>OY728123.1:1039821164-1049821164 GCA_963277665.1 Viscum album
TCCCTCGTCCGAGGCTTTTGAGCCTTTCCTTCTTGAATAAAAATTTACACGACGATGATGATGATTGTTTGGAATTGTTCTACATGATCCCTCTTAGTAGATCTATTTTTATTACTTGTTTCTTCATAATCTTGTGGTTTTCATAGTAGCCCTTGTGTGTTGATTCAGTTGAGGTAAGTCATGGACATTGTGTGTTCATCGTGCTTGTTTTCGGATAATCTTTAGTGTGCTGATAAGATCGGATCATCTTTAGTGTTGATAAGACCTTATGTAAATGATTCGAGAAAAGTGACTGGATATCGAGTATATGCATGCCCTAAATTTGATATATTTAGACATGATTATGAATGCAGCGACCCCACTCTGTAACAACATATGCAAAATTCGTAATATGTGACAATGGAAAATCCTTTGTCAATAATAATATGAATGTATAAGAAAATACATGAATGTCATACGACATCACAAAACCGAACGAGAAACAACATAACAACTATAAAATAATTAATACCTCAAATGAAATAACATAAAACACCAACTCTAATGAATTTTCAATTGCTCAAGTTGATGTCGCTTGACACCTCCTTCGTCATAGTCCTTCGTCATAGTCCTGTAAATCTGCAACTGATGTATATAGTTGGAGTGAGTCTAAAAACACTCAGTCGACTACTAATGCATTTAGATGAAACAAGTTAACCCATCAATCCACGGTAATTCCACAACAATAACTCCACCCCATCGCTCATGTCAACAACACTCCAAAAAATGCAAGTTAGAATATAAATAATACAACCCATATAAAAAAACAATAGCCCCCCCATCCATACACCAACCCCCTTCCAACTCGTCCCCTCGAGTCCTAACGTCATTCATCGTGTCTCTCAACCGTTGACACATAAATCACATATACCAATTGAAGTGACCCAAACATAACATACATCTATTTTACATCATTTTAGATGATTATACGTTACAACTCACAAATAAAACACCCTCCCAAAAACCAAAAGTTTAATGTTTTTGGAGATTACCTACATATCCATCTTATTCCATAACACATCATACATTTCTTCCATAAAATTCATCAAACCTGGTTCCCTTCTATATAATATATAACATTCTTCTTTATTACTCGGGGAAATGAGAAACATAAGAAGAGTGAACTTAAATGCTCAGTAAGAGAAAAAACATATCAACAAGTTATAAAAGACTTATCATTAAATCATAAACACATGACGAACATGAATATGAGAGAAGTGCCATGATTAATGGAATATGACCATGGTATCATAATAAACATAATCATAGATCATAGCGTAAAACCATAAAGGTATGATTACGAAAGAAAAACATAAACCATGACATAAGTGTTGGATTGGTGTAACCCAATCCGTTTTGGATGATGTTGGGCCGAATCCTTGTGGGTCATACTAAACATCGGGCCACAACTTCGCGGTGAGATCGTTGGGGGTTGTAGGGGGCAGCGTGCCCCTGATTAGGGGGTTCGGGGGCCAAAGGCCCACGATCCAAATTTTGGAAACTGTAGCAACTTTGACCGACTGTCGCAGAGTTGATCAGACGACACTGACACGATACTGTAGCAGTGCATACTTTGGCATGACTACTGTAGCAACTCAGATTTTGGAAACAACAGTACTGTAGCTCCACATACTTCCACATGCCGACCACTATAACAGCTTGATCTTGGGTGGTCGCGACACTGTAGCGATGCAGACTTCCAGCCACCGTTCACTGTAGCAGTGCCGACTTTTTGTGCATTTGGTAGCATTATACTTAATCTTCTTTATTAACCCATTTCGGGTTAGGGTTTCTGTGTGTGAAACTTTGAGATCTCCCTGTATTTTTTGCTCCCGAAACTAGTGAAATTTTGCCTCTCCATGGACGTATGGATCATTTCTCGAACCACGTAAATCTCTATATCCCAAGATCTTCTTCTCGTTATTTTTTCCCATTTACTCTTTTATGAATCGTCTGCCGCTTCATTGCTCCCACCGTTTTCCGCAACAATTGGTATCAAAGGGTTGAGTTTAGATTTCCCAAATTGAGTGATGGTCATGGAAGAGGCCAAAGTGAAGATCGATCACTTTGATGGAATTGACTTTAGTTATTGGAGGATGTAGATTGGAGATTATATTTACCAAAAGAAGCTGCACTTGCCGCTTCTGAGTGTAAAACCAATGACCATGGAGCAAACTGAGTGGGGTCTACTAGATCGATAGGTTCTGGGTGTTGTGTACCTTACGTTAGCCAAAAACATGGCATTCAACATCAGAGAAGAGAAGACGACAACTGTGATGATGGAGGCTCTCACAAATATGTATGAGAAGCCTTTTGCATCGAACAAGGTGTACTTGATGTGACGATTGTTCAATTTGAAAATGTTTGAAGGGAGGATTGCCGCAGATCACATCAACGAATTCAACACCATCACAAGTCAGTTGACATCGGTGAGAATTATGCTTGACGATGAGCTATGTGCACTGGTTTTACTGTCTTCTTTACCTGACAATTGGGATGTAACTGTAACAGCCGTGAGTAGTTCTTTGGGGAATACAAAGCTGGTTCTAAAGGATGTGTGGGGCCTAATCCTCAACGAGGATATTCGAAGAAGAGAATCAAGCAGATTCTCTGGTTCTGCTTTGAACGTAGAAGGAAGAGAAAAATATGCACAATGAGATAATCGTAGAGGGCGATCAAAATCAAGATGAAAGAGTCAACACAAGGCTAAGAGGACTGATCCTACCAGCTGGATTTGCATGAAGAAAGGACACATCAAGAAAGAGTGCAAAGAAAAATGAAAGACACCTGAAACCAATGGAGAAAACACGATGGTTGAGAGAACAAATGATGTGTTGTTGCTGAGCATGGACAGCCTGATGGGGTCTTGGATTTTAGACTAAGGGGCATCTTTCCATTCCACGTTGGAGAAGAGTTTCCTGAACAATTTTGTTTTTGGAAATTTTGGCAAGGTACATCATGATGATGATTAACCCTTGCAAATCATGCGAAAGGGTGATGCACAGATAACGACCAACAGTGCGAGTTTGCTGGTTCTGGAAGAAGTGAGGTATATCCTTGGTTTAAGAAGAAATTTTATTTCTGTTGGGCAACTTGATGATGCAGGCTTCAGTACCATGTTTACTGGTGGCGCATGAAAGATTGCCAAGGGAGCTATGATCATAGCTTAGGGAGCAAATAATGGTACCCTGTACAATATGAAAGAGACTAGCATGAACATTTTTGCATCAGTAAACTCTGTTAGGGATTCACAACTGTGGTACTACAAATTAAGCCACACGAGTGAGAAGGGGATGAAGGTGTTGATGACAAAAGGAATTCCACCAGAGCTGAAGATGGTGAAAGTTGGTTTATGTGAAGATTTAATCCTTGGAAAGCAGAAGAAGGTATCATTTGTAAAAGGAGGCAGAACACCGAAGGCTGGGAAGATGGACATGGTGCACATAGATGTTTGGGGGCCTGCACCAGTACATTCCTGTGGAAGGTCACAATATTATGTGACATTTATTGATAAATCAACAAGGAAGGTATGATTTTACTTTCTAAAAGGAAAATTTAATGTTTTTAACATGTTCTAGAAGTGGAAAACCATGGCGGAGAATGAGTTGGGATCAAAGATGAAATGCTTGATGCCTGACAACAGAGGAGAGTATGATAGTCAAGAGTTTAAGGAATTATGTGCTAATAATGGAATTCAGTGGGAGAAGACTATTCTTGGTATACCACAAAAAATGGTGTGGTTGAGAGGATGAATATGACATTGAATGAACATGTTAGGAGTATGAGATTGCACTCGGGGTTACCCAAAACTTTTTGGATAGAGGTAGTGAACATGGAAACATATCTCATCAATATGAGTCCATTTATACCAATGGAAGAATGTCCGCCTAAGGTGATCTGGTCTGGAAAGGAGGTAAGACTCTCACATTTATGAGTCTTTGGTTGTTTGGAATATGTACACGTAGATGCTTATGCAAGGGACAAACTTGATTCTAAATCCAAGCCATGTTTCTTTATATGCTACGGTGCTGAGGAGTTTGGTTATCACTTTTGGGATGATCACAACAAGATGATCATTAGAATCCAAAATATGGTATTTAATGAAGGTGTCATGTAAAAGGATAATCATTTAGATGAAGATGAAAATAAGAACATGGAATTAGAGATCAAAGAGAAAGTGAAGCTTGAAGGTGTACCTGAGCACGAGACATCAGAACCATTGGAGCCTACTCCTCCAGTGGAGTTGAGGAAATCAACAGGGGTAAGAATACCTATTCATAGGCATTCACCATCATTACACTATTTGTTATTGACTGATGGTGGAGAACTAGAATATTTTGAAGAGGGAATGCATTTCAAGGAGTGGAGCAAGGAGTTGGCCATGAAGGAGGAATTTTTTTACTACATGACAACAATACTTGGGAGTTGACACCTCTACCATAAGGAAAGAAAGCATTGCAGAACAAATAGGTATACTGGGCCAAGGAAGAACATGATGGAAAAAGGAGGCACAAGGCATGGCTGGTGGTGAAAGGCTTTCAACATAAGGAGGGTGTGGACTTCACTAAAATATTCTCGCTTGTAGTGAAGCTTACCAGCACCTGGGTGGTTCTCAGTATTGTTGCATCAGAAGATTTATACTTTGAGAGACTTGATGTCAAGACTGATTTCCTTCACAGAGATCTGGAGGAGGACATCTATATGTAGAAGATAGAGGGATACATTGAGTCAGGGAAGGAAGGTCTGGTGTGAAAACTCCAGAAGAGCTTATATGGGTTAAAGCAGACACCCAGACAATGGAACAAATGTTTGATGAATTTATGACTAAAAATGCATACAAACGGTGCGGAATAGATCAATATTTCCACATAAAATCCTTTGGTGATGAATATATTATATTGATTCTGTATGTAGATGACATGCTCATTGCATGATCACATATACAGAGGATTAATGAGTGAAAAAGGGCAGTTGGATGAGGAGTTCGAGATGAAGGATCTTGGAGAAACTAGAAAGATTTTGGGGATGAAGATCAAGAGAGACTGTGTAGCCGGAACCTTGATGTTATCACATGATGACTGCATTGGAGAGGTTCGGAGTAGATTTAGTATACTGGAAGAAAAGTCGGTTTCTATTCCCTTGGTGAGTAATTTCAAATTATTAAAGGAGAAATCATCGAAGACGACCGCAGAGGTTGAGTGCATGACAAAGGTTCCACACGCATCAGCTGTTGGAAGCTTGATGTATGACATGGTTTGTACTCAACCTAGCATTTCTCATGAATTGAGAGTTGTGAGTAGGTATATGGACAACCCTAGAAACTAACATCAGGAAGCTGTGAAGTGGATACTGAGGCATCTAAAGGGAAGAAAGGAAGTATCTCTGTGTTTTGGGAAAGGAAAATCATTACAGGAGCATGTTGATACTAACCTTAGAGGTGATGTCGATAGCAGGAGGAGCACCACATGTTATGTATTTACCTGTGGAGGAACTACAATGTGCTGGATATCTCAACTGCAGAAGATGGTGGTCTTATCCACCACAGAGACAAAATACATTGCTATAACAGAAGTTGGGAAGGAGATGGTATGGCTGAAGAACTTTTTTGATGATCTGGGAAGAAAGTGAGAGGAAAATGTATTGCACTGTAACAATCAGAGCGCTATACATCTTGAAAAGAACCAATTGTTTCATGCTCGGGTGAAGCACATTTAGTTGAAGTACCATTTTATCAGAGGCTTGATACATGATGGGTTACTGATATTGCAAAAGATTCATGGAACAAACAATACAAAAAAAATGTTGATGAAGTTGATGCTAATACAAAAGTTGAGGCATTGTTGTGCCTCTATTGGTCTCCACTGATGAATAGAGGATGAGAGGCAAAATACAAAAGAACACTATCAGAGCAAAAAAGGGAAAAACTAGTATTTCATGAACTGTCAATTTGAAATCGAAGTTCTGGATGGAAGCATGTACTGGTGAGCGAAGAAGAGGAGGAGCTCAAATTAAGTAAGTTGTCTAAGTCAGTGGTATTGAAGTAGGCCAGCGTAGCATATTAGGCTTTAAGTGGGAGATTGTTGGATTGATGTAGCCCGATTCGTTTTGGATGATGTTGGGCTGAATTCTTGCATCCCATACTGAACACTAGGCTGAAACTTCACGGTGAACTCATTGGGGGTTGCAGGGGGAAACACGCTCCTGATTCGGGGATCCGAGGGCCAAAGGCGATCGACCTAATTTTTGGGGCCTTGTAGCAGTTCTGACCGACTGTAGTAGAGTTGATTGGGCGACACTGACATGGAACTGTAGTAGTTCGGACTTTGGAACGACTACTGTAGTAGTTCAAACTTTGGAGATTGTGGTACTATAGATCCGTGAACTTCTAGCCGCCGACCACTGTAACATCTTGAACTTGGGTGGCCGTGAAACTGTATCGATGTGGAATTCCAGTCACCGTTCACTGTAGCAGTGTAGACTTTCTGTTCAGTTGGTGGTACAAAACTTCATCTTCTTTATTAGCCCATTTTGGGCTAGGGTTTTTGTGTGTGAAACTTCGAGATCTCCCTGTATTTTTTCCCTAAAACTATTAAAATTCTGCCTCTCTGTGGACGTAGTGATCATTTCCCAAACCATGTAAATCTATGTGTCCCAATCTTCTCATTCTTTTGTTTTTCCCTTTTACTCTTATGTGAATCGTCTGTCGCTTCATTGCTCCCACTATTTTTCGCAACAATAAGACAATAATCATGAGCCATGGTGATATAAAATAGGAATGTGGCACATGCATAAGCATAGAAAATCATAACATATGTCAAATCTCTCCCATGATCATCATAACATAATGGATTGAGAATTACTACCCACATTCCATAACTTAGTGGATTGATCATCACTACTCATGTCACAAACTAACTCGGGTCGACCCCAAAATGGTCACCCAAGTCGGCCTGTAACAAGGCCTGAGAGGCATTCTTGATCCTCTTGGGCTGACAATTAGTTCCAGGCATCAAGATAAAGCCGCTGGGAATGATTTGTCCCATAAACAAATAATATATAAACAAATATAAATTGAACAATAAAAAGGTAAACACCAACAACAAAAAGAAATAAACTACTACACGTACCTCCATGTGACCTAATGGGTCACCTCAAACCATATGATCACACTCGCTCCATGAGCGAACTAGAGCGGTAAGTAGCACCAGAAGCTAAAAATAAAAATAAAGCTATAGGTGTGAGTATTAAAACTTAATAGGCGTGCCCAGATGAACTATTCCCTATGTCTTACCTTTAAAAAGATAGTCAAGTCATGCAAGTTTGAAAATAAGACATATTAAAAATAGGGTTTTCTACTTTTTAAGAAAAACAAGTGATAAGGTACTATTTTTATAAAAAAACTAATTTTCATCATATTTTTCGAACTAGTATTCAAAGCTTGGAATACATTTCAATAAAGTTCTTTATAAAAGATAATTTCTTAAGAAAAAATGCCATGGTATGGAAATATAATAGTGAAATACATTTTAAAACTACTACCATGGAAAACATGAGTAAAGGTAAGCAAACATCATGGGAAATCCCTAAGTAGTTAGGGTTAGTGTGGTTCTAGGATCCTCGTACCTCGGTGATAAGCATATACAACCAAAACCCACAACGTCCTCGTTCACGAGCCACTAAAGGGGAACACATCCCAAGGTCTAGTGGTCTTCAATCATCATCATATGTTTTGTGACATCCCGAACTTGGGTGCCACTTAAAGGTGCCCTGAGCTCGATTGGCCACATGACCTCAAGCACATCTTCCTAAATGCTAGAGGCTGTCGACTAACAGTGAGGGTCTAAGGTGTGTTTGTGGGGAGACTATGCCCTCATTACCATAGTGTAGTATAGTGGATAAATATAATAATAGGTAAATAGAGAAATCAATATAAGTAAATAGATGACACAACAAAAAAAGATACTAAAGACACTGGACCAGTAACTCACCGTAGCATAAGAAAACATAAATAATAACAACTAAAGCAACTAATAATAGTACTAAAAGCTAATAATTGAATCATATAAAAAAGCTGATGATAATGTATGTTATGTCTTTATAAAACTAGAAAACAAGGATACAAGGTATTAGACACAACATGATATACAAAGAAGCAAAAATAATCCAAAAACTATCCAAGCATCTTGAGCTCCAGCTTGGTCATCTACTACCAAGCTCCATCCTAATAAATAAAGCAATATCAAGTGTCCAAAGTAGGATGCTTCCCCTTGTCAACACCTTCATACATATAATCTACCTAGGTACCAATGACAGCCCGAATAGGGTGTGAGATAAATCTCAGTAGGCCACCACCAACGGTGTCTATAACATTCAGTCCATGTAATATAAAATGAAACAGTGTAAAAACATGCATATATAAAAGTAAAGCAGTACAGTAATGTAAATATCCAAGTACCTGCTTCAACCTCAGCTGTTGTATGAACATGTAACCATTTCATTTATTAATTATGTTCCAGTTTATATAGTAATTCACGTGAGGTATAACCAACACTAACATCATAACATGATAATAATAAAAATGTATCCAAGGTATAATAAGACATCTGTGATGATGATAATAATGAAAGGGGATCCAAGGTAATAACCAAGGCATCCTTGACCTTAGGGGTCAATCCAACTTAGTAATAATTTGTAGATTGGATAAAGGGGTTGTGTGTAATCCAAGGGGCATTTCCCTAGGCATTCCATTGTAATATGATTCTAACCGAGTCCAAGGAACAACATCCAAGGTAAAATGGGTAAGCAATGACTGGGCCCAATGGGTGTATCCATGGCGCCACATGTCTGCCGACGTCACGCCAGATCCAAGGAGTGTATCCAAGGCATACTATAATGATAATGGAGGGATCCTACAATGTAATATTGGGCATCCATGAGTAGAAAAAGATCGAGTTCCAAGGTGAGTCTCACCCTTGTCAACCAACATCCTTGAATCGAAATGGCATCCATGAGCGCTCAAGGCATTCCCTCAGGAATCCAAGGCTAGCTCTAGTCTGACCACTCCTATAATAATGAATAGGTCCATATAAAGTAGGCACCATATTCTTGATTCATTTAATTAATTAGGCCATGTAATACTCATGCCACATAATAAGTCATTTAGTCCATTCCCTTTCCTTTCATACAAGTTACAAGGATAAAGGTACATGAAACCATCCATTAGTTTATATAAGTTATAATTAATTCATTGGGTTCACTCCAATGCCTTCCATTTAGCATGGAAAGGTGTGCTACAGACATGCAACCAAGCCATTCAATTACATTCAATAAGGCCAAGTCTTATACATAGTATAATTGCCATTGATAATTAAGATTCATTAATTATATTGAGATACTTACCTTAGAAGGGTCAAGTGTCTTTATCATAAACAAGGCTAACCAGTACAATTCATAATTCATTTTATTAAGGAAGGGCTTACCATTAATATGGCCTATCCATAGCACACCCAAATGGTGGTGTAGAAGAACATAACAAACCACTAAAGGCATAATTAAGGAAAACACCATACTTGGGGTGCTTGGTGTTGAGGATGTCATGAACCAAGTTGAGGTGCCATTAAATCCAACACACGACCTAGCCTGAGACAAGGCCCGAAGGGCGTTTCCGATCCCCACAGGCTGTCAACTAGTGTCAGGCATCAATAGAGAGGCAAGGAAACAAATTTTCTCAATATAAATTAATAAATAAAATGAACAATAGAAAGATAAAAAAGTATCCCAAATAATATAAAAATATCCAAATTGAGAATCTTCTACAAAAAAACTTAAAATACAACAACTATACAATAAAACTCAATCTACACCTGAGGACCACACATCTCCATGTGACCCCAAGGGTCACTCTCTGATGCCAAAACCAACCATCTCCCACGGTGATTGAAATCAAGATAAAACCTACAACACAATCTAAAATGAAGAAAGAACTATAGGCGTGATTATTAAAACTCAGTAGGCATTCCTGAACAAATCTATTCCCAATTCACTTCCTTTAAAATAAAACAAACATCAAATTAAAGTTTGAAATACAATATATAAAAGTAATATTTTTCACACATTATCCATTTTAAAACCAAACACGACCCATTTCCCTTTTTACCACTCAACCACACTTTATTACCAAGGAGGAACCATATGAATTTTAAAAGAGAAAGGTGGAATTTCATTTGTAAGGGGAGAAGGAGTGTAAAACATCTCCATAACCTTTCTCACAAAACACTTGAAAACATTTTTACTAATTTTTGGAATAAAGACAAACTACCCAAGAAGTAAGTACGAAAACCATACAATAAGGGAAATGGAAATAAGGATACAAGAGTAACCAACCAACAATGTATCACAATCATTCACTACAAGCAACTAAGTACCAATAGACATGGGTGAACCTAGGAGCTCATGAATAATCTAGAACATACTATACATATTGATTCATCCTGAAAAGCATGCCTCACCCGATGAAATCAAAAAACCCTAACACGCTTGGACACACCCCACATGGTACAGACTGAGGGGCACAATCCCATAGAAATAATAACAAATATCCCCCTGCTATGGGCCACTGGCTAGTGCGTAACCTAACTAGTGCAACAATCGTTCTCAGAAAATTCAATAGCTATGCCAGGTTCTCTATGTAATGATTATATAAAAGGGTGAGCCAATCGATGCTAGCCAAGCATCAAATCACATACACATATATAATAATTTACACAACAGATATCACTCGAGTCACCCCAAGGATCAATCTCTTGCCTTACAAAATATAGATCATAAAGGAGTCCACACCGGGGATCTCCCATTCCACACAAATTAAATGGGTCACGAGGATTACACCACGAGGACATCCCACCCATTCAATATTTATATAAACAAGGCAAGATGATAGTCCAAGGAGACTTTTTATGATAAAAACTTTCTCCACTTTCACCAAAGTGCCAAACAGGCCTCAAGATCTTTTCACAAAACCATTATTTAGAAAAGAACCAAATATACTTTTTAAAAGAGGTTTAAACATACCATTTACCATTTATTAATCATTTTACAAATCTCTTTCAAACATTTACATCACACTTTCAAGCCAAATCCATTTTTATAAAAATGACAAACGAGCCATTAACCACCACCACATGCCAAACCATTCTTAAAAACCAAATACACCTTTCCTTTGAACCCAAAACCACTTTGGAAACCCATTTGAGTGAACCAAAACATTATTCTACATATCAAAAATTATATTCATGAGGCTAAACCATTATCTAGATATAAAAAAGAACGTGTAAAAGCAAACCGAGTATTTAATTGAACATTTGGTGTGTGATATTTAACAAAACAAATCCATTTATCACATAACAAGGGATAAACCACTACTTTTCACACTAAACAATCATTTCAAAGATCACAAATCATTATTTAGCATTTAAGGGAGGTGCGAAAAGCATGAAATCCATGTTTTTTAAATTAAAAAGGCAAGTAAAAAGGGAAACCTACCTAAATCCACAAGCGCTTCAACAACGCACACCCAAAAATGCACCAAGAGGGTTCCAAGAGACAAGATCTATCAAGAGGAACTCTAAAAAAATAAAACCCTGAACATAAATCAATGGGAAACGTGAACCCTAGGTCCAAGAGACCATAGTAGAAGAAAACCTCAAGAGAAAAGGGAGAAAAGAGGAAAAGGGATATGAGAATAGGAGGATTACCTTGAAGATATAACCCAAAACTTGGAGAAATACCTAGATCTACACCACAAGAGAGGAGTGGAGGCTTGGAGAACAAGGGGGAAGCACCCATAGGGTCACACAAACCAGAGGGAGGAGAAAGGAGGCGTTTTGGGTTAAAAATCCTGCGGGGGCATACTTGAAATTTCACAATTTTTTAGATCTAAACAGATTGCATGGTTTGGCTGCATGGTTTACTAAACCATGTGCCAACCATGTGCCCCTTACTAGACTTACCCGACCAACTACATGAGCTCACTGTATGGTTTTCAAACTATGCACCAACCGTGTGGAATGGTTCAGTCCCGAGACAATGGCTACTCACACACCCTAATCATGGTTTTACTAATCATGCGTTGGTTGTGCAACCTCAACCAGAAGCACTCCCAGACATTCACAGTTTCTTAGAGCCTTCCACGTGATTTTCCCAAACTATGCACAGACTGCGCGCCAAGGGAAGAACACCCTGAAACTCAATCTTTAACCCTGTCACACTCGAAACTCAAGAGACAAACCCAAGGATAAAAGATAAACCGGATCAAAAGTCAAAAATAAAAATCTAGGTGTAACAGAGGATGCAACCTCCAATAATGGATAAAATATATAACAAGGGTCTTAAAATAAAATTCTAATGACTATAAAAATGGAATGTGAATTTAATAGGCCATGACCGATGAAATTGGCGTGCACTCAACTATGAAAATTTATAAAATAAATAAAATTGAGGGACGAGTCATTGAACACCTACCTTAAGCTCGTATGAATCTCCTTGTCCAATATTAGCCTTTAGTTTGGCCTGAATTAGAAGAGATCTGAAGAACAGACCAAATCCCTGAAAATAGGGTTCATGATTCTACATCTAAATAACATCATTGATGGAAAGAAGAATGAAAAACTACTAAAAAGGAATCAAGTGATTACTGATGCATATCTCATGTGACGAACGAGGATTGAATTATACTTTAGATGGATGAACGAGATCAGAATCTATTGAAAGGCGCTTAAGAGATTCAAAAAGGGGAAAAGGGGTTCTATTGTTCGCTAGAATGATCCAAGGAGGAAATAAGGTGGAAATATTAGACCATTAAGGGTATTTTTATAATTTCACCCCAAAAGAAGAGGCACACAATTTGGTCGCATGGTTGGCCAAATCGTGTGCCAACTGTGCAAGGCTCGCTGCCACAAAAGGGGACCCGCATGGTTATGCCGCATGGTCTGAGAAACCATGCACCAACCATGCCATTATCATCTTCTAAAAACTATAGAATTTTTGGCATGACTATGTATCCCCTGGTGCATGGTTAGGGAAAACTGTATGCCCTGTTTCACCCCACTGTCCAGCCCCACACAGTCAGGAGAGATCGTGTGAGCTAGGTCTCACAGTTTATACTAACCGCGCGACCCAGTGTTTTTATCCACCAGTTATGGTTCCAACTTCAAACAAGACCCAGACACCCCTAAAACCTTTGCGATCTCATTAGGCATCCATATTAGGTCCAAAATAATGAATTAGACCAAATTTAAAAGGATCCATACCTGAGATAAAAACTAGGTTCTTACAATCTTCCCCCATTAAAAGAAATCATCCCCTGGTTTACCTTCTAAGGGTGGAAAAACACTGTATGAGAACAACTTTGGACATTGGGAACGTACATCGGCCTCCCACTCCCAGCTCTCCTCCTATACCCAGCCGTGCTTCCATAACACCCGTACTAAAGAAACAGACCAACCACAAAGAGCCTTCATTCTCTGGTCAATGATGCATATAGGATACCCCTCAAAAGAAGCATCAATATCAAACCCAACCTTATCGAGATCAAAAGTATGAGACGGGACGACATGATACTGGTGAAGCTGTGAAATGTGGAAGACATCATGCATGACATGGTACTTTTGAAGTAATAGTAACCGATAAGCTACCAACCCGACTCTATCTAGAGTCTAAAATGGCCTGACAAAGCACAAAGGAAGCTTCCCTTGCCTCTGTATTTGTCTATGCCCAATCCTGGGTGATACGTACAGGAAAAAAAATCCCCAACCTTGAACTCTAGAGGTTGTCGATGACGATTGACATAAGATTTCTATCTAGACTGAGCAGTAGAAATAAGCTTCCCAATCATCTGAACCTAATCCAAAGTCTCCTACATAAGATGTGGACCTAGTAGGGATGCCTCTCCTGCCTCTAACGAGCACAGGGGTAAACGACATGGCCTAACATATAAGGCCTCAAAAGGATCCATCTGAATTGTCTCCTGAAATCTAATATTATAGGTGAACTCGACGAAAGGGATATGATTCTCCCAAGAACTGATGAAATCAAAAAATCATGCTCAGAACATGTCCTCTAACACCTATATCATCCGTTATGATTGGATATCAATTTGAGGTTGAAAAGTTGTGCTCAAAAGCACCTGTGTACCCATATATTTTTGTAACTCCAACCAGAACCGTGACATGAAGAAAGCATCCCTATCTGAAATGATAGTACAAAGGACCCTATGTAGTCGGTTGATCTCATAGACATATAGTCTTCCCATCTTATCAATTGAGAAAGTTTCTCAGAATGGAAGGAAGTGGGCTAATTTCATCATTCTATCAATGAAAACCCAAATCGGATCATTACCTTGAAGAAACATCTATAATTTGACTACAAAGTCCATGTAAACATCTTCCCATTTCCATTTCGGGATTGAAAGAAGCTATAACAAGCCTGCAGGTCTCTGGTTCTCTACCTTCACCTGTTGATAGGTGGAACACTTGGTAATAAAGCATGATATCTAATGTTTCATCCCATACCACCAATACCAGCATCACATATCTCGATACATCTTAGAGATGCCCGGATGAACTCCCCCTGAGAAGCATGGAACTCTTGAATTCATTCCTATCTAATATCTATAGGAACCCAAACATGTCCATGTATAGAAAGATGTCTTCTATGTCCACAAACCAATCTGGAGGCAGTTCATCTCTTGAAATACTCTCCCAGAGAACCAACCCCTTAGTACCTAATTTTTTTTACTCTTTACCCTCTCAAGGAGTGAAGATGTAACTATCAAGGATGAGAGATAAGAATTCTCATGACTATCATTAAACTAAATATGAAACTCATAGAAAATGGACATCAATTTCCATTCATCACTGACTTCCCATATGACCTATGTTTGAGTTTTCTGACTTAGCACGTCAGCTACTGCATTTCCCTTTCTAGACATATGGGTAAGCTCAAAATTGAAGGACTGAAGATATTCAACCCATATCCACCGTATGAGATTCAATTCATGCTATGTAAAGATATATTTGAGGCTCTTTTGGTCTATATACACCACAAAGTTCTCACCCATAAGATAGTGTCTCCAGAAACATAAGACACGAAAAACTGCTACTAGATCAAGGTCATGCGTTGGGTAATTTCTCTCATGAGGCTTCAACTGTTGAGACCATACACAACGACTCTATCCTCCTACATCAGCACTGAACCTAGACCAATGTTGGATGCATCATAGAACACTGTATATCCTCTTCTATGCTTTGGAAGAACCAGAATAGGTGTCGAAACAAGCCTTCCTTTCAGCTCCTGAAAGGCTTTATCATACTCTTATGGCCATAGGAACTTAACACCCTTCTTTGTAAGACTAGTAAGATGTGTATAAAGATATGATAAGTCCCGTATGAAATGTCTATAATATCCATCCATCCCCATGGAACTCCTTATATCAAACATGTTCTTGGGATGCTCCCAAGACACCACAACACTCACCTTATCTAGGTCAACAAATACTCTTGATTCCGAGATAATATGACTGAAGAAGTGAACTTTGTCAATCCAGAAGTGGAACTTAACAATCTTGGAATAAAGATGATGCTCTCTCAGTGTACTCAGAATGATCTTAATATGATAAGTATGGATGCTACGAGTGTGATAATACACCAATATGTCATCCAAAAATACTATGAAAAAAGAATCCAGATAGGGGTGAAAAAACCTATTCATAAAAGCCATGAAAACAGTAAGAGTATTCATAATACTAAATGACATAATGAGATACTCATACAAACTATAATTTCTACGGAAAGTTGTACGAGGTATGTCTGATGGTTTGACTCACACATGATGATAGCCCAATCCCAGGTCAATCATAGAAAACACCCTAGCTCCTCAGATCCGGTCAAGGAGATCATTTATTCGAGGTAGTGGATACCAGTTCTTAACTGTAATCTGGTTCAACCATCTGTAATATGCGTATAGATGAAGTATCCCATCCTCCTTGAAAAAAAGTATGGGTGAACCCCAAGAAAATCTACTGGGTTGAATAAAAACTTTTCCCACTAAATCCTTCAACTTCCACATGAGCTCCTAGATATTAGTAGGTGCCATACTGTATAGAGGAATGGACACTAGAGCTGCTCCTAGAACAAGATCAATCATAAACTCTACCTCTATCTCAGGAGGTAAGCCAAAAAAATCACCAGGAAAGACATTCCTGAAACAATCTACTACAAGAGGATAATCAATCTGAGGCAAACCTTGATCCTCCATATAAAGACTAGAAATTTGGGTGGTCAATCTACCTAGCCCATGATGCTCTAGTCAAACTCTCTGCATCTGAGGAAATAAGTGGTCATGAAAGGAAAATTAAAAATTATTCCATACCATTCCATGATGATGAATAGCCTAGGTAATCACATCCCACCAGTGCTTGGCCAAATCACGCAATATATAAGTAGCAAGTTTGACCCTCCGCTCCAGAGGCGTGTCTAGATGCTCCAATATAGATAGGGTGGCCTCTTGCCAAGACTCATCAGCTTATGAACTGCCATCCCCTAAGAAGGTAGGAGGATGATACTGTTGGAAATCGCATGTCAAATCAGACATTGTAGGTACAGGTCGTAGAGCACCCTGCATAGATTGCATCAGACATAGGAAACTCTCATGAAACTGATCATCGGTTCCCAGATTGGGTATAGCATGTAGTGCCACAAGTGGCAGTCCTGACGGTAAGATTGGTGGCTCAGGGCCCACCATGTCTGGAGCATAGTTGTCTCCACCCTTCTGGCACATGACACGAGGATGTCATGGAAACATAGGTTTACAAATGCCAAGAACACACCTCAGAACAAGATTAAAGTGGATAAAAACACTAGTAGAAGAAGAACGTAAGAAGAAGGGATCACTACCAAAGGTATACTACCCCAACTACCTTCTTAGAAGGTTAGGTATCAGTAAGTGTTCAATTTTAAATTACAGGGGTTCCAGTAGGTGAAGGGTCAATGACATATTGCCTATTCATTTACTGGAAACCATTTATTTTTAAGTCGATATTTTACATTTTTAAGTTGCATTTTATTATAAACCTATATAAAATGGATTTTCATTTCCATTGAATCAGGCCCCATAAACCTTATCAATAAAAGAGAAACCCATTTAATCTCAATTTAACCCCGTCTATATCTAGTCTCATAATGTAGCATGTTATGTACAATGGATTGTCTTGGTAAACTACCCATTCCAACCCATGAGAGATTATACGCCTCATGAATTGAAACTGGTAGTCACTCAATCAAAAAAAAAAGAGCCGCACAGACATATATATATAAACAATGTTCACTAAAAAATCACATGCAATTCAGGAAAATGAAAGCAGTGAAATGCACCTATATGGCATGGAATATGCATGGCATGTAAATTATAGGTGTCTAGAATGATGCATGATTTATTCTCCTTGCTGTCATCTCATCAGTCCAAGGATAAAATGAAAATATCAATTAGAATAATAATAAAAACCCTCAAATAGCATGAACATCACCCAATAGTGGAAAGATATCAACTGTAATAGGTAAAAGTTGAACATCGATTATTATTCAGGCAACTCGACATTTACCCCAAACATGCGTTAGCTATTCCCAAGCACGACTTATAACTAAGTTACAAAGCATTCTTAATCTCCTATATATTGTCTCAAAATATTTAATCAAGAAAGGAACTTGCTATGATACCACTTTGTGACATCCCAAACCTGGGTTCCACTTAAAGGTTCCCCAGGCTCGGTTGACCACATGGCTTCAAGCGCATCTCGCCAAATGCTAGAGGCTACCAACTAGTAGTTTCGTCCTAGGATGTGCCTATGGGGGGACTATTCCCTTATTACTAAAGTGTAGCACAACAGATAAGTATAATAACAAGTAAATAGTGGAATAAATATAAGTAAATAGATGACACACGAAAACAGACACTAAATACACTGGACTAGTAACCCGCCATAGTGAAAGCAGATAGAAATAATAACAACTGAAGAAACTGATAATATTACTCAAAGCTGACAATTGAATCATATAAAAAAGATGATGATAATGTATATCATGTATCAATAAAACTAGAAAACATGGATACAAGGAAACAAGCACAACATGCTATACAAATAAGAAAAAAGAATCCAAAAAATATCCAAGAATCCCGAGCTCCATCTCATTAATTTGCTACCAAGCTCTATCCTAAGAAAGCAAGCAATATCAAGTGTCTAAAGTAGGACACTTCCCCTTGTCAACACCTGCATACATGTAATCTTCCTGGGTACCAATGGTGGCCCAGATAGGGTGTGAGACAAATCTCAGTAGGCCACCACCAATAGCATCTATGACATTCATTCCATGCAATATAAACTGAAATAGTGTGAAGGCATGAATATATAAAAGTAAATCAGTATAGTAATGTAAATACCCAAGTTCTTTATTTCTCCTCATATGGTGTCTGAACATGTAACCATTTTATTTATTAATTATGTTCCAGTTTATATAGTAAGTCATGTGAGGTATAACCAACACTGACATCATAACATGATAATAATAATAAAGGATCCAAGGTATAACAATGAATCCATGATGATGATAGTAATGAAAGGGGATCCAAGGTAATAACCAAGGCATCCTTGACCTTAGAGGTCAAGCCAACTCAGTAATAATATGTAGCCTTGTGTTTAATCCAAGGGTCATCTCCCAAGGCATTCCATTGTAATACGATTCTAACTGAGTCTAAGGAACATCATCCAAGGTAAAATAGGCAAGTAATGACTGGCCCCAATGGGTGTATCCATAGCACCACATGTCCATAGATGTCACGCTAGATCCAAGGAGTGTATCTAAGGCATCCTATAATGATAATGGAGGGATCCTGTGGTGTTATATCGACTATCCACAAGTAGACAAAGATCAGGTTCCAAGGTGGGTCTCACCCTTGGAAACCGACATCCTTGAATCAGAATGGTGTCCACGAGTGCTCAAGGAATTCACTTTGGAATCCAAGGATAGCTCGAGTCTGACCACTCCTATAATAATGAATAGGTCCATATACAGTAGGCACCATATACTTGATTCATTAAATTAATTACGCCATGTAATACTCATGTGTCTTAATAAGTCATTTGGTCCATTCCCTTGCCTTTCATACAAGTGACAAGGATAAAGGGACATGAAACCATTGCTTTATATAAGTTATAATTAATTCATTGGGTTCAATAATATTCCTTCTATTTAGCATGGAAAGGCGTATTACGGATGTGCAACCAAGCCATTCAATTACATTCAATAAGGCCAATTCATATACATAATATACTTTCCATTCATAATTAAGATTCATTAATTATATTGAAACACTTACCATAGAAGGTTCAATTGAAATTATTGTAAAAAAGGATAACCAGTACAATCCATAATTTATTTTTTTAAGGAAGGGCTTACCATTAATAGGGCCAATCCATATCACACCTGAATGGTGGCGCAGATGAACATAACAAACCACTAAAGGCGTAGTTAAGGAAAAAACCCTACTTAGGGTGGTTGGTGTTGAGGATGTAACCTCCAACGATGGATAACATATATAAAAAGTTTCTTGGAATATGATTCTAATAACTATAATCAAGGAATGTGAATTTAATAGGCCATGCTTGATGAAATCGGTACGTGCACAACTACAACAATTTATAAAACAACAAAACCTAAGGGATGAGTCATAGACCACTTACCTTAAGCTTGCATGACTCTCCTTGTCTAGTATTATCCTTTAGTTTGTCCTGGATCAGAAAAGATCTGAAGAACATTCCAACACCTTGAAAATAAGGTATATTAGCCTGCATTTAAATAGTGTCATCAAGGGAAAGAAGAACAATGAACAGTTAAAAAGGAATCAAGTACTTACAAATGCACATCCAACATGATGAACATGGATTGAATCAGACTTTGGACAACCAAACACAATCAAAATATATCAAAAGGGTATTGAGAGCTTAAAAAAGGAATAAAAGGGGTGATGTTGTCCACTGGAATGAGTCAAGGAGTTAGGAGGTTGAAAATATTAGATCATTAAGGTTATTTTCATAATTTCACCCCAAAAATAGAGGCACGTGATTTGGCTAAATTATTGGACAAACCGTACACCAACCAAGAAAGGCTCACTGCCTCAAGAGGGGACTTGCATGGCTAGACTACATAGTATGAGAAACCATGCACCAACCATGCCCTTTCCCTCTGCTAAAAACTACAGAGTTTTGGCATGGTCATGAATCCCCTAGTGCACATTTAGGGAAAACTATGTTCCCAGCTTCACTCCACTATCCAGCCCCACACGGTTAGGAGAGATCGTGTGGACTGGGGCACACAGTTTCTACTAATCGTGTAGCCTAGTGTTTTTCTCCACCAATTGGGGTTTTGAGCTCTAAACAATCCCCAAACACCCACAAAAACCTCGTGAACTCATTAAGCATCCGTATTAGGTCTGAAAGAAATAATTAGACCAAATTTAAGAGGATCCATACCTGAGATAAAAATCAGGTTCTTACATGTTTATTTAGTGTTCTATCATCAATCCTGCTAAGAAGAACCAGGCCTTATCCCTACTAATTCCCCTAGCATACTAGACCTAGTCTACCCCCTAAGTACTTGAGGTCCCAAGTGATTATCCAAATGGTGGTGAGTTTTTATCAGGCTTGTATATATATACATATCACATTCTTTACCCAAAAATCATCCAATTTTTCACCACTGATCTCCCTCCTTAAGTGCACCCCCATTTTAAGTCATACAATAAAGAAAAAGCCTCTTCACTAGGTAGATATCACAAATCACGCAATTAACACACACATTATATTTCTAAAACAAGGGGGCATTCCTTAAGATGGGTTTTCCACTTCCATAAAACATTCTCAAAGTGCCAAATGGCCCTCATTGTTTTAAAAGGAATACTTTTGCTTTAGAAAAAACTATTTCCCAACACTTTTAAATTCTAAAACCTTTTAAAAGGTCAATTGAACAACCAAGGCACCACACAATTAAAAACAAGCTTGAAACCATGTTTAACTCAAAGTAACCCATTTTAAAAGTTTAAGATAATGCATACCAACCAGGTGAGGATCCACTTTCCAAGAACAAAAACCAATTATATATATATATATAGAATATGAATTTCATATAAAAATTAAAAACCCATTTTAAAAAAAATCAATCAATCATAGAATTCAAATTAAAGGCCTAGGCATAGGGAACCTACCTCAAACTCAAGGAACATTGCTTTAGACGACGGTAACTTAGGTCTTCCCTTTTCTCTTGCATGCATATGCACCTTCACTTATATATAAGGACACCTAGCCCCTATGTACATATTTTCATAGCCAAATATGTAACAGGGGATCCTTACATATATTCTTATACGTACATATACCCTTTTTACACTTACACACATATTCATTTTCATATACACATGTAAGCACACCTAGCCCCATTATATATATTCATCCTTCCATGGGTGAATATATATAAAGGGGGAACTTACATATATAAATGCCCACCTATGCATACACCTATAGGTCTTCGAGAATGGTGGCTCAAAACCACCCCAATAAGGTTCAAGATTCACTACAACAATATAAGGAATCTAAAAATCACAAAATCCCCAATTAAAATTGGACCAAAAGAAAAGGCAGAAAAAAACCTACCTCAAAACAGTTGTGGGCAGACCAAAACAGTCTGAAATAGTTTTCCTTTGACGGCGAATTCCGAAACACACTCAAAGAAGGCCCTAGAGATCCATCACATGCCCTATTGAAGCATAAAAAATTGGCCCACCCAAAACCCTAGGGTTTGGATGAGCGAACGGGGTGACAGGGAAGAGAAAAATCATTAGAATGAGGAAGAAGGGGGGAGGCAGAGACCATAACTTGAAGTGATGACCATGAATCCCTGAGGAATCGAGGAAAAACAGCGTGGAGAGGCAGGTTGGGAAAGGGGGGTGGAGTGCAACCATGGAGGAAGGGAGGGGGTTGCGCAATGCATAAGGGGAGAAGGTAGGAAGAAAAAATAATAAGAGGAAAGAAAGGGGGGAAAGAAAAAGAAAAAATAAATTAAAAAAAATATTTTTTTAAAATAGGTAAACCCGCACGGTTTGTGCACAGTTTACCAAACCGTGCACCAACTGTGCTCTGACCACTACCTAGGCTAGTCACCCTTGCACGGTTACCCCCTGGAAGATGCACAGTTGAGAAAACCGTGCCACTTGACACTGTTAACTTATAGAGCCAAATCGCATGCTCGTCGCATGGTTTAATAAACTACGCGCAAGCTGTGCACCACATCACAGACTCACCTAGGTGCTCGCATGGGCACCACATGGTTATTACCAACCATGAAACAACTAAAATGCCTAAAAAATTTAAATTCCAGCCTGAAAACTACCGAAACCCAAAAGAGAGGCTAAAAATAGTTAAATAATTAAAATAATTAATATTTCAAGGTCGGGGTGTGACAATTCTCCCTACCATTAACACTTTCTTCCCCCAGAAAGTCACCTAGCCAAACAAAACCACGAAACCCAGTGTGACCTTTCAGCTCCACAAGTCACACTTGACCAGTTTTAGATAAAACGACAATGAGATACATGGGGGAAAGATAGGGTTGTCCACACCATTAAGGAATCGAACAGCACAATGATTTAACTAAGAGGAATGCTCAAAAAAACCACCCACCAACATGAAAAAGGTTTAACCATAGAGACTCAAACATGGAACTTGTCCATGCCACAATTCATAATTCCTCAAGACACGTGAATCTCCAAATGAGTGCCACTCAAAAAATAAAACCGATCTAGAGAAAAACTAACCATTTAAGAGTTAACATCCACAAGGAATGACCAAAAATTTTCAAGTAAGAGGCCACCAAGATCATCAAAATGAAAGGTTCCTAAGGATAGAAAACCACAGTAGGGGGAAAATTTAATGGTCACCACTCCGACGTTAGAGAAAACATGTTGGATGTACATCCCCCACACCTAGAAATTTCCCAACCGTGTGAAAAGCTTCACTATAGGACCTATGCCTAGAGTCTTGATGTCTTGAAGCATTTTCTACCCCACAATCAGAATCTGAAAACCTCCGACCGAGGTTTCCTCTTCTGGAAACACATCTTACAAAACTTTTCCATGGCCAAACCATTAACAAGACTTCATAGAATTATGAAAAGATGGATTACAATGACTAAAAAAACCACACTAGAAGAAAATAAACGAGTGGTCCAAAAAATGAAAATTAGAGACTAAAAAGGATACTTACTTGGAACAGGTTTCTCCGGTTCACACTCCTCACTGGATGAGGAATCTCTATGAGAACCAAAAGAAACCAAACCATAAATTTCCACAAGATGCCCTCTAAGAATTTCCCAGATGAAAGGACATGATTCTTGAACCCTGGATGGAGACCCCACACAAAAGGAAGAAATTATCGCTAGTTCACCTGACACTATCTTTAGAGAAAAGGAAACCAATTCATTGAAATGGTCAACATACCCCTTCACCGTCGGTTGACCTTGTCGAGCACCCACAAGCTCCAACACTTTCTTCTCCTTTACTTACTCAAGAATAAACCCCTGGATAGAAGTGGTCTTGAAGATTTCCCAAGACATCCCAAATTGCAATGAGGATGGAATGATCACCTTCCACTGGTCCAATCCTGGTCCTCCAAACATACCCAAGAGAACTCACACTCTCACAACATATAGAGTTCCCAAAAACTTGAAGACACTTCAAACTTCTTCAAGTCACACAAAAACTTCTAACATACTTCGATGACTACAGAAAACAAGCATTTATTGAGAAGAGCTCGACTCCACCACTCCACTAGGAGTCTTGGCACAACCTTTGAATGGAAGAGATTCCTTAGAAACCTTCTGGATCTTTCTAGGTGGCATGATCTAAACAACATAAAGCACACAACCAAATTAACATCGAACCAGAACTCAACCAATTAGAATTTTAAACCAAATACCAAGATCATAAACCAAAACATCACAAAACCAAATCAAATCTCATTTGAAAAAAAACCACAACAATATCACAGAACAATCCAAGAACCCTCTTTTAAAAATCACCATTTTCCATTGTAAATTGAAAACCATTTTTGCCACTTCCAAAGCTATTTCAGCACATCCACTTAAAAATTCAAAACACTGCCTCACTTTTCCATTTAAAACCACTAATCCCATTAGAAAAGAATCCCCTTTCTAATGGAAACCATTTTCATTTTCAAAAACCACTTTGTAAAAACCATGTCAAATCCTTGATTTTAAACACTCACCCGTGACATCCTATGAACTATCACATATGTGTGGATCTCACTTCTGCTTATATCATCCACACACACATACCAACATGAACTTTCCATACTTCCACACATATGTGAATTTCTACAAGAAATACCAAGGGTCATAGATAATATTTTATCATTAAAACCAAGCATTTACTAAATTCTCAATTCTATTTTCCTCTATATTTTCCCAAAATTTTCAAAATTATGAATCAAATTATCTTTTAAAACCCATTTTTTTCACTCCATAAAACCTTATAAAAATTCATTTTCCTTCCAAAATCCACTCACACCAACCAAAATCAGACCAATGCACCACCCACACCAAAATAATTGAAATAGGGAACTAGTGGTCATGCATACCCTGACCACATGGTTTAGAAGACCATGCACCAAACATGAACTGGCCACTAGAAGCATATTAAACCATCCACGTGGGCTCCACATAGTTCACTACGCTATGTATGCTTGCCGTGTTGCACCAGCTCACTTCCATTGTCATCACCCAATACACACAAGGTCATCAAACTCAAAAAATACCAACAACATAAACCCAAAATAAAAAATAGAGAATCAAAACCCAACTACCCCTAGTGACTCAGGTATCATCATGAGTAGTCATGATCAGGGATCAACCCATGACCTACCTCCTGAGCCCCAAAAATACTATCTCTGATCCACCTAACACCCCAAATAACAAGGGCATGTTCTGATACCATTTTGTCACGAACCCGGGTTGACCTCGAACTGGTCACCTGAGGTGGCCCGCAACAAGGACCAAGGCGCGTTCTTGATCCTCCTAGGCTGGAAAATAGTTCCATGAATCAAGATAAATCAGTTGATAATGATTTGTACCATAAAAAATGAAAAATAAACAAATATAAACTGAATAGAAAAAAATTAAACACCAGTAGTAGAAAGAAATAAACTACTATACATACCTCCATCTGACCTCATGGGTCACCTCCAACTGTAGGAGCGAACCAGAGTAGGAAGCATCACCAGAAGCTAAAATAAAAAATAAATCTATAGGCATGAGTATTAAAACTCAGTAGGCATGGTTAGATAAACTATTAAATATGCCTTACCTTTAAAAATATAGCCAATTCATACTAGTTTGAAAATAATACATATTAAAAATAGGGTTTTATACCTTTTGAGAAAAAAGTGACAAGGTACCATTTTTATAAAAAACTACTTTTCATCATATTTTTCAAAATAGTATTCAAAGCCTAGAATACATTTAAACATTTTTTTATAAAATATAATTTTGTAAGAACAAATTCCAGAGTATGGAAATATAACAACGAAGTACATTTTAAAACTACTACCATGGAAAATAGAAGTAAAGGTAAGAAAGCACCATGGGAAATCCCTAAGTAGCTAAGGTTAATGCATTCCTAGGATCCTTATACCTTGGTGATAAGCACATGCAACCAAATCCCGCAACATCCTCATGCCCACTAGAGGGGAACACATACCAAGGTCTAATGGTCTCCAATCATCATCATATGTTTAGTTAGTGTTGTAGCATCAATCCTTATAGGGGGAACTGGGCCTCGAACCTATCGATCCACCTAACATACTATACCTAGTCTGCCCACCTAGGTACCCGGGGTCCCATGTGCTTATTACAAATGGTGTTGGGTTTTTATCAAGATAGCATACACATACATATCACATTATTTACCCAAAACTCATCCAACTTCTCACCACCAATCTTTTTCCTTAAGTGCATCCCATTTTAAGTCACACAAAAAAGCACAAGATTACTTACTAGGAACATATCACAAATCACAAATTTAACACACACATCACATTTCTAAAATAAGGGGCATGTCTCAAGAAGGGTTTTCCACTTCCCTAAAACATTCTAAAAGTTCCAAATGGACATCATTATTTTAAAAGGAATAATTTCACTTTAGAAAACACTATTTTCCAATACTTTTAAATTAAAAAACCATTTAAAATTCCAATTGAACAACCAAGGCACCACACATTTAAAAATAATTTTGAAACCATGCTTAACTCAAAGCAACCCATTTTAAAAGTTTAAGAGAATGCCTAGAAACCAAGTGAGGAGCCACTTTCTAAGAGCCACAACCAATTATAGCATATTAATTTCATATAAAAATGGAAATCACATTTTAAAAACAATAAAGCAATCATGGAATTAAAATTAAAGGCCAGAAAATTGAGAACCTACCTCAAACTCAAGTCACATTGCTTTAGACAACAACAAACCGGGTCTTCACTTTCCGCTTGCATGCATATGCAGCTTCGCTTATATATAAGGACACCTAGCCCCTATGTACATATTTTCATGGAAAAATATGTATTATGGGATACTTACATATATGATTATACATGTATATACCCCTTTTACACTTACACACATTTTCATTTTCATATACACATGTAAGTACACCTAGCCCCATTATATATATTCATCCTGCCATGAGTGAATATATATAAAGGGGTAACTTGCATATATACATGTCTATCTATGAATACACCTATAATTATTTGATAATGAAAAATCAAAATCACCCTAATGAGGTTCAAGACGCACTACAACAATATAAAGAATCTAAAAATCACAAAATCCCTAATTAAAATTGGGCTAAAAGAAAAGGTAGAAGAAAACCTACCTCAAAATGGTGGCAGATGGGCTGAAATGGTTTGAAATGATTTTCCTTCTATGGGGGATGCTGAAACACACCTGAAGAAGGCCCGAGAGTCCCATCAAACTCCATATTGAGAAGATAAGCATAAAAAATAAGCCCACAAAAAACTCTAGGGTTCGGCTGAGCAAACATGGTGACATGGAAGAGAAAAATCACCAGAATGAGGGAGAAGGGGGGGGGGAGACCTACCCTAAGGCAACGACCATGAATACCTGAGGAATTGAGGAAAAACGGTGTGGATAGGCTGTTTGGGAGAGGGGGGGGGTGGCGTGTGACTATGGAAGAAGGGAAGGGGATGGGGTTCGTGTGACACATAGAGGGAGAAGGGAGGAAGAAAAAAGAATAAGAGGAAATAAAGGGGGGAAGAAAAATAAAAAAATAAAATAAAAACCATTTTTTAAAATAGGGAAACTCGTAAGGTTTGCGCACAGTTTACTAAACCATGCTCTGACCACTGCCTAGGCCAAAAACCCTAACACGGTTACCCCTAGGCTGACACACAGTTGAGAAAATTTTTCTCAAACTACGCCACTCGACACTATCAACTCACAGATCCAACTCACATGCTTTCCAAACGGTTTAATAAACTATGCGTAAGCTGTGCGCCACATCACAGACCCACCTGAGCACCCATATATGCACCTCATAGCTACTACTAACTGTGTGGGATAACTGTGAAATAGATAAAAAGGCCTCCAAAAATTTAAATTCTAGACCACTAACTACTAGAACTCAAAAGTGAGGCTAAAAATAATTAAATAATTAAAATAATTAATATTTCAATTTCAGGGTGTGACAAATCACATTCGATAACATAGTGGATTGGGAATCACTATCCATATCCCATAGTAATCACATGAGTTGTTTACCCAATGAAACAAAGGTATATATAATTTTGGGTCCATCCATCATAATGATATATCCATACACATATGCATCACATAATAACAATCATACATCAATTAAAATTATATCTTGATCAACCTATGAAAATAAAATGAGTTAAATAACATTTTCATGAGGTTTCATATAATAATTAATTAGAAATTGGATAAGATGATATCAAAATTCAATCACCTAAAGGAAACATATCATAAGAGAATCTAGAGAGTGACACAAGAATAATTTGAATGGTAATAGTCATATATGATGGATCTTATAGAGAATGAAGGGGAATGAAATAGAAATCAAGAAATAAGTTTTCTTAAAATTTGATATGTTGTCGCCAAAACAAATATATTGATCATTTTAAAAAGGTGATAAAAAGATTTTTAAATCATTATTATAAAAATAAAACATCCTAGTAATGGAACCTTGAAAATAAATAAATGAAAAGAAGAAAATACTTGATGATAAATATATAAGATGATATGGAAATTGAAAGAAACATCTTTTTAGCATTTTTGTAATGATTTGAAGAAACTCACGTCAATGAAAGGGATATAAAATTGGATTTCAAATAGAATCGAAAAATAAATGTGAGATATGAAAAATGAAATACATATTTAACTTTAAAAATAAGTAAAAATAAAGATTTTTGGTAAGAAAAAATATGAATACAGAAGAGAAATACTCAAAATAGAGAGCAGAAGTTTTCTCTTTATAATGACATGTTTTATGTGGTAAGAATAAATAAATAAGTAGATTATGATATGGAAATGTAAATTTATCATAAAAAAATATGAAATTCAAAATGATATAGTAAAATGGTAGAATATTCCCAACTCATATTAATATAGTTAAAGAAGAAAGAATATAACTCAATGAAAGGAAATTCAGTCAAGAAACCCCTTACCTTTTCTCTTAACTTTATTGAATGTGATCTAACACCCAATATGATTAAATAAAACTTATTAATAACCTATATAAGAACCATATTTATATTTATTTATTTTAATACTAACAAATTATTCATTTATTAGTTATTTATTAATTAGTCATAATTGATTTTGGTCATCGAGTGCTAGTAGTTTTAATTGTTCCTTGCATGTTTTGGTATGGCGGTCTTGATCATCATTACTTGTTCATGAGTTCACCATATATAAAATATTAAAGTTTATAGAATCATAATATCACAATGTTTTTTAAATTTTCATATTTATTCAATGGAATTTACAAGTAAAATTCACAAGAAGAAACCCATAACTCGCTCATTTCAGGTAGTTTTACCAAACTTGAGGAGTCACTTAACAAGGAAGATTCATTTGATATTGACCATTAAAAATCCATATTATCAACTTAAATTAATATTAAGTATTATAAATATCTATTGTTCATGTTTTTTACTCCTTTGTAATTATAATTTGGAAAATAAAGTAGGATCATTCATGTAGGTTGTTGAACTGACTCAAACATGAATGTGATACAAAGAAAAGATGATTATAAAATCATCAATATTTAATTATTATAAAGTTATTATATAATCATATTGATTTTTATATAATTTTATTAAGGTATATTAATATATAGAGTACAGGAATAAACAAAATAGAAAGTGAAGGAGTTACCTCCTCTGAAAATATCATTTTCTTATGCAGTGCCCTTTTTTTTGTTTTCAAGTCTTATTCTTGTGATTAGGGGATCCAAAAATGGGAAATGAGGGGAAGGAATTTGGGTAGAGTAAGGGTGGAAAACTAAATGGTTTGGAATGGGTAGAGGGTGGTCCCTTTTATAGATGAAAACAATTTTTTTTTTAAAATTTGAGATAGTTGATGTAACAACTTGGAATCACATGAGAATTAGATGTGTAAGGCAAGAAAATGTTTACTATAATAGTAGAATTGACACGTAAAATTAAAAAAGATCTTAGAAAATATATAAATATCAATTTTTTTATTTAAAATTCACACCATACAATATTTCCCTTGATTTACTCATCCATTTTTTTAATTTTCCAAAAGTCACATTAAGGTTGAGTGGGAACCACAAGCTTGATCAATAGTTACCACCACATTATAACTAAAAAACCATTCCCCACTGGTAGAGGAATCAAAAGGGGTGAAGACAGACCATTATCCCAAGCCTGGCTACACCAAGATCTTTTTATCCTCTCCTGTACCCCATTTTATAGGATTCTCTGGTCATATGCGGGGATCTTAACACGTGTTATTTTTTACTAGTGGCACCATCCTCTTGTTTTAAGATGATGGAGGGAATTTTTGTCTCATTCAAAATGAGGCATGCGTGAAACGTTCGAAGTGCGGCATGGATTTGGTGAATGCACATTTTCATTCAGAGCGGTCAGGAGTGCTCTGAAGGAGTGCGGGCAAGGGGTGTCAGATTGTGATATTCTCAGTGGGTTGCATCACCATTGGTTTCATCACAGTGGGTATTGAATTTTTATTCGTTGGGTTTTTCCGGTCAAGGTCTGAGGGATCAGTGGGTTTCGTAGCCGAGCGTATCGTCGGATTCGTAGCACGGTTTGAAGTTTGTGTTTTGGTTCTCCTTATAATGGATAATGATGAAGGTATTGTGAATTTTATTTGGAGTATTTTTACAGTTTTTTTGGTAAATGTAAAATAAGTTTCTATCCATGACTATATAATAAATGGTGTGAAGGTATTGGATATTATATTTGAAATTTATTTTTTCTTAGTTTTGTTATAAATCTATCCAACATTTTTTTCTGAAGTTTACAATGGTTATTTTACTGAAAGTAATATATAGTTTTGTTGCATTATGGAACTTCCACTGGTTTTTGTAGTGGAACTTCCAGTGGAACTTCCACTTGATGTCCAAGTTCCGCTCGATGTCCACCAGAACTTCCATTGGAACTTTCACTGGGACTTCCACTGGAACTTCCATTGGGACTTCCACTGGAACTTCCAATAGGACTTCCATTGGGGACTTCCACTGAAACTTCCACTGGAACTTCCATTGGAACTTCCATTGAGAACTTCCACTGGAACTTCCACTGGAAAATATATATAATATGTCTTATAAATTATTTTATTTATAATTTATGAAAAATAATTTTATATTATATATATATAGATTTTTCTAATTAAATATTATTTATTTAAATTTCTATTCATATAGTTTATACATTTTGAAAAGGATTAAATCCTATTATAAAGTTAATGTACTTTTCTTGAACTGAAGTTTTTTTGTTGCAGGTTGTTGCAATGTTGTTAATGATGATTTTGATGTTGTATAATCTTCTATTAAACTAGTTATAGGGATGGTGTTCAAGTCACTTGATGAAGCACGATGCTTATATGTCACTTATGTGGGAGTAAATGGTTTCAATGTATGCTAAAAATACTCTAATAAAAGGAGAAAGGATAAACTAATTGTCACATCAAGCCTTTATGCATATAGCAAAGAAGGTCATAGAAAGGTTGACAAATGTGATAGCATGGTGAAATTTCCTCAGGCTGATACACATATAGGTTTCCTTGATAGAATGGGGGTTAGTTTATTGTATTATAGTCAATATGCGTGTACTATATTTTTTTGAAGAGAATAATCATCCCTTGGACATGCCTGAATTAATTCATATGATGAGGTCCCAATGAAAAATAACAGAATCACAAGCAGCTGAGTTAGATGTGAATGCTTCTATAGGCATTGAACCAAATGATTCTTTCTTATTGGCGATAACTATTGCAGGGGGGAGATATGTTATTAGGTACACACGTGTTGATCAATTGAATTTTTAAGGTATAAATGGGAAAGATATTTGCTTCATGGTGACTTGTGTTGCATGTTAGAGTACCTATAAAGACAAAGTCATGACAATACATCATTTGTCTATACTATTCAATTTGACATGAATGGGGAAATTAGTAATATTTTTTGGGCTGATCCAAAAATGAGAATAGATTATGAGTTATTTGGAGATGTTTTTGTTTTTGACACCACTTTTAGCACTAATAAAGATTTCAGGTCGTTAGGTGTTTTTTGTGGGATTCAATTATCATTGGGAGATTGTTTTTTTGGGAAATATTTGTTATATGATGAAACCGTGACTTCATTTTCTTGGTTATTTCAAAAAAATTATAGGTGCCTCACATGAAGAGCCCTCAAATTATTTTTACTGATCAAGATGCAATAGTGGGAAAATCCATTTCTAAAAGTTTTAGTGGGAACTCGACATTGCCTTTTTTATGGAATTTGATGCAAAATGGTATTAAGCATTTAGATAATTGGATGAAAGATGAATCTAGTTTTCTAACTAGATTTAAGAATTTTATGTTCGAATACCATGATGCAAATCAGTTTGATCAGGAGTGGTGTCACGACCCGACCCAACGGGGCTCGAGATGTGACTCCCCAAGCCCGCCTACAATAGGACATGGGTTGACGACTAGAACTGAGTAGGATATCACACACAAGGGAGGCATTAGCCTAAGGTACCTGTACACATGCACCCACATACACCTCCATGCAACAGTGCATAGATGTATATAAAAACTTAAAAGAAATACATGCATACATCTAACCCACAACCAGAGTAAAACAAAAGTACAAAAGGGAAAAATAGGACCCGCTAAAAGAAAAACACAAAGCGTCTAACCTACTTAGAAGGAGGGAAATGCTGCCAAATGCACCTGCCGGTAAGCTCCTCGGCACAACTCCGGTAAACACCCAGGTCATTCTCGCTCACTAAGCTCTGCCTGCTTAGGGTCCTCCTGGAACTCCGTCGAAAGGCTTGTGGTCTGCACAAGACAAAAACATGTGCGGGAAAATCCCATGCAGGGGTGAGTATATAAAATACTCACTAGGCAACCCAAAAACCCCAAAATAAAAGGGAGAAACTGAAAGACAACAGTCAGCTCATCCCAGCTAGAGGGAACCCAAACGAGAGAGAAACTCAATCTTGAGACCATCCTCGGCTAACACGACTAGTCAGATCAGCTCAAGTGTATGCCCATACATACACCATGAACATCCGCTCAGGTATATTCCCATACATATACCATGAACAACCATATATACTCATTCATGCACCAAGTCTCATGAGGTTCCGTCCCATCTCCTATAACTGGTACATAACTAGGAGAACACACTCCATGATCTCTATCATCCCAGATGATACTCGTCCGAGAGATACACTCCATCGGGTCTCACACCAACATCCCAGACGCCCATCCGAGAGATCACGCTTGTTGGATATCGTCATTGAGAACATCAGGCTGAAACAACGGAAACACTAAACTTCTCAGACAGGGGATTACTCCTAGAGTCCACTAGGGGATACAAGAACCCACTTCGGTATCTCGAAGATCTCACAGATAAGGGATCACTCCCAGGATCTGCTGGGGGATACCAAAACCCGATCTGATGTTCTACAGTTCACATCACTCAGATAGAGGATCTTTTCCCATGTGAAGATGGTCATGAAGATACCGAAAACCCCATCTGGTATAACTCATGATGTAGGGGATCGAACCAACGATGCACCAACCCTACCAAAAACCACGCGCTGAGTAGGGGATCGTGTAACCAATGATTTTGCAATCCTACTGAAACCATGCGCTGAGTAGGGGATCGTATACTCGACGATACCACAAACCTACTATAAACCACATGCTGCGTAGGGGATCGTATACCCGACGATGCCACAACCCTACTATGCATGGCCCACTATGTAGGGGATCATATTACCGATGATGACTCAAACCCTACGGGATTAACCTGCTAGATAGGGGATCGCCGCCCGTGGATAAGCGGTAATAGCAATACCAAGAACCCGATCCAAGGAAATGAAGCTATAGGATCCCACTCCAGACCCACTGGAGGGATGCCACAACTCTATCAGGAAAACATCATATTGAGGGGATCAAAAACCAATACTAAGGGTGTAATGCCACACGAACCCTCATAGGAACAAACCAAGGGAGTACACTCAACCACTACTGGTCCAAACATCGCTAACCCGAATGACCCACAACATCGTCACACTGCACACCTCCTAGGCCTATACCGAGGCCACCACCGTGATCTACGTGGAAAAACATGAAGGATAGGCTACTTACTTGCCCGAAATAGAAAACCAGTGAAAAGGTACTATTCACCATAGCAAGCACAGGTGGGGACCACACCTCGATCCCGAAACTCATCAAATAGATCACACCGTTGTGATCCCCTCGAAAACACACACGAGATCGACTACTCGTTCGTCTAAAACGAACATAAGATGAAAAAGTCACGTTTCTCCATAAATGCCCAAAAGCAGGCTCATGGGGCCCACACCCTGATCTCCATCCCAACACCCAGAAACTATCCTGAAAGGTCCACCTTACTATCAGGATCACAAATTCACTGACGACACGTCAATCAGACGCTCCATGTAAAAGTTACAGCGGGTCGAAGTTGAAAATAATAAAATATTATTATTATTTTCAACGTTTCATGGACCTGGACCAAAAAACCAATTCATAAAATTCCTAAAGTGGGTTCAAAAGGTCTGTCTCGACCCAAGGAATGCGTCACCACAAACGGCTCATAAATTAGACTTACGGTTTGCCAGTTACGGGGGTTTAAAGAACCCCCAGAAAATTATGGTCGGACCACCGCCTGCCTCACCGGAAACCACCGTGCCGCCGCCAGAATCCGCCGCGCCACTTCCATCCTCACAGGAATCCGCTATGGCTGCCACCGGAGACCAGAATTTCCACCGGAAAACTTCTGGGAGCCACCGGGAGCACCCCGGTGCTCCAAATTTAGATCCGTAACATGTTTCAGAAAGCTCGGGACCCAAACTACACAACCCTTATGAAGATTTGAAGAAAAAACAATGCATAAACGGGATACGGGATTTTAAAACTCAAACCGACTATCTCATGGGTGAAATGATGACGCTTCTAGGCCAGATCCGTGCTCCGGAGAGGCCACTGCACCATTCGGGAGCGATCGCCGTCATGATCTGAGTTTAACGGAACCTTGTTTCTTCGATCCGATTGGTTCATCGCTTGAAGAAGGGAGGGGATTTCCTTCATGTTCCAAGGGGTGGGGGAGAAGAATTGATATTTTTTTTTTAATTTTTATTAAAACAAATATCAGCTTAACTTTCCATCCCGACTCTCCCTCGACCCGATGCCCGGTGCTGATTAAAATCAAATCGCCTCTAGGGTAATCACGATGTTCTGAACTCAACCGCGGTCTCATAATTTCAATCCGAGACTCCATTCAGAAGTTATTTGAGCCGACGCTCAAAAAGAAACTTGTTTATTTATTTACGAAAACACCCCTGGTGGCTTTTTCCACAATAGACCCGCACCTGCAAAATTTACACCCCACCTAGGGTAAACAACACCTTCCAGACGAAACCGTACCCTTATATTTCTGATCCGAGCAACTGTTTAGGAGAAAACACAAAACTACCACGTTCATAGTATAAAAATACTTAATATTTTTATAAAATTAATTCTGGGCATACCGGGCCTCAGAATCGCACGCCGTCTTCGGGCCTAACTCTGGAAATAGTCGTAGGATTATTCCAAAGTCTGACAGGGCCAAAACCTGAGTCGCTACATCCTCCCCACCTTAGAACTTTTCATCCCCAAAAATCCATAAGCACAAGGAAAGCAAGTGAACTCTCAACTAGGTCTCCCATTCCAGTGAGTTCACCAACACACACCCCGATCGCAATTCATCAATTAGAGGGAATCGTCCACCACACCTCGACACTATCTGCTTTGGGTGGTACTGACTCGCTCGCACGGTTTTAAAGCATCACAAAAACGTGTCTCGGTGGGGAAAGGACTCCTCTTTCTCATTCATTCGAAGCACGTCGAACAACACCCACACAAGATCTTACCAATTCCTAGAACAAACCTCAAGCAAGCAATGGAAAGGAAAGAGTACCATGAAACAATGTCTATTAAAAATACTGCAGAAAGTAGAAAGAACACAAGACGTACCTTTATCCATTCGAAGAGCCTCTGGGTCAACAACCTCTAAGGCCTGTAGCTATCCTTGACCTCGTCCTCCAGCTCTAGAGATTGGCATGGACCACCTGGGGGTGGTGGTGGTGGCATCTGATACCACCTACCACCTCCCGCTGCTGCACCAGCTCCGTCGCCACATCCACCGCCCTGCGGACCTCCATACTCAAGACGTTGTCGCTGCCAAGGAGACCTGTCAACCGGCTCCCTTTCAGCTGCACGGCGGGTCGGAAACTCCCTAGCAAGATTTCCTCAGTCGTCGTAAGCGTAACATTGCCTCTCCTACAGCTGAACAAAACTAGCCTAAGAGTCCTGAGAGCCCTGAGCCTCAGGTCCTCCATCCTTGGGTCATCTCCTGAAACGTCAGGCACGTCCAGACCCTTGCGCCTGCCGCTAGATACTAGCTGCCGATGTCTCAGCTGCCACGTGCCCAACACTGACGGGATGAATCTTCTCAGCTATAAAGCTCTCCACTAACAAGGCTCGCTCCAGCACTCTAGTATAGGTGGGTGGACACAAGGAAACCACACCTGCCCGAATATCCCGGTGCAGGCCTTGCTCAAAGGTCTGAGCCCAAATGAACGGGACTCGAACCATATCTAGGGAGTAGCGTGATAGGTCTGTAAACCCCGTTGAGTACTCTGACATAGTCATGCCCCCTATCGAAGTTTTAGAAGCTCCTGAATCTACACTGATCTTAGCATCATCGGATAGAACTCTTCTCTGAAGAGCCTCTCAAACTCTGCCCACGTGAGCGTCTCCTCGTCATGGGACTGCATCACTAAACTCCACCATAGCCCACCAAACCATGTAGAAGGCTCGCCGCTAGGACCACCATCTGATCTGGAGGTGTCCTCACAAGGCGGAAAACTCGAGTGACTACTTCGAACCAGTCATCAGCTGCCTGAGGGTCTGGATCACCCCAGAACCTCAGAGGTCGCTGCCTCTGGAACTCGTGCAGTGCACTCAGCCTACGTGCAACCTCATCCTGCATTGCCGGCATAACTAGCTGCCCGACAGGTGGTGGATTAACTGGAAGACCACATGGAGGTCCAGCCTCAAAACCTGTGCCCTGGTCCACAACCTCTACACGGGGAGGATCGTCACCACAATCCCGCTACGGAACCCTCTCTGGATGTCGCCGTGGAGGCATCCCGAAATATAATCAAGAGGCACCACTGTCATAGAGTATATCTGGGGAGCTAACTCTAGAAGAATAAGGGAAACCCAAAACCCATTCCTAGATGATGCATGTACCATTATGTCCTTGCGACTAGTGTCCAAATGTCCCAAGTCGAAAGGCAGGTTATCAGATTCCTAGTGAATGGAAACGTCGGCCGCCGCACCATCACTGGAGTCCCTGGCCTAAAATCCAAACTCGAAACATCATAACATTGCTGCTATGAAACCCAAACCAAGCTCACAGATAGACCAACTATGCTCTGAGATCCCAAAGGTGGAACCTCCTCTGATACCACTCTATCACGACTCGAACCAATGGGGATTGAGCCGCGACTTCCCAAGCCCGCCTCCAATAGGCCAGGGGCTGGTGACTAGCGCCGAGTAGGCTATCACACACAAGGGAGGCATTATCCTAAGGTACCTGTACACACACACCCACATACACCTCCATGAAACAGTAAAATGATATATATAAAAACTGAAAAGAAATACATGCATACATATAACCCACAACCAGAGTACAACAAAAGTACAAAAGGGAAAAACAGGATCCGCTAAAAGAAAACTACAAAGCTTCTAACCTACTCAGAAGGAGGGAAATGCTGCCAAATACACCCGCCGGTAAGCTCCTCGGTACAGCTCTGGTAAACACCCCGGTCAATCTCGCTCACTAATCTCTGCCTGCTTGGGGTCCTCTTGGAACTCCGTCAAAAGGCTTGTGGTCTGCAAAAGACACAAACATGTGCGGGAAAATCCCATGCAGGGGTGAGTATATAAAATACTCAGTGGGCACCCCAAAAACCCCAAAATAAAAGGGAGCAACTGAAAGACAACAGTCAGCTCATCCCAGCTAGAGGGAACCCAAACTAGAGAGAAACTCCATCTCGAGACCATCCTCGACTAACACGACTAGTCAGCTCAGCTTAGGTGTATGCCCATACATACACCATGAACATATGCTCAGGTCTATGCCCATATATATACCATGAACAACCATATATACTCATTCACGCACCAAGTCTCATGAGGTTATGTCCCATCTCCTAAAACTGGTACATAACTAGGAGAACACACTCCATGAGCTCTATCATCCCAGATGACACTCGTCCGAGAGATGCACTTCATCGGGTCTCACACCAACATCCCAGATGACCATATGAGAGATCATGCTCGTTGGATATCATCACTGAGAACATCACGCTGAAACAACGGAAATACTAAACTTCTCAGATAGGAGATCACTCCTAGGGTCCACTAGGGGATACAAGAACCCACTCTAGTATCTCGAAGATCTCACAGATAGGGGATCACTCCCAGGATCTCCTGGGGGATACCAGAACCCGATATGATGTTCTACAGTTCACATCACTCAGATAGAGGATTGCGCCCGTGTGAATATGGTCACGAAGATACCAGAAACACCATCTGGTATAACTCGTGATATAGGGGATCGAACCGACGATGCTCCAACCCTACCGAAAACCACGCGCTGAGTAGGGAATCATGTAACCAACGATTTTGAAACCCTACTGAAACCATGCGCTGAGTAGGGGATCGTATACTCGATGATACCACAACCCTACTATAAACCACATACTGAGTAGGGGATCATATACCCGATGATGCCACAACCGTACTATGCACGACCCACTATATAGGGGATCATATTACCGATGATGCCTCAAACCCTACGGAATTAACCTGTTAGATAGGGGATCTCCGCCCGTGGATAAGCGGTAACAATGATACCAGAACCCGATCTAGGGAAACGAAGCTAGAGGATCCCACTCCGGACCCACTGGAGGGATGCCACAACTCTATCATGAAAACATCATATTGAGGGGATCACAAACCAATACTAAGGGTGTAATGCCACACGAACCCTCATAGGAACAAACCAAGGGAGTACACTCAACCACTACTGGTCCAAACATCGCTAACCCAAGTGACCCGCAACATCGTCACACCCCGCACCTCCTATGCCTATACCGAGGTCACCACCGCGATCTATGCAGAAAAACATGCAGGATAGGCTACTTACTCACCTCAAAAAGAAAACCGGTGAAAAATGTACTATTCACAGTATCAAGCCCGGGTGGGGACCACACCTTGATCCCAAAACTCATCAAACGAATTGCACCATTGCAATCCCCTTGAAAAAACACACGAGATCGACTACTCGTTCTTCTAAAACGGACATCAGACGAAAAAGTCACGTTTCTCCGTAAACGCCCAAAAGCCGAATCATGGGGCCCACACCCTGATCTCCATCCCAGAACCTAGAAACTATCATGAAAAGTCCACCTTACTATCAGAATCACAAAGTCACCGATGACACGTCAATCAGACGCTCCATGTAAAAGTTACGGCGGGTTGAAGTTGAAAATAATAAAATATTATTATTATTTTCAACATTTCATGGCCCCGGGCCAAAAAACCGACTCATAAAATTCCCAAAGTTGGTTCAAAAGGTCCTTCTCAATGAAAGGAATTCATCGCTGCAAACGGCTCACAAATCGGACTTACAGTTTGCAAGTTATGGGGGTTTAAAGAACCCTTGGAAAATTCTGGCCGGACCACCGCCTGCCTCGCCGGAAACTACCGCGCCGTCGCCGGAATCCGCTGGGTCGCCGGATTCCATACTCACCGGAATCCACCGTTCCACCGCCACTCTCACCGGAATCCGCCACGGTCACCGCTGGAGATCCGAATTTCCACCGGAAAACTTCCGGGAGCCACAGGGAGCACCCCGGTGCTCCAAATTCAGATCCGTAACATGTTTCAGAAATCTCGGGACCTGAACTACACAAATATTATGACAATTAGAAGAAAAACAACACATAAATGGGATCTGGGATTTTAAAACTCATACCGCCTACCTCACAGGTGAAACACTGACGCTTCTAGGCCAGATCCGCACTCCGGAGCGGCTACTGCACCATTCGGGAGCGATCACCGTCAAGATTTGAGTTTGACGACACCTTGTTTCTTCCATCCGATTGGTTCATTGCTTGAAGAAGGGAGGGGCTTCCCTTCATGTTCCAAGGGGTGTGGGAGAAGAATTGATATTTGTTTTAATTTTTATTAAAACAAATACCAGCTTAAATTTCCATCCCGACTTGCCCCCGACCCGACGCCCGGTGCTGACTAAAATTAAATCGCCTCTAGGGTAAACACGATGTTCTGAACTCAACCGTTGTATCGAAATTTCGATCTGAGACTCCATTCATAAGTTATTCAAGCTGACGCTCAAAAAGAAACTTGTCCATTTATTTACGAAAATTCCCCTGGTGGCTTTTTCCACAGCAGGCCCGCACCCGCAAAGTTTACACCCCGCCTAGGGTAAACAGCACGCTATGGACACAACCGTGCCCTTGGATTTTTGATCCGAGCAACTGTTTAGGAGAAAAAACAACTTTTCCATGTGCATAGTATGAAAATACTTAATATTGTTATAAAATTAATTCCGGGCATAGCGAGCCTCGGAATTGCACACCGTCTTCGCGCCTAACTCTGGAAATAGTCGTAGGATTATTCCAAAGTCTGAAAGGGCCAAAACTTGAGTCGCTACAAGTGGTCTTCCCTTAGAGCAGAATATAGGGTTGGGAAATCACAGTGGTTAGATGATGTATTCGTATTTTGAGAAAAGTGGGCACATTTCTTTTTGAAAGATGATTTAATATTGGGTATTCATAGCACTCAATTAAGTGAAAGTTTTAATGGATTGATTAAAGATTATGTTCATTGGAAGTTAAGTGTTGTTGATTTCCTTAAGCAGTTTGAATGCTTGTTGGAAAAAAATCAATATTGCAAAACAAAGGCAAAATTTGAGATGTGAGAGAAGTTTCGACATAAATTTTACCCTTTTCATGCATTTATGTTCTAGGATTCTACTAGATATACACAAAATTTATTTGATTTATTTCATCATGAATATCAATTGACTGGTGCTTGTTTTTTGGTATCTTGTTTTGAAATTGGAGTTTAATTCAGTTATTTTATTGGAATGGTTCGTTATCAAGATCAATTCTATGTATCATATGACACTTCAAATGAAGTTGTTGAATTTTCTTGTCAAAAGTTTGTGTCTGTTGGGTATTTTTTTGTCATGTTTTAAATTTTTTTGATTAGCTTGATGTGAGATAAATACCTGAAAAAATATATTTTGGGGAGATGAACCTGATTGGCTAGAAATATTGTGATGTTCAAAGGATATTCTATTTAGGTAGTTACTGATAGAAAATCAGTTTTAGAAAAACGTTACAAAGATTTAGCATGAATGATAATGAAGTTAATTACCGTAGCTTATGAGATAGATGTGGGTTATGACATTTCCTTCTCGAATTTCAGTAATTTTTCAAAAGATTTTTCTATCATAAATACATCAGTGAATGAAGTTAATGGTCATGTTATTTCAGAATTTTTTTTAAGAAAGGATTCTTTTAAAAAGAAACCAAACAGGAAAGGGGCAGATAGATTGAAAATCTTTTTAGATAATGACTTCCAAAAGGGGAAATAGTTGAATAAAAAAAATCAATTTTACTGCTATGATGATGATATGATTTCATTTTATGATGCATTTAATTTATAAGGGAAGTTTTTATTGTTAATATGTTATCTTACATCATTATTCTTTGCACTCAGGGTGTCGTGGAGCAATAAAGATCATATTTTTGTGTTGGATCTAGAAAAATAGTTTCATATGTAATTTTTTTATGAGAATTATTTTTTATAATCGTTGTAATTGTGTAGTTTTTCTGTTGTAGGAAGACTTTTCAACCAATTTGGAACTTCATATTGGGAGTTATATTACTTTCATAGCATTGGAAGAGGCCAAGCAGTGTAGAAAACATTGTATGGAAGTTGTTTTTTAAATTGTAATGACTGAATTGAAGAATGTATAGGATGCAGTATTTAATAGTCCAATTTCATTTGTAATGGATTGGGATGCTTCAAGAAATTGTAAATGTGTTGTATACATTTGTTATATATGCAACTGTAAATATGGGATAAATCCAGGTTCTATAATTCGGTATGCATTTGTTCTTTGAGGCTGTGGTAGTATTTGATAGTCCACTTTTGGTTGTAATGGATTGGGATTTGGATACTTTAATAAATTGTAAATGTGTTGTATGAATTTGTTCTGTATGCAACTGTGAAGATGGGATAAATCCAGGTTCTAGAATTCTATATGCATTTGTTCTTTGAGGATGGGATAAATCCAGGTTCTTGAATTTTGATAAAGAAATCCAGAAGACCGAGTAAGAGTTATTAGATCTTCGGGCCAAGTCGTTCTATATAGAGACTATCCATCTTCTCATGAAATCCAGATGTCAGCCAAACTTAACAGTATTATAAACACTAAAGATAATATCCTGAAATTGACAATAGTGAAGATCATGTTTGCTATCTTGAAAATGTGAACATAACTATTCATCCATTTACCAATTGAAATTATCATCACCAACTCTAATAGAAAAACCAAATAAATCCCCTTAGAAGAAAATGTTTCCCCTCATAAGGGAATAATATTCCCACTGCATTTTCCAAAACCAAATAAGACCACATTGCAACTACCACTTTCTATTACCAAAACCAAGTTTAACCCATATAATTTTCCAAAACCAAATATGAACCATTGAAATTACCAAATCCAAATAGAAACCATTTCAATTTTCAACATCAAATATAAACCATTGCAATTACCAACACCAATTGCAATGAACAATACCAAATATAAACCACTACAATTACCAACACCAAAAATAAACCATTGAAATTACCAACATCAATTTCAATAAACAACACCAATTATAAACCATTTCAATTACCAACATCAATTATAACAGGAAAACCAAATAAATTCCCTCAGAAGAAAATATTTCCCCTCATAAGGACATAATATTCCCACTGCAGATCATGTTTGTTGTCCTGAAAATATGAACATAACCATTCATCCACTTACCAAATCCAAATAAATACCATTGAAATTAATAACAGAAAATATAAACCATTTCAATTCTTAACACCAATTTCAATTATCAACAAAAAATATAAATCAATGAACAACATCAAATATAAACCATTGAAATTACCAATAGAAAATATAAACCATTGCAATTGCTGACATCATTTTTAAACCATTGCAATTTCCAACAGCAATTATAATAGAAAAAATACAATTACCAACATCAAATATAAACCATTGAAATAACTAACACCAAATATAAAACCATTTTAATTGCTAACACCACTTTTAAACCACTGTAATTACCAACAAAAATTATAACATCAAAACCACAATTACCAACACCAAATATAAACCATTGAAATAACCAACACAAATATAAAACCATCTAAATTTCAAACAGCACTTTTAAACCACTAAAATTACCAATATCAATTATAAAAACAAAATCAAATAAAGAAATATTCACACAAATAAAAACAAACTATCATTAAAGTGGGCAGTATAGATGTTTAAAAACCTAACAAAAGTCAAATGTAGTTTCTAGTAACAACCATTAAAGTGGGCTGTATAAATGTTTAAAACCTTCCAAACTGTAGTACCCCCAGTTTCGGGTACATAACCCCTTTCCTAACATTTTTTAAATTGGTGTGTATAAAATAGAGAGTTTCCATAAAATAGAGAGTATCTATAAAATAGAGAGTTTCCATAATATAGATATTTTCCATTAAGTTGGGTGTTTCCATAATTTTGGTTGTTTCTATAAATTGGGGTGTTTCCATAAAGTGGGTTGTTTCCATAAAGTGGGGTGTTTCCATAAAGTGGGTTATTTCCATAAAGTGGGGTGTTTCCATAAAGTGGGATGTTTCCATAAAAAAATGTGTTTCCATAAAAAGGGTAAAAGTGAAGGATGGGAGAGTTTGGGGGTTTTATAAGGAGTGTTGGGACAAGAAGAAATGTCACACTATCCATACACGGTTGTCCCAAACGGTGTGGTCAAACCTTGCGCAGAGGTCAAATCTAGATCCTATTTTCTAGGAGCTTACTATTTTTTGCTCTATATATTTCAGTTTGGCTTCAAAACGCCCCTATTTCGAGATTACTCTCCCTATAAGTCTGGATAACCCTCCCCACATGATTTGGAGCCATCCTAGAGCCTTCCATTGGATATTTTGAGTCCGAGTCTAGAGGTATGTCACTATTCTTTCCAGATTTGTCATGTTTTCTTAGATCTGCTTAGATCTACTTCTCTGATCTCTATTATTTCTCAAATATGAACCTATAGTGGGTATATATACATTTTTGGATTCCAAATAATTCAATTTTGAGTCGTGATCTTTCTAGGATAAGAGAATTAAGGATGTTCTTGGAGAATCAACCTGCTTTCTTGTGCATTCTTCGTCTGTTGTCAAAGTTTTGTCAAAACCTTCAAGGTAGGTGGATTCTCTCTCAACTCCTATTGCTAGAATTGATTAGATTAGATTAAAATTGATTTTTTGATTATTAAATTCATGAAAAAATCTTCATTTGTGATGATTTATGGTTTTTGTGAAATTGCATGATCTTGGTGAATAGTTGTGGAAAAGGGGATTTAGTTTCATGAATTTAAAATGATGATTTTAAATTATGGATTTTATGGAATTTATAAATGGTTAATGAAAAAGATATTTTCAATAGAAATGGTTTCCAATACAAATGGAGTTTTATTGAAATGGTTTGGAATTGAAATGGTTTTGAAGGAAATGGTTTTCAATAAAAAGGTGTTTTTATTGAAAGGGTTGTTTTGGCATGATCGTTGGGAATATGTGGTGTGTGTTCATGTTGCATATATGGGGATTGGTTAAAATATGAACTTGTTCTTGGTTCCAAAGGTTTAATGGTGCATGGGAATTTCATACATGGGGCTTGGATGAAATATAACCTTGTGCTCGATGCCAAAGGGTTAATGGCACATGGGAAAAAATTACCCTATGATGAATTGGAAGATCGATGAGAAATCGTTCATGAGTATGGAACTGTCATAACGTAGCATGCATGGTTGGTTTCATGGGTTTGAGGAATGGTTGGGTATGCTGATAAAGGGATATTGTGAAATGGTTGTAAAGATTTTTTAGTTATTTTTCTAGAAAAATAACTTGCTGGGAAAATTGTTTTCAATTGCACTTGTATGCTTTTGGTAATAAATGGTTTTGGAAACTTGTTTATATTTATTAATAAACTATTTTTGAGAAGTTTTTTTATATAAACTATTTTAAATAATTGTTTCTAACTCTTCTATCCTAGTGGCGTGATTAGGGAAGTCATTGGGGAAAACCTACTGAGTTTTATACTCACCCCTGCTTTGGCAATTTGGTGCTTTTGCAGATGCTATCTTCTGGGAAAAGGGAAAAGGTAATGTTTCACACGTGTTTAGAACTACCTCATGATGTATGGGATGTTCAGAGATTTTGGAGCTTAAAGTTTGCGGATCATAGAGTCTTGAGGTCTTTGGAGAGACCTGTGTGGTTTATCTGCAGTATAATTTGATTTGTGGTTATTCTCCCGCTGTTGCTTACTTTGATGTGGTTGTGAGATACATGAAGTTTTTGAGTTGTCTTTTGTTTGTTCATGCATCATATAGTGAATTTTTGGTTATGGTTGGTAGGTTTATTATTTAATTTATTAAAGGTTAAATCGTCCCCCACTTGTATTTGAAACCCTTCGGCATTTATTGCTAGCCTTGGGCGTCTTGGGGATGTCGCTTAAGGCCTAGTAATGAATCATTGTACTCTCAAGCCAATGAGAATTGGAGGGTCATTACACAAACCATTTCAATTATAATATGATGTCATATACATTGAACTCGGCTGTTTAACTAGTTATCTTCATTCCGTCAGAATTATTTCAATAAGATAACTCTTACTTCTATATGAGGTTTCATTCTGGTTGTATGCAGGGTCTGTAAGAAAACAATGCTCCATATACAGGTGAATTTCATTAACTTTATTTTGTGATAGCTACTTGTTATACCCTTGATCTGTTGCTAGCTTCTTAATGAGATACCCAACAATTATCCTATAGTCTAATGTTTCATCCCTCTATTGAGGGCTATCTTCCACTATAAATGGTAGTGCTGGAGAAATATTCTCTAAGTATTTTTGATTCCATTGTTCGATGATTTCTTCAATAAATGTTTTCTTCAAGTGTTGTAGAAATTTTATTCAGTGAGTTGGTGTATATGAAAATGAATTTGATATCAAAGAGGATATAATTTACCATTTGTAAAGCATATTGTTGGTAACAATCAATTGTAGTAGCACCCATCTGAGGCTTCATGGAGTTATAGTAGATGAAATGTTCTTTTTTCAATATCAAACAAAAGAAAATTCCAATGCATATTGTCTGTGTTGATAGGGATGGCGACTTTTCCATTCATCTGCATTACTTATTTCATGGGTTTCTCTAACAAACACTCTTTCAAATTGTTGTTTTTACAAGATATAATTCTCTATAAAAATTAATACAGTTAGACAAAATATTAATTAATATATTTAAAACTTCAAGAACATAGAGAATATTACACTCACCATGTAAACACTTGTAATCATAGTTTATTTATCATAAAAAATTCCTGCCATTTTCCCTATTTCACACTTATTTTTTATAAGTTGAGCATAAATATCTATAACTTGATATCAATAAGAAAATAATAGATAATGTGAGACTAATTGAATATTAGTTTATAGTAATCTTGGTTAAATTAAATACTCACCCTTCTACTTGTCATGATTTTGATGAAAAGTTGTAAAATTTCATCTAATCCAATTGAATACAAGCTGTTCTCAGCTTCCCATACATATTGACTACATTATAATAATAGTAACTTATAAGAAAATAAATAAATTTCAAGGGAATTGAATTGAAATCCTTTAAATGAAGGGGGACATACCATCCTGGTTCCATTTGGAGAATATTTTATAGCTACTCATAGTCTTTTTTCTATAGGTGTCTACTCTGCCTGAACCATTTAGGTATTCCTAGAATCCATATAATATCTTTTTTTGGTTCTATTTTCATTGAAACACTTCCTACCTCAATGGGTTTTCTAGTTGACTTGGTTGTTCTAATATTTTTTTGTCCTGCTGTTATTCTTCTTATCATGTATCAGGTTTGGTACTGAAAAGAGGAATCCATTTTCTTCTATTTTCTAGCTTTGGACTTTACATTTCTAATCATTGATCTCATTTGGTGACTTTATGTTTATGTATGCCAAGTTTGGCTACTTTTATGTACATGTGTGGTTGTTCAACACCTTCTTGCAGTTGATCCACAAGATCCTCAATCCCAGTTTCCTTGGCTCATTGTTTCTAGTTGTCCTTCTGCTCTTCTAATTCCAGGGGAGATGTGATTTTTTCAGGAGAACTCGGTTGCATCCCAGCTTCAATTGTACCCTACGTCTAGGTTTCCTCTTTGAAAAAAATGATTCTTTTCAGTGCTACCTTCTCTTTTTCTTCCCTCTATGATGGCATTCTGACTTATTAACAGCTTGAGTATTTTAATTTTTTTGGCCTTTTTTCTAACAATTGCTTCCATTTTATGCAGTTTTCTTTTCAAGGATGAATTTTATTTTGCAAGAACTATTATTATATCATTCTATGGTTCCCCCTTTTCCTACTGTCCAATAGTATCTTACTTAATCCTTGGCGGCTCCTCAATTTCTGTAGCTTAATTGTTGGTGGATCCTCCTCAATTTCAACTTTTTTTTATCTGTAATTTTTTTTTTACAAATTCATGGTTTAGAAAAACATTAAATTGATATTGTAATTGGTACAATTACCTATATAGCTGGAACTTAATGAATCTTTAGTTTCTTTAATGCAACATCAAAATTCAAGAGGCTCCACTTTGTGAATGATAGATTGGCTAGTTTTTCATTACCTTTCACTATTACACTTTTCTCACAATACCAATAATACAATAACAAGAAACATATGAAGAGTATATTATACATTGAAATGAAAATAAATATTAATCCTTACCAATAAAGTGATAATTTCCCACATAATCCTTGCATGGTGTGTGTGAAATTATTTAATTGATCTTATCAATTGTTGGTGGATTGCAAGATACTACCTTAGTGTTCTCATGTCTCTTGTAGTATTCACATAATTGATAAAATCCCAGCTCAGGTAAGAAACTTTAGTAGGGAAAAAAATAGTCTCACATTTGTATAAACATAGTAGTGCTTCTGTGTCAAGATGATCAGGTTATTCATCTCCCTTTACTGTTTCCAAAAGACCTAATTTTATTACCTTATGTGTCAAAAAATTCACAAAAAATTGAAATCTCCTTACATACAATGATTCCTTGGTTGGTTTCAACAAGTAGGAGTCCTCCATTTTTATTTGAACTTTTTTTTATTACAAATATACTCTGGATATCAGCTTCAGAGAAACTTCTTTCCCCTCCACCAAATCAAAAAGCACTTGTTGATGGATTGTAGTTATCCAATACATACATAACAGAACTATCAGATTTTTTACAATTCAATGCAGATATATTATTAGATATGAATTCTTAAAACATATTCCAAAAAGGAGTATTGCATAAAGAATTTCTATGAACTTATTTCAGTTGATCTTTGATTTCTTATAAAATTATTTTTAAAGAGTTCAAATTGGACCTAAAATGCACACTTGAAAATTGAAAGAAGACCTTTACTTGGAATAAAAAAGCTTACAATAGGAATACTAATAATAAAATAATTCCACATTAAATCTTGTAAAAATTTCACTAAACTATAGAAATTAATTAATTATTGGGGTCATCCAAAAAATTACAGCATAGAAGGTTGAATAAGTCTAAGTTCTAGTGGGACTTCTAGTGGAATTTCCAGTGGAAGTTCTAGTGGAAGTTCCACACTAAAAAAAATGCATATTTCTAAAACTAATATTATTGTTAAATATAATTCAAAGAAATATGGATTGAAATTTTTACACATAATTATTATAGAATTGATTTAATTTTCCATTTGAAATTGAATAAACAAATTTAAATTGAATTAATTTTTCGCTACCCATTGGAAGTTCCAGTGTTACTTCCAGTGGGACATCCAATGAAAGTTTCAGTGTAAGTTTCAGTGGAAGTCCGAGTGGAAGTCTCAGTGGAAGTCCCAATGGAAGTTCCAGTGGAAGTTCCACACTACAAAAAATGTAGATTTCTAAAACTAATATTAATGTTTAAATATAATTAAAATAAATACTCATTGCAATTGTTACACATAATTATTATAAAAATGATTTAATTTATAATTTGAAAAAGTATATGAAATTTTATATTGAATTAATTTTCCAAAACCCAATGGAAGTTCCAGTGAGAGTTCCAGTGGAAGTTTCACTGGAACTGACACTGGAAGTTCCACACTACAACAAAAATGTATATTTCTAAAACTAATATTATTTTTAAATATAATTAAAATAAATACTCATTGAAATTGTAACACATAATTATTATAAAAATGATTTAATTTAGCATTTGAAAAAGTATAAGTACTTTTATATTGAATTAATTTTCCAAAACCCAATGGAAGTTCTAGTGGGAGTTCCAATAGAAGTTCCACTAGAACTACCACTGGAACTTCCACACAACAACAAAAATTTATATTTCTAAAAATAATATTATTGTTAAATATAATTAAAATAAATACTCATTGAAATTGTTACACATAATTATTATAAAAATGATTTAATTTAGAATTTGAAAAAGTATAATCACTTTTATATTGAATTAATTTTTCAAAACCCAATGGAAGTTTTAGTGGGAGTGCCAGTAGAAGTTCCACTGGAACTTCCACTCAAAGTTCCACTGGAACTTCCACTCAAAGTTCCACACTACAAAAAAATGTATATTTTTAAAACTAATATTGTTTTTAAATATAATTAAAAGAAATACCCATTTCAATTGTTACACATAATTATTATAAAAATGATTTAATTTAGAATTTGAAAAAGTATAAGCACTTTTATATTGAATTAATTTTCTAAAACCTAATGGAAGTTCCATTGGAACTACCACTGGAACTTCCAAACTACAAAAAATAATGTATATTTCTAAAACTAATATTATTATTAAATATAATTAAAATAAATACTCATTGAAATTTTTAAACATAATTATTATAAAAATGATTTAATTTAGAATTTGAAAAAGTATAAGCACTTTTATATTGAATTAATTTTCTAAAACCCAATAGACGTTCGAGTGGGAGTTCCAGTAGACGTTCTAGTGTAAGTTCTATTGGAACTACCACTGTAACTTCCACACAACAACAAAAATGTATATTTCTAAAACTAATATTATTGTTAAATATAATTAAAATAAATACTCGTTGAAATTGTTATGCATAATTATTATAAAAATGATTTAATTTTACATTTGAAAAAGTATAAGCACTTTTATGTTGAATTAATTTTCCAAAACACAATAGAAGTTCCAGTGGGAGTTTCAGTGGAAGTTCAATTGGAACTACCCCTGGAAATTCCACACTACAACAAAAATATATATTTCTAAAACTAATATTGTTGTTAAATATAATTAAAATAAACACTCATTGAAATTGTTTCACATAATTATTATAAAAATTATTTAATTTAGCATTTGAAAAAGTATAAGCACTTTTATATCGAATTAATTTTCCAAAACCCAATGGAAGTTCCAGTGGGAGTTCCACTGGGAGTTCCAGTGGAAGTTCCACTAGAACTTCCACACTACAACAAAAATGTATATTTATAAAACTAATATTATTGTTAAATATAATTAAAAGAAATACCCATTGTTTTTTTACACATAATTATTATAAAAATGATTTAATTTATCATTTGAAAAATTATAATCACTTTTATATTGAATTAATTTTCCAAAACCCAATGAAAGTTCCACTAGAACTGCCATTGGAACTTCCACACCACAACAAAAATGTATATTTCTAAAACTAATATTATTGTTAATTATAATTAAAAAAAATAATCATTACAATTGTTACACATAATTATTATAAAAATGGTTTAATTTAGCATTTGAAAAAGTATAAGCACTTTTATATTGAATTAATTTTCTAAAACCCAATGGAAGTTCTATTGGAACTTCAACTGAAACTTCCACACTACAACAAAAATGTATATTTTTAAAACTAATATTATTGTTAAATATAATTAAAATAAATAATAATTTCATTTTTTAGACATAATTATTATAAAAATGATTTAATTTAGCATTTAAAAAAGTATAAGCACTTTTATATTGAATTAATTTTCCAAAACCCAATGGAAGTTCCACTGGAACTTCCACTGGAACTTCCACACTACAACAAAAATGTATATTTCTAAAACTAATATTATTTTTAAATAAAATTAAAATAAATAACCATTTTAATTGTTACACATAATTATTATAAAATGATTTAATTTAGCATTTGAAAAAGTATAAGCACTTTTATATTGAATTAATTTTCCAAAACCTAATAGAAGTTCTAGTGGGAGTTCCACTGGGAGTTTGAGTGGAAGTTCTATTGGAACTACCATTGGAACTTCCATACTATTACAAAAATGTATATTTATAAAATGAATATTATTGTTAAATAAAATTAAAAGAAATACTCATTTCAATTGTTACACATAATTATTATAAAAATGATTTAATTTAGCATTTGAAAAAGTATAAGCACTTTTATATTGAATTAATTTTCCAAAACCCAATGGAAGTTCCACTAGAATTTCCACTAGAACTTCCACACTACAACAAAAAATTATATTTCTAAAAATAATATTATTGTTAAATATAATTAAAACAAATACTCGTTGAAATTGTTACACATAATTATTATAAAAATGATTTAATTTAGCATTTGAAAAAGCATAATCACTTTTATATTGAATTAATTTTCCAAAACCCAATGGAAGTTCTAGTGGGAGTTCCACTGGGAGTTCCAGTGGAAGTTCCACTAGAACTTCCACTAGAACTTCCACACTACAAAAAATGTATATTTCTAAAACTAATATTATTGTGAAATATAATTAAAATAATTACTCGTTATAATTGTTACACAGAATTATTATAAAAATAATTTAATTTAGCATTTGGAAAAGTATAATAACTTTTATATTGAATTAATTTTCCAAAACCCAATGAAAGTTCCAGTGGGAGTTCTAGTGGAAGTTCCACTGGAACTACCACTGGAACTTCCACACTACAACAAAAATGTATATTTCTAAAACGAATATTATTTTTAAATATAATTAAAAGAAATAATAATTTCAATTATTACACATAATTATTATAAAAATGATTTAATTTAACATTTGAAAAAGTATAATCACTTTTATATTGAATTAATTTTCCAAAACCCAATGGACACTCCAGTCGGAGTTCTACTGGGAGTTCCAATGGAAGTTCCACTGGAACTACCACTCGAACTTCTACACTACATAAAAATATGTATTTCTAAAACAAATATTTTTGTTAAATATTATTAAAATAAATACTCATTGCAATTGTTACACATAATTATTATAAAAATGATTTAATTTAGCATTTGAAAAAGTATAATCACTTTTATATTGAATTAATTTTCCAAAACCCAATGGAAGTTCCATTAGGAGTTCCACTGGGAGTTCCAGTGGAAGTTCCACTAGAACTGACACTGCCACTGGAACTTCCACACTACAAAAAAATGTATATTTCTAAAACTAACATTATTGTTAAATATAATTAAAATAAATACTCATTGCGATTGTTACAAATAATTATTATAAAAATGATTTAATTTAGAATTTGAAAAAGTATAAGCAATTTTATGTTGAATTAATTTTCCAAAGCCCAATGGAAGTTCCAGTGGGAGTGATACTAAGATTTCTAGTGGGAGTTACACTAGGAGTTCCAGTAGGAGTGCCAATGGGAGTTCTAGTGGGAGTTACATTAAGAGTTCCAATGGGAGTTTCATCGGAGCTCCCAAGGGAACCGTCACAATACAAAATGATTTAATTTAGAATTTAAAATTGTATAAACAATTTTAAATTGAATTAATCTTCCACCTATTGGAATTTTCAATGGAAGTTCCACTGAAACTTCCCGTGGAAGTTCCACTGGAACTTTTGGTGGAAGTTTCACTGGAACTTCTGAACTATAGGTTTGTAAGATTGAATTAGAGTGGAAGTTATAGTAGAAATTCCACTAGGAAATAATGCTTTGATTGAACAAAAAAGTGGAAGCCACTGGAAGTGACACTATAGATTCCAATGGAAGTACCACGAAGTTGCACTGGAACTTCTGGTGGAAGTTCCAGTGGAACATCTATTCCAGTGGAAGTTGTAATTGTAGTTCTAATGTATCTTCCACAAACCTCCATTAGAAAGTGGAGGTGTCGGTGCATGTTCCAGTGGAACTTGCAGTGGAAACCTCCAGGGGAATTTCCATTGGAACCTATAGTGGGGAATAATACACCAACATAAATGGGATTCGAAATTGATAGGCAGAAAAAATTTACAGAAAATTGCTCATAACACAAAATTTATAAATAATAAATCATAACAAAAAAAATGAAATACATATTTTCAAGTACATATTTCGACAAAAATAAGTATTCTATGCCACCTTTGTTAGAAATTTTTACTATTTTGGACAAAAATGACTATCACAGACTAAGAAGAAACCCAACCAGAGTCAAGCAGTTCTTGGAGAAAAAACCCCGTGCCTTTGCATTGGATGAAACTTTTGGACAAAACAATACTTCCTTTCAGTGGAGTATTCCCCGCCTCCATACTCATTGGATTCCCCATAGTTGTTACCAGAGTAGCTCGATTCATTTTTGTCGCCAAAATGCCATATTTCATGTTTTTTTCACAGTCGCTGCAGCCGAGGTGAAGTCGATTCATCTCACAAAACATGAGGGAAAAACCGTCTCCAAATTCAAATTGAAGGAATGCCATGAACATATAATCCAATAGTTGGAAATATAATAGGACACATGTTATCATCCAATGGGTGTACTGGATATTCCAATTAAAATGTTAACTGGAGACGATCCTTGTCCCTATACCAAGTGTTGTGGGTCCCCAGGAGACACATCGACGATACCTCATGTCGTGAGCTTGATCTCTAAGCTTCCTCGATTCACGCATCATGATGCAGAAACTCTGTCGCTTACCACACTACCATCGATTACTGATTACCAGAAGGGATAATGATGATCCAACACCAAAACAAACACCAGTTTTAATAAAAAAACATGGAAAACTACAACAAAGGACCAAAAAAATTATGAATTTTAAATTAAATCGAGATTTAACTTTAGTATAAAATAATGTAGGTCCTTAAATGGGATTAGGGATCTATTTTTCTCCTCAATTGTCATTTAACCTTACCAGAAACTCAAATCACAGTCCCCATAAAGCACTATCATTACTGTTGTCTTTACCGTGGCCAAAGCAGAGAACACACCACTTTTTCTAGTAGATTCCCTTGAATGAACCTGTTAATAATCCAACTTTAGAGTAAATCAGAGAGACATAAATAAGGAACAATAAGAGGGAATATACAAGGAGAAAAATGACCCGTGAGACTAGAAGAACAACTGGGATCCAGAAACATAAGGAAAAAGAATGCTGAGAAGAGGCACTATCCAAGAAGAAAAACCAACCAACAAGAAGAAAAAAAAAGTGAAAACACCATCACAACCGAATGAACAAACCCCTCAATAAGCTACCCCCATCCCAACTAGAACACATGAACTCACCGAAACACTAGTTCACCATTGATGTAAGGGAGATAGAACAACATCTCTTAGGTATGGAAGGTTTGACACCCAGAATTAAGTACCACTGGAGATGCCACCTAAAAATACATAGAATAAAAACCACCACTGAGTGCATTCGTTTGAACCTAGACTTAATCTAGAAGATGAATACAGTTGATGAAAAAATTAGAGAGACAAAATCTAAGGTAGAGCATGGAGAATGAGATCTAGAAAAGAAAAAAATACATGCCAAAGAAAATTGAACCAAAAAAAAAACTGAAGAGAAGAATGAACATTAAAGAAACACCAGAAAGTAGAGGAGAACCATCAAATACATGCCAAAGGTAATAATAATGTTTATTTCATGTTATTTTTTAATTTTCCATCTTAATTAAATAAATCATTATTCATTTTAGATTTGGTGTTGCGTGTAGATTAATTTATTAAACACATGGAAATTATTAAAGGAATATTCCTAATAAAATATGGGATGTTACATCTCCATTAAAAAAATTTTCTCGTAAAATTTCATTACTCATATAAAAAAATAGGGTAATTTTGTCTCATTAAATATTTGGGTTCTCATGTGGCTTCCTCAAACTTATGATTTTTTCAAAGAAATTTTCCCATTTGAGTGGTCTTGATTCATAGTACTTTATATCTATGATCAAATATTCCCAAAGGTTGTTCCTCATTAGAGAGATCATTCCATTTCTAAAACCTATGAGTTTGGTACATGTGATGGATATAGTATGTAATTCTTGAAAAGTAATTTATGAAACACATATTGCACTTGTGAGAGTTTCGATGGAAGCACTAGTTGATAAGCTATAGTCCCCATGAAATCATGAATATTGATGGGGATGATGTATTTGGGGATCAAATTTCCATTCTTACCAAATATCATGACCCTTTTCCATGATTATATATAAAGGAATACTTTTTCTCCAATATTAAACTCTAGATCTCATTGATGATTATCATTATAACATTTTTTTGACTTTATCTTACTTTAATATGTTATCAAATGGTTTATATATTCTTTATCATTTCCATAAAAATATTCTTACATAAAAACTTTTGATCTCTAAATTCATCCCATCATGTCATAGTTTTATACCTCTTCCTATACAAAGCCTAATATGGTACCATTTGAATGTTTGAATGAAAGTTATTGTAATATTAAAACTCAACAAGTGGAAGGTGTTGATCCTAACCTCCTTTTAAATCCAATAATAATTTTTTTTGATATATATTCCAAATCCTTAATGATCCTTTTTAGATTGACCATTAGTTTGATGATGATAAGAAATGCTAAAGTTTAGTTTTGTATTCAATGTTTATTGAATACTTCTCTATAATTTTCAGGTGAAACTTGGATCTAAATAAGATATAATTAGAAGTGGTAATACACACAACCTTAACACTTAATTTATTTATGTGACACCCACCATGTCACTGTGGTGTTTATTTTATGATATTTTATTTTTTTGAGGGCCATTTTAAGTTTTGGAGAAGTTTTGGCCCAAAACTTGAAAATTTTAGATTTTTGTTCTGGCACACGGTTAGGTCACATGATTTAGGTAAAACCATGTGAAAACCCTTATGTGGTGCCAACTAACCCTTACATGTAGTTCATTTTTAAAATTTTCAATTTGGGTGGCATAGGTAGTGTATAGGTTGGCTTGAACTATGTGAGTCCTTAGGGAAACCATGCAGGTTCCTTTGGGGCCTGGAGTACCGACACACAACATGGGAATAATTCAGTAAAATATGCGACAAGTGTGTGAATCATCTCTATATTTTTAAAATTCTATTTGGACTGGTTGGAGCATGATTTTTCCAACCATGAAGAATCCCAGGTGAACTGTGTGAGTGGGTTTTTTCCTAGGTAGCATGCATGGTTAACGAATAGTTTGGAAAACCACATAGCAAAACCATTCGGCCTTACTAGATTCATTAAAATTTGAATTTTCAAAAATTCCCATGCTCAATTTAAAATCTATTGGGATACTTTATTTCTCCCTCTCATTTTAATAGATTAGGCACCCCTAGGAATCTTCCCCTCCCTTATTCCCTTTGGTTTTAGTGTTCCTCCTCCTTTGTTTCAAGTGGATTTCTCCATGGAAAGTCCATATAAATCCCTTCCTCTCTTCTATTCCCTCTTTCCCTTTATTTATAGTTCCTTTAATGAACCCTAATATTGGTGTTGGATGATTTTAGGGTAGGGATTGACCAGAATCATGGGGCTTTCCTCATGCAAAGGTTGTGAAGGGAACATTTTGGATTGTTGGAGTGTTTACTATCATAGGTGACAACTTTCGATTTGTTTTCCATCTAATCGAGGTAGGTGTTTATTTTTTGTCACTTTATATTATATTTATTTTAATTATTGTTGGTTTTAAAGTGTTATTTATTAATTCTATGCCTATATAAGTGTCCATGAGGGATGAATTATGGTTTCCAAATGGTTTTAACTCTTAACATGGGATGAGATTGCATGAAAAGTGTTTGAAAAAAATATCCAAGTGGATTTTTAAGGATTTTGAGTGTTTTTAAAATTATCTATTGATAATAAATTGGATTTTTAAATGATAATTTTTTATCAATTTATTTTCAATACAAGTGTCTGTGAAAGTGCATAATTGGATTTTAAAGAATGTATTTGGTTTCAAAAGTGATGACAGGAACCATATTGAGGTTTTTAAATGTGTGCTTTACACCAATTTATTTTTAAATTGAGTCTTTGAGGTGTTTAAATATTTTAAAATAAACTAAATGGATTTTTTCATTTCAAATGGGTTTGTTAATCCTTACATGTGATTTTTGAAACCTCTTTAAAACCTTGATTTATTTCATAGGTTGTTTTAAGAGAAGCGTGAGTTCCCATTTGAGTTTTAAATTTTTAATGAAATTTAGTCCCAATAGTTTATGAGGATGATCTTGAAATTGTGTGAGTTGAGAATGGAATTCCAATCATGTTTTGAAAAGAAAATTCTCATTTGACATTTGATAAAAAATTATTTTTCATAAAAGGTGTGAGACCCTCTTTAGCCCTATGTGACACTTGTTATTACCTATGGTAGTTTATGATCCCATGAGGGGATATCTTATATTGATGTATATTTATATGATTTTTATGATTTTATGTGGTTGGAGCTATTATAATGAGGGTTTAAGGAGGTGATGTGTGAATTATATCAAATGTTTTATATTTAGTGCATGTAATCATTCATTTGTGATCACTTCCATTAACTTTTCATGGGAAGCCCTTGATGGGTAAGTATAGGTTCAGATAAGTGAAATCCATAATATAAAAATTTGTAGACCAGGGAATTTTTCCCAACTACACCCCACTGGTTGGACTGAGAGGGGTAGTGGTCTGTGTGAGTTAGTAGCCTTTTTAGTGGCCTGTGGTAGTGGTAAGCTCCTAGGAGGTCTTATTTTTGGATGGTCTAATGAGACCACTAGGGACATGGATAGAACTAATAGTGATAATCTAGAGATTGTGTCACTGGTTTGGACTTGGTTATTTGAGTCTTAGGATTATTCCAATGAAACCAGGATCCTATTTAGGACCTTTTTTGGGGATTTATCATTTTTTTCAATTGTATCCCATGTTTCTTGTATGATTTTTCGACACATATGTACCTATTGTTTATTTATCCTCATCATGGGACTTTAAATAGTGGTGGTTTCTTGTGTGTTTTCCTTATTTATCATTACACCCTACTTTTCAAATTTTTTGAAAGGGGATTTGTAAAAGGTTTCGAAAGAAGGAAGGCGAAAGTGTGTTTTTAGAGTATTTTCAAACTATTTTATCATGAGTTTGAAAGGATTGTTCTTTCAATGTGAAATGTTTTTTTTTTCTAAAGATTTTTGGATAATTTTCTATTATAAAGTGGAAATTGTTTATTTTTGAAACTCTGGTGTGTGTAGGTTTTAGAAACATGGTTTTAGGCCACCTTTCCTAGTTTTAGTTAGAAATCATTTTTCAAAGATGTTTTGGAAAGCCATGTGAAAATTGGAAACTAATTTTACTTTTAAAATGTGAATTTTAAAAATAGGTGTAAATTAAATGGATTTAAAGTGGGAATTTAAAATAGTGGTTTGAAAAATTAGGCTTCGGCTGGGAAAATGTATTTTACAAGTGATTTTTTTTCATTCAATGAAAATAAATAGAAAGTGTTTTAACAAAGGTATGATGTGTTTCTTGTTTCTTTATGTGAAGGCTTATTAAAATTTTATATTTTCCTAATGTATTTGAAACTAGTACTTTAGGATGTAATATGAAAGAGAATTCATAGATTTGACTGGTGGAAACTTACTTGGATGTTTATCTCACACCTATATTTTATAGGTCCAGGTCTGTTCTAGTTTGATTATTACCTTATGATATTCTAAGGGTGACATTGGGTTAGATGGTGACTGTGGGCCAAATGGAGTCTTTTTAAAGTTGGTTTGGGGATTTATTTCATCTTTGGGTTTTTATTGGTCATTTTGGCCTATTATATTTTATTCTTTGGCTTTATTTGTATTTTATTATGGTGATGATTCATTATGTATCAGTTGTATATTTGGGATTGGATATTCAGTTATGTTTATCTCATATTTATTTAGTTTATTTATTTTATTTTAACTACTTATATGTTTTTTTATAAGGGGATAAATCATTCCTAAGGCATGTTCTATGATTCCTAGGCACTAGTTTCTAGCTCATGGGGATCAGGAATGACTTTCAGGCCATGTGGCAGGCCGGGTCGGGAGCCAGGTTAGATGGAACCCTAGGCCAATTTGTTACAAAATGGTATCATATCTTAGGTTCTTAGTGGTTCCTAAGTTTTGGAAGAACCCTCTTATTATTTGGTTTGTTTTTAGTGTGAAGATATGGTTGTCAGGGCCCAAGAGGTAGGTGCATGGAGAGTGTCATGATCTCTTTCTCTCCTTGAGCCTAGAGTTTCCATGGGTAGTTGGGTTTTTTTATTTAATTATAGATTTACATTTGATGAAATTGTTATATTATGGTTTTATTACTATGGTGGTGGTGATTTTACCCTTAATGGAATGGCGTGAGTTACCTCAGGGTATTGTGTTTGGTGTTTGTGATGGAGATGGAGAAGGGGAATAAAGTGTGAGGTTGGATTCTAGACCTGAAAAACCATACGACAACCAAAAAATTTATTCCTCATATGTTATAGGGAATAATTCACTATTGTAATGTGGTCATTAACCATGTATCCAATTCAGGAATAGTTCTGCATCCTAGATGATTTTTCTATTTAAACCCCATGATGCTTGGATTTATTAGCATTTTAGGGTAACAGGAAGGGACTCATGGTGGGTCTTGCTACATGTTAGAAAAGTTGGATTGGGTTTATATTGAGTCTTGTGTTATGAATTTATTTATGTGATTTCACATGTCATGTGAAATTAATTTAGGTGTGTTCAAAAATTAGATTTTATGAGAAAATATTTTTAGAATTAAAATAAGGCCTTAGGGATTGTTTGTAAAATGATCTTTGTTTCATGAAATGTTTTGATATGGTTGTTTTTATTTTGAAACATGGAAAGTGTGTTAAGTGTTTTTTATTTTATAATAAATTGTACATGGTATTTTTAAAAGTTAAAATTGGCGAGGTGTTTTCAATTAAATGATATTTTGAAAGGTGGGTTTCCTATTTTAAGGAAACTGATGATTTTGGAAAACTAGATATTGTGGCATGTTTTTGTTTCTACACTTATTTCATGTTTAAAAAAGGTAAATGATTTGAAATCATTTCAAATAGAAATTTTTTTCTTTTATTATGAAACCTAGAAGGGTGTTTTGGTTTCAAAATTGGTTGATGTTTGTTTTGAAATCAGTTTTGGAAATGTTTTAAACTGAACAAGTCAAGTTATGGATTAGGGTTGAAATTGTAAAATGGTTTCTATTTTTTAGTGAAATAAGGGAAAAATTTAATGGTTCCTTGGTTTTCAAATGGGTTTTTGAGAATATTTATAATGGGGACCTTCATTTTAAATGAGGTGTGTTTTGAAAGAGTTGTGCTTGTTTTAGTAAAGAATGTGGTTTGATTTGTACCTCGTGTGATTTTGGGACTTCTTGATATACTTTATGATATGTGATCAGGGTGAGCTCACATATTACTTGGTTTAGTATAAGCCACCTAGAAAGGTATAGTGTAGAAGTAGAGTGATTGTCTTGGGGTTCTTTCCTCCTCCTAGTTTTAACACTGCTCAGGCTCTGAATGGAGTGGCATGTGTTTTATTATCCTCTTGGTAGTCTATCTTAGGACTATTCAAGTCCATGTTGGTTTAGTGAGTTTTCTTGAAAATAGGGAAAGATAAGTGGCTTAGCCTGTGAGACTTGGTTTGATGGTTGGACCCGAGATGGCAAATTTTTCTTGGATAATCTTGTGTGATCTCTAGTTTGGGATATTAGTTTGATTGAACTTGGGAATGTTTGAGGTTGATGGAGTGACCATCATTTAGTGTATCCTTTTGGTTCTTGGTTGTGTCTCTTTTGGATGAAAAACCATTTAGGGATTTATGATTATTGAGTTTGAAGCAGTAGTGACTTGATGAAATCCTTACCAGTGTTTTCTTTGGTTTCTATGTACAAGTGGTGGTCCTTTTGGGGAATGTTCATGCCTCTCTACTTTATTATGCTCATTGTTTCCCTTGTCTAGTGTAGAATATGGGCTAGTTTTTTCTTTTTGATTTGAACATGGAAAACCTAGGGTCTGTGGATGGATACCTGGGGGTGTAGTTTTGTTTCTAGTTGGACCATGGATGATGTCAGGTTGAGTTTATTGTTGGAATCACCATGGGATGGTGTTCCTTGGATTTAGATTCAGTAACCCTCATATGAAGCTTGTGACCCTAGGGTTAGAGCTGTTTTGTTTCTTCACGAGGTATGTTCCCAGTTGATGTGCTCCTCAGTTTTAATATACCATGTGTTTGGTGATCCGATTTTATGGTTTTTGAGATGTTTTGAGATTTGGAGCCTTTATTTTGTGATTTTGATCTAGGGTTTTGTGGTTTTATTTACTCGATAGAGTTTTGTAAATTCCTTTTAATTATTTCAAGAATATAGTTTCTTGGTGACGTCCTCCAATTTTGAAAAAAAAGAGGTTGTTGATTTTTCCACCATTTTAGCTCAGTTCTAAATGGTGAAGAGACCCATCTTAGGTCTTTTCCTTCTTAGAGTTTCTATTTGATTGACTATTGATCAATTTTTCTTAAGGGTTTTTGGTTTTGTTTGAGGACTTGTTTAGATATTCAAGGAATTACCTTTTTCCCTGTGGTTTTGTTTTAGATTTCATCTCTGGTTGTCCTCTACTTGCACTTAAAGAATTTATAGGGGAATAAATTGGCATGATGGGGATAATTGTGAAACCCACTATGTCACTGTGGTATTTATTTATGATATTTTATGTTTTTGAGGTTCGTTTTAAGATTTCAAGAAGTTTCAACCCAAAACCCAAATTTTTTGGAGTTTTGTTCTATTACATGGTTAGGGTGCACGGTTTAGGGAAAACCATAAAAAAACCTTACATGGATACAAGTAACCCTTAAATTTAATTCATTTTAGACATAGATGGTTTGGGTTTCATGGGAAACACATCGGTTGGCTCGAACCATGCAAGTCCTTAGTGAAACTATGTAGGTTTTTTTGGGGCCTGGAGTGTTGGTTCACGAGTTGCACGTAGTTTGGTAAACCACACAGAAAGTTTGAAAATCAAATCTATAATTTTTACAATTTCATTTGGATTGGTTATAGCATTTGTTTTTCTAATCATGTGGACCCCCAGGTAAACTATGTGAGTAGGTTTTGTACTAGGCAGTGACCTATTCACTGTCGATACACGGTAAACCTTGTGGCCAAACTAAAAAACCTACCCAAATTCATTAAAAGTTTAATTTCTAGAAATTAACCTACTTGATTTTAACCCTATTGGAATCCTTTATTTCTACCTCTCATTCAAATGGACCAGGTGCCCCTAGTATTCTTCTCCTCCCTTCTTACCTTTGGTTTAAGTGGTCCTACTCCTTGGTTTTAAGTGTATTTCTCTATAGTAAGTCCCTATAAACCCATTCCTCTCTTCCATTTCCTATTCCCCTTGTTTTTTAGTTCCTTCCATGAACCCTAATGTTGGTGTCTATTTATTTTAGGTAGTTATTGGTCCAAATCAAGGGTTTTTCTCATGTAGGGGTTTTAGAGGGCACATATTGTATTTTTGGAGTGTTATCCATCCTAGGTGATGAATTATAGATTATTTTCCATTGATTCGAGGTAGGTGTTTCTCTGTTTCCACTTTATACTATATTCCTTTGAATGATTTTTGGTTTTAAAGATCCATTTATTAATTGTATTCCTATATGAGTGTCTATGAGGGATAAATGGTGGTTTCTAAATGGTTTTAACCCTTGGCATGGGATGGGATTCCATGACAAGTGTTTGTAAAAAATGTCCAAGTGAATTTTTAAATCTTGTGAGTGTTTTTAAAATCAACTCTTTATGATGGATTATATTTATAAACAGACATTTTGTATCAATTGAATTTCAATCCATGGGATTATAAAAATTCATAATTAGATATTAAAGGATGTAATTGGTTTCAAAAGTGATGGTGAGCACTAAATTTATGTTTTTAAATGTGTACTTTGCACCAATCTATTTTCAAATTGAGTGTATGGGGTGTTTAAATCTTTTAAAATAATCAAAATGGTTTGTTTCATTTTAAAGGGGTGTGTTAACCATTATGTATAATGTTTGAAACCTCTTTAAAACCTTGATTGGTTTCAAAGGTTATTTTAAGGGAAGTGTGAGTTCCCATTTGTGTTTCAACATGTTTTAATGAAATTTAGTCCCAAGAGTTGATTGGAAAGAGCTTTAAATTGTGTGAATTAGGTTTTTCAATTCAATTTTGTTTTGAAAAGAAAAGGATTGTTTGTAATTTTATGAAAAATGATTTTTTATAAAATGAGTGAGACCCTACTTAGCCCCATGTGACTCTTGTTATGCCCTGTGGTGTCTTGTGATCCCATGAAGGGATGTCTTATATTGATGCATCATTATATGCTATTTATGATTTGATGTGGTTGAGGTTCTTTTTATGGCTTACTTTTAATTTTTTTTGTATGCTTTCCCTTAGAGGTCTTGGTAAGGCCTATGAAATAATCCATGGTGACATTTTCCCATTTCTATATAGGTAAGGATAATACTTGCATCACCCCCTTAGAATTTTTTACATTCAACCTTTATTTTCTGATAGACTATGCATCGTGTTTTATATTTTATAATATCTATCTTTATGCTATCCCACCAAAAATGATATCAGATATCTCTATACATATTTATGTTTCCTAGGTTAATAAAGAATGAAAATATCTATACATAATATAAAATATACGTTTTCAGTTCATGTATGGATGGGGCACATACTTGTATTCTAAATCTTATAAACCCATCCTTGTTAAGGTAAATGTTTGGAATATTTACCACCTTATTTTGTAGCTCTATATCATCCTTCTATGCCTCCTCTATCTTCACATGCATATATGGACAAGTAATCTGCTACTAATAATTTTTTTTCAATTTCTAATGGCCGGTTTAAGGGTTTCCGTTACCCGATACAGAACATCACCACATCCAAAACACCACAACCAAGAATCCAAAACATTCCAATTTCAAATTTCAAAAAATAAAAGCAGAGAGGCATGTCCTCGAGCCGTGCACCATCCACCGTACCACCCACCTGTCCGCATATCTGACTTCGAACCAACCAACAGGTCACGCCTCGATTCTAGAATCAACACCACACACCACCATTCAACACGAAATCCAACATCATGCCACCGACGAGACAAACCGAAATGGCCACCATCATCACGAACCTTATCGAAACACTGGAACCCGACCAACATTCCTTGAACCGCTTCCCTGTCACCACCATCAGCGTCGAACCATCGACCGCACACCACATTCACCGACATTCCTCACCGTTGCGGCCATCAACAACCACCATCACATATACTGATCAGAATCACCATTTCACAAAAAGAATCAAACAGAACATTGAAAATCAACCAAGGAAAACCCCACTGCAACCACCCCAACCACCGAAAAAAACCCTCACAGACCCTCAGAGAACTCCGCCACTGCAAATCAGGTGACGACCTCCACATGCTGAGAGACCACCACATGATAAAAACTCAGAATCGAGAGAAAACCCTTGAACGCTCCGTAGAGTATGCTGGTGAACAAACACGACAATCGTCGCAAACCGGTCTTATGCCCGCGGATCAGACCAGCAGATTCGTAGAAGCCCGAAGCGTTCCGCCACAGCAAGGAGGAAGAATCACAAGATTGTCGCGGAGAACACCCAAGGCATCCGAAGAAGGTACACCATAGAGATGAGGCGACGACGAGATAAACCTTAGCACTGCCAACTTCAAGCGGATACTGCCAAGGGAAAATCATCAACACTAAAAAAAATGCAAGGAAAACAAGGAACGAAACCCCCCCTCCTCAGGCCACTCCAGACCCGACGTTAACCTCAATGAAAAGAAGTCACCTCCGCACAAACCGAGCCCTACACACGATGAAAACGTCGTACCGAGCCAACCAATCCGCGGGGAGGAGATGATTCAAAGAGAGGAGAACCAGGGAGAGATGGCCAGAGAGGGGAGGAGCGTGAGTACGGAGGAGAAACCCTAGATTCCACATGAGAGAAAGGAGAAGCCGCTCCAAGGCCCTATCTAATGGACAAGTAATCATTTGAGAAAAGTAGGATTTATTCCCTTTCCTCTATGTTTATCCTTTTAATATCCAGGAAGATTAGGTCTCTTTCAATCATCATCATAGACAACATATCATAATCCTTTAGGATGATATCATAATCTATCCATAGCGGTAATGTATTAAGAAATCATAATCTTAGATCAAATTTAACCATCTCCTTTGGTGCATGTTCATCTCTTTATGTGTGAATATATTCTTTGAACTCTCATGATAAATACACATATCAAACTTCTCTCCATATAGATAATTTCTACAAATCCTTAATATAAATATTACCATTTCTAACTCTAGGTATTGCATAGAATAATTTTTCTCATGGGTATTTAATTTAAACAAGGTATAATATACCACCATTTCATTTTTACGAGAAAAAACCTAGTCCCTTCTTTGAATCATCACTATATATCACAAACCCTCTACTACATGGTAGGATGAATACATGTGTAGTGAATGAACTCTTCTTATGATCCTTAAATCTATCTTCACATTCTTCTATCCAAAAATTTGAACTCCCTTCCGAGTTAACTTATTTAATAGATTTTACAATCATGAGAAATTTCTCATGGATCATAGATGGTATCCAAATAACTTAAGAAAACTATTTATATTTGTTACATTGGTTGATCTGGTTTATTCTTCAATCAGATTTTTCTTTGAAGGATCTAAAAATATACCCTCTCTTGTGATCACATGACCTAAGAATCATACTTTATACAACCAAAATTCACACTTTTTGAATTCAACATGAAAATTTTCCTTTTTCAAGGTCTTTAATAGAGTACTTAAATGCTCATCATATTCTTACTTTCTCTTAGAATATATATGAATGTCATCTATATATACTACCATAAATTTATTAAGGTAATATCTAAAGTCTCTATTCATTAAATCCATGAAGGTATTTATGTTATTTTTTATGTTCAAAAGACATCACTATGAATTCATAGTATCCTTCTATTTTATGAAATGATATCTTAGGCATATCCTCCCTTTTTATCTTTAGTTGATGATATCCAGATTGAAGATCCACATTTGAGAAGTATTAAACTACATGAACTTGATCAAATAAGTTATCAATAAGAGGTAGATGATTTGATTTTGATCTTTTTGAGCTCATGATAATCAATGTAAAGACACATTGACCCATCCTTCTTGTTAACAAAGGGGACCAGTGTAACCCATGGTGAATCACTTGGGTATATAAAATCCTTTTCCAAACTCTCTTGTGTTTTTTCCCTAGATAATAAATTTCAAGAGGGGGGTGAATTGAAATGATTATATAGAGGAAAAATCTTTTGAAATATTCATGCTTAAAATAATATATCAAAAAAAATTAAATATTTATTAGAAAAATAAAAATTCAAAAACATCAATGGATATAAAAACTTAAATACATGAATTAGAAACAAAATTACTATTTAAGAATTAATTTATAGATAATTAAATCTATTACTTTTTATTATGAATGATCTATTAGAAAAGGAGTATCTAAAAAATTGAAGAGTAGTAAAGCTTATAGATATTAGGGGAAACCTCAAAGAATATTTAACGAACACTAAAATTACTCTCCTGACTTGGTCATGATAAAGTAAATATTTTGAATATAAATAAAATAGGGAAACATGTGAAGGTATATAAAGAAAATAAATCACAAATTTTAGATAGACACGACACAACAAATGTTAAATATTTTTTTATAAGAAATTCAAATATCCTCTATTTTATATTAAGTGAAAGTTCCTATCCCTGAAAAATTATTCTCTCTTAACCCTAAGTGGTAGGAGGATCATATATAAAAACCTGAATAATATTGAGTACAAGTATTTCCCACTTTTTGGTGATATAGAAAAATCTTTATCCCTAATAATTCTCTAATCAAGGATCAATATAATAAAAGTTTATATTCCTAAAACTTCTTTGATCATGGATTGACAGATGGGAAAGTCCCCATCACTAAGACTTCTTTTTTCAAAATATTAGAGGACAGATGGAGTGTATACAATGGAGGGATTACGTATTCTATTTTGAAATGAATAAAAAAAGGATAATGAAAATTCATAAAGTATGTGAATATAAAGAAAATATTTTTTGGAAGAAATGAGATTACTCTTCTAAAGAGACAAAGAAGAGGAAAGGGAGATGTCATGATGCATGAGCAATCATTTTATCTAAGATACTCTCTTCACTCTCTGATGAATCTCTCTTCTCCAAAATTTCATAGACTATTTTAAATGATTTCCCCCTTGTCCTTTATATAGATTCTAGAATCCAAACATTGTAAAATATAGTCGTAGGTGTTGCTTCTTATTTGGACATCATTTATATGACCATTATTGTAATGCCCCTATAATGGTTTACCCAAACAATATCTAATCTAGGTATCTAAATAACCTCAAACACATCTCCCCATACGCCAAAGGCTACTGAATAGTAATGAGATCTTGATAAAACCAAATAGGGAGACTATACCCATAATATCATCGAATTTAATAATAAATAAATAACTAAAAATTACATAAATAGATAAACATCATAGTGATATAAAATTAAAGTGGAAGACATACTATAAAAAATAAACAAACACCATGCTATAACACATATAACTCATGTAGGTCATACAATCATACAATAATTCAAGATCATCCAATGGACTGATCATATACAATGTGGAGTAAAAACTAGAATATAACAAGGGGACCCTACTTCTAGTCATTGACCTATCTTCAGACCTATATACACTCCTGCATCAATATAAATATTTCTCACACATCTATACTAAGGGATGTACCTTAAATTGTATTTCCACATAAGGCCTACATGCCCACCAGGGTGCACTTGCAGGGTGTGAGCATATAACTCAGTAGGACACCATTAATGATGCCCCTAATAATAACTAGGATATATGTTAATTTATATATTTAATGAAACGAATCTATAAACCCATCACTTATGTACACTTGTCAAACCATGGGGTACTCATGAATCCCCCTTTATGGTCAACTCATACCTGCTTCATCCAATGCCAGTTTCAAGTAAAAAAAGGCCACACATAACCATGGTAGTATGAAATAAATCCTTCCCAAAATAACATAACCTAGTGGACCAAAATATAGGATGTAATAGAATCCAACTAATCTATAATTTCATTACCCATAACCACTAGTACCCCTCCTAGCTTGGTAGTGAATACAAGTGAAACTCTCTATGCCCACCTCCAATGGTCCATAGGTTAGAGACTAACATCAAGGGTATAAAACACATAAATGAGAGGCATTAACCTTATAAATATCAATAATAAAGGAAATAACCACCAATAAACACAATAATATAAAATAAAAATGATATCCCATAATGAATATCATGTCATACATAAACAATGGTCTCCAAAAAAATATCCAAAACAGAACTCCTACGATAATGAATCCATGAATTCCTGAAAACACCAATGATCACCATGATCTAGTAATTTATATCATAGTCATCAACTCCCTTATGTAGATATGTAAAAAAGTGATATGCTTAGTAGGATCCTCCCCAAACTCTCATGAAAATGTGGAAGAATCACGATAAATCTTTTTTGAATAAACATCAAAACTAACTTTTTTATCTAAAATAGGCCAACCACTACCCCAACCTCACTAAATATCACTCAAAAAATCCAAATACAAGTATAGTAATATAATATCAAGGAAATATTTCAAGAATATATCACCCAAACACTTCCCTAATGAACTAGTTTCCCTCATTCCCTAACGTCATACATCCTAGTGATCCCATCCCATCTATATCTAAATAACCACATACACATGACACAAAAAAATCACAATAGAATATCCATAAACACATAAAAAATATTGAAAAAACATCACTACCACATGACACAACCACATATCAACACATTCACATCTCACAACCTCATATCCATAAGTCACAGCCTCCTCATGGTAGAGTATATAATCTTGAAGGATATAAATCTTGCGCTCTCATCATCCTCCTTTAAAGTTCTCTATTGTGTAGCCACATCAAAGGATTATCATCATCACCCTACCATATAATAAAATGTCAGGTCATTAAACCATATGCTACTTCTGGAAGAGAGTGTGTAGATTCAAGTATAGTTATCCATTCATGTCACCTCTATCCTAGATGTTAGAGAAAACACCAAGAGTCTAAGACCTCAAATGGGAATCGGTAAAGTTTCCTAACGCATTTGGAAGTGTGTAAAAAATATTATAAAATAAAATGTATTTAATATATCATAAAACTGCTCCTAAGGGTTATTACCATGACTTGTGACAGTTACTTCATCTCTACCATCCCAAATTAATGATCACTTCTACTTCTAACTGCAACACATACTAGCCCCACTATGACCACACAATAATCACACAATAACAATAAAAATTCCCATCCATTACTTAATTATTAAAATTCACATTACCAGCCACATTATAAACCTTTTCCCATATTTTATTTATAGCCATTTATTATACATTAACCCATTGTTTTTTTAATTTCAATTCAATCACCACATGCCACTACCCACTAGTTTATTTAAACGATTAATTTCACTAAAAACAATTTTTTTAAACCCATAAATTTCATATTTTTATTATTATTTCATATCCAAGAAACTATTACACACTACTATCACTATTTTCCCAATAATCTACACCAACATCCAACAATACTACCACCACTATTCTCATAGTAACAACCACACAAAGACACACCAATAAAATACATACACACCTCTACTACTCATCAAAACAAACCAAAACATAACCATATGCATCCACTATGAATCAAATTATCCTAAACCACCAACAAACCATATAAATAAATATCATAACAATAACATATAAAAAAAGCAATCTCAAATGATTAAACTCAATAATAAAAAATATCAAATACAAGCTTCCCAATTATCTTTCTCTTTACCATATTTTACCCATTTAAACATGATTCATCTTACTAATAATATAATCGAAAAAAATTGAACAAAAATCAATCAACTAAACAAGGAAAGAATAAGGGAAAAAAAATGGTTAAAATATACTCGATGATATCACCACCCATTTTGTTTCTTTTTGTTTATGTACAGTTAGTTATAATTTTAGAAAAATTCCATAAATCTATCAATAAAAAAACAAATCATGATAATTCAATAATTACATAGTAAAATGAAAAATAAATTTCAAATCCACTACTAAGATTGAAGATTTAATGACTGTAACACAAGAATGAAAGAGAACTGATGATCAAACACCTCCAAAACCATGAATATTCTCTACAGGGACCAATAATATAAAACCACCATCAACACTGTAAGATCATGTATTTTTTCAGGCATTTCTCTCTTTGAGTTTTCATTAACTTTATTTTTAGTTGTGTTTTCATCATGGATTTCTATCATTTGAATAAAAATAGTATTAGGTTGCAAGAAAACTTGAGAAAAACCAAATAGAATCCATGTGGAGAGATTTTTTGGGGAAAATGACTTAAAGTTTAGGGATGTATTCTTGTTTGAATTAATGGAGTCTAAGTATAAATGGGTTAAGTGTTAACACAATTTCTTGGTAAGTTGGGAAGCTTTAAAAGGGGTTCAAGTTGTTTAAATGGAGAATGGGATGAAAACCATATACAGAACATTTACAAACTATGTAAAGGGATTACACATCATGTAATGTTTGGGTGTTTTAAAAAAAATAAATCTTTTGTGAAAGGTTTTTCAGTGTATTCCATTAAAAATATTTACATGATATGTAACTATATTACCCGCTGTGTAATTACTTGACCTAATGTTTTAATCATGCCATGTGGATTAATTTTCATTCTATTCTAATAAAACCTTATCCTCTCAAACCTAGGTAATTGTAAATGTTATTTTAGAGTGATGAACTCTCTTATAAACATCCCATTTACACCTTCAATCCTTGGTAATTCTTTCCAGTTAGGTTTCTCTCTTCTCTCCCTTGGTTCTTCAACCGTTATAGTGAAATCCTTTGACCAATTATGTTGTTGGTTTTTATCTTGATCATTTTCAACATAGGAACCTCTTTAAAATCATCCATGCCTTCTTCCTAGTGGGTTTTTTCCATTGGAAGCATTGTTGGATCATCAGTTAAAGGCAGGGGGTCTAAATTTTAACCCTATGGTTTGATAATTACCAAGTTTATGACATATTGTGATTCTGCCAATGAAGAATGAACCCAAATAAATTAAATAATGAATGATATTATTCCTTGAAGTACTTTGGTTTATATTCACTTCTAACCTAGCTTATGGCTACCCATTGGGTGAGAAAACCTTGAAAATAATTGAATTGGAAAATGGTTTAAAGTGTGTTCAACATGACATGTGACCTTAGGTGAATGACTATTAGATAATCCCTAAAATGTGGCTTATTTTCTTATTGATATAACTATTAATCAATTTTGTTTTAAATTTAAAGTGTTATTGGAAAGATAAATGGTAATTTTCATAATTAACCATTGAGATATATGATGTGATATTGTGATATCCATGTTGTATGATAAGAATTGTGTTCCATGTTGAAATGATTATATATCAGGCTCATCCCTGGAACATGGACAATTATATTCTATAATGCTAAAATTGAGTGGGCTCGGCCCAATCCCATACTGTAATTCTTATATAGAGCAGGCTATGCTTAGTCCCATGCTGTAATGCTTATAGGGATTTGACCCAGATACTATAATGCTTATATGGCTTTAAACCAGATTGTTGTGACTATACCATGGTTATATGGTGGTGTTTTTCATAGTCATAAGACATGCTCATAGATATTTTGGCACAACATTGAAGTAGGTTATTTTAACTTGGTTACATGGTTTTTGTTGTCTTGATCTTAATAAATTCTTAGAGATATTACAACATAGATCTGAAGTAGGATGTTGTTGTATTTTATTAATTATTGAATTAATTAATTCCCCTATTTATTTATTTATTGCATAAACTACTTATTAGAATGGTTTATTTAGACATGGTTGTTTCAACCTACTGAGTTATACTCACACCCTATTAGGGATTACATTTGTCACCTAAGCATATTATGTGGATACAGGTTTGGATAAGGGGAAATGACCTTGCTGTTGATTGTTTGATTACTGGATGGGCTGAAATTTAGAGGTGGTACTGATGTGGGGTTTGGGACTAGAGACTTTTGATTATTTATTTGAGTATGCTAGTATTCTTTCTTTTATTTTTTCTATCATGAAATTTAGTTACATTCCAGCATGTCATTAAATTTTTCCTTATTATTTATTATATTATTCAGTTGGATTTTATTATTGTCTTCTGTTATGTTTATACTTTGATTTTAATTTTTTATATGAATTATTTTATACTACTTTGACACTTCATACCAGGGGGTATAGTCTCCCTACTATATATTTCACACCCCCGCTACTAGTTGGTAGCCTCTGGCATACGGAAGGCACACTTGAGGTCTCATAACAAACCCTTTTTAGCCACATGAGAGAGTGACATATTGGGGGATGTTACAAAGTGGTATCAAAGGAGAAAGTTTTATTTTCTTCTACTTTACTATTTAGTAAAGGTAGAAATGAGACTATGATGTTTTGGGACTTGGTAATGATCTTTTTCATGGGAGTATCTAACCCATGTATGGGGGAATATACAAGTACCTAGGGATGGGATTACTATTTGTTTTGTGTTTGTTACAGTTGATTTTATTTTACCTTGGGTGATTCACATGTTGTGTGAGGTTATTGTTTTATGATGTTAGTTTTTCTTTATATTTTTACTCATGGCCTGGTATGTCATGATATGAGAATACATGCATCATAATAGGCACATACAGATATATCAATATGCATTGTTCATGATAAGGGCATATCTATTTTTCATGTGATATATACTTGCCTGTTGAACTATGATATGAGATATCTACTTCACTGGATAACTAAAATGAGTTGAAGTGTCATTCTAAAACACTTTAAATCTATGTTAGAGGGACTATGAGTCAATGGTTCTCTGTTTTAGTCACATGTTGAGGTCAAATTTATTGCTAGTCGGTTCTCTAAGGTGTGCATTTGTGTTTTAGAGAAAATTCCTCCTTGTCATATTTGGCTTGAGTATCAGGAGAGTGAAAATAATTACACTCCTAACACAACTAAACTAGAGATTCCTGTAGTTCTTAAGGAGCAGTTGTATGTCCAACTTCAAGACAAATTCTTGAGGATTATGTGATCCATGGAAAGAGAGACTATTGGTACCATTCATTCAATGCTTGTGATGATAAGAGGGTTTCAGCTATAAAATCTGCCAATGTTTACTAGGGAAGGGGTACCCCAGGTAGTCGAGTTCTGGATCAAGTCATTATAGAAAATCTTCAAGCATCTTGAGACACCCACAGATAGAAGGGTGAAGCTTGATGCATATATGATTTTTGGACCTGTCAAACATTGGTGGGATATTCTGAAGTAAGTTGGGAAGTAAGATGGGCTAACTTAGAAGGATTTTGAGACGATGTTACTAATCCATTTCTATCCTAATATATTTAGGGATAAAAAATATAATGAGTTCATGCATCTAACATAAGAGGGAATGTCAGTTCTAGACTATGCTGGATGTTTCACCGACCTACAATGCTTTGCGCCATCTTTGGCAGCTAATGAGATATCTAGGGAGAGACATTTTTAGGACATTCTTCTATATGAGGTGAGGTCTCAGGTAAAAATTTTCTGTTTAAGACACTTTGAGGATGTGATGAAATAGAAAATCATCACAGAAGAGAATCTGAGAGAGGCCTCAAGCAGAAGATAGGATATTTCAACAGGGTGATCTAGGAGTTCTCGAGTGATAAGAAGTGCTGCTATGATAGTTTCTTCCAAGGTAGTAGTGGGAAGAGTAGTCATGGAAGTGGAAAACCATCTCAAGACCATGTTCCATTCCAGTTCTATCAGTATGGAAAGTTTTTTCATAAGAGACTACAATGTCCTTACCCCACAGTCGATTGTTGCATATGTAGCATACAAGGTCATCCTCATAGATTTTGTACAAACTTTCCATAGCAGACCAGTAGAAGGGGATCAGAATAGGAACCCGAGTTGGGAAGGGGCTCAACTACTCCTCAGTAGGCTTGTAGCTGGAGTTCCACTGGCCATCTAGGTTGAGGTAGGTAACATGGTACCCCAGTGCATGAGAAATAGTACCAGACAATGGAAATAGATCAGAGTAGTTAGAATAAATCCCAAGGAAGAGGAAAAATTCATTTTCATGTTATGCATACTAATCCAACTATAGTGGATGCATGATCATCTACTGTTAGTGGTACAATTCTTGTATCATCCACCTTAGATTATGTTTTGTTTAATATAGAATCATCACATTATTTTCTATATTCTCTTTTTGTAAATGGTTTGGGATTGGATGTGGAAATCTTGGATGGTGTTTTAACCATCGACACATCGTTGGGAGTGCATTTAGAGAATATCAAATGTTGCAAGGCATGTTCTCTAGAGATTGGTGGTTACTATTTCTTTTGGAAACCGTCTATACTAGGATCATATCAAATATTACATGAGGATAGTTACCTTTGTATATCCAGAAGAAGGAAGCTATTATCACCAGGATGAGTGAGATTTTCAGGGTGGTTGTGTGAGACCAATTCAGTGCATATTGGACTATCTCACATATTAGATAAAAGGTATTTCTCTAGATAATTTTGAAATGCAATACAATTATTTTCCACCAATAGTTTAATATTTTCAGGATGTCTTTCCTGACGAGTTCTATGGATTTCCTCCCAAGTGAGGGACCAAGTTTATGATTGAGTTGGTGCTAGGAGCAGAGCTAGTTTCTATCCCACCTTAAAAAATGGAACCGAAAGAGCTTCAGGGGTTGAAATTTCTATCAAATGATATAGAATCTAAAGGATTCATACAACCTAATATATCTCCTTGGGGTTCTCTAGTTTTCTTCACCAAGAAGGTTGATGGGTCTTTGCACTTATGTGTGTATTATCAAAGGTTGAACCTGATGACGATCAAGAACCAATATCCTCTTTCACACATTGATGATATTTTTGATCAGTTGAGAGGTGATAATATATTCTAAAAGATTTATTTAAGATCATATTACCACCAGTTAAGGGTGAGACCATCAGAAATACCTTAGACTACTTTTAGGAGTATGTACAACTTGTATGAAATTGTAGTGATGCCATTTGGGTTGACCAACACACTGATAATATTCATAACCTTAATGAATAGTACCTTTCATCCTTTTTTGGACCATTTTGTGGTGGTTTTTGTCGATGATACATTAGTGCAATCCTATTCAGTAGATAGTTATTCCAAACATCTTGACATCATTCTGAGTACATTGATAGAGTATCAACTTTACACCAATCTAACTAAATGAAGTTTCTGGATTAATAAAGCACACTTCTTATGCCATGTCATCTCAAAGGAGGGAGTTTCAGTGGACCTAGTGAAATTCTCAGTTATGGTATCTTGGGAATAGCCCAATAACATCTTCAAGATTTAGAGTTTTCTAGATTTAGAATGTTATTATCGATACTTTATCCAAGATTCTCCTGTTTCGTAGCACCAATGTCTTGGATGACTAAGAAAGGGGTGAAGTTTGTTTGGTCTGATGCTTGTGAGAAAGGTTTTCAAGAGATGAAAGGAAGGTTGGACTCAACACATATACTCACTTTACCTATATCGGGTAAGCATATATTGTGTATTGTGATGCATCCAGAGTTGGACTCAGAGTAGTTTTAATTTAGGAGAATTGTGTGGTTTCTTATGGCTTGAGGAAGCTAAGATTGCATGAGAGGAATTACCCTACTCATGATTTGGAGTTAGAAGAAGTGGTATATTTCTTAATATTTTTGTGACACTATCTCATGGGTGAGAGTTTTTTGGTATACATGGACCACATGAGCCTTAGGAACATCTTTTCTCAGTGAGACCTGGACCTTCAACAGGGGAGGTGGGTCAAGTATCTACAGTCTTTTGACTTTGAATTGGTTTATACATTAATAAAGGGAAATGTCATTGCCAACACTTTGAGCTGAAAGACACAGAAATATGAAGTACATGAGTTTTGTGATGATTGGTAGATAATGTCCCTTTTTACAGACATGCATCTAGATGTTCAGGAATCTCAGGGATGAGTATCTCCAACTTCGACATCTATTATACCCGTGCTTTTTGGACTGGATTAAGACCAAGTAGTTGTCTTATCTGGAGGTCTCAGTTATGAGAGACAAAAATATATGGTGGGGAGACACCATCAGGATGGTATTTTGAAAGTGTAAATTCTATTCTTTTTCATTGTTGAGTATGGGTTCCTATGGTCTCATGCAGGGAGATGTTGAGGGAGTTTCATGATTCTAGATGGGAAGTGAATCCAAGTTTAACAATGATGTATCATGATATCCATAGGCGATACTGGTGGCTAGGAATGAAGAATGAGGTGGAAATATTCATGGCTATATGCTTTACTTTTCAATAGGTGAAAGATGAGCATCATAGGCCGATTGGGATTTTGAATCCTTTACCCATCCCTGAGTAAAAATGAGATGATATCACAATGGATTTGTGGTAGGATTACCCTAGACGACTCATAAGAATGACCCTGTATGGGTTGTGGTGGATTGAATGACTAAGGTATCCCACTTATTACCTATCATGGAAACCTTCATAGTTGATGATTTGGGCAGTATTTATATGTGTGAGGTGGTTTGGTTGCATGATGTTACAAGGAGTATCATTCCAGATAGAGATACTCATTTCACATCACATTTATTACAGGGTATTCAGAAGTCTTTAGGATCACATGTTCTTTTTATCACATCCTATAATCCACAGACTGATGGTCAATCTGAGTGGATTATTTAGGTTCTGGAGGATATGTTACAAGCCTATGTTTTGGATTTTGGTGTTTTATGGGAGAAACATATAGAACTAATGGAGTTTTCATATAATAATATATTCCAAGCATTGATCAAAATGGTACATTTTTAGGATTTGTATAGAAGGAAATTCTATTAGACTCTTTGCTAGTTGGAGGTAGGTGAGTAAGCACTTATTGGGACTAGTCTCATGCATGATACATCTATGTAGGTTCATTTGACCGGAAAACAGTTGGTGACCACACATAGCAGGAATAAATCTTATACTGACCATTGGAGATGAGCTCTGGAATTCTAGGTTGGTCATCATGTTTTCCTTCGGGTGTTTCCTAGGTTAGGGAAATGCCGTATCAGAAAATAGGGGAAGCTAGTGCCTAGGTCTGTCAGGATGTTTGAGATAGTGGAAAGGGTCGGTCCAGTGGCATACCGTTTATCCCTTCCACAATGCTAAAGTACCATGAAATATGTGTTCCACATGTTGTAGCTATGAAGATACCATCCATACCCTTACCATGTGATAGACGTAGTAGATTTTGAGATTTGTGCTGATGCGTCCTTTGAGGAGCACCTGATATGGGTTGTGGATCATAGTGAGAAATATCTTCGGGGTAGGACTATACCATTGGTTCGAGTGTAGTGGTAGCATGGGAGAGTTCAGGAGGAGACCTGGGAGAGGGAGTATGATATGAAAACACAGTGACCAGACTTATACCTCATAGTGAATCTTGGAACAGCTCGGGGATGAGCTATTATAAGGCGGGGAAGTTGTAAGATCCCATCTTCTTCTAGGTATGTCACTCTATGAGTTTTTGTTAACTTTCTCTTTTGGTTGTGTTTTCATCGTGGATTTCTGTCATTTGAATTAACACAGTCTTAGGTTGTGAGAAAACTTGAGAAAAACTGAAGCAGATCCATGTGGAGATCTTTTTTTGGGAAAAAATGACTTAAATCTCAGGGATGTGTGTTTTTTTGAATTAATAGAGTCTGGGTATAAATGGGTTAAGTGTTAACATGGGTTATTAGTAAGTTGAGAATATTTAAAAGGGGTCCAGGTTGTTTAAAGGTAAAATGGGTTGAAAAACCATCTATATAACATTTACATGCCGTGTAAAGGGATTACACATCATGTAATGTTTGGTTGTTTTTAATAAAATAAATTTGAGGTGATAGTTTTTTTAGCTTATTCCATTAAAAAAATTTACACTATGTGTAACTACATTACATAACATGTAATCCCTTATCCCGGTATTTTAAACATGATGTGTGGCTTAATTTTCATTCCATTCTTCTACATCCTTCTCCTCTTAACCCTATGGCATTCTCCAGGAGATTTTGGAGTGCTGAACTCCCTTACAGATGTCCCATTTATGCCTTTAATCCCTGATAAGTCTTTATGGTTAGGTTCCTCCCTTTTCTCCCTTGGTTCTCAAACTTTTTCAGTGAAATATTTGGAAAGATTATATTTTTGGTTTTGATCATGATCAGTTTTGATCTAGGAACCTCATTATGATCATCCACACCTTCTTTCTCATGGTCATTCACTATTATAATCATTATTAGATCATTAGTTAAAGGTAGGGGGTCTAAATCTTAACCATGTGGTTTGATAATTTACAAGTTTATGCAATATTGTGATTGTGCCAACATAGAATTTTCTCAAATCAATTAAATAATGAATGATATTATTCCTTGAAGTCCTTTGGTTTCTATTGGTTTCTGAGCTGGCATATGGCTAACCGTTGGGTGAGAAAAACTTGAAAATAATTGAATTGACTAATGGATTAAAGTGTGTTTAGCATGAAATGTTCCCTTAGGTGATTTTTTGTTAGAGAATCCCCAAACTTTGGCTTATTTTCTTATTGATATAATTGTTAATCAATTGTGTTTTAAATTTAAAGTGGTATTGGAAAGATAAATGGAAATTTTCATAATTAACCATTGAGATATCCGATGTGATATTGTGATATCCATGTTGTATGATAGGACTTGTGTTCCATACTAAAATACTTATATATCAGGCTCAACCCTGGAACTTGCACACTTATATGTTGTAATGCTGATATTGAGAAGGATCAATCCAGTCCCATGCTGTAATGCTTAAAGAGAGCGGGCTATGCCCAGTCCCATGCTGTAATGCTTATAGGCCTTTAACCCGAATGTTGTAATGCTTATATGGCTTTGAAAAAGATTATTGTGACTATACCACTGTTATATGGTGGTTTTTGGCATGATCGTAAGACACGCTCAGAGATATTCTGACATAGTGCCGAAGCATGTTATTTTACCTTGGTTATATGGTTGTGGTTGGAATTGTCGCAAGACATGCTTAGAGATATTTATCTACGGAGATGAACTAGGTAGTTATTATATTTTACTAATTTTTTAATTAATTAATACCTCAATTTATCACTTTATTTCATACACTACTTATTAGACACTATGTGAAAACAATGATTTAGAAGTGGTTTTGAAAACCGCTGCTAAATGTTTTTCAGGATAAAATTTAGCGGCGGTTTTTAGCGGCATTTTTAAAAACCAGCACTAAATGTTTTTAAAATATTTTTTTATAATTTTATTTCCATTTTTTTTAAAAAAAAATTCATTTTTAGCAGCTGTTTTTTTAAAAAATCGCTTCAAAATAGCGGTGGGTTTTTTAAAACTGCCACAAAATAGAAGGGAAAAAATAAAAAATATTTAATTATTAATTATTTATTATTCACTATCATATATAGTTTATTATTTATAATTTTAATTAATTATAATGTGTTAATTAATAAATATTTATAATTATTAGTTAATAATAACATGAAACTTAAAACAAATCTACAAAAAATTGAAAAGAAGACTTTGGTATCAAATGACCGTAACATTTGATCCGAGAGTCCATTTTGTCTCAACAACCTGTCAAATCAAAGCTTATGAAATGAGCTAAAACCAAATGAGATTTAAATCATGTGATAATCAAAGGAATAAAATATATTATATTTAAAAAAAATTCAAAAATCGAACTCGAACTTCAAACGACCATAACTGTTGATCCGGGTGTTCATTTGGGCTCTACCACATATCAAATCGAAGACTACAATGAGATCTATGATATATATGGTTTTATACTGAGGTTGAAGAGCTCTATCTAGTTTTTCATCCCTAGAAAGGCCCAGAAGGCCTCCAAAACTGAGTTTTTTTGTCACCGACCCCGATTTCTTAAAATTCAAACGGCTATAACTTCTGATTCGGGTGTCCGTTCGGCATGTACCACATATCATATCGAATATCATTTCATGAGATTAGATTTTACTGGTTGAAGAGAAAAAACAAACTCTCGGATAAGAAGTTATGGTCATTTCAAGGTTTTTAGGGGTTTTAGGGTTTTCAAAGTTTCTTAACATTTTTATGTGTTTTAAGGGTACCCCAATTTTATTTATTTATTATTGATTTATTATTTATTGATTTGGTTTTCTTTATTTATTATTTATTAATTATTTATTTATTATTTGTTATTTATTTATTTGTTATTATTTATTATTATTATTTATTTATCATTATTTACTTATTATTTATTTATTTATTATTATTTAATTATTATTTAATTATTATTTATTATTATTTATTATTATTTATTATTTATTATTTATTATTTATTATTTTATTATTTTATTTTCGTAATTTTATTATTTTATTATTTTATTTTCACAATTTTATTATTTATTTATTTACTATTATTATTGATTTATTTATCATTTATTTATCATTTATTTATTATTGATTATTGATTTATTGATTTATTATTGATTTATTTATTATTATTTATATATTATTATTTATATATTATTATTTATTTACTATTTACTATTTATTATCTATTATTTATTATTTTATTATTTTATTATTTTATTTTTGAAATTTTATTATTTTATTATTTTATTTTCATAATTTTATTATTTATTTACTATTATTTATTTATAATTTATTGATTTATTATTATTATTATTTATTATTTATTTATTTATTTATGATTATTTATTAATTATTAATTATTATTTATATCTATTTGTTAGGTATTGTTTATTTTTTCAATTAATATATTTTAGTATATTAAATTATGTTTTTTCACCATATGAAGAGCGTGCTGTAGTGGTAATGTCTTTGGAAAATATGCAAGAGGTAAGAGGTTCAAATCTAACCCAACACAGAATTTCTATATATGGCACATACATGTACATGTGCATATGCATGTGCATGTGCATGGTAATAAATAAAAATAATTAAATAACTATTAAATAAATAATAAATAATAAATAATAAATAATAAATAATAAATAATAAATAATAAATAATAAATAATAAATAATAAATAATAAATAATAAATAATAAATAATAAATAATAAATAATAAATAATAAATAATAAATAATAAATAATAAATAATAAATAATAAATAATAAATAATAAATAATAAATAATAAATAATAAATAATAAATAATAAATAATAAATAATAAATAATAAATAATAAATAATAAATAATAAATAATAAATAATAAATAATAAATAATAAATAATAAATAATAAATAATAAATAATAAATAATAAATAATAAATAATAAATAATAAATAATAAATAATAAATAATAAATAATAAATAATAAATAATAAATAATAAATAATAAATAATAAATAATAAATAATAAATAATAAATAATAAATAATAAATAATAAATAATAAATAATAAATAATAAATAATAAATAATAAATAATAAATAATAAATAATAAATAATAAATAATAAATAATAAATAATAAATAATAAATAATAAATAATAAATAATAAATAATAAATAATAAATAATAAATAATAAATAATAAATAATAAATAATAAATAATAAATAATAAATAATAAATAATAAATAATAAATAATAAATAATAAATAATAAATAATAAATAATAAATAATAAATAATAAATAATAAATAATAAATAATAAATAATAAATAATAAATAATAAATAATAAATAATAAATAATAAATAATAAATAATAAATAATAAATAATAAATAATAAATAATAAATAATAAATAATAAATAATAAATAATAAATAATAAATAATAAATAATAAATAATAAATAATAAATAATAAATAATAAATAATAAATAATAAATAATAAATAATAAATAATAAATAATAAATAATAAATAATAAATAATAAATAATAAATAATAAATAATAAATAATAAATAATAAATAATAAATAATAAATAATAAATAATAAATAATAAATAATAAATAATAAATAATAAATAATAAATAATAAATAATAAATAATAAATAATAAATAATAAAATAAATAAATAAATTAATTAACAAAATTAAAAAAAATAAAAAAAAAATAAAAAAATAAAAACCGCCGCTAAAAAACCGTCGCTAAATCGTTCTACGACGATTTTTAAAAACAACCACTAATTGATTTCTGACACATGATTTAGCAGTAGTTTTTCAAAAGCGTCGTAGAACGATTTAGCGGTGGTTTAAACCACCGCTAAACTCGAATTTTGGCACAGTGAGACTAGTTTATTTAGACATGGTGGTGTCGAACTACCGAGTTATACTCACACCCTATTCGGGCCTTCGTTTAGCACCCAAGAAGATTACGTGGATGCAGGTTTGGACAAGGAAAAAGGACCTTGCTGTTGATTGTTTTATTGCTGGATGGACTGGATTTTGGAGTTGGGACCTACGTGGGGTTTCAGACCGAGAAATTTTGAGACTTTATTTGAGTTTGCTAGTCTTTTTCTTGTATTATTTCTTGCATAATATTTAGTTACATTCAAGTACGTCATTACATTATTCCTTATTATTTATCGGATTATTCAGTTGTCTTTAATTTTTGTCTTCCACTATGTCTATACTTTGGTTTTCTTTTGTTTATATAAATTATTTTCTATTGATATGACAATTAATACTAGCGGGTATAGTCTCTCCCCTATACACTTCACACCCCCACAACTAGTTGGTAGCCTATGGCATACGGGGAAACGTGCTTGATGTCTCACAAACAACCCTTTTTTCCACGTGAGAGAGTTCTGGATTGGGGGATGTTACAAATACTTTGACCAAATCCACAAAAAACTAGACCATATTCACTACTATAACCTCTGAGAATAGAAAGAATAAGAATAATATAAGAAAATAAGAAGAAATAGAACCTAGATCATGAAGATATCAATCTCATGAAGTAAGGGCTTTAAATCCACAAGTCGATGCCTATGGAGAACCAATAGAGAGCCAAAGATCAGATAAGGTTTGAGGAAATAAAAGGAAATTAAAGCATGGGAAAATTCTAACCTATATTTATAATATAAATTTAGGTGAAACCACCATGATGTGTTGATGATACCACTTTGGAATAATGGGGGTTAGTTAAAGGAGATATGAAATACTAGGCATTTAAAACAACATATCCCCCCAAATATTATGGATGTTTCTCCCATTTTAAAAATGGTGTTGACCACTACCATGACATTATAACTTAAAAAATTTTCATTTCAGCCCCAAACCCCGACTCAATCCTTAAACCACCATGTAATAACAAAAATTAATTTTATATTTTATCTAACCTCCTCAACTCAGGCACACTATAAAATCTTTTTAAAAATATCCATGGAATAACACACTCTCCAAAATGATCATTATAGCCTTCCTTGTTTCTCTTAGGGATTCCACCCAGAAAAACTAGGGACAACACTTACCAAAAAAACCACACCCATGAAATAGATGATCACCATGACATAGAAATATCCCAAAATGGTTGTTTTAGTCCTAAAATTCTCAACTCAAGGAAAATGAGAAACCTTTACACCCATATCCTAACCACAACACCCAAAACAACATAGGCCTCTTCCCAAACAACTATTTTGACCCTTAGAAATCCAAAAATCAACTTTTATCCTTCAAAAATCTTCCAAGATCCACATTAACACCTTTGAATCTCCCAAAAAACAAATTATAAGACTAGGTAAGGTTTGGGAAATCTATATTATACACCAATTAAATAATTATTATTCCCGAGAATAAAAAAACCTAGAAGAAAACAAAGTAACCATGAAACCGAGACACCCCGTGAGATACCTCTCAAACAATAATATCACTATCAAAAAAGGAATAACACAACACATAAGAGAAAACAATCCCAACCACATCATCATAAAATCAATAATCTTTGTATTAAAACAAACAAGGTTTCAAAACAATTTTAGGAATTTAGCATGCATCTATGACTCACAATCACATATATACTCCTGTAAGTCACCATGCCTTCACAAGATAAAAATAAAAGGAATGATACACCTATAAAACACCTTCTCTTAATGATCATGGACCTCAACACAACATTCCAAAAAATTTCATATCCTCCTTGATTCCCAACTCTCCCGAATATACGAGAGTCATCATGACAATGATTTCGAATCTAGAAAACATAGAAAACATCGTATGAACAATCCATCTATAGAGGAAGAGATAACTAATATGGTACCTTTCCAATACACTCCAACATATTGAAAGGTCCAATAAACTAAGGAGAAATATTACTTCCTCAACCAAACCTCCACTACCCATGATGCAGAGAAACTCTGAAGAAAATAGGATCACTAACCTCATACTTTATAAGTCCCCTCCTTCAACTAGTATAAGACTTATAATGACATTTAGCTGCTCTCATCCCCTGATGAATCACCTAAACCTTATTTATCATGCCCTACACCAAATCCAGTCTAATAATCACTAACTCTATAAGTCCAGTCCTACATATTGGAGATCTATAAGGCTGATGCACATGTAAATCACTAACATATTTATATATATTAAATTTATTTTTATTTGTTCGTTTAACCATTTTTTGTATTTTTAGATTTGTAGTATTTTAGTCTTATTTATAATTTTAGTTAATTATATATTAATATAATTATTAATATTATTTTTAGTTTTATATATTAATTTATATATATATTTTTTGTATATTATTTAACATCATCATCATCATAATCATTATTAAATTATATATCATGGCCTAAGCTATCACGACCCGACCTAAGTTGGGGCTTGAGCCGCAACTACCCAAAGTCTAGCTCGATTGGCCAGGGGATGGTGACCAGTGCTGAAGGCATAACTAACACGAGGATGCCTTTTCCTAAGTACTGGTATGCACACACACAAAAATATCGATGAAAAATTGTAGAGGGAGTAAAATTATTGGAAGCAGAAAGCCAAGGGAACAACCATGCATGAAAAACCTCTAGAAAGTACAAGAGTACAGTAGAGTAAACTGAAATGTAAAGGGAAAAATACACTCCCAACCAGAAATATGTCCCAACCTAACAAAATTGGAAAAGTAAACAACTGAGATAGTACATATCCTCATCTCCAAGATGTAACCGCCACACATGGTCCAAAGTACCTGGTATCCCTAAGCTCATATGAAGTCACTGCTGACCTATCCATATCTCCCCAAACGCCAGAGATTTCTGACTAGTAGTGAGAGACTTGGGTGTGTATATGGGGAGACTACTCCCTCTTACCAAAGTGTAACACAACAAAAAAAAAATGTACAAACCAAATAGTGGAAGCACTATAACATTCAGAAAATAGATAAACAAACAAGATAAGAATATATGAACAATTCCATAAGTAATATCATATAGAAGAGATGATGATACACGTCATGTTTCTACAAAATATCCAAAATATTTATACATGGAATCGATACAATACATGTAACAAAATACAAAGAATACCAAAAGAACTATCTTTAGATAGCATCACGAGCCTCAGCTCGATCCCATGCTCCCCTACTCCTAAGCATGGCACAAAATCAACCATCAAACTATGGGCACTTTCCATGATCCCTAACTTCATCCAAACAGTCTGTTCAGGTACCCAATGATGGACCGAACATAGTATGAGATACAATCCTAGTAGGTAACCACCTAATAGTCCATAATAATCTAGGTTGTGCAATATAACAAGCTAAAGTAGCATGCAAGTAAAATAGGTAAGCAGTAGTAAATAGTGAAGTTCCCATGTCACAAGTCAAGTTATACTATATAGCCCAAAAAAGATCCCTATAAAACACATCAAGCTCCTATAACAAGGAAGCTATAAATAATACATAAATAGCTAACATGACCTCTCCATAAATCCACACATATCATGTCTACCACGACCTTTTCGTACAACCTGGAGTATCAGAACAACCATGACCGAGACTTATAACCAATTATATCACATTCACCACAACCATGCCATATAATATGAAATGTCAGACTATGAAGGGATGAATATAAGGTGTATAAGACCAAGGCATCCTCCTTGATTCCTAAGAGCATCTCAATGGAAACTCATTTAGGCTTGAGTTAGGGTCCAAGGAGCATGTCTACTATCCATTTCCACTACAAGCCCAAGAAAAACCAAATTCAAGGGGTAGTAAGGCCCAAGGAATCCCACAGAATCAAAACCCAAGGAGAAATCTCAATCCAAGGAATTCACTACCACATTCAAGACCCAAGGAGTAACATCCAAGCCATCTAACAGAATCATTCATCATTCGATCCATTTATCATTTCACACCATGAGTTTACCCACTCATATAAACATTCAAATCCAAACACAATCAATGATTATACCCACTCATTTATCCATTTACATTCAAATACAATCAATGAGTATACCCACTCATTTAACCAATTACATTCAAATTCCAACAATGAGTATACCCACTCATTTAAGAAAAACCATATAAACCATTTGATCAATTAAATAAGGAATATCATGTTAATACATGGAAAGGGAGGAAAATATATCATAACAATCAATTCAAGTCATTTCATTCATTACAAGATTCCTGTAATTAAGAAAGATTAAAAACTCACCCCTTGGGTGGTTCAACAATAGGAAAGGGGAAAAGGGACATGGGTGGCCTAGGTTGGGGAAACAACCTCCAACCAACCCAAGGAAACTACTAGGAATACCAAACATGTTCCATTTCATTTAATTCAAATTATCAATTCAAATTTGGGGCCATGATGGAAAGTACGACAAAAATCATTACAATAACTAGCTTAATAAAGCACCAAACCTCAAGGGAAAGGTATATACCACCTACTATAAGTTAGTAGTATAGTGATTGTATAGTATTAGCTTCTAATTCAACATAGATCAAAATAAAATGAAGAAAAAACAAATAACATGAAATTAGGAAATATTAGCTTGCACCTAAATAGTGTAGAAGATATCGAGAAGAATCAGTAATGACACAAAAGTAATTGATTACTCATCGATGCAGATCCAATGAGACCAAAGATGCTCGATTCCAATATCATATGAAGGATAGGGATCAAAGGCTACAATTTTTCTTAGGGAGGAGATCTAAAATTTTCACAACTATCCACAATAGAAAATTAGAAAATATGTTTAGTTCATAACATTAATTAAGGGTGATTTCATAATTTTACCCAAAATAATGGGCTGCACAATTTGGCAGCACGGTTGGCCAAACTGTGTTCCAACCATGCACCCTTTTCTATAGGAAGGGGCACCTCTAAAAGTTAGTGTGAAAAATTTGAATAACCATGCATAAACCATGAAAAAAATCCTCTATCAAAATTATATAGTTATTTTCATGACCATGTGCCCAAATCATATGGTTTTTAACCATACATGCTCCTCCTCTCTGCCCAGGTCTTGCATGGTTAGTGGTAACCATGCTCTTGCCCCACATAGTTTCTACTAACCATATGGTAGGCCTTTTTCTCCACATAAGTTGGGTTTCAGGCTCTGAACAAGCCTCATACACCCCCAATACCTCTATAACCTCAAAAGGTATTCACATTAGGTCGTAATTAAGTATTTAAACCAAAATAAAAAGGATCCGTACCTTGTAAAAAACTCAGGTTATTAGAATCTTCCCCTTTAAACCAATTTGTCCCCAAATTACCATCTCAAGGGTGGTTAATATTCTTTAGAGAAAAACTCTGACCACCGAGCATTTACATTGGCCTCCAACTCCCGAGCCTCATCTTGTAAAGGATCATGCTACCATATCACCCATTCTAGAGGAACTGAATGGCCTCAGAGAACCTTCATGCTCCTATCAATGATACAAATAGGATGTTCCTAAAAGGATGAATCAACCTGTAACTCAAACTCCTTGGTTTGAAAAGCATGAGATTATTTTGAATGATAATAGCATAGCTAAGATACATGGAAGAAGTCGTTCATGGATCAATACCTCTGAGGTAACTGTAATTGATAGGCTACCAGCCTGACTCTCTCCAGAATCTTGAATAACCCAAAATATCATGATGAAAACTTACCATGTCTCTTGATCTGTCTGTGTCTCAGCCTCGATGAGATATGTAAAAAACCCAATCCTCAACCTCTAACTCTAGAGGTCATCTGTGACAATCAACGTAATATTTATATCGATACTGTGTAGTATCCATCTGCTTCTGAATCAACTGGACCTACTCAAAAGTCTACTGCATGAGATATAGTCCTAGTAAATATTCCTCACCTACCTCTAACTAGAATTGGGGTGATTGGCCTGACCTACCGTATAAATACTCATAAGGAACCATTTGTATAGTCTCATGATAACTATTATTGTAAGAGAACTTGAATAGGGGTATATGCCTCTCCCAAGAGCCCCCAAAATCTAGGACGCATGCTTGTAGCTTTTCCTCAAGAACTTGTATCATACACTTTTACTAGCCATTAGTCTGAGGGTGGTATGCTGTACTTAGAAGAACCTATATACCTAGTTCCCTCTACAAACTTTTCCAGAAACAAGCTGTAAAACAAGCATCCCTATCCGAAACGATAGTACGCAGAACCCTATGAAGTAATACTATCTCATGGATATACAACCTCCCAATATCATCAACATTAAAGGTCTCCTTGATATGTAGGAAATGAGATACCTTTATGAGACCGTCAACAATGACCCACACAACATCGCTACCTCAAGGAAACCTCAGTAAACCGGTCACGAAATCCATCGCGACATCATCCCATTTCCACTCAGGAATAGATAGCTACTATAAAATTACTACTGGTTGATAATGATCCTCCTTCAATTTCTTAAAAGTGGAACACCACGTAAAAAACCAACTACCTCACTTTTATACCCGACCACCAGTACTGACGGTGCAAGTCACAATACATCTTGGTGACACCAGGATTCACTTCCCAAACCGAGGCATGAAACTCTTGCATCAACTCCTCACACATTTCCAATGGAACCCAAATATGACCATGGATATGCAGAACCTCATCCTTGCTTATGGACTAACCAAGAGGTGGGTCCTCACCTGCCACACTCTCTTGTTGGACTAGGCCCTCCGAATCTAAAATATAACTCATCCTCACTCTATCCAGCAGGGTAGAGGTCACAAATAAGGATTAAATATAATTCTCACCTTGACTGTTTTGAACCTCCAAGTGCATATTAGAGAAAAAATCCATAAGATTCCACTTAATACATGCCTCTTGAACTACCTGTATCTAATTTCTCCTGCTCAGTGTACCAGTCATAGAATTTCCATTAACAGGTGTGTAGGAAAGCTCAAAATCAAAATATTGTAGGTATTCAAACCACTTACAATACCTTATATTTATATCAAACTATGTAAATATGTACTTGAGGATTTTTTGGTCTATGTACACCATAAAATTCTCTCGCAGTAAATAATGTCTCCAACAACGCAAAGCATGAACAACTATAACTAGCTCCAGATTGTGCATCGAGTTGTTAATCTTGTGTGGCCTCAGATTCTGAGACCCATACGCCATGTATCTATCCCCTTATATAATAACTTCTCCTATATTGATACCTAATGTATCATAATATACAATGTAGCTTCTTCCCTACTCTGGAAGAATCATGACCAATGTTGAAGTTTATCTCTCTTTATGCTTCTGAAAGGTTATCTTGTAAGTATCTATCTATACAAACTTTACACCCTTCTTAGTCAATGCCATCAATGGTGTTGCTAGGAATGATAATTCCTATATGAAATGTATGTAATATTTGGCTATCCTCAAGAAACTTTGTATATAAAATACATTCTTGGGATGCTCCTAAGAACTACAACTCTCACCTTCTCTAGGTCTACTGATACTCCTGTATCTAAAATAATATGACCTAGGAAGTTAATTTTATCCATCCATAAGTGGAAATTTGTGAGCTTATAATATAAATTATTCTCTATCAATGTATCCAAAATGATATCAAGATGTTTGGCATGGTCATATCAATTATTATAATACACCAAGATATCATCCATGAAAACCACCACAAGCGAATCTAGGTAAGGATAAAAAACTCAGTTCATATGCACCATGAAAACCACTAGAGAGTTCGTGAGACTAAAAGAAATACCCAAATAATCATATAGACCATACCTAATATGAAAGGCTATATGAGGTATGTATGTAGGTTGAACACATACTTGGTGATAACCTGACCTCAATTCAATTTTTGAGAACACCTGAGCTCCTCAAAGCTGATCAAACAGGTCATCTATCCATGGTAAGGGATATCGGTTCTTAACCATAATCTAGTTAGATTTTCTATAATCCACTCATAGCCTAAGGTTACCATCTTCATTTTTAACAAAAAGGACCAATGAACCCCATAGATAAGTACTGGTCCGGATAAACCCCTTTGCCTCTAAGTCCCATAGATGCCTCTTGTGCTCCTGAAACTTCTCCGTAGCCATCCTATAATGAGGAATGAATATCGGTGTAGATCCTGGAACTTGATCGATGGATAATTACACCTCTCTCTCAGGAGGTAAACCAAAAAATTCATATGGGAACACATCCTTGAAATGATCAACCACTGGAGGTAAGTCTGCCTGATGCTCTCCCTAATCATCCCTCCTAACCCATGATGATGTGGTCCAAATCAGCTCTCCTAGACATCCCATTCACCCTTGTGAGTATGAAATGCACCCTATGGTGATGTAAAAGTCACCATATGATGATAAAAATCAATGCAGCCTCGATAAGCTACTAGAAAATCCATTCCGAGTATGGAATCAAACCTGATCATCTCGAGGAAATAAAAATTCCATATGGAGTGACACCCACAAACCTAAAGGGGGAACTCCCTAAACTGATGTACATACTTTTTTCTGATACCAAATGAAGTGTAAAGAATCATAATGACCATAGAAAATTGTACCATGAGCCCAAGACTTTCCACCACAGGTACATATACAAAACCATAAAATGAACCTATGTCAAAAAGAGCATTTAAAAGAGTTGAGACTACTAAGATCATAGCTCTCACCATAGACGGTCTAATACCCTACTCCTCAGGGTTAGGTTGAAAATAATAGATATGGCCTAAAATACAACCCTGTGACACAAACTCACTGCCTAGAGTAGACCCACTTAAAACTCTCAGTGTAACTAGTGCCTGGTTTCCTCGACCATGAGCACCACCCCATCAACTTGATCAACTAGTACTAATCCATCTACCAGCCTAACATGGATCTACAAAACATGCTCCTGAACCTCATGTTGTAGTTGAACCCATACCACTCACTATTGGATGAAAGGTACTGCAAAAAAATTTCAAATGGACCATCCTACCACAAGATCAACACTCTATTGGGTCATGATCACACTGATTCTTCATTTGACCCTATCTTCCACACTAATAATAGAAAACTGCACTGCCAACACTAGAAGCCTGGATGGTACTCATATCATGGGAAGCCTCAAAATGGTGCTTCCTTCCTGAAGATGATGAACCACTAGGTTGAGAGACTGCACTGCTCAGCTCTACGCCCCCAGCATCCCTCAGGTTCCATTCTGTAATCAGCACCTGATTCACAATTTCAGTGATATAAGTCAATCTAAACATATTTCCCTAAGACCGAGCAACATGCCAGAGACCTTCCTCGAAGCATATCACCCTCAATATCTCATCAGCAAGGTATGTTAGTGAAAAACACTGAAACTCTGTAAAGCATACTGAGCACTCCATAATCATCATAATTCCCTGATCCAGACACATAAACTCACTATCCAGCTCTTCCTTGAGAGTCTCAGGGTAAAATTAGTCATAGAACCTCATTTAGAAATCATCCAAAACCATGTATCATAGCCTATAAACCTGATTCAGAGCATCCCACCAACACTTTACTGATACACATAACATATATGTAGTGATCTTCACTCTACTCTTAGGAGGTGTCTCCAAATGATAGAAGATATATAGTGTAGTATCATGCCACATCTCAATAGCTTGTGGACCTCCATCCCTTGAAAACATGGAAGGATGATACTACTAGAACACACATGTTATCTTAGCCATAGATAAGGTAGGATACAGTTCTCTATGAAAAGTTTTCATTAAGTAATAAAACCCCTCGTGGAACTGTGCCTCAGCACCTATGTCCGGAATAATAGTTGTTTCCATAGCTAGTACTAAAGAAGGATCCACCAGTATCCCATGTCCCACAACCTCTAGATCATGATCATTTCCACCCTATTAGCGCATGACTAGAGGTCGTGGTGGTGACATGCCTCTACAATTCCAAACACATGCCTTGGGAAAGGTTCATATCAAAGTTCACAGCTCAAAAGCGTAGGACATGTTAAAAAATTCCTATAATTAGACCATATCACACAACCTGCTCCTAAATCCAGGACTTTATAAAAATAAACAGTCACCAAATTCATTAGAGACACTGCCTCTTTCCCACTCAAATCTGTATCTAGGTAGAGTTATCTATTTATCATTTCAATTTTCAATTTTAATTTCATATTCATTTCACATTTCAAGTAAATGGTTGAACCAAATAGTGCATCACTTTATAATACATAAGGGTCTATACTATTTATGAAATGAAATATAACATCCACCTAATATACACCACAACACATTCTATTCCATGAAACTCATGATCCATGACTCAACATGCCACAATTTGCTGCTCAGGGTGTCTGCTATAGCCTAATCAGGAAAACTATGCTTAGATTATGGTAGGCATTCTGAGTACCAACCATGTTTCTCAATTCACTACACATAAGTCTATCACAACAATAAGAATATCTATCACTAAAACTATCAAAACATCATGAAAACATGCAATACATCCTATATGGCATGGCATACTGCATGGAATTTGATTTCTAATAAGTACATAAAATTATTCATGAGATAGAATACCCTCATATCAATAGGTTTTAAAAAATAGAACCCACAATTATATCAATAATAATATCATAATTCAAGTACATCACCCAATGGTGGAATCAAATCAACTGTAATAACCAAAATCCAAAAAACAACAATTTCATTCGAGGTAATTTGGATTTTTTCTTGTACGTGGGTTAGCTACGCCCAGACACACCTCATTACCAAATTCCAATACCAACCTATCATTTTTCTATTGTTTCCCAATAATAACCTAGAAAAATAAAACCTATGATACCACTTTGTAATGTCCTGGACTTGGATGCCACTCAATAGTTCCCTGATCCCGGTTGGCTACATGGCCTCAAGCGTATCTCCCCAAACGCTAGAGGCTATAGACTAGCAGTGAGGGCCTTGGGTGTGTCTTTGGGGGAGATTATTCCCTCTTTCCAGAGTGTAACACAACAGTAGAAAATATACAGATCAAATAGAATAAGAAGCATAACAGTCAAAAAATAGATAAAAGAACTAGACATAAATATACAAACAATTCCAAAAGTAATCTCATATACAAGAGATGACGATACATGTCATGTTTCTACAAAACAAAAAAATAGGTATATGTGGAATTAGTATAATACATTTAAGAAAAAACCAAGAATACCAAAATCACTATCTCTAGATAGAATCACGAGCCTTAAGTTGGACCCATGCTCCCTTTCTCCTAAGTATGACACAAAATCAACCATCAAACTATAGGTTCTTTCCCCGATCCCTACATATATCCAAATAGTCCGTTCAGGCACCCAAAGGCGGCCCAAATAGTGTGTAAGATACAATCCTAGTAGGTAACCACCTAAAGGTCTATAACAATCCTGGTTTCACAATATAACAAGCTAAAGTAGCATGTAAGTAAAATAGGTAAGTAGTAGTAAATAGTGTAGTGCCCATGGAATAAGTAATGTGATACTGTATAGATCAATAAGGCTCCCTATAAAACACATCAATCTCTTATAACAAGGTAGATAAAAAATAATAATAAATAACTAACAAGGCATCATTGTACATGAATGCATATCATGTCAACCACAACCTTTCTGTATAACCTGGAGTGTTAGAACAACCACAATCGAGCTGTATAACCAATCATGTCACATTTTCCATGGATGTAATGTATAATCGAAAGTGTCAGACCATAGAGGGATGGATCCAAGGTGTATAAGACCAAGGAATTCTCATCGAGTCCCATGATCATCTTGATGGAAACTCGGTTAGGCTTGAGTTGGGGTCCAAGGAGCATGTTTACCAACCATGTCCATTTCAAGCTTAAGACAAACCAGATCTAAGGGGTAACAAGGCCCAAAATATCCCACAAAATCAATACCCAATGATAAATCTCAATACAAGGTGAACAATACTGCGTTAAAGACCCAAGGATAAACATCTAAAGCATCTAATTGAATCATTAATCATTCAATCCATTTATAATTTCACACCATTAGTTTACTCGATCATATAACCATTCACATCCAAACATAATCAATGAGTATACCCACTCATTTAACCATTTACATTCAAACACAATCAATGATTATACCCACTCATTTAACCATTTACATTCAAATTCAAAGAATGAGTATACCCACTCATTTAAGAAAAACCATATAAACCATTTGATCAATTCAACAAGGCATATCACGTTAACACATTTCAAGGGAGGAAAACATCTCCTAAAAATCAATTCAAGTCATTTCATTCATTACGGGATTCCTATAACTAGGAAATCTTAAAAACTCACTCCTTGGGTGGTTCAACAATAGGGAAGGAAAAAAGGTCACACCCATGGGTGGCCTAGGTTAGGGAAATAACCTCCAACTAACCCAATGAAACTAATGGGAATCCCAAACATGTTCCATTTCATTTAATTCAAATTATCAATTCAAATTCGGGGCTATGCTGGAAATTATGACAAGAAGCATAATGAAAACCAGCTTAATAAGGTACCAAACCTCAAGGGAAAGGTATAAACCACCTACTGTAGGTCATTAGTAGAGTTCTCAACCAGTATCAGCTTCTAATTCGACTCAGATCAGAAGAAAAATGAATAACAGATGAAGAACATGAAATTAGGGTATATTATCATGCACTTAAATAGCGCAACTGATGCTAAAATGAATGAGGAATGAAAAAAGGGAATTGATTACACACTGATTCATATCCAACAAGACCAACGAAGCTCAATTTTGATATCAGATGCAAGAGAGGGATCAAAGGCTGCAATTTTTCTCAAGGAGGAGCTTTCAAATGTCTATGATTGTCCAATAGAGGATATGAGAAAATAGGTTTAGGTTATAACATTAATTAAGGGAGATTTCATAATTTTACCCAAAATACTGTGCTAAAAAGTTTTCTAAACCATGCACCAATTGTATTCCCTTTTCTATAGGAAGGGGAACCTCGCATGGTTAGTGCACATGGTTTGACTAACCGTGTGAAAACCGTGCAAAAATCCTCTATAAAAAATCCCCAATTTTCTTCACAATTGCATGCCTAAAATCACATGGTTTGTTTAACTATGTCGTATACTCCTCCTCTCTACCCAGGTCTCACATGATTAGTGGTAATAGTGTACCTGCTCATCATGGTTTCTACTAACCATGAAATATGCCTTTTTCTCCCAAAAGGCTAGGTTTCAGGCTCTGAACAAGCCCCTGACACCCCTGATACCTCCATAAATTCAAAATGCATTCACATTAGGCCGTAATTAAGCATTTAATCCAAAATAAAAAGGATCTATACCATTTAAGAAAACTAAGGTTCTTACAGACATGCCACATGTAGGAAAATCCCATGCATGGGTGAGTATATACATACCCAGTAGGACAACCCGAAAGATAAAGAGAGAGTAGTAATAGATACAACAAGAATAGAAATACAATAGATAGTAAAGTGGATGTAGTGAAAAAGAAAAACTCAACCCAAACCAAGAGATATTAACCTCATCTAAGATAAAGGGTCTCAACACGGTGTGTATATGAACTACATGTTGAGTCTTTTTCACCTATATAAGGATAATAGACTAATCCAATCATGAGAAGCCAAACATAGAAAACATGTGTCATACCCCGCGTGTCTTCGCATATCATGGAAAGAGAGTAACCAAATCCAAAGGTATGGATACAGGTGTATATATATATATATTCTCAGTAAAAATAAATCCAAATGATAGAGAAATGGGATCTCCATCTCACAGATCATCCTAGGAAGAAGAGACTCGAATAGTTCTAAAAGTCCATCAATGGTGCCCAACATCACATACATCTGCCTAAAAGTAACCATCCAAGTCAAACCATGCCTCACCACTATGCTGCACAATTGAGGGGCCACAATATATAGGTATATGACCCATGCCCTAGTATAATAGGAGGGTTCCACTCTGATAGTAGATGGAGGACCCATGACCTACCCAGTATAAGGGTTCCACTTATATAGTAGAGGACACATGCCCAACCCATATAGAGGCTTCCACTCTAGAAGTTGTCAAGGAACCATACCCATCTTGAATGGAGGGTCCCACTTAGGAAGTTTGTAGAGGACCCATGCTCTGTGATAATGGGAGGATTCCTCTCTAGTCATTGAGGACCCATGCTCAGCTCAACTGGAGGGTTCCACTTGGGAAGCCGTTAAGGACCCGTGCCTAGCTTGACTGGCAGGTACCACTTTGGAATTCTATAGAGGACCCATTCCCTATGATGATAGGAGGGTTCCACTATAGGATTTGGTAGAGTACCCATTCCCAACTCGACTGGAGGGTTCCACTCTAAAATTCATTGAGGACCCATGCCAATCTCGGCTGGAGGGTTACACTTGGGATACCACTGGTGATCCTACGTGATCACTGTCATCATTGAGTATCTACTAAGAAAGCATCATGCCTAGAACATTTCATATCATATCCCAAAATCCACAACTGAGGGAACCATCACATTCTATGTGAAAAAATACTTAGGATTGGCTACTCACAGGCCAAAATATGAGTCCAAATTAAGGAGATAAAGAACCTTTAAGTTTCTTTAGAATAAACCAAGTAGTAACTTATGTGTGCGGGGACCCACATGGTGTGTGGTCCCACTCCCCCGCTTGGCCATGTACCTAACCAACACATGAATCCCAATCCATACAGGACTACACACCATGCTTATAGACTACATGATGTGTCCAAACTATCCAGGATTGGGTCGCGTCCTTCTGGCCATGTACGCGTACTCAAGTTGTGTCAGTGTACTTTGGTACACAATGTGTTTCTTCACACGGGGTGCTGCTCGTGTGCTCTATCCATTTCCATGTACAACATGGTGTGTGCCTGGCCGTGTGCTTCATCACATGGCTTATCCACACAAGGAAGGTGGTACACAGTGTGTAGGAGGGATACGCACCATGCCATCCTTATAAAAAAAATTTCAAAACCCTAACCACCACAGTCAAGGGGTTACACGTTGTGTGTTCATCACAATACATGACGTGCAGTCAGTTTTTTCACAGAATCTCAGATCTGATCTCCGCATAGTAGATATGTCCTTCCTCCTTCATATTTGGCTTCTTTTTTTCCCAAAATCAATAGATCTAGTCACCATTCATCATTTACATCCATCCCTTGGCTAGAAATCCAATCCCATAATTCATTAGAGGTCCATCGCACATCTCGCACACCCCCAATCCTTCCACCATAAATGATTTGGCTACCAATCATCCAAAAGATCATCCAAAACCTGCAACTGTTCCATATCTATTCATGATTCATTGATCTATCCCTTTCTTGTGAATCCATCATGATTCTAGGGGTCTGATCGGGCTCAATGCTGCCCGAAAATGTTGAACTGGGGCCGTGGGGTCCAACTGGTGAAGAATGAAAATAAATTGAGGGGGAAATGCACAAGAACAAAAATTAACCATTGTTGGAAACATTTTCTTGTACAATGATCAATAATGGGTATAATTCAGGTGAGAAAACTGAATAAAAAATTAAATTTTAGTACACAGGTGCATGTAATTGGCCAAAATTAGCACAAATCCAAGAAAAGGACTGATATACTCAATCAATTTAATCTAAAGGGTCATAAAACAAAATTTGACAAGTCCTACCTAGAAATTGGATCATTCATCATTGAATAACTCACTTGAAAATGGTTTAATGAATTCATTACATTCACTGTATCCTGATTTTCTCTGATATGGAGTTTCATCGTCATCTGATGTGATTTTCCAATGGAAGGAGGAAGTATAATCTCTCGATGATCCTAGGGTTATGAGGATAACCCTAGGTAAATCATCATGAAAGAATACTTATAATCATTTCATTTAGGTTAAAATGAATTAATTAAATAATTAAATAAATAATTAATCCATTGAACATACCACTAATGAGAGAGATGTTTTAATGTCCCATGCCGACCTATTTTAGGTCTCGCTTAGGGTAAACACTATGATCCAGAGTCAACCATGGTCTCATATTTTTGATCCAAGTTTCCTTTTAAGAGTTATCCTACTTTATTTAATAAACTATGTGCATGAAATATAAAATATATTTAATATTTTTATAAAATTAATTATGGGCACACCAGGCCTCAGAATAACACGATGTATCATTTCCTAGATCTATATATATATATATATATATATATATTTCAAAGTCATACAAGTAAAAAACTGGGTCTCTACATCATTCCATCCTTCAGTCTTTTCATCTCCAAAAAGAAAAAATAAATAAGAAACTTAGGATACCGAGCCCACATCTGGATCTCCTACTTTAGGAACTCTCCTACATGTTCCCATTCTTCCATAACACATGAACCAAGGGGATGGTTTGTCCATGAAGGGTCCTCTCCCATTGATCCTTGATCGCTATTGGGTTCTCCACAAAGGTTGATCCATCCTCAATGTCCAACCCATCCCAGTCAATGATGTGCATGGGGTCATGGGAATATCTCCCTAGGTGTGATGCATGGAAGATTTCATGCTCCCACTCTATCTGTGAGGGTAGGGAGAGATAGTAAGAAACCTCTCCAACCCTCTACATAATCTTGAATGGACTGATGAATCTTGGGGATAAATTTTCTCCCTATCCAGGCCTCCACAGTCCTCATCATGGGGAGACTCTTAGGAAAATTTTGTCTCCCTGCTCGAACTCCAAGGGCCTACGACAACGATATGCATATGATTTATGCCCGCTCTGGGCCATCATCATCTTATCAAGGATGACCTGGACCTTCTCCGTCATCACATAAACCATCTCTGGGACCATAAGAGATGTCTTGCTGATCTCTGTCTAGTACAAGGGTGAACTATAGGGTCTCCCACACGGGCCCCCAAAAGGTTCCAAAATGATGGTAGAGTGGTAGCTGTTGTTGGGATAAATTGATTCACCCCCTCTCAGTATATCAATTCAATTATTTGAGACATTAAAATTCAACTAATTATTATTTAATTTTTTATTTTTAGATATTAACCCCAGTATATCTAATTATATATATATGTAAAACTAAATTATATCTGATTATTTATAATAATTATTAAAATTATCATAATTATGATAATTATTATATTATTATATAATAATAATAATAATTATTTTAAAACTTGTAATTTAGAAAACATGTGTGTGTGGGGGGGGGGGGGTAAAAATCATGTAATGCATGCAAAGGAGATTGTATAAAAATATAGTAGACCGGGTCATACACTAATGTCTATGGGTCGAGATTTCTAGGAGATTCATGTTCATCATGAATAACATTACAAAACCTATCCATTTTTTACCATCCTCATCATCCTCCCATCATTACCCCATTATTCTAGTCTAGTCCCCATCCTCTCTCCCTCTTTTTACAAAAAAACCTCCACTAACCTGCACAATATTATTTCCATCTTCTCTCCCACTAGATGCGAAAAGACATTTGTACCCATCCCCACCCTTCCTCCATGATGTGTATCTCCTCACTAAAATCCCTCTCATCCTCAAATATTGAGTGATTCCATCCTACCTACTACATTCAAGCATAACACTATCCCATGAAATATCTTCTCTCCAGCCTAGCACAATAGAAACCAGACCACACTCACTTTCCCTCACCTATATAGGGACACATCCTTTCTAATACATGCCACCCTATTCACTCCTCCACACCAAGACCCTCCCCTACCCATCATCTATTTACCTATAAAAATCCCCACTCCCTTATGTTCACACGAGCATGCCCACTTTCCTCCTTTTGAATCACTATGATAAACCATCAACCAACCTCCACAGTCACCAATATTTTTTCAACAATACACATAAAGTACTAAATGTGGTGTTTTTGTAAAGTGATATACATCATAAAATTTATCATTTAGTGATTGTCAATAATGATTTGCAATGATCCTTACACCAACATGAGAATAATGATCTCCATTTATTATTTTATGTTTTTTGTTCATGTCTCTTAACAAATTTGGTTTTGGGAATTATATCCTTTGAATATTTCATTATGTATCTCTAGATTTTTCTCAGAGTTGGAGCTATGTTTTGGGTGTTATAGGACCCCAAAATTAATATTATATATATATATATATATATTAAATCATGCACACACATCTTTTCAAAATAAATGGTTTTTCTATTAATCGAGACCTTAGATGGAAAATCAAAGGCCACATTTTTTTTTCCTGAGATGTGGGTTTGAACCTAAGCATGACATAAGGTTGGTTGGAATCAAATGTTCTATGGAAGGCAGTTGTTGACAAGGTTCATTAAACTAATTAAATAATTAATTTTATTTAATTTATTAAATTCCCAAAATTTAACCCACTCCTTAAAAATATGTTCTTACGAAAAATCTTAATGGTTAGCCACATAACCCAAAGAGATCAGAGAGAAGGAGGAGGAGCCATAATTGGAGATAATGAGCCTAAGAACATAGATCAACAATGAATAATCAAGGATATTTGTGAGATGAACGAAGAACACAATGATATCTTCATCAACATCACTATAAAAACTATTCTTCACTAATGATTGATCTTTTCTTGAGATAGGGAACATTAGTTATGGATTTCCTCCCTTTGATTAGTTTGTTGATCATGGATCATATATCTAATTAAATATTGTTTTTGTTTTTTATATGATTAGAATATTTAATCAACACCCTTGGTTATGATTATTTATTTTTGTTTCACCAATGTTCCACCCTTTTTGGTTTCCAAAAACATGACAATTGGTTAGGATCACATTGAAAAATAATAATTTCTCACTTTGTTTGTATTCCTCTACTATCTCCATTCTTAATCATTGGATATGGGGTCAGTGATTCAAAATTTCAAGACTGGTTCAAGCACTATTGGAACTCCAAATTCATGGTGGTTGTGTGAATGATAATAGATTAAAGGTTGTGTAAGAATCTTGATATTGTGGAGGATTATAGGTGATGGATCTTAGTATCATAAGATCCCCATTTTGGCAATGGGAGGCATGGTGGATCATACACGAGCAATGGGAATCCTAATTTCTAGCCATTGGAGGCTGGGAATCGATGATCAGAAGAATTTTACTTTGGTTTTGTTGGTTTGGGAAAGTATAAAGTGCACTTTAGATGATGTTCCAGGAATACAGACACATTTATATTGATGAAAGTCACAACATACCTCATTTGGGTCAACAAAAGTATCATTTTCTGGCCTTTAGAGACTGAAAAATGATGGAAGAGGAGGTTTTCTTTTAGTTTGGGCCTTGGGAGGAGTCCCATTCGAAGATGGAAGTGAAAACGATGGGGATGGAGAGATATGAGGAAGAAAATGCGTCTAGTGATAAAAACCCGATTACATGCCATGTAATTCATAGGAACACATGCATTGTTCCTTGGAATCTCAAAGCAGATACAGTTTCAGTTCTCTATAAGTATCACACACCGTATGGTGGACCCACTCGCTCTGTGACCTTGGCTGGGTAACCCAACTATGTACCAGTAGTACCTGCTCAGGCAGTCTATGTGGACTACACATTTTGTACCTCAGATTACATCCTGTGTACCCATACTCTTCCACATGACTGATGTTTAGCGAGGAACATGATTTAGACCCCAGGTGGCCCCACATACCATGTCACCAAAATGACACACTGTGTATGATGACTTACACACTGAGTGCATCTGTGGGACACAAACATAATTTTCCTTCATGAGACATGCTATATAACTTAATGGGACATGTTGTGCACTCCCCTAAAAACCTTATACCTCATGTATCTTCTTCTTTTGGACTCTAAATTGGTCCCTTGAGTAACTTATCCTGAGTAGTTTTATACATAGGGTGACCTAGTGGACTTAGTTTAGGCATAAAAAATATGACATGTGGTGATATGAGCAGGATGCTTCTTTCAGTGACTCTCAACCAATGGAAGTAATCAGGTTTGATCTGAGAGATTCCCAGGCTGGTACTCCCCTGTCACACCACAGTACAGGTCACACATACCCTATATATAGGTAGAGTCAGTACCCTCCCACACTACATAAGGAATTAGTCCTCTATATATGGATTGTTACTCCCTTATCATCAAACTCTAATGGGGAGCAATTGCTCCACTAGAGTAGGTATCCCTCGACTATAGAGTGAAGTAGCGAGGAGCGGGCCATCCACCCCGATTTATTGTGAGGTTGCACATGATTCTTAGCATTGGATATGAGACCTTTGGGAGCTATAAACTGACACATCATTCTTAGCAAGATGTGAATATAGAGACCCCATTTCTCTCTTCTCTTGGATTTTTATGAGAATATATGATGTTGGGTTTCCTTACCCTCTTGCCTTATGGTTTGAGCTAGCTATATTATTCTTTTTCTTACACCTTGGTTTTCGAGGAATCCTACTAGGTATGTATATAATTACCCTTGTATAGGATTCTCCCACATGTTTTGTGTCTTATGAAGATGAAAAACATATTAGCGGTGACTTTGGTGGACCTAGTATTGATGAATCTTAGAAGTACGTGGTGGTACTGACCATGTTTAGTTGTTGGAATTTGGGATCTTGAGCTGATATATCCCATGCTTTACCCTTTACACTTTTTAGTTTGGGTCCCCCCCATATCTCTGGTTGGGAATGTATTTTTCCATTTATAAATTTTTATTACCTTACTATACTTTGATATATATCCTAGATATTTTTTCATGCATTTTTTACTCTCTAGAGGCTACTAATTTATTATATTTCTACATTATTTCATGGATCTATGTGTGTGTATGTGTACCGATACTTTAGGCTATGTCTTCCCATTTAAGTGTTTTTCCTACTTGGTGCTTATCACTAGTCCCTAGTCAATTGGATGTGGGCTTGGGGTGCCACTCTCAACTTACTACCAGCCCAGGTGGGGTACTGGTGGGTCGGGTCATGATAGAGTGGTATTAAATGTGGTTTGGTCCTAGGGATGATGTTTAGAGTTATATTTGTTGTGAGGATTGGTTGGGGAACTTAGGGAAATGATGTTGGAGTTTCTTGAGTTCAGATTTGAGGCCAGGGAACCCAATGATGGTACGAAAACTAATGTATCTATACACTAGGACTCTTACTACCTTCTTATCGACTTAGTATACTAAGGAACTAGTCTCTAGGAAACCAATAGTACATGTATCATATAGTATTTATTCTTTTAACTTCCACATCCTTCTTGCATCATCTATCCATATATTTTATGTGATTGTGGTACGTATTGATAATTTCCAAGATTCTTCCATGATGAAATCTAGCTAGGATTCTGAGATAGTTATGACAATGACTAGTTGAGTGATGATGACTCAGTGTAGGGACCTATTATTGATGTGTCACATCTAGGAGATCATATAGAAGTGATTACACCCATTGATCAATGTATATACTAATCTCCCATAGTCCAAGAAGATGATCATCTGCATGTAATGAAGCTAATAGATCTAGAAGGATAAAATAATGATGCATGAAGGGTTAGCATCTTCCATGAGTTCCAGTGATAGAGACTACTCAATTTTAATGGATATCCATACTCTCAGGTAGTGGAGGATTGGATCGAGGCAGTGATCCATGTTTTCCAGTTTGTGTGGAACCCGACCGATCAGATGGTTGTTCTTGCAACTAGTCCTCTTCTTATAGCAGTAGGGAACTGGTGGGTCTGGTCATCTAGATCCATGATTAGGTGACCCTCTCTTGGGGATATATATGTGAATCTCTTTAGATAGCACTTTCCCATGACCCCATGGGCAATTGAGGTTTAGCTAAATGTGATGGCTTAGATTTTATACCATGTGTTAGACCCCTCATTGTTAGATGATGGTCCTAGAATATAGAATTATTTAGGGAAATTTATATCATTATGGATCCCTGTATTAGTGACGCGTGATGTGTCTTTGAGAATATAAAGAAGAGGGACACTCCCCCCACCAAGACGCATTCTCTTGTGATGTGATTTAAATTTTTGTGGGTGAGTAAATTCTGCCCAAAGAAGATAGTATCAAGGTGTGGTGGATGAGTTCCTTTTATTTATATATTTGAGTTCATTTTGGATGTGCTAATGTGTCAGTACAATTTTTGGTTATAAGAAAAAAGTGTACAATGGGAAGAAAAAATTCATACAGTTGAAGATTATGAACCAGAGGAACTGTGTGTGTGGGGGGGGGGATCCTAGGTACAAACCATGAATTATCTAATTTAGCTAAAGTTTTTGTAGACATAGGAGCATGTCATTCCTACCTTAATCTATCCCATGTTTGAGACCTAGATATTCTAGTGGAGCCTTTAGCCTTACCCTTATGTCTAGAGACTCTTGCTGAGGAAGTTTCAATGATTGCACTTAACTTACAATGGTGTGACATGACTCTTGGAAGAGAGATCTTATCGAGTGATTTTTCCATAGAGACAATAATACCCTATGATTTTTTTGCGTGTAAAAGTGTGTGGGGAATTTTTTTTCCTTCATTGATGAGAGAGAGTCACAAGAAGAGTAAACTGGGATCATATATATAAGTATACAACTGAATTCTCATTGGTTGGCTAGTATGGACCTTAGAGTAGTAGACATAGTGAACTTACACTTCTCTAAAATGGGGAAGGAGTATGGGGATGCCTTACTAAAATATGTGCTAGGTTTACCTCCCCAATGGGAGATTAAATTCTTCTTTGAAATGTACCCTGATACTGTACCGATATCTTCCATGGAATATCGAATGTCCCCTGCTAAGCCTCATGATATATGGGTGTAGTTGTAATACCATAATGATAGGGGTTTTCTCAAACCTAGTGTTCCCCCTTGGGTGGCCCCAATGTTGTTCTTATTAAGGGCGGATGAGATCATGAGGCCTTTCTTTGTTTACTATAGCCTGAATTAGGTGAAGATCAAGGATAAGTACCATTTTTCAAGGATTTAAAACCTATTTAACTAGTTTAAGGGTGAAATATGGTTTTCAAAGTTTGATATTAGGCCTGAATACTATCAGTTGAGTTTTCACAAGGATGATATACCAAATATGACATCTTGATATTGGTATGAGCAAGATGAGTTCCTAGTGTTTCCCTTTGGTGTGACGAATGTCCCTTTATTGTTCATGGAACTTATGAACTATATCTTATAAGGATTTCTTGGATTGGTTCTAGTTTATCTTTATCAATGACATTATCATATACTCTGTGCCTAAGGTGGTGCTCACAGATATTTTGGGGATGGTCCTAGACTTACTTTAGGAGCACTAAATACATGGAAAGATCTCAAATTTTCAGTTTTGGATTCAAATTTTTCACTTTATGGGGAATTTCATCTCTGAGAATGGTGTATCTATGGACTCAAAAAATATTGATACAATTTTTTTTGTGATCCACCCATGGGAGGTTCAGAGGCATGGAGTTTTCCTCAATTTAGTAGGGTATTATTGGAGGGTTGTGATAGAATTGTCCAGGATTATGGCACATTTGACTACCTTGATGTATAAAGGGAAGTCATTTTCTTAGCCTAAGTAGTTCTATAACCTTAGAGGAGCTAAGGAATTTCTATATAAATTCTCCTATGTTGTGAATTCTCAAAGAAGGAGTTGAGTGTGTGGTATTTTGTGATTCCTTTAGAGCTAGGCTCAGATGTATGTTGATGAAAATGAAGGTAAGGATTGCTTATGGGTTGAGGAAGTTGATAACCCATGAGTATAACAATATGACTCATGAATCAGTTATGGAAGCAGTAGTATTCACCATGAAGATGTGGATGTGTTATCTTCTATGTGATAATTTCATTATTTTCTTAGACCACTAGAGTTTTAGGTACATCTCCACATAGAGAGAACTCAACCTGAGATAAAGGTATTTGTTTGAGTTATTGTGGGACTATGAATTTGAGATAGTATATACTATAGGTAAGCACAACATGGTGGAAGATGACCTTAGTAGAAAAATCCTATTCACATTTGGTGGAGGAGGTGATAGAGCAGTTGTCCTTGTTGTATCTTACTTTGGTGACGGGGGGGGGGGGGGTGAAGCTTACCTTCAGTCGATGATAGTGAATCCACCACTTATTTAGTGTGTGTGTGAGGATATTTTGGTAGATATTGACATTGAAGTTATATGTGACTAAATATCACCTGGAGATACACAAGATGGGTTCTTGAAGGTGGGGATCATGTAATCTTTTATAGGGATAAATAGTAATTCCAGTCGTGTTACATGAGGATGTGTTAAGGGATTTTTATTCCTCCACCTTGGTGGTACACCCATGGTTTAAAAATATGTGAAAAGACCTATGATGGTAGTTTTGGTGGGCTGGTATGAGGTAAAGTCCTATCTAGGTTTTTTCTCGATGCCTCACATGTTAGTAGGTAAAGGTTGGACATAAGGTTCCAGTATGTCAGACTCAACTTCTTTAGTTTTCATAATGGAATAGGGATAACATATCGATAGATTTTGTGATGGGGCTTTTATAACAACTGTGCCCCACTGACAGTACAAACACCCCACCTTAACATGGTCATCGGGTCTTGACCCTCCAGGTACCACCTGTTGCTTCACAGAAATGTGGTCCCCTCCCTAGGGACCACCCACATGCACTAATGGGTCATCTAAATAATGAATAAACCCCAGGTGAACACATGTTCTTTCTAGTGTGCTTTGTCCTCACTCTCACACACATTGGGAAACTTCCCAGAAGATCACCCATCCCGATAACTACTCTAGGCCAAACATGCTTAATTATGAAGTTCTAATCAGTTTGGCTCTCGAAAAGAAAGGTGCACCTTGTTGAAATGAGTCATGTAATTTATTCATTTAACCATTTATCATTATAAGGTATTACATTCACCCCCCTTAGAGCACAACATCCTCATTGTGGACCCTACATCTCAACCAAGGCAGTGCACCACTCTTAAGGCCGAGTTCCTCCTCTGATACCAATGTAATGACTGGGACCAATTAACAGTACATATACCCCAATTTAACATAGCTATTGGGTCCTAACATGCTAGGTACCACTAGTTGACCCAAAGACATGTGGTCCCCTCCCCAGGGCCCACCCACATTCCCTAACTGGTCATCTGACTAATGACTATCCCCACATGCCCACACATGTTCTTTCTAGTGTGATTTTTCCTCACTCGCACACACCCTGGGAAAATTACTAGAAGGTCACCCATCCTAATCACTAATCCATTCAAATCATGATGAACTATGGAGTTCTAATCTAGTAGGCTCTCAAAAAGAAAGTTGCACCTTATTGACATGATTCATATCATTTAGTCATATAACCCTTTATCATTCTGGGGTGTTACAACTTCCACATACAGTGAGAGTCCATGATACTATTTAGGTGATTATTGAATGACTTACCATTTCAGTACACTTCCTTTCCATCTAAGGGTAGAGTTTAGTTGAGAGTTTGGGGAATTTTTATGTGCAAGATATTTTCTGGTTTCATGGGGGCACCCACGATAGTCATCTTCAACCATGATGCTCGGTATACATCATGGATGTGGAGATATTTGTAGAATAAATTTAGTAACTAGTTATGGATGATCATAATATTTCATCCCCAGGTTGATGCCTAATATGAGGGGACCATCCAGGTTTTGGAATAAGTTTTGTGAGCCCACATGTTGGTTTTTGGCCAGAGTTGTGTGGATCACTTAATATTGGTGGATATCACTTATAATAACAATTATATATCTACTATTAGTATGAAACCATTTTGAGGAATTATATGGGAGGACTTTTAGGTGACTCTTGGTCTGGAATAAGGTTAGAAATACATCTATTTTTGGTCCAGAACTAGTGTAGACAATGTCAGAGAAGGGTTCAAGTGATCTGTGAGCATTTGAGGGAAACTCAGTTTTGATAGAAATATTTCATTGACCTACTTCTTAGAATATTGGAGTTTGAGAAGGGAGACCATTTATTATTTATAGTCTCTTAACTATGTGTATTTAAGAGTTTTGGTCGGTGTATTATGCTTCTCCCTACAGTTCATCGGGCCGTATGAAATTCTGTAAAGGGTTGGTGAGGTTGTATACTACTTGGCCTTCCCCCTACAATTGGACTGAGTTCATGATGTCTTCATTGTGTTTTAAATGAGTAGATATATACATGAACTATCACACATTATATACTGGGGAAAGATGAACATTGATGATGGAGTCACATTCTCAGAATACCTAGTAGTGATCGAGGATCGATATAAAAGTATCTTACATGGATGAAACATTCTCTGAGTTTGAGTGCTTTGGATGCATGGAAATATCCAGGAGATCTCCTAGGAGAATGAGATCCAGATGTGAGCTTAGTAACCTCACCCTTTTATATAGATTATTCTTTTCAAAGTGAAAATACTTGAAAGCGGGGATAATGTAACAACTTTAGTTTTGGAAATTATATCCTTTTAATATTTATTTATGTATCTATGGATTTTTCTTCAGAGTTGGTGCTTTGTTTTAGGTGTTATAGGACCCAAAAATTAATATAAAAAATAATAATAATATATATATATATATATTAAATTACAAGTTCCATATTTTCATAATAATTGGTTTTACCATTAATCAAGACCTTAGATGGAAAATATAAGACTGTAGTTGTTTTTGGGACATGGGGTTTACCCTAGATGTGACATAAGGTTGGTCGACGTTAGACATTCTGTGGAAGGCAGTCATTAATAAGTTGCATTAAATAAATTAAATGACTAATTTTATTTAATTTATTAAATTCCCAAAACCTAACCCTCTTCTTATAAATACACCATTATGAAAAATCTACACATTCAACCGCATAACCTTAGGAGACTAGAGAGGAGGAGGATCCACCATTAGCGATGATGAGAACAAGAACATTGATAGAAAAAAATGATGAAGGGGATTTGTGAGATGAATGACGAATGTGGTGGGATCTTCATCATTATCTCCAGTAGATTTTTTCTTCAACAACAATAGATCTATTCTTGAGGAAGGGAATGTTATTTATGGATTTCATCACTTTTATTTAATTATTGATAATGGATCATATATCTATTTAAATCATATTTTTCATTCTTCAAATGATATGAATATTTAATTATCATCCTTGATTCTGATTATCTATTTTCATTGTTCCCATGTTCCACCATTCTTAGTTTTCATAAATATGATCATTGGATAGAATCACATCAGCTAATGATAATTTATTACTTTTTTTGTGTTCCTCTTTTATCTCCTTTATTCAAATTATTTATTGTTGGGCTATGGGGTCTATGATTTGATGTTGGAAAACTAGTTTGAGCATGGTAAAACCTCCAGATTTTTGTTAGTTTTACAAATGATAATGGATTAAAGGTTGTGGGATGGTCATGATGGAGCAGTAGATTATAAGTGATGGATCCAAGTATCAGAACCCCATTTTGGTAAGAGGAGTCATGGAAGATCGTGCATGGGTGATAGGAATCCTAATTTTTGGACATTGGAGGTCAGAAATCAAGGATCAGAGGAATTTTACTTTGGTATCATTGGTTTGGTCAAGTCTACAAAAGTTTGTGGATGATGTTCAGGGAATAGAACCCCCTTTTTAATAATGAGAAGCATTCCATACCTAATCTGGGTCAATAAAAGTACCATTTTCTATCCATCGAAGACCATAAAATGATGGGAGAGGAAATTTATTTCAGTTTGGTCCTTGGGTGGAGCCCCAAAAAAGCTGGAAGAAAAAATGGTGAGGCTGGTGAGATGAAAGGAAGAAACTTCATCTGGAGAGAAAAACTTGATTAAATACTGTGTGATCTAGAGGAACACATGCCATGTTCCTCAGAATCTCACAAATTCTTGGGATTTTTTTTCTATAAGTATCACACACTGTGTAGTGGACATGCATTCCATGTTTCCTTAGATGTTTAATCCAACCATGTACTGGCAGTACTCAGTTAGGCAGTCTATGTGGCCTACATGCCATGTATTTTAGAGTTAACCCCTTGTACCCATACTCATCCAGAGGACCCATGTTCAGTGAAAAAAATGACTTATACCATAGGTGGTCCCACACGCCATGTCACCCAAATGACATGCTATGTACGATGAATTTTACACACCTAGTGCAGTAGTGGTACATGATCATGCTTCAACTTCATGAGACACACCATGTACCCTAATTGGACACATCATGTACTCTCCTCAAATCCTTCTACATCACATATATCCTTCTTATGAAATAATATTTGGGCCCAAAAGTAGCCAATATTAAGTAGTTTTTCACATAGGATATGATAATGGCCTTATTTTTGGAATCATATATATTAAGTGAGGTGATATGAGTGGGACAATTCTTTCAGTGACTCTCAACCGATGGTAGTGATCGAGTTGGATTTGAGAGATTCTAGGGTCGGTACTTCTTTGTCTTACTAGGGTTCAGGTCCCCCATACCCTATATATAAGTAGATTCAATGATCCCCCACACTATAGAGGGAGTGGGTCATCTATATATAGAGTAGTAATCCCCCTTCATTGATATTCGACAGGGATAGGGTCCTCTGCTGGAGTTGTACTCCATTGAATGTGGGTCATAGTGGCGAGGAGCGGGCCCTATATCCCGATTTATTGTGAGGTTGCGCTTGGTTCTTGGAATTAGATATGGGACCTTTGGGAGCTTCATAATGACTCTTCATTCTTATCTAGATATGAATATGGATATCCCCATTTTCTCTTATCTTAGGTTTCTTTATGATAACATCTGATGTTAGGTTTCTTTACCCTATTTCCTTATGGGTTGAGATGATTATTTTATTCTTTTTCTTCCCTCCTTTTTTTCAAGGAATCCCACTAGATATGCATATAATCACCCCTACATGGACTCATCCCACATGTGTTATGTCTTATATAGATGCAAAAAAAGATTAATGGTGACTTTGGCAGACTTGGAATTAGTGGAGCTTAGCAGTACATGGTGGCACTGACCATGTTCATTAGTCAGAATTTAGGATCTTGAGTTGGGATCTCCTTTTATTTACCCATTATAGTAGTTAGTTTGTGTTTCACCCCTGTAACTCTGATTGGGAATTTATTTTTCACTTTATACTTTTGTATTACCTTGCTTTACTTTAATATGTATCCTAGAAGTTATTGCATAAATTTTTTACTCTCTAGAGGATACTAATTTGTTATATCTATACACTATTTCATGGATTTGGGTGTGTGTATACATATGGGTATATTAGGACAAGGAATCTTATTTCATTTTTATTCATACTTAGTGCTTGTTTCTAGACGCTAGCCTGTTGGAGGTAGGCTTAGGGTTTCATTCTTAGTTTACTGCCAGACTAGGTGGGGTCCTAGTGGGTTGGGTCATGACATTTCTAGTTATCCAAATTCATTGTGTCAAATTTATGATTAATGTGATAGTGTGTTCATGCCATTAATTATTATCCATTGTTGATTGAAATTTGAATTATTTTAAGTTTTATTTTTGTTCATTAAATTATATATATGTTTTCTTTAATTAACATGGGATATGTACACATGATTTGGAACCTATTCATGTGATTCTTAATAAGTAATCATGAGAAGAAGAACATAAAAGAATTTATTTATTTATAATTCAATCACATGTGTGAGATAATCTTAAGTCTCTTTCAAGAGAATTCAGAATAAATAAATATATTAATTGAAAAATTAATAATTTTTGTTAGTTATCTATACACTTGTATAGGTGATACCTAATAAGTAATATCATGTGAGGGATACCAACATAGATAGATGCTTTGAATTTTTTAGAAATAGGACATGATATTTTATAAATTGATTTTATTATGAAATTTCACATTAATTATTCATATATCATAGAATTAGATGCTGGATAATTTTCATTAAAAAAAATACTTTCTAACATATGAGAACAGTTCATGATGATATTTTAATTAAATTGGGAATCAATGATAATTAGATAAATACATATTTAGATATGGGAATAAAATAATTGGAATTATATGAACTTGAATGGGAGTTGCAACTCTGATGCTATCATTTTCACCTACCTTACTTTAGATAGTTTTAGTCATTTTTTTTGTTTTATAGATTTTTTATTTTCATTACATTGAAAAATTAATCTTCCTAAACATACTTTGAAGAGTATATTACTAGTGCCTATTTATATTCTCTCCATGGGATCAAACCTACTACTACTACTACTAATACAATAGTTTTAGGTCTATAAATTTTTAAATGTGGCATTCCATGAAAATGCATACCAGAGGCCACCCATAAATTACCTAAAATCGAGCTATACTAATGGAATATTGATAATTTTTATTATAAGAAAACTCAACCAAGTGAAGGTGCTTCACCCATGAACCTAAAAAATTAAGAATAACATGCACCAAACATTTTCTCTAGTGTATTGATTTTCTAATCGGTATGGTTATCTATCTAGGGATGAAAAATGGAGGCAAGGGACAATAGGGAGCCAAAAGAACATTGAATATCCTTCCACACTCATGAGGTAAAATAAGGATCATGATCAAATATGATCTCCCTAAAAACCCCATGAAGTCAAAAAATATCTTCCACATAAAATTCACCAAATCATCTATCATAATCAATTCCTTGATCACTAAGAAATGAAAAAACATCATTAATTAATCCATGATCACCCTGATGTAATCAAATACTCCCTAAGATCAAGGAAAACTGGTAATAAAATCAATCTAGATTATATCCCATTTATACTTAGAATCATCTAATAGATTCAATTGACCAACAAGAAAATGATACCCATCCTTTATCCCCTGTCAAACCATACATCAAGACATGATCTCAACCATCAACTTATTTATCTTATCCCACCATAATTGACTCCTTAGAGCATGATAAATCTTGGATATACAAGGATATACAAGTAAGGTTGATCTATCGAACTAAAATAGAACAACCTCATACACTACTGATAGAACATAGATCTTCCCTAGAAATAAAACCCTATACTGATCATCCTCTAACCACCACTTAGGAGAATCTTTATAAATGATATAGTCATGCCCATTATCTAGCTCATGATATCCTACCTGAGACTCCTCTACCAACTTTATCAAGGAAAACTAAATTATCATCTAATATAATAAACCTACACCACTAACATTCTCTATATCAAGATTCAAGGAAACAAGAAACTTTATCATCCTTCATAAATATTCATACTTGAATATTATCACCATGAGACCTCCTGGTCAGCACATCAACTACTATAATAATTTTCCTTAGAGTGTAAAAGATCGTGAATTCACAATTCAGCAAGAACTCTATACACCATCGCAGATGAAAATTCAGATCCCACTGAGAGAAAATATACCTCAATCTCTTATAATATTTGAATCCCATGAAGTTATCACCAATGAGGTGGTGTATATTTAGAGAAATCACTACTAATGCCAAATCAATATCATGGGTTACATAGTTACATTCATGGGGACATAATCACTGAGACACATAATAGATTAACACCATTTAATGTATTATAATAGAATCTAGACTGAGATAATAAGGATCACATAACACCTCAAATACAACTCCTTCCACTGAAAAAATAATAGGAGCACTAAAAAACTTATCCTTTAGGTACTAAAATAATTTATGACACATATATGTCTATATAAGGACCATATCCTTCCTAGTAAAAGTTATTAAAGGGTTGGTAATCCAATATAAGTTATATATTAACATACTTTAATAGCCTACTATACCAAAGAAACTTCCAACCTATACAAATTATTTGGATCCACCAAAGAAACAACTATCTTGATCTTTGAAGTACCATTTATACTTCTTGTTGTGACACAACATACCCAATAAAATGAACCTCTCATATTCAAAACTTGATCCTGGAAAACTTCCCATAGAGCTCATGCCATCAAATAACTTACAAAATTATCCACATATACTCAGTATAATCCACCTTTAACCTAGAATACATGAGAATTTCATCGATGGACACTACCAAAAATTTATCCAAGAAATTTAGTATCACATAGTTCATTAAGACCATGAAAATAGTTAGGGTGTTTGTGAAATATAATTTCATAAATATGAGCTCAAAGTATCTATAATTATATCTAATGAGAATATTTAGAATATCTACCACCTTCACTTACATTTAATGATATTCAGAATACACATTGATCTCTCATAACTATCTATCTCCCTTTAATTGGTTAAATAAATCATTATTCCTTGGGATATGGTAGTGATTCCTCACCATCACATGATTCTACCAATGATAATCTATGATCAACCGAAATGTACCTTCCATATTCTTTGAAAATATCACCAGAGAACCCTAAGGTGACACACTAGACTGAATAATCTCATCTAAAATAGATAATTTATCTAAATTCATAAATACCATAACTTAAAATTTTACATCTGATTAGGAGATATCAAGAATCAGAGAGAATCAGGGTTAAAATTATTCCCTGAACATAATTTCATAATAAGGGGGTAGCATAACAACCACTTCAAGGAAGACACCATAAAACTCCTATAAAAATATCAAGAACAACACCTCTTGAACTTATTCCAATTCCAGTATCAAATTTTATAACTAAGATGAAAGGGGCCCCTAGAACTTGTGATCCATCCGATAACCCCACTATCCAATGAACACTACATGTTCACCTTCCACATCAAAGAATAAAAATCTTCTCCATAATAAATCAATAACAACACACACATAATAATACTAATCTATACCAAGGATGAAATTATATGGTTATATCTATAATAATAAAAAATTCCCCTAATGAATGATATCACGCCATCATTATCTCACAACCCCAACACACATCATGTAAGCTGAACTGAACTCTAGTTGGTGTAGTCAACACTGGGGGAAATATAATCATCTTTTCGTTAACTCCTAGAGCTTAAATAAGTGTGAATCACTCAAATCAATAAATGCATAAGACATGGTTGAAAATAAAAAAATGGCACCTTAGATAATCTTTACCATTGGAACTTGGAACTCCATGGAATGCTACTAACCATGTCCCGATCTTATACCTTACTTTCCTTAATGAAGTAAACCACTATAACCATGATCATTCATATGTCTTATAGGATGAGAAACATTACAGGGATATCCTATTCTTACTTCAACTCTTCTCTACTAACCAAAATCCCATCGACCCTATTACTACTGATAAATCCTCAGATAAAACTGCTACTAAGGGTTTATAGGAAATTGATTGCCTACACCATGTTAACCACTGAGAATTGTGGGATACTAAAACTATAGATGTAAATTACTTTCAAACACAAAGGAAACTACTATAGATCTCCTATTATAGTTCTAATAACTTCCATATCCATATAATGGGAAGAATATACATAAGACCGACTCCTTACTAAATAAAACCTTGACTACCCAGGAAACTGAGATACTCTATTTATATCCTTAATCCTTAGGAAGTTTTGATGGCTCCCCTCTTTAGATGAATAACACAAGATAAATTCTTCTCTACCACCTCTACCTTTTCCAACACTTCAAGATACATCAATAAAATAAATAGGGTGACTTGGTACTGGTTCCCTGGATTAAACACCTCCTTGAAATGTTATTCCATTGCCTCTTATTAGGAACATGGTAAAGGGAATAATGAAGAATATTTATAAACCAAACTCTAAGTTTTCACACACTCAAGACCCCTTATTGAAGAGATAAAAACTAATTCCACCTCACAACATTTAGCGTTAAAGAAATTAACTCATTCCAAAAAAACTTTTTAAAATATTCTCATGATACCTTAGACTCCTCCTGGTCATCAAAAAACAAGATCTACCACTAATGATCATCCCACCTAAATATATTAACAACCAATAGAATACAATTCTCATTTTGTGCATATATTAAACTAAAAGGAATCTAAATATCTTCCAACCACCTATATATCTTTTAATTATAGATAATTCTCTCATACTTCAAAAAGATCAGATGTTTAAACTCACACAATACCTTCCTCTAAAAACCATCCTCTTTAGGGATGACCTTCCAATTTTCAACCATAATATCCTACTACACCTTTACCACTCTAACCATATGAGGAAACCTTATACTAGCCATCCCTATAACAAAATTGGGTTTCTTAAGGCCATAGTATGAAATTTATTTAATATTTTTTAATTATATTCATTTTAATTTCCAAACTTTCCCCCCAATTCAAATACAGGTGAAAAAAATATTGATGTATGTACTACACCTAGGTATATTCCCCACAATTAGTATTATCTCATTTATCATATTATGTAAACTTAAGGTCATTGTGTTAGATCATAGGGGGATCTGAACTCCTATGTCCTAGTAAGTATCCCTTAGTACATTACATTTTAAGTTTAACTAATATTGTTTCCATATTGGTTTAAACAAATTTACCCTATGGGTTGAATTGATTACTTAGAGCATAATAAGGGTTTTTGAATCCCCAAAGACCCAAGAAAAAAATTAAGATACACAAACATTCTACAGAGTGATTTGGATATAAAGTTTTCAATTTGGGATTGATTTTATTTTAGTTTCTAGAATATATTATGATATTAGTAAATTTTATTATTGATAATGGGTTGATCCAAGTTTATTTATAGGGGTATATTGAATGAATTTAGTTTTTTAGGAAATTTTACTTTCTTTAATTTAATAAGGACCCATTCAATGACATTAAAACTACCCTCATCACTTACCAGTTTACTAACTATAAAAATCTCATGCACCTATATACTGAAAGGATAATTTTAATGATCACTCCAAGGTATAATATCATATCAGTACTTGAAAAATGTGTCCTTAAATTTTAATAAGGATTAGGAAGAAAATAAACCATTGAATGAAAATATCATCTAAAAAATGATTAAAAATTAATAGAATAAGAAATAACATTCAATACATCCCCATGAAACTTTCTTGGCTTAACCCATAAGAGTATTTCCACTCCATTTATGAAACACACCCAATGGAAGAAAAAATTTGACTCATTTAAGTGAAATTGAGTAAGATAAAATAATAAAAAAACACACACCACCATTATTTGAAGAATTTCACAAATTTTAATGTGAATAAATTCACACCATGAGATAATGATATCATCATTATATTAATAAGAACAAAATAGGAGAAAAATAAATTTTATTAATAAAATGGATTGATTCAAGAAACCTATAAGATAAATAAAAACTTTCATAGAAAAAACAACAATGTAACATTACAATTTAAATAAAACAGTAATTTACTTTTATTTCATTCACTAACACTTCCTTAAATAATAATTTTTAGATCCTTATGTATATTGTAATGGTGTATACTAATCATTTTAGATGAAGTTATACCAATTTATTATGTCCCAAACTATACACCAGACCAAAACTCTTGCAGTTTGGCCTCTGTGGCGAGGTCACTAGGGGTTATAGGGGGAAGCAAGCCCCTCCTCAGGGGTCCAAGGGTCGAAGGTCCCCAACCAATCTATAGAAACTATTAAATAATTGTAGTAGAGATGAAAAGTGACTCTAAAAGGGAATTTTTGTAGTATAGAATCACTATAAAAGCATGTGATAGTTTTACTAAAGCTCCAAAGACTTCCTTCCACCAATACTGTAGTAGCTTAAACTTGGGTGGTTACTGCACTATAGAACTGTGGGCTTACTATGCGGGAACTATAACAATGTGGGTTACTATTCACCCTATTAATTTAAGAGATAATTTGATCTAGGGTTCTATTTAATTTAAAAATCCACCATGTAATCTTTCTCTTGAACATACTAAAGTGGTTCAGCCTATCAGTGGACATAATGATTATTTCCGAACCACATAAATCATCATGATTATCTTATTCTTGTTCTTTTGTTATTTTTATTGCTTTTAATATTACTATATGAATTGTTTATTTCTTTTGTATCCCTGAGTTTTTGTAACATGTTATAACCCCCATATGTCTATGTATTCCCACTTGATTAGGGTTGGCATAAGTTGGAAGGATTTTTTTTGGAAAGTGGACTTTTCCACCCTTGACCCTAAATTGATGTAACTTTCTTCTATCCAATTTATTTGATAAAAAATATTTTATATGGATGATTTTGGGAGGGTATTAGTATAATAAAATGTTTCTAAATATTTATTATAAAAATTGGTTATTTTTTAGCTCAATTTGATATGTTATTTTGAATTTTTTATTAAAATGGTGGGCTATCATTTCGGGCCAAAAAATTTCACCCAAAATTTTATCTTCGACTTGGGTTGTTTGGATCACCTTTAAAACCTAATAATTATCTCATAAAAAATTATAATTTAATGTTTATTATGATTTCATGTATCCATAGTATAAATTTTTGACTCACTGGACTTGTAACATGTATGTTAAATTATTTTTAGTGGATTGGAGTCTAGTTCACTTCACCTAGGAAATTATGGATTCAATGTTCAAAATGACTATATTATAAAATGAATCTTTTTATATGTGAAATTAAATTATATTAATGTGATAAATATATCTTAAGGATGAATTTATACTAATTAAACCTTAAGTAGGAACATAAGACTACATTTCACCCAACATAGTGTGTGTCTATTCGGCTGGCACTATCATCACGACATATCCGATGTGGTTTTTTCCATTTATTCCTAAAAAATGTATGAATTTACATTAAATAGGTTCAATGTATATACCAATGGAAACAAATTAATTTGATTCATTGAATATGGATGACATGTTTATATATTAATCAAAGAGCATTGAGGATGCCTATAAAAGGGATGTGATCCCTATTCTTGGTAGTACTGTGCACATAATGGTGGTTGTGATCATATATTTTGTGAAAATATTTCTGTAGATCTTTTAAATCTTGATAAATCATTTATAACTTCTATTTGAAGGTTCTATCACCCCTTTTTAATTTTATATTCCTCCATTTATGAACTGGGATCCATCAACTGGTGTAATTCCTTAGAGGTAGGAGGATTTTCTCTGTTACTTTGGGATCATAATCAAGAAAATAATTCGACATGAAATAATATAGAGGTATTATATTGTGATATTATGGTATTTAAGGTTTTATGTTCTCCATATTTTAAATTCATGTTGATTATTTAAAAGATATATTACACAAATATGAATTTTCTTCTACTATAAAGTTAATATGATGAACCCCACAAAACCCATATGTGTTATCACAACCATGATATTCAATGAATCAACCTGATTTTTTCAATATTTTAAATAAATAACGTGTTTATAAAATATAAATGGAATTGGTCCACTTAAAATTATGTTAAGTGTCAATTTAATGCTATGTTTTCTACTTGATGTTACATTGTATGACAATGTAACCAAAAGCACTCTCTTTTGAGACTATATTGAGCGTTAATACAATCTCAAGAATAATTAAAGGATAAATTTTTATAGAAATGTATCCTATGATAGAGGGTGGAATTAAATTAAGTATTTAATGTAATTTTAGGGATAGGAGCAACGTACATTATAGGATAATGTATCCTGTGTCCATGCTTTGAAAAATAAAGTACCATATTCGAGGTACTTAACACTATGTTGAGTGTCAATATATTCTGCTATATCTCAATGATATTATATTGAGTTTCAATGTAAAAACACAAGTAATTATTATAATAGATCAATTTCATTCCTTATAAATATTCATGAATCATATTTTATAGATATATTTTCACTTTAAGAGTATTAAGCAATTTTCTAGTAAAAAAAAGAAATAGTTTTATTTGTAATAAATTTGTTTACATGTATTATATAGATCTATTTTAAAAAGTTGAATTAAAAATTATATAATTATAATTTTAAAAAAAGGATATAATTTTTGATATCATAAAGTAAAAATTATCTTAGATGTATTTTTTTAATTTTCTAAAAAATTGATTTTTGGGTGAATAGTATAAAATAACGATTTTTAAGAAAACTGTCTTTTCTTTTCAAGTATTTACATAGTCTCATTTTATTTTGTATTGATTTTAAAATTTAATTAGTTAATTTTTATTAAATATATTCCAATAAATTTCATTTTAATTAACATTATACTTGAATTTTGTATAAAAATATTTTTACACTTAAAAGGTATTTTTTATGGAAAACCATTTTCCATTATGTTTTGTAGGATTATTTTAAAAGTAATTTATTATAATTGTAGAAATTTAATTTGATAAAATGGACTCCATATTTTAATTCAAAATTTAGAAATTTGGTAATAAGGCTACTTTCATTTTCAGTCATTATGAATAATAAATTTGGTAACAAAGTCAGTTACCATGGTAAGAGTTAAAACATGTTAAAACTAAAATTATAAGGGTTAAAATGGACTAAAAAATTGTATAAATCCTATTATATGGACATATTTAGACTATATATCATTTTATATTTGGAAATGGTATATTTTGGATCCATTGTTCTTGAGTAATACATTAATATATTTTAATCTTTTGAAAACATTCAAGTGTGTCCTCTCCCTCAGTTATAAAAGGACACCCCACCCCTTTCTTATTTACACTTCAAGAGCCTCTTATATCATAAAATACCTAAAATAATAAATTCCTAACATACCTCCCCAAATCCTATAGTTCTTGGTTTTATCATAATACCATCCTAATAAGGATTTAGGTATAAACCTAGGTGGTTTTCCAAAGAATAGGTATAGTTCTTAAAAAATGTTTTCATTTTATTTCTTCTTCTAACTCCTTAAAATCACCAATAAACATTATCATATAATAATATTATTATTACCCATAAATTAAAATTTTATTATGTTTATTTTATATTACATTTTCATCTACTTAATGATCTAACAAAAAATAAAAACATTGCTCATGTGTACTTGCAAACTATCACCTCTCAAGATGATGTATTTTATTTTTCATCAATGTATCTTTTGTATGATCATAATAGTAGATAAAAATAAAATAATATGATATATATGATATATAATTAATTATATAATTTTAAATAAATATTATACTTCTTTCTTTAACATCTAATGAAAAATAAAATCATCGCTCATGTGTACGTGCAGACTACCACTGCATGAACCAATGTATTTTATTTTTCATTATAGCCTCACATGGATAATATATATAGGCATATTTAAAGAAAAAATATGATATTTATTATATAATTATTATTCTATAAATATAAAATAATAATTTCCTTCTTTCCCTCATGTTCTTTGAAAAATGGAAATATTAATCATATATACATATAGACTACCGTCTCCATGTCGAAACGTAATTAATTTTTCATAATTTTATTACATGGTTGGTAATAAAATTATAAATAGTGTATAAATATGATAATTATAACACGATTAATATTATTTAAATGAAATAATCATGATCTATTTGACCATTTTCAACCTACCCAATCCATTTCCGACTTATAAGTCAAATGTTTTCAAAACATTTGACATAAACTTAATCGATTATGTAATTATGTATAAAAAGGATATAAATGATATAATGGAATAATAAATTTAAATTTTTTATTAAAGAATAAAAAAATTAATATAATTTTATTATTTAGGAAGATAAAGAATATACGTGACAAGTGAGACTTGAGGCAAGAGGCACTTTACCTTAAAACCTGATTTTAAATGATTTAAAGATTTATTTTCTAAATAATTTTCATACATGTTAATATTCTTAAAATTATTTTATGGATGTATTTATATTTAAATAAATAAATTATAAAGGAAATTTAATTCCTCTTTTTAATTTCTTTCAAAGGGTTTTTAAGGGAATATTTTTATATATTTTATACATAACATTTTGACTTTCTTTATAAAAAGGAAAAAAGGAATGTTCTATTTAAAGGTATACGACATCAATGAAATTTTCCATCACCAAAAATGCTATTTTATGTTTAGATTAGTTTACAATATTCCATGTTTTATTCAAATAAAAACCCTTTCTTCCCTTTATTCTGGGTATTTTAGTTTTGAAAATGGGGTTTAAAAGGAAATGGATATATTAATATTTAAAAATGTTTTAATTATGAGTTGAAAATTATATTTTTATGAGTTTGATGATGTAAATTTTATAGTCCTTGGAAATTTTTTATGATTATTATTGATCCTAATATATCTCTCCAATGCATTGGGTAATGATTATGTTCTCTAGATAATTAAGTTATAATTAATCGAGTAGGTTATTCCATTTATAAGGGTTATTGTAAGGGTTATTATAGGGGTTTTATGAAGATGATATCCTAAGGAAACTATATGAATTTTATATTCTTACTAATGAGTTTTCATGGAATTTTTTTTACTTCATAAGGTAATCTAATGATCTTTTGTTTAAAGGAATGATTATTCCCTTTAAGAATAAAAATGTATGTTTTTTAGAATATGTTTTTCATGGATTCTCATGTTTTCTAATAAAACCTCATGATTATTTTTTTTCCATTATGTTAAGTGTTTTATAAAAAACTTTGGGCATTAAATCTAATTTCCTATGCAAGTAAACAATTATTTGAGGTCAAAATTTATTATATTAAAGGCAAACTCTTGTATATTATGTCATAATTTTGGAATGTACTAACAAGTTTCTTCCCTTTTATATATACCTTACTGATCTTTTTATTATCATACCATATTTTAAATTTTTTTTCATAAGGTTTTATAATGAATAGGAATAATAATAAAGTCAAGTTTAAATTCATGATTTTTTTAAGAAAAGAAAAACATGTTTTATTTTAAAAGTACTGTATTGTGGAAAAAATGGATATTGAGTGGAATGTTTTTCTTTTAAATGTATGGGTTTGTTATGTTAAAGTTATGAACTAATTATATAAAACTTTAAACCTAAAAACTTCTTCTGTAATTCAAGAAAATGAATTCCTTATTCAAAACTCAAGATTATGGGTTGAATAAGGATCGTGTTCTTATAGTCAATGTAATATGAGGATGATACCTAACATTATGTTGTGAGATAATCTAATATTGGGTATGATAATACTTTGCATTACTATGTTGTATAATAAATTAGTATGGATAGATACTATGAAACTGAATTGTGAGACAACATAGTGTGGGGAAATAACATGAAAATATATTGGACCCAACATAATGTCAAGTGGAAGTATAAAACAAATATTAATTAAATTTAATACTTTGTTAATTTAACTTATATTTTATAAATTTTTTATAAATGATAATTGGTAGACATTGTAAATTGGATTTTTTAAGTCTAAAACAAATATGAAAAGTTTATATTTGCTTCTCACATAAAATAAAGTATTTATTTAATTTTTTATTCCTTTAAATTATTTTTTAATAATTTTTGATAGAATTTAAATATTGTGTATGATTTATTTATATGATAAATTTCTTCTAGGTGGTATAGCCTTGGATTTCATGCTAGGTATGACTCCATAAGATTTTTTTTTCATTTACCTTAACCTCAAGTTTTCATAGAGTTATGAGATTTAGAATAGTTATTGAATATAGTTTTTACATATTAGGTGTTAGATATATCATGAATTTAATTCTATCTTGAGTAAAGTTTCCTCGGGTAGAGGGATTTTAGGTAAAATTTCCCACTGTCCTGTGGGATTATGACTTGTTCTATAAAATTAGGGGTTTGATATCTATGGTTTTAGGCTTATTCATGGGATACTGTCAATTTCATATAACTCTATACCTTTATATGAAAAGTTCATGTACCATATGCATGAGATGAATTTAGATATGTATGAATATACTTAGATTTTATTTTTTGGTGAATAAAATAAACTTGTGGGTTGTGTAAAGTGTTACACATTATTGTGGTGTGGACACATTAATTTGGTGGATGGAATAGGGATTCCAAAACTAAATCTTTAGAATTATGCATATACAAAGGAGTAAAACATGAGATGATAAAGACTATATAAGATTAAATAGTTATGAATTTAATATGCATATAATATATATTAAATTTGTGAGGATTTTGAAATGAAAAACTACTCAAATACTAAGTGTGATATTCATTCTAAGGAGGCACTTTCTAATAACTCAATCATCCAACTAGATAGTACATGCCAAAGTTGGATGCCTAGGGATTACCTTGTGTAAGTAAAGAAAGTGATAAGTGACATTGTAATATACTTGGGTAGGTCATGCCAAAGTTGGGTTCCCCTAGATTTTCCTTTTTTATCTAGTTCTTAGAATTTTCTTTGGGTTACACTTAGTTGGGGAAACCTTAGGAAGGACATCAAAGTAATAAAGTTATCTTTATCCACATGATGGATTGGGTAAAGAGTTACCCACTCAACTATCCAAGAATCATAAATGCTATGATTGGGATAATTCCCTACCTAAATAACTAAATAGTGAGAGAAACACCAAAGTGGACTCATTGCTTATTTAAATATGAATCTTGGACTACTAAATGGAAATAATGTTCAAGTTTATCATTTTTAATGGGTGTACTTTCATTAAAAGTCATTGATGAAAGGATATAAATCACGATACTCATGAATTGTCTTTATTATTGATTATTTCTTAATTCATGATAATCATATTGAGATTAATTATAGGTATAACCTATAAAATAGTTATAAATTGGTATATAGGGTTGAGAAATATTCTAAAATAAAATCATTAAAAACATTTTAATGTGAATGTTATAGAGTTTAATTTCTCCAACTCTAACTCTTGGGTATTAGATACCGGTTGGGCATAACATATTTGTATTGATAAACACAGACTTAGATATAAGAGGGAATCAATTAAGTTTAAAGTAGATATTTGTATTGGTAATGGAGCAAGTTTTTTTTCATTATAGGTTGAGACTTATGATCCAGCTTTACTACGGACAGTAGTCCTAGAATTGGAAAATCTTTATTATGTTACCTCTATAAATAGAAATTTTATTCCTATATCTTGTTCGGACAAGAAGGGATTCTAATTCATTATTAAGAACAAGATTTATTATATATATAAATAATATGTTTAATGAAATTGGGAATATGATAAATGATTTATATGCTTTATATATGGATAATCTTATCTATAATATCAAGAATAAAAATTTTAGGGTTGATTCTAATCCCACCCGCCTTTTGAATTGTCTCATTGGATATATAAATGGGAAATAAATCTAGAAAATCTATATGTATAGATTATTAGAACCATTTATTATGAATCATTTGGAAAATTTGAATCTTGTTTATTTGAAAAAATGACAAAATAACCTTTTAAGTGAAAACGTGAAAGGGCTAGTGGACTATTGGATCTTATACTTAGCAATATATGTCGATCAATGAGTACTCAAGAAAGTGATAGTTTTAGGTACTTCATTACATTTACCAATGGATTTTTTCAATATAGAAATATGTTTATTATGTGATACAAGTATGAAAATTTAGAAAATTTCAAAGAGTGTTAGAAAAAAGTACAAAATGAACCAGGTAAATGTATTAAGACTCTTTGATCATATCAAAATATTGAATAATTGAGCCAAGAGTTTATTGATCATATAAGGAATTGTGGAATTATTTCACAACTAACTCCCTCTAAAACAATATAATGGAATGTTTTGTCTAAGAGGATAAATCATTCATTTTTTTGTCATGGGTATATTGATAATGAGTCAATGAAACCTTTCTATTTTATCTTGGGGTTATGGTATAGAGGCTACTGTATTTATACTAAACCATGTGCCATCTATAGAATTTATAAAGATACCATATGAGATATAGACTGGGAAACATCCCGTTATGTGTTTTATAAATATTTAGGGATGCAAATAATTCATACACCAATTGAATTATGATAATATTGAATCTAAATATGATAAATTATTATTTATTAGTTATCCTGAGGATTTTAAGGATTATTATTTCAATAATACCACTGATAATAAAGTGTTTTTAGATCTATCTACTAAATTCCTTGAGAATTAATTCATCAATCATCACGTAAGTGGGAGGAAAACTAAACTTAAATAATTTTAATCCCAAAAAAAAAATAAGTGTTCCTAAGATGGAAGTTGAGTTGGTTCCATAAATAGTTGTGAAAGGAGAATAGTATCAAAATACAAAATATACTCAAAGTTTTGGTAGTATTTATCAAGAGCTCATGAGATATGGATTTATCATAGAAAATAATAATGAGGTAATGTTCATAGGATATGAAAATTCCACCTATTTATATGATATCTAGAGTTATGATTTTGAAAAATGATTAAAAGATATTTAATCTGAAATGGGATACATGTACTCTAAATAAGTTTGGAACTTGGTGGATGCACCTAAAGGGGTGAAACCCATATGGCACAAGTGGGTTTTCTATAGGGAAAATAACATGGATGGTATATTTTCTACCTATAAAGCATTATTCATGAAAAAATGTTACAAAAAATTTCATGTTATTGACTATGAAGAGGCCTTTTTGCTCGTTGTAATGATAAATTCTATTCAAATATTACTTTATGTAGAATCTTATCATGAATATAAGATATATAAAATGGATGTCAAAACCTATTTGCTTAAAAAATAATTTATTATAGGATGTGTATATGATACAACTTGAAGGTTTTGAAATTATAATCAAAACAACTAAGGTATGAAATATATAAGAACCCATTTATGGATTGAAATATGATTCTCATAGTTGGAATATATAGTTTTATGATACAATGAAAGAGTTTGGTTTCATTAATAAACTGTATTATTCTTATATATATAAAAATATTAGTTGGATCATAGTTATATTTATGATATTATATATAGGTGAAATACTAATTATCAGAAATGAAACCCCGACACTTCACTCTATGAATATGTTGTTGGAAAAATATTTTTTAATAAAATACATGGGTGAAGTAGACAATATATTATGTATAGAGATCTATATATATAAATCTTAAAGACTACTTATACTTGATTAGATAACTTACATTAGTAAATTTATAAATAGGTTTAGCATGAAGAATTCAAAAAAGGGGTCTTTACTGATGTTACATGGAATGAATCTTAGGAAGATTCAAGATAATTATAAAGAGTTAACATGGAGGGATAATATTCCATATGTATCCTACATAAGATCTATCATGTATGAAATGTTGTATACTCTACCTAGTGTCATCTACACTCTAAGAATTACCAGTAGATACCAATCCAATCCCAGTGACAATCACTGTATTATTGTGAAGAACATTATTAAGTACTTGAGAAGGACAAATGGTATGTTATTGATCTTAGTAAGTGTGGATGAGATCTCTATAAAAGGTTTCATAGATGCTAGTTTCCAATTTGATATATATGATATAAAGTCTCAATCTAGTTTCGTGTTTTTCATGAATGGTGAGATTTTAGTTAGAAAAGTTATAAACAAGAAACTATATAAAAATTAACAATAGAGGTAGATTACTTTTATACATTAGATGCCATAAAGAAATCTATTTAGATTAAGAAGTTAATTACTGAATTTGGATATGTTCTTATAATTTAGGGAATTATCAATCATTAATGTGACAAAAATATAGTTGTTGATCGGACCAAGGAACCCTGGTCTCACGAAAGGACCAAACTCATCCTTCAGAAATACTATATTATATTGGGGTGATGTAAAGATCATTTGGGTGGATATAAATAAAAATTTAGTGGATCCATTGATGGCATCGTTATCACAATAGAAATATGGGGGTCATGTATAATCTCTTAGTATATGATATTTAAGAGATTCACATAATGACTGTATAATGTATCAAGTTATTATAATAATCTAAACCTCCATTTTTATTCATTAATTTTTTCTTGAATTTACTTTACATGAATGATCAAATTATGATATCCCCTCAAATTACAATTTAGAGTTATCCTTAATCGATGATCATCACAAAGTATAATGGGTTGTGATGATATTTTAAGGCTATCATGAATATATTCTTATGCACATTATAAAGGGTTGTATATGAGATATGAATAATATATTAATGAGGTAATAAGTTGAAAACTATTACTTGGGCTGACTTACGAAATTATATCCCATGTAATTTCATACAATCATCCATATACGTTGGGATGTATTCTTATTATCAGTCCATCATATCTGATTTTTGTGAGATACCAAGCATGAGAACCTTAATATTTTGATACCTTTCTTATAAAAGTAAAAATAAACTTATAAAATCATGGGGTTGTTGGGTATATTTTTTATCCATTCCTTGGTTGGAGTTAAACCAATATGGAATTTTTCTATTTGTATAATGAGTAAATATGTATGTATAGTCACATCCCAAAATTAACAACTATTTCTTTATAAATAAAGAACTCTAAAGATTTACCCTTTCTTATAGAATATAAATTTTTCTATATCTACACATCATCCCTGTGATATTCCTTAGTCTTCTCCAAAATAGATTATTGAGCAATCATTTGAGCAAGGAAGGATGTAGTTCCTTCCTTTATGATTCTTATGTCTGTCCTCTGCACATCTAAGAAGATTGGATCCTTCTTAGTCCTCATTATGGATAAGTTTGTGGGATATTTTATAATTATAGAATCTTTTACTTTATTCAATTTCCCAGGATGACAATGGATTGATAATTCATAGTCCTTGATCTTCTATAGCCATATTTATTAGAACATACTAATCTCCTGCTGTGTGAATATATACTTGAAGATATTATGATTAGTATATATGTCACACTTTTCTATATTGACATAACTACTTGAAATATTCAATGTGAATATTATCATATCCATATATAGATCCTAAATTGGATAATTATTCTCATGCACCTTCAATTGTCTTGAGTCATAGTTTATCAATTTATCATTTTTTATAAGTACAAAACCTAATCCCTTCTTCGAAGCATCAATTTAGATTAACAATAATTCCCCACTTGTGGGTAGTGTGAGTATAGGTGTGGTGATTAGACCCTTATTAAATTCCTTGAATCTCTCTTTACATTCATTAGTCTTCAAAAACATTACTCTCTTCTGAGTTATATTTTTTAGTGGGTTTGAAAATCATGAGAAGTTCCTCAAAAATTGTTGGTAATACCTAGTCAATCCAATAAAACTACAGATCTCCATTATGAATATTGTTCGAGGCCATTATTAAATTACCTTTTCCTTTAAAGGATCCAAGAATATCCCCTAATTTATGATAACATTCCCCAATAATGTTAATTCCTCTCTCCAAAACTCACATTTACTATACCTTTCACATAACTTATCCTTTCTCAAAGTTTATAACATATTACTCAAACACTACTCTTATTCCTCCTTACATTTTGAGTATATGAGAATATTATATATATACTACTATAAATTTTTTGAGGTAATTTTTTAATACTCTATTCATCATGTCCATGAAAATTACTGGAGAATTCATGAGTCTGAAGGGAATTACTATGAACTCATAGTGCATGTACCTTGTATGAAAGAAAATATAAAAAAATATCCTCCATTTTTATCTTTAATTGATAATATCTTGACTGATGTTCAACTTTAGATAAGTATCAGTCCCCCTATAATTAATATAAAAAGTCATTAATCCATGGTAGGGGGTACTTGTTCATTATTACAATCTTGTTGAGTTCATGATAATCAATTTAGATATGTATTAATCCATAATTCTTCTTAGCAAAGTGGAACAACTCACCCTATGGTAAAGCACTTGGGAATATGAATCCATTTTCCATATAATCTTACAGTTTCTTCTTTAATTATTCATGTTTAATAGGGGTAATTATATAAGGAGTCTTTGATATGGTTAGATCTCTAAGTATAAGTTAAATTGAGAACTCAACCTCTTGGTTTGGAGGTAGACTAGGAAACTGTTTGGGAGAATCCATCAGCATATTCCCTCATAATGGACATATCCTCAATGATGATCCTATTCTTTGTTCTAATCATTTTATCTAGATATTATTCCTCACATTGACATAATATTCATAAGTGAGATGTATTGTTCAAAGGAGATTAATTTTCATCCTTTAACTTGTATAAAATTGAAGAATGATTTGGGATATATAAATTTATTTCCTTACCCCTATGGTTGATTTTGGATCTATATAAATACAACCAATCCATTCCCAGTATAACATCAAATTCCATTAAAGGGAGTATGACAAGGTTTATTGGGAGATTCACCCCAAAAAATATTGACTGTGTAAGAGTTATATACTAGGAATGTAATGATTGCACCACTTGGTGTTTTCACCAATAATTAAACCTCCATTTATTGAGGAACTATTAGAATAGTTCTACTAAACTTACATGATATAAATGAATGCATAGAAATATAATCTTATAAGACATTTTAAATTCATGAATGGATGATAAGTAAACATTTCTCCATTTGGTTCCATATTTAATAATTTTATAAAAACATAATAAAATTAAGGATGATAATTCTCAAATTAATAAACATACAAAAGGGAAAAAAATGAACTTATAAATAATAACTCATAAAATACTTGTATACAGTTGAACCTAAGAGGTGATAAGATGGTTATTGTGATAAGTTAGGTTGAAGAATTGGGGAAGAGGATAAGATTGAGTGTGTTGGATTTTGTTTTCAATATATAAATAATATTTAAAGAAGAATAAATGATTCCATGTGATATAATCTTCAAGGTTATAAAATTTATGATTGTATTATCATGATTTAGTATTTTTATGAAGTTTAAATAAGGTTGGAGAAAGGATGAAAAATCTTGGTAAGAAACACCCATGTTGGAGGGTGTGTTATAGAATCTTGGCAAGGTAATTCCCATGGTTGAGGGCATTTTTATGGTCATGGTGCTTTAGTGGAGGGCATGTGTGAAACAACCAAGTCCAAAATGGCTGTTGGTAAGGTTGTGGTACTTATGATGCCTCTCTATGGGAATTAGGGACATCCTTAATGGTCGTCGTGGTGCTCATTAGTGTCTGTGGTCGATAGGAAAAATATATTTTCAAAACAGAAAAAGGAGAATAACCATGCATATGGTAGAAGAATCTATGATCAACAGGTAGAGTAATAGGAAAAAATGGATAGAATTAGGAGGACCACACCCATGGTGCTCAATGATTTGAATGAAAATTAACCAAGTGTTTTTCACCATAACATGGTGAAATCTTTTTTAGGGGTTAGTTTCTATTTTGGGATTTTTTTGATGATGTGGATTCATGAATGGATCAAGGGGATCTCTAACTTGATCTCTAAGGTGGTTTCTAGAAGCATTAATAGTATCTAGAATATCAATAAGATCCAATGGCTCAAAATGAATTGGGATTAGTTATGGTGGTTGAAGGATTTTGAAGGTTTAAATTCAAGTTTGAAATATTTGAATTTGATGATATGATTTTTTACTACTACTATAAAAAGTGTGATTAGCTGAGAAGAAGTGAAGAAAGAAGTAGAAGAGAAGAGAGATAATAAGTAGCTATGTGAATTAGTATAGAGTGAATAAATCATACATGAGTTCCTATTTATTGAATAAGTAAAGGAAAAGTAGCACTAAATCAAAAAATAAAGTCTATATATGGGAGGATTTCTTCTTTTTGATATCAAGTTCTTTATCATTGTAATAGTGCTGGAAGCACTATCACAGTCATTATACTTGTTGTATCATGAGTACACAGATAAAATCTACTCATTGTACCTCTATATTGAAAGTAGTCGGTAATATGATATTTTTGAAATCTAGATCATGCATAGGGATATCCTTCTCATTTTTAGTGGTGAACATTTTAAATCTAATTTACCCTTCATGTGTCTGTGCTGGACAATGATCAAGATTATCTTTAACCAGTGACAAGGGTTATTTCACCAAGGAAACATAAAAATAAATTGAATCATTGATTCACCCCCCTCTCAGTGATTCTTCATTGATCAAATAGGTTCCTTTTTAAGTGGTATCAAAGGAAGGTTCCCCTTGTTGTTGTTTTTCTATTTAAAATTTGAGGAGTTTCTCTATGTTCTAAGTTTTTGTCACTGTATTTATGGTGCATGTCATGGAAAATCACAATTCAATGAACAATAGGGGGATTCCTATATTTTATGGGAAAATCTATCACATATAGAAATAAAAGATGTTACTTACCTATTATATATCAGTTATGATGTTTTGGAAGTTACAACTAATGATTTTATTCCCCAAGTTGAAGGTATTTATATGAAAACAAAAAATGAGTGGAATTTGTAAAATTATAGTCACACAAATAATACTATTCTATCATCACTCTTAGAAATTGAGTTTTTGAAAGTTAAAGGACTCAAAACAAAAAAATATATCAAGGATGAACTTTATAATATCTATAAAGGGAAGAATAAAGTGAACTAAGAAAAATTATTGTTTTGGAGACTTAAGTATGAAGATCTTATAATGAATCAAGATGAAACTATTTATTGTTTCTTAACAAGGGTGAATGAATCTGTGAGTATAATCAGAATTTATGGTGATAAGTTAGAAGATACTAATATTTTTGAAAATATTTTTGTGTATCTTACTAGATAAGTTTAATTTTTAAGTATCAAATTTAGAATAAAATGATCTACGTGATATTTCTCTTGATGATTTTTATAGCATTTTAATATCTTATGAAATGAAAAAAGAAATTTATATCAATAAGAAGGTTAAGGCTGAAAAATAAATCTCTTTTAAGACCTTAAATAAAGATAAAAATTAGAATAAAGTTGATGAATAAGATATTTATTATTTTGATTCTAAATCTAATTTAAATAAGAAGTTTTATAAGATCATTCCATTAATCTCTTGAAATTTTATAATATAAAAGGGAAGGTTTAAAGGTAATCTTCCACTAAAATTATTTAGGTGTGGAGCAGTTGAAAATTTTTCAAAAAATTTTCTTATATTAAAATAAGATGGAGTCAATTATTAAGAAGAAGAAGAAGCACTAAATAGATTATTTAATAAGGGATCATCAAATTTTGAAAAACCAGGGGTTTCTTCTAAAGGGAAGTGAAATAATTTCTCAAAATTTAGGAAAGGAAATTTCTTATCTAAGTGTGAATTTAGTGATACTAGTGATAAAGAATAGGAAATGGAGATGTCGAGAGATGTCGATGAAAAAATTCTCATTGCTAATGTGAATGAAGAAAGACTAAATAGTGAAAGTTTTAGTGAATTCAAGGAAAATGAATAAAATAATATATAATTTTTGATAAAAATATAACTCATAGAGTGTCACTAAAATATCTCTATATTGGAAAAATATATAAAAAATTTGAATAAGGGAAAAAAATATTCCAGAAGAAATGAGTAATTTCATATTGAAGAAAAATTAAATTTTCATAAAGAAGTTGATGAATTGAATAAGTTGGGTTTTGAACAGAATAATTCAAGAATCAATATGGATTAATGAGAGAAATATAAAGATAATTATTTCAATATTTTACAATAAAAAATGGTGAGTATGGAAAATGAACTTGAAAAATTTAAGTTGAATTTCAAGAACTCTATTAAAAAAGTTAGGGAAAGCTCAAGTAAAGATTAAAATCATGGAAATCAGAAAATTTGAGTAAAAAATAAAGAGAAAAACATTGATAGGACTTTTTATATTCCTAATAATAAGAATAAAATTAATAAGATTATGTTTGTATCAAAATCAATTTATTTTCCAAATTTTGGAAATTATGAGTGCATATAAATTAATGAAAAAATGATATAGATAATGAAGGGAAAAATTATGAAAATAAGTTGGATGTGAAGAAAAAATAATTAGTATTTTAACAAAATTGTGGTTTAAAAATTTTCAAAGATTAATGGTGGGAAGAAGGTTGAAAGATAACTTTGCAATTCTGGATAGTATGATGGTTTAAAATGAAAAAAATGATTTTTATGGTTATTGTTCACACTATGGATGTTTAGGGAATATAGAAAAGAAGTGTTACTTTAATTAATAATAAAATGATGAGTTTAAATGGTTTAGAAGATATAAATTGATGGGGATTCAAGTTATTCAAAAGATAAAAAATCTTATACAACCTAGGAAATATGGGTTGAAAATTGAAAATTAATTTCAACTATTGGAATTTGTTTTTGAATTACATGAGAAACCTAATAATATTATAAAAGGGTGTATTGATATTCTACCAAATTTTTTTTTGTCAAGAGATAATTCTAAGAAATCTTAAAAGATAAAGGATAAAGGAAAAGAGAAAGCATTGGTTTGTGAAGTTTCTTACAAAGAATCCAAAGGAGAATTTCTACAGATTTTGGATAGTAGTTTATCCTTACATATAATAGGGGATATGAATCTATTAAAGGATATTGAAAAAATTTAAATAAGGAATAGCAACATTTTTAAATTATGGGTCACTCAAAATCAAAGGTTTTGGATCAAAATTGATTGGTAAAGATCAATTAAAATATAAGGGAACATTGGACATTGAATGAATGAAACATGATATTCTTAGTGTGTCTCAGTTATGTGATGAAATAAATGAAGTGATATTTTATAAAGATTTTTTTGTGTGAATATATTGAAATATGGATATATTTTAAAAATAGGAAACCATATAATAGGCAAATTTTTTCATATTGGCGATGTTGTAAATTCTTGTTATTTGAAAATGAAAAAAGAAAATCAACTATTGCATCAAATAATGAGTCATATTGACTAAAATAATAAGTGAAAGATTATTTATGGATAAAATGTTTATGATATTACCACGTTTAAAAGAGAAATTAATTTTATGTATTTCACTTATCAAAAGGGAAATATTGTGAATTCTACACACAAAAAGGTATAAATACAATATAATCATCCTTTGAAGCTAATTCACTCTAACATTATGAGGCTAATTAGGAAGTAATAAAAAAATGTAAATAAGTATTTTATTTCCTTTATTTATGAATTTAATCATATTACATGTATTATATTTATGAATAATAAATTATAGGCTCTAAAAAGGTTCAAGAGTTTCAATAGAAGTGTAGAGAAAGAGTATGGTTACTATTTAAAGAAGATTCAAATTGATAATGGTACTGGGTATACCAATTGATGATTTAAATCCTATATTTAAAAAATTGGAATCCATAATGAACTTAGTGAACCATCACAATTAAAAAAAAGGTGTGGATGAATGAAATAATAGAAGTCTTGTGGATATAGATCGAACTATGTTGTTAGAGTATGATACATCTCATTATTTTGGGAGAAAAGATGTTAGCGAATCAGTTCATATTCAAAATCATTTTCTTTATAGGATAAATTATGATATGTTATCATATGATATGTATTACAATAAATATCTATGTTTTAAGTATCTAATAATGTTTGAAATCTCTTTCATTATCATGGTTAAAGGTGAAAATTTAGGATAATTTGAAGGAAGAGGTGTTGATGGAATAATACTAGTATATCCACAAAATAGAATAGGATATCATTATTATAATAAATAAATAGGGAAAATTGTTGATTATATTAATGTGAAAATATTGGAACACACATAAAATTGAACTCAAATGAAGAATCAAGTTCCAGAAGTGATGATGGTTAATCTATTTTTATGAAACAATAAGGCAAAGCTTTAGAAAATGGTGATAATTATACATAAGTTCAATTAGAATAAGTTAATTCATAAAATTCAAGTAATGAAGAATAATCTCATTCACAACATCCAAGGATGAGAAGTAAATTACAGGTTCAAAATATAATTGGAAATCAAGGACAATAGATTTAAACCAGAATAAATTTGAGAATATCCTCTCATATCTCATTGTTCTCTCAAGTTGAACCAAGATACATAAAATAATTAATGTGACATAAAGAGTGGATTGATGAAATAAATAAAGAGATAGATTAGATAGAAAATAATGAGACTTGGGAGTTGGTAACCAATATTAAAGTGAATAACATTATCAGAACCAACTAGATTTTCTAAAAAAAGATGACTGAAAAAAGTGAATTAGTGAGAAATAAAGAAATATTGGTGTATAAAGGATATTCATAGGTTGAAAGAGTTGAATTTGATAAGACCTTTTTATTGGTTGAAATACTTGAAACTATAAGAATTATTCTTTCTATTATAGCTGAATGGAAATGAAATATTATTAAAATAGATATCAACTCATCCTTCATAAATAGTGAATTGGAAGAGGTGGTTTATATTGACAAACCTTGTGGATTCTTACTTGGTGGAGATGAAAACGATTTTTTTAGGCTAAATAAGACATTATATGGACTAAATCACACCCCAAGAGCTTGTTATTTTAAGATTTACACCTTACTAAGGAAGTTAACATTTAATAAAGTAATAATTGATAATAATATTTACATTAAAAATGATAACACGATATTTCTCATTGTTATTGTTTATATAGATGATATTTTTTTTACTAGAAATGATGAAGTAGTTTGTGAAGATTTTGATAATGAAATGATAAATCCTTTAAAAATATATATTCTTGGTGAGATGAGATAATTTCTTGGATTAAAAATATCTCAAGAAAAAGATTATATTTTTCTATCTCAATCGAATTATACTACTAAAATTTTAAATAAGTTTGGAATAGAGGATTTATAGTCTGTTTCTACACCAATTTCAGTAAGAACAAAATTTTCTAAAGATGAATAGGGATAATGAGTTGATATGAGATAATTCTAGAATCTGAATTAAAGTTTAATTTACTTTTCTTTACAACTTTATGGATAGAAAGTTAATACTTAGATACATGAAAGGCACATCGAACTATAGATTAAAATATGCCAACAACAGAAAACATGATCTGTTTAGATATTTAGATACAGATTGGGTAATATGTGTTAATGATAGTTGGTCCACATCTGGAAGAGATTTATATATTATAGAAATGGGTGTTTGTTGGAATTAAATTAAGAATAATTCATTCACATCGATAATTTTCTAGGTTGAATATGTGACTGACACCCATAGCTCAAAAAAATTTATGTGGATGGAGACTCGACTAGAAGATTTGAAAGTTGAAGTGAAGTTTCCATTAATATTGGGATGTGATAATCAAAGTGATATTAATATTTCATATAATCTAGTTAATAATTCAATATCCAAGAAAATTGATATTAAATATCACTTCATCAAATAGATAGTAGAGAATAATGGGTTAAAATTGAATTTTGTTACAATAAAGGAGTATATTTCAGATGTATTCACTAATTCACTTTCAAAAGAAGCATTTCAGTATCTAAGGTTGAAGTTAGGTGTTCAACCTCAATTATTAAAGTGATAATGTATGGTGTATTTGTCCCATATATTTTCATATATTTGGATATTATTTTCAAATGGAAAGAAAAATAAAAAATAACAACAAAAATATATCCATCATGTTTATCTTTCTGTAGATTGTCAAAGGGGGGTTATCCATTTATTTTTATTACCATTGGGGTAATTATCTCTTTGAAGGAATAATATATTTAGATAAAGTTATTTAAAGGAGTAGGATGTGATTTTATCATATGTGAACTGTTATAATAGTTTTTTGTAAGTGGTTGTAGAAAACCTTTCAGGTTTGAAGTTTTGATGATGTGATGTTGAAGTTCTGATTGAATTTTGTGAGGTTTATGTTAAAGTAGCTTAATATAGATCACTATATTATAGAAAACATGGTATTATTTATTCCATGTTATTTTTTCCTACACTGATTACACTCACATAGTCTTAGAATTATTATATACTGACCCATTTATAAGTATTTAGAGTGTTATAGTGATTTATGTTCCTTGGTTAAAAAAAATCCAAGGGGTTTTTTGTTGAGACCAATAGATGCTAAGACTACTTTTGTGATAAGTAACATTGAAGAATTGGTGAAGAGGATATGATTGAGTGTGTTAGACATTTTTATCAATACATAATTTTATTCAAAGAAAAATCATATTATTCAATGAAAAATTATCTTCAAGGTTATAAACATCATGATTAGATAATAATGATATAGGATTTTTATGAAGTTTGAAGAAGGCTGGAGAAAGGATGGCCAAGATAGGAATCCCATGCCCATGGTGGAGGGCATGTTGGACAATCCAGGAAAGTCCACACTGATGGTTGATGGAATTTTGATGTTTGTGGTATATTGGTTAAGTGCCTATGTGAAACATTAAAGGGTAAAATGGATATGGAGAAGGATGTGGTGCTTATGATGTCTCCCTATGTGAAATGGTGACATCAAAAATGGATGTGGTAGTGTCTATTGGTGACCATGGTTGATAAGAGAAGTAACTTTTCAAAATGGAAAAAGGAGGAGGACCACATGTATGGTAGAAGAATTCATGGTTGACTGGTAGAGTAGTGGTCCAAAATGACCAAAATTAGGACGACCATGCCCGTCCGTGTCACTCAATATTTTAAATTAAAAATGGAAAAGTGTTTTTCACCTGGTAATGGTGAATTCCACATAGGGGGTTTATTTCTTTTTGAATTAGTTTTTAAGATGTGCCTTTATGTATGGTTCAAGGGGATCTCTAAATTGATCTTTAAGGTCATTTTTTGTAGAATCAATGGTATCTACAAGATAAATATGATCTAGTGCCTCAAAATTAAGTGGTAGTAGTTGAGATGGTTGAAGGAAACTGAAGGTTTTATTTTGAATTTGAAAAATTAGAATCGGATGATATGATTTATTACTACTACTGTGAAAAGCGTGTTTAATTGATAAGTGGTGATGAAAGAATAAGTATAATAGAATATGAAGAATAATAGGCTATGTAAATTAGAATATAGTTAAGATATCATACCTAAGATTCTATAAGTTAAAGAAGTAGAGGAAGAGTAGAACTGAATCAACAAATAAAGTCTATATCAAGAAGGCTTTATTCTTGTTGACATCAAGTTCTATATCATTATAAAAGTGAAGGAACCACTATCTCAGTTGGTATACTCATTGTATCATGAGTATAAGGAAAAACATTCTCATTATACTTATATGTTGAAACTAGTGGGTAATATTATCTTGATAAAATATAGATCATTCCAAGGACTATTTTTCTCATTTTGAGAGGTGAACCATGTAAATATAATTTTCCTTTCATGTGTGTGTGTTAAAAAGTGATAGATATTCACTTTAACTAATGATGAGTTTTGTTTCACCATGGAAACATAAAAATAAATTGAATAAATAATTCACCCCATAATCAGCAATTCTTTACTAATCCATGAGGTGACTTTTCATATACCTTAACATATAAATTTCTAGGCTTGAATCTTGGTTATTCACATTCATATTATTATTAGGTTCTTTAACTTAACTAGTTATATATTATATCATAAAATTATAGAATACCATAAAAACATGTATTTAAATCCTTTATAATGGTTCCCAAAGAGAATGAAAATAAAAAAAATCATATCACCCAGGAGTGTCAAACCAAGTGTGCAATTTGGACCACTTTTTTGAAAAAAGTAAAGATATATTTAATACCCAACCAAAATGTTTTATGGTTATTACCCATAGGTTAATCTTATCTAGATAATGTATCTACTTTTAGTATATAGATATGGATTTCATTGTTAGGAAACCATACACTCTTTACTTTACCAAAATTTTAGAATTTTTTCTTACACTTAGACTTATCTCTAGGGTTTTAACTAATGTTTTTTAATACAAATTCCCCAAAATAACTAGGACTTTATTTTATATCAACTATAGAAACCCAAGTCTCATAAAAATTATATTACAAGATTTTTAATATAATCATCCAAAAAATAAAACCCATAAATCTAAAGTTCTAGCGTCTTACGGAGATTGTATACTAGATACATTAATATAAGAATAAGGTAATAAATATTTATTTAAATTTGGGAAATGTTATATTAAATCCAATTTTCTTCTATTACTTCATAGGGAAATCTAGGGAAATACATAAAGGAAAAGGGTGAGCTATAAAGATCAATAAGATAATGGTCAGAGTAATCTTGATAGTGAAATAATATGTACGATTCAAGATACATTTCATGATATCATAAAGAAAAGAATCATAAACATTAGATAATGGAATAATTTAAATAATATCATAAGTTCATTCCATCATAAATAAGTTTTAAAATCATAAAACATGAATTCATAAGCATAAGTTAAGGTTCACTACTATGACAACATAATATAGGGGTCTAGGCTAACCTCCCATGAATCATACATAGTATCTCATGAGATGAAAACATACCCAATGAATTGGGGTAATGTATAATTATAATATAACATATCACATTCATAACATGTACATACATATGTTTTCCATATAATAAAATTATACGTAAGGAATAAGCATATTAAAAACACATGAAAAGGATATGGGTTACATAATATTATCTTAAATCATATACAAATGTCATACCATAAATATTCCCTTGAGAAAATGGTATTAAATCATTTTTGGATGTTAATAAATAAATAAATAAGCACTAGTCATTAATATGATGTTTAAGTAAACAATGGTGATAATAAAGGAGCAGATAAAAAGGTTTGGAAGTGATCCTTGTAAGTGTGGTTTTTAAGAAAAGAGTAAAGAATATCCTAAAAAGGAAAGAACATGGTGTTTGATTAAAACCAGAATTGAACTAGAATTTTTTTACATAAAATAACGAGTGATTTTATAATCTATACAAGATTAAGATACATTATATTGAGTGGAACATGAAATGAGATAAGAAATAGATAAATTCCCTTTAATCAGGTTTTCCTAAAAGAAGATATTTAGAAGGGAACCTTAAAATATTGTTTATACCTAGAAAATAAAGGTAAGTTAAAGTAGTTCTATATGTGAGGAACATTCATAGAGAATATAAAATAAATACATGAGAGGAATAGAGAGAGAAATAATAACCTAAAATATAAGAGGGTGGTTGAGAAGTTCCTTCCCTTTAGTCCTTGACTCACTTGGTACATGCATCTAACTTCCTAAATAATAAAATTAATATTATTAAATATTTTCTTTAGAAACTTTTTTAAGTATATTTTTTCAATATTCATTTATTATTATATGTCCTTCATTTATTATAGTCTTTTATTCACATTTTACACTTGAGGTTGTTTGGTTAACTTCTCCAAAACTGATTTTATATTTTTATCATGGTCAAAGGTATTATAAAATAGATCCATAATCTCCATAATTATAGAGTTATATATTTTTTAATCATTTTATTTTCAAAAAATTTATAAATTTTTATAGGTTTTAAAAAATATATTCAAAATAATAAATTTATCTTAGTATGATTGTTTTGGATGATTAAAAATACTATGGAAATTATTCATTATTATCATTAGTATAAGAGCCAATTCATCTTTCCAAAATCTTAATCATGTTATAAATATTGTCTTTATGGATACCCAAACTAAACATACATAAATAATACATTGATATAATTATTTAATTAATATATATCTCATAAAATCACACAACCCAAGGACCTAATGGTTTAGTGTCTTGGAGATTAGCTATATAAACATCTTAATCTATAATAATTTCTCTATAAATAAACCCCCTAGACACCTTTATATACTTTCCACAAGTCATACTTATCTTTATAACCTAATGAAAGGAAAAAAAAGAAAGTGGTGAGATAAAAAAATCAGTAAGGGAAAACTTATCAACATGTCATCATGGGTTAGATCATAAGAATATGAGAGAACATGGGTATGGGAGAATTTTATTATTTAAAACAACATAGAATAATAATAGTTATCCATAATTCATGATAGAAGGACATGTATTCCCAAATTAAAAAAATATAACATGGAATAAGTTCATGGAATCATGAGAAATTAAACATTAGTTAAAGAGCTTAATTATAGGTACAAGATTATGACATCAGTGTGTGGCACAAACATAATCATAGAAATCATATTTCAAAGCTACCCACAAAGGAATTCATCACATATTAGGCTTTGGGTAAACACTTTTGTACCTTCTTGGGATTGGGATAATCCTCCTGTGTACCCTTGGGATGGGGATAAAACTTCCTGTGTACCCCTTTGGCTTGAGATAAATCCTCCTGTGTACCCATTGGATTTGGATAAATTCTCTCGTTTACCCTTTATCTTGGAATAAATCCTTCCGTGTACCCTTTTTCATGGGATAAATCCTCCCATGTACCCTTTGTCTTGGGATAAATCCTCCAGTGTACCATTTGGATTTAGATAAATCCTCCAATATACTCTTTTGATCTTTTGAGATATAAAATTAAACCAATTCATTTGAGGGTGATATAGGACCCCACTCATCATCATCTAAAAATATAAATGTTACATAAAATCAAATCATTCATTTTATCATAAATAACACATAAGAATAAAATTAGTTTCATAAATTATCCAAATGAAATCACATAAATAACAAGATAATTTTTTACCAAAAAACTCCCAAAAGGATTGTTTAATAAGAGTATATATAGGGTGATTTATGAAACATTACTCAATTGGATAATAATCCAATAAAAATGGAATAGAAATCAAAAAAATGTTTTTTCTTAAAAATCATTTCTTAATAGCTTCTTAAAAAGAAAATATTTTCAAGTAACTTTCCAAAAACCATTTTTTTAAAAGGAATAGAAAAATTCTTCAAACATTAATTCAAAACAATTTCCAATAAATACACCTTTATAAGAAATAAAATAAGTGTCAAAATGTTAAGAATAAGGTAAGAATATAAGATCATGGTAAGGAAAATCCTTTTAAATATTTTAAAACACCTTTATTATAAACCCACATAATTAAAAGGATAATTAAATCTTTGTTTTTAAAATTAATAAATGGTAATATTGGAGATAAAAACAAATTTATATTCCAATATGGAAATTAAAATATTGTAGGGAATTAAAAATATGAATATAGAAGAAAAATCCATTGAAATAAATGGTAATTATTCTTGAGAAAATTTTATTTTCACAAAATAGTAGATTCATCAAGGAATAAGACTTTGGTGTGAAATATTATTTCCCAATAAAATAATTTGTGAATAAAATATGAAACCATAACCAGTTATAATAGACAAATATTGAAAGATAATAGTCAAATAGAAGTTATTATGAACCAAGGAAAATATTTGATTCACAAAAAACCCTTATAAACTTTGTAACTTTTGAATTAAAACCTCATGATAGATATAAATTTAAATGTAAAATTTTATATCATGAAATATAAGAGGAAAATTATACAAAATTACAATGTGGTGGTATTTATTCCATTTAAAAGGAAACATGGTGTATATCACAAACATGTCTCAATTGATTCAAATTTGAGACAAATAACCCCTTACCTTTATTACTAATTTGTCGAATGTGCTCAAAACTCTTGTAAACAAATATCTTAATATACTATTTAAGAGAATATTAATATAATATTTAATAACCATATTAATACCTACAAATATTTATAAATTTCATTTATAATCTTTATATATACATATATTAGTTAGTTTTTTTCCTATTTTCCCACATCAAGTGTTTATAGTTTTGATCATTTGTACTAGTTTCATAGGAGTGGTGTTAGTATTAATTATACTTAAAAATTTCACCATTAAAAGTTATTTAAATTTATTTTAATGGATTAATTATAATGATTTATGAAGTTTTAATTTCCCTTAATGAGTTTTTCACTCTTTATCCTTGAAGATGAAATCGATAAAAATCAGACTTCAGTGATTTTATTAACCAATGAAAAACGTTTTCTTAATTATTTAGTTAAATATTGATGTATCCTTTCTAGATAAAATAAAATAATTATTTAAATATTTATATCATATTATATCATTAATTATGTTTTCATAGTCATCCGTGATATAATTTCAATGCATTGTTAAAGTAGGTGGTCAAACTTACCCAAACATAAACATATCATGATTAATGGACATTTATGAGATGATTTAGTTGTAATATAATTATACCATTAGAATAATGATATGATTTAGTGTGGATTAGTTTGATATATCATAATTATAAAGTAATTATAAGAATAATTAATGGATTACATAATATAAATAAAATATTTTCCTCTTAGTACGTTTGTTTTAAATAATTGAATTAACAATGATAATTTATTGACAATATCATTAATAGGTTCTACAATTTATCATAATATAACCTTACTGAAATCATAAAAATCATATTTATTCATTAAATCCATTCTCATGATCATATATATATAAAAATTATGAAAAGTAAAATGGAAATCAATCATTCCATGGAGACGGTAATCCACACATACACACGGTGGATGGTTTTGTTTTCTATAGAATGGGAGAAATGTATAATATATTTTATCATTTAAGTGTATAAAATATGTTATAAATATAATATTTAGTTATTAAATTCAACATTAGTACCATCTTTTTAAGGTGGTTAAGGAAAATGAAACTTGACTCTTTGTAGAGGTAGTAGTCTGCGCCACACACGATTAACGATTTTGTTTTTCTTAATAGAAAATGGAAAGATGGTTAATTCTTGTACCATCATTATAATAACATATCATTATAATAATTATACTGATTTTATTATTTTAATAAGGTGAAATTAAATTTTAGGAAGAATAAATTCACGTAAAGAAATATAAAATTGAAAGAGAGGTTAGGAACTTATACCCCACTTCTTGGATTTTCTCCTTTAGAAAAGGGGATATGACCTTAAGGGATGGTCATTTGAGAAGAAAAAAACCTCTTTAAGGTGACCAGGAGTGTTTATAATATTGTGGGGAATATTTTGGCCTGGAATAAATAGGTTTTAGTTTGAGGTGAAGTGGGGATATAATTTCCCCTTTTATAAGTGAAAAGGTATGATATTTTTATAAATACTCAAAAAAAATCAATAATGGGAATTTTCTCTCAAGGAAATTAGATCCAAAATTGAGAATATATAGAGAGAATAAGATATAAGTTCAATAAATACCTCAAAAACTCAATGGAAAACATGATTTTAACATGTTAGGCCCTTTACCTATTAGGTCACTCATTTTTACCATTTTGGTTTTCACTATGGTAACTAGTTTTTACCCAGGTAATTTATCCTTTATTATAACAACCCATATATTTTATACAATTTATTTCTTGATTTAATAAATAAAGATAAAATTAATAAAATACCAAAATATTTGTAGGCCTATTGTATTTGGGTAGTTAGATACATTTCACAATAACTTGAAACTGGGATATAATGGCATTATTTAAAATTTTATAACATGCCATTGTATTCCATTGGTCTTCTAATACTGCACAAAATTACCTGGGGAAGAATAAAAGAAATGGGTGAGATATAAATCCAAAAAAGGGAATAATCAAATCATAGTAAGAAGAAAAGCAGTAAATGTGAATCAATATGAATAATATGATGACATAGAATGGAAAAAATAATAATCATGAACATCGAAGCATGAAAAAATTAAGACATCATAAGAATGTCAGAACAACATAAAACATAACATCATAAGAATAATCTAAGGATGAATAAAAATAAATCATAACATAATATTCTTATTCTAACCACCCATGGAACATTCATGGTATCTAGTGAGATCAAAACATTAACCAACACATTTAAGGGTTATATAATTCTAGGCCCACTCGTCACATTTATATCTTGTACAAGAATTTGTGTTCCACATAGATCATACAACATAAAAATGAGTTTCATCACATTTAATCCCATAGTTAATGAGTGAGTGATAAATACATATAATTACTCAATAAATTAAGGATAGGTACATCTAGGTGAATAACATTGAATAGAAATGAGGATGGGTATTCATAATACAAAAGTTTGGCAGGGAAAATCATTAGAAACTTTTGGTAGCATAATGGGTGTACATAATGGTTCATGTAAGGGTATAATGAGAGTGAAATTTTGTCTCTAATTACTTTTTAAACATAAGGATAGTAAAGGGATATATAAAAATAAATTACAACATGAAACATTGGAAATAAAAATGATTAATATAAATAAATTACTTGAATAAAAAGGAAGACGAATAAAATCCCTTACTTGAGAGGTTCCTTCTAAAAGATTAAGAGAAGATTCTTAAGTGCTTGTGAAATTATTAGGAGGTATTTAGGGAGGTATATGGAGAGGAAATTGTTTCTAAATTGGTTTTTAGTGAATATTAATGGTATCTTTGGTGGGTATTTATAGAAAAGTATAAGGGAAATCATTATTAATTTATAAACTTAGGTTTTGGGTTCTACAAGTGATAAAATAATAAAAAACACAAAATTTCCCATGATTTCTACCAAACAGGAGTGGTTTTAAACATTTTATTAGTATAATAACTTAAATCATTAAAATAATACCATTGATGATGTAGAAGTGAGTCATGTTCATAATTGTTTTAGAACCTTAAAATATAATATAGGTTTTAGAGGATTCATTATAAGTTTATAAAATTAATAAAATAACTTCAAAAATAAATTATTTTAAAGGGTGAATCTATTTTTAATAATTTATTCATTTTATAGTATTTATTAAATCAATTTTTTTTTGATATTTTGATGTCATAATATGTACCTTATATTTATAGCGAATTAAATTTTTACCCAAAAATTTGAATGTCTTAGAAAATAATGAAAAATTCACAATTGGATAATTTTGGTAAGATGTTTTCAAAAATAATATTTATTTTACCAAAATAATTTTCTAAATGTTATAATTTAAACTTTAAAAAAATCATCATTTATTGGAAAATACTAGTTTTTATGACACAAACAACTTTCTGACCCTTATAAAAATTACATTGGACTTCCTTAAATTATATTATCATTTATATTTAAATAAATATTATTTAATAATAATATTTAATAAAAAAACATTTATTTGAAAATTATTTAATTTATAAAAAAGTTTTTTAATTGAAACTTAATATTTCCCAAAATATAGTTTTAATTTCTTTATATCAAAGTCTATTTTTTAACTCATTATATAATCATATATATATAAAGTTAATAATTAAAGGTATAAATATAATCATTATTTTATTATATAGAAAGTATAAAAATTCATACTTTAAAGTACTAGATACATAATGCCTTATTACACTAGCATACACCCTAAGGGTAAGGTGTGTGATAATGGTACTTTCTTGGGGTGGTTTGATGAACATGGTTTGATCCATGATCTCAATAAGATTGAACATATCAAATAAATGGTTTCACTATTGTTTTATTTACTGAATATCATATTGGGCTTGGTCAAGAATAAAGCCCAATTATTCCTTCTCTCTCAAAATCTCTAAAAATTGGGATTCATAGGGTATGATCCCAATGGTCGAGGAAAAAACTTCTCCCTTCCATGTCAATTAGATTTTATCATAACCCTTAATATATAATAATATTAATGGTCACTATAGAATGAATATATTATCAATGGTTATGATTATTAATGGTATTTTAATCCCAAAAGACAAATTATGTCTATAATTTTTAATGGTTTAAAATAAAAAATGAAATATAGTGCTTGTGTTTTCTATAACTGCATTACTTATTAATAAACTTATTGATTCAAAAGAGTATTTCATTTATAAAAGTTTTTCCCATTATATTATTTCCCCCTTCAAAAATTTCACCCTCAAAATTTTATTTCATACACTAAAAGAGATTAGGTTACTTTTGTTTCATCACCTCTTTTAGTTCCCGTGTTGCCTCCTCAAACTTATGGTTATACCACTATAATTTGACCAGGTGAGTTTTATTATTTCATAGAACATTGTCTATATGTTCTATTATCATCACCAGTTACTCTTCATATGAAATATCATTATACAAAATTCACTACCTCATGATTTAGTACATGTGAGGGTTTGGTATATACTTATTTTAGTGGGATACATGGAACACATCATGTACTTGAAGTAGATTAGGTTGGAGTCCTATTCAATATGATAAAGCTCTAATGCAATCAAGAATCTAAAAGGATCTTATATATATAGGATTAATATTTACCTTATTCCTAAACCTCATGAATTTCTTCCATGGTGATATTAAAAGGAGCACTTTATCTCCGATCTCAAACTCTAGGTCTTGTTGATGATCGTCTACATATATTTTTTATAAAATTTTCATGGAATTCATATGATACTGAATGGTTTGAACTTTATTTATCATATCTTAGATAATATCAGATCCCATCATCTTCTTCACTCCAATTTCATCCCATCACATGGGAGTCTGATACATATTCCTATATAGAGCCTCATAAGGTTCTATTTGAAAGTTGGAGTGAAAATTATTGTTATGTGAGAAATCCAATAGGGGAAGGTGATGATCCCAAATTAATTTTAAATACATTTAATAGGATCTTAGTATATCCTCTAGTGTTTTGATGGTTCTCTTAGACTAACCATCCTTCCGAGGGTGATAATAAGTACTACTCATCTTTTTCTCCAACACTTGATGAAAGATTATCTAGAACCTTGAGGTAATCCTTAGATCTTGATCAGATATAATGGAGAGTGTCACTCCATATAGTTTCACCACTTCTATTATGTATATCATAGCAAGTTTTTAAATTAATAAATATACCTTGATTGTAATTAAATTCATTGAATTTGTAAAGAAATTGACTACCACCCAAATGGAGTTATTGCCTTTATATATCACGGGGAGTCCTATGAAAAAAAATCCATGGTTTTGTTTTCCCATTTCTATAATCATATGTGAAATGGTTATATCATACCCTTATACTTATATCATTAATAATTAACTTGTTATAATACCAAGAATCGAGATAAAAATTCTACAATCTCCCTCTTCATGTTATCCCGCCAGTTTTTTTCTTCAAATCTCTATACATCTTAGCACTTCCTGGATTAGCAGATAAGGATGAGATACGAGTATCATCTAAAAGTTACCTCTTTAGTTCTATTTTTTGGGACACATATATGGGTTCTAAACCTTATAAATCCATATTTATAAAATTTTAATTTCAAAATATTCACTTCCCACCTATGTAGCTTCTCATCATCTTTTTGGGCCTCCCTAATCCTCTCAAGAATCGATGGTTGAGAAGTTATTTAAGAAAGGCTAGATGATTATCCTTTTATGATTCCCATGTCCATCCTTTGTATGTAAAAGTATATTAGATCCATTTCAATACTCATAATGGATAGGGTTGTGGGGTCCTTTCTACTAAGAGCATCTACCACTTTATTTGTCTTACCATAATGGTAATGGATTGCATTTTCATAATACTTGATCAACTATAACCACCTTCATTGGAAAATATTGTGCTCCTTTTGTGTGAATATATACTTGAGGTTTTTATGATCCATATATATGTCACACTTTTATCTATATAGATAATGTCACCAAATATTTAATGTCAATATCACTACAACCAATTCTAGATCATGAATTGGGTATTTCTTCGCATAGATATTTAATTGATGAGAGGAATAGGATATCACTTTTTCATTTTTCATGAGCACACAACCCAATAAATTTTTTAAGGATCACTATAGATTGCAAATCCCTCCCACTGGTCGGTAATGTGAGCATAATTATAGTAATTAACCTCTTATTTAACTCTTTAAATATCTCCTAAAATTCATCAGTCCATAAATACTCTATCCCTTCTAATTTATTTCGGTTAGTGTACTTGAAAATCATGATAAATTTCTCCAAAATTAATGATAGTACCTAGATAATTCAAGGAAACTATAGACCTCTATAAAAAATATTGGTCTGGGTCATCCTTAAATTTCCTTTTCCTTTGAAGGATAAAAAAATATCCCTTTTCTAGTGATAACATACCCCAAGAATGTTACTTTCTCCATCTAAAACTCATATTTACTACACTTCACATATATGTTTTTCTTTTTCAATGTCTTAAGTACATCATTAAAATAATCTTCATGTTACTCTATTTTGGAGTAATTAATAATATCATCTATAAAGAATACCATAAATTCTTATAGGTAATCCATAATGAATCTATTCATTAAATCCATAAAGATATCCGAAGCATTAGTGATTCCTAATGGAATCAATGTGAACTCGTAGTTCTCGTAACTTGTATGAAAAGTAGTCATTGGGATATCTACCTTCTTCACCTTTACTTGATAATATCCCATATGGATATCCACCTTAGAGAAGTATTCGGCTCTATGTAGCTGATTGGATAAGTCTTCAATCCATGACATAGGATAGTTTTTCTTTATCATGATATTATTGATCTCATGATAATCAATTTAAAGGAACATAGACCAATAATTATTTTTGAAGAAAATGATTAATATGTCCCATGGTGAGTCACTTGGGAGTATAAAAACTTTATCAAGATTCTTATATAATTTCTTCTTTATATCTTTAATTTCAACAACGACCATTCTATATAGAGTCTTGGATATTGGAAAATCTCTGGGTATTAGTTCTATTAAGAACTCAACCTCTTAGTAAGGAGGAAGACCAGTCAATTATTTAGGGAACACATGTTCATATTATCTTATAATGGGATTTTTAACAATGGTGATCTTTTCCTTAGTCTCAATTACTTGAGTTAGATATGCTTTATTATAAGGTAATAATGTCTATGCTTGAGATGGGGATTCTAAATAAGATTCATCATCCTCCTTAAAATTGTATAGAATTGGAGGACGATTCATGATATAGAGGGGGATTTCCTTATCCTAAAATTTTATATTGGCTCTATGCAAGGAAATCCAATCCATACCTAGAATAGAATAACATTATGCTAAAGAGAGAATCAGAAGGTTCACTGGGAAATTCAGCTCATAAATTTTGACAGGGGAGAAGTTATATTCTTAGGATGAAATAATTAACCCATTTTCCATTTTTATCGATAACTAGACTTCCATGTTTTGATGTGGTGTTTGAATAGTTTTAATAAGAATTATTAATATGAAATAATTCAATTAAATAGAATAAAATAGTACTTTTTATATTCTTGAATGAATAACTAGTGTACCTGTCACAACTTCATTATTAGGATCTACCCTTGTAGTTTTAATGAAATATGACAATACTTACTTTGTAATCATTAATGGTTGTTGTAATTGGTTATCATAAAAAACCCTTATCTTAGTGCATTATTTTTCATTGCTCCATTTTTCCTTGCAATTAAAATATTGGACAGTAGGATGTGGGTTCACTGGAGAATTCCTTTCTTCAATCTCATTGGTGAGTTTCTTTTATCAGAATTCACTATCTAGGTTACCTTCCTTCCAAAACCTAAAGTATTTACTTTTCCTCTTTAGGAAAATTTCAGGATGCTTCTTGCCACACTTTTGACAAGTGGGGTGTTGGAATTTCTTACCACCGTGAGATTTATCCATCTCTCTACCATAATTAAACTCCATTATTCAATTATTATATACAGACCCATGAGACCCTTATGATTTAATGATATCTATTTCAACTTTTAGAGAACATCATACAATTTATTCATAGTTATCAAAGTCTAAAATCACTAAATGTTTTCATAGATTTACCTTTATCCCACTAAAGAAGTGGCTGAATTTACTTTTTGGGTTAATGAAAAATCTAGAGGTGTATCATACAAGTCTTGTGAAGTTTTCCTTATAGATACTAAAGGATTCATCCTCCTTTTTCTTTATTCTAAGGAATTCTATATCCATTTTAAGTCATAGTGTGTGAGGAAAATAGTTATAAATTGTTTCCTAAATTCTTTCCACTCCACAACTTTTATTTCCTCCTTGGGCTTCATATTCTTTAAAAACATCCACTATTTATCATTTTGTCTATCCATGTGATAAAAAATCAGAATGACCATATCTTTCTCATAGCATTGAAGTATAGAGAATATCTTTTAAATAGATTCGATTCATTATTCTATGATCAATGGATGAGAATATCCAGTAAAAGTTAGAGGGATTTATCCCATAATGGTATCAATTTCAGCTTGATATTTCTCAGGGGGATGTGTGTGTTCCACTTGATTAAAGTTTTTATTCAAAATTTTATTTAATTGAGAAATTATTTTCATAACGTTCCTAAATCCTTCTCCAATCAGGTTGGGAATCTCATTTGGGAATTCATTACATTGATCATCACATTGGTTTTTGAATTAGTTCCTCCCCTTTCCATATATTGAATAAAATAATGAAAAATTAGCGGTGAGATTTTTCAAACTATTAAACACATAAAAGAGAAACTATGAACAATAAAGTGATAACTCATAAATGACATGAATTTCTTAACACATGGATTTATTGGTTTAAATCCATATTATCCATGGACTATTTAATGAGATTAAATTTCATGGAAATTTTTGTTCCCTTCATAATGGTTTGTAAGAAACATGTGATTAACCAAAGAATACCCCCAAAGAGTGTCTTTCCAGGAGTGTAGTCTTAGTACTCTTTGTCATGAACCTGGAATAGGTTAATTTAATACCCAATAATCCCTTTCAAAGTTATTACTCCTAAGTACATATATTCCATAGCCATATCTACTTTTCAATATCTATACATGGATTTATTTTATTATAAAACTAAGAAATATACACTTAACTAAAATTTAGGGATGTTTTCCTATGTTTAGTCTCACCCCTAAGGCTTTTAATAAGTTTTTTATAATCCTAATCCCTAAAAATAACTACACCTTTCTATGATACTAACTATATCCACTTATATCTTTTATACACTTTATTTCATGATTTATTACATAAATATAATCTAAATACAATACCAAAAGATTGATAGGCCTAGTGTATTTGGGTAATTAGACAAATAAAACAATAAATTTAAATAGGGATACAACAACATTATTTAAAACTCCATAACATGCCCTTATATTCCATTGATATTATAATACTACATGGGATAACCTGGGACACACATAAGAAATGGGTGATCTATAAAGATCCATAAGGGAATAATAAAAGCATAAAATTAAGATAAGAATTACATGTGAGTCAAGAGGCATAATATGATGACATATAATGGTGAGAACATAATTATGAACATCAAAGCATGATAACATAAACTCATCATAGGAATGTGAAAACAACATAAAACATGACATAATATGTATAAGTCAAGGATAAACATCAATTTATCATAACATAATGTGATTAGGATAACCTAACATGTAGTATACATGGTATCTGATGTGATAAAACATTACCCAATGTATTATATGACTATATAATTTTAGAACCATCTGTCACATTTATATCATAGATAATACAACATAAGAATGTTTTTTCAGCACATTTAAGCTCACTATTAAGAAGTGGGGGTTACATACATGGAAGTCCCAAATAAATTAATGAATTTTTACATTTAGGTGAATAAACTTGAGTGGAAATGGGGTTGGGTGTTGACAACACAAAAGTTTGGCATGGAAAATCATGGGATAATTTCGACAACATAACAGGTGTAAATAAAGATTTATGAAATGATTTAATGAGATTTAAAGGTGTTATATCATTACTTGTGAATTATAAGGATATTAAATTAATGTGTAAAAACACATTACAACATTAAAAATTGTAAATTAAATGGATTAATATAAAGAAAGTACTTGAATAAAAAGAAAGAGGAAGAGAATCCATTACTTGATAGGTTGCTTTTAGAAGCTTGGGAGGAGCTTTTTAATATATTTTTAACACATTGGTGAGGATTTAGATAGGAATAGGGAAATGAAATTCATGTTAAATTGTTTTGAGTGATGATTAATGGGTGGTTTGGTGGATATTTATAGAAAAAGATAGAGGAATTCTTTATTAACTTCTAAACTTAGGATTTAAGATCTAAGTGGTAAAATAATCAAAACTATAGACCATTCAATGGTTTTTCCCATGGATTCTAGAAAAGAGAAGTAGTTTTCAATATTTTATTAGTTTAAGAACTAAACTCATTAAAATAATACCATTGATTATGTGTTAGCGAGTCATGATCATAAATAATTGTTTTTAAAACCTTAAAATATACTATAGGTTTTGGAGGATTCATTATAGGTTTGTAAAAATAATCAGATAAATTAAAAAATACATTATTTTAAAAGGGGAAATCTATTTTTATTCATGTATTTCTTTATATCATTTATTAAATCAATTTTAGTCTATTATGATTTCATAATACACACCGTATATTTATACCTTATTTAACTTTTACCCAAAAATTTGTATATCTTAGAAAATTATAAAAAATTCACCTTTGGATAATTTTAACACTATAATTTCAAAAATAATATTTATTTTAGCAAAATAATTTTCAAAATATGAGAATTAAAACTTTTAAATAAAATCATTATTTATTATAGAATACTTGTTTTTATGGTACTAATAACTTTCTGACCCTTATAAAAATTAAATTGGACTTTATTAAATTATATTACCATTTATATTTAAATAAATATTATTTAATAATAATATTTAATGAAAATAAAATTTAATTAAAATTTCTGGAATATATCAAAAAGAGTGTTTTAATTTAAACTAAATATTTCCCAAAAACATAATTTTAGTTTCTTTGTATTAAAATCTAATATTTTTCAAACTCATTATATAATCAAATATATAATGTAACAATGAAAGGGATAAATATAATAATTATTTTTTAAAAAATAAAATATAAAAATTCATACTACTAGGGTCTAGATACATAACCACTTATTACACCAGCATACAACCTAAGGGTAAGGTGTGTGATGCTGGTACTTTCTTGGGGTTGTTCGATGAATATGGTTTGGGCCATGATCCCGATAATCTTGAGCATATCCCATAAGTGGTTTCACTTTTGTTTCAATTTTTGAATATTGGCTTGGGTTTGGTCAATATAAAATCCAAGTGATGCCATATACCTTATAAGTTCTAACAAATGGGATTAATAGGGCATGATTCTACTAGGTGAGGCCATCATTTGTTCATTATGTGTCATTTTGATTTTATCATAACCCTTAATATATAGTAATCATAATGGTCACTATATAATGACTATATTATTAATGGTTATGAATCTTAATGGCATTTTAAGCCTGATAGACAAATTATGGTTAACGTTTATAACGACCCAAAATAAAAAAAATGAAATATCATGTTGTTGTTTTCCATAACCATATTACTTAATAAGGCATTTATTCATTGAAAAGTGGATTTCATTTATGAAATTTTGGTTTATTACATTTATTACCATAAATAAAATGATACTTATTATATAATTTATACTTAATGATTAAAATTTTGAAATCCATTTTATTTGATTAAATTTATAAAGGTGATAAAAATAAACTTTAAAATACTGAATGTATAATGTATTAAATATATATTTGTAAAAATATAACCTAAGTTCTAAAATTTCAAATATGTGTTTATAAATTGAAAATAACATTTTTAAAATTATAAAGTCACTTATAAAATACATATTTTTCCTTAGAAAAAAGTTTTATTAATTTATAATTCATACTTATATACTAATAATGTCATAAAAGTTGTGTTATTTTTAAAAATGGTAGTTTAAAATTTTCACCTAAAAATCAATTTTTTTAGAAAAAATACTAAAAACTAATATTAAGATAATTTGATATTATAAATTCAAAAATGAAGTTATTTTTATCTAATTCATATTTTAAAATTTATAAATTTATTTTCTAAATGAAAATATAAATATAGAGAAAAACCACTTTAACTGAAAAAGACATTTTTAAGCACTAAGTGTTCTTAATATTTTTTCATATCATTTTATAATTTAAAAGATAATAATAAATTAGTTTATTTAATAATATTTTAAAATTACAATTTAATCTATTAGGATAAATTATACAATACTTAACAAAACCGTTATTTGAAAAAAAGAAATATTACTTTTATACTAAATATGATTTAAAATTTACAATTATAATTATTTATTAATATTATAAAATTTATTTTTTCTATTCCATTGATATTAAAATATTTATTTTAAATTTTATAATATCAAATTTCAACAATAATATTAATATTTATACATAACGTATAAATATAAATATATATTTATAATATTTTAGTATCATATTTTAATTCATTGTGAGCTATATTATTCTGAATTTACTACTTAAAAAAACCTAACTTCATTCTAACTATTAGATATATGACCAATGATCATATTTATAATGACAATCTTTTCAATAACCATATTTTCAACAACTATATTTGTAATGGATGAATTTCATTCTTATATATATAAACTTACTAAATCATTCGTTTATTCCACTCTCAATTCTCAAGGCATACTTCCTATCTCATATTATAGATTTTGAATCATGATTTATCCCTTCATAGTTATCTTCATAATTATGGGTTTTTTTGGTTATTGGTATTCATAATGATTGAATATGGTCCAGGGGATTTTATAATCATGAATATTTTATTATATTCAATATATTTCCCCTATTCATTTTTCACTTTTTAATGGATGTATTTTATCTATGGTGAGTAATAATCCATGGTGTGTAATAATTGGTTTTATGTTATTTTTTTGTAACATTCCACTTATGAATGAATAAAGTGTTTCTAGTTTTATTCATACCCTGTATGAATTATTTCAAAATCAAATTCAATTCCTTTAAATAAATAGAAAAATATAAAAGTTTTAAAATTATAAAAATATAGTTTATAGAAAGAATATGCTTCCTAAAAACCTATGTAATTATAATATTTTTTTATTGAATACATTTTTAAAGTAATCCATGTAATATGGTAATGGAAAATGAAACACATTGTCCATAGAGGTAGTGAACCTGACATAACATGGGAGATGATTTCATTTTAGAATTAAAGAGAGAGAGAGTAAGATAATTATTATTCCATTCATATAATAAAAGTTTACTATAAATATTATATTGATTCCATTATATTATCATTAATTGAATAAATTTAGAGGAGGTATAATAATAAATAAACTTGAAAGAAAGTAGTTAATACAATTACCTCATCTTAAGATATCCTCCTTTAGATCACACCTTAAGCATTCTTTGATTTGTATTTTGATGAGACGGAAACCTCTAGGAAGTTGAAAAGAGGTTTGGGGAGATATTTGAATATATTTTGGGTGAGATAAGGGGATTAGAATGTGTTGATACATGGGGTGGTGAAGGATGGTATTTATAAGGAGAAGAGAGGGGTGTTTTAGAATAAAACATTATGTAAAATATGATATCTTCAAATAATGACATAAAAAGTGATAAAATAGTAAGTATCATGTGAATAAAAATTAAAAGGGACAATAAAATATTTATCTAACTTTTAGAAACCTCAAAAATTTATTCATATACACTATTAAAAAATACAATACTTATATAGTGTTTCACTGCTCATCTCTATATTTTATTTTTTTATAAAAATTAAAAGACTTCACATTAACCATTTTCTATTGTACTGATTCCAAAAATGGAATCCATTTTTGTAAAAGATAAATTTACAAATATGAGAAATTTAATTTCAAATAAAATCATTATTTATTGAAAAAATAATAATTTTTATGTCATGTATGTTTTTTTGACCTTTTGAAAAATTAATTATTGTTTCATAAAATTATGTTACTATTTTTATACAAATATATGTGGTTTCCTAAAACCATTTTATGAAATTTTATTAAAATTAATAATTAAAATTCATTTTAATAACATTTATATTTTACTAAAAATACATTTCTTTTCTTTATGTCAAACTTTTATTTTATCACATTTAACACTTTAATATTAGTGAAGTTTTGGTCCTGACCTAGTGGTTTAGGCTACCCCATAATCTCATATCAACCAGGTTTCAATCCCTACCTACCTTATATTTGAGTATTTATGGGTGCCGTGTCTGGCATGGATGGCTTCAGAGGACATGCTGCTTTAGGCGACAAGGATGATGGGTTGATAATGGATATCGACAGGGGGAGAAATGTGGTAGCTCCAATAGCAGACATTATTGGTGGCTAGAGATAGATAATTCAATGGTGTGGTTGGGATTGATGATATTTCAGGGAAATGTAGAAGGTGGGTAATCTTGGTCGGCTACGGGCGACAGTGTGATGGGCTTAGTGAAAAAACAGACGGGCGGTGATGATGCTCACAACATGTGGGTGAGGGATGGGGAAACCTTGATGGAATGGAAGGAAAAAAAGATTCACTTCACCAGTGGAAGATCTATATGGTGATCATATTAGAAAATTATGATTTCACAGGGCTTCTTGATTGGGATGAATGAGAGGATATGTCATATTCCATTGGGACCAGATACTGTGTATCTCTATATGGGGAAATAATAATTGTGTAGTCTTGAAAAGATTGATAGTTTAGAAAAATAAAAAAATGTTGGGTGGCTATTCTCTTGTGGTATCAGATCTTTGGGGCCCTCAGGGTCATTTATGAGGCCATATATGTCTACTAGTCCTATAGTTCATGTAAGGTTCCCCCTTAACCATTAAAAAGGGAATTATCCAAAATAATAAAAATATGTATGACCTTCGGGATTTTTGGTCAAAACATTAATATGAGTTAATTTTATTTTTATTTATTAAGATAAAAAATATTATTTTACTATTTCTACCAAAAATACCAAATTTTACCCTTATCTAATGTCAACCCATTTATTCCAAATACAAAATCAAATTCATCCACACATTAAAAAAAGTGTTATTAGAGTAAACACCATTTAATTTCTAAAATAATTTACACTTTAATAATTCCTATCCTCTAGATACATAACCCCTTATCATACCAGTACAATCCCTCAGATTAATATGTAAAATGGAAGTACTTTAATGGGGTGGTTTGGATAACATTTATTTGATAGTGATTTCTACAAACTTGAACTTCTCTCATTCACAATTTTTCTCGATCCATAATTATTAAATTTCTACAGAAGCATGATCTTGGGAGATCCTCAATGATGCTACCACTCTCCCAAGATATGATAATTGGGATTTATAAGGCATAATACCACTGTTCGATGCCATCATTTATCCCTTATTATTTAATTAAATCTTATCATTACCCTTAATTTTCCCAAATTCTAATAATCACTTTATAACAACTACATTACCAATGATCATAATTCTCAATGAGCATAAGGCCTATCGATAATATTATAACCTTATTTATTCTATAAATTTAATGTTCCAAATTAATAACAAGGTGTTGTTGATATTTTTTTATCTAATGTAAGTATTTTATACTATACTATATTACTAGATATGACACACACATTTTTATTCAAAAGAAAATTTCCATCTATAAAAGTCTGGGTCATTACAGTTAACTAGTCTTATAAAAATCAATTACTATGTGATAAATTATAAAATGTAGGGAAATATAGAGCCATATTTAATTATTTTTATTCCCAAAGTGAAAGAATCTATTAATTAGAAAATATTGAGAAATATGAGACTTTCAAGAAAATACTTTCTATATATAAATGGGATAATGATATGCTATTCTAAAATTAAAAAATCACAGTCCTATGATTGAAGTGTAATTGAAGAAGAGGTTTTAATGAATATTTAATGAGAATATCTTAGGGTGATATTAATGGGAATTTAAAATGGGATATTTGAAAATCATTATCATAGTCAAAGGTGGGTTTTTTTTGAGAAATTAGAATATTGATCACTACTCAAACATTTATAAATATCAAATACATATATTTATGAATTATTTTTGGTGATCATTACAAATGAAATATCCAAGTTTATTTATTAATGAACTAAAAATAGAAGATGGATATTTGTGGAATTTGAGTTGAGGGTTAAGTGAGGAAGATCTAAGGTTAATTTTTATTTTATGAAATGCATGAAGTATAATATTTTATAATTCTATTTTTTTGAATTCTTGGGAATGTGAGATGGATTTATTTTTAGAATTTAATTAATTTTGAAATATTGAGAAATTATTGATTAATGGATTATATTGGTGGGAGACTAATAAACATAAAGACTGAGTCTGAAAAAGGAAAGTGAGTTTAAAAATAGGGATTGAAGTTGGGAGTTTATAAGAGAGAAGAAAAAAATATAGATCTTGAGTATTCAATGATTCAAGATTGAAAAAATACCATCAACTGATTTTTTATGGATTAATCAAGTCCAAATCATCTAATTTATACTATAATTATAATAATTCAAATAATGTTAAGAGGTGAGTATATTTTTATAATACTATCTTTAAGTCTCTAAGTGGGATACCATCAACATCAGTTGTTGAAGCAACCTAGATTATCTTGTGATCATTCTCACTCTATTATGAAACACTTGTAACTGGAATCAGGATTCTATGAATCCACTAGGATGTTAAGAATCATAGTGGGATGAAGTATTTGTATGAGATTCATTATGGGTTTGAGATGATACCAATTGTAACCACTTGTTTTTATAGTGGAAAATCTATAAATCAAGGTGAATAACTGATCAAAACAAAGATTATGTATTTACCTTGGAACCAAGCCTTTTAAAAATTTCTTATACCCTATGTTATTTTCATTTATGTTTTAATCATGTAAGGTTGAGAGTTTTTACTTGAGTGGATCATATTCTAACATGTCAGGAAGCTTGATTTTGAATGAATAAATTGTAAAAAATAAACCACCATGGGTTCAAACCTCTCTTCTTAGTACTTCACCCATTCCTTAGACACATAATTATTATAGAAGTATATTAATGTTAATTTAAATTTTAAAGCGAAAAATTATAATTAAGAGGAGATATAGGATAATGATAAAAAACAGGAAGTGAAGAAGGTGTTACCAAATTTGAAGTGATCACTTCCTCATTTAGTGGCCTTTTTTGAAGTTATTGGGACTTCATCTTGTGATCAATGAGATTCAAAACATGAAAAAGGATTCTAATAAAAATAATTTGGGAGAATTATGAGTGAAAAAATGAATGGTTTGGAATGGGTAGAGGTATTTCCCTTTTATAGATGAAAATAAGGGACATTTATTTGAAAAATTGAGGTTGGTGAAGAGAAAACATGAAGTCAATTGGTATTTTAGTGAGTTAGGTGAAATAATTTTATTGTAATAGTAATTTTTATATACACATATTTAAAATTTCTTCTATAATATATGATAATCTGACATGGCCCAACCTATCGGGGTTCCACTTGTACAAGTGGAAAGGTTGAGCATGAAAACCCAGTCCCACTTTCAATAGGCCATGGGCCAGTGATTGACACCAATAAGGCATAAAAACCATGGGAGACCTTATCATAATGGATACCTAAAACATAAAAATATCTTTAATGCATGATATAACCAACAACCACCCAATATAAATATAAATGGTCAATTTTTATAATAGTGCACATGCATGAGATATCATCTATAAAATTTTAACACAAGAAACCATAAAAATAAAGAAATTTATATAAGGTAAAGACAATATAAACAAATATATTATAATAAGGTAAGACACCTCCACACTTCAAGGACTCTCAACCTGACCTATAATAATATCCATCAACATTAGGGATCTCCATACACCATTAAGAACTGGTTTTACTGACTCTACATTAACTAAGGTCACCTCTATACTGTGAATCATCTATATGTACAAAAAATATGCGAGCATAAAACCTACGTAGGGTTAAGCATAAAAAATACCTAGTGGGACACCCAAAAACACAAAGGAGGAATGAAACAAATTTCCAACTCAAAATAGAGGAATGTTCTAGATATGATCAAAGTTCAAGGAAACCAAGATTAGTGGAGGAATCCCAATATATATATCTTATCTCCTACTTAAGATATTGAAGGACCCACAAGGTATAAAGTCAAAAACCAGTTATAGTATATATATAGGGATGAAAAATAAATCCAAAAATTTATAAAACCCAAAAGACCCAAGAACCAATGATTTATATCCAATTCATTTCCACTTTGAAATCATAATGGGTAATCACTCCTCATCGAGAAAAGGTATATCAATTGAAAGAAATAATGGTACCTATAGCGGATTATGTATCAACAAACATAGGAGTACTGAATCCATGGATGTAGGACCATGCCTTGAAACATGGGGGAGTACCTATATTCCATATACCATGTTCCCATAATTTCCATGCATCCTCACTCCAATTTTAGTGGTGGACTATGCCTTGTTAAAGAAATAGTGCGTTGATTGAGGGAGTACCTAACCCAAAAAATAGAGGACCGCACCTTAAAACATAGGGGAGTACTGAATCCATCTATTATATAAGGAAACATTCCCTATCATGAGTATATATCTATGGGTGTACCTAAACCCTATGGATAAAGGACCAAGCCCTAACTCATGAGGGATTTCTAACTCTATGTTTTCTTAGAATGCCTCACCCAAACCCTGTCATCATATTTTTTGATCCAAGATCATAAAACTACTAATAAATCCCCAAAAATAAAATTTAAATTAAAATATTATATCCCCATCACACTATACATGAAAAAAACTTGGAATGGACTATTTATTTGTACGATTCTGACATGAAGGTGATAAGATATTAAAAATACAATGGAACACACATTGCATGATATTTAATCATCTATATATAGTTCATAAGCCTCAAACATTTTATGAATGTATTATTATACTATTATATCACATGGTGTCAACCAACATGGAATTTCATATTGATATACACAACATATATTATTTTAGATTTATACAGGCATGTACCATAGAGGCCTTATTCCATGTAATTCCACTATACACAACATGTCAACCATTTATACATGATGAGTGGAGTTTGAGGGCTAGTTCTTGTGTATTTTTGTGAATTGAGTCATGTTTCCAAGCCAATACATGATATGTCCCCTATACTATATGATATGTGTGGCTATGGGGATAGTCCAATGTGTAGTCTAATACAATCCATTCCATGTGTCTGGGATAAACATGACATGTGTTAGAAACTAATCACCATGAAATATATAATAGTCTAAAAAACCATAGCCACAAATCAAAGGTGGTATATGTTATGTGTTTAGTAGGTCACAAATCATTAGATATTTAACACCCCATAGAAGCCTCATATAACATAAGGGAATGAAACATGATGTGTGTCTAAATGAATGCACATATTGTGATTAGGTTTTCTTAATCAGACTCATTTTACCCTAATTTTTCCATCGATGTGACCACTATGATTTCCAATACTATGTATTCCCACCACTCACCTCCCCTATCTTTTTTTTCTATCACCACACTATGGTGATGCTATGCCAACTTTTTTCACTCATCGTTTGCATGTAGCTGAGTCTTCACTCAAACCCCCATGTCATCCCTTGGTCGATATCACCCCAACACTACCTCATCATCATTACCACAATTGAAATGGTGTCTCCCTTTCCTCATCATCCAATTTAATAGTATAATGAGATCACATCATCTAAACAATGACCATTGAAAAGGATGACGGTGAATGTTTTCAAATAGAAAGAGTTAGGGGGTTGGGGATATAAAATTTTGGAGACTAGTGCAATCCCAACCAACAAAGGTTTCATTTATAATATGTTGATTAAAAAACACATAAAAATTGTGGTTTCATGATGATAATCCTGAAAAGGATGATAAAATTCTCAAATTTTCATTAACATAAAAAGGGAAATCCATAAGGAACCTCTATAAATTAACCATAAAAAATCTGTGATCATAAAAAAATAAAAGAATGAAATATTTATAATTCGTGATATATATAAAAACCCCCATTATGAGAGTTACATATAAAATCAAATGAAGAACTAGGTGAAGTAAAATATAAAGTTCCCTACCGCATTATTGAATTTCTTTATTACTTCAATGGTTAGTCATCAACGTCTTAAAAATTTTCCTTCACCCCTATAATAAAACATTATCTCCTCTTCAAAGAGAACCATAATACAAAATCCTTGAAGATTTCATTTCTATATGATAGGAAAACCTAGAAAAAGAGTTAAAAGGATTAATTATATCACCAATAAATAATTAACTAGGTAAAATTTTAATAACTTGAAATAGTTTGGTTCAGGGCCTGGAACCTTGACACATAAATTGTACATCCTTTAAGTTAATCCCCTCATCATATAAAAAATTATAGTGTCAAAATTTCTATTCGGGGATTTTTTAAGGATTTATGGATGTTAATATGATTGGAATAAATATATATTTATTAAATAAATATAAATTTCCTAAATAATGTGACTAGCATAAAAACTTACTAAAAGTCAGCTTAAGGGTAAATATTGAATCTCAAGATTAATAGGACAATTAAGAAAATTTTACAAGATTTTTCACAAGGTAAAATTTAGAATTTTACCCTTTCCATGGTTTTAAGACTTTTAAACCTTGGAATTAGTTAAGTCATGATCAAACAAAAAAATCAAGCCATTAAAATATCAATTTAATTTAAAATTCCTACAATATAAAATTACATATTTTTACCCATTTACCATATTTAATTATTTACCATAATAAATGTTTTCTATTAAAAGTATAATATATGTCATATTACCTAATTTTGATGCCTTGATACAAAATTTTCAATCCATTAAATTAAATTAAATCTCTAAATATGAGAAATTTATTTTTAAAATAAGAACATATAATACAAATAAAAATAATTTTTTTAGAATAAAACCTTTTTCTTTTTCAATGAAAGATTATAATTTTATTTATTATCATTCTTTAATTATTAAATGGATGTTAAATATTTATTTATAAATGTAAAATATGTTATTTATAATAATTTTTCACTTCTAAATAAGGATTACATTCCTATTATAATAACTTAATATACCCATTGATTACATGTATAATTAATGAATATATATATATATCCAAAAGCTATATAACGATCATTGTTCTCTTTTGAATCTCTTTATATAATCTTAAATTATTCTCTAAAATAATTTATCACATTCCCTAATTTATTCCTTAAAATATATACTATATTCCTAATTATTTTCATCCTTTTAATAAATATACTCTATAACAAGATTCTAATGGGATACCATTAGGATAAATACCTAAAGCTTGCAGTTTTTTATTTACCCATGTTTATATTCCTTTTATAATTTTTAAATTATGTTCCATATATGTTTCCTATAATAATAATTTTTTATTTCATACTATGTTATAATATTATATTTTAATGAAATAAAGCACTTTTATTTTTAGATCTAGTATTATATGTGGATAAAATTATTAAATTTATAAAAATGAATAACGAAACATTCAAACTAAAATATGGGTTATTACACCAATCCAACCATATCCACACTATCTACATAAAATAAACACCAAAAGAGAGAGGAGATAGGGAAATTCATTAGTCATATGATAAATTTTCTACTATCTGAATAAAAAGTGTTAGTTATGTAGTGAATGATGAATGTTTTCCATTGCTCAAATAACATAAAGATAATTTACTCATAATCTCACTTAATCTTACAAGATTTAATATAATACCCCTCATTAAACTATCCTATATATCTAAGGTAAAAATCCCCTCTCACACTCAATACTTTACCCACTTTAGCTAATTCAAATAGATCTCATTTATCAATACTAAAAAAATTAAATCAAACTATCCTCTACCTAAAATATCCTAAAAATAGGTCATATGGAGAAGTAAATTAACATCCCTATAAATATTCACATGTATTATGAATCACCACATAATAAGTTCAATATATCAATAAAATTAAACATTATAAAAATGTCATAATCAATGAATTGGAGTGGAATCACTATATAAAACCATATATGATAACGCATTCTCTAATCTATTAAATTTAATTATTAATTAGGGAGTATTTAATTGTTTTACAGATATATTTTAGAATTTATTATGGAATATATCACACTTATATGATGTTCTATCACAATCTATTCCAAAATGTGAATAAATAAGAAAATATTTGTACTTGGAATAACACTCATGCTGTTTACAGATGAAAAACATGCTACACTTGGGATGAACTATCATGACCCACCATACAATAGTATCCCTCCTGGGTTGGTAGTGAAGAGATGGAATAACCTCTCAATTCCCACATCTAGTAGGCTTTGTGTTGGCGACTATCATCAAGGGTGTAGAAAACTAAAATGGAAGAAATTACCCTCATTATATAAAGCGTATTGAGAGAAAATCTGAACTACCAAAAAAATACATAAAAAATATAAAATAAACCAAACATCACACATTTTTATGTTAATAAATACATTCAAAAGTCTCAAAAATGGGAACCTATAGTAGAAACTCTATAACAGCTCCGAACCACAAGCTTGTAGTGTCTAGCTTGGTCCTCAAAACCTCCCCATAAACCTAAAATGTAGTTTATAGATACATAGGTTGATTATAAAATGTATACTCAGAAGGGTTATACCCAAGTTCTCCCATGAAAAATGAGAAAATAATATACTAATTATCTAGTGAACAAACAATAGAACTAACAAGCACCTAGATAGATTTTATATCCATCCCAACCTCACCATGGCTCACTCACAAAATAATATAAGAAGGTAGTAAGATAATATCAAGAAAAAATTGATAAAGGTTCCCTACATCCACTTAACCTAATAAGTTTTCACTCTCACACCCTAATATAAAACGTCCTATGCTCCCATCCATTCCATTCCATCCCATCACCACATATCCATCCATATATGATGTGGTTTGGGTCATAACCTTACCTACCCCAGACTTCTATAGGGTCCAACATTCTGTACCGGTATTAATGAAATCATGCACATATCTAATTCCATGTCCACAACATTATATTATTTATCAAATATCTATCCAAAAAATTATAACATGATCATTAGAGTATCATTAATTTGAATGACATTAAACTCATTCCCTCATCCTTCCAACCATGACCCCCAATATATATCACATCCTGTCATCATCAGGCATCACTACCAAATATGCCATCATTAAGGTCTAATATCCATCACCAACTATGACATTTCATAGTTATAATACTAAAGGAAGAGTATAGAAGAGGGGGTAATCATCCATCCATTCCTCACCATATGGATGTTGATGAAAACAGCTCTTTGTACATCTGGGTGTTGATACATAATACTCAATGTGTGTGTGGTGCATATAAAAGTAACATGAAATTAAAAGTATATATAAATATACATGGAAAATACACAAGATAAAACTAAAGGTTTCACATTTATACTTCATCATCTTTACCTTATTGTCTAAACTATAACAATGTTATTACAAGCTTCCAATACTAATTGAAACTCCAACACACCAAACACCCACACATGACCCACTTTCCTTTATTTCAATTAAAAATTCAACCCCTTTACATTTTATTACATTACCATCCACCATTAATTTATTAAGTCATTTAACTTCACATTTGATGAAATCCACCAAAACCAACATTCACATTTAATATCCATTTATGTTTAGCTTGTTCATAATTTTTCAAATCGATAAACAAGTCACCACATGTAAATTCTATTACAATTTTATTAAATTCCATCCCACACCATTTCCATTTCATCATTACCAAACTCATATTCCATCACTATCAGGATACAATAACAAGGCAACACACAAAAACCCATTATCTCACCATAATGACCACATATCAACCCCCACACTTCCACTGCCTATAAAACACCTTGAATTTGAACTAGTAACCATCATTATCACACAACCCAATACAACCCATACAACCATAAGGTAACAACAACAAAACCAACATCACACAATAAAAAATAAAAAATTATTTTATTTTTTACCACAATTAATTACAATGATATTTCACATTAAATCATATTCTCATTAATAGTTATTTTTACTTAGTTCCATATTTACATAGAAAAACAATTATTATCCGAATATACATATTAATCCTCTTGTGAATGGTGGTTTTAAAAAAAAATTAATAGAAAGGGTTATCAATCCAAAATAGGGGTTAATAATTTCATAACATTTACAACATGCATAAAATAATTTCTTACAATCTCAGATAATAATCATCACTTAACAATAATAATAAATTTAGTAAAACATGAAAATACACACTTTTAAGTTCAACTAAATTTAATCAGGTTCATTATTTTCATTAGTTAATATATACCACACACCCACTTAAAAAAATTAATGCTTGTTTCAAAAATACAAAAAAAAAAGAGAGAAAACGAGGAAACCCAAGCATTTCATACATAAATATTACATCTTATTAGATGAATATTCATTATATATCATTATGATCCATGATAGAACCATAAAGGTTTAGTGTATTTGGAAACTTTTATATGTAAATTTTTGGTACATAAAATATCTACATCATCTCCCACTAATATTTTTACAAATAGAACACTTTTTAGACACATCATACTTAAAAACTTTCTTTATATCATAGAGAAAAGGAAATATAATATAGGGTGATATTAGATGCACAATAAGGGTAAAAAATGCTATAAATAAAAAAATGATCATTTTTAATCATAAAATGAGAATAAGGGTATGATAATAAGAGATTACCATTTTAAAATGATACCCAATAATTCATAGATCATAATCCTGAGTCATGAAATAAATATTATATGCTCATAAGACATGAATCATAAAGGAATTAAAGAACATGAGCCATGAGAGCATAAAATTAACACATTACCATATCATAAAAGAGTGGAATAAGAAGTGGGATAATCATAATCATATAAATCTCATGTCAAGGCTAACCCCTAAATAATTCATCACATGTTAGGCTTAGCCTAACCACCCATTTATCTGCATTGGGCTTGGTATAACCTAATGTGTACCCTCTTTTTGTCTTGGGATAACCTCATATTCACCCTTTTATCCCATAGAACATTAATATTTACCCAATGAATTGTATTACTATAACAGAACCACACATTACGTAATCATAATCCATTCATATTCAATATATAATATCATAAAAACATTTATCATTTCATGACATCTTAACCCATGGAAATAGAAACAAGTTTCATCAGTATTTCATCATCATGATCTTAAAAAATATAGATAATAAATAAGAATGGTATCATAAGATCATATCCCTAGGGAATCATAAGAAAATCATAGGATGTTTTCATAGAATAAAAATGCGTTTAAAATATCACGGTAATATTTCTTGAGGAAAATACACTTTTCATTTTGAAATAAATTATTTAAAATATTAAAATTTCCAAAATATTAAAGTGATTTTTTTAAAAAATAAACATGAAAACATGTAAAGTAATCCTCAAATAAAAGAGTAGTCAGGGTAGTGGGAAAATTGGTTTGTTTGGTATATGTTAAAACAAATATTCTTTTCATATTTTTGGTAAAAAGTCAAAACTACCTTATTTGAAAAATGAAAAAAAGACTCCTTAATTTTTTTTTATAAAATAAAAAATAGGAAAAATGACTTTAAAAAATAATTTTTAAATTTTAAAAATATTATTCAAACATTTAAAATAAGTTACAAGCATAGAATAAAAAGATTCATAACCGAAGAGAGAAATAAAGTCAGTTTTTTGTTTAAAAAATTCTTTCAAAATTTTGAGAACTTAAGGGGAGGAAAATTAAAGGAAAATTTTTAACTTAGAGAAATAACTATAGAATAAGAAAATAAATAATATTTTTTTAGTGATATGTTATATAATTTCATTATTGGAAATCAAATCATAAACAATCCTAAAAAAATGAGATTGTAACGTAAAACCCTTACCTCAAGTAAGAATTGATTTGTAAGTTATATAATCTCCTGTATAATAAATTTAAATATATTATAATTATATAATATAACAATATTCATATCTATAATACCATACATGTTTTAATTAAAATATATTAGCACCCATTCATTAAAAATTATTTATCAAAAATCACTGTTTTGGGCGATAATTGTTTCTTTTTTCATGTATGTTTTGATTTAGTTGTTATGATCCTTGATTCCTGATAATGGTTATATAATTTATATAATTTTAATAATAATATAAATGTAATATATATTAATTATATACATATTTAGAACCATACATAAATGTTATGGATAGAAAAATAAACCACACCGTTCATGGAGACGGTAGTCCATACGCATGCATGAACACTGTTTTCATCTTCTAACAAAAAGAGGGAATGAAATATAAATATTTTTTTATAATTAAATAATAATAATTAAAATATAAATATCATATATATTTATTAAATCCGTCATTATATCCATCAATGTGAGGCGGTGATGGAAAAATGAATCATATCTTTACGAGGAGGCGATAGTCTACATATATGCATGAGCAATACCTTCATTTCCCATTTGATAGAAAATATTTGAAAAAATATTGTTCCATCATCATAATAACATCTATGTATATTTTTTATACTAGATTCATAATTTTATTCTAGATATAATAGGTTTATAGAATCCAAAATAAAAAATAAAATTGAAAGAGAATAGTTGATATTTATACCTCTTCTTTGAGAGACCTCCTTTGGAATACACATTAAACCTTGAAAGATTGGTCTTAGGAAAGAAAATGGGTTCTAAGAAAAATGAAAGCAATCTAGTAAGGCATTATGTTAGGTATTGGATGAGCTATAAGGCTCAAAATTCATGAATAAGGGAGGACAGGAGGTTCCCTTTTATAAGCGAGGGAGGGGACACACATGGAATTACTTAAAATATTTAAATTTAATCAATGTATTTCTCAAGTATAATGATTTAAAATTGAAAATTATTCTAGTTTAAGATAATATATGGTCTAAATTTCTTAAAAATAAAATAATTTCTATTTTATATGAAAATTTTACCCTTATCTCTTGGTTTAACACCTAGTAAACCTATTTTAACCTTAATAGTGATAATAAATTTTTTCTATTTTTACTATTAATTATGAAAAAAATGAAATTATACTCATTAAAAAATTACTACATTATTATTAAAAATATTTAAACTATTTTATCAAATTCAATTTATATAATTGGAATAAATTAATTTTAATATAAGCATGTGAAATGCAATGAAAACTCGTTTTTAGAATAATGCATTTTTAAGAATAAAACTAAATTTACTTTAATTCTTTTACTAGTATAAAATATCAAATAAATGTTAAAATATTTTATAGAAAATATAATATTCAAATTTAATTAATATTATTAATAAATTATGATTAATTTAATTTACTATGGTAAAAATATATTTCAAACATAAAAATAGTTTTATGAAAATAACTCTTTTTACCTTTAAATAATTTTATCTTCATTGATAAACTCTAGATAACAAATGTATGGATTATTATTAATAAATTACTAATAAATTTCATTTAAAATCAAATTTTAATATTTATCAACATATATTTTCATATAAAAATTCATAACTTATAAAAAATACATTTATTTAGAAAAATAGGTGTTTTAATAATGAAATGATTTTATTAAAAATATTATGAATATTTCTTAAGAATTAATCAGTAAATTTTAATTTTTGAAAACATTTCTATATATATTTCATAATTCTGTTAATAATATTTATACATTCTAATATAATATCTTGGTTATAAAGATATACAATATCACAAGTTCATTTAGACATAGGGTTGCGTGTAAAGAAAGCAGTCAAATACCTCAAGTTTATTTCAAAGAAAATACATTAAAATATTAGGGTGTTAAATTATTCACCACTTAAAATGAATTTATCCCATGATTTTTTTACTTTGATATAAAAAAATTAGTATATATCTGCTTCATGACATCCTTTAGTTCCCATGAATCTTTCTCGAATTTATAATTTCTCTAGGGAAGTTTAACAAGTTGATTTATCTTGTTCGAAAGCGCTTTATCTTTATTATCCAAGATTTATACTTGTTTTTATTAATAGGAAATATCATTCTCTTGTGGTACAACCTATGAGTTTAGTACATGTGAAGGATCATATATGTACTTCCTCAAGAGAGATATATGGAAAACATAATTAACTTAAGAGAGGTTCAATGGAAGTGCCAAATAATAAGTTACTATCCCTAATCGATCAATAATATCAAAGGGGATAATATACATAGAGATCATATTTCCATACTTTTTGAATATCATAAATTTCTTCCATGGAGAAATTCTCAGGAATTCCTTCTCACAAACTTCAAATTTCTGATGTCATCGTCGATTATCAGTATACAACTTCTATCGACTCTAAACTACCTTGATATACTACGAGATGACTCTAACTTTATATGCCATTTCACTTGAAATATTAGGTCCCAATATCTTTTGTTCTCCAACTTCATCTCAGTATATTGGAGTTATAAACATCTGTCTATATAAATCTTCATAATGAGCCATCTAAATGCCTGAGTGAAATATATTGTTATAATAGAATTTGATTAGAGGAATGTTTTGATCCCAAAAACCTTTGAAATCTAGAGAACATGATCTTAGAATATCCTATAGGTTTTGAATGGTCCTATTAGACTAAATATATATCTGAGGATGATAAGTAGTACTAAAGTACAACTCTATATCCCAAGCTTGGTGAATAATTTTTTAGAACTTTTAGGTAAACCTTAGATTTTAATTTGATAAAATAGAATGTGGTACTCCATAAAACCTTACCACTTCCCTAATGTATATCCTAAAAATATGATCAAGGAAGAAATATTATATTATATAAATGAAATGTGCTAAAATTTTAAGGTGATTAACTACAACCCAAATATAATTATATCCTTTAGATGTTTAGGGGAATCCGCAATGAATTCTATAATGATGTATTCCCATTTCTATTATAGTATGGGTAATGGTTGTAACATACCCTTAGACTTATATCTCTTAGTATTAACTTAATGAAATAACAAGCCCCAAGATACATACTCTATAACATCTCTCTTCATGTTTTCCCACCATAAATACTCTTTTATATCTCCATAAATCTTTTTTACATATAGTATACATATAGAATTATGAGATATATAATTTTTACAATATATCCTTTATCAAGTCTGGTATTTATGATAATAATACTTGGTTAATGAACCTTATCATTCTATCACTAGTTACGAAACCTTATCATATATCAAAATCAAGGTTGAACTCCAAAACATTTCTTATCTTCATTTGCATATCTAAATCTTCCTTATGCACCTCTTTAATCATCAAATGGATAAATAGTTTTAACACTTATTTGAGAAAGATAAGATTTTTGAAATTTCTTCATGATTTCAAGGCCTTTCCTTAAAAAATCTATAAATATTAAATCTTTTTTTCCTCATCATAAATAATCTAGCATGATCATTTCTACTCAAAGAATCATTCACCTTGTTCGATTTCCCAGGGTAGTAATGTATTGAGAAGTCATAATCATTAATAAACTACAAACATCTTCTATAGATCATATTTAACTCTTTTTAGGTGGATTATACTTGAAAATTTTATTATCAGTATATTAGTCACACCATTCTCCATAAATATAATGCTTCCATATCTTTAATATAAATATTACCACTACTAACTCCAATTCATGAATCAGGTAATTTTTCCCATGAACCTTAAATTATAATAATACCTAAGATATCACCATATCATTCTCTATAAGAACACATCTTGACCCCTTATTTGATGAATCACTATAAATCACAAACCCTTCTCTACTACAAGTTAGTGTGATTACACTTTCATTGACCAGTATTCTCTTTTGTTTCTTGAAATTTTCTTCACATTCATTAGTACAAATAAACTTGACTGCATTCCAAGTTAACTCAGTGAGTGGATTAGATCCATGATAAATTCTTTACCAAGAATAAAAAATATTGATCTAATCCAAGAAAACTATGGATATTATTCATATTGGTTGGACTGATCTAATATTTAATAACTTATATATTTGACGAATCCACTAATATACCATTTATTGAGATTATATGCCCCAAAAATGAAACTTTATATAGGAAAAATTCACACTTGGTAAATTTTTCAAATAACATATCTTTCCTTAGGGTCTTTAGTATAAATCTCCAATAATATCATTTGCTAACTTCTTCCCATCACTATGACATTCAATTTCCTGATGAAATTCCTTTACAAACTAAAACAATTTACTAGTTATAATTACCAAAGCCTTAAGAAAACTTTAATGTTAGGTACCGGGATGGAAATCAGAAAACAATGGGCCAGAGATTTAATTTTTTTTTGCATCATAGGAGTGATGTAACATCATCGACTCTGGTGATCTTATCCCGGTATAGTTCAAGGACCACGTGTGGTTTATAGAGTATAAAATAAACTGAATGTGTACCTCATTCAGATATAACATGTTCAATCATGTCGCAAGATGGAAGTGACCATTACTCGAAGAATCTAATGTAGAATCTCTCTATATCAACCACAAATTCTCCTTGAATCTGATCACGCGTCGTTCTTCGGAATCTGAGTGCTAGCGCGGTACACCGACGATCACTTTGATGCAACAATGATCACCATAATCCAATGTCTTTGATATGAGAAGACAAATCTTGAAGAACATACTTGTTTGAGAGATTCTCTCTCTAGGATTTAGGAGGAGAGAGAGGATCCCAAATCCAACAAATGAATAGTCACAATGAGATGAGTCTCTCTCCAATTATATAGTGAATATCTATAATACCCAGTTTGGATTCCCGACCCCCCGTGTTATAAACATCCACTATATAATTATTATAAATAATTATTTGTTAAAAACTAAATAATTCTATAAATAATATTTATAATTTATCACTAACTATAATATATATTAAAATTATTACATGATAAACTTGAATCTTTAACTCGACTCATTCTCCTGATAATATTAAACGAACTTGAGATATTAATATCTATTCGTATAATAATAATCCTTGTATTTACTTAATCACTTGTAAATATATGTCATAAATAAATTCAACAAATTATTCCAAACTTGAATAGTTAAAGAATTTATTTATTCCTAGGTAATATATAGAACTTGGATAATACCCGAACCCTTGGTGGGGCACAAAAAGTTCTAAATTCCTATTCAACAGAATAATGAAGATTCTCAAAGCGCTATAGTGTGTGACCCTCTAGGACCTTATCTCAAAAGCAGTGAATAAAATTCCTAGACCAAGAGAGGGGTCTAGAAACCCATCGAGGACCCTATAGAGATAAGGAAACGTAAAATCAACAACTACCTTCCTATGGACACAGTCTGTGTAATATAATATCTTCGTTATCGATATCTCAATAAAGCATGATTCACACTTGTGTCATTGTTGACGCTCCTTTCTGTCACAGAGTCTAATGAATGAAAAGGGTAAATACCTTAACACAAATTGATTCATACTTTGAAGAAACATCAAAAATTGACAAAGGCATGAAAGAGGATTTGTTTTCACTTAGGTCGCGCAAGTTTCATCATGGTCGCACAAGTATACTTACACGCCACATCTTGGTCGCACAGGTGAATTGCGCGCCCTATTTGATTTTCTCCCATGGTCTTCACAGGCCTATAAATACCCCTTTTGGGCCCCCCATTTAAGGACAGAAAAATCCAGAAACTCAGATTTGAGCTCTCAGCGCCCTAGTCTCTTCTCAAAGCCTTTCGAACACTTCTAAGGTAATTTCTTACCTATAACAGAAGATCTAAAGAGGGGGAACAAGGCCTCAGTGTTGAAATTAATCAATACCCGCATGCCTAAGTGTCCAACCCTTAAGGGAAATGAAGACACTTGCGCGCCTCCTTAACCCTTCAACAGAACTAGCGCGCCACCCCTTTGGAAGCCTTTAGGGATAATACTAAGGGCTTGAGCCAAGTCTCGCCCAAGTATTACCCCATGGGTTGACCATTGCACAAGTACCCATGTGTCGCGCAGGTACACTTGTGTGACCAGGACTTGCGTTCCCACACAGGACTTGCACGCCTCTCTCTTTTTGGGTGCCCCTCCTGCCTATTCACTTGTTTTCTTAAAATACACCTTTCCTATTCAAGATTTAGTCTTCGAGAAACTCTTCAAAGCCATTTATGGCATGTTTCCTTGGTTGGATTCCTTATTTGAAAGGAATTCTGTGGAATATCTCTCAAAACATAGCGATTTACATATCTTTATATCACTAAGATGAGAGATTTCATTCATTCAACCTCATAATTTAAAGATGAGACGATCTTTAAACTGGGCCTTCTATTTAGGAGTAAGCCCTAGTCTCAAATTCCCAAATATGGGAATCCTCCTTAGGAGTAAGCCCCAAGTCCTTTAACCTGGGACTTCTTTTCAGGACTAAGCCCCAGTCATAATTTTCCAAATCTTGGCATCCTCCTTAGGATTAAGCCCCAAGTCCCCTATTCCTGGGCCTCCTTTTCAGGAGTAATCCCCAGTCTCAAATTCCCAAATATGGGCATCCTCCTTAGGAGTAAGCCCCAATTCCCTTAACCTGGGCCTTCTTTTCAGGAGTATGCCCCAGTCATAATTTCCCAAATCTGGGCATCCTCCTTAGGAGTAAGCCCCAAGTCCCCTAACCTGGGCCTCCTTCTCAGGAGTAATCCCCAGTTTTCAAATTCTAAAATTCCTTTTAACATGGGCTTCCTTTTCAGGAGTAAGCCCCAGTATTAATTTCTTTTGATCTGGGCTTCCTTCTCAGGAATAAAACCCAATCATAAAGTCCCCTCTAACTTGGGAATCCTTCTCAGGAGTAAGCCCTAAGTTAAGTATCCAAATCTCCATAAAGCACATATACTTTATGGACCTTGTTCCCGGGTTTATTACCTGAAGTAAATCCCAATCCTCATCTATCTGGGAAGTCATGCATACATAAGCCCCACATTATTTCTTATAATTGCATCTTTCATGGCACAATTGTCAGGTTTTACCAAAACCTCTTGTTTCTCACACCGAGCACGACTCACGTGAGCTTAGAGCGTAAAAGTAATTATGAAATCTTTCTTTAGGCCATGAATCATGCATAAATCTCATAATTATTCACTTGAAATATGTGAGTTATGATTCCTTTTCTAAACAAGGATACGTAGGTATCCCATCTGCGGGTATGATCCCAACTCTGAAATAATCCATGTCCTTCTGAACGACAATAAACTTCAAGTGCCCCACTGAGTGGATTTAAAACTAGTATGGTCATCATAACGACCAAGAGATATATATATAATGTGTTGAAGGACACCATTGACTAAGAATCTCTAACAAATACAGAAGATTATCTATCGATGAAAAACCTCTAATACATATAAAGGATTCTCTAAATCTCATACATATCAATAATTGATTGTCAGATCTAAAGGAAATCTCATTTTCATACTTGGTAATTTAATAAGGATTCACGAACATAACTCAAATATATAAAGAGAGTCCTGGAGTAGGAAATAATTCCCCTAAAAAGGCGTGATGAGTCCGAAATCACATCCTCTCGACCAATGAAAATTCTTAAGCCTCATCGGTCCATAACTAATGAGCACCTACCTTTGGAAAGTAGGTCCAAATGGATATAGAATCATTGGATGTTTCTGGTTCTACGAACAAACCCGTTAGAAACCGATTGGAATGTTTGAACCTTAAACCAACGAGGTCATCCCCAATTATAGAGGAAACAAAAAATGGTGAACCCAACGTGAATCCTTAACCAAGTTAAAATGATGTTTTACTTATTTTTTAGGCCACTATTTAAACTCAATGAGAGGGCCAACAAAACAATCAATAACATATGTGCTCATCCAAAAGATGTAGTCGCTGAACTTATCTTGATTATGTATGTTATATCAAACATGCACTCTTTTTCAAGATCTTCTGCATTACAGAAATGGATTCTCTTAAGTTCACACCTATGAATACCTCTGCTGCTACTCCTGCTGGATCGTCATCTGCTCTGAGGAAGACATCACTTACTCAGCATCTTAAACACTAGGCATCAAATGCACTGGTTAAGGAATACCGTCAAAACGGTACTATTCCTACTCTGGAGGCCACTCGACAAGCCCTCCAAGTCAATAATTCACCTTGGTTGTCCGAACAGCGACGACCAGCGATCAAGAAGAAGGTGGTGCCAACCATCGTTTCCAACCATTTCAGGTCATTATCCCTGGAACACAATCACCAGTCCCTCCCATATTCTAGGGAGGTAAATGAGAAGGTCAATGAAGTCCTTAATTCAAGGAAACATGAGTCCTTACCGTGGCCTCCCATCAACAATCGGTGCCAGAATCATACGATAGTGCGCCCCCAACATGATGAGGGTGTCGTCTCCAGGCATTCGGCTCAGGTTCCTCAAACCCGAGCAGGAAAGACGAACCACCAGAGGAGACGACTGGTCAACAGTGAGCAGGTTCTTATCTCTGCCATTTCCAGAGAAGTCCCCCAACCTAACTTGGTGGAAAGAAACGAGCGGGCACACACACCCATCTGTTTTAATTCCGCTATCCAGCAGACTCGTCTGGTAGCAACACGCCATTCATGCCAGGCAATTCCGGCGGAGTACTATAGACAGGAACATACACCTGTTTATAAATCATCAGCTAGTCAGCAAGCTCGTCTGACTACATATGATGAAGCCCACCAACCCAATGTGTTGACAACTGGTAAATAGGAACATACACCTGCTTACACTCAACAATTCTATCAGTAGCCCCGTCTGACAGTATTGAAGGAAGTTCATCAACCACATTAGGAGGAGTGAAATCAGTAGACGCATACACCTGCTAGTATTGATCAAGCCTACTAACAGTCTCGTTTGGTAGCACCCGGAGAAGTCTATTGGAAATACCTAATGAAAAACAGGAGGCAGACTCAAATCTCTGCCCCCACACATGAGTACTGTCAGAATTCACTGATAGGAAAAGGAGGAAAGGAGCAGGAATACACACCTAATCCAAGCATGGAATGGACGTATATCCCCGTTCCGGCAGCTGAAGTCACCAATAATATTCTGTCAATGGTGAAAGAGAAGAAGAAAATCCCTGCTCATATTCTGGATGCCTTTCAGAATAATATAACAGCTTCAGCAGCATCACAGTGAAAGAAATGAAAATCTATCCCTACTAGTGGAGTAACACATCAGCATATCACTCTGGAACAGACACACACCTCTGTTCCAGTCCAAGAGGGCTGTGGGGCATATTCCCTCATGTTATACAGACAACCAATTCAGGCACATACACCTGATTTGAGTGGAGATAATCAGCCTAACCTAAATATTTCTTCAGGGCAGGCACATACACCTGCCCATAATAATCACTTTCGTCAACAAGTGGTTACTAAAGTGAGTAAGAATGTGTCTAAGAAGAAGACCCACCCAACACAGTCAAGATATTAAGAGCCAATTTGTAATAAGGCCTTGCTCAATGCTGGAGTTCTTGAAGCCCTCAGACAATTATCTATTGGAATTCAAGATTCTACTCTCTTATTTCCCAATAGTGGGAACATTAATTCCAAAGGTCTTCATCAGACACTTCCTCATGAAGGCTTGCTTCATGACAGTTCGATCGATCTTGAAGTATCATCTTCAGATGAGAGCCACAGTAACCCTCTGCATGGCATGAAGATCAAGGAGCAAAATGTTTCATATTTTTCTGTAATCCATCATGGAGGTCCTCCTCATGATGATGAATTTAGTTGCAAAAGTCTTCTCTGTAGTAGTAATACGCATTTTCTGGAAAATTCTTCAGAGGACAATGCAGTGATGAGAAAGACCTCTTATCTTGAGGCACTTGAAAATGTAAGGTCAGTCATGTCTGATGCTTTACCGCTAGTAGGTGAAATACTTTCTTAATCAGAAGATATCTTGGGGTGTAGGTCATTCTCCGAACCACCCCTGGGTCATTTATCTTCTAGTTTGATCAATTAATTCTCTACCAATATTGTTGAATATTATGATGCAACATTGAATCACAAACTCTGGTCTAATCAGGTAGAAGAATCTTCATCAAATGATAAGGCAGAATTACTGAATATGAGAAAACAACTGGCGAAAGGTGAAGTACCGGTCATGTTTTGGACTTTGGCTGACTCTCAGTATGACATTCCAGAGATGTTGACGGAAGATGGAATTCATGATATTCGTCTCAACATATGAAAAAATCTTTGTCAGTTGAAAAATAAAATATTATCTTATGATGAATATGAAAGTCATGTCAAGATAATATAAGGGTTACAACAACAAATTGACCTAACATCTATCTCAGTTTCTCGATATCCGAAGGCTGAAAATCAGCAGAGAGCCCTTCAGCGTTCATGCCTTGGCGCACTAAGATGATTGCGCCAGTTAATTTCCAATGCCACATCTGGTATTCATATCAGGGGATGGGGTGTTCATGGAGCACTGAATTTCACTGTACTCTCCAATTAGAAACTACCACTGAAAATGGTCTCATGAAATGTTATTGCCCATGGCCAGCCACAACCAATTGGCTTTGTTTGTAATCAAAGGCTTGCTCAAGAACATGCCTCAACTAGTTCTTCCAAAAGTCATAAATACAAAGAACAAGTTGTTAAATCAATCCGGCATTAAGAAAACGAGAATATTGAACATGCCTCTCGTTTAGAACATGCACATAATTAAGTGATAGAAGTGTCAGAAATCATACAACGGTCTTTTGAACCAGGTGATTTGAGTGTATGTCAGTTGATGCATCCAGCCAATTTCCGGACTAAAGTCCTCAAGATCAGGAGAGATTTCAAGAAAGTCTCAGATGTAGTAGCTCAAGAACCACCCCATCTTTCCAGACTGGGGACTCTTTTAACCCAACCCTCAGAATCAACAAATAGGATTCGAGGAGTTGATCAGGAAAAGCAGGAACAGCCCCAGTCCACAGGACTGGGGACTTTTTCAAATCCTCAATCTCTTCCTCAGAGAAAGTCAGTCTTCTCTCGATTAGGGAAGAATCCATAAGAGGAACGAAGATCTGAATTATCAAGAGATTCCCTCCAAGTTACGGTTCGTCAAGAAGTTCCTGAGGGTTAAAATCAAAAAAAGGAAATGTCTCATCAAGGACATGGAAAAAAACAGTATCCCAGAAATACCAATAGAAGGGATGCAATGCGTTATGCATCAATAAATTTCATCAATACCGTTGTTTCTAATCCCCCAGATGAGGCTCATTCAGAGGGATCAGATGAAGAAGTTCCTGCTCAAGAAGTTGTATGCACAAACACAAATGAAGAAGATGTGCATACATGAAATCAAAGGCTTACCGAGAATCTAGGTTTTCCTTCAAATAACCAACTTCACCCTCTATGAAAAGTGTCCAAAAAGGGGAAAGGAAAGAATCAGGTTACATTCCACCCTTCCTCTAGAGAATTCCAATCACTTTCACTAGAGCAAATATTCGCACAAGAGGAGGAATAAATGAAGGAGTTGAGGAGGTTGAATGCAGAACTACTTCAAGGTAGTCTTCCTCCTAAGCGTGCTGGAGTCAGTCATCCAAGGGAGTTTGTTGCAGTTACTGAGACGGATCAATAATATACTCCTCTACCAGTACACCCTCATAGGTCTAATCCTATGGGTCAGGTGAAATAACAACCGATGGTGTTATCATCAGTTGCAGTACCAGCCACTACATCTGTCCAAGCTCCAGTTATTGCACCTGCTCAGGTCCAAGCTCAACCAGATGTTTCTCAAAAGTTAATAACTACTATTGAGTCATTAACAGCTTATTTGGAAGCTATTAAGGTAAAACGTGTTCAAATTCAACCAGAAAAAAGAGCTTACCCTGAATGGGTTGATGCAATTCCTCCCCCATAAAATTTTTCAAGTACCACATTCCCAATATTTAATGGTTCAGGAGACCTAGAGAAACACTTAACACATTTTGTTTCTCATTTTGATCCTATGATTGGAACCCCTCAACAATAGGAAGAAATTAAGCTCAGGTGTTTTGTACAGTCATTACAAGGGCCTGCTTTTGTTTGGTATACAAGCTTGAAATCCCAGTCAATTACCAGGTGGGAGGATCTCCGTCAATGATTCCTTCTTCAATTAAGCTCAAAGTTGCCAAAGAAAATAGTTTTTGATCTTACAAATTGTAAGAAAAGGGATAATGAAAGGGTTTCATATTTCATTGCTTGCTATAAGGGATTAACATATTCCCTAAGCTTAGCACTCCCTCAAGAGGAATTGTTTCCAATCTGTGTGGAAAATTTGTGTGATGAATTATGCACACCTTTGATCCCTGTGAATTACACAGAAGGGTTTCGAGACCTTACTTCGATCGCTCAGCAGATTGAAGACTGTCTTACAAAGACTAAGGATAAAACTCGTGTAATTCCATTAGCTTTATGAAGGAGAATGGGTAGAGAAGAGACTGCTAAAATTACGCTTAAACAAGAACCTGTACCTGCTTCTACTTCAAAACTTTCATCTTTCCAAAGGCCTCCACCTCCTTAGCGTCAACAACAGAGGCCATTTCATCAAGATGATCAAAGAGATAAAAGACAAAAACAATTTGAGGATCTGAAGAGCAAAGTTTATTCTTTTAGAAATGAACATGTTCCTGGTTACTTTATTTCAGCTCTGGAAAATAATTTGGTTCAATTTCTAAGGCCCAAAAGGCCGAACAAGGAAGGAGATGAAGACCGTCCCAACTATTTCCCATTTCATCAGATGTTGGGGCATCCCATTCAGGAGTGTTTTGTCTTCAAGGACCTCTCGGAAAAAATGTTCCACTTGGGACAAGTCAAATTGAAAGGTTATTCAGCTCAGGTAGCATGTGCTACTACTATAGATCGAGAGGAAGAAGGTGAGTGGAAAGAAGTCAAAATAAAAAATGGACAGAAATATGATGATTGGATGGTCCGGAAAATAATCAACTGAACTCATGCCATTTTGCGAACACAATTGAAGAAACCAATTATGTCTTATTCTATGAATTCCACATCAAATCCCCCTTCATCAGAGGGAAAGTCCTCAAAGAAATGGAATAATTCAAAGAAAGAAGAGTAGTTAGAAGAAGATGAGATCGTGTCAAATCCCAAGCTGTCTTTGACTCTGGCAGATTTTATGACATCTACTTCGAAGCCATGGGCACCACCCCACCAAATGGAATAGCCTAAACTGGCTAATCAGGCAGAGTCTTCATCAAACGAAGATTTGATCTTTGGTTCTGTTAACATGATTCACTTAATAGATCCTTATGCCAGTCATAGTTTCGATCTTGATGAGCCTAAATTCCCTATATCAAACAAAGGAATTAGAGGGAGTTCCAGAGGTCTGGGATACAGAGGAATACGTGGATATCCCAGAAGCCACTATTCCAATTCTACTCCTACTAGAACTATGTATGCAGCGGAAAATCATGGCAGAGCCCTTCAGCAAGCTCAACAAGAGCAAGCAAGTTCTTCCACACATGGCAGATTTAGTCCTGGAACAGTCATTCTATAGGATCAGTTGGAGGTTACACCTTCTTCCTCTCAGCAAGTAAAATGACCTAGTCGGTCTAATCTTCTAAATCCAGGAGTATTTCCAACTCCTACCCCGATACAAGATGCATCTACTTCCAAAGCATCAACTTCTAAGGCACCTACAAAACCACATATTCCTGTTGGAAAATGCATACCTTTGGATCAAAAATATGATTTCTTGAAACATTTGGCCCAATTACCGGCCAAGTTATCAATTCTGTATGACTTAAATTTATCAAAGGTTCTTCGGGAGGCACTCATCGAGGCTTTGTCAAGTCTTCAGGAGTTTGAAACTGAAATTGCTGCAGCTGAAGTCTACCATGTAGAGAATAATCCTACAGAATTCCATGTAGTGATATCTTTCACAGATGAAGATGGATATGATGTTGTGCATGGACATATTATACCTTTGTATTTATCTGGAAAGGTCAATGATGTAGACATCCGACGAGATTTCATTGATAATGGTTCAGGAGTCAACCTCATCCCCATTCGTAAACTTCTTTGATTGGGACTCACCGAATCTAATTTATCTCCTTCTACTTTGATGTTGCAAGGGTATGATAAAAATGAACAAGAACCTATGGAAAAAATCACACTCAGAACCCATTTTGGAGACCTTATATCCAATTCAGATTTCATGGTGGTTCGTCATGACACAGCTTTCAATATTTTTCTTGGAAGACCTTGGCTACATCAACATGCGGCTATACCTTCATCATACCATCAATGTCTCAAATATTGTTTCAATGGTCAAATTGGGAAATTGTATGGTGATAAATCCCCATTAAAAACATGTGAATCTCAATACATTGAGGCTGAATTCTATCACATGGAGGGAAAGGAGAAATCCACAGCAAGGGATGTTACCAAAGTTAATGCTCCATATGGTTTGGAAAAGATTCCAGTAAACCCATTCGTAAATGTGAGTACAGATTATGTGTTGCCTATTAGTCAAATTTATAGGATAAACCCAAATCCAAATACTCTTATGGAAACTTCCATAATGTCAATTACGAAAATCAAGCCAAACAGCATGGGATAAATTGTTGATTCACCAAGCAATGATGAAATCCCAAATGGAGATGTCTTCATTTCATCCACTGAAATCCAGCAAGTCTATACTTCTCTAACCAGGCCAGAAGAAGTTATAGCAATGTCAGAGGTGAACGATGATGTCGATTCTCAATCCATCATCTCCTCTTTATTACCCAAGTAAGACCCTTCATCATCAATCGGTTCAGAAATGGAAGCTTCTTCTTCAAGATGTTCAAATTTTAACATCTCTTCTGATCCTGGAAATTATGCTTCATCATCTACTATGCAAGTAGAAACAAAAGAAATAACACATGTTAAAGAAGAAGGGGAAGATCTCAGGGATGCTCCTCTAGCATTTGAAGAGGGTATCTCTACCACTGTGGATGAACTCAAAGAAATAAATTTGGGTACAAAAGAAGATCCACGTCCCACTTTAATTAGTGCGACCATGACTCTTGAAGATCAGAAAATGTATATTTTATTTTTGAAGCAAAATCGAGATATATTTTCTTGGAACTATATAGAAATGCCAGGCCTTGATCCTAATGTTTCTAATCATCGTTTGGGTTTTCCAGAAGAACATCGAGGATTCAAGCAAGCCGCAAGAAGAACACACCCAACTTATGCTTCCAAAATTGAAGATGAATTGGATAATCTTATCAAAGATAACTTCATCAGAGAAGTTCAATATCCCAAATGGTTGGATAATATTGTCCCTGTGAAAAAGAAGAACGAACAAATTAGAGTTTTCATTGATTTCAGAGATCTTAATAGGCATTGTCCTAAGGATGATTTTCCAGTTCCGATTACAGAACTCTTAATTGATGCAACAGCTGACTATGAAGCACTTTACTTCATGGATGGATATTCCGGGTGTAATCAAATCTGAATGTCTCTAGAAGATGAAGAATCTATAGCCTTCAGATCCCCTCATGGTTTGTTTTGCTATCAGGTAATGACCTTTGGCCTAAAGAATGTGGGCGCAACATATCAACGTGCCATGCACCATATCTTCAAACCCTTTTTAGGGAAATTTGTTGAATGTTATGTAGAAGATTTAGTGGTTAAATCCAGGCAATGTTCTAATCACTTGGCTGATTTGGAATTCATATTCCACAAACTTCGGCAACATAATTTGAAGATGAACCCCTTAAAATGTTCTTTTGGGGTAACCTCAAGAAAATTTCTCAGCTTTGTTGTATGCCATCGTGGTATCGAAGTCGATCCTGAGAAGACAAAGTCAATCCTTGGTATGTCACCTCCTCAAAATTTGAAATAATTGAGAGGACTTCAAGGAAACTTGGCCTATATTTGGAGTTTCATTGACAATTTGGAAGAAAAAAGTATACCCTTCACCAAATTGACGAAGAAGGGAGTCACTTACCAGTGGCTGAAGAATTTCAAGAATCATTCGATATTCTCAAGAAATATCTCTTGAGTCCATCGGTATTAATTCCACCTGTTGAAGGAAGACCACTTATCCTCTATGTGACAGCTTTAGAGTGATCATTGGGTGCCTTCCTTGCTCAGAAGAATGATGCTGGGAATGAAAACAACCTTTACTATCTCAGTCGGACTATGCTTGAAGCAGAAACCTGATATTCAAGTATTGAGAAGTGCTGTCTAACATTAATATTTGCAGTTCAAAAATTGAGACACTACTTGCAACATCATGAGGTCCATTTGGTATCTCACAATAATGTGCTCAAATTCATCCTTAGTAGTCCAATGCTTACCGGATGTCTGGAAAGGTGAGCAGTTATTTTGCAGCAATTTGATATTCAGTATGTGTCTTAAAAGGGGATAAAGGGCCAAGATCTGGCTGATTTCCTTGCTGAACATCCTTCAGTAGAAGATACATCTTTAGATATTGAACTTCCTGATGAAGAAGTCTTTTCTATTCAAGATAATCTTCAAACATGGGAAATGTACTTTGATGGTGCTTCTAGAAGTCCAACAGGGAAGAAAATGTAAGATCCTAAATTCAACAAAGTTGGGTTAGGAATTGTGCTCATTTCCTCGAAAAAGGAAGTGCTACCGTATTACTTCTTATTATGGGAAGGAGGTACCAATAATGAATCATAATATCAATCTCTCATCACAAGATTAGAGTTGGCGCTTCAAGAACAAGTGAATCGCTTAAAGGTGAAAGGTGATTCAGACCTGGTAATCAAACAAGTCAATGGGGATTATGCCATCAGAAAAGAAGAGTTAATCCCTTTGTATGATTACATCAGAGAGTTAATGGCGGTATTTCCTTTGAAATTGACATTTTCTTATGTCCCACGATCAAAAAATGATCAAGCTGAGGGACTGGCTAATATAGCTACAACTTTGGCAGATCCAAATCGGGATGAGACAATCATCAGTATTGCCCACCGTCATACAATTTCACCTTATGTTCAAACCAGAACAGACAAAATCAATGAAATTAGTCCCATTTCTGAACCATATGGTCATACTACAGGATGGATGACACCTATCAAGGAATACCTTCAAAATGGAACACTTCCACCTGATAGATCTAGGAAAGAACAAATCCAGCGATGTGTGGTCAATTTTACTCTTTATGATATCCCAGATCACATAGAGAAAATTCTCTATAAAAGAGGTTTTTATGGAGTTCTCTTCAGATGCATTGATGGTGAAGAGACAATGGTTGTCATGAAAGAAGTAAATGCAGGAGTCTATGGCGCCCACCAGTTTGGAAATAGACTATCTAATCAAATTTGAAGGCTTGGATACTTTTGGCCTTCAATGATACAAGATTGTGTTGTTTTCACAAAGAAGTGTCATTCTTTACAAGTATGTTCCAACTTCATTCATCATCCCCCAGAGTTACTTCATACAGCTAAATACTCATGGCTATTTGCTACATGGGGAATGGATGTAGTGGGACCATACCCTTCAGCTACAACCAAGCAGTTTAATTATATTCTTACTGCTACTGACTTCTTTTCCAAATGGGCAGAGGCAATACCTCTCAATGAAGTTAGTTCTAAAAGAATTTTTAGCTTCATCAAGTCTAACATCATTACCAGATTTGGTGTCCCTCATACCATATTTATGGACAATGGCACCAACTTCTGTTCATCCGATGTAAGGAAGTTGTATCAAGAATACAAAATCAAATCCAACCATTCATCTCGGTATCATGTAGCGGCCAATGGCCAGATAGAAGCCTTCAACAAGACTCTTTCAAACATACTGCAAAAGATGGTGGATAAAGATAAGAAATCATGGCCTGATAAAATCTTTCATGATTTATGGGCTTATCGGACCACTACCTGCACTGCAACGCGGTCAACACCATATTCATTGGTATATGGAATAAAAGAAGTTTTTCCCATTGAAGTTCAATTACCTTCACTCAAATTAGACATTTGTGACCATTCATCTATAGATGAACAATCTCAAAAGCAATTGGATGATTTGGAACGATTAGATGAAAAAATATTATGCACCCTGCATCATTTGGAAGTCTATCAGAATCGAATAGCACGAGATTTCAACAAAAAAGTTCGTCTTCATTCATTCATTCAGGGAGAATTGGTATTGGTTCTAAGAACTCCAATGATACTAGGAAAGAAACCTCCCAAACTTGAGCCAAAATGGGAAGGACCTTACTCAGTACATAAGGTCTACTCTAATGGAGCTTATTCTTTAATCTCAATGGATGGAGAACTCATCACGACTCCAACCAATGCCATATTTCTGAAGAAGTATCTTGTATAATCACAAATACATCAGCAACGGTCCATGCATATGACCTTAAACTATTCAAACTTTCATCCAATTAGACGTTAAACTGTGTCATCATCCAACATGACGTTAAACTGTGTCCCCTTCATCATCCTTTCTATATGACGCTAAACTGTGCAGCTTTTCATCCAACATGACATTAAACTGTGGAAAAGTCCCTAATACGTCCTAGCTATATGACGCTAAACTATACAACACCCGTCATTGCTATATGACATTAAACTATATAGCCCCTCTTTTGTCCTTACTACATGACATTAAACTACATAGTCCCCCATTGTCCAACATGACGTTAAACTGTGCTCAGTCCCTTATATGTACTACATGACATTAAACTATGCATCGTTAGGTTTGTTGCCACCTCTTGTTTCTCACATAGAGTATGACTCACGTGAGCTTAGAGTAAACTTAAACCATAGCATCCTCTTTGGGAATCTATCCATGCATAAGTCCCAACACCATTTTTTTAGGTCGTTGTTCTCAAAAAACAACTTGATCGCCAATTCATTATTCAATTGAACTACGCAGACTTTGATCCTTGCCTTCTAGGCTGGGTACGTAGGTATCCTCCTGAGGTTCAATCCCAAAACCATCTCTTCACATCGGTTCACCTACTTCTCATACGATGTTAATTCATGAAGCTACCCCCAGAACCAATATTTTTTACATTGGTTCACCATCATCTTTGCTATATGACGTTAAATTGTACAACACCTTTGTCTTGTACGACAATAAACTAGAACATTCTTTGATACCCTCACCTGAGAGAGAATCATTATTTACATTGATCTAAAATCATGTTATATTCTAAATACTATGTGCATACATGGCAATGCCCGAACCTTTTATCTTGGGTCAAACCATCATTGCACTAAAGTCCCCTTTCACCCTTCACTTGTACGAACCAAATCTGTACAGAGTGTATTTCAAGAACTAAGTGCGGCTTGATTCCCATCCTTATGGGATATGTAGGAACATTCCAGCATCCCTAGAACCCATCCCCAAGTCTTTGGGCCTAAACTTAAATTTCACTTTCAGTCCCTTGGCTGAAAAGCCCCCCCTATGAAAACATGAATGTGGTATGAAAACCCTGGTTTTCATTCACATCAGGTTTATAAAACACACACTGTGTATTCATTATTATGGTCCAAGATCTATGAACCTAAACTAAGATCTCCTACACCCTCATCACACATGAATTTAAACTATATTTCAAGAACTAAATTTGGCTTGATTATCATTCTAAAGAGATATGTAGTGAAGTCCAACATCTCAATTCAGGACCTAGCCACAACATGATTATAGTTATCATTGGTCTATGTGTCTCTTTAATGCATCAGAAAATACCCATTTTCATGTTTCATACTCCTAACCTTAAATACTTCCAGATCTCCATAACCCTTTTCTTGAATTCTGGTCACAAAATGTCAAATTTCTGAGAGTTCTTTTTCCTAACTATGCAGCACGTGCCCTTAGGCAGCCTTTCAAAAACAGTCTACCTAATAGACTTGTCAGGCAAAAGATACTATTATTTGACTATGCAGCCAATGCCCTTAGGTGGCCCTGCATAACTCAACCCCCTAACGGGTTTTTCAAATAGTGGTAACTTCATTATTAAAAGTAAAACCTCTTTTGTCCTTATTTGTCTTAACAACAATATGTAGGGATCCACAAAAATAGCTATCCTTAACATATTTTTATCATAATCTTTTTCATGATTTGAAAGTATTTAAGTCTATGGTTTATATTTTCCTTACTTCCGTTTGGGTCAGACCTTCATAGGAGTGACATTCATCCAATTCTTAGACAATCTTGATTAGATATATCCTCTATATGTTCAAGTACCTCTCTCCATACAGCAGACTCCGTGATTTTGAAAATTTGAATCTCCATAAACTTTCACTGGATTTTTAGCACTAGAAAAGTAAAATTTCTGAGAGTTCTTTTCCCTGACTATGCAGCACGTTCCCTTAGGCGGCCTTGCATAATTAGTCTACATAATAGACCTGTTAGCCAAAAGATGCTATTATTTGACTATGCAGCCAATTCCCTTTAGCAGCCCTGCATAATTCAACCCCCTAATGGGTTTGTTAAATAATGGTAACTTCATTATTGGTAAATACTTCTTCTAATGCCTTTTATCCTTTTTTCATTTCATTCCTCAGATTCAAAATTTCTTAAGTCATAGTTTACATTTTCCCCCATACTTGAATATGGTAATATGTTTTCAAATAAATTATCAAGGAATTGAGTTAATTTTAATCCATTCGGTCAAATCTATTTCGACCTTAAACATTATCCTTTTTATGTCTGACGTGCATGAATTTAAACTACCCACAAAAGACAAGGGAACTCTGAATAAAAGTCAATTCCCAGCTCACTAAACATACATTTTGTATGATTTAGGTAATATTGAGCAATTAAAAGATTCAAAGTTTGTAGGGTTATTTTATAATCCTATAAAAAATAAAACTATGCTTACTAGGCCCATTGGCTTAGGTAAAAATGTAAAGTAGGTAGAAAAAGAATACAGGAACACATGATTGAAGATGAAAGTGTTTTTCATTGATGAACAAGAGTTAGAAGGACATCCAAAGACTGAAGTCTCTTCTCTTTTTCAGGAATTACAAAAGGCTTTCAACATAACTCTTCATTTGATTTACGGCATCCCGAGCTTCATCAGCTTCCACCTGGAATTCATTCATTCAACTAGATAAAATAAGAGATGCAGTGATACCAGCTCTTCTTTGAACAATTGTAAAAGAATGTTCTTGAGTGTGGTTTGAGAAAATTTTCTTCTGATCAAACAGTGACTCTGTTTCCATCCAAGAGACTTGGAAGATGGATACATGGATTTGAGAATGGAGCATTGGAAGTAAAGATCCATTTGGAGAGAGTACTCTTTTTAGATATTGTTCTAATGCCATGATAGTCTTTTCTCCACCAACCGGCAACGGAAAAAATTTCATCCCATGGGTTTTCCATTTTCATATCTGCAAGGAAATGGCATGGAGGAAAAATTTGAAAGTTCACACCATTGTTGTTGCTCTTAATGCACAACATAACTGAAATAGAGGAGTAGCAGTGTTGTTGCATCTCAGGCATATAGTTCTTTGGCTCTAGAATGTTGACTCCTTGCAGATGACCATGCCCATACAGAGGCAAGTGGATGCTCTCTGGAAAGTTAAGATGATACTTATTCAAGTATTTATCCAAATATGGGAGAGTGTTGTTGCAAACAGTATAGTAATCATGGCCAACAACATTCATCATATCATCAATCCGCTTGCTAGCCAGTTAATCAGCCGTTCCAATTCTTCTAGGAGCCATTGAATCTGTACAAAGGTCAAATAATTAACTCTCAATTGAGTTGATTTTTCATAAAATTTGTGAATAAAAGTGAAAAAATGGCTAAGGAATTAAGGCGCGCAAGTCCAATTTTGGAGCACAAGTGTAACTGTACCGCGCAGGTATCACCGCACAGGTCAAAATACCTCTGCAACAGTGGGACACGAACATAAGCAATGAAACCATGGAAAATCAGCATCCTGTGCGACGAGAGAAACCTGTGTGGTGAGAGCTTGAACTGTTCAAATCCGGGTGCTTTGCGCAAGAATGGCCGCATATTTATAGGCTAGGCCACACCCCTGCGTGCCTCTCACCCGCACGCCACTATCTGCATGCTCAAAACTTGCGCGCCGCCCTTCCTTGGTTTTCTTCTTTACCTCAGAGTCACATCCTCATTTCTTTTGGATCCAACTCTGAGGGGGGACTTTTGTTGACGCTCCTTTCCATCATAGAGTCTAACGAATGAAAAGGAAAAATACCTTAACACAAATTGATTCATCCTTTGAAGAAACATCAAAAATTGAAAAAGGCATGAAAGAGGATTTGTTTTCACTTAGGTCATGCAAGTTTCATCATGGTTGTGAAAGTATACTTGCACGCCACATCTTGGTCATGCAGGTGACTTGTGCACCCTATTTTCTTTTCTCCCAAGGTCTTCATAGGCCTATAAATACCCCTTGTGAGCCCCCCATTTAAGGAAGGAAAAATCCAGAAACTCATATTTGAGCTCTCGGCGCCCTAGTCTCTTCTCAAAACCTTCAGAACACTTCTAATGTAATTTATTACATATAACGGAAGATATAAAGAGGGGGAACAAAGCCTAAGTGTTGAAATTCATCAACACCTGTACGCCTAAGTGTCCAACCCTTACGGGAAATGAAGACACTTGCGCGCCGCCTTACCCCTTCAACAGAACTTGTGCGCCACCCCTTTGGAAGCCTTTAGGGATAATACTAAGGGCCTGAGCCAAGTCTTGCCCAAGTATTACCCCATGGGTTGACTGTCACGCAAGTACCCATGTGTCGCACAGGTACACTTGCATGACCAGGACTTGAGCGCCCACACAGGACTTGTGTGCCTCTCTCTTTTTGGGTTCCCCTCCTACCTATTCACTTGTTTTATTCAAATCCACCTTTCCTCTTCAAGATTTAGTCTTCAAGACACTCTTCAAAGCCATTTATGACATGTTTCCTTGGTTTGATTCCTTATCTGAAAGAAATTCTGTGGAACATCTCTCAAAACATAGTGATTTACATATCTTTATATCACTAAGATGAGATTTCATTAAACCTCATCCTTTAAAGATGAGAGGATCATTAAACTAGGCCTTCTTTTCATGAGTAATCCCTAGTCTCAAATTCCCAAATATGGGCATCCTCCTTAGGAGTAAGCCCCAAGTCCCTTAACCTGGGCCTTCTTTTCAGGAGTAAGCCCCAATCATAATTTTCCAAATCTGGGCATCCTCTTTAGGAGTAAGCCCCAAGTCACCGATTCTTGGGCCTCCTTTTCAAGAGTAATCCCCAGTCTCAAATTCCCAAATATGTGCATCCTCCTTATGAGTAAGCTACAATTCCTTTAACCTGGGCCTTCTTTTTAGGAGTAAGCCCCAGTCATAATTTCCCAAATCTGGGCATCCTCCTTAGGAGTAAGCCCCCAAGTCCCCTAACCTGGGCCTCCTTCTCAGGAGTAAGCCCCAGTTTTCAAATTCTAAAATTCCTTTTAACCTGGGATTCCTTTTTAGGAGTAATCCTCAGTCTTAATTTCTTTTGATATGGGCTTTTTTCTCAGGAATAAAACCCAATCATAAAGTCCCCTCTAACTTGGGCATCCTTCTCAGGAGTAAGCCCTAAGTTAAGTATCCAAATCTCCATAAAGCACATATACTTTATGGAACTTGTTCCCGGGTTTCTTCCCTGAAGTAAATCCAAATCATCATCTATCTGGGATGCCATGCATACATAAAGGCGAGGATACGTAGGTTACGTAGGTAGCCCATCTGTGGGTATGATTCTAACTCATCATCTATTTGGGCCATCCAAATCATCATCTATTTGGGCCATCAATCATGCATAAATCTCATACTTCTTCACTCGAACTACGTGGGTTTTGATTCCTTTTCTAAACAAGGATACGTAGGTAGCCCATCTGTGGGTATGATTCTAACTCTGAAATAATCCATGTCCTTTTGAATGACAATAAACTTCAAGTGCCCCACTGAGTGGCTCTAAAACTAGTATGGTCATCATAATGACCAAGAGATATCTATATAATGTGTTGAAGGATACCATTTACTAAGAATATCTAACAAATACATATGATTCTCTATTGATGAAGAACCTAAAATACATATAAAGGATTATCTAAATCTCATAAATATCAATCATTGATTGTCAGATCTAAAGGAAATCTCATTTTCATACTTGGTAATTTAATAAGGATTCCCGAACATAACTCAAATCTATAAAGAGAGTCCCTGAGTAGAAAATAATTCCCCTAAAAAAGGTGTGATGAGTCCGACCTCCCATCCTCTCGACTAATGGAAATTCTTAAGCCTCATTGGTCCATAACTAATGAGAACCTACCTTTGGAAAGTAGGTCCAAATTGATATAGAATCATTGGATGTTTCAGGTTCTATGAACAAACCCGTTAGAAACCGATTGGAATGTTTGAACCTTAAACCAACGAGGTCATCCCCAATTCCAGAGGAAACAGTCATCATTCTTTTTTTCCTTGCTTTATTATTTTTTGATCTGTCTGGACAGAATTACATTTGACTACCATGTAATCAACCAGGCTCGAGATATATCTTCCTCAACTTAGAAGAAAAAAAATATTATCATGATCATTCAATCAATTTCATGTCACCAATGACGTACCCAACAAAAACTACCTCACTAAGACTTCATCTCCATGGTTTTTGTCTTGCATCAAAGTACACGATCAAATGACATACATTGATAATAATATCAATTCAGGAGATCAATACACATGTCCATAGATAAGAACAACCAATGAAACATGAAATATGTGGTGTTCCTATTAGCGGGTATGTACTCATGATCTCAACCACTAGAGATTACCAAGTGTGAACTTCATGAGAATAAGTCTCAATGCTTATGAGACCCCAACACCTAATAGTTACACACCATCCGTTTCCTGTCAAAATGATGTAACTGGACCATAGGATATTACTTTAAGATTACTGTCATAGTATCTCTAGGTTCTCATTATTGCCTGGGATCTGTTATAACTCTTCGATACAACACGTAATCTAAGGAAATTACCATAAACAAAGTGGATGTAGAAGTATTTTCACTATTATGGAAAGATAAACACATCTATATATAACAAACCACATACATATAATGGTAATCAAAGTACAACACAAGTTGGGTCTAGGGAACCCACTTTCTACATTTAATTCATGATTTATAACATTATTTCAACAATATAAGAAACATATCTAGATTTATAGTGTATTTGGAATATTAGATACATAAATACATAATCTTAAATATAAAAAATAACATATTTATTTAAAACTCAACATAGTGCTCCTAACCCCATAAATAATCTAAAACTACATAAGATACACAGGGTAAAATACATAAGGAAAAGGGTGATATAGAAATCTCATTAAGGAAACAATAAAATTAAACCATGAAGGCATAAAATGGTTATGAGGCATAAAAAGATACTATAAGGAGGATAATAATAAGCATGTAAACATAGAATAAAGGAAATGAAATACTAAGATCATGGGATCTTAAACATGTGGAAACATCATAAAGCATGAAATTATAAGCATATGTCAAGGATAATCACCAATAAAACATAATATTGGCTAATATCCATCATAATAATGTCATTCTATGGATAACCTTAATCATATAATTGTGTGCTTAGGATAACTTCTTGTACATCATATATAGTGTGCTATGGCTAACTGGTTATAAACCATACATGGAATCTCACGAGACATTAATATTACCCAATGCATTGGAGGGATATAATAGACCCACCCATCACAACATTGGATTCCCTCCATTATAATATGTACAAGAATATGTGTTCCAAAAAAGGAAAAATAAACCATATATAAATCATAGGCATGATAAAACCCATAAGAAACTGGGTTTCAAAATCTTATCTTAAGGAATAATTGAAGGATATATCATATAGATTCTGAGGAGATGTTGGAATCAAATTATTTTGGATATTAATTTTTGATTATAAGGAAACATAGTTCCTTAAAATGGTGTTCTAATGTTGAAAATTCGTTAGAAGTTTCTATGATAATTAAGAATAAAAACATACGACTTTGGCAGTTCTTTGTGAAATAAGTATAGAATAATTTTAAAGAAGGAAATAGATAATTTATTTTCATAATTTTTTTGAATAAAGTGGGTTCCCCATAAAAATAATGATGGGTTTTAAAATTTATTTATGTTTTAAAGACATTTTATCAGGGTGAGGATCGATGTGAGACGAGAAATAAGAAAGTTTACTTAAACTAGGTTTATATTAAAACTTAGAATTTAGAGGGGTATTAAAAACATATATAACCACAAAAATGAAAAAAATATTTAACTTGGTATATATTTAATGGAAATATAAAAAATATATAATAGGTGAATACGAATAATATTTCATAAAAGGGAGAAAAGGAAAGAGAATGCATAATTGAAAAGTCAAGAAGGAGGTATGAAATATCCCTTTTTATATTTTAAAGCACCTTAGTTGAAATACCACATCATAAAATAAGATAAAAAAATTTATTTTTAAAATAGGAGAGGGTAAATATTATTTTCACATTATATTACACTTAGTGAGGTTTACAATTAAAATGGAGAACATTGGTGGGAAGGGAAATTATGGACAAGGAAGGGAAACTGTCGTTTAAATGGATAAGAATTATTTTTAGCATAATTGAATTTTAAAAAAGGATTAGAAATATCTAGTAAAGAATATTTTTATCAAAAGTGATCCCCCAATAAACAAATATGTAATACCATATGAAATGATAGATGAAACTCAAGGAGAAACATTATAACTCAAGAAGGCTGATTGAGTTATGAAAAAACCCATATATTTTAAAGAAGACATCAATCATAACCCATGAAAAGGAAGAGAATGAATAGAAGTGAATTTTAAAATTTCAATAATATATTATTATATTATAAGTCATGGGGGTAATAGTTAGACCATACAAATGATGATTGGTGCATAATATCAATGCATGCCTCAATGAGGGCGATTGAGACAAAACACATACGCTATTATCAACATTTAAATAAAACCTATTTAATTAAAGAGAACATGAAGTTTAATTAAAAAAAATGAATAAATATATTAAATGATATTATATATTCAATTGTAAGTATACATACCATCTAAAATAAATTAGGCGTGTAAAAGAACATGTGCCTCGATGTTTTGAGATGAAACCCTTACCTCATGTATTAAAGTGCTCTTCAATTACACATAACTTCATAAATAATTAAATTAAGTTCATTAGTTCCATACTGAATAAAATTATTCATATATTTTTTTTATAAGTTTCATTTATTATATTTTTATAATTATTTTTAATATAGTTTTCACTAATATGTGTTACTCGGGGTTTTTAGTTAATTTCTTCGTAACACTTTTAGTTCTTTAACTGCGCTGAAAGGTTTTCTAAAATAACTTCATGAAATCCATAATTTTATTGGTTTATGCACTTTATTATTCCATTATAAAAATACTTATAAAATTACAAAGTTTATTAAAAAAATATCCCAACTGATAAAGGTGTCTTGATTAGTACATTTTAGGAAGTTAAAGTTATTAGAACTGTTTATTATTTAAATTACATATATATTGTCATATATTATCATTATAGAATATTAATAAAAAATAATTTTTAAAAACTAAATATAATTTTAATGTCAAACATGTTAGGTGTCTATGAAAAACAAAACATTTCATTCATGTAGGTGGTAGTCCTCACACTTACATGACGACAATTTCATTTTTCTCAATGATTTTGAAGGAAAGTATAAAATGGATATTTCATTAGTATAAAATAACTTAATCATAGTGAAAATTAAGGTTCTATCATACCATTATAGATATAAGTGACTTGAGGGGTGTAGAAGAAGAAAAGATCTATAGAAGTTGGGTTGAGTGTATTACCTCTCCCTTGGAAGTTCTCCCTTGGTAACTCCTTAGGGCTCCTTAGCTTGGTCAGTCGGGGATAAAAAAGGCTTAAAAGGCATAGGGAGGGTGTTGATGAGAGACTAGGTTAGAGTTTTTATTAATCTAAAGTTTTTTAATGTGTGGAGAAATTTGGAGGAGGTGGTATCCTTTTAAAAGTGAAGAAAAGGGAACTTCTATGAAAACTCATTATTTCTCAATAATATCACTCCATTATTCAAGGGAAAAGGATAAAAAAATTCCCAATATTGGTGTGGGGATATATATAAGGACGATCCTCCATCCAACATTCTATATAAAACATGTTTTTCATATTTTTAAACCATTTTATTTAGATAAACCACTTTTACCCTAATTTACCCTTACTGTAGTAACTCCAATTTCACCCTTGGAATCTAATTTCAATGTAAAAAAAATAAAATTGAAATTATTTAATAATGTAAAATTATTATTTTAAATATGTAAATAATTTTATAAAATAATTTTTTTAAGATTTATAGAAATTAATTTTAGTATTAGCGCACATGATGCATAAAAATCATTTCTTAGAAAAAGTTCTTCTGAATCTTAAAATTTAAGTCTGGGACACGATTATTAATTTTTTTTTTTAATTTTAAAGTCATAATCTAGTTTATTATAAAATTAATTAATTTAATTTGACTTTAAAATCAATCCAAAATTGAATTTTACCAAAATAATGTTTAATTAAAGGAAATGGTGAAAAATAATGTTTTTATTAGAATTGAAATATTATAGTTAAATATATGGAATATAATTTTTAAAAAATATATTTAAAATGCATAAAATTATTCATTAAATACATATTTTATCAATTATTTTTTTTATGAAATTATAAATCTTTCTTATATATTGATAAATTCATAAATTCCCCATTTCAGTAAAAACTATATTTTTTTCTAGCATTCGTCTCAAAATAATTTATTTTAGAAAAAATAAAAAAAATTAACCCTAAGATCATTTTAACGTGATTAATAGAAAAAAATGAATTCATTTTATTATAACCAACTTATATAAGTGATAATATTTAATTTAAAAAAATTAAATGTATAATCTGTTAAAATAATTTTAATGAGAAATATTACTTAAGTTCTAAAATATCAAATATGGGTTTGTAAATTAAAAAAAAAATTAAAGACATAAATTCACTTATAAAATACATATTTTTTCTTAGAAAAAGGTTTCTTGAATTTATCATTCATAATTATATACTAATAATTTCATAGAAGTCATGTTTTTTATAAATACAGTATTTTTCACTATTCACCCAAAAAATAAATATTTTTAGAAAAATATCAAAAAAATCATCTTAAAGTAATATTTTTATTATATATCCAAAAATTATGTTCATTTATTAAAATTTATAAATTCAATTTTTAATTAAAAACCCAAAATATAATTAAAATCCGTTTTATAGGAAAATTAATCTTATTATATTAATTATTGTTTTTCCTATAAATAAATAATATATATATATATATATATATATTATTTGATCATAATAAACTTATTTCCTTGAAATAAAACACTAATTTTCAATAAATAAAATTTTTAAGCATATGGTGAGTTGGGTAATTTTTTTTCAAAAATAGTAAAAATTCATAATATATATATATATATAAATATTTAATTAAGAAGTAGAAAATTAAATTTTTATTTTAGAAACACTTTTTGGAAGAAGTGAGAAACCACACATGTCATAACAAAGGTGTTAGACAGAGAAGGAGATAACAAAATTATTAAAGATGAGACTAACATAATTGGATTTAAACACCCTATATAACTACTAGTGAAGTGAGATTACCTGTGTATCAGGATTATCATTGATATGATCTTTAAGATAATTGGTCATCCTATCCCATTTATGGATATATTCCTCTGTATTTATCTTCCTTTAATTAAATCCTTGAGCTAAAATATGGTCATATTTGTTGATCCATACCCTTTGGACCTCATTGGTATCAACTTAGATCATTTTTTCATATATTCTAAAGACCTCATCCTTGGGGGAATTGATATTGAAGAATTCTTAGAGCATTTATTCCTTGGAGTGAAGAATAATCTCCAAGAATATTCAATTTTCACCTTCCATTTTCTTTGTCATTTAATTTAGATATTCTGTAAACTGTGATTCCCAATTCGGCCCAAGGACTTCGCATTTAGGCTCCCTATTAACCCCACCCTGAGCTTACTCTCCTGCTTCCTGATTAACCACTTCCATAGGTGTTGATTCATCCAGCCTTGGTCCTATCCAACCATTCTTTTATTTACCCTATGATATGGTAACAATAGTCTTTTCTAACTTTTAGTAAAATTTATGGGGCCTTGATTTCCCCCTTATGAGCTCGAAATTTTATGGATAAATGGTTACGTTGCTTACCCTTCCTCAAAACAGATCTAACTATCATGTTTCTATGGGGATCCTACTCATAATCCATCACTGGTTGAGAGTCAGTTCCTTTATCGCTCGCCTTTGTGTCTTCAATGGGGCTTTTTCTAGCATGTTTCCTTTTCCATCTTGGTACAAAAGTTTTCCACCCTTTAGAATAAAAACCTAGTTTCTCATTTCCATTTAAATATATAAAGTGATTTTGGAGCTAGAACAAACATAGTGCCTCATGATGAGTAGAAGAACCCTGTATCTAAACATACAAGTCTTTCTGACCAGAAGACACCCAAATTGAATAGGATGGGCTTGAAAGGGAAGTCCTTAAATGATCATACTTGGAGCCAGTAGGTAGGGAAATTTCCTTTCTATTAACCATGGATTTAGCCTTGATAGTATCAGAAAATAAGGGAGAGGCCTTATTATGTGAAAATTCATCCTCAATGAGGACCTATACTATAGTATTTCTAAAAACCAAATCACATTTCAAAATTGAAAATATATAAGCTACCCTCGAATCAGTGATCCCTGGTCCTTTATCTTTCATAAACGAATGATCATCAGTAATTTATTCAACTCTAAAATTTCCAATAGAAATAACTATAATAGAATTGGACATTCTCTATGTAACGACCCAAAATTTTGAATAAATCTTGTTTCCTAATTTTATGTGTTATTTTATTTTATTTTTACACTCAACAAAATTTTTTCATTTGATAACATGAGTATAATTAAAATGAGACCGTTGGGTTTTGATTGTTATATGACCATTGGTCAATATGACCGCTGGAAACTAAACGTTTTGATTATTGTCTCTAAATAAAAGTAATATTGGTTAATTAATATAGAAATAAGATTCGATGGCCTCACCCAGTAGTCTTGGACCGATCGAAGCCCATCTAACAGAACTTGGGAAGGAGGTAGCACCACTGGGATTTGGTCTGGACCAAACCCAAGATGAACTTCATCGTGTGAAGCTAGAACGGGATCGCCTTCGCGAGAAGTTCAAACTGATAGAAATTACTACTCGTGCGATGTTGGCCGAGCCTCCCTCAGATTCTCTTACCTTAGCACACCTTACACTTAGGTCCTATGCTGGAGTGATAAGGGGCTATGTAAGGAGACCGTAACTACCTTGTGTAATCCTTTGTTTTAAATAAAAATTGGGATTTCTTCTTATGATGATGTTTATGACTTTTCAAATGTCCGGATAAATATAGTATGCATATTTTTGGTGAATTTTAGAGAAAGGATATTTTAAAAAATGTTTATGTAAACCTTAAATAATTAAAAATGTGTAATGATTTTCAAAAAATGGTCTTCTACAATTATGTTCAGTACGAAATTTAGAGTCTCATAAGATCAACTTAATTTTTGATGAATAGTAAATTATGAATAGTGATTTTATGCTTAGGATTAGTAATGTGACCAAATGGATTAGTAATCTCACTTAAAGAAAGTATTAATATAATCTAGGCACCTTGATTAAGTAATGTGATTCAATAAAATGGTTAAATAACGGTTTCATAAATTATTATTCAAGTATTAGTTTTTTTGGGTGAATAGTGTTTTTTAATTAAAAATTAAATTAAAAATATTTAGAAAATTATTTTTATAAAATGGATTTCATTTTTGAACTCAGAGCATCGATATTATGTTAAGGTAATTTTTGGGGATTTTTCTAAAAAAATGAATTTTTGGTGAAAACATAAATTAAAAATATTTAGAAAATTATTTTTATAAAATGGAGTTCATTTTTGAAATCAGTGCATTGATATTTGGTTAAGGTGAAATTTTGGGATTTTTCTGAGAAAGTTGAATTTTCAGTGAACAGTAAAAATACAGTTTTAGGGTTTCGGTGTGTTTAATGACATCATAACTGTGTCATGATGATGTCATGAGATATTTTATGGGTTGGTCGACCAAAGGTGATGAATTATTGTATGGGGGGCTCCATGTGTCCTAACTTCATGGAAAATATCATGGGAGAGCACATGGTTTTGAGAAACCCACTTATGAGGTGTCCCTTGGCCATTAATGCCTTGTCCCATCACTTTCCCTATAAATACCAAGCCATTCTCTAATCCTTGGGACTCCAAAATCATTCTCAACGATGTTCTGGTCTCCTTACCTCCCAAGGAGTCCTCCCAAGGTTCCCTCAAGTCTCTCAAGGTCCCAACCTTTGAGTTTTAAGAGTTACGTTTTAAGGTAAGGGATCCGACCTCTCTCTTTCTTTTCAAGTAATCTCTTTTATGTCATTCCTTTTATGCTCCATGTTCTTATGTTGGAGGATGTTATTTTATATTCATTATACTGTAATTTTTATGTTCATATGATGAGAGACCCCCTCTTACTCTCATCATTTCATTTTATGAAAGTTTAAGTGGCGCCGTTAGGCTGCCGAAATTTTTGTAACGGATTCTTTCACCCTTCTCGTTTTCAAGATCTATTTTCATGTCAAGTCTTTCAAGTTACTTTTTATTATGTTTAGGTATGATATCTATATCTATCATACTGAACCATTATGTTCATATGATGAGAGACACTATTTTGATCTTTTAAATTCATTTTTGGTTGAAGTTTAAGTGACGCCGTTAGGCTGCCGAATTTTTAAGGGATTCGTTCGCCTTTCTCATTTTTCAAAGATCTACTTTCATGTCAAGTATTTCAAGTTCCTTTTGTATTATGTTGGGGTATGATCTCTATATCTATCATACTGATCTTTCATGTTCATATGATGAGAGACCCTATTTGATCTCATCAATTCATTTTTGTTGATGTTTAAGTGACGTCGTTGGGCTGCCGAATTTTCATACGAGAAATCTTATTTTTGTCTTCCTTTCATGTTCTTCATTTCATATGGTATATCTTTAAAATTTCATTACCATGTTCTAAAATCCTTTATATTCTGTCCCTATACTGTTTTATGGGTCATTTATGATTGTTTGACCCATGTCCCCTATCTTTTCAATGTTTTCTAAAACCCCGAAACATAGTCGTTATGCTGCAGAATTTTTGTCTCAAAATGCATCTCTCTTTTCTCAAAATTATTTTATGTTATAAAGTGAATACTCAAAGCTCTTATTTCTACATGGGTATTCACATATATATCAAAATGTTCTATTTTAAATTCTGGGATTTACATACATGAGACCCGCTCTCCCCTTCCGTGGGTTTTAAAGTGACGTAAAGATCATGTCTTTAAAGAAGTTTTTAAAACTTTATGATTATGAAATGAAACCCATTTATTTTATGATATATGGGTTATTTATGAAATGTTTGATGATGATATATGTGGCTCACATGATAATAAAGGAAAATTTAAGGGTGCGCCCTGGTAGAGCTCCAATGCATTGGGTAATGATGTAACCACTAGAGATTACAATTTTCACGATATCTTGGTGAATAACCATGGTAATTTTCAAATGACACCTTGGGGATGGACCTTGGTGATATGTTCATGATTTTCTATGTTAAATGATTTATCCACATCTTCAATTTATGAAAAATGTTATTTTTATTAAGATATATCTCATGATTTCTTTCTCGTGCCTTAAAGTTCTTTTCATGACCTTATTGAAGTATCTCAAGTTCACATGTAAAATGTTTATCTTGTTTCCCTTACTGGGCCTTTTGCTCACCATTTCTTTTGATGTATGTCCCCAGGTTATGAGATGCAGTAATGAACCTAGGATGAACATGAGGATAATCCTTTCAAGTGTTTAAGAAGAATGTTTTATGTTTCCATGTTTTAAGTTCCTGGTTTCCAAGACACTAAACCTTAAAGATCCTCAGTTTTGTAAAATGTAACGAAAGTTTATGTGATAAAAGGCAGGATTCTATAGTTGGTATCAAAGGATGGTTTAGTTATTTGTGGAAATTAGGATATGAAAACTTTAGTAAGAACCCTATAGAAAATTTTAAATATAGGAAATCTTCCTGGTATTTTGGTGAGTATTGAGTAAGGGGTTGCCAAGGAAATACATCCCTGTCTGGATATGAGCAGGTAGAGGTGGCTCTGGCACAGATGTACATAGGGGTAAAACCCGAAAACACCGCTTTGAGCTAGACTCTAACGGGAACTGGTACACGACAACGGGCCTTGCTGCACTCTTTGGTTACGACACTCCCGGGGGATATGCTTTGGAAAATTCATAAGCTTAGTATGAACCATTGTTAAAGGAACAAAGATAAAATAAAATAAAGATTCACATATGAATATATGATCATGGATAACCTAGATGGGAACCTAGGGGATCACAAGTTAGGGTATACTTTTATTCTACAAGTTATCCTTATATGCTTTAAGTTCCTTTTCATGATTATTGGCTAAGTATTTAAGCCCCTAATTATAATTTCTCTTCTTAGTTAATGGTGGGAAATGGAAGAACATGTCCCAACAACCAATGTGATAGGAAATGAGATGATTTCCCTATTAATATGAAAGAGGTGATTAGTGGATTAAAAGATGATTATTATTTTGGAAGACGTTCACTATTTTGGGGACCCTATATGATCGAGGTAAATAGATTACTACGTTATTTTCATTGAGGAGTAAGGTTGACTTATATTTTGAAGAATCAGTGAATTTAAGGTGAACTTATGGTAATATAGGTTACTTATGGAAATGATTAACCTATCTTGGGGAAAATATGTTTAGGTTAGTTACTTTTGTTATAAGATGTTAGGAGTGGTTTATGTTGTTTGGAGATGAACGATGAAGTTTATTTTTGAAGACTATGTTATCAAATCCTTCTCGTACTTGGGTTTCAATCTTAGTTTAGTTTATTTTGAGGAATTTTAAGGACAATTATTTATGGAATGGTCTATGATGAACTTTGGGTAGTACCGTTGAATTTTGAAGATTTAAAGAAGTTTCCCTTCATATGGGATTCTTTCTTTTTGAAGAGTTGTTTTATCTTACCCTTTCTATTTTTGAGATAATATAAGAAATAGATAGTTAATCTTTGGTAGATTATGTGATTCTCTAGAAGATGATTCTTGTGCTTTTGATGAGACCAAGTGTTTTTGAATTCTCATCATTTGGAGAAAATATTAGTTTTAGTAGAGACTTATTAAAGGATGAAACTCTACTTGAAGGTAGGTATATTTTCTTATGTTTCTGTTCTATGTAGTAAATGAATTCCTCAAAATTATGAAAAGGAACATAAAAAAAAATGTTGTTGGATTACGTTTCCTACTAAGTAATCAAATACCGTTTACACGCATCATAAGTTTGGGATTTGCTTATGGTTAACTTTCTCTTAATCATGTTTTCTATCACTCTCCCCCAGAACTTGACCTTTTTTTTCTTCCATAACCATGTTTTCCTCCATGGAATCCTAGTATGGGTTAACTCAGGTGACGTTTTTACTTCCCTTTCTTTCTTTTAAAGTAATAGTGTTACTGACTCCTTTTCCGATGTGGGACTTTCAATGAAATTTCAAAACCCAATTTTAAAAATTACGAGGACGCAATTTCTTAAGGGGGGAAGATTATAACAACCCGAAATTTTGAATAAATCTTGTTTCCCAATTTTATGTGTTATTTTATTTTATTTTTATACTCAACAAAAATGTTTCATTTGATAACATGAGTATAATTAAAATGAGACCTTTGGGTTTTGACTGTTATATGACCATTGGTCAATATGACCACTGGAAACTAAACGTTTTGATTAATGTCTCTAAATACAAGTAATCTTGGTTAATTAATATAGAAAAAAGATTCGATGGCCTCACCCAGTAGTCTTTGACCGATCGAAGCCCATCTAACAGAACTTGGGAAGGAGGTAGCACCACTGGGCTTTGCTATGGACCAAACCCAAGCTGAACTTCATCGTGTGAAGCTAGAATGGGATCGCCTTCGCGAGAAGTTCAAACTGATAGAAATTACTACTCGTGCGATGTTGGCCGAGCCTCCCTCAGATTCTCTTACCTTAGCACACCTTACACTTAGGTCCTATGCTGGAGTGATAAGGGGCTATGTAAGGAGACCGTAACTGCCTTGTGTAATCCTTTGTTTTAAATAAAAATTGGGATTTCTTCTTATGATGATGTTTATGACTTTTCAAATGTCTGGATAAATACAGTATGCATATTTTTGGTGAATTTTAGAGAAAGGATATTTTAAAAAATGTTTATGTAAACCTTAAATAATTAAAAATGTGTAATGATTTTCAAAAAATGGTCTTCTACAATTATGTTCAGTACGAAATTTAGAGTCTCATAAGATCAACTTAATTTTTGATGAATAGTAAATTATGAATAGTGATTTTATGCTTAGGATTAGTAATGTGACCAAATGGATTAGTAATCTCACTTAAAGAAAGTATTAATATAATCTAGGCACCTTGATTAAGTAATGTGATTCAATAAAATGGTTAAATAACGGTTTCATAAATTATTATTCAAGTATTAGTTTTTTTGGGTGAATAGTGTTTTTTAATTAAAAATTAAATTAAAAATATTTAGAAAATTATTTTTATAAAATGGATTTCATTTTTGAACTCAGAGCATCGATATTATGTTAAGGTAATTTTTGGGGATTTTTCTAAAAAAATGAATTTTCGGTGAATAGTATATTTATTTAAAAAATAAATTAAAAATATTCAGAAAATTATTTTTATAAAATGAAGTTCATTTTTGAAATCAGTGCATTGATATTTGTTTAAGGTGAAATTTTGGGATTTTTCTGAGAAAGTTGAATTTTCAGTGAATAGTAAAAATACAGTTTTAGGGTTTCGGTGTGTTTAATGACATCATAACTATGTCATGATGATTTCATGAGATATTTTATGGGTTGGCCGACCAAAGGTGATGAATTATTGTATGGGGGCCCCATGTGGCCTAACTTAATGGGAAATATCATGGGAGAGCACATGGTTTTGAGAAACCCACTTATGAGGTGTCCCTTGGCCATTAATGACTTGTCCCCTCACTTTCCCTATAAATACCAAGCCATTCTCTCATCCTTGGGACTCAAAAATCATTCTCAACGAAGTTATGGTCTCCTTACCTCCAAAGGAGTCCTCCCAAGGTGCCCTCAAGCCTCTTAAGGTCCCAACCTTTGAGTTTTAAGAGTTACGTTTTAAGGTAAGGGATCCGACCTCTCTCTTTCTTTTCAAGTAATCTCTTTTATGTCATTCCTTTTATGATCCATGTTCTTATGTTGGAGGATGTTATTTTATATTCATTATACTGCCATTTTTATGTTCAAATGATGAGAGATCCCCTCTTACTCTCATCATTTCATTTTATGAAAGTTTAAGTGGCGCCGTTAGGCTGCCGAAATTTTTGTAACGGATTCTTTCACCCTTCTCATTTTCAAGATCTATTTTCATGTCAAGTCTTTAAAGTTCCTTTTTATTATGTTGGGGTATGATATATATATATATCATACTTAACCCTTATTTTAATATGATGAGAGACCCTATTTTGATCTTGTCAATTCATTTTTGGTTGAAGTTTAAGTGACGCCGTTAGGCTGCCGAATTTTTAAGGGATTCATTCGCCTTTCTCATTTTTCAAAGATCTACATTCATGTCAAGTATTTCAAGTTTCTTTTGTATTATGTTGGGGTATGATCTCTATATCTATCATACTGATCTTTGATGTTCATATGATGAGAGACCCTATTTGATCTCATCAATTCATTTTTGTTGAAGTTTAAGTGACGCCGTTGGGCTACCGAATTTTCATAAGAGAAATCTTATTTTTGTCTTCCTTTAATGTTCTTAATTTCATATGGTATATATTTCCAATTTAATTACCATGTTCTAAAATACTTTATATTCTGTACCTCTACTGTTTTATGGGTCATTTATGATTGTTTGACCCATGTCCCCTCTCTTTTCAATGTTTTCTAAAACCCCGAAACATAGTCGTTATGCTGCAGAATTTTTGTCTGAAAATGCCTCTCTCTTTTCTCAAAATTATTTTATGTTATAAAGTGAAAACTCAAAGCTCTTATTTCTACAGGGGTATTCAAATATATATCAAAATGTTCTATTTTAAATTCTGGTATTTACATACATGAGACCCGCTCTCCCCTTCCGTGGGTTTTAAAGTGACGTAAAGATCATGTCTTTATAGCAGTTTTTAAAACGTTATGATTATGAAATGAAACCCATTTATTTTATGATATATGGGTTTTTTATGAAATGTTTGATGATGATATATGTGGATCACATGATAATAAATGCCAATTTAAGGGTGTGCCCTGATAGCGCTCCAATGCATTGGGTAATGATGTAAGCACTGGAGATTACAATTTTCACGATATCTTGGTGAATAACCTTGGTAATTTTCAAATGACACCTTGGGGATGGACCTTGGTGATATGTTCATGATTGTCTATGTTAAATGATGTAGACACATCTTCAAGTTATGAAAAATGTTTTTTTTATTATGATATATCTCATGATTTCTTTGTCGTGCCTTAAAGTTCTTTTCATGACCTTATTGAAGTATCTCAAGTTCACATGTAAAATGTTTATCTTGTTTCCCTTACTGGGCCTTCTGCTCACCCTTTCTTTTGATGTATGTCCCCAGGTTATGAGAGGCAATAATGAACCTAGTATGAACATGAGGAGAAGCCTTTAAAGTGTTTATGAAGAATGTTTTATGTTTTCATGTTTTAAGTTCCTGGTTTCCAAGACACTAAACCTTAATGATCCTCAGTTTTGTAAAATGTAATGAAATTTTATATGATAAAAAGGCGGGATGCTATACTCTAATCCACAAAATAAACCTCCCCATGAGGAATATTATAGACACATCAAAAAATAGAGGAAAAATGTCCCCTAGGTTGGTATGAGGAGCACAGATCTTTCATTATCTCAAAGACCAATGGTTTCTTGCACTGAAAATCCTCCCAAACTGTGATCCATACCCATTCAACAAGAATTTTAGAAACATCGACCTCAATGAAAATATGTGGGGATATAGGTTGACAAACCAAAATATTTCGATTGTCCGAGAAAAAAAATCATCCGACCAGGTTTTCAAGTATATGGATAATCAATGGATTTTGGAAAGAAAGAGGGAGTTAAAGAAATATTACCCACTAAGCCAAAGTTGGAACATATTGTTTTATATGAAAGTCATAAGACCAATAAAATAGGTGGAATTGGGATCTGTTTTATATGTGAGGATATTTGGACCAGGCAAGGATTAAGTCCTCCTCCAATGCAAAATGAACAATCATATGCTGATTATCGAGAAGCCTAATGATCTCACAGTCCTCTAAATCTAGAGATCAAAACATGAAGCTATCAAATGTTCCAACCGATGGATTATGATGAGTGAAACAAGCCACCAAGGTTATATTTATGAGATATTAAGCTTCAGAGAACTCTGAAGGTGAAATTGAGAGTTTATGGAATCCAACATGAAGATCCGAAACTTTAGGGATGAGAGATATTTTTGGAAATTGAGGAAGGAGATCTAGGTTGGTGAAATGGGAAAAGGAGAGCCAATCCCCTAATGAGAATTAAGGATTCCTTACCCCCTTCCAATGGGGGAGGGAGCATTTCTACGACCATCACCACCTTAGGGATTCATCGAGCACCAAGGATGATAATAAATCAGATATTCCTTCCATATAATTATTTAATTACATGTTGGTATAATCCTAATTTATGCTTACCAAAATCCTTATGATCTCTATGTAATACCTAAGCATAGATCAAGAACTAATTTTAGTTTTTTGGCGGTTCATCTAGTATGGATATTATGGGAATATCCATGATATTGTACTTCTCCCATATACAGTTTTTCTCAAACCATAATTGCTTGAGTTTATCTTGGTCTTGGTCCAATACAAACCCCATAGAAGATACCTCCTTTTAGAGATCAGTCAAATGGGATTCATATTGAATACTTATACTTATAGATTCTATTTATTCCTAATTTATTTGTTTATATTTCTAAGGGGTTATATCTTTTTTATATTATCTAATTTAACATCTATGTTTTAATGGTCACATTAAATATAAAAAATGTATCAAGGTTTTTTATTTTTGTTTAGTATAGTGTGTGAAATAAACTATTATATATATTATTTATTCAAGGAGGATATACAATGAAATATAAGTTCATTACATTCTCCCCCTAAAAAAAACTACATCCTCATAATTTAAATTATTTCTTACAAATAAAGTTAGATAAGGGTATCTATAAGATATCTTGAGATTTATCTTTATAAAGTGGTAAAAATCACATGTATTCACTTATAATATGCATAATCACTATATTGTGTTTCATCCAAACCATTTGATTAGTCACTGAAAGTGGATAATATTAATTTTTAATATCTTTATATTCATTGTTCCAAAGTCCATAAACATTGTTTTTAGTGCATTACATAAATAGAACTTCATTTCTCATCAAAAATGCAATTCATGTTTTAAATGCAAATTTGGGCCCAATCATTCATTTGTTTGTGGACAATATTATATTCACTTTCTGAATTTGAAATTTTGGGATATGATTGATCACTTTATTTGGAACAGTTTTTCTTTTAGGACCACTGGATTAATCCCAAAGGAAGATGGAGAATTTTGCACCTGAAGGCAGAAACTTGCTGGAAAAAGCATAATGGGCCTAAGGCCCATCAAACAAATGTGGGGCCCAGAAACCAATCCCAATGAAGCTCAAATTTATACAGTAGAAAGATAAAAATATTAGGATCATTTTATTCAACTTTGGCCGGAGCTAATTCTGATGTTTTGATGATGATAAAGGGATCTGAAGTTGAGATTTAAATGGTGGACTCGTCATTAATGCACAGAAATCCGTCCCACAATTTCGATCATAACTTCCAAACGGCTGAGCAAAAGTTTCTGAAATTTTGAGAGATTCTAGAAGACACATGTACGAAGATAGTTTCTATTTATGACACCTTTTTATTCGGGCGTATGAAGTGTCAAAAGAACGAGTCAAAATGGAGGATGAATCTGGCTGGTTTTGTGGTCAACTTTGTAACGTTAATTTCCTTTTGATTCTTCACCCTCCTTTTGACTCTCTTAATTGTTGGGGGGTGAATTAATTGTTGGGGGTGGACATAAGGCTCCTAATATTCCTATATAAGGATCTGGTGGTGAAGGGAATAATCATCTAACATTTTTCTTTGAATCCATGTTTTTCTTTCATCCATTGTATTTCTTTCAATTGTAATTTTCTGCTTTCAATTTGTAATCGCATCGTCAAGTTTTCCCATGTAAGTTTTTCTTTCACGTTTATTATTTTAATAAAATTTCTTCTTCTTCTTCAATTTTTATTTTCCTTTTCTTCACACGTTGATACCGTTGAATCATGGTTTGAAATTATTCACACCAACACTTGTGATTTCAATCCCACAACGGTGGAGTGTTCGTTCTTTTAATAATTTTCTTCTTCTTCAATTCTGACCCCATAAGTCTACATCTCGCTTCCATTGGTAGAATAGCATCAATGGAGGGCTAACCTCTGAAGGTTTTATCCAAGGGAGTAGAAAAGTCATGGATTGAATTTTATTTCATGTACTTAATATTTAAATCTATTCATTATTTTAGGATTTCCATTTGATGAGTTACATTCTTTCTCATCTTTTCCAACTTTAACGATGACACATTTTGAGTGCTAGTACGATCTATTTCCTTTGAGTGATCATTAAAGTGATCCTCAAAGTGAATTAGTGATTGGACTTGGAATTGTGTAGGGATTAAATTGGTGAATGATTTGGAAGAATTTTCTCATTGTTTGGATATGTCTTGAATTAATTACATGAAATTTTCTAAGAAAAGAAATTCATCCAATACACCCCAAGAAAAACCCTAAGATCAACCCACCATAAATAATTGTTTAGTTCACATAATTTTTTATTATATCTTATTTAAATTATATCTTCAGTTCTCTAATTAAAATCTACCTCAAAGGTGGCCACTTCATAGCCAATCCATCAATAAATCATAGCGTCTCAAGGTTACTTCTTCGGTCCATGTGGATTCGATCCCTACTTGTACTTCAACGACCGCTTTTACCGGTAGGGTAAATTTGGGCGCAACCAAATTTTGGCGCCGTTGCCGGGGACCAAGTAAGTTCCTTAGACCAAAAAATCCTCTTTTCTCACCCCAAATTCTCTATTCTCGCCCTAATTTCTCTTCTCTTTTCCCCTTTCTATTTCTGTGTGTCCAAAAAAACCCCCAAAACTAATTTTCAATCAATTCCAATGGTTTATCCTCCAAAATACCCCTTCATAAATCAATGCTGTAATCAAGTCGGAAATCAATATTGGGAAAAACCTCACATAGGGAATTTCATTGACCAATCCTTAATTGAATACACCACACCAGATGATATATACAATCAATGGGATGCTGAATGTTTACAAGATCAATTTCCATACCTATCAAGAATGATTGAAAAGATAAATAATGAGGAAGTCCATGATGTACAAACATATATCAACCCTAATCCTGAAAAAATTCTTGAACAATTGTGTGAAAAAATGGATAAAATGAATTCAGAAGTTTCATCTTTCAGATTAGAACTACAAAGCTTTAAGACTTTTGAGGAACCCGTTCCCACTCAAGATGTTCTTTCCTCATCATTGATAGATGAATATTTTATCCCAAAAACCTCCCATGAATTGAAAAAAAGAACTAACCTTTAGATATGGGATAACTGAACAAGATCAAAGAAATGTTGAAGGGTATTTAAATCAGGATGAAATTAATTTTTTGGATTCACAAGGGGAAAATTTGTCTTCATGGATTGAGTGTTCGGAATATTGCTCCAATAAAATTTTTTTAGAATCACCGATCATTGAAACATTGGGAGATATAACGAATATTGTGTCTATACCCACTCATGAAATTCAAATGGAAAATTTTGTGGATGAATCATCTTTTCAAAAGGAACCAATTCTTTCAAATGTTTTTAAAGAAGAAACAATTTTTGATTCAAATTATCATTCTTCATTAGGAAAATTCAATCAAACTGAACTCGATGTTTTAATACTTCCTTCCCTACTCAATAATCCCTCTATTTATGATAACCAAGACCATTCAATTATCATAAATTTTCATCAAGAATCTCACCATGTAGGAATGAACCTTGAAATCATAGGAAATAATCCGGATAAAACATGATCATCCATTTTAGATATTCCTTGGATTTTACCAATCATTGTAGAAAATAGGATTTCATACGAACCAAATTTCAAAAAAACAATCAATATCAATCTTGTTGAAGTGGAGAAAGATGGGTTAATTAAAATTTTGAAAGTTGGAATTGGATAAGTTGGGGGGTACAAGTCGAGCTAACGACGTTAAACAAAAGCGCTGCATGGGAGGCAACCCATGGTTTTCTTGTTTCCAATCATTTTGAATCATTTTATTTTTCATATAATAAATTACCATAAGCTGTTGACCTGTTCTTCTTTTATGAGTAAGGATGGGTATGAAAGGGGAGCGCCATATTCATCCGTGTCATGTGGTGTGATCTCTGAGTAATACCTTACCCAGAAAATATAAAGAAGACAATGTATCATCAGTTTATTTTGTTTTATTTTTTTTATAGGTTAAAAAAAATAAAAGGAAATGTTTAAATCCATAAGGAAAATCCATTCACCACCATCCAAGCCGCTGATACTCAAATCCATGATTGAAGGGAGACAATGGCATGCGCTATCATCATCAACCACCAGGTGACTTCATTCCATGATTTTCATTTTAAATTTCTTCATTGAACTCCTCTCCTACCCCCTTCTAACTTTTCTTTTCTTTAAACACTGGGGACAGTGTCATTCTAAGTTGGGGGGAGATAAAAAATGATTTTTTTATTTTGTGAATAAAAACATGCATGAAAAGAAAAATTCCATTAACCATAAACATGATAAACACACATTGTAAACACTAAAATTGGAAATCAAATAAATTTTGCATGCCTTGATTCTGATTTTAATGCAAGTTTAAGTTCATGAGCATAGTTTTTGGAAAGTGCGGTTTTCCGATGTGATTTTTCAATGTTTACAATTTCATCCTATTAATAAAAATGCCACAATGCACGTCTACTGGATTGTGGGTGTAAATTTGAGTTCTTGTGTCCCTTTCATTATAGCATAGGGTTCTGAGGTCACTTTTAGTTTAATTTGAGTATCAAAAAAAAAACAAAAAAAAAACAAAAAAAAAAAAGACCACATAGAGCAATGTTTTGTCCAAATGCGTGGCATCCAAAACTTGGGGATCGTGACTCCATAGTTGTCTTGCCCAGAGTTAGGCTTTATATCTCTATTGTAGAGCATGAAATTGACAATATGTGTGGCGTCCGGCACTTGGGGATCGTGACTCCATAATTGTCGTGCCCAGAGTTAGTCTTTTCATATATATTGTGGTTAAAAAATAAAATAAAAAAAAAAATTAAAAAAAATTATTACTCATATTAAGGTTTAATGTTATTTCCACCTAGCGCTTCCATTTTTTCCCCTTGAACAATAAAATGGGCCCCATATCTTTTATGATGCACAACACTTTATCATGCTTAATTGGAATTGGATGAAATGTGGCGATGAATTTGAACAAAGGAATGGGATTGGGCTTGGGATATGCTTATGGAACTAGCTTGTTTTTAATGATTTTGATGGGTTTTCATATTTTTTTTTTGATATTAGATATTTGGGTGAGCAATGTGTATTAAAATGTTTTTTGGAAAAGGGGATTTGAATTTCATATTTGTAATTTATTTTGCTCAAGACTAACAAAACTCAAGTTGGGGGGTGTGATTAGTCACTGAAAGTAGCTAATATTAATTGTTAATATATTTATATTAATTGTTCCAAAGTCCATAAACATTGTTTTTAGTGCATTACATAAATAGAACTTCATTTCTCATCAAAAATGCAATTAATGTTTAAAATGAAAATTTAGGCCCAATCATTCATTTGTTTGTGGACAATATTATATTCACTTTCTGAATTTTAAATTTTGGGATATGATTGATCACTTTGTTTGAAACATTTTTTCTTTTAGGACTGCTGGATGAATTCCAAAGGAAGATGGAGAATTTTGCGCCTGAAGGCAGAAACTTGCTGGAAAAAGAATAATGGGCCTAAGGCCCATCAAACAAATGTGGGGCCCAGAAACCAAGCCCAATGAAGCTCAAATTTATACAGTAGAAAGATAAAAATATTAGGATCATTTTATTAAACTGTGGCTGGAGCTAAGTCTGAAGTTTTCATGATGATAAAGGGATCTGAAGTTGAGCTTTAAATGGTGGACTCGTCATTAATGCACAGAAATACGTCCCACCATTTCGATCATAAATTCCAAACGGCTGAGAAAAATGTTCTGAAATTTTGAGAGCTTCTAGAAGACACATGTACAAAGATATGTTCTATTTATGAAACCTTCGGATTCGGCCGTATGAAGTGTCAAAAGAACGCGTCAAAATGGAGGATGAATCTGGATGGTTTTGTGGTCAACTTTGTAATGTTAATTTCCTTTTGATTCTTCACCCTCCTTTTGACTCTCTTAATTGTTGGGGGGTGAATTAATTATTGGGGGTGGACATAAGGCTCCTAATATTCCTATATAAGGAGCTGGTGGTGAAGGGAATAATCATCTAACATTTTTCTTTGAATCCATGTTTTTCTTTCATCCATTGTATTTCTTTCAATGGTAATTTTCTGCTTTCAATTTGTAATCGCATCGTCAAGTTTTCCCATGTAAGTTTTTCTTTCACGTTTATTATTTTAATAAAATTTCTTCTTCTTCTTCAATTTTTATTTTCGTTTTCTTCACACGTTGATACCGTTGAATCATGGTTTGAAATTATTCACACCAATACTTGTGATTTCAATCACACAATGGTGGAGTGTTCGTTCTTTTAATAATTTTCTTCTTCTTCAATTCCGACCCCATAAGTCTACATCCCGCTTCCATTGGTAGAATAACATCAATGTAGGGCTAAACTCTTAAGGTTTGATCCAAGGGAGTATCAAGGTCATGGATTGAATGTTATTTCATGTACTTAATATTTAAATCTATTCATTATTTTAGGATTTCCATTTGATGAGTTACATTCTCTCTCATCTTTGCCAACTTTAACGATGACACATTTTGAGTGCTAGTACAATCTATTTCCTTTGAGTGCTAATTAAAGTTACCCTCAAAGTGAATTAGTGATTGGACTTGGAATTGTGTAGGGATTAAATTGGTGAATGATTTGGAAGAATTATCTTATTGTTTGGATATGTCTTGAATTAATTACATGAAATTTTCTAAGAAAAGAAATTCATCCAATCCACCCCAAGCAAAACCCTAAGATCAACCCACCATCAATAATTGTTTAGTTCACATAATTTTTTATTATATCTTATTTAAATTATATCTTTAGTTCTCCAATTAAAATCTACCTCAAAGTTGGCCACTTCATAGCCAATCCATCAATAAATCATAGTGTCTCAAGGTTACTTCTTCGGTCCCTGTGGATTTGATCCCTACTTGTACTTCAACGACCGCTTTTACCGGTAGGGTAAATTTAGGCGCAACCAAATTTTGGCGCCGTTGCCGGGGACCAAGTAATTTCCTTAGACGAAAAAAATCCTCTTTTCTCACCCCAAATTCTCTATTCTCACCCTAATTTCTCTTCTCTTTTCCCCTTTATATTTCCGTGTGTCCAAAAAAACCCCAAAACTAATTTTCAATCAATTCCAATGGATTATCCTCCAAAATACCCCTTCATAAATCAATGCTATAATCAAGTCGGAAATCAATATTGGGAAACACCTCACATAGCGAATTTCATTGACCAATCCTTAATTGAATACACCACACTAGATGAGATGTACAATCAATGGGATGCTGAATGTTTACAAGATCAATTTCCATACCTATCAAGAATGATTGAAAAGATAAATAATGAGGAAGTCCATGATGTACAAACATATATCAACCCTAATCCTGAAAAAATTCTTGAACAATTGTTTGAACAAATGGAGAAAATGAATTCAGAAGTTTCATCTTTCATATTAGAACTACAAAGCTTTAAGACTTTTGAGGAACCCGTTCCCACTCAAGATGTTCTTTCCTCATCATTGATAGATGAATATTTTATCCAAAAAACCTCCCATGAATTGAAAAAAAGAACTAACCTTTGGATATGGGATAACTGAACAAGATCAAAGAAATGTTGAAGGGTATTTAAATCAGGATGAAATTAATTTTTTGGATTCACAAGGGGAAAATTTGTCTTCATGGATTGAGTGTTCGGAATATTGCTCCAATAACAATTTTTTAGAATCACCGATCATTGAACCATTGGGAGATATAACGAATATTGTGTCTATACCCACTCATGAAATCCAAATGGAAAATTTTGTGGATGAATCATCTTTTCAAAAGGAACCAATTCTTTCAAATGTTTTTAAAAAAGAAACAATTTTTGATTCAAATTATCATTCTTCTTTAGGAAAATTCAATCAAACTAAACTCGATGTTTTAATACTTCCTTCCCTACTCAATAATCCCTCTATTTATGATAACCAAGACCATTCAATTATCATCAATTTTCATCAAGAATCTCACCATGTAGGAATGAACCTTGAAATCATAGGAAATAATCCGGATAAAACACGATCAACCATTTTAGATATTCCTTGGATTTTACCAATCATTGTAGAAAATAGGATTTCATACGAACCAAATTTCAAAAAAACAATCAATCTCAATCTTGTTGAAGTGGAGAAAGATGGGTTAATTAAAATTTTGAAAGTTGGAATTGGATAAGTTGGGGGGTACAAGTCGAGCTAACGACGTTAAATAAAAGTGCTGCATGGGAGGCAACCCATGGTTTTCTTGTTTCCAATCATTTTGAATCATTTTATTTTTCATATAATAAATTACCATAAGCTGTTGACCTATTCTTATTTTATGAGTAAGGATGGGTATGAAAGGGGAGCGCCATATTCATCCGTGTCACGTGGTGTGATCTCTGAGTAATACCTTACCAAGAAAATATAAAGAAGACAATGTATCATCAGTTTATTTTGTTTTTTTTATAGGTTAAAAAAAAATAAAAGGACATGTTGAAATCCATAAGGAAAATCCATTCACCACCATCCAAGCCTCTGAGACTCAAATCCATGATTGAAGGGAGACTATGGCATGTGATATCATCATCAACCACCAGGTGACTTCATTCCATGATTTTCATTTTAAATTTCTTCATTGAACTCCTCTCCTACCCCCTTCTAACTTTTCTTTTCTTTAAACACTGGGGACAGTGTCATTCTAAGTTGGGGGGAGATAAAAAATGATTTTTTTTTAATTTGTGAATAAAAACATGCATGAAAAGAAAAATTCCATTAACCATAAACATGATAAACACACATTGTAAACTCTAAAATTAGAAATCAAATAAATTTTGCATGCCTTGATTCTGATTTTAATGCAAGTTTAAGTTCATGAGCATAGTTTTTGGAAAGTGCGGTTGTCCGATGTGATTTTTCAATGTTTACAATTTCATCCTATTAATAAAAATGCCACAATGCACGTCTACTGGATCGTGGGTGTAAATTTGAGTTCTTGGGTCCCTTTCATTATATCATAGGGTTCTGGGGTCACTTTTAGTTTAATTTGAGTATCCAAAAAAAAAAACAAAAACAACAAAAAAAGACCACATAGAGCAATGTTTTGTCCAAATGCGTGGCATCCAGCACTTGGGGATCGTGACTCCATAGTTGTCTTTCCCAGAGTTAGGATTTATATCTCTATTGTAGAGCATGAAATTGACAATATGTGTGGCGCCCGACACTTGGGGATCATGACTCCATAGTTGTCTTGCCCAGAGTTAGTCTTTTCATATCTATTGTGGTTAAAAAAATAAAATCAAAAAAAAATTTAAAAAATGGATACTCATCTTAAGGTTTAATGTTATTCCCACCTAGCGCTTCCATTTTTTCCCCTTGAACAATAAAATGGGCCCCATATCTTTTATGATGCACAACACTTTATCATGCTTAATTGGAATTGGATGAAATGTGGCGATGAATTTGAACAAAGGAATGGGCTTGGGCTTGGGATATGCTTATGGACCTAGCTTGTTTTTAATGATTTTTATGGGTTTTCATAATTTTTTTTTGATATTAGATATTTGGGTGAGCAATGTGTATTAAAATGTTTTTTGGAAAAGGGGATTTGAATTTCATATTTGTAATTTATTTTGCTCGGGACTAGCAAAACTCAAGTTGGGGGGTGTGATTAGTCACTGAAAGTGGCTAATATTAATTGTTAATATTTTTATATTCATTGTTCCAAATTCCATAAACATTTTTTTTAGTGCATTACATAAATAGAACTTCATTTCTCATCAAAAATGCAATTCATGTTTAAAATGCAAATTTGGTCCCAATCATTCATTTGTTTTTGGACAATATTATATTCACTTTCTGAATTTGAAATTTCGGGATGTGATTTATCACTTTGTTTGGAAATTTTTTTCTTTTAGGACCGCTGGATGAATCCCAAAGGAAGATAGATAATTTTGCACCTGAAGGCAGAAACTTGCTGGAAAAAGCATAATGGGCCTAAGGCCCATCAAACAAATGTGGGGCCGAGAAACCAAGCCCAATGAAGCTCAAATTTATAAAGTAGAAAGATAAAAATATGAGGATCTTTTTATTCAACTATGGCCGGAGCTAATTATGATGTTTTCATGATGATAAAGGGATCTGAAGTTGAGATTTAAATGGTGGACTCGTCATTAATGCACAGAAATCCGTCCCACCATTTCGATCATAACTACCAAACTTCTGAGCAAAACTTTCTGAAATTTTGAGAGATTCTATAAGACACATGTACGAAGATATTTTCTATTTATGAAACCTTCGTATTCGGCCGTATGAAGTGTAAAAATAACACGTCAAAATGGAGGATGAATCTGGCTGGTTTTGTGGTCAACTTTGTAACGTTAATTTCCTTTTGATTCTTCACCCTCCTTTTGACTCTCTTAATTGTTGGGGGGTGAATTAATTGTTGGGGGTGGACATAAGGCTCCTAATATTCCTATATAATGAGATGGTGGTGAAGGGAATAATCATCTAACATTTTTCTTTGAATCCATGTTTTTCTTTCATCCATTGTATTTGTTTCAATTGTAATTTTCTACTTTCAATTTGTAATCGCATCGTCAAGTTTTCCCATGTAAGTTTTTCTTTCACGTTTATTATTTTAATAAAATTTCTTCTTCTTCTTCAATTTTTATTTTCCTTTTCTTCACACGTTGATACCGTTGAATCATGGTTTGAAATTATTCACACCAACACTTGTGATTTCAATCACACAACGGTGGAGTGTTCATTCTTTTAATAATTTTATTCTTCTTCAATTCCGACCCCATAAGTCTACATCCCGCTTCCATTGGTAGAATAGCATCAATGGAGGGCTAACCTCTTAAGTGTTGATCCAAGGGAGTAGCAAGGTCATGGATTGAATGTTATTTAATGTACTTAATATTTAAATCTATTCATTATTTTAGGATTTCCATTTGATGAGTTACATTCTTTCTCATCTTTTCCAACTTTAACGATGACACATTTTGAGTGCTAGTACGATATATTTCCTTTGAGTGCTCATTAAAGTGATCCTCAAAGTGAATTAGTGATTGGCCTTGGAATTGTGTAGGGATTAAATTGGTGAATGATTTGGAAGAATTATCTCATTGTTTGGATATGTCTTGAATTAATTACATGAAATTTTCTAAGAAAAGAAATTCATCCAATCCACCCCAAGAAAAACCCTAAGATCAACCCACCATCAATAATTGTTTAGTTCACATAATTTTTTATTATATCTTATTTAAATTATATCTTTAGTTCTCCAATTAAAATCTACCTCAAAGTTGGCCACTTCATAGCCAATCCATCAATAAATCATAGCGTCTCAAGGTTACTTCTTTGGTCCCTGTGGATTCGATCCCTACTTGTACTTCAACGACCGCTTTTACCGGTAGGGTAAATTTGGGCGCAACCACCATTTGAGTTAAATAACTCTATAGGTCTGGTGTTAAGACCTATTTTATTTTTCCTTGAGTTCATAGTCATAATTTCAATGAAATATTATCTTAAATTGATCTAAGGAATAAAATTTTATTCCCTATTTTATAATAGATACACCATACACTTGTATCTATCATCCCTCACGGTTCATGAAGTTAGTGGTGCTGGTGGAAAGTTGAGGTCGAATGATGAAGTCAATGAAGAGTTATCCTCCTCATATGTCTTATTGAGATCTATATTTATACCCCTCCTATCCATTTCTGGAGTAGCCACCTTCACCACACCATCCTAAAACTTCTCCATCTTATCCCTCACATGCATCGCCAACTTCAATAGATGACCACCCATCTCATCACCTACTTTTTTCACTAGTCCCTATATTGGTCACCCCATAAAACCCTCCTACCTAAATTTTTATGGGGGATGAAGACCACACCACGTTCACTCTGGGTGTCTCTTTATGTTCCCAAATATGCCCTTACAAAATCCAAACTATTTCTTATGCACATTACATGGGATCACATGCTCAGGGGAATTAAACATGATTCTTGAACTTATCTTAAACTCAAGTTCAATAGAAGGCCTCCTCATTTTCTCCTAAACAATATGTATTGTTTCACTAGAAGTGGTATATGAGGGTAGTATTCTACATCCACCATTGGCATGGTGGATTCAAACTCTCCAAAAACATTTGGTCCTATGCATGGTGATGTTGAATTATTAGATGATGATGAAGACAATATATTTTTTTTCATTTGTTGTTACATTGACATTAAGATATCTCTGCAGTCTCCACTAGTTCTTGTCTCCACCCCATCAATTTTTCCAATAATGATGTTTTTGTGGGTGATCTAAGAACGATCAGTGAATAGTGATTCTATATTGAAATAGTTAATCTATTACTATAATCCCATTGAATTTATAAAAAATATCTATACTAAAATTTATCTTCCCATAAACATAAATTTCAAAATGAAACCATCATATAACAAGAATTTTTTTTATAAACAAAACATTACAATGGTACACTAATAAAAAAAATCTTGGAAACATTTAATGTATAGAATAAAGATACCATATTAATAATTATAAAGTGGAGGATTTAATTATCAAAATCCACCTCATCAATAGTCATTGAACATGCACCACCTTGTTCCCTTATATGTAGTGTTTTTTCACACCTATCATTATGATCATTCTTGGATTTATGGTGATGACTTGGGTAATGTCCAAGCTTTACAAACTTAAGGCATTAAATCATTAGAGGTTCTTTTAGATGAATTCTTTCCACTACCATATTGATAACAATTTTTTTTATATTCTTGTAGTAGTTTGATGCTCGATGATCCAATCTTCTATAAGTAAATCATTTTATAGTTCCCTTGAGGAAAATTTAATGGTGCATTTCCAATATTTTTTGCATATAGGTGGTTGAATATCCCTTATTTCATCATATTCGTTGCCTAAATTTTCCTGAGTCTCCATCCTTATCTTCTCGGATGCACTTCAGATTTCAACTATGGTTACATTGTTAATCATTTTCATGATAGTTGGTTTGGAATAATCACTATATTTCTCATTCCACCTCCCATTACAATGGTTTGATTGTTTAGGTAATCATCATATTTTCCTTCACACCCAAGGTTAACTCAGATCCTTCTGGTTCCATCCATCACTAAATCAAAAAGGGTTTACACGAGTTAAAAAAATGTAACATCATAGGGGGATTATCATAATTATTAACATAAAAGGTATTCAAACTTAAAACCTTTTATCATTTTTCATAATCTCCTTATACCATAATTCCTTTAGTTTATCCTATATCGATATTATTTTGACCTAGGTTACTTTGAGTTGGGTTATATTATACTTCTCAACCCATTCCCTCAAAGTAACTAGGAATTAAATCCCTATTATTTGTTTTTAAAGATAATATGATTAAATAAAGCATATCCCCCAGGAGAGTAAAATTAGGTCTAAAGTTAGGACTCTTTTTTGTTTACCAGGTGATGATTGTGTTAATACCTAACACACCCTTTTGGGGTTATAACCCCTAGGTGCATATATTATAGATCCAAAATCCACCTGCAATATCTAGAAAGGGATGTATTTCCAGGAAAACCAAAAACTCTATACTTTACCAAAATTATATGATTTTATTCTATACTTATATTTATCTCTTAGACTAGTCCCTAGGGGTTTCATGAATTTTCTCTAATCTTAATCTCTAAAAATAACTATTCCTTACTCTGATACCTACTATAATGACCCAAGCCTTAAACATGTTTTAATTCATGATTTATAACATTATTTCAACAATACAAGCCTATTATCTTTAGGTCTAGTGTCTTTAAAAGATTATATACATAAATACATAATCTTAAATGTAAAAAAACAAAATATTTATTTGAAACTCCACATAGTGATCCTAACTGCCATAGATATTCTAAAACTGCATATGACACCCTAGGGAAAATACATAAGGAAAATAGTGAGCTTTAAGTCCTAGTAAGGGAATAATAAAATTATATTATGAAGAAATTAATGGGTTAGTAGGTATAAAAATAATCCATAAAGAGGATCATTATAAGCATGAAAACATGGTATAAAGGAAATGAAATATTAAGATCATGGGATTGTAAACATATGGAAACATCATAAATCATGACATCATAAGAATATATCAAGGCTAAACACCAAGAAAAAAACATAGGTCAACTGCTACCATAATCATTATATGCTTTAGATAACCACCATCATAACAAAATGTGTTGAGGCTAACCACCTATGAACCCTATATAGTGTGCTAAGGCTAACTGATTGTACACCATAAATGGAATATCATGATACATTAACATTACCCAATGAATTAGATGGAAATAATGGACCCACACATTAAAACTTAGGTTAACTGCCATCATAATATATACAATAATATGTGTGGCACAAAAGAAAAAAAAACCATACATAAATCATAATAATGAAACACCCATGGGAATAAAGTGGGTTTCCCAATATTATCTTAAGGAATAACCGAAGGATATATCATATGGATTCTAAGGAGATGATGGAATAAAATTTTATTTGATATTAATTTTTGATTAAAAATAAACATGGGTCATGGACATTTTTTTTCCAATGTATAAAATTAATGATAAGGATCTAGGAGAAGTAATAATAAAAACACACCACTTGGGTGATGCTTTATAAAATAAGTATTTGATATTTTTAAAGAAGGAAAGATCTTATTATTTTCTATAAATTGATAATTGAACCAAGAGGGTTTCCCATAAAATAATTATTATTTTTTGACATCTATTTATGTTTTAAAAACATTTTATGGGGGTGAGGTTTGATATGACACAAGAAATAGGAAAGTTCCCTTAAACCAAGTTTACATTAAAAGTGGGAATTTATAGGGGATCTAAAAAATAGTATAACCCTAGAAATTAAAAGTATATTTAAATAGTTATATATTTAATGTAAATATATATATATATATATATAATAGTTACATGATAATAATATTCCATATAAGGGGGGAAAATAAATAGAATGTGTAACTGTAAAGTCATGAAGGAGGTAAATAAGATCCCGTTTATATTTTAAAACACCTTAGTTGAAATCAAAAACCATAAAATAAGATATTTTTTTTGAAAATAGGATAATGTAAATATGTTCTTCATATGAGATAACAATTAGTTTTGTTTCCAATTAAAAAGGAGAACATTGGGGGGGGGGGGAATTGTGGACAAGGACCATCATTTAAATTGATGAAAATTATTCTTAACATAGTTGAATTTTAAAAAAGGATTATAACTAACTAGTAAGGAACATTTAAATCAAAAGTGATATCCTAATATAGAAATAGCGTATACCATATTAAATGATAGATAAAACTCAAGGAGATACATTTTAACTTAAGAAATCAGATTGAGTTATGAAAAAACCATTAGATTTTAAAGAAGACGTTACTAATATAATATAGAAAGGAAGAGCATGAATAGAAGTGAAATTTCCTTGTTAAAAATTAATTTATGATATTATAAGTCTTTGGGTCAGTAGTTACACTATAAAAATGAATATTGGTGCATAATATCAAATCATTACTCAATGAGGGTTATTGATATGAAACCCTTATTTCTTAAGAAATATTTAAATAAAGCCCTTTGAAAGAGATATATATTGAATTTGAAGTAAAAATACCATGAATAAAGATATTCCATGATATTATATATCTAATTGGAAGTATACACACCATTTAAAATAAATTAGGTTCATAAAATAACATGTGTCTCAAAGAAAGAAGTTTTGAGATGAAACCCTTACCTAGTGTCCGAAAGCACTATGTACTTGCACTTAAATTTCTGAATAATTAAAATAAGTTCATTATATATATTAAAAATATAATTTTTAATATATATTTAATATTATAAGGTTGATTTATTATTTTTTGGTACTTATTTTTAATATAGTTTTTTCTTATGTGGGTTACTCTGGGTTGTTCGGTTAATTTCTTTGTAAGACTTTTAGTTTGTTGACCATGATCATGGGTGTTATAAAATAAATTCATGATATATATAATTTTATATTTATATTTAATTTATTATTACATTAGGAAAATACTTATACATTTTCTAAGGTTATCCCAAAAAGATCCAAATTAGGAAAGGGGCCTTGAAAAGTCTATTTAAGCTGATTAAAGTTACTAAAGTTGTTTATTATTTTTATTTGTTATAAAATTCCATTTATTATCATTATAGAATATTAATAGAATAAAATATATCATTTTTAAATACCAAATATAATTTTAAACTCATCCATGTTAGGTGGTCATAAAAAGAAAAACATGTCGTTCATGGAAGAGGTAGTCTGCACACATGCATAATGATGTTTTTTTCTAAATGATTTTGGAGTAAAGTATAAATGAATATTCCATTAGTATAAAAGAAATTAATAATAGAGATAATGATGTTATTATCATACCATAATGGATAGGGGTTACCTAATGGGTGTAACATTATAAAAGAACTAGAGAAGTTGGGTTGAGAGTATTACCTCTCGCTAAGTTCTCCCTTAGATAACTCCTTATGGCTCCTTAACCAAGTATTTTGGCGAGAAAAAGGTTTAAAAGGAATAGAGAGGGGTTTTAGTAGATACTAGTGTATATTTTTGGTTAATAAAAGGCTCTTTAATGGGTGGAGAAATGGGGAGGAGGCAGTCTCTGTTTATAAGTGAAGACAAAGTCACTTTTGTAAAAAATCATTATTTCTCAATAATATCACTCCATTATTCTAGGTAAAAGGCTCAAAAAATAGAAAATAATGGTGTTTAGGTAGAGATAATTCCAATAATCCCTTAAAAATTAAATATAAAATATTTTTTCACTTGTTTTAATCTTTTTCACTATGTTAAACCACTTTTATCCTAATTCACCCTTACCACGGTAACACTACATTCACCCTTGTAAACCAATTTAAATGGAAAAAATTAAAATTTAACTTATTTAATAATATAAAAATTACGATTTTAAATATTTAAATAATTTTATAAAATAAAATTTCGATGAGTTAGAGAAATTAATTTTAGTTTTAATGCGTATGATGCTTAAAAATAATTTCGTAGAAAAATTTCATTTTGAACATATAATTTTTATTTTGGGATAATATTATCAATATTTTTTATTTAAATTAAATAAATTGGTTTATTATAAAAAATATATATTTTATGTGGATTTAAAATTAATATAAAACCTAATTTTACCAAAACAATTTTTAATTGAAGGAAAAGGCCTGAAATAGTTTTTTATGAGAATTAAAATATTACAGTTAAACATAGAGTTTATAAATTTATTTTTTTAAATGAATAAAACTATTCCTTAAATAAATATTTTACCAATTAATTTTTTTATAAACTTCCATAACTCACTTATATACTCATACAGTAATAAAATTCACCATTTTGACAAAAACTGCATTTTTTCCACCAATTGTCTAAAAATAATTTATTTTAGGAAAACACTATAAATTAATCCTAAGATAATTTTCACATGAAAAATATAAAAATAGAATTCATTTTATTATATTGAAATTATATAAGTTATAAAAATTAATTTTGAAATATTAAATGTATAATGTATTAAAACAGTTTTTTGAGGAATATAACTTAAGTTCTAAAAGGTCAAATATAAGTTTGTAAATTAAAACCAACATTTTTTAAAATAATAAATTATCTTAAAAATATATATATTTGGTCATAGAAAAAAGTTTTCATGAATTTAAAATTCATACTTATATACTAACAATTTCATAAAAGTCATGTTTTTATTAAAAAAAATATTTTCTCTATCAAAAAATCATTTTTTTTGAAAAAACCCAAAAATTCATCTTAAACTCATATTTTTATTCGAAATAAAAAAATTATGTTCATTTTTTAAAATTTATAAATTCAATTTTTAATTCAAAACATTAAATAGAGTGAAAAGTTGTTTATATAAGAAAATGACTTTTGTTATATTAAATATTGTTTTTCCTTTAAATTTCTAATCAATATGTCTTATTATTATTAAATCATAATAAAATAATTTCCTTGACATAAAAAAACAATATTTGAAAAATATTTTTTTAACCATAAGGTGAATCGAGTAAAAAATAATTTTCTCTAAAATCATAAAAAATCACGATATATATATATAAATATTTAATTTCATTTGTATATAATCCTAATTTGTACTTACATAGCCCCTTATGATCTACACATAAGACCTAAAAATTATATAATCTCTGATTATAGTTTTGGGTGAAGGTTTATGTAGCATGGATATTGTGGAAATATCTATGAGCATGAAATTCTCCCGTATACGGTTTCAATCAAACAATAATTTCTTAGGTTCAGCTTGGGTTTGGTCTGACATAAACCCTGGAGAAGATACCACCTTTTTTTACTCAAAAAATATGCATCTTATGGAATACTTCTACTTTTGAATAACTTTTCTTCCTACTTTATTTTTTGATTTTTCAATGGGGTTACTTTAATTTTGTACTTACTAATTTAATGGATAAGTTTTAATAGTCATATTCAATATTCAAAATGTATCAATGTTTTTTATTTTAGTTTTCTATAGTGTGTAAAACATGCTATTATATATATATATATTATTTATTTAATAAGGATATATAGTAAAATCTAGATTCATTACACTAGTCCCCTTAAGAAAATTACCTCCTTGATTCTTTCTATACTTCTGATATAAAGGAAGACTCATCTTCTTACCTCTATGGTTTTTATTATTATAATTTCTCTTAAATTACATATTTATTTTATAATAAAAAATATGAGTTTTATGGGTGAATATAATCTCCATTTTTACCTTGATAGCATATAGAATGATTACTTCATAGCCACTGAAGTATCTTATGGCTAACTCCCTTCATAGACGTAGTTTTAAGACACTAAATAATCGATCAATATTAATTTATAGTTAAATGATAATTCTATATGCATAACTTACAAGTCTTGTAAAATTTTCATCATAGGTACTAATGGATTCATAATCCTTGTACTTTATCTCAAGTAATTTTTCTTCTATTTTTTATGAAGAAGATGAGAAAAATATTTATCAAAAAAATAACTATCTAAGTTCATCCCACTCTATAGAGTCAATTTCTTCTTGTTTCCTCATGTTCCTGATAAGATTCCACTATTAATCTGCTTCACCTTTCAAATGCTAAACCACAAAAATAGAATTTTCATGTTTTGAGTACTAGATAATGGAAAATATCCTTTTAGTGGCACTACTTCATTACTTAGGAATTAGTGGATCAATAGGCCAATTAAAAGAAGGTGGATGTTGGCTCATGAACTGATCAATAGAACATTATTCCTTCATTTGCTAGTTTAGATGCTGAGTATGATTTATTGTTTGAGAAATTTGTGTTGGAATAAAAATAATATTTTGTATTCCAACATTGATAACATTTAGTTTCTCAATAGGACACTCATTTCATTGTCCATCTCATTCAGTGTTAACACGGTTCCTTCTAGTTCCAGCCATTGACTAACACCAAAAATCATAGTGTGAGAAAAAAATAGTGATATACCATATAATTATGAAAAATCATCCAAAGGATGTATAAATCATGGAGCCTTCTTTTCAATATTTGACACATTAGGTTTAACCTAGCCCTTCCTTGGTTATCATTTATTCAAATGCTTCATAATGGTTCATAAAGAAAATGGTAATTAACTAAAGAATATCCACTAGGAATGTCTATATTGGTGTAATTTATTAGGACCATTCATCGTGAATTGGTGATGATCAATTTAATACCAAATATTCCACTTTAAGAGTTTTTAATCTCATTTTATTATACCATTATTCTCATATTATGATTAAAAATGATAATTTATCAATATTTACCTCGTTTACCCTTACCTCAAGTCCATATTTCTTTGTAAGTGATCTAAATTCTAGTACAATAAATCTAATTTTTTATACTTATATACCATAACCACATTAATACTTATAATACCACGCATATTTTAATTATAACAACTTATCACCCATTCATTAACAGTTATTTATTAAAAATCACTGTTATGTTCGATAACTATTTCATTTTTCATGTATGTTTTGATTTGGTTGTTATGGTCCTTAAATACTGGTCATGGTTAAATATTCTATAAAAATTTAATCATGATATTAATATAATATATATTCATTATAAACATATTTATAACAATCCATAAAAGGTAGATATGAAAAAAATGAATTACATCGTTCATGGAGATGGTAGTCCGTATGTATGCATGAACATTATTTCATCTTCTAACAGAAAGAAAAATTGATAAATAAATATCATTAAATAATCATAATTATATAATAAATATCATATATATTTATTAAATCCATTATTATACCCATCATTGTGATTAGATGATGGAAAATGAATCATATTGCTATGTGGAGGTGGTAGTCCACACATACGCAAGAGCGATACTTTAATTTACCATTTGATGGAAAAGAGGTTTCAAATCATCATAATAAAATATTATTATATTAATTATACTATATTAATAATGTTATAATAGATACAATAGTTTAGAAAAGAATAAATATGAAATAAAATTGAAAGAGTTTAGTTAAGATTTATATCTCTTCTTTGAGAGACCACCTTTGTCTTACACATTAATCCTTGAAAGCTTGGTATTAGGAGAAGAAAATGGGATCTAGAATGAATGGAACTAATCTTGGAAGGTATTAGGGTAGGTATTGGCTGATCTATAAGGCAGAAAATTCATGTATAAGGGAGGATATGAGGTACCCTTTTATAAGTGTGGGAGAGGATACACACGAAATTACTTAAAAGATTAAAATATAATTAATGTATTTATTAAGTATAATGCTTCCAAATGGATATATATTTGAATTAAATATAAAACAAGGTTTAAATATCCTCATAAAATAACAATTATACAAGTTTATTTGTAAATATTACCCTTATATATTAATTTAACCCCAATAAACCCCTTTTAACCTTATTTATGGAAACACATTATTACTATTTTATTTATTCATTATGATAAAAAATAAAGTTTCCTCATAACTAAATTTTTAAATTAGGATTAAAAATATGGAATTATTTTTTCAAATTCAATTTCTATAAGTTAAATAAATAAATTTTAAAATAAGTGCCTGAAACGCAATGAAAACCCATTTTTAGAAAAAAGCATTTTTTAGAAAAGAACTAAATATAATTTCATCCCATTGGTTGTAATAATATATGAAATTAATGAAAAAATATTTTATATAATATATAATCTACACATTATTTAATATTATTAATCAATTATGATTATTTTTTTTGTTATGGTAAAAACACATCGCGCACATAAAAACAATTTTATGAAAAACCACTCGTTTTACATTTAAATGATTTTATCTTCATTAACAATACCTAGATAACTAATATATGGATAATTTTACATAAATTACCAAGAAATTTAATTAAAAATTACTTTTAATAACGATCATCTTATTTTTTCATATAAAAATTCATAACACCTAGAAAAATACATTTCTTCTTAAAAACAAAATTTTTAATCGTGAAATGATTTTATTAATAATTTAACGATTAATTATTAAAAATTACTCTATAAATTTGAGTTTATTATATATATATGTTTCCTTATAAAATACATGGGTGGTATAAGGTGATGATTTGATGATTGTGGGGGGGGGGGTCAATGCCTTGTTTAATCACTCACGTTGATTTTACCGTTTATTTAGTCTTACCTAGAAACTCCTGACAGTTCCCACATCCATAAATAGGTATAGAACTACTTTTAAAATAAAGGCGATCCTTTTGGGATTCAAACCAAATGAAAATTAGGAACTCACATTAATTGAGAGGATGGGTGGTCGAGCTCATCACACCTTAGGGTGGGGGGTGGATTATTGCCTACTATGGGATTCTACTATTGATTTAAAATATGTTCATGAATTGATTTCCAGACTCTAATATGAGGATGGTTACCCCTGTGTCAATAGATTGATTAATAACATGCATCGACAGGAGTGAATTTGTGTATATCATGGGTTATCCATCATTATATTATTTATTTATGATGCTTCAGTTGATGACCATGTTTGAAGAATTTGGAGTTTATTTCCATCTAGGGAGGTTGTTGGTGTCTTGAATATGAGATTGAACCTCTATAAGGAATCCTACATATCCTATGAGAGTAGGAATCAAAACCCACATATTTCATTTGACATAGTTTAAGGTCATGTGACTAGAATGATCCATGCAGTTTAACGTCATGTGGTATGGATGTGGATATAGGGCTTGGACCTTGATGAGGTGTCCTATGTATCCTCCTTAAAACAAGAATTAGTGTCTATGTAGTTCTCATACGGGCATCTACATTGTGAGATATATAGACAAACATGCCTTATATGGGAATTATCCATATAATACTGCCCTGGATTATCTCATAGGAAGTATGACCCTTTGAGTGAGGATGAGATGTGATCAGATTTACATCCCAATGATGGGCCCACACTGGGGAATCCTCATCACACTATTGGTATAATCATTTCTAGTATCTAATAACATGTGATTCATGCTCCGTGTGAGAAACAAGATATTATGGTAGATCAGGCACATTTTAGGAGAGGATATTTGAGTGGGGATTACACATTAAAGTTTCCTTTTGAGAGGTACAATGGAGGATATGATGTAGAGATTGGGCCTTATTAAGGAGTCCTATGTATCATATTTTATAACAGGAATCATAGTCATCATAGTTTAGTTAGATTCTCAATCCTTTTGTGGACAAGGAAGGATCATCGACCCATGAGAGAGATTGGACCCTGATGGTTGGATTTTCAGATACATGGTGGGGCTTATGCCAAAGTGGATTCCCATTGGAGATCAGTCCTTAGAAAGGTACCTAAATATACTATTTGGATAGAAATCATAGTTTTTAGAGTTTATTTGAATTCTCAATCCACTAATGGATGAGTTAGAATGATAAACCCATGAGAATGATTGGGTCCTAATGGTTGAAATGCTAGATACATGAGGGGACTTACACCAAAGTGGATGTCCATTAGAGATCATTCCTTAGGAAGGAATCCTATATATCCTATTGGGATTAGAATCAGAGTTCTTATAGTTCAGTTGGATTCTAAATCTGTTGATGGATGAGGTAGAATGATCATCCCATGGGAATGATTGGGCCCCATATAGTTGAAATGTCATAGACATAAGGGGACTTACACCAAAGTGGATGACCATTGGATCCTGGGCCATAGGAAGACATCCTATGTATCCTATTGAGATAGGAATTAGAGTTCTCATAGTTTAGTTGGATTCTCAAACCACTAATGGATGATGTAGAATTATCATCCCATGGGAATGATTGGGTCCTAATGGTTGAAATACCAGAGACATGAGGGTACTTACATCTAAGTTGATTCCCATTGGATCTTAGGCCTTAGGAAGGTGTCCTACGTATCCTATTGGGATAATAATTAGAGATCTCATAGTTTAGTTACCCCTCAACTCACTGATGGACTAAGGTGGGTGATCATGATCAAAGCCATTATTGTTATCCCAAAGGTTTTAGGAATTCTAGGGGCTTATACTAAGATGGATTCCTTATTTATTGGGGCTTACACACTAAGGTTTCCCTTTGGCATACTCATTCTCTATCTACTGACAGATAAAGAGGGATGTCGGCCATGAATGGTCTGTCTGTGATCATGAAACCAATAGGGTTGTATGAGTGCATAATCCTATCCCATTAAAGAAACTTCCCATATAATGGGGTAATATGGCTGAAGGTTCATATTTGGATCCGCATGGTATAAGTCTGAGTGCATTTGTTAGAAAAAGTTGACATGTCATAGGGGATCTTCCTAGAATGTCTTCTCTATCTGCTAGTCATGACTTGATTGTCTGCTCAACATGTTTAGAGTATACATCTGGGATGGTAGACATGTCCAAGGGTGTTTTCCTGACATGTCCAAGATGCTTCATATGATCCAAGATGACATGTATAATATCTTTCTCATGATCAAAACAAACATTTCCGGGGTCTTCCGCATGAAAACACTAACTCATCTAGAGCCTGTCTTGTGAGAATGAAGACATTTCAAGGGGTTGTCACCTAATAAATAGTGATTCTAGTTAGACTTCCACATGATAATTGTGACATATTAATCAGCTATCGTGAGATCAACCTGAATTTTCCAAGCCTTATCATGTGACCAACATTATTTTTCCATGAGCCATCACATGATCAACTTATCTTTTCCATGGACTATCTGTTGATCAACTTGGTTTTTCCAAGGCCACATAAGGGAATAGAGAGAATAGTGATTAATCACATGATTATGTGTCCCTAAGAGAGTTATGCAGTAAGGTCTCACAAACATGTTTAGGATCACTCACATGAAAAATGGAGCATGCTTGAGGATTGAGAAAACCTATCCAAAGGCATTATGCCTAAATTTTCATGTAAAATGATGAATTATTGAGTGTAGATGTATATGTAGTACACTATAGGGATTTCACGGTGAAAGGAGGTCCTATCCATGGACTCGTATACATGTCCAAATATAGTCACATGATGGACCATTGTTCATGCGATTCACATGAACACAAAAGGGCCTTATGAAGGAGTCTACAAAAATGCACAGAGGCTTCCCAACGACACCATAAGCATGGGTGAGGGTCCATGGTGCATATAGCTGAGGGTTTTCCCATTGGATTACCTGTATGTTGATGGGAATCTTCATGACACTGCATGATGCCCACACTCATGTGATCAGCATGACCTTCATAAGTTCTTGTGATGAGTTATGTGATTATGTGCAGGGGATGTATATCAAAACTACAATGTGCATTGGTGAAGGTAGAAATTTTATGGCGAGGAGGAGTGTATGGAATATAGGGTAAATGTCCTAAATCTTGCACTGTGAGGCCAAGTAGTGGAAATTATGAGATCGAGGGTGTTACTCCTTAACATCGCATGAAAAAGATGCGTTTTCCCAAACTTCAACCATACAACGCATGATATCTGGGGGATCACATGAGGGACTCCATGGAAAAGTGATGAGGGTGCCCATTGGTGCCACATAAATAGACAAGGGCCTCGATCAAGGAATGTTGACCCACTTTCATGCATAGGGTTTACACTCTCGGTATCTCATTCGCATAACTTGGGACTCATGATGCATTGTATACTAAAGCAATTACTTCCAAGGCTTTATTCAAGGATCGTGAGACTGTGGGTTCATGACATTTCAAGATACATGTACAATGATGTATTCCTACTGAAACTTGTAGGAGTGTTATATATATTCAAGGAACTATCCAATCACATCTCATGAATTTATATTACACATGTGATCACGTGACCCAAAGAGAGGTCTTATGGGGTATCTTGCAAACAAGTGCTGAGGTTCATGGCTAAATGAAGACACCATTTATTAGGGGGTGGATTTGTATGATGTTATTATTTCATGTGATTTTTTGATATTATGATCACATGATGAGTTATTGTTACAAAATTCCCATGGTGGGTTCTCACAATGGGAGCCCCCTATTACCTCGAGCAATCTCCGAAGGTGGTGGCCATATCCTCTGTTTCTCCACTTTAATATTCATCCTCTTCTAATATTCCCTCACATGTGTATTTTTTTTGAAGGGGAGTAGGGTATTTATAGGCTGAATGAGGTTGAGATTGATTCTTCTTTTCATGGTGTGCATGTAGTGTGTATCAGATGTGGCAGTGGAGACTTCACAAGATCAACACCACGCAACCTACAGATGGATTCATGTGATCTTCATTCATTCATGTGATGCTTCATTTTTCTTCCACGACACTATGTGACATATTCTAATTAATCATAATTAATTAAGATAAAAAATCAAGTAGAAAATGTAAGGGTCACACAGTCGTAAACTTCATACGATTATTTCAATGATTGTATTTTCTTGATCATGTGATCAAAAGATCATCACGTGATGGATTCACGCATTGGAGGAATCTCTTGAAACATTCCAATGATTTTTGCAGTGAGATTCATGAAACACCTCATGTATAGGGTGGTTGGAGAATGTTGATTGAGTATACATCCACATAGGTTGTCTTGAGCTCATTTGGTGGAGATGGCTAACAATGGTGATCATCGAGTGATCATGAGAGCGATATCAGGTCGACTCTTTATGTCGAACCAGTTAAACGAGAGAGTGGTAGATGAGAGGATAAGTGGGAGATTGAAGATGAATATCTCATTCTCTATGGGATCGACTTATTTTGAATTAGAATAATTTGGGATCAACTCTTTTCAAAGGGTGACGTGTGAGATTTCAATGAACGGCCATGATCAAGTGTGAGATTTCAATGAACAGCCATGATCAAATGATAGAGAGGTCGATATTTTATCTAGATTTTTAAATAATGGTTGAAAAATAACCTCTCTTAACTTATACCACATAGAACTATCACCACTTTATGAGTGATTAATAAGTCAACCCATGACAACATTTTAACACCCCAAGCTTCTACGATATGCTTCTCTTTGAATAATGTGATAGCGTGTGTTGTACGCAACATCGAGTTATAACACACTACAACCAATCAAACTAGCTGTTATGAATAGTAATACATACTTTTTGAAATTATATATATTTTATATTTCAAAATGGACTTCATTTTTGGATTCGGAATATCGAAATTATCCTAAGTTGAATTTTTGGTAATTTTCTGAGAACTTCCAATTTTTATGAATAGTGAAAAATACTTAAAAATAAATTTTTTAATAAAAATGATTTATAGTGATAAATTATATTATTTAGTGGTTTTAAAGTATAATTAGAATATATTTTTACCATTTTATCCAATGGTGTTCATTATAATTAATTTCACTTTGAAATTGGACATAAACAATTGTCAATCTTTTGATATATATTGTTTCTTAAAAACACGCTATTTGTTGTGACAACGGGAATTAATTATAAAATTAATTAATGAAACTTATATTTTTGTATTTTTTTAAAATAGACATCATTTTTGAATCTGTAATATCAATTATAGCTTAGGGTGAAATTTTGGCATTGTTCAGAAAAACTTCAATTTTTGATGAATAGTGAAACCACTAAGTGGTAGTTAAAAAACTGAATTTTTCATAAAACTTAATTTTACCGCTTCTGTGAATGGAATTTATAAAATCTGAGAGACACGGTTAATAACAAATAGTAAAATGTGGTTCAATGAGATGAAAATAATTTTTGGTGAATAGTAACTTTTTACTTTTATTTACCACGGTTAAAAGTAAATAGGGTAATTAAGGGTAAAAATGATATTAATATTATCCTAACACATGTCCTAATTCTATTGGACAAGTGTATCTCGACAAAAAACAACCTTAGGAATAAAATATTATCATTTTGGTCCACTTGGATTAGATTAGGACATTTATTATTATTTAATTCAAAGAAGAGTTAAAAGAGTTAAAATCAAAGTTTATTTGCTAAAACATTTTTAATATAGGGTTATACATAATATAAATTCGATTGTAAATATTAATTAGAAAGATAAAATTATTTCCTACATAATGATATTTTATTTAAAATTTTTAGACATTAAATAATTTAATTTATTTATGACACAATGATGATGCAGTAATTACAATAATAGTGAAAAATTAAAATAATTGATATTATAAATAACCAAATAAATATAATTTGAGACTTTTTATGAATTACACTAATTTTATAGGTTAATATGACATGTTAGTATTGACTTAATTGACTTTTTTCTAAGTAATCATTCTGTTATGATTTTTTCAAAAATCAATTATTGAATAGTGTCAAAATTGACATAAAAGAGTTTTTAAAACAAATATTATATTATTAATTGATATTAAATTCCTAAAAATATAAGGTTCTGCCAAGAGACTTATATCATGATAGGTGTATCATTAATGGACCACTTGGGGGTCTCTTGGATGTATATAGTAATTTTATTAACTATATAATATAAAAATACAAAGTGACATGGTAAGTGTCAAACTAATTAACTAAGAGTTAAAACTAAAAGATAAGGTTAATATAATGACCCAAACCTGTCTAAATTCTATTGGTTGAGTGGTTTTCGACCTATCCCCACACTAAACATTAAATAATCCACTTTGGAGCCATTAGAAACCGAATATGAATTTATTATAAAATAATATTTCCAGCTTTTCCAAAGGTGCCCCTCACCCCTCTTATAAAAGGGAACTCCCCCTTCTCATTAATTCACACCTTCAATGCCTTTTGGTTCGGCCAAACCCTGCCCAAATACTCTCTCAAATTCTATCACTATAACATATAGGCCTTAGTTTGATCATAAAGCCAACCTAAGGAGCCCTTTTGATCAAATCATAAGGAAGAACCCGAAGAAGAGGTAATGATTTCACCACCCCTTTTCAAGTTCGTTTCTTCTTTAGCTTCTTCTTTATTTGTTATTACCATTCTAAAATAATTAATCCAGTATCTACTATATACTGTAATATTATTATAAATATGGTAAAACCATATTCAGTATTCTATCCATCTTTTGAATGACATGTCACCATACGTGCGTACGTACGGTTTACCGTCTCCACGTCGTGGTGTAATTGTTATTCAATATATTATTATTTGGATGTGTATAATAATTATTTATAATTCATGTAAATAATAAATATAACATGATAATTATTCTTTATATATGATATAGCATCCAATTATATATTATTTTAATATCAAAAGAATGATATTGTCGCTCGTGCGTACGTACGGACTACCGTCTCCACGAACGCGATGAGATTCATTCTCCATCGTATCCATTCAAGTATAATTATCATTTGATGATTTAAAAATAATTTTTAAGGACTTGATATAATTCTGTATATGAATAATATACAACCTATCCATGAAAAAAATGGCTTATGTAACAAAACATATAAAATAAAACGAGTAAGTTAACACCCGAAACAATGATAATACAAAGATATTATTAACAAATCAATGTTAAAAGATCATATATGATATCATATTAATGTATATTATTCTTGTATAATTTAATAACAATTATTTCACCATTATAAAGGAGGTTAACATACCCTCAACCAAGGAAAAGTACAAGGTAAGGGTTTATTTCACAATCACTTCATTAATCCGAGATTGTTTATACGTAATAATCTACTGGGATTTATTTATCATCCACATCCATGTTTCTTAAAAATGTATTTAAAAACATTTTTACTATGGGTTAAAGTCATTTATACCCTTGTTTAATTTTATAAGAGGTTTATAAAGGAATCTTTTTGTCATTTTCCAAACGAGGTGCTTTTTAACCTTTTCGACAGAATTAAGTTAAGAATGTATTTTTTTTAACTTATACGGTGGGTGCAGCTATTTTCTGCCGTTATAAAATCGTCGAAGCTTCCCTTAAAAGATTATAAGAATATTTTCAAAGAAAATTTTTTATTTTATAAATATACGACTCTTATATGATTCCAAAAATATAAAGAGATATTTCTCTTAAAAGAGTTTTGATTTCATCTATGTCAACATCCTTTGATGGATTTTACGCTAATTTGAAGTTGATTTATATTGTATTGAAGGTTTTGTGATATGTTTGAATGTGGATGTGTTATTTTTATACCATTCATGGTTTATGGAGAAAGTATTGACATTTCATATGCTAGTTTTAATACGAATGTTTATGTTATGTTTAAACCTGTTCATATGAGGAATGCATTGGATTTAATATGTGACGGGTGGAGCCCGCTATAACTCCTCAATGCATCGGTAGGTCTCATGAGAAAAACTAGTGTCTTGGAACATGGCCTTGACAAAATCTTATTTGTAGTCTTGGCACGAGGCCTTGTCTATGTGGTTATGATAGTCTGGCATTATGCATTCCATCATTATGAAAGTGGTTATTGTTATTGCATGTGATTATTCGATTAGTAGAATATCTATGTTAATAAGTAAATGGAATTATTTCATTTTATTTTTTCCATAATATGTTGAAGTTCAAGTTTAGAAGGATTTTGTTTTAGTTATACATTTCCTTAAATGTTTATTCTTATTTATGAAAGTTTCCGCTATATTGTTATCCTTACTGGGCATTTGAGCTCACCCCTTTTCTATGTTTTATTTTTCCAGGATGTGAAGAAGTAATTTATGAATGACCTGTAGGGATAATACGAGGGGATAAGAATGTGGAATATGGATACTATATTGTTGTAGTTTTCATTTTATGATGTAATGTAAACTTTATTAATGTATCTAGTTATTCCAAGGCTACTAAACTAATCGGTCTTTCGAGACTTGATCTTTCTTGTGATCATGACAATGTTTTGTAATAATGCACCGACTCTGGGTAACTGGGGTCGGGGTGTTACAATTGGTATCAGAGGAAGTTTAGTACATACCTTGGTAGCTATATTTAGATAAACTCTAATTAGAGCACATATATTTAAGATGGACTTTGAGGATTAGTATAGAATAACTTCCTAAAATTTTGGTATTGTAGAGATTTTGTGAGTTTTCTGAGCAATACATCCCTGTATGGATACGAGCAGGTAGAGGCGGTTCTGGCACAGATGTACCTAGGGGTAAAACCTGAAAACCCCGCTTTGATCTAGACTCGGACGGGAACTGATGCACGACAGCGGGCCTTGCTGCACTCTTGGTTACGACACTCCCGGGGGATATGCTTAGGATAACTCTCATTTTATTTACAAATCATTATGAAGGGTTTATGAGTATATACTTACTCAAAGATTTTTTTATGATTATGGATTATATCCATAAATAGTTCAATTTATGTTAAGTGTTTTATAAGTATGGGATTATGTATTTTGATTCATAAACTGATCTAGTTTATGCCATTGTTTAGAAATGGCTCCTAGTGGAAGAAATGGAAACCGTATCAATGCACGCACTCCATGTAGGGATTTCCCTCCTGATCAAGATAATTATAGTGGAGTTGGTGATGAAACTGGGGCCGATCAGCTAATCACCATACTGGGAAAACTCACTCAGGTTATGAATAATAACCTTACTCGTATGGAGCACCCTGATCCGCAACGTGGAGGATAAATGTTAGATCGCTTCATGAGGAAACAACCACCAATGTTCAATGGGAGTACAAATCCCTTAGTAGCTGAGCAATGGATAAGTTCCCTAGAGAAAATATTTCAGGCTTTGGGATGTAGTGAAAGGGAAAAAGTTATCATGGCAGTTTACCACCTCACTGGAGATGCTGATCAATGGTGGTCATTGATTCAAAACACGAAGAACGATGATGAAGTATCAAATATGGAATAGAGGGAGTTCAAAGATCTGTTTTTAGAAAAATACTTTCCTCATGACCATCGAGTAGATATGGAAAGGCAATTTCTGAGTCTGAGACAAAAGGAGGATGAGAATGTCGCAAAGTATGAGGCTAACTTTACAAGGTTAGCAAGGTATGCTGGAGATTATATACGTAACCCAAGAAGTAAGATTGATCGTTTATTTGATGGGTTAAAACCATTTCTCCATCGAGCATTAGTCTCACAATCCTTCTCATCGTACGAAGACATTGTCTTATGTGCTATCAAGACAGAAAATGAATTATCTAAGTCTTATGACTTTAAAGAAAAGCAAGATAAGAAGAGATATGCTGATCAATCTGGGAATGGAAATAAGGGGAAGAAGGGAAAGGTTGAATATCCATCCTGTGGTAAATGTGGGAAGAAACACCCCGGTACATGCTTGAAGGGAATGGGTGTCTGTTACAAGTGTTGTGAAAAAGGCCACCAAGCTCGTGATTGCAAAGGGAAGAAGGAAGCTACCAATGTTCAGTGATACAATTGCAGGGAGATGAGACATTATTCAAATGAATGTCCTAAGCATCAGGGGAACTTACCTCAGAAAAGGCCAAGGGATCAAGGCCAAGCTTATGCTATCACTACGACTGAGGTAGAAGCTCCGAAAGACGTGGTGGCAGGTAATTTAGTTGTTTCCTCAAGTTTAGAAAATGCATTATTTGATTCTGGATCATCGCATTGTTTCATATATTGCCAGTTTTCTAAGAAAATTAGATATTTTCAATTTGATTTAACAAGGGAGTTGTCAGTTAAAAATCCTAAGGGAAGTATCATTGCAACAAAGTTTTGTGAATCAGTCCCCATTAGAGCACATAAATGTTCTTTATATTCTGATCTCATCGTCATACCTATGATTGAGTTTGATATAATCCTCAGTATGGATTGGATTTCGGACTATGATGCGAAGATTTAGTATAAGAAGAAGGAGGTTACAATTTTTGATGATGATGATAAGGAATACCTTATCTTTAGAGCAGAATCGTCACCACCTAATTCTTATCTAGATCCACCCCCAGTAGCTCAACTAAATTAAATTATTGGGGAGGAAGATAATGAAATAACTATGGGTGAGGAGTAGAATGTTCAAATAGAGGATGTACCTATTGTGAAAGAATATGTAGATGTATTTCCAGATGATTTACCTGGACATCCTCCAGAACGAGAAGTTGAGTTTTCCATTGATTTAATTCCTGGATCAAGGCCTATATTAAAGACCCCTTATAGAATGGACACTGTAGAATTAGTTGAACTAAAGAAACAAATAGAGGAATTGAGTAATCAGGGATTTATTTTCCCTAGTGTTTCTCCATGGGGAGCCCCTGTTCTTTTTGTTAAAAAGAAAGATGGATCTATGAGGTTATGTATCGACTACAGGGAGATCAATGCTATAAAAATAAATAACAAGTATCCCCTACCTCGCATTGATGATTTATTTGACCAACTGCATGGAGATCAATACTTTTCAAAGATTGAACTTCGATCTGGATACCATCAGTTGTGTGTAAATAAGGAATACATTCCGAAGACAGCATTTTGAACCAGGTACGGGCATTACGAGTTTACAGTAATGCCTTTTGGATTGACTAATGCACCCTCTGTATTCATGGATCCGATGAATAGAGTTTTCAAGGAATATCTCGATGAATTTTTGGTGGTATTTATTGATTATATCTTGGTATACTCCAAAATCTACGAAGATCATGAAAATCACTTGCGCATTATCCTGAAGACTATGAGAAGACATGAATTATATGGGAAGTTTAGCAAGTGTGAATTCTTGGTTTAGGAGATTTATTTTCTTGGCCATATTGTCTCTAAATATGGAATCTCTATTGATCCTTCTAAGACCAAGGAAATCCAAGAATGGACAACACCTACGAGTATAACTGAGGTACGTAGTTTTATTGGTTTGGCAGGTTATTATCGACGTTTCATCCAGAATTTTGCCCGATTGGATAACCCATTAACAAAGCTCACACGTAAAGGGGTTAAATTTGTTTGAACAAAAGAGTGTGAAGAATGTTTCGAAGAACTAAATAAAAGATTATTCAATACTCCTATATTGACTCTACCATCGGGGAATGATGGGTTCGTTATTTATAGTGATGCATCGAAGAAAGGACTTGGTTGTGTCCTTATGTGGAATGATAGGGTTATTTCCTATGCATCATGACAGTTGAAAATTCATGAACAAAACTATACTACTCATGATCTCGAGTTAGAAGCTGTGATCTTTGCTTTGAAGATATGGAGGCACTACCTCTATGGTGAAAAATGTGAGATTTATACTGATCACAAGAGTTTGAAGTATATTTTCTCACAAAAAGAACTCAACATGAGGCAAATGAGATGGCTTGAATTACTCAAAGATTATGATTTCATGATACACTACCACCCGGGGAAGGCAAACAAGGTGGAAGATGATTTGAGTAGAAAATATCATGGAGTTTTGAACAATATGAGAATTGAAAGGGATCCAATTTTCATGGATCTAGTGAATATGGACATGAGAATAATCAGGGAAGGTGAAACATCAATGATTTTTCAAATGGTTTCCAAACCATCTTTACTAGAAAGGATTAAGAGTTCTCAGACTGATGATGAAGAATTTCAAAAGAAGATTAAAGCTGTGAATGATGGGAGATTGAGAGACTTTGTGTATGAAGATGGAATTTTGAAATTTGGGAAGAGACTTTGTGTTCCCGATATACCTGATCTAAAAAGGGAATTGCTGGATGATGCTCATAGTTCCAATTTCTCTATACACCCTGGGAGCACCAAAATGTATAGAGATTTGAAGGAACATTTTTTGTGGGACAACATGAAGAGAAATATTACCGATTTTGTGTCAAGATGTATGGTTTGTCAACAAGTGAAAGCTGGAAGGCAACAACCTGGAGGAGTCATGCAACCTCTTCCCATACCAGAGTGGAAATGGAAAAATATTACGATGGACTTTGTCATGGGGCTACCAAAGACTCATAGAAGGAACGATGCAATATGGGTTATTGTTGATCGTCTTACCAAGTCAGCACATTTTCTTGCTATAAGAGAAGATCTACCACTGGAACGTCTAGCAAGACTATATATTAATGAAGTTGTGATACTTCATGGAGTACCCATATCGATTGTTTATGATCGTGATCCCGGTTTTACTTCAAGATTATGGAAGAGTCTTCAGAAATCCCTGGATAATGAACTTCATTTGAGCACTACCTACCACCTTTAGACAGACGGACAATCAGAATGGACTATTCAAACCTTAGAAGACATGTTGAGATCTTGCTCACTTGACTTTCAGGGTATGTGGGATCAATATTTACCTTTGGTAGAATTTTCCTATAACAATAGCTTCCATTCGAGTATTCAGATGGCACCATATGAAGCGTTATACAGAAAGAGATGTCGCACACCAACTTGTTGGGATGGCGTTGGTGAAAGAAAACTTATAGGTCCACAACTAGTGGAGGAAATGATGGAAAAGGTGAAGGTAATCCAAAATCACATCAAAGCATCTCAAAGTAGGCAGAAGAGCTATGCCGATAATCGAAGGAAGGATTTGGAATTTCAAGTCGGTGATCATATTTTCCTGAAGGTATCTCCATTGAAGGGAGTCATACGTTTTGGTAAGAAAGGTAAATTGAGTCCCAGGTACATCGGACCTTTCGACATTCTATAACGAATTGGGGCTGTAACTTACCGATTGGCAATGCCGCCAAGTCTCTCCAAAGTTCACGATGTGTTCCACGTATCTCTGTTGAGGAAATACATGCCTGACCCAATGCATGTACTCACCTATGAGGAATTAGAACTGGACCCCGATCTGTCTTATTGTGAAGAGCTCGTCAGGATTCTTGATACGAGAGAACAAGTACTGAGAAACCGGACGACGCGTCTGGTAAAAGTTTTGTGGAGAAACCATAAGATGTAAGATGCAACTTGGGAACCCGAGGAACTTATGATAAAGAACCACCCGAGTCTTTTCATGTGGTAGTATTCTAGAAATTTCAAGGACGAAATTATTTGAAGGAGGGGATAATGTAACACCCCAAGCTTCTACGGTACACTTCTCTTTGAATAATGTGATAGCGTGTGTTGTATGCAACATCGAGTTCTAACACACCACAACCAATCAAACTAGCCGTTATGAATAGTAATACCTAATTTTTGAAATTATATATATTTTATATTTCAAAATGGACTTCATTTTTGGATTTGGAATATCGAAATTATCCTAAGTTGAATTTTTGGTATTTTTCTGAGAACTTCCAATTTTTATGAATAGTGAAAAATACTTAAAAACAAATTTTCTAATCAAAATGATTTATAGTGATAAATTATATTATTTAGTGGGTTTAAAGTATAATTAGAATATATTTTTACCATTTTATCCAATGGTGTTCATTATAATTAATTTCACTTTGAAATTGGACATAAACAATTATAAATCTTTTGATATATATTGTTTCTTAAAAACACGCTATTTGTTGTGACAATGCGAATTAATTATAAAATTAATTAATGCAACTTATATGTTTGTAATTTTGTAAAATATACATCATTTTTGAATTTGGAATATCAATTATAGCTTAGGTTGAAATTTTGGCATTGTTCAGAAAAACTTCAATTTTTGATGAATAGTGAAACCACTAAGTGGTAGTTAAAAAACTAAATTTTTCATAAAACTTAATTTTACCGCTTCTGTGAATGGAATTTTGAAAATCCAAGAGACACGGTTAATATCAAGTAGTAAAATGTTGTTCAATGAGATGAAAATAATTTTTGGTGAATAGTACCTTTTTACTTTTATTTACCACGGTTAAATGTAAATAGGGTAATTAAGGGTAAAAATGATATTAATATTACCTAACACATGTATAATTCTATTAGACAAGTATATATCGACCAAAAAGAACCTTAGTAATAAAATATTATCATTTAGGTCCACTTGGATTAGATTAGGACATTTATTATTATTTAATTCAAAGAAGAGTTAAAAGAGTTAAAATCAAAGTTTATTTACTAAAACATTTTTAATATAGGGTTATACATAATATAAATTCAATTGTAAATATTCATTAGAAATATAAAATGATTTCCTACATAATTATATTTTATTTAAAATTTTTATACATTAAATAATTTAATTTATTTATGACACAATGATGATGCAGTAATCACCATAATAGTGAAAAATTAAAATAATTGATATTATCAATACCCAAATAAATTTAATTTGAGACTTTTTATGAATTAAACTAATTTTATAGGTTAATATGACATGTTATGATTGACTTAATTTATTTTTTTCGAAGTAATCATTCTGTTATGAATTTTACAAAAATCAATTTTTGAATAGTGTCAAAATTGACATAAAAGAGTTTTTAAAAAAAATATTATATTATTAATTGATATTAAATTCCTAGAAATCTAATGTTCATACAAGAGACTTATATCATGATAGGTGTATCTTTAATGGACTACTTGGGGGTCTCTTGGATGTATATAGTAATTTTATTAAATATATAATATAAAAATACAAAGTGACATGGTAAGTGTCAAACTAATTAACTAAGAGTTAAAACTAAAAGATAAGGTTAATATAATGACCCAAACCGGTCTAAATTATATTGTTTAAGTCTTTTTCGACCTATCCCCACCTTAAACTTTAAATAATCCACTTTGGACCCATTATAAATCGAATATGAATTTATTATAAAATAATATTTCTAGCTTTTCCAAAGGTGCCCCTCACCCCTCTTATAAAAGGGCACTACACCTTCTCCTTAATTCACACCTTCAAAGCCTTTTTGTTCATCCAAACCCTAAAACAATACTCTCTCAACTTCCCTCACTACAACCTAGAGGCCTTAGTTTTATCATAAAGACAACCTAAGGATCCCTTTTGATCAAATCAAAAGGAAGAACCAGAAGAAGAGGTAACGATTTCACCACCCCTTTTCAAGTTTGTTTCTTCTTCAACTTCTTCTTTCTTTGTTATTCCCATTATAAAATAATGAATAAAGTATCTCATATATACTGTAATATTATTATAAATATGGTACAACCATATTCAGTATTCTATCCATCTTTTGAATGACATGTCACCATACGTGCGTACGTACGGCTTACCGTCTCCACGTCGTGGTGTAATTGTTATTAAATATATTATTATTTGGATGTGTATAATAATGATTTATAATTCATGTAAATAATATATATAACATGATAATTATTCTTTATATATGATATAACATCCAATTATATATTATTTTAATATCAAAAGAATGATATTGTCGCTCATGCGTACGTACGGACTACCGTCTCCACGAAAGCGATGAGATTCATTCTCCATCGTATCCATTCAAGTATAATTATCATTTGATGATTTAAAAATAATGTTTGAGGACATGATATCATTCTGGATATGAATAAGATACAACCTATCCATGACAAAAATGTCTTACATAACAAAACATATAAAAGAAAACGAGTAAATTAACACCCGAAACAATGATAATACTAAGATATTATTAACAAATCAATGTTAAAAGATCATATATGATATCATATTAATGTATATGATTCTTGTATAATTTAATAACAATTATTTCAACATTATACAGGAGTTTAACGTACCCTCAACCAAGGAAAAGTACAAGGTAAGGGTTTATTTCACAATCTCTTCATTAATCCGAGGTTGTTTATATGTAATAATATACTGGGATTTCTTTATCATCCACATCCATGTTTCTTAAAAATGTATTTCAAAACATTTTTACTATGGGTTAAAGTCATTTATACCCTTTTTGACTTTTATAAGAGGTTTATAAAGGAATATTTCTCTCGTTTTCCAAACAAGGTACTTTTTAACCTTTTCGACAGAATTAAGTTAAGAATGTATTTTTTTAACTTATACGGCGGGTGCGGCTATTTTCCACCATTATAAAATTGTAGAAGCTTCCCTTACAAGCTTATAAGAATATTTTCAAAGAAAATGTTTTATTTTATAAATATATGACTCTTATATGATTCCAAAAATAGAAAGAGATCTTTCTCTAAAAAGAGTTTTGATTTCATCTATGTCAACATCCTTTGATGGATTTTACGCTAATTTGAAGTTGATTTATATTATATTGAAGGTTTTGTGATATGTTTGACTGTGGATGTGTTATTTTTATACCATTCATGGTTTATGGAGAAAGTATTGACATTTCGTATGCTAGTTTTAATACGAATGTTTATGTTATGTTTAAACCTGTTCATATGAGGAATGAATTGGACTTAATATGTGACGGGTGGAGCCCGCTATAGCTCCTCGATGAATCGGTAGGTCTCATGAGACAAACTAGTGTCTTGGCACAAGGCCTTCACAAAATCTTATTTGTAGTCTTGTCACGAGGCCTTGGCTATGTGGTTATGATAGTCTGGCATTATGCATTCCATCATTATGAAAGTGGTTATTGTTATTGCATGTGATTATTCAATTAGTAGAATATCCATGTGAATAAGTAAATGGCATTATTTCATTTTATTTTTGTCATACTATGTTGAAGTTCAAGTTTAAAAGGCTTTTGTTTTAGTTATACATTGCCTTAAATGTTTATTCTTATTTATGAAAGTTTCCACTATATTGTTATCCTTACTGGGCATTTGAGCTCACCCCTTTTTTATGTTTTATTTTTCCAGGATGTGAAGAAGTAGTTTATGAATGACCTACATGGATAATATGAGGGGATAAGAATGTGGAATATGGAGACTATATTGTTGTAGTTTTCATTTTATGATGTAATGTAAACTTTATTAATGTATCTAGTTATTCCAAGGCTACTAAACTAATCGGTCTTTCGAGACTTGATCTTTCTTGTGATCATGCCAATGTTATGTAATAATGCACCGACTCTGGGTAACTGGGGTCGGCGCATTACAAACATCATATTGAGTTGACAATAGGGTCAATACTCACAACACATGAACCATCCCTCATTGTATAGAGACCCTCACCTTTCATACATTAAAATTACATAAAATTTATAGAATACTTAAAACATTTTACAAACCAATGCACAAATACCATACTAGTCTAGTGCCTTTGAAAACATGTAAACATAAACACTGTTATATAAATGAGAAACATCACATCCCACTAAGTTCTTCCTGCCTAGAAACCTTCTTAGACACATCAAACATAATACATATCTTCATAACATGGGGAAAGGGAACATAAAAATGGGTGATATCAGATGCTCAATAAGGGTAAAAAAGGGTGATACGTAAGCATAATCATGAGCATAAGTGTATGAGAACATGATCATGAAAATATAATATCATACCCTATATATCAAATATCATAAACATGAATCATGGAATAAAGTTTGGAATTTAATAAGATATGAATCATAATGAAATAAATAACATAAGCCATAAAAGCATTACATAGGAATAAAACATGGAAATGTGGTAGACACATAAGCATATAATATGATTTCCATAGTATCCAAGGAATCTATTCCAAGACCATCTTGGTAGTATGGGTTCACTCTCTATACCATCTTGATAGTCATGGTTCACTCTCATGGCCATATTAGTAGCATGAGTTCACTCCTCATACCATGTTGGTTTTCATGGTTCACTCCCATGGCCATATTAGTAGTCAAGGTTCATTCCCAAGACCATATTAGTCTATCTAATGAGATATTAATCTTTACCCAATGCATTGAAGGGAGATATAGGTCTCACCCATCTCATAATGAAATCATACATACATGTGCCACAAGATCATAAATAATAACATCATAACCCATGAAATGAAATGGGTATTATAAACATGTAATCATATCATAACTTATAGGAAAGGTAGGTTTCATAATCATTTCATCATAAACATAACCCGTGAAAAGAAACAGGTTTCAAAATCATATAACCCATGAAAGAGAAATGGGTTTCATAAAAATCATGTCATCAAAAAATAATACATTTAAAAAAATAATATGAATGGAAACATTCAATAATTTCCCCATAAATTTATGAGTAACACCAACATATATTATCTTATATGGGAAATAAGTTTGAAATATCTTTTAAAAACATTTCTTGAAGAAAATATTCTTTCTACATTGAAAAATGATTTTTAAAACATAAAACATTTTTCAGAACCTTTTTTATTTTAAAATAGATTTGAAAACTTATAAAAGAAGATTTTAAAACAATAAAACATTTTTAAAATAATTTTTTCCTTGAAAATTATCTTCAAGTATCATTTGAAAACATTTTTTTTAAAACATAGTTTTTGAATAAAACAAATTTCTAACCAAAGAGAGAAATACAATCAGATTTTTATTAAAAACATTATATTAATTATCTTAAGTACAAAATAGTGGGAAAATGGTATTAATACATGTAGATAAATTCAATAAATATATGATAAGGAAACTAATGAGTGTTATTGGGAAATGGATCATAATATTTCAATAAAGGAAGCATAATCATAAACAATATCGATAAACAATGAGATTGTTTCAATAAACTTTTACCATATGGTAACTTGGGATCATACTATACATGTAAGAAAATAAAATTACATGAATATAAAATATAATTAAATTAATTATATTCAATATATAACATGTAAAATGGAAGAATATACACCTTGAAAAAGAATGTAGGTGCATAATAAAACCTCTGTCTCAAAGAAGGAAAATTGAGCCAAAACTATCTTACCGTTTTGGTAGCTTTTGAAACATTAAACTCATGAAATAAAGATAAAAAAATAGATATTTAAAAACCCATAAATTTATGTATAATAATAATTTAATACATACATGTGTAGTATACACACCACACACAAGGAATGGGTGGTGAATAAAGCCTCTATCTCATGGAAATAAAAAGTGAGATGAAATCCCCTTACCTTGTGTATTGACTCTCATTGTACCCATTAAAACCATAAGTATAATAAATATAAATTTATTATAAATATTTTAAATAACCATATTATTATATCTAATACCATATATGGTTTTATTATGACCATATATTACCCACTTGTTGGTTTTACTTCGGGTAATATTCAGTTTGTTCTTCAAATGTGTCATAATTTGTTATATCTTTGGTCCTTATACTTATATCATGATTTTCAGAATGTAAATCATGATATAAATATCATTTATATTCATTATATATGTATTATAATAATCTATAGAATATATAATTATGAAATGTAATACACCGTTCATGGAGATGGTAAGCCGTACATACGCATGAATGTTGTTTCAGTTTTTATTATTGTATTAAAAGAAATAAGGTAAATGAAATATATATATATATAATTATTAAAGTAGAATTTTTATATCATATATATCATATAAGTTCACTAAACCCATCCTTAATACATTCCATTTAGTGTGTGAATGAATCACATCGCTTTGAGGGGGCGGTAGTCCACACTTCCTAAAATGAAATTATTGTATTTATACCAAATGGAAAGTATAAAGATATGTGTTGTAAAAGGATTAAATAAGAATAAATAAATAATAAATATAATATATGACATACGTAAATATATTTTCCATCATAATTTCCACCATGATAGGAGGTAAGGAAAAATGAACAACCATTATTTTGTGAGGCGGTAGTTCACCGCGCACATAAACAATATGTCTGTTACCCATTAGATGAAGGTGTGTGTAAGTGTAGTTAAAAAAATTACCATAAAAAATCCTTTCATATTGAAGATATGGTGTTTTTATACAATAATTAAATTAACAGAGTTTAGGGGGTGGAGAAATAAAATAAAAGAAAGGAGCTTGAGAGAAGTCGTTACCTCTTAATCAGGTAACTACTTTTTGTTTGTGCGAAAAGGCTTCCTTGGATTGCTTTATACCCAACAGTAGGATTATAGTATGAAGGGAGGGATTTTTTAAGTGTATTGGGCATATATTGGTCAAACATAAGTGGTTTGAGAGGTGTGAAGACGTGAGAGGAGATGAGGCCTTTTATAGTGGAGGAGGAGTGACACACTTTTAAATATTTGAAGTGAGAATTCCATACATGTTTTTAATGTTTAAAGTGGATAAAATATTGTAAAAAAGTAGATAAAAAGAAGTATAGGTTCTAAATATGGACAAAAAATGGCTCTTGGACAACTTTCTAGGTCGTTTGGGTCATTAAGATTAATGTTTAGTCCCTTATTAAGCTTAATCTTACCATAATTGTTTTAATTAATTTTAATTAATTTCACTAATATTTTTGGTAAAAAAATAATTTTACCTTATTATAAAATATAAATTATGTTTATTTAAAATATTGAATAAACCTTTTCAGATTATAATAATATAAGTGGCAAAAATTAATTTAAAAATAATCCTACTGACGGGATGAAACTGCAGGATTTTAAAATAAAAACGTCTAAATGTTTACTATGTTTTTATACTAAATTTCAAAGTGAAATTGATTAAAATTACCTAAATTGGAATAATTTATAAAAATATGATCTAATTAAACTTTTAAACCAAATTAAAATATAATTGAACCTTAAAAATAAATTAGACAAAAAGGTAGTTTTGAATTAAAATCCTGTATTTTTCACTATTCATCAAAAAATGAAGTTTCTCAGAAAAATACCCAAAATTATATGTAAGATAATTTCAAAATTATTAATTAAAAAATGAAGTTTATTTTATCAAATTTAATTTATATATTTGTTTAACATTAATTTTATTATTTTCCACAAAAGGACATTAAATGTAGTTCATTTGAGAAAATAGTATTTTTAAACAAATAAGGAATTTACCAAAAATTATATATTTCATTAGGAATATGTTTTATTTATATAAAAAAATTATAAAAAATAATTGAAAATTTGTTATTTCTATTCATATAACTAATTTTAACATCTAGGTTATAATTATCTTATTTAAATAATTATTACAATAAAATTATGTTTCATAGAAACATCGGTGTTGCGTGTAACGTACGCCAAGTCAGTGTTGCATGTAACATAAACCAAGTTGATGTTATATGTAATATTAATCAAGTCATCATTGTGTGTAACATATGCCAAGTTTATGTTCTATTTAATGTATTCCAAGTCTATTTTCTATGTAACGTATGCCAAGTCAGTTCCGTGTGAAAGGAATGTTTGACTTAATGCATCGCAAGACATAAATGAAAATTTAATTTATTTAAAAAAAAGGTACATAAAAACATAGGGTGTTACATTATACCCCCCTTAAAATGAATTTCACCCTAGAAACTCATAAATCAGGTAAAAATAAATGATGATACTTCTGATTCATTATATCCTCAATTTCCCACGTAGTTTCCTCTAACTAGTGATTTATCCACAAAACTTTGACCAGGTGAGTGGTCTTGTTTCATATAACTTTATCTAATCAGTCCAAAATTTAAATTACTTGTTCTTCATTAAAAATATCCTACTCCAGTGATATGAACTCTGATTTCAGTACATGTGAAGGGTCAAGTATGTACTTCCTTAGGAGAGATATATTGAACACATCATGGACTTGAGAGAGATTTGGAGGAAGTTCCAAGAGATAGGATACCATCCTGATATAATCAAAAATCTCAAAGGGACCGATATATCTAGGGATTAGTTTTCCTTTCTTTTCAAACCTCATAACTTTCTTTCTAGGTGAGATTTATATAAACACCTTTTTACCAACATTAAATTCTAGATCACACCATCAGTTATCAGTATAAATTTTCTAACAACTTTGAGCTACCTTGATATACTGCTGAATGAATCTATCCTTATTAACCATTTCTTCAGTGATCTCAGGTCCCAATATATTTCTTTATCCAACCTCATTATATCACGTTGGATCTTTATATTTATTCCCATAGAGGGTTTCATAAGGTTCCATCTGAATGATTGAGTGAAAGAAATTGTTATAAGAATACTCAAATATAGGAATGTATTGATCCAAACCACCTTTGAAATATTGAGAAAAAGAATCAACATATCCTCTAGGGTTTGAAATTTTATTTCAGATTTACTATCCATCTGAGGATGATAAGCAGTGTTGTAACTCAACTCTGTATCAAGTGCTTGCTGAAGAGTTCACCATAATTTTAAGGTAAACCTTAGATCCTGATCAAATATAATGAAATGTGGTACTCTATATAGCCTTACCACTTCCTTAATATATATCCTAGAAATCTAATCTAGAGTTAAATCTTCTCTGATAGTAATTAAGTGTGAAAAATTATTAAAGTTATCGACTACCACCCATATAGAATTATCTCTTTAGAGGTTTTGGGTATTCCAATGAAAAAATACATAATGATGTTCTCCCATTTACATTCTAATATGGGAAATAGATACAACATCCCCTTTTAATTTTGTATTTATTCCTTGACTTGTTGAAATAACAATCATCAAGATACAAACTCTATGACATATCACTTCTTGTCATCCCACTAGAAGTATTCTTTCAAGTCCCTATATATCTTCATACTTCTAGGATGAATAGAGAATGAAGAACTATAAGATTACTCTAACAGTTCATTCTTGAAATATGGTATGGAAGGAACATATACAAGGTTGATAAACCTTACCATTCCATCTTGATCCTGGTTAAACTCAAGAAAATTTCTAACTTTCTTTTTCAGATCTACATCTTCCTTCTAAGCCTCCTTAATATTAATTTGGATAGAGTGTTGAACTTTATTTGATAAATATAAGATTTTTTCCCTTCATTTATGATTTCAAGATCCATACTTCCCAAATCGATAAATATTGGATTTTTTGTGATCCTCATCATGGATAAGCTATCATGATCCTTCTGACTCAAAGAATTAGAAACCTTGTTCTCTTTCCCAGGGTGGTAATGTATTGAGAAGTCATAATCCTTTATCAACTAAAACCATATCCTCTGGTTCATGTTCAACTAATTTTGTGTGAATATATATTTTAGACTATTATTATTGGTATATATATCACACTTTTCTTAATAAAGATAACGCCTCTATATCTTTAATTAAAAAATTATAACTACTAACACCAAATCATGTGTTGGGTAATTTTTTATCATGAATCTTCAAATACCACAATTCATAGGCGATAACCATGTTATTATACATAATAACACATACCAAACCCTTCTTGGATGCATCACTATAGATTACAAACCCTTCTCCACTATAGGGTAATGTAAGTATATGTGAACTAACTAACCTTCTCTTCATTTCCTTGAAATTTTCCTCACATTTATATGTCCATAGTAACTTGAAAACCTTTTGAGTTAAATTGGTCATAGAAATAGATAGGCATGAGAAATTATCCAAAAACCATTGATAATATCTAGCTAAACCAAGAAATCTATGGATCTCAATCACTATGGTTAGTCTTGGCTAGCATTAAATAGCCTCTGTCTTTGATGGATCTACTACTATACCATCTCTTGAGATTATGTGACCCAAAAATGAAAACTTTTTCAGCAAATATTCACAATTTGTAAATTTTTCATATAGTTTATCCTTAATTAGGATCTTTAGTGCAATTATCAAGTGATCTTGATGATATTACTTTCTATTTGAATAGATAATAATATCATCTATAAAGACTACCAAAAACTGATCAATGTAATCTCTAAAGACTTTACTCATTAAATACATGAATAGAGACGATTAATTAGTAAGACCAAAATGAATCACTATATTCCTAGCGTCCATACCTTGTATGAAATGACGTCTTGGGTATATCCTCTTTCTTGACCCTCAATTGGTGACATCCAGAATGATGGTCAATCTTGGAAAAGTATCGAGCTCTGTGCAGTTGATCAAATAAGTCATCAATACATGGAAGATGATACTTGTTCTTGATTGTTATCTTACCCAAATTTTGATATTAAATGCAGAGTTTCATTTAACTATCTTTATTTTTCACAAAAATAATGGGTGCACTCCAAGGTGACACACTTTCCAGAATGAATCCCTTACCAAGGTCTTCTTGGAGTTTCTTCTTCAATTCCTGAAACTCAATTGGGACCATTATATAAGGTGTCCTTGAAATTAGTGTGGAAATATGCATTATTTCTATTAATAAATCAACTTCATGTTTTGGTTTAAGGCTAGTCAACTCTTCCAAAAAGATATCCACAAGATTCCAAACAATAGGCATATCATCGATGTCAATTTTCTCACAAACCATTTGAGATAAAAATCCCTTCTAAATGGGAATTAAGACTGATACACTAGATGTAATATCCATAGGAAGTTCATACTTATCATCACATAGATGGATGATCATATGAGAGTTTGAAATATCAAACATAACTTCCCTTCCTTGAAAATTGATGTGTCTTTAGGCAGAGAAATCCAATCCATGCCTAAGATAATATCAAATTCAACTAAAGGAAGAATGAAATGATTTTTAGGAAGCACATTCCCACAAACTTCCTCCAGATATGAATCATATAATTGAGATGCAATAATCACATCACTAAAGGTTTTCATTTCTAATTTCACATCTAATTATTTTGGTGGAATCTTAACACCCTTAGTAAATTCTTTAGATATGAAGGAGTGGGTATATATAGAATAAAATATGACATTAGCAGTTCTAGAGTGGATGGTAAGTGTACCTTTCATAACTTATTTATTACACCCCTTGTCAGAATAACGATTGAATGAGATTTCCCCTTTTCGCTCAGTTTAAGAGGATGCTGACATTGATCATCATCACCAGCCCTTAGGTTTGGGAAGTGGTTAGCATAATTCTCATTCTCCGTACTCTTGTAGCACTGAATCATGGAAGGTTCATTATGTGTTGTTTTTTCTCTATTCACACCATTTTCTAACTTCTTCCCATCACTTCAACAATCAAATTCCTAATGGCCTTCCCTTACACACTTAAAACATTTATTATACCCCTTAAGGAAATTTCCTTCATGCTTCTTCCCACACTTAGATTTTCCTCTATATTATCAAAACCATGGAATTGATATATGACTCCAACCTACATTTCAATCTTGATTTCACAACTCACGATATATTCATAGCTACTAAATTATCTTATGGACATCTCCATTTTGATACTTGGCTTTAATACATTGAAGAACCTATCAAATTTACTTTTGGGTTGGATGATAATTCTTTAATTGTACCTCGCTTGTCTCATGAAAGTATCTTCATAGGTACCAATAGATTCATCATCCCTTTGCTTCAACTCAAGGAACTATTTCTCTATCTTGGTAGAAATAATATAAGGAAAGTACTTATTGAAAAATAAGTTCTTGAACTCATCCCAATCAATGGAATCAATATCATCTTTCTACCTTGTATTTTTGATTAAAGTCCACCACTAGCCCGCTTCACCTTATAAATAATAAACAACTAGAACAACTTTATCCTGCACTGAACACTGGAGAACTGAGAATAAATTTTCTGTAGTACTGATCCATTCTTCAGCAATAAGTGGATCATAAGACCCTCTGAAATAAGGGAGAAATTTCCTCCTGAAAGAATCAATAGAATGTTATTCCCTCCTTTGATAATTTGGAAGTCCACCATGATTCATAGCTTGAGAAAGATGTGTGATCATAACAATGAGGTTTTTCATTCCATCTCCCATATCATTTGGTTTATTAGGAGGACAATCATTTCATTTTCCATTTAAATCACCATTAACATGGTTCCTTTGAGTTCCATCCATTAACTAAAACCAAAAGCATAGAGTAAGAAATAATTATTATATTGAGTAACTACATAGTCATGAAAATTCACTAATAGGATGTCTAAATTATGACACCATCCTTAATATATGACACCTTAGTTTTATTCCAATTTATTCATAACCAACTTCTATTTAAATCCTTCATGATGGTTCATGAAGAGTTTTTGAATTTCTAATGAATATACCCCAGGAGTGTCAAACTAGGTGTGTAGCAAGCCCCGTTGTCATGTACCAGATTACCCCGAGTCAGTCCTAGAACAGATTTTCATAGTTGTTACTCCTAGGTATATCTATGCCAGATCCACATACACTTTTAGTATCCAAATAGGGATGTATTTCTAGGAAACCACTCACTCTATCCTTTACCAAAATTCCAAGATATTTTCCTATACTTTTACTTATCCTTATACTTATCTCTAGACACATTCTTAGGGTTCTCACTAAGATTTTACCATCCTAGATTATAAAGTTTAACTAAGAATTTTCTCTAATACCAACTATAGATACCCTTAATTTTCATTCATTTATATTAAATAACATTTTCATAATACTTAAAACATTATAAAAATAGACTACCAAAGACCTTACTAGTATAGTGATTTTGGAAACATGGAAACATAATCACTAGTATGTAAATGAGCTACATCATATTCTATTAGGTTCTTCTTGACTATCACCCTTCTTAGACACATAAAAAATAATACATATCTTCATAAACTGGGGGAATGAAACATAAAAAGGGGTGATATTAGATTCTTAGTAAGGGTAAACAAGGGATATATGCAATCATATTCATGAGGTTAAGGGTATGAGAACATTATCATGAAAATAAAATATTATACCCTGAATATTAAATATCATAAACATGAATCATGTTATAAATATTGGTAGTTCATAAAACATGAATCATAAGTAAATAAAGAACATAAGCTGTGAAAGAATAAAATATGAATAAAACATGGAACCGTGGTAGACACATAAGTATATAATATTATTTCCATAGTATCCAAGACATCACTTCCAAGACTATCTTAGTAGTATGGGCTCACTCCCCATACCATATTGGTAGTCATGGTTCACTCCAATGACCATATTAATAGCATGAGTTCACTCCTCATACAATCATGGTAGTCATGGTTCACTCCCATGGCCATCTTAGTATTCAAGGTTCATTCCCAAGAATATCTTATTATATCTCATGAGATATAAATCTTTACCCAATTCATTAGAGGTAGATATAGGGCCCACCCATCTCATAATGAAATCATACATACATGTCCCACAAAATCATAAATAATCATATCACAACCCATGAAATGAAATGGGTATTATAAACATGTAATCATATCATAACATGTGAAAAAAGATAGGTTTCATATTCATTTCATCATAAACATAACCTGTGAAAAGAATATGGTTTCAAACTCATATAATCTGTGAAAGAGAAATGGGTTTCATAAACATCATGTCATCAAAATATAATCCATTCAAATAAATAATATGAATGGAAAAATTGAATAATTTCCCCATAAATTCATGAGTAACACCAATGAATGTTATATTATATGGGAAATAATTTTTAAATACCTTTTAAAAACATTTTTTGAGGAAAATATTATTTTTTCATTGAAAAACACTTTTTAAAACGTAAAACATTTTTAAAAACCTTTTTTCTTTGAAAAAATCTTTGAAAACTTTTAAAAGAATATTTTAAAACAATAAAAAAAATTGAAATCATTTTTTCAATGAAAATGATATTCAAGGATCATTTTAAAACATTTTTGAAAACATAGTTTTTGAAAAAAATAGATTTCTGACCGAAGAGAGAAATACAATCAGTTTTTTAATAAAAACATTTTATTAATTATATTAAGTGCCAAAGAGTAAAAAAATGGTACAAATACATGTAGATACCTTAAATTAACATAGTATAATGAGACTCATGAGTGTTCTTGAGATATATATCTTAATATTTTAATAAAGGAAACATAATCCTAAACAATCTCAATAAACAACAAGATTCTTTCAATAAACTCTTACCACATGGTAACTTGGTATTGTACTCTCCATGTAAGAAAATAAAATTACATGAAGATTAAAATATCATTAAATGAATTATATTAAACATATAATATGTAAAATTGATGTATATAAACCTTAGAAAATATTTTAGGAGTATAATAAACATGTTTCTCAAAGAAATAAAATTGAGAAAACATTGTCTTACTAATTTGGTAGCTTTTGAAACATTAAACCCATGAAATAAAGATCATAAAATGGATATGTAAATACCCATAAATTTAAGTATATTAATCATTGAATAAATCCATGTAAAGTATACACACCACAAAAAAGGAATGGGTGGTGAATAAATCATGTATCTCATGAAAATAAAAAGTGAGATGAAATCCCCTTACCTTGTGTCTTGACTCTCGTCGTACTTGTTCAAAACACCTGTCTAACAAATATAAATTTATTATAAATATTTTACATAACAAAATTATTATATATAATACCATATATGGTTTTATTATGACCTTATATTACCTGCTTGTTAACAATCCTATGTTAAGGTTCCACTTTGGGTAATATTTGTTTTGTTCTTCTAATGTCTCATAATTTGTTATAACATTGTTCATTATAATTATATGATGAATTATAGAATTTAAATCATGGTATAAATATAATTTATATTAATTATATTTATATTATAATAATCTATAGAATATATAAGTATTAAATGGAATACACCGTTCATGGAGACGGTAAGCCGTACATACACATGAATGCTGTTTCCGTTTTTATTGTCATATTGAAAGAAAGAAGGAAAATGAAATATATATATATATATCATTATTATATTATAATTATTATATCATATATATCATATAATTTTACTAAACCCATCCTTAATATATTCCATGTAGTGTGTGGACGAATCACATCACTTTGAGGGGGCAGTAGTCTACACATCCTCAAATAAAATTATTGTATTTACTCTAAATGTAAAGTATAAAGATATATGTTGTAAAAGGATTATATAAGTTTAATTTAATAATAAATATAATATATAACATATATAAATATAGTTTCCATCACAATGTACACCATGATAGGTGGTAAAGAAAAATGAAAAATCATTGTTTTGTGAGGTGGTAGTTCGCCATACAGATAAACAATGTGTTCATTACCCATTAGATGGAGGTGTGTGTAAGTGTAGGTTGAAAAAATAGCATAAAAAATACTAGTATATTGAAGATACTGGTGTTGTTATAGAATCATATATTTGAGATAGTGGAGGGGGTGGATAAAGGAAATAAAATAAAAGAGCTTGAGAGAAATCATTACCTCTAAATCGGGTACCTCCTTTTGGTTTGTGCCAAAAGGATTCCTTGGATTGCATTATGCCAAATGGGAGGATTATAAGAGGAAGGAAATAATTTTGTGAAGTTTATTAGGTGAATATTGGATTAAAATAAGTTTTTTGAGATGTGTGAGGAAGTGGGAGGAGAGGATGCCTTTTTATAGTGGAGGAGGAGTGACACTCTTGTAAATATTTGAGGAGAGAATTCCACGCATGTTTTTCATGTATAAAGTGGATCTAATAATGTAAAAATGTAAATAAAATGGATTAAAGGGTCTAAATATTTCAAAAAATGGCTCTTTTATAAGTTTCTACATCATTTAGGCCCTTAAGATTAATGTTTAGTCACTTATTAAGCTTAATCTTACCTTAATCATTGTAATTATTTTTAATTACTTTCACTAATATTTTTGGTAAAAAACTAAGTTGGAATTATTAAAAAAATATAAATTATTTTTATTCCAAATATTAAATACATGTTTCAAATTATAATCATAGAAGTGGCAGAAATTAATTTAAAAATAATCTCGCTGATGAGACAACACTGTGAGTTTTTAAAGTAAAAATGTCAAAAAGTATGCTAATGTTTTCCCCAATTTCAAAGTGAAATTTATTAAAATGTCCTAAATTGGATTAATTGTAAAAAATATGATCTAATTAAACTTTAAAAAAATTAAAATATAATCTAACCATATAAATATATTATAAAAAAGGAAGTTTTTAATTAAAATACGGTATTTTTCACTATTCATCCAAAAATGAAGTTTCTCAAAAAAATCCCAAAAATTATCCCTAAGATAATTTATTAATTATAAATTAAAAAATGAATTTTATTTTATCAAATTAAATTTATAAATGTTCCTAAAATTAATTTTATTATTTTTCACAGAAGGACATTAAAAGTAGTTCATTTGATAAAATAATATTTTTAAACATATACAGACTTTACAAAAAATTATATATTTCATTATCAATATGTTTTATTTATATAAAAATATTGTAAAAAATATTTCAAAATTAGTTATAACTATTCACATTACTAATTTTAACAACTAGGTTATAATTATCTTGTTTAAATAATAATAACAATAAAATGATGTTTCGTAGAAACATCAGTTTTGCATGTAACATATGCCAAGTTAGTGTTGTGTGTAACATATTCCAAGTTGATGTTATGTGTAATGTAATACAAGTCAATTTTACATGCAATGTATACCGATTCAGTTCCGTGTGAAAGAAATGTTTGAATTAGTGCATCGTAAGACATAAATGAAAATTTAATTTATTCAAAAAAAGGTCCATAAAAACTTGGGGTGTTACACATTTTTCATGCCCTCCCATTGCGTGGACCACTTAGGCACAACTTCAAAACCCATTCACACACCACATGAGACATGATCACCCATTTCTCACCAATGGGTTGGCTAGATAACTTGCTCCTTGGGCACGGTTGAGGCAACTCCCGCAAGTGCTCAGGTCAAAATGGCCGGCTGATTGGATTATCCGACCTAATTTTTGGCTAATGGGGAATTCAAAAATACTTGTAATAAATTATTATAATAATATTCTTATGTAAAATAATTATAAATCCCAAAATTATATTCCCTTAAATCAAATCCCAATCCCAAGCATATTCTTCATTCATGTCATTTCCCTATCCATCATGTAAACTATATCAATGTTTTGCATGATATTCACATTTTTCAAATATTTGTCGGAAAAGTCAATATCACACAATTATGAGTGTCAAATAAATTCAACCCTTATAATTATATTCGTTCTAGATGAAAATAATCTGATTCTAAGGTAAATGTATATCACTTTTCCTCATATCTAAACTTGGGATGAGATTTGATACTGATCCCCCATGAGAAGATTTTTCCAGAGTGTGTTGACTGAGGAAATTTTAATGTTATCAAGAGGAGACTCATAACCATGAGTGCTTGGATAAATCCGATATAGGAAGTGGATTTGGGTTGGGGTGAGGATATCTTGAAATCATAATGTATATGAATTCCAAAATGGAATAGGGATTCGGTGGAAAGAAACTTCATGGATGGATCCAAAGTAAGGCACTTAGATGTTGCTATATGTTATATGAGAATGGGAATCAAGTCATAAATAGTTCTAAAATATACCACTGTGTAGATAAAACTCATGCATAGGGAACATAGGTTAATGGATATAAAACTCTATGATTAATGTCCTTACATAGATCTAACTCATACGTAGGAAGGGGAGTATCATAGTTTTGTGAAGAAACCTTGGGTAGAGATCCATGTTCTGGTGAAGATGCTTCTCCAATCATCCATGATACCCATCCTTTTTATGAAATACCAAATAGATCCAATTTCCTATATTTGAGTTATTAACTAACAAGAGGTTTCTCTTGAGAAATGCCTATGAATTCCCACCAACATGAGATTCCTCATTTATGTGACCAATCCAGTTGTCTTAAGATCACCTAATTTACAAGTATAATTAGATTTGGTTTCCATACCAAAGTTATAATACTATAACTTCTACCTAAATCATGATAATTAGTGAGCATAGATTGATTTTTCTAAGGCCATATGGTGGGCCCCATAATCTTTGTATCTCTTTATTTATATTGTCCTAAATTTTTCCTAAGCTTCATGTGGGGAAATACTTAGCGGGTATGAAATTGGAATTTTCTCATGAAAACTTCTTATGGGTTTTCGACCTGAAATGTTTTATGAGTCTTCCATTTTATATATTCTCAATAATGCCTAGATCACACAATGTTCATGTTCATCGAGTAAAGGCTCAACTTTTTCCCAGGATGCCCTTATCGGGTTTTCAACCTGGTGAACGTTATGTCTCTTTTGGTCCTAAAAACTAGGATATCGTTGTGCTATAGTTTAGGTTATTATATCTTGGGCCGTTATTTTGATGTATTTGGGGGTATTCTAGATTGTACCTTTTGTTACTATAGTTTAAGGTATTTTAGCTCGGACCTTGGAATACCACATAGTTTAAAGTCTTGCTCCCAGGACTTGATTGATGTAAATGGAATGGGGAAGACATATTAGGGATGACCCCAAACACCCTATGGTTCTAATTTATTCTATGGTGTTGCTAGAGATCATGAGGATTGGGGTTCATTTCTTGCAAGGAGGATATACCTCTGAATGGTAGGTCAAAACCCTTATGAATCGTCAACATGGTCAAAGAAAGTTGTCTCTACTCTTTTCAAAGGGATATAAAAGATTTTGTAGATGGTATGGGTGGATGGAGAAAAGATAGGGGTTCCAAAGTCCACCTAGATAGTTCAAATATAGTTTTTGTATATCATGTTACTAGGAGATGGAATTGATAGATCGTGGAATGGGTAATACTTACTTAGGATGAACCAAATCACCTCATGGTTCTGAGTTCCACCATAGTTTCACCAGGGATCATGGGGATTAGAATTCCTTTTATATAAGGAGGAGATTAATCTAATTGGTAGTTCATATCCCTTATGAATGATTCTATAGAGATTAAATTCATGGTCAAGTAGAGTTGATCCCCAATCTTTTCCCAGGTCTATGAAAGATTTGTGAACACTCAAGAATATGGGTAATGAAGTTGGATATGGATTGAAAGCTATCCAGGAAGGTTTTTGGAACACTAAGATAATTTATATCTTAATGAGAATCTTGTGACCTACTCCCTATGGTTTAAATTCATGAGGAATGGTACTTTAAAAGGTTCATGGGGTGGGAATTCACATGATTTAATTTTTTTCATGTGATCATGTGATCTTATGATCATGCGATGAGTTCTTGAAAAATCATTCCCATGGTGGGTTCTCATGATTAGAGCCTCATATTTACCTAGAGGTGATCTCTGAAGAAAGTGGTAGAATCATCTATTTCTTCTCTATAAACTTACTCCTCTTCCTCTCATTCCTTGCATACATATTTTTTATAAGGGTAGAAGGGTATTTATAAGCCGAAGGAGGCTGAGGCTGATGCCTATTTTCTTGGTGGGAATTCCATGTGTATTAGATGAGGTGGTAGAGAATTCATGGAATCGACATCACACGACCACAAGATGGATTCACTTTATCTTAATTCCTTCATGTGATGCTTCTGTTTTCTTCTACAACGTCGCATGATAGATTCTGATAAATAGGAATTAATTCAGATAAAAAATCAATTAGGGGATGGAAGGGTTTCATTGCTGTAAAATTCATGAAATTATTTTAGTGATTTTGTTATCTTGATTTCATGATCAAAATATCATCACGTGATGGATTCAAACATTGAATGAATCTATTGAAACATTCCACTGATTCTTGTAATGAGATTCATGAAAAATCTCACATATAGGATGGTTGGATGATATCAATTTTAGGGACATCCAAATTAGTTATCTTAGGATCGTTCAGTGGAGATGGCTAACCATGGTGATCATTGAGTGATCATGAATGTGACATTGGATTGCCTCACTTTGTTGAACCCGCAGTGCAGGAGAGCGACAGACGAGCAGATGAGTGGGAGGTTAAATATAGTGGTCTCTCTCTACATGGGATTGATTTATTTCAAATAAGCATTTCATAAGATAGACTATTTTCAAAGGGAATCACATGGGATTTCAACAGAAGACCATGATCAAATGATCAAGTGACTGATATTTTACCCGGATTTTTAAAGAATAGGTGAATAGTACCCTCTCTTAACTTTTCCCACATAAAACTAGTGCTCCTTTGGGGTGTTCTTAATTACTTAACCCACGACTGAATCATCTCGATCTGATAGTGGGGTTGGCACCCACAACACATGAACCGACCCTCACTAGATGAACCCTCCCATTACGCAACACCCTTAGGAACAAATACACACACCCCTGTGCACCCATCATGATCCATTCTCACCCACTTTCTTACCACTAGGTTGGCTTCCTGGCTAGCTCCCTGGGCATGGTTGAGGTGACCCCCATAAGTGCTCAGGTCGAGATGGCTAGCTGGTCGACTTAGTTGGCCTATTTTGTTTTCTATGTGGGTATTTAAAAATAATTGAAATAAATTATTAGTTGAATATTATTAAGTAAAATGAATATAAGGACCAAAATTATATTCCCATAAACCAAATCCCAATCCCAAGAGTATTCTTCTTGAATTCCATTTCCCACACCTTTATTTAAAATTATATCAATGTTTTGAACAGTCTTCACATTTCTCAAATATTTTATATAAAAGTTCATATCACACAATTATGAGTGTCAAAAATATATATATTTATATGGTTAATCATACTCATACCTAACAATCCAATGACTAGGTTATAAAGGTATACTATATCACATGTTTATTTAAACTTAGGGTTGTGTTTAAAGAAATAAATCAAATACCTCAATATTATTTCAAAGAAAATAAATATGAAGGCTTAGGTAATTACATAATAAGGATACTGTACCTAGAATATAAGTTTTTAAATATAGTTCACTAAAAACTAGTGAAGAATACAATGATGTAGCTACTGGGATATCTCTTAGGTAAGGGCATGATGGGTATCACAATACTCATAGAGAATGAAGGAATATGAAAGAGAAAAAAATCTCACCTCAAACGCAACACTATGCTATTGAAAATAGATGGGTTCTCAAGCTATCAAACATGCCTATAATCATAATAATAAAGTCTTTGGGTGAATTATATATGATCCCAAGGTTTAATAAAAAGGTTTTGGTTTGTCTAGATTTTAACGAGGCAAGAAAAAATTTTAATAGAGGATATATTATACTTCAAGATGCTGGATACAAATCATGGAATAACCACAAAGATTAATGTGGTCGTCCTTCCCTTTTCAAATTTCATTTAATTTGGTTTCATTTAAAAATCATGGAATAACCCATTTAGAACCACATGTTTTATGGGATTCAAACACTATATTTAATCCCCACAAAAAATTTTATAAACATTTATTTAATTATTTAATTACCCCTTTTACGTTAAAATCAATTTTCATGTCATTATAGAAAATTCAAGTATTTTAAATAACTGTATTTTTTTTCAAATTGCGAAACCAACCATGAGAATAGATTGACCACACAAATTCAAGAAACTGGCCACAAGATGGAACTAAATGATCCCAAAAAAGGAACCAACTGACTGCATGAAGGAACCAACTAACTATAAGAAGAAACCAATTGACCATATGTAGGAAATAAATAGCAAAAAGAAGGAAACAACTGAATGCATAGAGGAATAAGTGAATGAAATAAAGAACCAATTGACCACATGAATAATCCAACCAAACACATAAAAGAACAAGTGACTACAAGAAAGAACCAATCAACCACATAAAGGAACAAGTGACCACAAGAAGAAACCAATCAACCGCATAAAAAAAGAAACTAACTATAAAAAGGAACCAACTATCTTCATTAAAGAACAAGTGAACACACAGTTAGTTAAGTAGTAGTGAGATAAAACTTATAAATTTTAAAAAATAAAAGGCCTGAAACTCCATCCCGATATTTTTAATCCTTGGAAAATCATAAATTAATGGTTTTAAGATCCTAATACATTAAATAAGATACCTCTCAAATAATTCTCTTCCCTGTGAATCAAAAAATAAACCAAAATAGAATGGAATGGAGGTCAAGAAAATCACCTATGAAATAACTCTCAAGGACCCCACTATAACATGAACACTACCAAAAATAATTTTAACAAAACACATAGATAGGTGACAACATTAACCAAGGGAGATAGTTAAGCTCAAAAAAATAATAATGTTAAACATATCATCTCAATAGAAAGGAACAAACTATAATAAAAACAAATCAGGGTATTAAGCATGCATCTGTGACTCTGACACCCAAATTAACTCTTCCTATACACCATTCCTCCACAATAGCACCAAGGGAATAACTCACCCACACAACAAATTCTTCTGATATTATTGGATCTCAACTAGGTGCTCCACAAACACTGTTTCATCCTTGATGTCCATCTCTAACCAAAAATTACATGAGGGACATCAGGAAGATAATGATGATGTTGAGACACATAAAATATGCATTTAACTCTATCAATCTATACTAGGAGTGCTATCCAATAATACACCCCTCAAATATGCTTGAACAACTCAGAAGGCCCTATGAACCTAGGAGAATGCTTACTCCCTTGAATAAACTTCCAATATCCCTAATGAGGGAAAATATTTAAGAACACATGGTATTTAATCTAAAATATGTAAGGGCATACACCTAATATATAAATAGGCATTTTAGAGTTCTTGAACTGGATTCATATACTCTTGAACCACCTATACCTTCTCTTTTGTGCTCCGTACCACATCATGACTAAGGAATGATAACTCCCCAGACTCAGTAAAATAGAACAAATAATGACACAACCAAATATTTAATGCATTAAACAAATCCATACCGATGGATGAATGGTAATTATTTTTGTAAGAAAAATCAACCAATAGTAGATGGGCCAACCATGATCCTCTAAAGTCCAAGGCACAATCCCACAACATATCATCTATCATTGGGATGATTACTCTTTCAAAATATATAAGGTAATATATGAATCCTGGTTAGGTAAAATGGTCTTTGGTACCCCTTGATTCTCATAACCTTATCCATGTACCGCCTCACCAAAGCATCCTGAACATTCCACTCCCTGGTCACTAAAATATGTGTCAAATGTTTCAATCGATCCATGATCACCCAAATGACATCAAATATTCCTTATGACTAGATTAACATGGATACAAAATCCATCAATATTTCCTATCACTTACACTTAGGTATATCAAATGGATTCAAAAAACCTCTAGTAACATGGTGCTTTACTTTCACCTATTGATAAACCAAACACTATGGCATGAAATCCTCCATTGGACACTTTATTCCAGACCACCAAAGATGACACCTCAAACCATGATACATTTTGGATACACCTAGATGCACCACTATGTGTGAGATATTAAAATCATGAATGATCCCATCAAACATGGCTAGTTTAACAAATAGTATCCCTAGAAACAACATCTAATTCGGATTATCTTCAGACTATACCATTGTATCATCAACATGATTAAAAATATCTCACTTAACTTACACCTATGAGTCTCCCCATTTAGACTCCTCCACCTGTAGTATTTGAGACAATTCCACTTTCATCTAATAAAGAAAACCCCATCCATTGATTCAATTCACATTGAGATACATAATACAATTTCTTCCATCCATTTCTAGATATCCTCAGACTCTAAAACAACATATCACTATGACTTCTATCTCAACACGTCAGTGACTACATTCCCCTTTCCTAGGGTATAGGATATCTCAAAATAATAACACTATAGAAACTATATCCACCTATACTAACGTAGGTTCAGATTTAATTGAGAGAAGACAAACCTCAGAATCTTATTGTCAATGAAGACCATAAAGTGCTCACTAATGAGGTAATATCACCACAACTTTAGGGAAAGTACTAATTCTTCCAACTCTAGGTCATGAGTGGAATAATTATGATTATTGGGATTCTAATGAATAGAATCATAAGCTATCACCACCCTTTATAAATAAATATGAATCCCAATCCCATTCGGGAAGCATCACAAAGGTTCTTGAGCATCACCCTTCCTTTGGCAGCAGAAGTACAGGGGAACCGATCAACCTCTCATTCAAGTTGTCAAAATATTATTTAAAAAAATCATCCCATATGAAATCCTAGTTCTTACTTATCAAAAATTTCAATTATTATATAATATGAGATAATTTAGAGACAAACAACTAGTAATATACCACAAGATCAAGGAAGTTGTGATCCACTTCCATGTTTTTTGATACTTCCCAAGAAATAACTTCCTTGATCTTTTATGGGTCCATGACCAAACCCTACCGAGACACCACATGTTCTAGGAAATGTACCTTTTTATCCAAAAATTTTACTTGGACTACTTTATTTAGAGTTAATAGTGTCTAAGAACCCATAATATAACTCGGTGGTGTTTAACATGATCCTCCTATAACTTAGAGTATATTAGGATTTTGTTGATGAACAACACTATGAACTGGTTCATGAACTCACATAATTTAGTGTTCATGATCCATATGAACATAATTGGTGAAATCTTGATTCTAAATGATATAAAAATAAAATTTATGTGTACATATATACAATAGAAGGTAGTCTTCAGGATATCCTCCTCCTTCACCCTCATTTGGTGGAATCCAGATAATAGATTGATCTTCAAAAGTCATCTGGACCCCTTCATCTGGTGAATAAATCATAAATTCTCAAAAGGGTTAAATGATTATTTATTTTCAACTAATTATACTTATAATAGTCCACACATAGCCTCATACTACCATACTCCTTGGTGAAAAACATTGGAGCATCGTAATGAGATATATTGGGCCAGATGAAGTCATTCTGTTATAAATCATTGATATGGAGTCTCAAATCGCATAGCTCTATGGGAGACATATGGTAAGAATCCATAAAAATTAAAGAAGAACCCAAATGAAACTTTATTCTAAACATTATTTAACATTAATGGGGAAGTGTCAAGAAAAAATCTAAGAAGACATAGAGAAACTGCTCAATAACTCTGGGAGCCTCTACTAGTTAAGTATTCTTCAATGAACCTTCCAACTAAGATACAAGGATATCTTCATGTTTTCCACCCATATGAAAGATTCACTCTCCAAAAAACACCACTCACTATACCTAAACATAAAAAAATGTGACTCTATTTAGAAATAATCCATCAAATGAATTCAAGGAGTACAACAAATCATGCAGATTGATGATATCATATGGATGTATCAGTAACAAGAAGAAGTTCCCCACCAACCGATGCTGCCCCATATTCAGTGTATATCCTCATATCAAATAAAACAAGAAAGTATACCCTCTAAATAACATGTATTACACTAGGGTTATTGGAATATTATCCACATATAGTCCTAATGTGCGGACCAAAGAGGGTGAAATTAAGGAGTGTGAAGATACGAAATCAAACAAAGTATAAACTAAGGTAAATGATAAAATGATCGTACCTCAAACAACCTACAGTCCCTATAGCACTGGTACCTCCATTACATGAACCTAACCATGTAAAAATAATCTTACTTACTACTAATGAACTCTACGATCATGCTCTGTTATAGGTTTTAGAGGACGAGGACCATTGTAGGGATAACCTATGCCCGTTCTATCTCCTCCCCAATTCTGAATAAATGCTTATAACCTTTGTTGTCTCTAGGGATGGAGAGGGGTATGATTTACCAAACCAAACTAAACTCCATGGGAATTTAGTCACTAATATTGATGGTGAACATAACCTCTATAGGTGTGTAATAATAATAGTAATCCATTGGTTGATTCTTAGGAACCATTAAACCCAAGAAAGGACGAGGCAATCTAATGCAATCAACTCTCTGTTTATTGGAAAATTAACCGACCAAATATACATGATCCCCTGCCTAAAGCTCTAGTCCCTAAGATTATTTGATAACCTCTCTCTCAAGGTACTCATCTTTATGAGTGCTTACACTTGATCACTTCATCCTTCTTTTTCACCACCAGATATATAGGAAGCATAAAAGGTGTGACTTCTTATTCGATAGTTGAACACAACACCTCCTCAAGATGTCATTATCTAGACTCCTCATTTTGAAAGAGATTAGGAGAAAAATATAGAGGATCCTTAAACATAATATCAATCAATCATACACTCATGACCCCTTAATGAAGGGAGAGGATCTCCTACCACATCACTTCCTTAATCACAAATAAAAATAACTCCAAATGGAAATCCTTTTAAAATTTGGACTAAGAAACATCCTCCTACTTAAAATTTCCAAGATTCAATATGAACCACTAAGAGATTCACCACATATGAATGAATCCCAATGGAACCTAGTACTAAGATTTATCCTGAATCAGACTAAAGACAATCTCAATCTCCACCATCAAATGTGATGTCTCAAGATCAGAGATGCTCCCCTCATACTTTTCTAGACTCTGATACTAGAAAGAATATAATTCCCTTTTCCACATATCATCCACCACTATAAAGTTTATCCTTTAATGATTTAATGGATCAACCTACTGAACACATTCACACATACACACACATATCCTAAACTATATATGGATGATGACCATGATCCATATCTAAAAAAACACAAGGGATGGAATCCTAATCCCGGTAGCATGTAATTTATTTAGATTAATTAATTAAATCGATTTTAATTCCCAAAAAACACCCTTAAACTATAAAATCAATCAATAATGATACATGTACCTCCCCTAGGTCTCTACCCCACTATTAGAATTATCACACCTATTGTTTTTAGTAAGCTTAAGTTCCTTGCATCGGATCACAGGGGGCCCAAAATACCCATGTTCTGGATGGTTTCCTTTTCTACATAACACACTAAATATGACCAATAATTTTCCCTATCATTATAATAAAAGACTATTTAGTTACAAACTCCAAAATCTACCCCATATATCTACCCAAACCTTTGATACCTATTTTTCAGGACCTTTCCTCCACTTATACCCCTCTTGAGATGGTAGTGAAAAGAAGTAATGACCCCCCAAGTCATGCCTTTAATAGGAACCTAGTTGGAAACTAACACCAAGGGTATAAAACACTCAAATGTGAGGAATTAACCTCATTATATAAAAAGGATTGAGATAAAATATGAACAACCATAAAAAAATCCATCACATAAAATAAATGAAACCAAACTATTCAGCATGTGTATATCTAGAAATACATGTAAAATCCTATAAAATAAATCCAAAGGGAAACACATAGAATAAAAAACACAATAGATTCAACCCCAAGTTATTAGTTTCCAACACATTCCCCTAAACCTCCCTCAATATCTAAAAAATAGTTTATATATATGTAGGGTGATCATAACATGTATACTCAGTAGGATCAAACACAGGTCTCCTATGAAAATGTGAAAGGAGCATACTAACACACCAGTGAGAAAACTAATAAAATCACATGAACCAAGATAAGTTATCTATCCATCTAAATCATTATGGATCACTCACCCAATAACAAAATAATGTAGTAATATAATATCAAGAAAACATTAAAAAATCCAACATGCATCCAATTCCCCACTGCTTTTCCACTCTCATGCCCTAATTTCAAACATCCTATGCTCCTATCCCTTAAATGCCATATCAACACCATATATCAATCCATATTTGATGTGGGTAGGGTCACCACCCTACCAAACCTATCCTCTCATAGGACCCAACATCACGTGCTTACAACAATTTCATTATGAAAATCTCTCATTCCACTACCACATCATCATCCATGTCATCACACATCCATCCACACCACCATAACAAAAGTTGTAGGGTATCATGGATGTGATGTAAATAAACCTCATTCGATCCTCCAAACATGGATGAACCCCACTACATATCACATCCTCTTATAATTAGGCATCACCACCAACTGTTCCATCATAAAGAGATAGTCTCCACCATAGACAATTCCATTACGCAATGATACCACTAAAGGAAGAGTGGAGAAGAGGGGTAATTGACCATCTATTCCTTGCTATCTAAGTATTTGGGAAAACCCCCTAGAACATCTAGGTTTTGGTACATAGTACATGACATAGGTAGGGTGTGTATAAAAGTAACCTGAAAGTTCAAGCATATAAACATATACATAGACAACACACAAGCCTGAACAAAAACTTTCACAACAATATTTCATCATTTCCTCCTTATCATCAAAACCATACTAACATTAACACACACTTCCACAAATAAATTCTACTCCACTACATAAAACAACCACACATAAGCCACATTCCTTTATTTCAAATATAGATTTGACTCACTTCAATATTATTAAATTACCATCCATTATTCATTAATTAATATATTTAACAATATATTTGATGAAAAAACACTATATCCAACATCCACATTTAATTTCCATTTATGTCCAGTCTATTCATAATTATTCAAATCATTAAAAAATTTCACCACAGGTAAATTCCAATCCACATTTATTAAATTCCATCTCACAAAATTTCCCTATCATCATTACTAACCTTATATTATATGGCTACCAGAATACTACCACAAGGGACCACATAGAAACCCATAATCCCAACACAACAATCAAATATCAACCACCATAATTCCACTACCCATAACACACTCTACATCAACTATATTCACCACCATGATCTCACAATCTCACAAGGACCACACAACAATAATCTACCAAAAAAATACCAAAACACACACACAAATATATTCTAAATTCTTATATTTTACCAAAATTCATTTATATGTGGATTTAATATTAAATAATATTCTCGTGTAATGTTATTTTCATATAGTTCTATATTTACATGGGAAACAAATTATTAAACAAATATACATATTAGTCCTATTATGAATAGTGGGTTTTAAAAAAATTCACAGCAAGTGTTATTAATATACAACATGGGTTAATAATTTTATAACACTCACAACATGAACATGAAACAAATTTCAATATCAGATAATAATCATCAGTTAGAAACAATAATAAGTCTGGTAATTATTTTAATAAAACTCATCCCCTTAAATTCAATTTAATCTAGTTAATTATATTCATTTGTTAATATTTACCACCTAACCACTAGAAAATAAAATCATTATATCTGTACAGATATATAAAGAAGAGAGAACATAGATCCCCTAACTAGAAAATAAGTTCTGAAATTTACTTCATTGAAAACTAGGGAAAATGAAGATGATGTCACAACATGGATATCTACAAGGTAAGGGATTAGTTATACAGATAACACTCTCAAAGAAGTAATGAATACAAAATATAATAAAAATACTACCTCAAATGTGACACACTTTTTTAGGAAATAAAGAGGGAACCAAGATGATGAATATGCCTATAATCATGGTCAGAATGGTTTTGGGTCAAATTTAGGTGACCCTAAGGTTCAAGAGAAAGTTTTTGGTTCACCCGGGCTTGAAGGAAACAAAAAATAGTATTTAATGGATGAAATCCTATATATACATCTTAGAATAACTCTTAAGGTTAATACTGTCACCATTTATTTTAAATTGTAATTTTATTTGGATTCATTTAAAACACATGGAATGGCTAATTTAAAACCAAGGGTATTTTGGAATTTAAATACTATATTTAATCCCCACAAAAAATATTTTAAACATGTTTATTTAATCCTTTAATTATAAATTTTATGCTAACATAATTTTTCATTTCATTCTAGAAGAATCTCAGTATTTTAAAAAACTGGGAATTTTTTTAAACTATTGATCTGACTGTGATAAGGGATTAAACACATGAAGCCAATAAAATGAAAATAATAATGAACCAACCAACCACGTGATGGAACCAACTAAACACAAAAATGAACCAATTGACCACACAAAGAAACCAATTGACTGAAATAATGAACTAACTGATCACACTAAGGAACCAACTAACTACAAGAAGGAACCAAATTAGTGCACAAAGGAATAAGTGACCATAAGTAGAAACCAAATGACCACAAAAAGGAACCAATTGACCATAAAAAGTAACCATAACCCACACAAAGGAAAAAGTGATAATAAAAAGGAACCAACTAACTACATGATGGGATAAGTGACAAAAAGAAGGAACCAACCAACCACACGAAGGAACCAACTAATCACAATAAGGAAACAATTACCAAAAAAGGAATAATTCATCAAAAATTCAGTCAACTTATCATGAGAAAAAACATAGAAATTTCAAAAAGGAAAAGGCTATAAACCCCCTCTTGACACTTATATGCCTTAGGGAAATACAAAATAAAGGTTGTAGGAAAATAGAACATTACATGAACTCTTTATGAGCCTAGTATGTGTCATGAAATCTATCGATGTATTATACACATAAAGGATTATATCGTAGGTAGTGATATTAGCTACATCCTATCTAAAATGTTGAATATCATAATAGAAATCATAAAAGTGATATGAAATATCACGTTTTATGAATTTACTTACTTTCACACTGAACTATCATTATATCTATTTTATTCATAATTTGATAATGTATTTAATGAAATATAATCATTGAAGAGTTTAATGATCACTTGTGATAAACGGACTACACGTTATAGGTATATAACATAAGCAACCAAAGTGTTGACCTAGTGTTTGAGAAATTACCAAACTCAAGGAGGGTATTTTATTAATGAAGGAGGATTATACATAGAGGTCTATGATTAATTTGAAAGATATAAAAATATTGGTATGTGGTGCTAATTAATCTAGATATCTCTTATTTTATCTTATTCCTTTGATTAAGAGTGATTATTGGTATATATTTGGAATAAAAATAAGGTCTTTCCAAATATGTTTAAATTTTTCATAGATTATGTATTACTTTGATGCTAAGAATTAGTTATTTATTGCTCAGTTTTCATGATCAACTACAATGGTTGGAGAAATTTGATAAAGGTATTTTCTTGTTTTGTTCCTTACATTATTTTTCTTTTTATAAAATTTTTAATGACACTGGATTAATAAGTTTTAAGTTTCTAGTACATCTATACAAACTTGATGCATTTTAAAACCATCATTATTACCAAATCCATATTTATATAAATATTAAATAATCATTAAATTTTAAAAATGAAGAACAATTGATAACATGAATAATGATATGGTGATATCACTATTTGTGATACGACCATAGGTAATGATATGGTGATATCATGATTTGTGATATGACCATACAGAATGATATAGTGATATCATTGTTCATGGTATGACATGGATTAATCATAACCATTCTTTGTGGTAACATGAAAAGTGATATGAGATATATTTTCATGTAATATTCCTTAATCACATGCTCTAAAATAGAGCTTCATAATGTTTAAGAGATATATAGATATCACTGTATTAGAAACAACTCAAATAAAGAGTTTTTTAAGTTATCAATGGAAGAGATATAAATATATATCATTGTCCACAAAATCTACCATGAATAGTAATGGAGGTTTTGTAATATAGTGATAAGTGTTATGGAATACATCCCTAATAGAGATATGAGATATATCTATTTATGATAACTTGAATCACATTATAAGATAAAATTATATGATATAGAATTTCCTATATTATGGGTAATGATATGGGGATACCACTACCCCCAATATAGTTGTTTAACTTTTTAATAATTAAAAGAATAATTTATAAATTTTTAATAAGTCATAAGGATAATATAAAGTGTTTATATTGGAATAGATGAAATGTCCATATTGATGCATGCCTTATTATAAATAATGTATTTTTTTACATTAATGATAATTTTTTTAATTGTTTATTTACTTTTTAATTACTTATATAAATTGGTTAAATTATGAATGTTTTCATGATTTAATTTAAAATTATTTAATTAGTTTTTATAAATATTATTCCCTACATTTAAGGAGTTTTATGAAATCTATAATAAAATATTTATTTTAGGACAATAAAAATTAATGTTTTATATTATATAATTACAAAAAATAACATTTATTATAATTATTTGTATATATTTTTGTTTTAAATTATATTAAAATTAAGTTCCCTTTTGAGTAATGATCTATGGATAATGTGACTTCAGGATAGACTTCCATTAGATGAGGGATCATGGTTATGTCTGAAAAGTTTTTGTTAACTACCTGTAATACCATACATGATCTTGAGTATGATTTTGGTTTTATATAATTTCAATTTATTTCATAAAATATTATCTTGTATGTTATGAAATATATATATAAATATGATATATAATTTTAGTGCACAATATTTAAGATGAATTTTATTGTTAAAAGAGATTCATATTGTCCAATTGTTAGTAATATTAATGGTTTTAAGATAGTTCAACCTAAATTATTGTTCTATATAATTGTTGATAAAATTTAATAAGATTATTGAAAACCACATCATGGGGAGATTGAATAACCATATTGAATTGACTTGATAGAGGTGAAATTGATAAGTCCTCAATTAAGACTTGGTAAATATAGTATCCATATTTAAACTAAGAGTTTTAAAACTCTTAATAACATTATTCTATATAATAGAGTGGTGTTTATATCACTCTCACATTATAAGTGTGTTATGACTAGTTTTTGAGATGATTAATTCATGAGTTTTGATGATGGTTTCATGTTATATTTATTAAGAACATGTTAATGGATGGGTTGGAGATTTATTAGAGTTGTTCTTAAGAAAAGTAATAATATTTTTCCATGGTTTTAAAAGACACACCTCAATGTAGACAAATTATGATCTGATTAGTTTCTAAGGTATTTCAGTTTAATCATACCCAAGTATTATAATGAAACCCTAAGATGTTATTTTTATAGATTAATGAATCTCAATAAGTGTGTAGGCATGTCTGTAATAGGATGCTTTTCATGGTATAATTTAAATTTCTATGTATTAATGGTGGATTTCATCCCACAATGTGTTTGGGTATATAATTTTTTTACTCTTGGAATTGATAGTCATTGTTTTGTTAACACAATTTTAGGCTGTACCATAATGTTTTGTTTGGATATTTGAAGGGAAATTTATGATCGAAAACATTACACCATGATTCTTATTATAATGAAGTAAAATTAGATTCATATTTTATATATCTCAATAATTTTTTTATGAAATTTTAAATTCGATTTGATCCATAATTTTTAGATCTGAGGTTAACTAACATATTACATCGTAATAAATGGTGTTATATCATGATTTTTGAAGGGTTATTAAAAAGTGGATATTAAATTGGAGAATTTTTATAAGACTTTATGATATGTGAAAAAAATTCCAAATATAATTTTAGATAGATTTTATATATGTTTTAGGAGAATAAAAAATGTGTTCACTTGATCCAACCTTTGAGGCACTTTTGGAGGAATATAGAGGATTATTAAACATGTTAATTCTTGTTTTTGATCTTTCTTGCACTTGGAGTCTTGGATAACCCCAAATAATTTCTTCTATTACATGTTGATAATAAGACATGTACATGGGTAATGGGATTTTAACCATTAAACACTAAGGATTATCCAAATGAAAAAATAGTTAGCAAAACTTGTTAAAATTTATCATGTTATGTGTGTTCATTCCCCATATCTATATTTCATCATTATTTCTTGGATTTAATCATCAATATTATACTTTATAAAACATAGTAATATTTATCATGAAATGTGATTTTTTTGGTGACCATTGATTCACCCCATCTCATTGGTCTTGAATCTTTTTCCAACTCATATTAATTACTATAGAGTAGGAAACGTTTCGGTGTTTTTTTGATTTTATTTGATTCTATGATACCTATAAATTGTATCAAAGAAAAAATATTATTGTGATATTATTGGAAACTAGTCCATGTATACTTATAGATTTGAGTTATTATATATTTTTATTCATTTTTTATAGATTTTTTCTATAGAGATTATGAATTATATCAATAACAATGTTGTTACCTTGTTTAATGGGAAAATACTTAATCTATGAAAATATATGGTGGTTACATATATTATATATCTTATATTTGGAATGATTGAAATAAAAAATAATGTTGTTCATATTTCCAAGCTTTTGAAAACTTCACATTTCAAGATAATAAGAATATTAAAGCTAATGGGAGGGTGTGCAATTCTTTACTCTCACCACACTCATAAAAATAGTTAAAAAGGCATGGGTTTTAACAAATTAAACAAAATTTGGGAAAATATTCCTAATATCAATTAAGTTGATAATAAAGTCAATGAGTAAAAATTAAAATAGTTTCATGATTAATTTGAGGTAATTTCAATTTAGTAATATGAATTTGTAGATTATTTTTTCATTAGAGTGAACAAAATTATTAACTCAATGTAAAGTTATGGAGAAATTTTTGATAACTATACTATGATGAGGAAATTTATGATAATTCTTCTTAACAAGTTTGATGAAAAAATTACTAATATAGAGGATTTGGATTTGTATTATTTTACCATTAAAATTATTATTAATGTTTTTATAGCCTATGAGATGATATTGGGACTAGCCTTGAAGGCGAAATAAAAAATAAAAAATATGATAACTTTCAAATTTGAAAAAGGTTTTAAGAACATTTAAACTAAAAGGTCTTATTTTTTTCAAAATGTACACTATGATAAAAAGTTAAATACAAAGGAAAACAAAATTTTATGTTTATTAATTTTTTTAATATTGGAAAGTTTTCATCTAGATTCCTAGAGAAGGATTAATAATATTTAGAGGATGATCAACCCAAAATATCACCTAAGAGAAACATGGTGGAAGACACTTAAAGTGGAAAAAAGTTATCAAAAAAAATGGAAAATCCAATTCTTCAAAGAAAATGAAATTTCTCTCAAAACGTGATATATAATATTGTGATTAGGAAATTAAAAAATAATAATTAGAAGTATAAGTTGAATGGATTCAATATTTTATTGAAAAACTAAAACAATCTAAAGAACTAATAAAGAAGAAAGAAGCAGCGGAGAAGAAAAAAATGATAAAGAAATAATTGAAATTTTCAATTTGAGAATAGAGCGAATGGTTTTATTAACGGAAATTAGGAATCAAAAAATGGTGAAAAAACATTATTAATAAGAATTATTTCTACAAATAATTCTTTGATACATTAAATTTTAAGGAGATTACAGAGATAGAACTGGAGTTCATGAGAAATATGGGTGATATCAATGAAATCCTTGAAGTGAGAGATAAAAAGTTTAAAATAATGCCTATAATTTTTCTTTATAAGAATTAGCGGGTAAAGGATATTGAATCTAATTTAGTTAAAGCTAAAAATATTCTAAACAAATTTTATTTTGAGTATCAAAATTATATCAGAAAAATTGGATAATCATCTAAATTAACAAATAAGTTTTTTGATGCCAATAATCACCTTTAATATTTTCCTATGATACCATGAAACATAGTATTAGACACTTAATATTTAATTAAAATAAGTGGAAATAGTGATAAAAAGGTAAATATGGTTATTTCTTTATTTAGGAAAGAATTATACCCATTGAAACTTCAAATGGTGGTACTAGAAATCAAAACATCATTGAGGTGTGGAAGAAAAATGATGTTCAGGTGAAGTTGAAGGAAATATTACTAGTATATAAGAACAAAAATAAGAATGATAATGTTTAAGAAAATAATCATGTTTAAAATTTGAATAAAAAACAAGAGCATATTTTCAAGAAAATTATTCTTAACTGATAACATTTTGGTTTGAAAAAAGATATTGGTGTTCAAAAGTGTATAATCACAAATCATACTTATGTTAGTAAATTATTACACTCCCTAAATAAAATATAGGCTCTAAATTAAGGTCAATACATTATAAAGAAAATAAATTCCATCCAATATAACATATAAAAGGGAAAGTGAAATTTCATAATTCTTTTGATACTCTTTAGGAAACTTGTGGTAGGTGTGATGATTCGAGAAATACCATTGAAAATTGCCTCACATTGATATCATAGTAGGTGAATATTTAAAGGATGAGTGATCAAGAGAAATATATGGTAGTTGATGTGGATTAAAAACTATAAAGGGTGAAAAACCATGGATATATTATAGTGATTTCTTTTCACACATGATTAATAATAAACATCTATTGAAGGATATCCATGGGTATGGAAAGAATATATTACTTCTGAAATTATTAATAATTAAATTTTATGGCATTGGAAGCACAAAAATTAGTGAAAATAAGTTTGAATAAAATTATATTCTCTTTGTTAATGGGTTATAGAATAATATATTAAGTGTTTCCTAACATTGTGATAATGAGAATGAGTGATTTTATGAAATAATGGATGTGTCATTAGAAGGATGAAGGATAACACATTCATCATGAATGAAAAACAAAAAAACAAAATCTTATTTCAAAATCCTAATGATAAAAATAGTTATAATTTTAGTTTTAATAAATCTGATGATATTTATTATAGAAACATGGACATTTTGGTCAAAATAACATGGAAAAAACTTGTTATGTATGAATCTGAGAGAAATATACTGAATGTAAATCATGAAAACTCAATTTTTATGATGTGTATCAAAAATTCCAAATGGTGAAAAATAGTCACAAGACGGTTGTGATCAGAAAATATAATCCACCAAAATTTATACACTCATATGTGTTTGGATTTATGAGCTATAAATAAACCAATACATATAATTTATTTATCACTTTTGTTGATTATTTTAATCATATAAATTTATTCTATTTTATGTTGACTAAATTAAAAGATCTTTATGGGTTTAATAATTTCCATTGATGTGCTATAATTTTTTGATTATATAATGATTTTTAATACAATAATTTTTTTGAGGCATATATAGATAATTTAGAAATAAATCATTAATATAATGCTCCATACTCACTAAAAAATGGAGTAACAGATAGGAAGAACCAAATTTGGATGGACATATAGAGGAACATGCTATTGGTGCATATAAATTCAAAATATTTTTTTTGAGACAAGATATAATAGTAGTTTCCAAAATTCTATAATAGTGCTTTCTTCAACTAAATTCTATCAACACGCCTTATGAGATGTGGCTTGGGAAGAATTCCAACATAAAGAGTTTTATGGTATTATATAACCCTTATTATATTAAAATTAAAATTAATATATTTGTGAAAATTTATTTTATAGAGACCCAGAATTATCATACATGAATATTACCTCATTTTGAATGAATATTCAGCACATTACAAAATTACATGCCTGAAGATGATAATAGTTTAGTGTATTTGGAAATTTGGAAACATAATATTCTATCATAATTAAAGATATTAACCATCTCCCTTAAATATATTCCCCTTTAGTGATCCTCCTTAAAACCTTTCTTTATAACTTTAGGAAATGAAACATAAGAAATGAGTGAGCTCAGATTCTCAGTAAGGGTAAACAGTGGAGATATGCATGCATAATATGAGAATAAGGGTATAAGATCATGATCATAACATTAAAAGATCATATCCTGTGAATCAAATATTTTTAATCAAGAGTCATGGCCTAAAAACTAGAAGTTCATAAGACATGAATCATAAGGTAATCAAAATAATAATCCATGAAAGCATAACATAGTAGTAAGAAATGGAATTTGTGGTAGACACATAAACCTATAAAATAATTCCCTAATCAAGGATCATTTTCAAAACTTATCCAGGAACTTCATGGGGATGAAACCAATTGGGCAGGACACACCACCATCCTTAATCACAACATATTCTTTATAGTGGATTATGTGATAACTGGTTCCCATAGTGGATCAAGCCCATTGACTTGTTCCCATCATTATATTATGAGATATAAATCTTTACACAATGAATTGGAGATATATAATGGGCTCACCCGACACTATCTTGGCCAACCCATCGTATAATCTATAACAGAATTACTCAATGCTATCTGGGAAAACCCATCATTTAATATGTAATGAGTTTACTTGATGCTATCTGGGCTACCCCATCGTATAAGCTCTAACGAGCTTACCTGATGCTATCTGGGCCACCCAATAATATAAGATATAATAGGATCACCAAATACTATAAGGGACACACCATCATATAAGCTGTAACAGGATTAACCAAAACTATTTGGTCCACCCAATCATATAATTTGTTCACGAACCACAACATGAATAAAGAACAAATAGATTGAATATCATCATAAAAACGCATAAAAATAATTATTCTATCATAACTTGATTAAACCCTAGAAAGGAAATGGGTTTCTTGTAAATATATTTGAAACTTTATTATTACATGAAAAAGAAATTAGTTTCATAAAAATATCATTGAAACATTTTTTATTCATGGAATAGAAATGGGTTCCATAAACATCATGCCATCAAAAGATAAACCATTCAGAGAAAGAATATGAATGGTACTCTTGGATCATACACCTATTAAATCATAAAATATATAAGTGGATGTCATATTAGATGGAGAAGGACTTTTAAAGATCACTTAGAATAGTTATCAAGTAAAATAAACATTCTTTTAAAATCATGAAACATTTTCTAAATCATTTTCTTTGAAAACCACATTGAAAACTTATGAGGCAAGCTTTAAAAACCATTTAAAATTTTTCTTGAGGAAAATATCATTTCCAATATGAAAAAAACTTTTTAAAACATAAAATATATTTAAATAAAATTTCTTTGAAAATAACCATGATAAATTATAAAATAGGCTTCAAAGAAATTATAGTCATGATAGTGGATAAATTTATACATGCAGAACATTCCATTTATGTCGTAAAAAGTTTAGAAAAGTGCCTCGATCAGAAAACAACAACAAGATTAATTTAAAAAAACCCTTTTTTAGAAAAGTTAAAACATGGGTAAAATTTTATTTTAAATATCATAGGATAATAGTAGAACATTTTTTAAAAACATTTTTATAAATCATGGTTTTTAAGGGACAGTGATTTCCAACCAAAGAGAGAGATAAATTCACATTTTCTTTAAAACACTTTCTTAATTATATTAATTAACAAAGAGTATAAAAATGGAAAAATTAATCGAATATATAATAAATAACCATAGGATAATAAATTTCATGATATTTCTTGAGATATGGATCATAATATTTCATTAGTGGAAGCATAATCATAAATAATCTCGATAAACATTTAGTTTATATCAATAAATTGTTACCACTTTGGTTACATTGAATCATAATCCCCATGAAATAAAAAAATTAAATGAAGATTCAAAATTCATTAAAATAATGATATTCATGATATAAATTTTCAAATTTCAGTATATAAAACTCGGAAAAGGATATAGGTTCATAACAAAACAGGTGTCTCAATGAAGTAAAAATGAGACAAAATTACTTTACCGATTTAGTAAATTTTGAACCATAAACCCCATGGAAGAGAGATCATAAAATATATATTTAAATAACCATAAAATAATAGATAATAATAATAGAATAAATTTATGGGAATTATATACACCAAAAAAAATAAATGAGTGGTGAATATGGCATAAGTCTCATAGAAATAAAAGTGAGACTAGAAATCCCCTTAACACTTGAGTAACTTTTGAATAATTAGATACTTTAAATAATAAAATCCATTTATAGTTTTAATATCATTAAATAAGTTAAATTTATGATATAACATGTCATATTTCATTATATAAACCACATAACAAGAATAAGTGGTTAATATAGAATATATATCACAGAAATAAAAGTGAGACGAGAAAACCCTTACTTTAAGTCCAGACTCTCATCATACTTGTTAAAACATACTATATAATAAATATAAGTTTATTATAAATATATAATAGAAAAATATTCATTTATATAATAATGTATATTATTTACTTATGACTTTATATTACCCTTTTTTTAATAATTCCTTGTTAATGTTTTGTTTCAGGTAATAACTGCTTTGTTTTTCATACATGTTTTGACTTTTCATTGTTATTCATCTTAATTAAATAATGATTTCAGTATTTCAAGAATATAAACCATGATATTAATATCATATATATTAATTATATTTATTTATAATAATATATAAAATATAGAAATTTGAAATGAAATACACTTTTCATTGAGACAGTATGTCGTACGTATGCATGAATGTAATTCCATTTTTCTTGTTATATTGAAAGAAAAAAAAGAAAATGATATATATATATATATATATATTAAAGAAGAATTATTATTTCATAAATATATCAGATGTTTAATAAAATAATCGTTAATACATTTCATGTAAAGCATGGATGAATCACATCGCTTTGAGGATACGGTAGTCCACACATCCACAAATGAAGTTATCGTATTTTCAAAAAATGGAAAGCATGAGAGTATGTGTTATATAATAATTTAAAAACTATAAATACATCATAAATATAACATATATTATATAAAAATAGTAATTACATCATTATTACTAACCTTGAGAGGTGGTAATGGAAGAATGAACAACATCAGTTCGCGAGACAGTAGTCCTCCATACACACAAATGATGATTGTGTATCCCATTTGAAAGAAGTGTGTATGATTGTAGGTTGTAACCTTAACATAAAAAAATTTCTATATATTAATTATACTTATATTATTATATAATCATGTAATAATAATATATGGGAATGAAAAAGTAAATAAAACAAAAGTTATTGTTGAAGGATGTTACCTCTTCTTTGGGTAACTCCTTTTGGTTTACACCAAATGGATTCCTTGGTTGGATTTCTGTACAAAGTGAGGCCTATATAATGAAGGGAGGTAAGTTGGGATATTATTTTTGCATGGTTTTTATAATCCAAATTTCATGATAAGTGTGAATAATATTAGGGGTTGAGTGCCCTTTTATAGTGGAAGAGTGACATTCTTGTAAATATAAAAAGGTAAACACTATTAAGAGGCATCCCTTACATCATGTGCCTCCAATAATGGACCATTTTTTTATACTAGGGAGTATATGGTCTAAATGTTTCCATAAAATATATTTTGGAAATGGTTCTTGGTTATTTGGACCATTATGTTAAATTTTAACCCCTAAGTAAACTCGTTTTTACCTTAATCGCTGTAATTAATTTTAATTAATTTCACAAATATTTTTGGCCAAAAACTAAGTTGAACTTACTAAAAATTATAAATTATCCTGACTAAAAATATTTAATCCATTTTTCTAAATTTTGAACATAGAATCTGTAGAAATCAATTTAAAATTAATCCCTCATATGGGATGAGACAACATGTTTTTAAAGTGAAAATGTTCAAAAGTTTGAAATGTTTTTATATTACATGTCAATGTGAAATTAGTTCCAATGACAAAAATTGTATTAATATATGTATAATTTATCTAAATATATTTTAAAACCAAATAAAAATACAATTAATCGATATAAATAAATTATAAGAAAATCCTGTTTTAAATTAAAATTCAGCATTTTCTACTACATCAAAAGATGAAATTTCTCAAAAAAAAAAACAAAAAATTCACCCAAAATAAATTTTGATTTTAAAATTAAAAAAATAGGTGTATTTTCTCAAATAAAAATTAAAAAATTGTCAAAAATTAGTTTTAAAACAAGTCTCCCGTTAATAGGCAATAAAACTGCCTTTTAGAATAATACAACTTTTTATGCCTAAAACTAAATCTATTCTTATTTTATGTTTATAAAGCTTATTGGATGAATTTAGAAACATTTGGTTTATTTTATAATATATAAATTTTGTTAATACCTCTCACTAATAGTGATTAATTTAATTTATTAATATAAAATGCCTTTGTGGTAATAAAAATAGTTCTTTTTCATAAAATCTCTTCCTTTATATTCAATTGGTTTTTATTTTCATTTATAATTAATTGATAACCAAATAATTTATTTTATAAACATGTTTAAAGCATATTTTCATAATATAGTTAATCTTATTCATATCTTTCATTCTAATGGCTAGCTGATAACAATAATAATATTTTAATAATAATGTTAATAGTATAATGTAGTTCAATAAAACTTGGTATTGTGTGTAACTCAAGCTATCGAAGGATCTTAGCATTGTGTGTAACACAATTCAAACATAGTGTTGCGTGTGTTTAAAGATAATATAATAATTTCATGTAGAAGAATCATAACTTGGTGTTTCATATAAAGTATTCATAACTTAGTGTAGCAAGCAATGCAATGCATGAAATAATTTTAGTTTTTCTGAAAAAATTTAACTCATAAAAAATCAGGTTGTTACATTCTACCCCCCTTAAAATGAATTTCACCCTTGAAATTTATCTGGGACATCAAATTTATAAAACTTGAAAGTTCCTTTCATATAAATCCACATCATAAAAATGAATACTAAAACTTACTTTAAAAAAAGGTTGGAAACATAACAGTTTCCCAAAGTAACACAAAACTAGGTTTCCACATATGAGAAAATAGATGGGAAATGAAAAAATGTTCATGGAAGAAAATTGTAAATAATTATGGAGAGTGGTAAAGTTCACTGATCACATGAAAGTGGGTGATCAAGATAAATTTAACAATCACAAAACCAAAAACCAAAGTGGAATGAAAGAGGTCATTGATATCATAAAAAGTGATGATAAAAGGACAACCTTTTATTTTAAGATCCTCTCCTAAATTTGAATAATATTCATAATGAGATATAATTAATTTATTTAATTCAATTTTATATGAAAAGAACCCAGATTTTCATATGAGGTATAGATCCTTTTATGTTGGGTTTAAATGATTTTTTGTGGCCTTACATATGTACCCGTTGTAATAAAGGGTGTTCTGTAGGTGTTCAGGACTTGTTCGGAGTCCGAAGCTGTATTTTAGGGGTGTTTTAGGCCTAAAACATGGTTAGGAGAAACGATGTGGGGTAGGCCGCATGGTTAGACTAACCATGTGAGAGGAGAAAGTAACTTCCACACAGTTTTGGAAACCATGTGGTAGAGGTCGTACAACCGTACAATAAGTCTGAAATGCTGAAAACTTTTGACAGAGAGATATTTCACAATTATCAAACAGCTAGTCAGACGATGCAGAGTAACCATGCGATGTTCCCCTTAGAGGAAGTGTGTTGTTCATGATTTCCACATAGTTTGGGAAACTATGCTGGTAAACCGTGTGAGCCTACTGTTTGTTTTTTAAAATTTTAATTAAAATTAAAATTTCATTTTAAATTCATTTTTGGGTTTCCTTTAATCGAACAACAACCCTCACTGTGGATCTCTCCTTTGGCACCTAAGCTAGGCTTCAATCCTGTTTCTCCATCTAATATCTTTTTTGACTATGGATCATCTCATTGCATCCGTATAGGTAAGGCCTACATTTCTTTTTATCCATATTTGATTATTCTGATGATCAATTGTACTATTTGATTTTAGGTGCATATGCCCTAATATCCCATTCTTCATCCGTTCTTTAGATCTATCCTAAACTAGGAAAAATCAAGACTTGATACTGGATGAGCCCTCTACTACCGAGCTGAGATAAGTGGTCTATGATTTTCTTTGGATTTTATGGTTCTTTTTAGGTGTTCGTCCTTTTCTCCACCCGTTGAACTTTCTGTAATGACCCCGTTTTTGAGCGAGCTACATATAGTAGGCTTAGTCGGACCTATTGAGGATTCTATTAAGTTACATTTAGGTATGTTGGCACATATTACTTGATTCATGGTCACCCATGGGATGAACCTTATAGAAATAACCTATTTATGACTGTTTAAACCACCCAAGGGGTGTGTGCTTGTGTTTTCCTAATTAAAGGAATCCCGTTAATGCATAAATTGAATCAAATAGCTTACCTAAGAGATGTACTACATTGTATATTTTTGAAATATTATTATTACAATCCTTTTTGATTATATGGATTTGATAAATGTATAATGTGGGAAGGTAGGACCATGTTATTGTGAATGACAAATGGAATGTATGAGCGAGTATACTCATGTCTTGTTCCTGATTATGTTAGTGGGTATACTCACATGGGGTTAATTTTTTAAATTGTATGAATTGAATTTATGGTTTGATAGATTCCATGGACTAATATATATGGATCTGGAATGTGGTAGTGGACGCCTTAGGTTGAGTCTACCCCTTGGGGCTTCATTCTGTGGGATGCATTGGGTATTTCTACCCCATGGTTTTGGCTTGCTTGGACTCACATAGGACATGTCAGTACACATGCTCCTGGGACTTGAACTAGTTCCTAGACCATGTTTCCATTGGGATGCCCATGGTACTCGATGCAGATGCCTTGGTCTGCTACACCTTGGATCCAAAACTTCAGGGTTTAAACTTCTTACTTGGATGCCTTGGTACATGCCACCTTGGATTAGGCCCTTGTGGTCTACACTTCACTATACGATGTGGCCATGGGATACCATGCTTTTTTAAAAGGAATGGTTGTGGGATACTTTTCTTCTTTATATGGTGTGGCTGTGGGTTACTTGATATGGATGAACATAAGGCATGGACATCTGAATTTTTTACATTTCTTTTATCTTCCTTGTTAGGAGATGAATCTTATTACAGGGAGCCTTGAGGGGTTTTTCAGCTTTAATTATTGCATTAGACTCATTCCATGGGCATTCACTCTTACGTTACTGATTTACTTGCAATTTATAGTACTTTGTATATTTCTCTTAGAACTGTTTGGACCCTGGGTGGTTACCTACAAGGATGTTTATCACACACCCTATTTGGGCCTCCTTAGGGACCCAAACAGATTATATGGTTGCATGTGATGATAGGGGAAAGCACCTGTAAGAGTTGGAATCCTAGAACCAACTGGTTGTACTTTGATTACATGAATATTTAATATATTTAAATATTAAACATCTTATTACATATTGTTCATTATTCTGTATCACTATAGTGTAATAATGTCCTGGAGTATTTGTCGCATTGACAAGGTCATAGAAGTTCCCTGATATGATGAGAACTTTGAAGTGATATGAAAATATTATTAAATATAGTTATATGATTGGATGGAATAATATAATGGGACACATAGTATACAAACTGTCAGGTGTGAGTACTCATAAGTAGATGAGACTTCCTCTCATAAAGTTCTTACTTGGTAATCTCCAAGACGGAAGATTATGAGAACAAACCCGCCAGTAGGAATTCCAAATGTTTTGGTGTCATAAAATATTTCTATCTTTGAGTATATGTAATGATCCTTTGACTTTAATATTATCATTAATATATGTCATGAATCGCGCACTTTGATTTACTGATGAAAACCATCATGCAGACAGTTGGAGGGAAGTAGAGTATGTTGGGTGCATCACGAGTGACACGTTATTAATGGATAAGTTGAGGAAGGATTTATCCCTTCTATTTATTGAATTTGATATCTCATACCTTTGATTGATATAGAACTGTTGTGCGAAATTCCATGTCCATGGTGTAACAATGAGTTTACTTCTGGTAGTCAAAGAATGACGTATCAAGCACAAAGGTTAATGACACTACCATGAAACCTACTTAATGAGATATTGAGACAAATGGATTATATTACACAGTGAGAATTCATATGTGGATTTAATTCTTGTGACTTTAAGTTCTTTCTGTTGGGTTCCTTGACCCATTGCTAGACAGTACTCTTGGAATTTAGTCAAGTCTTCCTAATGCCAATGATAAATAATCCTAGAGGGTCACAAACTATGTGTTTCTGGTGGTCTTGGTTAAATGCTATTTGAATTTAATTAATAAATATTATTCCCAAGACATGGAATAATTTTATTCAAGTTAAAAGGATTGTATAAATTAAATAATTATTTATTCACTGGATTGTGGGTAAAATATATTTATTTATTTTATTGAACATTTAATAAATATTTATTTACTAGTTTTTAAATAAATTATTTATTTAAGATATTAAATTATTTATTTATTTATTCATGTGTTCAATAAATAGAAGTGGAGTTCGAGCGGACCAAGGCCAGTTCAGTAGTAAAATAATTATTTTCAAGATGGAAATTAATTATTTAACTAGTTGGAAAAAGTTAAAATAACAATAACGCTGTTATTATTTTTTTTTGTGGAATTTTATTTATAATTCCATTTTTCACAATTTGAAACACCATAAATAATGATGCAGTATTATTATTAAAAGCTTGGATTTTCTCTAAGGTTATGAATTTATTTAATTGTTGTTATGGAATTAAATATTGTAACTGAAGCCCCATGTCAATAAATAGACATGTATGTCTATTTTTCCATATATCGAGATGTATGCCCGGGGAATTGAGAATTTTTTAGCTAAACAATTTCTCTCTCAAATCCTCTTACCGCCCCTCTCAAGAATGAGAGACCTTGTTCAAGGAAGAAAAACAATCGATGAATAATGACTAACACAAGACACTCACTTCGCCGCGCTAGCACCCAGAGAATGAGTGGTGTCGATAAGAGGCCATCAGAGCATGTGTGGATCACCACTAGAGGGATTCTAGTTTGGATCCTCTCAAGTGCAATGAGATAATCCAGACGAGTCATTCTGAACGATCAAAATCATCAATGAAGAAAATACTGAATATCCAGGTATTCTTTTCTTTATGAAATTAATTAAAATAATTATAAACATGATTTTCAAGATCCTATCTAAAGGTTTAGGGCCTCTTCCTTATTTATCAAAATATTTGATTCTATTCCATGGAGACTAGAATGCATCACCGTATTGATCCTGGAATAATCATTGATCATGGTAAAAACTAATGTTAGGTGTCGTACCAATTATGCTTCTGCTGCGCCTGGAACCTTGAAGTGGTATCAGAGGGAGGTTGCATCATAGTTTATAATTATTTAAATATTTTATTGATGATTTATACATTTAAGAATTTAGTTATTTCAATTCATGTTAATCATTCTGCAAATCTGAATCTTGAGATCTGTTCCTCCTCTTTTATTTCTCGTTCACCTTACATAAATGATCTTTTATTTTAATTTTGATTAAAATAAAATAGAGGATCTCATCTAGATGTGCCAAAGGCTCATGGCCGTACAACACCAGAACACACGACATGTATTCAGTAGTACACACCGTATAGTCAAGGTTTAATGCACTAGGTCTGGTCTTCCAAACCAATTCATGTCATTGGAGTTTATCTAAGTATTAAGGACTCCATGTGCTGACCAGGAACAGGTGGCATGTGGTTTCCAGATTACATGCTGTGTGGCCCACTGGACATGGCATGTAGTCCCTTCGGGTTAGGGTTGGACCATGTACCTCATACACAACTTTCCTGACTGGAGACCCTGTAATGGAGATACTACATGGTGTGTGTCCCACTGGACACACTGTGTACTCTGAAGATTTCCGAAGTACACTCACAGGTCGTATCCCCAAGCGTGTACTTCTTATGGATGTTGGACTATAGTACATGCTGTTTAGCTATAACTACACATCGTGTACTTATCCAAATTACATAGATTTATTAAAATTTATTATTATATTATACAAACCCTTGAGACGTGTACCATGATGCAGGAGTAAAGCTGAGGCACAACACGTGATATGTGTTATATATATATGTGTTAAATTTAACATCTGCATAATGTTCATTTCTACTAATTGGGTAGTTGTGAACATGAATTCACCAGGTTTTTTCCAAGGTAAAAGTTACATACAAAGATAATTTTAAATGAATTTATTTGTTTAAAATTATTATGGATGATAATCTTAAGGAAATTCAGAAAAGGGTTTAAGATAAAAGGATTGATTAATTAAAGATGGTAATTAATTGATCTAAGCATGATTTATCTTAAACAATAATGATTAAATAATTGAATACTAGTTTTATTAAATATTTAACTTGTTGCATTTATGTGGGTGATCATTAGCTAGAACAAGACCTTTGTATGTGATTGGTTTCCTTTTAATTTATTTATTAAATTAATTATTGTCATGCGATCCATCTCTCCTCATTAATATGTAGTGCCTGAATGCCCATGGTTTCTTTTAAGTAAACCCCCCATTTACCCCTCACCTACATTTGAGTTAAAAAAAGCATATGTAATAGATGAAACTCCCAAGCCATAGGAGGTGGTTCAAGTTGGAGCTGAGACATAACCAATCCCAGGAGATATAGAGGTGGATAGGTGGGAAGCTGTAAACATGAACCCAAAAGGTTCAAGGTGTTTCTCCCATAGGTCAGGGTTAGTTTATTAACCACTAGATAAACTAACCATTAGAAAAGATCATGATCATTCCCTTTAATTTATTTTATTTTTTTCAGTTTCATGGTTTATCATTATGGATGTGTTGTCACGCTTACATAATGAATGAATTAAAAAAGCATACAATATGGAAATAAAATAAACCAGGCTTATGTGTAAATATTTTCAAGGCATGTTTAATCACTTTAGTAATTCCCACTTAATATTAACAAGCCTATGATAATGATAATAATAAATTCATGCATAATAAATAAAAATACCTCAAATAAAATATTAATTAAGACCAAGCCTTTCATTACAGGATTAAGGAAAAAACTCAATAAAACTAAGTGTTTGACCAACCCTTTTTGGGACACTTACTTTTATATAGGAAGCCTTTATTAAAAGTTTTGGGTTGACTTATCCATATTACTTTCAGAGGAGTAGCCCTTGCTAGACTTGGTGTAATATTTAAGGCAAGAGTTAAGGAAATCCAAAGTCAGGATTTTAGGATTGGGAAGTCCACTCAATAGATCAAGGAGTTTCAAGCCCGCAGTTAGCAAAGACCTACCAACCTAAATACCTTCAAATAGATTGACCAACCCTTGTTGGGGTTATGCAAAAGACAATATAGATTCTTGACACTATAATGTCATGTAAACTAGACATTCTGAGTTCAATGGTAAAGGCCATTAAGACTTGATAAAATAGTGGGAGAATTAATAAAATTAATTTATTATTTCTCATAAAATGTAATCAAGAAAATACTAATGATATGATATTTTAATTATAGAATAAAATGAAAAAAATATTCAACCACCCTATCCCTACTATCAATTCTGGATAAATATAACATCCTCACCGATAGTAACTTCTAGGAATATTTTAGACTCCTTTGGGTTATTCTATGCCATGAACGAAAGTCTTACGTGCTGGAGTCAGCATTACCTGATCCGTCTTCCCGAAAAGTGAGTGACGAAGAGTTCTTGGTCTATGAGAAACATAGTAACGACACGATTGATGTTCAATGTTTGATTCTGTCATCAATTTCTAGTGATCTCATGAATTCTCATGAAAACATGGATGCTTATAGCATGCTCAAGAATCTCCATGGTCTTTACTAGGACAGAGCACGATAAGAATGGTTTGAGATCTCCAAGGCACTCTTTCAGAGTAATATTAGAGAGGGTTCTCCAGCTGGGCATCACGTAGTCGAGATCATTGGCTACATTGAGAACTTGGAGGTTTTAGAGTTTAAACTCCCCAAAAAATTTGTTATCGATCTCATTATTACATCACTCCCTCACAGCTTCTCCAGCTTTGTTGTTAATTTCATTATGAACAACATTGAGAAGCCTATTCCTAATCTTCTTATCCTCATTCTCTAAGTGAAAAAAGATATGAATCACGAAAATCATTCTGTACTTAAGGTGAATAAGAGGAAAGGGGAATGAAGAGCTTTAAGTCCAAAGCTTCTTCACACCCTTCCAAGAAAAGGATGATCAAAGGGGAGGCAAGGGAACATGAAGCTATGTGTTTCGCATATGGCAAGAAGGGCCACTGGAAGAAGAACTACACCCAGCCTAAGAAGAAAGGGGAAGCTTCGAGTGCATTTTTTATCGAATGTAATCAATCTATTTTTACAAATTGGGTATTAGATACAACTTGTGGTGCTCAGATATATATCCAAATATAGGAACCAAGTAGATTCAAGAATATTGACTGAAGGGAGTTAGATCTACGAGAATCCAACATATCCAGACTCACTATTATAGCTTTCAGGGACTACCACCTCACGTTGATAATTGGGATGATCTTGGTGTTATAGGGTTGTTATTATGTGTCCTATGTTACTAAAAATATTATTTCGGTATCCAAATTAGATACAGATGGATTTTTTTTAAGTTTGAAAATTAATGTTGCTTCTTTTACCAAAATAGCATTTATTTTGGTAGGGCACATTTATACAACGGTTATTAAGTGTTGGATTACACAAAGAAAGTAATGACAATCGTTAAAAATGATATTTCACATGAATCATACCACACCAAGCTTTGGAATCACTAGCTAGGTCATGTAAATGAGAAACGCTTGACAAAGTTACATCGAGATGGATATTTAGATTCTTTAGAACTAAAACCCCTTGGAATATGTCATACATCTTTACAAGGAAAAATAACTAAAGCCCCATTTAGTGGGAAAGGTGAAAGGGATAAATATATTCTTGAATTGGTTCATACCGATGTGTGTGGACCATTTCCAGTTGAAGCAAGAGGAGGGTAATCTTACTTTATAACTTTTAATAATGGTTTTAGTAGATATGGATATATCTACTTAATGATGTATAAGTCGTATTATTTTGATATGTTCAAAGAATACAAGAATGAAATTGAGAACTAGCTTGGAAAGAATATTAAAAAACTCTTCTTATAATGAGGTGGAGAATATCTTAATCAAGACTTTATTGATTACTTACAGGAGTTTGGGATTCTATCCCAACTCACTACTCCTTACACGCCCCAGTGGAATGGTGTGAGTGAAAGGAGGAACCACACCTTGTTGGGCATGGTAAGATCAATGATGAGTCATGCAAGTCTTCCATTATCCTTTTGGGGATATGCGTTACAAACAATGACACACATACTAAACCATGTATCAAATAAATTGATAAATGGTATTCCATACGAGTTCTAGAGTGGAAATAAATCCATGTTATCGAATTTACATGTGTGGGGAAGTTATTAATTTGTTAAGGCCTATTTAGGTAACAAACGTGCACCCCGAGGCACAAAGTATACCTTTATAGGATACCCCAAAGAAACAAGGGGATATTACCTATACAACCCCTTAGACAAAAATTTTATAGTGGCAAGACACACCATATTCATTGAGAGGGAGAACATCTCCAAAAGAGTTAGTGGTAGTGAGATAGACTTCGATAAAGTCAAGTCTCAAGGTATACAAGAGTTGGTATAAGAATAGATTCCAAAATGCTTCATGGAAGAAAGAACTATCCCAGAGTCTCAAAAACTATGTAGGAGTACAAGAGAGGTTAGAGAATTAGAATGGTATGGTTTTCTAGTTACTAAGGATGGTAACTCATTATTAGTTAATAATAATGATCCTCTAACCTACAAGGAAGTAGTAAGTGGAATAGATGATGCCAAGTGGAAAGAAGCCATGAATTATGAAATGGATTCCATGTACCAAAACCAAGTCTGAATTTTGGTAGATCATCCAATTAATGTAAATATTGTTGGTTGAAAGTGGGTATTCAAGAAGAAACTTGACATGGAAGGACAATTCAGTACCTATAATTCATGACTGGTTGCAAAAGGATTCAAGAAGCATCAAAGCATTAACTATAATTAAACCTTTTCACCAATTTCAATGCCGAAATCCATCATAATTCTATTGTCTATTACCACTTACCATGACTATGAGATTTGGAAAATTGATGTCAAAATAGCCTTCCTTAACAGTAACCTTTAGGAAGATGTCTACATGATACAACCCAAAGGGTTTATGACTCCAAAGGATTCCAATAAGGTATGCAAGTTGTAAAAATCCATTTATGGATTAAATAAATCATCTGGGTCATGGAACATTCGTTTTGATGAAGCCAAAATGGAATTTGGTTTTATCAAGAATGAATGTGAGCCTTGTGTCTACAAATGGTTTTGTGGGAGTGCAGTGGTTTTCCTAATAGTATATGTCGATAACATATTACTTATTGGAAATGAGATACCAATATTACAGTATGTTAAGGCATGGTTGAACCAATGCTTCTCCATAAAGGACTTGGGTGAGGCAACATATATTCATGGGATCAAGATCCATCGTGATAGATCCAAGAGATTGTTGGGCCTAAGTCAAAGTACATACATTGATAAGATATTGAAGAGATTTAGTATGGAACCATCCAAGAGGGGATTGTTTCCAGCATCACTTGACATTCATCTTTCAAAGAAAATGTGTCCTCAGACACATGCGGAAAGGAATATAATGGTAAGGACTCCATACGCATCAATGATTGGGTCAGTAATGTATGCAATTCTATGTACTAGGTTGGTTGTTGCCTACACATTGAGTGTGGTAGGCAGCTATGAAGCTGACCCAGGTGACCGCCATTGGATGACAGTCAAGACTATCCTAAAGAATCTAATGTGTACTAAGGATATGTTCCTGGTTTATGGAGGAGATGAGGAACTAGTCATCAGAGGATATGAAGATGCTAGTTTCTAGACTAATCAAGATGACATGAAGTCGCAAATGGGATACATCAGCACTTTGAATGGAGGTTCAATGATCTGGAAGAGATCAAAGTAGAGTGTAGTCACAGATTCTACAGCAGATTCCGAGTATATCATAGCTTCTGAGGAAGATAAAGAAGTATTTTGAATAAGAATCTTCATCCAGGAGATGGATGTGATACCAAGCAGTAAAGATCCCATCACACTGTATTGTGATAATACTGCAGCAATGGATCTCACAAAAGATCCAAGGACACATCAGTGGCCAGATCACATACATCAAAAGTATCATCTCTTGAAGAATTTTTCTCAGATAGGTGAAGTTACAGTGAGAAGTATTTCCATATAATACAACATGGTGGACCCCTTGAATAAAGCCTTGACTCAGATGAAACATAATTATCATGTGAGGTCTAGCGGACTGAAATTCTTAGGCAGTTGGCTCTAGTCCAAGTGGGAATTTGTAAGAGTTGGTGTCCTAGAACCAACTAGTTGTACTTTGTTTACATGAATATTTAATATATTTAAATATTAAATATCTTATTATATATTGTTCATTGTTTTTCATGAAAATAGTGTAATAATGTCCTGGAGTATTTTTCGCATTGACAAGGTTATAAAAGTTCCCCGCAATGATGAGAACCTTGAAGTGCTATGACAATATTCTTAAATATAGTTCTTTATTTGGATGACATACTATAATGGGAAACATAGTATACATACCGTTAGGTGTGAGTACTCATAATAAGATGATACATCCTCTCATGAATTTCGTACTTTCTAATCTCCAAGACAGAAGATTATGAGAACAGAACCACTGGTAGGAATTCTGCATGTTTTGGTTTCATCAAATATTTCTTTCTACGAGCATATGTAATGATCCTTAGACTTTAATATTATCATTAATACATGTCACGATTCACACACTTTGATTTACTGACGAAAAATGTCACACATATAGTTGGTGGGAATTGGGGTACATTGGGTGCATCACGAGTGGAATGTTATTAATGGATAAGTTGAGGAAGGATTTATCCATTCTATTTATGGAAGTTCATATCTCGACCATTTGATTGAAATAAAATCATCACGTAAAATTCTATGTCCATGGTGTAATGATGAGTTTATTTTAGGTATTCAAAGAATGACGTATCAAGCACAAAGGTTGATGACACTATCATAAAACCTTCTTGATGAGATATTGAGACAAAGGGGTTATATTACATAGTGAGCGTTCATATGTGGATGTCGTTGTTGTGATTTTAAGTTCTTTCCCTTGGGTGACTTGACCCATTACTAGATAGTACTCTTGGACTGCATGCATGCCCACCTAATGCCAATGAGAAAGAATCATAGAGGGTCACACACTAAGTGTTTTTGGTGATCTCAGTTAAATTCTATTTGAATTTAATTAATAAATATTATTCTCAAGATAGTGGAATAATTTTATTAAATTTTAAAATGATTGCATAAATTAAATAAATATTTATTCACCAGATTGTGGGTAAAATATATTTATTTATTTTATAGGACATTTAATAAATATTTATTTACCAGTTTTTAAATAAAATATTAATTTAACAGAATAAATTATTTATTTATTTATTTGTGTGTTTAATAAATGGAAGTGGAGTTAGAGTGGACCAATGCCAGTTTGGTAGTAAAATTATTATTTGAAAGATGGTAAATATTTATTTAACTAGTTGACACAAGTTAAAATAACAATAATACTGCTTTTATTTTGTGACATAGAATTTTATTTATAATTCTATTTTGCGCAAGTTGGGGCACCATAAATAATGACACATTATTATTATTAAAAGCATGGGTTTTATCTAAGGTTATTAATGTATTTAATTGATCTTAAGAAATTAAATATTGTAATTTAATCCCCATGTCTATAAATAGACATTTAAGTCTATTGTTCCATGTTCCTAAATGCATGCCCGGTGGATTGATAATTGTTGAGCCAAACAATTTCTCTGTTGAATCCTCTTCCTTCCCCTCTAAAGAACAAGAAATGTTCTTCAAGGCCGAAGAAAAAGTGATCAAGAATGACCGACAGAAGACACTCGCTTCACCGTACTAGCACCTAGAGAATGTGTGGTGCCGATCAGAGGCCATTAGAGCACATGTGTATCACCTCTAGAGGGATTCTAGTTTTGATCCTCGCAAGTGCAATGAGATAATATGGAAGGGTCATTACGAATGATCAACATCATCAACGAAGAAAATACCAAAGATCCAAGTATTCTTTTCTTTATGAAATAAATTAAATTAATTATAAACATGATGTGAAATATCCTCTTTAAAGGTTTTGAGCCTCTTCATTCTGTATATAAATATTTGATTCTATTCTATGGAGACTGGCATTCATCATCGTATTGATCCTGGAATAATCATTGATCATGTTAAAAATTAAAGTTGGGTGCCACACCAACCATGATTTCGTTGCGCCCATAACCTTCAGCACCTTGATATAGGTTATTGACCGTGGTTTTGGAGTAGGAGAGCATAGACCAAGCTAATACTTGTGATGTTGTTGGGACTTTTTTTCCTTTTTCTCTTTTGAGACTTTTATTGTATTGTATAGACTTGTACTTATTCTGGCTATTTTCTAGATACAGGTATCATCTGCATCATTGTATATTTGACATATTTGGACCATTTATGTATTCCTGTATTTTCTTACTTTCATTTGACTACTTATTTATTTGATTCCACTATTGTATGTGTTTGAATTCTACTATGATATACTCTAGTAATGAGGGAATAGTCTCCCCACTAACTCAACTAGGCCATCGCTACTATTTAGCATCCTCTGGCATTTAGGAAGATGTTCTTGAGGCCACATGACCAACCAGGTTCGGAGCACCGTTGGGTGGCATATAGGTTCGGGATGTTACAAAGTGGTATCAGAGGAGTATTTTCTAGTTTTCCTTACTGTTTGATGATAATGGATAGGGATATGAATGAAATGGAGTTTGGTAATAAGTTTTTCCCATGAGTAGCAACCCCGTGTACAGGGAAAAGACAAATAGCCTCGAATGGACTTCTTATCTTCTGGAGTTTAACTGTTATAGTTTCTTCACTATTAGGTGACATAACTGATTTATACGGTTATTTTTGGTGTAATTGTGGGTTCTATTTTAGTTTCAACCCTATAACACCTCAATCTTCCAGGATATGCTTCTTTTAATATAATTAAATAGCTTGTGTTGCATGCAATACCGAGTTCGAGCGCACCACAACTAGCCATTTAAAAAGAGGTTATGAATAGTATAAACAAAATTTTAAAATTTTTATATTCCATATAATTTTAATATTCATCTCATGTGTTTTTTAGACATCATATAAGAATAAATTTATTTTTTTGAATAAAAGAAGTATTTTTCAAAAAATGCAGTTTTACCGCCTTTTCATGGAGAACCCTTTTTAAATAAAATATTTGACACAATTATATAATAAATTTGAAAAAATAAAATTTTTCTTTAGAATAGGGACATAAAAATTTAGTTTGGAAAATATTTGGTGATTTTCTGATAACTTTCATATTTTAATGAATAGTGAAAAATACAACATTTTAATTCAAAATTTCTTTTTCATCTAATTTATTTATATTGTTAGATTATAATTTTAATTAGATTTAAATTATAATTAGATTATGTTATTATAATTTAATATAATTAAGGTAATTGGAATTATTTTCACATTAAAATTAGATATAAACACATGCAAATCTTTTGAGGTTTTTTATTTTAAAAAAAAACCCGTTTTCTCATTTTGTCAATGGGGATTAATTTTAAATAAATTATTGAAAATTATATGTTTTAAATTTTGAAAAATGGATTCCATATTTGGAATAATTGGGTCTAAATTATGTTAATAATTTACTTTATTTTTTAGATATAATGAATAGTAACTCTAGTAAATTTTTATTACTGCAATTAAGGGTGAATCTGGTAATTAAAGGTAAAAATAATATTATAAAGTTACCCTAAAATCTATAACAATTCTATTGGATGACTAAATTAGACCCTTATTACCTATATTTATAAATTTAATTATTTTATGTACCCATTTCCATGAATATGACATGAATATTATTAAAATTAATGAATGTGACAAAATGTCACACTCTCATTTCTTATAAGTAAAATAATTTTAATATTCAGATCTCCAGGAGATAACATCGATTATAAATAGTATTTAGTAAATTAAAATGATTACCTACATGATAGAAATTTATTTATAATTTTTTAGAAGTTAAATAATTAACATTAATGATGACACAATAGTGATGCAAAAATTATTTTATTAATAGAAATATCAAATAAATGATATTAAAAATATTAAAATAAATATAACATGACTTAATTAATGAAATACAAGAATTTTATAGATAATATAGACATTTTATTGACATATTTTAAGTATTTTTTCAATGTTATCATGTTGGTTTGATATTTTTTTTATAATGAAAATATTGAATAATATCAAAATTGACATAAATGATACTTTAAAATAAATAATATTTTATTAAATGTTATAAAATTAATGAAAATATCAGATTCTTCAAACTATTCAGGATAGTATTACATATTTCATAAATGATACAATTGGGGTTCTTTTATAATTTTATAGTAAACATATTAACCCTATAGTATAAAAATCCAAGTAGACATGATAAGAGATAAACTGTTTAACTAAGGGTTAAACCCAAAATATATGCTTACTATTGTGACCTAAACTTGTCTAAAAATGATTGGTTGTGAGGATTTAGACCCATAATCATCTTATAATATAAATAACTCACTTTGGAGATTTTTGAAACTTAAAATCAGTTTATAATAAATTAATAGTTTTGGAGTTTTTCGGAAGTGCCCCTCCCCTCTATTATAAAAGGGCACCTCACCTCCTCTTTTTTCACAACACTAAAGCCATTTGGTTTGGCCAAAATCCAAACAATAATCCTCAAATTTTCCATAAATTCATCTTATAGGACATACTTTTGGTATAAATACATCATAAGGAGTCCTTTAGTTCAAATCAAAAGGAGACGCTAAAAGAAGAGGTAATTGTTTTACCAATTCCATTCAATTTCTTTTCTTCTTCTACTTCCTCCTCCTATATTGCTTCCATAATAAAGTAATAAATCTAGTATCATCTAAATTATGAGATGTTATTATTATCACGGGACAACCATATTATTCCTTTTATCCATCCTATGAATAAAAATATCACCATGGGTGCACGTACGACTTACCGTCTCCACGCCTTGGTGTAATTTGTTATTCAACACCACTTTATTTGGATGGGTATAATGATGAGTATAATAGATATAAATAATGAAAATGACATTATAATGATTCTTTATAATTAATATATAATTTGATTCCATATCATTTAACCATCAAGGGAATGATAGCATCGCTCGTGCGTACATACAACCTACAATCTCCACGACTCAGTGAGATTTATTCTCTACGTTAACCATTAAAGAATGATTATAAAATTTATATGATGAGTAAAAATAAGTATTAGGAACTTTATATCATTATTTATATGAATAAAATACATCATATTCATAACAAACATGACTTACATAACAAAACATGTATAAGAAAATAAAGCAGTAAAAACCCAAAACAACGGTAATACTGAAATATTATTAACAAAAAGATATAAGAGGATCATATATGATATCATAAATATGGATATGGTTTGGGTATAATTTAATAACACTATTTAACCATTTTACATTAGGTTAACTCACCCTTTACTAAAGTAAAGTACAAGGTAAGACTTAATTTTTAAATCTCATTATTATCTGAGGTTGTTTATATGTAAGTATCTACTGTGACATCTTTGTCATCCATGTCCATGTTTCATATAATTTATTTCAAAATATTATAAAAAACTATTTAAATTAATTGTTACTCATGTTTTAATTTTTAAAAAAGGTTTTTAAAGAAATCATTCTTTCTTTTTCAAATGAGGTACTTTCTGACCTTTTCAATAAATTAAGGAAAGAATGTTTTTTAACTTATACGGCATGAGCGGCTATTTTATAACATTATGATAAATTAAATTTTTTTAGCTTATATTGAAATATTACAAGGTTATTTTCATAAGAAATTTTTTCTTTTATAATTTTGTGACTTTTAAATAATTTCAAAGTAAAAAAGGATATTTCTCTCAAAGAGTTTTAATGATTTAATTAGATTATTTTCATCTATGTCAACATACTTTGTTGGATTTTATGCTTAATTGTGGTTGATTTATTATGATAAAGTCTTCCATATTATATTGAAGGGTTTATGATATATTTTATTGTGGATGTTCTATTTTTATACCATTCATGGTTTATGGTTAAAGTATTAAAATTTTCATATGTTAGTTTTAATAAGAATGTTTATGTTATGTTTTACCCCTTTCATTAGAGGAATGTATTGGACTTAATAAGTGATGGGTGGGTCCTTCTATAGCCCCTCGATGCATCGGTAGGTATCATGAGACAAATTAGTGTCTTGGGATAAGGAATTTATGGTATGGTTATGTATGGTCTTGGAAAAAGACCTTGATGGTATAGTTATGATGTCTGACATTATCCATTTCCTTGTTATGAGATTAGTTATTGATATTGCATGTGATTATTAGACTAGTAGAATATCCATGTGAATGTTTAAATGGAATTATTTGATTTATTATTGCTATATTATGTTGAATATTATGTTTAAAAGGCTTTTGTTTCAGTTTTATACAATTTCTTAAAATTTTATTCTTATTTATGACAGCTTCCGTGATATTATTTATCCTTATTAAGCATCTAAGATCACCCCTTTCTTATGTTTAATTTTTCCCCAGGATGTGAAGAATTATATTATAACTGACCTGTAGGGACAGTCTTTGGAATATGAGTGTTTTTAAATGAGATTCTAAGTTTTTTTTATTTAATGATGTAATGTGAAACATATGTTTGTATCTAGTTTTTTAAAGTCTATAAAATTGATCAGTCCTTCAAGACTGGATTTATTATGATCATGCCAATGAAATAAAATAATGCACTAACTCTGGGAAACTTAGGTTGGGGTGTTATAGTTGTAATTAGAGAATTTATAGTACAAACTATGAAAACTAGATTTAGAAAAACCTTAATTAGGGAACATTATGCTATGATAAACTTTGAGGATAATTATCGAAGAACATCCTAGAATTTTGTTAATGTAGAGATTATGTGAGTATTCATAGAAAATACATCCCTGTCTTGATACTACAAGTGGATGTGGTTCTATCATAGATTTATTTTGGAGTAACAACTCTGATAATGTGTTTCAGGATTGACTCAGGGTAACCTAGTACACGACAACAGTCTTACTATGCACCTAGTTTGACATTCCCAGGGGATATGCTTAGGATAATTCAAATTTTCTTTGAGAACCATTATAAATTATTTAAAAGTAAATATGTCCCCAAAGAAACATTTTTTATGATTATGAGATTAGATATGCATAAAATTTTCATTTTATGTTACATATCTTGAAATTACGCGTTATGATTCATAACCTAATCTAGTGAATGTTGTTATTTAGAAATAACTCCTAGTGGAAGGAATGAAAACTGTATCAACACACATAATCCATGTAGGGATTTCCCCTTATGAAATATAATGATAGTGGATCTGGTGATACAACTAGTGTTGAACAACTTATAACTATACTTGGACAACTGAATCATGTTATGAATAATAACCTTACCCATATGGAGCAGCCTAATCCACAATTAGGAGGATCAATGTTAGACTGCTTCATGAGGAAACAACCCCCAAGATTCAATGGGGCTACAAATAATTTTTTATCTGAGTAGTGGATACGTTCCTTAGAGAAAACATTTCTTGGTTTGGAGAGTAACGAAACGAAAAAAGTTGTTATCGAAGTATATCATCAATCAGGAGATGCAGATCAATAGTGGTCATTAATTTAAAACATGAAGAAGGATGAAGAGTTAGAAAATATGGAATGGATGAATTTAAATAACTCTTCCTAGAAAGATACTTTCCTCATTATCTCTGAGAAAATATGGAGAGAAAATTTATGAGTCTAAGGCAGAAGCGGGTTGATAATGTTGAAAAGTATGAAGCTAACTTCACAAGGTTATCAAGGCATACTACAAATTACATATGACACCCAAGAAGTAAGATTTTTCGATTCTTTGATGGGTTATACCATTCCTCTGACAGGCATTAGTCTCACAATTTTTCTCATTGTACGAAGATATGGTCTCATGTGCTATAAAGACAGAAAAATAATTCTCTAAGTCTTATGACTTTAAAGTAAACCAAAAGAAGAAGAGGGCCACTAAAGATTATAGAAAAGGAAACAAGGGGAAGAAGGGAAAAGATGACATTCCACCCTGTAGTAATTGTGGGAAGAAACACCCTGGTACTTGCCTAAAGGGGATGAGAGTTTGTTACAGGTGTAGAGAAAAAGGCCACCAAGCTCGTGATAGCAAGGGAAAGAAAGAAGCAACCAATGTTTAATGCTACAATTTTAAAGAGTTGGGAAGTATGAAAATGATTTTCATAAATGTCAAGGAAACTTTCCCCCAGAAAATGACAAGGGAGAAATATCATTCTTTTGTGATCCCAACTGCTAAGGTTGAAGTTCCTAATGATGTGGTGGAAATTAATTTAATCATTTCCTAAAATTTAACCAAATATTTATTTGATTTTAGATCCTATAATTCTTTTATATATTACAAGTTTTATTAAAAAAATAGACATTTCCAATTCAAAATAACAAGGGAGATGTCAGTCAAAACCCCTATGGGAAGTCTCATTGCAACAAAGATGTGTCTGGAAATTCCCATTATGGAATATAAATGTTCTTTATCTACTGAATTTATCATTATACCTATGGTCGAATTTTATATATATAAGGCCCCAACCTTAAAACTTACTTAATATTGAATTAAATGAATAATTCACATTGAGGATCTTTTCAGGTTTAGAGTTTTAGTGAATTAGAACATAACTATTACATCTCAAAAGATTACAAAGTAGTCACTTCTACTAAGTTTCCATAATAATAAAAAACTCTTAAAAAGAAACGTGTCTGGTTCCATGTTTTATATAGAATGACATTCCCTTGATCCCATCCTTGACCTTATTCCACATTAAGTCCTGTGAAAAACATTTCAAAAAAACTTGGGGTGAGCATAAAAAGCTCAGTAAGGGATACTGAAAGAATGAAAATTGTTAGTTTATCAAAACAACAAGTAAACCATGTATACTTTATCAAAGTAATACTTTTCACCTTTATGAAGTAATAAAAACTCTTCACTGAATAAAGTATCATTACTTACCTTTTTGTAACCAAAGGATTACCATAAAACCCATATAAAGAACACATAACATATATAAAGGTAACTTGGGACATAAACATACTTAAGTGGAATAACCATACGGTTGACTTCCACACATATCACTTAATGGAATAGCCATACGGCCAATTTCCATACATACTTAATGGAATAGCCATACGGCCGACTTCCATACCCAATGCATTGGAGGTTATAACGTAACCACCCGTCCTGGTATTCACGGCACCACCCGTCATATGGTTTATAACGTAACCACCCGTTAAAATGTCCAAGTACCAATATAAAATCATAAAACATAAAACCAATATAAAGGAATGATAACATTTCCACATTTCAATCACAATATATCATAAATATATTGACATAATAGAATCATTTATCAAAACCATTTTCAATACCAAAATACATAAAAGAGTATATGGTATTTATTTTATTTTAAAAACATTACGGCTTGTTGAGGAAGCCAAAGATCAAATAATACTCGCGGTGGCGGAAAAGGTCGTTGTCACCGCGAACGTTAAAAGAAACATTCCTTTTTGTCGTTTTGTAAAACGCTTCGTAGAAAAAAGATTCCTTTTGTATAAAAGTAAAAGTCAAAGGGTTTTATACACCGTATAAAAGAAAGTTGTGTATAAAATAAAATATGCCTCAATGAAAGGAGATTGAGACGAAGTCCCTTACCTCGGGTCCGAATTGACTCGATCGTTCTTTAACGTCCTGAATAATAAACTTGAGTTAATTTATACTTGATTAAGAACCTTTTTAAATTTCATTATTCCTTTTATATCACTTATTGCCATGTTATAAACATTATGTAACCATTTAAGTTAATAATGTTTGTTTTGTCAATATTTGGTTCTTAAGTCGAAAGTTGACTTCTTACAATTACATGTTGTTCGTGTGGTCAGAAGTTCTTTATATCCAGAATGAAATTCCTGATTTGAATATCATATATATCATATATATCCAGCATATACATGTATTTATAATATTACATAATCATTTAGAGGTAAGAAATGAAATGCACCGTTCATGGAGACGGTAAGCCGTACGTACGCATGAACGCTACTTTCATTTCTTTGTCATATTAATGGAATTAAAACTAAATGAGAGGTATGTATATTTTAATTCCAGAATTATATTCATCACTTAGATATATCATTAATTATATATATCCATTATATACATGTAATTTTAATAGTACATTACATTTGGGGATAATAAATGAAATGCACCGTTCATGGAGACGGTAAGCCGTACGTACGCATGAACGCTACTTTCATTTCTATCTCATACTTTAATGGAAATAAATAATAACGATATAGAGGTATATTATAATTCCAGTATAACATCATATATAATAACTTTAAATCCATCCTTTACACGTCCCACATATGGCATTAACGAATCACATCACTTTGAGGGGGCGGTAGTCCGCACTTCCTTAAATGAAGATATCGTGTTTACCCATAATGGAAACCATAAAGGTATGTCAAAAATGAAAAATACAGAAGCTTAAAGAAAACATAAACATATTATATATCATATATAAAAATAGTGACATCATAATGGCCACCTTTGAAGGTGTTAAATGAGTATTGAACAATCATCGTTTCGGGAGGCAGAATTTCGCCATCCACGGAAACCGTATGTTCTTTAACCATTTGATGTAGTTGTGTGAGAGTGTATCTCAAATAAATATTATAACAACATCCTAGTATATTGAAGATACTGTTGTTGTTACAAAAGAAGTAAATAAAAAGAGTTTAGAGGGTTGGAGAAGCAAAATAAAACAAATGAACAAGAGAGAATGAATTACCTTTAAAAGTGTAACTCCCTTTTGATTTGAGCCTAAAGGCTTCCTTTGAAAGGATTCTGCCCAAAGGGAATCCTCTAGGATGAGGAGAGGGATATGGAGAGAGTAATTGGGCAGGGGTTGGCCGAGCCAAAGGCTTGAGGTGTGTGTGAAATGAGGTAGAGGTGGGGGCCTTTTATAAGAGGAGAGGAGGGGCACTTTTGGAAAGTAAAGAAATATTACATTATTTGAAAATGTGTTTCGGTTTTAAAAGGTCCCACATTGATATAATTCGTGGATAAGGTGATAAGGGTTCGAAATCCACTCATCCAATTGGTTTTGGCCATGTGTAGGTTTTAGATTTTTCATTATCTTTCCATTTTATTTAAATTGTCAAATAATGATGTCATCGCTGCATCATTATTATGTCATAAATAATTTACTTTATTTAATGTCTAAAAATTATAAAAAAAATACTATGATATAGGAAATCTTTTTAGATTTCCAATTACTATTTATAATCAAAATTTGGACTTGTATAACCCCACTCAAAAATTATTTTAGTAAAAAAATTTATGTTAGTGTCATTTTCACTTTAACATTAAATAAAAATATATTAATGTCATTTTCAAACTAAAGTGGCTCCATGGGGTCCCCAAGTTGGCCCATGGCTTGTCTTGGTCGGCCATGACTCACCCAATAGGTGTAGGACAAGTGTCATGGTGTTTTCACATTCTTATAATACCATTTTTACCTTAAACTACACTAATTACCTCTAATCGCGATTAATGAAAAAAAGTTACTATTCACCAAAAAATTATTTTAATCTCATTGAACCACATTTTACTTCTTAATGACAACCATGTATGTCGGATTTTCAAAATTCAATACACATTAGTGGTAAACTTTCATTTAACTGAAAAATCAGTTTGCTTGATTACCACTTAGTGGTTTCACTATTCATCAAAAATTGAAGTTTTTCAGAAAATTACCAAAAATTCACCCTAAGCTATATTTGATATTCCGAATTCAAAAATTAAGTCCATTTTACAAAATTCAAAACATATAAGTCAAATTAATTAATTTAATAATTAATTCCCGCTGTCATGACAAATAGCGTGTTTTTGTGAAACAATAAGTATCAAAAGATTGACACCAGTTTAAGTCCAATTTCAAAGTGAAATTGATTCCAATGACCACCATTGGATTAACTGGTAAAAATATTTTCTAATTTCACTTTAAAACCAATTAAAATAATAATCTAATCATATAAGTAATTTAGATTAAAAAGAGGTTTTGAATTAAAATACAACATTTTACACTATTCATAAAAAAATGAACTTTATCAGAAAGGTACCAAAAATTTACACAAAGTAAATTTTGATGTCCCGATTCTAAAGAAGAGTTATATTTGGTCCAAAATAAAGTATAAGAGTGATCAAAACTATATTTAATGACGTTTCACCATTAAAAGGTGATAAGTGAACCTTTAGTGAAAATTAGAGTATATATACCCATAAAATTGAACTCTTTCCGTATTTTAAGCCTTTATCTTTTATTGGGTAAATGTAAAAACATTTAAAAACATATATAATCATATTTTAGTTATTTCTATCCATTCCCCCCAGTACAACTGCTACTCGTTAACTAACATTTAAAATAATATTATTTTATTACTAGTGTGCTACGTAAGTTTCAAAGAAACTCATCGTTGCGTATCGGGTACGCTATCGAACATAGCAACCCCTTTAAAATAAAATTAATATTTAATTCGTAAATATTAATAAATATGAAAATTCTTTATTCTTTATTTACCTGGGATGTTACATCCTTCCCCCCTTTTGGGAATTGCGTCCTCGCAATTTTATTCACTTATCAAAATAAGTGGGGGTATTTATCCCTTATAGAATTTTCAGATTCCCACGTTGCCTCTTCAATCACATGGTTTTTCCACAAAACCTTTACCTGATGAATCACCTTATTCCGTAACACCTGCTCCCTGTGGTCAAGAATCTGGACCGGTTGTTCCTCATAAGATAGGTTCTCTTCCATCTGAACTACCTCTGGACTCAAAACATGAAATAGATCTGGCATATACTTTCTAAACATCGAAACATGAAAAACATTGTGTACCTGAGATAAACTCGGAGGTAAAGCCACCCGGTATGCAACTGATCCAACTCTCTCCAGAATTTCATATGATCCAATGAACCTTGGACTTAGCTTTCCTTTCTTACCAAATCTCATCACACTTTTCCAAGGAGAAACCTTGAGAAAAACATGATCACCTACCTCGAAAGATAGATCCTTCCTTCAGTTATCCGCATAACTCTTCTTCCTGCTATGAGCTGTTCTCATGTGCTTCTGAATCAACTGAACTTTTTTTGCCATCTCTTCTACCAATTCTGGTCCCATCAGCTTCCTTTCACCCACTTCATTCCAAAATGCTGGAGTTCGACACCGCTTCCCTTATAATGCCTCAAATGGTGCCATCTGTATACTGGAATGGAAACTGTTATTATATGAAAATTCAACCAAAGAAAGATGTTGGTCCCAACTTCCCTGATAATCCATAGAACAAGCTCGTAGCATATCCTCCAAAGTCTGAATTGTTCGTTCTGACTGCCCATTTGATTGAGGATGAAAAGCTGTACTAAAATTTAATTCAGTACCCAACGACTTCTGAAGGCCTTTCCAAAAGTTGGATGTGAACCTGGGATCACGATCAGATATAATGGAGAGAGGAACTCCATGTAACCTGAATATCTCTTTAAGATACAAATGGGAAAGTTGATCAAGAGAGAAAGTATCTCGTATAGAATGGAAATGAGCAGATTTGGTCAAATGATCAACAATAACCCAGATTGCATTATTACCTCGAGATGTCTTCGGTAATCCAACAACAAAGTCCATGGATATGTTTTCCCATTTCCACTCTGGCACTGGTAAAGGTTGAAGCATCCCTGCCGCTCTGCTTTAACCTGTTGACATGTCAAACACTTCACAGTAAAATCAGCAATGTCTCTTTTCATTCAATCCCACCAGTAATACTCCCACAGATCTCTATACATCTTAGTATTGCCCGGATGAACTGAAAACGGAGAACTATGAGCTTCACATAACAACTCTCTCTTCAACTGTGAATCACAAGGCACTCATAACCTCTTCCCAAACCTCAAAACACAATCTTATCCAAGAACTCATGGAAAATTTTATTCATAAGGTCCATGAATACAGCAGGTGCATTGGTTAACCCAAAAGGCATAACTACAAATTCATAATGGCCATATCTAGTACGGAACGCAGTCTTCGGATCGTCTTCTTCTTTTACTTTCAACTGATGGTACCCCGACCTCAAGTCAATCTTCGAAAAATACTGAGCTCCCTAGAGATGATACCACTTCATTCGATGGCCCAACATCTGCTGAAGTTGTTACAAAGGATTTCACCACCCCTTTCTGCTTGTAGTCTAACTGCTTCCCATCACTCAAGATCTTTGTCGGACACTCATTTGCATAGTGACCCATCTCATTGCACTTATAACATCTTACAGTTGGCTTTTCATTTCCTGCTTGATCATCTTCCTTACAGTTACGAGCAATATGACCAGACTTACCACACCTAAAGCACTTACCAGACTTGGATAAACATTCTCCAGGGTGCATTTTACCACACTTATCACAGGATGGATATTTGGTTTTCTTACCTCCTTGATTCTTTGATGAATTCTTCCCCTTTGCCTACCAACTAGACCTCTTATTCTGTTGTTTGTCATAGAACACATGATCATCGGCAAACTCCATTTCCACCTTCTCCGCACATCGAACAATTTTTTCATAACTTTTGAACTCACGAGAAGCTAAAGCCCTTCGATAATTTGGCTTTAACCCTGAGTAAAAACGGTTTATTTTACTATCAAGATCTCGTATGAATTTTGGAGCATACCTTGCCAATCAAGTGAACTTTTCTTCATAAGCAGCCACTGAATCATCCTCCTGCCTCAATTATAGGAACTGTTTTTCCATCCTAAGACTAACCACCTTAGGAAAATATTTCTCAAGAAACATACCTTTGAATTCGTCCCAGTGAAGATCCTCAATCTCATCACTATCCCTTATATTTTTCACCATCGACCACCACTGATCAGCTTCACCTTCAAAACGGTAAACAACAAGACTAACCTTTTGATGTTCTGAACACCCCATGACATCAAAAATATTCTCCAGTGCTTTAATCCACCCTTCACCTTGCACAGGGTCAGATGATCCTCTGAATGATGGGGGATGTTGCCTCATGAAATGTTCCACCACTGACATGTTCCTCTGCGGTTGATCTGGCTGATCTCGTGCATGGATACCACCACCATTTATAGCCTGAGTCAACTGTGCCATCACTGCAACAAACTGTTCAGTTCCGATTCCGACCATCTCAGGTTGCTGATTTGGAAGGTTATCTTTCTCCTGATGTCGTCCCAACATAGCTACTTTGTTTCCTCTGTGGAAAACCATTCTGAACATAGAAATATCTTAGGCGAAGCAACATGGTAATCCGTAAATGCTATATCATTTCAATCATATTATAATTTAACACTTTTCTAACTCCTAAAGTTGTCTAAACCGACCTCTGATACCAACTATAAGGCCCCGGCCTTAAACCTTACTTAATATTGAATTAAATGAATAATTCACGTTGAGGATCTTTTCAGGTTTAGAGTTTTAGTGAATTAGAACATAACTATTACATCTCAAAAGATTACAAAGTAGTCACTTCTATTAAGTTTCCATAATAATAAAAAACTCTTAAAAAGAAACGTGTCTGGTTCCATGTTTTATATAGAATGACATTCCCTTGATCACATCCTTGACCTTATTCCACATTAAGTCCTGTGAAAAACATTTCAAAAAAACTTGGGGTGAGCATAAAAAGCTCAATAAGGGATACACAAAGAATGAAAATTGTTAGTTTATCAAAACAACAAGTAAACCATGTATACTTTATCAAAGTAATACTTTTCACCTTTATGAAGTAATAAAAACTCTTCACTGAATAAAGTATCATTACTTACCTTTTTGTAACCAAAGGATTACCATAAAACCCATATAAAGAACACATAACATATATAAAGGTAACTTGGGACATAAACATACTTAAGTGGAATAACCATACGGTTGACTTCCACACATATCACTTAATGGAATAGCCATACGGCCAATTTCCATACATACTTAATGGAATAGCCATACGGCCGACTTCCATACCCAATGCATTGGAGGTTATAACGTAACCACCCGTCCTGGTATTCACGACACCACCCGTCATATGGTTTATAACGTAACCACCCGTTAAAATGTCCAAGTACCAATATAAAATCATAAAACAAAAAACCAATATAAAGGAATGATAACATTTCCACATTTCAATCACAATATATCATAAATATATTGACATAATAGAATCATTTATCAAAACCATTTTCAACACCAAAATACATAAAAGAGTATATGGTATTTATTTTATTTTAAAAACATTACGGCTTGTTGAGGAAGCCAAAGATCAAATAATACTCGCGGCGGCGGAAAAGGTCGTTGTCACCGCGAACGTTAAAAGAAACATTCCTTTTTGTCATTTTGTAAAACGCTTCGTAGAAAAAAGATTCCTTTTGTATAAAAGTAAAAGTAAAAGGGTTTTATACACCGTATAAAAGAAAGTTGTGTATAAAATAAAATATGCCTCAATGAAAGGAGATTGAGACGAAGTCCCTTACCTCGGGTCCGACTTGACTCGATCGTTCTTTAACGTCCTGAATAATAAACTTGAGTTAATTTATACTTGATTAAGAACCTTTTTAAAGTTCATTATTCCTTTTATATCACTTATTTCCATGTTATAAACATTATGTAACCATTTAAGTTAATAATGTTTGTTTTGTCAATATTTGGTTCTTAAGTCGAAAGTTGACTTCTTACAATTACATGTTGTTCGTGTGGTCAAACGTTCTTTATATCCAGAATGAAATTCCTGATTTGGATATCATATATATCATATATATCCAGCATATACATGTATTTATAATATTACATAATCATTTAGAGGTAAGAAATGAAATGCACCGTTCATGGAGACGGTAAGCCGTACGTACGCATGAACGCTACTTTCATTTCTTTGTCATATTAATGGAATTAAAATTAAATGAGAGGTATGTATATTTTAATTCCAGAATTATATTCATCACTTAGATATATCATTAATTATATATATCCATTATATACATGTACTTTTAATAGTACATTACATTTGGGGATAAGAAATGAAATGCACCGTTCATGGAGACGGTAAGCCGTACGTACGCATGAACGCTACTTTCATTTCTATCTCATACTTTAATGGAAAGAAATAATAATGATATAGAGGTATATTATAATTCCAGTATAAAATCATATATAATAACTTTAAATCCATCCTTTACACGTCCCACATATGGCATTAACGAATCACATCACTTTGAGGGGGCGGTAGTCCGCACTTCCTTAAATGAAGATATCGTGTTTACCCATAATGGAAACCATAAAGGTATGTCAAAAATGAAAAATACAGAAGCTTAAAGAAAACATAAACATATTATATATCATATATAAAAATAGTGACATCATAATGTCCACCTTTGAAGGTGTTAAATGAGTATTGAACAATCATCGTTTCGGGAGGCAGAATTTCTCCATCCACGGAAACCGTATGTTCTTTAACCATTTGATGTAGTTGTGTGAGAGTGTAGCTCAAATAAATATTATAACAACATCCTAGTATATTGAAGATACTTGTGTTGTTACAAAATAAGTAAATAAAAAGAGTTTAGAGGGTTGGAGAAGCAAAATAAAACAAATGAACAAGAGAGAATGAATTACCTTTAAAAGTGTAACTCCCTTTTGATTTGAGCCTAAAGGCTTCCTTTGAAAGGATTCTGCACAAAGGTAATACTCTAGGATGAGGAGAGGGATATGGAGAGAGTAATTGGGCAGGGGTTGGCCGAGCCAAAGGCTTGAGGTGTGTGTGAAATGAGGTAGAGGTGGGGGCCTTTTATAAGAGGAGAGGAGGGGCACTTTTGGAAAGTAAAGAAATATTACTTTATTTGAAAATGTGTTTCGGTTTTAAAAGGTCCCACATTGATATAATTCGTGGATAAGGTGATAAGGGTTCTAAATCCACTCATCCAATTGGTTTTGGCCATGTGTAGGGTTTAGATTTTTCATTATCTTTCCATTTTATTTAAATTGTCAAATAATGATGTCATCGCTGCATCATTATTATGTCATAAATACTTTACTTTATTTAATGTATAAAAATTATAAAAAAATACTATGATGTAGGAAATATTTTTATCTTTCCAATGACTATTTATAATCAAAATTTGGACTTGTATAACCCCACTCAAAAATTATTTTAGTAAAACAATTTATGTTAGTGTCATTTTCACTTTAACATTAAATAAAAATATATTAATGTCATTTTCCAACTAAAGTGGCTCCATGGGGTCCCCAAGTTGTCCCATGGCTTGTCTTGGTCGGCCATGACTCACCCAATAGGTGTAGGACAAGTGTCATGGTGTTTTCACATTCTTATAATACCATTTTTACCTTAAACTACACTAATTACCTCTAATCGCGATTAATGAAAAAAAGTTACTATTCACCAAAAAATTATTTTAATCTCATTGAACCACATTTTACTTATTAATGACAACCATGTATGTCGGATTTTCAAAATTCAATACACATTAGTGGTAAACTTTCATTTAACTGAAAAATCAGTTTTCTTGATTACCACTTAGTGGTTTCACTATTCATAAAAAATTGAAGTTTTTCAGAAAATTACCAAAAATTCACCCTAAGCTATATTTGATATTCAGAATTCAAAAATTAAGTCTATTTTACAAAATTCAAAACATATAAGTCAAATTAATTAATTTAATAATTAATTCCCGCTGTCATGAAAAATAGCGTGTTTTTGTGAAACAATAAGTATCAAAAGATTGACACCAGTTTAAGTCCAATTTCAAAGTGAAATTGATTCCAATGACCACCATTGGATTAACTGGTAAAAATATTTTCTAATTTCACTTTAAAACCAATTAAAATAATAATATAATCATATAATTAATTTATATTAAAAAGAGGTTTTGAATTAAAATACAACATTTTATACTATTCATAAAAAAATGAACTTTATCAGAAAGGTACCAAAAATTTACACAAAGTAAATTTTGATGTCCTGATTCTAAAGAAGAGTTATATTTGGTCCAAAATAAAGTATAAGAGTGATCAAAACTATATTTAATGACGTTTCACCATTAAAATGTGATAAGTGAACCTTTAGTGAAAATTAGAGTATATATACCCATAAAATTGAACTCTTTCCGTATTTTAAGCCCTTATCTTTTATTGGGTAAATGTAAAAACATTTAAAAACATATATAATCATATTTTAGTTATTTATATCCATTCCCGCCAGTACAACGGCTACTCGTTAACTAACATTTAAAATAATATTATTTTATTACTAGTGTGCTACGTAAGTTTCAAAGAAACTCATCGTTGCGTATCGGGTACGCTATCGAACATAGCAACCCCTTTAAAATAAAATTAATATTTAATTCGTAAATATTAATAAATATGAAAATTCTTTATTCTTTATTTACCTGGGATGTTACAATATAATCCTCATTATGGATTGAATATCAAAATATGTTGTGAAAATTTATTGCAAGAAGAAGGAAGTTTCGATTTATGAGGAAAATATAGAATCTATTGTCTTTAGAGAAGAAACTTCATCACCAAATTATTATCAAAACCCACCCCCAGTAGCTTTACTGAATGAAATTCTTGGGGAGGAAGAGGAAATAACATCTAGGGATGAATAAAAAAATAGTCAAATTGAGGATGTATCTATTGTACAAGAATATATTGATGTATTTCTAGAGGATTTACTTGGACATCCTCTAGAGAGGGAATTTGAGTTTACTATTGATTTAATCTCTGATGTAAGGACAATATCAATAACTCCCTATAGAATGGACACTTTGGAATTAGTATAGATAAAGAAACAACTATAGGAGTTTTGTAATAAGGGATTTATTCTCCTTAGTTTTTCTCCATGGGGATCCCCAATTCTTTTTGTTAAGAAGAAAGATGGATTAAAGAGGTTGTGCATTGAATATAGAGAAATAAATGATATTAGAATAAAGAAAAAGTATCCTCTACCTCGTATTGATGATTTTTTTGATCAACTTCTTGGAGATCAATATTTTTCAAAGATTGACCTTCATTCTGGATATCATCAATTGTGTGTAAAAAAGGAAGATATTCCAAAGACAGTATTCTGAACGAGGTATGGTCATTAAAATTTTACGATAATTCCATTTGGATTGACTAATGCACTCTATGTTTTCATGGATCTAATGAAAAGAGTGTTAAAGGAATATCTTGATGATTTTATTGTAGTATTTTTTGATGATATCTTGGTATAATAAAAAAGCTATGAAGACCATGAGGCTATGAATATTCCTTTCCCGAGGAGCGGGTCTCTAGTCATCAAGTTGGGTAACTGTTTTGCAGGATTGGAGAATGAAGGATCTGATAAGGATGTTGATTTTTCCAGGGAGGCCTGTGATGACGAGTCTTCGGATCATTTTGATGAAAACAGTGAGATAGAATTTCCTGTTAAAGATATCAGTGATCAGCGGATGAGGAAGGGGCGACAAGGTAGTAAGAAAGGCCACAAGGATTATTCCTATTTACCTTCATCTATGGAGACGTGATCTTCTAAAAAAGAGAAATAAAAGGAGAAAGGAAACCCTTAAAATCCTACTAGAATATCGGTTAGTTTGGTGGATGGGGGCTCTGAGGTAGGCCTTCTTAGGGGCGATCAGGTGGTGTGTCCTTTGGAGCTGATACTGCATTCCGTAGAGGAGATGGTAGAAGAATCTCTTGCGATAAATGCCTCTATAGAGGATACTGAGAATATGATGGGAAGGCCTATTCGGGTGCATACTAACAATGAATAGAGCGAGTGGATTAATAAGAAAAATCTGATTTTAGTAAGAGTTTTCAATGACAAGAAAATCTCACAGGAGGAATACATGAAAGTGTGGGATCAGATGGCATCCCACTTTGAAGGCCAGTTAGATGCTGCTCCCGAAACTCTGGTAACTTCTCTATCGTGAAAAATATTTAGGGATAAGAATGCTAATAGGGTCATGTTTCATTTCAATAGCTATGTTTTTTCATTTAGTACATGCCCTGGATAAACTTGGGGTTTCTCACTTTTTCCATAAAAGTGTTTTGATAATAAAAAATTTAATTTTCAGTCAATCAGAAAGTGTGAATTATGGATTTAGGAAATTTCTTTTATTAAACATATTTTCTCTAAGTATGAAATCTTTTTTGATACTAAAAAGATAAATTAAATCCAATAATGGCCATAACCATTGATTATAACTGAGGTATGTAGTATTATTAGTTTATCAGGTTACTATCAGCGTTTCGTCCAGAATTTTTCCCAATTGGAAAACCCGTTAACCAAGATCACATGTAAAGAGGTTAAATTTAGTTGGAAAAAAGAGTGTAAAGAATGTTTTTAATAATTGAAGAGAATATTATTCAATGATCCTATATTGAATTTACCATCTAGGAATGCTGGGTTTTTTATTTATAGTGATGCATCAAGGAAATGACTTGGTTGTGTTTTTATGAAAAAGGATTAGGTTCTTTAATATGAATCAAGTCCGTTGAAAATTCTTGAAAAAAACTATCCAACTCATGATATTGAGTTAGAAATGGTAATATTTTCTCTAAATATATAGAGACACTATCTCTACAGTGAAGGATGTGAGATATATTCTGATCACAAGAGTGTGAAATATATTTTCTCATAGAAAGAACTCAATGTGAGTCAAAGGATATGGCTTGAGCTACTCAAGGATTATGATTTCATAATACACTACCTACCAGGGAAGGAAAATAAGGTGGAAGATGATTTTAGTATAAAGGACCATGGATTTCTAAACAAAATGAGAATTGAAAGGGATCCTATGCTCATGGATCTAGTAAATATGGACATGATAGTTATAATGGAAGGTGAAACATCACTACTTCTTCAAATTGTTTCCTAACCATATTTACTAGAAAGGATAAAAAGTTCTCAGTCTAATGATAAGGAGTTTAAAAATAAAGTTAAATATGTGAATGATGGGAGACTGATTGAATTCATATTTTATGATTTTATTTTGAAATTTGGGAAGAGGCTTTGTGTTCCGGCTATAATTGAGATAAAAAGGGGATTATTGGATGATGTTCATAGCTCTAATTTCTCTATACACCCTACTGGAACTAAGATTTATAGACATTTGAAGGAACATTTTTGATAGGAAAACATGAAGAGGGAGATTGTTGATTATGTTTCGAGATGTTTGGTTTTTCAATAGGTAAAAGATATAAGACAACATCCTAGAGGATTCATGCAACCTCTTCCTATACCTGTGTGGACATGAGATGATATTATGATGGACTTTATCACGGGGCTACTAAAGACTCCTAGAAAAAATGATGCGATATGGGTCATTATTGATCTTCTTACCAAATCAACACATTTTATTGAAATAAGTTAAGATTTACTACTTGAAAATTTAGAAAGACTATATATTAATTAAGTTGTAAGACTTCATGGTGTTCCCCTATCGATTGTTTCTAATCGTGATCCTTATTTTACATCACAATTATAGAAAAGTATTCGGAAGACCCTATATACTGAGCTTCATTTGAGAACTACCTACCACCCTCAAAATGATGGATAATCGTAGAGGACTATTAAAAATTTAGAAGACATTTTGAGATCTTACTCACTTGACTTTGAAGGTATATGGGATCAATATTTACCTTTAGTAGAATTTTACAATAATAATAGATTCTATTCAAGTATTCAAATGGCACCATATGAAGAATTATATAGAAATAGATGTCGTACACTGACTTGTTGGGATGATTTTGGTGAAATAAAACTCATAGGCCTAGAACTTGTTGAGGAAATGACGAAAAATGTAAAGACTATTCATGCCCATATCAAAACAACTCAGAGTAGAAAAAAAGAGCTATACTGATAACCGAATGAAGGATTTGGAATTTCAATTAGGAGGTCACATTTTCTTGAAGGTATAACTATGGAAGGGTGTTATGCGATTTGTTAAGAATGGTAAATTAAGTCCCAGGTACATCAGACCTTTTGAAATTCTTGAACGAATTGGAGTTTAGCTTACCATTTAGCAATGTCGCCAAGTCTCTTCCAAAGTTCATGATGTGTTCCATGTATCAATATTAAGGAAATACATGCCAGACCCAACGCATTTACTCAAAAATGAAGAAATAGAACTTTAACCCAATCTATCGTACTATGAAGTTCCTATCAAGATTTATGACACTAGAGAACAAGTGTTGAGAAATCAGACAACTCATCTGGTAAAAGTTCTTTGGAGAAACCATAAAATGGAAGAGGCGATGTGGGAACCTGAAGAAGTTATGATGAAGAACCACCTGAATATTTTTATGAAGTGATATTCTAGAAATTTAGAGGGTGAAATTTTTTGAAGGAGGGAAGAATGTAACACCCCAAGCTTTCATGGTACACTTCTTTTTAAATAATTCAATAGCTTGTGTTGCACACAACACCGAGTTTGAGCTCACCACGACTAGTAGTTTAAAAATTGGTAATTAATAGTATTAATTGTTTTTGAATTTTATATATTCCATATAATTTTAATATTCATCTCATGTGCTTCTTAGAAATGATATAAGAACAAATTCAATTTTTCGAATAAAAGAATTATTTTTTAAAAAATGAAATTTATTACCTTTTAATGGAGAACCCTTTTAAAATGCAAGATTTAATAATTTTATATATTTAATTTGAAAAAATAAATTTCTTCTTTAAAATAGGGATATAAAAATTTAGTTTGGAATTTTTTTTGGCATTTTTCTGATAACTTTCATATTTTAATGAATAGTGAAAATACTGCATTTTAATTCAAAATTGATTTTCATATAATTTATTTATATTGTTAGATTATCCTTTTAATTGGTTTTAAAGTATAATTAGATTAATTTTTTATCATATAATATAATTTAGTTCATTATAGTTATCTTCACATTAAAATTAGATATAAGCACATGCCAATCTTTTGATGAGTTTTACTTAAAAAACCCCATTTTCTCATTTTGTCAGTAGGGATTAATTTTAAATTAAATATTAAAATTTCTATGTTTTAAATTTTTAAAATTGGATTCCATAATTTGAATCAGTTGATACAAATTATGTTAACATGTTACTTTTATTTTTTGATATTATGAATAGTAACTTTAGTAATTTTTTATTATTGCGGTTAAAGGTAAATCGGGTAATTAAAGGTAAAAATAATATTATAAAATTACCCTAACACCTGTAAAAATACTATTGGATGAATAAATTATACCCTAATCACCTATTTTTTGAAATGGAATCATTTAATGGACCCCTTTTCATGAATATGAAATGAATATTATTAAAATTAACAAATGTAACAAATTTTCACACTCTCATTTCTTATAAGAATAATAATTTTAATATTGAGATCTATAAGAGATAAAATAAATTATAAATAGTCTCTAGAAATCTAAAATAATTAGATAAATCATAGAAATTTATTTATAAATTTTTAGAGATTAAATAATTACCATTAATGATGATACAATAGTGATACATAAAATATTTTATTAATAGAAATATCAAATAAATGATATTAAAAATATTAAAATAAATATAATTTGAATTAATTAATGACATACACGAATTTTATAGATAAAATAGACATGTTATTGACTTATGTTATGTATTTTTTTTTAAGTTATCATGTTGGATTGATATTTTAAAAAAATGAAAATATAAAATAGTATCAAAATTGTCATAAATTATACTTTAAGATAAATAATATTTTATTAAATGTTATAAAATTCATAAAAATTTTAGGTTCTTCCAAATAAATAGTATATTTTTACATGTTTACTAAGTGATACAATTGGGGTTCTATTGTCATTTTACAGAAACCTTATTAACCCTATATTATAAAAATACAAGTATCCATGGTAAGAGTTTAATTGTTCAACTAAGGGTTAAACCCGAAAGATAAGGTTACTTTTGTGACATAAAAATATCTAAAAATAATTTTTGTGAGTATTTTGACCCATAATCATCTTATCATCGAAATAAATCAATTTTGATCTATTTGAAACCGAAAATCAATTTATAATAAATTAATCATTTTGGAGTTTCCAAAGGTTCCCATCCCTTATATTATAAAAGGGCACCTCTCCTCCTCTTTTATTAACACCTCTAAAGCCATTTTGATCAAAAAAAACCCTCACACATCTCCTAATAAATTCCCTAACTTCATCCTATAGGACATACTTTTGTAATAAATCTATCCTAAGGAGTCCTTTTGGGAAAATCAAAAGGAGATGTTCAAAGAAGAGGTAATTATTTTACCAATTCCATTCAATTTATTTTCTTCTTATACTTCATCCTCCCATGTTTCTTCCATAATAAAGTAATAAATCTCATATCATATACATTATGAGATGTTATTATGATTATGATAAAATGATATTCTTCCTTTTATCCATCTTATGAATAACAATATCACCGTGTGTGCGTACATACGACTTACCGTCTCCACGTTGTGGTGTAATTTGTTATTCAACCCTACTTTATTTGTATGGGTATAATGATGAGTATAATGGATATAAATAATGAATATAACATGATAATTATTCTTTATAATTAATATTCCATCCAATTCCATACCATTTAACCATCAATGGTATGATACCGTTGCTCGTACGTATGTACGACCTACTATCTCCACGACGTGGTGAGATTCATTCTCTATGTTAACCATTCAAGAATGATTATAAAATTTATATGATGACTAAGAATAAGTATTAATAACTTTATATCATTCTTTATATGAATAATATACGTCATATTCATAACAAATATGACTTACATAACACAACATGTATAAGAAAACGAAGCAGTTAACACCCAAAACAACAGTAATACTAAAATATTATTAAAAAAATGATATAAGAGGATAATATATGATATCATAAATATGGATATTGTTATAGTATAATTTAATAACATTATTTAACCATTATACAAGAGGTTAACTCATTATCTACTAAAGAAATGTACTAGGTAAGGTTTAATTTCTCAATCTCATTATTATTTGATGTTGTTGATATGTAAGTATATACTGGAAAATCTTTGTCATCCATGTTCATGCTTCTTAAAATGTATTTCAAGATATTATCAAAAATTGTTCAAATTTATTTTTACCCATGTTGGAATTTTTATTAAATATTTTTAAATGAATATTTCTTTCATTTTCCAAATGAGGTACTTTATGTCATTTTCAAAAAATTAAGGAAATAATGTTTTTTTACGTTATATGGAGTGAGAATATATTTTCCACCATTATGAAACCTTCAAATTTTGAAGATTCCCTTATGTTATTACAATGTTATTTTCATATGAAATGTTTTCTTTTATAATTTTTCATCTTTTAAATAATTTTAAAGTAAAAAATGAATATTTCTCTCAAAGAGTTTTAATGATTTAATTAGATTATTTTCATTTATGTCAACATCCTTTGTTGAATTTTATGCTTAATTGATGTTGATTTATTATGATTAAATCTTCCATATTGTATTTAAGGGTTTATGATATATTTGAAAATGGATGTTCTATTTTTATAACATTCATGGTTTATGGTTAAAGTATTAACATTTTGTATGCTAGTTTTAATATGAATGTTTATGTTATGATTTATCCCTTTCATAAGAGGAATGAATTGGACTTAGTAAGTGACTGGGGGGGGCTTCTATAGCCCATCGATGCATAATCAGGTCTCATGAGACAAATTAGTGTCTTGGAATGAGGTGTTTATGGTATGGTTATGTATGGTCTTGGCATGAGGGCTTGATGATATGGTTATGATGTACACCATTATGCATTTCCTCATTATGAGATTAGTTATTGATATTTCATGTTATTATTAAACTATTATAATATCCATGTGAATGTTTAAATGAAATTATTTCATTTAATATTACCATATTATGCTGAATATTGTGTTTAAAAGGCTTGTATTTTAGTTTTATGCCATGCCTTAAAAGTTAATGATTATTTATGATAACTTATTTTATCTTGTTTATCCTTACTGAGCATCTGATCTCACCCCTTTCTTATGTTTCATTATTACCTAGGATGTAATGAAGTATATTATGACTGACCTATAGGGATAGTATAAGGAATATGAGTTTTTTCAAGGAATATACCAATTTTTTTATCATTTCATGATGTAATGTGAAACTTATGTTTGTATCTAGTTTTTCCAAGGATACTAAACTGATCAGTCCTTTGGGAATTTATTTCTTATGATCGTGAAAATATAATAAAATAACACATTGACTCTGGGAAACTAGGGTCAAGGAATTACAAACTCGATGAGATGAGGGTATTCCATCTCATGTATCATGTAGAAACAAGTTAGAAAATAACATTCCGGACATTATGTCATGTCATTTTGGATTCATTACTCATAGCATGCTGTTGTAATAGTTGTGCCTACTATTTTGTTAATTTGGGTATAGTGGATAGAGGAGTGATTTCATATTTAAATTCATAAGGAGTATTGTCCCTTATGGATTAGGAAACGATGCACCAATTAAATTCAAGTGCTAAATTAAAATTTATATGTGTGTGAATTGGAATTAGAACCAAGTTTTGAGTTCATGTGGTGTTATGGACCCACATGGATTCAAAATTGGTAGAACTTGGTTAAATTTCATGGATAACTGAATGTGAATGAAATGGAAACTTTAAATTGAAATAGATACCTGACCTAGACCCATCTTTTGAGTGGGAAAGAGTCATAGTTTCTAGTGGTTCGATGGACATTCCTTATGAAGTCCTGGATTTAGGAGAAGGTTGTGGGTTGACTTGGATTTTAGGAGACTTTTAACCTATCCTCTGCTTTCAAGTTATCTTCTTTAATGTTTTCCTTTCTGAGGAATGTGTTTGGCATTATAGATACATGCCTCCATGATGAACTCCACTGGTATTTCGTGAGGGAGGTGATGACCACTCTCTGGAGGTGGTAGGCCATGGGCTACTGTTTAATCCTCCTTTAGTTCTAGATGAGGAACCAATGACTGTTTTGGACACAAGTATTAAGGCACAATTCCGTGAGGTATTCTTTTGATATGTGCATATGTTCCAGGGATCACCGTAGCCAGCCTTGACTATGGCTAAGAAGAAACATGTGTTACAGCAGTAGAATCATCCTACGTTTTTAGGGGATGGTAGTCCACATGCAATAGAGATTTGGATTGAGATGACATTAGTGATTTTTGAGAATCTGGAGGCGCCTCCTGAGCGGAGGGTCAAGCTTGAGACTTATATGCTATGTGGAGAAGCGAAGCGCTGGTGTGGTGTTTTGGACCAGGCTGAAGGGCTGTGAGATATGGTTTCAGATGATTTTGAAACTTGATTCTTTGATTACTTTTACATCGTGACTCTGTGAATAGGGAGGACTAGTGAGTTTATGCGTCTGGAGCAAGGCATGATGACGATTATGGAATACTCAGCACGTTTCACATAGAAGCAGTGTTTTGTGCTGATGTATCTTACTGATGAGCTATTGAGGGTAAGACACTTTGAGGAAGGTATCAAACATGATATCAAGTCTCAGTTCAATGTGTTATGATTGAATTCTATCATCAATATTAAAAATTAGGTGCTAATCACAGAGCGGAACCTATGGGAGGTTGATGGTACAGAATAGGGAAGTGTTATTTCTCTCCCTAGGGGATCTATGTATTTAGGAAGGAAGCACCATTTTGAGTCTTCCCAGAACATGAGTGATAGTCAAGATGCGGGTGAATATAGATTATTATATTTCTATCATTATGGAAGGTGAGTTCACATGAAGAATCAGTGTGACTGTGACCCAGTCGAGTGTTGAGATTGCAGTAGGATTGGGCACATGCATCGGTTTTACAGGACCTTCCCTCCAGCTGTGAGTGGTATGGGGTAATCTTTGACATTAGGTTTAGGAGTAGGTTCTTCAACTCCCAGTTAGGTAGGGAGCTAGAGCAGTGTAGGCTAGTAAGGCCAAGGAAGTGGTGGTTGTGACCGTGGTAGCCAGACACCAGGTTCTCAGAGAAAATAGGGTGGATCCGATCAGGGTATCCAGATAGTGTCACATGGTCATGGTATAGGATAGATATATACTGTGCAATAAACCCAATAGGATCAGGATCATGTACCTTGTACAGTGAGAGGTATGATATTAGTAGCTTCTACTATTTCATCTGCTTTTTTTGATACACATGCATCACAATGTTTTATATCTTTATAGGTGGTTAAAAGACATGAGCTTATGGGTTTTCTTTCTAAGGGTGTTATAACACTAGACACACTGTTGGGAATTATAACAGGTGATGTGAGCCAATGTATGGAGTGTCCCCATGAGGTTGGAGGGTGTCACTTCATCTAGAGTTTATATGTCCTCAAGATGATAGGGTTTGAAGTCATTCTCAGGATGGACTAATTAGTTTATTATCGAGTGTTCTTTGACTACTATCACTGGAAGGTGACTTTTACACCACCATAGGGTGAAGTATTTATTCATAGGGTGAATGGGGTGTCCAGGTGAGTCGAGATGTACCCGAGCATCGTGGTATAGGCGGGATGACAACCAAGATTGCTGGTTTGTATCTAGATGATCAGGGAGTGAGTCATGAGGACATTCCTCTAGTGGTTGATCACTTCAGGGTTGTGTTTCTTGATGAATTTTTGGGGTTACCTCCTGAGATAGAGGTGGAGTTCTCCATTGAGATACTTCCAGGATCTGCACCAGTATCCATTCCTCCTTACAGGATGGCTATGATGGTGTTGTAGAAGCTCAAGATGTAACTAGAGGAGTTGAAGGTTAAGGGGTTTATCAGAACTAGTACTTCTCTATGGGGTTCTCCAGTCATTTTTTTGCGAAAAATGTGGATGTTACCCTTAGGATATGAGTGGACTATTGTAAAATGAACTAGCTGATGGTTAAAAATCGATATCTCTTTCTATGGATAGATGATCTGTTCGATCAGATTCGAGGAGCTCGAGTGTTCTCAATGATCGACTTGAGGTCAGGATATCATCAAGTGTGTATTCTCCCTACAGATATTCCTCATACAACCTTTCATAGAAAGTATGTGTTATACGAGTATCTGGTTATGTTGTTCAGTCTCACGAATGCACCAAAGGTTTTCATGGTGCTGATGAATTGGGTGTTCCATCCTTACTTGGATTCTTTTTTGGTGGTTTTCATGGATGATATCTTGTTGTATTTTCACAATCATCACTAGGATTCCAACTATCTTGAGATCATTTTGAATACAGTGCAAGAGCATCAATTATATGATAATCTCAAAAAGTGCCACTTTTAAATGGTTCAGATTCACTTCCTGGGTTACATCATCTCAGAGACATTAGTTTCAGTAGACCCAGAGAAGGTGAGAGCAGTAGTTTCCTGGGAATAGCTCAAGAACATTATTGACATATGGTGTTTCTTGGGGCTAGCAGGATACTACAAATGTTTCATATAGGAATTTTCATGCTTATCAGCACCTTTTATGGGCTGAAATAAGAAGGGTGTGAAGTTTTTATGCTTAGATTCTTGTGAGGTAGCCTTTCAGGAGATGAAAGGGAGGTTGACATCATCACCAGTCCTAATATTTCTAGAGTAGGGAAAGAGTTATGCTGTGTACTGTGATGCTTCAGGTGCGAGGATGGGGTTAGTGATAATGCAGGGAGATAGATTCATGGTGTATGAGTCTCAGTAGCTAAGGCCTCACGATAGGAATTACCCTATGTGTGATCTCGAGTTAGTTGTAGTTGTATATGATTTACGCTATTGGAGACATTATTTACTGGGAGAGCATTTTGTGGTGTACACATACCACAAAATACTCAAGTATATTTTTACATAGCGTGATCTGAATATTGGGAAGAGAAGATGGGTGGAGTACCTATAGTCCTTTGACTCAGAGCTTTCCTACACGCCTGGTAAAGGAAATGCAGTGGCCCATGCACTGACCAGAAGGACATAGATACATGCAGTGCAGTAGGTGAGTAGTGAGTGGAATCATATGGCGTTGTTCTCTGAGATGCATATGGAGGTAAATGATAGACAAGGGAAAAAATTTCTATCATCAATAGCTATGACCTCTACCCTATTGGATAGAGTTAGGATAAAACAACTATCATATTTAGAAGTCCTAGTTCTATGAGACTGTGTAGAAGGTGAGGACCCACATCCTAGTTGGACGGTGGGCGAGGATGGGATCTTTCATATCCATGGATGCGTTTGGGTTCTAGTGGATATACATGGGGATTTGATGTGGTAGGTTCATGATTCATCTTGGGTAGCACACCCCGGATTCACCAAGATGTATCGTGACTTGTGTTGTCAGTACTAGTGGTTGGGTATGAAGCAAGAAGTACCTAGTTTTATTATGAGGTGTTCCACCTGTTAGTAGGTGAATTTGGAACATCAGTGAACAAATGAGGTTTTACATCATTTACCTATTACTTAGTGGAAATGGAATGGTTTTTTGATGGATTTTATGACTGGTTTACTGAGGTTTCCTCAAGGTAATTATGTTTTGTGGGTTGTTGTTGGCAGGCTTACAAAGTTCCCTCATTTCTTTCTGATCAAGGAGACATTCAGTGTTGATGAGCTCATAAATTTGTATATATGAGAGGTGGTATTACTACATGGGTTCCCTCATTCAATCATATTAGATAGGGATTCCCGATTTACTTATCGTTTCTGGTAGATTTTTCAGAGGGAGAAGGGTACACATGTTCTTCTGAGTACAACTTACCACCCTTAGACTGATGGCTAGTCAGAGCGTACAATATAAATGCTGGAGGACATTTTATGAGCATGCACCCAAGATTTTAAGGGCTATTGGGAGAGACACATTCCCATGATTGACTTCACCTAAAATAACTGTTATCAGGAAATGATGCAGATGGAACCTTATGAGGATTTATATAGTAGGACATGTCGTTCTCCCCTATGATGGATAGAGGCAAGAGATGTAACTTTTCTGGGACTACATCTCATGTAGGAGACTTCTAAGAAGGTCCATTTGATTTATAATTATGTGGCTACTTCATAGTATCTTCAGAAATCATACACCGATCTCCGTAAATGACCTCTAGATTTTGAGTCTAGGGATCAGGTTTTCTTTCATGTTTCACCGAGGTTGGGAATAGGAGGATCAGGAGAGAGGGAAAGATTTCACTAAGATATGTCGGTCCATTCAAGATTTTGGAGAGAGTCGGGTCAGTTTACTTTCAGTTGTAGTTAACTAAAAGGTATCGATCCATGCATGAAGTCTTCTATGTATCTCATTTATGCTGTTATCATTTGGACCCATCTCACATTTTTCATCCCTAGGAGGTTGAGCTTAACGTTGGTGCATACTTTGAAGAACATCTTATTCATATCGTTGATAGAAGCATGAAGGTTCTTTGAGGCTAGTCAGTTACTCTATTACAGGTGATATGGAAGCATATCCATTTATAGGACCGGACATGGGAGCGAGAGGTTGACTTACATGCTCAGTGGCTAGATTTATTTTCATAAGAATCTTGACCACCCTTCCGAGAGTAATTTTGGGGATGAATTTCTATAAGGGGGAAGATTGTAAGAACCCAAGTTTTTGTACGAGGTATAAATCCTTTTCTTTTAGGTTTAAATGCTTTTTTTTGGACTACATATGTACCCCTTGTGATCACAAGTGTTCTGGAGGTGTCTGAGTATTTTTTAGAGTCTGGAGTTGGGTTTTAGGGGTGTTTTAGGCATGACGCACAGTTATGAGAAATCATGCAGGGTAGGCTACACGGTTAGACTAACCGTGTGAGAGGAGGAAGTAACTTCTGCACAGTTCCAAAAACCATTCGATAAGTCTTAAATGTTGCATAAATTTGAATGAAAGGTACCACATGGTTACCACATGGTTAGTCAGACCGTGCAGTGTAACCACACAATGTGCCCCTTGGAGACAGGGAGCTCTGCATGGTTTCTGCACGGTTTCGGAAGCCGTGAGGGTAAACCGTGTGAGCATGTTGGATGTTTTAAAAAAATTTAAATAAAATTAAAATTTCATTTTAAACCAATTTTGTAATTTCCTTCAATTGAATAACAACCATCATTGTTGATCTCTCCCATTTGGAACTTAAGTTTGGATTTGATCCCGTTTTGCCATCTGATCTCTGTTTTGACTATGGATCATCTCATTGGATCTATATCGGTAAGACCTAAATTTATTTTTAGCCATTTTATATTCTTATAATGATCGATCATACTATTTTATTTTAGGATCATATTCCCTAATATCTCATTATTTTTCTGTTATTCAGATCTCTCCTATAGTAGGATGAATCAGGACTTGATACTGGACGAGCTCTCTACTACCAAGCTGAGGTAGGTGGTCTATTATTTTCTTCATATTTTCTAGTGTTTTTATAGAATTTGGCCTTTTACCTGCCCATCAAACATTCTGGAATGACCCCATTTTTGAGTGAGCTACTTGTAGTAGGATTAGTTGACCTATTGAGGATTCCTGTAGGTTCTGTTTTGGTGTGTTGGCATCCATTGCTTAATTCAGTGTCACCCATGGGGTGTGACTTAATGAAATAACCTATTTATGCCTATTTAAACCACCCAAGGTGTTTGTTCTTATGCTATACTAATTAAATTAATCATGTTAATGCCTATGTGCTATTGAATAACTTGAACAGGTGATGTACTTCCTCCTAGCTTAGTGAAATATTGTTATGCCATGCCTTTTTTATTAGATGGGTTTGATAAATGGATAATGTGTGAAGGTAAGGACATGTAATTGTGAATGATATATGGAATGTATGAGTGAGTATACTTATGTCTTGTTCTTGATTATGTGAGTGGGTATACTCACATGAGGTATATTTTTTAAATTGTATGAATTGAATGTATAGTTTGATAAATGCCATGGACTGCTCACCATAGACCTGGAATGTGATATTGGATGCCTTGGGTCGACTATGCCCCATGGGTCTTGATTTCCTGGGATTCCTCGAGACTTGTTATCCTGTGGATCCAGCTTGCTTGGACTCACATAGGACTTATTGGTACACATGATCCTAGGACTCCCACCAATTCCTAGACTGAGTTTACACTGGGATGCTCATGGGACTTGATGTGGATGCCTTGGTCTGATACCCCTTGGATCTAGCCCTTTATGGTCTACACTTATTACTTGGATTCCTTGGTACATGACACCTTGGACCAGGCCCTTGTTGTATACACTTCAATATATGGTGTGGTTATGTGATACCTTGATTCTTTAAATGGTGTGGATGTGGGATACTTTACATCTTTATACTGCGTGGTTGTGGGTTACTTGAAATGGATGAACATGTGATGTGGCCATGTGACTTGGTTACTTTTATTTTAGCTACCTTGTTAGGAGTTTAATCTTATTGCAGAGAGCCTTGATGGGGTGTTGAGTTTTACATATTACAGTAGACTCATTCCATGGGAAATAATGCTCATGTTACTACTTTACTTACACTTTCTAGAACTTTTTATATTGTTGTCAGAACTGTATTGACCCCAGTTGGTTACCTTCTGGGATGTTTATCTCACACCCTATCTGGGACTCCTCGAGGACCCAAATAGATTATATAGTTACAGGTGATGATAAGGAAAAGTTCCCTAGTACAGGTTTTTGACCGTGGTTTCAGATCAGGAGAGCATATGACCAAGATGAGGCTTGCGATGCTGCTGAGACTTTTTGGTCTTTTTGTTCTTTTGAGACTTGTATTGTATTGTATTGCATTTTACATGATCTGGATATTTTATAGATACATGTATCAACTGAATCATTGTATATGTGACTTATCTGGACTATTTATGTATTCTTGTCTTGTCTTAATTTTAGTTAACTTCTTATTTATTTTCTTCTTCTATTGTATGTGTTTGACTTCCACTATGATATACTCTAGTAATAAGGGAATAGTCACCCCACTGACTCACCTAGGCTCTCACTTCTAGTCGGTAGCCTCTGGTGTTTAGGGAGATGAGATTGAGGCTATGTGGACAACTAGGTTCAGGGCACCGTTGGGTCGAATCCAGGTTCAGGATGTTACATTATTACACTTTGGTTGTGCCTTGACAAATTTTCCACTTCATTTACTACTCTAAAAATGAAGTTGAATTTGTTATGCCTGATGCATTAACAGATCATAAGATCAATAAAGTATTATAGGTAATTTCAACTATCTTTAGTTATCATCATAGAAAAATGGTTAGCATAGGTGATCTAATATGAATAAATCCTCATGTAGTGAGATAATACTTTAGTCTCTAAAACATCACTCCATTTTTAACTTAAACTTTCCATAAATGGTTAACCTCGTAACCCTTATGAAATATGATAATACATGTAGGATCGAAATATAATATGAGATGCTCAATATACAAGAGGGGGGTGAATTGTATACTTAAAAAAATTCCTTTGGAACCTTTAAAGTTAGTTATGAATAACTAAAGTTTCCTTAAGAAAAGGAAAAGGCTAAGTTTAACAAAGTTAAAATAAGTAAATTCACAACACCTCTAACACCGAACTAAACTTGGAAAGAGATTCCAAAAGTAGGTTCCGGAAATATGGTTCCGGAGATTGAAACTTAACAAACAATTACAATATGAGATTCTACCTTAAAGCGTATAGAATCTAAATGAATCAGAGTAAGTAAGGAAGTATAAGAAAGTTATACTTTCCTTAAGATAAAAATTACAGCGGAATAAAAACAAGTAGTAAAACTACTAGTAACAAGATATAAGTCTTTTAACCCAAAGAGAAGGGTATCCAACAACCTTGGATAAAGGTCCCTTGATTTATACTTTCAAGCAAGTCTGTCTTACCCACACCAGGGTAAGCCCTCGATACGAAGATCGGAGTCTCTGTCTTGCTATCCCCGCAAGCCCTTAACTTCAAGGTAGTTGGTAACCTCTGTCTTTCTCAGCAAGAAAGCCCTCGATCTTTAAGGTAGTCGGCACCTCTGTCTTCCTATCCCCGGAAGCCCTCGAATGTAATCACCAACATTCGGAGTCGCACGAAGCTTTGAGAGTTAATAAGAGACTCTCTCTCTAGAAATCACTTCAACAACATGTATGCACAAAGTCCAAATTGTTCATCCATCCGTTGTCAGCTTTTTCAAATGAGCTCTTATTTATAGGTAAGGTCGGATCCTTCTCCAACGGTCATATTTTCCTTAAAGATCGGAGGGACCTGTACACGTGTCACATAGACAACGGTTAGTTTATAACAAAATGGACGACATCGTTTTATAACAATGTGAGTGTAACTTAATGTACGACATCGTTTTAAACTCTAACATAAAGGTTCAGAATAGAAACTTCGGAGTGAAGGTTCGGAATGAATAAATTCAGAGTGTATAAAACAATGATAATTAGATTCTGTTTAATAGGTGAATTCGGAATGAGAATTCGGAATAGGAATTCGTCATCAGAAATCATAATGAGAATTCATCATCAGAATTCGTAATGAGAATTCATCATCAGAATTCGTAATGAGAATTCATCATCAGAATTCGTAATGAGAATTCTTTATCAGAATTCGTAATGGGAATTCTTCATTGGAATTCGTAATGAGAATTTTTCTTCTGAATTCGTAATGAGAATTCGGAATGGGATTTCTTCATTAGAATTCGTAATGAGAATTCTTCTTCAGAATTCGTATTCTGAATCTGGAATAGAACTTAGTCAGAGTTCATATCCGGAATTCAGAATGAAACTTCCTTATAGTTCTTGTCCAGAATCCGAACCCTAAAACAGAATGCTTTATATCAAAGTTTCAATGATTCCGAGAAAATGAATCCGAAACTCATACTTAAGAAAAATATGAATGAAAATATGATAAGGATAATTTTTCTTATAAAAGTGATTTTCCTTAAGAAAGCAATTTTCCTTATAAAAGAAATTTTCCTTAAGAAAGCAATTTTCCTTAAAGATAAGGTGTTTGTGATTTTCAAAACAAGAAGGAATGGAAAAGTCATAAGGAAAACCTTATTGACTCAACAATCTCCCCCTTTTTGGAAAGCACAAACATCCTTACGAAAAAGCTATTCCAAGAATAAAGAAACACATTAAATCTTATCTCCCTTGGTTTAAGGATATAGATGAATACGAATAACTCCCCCTTAGTCTTTGAAACTCTAAGGATCGTATTCATATTTCCGGAGTGATGTTTCATAAGAAGGTCTTCTTTAAGAAAAACTCCCCCTTAAACAAACTCTTATTAGAGTTCTTTTTCCTTGGGTATTTTTCTTTCTCCCCCTTTGATAAACTCTTATTAGAGTTCCTCTTTTTCTTAAGGATCTTTTCCTTCTCCCCCTTTGTGATTTTCAAAAAGAATTGGAGGGAATGGAAAAAATAACAAAGTACCTGAGATATTAGTAATAATAACAATCGAAACAACAAGCACAATTCTCATTAGATTTGAAATATCAGCAACAAAAGAATTACAACAAAAAGATCGGATTGGTCATTTCGGATATTTCTCCTTCGACATTAGCCCCTTAAGAATCGTCTTGATCTTCTTTAAGTTTTTGTGATCTTCCTCTGCTTGCTTCTCTAAGACGACTATTCTTGCTGACTGAGATTCAATTATTTCTTCCTGAGCCTTCAACTTTTCTTCCTGAGCTTTCATCTTCTCTTCCTGAGCCTTCATCCTTTCTTCAAACTCGATCCGATAATCCCTTTCATATTTCCAACTTTGATTAACGGAATTGAGCTTTCCATTCAGATCTCTCACTTCCTGAATCCGAAAGTTCTTTTCCTCTGTCAACTTTTCTTCGAATGACGCAGTCAGCTTATGAAACTTCTTGTCCTCGGTTTCAAATGCATCCTTAACGTTGTCCTGAAACTCATCGAAAAGCCTCATCTCTTCCACAGTTTTCTTAGACCAGCTTGTCATCCTCTTGCAAGATCTTTTATGAGCTTCGTAACCAATAAAGAAATTTTTGAACTGGGCTTCAATCTCAACACACTTATCCATAACCATGGATACGGAGTCGGTTTTCTGATTCAGCGCATGTTGGAGCATCTGGCATCTAGAGTCAATGCTTGAGAAGGTTGGAATGGTTCCCACCAACTTCTTTAAGGACTGAACAACAAAGTCATGCCCCAGCGAGGATGACTCCGAATCTGAAATCTTGCTAGGAGAATTTTCTTCCTCAATAAGCTCCAACTTTCTCTTAGAAGAACTACCAGCTTCCTTCCTCTTTCTTACTATTGAGCTCGGAGTCTCGGTAAGAATTTTATTTCCCTTATCTTTTTCCTGAATAGAATCCTGTTCCGGAGTTTTCTTTTCACTGTCAGAAACTTGAACAACCAAATCTTCCTCATCAGCAACTTCTTGAACACCAACCTCTACGTTTCCCATCTGAGAAATATCTTGTAAAAGTTGTTCTTCTTCTCCATGATAGGCAACTTCTTCTTCTCCTTTCTCTTCTTCCATCACAGGAGTGACAAGCTTCGAAGATTCAGCTTCTGAAGTCCGGAGTGATAAGTGTTCCGAAGGAGTTCCCTTGTACTCATCAACTTGTTTTAGCACATCTCCTATCTCACCACTTCCTTCAGCAGCCTCTTCAACTTGTTCCACTTGCTCTTCTTCCTCAGTATTCGTAGCAACAGGCTCTTCCGGAGCAACAAGATTTCTTCCTGGAGTCTCAGGTAGAGATTCCAGAGAGAAAGATCTCAGAACTGGGATAGTTGCTGAAACTATTTCGTTGAACTTCAACAAAACTTGAACAGCCTTGGCTTCTGACATTTTCTTCTTAATCTTCTTTTCCTTAGCTTGTTTCTCAAGCTCATCAGCAGCTTTCTCCTTCAAAGCTTTAGCTTCTGCAAGGTCCAATCCGAACTGCGGATCCCCTTCTTTCCTCTTCTCTTTGTCAGCTCTCCACTTTGTAACAACCTCATCAGGATAGGTCTTCTTCTTCTTAGGCTTAGGAGGTGCGGAGTGGACTTCCTTAGACTTGGGTTCCTCGGCTTCGACTACCACTTCTTTCAGATTTCTCTTCCTTACCGGCTTAGATGATTCCGGATCGGCAACTTTCGGAGCCACTTCTTCTTGAGGAGGTAGATCAATAAACATTCCAGACTTCTTGTCGAAAGCTACATTCATTCTCTTAAGAGTGGCATCGCTAACTAGCATGATCTTACACACCATTGGTTTGGAACTACAAGCTACCTTGAAGGACTCAAGGCACCGAACTATGAGCTTTGATAATATTGCTGGGTACATTACGATCTGAGCTCTCAGATTTCCCTTCTTCAGATTTTCAATATTAAGAAGAATATGCTTCATCAAGTTGAACTTTCTTAGATTTATCAGGAAATCTAAGATATATATCTCACTCTTCTTCAGGCTATCCTTATCTCCTTTTCTCGGTACGATAAGCCCTTGCACCCATAACTCCAGCATCCATAAGTTTGTAGATAGGCTTGCAATATTCGGAGCCTTGTCATCATCCAATCTGAGAGTTTCTAAGGCCTTTTCCTTGTTGAAACTACCCTTGGAGTCCGGAAATACGTGAGAAATAAACTCAGCTTCACCTTCATAAGATAACCCTACCAAGCTTGCAGCCTTGGTGTAAGAAAGCTTATATGTCTTGCCATACGATTTGAACGAAAATTTTTCTCTATTATCTTCCTCGAAGAAAGCAACTGACTCATAAAACTTAACAAGAAAATCTGAGTACACTTCATCTTGGTTGCCAGTTTTTGATACCGCAACATCTTCCCAGCCATTTAACTTGATATTCTTCGAAATAATAGAATCGTAGTTGCTGAAGAAAGTCGGATGAACTAACCTTTCTCTGTAGACTAACCACTGAGAAATAGGCTTGGTTGAAGACATTTCTTGAGAAGCTAACTCTGCATACATTCGGATCTGAAGTCTCTGAGAAGTTCGGAATTGAGAAGACTGAAGTTCGGAATGGCCTTAAATCAGAGAGTCAGAGCTTCAGCACGCAAAAGCTTGAAATCGATGTGGGACTAGAAAATAGGGTCCCCTTTATATAGGCAATGGGATGACGGTTCAACTTCCTCGGTTGATCTAACGGTTTAGAATGATCTGAGATCAAATCTGACGGTTGAGAGCTTGAATCCGATCTTTTTGAGGTTTTTATTAAAGTAAATAATTAAGAAATCCAAAAACCGAAAACAAACTATAAGAAATTGCCAGCAAGTAAAATATGATTACGAAAACTTCGGTAAGAAAATCATACCTTTCGGATTAGCTTAGGAAATTTATTCGTAATGGGTAATATAAAGACTACTACGAAAAACTCAATACGAAAAACTAAATATGAAAAACTCAATACGAAAACGTCAATACGAAAAAGTCAATACCAAAAAGTTAATACGAAAAAGAAAATACGAAAAACAAAACTTGGTACGAAAATCTGGTTATGAAAGTCCCAGTACGAAAGTTGTCCATTCCGGAAATTTTCAATATGAATACTTTCATTCCAGAAGTATTCTGTACGAAAATATCCATTCTGGAAAATGGTAGTTCCGGAAGTTCCATTCCGGAAATATTCGTTCCGAAAAGTTTGAAAACAAATTTTTTAAAAACATTGTTTAAACAAACAATCGTATGTACTCCCCCTATAAAAAGGAGTTTATTACTGTAAGGAGATTTTTTCAGCAGAAAGTTAATTAAGAAAGATTACCTTACAGTTATCATTCCTAACTTCTGTTTAATATATTCAAATCTATCAGAAGGCAAAGATTTTGTGAATATATCAGCAAGTTGATCATGCGTTCCGATAAACTGAAGAATAATATCTCATTTAAGTGTGTGATCCCTAAGAAAGTGATGCCTAATATCTATGTGTTTTGCACGGGAGTGATGTGCAGGGTTTTTACTTAGGGCAATGGCACTTGTGTTATCACACAAAATTTGAGTTTTAGTAAAACTCAAGCCATAATCTGTGAGTGTGTGTTGCATCCACAACACTTGTGCACAACAACTTCCAGCTGCTACATATTCAGCTTCAGCAGTGGAGAGTGCTACAGAATGTTGCTTCTTGCATGACCAAGAAACTAATGAATCTCCTAAGAAATGACAAGTTCCGGATGTACTTTTTCTATCCATTCTACATCCACCAAAGTCAGCATCAGAAAATATTTTTAGAACAAAATCATTTCCAGAAGTATAAAATAATCCTAGATCCATGGTTCCCTTAAGGTAGCGAAAAATTATTTTAACTACCTTTAAGTGGGATTCCTTAGGATTGGATTGATATCTTGCACATAAGCATACTGAAAACATTAAGTCTGGTCGACTAGCTGTTAAGTAAAGTAGACTTCCTATCATACCTCTAAAAGATGTTTGATCTACTGGTTTCCCAGCTTCATCAAGATCTAAAGAGTTTGAGGTAACAATGGGAGTACTTATACTCTTAGTGTTGTCACAACCATACTTTTTAAGAAGATCTTTAATATAATTATGTTGAGATATGTAAGTTCCTTCTGGTTTTTGAGAAATTTGAAAACCAAGGAAAAATGTTAACTCACCCATCATACTCATTTCAAACTCAGATTTCATTAGACTAGCAAAAGAGTCAGTCAAAGATTGCTGAGTTGAACCAAATATAATGTCATCAACATAAATTTGAACAATCAAAACATTTTTATTATATTTCTTTAAAAAAAGGGTTGGATCTGCATTTCCCTTAACATAGTTATTTTGAAGCAAAAATCCAGTGAGTCTATCATACCATGCTCGTGGGTCTTGTTTAAGGCCATACAAAGCTTTGGTAAGTCTAAACACATGATCAGGATGTTTTGTATCTTCAAATCCAGGAGGTTGTTCAACAAAAACTTCCTCTTGAACATAACCGTTAAGAAAAGCACATTTCACATCCATTTGGAAAAGTTTGAAATTAAAGAATTCTGCAAAGGCAAGTAGAATACGGATAGATTCAAGTCTAGCTACTGGAGCATAGGTTTCTTCATAGTCTATTCCTTCTTGCTGATTATATCCTTTAGCAACAAGTCTAGCTTTATTTCTAACAATGACTCCATTTTCATCACATTTATTTCTGAAAACCCATTTTACTCCAATAACAGAAGTTTCCTTAGGTCTTTCAACCAAGGTCCAGACTTTATTCCTTTCGAATTCATTTAGTTCATCTTGCATTGCTTTGATCCAATCATCATCACCTAAAGCTTCATCAGTGCTTTTAGGTTCTAATTGGGAAAGAAATGCTAGATGTTCTACTTCATTTCTTAAGGAACTTCTAGTCCTTACAGGTTGATTTACATCACCAATGATACTATCATTGGGATGATTCTTAAGAAACACTTGATTTGGGTTTTGTAAAACCTGTTCATCAACATAGGGTAGAAAGTCTTCTGGGGTAAATGTTTCAGAAGTATCTTCTTGAACAATTTCCTTATCAGAAGGTTCTTCTATCAAAGGTTGACAATCAGTTTTTGAAAACACATCCGAAGATGTAAGTTGAGATGTTTTAAAAACAAAAGGATCAAACTCATCAAATTTTACATGTACTGTTTCCTCAACAGTACAAGTGTTTTTATTGAAAACTCTATAAGCCTTAGAGATTGTGGAATAACCTAAGAAAATCCCTTCATCAGACTTTGGTGCGAATTTATGTAGGTTATCTTTGGTATTCAAAATGAATACTTTGCAACCAAAAACCTTGAAGTAGGAAAGTCTTGGTTTTCTACCATTCCATAACTCATAAGGAGTTTTATTAAGAAAAGGTCTAATCAAAACTCGATTTATAGTATAACAAGCAGTACTTACAGCTTCAGCCCAGAAATGTCTAGCAATAGAATATTCACTCAACATGGTTCTAGTTATCTCTTGAAGAATTCTATTTCTTCTTTCAACTACACCATTCTGTTGAGGAGTTCTAGGTGCTGAAAAATTGTGAGTAATACCTTTCTTACTACAAAAAGTTTCAAAATCAGAATTTTGAAATTCTCCTCCATGATCACTATGAATAGTTTTCAATGGAAGGTTTTTCTCATTTTTAACTTGAGCTCTAAAACTTTTGAAATAGGAAAAAGCTTCAGATTTTTTTGCTAGAAAATAGACCCAAGTAAATCTAGTGTAATCATCAACTATAACAAACACATAGTATTTGCCTCTAATGCTTCCAGTTTGTGTTGGACCAAAAAGATCCATGTGCACCAACTGTAATGCATCAGTTGTTGAGACTTCACCGATTGACTTAAAACTAGATTTATGTTGCTTGCCATATTGACAAGGATCACAAACTTTAGAAGAATCAAATCTAAGCTCCGGTAGATCCTTAACAAGTTTCTTCTTAGAGAGTTTACATAGGTTCCTAAGATTACAGTGTCCTAATCTTCTATGCCATAACCAAGAATGATCTTCCATTGCACTTAGGCAAGGTAAATCTTGGCTTCTTAGGTCTTCTAAGTTTAAGGTGTAAACATTCTCTTGCCTATTGGCTGAGAGAATAAATTCTTCCTTGGAATTGTGAACTAAGCATCTATCATTCCTAAAATTCACAAGGTAACCTTCATCACATAACTGACTTATGCTAATGAGGTTGTGCTTAAGACATTTAACAAAAAGAACATTTGAAATTAAGGTTTTACCGAGAAAAACTATATTACCAATACCAACAATCTCTCCCTTAGCATTGTCTCCGAAAGTTACCTTTCCTCCTTTCGATTTGATAATCTTTTCAAAAAATCTTTTGTTACCAGTCATGTGCCGGGAACATCCACTATCCATGTACCAAATATTGTTGCTGTAACTTTCTTTATTTTCCTGAAATCAAGAAGAAAATTAGACTTTCGGAATCCAAACTTGTTTGGATCCGAGATTTCCAGACAATAAAATTTTAGGAACCCACATTTTCTTAGAAAAATAAGCTTTGTGAAATCCTAGAGATTGGGTTTTGTTTAAGGAACAATTTTTTGCCCAGTGACCACCACATTGACATTTAGTGCAAAATGGGGCACTCTGAGGAACAAAATAATTGTTACTGAAAACTGGTTTTGCATGGGTATAACCAAATCCGGATTTATTTCTTAAAGGTCGTATTTGAGAATACATCTTATCAAAATTTTCTTTACCATGGGTAAAGTTTGATAAACACTTCTTTAAGGAAAAAATTTCGGACTTGAGTTTTACAACCAAGTTTTTATCCTCAAAATCATTAGTTTTAGAGCTAGAGTTAGGCTCGAAAACATTTTTCTTAGAAATTACTTTTTCTAACTCTTTAGAAAGTTTATTCTTCTCAGAACTTAGTTCCTCAAGATTTTTTGAAATATTTTCAAAATCAGCATTTTTCTTATCAAGATCTTTAGAAAGAGCTGATATCTCTTTAGTAAGAATAGAATTCCTAGAGTTTGCCTTGTCAAGTTTCTTATTGAGTTTGGAATTCTCAATCTCAAGAAGTTCAGCAAACCTAGAGACTTCTTCATAAGTAGGTAAAGTATTTTCCTCATCAGAAGATGATTCTTCATCAGAAGAGTTATAATACTTACTATCATTAGGATTTAAAGAAACATTGGTCAATGATTCAGAATTTCGTACCTTAGCCATAAGACAAAGATTATTAATAGGTAATCTGGCTATAAGACCAAGATTCTTCTGTCCTGAAGATTCATATTCAGAAGATTCATCTGAAGAGTCACCACCACTGGCACTCCAGGTGTCATTAGCTTTCAGAACTTTCTTAGCTTTGGCTTTGTAATACTTCTTCCTGTTTCTGTCTGAATGTATTTCCTTCCTTTCTTTCTTTCTGAGCATAGGGCAATCTGGTCTAATATGTCCAGCTCTTTTGCATTCATAACAAGTTACTTCTCCATCTTTCTTATCTTTCCTATCCTTCTTCTTATACTTGGATTGAAAATTTCTCTGTCCAGCTATCTTGTTCATCCTTCGAGCAATATTGGCTATCTCATTTTCTGAAACTTCACTCTCACTAGATTCGGATTGGAAAATGACTTTCTTAGACTTGGATCTGGTTACTCTCTCAGGAGTCTTAGCTTTCATCTGATTTGAAGTTGTAGTAAAAGCAACAGTACCATTTCCATTCTTTTTCTTGATGTTGTCAGCATCGCTCTTCATTCTAGTTTCATGTTGTAGAAGAGTTCCAAAAAGCTCATCAAGAGTAATTTGAGTGACCTTCCTGTTCTCATCTATAGCTGTTCTCTTGGATTCCCACTCATTGGGCATAATGTCAATTATCTTGTCCATAAGAGCTTCATCATCTAATCCTTTCTCTCCCATAGATTGTAGACTGTTGACGATAGTAATAAATCTTTGTTGAACTTTACAGATAGGTTCTCCATAAGGAAAATTGAAGCCATGATATTCTGCTCTAAGCATAGCTCTTCTAGTCTCAATCACCTTAGAAGTCCCAAAGTGTGTAACCTCTAACTTCTTCCATATACAGTTAGCTGCTTCACAAGAAGAAATTTGGCTATATATATTTCTAGTAATTGGACATAGTAAAGTGTTGCGTACCTTATAGTTGAGTTGATATTCTTTCTTTTCCTGGTTAGTAAAGGTTCTGACTTCCTTGTCAGGAATTTTATAATCACCAGTAAGCATGACAAAGTTATCTACACCAGTATTGATAACAAATGTCTTCATACGATCTATCCAGTACTCATAATCATTACCATCAAATATAGGTGGTCTTGTAGGATTCATATTGTCAATCGAACCAACATTAATTCCTTCCATACTAAAAATAACTTTGCACACAAAATTGTTAGTAGCAAAGATTCGTAATAACAAAGTTCGGAATGAGAAAAGTTCGGAATGGGTAAATCGGTATGACAAAGTTCGGAATGAAAAAGTGAGCAAGAAAAACTTGTATGTGAGTACAAGTATTTCAGTAACCTTGGCTCTGATACCAAATGTAAGAATGGTATAGAGTAAGAGGTTTCCAGCCTCTGATACCAATTGTAGGATCGAAATATAATATGAGATGCTCAATATACAAGAGGGGGGTGAATTGTATACTTTAAAAAATTCCTTTGGAACCTTTAAAGTTAGTTATGAATAACTAAAGTTTCCTTAAGAAAAGGAAAAGGCTAAGTTTAACAAAGTTAAACTAAGTAAATTCATAACACCTCTAACACCGAACTAAACTTGGAAAGAGATTCCAAAAGTAGGTTCCGGAAATATGGTTCCGGAGATTGAAACTTAACAAACAATTACAATATGAGATTCTACCTTAAAGCGTATAGAATCTAAATGAATCAGAGTAAGTAAGGAAGTATAAGAAAGTTATACATTCCTTAAGATACAAATTACAGCGGAATAAAAACAAGTAGTAAAACTACTAGTAACAAGATATAAGTCTTTTAACCCAAAGAGAAGGGTATCCAACAACCTTGGATAAAGGTCCCTTGATTTATACTTTCAAGCAAGTCTGTCTTACCCACACCAGGGTAAGCCCTCGATACGAAGATCGGAGTCTTTGTCTTGCTATCCCCGCAAGCCCTCAACTTCAAGGTAGTTGGTAACCTCTGTCTTTCTCAGCAAGAAAGCCCTCGATCTTTAAGGTAGTCGGCACCTCTGTCTTTCTCAGCAAGAAAGCCCTCGATCTTTAAGGTAGTTGGCACCTCTGTCTTCCTATCCCCGGAAGCCCTCGAATGTAATCACCAACATTCGGAGTCGCACGAAGCTTTGAGAGTTAATAAGAGACTCTCTCTCTAGAAATCACTTCAACAGCATGTATGCACAAAGTCCAAATTGTTCATCCATCCGTTGTCAGCTTTTTCAAATGAGCTCCTATTTATAGGTAAGGTCGGCTCCTTCTCCAACGGTCATATTTTCCTTAAAGATCGGAGGGACCTGTACACATGTCACTTAGACAATGGTTAGTTTATAACAAAATGGACGACATCGTTTTATAACAAAGTGAGTGTAACTGAATGTACGACATCGTTTTAAACTCTAACATAAATGTTCGGAATAGAAACTTCGGAGTGAAGGTTCGGAATGAATAAATTCAGAGTGTATAAAACAATGATAATTAGATTCTGTTTAATAGGTGAATTCGGAATGAGAATTCGGAATAGGAATTCGTCATCAGAAATCGTAATGAGAATTCATCATCAGAATTCGTAATGAGAATTCATCATCAGAATTCGTAATGAGAATTCATCATCAGAATTCGTAATGAGAATTCATCATCAGAATTCGTAATGAGAATTCTTTATCAGAATTCGTAATGGGAATTCTTCATTGGAATTCGTAATGATAATTTTTCTTCTGAATTCGTAATGAGAATTCGGAATGGGATTTCTTCATTAGAATTCGTAATGAGAATTCTTCTTCAGAATTCGTATTCTGAATCTGGAATAGAACTTAGTCAGAGTTCATATCCGGAATTCGGAATGAAACTTCCTTATAGTTCTTGTCCAGAATCCGAACCCTAAAACAGAATGCTTTATATCAAAGTTTCAATGATTCCGAGAAAATGAATCCGAAACTCATACTTAAGAAAAATATGAATGAAAATATGATAAGGATAATTTTTCTTATAAAAGCGATTTTCCTTAAGAAAGCAATTTTCCTTATAAAAGCAATTTTCCTTAAGAAAGCAATTTTCCTTAAAGATAAGGTGTTTGTGATTTCCAAAACAAGAAGGAATGGAAAAGTCATAAGGAAAACCTTATTGACTCAACAATATAAAACATTATAAAGAAGGTCAATAAATTTGTTAAAATAATATTAACATTGATCCCTGAAAGCGTAGCCAATTGTCACCTATCCACTGTTCAATGTTCCGGTGCTCTGCGAATGCGTATAGCAGTACTAGGGTCAAATCCTCAGGGATGATACCTTTTAATAGTTGATTGTATTTTGATTAGGGGGGTTTGTTTGCATAGATTAATTGAAACGATTGATTGATATAAAAATTTAATAAATATTGGGATGATGAATTATAAATCGAACAAAAAGAATGGGATAAGAAAAGAGTAGTGCGTCGAACACACATGATCGTTAAAGAGAGTAAAAAAAAGACTTTTGATTAAATGAGGAAGCAAAATAAGGGAAAGGGTTTTAACTTGATTTAAAATATTTTAATAACATTAATATTAAACTATAGAAGGTGGATTAGAATAAGATATATTGAAGAAGAAACTTGCATTAAAACAGAATTACAAAAAAAAAAGATTTACAAGATTACAACAATGAATAACACAAAAGTAAATGAAAACAAAGAGTAGGAAAGGTCTATAAAGTGAAAACTTGAGTATGAAAGGTCCTCCCAATACTTTGGAAAGGCTTTGGTCGTTCCAATATATTCTCCTCTCTTCTAAAATTCTAACACATTCAAGGAGAATAGGGGGTTGTATTTATAACCCAAGGAGTTGGACTGTTTGCATTCCAAATCTGTCCCTCCACATGCATCACCAATTTGGCCATTCTGATAGCTAAATCTTGAGATATTCTATTATTCCAAGTTTTAGAAATTGATTTTTAATTCCATCCATCAAAATATGGTGGCCATTGGACTTTTGGATCCAAAGATATGGCTATTTTACTAAACAATTTTCATTTGTCCATTTTTATCAATACTTTTTTGAAGTCAGAAATGTGAATGAGTTTTTGAACAGGAATATGCCCTCAAATAAAAATAATTTATTCTAACAAGTTGGCCACCCATATATTTAATTTCACACTGAAATAACCCAAATTTATTTGATGATTAAATCAGGAGAAAACTTAGGAATAGTGTTCTGAGTTTAATTCCCATCCAGAATGGTGGGCTAGACTTCAAAGCTTCATTTGGGCCCCTTGTTTTTGGATTTGGGCCTTGATTTTTTTTCATGACTCCTTGAATTTTTATCCAAATTCTTGAGGAGAATGAATGAATTTTCACTTCTGTATTGGGCCCAATAATTCATTCTTCATGGATTGTCCAGTTTCTTCATAGATTATTTGGGCATTTTTGTGTGGACCATATGACCCTCCAAATAGATGATTTGGCCAAAGGCTAATTCTAATTAAATGTTTTAATTTCAGTAAGGAACCCTAAAAAACAATAATCATGTAATTTGGATAAGTATATAGAGTTATTGTTAAAACATTAAATAGAATTGAATCTATATGAATTCAAATAGTACTCTAAAATTATATTTAATATTTAAACATTAACATTTCACACAAATTATGCACATTTCATTTAAAATCAGTAAAGGGATTATATAATAAATTATTAAAATATTAATAACATAAACACCCCCACACTTAGTCTTGTGCATGTCCTCATGTGCAATAAATATAAAAACACAACAAAATCATTTTCACTCACCAACAAATATTAAAATTTTGTTTTCCCCAATTATGGGAGGTTTAGACAATTTCCCTCATCCATATTGAATTCAACACAAGTTGTTAAAGAAACAATGTTCCAAAAACAATTCATTTTTTCATGCTCAAATTTAGAAATGGAAAATGGTGGCACACAAAACTCACTCCTCTCATGATGATAAAATTCATTTATGGAGCTTCACTCATTCACCAACCAAAAGTGAAAATATTAGAGTTTGTAAGAGATCTTAGCTTATAATCCCTATCCTAAAGTGCTAAAAAATCAAGAGGTATTTTTAGGGTTTTTTCTATGGCTCTTGGATGGTAGGAAGATGATATCCAAAAGATAGGAAAAAGGGGGTAAAACACAAACATAGAAAAAGAAATGTACATTTTATTTCGAAATGAGACATGAAAGGAAATGGAAACACATATTTATGAGGGAATGAAAATGTGAAATAAGACAAAAAATAGGAAATAAATTTAAAGTGGATGAGAAGATGAAATATTTACAAACCACGAAGCTTCTCCCAACGACATAAGTGTTCATTTTTTTTTCATTTTTCAAAAGTTGATCTTGAAATAGATCTCAAAATCATCTCCCAACCCATGTTTGATCTCCACACGACACTAATTGTAATAGTTATAATAAGATCAAAGGTTTAAGAAGAGTGATTTTTGACCCACCCAAGACACAAAACATTCTTATTTTCATTTGTTTTTTATTTTTTTGGATTTATTTTGGATTTTTTTGAAAACTTTTCAATTGTACAAGATAAACATATATACATTCCCAAACCCACTAAATGAAAACCTCTCCCCCAAAATTAAATCAATTATTTCCCTCATGAAGATGATAACATGGTTAAAATAATAAAAAGGGTATCCAAAATGAAATCCTTTTCCCCCAAAACTTAAATTTCAAAAGAAATATTACAATGAAAATCCATGTTGATATTGGGTGGGATAAGGTATTGGGATTGTAATGTGGCTATAAAATAAAAGGTTTTCATAGGATCGAAGGGGATTTTAAAATGAGGATTAATATATGGTTAATGAGAGGCTATTTGGATATTATAATTCTCATGTGATTCAAAAAATTCCTCTATCATATTAATACACACTAAAGTAGGAAATTCATATTGAAGGTCCACAAACTCAAGACTCAGAAATGGGGGTGAAAAACACACATTTTGAAAAGATGGAAATAGGTGGCCTTGGAATAAAAGAAAATTTTGTTCTCCACGGGTGGGGAAAATCATTTTTCAAATGAAAAATTGAGCATTCAATTTTTTTTGGTTTTGAAACAATATTCTTTATCCAAATTTATGAAGAAACCACAAAATTTTTGAGATGAAACCATGTGTTTTAAATCCTCAAAATGGCTGGAAAAAATTTTAAAATTGGAAGGTGAGTAAGAATGACTATGTATTTTTCATATTGTTTTTAAATTAATTTTTTTTGTTTTTTAAATTTTTAGGTTATTTTTAGTTTTTTATAAAGACACACCCACACAAAAGAATAATAGTAAATAAAAAAAAGTGTGATGAAGAAAGTGGTAAAAAACAAAATGAGAATGAGGGATGAAGAAGAGAGAGAGAGAGAGAGAGGTAGGGAGAAGAGGAGTTAATGGGAAAAAGGTGCCTGTAAAGACCCAAACTTTTTGAATAGTATATTAACTTACTCTTAACGATTTAATAGAGATGTTAATGGTTAATGCAGAAAGAGGAGTCGATGGCTTCATCCAATAGACTCGAATCTTATCAAGACCACTTATCAAAGCTTGGGAAGAATGTGGCATCTTTGGGCTTCTCTTTGGACCAAGCCCAAGCCGAACTCCAGCATGTCAAGCTTGAACGGAAACACCTGTGGGAGAAGTTCAAGTTAGTAGAGATTACTACTAGGGCAATGTTATCTGAGTCTCCCTAAGATTCTCTCACCATAGCACACCTTAAACTTAGGTCATATGCTGGTGTTATAAGGGGCTATGTGATGAGACCATAACTTCTTTGTATAATCCTTTAGGATGAATAAATTGAGATTTCTTCCTTTAGTGATGTTTGTGAAATTTCAAATGTCCAGATAATTTTAGGATGTATTTTATTGATGAATTTTGAAAAAAGGATATTTTAAAATATTTATGTAAACCTTAAATAATTAATGATGTGTAATGATTTTTAAAAAATGGTCTTCTGCAAAAGTATTCAGTAAGGAATTTGGAGTCTAATAAGATCAACTTAAATTTTGATGAATAGTAAATTATGAATAGTGATTTCACGCTTAGGATTAGTAATGTGACCAAATGGATTATTAATCTCACTTAAAGAAAGTTTTAATATAATTTAGACACCTTGATTAAGTAATGTGATTCAATAAAATGGTTAAATAACAGTTTTATAAATTATTAATCAAGTATTAGTTTTTTCGGGTGAATAGTGTTTTTTATTTAAAAATTTAATTAAAAATATTTAGAAAATTATTTTTATAAAATGGACTTTATTTTTGAACTCAGAGCATCGATATTATGCTATGGTAATTTTTTGGGATTTTTCTGAGAAAGATGAATTTTCAGTGAATAGTAAAAATGCAGTTTTAGGGGTTTGGTATGTTAAATGACATCATAACTGTGTCATGATGATGTCATGAGATATTTTAAGGGATGGTCGACTAAAGGGGATGAATTATTGTGTGAGGTGTCCCAAGTGGCCAATACCATGGGAAAATACCATGGGCAAGCCCATGGTTTTTCCAAAACCACCAATGAGGTGTCCCTTGGCCATTAATACCTTGTCCCCTCACTTTCCCTATAAATACCAAGCCATACTCTCATCCATTAGACTCCAAAACCATCCTCAAAGAATTTATGGTCTCCTTAACTCCCAAGGAGTCCTCCCAAGGTTCCCTCAAGCCTCTCAAGGCCCCAACCTTTGAGTTTTAAGAGTTGCGTTTAAGGTAAGGGATCCGACCTCTCTCTTTCTTTTCAAGTAATCTCTTTTATGTCATTCCTTTAATGCTCCATGTTATTATGTTGGAGGATGTTATTTTATATTCATTATAATTCCCTTTTCATGTTCATATTATGGGATACCCCCTCTTTCTCTCATCAATTCGTTTTAAGAATGTTTAAGTGGCGCCGTTAGGCTACCGAATTTTTAAGGGATTATTTCACCCTTCTTTTGTTCAAAGTTCTACTTTCATGTCAAGTCTTTCAAGTTACTTTTTAATTATGTTGTGGTATGATATATATATCTATAATACTGAAATATTATTTTCATATGATGAGAGACCCTATTTTGATCTAGTCAATTCATTTTTGGTTGAAGTTTAAGTGACACCGTTAGGCTGCCGAATTTTTATAAGAGAAATATTATTTTTGTCTTCCTTTCATGTTCTTCATTTCATATGGTATATCTTTAAAATTTCATTACCATGTTCTTAAATACTTCATATTATGTTCTCCTACTGTTTTATGGATCATTTATGAGTGGGTGACCCATGTCCCCACTCTTTTCAATGTTTTCTAAAACCTCGTAACATAGCCGTTAGGCTGCAGAATTTCCATCTCAAAATGTCTCTCTATTTTTCTAAAGTTCTTTTATTTTATTAAGTGAATACTAAAAGCTCTCTCTTATATAGGGTTATTCACATATATACCAAAATTTTCTATTTTAAATTCTGGGATTTACATACATGAGACCCACCTTCCTTTTCTGTGGGTTTTAAAGTGACACAAAGATCATGTATTTAAAGTAGTTTTTAAAACGTTATGATTATGAAATGAAACCCATTACTTTTTTCTATATGGGTTGTTTATGAAATGATTGATGATGATATATGTGGATCACATGATAATAAAGACATGTCAAGGGTGCGCCCTGATAGAGATCCAATGCATTGGGTAAAGACTTAATCTCTTGAGATGACTATTTTTAACGACGCCTTGGTGAATAACCTTGGTAATTTTTAATGACACCTTGGGGATGGAACTTGGTGTAACAGAAATGATTGTAGATATTAAATTCTTTAGCCACATTTTCAAGTTATGAAAAACGTTATTTTTATTATGATATGCCTCATGATTTCTTTCTCATGCCTTAAAGTTCTTTTCATGACCTTATTGAAGTATCTCAAGTTCACATGTAAAATGTTTCTCTTGTTTCCCTTATTGGGCCTTATGCTCACCCTTTATTTTGATGTATGACCCCAGGTTATGAGATGCAGTAATGAACCTAGGATGAACTTAAGGATAATCCTTTCAATTGTTTATGAAGAATGTGTTATGTTGTTTTCTTGTATTATGTTCCTGGTTTCCAAGACACTAAACCTTAAAGATCCTCAGTTTTGTGTAATGTAATGAAAGTTTATGTTATAAAAAGGCGGGATACTACAATTGGTATCAAAGTATGGTTTAGTTATTTTTGGAAATTAGGATATAAAAAATTTAGGAAGAATTCTATAGAAAAGTTTAAATATAGAAAAACTTCCTGGTATTTTGGTAAGTATTGAGTAAGTTGTTTATCAAACAAATACATACCTGTCTGGATACGAGCAGGTAGAGGCGGCTCTGGAACAAATGTACATAGGGGTAAAACCCAAAAACACCGCTTTGAGATAGACTCTAACGGGAACTGGTGCACGATAATGAGCCTTGCTGCACTCTTGGTTACGACACTCCCGGGGGATATGTTTTCTTAATCACAAGCTTTTTATGAATCATTATGAAGGAAATATAGAGAAATGTAATTTTCTAAGCATGAAGTATTAGTTAAAAGATTCATAAATGAAATAAGTTTCTCACTAAGGTTTTATCCTTTTAGAAAATGGCAGGCAATAGGAGGAACCGTGCAGATGGTGACCGCAATGCACCATGTGCTGACGGCCCTGCGATGGAAGCCGGAATGGAAACATTCATGAGAATGATGAACCAACTGACTCAAGTTATGAGTAATAACTTGAATCAAGCCGAGAGGCCGACCTCACCACGAAGGGAACAACACTCTGTTGAGTCCTTCATGCGTCAACGACCACCAACATTCAGTGGATCTACTGAACCATTGGTTGCAGAACAATGGATAAGCTCCATTGAAAAGATCTTTTATGTACTCCTTTGTTCGGAACAAGAAAAAGTCACCCATGTTGTTTACCGCCTAGAGGGAGAAGCTGATCAGTGGTGGTCACTGGTCAAAAACACGAATCCTAGAAGAGAGATGGAAGCAATGGAGTGGGAAGAGTTCCAGGGAATATTCTTTAATAAGTATTTACCTCGTTCCATGAGAACAAGAATGGAGAAAGAGTTTCTCGAGCTGAAGCAGAAGGAGAACGAATCTGTTGGAAGCTATGAGATGAACTTCACCCGACTTTCACGATATACCTCTAGCTTTGTCATGGATCCAAGTGGGAAGGTTGATAGATTTTTCAGTGGACTGAGACCTCATCTGCGGAAGAATCTAGCCAACCGAGACTACAATAGCTACGAGGAGATCGTGCAGAGTGTAATGAAAGTCGAGCTAGAGTTTGGTGCGACACAGTGGTCTCATAAATCAAATGACAAGAAGAGATCTTTGGAGCCCAGTTTAGGGAAGACTTTTGATCAGGGAAGAGGTGGAAAGAAAATGCAACTTACCACATGCAATAAATGTGGAATGAAGCATCTGGGGCACTGCTTGATCGGAAGTGGAAAGTGCTATAGGTGTGGAAGAGGAGGCAATGTTGCTCGGAATTATCGTTGTGAGGTGAAGCCTCAACTCCCCAACACTGACAATAGAGGAAAGATGGTTCTGGCCCTACCCGAAGTAAAATTCTTCAAGTGTGGACAGCTTGGGAACTTTTCTAATCACTGTCCAAATCCGAGGGTAGTGGAGGGGAATCACCATCAACCTCAGCAAAGGCCAAGGGATCAAGGTCGTGCTTTTACTATCACAACAACTGAAGTTGAAGTTCCAAACGATGTGGTGGCAGGTACTCTTGTTGTCCTCTCAAAACTAGAAAGTACTTTGTTTGATTCTAGTTCTATACATTCCTTTGTTTCCTCCATGTTTACAAAGAATATAGAATCAATCCCTGAACTTCTTGAGGTAGAATTGTCAGTCAAGACTCTAAGTGGTATTATCCATGAATCAACAGTGTTTAGAGACTCTAGTGTTTACTTCAGTGAGCACAATCTTATCGCAAATATAGTAGTCATTCCCATGTTGGAATTTGACGTTATACTAGGGATGGACTGGCTCTCAAAGTATAATGCTAAGATCAAATGCCGAAGTAAGGAAAATGAACGACCTACAATTATCTTCCAAGGAGAGATATCCCGAACTGATCCCTATCCAGAATCACCTCCTATAGATTTCTTTATGGAGTTAATTGGTGACGATGAAGAAGGAAAAGGGAGTATACAAATAGAAGATGTTCCGATTGTTCAGGAATACATGGATGTATTTCCTGAGGAGTTACCTGGACCTCCCCCAAAAAGAGAGGTAGAGTTCTCCATTGAACTCGTACCTGGATCTCAATCGATATCAAAGACCCCGTATAGAATGGAAAATGTGGACCTAGAAGAGTTAAAGAAACAACTCCAAGACTTGTTGGAGAAGGGGTTTATCCGACCGAGTGTGTCTCCTTGGGGAGCACTAGTTCTCTATGTGAAGAAGAAGGATGGATCAATGCGGCTATGCATTGATTATAGATAACTGAATGAGATCACAGTGAAGAACATATACCCTCTTCCAAGAATTGATGATTTATTTGACCAACTTCATGGGGCTCAATTCTTCTCCAAGATTGACCTTAGATCTGGTTATCATCAACTGAGGGTGAAGAAGGAAGATATTCCAAAGACTGCCTTCCGATCAAGATATGGGCATTTTGAGTTTACTGTTATGCCCATCGGCTTGACTAATGCTCCGTATATTTTCATGGATTTGATGAATAGATTCTTTAAGGACTACCTTGATAACTTTGTGGTAGTTTTTATTGATGATATTTTGATATATTCAAAAATTCGTGAGGAGCATGAAGATCATCTGAGGGTTATTTTGAAAACTCTGCGGAAGGAGAGGATCTTTGGAAAGTTTAGCAAGTGTGAGTTTTGGTTACAACAAGCGGCTTTCTTTGGGAACATCGTAACCAATGAAGGAATCTCGGTTGACCCTGCAAAGACAATGGTTGTGGAGGAGTGGCCTCAACCCAGAACAATAACTGAGATTCATAGTTTCCTTAGTTTAGAGGGATATTATAGGAAGTTTGTGAAAAACATTTCACGGCTTTCTAATCTGCTAACCAAGTTGACTCGAAAAGGGGTTAAGTTCATCTGGACAAAGGAATGCGAGGAAAGTTTCCAAGAGTTAAAGAAGAGATTGGTTACTGCACCTGTGTTAACACTACCCTCTATCGGAGAAGGATTCATTATTTTTAGCAATGCATCTCTGAAAGGGATTGGGTGCGTCCTCATGAAAAATGACAAGGTAATTGCTTATGCATCTCGACAGTTGAAGATTCATGAGAAGAATTATCCTACACATGATCTAGAGCTAGCGGAAATTGTTTTTGCTCTAAAGATATGGAGGAACTATCTTTATGGGGAGAAATGTGATATATACACTGACCACCAAAGTTTAAAGTATATTTTCACACAGAAAGAATTGAACATGAGACAAAGAAGATGGTTGGAGCTTATTAAAGACTATGATTGTTCAATTCATTATCACCCTGGAAGAGCAAACAAAGTTGTGGATGCGTTAAGCAGGAAAGATCCTGTTGTTCTAGAAACAATGAGGATCCTAGGAGATCCCTTGATTAAAGATCTAGTAAAACTGGACATGGGAATTGTAAGGGAAGGGACATCATCAACCTTATCCCAAATGATTTCTCAACCTTCATTACTAGAGAAGATCAAGAAGGCTAAAAAAGAAGATCCTTTGCTGCAGGAGAAGTTTGAGGCTGTAAAGGATGAGAAGTTACCTGATTTCGATATTGATCAAGAAGGTGTATTGAAATTTCATACAAGACTATGCGTTCCATATATTCTAGAGATAAATAAAGAACTGATGGATGAAGATCATAGCTCTACTTTCTCTATACATTCAGGAAGCACTAAAATGTATAGAGACCTTCGTGATCATTATTGGTGGGATAACATGAAGAGGGAGATTGCAGATTACACTACAAGGTGACTAGTTTGTCAACAAGTTAAGGCAGAACCACAAATTCCTAAGGGGGTATTACAACCGCTACCCATACCATTATGGAAGTGGGATAATATCACTATGGACTTTGTAACTGGTCTCCCGAAAACATCAAAAGGAAACAATGCGATATGGGTTATTGTGGACCGTCTCACCAAGACCGCCCATTTTATTTCTATTCGGGAAGATTTCTCTCTGGATCAACTTACCAAGATATATGTAAAGGAAGTGGTAAGGCTGCATGGGGTACCACTATCCATCGTGTCTGATCGTGATCCAAGATTCACATCAAAATTCTGGAGAAGTCTTCAACATGCTCTGAATACTGAATTGAATTTTAGTACGGCCTATCATCATCAAACTGATTGCCAATCTGAAAGGACTATTCAGACACTCGAAGACATGCTGAGATTATTCTCAATGGAATTTAAAGGTGGATGGGATCAACACCTCCCATTAGTTGAGTTCTCCTATAACAATAGCTCCCATTCTAGTATTCAGATGGCACCCTATGAAGCTCTGTATGTAAAGCAATGTAGAACTCCTACTTGTTGGGATGAAACTGGTGAGAGAAAGCTTCTTGGGCCTGATCTTGTGCAAGAGATGACAGAACAAGTTCATGCCATCCAACAACACATAAAGGCTACTCAGAGTCGGTAGAAGAGCTATGCTGACAACCGTCGAAGGGACTTGGAGTTTGGTGTTGGCGACAAAGTCTTCCTTCGAATTTCTCCATGGAATAGAGTCATGCGGTTTGGGAAGAAAGGGAAACTCAGCCCTAGGTACATTGGCCCCTATGAAATCCTTGATTGCATAGGAGTAGTGGCCTATCGTCTAGCACTTCCACCAAACCTAGCTCAAGTTCATGATGTCTTCCATGTATCTCTCTTGAGGAAGTACATACCCGACCCTTCTCATGTATTGAACCCAGAGGTGGTACAACTAGAACATGACCTCTCTTATGAGGAGTAGCCAGTGGAGATCTTAGACCGTAGAGACAAGGTTCTACAAAACAAGACTACCCACCTTGTGAAAGTGTTGTGGAGCAATCATAAGTATGAAGAAGCGACTTGGGAGCCTGAGGAAACAATGAAGCAAAAGTACCCTCACCTTTTCTACTAGGCCTCAAGTATAAAATTTCGGGGACGAAATTTCTTAAGGGGGGAAGAATGTAACGACCCAAACTTTTTGAATAGTATATTAACTTACTCTTAACGATTTAATAGAGATGTTAATGGTTAATGTAGAAAGAGGAGTCGATGGCTTCATCCAGTAGACTCAAACCTTATGAAGCCCACTTATCAGAGCTTGGGAAGGAGGTGGCATCTTTGGGCTTTGCTTTGGACCAAGCCCAAGACGAACTCCAGCGTGTCAAGCTTGAACGGAAACGCCTGCGGGAGAAGCTCAAGTTAGTAGAGATTACTACTAGGGAAATGTTATATGAGCCTCCCTCAGATTCTCTCACCATATCACACCTTAAACTTAGGTCATATGCTGGTGTTATAAGGGGCTATGTGACGAGACCGTAGCTTCTTTGTGTAATCCTTTGGGATGAATAAATTGAGATTTCTTCCTTTAGTGATGTTTGTGAAATTTCAAATGTCCGGATAATTTTAGGATGTATTTTATTGATGAATTTTGAAAAAAGGATATTTTAAAATATTTATGTAAACCTTAAATAATTAATGATGTGTAATGGTTTTCAAAAAATGGACTTCTGCAAAAGTGTTCCGTAAGGAATTTGGAGTCTAATAAGATCAACTTAAATTTTGATGAATAGTAAATTATGAATAGTGATTTCACGCTTAGGATTAGTAATGTGACCAAATGGATTAGTAATCTAACTCAAAGAAAGTTTTAATATAATTTATACACCTTGATTAAGTAATGTGATTCAATAAAATGGTTAAATAACGGTTTCATAAATTATTAATCAAGTATTAGTTTTTTCAGGTGAATAGTGTTTTTTATTTAAAAATTTAATTACAAATATTTAGAAAATTATTTTTATAAAATGGAATTTATTTTTGAACTCAGAGCATCGATATTATTCTATGGTAATTTTTTGGGATTTTTCTGAGAAAGATGAATTTTCAGTGAATAGTAAAAATGTAGTTTTAGGGTTTCAGTATGTTAAATGACTTCATAACTGTGTCATGATGATGTCATGAGATATTTTAAGGGATGGTAGACTAAAGGGGATGAATTATTGTGTGAGGTGTCCCAAGTGGCCAATACCAAGGGAAAATACAATGGGCAAGCCCATGGTTTTTCCAAAACCACCAATGAGGTGTCCCTTGGCCATTAATGCCTTGTCCCCTCACTTTCCCTATAAATACGAAGCCATCCTCTCATCCATTCGACTCAAAAACCATCCTAAATGAAGTTATGGTCTCCTTACCTCCCAAGGAGTCCTCCCATGGTGCCCTCAAGACTCTAAAGGTCCCAACCTTTGAGTTTTAAGAGTTACGTTTAAGGTAAGGAATCTGACCTCTCTCTTTCTTTTCAAGTAATCTCTTTTATGTCATTCCTTTAATGCTCCATGTTCTTATGATGGATGATGTTATTTTATATTCATCTTAATTCCCTTTTCATGTTCATATGACGGTATACCCCCTCTTTCTCTCATCAATTCGTTTTAAGAATGTTTAAGTGGCGCCGTTAGGATGCCAAATTTTGAAGGGATTCTTTCACCCTTCTTTTGTTCAAAGTTCTACTTTCTTGTCAAGTATTTCAAGTTAATTTTTAATTATGTTGGGGTATGATATTTATATCTATAATACTGAACTATTATGTTCATATGATGAGAGACCTTATTTTGATCTTGTCAATTCATTTTTGGTTGAAGTTTAAGTGACGCTGTTAAGCTGCCGAATTTTTATAAGAGAAATCTTATTTTTGTCTTCCTTTTATGTTCTTCATTTCATATGGTATATCATTCAAATTTCATTACCATGTTCTTAAATCCTTCATATTCTGTTCCCCTACTATTATATGGATCATTTATGAGTGGGTGACCCATGTCCCCTCTCTTTTCAATGTTTTCTAAAACCTCGTAACATAGCCGTTATGCTGCAGAATTTCCGTCTCAAAATGTCTCTCTCTTTTTCTAAAGTTATTTTATTTTATTAAGTAAATAATAAAAGATCTCTCTTCTATAGGGGTATTCACATATATACCAAAATGTTCTATTTTAAATTCTGGGATTTACATAAATGAGACCCACCTTCCTTTTCTGTGGGTTTTAAAGTGACACAAAGTTCATGTCTTTAAAGCAGTTTTTAAAACGTTATGATTATGAAATGAAACCCATTCCTTTTTTCTATATGGGTTGTTTATTAAATGATTGATGATGATATATATGGATCACATGATAATAAAGACATTTCAAGGGTGCGCCCTGATAGCGCTCCAATGCATTGGGTAAAGACTTAATCTATAGAGATGACAATTTTTAACGATGCCTTGGTGAATAACCTTGGTAATTTTTAATGACACCTTGGGGATAGACCTTGGTGAAACAGAAATGATGGTCAATATTAAATTTTGTATCCACATCTTCAAGTTATGAAAAACGTTATTTTTATTATGATATGTCTCATGATTTCTTTCTCATTACTTAAAGTTCTTTTCATGACCTTATTGAAGTATCTCAAGTTCACATGTAAAATGTTTCTCTTGTTTCCCTTACTGGGCCTTCTGCTCACCCTTTATTTTGATGTATGTCCCCAGGTTATGAGATGTAGTAATGAACCTAGGATGAACTTAAGGAGATGCCTTTCAAGTGTTTAAGAAGAATGTTTTATGTTGTTTTCTTGTATTATGTTCCTGGTTTCCAAGACACTAAACCTTAAAGATCCTCAGTTTTGTGTAATGTAATGAAAGTTTATGTTATAAAAAGGAGGGATGCTACAGTGCCCCTTGTTTGGATTTGGTGGGTTTCCATATCTATCCAGTAGTGGGTCAGTAGAAGTTTATGTTCCACATATGGGATGTTACCTGAAAAAGAAAAATCATTATTTATCAAATGAAAAACTAAAAAGAAATTACAATTTCATAAAACTAAAAGAAAACATGGGCTTCCACCCAAGAAGCACTGCATTTATTTTTTATATAGCTAGAAAATTGTAGTGGACTACCCATAGTCCGATGGTGGCCCCCATATTTTCTCAACTCTAGTTTGCTTCCAGAAAAACATCTCCTTTGGGAGGATCGATGATTCATTGGATAATTTCATCCCTTCTTTGTTATTTCGATTGCAATTAAACGAGGGTGGAAAGAGAATATGACTTTTATCCCTTTGGTCTTCAATGTGAGGAATGATTTTATCCACAAAGTGATGGTTTTCTATGCTTGTAAATTCAAGAAGATTTCTCAATTTTTATGGTTCATTTATGTAAGATTCAGATAACACAAAACCAGAGTATGATATCCCAATTGTTTTTGATTCATTTATTTCAACACTTACCGATGTAGAGTAATGAGGATCAGTGGAGTCATAAGAATAAATAATTTTTTCAATATATTTTATATAAATGTTGTTTTCTAATGAATGGTCAATTACAATATCACTAGTAATCAATTTATTAATTAGGGAAAAAATATCACAAACATCACTACCACCGGGACAATATAAACACATTGGTTCAGGGTTCAAATCATATATAACAGAATTTTCAGAATCATGGATAGGAAGTGATGAATTTTGGAAAATCATATTTGAATCAAAAAATGAACATGCTTGTTTATTTTCCCCATTACCATCCAAGTTGGAGTAGTGTATTTCATAGGTGAGTTGGGATTCCAAATAGCTTTCAATATCCTTTAGATCAATGAAGTCTTCATTTGTAATGTCAATATCAACTTCTCCATTTATGACTTGGTTAATGAGGATGCAATATTCACAAACTCCTATATTAGTAAAACAAGAAGAACATGGTTGATTGGGATTCAACACACTCTCAGAGAGACTTTCGGATGTATGGATAGAGAATATAGATTGATTCTCTAATGGGTATCGCATGGATTGAAAAATATTGAACTTGAACAGTTGGTCACCAAATTCCATGGATAAGATGCCCGCATGAACATCGATTTTGGTTTTAGATGTCATAAAGAAAGTTATTCCTAGAATCAAAGGAGATTGGTAAGAAGTTGTCTTACCTTCCATGTCATGGACATAGAAATCAGCTGGGAAGATAAGATCATTAACATGAACAATGACATCCCCAATTATACCCTCAGGACTAGTAGTGCTTTGATTGACTAACTGAATGAAAACACCTGTTGGGTGCAAGGGACCTAGAACAAGGTTGGAGAAGATTGATTTGAGCATGACATCAATTGAGGCTCCTAGGTATATGAGTGCATCATCAAAGTTGTAACTTCTAATTTTGAATGGAACCATAAAGGTCCCTGGATTTTTCACTTTATGGGAATAGACTACTAGGTGGAAACATTTTCAAAGGTCCTAAGTTGCCTCTTGTGGGTTCACAATTCCTTATGAAACTTGGCATAAATAGGGATTTTTTTTATGGAATCTAAGAGGGTAAGGTTGACTTCAACACGTATAAACATGTCAAGCATTTCATGATCGGGTTCAAAGGACTTCTTTGGCTTAGAAATGGATTGAGGAAAAGGAATTGGGTTCCAAAGTAGAATGGAAGGAGGCGAGGGAATGGATTCAGATTCCTTTTCAAGTTTCTTTTTCTTTTCATTTTCTAGGTCAAAATTTAAAGGGGAGTTAGGGGAATTATCTTGAGGAATATAAATTTTATTCCTCGATATAAGTGAAATTGCACTTACATTACCCTTGGGGTCGGGTAATGGTTGAGTTGGGAGTTGGGAAGAATTTGATTGTTGTTTCTGGATCAGGTGGGATGCAAGTTGACCAATTTGTGTTTCAATGTTTTTTATGCTGGAATGGGTGAATGAGGAAAGATCTTCCACTACACTTTCCCATGGTTTTTTGGAAGAAGAGGATTGTCCTAGATTGGGATTACCTTGATTTTGGTTCTTTAGAAAGTGATTGTATTGATTTGGGAATTGGAAAGGCTCACTAGGATAGTGGAATCCAAGAGGAGGAAGAGGAGGATTGATCCTTTGAGGTTGAGGAACAAAAGGGTAAGGTTGTTGGAAGTTAACAACAACTTGACCATATTGGAATTGGTTTGGGTTTTGAGGAGGGAATTGAGGGGGATGATAAATGGGATTACCATACCTCAAGCCTTGGTTTAAGGTAGAAGAGAAGGGCTCAGAGTGGGGTTGGTTGAGGTTTCTAATGAAGTGACCTGATTATTGAGTGTTGGGCTTCCGCTGAGCATATGCTGCATTGCGATCCGTTGGTCCAGATGAATTTGAAGTATCCTCTTGAAGTTTTGGACATGTGTTAGTTGGATCAGATAGGGAGCTACATATTCCACTATTATTGATTGGTCCAGGGAACAAATATTGTGTAGAAGACGAGGTTGTGGCTTTGGATGCCACAACTATATGTCGCACAAGACATGTAAGTTCACTCATCCACTCTGTCATCTTGTTCGGCTCTATAGATTGATTATCTTGAGCTTGTTTGAATTGAACATGTGCTCAAGTATGGAATTGTTGTGTGTTTTCAGCTATGTTACTTATGAGATCTATTTCAGCTGCAGAAGTTTTATAAACAAGAGCACCGCCACTTGATGTATCAATGAGGGTTCTTCCCATAGCCAATAAACCCTCATAGAAGTATTGGATCAAGAGTTGGTTAGGGATTTGGTGGTGTGGGAATGTTGAAAAAATCTTTTTGAACCTATCACAATACTCATGGAGTGATTCATTTTGGAATTGATGGATACTACATATTTCCTTTCGGATAGAAGTAGTATGAGAAGAAGAAAAGAATTTTTCTAAGAAAAGTAGCTTCATGTCATTCCACGTGGTTATGGAACCAGGAGGGAGGTAGTAGAGACATTACATGGCAGAGTTAGCTAAGGAAAAAGGGAATGCTCGAATTTTGATTTGTTCCTCAAAAAAACCTTGAGGCTTCATGGTAGAGAACACCACTTGGAACTCTTTAAGGTGGAGATGTGGAACCTCACTAGCTAGACCGTGGAAATGAGGGAGAAAATGAATCAAACCCGATTTGAGTTTGAATTCAGCCTCTATGTTTGGATATTGAATACCAATAGGTTGGTAATTCATATCAGGGGCAACAAGTTCTTTAAGTGTTTGTTCCCTAGGATTGGCCATATCCAATTCAATTGGTTGGACAAGGACATGTTCTTGAATGAGTTGATTATCTCTAATGTTTCTCCTAAGTTGGTGAAGTGTTCGCTCAATTTTAGAGTCAAAAAAATCCAAGGGATTGTTTGGGAGGATATGGGGCATTCAAAAATATTTTTTAAGAAAGAGGAATATGTGTTTTTCTTTTTTTTTATTATGTTTATGATTTTTATGAGAAGTTGGGTTTTTCTTTGTGTTTTATTTTAATTTTTTTAAAAGTTTGTTTTTTTGTTTTTTTACAATAACCAGAAACTAAAGACTATTTAATTTCACCATCCCTAGAAATGAAGCCATTTTAAAGCATGGACGATTGTCACTTATCATCCGTTCAAGGTTCCAGTGCTCTGCTAATGTGTATAGCATCACTCGGGTCGAATCCTCAGCAATGATACTTTTTAATAGTTGATTATTTTTAGTAGATTGTATTTTGATTGGGGTTTTTTTTGAAGAGATTAATTGAAATGATTGATTTATTTAATAATTTAATAAATATTGGTGTGATTAATTATAAATATAACAAAAAGAACATGGTAATAAAAGAGTAGTGTGTCGAACACACACGATCATTGAAGAGAGTTAAAAAAAGACTTTCGATTGAATGAGGAAGCAATATATGGGAAAGGGTTTTAACTTTATTTAAAATATTTTAAGAGAATTAATATTAAACTACATAAGGTGTATGAGAATGAGAGATATTGAAGAAGAAACTTACATTAAAATAGAATTACAAAAAAAGACTTACAAGATTACAACAATAAAGAACACAAAAGTAAATGAAAACAATGAGAGGAGGAAAGGTCTCCCAAGTGAAAAATTGAGTATGGTAAGTCCTAAAAAGAATTTGTAAAGTATTTTTTCATTCCAATATATTCTCCTCTCTTCTGAAATGACAACACATAGAAGGAGAAGAGGGGGTTGTATTTATATCCCAAGGAGTTTGACTGTTTTCATTCCAAATCTGCCCCTCCCATTGCATCACCAATTTGGCCATTCAGATAGCTTAATATCGAGATATTATCTTCTTAAAAGTTGTATATATTGATGTTTAATGTAGTATACCAAAATATGGTGGCCATTTAACTTTTGGAGCCAACGATATGACTATTTTACTAAACAGTTTTCACCTGTCCATTTTTATCAACACTTTTTCAAAGGATGAAATATGAATGGGTTTTTGAATCAGAATATGCCCTCAAATAAAAATAATTTATGCTAAAAATTTGTATTCCCATATCTTAGATTTCACGCTGAAAAATCCTAGACTTATTTGATGATTAAATCAGGAGAAAATTCACGAATAGTGTCCTAATTTTAATTCCTGACCAGAATGGTGGGATGAACTTTAAAGCTTCATTTGGGCCCCTTGTTTTTGGATTTGGGCCTTGAATTTTTTATTCATGACTAATTGAATTGTTATCCAAATGTCTGAGGATAATGAATGAATTTTAACTTATTTATTGATCCCAGTAATTCAATCTTCATGGATTGTCCAGTTTCTTTACAGATTATTTGGCCCTTTCTGTGTGGACCATATGAACCTCCAAATGGATGATTTGGCCAAAGGTTACTTCTAATGAAATGTTTTAATTTGAGTAAGGAACCAAAAAAAAATCATGCAATTTGGATAAGTAGGGTGAGAAGTATTATTAAAACATTAAATAGACTTGAATCTGAATGAATTCAAATAGTTCTCTAAAATTATATTTAATATTTAAACATTAATATTTCACACAAATTATGCACATTTCATATAAAATCAGTAAAGTGAGTATATAAGAAATTATGAAAATATTAATAACTTAAATACCCCATATATCATGAAGTTTCTCTTGGTTCTCACATACTAAACATGGGAATACCTTTATCATGTTTTCTCTTGAAACATAGTAATAACTTGAATTACCATAAAACCTTATTGAAAACACATGTGCTTTATTATTCCAAATATTATTAGATATATTAATTAAATCTAGAAAAGGTTATAAACTTAACCCATGATAACATAGACCAATTTTTCAACAATTCAATAATTAGTTCCATAGTAATCAATATTATCCAATATATATTATTCATATCAGTCATCTCTTTGTCCAAGTTAAAAAAATTATCAACATCGGGAACACATTAAGGGTTACCTTCCCTTAAAAAAATAACCTTTACATTAAATCACTTTTCTATTTATTTAGAACCATTCAAAACATACTTTTAAACCTTTAATGAAAACATATACTTAATGATTTATATAACATAATTATTGAATTCCAATATATATACTCTTCAACCATCCATCTTTATTCTTAAAACATTACTTAGGCTTCCTAATATAATTCCATAATACCCATTTATTAGAATATAAAATATGAATCATGTCTTAAGGTTTCTCAACATCAATTTAATCAAACTTATTATGTTTAATGTAAACATTACTGTTAGAACATACCATACCTTTCACATGTCATTCATGGTCTCTTTATCTTCAAAAATATAACCAATAATTGTGACACTATCCTAATTATCTTCATGAGATTTCCACTTAGGACATAGATTTACATAATGCCCATAATTTCAACATCTGAAACAATCAATGTTAACCCAGTTCATTCTGGTTCCCATTGTTTATTAAAACCACAAAGCATATTAATCATAGGAGAAAACCACATAATCATGAAAAATCACTTATAGGATGTCTAAATCATGACACCTTATTTTAAATAAATTACACATTAGGTTTATCCTTAGATAAATCCCTAGAAATATCCTTAGAAATATATCTAGGGATCTTAGTAAAGTTTTCTTATCGAAGTTTCAAAAGGTTGACTAAACCTTTTCTTTCATACCAACTACAGTGGCCCATACTTAACATACATTGATATTACATAATTTTGGATGAATGTTTAGTACATTACAAAATTACATGCCTAAGGACTATAATATTTTAGTGTCTTTGGAAGCTTGGAAACATAATATTCTATCTTGGTGAAAGATCATCAACATATCCCTTAAATATCTTCATATTTAGTGATCCTACTTAAAACATTTCCTTATAACCTGGGGAAAGGAAAAATAAGAAAGGGGTGAGCTTAGATTCTTAGTAAGGGTAAATAAGGGAGATATGTAAGAATAACACAAGAATAAGGGTATGGGATCATGATTATAAAATTAGAAGATCATATCCTGTATATCAAATATCATAATCAAGAGTCATGGAATACAAACTAGCAGTTCATAAGACATGAATCATAATGTAATCAAGAGAATAATCCATGAAATAATAACATAGGAGTAAGACATTGAATTTTTTCTAAACACATTAACATGAAAAATCATTCCCTAAGTCAAATATAATTTCCAAAACTTATCTAAGAACTTCACGAAAAATAAACCTACAGGGAGGGACACGCCAACACCCAAATTCACAACCTTTTCTTTATAATGGTCCTGGGTATACCTTCTTCCATTAGAGGATAAAGCCCCATTGACTTGTTCCCATCACTATATTATGAGATATAAATCTTTACCCAATGCATTGGAGAGATATAAAATGATCACCTGGTGCTATCTGGGATTCCCAATCATATAAGCTATAACGAAATTACCCAGTTCTATCTAGGCCACCCCATCATATAAGCTGTAATCGGCTTACCCGATGCTATCTGGGGCACCCCATTGTATAAACTGTAATGGGCTCACCCAATGCTATCTAGTTCACCCCATCATATAAGCTATAATGGGATTACCTAACACTATATGGGTCACCCCATTGTATAAGATGTAACGGGATTACCTGATGCTATTTGGGACACCCCATCATATAATCTATCCATGAACTAAAATATGAATAGTGTATAAAAAGATTTCATATTATCATAAAAACACATAAAAAAAATTATTCTTTCATAACTTAATTAACCCATAGAAAAGAAATGGGTTTCATATAAATCTCTTTAAAATGTGATTACACCATAGAAAAGAAATGGGTTTCATAACAATCTCTTTGAAACATGTTTTACTTATGGAAAAGGAATGGGTTCCATAAACATCATACTATCAAAACATAAACCATTCAGAGAAATAATATGAATGATATGCCTCAATCATATCCATAGTAAATCATAAACTCTATCATAGGATGTCATCTTAGACAGAGAAGTATTTTGAAAGATCACTTGAAACCATTCTTAAGAAAAATAACCTTTCTTTGAAAATCATAAAACATTTTCAAAATCCTTTTCTTTGAAAACCACATTGAAAACTTATGAAGTAAAATTTAAAAATCATTTAAAACATTTCTCAAGGAAAATATATTTTCCACTTTGATTTTTTTTTAAAACATAAAACATTTTGAAAACCTATTTCTTTGAAAATATATTTAAAAACTTCTAAAGGAAGCTTTAAAGAAATGATAGCCATGATGGAGGATATATAAGTACATGACAAACATTCCTGTTTCCTAGTAAAATGTTTAGAAAAGTGACTCGATCGAAAAAGATAAGAAGATTACTTAAATTTTTTTTGGTAAAAAGGTAAAATAGATAAAAATGTATTTTAAATATCATAGGATAATATTAGAATATTTTTTGAAAACATTTTTAGAAAACAAGGTTTTTAAAGAACAAAACATTTTGACTGAAGAGAGAGATAAAGTCAAATTTTCTTAAAAACACTTTATTAATTATCTTAAGTACCGAATAGTGGATAAATGGTACCATTAATTGAAGATATAAAGAATAAATAGAGTATAAGAAAATTCATTATAGTTCTTGATATATGGAACATAATATTTCATTAGTGGAAGCATAATCATAAACAATCCTGATAAATGATGAGATTGTAGCAATAAATTGTTACCACTTTTGTAAATTTGTATTATAATCCCCTTGAAATAAAAAATTTCATGAAGCTTAAAATTTCATTAAATTAATTATATTCATGACATAAAATTTCAAATGGAAGTATATACACCTCGTAAAATGATATATGTGCATAACTAAACAAGTGTCTCAAAGAAGGAAAATTGAGACAAAATTACATTACTAATTTGGTAAATTTTGAACCATAAACCCCATTGAAAGGGAGAAAATTAAATATATATTTATGTAATGTCTCATATTTTTAATATATTATTGTTTTTAAATATTATATGGAATTATTTCGAGACCATTCTCGAAGACGACACATCATTCCAAGACCTAGTGACCCCGGAAGGGTGGTTTGAAATTTTTAAGTTAAGTGAGTTGGTGTGTGTGTGAGGTTGTGGAAATTTCTAAATGGATGCTCAAATTAAAAATATTAGGGAACCATTTCATTCGGGACGATGAATTGACCTAAAAACAGACCAAACCTCGACCGACACGGGACGAGGGAAAAAGTTAATTTTTGGACATTTTAAGTAAAATAAAATAAAATAAAATAAATTGAAAAGTTTATTTTATTTTATTTGGAAAATTTGGATACAAAGCAATGATGGGGTAGATATTTTGATAATTAATGACATAGCTTGATTACTCTGAAACAACAACACTGACTCATTAATACTGTAGTGCAATGACAGTGACTCATCGTGACAGAATGCTGAAATGTGTTCCCTCCTTTTAGTGGGTTAATCGAACATTGATCATTTGAATAAGATTGAGAGAAAATTTGGATAATTATTGGAGATTTGGAGAGAAATATCGACAATGAACGATGATGAATCAAAAGTGTGAATCGCCGTGCCAATGGAGTTGACGGATCTCGATGACAATGGTAGTGCAATCCCTTCATTAGTGATCGATCCCTCCTCACGGTTGGGGTTCTATTTTAAGTTGTTTTTATTCCCCATTCTTTAATTGAACAACGAATGCGGATAAACCCATGAATTGGTTGATCTGCGCATCGTCATTTTTGTGGGAGTAATTTATTGGGTTTATTCCAAGGGAATTTATTATTCCATGTTTTATGATTTTAATTTACCTCGTTTAAACCTTCTAATGGGAGAGGATTAACTATGTGACGAACGAAGGTAGAGGTTTGTTCCTCTTTTTTTATTGGATTTCTTCCTCCGTCTTCCCCGTGTTCTTCGTGTTTTTCATAGAGATATGAATGAGGAATAATTGTGCACCTGTTCCTCACTGAAACGATGCCAAACTCAAGATCCTACATCATGAAGACCTAGTGGAGGTGCAACGACGATGGAGGTAAACGAATCGACATGGTTCAGGAGTTATCGTTCTTCAATCTTTCTTTGTGCGGGTGGATTAGAACGTGTTTTTGGGGATGATCGGGGGACCGAGACCAGTGGAATCAGTTTTCAGGTGTTGAGGAAACCTAAACACTTAAGTTTCATGGAGATCAGATGAACTAATCGAAGAACATGCATCACTAGAGGCGCACTGAAAAAGAACCAGCGATTCTTGAAATTTCTAAAGAACACAGCATGTAACCCGAAGAACACACTATGTGAGACCAGCTCTATGGTGTCTAGGGTTTTGGGAGATCGACAGGTATCACATGGCGTGTGACCCCTATCACGCGACGTGTGGGACCTTCCCTGAAGCTCGACGTGTATTCTGGGATGTACATGGACACGAGATGGACTACACAGCTTTTCAAAATAGAGTTTAGACCTTACGTGACATGGTAGAGGTGGATACACAGGACTTAGAATGTATCTAGGGGATACACTGACATAGGCTGGAGTACAAAGCTGTGTACTCCACCACATGACCAAATCAGGGCAGTTACGCGGGTTACCCCATGTACCGGTTACATGGGATGGACCACAATGGTTGAAGCCGTGTACAGTCACATGGCCGCATACATGGAGGGAACCCTAGTTACTCAGACACGGTGTGTGGTTCGTCCTAAATGCCATGTAATTAGCCCCTTCAACACGACATGTTATTCTTACTCAGGTTGTTTTATACAGGCAGTACCCTAGGTCGAGAGACACAGCGTGTGACCCTTCTACACGCCATGTATATATTGGAACATGGATTGATCCTCTTGTCCACCATTCGTTGGACATATTTTTTTTGGGTTAGTTCCCCTTTTTTTGCTCGTTCCCTTGAAGATTAGGTATTGTTTATATCTATATAAGTATGATCCCTTCAGTAGGAATTTTTGAGATAGAGTTAGGTATACCTCCAAGAGGCCCAATGTGAGATCCTATATCCATTCTTGACCCTAGGTAGATTCAGGTATCGACATGAATAATCCTACAGAACATCGATCCTCTACTTAGCAAGTGAATCCGGATGAGTCATAGTATCTTCCAAGGTCCTGGAAGTGATCCTCATATATGTATCATGATCTTTCCCCACTTAGGAGTGTGTTCTCCTGGAATGAGTGTATCTATATCGCATGGATTTTACTAAAGAACAGTACTTCTCATAAAGATATCATTAGAGCTATCAAACTTGTCGAGTGAGTTCTCCCAGATGAGTGCTTCTTGGAATCTTTGAAATGAACCCCTAGCATGGGTATGCAATCATGTGACTTGTCTCCAGACTACGGGTCTGGGTTTTGAGTATATCTTGATGTGTTTCTCTTGTTATATGTTTAGTAGACATATACTGTGTAGAGATGATCGTACCTTTACTTTGCGTATTTCTTTGTGGTTTTCTAGGTCCTCTTCTGAGTATTGTTATACTCACCCCTGCACGGGCTTTTCCCGCACCTGTCATGTCTTGTGTAGATGAGCTGCCTTTTGACGGAGTCCATGGTAGACCAGGACCAGACCGATCTTTCTGAGTTCCCCACAGGCCGAGGTGTTCATACAACTACGAGCAGTAGTCCCAATACCTCTTTGTTCTTACAGGTTGGACTTTGTAGTTTATAGACTCTTGTTTTTTGGTGGGATTGTTTGATGTACCAGTTTAATTTCTGCACTTTACTTTCTGTTGTACTCTGTTGGTTGGGTTTAGTTGTATGCATGCATTTTGTTCCTTAGTGTTTTTTTTAAATTTCAGTATTTTTGGGCTTGGAGATGTGTGCATGTGTACAGGTACATAGGAAATTCCTCCCATGTTAGTGATATTCCTACCCGGTGCTAGTCACCACCCCCTAGCCTATTGGAGGCAGGTTTAGGGAGTCACAACACGGGCCCCACTAGGACATGTTGTGACAGAGTGGTATTAGAGGTGGTCAGTTATACCTTAGGACCGAGAATCTGTGAGATTTGGTTTAGGGAAACAGTGTTAAGTGTTTTGAGCTTGACTTTCAAGCTAGAGATTCAAGTGTTGGTGCGGGCGGCTAGTATATCCATACACCAGGACTCCGATAACCTGCTTTTTGACTCGGTACATGAAAACACTAGTTGTGGGGAAGTAAAATAATGGTACATGAATCATATAAGAATGGGTTGTGTTTTCCATGTCATTTGTGTCAGCTATCCAGATATACTCTTTGACCATGGTACATCTTGTTTCCTTATAGGATGCCTCCACGATGCATACCCACTAGGATTTAGCTACTCGATCAGGAGGATGACCCCTTTAATGATGAGGCTTCGATACCTGGACTAGTTCCCTAGGTGTTATCTCTTGGTGGTGCACCTGTTATACCACCACCAGTGGAGAAGCCTGTGGTATATGCAGTACCGATAGATGAGGGGCGTAGGATGAGCATGCTCCATGAGTTTTAGAGAGAGAGACCCTTCAGGTTTCGAGGTGAGCCCGAACCTCAGGCGGTTGAGGACTATCTTGAGGCGGTGACTAGAGTTTTCCATCTAGTGAGGATACAAGTGGACAAAATGGTGATCCTATGAGTGAGCCTTCTTTAGGATTTGGTTAGACGATGGTGGAGTTTGACCATGAAGAATCACGATGAAGAGACTCTTTTGTGGGTGGAGTTTGAGAGACTCTTTAAGGAGTATTTCTCTCCTGTTATACTGAGAGCAGTGCGTATCCATGAGCTTCTTCAGCTCCAGTAGGGAATTTTGATGGTGTTAGACTATTCATTGAGGTTCATCAACCTCTCCAGGTACTTGATGAATATGGTCAGGGATCATTACTTCAAAGCTCAGACCTTCGAGCGAGGTCTACAATGGGGCATCTGAGCTAGTATCGCGCCTCTATGCATTTCAACTTATAATGGATTGATTGAGAGGGCCTTGGGTATTAAGAGATTCTTAGAAGAGTAGAGATAGCCAGTGGAAGTCAGTAGCAGACATACAAGTGTGGAGATTTCGGCAGTAGGGAGATGACATCAGGTACAGGGTTCAGGACATGGGAGACATCACAGGAGGACCCAAGACAGGGGATCAACATCCCAAAGCTCTCAGGATGGATCCAGTCATCCTAGGGAGAGGTGATGCTAATCATGTAATGGTAGGGGACATCTATCTAGATAATGTACAACCCGTCGAACTGCTGACAGGAAGAGGTGGATGGACCACTAAGGTAGAGGCAGAGAATGGAGCAAACAGACCTTCCAGGCGGCGAACGTGGAAGAGGAGTAGGGAGAGCTACAGGTGGTGGAAGACACTTTGATCAACTCCCACCACCACCCCTAGGAGGTCTGAACTAGGATCAGGAAGCTGGGGGATAGGGGCAGGGAAAACTTCATGTGGTTGAGGTGTATGACCAAGGGACTCTAGGGATGATCCAAGGTATGATATATGTTATTTTCACCTTATATTTCATACTTATAGACACAGGTTCCAATCATTCCTTCCTCACAACTACCTTGTGAGAAACATTGAAACTCTGGTAGAGATGTTGACTGGAACCTTACGCTTGGAGACACCTACGAGAGGATATTTAATGATCACGCATCTTTGCAGATAGTGTGATATTTCCCTTAGAGGAAAGAGTTTTCTTTGGAACCTCTTGGAGGCATCATCGAGGCCTTATGATGTCATTCTCAGTATGGATTGGCTATCTTCGGTCCATGCACAGATTGATTGCTTTAGGTGAAGAGTGTTGTGTGTCCGTAGTGATGGAACGAGGTTTTCCTTTATCGATGAAAAAGAGACCTAGGTATCATAGGATGGGATCATGCATAAGAGGGTGTAGCCGATCACACATGAGTTGGATTGCCTTACCCTCAGAATAGTAGATGTTGTGAGATTCCAGTTCCCAGTAGTAGTGGTGGAGTATGAGGATGTCTTTCCCAAATATGTTCTAGGGATACCTCCCTACCGGGAGATCAACTTCTGCATCGACTTACACCCCAGGACGACACTGATATCCTCACCAGTGTGTCAGATGTCTCCTGCAAAGCTTCGTGAGATGAGGGTGTAGTTGGATGATCTACAATGTAAGGGATTTGTAAGACCCAATGTTTCACCTTGGGCAGCCCCAGTTTTGTTTTCCAAGAACGTAGATGGGATTTTGAGTTTATGTATGTATTACCGGTTCCTGAACCAGGTAATGGTGGATAATAATTATCCATTTCTGAGGATTGAATAACTCTTTAATATTATGAGAGGGGCATGTTGGTTCTCGAATGTTGACCTCAGGTTGGGTTATCACTAGCTTCGGGTACATGATGAGGATATACCGAAGACATCTTTCAGATGCCGCTATAGTCACTACGAGTACTTGGTGATGCCTTTTGGTGTGATGAATTCCCCCATAGTGTTCATGGGACTTATGAACAGGATCTTCCAGCCATATTTAGACCATTTCATAGTGGTCTTCATCGACGACATCCTTGTATACTCGACATCAGAGGAGGAGCACGCAAGACACCTGGTGATGATTATAGAAGTACTCCGAGAGAACCATCTTTATGGGAAGCTCTTGAAGTGCCAGTTTTGGATATAGGAGGTCCACTTTATGGGAAATGTTATCTCAGTAGATGGAGTATAAGTGGATCTGGCCAAGGTTGAGGCAATGTTAGCATGGGATCCCCCTCAGAGTGTGACAATGGTGCGGAGCTTCCTTGGGTTGGCAGGATACCACCAAAGATTTATCCCTAATTTCTAATAGATATTCGCACTGATGATAGCCTTGACCCAGAAGGGTCATACTTTCATATAAAAGGAGAAGTTCCAGCAGGATTTCCAATAGCTGAGGGAGAGTTTGACAAGTGCACCAATCTTGAGATTGCTAGAATAGGGTGTCAAGTACGTAGTTTTCTGCGACACATCAGGGACCAGGCTCGGCTGTGTCCTAATGCATATATAGGCAGTGATTAATTATGGTTCACGCCATATTAGTCCACATGAGAAGAACTATGTGACCTATGATCTTGAGTTGGAAGTGGTAGTCTTCACATTGAAGATGTGGCAAAACTACCTTATGGGTGAGAAATTTATTGTATACTATGACCGCAAGAGCCTCAAATACATCTTCTCACAGAAGGATCTGAATCTGAGGTAGAGGAGATTTCTAGAGTTCCTCTAGGACTACGATTTTGAGATCATCTTTACTCCTAGGAAGGGGAATAAGGTGGAAGATGCTCTTAGCAGGAGATCGAGCTCGCAGCTGTTGAGTGAGGCGATAGAATAGTTGGCCTCATTACAGTTATTCTTCATGGACAGAGAGGATGAAGATTACCTTCCATTGATGGTTGTCACCCCTCCACTCTTACAATGAGTTAGGGAGGCACAACTTGGGGATGTTTACTATGAGGCTTTACAAGATCAGTTATCCACAGGACATGCTTCTGATGGACATTCACGAAGTGGGGAGAACATTGTTATTTTTAGAGGAATCACATTCATACCAGTGTCATTACGGGAGGAGGTTCTGAGGGAATTTTAAACATCCACCTTGGCGGTACATCCTGGAGTGGAAAAAATGTACCAAGACCTCCGACGTCAGTTCTAGTGGAAAGGTATGAAGAAGTCAGTGGCATAGTTTGTTTCTCGATTCCTTACGTTCCAATAGGTGAAGGCTGAACACCAGGTTCCCAAAAGGTTAGCTCACCCCTAGAAGTGACAGAGTGGAAGTGGGATGTGATATTATCAATGGACTTCATGACAGGCTTACCACGAATGTCCAAGTGACATGATTCCATCTGGGTGATCATTGATCGACTCACCAAGTTGGCCCACTTCCTAGCTATCAGGGAGTAGAGTTCGGTAGAGAGCTTGGGATGCCTATATATGAAAGAGATAGTTCAAATTCATGGAGTACCTTTGACGATAGTATCATATCGAAATGCTCATTTCACATCCCAGTTATGGAAGGGACTGCAGGAGGCGTTTGGGACTCAGGTATGCTTGAGTACGGTGTTCCATCCCCAGAATCATGGTTAGACATAGAGGAACCTTCATGTTCAAGATGATATGTTACAAGATTATATCTTGTACTTTGGTATCGGTTGGGAGGAACACTTACCACTATTGGATTTTGCATACAATTATAGATACCACTCAACCATTGGCATGGAACCATTCAAGGCCTTATACGGACAACCCTGACAGTCACCGCTTTGCTGGACCGACCCCGGAGAGTCAGCACTCATGGGTCCAGAGTTGGTGTGAGCTACCACTGAGAAGGTGAAAATCATGTAGGATTGGATGAAGATTGCACAAAGCTGGAAGAAGTCTTATGCTGAAAGGCGAAGGAGACCTTTAGAGTTCAAGGAGGGAGACCATGTCTTCCTTCAGGTCTCAACTTGACGAGGGTTTCAATGTTTTTTTTCGGGGTGGAAAATTGTCCCCAAGGTTCATCGACCATTTTTAGATACTGTTAAAAGTTGGTAAGGTGGCATACCACTTAGCTCTACCGCTGCAGTTGCACTGGGTACATGATGTCTTACACGTGTCATAGGTGAGGAGGTACGTGCATAACCCATCACACGTCATCGATTGGGGAAAGATGGAAATCCAGGATGGAGTGACCTTTTCTGAGTACTCAGTGGAGATAGAGGATTGGCAGGAGAGGATTTTTTTGGGTGATTGATTCCATTGTTGCACATCCGATGGCTGCACGAGAACCTTCAGGAGAGCACGTGGGAGTGGGAGGCTCAGATCCGTGCCCAATACCCACATATTTTTTAGTAGCCCTTGTTTTGGATTTTCAGGGATGCAAAGCACCAAGGTGGGGATAATGTAATGTCTCATATTTTCAGTGTATTATTATTTTTAAATATTATATGGAATTATTTTGAGATCAATCACGGATAAGACACATCATTCTGAGGCCCCGTGAGCCTGGAATTGTGGTTTGAATATTTTTAAGTTAAGTGAGTCGGTGTGTGTGCGCTGTTGTGGAAGTTTCTAAATGGATGCCTGAATTAAAAATACAAGGGCATCGTTGCATCTGAGGTGACAACTTTACCTAAGAATGGGTCTAACGTCAACTAGAAAAGATCGAGGGAAAAAGTTAATTGTTGTACATTTTAAGTAAAATAAAATAAAATAAAATAAATTGAAAAGTTTGTTTTATTTTATTTAAAAATGTTTGCTACAACACAACGATGGGTCAACTTTTTCGATAATTAATGACACCACTTAATCACTTTAAAACAACAATGCTGACTCATTAATGCTACAGCAAAACAGCAATGACTCAGCATGAAGGAACACTGAAACACGTTACCTCCTTTCAATGGGTTAATTGAATATTGGTTGTTGGCAGAAGATTGAGAGAAAATCTAGAGAATTATTGGAGATTTGGAGATAAATATAGACAACAAATGACAACAAATCAAAAGTGTGAATCGCTCTTCCAATAGATCTGAAGGATCTCAATGACGATGATAGTGCGATCCCTTCGTGAGCGATCGATCCATCATCAAGGTAGGGGTTCAGTTTTATGTTGTTTTTCTTCTTCATTATTTAATTCCACAATGAACGTGGATCAACCGACGAACTAGTTGATCTGCACATCTTTGTTCTTGTGGGAGGACTTCATCAGCTTCATTCCTGGGGAATTTATTATTACATGTTTTATTCTTTTAATTTAACCCGTTTAAACCTTCTAATGAGATCAGATTAATGTCGGGATGAACAATAGTGGAGGTTCATTCCTCTTTTTTTATTGGATTTCTTCCCACCTCTTCCCCACGTTCTTGGTGTTCTTCATGGGGATACGAATGAGGAATCATTGCGCACCCGTTCCTCAGTGAAATGATCCCAAACTGGAGATCCAACATCATGACGACCCAATAGAGGTGCGACGACGATGGCGGTAGATGAATCGACATGGTTTGGGAGTTCTCATTCTTCCAGAATTCTTCATGAAGTTGGATCAGAACGCATTTTCAGGGCCAATTGGAGGAACAAAACAAGCGGAATAATCTTCGTGGTGTCGAGGTGACATATACCCTTCTGTTTTGTGGTGATCGGACGATCAGATCAAAGAGAAAGCATCACTGGAGGTGCACTAGATAAGAACCAGCGATTTCCATAAATTTCCAACAAACACGATGTGTAACCTGAAGAACATGCTGTGTGGGACTAGCTCTATGGTTTCTAGGGTTTCGGGAGACATACAGGTATCACACGACATTTGAACCCTATCACACGACATGTGGGCCCTTCCCCAAACCATAGCATGTATTATAGGAAGTACACATACATGGGATGGACTACATGGCTTTGCAACACGGTGTGTAGACCCTACACAACATGGAAGAGGGTGCTACATGAGACTCAGTGTGTATCTAGGGGATACATGGACACAAGGTGGAGTACACAACCGTGTTCTCCACCACACGACTAGACCAGGTCTGTTACACGGGTTACCCCGTGTTCTGGTTACACGGGATGGCCCACACAGGTTGAAGCCGTGTATAGGAACACAACTTCGTACACATAGGAAACCCTAGTTACCTAGACACAGTGTGTGGTCCGTCCAACACACCATGTACTTACCCCCTTGAACACGACATGTTCTTCTGACTCGGGTTGCTTTACACCGGCAGTACCCAGATTCGATAGACATGGCATGCGACCCTTCTACACATTGTGTATATCCTGGAACATGTATTGGTCCTCTTTTCCATCGTTCCTTGGAAAGGTTTCATTTGTGTTCGTTCCCCCTTTTTTTATCATTCCCCGAAAGTTCAGTTATCATCTCCATCCACAGGAGTATGATCCCTTCAGCATGACTTTCCAAGATAGAGTTAGGTATCTCTTCGAGAGGCCCATAAAAAGATCCTATATCAATTCTTGACCCTAGTTAGAGTCACGTATCGATGTGACTAATCCTACAAGACACTGATTCTCTACTTATCATGTGAATTTGGATGAATCGCGGTATCCGCCAAGGCCCTGGCAGTGATCCTCATCTATGTATCATGATCTTTCCCTACTCAGGAGTGTGTTGTCCCAGAATGTGTGTATCTATCTCTCATGGATTTTACCAATGAATAGTACTTATTGGATGGACGTCACTAGAGTTATCATACTCGTCAAATGATTTCTCTCGGAAAATTACTTCATGGAATCTTTGAACTAAACCCCTAGTGTGGGTATGCGGTTGTGTGACTTGTCTCTAGACTACGGGTCAGGGTTTCGAGTATATTTGGACGTGTTTATCTTGTTTTATATTCAGTATAAATATACTATGTAGAGCTGATTGTACCTTTAATTTGCATATTACATTGTGGTTTTTGGGGTCCTCTACTGAGTATTGTTATACTCACCCCTGCACGGGCTTTGCCCGCACGTGTTGTGTCTTGTACAGATGAGTTTCCTTTTGATGGAGTCTAGGGAAGACTAGGACCAGACTGAGATTTATGAGTTCCCTATAGGCCGAGGTGTTCCTACAGATATGATTAGTAGTCCCAGTACCTATTTTTTCTTACAGGTTGGACTTTGTAGTTTTAAAACTCTTGTTTTTGGTGGGCTTGTATTCTAGCCCAATTTTCCTTCTGCACTTTACTTTCTGTTGTACTCTATTGGTTGGGTTTAGTTGTATGCATGCATTTTGTTCCTTAGTGTTTTTTTACATTTTAGAATTTTTGGGCTTGGATATGTGTGCCTGTGTATAGGTACTTAGGCAATGCCTCCCATGTTAGTGATATTCCTACTCGGTACTAGTCACCAGCCCCTGGCCTATTGAAGGCGGGCTTGGGGAGTTGCAGCGCGGGCCCCACTTGGAAGGGTTGTGAAAATTAAAATACCAATAAATTTAAGGCTAATAATCTTAAAATACATTCATGGTTAGTAAATAAACCACACAAAAGAAATGAGTGGTGAATAATGCATAAGTCTCACAAAAATAAAAGTTTGACTAGAAATCCCCTCAGTACTTGAGGAACTTTGGAATAATGAGATCCATGAAATAATAACATCAATTGAAACTTTTAATATCATTAAATAAATTAAATTCATGATATAACATGTCATATGTCAGTATATACACCAAATAAAAAGAACAGGTGGTGAATATAGCGTATATCTCACAGAAATAAACGCGAGGCAAGAAAACCCTTACCATAAGTCTTGACTCTCGCTGTACTTGTTCAAAACTCTTTTATAATAAATATAATTTTATTATACATATATAATATAAAAATTTTCATATATATAATAACATATATGATTTAATTATGAATTTATATTACCTTTTTTATTAACGATTTCATATTAATGTTATGTTTTGGGTAAAAACTTCTTTGTTTTTCGTACATGTTTTGAATTGTCATTCTTATTCCTCTTACTTAAATCATGATTTACTTATTTAAAATATGTAAAAAATGATATTAATATCATATATATTAATTATATTTGTATTTATAATAATCTATAAAATATTGAAAAGGAGAACTAAATACACCATTCATGGAGATGGTTGGCCGTACGTACGCATGAACACTGTTTCCATTTTTCTTGTCGTATTGAAAGAAAGAAAAGTGAATGATGTATATATATATATATTATAATTCCAGTAGAATTATTATTTCATAAATATTAAATTTGTTTAATAATCTCATCCTTAATAAATTCCATGTAAAGCGTGAATTAATCACATTGCTTTGAGGATGTGGTAGTCCGCACGTCCACAAACAAAGTTATCGTATCCCCAAAAATGGAAATCATAAAGGTATGAGTGATATAATAATTAAATAATAATAAATAAATCATTAATATCATATATTTAATATAAAAACATTATTTCCATAATTATTCCCAACCTTGAGAGGTGGTAATGGAAGAATGAACGACATCAGTTTGCGAGGTGATTGTCCGCCATACACATGAATGATGATTGCATATCCCATTTGGTGGAAGTGTGTGTGAGTGTAGGTCATAACATAACATAAAAAAGTATTAGTATATTTAATATACTTAGGTTATTATACAGTCATGTAATAAGAATAATTTAGTGGGTGGATAAAGAAATAAAACAAAAGTTTTTGTTAAAGGATGTTACCTCTTCTTTGGGTAACTCCTTTTGGTTTGCCCCAAAGGGATTAAATGGTTGAATTTATGCCCAAAATGATGAATCTAGGATGAAGGGAGTAAAGTTATGTGATTATTTGGGAATTTTTGACAAGAAAAATTGATTTAGAAGTGTGAATAAGAGAGGGGATTGAATGACCTTTTATAGTGGATGAGTGACATTCCTATAAATATAAAAAGGTAAACACTATTGAGAGGACTACCTTAAATAATGTTCCAAAAATAATGTTAAATTATATAAATAATGTGGGATATGGTCTAAATATTTTCATAAAACTGATTTTGTACATGCTTCTAGGTTATTTGGCACCTTAAGTTAAAGTTTAACCACCAAGTAAACTCATTTTTACTTTAATTGTTGTAATTAATTTTAATTAATTTCACTAATATTTTGGGTAAAAAACAAAGTTAAAATTACTATAAATTATAAATATTATGATTCTAAATATTGAATCTATTTTTAAAAATTATAAAAACATTAGTGGAATAAATTAATTTAAAATCAATCATGTAGACTAGATGAGATAACGAGTTTTTAAAGTGAAAATGTTCAAAAGTTTGAAATATTTTTATATCCAATTTCAATGTGAAATTTATTCCAATGAAATAAATTGGATTAATAAATTTATAATTTATCTAAATATACTCCAATCCAAATAAAAATATAAATTTACTATATAAAAAAATATAAGAAAATTTGGTTTTTAATTAAAATTCATTATTTTCACTATTCATTAAAAAATGAAACTTCCTAGAAAAAAAATTCACATAAGTAAATTTTGATATTATGATTTCAAAAATTAAGTTTATTTTTTCAAATAAAAATTATTAAATTGTCAAAATTAGTTTTAAAAAAATTCCATTAAAATCCAGTAAAACTGCCTTTTAGAATAATACAACTTTTTATGCCCAAAACTGGATTTGTTCTTATTTTATGCATATAAAACTTATTAGATGAATGTAAAAAAATGGATGAATTTATAATATATAAATTTCATTAATATCTCTAACTAATAGTTATTAATTTAATTTATTAAGATAAAATGCCCGTATGGGCACAAAAATAGTTTTTTTCCCATAAAATAACTTCATTTATATTCATTAGGTTATTATTTTCATTTATAATTAATTGATAACAAAATAATTAATTTTATAAACATGTGTAAACTATAGTTTCATTATACAGTTAATATTATTCATATAAGTCATTCCAACGACTAGCTGAAAACTAATATTTTAATAATAATTTTAATAGTATATTATAGTTTGGTAAAACTCAGTATTATGTGTAACAAAAACCATCAAAGGATCTAATAATTGTGTGTATCATAGGAAAATAATAGTTTTGTGTGTTCTAAAAACTACTTTAAGTGATGAGTGTAGTGAAATAATAACTTGGTGTTGCGTATGAAGCAAGCATAACTTGGTGTATCATGCAATGCAAACCATCAAAGAATTTTAATTTATTAGAAAAACGTTAATTCAAAAAAACTCTTGGTGTTACATATTGATTTGGCCAATGGGGTGATATATCTTGGATATACACATGATTTAATGTGTTATCTATGTTACAAAAATAATCTCATGAAAATTATTTCCATATATGATGTGATTGTCATTGATGATCACTATACATCATAAATATGTTTAACTGTTAATGATGATATTGAAAAATATCTAAATGAAAAACATGGGAGAAGTTTAGTTACAACTGTTAATTTATGAAATTATCATGAGGATTATAGTATATCATAAATATCATTCTTAATTGATGATGTGATTGAATAATCCCAAGGAGATCATACTGAAACCATAGGAAAAATTCAGTTATAGTAATAGATTTATGAAATTACCAAGTTGATTTTGAAATTTATAGTGATAATAAAGGATTAAAAAAGAGTAAATAAGTTATAAATAATCATAAAATACATAAATTCTTAAAACATCATTGAAAATAGAAGTGTGGGTGTTCAAATCCATTGAATTTTGAGAAAATCCAATCATGCATGATTTTTTTTATATCAAAATGAAGACTGTCGATGAATACCTAAAAGATGATGATTATATTATAGTGATATAAGAATTTTTACATAGGATTGAGAATAATGACAGTTGGGGGTTAGTTTTAGATCCCAAACATATGATTTTTTTTTGGAAAAACGTTTTTTTAAAAATAATCTTAAGGACATGGGAGAATAAACCTAAAACAAATATTGTATAGTTTGAAAATGTTACTCTCAAATAGAGGGAATAGACTTTTATAAGGCATTATCAGAAGTCACAAGGATTGAAATGATTATAATTTTTCTTAATATATATTCTAAAATTAATCAAAAAGTTTTTAAAATGGATGTAAAAAAGATATAATTATGAAATGATGAAATCAAGGAGGAAGTATAAATTGAACAATCCCAAGGTTTTGGCTTTTTTTGTGATGGAACTTGAGATTTTAAGATGAATTAATCATTATATAGGCTTAAATAAGGACCTTGAGTGTGGTAGTAAAAATTTATCAAGAGATAAAAGAGGATAAATTTCAGGAAAGTAAATATTGATATCATATTTTATATAAAGGGAGATAAAAAAATCTCATTTATTATGATTATGTATATAAATGAAATTATTTTTACTAGAAAAAAATTAAAGATGAGTGATACATTTACTGCCTAAATTTTTTTTTCTTAAATGTTGATAATTAGTGAGATGAAATTTTGTTTACATTTTCAAGTCCTGAACACAATAGGTTTTATGTTTCTATATTAAAAAATATTCTTAAAAGTTGTTAAAAGGTTAGAATGGAAAAATTGAGAGAATTATTAACTCTACTTCTCTTAGGACTAAGTTGTACTGAGATGAATACAGAAGTTTGGATGAAAAGGAGTTTTAGAGGATTATTGGAAACCTAATTTATTTAAAATCCTCTATTATATAATTTATTTTTTTCAGTTCTATTATGTGATACATTCTAAATAAATCCTAAGGAATTTTATCTTTTGGTAGTAAAACAACACTTGTACTATGTCAAAGTCACTTTAAATATTAGCATGATTATGAAAAATAAACATCATTATAGATTTATAGATTATCAATTATTTATTGGGAAGGTTATTCTGAATATTGGAAGTCAACTTATTGATGTTTATCCATTATTTTTGGAAAGTGCATTTCTTTACTCTCCAAAAATAAAAAATCTAGTAACATTTGTCACAATGGAAGTAGAGTATATTGATACATCAAATTAAATAACCTAAATGTTGTGGATGAAGTCATAACTTGAATACATAATTGTAGAAGTTTCACACACTTTAATGACTGGGTGTGATAATCTATAAAATTCCATATATTACATACAACATTATTACTTTATTTTATGATAAAAATACATATTATTACAACTCCCAAAATCAATAGGTTTAGTGTCTTGGAAAAATTAGGTTCATATAATATTAACACATATACAAATTTAATCATTATTTAAATACTTATTCATAAAACTCATATGGGATTTCATAATTTACTTAGTATATGAAATCACCCGGGGACATACACTAAAGAAATGGTTAGCTAAAATCCCAAAAGGGAAGGAATAATAGGAAGGAACACGAGACATGAATCAATATAAGTACATGGTTGGGAAGAATAATCATAATCATATCATAATAATTGGATGATCATCATAAGAATATGGAAATCATTTGATGGTTACAAGTAATGTGGCACATTTATAACACTAAAACATCATAATATAGGTGAAGGCTTATAGACAAGGCATCCTAAAATTATAAAAAAATATCACTACATCATTTACATAAACAACATTTTAGAAAAAGCTAACAACATCATGTATATTCATAAATATATGATGAAATATAATACTTTACTAAATTAATTAGAGGGATACATAATATTTGGTCCACTTATCCTATCAAAATATGATCATAATTAGGCATTACACATAAAAAGTAAAGATATATTTATCATATAAAAGAATAAAACCCATGAGAAAATAATGGTTTTAATAATTTTTTAATAATTAATACATAAATGAATAAACATAGAGGCTTCCAAAAAAGGAAAATTTTATTTTATAAATTCAAGGGTAGAATAAAAAAATAATATCATATTTCATGGAGTAAAGAACTATAAATGAGATATTTCAAGGAAAAGTATTTATCAATAATAATAAAGGTTGCTAAAAATGATTCCCAATGAAATAAAGGCATAAATATACTTAGGAAAAGAAAAGTTTTAGTTAAATAAAAGGAATTTGGAAGGGATTTTAAAATATGTATAGGGGAAAAGAGAGAAAGAGGGTGTAAACCCAAAAGAAAAGGGAAGAGTTGAGAGTCCCCTTACCTTAGGTCCCATTTTATTTGATCATGTTTTCACCTATTTAATAACCAATTTATGATTATTAAAACATTATTAATGAATTAAATTAAATCCATTTCTATTAATATTGATCAATCATAGTCATTTTAATTTAGTTATTAATATTTCAATGAAGATAAAATGGTTTGATGATGTGTTTGTTTATATTATCTCATTCTCATTTCAATTTTATGTCTTTGATTCATTATTATTTATTCAATATAAAAAATAACACTATAAAAATAGAAACAAATAAAATTATATATTTTGTCATTATATATATGTTATACTAAATATACATGAATGTGATGATCAAAAAAAATTGGCAACATCCTTGTGGTCGGGTACACCAAGTATTAATAAGACTTTATGAAATAGGGAGAAAGAGGTAATAATAATGAATTATAAATATTTTATATTAACTATATAGTATTTTAATAATAATTATAAATATATAATATACTAACAAAACATAAAGGCAATGATAAATATAGAATTGACAATTTCCTCGTAGGTGGGTAAATTGACCATTAAAGAGACATTGTCAAAAGAGGTATAAAGAAAATATACATTATATAAAATGTTTATAACTACTTTACAATAGTATAATAAAATTTATTTAATGTTTATATTTTCATTATTTAATTCAGATAGGATGTTTTTATAAAATGGAATGAGAATGGAAGAATATAAGGAGGAACAATTTAAAGTAGAAAGTGATAAAGGTTACCTCAATCCTCGATGTTTCTCATTTTTTAAGACCTTAATGTCTTGGTGAATTTGATTTGGATGAGACCAGAACATTCATAAGGATCTTAGAGGGTTTATGAGAATGTAATTGGGTAGATATTCTTCATGAATAAGTGTTTGGGATGTTATTTTTCACAGGGGGTGAGAGGGGGTAATTATACATGAAGGGGAAGAGGTATTTTAGTTTAAAATAATGAATAAAATATTATTTCAAGGGAAAGAATTTAAATAGTGTCCTTATTTGAGAATATGGATAGTATTTGATTAAAAAATACATGTTTTTATTACTTTCAAAGAATTGAAACATCTTATTTATTGTTTAATACAAAATAAAGGAAGAAAGAAACAAAAATTATTTGTTTAATTCCATACTTTATATTTTTAGACTTTGGAAAACCACTTTTAGGTTTGACATATTTAATTGTTTTTAAAATTATATTTTATCTTATTAAACCTATTTTTTCCAGATAATTTTATTTATAATTTATTTTTTCATTATTACCTTAATACTATGATATACAACATGTGGTATTTTAAAAACCACATTTTTTCTATTCATCTAAAATTGATGTTTTTATAAAAATACTAAAAAAAATTCTTGGAAAATTAAAAATTAATGATTACAAAATTAGAATTTATATTATCAAAAATAATTTTTAAAATTAGATAATTTTAATATTTAAATATTAATAATAAAATGAGTGTTTTTATAAAATATGTTGAAATACACTTTATTAAAATACACACTTATACTCAATTTGAGTTTTATAATTTTAATATTTATTTTATGTTATTTAAAATTTTAAATATAATTATTTTAATCATCTTAAATATTATTCACATGTCATTTTACTATTTTAATGATCAAAATACCTTTCAAATAGTGAGGTTACTATTCCAACAATCATATTATATTTATACTTCTTATGAATAACTTTTATTTTCCTCATTCATAAGAAATTAGTTTTATCTCAAAGTTCTATACATATTTTAAAAAATTCCAATCATATTCCTAATGTTTTGTTTTATATTTATAGTATTTTTTAGGGGTGGGATATTTATCAGTGACTAAGACCCGATGGATTTTCAAATACTACTTATATTTTTTATTTGTTTTTATTATTCCATTATAATATTTTTAATTTTATGGGGTATATTTATTCTATATATGTAATGTTCTATATTGATGAAATAAATTAGTGTTATTTTTATTATGTGGTTTATATATTTTACACTATAACTTATACCTAAATATTACATTGATATATATTGAGAATGAAAATAATATATAGAAAATTATGGGTAATTACATAATAAAAGTGAAATTAATTTCTCAAAGAATCCACTGAAACATTTAAGTTTGAATTATTTTGGCATTAAGTACCACTTCATATAGAAGAAAGATGAACATAAATAAATTAATTTGGAATATATTTCATCAAAGTAGTAGGTAGAAGATATCTCAATGAAGCACCTTATAAAGGATAAATTGCATCACTTTAGAGTGTGTGTATTCTGTCACAAAATCCTTGTAAGATCATTGATTATTTTCCTTATTTAGTTCCTTTCTATTTTTTCACAAAGTGATAGAAACGTTTTTGAGATATTTTTGTAAAGGTGGAGAGTGTCTTGTTACTTGGGGAGTTGATGATGGGAAGAAGATAGGAGTGAAGAGATATATTCAGTAAATCCTTTTAGTATATAATACAAATAGATGAATAATATATTATGATTTAGAAATCATAAAATAACATTAGTCATTAAAAACATGTGATGGATGAAAATTTTATAACATAAGAATGATTAAATTGTATGGCTTGGAATGAAATGATATTTCATGACACTTCCATGTTGTTTACTTATTAGTCATACTATATGACCAAGTAATGTCATATGACATGATATGACACTGCCTTATACTACCTATTCCAATCATAACGTATGATTGGATGGATCATAAATCCATAAAACAATAGGTCTGAAATATGATTTTGTTACCCATGCAGTCATAGAGTATGATTTTTTATATCATTTTGTATAAAGGATGCCACTATCTTCAATTATAGTGGTGGATAAACATCGATAAATCTACCCATAATGGCTATCATTAAGAGTACCATTACATGATATGTAACATTAGGTAGGTGTTACATTAATATATATGAGGCATAAACTATATGACACATTAAATCATGAGTTATAATGAATGCGTTAATTAATGAATCACCTAAGAGAATCCTTAAGGCTATATAAAGACTAATATAATGTGATATAAGTGGTACACATATTTTCCTAATACACAATTGGATTTACCTAACCTCTAAACTCTCTTTCTCCAACCTCATTTGAATCATGAGATGCTAGTACATAATGAAGGAGATAATAGAACATCACAGATGATGAAGAGTTATACTCATATAATAAATGATCCAATCATCTCATGGATACCTCCAAAGATGAGAGTCTTTTAACTATCACTATAGTGGTCATTATAAATAACATTAAAAGTGTTCATAGGTAATGAAAATGATGTAAAGGATGATACAATGTAAGATACACACTAGTTTTATAGGTCATTAATTTCTATTTTTACATGTATTCCATATTTCTATGCATAAATATATTGTTCTTTGGATATCAATCACTTCTATTGCATCAATTATGTATTAATATTCCCCTAAGAATCCAAAAATTGGTATAAAAATCATCCATGAAATTAGATTTGTGAAATCATATGTGAAATGAAGGAATTATATATTGTATTACATGTCACTAGTTAGTCAGAAAATATGGTAATTAGGTTTTCTATATAGATTTTTTATCATGGTATATGATGTAATATATCTTGACCCTCAACATAGTTTAACCCCACCATTTTATACTAGTTGTAGCATATAAACCCCTCTTATCATAAAATATGATTTACAAATACAATTTTTGAAAAAAGAGTATCAAATAATTAAGGTGATATCAACCTCTATTATAAAATATGATATGTAATTGTCGTAAAAAATATGGATAATCAATCATAATATATTATTATGTATCATATTCTATGATTGGGATATCAGTTATATTGTATGAATGATAGTGGTAGAAGCTGAGATTTATCTATCATCATCTACAATTTAATATATATCATAATTGAAAACTTATATCACATTTTTTGAATATGTCGATATCATAAACTATAATTAAAAAATATTTTTTAATAATAAATTAATAATTAATTTATTATTTATAATTTTTTTTATAAATAATGATAAAAAGGTATTATTGGTATATTTATTAATCTATAAAGTTTTTATAAATTAATTATTTATAAAGAGTTTATAATCAATTAATTAATGTTCATTAAACATTTATTATTAAATATTCTTTTATATTACATGATAATATTAAAAAATATATATTTTATATAGCATGGATTATGAATTAGATAAAGTATTTGTTTATAAAATCATAATTTTAATTTATAGTGTTTATAAATCACAATATAAGAAAAAATATAAAGTTTAAATTATTAAATTATAAATTTTTCATAATTTATTAATTTTAATTATTTAAACTAAATTCTTAGTTTGGGAATTTATCTAAACCTCGTCAAAATAATTTTTATAAATGATTTGATTAAGTATTAAATAATGTTGAGTATACGATATATAGATTATGTAAAATGTTTACATAATATAAATTAGATTATAAAATGTTTATAATACAAAAAATATCATATATTTTATGTGAAATTTCATAAAATGAATAAAACGAAATATTTTATATTATCAATGAATATAAATTGTTTATATTCAAGATTATATAGTTCCTATAATGAGTTTCTAAATTATAAACTATTTATAATTAATTTTTAAGAATTGTTAATAAATATTATTTCCTGTTTAAAGTTTTGAATTATTTATGTATTTAAAGCTTATTCCAAGCTTTATTTATAGTTTTAAATTATTTATATTATGAATATTTATATTCTTTAGTTTAAATTGTTTAAACTGCTTCTTAGTTATCATAAAAGCATTTAAAAATTACATACTAGGTATGATTACGTAGGATTTAGTTTTCATCTACATTGACCTTAGTTTATAAATAAATTTATTATTTTAAATCTAGTAATCGAATATAGTTTATAAATATTATATTTTAGTGTTATGATTAATTTGATTCTCTCTTGGGTAAATTATTTCTAGGTGGAGGGACTTTGTGTAGGAATTCATACTGGCCTGGAGGCTTATGCCTTATTCTAAAAATATTGGGGTTGGATAACTATGGCTATAGGATTAATCCTATGGATATTATCAATCTCATGTAATTATAAACCTTTATATTAAGAGTTTATGCGCATTATGTATGAGATGTATTTAGATATGTGTATATAACATTGAATTATATTTTAGGGTGAGTAACACAATTCAAGGGTAGTGTAAAGAGTTACACATCAATATGGATTGAATATATTGATTTAGTGGAAAGAATATGATTCTAAACCTAAATCATTATAATAATATATTTATAAAAGGAATAACATGAAATATGATTGTGATATTAAATACTCTTTAAAATACTAAGTGTAAGATTCCTTCCAAGGTATAACATGTCAAAACCTCAACAATCCAACCAGGTAGTTTCTGATAAAGAAGTGTACCCATGGATTGTCTTATATAAAGCATGGTGGAAATTAATATTCCTAAAAACAAGGTAACAATATACTATCATGATATTTGGATAAAACTTATTAGGGAAACCATAAAATTTAGGACACTAGAGGAATTGAGTAAGGTTTATTTATATTTTAAATTGGACAAAGAGTTGTCCACTAAAATATCCAAGAGTCATATATGATATGTTTGAGATGATTCCTTATGTAAATAGATAAGTGGTGAGATAAACACTATAGTAGAATCATTTAATAGTGAAATATGGATCTTAGAACACTAAAGGGCATGCTGAATATCAAAAGGGGTCATCATTTTAGTGGGATCCCATTTAATAAAATTCCTTATTAAATGGTAATAAAACATATAACTCATATGATAAAAGATTATGTTTTAGATAAAAATAATCATAATAAAAATTATATTTGAGATTAATCCTTAGGAATTAAAATCGTACAGCAAGCTACTCTTAATACTAGAAACTTAAGAAGAGTTGTTAAGTAAAATAAATTCAATCTTTTTGAGAAAAACCTTTCTGAAATAACCAAGTGTTGATGTTGTTAAATAGGTGAATCCAAAAGCTTATGATAAGAATAGATTAATTCAATTAGGATTTTAGAGTAATTATATTCAAAATAAAATAAGTAATTTTTAGTCTAATATACTAAAAAATATTGGGTTTTCCAATGATGCTTAATATAATTGAGTGCTCTAATAACTTGTAGAGGCTGAATATTTCTTATCAAGATTATTTTAGTAATGAAATTCATACTATTTTAATTGATGGAAATGTTATAATAATATTAATTAATATAAAGATAAATTTATCTAATATTCTAAAGATACGAGAATAGATAAATTGTGCATGAAATGTCTTTTTTTGTGTGCTATATAAAGTAAAAGTGGGTAAGAGTTTAAACTAAAAGGAGAAAAGTTTTTTGTAGAGTCCAAAAATGTTTCTCTAGTATCCAATCAAGGTCATTGAAACCTATAGGTCTTATTATTAAAGAGGAGTAATATTTAAATTTGATAGAATTATTCAATGTTCTTGAAGTGATTTTAGACAGTCCATGGAGTTTCCATGTCAGGTATCAATTTTATAGAAACTTACTCTTTATTTTGAAAGGTTTGTTTTTTAAAATTACAATTTTTAAGTTTTATAAATATACAAGAGTTAAAAATAAGTGGAGGAATATATTGAGCTTATTATTTTCATTCAAGTGATGAATTAGGAGTTGTTGTATAAAATATTTGAATGAAAAGTGTTAGAACCAGTCCCTTCACTAGAGTAAAAATCGATTTTTTTGATACTTTTGTAAAAATCCTTAATCGTCATGTTTAAGTGGTTAGAATAATTTTGAGAGTGTTTCAAGGGATTTGGAACATAAATCTGGGGCTAGAAAATAATGTTGCAACAACATCTGCTAGTTGGTATAGGTCTACCGGCTAGCTAGTGGATAAAAATAGAACCTGATCTTGGTCTTAGGGACACAATCTATTTGGTGTAGGTCACTAGAATGATGATGGACTCAAATTATTTTTTTAAACGAGGGAAAAAAGGTCTCCCCCACCTTTTCTTTAAGATCCCTTACCCAAATTTCTCTCCATTTGGATAGTAGAATCCCTATTGGTGTTCCCCTCCCATTCCTATCTCTTAAATGATGGATCTCCCTCATTCCATTTATAATTTAAGGGAATACATGTGTGATAACTATCCTTATGTTATTAAATGAGTCCTCCTCCTCCCTTTATTTAGTTTTTCCACTATCAAGAAGTGTTTTTTTATTTAAATCTAATATACCATATTTTAAGGGAATTTTTCGAGTTTATCGGTTTCTTCTAATTTTTTCTAAACCTATATTTTATAATAGACAGGTATACTATAATAAGACTATGGTAGGTGGTACCTATACTTAACCTATATAATTTATTTGTTTTTCAAGTGTTTTATTGTGTAGTCAGGTCAGCCTTTCCACACAATGACCTAAATTAAATTTTAATTAATTAAATTGTTCCTTGTATTAGGTAAATGTCCTAGGTTAAGTGATATATTTCAAAGTGAAAGTAAATTCCTATCATAATTCCATGGTTATATATTTGATCATAAGCTATCCTAATTAAAATTTATGGATCAATAATGCTAAATTTGTTGGATAATTTGAGTATCTTTGTTTAATTCCATCAAGTGAGTATCTATGTTTTAAATTAATGATTATGAAATAGGGTTTCAAAATAATTGATGATCTTAAAATGGAATGTCAAGGATTGATATATATTTCTATAAAATAAATGGAATTATGTATAAATATTGATGAAATTCCATGGTGAATTAAATTTCTTAATTATGAGTTAGAAAGTGAATTTAGTAAATCACTTGACTAATGTAAAGTGTAACATATGTTTAAAAAATCCTAATGGAATTCATGGTTTGAAATCTTTTTCTATAAAATTAATTGGTTTTTCAAAAATTTAATTATTCATTTTAATTAGAAGTGGGTACTAAAATTTGAAATGATTATTATAGATTATGGTGGACTTGTAATTAATGATAATTTAATGGAATTAATTATTAAATAATAAAGTGATTCAAAAAAGTTTAGTACATGGGAATGTTGAGATGAGATCTCAAATTCCATATGACATAAGATAATTGGGAATGATAGAACATGATGAGATCTCGGTTTCCACATGATATATGAAAGATGACTTAGAAATGTGGGGGTGAGAACTTAGATTCCATATGATATATGATATTAGAGAATTTTTGGAATTCCTAGATGAGAACTTGGATTACAAGGGAATGATGGGATGCGAACATGTATTCTATGTGATATATGATCATAGGGGAATACTGGGGAATATTAAGATGAGAGCTCCAATTCCATGTGAATGTCCGGAAGAACACCTGGATTCAGTGTGTAACTAATTAATGGGGAATACTAGGATGATTGATCACATTCTATGGAATTTCCTAGAGGAGTTCTTATATTTCATGTGGTACTTTAGGGTACTAAGAATTCTAGGATGACACCCAGATTCCATGGGTTTATTTATAGAGGTGTTATCATCATGATGTTCTTAGAGACACATAAGCACTAGATGCAGTAGGTATGGTTGATCAAGGTCATATAACTATGTATCAATATGGTTTATACTGATCTCAAGTGTCATCATAAGTCCTGAATATCAGTGTTTATTTACTGCTTTTATTTAATTGTTTAAAAACTAATAAGATTTTACACTTTAGCATGCACTTTTATTTTAGACAGGTTATTTTTGGGATGCCATTTGTGGTGATCTATTGAGTTATACTCACATACTTATTGGGTTTCTATTGAACTTGGGTACTCGAGAAGGTGTCATTATTTTATCATAGGTTACAAGATGCAGTTAGGACCCATTATATGTTTGTTATCTTAGAAAACCATGAGTGGAGTAGAGATTTTAGGATAGGGTAGGACTTGAAACTAGATTAGGGATGAGTTATAGTTTTATTTTTTACTTTTACCTTTATTATTTATTATGTATGATCTTCCCATGGGGGGATCAGCTAGGGAATGTATGGAATATGCATTTATTATCAAATTTTGATGATTTATTTATCTACTGGAACTTACCCTATCTTATTTGTGATGTTTACTTGGACTAATTTATTTTTTTCAATTATTTCCATAGTTATAGATAATATAATAATGAGGGAGAGGTCTCTCCATCAGGACCTCACATGACCTCATTGCTAGTCAGCAGCCTCTGGCATATGGGGAGGTGTGACTGAGGTTATTTGGTGCATCGGGAGGGAGAACCAATTTAATGGTAACCGAGTATGGGCATTACAAATTGCTACTAGAGCATGTTATTATTATTATTTTTTATTAGTAAATAGAAGAATATGATGTGTTAGGTATTAGTAATGTGATCGTTCTGAGAGAAAAACAATGTTGTTATGGGTGGTACTTATTGTTCTTGGAAATTATCTTATTATATTTGTATTTTCTTTTCACCTTGAGTGAGACACATGGTTTTGATGTTACTAGTTTATGATATTTATACTCTTGGAACGATATAGAAACATAGGTTGTGTGTTATCATGCATCATTTTAGGAACATAGGGATTCACATGACATGCATCATGTTAGGAACATATGAATAAAACATATATATCATGATGCTTTTGATTTATATCATCTTGTGATTATATTTTCATAATTTATATCCAACTTTGGTTGTGACTGTCTATTGGTAAAAATGGCCTAGGTCATTTAAAGTGTCAGTAGTTTAATATAATTTTTTTTACCATATAAAGATATCATGTAATATTACTTTTCCAATCCCCTATATAATATCTTAATTAATAAGTAGATATAAATGCATTGTTAAGTGAGGGTATATGTTAAATGGAGTTCTAGTAAGAAACATATATGTTTTTTCCTTTATAACTTATGAATTAAATTCTATTTTACTAATCCATGGTGAATTTTAAATCTTGTTAACTCATGAAAAGTTTTTAAAATATAAATACCATGAAATGATAAAGTATAAATCATAAATCCTATGTGTTTTGGTAATGTAAAAATGCAATCCTTATAAGATGTTAAATTTTAAAACAAGAGCCTTAAAAGTGGTGGTATTCAAAACCTTTTGAAATTATAAAGTTTTAAAATATATATTTTTGGAAGAAAATAAATGTAAATCTATATAAAAATTGGGTTTTATGGTTTGTGGTAATGATGAGTCCCTTGAAAATGATGCAAGTCTTAGATGATCATCATACCTTGAACCCTTGATCCATTATCTATGTATATAGATTAAGCTTTGGTATGGGTTCTTAGGGAAATTAGGAGTGCCCTGGTAAGGGTGAGATAAAATTACTAGTAAGGGTTATGTATAGTAGAATCTATCATGAGTAAATAAGTCATAATTAATATGAAAATGTAATTAACTAAAAACACATGCTATTTAATCATTAAATTTATCACAAAATGCATCCATGGATGATATCATTGCAATAATCTCATGGATAATAATAATAGAATTTTAATTAAAGAAAATTTTTAATATTGGAAATAATGATCTCAAACATATGAGATCTTTACCATCAAGGTCATGTTTTAGGAAAGATTAATAGATGGTTAGGTATACACAAAAAAACACATTTAATAAGTTTGAGAAATTTGTTTGTCTCACAAGACATGTCAGTGCATCGAGGGGATATATAATTCTAGGCCCCACCCATCACTACATGTCTAATGTATTCCTCATATATTTAATAATCAATTTAATTCGTAGATAATATTTCTGATCAATAAAAATCTATATTGAGTGAATAATATGGAATATTAATATTTCCCCAGTAAATCAAATAACTTCTATACTAAAACATCATATATAGAAATGGTATATGTCTTAGGAAATAATCATATCCATGATACAGAGAATATAGATATTTTAGTTAAATTTAATGTCCATTGAAATATGATCACAAAAAATTTAATTTTCCAAGAGAAAGTTGACGACCAAAAAATTAATAAGAGAAAAAATATGACCACCAATTCCTCAAAAATATAGATGTTATAATAGATTCATGTCTTTTAGAGAAAAAAATAAAATGGAAGTAAAAAAATAAAATAACTTTTCATTAAATAGTTTTATTTTTAAAACCATTGAAAACATATATAATAAGATAAATAACTTAAAATGGTTATGGTGGTGATAAAATCCATTAATTTCATATACATTAAAAAGAAACATTCATTTTGAATTTTTGTAAAGAAAGTAAAAATTGACCCCTTCAGAAAATAATAGAATAATTACTCTCAAACCTTTTATAAATTCATGGATAAAATAATTTTTTTATGAATCATTTTAGAAAATAAAAAGGACCTTTATAAAATTTTATATAAAAATATGAACATAGAATAAAAATATACCCGATCAAATGAGAAATAAGATCGACTTTTCTTTTAAACATTTATTTGATTGATTAAAGTACCAAAGAGAGTAAAAGTTATAATAAAACAAGAAAATATTTAAATATCCAGAGGATAATAAAATACATGGAGTTTATTATGGATAGATTATAATATTCCTTTAATTAAATTAAGAGATAAAAAATGAGTTTGTAAAATATATTCCTATCACTTTTGTAAATTTTAAATTTTAACCCTTGAAATAGTGAAATTGAATTGAAAATTTAATAATAATGGATAAATAGATATTCATGTTAAATAAATCAAAGGGTTATTATATACACCACATAAACATAAATAGGTTTATAATAACAAATATGTCTCAATTGAGTATAAATTGAGATGAAATCCCTAACCTCATGTTTGCTTTTCCTTGTAAGTCATTTAAACCACTTGTATAAAAAAATTATAATTATTATATCTTCATAAAATAACCACATATATATATATTTATAATATCACATATGATCCATTTATATCATCTTATCACCCATTTTTAACAATCTTTTATTATTATCTTTGTTTCAGGTGTTTACTGCTTTTTTATAAGCATTTTGGTTCAGTAGTTTTGGTATTAATACTTTGATTATGGTTCTATAATATGTATAATTTTAATCATGATATAAATAACATATTTGTTCATTATATATATATATTCATATATTTATATTTAAATCCATCCATAAAACTTATAGATATAAAAAATGAATTACTCCATTCATGGAGATGATATGCCGTATGTACTCATGAACACTATTTTCACTTTTCAAAAAATGGAACAAAAGAAAGGTAAATAATAATTCACCTTTCTAGAAAAATTATTATAATATATATATACCATATATAATCATTAAATCTATCCTCATTACCATCCATGTAATGTGGAAATGAAAAATGGTTCACATTGCTTCATAGAGGTGGTAGTTAACATGTACACACGATTGATGTTATTATTTTACAAAAGATTAGATGGTAAGAATGTAGATATGAAAGTTTACTTAAAGAACCACAATTATGTAATAAATATCATATATAAAAATTAAACCCATAATAACAACCATCCGTGAAATATGGTGATAAAAAATGAATTGTATCACTATGTGGAGGTGGCAGTACACTCATACACAGAAACGATACTTTCACTTCCCATTTGATGGAAAAGAGGGTGAATAATGGTGGTTCCATAAAAATAATAAAATTTTAGTATATTTAGGATACTAAAGTTTTTATTTTATGATGAATACCAAAAATTTATAGGAGTTAAAATAAGAAATAATTTGAAAGAGTTTGGGTAGGATGATTAATCCTTCTTCGGTAGGCATCCTTTAGATCCCTTCTTAAGGACCCTTGGAATAGTCTTTTAGGAATAAAAACACCTCTAATTAGTGGATAGTAAAGTTAATAGGATAATTAGTTAAGGTTTTTTTGATCTATATGGTTCAAAGTGGTGTAAATAAAAAATAATGGGGGAGTTCTTTTATAACTAGGGGAGATGACACACTTGAAATTTCCTAAAAGATTAAAATATAATAATGTCATAATAGAAAAAATACTTCTAAATAGACATAAGTTCATATTTTGGGATAATTTTAGAAAAAATATGTCTATAAAATATAATTTATACAATTATAATGATCAAAATTACCCTTATATCTTGTTATAACCCCTCAGTAAATCGATATTTAACCTCAACCATCACAACGAATTTTTAATGATTTTACTATTCATTATGACCAAACATAAGAAGATCTCATTACTAAATATAAATTATTATTATTCAAAATTTGGAATCTATTTTATCAATTTTATTTCATATAAGTGTAAGAATTTAATTTAAAACTAAACATGCAAAAAATGTGATGAAAAACTGTTTTCTAGGAAAAGGTGTTTTTAAGCCGAAAAATTGACTTGTATCAAAATCATGAAAAATAATGATCCTAATGGAATTAATTATATTATTTTAAATAAAATGTATTTTATATCAAATTAATACCAAATTAAAAATATAATGAAACTTTTTAAATTTTTTATTTAAAGAAAATAAATGATAGTTTTTAAAAAATCAGTATTTTTCACTCTTCACTAAAAAATAAATATTTTTTGAAATATTCAAAATAATAATACTAATAAAATAATGTAATTATGAATAAATGATATAATTTTCACATAATAAAATTTCAATATTTTTTCATGGTTCTTTTAAACTCAATGTTGCGTGTAAATCAAGCTATCAAAGAAATTAAACTCATTTACAGAGAAATATATCAAAAATTATCAGGGTGTTACATTATACACCCCTTATAAAAATTTAAACCTTAGAATATAATCACTTTAATAATTAAAAAATGGTATTTATGTCTCAACACATCCTTTGGTTCCCATATAGATTCCTTAAATTTATGGGTTCTCCATAAAACATTGGCCAGTCGAGTGGTCTTTTCTGGTAGAACTTTCTCTCTACGATCAAAAATCTACATTGGTTGTTCCTTATAAGAGAGATATTTATATAGTGGAATGACCTCTGAGTTCAATATAAATGAAGGATTAGGAATTTACTTACTCAATATAGATACATATATTACATCATGACCTTGAGAGAGATTCAGTGAAAGCACCAAGAGATAATCTACCATCCCGATATGATCAAGATTTTTAACAGGACTGATTTATCTTGGTCTCAAATTTTCATTCTTTCCAACTATAATAACCATATTCCATGGAGAAATTATTTGGAGTACCTTGTAACAAACTTTAAAATCTAGATCTCATCGATGATTGTCCATATAATTTTTTTGATAACTTTGAGCTTAACTTATGTGCTTGTGAATGGATATAAGATTATCTACTATTTCCTCAAATAGATCAAGTATTAAAAGGTTTCATTCTCTAACTTCATATCCAAACATTTTAGTTATACACTTACTTTAATATATGGATTCATAGGGATCCATCTAGATGCTCGAGTAAAAGATATTATTGTAAAAAAACTCTACCAATGAAAAGTGTATCCCAACCACCTTTGAAATACATAGAGAAATATCTTAAGATGTAATATAGAGTTTAAATGGTCCTCTTAAACTACACATCTATTTGAGTATGTTAATCAGTAATAAAACCTAACTCCATATCTAGATCCCACTAAAATATTCTCCATAACATCATGGTAAACTATTAATCCCAATCCAATATAATTAAGATTTTAAATATATGTAATATCATAATTTTCTTAATGTATAACTGAGTAATATATTGAAGAGAGAAATATTATCTAATAGTTATAAAATGAACTGATTTCATATACAGATCAACTAAAAACCAAATAGAATTATTAACTTTAGATGTTTTGGGGTGTCCAATGATGAAATCCTTGGTAATATTTTCCAATTTCCATTCTACTATGGGTAATGGTTGTAATATACACTTATAATTTTGTCTCTCGAACTTAACATACCAACACACGATGCATCAGGTTACATACTCTGCAATATCACATTTCATGATATCCCACCTAAAATACTCTTTTAGACCTCTATACATCTCTATACTCCCGAGAGTAATAGATAATGATGTATTTTGAGATTCATCCAATAGATACTTCTTCAAGTCTAGTATTGACAAAATACACACTCAGTTTCTAAATCTTATCATTCTAGTATGATCACGATAAAACAATTTAATATTCCTTACCTTATTCTATAATTCCACTCTTCATTTTGTGCCTTCTTGATCCTCTCATTAATTAATGGTTGAACATTCATATGAGAGAGATAATATAAGACCCATTTAGTCAATTTTTCAAGATCTATCTTCTAAAAATCCCTAAATATTGGATCTATTTCAATCCTTATCATGGACAGACTAGCATGGTCTTTCTATCTTAGAGCATCATCCTCCTTATTCTCCCTCTAAGGGTGGTAATGTATTAAGAAGTCGCAATGTTTCATTAACTCTAACCATCTTTTTTTAGTGCATATTCAACTATTTCCATGTAAATATATAATTATTGATTTTATGATCAGTATATATATCAAACCTTTCACAATATAGATAATTCCTTCATATCTTCAATGAAAAATTTACCTTTATTAGTTCCAAATCATGAATCGGGTAATTTTTCTCATAAATTTTTAATTTTAAAGATGTATAATCTATTACCATGGAATTATACATGAGGATGAGTCCAAGTAACTAATTTTATTCATCACTATATATCACAAACCCTTCTCCACTATTAGGTGGTGTAATCACAGGCGTACTGACCAACCATCTCTTCAGTTCTTTGAAACACTTTTCACATTTATACATCCATAAGAACTTGGCTCCCTTTTAGGTCAACTTAGTGATTGTATTAGACAATCATGAGAAATATCTCAGAAATAATCAATTGTATCCATACAACCCAAGAAAGATATAGATATTAGTTACTATGGTTGGTATATTCCATTACTCAATAACTTCTATATTTAAAGGATCTGCTGATATACCCTTGCTTGAGATTATTTGACCTAAAAAAATGAAACATTCTGATGCCAAAATTCACACTCAGTAATTTTTTCATACAACTTATACATTATTAGGGCCTTCAATACAATCCTCAAATATTATTTATTCTCTTCCACACTCTTCTAATATATTATAATTTTATCTATAAGACTACCACAAACTAATAAAGGTAATATCTTGTGAATCTATTCATTAAAACCATGAAGATTATAGATGAATTGGTAATTCCACATGGAATTAATATAAATTAATATTGACTATACCTTATACAAAAGGCTGTCTTGGGTATATCCTCATTCTTGAACCTTATTTGATGATTTCCAAATTGAATATTAATCTTGTAAAAATATTGAGCTCTTAAAAATTGATCAAATAGATCGACGATATGGGGTTGATGATACTTGTTCTTAATAGCGACATTGTTAAGTTCTTGAGAATAAATTTGAATAAGCATTGAACCATATTTTTACTTATAAAAAAGAACAAGTAAACACCATGTTTAATAACTAGGCTAAATGAACCCCTTATCTATATTTTCTTGGAGTTTCTTATTTAATTCCCATAATTCTATCAAGGCCATTCTATATAGTCTTTAAAATAGTTATAGCACAAGGTATGAGTTATATTGAAAGATAAAATTCATAATTTGGGTGAAGACTAGGAAACTATTCTAAAAAAACATAAAAACGATCCTATAGAATAGAAATATCTTCTTTATTTATTTTTCGACAAACTATATGAAATTAATATCCCTCATGAATTGGTAGTAAACCCCATATGGTTGAAATAATTTCCATTGAGAGTTTAGGTTCATCCTCACACATATAGACTATTGTATGTTGATTCATAATATTTAATGTAACATCCCTTATTCAAAAATTGACATGGGATCTATACTGAGAGATCCAATAAATGCCAAAAATTATACCAAATTCAACTATATATGAATAAAAATATTCTTAGAAATAACATTCTGAAATAAATTTATAGGAGAGGAACTATATACTTGAGATGTAATCATCCTACAATTATAATTTTTCATTACCAAATAAACATATAGTCATTGATGTGGTTAAGTGACACCCTTTGAAAATTATTCAGATATAAAATAGAGGGTACCTAAATCAATTAAAATATTTTCAATTCTATAGTGGATGATAAGTTTACCTTTCCCCACATATATTATAACTTAAAATTTATCTGTAGAAATATCATATGCTTGGCCTTCTCCCATAAGATTCTTATATGGTATGTTCACTTTATTATTGGGGTATTCATTTGAATAATTCCCCATATCTTTATAGTTGAAGCACTGGATAGAAGTGATTTATTTATTTTCCTTAAATTCGTTCTCTATATGACCATTATCTCTGTACTTGTAACAAACTCCCATTCCCTGTAAGGATTTTCTTGGATGTTTCTTTCCAAAATTTTTATATGATGGAAATTACGTTATTATCATGTTCTTATTTTATCTGTTCCTTTTTTATTAGTGACCAACCGACCTCTTTTTCTCTTGATTTTCTTTAAAGATATTGGATCTATAAAATTATTTTTCTGTATTAATGGAACTTGATATTATATAATCATATTATAAAAACATTTGAGAATATAGTTCCCTTTAGTGACTCAACATAACCATATCAAATAAATGGCCAACATTACATTTTCAGATTATGTATGTAGTTCACTACATGCCTTATCAATCATGTAAAGTTATCCATATACTCAACCACACTTTCTTCTTACTTATGAATTAAATTGATGAACTTACTTTCTATTTCTTCTCACTGTTCTTGGGGGAATAATTTATCAATTAATATCATTTTAAAATTTTTCAATTCTATTTATATCATTAATCTATTTAGTTTTCTAGATAAATAATTTCCATTTATAAAAATATCATTTTAAATAATAATCTTTCAGAATAACCATTTCACTTTCATTACTTCTAAAAACCATAAATATCTTTTGAGGGACTTAATCCATTTCCCAGCTTCTAATGGATTAATAGTTCTACTAAAAAATAGAGGCTTTTGTCACATTAATTGATCCAAAATAGGTTAATCACACTATTTAACAATTTTTTCTCTAAACGGGAATTTTTATTCATCATAACCCGAGTTGCCTGCCCTAATATGGCCATGATTCACTCAGATCCAACACCACCTATATTATCTTGCTTAATAAGTAAATCCCTACACTGGTTTTGGGTGTTTATCCCCTTTATGATATTAGGTTCCATCACTAAATAATGAAATACACTAAGTTAGATCATAATCATCATTAATATTGACCCATGAAATAAAAATCCATTTAATGGTAAAAGTTATTAAGTACTAAAAGTTATTATCATTATTATTATGTTAGCTAGGTTCATTTAAAAGATATTTTCTAAGGTTTTTAATAAAATTTATTTGATACCAACTATATAATTATAACACCAATAACCTAGAGTTGGTGCCTACTTCATTTAATTAGAATAAGACATAAGGGATCACATCACCAAGGATTGATCACTTTAGCTGTCTTAGAGAACCAAATACATTCATGATTCCCATATTACATTGGAAATATAAAAACATAGCATAAGAAACATTCTCACCTCTATGATATTATTCATAATATCCATATTTATATCCTAGGAAAAGTAAAACAATAAGGGTGAGATCAAATGCTCAGTAATGGTAACATATAGTGGAAACTATCATAAATAAAAAGGCATAATCAATATATAAAGGTAAATAACTGAAAAAACATGTTATTTAATAAGTAACTTGAGAATGAAATGAATCCATGGAAAATATCAATGCTGTAATCCCATGAATAATAATAAACGAATTATAAATAAAGAAAATGAATAATGTTGGATTTCATGATCTCAGACATCATAATATATTTACCATCAAGTCCTTGTTTCAAGACAGTTTAATCGATAGGTAACTATACCCTAAAAACCTATTTAATAAGTCTGGCCAACTAACTTTTCTCATGAGACATGTATATGCATCTATAGGATATATAATTCTAGTCCCCACCCATCACTACATGTCCAATACATTCCTTTTATATTAAAAAATTAATTTAATTCATAAATAATATTCTTTATCTATAAATATCCATATTAACTAAAGAATATAGAATATTAAGATTCCCCAGTCAATCAAGTATCTTTTATATAAAAACACTATATATAGAAATTATATATGGTTTAAGAAAAAATAATATCCATGATATAAAGAATATGGAAATTTAAGAGAAATGTAATTTCCAATGAAATATGATCATAAGAAATTGAATGTTTTTAGAGAAATTTAATGATTAAAAAATTAATAAGAGATAAAAGATGACCATAAATTCATCATAAATATACATTTTTTAATAAATTTAAGTCTATAAGATAATAAAAAAATGGAATAAAAATAATAAAATAATTTTCCATTAAATTTTTTTATTTTTAAAACCATTGAAAACATATAGAATAAGATAAATAGTATAAAACTATTATATTAGTGGGAAAATCTGTTAACTTTCTTTATGTTAAGAAGAAACATTCCTTTTTAATTTTTTTAAAGAAAGTTAAAAATGTACCATTCAGAAAATATTATAAATATTCCATTCAAACCTTTTATAATATAAAGGATAATATAAAATCTCTTAAATAAATCGTTTCAGTAAATAGAAATTAATTTTGTAAAACAATTTTGAAAAATATAGACATAGAAGAAAAATATTCCCAAACAAAATAGAAACAAGATTGAATTTTATTTTAAACATTTATTTTCTTGACTAAAGATCCAAAGAGAGTAAAATTTGGAAGAAAAAAATTAAAAACCATTAAATATATATAGAATAATAAAGTACATGTACTTTATAAAGGTTATATTATAATATTCCTTCAAAGAAATTATGTTATCCCAAAAATAATGAGATTGTAAAACAATTCTTACCCATATGGAAACTTTTAAATATTAACCCATTGAAAGAGTAAACATGAATTAAAAAATTAATAATCATGAATAAATAGATATTCATTTTATTTATATAAAATTGTTAATATATATAACACATAAATATAAATAGGTTCATAATGCAAAATATGTCTCAATGGAGTGAAAATTTGAGACGAAATCCCTTACATTAATTTCGATTTTCCTTGTAAGTGATTTTAACCTCATGAATAATAATTTAGATTTTTTATAATTACATTACAAAAAAATATACATATTTACAATATCATATATGATCCATTTATAATATCTTATTACATGTTTATTAAAAATAATTTTTTATTATCATTGTTTTAGGTGTTAACTACTTTTTTTATGAGAATTTTGGTTTATTAGTTCTTGTCCTTGTACTTTTATTATGGTTTCACCATATAAATAATGTTAATCATGATGTAAATATCATATATATTTATTATATATATATATATATATATTTATCTATAAAAGTTCTAGATAGGTTAAATGAATTACACTATTCATAAAGACAATATGTCGTACATACGCCGGAACGTTGTTTTCACTTTTCAACGGATGGAATTAAATAAAGGTAAATAATGTATAACCTTTAAATAATCATTATTATATTATATATATATATATATATATTAAATAAATTTGAGGGTCAGTCCATTTTAATTGAAAGTAAAATAAGAAACCACTTTTAAAATAAATGGGTTAAGGGGGAACCCATTACATGTCAAAGGAAAATATGGATTAAAGAAACATGTCACCAAGGACTAAACATGGTCCCAAAAGTCCAAAGTGAGAAAAATGTTAGAGGCAAGCATTGGTAAAAGTTTAATCACCCCCTATCCAGATGATTCTATAGGGAGGGGGGATATTATTTTTCACATATATATATTTATATAGCATATATTCATTAAATCTATCCTTATTACCATCCATGTAAATTGGAAATTAAAATAGATCACATCATTTCATGGAGGTGGTAGTCCACACGTACACACAAGCGCCATTATCATTTTCCAACAGATTGGAAGGTAAGATTGTAGATATGATATTATAATTCTAAAATTATAATTATATCATATATATCATATATAAACACTAAACCCATAATAATAACCATCCATGAAATATAGTGATGGAAAATGAATTGTATCACTACGTGGAGGTGGTAGTCCACACATACACACAAGGGATACATTTATTTCCCATTTGATGGAAAATAGGGTGAATAATGGTGGTTATATAACAAAACTAGCATTTAATCATATTGATAATAATGAATTTTTTATTTTATGATGAATACCACAAATTTATGGGAGGTAAAATAAGAAATAATTTGAAATAGGTCTAGTAGGATGATTTCCTCTTTTTCGATAGGCCTCCTTTAGATCCCTTCCCAAGGATCCTTGGAATGGACTTTCAAGAAGACCAAACCCTATAATCAAGGGATAGGTCATTTTAAATGAGAATTGGGTAGGGTTTTGTGGGGATAAATGTCTCAAATGTGTGAAAATAAGAGATAATAGTGGTGTCCTATTTTAAGTGGGGGAGACGACACACTTGGAATTTCCTAAAAGATTAAAATACTCAAGAAAAATGATTCCAAATGGACATATATTATGAGGTGGGATAATATAAGATAGAAACATGGCCATAATATAGTATTTACACAAATTTAATTGAAAAAATTAACCTTATATCTTGGTTTAACCCCCTATAAACCCATTTTAACCTTAACCATCATAATTTGTTTTAATATTTAGTCTATTAATTATGAATAAAAAATAAGTTTAAATTATTACATAATATAAATAATTATGATTATAAATATTTAATCCATTTTATAAAATTATATTTATAGAATTTGAAGAATTTAATTTATATTTAACCCACAAAATGTTGTGAAAAATGGTTTTACAGAAAAAATGGGTTTTGAAGATGAAAAATTGACTTATATAAAAATCAAGTAAAATATTGATCCTAATAGAATTAATTATATTATTTAAACCAAATGTATTTTATTTCACTTTAATGATCAACCCAAAATGTAATTTTACTTTTTAAATTACTTGATTCAATGAAAATAAATGACTATTTTACAAAAATGGGTATTTTTTACTCTTCACTAAAAAGTAAATATTTCTATAAAAATCTCAAAAATTCAACCTAAGAAAATAATTAAATGATAAATAAATGACATAATTTTCTAATAATAAAATTTCAATAGTTTGTATTATTTTATTTAAACGTGGTGTTGCGTGTAAACCAAGTTATCAATGAAATTAAATTTATTTAAAGAGAAACATGTAATAAAATATAGAGGTTTTACACTTATGGATTATACTAGACTCTAGAGTGAGTATGGTATTTTAGGTTTAATACATTTAATGATACCTTTATTTTTTTTTTGTTTTGAAAAACATGATGTCAAGTGACCTTGAGATAGGGATGAGTGTTAACCCATGAGTGATGATCCTTATGAGGGTTGGTTTTTTAGAATGGTGGTAGAACCTAGTGACCCTTAAATATGAATCCAGTTTAGTGAGTTAATTCCTCATGATCTTTGATGGTAAATTATAATAGGGGTTGAATTTTCCTCATAGATTCCTTTAGATGTGTAAATCATGGGTATACTCTTTAGTTTAGGTGATTAGGGAATATTTTCAGCTACCTAGTTTTGAGGTGGCTAGGGTGAGCACTATGAGTTATAGTGCCTTGTGTCAAGGATATTTTCAAAGGGTATGATCATTCAGATTATAGACCCTTATGATTGTGTACATGATTTTTTTACATTATAGAAGCATAGGTAATCACTTTGGGTACTTTAAACGACACCTGAGAGAATGGGTGGTCACACGCTTAGACTTAATGTATGTGTGGGGTCTGGAAATTTTTTGTGAAGGAATATAGAATACATATGGTTTGAAAAAGTGAAATTCCAAAATCATAGTTTATTTCTAGGCAGGATGAGTAAGCCTAGGGATGGTAATGGTCAACTCATAGGATTAGGTGTCATGTTTTTCAAGTTGGTTATAGTGGAGAATGAAACCCCTAGGTTTTGATAATATTTGGTGGTGTGAGAGTGAGCACTCATAGGTTTACTATGGAATCAAACTATTATTCACAATATATATTGGAATTGGATTATTATAATAGATAATTTGTGGTTTTATTGGGAATATTTTGGGTTTGGGGATGTTCGAGTGATGTAATGAAGGTATATTCCTAATGGGACTTGGTTCACACCTTCTTGGTAGAGGTTTGAGGAGCCCAAGAAGGTTTTATTATTAGGTATCTCTTTGGAGTGAGGTAACTGGGTTTTGGAAGATTCTTTCAATAAGATGACCCAGATACTTTGGTGGGTCTTGGGAGGCCCTAGTGTTTAGGTATGATGTTCATGGATTGATTAATATATTATGGAATGATTGATCTATGCTTTACCATTGCTTCATTTGACTTTGATTTAATTGTGGAAAATAGATTATAAGGATCAACACACACTCTTTAAAAATGGAACCTGTTCAGGTTGTTCTCTTGGATAGTTATAAGGTGAATACATATGATGGGGAGAGAAACATTGGTCGAGTGAGGGTATGAACCTCATTGTGAGTTTAGTTTCAATGGTTCTTAGTGATGACATTCGTATGATCCAAGAATGGGTAATGAATTTGTGGTTTTTTAAGATCTCATGTATGAGTTGGATGACCATGTCCAACCATTTTATTTGATGAAATATGACATGTGATCCATTGATATTGGGGTTTTTACCAAGTGGAGTAGTGAAAAGGACACTCTTATGGTGGGGAGCGTCATTTCTACCACAGTGTGTGAGTCTCATGATTAGAAGGGTCATTGATTCTATGAATTAGTCATGGTATAAGTATCTATATAGTAATGGAGGCATCACATGTTTGTTAATATGAAACTTTTATGTATTATATATTAACTTCGGAATGCCAGAGGTTAATTTTTGTGCAGTGTAGGTTAAATTATAAGGGATATTTTTAGGCTCGGGATGAAATGATACTAGTGCTCTGGTGAGAGCATGGTGTATATTGTGAGTGGTCAATGATTCAACTATGTAAGAACATAGGGGGTCAGTGTTGGATCTCAGTGTGTGTCTAGATGATTGTGTAATTTCTTTAATGATCAAGGAATCATGGTTTAATAACTTAACAATGGGTTGACAGTGGAAGATGAGCGTTCTTGTAGTGGGATGGCCTATGGTGGTCCAAATAGTAGTTTTATGTGAAATTTGATGTAGTGTGTTTAGAACTACATTGAGAACATCTATGGGCATGAGATGGTAGTGGTTGATGGTTGTGGTTGGGGATTTTATAAGAATATGGTGTGTTTAGGCTTGCATAAAAGGTAATGAATACGCATCCACTACAGTTTTTAAATGTTGTAACTGGTGTTCCTAGGTGTTAGTGATGTTTGATCAGAAAATAATATGGAGAATAAGAAATTATGGATGGATTGATAACATGGTGATCATTTTTGACTAGTTTCAAGGAATATTTAAGGGTCGTGATAATGGAGCTAACACAGGGGTGGTTTTGAGTTCATGATGGCACTTAGATGTGAGTGGCCGAGCTAAATAGAGAGTTGGTAAATTCCTGAGTCTGAGTATCAATTTTTTAATTTTGGAAAAAATTGTAATTATTGATAGTTTATAACCATTGAGAATGGAATGATGGTAGGATTTTATGAATGGGGTGTGATAATTAGGAAACATGCTAGTGTAGTAACCAAGATTGTGAAGCATTGTAATTATTGAGTGTCTCTCCATCGTGAGTGTTGATTCAAGGCCTCAGGTTGTGAATATTCTTAAGAATAATTCTAATCATTTCAGTAAGCATAGTTGGTTAGGGGAACAACTAGTAGATTGAGGACGTGACCTAAAAGGTGTGACATAAGAAGTGTTGGGATCCTTGGAATGACACCAAGAGTCAAGTATTATGGTGGTTTTAGTGGAAAGATATTGGTTCTATAGTGTACATGATGTTGAGGGCTTATGAAGTAGCGTTGATTTGGGGTTCCAAGTTAAAACAACTATGAAAAGTGAAACATTTGTGTTTTGATACACAGTTATTTTTAGGAATATAGCTTAGAGATGAGTTTTAATATGGTTGGGATATTTTAAAAATCAATCCTTTTATTAGAGTATAGACCGATTAAAAATTTATTGAGCATCATGTAACATTCATTAATAGATGTTTTTAAGGGGGTTGAGGCATTCCAATAGAATTTTAGGTGATTCAGGACATTGAGCTAGGGCTACAATATAATGATGAAACACAAACTACTAGATGATAGCTAAAAATAGAACCCATGGACATTTTTGGGGCCACTAGCTAGCTGGTGGCCCATATCTAGTTGGATAGTGGAGGTCACCAGCTAGATGGTAGTTTCTTAGGCAATTTTTTTAAATGAGAAAAAATGTCTTCCCCCAACATTCCCTTATTATCACCTTACCAAATTTTCTTCCCATTGGTATAATAATATCCCTGTTGGTGAACCCCTCCATTTAACCTCTTTTACTTGAGGGATATACCTTATCCCATTATTGATTCAGTTCCATTGGGTGAAATAAATAGCCTAAGGTGAATCTATTACTTCTCATCCTCCCTTTATTTAATTTTTTTTCTATTAAGTGGTGTTCTATTTTTTAAATATAATGTGAGATATTTTCAAGTAATTCGTACGGTTTCTCTATTACTTAATATTATGGAAAAAAATGTAGCATATAATCAACTTTTAGACTCTATAAATCCTAAGTTATGTGTTCCCTAGACTTAACAGATAATCTTTTTGTAACAGCCCAATATTTTAAAAGATGAAAAATATATTCGACAAAATATACGACATGCAACACCAAGATTAGAAGAGAATGTAACACCCCATAAAATTAAGATATATTTATTTTTGAATAAATTTTATCTATTCAATATATTTTGGTACATGCAAATCTAAGATTTTAATTCTCAATAACGTGCTAGACATGTAACACCGAGCTTAAACAAAACATGAAATATATAACTGTTATAACCTAGCTATTAAATTGGAGGGTATGAATAGAATAAAATAATTTAAAATATATTTATATATGTCCTACTAAATATAAATTATTGATAAATTCTTAGTAAATAATCAATCAATTTTTACTAAAGTTTTTTTATTATTCAAAAATAGGTTTTCTTTAAAAATTATTTTTTTATTTCTTTTTAAGGAAATATTATAATTAATTTCTAAAACGTTTAGAAAATTTATTTGTTAAAATGAACTTTATTTTTTAAATAATTATATCAAAATTATATTATGGTGATTTTTTTATTTTTTTTAAAATATCTATTTTTTCAATGAATAGTAAAAATAATGATTTTTTCAAAAAAGTCACTTATTTTAATAATTTAAGTAATTTAAAATTACCGTTATTTTTTGAATTTAATTTCATGTAACTAGTTATTATTTTTATATATTTAATATATATAAATTCATTTTAATCTACTTCATATTGAATTTTACAATGATTTAATTTTTGGGTTTAAAAATGGGATTTTTCTAACAACAGTTTTAAAATTCATAATATTTCTCATTTTTAATTAACTAAAATAATACTTAATAGGGAATATTTTAAATTAAATTTATATATTATATATCATTAAATATTAATATATTTCCATATAATTATTATTTTTAGTCATTGAGTTAATATAAAATCATCTTTTTCTCAAAAAATACTCTTTTTGAAAATTCGCTTTTTCACTGTGTCTCTAGGTTTTGTTTTAAATTAAATTAATCCACTTATGTGAGTTTAATTTGATTAAATTTGTTAAATAATTGGAATGAGAATTATTTATATAATCTAATAAGCTCAAATTTATTCTTGACCATAATTATTAGTGAAAATAGTTGAAATTAATTACTGCGAGTGAGGTTAAAATAGGGTTTTGTGTATTACATGCGTTTATGTCAAAATTGATTTTCCACACACATAAGATTTTTATTTAATAAGTTGGATTTAATATTTAGGATAATTGGTTCTAAATTATTTATAAGGCTCATTTACATTTAGTCTTAAAGGATAAATTACCTAGGTAATTAAAAAATACAAGTTACTACGGTAAAAAATAAAAGTGTAAAATCGATTAAACATAAAGACTAAGGAATAACATTATAAATATATGTTTTCCTTCGTGTAGTGGAGGTTTTCCTTGACCAAATAAACCATAACCTCTATTATTCTTCAATTTTAGTGCCACATTATATGATATTTACCACCTATTACTGAATACTTTTGAGTATTTAAAAAAATCCAATCCACCTCAACTATAAAAGGCTGCCCTATTATATCTTCTTCACCACTTAAAACCACTTTGGTTTAGAAAATCCCTTCAAAAATACCTTCCCAACATCCCTCCTATCATTCTAGAATCCTTTTTTTGTATAAAAATCCAACCTAAGAAGGATTTTAGTGCAAAACTAAGGAGGATGCTCGAAGAAGTGAAAGATAATGACACAAATGATAATTCGAACTCAAGATAAGGGTCTTCATCTCAATTTATTTTTGTTGAGGCATATTTTGATGTTATGCACCTATATTCTTTCACGAAGTGTATATACAGACCCTTTGACATGTTATATCATAAATTTATCTATTCTCTTTGTATTTAATGTTTTGTTTAATGTTATTCTTTTATTTGGATTATGATTCATATATTTACAAGGTGATAAAGGAGTTTTATTAAAAAAAAATACTCTTTTAATGTTTTACTTCCAAATCTTCTTATTCTATGTCCAAGTATTTTAAAATAGTTTTATGAATGTTTTTATATGGAAATAAATTTTTTTATACAGATCATTTTATGTATCTTTTGGTTAATTTATGTGGGTTTCAAAAAGGAATCTTTTTAAATGTTCAATATAGAATGTTTTGACAAATGAAAAAAGGAATGTTCTAAATAATGACAATTAATTTTTGACCAATGTGACCATTATTTTATTTCTATCTTTCTTTTCACAATTTCATGTTTTCTTCAAAGGAATAAATCCTCTTCCATTTTTGGGGTATTTTGGTATTGAAAATGTGTTTTCAAAAGAAAAGGGAATTTTGATACTAAAAAATATTTTTTAATAGAAATTTGTATTTTTATATCCAAAATTTATTTTATTATTATTTTATAATAATTTTTAAAATGTTTTATGATTAAAAAGTGAAATCATAAAAATGTTTTATTCATGATATGGTAATTGAGAATTATACATGAGAAATAGGTGCACCCAGATAGTGTCAGGTGAGTCTCTTATAGCTTATATGATGGGGAGGCCCAGATAGCACCAAGTGAGCCTATTACAGCTTATATTATGGGGTGACCTCGATAGATTTGGGTGAGCATATTAAATCTTTTACAACGGGGCATCCTAGATAGTACTGGCTGAGCACATTATGGATTAAATAATGGGTGCACTCAGATAGCACTCCAATGCATTAGGTAATGTTCCTTGTGTTAATGGTAAAGAATGAGGAGTTAAAAAAAGATTTATCCTATATATTTAACTAGGATATAGTTACTTCTAACATGTGTTTAAAACATGTTATTAATGTACTGATCTAAGTTATTGAAATGTTTTTTAAATTTCTTGCTATGTTTTTTGGGCTTCCGTTGAGAGAAACGTGTGTTGTTTTTAATGTGAATTTTTTTTTATTTCATATGATTAAGGGACTTTGAATATGAAGGTAAAAATTAAATGAATTTTTATGATTTTAAATAGACTTATAGTTTTCTTTCTTTTATGTCACTTAATTTGATTTTTGTGCACATTTAATGTTTTAAATTTGTTTTCACAGGGTTTTAAGATATGTAAGGGAAATGAAGAAGTAAAGTTGAATGTCATGGAGATTTTCCATGAAAGGAAGTCATTATTGATTTTAAAAATTTTATATTACAAAAAAAATTGATTCTAATAAAAAGTGTCCACTTTTTATTTTATGGTTTTGTATGTACGAGTTATGGCATAATTCTCTAAAACACTAAACCTAAAACGGTACTCAAATGTAAGAGAATGAATTATTGACTTAAAACTCAATATTATATAATTTTTAGGGTTGATTACTTATATTTAGTATCAAAGGAAGGTTTATATAACTTTATAGGATTGGATAATGTTAATAGAATTCCCTTGAAAGATTCTACCTTATGGATAAGTTTAAATGATATAGAAATTTAAGATTAACATGTTTCTTCATCTAAAATATTTCAGTTCAGAATGGTTTTACATAGAGGAAATAGGGAAGCTGTAGTGGGTAGACACTGAGAGGAAAATATACTTCCTTATCAGCATCCTAAGATGGTTGGAATTGAAACAGAATAGTTTGTTATAATGATTGGTCAACTAACAGAATATCTTAATGATAGTGGTATTCACACTATAGGGGAACCATATCTACCATAAAGGAACATATCAATAGTGGATCATTTTTTGAGACAACATCCCTTATCATTCAATGGATCATATAACCCAGTGGTAGTCGAAAGATGGATAAATTAATTGGAGAAGATATTTGAAGTTATGGGATATGTGAAGCTTCAAAAGGTAACCCTTTCCATTTATCATTTTGAAAGTGAAGATGGTCTATGGTGGTATTTGGTTAAGAATACTAGTGATAAATATGGTCTTGATTCCATGGAATAAGAAAAATTTAAGAATATATTCCTTGAGAAATATTTACAAAAGTTTTTTTAGCTTAGGATGGAGGAACAATTCTTGGAATTTTAGTAAAATGATCAAGATTGAGGGTCTCATATGAAAAAAACTTCACAATATTGGATAGGTATGTTTTGGATTTTATTCAGGGCATTGATAGTAAAATTAATCTTTTTTACTCTGGATTGAAACCAAGTATAAAAATAGAGTTGTCCATATGAGAATTTAAAAGTTATAATAAATTGGTTTGTTGTTATAATAATGTTGATATGGAGTTTTCCAACACTTATGTACCAAAAGATGAAAAGAGTAAAAAATGGTCAAGGTTTTAGGAAATAGAGAATCAAATAACTAATAATTTTATAAGTAAGACCAAAACTTGTTTCATGTGCGGTAAAATACATTTTGGTGAATATTTTACAGTACCTAGAAAGTGGTTTGGGTGTCATAAATTTGGTCACAAGGATTGTGACTATAAAAAAAATCCTGAGCAACCAAAGAATGGGGTAACTGATAGCCATCAAATGGTGATGTGTTTAAGTTGCAATGAGTTGGTTCATTATGCTAATGTGTGTATAAATTTTCTTAATCAGGGTGGAAATCATTATTTTTAGAAATATAAATGTGTGGTAAAATAATTTTCTACTACTGCAGTTAATGTTGGGCCATCTGGTGAAGTAGTGGAAGCTGTAGGGAGATCGATATTTTTCAAAGGTTAAATATAAGGTCAAAATTTTAGACACACCTTTTGAGGTTTTAAATGATGAGATCTTAAAGTGGTTAAGGAAATTTTGGGATATGTTTTGTTTGGTTTATGTATATGTAATGCTTTAGTTTAATATTAATTATTACATTAACTTTTTTGGACATGGGTTTTAAGGTATTAATAACCTTTAGGGATTATATGATCTTTTATTATTAAGCTCATTTTTAATGATTTTCATTATATTTATTGGAATTTTATAAGGATGCAATTTTATGAAAAAGGATGACTCAATAGTTGGGAAAAAACTTCACAACCGAAAAGGATGCGAGACATGAACCCACAACCGAAGGTTGATAAGGATGAAATGCCTACCACTGGCCTACACAATGTCCTAGTTAATATGAAATTGTTTTTAGTTAAACGATTTAAAAAATAAATATTAATAATGAACTAGTGGTGTTACTTTTAAGGTTTATAGATTAATTTATTATATTGGATAACTTTTGATAACCATATTTGTTTTAAAAAATATTTATAGGGATAAGAAAATACTTTTCACTCTTTTATGGATATTATGATCCATTAAAAGTTAATTTTAGTGCTAAAGGAATAAAAAAAATTCATTTTCGAATATTAATTTCTTTGAATAAAGGATTAATTAAAAATTGATCAAAGCAAAAACAAAGGATATAATTTTTTTTATGAAATAGAAACTTATCAAGTAAGTATATTTACTTATATTCTTAGACAGTAAAATAATTCCTCAACTTTAGGAAAAGGTTCTTGAAAAAAAAATGTTATCCTATTACATTTATATCTGATTAATTAGATGGTCTTTTAAATATTCAAAGATTTATGGTTTTTATAACATTAAATTTATATTGATAATTCAGTTACTTGGGATAAATGACCTTAATCACTCTCTATAATTATTTACACTTTTTTATGTGTCCAAACATTCACTTCCCAACAATGTTCTCTTATTTGAAAACCTATTATGTGTAATTCTAGATAACCCTGGTGCTTACCTTTTAAGTTTTCAATAGGATGTTTTATTAAACATTTTTATTATGTGGGTTTATAATAAAATTATTTTCAAATGTATATCCATTTATTATTAAGATAAAGTTCAAATTAAAAGGATTCAATTTATTAAGTGGGGGGGGGGGGGGGGAGATGTAACACCCCGAAAAGAAACAAAATACGTTTGATATCATATAAAACATGTAACACTATGATTATAATAGAATTTAACTCCCAAGGAAATTAAGATATATTTATTTTTGAATAAATTTAATCTCTTAAATTTCTTTCAGTACATGCAAACCTAAGATTTTAATTCTTGATAACATTCATGACACACAACACCAATCTTAAATAACACACAAAATATATAGCCACTATAAACTAGCCATTAAATTGGAGGGTATGAATATTATTACATACTTTATGAAATATATATATATATATATATATATATTCTCTAATCGAAATAAATTATTTATAAATTCTTATTAAATAATAAATCAATTTTTAGTAAATTTATTTTATTCTTCAAAAATAGGTTTTCTTCAAAAATGATTTTTATTACTCTTTTTAAGGAAATATTATAATTAATTTTTGAAAATTTTAGAAACATTATTTTATAAATTGTGTTTAATTTTTAAAATAATCATAAAAAAATTATATTAGGGTTTATTTTTGTTATTTTTTTTAGAAAATACTGAATTTTTTCAGTGAATAGTTAAAATACTAATTTTTGAAACAAAATATATTGTTTTAAATAATTTAGGTAATTTAAAATCCCCATTATTTTTTTATTTTATTTAAATTAGAATAATTATAATTTTTATATATTTAATCAAATTAAATTATTTCAAATTTAATTTATATTTTATTTTAAAATGCGTTTATTTTTTGTTTTAAAAACACATTTTCTCTTATATCTGTTTTAAAATGCATAATGTTTCTCCTTAATAATTAATTAAAATAACCCCTAATGGGGAATTATTTAAATTAATTTATAGATTATATATAATTAAATATTAATTGAGTTCCATACAATGATTTTTTAGTCATAGAGTTAATATAAAATCATCTTTTACTCAAGGAATACGTTTCTCGATAACCCATTTTAGTCGTGTCTGTGGGTTTTGTTTTAAATTAAAATTTTACACTTATATGAGTTAACTTTTATAAAATGAATTAAATAATAATAATTAAAATAATTTATATTATCTAAAAGTACAACTTAGTTCTTGACCATAATGATTAGTGAAAACAATTAAAATTATTTACTGCGATTAAGGATAAAATGAGGTTTTGCGTATTGCATGAGTTTGTGTCATAATTAATTTTCCAAACATATAAGATTTTTATTTAATAAATTGGATTTAATATTTAAGATAATTAGTTATAAATTATCTAACAACTATCATTTAATTTTATTCTTAATTTATAAATTACATATGTAAAAAAATACTAGTTACCTTGGTAAACATGGAAAGGTAAATATTTAGTAAACTTATAGACTAAGAAATAACATGATAAAAATAGTTTTTGTGTGTGGTGGATGTGTTTTTCAACCACATAAACCCTAACAACCATTATTTATCAATTTTTTAGCCACATTAGGTGAAAGGGACCTCCCATTGTTGAATTGTTTTTAGTATTTACACAAATTCCACCCCTCCTCAATTATAAAAGGCCACCCCTATCCTCTATTCATCACCCATTCAAACCTATTTAGTTCATCCAATAATTTCCAAAATACCTTCCCAAATTCCCAAATCTCATCCTCTAAGCCTTATTTTGATAGAATTCCATCCTAGGATGGATTTTAATGAAAACCTGAGGATACCTAATGAATAGGAAGATAAAGACACACATGACAAGTTAGACCCAAGGTAAGGGAATTCATCTCAATTTCCTTTCATTATGAAATATTTTGATGTTATGGATCTATATTATTTTATGATGTGTATTTAAATCCCCTAATATATGTTATATCATGAATATATATATTTTCATGGTATTTAATTTTTTTAATGTTATTCTTTCATACGTCTTATGATTCAAATATTTACAAGGTTATAAGGGGGTTTTATTTAAAAACAAAATCCTCAATTAGTGTTTTCCTTATAACACTTCCTGTTACATGTTAATATATTTTAAAATTATTTTATGAAATTTTTATATGGGCATAAATTTTTTTATAATGAACATTTTATGTCACTTTTACTTTATTCCAATGATTTTAAAAAAGGAATATTTTGTTTATGTGTCTTATATAAAACTTTTTGAAAAATGAAAAATGAAATTTTCTAAATGAAAACTACTAATTTTCAACCACCATAAATATTATTTTATTTCTATATTCAATTGAAATCTCTCATGTTTTGTTCAAATAGAAAAGAACTGCTTCCTTTTTTGGGGTATTTTGGCACTGAAAATGTTTTTTTCCAATGAAAATGGTATTTTGATATTGAAAATGTATTTTTAAAAGAAAATGGTATTTTGGACTCCATAAGTGATTTTCTTATTAGTTTAAAATAGTTTTTCCCAATTTTTTATGATGAATGAGTGAAATCATAATTTTCTTATTCATGATATGATACATTAGAATTATTCATAAGAAATGGGTGCACCTAGATAACACCGATTGAGCCCGTTACAACTTATAGGATTAGGCAGACTAGATAGCATTGTGTGAGCCCATTACAACTTATACTATAGGGAGACCTACATATTTTTGGGTGATCCCATTATAGCTTATACTATAGGGAATTTCTGATAGCATTAGGTGATCCCATTATAGATTAAATGATGGGTGTTCCTATATAGCTTTCCAATTTATTGGGTAATGTTCCTTATCTTAATAGGAAAGAAGGAGGAAGTTACCAAAGAGTTTATCTTATAGATTTAACTAGCTCCAATTACTTATAAAATGGGTTTCCAATAGATTATGAATGTGATGTTCTAAGTTACTGAAAAGTGTATTTAATTTCATTCTATGTTTCTTTTGGATTCATTTGAGCAAAAAGTCTTTGTGTTTTTATGTTAAAATGTTTTATTTCATATGCTAAAATAACTTTGAGGTAAAAGATAAACATTACACGATTTTTTTATTTTTTCATTGTAATAATAATATTCTTTATTTTATGTCCCTTACGAATCTTTTTATGCTCATATCACATTTTAAAATGTTTTTCATAGGGTTTAAGGATGGTTAAGGGAAAGGAATAAGTCAAGTTGAATGTTGTAGATATTTTTTAGGAAAAGAAATGATGATTTATTTTAAAAGTTTTATATTATGGGGAAATGGATACTAATAAGAAGTTTCCACTTTGTATTTTATTGTTTTTTTATGCATTAGTTATGGAATAATTATCTAAAAATATAAACCTAAAAATATTATTAAAATTAATAGAATGAATTCTTGACTTAAAACTCGATATTATGTAATGTTTAAGGTCGAGTCCTTATACTTTCTTTATTTTTCAAGTGGTTCATTATGTAGTCATGTCTTCCTTATCACGAATTGACCTAATTTAAATTAAATGGTTTAAATTGTTCCTTTTTTAGCTAAATTCCATAGGTTAAGTGATATTTTTATAAAAAAAGGAAATTCCAATCAAAATTCCATGGTTATTAATTTAACTATTTGTTAGTATAGTTAAATTTTATGGCTCCCTAAGACTAAAGTTTTGGGATAATATGACTATATTGGTTTGATGCCTTCAAATGAGTTTCTAAGTTTTAAATCAATTGTCGTAAATTTATAATTATCAATCCTTATTTCTACTGAAATGGAACATCAAGTATTGATATGGTTTTCTATAAATTAAAATAAATTAAGTATTGATATTTATTAAATTCCTCGGTGAATCAAATTTATTAATTATGAGTTGGAAAGTGAATTTGGTAAATCACTTGACTAATGTGAAGTGGAACCTATGTTTTAAAAATTATAAAGTAATTCATGGTTGGAATTCATGTTTTATGAAATGTATTGATTTTTAAAAATGATAAATTATGTTTTGAAATTAGAAGGGAGTATTAAAATATGAAACGATGATTATGGGTTATGTTGTCCTTAAAGATATAGAAAATTTAATAGAATAAATTATTAAATAATCAATTTATTAAAATAAATACTAATACTTGGGAATGTTGGTATGAGTTCTTAGACTCAATATGGCACATAATTCTCCGCAATACGAGGATGGGCTCCTAGATTGAAAATGATATATGATAAATGATTTAGGAATTTTGGGATGATATACTAGATTCTGTGTGATACATGATACTTGAAAATACTGGGATTTATAGGATTAGAACTCATATTCCAAGGGAATGATGGGATGGTCACCTTGATTCAATGAGATGCATGATTTTAGAGGAATGCAGTGGAATACTGGGATACGGGCTCGAATTCCATAAGAATACTAAGATGAGTGCCTAGATTCTGGGTGATGAATGATGACTGGGAAATATAGGGAGGATATCTCATATTCCATGGGAATTCGATGATGAGAACTCAAATTCAATGTGATACTGTAGGATAATAGTAATTCTAGGATGACCCATAGATTCCATGCATTTACTTATAGAGGTGTATTCATCATGACATGCTTAGAGATGCTCCAACACTACCCAAAGTAGTTATTGTTGATTAGGGTCATAAAAAATGATCGATATGGTATAAAATGATTATTTCATCATGGATCCCATAAAACAATGGTTATTAACTACTTTTATTTAATTTTTTAAAAACCTAGACATTTTTTTCCTTAAACTCTTATTCATGTACTTTTATTTCAGGCTGGTTATTTTAGTGATTTCATTGGTGGTGGCCTATTGGGTTATACTCAAACCCTACTTAAGACACCATGTAATTTGGATAATATGGTGAATGTTATTATTTTATAACATGTTATAGATTAGGGACATGGCCTATTGAATGAATGTTCTTTTTAGAACACTAGGTGTGGAGTATGGACGTTGGGACCATGAATGACTTAGAACCATATTTGGGATGAGTTTTACTTTGTTTTTATTTCCCCTTTATCATTAATTGTTTTTGATCCTCTCATTGGTGTATTGTTTAAGGAATATAGGGAATATGAATTTATTATGACATTGTGATGATTGATTTATCATCTAGAAATTTCTTGGTCTTATCTGTGATGTTTATTTAGCCTTATTTATATGTTTTATTTATTTCTAATTGTTATAAATATTATGATAAAGAGTTAATAGTCTCCCTATTGTAACCTCATAGGCTATCACCACTAGTCGGTATTCATTGGTATATGAGGAGGTTTTTCTGAGGACATGTGACACACTAGCTTAGGGCACCAATTCAATGGAATCCTAGTCGAGGCATTACATGAAGGATTTTTTCAAGATTTAATGGATCAAAGAAATGATTGTGTATCATCCTTTTATTTCTCTTATATAGTAAGTTAATATGTTCACTAACAAAGATTTTGTTTGGAGAAAATGATATGAATAATTTTGTGAACATATTTTATGATTCATTGAATTATATAATGTATTTGGAAAAAGAGAAAAGGATACATTTTTTTATTCAGGGTAAAGGGTTTATCTAGATATTTGTTAAAATATGAGGGAAGATATTCCCACCACCCAACATGGGAATATGTTAAAAAATATAGTCTTATTTTTAGAGGAAAATGCTTCAAATGAATATAATACTATATTTAATATAGAAATAATAGTTTATTTATGGAATATTCCTACCTATAATAAATACTAGTTATCACATACAAAAATAATTCTATGTATCATAGCATGATATTCTGATGATTCTTAGAGGATAGTGAAAGTATGTTTAGACTTATATAAGTTCAATGTTAACAAATAAAATGTTATACTAGTAAAAAATTTAATTTTTCACTTAATATCTTAAAGAGTTGATGATATGTGATGGTAAATGAAAAATTTAAAGGTTACATTTAGTTGTTTTTAAAAGTGAATATCACTATTCTTTTAAAAGATCATGATAAATAAATTATAAAGTGGATTTCACTTAATATTCTAAAATATTGTTTAGGGTATAATGGTAAAAATATAAAGAGTTGCATTTAGTTAACACAACAAAGTGAATTTAACTTTATCCTGAAGGATTTTACGATGTTTTAGTAAGTAATAATTTAAATTTTTTACATCATCTCAATGATTTTTTGATATAAAGTATTTCAAGGATGATGATACTAGACTTAGAAAGATTTCAAAATGAATAAAAAAATTTATATCGGTGTATTTGATGTTTTGAATTTAAAAAGTTTGAATATGTCCAAAGAGTTGAATGTTAGGAATATAATCCCTAAGTCTCACCATTATTCACAAGTTCCTTATAGATGTTACTCACTAAAGAGTTTAGTGGGAGGTTTTTATCAAATATTCACATTGAGATGTGATAGGAATTATATATAGATATAATAAGCTAACAAAACCCCAAAATTCATTGAAAATATTAGGATGATATGATAATATTTTATATATGATATGATAGAAAAGTTCTTATGTTTTGTTTTGTTTAATATTATGAAAATATTTTTAAGAATATACAATTTATCTTGTAAACAGAAATATACATTTTATCATACTTTCACATTGGATGTATAATTGTATATATTTATATATATTTCATGAAATGAAATGTCAATTTACCTCTCAAAGTTTGAATTTGAGTTATCCCTAAATGATTCTTATCATAGAGTATTATGTTTTATGAAAAAATATAAAGGGCAGTGTGAGTATGATTCTCATATGAGATATAGAATATACTCATAAGTAAAAATTGTTTTTTTCACTGGATGACCCAATAATCATATCATATAGAGTGTCATGTACTTTTAATTTAACATATTGCGGGTGCATGGATCATATGGGGGTCCCCATTACTCAAGGTTAACAAGATACCTAACATAAGAAACTCCTTACATGAATACCTTTATTACAAATTCCATTGTGGATTAACTAATAAATTTGTGGTTTGGTATGTTGCAGATCATTTCATTGGTTGGAGATCATCCAAGATGTGGTTTTTCCTCTCATATAATGAGTATGCCATTTGGGTCCTTGATTGAGATAGGTCAAGGAGTGTAAAAACTACACATAGATAGTACATATGATTTTATTATCTATATGAATGTTGGGAATTTGATTTCATCATCCATAATGGTTAATTACATGTGATGTATTAATCAAATTGGTTAATCTATACTCATAGAATAGATAATGTATGAGTTGGATATATGGGATTGACATATTCTATGTTTTATGGTCACTTTCTATCTTGGGAAAAGTGAACTGTTTAACCCTTAAGTTGTTATTGGATTTTTTTGAAAACATATACAATGTTATTTTGGATTTTGGGACATTATGTAAGATTATATTTTTTTAAATATTTTTTTCATATAGGATTCTTATGGATTCATCTTTTTTATATGAAACAATGTTGGAATTTGTATGAAAATAAATACTCATATGATAGAGGAAGTTTCGTATGAGAGGATGTATTTAATATGAATGGTTAGTTCTTATGTGATATAGGTTCATATAAGAGGGAAAAATTATGTGAATGGTTTTAAATACCACTTATGATATATATAATTATTTTATAAATGATCAAGCCTCATATGATGCATTGTAGAGTTTACATGAATTTGGAAGCTGAAGTATTCCATGTCACAATTGTTTCAATGATATTTTTACCATTATATGTATAGTTTTTAAATAAATACTTTATGACATGATATTTAGTGGTTTAAAATATAAATATCCTATCATAATATTTGGGTGTTCTAACGATAGAATTTGAATGGAGTTATTATGCGGTTGATATTTGGGATGATTAAATGAACAAGTTTAAATAGAGATATTCATAGATTTTTTGGATTGAGTGTTGACGGTAGTAAATTCTCTTATAGACACATAACTAGAATGTGAAGATGGAAATGGAAATAATTTTTTAATAAAAAGGCATTAATTCGTGAAAGAATTCTGTAGAGATCATGATATATTTTAAAAGAGGGTTTTTTAATACTGTAATCATGGGGGGTTTCTATATTCCATGAGGGTAGTACTAAAAAATATATTATAGTTTAAATGTGTGATCTTTGAATAATAATATTAACAATATATCACATGTGAAGTTAGTGATCATATAATAAGAACAAAATAAAATAGAGACAAATTTTGGAATATATATTATCATATATATATGGAAAGAAAATGGGAGAGATCAAACTTGAAATTATTTGGGAAAATATACTTTTTTAAGTTTAAAGGGATATTTTTAATTAAAAAATATTAATAGAGAAGAACCACTGCCACATCTGAGATACTAGAAGGAAGAATATTTGATTCAGTAAAGCAAGGTGAAGATATTCTAGTTCCAAAACCAGAAGGTGAAGGAATTTTATAACCATTACTAGAATGAAGAAGAAGGTAAAGGAAAACGTGTTTTCTATAGAGTCTCATGTATTAAAGAGATTGTTCATTTATAGATTCACTATACATTTATGGAGGAGTAACTCGAGGAGTTCATAGAGAACTAACCCACATTTGGTGAAACATTTTATTGGTGATTTTTTTTATTTTACACATCAATTAGTTTTTCCTTTTAGTTAGTGATAATAGGAAGGAAGTGTGAGGGAATTGATCCCTAGATGATAATGAATCAAACCTGAAGTTGTAAAGGTAGTGACCATGGTCATAAACAAAACCCAACTAGTAATCAGTGAGACTAGTGGTTTTTGGTGCATCAATACACTATAGATAACAAGATCCTTAGAGTATATAAGTGATGGTGAATCAAGTAAAAATCCTCATATCCTCATGGTTTCATGTTTATATTTTTGTTAAAATCAAATTGATATAGGTAGGAAATATAAATTAAAGATGAATCATTTAATGGTTTAAGATAATATGGAGATAATTAGATCAATATAGACAAAAGAGAAAAAAGACAATGAACCCAATAATTATGAGGCCAAGATCCTTTACGAATGTGTGAGTTTAACGAAAATTTCTAAATTTATAAGGTAATATATTACCTAATTCAAATCCCACCTTATTTATCTCACACTTAATCCCCTTTGACCATGAAAGGTGGTATTATAGAATATGTTTCTTTTTTTTGAACATATTTTTAACTTACCTGATGTAGTTGGTTTTGGAATTTTATGTTTCAATGTACTCTCATATTCTTACATGCCATGGAAAATGGTAGGACTTTTAAGAAAAAGTATAATCCTTAGAGAAGTCCATTTCATATAATTTCTTATGGTAATAGTGAGATTTAATTGAAATAATCTATCAGTCTATTATAGTAAGGTGTGGATAATTTAGAGTGTGAATATTGTGGTTCATTTAATGACGAAATAGGAATAACTGAGGAACCTCATATTTTATTTTAAGATGAATCCAATAATTATGAGTAATCCAAAATATTGCATAAGTAGAAGTTGTCTACTTATTAGTGGATTTGAATAAAAAAATAAGAGAAGAAAAATTGAAGCTTAAAGAGGAGAAAAAGGCATAAGGTTTCTAGAACAAATTTTTATAAATTGAATTCAAGAAGATAAAAATTTAAAACAAAATACTTGTTGAAGTGGCTTTTAATTTAAGGGATAGGAATTATTCCCAATATTAAGAGTTGTAGGAGATATCCATAAGAGTGGAAAAACTCAAAGATAATTCTAATGGAAAGTGTTTGAACATAAAATAAATTAAAATATCGAATTCCAAAAATCTTGATCTTGCTACACACCTGAAAAAATTAGATGATGAGAAACAAAGGTTGAGACAAGATAAGATATACCTTAAGTAATCCATTTCTTAGTTGGATTATAAATTTACATATATGAATGATATACTATAAAAACGTTCCTATTCATTATAGGATGTGATTTCTAGTGGGAAGAAACTTAAGGAAGTTCTGAATGCTCAAATCAAATTGAGGAACAAGAAGTTATATAAATTGAAATAGGAATTAATCCCATCCAATAAATAAGTGGAATAATTTAATGCTAAATCTAAGTGTAAAATTAAAGATTCATTGCATTTATTTTTTTACTATCCTTCGGTAGGTGATATTGAAATGAATGATAAATATTCTTTATTAGAGGAGAAGAAAGATAAGATTATCATTTCTTAAAGGTTGTGATATATAGGATAAACAAGACTTGGTCATAATGTAACAAATTCTAGGTTTTAAAATAATAACTTCATTTAAATTACCAAGAAGTGGTAGAATCTTATAGGTTCTAGAAATAGATTTAAGAAATTCCCTAAAAAGCTAATGAAAATAAGATAAGATATGTAACAAGGTATGTAGACATGTTCTAATTTTGGGTAATATATAGACACAAATATACTTTCTATTCTAAAGAATTTGATTATGGTAACTACTATGAATTTGGTGTAAATATTGAAAGGATGAGTTACCAAGAATAACAAATAAGGTATATTTATTATTCTAATAATCCTTACTATGTAAACCATGTCTCAAGTGGAAATTTTAAAAGATTGTCATCTGGGGTTAAAGGAGGAAATTAGACTTTATTTAATGGAAGATATTTTCCATTGAAAAAAAATTAAATGGATAGCAGAAAAACAATTCCATGTTATAAGTATCAAGAAGAGGATATCTAAAACTAATGTTGAACAAAAAACCTTCCAAAGAGATAATAAAATGGTTTGGAAAAATAAAGATGAACTTGTAATGGAAAGGAAAAACATTGGTGGTAATACTGTCCAATGAAAATAAATTTGTGAGATGGGATGAAAAGAATAAAACAAGCCCATTGAATTGAAAAATATATTGGATTGCATTAAATTAAAATTTGATATGAAAATATACTCTAATTTGGAGGAAAAATAGAAAATGGAGATCTCTAGTGACTCAACATCTTCCTCAACCTGAGGAAAATTAAAAGGTACCCCAATCCCCATATTATTTAAATACTTACTAACTAATGTTAAAATAGGTGTATAATTTTAGGGGAGATAAAATCCATGGGGTAAGTAAGTTCACAAATAACATATTTCTAATTTTAAAGAATATCCGATTAAATGATGGAAAATACATGTGATATGTGAATGATATATGTATTTTCTAGAACTAAATCTAAGAGACGCATGTAGGGAAGAAGTTTCTCACCGAATCTAAAATATGTATTGATTTGATCTATATTTGGAATAAAAATATGTGTTAAAGGTTTGCTAAATCAACTAATAAATATCATGTGAAAATTGACTTACTATAAGTGATTTCAAGCCATCTATTTAGTGGAAATAATCCACTAAATAGATTATTATTGATTGAGAAGTGGAGGTATCTTCATGGAAGAATTGCGTGTTTATTATTTTTATAGAATAATTAGTTACTAGACACCAAAATCTACTAAGATGGAGGTGTTATTCACAACAATTTAAATCCCCAACCTCAATAAATTTTCAATAAACCTGATCCTATAATTTAATTGGATTCGTTGATATATTTTTAAAGTTTATTTATCCTCATACATGAATGAATAATTCGATGAGAATTTGGAAGACATGGGGTTTAAGTGGAATTAACTATTTAGTATTTATAAATGGTATAAATTAATGAAAAGTTTGGTATCTCTCACATCCTTTGGGATTTAAATTTTACATACTAATAGTTTTGTGTGAATTTGGTTGAGATCACGTGTTTTTTTGAGAAAATGTAATGGTGAAGCTTCTATGGGTTTAATGGATCAAGTGAGTGATATACACAACTTAGAGTGTGTTAAATTAGACCGTTTTTTATATACTAAGCCTCAGACCTGTTATATTAGAGGATTTTATGAAATCTCAAATTCTAAATGGTAATACCACTCATTAGATTTCATTAAGTTAAAGCATATATTATAGATAAAGTTACTTTTAATGGGAATGAATGTTAATTTTAAAGTTATATGTCTAACTAGAAAGTTTAATACTTTTATTGAAAATGCAGGAATGAAGACTAAGAAGAAGGTGTACCCATTCTTAAAGGGTGAGGAGTAGTTTCTCCTGACCAAGGAAAGAGTGTAATATCATAAAGAAGCACTCTTATATTTCATTGCAAAATTGGGAGATAAAATTAAGATATCTATGAGAAAGAAGACCCCTCTTCCTTTATAATGATAAAAGGGGAATAAATTTGGTGTTTTTATCCTTAATAAATTCAAAGAGAAAGGGGGATAAAATTTTAAGATCATTATGGATGAAAGTTGACTATTTATATTTCATTAAAAATGGGGGAGAGTGAAAAAACCTTAAATCCATATTTGTTTTTGAACTTATAAGAGTTATTGGATTTGGTGGAGTTATATTAAAGATGCTATTATCAATAAAATCCAAGGGGGTGGAGTGTTTAACCCTTTATGATTTTTTTGGATTTTTTGAGAAAATATATAATGATTTGTTGGATTTTTGGAAAATAAGTAATATTGGATTTATTAAGGAAAGTGGTGATACTTGAAGTATTGTTATGTATTCATCCATTTTTTTATAAAACATTGTTTTGTTTTTATAAAAAGAATAACTCATATGACTGAGGAAAAATTTTATGAGAGTATTCATTTCATATCAAAATATCTTTTTTATGAGAGATAAGTTTGTTGGAAGGCGAATCCTTATTCACTAAAATTTTTCTCAATAACAAGAGGTTGAACTCAATATAAAGGAAATGAAAATTAACTACTTCAGTAGTAATAGATGCATAAAAAGTTTATATATTCTAATTAATTCAAAGTAATTCCAAAATGATGGAAAACTAACTAGAATAAATTCTATGAATGAATAATATAGGAGAGTTTATAAGTTCTAGAAGTTAAGGTCAAACATGTTATAGTTGATCAACAATAACATTCCATATGGAGGCATCTCTATGAATATGGGATGGTAGTGTGGCAAGAACAACTGATTGAAGTTTCTAATAAAAGGAAGTTGGGACCAACCCCAAAGAAATGATTCTATGTAGGAACAATAATATGATTCATGCATAATGTTACAGTTGAATATATAGTGAATCATAGTTTTAAATAGTGTTAATAAATCTATAATGAATCTTACAAATAGTTTTTTTAGTTAGTTATAAATTTTTTTCTTCTGGAAATATATAGAAGTCACAGTGGTTCCTCCCATACATGTAGGAAAAAAATTTAAATCACATTAATCTCATGTGTTTATTTACTTATTTATGTTGTTTGGTTTCATGTATTTCAATTTCATGAATATTTGTTGCATTATATTTTTTAGGTGTATACAAGGTCACCATAGCATGGTGGGTAGGTTTTAGTGAATTAAAACTTCACGTAAACCTAGTCAATGGGAAATAAAGTTTTAGAGGTTCAATTTTTTGTTATACTGATCTACGTAATGAATTAATAGTGGATCAACAAAGTTGATATTACAGTGGTTTTACTAGAAGCTCAGGGTCCCCATTTTTTGGAGGATATTCCCTATAAGTGGTATTAAAGGGTTTTTTAGTTTTTATAGTTTAAATAAAATTGTAGTATTATAGGCATGGAATTGGATGAAGGAAATATCTAGATCAATAAATTAAACGGAATAGATTTCGACTTCTAGAAAATATAGATTGAAGATCATTTGATTCAGAAGGACGTAGAAGTCCCATTTTATGAGGTAAATTCAGTGATAATGAATAAATATGAATGGTAATGATTGTATAGGAAAGAAATTTAAATTAGATAGGATATCTCTAGAAATAAATTTTTCTTTCAACATTAGAGAAAATAAGACAACAAAAGATGTTTTGAAGGAATTGATGGATATATTTGAAAATATGTAGAACCTTAAAAAAGTATTCATGTTGTGATGTTTGTTTAAATTAAGGTTTTAGGAAGGAAGAATAGTGGAATATCATGTTAATGAATTTAATATAATCTATGCGAACCCCAATCGATAAATTATTTTTTTCAATAATGTATTAGAATTGAAACTACTATATTCACTTTGGGATATGTGGGATTCTATGGTTACTATAGTTAGTAACTTCAACAAAATAAATGATCCAATATTTTATGATATCATGAAATTATTCTTGAATGAATTGCTAATTTTTAGGGAATTTTAGGTACCATCTGTTAGTTCCCTCAATGCCGATGGAAGGGGAAGGTCACCCCATTAGAAGAAATTCCAATAGAAGAAACCAATGTAAGAAAATACCAATGAAAGGAGTTGGGTAAAGTTGACTTGTATTAATCATATATATTGAAATTTTGGAAATAAAGGACATATAAAGAGGTAATATAAGAGTCTTAAGGAGAAAACTAGAAAGCCAACAACATACAATAGTTTAGATTATATTTACATAATGGAAGATGCCAAAGGTTATCTATTGATTTTGAATACTCTGATATAATCTTTGGTGATTGAATTTGAAGTATCTTATAATTCAATGGGAGATCAAAAAATGGGTGGTCAATTATGTATCTTGTAAATTTAGGAAATTCCATTTGGAAGATGGTGAATCCCAAGAATGTTTAGAAAATGATAGGTCGACATAAAAATGAATAATGGATGATTCTTAAAGTTAAGATAAGTTTTTCTTTCCCTTTCTTGAGAAGAAATATAATTTTATTTAGAAAAATTTATAATGTAAAATATGGGATTGAATTTTATGATGGCGTATCGAAATTTTCCCAAGTATCAATGATAGTTTTATGAGGAGTAAAGGATGAGACCATTTACATGACTAGAAATTCAGATGGTTTGTTAGTGTATGGAAGTATAACTTTCATTGACCCAAAAGTTTAACAATATATGTTTAGTTACCTTAGTGAAAAACATGAATGTTATGAAGAAAAATGGAATACTAAACCTTTATCACAACAAAATTATAAAGTGTGAAAGTTGTGAGATGAAAAAGTAAAGAATTGCATCTTTCAACTTAGATGGTTAGAAGACTGACAATAAAAAATTAGAATTTTTACACTTATATGTTTGGGGACTTTCCTCTATTCAGTCCCATTATGGTCACCTAAAATTTTAAACTTCCATTGAAGATGATACTAGAAAATTAAGGATTTAATGCTTGAAGCATAATTATGATTTATATTAGGTGTTTACATAGTGAGAATAATTGATAGAAATGTAATGTTGGTGGAAGTTTAAGTGTATCCAAGTGGACAATGGTGGTGAGTACACAAGATGCAATTTCCAGAACATCTTCCAAAAGGAGAGAATAAGGAATTAGAACACAGTGAAAAAAATTCCATAGAAAAAAGGTTTGGATGAAAGGATGAATAAAATATAGAAAGAGAAGGATAAAAGTGTAACACCCTAACATTTTATGGTACATCTCTTTTTAAATTTAATCTCTATGATAGCTTACATTGCACAGAACACCCAACTTAAATGAACAATGAAATATTATTATAACTCATCCATTAAATTAGAGAGAATGAATAGTATTATCCACATAATTAAATTTAAATAGTATATGTTCAATATAATTTTTAACATTTATATTATGCGTTTTCTAGACATGATATCAAAATAAATTCACTTTTAAGCATAAAAACTATATTTTTCTAAAGAAATTTTACCACCTTTTGATGGAGCACTGGTTTTAAAACAAGATTTTGAAAATTTTATAAATTATATTTAAAAAAATATACTTTATTTTTGAAATAATAATATAAAAATTAACTTTGGTTGAAATTTTAGTATTTTTCTAAAATATTTCATTTTTTGATAAATAGTAAATAATACTGCATTTTAATTAAAAACTAACTTTTTATATAAAGAAATTGACATTAAATTATATTTAGAATTTGTTTTAATGTAAAATTAGATAAATAATAAATATATTAATTCAATTAATGTCAGTGTAATCTTTTTTATATTGAATTTGGTTATAAAAACATTTCAAATTTTTGCACATTTTCACTTTAAAAACTTTTGTTCTCACCCCATCTATGAGATTAATTTTAAATTAATTTTATCCAATTTTTTTTTTTAAAATTCAAAAAAATATATTAAAAATTTGGAATTAGAATTTTTACATTAATTAAATAAGCCCCTTTTATTTTTGGCAATATGAATAATAACTTTAGTAATTGTAATTACCATGGTTAAGGGTAAATCATGTAATTAAGGGTAAAACTAATATTATAAATATTATAAAAGTACAATAATTTTTTTTTCTAATTTTATTGGATGAGTTGTTATCAAACCAAATAATCCTTAGGTTAATTTTATGATATCTTAGATCCACTTGGATGACTTTATGCCTTTTATAGTGTTTTACTTTAAGAAAAGTCAAATATTTCAAACTCATGTTTTTAATAGTTATTTCATTTTTAATATGTGGTTATTCAGAACATATCTTAAACTATAAATAGTAATTTAAAATTTAAAATGTTTATATTCATCATGATAATTTATTTTTAGTTTTTAATAAATAAATAATTACTTTGAAGGCTTACACAATGATGATGTAGTAATAATTTAATTAATGGGAAGATCAAATAAATGATTATAAAAATATTAAAATAAATATAATTTGGGATAATTAATGTCATACACGAACTTTAAAGTTAAAATTGAAATGTTAATGATGTTTTAAAAGTTTTTTTCAATGATATATTATTTTATTGATTTTTGTAATAGTCCAAGTAATGGATAGTTTCAAAATTGTCATTAATGTTATATTAAAATGAATAATATTTTATTGAATGATGTAAAATTTAAAAAAATCTAAAATTCCAGAAAATAATTTATATAAGGTTTAAAATTTTATTCATGATTAATTTATGGATATTTTCTCATGTTTTAGTAATAATATTGGCCCTCAAAGAGTAAAAATTCACATTGTCACAAGAAGAGGTAAAGAGATTAAATAAGGGTTAAAACCAAAAGATAAGGGTTATAATATGACCTATACTTATCTAAAAATTATTTTCTGAAAGAATTAATACCCATACTCATGTTAGATTATAAATAACTCTCTTTTTATCCATTTTTTATTGGAAATTAATTTATATTAATTTAATATTTTGAGAGTTTACAAAAGTGCCCCTCACCTCATTTATAAAGGGGCGTCGACTCCCTCAATTATTCACATCACTGTGAGAATTATATATAAAAAACACTAAACATTTATATTACCAACATCCTCATCAATTGTTTTGGGAGATTATGGTCTTCTAAAAACACCAACCCTATAACCTTTAACAATAGATCTAATGGATGTTCACTGAAGAAGAGATAATCATTTTTTACCAACTCATCAAGTTCATTTCTTCTTATAATTCCTATTTATGTGTTTTTTTACATGATGATGTAATAAATAATGTACCTTATATATTCTAATATTATATTATGACTATGAAACAACCTTATTCTACCTTTTATCCATCCTATGAAAAATGAAAGCACTGCGTGTGCGTGCATACAGCTTACCGTCTCCACATTGTGGTGTAATTTTTTTCATCACCATTTTAATCAGATGGTTATAATGATGGAAAAAATGGATTGATATAAAAATTATTAAATGATATTTATTTTGTAAAATTAATTTACCATCCACTTCCTTACCCTTTCAACCCCATAGAAATGATATCGTCGCTCGAGCGTATGTACGGCTTACCGTCTCCATGAAGCGATGTGATTCATTATCTATGTTCAACATTATAGAATGTTTATAAATTTTAATTATTAAATAAATATAATAGATATATCAATAATATTTTTTATATGACAGAACTATATCCTATTATATAGGATCAGGACTTTCAAGGAAAAACAAGTATGAGAAAACATGTTAATTAACACCTGAAACTGTGAAATGAATAAATTATTATTAATAAATGATTGCTAAAATATTATAAGGGGACCATATATGATATCATAAATATTATTATTATTCTTATATAAGTTAATAATATGTTTAAAACCACTATATAATATTTTTAGACACGTACAGAGGAAACCAAACCTAAGGTAAGGGTTTAATTCACAATCACATCACTAATCAATATTGTTTCTCTTTAAGTATCCACTGAGGAATATTTATATTCAATGTCAGTGTTTTATAAAAAGTTTTAAAAAGGTGTTTCCCTATTATACTAAATATTTATAAAGGCTTTTACAAATATTCAAGTTTTTATTAAATGGTTTAAAATGAATCTTTCTGTCATTTTTAAAATGAAGTACTTTATGAATTTTTTAACAAAAACATGAAAGGAAAGTTTTTTTAACTTATAAAACATGAGATTATTTTTCCATATTAATGATGAATTAATTTTTTGAAGCTTCCTTTACCAGTTAAATTTTTTTTTTGAAATAAAATTTATTCTTTTACAATTTCATGGCTTTTTAAATAAATGATTTCAAATAAAAAAAGCAAAAAAAGGGTATTTCTCTAAAGCATTTTTTATGATTTTATTAGAGTATATTCATATATGTCAACATAAATTGTTATATATTATTCATTATTGAGTTTTATCTATTATGATACCATCTATCATATTTAATTTAATGGTTTATGGTCAGTTTAATAGTGGATATTCAATTTTGATACTATTCATGGTTTGTGGTTACTATATTCACATTTCATATTCTAGTTTTCCAATATGAATGTTTATGTAATTTTTGTTTCACCCATTTCATATGATTAATATGTTGGACTTATTAAGTGATGGTTTAGGCCCACTATAGACCCTCGAGGCATATGTCGGTCTCATGGGACAAACTAGTTTGGGTGTTGGATAAGCCCTTACCTGTTTATGTATGGTGTCATGGCCGAAACCTTGACGGTATGTTTATTATGTCCTGAATTATAAATTCCATCATTATGATATTAGTTATGGATATTCCATGTGATTTTTTGATTAGTGGATTATCCATTGTTAAGTTTCATTCTTATGTGATTATTTTTATGGAATTATTTGATTATTATTTATTCTTACCATATAATGATTAAGATTATGTTTAAATGGATTGTGTTTTAGTTATTCACATTGAATTAATTTTTATGATTTTTTATTCATGATAGATTCCATTGTATTATTACCCTTACTGAGAATCTGATATCACCCCTTTCATATGTTTTATTTTTCCTAGGATTCTAAGATGTATATTATGATTACCATGTAGGGATATGTTGGTAAAATAATGGTGTTCTTAAAGGAATTCTTATGTTATATTTTGTATTCTAAATTTTAATTTATTTTCAAGAATGTATCTAGTTTTTAAAAACTACTAAAATTTTTCAGTCCATTGGGACTCAATTCCTTATTTAACTTGAAAATTTAATAAAGTAACCACTAACTTTGGGCTACTAGGGTTAGGGTATTTATAATTGGCATAAGATGAAGTCAAGTAGAAACCTTGGAAAAGAGATTTAGGAAAACAAAAATTATATAATGAAACCCTATAAAAAATATTGAAATATTCCCAAAGAAAGAAAGCTTATGATTTAGAGATTAGTTATACCTAAAATTTCAATCTAGGTTATTTACTATTTTTGAGTTTATAAATTATGTTTCATAATTTTATGATCTAATATAATGTATTTCATCCTTTAGAAATGGTTCCTAGAAGAAGGAATGTGAAACATATCAATTCACATAATCCCAAGAGTATGAATTATGGCTTCTTCAATGGGTTTAAGCCAATATTTCAAAGGGAACAAGTCTCCCAAACATTTTCATCATATGAAGACATAGTATCATGTTCAAATGAGAAAAAGAAATAATTATCTAAATATTATAGATTTGGAGGGAAGCACGAGAACAAGACTATAGCTCGAAAAAATATGGATAAAGGAAATAAGATAAAGAAGGAATTTTCTATATGTGATAATTTTTGAATGATACACCTTGGAAATTTTTTAAAAGAAATTGGATTTTGATAATAGTATAGAGAGAAAGTCCACCATGAATGTGATTTCAAGGATAATAAAAATGTTTCCAATGTAAAATGATTCAACTTCATGGATATGGTACACTACACAAATCAATTTCTCAAGCATCAAAAGAATATACCCCAAAATAGGTCAATGGATCATTGTCATGCTTATTCTACTACCACAAACGAAGTGGAATGATTAAGATGACTATGTTTGGATTTATCAATTATGTTGTAAAATTATTTTATTAATGATTTTATGGTTATAATAATCATGAGATATATAATTATTTTACTGCAGTATTTCTTCTTTACAGATTGGAGGGAATATGTTAAATGGTACCGATGATCAGGAAAAGTGATTTAGTGGCAAGTTTATCTTTTTAAAAACAACATATTGAGGGATGATAACCCTTAATATATAATTTTTGTTGAGATAATAATGAAAGATATGTTTATGGGATAGTATTGGTGACTATGAATATGGTTAGTGATTTGATGGTTTATGTTATTTTTGTTGGGTTTACTACATGTTTGGATTTAAGGAATATATTCAAGAACCTGAGATTTTATTTTTTGAAGCATGCATGTTTTCATTAAGGTTTTAAGGTGGTTAAGGTATTCATATATTTGATATGTGAAAATAAGAGCTACATTATGTTGTTAGGGAAAATTTTAATATTAATATTGATTTTGTAAATTTAGAGTCGTTTTTAGAATGTGAATTTGGCCAGTTGTATTTTAGATGAGTCTTAAGGTTGGAATGGATTAAGTTAGACATTAGGTATTATTTTTTGAGGTTAAAGTTTGAATTATTGGATGTTATGTGCTAACCCTTTTGGTTTCAGTAAAAATTTAGAGGATGAATGAATTACTTATCGACCTTATAGTTTTTTAGAAGTGCTTCAGGGAAAAAACTTCAACATGAACATTCATTTCCTAGTGTAAGGGATGAAGTGAAAATGGATAAAATAACAACTAAAGGATAAATTTATTCTTATGAAATGGAAACTAATAAAGTAATTTTATTTTATAAAATGATTATCTGAATAGTGAAATAATTCCTCAACCCTAGGGAAATGGATTTGGGAACAAAAATGTTATCCATTTACTTTTTTCTAAGAAATTAATAGTCTTTTAAATGATCACAAATTTATGGTTTAGTGATATTTAACTTTCTAATAACCATGCTATCTATCACTCTATATTAGAACTTGATAGTTAGATTCTCTTCCATGTCCATGTTTTCAATTTCTGTTAATTTCTCCCATTTGAAAGCCTATTTTTGTGGTGACCTTCACATTTTACTTTCCCTCTTATTAAAGAGATGTTTTTATTAAACCTATTTTGGATTTGGGTTTCCCAAAAATGAATTTTTAAATACAAAAATTTGATTTTTTAAGTGAAATTAAAAATCATGAAGACTCAATTTATGGAATGAGGTGATAATGTAACAAAACAATATTTTATGTTATGTCTATTTTTAAAGTTAATATCTTAGATAACTTACGTTGCATGAAACAACCAACTTAAATGAATAATGAAATATTATTATAACCTAGCTGAAAAATTAGAGGGAATGAATATTGTTAACCAAATTATGAAATTTATATATTATTTATTCAATGTAATTTTTAACACTCATATTATGTGTTTTTCAGACATGATATAAAAATAAACTCACTTTTATGCGTAAAAATCTATATTTTTTTAAAGGCATTTTTGTTGACTTTTGATGACGCGCTGGTTTTAAAAATAAAATTTGAGACTTTTATATATTATATTTGAAGAAATATTCTCCATTTTCAAATCAGAATATAAAAATTAAGTTTGGTTTAAATTTTTTTATTTTTTTGATATGTTTCATTTTTTTATGAATGGTAAAAAATATTGCATTTTAATAGAAACACTATTTTCATCAAAATAAGTTATGATGTTAGATTAAATTTTAAATTTTTTTAATGTAACATTAGATGAATAAAAAATCTATTAATTCAATCCAATTCATTTTAATCTTTTTATATTTAATTTGGATATAAAAACACTTCAAACATTTTCACATTTTCACATTAAAAACCTGTTTTCTCACCCCATCTATGAGATTAATTTTAAATTTACTTTACCCAATTATTTATTTTAAAATTTTAATAATGTATTAAACATTTCAAATCATACATTAAAAATCAATTAAATTTTTCTCTTTAATTTTTGGCCAATATGAATAGTAAATTTTGAATTTTTAATTACCACTATTAAGGGTAAATTAATTAATTTTGGGGAAAAATAATATTATAAATATTATAAAATTACCCTAAAACATGTACTAGTTATATTGAATGAGTTATTTTCAATAAAAAACATATTTGGACATATTTTATGGCCTCTTGGAGACACCTGGTTGAGTTTAATCCTTTTATAGTATTTTATTTTAATAAAAGTCAGATATATCACACTCATGCTTTTAATAAGTATTAAATTTTTAATATGTGGTTATTCAGAACCTATATTATTCTATAAATAGTAATATGATATCTAAAATGTTTACATACATCATGATAATTTATTTTTTTATTTTAAGAAAAAAATAATTACCTTGAAGTCTTATACAATGATGATGCAATAATTGTTTAATTAATGGGAATATCAAATAAATGATTATAAAAATATTAAAATTAATATAATTTGGGATAATTAATATCATAAAATAATTTTATAGATAAAATTTACATGTTAGTGGTATTTTAAAAGTTTTGGTTTGAAGATATATTATTTTATTGATTTTTATAAAATTCAAAGTAATGAATAATGTCAAAATTGATATTAATGTTATATTAAAATAAATAACATTTTATTAAATGATATAAATTTTATATAATTATATAATTATGAAAAATTATTTATATAAGGTTTAAAATGTTATTATTTATTCATTTATGGTTATTTTATCATTTTAATGTAACAATATTGAACCTCAAAGAGTAAAAATCGATGTAGTCACGGTAAGAGTTTAAGAGATTAAATAATGGTTAAATCCAAAATATAAGGGCAGTAACATGACCTAAAATTATCTAAAAATTATTTTTTGAGAGGATTTATACCCATACTAATCTTATCTTATACTTAACTCAGTTTTGGGCTAAATGAAATTGGAAATTAATTTATATTAAGTTAATATTTTGAGAGTTTTCAAAAGTGCCCATCACTACAATTATAAAAGGGAACCTCTTACCTCAATTATTAACACCACTTTGAGCCTACTATATTAAACTAAACCACCCATTTATATTCCCAACATACTTATATAAGTTTTTTAGATCTTGGAATTCCAAAAACACTAACCCTAGATCGCTTAAGAAGAGATCTAAAGGAAGTCCGCCGAAAAAGAGGTCATCATTTTTACCAACGCATTCAAGTTCATTTATTCTTCTACTTCCTATTTATGGATATTTTACATTATAAATTAATAAATGTAATATCATATATATTCTTATATGTTATTAATATTATGATACAACCATATTACACCTTTTATCCATCCTACGAAGAATGAAAGCACCACACATGCATACCTACGACTTACAGTCTCCACGCTATGGTGTATTTATTTATCACTATTTTAATAGGATAGTTAAATGATGGAAATAATAGATATATATAACAATTATGGAATGGTATTTATTCTATAAAATTAATATACCATCCACTTCCTTACCCTTTCAACCATATATAAACGATATCATCGCTCGTGCGTATGTACGACTTACCATCTCCACAAAGCGATGCGATTCATTATCTGTGGTAAAAATTAAAGAATGATTCTAAAAAGAATTTAATGATTCTATATTATATTTATGAAATTAATATTCTGGATATTATGGAACTATATCCTATTATAGAGAACCAGAATATTCAAGATAAAACAAGTATGATAAAACATGACAATTGACACACGAAACATTGAAATGAATAAAATAATATTAATAAATGATTGGTAAAATGTTATAAAGGGATCATATATGATATCATAAATGTTATTATGATTCTATTATAATTTATTAATATGATTAAAACCACTATACATGAGTTTATGACACGTATGAAGGAAATAAAACCTAAGATAAGGCTTTAATTCACAATCTCATCATTAATTGCGACTATTTCTATTTATGTCTCAACTGGGGAATATTTTCCTTCCATGTCAGTATTTTCTAAAAAAATTTCAAAAAGGGTTTTTTTCTCTTATCATACGAATTTTTATTGTCTTTTTCCCATGTTAACATTTTATAAAACTGATTGAAAGGAATATTATTTTTTCTTTCCAAATAAGGTACTTTATGACTTTTTCAACAAAAACATGAAAGAAATATTATTTTTAACTTATGAAGCATGATAATATTTTTACACAGTCATGACATCATAATTTGTTGAAGATTCATTTAAAATTTTACATGATTATTTTAAAAGATAATTTTTTATTTTAAAATTTTATGGATTAAAAAAAATGATTTCAAAGTAAAAGGGTATTTCTCTCAAGAATTCTTTAATGATTTTATTAGAGTATTTTAATATATTACAAAATAATTTATTAGATCTTATTATTAATTGAGGTTGATATCTTATGATACCATATTCCATAATTTATTGAATGGTTTATGATTATTTTGAATGTGGATGTGCTATTTTGACACTATTCATGGTTTATGGTAACAATATTCACATTTCGTATGCTAGTTTTTCAATACGAATATTTATGTTGTTTATGTTTCACCCCTTTAATATGAGGAATATGTTGTACAAAGTTAGTGACCGGTGATGCTCAATATATCCCCTTGATATATCTGTAGGTGTCATAGGGAAAACTAGTTTGGGTATTGTCTAGGGCCTTACTCGTTTATGTATGGTGTCTTGGTTGAAGTTTTGATGGTATGTTTATGATATCCCGTATTATGAATTCCCACATTATGAGATTAGTTATTCATATTCCATGTGATTGTTTTATTAGTACAATATCCATGGAAAAGTTTCATTCTCTTGTGATTATTCATGTGGCATTATTTCATTATCATTTATTATTACCATATTATTCTCAAGATTATGTTTAAAAGGATCGTGTTTCAGTTATTCACCTTTCCTTAATGTTTATGTTTATTTATTCAAGATAGATTCGGCTGTAAGTTTACCCTTACTATATATTTGATCTCATCCATTTATTATGTTTTATTTTTTCTAGGATTCAAATATGTATATTATGATTTACATTCAATGATATACTAGGAGAATAATGGTGTTCTTAAAAGAATCCTTATGTTATATTTTATAATTTCAATTGTGATTTATATTTCAAGTATGTATCTAGTTTTACAAAACTGTGAAACTATTTAGTCATTAGGGATGTGATTCCTTTTTTAATATTCCAATGTAATAAATGAACCACTGACTATGGGGTACTATGTTCGAGGTATTTACAAGAAATTTTAAGTTTCACTTGAGAATGACTAGGTGATTTGGTAAAGAAACTCAAATTAGTGACATATCTCATCAATATAAATCTAGAATTGGTAGTTTGGTAGGAAATTATAGAGGATCTATGGTCTATAAAATCACTAAAAGTTCAACATATTAATGTTTTCAATATTTTATCATATATACTTGTAAATTATAAGGACTATGATAAAGTTTAATCAGAATCCAAAATATGTTATTCTCCTAGATATAGAGAAAAAATTTGGATATAAATTATGGATAGTGATATAAAACCAATCATCAGAAGCATGGATTTTGTATTTAATGGAAAAAATTTATGGGAAGAACAGAGCTCGGAGAAGTAGGAAGTTCAACGAAAACCAACTACAGAAGACCAAGTTGATCAGAGTACCAGTAGCTTGAAAAAACTAAAGAAATGAGACATGGGTACTTGAACGCGTTGTCATGACACATCAAATTGATTATGATTTTAAGGTTGATTTATATTCTAGGGAAGACCGTAGGTCATATATCAAGTAGCGTTGGTGGGTTTAGAGTGTGCATTTTTAATAAGAAGTACTAAAATGGGGGGTGGTTTTGAAAATAGTTTTAGGATGAAATGACTTAATTGAAAGGATAAAACTTGAGAAACCAAATGGATTTTGAAAAATATGAGATAAAAGGGTTCACTTTGATTTTACTACACACATTTTAAGTTCATTTTTCATAGATATTCATTTAGGTTTGGAGTAATTCCTTGGTTGAAATTAATTGGAATCCCGATTAATTCCTAAGATTTTATTCTAATTATTAAAGAACCAAAACATGACGTAACAATCATATTGTTAAATTCCAGAACTTATGAATGGAATAAGAGCTTCCAAATAATATTTAAATCTCAAAAAGGTGGGTATGAAATGGATTATTGTGCTATCCAATCGGAACATCACAAGTCACACACTCAAAACCTCACACTGATCGATTTGAAATTAAGAGTATCTCAATCACATGCATAAAAATAAGAATTCAAATATATAATTATGTAAGATACATGGAAATAAATGTTTTCACACCCATATTACCCCAAAACAGTAGCTAAAATAAGAATCGGAACTCCCTTGACTTGTGCATATCTCCCTCACAATGAACGCCCACCATTTAGCTTGACATTTAGAGGAGGAGGAAGCTCGGGTGGAACTCCTTATTCATTCTTGACCCCCCTATGAGGATAGGGGCCTCAAGAACTTCAAGGATGAGGAGGAGAATAATCTAGTACTTTGAAATGGCAGAGATTCAATTCTTGTCCTAACTTACAAATAAGGTTCCCATGGTGCCTTTTTATAGCCAAAATGGGACATGGTTTTGGGCACCCTATTTTTGAGATACCACTTGTGTCTCAGTTTTTGGAATAGTAGAAAGTCATATCACCACTTGAAAAAAATAGAAGATTTTTTATAATTCCTATTTAATTTCTCCCTATCGAATTTGGTGGCCATTAGACAACTAGATTTGGATAGATGGTTAAAATATCGAAACAAACTTTTGAATTCAGGAAGATTCTGTCCCCTGGAAAGAATGGTTAGGATGGGCCACCAGATGGCCGAATTAGGATTTGGTTTCCTAGTAAGAGTTATATCCCATGATGTTTTGGAGGGTACCACCAAGTTTCAGCCCATTTGGATGCACAAAATTCTCATACTATTCAAAACAGTGGACAGATGTCCATGGGATTCCATGCAGTTTGGCCCATTTTTCTTTTGGATGATCTCTGGGCCTCCAAATCACCTCCACCTTCAATGAAAATATCAAAACAAGTATAATTGCCCTTTTTAACAGTGATAAACATTAATTAATTAAATAAAACTTGAAGTTTAATTTATTATTATATTTTGAATATTCATTACAAAACTAGTTTAAAACATCGGTGTAAGGGTGGAATTGAATAGTGAATAACTATGTGATCACACCCCCACACCTAAACATTTTCACTCCTGGGAAAAGTCACATATCCAAAAAATTATTCATATATATATTTCCATCATCATGAAGAATTAACATTTGATGAAATTTTAATACATTAAAGTAATGTGATCAATGCACAAACCACACCAAGGAGTTCTTCCTTGTGAAAGTGGAAAAAGGTGTCTCATAAATCATATCACAATGAAATTACAAGAGATTCATGACACCAAATTGAGCAAAGAATTAAAAAGTCAACCATTCCACTAACTCTCCATGTGTGCGTGTGAGAACCACTCCATTCTATTCTTTCCACTTTCTATCCAATAAATATAGGTTATTTTAAAATTATTCATCTTTAAATGATTTTTTTCACCGATCCTTCTTTATATCCTTTGAATTCATATTTCAAGACCCACTCACATAAGCATTCCCAGAAGTCAAACCATAAGCTACCGACCTAGATATCCCCATATGTTGCACATTTCATCACTCCCCTCCTTTTTTTGTTTTTTAGAAGTTTCATTTGGAAATAATCCCACACTCATATCTCAACCCTTATTTGATCTCCTCACGACACTAATTGCAATAATTATAACAAGATAAAAGGTTTACAAGGAGTGGTTTTTGACCATCCCAAGACACAACCCAATTTTTTTTAGGGCGTACAATAGTCAGACATTAGGTACACACGCATAGGACAATCTATTACAATGATGAAACAAATCGGATAAGGAAAAAATGAATGGAAATATCATTTAAAGCTGAAAAATATTAACCTAACATATATTTACCTTATATTAAGTAAGAAGTATTCATAATTTGTGTTTTGGTGCAAAAATGTGTGGAGATATTAGTGATACAATTTTCAAAAAAACTACTCACACAAGGGACATCAATCATCTCAAATGTTTCACAATGATAAAACCATTTATATCATTGACAGAAAACCAATTCACTAAAAATCACTCCCTGATGTTAAATTCATACAAATATTCAATCCAAAACAGAGACAAGTTTTTTATATAAAATTTTAAATCAAAATGGAATCAAAAATTTCAACATGCATTTTTAGTAAGTTCCATGATTTGGTGACCATAAGAGGGGAGTGAAAATACCATAAATAAGGTGAAAAAGAGAAGAAAGAATAAAGAAAATGAAAATCCTAATGAACCAAGAAAGATGTGGAAAAGTGAAAATACCATAAATAAGGCAAAAAAGAGAATAAAGAAAAAAAAGATGACAAAAATTCCAAACTAACGCAGGAATATACCCACCCCCACACCAAGAATGTGCAGTGTCCTCACTGTAATAATTGAGAATGTGAGAAGGAAGGTTAAAACCTAGTGTGTTTCATTGATATGTTTCTTTTTGAACATAGATTTCCTCTATCATGAAATCTGTATGGGCTTCGTGGAAGTGCTTCTGCTGCTGCCCATTGACAGTGAAGGTTTTCTTGGTTTCTTCATTTTGAACTTGAACAACACCAAATGGAGATAAATTAATAATAGTGTATGGGCCAAACCATTGGAAATGAAGCTTACCTGAATGAAAATTCAGCCTTTCATTATAAAGGAGGACCTTCTTCCCAATGTGGAACTGACGATGAACTATAAGACGGTCGTGGGAAGACTTGGTTCACTCCTTATAAACCCTATAGTTTTCATATTCATCTCTTCTAATTTCTTCTAACTCCTAAATCTGAAACTTCCTTTGAGAACCTGCACCAGAAAGATTATAATTTCATTGTTTAATGGCCTAGTAAACCCGGTGCTCAATCTCAACGGGCAGGTGATAACTCTTTCCAAACACAAGAGGATAGGGTGACATTCCAATGAGAGTTTTGAAAGTAGTATGGTAGGCCCATAATGAATCATCTAGTCTAATATTCCAATCTTTTCTATTGGGTAGAACCGTTTTTTCAAGAATATGTTTTACCTCTCTATTTGACACCTCGGATTGACCATTGATCTATGGGTAATATGCAGTAGACACTCTATGACCAACCCCATACCGATGAAAAAGTGATTTCATTGTTCGGTTGCAAAAATGAGAACCCCGGTCACTAATGATGAACCTAGGTAATCCAAAACTAAAAAATATCTGAGTTCTCAAAAATTCCACTTCTATTTTGGAATCATCTATCCTTGTGGCTCGTGCCTCTACCCATTTTGACACTTAATCGACCACCAGAAGAATGTACAAGTTTCCAAAGGAATTGGGAAATGGACCCATAAAGTCAATGCCCCAAACATAAAAAATGTCATGAAAGAGAAACGATTGTTGTGGAATTTCATTTCCTTTAGAGAAATTCCACATTATTTCACAATGAGGACAAGATATGAAAAAAACATGGGCATCCCAGAAAAGTTTTGGCCAAAAGAGGCCAAAATTGAGGCCCTTACAAGGAGTCCGTTGGGGACCAAAGTGGCCCCCACAAGCAAGAATGTGACAAAATCTAAGGACAGGCTGAAACTCGCTATCAGGAACACAACGCCTAAGGACTTGATCACTACAGGTGCGCCAGAGGTAGGGGTAATCCCAAATTTACCAATGAGACTCATGTTTTAGACGACTGTCTTGGTTTTTATTGAAATTAGTAGGAATGCAAGATGATACCAAATAATTTTCAATTTCAGCATACCAAGGAATAACATCTTGTACTCGGTACAATTGCTCATCGGGAAACATATCATTTATAGGAATACAGGGGATGAGTCAATGTCCGAGGATAGGGGAATCCTATTGATATGATCAACCACCACATTCTATGATCCTTTTTGATCTCTAATTTCTAGATTAAATTCTGGAAGGAGGAGCATCCAACAAATAAGACATGGCTTGACTTCCAGTTTCTTAAGGAGATATCAGAGGTCTTCATGGTCTGAGGACACAATGACTTTAGATCCCAAAAGGTATGACCTGAATTTATCTAAGGAAAACACAATGGAAATGAATTGTTTTTCAGTTGTAGTGTAGTTTTATTGGGCAGGGTCCAAAGTACGTGAGGCATAGGCAATAGCATATGGAGCTTGATCGACCCTTTGTGACAAGACTGCCCCAACTTCATAATTAGAGGCATAAAACATGATCGCAAACGGTAAATCCCACCGAGGTGGTGGGGATTACTAGGGTTGACGTGTGACTCCATTTTATCTTATTAAAATAATGCACACATTTTTTATCAAAAACAAATTCTTTTTCTTTTTGGAGTAATCGGGAGAGGGGGGTGAGATTTTACTAAAGTCACGAATGAAATGATGGTAAAATCTAGCATGACCTAGGAAAGACCACACATACCATACATATTTGGGGAGTGTTAAGGAATAAATGAAATCCACTTTTGATTTATCTACATGGATACCATCCACAGAAATGAAATACCACAAAACTATACCTTGTCACACCCTAAAATGGAATTTCTCATAATTTAATACAATATTCTTTTCAGTAAAGTGACATAGTACTAAACTAAGACTACTTAAACATTCATCAAAAGAGGATCCATAAACATTGAAATCATCAATGAAAACTTCTATTCAATTCTCCAGGTAATCCGAAAAAATACTAACCATGCATCGCTGGAAAGTACCCAGAGCATTGCACAGACCAAATGACATCCTCCTATATGAAAATGTGCCAAAGGGGAAAGTGAATGTTGAATTTTCTTGATCCTTAGGGGAAATATGGATTTTAAAGTATCCAGAATACCCATCAAGGAAATAGTAGAAGGACTTACCCGCTAGCCTCTCTAGAATTTGATCAATGAATGGAAAAGGGAAATGATCTTTCCTAGTGTGTTGGTTTAGTCGGAGATAGTCTATATAGACACACCAACTATTCTAAACATGATTTGGAACCAATTCATTGTTTTCATTTTTGATTACTGTAAGGAAATTTTTATAGGAACTACTTGAACAAGACTGACCCATTGGATGTCAAAGATGGGGTAAATGATTCCTGTAGCCAATAATTTTGTTACCTCTTTTTTCACAACATCTAGAAGGTTTGGGTTCTGCCGATGTTGTTCCTGACTCACTGATTTAGCCTCATCATTTAATAAAATATGATGTGTGAAAATTAATAGGCTAATACCAATAATTTCAGAAAGCTTCCATCCCAAATCTTGTTTATACTCTCTCAAAAGTTCTTGTAGTCACAATTCATGCTCAGGAGGGAGTGGACTAGCAATGATGATGGGAAACATGTTTCCATTATCAAGATATGAATATTTTAAATCTTGAGGCAGTTTTTTTAGTTCCAATTCATGTGGATTTTGGATTTATGGGAGTGTGTGTGAATGTGAGAGGTCACCAATCTCATCTAACTTCTCAATGGTATCATCCTCAATAGAGGAATGATCTTTTACAAGCTTAGAAGTATCATTGATGGTCATTGCATCCTCAGTGTTTAAGAAATTATCAATTAATAAACATGCATGACACTTTTATAGACCACTACAAAAATCAATGGATGATTCATTTCCTAGAATATCTATCAATGAAGAAAACTCAAAAAGGGTATCAGGGGAATGAAATGAAGTTTTTCAATGGAAGGGAGTACATGTATATAATTAAAAGAGAGAGAGAGGAATTTTGTTTGGAGGGGTACTTCATGGAATCAAGGATATTGAAGTGGAAAATATCCCCACCAAACTCCATAGATAATGTACCATTGTGGACATTAATTATAGTTTTGGTGGTTTTCAAGGAGGGTCACCCCAATATAATCAGGGCATGTCCATTCATTCTATCATCCTCCATTTTAAGAACATAAAAATTAGTGGGGAAAATTAAAATTTTAACCCTCAAAAGAACATCCTATAACACACTAGAGGGTTGTGCAGTACTCTGGTTATCTAGTTGAACAAAATCTCCAGTGGGATTAAGTTCTGCAATCTGCAATGTAGATTAAATGTAGTGAGGCATCATATTTATAGAAGCACCTAAATCAAGAATAACATTAGAAAAAAAACACTCCCCTATGGTGCATGGAATTGAGAATGTTCCAGGATCATTTCACTTGGTGGGAAGTGATGGCTCTATAAATGTTGAAACATTCCTCCACAATATCACCTTCTCATCACCTTAAAGTCACCTTAGGTGTTTACATATCTCCTTTAGAAACTTGGTGTATCGTGGAATTCTCTTCATGACATAAATCAAGGGGATGTTAACCTGTACATTTTTTGAAAGTCTCCAAAATTTCCTTATCAAGTTTAGTTTCCTTTTGTTTTCTAGTTTGGGTTTCCCTTTAGGGAAATGGAAGAGGAATGGTTGGGCTAGGTGACTCATCAAAAGATACACTCTTTCCTTTGGAAGGTATTTTCTTAGGAAAAGTATTTTCAACATTTGGAACATTTTTAATGTCTGGGATGGAGGTTTCCTCAAGAGGGGATGACTCTAATGGATGATTCATCTATTTTCCACTCTTAAGGGTCATGGCACTAACAATTCCTTTATCTATAGGGTTGACTACTAGTTGAGATGGTAGTCTACTTGACCCGTGACATTGAATTTCACCCACTGAGTTATCTAGTTTTCCTAATTGGGTTTTTAGGTCTTGTATGGATGCTTGGGTGGTTTTTTGGAATTGGAGATTGTTGGAAGCCATTTGTTTCATCATATCTTCTAGGCTAGGATTGGGTTTTGGAGGGGGTGTTTGGATAGGAATTTGGGGTGGTTGAGGATTTCTGGGTGGTGGCGGTGGATAACTACTCTGCCCTTATTGGTTCCATGGTTGATGAGGCTAGTTTTAATACCCCCTTTCCTATAATATTGGTTTTCCTTCCACCTAGAGTTGGATGGATAGTATGGTTCTTGCCTAAAGGGTTGGTTATAGGGGCGTCATGGGAAGATTAGCTCACAACTCTCAGAAGTTTCTCTCAATTGGGGGAATTGGTCAGAATAATGGGTATTAGAAGAGCATATTCCACAATTGATGGGAGGAGGAGATTGAGATTTCTCTTGGGAGAGAGCGAGTTGTCGTAAAAGGGTACTTACCTCATCAAATTTGTGTCCACCTCTTTCTCAAATTCAGTACTTTGCACCTCACAGACACCTCGAATGGGTATGCTGGATCTTATATCGAATTGTTGAGTATTTTATGCCATGTTCTCAATAAGGGTTCTTGCAGAGATTAACATTTTATCCACTAGTGCACCTCCTGCAACAACATCAATCATGTTACGATCAATTGTAATTAAACCATCATAAAAATACTGAATTAAAAGTTGATCACTTATTTGGTGGTGTGAAAAACCTGAACATAATCTTTCAAATCTATCCCAATATTCATGAATTTTTTCCCCTTAAGATTGTCTTATACCACATATTTCTTTCCTTATTGTTGCAGTTTGAGAGACTGGGAAATATCGTTCGAAAGTGTTTTGTAATGAAAATGGAAATTCCCTAATATTTACTTGTTCTTCATACACATTTTTAGGTTTTAATGTTGGACACATAGTATGATATTCTTTTAAATGTTTATGTGGGTCTTCCCCATAAAGTTCATGAAATCTAGGCAACAAGTGAATTAGCCAAAATTTTAATTCAAAATTGGGTGCCTTGCCTTTCATTTGAATATATATGGGTTGGATATTGACATCAGACGAGGTTAGTTCTTTTAGTGTTCTATTGTTTTCAACCATGTTATACAATTTTATTTCAGTTTTGATGTTGGTTTCAGAATAATAAGATTAAGGAGCAAGAAGAATGTTGTTGTCTTGTGTGTCCTCCTTCAAAGGGTTCTCCTGTGCGTCTCAGGGTCGCTGATGTAAGATCCTCTCCGATTATGGTTCATAAGATGGTAAATATCCTATATTAGAACGTTTCATGCACAAAAACTAAAAATGAAATAAATAATAACACAAAAATATAGGTAATGGTATAAGATAAAACAAATAAATATTCACAAAATTTACAAAAATCTTATAAAAAACTTGCACTTAAAAACCAAAGCGCTCCCCGGAAATGATGTAAAAATTTGAAGACTCTGTTGTGAAATGTCTAATTGATTATGATTTTAAGGTTGATTTATACTCTATTGAAGAACCTAGTTCGTCTCTCAAGGAGAACGGGTGGGTTTAGAGTGTACATTTTTAATAAGAAGTACTAAAATAGGGGTGGTTTTGAAAATAGTTTTAGGATGAAATGACTTAAATGAAAGCTTAAAACGTGAGAAACCAAATGGATTTTAAAAAATATGAGATAAAAGGGTTTATTCTGATTTCACTACAGACATTTGAAGTACATTTTTTATGGATATTCATTTAGGTTTGGTGTAATTCCTTTGTTGAAATTAATTGTAATCCCGATTAATTTCTATGCTTTTATTTCAATGCTTAAAGAACCAAAACTTGATGTAAAAATCGTATTGTCAAGGTCCAGAACTTATGAATGGATTAAGAGATTTCAAATAATATTGAAATCTCAAGAATTTGGGTATGAAAAGGATTGTTGTGCTTTCTAATCAGAACAACACAAGTCATGCACTCAAAACCTCACACTGATCGGTTAGAAATTAAGAGTATCTCAATTACATGCATCAAAAAAAGAATTAAAATATGGGATTATGTAAGATAAATGGAAAGAAATGTTTTCAAACCCAAATTACTCAAAACCAGTAGCTAAAATAAGAATCGTAACTACCTTGACATGTGCGTAGCTCCCTCACAACAAACACCCACCTTTTAGCTCAACTTCGGGAGGAGGAGGAAGCTCGGGTGGAACTCTTTCTTCATTCTTGATACCCCTATGAGGATAGGGGCCTAAAGAACTTCAAGTATGAGGAGGAGAATCCTCTAGGACTTCAAAATGGAAGATATATACTTCTTGGCCAAACTTAAAAATGAGGTTCCCATGGTTCCTTTTTCTAGCGAAAATAGGACATGGTTTTGGGAACCCTGTTTTTTAGATACTACTTGTGTCTTGGTTTTGGAACAGTATAAAGCCATATCACGACTTGGAAAAAAGCTAATAGTTGTTGGAAGGACTCTTGAATGACTATATATAGAATTTGGAGTCTATTAGACAATTATATTGGGAGATATGGTCAAAATACCGAAACAAACTTTTGAATTCAGGAAGATTCTGTCCCCTGGACAGAATGGTTCAGATGGGCCACCAGATAGCTGAATTCGGTTTTGATTCCTTAATAAGAGTTTTATACCATGATGTTTTGGAGAGGAACACAAAGTTTCATCAAATTTGGATTCCCATAATTATCTTAATATTCAAAATAGTGGACATATGTCCATGGGATGCCATGCAGTTTGGCCCATTTTTCTTCTGGATGATCTCTAGGCCTCCAAATAACCTCCACGTTCAATGAAAATATCAAAACAAGTATAATTTAACTTTTTTACTGTTATAAAAATTATTTAATTGAATAAAACATGAAGTGAAATTTATTATTATATTTTTAATATTCATTACAAAACTAGTATAATACAGTGGTGTAAGGGTGGAATTGTATAGTGAATAGCTATGCGATTAGTCCTCAATACATTAAAATTATAGGATTTAAACCATAATAAGTTATATAAAGGTTAAGGTAATTTGAATCTCAGTTTGGAGAACCAAATTTACATGGTTTTAAAGTTAGAGTTCTGGAAGTTCTGGTAGCAGTAGAAAGATCAGATCCAAGAAGCTCAGAGAAGTCAATTTAGCTGAGGAATAAACAAAAATCATGTGACTAGTGCAAAGGTTTTGGGTATGATTTGAAATTTCTAATCCCAAAAGATATATATGAACATGAAAATATATAGGATTTATTTTCTCTTAGTTTCTCAATGTATTGGGAGCTATCCATGAAAAAAGAGATTGATTTAATGAAGTTCAATAGAACATAGTGAATGACATAACTTCTATAGGGTAAAATTCACATGAAAACATGTGGGTTTATAGATTACTGAAGAGAAAAATAGTAATAAAAAGAAATAAATATAGCTAGTAGTGAAGGTGTTTCAATATAAATAAGGAGTATATTTATATGAAATCTTCTCACCACTATTTAAATATTCAACCTTCTAAACAATGCTATGTATGGTGGAATCAGAAGATATGTATCTAGAACATATGGATTCTAAGAAATCTTTCCTCCATGGTGATTTAGAAGAGTAAATCTACCAGTAGTTTCCAATAGGTGTGCCAAAATATTGGGATTGTAATTTTTTTAGATTAAATAAAATCTTGTATGGATTAAAGTAAGCATCATGAAAATAAACTAAAAGTTTTACTCATTTATGGAAGAAGAAGGATTTGATAGGTGTAATGATGATCATTTTTGTTACCATAAGTAATGATAAAATGGAACCTTCATCACTTTACTATTGTATATTGATAAAATATTTCTTATTATATGATATGAATGAAATATTTGGAAAATAAATAATAATTTACCCAAAAGTTACAAGATAAATGATATTAGAAATGATAAGAATATATTAGGGATGAGAATAAAAATAGATAATAAGACTAGAAATTTGGTTATATATTAGAAAGATTATATCTATAAAATCATAGAATGGTTTGTCATGGTTGAATGCAAACCAATTAATTCTCATATTTCTATACACTTAAAACTTTCCAAGACATAAGCACTTGTAACGGAAGATGAGCATCAGTACTTGTAGAATGTGACTTTTTCTTTAGCTGTCAAAATTCTAATATATGCAATTATTTTTACTCAAAAAAATTTTCATTTATTGTGGGGGTTGTAGGAAGTTGTATGTACATATCTAAAAAGGAAAATTTGGAGGCTATATAATGGATCCTTTGGTCATGTGAAAGAATAATAATAAAAATATTTATGTTTTTGGGAGGAAGAATAGTTACAATGATTTTTGGACTCTTTTTTTGGAGACATGGACATTAAAAAGTGAAAACGAAGTATCATGTTTAGATATGGAGGAACAAGAATCAGTTGAGTATCCTAGCTACAGAAGAGTTTTCCACAAATTATAATGATAAAAAATTATGTAGTGATAAAAGAATCTATAAAGGAGATGTTTTGGTTGAAGTATTTTTTTATGGAATTGGGAATATGTAAAAAATAAGGGATTATTTTCTATGATAGGAAATGTGATATTGACTTGGATAAAATCTAATATTTCATGCAAGGACAAAGAAAATTGACATGAAGTGCCATTTTATAAAAACAAGTTGGAGGAGAAAGTGTTAGATATCCAAAATATCGTTGATATATAGAATCTTGTATACATGTTCACAAAAAATTTAGATGAAGAAATTATGAGGCAGTATCGCACCTCAATGGGGCTTGAGGGAATGAAATAATGGTGGAGGAATACTATAAGAGGGGAATAAATGAAGTTTGATGAGGATAGTTTCCACAGGGATTTACCTAGAACAAGTATTTAAGTGGGATATTTTTGGGATGTGATGAATTTTTCAAACCATTTAATGTTCATAGAACTTAAAAGACATTCATCTAAAATTTGGTCAATGGAAGAAGTCTAAACATGGTATGTAAATAATGATAGTTATTCATTTCATTGATAATAGATGTGTCAGAAGTTTGTATCTTCTGATGAAATCATGGGTGGTCCAGAATATTGGTGAATTATTTAAAAGTAAATATCTAAAAGAATAATCTAAATGATTTTACTGATTCAAATAGTGAAGGTCAACAATTTTATAGGTGATACATAATCACATTCCATATGGAGGACCCACCATGAATATGGGATGGTGGTGTAACCAGAAAAATTAGTTGAATTTATTTATAAAAGGATGTTGGGATCAAACTTGAAAATATGAATATAAAATGGAATAGTAATATGATTCATGAACAATGTAACAATGGAATATATAGTGCATTAGAGTCTTATAGAATGTTAGTTATTTTTTAATGAATTTTACTGATGGGTTTGTTAGTTTCTTGTAATCATTGTTTTTCTTATAATATAACGAAGTCATAGTGGATCCTCCAATGAAAAAGGAAAAGAATCCAAATCATTTTAATGTCACGTGTTTATTACACCTTTATGTACTTCTATTTCATGTATTATCATTGCTAGATTTTTTATTTCATTATATTTAAGTACTAAGGTGTGTTAAAGGTCGACTTAGTCCGATGGGTAGGGTGAAGTGAATTCTTAATTTTTATACACCTAGTCGAGGGGATGTGAAGTTCCAGAGGTTTGGTTTTCTGCTACACTAATCTACATAATGAATTTCAGGCCAGTCGATTGAGTTAATGTTCTGGGGGTTTAATCATCTTCTTAAAAAATTGTTCTTCTTGGTGGATCTTCCCTACAAGGTTCTTATGGGAGAGAAACTATTAATAAAAGTTTTTCGAGACCTCATATAATAGATATGGTTATCGTATGAAATAATGATCCTCATATGATACATTCTAGAGTTTACATGAAGTTTGTAGCTATAGCATTCCATGAAATAATTTCTTCAAAGATATTTTTACCTTTATATTCATAGGTCCTAAATGATGAATTTACACCATGATATTAAATGATTTAAAAAAGAAATATCTCATCATAATATTCAATATTTTTGAAGGGGAGATTTGAATGGAATTATTATGTGGTATACTAATTTCAAAAAATAAATCATGGATATCTAAATTCAACATATTAATTTTAAATGCATAATTTTACTCCTTAAATGATGTTTTGGTTGATCAAAATGTTTCATAAAATTTTAATTCATTATTATATTATCATGCCGCCATAAAAGTTTTGGTATTTGTAAAAAATGAATTTTCATTATTTAATTAAAAATAATATTTTTTATAAAAATATGAAAAAATTCATCCTAAGATAAATTTTACTTATTGAATCCAAAAAAGAAGTTTATTTTAGAAAATTTAAATTTTAAAAGTGATAAAAATTAATTTTAATATAAGAATGTATAATGTGGAAAGAAATTTAGAAAAACTACATTTTAACCCTAAAATAAATTTATTCTTATTCATTACTAAGTAAATATATTTTTATATATATCTATATATGAATTTTTATTACTTTATTTACATAGATTATCAAAATATTTCCTTTAAGATCATTCTTTAGTATTGATTAGTTTTTTTTTAAAGATACTCAACTCTTAAAAACATTTCTTTGAAAACATATCACTTTTAAATAATCTTCACAAAATACTATAAAAATGAATTATTTATATCCTAAATATTTAATTTTATCAATTTTTTGATATTAAAATCATTCTTTGAATTATATAAATAAATCAAATCAAAATTTAATAATAATAATATGTAACATAATATTTTTTATAAAAAAATATTTTAATTATATATTATATTTTTGTTTTATTCTTTTTCATTTGTGAATTATATTATTTTCAAATTATTACTAATATTTACACAACCCCAATATACCTATTAGATATATGTACACCCAATGAATATATTTCTAATAACCATATTTAAAATGACCATATTTCTTAAAACTATATTTATTTTTTATAAAGATTATATGATGATTATATAACCCCAATTATATCCTATAAATTCATTCCATTCTAAATTTACAAAGAAAAATTATCATTTCCAAAGTTTTCATTTAGGATTTTTCATAATTATTTCTCTTTTTTTGATGTTCTTTATCTTTGTAGGTTTCTTTTCACTAATGGTGATTCTCAAGGGGGTATATGATCCAAGGGATATTTTATTTGTGAAGATGATACCCTTTTCTATTTATTTAATAACTTTAATTTTTTCACTTTTAATGGATTTAATCATCCATTACATGTAATATTCTATTATATATAATAAATAGTTTGATGTAATTTTATTATAATTTTCTATTATGACTGAATAAAGTGTTTTTAGTTTGGTTGATATCCTGTATGAAACATTATCTAATAAAGTTTTTACTCTTTTCAAAGAATATATTTTTATAGAAATAAATACATATACTTTTATGAAAGAAATTTTTTATTAAAACTTGGGATGTTAAATCACCCCAAATAAGTTTCATCCACACAATTTTAATTATCATATTGATGAAAATATATAAGGGTATTCTTAATGTAGTTATTTCTCAATATATAGATTCTAATGGGTCATTTACCTTACTGTATTAAGAAATAGTAAGAAACTCTTCTTTTCCATAACAATTTAGAAAAATATTCCTATTTAGTGGGTATTAATACCTATGTAATGGAATTAACATCAATATAGAGTTTACAATGAACTTTGCATTTATGGAAGATCACAAATCAATTTGATATATGAAATTAGATTCGATTATTCCAGAAATTAATTTTTAATCTACGTAGAGAGAACCAATACATGCCTAGAATCATAACAAATTCAACCAATGGGTGAATAATAATATTTTTTGGAAAAAAATTCCCATAAATTTATATCAAACAAGAGTTGTATACTTAGGCTGCAATCATTATACTATTTTATTTTTTCACTACTAATTCAATATTAAATCAGTAGGGTGGTTATTTTATGTTCCTAGATAACATTGTAGATATAATTGAATGGGCAGAATAAGAATAAATTTTGAAATATTTAGTTATTAAGTGGATGATGAGTGTAACTATTACCCATTATTATTATAATCCTCTTCAGTTGCAACGATTTTATAATCACTTCCTTGTTTCATTGGTATAGGGGATTAGTGTTACCTATTATCCTTATTATCCCTTATATTGGGTAATTAATTTATATAATTCCCAAAATCCTTTTATGTTTTTAATTAATGTGTGAGTGGTGAAATATATGTGGACTTATTTTTCTTTGGCCTATTTATCCCTTTATAGACACTCATGATCTTGATGGAAAACCCTACCACACTTGAAGCACATTCTGGTCCCTTTTAAGCAATTTATTTGGTGCTTCCACCCACATTTTTGGAACATAGAAAATTAAATATTCTCTCCTCTATGGTATTTATCACCTAGAACTCCATGAAACTATATTTTTATATTATTTTGTGTATTTTAAAATTTAACATTGATATGTTGGTAATCATAACTCAATATAACTGGTTAGGCATAACCACATGATTTTCTCACTAGCTCTTATCCTGTTTGGTTGTTAATTAGGACAATCATTGCACTATCCATCAAATTTTTGGTTAACTTGATTCCTCCAAGTTCTATCCATTGAATAAAATCAAAATTTTATTGTGAGTATCAAGTAATAATAATTACATTAAGTAATAATATGATAAATAAAATAAATCCTAAGATTCCCTGAATTATAAAACCTTTATTTTAACCTAAGATTCCCTGAATTATAAAACCTTTATTTTAACCTAAGATATTTTAGGTCCATCCTATATAACTTTTAGTTTAAAATAGTTTTGTTTATGTTATATCCTCTTGTTATTAATATCACAATCACAAAAAATAAATAAACCTATAGTTGATAAAAACTGAGTCACCCTAGATCCTCCTCATAAGTTTAGTTCTAAAAAGCACATCCTTTACATAATATCTTTGATGCCAATTATGGTGAATCTATTATAACATACATCTACATTATATCATTTTTATTAATATTCAATATATTTCACCATTAATCACACCCCAAAACCTAAATTGTTGGTGTCTTTGGAGATTAGATACATAAAAAACTTATTTTAAAATATTTTCAATATCTCTCCCAAATAATATTCTCATATGATACATTTTTTTACACATGGAGTATAATATTATTTTTTATAACCCATGGAATGAAAAATAAGAAAGGTTAAGAATATATGATCAGTAAGGGTAAATATAGGTTAAATCAATCAAAGATCATAAGTGAGCATAAGGTGATCATATGAGTATGAGATTGTAATCAAGGTGATATGGATATAACATAAGAGAAACATACCTAATAAATCATATATCATAAAACATAAGTTAATGTATAAGGGTTTTAGAATAATATAAAACATGATTCATAGGAGTGTGATCACTAAGAACATAAAATAAATATGTTATATAATATAAAAATGTTGAACTTTAGTAATCATATAAATCAAAAAACAATTCAAGGATAACCATCAATACATTCACATAATAATAGGATAGGATATCCATATTCTCATAACATAGTGGACTTATGATAGCCACACATGTCCCATAACATAGTGGACATGGGATAACCACCCATGTCCTATAATAGTGTAATTGGGATAACCACCTATGTTCTATCTCGATCTCATGAGATATAAAGCTTTACAAAATGTATTTGAGGGCTATAACTGACCCACCTATAATATAATGATTAATGATACATATGTATTCCATGAGAACATGAAAAAATTTATATTTTGATTATATATTAATTAAATTATGAAAATAAATAGTATTAAAGAAAATATCCATAAGAATTTATCATATATAATCCATAGAAATAAACTATATAGTTTATTAGAGAGTATTCATTATGAAGAATAAGAAACATTAAGAGATGTCTACATAGATAAAAATACTTTTATAAGATCATTAAAATTTATTTATAGGAAGAAGAAGAAACACCCTTTATATTTTTGATACATTTCAAGAAAATATTTTATAAAAAAGGAATATAAATTTACTTGGTTAAACATTAAAACATAGATATAAATCTGTATTATAAAAAACAATTATAAATTCATGAAAATTAATTCATACATAAATAATTAAAAAAATATTCTTTCCACACTATTATAAAGAGTCAAAGTTGGAAGAAAAAAACCCTATCGAAAACATGAAAGAAGATTAATTTTTGAAAATAATTTCAAGAAAATTTAAAGAGGCCTTAAGAAATCATATAAGTGGATATAGAGAAATCAATGAAACAAAATAAATAATATATACATAGAAGAAAACAATTTATGACCTAAAATAATAGGTATAGTTGGTTTCTCTTACAAGTATCACTTTAGGTGAATTTTGAATCAATGGGGAAGTGAAATGGAAGATAGACACAAAATACTCCTGAAAAATTATATAAGAATAAAATATATGTGGTTTTAGAGATAAATTTCATATAATTTCCCCTGATGGAAATGTAGTCATGAAGATCTCAAATTCAAAAATGAGATTGGAAGGAAAACCACCACCTTTACTCCTAGTTTCAACGAAGTAACTTTAACCTGATGTATAATAAAGATAAACCTCTTAATAATATATTTAAAAATATTTATTAAAATCTATTATCATTAATTTCATAAATTGTAATCATTCATCACACATATATTAGTAAGTTATTGTTTATTTTAATCTTCCGATGTTAGTAATTTTGATCATTTTGTACAGGTCTTATAATGGGGATGAATGTCCTAATTATTTGGTACAAAGTTAATAATTCCATAATTGCTTAATTAAACAGAATAATTGTGTTTAAATTATTTATGAGGTCCCATTTTCATTTGATGTAAGATATGTGTATGTTTAGTGAGAATGAGATCCATGTCTAGTTTCTTTCAATTAATTTACCAATAATAATGAATAAATTTATAACGACCATTCATTTAGGTTTTATCATTACATAATCATATTAATTAAAAAAATTAATCTTTATTATCATATATATTCTTAAAATAAATTTTTACAACCATCTATGTAAGGCAGTGATGTAAAATGAAATACATAATCTATGGAAGAGGTTATCTGTATGAAACATGTGTGACATTTTCATTTTATAATGAATGGGAGTAAGGTAGACAATGGGTGTTCCACAAAAATAACTAAATTTTAGTTTTATAATGAAACTTATTTAATTATTATATCATGGGTAGAATAGATTTGGAAGAGGCAGAAGAAGAAAGAAACTTGGAGGAAATTAGTTAAAATAATTACCTCTTCCTTGGATATACTCATTTGAGAAACTCCCTCAGCCTATTTAAAAAGGTCTATTGGTGAGAAAAGAACCTCTTGGAAATTTATATGAGTTTTAGGGATATATTTGGGTATATAATTTTTGAAATAAGAGGCTCAATGTGTGATGAGAAGTGGGGAGGTAAAGTGATCCATTTATAAGTGAGAGTGGTGACATTTTTATAAATACGAATTACTTTATATTAAAGGCATTCCACTTCAAATGAAAAGTGAAAAAAATTATAAAATAGTGGACAAATTAGATTTATTTTTTCAATACACATATTACACACATAAATAATGTATAATGTTTGAGATACATTAGGCCTTTTCCCTAAATTAAAATTTTTACTATAATTTACTTTTATTGCAGTAACTCATTTTTTACTCAGTAACTTACTTTTATACATAAAAATAAAATTTACCTTATATAATAATATGAAAATATTGATTTAAAATATGAAAAAAATCATTTCAAAATGTCCATATGTGGTAAAAATTAATTTTAATAAAATTTTTCTTAATGCAACAAAAATAGTTTTTAGAAAAATACCCATTTTAAGCATAAAAAAATTTACTCAAAAATATTGTATATTATTGATTGCTGCTGAATTTATTGGTTTATGACTAAAATATTATATTTTTATAGATTTAAAATCAATCTATAAATAAATGGTTCATTTTTCATATATAATTAATATAAAAGGAAAAAATTAGTTTTTTATTAGAATAAAACAAAACATACCATCCAAAAAGTCAATAATATAATTATAAATTCAAATTATTAAATTCAAATGAATTATTTTAGTAGTTTAATTAACATTTTTTTGGAAAAATGTTCCAAAATTTTATAATTAATTATATTATTATAATAATGTCATAAAAGTTACAATATTCGTAAATACTGTATTTCACCATTCACCTAAAAATCAACACTATTAGAAAGAATCCAAAAAATTAATCCTAAGATAATTTTGGCTTGATTATTATAAAAATTAATAAAATTTTATAATATTTAATTTTTAAATGTGATAAAACTAATTTTAATATAAGTATTCATAATTCATAAAAAATATTTTTTGAAGAAAATATATTTTTTCGCATGAAATGAAATTATTAATTATTAATTGACAAGAAAAAATATATACATAAAGGTTAATACCAATTTTTATATTTATTTTCAATAAATTTATTTTAAAATCATTCTTTGGTAGTGATTAATTTTATTAAGGTAAATATATACAACTCTTAAAATAAGTTTTTATAAAAATATCACTTATAATCTTCAAAAAATACCATTAAAATTAATTATTTACATCCTAACCATTTAATTTTAGCAATCCATTGATATTAAAATATTTCATTAAATATTATCAATATATTATATCATAATTTATTAATAATAATATATAACATATAAATTTTGATTATAAACAAATATTTCAATGAAATATTGTTATTTTTTTGATTTTTTAGAATTTTTGGATTATATTATTTTCAATTTGTAAATAATAATTATACAACACCAATATACCTATTGGATACATTTATATCCAATGAATATATTTAAGATGACTATATTTATTTTTATAATGGTTATATAATGATTATATAACCCCCATTATATCCTATAAATTCTTTCCATTCTAAATTCATAAAGCACACTTCTTATTTCCATAGTTTTCATTTAGGATCTTTCATAATGATTTATCCTTACATGATTTTTTTGTCATTGTAGGTTTTGTTTCACTGATGGTGATTCTCATGGGTGAAGATGATCTAGGGGATTTCCTAGTTGTGAGGATATTAATATTTTCTATTTATTTTCATTTTTCAATTTTTTCAATTTTAATGAATGTAATAATCCATGATGTGTACTATTCTGTTGTATGCGATACATGGTTTCATGTACTATTGTTGTAATATTTTGTTATGATCAAATAAATTATAAGGACCCAACATTAATTTTTTAATATTATATCATTAGAAAAGAATTAATTTTTTTCATTATCAAGGATCTTTTAGGTTCAGAGTTTTATAGAAATAGTTAATCACCCTTAAATAAATAAATATTCCATCAAAAATTGGATAACACATCTCTTTATATATTTTTTCAAAAAAAACTTTTAAAGTAAAACAAATTTTCTTTTCATGAAATATATTAAAAATTTCCATATTAACCCATCCATTTCCTTACTCATCCTTAAAACCTTGTGAAAAAGTTTTAAAACATGTGATGAGCACAAAAAGATCAGCAAGGGACATATAAAAACAAAGAAAGAAACTTTTTATTCCCTGGATACTCTTAAAAGTTTTCCTTTAAAAAAACATTGGACATAAAATAAGAATTTTCTTACCCAAGAAATAAACTTCTATGCTCAAACTCATAATTTTTTTATAATAAATATTTAAAAATAAATAAAACTCATAAAGGTTTATTTGATTACCTGGAAAGCACGTGATTTTTTTAAAAAAAAATTATATTTCACCCTTAATAAGTGGCATAAATTTCCATTTAAAATTAAAATAATTAGCCAATCTTGTGAAATCATAATATTTACATGGAAACACATAGAAATAATAGATAAATCATATAGGTAACTTGGTAAATCATTTTCATATCACTCTTTCTATAATTATTATAAATTTAATAACTTAAATTGTAAGTTACATTAATATCTTAGGAGAAACCTAATTGGTTAACTCTATTTCATTACCCAATGCATTGGCGAGCTATATCAAGATAACCAGTCATTGTGAACTATATCATGATCAAAATTTATCATAATCTATATCAGGCTCACCCATCGTCATAAAAATTCTCAAGAAGAATAACATAATCATAATATATTAAAGATTTAAGTTTCATCATCACACAGATAGAAATATTATTTTCACCCATAAGAAAACATTTCTAGATATTAAAATATCCTTTCAATTTAGAAAACATTTTGAAAATAATTAGAACAAAGTAAATAAGGTTTTTTCTTGAAAAAAATGAAATATTTTAAAGGAATCCAAACATAAAATAATGTCTATGATGGTGGAAAAAACCATTGATGTCGTACACGTTAAAATAGAATATTCTTATTTAATTTTGTCAAAATGTTCTATATAAAATACATAGAAATATTCATTTTAAAAACCTTTGAAATAAATTAAAAAGTTTCCTAAAAGTTTATTTATAATTCATTTATTTTCATATAAATAAATTCATAATATAAATTTAGGAATATCGATATGAAAAAAATGATTTATAAAATAAATCCTTAGAACACTTAAAATGAGGTTTTACGTAAAACTGACCCTTACCTAGAGTTTAAATCATCAAAAACATTCTTTATATTATTGAATAATAAAATTATGTTAATTATTTAGTTATTTAAGAACCTTTTTAGTGTCTATTATTACTTTTATTTTATTCATTACTGTGTTATGTAAAATTACTTAGTCAATTAAGTCTATATTTGATGTTTTGATGATATTTGACTCATATATCTAAAATCACTTTAGTAAGTTAAATATAGTAAAAGAGTTCATTATTCCACAATATGTTGAATAATAAACATGAAATAATTATAATTTTTATACATTAATTATAATTTTAAAACTAACAATGAAATATGGTTATGAAAAAATGAATTATGTTACAATCATGAAGAAAATAGGTTGTACGTACGAATGACTAACATATTCAATTTTAAAAGAGTGTGAGGGAAAGAAGGTAAATATAATTTTATATTTCCAAAATTATTATTATATATTAGAAATAATATTATTTCATTAAATTCAGTTATATATATTATCCATGTGATGTAAAAAAATGAATCACATAACTTCGTTGAGGTGTTAATCCACACGTAGACACAAACAAGATTATCATTTTTCAATGGATAGAAATGTAAGATATAAGATGATATATTATATTTAATGAAATATAAATATGACATGAATATCATATATATAAATTAAACCCATCATTATAACCATCCATGAGAGGCAGTGATGGAAAATGAATTACATCAGTTCATGAAGTCATAATTCTCCATACACAAGAATGATGGTTTCCTTTACCATTTAATTGAAATGATAGAAGTATATAGGTTATTAAATTAACATGAAAAAATATCAATATATTTAATAAAATTTTGTTTTTATTTCATCATGTTTAAAGATTATTTTATGGAGGTAGAAGAAGAAAACAAATGAAAATGCTCGGTTAAGAACTATACATATTCTTTATAAAACCTATTTAAGTTTATACCTAAATCATTAGTAGGTTGGTTCTAAGATAAATAAAGGGACTATATTACATTGAAAAGGATTTAAGGAATGTATTTTAGAAGTTATTGGTGGAAACAAAAGTCTCTTAAAGTGTGGATAAGAGAGGAGAGGGGTGTCCTTTTATAAGTGGTATAGAGGACACACTTGAAATTTTTACAAAGAATAAAATATATTATTGAATTACTCAAGTAAAATGGATACAAATGAACCATTTACGAATATTAAATGATATAGTTTAAACATATGTCAATAAAATATAATTTATAAAAGATTATAAGTCATTTTAACCTGTATAACTTATGTTTAACCCCTTGGTACACCTGTTTTAACCTTATCTGTGGCAAATTTTTTTTTGTTTTTTTAAATATTAATTATTAAAAAAATAGTTCAAATTATTTAATAATTTTATTTAATAAGATTAAAAATATTTAATCCTTTTTATAAAATTCATTTAATAGAATTGGGAAATTATAATTTAAAATTAAAACTGAAAAATGTGATGAAAAATAGGTTTTCAGATAAATACGTTTTTAAGTACACTAAATTCAAGTATAAAATTCATTAAAAAGACCATAATTGGATTATTAATAATAAAATTTAACTAATTTTTATTTTAAACCATTTTATTATAAAATTAACCTTTGTAAATTTATGAAATGAAAATACTATTTTCAATAAAAATTTGTATTTTTTCACAATTCATTGTAAAATCAAACTTTTTTGAAAATTATAAAAAATTAATCCTAAGATAATTTTGAAATAGGAATTCAAAGATGAATGTAATATTTTCAAATTAAAATTATATAATTTAAATTTTTTTTAATAAAATTCATATAATTCATGAAAACCCAATTTGGATAGAAATAAAGCTTTTTCCTTTTTATTTGAAAAATTACATAAAATTTTTATAAGGAATATAATTATATTAAATCTACTTAATGAATATTAATATGATATGAAAATGATTTATCTTAATATTAATTGGGTTGTTATAGAATTTTTTTAGTTTGGCTCATATCTTTCATGACACATTCTCTAATCATGTTTTAACTCTTTTGAAAGAATTGAAAAAAAATAAAAAAAATGTAGTTTAATGAAAGAAAGTTTTTATTGTTTTTTTGATATATTATCCTGATTAAATAAATTAAATCCTTATAGTTTTATGAATCTTTTTAATGAAAATATCTTAGAGTATTTTTAACATAACCATCACTTGAGATATAACTTCTAATGATAAATTTAACTTACTTTCTTGGGAAAGACAAAAAAACTCATATTTTCACCAATAATTCAGAAAAATATTCCTAGTGAGTAGGTATTAATATCAATATAATGAAATTAATATTTTTAAGAAGTTTATATTCAAATTTTTATTGATGATTGATAATATATTAATTTGAGATATGAAATTTTCTTTCACTATTCTAGAAAAATACTTGGAATCTAATTAAAGGGAACCAATATATGTATAAAATCACATCTAATTTTAAAAAAGATATAATAATAATATTTAAAGGTAACACATTCCCATAAAATTTTATCAAATTAGATTTGTAGGCTTGGGATAAAATCATAATATCACATAGAGTTTTCATTAATAATTCAATATTTAATTATTGGGGTGGTGATTAGACATTCCTAGATTGCATTATACATTTAAAGGATTGGTTAGAAAAAGAATAAAATAAGACATATTTAGTGATTAAGTGGATTATGAGTGTAAATGTCACCATTTTTTATCACGATTTACTTTAGCAGTAGTGATTTCATAGGCTCTTCTTTATTCCCTTGGCCAAGGTGGTTGTTGCCACCTATTATCCTTGTTATTCATTTTATTGGGGAATCGATTTGCACAATTCCAAAAAATACATTAATTTTAAGAATTTAAGTGTGGGTGGTGGATTATTTATTTCCTTCTTTTCCTATGGTCTATTCATCCCCTTTTGTCTCTCAAGTGATTTATAGCCAACACCACTACACGAGAAGGCCCTTATGGTCCCTTTCAAGAAAATTACTAGCTTCTTCCACCCACATTTTTAAAATGTAATAAATTGAATTTTCTTTACACCATAATATTTAACTTCTAAACTTCCATAAACCTACATTTTTATCTTATTTTTTGTATTAGGAAGTTAAAATATGTTAAAATGGTTAATTATAACTCAAGATAGATAGTTAGGAAAGACCATAATATTTTTCACTCAAGCACCATTCACATTATTTTTATCATTAGAATAGTAATTTCATTGTCTATGGCATTCATTTTTAACATGATTCCTACTAGTTCTATCCTTTTAATAAAATAAAAATATTGGTGTGAGTATCAAGAAATAATAATCTAAGTATGAAACCATAATATAAAAAAATAAATCCTAATATTTCATAAATTATGACACATTCATTTAAACATATGACATTTTTGTTTTATCATTTATTATATACAATTTAAAATAGTTTTTTTTTGGGTTTTTATCATGTTGTTATTACTATACCAATCCAAAAAAAATAACTAAACCCTACTCTGATACCGATTGAGGTGCCTTAGACCCACACTCCTGAGTTTGATGCAAAAAACAAATCCTTTAAATAACAATAAAGATCCCAAATATAGTATCCCATAACTGATGGTAACTTTATTTCAATATAACTATATACAAGTGATCACATCCCAAGGGACTGAATAGTTTAGTGGTCATGGTAAACTAGAAACATGCTCAAATCAAAAATGGAATTTAAAAACATAAAATACAATGAATCATTTTTTTTATAACATTAGTATTACCTCTTTGAATATTAATAATATAACACTACTTGGTTTCCCAGGGAAAGGAAACATAAGAAATAAGTGAGATCAGATGCTTAGTAAGGTAATGAGAATATAGGAAGCCATTATAGAGTATATACAGTATGAATAATATGGAAGGAATAAATTAGGATAAAAAAATTCCCCAAAGATAATCCCAATATATTTAAATTTATCCATGGATATGATAACAATATTCAAATCAATGACAAAAATTGATTTCTTAATGATGTAGTTCATAATGTGGGACATCTATTACATACCATATTGGCTTTGAGCCAAGATATGTTACATAAAAAGGAAAGGCCTTGGAAAATTATCCAATTTTTTTTGTCACATGAGACCTATTGATGCATCGAGTGGATATGTAATTACAATATCCACCTATCACTCAATAAATCCAATCCATTCATCATATGAATAAAAAATAAAACTTAATAAACATGCCTTAGTAATAAATATCTACATGTATTGGAAGAAATAGCATACCGAATATCAAAACATTCCTCATTCATAATGATCACAAGACATATAGTGAAATATTATGTATGATATTATTTTATTATATTCTCTATAAAGACTAAGATTCATCAAATAATGTTAATATAGATGAAAATACTTTTAAAGGATCATATGAAAGTTTCTTGATAAGAATACCCATTTCATTTTGAAATCAATTATATAAAATCTAAAAATCTAAAAATATCAGGGAAAAATTTATTTTTAAATATCCATGGGAAATTTTAAATTAATATTCAAATAAAATAATATTCATGATGACAGGAAAATCTATTTGGGTGGTGTATGTTAAAACAAATATTCTATAAACACATTTAGTAAAAATTACTACATTTGAAAAAAAAGAAGATTCTATTTAATTTTTTTATAAAAGATTTTTTTTAAAGTGATTTAATAAATAATTTGATTATATTAAATACATTATTGATAGGATTTTAAATAAAATATATACATGGAAGAAAAAATATTCTCGATCGAAATAAAAACAAAGTTAGTTTTCCTTAAAAACATTCTTTCAAACTTTTTAATACTTATAGATAGAAAAATAAAATAAAATATTTAATTTATATAAATAAACACAGTAGAATAAAATATATTAGGTCTAATATATAAATATCATATAATTCCCCTAACATAAAGTTAAACATAATCAATCCCAAATAACAATGAGATTGTAAAATAAACCCTTACCTCAAGTCTGACTAGATTCATAAGTGATTTTAATCTCATGTATAATAAATTTAAATTTCTTATATTTATATAAAATTCCATATAAATACTTATAATATCATATATAATCCACTTATAACATCTCAACACCCATTTATTAATAATTAATTATTAAAATTATCATTTCTGAGTGTTAACTGTCTCCTTTTTCATATAAGTTTTGGTTATATAGTTTCAGTCCTTAAATATTTCTAATGGTTCAATAATATAAAAAATTATAATCATGATATAAATATCATATATATTAATTATATATATAGCTATCCTTGAATGTCAAACATGAAAAATCAATCACATCGCTTTGTGGAGGGGGTGGTTCACATGTACACATGAGTGACATTATCATTTTTTATTGAGTAAAATGGCAATAAGGTAAATAATATATTATATTTATAGGAAAATAAATATGGTATAACTATCATACATATTCATTATTTCTATCTTTATATCCATTAAAATAAATAATTATGATAAACAAATTACACAACTATATGAAGATGGTAAGACGTACGTACACACAAGTGATATTTTCTATTTACATAGGATGGAAATGAGGTGGAAAATGGTTGTAAAAAATCATAATAAAATGAAATTATATTTTTGATACTATAGTCTTTATTTTAATATGGGTGAAATATATTTATATGAAGTGAAAGAATAAATTAATTTGAAAGAGTATAAAAATGATTTCCTCTTATTTGGTAGACCACCTTTAGATACCTTCTTAAGGACCCTTGTAATGGTATTTTAATAATAAAATCACATATGATTAGTTTTTAGGGAAGTTTATATTATAATTGGTTAGTTTTTGGTTTATCTAGGTGGCTCAAAGTTGTTTAAAGAGGAAAGTGGAGGATTGTCGTTTTATAAGTTGGGGGAGGGACACACCTCGATTTTTTAAAGGATTAAAATATTATTTAGTAACATTCATGTAAAAGTGACCCATAAATAATTCAATCTAATTACTAAGGTTATATTTGTAGAAATAAATTCTTCCAATAATAATTAATTTGAAAATATTTGGTCTTATAACTTTATTTTTACCTAGGTTAACTAGATTTACCCTTTTACCATAATGAATTTTTTTAATATTTTTACTATTACCTAAGAAAAAATATTAAGTAGAACATATTAAATAATATTAATTATTATGTTTATAAATATGGAATTAATTTTATAAAATTCTATTTAAATAATTTTCAGATATTTATTTTAAAATAAACCCACAAAACCTGATGAAAAATGGTCTTATAAAAAATACATTCTGATTCAAAAAGTATTTTTATACCAAGGTCAAGTATAATATTGATAAAAGGTATTAATTTAATTATTTGAATAAAAATAAACTAATTAAATATTAAAACCAATTAATATCAAATTTGGGATATGAAAATATTAAAAAATAAAAGATATTTTTCTTTACAAATTAGTATTTTCATTATTCACCCCAAAATCAACATTTTTAGAAAATTATAAAAATTTAACTATGTCCTAATTTTGGAATTATTATTTAAAAAATGAATTTGATTTTGTAAAATAAATATTATAAAATTATTATAAATTGATTATATTGCTTTTTCATAAAAATAATTAAAACCATTTCTGAAAAAAAATTATTTTTGAAACATAAAATGACTTTACTAAAAAACAGAGTGATTGTTTCCTAATAATTAATCAATAAATTTTCATTGATTAAGAACATTATATATGTATTTAATAATTTGGTTACTCATATTCAAGAAAAAAAATTCAACGAATTGGTTATAAAGGTATACTATATTACTATTCATTTAGACTTACAGTTGCATATCAAAAAAGATATCAAAGAAATAAAATTTATTTAAAGAGAAATATATAATAAAATATTTGGGTGTTAAATTATACACCCTTATAATAATTTTTACCTTTAAATTTATTTCACACTATTATAAGAAAATGTGAATATATATGTCTCATTGCATCCTCAAGTTCCCATGTAACTTCTTTAAAATTTTGATTCTTAAAGAGAACATTAACCATGACAGTAGTCATGTTATGTTGAAATTTATATATATGATCCAAGATTTCTATATATTATTCTTAATAATAAAGATCAGTCTCTAGTGGTACAACCTCTGATTTTAGTATATGTGAAGGATTGAGTATATAATTCCTCAAGAGATATATATGAAACACATTATAGACCTAAGAGATATTTAGTGGAAGTACTGAGTGATACGATTCCATGGTTACTTGATCAATAATCTCAAAGTGGTCAATATACCTTGGGATTAACTTTACATTCGGTCTAAATATTATAATATTCTTCCATGGAGAAATTTATAGGAATAAATTCTCACCAACTTGAAATTCAATATTTCCCCGATGGTTATCAATATAACTTTTCTTTTGACTCTGAGTTGCCTTGATGTGTTATTGAATATATCTAACCTTCTCTAACATTTCCACATATAAACTAGGTCCCAAATTAATTTATTCTCAAACATCACCTCAACATGTTTGAGTTATGTATTTTCTTCTAAGAGGGATTTATAAGGACCCATCTAAATGATCTTGTGAAAGATATTTTTATAAGGGAATTTAATAAGATAAAGGTATTGATCTCAACCACCATTGAAATATATAGAAAAATATCTTAGCATATCCTCTAGTGTTATAATTTTTATCTCTTATTGACTATATATTTAAGGTTGATAAGTAGTATTAAAACAAGACTCTGAATATAAATATTGCTAAATATTTCTTCAGAAATGTTAGGTAAACCTCATATCCTAATTAAATATAATAGAACGTGATACTCTATGAAACTTACCACTTCATTAATGTATATTATAGAAATCCTACCAAGGATAGAAATATTATCTAATAGTAATGAATTGCACAAAATTTTATATGGTGATCGACTATAAAATAAATAACATTATGGCCTCTAGATTTTTTGGAATGTCCGATGACAAAATCCATGATGATATTTTCCCATTTCTATTCTGGTAAGGGAAATGGTTGTAATATCCCATTAGAATTTTTTCTCTCATCCATAAATTGATGACATACCAAGCATTGAGATACATAATTTTCAACATCTCTCTTCATGTTATACCACCAGAAATACTCTTTTATATCCATATAAATCTTTTAGTTCTAAGATGAATAAATAACGAGGAACTATGAGCTTTATCCAATATCTCTTTATTCCAATCAAATATGGATGGGACACATACAAGGTTCCAATATATTATCATTCCATCCTATTAAAGGTTAAAAAAGGAACATTTCTTACCTTATTTTATAGATATATATCTTCCTTATGTGCCTTTTTAATCTTCACTTAGATAGTTGGTTGAACAAATATTTGGGAAAGATAAGATTTATCCTATTCCTTTATGATTTCATGGTCCATACATTAAAAATATAGAAATATAGGTCCTTTAATCATAATAATAGATAAACTATAATGATCCTCTCAAATCATATAATATTCCACATTGTTCACTTTCCCTGAGTGGTAATGTATTGAGAATTCATAATATTTAATCAACTACAAACACAGTCTCTGGCCCATATTCAACACATTTTGAGTGAATATATACTTTAAAATTTTACTATAAATATATATGTCACACATTTCTCTGTAAGATAATGCCTCAATATATTTAATGAAAGACATACTGAAGATAACTCCAAATCATGAGTTGGGTAATTGTGCCCATAAACATTCAATTGCTATGAGGAATAAGCTATGACCATATCATTCTTCAAGAGGAGTCATCCCAATACATTCTTTGATGGATCATTTTATATTATAAACCCTTCTCGACTATAAGTTAGTACAAGAACATGTGTTCTGACTAGTTTTATTTTCATTTCCTCGAAAATTTCTTCACATTCATCTGTTCAAAGGAACTTAAATCCCTTACGATTTAAATTATTGAGTGGATTAGATATCCTTGAGAAATTATTCACAATGCACAAATAATATCCTTAAAAACCAAGAAAAATAAGGATATGGGTCATAGTGGTTTTTCTAGGACAAGGTTCAATAACTTTATTCATTGATAGATCCACTGATATACTCAAGAATGAGATTATATGACCTGAAAATTAAACTTTCTATAGAAAAAATTTATACTTGGTAAAATTTTCATAAAATTTTCCTTCCTTCGAGGCATTAGTACAATTATTAAGTGATCATGATGCTCTTATATACTCTTGGAATATATAATAATATCATCTATAAATATTATACAAAATGATCCAGGTAATCTCTAAATACTATATTCATTGAATCCATGAAGATAGTAGGGAAATTAGTAAGACTAAATGAAATTGTAATAAATTCATAATGACCATACCTTCTATGGAAGGTTTTATTAGGTATATCCTCCTTCTTGACAATTAACTATTTATATCTAAAAATAGATAATTATTTTGAACAAATAATTCTCTTCTGAATCCTCCAAATCTATCCCTCTAAAGAATGATATTGTAATAGATATTTATTCCATACTGAAGAATGAGTGATCAAGAATAAACCACAAAATACATTCAATTGTCTATGTTAGCACCTGAAGATTGAGTGTCATTATTCATGGTTCATTAGAACATGTGTGGATTAAAGATAGACTGATTTCACACTTAGAGCCCCATAGGTGAAATTAACAAAATATGAATGGTTCCTTTTGGATGATCAACATCAACTAAAAGGTAAGAAACCTATGATAAGGTAATTTATTTCTTCCATTATAAATAAATTAATTATAAATTTTCTGTATAAGATCCTCTCTCTTGGTTTTGGTTATAGAAATTTTAAAATAAATTTTATAGGTCACCAACCACTGCACACTTCTGATGCGCCTAGAACTGCAAAAGTGGTATCATAGTGGTCATGTTTATGTTTATAATTATTTATTTGATTGTTGATCAATACAAAATTACGGTTAGAATTTAATTTCAAATAATTTGTTTTTTATTCTAATTTTAATTAACATGATACAATATATTAACCATGTTTATTTAGTGTTTAATTTTCTTAAAAGTATAATAATAGATGAAGAATGACTAGACATTCCATTAAGAACTACCAAATTTTTGGCTGGTAAGATAGGGTTACATGAAATTCACTCAGATGTACATTTCATTTACCTCAGTGAACTTCATTTGGATGTGCCAACATATACATTATGGGACACCCAGTATAAATACATTGTGTACTCTGCTTGTTGACCAGCCAACCTATAGATAGTTGTTAGATTACATATCATGCATTTCCATATAACATGTGTAGTATACATGGGTTAGCGGCATAAATACTGCAATATGTGTGGTCATAATATATGTTCAAACCATGTGAGACTTAAAACCTTGAGAGTTTATGATATACACTTTGTGTATGTGGTGGAAAAAACATGCAGTTTATCAACTCACACATCTGAGATGCCCACCAAGTTATCTAGAAAAATATCATTAGAGATACATGGAATATCGCTTGAGTCCACATGTCATGTAATCTATCACCTAAGAACACACTGAGATTTTTAGCGGGTAGTATAGGCACACGACATTAAAACAACACAACATGTATCTGGCTTGTACATACCATGTAGATACACACCTAAAACCCAGGAGAGTATCTCAAGAACATGAAAAGTGGATATACAGTGTGTAGTTGTCATGTTTATGTCATTTAGTCTAGCCAAGGTACACGCCACAGTCCCGGGCATGTACCCTGGATATACAAAAACTGAGATATACAACATGTAACTGGTCTGTACACATAGTGTAGTATTATATTAATGGATCAATTTTAAAATTACATCAAGTTGAAAAATTTTAGCATTAAAAGATTATTTTAGTGATTAGAAAACCATTGTGTGTTTGAAAATTTAATAATGGTTTTAAAGATTTTAGAATACTCAATTAATTTATTTTAATAAATATGTTATTATTAGTTCTACTATTTATTTTCCATAATTTACATAAATGTTTAGTATCTACAATTACGTCTGGATGGTCATTAAGATGAATGAAAATTAATTAATTAATTCTAGTATGTTTATATTAATAGTAATGAACAAATATTGAAATTAAGGTTGGCCAGTTACATTTATGTAATTATTACATGCATGACCGATCATTAGCTTGACCAAGAACTATGTATGTGTTGGAATTTATTTAATTTAATTTATTTCATGGGGTTTTAATTATATTTAATTAAAATGATGACATTTTATTCATCCCAACCTCTATAATTATGTAGGATCTTTGTGTCCATATTTACTTATATAATCTCCTTTAAACCAATCCTTTTATTCCCATCACCCATGTGTGATTTATAAATACATGTAATTAATGGAGTATCCTAAGGAACATAGAGGTGATTTAAGAAATAACTATTATTATGCCAACTCATGTGTAAAGGAAAAATTCTATAACTCATGTAAAGGATAGAAAATGGAGTTATTCCTCTAGTTTATATGTTGATTTAATGTCCAATCATTAAATCAACCATTAGATAATCTCATAATTAGGTCATTTACTTTATTTATTTATGTATTTTCATTCTTTATTTTATGTATGCAATTCCACAATCAAAAAAATAAACTAATTAATGTGGAAATAATGAATTTAAATAAATGGATTATAAATAAATTTATTATCCAATGTGGTTAATTAATCAAGTAAATACACCTAAATATTAAAAATATACCTAAAGGATAAAATAAGATAACATTTAGGAATAATAAATTAAAATACATCAATTAAATATTAATTCATACTAATATTTCCATTAATTTATTTGGAATGAAATCGTAGAACTAATTATTGTACATGACCAAAGTCTGGAAACTTACTTTTATCAGGAAGTTCTCATGAGGTTTTTTGGGTTGACTTCACTGAACTTGTATTGTGTTTAAAATCCAAATTATATTCATTACAAATTTTGAGGAAAGTGTTTAGGGAATCCAAGTCAGGATTTCAGGATAGGGGAATCCACTCAAAGGATCAAGGAGCTACATGCCCACAGTTGAAAAGACCACCTACCTAATTACTTTCTTATGGTTTTCATGGCCAATGTATGGATCATTTAGAAAATTAATGAGGATTATTGCCACTATAATTTCATAGAAACTAGATATTCTATGTCCAATGGTGAGTGATATTGGGACTTGATAAAATAGTGGGAGAATTAATAAAATAAATTACTTTATTATTTCTCACAAAATTTGTAGTCAAGAAAACTAATAATAAGATTCTATTTTAATTTTATAATAAAATGGAATGCTCATAAAACAAAATATACCTATGATGAACATTGGGGAAATACAACCTTAAAACTGGCAGTAAATTCCAAGAATTGTACAAATTCCTTTGGGTTTTTTTGTGATATTAATGGAAATCATACGTGCTAGAATCCTAACTTCCTGATCCTTCTTCTAAGGAGGTGAGTGATGAATAGTTCCTAGTATATGAGAAAAATATGAATGTCGTGGTCAATATTCAATGTTTGATGCTTTCATCTATGTTCAATGAGCTTATTAAGTCTCATGAAAATATGAATGTGTATATCATGCTCGAGAATCTCTATGGAATATATCAAGAGATAGATAGATAGGAAAGGTTTGGGATTTACAAGGAACGTTTTTAGAGAAATATTATAGAGGGTTCCCCAACTATGCCTCACATAGTCAAGATAATTGGCTAAATTGAATTCCTAGAGGTTCTAGAGTTTAAAATATATAATTAACTGGGAATTGATCTCATTTTAGAATCACTCCATCAGATATTCTCAAGTTTTTTATGATTTTCAATATCAATAATATTGAGATCTCTATGAAAGATAAACTCACTCTTCTTCACCAAGTGGGTAAGGATACAAATCATGAAAATAATTTAGTGTTTTATAGTGAATAAGTGGAAAGGCCAATTGAAAGTCCTCAAGTCCAAGGATTTTTTACAACACCCTTACAAGAAGAGGAATAAAAAGTGGAAATCAAGTTAACAAGATGTTTTTTGTTTTTCATGTGGAAATAAAGGCCACTAGAAGGAAACTTTTACCCAGAAGAAGAAAGGGGAAGCTTCAGGTATGTTTTTTATTGGGTGAAATTTATTTTTTTCTACAAATTGGGTATTAGATATAGATTTTTGTTCTCACATATGTATTTAAATACAGAATCCAAGTAGATTTATAAAGATTGATTGAGGGGGGGGGGGTAAATATAGAAGAATAAAAAATAGATAAACTTTCTTTTGTAGCTATCAGGAACTTCTATATCATTTTTTCAGCTGGAATGATCTTGGTTTTAAAGGGTTGTTGTTATGTTCCTTTAGTTACCAAAAATATTATTTCTATATCCAGTCTAGATACATATGGTTTAATTTTCAATTTTGTAAATAAATGTTTCTATAATTATAAAGATGGATTTTTTATGGTATGTAACAATTAAATAATAGTATTTATGTAGTGGACTACACAAACCAAGTAATGATAATCAATAACAAAACAATATCACAAGACTCATACCATACCCATCTTTGGCATCACAATCTAGGTCATGTAATTTTTTTTTGACTAAATTACACAAAGATGCATATTTATATTATTTTGAACTAAAACCACTTGGTGTATGTGACATATTTTTATAAGGAGAAATGAAAAAAATCCCCATTTAGTGGAAAATGTGAAAGGGAAAAAGATCTTCTAGTTCATGAAAACATGTGTGAACCATTTCGTATTGAGTTAAGGGGTGGGAACTCATACTTCATAAATTTTACTAATTATTTTAGTAGATATGGATATTTCTACTTAATGAGGTATAATTCAACTTACATTGACATATTTAAGGAATAAAAGAATGAATTTTAGAATCAACATGGTAATAATATTAAGAAAATACACTCTAACCATGTTTGAGAATATCTTAATCAAGATTTAATTGATTACCTATTAGAGTTTGCGACTTTATCTCAACTCACTCCTCATTATACACCTCTATGGAATAGTATAAGTTGAAGGAGGAACCACACATTGTTAGACAGAGTGAGATAAATGGAGAGTCATGAAATTATTCCATTATTCTTTTAGGGATACTCATTACAAACAACATCATATGTACTAAAACAAGTTCCAACTAAAGTGACATATGGTATACCACACCAATTTTGAAATGGAAATAATCCCATGTTTTCATACTTACATGTGTGGTGTTATGAAGCATTTGTTAAGGCCTCTTCATATTACAAGATTTCACCCCTAGTTACAAAGTGTAGCTTTATAGAATATCCCAAAGAAACAAAGGGATACTACTTGCCAAATAATTTGGATAAAAAGGTGATCATCGATAGACATCCCACATTTCTTAAGAAGAATATTACCTATAAAAGAGATATTGGGAGTGATATATACCTCAATGAATTCTAGGATCAAGATACAAAAGAGTTGGCATTGAAAAAATTTCCACAAATCCCTATGGAAGAAAGCTTTATTCTAGAGAAAAAATTACTATGTAGGAGTATTAGAGAGGTTAGAGAACCATAATTGTATGATTTTATAATCATATAGGACGTTGGATCATTATTAGTGGATAATAATGATCCTCTAATCTACAAGGAAGAAGTATGTGGCACAAATATTTCCAATTTGAAAGAAGCCATAAATTCTAACATGTATTCAATGTATAAAAAACCATGTCCGGATTTTAGTAGATCCTATAGTGGATGTAAATTCTATTGGTTACAAATGGGTATTCAAGAAGAAACTTTATAGGTAAGGACAATTTAGTAACTATAATGTATGGATGGTTGTAAAAGGATTTAAACATCATTAAGATATTGACTACAATGAAACCTTTTAACGGGTTACAATGATAAAATCTCTTAGAATCATAATTTCCATTTTGCCTTACAATGATTATGAGATTTGGAAAATTGATGTAAAAACATCCTTCCTAAATAGGAACATTCAGGAAGATGTATATATGGCACAAACCAATGTGTTTTTTTCTCCAAAGGATTTCGATAAGATATAAAAATTTAAAAAAATAAATTTATAGATTAATGAAATAATTATGTTCATGGAAAATTTGTTTTAATGAAGTCATAATAGAATTTGGTTTCATAAATAATGAGTGTGATCCATGTGTATAAAAAAATTTAGTGGGAGTGTAGTTTTTTTCATAATAGTATATGTTGATGACATATTTCTCATTAGAAATGAAATACCAGTCTTACAAAATATGAAGGCGTGATTGAATAAATGATTGCCTATGAGGGGAATGGGTGAGAAAAAATATATTCTTAGTATCAAGATACATTGTGTTAGATCTAAGAGGTTTATCAACCTAAGTCAAAGTAAATACATTGATAAGATACTGAATAGGTTTAGTATGGACAATCCAAGAGGTAATTTTTTACAGCATCACATGATATTCATCTTTCCAAGAAAATGTGTCCTCAGACACATGAGTAATTGAATAAAATGGCAAGGATTCCATACATATTAGTAATTAGGTTAGTCATGTATTATATGCTATGTATGAGGATAGATATCACATATACATTAAGTGGGGTAGGAAGACATCAAGATGATCTAGGTGACCACCATTGGATGGTAGTCAAGATTATACTTAAGTATTTGAGGCATAATAAGGATAAGTTATTGGTTTATGGATGAGATGAGTAAATACTCATAAAATGATATACCGATACTAGTTTACAAACTGATCAATCTGAGATGAAGTTAGAAACGTGATGCATCTTCACTTTGAATAATGGTTTTGTGTGCTAGAAGAGCACAATACAGCTTGTGGTCACAAATTCTATAGTAGAGTCTGAGTATATTATGGATTATGAGGAAGCTAAAGAAGTAGTATGGATGCTAAACTTCATACAATATCTTTAAATGGAACAGATTAATAAAGATCACATCACACTTTATTGTGATAATACTACAATAGTGTCACTCGCAAAAGAGACAGGGTCACATTAGTGGATGAAGCATATAATTCAGAAGTATAATCTATTAATAGATTTTTTTCAGAGTGGAGAGGTTGTAGTGAGTAATATTTCCATAGAAGACAACATGGAATATCCCTTTACTAAAGCCTTAGCTTAGAAGAAACGTTATTATCATGTGAGTTTTAGTGGACTAAAAGTCATAAGAAGTTAGCTCTAGTCCAAGTAGGAGTTTTTTAGAGTTGGTGTCCTAGGAATAACTATTTATACTATGATTACATGTATATTCTATGTATTTAATATTAGTAAAACTTATTATTACATATAGAAAATTTTATTTATAAATCTAATGTTAAAATTTCCTATAATATACATAACGCTAATAAGGTCATAATAGTTCCCCATTATGATGGAAACCTTGAAGTGCTACGAAGATATTCTTAAGTAATGTTCTGAATTTGGATAACATATTATGATGATACATATAGTACATATAATTTCAGTTTCATGTACTTGTAAGAGGATGAGGCTTCTTATCATGAAGTTTTCACTTAGTAATCTCTAAGATGGGAGATTTTAAAAATAGACCCTCTATATAGAAATATGTATGTTTTTGTTTCCCTGTATATTCCTATCTATGATCATGTGTAATGGTCCTTAGACTTTAATATTATAATTAATTCATGTCATTACTCATGTAATTAAATTTCATGATGAAAAATGTGATGATATATGTTCACGGTGAGGTATGGGATGTTGGGTATGTCATGGTTGACAAGTCATTAATGGAAAATTCAAGGAAGGATTTTACCCTTACATATTTATGGAATTTTATATCTCAAACATTTTATTGGAATAGAAATATCACATTAAATTCCATTTCCATGGTGTAATGATGTTTTTATTTCAGATATTCAAATAATGATGTATCGAGAAAACAGCTTGGCAGCACAGATGTACAACCTTTTTGATGAGATATTGTGAAAAAGGGATTATATTACATACTGAGAATTTGTATGTGGTTTTCATCATTGTGACATTATTTTTTTCTCTTGGGTTTCTTTCCTCATTGCTAGAAAATAATATTGGAATCTATGAAAGCCCGCCTAATTCCCATGAGAAATAATCCTAGAGGGTCACACACTAAGTGTTTCTGATGGACTCAATTAATATCTATTTGAATTTAATAATTTAATAAATCTTATTATCAAGTACGAGGAATAATTTTATTCACGTTTTATCGATTGAAAATATTTTGTAATGAATGAAATATTTAAATTAAATATTTATCTTCAAATGGATCAAGACCCTATCTGGTGATAAATATTAATTTATAATCGGGTTAAATAATATTTGTTATTATGAAAGTTGGCGCATGCCACAAAATAATAATAATATTATTATTATTATGTGGAATGGGGTTTTATTAAAGGTTTTAATATTATTTAAGGGACAAAATGAAATAAACATATATTCTAACCTAAAACCTACCTCTATAAATAGATCATTATGTATATTTTGTAAGTAATCAAGAAATAGAGAATTATTACACACAATGAATTCTATTTTGAATCATCTATCTCTCAACCTATCAAGAATGAGAATGCAATATATATTTCTTCTAGACTGAATAATGAGTGATAAATAATGAATAATTAATGACATTTGATTCACCATTATGGCATCAAGAGATCATGTGGAATTACTTGAGAATCATTGTAGCATTTCTAGATCACCACTATAGGGATTCTACCCTTGGATCCCCATAAGCGAAACAAAGGAAATCTGAAAGGATCCTTTTAGATGATCAATATTGAGTATGGAAAAAGAAACCCAAGACAAGGTAATTTATTTCTTCTAGTATAAATAAATTAATTATGAATTTTATGTGAAGGATCCTCTCTCATAGTTTCATGTATATAAATATTAAAAATAATTTTAATATATCTCCCACCACCACATAGTTTCGCTGCACCCAGAACCACCAGTTCTTAATAGTGATCTTGTTAAGTTTTTTATAATAAATGAAAATATGAATTGACCCATATTTCTTCTTAACAAAAAGAATATGTGTACCACATGGGAAAAAACTAGGACGAATTAATCCTTCATATATATTCTCCTAGATTTTCTTCTTTAATTACTATAACTCAATCGATACCATTCTATTTAGAGACTTTGAAATAGGTTTAGAATTTTTTATGAGTTCTATTCAAAACTCAACATTATGATTCAGGGTAATACTAGGAAATTACTTAGGAAATACATAAAGATATTCCTAAAAAATATTAAACTTTTCCATGTTGTGTTTCTCTCCAACCATTTGAGATAAATATCCATCATGAATAGTTAATACAACCCATATTATTGAAGTAATTTCCATAGTGAGTTCAAATTCATCCATGCACTGATATATGATCACAGGTTGATTCAGAATATCGAATATAACTTTACTTACTCAATAATTTATATGGGATTTATATTGAGAGAACCAACACATGACCAAAATTACATCAAATTAAACTTGAAGAAGAATATCAAGATTTTTAGGATGAACATTCCAATGAACTTTTATCATAGGGGAGTTATAGAGTGGGGATACGATTATCATACCATTATGATTTTTCACTCCCAACTCAAAATCTAATAATTGAGGTGATGATTTGATACCATTAAAAAATTCATCATATATGAATGAGTGGGTAAAACCTGAATAAAATAAAACATTTTCAATCATGGAGTGTATGATAAAAGTACCTTTCACTACATCTCTAGGAACTTCCACCTCAACTATAGTAATTGTAAAATCTTGGCCTTCTCCCCTTGGCTTATTTTGTAGTAAGTTCCCTTTAAATTTGGGGAATTATTTAACATAATAACCCATATCCTTAGAGTTAAATAACTTTAATTTTATTTATTCTCCCCTATCCAAGCATTTATTATTATGATGGACTTTCTATCCATACATGAATTAAAATAATATTCCCTTCATGCCTGTAATAGGGTGTTTCCTTCCAAAAGTACTACATGTTGTAATTCACCCCCTTATCCTCTTCCCCTTATCCATTTTTTTCTTATCCATCCTTTTATTCTATTAATTTATTTTAAATATATAAGGCTTGTATAATCATTTCTCAATCTTAATATCACATGATACTATATCCTCATATGTTGAGAATTTTTGGGAGTCTATTTCCTTTTGAATTATTGGATTTATCACATTAAATAAATGACCAATATTAATATTTGGATTATATACACTGTCTACATCATTTCTTATTAACCTTGTAAAGTAAGATTCATTATTAGAAGAATTTTTATCTTTATTTTACAATGGAATTTGAAATTGTCTCTCAATATCCACCTACAGTTTCCAAGGAAAATATTTTTCTAAGAAAAGTACCTTAAAATCCTTATGCTCCAAGAAATATATTTTCTCCACATACTTAGCATTTTGAATAAATGACCACTATTGATCTATATCCTTTGTGAGATGATAAACTACCATGAAAACCTTCTCCATTTCATTATTTCCCAAAGAGAGATATATATTTTATAAAGAACATATCCATTTATTAGCTAAAAATTGTTTTTTCCATTGAATTATAGTGGATTTTGTAACATGGAATGTTATAACATTATTACACCACATTATAGATCAATAGTCTACTCAATTCGAGAATGTTTATTGGTCATAACCTGGGTTAGCTTCCCAAATATAGTTATAATTTTTTTAGTTCTAGCACTGGGTCCAGCTTTATTATCTTTACTAGTAGGACAATACCTATATAGATTACAAGCATTTATATGGTTTCCATTCCTTCTTCAAGGTTCCGATTTTAAACAATGACATATACTAGATTAAATCATAACTTTATGAATCAAAATGTATAATTATGATTCTGGTAAAACAATTATAAAATTTAAAAATTTATGCATAGCTAATATCAAATTCATAAGCTTAGTATCATTGGTAATATCTTCAAATCATAAAAATATTTTCTAATATTTAATAATATTTTTTAAAGAAAATGTGAATAAACACAGTCATATTCCATGGGACTGTATAACCAGATGTACAGTATTTGGCCCACTTATTGCGCATCTGTGACTATCGAGTAAATACCTAATCTACCCATTTCGTAGTTTCTACCCCTAGGAGAATCTACTACATAGATGCATCCAATTTCTAATATCTAATAAGGGATGTATTTACTAGGAAAACCACAAAATATCTACTTTAGAAAATATTCATGATATATCCTTATAATTATACTTATCCCTATAATCTATCATAGGGTTATGTTCAATAATCTATGTTTTCCTATATATAGTTCCCACTGTTTATACTAAAATTTATATAATAAAAATTTTAATGTCCATGAGCCTATTATCCCATATTTAATGGCTACCTTATTATACTAGCACTAGATATAAGTTATCACATCCCAATGGAATAAATAGTTTATTATTCTTGGTAAATTAGATATATGCTTGAATCCCATATTTCATATGAAAACACAAAACACAAAATAGTAATTTATTTTGAGAACATTAATATTCCCTCCTTGAATATCAATCACATAGAACTTCCTGGAATACTGGGGAAAGGGAACATAAGAAAGGGGTGTTCTTAGATACTTTGTAAGGGAATGTGTACAACAAAAACTATCATAGAATAAATAAGGGACAAATAATATGGTAGAAATAAATAATAACACAAATTACATATAAATAATCCCATGAGATTGATGAATTTCCTTGTATATCATAACTATAATCATATTTACATCAATAATTTATATCATAATGATGGATTACATAATACATGACATTTGAAACTTACTGTTGAGCCCTCAAGATAAGACATCTCACATAAATGGGTAAGGCCTTGGAAAAATACCGAACATATTTTTTCTCATGATACCTATCTATGCATAAAAGATATATGAAATTCAAGGCTTCACCCATCACTTAATAAGTCCATTGAATTCATTATTTGAATAAAAAATACATCTTAATCAATGAGACTTAGTAATCAGTAACTGTATATATTGGAAGAACTAGCATATATAGTATCAAAATTTTCCACATTAAAAATGATCAAAAGACATATATAGAAATATTGTGGATGATATAATTATATTATATCCTCTTTAAATAATACGTTTCATCAAAGGATATTGAAATAGATGAAAATACTTTTAAAATATGACTGGGAAATTTATTAAGGAAAATACAATTTTCATTTTAAAATAACTTATTTAAAATATTAAAAATTAAAAAATATTAGGAAACACATTTTATTTTGAAAAAACTATGGAAACTTTTCTAATTAATATTCAAATTAAAAATAATCCATGATGGAAAAAAAATTCATTCATGTTGTGTACATTAAAACAAATATTTTGTTTCATAGCTTTGGTAAAAAGTACCTAGTTTGTAAAATTATAAGAAGATTTATTTTAAAAATTATTATAGAAATCAATACATGTGTGAAAATTAAATTTAATAAATTGTTGGAGAATATTAAAAAAAAAATTAAGAATATTTTAAAGAAAATATGGACATTGAAGAAAATGATTCCCAACCGAAAGAAAAATTAGATCAATTCTCTTTAAAAACATTCATTAAAACATTTGAGTATTTAGAGAGGAAAATGAAAGGAAAAATTGTAATTTCCAAAAATAAACAAAAAAGAAAAATATATATTTTGGTAAATATAAAAATATTATATAATTCCCCCAATGTAAACTTAAACATAATCAATCGTGAATAATGATCAGATTGGGAAATAAACCCTTACCTCACGTATTACTTACTTAATTAGTGATTTTAACATCCTATATTATAAATTTAAATTTTTTATAATTATATAAAATAATTATATAAAGACTTATAACATTATATATTACCCACTTATAATATTTAAACATTAGTTTATTAATAATATTTATTGAAATCAGTATTTCTGAGTGTTAACTCTCTCATTTTTATGTAAGTTTCAGTTTAGTTGTTTCAGTTATTGCATATTGGTCATGAATCCATCACATCTAAAATTTTAATAATGATATAAATATTATATATACTCATTATATACAAATTTATAATCATCATTTAAAGGCAGACATGAAAAATGAATCACATTGCATCATGGATGTGGAAGTCCACACGTACGCAAAAGCAAAATTATCATTTTTAATGAGGGAAAGGGTAAGATGGTATAAAATATATTATATTTATATGAGAATAAATGTATAATAAATATCATATATATTCATAAGTTACATATTTATAGACATAAAAAACAGTGATGTAAAATGAATTACATCGATATGTGGAGAAGGTAAACTATACGTATGCATGAAGGATGTTTTCGATTTCCGTAAGAAGGAAAAGAGGTGGAAAATGGTTGCACCATAATCATAATATAATTAAAATAAATTTATAATATAGGAGTATTTATTTTATTATGGGATAAATATATTAATAGAAGGTAGGAAAGTAAATAAATTTTAAAGACACGGTAAAAACGATTACCTCTTCTTTAGTATACATCCTTTATATCCCTTCTTAGAAACCCTTAGAATGGTATTTTAAGAATAATGGAACCTCTTCTTAGTGAATATTGAAGTTTAGAAGATAATTTGGTATGTTTTTATTGATATAGGAAATTCAATGTTGTGTAAATAAGATAGATGAGGGGTGCCCATTTATAAGTCAGGGGGAGGACACACCTTGTATTTTTTAAAGGATTAAAATATTATTAATCATTTTTATGGAATCATGTCTCATAGAAAATTAAATCAAAATTATAATATGGTAGGTGTATAAATAGTTTCATAAAATAATAATTATTATGAAAAATGGTGGCCTTATCACTTAGTTTTAACCTATATTATCCAGATTTACCTTTTACTGTAGTGATAAATTTTTACTAATTTTACTATTCATTATGACTAGAAATTAAGTTTAACTTAAGAAATAATTTTAATTATAATTATTAAAAATATATAATACATTTTATAAGATTAAATGTTTATAATTTTCAAATTTTAATTTTAATATAAACCCGCAAAATGTGATGAAGAATAGTTTTCTAAAAAATGCCTTTTTAAGTATAAAAGTATATTTATACCAAAATAATGTATATTATTGATCCAAATGGTATAAATTAATTTATTTTTAATTAATATATTATAAATAAATATGAAAAATAATTCACATAAATATGGGGCTGTGAAAATATTAGATATGAACAAACAGTTTTCATTAAAAACCAGTATTTCTAATATTTAACCACAAATCAACTTTTTCAGAAAATTCACAAAAATTCACTTTAAGATAATTTTGAAATTGTGATTTAAATAATGAATTTAATTTATTTACATAAATTTTCTTAAATTGTTAGAAATTAATTGTATTATTTTCTCAAAAAATAAATAAAAGCATTTTTGAAAAAAAACTATTTTTAAAGCATAAAATGAATTTTCTAAGGAATTGAATTCTTATTTCCTATGAATTAATAAATACATTAATATTGATTAGGGATATTATACATATATTTCATATTTTGGTTACTAATATTCATACCTTCCAATTCAATAACTAATTTATAAAGGTTTACTATATTACCATTCATCTAGACTTAGGGTTGCATATTAAGAAATAAATCAGAGAAATCAAATTTATTTTAAGAGAAATATATCATAAAATATCAGGGCGTTACAATAAACACTATGATACAAACTGAAGTTACCCAATTATAAAATATAAGCATATTACATTGGTTTATATTATTATTCAATATATCTCATAGTGATTCACACATTAGAACATAAAGGTTTAGTTTCTTTGGAGAAAATAATCATAAATAATTTATTTTAAATTATTTTCAACATCTCCCAAAAATAGTATTCTTACCTAATTTCATTTTTGACACATAAATCATAACAATATTCTCTATATCATGGGTAATGGAAACATATTAAAGGGAGATATTAGATGTTCAGTAAGGATAAACATAAGAGATATCAATAGAAGATCATAAGTGAGCATAAAATGAGAATATGGGTATGATAGAATAATCAAGGTGAATGGACATAAAATAAGGGAATTATACCCAATAAAATATATATCTTAAAACATGATTCTTGAAATAATGCTTTTATCATAGCATAATACCTGACTCATAGGAGTGTTATCCATGATAACATAATATAGTTATATTCCATAACATAAGAATGTGGCACCAACATAAGAATTAAAATCATAACATAGGTCAAGGTTAACCACCAATAAATTCACATAATAATTATCTATACTAACCACCTACACATAACATTGTGGAATTGGGAAAAACACTAGTTTCCCATAAAATAGAGGACTTAGAATAACTACCCTGGTATTATAAAATAGGGGTAAACACCCACATCCCATCCTAATATCATGAGATATAAAACTTTTTCCAATGAAATGGAGGGATAAAATTGAAACACCCATCACTTAGTGTTAAACCATACATATGTGTTCCATAATAAATTAAAAATATTAAAAATTCCATCACAACTTAATTAACACATTAAAGAAGTAGGTTTTATGAAAATATCCATAATCTATTAGTATAACACGTCTAGAGAATAAATTTGTATGGTTTTATTAGATAATATTCCTTATGAATCATAAGAAACGTTAAATTATGTTCACATATATGATAATAATTTTATAATATCATTAAATTTTACATGGATAAAGAATAATAAATACCATTTACATTTTTGTTACCTTTGAATAAAATATTTTATAAAAAAACAGGCATATAAATTTATTTAGTAAACCATGAAAACATTATGAAAAATGGTCATAAAATGATGAGAATTTATTTTTGTGAAAAATGTTAATAAACATTCTTGTCACAGTTTTATAAAGATTCAAAATTAGTAGAACCAATCATACTAAAAACAATAATAGAATATTTCTTTTTTAAATAAATTAAAGTACATTGGAAGGGAACTTAATAAATCATAGAATTAGAGACCGAGATATCCATAAAAAATAAATAAATAATATGTACATAGAAGAGAATGATTCTCAATTGAAATGAAGAGTCAAGGTTGATTTCTCTTACAAGAATCCCTTCAGGTGCATTATGAACCAAATGGTAATTGAAATGGTAAGAGGATATGTAAAACTCTACAAAACATAGGAGAATAAAATAGAGGTAGTTTTATGGAGAACGATCATACACTTTCCCCATATGTAAACTTATTCATAATAATCTTGATTTAAAAATGAGATTGCAAAGAAAATCCATAACTTTACTCACAATTTCCACAAAAGATCCATAAAATCTTTTATAAGAAACAAAACCTTGCTAATTGTCATGAACAAACACATTGCGACCCCTCCAATGTTGACATCAACCCAAGTTTGACACTGTAATCCCACCTCCAATAGGCCAGGGTTTGGTGAATTACACCGTATAAGAATATCATTTAAATAGGAGGCCTTAACCTAAATACCTATATGAACACACAGAATTAGCTCCATGAAAAAGTGCAGAGATATAATAAAAGGATGTAACACTTAGAGTGTAAAACATACATATAAAAATCTTTAGAAAAAATAACAAAGTACAATAACATATGGTAAAATATATAAATGGGAAAAATACACACCCAAATATAAATGAGGTCTTGACTTGAAAACAACTAGAAAATAGGAAAATTGATGAGAGCATATCTTATAATCTCAAAGGCTGACCATTGAACATGGCCATCACATATAAGTACCACAATTCTAATCTAATACTGGGACCATTAGTGTCACTTCTAATATACATGTTGACTACATCAGACACAACATGTAGAGGAGAATTCCATGTAGGGATAACTATAAACATACCCAGTAATTCGACCTGAAAACAAAAAAGGGATGCAATTAAAATAAATAATAGTCATCTCAACTGATAAATCAAGCGGGTAAAGAAACCCAACATCAGATATTGTCCAAAAATACCCAATAAAAGAGATATATGGGATCTTTATCATCCAATCCATATAATAATGAATATTCTAGACACAACTCTAAATATTCCATCACTGATGCCAAATAACCCTTGTAACTATAAAGATGAAAAGTAGAGGGACTACTCCTCACTACTACATATCATAGATAAGGAATCAATATATCCTAGACCAACATATCATGTAACCTCTATAGATTATAGAGGTCCCACACCTCATCGTTGTGTAGCACAATTGAGTGAACACTACTCCAATGGAGGGTTTACACACTTCTAAAGCTCAATGATAGGGAGTTCACTCATTAAATAGAGGAAATATTCCCTCTGTAATGTTGGGGAGTTCTTTCTTGACCTATATATAGATATGGGGGACCCTAACCCTAGAGATTAATAGGGTAGTACCAACCCTGGTAACATTCTGATAATCACATCCGATCACTATCACTAGCCAAGTATTACTAAAAGAAGTGTCCCACTAGAATCACCACACATCATATATCTGATGTTGAAATAAAGGCCACCATTATGTCGCACATGGAAAACTGCATAGGATAGATACTCACAATCCCAAATCCAGTTTTTTAGAATAATATATGCAATTTAAAAAACTCATAGAAAACTACATGGAATGTATAAAGGGTAACACAATATGTGGCCTTGCCTGGGAACCTGGGAATGTCCTCACATGGACATGTCTTGGGAATCCATTTCTTACCACACAATATGTTCATGGAGTACACAACATGTCTTGGAAGATCAGAGTATGTATGTATACTATATCATATTCCCATTTACTTTATATTGTGTTTGTATACTTTGGCTATGACTATGTACTCTATTTGTGCTATTATACTCTAGCCATGTTTGGGTACTCTAGCCATACCCATGTTCATAGATCGTGTCTAAGCCTATATACTCCATCCATGCATGTGTACCTGGTCATTCCCATGCCTATGTACGCAAAGGTACACATTGGTTCAATAACTTTGGGTTACATATAATGTGGGATTACCACATGAAATGTAATATTTAACTCTATTCAAAACCATATATTCCATAAAAATGGGACTATAAGAAGTGTGTGTTCCTATAAGTACAATTTTTGTTTGTCGAGATTTTCTAGAAACTGAATTCTCTTTATGTGTATAATAACCCTATTCTTTTTATTACATTTATACATGATTAAATACATAAAATTACACTTAATACAACCTGAAATATCTATAATTATAGTGCATTGGGAAGTTAGGAACATTAAATAATAGCGTAAAACATGAAATACAACATAATTATTGAAAACTTCCTTTACATGACAACACCATTCCATCATACTTAACACTTCATGGGATAACCTAAGGACATAAATAACAGATGGGTGAACTTTAAAGCCTAATAAGGGAGTAACAATGGCATAACATGGAGATAATAATACATGTTAGGCAAGGCATATCAATGAGTCATAAAGGAACAAGAATAAAAAAGAATAACATGATATTCATAATAAGGAAATGTGGAAACAACTTAAAACATTGCATTGTAGGTCAAGGATAAACTTAAAAGACGCCATAGTGGACAAATTACCATAAATTAATCAGGTAAACCCATATCCCAACATGACTTATCATGATACTAAACATTACCCAATGCATTGGAGCGCTATCAGGGTGCACCCTTTATAATCATTTTAATATCATGCTTAAGTGTGCCACATAGATAATAAAACATGGATTCATTCATCATAGTAATTCATTAAAATATTAAGGAGTGTGTAATACATATATGTAAGTTCCCAATAAAAAGTTATATGTTCATAAAAGTGAATACCTTTGATAGATAATGGGTATGATAGGCACTACACAATTGTTTTGGAATGTAAATTCACAATGCAATTTCGGCAGCATAGTGGCGCCACATAAAATTTCATAAAAAGGGTTTATGTGAGATAAATTGGTATCTCATAATATATACATGAAATTTAAATTAATAGGTTAATATAAAAACATGTCCCAATAAAAGGAATTTGGAAATATAAGGTGAAATATAATAAAGAATCTTGAAGAATGAGGAGAAATTGAATAACTCTTATAAACTTTCAACATGGTAACAGGTGTACATGGGAGGGATTAATGAGAGATAAAGGGATCTATCATCATTCAAAAACAAAAATGGAAGTATGTGGGAGTTAAAAAAACATACCCCATCATTTTTTATTGAAAATAAAAGGGTGTAACAATAAAGGAAACTTGGATAAAAATAAGAAAGGGAAGAAACCTTACTTGAGTGTGTGACATAAAAACTCTAGAGAGGGGATTATTGAGATCTTGGGGAGCCTTGGGAGGATTCTAGAGAGGGGGGGATAAATTAATGATGTTCTCTAAGGATTTTTAGTAATGTTAAGTGGGATCTTGGGTGGGGTTTATATAGGAAATGAGAGGGGAATTGTTTAATATTTCACAAACTTATGATTTGGAATCTATATAATTAAATATTCAAAACCACAAAGATTCACATGGTTTCTGCCCATGGTTTTTTCCAGAGAGGATATTTTCATTATTTTATAAAAAAATGGCCGAAGATATTAAAATATTAACCTTTCTTATGTGGAGGTGAGTCACATTATTAAAGAAATGAATTTAAAATCATAAAATATATTATACCTTTTGGAGGATTCATAAGAGAATTATAAAAATAATAAAATTATATTAAAATCACATTATTTTATTATAAAAAACCATATGGGGCCTATAATACCCATTGTAGTATTTATTACATCATTTTTGGGTCATTATGATGTCATAAAGCACACATTATATTTATAAGGTATTTAATTTATACCTAGAAATTTGACTATCTCAGAAAAGTATGAACAAATAACCATTGGATAGTTTCGATGTTCTGATTCATAAAATAACACTTATTTTATCTAAATAACTTTATAGATATGTGAATTTTCACATTTAAAATAAAAACCGACATTTATTAAAAATTTACGAGTTAAAAAAAACAGTTCAAAATTTAATAAAATTTACTTTTGACATAAAAAAAATTATATGATCATTTATATTTAATAAAAGTAATATAATGATAATATTTTATTAAAATATAATTTATTTCAAAAATACATTAATTCATAAAAAATAAATTTCTTAATTAAATTTGATTATTAACCGAAAATACTATTTGTACTTTAAAAATAATTTACAAAGTGAAAATAGTATAATGAAATTATATTCATCATTATATACCAAAATAATGTACATAATAATTATACTATGGTCTTGATATATATCACTTTATTACACCAGCATAATCCCTAAGAGTAAGGTGGTAATGATAGGGATTTCATGCAGCTGTTCAGTGACCATAGTTTTGGTTGTGATCACGATGAGCTTGAACTTCTCCCATAAACAGTTTAGACCGTGCTTAAGTTATTGAATCTTAGATTGTTCTTGGTCTAGGGAAAATCCTAAAAATTCTTTCTCCCTAAAATGTTTTGATAGATGGTCTTCATAGGGAACGATCCAACTGGCAGAGGCCAACACATCCTTTGTCTATGTCAAAAGGATTTGTTAAAAACCAATATTTATACTAGTCTTGTGATCACTATTCAAAAACTATATTATCAATGGTAATTATAATTAATAATAATTTAAATCCAGTAATAAATCAAAATATATCCACATTTCTTCTCTAACCACAAGACATTTAATTAAATGAAAGGGAATTTTATTCATAAATGTTCGGGTCGTTACAACCTTCCCCCCTTAAGAAATTTAACCCTAAATATTTCCTTTTCCGACACTAAAAAGATGAGTGTAACTCTTCTTCATCGCATCCTCCAGTTCCCATGTTTCTTCTTCATACTTTTGGTTTTTTCATAACACCATGATGAGGGGAATCATCATATTTCGTAGAACTTTTTCTTTATGATCTAAGATCTTCAATGGATGCTCCTCATACAAAAGGTCATTCTCCAATAGTACCACCTCTGGATTGAGAACATGTGATGGGCCAGGTATCTAATTTATTAAGAAGGATACATAGAATACATCATGTACATGATATAGGTTTAGTGGGAGTTTTAGTCAATAGGTCACTGCTCCAATGCGACCAAGGATCTCAAAAGGAAAGATATACCTTGGACTAAGCTTTCACTTATTCCCAAATATTATTAAATCTTTTCCATAGAGATATGCGGAGGAATACCATGTCTTCGACATCAAACTCTAGGTCACATTGAAGATTTTTAGCATAACTATTCTGTCGATTCTGAGCAGCTTTGATGTGATAATGGATGGTATGAACCTTATCCACCATTTCTTTGACCATTTCTGGACCTAAAATTTTTCATTCCCCAACTTCATCCCATGATGCGGGTGTTCTGAACCCCTTCCCATAAAGGGATTCATAGGAAGACATTTGGATGCTTGAGTGGAAAATTTTATTTTAAGGGAACTACACTAGAGGAATATGTTGATTCCATCCACCTTTGAAGTTCATTGATAATTCTCTCAACATGTCCTCAAGTTTCCGGATAGTATGCTTATATTGGCCATCAGTTTGAGGGTGATAGACCGTGTTGAAGTTCAACTCTGTATTCAGAGAATGTTGGAGACTATTCGAGAACTTAGAGGTGAATCTTGGATCTTGATCATATACAATCGATAGTGGTACACCATGCGGCCTCACCACTTCTATGATGTATATCCAAGCAAGTTGATCTAATGAAAAAATCCTCTCAAATTGCATTGAATTTTACTGTCTTTATAAGATGATCCACTACCACCCATTTATAATTGTTTCCTCTTGATGTCTTAGGAAGCCCGGTGACAAAGTCCATGGTGATTTTGTCCCATTTCTATGTAGGTATGGGTAATGGTTTCATCATCCCCTTAGATTTTTACCTTTATGCCTTCACTTACTGGCATACACGATATATTGATGTATATTATGCAATCCTCATCTACATACTGTTCCACTAATAGTGTTCTTGGAGATCTCAATACATATTTGTGCTTCCAAGATGGATAGAAAAGGTTGGTCTATGTGAATCATCCAACATCTCCTTCTTTAACTCAGATTTTTATGGTACATATAATCTTGACCCAAATCTTACAACACCTTATTAATTAACTTTTAACTCTGAGGGTTTTCCTTTTCTTATATTTTCTACTTTATTTTGAATTCCAACATTATATACTTGAGCATCCTTTAACCTCTCCAGAAGAGATGGTTGAAAAATCATTTGTGAAAGGATGGATGATATTCCTTCCTTTATGATTCCCATGTCCATACTCTTCATGTCAGTGAAGATTAGATCCTTCCCAATTATCATCAATGATAGAGTTGATGGATCCTTTTTACTTAGAGCATCTTCCACTTTATTAACTTTTCCCATATGGTAGTGAATTGAGCAGTCATATTCTTCGATCATCTCTAAAAATCTTCATTGGCGCATATTCAACTCTTTCTATGTGAATATATACTTGGGGATTTTTGATCTATATATATTTCACACTTCTCCCCAAATAGGTAATGTTGAAAAATTTTCAATTTGAATATCACTACAGCAAACTCCAGATCATGTCTTGGATAGTTCTACTCATGAACATTAAACTACCTTAAAGAATATGCAATGAATTTTTTATTTTTAATCAACACACAGCTCCGGACCTTCTTTGAAGCATCACTGAATACCACAAAGGATCTCTATTTGTGGGAAGTGTGAGAATAGGTTCAGTGATAAGCATATTTTTCAACTACATAAATACTTATTCATATTCATCATTCTAAAAAAACTTGACTCCCTTTCGATTCATCTTGGTAAGAGGGTTTTACAATCATAAGATTTTTTTCACAAATCGATAATAATATCCAGCTAACCTCTGAAGCTACAAAATATCTATCATAAATGTTTTCCTCAGACATCCCTAAATTGAGTTTTTCTTGGAAGGATCCATAGATCTCCCATTTCTTGTGACGATATGTCCCCAGAATGAGACTTCTTTCAACCATAACTCACACTTTTTGTACTTTGCATAGAGTTTATCCTTTTTAAGATCTTAAGAACAATTATTAGATGATCCTCGTGCTCCTCATTGGTTTTGGAGTATATTAGAATAATTTCTAAAAATAGTACCATAAAATTTTCAATTTAATCTCTAAAGACTCTATTCATCAATTCCATGAATATTTCTAGAGAATTAGTGAGTCCAAATGGTATTACAGTGAACTCATATTGACCGTACCTTTTATGAAAAATAGTCCTAGGGATATCCTCCTTCTTCATCCTTACTTGGTAATATCCCGACCATATATCCACCTTGGATAAGTATTGTTCTCCATGTAGCTGATCAGACAAGTAATAAATTCATGTAAAAGGATACTTGTTCTTTGTTGTGATTTTTTTGAACTCATGATAATCAATGCAAAGGCACATTTACCCATCCTTCTTCTTGATGAAGAGGGCCGGTGCACCCCATTGTGAAGCAACTGGGTGTATAAACCCTTTATCCAGATTCTCCTATAATTATTTCTTTATCTCCTCATGTTCTATAACAACCATTATATACAGAGTATTGTATATTGGAAATGCCTCAAGTATAAGATAAATCTAGAATTAAATATATCTTCTAGGAGGAAGACCAGACAATTTATCAAGAAACACATCAGCAAATTCCACTGCAATAATATGTCTTCGAGGATGCTTATTTCCTTAGACTAAATCATCTGAACAAGATACGCATTCTCATAGGGCAGTATTATACATTCTTGAGATGATGGTGCTAAAGAAGATTCCTCCTTCTCCTTTCACTTGTATAGAATCGGGGGTTGATTTTCCAAATGGAGAGTGATTTACCTATCACAGAAATTTATGTAGTCTCTATATAAGGAAAGTCAATCCATGCCTAGAATTGCATAAAATTCCACCAAGAGATGTTTGAAAAGTTTCAATGGGAATTGAAATCCACAAATTATGATAGGGGAGGAGTTATATACATGGGATTCTATAATTTCCCCATTCCTCAGTTTCATCGATATCTCTACTTCCATGCATTGGGGTGGTGTTTGGATTATTATACTAAAATTTTGGGACATAAAAGAATGCATAAAACCAGAATAAAAAAGTACATTTTCTATTTTTGAATGAATAATTAGCATACCTGTCACCACTTAATTGTTGGGATACACTTTAGTGGTAGTGTTGGAAAAAGATTTCCTTTTCTACCTTGGAGGTTGTTGGTTGCCTCAAAAAACCCTTTTCTTAGGGAACCAGTTCACAGAGTTCCATGGTTCCATTCATTTATAGAAATGAACAATGTGTGGAGGGTCAAACATGGTGTTTCTTTTCTCTATCATAGTAGCGGGATTTTATTTTCTGCCATCACTAGCTAGGTGACCTTCATTCCTATACCTAATGAATTTCCTTGTCATCTTTAGTAAATTTCCAAGGTGCTTCTTTCCACACCATTGGAAGTGGGATGATAATTTTTTTTGGCACCGTTAGATCTCTCTATAGGACTGCCAAAATTTGAATCCACCTTCTGCTTCTTATCCACATGATACCCCTGAGATTTGATGATCTCCATTTTGACTTTGATAGAAAATCAGACTATTTATTCATAGATATCAAAGTCACAGATCTCCAGTGCCTTCTGTAGTCTAGGTTTTAGTCCACCAATGAAGTATTCAACCTTGCATTCGGGGGGTAACAACGAAGCCAGAGGCATATCATGAAAGACTTGTGAAGTTTTCCTTGTATGATCCAATGGATTCATCATCTTTTTTTCTTGAGTTCAAGGAAATCCCTTTCCATATTAAGTCAGAGGGTGTGAGGAAAGTATTTATCAAAAAACATTTTTCGAAAATCCTTCCATAGAATCACCTCGATATCTTCTTCTAGATTAATATTTTTTTTATCAATGTCCACCATTGATCATCTTCACCCTCCATATGATATGCATCCAGAATAACCTTCTCTTGTTCGAAAGATTAAAGGATTGATAATATCTTCATGACGGATTTAATCCATAGTTATGTGATTAAGGGATCAGATGATCCATTGAATGTAGGATACCTTTGTCTCATGAAACTCTCAATTGTGACTTGTTCTTTCTTTGAGGGGGGGGGGGGTTGTAAATTCCTCTTGATACATGTTTCTATTCAAAACATGAGATAATTGAGAGAGTATCGTGATAAAGTTTTTGACTCTGGCTACCATCAGATTGGGCATCTCAGTAGGGCAGTCATTACATTGATATTTGCATCGGTTGTTAGCCTGATTCCTTCTATTACCCTCCATTAGCTAGAATAAAAGGAAAATTAGGGGTAACATTTTAATCTATTACACACATAAAGGGGAATCCAATAACATTAAAGGGATAACATATAAATTACATTTATTTCTTTAACTTATGAATTTATAGTCTTCAATCTAAGTTATCCCTGATCTAATTCCTAATGTATATTCTTATGAGATTTTTTATTCCCTTAATAATGGTTCATAGTAAGATTATGAATTTACCAAATAATGTACCCTAGGAGTGTCAATCCAAGAGCGCATTAAGACCCATTTTCATGCACCATTTCCCATTTGAGTCTAGATCAATGTGGTGTTTTTGGGTTTTACCCATATATACATATGTTCCAGAGACACATCCACTTATTCATATCCAGACATAGATGTATTAGCTTGAAAAACAACTTACTATAAACTCACCAAAATTTAGGGATGTTTTCTTAAACTTAGTCTTATCCCTAAGTCTTTCACTAGGGTTTTCTAATCCTAATCCCAAAAATCAATAAACTTTTCTTTGTTACTAACTATAACAACCCTGTTCTTTTTATTACATTCATACATGATTTAATTACACCTAATATAACCCGATGTAGGATCGAAATATGAATTTAGATGCTCAATTACAAGAGGGGGTGAATTTATGTTTAAAAACTTTCATTTTTAACTTTAAGGAAAATTATGTTTAACAAAGTTAAACATGGTAAATTCACAAGACCTCTTTTAGTTCAACAAACTTTCTAGGTTCTGGAAATGTGGTTCTGAAAATGAAAATTAAGGAAATTTTTCAAGGAAAATATTCTACCTTAAAGCATATAGAATCTTACTTGTCAAAGTATACAAAAGAACAAGAAAGTATAAGAAGGTTATACTTTATTCCTTTATCAAAATACAGCGAAAATAAAATTGAAACAAAAACTAGTAACAAGTATGAAATCTTTTAACCCAAAGAGTAGGGTATCCAACAAACTTGGATAACGGTCCCATGATTTATACTTTCAAGAAAGTATCGCTTACCCACACCAGGGTAATCCATTGATAGGAATATCAGAATATGTCTTGCTATCCCTGCAAGCCATTGAACTTTAAGGTAGTCGGAACATCTGTCTTCCTATCCATGGAAGTCCTTGACCTTTAAGGTAGTCAGCACCTCTGTCTTCTTATCCCTGGAAGTCATCAATTGTGATCCTATTTATAGTTATTTCTCAAACTGTTGGCTCCATCCTCCAACGGTCATATTTTTCCTTGAATTTCAGAGGGACCAGTACACGTGTCACTCAAACAATGGTTAGTTAGAAACATAATGTACGACATCATTTCATAACTATAACAAGTGTAATCAAAATAAGGTTGCTTAACCAAATATATTTTTCGGAGTCTAAGGAAAAATAGAAGTTTGGAGTCTAAGAAAATAATAATTTGAAGACTATAAATCATGGATATTTTAATTCTGTTTTCCAAAGAATTCTGAACCTGAATTATATAGACATCGGAATTTGAATTCTAATGAATTAAGAAATAGAATTCATAGAACTTTAGAGTCTGAATTAGGAGGAATTTGGAGTCGAAATTTTGAGGAATTCGGAGTTTGAATTCAAAGGAATTCAGAGTCTGAATTCTAGAGAATTAAAATTCTAATTGTCCTAGAATTCAGAGTCTAAATTTCATAGAATTCGGAGTCTGATTTTCAGAGAATTTGGAGTCTGAATTTTAGAGAATTTCGAGTCTTAATTTTAAAGAATTTGAAGTCTGAATTTCATAGAATTTAGAGTCTAAATTTCAAATAATTCGGAGTCTGAATTTTATAGAATTCAGAATCTGAATTTCAGAGAATTCAGAATCTGAATTTGAAACCTGAAATCAGAACCTAAAAACAGAATACTCTAAAACTAAGGATTTATGGGATTCTGTGGTTTTAGATATGAAACCGAATTTTAACCTTTACAAATAAAAAGAGTTAGATTTAGAAAAACTATAAAATTAATAATAAAAACATAGGTAGAATTTCTTTGGGAATGGAAAATTTTCCTTATTAAGAAAAATCCTAGGGAAAATAAAATTTTCCTTAATATAGGGTGTTTGTGATTTTCAAAACCAATAGAAATGGAAAATTCATAAGAAAAACTTATTGAATCAGCAATCCCCCCCTTTTTGGGAAGCACATATATCCTTAAGAAAAAGAATATAAGGACTTATAATTTTTCTTTATAAATATAAAATAAAACTTATCTCCCTTTATATATGAATTATAGTGAATACGACTAACTCCCCCTTCGGTTTTGAAATACCTTAGGATCATATTCTTGATTTCCTAAATGAGATTTTACATTTTCTTGCATATGAAAATCTTCTTTGATAAGAACTTACCCTTTGATAAACACCTCCTTACTTGGGGAAATCTCTTCTTTACTTTGAATTATTTTTATCGTTCCTTTATCCCCCTTTGTGATTTTCAAAAAGGAATAAAGAGAATAGAAAAAAAATATGGTACCTAAAAAATTAGTACTAAACAACCAAATATTTATGAAGAATAATGAAAATTCGATTATGATTGAAAGATTTTTACAAAGAAGAAAATACAAAAAAATATTGGATTTGAGAGAATTATCCTTATTTCTCTTTTGGCATAAACTTATTAAAAATGGTTTTCATATTCTTAAGCTCCTTTTGATCTAATTCAAAATTCTTCTGTGGTTGATCCAAATCTTCGCTTTTCTTTTCCAAGGCTTTAATTCTTTCTTCCTGAGCCTTAAGAAATTATACCCGATCCTTCAAGATTTCTTCTTGTATAACAAGATTTTCCTCAATCTCAATTCTGAGATACCGTTATCTCTTCCAATTTATAGACACTAAATTAAGATTTCCATTCAAGACCTTGACTTCTTGCTTCTGGGTTGTCTGTTCTAGAGTCATCTTTTCCTCAAAACTCTTAGAAAGATCATTAAGCTTCCCATCTTCAGTATCAAAAGCATCTTTCACATTATCTTGAAATTAATCAAAGGCTCTCATACCTTCGATTGTATTCCTTGACCAACTTGTAATATTTTTGAATGATCTTTTATGAGCATCACATTCAATGAGGAAGGTTTTGAAATCTGTCTCAAGCTTTAAAAACTTATCCATGAGCATAGTGACTGAATCTGCTTTTTGATTAAATGAGTGTTAAAGCATCTGGCACCTCGAGTCAATACTTAGAAATAAGGGAATTGTATCAACAAAATTCTTCACCAATTGTACCACAAAATCATGTCCAAGAGAGGACGATTATGAATCAGAGTGTTTGGTTGGTGAGGATTATTTTTCTAACTCTTTAGCTTTCCTCTTTGACGAAGCACCAACACCTTTCATTTTCACCACATATTTCTCAGGTGTGTCAACCAACACCTGATTTACCTTATCAACTCTCAGAATAATCTCCTCTACTTTGGGTGATTCAACCTCACTATCAGATAACTGAATAATTTTATCTTCCTTAGGATTTTATTTCTTTGCACCAGCCACAATATCCTCTCGCTAAATGAAGTCATGGTTACTAATTTATTCTTTAGATATATTATTCACTTCTTCCTGACCTTTTTTTATTTTCCTGGAGTATCAAGTTTTAAAGATTCATCTTCAGAAGTTCAGATTGATAGTTTCTCAGAAGAACTCTTCTTCTCATGATAATCCTCTACTTTCCTTATCATCTATTCAGTATCACCACTTCCTTTTTATTCTTCTTCTTCTTCTACTACTGCTTCTTCTTCTACTTATTCTTCTATTTCTTCCTCTTGCACAATTTCTTCTTCTTGTTTTGGTTTCGAAATTAATACCTTATTTCCCAGAGTCATAGGGATTGATTCTTTCAAAAAAGTTTCTGGTTCCTAGATTTGTTCCAAGGCTTTCTCAGCAACCTTGAGAAGAGATTGAACAATTTCATCCTTTGACATCTTCTTCCTCTACTTCATTTCTTTATCTTACTTCTCAAGAACTTCAACAACCTTTATCTTTAAATCTTTTTCCTCAGCAGGGTCAAATCCAAAATTATGCTCCCCTTTCTTCCTATTCTTCTTGTCCTCTCTCCACTTAGCCACTACTTCATCATGGTAAGTTTTTTTATTATTTGGTTTTGGGGGTGCTGATTGAGTTTCCTTAGCCATAGAGATTTTTTATTTTCTTCCGGTTCCATTGCCTTCCTATTACTTCCACCCTTTTTGGAAGTCTCATACACTTCCGTTTTCTTTGATAGATTTTCTATTTCTGACTTAGAAAAATCATAAAAATACTCCGATTTAGAACCGAATACAACCTTCATCCTTCATAAGGTATCATCGCTAAGAAGCTAACCTTGTAATTTATTAGCTAAGAACTGCAAGGAATTTTAAATGATTGAAGACAAAGAATAATAATCTTGGAGAGAATTACCAGATACATGATAATTTGAGACTTCAAATTTCTATTCTGGATATTCTCAATGGTAACCAAGATATACTTGATCATGTTTATCTTCCTAAGGTTCACCAAGAAATCCATAATTTAGATGTCACTTTTCTTCAGGGAATCCTTATCCCCTTTTCTTGGAATGATAAAAACTTGAACCCATAATCCAAGAATCAGGAAGTTTTTAGATAGATGTAAAATCTTTAGAGTCTTCACTTATTTCAGACCAAAGTAGTCTAAATCCTTTTCCTTGTCAAAATATTCTGCTACATCTAGTATCTTGTGGGTACAAAACTCTGATTCTCCATTATACGGAATTCCAATCAGTTTTTCAGCCTGGGTTTAGGAAAGGGGGTAGGTCTTTACATAACTCTTGAAGGAAAACTTATCTCTCCCTCCTTTATTTAATAATCTTACTAATTTGTAGAATTTAAAAAACAACTCCGGATAAACAGGATCTTGTGCCTTCGGTTTTGATATACATAGACTTTCCCATCCATTCATCTTGATGTTCTTTGAAATGATATAACCATACTTAGTAAAGAAATTTGGATCGACTAACCTTTCCCTGTATATCCTCCATTCACATATTTCTTTTATAGTTGATATTTCTTTCAGGGGAGAGGCTTCAACATTCATTCAGAACTAAGAAAAACCTGAAGATCCAGAATGACCTTAAGTAGGGTGGGGGGGCATAACTTCAACACGCAAAGGCTTTAAAGATAGATGTGGGACAACCAACAACGGGTCCTTGTATAGGAGTTTTAGATGACGGTTCAACTTCCTTGATTGATCCAATGGCTAAAAAACTCTTGATCAGATCTGATGGTTGAGATGATAGTCGAAGAAGAGATTTGGTAGGTTCTGATCTTTTGTGGTTTTTAAGATAAACATTCGGATTTAAGAATAAGTGAATCCAAAAAAGTTTCTTAAAGAAGATAAAAATACCAACATGTAAAAATAAGGTTACAAAAATTTATGAAAGAAGACATACCTTCTGGATTTCTAGGAAAAAAAATTTCTTAATGACGAAAATTCTTCTAGAAGAACTTTAGATTCCAGAAAATTTAAAGAGAATTTTGATTACAAAAACTTTGATTTCAAAAATTTTGTTTACAAAAATTTTGATAAAGAAAATTTTGATTAAAAAAATTTTGATTAAGAAAACTTTTATTAAAAAAATTTTTATTATGAAAATTTTGATTAACAAGCAAATATACTCCCCCTATGAAAATTAGTTTCTTACTATAAGGAGATAGGTTTCAGCAAGAAGTTAATATGAAAGATTACCTTATGGTTATCATTACTAACTTTTTCTTAATGTATTCAAATCTATTAGAGGGTAAAGATTTTGTTAAAATATCAGCAAGTTGATCTTGCATACCAATAAATTGAAGAATGATATATCCTTTTTTGTGTGATCCCTGAGAAAGTGATGCCTAATATCTACGTGTTTTGAATGAGAGTGATGTGCAGGGTTTTTACTTAAGTCATTGGAACTAGTATTATCACACAATATTTGTGTTTTGGTAAAACTCATACCATAGTTTGTGAGTGTGTGTTGCATCCACAATGCTAGAGCACAACAACTTCTAGCTGCTACATATTTTGCTTCAGTAGTGGAAAGTTCTATTGAGTGTTTCTTTTTTGCATGACCAATAAACTAATGAATCTACAAATAAATCACAAGTTCCAGATGTAATTTTTCTATATGTTCTACATCCACAAAATTCAGCATATAAAAATATTTTTTAAACAAAATCATTTCCAGAAGTATAAAAGAGTCATAAATCTATAGTTCCCTTTAAGTTTAGAAATATTATTTTCACTACCTTTAAATGAGATTCCTTAGGATTGGATTGGTATCTTTCACATAAGCATACTAAAAACAATAAGTCTGGAAGACTAGCTGTTAAGTATATTAGACTTCCAATTATACCTCTAAATGATGTTTGATCTACTGGTTTCCCAGCTTCATCCAGACCAAGTGAATTTGAGGCACCAATGGGAGTAATAATACTTTTAGTCTTGTCATATAAATACTTTTTAAGAAGATATTTAATATAAATATGTTGAGATATATATGTTCCTTTTGGTTTTTGAGAAACTTGAAAACCTAAGAAAAATGTTAACTCATCCATCATACTCATTTCAAACTCATATTTCATTAGATTCACAAACGAATCAGTTAAAGATTGCTGAGTTGAACCAAATATAATGTCATCAATATAGATTTGAACAATAAACACATTTTTCTTATCTTTATTTATAAATAGGTTTGGATCATCATTTCCCTTAATGTAATTGTTTTATAACAAAAATCTTGTAAGTCTATCATACTAGGCTCTAGGGGCTTGTTTAATCTATATAAATTTTTGGTAAGTTTGAAAACATGTTTAGGATGTTTTGTATATTCAAAACCAAGAGGTTATTCAACAAAAACATCCTATTGAACATATCCATTAAGGAAAGCACATTTAACATCCATTTTATTAAGTTTAAATTTAAAGAATGCTGCAAAAGAAAGTAGAATACGGATAGATTCAAGTCTAGCTACTGGAGCATAGGTTTCTTTATAGTATATTCCTTCTTGTTTATTATAGTCTTTAACAACTAATCTAGATTTATTTCTTACTATTATTAAATTTTCATCATACTTATTTATGAAGACCAATTTTACTCCAATAACAGATATTTCCTTAGGTCTTTTAACCAAGGTCCAGACTTTATTCCTTTCAAATTCATTTAGCTCATATTGCATAGATTTTATCCAATAATCATCACCTAAAACTTCATCAGTTCTTTTTTTGGTTCTAATTAAGAAAGGAATTCTAGATGTTTTACTTAATTTTTTAAGGAACTTATAGTCCTTATAGGTTGATTTACATCCCCAATAATACCATCATTAGGTTGATTCTTAATAAAAATCTAATTTGGGTTTTCTAAAACCTGGTCATCAACATATGGTAGGAAATATTTTGGATTAAATGCTTCAGAAACATTTTCTTAAACATTTTCCTTATCATAAAGATCTTCTCTCAAGGGTTGATAATCAGTTTTTGAAAACACATCCGTAGATATAGATTGAGGGTGTTTAAAAACGAATGGAATAGTTTCATCAAATTTAACCTGAACTATTTCTTCAACAGTACAAGTATTTTTATTAAAAACTCTATAAGCCTTAGAAGTTGTAGAGTAACATAAGAAAATTCCTTCATGAGATTTGGCTGAGAATTTATGTAAATTATCTTTAGTATTCAGAATGAATACTTCACATCCAAATACCTTCAAGTAGGAAAGTCTAGGTTTTCTACCATTCCATAACTCATAAGGGGTTTTATTAAGAAATGGTCCAATCAAAACTCGATTTATAGTATAATAAGCTGTACTTATAGCTTCAACCCAAAAATGTTTGGCTACCGAAGATTTACTCAACATGGTTCTTATTATCTCTTGTATAATTCAATTTTTTCTTTCAATGATACCATTTTTTTGAGGGGTTCTTGGTGCTGATAAGTTATGAGTAATCCCTTTTCTACTATAAAAAGTTTCAAAATCATAATTTTGAAATTCTCCTCCATGATCACTATGAATAGTTATCAATGGAATATTTTTCTCATTTTTAACTTGGGTGATAAATAGTTTAAATAAGAAAATTCTTCATATTTCTTTGCTAGAAAATAGACCCATTTAAATCTCGTGTAATCTTCAATTAGGACAAATACATAATATTTTCCTCTAATGCTTCCAATTTTTGTTGGATCGAAAAGATCCGTATGAACCAACTGTAATTCATTAGAAGTTGATACTTGACCAATGTATTTAAATCTTGATTTTTGTTGCTTTGCATATTGACAAGGATGACAAACTTTTGAAGAATCATGTATAATCTCCAGTATATCCTTAAAAAGTCTTTTCTTAGAGAGTTTACATGAGTTCCTAAGGTTAAAGTGTCCTAACCTTCTATTCCATAACCAAGATTGGTCTTCTATTGTACTAAGGTAAGGTAGGTATTGGCTCTTGAGGTCTTCTAAGTTTAGTGTGTATACATTCTCTTTCCTATGGGCAGAAATAATAAACTATTCCTTGGAATTGTGTACTAAGCATTTATCATTCCTAAAATTCACAAGGTAACCTTCATCACATAATTTAATTATGCTAATGAGGTTATTCTTATTACCTTTAACAAATAAAACATTTGAAATCCATGTTTTTCCAAGAAGAACAATGTTACATGTACCAATAATCTCTCCCTGATCATTATCTATGAAAGTTACTTTTCCTCCTTTCGTATTGATAATATTTTCAAATAAGTTTTTGTTACCAGTCATGTGCCTGGAACATCCACTATTCATGTACCATGTATCGCTATTGGTATTATCTTTATTTTCCTAAAAATAAGAGTGTTAGACTTTCGGAAACAAAACTTTCTTGGATCTGGAAATTTCAGAAATAAAAATTTTAGGTATCCACATTTTCTTAGAAAAATATTATTTATGAAATCCTAAAGACTGAGTTTTGTTTAAAGAACAATTTTTTCCCAATGCCCACCACACTGACATTTAGTGCAGAATGAAGTACTTTGAGGAAAAAAATAATTATTACTAAAAACTGGTTTAGAATGAGTATAACCAATTCCAGAATTATTACTTAGAGGTTAAATTTGGGAATAAAGTTTATCAAAGTTTTCCTTACATAAGGTAAAGTTCTATAAACACTTCCTAAAGGAAAATATTTATGAAATTGGTCTAATAACTATGTTTTTATCATCAAAAACATTTTTTTTAGCACTAGAGTTAGTCTCAAAAGTATTTTTCTTAGAAATTACATTTTCATGATCCTTAGAAAGTTTATCCTTCTTAGAATTAAATTCCTCAATGTTTTTGGAAATAATTTCAAAATCATAAATTTTATTATCAAGATCTTTAGAAAGATCTGACACTTCTTTGGTAATAATTGAAATTCTAGAATTTTCCTTATCACATTTTTTCTTGAGTTTAGAATTTTCATTCTCAAGAAGTTTATAAAACCTAGATACTTCTTCATAAGTATGTAATGTATTATATTTATCAGAAAAATATTCTTTATCCGAAGATTCATAATATTTATTATCACTATAATTTGTATGTAAGGTTATATTAGTTATGTATTCAGTATTGTGTACCTTGTCTATTAGAAAATGATTTTCAATTGGTATCTTGGCAATTAGACCATGATTCTTCTGATCATAAGATTCATATTCTGAGGATTCATCAAACGATTCACCACCACTGGAACTCCAAGTGTCCTTAACATTCAAAAATTTCTTAGCTTTAGCCTTGTAGTACTTCTTTTTATTTTTCTCAAAATCATTTTTCTTTCTATCTTTTTTCTTAAGAATAGGACAATCTGGCCTTATATGCCCTACTTTTTTGAATTCATAACGAGTGAATACCGATTATTTCTTGTATTTTCTTTATTTATTCTTAAGTATATACTGAAAGTATTTCTTTCCAACTATCTTGTTCATCTTTCGAGCAAGATTAGCTAACTCATTCTCAGAATGTTCACTTTCACTAGATTCAAATAAAACTGTGACTTTCTTTGACTTGGATCTTGTAACCCTTTCAGGAGTCTCGGGTTTTATAGCAGTAAAGGATACACTTATATTTCCATTCTTCTTCTTATTCAAGTTAGCATCTTTTTTCATTATCGTCTCATTTTTAAGAAGAGTTCCAAAAAGCTCATCAAGAGTAATTTGGGATACTTTTCTATTCTCATCAATAGCTGTTCTCCTAGATTCCCACTCATTAGGCTTGATATCTATAATCTTGTCCACAAGTGCCTCATCATCTAAACCATTTTCATCCATTGATTGTAAAATATTAACAATAATCATAAACCTTTTTTGTACCTTTCATAGTGGTTCTCCATAAGGAAATAGAAATCCATGAAATTCTTCTCTAAGTATAGCTCTTCTAGTTTCTATAACCTTGGATGTACCAAAATGATTAACTTCCAATTTCATCCAAATAAAATTAGCATCTTGACAAGAAGAAATATGACTATATATATTCCTAGTCATGGAACACAAGAAATTATTTCATACCTTGTAGTTTAGTTGATATTCCAACTTTTCTTGATTAGTAAAAGTTCTGACTTCCTTATCAAGAATCTTGTAATCTCCAGTAATCATAATGAAGTTTTCCACTCCAGTATTAAAAATAAATGTCTTTATATGATCTCTCTAATAATCATAATCATTCCCATAAAATATAGGTGGTCTAGTAGGATTTATATTGTCAATCTAACTGACATCCATTCCTACCATCTAAAAGAAAATATCTTTCCACAAAAACTTGTTAATAGTAAAAGTTTTAAAACAAGGATAAAAATTACACTACAAGGAAAATATTTTGGAAAATGAAAACTCAAGAAAGAATACTTGTATGTGAATATACGTATTTCATAGACCTCCTCTGATACCAATTTTAGGATCGAAATATGAATATAGATGCTCAATTAAAAGAGGGGGTGAATTTTATGTTTAAAAACTTTCATTGTAAACCTTAAGGAAAACTATGCTTAACAAAGTTAAATAGGGTAAATTCACAAGACCTCTTTTAGATCTACGAACATGATAGGTTCTTCAAATGTGGTTCTAGAAATGAAACTTATGTAAAGTTTACAAGTAAAATATTCTACCTTAAAGAGTATAGAATCTTACTTATCAGAGTATATAAAATAACAAGAATGTATAAGAAGTTTATACTTTCTTTCTTTATCAAAATACAGAAAAAATAAACTTGAAACAAAAACAAGTAACAAGTATGAAATCTTTTAACCCAAAGAGTAGGGTATCCAAAAACCTTGAATAAAGGTCCCTTGATTTATACATTCAAGAAATTCAGTCGTACCCACACCAGGGTAAACCCTCGATAGGAATATCAGAATCTGTCTTGCTATCCCCTAAAGCCCTCAAAATTTAAGATAGTAAGAACCATTGTCCTCCTATCCATAGAAGTCATTGAACTTTAAGGTAGTTGACACCTCTATCTCCCTATCCCCGTAAATCCTTGATTGTACACATCAACAATTGGAGTCTCACGAAGAAAGCTAAACAAGATGTTCAGTACGCACAAGGCCTGAGAGTCTATCTCTCTAGAAAGCACTTAGGAAGCATGGAATCTCAAGAGTGATTGAGTCATTTTTAGCTCATTAAAATGTGCTCTTATTTATAGACATTTCTACGATGGTCAGCTCCCTCCTCCAACAATCATATTTTTCCTCGAATTTCAGAGGGACCTGTACACATGTCACTCAAACAACGGTTAGTTAGAAACAGAATATGCAACATCATTTCATAACTATAAAAAGTTTAAGAAAAATAAGGTTTCTTAACCAAATTTATTTTTCAGAGTCTAAGGAAAAATAGAAGTTCAAAGTCTAAGAAAATAATAATTTGAAGACTATAAATCATGGATATTCGGATTCTATTTTACAAACAATTCGGAACCTGAATTCTATATACTTTGGCATCTAAATTCTAATGAATTTGGAATCTAAATTCTTAGGAGTTTGGAGTATAAATTATGAGGAATTAGGAGTCCGAATTTTTAGGAATTGGGAGTCTGAATTTTGAGGAATTCAAAGTCTGAATTCTATAGAATTCAGAGTCCAAATTCTGAGGAATCCAGAGTCAGAATTTCAGAGGATTCGGAGTCTGAATTTCAATGAATTCGGAGTCTGGTTTTCATAAAATATAGAGTCTGTATTTTAGAGAATTCAGAGCTTGAATTTCAGAGAATTTGGAGTCTGAATTTCAGAAAATTTGGGGTCTTAATTTCAAAGAATTCGGAGTCTGAATTTTAGAGAATTTGGAATCTGAATTTCATATAATTTGGAATGTGAATTCGGAACCTGAAATCAGACCCTAAAAATAGAATACTCTAAAACTAAGAATTTATAGGATTCCAAGGTTTTAGATATGAAACCTAATATTACCATTTATAAATAAAAAGATTTATATTTAGAAAAACTATAAAATTAACAATGAAAACATAGGTAATGATAAAATTTCCTTGGGGAATGAAAATTTTCCTTATTAAGATAAATCTTAGGGAAAATAAAATTTGCCTTAATGTAGGGTGTTTGTGATTTTCAAAACATAGAGAAATGGAAAAGTCCATAGAAAACCTTATTGTCTCAACACCAAAAAGATTGATATGTATAGTTTCTTGGGAAATTAGGAATGCTACATAACAACTTAAAACATAGAATTAAACATCATTATTGAAAACTTCATTTACATGACCACAACATTCCTTCATACTTAACACTTCATGGGAAAACCTGAGAACATACATAAGAAAGGGGTGAGATATAAAGGCCATTCATGTTGTAAACATGTCATAACATGGAGATAATAATACATTTTAGTCAAGGAATATCAATGAGTCAAAAAGGAACATGAATAAAAAATCATTATATGATATTCATAACATGGAAATGTGGAAACAACTTAAAAAATTGCATCAAAGGTCAAGGATAAACTGCCAAGACATCATAGTGGACAAAGTATCATAAATTAATAAGGTAACCCCCTATCCCAACATGATATATCATGATACTAAACATTACCCAATTCATTGGAGTGCTATCAGGGAAGACCCTTCATAATCATTTCAATTTCATTCTTAAGTGTGCCACATAGATCATAAAACATGGATTCATTAATCAACATAATTTATTCCAAGATAAAGGAGTGTGGAATACATACATGTAAGTACCAAATATAAAGGTATATGTGCATAAAATTGAACACCCTTGATAGGTAATGGGTACGGTATTCACTACAAAATTGTTTTGGAATGGAAATTTGTGGTGCAATTTCAATAGCATAGTGGAATCACATAAAAATTAATAAAAAGGGTTGATGAACGAAAAAGGGCTATATCATCATATATAAATGAAATGGAAAGTAATATGTTCATATAATGACATTTCCCAAAATAAGGAATTTGGAAATATATGGTGTAATATAATAAAGAATCTTGAAGAAATATGAGAAATGGAATAACTCTTACGAAATTTCGGCATGGTAACATGTGTACATGGGAGGGATTGATGAGAGATAAATGGATATCTCATCATTAGAACATATAAAGGGTAGTAATGGGGAGGTTTAAAAATATTCCCCATCATTTTTAATTGAAAATAAAAGGGTGACAATATAGGGAAACATGGATAAAACTGAGAATGGAAGGAACCCTTACTTGAGTGTGTGACTTCAAAAGCTTAGAGAAGGGATTCATGAGAGCTTAGAGAACCTTGGGAGGATTCTAGAGAGGGTAGGATAGATTAAGAACATGATCCAAGTATTTTTAGTATAGGAAATTTGGTGCTTCGGCGAGGTTTATATAAGAAATGAGAGGGGAATTCTATAATATTTCAAAAACATAGGTTTTGGAATCTATATAATTAAATATTCAAAACCACAGACCTTACCATGGGTTTTTCCCATGGTTTTTCCCAAATAGGGGATATTTTCATTATATTATTAGGAAAAGGTATGAAGATATTAAAGTATTATCCTTTCTTATATGGAGGTGAGTCACGTTATTAGAGAAATGAATTTAAAAGTTTAACATATATTATAACTTTGGGAGGATTCATAAGAGCATTATAAAAATAATAAAATTATCTTAAAATCACATTATTTTAATTTTAAAACATATATTGGTACTATAATAACCACTATAGTATTTATTACATCATTTTGGGTGATTATGATGTCCTAAAACATACATTATTTTTATAAGGTATTTAATTTTTACCCAAAAATGTGACAGTCTTAGAAAAATATTAAAAATTAACGGTTGGATATTTTTGATGTTTATATTAAAAAAATAATATTAATTTTATCTAAATATTTTTCTAGATATTTACAATTTCACTTTTAAAATTAAAACTGATTTTTTTTGAAAATTGACGGGTTTTGACAAAAATTGTTTTCAAACCGTCATAAAAATTACTTTTGGCATCATAAAAATTATATGATATTCTATATTTAATAAAATTAATTTAATGATAATATTTTATTAAAATATTATTTATTTAAAAAATATATTAATTCAGAAACAATATATTTCTTAGTTGAATTCGAATATTAACCAAAATTATTATTTGTTCTTTAAAAATCATTTACAACGTAACTATAATAGAATGAAAGTATATTCATTATTATATACAAAAATAATGTAAATAATCATAATTATAGGTTTTTGATACATATCCCATTATTACACCAGCATACTCCCTAAAGTAAGGCGTGCGATGGTGGGGTTTTCATTAGGCCGTTTGGTAAAAATGGTTTGGGTCGTGATCTCCATGATCTTGAAATTATCCTGTAAATTGTTTAGATCATGATTAAGTTATTGGATATTAGCATGGATTTGGTCTGGGGAAAAGCCCAAAAATTAAATCTCCTTCAGAAGTTCTGATAAATGGGCTTCATAGGGAACAATCCTTCTAGTCGAGGCCATCACTTCCTTTTTCCATTTCAAAAGGTTTTGTTAAACCCTTATATTTACACTAGTCATGTGATAACTATTCAATGATTATATTATCAATGGTAATGATACTTAATGGTCATTTAAATCTAATAATAAAACAAAATAAGTGCACACATCTTCTCTAACCATAAGACATTTAATTATATGAAAGGTAATTTTATTCATTAATATTTGGTTCATTACAATGTGGATGTTGGATACACCTATTCCACTACCTTAATCACTATTTAACCACCTTAAATCTACCAAAATCAAAGGGGGATCATATGATCATCGATTCTTGCCCACTAGTGGTTGTACATTGAAGCTCTGATCACCCAATCAATAATCCACTATACCTCCCATCACTATTCGGGATTCCAATTCCAAAATCAATCACACATAGCCTACAAAATACCTAAATCCTTTTTTAAAACCGAAATTTGCATCTAATTCATGCATCCAACACAAATGCAAGGGTACAATCATGCTCTAATTCATCCCTAAAATGTCAAACCATGACCCCATGGGCCAATGGTGAAGAACATGAGAATGGAGGAGAGAAAGCATAAGAACAAGATGATACAACCATTGTCTAGTGAAATCCCATCTAATAATTACACTATGCAGAACCAAGGGGTGAGAAAGGGCATAAATGATATAAATAATAATGTTTGAGAATACATTTTGTAATCACGCTAATGTAAAGAATATAAAATGAAGTGAATAAAAATATTTATATTCTATGGTCATCAATTGAATCAAATAGGTTATAAATCCATGGAATAAAATTCCCTTCCTCAAGAAGAGATCAATTATAGGTGAATAATGCATCCTCTAGAAATGAAGAAGATTACCCCACTGCATTCCACATCCATCTCATGATTCTTCTTGATCATTATTCATCAATCCTTATTCCTAATACCCCAATGCCAATGAATCTCCTCTTGATCTCTAAGATCCCAAGGTTATGTGAATAGCCTTAGGAATCCATCATAAAGATGTATTTAAATAGGAGGGTTAGAATTTTGGTAAATTAAATAAAATAAATAAATAAATAATTTAATTCAATTAATACCCCTACCAATGATCTTCTTCAACTGACCGATCGATGATGACCATATTCATGTCAATCATATTATAAACCCAATGTTTTAGAAACAACCACATTCTCTAATTTCCCATCTGAGATCCCAATCAATGGGAAAATGATTTATTCTGAAAATTTTCACACATTTAATTTAATATAAATCAATATTTTTAATATATTAATTTTGGGGTACATTGACACCCAAAAACAATTCTAACTTCAAGGGAAAAATACAGAGATATACTTAGAAATATTAAGAGGACAAAGCCAATGAAACTAGAGTCATTCCATTATCCCCTCCTTAAAGTATTTTCACCCCAAAAATAATAAGATATAAAAAATGTGGGGACACTGAGACCACATCTGACTCCCAAAATACCAGGAGTTCTTTTTCATGCTCCCATGCCACCAAATCACTCGAACCAAAAAGGGATGGTCCATACATGCATAATCCTCTCTTATTAATACTCAATCAACTCTAGGTATTCTAAGAAGGTGACTCTATCCTCAATGTCTAGATTATCATAGTCAATAACATGCTATGGGTTCATCACACATCTAGTTAGTTTTGCATTCAGTATCAGTATGGGGGTGAGGCCAAATGGTAAAAAACATCACCAACCCCATATAGAAACTCACATGAACTAATGAACATTAGGGAATAATTTACTCCCCAACCAAAACACTACAATCGACATCATGGAGAGAATCTAAAGAATTCATGCTCTCCCTTATTGAAATCCAAATTTCTATGACGTCGCTATGTGTAATATTTTGATTAAAACTAAGATATCTTCAAACACTAATGAATCACCTAAATTTTTCCTTTATGTTTTCTACACCATTTATTTTTATACAGGAGAGGTCCCTCAAACCCTAGAATAATAAAAGAGTGACTTGTAGGGTCTCCCATATAGTTCCTTACACGGTTTCATTCTGATAGTAGAGTTATAGATATTATTACATGAAAAATACAACAATGTTAAGTGATCCGCCCAACTCTAGATGAAAACTAACATGTTGGCTCAAATAAAATTCTTTAAAACCTAGATTGTCTACTTAGACTGGCCAACCTCTTGAGGGTAGAACATTGTACTCATCCATAATTAGGCCCCATATTCCTCCTAAATTCTCCATCAAAACCATCACATATACTAAGAATCATGGTTTGAGACAAACATCTTGGGTACCCATGAAGCTGGATGATCTCCTATAGATAAAACCTCTCCAATCTCTCAACCAAGCTCCGCACTCAAATGGAAATAAAGTGTGACAACTGGGTAAGTCAATAAAAATTCACCTAGATAGAATCGTGAACTATCACTGATTGTGGAATTACTATCATAATATCTATCAATATTTAATCTCACTACCATTTAGAAAACTCAATAGGTTGTGTAAGACCTATCAGAACCTGATGTTTTACATTTACCTACTGACAGGCGAGGCATTGTGGAATAAACTAGACAACACTCTTCCACAGTATGGCCTACCAAAATTACCATCATAGTTCCTTGTACAACTTTTCTACGACATGATATACAGCTAAGTGATATGTATGAAAATCCATCAAAACCTCTTGATAGAAAGTGACTAAAACCACCATCTGTTTTTAGAATAAGAGATGACATGCTCCCCACCTTCAAGGAATCCATCCAGTGCATCTCTTGAGGATATTGAGTCAAAAAAACTTCAAAGTTGACATACCCCAACTGATTCTCTCTCACACTAATGAAGTGGTGGAGCTATTACCATTAATTAAAGATTAGTTGCACTCATCTCCTCTACTAGGGTCAAATATAATGAGGCTAACTACTCAATAAAGAACTATGTTTTATACTATGTGAATTTTCCATGAACATTCGATGCTACCTCATTAAACCAAGAAAAAAAAATCCTCACCTTAGATATTCTCCTTCCCAAGAAATCATTGTATAAATTTTTTTCAGATCCCCAACTATACTATAATTAGATATGAAATTCCCTATAAATTGAACCTTATGTATTCAAAAATGATACTTCGAGTGCATACCATAATACTAGTTCTCCCAGATAAAGTACTAGACTATCCTCAAATGATCCATATTTTCCTCCTATGACACATATTATATGATTATACCATCTATAAAGACAACTATAAACTAATCCATGTATGTATAGAAGATTACATTCATAATATCCATGAACACATCAAGGGAATTATTTCACTCAAAAAGAATTAATAAGAACTCATCGTGTCTATAGTAACACAAGAATTCCATCTTCACGATATCATATTCATGAACTTTAAACAAATGGTATTTATACCTTATATCGATATCTGAAAACTAAATCACACCTTTCAACTCATCTAAAGGGTCATTAATCCATAGAAATGGGTGATTTTTATTGATCATTTCTTAATTTAGGTGATGATAAATAATGAAAATCTTCAAGTACTCATCTGACTTTTTCTTGAACAACTCCAAAGTTATCCAGGGAGACATGTTAGGTCTAAAAGTTCCTTTCTCACAAAGATAATACAAGTCATCGAATCCCATATATTTGTAGGGGATAACTGATATTCCAAAAAAGATATCAGTGTAGTCCCAAGGTGAATGTTGATAAAAATTCAATACTTCTATCCATTTATATACAATCAAAAAACATTGTAGGGCCCCATTATCATTACAGAAAGGTCCCATGGGGTGATCACTCCTCAAAAAGTATTTTCAAATAGCTATAAGAAAAGTGAAATCATTCACCCTCCCACAATATGAGTCTTTAGACACAAAGGTCGAGATAAAGGCTCCACTAGAATCTAAAAGTCATAAAAATGGATATATTAAGATAATAGTTACAACCATCTTTGTATAACTAAAATAGAGAAGTCATGGGTGGTAACATGGATCACTCTAACACCTTTGGTATGTAATCTTCCACTGCCTCAAGCTATACATCCATTTTCCTACCAGTTCCCCACAACCAGAGCTCACACTTACACCCTAGCACATTCAAGGTTTCTTAAAAATACTCATAAAGGAACCCATCCACCACACCTCAACCCCGTCTTCTTTATGAGGCACTAATTCACCTACACATCATTAAATTGCGTCACAATATAACATATCTTTGTGGGGGAAGTATACCTCCTCCTTACATGATAAAATCTACATCACATATCACCAACATTGGGAAAACACATAGTAAAATTAACTGGTAAGAAAAAGAACTAAAGAAAAAGAAAAAATGGGATATAAAATGCACCTCGCAATGTATCTGAAGTCTCTAGATCAAAATAATATACTTTCTCTCCTCCCAATCCAACATGAATTGTTCTGAAATCTTGAGAATAAATACCTTTATATCCATAAGAATAACATTGACCATTCTTATGACAAATAAATATTTTTCAAGACTTATGATATGAATAACCTTCGAGAGATTTCACTACACTATAGATCCCCACATCTGATTTGAGCATGAGTATACCACCTGTACAGTGACCCTGATAAAATGTGCATGCTAGATCATATATAAGTATCAGCTCCATGATGTAAACTTCCATATCTAGCTTCCCAATGACCCCTTACCAAAAATCTATCCATAGTCTGAGCCTTCTCAAGAATATTCTGAACCTGAGCTTATGGTCTAGTAGAGGGATAAAACCCCTTACAGAACAAGTGCTCAAACTCCACCCAAGAGAGCGTTTCCTCATCATATACCTAGGTAACCAACCCCACTAACTCCTCACCACCATCCAAAGAGGCTAATTTCAAGAATAAAAATCACCTTAGGTAGAATTAAAAAAAATAGAAAGATCAAACTATATAATCCATCCAAGCATATACCACATGAGGTTTTGAATCACCCCATAATTTGGGTGGCCCCTGATCCTAGAACTATATAGGAATTCTCAGTCTATGTGTATAGTATTCCTGAATAGATTGAATGAATGACTACTTAATCTAGAATGAAACATCAAAATAACCCACTTGGGGTGGTTCTATTTACATTTTGATTGGTATAAATGATGACTATTTCCCAACTAGAAAAATAACATCACAAATTGACTCCTGAACTAGAGCCTTGATACTATGATAGATATCATGAAAATCTTGAACTAGGGAATCCTTACTCAACTGGTCATCATCATGAGTTTGTATTTATATCTTAGATAAATTTCATTGAGGACAAATCCTAAAATATAAAAAGACATACCATGATTAGATATTCATATGTATGGAAATGACTCAAAATGTACGTGAAAATAAAAAAGATCTAATCCTATATGACGCATATAGAATTGGTTTCCCTATAACCAATGTCTTGGCATACTGATTCGAAAAGTAGGTAGTTATATTCTTATTATATTGATACATCTACCACCTCATCATCATTGGGTTACTTGGATTGATATCCATACTCGAGACAATCCGACATTATTTCCCTATGTTCTCAAACCAATCCTCCTAACATTTCCATCTCTAAACACCAACCTGAAGGTTGAGCCAACTTTGATACCACATGTCACTACCTGACCCATGGGGATCCCTTTGGAGCTAAAAAAGTCAAGGGTGACACCCCAAGCCGACATCTAATGGGCTATGGGATAGAGACTAGCATTGATTAGTCATATGATTAAAATGGTATGACATAGCCTATGTACTTTTACACAGACATAAAACCATCTCTATGAAACATTGTAGAGATATAATAAAAAACTGAAACATCTTGAGTGTAAAACAAGAATATAAAAACCTCTAGGAAATATATCAATGTAAAGTAATGTAATATAAAATAAATGAAGGGGAAAAATATAAATCTTACCAGAAATGAGGTATCACCATAAAAACTATAAAAAGGGAAAATGAATAGCGATCAACTCATAATTTGCAAGGATAAACACAAAAAATGATCTGCACCTCAAAGTACCACTATGCTCCCCAAATACCGGGTCCACCAGATTCACCACCAATCTATATATCGACTGTATAAGAAACAACACGTGTAGAAAAATATCATACTGAGGTGAGTATATACATACCCAATAGGACGCCCTGAAAACCAATAAGGGGAATCAATAGAAATAAAAAACAGTTAGATCAACCCATAAAGTAAGACAATAAAGAAACCTAACATCATATATGCTCCAAAAGAAACCCAAGCGAAGTGATAAATGAGATATCCATAATGCAAGAAAGCTTGTAATGAAGAGTTTCCAAAAAAATATAAAGATCCCATCGCAAATACCAAAAAACACGAGTAAACAAAATATTCGCAAAGTGGACATCCCACTCCTTGATATTTAATATCACTTCATAGGGAGAACTATCTCATAGCCCATTATCTTAATTAATCTCCCTATAATATGAAGGCCCCACACCTCAATGCTTTATAACACAACTGAGTTAAAACTACTCCAATAGATTTCTCTCACACTGACAAAGCTCAATGATGGGGAGTCCACTCCAAAGATAGAGGACCCACACACTCTATAATGTGGGGGAGTTCTGTATCAACTTGTATATGGATATCAGGGACCAACAACTTAGAGAGAGGTATGGGATTATTGACCCCAATAACACTCTAATAATCACAACGATCACCATCAATAGATAAACATCACTAAAAAGGCATCTTGCTAGAATCACCATCTATCATATCTCTAATGCTGAAATAAATACCATCATTATTTACCACATGAAAAACTAATCAGGATAGGCTACTAATAGGCCCAAATATAAGTTCTGAAGAGGAAGATACATAAGGTATAAAACTCATAGAGAAGTATACGGTGTGAACTTTGGGTCACACTACATGTGACATCTCCTAGACACCTGGACGTTTCCTCACCTGAACATAGCCTGGGAATCCATGTATCACCACATAGCATATACATAGATTACATGATGTGTCTTGGAAGATCAGGGTATACTCATGTACTATGACCTTTTCATTTGTACACAGGCCTATGCTTATGTACTCTAGTCATGCCTTTGTACTTTGGTTGTACAATTACACCTTGGCTATGGCCATTTAAAAAATTAATTCCTATGTAATTTGGAAATTCCCAGGTACTCTAGCCATGTCCGAGTATATAGGCCATGTCCATGCTCACATACTATAGTCCTTCCTCTGTTCCTAGTCATGCCCATTCCCATGTATCCCAAGGTACATGTTAGGTCACTAGCTTTGTGTCACACAGTGTGTGGTAGTTCCACATGTATTGTGATATTTAACTCAACATGTAACCCTAGACATCGCCACTGAAAGGGGACTACACAAAATGTATTATTTGAAGTACACACCGTGTATGTTAGGATTTTCTTATAATTGTATTCCCTTCATGTGGAAGGTATATCCACCTATTCCAACACCTTTATCACCATTTTATATCCCTAAATCCAACAAAATTAAAGTCATGGGATATAATTATCTATTCCTAGCCTCTAGTGGCCAGAAATCAGAACTTCGTTCACCCGGTTAGTAATACGCACTGCCTCTCATCACCGTTTTTATGGTTCTGATTAAAGAATCTATCTCCCAAACCCCAAAAAACAACTTGATCCATCTATAAAACACAAATACTTGTCTCATTCATGTATCCTCCATGAATATATGGGTTTAATCACACTCAAATCTGGCTCAACAATGTTGAATCGCGTCCCCATGGTCCAATGCTGAAGAACACAATGAAAATGGGGAGGAAATAATAAGAACTAGTAAATTCCACCATTAGACATTGAAATACCATCCAATGATTAAAAAAAGTGAAACCAATGTGTAAGAAAGGGATTGAATGGTATAAGGAAATTTTCAAGAAAGATATATGAAATCAGGATCTTGTGAAGAACATAAAACACAACAAAAAAGAAGATCTATAATCCATGATCATCAATTGAATAAAATTGGTTAAAAATACATGAATTAAAATGAACTACCTCAATAATAGTTTGATCTCTGGTTAAAAACATGCTCAATATTGATAAATAATATTTTCCCACCACTTTCATCTTCCATATCATGATTCTCCTAGATCTTTCATCATCAATCCTCATTCCTGATCCACCAATGCCAACAAAGCTCCTCCCACTCTCTAATCACATAAGGATATGTAGATAACCCTGAGAATATTTCATAACGAAATATTTGTATTTTAGGGATTGGTTTTTGGGAAATTAAATAAATAAATTATTTAATTCACTCAACTCACCCACCAATGGTTTCCTTAAACTTAATTAGAAATGTCAACAAACTTTATGTCACACTTAGGGTAAACCCTTCATTATAGAAATAATCTTTCTCTTTGATTTCCCATAAAAGGTCTTTATTAATGGGGAAACCGTTTATTCTAAAATTATGAATGTGTATTCCTTAATATATATCAATATTTTAAATATGTTAATCCTTAGTTCCTGCTACATCTAAACACAACACCAAATCTAATGAAAAATATCTAGTGATTTATTTTGAAATATTCAAATGAATAAACTAGTGAAATTAGATTCATTACATTAATCACATATTACCCAAACTTATACATATCAATTATATTTTCTAATTTTCAATTATAATTATTCATTACACATATATCAGTTAGTTATTATTTATTTCCATCATCAGATGTTAGTAATTTTGATTGTTTCGTAATGGTGATGTCTATCCTCATTTTTCAATACAAAGTTAATCATTACTAGATTACTCAAGGTAATTAAATCATCACGTTTAAAAAAAATTGAGGCCCCATTTTAATTTTATAGAAGATATGGGTATGGTTAGTGAAAACATGATTCATGATGAGTTTATTTCAAGTAATTTACCAATAATAACAGATTACTTAATGATTATTATTTTTTTCATTATAAAAAATAATATTAATGAAAAACATTAATCCTTAATATCATATATATTAATAAATTACATTTTTACAACCATCCATGTACGTTTTTAATGGAAATTGAAGTTTATCATCTATGGAGGTGGTAGCCCACACATAATGTGGGCAACCTTTTCATTTTTTAATGAATGGGAGTAAGGTAGACAATGGTTGTTATATAAATATAATTACATTAAAGTATAATAATGGTAATTATTTAATAATTATATTTTGGTTATAATATATTTGGAGGAGGTGGAAGAATAAATAAATTTGAAATAACTCAGTTAAATAATTACCTATTCCTTGGATATCCTCCTTTATAAAAATCCTTAAGCCTCTTTAGAATAGTCATTTGGTGAGACCAAAACCTATAAAACATGGATAATAGTGGTGGGTATGTATTTAGGACGATATATCTTGTTCTAACTACCTTAATGTGTGAGGATAAGTCTGGAGGTGAAGGGGTCCTTTTATAAGTGAGATGAGTGACATTTTTGTAAATACTCATTACTTTATTTTAAAGGCATGTCACTTTGAATGGAAATTGGATAAAAAGTGTAAAATAATGTATGAGGGATGTTTATTGTTCAAGAAAACTATATTAATAAAAAATTAGGTATATGGTTTGAGATTTTTTTGGCCTTTTCCAATTATTTTACTTTTTACCATAACTCATTTTTAACTTGGTAACTTAATTTTATGACAAAAAATAAAATTTACCTAATAAAATAATTTGAAAATTATAGTTTAAAATTTTAAAACCATTTTTCATGATTCAATTTACATAGGTGTTAAAATTAATTTTAATAAAAGTATTCTTAGTGAAAAAATAGTTTTTTAAAAATACCATTTTAAAGAATAAAATTGAATTTCCACCAAAATCATGTATAATATTGAATAATATAGAATTTATTAGTTTATGATTAAAAAAGAGAGTTTTTTGGCTTAAAAATAAATAAATAACTAAATGGATCATTTTGAATACAAAATTAAAATAAAAGGCATAAAATAAAATTTTTATTTGTAAAAAACACATCTTAGGTTCCAAAAAGTCAAGCATAGACTTATGTATTAAACATATTAATTTTCAATTAATAATTTTAATCATTAGATTAATTTTTGTTCATTAAAAAAGTGTCATAAATATTTAAGTCGAGTTTATATTATAAATATGTAATATAAGTTACCGTATTAACAGAATTTATATTTTCACTATTTACTTAAAAATAAACTCTTTTAGAAAAATCCCTATAATTAACCCTAATCTAATTTTCTCTATTTTTATCTAAAAAGGAACTTATTTTTATTAGATTAAAATTCTAAAAGTGATAAAAAATTATTTAAATATAATAAGTTAAAAAGTGGGAAAATAATTTTTAGGGAAAATGTATCTTTAAGCATAAAATGAATTTAAAATCATTCATTGCTAAGTAAATATATATAAATGAATGTTAATTAATTATTTATATACATTATCAATTCATTTAATTTTAAAAAAAATCTTTAGTAGTGATAAATTTTATGAAGGTAAAGATACTCCACTCTTGAAAAAACATTCTTTGAAAAAATATCACTTTTAAATAATGTTTTCCAAATATAATTAAAATTAATTATTTATATCCAAATAATTTAATTTTATAAATACATTTATATTGAAATTTTTCTTTGAATTTTATAAATACAACATATAATACTTTGATAATAATAACGTGTAACACATGAAAATATTTTTATAAATAAAAATTTCCATTAAATACTATATTTTTTTCTATTATTTATCATATGTGAATTACATTATTTTTAATTTTTTTCTAAGAATTACACAACCCCAAAATAATTATAGTATATTTTTATATCCAAATACCATATTTCCAATGACCATATTTTCCATGTTCATATTTCCTTTTATAAAGGCTATATAATGGTTAAATAAACCTGATTACCACTTGTAAATTCATTCCATTATAACTTCACAAATTACCCTTCTCATTTCACTAGTATTAATTTAGGATTTTCAATATTGATTTATTATTTCATGATGTTCTTTATCATTGTAGGTTTTGTTTTACTAATAGTGATTCTCAAGGGTGAAGATGACAATAAGATTTTCTAGTTATGAAGATATTGCTATGTTCTATTTATTTTCCTATTTTATTCATGAACATTTAATGAATTTAATCATCCATGATATGTAATAATAAATTGTATGAAATATATTATTTCATTAACTTTTTAAGTAATGTTCTGTTAGGATTTAATAAAGTGTTGTTATTTTGGTTTGTATCTTATATAGAACATTATCTAATCAATATTTATCTTTTTTGAAAGAATAAAAAAATATTTTAAATAAAAAAGGTTATATAGTTTAAGGAAATAAATTGTTTCATACAACATATGATGTTATATCAATACATAAAATTATACTAACTCAAAGATGGCCTAATAAAACTTTCTAACATTTTCTTCCACTCAACTCAATAAATTGATTAAAAAACATTTAATCACAAGAAAGTTTCATCCCCTATAGATTGTATCATTCAATTATTTAATAAATAATACATGAAAAATAGTTTGGTGAACTCCAAAAACATACATCACTATTGTTTGGTAATGTTATTTACTCTATTTTTCATTCTTATCTTCATTAAAGAGTCAATTGGAAATGCATTTATAAGAATATCTATAATATGTAGTTTGGATATAAAAAATACCAACTTCAATATACCTTAAGCCACCTTCTCCATTAAAAAAATATTATTATATATCTATATATGTTTTATGATCTTTAATATTAAACTGGTTTTTTGGATAGATTTATGGAAGTTTGGTTATCACAAAAAATGATTAATCGATACATAGAAATAACATGCATACCCTTAAGTCAAGTCTTCATATAAATAATCTTTTTAGCTACCTATGATGCAACAATATAGTTATCCTCTGTTAAAATCAAGGTTACTGGTGATTACATCTTATTATAATTTCATTCCATATATATTCAACCAAAAAATAATTATCGTCCTAAATTTGTCTTTTATCAACAAAATGTCATGCCCAGTCAACATATGTAAAGCCCTGTATGTCCAGATCGCATTTCCTATCATGAAAAATACTAAAATTAGATGTGTTTTTGATATTTCTTAGAATCATCTATGTTCCCCAGGAGTGTGACTCTTTTGTATGGGATTTATTCTTAGCATAAAGAGTGAAGAAAACACAATATATAGCCATAAAGAAGTCTAAAACAAAAGACTACCAATTAACATTCTGAATTCTTTATCACTAATAACTTTTCCTTCATCATCATTCCTCAACTTTATGCCCACTTTAATTAGTTTTGAAACTCCCCCTGATTATTTCATGCCAAAAACTTTTAATAAATCCTTGGAATATTTTTATTAAGAATTAAAAATGTTACTAGAAACATTGGTTACTTGAAAACCCAATAAAAACAAAATCACTTCAAGTAAAGGTTGTTATGGATATTTTTTTTAAAATTGGTATAAAAATTAATCCTTTTAAATATGTTCTTTTATATATCAGAATATATTTCTTAGTAAGTTTTATTTAACTTATAATTTATTTTGTAATAGATTTTGGGTCGCAGGATAACAATCCAATGAACTAAATTTAACACCAATATTAACTTCACAGGATGTTTATGCACTATAGTGGTACAAGATTAACTTCATTGGGAGATGTGAATATATGTTGTGTTCATAAGAAGATTATGAAGCTTCTTCCAATGTATTTACAAATAACAATGAATAATGATTATTCCTACCATTATAGGTATTCATATACAAATACCATCTCTTCTAGGGTTATAAAAGTTATAGTAAAATAATTATTAAAATATATGAAAGATCTAAAAATTTGTTTTAATGATTGAAACATCTCATTAACGAGTACATTTTAGATAGTTGTAGTTTTTCTTTCTGATAATTTTTCTTAGATCATCCATTTATGGGATTATCATTATAAATGATCAAAGTTCCCTTATAGTGATCAAATTGTTTCCTGATTGTTCTAATTTAGGGATTCTAGGGATATAAATATAGATCAAGATATTTTTTATGTTGAGTGATCTAAGGATTTTGGGTATGGGAAGATAGTTCTAGGTGTTTCTGATCCTACATGATCGAGGGATTTTAGGGATGGGAATAAAGAGATTTTTTTTATCATTTCAATTAAGGGATTCTCAAGAAAGGAAGACAAAGTCAACTTTATATGTGTTTAAGTAAAGGGATTCCAAGAATTGTGAGTCTAAAACATTGTATCATGTTTAAAGATCCTCCTTACACTTTGGATAATAGTGTGAATTTATAATATCCTTTAAAGGACTGTTTGAATTATAATATAATAGGCAATTTTTTGTTACTTTTTTATTGTTCTTAATTTATTTAATTATATTACCACTAAATTTATATCAATTATTTTTGTTGATTAATTTAAACTATCTATATTATTTTAACTAGGTTATTTTTAGATTTTTTAATAGTATTAATTCCTATTAATTTTACTCTAATATTATGTGTGTTGATCAGAATGTATTATCTTTCAGTGGTTTTACATATAGAGGTGGATATAAATTGTAAGTTTATTTTTTAGACTATAATTCACCTTAATATTATTTTTTATCCTCTCCTTATATGGTATACTACTTGGTGTTATAGTAGGTCCCTAAACTTGAGACTGATCCTAATCTTCCTTTTGATTTTCATTATTTTATCAAAATTTTATCTCTAAGTTTTATTATATTAACTGTATGATAGAGAAAAGTTTTTTATGATAATAGGAATATTTTTTAGGTCAATATGAAATTTTAATCCTAATTTTCCTTTGATTTTTTATAGAAATGATTATGAGTACTGGTGTGATCATATGGTAACGTTTTTCATTAATACTAGAGTGAAGAATTATATGATGATGACTAGAAATTATAAAATTTTATAGAAGGATCTCTCTATGTTTTCTATAGATGATAATATTGATTTTAAGGCTAAATATAATGTTTTTAATGATTTTTTATGTTTAATGATGAGAAATATATGTATTCAAATATTTTCTAGTGAAATAACCTAATTTATTTTGATGAATCTAGTGGTTACTTATTTTGAAACTTCCAAGGTTATTGAAACTAGTAGATCTATGATATGAATATATTATATAGAATTTTATTTTCTACCTTGAGAGTTTGTTTCTTAGATTCTCCATTTTTTCATGACTATTTTGAAAATTTTGAAATCACTTATTTAGAAGTAGCATTCATATGATCATATAGTGAAGAAAGTGATATATATACTTCTTAAGTAGTTGGATTCTAAATATACGACTATTGATGATACAAATCATTGGAATAAGATAATTATTAATGATTTTATTTGAACTATGATTCAATATGAGAATATATTAAAAGGAGGTATTGTAATGGGGAAGAGGAAAAATGGAATTTCATTTGAGACAAATTCTAGTAATGTCACTTTTGGAGCTATAAATAATTGAGATAATCTTATAAATAATAATTATAAATGTTCATAAGATAATAATAATAATGAGCCTAGTGAAGGTTGGTCTTATCAACTATAAATAAGGTTAAATATTAAAGGAAATAAGAACTCTTGGTATGTTTGATGAAAATATAGAAGGTAAATACCTAAGAAGAAATAATCTTTAGCTGTTATCTATTATGAATGCTAGAAGATTAGTTATATAAGTCCAGATCTCTCAAGGTTAAAAATAATGGAAATAAAAAAATGAATATATAAGACAAGAGGAAATAAAATAATGAATGTCTTGGATACTTGGAGTGATATTATAAAATTCATAATTTATGATAGTTCATTCGAATTAAGTGGATATGATAGTCTGATGATTTTCAATTTCTACAAAATTATTACAAATTATGAGAAATTTATTATGGTATTGGTAATTATAAAATCTATTATGAATTTAACTTTTCATTTTAAATTTTGGTAAACTTATGTTATTGATTATTCTACTTCATCAGATGATGGAAAAGATAGTTCATCAGAAGATTAAATAATTAAATCATTGGAAGAAGAATAAGATTTCACTATATGTAAATATATGGTGAGATATGTAACTATTATAAAAAATAGAATAAAAATATAATTAAAAACTATGATTTTTTATAAGCATTATACTGCTAAATTTGATAATGTAATTTCAAATGTCATTGCTAAAATTTTAAAGCATTAATTAGAGTTGAAATCTATATCTTGTTCATGATCAACTTCATATGATTACAATTTAGTTTTAAAACTTAAATAAGAAATTAGTAGTTTGAAGAAACTATTATTTATTTTTATTTCCAATAGATTATATTTTGATAATATGTATAAATAAATCAGAAAATCTTGAATATGTAATGGATTTATGATCAATTTAATTTTAATTAAATTCCATTTTATTTAGAAGTTAACCCTTTTGTAAAAGATGTTAAAGTGGAGGTCACTGGAGAAAAGTTTTGTTCCTTAAATATTGAATAATATTTTGGGTTTAATAATGATTTTATTTTCCAAAAAACAAGAAATTTTTCAATATAAGATAGTTAGACAGATGTGAGTTACTGAAATTTTGTTTGGTAACATTTCTGGGCCCTTATAAGTTTGGATGACACGAATTAAATCCTTATATTTTTAATAAAAGCGGTTGGGTACCAATATATTGAATAATTTTTACATGGATAGTGGTTTTTAACAACACATGATATGAGATAAGTTCAACTTTTGGAGCTTGAAAAAGTTAAACGGTGGAGAAGTCACTATTTGAGACAACACCCTGGGTGAAATTATCAGAATTTGTGATATTTATTTTCTTTTTGAATCATTAATTTCTATTGTTTTATAAATTATAGGACTAAATCCAAACTAGAAAAAAATATGTTTCTTGTTTATTTTAATTTAAAATACATTTTTTACAATTTAGTTTTTAAATTATACTGATATTTAATCGTTTTTTATTTATTTAATGATAAAATGTTTGATTGAAAATGAGATGAATGATGATGAATTCAATATGAAAGCAATGTCTCATGACAAAGAATAGGTCAAGGACCATGCCTAGAGCTTGGAACTAAAAAATGAAGTTAATAATGGCTAAATATAATTGAATACACCTATTCACATCATGAAAAGTTAATTTATGATGTGAACATTGAAGGAATTAATGAAGTGAACTTACAACATGATAAAAAATAACCCAGGAGGATAACTTGAGAATTCATGGTGTGAAACATGGTTTCACGTCGTGAATCATTATGGTCATGCCCAAAAAATTTACAAAGTGTGAATTTACTCCATGAAATCACCCAAGAAGCTCAACTGTGAAAAATCATGATGGGAAATTTGAATTCATGTCGTGAAAAGCTTCAACGAGATCCTGAAATGATAGGTTTTGATGTAATTAATGCCCAATCATGATTTTTTGTCCAAGGAAGACCCATGATTGAACGGGAATGGATTTATTTCATCACGTATGTATAATTTAAGCTATCACAAGAATTAATTAATCCTAATAAATATATGGATAGGGGGATTATAAAAAAAATAATCTAATATATGGAATCATCCACCGCACAGAGGAAAAAGACTATTACTACCTTTTAGGTTTTCTGCTTTTGGTTTTATTTTTTTTCTTTTCCATGTAATTGAAAATTCATATTTTTTATTAAATTATTTATTATTCCACTCTCTCTCAAGATATCTCTCTCAATTCCTTCATTCCATCGTGATCTCTTACACTTGCAACAATGAGTGAATAACAAGAGTCTTGGCCTTGGGCAAGGTTTTGTGGTGTTTCCAAATTATTGTGCTTAAATTCTTAAATTTTTTAATTTTATTTCTAGTGAATGATAGGGATGTTTAAAAATGAGGTGATCTTCCATCAAAAAAAGAATTTTGAATTCTTCCCAATTTTATACCAAATATTAATCCATCCTTTCTCTCACATAAACTCTTTATATGATGGAGTTGAGGGTGGTTGAGGGATAAAATGACATATGTTGGAGCTTGGTCTTGTATTTTATTATATTCTCGATTAAGGTGTTTATATTACCTTGGCTATTATAGGAGGTGAAATTTGGTTTACTGAAGAAATTTCATAGGCATGATAAAAATCACACTGAAGGTATAGAATAAAAATCCATGTAAGATAGGATAGATTTTCAAATTTTATTAAAATAAAAATAATGAATAATGAAGTAACCTAAGTAACAAAAATTTAGGACCAAGATCTTTATTTTTAATGAAATTCATTATATAAACATCTACATCTTCATTTAGGTTTTAAATTTTTATTCACCTTCTATTTCAAATTTTTAATTTAAATAAAAAACTAAAAAAATATAAAAATTTAATAAGAAAAAACATTTGATTGACTTCAAGGATTGTCAAGTGAGATGAACCTACTCATCCAGTGTGTTGCACTATGAAATTAATTTTAGATTTTATACCACCCTAAGATAGGTGTGTAACAACTTGGTGCAGTTTATAGATATCCAAGTAGTTTTTCATTTTCATTTTCTTTTCACATTGTAAATAATTTATTTTATTTTTTTAAATCAATTTATTAAAAATGTTTTCTATAATGTATCCAAACAACCATTATTCTATATGGATCTATACATCACCGATGTAAGAAGGAGATGTTGAAAATATGAAGTAGGCCCTCTTATAAAGGTCTAAAAAACACACTTATTTGGTTAATCATCTATCGACTGGCCAAGAGATAAGTATTTCATTTTAAGAGTTGACCAATATGGTTAATGAATTCCAAGGTGATCATTAAATATTGAAGGCCAAATAGGAAGTTCCATTGGATATATATAATTTTTATGATGTTGTTTGATAGGTTGAGGCATTTATTGAATAATATATACAACCCAAACATCAAAATATCTATATTCAAACCTACCATGAAGAGCTGGACAGTGATGACGAAGACTCATGTGTGGATGTTCATATGCGATATCAATAAAATTCCAGACAATTTTATAGTGAATGGGAAAATAAATAAATGAATAATGAGTTCTCTATCTATAATGTATAAGTATCAGACCTCTATTTCAATTTTTGATTATAAAAGAAAAAACCACCCAAGTGGTGGAATTCAAAGATAGGATGCAAGACTGTGACTAACTTCCTCCACATAATAACATTCAACTCTAAGAGGTTCCTTCCACCGAAGAAGATATTGAATCCAAACAAACTTAGGGATATTATCCTTTCATGAAATAAATTTAATTTAGTTTTTCTAATGATAAATTTATTATTACCTCTCATTTTTTAAATTTTATAAAATCGGATAGCTCATATTCTTATTTATAGGAAGATAAAGAAAAAAATGATGCACTAGATTTGGAATACATGGAGCTCTGAGAAGATATTGAAAATTTAATATAGGGAGTATAAGATGAGATCTGAGTGGCTCTTCCTAAAGAAACAGATACAAAATATTCCTATATAAAACGATAGGATTTTTATAATGAATCTTCATGATTTAATATTGTTCAAATACAAATACACTCTAACATTCCTATTTATTATTCTATTTATGCAGAAAATCATGATCAACTACTGAAGAGTGAAGAATAGGTTGCCCAAGTAGCAACCAAGATAGTGGAGGACCCATACTTCATCCTTCCCCCACCATGAGTGATGCACTTAATTTTGTAGGGAGTGGATTTAGTGTACTCTATCTATGGATTCCTCATCAATAATATAGAAGAATAATAATCTGGAAAAATATACATGTGGGGGTTAAAATCCAAGAAGCTCCACCCATAATAAAATTTTGGATAATAGTTTAAGTACCCTTGTAGAGGTAACAAAAATCAATATCCCACATGGGGGATCAAAGGAAGACTTATCCTTTATTCACTTTATCTGTTGTCTTTCTCGTACTTAACATTAAATTTATTTATCAATAATTACTTTTTGGAATATATTAGGATGCAAACCTATTTCCCACTTTTTTAGATTTAATGAAATGATCCATATTCTCTAATGAGTAATTTTATTTTTTAGACCTATCAACATAAAATAAGATAAAAAGAAAAATTTTAAGAAACTATATGCTATTCATGATGTGAAACTGTAATTCACGTTGTAAAAGGAATTAATGTCATGAAAGGAGAATTCACATCATAAAAATGCTGCAGAACAGAAATATGTAGAAAGAACACGCACAACCCAATTTAAGAATTATTTTACATGGGACTATTATTTTAAATTTTTTATTATATTTTACCCCCAAAAATTTAATTTTTTTTAAATTTAAAATATATTTTATGCCTCACATTGAACCCTTGTACTCTATTATCCATCTAGGAGGCATAAGTTTCTTAGGATAATAATTATTCCATGTTTTATTTTTAACTATTAAAAAAATTAGATGAGTGAAATTGAAAATGAATGAATAAAGTTAAACAAGAGTGGATGAATTTGAAAAATATTGATTTTTTGGAATAATTTGATTTTTGTAAATGAAATTATTCTTAGATTTGGAAGGTTTTGAATTTTTGAAATTGAGATTTATTGGTTTATTATTTTTGTGTCATGCCATGACTAATTATGCCAAAACATTTTTTCTAAATTCATAGAAAATTTCTAAACCAATATTTCCCATAATTTATATAGTATATTTCATGAGATACTTAGGCATGTTTTCTTTTAGAACTTTCTTGGCATCTTATTGAAGTTATGACTGAAAAAAATCATTTTTAATATGATTAATGCATTTTATTATTTATCCCATTATCCTTAGACACAATATTAAATTGAATCTTATTATTTCCCATAGAATCCATGAATGAAATTGATAGGAAAAATCCACATTTAAATCCTATTATATCCATTGCTACTATACTCATCATATGTTGCATGATATTCAAAGGACTAAGTCTAAGTGAAAAGTTATCTACAGTTTATAGGGAGGAAAAACATTTAGTAAATTTTTCTGGTGGGTTTTCATATGATTTTTGGAGAGGACAAATTATAATTTATTATTCATAATTATTCAACTCTCTAGATAAAAAATTAAAAAAAATTGGGAAAACAATTACGTGTTGTGTCTTGGGAGAATAAAAAACAAAATTGTCAGATCGATGATGTTTTTATTGTATGGGGTTAGGTAGTGGATGTGGGATTTTTATTAAGTGTAACATTAAAAATATAAAATAAAAGGTGAAAAAATAGAGATAAAATTAATATAGGAAGATTTATTCAAAATGCTTACACATATCCTGTGCCAAATTTGATCTTTGGGGATTTGGGGAGATGATATATTAATAATTGATGGAGTATTTCATTAGGTTTGTATTTTAATATGATACACTATAATTTAGTGTAAAAACTACCCTTTGGGACTTATTTTTAATCATTACCTACCTTCCTTAAGCCTAAGAGACATTTGAACATCGATGCAATGTCCTCATGATTAATTTTGTTCTTTGTCTTTATGTAGTGGACATGGTAGACGTCTTTCAAGACTACAGTAAGTTTCATGTTCTTGAGGTGTGACAAAAACTTCATTATATTCATTTCCTTTATATATGAGTAAAAATATTTCAATGTGAGGTAGATTTCAATTGTAATTGTAATTAATGATGTATTAAGAAATAAAAGTTTAAGGAAGGAAGATTATTGTTATTTCAAAAGAGGAAAAGTGAAATGAATGACTGGCCTTATTTCCTTTAAGAGTGTGGAGTATGATGAATTGTTTTGAGTGAAATTAGAATGATGATTTTCCATTTAAAAACAATTGTTTTTTATTCTTTTTAAATTTAAATATTGGTAGAACAAAATTTCTTTGTGATGATGTTGAGAATTCATTTTTGAGGATAAGAAAGTTCTATGTGTGGGGGAATTGATATGATATTATTTTTCATGCTTAGTTTAATAATATATATATATATATATAATTTATTTGATTAATTTTTATAAAATATAATATTTTTTGGGATTTAGGCCAGGATAAAATGTTTTAATGAAAATGAGATAAAAGGAGATGAAGTCAACACACAAACAATGTTCTGTGACAAAGGATATGTCAAGGCCTATACCCGAAGCATAGAACTGAATAATCAAAATAATACAGGGCCAAATATAATTGAAAAAATCTATTCAAATCATTAATATTTAATTAATGTCTTGATATTTGAATAAATTCATGATGTGAACTTACAAAGTGAGAAAAAATCACTTAGGAGGACATATTGAGAATTCATGGTGTGACTCATGGTGTCATGCTGTGAATCATGATAGAAAATGACCAAAAAAAATTCAAAGCCTGAATTGGACCTATGAATCAAATATAAAGAGAGTTATTGAAAAATAATGATGTAAAATGTTAATTCACACCCTGAAAATCTTCAATAACACCTATAAATAGATTTTTTAGACATAATTAAATCACAAATTCACTTTGAAGAATTAGGAATCCTTGAGATTGGATGGGAATGGATTAAATACAATATTTTTGGATAATTAAAGTAATACATATTTTAAATATATCCTTATAATTATAGGTCCATGGGGATTGGAAAATAATCGGATCATCTAGGGAACCATCGATTATACTGATAAAGAGGACTAATTCTACTTTTTTGGTTTTTTGTTCTGGGTTTTAATTTATTTTATTTTCTATGTAATTGAACATTTGTATTTTTATTAAAGTGTTTCTTATTCTTCTATCTCATAATCTCTTTTTATTCCCTCTTTCCGCTATGATCTCTTATACTCATGATGGTGGGAGACTGACCTAAGTCTTGGTTATAGGGGAGGTTTCAGGACATTCCTAAATTCTTTCACATAAATTATTAAATGTTTTAATTTAATTTGTGATGAATGATAGGGAATTTCATGGGTGAATAGATTTACAACCATGAAATGAAAATCAAATTCATCCTCATTTTATAACAATTTATCAATCCCACCCCTCTCTTGGGTAAACAGTTCAAATGATGAAGTTTAGGGTGATTAAGGGATAAAAATACATATGATAGAGAAGGGAATTCAAAGGTATTACATTACTGATCATTGTATTTATCTTAACTTGTGAATAACCTTTGTTATTTTTTGTTTTTTTTGAGAACTACACTTTCTAAAAATAATGTTTTTGAAAAAATGAGAAAATAGTTGAATTTTTGAACCCAAACATAAAGGTGGGAAATTTTTTTCTTTGAGAAAGTTATTTTCTTAACACATGTTTCCAAACTAAGCAGTACCATATGAAAAATATGTTAGGAAGATTAAAGATAAAAGTTCTGCAGTACTGATCATCAGAATCCAGTCCATCGATATGAAAAAATGAGAGAAGTCAAAGATGCTGGTTTTTAGCCAGATTAATAAATCAAATATAAATATCATCAGATCCAAAATAATTGAATTCATAAATTATTGATTTCTAAAATATTTCCCTTACCATAATAAAATAAATAAATAATTTATTGAGTTGGAGAGTCAGGATGTTGATGAAGAGGTTGAATGAAGACAGTGATATCAAGAGTTATAAAGTTGTTAAACTTTATAACCTCATGTTATACGATAAATTTCCAATTTAAAGTTATCATAAATCATGGAAACTCTCAAGATAAATTATTTTGATGAAATGGAGGAATCATAGAGATTATATCAGTTCCAAATATTAATAAAATGTTTTCATCAGATCCATAAGTACCAGACACAAAAGTTGTCAGAAGTCTGAATGAGTTATAGCTGATAAGGTTTAAATATTTTAAATGATACAAAGTTGATTTTTCATCATAATTAGAATTCCATCATAATGGGAAATTTTATCATAATTATGTTCCATCAGACTGAGTTTGATGAGGAAATTCAATTAGGATAACTTAGAGGAATATAAATAAATTTTAATGAGCAGAGGAAGATAGTCAGATCTTAATGAGAAAAGGAATATAGTTAGATCATAATGAGAAGAGAAGAAATTAATATTATAATGATAAGAGTAAGATAGTTATATTGTAATGTTTATATAAGGATATTCATCTCATAATGAGAAGATAAATAAATTCAGATCATAAAAAAGAATAGAGAAATAGTCAAATTGTAATGAGCAAAGGACGGTAGTTAGATCATAATGAGGATTGGAAGAAAGTTAGATCATAATGAGCAGAGGATGTTAGTCAAGTTAGATTGAAGTTGAGGAAGTTAATTGGGCTGAAGATAAGTAATTTAATCAAACTGAAGCTGAGGAAGGTACATCAAACTCAGGAAATGTTATTATGTTTCAGAATACTAATTTTAGATAAATTTTGAGAAGTTTTGAAGCAGTCAAAGTTGAAGTTTAAATGTTATTGTTTTCCAGTGATTTGAAATTTTAGTAAGCGGGAATATTTTTTTTTCAGTTTCACACCTTTTATATTATGATTTTCATATAAATAGAAGCACAATACATTCATACTTTGTAACTTTTCATGAGGGCAGATAAGACATAATTCTTCATAATTTTTTTAAGTGTTCTTTTTGGACTACGATCTCAGAAGAAGGTCAGACACCTAAAAGTTTTGTTTATTAGATTGAGAAATTGAACAGAATAATATCTTACTAAGATTTTGAGCATATTTTTATAAGTGTAGATCAAGGAAAAGAGAATCATATTAATTTGATCATACTTAGTCAATCAGATTGTATTCATCATACTGAAGGCTACCAGACTCAAGGTCATCAGACTTAGGAACTTTGGTAGAGAGGATTGAACAAAGTATTCATACTTTTTTTGGATCAATTTTTTATAATAAAACTTTTTTAACTGACTATATTCATTATAATCATTCCTATCAAGAGATATAAGGTTTCTAACAGAAGTTGTAACAATTTGTATTCAATTCTTCTTAATAGTGAATTTCCATAGACCCATAGTTTTAGCTATGGAATGGATTTAGGTTCTCACACAAAGGTAAAAACTTGAAAATTTTGAATTATTTACTTTATTTCCTACTTTTTCATACATGAGAATTTACTAAATGATGATAATGAAATGAACTTTAAAATGTTATAGGGGTTAAGTTTATAAAATTATTGAAACTTGTAAAAAGTTAACAATTGATTCCACCCCACCCCCTTCTCAGTTATAATTCAATCCTATGTAACTTCAATTAGTATTAGAGGAAAGGTTACCTTTTTGAATCTTTATCATGAATAATATCAATTTTTTCAATAGTAGAGGAATTCTTTCATTTGATGGAAAAAATTATTATGGATGAAAAAATAAGATGATTTCTTATCTCCTATATCTTGTTTTTGATGTCTTTGATTCTTTTACAATTTATTTTCCACCAATTGAAAAGTATACCCTAATAACTTTTACTAATAAGATAAATATTGAAGTTTACGGAAAATCTAGAAATTATATCCTTATATTTTATCATAAAATGTTTATATAAAGGTTATGGGTCTCAAAAAGACTATATGAGACAAGATGGAAAGTATTTTTGAAGTGAATACTGAAGTGAATACTGAAGTGAAGGAGGAAAATATAAAGATATGGAGTAGTAAGTCTGAATAGATCATAATGATAGATGAAGAAACTATTGATAAATAATTCACCATAGTAAATGAAATTGTTTTCAAAAATCAGACGATTTAGAGATGTCATGGAATATTCTATAATTATCAATAAACATATGATAAAATATTTGGATAGGTTTGGCTCTAAAAATTTTGTTTTAGAAGATAAATATGATTTATCTCTTGGTGATTTTCATAACTTTCTTGTTTCTTATGAAATGAGAAAAACTCTAATGTTCAAAAAGAAGTGGAAAGATAAAATGGATTTTGAAGAAATGAGAAAAATAAAATTACAAGATGTGGAATATGTTAATCACCATGACTTCAAAGATAAATAGGATGATTAATTGAATGAAAAAAATCATGTCTCTTATATCCACAAACTACAAAATAAGAAGAGGAATGTATGAAGGTAAAATTCCTCTCAAAGGTTTTGATTATGGTGGAATTAGGAACATTTATATGAATTGATTCAGGAAGAAATTTGGTGAATATTAAGATGATTGAGATGAAAAAATTAAATGGATAAAGTGGCACAAAAATTATAAATAAGAAAATTCATCCAAAAATATAAGAAGAAGTTAAGTGGGAACAAGAGAATTATGTTGAGTAAGAAAGATGAATCAGACTCAACTGAAAAAAATATATTCAAAAGATGAAAGTTTAGAAAATGTTAGAACATTTATTGCAAAATTTCATAAAATATAATTAAACTAAAATATTGAAGAATAAGAAGATGAAGAATATTATATATATTTTCAGCTCAGAATAAAACTTCTTGCATCCAATGAGAAAAAAATATCTTAAGAAAAAAGTCAGAAGGATAATGAATGATAGTGTAAAAGTTACTAAAGTATAAAAATATATTATCAAGAAAGAAGAAGTATACATATAAGAGATGTTAAGTTACAAACTAAGAAATAATAAATATGGAAATATATCTAAATATATCAGTAAGAATCTAGAAGATAAGTAAGAATAAGTTAAAAAGTTTAATTCAAAACTTCTTGATCCGAAAAGTACCTTGAAGAAGATGAATTAAAACTTCAACAAATCCATGGAAGTAAAATATGAGACTTCCAAAGTTGGTGAGAAAACTCCAATTAAGAATCAGGTGATGATCACACCCTTCAAAAATAATGTTTCATATGATCTTTCTAAAATTTCAAGTGATAAGAAAAGTTCTAGGAAAATTAGGATTCAAAAGGGATGTAAGAAACCTATTGCATCTAAAAAAGTTGAAAACTTCCTCAGTAGGAAAGACGGTCCATATCCTGAGTACGACAGAATAGATATAAGTTATCATCCTTAGAAAATTCTCTATAGATAAAGATCTTTATTTGGTAGAAAATCAAGATTTAATGGCTATTTATAGTGTTGTGGAATGTATGGTCCCAAAGCATATAATTGTTTTCATAACTTTTCACTTCCTGTAATAATGTTTTAACAAATATAAAGTAATGGTGGAGGAAGGATGAGTAACTTTCCTAACCCACAAGATGTTAGAAAATAAAAAACTCAGGATGTTAAAATATTTTCCTCAAATCTCAATTTGAATTTCTAGAAGAACTTTGTGGAAGATCTGATTATACTGTTCATCACAACAAAATATGAAAGAAAATCATTTTAGAACAAGTTTATTATAGTGGAAAATGAAAGGAATCTAGAAATAAGAAAGTTGAGGAAATAGATTTTGTTGTTGAGATAGCTTTGAATAAACTAAGGAACAAACATTGGATACTTAATAGTGGTTGTTCTTCACATATTATAGGTGATATAAAAATATTTAAACATATTTAAAGTCATGATGGTGGAATAATTAACTTTGTTAATTATTGTTCCTCAAAAATAAATGTAATCAAAACGGTTAATATTGAAGCAGAAAATTTGAAATCTAGGAAGCTTTATTTTTTTATGGGCTAAAACATAACTTAATTAGTGTGTGTCAAATTTATGATGATGAAAAAGAAGTGATTTTAATAAAAGATTCTTGTATCATCAGAATTTTTAAAGATAAAAATTCATCACAAAATGAGAAATAACTAGTGGTAATTTGTTTTAACATGGAGAGTTTGATAACTCCCTTTATTTGAATGCTGAAGATGAAATCAATTTGTGGAACTGAAGACTTGGGAACCTTAGGAAAACATTAAAAAGATTTCTAAATTTTATTTTTTCCATTATTTTTTAGAATTTAAAAAAATAGATGAATATGTTTGTGTTACTTGTCAAAAAGGGAATATGACTAACAAAAGTCAAAAGAGAATTGAGATTTAGTTATCCATGCCACTTGAACTTATTCATTATGACTTTTATGGACTGATGAGACATAAATAATTCAAAAGAGATCTACACATTATGACTTTTATTTGTGATTTCACTCAAATGAAATACATTATAATTATGAAACATAATTCATAGACTGTAGAAGTGTTCAGGTTTTTCAAAAAATAAGATGATAACTAAATAGGGGTTTATATAAAGAAGTTGAGAAAATATAATGGTGCTAAATTCGCAAGAAATTTTTATGAAACTTTTTTGAGAAAGCATGTTATCAAACATTAGTATAGTGATCCCTATACTCAATAAAAAATGAATTATTAAAAAGAAACAATATACATTTTGTGTAAATGGGAAGAAGTGTGTTATTAGAATAGAACCTTTCAAATTTCTATTAGAGAGAAGTTGTTAGTACTGTTGTACATGTTTAAAACATATTCTTGTTGAGATTGAAAACCAATATTACTTCTTATGAAATTTGTTATAACAAAAAACCCTCATTAAAGTAATTCAATGTTTTTGGAAGTCCATGTTTACTCAAAATAAAAAATTCTTTTTTGGGAATGTTTTGATAAGAAAGTTGAGGAATGAACTTTTATGGTTTATTCATCAATTGGATGAAGTAAAAAATTCTAGAATAAATTCTTACCAAGGTTGGTGGAATCATATGATGTGAGAATAATTGAAAAACATAATTCCTTTAAAAAAAATGTTGATGATGCTAAGGAGGGTAAACTAGATATTTCCAATAATAATGAAAGTGAGTGAAAACATCCTTTCCAAAATATAAGAAAATAATGTGATGAGGAATGCTAAACTAGAAGAGAAAATTTGAAATTTACTACCTTATAAAAACATGTTGAGTCTAAAAACATTATTGGAAATCAAAAGGCTTCAGTTTAGACTAGAAAAAAGTTGAGATTTGAAAATCATACTTCACTTATCAAAAAAGATAAACTAGAATCTATTTCAAAATATATTCAACATAAAGAATGGGTGAAAGCTATGAATGAAGGGTTGGATCATATTGGAAAAAATGAAACATGGGAACTTTTTCAATGTCCATCAAATAAAAATGTTATCAAAATAAAGTTGTTTTATTGAAACAAATTGAATGACCATGTATAAGTTTAAAGAAACAAATCAAGACTTGTTTGTAAAGGATATTAATAGGTGGAATGTGTGTATTTTGAAGAAATGTTTTCCCCAATTGAAATATTATAAACTACTATAATTTTTCTATCAGTGGCCACACATCAAAATGAAAATTTTGATCAAATTGATATAAATCCAGATATCTTAAATTGTTAGATTGAGGAAGAATTTTACATTAAAAAACTTTGTAGTTTTCAACTTGATAATGATTAAAAAGGTATGTAGATTAAGGAAAGTTTTATATAGTTTGAAATAATCCCCACATGACTGGTATTCAAAACTTTATAGTTATTTGATAATTTTGAATTTTTATTAAGAAAATGTTTATAGAAACTTATATATGAAAGATGTTTACTTCATAACTCTAATTGTAATTATTTATGTGGATGATATATTTTTTTCTAGCAAGGAATAAAAAGTTTGTAAAGATTTTTATAAGGAAATGAAGAAGAATTTTGAAATGTAAATGTTGGGAGAATGATACTTCTTTTTATTTATTACAAGTTCAACAAAAGGAAAAGTAAATTTCCTTTATCTCAAGAATAGTATTCTAGGTAATTGTTAAAAAAGTTTGGGATGACATAATCCAAATACGTTTCTACTCATATATATGTGAGAAAAAAGTTTATTAAATATGATTCCTAAAATGGTGTGATTTAGAAAGACTTTTAAAAGCTGATAGAAAGTTTAATTTAGCTTACAGACTCAAGGCCTGATATTGTTTATGGTGTTACTTTTTGTGCCAATTATCAATTTAATCCGAAAGAATCACATATGTTAGAATAAATGATAATTATGAGATTTGTATAAGTAATACCATCACATGGGTTGTTATAAAAAATAAATTATGAGATGAAGTTTTATGGTTATACTGATGCCGATTGGGTTAGCGATTATATTTATAGAAAATCAACCTCCGGAGGAACATTTTTCTTTAGTGAAGGTTTTTTGAGTGGTAATAGTAAGAAACAATGTTAAATAACTTTAAGCAAAATAGAATTAGAATATTTTATAGTTACTTAGGATTATAGTCAGATTTTGTGGACAAAAGTTCATCTAGAATATTGGAAATTAAAATTTTCTAAACCATTAAAGATAATTTTTGATAATCCTAGTGCAATTTATCTTTATAAAAATCTTGTCCAAAATTCATGATCAAAACACATTGATATAAAGTTTCACTTTATAAAATTGAAACTTTATACTGCATATGTTATACTGGAATATTTCTTAATGAAGTATCAACTTTCTGATATCTTCACAAAGTCAATTCCAAAAGATATTTTTTTGAGTTAAGGCTGCAAATTTATGTTCAACCTCCTCCAATGACTTCCTAAATATCATAAGGAAGTTCCCCCACAATGTTTTGGATTATGTTGAAAAAGTGGGACAGAATGTGAAAAAAAATTTACTTTAGAAGAAGTTATTACTTATCTTTATTTTATGAATATAAAGATATGGTTATCATATAATGGGGGAGATAAAAATCAAGGGGGGTAGTAAAAAAATGCGGGAAAAGATAAAAGTGAGGGGAGTTTATGTTTACATGGACATAAAAATTTCTTATCACCAAGGAATATAATTCCTTTTAAAAAATAAATTTATCAATTAGTGTGGTGTTAGGAAACTCTCTTTTGAGAAAGGATGTGTTTTGGTAAAAGTAAAAAAAACATGAGTTTATTACAAAAGGTGAGTTATAAAAGTTATTAATGAAAGTTTTCAAACAAATACAAAGGGGGATATTGAAGAACCTTTGTGATGTTTTTTTTTTAAAAAATATTTTATATTTTTTGACGACTAATATTTTTTAAAATAATGTTTTTGAATACTGAAGGATCAAACCCAAAAATAAGGAGGATAAAATATTTTATCATTGATAAAGTTGTTTAGGTTTCCAGACATAGGTTTTTGGACTAGGTAATACTGAACAAAAAATATTTCAGGAAGATAAAATCTCAGGGTTATGAAATACTGATCATTGGGTTTAGGTCTATCAGTGTGAAGAAATGTGAGAGTCGAAGATGTTGTTTTTCAATAACAACAATTTATTAAATATAAAAATCATCAAATCAAAAAGAATCAAAGTAAAAAATTATTGATTTGTTGAATTTTTTACTTTATCATAATCAGTGAAGGAAAGAAGTTGTTGAGTTAGAGAGTTAGAATGTTGTTGAAGAGGTTGAATGAAGACAGTGATGTCAGGAGTTATAATGTTTTTAAACTTTTTATCCTCAAGTTATATGATTATTTTAAAATATTGAAGGTATCATGTATCATAAAAAATACCATGATAAAAGTTTTTGAGGAAATAGAGGAATTTTAAATATTGTATTGGTTCCATAGATCAAGATGAAGTTTGTTTCAAATCTATAATTAACAGACATGAAAGTATTCAGAAGTCTAAATGAGTTACACCTAATAAGGTTTGAGGATTTTCAAAGATGCATAGTGTATTTTTCATTATAACGAGAATTATATTGTAATGAGAATTTCTATCATAATGAAGTAACATCAGACTGATTTTGGGGAGAAAAGTCAATCAAACTAACTGAGAGAAATATAGTTAGATCGTAATGAGAAATGGAATATTGTCAGATCATAATAAGAAGATAAAGATAGTCAGATTGTAATGAGAAGAGGAAGAAAGTAAGATCATAATGAGCAGAGGTAGATAGTAAGATTGTAATGATTATAGGAAGATAGTCAGATTATAATGAGAAGAGGAATAAAGTCAGATCATAATGAGCAGAGGAAGATAGACAGATTGTAATGAGTAGAGGAAGATAATCAGGCCATAATGAGTAGAAGAAGAAAGTCATATTGTAATGAGTAGAAGAAGTTAGTCATATCGAATTGAAGCTAAGAAGGTTAATCAGACTGAAGATGAGGAAGTTAATTGTACTAAAACTAATAATGTTACACTAGAATGAAGAAAAGTTAGGATGTTGGAGAAGACTAATTTTAGAGAAATCTTGAGAAGATTTGAAACAGTTAAAGTTAAAGTTTAAATGTGAGTGTTTCTCAGAGATTTGAAATTAAAGGAAGCGGGAAATGTTTTTTAGTTTCCCTCCTTTTCTATTATGAGTTACCTATTAATAGAATAATGGTACATTTGTACTTTTCAAATTTTTATGAGTGTAAATAAGGCAGAGTACTTCATAATTCTTGTCAAGTTTTCTTTTCAGATTGAGATCTTAGAAAAATGTCATACACCTGATAGTTTTTTTTTACTATACTAAGAAGATCAAACTAAGGAATATCATAATGAGAATTTGAGGAGAGTTTTAGAAGTGAATATTGATAAAGGGAGCATCATATTGATTTGATTGGACTGATTCAATCAGATTTGTTCATTGGACTAAATTCCATCCGACTCTTAGTCATTAGACTCAAGAAATTCTATGGAGTATATTGAAAAAATTATTTATACTTTTTTTTGGATCAATTGTTTATTAAAAAACATTGTAAACTGATGGGAGTTAGTATAATCATTCCTATTGGGAGATATAAGGTGTATAAAGGGAGTTTGAATAAGTTGTATTCACTTTTTATTAATAGTTAATTTCTATAGTCCCATGGGAGTGGCTATGAAAAGGATGTAGGTTCTCACACTGAGGTCAAACCTTATAAATATTATGTACTTTAATTTCTCTTTTACTTTTTAGTGCATTATTATTTACCAATAGATGATAAGAAAATGAAATTTAACAGGATGCATCTATTATGTTTCTAATTTTTTTTAAACTTGTAAAAAGTTAACAACTGATTAAAACCCCCTCCTCATTTGTTATTTGATCCTTTGGAACTTCACCTTTGCTATTAGAGGAGGTGAAATTTTGTGTGATGAAGAGATTTACTCGGCATTCTAAAAATCAAACTCAAGGTAGGGAATAAAAATTCATGTATGATAGGATAAATTATCAAATTTAAATTAAATAAAAATAGTGAATAATGAAGGAAGTTTAGTAACTAAATTTGGGGACCAAGACCTTTCTTTTGACCTATAATCATTATTTCTTCATTTCAATTTGTATTTTGGTTTTAAATTTATGTTCAACTTCTCTTTATAAATTTTCATTTAAATAAAAAAAAAAAAAAAAAAAAAAAAATTAATTAGGAATGGAGTTTGATTGACTATAAGGATCCTCAAGTGAGATGACCCTGGTCAGCCACTTTGTAGTGATAGGAAATAAATTGTAGCTTTCATACCACCCCATAGAATTTTTTTAAACATCCTGATTAGAATAATAAATATATGTGATGATATTTACTAAGGGAAATTCAAGAATGATAAATGTACTAATCAAAATTTGGAAGGAATATTCATTCTATCTAGTGATAGTGATGACAATGGTTACACACTTGACTTGGAAGATATTTGGAATTAGAATTTTCATTATTTAATTTCTATTGAATATTTTTCATGGATTTAGCATATAAATTTTTTTCATTATAACATTTGAAAATTAGATAAAATTAAAGAAATGTTATTTTTTTGGATCTACCAAAACACAAGCTTAACTAAACCAGAGTCTTTAATCCATTCTAATTTGGTAGGAAACTCAAGTCTAGTTTTAAACCCATTATTAAAGTATCAACTTATAGAGATTTACAATTGGTGAATGTGGACTTATTTGGTCCACTAAAAACTAAAATAGTTGGGGGAATGTACTATGTTTATACCATAATTTATGATTATGGTAGATTTACTTAAAGCTATTTTATGAATAAAAAATAAAAATCATTTGTTTGTTATAAAAATTTTCATAATTTTATTACAAATGAAAAATAACCACCTTTGGTTACCATAAAAAGTGATCATAGTGGTGAGTTTGAATATTTTGTTTTTGAATATTTTTGTACTAATGAAGTTATTACTCATAATTTAACATTATCAAAAATACCTTAATAAAATGGAGTAGTTGAGTAGATAAATAGAGTTCTTCAGGAAATGACCTAAACTATTTTGAGTGAATCTTTTACTGCTAAAAATTTATTGGATGAGGATATGATTACTACTTAATCTAAAATAAATATAGTTTTACTCTATCCATTTCTTGATAAAAAAACCTTATGAGTTATATAACATAATAAAAGCTAATCATTTATACTTTATCAAATTTGGGTGTAAAGTGTTGATTTTGGATAATAAATTTCAACTTAATAAAGTATATCCTAAATTTTATGAGGGAAGTTTTATTAGTTATTCTAAAACTAGTAAGGAATATAGATTTTTTACTAAACGAACGAATATTTTAGAGGAAATAGTTCACGTTAAATTTTAGGAAATTGATCCTCATATTGATGTAAAATGACCAAAAGTTAATCCTAGGGATTATGTTTATGAAGATACTTATATTCATTTACCAAAATTTTATCCACAAATATTAGTAGTGAATCCTCTAGAATTTTGGACAATAGATTTCCAATATCTAGAATAAAATTCAATGAATAACACATAATATATTTTTTAGGAAAAACGTACATTTTTAACCAAAAAACTAATTGATCTTAAGCGATCATCCAACTAATAATATAACTGGATATTTTATTCAACCATCCAAAAATAAAAATTACTTAAATGAAAAAATTATTAATACCTATGGAAATTAAAACCTAGAGAAAAATATGATGTATTTAGTGAAGAAATTTGGGTAAAATTTATACAACAAGAGCCTAATAAATTCAAATGGAATAATGTTTGGATTTTACTTGAATGAACTGAAGAAATTCCTGTGATTTAATTACAATGGTTTATAGAAACAAGGTTGTTGATAATGGAATAATTTTAATTATTAAATAAAGTCTTATTGATATGGGTTATTTTTAATAAGAAGGAATAGATTATGGTGACACTTATTCATTGGTATCCAAGTTTGAGTCTATTAAAATCCTATTAGACTTTTTAGCATATCTCAATTTTAATTTATTTTAAATGAATGGGAAAAGTTTTTTTTTCTTTTCATTTATGTTCAATAGGAAGTCTACACTGAACGAACTTTTGGTTTTCATGATTAAAAATTTCCAAAACATGTATCATAACTTATCAAAGATTTTTATGCACTTAAAAAATATCTAAGAGCCTAGTATGATAGAATTACTAGATTATTACATCAAAATAACTTTAAGGGAAATACCAACTCAACACTTTTTATAACTATAATTTTTAAATACACTGTTATTGTTCAAATTTATATTAATGAAATTATTTTTGGTTCAAATAAAAATCACTTTCCAATGTTTTTTAGAACTTATAAAGAGTGAGTTTGAAATAAGAATGACGAGTGAACTCCACAATTTCCATGGTTTTCAAATTTATCAAAAATTAGATGGAAATATTTAAATCAACATAAATATTTTATACATTTTTTAATTTTTTTAACAATACATCAAGTAAAAGTTTTCCATTAGGCACCTCAATAAAACTTGATATTGATGAATCTTGGAAACCGATAGATCAAAAAAATTATGGAGTCATGATTATAATTTTATTATATTTAATGGTTAGTAAATTAGAAATAATGTTTTTAGTATTTTTGTGTGTGATATTTCAAGAAAATATGAAGGAATCAAATTTAAAATAATTAAAATGAATCTTACATAACTTGAAAGGTTCATCAGAATTTTTCTTATTATATTCTTTAAAAACCAATATTACACTGAATAGTTTCAAATATACTGACATCATATTATATATGTTGGATAGGGAGAGTACTTCTAGAACAACATATTTTCTAGGAGAAGATTTAGTTTCATGGTTTAATAAGAAACAACACTTAGTTTCACTCTCTTGGGTTAAAGTTGTATATGTGGTAGCTAGAAGTTTTTTTTCTCAAGTGCTACAAATGAAACACTCTCTCATTGATTTGGGTTTGAAAATACCTAAAAATCCAATCCTTTTTTATAATACTATAGAAATTTCATTGTATATAAACCTAAAACATCCCTCATGAGATAAGAACAAAGACCCTGGACACTATTTCATTAGGGATCGCACAAAAAAGGAGATATTATTCTTGATTTTATCGAAATAGAAAATAAACATTTGAATATTTTTGAAAAACCTATACTTTCCAATATAATTGAATATATTAAACAGAAGTTGTGAATGATAAATTTAAAGTGATCTTCAATTCACTTCTTATTTAACTTGTTTCTTAACATGAACAAGGTCCTCGAAAAAAATGGAGGAAATTTATTTAAGAGTTATTTTAAATTTTTAAATATATCCTCCCTTTTTCCATAAGTTTAACAAAAAAAAGTCTTATTTCATCAAAAATATATATAAAGGAATTTATTTATTTTTTTAGCATTATATTATCAAATTAATTTAATTTTGAGATTTTATAATTTGATATTTACATTAATCAAGAATATATATAAAAAAGATATTATAATAATTGAAATCAATACTCAAATTTTTTTCCAGTAATTTTTATCTCTACACTAAATGTATAAATTATACTTACATGTTTTTTAATATATAAAAATTTAAAAAAAATCATGTTTTCTTAAAAAGTTTAAACCTTCAACACAAAATAACATAACAAATTCTCATTTGATTTCTAAATAGACCCATATTCAGATGAACAAGATCATCTGTATGAATTAGAATATAAATTCCAGAATGGGTTTTGATTTTATTTATCTTATTTTTCATTGTTTTTTCATAATATTACTATCTTTCAAAAGTAGAGAGAGGTTTTTATTACTTATATTTTCTTAACAGAATAATACACTATCTATGGGGGAGAGTTATCTATATTTAGTGGAAGGTAAAACCAATAGAATAAATATAAATATACTTTTAAGGAAATTAAATTTATAGAGTTTCCTTATTTTTTTTTATGATATGATAAAATACTTTATATTTATTTTTAAATTGATTTTTTTAGAAACTATACTCTTTATAAAATATTTTAGTTTTTTATTGAGGGGGAGATAGTTAAATTTTTATAAATACTTTATCTCAATGGAGGATATATATCAAAAAATTTATGGGTGGGGGGAGTTTTAATCAAATTTTATAATTATTTTTTAAATGAGAAGATTTTATTTTTGAAAATCATAAAAATGGGGGAGATTTAGTGAATTTAAGTTTTCCTTTAGTAATAAGTTTAGTTTTCCTTTTGTTTTTTTTTTGTTTTTCTTACATATCTTGTACAAAGTAGAATGTTTCATACACTTAAATTTTTAAGGGAGATATTTGGTTAATGATAATTATTTTATTTTTAGATATTAATAATAAATTTCATTAAGTTTATTATAGAAAATGTACTTTCAATAGTTTGAAAATATGATTAATTTTATTTTATATTTCAGTTAAAATTATAAATTTAAATTTGTATCTTCTTCATTATAAAAAGGAGAATATTATTAGGTATATTTTTGAAGTGATTTTTAAATTAATTGATCCTTTACATATTTTGTTTTGAAAATCACAATATACTTCAAATTGAGTTTGATCTGACTTACATTATTATTTTTCATTTGTATTTTTTGTGTTGTAGGATGAAAATTTGGTGAATTTAATTTCACATAAAGATTAATTTCACTATATAATTAATAACTATAGTATTGTAGGATTAATTTCTTTGAAATAAGTGAATCAACTAATAGTTCATAAAAATATAATGAATATAATTTTGAAGTCGTTGTAACTAACACTAAATAATGTAGATTATTTCCATAGGAAGATTCCTATAAAAATACCACTACTTCAATTATAATAGGAAAAAAAGTAAAATATTGATTAAAACATCTGAAATAGATACAAAGTATTTTTGAATCACGAAAAATATTATTATCGAATGAAATTATTATTGTTGTAGTTTTTATTCTAAGTGTTTTACATAGATCATTTATTTTTGTGGTCCTCATTGTAAATTCTCTAAGTTAACTTACTCTAATCATTTTGTTTATAATCGTTCTGGTTAAGGGGTTTTGATTATTGGAAGATAGATTTAGGTTTTTCTAATATTGAGTGATCGAGGGCTTATGGGGATACAAATATAGAGCTATTTTAGATTTTTCTGATTGAAAGATTTTGAGGTTATGAAGAAATAGATCGATGTTTCCAAACTATCATGATTGAGGTATTTTGGGAAAAAGAAGATAGATATATTTCCAATAATTATGATTGACGGATTATGCAGATAGAAAAAAAGATAGTCTCATTAGTATGTGTTTAATTTGAGAGCTTCTAGTGATAAAAAGATAGGTACCTTAGATCATGTTTAAATATCCTCTTTACACTTTGGATAAAAGTTTGAATTTATAAAATCATTTAATGGAGTGTTTATATTGTAATAAAATACTATATGTTTTATTAATTTCATACTGTTCTTAATCTTGTCATCTTTATTTATTCCATATTAATATTGATTATATAAGTTGATGAATTTCTAATGTGTATAATATTTCAGTTAGGCTATTTTTTGAACTTATAATAGAATTAATTTCTTCTACTTTTACTTATAAATTATATGGGTTAACTAGATGATAATATCTTATGTTGGTTTTATATCTTGAGGTGGATAAAAATTTTATGTTGAGTATTTAGAATACAATTCACCCCTAGTATAGTTTTCATGCCCGTTATTATCTGGGACAATAGAGAAATCTAAAAATTTATTCTTTAATTGTGTGGAAAATTCTCTACACAAAATATCCTTTCTGTCACACTCAACCATAATTAGTAATGTGGTATTTGTCTTCTTTACATATCAGTTTCTACCCACTTTTCCATTTTGGAATTCGACGATTCTCAAGTACTCATACAACTTAAAATACTAATATATTGGGTTATTTTTCAATCCATATAGAGCCTTATTTAATTTTTATATCTTTATTCCAACATCATCAAGAATAATATCCTCTGTTTTCTCTACATTTACTTCTTTATATAGCCCACCATTCAGAAATGAAGACTTTATATCCATTTGAAAAATGTTGAAGTTTCATCAAGTTGTAATTGTAAGAAAATTCTAATGGCCACAAACCAAGAAATAAGTAAAAATGTTTCGTCAAAATCAATACATTTAATTTTTTATTACCCCTTATACACAAGTATTTATTTATTTCTTACAACTTCACATTTCTCATTTAGGTTGTTCATGAAAACCCATTTTGTTCCAATGATGGTTTTTTACTTGGTCATAAGAAAAATCTACCATATTTATTTCTTTTTAATTTTTTCTAACTCTTCATTCATATCAAGAATCCATTAATTGTGTTTAAAGTAATCATCAATAATCAGGGAATCAATTTTGAAAAAAGGCTAGTATGACTAGATGTTATGACCCACCTTCTTATTTTCATCACTTGGGTCTAATCTATAATAATTTTGTTTTCATTAATCTGTTTCCTCATCCTTGTGTTTGTTCCTGTGTTTCTTATATTCAAAGAATCATGACTAGAGTAACCTAAATGTGCATCATCATCATGATTTTTTGTTTTCATTCTCTTCAAGTTATGTATCATGTTCAAAGGTGACATAATCCTCATCCACATCATATATTGATGGTTTTATGAGTTCTTTATTTCCAAATACTTTCACATCATCAAACTCAATTATCCTTTAATTTTTTTGTGTGACATATATATGATATTTTGTGTATAACCAAGGAATATTCCATCATTACCTTTCTTATTAATCATTTCACTATTTTATTATTATTATTAATTAATAATGGATTCAAAAACTCTATTAAGTGTTTTAAATTTGGTTTCTTCTTTAAGAAAATTTAATAAGGATTCATATATAAATTTGGATTCAATAATCAAACATTTTTAATGATTCCAAAAATAGTGATTAATTTTAATGAAAATTATCATGAAGTTTCATGATTAGTTATAATAGTTTTGTCTATATCAACAATACTATTGTTTTATCATTTAATAAACTCAATTTTCTTAAGCACTATAAAGTAAACTAAAATAATGTCTTATTACATGTTTTTCAAGATACTATAAAAATTATTTTTTGGAATACTCAATTTGTTTTTATAATCTGAGCTTCTTTAATTAAAAAACCATTTTATTTTTAGAATCTCATACAACATGTAAAAAATCTCAAACATTATGATTTGTTAGACATAAATATAATTAATTTCATATTAGTAAAGTCATTAATGAGTATGATGAAATACTTATATCCCATTTTTGACTTCATATACATATCTCCAAAAAAATAAAAGTGAAATATATGCAATGGTCTTCTAGTTTGGATCTCAACTCCCTTGTGAATTTTACTCACCATCTTCCCCTTTTAACGTGTCTTGAAAGTGGTGATGGTAACTTCTTTAATTATGGAAATATTTATCATGGAATTTTATCTAATCAACTAAAATAGGTTATGTTTTAAAATAGGGTCAAGTATTCTATTCCAAAAAGTATTCTTACATTGTATACTCATATAGAAATTTGTTTTATCTTTTAAAATCTAAAAAAAGACACCTTGGGTTCTTAACCCTCTTGTTAATAATTCACCATATTTTAGAATCTACAAAAAACAACCATTATTTTTGAAAATATATGCATTCAAATAATAATAAGGTTGTTATATAGTAAGAAAATTATGGTTTATCCTAACAATAAATAGAACGTTATTGGTGTTGATCTGATAATTTCTAATCTCATGAATTACAACACCTTTGATTTTTAATGAAATGTCATTTTCAAATATGATAGATCCTACTTAATATCCTTCAGAATTATTTAAATTATTTTGATCAATTTTCATATGGGAAGAATACCCATTATCCATAATATATGTATTATTTGATTTATATGCTTTGAAATAAATTTCAATGACATTTTCCTATCATTTGAAATGATTTTCTTAAACATTATCAGTTATCAAGATTACATTTAATTGAACTGGCAGGATAGTAATACAGTTAGTTCAATGTGTCCTTCTTGATCACACCTTCCAAAAATATATTTCAAAATCTAAAAACTATTTTTACATCAATTTTATTCTCAAAAAACTAAAAATAGTGATTTGGTCTATGTTCTTGTTGTCTTATCCTTAGCCCAAGACCCTTATTTATTTTGGTAGAGATATGATCTACTATAAACAGTAATATTTATATAAAAACACACAAAAACATTAGTAGCAGCTTTGAAATATCCTTAGTTGATAAATATTCTACAGCTTCAGGGGTTAATATCTATCATCATTTTAGATCTCCAATAAGTTGATTCAACAAAACACTTTTTAGAATATCTTCTTTGGACATTTGGGGCTAGTTTGGAATTTTTTGTCTATTTTTTTATTCCAGATATGAACATGTTTTACCTTTTGTTCATAATTATAATTTATTATAGACAAATATTTTTCAATAATTTTAACGAAATTGTGATCTTATTTTGATAAGTTACCTTAAAATATTTCCCTTATTCATATTTAACATTTTTTTCATCAAGAGAACTTTGTTTTTATTGTGTTAGACACTTATTAAACAGTTATATAGCTATAAAAATATTTTCAAATTAATTATAGATTTCGCAAGCTACAAAGATTTATGTATCATAATATTTCTTGAGTTTTTCACTTTTATTATTAGATTCAATCATTTTCATCCTCAAATTATCAACCTATTAATACCTAAGGATAACATTGGATGTAATATCATCAATAATCTTAATTTTCATAGAAATTTCAAGTTTTAACTTCTTAACTTATTTTTACATACATTCTTTCTCAATATTAATCTATTTTCTTTTATTAATGTCCTTATTAAGGTGGGAATTTTAATCTCTTAGACACCCAATATCATTTAGAAATATCTTAATCTCAATTATCAAGGTGTACCACTTTAATTTTTCTTTATTTTCAATATAAAACTCAACGAAATTTTATGTATCATCCTCTGAGGATGCACTCTATTATTCTTATTAAACCATAAGTATTTTGTGTGAATCTTATTTATGGGATACTTTACTATCATAGGTTTCACCAATTTTAGAAGTAACTTTAACCAAGGATAAAAAATTCTTTTTTAAGGACTTAGATAACACCTTCTCATTAATGTTTGATTGAGACTGATTTTTCTTAAAAAAGTCTCATTTATTTAAGTGTCTCTTAGTTTTCTCTACCCCTTTACTTTTATTTATGATTCTTAAGAGATATTTTGAAGATAAGTGACCAATTTTCATAAAATTAAAACATTTAAAGGAAATTTTACCTTATTACATAATTTTTCCCCTTTTGAAGTTTATTTATATTAAGGAGATAATCTCATAAAAAGTCTTCAAAATTATCTTCTTTATTAGAGGCATTATGATCGTATTAAATCATTAGATGATTTAAGGATTCAAATTTTATTTCTTTCTTCTTCTGGGATTTTATTTAGTGATTTGGTCCTATTATCATCTCATAATTGATTAAAATGTTGTGTAATTTATCAATTTTAAAGTCTCCATGATATCTATCTTTGATAGATGATATTTTTCATCAAATTATTCATTAAAGATTCCCATGAATTTCTTCATCATTGTAGAGTACTTAATAATTTATACATGACCTTTGATAGTGTTAAAAATAATATTGACCTTGTTAAAGAACTCATCAACATATTTATCTTTTTGCATTTTCAAATATTTTAAATAGCTTAGAGATAGTTTCAAATTTACTTCTTCTACCTTTTTATCTTATTTATAGATGTTTTGAAGATTTAACTATATAAGGTTTTTCCAATACGGTTTATAATTTCCTTCTCAGAAAAAGAAGAAAATAATTCATTTATTTCCTTTCCATCACTATAAACATTCTTCTTATTATAAAGATAATGTGTTGGTCTCACATGGTACTATAAAACCTATTTGAACAGAATCAAGGACACTAATTCCAATAGATAGAAGATAGAGTTACATATATTTATTATATATATGAAATCTTTCATCATAAATGGTTATAACTCCTTTATTTTTGAATTATTGTTCCTAATATATATAAATTTTTATGAGATATATAGAGATAAAACCTATGAAATTATAACAATTTTTAGGGTTACTTTGTGATATAATAAACACTGATATGGGGGATGAACTATTGTTGATAACCTTTTTGTAAAACACAAAATACACCTATCTTATTCAGCATAAATCTCTCTAACTCATATCAGTGATGAAAATAACATATGACATAATATTTTTTTAATGATTTTTACCTCTGATGTAGAAAACTACAACCTTGGTGTATGGTGGTTTAACCCCCCACACATAGCTTCCCTTTTATTATTAATATGAAGCTACATATAAGGATATGTTATATAACCTGTTACAATCTTCATCACCAAAAATTTAAAAACAAGAAACAATTATTCACACACAAAAATATAAATAACCTTATCGGAAGAAATATCACTAATATAATAACAAGACACTAGTGGAATATATGATATTTATCTTCTTTCTCCTATCTTCATCCAGAAATGCCAACAGGCTATTCTCTTCACATTATTTTTTCAAAAATATTCCAGTATCCTCTCTCAAATAATTATTTATTTTATATTCTTTGAAAAAAAATCCCAATAAATTTTTATGAATAAATTATGTAAATCCCAATTTAAGAACGAAAATCATGATTATGATGTTTTCTACTCCTCAATATAACCAAGCGATACTTCTTTCCAAAATCCACAATCCATAAAAAACACTTAATAAATCTCATGGGTATACCACCCAAAACATTTATCTTATATTCCATAATTACCCACAGTCTTCTCATTTAAAATAGTTAATAGTTTTATTAAGAAATCTTTTATCTTTTGATCTTTATAAATGGACTTTAAATATTCAATCTGGAATATTTGATAATAGTTTTCAAAGGTACTAAATTTTTTCAACTTTTAATTATCCATAATTATCATATTAGATCACTTAATAATATCCACAATATCACTGTATTTAATATTTGATGAATATAATAACAATGTTTCATTTAAATCTTCAAAATTTTCTCATTTGTTAAACTGATAAAACTTATTCAAGAGAAATAATATTTTTTATATTACTAAAATGAGAACAAATATCTTATGTATCCTTAAAAATATATTATATATCCCAATGACATATTTTCTTTTTCAAAATAATAGCACTCTGGGAGATGTTAAATATCATCAAATAAACCTTATATATTAATTTTAGTATATTATCACAATGAATTCACCAGAACATGGATAATTTTTTAATTTCAACACTATGTGTATGACATTTTCAAAACTCAAACTCTACTATAGAGTTCTATAATTTATTTATTCATAACTTAAAACTTATTAAAACCTTATTAGGAAATTTTCACCAAATTTAACTCAACTCTAATATATCAATCCTCATACACATGAATTTATAATGCGTACAAAAACATCATGAAATGGGTTTAAACACACTTAATCCAACCTTGGAGGCACTTGAAGAGGATTTCATTATATTAATAAACATTTTATTATTGTTTTTGATATTTATTATAATTGGAGTTTAGGACCATCATCATGATCATTTTCTCTATTTATTTTTGAATATAAGAAAAGGATATGGGAATTAGGGGCATGACCATTGAAAAAAAAGTATTATCCACTCGATAGAAAACAAGAGTGAACCATTTTAAAATATATTATTTTATATTTGATATTTTTGTTCTATTTTTCACCTAATAATTGCTTCGATTCAATTGTAAAATGTATTTATTTATCACCCCATCCCTATGGTCTTCCATCTTTCACCTTGGTGGATCATTTACTCGAGAGAGGATTTGTTCTTTTCTGGATGAAGATCATTAATTATTAGGTGGACAAATAACTTGAGATGGATGAGGTCAAGAGTAAAAAGACTTGTAAATTTTTTCTTAATAATTTTCACTCATGAATTATGATTTTTATTGGTATTATCTTGAGAATTAATTAGAAATCACAATCCTTAGTGATTATTTTACAAGGATACATATTAATGGAGGAAATCCTAGATGATAAAGAAAATTATATTATTAACAGAAGATTGGATATTAATTTTTCCAAAAAGGATTAAGAGTTAATATAATATTTTTTATTTAGTTCTTGGGGCATAAATATTTATATAATTAAGGAATTATTTTTTTAAATTATTTATATTTAAGTGAGTCACATTTGTGACTTTACATCCAATTAATTCAATATAATTGATGAGAAATTAATATTATATATTTTTTAGAAAAATCAAATTTTTTAATTAAACTCTTACTTATTATTTTCACAAATAGATTTAATGAATTATTTTTCAATAATAAACATGGAAAAAAACCATAATTTTTTTTCTTTTCATAATTATATCAATTGGTGAATAATAAATTCTGGTTTTCAAGTGTTTCCATGCGATTGACTTCATACTTATGTTATATTATACTTTTATAATTTTAATGTTATTAACAGTTAAAAATAAATTAATAAACTTTTACCAATTTCCATTATAAGTAACTATGAATTTGAAAGAATTAATATATGTATAAAATTTTATAATTTGGTTTTTTATGGAAAAACAACAACAAAAATAATTAATTGTACAAGAGTTAGACATTAAAATGTTTGCAACTTGTTAATTTGATTAAAGGTATGAGATGTATAAATTAAATAATTATATATATACATAAATATAATGAATTTGTGATATAGATATAAGAAAATTGTATGTTCAATAAAACCTCTCAAAATTCAAAGAACATATATTATTTAAAAACCAAACATACCTCATGAACAGTCATTAAAACCAATAGGTTATGCCAAAGCTGGGTTCCAATGGATTATCTTATTAAACACATGTTGGGTAATGGTGACCATAATAAGTTTTGGAACCCATATCTAATTTTGAACCATATATTTCACTTGGATGAGTTACCCTAATAATATTAGGTTTTGAGAATAATGGATCTGGGGTAATTCATAAGATAAATTTTGGAAAGGTACTATATAATCAACTATCCATGAGTTATATGGGTTATAACTAATATTTTTATAATACTAAATATCAATGTGATGACTTACATCAAAATTTCAACTCTAATATTCATTAAATATGGAACATATTCCATTAATATGTATGATATATGTTATCATTATTTTATTGGGTGTGTATTAAATAAAATTCATTATTAAATATTTTTTAAAATATTATCATCAATCAATACATATATATTTTTTATATTAAAATGGAATTAAACACATATTTAATTTTTATATTTATAATTGATTAGTATTATAACTTGAGAAATGTTCTTAATTATAAAGAGAAGATAAATGAGCATAAATAATTTAATGTTATGGAAGTCATTTTTTTAATTATGAGTCATTGATATTATGTACTGATTGTGAATAAAACATTTATGATGATGTACATAGATTCATAAATATAATAGAACTGATAAAGGTAGATATATATCTATGTGTTGGAAATGGACCAAGGGTTTCTACATTGGAGGTAAGAATATACGATATGCAATTTTCCATTGGATTAATCCTGGAATTGGAAGAAAATTACTACATTCTTACCATAAATAAAATTCTAAATTATTTATTAGATAATAAATTATTTTATTTTATTATAAAGATCCAAATTTATAATATATACATGAATGAAATTTGTTTTTCATATGAAATATTTTTAATGGTTTATATGTTCTAGACATTGATATTTTTGAATATAGCATTCAAAATAAAAAGGTTAAAGTGAATGATTCAAATAACACTTACTTTTTAAATTGTTCTATTGGATTTATAAATGTGAAATGTAATCAAAGAATCTATTGATATGTATTATTATAATCATAAAATTGTGACTAAATTGATATAGTCAAATCTTATATATTAGACAAAATGACAAAAACACCTTTTAATGGAAAATATTTGAAATTTCTAGTGGGATATTCGACTTAATAAATAGTAATTTATGTGGGACAATGAATTCACAATCAAATGGTGATTATAATTACTTAATAACCTTGGTTATATATTTCTTATTAGGAAAAAGTTTGAAACCTTTGAAATACTAAGTGTGTTAAAAAATGAATTACATAACGAATGTGATGATAGTAATAAGATACTTTGATCATATAGAGGTAAAAGATATTTAATTCAAGAGTTTATTGATCATTTTAGAGATTGTGGAATTGTTTCATTTCTAAGTACTTAATATATACCTTATTGTAATGGTGTATTTGAAAGGTTTAACAATACATTTTTAGAAAAGGTTTTATCAATTATGAGTCAATATTAACTTCCTATATCTTTTTGTTGTTTTCCTCTATAAATTAATAATTTCCTACTTAACCACATTCTATATAAGGAAGCTACAAATACATTATATGATATATAAATTGGAAAATGTGAGAACATGTATTTTCTGAAGTTTTTTATTTTTGAAGCTTATATAAAGCATATTTGTTCTGATAAAAATATTCTTAAGTCATACATATTACTATTTTTTAGGAATTTTAAGGAATCTAAGGGATATTATTTTCTACATCATATTGATAAAAAATCATTCCTTTTCAAATAATATTTCTTAGGAAGGAATATATCACTTAATTATTTAATGGGATAACTATTTCACTTAGGGAAGTTCAAGACTGTAACAAACCAATATTTAAGTGAATATATCCCATTAAAAAATATAGTGTTGAGCATATTATGTTATAAAAACAATATAAAAAAACAAAAAACATGATAATTTAATAAACTAAGATGATAAAATAAGACTGTTATATTAGATACATTAAACTAGTGAGAATAAATAGTTGTAATTTCGTTATGCATTCTTATATTAAAATTAATATATACCACATTTAGAATTATAATTTGATAAAATGAACATTATTTTTGAATTAAACATAAAAAATTATTTTGTGATTAATTTTTGGGATATTTATGGGATAATTAGTTTCTAGGATAATATTAGAAATATACCATTTTACCTTGGAATAGTTTCATGATATCCTTGAAAAGTAATGATTACTAACAAAGATTCCATTTCCCCCCACTTATAAAAGGGGATTAGTTCCAACACATTTATCCACTCATTACAAAGATTTATCTCTATAAAAATCTTCTCTAGTATCTCATAAACCATCTCCCCAATTACTAGAAGAGTTGGACTTCCCAAAATACCAATCTAAATAGCCTTAAGGTTTCACCCAAGGATGAAATTCCAAAGTAATAGGTAATACTCTCAACCTAACTTTCCTAGTTATTTTCTTCTTCTAGCTCGATCAAGTATAATCTATCCATGATGTTATGAAGACATAAATTTTTTTAATATTATGAAATTATATTATATTAATGGAATATCCATTTCATATATTCTTTCAAAATAATTGAGAAAAATGAAAATATCTTCATGCGTTTGTGCGGAATACCTCCTCTATGAATGGTGTGATCTATTTTTCATAAAATCATTACATGGATAGTCCAAAAGAGATATTTATTTAAAAAATATAACAATTATAACATTATTAATGGTTTTAAATAATATTTATTTTATTTTTATACCCCCAAACATTTTATAAAAATGGGAGCATCGCCCATGTACATCGAGGTTACCGGCTTTACAGAATGATGTATTTTGTTTTTTCATAACTTTCTAACAAGAATTATTTTAAAAATGTATCTAATGTATAAAAATTAAATTTATGATACTATTAATATTATGTAATGAAAATATTTAAAAATATATATGTAATATTAATATTAAATGGTTGTGGTAACTTTAATCAGATTAAATGAATTGATCAATATTCCATTCTTAATTTGGGTCTATTTCGGGATAACCAATGAAAATGTATAAATATTTTTGTAATTTAATATTAAATAATATATATATAATTATAGTTATCATGAAGTTATTTTACAACACCTTTTATCATATTCAAATAATTAAAATGGTTATAGATAAATTAACTAAATAACCCCAAGTAACCAACATAAACAGAAATTATATTGAAAATTAAAAAACATATAATAGGTAGACCACAAGAAATTAAATATAGATGAATAATCTCATTGATAATGTATTTAATATACTTAATTTAATTATTTATGGAGTTAAGTTCAAGTGTAGAGATAATCAGGACTATAGGTAAGAGATCTTCTGAATCACATTCATTACTTTCAGATTACACATTCTCTTTCTTTTTCTCCCCTTTTATATATTTTAGATCATTTAAATCATTCGTATATTTTGTTACGACCCGTCCTTGGGCCCGTGTCGTGACTACCTCAAGCCCGCCTTCCATAGGCCAGGGGCTGGCGACTAGCACCAAAGGCGTAAATCCAGAGAACTGGGAAGACATTGGCTTTATAAAACATAAAAACATCCAACTAGAGTCCAAGCGGAAGTAATAAATTAAGTAAAAAAAATAAAGTGATGAAAGGTAAATGGTCCAGAATACAAACCCAACAGAAAAGTACAGCTACAACTGAATGAAAGTACAACAGAAAAGACAAACAGCTGGAAGATAGAAGCAGCTCCTGGGTTGTCCACCTCGGATCCAACCTGAAGGGTAGGTACAGATAGCCTCCTCAACGCTCTCACCCTCCAACCTCCTCTAAGTATCGTCTCATCATGAAGTCCACATCCGGGTACTGACTCGTCATGAGGTCCACATCTGAGTACCGTCCAGTCCTCGTACACTCGGTATCTGTTAGCACTGTCCGTCGTCTGTATCCAACAAAACGAGGTGTGGGCATATCCCGTGCATGGGTGAGTATAACGATACTCATTAAGGACCTCGATACCCTCAAGGTCTCACTAAATCCAACAAAGATAACCACAAATAAGGATCTCAACAGATATCCCTTACTTAGGTATAAACCCATACTTATACCTAAGTTATCTAGTAACCCATCTCAATCATGAGGAAACACAAAGGTTATGAAATCAACAGATAACCACTACTTAGGTATATTCCCATACATACACCTAAGTTATCAAGTGACCCATCTCAATCATGAGGTAAACACAAAGGTCATTGAATCAGCTCAAACTAGGATTTTATTCATGATGTCGAAACCACGGCTGCTGGAGAACTCCTCCTTTGTCGAGTACAGTGGTCCTATCATGACTCCGAGGTGCTACTCTCCAACCTTAGACTACTGAGGTACTCCTCTTGTCAAGTACCATGGGTCCTCACCCAAACACAGTAGTGCCCCCCGCCAGGGGTCTGCCACCCAAACACCGTAGCAGTTCCCCTAATAGCCTACAGAGGTACTCCTCCTGTCGAGTATCGCGGGTCTGCTGCCAACTACTAGGCGCTTCATCCGCCATGGGTCTATTGCCAACTACCAGGCGCTTCGTCCACCGTGGGTCTGCTTCCAAATACTGGGTGCTCCATCCACTGGGCTAGTTGACGCACTCCAAGTCGAATCGGTCAAAAACTCGTCAGGTCCACAACTACTAGGTTTCTACACTTCGTATGCTTGTCTCTGGGAGGATCTGCTCCATGAGCTACTCGTCGATACTCCAAGTATCACAAAGTCCCACAAAGAAGTATCACAAAGGACCGTTTCATCACAGGGGTCTCAACGCAACAGACGGCGGGTCAATCGGATGCCTAGTCTGTGAGTTATTAGCCTTTTCGTCCCAGGGGCCTGGTTGGTTTCGTGAATGAACCAGCCCGGTCGTATCTCAAATGTACCTCGAACTCTCATGGGGTATACTCAAAGGAAGCGTTTCTCAACGTGATTACCAACGCCGCTGACAGTTCATCAAACGGATGTCCGGTCTGAGAGTTATTAGTATTTCCGTTCCAGGGGCCCGGTTGGTTTATAAGCTAAACCAACCCGACCGTACTCCAACCACATCCAAACCTCTTGTGGATTATTCCAAAATAACCGTCTCATCAAGAGGAATCCAACAAAGTCGACGACACTTCAATCGGACGTCCAGAGCTCAATTTATGAGTGTTTTCACTCTGAAGGCGCAGTTGGTTTCGGGTTCGAACCAACCCAGCCGTACTTCAAATGACACTGGTTAAACAAACCAGTCACACCATTGTGATCCATACCGAAAAACACACGAGATGGACTACCCATTGGTACAAAATGGATAGCCGGTGAAAAAGTTTCATTTCACCGCAACACGAGTGAACCGGGCCTCGTGGGGCCCGCACCTCGACCTCGACTTAAATATCCAAAATTGGTATTGAAACATCCGTCTTAATTCCAGGGTTATAACGTTGCAGATGGTTCTTCATTCCGACACCGTAAGAGAGAGATATTTCTGATACAAGATCCCGTAATAATAATAATAATATTATTATTCGGTGTTTCGTGGCCCCGAGTCACGAACCACAATTTTGTATCCAACATTAGACTTGAATCGACCGTATTAATGACAGGATTACATCGCCATTGACGGCAAGCCAATCGGACGTCGCACGCATGAGTTATGGCGGGTCGAAGATTTAATAATAATATTAAATCTATTATTTTTCAAGCGCTTCGGGTACCCGATCCAAAAACCAGAAAAAGACATTCAATATTGGACTTGTAATGTTCGTCTCGAAGTCAGGGTTGCACTACCGCTGACATTTCATGAAACCGAGATCGCATGAAGAAGTTGCGGACAAAAAGGTCTTTTATTATCAAAATTAATAATAACAATATTTTTTTATTATTATTAATTAATTATTTGTTTATTTTTCTAACTCCAAATTCAATCCATGCTCCAAATGCTCCTTGTTGCATGTCGAACTCAAATACCAACACTTAATTCTTATTCTTTTTTTGTTTATTTTTATTTTATTTCCCAAATTTGTTTGTCTCTCTAATCTCCACCTTCTTCCACGATTTTCATGTTTCCTTCTCTTCTCCCGCAACCCAAATGGTGAGCCCTTCATGCGGCAGCCTCATCCGCCTCCGGCCTACCGTGCCGCTACTCCTTCGGTCCGCCGCATCTTCAATCTAACCCCAAAAATTATGACGATCACAGATTCTTGATCCTCGGATCGAGATCTCCGCGTCCGTATGTCGCGCTCAACGAAACATCGATGTTTTGATGCGCTTAATTATTTGTCGCGAACGAACACGCGGAGGATGTGTGAAGAATGAAATATAAAAGGGTCATGGAATATGTCCGGATTGATGGCCATTTTTGTTTTTCCATCATCTTTGAGAATCAAGAACACAAGTAATTGGGAAATAAATATTTATTACACTTCAAGATTTTCAATCTCAAGATAAACAAGAAGAAAATTAATTCAATCAATTGTTTATCGATCCGTGAATTAATTTATTTAATTCGCGTTCATCATGAGAAATTAAACCGAGTTAAGGAATCCACACAGATAAATCCTACAAGTAAACGCTCAATCTTGAGGGTATAAACCACATAAAGGAGAAATATAAAATATTCCCCTACCTCAATAATTGATGTCGAACATCGGGCATCGCGGTAGATGGCGTCGGAGAACGGCGTCGTGGAGATTGGTTGATGATTCTATGGACATCGGGGTGCGTCTGAGGGGGAAACAGCGTTGCCGACAATGCGTTATTTGAATCGTAAAGTGTTCCTCATTGAGGGAGAATGTCCTTCGTCAGTGGCGTTCTTCTTCGAAGAGGGTGGTGTTCTTTCTTTGAGAGAAGAACCCTCTTCTCTATTCCTCTAGAGCTCTCACCAAAATCTCAACCCAACAAATGCCCAAAATAAAATAATAGTTAAGCTATTATTTTATTCTCATATGTATTTCAAAATTCAAACAACTTAATTTAATTAAGTGAAGAGTTATAATTCATTGATTAACTTGTGTTGGAAAACATTTAATAGGGGAAGAGGAAGAGGAAGAGTCCTCATAAATAAGAGGGGAGTTTAAGGAGGGTTAAAAGAGATTTAAGGTAATGTGAAAGGTTGGGGATCATGTGGGCCCCACCTAACTAATATCCTCACATGGGTAGTTAGGTGCTCCTACCCCAACTCCCCCATGTAGGATATAACCACTTAGATACAAAAATAAAATTGTTCCACAATTTTATTCACTTCATATTTAATCCACAAATTTTAACTTCTCCTCTCGAGAAAACACAACTGCGGTAAAGGTCCCCCTAAGCAATTACCGGCGTTGTGAGTTCATCGGTGCCCTCAGATTTCAATTCCAAGCACCGGTTCAAAAGATAGAAAAACCTGCTCGTTCATTCACTGAACTTACCCGAGCTAAACTTCGGAAATTGAATACAGGCACACCAGGCCTCGGAATCAGGTGCCGTCAGAAACTGTGTACTCGTAAAATTTCAAAGAAATTAAGAAAAAAAAATTACTTGAAATTTCCAGGTCTTTACATTACTCCCACATCAGGGATTTACATCCCCGTAAAGCTTCAACACACACTAGGGGAAACAAAAGTGGTATTGAGAACACATCTAAGCCTTCCGCTCCCATGTGCTCTCCTGGAGGTTCCTATGCTGCCAGCGGAATCGCCCAAGAGGAAGAAATCGTCCATGTAGGACCCTCTCCTGTCGTTCCTCGATCTCCACTGGAACCTCCATCAATGTCGCCCCATCATCAATGTACAGATCCCTGTGGTTGATGATGTGTGAAGGGTCGTGCATGTATCTACTCAACTGAGATATGTGGAAGAAGTCATGAACCTAGTGCAACTATGGTGGAAAGGTCAAGCGATAAACCACCTCGCCTACTCTGCTGGGGACATGGAATGGTCCGATGGAATACGGAGTTTACTTGCCACCTCGGCCAAATCTCTGTAGACCTCATCGAGGTGAGACCCGTATAAAAACGTGGTCACCATCCTCAAACTCTAGCGGCCTCCGTTCCATGTTTGGAATTGAAAACTCAAAACACCTACTGCCACGAGGGTAAGGTTGGCCGACTCAAGAGTGATTGGTCGCACCCTCCTATGCATGAGTTTATCATGTGCTTCCTGGGGTTTCCTTTTCTCCGACCAAGGAAAACCCATCCCATCATTGTAGGTAAACCACAACCTTTTTTCCTAATACAGTCAATCTGTGTATGAACTGTGGTTTCCAAGTCCATACCCAAACTAACGTCGTAAGGCCTCGACGCTACCACCAAGAGGTTCCATCTGAAACTCTCTCCTTAAGGGTCATATCACAACATCGGTGTAAGCATGATTATTGAGTCTCCTCCCAAAGGTATCTCCAAACGTGAGTGTCAATTCAACGGTTTAACCGGAAACTCTAGGTCTGGAACAAGATTCGTGGAAGTAAGGAATGATTGGTACCTATATCTATTGATATGGAAGCTCGTAGTAGACACATACCGTACCTCAAATCATTCTTAGAGCCCTTGGGTCACACTCCTTGACCGCATGCAGTTGTTTTCATCCCCTGCCCTCCATCTCCCTAATCCTGGAGGGGACTACAAAGGCGGGTGGTTGTAACATGTCGAAATGTACACCACCTCATGCTGTACTCATAGCTCTTCTTCCATGTCTGCTACTCTGCAGATTCATCTGTCCTTAACACTTTATCTTTTTAAAACATTTTACACATCCAAGTCTCTGAGACTGGTGCCAATTCCATGCTCTTCCACTGATAACATTCTCTAGCTGTATCTGTTTATCCAAAGAAAATTCAACCACAAAGGTCTTCTCTAGCTCTGAGGTCCGAGCTCTAAAGTGCTGATCTTATCGTAGTCATCAAGTACTAGGAATGATCGGTACGCCTCGATGTATAATCAGCTACCGACATGTCATCCTGCCGAAGCTGTATAAGCTCTAGAAAACTCTCAGCCACCTCCTCAAGCCAGTCCTTAGCCGCCTGTGAGTCGAGATCACCTTAGAACTTGAGGGGTATCTGATTCTAAAACACGTGTAAGGCACTAAGACTACATGTTCCATCTACTGGTACCGCTGGTTGAAACTGCTAATGAAAAGGTAGTGATATAGCTGGAACACTACCCGAAGGTACTAACTCGGGCATCAGTCCATGCACCGAAGCCTCATCACTATATGAACCAACCTCATGGTCACTCACTGGAAAAAAACTAGTAGCTAAGTCCACCATCCACTCTAATAGTGTCTCAACTAGGTGTAAAACTCTAGCAATCGTGTCCATCCAGTCCTCTACTGACTGGAAATCTGTCTCGCCTCATAACCTCGGAAGCCTCTGCTGCTGGAAATCGTGCAACATGCTCTGTCGGCGTGCACCGTCCGGTAGTATGGCTGATGACATCTGCTACCCAATGGGTGGTGGTGCTGCTGGTACACCACTCGAAGGTGCCATCATAGTATAAAGGGCCCTGTACCGGAGCCTCATCACTCAGTGGGCCATCATCGTGTACTATCTCATAACTCCAACTGACTGTCTGCGTAGAGGCATCCTCTATAGATGCGACACGGTCAAACGATTTAAACCTGGTGAGCTCACCTAGTTGAGCTGACTTAAGGAAAACTTTCAGAAACACACATGTAATCAGTGTTTTCTTGCACTAAGTCGGAAATCAGTAGTCAGGGTCCTGGTGTATGGATACGTCGGCCGCCGAACCAACACTAGACTCCCTGGACTGAAGACAACACTCAGTACCCTTAACACTATTGATTCACAGAAAAGAATTATCAGAGTCTTGAGGACTGTGGTAGAACCGACTCCTCTGATACAAATTTTTCACGACCCGTCCTCGGGGCCCATGTCGTGACTACCCCAAGCCCGCCTTCCATAGGCCAGGGGCTGGAGACTATCAAAAAAGGCATAAATCCCAATTTTTGGGAAGGAATTGCCTTTATAAAACATAAACACTTCCAACCAGAGTACAAGCGGAAGTAATACACTAAGTACAAAAGAAAGTGCTGAAAGCTAAATGGGCCAGAATACAAACCCAACTGAAAAGTACATCTACAACTAAACGAAAGTACAACAGAAAAGACAAACAGTTGGAAGATAGAAGCAGCTCCTGGGTCATCCACCTTAGATCCTACCTGAAGGGTAGGTACAGATAGCCTCCTCAACGCTCTCGCCCGCTAACCTCCTCTGAGTACCGTCTCGTCGTGAAGCCCACCTCCGGGTACTGACTCGTCGTGAGGTCCACTTCTGGGTACGTCCAGTCCTCATACACTCAGTCTCTGTCAGCACTGTCTGTCGTCTGCATCCAACACAACGAGGTGCGGGCATAGCCCGTGCAGGGGTGAGTATAACGATACTCAGTAGGGACCCCGAGACCCACAAGGTCTCACTAAATCCAACAAATATAACCACAAAGAAGGATCTCAATAGATAACCCTTACTTAGGTATAAGCCCATACTTATACCTAAGTTATCTAGTAACCCATCTCAATCATGAGGAAACACAAAGTTATGAAATAAACCGATAACCACTACTTAGGTATATGACCATACATACACCAAAGTTATCAAGTGACTCATCTCAATCATGAGGTAAACACAAAGTTCATTGACTTAGCTCAAACCAGGATATTATTCATGATGTCGAAACCGCGGCTGCTGGAGAACTCCTCCTCTGTTGAGTACAATGGTCATGTCATGACTCCAAGGTGCTACTCTCTAACCTTAGACTGCTGAGGTACTCCTCCAGTCGAGTACCGCGGGTCTGCACCCAAACACAGTAGTGCCCCCCGCCAGGGGTCTGCCGCCTAAACACAGAAGCGGTTCTCCTAATAGCCTACAGAGGTACTCCTCCAGTTGAGTATCGTGGGTCTGCTGTAACGATCCAAAGTTTCATTAATGGAAATCCCTCTTAATTTAATTAAATGTATCTTTATGTTTATATAAAATGTTAACTTATATGGTTTTATGTTAAGAATTTTGACCGTTTCTAATTTAGCTGTTGAACAGTGATCACATGGTTAGTATAAATATAGGACTTTAACAAATCTAATTTACTCAGACAAAAGAAGTGATGACATCATCCAGTAGAATTGCTCCATACGAAGCCCATTTGTCAGAGCTCGGAAAAGAGGTGGCATCCTTGGGCTTTTCTCTTGACCAAGCCCAATCTGAGCTTCATCATGTCAAGCTCGAACGGGACCGTCTACGGGAGAAGTGGAAGTTGATAGAAATTACCACTTGATCGATGTTATGTAAGCCACCCCAAGAGTCTGTCACCATCGCTCACCTTACCCTTAGGTCTTATGCAGCTGTTTTAAGTTGTTATGTAACAAATAAATAGTACTATATTCATGTACATTATTTTTGTATATAATAATTAATATAATTTATAGTCTTTATTGATACAATGTAAATAGTTTTTAAAGTACAAATAGTGTTTTTAATTATTATTTAATTAAGAAATCTATTTTATTAAATTAATGGATTTTTGAATTAAATAATATTTTAATAAAATAATATTTTTATTATTAAATTAATTTTTATTAAATATAAATGATCTTATAATTTTATGAATGCAATTATAATTTTTATTAAGGTTTGAAATCCATTTCTGTCAAAACCTGTGAATTTTCGATAAATGTCGGTTTTTATTTTAAAAGTGAAAATTAACATATTTATAAAATTATTTAGATGAAATAAATGTTATTTTTGGAATCAGGACGTCGAAATTATCCAATGGTGAATTTTTCAAAATTTTCTGAGACAGTCATATTTTTGGGTAAAAATTAAATACCATTTAAATATATAATGTGTTTTATGACATCATAATGACCCAATAGTGATGTAATAAAATTATATAAGCTTTATTTTCGTACAATATATCTTTTACCATTAAAATAAGTTGATTTTGGATTTTTTTGACATAATTTTCAAAGCATTAATGGACCCCTCAAGACTTATTAAACACCTTGTCTTTTTAAATTAATTTCCATGGGAGTGTGACTCACCTCCACATACGTAACCTCATTATTTTAAGAAGTTCGGATATTGGCCTTATAAAATGTTTTTTTCTCTTCCCTTTGACAAAAACCATGTGCCAAAACCATGGGATGGTTTGTGGTTTGGATTAATTTAATATAAGGGGTCCCAAACCTAAATAATAAAGAATTCCCTCACTTTTCCTATATAAACCCACCCAAGCTCCCACTTCCTCCTCACTCAAAAACTTTTGAGTTCGTCCAACCTGTGCCCTACTCTCTCTATAATCCTCCCAAGGTGCCCCAATCTCCCAAGAATCTTCTCTCATAGGCCTCTCTCTAGCCTTTGGAAGAACACTTCCAAGTAAGAGTTTTTTCTTCCTTTCTCATTTTTGTCAATTTTGTTTAAGTTGTATTGCCCTTTTAATTTCAATTATGAATGTTGTTTTATGGTTTCTAACCTCCCCCATACTGCCCTATTATTGTTTGAATAATGGGATACCCCTTTCTCTCTCATTAAATGGCTCCCATGTACACCCGTTACTATACCGATATTCCGAAAGAAACATTTCTCTCTTCTTTTACATTCAAGAAATACTCTTGTATCATGAACCTAAATTCCATTAAAATTGTTGGTGCATGTATATATATGACCTCCTTACAGTCCATTACATTTAAATATAATGAGGAACCACTTTCTCTCTCATCAACCATTTTTATGAATTCTTATGTCACGCCGTTATGCTGCTGAAATCGCACCGATTTTCTAAGCCAATGTCATTGTGTAGTGAATACCATGCCCATTTCTCCATCAAGGGTATTCAACTTTATGAACATTTAATTATTGATTATAAAGTTTCATTTATGAATTCCACATTCCTTTATTGTAGAATAAATGATTATGTTTTATGAATCCATGTTTTATGATCCATGTGGTACACTTAGGCATGAAATGAAATGTTTAAGAAGGGTGCGTCCTTATAGAGCTCCAATGCATTGGGTAAAGTCTAGTATCATGATACGTCATGTGAAATGAGTGTTGAATCATGATAATTCAAGTGCAATGAGGGTTTACTTGTGCTTCATGTGAAATGAGGATTTACTCATGCTCCATGTGCAATGAGTCTTGGCTCATGCTAATTCCATGTTAAGTGTTGTTTCCACATTTCCATGTTATGATTATCATGCTTTATCATGAATTTATGTTCATGTTTCTATTATGATCTATTGATATTCCTATTGTCTAACATGTATTGTACTCCTCATGTTATTCCATGTGTACTCCCTTACTGGGATTTATAGCTCACCCTTTTCTTATGCATGTCCCCAGGTTATCCCATGCAATGATAAGTATGAGGGAATGTAGTGGTCATGTAAAGGAAGTTTTCAATAACGATATTGTATTTAATGTTTTAAGTTTTTATGTTATGATACTAATCCCCAAAGACACTAAACATCTCGATCTTCTTGTTGTATCAAGTGAAGTTTTATGTAATAAATCATGTTTAAGTTTGTAATAAAAGCAGGGTTGTCATAGTTGGTATCAGAGGATAGGTTTAGTTATTTTTGGGATTAGGAAACCCTAGTTAAGCCTTAGATAAAAGACTAAGTATAATAAAAACATCCCTAAGTTTTGGTAATTACTGAGTAAGTGGTTTATCAAACAAATACATCCCTGTCTGGATACGATCAGATAGAGGTGGCTCTGGCACAGATGTATCCTAGGGTTGAAACCCAAAAACACCGCTTTGAGCTAGACTCGAACGGGAACTGGTGCACAAAAACGGGCCTTGCTGTACTCTTGGTTACGACACTCCTGGGGGATATGATTTGGTAAATTCACAAGCTTAGTATGAACCCTTATTAAGGGAATAAAAAAAATTCCCCTAAGAATACATGTTAGAAAGTAGATCATGAAAAGCCTATATTGAAGCCTATAGACTCATGAGTTAAGGAAATAAAAGTTTATTTATAAGTCATAAACTTTTTTCTTTGGATTACCCTTTATGTGTTACCCCTAAATTTCCTTGTATTCCAGCCAATGGCCGGTAATAGGAGGACTCGGGCTAACAACCGATGTGAAGATTAGTGTGATGATTGTACTAAGGAGATTCCCAATCCAATGGGAGTGGTAATCGCGAACTTTGTCACACTTCTCTCTCAGCTAAATCAAGTTTTGAATAGAAACACGGGTCAAGAGGAATGTTCAACCCCCCCTAAGAAAGAACAAGTCGCTATCGAGAGCTTCATGAGACAAAGGCCTCCTACTTTTTTGGATCATCTGATCCCACGATCGCTGAACAATGGATGAACTCCATTGAAAAGATCTTCTCTATCCTTTAATGTTCTGAACAAGAGAAGGTTCTCCTGGCGGCTTATCAAATGGAGGGTGAAGCTGATCAATGGTGGACATTGATCAAAAATGCGAAGCATGAGGAGGAGATCAAGGCGTTGGAATGGAAGGATTTCCGGAAGATGTTTTTCGATAAATATTTTCCGCGCACCCTCAGGATTAAGATTGAAAGGGACTTCCTTTCCCTCAAGAAAAAAAGATGAAAAATCTGTTGGAGCGTACGAGGAAAAATTCACAAGGCTTGCATGTTACGCTTCTGTCTTTGTCATTACCCCCAAATGCAAAGTTGACCACTTCTTTGGTGGGCTGAAGCCTATCCTACGGAAAGAATTAGCGATCTGTGACTTCGACAGCTATGAGGAAATTGTCTGATGTGCCCTCAAGGTCGAAATGGAGATCGGGGAATCACAGGGGTATCATGGGGACAAGAAGCATAATGTGGAATTCAATGCTGGTGGTCCGATGGATAAATCCAATGATTCTATGAAGATCCAGCACCCCACTTGCCAAATGTGCGGAAAGAAGCACCCTGTAAATTGCCTTAAGGGGACGAGGAAATGCTTCAGGTGTGGAAGAAAAGGGCACCTAGCTATTAACTGTCGGCAAGAAATACCCGCAGCTGCGACAGAGGAGAGGAACGCTCCATTAAAGCCTCAACGCGTTGTTCAATGCTACAAATGCAAAGAACCGGGTCATTTTGCAAATCAGTTACCTAATCCATGGGTTTTCGGATCCAACCAAGAACCTCCAAGACAGCAAGGAAGTGCTTTTTCCATCACTTATGCTGAAGTGAACCCTGACAACGAATTGGTGATAGGTATGCTAGTTATTCATTCAAGAATAGAGGAAATACTTTTTGATTCATGTTCTACGCATTATTTTATATCTCAAAACTTTATTAGAACAATCCCAGCACCACCACAAATCATGTAAGTGAAGATGTCGGTGAGTACGACAAATGGGGAAATCATTGCATCCCATGAGTATAAGTACTCCCCTGTTATAATCTGTGGATTGAATTTCCCGGATAACCTCGTCATACTCCCTCTGGTGGAATTTGATGCAATTATTGGCATGGATTGGATTTCCTTATATAGAGCCAACATAAATTTTCGGGAGAGGGAAATCACACTCCATATGGAGAATCGACCCCCGATTCTTTAAAAGTTTCAGGAGGAAGATGAATCTCTTTTAGATCCATCATCTCAAGCATGGATATTACTGCCCTATGAGCACGCATATCTGGCTCAGATGATTGAGTCCAAAGAAGAAACCATCCTTGAAGAAATTCCTATTGTGAGGGAATTCACGGAAGTGTTTCCTGAGGAACTGCCTGGTCTTCCTCCTAGAAGAGATGTTGAGTTATCAATTGAACTTATACCTCGGGCACTACCAATATCCAAAAATCCATATAGAATGGCTGTTGTAGAGATTGAAGAGCTGAAGAAACAACTACAGGAGAATCTGGATAAAGGGTTTATACGCCCAAGTGCTTCACCATGGGGTGCACCAGTCCTCTTCGTCAAGAAGAAGGATGGGTCAATGCGGCTTTGCATCGATTATCGTGAACTTGACAAAATCACGATAAAGGAAAAGTATCCTCTCCCACAAATTGATGACTTGTTCGATCAGCTACGTGGAGCACAATACTTCTCTAAGGTGGACTTGCGGTCGGGATATTATCAAGTAAGGGTGAAGAAGGAAGATATCCCCAAGACTGCTTTTCGCATAAGATATGGGCACTATGAATTCATAGTAATGCCTTTAGGACTCACTAATTCTCCAGAAATCTTTATGGAAATAATGAATAGATTATTTAGAGATTACCTAGACAAATTTGTGGTAGTCTTTATAGATGATATTCTAATATACTCCAAAACCAAGGAGGATCATGAGGAGCATTTAAGAACTGTACTAGAGACTTTGCACAAGGAGAAGCTCTATGAAAAGTACAACATGTGTGAGTTCTGGTTGAAGGAGGTCTCATTATTGGGTCATATCATCACAATAAATGAGATATCTGTGGACCCCTCGAAAATAGATGCAATTGTGGGATGGCTGAGGCCAACATCGGTAACGGATATCCATAGCTTCTTGGGGTTAGATGGATATTATCAACAATTTGTGAGGAATTTATCACTATTGTCCAACCCTCTTACCAAGATAACTCGAAAGGGAGTAAAGTTTTCTTGGAGTGATGAATGAGAAGAAAGCTTCAAGGAGTTGAAAAGGAGGCCTATCACTGCGCCCGTGCTCACTTTACCCACAAGTGGGGAACTTTTTTTGGTATTCAGTGATGCTTCAAAGAAGGTCTTAGGCTGTGTGCGGATGCAGAATGATAAAGTGATATCCTATGCCTCAAGGCAGTTGAAAATCCATGAGCGAAACTATCCAACATATGATCTAGAGTTGGCGGCTGTGATCTTTGCCTTAAAAATCTGGCGGCATTATCTCTATGGAGAAAAATGTGAGATATATACTGACCACAAGAGTCTTAAATATATATTCACACAGAAAGAGATTAATATGTGCCAGAGAATATGGATAGAGCTCATCAAGGATTATGACTATTCAATACATTACCACCCTGGGAAAGCGAACAAGGTGTCAGATGCCCTAAGTAGAAAGGATCCAGCAATTCTATCAATGATGAGAATTGAGAAGGATCCAATCTTCTTATACTTGATGAAGATGGACATGGGAATCATAGAGAAGGGAACATCATCAATCCTTTCACAAATGATTGCTCAACTGTCTCTTTTGGAAATGTTAAAGGATGCTAAAAAGGATGATGTGGGAATTCAAGAAAAAGTGGAAGCTATAAAAAAGGGGAAATCCTCAGAGTTTAATGTTAATGAAGAAGGAATTGTGCGGTTTGGGGAAAGACTATGTGTTCTATCAAGTCCGGAGCTGAAGAAGGAACTTTTGGATGACGCACATAGTTCAAATTTCTCTATTCACCCAGGGAGCACAAAGATGTATCGAGATCTCTGAGAAAACTTTTGGTGGGATAATATGATGAAGGAGATCGCTGAATATAAATCAAATTTCCTAGTGTGTCAGTAAGTGAAGGCAGAGAGGCAGAAGTCTAAGGGGATGATGCAACCATTACCCATACCAGAATGGAAATGGGAGAACATCACCATGGACTTTTTCACCAGACTTCCGAGGACATCCAAAGGCAACAATGCAATCTAGGTTGTTGTGGATATTCTTACAAAGACTTCACACTTCATTGCTATTCGGGAGGATTTCTCTTTGGATCAACTAGCACAGATATATATCAGGGAAGTGGTAAGGCTTCATGGAGTACCACTATCTGTTGTGTCTGACTGAGATCCAAGATTCACCTCTATGTTTTGGAAGAGTCTTCAACATGCTCTGAATACTGAACTGAACTTCAGTACGACCTATCATCCTCAAACTGATGGCCAATCCGAGCGGACTATCCAAACACTTGAGGACATGTTGAGAACATGCTCAATGGACTTTAAAGGAGGATGGGATCAACATCTTCTTCTGGTTGAGTTCTCTTATAACAATAGTTTCCACTCAAGCATCTAAATGGCACCATATTAATCCCTATATGGTAAAAGGTGTAGAACACCGCCATGTTGGGATGAGGTCGGTGAACGTAAGCTACTTGGACCAGAAATGGTCGAGGAAATGGTGGAGAATGTGAAAACCATTCAGCAGCATATCAAGGCATCCCAGAGTCGACAGAAGAGTTATGCAGATAATCGTCAATGAGACCTTGAGTTTAAAGTTGGAGACCTGGTGTTTCTATGCATATCTCTGTGGAAAAAGGTCATGAGGTTTGGAAAGAAAGGGAAGTTAAGTCCAAGGTACATAGGCCCCTTAGAGATTCTTGATCGTGTTGGGGCTATGGCCTACCGACTAGAAATTCCACCTACCATAGCCAAAGTGCATGATGTCTTTCATATATCCCTCTTAAGGAAGTACATACTGGACCCTTCACATGTACTCTCTTCTAAGGTGGTACAATTTGAAGATGATCTTTCTTATGAGGAGAAACCAGTGAAGATCTTAGATTATAGAGAAAAAGTTCTACAAAATAAGACAATGCCCCTCGCCAAGGTGTTGTGGAGAAACCACAAGTTTGATGAAGCGACTTGGGAATCGGAGGAAATGATGAAGTTGAGTTACCCACATCGGTTTTAGTGTGGGAAAAGGAAAATTTCGAGGGTGAAAATTCTTAAGGGGGAATATTGTAACGACCAAATGTTTCATTTATGGAAATCCCTCTTGATCTAATTAAATGTCTCTTTATGTTTATATAAAATGTCAACTTCTTTGGTTTTATGTTAAGAATTTTGACCATTGCTAATTTAGCCGTTGAACAGTGATCACATGATTAGTATAAATATAGGACTTTAACAAATCTAATTTACTCAGACAAAAGAAGTGATGACATCATCCAGTAGAATTTCTCCATACGAAGCCCATTTGTCGGAGCTCAGAAAAGAGGTGGTATCCTTGGGCTTCTCTCTTGACCAAGCCCAAGCTGAGCTTCATCATGTCAAGCTCGAACGGGTCTGTCTATGGGAGAAGTGGAAGTTGATAGAAATTACCACTCGAGCGATGTTATCTGAGCCACCCCAAGAGTCTGTCACCATCGCATACCTTACCCTTAGGTCTTATGCGGATGTTTTAAGGGGTTATGTAACAAATAAATAGTACTGTATTCATGTACAGAATTTTTGTATATAATAATGAATATAATTTATAGTCATTATTGATACATTGTAAATAGTTTTTAAATTACAAATAGTGTTTTTAATTATTATTTAATTATAAAATCTATTTTATTAAATTAATGGATTTTTGAATTAAATAATATTTTAAGAAAATATTATTTTTATTATTAAATTAATTTTTATTAAATATAAATGATCTTATAATTTTATGATTGCAATTATAATTTTTATTAAGGTTTGAAAGCCATTTATGTCAAAACCCGTGAATTTTCGATAAATGTCGGTTTTTATTTTAAAAGTGAAAATTAACATATTTTGAAAATTATTTAGATGAAATAAATGTTATTTCTGGAATCAGGACATCAGAATTATCCAATGGTGAATTTTTCATAATTTTCTGAGACAGTCAAATTTTTGGGTAAAAATTAAATACCGTTTAAATATATAATGTGTTTTATGACATCATAATGACCCAATAGTGATGTAATAAAATACTATAAGCTTTATGTTCGGCCAATATATGTTTTACCATTAAAATAATGTGATTTTGGGTTTGTTTGACTTACTTTTCAAAGCATTAATGGACCCCTCAAGACTTATTAAACACCTTGTCTTTTTAAATTAATTTACATGGGAGTGTGACTCACCTCCACATAAGTAACCTCATTATTTTATAAAGTTCGGACCTTGGCCTTATAAAATATTTTTTTTCTCTTACCTTTGACAAAAACCATGGGCAAATATCATTGGATGGTTTGTGGTTTGGATTAATTTAATATAAGGGGCCCCAAACCTAAATAATAAATAATTCCCTCACCTTTCCTATATAAACCCACCCAAGCTCCCACTTCCTCCTCACTCAAAAACTTTGGAGTTCGTCCAACCTCTGCCGTACTCTCTCTAGAATCCTCCCAAGGTGCCCCAAGCTCCCAATAATCTTCTCTCATAGGCCTCTCTCTAGCCTTTGGAAGCACACTTCCAAGTAAGGTTTTTTTTCTTCCTTTCTCATTTTTGTCAATTTTATTTAAGTTGTATTTCCCTTTTAATTTCAATTATGAATGTTGGGGTATGGTTTCTCACCTCCCCCATACAGACCTCTTATTTTTTAAATGATGGGATACCCCTTTCTCTCTCATTAAATGCCTCCCATGTACACCCGTTACTATGCCGAAATTCCGAAAGGAACTTCTCTATCTTCTTTTACATTCAAGCAATACTCTTGTATCATGAACCTAAATTACATTAAAATTGTTGGGACATGTATCTATATGACCTAATTACTGTCCATTACATGTAAATATGATGAGGAACGACTTTCTCTCTCATCAACCATTTTTATGAATTCTTATGTCATGCCGTTACGCTGCCGAAATCACACCGATTTTCTAAGCCAATGTCATTGTGTAGTGAATACCATGCCCATTTCTCCATCAAGGGTATTCACCTTTATGCACATTTACTTATTGATTATAAAGTTTCATGTATTAATTTTACATTCCTTTATCATGGAATAAATGATTATGTTTTATGAATCCATGTTTTATGATCCATGTGGCACACTTATGCATGAAATGAAATGTTTAAGAAGGGTGTGCCCTTATAGCGCTCCAATGCATTGGGTAAAGTATAGTATCATGATACGTCATTTGCAATGAGTGTTGACTCATTCTAATTCAAGTGCAATGAGGGTTTACTCATGCTTCATGTGTAATGAGGATTTACTCATGATCCATGTACAATAAGCATTGGCTCATGCTAATTCCATGTTAAGTGTTGTTGCCACATTTCCATGTTATGATTATCATGCTTTATCATGCATTTATGTTCATGTTCTTATTATGCTATGTTGATATTCCTATTGTCTAACATGTATTGTACTCCTCATGTTATTCCATGTGTACTCCCTTACTGGGCTTTATAGCTCACCCTTTTCTTATGCATGTCCTCAGGTTATCTCATGCAATGCTAAGTACGAGGGAATGTAGTGGTCATGTAAAGTAAGTTTTCAATAAAGATGTTGTATTTCATGTTTTAAGTTTTTTATGTAATGATCCTAATCCCCAAAGACACTAAACCTCTCAATCTTCTTGTTGTATGAAGTGAAGTTTTATGTAATAAATCATGTTTAAGTTTGTAATAAATGTAGGGTTGTCATATCTGCTGCCAACTACCAGGCGCTCCATCCGCCATGGGTCTGCCGCCAAATACCAGGTGCTCCGTCCACTGGTCTAGTCGACTCACTCCAAGTCGAATTGGTCAATCACTCGTCAGGTCCATAACTACTAGGTCTCCGCACTCCATACGCTCGTCTCCGGGAGGATCCACTCCACGAGCTACTGGTCGATACTCCAAGTATCACAAAGTCCCACAAAGAAATATCACAAAGGACCAACTCATCACAGGGGTCTCAACGCAATAGACGACACGTCAATAGGACGCCCAATCTATGAGTTATTAGCCTTTTCGTCCTGGGGGCCTGGTTGGTTTCGTGAACGAACCAACCCGGCCGTATCTCAACTATACCCCGAACTCTCATGGGGTATACTCAAAGGAACTATTTCTCAACGTGATTACCAACACCGCTGATGGTTTGTCAAACTGACGTTCGGTCTGAGAGTTATTAGTATTTTCGTTCCAGGGGCCTGGTTGGTTTATAAGATAAACCAACCCGACTGTACTCCAATCGCATCCAAACCTCAAGTGGAGTATGCCAAAAGAACCATCTCATCAAGAGGAATCCACCAAAGTCGATGACACGTCAATCGGACGTCCAGAGATCAAGTTATAAGCGTTTCCGCTCCGAGGGCCCGATTGGTTTCGGGTTCAAGACAACCCATCCATACTTCAAATGACACTGGTTAACCAAACCGGTCACACCATTTCGATCCATACCAAAAAACACATGAGATGGACTACCCATTGGTCCAAAACGGATAGCCGGTGAAAAATTTTCATTTCACCACAACACGCGCGAACTGAGCCTCATGGGGCCCACACCTCAACCTTGACTTAAATATCCAAAATTGGTCTAGAAACATCCGTCTTAATTCTAGGGACACAATGTCTCAGACGGTTCGTCATTCCGACACCGTAAGATAGAGATATGTCTGATAAAAGATCCCGTAATAATAATAATATTATTATTATTCGGTGTTTCATGGCCTCGAGCCACAAACCAGAATTTAGTATCCAACATTAGACTTGAATCGACCATATTAATGATAGGATTACATCTCCACTGACAGCAAGCCAATCGGACGTCGCACACATGAGTTATGGCGGGTCGAAGATTTAATAATAATATTAAATCTATTATTTTTCGAGCGCTTTGGGTACACGATCCAAAAACACAAAAAGACATTCAATATTGGACTCGGAATGTTCGTCTCGAAGTCAGGGTCGCACTACCGCTGACAGTTCATGAAACTGAGATCGCACGAAGAAGTTGCGGACAAAAAGGTCTTTTATTATCAAAATTAATAATAACAATATTTTATTATTATTATTAATTAATTATTTGTTTATTTTTCTAACTCGAAATTCAATCCACGCTCCAAATGCCCCTTGTTGCGTGCCGAACTCTAATACCAACACTTAATTCTTATTCTTTTTTTATTTATTTTTATTTTATTTCCCAAATCTTTCTCTCTCTCCAATCTCCACCTTCTTCCACGATTTTCACGTTTCCTTCTCTTCTCCTGCAACCCAAATGGCGAGCCCTTCACGCGGCAGCCTCATCTGCCTCCGGCCTACCACGCCGCTACTCCTCCGGTCCGCCACATCTTCATTCTAACCCCAAAAATTATGACGATCGTAGATTCTTGATCCTCGGGTCGAGATCTCCATGTCTGTATGTCGCGCTCAACGAAACATCGATGTTTTGACACGCTTAATTATTTGGCGCGAACGAAAGCACAGAGAATGTGTGAACAATTAAATATAAAATGGTCATGGAATATGTCTGTATTGATGGCCATTTTTGTTTGGCCATCATCTTTGATAATCAAGAACACAAGTAATTGGAAAATAAATATTTATTACACTTTAAGATTTTTAATCTCAAGATAAACGAGAAGAAAATTAATTCAATCAATTGTTTATCGATCCGTGAATTAATTTATTTAATTCGCGTTCATAATGAGAAATTAAACTGAGATAAGGAATCCACACAGATAAATACTAAAAATAAAGGCTCAAGCTCGAGGGTATAAACCACATAAATGAGAAATATATAATATTCCCCTACCTCAACAATTGATGTCGAACATCGGGCGTCGCAGTAGATGGTGTCGGAGAATGGCGTCATGGAGATTGGTTGACGATTTCGTGGATGTCTGGGTGCGTCCGAGGAGAAAAGATCATTGGCGACAACGCGTTCTTCGAATCGTAAAGTGTTCCTCATCGAGGGATAATGTCCTTCGTCGGAGGCGTTCTTCATCAAAGAGGGTGGTGTTCTTTCTTTGAGAGAAGAACCCCCTTCTCTATTCCTCCAGACCTCTCACCAAAATATCAACCCAACAAATTCCCAAAATAAAATAATATCTAAGCTGTTATTTTATTCTCAGAAGTATTTCAAAATTCAAACAACTTAATTTAATTAAGTTAAGAGTTATAATTCATTGATTAGCCTGTGTTAGAAAATATTTAAGAGGGTAAGAGGAAGAGGAAGAGTCCTCATAAATAAGAGGGGAGTTTAAGGAGGGTTAAAATAGAGTAAAGGGAATGTGAAAGGTTGGGGCTCGTGTGGGACCCACCTCACTAATATCCTCACATGGGTAGTTAGGTGATCCCACCCCAACTCCCCCTTGTAGGATATAAACACTTAGATACAAAAATAAAATTGTTCCATAATTTTATTCACTTCATATTTAATCCACAAATTTTAACTTTTCCTCCTAAGAAAACGCAACTGTTGTAAAGGTCCCCTTAAACAATTACTGGCGTTGTGAGTTCGTCAATGCCCTCGGATTTCAATTCCGAGAACCGGTTCAAAATATATAAAAACTCGCTCATTCATTCACTGAATGTACCCGAGCTAAACTTCGGAAATTGATTCCGGGCACACTAGGCCTCAGAATCAGGTGTCGTCAAAAACTGCGTACTCATAAAATTCCAAAGAAATTAAGAAAAAACAATTCCTTGAAATTTACAGGTCTTTACATATTTTATATTTGTTCCTTACCTTTATTACTAGTTTATATTTCTTTAATTTTTTAGGGATAATACATATTGAAGATTCCTCTATGATTTTCCCTTTTAGTTAAAACCCTATTTAAGGAAACTTTCTTCAATTAATTTTGTGCAAAGTACCACCTACATAAAATGTGTTTAAGAATTAATCACCTATTAAAACTCTCATTATTTTCTAGAGAACCCAAATGGTTAAATTTTTGTGTAAATAAAAATAATAATCCCTTTACTTATATAAAATTTCAATTTCTCATTTAGAAAAACATCACCTATGCGGTTAGATTTTATTCTTACTTATCATTATTAATTTTTATGAATTTTATACATTTGAACCTAATGTTGAGGACCAATTTTTCTCTATTATAATTTATAAAATTATTTAATTAATTCCTCTCATGGAAATCCTTATGATATAGCCATCAGTTGTTCTTTGGGGAAAGATTATGAAACCCACTTCATTCTCATGGGTTTTATCATTCCTATGATTTATATAATGTTTATTTTCCTCCTGTGGAATAAATATTCATGGTTATATTATTCTTTTAATTATGTGATGGGTGGTAATATGATTTTATAGAGATCCAATGAATTTGATAATGCTTTATATCTTATGATATGTTACACATGGGATTAGGGAGTCAACCTAATCCACTCTGGGACTGTGTCCACGATGATATGATGGTATTGGGAGTAAATTTTGACCTATTCATATGATTTCATAATTTATGTTGATTCTATGTATTTATGATGAAACAATATTATGATATTATTACATTATTCCATGTTTCCATTCTTATTATCATTCTCTTTATGATGTCATGTTATGACTCAAAAACTATATGCATTGTCTCACCATCATGTTTTACATTGATCTTTACCTTATATTGATTTCAAGATAACCCATTTCCTTATGTATTTTCCCCATGGTTTCCTATAAAATTTTAGAATACCTATGGAATTTAATTGAACTATATGGATGTTTAAATAATGATAATCTAATTTATGTTTAAGATGACATACTTATGTGTTTAATCTCCAAAGATACTAGATCTATCGATCCTTAAATTGTATTTATTGAAAAGAAATGTAAAAAAATCATGAAATAAAACGTGGTTAAGGCTTTGGATTCTATAAATATCGTTAATATTGAATAGTTTTGGAGATGGAACATAATGTGGTTCTAAAAAGTGTTGTGAAAATATGAACCAATTCAAATATTACAAGAACCTCACAAGTCTAGTATGAATAATCAATATCCTAAATGATTTCTATTTAATATGAAAAATAATGATGAAATTAAGTTAAAATAGTAAAGATATACTATGTGTATATAATATATTAAGAGATATGATTCTGAAAAAGGGTTATATGCCATCAAATCTGAACTAGGATCTATGTATAAAAATAAAATTAGAGACTTTATTGAACCATCAAAAATGGTAATACCTATATGGTATAAGTGGATTTTATAAATGAAAACTGACATATATGGTAGTTTTTCTACCTATAAATCTCAAATGGTGGTGAAAGGATATAAAAAATTCATGGTGTTGACTATTAAGAAAAATCTTCGGCTATAGAAATAATAAAATCCATTTTGTTATTTATTTATTTAAAAACCTATTATGAATTTAAAATCTATTTAATGAACATAAAAACATCTTTCCCTAATATAAATATCATCAAGGATATTTATAAGATACAAAATAATATTTTTTTGGATCTAAATGATGTTTCTAAGCTAAGAAGGTTGCAATAATCCATTTATATATTAAAAATAGAATCTTAGAAATGAAATATATTTTTTATGTTGTGATAAAGTAAATATTTTTAGATTAAAAGAGATGAATCTTTAATATATAAGTAAGATAGTGAGAGTGTAGTGACCTAAACATGGTTACCTAAACTAACCCGATCTATATCAGTATAGAACCTCAGACACACCTCCTAATAAACAGAGGTTAGCATTAATACTGAGGGATGATTGAAAACTAAGGGGACATGATTTTCTTTCATTGATACATAAACAATAAATAAATAATAAACAAGAATTTAAGTTGAATTTTTTGCATCAATCATAGGGTTGAAGTACTTAAAATAACCAAACATAAGTGTCTATTAGGGGACCCTTACACAACTCATATCGGGTCAATACATTTTATAAGAATTATATGGATATTCATAAACATAATACCATAGTCCAAAACACCCCTAAATTCAACATGTATGAATAGAAATGGTAAAAAATATATAAACAAATTGTTCCACCCAACCACTCCCTTATGAGTAAAAAATGATAAATCCTAAGGTAAAATCATCCATTTAAAGTGTTGAATCCATCCCTACTATATCCACTACACACATCTATAAAAAACACAAAAAATGGTCAACCTAAACTCTAAACACCATGTGTAGTGAATAACACATCTTTGATACACTATTCCCATATATAGATGCGTTTTTACATTAACTAGGTCACAAAAAAAGGTCTACAAACATTTATTGGTGAGAATGTGTAGGGTTTCATTACATCATGTCGTATAGGAGTCACCACCAAAAATCATTTAACCTTTAATTAAGGAAAGTTTGCAATACATGAATATAAAGTTTTTTTTAATCAAATAATAATTCTAAGAAAGTTATAATGTTTTTAAATCTAAAAAATCAATAAGAATCATATTACAATAGTTCTTCAATAATTTTTAGCAACGTTTTCTAAATGTAGATTGAGAAATGTTCAGAATCTAGAGAGGGTTACTAATTTACTTAAGGGACCTTCTCTCCATAGATGTTCAAACCAATAAATCCCCTATAAGATATAGTTTTAATAAATATGTGTACCAATATATTTTTATATATAATAATTCTCCCAGGGAGAAACATATACTCACTCTAATTTGGTGGTTAGATATTCCTTTTTATAGTGACCATATGTAATTATCCACACCTAGGAGGTACCACCTTCTCATTGGAAGTAATTTATATATATATATATATATATATTGATATATCATAATTGTATATATATTCCTTTTACTTACTCTATATGAGAAAATGGGAATAAATATTGTTGAAATTCCAGTGTGTTAGTGACACACACACACCTCTATCTAAAACCTATAAAACAAGTATCGACCTACATATTCTATTCATGAAAATAATGATATATATGTTTAAATCAATAATAAGCCTTTAAAAATTTCATATATGTTGGAATCATAAAATAAATCATAATCATATCATAATTAAGTTAGTAATTTAACTAATATGCATCAAAGTGGTAAAATTCATGCATAATCTTGTCATTTATGAACCTTAGCATCACAAGAACACCATAATTGATAATAAATGAAGGTATCCCAATATGAAATAATAAGCATGAATTTTTATTTAAATGGGTATGCATAAGTCTATATTATGTTCAATCTGTTGATAATCCTCAATACATGCATTAAAGGGAATGAATTACACCAAAAAGGATATAATAAAGTTCAATTTACATTTAGTTTATAGGGAAGTAGCAAACATAATTTATCCATTTTCAATATGCGTGTCTAGTATTTCATGATTTCACATTAAATTCAGGATACCTAAGAACCATAGAAACATGTTTGAGTGTAACATGGTAGTGATCATAATAGTTTAATTTTATAACAATAAATTTACACTATTTCGTCTAAAAAATATGTTATAAAATTACATAGATCATGTATAATAACTCCCAACATGGTTTTCATGACACCAAGGTATATGTAATACTCAAGAAAGTACATCCAAGTAAAAATGAATGGATTTCTATGTTAAAAAGTGAACAAGGTAAAACCAGACCAAACATGTGTATACATAACTTATATATGTCTTAAAAACCTATAAATCATTTTTGAAAATTTATAACATGGTTTAAACATCATTTAAATCCTAGTTAATGGTCATATAAGTATGTTTTAGTTATAATACCCAATTGTATATATGGTATAACCCAATCATATTTGGTATACCATGAATTTATTTTTATATTTTCTTAGAGAAAAACTAATAACTTGGTGTCATTTACTCTACCCCATGACCATGTATTAGCCATAATTTATAGTATTATAGAAATAGAATAGAATCACCCACCAAAACTGTTGTTTACAAGAAGAACTAATCCCAAAAGGAGATACATTCCAACAATAATGTGATTTAGAACCCTAGGTTGAGACAAATTAAATTGTATCTTTTAAAACTAATCAAAACCCATCAATTCGATATGTTTGGAAGTAGCATTTCCTTAGTTATAATGATTTAAAACTCCAATTACTATTCATAGAGTGATAAAGTAGAAATAATCCTAAAATACAAACCATATATAGAATAATAGTATGAGGGATATGAGAATATACTATAAAAATAAAAGAAGAGTGGATTACCTACCTTTGATTCACTAATAGTGGACTCCCATGACCAGTCGATGATGAATCTAAGGGAAATTTCAAGCTATAGATAAAGGAGAGCGTAAAAAATCAATTAAAGATCTATCAAGGAGGGATAAACACTAAAATAAAGACTAAAATATTAACTAAAGGTTATAATGAGGTTAATTATATGGAAAAATTACATTTTTCAGCTCAAAATATAGATAAAAACAAGAACACAACCTACTGAGTACCTAGTGGTCTTGAATATACTATAACATCTCTATTTATCCAATCATGTTCCTAATACCCAACCACTATATACCCAATAGTCTCCAATAATAAATTCCCTTCTTCATTCCCTTTTATCTCTATTTAAGGTCTTGAATCCCTCTAAAATATTAAATTAGGATAAAAAAACTAACTGTCTAAAATTGATGGGTAAAACTAATAAGGAAGGGTAAAAGTCTATTAAAAGAGCATTATTATTATTATTTTTATTTCATTTTGATAACAGAACACTCATAAGAAATGATATTCTTACTTTTAATTATGTAAAATTTTATCTAGGTAAATGATTATCAGTGAAATATATAGGTTAATCAGCCTACATCATGGGTATGAATATTTATAAAGAAAGCTAAAAAGGTTACTTGGTTCGAGTTATAACACATGTATTGGTAAATTGATAGAATTTTAAGATGAATAATTCTAAGGATGTAATTTATTTAATGTTTCATGGTATGAGTCCTAATGTGTATTATTTTCATTCTATATAGATCAATGTTAAACACATGTTTGAGATTCCTTATGCTTTTGTTATAGGATCAATCATGATTTCTTTATTGTGTACTTGATGTGAGATATCTTAGGCTTTGAGCATAACCATTCAGTATTAATAAAATCTTAGGAAGAGACACTAGATTGAGGTAAATAATATCCTTTAGTACTTGGTATGTACTAAGTATGTATTGTGATTCTTTGTAGGTGATAAAAAGTTCATTATAATGGTTAAAACCAATTATAACTTTTAAACCAATAATGATGATTTAAAAAATCTATATTGGTTTGTGTTTTTCCTCAATAGTGGTTCTATTAGATGGTAGAGTTGTAAAAATACATTAGTGGAAGATTTTATAATATAATTAGAGTACTTAATACCATTTTATACTATGAAGTAATCTATTAGGATTAATATGTTCATTATTAAAATAGTCATAGTTTCTATTGTGTTTCTACAATAGAGAAATTTTCTGAAAACAATAGTGCTATCATGCTGGGTAAGAAACCTTGATCTTAAAAAAGGACCAAACAAATCATTTTCAAATTGCATCTCATTAGAGAGATCATTGAGATAGATGATGTGATTTTCTTGAATTGATATAGATAATAATGCAGTAAATTATTTAAAAAAACCATTAACACAACAAAAACATGATGAGAATATATAATTCATCAACATTTGAAACATTAGGGATTGGATCTAATGTATTTTACTTTTTTTCTTAATGAAAAATATTATTCATGGTATGTAAATTTTAGGATTACGGTGTTGATCATGGTTTTATTAATGATGGAAATTTACATAATATCATTTATTCATTTGGAATAAATTTCATGACTCAGTTGACCCACACACCTAGATCCAGTGCTAAAAACATATTCTTTACATACTGTCTTAGATACCAACTATAACAACATGTACATAACTACTCCATAATTACATAATTTATAGTAAGGACATAATTTCCTTAAATTCACATGAATTATTTTTTAAGAGTATTAGACAACTAGGAAAAATATTATTTTACAAAAAAGATTACACTTCTTAAAATTTATATATCTTTACAGAAAATATTTTCTTAAATTGACACCCATGTTTCATTCATGAAAAACTTTCTTTATTGAAGATGAGTATTCATAACTAAAACATTAACTTTTCTAGAGTTTCTATGCATTATTAAATCTTGTGAAGAATCATTTTAGAATATAGAATGAACATAAATCCTTGTAAGGGGTATAAAATAAATATAAAACCTTTTAATCCATTGAAATAATTTAAAACATTGAAAAATTATTTACTTTAAAAAAATTATGTTGAGCTCATATAGTATTTACCTTCAAATATAGAATTTTCTTTATTTCTTGAAAATACAATAAAAAAAACTTGTAGAAAATAATAAAATAGATAATCATGATGGTTACTTAGAAAACATGAGAACTCATGAAAAGAAAAAATTTCCTTGAAATTATACTTTTCACTTTTAAAGTTTCATAAAACTTAATTTAATCCTGTGTTTTCTTATCTCATGGAATAAAAATATTTCCATTAAAACTCATAGAAATAATAGAAAAAAATATAGTAATATTCAAAAATTATATTCATCACCCATATTCACTCGTAATATAATAATTTAACTAGTTAATTACAGCATCATAATCCCATAAATGGAATCACAAAAATTGTTAATTCCAACATCATATTTTAATAGAATCACCAAACCAAAATATTCCAACTTCTTCATAAGAGTAACTTATATCCAATTAACTTATTCATCATTAAATATTGTATTGAAGGAATATATAAGACCCACCCATCATCATCTATAATGTATAAGAACCATTACATGAGTAAAACACCTAGTTTCTTGTAATTTCATTATAAAACTCACAAAAATATTCATTTGAACCCATAATCGTAATCACTTATAGTTATATCATAAGAATAAGAGTAAATGACCTTTTATTTGATAAATCATTGAAGTAAAAAATTCATATAATAATTTTAATTTGATTTACTTTGTAAAACCATGAAAAATTGAAAAATAAAACTTCATAAAAATGATGGTTAGGATGGTGGGAAATGGAATTCATGCGGAAAATATTTAAAAATAGCCTTTCAACACCATTATAAAGAAATTAAAAAATGACCAATATAGAAAATGTTAGAAAGAATTACCATTTAAAAACTTTGTAAATAAAGACAAAGATAATAGAAACGGATGTTAATAAATCATTTAATTATAGTGAAGAACATTCATAAAAGAGTGTGCACATGGAGGAAAAGAGTTAAAATGGAAACTTGAAAACATTTAAAATATGATTTAAAAGAAAAATCCTATTACCTTGAGTATCAAATCATTTCATGTGAATTATAACCTACTAAATAATAAAATTATATTAATTGTTTACTTGATTAATAATATTTATTAGTTTTATTCCATTATTAATATTCCTTTTATTTCAATTAATATAATGTTTCATTATTTATAAAATTAGTGTAGTGCACATTTGTCATTTGGGGTTGATTAGTTCATAATATCCAAAAATACTTTCGTATACTAGTAATAGTAAAAATTAAAATCAAAATGGTTCCATAAGTTCTATATGTTTTAAGAAAGAGGGTTCATATCATTCCAAAAACTAATGAGTTCAATAGGCTATGATATAGTAACATTTTAGTGAACATTCTTTGATAACACTTTTTGACAGTTAAAACTAACCATGAATTTTAAATTTTAATTACATTTTATGTTGCCTATTTCATCCTTATAAAATTTTATTGAAGATTTAATAAATGTGTTTGATATATTTTTTGATTCCCATGGTTATTTTTTTTAATTTATAATGATAGTTTGGGAGGAACAATTAAAAATATCTATTTTTATAAATTTTATTTTTTAAAAAAGAATTAATTTTATTAATAAATATTAATATGCATGTTACCATTATATAATCATTAAAACATCTTAAATTTATTATTATTTCATAATAGTTCTAGTATATATGTTTTTTTAATCATTTATGACATAAACATAATAACATTGTTCATGTAGATCATAAAACTAAACCCAACATGAACATGTTACAACAAATGAATGAGTAATAATATATTATTTTATAGTAACATCATCATTTTTATATAATCTTAATGATTTAAAAATATTTTTCAAATTTTAAATCATATTCAATAATAGTTGGATGAATAAGATAAATGAAATATAATTCTATGTTTTATTACTTACAAAGTGTCTCAATATGGTCATTTTAGGCAGTTAAATCTTATGATGACCAATTATTATTAATTTTGATATAATGGACAAATTATATTTAAAAAACCTCATTAAAATTATAAATATCATATTTATGCATTAGTTACATTTTTAGAACCATCTATGTAACGATGTGATAAAAAATGATATATGCCATTCATGGAGCCAGTAGTCCACAAGTAACACAAGCGACATTATCATTTTTACAAGTAAATAGGAAGAAGGTAAAAAATGGTTATTACAAAAAAATCATTTAAGAATAATAATATTATTATTTATTTAATTAATATAGGATGGTTATAGAATATGTTTAGGTGGTTTAAGAATAAAGAAAGATAAAAGAAATCAGTTAAACGATTACGTCATCTTTTGGTATCCTCTACAAGGTCTCTAATTAAGCCTTATAAGATAGGTATTTTAGGAAGAAAAGAACCACTATGATGTCGGAATGAGATTTTTGGAAATATTATTTTTAGTTATTGGTTAAGATAAGGTGGTGAAAGTGCTTGAGGAAGTAAGGTGGTAAAGTGATCCTTTAATAAGTGAGAGGAGTGACACTCTTATAAATACTTAATTTATTAATATATAATAAATATAATACTCCAGGAAACTGTCACTAAAACATAAAACTTAAGAATATATATTAATTAGGTTCTAAAATCCACTCAAAAAATCAATTAGGATCAAGGTTTTGTGATATTCTAAGCCTTATCCCTCAATTTAACCCCCTCTTTAACCCTTTTACCCTTTACCATAGTGATAAACTTTTACCATTGAAACTTATTTTCATGCCCCACAATGAAATTTTCCTTTTAAAAAAAATTGAACCTTATAATACTATTTTTTTATAATATTGAATTTCTTTAGGTAGTAAAAATTAATTTTAAAATAATACACTTAACCTGATGAAAAAATGTTATTTGAAAAATTAATTTTAAGCATAAAAAGAATTTTTATCAAAATAAATCTTCGTAATTATTCTAATGATATTTATTATTTTATTAAAAAAGGATTTTACATGATTTTAAATATAATACCAAACCGAATTGTTCCTTATGAATAATTTATCAAATGAAAAGGATAAAAATTATCCTTTTACTATAATGAAATGTCACCTTTTTTTATAGAATTATGATAATAGGTGAAACATTTAAATTATTTATTTTAATTATAAAATTCATTTTTGTTCTATTAAAGGATTTTATAAATTTTTAATTCATTATTATATAAAAATTTTGTCAAAAAAATTACAGTTTTGGTAGAAAAGGTATTTTCGCTATTCACATAAAAATCAACCCATTCAGAAAAATCACAAAAATTCACACAAAGAACCTTTTTTACCAGATTAATACAAAACTGATGTTAATTTTAAAAAAAATAAAATTCTAAAATTTATATAAAACCATATAGTACATGGAAAAATAGTTTATTTAAAATAAAACCTATTTTTTTCAAATGAAAAACAATATCATTGTTTCATAACTAGATAAAATAATTTATCATAATAAATAACCATATTAACTTTCATTAATACTTAGAACATATTTATAAATTTAATAATTTTTTAATTGTTCAAAATAATAAATTATGTTAATGAAATTTACATAACCTTTAAATCAAACACCCCTTTTGAAATGAAGTGAACATAATAATATTAAATTTATTATGAGTATCTAATTGATTATATAATATCTTTTTAGACAATATATAACCACATATAATAGTTTAAATCCATTTTATACAATTATATTCATTAATATTAATAAACTATAGAAGAAATATCTTGTTGAAAATACCCGGGTTGTCACACATTTTATTTACATGAGAGTGGAATAGTAATTAACGCCTTAAGGGAAAACTTTTAGTTATCAATAATCAATTTTTATCATATAAATTCATGTATTGAGATAAAATATTATATTTATCATGGTTAAAGATTCATACTGATTTTTAGAGTTCACTCTTGAGATATAAGTGTGACTTTTTTTGGATTGAGCTGCTAAAGTATATCATATGGAATGTATTAAATATTTTATTTAATATACTTAGATGTGTATACATTATATCAATCCCTATCACATGTATTTAATACGTTATCCTATATGTAAACCATTATACTTTTATAATTTTATTATGGAAGACATGAGGTTTAGCTAATCAGAGTTTAGTTAGGTATGTTGCTAATAATTTGGTGGGATTTAAAGATATGGTTCCTAAGTCTCCCATTGATCCTAATACTCTTTCCCTATCCCTTTTACCCTCATAGGGATTCCCAATCCTTATTTTTTGGTGATAATTATCCATCACTTTCCTCGACCTATGAGTCCACATCCTCTATGTCACCCTCACCGACCATGGTCGAGGGCATCATTTGAATTTCCACTTCCATGTATGACTAACTCATCACGTCAAAATCCACATTTGGGTTGGTGAGATAGATATTTTTGGTGTTATGATAATGTGTTGGAGATGGATTTTATTTTCATTTATTGCTTGTTTTTATTGGTTTCAAGCTTCATGTTTCTTCTCTGGCTTGGATTGGTTCATTTCGATTTTCCACTCTTACTACATTACCCATCGCACATGACCCCATCACTGGTTAGATGTGATGTCAATTTGGTATTTTGGGATCATGTCAGGGAAAGCTTACAAGGTCACTCTCTTCATGAATCTCATCATTTTTTCCAACTTCTCTAAGAAACTCCTCTCTCTTTCCATGCATCCCACTATGTGTAACCCCACCCTAGTTAGGCATAGTGGAGAATGTGATGGGTTTTGCTTATGGTGGTGATAATAGTTAGTTGCAGTTATTTTGTCATGTCTCACTTTTGTTTGAAGTTGTTGGTTCGGTTTGGTTATGGGTTTACATCCATTTTCTTCCTACAATTTTAGTAATTCTCATCAATTGGTTTGAAGATAAAAAACGACTTGTTTGTTAGTGTGACAGACAAATTCAGGTCAACAAGACCAGTCACCCATGTCATCCCATCATAAGGTGGGGTAAAACTGTAGAGACCCGAAGCTTGACGTACATGGACACTACATTACTTTTGCGGAATACTTAATACATAACAAAAACAGACACACAAGGACCGTAATAGTTTAGTGTCTTTGGAAACTTGGAACGTAATCTTCTAATCGTGGTGAAAGATCTTCAACATCTCCCATAAAGATCTTCCCCTTTTTTTCTTACCTAAAACCTTTATTTATATCCTGGGGAAAAGAAAACATACAAAGGGTGATCTCAAATGCTCAGTAAGGGTATGCATGGATAAAATAAAACATACCATATACATTTGAACTTAAAAATATGAACATAATGTTTAAACATCAAAAGCTTGAGAAATGACATAAAACATGGAAGTACGTAAGGCATAGATCATAAAGAAACATTAATAATGATAAAATAGCATGGGAATAAAACATGTAATTATTGAAACCATTAAGCACATGATATGATTTCCATATTTGCCAAGGCATTGCTGCCAAGACCATCTAAGTGGACAAAGTCCCTTTCTGAATCGAGTTCACTCCTCGTTCCAGTCCTGTATTACTGAACCGGTTTAACTGGCCATTCCATCCATGTCTATCTGATGAGATATAAATCTTTACCCAATTAATTGGAGGTATATATAGGTCCCACCCATATCATAATGATACCATTCTTATGTGTGCCACAAAATCATAAACCATACATCATAGCACAACCCATGTAATAAAAATGGGATTCTTAAACATCGTGACATCATAAAACAATTTATATAGAATAAAGGAATTCATAAAAATAATTCCATCACAACATAATAAAATCAATTTAATAATAGGGATATAAATATAACCCTATATTATCTTAGATGGAAAATAATTTTGATAAAACACTTGAACTCCATTCCTGAGGAAAATATCATTTCTACTTTAAAAACATTTTCCTTTCTTAAAATGTCATACAATATTAAACTAATTGAATTTGATTAAAAATAAACTTGAAAACTTGTAAAGTAAGATTCTTGGAAATAATTTTTTAAAAATCCATTCATTCCGTATAAGTTAAAAAACATTCTTCTCGTACTTTTGTCAGAAAAGTCAAAAAGTACCTCGTACGAAAAATGACAAAATATTCCTTTCATATCTTTTACTAAAAACTCAAAGAAGGGTAAAATTTGATTTAAAAATTGTATGTGGATGGAAATAATATTACATATTGAGGAAACATGAATGTGGATGATAAAATACACCCCATTAAATACCAAAGTATAAACAATCTCAGATAAAATGAGATTGTGATATTTTCCCTTACCTTAGGTCTGATATGCTTAGTATGGATCCGAACCTCCTGTATAATGATTTAAATAATGTCATTGAATTATTACATAATCATATTCATTGTTATGATAACATATATGTTTCACTTATGACATTATATTACCCGTTCTTTTGTAAATTCATGTTAAAGTAGCATTTTGGGTAAAATCATTTCATTTGTCGTCCGTGTTTTGACTTGTAATTATTTATATGATTACTTAGATCATGATTAATTAATTACAGAATATAAAATATGATTTATATATAATATATATTCAGAATATACATATATATAATAGATCGATAAATGGAAAGAAATACACCGTTCATGGAGACGGTAGGTCGTACGTACGCATGAACGTTGTTTTCGTTTCCTTATTGAGTTGAATGGAATTAAGTAGATGACATACATAAATATATATACATAAATACAGTAGATTTATAATGTCATATATTTCATTATTATTTCTTATATATACTTTATAATCATTCTTAAATGGTTAACATGGAGAATGAATCTCATCGCGTCGTGGAGACGGTAGTCCGTACGTACGCACAAGCGATGATATCTTTTCCATAATTATTGAATTTAATTGGAGTGGATGATACAATATATCAGAATCAGTATGATGTTATAATAAATATGTATAGTTATTCTTTACACCATTATACCCATCCATGTAAGGTGTTGGTGGAAAAACAGATTACACCACGGCGTGGAGACAGTATTTCGTACGTACGCACGCGCGGTGATTTTGTTTTCCGTAGGATGGATAGAAGGTGAAATGGGGTTGTTTCATATTTATAATAACATATAAGTATATTAGTGATATTGATGTTATTACTTTATAATGAAACAACTAAATAATAAGAAGTTGAAGAAGAAATAAGCTTGAAATAATCGGTAGAAGAAATTACCTCTTCTCTGATACGCCTCTTTAAAACCTCCTATTAGGGCACTAAGATTGGTCTTTGAAGTATACTAGGACCTCTATGATGTTTCTAGGGAAGTGGAGAAGATAATTTGGCAGGGTTTGGCCGATCTTGAAGGCTCAAAGTGGTGTGAGTAAGAGAGGGAGGAGGTGCCCTTTTATAAGGGAGGAGAGGGGCACCTTGGGAATCCTCAAAAATATTAGTTTAATATAAATTCAAACCCCACATAAAAACCTCAAAAAATGACTCATATTAGAATATTAGATACTATAGGGTTGTAATATCATCAACCAATAAAATTTAGACATGTTAGGAATTTATTTTAAACATTATCAACTTGGTTTATCTTTATTTAATCAATTTAATTTTATTTGTGGTAATAAAATTCTAAATTTTAAATTATAACAAATAATTTCTTATTTATTGTTAATTGACCAAAATTGGATACTTAATAACATTTTAGACCATATAAATTTAAATTTATAATTTTTAAATATTTTTGTGATTTTTAAACAATTTTATAATATGTTATTTTTATAAAATAACAGTACTGTCAATTTTGACACTATTGATTTATTTGAATTTAAATAAAATAAATACAGAAGATATGTTCAAAATAAAATCTTTAATAGATTCATAAAATTTCATATGTATCTAGAAAATTATTGGAGCACATTAAATAGTTCATATAATATTTATTTTATTATTTTTTAAAACCATTTATTTGGTTTATCTCTTAATAAAATAATTACTACAACATTTTTGTATAATTATTTAATATAATTATTTGTTGCATAACAATTAAAAATAAAATCCAATGATGAAGATAAATCTATTACATTTCCCAATAATACTTTTACTCTAATTTATCATCTTAAAATCACAATATTTAAATTGTTATATTTATTAAATTATGAATGTGACAAGTTTGGCATCATTTAAAATAAAATAATATAAGTGTCATAATTGCTTTTATAATTCACCAAATAGTAAAATATTCGACCATTTGATGATTATAGTTTAAATGTACATGACCAATAAGTTTTGGTCAGGGTTTCGTGCCTTTTATGGTCACTATTAGTTTAATAAAAACTATATTCTTGATTTTTCACTAGATAAACAATTTCTTCATCACTATTGTGTCACAATTAATGATAATTATTTAATCCCTAAAAATTATAAATAAATTCATATGATGTAGATAATTTTATTATCTTTCTTGAGACTATTTAGTTTCTATGTTTCATGATGTTTATCACTAAGTTAATATTAATATACTTATAAGATTTAAGAGAGTGACATGTTGTCACTTTCTTTGGTTTTAATAATAATTAATTTATTTTCAGGGAACAAAGTCCATTAAATGAATATAATACGACCCTTAGGTGATATGGGTCGACTTTTAGTCATCCAATAGTATTTTGGAAGGTTTTAAGGTAATTTTATAATCTTATATTTACCCTTAATTACCTGATTTACCTTTAACTATGGTAAATAAATTTTACCGTAGCTACTATTTATAATGCCCAAAAATAAAAAGTAGCCTATTAACATAATTTGTACCCACTGACTCCAAATATGGAATCCATTTTTCCAAATTCAATACACAAAAGTTGTAGAAATTAAATTAAAATTAATCCCGTTGTCGAAAGAAAACGGGTTTTTGTTTAAAACATTGCAAAAGATTGAATTGATTTTACCTACGAATTCAAGGTAAAATCAATGATAATGACATACATTATATTAAATGGTAAAAATATATTCTATTTATACTTTAAAACCATTCAATATTATAATTTACCCATATAAATTATTACGATGAAAAAAGTTGTTTTTAGTTAAAATATAGCATGTTTTTATTATTCATTAAAATATGAAAGTTATCAAAAAAAATATCAAAACTTTATCCAATGTAAATTTTTATATCATGATTCAAAGGAATAAGTTTATTTTGTAAAAATTAACTTATAAACTTCTCAAAAATTATATTTAAAATGGGTGTGCCATCAAAAGGCGGCAAAACTGCATTTTTTGAAAAATACTTATTTTACCTGAATTTTTTTTTTCTCATACCATGTTCTAGAAAATGTGTAAGATGAATAATAAAGTTATAAAATTCAAAATGTAGTTAATACTATTCATAACGTGTAGTTTATAATAATATTATAACCATATATCGTTGTTTAGTGAAACCCAGTATTGCGTACTACACACGCTACCGAGGAAGGTCGTGATTGCGTGTAATGAAAGCCAAGTTAGGGTTGCGTGTTGTACAAGACTCCTTTGTTGTTGCGTATAACAAAATCCAACCATATTTCATTTATACATTTAATATATATATATATACTCAATGTTGTGTAGAATGACTATTATCAAACGAACTTGAAATTGTGTATAACATGATCCAAGAATTGTGTTGTGTATACTGCAAGCTAATACGGTGTTGCGTATAGCACAAGATAATCATGGTGTAGCATAAAACACATGACATCAAATAAATTAAAAAGAATACTTATCATAAAATCTCGGGGTGTTACAAAAAAAAAAGATAAAAAACTAGTCTCATATATAAGAAAAAAATACATACAACCAGAGTACTATGTGGAAAAAGGATACACAACTGATCCAAACTAGGAAAACTATAAGGAAAGAAAATTCTAGAAATAACCAGCCACCATGCGAAAAAATGACACCTCCAAACTTTCCCAAAATGACATAAAGTAAAAAGAATCCTGCATTACACAGAATGATCTCCACTTTACCAAAATCTTGAAAAATAAGGTCTAGAGTAACCTAAATGTAGAAGTAGGATATGAGAAATAGATCCCAGTAGGACACCTACAAGGAATCTATACAAGTTATAATAACATGAATTCATAAGTCTAGGATTTAAAACAAAACAGTTTTACAAGTAGTTTTATAAATAAATCAATTTTAAATCCTTTTCAAATAATCGATTACTTTCATAAATTTAATTCTATGTTTTAAAATCCAAAAATAAGTAGATAAATATACCAATATATGTGTGTGTGTGTGTGATCCAATATCCATGAAATAAACTATCACGTAATAAATAACCATAAACAACAATGCACCTACAAGATGATCTCCAGCCTAGAGAACAATAAGTATTATAAACTCATAAGCCAAAAAAGGCCTAAATTTGGATCAGAACTAACATCGAGGCATGCCATAGGACATCAAAATATATGAGGTTACCTCCTAGTGGTATCACACACACTAAGGAAACCTTTGTCTCTTTCTTGATGCACCCAAGGTTCCCACAATGAAACGTTTTTCAATTTATGTTTTAAAAACTATTCTCACTTTTTTGTAAAACAATTTCAAAACCAATTTGATCTACATTATGTTTTGAAAATACATTTTCCATTTCAAATCAAGGAGATTTTATTTTCAAAGAAACCCCTTTTCAAATGCGAACCTATGCCCCTTTTCAATTTCAATACATAAAATTCCATTTTAAATCTCAAGAAATAAATATAAACTACAATAAATTCAAGTAATTGGACAAATTGAATGGATCCACTTACCTCAAGAGTGTAGAAAACCTAACCTCCTTCAACAAAAGGGATTGGAAACCATACGATCTGCCTCTAAAAGACAAAGGATGAACAGATACAAAAAGGATTGATAGAAAAAAAAACACAATTACCCATCCCTATAACATATGGTGTCGTAAACACCAATAAGATAGAAACTAAGAGGAAGGATTACCCTAAAAGATTAAGTTCCTAACCCTTCTAATAAATTGTTGAACGAAGTTATCCAAACTGAAGGAAGACACCCAAAATCTACAAGGGTAAGAGATCGGGTTGAGTGGGGGAGGCTGTAAAAATAAATGATCCCTTAAACTGACACATGACAGTCTAAAATTGGAACTTAGGGAATTACATGGTGTGTAATATTTTACATGTCTTGAATCTATTTCATTTCAAGTTTTACTAAAAAAATTATTCACCTTTTAAATTAAAAAATGTATTTGACATTACATGACATGTAACCCTTACATTACAGGTAAAAACTCGCACTGTGAATTCCACTCACAGGATGAGTCCATCCGGTGTTACATGTCGTGAAACACTACTGCACATCATGTAACTACCTAGTGATAGTTGAAAAAGCCAAGGGAAAATATGAAAATATAACAAATCTTTGACTTCACCATTATAGGTATCCTTCCAATTTAGGGTCGATAACACACGCTCGATGAGAAAAGGTAACAAAAATAATATATCAAAAACATACCTGACATAAAGGTAATGGTGTATTATAATATCCCCACTATAAAATCATTCTATCCCTAGAAGGACCTCAAGATCTTGGATCTGTAAAAAGGGTAGGCCACTACTGCTTCATCAACGACCCAAACTCCCATGTATCATAGTGATCTTATCTGCACAACCACTGTACAAAGACTAGGGGAATCATTTTACCATGGACTACCTTATCTTGGAAATCCATAATCTAAACTAGGTGGTCAACCAAAGTGGTATTGGGTTCAAGAACAACATCTACCCATCTAAACACATGGTAAGGATTTGGTACATACCTTCTGAACTAAGAATCATGAAAAACTTCATGTATAGAAGTCAATGTAGATGGTAAAAGAAACTAATAACCCACCATCCCTAGTCAATCAATGATCTCAAAGGGGACCACAAACCTCATTGCCAACATACCCTGCTTACCCAATCGATAATGTCCTAAGTGAGGTGAAACTATGAGAAAGACCTGATCATAAACCTCAAACTCCAATAGTCGATGAAGACATTCCGCATAAGATTTATGATGACTCAATGTTGTGATCAAATGAATTTGGATCAACTGAATCACCACTTAATCTCTTGAACAACAATCATCCCAACAAACAACCACTCTCCCAACTCTACCCAACACAAGGGAGATCGACATGGCCTACCATATAAAGCATCAAAGGGCACCATACTGATCAAACATAGGTAACTATTTTTGTAGGATAAGTTGAAAAAAGGAAAATTTCTATCCCCAGATCCACCAAAATCAAGAACAGAAGCCCAAAGAATATCCTAAAGAACCTTGATAGCCTTATTTTTCTGTTTATCTGTCGGTAGATGATAAGTCATGCTCAATTTCAACTGTGAACCCATTTCCTCTTGAAAACCTTTCCATAATATGGATGAAAACCTTGAGTCCATATTAGAAACAACTATAGAGGGAACCCCATAAAGATTCAAAATCTCTTAAACATGTAAATTTGCAAGATTTTCCACTTTCATCATTTCCTTTATTGGTAATAAATGATCTGATTTAGTGAGTCTATAAAAAAAACCAAATTCAAATCCTTCCTAGTAGGATTCGATGATAAAACAATGATGAAATCCATCTAAATATCATCCTAATTCCAAAACAGAATGGTTAAAGGTTGCAACAAATTAGGTGGTCTCGGGTGTTCCTTCTCAACTCTTTGGAAAGTGAGACACTATGATACAAAACCTACAACTAGTCATATCATCTCAAAACACCAATACCAATGTCTCAAATCATGGTACATCTTTGTATCCCTAGGGGGTATGGACTAAGAAGACTAGTTTCCACAATCTAGAAACTCCTTCCTCAAGGAAAATGGAGCAACTGACCCGTTGACGAAGCACAAAGATCTACTGGGAGACTGATATAATTCGCACGAGGTCTCCTCATCATTTTGGATTTCTACAAAGCATCTAATATTAGTGTTTGTTATCTTCTTGAGTAAAACTCACTCATTAAAATATGATTCAACCTTTATCGAATCTAGAAACACCTATCCACCATCCTTCTTCACTCCCAAGTTCATCTCAGTAAACAAACTCATCAGAGACCACTTCTCAACTAACTCGTTCAAGGCTTGTGTCAGTAATTTTCTACTCAATGCATCATCCACCACATTAGCTTTCCTAGAGGTATACATGATATCAAAGTCAAAGGTAAAAGGATACTCAACCCAATATCTTTGTTACAAGTTCAAACCTCTTTGAGTGAAAATATACTTTAAGCCTTTATGATCAGAATATATCGTAAACTTCTCTACAAAGAGATAGTGATTCCATTTTATTGATTTCAAACATAACATATTCCCACTAAAGATCATGGGTTTGGTAGTTCTTCTCATGAGGGTGTGAATAGTGAGAGCCATAATCCAAAACATATTTCCTCTACATCAATACACATTCCAAACCCATACCAGAAGCAACACAAAAAATATCTTAACATGAACCTGGTTCTGGAAAAATAAAAAATGGTGCTAAAATAAACCTTATCACCAGATCCTAAAAATATCTATGAAACTTTTTGTTCCATTCAAACTTTACACTCATACAGGTTAAATCTGTCATTGAAGATGTGAACTTGGAGAAGTATCAAACAAACCGTCTATAGTAACCTGCCAAACCCCAGAATATTCAGATCTCAAAAATATTTTCGGGATGCTCCCAACATATATCTTCCTGCATGTTTTTAGGATCAACCGAGACACCCCTTTAGATATCACATGTCCCAAAAAAATCACTTCATAGATCAAAAACTCACACATGAAAGGATTACCATACACATGATGTTCCCTCAATGTTCTAATAGTGATATCCAAATGGTGGATGTGCTTCTCCTCTATCATGATGTACACAAAGATATCATCTACAAACACAACAAAAAAAGAGTCCAAGAACTGATGAAGGATTGGGTTCATTAAATCCATGAATACTTTAGGAGAATTAGTGAGTCTAAATGGCATAATCAGAAACTCAAAAATGCCCATATCGACTCTAAAACACTATCTTGGGTATATCCTCTTCTTTAATATCAACTCATGGTACCCCAACTACGGTTCAATCTTATAAAACCAATGATACCCCCTCAACTGATCAAAGAGATCATCAATTATAGGTAAAGGATACTTGTTCTTAATGGTCACATAATTTTACTTCTAATAGTAAATACAATGTCTAAGACATCTAGATACCTTCTTAGTAAAGAGTAAAGGAGAATACCATAGTGTGATTCTATGAAGAATAAATTTATTCACCTATAGGTCCTCATAAGGAATTTACGTTCCACCAACTCAGCAGGTTCCATTCGATAGGATGGTATAGAAATGAGCATCATTCCATGCAACAAGTCAATAGTAAACTCAAACTCTCTCTATGGTAGTAAACCAGAAAAATAATTCAGAAAGGCCTTAGGGTATGCACACACAACCACAGGTAGATAACTTCCCAATCATGGGTCAACTACATCAAGAAATATTTCTGAAAACTGGCATGAGATTAAACTGGCATTAAGAACAACCGACCCTAACCTTCCCAATCTAGAGTCCCACTAACGATGGAAAATTTGAGTGACCCCATCATTATATAATAAATTTAACTGATGGAATTAATATTCTATCTGTTATTTGATGCTAATCATCCAATAAATGATGAAAATCAAGTCAATGATGTCAATATCAAGCCCTAAGAAGTCCCAAAACACCTCAATGTCACCCATCGCCACCTGAAATGTTGGGCATTTGAAACCTTGATCGGACCTCTTTCCTAAAGGCATGTAAAGATCCCAAAAGAATGACATAAGATATAAATTAAAACCAAAAAAATCAACCAAATTTTATAAAATAGAATAATGAGTAGCACCAGTACCAAAAAAAAATCTAGCACCATAGAAGATGATATAAACACAATACCTCTAACAGTAGTTGGCCCCATTTCAAATTCTCATAGAGAAAATTATGCTCCATAAATCCATCCAGACATAGCCAATTTTAAATTCCCATTGGACGAAGAATGAAATGAACCTCCCTTGGAAGCATCAAAATAAACCTATGACCACCTGATGAAAGTGGATCCTGACTTACTTCGTTGGTACATCTTATCACAGAAATGATTTTGATGGCCAGATCGCCCACAAAGATAAATTGTTCTAGGATCATACATAAATTGGGTCCTAGTATGACCATGCCTCCTACACTGATAGAAAATAACCTATTTCTTCCATGTAAAATCCATTGAAATAGGTCTTGTAGAAAACTGACCACTCTTGCGCTTTCTTTTATGACCGGAAGAAGCACCCTAGCTAACTACAACACCAACTGATGCCCCACCCAAGCATGTCCTTCAATCTATGTCAGCCTCAGCCAAATATTAATTATCCACTAAGTCTAAAAAGTTCAAAAGGTATAAAATAAAAATAATTGACCTAAAATCATCCCACATATCCATCTTGAACCAATGAGAATTCAGGTAATCAACTATGGAAAGTTCAGGTGCCAAATGCACCAACTTCAGAAAGAAGGTGGAGTACTCTAGAACAATATGCTCCCCTTTATACAATAATAGGAAATCCTAGGTATTTTCCACAAATAAATTCTTAGGACAAAATTTTTTGATTGAAGATATTATTGAAAGAAACCCAGGTAAGACCTTTGTGCAACTTAGCTTGCACTATAGAATCCCATCATCTTCAACCACATACCTCGAGCTTATACATGGAAAAAATCTCATAATAATCCTCAGGATTCTTTGAAATGTTGACGATACATTCTATTCTTTCAATCTAATCCTCTTACTCTTTTTTCCCTTTTTCACCATGTAATATCAGTGAATGCTTATTGGTAAATTCCGATCCATGATCCACTGCCCATCTCGGGTTCACTATACCCACTGACCCCAAAGTCTAGATGGTACGAATCACTACTTCAACTAAATAGGGGTCCATTGGAGGATCCTCCAGCATAACCTACCTCATGGATTCCTCTATTATATTTTGAAGAGCTCTTCTATGAGGCATTTTATATTAAACATAATATAATAAACAATCAGTTACAAGCAACTCCAAAACCATCAAACCAAAAATCGGAATCTAAAACAATGATTCACAGCAATAAAAATTTAAAGTAGTTATGAATCCTATAACAAAAGAAAAACAACTTTTTAAATAAATAGTCCCATCCAAATAAACTCCCCACTTAGTTTATTCAAATGAACATACACACACCAAGTCCTGAGACATTACAGATAGGTTAATTTAAATAAACATCCCATACAATTTATTCAAATGAACCTAATTAATCAGTCTTAGACTTAGTAAGTATTTTATGACTACCCCTAATAATTTAGATTAAGTAATAGGAGTGAGCTATCTGGGACCCTTTTCTGCACCTACTGTCTGAATTCTGATGATCCTAGTCCTGTCTACCCTAGACACAAAACTAACTCAGGCAGTGCTGAAACACTTCAGGATGAGTAACCTCCCTCTGATACAAAATTGTAACATACCAACATGATTCAACCAGACCAGTCACCCAATTCATACCATCACTGGGTTGGTAAAAACAAAGATAACAAAACTAGTATCTTATATAAGAAAAAAAAGAAATACAACTAGAGTAATATGCAAAAAAATTGAGATACAACAAATCCAAACCAGATAAACCAGAAAGAAATAAAATTCCTTACATAACCAGCCTCTATGTGACCAAATGTCACCTCCAATCTATCCCAAAATAAAACAAAAAAATAAATTGAAGCCTACATGCTACTAAATGCTCTTCCCTTTACCTAAATCCTAAAGAAGAAGGTCTAAAGCCACCTAAATAATGAATTAGGGTGTGTGAAACAGATTCCAGTAGGATACCACCAAAGAATCTATACAAGTTCTAATAACAAGAATTCATAAGTCCAATATTTAAAACAAAATATTTTACAAGAAGTTTTATAAATAAATCAATTTTAAATCCATTTTAAAATAATCCTTGATTTTTAAAAAAGTTCATTCCATGTTCCCAAATCCATAAATAAGCAGGTAAATATATTGATATATATATGTGTGTGTGTGTGTGTGTGATCCAAAATCCATGAAATAAATTATCATGTAATAAAAAACAATAAAAAACAATGCACCTACTATTTGGGATCTAGATTATGGTATAATATGTACTAGACACTCACAAGACAAATAAGAAAAAAATGATATATCCAAATCAACATTGAGGTATTCCATAGACCATAGATATATAAGAGGTTACCTCTTTGTGGTGTCATACACACCAAGGATAATTGTGTCTCTTTCTCAATGCACCCAAGGTTCCCAATATGAAATGTTTATCAATTTCTATTTTAAAAACCATGCTCACATTTTTATAAAAAAAATTCAAAGCCAATCCAATATACTTCATGGTTTGAAACAAAATCCATTTCAAATCAAGGCAATTCCTTTTTAAAGGAAAAAATCATTTTCAAATCTGAACCCATATCCCTTTTCAATTTCAACACATGAAATTCCCTTTCAAATATAAAGAAATAAATATAAACAACTAGAAGTTAAAGTAATTGGATTAATTCAATAGATCCTCCTAACTCAAGAGTATATAAAACTGAAATTCTTTTGACAATGGGGATTGGAAACCACAAGATCTACCTCTAAAAGATAAGTCATGAAAAAAGACTAAATATGATTGATAGAAAACAAAATCTAATTTACAATACCAAAAAAACAGTGTTGTAACCATGAAAAAGAGAGATATCAAGAAGAAGGCTTACCTAGAAAGATGACGCGCCTAACTCTATTGATCAATCACTTAACAAATCGATCTAGATAGAAGGAAGACACCCAAAATCACATATGGTAAGATGTTTGGACTAATAGAGGAGGATTTAAAAACAAATGATCCCTCAAACACCCACAAATCATACTAAAAATTATAAATTAGGGAATTACATGGAATGTAATATTTTACACATCATGAATCCCTTTCATTTCAAGTTACGCTGAAAAATATGTCAGATTTTTAATTAAAAATAGGATTTCAAATTACATGAAGTGTAACCCTTACAAGTTTTTAAAAAAATAATGATATAAATTCCACTCACAGGATGATTATATTTGGTATTACACATTTTGAAACACTAATACACATCATTTAACTACCTAACGGTTGTAGAAAAATCCTAGGGAAAATATGAAAATCCAAAAAATACATAACTTCAATATTATAGGTATCCTCACAATTCAGGGTTTACAACACATTCTCAAAGAGAAAATTAAACCAAAAGAAAACATCAAAACATAACTGATAAAAAGGTAATGGGGAATTATAGCAAGTCTGGTGTTGTTATAATGGTGAAGATCGGTTTCATGGTGGTGTTTCTTTCATTTCAGATGGTTTCATTTTTTAATTGATGGTACTATAAAAGATTCTTATAGTGTTTAAACATTGATGTTAATGGCATCAAATCAATGAATTTGAATTATGAAGATTTATTTTTTTTCTGTTGGTGAAATGTTCATTTTATTTTAGTTTTTATTTTTGTCTTGTTGTTTCATGGTTGAGACCCTGGATCTAGATGCTGTAGACAAAGCTTCAATGTTTTTTTGGACAATCATTCATCACTTCGATGTTGGTGTCAAGGAACTGTCTTAGTTTTATCATTCCAGCTCATCCATATTTTCAAAAATTATAATTTGGATTATTTTTATATGTTTTTTATGATTTCATGGTTTTTGAAAGAAGGTGGTGATTCATTATGGTCTTTTATTTCACAGGTTTTATGGTTCCCACTTAACCTAAAGTGATTTTATATTAAAAGATTAATTTGTATGTGGTGGGTTTTGGATAGCCAAGATATGATTTTTCCTTCCATATGTCAGTATTCAATTGAGTCCCTTAATTAAATGTGTCCTTGTAAATTCATGGACATGATTAATTGAGTTGAATGTGATGTGTTCATTTACTTTTATGAATAACATGTGATGTATTTATCTATACATGTAATTATTTTTAAGTATAATTGTGAATTTATGAGTTTGCCTATACAAGGAAGACATATCTAATGTTTTGTAGCGATACATGATGTCTTAGAAAATGTATTATATGTAAATTCGTGTTATGTATGGAGACGCATAAGGTAGACATGTTTATATAGAGATATTTGTGTTTGATAGAGATCACTCTCGATACTGTTATAGCATGAGTAGTATTGATACGTTATTGAAGGCTGGTCTTTACATATGTTTATAAATATGGAATTAACAATCATTTTCAATGATATAAAGGTCTACAGGGTACTACATAAGGAATTTGAGCAAGGATTTATTTTGGTATATTTTTTTTGTAAAATATAAGAGAACTTATAATAGTTTATCCATAATGGATTAGATATGATTTCAAAAGTTTTTTATGAAATTTATATAAAATATATGTAGACCCATCATAAGTTAGATATTAAATTATTATGTATATATGATACATATCATATTCAGGGATATGGGCTACATTGATGTTCCTAAAAAATATATAATCAAAGGAGGTATAAAATTTATATAATATATTTCAAGGTATGGATTTACTTCCTTCCATATAAAAGTATCATTATATTTGGATTATAAATATTTTGATGACGTATTTAATCAAATATAATTGTTAAATATTTCCAAAATCACATGAAATAATTGAATCATGCTATTGATGATGAAATATGTTCTATGAGAATAGTTAAGGAAGTCTCATCTAATTTGGATCCAAATCTGAGACAAAATTGTCCAAAAACATTATAAGGTAGTCTGCTTCATGAAGCCCTGTGACTCCATGAACTGGTCGAAGATCGCAGAGCTCCCTAGATGAGAAATCATCTTCATGAATGAGCAAATAGTTGATGGTGGCCTCCACGAGACTGATGGAACTCTGTGACTATGCTAAGGATTTATGGTGTGCTTCTTGAGTCCAATAGAGCCACACCCATTCATGAATCCCACATTTTCATTGTGAACTACATCCGTACTTTGAAAAGTATATTTCCTATAAATACCACCCTCATTTCAACCTTTGGGGGATGGTTACCTGACCTTTCAACTTCTAGATTACTCCCATTTCACAAAGCATCTGTTCATCATGAACCATTATGAAATGGATCATCCAAGGTATCCTAGTTTCATGAAACCGCTTCCATATGTTCTTGAATACCTCCACCTAAGGTGGGGATGCAATTCGTGCAGAATTATTCCCTTCACAGAGGAAGAAGACCCTATGGGTAACTTGAGGCTTCATGAAGCATTAAGACTTCATGAAGCACTCTATTCCTGATCTAGGATTTCATCCCATGGAAGGGACACTTTGTTTCATAAAAACTACCCCTCCACGAAATCTCTGAACTCAGTAAAGCACCTTATCTTCACTAAGAACCCCTCTACAAGGCCCAATGATTTGCAAAGATCCTCTCCTAATCTTATACATTAATCTTCCCTTCTTCTAACACCTCTTCATTAATGTTGAGTTCCAAAATCCTCCACACCCATCCAGGATCAGTTCAACTATACCTCAAGTCCCTATGCAACATATTCAACCCATTCCTATTTCCCAATCTACTTCAAGTGAATCATGAGATTCCAACCTACCTTTTTATTCTCAACATAGATATGCTAACGCCTTTTTATTCTCTGAATAGGAATGCTAACATAGACCTTGTGATCAACCAATCCTCTACACTATTAAAACCTATAATTTATAAAACCATTTCCATACCCAAGGTGTATAATTGGTGGTTATGTAAGTCCAAGGGGTTATGAGTGAGTTATACATGTCTGAGATGCATGATGTAAAACTACCAAGTACCAATGTCCCCAATATATGATGTTAAACTTTGGCCTTACCCAATGCGAGAGGTTCATGATGCTCTGTGTGTGACTTGAAAGGGATAGTCTTCACACAGCCTACCCTCATAGGAAATGATGTCCTCCTCACATGGAATGAGATCCTACCCATATTTAATGAAATCTTTATTAGGAAGCTTCCATACACAATCCCCACACTATCTATTGTTGATGAATCTTGCATGACACGAGCATCAGGTCTACTGCTTCCTATTGTTTCTCACACCGAGCATGACTCATGTGGGATTAGAGATTAGTAGTGAATATGACAGTAACCACCTCCATTTCCAAGGGCCTCTCCCATGCATAATCCCCAATCATGTCCCATCCATGGGGCTCCTTAGGTATAAGCCCCATCCCTTTCCAAACTACATGGGATTTGATTCCCAACCAACTGGGATACATAGGAAGCAAACACAATGTACAAAACAATCATCTAAACCCATCCTAATATCTTACAGGTCATATCCCTGGTAAGATCATACCACTCACCTAGGAGTCCACATCTCCTCCAGGTCCATCGGGTTGCTCAATACATAATCCACACACTATCCAACTTGGAACAATCCTCTTGTAAATGGTATATTGTATGAATAGGCCCTATACCATCCCTATCATACACCCCTTTCAAGCTGTGAGTGTCCTTAACACATGAAATTAAACTACATGGACCGGTCCTATCACATGATCTTAAACTGTGGCAACAAAATACATGGGCTTTGATCCCTATTCTCTATACAAGGAATGTAGGATGCCTTTATGAGTTCAATCCTAACCAATGGTAAAGCTATGTTCACTCCTTCTAGGTTTACACCTCTTTGATCCACCTATAATGGTTTCAAGATCAACCTTCATGGTGTGACATATTCCCTTTTTGGGACATTCCTCCTAGATCTCCTCCTACAAGGCATTCTGATCTATCCATCGGTAAACCTTCATGGTGTGACATCTTCCCTCTTATAGTAACACCTCCTTAATCTATCTTTTTAGGGAATCTTGATAAATCAACTTCATCTCCATAAGATATTAAAATCTTTCCATGATTTTCTCTATAAGACATTCCAATCCATCTTCACAAGGCGTTAAACTCATGAACTAGCTACATAAAAGCTACCTCGTGATAAACATGGGAATCCTTAGGTGAAAGAGTTGAAAGAAATTAACCTATGGCATTGGATACATCATTCTAAACATTGGATTCCTAATATGAAAGCCTTGAAATATAAATACCTCCTACATTAGATACCTCATGATTGATATTAAATGCCTTGGTTTTCGCACATAAGATGCATCCATGAGATTCCCTCCTATGATGAACAATAAAGGTGGCCAATGTTCCTAGAATCCAAAAATGCTAGTGATTCCCAATGTGAATACTTTCCTGACTGAAGGTTATGAATTTTCAAGAACCATTGGAATGTCCAAAAAGAAGCAGTGTAATTAACCAGTGACCACAAAGAGATTTCACCAGGAATGAGTTCCAAGAACATTACATAACTCTATGAGGGGTACCCGAACTGGGTGATAATTTCCAATGAGGAATCCATGGAAGGAGGAACCGAAATCCCATCATCTTGTTTCAATCAAGGAGATTACATCACTAATGAAAGTGATGAAAGTTTCCTAAATTTGGAAAACAGGAATGAAATAAAAAGAATTGTGATGCCAACACACATCAGAATACGAGGCATGGCACCCTGATGAAATCATCATAAAGAGAAATGGTGAAACTAACATGAAACGTTTCTCTTTAACCATAGGGATTATCAATAATAGTAATTAGATCAAGGATTCTACTCAAAGGTTTCTGATGTCGTGCCACCAACAAGAATGGTGAACCCAATGTGAAACTATTCTCCTCAACATGGGGACTAATAGCATTTGAGAAATTAGAAGGCTATCATTTCACTGAATCCAGCTATCTATTTTCAAGAACCCACTAAGAAAATAGTGGGCCTGGAATGGAACTCACCAAACATTAGGGAAGTTAAAGTTTGGGAATACAGGGCTATGACATCATCATCATAGATATCTCTCTATGGCCATGGAAAATAGGACGATGCTAGGGAATCATGCATTGCATTCCTTATATCTGCATTGAAAGATGAATCCACCTTATTTGAAGGAACCAAGCTACAGGAAACCAGCTGACCAATGCTTAGAGATGCAAGGGAAGAAGAAATGTCAATGTGGTAGTCCCACATGACACCACCTCCACCACAACATTTTTTATGTCATCAGATACTGGGAACTCACATCCCATATCACCATCTGAAATCATTTAAAGCTCCATCACCTCATCGACACAGTCGCCACCAAGGGATATGTATGTAGCCACTACTCCCCACTCCAATAGTGAATCTCTTTAGGAGCCTCTCTCTAAAGCGATTCTATGACTCTCGCCCTTACACCAAAGAGGTAGGGGATGCTCGAGTCACCCTAGCTATGACTACCGACCTAGATCCACCAAGAAGGTATCCCACTGGGCCCTTTCAGTTCCAAAAATGACCGGTACAACAATATAAAGAACATGTTAACTATACCCCTAGTCTACCTACCTCGGTCTGGAAACCCCAATGTTAAGGTCGACCATAATTCCAAGAGAATTCCCATCAAGTAGCATCATCTTTTATAGATATAGTCTCTGTAACACCCCGAGATTTTATGAAAAATATTTTTTTAATGTCTTTTGTTGTAAGATACACCAAAATTTGCTTGTGATATATGAAACACCGTATTTTCTTGCAGTATACGCAACACTATTCGTGGCTTGCATTACACACAATTTTCAAGTTCGTTTTGTAGAAAATATTCTACGCAACATTATGTATAAATTTTTTTTAATGTATAAATGAAATAAGTTTTGATTATGTTATACGCAACAACAAACAGAGCTTTCACTACACGCATCCCTGACTTGGCTTGCATTACACGCAATAAATACCTTCCTCGATAGCGTGTGTAGTACGCAATACCGAGTTTCACTAAACGAGATATTATTATAATATTATTATGAACTAGCCGTTATGAATAGTAATACCCACTTTTTGAAATTTTATAAATTTTATCTTTCAAAATGGACTCTATTTTTAGATTTGGAATATCGAAATTATCTTAGGGTGAAATTTTGGTACTTTTCGGATAACTTTCATATTCTGATGAATAGTGAAAATTAATAAATTTTAATTAAAAACAACTTTTTAATCGAAATAATTAATAGTGATAAATAATTAATTTGAGTGGTTTTAAAGTATATTTAGAATATATTTTTATCATTTAATACAATGTTGGTCATTGTATGTAATTTCACATTTAAACCAGACATAAACAATTGTCAATCTTTTGATAGTTATTATCTCTTAAAAACACGCTATTTGTTTTGACGACGGGAATAAATTTTTAAATTAATTAATGCAACTGATATGTTTTTAATTTGGTAAAATGGACATCATTTTTGAATTCATAATATCAAAAATAGATTAGGCCTAATTTTTGGTAATTTTCTGGAAACTTTTATTTTTTTGATGAATAGTGAAACCACTAAGTCGTAGTTAAAAAAACTGAATTTTTCATAAAACTAAATTTTACCGCTTTTGTGAGTGGAATTTCAAAAATCCAAGAGACACGGTTAATATAAAGGACTAAAATGTGGTTCAATGAGATGAAAATATTTTTTGGTGAATAGTAACTTTTTACTTTTATTTACCACGGTTAAAAGTAAATATGATAATTAAGGGTAAAAACGATATTATTACTACCCTAAAACATGTCCTAATTCTATTGGATAAGATTAATTCGACCAAAAACAACCTTAGGAATAAAATATGACCATTTAGGCCCACTTGGATTAGATTAGGACATTTAATATTTATTTATTTAAAGAAGGGTTAAAATAGTTAAAATCAAAGTTTAATAAGTAAATCATTTTTAATATAGGGTTATACATAAGATAAATTCGACTATAAATATTCATTAGAAATCTAAAAATATTTCCTACATAATGGTATTTTATTTATAATTTTTAGAAATTAAATAATTTAATTTAGTTATGACACAATGATGATGCAGTAATTATCTTATTAATGAAATATTGACATAATTGATGTTATAAATACATAAATAAATTTAATTTGAGACTTTTTATGAATTCAAATAATTTTATTGGTTAATATTACATGTTATTATGGATTTAATTAAATATTTTCGAACTAATAATTCTGTTATGATTTTCACAAAAATCAATTACCAAATAGTGTCAAAATTGTCATAAAATAGTTTTTAAAACAAATATTATATTATTAATTGTTATTTTATTCCTAAAAATCTAAGGTTCGGCCAAATGACTTATATAAGGTTATATATATTAATAATAAACAACTTGGGGTTCTTTTGTCTTGTTATAGTAAGTTTATTAACCTTATAGTGTAAGAAAACAAGAAGACACGGTAAAAGTTAAATTATTGAACTTAAAGCTAAATCTAAATGATAAGGTTAAAATAGAAACCTAAACTTGTCTAAATTCTATTGGATTAGAGGATTTAGAAACATACCAACCTTATCTTAGAAATAACTCAATTTGGAGATATTAAAAACCGAATATGACTTTATAATAAAATAATATTTTTAGTTATTCCAAAGGTGCCCCTCTCCTCCCTTATAAAAGGGCACCTCCTCCCTCTCTTCCTCACACCACTTTGAGACTTCAAGCTCGTCCAAACCCTGCCAAATTATCTTCTCCACTTCCCTAGAAACATCCTAGAGGTCCTGGTATTCTTCAAAGACCAATTTTAGTGCCCTAAGAGGAGGTCTCAAAGAGGCGCTTCAAAGAAGAGGTAATGTCTGTTACCGATTCTTTCAACATTATTTCTTCTTCCACTTCTTCTTCTTTAGTTGTTTAATTATGAAGTAATAACATCAGTATCACTAATATACTGATATGTTATTATATGTACAAAAAAACATATTTCACCATCTGTCCATCCTACGGAAAATGAAATCATCGTGCGTGCGTACGTACGGAATATCGTCTCCACGTCGTGGTGTAATCTATTTTCCACCACCACCTTACTTGGATGGGTATAATGGTGAAATTAATGAATATATATGATTATTGTAAATTTATATTTATTCTTTAATATTATAAATACACTTTAATACAATTATACGATAATGAGAATGATATCATCACTCGTGCGTACGTACGGAATACCGTCTCCACGACGCGATGAGATTCACTCTCCATGATAACCATTAAAGAATGATTATAAAGTGTATATAATAAGTAATCATGAAATATATAAAATAATAATGCTACTGGATTTGTGTATATATATATTTATTTCATCTACTTAATTCCATTCAATTCAATAAGGAAACGAAAACAGTGTTCATGCGTACGTACGGCCTACCGTCTCCATGAATGGTGTATTTATTTCCATTTATCAATCCATTATATATATGTATATTATGAATATATATTATATATAAATCATTTTTTACATTTTGGATGTAAGTAATCATGATATAAGTAATCATATGAATAATTACAAGTTAAAACACGAACGACAAATGAGACGATTTTACCCAAAATGCTACTTTAACATGAATTTACAAAAGAACGGGTAATATAAAGTCATAAGTGAACCATATATGATATAATAACAATGGATATGATTCTTTAATAAGTCAATGACATTATTTAAATCATTATACAGGAGTTTTGGATACGTACAAATCATATCAGACCTAAGGTAAGGGATAATTTTGCAAATCTCATTTTTATCCGAGATTGCTTATTCGTAAGTATTTACTGGGGTTATTTCTATCATCCATGTCCATGTTTCCTATAAATGGTATCATGTATGTCCTTTTTTCCCATTTTTTACTTTTACTACATGGTATGTATGGAATCTTTCTTTTACGAGGTACTTTTTTACTTTTCCGGCAAAAGTACGAGAAGAATGTTTTTTTACTTATACGACACGAACAGATTTTTACGGTTTTATAATGCCTTATTTTCATGAAGCTTCCTCCAAAATATTTCATGACTATTTTCAACAAAATATTTTTCTTTTAAAATTGCATGATGTTTTGTGAAAAGAAATTGATTTTGAAGAAGAAAGGATATTTTCCTCAAGAATTCATTACAAGTGTTTTATCAAAACCATTTTCCATCTAAGATGACATTATTTCATATGTGTATGTTTCAAGTATAAAGTCTCTATTATTTACATGGTTTCACTTTTCTTATTATGAAATGATATCCATTTCTTTTATATGGATTATGTGATGGTGGGATTATGTTTATGAAACCCATTTTATTCGTTGGGTTATTATGAATGATGTATGTTTATTTTGTGGAACAAGTAAGAATGATTTCATTATGAGATGGGTGGGAACTATATCTCCCTCCAATGAATTTGGTAAAGATTTATATCTCATGAGATAGACATGGCTGGAATGGTAAGTTAATCCGGTTCAGTATTACAGGACTGGAACGAGGAGTGAACTCGATTCAGAAAGGGACTTTGTCCACTAAGATGGTCTTGGCAGCAATGCCTTGGATACTATGGAAATAATTACATTCCCTTAATGGATTAAACAATTACATGTTTTATTACCATGCTATTTTATCATGATTTATGTTCCATTATGATCTATGCCTTATGTACTTCCATGTTTTATGTCGTTGCTCAAGATTTTGATGTTTAAACATTATGTTCATGTTTTTAAGTTAAAATGTATGTGGTGTGTTTTATTTTATCCATGCTTACCCTTACTGAGCATTTGAGCTCACCCTTTTTATGTTTTATTTTCCCCCAGGATTAAAAGAAATTTTTAGGGTAAGGAAACAAAAATTGGAAGATCTTTATGGGAGATGTTGAAGATCTTTCACCACGATTAGAAGATTACGTTGCAAGTTTCCAAAGACACTAAACTATTACGGTCCTTGTGTGTCTGTTTTTGTTATGTATTAATTATTCTGCAAAAGTAATGTAATATCTATGTACGTCAAGCTTCGGGTCTCTACAGTTGGTATCAGAGGAAAGGTTTAGTTAACCTTTGGAAACTAGGATGCGAAAACTTTAGTGACATCCCTAGAGATATTTCTAAGGTATGTCTAGGGATGTCCCTAAGGTTAAGTGTACGTATAGGTTATAGTCCTATAATTGCGCTAACTATCTTAGAATTAAACCTAAGATGTTAGATATTGAAGGTACTCCCACTTTATTATGTTATTTTCCCTAGCATGATTTTTGCCTCTCACACTATTCTTTTTGGGTTTTAGAAAATGGCTGGAAACAGGAAGATTCACGATAATAGAGGATATAATGGACAATGAAATGATATTCTTCATGAGCAACCAAATGAAATGGGATTTTTAAGTCCAAACATCTTTATTATGTTGAATTAGAAATCTCATAATATGATCAATAAACTCAAATTTGGTAAGTTTCCTGACTCGGCTAATAAGAGAAAGATGGAGTTTCATGATGATCATAGAGGAAAGAAAGTTCAATTTCACCTATGTAAATCATGTGGGAAGAGGCATCAAGGAGAATGTTTCAAAGGAACTGAAAGATGCTTTGGGTGTGGAAAATAAGGACACAAAGCCAGTAAGTGCAAAGGAAAAGGTTCAGTTAACACCAGGGATGAGGATAATGGTATTGATACGACATCAACAATGGTTAAATGTTTTAAATGTGGAATGTACGGGCATTATGCAAACCAATGCCCTAAGGGAAAGTCTCATGAAGAGAATCAGTATGGTCGTATGGGTAGTATTTATGTTGATGATGATGAAGAGACTAAAAATGATATGTGAGATGAAAGAATTGTTGAAGCTCGGTCAATGGTTTAAGAAGGTAGTGGAATGATTACATGTTTATCAAGTGTAATGTTGTATAAGTAATCTCATGGTACTATGGAATAAAGAGACATCTAAGGATTGTTACACTGTTGTATTTCCTTAAGTTTTGAAAGGGTATGATGAATGGTACCAGTAACCTTGAAAGGTTATTCAAATATTTTTGGAAAGTAGATGATATGTGCATAATGAAGGGATGAGGAGAAAATTAAATGTTTGATAGTATTCATGAGCTCATGACTGATATAAGGAAATAGTTATATCATGGTTTGAGTTTATAGAATTTTGGGGTTTTGGTGTGTGGAAAGAGTTAACTTTTGACAGCACTCATGTTTCACTAAGATTCAATGGGTATTCATTTTTCAAGAGAATATAAGAATAAGGCCTTCAAATGTTTGGAATGTGACAAACAAGACATGTCTTATGATATATGGGGATCAAAGATGGTATTAACATGCTTGTTATATGAAATCTCTAGTAATCGTTTTCACTATAATATGAGAGTGGACTGCAGTATTATGGATAAGCCTAAAGATTTGAATGGATTATATTGGACATAAGTTATTATTGTTTAAGGGTAGAAGATTTTTCGATATTATTGATGGGATGTTATAGTAATGTAGTTTTAGAAAAAGTAAAACCTACAGGATGGGCGACAACCCATCGCGTCAGACAAGGCTATGGGAATCGAACCGACAACCAAAGTGCGACTGGCCTTTATCGCCTACCACTGGCCTACAGGAAGTCCCTGTTTAGTAGAAACTAGTTTTATTATATTAAGCAGTATGATATATGAAGTATAAGACCATTTTAGGAACCATATACGATTAATCTCACTATAGATGGACTTATGTATTTTTGATAACTTTTATAACCTTTTGTTTGAGACAGATGGAATGACCCATCATTCTATCGCATGATCTGCTAACACTTCACAAATGACAAATTAAACTTCATTTCTTTAAGAGATGAAGTGGAAATTGTCCAAAGAACGAAAAATGGTGAGACTGTACCAAAATCATGGAAGTATTTCTTCTAATTCAAATTTCATCAACTTTAGGGAAATGATCTTGAAAATCAAAAATGTTGTCCTAGTGCTCTTATATCTGATGAATTAGATGGTACCTTAGATCATCACAAATTTATGGCTTTTTGATTGATGGATTTTTCATAGCCATGTTCGCTACCACTCTCCATCAGAACATGATGGTTAGATTTTTCCTCCATATCCATATTTTCACCTATGTTCTCCTATGTGGAAACCCAGTGATGAGTTATTTGGGTATCCGTTATGTTTCTAACGTTCCTTTTTTTTAAATGAAGTTTTAGTATTCTTTTTTATGATGTGGGTTTCTATGAAAGAAACTCTCGTGTAATAAACCATTTATAACCCCGAAGAATTTTGAGGGAGAAATTCATTTTAAGAGGGGTAGAATGTAACACCCCGAGATTTTATGAAAAATAATTTTTTAATGTCTTGTGTTGTATGCTACACAAAAATTAGCTTGTGATATATGCAACACCATATTTTCTTGCAGTATACGCAACACTATTCTTGGCTTGCATTACACACAATTTCAAGTTCGTTTTGTAGAAACTATTCTACGCAACATTATGTATAAATTTTTTTTAATGTATAAATGAAATAAGTTTTGATTATGTTATACGCAACACCAAACAGAGATTTCACTACACGCATCCCTGACTTGGCTTGCATTACATGCAATAAAGTCCTTCCTCGATAGCGTGTGTAGTACGCAATACTGAGTTTCACTAAACGATATATTATTATAATATTATTATGAACTAGCCGTTATGAATAGTAATACCCACTTTTGGAAATTTTATAAATTTTATCTTTCAAAATGGACTTCATTTTTGGATTCGGAATATCGAAGTTATCTTACGGTGAAATTTTGGTACTTTTCGGATAACTTTCATATTCTGATGAATAGTGAAAATTACTAAATTTTAATTAAAAACAACTTTTTTAATCGAAATAAGTAATAGTGATAAATAATTAATTTGAGTGGTTTTAAAGTATATTTAGAATATATTTTTAGCATTTAATACAATTTTGGTCATTGTATGTAATTTCACATTTAAACCAGACATAAACAAGTGTCAATCTTTTGAGAGTTATTATCTCTTAAAAACATGCTATTTGTTTTGACGACGGGAATTAATTTTTAAATTAATTAATGAAACTGATATGTTTTGAATTTTGTAAAATAGAAATCATTTTTGAATTCATAATATCAAATATAGCTTAGGCCTAATTTTTGGTATTTTTTTGGAAACTTTCATTTTTTTGATGAATAGTGAAACCACTAAGTGGTAGTTAAAAAAACCGAATTTTTCATAAAACTTATTTTTACCGCTTCTCTGAGTGGAATTTCGAAAATCCGAGAGACACGGTTAATATGAAGGACTAAAATGTGGTTCAATGAGATGAAAATATTTTTTTGGTGAATAGTAACTTTTTACTTTTATTTACCAAGGTTAAAAGTAAATAGGATAATTAAGGGTAAAAATGATATTAGTATTACCCTAACACATGTACTAATTCTATTGAATAAGATTAATTAGACCAAAAACAATCTTAGGAATAAAATATGACCATTTAGGCCCACTTGGATTAGATTATGACATTTAATATTAATTTATTTAATGAAGGGTTAAAATAGTTAAAATCAAAGTTTAATAAGTAAAACATTTTTAATATAGGGTTACACATAAGATAAATTCGACAATAAATATTAATTAGAAATATAAAAATATTTCCTACATAATGGTATTTTATTTATAATTTTTAGAAATTAAATAATTTAATTTATTTATGACACAAAGATGATGCAGTAATTATCTTATTAATGAAATATTGACATAATTGATGTTATAAATACCCAAATAAATGTAATTTGAGACTTTTTATGAATTACACTAATTTTATTTGTTAATATGATATTTTAGTATTGATTTAATTATATATTTTAGAACTAATCATTCTGTTATGATTTTCACAAAAATCAATTACCAAATAGTGTCAAAATTGTCATAAAATAGTTCTTAAAACAAATATTATATTATTAATTGTTATTTTATTCCTAAAAATATAAGGTTTTTCCAAATGACTTAGATAAGGTTATATATATTAATAATAAACAACTTGGGGTTCGTTTGGCTTGTTATAGTAAGTTTATTAACCTTATAGTGTAAGAAAACAAGAAGAAATGGTAAAAGTTAAACTATCTAACTTAAAGTTAAATCTAAATGATAAGGTTAAAATAGAAACCTAAACTTGTCTAAATTCTATTGGATTAGAGTATTTAGACCCATCCCCACCTTAGCTTAGAAATAACTCAATTTGGAGCTATTAAAAACCGAAAATTACTTTATAATAAAATAATATATTTAGTTATTCCAAAGGTGCCCCTCTCCTCCCTTATAAAAGGGAACCTCCTCCCTCTCTTCCTCACACCACTTTGAGACTTCAAGCTCGGCCAACCCCTGCCAAATTCTATTCTCCACTTACCTAGAAACATCCTAGAGGTCCTGGTCTTCTTCAAAGACCATTTTAGTGCCCTAAGAGGAGGTCTCAAAGAGGCACTTCAAAGAAGAGGTAATGTCCGTTACCGATTCTTTCAACATTATTTCTTCTTCCACTTCTTCTTCTTTAGTTGTTTCATTATGAAGTAATAAAATCAGTATCACTCATATACTGATATGTTATTATAAGTATTAAACAACCATATTTCACCATCTATCCATCCTACGGAAAATGAAATCACCGTGCGTGCGTACGTACGGAATACCATCTCCACGCCGTGGTGTAATCTATTTTCCACCACCACCTTACTTGGATGGGTATAATGGTGAAAGTAATGAATATATATGATTATTGTAAATTTATATTGATTCTGTAATATTATACATACACTTTAATATACAATTCGACGATCATGGGAATGATATCATCGCTCGTGCGTACGTACGGAATATCGTCTCCATGACGCGATGAGATTCACTCTCCATGATAACCATTCAAGAATGATTATAAAGTTTATATAATAAGTAATCATGAAATATATGACATAATAATGCTACTGGATTTATGTATATATATATTTATGTCATCTACGTAATTCCATTCAATTCAATAAGGAAACGAAAACAGCGTTCATGCATAAGTACGGCCTACCGTCTCCATGAACAGTGTATTTCTTTCCATTTATCGATCCATTATATATATGTATATTATGAATATATATTATATATAAATCATGTTTTACATTCTGGATGTAAGTAATCATGATCTAAGTAATCATATGAATAATTACAAGTTAAAACACGAACGACAAATGAGACGATTTTACCCAAAACGCTGCTTTAACATGAAATTACAAAAGAAAGGGTAATATAAAGTCATAAGTGAACCATATATGATATAATAACAATGAATATGATTCTTTAATAATTCAATGACATTATTTAAATCATTATACAGAAGGTTTGGATACGTACAAAGCATATCGGACCTAAGGTAATAGATAATTTTGCAAATCTCATTTTTATCCGAGATTTCTTATTCGTAAGTATTTACTGGGGTTATTTCTATCATCCATGTCCATGTTTCCTAATAATGGTTTCATGTATGTCCTTTTTACCTATTTTTGAATTTTACTACATGGTATGTATGGAATCTTTCTTTTACGAGGTACTTTTTGAATTTTCCGGCAAAAGTACGAGAAGAATGTTTTTTTAACATATACGACACGAATGGATTTTTACGATTTTATAAAGCCTTATTTTCATGAAGCTTCCTCCAAAATATTTCATGACTATTTTCAACAAAATATTTTTCTTTTAAAATTGCATGATTTTTTGTGAAAATAAATTGATTTTGAAGAAGAAAGTATATTTTCCTCAAGAATTCATTTCAAGTGTTTTATCAAAACCATTTTCCATCTAAGATGACATTATTTAATATGTGTATGTTTCAAGTATAAAGTCTCTATGATTTAAATGGTTTCAATTTTCTTGTTATGAAATGATATCCATTTCGTTTATATGGATTATGTGATGATGAGATTATGTTTATGAAGCCCATTTTATTCGTTGGGTTATTATGAATGATGTATGTTTATTTTGTGGCACAAGTAAGAATGATTTCCTTATGAGATGGGTGGGACCTATATCTCCCTCCATTGCATTGGGTAAAGATTTATATCTCATGAGATAGACATGGACGGAATGGTAAGTTAATCTGGTTCAGTATTACAGGACTAGAACAAGGAGTGAACTCGATTCAGAAAGGGACTTTGTCCACTAAGATGGTCTTGGCAACAATGTCTTGGCTACTATGGAAATAATTACATGTGCTTAATGGATTCCACAATTACATTTTTTATTCCAATTCTATTTTATCATGATTTATGTTCCATTATGATCTAAGCCTTATGTACTTCCATGTTTTATGTCGTTGCTCAAGATTTTGATGTTTAAACATTATGTTCATGTTTTTAAGTTCAAATGTATATGGTATGTTTTATTTTATCCATGCTTACCCTTATTGAGCATTTGAGCTCACCCTTTTTATGTTTTATTTTCCCCCAGGATTAAAAGAAAGTTTTAGGGTAAGGAAACAAAAAGTGGAAGATCTTTATGGGAGATGTTGAAGATCTTTCACTATGATTAGAAGATTACGTTCCAAGTTTCCAAAGACACTAAACTATTACGGTCCTTCTGTGTCTGTTTTTTGTTATGTATTGAGTATTCCGCAAAAGTAATGTAATGTCCATGTACGTCAAGATTTGGGTTTCTACAGTCTATCCTTCCATCATAGACACATTCTACCCAATTCCAATAGTATATGAGCAGGGATCCATCCATGAATGGTTGGGATTGAGACTTCAGCTACTCCACATGTAGGATTTGTTGACTCTGTTAATCCTTAACACCACTAGGATCCATCACAATCTAGTTGGTGATGATGAGTTTTAGTATGGAGGCCCTCCCCAAACTATCACTAACCAAAGTTAAGGTTCTCCCTATGTCACAGACCACCAGCATGAAGGTACTTCTCATTCTGTTCCCATCTCAAGAGGAGGTCCCCCCCCCCACTCCAACATTGATCATAGTGGAGGTCCTCCCTACTTCATCGACATTCAGTATGGAAGTATTCCCCTTACTCATACTTACCAGCATAAAGAACCCCCATTCCATATCCATCTAGAGTGGAAGTCCTCACCACTCCTTTATCAGACAACATGGAGTCCCTCCCCATGTTTCCACCAGCTCAAGAGAAGGTCCTAACTTCTCCTAAATCGATCGGTGTGAAGGTCCTCCTCAGACTTCATCCCGTCAGTATGAAGTTCCTACTCTTGCTATCACTACCGGACAACACAGAGGCCCTCCCTGTGTCATATCCAACCAGATTGGAGGTACTCCCTACTCCTTAAATATTCAACATGGAGGACCTCCCCATGTTCCCACTAGTTAGAGTGGATGTGTTCCCCACTCATACAACAGTCAAAGTGGAGGTCCTTATCGCTCTGACAGAAACTGATATGGATTCCCTCCCCTTATACAAACTGATCAAAGTGGTTTTCCTCCACATGCTACCACCTACCATAATTTAGGTCCTCCTAGTGTCGAAAAATTCCATTCCCTGAAGAAACTTGCTAGGGTATGAGGACAAATCACCGCTGTTGAAGGAAGAAATTCCCAGAAGTTCCATGTATTTGTCAATATCATTCAATTCATAGATTCCAAAGTAGAATTTGATTTTATGATTAAACCTTCACCCCAAAAATCAGCATCAAGGTCTGGGATAGGAACTTGGTAGGTTAAGTTTTTCATCCCAGAAGGTGATATCCATAGAATCCCCAAATATCTACATAGGTACATGTAGGTGGAGTAAGATTTGGATCCCTTATAGGGGATCACAGTTCAACCATATTTATTATTGTTGATTTACATATCTACATCTACTCATGATCACTAAGATCTATTATAGAATGAGATATATGAAGAGTATCCATTTGAGTCCCCAATGAGTGCTTCTTCCCTCACACATGAGGTAGTGGTGCACACCCAGTTTTACAGGGACATAATGATATAGTTGGTACTGCCCTCGAGAGAGGTCCCATACTGTAGTGAAAAGTTAGCTCACACAATAGCTACTCCACCTACCATCAAACCACCACAATGATCCACATTAACTTCACAACCAATATCCCTTCAAGTTCCAATTGAAACCTAGGATAACCAAGAGAATGGTCCCACTTCTGAGTAGGAAATCCTACGGGTGACTCTGGTTGCTGATATGTTGTTAGTGGTATTCTGGATGAATGCAACCTCAAACATCGATATCTCAAAGTCCCTCACTGAGGACCCAGTTTCTTGCTTCTTATAAACTATCTGGATGATACAATATTTCCTCCATGACTGTTAGTTGGTCTACCCAAGAATCTAGGAGCACTTCGATGACATTGATCAATAGTGTCACATGGTTGAGTTGGCAGTGTTCCTAGTTTCTCAACACCCTGCATTTCTCGTCTACCACTAGGAACTCTAGTAGATATGTTTCAAGAGATTCATAGTGCTCTATAGAATTATGCAAGAGTCATCTCCACACATGTAGATTCAGGTCTGGGGATAGTACACTATTCTCCACTTCATCCCTATCCTGCATTAGCAGGAACTGTCCATTGATAATGAGGATAGTCCTTTGGGTGTAGTTATAGTGAATACGGTTTTCCTCGAGATATAAAAGGATGGGGAACCAACATAGTGTATTTTAGAGAACCCACCCCCAGGGTAGCACAATATCAAACAGAACCTTGTACAAGTGTCCACACTTTCCTGTAAAGGCAAATACTTGACCTTGGAGATCCCACTGCATCATTTCCTACTAATAGGAACATCATAAAGGGTAAAGAAAATATTGAGACCTCTAAGCCCACTGATCCATATGATTGTTCTTAAAAGACAAAGGTTGATCCCATAGTTACTTTTTTACTTCAAAAAATCATAGATTAGAAGTGGATCATCGATGAGCTTCTTGATGAGGATCACCCAAACTATGTCACTCCTTAACAGGATCATATACCTCCTCCACTAAGGTAGTAGGGGCATCCATAATTCATCCCATTCTAGTTCCTCTTAATTGATCTCAGATATCCTGTGTGTCTCGACAGGGCAGAGTCAAGAACTTATGGAAATAGACCATGATATGAGTCTTTGAACCCACCTAGGCAGCATGAAAATCTTCATTGGGACCCAGATCTAGCCTCCCCATGAGCTGTCGAGAACACAACCATTGAAGTCATCCCATTGATAGATTTGTAAGATGCTTGCATCCTCTTGATTCACCATTTGGAATATATGATTCAATAATTGGGGAATATATTTAATGTTTTCAAGAGGAGTGGGAACCACATACCTAAGTACAGGGAACTTTGAAAGATTACCATGTACTCCTACACAGGTCAGGAATAGGTGATACTAGAAACCCCTACTCCTATAAGATACCAAGATGTTTGTCCCATGGCTACAATTGCACGTCATACCTAACTATTCTATTGAGCCATGTTGAGCAGAAAAAAAAACCAACCTTCCATCATTGCTTTGATATTAATCATGGGCCCTATGGTCGAAGTCCTAAAAGGATTGGCATGATAGTATATGTATCCACAGTTTCAGCAGAGTAGGAGTCTCCTAATGGGGATTCAACATCTACCTAAGTGGGCACCAATATCTCTCTAGAATTATTTGGCATAGATGAACCATATCCTTCCACCGATTCCCCTATCTCAGGAAATGAAGAGGATTAAGAAGATGATCCTCATTCATTTAAAGAGGTAATCTACCCCACTATCGATGAGATGATTAAGGTGAACCCTAGTATCAATACAGATCTGAGGCCAAAGTTGATCAGTATATCCATGACTCTAGAGGAATAGAATTATTATATGGATTTCCTAAAGCAACATCTTGATTTATTTTCTTATAATTATGATGAGATTATAGGAGTATACCCTCATGTCCTCATCCACCATCTTGGTTTCCCAGTGAATCATCATGGGTTCAAGCAGCCTCTCTGGAAAATACACCCTCTTCATGGTTCCATGGTCGAGGCTGAAGTTGATAAGCTTATCAAAGATAACATCATCAAAGAGGTTTAGTACCCCAAGTGGCTAGACAACATCATTCCAATCAGGAAGAAGAATAGGAAGATCAGAGCCTATATCAACTTTCATGACCTCAACAGCCACTGCCTGATGGATGATTTTTTCCTTCTAGTGAAAAAAGTTTTGATCAATTCTAAAACTAGGTTTCAAGATCTCTCCAACATGGATGGATATTCTAGATATAAAAAAAATCTAGATGGCCCCATAAGATGAGGATTTCAACACCTTCAGAGATCCCTAAGGAAATTTTTTATATCAGGTGATTCCTTTCAGTATGAATAATGTAGAAGCCACTTATCAGTGATCCATGCACGCCATTTTCAAACAAATAATTGAGACTCTAGTTTAATTATTTATAGATGATTTGGTGGTAAAATACCACCAGTGTCAGAACCATCTTAGTGACCTCGATAAGGTTTTCAGATTCCTCTGCTCCAGGAATTTGAAGATAAACCCCTTGAAGTGTGATTTTGGGGTCACCTCTGGTAAGTTTCTCATCTTTGTCATTAGATAGATAGGAATCAAGATATACCTAGAGGATATCAAGTCCATTATCTAGATGCCTCCCCAGAGGAAGATCTGAGAGATTTAAGGCATTTAATAATACATATCCTACATAAACTTGTTTATCGTGAATCTGACCAGAAAGTGTAAGCCCTTTTCTAGGAGCATGAATAAAGGTAAAATATATCAGTGGGATGAGGAGTGACAAGACTCATTTTAAATGATCAAACATTATCTACTATAGCTGTCAGTTCTGATACCACCAGTCTCAAGGAAGCCTTTAGTCCTCTATGTGGCCACCCTATAATGATCCCTCAATGCCCTTATTGCTCAAAATAACAATAAAGGAAGATAGAACAGTTTATATTATCTTAGTTGCATTCTCCTTGGCATAGAGACCAGACACTATCCTATCAAGAAAAGATGCATCACGGTGGTTTTACCATTGCAAAAGTCATGAAACTATCTGCAACACCATGAGATACAGATAGTGTCTCATGTAGATCATATGAAGTACATCCTAAATCACCTGATGTTGAAAGGTTATATAGCATGTTGGGAAGTGATCCATCAGCAGTTCGACATAAGGTTCATTGCGTAAAAAGTCATTAAGGATCAAGTGTTGGAAGAATTTCTGGTCACCCATCCGTCCTTGGAATAATTTCCTATGGATGTTGATTTCCTAATTGATTCCATCATTTTAGTGGATTTGGATATGTCATGATAAAAGATTCACTTCAATGGTGCCTCCTAGAGCCTAACATGTAGAAGGATTAACAATACCAAGAACAATAGAGTATTGTTGGGGATCATATTCATCACTCCTATATAGGTTGTTCTACACTACTCATTCCTATTTTCAGAAGGTTTCTCTATCAATGAGGCAGAGTATTAGGCACTCATTACTATTCTCGATATGTCCCTCAAGATTGTTGTTCCACTCTTACATGTGAATAGAGACTCTGAGTTAGTCATCAAATAGTTCAATGGTGACTATATCGTTATGAATCAAGAGCTCATGCCTTTTCTCAAACACACTTGATAGCTGATGGAAGAGTACCCTCCTCAGCTAGAGGTGACTTATGTTCATCAGTTGCAGAATGTTCAAGCTTATTCCCTAGCCAGTCTGGATTCTTCTCTTATAGAACCTGAACAAGATGACATGTTCACTCATGTAGCTCATTAGAGAGTCCTTCCCCATTTCATTATAGATGATTATGATAGTTAGCAGATAAACTATCTCACTACATGTGATTCTATATCAGGACCATTGGATCCCCCAGTAGTAGAAAAAATATTTAATTAGAGAACTCCATTAATTGAGTACTTCCATCATGGTCTCCTCCATCAAGAATAAGATAAACTTGGGTGAATTATTTGGCATGAAACACAATTCACCCTCTAGAGTGTTCCCAACCTTTAGAAGACCCTATATATGTGGATTTGATGTAATTCTTCTCTGCTACATCCAAGGATATGATATTCACTAGGTCATATAGGAAGTTCATGTCAGGTCTTCTAGAACCCATTAGGCCGGATTGAAGATCTCCCACCAGATTAGAAGGTTAGGGTACTTCTGACCCACTATATTCCATGTCTTCATTGAGTTCATCAAGAGGTGTCATGCATGTTAGATTCATTCCAATTTCATGAATCGACTTCCAGAGCTGTTCTACACCACCAAGTATTATTGGACCTTTTTATTATGGGACCTCGATGTCATGGGACTATATATGTTAGCAACATATCACTAGTGCATGTTCATTTTGACCACCACATATATATTTTCCAAGTGGACAGAAGCGATTACTCTTACGGAATTCAAGGCCAGATCAGTGATTGAATTCATGAGCTCCCACATCATCCATCTATTCAGAGTCCCTCATGCCATATTCACTTACAATAGAACCAAAATCCTGGTTACAGAGATAAATAAGCTATACAACAAGTACAGTATCTGGTCTAACCATACTTCTTGCTATCATGTGCAGGAAAATAGATTGATATAGGAATTCAAAAAAACCCTCTACAAATTTCACATAATATGGAAGTCCAAAACAAGAAGCGTTAGCAGGATAATATACCCAATGATTTATGGGATTTTCAGATGGTGACCTGAAATTACACCCATGTGACTCTTTATTCCCTGGTGTATGGACTAGAGGTAGTCCTTCCCATTGAGATTCATTTACCATTGCTCTGAATAGATGTTTATGATCAGTAGGCACCCGACAGGATAGCATAATTCTATCCTTCTCACTGGAATCCATTGAATATAATAGGCTCCAGGCCTTTAATAGTATAGATAGAAATTAGAAAAATATAGTGAGGACATTCAATAAGAAAGTTCACCTATGCTCCTTCCTCCAGGGTGACATGGTTCTGGATCTCATAATGCCAATGATACATGGTTGGAATCCCACAAAGTTGGATCCCAATTATGAAGGACCTTGTATCATTTATATGGTATATTTCAATGGTGTGTACTCTTTTATCACCATGGATATGGAGAACATCATGCCTCTAACCAATGCTATGTTTTTAAAATAGTACATTTCAAGAAAGAGGAACTCCACGATTCGAATTCTATGACCTTAAACTAAAAACAATATGGTCTGAACTCCAAGACCTTAAACTAAGAGCCTAAATTCCAAGCATCATGACTTTAAACTATGGGAGAATCTCCCTAGGAATGTGTCGTCCTACATGGGCCTCCTTGGTCCTCATTTAGGTTGGGTTACTCATGTCGTTCCCCTCATATCCCTTGTGGTTGAGATGCTTCCTTCAATGGTACAAACTCTATGAAATTAAACTATGAGTCTAATTCTCTACTGCATGATGTTAAACTACATGGATTGATCCTGTCAGATTATATTAAACTGCAGCATTATTTTCATAGTCATATGATGATAAACTACACAACAGCATAATGTTCTCACCTGAAAGGACATCACCCTTGGCACCATTCATATACCATTACATATTCAAGAACTATGTACGACTTGATTCTGGTCCAAAAAATATATGTATAAATGCTACTATTTTTTTACATTCTAGTCTATCCACCCTAAAAAAGTAAAAAATGACCCCTCTGTGTATGGGTTAGACCTATGTAAGGATATTTCCATTGATAACTATGTGGGGATTTATTCCCATCCTTATGGTATACCTAATGAAACCAATACATTTTGTATTTGGTCTTAGTCACAAATTCATCAACACCCCTTCACCCTTATAACCGATTTATGGAACGCTGGGCCTACTTGGTCCTTGATCAAATCAGATATGTCTTCTACCCATTCCATATAGGTTTCCATTAGGCTAATCCAAATTTAGGAATCATGAATCAAAACTATTTTGAACTATCCTATGAAATATTTGGTGTGGAATTGGGTCTCCTTATCCCTCATCCATGTTAGTTTTATAAATCCACAACAAAAAATATATTCATTTTAGAACTCCATAGTTATATTTCTATGACCTTAAACTAAGAAATATTTGGTCTGAAATCCATGACCTTAAATTGATATCATACAGTCCAAGAATAATGACATTAAACTGCATGCATGCCTTCTTGGAAAAGTGCCATGCAGTGTGGCCCTCCTTGGTCCTCATTCACATTAGGTTTATCACTCCTCCAATCCACCTTAACCTTTTTAAGAAGCCCCTTACCCATGGTCCAGGAAACACCACCTGAAACTATTTACAATAAATCCAAGAATCGCGACTCTAAACTATGTGTGATTGCTCTCTAGAATATGTAGTGTGGCATTGGGCCTCTTAGGCCCTCATTCATGTCAGTTTTGTCCCTCCATCACACTACACCTATTAATTTGAGAGTACCCCACTCTCCATTGTAAACTCTATGAACTTAAAATAAAGTATTATGGCCTAGGAAACATGACCTAAAACTATTTGCAGTAGGTCCGAGCATTATGACCTTAAATTATTTTCTTCCCCTATTTTCAAAGTTGTATGAATTTAATCTTCATATCCTAATGTCCTCAATTCTTGAAGTGAAGCTATGATTCCACCCCATTCTAAAATGGAATTCTTATGGTTCCCTCATTAGAGAGGATCACACCTCCCATCATTTATCTCCCACCACACCATGTTCTAGAACTATGTGTGTCTTGATTACCATCCTTATGGGATATATAGGGATGCCCGAATTCCTTTTAATTGGGGATACTAAAAAAAATTTCAAATCATTTGGCTCATTTTCCCCCATCACAACTAATCTCTATGACCCTAAAATGAGATTCAAATACCAACATTACAAATTTAAACTATGCGTAAGTCTTTTCTAGGAGTGTGTTGTGTGATGCAGGACTCCTTAGTCCTCATTAATGTCAGGTTATAACTATTGAACCTTTCATGTCCCTTTTGGAATAATTTACCTCATGGTCCTCAATGCAAGAAATTAAACTGCATTCTTACCCTGGAAGATTTCAGGATACCTCTTAAAGAAGTGATAATGTTTACCCCCATTTTAAAATGGGATGCTCTATATGATATGTATGAGATGATTAAAAAATGTTACCCCATGATCTAGACATGGGATACGTCACAATAACCGTAATACACCTCAAAATACCTCATCAGAGAGGATCACCCCTCTTGGAGTTAGTATCCTATTGTACAGTGTTCTAGAACATCATGTTTTATGATTACCATCTTTATGGGATACATAATGATGTTCTGAATTCTCGTTTATGGGATCAACTACATGTTCAATACCCTTTATCCCCTTGGCCTCATATATAGTCCACACATTACAACCTTAAACTATATACAGTTAATCTTAAGGTGTATATGTGGTACATGAGCCTCCTTTCCTCATTCACATCGATTTTTACCTCTCGAATGTCATATATAAACCCTTAAGTAAAACGTTTTGTGTATATTCTATATGACATGACTTTAAACTATCCACCATGTTCTAGACTATATGACCTTAATATATGTGTATCGCCTACAAGAATTATGTGTGGATATATTCCCATCATTATAGGATACATAGAAACACTCAGAAATTTTTCATTAGGATTAGCCACAAATACACTTTGGCCTCTTGGCCCCAGTTATGGTCCACATAATATGAACTTAAACTATTTGCAAAACCTGGGTTTGAATCCCACATTCTAATATACACAATTCCACACTTTGATTAATTCTTGTTTTGGATTTTCATCACCTTTTAAATCCAAAAGGACCCCATAATGGTGATGGGATCATTCAATTTTTGTCTTACCATCAATCAAGGGCCAATACCCTAATGAATATCTTGTAGAAAATAGAGAATCATGTGTTTCGAACATGATTGATAGTCAATATTGCATTTACTCACCTCATTCTTGACTGGTGTGGTTGAGATTCTTGTTTTTTGAATATGGTCAATAGTCAATCCCTTCCTATCAGTCACCCCTAATCCATACCTCAGAAGTCTTGGATTACCACCTCTCTACTTCTCTGTATCTTAGTGGAATTCTTGAACTAGTATGCCCACACTCCTAAATTATACTTCCACATGTCAGGAATAACCCCTTACCATTTTTTGTCTTCCAAACTGAGCATGAATCACATGGGCTTAGGAGTTCTAGTAGGGCGTGTACTGATGTTTTCAAGCTACATAAAGGAGAACATGGTCTAAAATCCATGACCATAAAGTGGGTGTTCAAGTCCAAATATCATGACTTTAAAATATATGAGATTTGTCTTCATAGGGATATATTATGTGGCATTGGACCACATTGGTCCTCATTCACATCAGGTTTTTCACTCTGTCACATTAGACATGTCCATATAGGATTTTAAACCCATAGTATAGGAATTACAACCTCAAAATATGTGTAAAAATCTCGTTCACATGATTCTATAACTGTAAGATTCATCTAGATCACCTGATATTATACTGTACAATGATCCATACTTACCATATGACTTTAAACTATGTGTCCAACATCCACACCATACGATGTAAAACTATATATTTATCATCTTTTTTCACGATGTAAAACTACATGGTATCTTAGGCCCCTACCCAAGACCCCTTCCTTTGGTGTTGATCCTCTATCACATCACTCATGTTCCTTCAACCATCACTTGACATCTGAGATAGTTCTCCACTAGAAGATGGGTATGATCATTGTTTATAACAATGTTCTTACACTAATGTGCTCTAATCCATGGTGGCATAATTCCAAGAGTTTTGGAATCCATTTGATCATTACATCAATCCATTTACACGCTTCTCATGACCCTTATTTGGATCCCCAAACTCTTCTTCATATAAAGGGATCCCTTAATGGCCTGACCTCATGATATTTTTGGATCACCTACTGTCCTAGGAAAATGCCCTGAAATACATTGGATGGCATTCCAAGACAATTTCCGTGTTTTGAACATGGTCAGTGGTTGAACCTCATTTGTTTATCCCCATTATAGGCTAATGAGACTGATGTTTTGTTTTCAAACATGGCCATAAATTATTTTGTATATTAATTCAAATCTCCTTCCATTCGATATTTTTGGAATTGTGACTCATAATTCCCATTCCCCTTTGTTCAGATCAAATCTAATACCCCTCGAATTACCCTGCTCGTTCACTAGATCATGTTACGTAAAGAATGTTGGCTATTCCAAGAGCCATGTTCTCCAGCCACAACTACCCTCATCCCAAACATTCTCAGGGGTCAGTCAACAATATTATACCCTTAGTGTTCGATGATTAATGAAACTCTCATACAAATGATAAATCATGTGTTCATCCCTTTTCTCTCACATCAAGAATAACTCACATGAGCTTAGGGATTTTCCAATGGTTGTTTCACAAAAATGATCAAAGTGTGATAATTAAGGGCATAAAAAATGTGTCCATACATGAAAAAATATATAATAAAATAAGAATGATTTTTCAGTATCAAGATTCATCCACATGTTGGATCCTCTCATTGGTCCTAGAAAACTTCCCTAATGGTTCTGCTAAAAAAATCATGTGTTTTAGCTCTGGTAGTCTCTGGTGGGTGGAATCCATGACCTTCTACCTCCTCCTGAGATTTTTTTCCTCCACACCATCTACACGATAAATTTGGTCAACCCTAATCTATGCACGATCCCACTTATCATGAAGATTGACTTCTTAAAGTGTTACGTACCTCATCTGCCTCTCATCCTCCTCCAATTGAGCCCTTAGTTGGATGATGAATTCTGATTAATTGTCATGGAAATAAATATGCTCATTTGTCTATTCTTCTAAGTACTCAATTTATTGGTTTACTTCATAGAACATTCACATGTTTTAAAACCTCTATTGGTTCCAAGAAACCTCCAAGTGATGGATTACCTCATGAACCTTCTTAGTAAGGAAGTCATTAACTAGTGCATGGAGACTGTGAGCATCTACCCCTCCAGTGATCAGGTTATATAACTAGTGGCGGAGGGACACCATCCGAATTACTAAGTCTAGATCACAAGTTTGTCTAATGAAACACTATATATTCCCCCACTCTCTATGTTAGACTATATGATTTTCTTTTATAGTTTTGTATCAATAATCCTCTTATTATTTCGGAGGTGCAGACTCATATTCTGGGAAATCTATGGGAATGGAAGCAGTAGGGTCCTCCTCTGGAATCCACTCAGATGGGATGGGCTCTAGATCATGAGGTTGGTCTTCCTCACTTGAATCTTCTTTCACAGATGGATTGACCACCACTACCTCTCCAACTCTTTCTGTTGGGAGAGCAGCATTTGGTATTTCCACCTTAGTTCAAGGAACAAAAAATGTGAGTGTTGGCGCTATTGGTTGAGTTCCAAGCACCATTTGAACTATCATTCCAAAATATTTTTTAGTCAAGAAAAATAATGAAAGAAGGGAATCAAATATATAGAGGAGAAGGGAACTTATATGAATTGTATACTCTAGTGAGAAGCTCCTAAAGATTCATGGGTAGTTCCCTAGAAAAAGTCCCCTCCATAACTACTCCTAAATATGGAGGTGTCTATGTTTGTCTACTCATGAATACAATATTGAGAAGGGACCCCACACTTTCCCCTTCCCGAGTAGAGGTCTTGACACCTTCCTTTTTGGGTCCATCTCGAACCTCCCTCTCATCCCCACTTGATTTCTATGCGAGTGAAAAAGAGTTAGACAATAGTTCTACAGAGAAAGTTATATTCAAGGTATATGAGATCCATATGTTTACCTAGTTAGTAGTGAGTCTTCCATAGAAATGGGAGCCTCAATGAGGAATTCTTCCCTAGGACTCATCCAAATCCTTAGGTAAAGGAGCGTGTATAGCCTGTTTAGATACAGACAATTGTGGGGGAGAGGTTATATTGAGAAAAACCTTCACCGGATCAGTCAGTGGGTGCATAGTGACTTGGGAATGCACTGGTTCTTCTAGATATATCACATTCCACTCCCCTTTGTTTAGAGACATGTGGAAACTATCCTTGACATGAATGATCTCGGTGAGACACATCCTGCATTTGTTGAGAAGTTGCCACATCTTGTAAACACCGAAAAACTACATAAAGATATCCTAATTTTCCTAATCCTTATAAAATATGACATCAATGAGAATGTCCATGAAGCATAACCACTTCTTAAGATCTTGGAAAATTTTCCTAGGGACCACCCCAGATGGATCCCCTTCCTCTCGAGTCTGCTTTCCCAAAGGTGTTGGGATTGTGGGTGTTGTTTCTCCTCTCCCTTCAACTCTTGCATGTTTGGGACCATAAACAAGTTGAACCACAATATATTTCCTTCCCAATAGAATACCTCTACCACCATGATTCCCTCCATCCACCATTCGACCCTAGCCTCATGGTGTAGGAATCTCCCCATTATTGGCTTGGATGGACCACTATCTCAGCATAACCTCGAGATATATGATTGCCCAACTATGTGTGTAATCATGAGTAAGCTCGTATGAAGTAGTGGGTGGGAGTATCCCATTCCAAATATTTATATATTAACACAAGAACATTAACCAAAGTTTCCTCATCACTAAATGGTGGCACTCGTGACATACCTCTGAGTACACCTTTGGGGCCAACCTCTGCAGGCACCTGAATTTCCTTGCGAACTGGTGTTGATTGTATGAATCACAGAATAGCTCACAGTCAACCCTTTCTACCATTACCCCAACTCTAAAGGTAAAAAGTAATGATCTATTCTCCTCAGTCCTTGAACCATCTTCAGTAACCACCCCCATTTGGTAGAGGGTATAGGTGAAAGATGAAATGTTTCACCAACCCAACCTTATTCAACACTTCCACCATACCCAAATTGAATTGGTATCTCCTCGTGATGTTCATAATCACTGTAATAAAGTTTTTTGTGGGAAGGGGAATAGGGATTGGGTACTCAAAAACCCACATGTGTGTGGACACCCAACTATACAGGAAGTAAAATGGATAACACACATGCAGCAATGTCTTCCCCTTACTAATATAGTAAAGTACCTTGTATAATTCCCCAAGTACTTGGTTACCATGGTTGAAAAACTATCCTGTCACCAAAATATCAACCATTATGTTGGTTCCTAAATGCACCACATATGTCCATCCCTCACTAGGAGCATCCACCCACAGATGACCGCCGCGATAAAACCCTTTAGCCCGAGAATGGGTTGAACCTCAATTTTGACGTTGTATCCTAATAGATGCCACTACCTCGCTTCTAGAATCCACAAACTTGAGAAATCCTTTCCCCATCGGTACCCCCTTGGTACATGTGTGTGTCCTTTTTGAAAATTTCCTTGTTGGCTCCTCACCGTAAACAGGTGCCTCTATTAGTTCGTTCAAGAAATAGTTGAACCATTACTTAAAGGGAATGCACATTGTCCTCAACTTCTCCCTACTATTTCCATACACCAGATCTAGTAGTTCCTTCATTAATTGCAATATATTCGCTTGGTATTTCCATACATTCTCGAAAGGGAGAAAAGCATCATACATCTTTCCTAGGATGGGAATTCCGACAATCTAATGAAGGTCCTAGAGGTTGAAGCTAACCTCCCCATGATGCAAATGAAAGGTATTGGTCCCTGGTGATAATCTTCTCAATAGATCAGGTGTGATCTCTTATAGTCGATAAACATGGATCTGAGAATCACATGTTTCTTCTTAATGTCCTACCAACTTTATCTATACCTCAAATTCTTAGCATCACGCACACGCCCATTAATCCAATGCCCACTAATCTGTGAAGTTTCCAACTAGGAATAAGTTCCAACCATCGTTACATCCATTTGGTGGGTCCCCCAAGCCTTCCTTGATGATCGTCTAATACTGCATTGTGGTTTCCTCATCCTCCATATTCTTCCCATAAACATTTTTAATGTGGTTATAGAGGTATTCTACTATGAAGGGTGCATGATCCTTCCATATGTGGCCTGCGGAAGCCTTGTGCCACTAGAACTACCCTTTTATGCCCCTAAATCAGTAGGATAGATCATCCCAACTTACCTTCGGGATGAAGCTACCATCCATCAATTCAAAGCCATAAATATTAAGCCTCTTACACAAAGTATACACCCTTTATACCTATGACATAATTCCAAGAAATGGTTCATAGTACAAGGTGCTTCAAACTCACTCCCCAATCATGATGTTGTACATCATATCTTCACTCTGAGAATCATTCACAATGACTCCCTAAATGAATTTAAGAGTGTCCCTTGGATTCAAGACTTAAATATTTTTGTGAGTTTGGTTCGCGAAGGTCTTTTGTAGATCTTGGTACATGGATCTCTGGGTCGTAGTGCTCTCTTTATGAATATACAGTTCACAATGTCTGGTTCACTAAGCAGCATTTGTAGAGAAAAGTTTTAGAATCTTGGTTCTCCAAGAAGGAATTCACAAAGTAAGAATCAAAGATATCACGATATTTTCAAAAATAGAGTAAATGAAATTTTATTTTCATGAAGTCAAGTTCCATTGAGGGCCCCTACCATGATATTTATAAGTGTGTGGGTGGTTTGTGCTTCAAAATGGTCTTTTCACTAGAGGTCATCATGAAATAGCTTCATGTATGAGCATTAAAAATGATCTTCATGAAAGTGATAATATTTTAAACGTTTTGTGATTATCCATTAGAATATAACCCTCCTTTTCCCATCAAATCCCATTCTAAATGAGGAATTTTATAGAACCAATATACACGCCATGAGAATAGTTGAGGAAGTTACATCAATTTTAGAGCCAAATCTAATCCAAAAAGGCCCAAAAATAGTCTAAGGTAGTCTCCTTCATGAATCCCTACCACCCCATGAACTGGTTGGAGCTCGCAGAGCTCCCTGGCTGAGAATCACCTTCATGAATGCATGAAGAGTTGACGGTGGCCTACGTGAGTACGAAAGTTCTCTGAGACAGTGCTAAGGATTGACGGTCAAATTCATGAGTCTACCAGTGCCACACCCATTCATAAATCCCACATTTTCTTCATGAACAACATCACATCTTAGGGAAACCCATTTCCTATAAATTCCCCCCCTATTCTAACCATTGAGGGATGATTACTCAAACTTTTGAATTTAGAATTGTTTCCATTTCCCAAAGTATATGATCATCATGAACCAAGATGAAATGGATCATAAAAGGTATCCTAGATTCACGAAAATACCTTCCATATGTTCTTGAATACCTCCACCCACGGTGGGATGCCTTTCATGAAGGAATACACCCTTCACGAAGGAAGAAGTCCCTATGGGGAACTTGAGGCTTTGTGAAGCATTAATCCTTCATGAAACTATACTTTCTTAATCCAGGATTTCACCCCATGGGAGGGTCACCATGTTTCACAAAGCCTACCACATTGAAAAACCCCTAACCTTCATGAAGCACCTTATCTTCACGAATCACCTCTCTGTGAGTCCCTATGCTTTATGAAGAACCTCTCCTAGGCTTCTCCATGCTGCCTCCCTTCTATTGACACCTCTTCATGAAGGTCAAGTTCCCAAAGCCTCCAAACCCATCCATGATCGGTTCAGATACACCTAAAGTCTTTATGTGACCTGTTCCACCCATTCTTGTGGCCCAGTCTTCTTCAAGTGCGACCCAAGATTGCCACCTCCCTTTTTCTTCTTAGCATAGGCACACTAACATGGACCTCTTTATTGACCACTCATCCACACCATTAAAACCTAGAATTTCAAATCCATGATCCTCCCAAACGTGCATAATCTGTAGTTATATAAGTCCAAGGGGTAAAGAGTGAGTCATCCATGTCCGATTTGTGTGATGAAAAACTTCTTAGTACCAAAATCCTCAACACATGACATTAAACTGTGGCATTTCCCGATGAGAAAGGAGTAGGATGCTCCATGTTTGACTAGAGAGGGATAATACTTACACTACCTACACTCATAAAGAATGAGATCCTCTACACATGGAATGATATCCTCTACATAGTTAATGTCATCCTCCTTGTCTAGCTTCTATATGTAATCCTCACACCATCTCTTATTGATGCAAATTTCGCAACATGAGAATCAATCCTACTATTTCCTCTTATTTCTCACACCGAGCATGAATCTCATGGGATTAGAGTTAATAGTTAATATGAGATCAACCAACTCAATTTAAATGGGACGCTCCCAGACATAATCCCAAATCATGTCCCATCCATGGGCCTCCTCCTTAGGTATAGTCCCCATCCCTTTCTGGACTACATGGGATTTGATTCCCAATCAACTAGGATATGTAGGAATCCTCCCTAAGGTCTAAATCCATTATCCAAATCCATATTAATATCTTATAGGTCATATCCCTAGTAATCTCATGCCACTCTCCTAGGATACCACATCTGCTCCGGGTCGATCAAGCTGCTCAATACATAAGCCCCACACTATCCAACTAAGATAAATCCTCCTGTTAATGGAATATTACATGCATAAACCCTATACCATCCCTCACTGACTCCGCTTTCATGGTGTGAGAATCCTTACTGCATGAAGTTAAACTTCATAGACTAGTCCTGTCACGTGACCTTTAACTGTTGTAATGAATTATGTGGGTTTTAATCCCTATTCTATAAGAAGGGTATTTAGGAAACCTCTTCTAAGTTCAATCCTGACCAATTGTAAATCCATACTCCCCATTCTAGGGGTGCACCTCCTTGATTCACCTCCAATGGTGTCTAGATCAACCTTCACAGTGTGACATCTGCTCTTTATGGGACACAACTCCTAGATCCACTCCTAAAAGGAATTCTGATCCATCCATTGAAAAAACTTCATGATGTGACATCTTACCTATTAATGATGCACCTCCATGATCTGACTCTATAGGGTGTCTTGATCAATCAGCTTCATCTCCATATGATGTTAAACTCATTCCCCAACCCATCTATATAGGAAAACTCAATCTATCTCCACAAGATGTTAAACTCGTGACCTAGCTATATAGCAGCTACCTTATTCTAAACATGATATTCATGAGGTGAAATCCTTTTAAGACATGCTCCTATGGAATCATCATTCTCAAGGTAAACATGGGATTCATGAAGTGAAATACTTGTAAGATACACGACTCTGGTGTTTAATACCTCATGATCAACATGGGATGCCTTGTGCTCCGCGCCTAAGATGCCTCCATGAGATGCTCTCATATGAGGAAGAATTTAGGTGACTAATGTTCCTAGAATCTAGAAAAGCTAGTGATTCACAACATGAATACTCTCTTGATTGAAGGATGTTTCCCTATCAAGACCCATTAGAATGTCTAGACAAAAGTAGTGTAATTATTCGGTGTCCACCAAGAGATTATAGTTGCAATGAGTTCCACAAACATGACTTAACTCTATGAGTGAGAACCATACTAGGTGAAACGTTCGAAGGAGAAATCAATGGTGGGAGGAACTGACCACCCAACATCCCATTTTGATCAAGGAGTAGACATCACCAATGAAAGTTATGAATGATACCCACCTTTGGAAGGAGAGAATGCAGGGAATCAAATTGTGATGCCAGCACACATCAGCATGCAAGGTGGGGTTCCCCAATTAAATCATTGGAAACACATATGTTATAAGTTTATAAAATAAATAAAAAAAGTGTTAACGGGTCATTTTAGAATTAAAAAACTAAAATAAGGACCTCTATTAATTAAGTAAGAGAACAAAAAAAAGTTATATACTTATTATAGATATATGAATACTTAAATAAGATAATGATTAACACTAATAACTCTTATTCCTTCTTATTTTATCAACCAAGAGTAGATACTAATATAAATTTACAATACGAATAAGTTACTTTTATGGTTTTTGGGGAATCAGTATATGGTGGATTATCTTTGAAGGAAATAACTAGTTAGTCATTATTTAGTGGTCATTATCAACTACACTGGTTGAAACTACTATACATTGGTATGTTATAGTTTAATTTTTATGTTATTTTTCATTTTTATCATTCTAATGATCATATATTAATGTGTTTTAAGTTATAAATGCGTTTATGAATACTTTAAACATTTAAAACCTATTAACTCAGAAAATATGGAATGTTACCATTCCAACATAACCAAACTGAAGGATTAAATTCATATACATGAAATGTGTTTGATTAAGAGATGTATCCTAAATTCGCCACCATGAAAGATTTATAATTCCATCATGTCAATCCATATAGGCTAGTTTTTTCTTCAAAATCTTCTAAATTAATTAAACTATACCATTATCTCATTATAAGCAAATTAAACCATAAAATTCATCCTTATACTCAAGAGTAATATAGTGAAGTGAAGAATTTTTTTATAATCCATGCCCTAATTTCTCATTATATATTTATTATATATTTGGTTTACCATGATTTAACAACTCATTATAGAACAAAAAACAATGATTAAAAAACATTGAAATATATGAGACATTAGGTTAGGTACACAACATGATTTACATGATATATTATATTATAAACACATAAAAATATTATTAATATGTCCCATTTCTATATCAATAAAAATGTACTCATCCTTTGTAATAATATTTTTATGAAATAATGGTAAAACTTCCTTCATATAATTCTCTATGCTAAACTAATTTATCACTTTACCATTTTATATATTTTGAAATAGATAAAACTACTTTACTAATCAATATATATATATATCTTCCTACCTAGTATGTAGGTCATTTTCCCCTTTTTTATAGAGAAAAATCTATTAAATACTTTAAAAAAATTAAACACAATAGGTTATTTCCAATATATAGTATTTCATCCACATATAACACCAAAAATATCATTATGTTCTTACTAAAAAAATTTATATACACTAAGTTTATATTCATTTTTTATGAAACCAAACATTTAATTTCACTATTAAAAAAATATTCCATCATCTAGAGGCTTACTTTAATCCTCAAATGGATAATTACAAACTTAAAATCTTATAAACACTATTTGGATCCTCAAAACCTTTAATTTATTTCACATATGCATCCTAAAATTATTTTCAATCAAGTAACACAATTTTGACATCTATTTATAAAACTCTACTAGAAATAAGATCTATACCAACAGTTTTGGGAAAACCATTGGTATAGTTCACTTATATGGACCTATACAAACGGTTTGTCCAAAACCATTGGTATAGGTCTCTAATTTGGACATATACCAACAGTTTGGCCAAAACCGTTAGTATAGGTCTCTAATTTTGATATATACCAATAGTTTGTCCAAAACCGTTGGTATAGGTCCCAAAATCAAATAATCTATACCAACGGTTCTCAAAATCGTTGGTATAGGTCTATACCAATGGTTTTGAGAACCGTTGGTATAGTTACATGTATTTTTTATGGAATCTTGTTACAGAGAACATTAAATAAATCAAACTTTAAAATATTTATTATAATACATATATATATTTATGAAATTATGTTCACAAAATTCATTTTAGGTTAGCGGTTATGTCGTTCAATCATAAACCTAAGGTATGGGGATCAAAACCAATAGAATGCTTCTTTTTTGAAATACATATACCAACGGTTTTATGGAACTGTTGGTATAGATTTTTCATATTACTTATACCAATGGTTTTGAAAACCGTTGGCATAGGTCTATACCAAAGATTTTTCCAAAACCATTGGTATAGACCTATCCCCATGGATTACTAGCCAACGATTCTCCAAACCATTGGTATAGGATATACCAATAGTTTGGAGGCATATACCAACAGTTACAACCCGTTGGTATAGGATATTTTTCTAGTAGTAAAATTTCATAATCAAAGAATGTTACTATAGAAAGAAGAATCAATATGGATTCGTTCATATCTAATAGTGAAAATCTTTCTTCATGGATAATATTATTATTAAAATATTTAGTTTCCATATGATTTGTATTGATAACCACACTACCATACATGTTTTTTTTCCTTTATAAGAAACCCACTTTCACCCTGTGGGTATAATCCTTTTAGGAGAATTGTCTAGAATCTAATATTTTTTAGTGCACCTGGAAACTTTATTAATATACATGGAATAAAATCCTTTTATAACATTAAAATTCTCCATATCCTCTTCATAAGAAGTATCGTTATCCTCTATGAATATTGTTTCTTCATTATCATCCATGAGAAATCCATATTAGTTTCCCTTATGAAGAACTCTATCATACCATTGAATTTTTTTTATATCATGAATCAATTCAATTTCAAAAACATTATATGGAATTAATTCATATGTCATTTTATAAAAGAAATTATTTATTGTTCATAAAATTCACTACATTATTATTCCTCCCATTAAATTTCTAATAGATAAACTCATTCTCATGTAATAAACTAGCATGAGTCAAAAACACATTTTACTCATAGGGATGGGAAAAATTATATCCTTTTATTTCTTTTGGTTACCAAAAAGATAATAATTTATTTTATTTAAGACCAATATTATATAAAATTATACATATAACATATATTTATTGTCCTTGAATATTTATAAAATATAAGTTTGGGTGTTCATAGATCCTTATCGTGAGGTTTATTAAAATATTTTTAACCTTAGAACTATATTATAGCGGTAACCAAGGTTTTTTCTCATGGATATTTCCTTTTTAGTTCAATATTATAATTTTATTAATGTTATCTAACTATTCTAACATATAATAATATAAAATTATGGGGGTGAATATTGGTATAAATTAATTAAAAATGTCATTAAACTATGGAATGTATTATGAATAATTTGAGATTGGTGAAGATAAAATAATGAGATGAAAATATTCAATTCTAGGTTAATAATATAGATCATTTATCCTTTATTATTTATAATTTGATATATTCTTATTGTTCATCCATTCAGTGAAGATATTAATAACTATAGACATTCTTACCTTATATTAATTGAAGGTTGAGAAGAAACACACTAAAACCTCAGTGCATGCACATTTTTTAATGTGAGAAGATTAATTTACTAAATACCACCAAGTATGATAATATTAATCTTATATATCACCATACTTAGTAAAATCTAAAATGAGAAAATAATTGTGTAATTTTGAAACTCAAGATTACTCACTTAAAGTTTTCTAGGAATTACCGCACCCCTTAACTAAAAGATTCCATAATATATCAGTTAATTAATATAATATAAATAAAAAAATAAAAAAAGGAATCATTTATATAAGAATAATATAAAACAATAATCTATATAATTAAATAACAATTGAAATCTCAGAAAAAAATAAAACATAAAAAATGAAAAATTATATATTGAAAATAAGAAATAATTTACTAGATGTGTCACTTAGAATTTATTACATGATACTAAACCTTTCATCAGCTATGAATTATAATGAAATTATTCTTCCTTCTTCTATGTTTCATGAATCAGACTCTCTTATGTTTTAATATGAATCCAAATATCTAATATTCTATTTCCTTAATCATTTCTTCCTTTTATAAGAATTGGTAGATTTTTGGGGGGGTTTTTCACTTCTTCACATGAAATCACTCCATGTGTCATCAAAATTTTCTATACATATTTACTTATCCCTAGTTTAGCTTTTACTATTAGCTCCATGAACACTCCTCTGACTAAATTTGACTCAGATCTATATCAACATCCCCTAGATGGTTGAAACGCTACCAATTTATTAAATACTTACCTTATTTGGTTAGAAAACATGTGTATGATTAGTCATTGTTATCTGGTTTCTTATATATAGAACATATGGAAGGTAGATCATATCCTTGTTTTTTCTTCATGAAAGGATTATTCTCCCTTCCCATTTTTAATTATTATTGGTTATGTATAATGAAATGGATTAGATAATTAGTGGAAATATTTAGAATAGGCTGACTAATTTTTTTGATTTTATTTAGGAAGTTTCATATGTGAATTTCATTAGAAGTTCAACTCCCATCATATTATCGATATAACTTTTCATTGAGCTATACATAAATTTTTATACTTCTATGGATATGTTACGATCACTAATCCATTATACCAAAAAAAAATTAGTATTCATCTTACTCGTATATGAAGATTCAATTTTATCATAATAATAATATCCAATCAAATTTATGATATTGACTATCATAGGGAATGATACTCCACTTTTATTGAATTAAATCCCTATAAATATATCATGTCATATAACTGATAGTTCAATCATAAAAAAGTGACATGAGTCATATCAAATGATATAGCCAATTATATCAACTGATATGTTTCAATAAAAAATTCATATACACCAATATATTAATATTTTAGAAGGAAATTTACACTATTACTCGAACCCCAAAAAATATACCACCATAATAAATTTTTGATATGATTATATGTTAATATGAAACTCTATCAGTGTTAATGTTATGATCTATAATATGTTAAGATATCTTATTTTTCTTATTATATTTTATAATCATTTTATCAATATCACCTAGTATTCTTCAATGAATCCTCTCATGTGAAGACCAATTTTTTCTAGATTGTATAATTTAGATGGAATTTAATATTTTCATTTTAGAGCAGGATATGTTTCATGAATTGAGAATCATATTGGAGTTACAAGTGTTTATACAAATCGAGGTGAATATTTTGGATATGTAATAGGACTTAAAAAGTATTTATAGGGACTCAGTGAGATTCAGAGAAATATTTGGTGAACAGAATCCATTTTTTCTATAGGTGATCCATCATAGGGAGCACCACAACTTAGAGATCACTATGTTGGAGTGGTACCATGCCTAGGTGTGTGTGGTGCCAGATCATTTTTCTATGGTAGAGTGTGAGGTGAATTGGTCTTGGATTTGTGTGAAATAGGTTGTGAAACACCCATTTCGGTTGGAATAGTGCCTTGAAAATGGTGCGGGGGGGAGACCTTACATTATAGTATCAGTCATTTTATGATTGAGTGAGTGAGGAACTTAGGAGCTCCCCACTGTGTGAAATGGGGAGCCAAGGCACCCATGATGGGAATTTTGGGTGTCTTGGTGGCAAATTAGGGAATGCGCACATGGTATAAAATGGTGACCAGTGATTGGTGCACAAATTAGTATGGTTGATGGAGTTTCACCCAGGTTGGGGAGTGGTGTGGAGGAAAAAAAGAGAGATAGGGGCTATGAAATGGATCTAGACATTTTGTCTAGCATAAGGACTATGAGATGAGATGTTCTACTTGTGTGAAATGGTGATAGATGGGGCATACATGCCATTGTTCTAAGAATGTTTGATTATTGGGGTCTGATGGGAGTGATACTATGAAATATGGAAAGTTGTGGTGCATTCAATTTTACCTAGAGCAATTTACAAGTTTTTATGAAATAATCCATTTACCCTTTTGATTATTTTGGGGTTTTGGTCCTATTTTATCTTATTATCACATTAAATGAACCTAGGAGAATCCATCCCTCTAATTTATTCAATATCCCTTCATATGGGAAAGTTTCTTTGGTTTTTAAAGGCGATTCTATGAGAGAATCCCCCCTCTTTGATCTTCTTCTTTATTTTAGTCCCCTATTCTAATTTCATGTGAACTGAATAGATTTCGGTGATTATTTACACGAGGGCATGGTGGAAATTATCTAATATTATGGGAAATTTGGAAGAAATAGGTATAGGATGTCCTGTTATGATGACCACGCACTGTTTCACACTATTTCATTGAAGTTACATAGCTAGGAGGATTTATTTTAGTATTTTTATTAAATTGTATTAAATTAGAAATTGAATTGGTGTTACATGTTAGGTATTTTTTCTAAAATGTTTCTAGGAGTATACTATGGAACTTCCTTGGTTGGTTGGTCATGATTTCAATGTGAGGAGGTCGATCAGTTAGTTTTAAAAGATTATCCCTAATTGTTTTATTTTGAATTAAATTATAAATTATTAGGAAATTGATTGAATAATTAATTATAAATTGTTTATAATTAACTATGGGATGTGTTGGTTTATGATAGGTGCTCGGAGGTTGGTCTAGGACTTTGAAAAGCCTAGAAAGTGGTTGTTAGGCTATAATCAAATTTAATATCACCTTATTGGGGAAATTGGACCCTTGAGCATACCCCATGATATTTACATATTTTTATATATATAATGTGAAATGTGGGGTCTCACGACTTTGGGTTATGAAATTTTTTTATTAAATTAATTCTTTAAAATAGATGAAATTTTTCTGATTGAATAGAAAAAGGTCCAAGGTCTACAATGTTCCCTTCTGCACTGGATGGATGCCTCAATCATTAATGGTTGAGGCATTGATAATAAATTTATGCCTTGAGATAGATGTAAACCTGATGGGAATGATTTTTCTAAAGTGAATGTAACTTGGTGTCCCTTAATAGAGGTTCCTAGGCCCTCCTTATAGAGGGATGTGATGAACATAAGTCAATAAACCTATCATTCCTTAGTAGACACTTGAGATGGTTTATATACATTGAGATGGTCTTTTAGAGAGTGGGGTGAGTGTTCTTAACCCTTGTATTGTGAGTAATCAGGCGGGATTCCCTTAGTATATTATATATAGGTTGTGTTAGAGGGTTGACCTGTGATGACTTAGGTATTGAGATGGGATTTATGCTATCTGTCTTGATTGATGCCCGTATAGATTTTCTGTGAGGCTAATGAATCCTTGAGATGTTTATTCCTATGTCAAGGGAAGTGATTCCTTGAGTGATATATGATGAAAAAACATTTAATACTGAGAAAGAGGAACCTGTGAAGGTTTTATTGATAGAGATATGATGTAGGGGACCCCTATGGGTGCCCCCATTATATAATAACCCATAAGAGGGTGAAAGATATAATGATTAGTGATGGTTTTTTAGGTCACATTAGAACCCAAGATGATGATGTGATCCATATATGGTCATATTGAAATGTAAAATTTGTGAACTTTAGTGGAAGAAATTGATTATATGTGACCAATTGGGTGGCTGGGAAAACCTTATGAGATGCATATTATGAGATGATTTAGGTGGGACACACTACCCAAAAATATTCATTGAGATTAAAATACCTTGGATATTATTCTTAGATCTATAAATCATTCTTGATACTGATTGGATGATTTGGGAGGGATTATCACCAAGATGTATTTAGATATATTGGATGACTTATATGTTCTCCTTAGATATTTCCATTTTCACTCATACTGATGTAATGGATGGGAGGGATACACATTTCTCATAGATATTTATATATTAGATGAACTAAGAGGAATGAACTGACCCCGAGTGATTAGTATATTATGAGATAATATGGGGGGATGCACTACCCCCAATGAGAGGTATATGTGAGATGATAAAAGAAACACACACTACCCCCAAGGTATCAGTATACTATGGGATTCTAAGGGTTTTCTCCTAGGATTTCTTCATTAATCCTGATTCTATTATATTTCCTAGGGATTTCTTCTAGGAATATGTTATGTTCATGATATTTTTTAGCATAATTGTGTTAAATGATCAAAGACACTCCAACACTGGCCTAAGAAGTTTTGGTTTGATTCTATGGGTGGAGTTAAAACCCAAGGATTTGTGGCGGTAATTTATTTATTCTTACACACTATATTATTTTGTTCAACTAGGCATGTCACATGCACCTATATTGTATTTACTAGTTATTTATGGGGCCAAATTATTGTTTCCCTACTAAGTTGAACTCTCAATATTCTTAGGAGGCCATGTTACTTGGGTACCTTAACAGTCATCATTGATAACAAGTCCATGTTTGGAAGATTCCCAAGAATGATCTTTTAGATATATATCTTGGATAGATTCAGGATATGAATGAGGTATGGCTCAGGAGTAGCACTAGTCCCTAAAAATTTTATTTTATTTATTTTTATTTGTGACCATCCATGTGGGAAATTAGTCATTGTGTAATATTATAACACTGAGTAGATATGATTTTATGTTTATTCATTTTAATTTTAATATAATGAATGTGTTTTATTTCTTTCATGTATAGTGATGGGTTTTTTATGGATTCTATTGGGTATTTTTTTTTATTTTTTACACATGCTAATATTGGGGTATAGTCTTCCAAATTCAATAACCTAGACCCCTATTTTTTTCAAAAATGTCTAAAAAATAGGGAGGTGAACATGAGGACTTATAAATACCCTTTATGTTTACTACATAGAGTGAACCAAGAAAGTGATTTTGAAAAGTTACATTATAAAATTTATGTGACTGATTTCATAGAGTGTATCAAAGTTTTTGTTTCGTTTAATTATTTTTCAAGATGATATATAGGATTTATAAGAATGTATCATAGAATTTTCTGGAACACAATTAGGTGTGTTTCAAAAACATTTCTCGAGGGGAACTCTTATTTATAAGGGTGATGATATTTATAATCTAATTTTCACTATTACCATTGAGTTAGTTAAAATGTGAATTGATGCTTGTGATATTTATTGGAGATTTATGAATTATTTTTTTTGTCTCTAGTCTCATTAGAAAGTTTCCAATGTTCATGCATCATATTTGGCACACATGATTCACAAGTCACATGTAGGCTTGTATGTGATTGATATCACTGGTGAAGGGGTTCGGTTGTTTAATGTTTCAACAAAAACTTATGCAATTTTTTCCCATATAACTTTTTAGTGGCATTTTACTTTGCTAAACCGTAATATATTCTCTATTATTATATGTCATGTTTATTCTATAAAGGTATTATCCTTGATGATGACTATGCATTCCCTCAATGTATGAGATATATAATGACACCTGGTAGGTTGGTACATACATTGTATTCCTTAATGATTAACCCCTTATGGGTGGTTATGATGCTAGTTCCAAGATAAAATATAGGTTTGGTTATTTTATTTTTCAATGAAAACCTATATAATGGTTACCCATATATATTATTGGTGCAAATATACTTAAATGAAATGTATGATTACCGTATACTTGACACAGGTCATTTTAGGATGATTCCATTATATATATATATAAGTTTGTGTGTGTGTACTAAGATGAGATTTCAGACCATCACGGGTTACTCTCATATATAGAGGGATGGTGAGGATTAGTTCCCTAGTGGGTGAATAACTTGGAATATAATGCTTGATATATACATGAGACCCTAGAGTGGGTAGTTTAGAACATGGTTTGATGTATGATATTGGTTACAGGAGTATAGGTGTTGACTCGTGAGCTATAACCTATGTTAGATATGACCCATGGGATAGGTTGGAGAGCCTAGTTCTTTGAGAAAAGACTTGGGATAGTGGTAAGTCGAGTGTTATGTATGATGGTAACCCAAGTGAGGGGTTTTCTAGGCTTGTGAGTACTTTATATATGGTAAACATGGATAGATGCTTTAGGTTATGATCAGTGAACAAAGGGTACTATTAGGTATGTGATATAGGAATGTAATTCAATTTGGGATTCAAGATTTAAATCACTAGAGATGATTTGGTATCAAAGTCCAGTTTTTGAGGGTAGTATCAGTGTGATACTTGAGCCTATTGATTTCAGGCATGCTTCCCGATGAGATACTAGATCATGATACTAGATAGTTTGATCTAGGATTGATAGATCATGGAAAGATTATTTTGGGTTAGTAATAACACCAATTGGTTGGATTTTGTGTGGTATACCATGAAATTGGTGAATTTCTTGATTTTGAAGAAGATAGATGGGGTTTTTTCTGAGTAGATGAAATTGAAATATAGTGGGGTATGGTCAGTTGTTTAAATGCATGAGCCTAGATTTTATGATGTGTGACTCATGGAATCATGACTCGATTATGTGATCAGGTAGTACAAGATCATAAACAATTTTTTTATGACGTGGTTGAGTTGGTATATGCTAGTAATGCGTAGTTATTTTTGAATTATGGATCAATGAGTATCCATGTATGGATTGATGAATTAGGGTTTTGAGTGATGATTATGGGAATTTCAACCCAATGTTTTTATTAGAGCGAGGGGTGTTTCTTCTTGATGATGATGACACTATTTATGGAGTGGTGTCAGGATTTTACAGTGTGGACATACATGGATTAGGAGGAGTGACACATGTACAATGATATAACCTGTTGAGCCTATTCTTGAGAAGTTTTATAATGGAATCTATATGGAGGGGATTACACCCTTGGTCATTGGAGGGTGTGAACCTCATTACATTTAAAATTTAGTGGATATCGGGGATGATGTTCTTGGTGAGTCAAGAACTGTTTATGTTTACTATTTTATGTCAGTGCTTTGGTATGATAAAGACACCAACATATTTTCATCATGTGCTATAATCTATAGATATTTTTCTATGAAGGAATTCACCTCATATTAGAAGGCTATTGAATGATATGGCTAGTTATTAGATAGATAATATGGCTATAATATTCCAGTAAGTATGTGAATATTAATATATCTTTCTCTATAGAGAACACCTAATATGAGGTTCAAGTGTAGTAATGGATAGAGTGCATGAATTGGCATTAGGATCAAGTTGAATTTGATGTGATCTAAGGGTGCTTCAAATCGATAATGAACCAATAATCGGGGTGAGTGAACAATGGCTAGTTTGGTTGGTTAAGGATCTAAGTGGAGGAATTTTACACTGAGTGTGTATTTTATACTTTTATGTGTGTGTTTGGACTATCTTTGGATTCCTTTTGTAGTAAAGGTATCAAGATCAGGTGATGTGATGGATCATTGGTGTGTACGACTAATTATTTTTTAGAATAGTCAGTCGGATAAGGGTGGATTTGTGTTTTCATGTAAAATTAGGGGTTTTGAGATATAAACCCCACCAAGTGGTTCATTAAACCATTGAAGTTTCATTTCAATAGGCAACTCCGATGGTGGGGAGCATCGTGGATCAGAATCGTCCCTAATGAGTTGAGTCTTCTGGTGGGGATCACTAAAATCATAGGGATGAATCAGTTGAGGAAACTATTTTTTTTATGGATAAATGAGTTTAATTGAGTGTTTTCTTAGTATTTTGGTGATGTTGACATGTAGTTTATTGTGATATAATGAATATTCTACCTTGTGTTTGGAGTTTTACAATATAATCCTTTCTATCATTAAGAAGTATAATGTTACAAGATGAGTATGAATCAAAGATCGAGATATGTCAGAGTTAATGGTTGAAGGACCAATAAGGATTCTCAGGGATGAGAAGTTCTACAGTGGGTAGGTTGTAAAAAACCATCCTTTTGAAGTTTTAAATTCAAATGAATTTTTAATTTTTGGTCCAAGAGTGGAGGATGTTTCATGAATTGGGACTCAAATTGGAGTTCTGGATGTTTAGACTGCTTGATGATATTATTTTATAGGTGGAGTGAGGTTTGAAATTTTTTTGAGGGATTGAGTTAGAGTTCGAGAAAGGATGGGTGGACATGCAACCATTTTTAATGTAAGTGCTCCACTATAGGGAGAACCATTACATAGAACTCATTTTAGTTTATGGGAATCATGCCTATGTGATCATGGTTCCCTGTATATTTTCATAGGTGATCATGAGGAACCTTAGTTTTGACCCTGTGATAAATAGGTTATGAAAGACCTATTTTGGTAGGCATGGTGCCTAGAAAATGGTTAGGGGAAGACCTTATTTCATGGTCCTATGAGTTTTGTGCTTTATTGAGTGAGGTTATTGGGATCTCCCTGAAGTGGGAAACATAGATCCAAGAGGACTAGGATTTGTGTTTTGGGTAGAGTGGTGGAATCATGGGGAATGTTCACATGGTTTAATATAGTGAGCAATGAGGGGTGTGCAGAACAATTTGGTGGAGTGAATTTCACCCTAGTCGGGGCATGGTGTGCGTGGAAATAATGAGAGATAAGAGATATGGGGTGGAACTGTCCATTTAATCTAGCACAAGGCCTATGGGTTGGGCTGTTCTTCGTATGTGAAATGGAAAGTGGTGAGGCATTGGCATTATGGTTTGGGGTGTGTCAATTTCTCAGGGGATACTAGGAGGTCCTCTACAACATAGGGCAAGTCATAGTTCAAGTTGTATGATCCCTACTTAGTTTAAATGTTTTTATGAAATACCCACTTTACCATATTGTGATTTAGGGGGTTTATCGCATTTTATCATATTTTAATGCATGTTGAATGAGGTAGAATCCCTCATTCAATTCTTTCAATCCCAATTCAGATTCCTTTGATGTTTATAGTGATTCAACACGATACTCTCTGCATATTCCACTTGTTCTTTATTTTATACTCCCTTTATTTTATGTGTGATAGGTATAACATGTTCTGTGACTATGATTGTGCATCATTGCACATCATTTTATTGAAGATATGTCATGAGACAGAATTTTTCAAGGCCTTTGTTTAAATTAAATTAAATTAGTGATTGTATCATTGTTGTATGTTAGAGTTTTTTCTTATAATGGATCTGGAAGAATGACACAAACCATAAATAAGTGATTAGTCATGGTTCTAGTGTGATGTGGTTGACCATTGATTTATATAAAATAATGCCTACTTTTTTATTTTTAATTTAATTATAATGCTTTTATAAATGGTTTTAATAATAAATTATAAAGTTTTTATAATTTATTATTGGTTGTTGTGGTTTGATGTATGTGATTGATGGGTTATCTAAGACTTCTATGAGACTAAGCAGTGGTGTCTGAGATATGATCTAATGGAATAACTCTATTTTCAAGAAGGTTCTCCCTTGACCATAACCCAAGGAATTTTTATTTGTTTATATGTACTGAATGTGATGAGTGTGGTTTCACCACTAAGGTTGATCAAACCTTTTTTATTAAATAATTTTCTTTAAAATAAATGAAATTCCAATGAATGAATTGAAAAACTTTCCAAGGGCCATGATGAACCCTCTTGTATTGGATTAATGCCTCGACCGCCAATAGACAATGTATTGATAATAAATTCATTCCTTGAGATAGATGGGACCCTAACAGGCATGAATTTAATAAAGTAAACAAAATTTAGTGGCCCTTAATAGAGGTTAGTAGACCCCCCTTATATAAATATGTGATTAATAGAAGTGAATAAAACTAATATGAAATAATGAAATATTGATATTTATTATAGAGATCAGGTTGGTTATTCAAAGAGTGGGGATATTGATCATTCCCCTTGTCTTGTGAGTACCTAGGTGGGATAACCTTGGTAGATTATCATATAGGTTAGTTGAGATGTCCATCTTGGGATGACATGGGTATTGATAAGGGCTTTATGCCATCTCTCTAGATGGGTTCCTATGATTTTATCAAGAGGCCAATAAGGACTTGAGATGTTCTTAACTATAACAAGGTATGTGATTCCCTGAGTGACGGGTTATTTCCTAAGATGTAAGGATGAGATAGAGGGATCTAGGAGGGGTGTTTTGGAATAGATATTACCTAGGGTACCCCAGTGAGTGCCCCTTTGATATAAGGACCCATAATAGGGTATGAATGGGAATGGGTAGTGATGATTTCTGGTATCACCATAGAACCCAAATTGATGATGCGAGCCTTATATGGACATATTTATAGTTATAGGTCACATACCTGAGATATCGACCATGATTTTTCTAGACAGTTTGTGTGGATGACCAACACATATGAGATACATTTTATAAAATGATTCAAATGGGATGAAATTCTTATCGAGATATATTAAGATATATAAGTTTCCTTAGATATTCTACTTGGATCCATACTTCATGCCTAACACTGATGGGATGAGTTGGATGGGATGCACTTCCCACTGATATGTATTGAGAAACATGGGTTGGCTTTTATGTTCTCCTTGGATCTAGAATTCATGCCTAATACTAATATTATTGATGAGATGGATACACTTACCACCATAGAGACGTATATGTGAGATGAATTGGGAGGGACACACTATCCCCTATGTGATTAGTATATTGTGAGATGAAATGAAAGGGATGAATACGAGAGATAATTTGGGAAGGTCGTATTAGACCTGAGTGATAATTATATTACAATATGCCCATGAATTTCTCCTAGGATCCTTCCATGGATCCATATGCTACTATATTTTTTAGGAATTAATCCAAGAAATTGTACATGGGTCTAACATTGGTTAGTATAGTTATTTGACATGCTCATACACATTATCACTAGACAAAGTAGGCTTGGATCGATCCCATGGGTCGAGTTAAAACCTAGGGATCAGTGATAGTTATTTATTTATGCCTCCAAACTATATTTATTTATTTATTAATATATGCATGATAAATGTACATACATTGTATTTATTGGTTATGTATGGGGAGAAATTGGTTTTTACCTATTGAGTTGTATTCACACCCTTCTTGGGAATCTATGGAACTTAGGTACATGATTAGTCTTCATTGATCACAATTTTAGGTTGGACAGATTCATGAGATGGATCATTTAGTTGGATAAATTGTATGGAGTTAGGAGATGAATGAGGTATGGATCAGAGATACTTGAAAATCATTAACCTTTTATTTTATTTATTTTTTATTTTTGACTGGCCTAGTGGGTGATAATCTTTTGTGTGATGGTATAACCATGAGTCTATATAATTTCATGCTTCCATATTTATATTTTATATAAAATTATTGTGTTTTTAATTCCATATACTCTAATCTGTTATTATAGATGTTTTTTATTTATTTTAACAATTTTTTTCATGCTGATAAAGGATTATTGTCTCCCCATAGAAACATTATATCCTCATGCTTCTAGTCATCATCCTCTAGAAAATGAGGAGGTGTTCTTGAGGTCTTGTAGTTACTTTTTGTGGTTACTTTTCAAATTTAATATATACAAGGATGTTATATCTCACAAGTGGTGGAATCCATCTAAAATAAAAACATAATATAGTAATTAATTAGAGTTATTTTTCTACACTTACTGAAATCATTAATCAAATAACATGATTCATGTCATAGATAATGAAAAATCATATCACAAACAAGGAAAAAATATTTCATTATAAAAGGTTCTTATGGACTTGATGATATCAAATGTAATAACAAAAAAATGCATAGATCACATACATAAAAATGTCATCATTCCCATTTCACATATACAACAAATAATTACCACTTAAATGAACTTTTTAATTTCTATTTCATTATTAAATAAGAATATATTCTCTCTTTTATCACATATACAACTTCTTTAATCTTTTATTTTCATTCACATGATTGGGTCAGGTAAGATGAATTCTTCACCATCATAAAATATGTCATTCATGAACTTCAAATTTTCAGTTGTTAATTAATTATCCCACATAAAACCTCTATTTTACACCTATAATTCAACAAAATAATAATAACAAAATTCAACCAAATATTTTTTTATGAAAAAACTATATTTGAATCATTAAATCCTTATTTTATGCTAAATCAACATTTTATTCCATAATAAAAAATTAATTTCCAAATAAATAAAATTAAAAATTATTATACAAACAGCGGGGATTAATTAAAATAATATATATATATATATATAATTTTTAAAAATATAGCTTTACCAGTACCCCACACTAGTTTTTCTCTCCACAGTGAAGAATCATATACTAATTTCAAATTTAAATTTATTATCTCGCAAATGTAAAAGTATTATGTTTCTGTATATTTAAACTCATCATGATTCATATATGAATAAATATTCCCTAATTAATTTCAATATATTAAAGTTCATTCCATATTTTATTAATACCCATGCATATTTTATACCAATCTTCATGAAATGTTTCTCTCTTAACTTGTAGAAATATTAGAGCAATTTTTATTTTTTGAAGTTCATGAATGATTTATGAAGGCCTATCGTATATCTAATTCTCATCTAAATTTAAAAAATAATATGTTTTATTCAATATGGATTTAAATATATTTGTTCTAAAGTGACTGGTTGATTTTTGAATTATTTAATGAAAATGATCAAAAGATGAGTTTGACTCTTTTATAAAAATGAATGATATATAATTGATATTCACTGAAATATTACTCCTTCATTTACCCTTTAATGAGTCACCAAACACAACCCATTTTTTCTATTTATTTTAAATATCAAAACATTCAAGAATGTATACCTTGATCTACTTTTTAAATTTAATAAGGAATCATAATAATTTTCTTACCTTATATTTCTAAAATAATGAATACCAAAATTATATTATTTTATAACATGAAACTTATTATAAATAATACCGTAAAATAAAATTCCCCCACACTTATCATTTATTATAATCCTAAAATTAATCATGTGTAAAGAGGGAATCAATTTTAGCTTTTAATGTGGCTCTTATTATTTTATTTTTGGTCTATAAGGATTAAACTGGTCAAATGATGTGGTAGAATAATCCATTTAAAAAGGGATTCAAAAATAAAATGTCTCTATCATTTTAATACAAATATAAACCCTTATGTGTTTTTAAAAAATAATCAATGTTATTTCTAGAATATATTTCATATCTCAAGACTCTCATGAAAAATATAATATTAGGAATGTGTGAATAGGGTATAAAACTCATCTCATATTGGTACATTAAACATTAGATATTACCTATGCACATAAGTTTAATAGTTAATAAAATGCAACATGTACTTTAAATCATAATTATGGAATATAATAATATTAAGAATCAATAATATTTTTTATAATTTCAATTCAAAAATTATTTTGTATTAGACGTGATAATTTAAAATTCAAATGTATTTAATTCATCTCAATGAAAAAAGGGAAAAATGAAAAATAAAAGATAAAAGAATAAACTATTTACTTCACCACAATTATATTTTTGGTGTACCAAATGAAACCAATTTAAATATAAATTTTAAAAAAACAAGTATAATGGAAAGAAACAACCTAATTTTTCAATTATATAAAACATTTTTATATTTGATCCCCAGTACAAGATATTCTTTAAAAATCCTTTATAATGATTTAGTATTTTATCATTCTCATTAAAAGTGTTCTTCTTGAATTTATCTACGTCCTATATAGAATCAAAGGGATATACATTAGTAACAATATATACCCCACCCTAATGGGAAGTATTTTTACCTAAATAAATCATTATCATTGAATCAAAGAATAAAACTTTACCTTTGGATTTAAAATACTTATGAAAATCAGTTGATCATGAAAAAATTCCATTTTATATTTGTGTAATATTTAATTTTCATATAAATTAATCATAACATCTTAAAGTTCCTAGAATTGAATATTTCCTTCCATACCATTATCTAATAAACTCATATTACACTTATTAGTAACCAAAGAGGCTATAGGTTTGAGTTTAATTGGAAAATGACAAGAATTATAACACATATGACTATTGGGAAGAATTCCAATAAGATTCCTGAATATATTACTATAAGGAAAAAAAGAAAAAACTAACTTAAGAATCCAACCCTTTATATTTTTTAACTATATTTTCTAAAATTATTCTAATCTCAATAATAGTGTAAGGACCTGATAACTCCATGTTATATCTATTTATTGATGCATTTTATATGTGAATTCATCAAACAATTAATTGATTAAAGTTGAGTTTCATAGATGATATTGTTGTTTTTTGTATTCCTGTGAAGGACTAACATTTGGATAAGTACTAAGGAAAATGTGGGAATTGAGGAACAAAAAGTCACTTTGCACCGAGTGGTGAAGTAGCTTGGAAAAATAATTAAAATATGGTGAAATTAAGATGGAATATGGAATACAAATAGATCAATTATCCCATTGAAATAATACCTTCTGCGATGTTGGATAATCACATGATGTTTCCGAGCCTCAAGATTAGAGAACCAAAGAAAAATGAGATTTCCAGCACCAGATATTGACATTAAATGTCATTTAAACATTACTTGATGTGAAAACATTAAAAATTGTTTAATAAGTATGCTACATGAATTGAAGAATAAATTATAGAGTTCAGCCCTACACAATACATGTTGTGTAATCTTTTCATGATGTGTAAGTGTCAGACAGAATAAAAAAATGTTTATTTTCAATGTATCTTTGACAGAGGCCCTTCATATTTTAATCAGATTAGCTATTTAAGGCTGTATTTGACTCAGGGGATCGGGGGATGAATTCATAGCCTATATATATGGTTCATATCCAAGATATTCATGGATTACATTCCAATCTTGAGGAGCGATTATCATGAGTTTGTCTTAGGGTTACGACCTACTGTAGATAGGTCTTTCTTTCTATTTTTAATTTTTTCATTCATCTACTTTCATATGACATCAAATGTTTTTTATTTTAATTACAATTTTTCTATTTTATTTATTCTTTTATAATTATTTATTTCTTAATATCTCTCTTATGGATTTGGGTTTAATCATCATTTGTGATCACCTATCGGTGGTTGGATAAAACCCATAGGGGAGAGCAGAATCAGTTACAGGGGGTGATTACCGTCATCGTTCAATTTACTTTCACTCGTAATATGATTTTATTCAATAGTATAATTTTTTATTATACCTCTATTTATTCATCATTGATCCATTGACTGTATTCCTTCAATAATGAACGAACTACGACATGATTGAGATGATTTATTCATACCATTGAATGGAATTATTCTTCTTCTTTTAGAAATCTAAACAAAATTAACTTTAGTTATTTTGATTCATCTGACCATGAATAATGAGGATTCTAGGGTAGTTTTATAGGGAATTACTATTTCTTCTATATATAAAATAGTGTGGTTGCGCAGATATTTGATATAATTGTTTTGAAAGTGAAGTTGAAATAATTTATTTACATAAACCACCCTTTGGAAACTTATTCACATATATACTATTTTTATTTATGAATTCATTTAAATTGAATAATTAGTTTATTAAAATAAATCATAAATTGGAGAAACCTTGCCTTTAGTTTAGAGTTATCATCATTGTGTTCCCCTCTCACTTTATAATTGACCCCACACTTATACTATACTATGACTTTATTGTTAGTACAGTTTAGGGATATATAAATTTATAAATTTATCCATCCCTAGAGGTTTTAATGATATATTATTGATTCATTAGGACCAAAAATTAAACATTAAAAATTATATTGTCTATAAAGTATAATTCACTTTATTATTTTTCTGATGATGTTTTATATTTTGATTTTTAGAGAATTAGGTCATAACACTTACATAAAAACCCCATAAATTAAAAAGTGGGCACTTCCACTTGGTATTAAATACTCCCATAATATAATAACTTTAAAATAAAACATTTTTTCATTTCATGAAAAATATTATTAAATTTCAACTTGACATTTTCTTTGTTCTTACTCATCCTTAAACCATGTGAGAAAAATTTAAAAACAAGTGATGAGCAGAAAAATATTAGTAAGGGATAGAAAAGTAAGAAATATGTTATTCTAGTGAAAAAACATTAAAACCCATAAAACCTTTACCATTATTAAAATATTCTTGGAGCATATGAAATAAATTATAATCACATGAAAAACACACACATTTTTCATAGTGAAAACATTTAAAACCCATATAAAGAAAATATAAACTCTTCTAGGAATCTTAGAGAATTATATTAAGAATCTATCTCAAAAATAAAAATAGATCAATTAAATTCATAGGAAAAACCTCCCTAGATAAATCCATCATTATTTCCTAAGAAAATAAAGAATATTACTCAATGTATTGGATATAAATATCATGCTAACCCATCATATAATATGTATCGGGATCACCAATCATATAAGATATATTAGGCACACCCTTTATAATATATAATTATAAAGTTCCATATAATGAATAAACCATTTTATTCTGGCACATTTTCATTATAAAACTCTGAACAAACTCTTTTGAACACATATAAAAACAAATTTTAGATATCGAAATACCATTTACTTTTCAAAACCCATTTTCAAAACTAAAATAAAAAGAAAAAAGGAAAGAAGGGTTTTTCTTTGAAAAAAACATCGAATCTTATAACGTAAGAGAAAAAATAGTTACAGTGTCAATAATATCCATTGACACCATATTCGTTAAAATAGAGCAATCCTTTTTTCCTTTTGGTAAAGAAATTTTAAAAAATTACGTATAAAATATATAAAAAGATTCATTTTGAAAACCATTAAAAGAAAGTAAAAAAGAGATATAAAATGTACTTTATGATTTTTTATGTCTATATAAATATATCCATAAAATAAATTTAAGAATATGGACATGGAAGAAAAATATTTTGAAAATAAATCCTTAAGTTAAAGTGTCCCTTACCTCAAGTTCGACTCATCACGATTGTATTTTATTTTATTAAAAAATAAAATTATGATAATTATTTAATTTTCTAAGAACATCTTTGAAGATTATTATTCCATTTATTCTAATTATTTCTATGTTATATTCAATTACTTAATTATTTAGGTCCATGTCGGATGTTTTGACGATATTCAGCCCATATGTACAATATGATTTCAGTAGAATGACTATGGACAAAGTGGTTATTATTAAAATATCTCTAAAATATTAATAATGATATAATTATTAGTTTTATAATTAAATTATACTTTTAATAGAAACAATGAATGATGGTTATGAAAAATGAATTATGTTACAATCATGGAGATAGTGGTACGTTTGTATGCATGAGTAACATTTTCATTTTTCAAAGAGCATTATGGAAATATATTAAGTTTTATTTTATCATTATAGAATGATGATTAAATTCTAAATATCGTAAATATAAAATATTTTTTTTAAATAAACATATATATAACAACCATTTGATGTGGTGATAAAAAAAGAATCACATCACTTCTTAGAGGTGGTAATACACACGTACGCACTAACAATGATTTCATATCCTATTTGATGAAGGAGGGATATGGATAAGGTTATTCTCATAACATAATAACATATCACTTAATATAAGATAGTATTTTTATTATTTCATCATGGTTTACTAAGATTTTGAGGTAGAATAAGAAATAAAATGGAAAATCTCATTTAAGAACTATACATATTCTCATAAAACTTTTTAGGTTTATACCTAAAGCCTTTATAAGATGTTTTTTTGGATCCAAAAAGGGATTATAAGGCATGGGGAGGGATATTATTAAGGTATTTGGGTAGGTATTGGTAGAAATAAAAGGCTCTTGAAGTGTGAAAATGAGAGGTTAGGGGGTGTCCTTTTATAAGTGGGGAAGAGAACACACATAGAAATTTTAATAAGATTAAAATATATTAATGTATTAATCTATAAAAATGGATCAAAAAATGACCATTTAAAAATATTATACGGGATAGGGTTAAAATATGGCCATAAAATAGGATTTATACAAGATTTTAGGTCATTTTAACCCTTATATATTTAATGGCGGTTTCCAAAACCGTTGCTAAATATATTGTAAAAAAATTATGGCAATTTTTTATATTTTATTTCAAATAATTTATAGTTGAAATCTTTAAAAAACTGCTACTAAATAAATTTTTTTATTTTTTATTTCTTTAAAAAATTTATTAAGTTTTACGGGCGGTTTATAAAAAACTCCACTAAATTAATGAAATAAATATTAAATATTAAATATTAAATTATCATTTGTTATTAATAACAATAATTTATTTTTTATAATAATTTATTTTTTATTATTTACCATTTTAATTAATTATAATGTGTTAATTATTAATTATTTTAATTTATTAGTGAATAGTTATTTGAAACTTAAATTAATTCATAGATAAGTTAGAAATTAGAGTTCAGCATCAAATTGTCTTAACTTTTGATGTGTGTGTTTTTTTAGCTCTAGAACTAGTCAAATAGAATCTTATTAAATGATATATAATGAAATTAGATAATAATTTGGTAATAATTACTTGAATAAAATTTATTATGGTTTAAGGAGAAGTTAAAAATTAAACTTCAACTTCAATTGACCGTAACTTTTGATCCGGGTGTCCATTTGAGCTCTACCATATATCAAATTGAAGCTTGTGAAGAGAGTAACATCATGTTATCTAATGAGATCATGGTAACTATTATTTCAAGGGAAAAAGGTCTATAAGGCCTCTAAAACTTAGTTTTTAGTTCGTATACCATGATTTTTTAACATTCGATGGGATGTCAGCTTTATTTAAGAGTGTATTTATATGCCTTTTGGGTCATCTAAAATTTTATTCCATGGACTTACTTTCCTATTAATTTGATGGTACTATAATTTTTGTGGTTTTACCTCTATTTATGATTTACTATATATTATATATAAACATATTTATATGTATTTATGAATATTTTTCTATATTTATATACATTTGTAAATATTTATACATATTTATGTTTATATATTTTTATATAATATATTGTTATATATATAGATATTTTCTATACATGTGAATCATTGGAAGATTCAAAGGATGATGGAGAGGCCGATTCTGGGGGAACAATCGAGATACCCGACTCAGGAAGTTCAAAAACCTACTCAGGATGATCAAAACCCTTATTCAGCTCCGTGATCTTTCGCTGATGTTGTTATTGGGAGCATAATCGTGAATATTGAAGCTTTCTCAAATGATGTCACGGTACCTCCCTCATGCATTAACCCTAAACATTTTCATCACCGTAGACAACCGGTGATTTCCATCTCAACAAAAGAGGTAATTTCTCTTGCATCTGGTCTTCAATTTGTTCTTGTTGGGAAGTTTTCTTATCGTAGACCATCACTGAAATACTTAATAAATGTTCTTGAAACCATTAGATTCTCAGGTTTTCATATCGGCCTCTTGAACTCCTACAATGTCATCTTTCGTCTTTCCTCCGAGGATGATTACTACAGATTATGGGAGAGACGTTCTTGGTTATTTGGGGGTGACTCTATGAAAGTACTTAAATGGACCCCTGATTGTGACCCCTATGCTGAATCTCCTATTGTTCCGGTTTGGATTGGATTCCTTGGACTCCTGTTACATCTGTTCAAGAAACCTGCACTGTTCCTAATCTCCATGCTCATTGGTAATGCATTAAAGCTGGATTCTGCAACGAAGAGTCTTTCAAGACCATCAGTTTCAAGGATATGCATTGAAGTTAATGTTTCTCAGAATCTGTCTTCTCAAATTTGGATTTAGAATGGTGATTTTGGATTCTTTCAGGAGGTTGTGTATGAGAGACTTCCTGAATACTGTCATTTATGCTTCAAGATGGGACATTATCCAAAGGATTGCATACACAAGACTGTACAAACAAAGGACAAATCTATTTGGATTGCGAAGGAAAAGCAGGATGAGATTAAAGTTAGCAAAATGGTTGCTGGACAACCTATGATATCTGCTAATGAGCAACCTTCTGTGCACAAGGTGGAAAATTTTGAGCATCCTGCTGAAACCAAGGGAAGTGATTCCTTACTTGTTGCATGTGACACCACTGATCCACCTACCTTGATGGAGGAGAAAGTTAATCAATTGGAATCACAAGATGAATGTGACAATGAGCAAGGTGAACTCTCAGATATTAGTGAGCACTCACATGGAAATTATGATCATCCCAATCAGATTGAGGAAAGTTATCTAAACTCAATGGCCAGGAAAGGGAAAAAATATATTGTGGATACTGATGGATTCATTACTCCAAATCCTAAGAAGACTAAAAATCATAGAGACTACTCTCAGCTGGAAAGAACAATTGTCACATGTTCTTTTTACGCATCTAAGAAGGAAATAACCGGACCCTCCAAATCCCAAGATGTGGTGATTCACTCAACTGATGAGGAGACATCCCGATCAAATGAAGAGGTGAATGAAGATCTGGAATCTCAAATGGAAGATCGAGATGAAGTATCCTACCAAATACTCTAAAATGGAGAAATTTCTGTAGATACATACCTGGAGATTAGATGTAGAAGGTTTAATATGAGGCTGGGGAAGGAACCTAAGAAGACACCCTGATTTATTTGATTCTGGTCCCAAGTTCATGTGCACAACCCGTTATTTCAATCTGCTGCATGCAACTTACTTCGACGGTTTCTTGCTCTTGTATACTTATTTTAAACTCCTATTAGCTACTGTTGTTTGACTGTTAGATTTGAGGAATGTTTTTTGTGTCTGCAGTAAACAAATACCTCTCTTTGCTGAATTTTTGCACTGCTACATGAACTTCTATTGGAAGTTGACTTTGTGTTTCCGGTTGACAACCTCTTATGCTTTTTGATCCATATTTTCCCAGTTTTTTCTTTTTAATGCTGGTTTAGTGTCTAAAGGAATTTTTCAGGTTACATTTTTGACCTTACTCACAACTTTATAGCAGCATGAGAGAAGCACTTCATGTTGATAAAGAAGCAATGTCGAGCAACACTCCGGATGTTCAGTTTCAAACAGACTAGATTTGAGCTTCTGGTATCATCCCTTTCGGATGGAAGGGTGGAATCCCCTTCGAACATTGCATCTCATGACTTTATTGGATCTTCCATGGTGTTTCTTTGTTTGTAATTCTCAAAATTCAGGCTGGTGTAAATTCATTGCACCTCGTGTTTGTAATGCTACTTTTGTTTTTAATAAATTTCCTTGGGGCAAGAATTGGGTGACCAATTCATGTCACCACTTTTATAAAAAAAAGATATTTATATTTACATGTGTTTATATATATATATATATATATATATATATTAACATACAATTATATATATGTGTGCATTTATATATATTTATATAATATAAATAAGTATGTTTATATATATTTTTATAAATTTTATTATATGTATATATATTTATAGATATTTATATCCATTTACTATATATTATTACATATTATTTTTAATTTTCTATTTATTTATTTATTATTTATTTATTTATTATTGATTATTAATTTATAATTGACATATTATTAATTAGTTAATTATTATTAAATTATTATTATTATTTATTATTTATTTATTATTTATCATTTAATTATAATTAATAAATTAATAATTATTTGTTAATTATTAATTAATTAATTTTCATTTTATTAATAAATAAATAAATAAATTATTATTATTTATTATTTATTATTTATTTATTATTATTATTAATCATTTAATAATTATTTATTTTTTATAAATCGATTTATTAATTAATAATTAATTAATAATTAATAATTATTATTTGTTTAAATCGTATTTATTTTTTATTTTTTATTTATTATTTATTATTTATTATTTATTATTTATTTATTTAATTAGTATTTTTTATTTACTGTTTATTATTTATTTATTATATATTTTTTATTTATTTTTTATGTAATATATATTATATATTTTATATTTTATTATTTATTCAATTATTATTTTTTATTTATTTATTAAATAATTATTAATTATTCTTTATTTATTATAATTTGTTTATTATGTTCTTATTGTTTCTTATTTATTTATTTATTATTTATTATTTATTTATTACCATTAATTAATTAGTTTTTTTATAAAGATGAGCATGAAGCTCTAAAATTGATAAAAAAAACATTACACAAGATGAAAAGCATGCATTTTACATTTGTCCCTGGAAAGAAGCGGGACCATGTCACTAGGAATGGTGTTGATATGTATGACCCTCTCTTCTAACACCCCTTTATTTGCAAGGCCATCCGCAATGTAGTTCACCTCCTGAAAGGTATGCGTGATGAAGTAGTTAAGGGAGGACATTTTGTCAATGCAATCAATCCATTTACTTGCCAGCTTCCATGCCAATCTGGTTTGTCTGGTTCTAATAGCATAAACAAGAGTGGTCGAGTCACATTCGAACCAAATGTTGTTCCATTGTCGTTGACAAGCAATATCCACTACTTTAATGAGTGCCATCATTTCAGCTTCCAGAGCAGTGGTATGCCCATATGGGCCATAAATGCATTCCACAACCTCCCCATGCTGATTCCTAAAGGTAACCCCATATCCGGATGGCCCAGGGTTACCCTTAGAGGCTCCATCCTTGTTATATTTCAACCAACCATTGAAGGGGGCAGTCCACATCACCTCCATCATGCCCCTTGGTTTGGGGTAGCAACCCACGACCCTTAATCTTATGAGAATCATGAATTCCCTGACCGAACTGTTACAATACTCCTTGATCCGTGAGCTGGCATTTTGAGTGGCCACCAGGATGCTATTGAAGGCCTGGGATGCATTGAACCCTGCTTGGAAATGAATGGCGTTGTTGCGGCCCTTCCATATAATATGAACCAGTTCAGAACAAGCCACCTGCAACATCACATTAAGCTATTTGGATTGCTGCACTTTAAGCAGGCTCTAGATATACTGTATAGCCAAAGAGGTATTGGGGGGATCCAGCTTGAAAATTCTAAGAACTGCCTGCCATAGAGAAGAAGATGTATTGCAGGACAAGAATAATTGGCCGAGGTCCTCCCTATGCTGGCCACAAAGCACACACCATGAGCATAAAGAAATCCCGACCCTTTGTATGTTCACTTCCACTGGGATTTTGTTATGATAAAGCCTCTAGATGAGAGAAAATCTAGAAGGAAGAAACCAGTTTCTGTTGAGAGAACCAATCCAACTAACCTCACCCTTCAACAGGTAATTGTAGAAGCTTTTGGAGTTGAGCAGGCCAGCTTGGGAGCCTTCCCATAGTAGTATATCCTCTTACTGAATAAAGTCATAGCTATCAATCATCAAGACGATTTCATCTGGTATATCCTATTTGCGCTGTAGCTGATCTTTGATGGATAAGTTGTTATCTATGGAATGCACTTCAGGGTTAATCATTTCCATGAAAGGTGTGCCCATCCAATTGGTGGACCATAATTTCTGATTTGATTCCGCATTGACCACCTAGCACGAGTGTCTCATGATAGTGTAGAACACCAAATGCAGACCAGTCCAGATTGAGGAATCCATGTATCCAAACTTTCCATCAATGAGTCTTGAAAGAATTCATCTCCTCAAAAAATCAAGAGAGGCTGAGTTGCTGTGAACAAGACTCCATAAAAACTTGGAAAGTAAGGACTGATTAAAGTAGCTCAGATTCTTAATTCTCAGGCCTCCTTGTTTGGTAGGCATTCATCATGGGTCCCATTTAGCAGTGATGAGCTTTCTTTCCATCACATTTCCACTCCAAACAATGTTTTTCATAATAGAGTTGATTTTTTTCACCATAGAGGTAGGCCATAAGTATACCATTAAAGAATAGAAAAGTTTTGAAATAACCACATGTTTAACAAGAAATATTCATCCTGCCATTGAGAGAGACTTTCCCTTCCAAGACGCAAGAGTTTTCCTAATTTGTGAAATATCCTAGGAAAAGTGGGAGGCTCGAGGTTTTCCCCATAACAGGGGAACTCCAAGATACATAAAAGGAAGGGATCCCTCCCTAAGACCAAGATAATTTATAAGTTGTGCCCTCCTTGCCGCTGCCATGCTCTTTCCAAAATAGATGAAGGATTTTCTCCAATTGATTTCCTGTCCTGACACATTCTCATAGTGCAAGAGAGCCTCCCTAAGACGAGTGATATTTTTCCTATCCCCCTGCGTAAAAATGAAAATATCATCAGAAAAAAGTAAATGAGAGGGGGCATTCAGACCTCTAGCTGCCTTGATGGTTTCAAGCTCTCCATTATCCACCATCTTAGTGAGCATCCTGCTCAGGTAATCCTCAGCAATTGAAAAAATTATTGCAGAGAGGGGGTCACCATGTCTCATCCCACTTGACCAAGTAAAATATCCCTCTGGTGACCCATTAATCAGAACTGAAATGTGGGAAGATTCCATCATTTTTTATATCTAGTGAACAAAGAGTTCACAGAAGCCAAATTTGAGAAGAATTTGCTTAATAAAGCCCCAGTCCAGGGTGTCAAAGGCTTTTTTAATGTCAAGCTTCAAAGCCACATTTCCTCCCCGCGTTGTCTTTCTCAGTAGGTTGAAACATTCCGAGGCCGTAAGCAGGCAGTCCTGAATATTCCTGCCCTTAACAACACCAAACTGGTTCCAGGAAATAATTTTCCTAGTTACCTGAGCAAGCCTCTGAGCCAAAAGTTTAGTAATAATTTTGTGAATGGTGTTTACAAGGGAAACTGTCCGAAATTGACCAATTTTGCTGGCATTCTCTACGTTGGGTATCAGGGCAATAAATTGGGCATTGAAACCTAGAGTGAATGTCCCCCCTCTGAAAAAGTGTTTGAGAAGAAGGCAAACCTCATTCTAAATGACATACCAATAGCTTTGAAAGAATAGGTTCCTGAATCCATCAGGTCCCATAGAGCTATCTTTTTTAAGTTCAAACACTGCCTTCTTGATTTCAAAGTCCATCGAAACTAATGTGAGAAGATGGTTTTCCTCTTCAGTAATAAGTTTAGGAAATATGTTGTCTCTAACTACCTCAGATATAGCTCTCCCATTGAATAAATTATTATAGAAGGAAACAATATGCTCAACAAGTTCCTGTTTCCCCTCCATAATTCCGTCACCATGTTTTATCATGGAAAGGGGTCTATTTACTCTTCTCACTCTCTAAAGGGCATTGAATAATTTTGTGTTGCAGTCACCTTCCTGAAGCCACCTAACATTGAAAGATTCCTTCTTGAGATTTTCTCTGATATTTATAAGATTATTCAGCTTGAGGGAGAGCTCAGTCTCCTGCTGCATGTCCCCTAAGAAGCTATCATGAGTGGCCTCTGCTTGCATATCATGTAGGGAGCTTTCAAGTCCTTCAATTTCGGTGTTCATCGATCTGAATTATTCTTTACTCCATTCCCTAAGCTTTATCTTGAGCATTTGAAGCTTGGAGATACATATCAAAGGCTTTTCATTACATTTCCATGAGCCCCAATTTTCTTGAACAACTCTTGAGAAGTTTGAAAGAGAGACCCACGCATTATTGAATCTGAAAGGAAGTCGCTGCCCACCCTCCTTTCCAAGTAAGCTACTAAGTATGGGGTGGTGGTCGGAGTTGATCTTAGCTAGCGTGCACTACTGGAAAATGGACCTATCCCCACGGTTTTCTCCAAAACTGTGGGGATAGACCCCCCCCCTATACCCACAGTTTTGGAAAATCGTGGGTATAGGTGTCTATTGAAGACCTATACCCACGATTTTCCAAAACCGCGGGTATAGGGGGGTCTATCCCCACGGTTTTGGAGAACCGTGGGGATAGGTCCTGAAAAGTGACCTATACCCCCGGTTTCCCATAACCGTGGGTATAGGGGTACCTATCCCCACGGTTTTGGGGAAAACCGTGGGGATAGGTCTGGGCTAAAATTCCTATACCAACGGTTATGAAAAACCGTGGGTATAGGTCACTTTTGAGTGCGCGGGAAATTTTTTTTTCCGCGGGAAATAAATTTTTTTTGGCGAGAACCCTATACCCATGGTTCTTCCCTCTATACCCACGGTTTTAATAAATATATTTAACTAAATATATATATATATACATATAGGTAATGTTAGGGTAGTGGTTAGACGCGGTGTTTGCAGCGGAGAGGTCGCGAGATCGAAACTCGGCGCCTATATTATTTTAGGACCTATACCCACGGTTTTGAAACCGTGGGTAAAAGTCGTTGACACCGTGACAATTGGATATGTTTCGGTGACATGGTGGCAGGACACCTATACCCACGGTTCTGGAAAACCGTGGGTATAGGCTGGGGACCTATCCTGACGCCGTTCCAGCCCACGGTTCCCAAAACCGTGGGTATAGGCTATTTTTTGAGTAGTGGTGACACATATGATTGAATTCCATGAATCTAACATTCCTTTATTGAAAAAGGCTTGATCAATTCTAATTTCTCTCAAACCATTCAGATTCCTCCTATACCACTTGCATTTAGAACCAACTAGGTTCACTTCCACTATGTCGACTTTCTCAAAGAATTATCTAAAGTCTCTTGAAGAAGTGGGATTTGTAGCTGGTCCCATTTTTTCATCCTCATGTAGAATGGAATTGAAGTCACTTGTGACTATCCAAGGATCCATGATAGAGTTCCCAAGCTACTGAATTTTCCCCCACAGAAACCTCCTGTCAACATAATAGTTGTGAGCATACATAATTGAGCAGAAAAACTGCCTACCACCCTCCAAAAAACTACAGGTGATGATCTGATTGTCCACATCAAAAATCCTTGAAAAATCAACATCATGATGAGAGATAATCCAAATCCTATAATGACTTGTATCTTCCCCATTAGAACCCAGAATGTTATACTCCCTACCACAGATCATGTTTGCCATATTTTTTGAGGTCATTTTGGTCTCCGCAATTCCAATAATCTCTGGTATGTACCTTCCAGCAAGGAGCCTGAGGAAACCTTCAGTGGTAGGGTTGGATAGTCCTTGATAGTTCCAGAAGAGAATTCTCATTTTGAAGCTGATTTGGAGGCCACAACTCCTTTTTTCTCAAGAATTCTGGGCGATTTCCTTGTTGATTCTGCTTGTGAGGCACTGCCACCCAAACTTTGAATTCGGTTGTCCATACCATATTTAGGCTAGGAGTTTACTTTGTCCTATTTAAGTTCCATGTCCTCTTTCTCCTCTCCTTCACCTGATTCTTTAAAGTGCACATGCTTCTGGCCCAGCCCTCCCCCTTGCTATTATCTTCCATCCCTACATCTAGTTTCTGTTCATACAAGGACAACTGAGCCTTTAATTCAGCATCAATCAGATCAATAGTGAAGCACTCCAGTTGTATATCCTGAACAATGTTGCACACCTCCAAGGAGAGGTCCAACATTTTCTTGTCAATAGCATTGTTATCCCTTTTAATAGCTGGAGATTCAATGCTGGCTTGCAGCCTTTCCTCTTCCTCCACCATATCGGCCCAAGTCTGTCCATCTGCATTTGAAAATCCTGCTTCCTTAACATGTGTCTTCCCTTTTTCCATGGCTCCCAAAGCACTTCTCTTGCTCTTGGGGACCTCCTTCCAAACAGGTGTGGGTTGAGATGGGTTGATGAGCTTTTTAACCACACGACAAGATTGGAACTCATGTCCAACCATCTTACAGTGTTTGCAGTTAATTAATTAGTTAATTATTACGTATTTAGTGTTAATTATTAATTATTAACTATTAATTATTAATTAGTAATTATTTAATATCTATTTATTTATAATTTTTTTATTATTATTTATTATATATTATTTATAATTATTTTTTTATTTACTTATTATTAATTTATTATTGATTATTGATTATATATAACTTAATATTTATTTATTATTATTATTTATTATTATTATTATTTTATTTATTTGCTATTTATTATTTATTAGTGGTCTATTAATTATTTATTAATTATATATTATATATTATATATTTATTAATTAATAATAATTTATTTATTATTTAATTATTACTAATTGATTATTATTTATTTATTAATAATTTATCTATTAATTATGGATTATTAATTATTAATTTTTAATTTTTTAATTCGTAATTCTTTGTTATGTAATATTTGTTTTTTATATTACTTATTATTATTATTATTTTCTTTTTTATCTATATGAATATAAGTATATTAAATTTTGTTTACTCACCACATGAAGAGTTTGAAGGAGTGATAAAATCTTTGTTAAATAACCAAGAGGTAAGAGGTCCAAATCTCACCCAAGACATATATATGATGAATTTCTACATGGTATATGTGGAATATGCATGCATGCATGGTCTGACATGTGCATGGTAATAAAAAAGTAACAAATAAAAGATAATTAAAAAATAATAAATAATTTAAAAAATAAAAAACCACTGCTAAATTAATCTCCAAATTAAATAAACCACCTCTAAATCATTTCGTGATAGTTTTGGAAAATCGATGCTAAATGAAAAAAAAATCATCGCTTAAAGCTTGCTTTGGAGTAGTGTAACCTTAACTGTGGTAATATATATTTACTATTTTTACTATTAGTTAATGACAACAAACAAGTTGAAATTATTACCTTATATTAATTATTTTGTATCCAAATGCATAATCCATTTTATCATATTTAATTCATAGAAGTTGCAGAATTAAATTTATAATTAATCCTACAAAACACGATGAAATATATACTTTTAAAAAAAATCTTACTAGGTATAAATATTTTTTATAACAAATTCAAGTATAAAATTCATTATAAATACCATAATTGGATATTTATTCAAAAGGGGATAATTAATTTTTAAAACTAATCTAAACAAGAATTTTACTTTGTAAACACATGAAATGAAAATACATTTTCCAATAAAAATCAACATTTTTATAGTATTTATTGAAAATCAAACTTTTTAGAAAATTCTCAAAAATTCATCCTAAGATAATTTTGACATGATGAATTCAAAAATTAAGTTCATTTTATCAAATATAAATTCTATAATTCCTAAATAAATATTTTAAATAAAACTATATAATTTAAAAAACCCAATTTGGTTAGGAATAAACCTATTTCCTTTTAGACTAAAAAAATTACCAAATATTCTTATAATGAAAATAACTCTATAAAATCTAATTAATAAAAATTGAAAACACTTTAAAATGATTTATCTTAATGTTACCAAGGTTTTTAAATTCTTTAACCCTTTTGAAAATTACGTCCTTACAATTTTATTCATTACTTAAACAAGAGGTGATATTTTTCCTTCATAGCATTTTATGATTCTCATGTTTCTTCTTCAACTATAAGGGTTTTCCAAGAAATATTAACTTGGTGAATTACCTTATTACGAGACACTTCATCTTTGTGGTTAGGAATCAATGTTGACTTTTCCTGATAAAAATGGTTTTCTCCCAACTAAACTACTTTATGGATCAAAACATGATATGCATCCAACACATATTTTCTTAATAATGAAACATGAAATATATCATGTACCTGAGATAAACTCTAAGATAAGAAAACTCAATAAAAAACTAATCCAAATTTATTCATGATTTTATATGGTCCAATGAAACATGGAAGCAGCTTCATTTTTTTTGAAAATGCATAACACTTTTCCATGGAGATACTTTATGGAAAACATAATCACTTACCTTGAAAGAAATATCTTTCCTATGGTTTTCCACATAACTTTTCTACCTTCTCTGATCTATCACCATATATTTCTGAATAATATTCACATTATCAATAATTTATTCTATAAACTCTAGTCCCAATAACTTCCTTTCACCTAATTCATCTTAGTAAGTTGGAGTCCAACACTGATTTCCATATACTACCTCAAACAGTTCTATATATATATATATTCGAATGAAAAATATTAATATAAGAAAACATGACTAATGAAATCTATTGATCCCAAATTCCCTAGTAATCCATTTAACATGAATGAAACATGTCTTCCAATTTCCAAATCAATCACTCAGACTATCTATTAGATTAATAATGAAAATATGTTTTAAAATTTAAGTTAGTACCCAAAGACTTTTGAAGGCATTTTCAAAAATTAGAATTGAACCTGGGATCATAGTCATATATAATAGATAGAGAAACTATATGTAACCCGGTTATCTCTTTGATATATAGTCCATAAAGTTGATCTAAATACATTGTATCTTGAATGGAAAGGAAATTAGAAGTTTTATTTAGTAGAACAACCATAACCCAAATTGTATTATTACCTTGATATGTCTTTTCTAATCCCACCATGAAATGCATAGATATATTTTCCTATATCCACTTCATCATTGGAAAAGTATGAAGAATCCCATTTGGTAATTTTGATTTTCTTTTAACCTATTGGATAGTCATTCATTTCATAGTAAATTTAATAATTTCTCTCTTTATTCCATCCTACTAGTAATACTCCTAAATGTCTCTGTACATATTAGTGCATTCTGGGTGAATAGAAAAGGGGGAACTATGAGCTTCCCTCATTAATTCTCTCTTAAACCAGGAATCATAGGGCACACATAATCTCATTCCAAATTTAATAAAACCTTATTTATTAAAATTAAACTCTAGAAACATACCCTTACTAATAGATTCTATCTTTTCCCATAAACATAATCCTCTTTCAGAGCTTTCTTGATTCTTTATGATAGAGACGATTGTACTAAAACCTAACACAAAATTGAGGACGTTCCTGCATGCATAATTTCTTGGACAAAATTAATAAAATTATTAATCAAGGGGATATGTTCTAAATATAACATGGTTAATGTAGCATTATTTTTCAACCTCAAATCATCATTTAATTTTTTTTCTTTTCAAAGATGGTAATGAATCATTAAGTTATAATACTTAATCAGTTCCAGCTATCTTCTCTACCTTATGATCAACTCTTTTTGAGTGAATAAATACTTCAAAAAATTATGATCATTATTTATTTTACACATTAATTTATATTAGAAGATATTTCTAGATCCTTTTAGGATAATATAACTCATGAGGTTTTAGCTGACGTGAAACATAATAAATTACCTGATCATTATACATCCAAACACAACCAAGTCCCTTCAATGAAGAATTTTTGTAAATGAAAAATTCACCTTTTTTAGAGGTCCAGAAAAAACTATAAGATTCACTAATCTTATTTTCAGTTCCTAGAAATAATCATCACACTCTTTTTTTCAGATGAATTTAACTCTTTTTCGGGTTAAGTTTGTCAATAAGATAGATAACCATGAATGTTTTTCATTAAACTGATGGTATTAACCTAATAATCCAAGAAAACTATGAATCTATATGAAATTGTTAGGTCTTTTCCATTATTCAATAACATTAGTTTTATCAGGTTTAACAATTATTCCATTTTGAAATCAATATTCCCGAGGAAAGAAATTAGTAACAACAAAAATTCACATATATTAAATTTTCATAATAACTTTATTCTTTTAAGGTTTTAAAAAAAATCAAATTCTATCTTTTAGGATCCTTATGAATTTTATAATATACTAATATATCATAAAAAAATACAACCAAAAAATATCTAAATCATCATGGAAAACTCTATTCATAATATCCATAAATACAACTAGTGCATTAGAAAAACCAAAGGGTATAACTACAAATAGATAATTTTTATATAAAATTTGAAATTTTGTATTTGGAATATATTCCTCAATCACATTTAGCTTATGGTATCCTGACCTAAGATCAATCTTTGAAAATTATTGCACTCCCCTAACTTGATTAAACAAATCATCGATCAGGGGAAAATGATACTTGTTCTTAATTGTGATTTTATCCAAGACTATGTAATCAATGCAAGTTTTCATTGAACTATATTTATTTTTAAAAAATAAATTGAATCACCCCATAGTGAAGTCCTTGGACAAATGAAAACTTTATCAATAAATTCCTATAATATCTTTTTCAATTCCAAAAGTTATACTTGATCCATTTGATAAGGGGGTTTTGAAAGTGGATTATCATTAAGAACTAATTCAATAGTAAACATAACCTCCTGATAGGTAATAATACTAAGTAAATCCTCAGAAAATATATCCAAATATTCATTCATTATAGGCACATCAGTAATCTGAAAAAATTATTTTGTTTCAATAATATTATTTATGTAACTTTTAGTGTCGTAACTAATCAATTTCTCAGATTTTTGATATGTTATCAAAGTTATGAAATCACTAAATATAAATTTCTTATATTTTCAATCAATATTATCTTTATAAACCTATATCCAATCCATGCAAAAAATAATATCGAAATATATTATGGGAAGTTCAATAAGATTTGTATGAAATATCATCCCACTAAAAACAATAGGACAATTCTTATAAATCTTTTTTGCTTTAATATTTCTACCTAGAGTTTTCACCAAATGTTATATCTTCTTTTCATGAGGTGATAATTCCATTTTACTTTTAAATTTATCATAAATGTAGTAATTCAATGATCTAGAGTCAAATATAGAATTTTTATAATTTTAATAAACAAGTAACATACCTTTCACCACTTCATCAGATGGACCAACATCAATAGTTGTAGTACAAAATAATTTTACCAAACTTTTTTTCTTTCGATCAAAATGAATTACACACCAAGTAACAAACTTTGGAAACACATTAATATAATTTTCTAAATCATTTAAATTAAAACAAATCATTGTTGATTGGCTATTTTTCACCCCATTATTGAATTTTTCATAAAGATTTTATTTTCAATCATGATCCCTATGATAAAACTTACCACACCAATAAAATTTTCTAGATTATATCAAACATTCCTGGAATTTTTTTACCACACTTGAAACTTTCTTGGGGATTACCTATAGATTTCCTTATTTGGCTTCTTCTCTATTTCTTGTGACCTTGAACATTTTTTAAACTTTTCATCTTGAGGTACATAATTATTAGAAATCTCTATCTCAATTTTATTAATAAAACAAAAAATATTATCATAAATTTTAAATTATCCTAAGGCCAATTAATATCATAAACATGATTTCAATATTGATTAAAATATATTAATTGTTCTATCAAGGTATTAAATAAAATTCAGTACATACCTAGGAAATCATGTAAAATTTTCTTTATACACAACTGTTTAATAATTTTATTTCAATCTTAATTAAAAGAATTTTTTATCCATCCTAATTCGGACTGCCTTAGGGAAATATTTATCCAAGGAAATATTCTTAAATTTAATCCATTACCTGGAATCAAATTCTTCTCTCTATTGGGTATTCTTAACCAATGAACACCATCGATCAACTTCTCTTTCAAAAAGATAAATGTAAACTGTTTCCTTTTGATGTTATGAACATTCCATGGATTTTAATATCTTTTTAACGCATTTATCCATCCTTTAACTACCATCTAATCTGATGTTTTACCAAAATACAGAAGGTATTATTTCATAAAAATCTCAACTATCGACGTGTTCCTCTGTGCTAATTCTGGTTTCTCTCTAACATGGATTCCACCACCATATATAACCTATGTGAATTTATCCATATCTATAAAAAATTGATTAGTTATAATAAAAACCATTCCAATATGTTGATTTGGAATGGAATTATTCTCTTGATACCTTCCAACTTTATCTTACTTATTTTCTCTATGAAAAAATATTCTGAATCGATAAAGATTATAAAACTAAACACGGTAATCATTAAATTATATATCATTTAAACATAAATATAAAGTAGAATCTATAATGGTTATTTTATTAACATTAGAATAACCTCTAAATTTATTTCAACCTTTTCTATAGTACAATATATATGTACTTATCCATAATCCTTATATAATCTGGTGTCCTTATACTATAATTCACATTCTTAAAATCCTAAAGATATTTTATCTTTATTATTTTAGAGAATTAGGTTATAAATCTTACATAATAGACCTATATATTAAAAATTGGATACATCCATTCACTATAAATTTTTCCAATATTATAAAACGTTTAAAATGAAACATGTTTTCTTACCCTAAAAAATTATCATGAATTTCCACTTGACTTCTTCTTTATTTTAACTTATCCTTGAACCCTGTGAAAAGGATTTAAAAACATGGGATGATCATAAAAATATTATAATTATACATAAAAGTAAGAAATGCATTAGTTTAACTAAAAACATAAAAACCAATAAAATATGTACCTTTATCAAAATATTCTTTGAGTGTATGAAATAAGTCACAACCACAGAAAACACACACTTTTTTCTCAAAGAAAACCTTTAAAATGTATAATAAGAAAATATAAACCCTTTTAGGAAACTTAGAGAATTATATTCATAATCTAATTCAAAAATAACTAGAGCCAAGTTAAATCGATTTGAAAAACCTCCCTAATTAACTCCTTCAATCTTTCTGTTGAAGACAATGAACACTACCCAATGCATTTGAGATATATATCAAGCTCTCCCATTGTATAAGTTGTATCAGTCTCACCCATCATATAATACATATCATTATCACCTGTTATCATATTTAATAATCAAGTAGCATGTCAGGAATAAAACATTTTATTCTTATACCTTTTCATCATGAAACCCTTTAAAACCTATTTTGAACCCATATTCAAAACATTTTCAGATATCAAAACACCCTATACTTTTTAAAAACCATATTCAAAAATAAAAAACCCAAAATAATGAAAATAATGGGTCTTTTATTTGAAGGAAAAATAGAATATTATAAAGGAAGAAAAAAATCATATAAAATTTTCATTGTTGTGGAAATATGTTGATGTCATATACATTAAAATAGAACATTCCTTTTTAAATTTTGTAAATAAAGTCGAAACATTCATTATAAAATATATAAAATGTTTACATTTGAAAACCATTAAATGAATTTAAAAAGAGATATAAAATCTAATTTATAATTATTTTGGGTACATATAAATACATTCAAAAAATAAATTTATAAATATATAAATGGAAGAAAAATATTTAGAAAATTTATCTTTAAACCCTTTTAAAATGAGGTTTTATGTTAAATTATCCCTTACCTCGAGTCTGAATCATCACATACATTCTTTATATTTCTAAATAATTTAATTATTCTATTTATTTACTTTATTAATGAACCTTATCAATTTTATTATTCCTTTTATTTTTTTCATTTACATGTTATATTTAATAACTTAATCATTTAAGTTCATGTTGTACGTTTTGACGATATTCATCTCATATATCCAAAATAAATTTGTTCTGATGACTATGGTAAAAGAGGAAATTATAAAATAATTTATTGAATAATAATCATGAAATAATTATCATTTTTATACATTGATTATACTTTTATAACTAACCATTAAATATGGTTACAAAAAATTAATTACGTTAAAATAATGGAGACGGCAGGTCGTACACACACATGGGTACCATTTTAATTTTTCAAATAGCACGAGGTAAAGAAGTTAAATATTATTTTATATTTATAGAGAGGTAGTTAAATAATAAATATCATAAATATAGTATTATTTATTTTAAAAAATTATATATAACATCAATGTGATGTGGACATCAAAAATGAATTACATCACTTTGTGGAGGTGGTAGTTCACACATACACATGAATGACATTATCATTTTTCAATGGATGGAAAGGTAAGAAAGTATATGATATATTATATTTATATAATGATAAATAAGTAATTAATATCATATATATAAATTTAATCCATCATTATAACCATCTATGAAAGGTTGTGATGGAAAATGAATTACATCGGTTTGCAAGGCAGTAGTTTTTTGTACACATGAAAGATAGTTTCAATACCCATTTGATGGAAGAAGGTGATAGATATGAGTTATTAAATTAAAAAAATAACAACTCAGTATAAGGAAAATACTTTTTTTATTATTTCAACATGTTTTAATAATGTTTTAAGGAGGTAGAAGAAGAAATAAAATTAAAAATATCGGTTAATAAATATACCTCTTCTTTGGAAAACCTCTTTAGGTTTATTCCTAAAAGCTTACTATGATGGTTTTGTTATAAAAAAATTGACTATTGAATGTGAGTAGAGATTTTAGAAAGGTATGTGGTAGGTATTTACTAAAAAAAGTATCTTTAAGTGTGTATAGGAGAGTATTGTGGGTGTCCTTTTATAAGTCGGGGAGAGGACACACTTAGAGTGTTTAAAAATATTAAAGTATATTAGTGTCATACTAATGCAAAATTGTATAAAAATGGAACATTTCTAAATATTATAAGATATATGGTCTAAAAATTGATATCCAATAGGATTTAAACAAGTTTTTAGGTTATTTTATCCCATATATCTTTATTTTAACCCCTTGTAATCATGTTTTAACCTTAATTGACATTACAAAATTTTACCTTTTTACTATTCATTATGAAAAAAATTAAGCTGCACTTTTTACCTAATATTAATTATATTTAATTTAAATATGAAATCTATTTTATCAAATTCAACTCATATATGTGGTAGGATTTAATTTAAAATTAATCCCATGAAATGTGATAAAAAATATTTTTTTTATAAAAATGTCTTTTTAAGTATAAAAATGGTTTTACACTAAATTCAAGGATAAATTTGATTACAAAGACCATAATTTGATTTTTATTCGTTAAAATGTATTGATTAAATATTAAAACTAATCCAAAAAATTATTTATCATTTCAAATAATTGAATGTAAAATAAAATTTCCAATAAAAATCAATATTTTTAACTATTCATTAAAAAATAAACTTTTTTAGAAAATTCTAAAAAAATAATCATAAGATAATTTTTACATGATGAATTAAAAAATTAAGTTCATTTTTTCAATTAAAATTCTATAATTTTGAAATAAATATTTAAAATAAAACCATTAAATGCATGAAACCCCAAATTGGTAAGAAATAAATCTTTTTTTTTATTTTTGAGTAAAAAATTACCCAATATTATTATAATTAATATAACTCTATAAAATATAGTTACTAAAAATTAATGAGACATTAAAATTATTTATCTTAACATTACTTGGGTTTTTATAGCTATAAACCTTATCATGGACACTAATTTGTGGATGCTATGATGTAGAAATCATATGCTTAACTCTATATCTCTTTTAAAAAAATCCAAAGTACTTTGACTAAAATGATTTCACTAATCACTTATTATAAATCATGGGAAAATAAATCTATATAAGTCATTTGGAGTCATAAACTTCAACCCAATGTGGGATTATCTTTTTTAGTGTGAATTACTTCATCCCACTAGGAAACATAATCCATAAAAATGGAATATATAAGTACCCAAAATATTTGTGAATGGGTCCTATGAAATCCAAACCATAGACCCCAAATATGGCATAAAGTAGAAAATTCAACAAGGTAATGTCATTATTCTTTGAAATATTTTATTTAAATTAGAATTTATAAATATCATTTAATAATCATGTTAATACATAAAAATATCTGGCTAATATAGTCTTGAATCCAAGATCTTTATTATTGTCATATGTAGATAAAAATTTCCTCTATAAGAAATAGCATGTAAAATATACTGTAATTACGAAATTTCATTATCTAGAACACATTTCCTAATCACTTAATCACTTCCAATATGTTATGGATATGTGATATCATGTATAAAATTACTTGAATCATTATATAACCTTACTGGTTGAATCTTATTAAATATAGGAGAGATACTAGATGCAACCAAGTAGTTCATAATTTCTATAAACCAAGTAAAAATAGATTCTACTTCCTTAGAATTTCCATTTGTAAGGTTTTATTTAATGGGGTCACAATTCAAAGGCACAATACCTACAATATCAAAATTCTATCAATGATGGTTAGTTACCAACTTTTTTATACACATCACATACTTTACCATAGTATAAAACCCTTGAATAAGTAAAATCCATCTAAAGAGTCTTTTTTAGATATTTTTTGTCATTAGTGGACATTTAATGACAACATGGATAGTGAACACAAACACTTTTGAACCTAAAATATTTGATTAAATTTTATTAGGAGTGAAAATAATTGCTCAATGCTCATTTTTTATGGTTGTGTAATTATATTATACTCTAATATTATAGTGGAATATTTTATGAGATAATATTTACTCTCCACTCAATAATACTACACAAATCCCAAATAAAAAAATGAATAAGTTTTAAGATCAAATAGAATACTTGACCTTAGTGGTTGAATGAGAGGTAGGGTAGTGAGTTTTCTCATTAAATCATCAATAATATTTTACATGTATCATAAAAAAGGATTGTCCTAAATTACCTTATTAAAAAACATAGATAATAATTATCCATATTTCAACCATAAAATGTAACTTAAAATAGTTATAAATATGGTTATTCTCCATATATTTTTGAAGCATCGGTATTATTCTAGGAAATAAAATGTCAAATTAATTCTCATAGATAGTCTATTCATTCATAAAAATTTCTGTAAAATCTTCCAATAATTTATAAAAAATGTCATCAGAAACATTTGGAATATCCTAAAAGCATTATAAACCCCAAAATTCATTATCTTAAAGGAAAATGTTTCTAACGGATATCTGAATGTGGATTTCTTTTGATCCCCATATTCTATGTGCATTTGAAAATACCCTGAATACCTATTTAAGAAATACTAATTGGATTATCCAACAAAATTTTTAATGATTTTACAAATAAAATTCAATCAGAAATGGTCCTTTCTTATCACTTAGTTATTATTATTATTATAATCTATACATACTATTAATTTATTATGCACCCTAATTGGAAGTAACTCTCTAAATTAATTGTTGACCAATATGAATCCTATCTTATTTAAATAAATTTTAATTGGTATAAAAAAATTTCATGGGTAAATATTTTTCCCATAGAAACAAATATGATTACCTCATTCTTAAAAACCCTTAAACATGTGGGATTCAGTATCCTTTGATTCTTTGTAACTATTTGAACATTTTACTATTAAAATATACCATGAATAAAAAGTTATGGGATCATTCCTAGTATATAAAAATAGGTTTGGCCTAAATCTTTCTTATTAAATCTAAGCAATTCAATATGTTTATTTCCCTGCTCTAAAGAAATTTCTATGGAAATTATTGAAGGAAAAATTTCATCTTACTCTAGGAAAATCATACTTTAAATTCAAAGGAATTCATTTTAAATCTAATGTGGGTGGACAATAAATAGAGATTTTCATGGATGTTGTTAATTTAATTTGACTTAACACACACTCTTTAATCATTTTAACTAAATCGGTTTCATTTGAAATGTTTTCTTTCTCCTCAAAATCAATATAAATTAATTGATTATCTTATAAAGTGTTATCTATTACGTATTTTGTAAATTCATTTTAAAAATTATCATTATAATATAGTATATAATTCATCATCACTAGAATCATAATTAGAATATATTCATCATCATAATACAACTAATCAATTTAAAAGTAGTTGAGGGAATGGATACCCACCCACATGGAACTCCTAATTCTCTCTACATACCCCTTAAAATTTCTATTCTAGGTTCCCTCCATGGATATAGGGATGTGTTGGCTTCATGTCACCTAACATCTACACCTTTCACCCTACTTCTGTGGTTGTTCATTTATCCTTCAATGTTTCCCATTTCTTTTTTGGTTATTACTCTTAGATTTTTACCATTGGATAATTATCTATTATTTATCCTCCTAGGTATTAGCTACAAGGGTTGTTTAATTTATCTAGGTATCAGTTCCTTTAGTTTTTTTATTTCTTCTCTAGACTTTGGTGTTTCTTCCCCTTCAGAACTTCTCAATATAATGTGCAGTTGTTGCTCGATATCGAATGAATCATCCACCATATACCTATTAACCATAATCATAAAAGATCATTTTTTACCCTATTATTTATCAATTATGATGGTGATTATGGTTTTCTAAGATTGTGATACTAAATGTGATCTATGGTGGTTTTAGCAGGTGTGGCCTAAATTGGCATCATCCACTCCATCAATACCTGGTTTTCCTAATTTTGGTTACTCTTTGATCTCATGCGATGGTATTATTCATTGATTTTTTCTACGAATGGTCTTATAACTTGAAAAAATCTTAAAAGTACCCATATATGGTCTAGAATTATGGTGATTAGGATGACTTGGGATAGTGATGGCAGAAATCATTGAGGTGGGATGTCATGTTTTCAGTTTGTATCTGTAGTTTTGGATTTTTTGGGGACTTCATTTTATTTTATTTTCATAGCGGATGTTCTATTAAAATGTTTATTTGTGGTGAATTTAATTATCATATATTATATACTAATCATTGACCACGATTGTGTATTTTCTATTCATGAGTGTTGTTGTATTATCGATGTTTTTTCTAGTCTAGTTTGATGGGATTATTTGGTATTTAATAGAGACCTTGATGGGTGATGGTCTTAGTGGCATCCTCCATCTTTTTAGTGGTTCAATGCATCTACTTTTTAATTCATAATTTTCATAAAAAAATGAAATCCTAGTGTAGATCCAATGAAGTGAGATAGAGATGGTGTGAAGGGACATGTCATTATTTTTAGGCCTCAAAGTTCAATTACACACATGGATCAGGGAATTTGATATATGGATTTTTCTACTAGTGAATTCTCTACCTCCAGGTCAATTTTAATTTGAAATTTAAAATTTTAAAGTTTTCACTTGATTTTTCCTTTAGTTCGTTGGACTATTACTAGTTGTGTGGGTTCCCATTTTTGTAGGGTTCACACTTAACCCAAAAAAGAGTTTCTATAAAATATATAAAAATGTTATTATGGGATAAATTAATTTAAAAATTGTTTAATGAAGTTTCTCTACATGAAATATCAATAAATTTTTCTATAAAAAACTAATTTATCATATTAACATAAAGAGATAAATAATTTGAAACTATAAATTTCATTGATTCAAATATATTAAAGTGTACTATGTCCTTAATAAAGTCCATTTGTAATGTTCCTTGAAACAAAACTATATTTTTTTTATAGTCTTTACAAATTTTGTTCCTAAAATCAATGGAATGAAACTTCTTAACACATATAAATCATCTATAAAAACAATGTTTTTACCCTTATTTGATCATCTTCAATCACTATAGCTGGTTTGGATGTACACTAATTGGATTTCTAGAAAATATTTCACTACCAATTCAACTCCCTATCCTAGAAAGTTTAATTAACTAAGTGAGGAATTATTTATAGAGATTCACCTCAATCTAGCATATCATTGGTGAACTAGAACTCCCTAATGGTGTAATGTATTCTGATGGTCCCAAGATAATTCTAGTTGAAAACTAAAGTTGGTTAATGATGAAGAAACAATACACCTTGTTATATCTCTCACCCCCATAGATTCTGTTTATGTATTCACATTTCATTATTTCTTTACATATTTTGGTTTTTTTAATTACATCCAAAAAAAGAATTCTTACTTGTACTTTATTAAAGTATAAAGAAATTTATTTACTGTATAAATTATATTATATTTATTATAAATTTTTTATCTCTATGGAAATGGTGTTGGTTATCTAGGAATATATTAATCATCAACCAATTAATTTCTTTGCATTTAATTTTTTATTATTATTTTTTTATTCATTTTGAATTCAAAACTAGTTTTGAATTTTTACTCATTTTTTTCTTTATTAAATTTGGGGTTTCCTTATTAGGGATCGATCTAGTTTTTGTGATTTTTGAATTTAATTTTTTTCCATTACTTAATTAAATATCACTATCATTACGTTTTCCTCTAGGATTCATAATTGGTGTAAAGGTAATTTCCTAGATCCTTCATTTTTCATTTAAATTATATCACTAGTTATTTTTCTAATTTATCCTATCATGTTTTTTACTTTAATATCATAAAGTCCTTCTCCATATTATGGTTTAACTTTTTTATAATGTTTTTTGAAAAACATTATCTTATTTTTGATTTCATTCCTTATACTACATAATTTGTGGATTACTAGTCTTGCTTTAGAAATATTTATTGGATTATTTGGGATACCTAGAATCTTTATTTACCTAAACTAATTTTTTTTTCATTATCTCAAACTCTATTTTTATTATTTTATGTTGGTTGGTGTGATTATTTATTTTTAATTATTTAAATATCAATGTTTTTGAAAACACCCTTGTGGATTACATAGAATTTCTACTACTGATTCCTTTAATTATTGATAAATGTTCAGTTGATAGCAATTTTGACTTTATTAATCAATGATATTATTATCTCATTCTTAACAATGTTTATTATTCATTTTTTATATAATTAAGTGTTTAGTATTAATTATAAATGTGTTGTTTCCTTGAGAGTATGTTTGGAGGTTCATGAGTGACTTTATTATTGATAAATTGATTTTATAATTATTCCTTGATTCATCAAATAGTATCTTGGTAACTAATTTGTGAAATTATTATTATATCCCTTGTTATTTATGATCTGGTTTTCAAAAAAACCATTAGTTATGATTTTTATTTGACTAATGGATACCCCTAGTAATGATTTCTCTTTAACTAGCAGGGGAACATGATCACAATTTCTTTGAGAGAGTTGGGTTACTAGTTCACATCACTACTAGTAGGATGGATCCATTGTTCATATCCAAATATTTATTTTTATTTATATATTAGTAGTCTTATCTATGATATATGGATTCTATTTGGGTTTCATTTTGGTGTGTAATTGGATTTTAAAACCCTATTTTACACTTGGTAAATGTTTGGAAACTTTTTTATCCAAATATAATTTAATTGGGACTAATATATTATTTTAAAAATCTCCTTTATAAATTCATAGGTGTTTTAATTTTTAAATTTCAAAATAACATATGTGGATTTGTTTTTGAAATGAATTCAATGGAATTATTAGAGGTATCACACTGGGATTTTATCTTATTCACTATATACACTCTATAATGTATATATAGACTTGATTTTACATGATAAAGTTAAAAGAATATCATATTATTCCTTTGTATGTGTAACAAATATTATTATATATAGATATGAATATGGTTTTTTGTGCATAGTAAACTCAAGAAATATAGAGATCGATTCCTTTTGATGATTTTAGAACTTTTCTTCCATTTTAGGACATAGTTTGTAAAGGGACTTATCAACCAAAACCTTTCCATTTTTATTTTCCTCTTCTTTTTGGATCACATGTGTTTATAACATTTTCATGGAATTATGGTTTATAAAATTATTGGATATTGGGTACGAGTTATCATTTATTTGGTTTATATTTTGAATTCACATATTCCATTATTAGATGATGTTTATTTTTTAAACAAATTTATAGGTTGATCACAGAAAGTCTAATATATGGAAAATTCTTTCCAAAATTCTAGTATAGATACAAACTTTGGTTTTATAATGTTAATTAGGGTGAAATCATTACCAAAATTTGATGGTCGATCCCCTAGGAATTTGTGACTTCCTATAGGGATCAAGAATAGACTTTAGGATTTATATTAGGTCATATTGGGATAATATGATTAGGTCCAGTTCATTATAATTTATTTAGGTGATTTATTTTCAACCCCTATCTATTCAACCACTAATAATTTATCTCTAATATACTTTTTTAATCATCAATAGATAACTCCGCTAAAAAATTTTCTTCAAGTGCTGAAGAATTTTTATTATATAATGTCTGAAGTCCCCATAATGTTTTTTAATATTTCCATATTATTTATTTCAATACCAAGTTCTCCTATGGATCCAAAAAAACCACATTGATTTGTTTGAATAAACCATTTATTTTCATGTTAGGTTAAAAATTAAAATAATGAATCTTATTACAAAAACATTGATGTTTTTCTTCCTCCCCCATTAAAACCCATTCCAAAATGTTGGGCAGTTTTCTCATAAAACATTTATTGATATGTATCTGATCATATTTTTGTATATTTTATTCAAGAACATTCCAGATAAGTTATTTTGTACATTTTTTCATTTTTAGTGGCTTCATGTATGTTTTAATTAACAACTTCCCCATGAGATCACTGACCAATATTATTTTTGATTTCATAAAGTATATATATTGCTTAAGATATTGAAGATGAGATATCACAAGATGGTTCAAAATTTGATAATTTCATCTTTATAAAAATATAATTAAATTAATATTGACAACATTATCCATGTTAAAAATTCATTTTGATAGATTTTACTATATGATAAACATTCATCTCTGATATCACTAGTTGAAACCACTAAGGTCTCAATCATCCATAGAGGGGGGGTGAATTACGGTGAGTAAACAATCTCATCAAATAGATCTTTTTCCCATGTTAGAAATAAATAAAAAATATATCATCTATATAATACTAAGAACTTAATATAAATAAACTAAATAATGTTCAATGGAATATTGGTTTTACATCATTCTCCCTAAAAATTCTATGTCCAAGGTGCATACAATGATGATGTACTAATGTACCATGAATCCAATAATGCACTATCTTGTAAATAAAATTTTTTAGATCTTTTTACAATAATTTTCTACGATATGCTCCAATTCTTATCTCCCCAATTACAGTTTCATGATAAGGACATGAAAAATTAACAAGCAGGTTCTTATAATTAATAAAACAAAGTAAATTTGAACATCATTTTGATATTGTCATTTCTCTTCAACTCTATCCCTAAGCATTTATTCCCATATTTAATTACAAGAATATTTTTGAAACTTTCCATATAATATATATATGAACTTGAGATATTCAATATTCCTAACCTCCATTATTCTTACAATGTGTCATCTCTTAATTATTTATATTTCAATTCAATACTTTTTATTCTTTTAGTTATCTCCTCTAAAAAATATAAATCATGTAATGTCATCTTCCATCTCTTGATTGGTCTTTAAAACTATTTATGTAATGATATGATCTTTTTATTACATAGGACTTTATCATTTTTTATCTTTGGATTTCTAAACCTTGAACGTGGTAAATGGAAAATTCCCCATAGTAATGATCTTGGAATTTTTTTTTATTTTTTTTGATCTCAGAATATGGTAGTTTCCCTCAGGTTAATTTTTTTTTGGGATTCCTAGATAGTTGATTTAAAGGGTTTATTTGATATTAATTTAATAAATAAATAATTATCACATGTATTAAAATGAATTTATATATTAAAAATATCCAATGATGATCATTTACACACTATGGTTGTGTTTAAAATGGGGGTATTTTACCTAAGAGATGTGTTGTTTATGTTTCATGGTTTCAAGTCCTAAAATGATTCATTTTGGAATTTTTATAAAAATTCTAGATTTTCCTTACTTCTAGATTATATATGTACCCATTATTTATATTATCTAGAGTTATCTGCCATTTTTAATCCATAACCCCAAGTGAAATTAGTGGAGATGGATCTACATGTGTATCATAATTTGGAGATGTTGTTGATGCATGGAATCTATGATCAGTTTTTTAAAGCATCAATGAATTTCCATGAGTTCAACATTTCTAATTTTTAGTGGTTTCATTTGTTTATTTATGATTTATCAAATATAGATTTTATTATGATCTCAAAATGATTATTATTGAAAATTTTGTGTTAAATATTTTATGATTCTTTGTTAAATATAATTTCATAGATTTTTATTTCTTTTAAGAATTCTATTATATTTTGTCATAATAAACATGAACCCTAGAACCTACATGTTCCTTGATGAACATATTTGTGAAAATATTTTTGGGTGGATGGAATTATAGTTTCCAAAAAACCTTCTCCTTATCCCACATTATTCTCATTTCTCGTGAAAAATGATAGTTACTATCGTTTATAAAGGAAGACAATTTGTTGATGGAAGATCAAGACCGTGAGTTATTTGATGAAAGATACAGAGATACATGTATGTACATGTCCATAGTGAATGGGTGTCTCCACTATGATTTTAAAGTGGTCAAAGTGTTATTAAGGATCTTTAACTATGGTTTGGGTGTGGTTTTGGAAAATAATAGTTTCTCATGAATAAATATTGAAGCCAAAGGCAATTGTGGTGTTAATTGTTGGTGTGGTTATCTACTGGAGGTGAGTCCATCACATAGGGATATAATGGGATGTTTTTTAGGTATATATGGTGGTGATGATCATATTATAAATAGTTTAAATGGTTAGAAAACATTATCTATAAAGAAAACATGGTTATTTAGTATATAATCTAGAGGAAACACACTGTGTTCTAGTTTGTTACTGGTTACGGTTTTCATTGAGGATATAAATATCCTATAGAGTGTCCCCTAATTGTAAAAGGGGTTCCTAAACATCAGTTGACATCTAGGGTTTCTCTATAGTGATAAATATCACATGGTGTGTGACTATGGGTCATAATCCCTATTTTGTTAACTACACATCCCAAAAAATGATGGAGTATATATGTGGATTTACCCTTGAGCTTCACACACTATGTATGCTTGAGAGTATGTCATATCAGTCAAGTGGATGTGACTAGAACTTGTGATTATATGTTCAGAAGTTATATTTGAATCACATAACATACATTTTGGGAGTAAATTCCATGACTGTTGGGATATGAAACTTATGTCCTGGTAGAATAGACTGACTAAACATTGATTCATGTAGACTATATTTAAAAGGATTAAACATCGTGTATATTGAAGTCACATGACATTAGACATAGATCACATGCCCATGTGACTCTTTGAAAGACACACCATATCATCAAAATTACATGTCATGTGTGCTATGACTACATGGTTGGAGGATGGTAGTACATTCCTAGGTTTTTTTAGGGATAACATGCAATTTATTACACAACTATATACTATGTACTTTGTATACCTTGGTTAATTCCATATATTATTAACCAAGTGTTATAATTAGACAAATGAATAGTATATTTTGAGTGATTTTATTTATTGAACTCTTATTTATTAGGGGTTATTTATAATCTGTTTAGGGTTATTGGAGTTCATTAGATTTGTAAAGATAATGATAGTGTATTGGAAAGATGTTTGGAGTTGGAACAAAGTTGGTAACACCTAGGAGGCTTTGTGATGATAGGGTGATGGTCCTCCACATACATTGTGAAGTTGGTATCCCCTTATAATTCTAAGTCATGGGTACTCCACTTTTTAAATTTAGGTATGGAGTTGGTACCTCCTTGTTCGTGATAAGGTATAGGTTCTCCAAAGAAGTTGAAAATCCATTTATTCGATTCCCTTTTGATGAAGACAAGGTCCTTTATATAACCAATGGGATAGGTAAACCTACATTAATATATAGTAGGGGAACTAAATCTTTAGGGTCGTTAACCCCAGGAATAAAAAACTCAAATTTTATAAAAGTGAAAAAGGAATCATGATATTATAAGAAATTTATACATCATTGGTTCTATGATATTCCAAGTTCTTATCTATATATAATATTTGTGGAATGAATTATGATAATTGGGATTCTTCCATTATCCTTGTTTGTATTGTGTTTAAAAAATAGCTAGATTTATCCTAGGTTTTGAGGTGACTTGTTGTTCTATTTTTGTGTTTTGGGTGTCCTGTTTTTTTTATACTCACTGTTGCATGATCACCCTTTCCCACCTAAGTTGTGTCTATGTTGAAGACACATAATTCAGTGGTGAACTTTGTTTATTTGGATTTGGTAGAGAAAATTAAGTTTGTGCTTAGTGGAATGTGGTTAAACATGACCAATATGGATTCTATAAGATATTATTCTAGGGGTTTTCATAGTGAGGAGGTGATTTTCCTTGTTTTATTTCTATCATTCTATATTATTTTTTTCATATATATTCATTTCCTTTGATTGGATTACCTATGTGGTACCCCCTTGGATAACTAATGTCTCATGCATGAATTTATTATATAGTTATATATATATATATATTTGGTTGTTATTGGTTATATTATGTATCAAATATGTATATCTATTGAATGTTGGTATAGGATAAGTCTAACCATGCATGTTATGACTTCATGGTGCTAGTCCGAATCCCCTGGACTATTGGAGGTGGGATTGGGATGACACACTTATATTCCCACTAACATAGGTGGGATATTTGTGGGTTGGTTTATATCATAATGGAATCAAAGTTATTTAGTTCAATGGAGAAATTTTGGTGTTATTTTTTCTATGAGGATTGGATTGATAATTTTGGGTAATATTATCAATGGGTTTTTTTGGGTTTTTAGACTAGGGGACCAAGTGATGGTGTGGAAATAAACATGTCAATTCACCAAGAATCTGATAATATTTCAATCATGTTAAAACTATAAGGAACCGGTTATAGGGTATAGTCAGGATGAGACATACATTATATATTGTTTAGTTGTGATCTTTTTATTATCCTTCCCATGTCACCTCACCAAGATATTATTTAATAATAATGGGTAATTCCTATCTATTAGATGATATAAACCATAAAATCTCACTTAGATTCATAGGTAGGGTCATTATGAGTGCATGGAAGTTCTTGATTATATCACCACTAGTTAGTGAGTGGTAAGGAATTAATTCTGGGACTTGATTGAGAGGTAACTTTTCCCCATGATTATGGGGAATATTATTCATCATTAGTTCTTAGATAATACAATCATGTAGAGTGAATATTAGTTCTCACTATTCTAGATAAGAATACACATAGACCAAGTGTGTTTTCCAAGTTTTAGTGATATAGGCCTTATAGGTTTCGAGGTGGTCCTGATCCTTAGGAAACAAACGATCTCTCGGAGTTAGTGAATCATGTATTCTATATGGTTTCCAAACCCTCTAATTAGATAGTGGTACTTACATTGGGTGTTCTAGTTGGATTGATAATCCACTAGTGGACATTGTTTACTCATATTCCCAATGAGGTTACTCTACCATCGTTAGAGTTTACAATCTTATTTAAGTGGTCTTCTATTTGGTGAAATTATTTCTAATATGGTTTTAGGAGATGTTAGACCTTAAAAAGGAATGTATAATCATGTTTGAGTGTGAATTGAGATCCATAGACCATATGAGATACCCCTAGACATGACTCATGATGGTTTTATTTGAGATTTGAATTTAAATCAAGGTATCTATAGAGAATTAGAGCTAGGGTTAGGATCTTCTACATCATTTCTTACACCAAATTCCATGAAAAAGAATTGGAGGTTATGAGTTTTCTTGGAATATATTCAATTATATTTAAGAATATATATAATTTTTTCCAAGTATATATAGAGTGGTGTTACGGAAAATTCCACATATTATAGAATGTTAAGAATAGGGGTTTCCTACATTAGGCATGGTGTCCCTCCAAGAGTTGGTTTTGACAGAGGAACTAGTAGTACAAGAGAAACTAGTGTTCAATAATTCTTTGATCCAATTCTAGAAAAAAACACAATTTAGGCCTATTATGGCACAATATACAAACATCTAGGGTCGTATATAGTTTCACATGGTGGTGAGATTCAATAAAGTGGTGTATGATATGGTTTGAGGTACAAATTGTGTATTTTTATTTAATAATACTCATTCCTGTAGATGATGACACGAGGAATTATAATCCCCCACCTCATATGTTTAAAATTTAGATATTATAGTATCCTTAAATCATTCTATTTGGCCAGAAAATTCTACTTGTGGTGATTATACTCACTCACATATACCAATAGTGTGACCATATTATTAGAAAATAGTTAGTTATTTCATGGTATTGAACCATATCAGGATGATAACCTATGAAATAGTACTTCAAATGGATCTATTATTCATAGTCTAATATTGGGTGGATTACAAAGGTTGTAATGTCTTAAAACAATTATTTAATGAGTAATGATTCACCTCAAAAGTTGAATAAGACCCTCTGGTAGGATGAGTAAGGATAACCATTAGTGATTTACAATTGATTACCCATAGGTCACCAAGTTTATCTTAGTAAAATATAGATACTATAGAGGATGGGTTTCCTAAAAACATGTGATTATACAAGGATTCTTATTTTTAATTCATTATATGGATGGCCCTATCAAGAGATCAATTTCCATGCTGGTTTTCACTATGAGAATACACTTAAATCATCAACACTTCATTGGAAAAGCTATCCAAGATTAGGGAACTGATGGTGGAGTTGAAAAAACTTTTAGAGGAAGGTTTTTTGGAGGTAGATATGGATATCATCTTCATTATGTTCCTATGTAAAAAATATGAAGATAGTTTTAAAACATAACTATAGAAATTATGTGATCCTAGTAATATTGTTGGAAGTATTGAGAACCATGTTGGACACACTAATGTTATTCCGATATATCAGATTTTTTTTACTAATTAATTTCACTTGAAGTGTACATAATATTTTTAAAAATTAATAAATTTTATTTTATAAGATGGTTTTATCGAAGTTGATGAATTTTTTCTATGTTATAAGTCATACATTAAGTATGAAGACATGTAAATTTATGGGAAAGACCTATGTTAAAGATATTAAGTCTTATAAAATTTTAGTTTTGGATTTAATATATTGAAAATTAATAATTATGATGATGTATTATAAAATTCCAAATTCATGTGATAGAAGTAAAGTTATACACCCCAAAGGGAAAGTATTAATTTTTTCAGATTTCATACACTAGAACCAAGGAAATTATTGTGATATGGAAATTTGTATATGGATAAATACTCAAAAAATACTACTAGAAGCCTTATATAAGGAAAGAATTCATATGAAATCAATGAAATCCTATAAAATATAAAGTCTTACAAAATGGAAGTATCAATTTTCTATAATATAGAAGTCTTATAAAGATGGATATTCTAAAACTTATATATATTATCAAGAATATTCTTACCCTATTTTATTTATAGGGTAATTCTATGCCAAATTTAATTTTATTGAAGTTAGAGATGTTAAGATATAGAAATAAAAATTTAATCCAAGTTACTAATTCCAATGATGCTGATGATTCAAAGGAATACTGTAACTACTCTCTCTAAACAACAACCATTAGTTATTATTTTTTTGTGAAAAAGGATCAAATACAAAGGAAAGTGTTTAATATTATGGGTACTATATATTTAATCTAAAACCATTTGATAAATAAGAAGCATGAATAAAAGAGAATATATTTTTTACATGAACAAAGAAGAAAATAGAAACATAATATATGATCAAATTTTTCAAAATAACAAACTCTTTCTTTTTGGATTTTCTTTTTGATTGTAAGAAAAAAAATACAGTTGATTTTTATACCAAATTAAATCTAATACAATTCAAATAACATTTCAGAGATACACTTTGAAGATATATCTACATATATAAAAGTTTTCTCCATCCACTATCGACTACTACTATTACAGTCTTATGCAGTAATTGGAAATAGTTTATTGTATTTTATTATGTATTTATATTAAGTGATCACTCATTATACCAAGTGTGAAACTTTTTGAGATTTATCCTTATAGAGGGAGATCCTAGTAAAAGCTATTGAAACCCATTTTTAAAAATTTACAATTTCTTATAATCAGTAGTTGAGGTCACTAGGAAATGTATCTCATTAGTAAAATCACTAAGCTCACGCCGATAATTGGGGGAGTGGGCTAGGGTAGGTTCTTGGATCTGTAAACAACTATAAAAATTTCTTGTTTCCAACTCTTTAATTTTTTTTTCAAAACTTATCTGATTGAAAGGGAGAGGTACAAATTAGAGAAGTTTTTAAGAGGAATTTTTCATTTGGTAATAATTTAAAGAACTCAATTCACCCCTCTTGAGTTATTTTGAAACTCCTCTAGTATAACAACTGGTATCAAATCAAGGACTTTTGAGTTATTAAAATTTATTAGTTGAAGTTGAATGATCCATTTCTAGTTGATAAAATGGGAAAAATTATAGAAATATTTTCCATGGAAAGAGATCTTAATTTCAATAGAGAATACTATATATGTTTGAAGGCTAGGATGGTTATATATCTCAATAATTTCAATAGCTATTATGTAGTCCATTCAGGTAAAATATTTGAAAATGGAAAATATTTTTGGGAGTCTCATGATATATGAGGAAAAAATAGTGATTGAACATAATTATCATAAGACAACCTAGAAGGAAACTTATAATCTCAAATTTTCTACTTTAAATTAGGAGAATAATTCCAAATAAATATTATTATATAACTTATATAATGGAAAAAAATCAAGATCTTGAGATTCTAATGATGAAATTTCCCTGTTATAAAGGAAGTTTAACTTGTTTTATAAGAAGATAAGAGGATTAATGAAATACTTTAATAAATTCAAGAAGAATGAAGTAAATATAAAGGATTTAAGGTGTAATGAATGTAAAAAAATGGGGACATATAAAACATGATTTTCCTTAACATAAAGAAAATAAAAATTCCAAGAATAGTTTTTGAAGAAGACTATATTTCAATAGGAAATGGAATTCATCTATCAAATCCACTTGGAGTACTTATAAAGACAACCGTGATGATTCTTTTTTTCATTCAAAAGATGAATAATATTATCAAAAAGTGTACATGTGTTGTATACAGGATAAGTACTATATTTTTATAACTGATCTAATTCGGAATTTGATTTTGGAAATTACCCCTTTTATGAACTAAATAAATACTTCTATATTATGGAAAAAATGTGAAACACTTAATAAAAATAAAAAAATTCTTTAAAAAAATAATATTATTCTTTTTTAGATGAAAAATATAATATATCCATATAGATCATGGAACTAATATCTAATCATGACAAATCTATTTCAAACTATTTTGTTCATAATGATATAATAAAATAATTAATTGTTGAAATATAATACTTCAAGATAGATTTTTTAAATTTTAATCAAGGGGATGATTATTTGAATAAGATCATAGAAAATAATAAGTCTAATAATTAAATATTTGGTATTAGTAGTAATGGGGATAAAACTCATTTGTTAAAAAATTCTTTTATGCCAAGTTATCAAAATAAAATCATGTATAAAGCTAATTTCTTTTACTATGGAATAAGTGGTCACTATGATACATATTTCTATTTGAAATTTCCTCAATTTAGTAGAGTTATGAAAACATATATTTATAATTTCATTAAACTCATATCTTAAATTTCTTATAATTCTAGATAGATCCCGTTTCCTAGGTCATTACATGATTACACTTCTGGATACAAGAGTATTTTTGTTCCAAAACATATATTAGTTTGATATTTTTGCTGTTGAAAAATATACAGGGATAGCCATGAAAATTCGTACCTTGGTAGTGTCTATTCAAGGTACATTAGTAGATAAATTTACAATTATTATCATTATTTATAAATAAAGGAGGATATGTTTCATTTAGAGATAATAAAAAATGAAATTATTTGGAGTTGGATCAGTGGGGAATCAAAACTCTATCCTCATAAACAAGGTTATATATATAAGGTTTAAAGAAAAAAAATAATTATCTATCAACTTGGTGGTGAGGGATTTTATATTTATTTTCCTAACAATTATCGCCATATTTACAGAGATAAAAAATTTAAATTTAGAGAACCTATAATTGAAATTGATTGCACCTTATATCTGATTTCATTGTGTAAACAAAATATATGATGTTTGAATATTGAAATTTATGAATCTTGGATTTTACATATAATATTTGGAAAATTTAATACTTATTCATTAAGAAAATTATCCAATAATAGTTTTTTTTTCATTTTCCCCAAATAAAGATAGATAAAAAAGATACAATGTGATGCATTCCAAATGGGGAAGCAACAAAAATATTCTTTAAAACAAATTAAAGTGGTTGTTACTCCTATAAAATTAGAACGTATCTATAGGTATTTATTTAGACCTACTATAATAGTAATACTAGGTGGAAAATATTTTCTTTATGTATTGTTTGATGATTTTTCTAGATTTATATGGGTCATTTTAAGACTTATAAGTGAATCGTGTTTTGTTTTTACAAATTTCTACATGATGGGTAACAATGAAAAATATTCTAAAGTTTTTTCTTTAAGAAGTGGCCATGGGGGGAGTTTTTTAATCATGAAATTTAATTCTTTTCAAATAATGGTATTTAATAAAACTTTTATACCCCAAGGAAGCTTCAATAGAATGTCTTTAGTGAAATGATAAATAATACATTACAATAAATTTATTGGACAATGTTTTTTAATATATAATTCCCACTCATTGTTGGACTGAAGCCATTCACACAACATTCTATGTCACAAATATATTTTTAATATGACCTATATTGAAGAAAAAACACTAGAAGTTATGGAATAATACAAAACCACTGTTATATATGTTAATGTATTTGGATGTAAATTTTACATCTTGAGCGCCATGAAAAAACATGGTAATTTCAATCAAGATATTAACGATATGATCTTGCAACATTAGTCAACTACTTCTAAATATTTTAGACTTTTCAATAAATAGTCAGGGATAGTTAAATAATATTCACATATAAAATTTTATTTAATTGATCCATTTAATCATAATAAAAATAAAATTAATAACCTCAGTGATTCTCTATAAAACCTGAGACTTGATCCTCAATTTGACTCAAGACATGATAACGATTTGGAATAAGATCAAGAAGAATACAGTCTTAAAAGGTTAGAAACTGGTGAACAAAAAATTATACTAACTAGAAATCCTAGAACCCTAAAAAATCATCCCTTATATATTGTTATAAAAAGATTAGATAATAGAGTTAGGATAGTTAGATGTTTAGGCAACCTTACTATGTCTTCTACTTTCTTATCATTGCTTGAGCCCAAATATTTAGAATAGGCCTTGAGTTATGAAAGTTAGGTAGTCGTTATGTGAGAAGAGTTAAAACTTTATAATATAAATGAGGTTTGGTATTTAGTTTATAGGCTCACAGAATGTAATGTGACATTAATTAAATGGTATTTATGAGTAAATATTATGAGCAAGTTATAATAATTATAAATAAATATAGATTAGTGGTTAAGGGATATAACCAGAAATAGGGGGTTGATTATGGGGAATAATTTTCCCGAGTTGCTGGTTAAGAATCCATTAGGATTATTTTACACTATGCATCTTATATGAATTTAAATTATTCCACATGGAGGTAAATTTTTATTTCTTAAATTTATTTCTAATGGAATAATTTTATATTAGGAAACCTTCAGATTTTAAAAATACTCATTTTCAAAATTATGTTTTTAAACTAACTAAAGATCTATATGGTCTTAAGAAAGCACCAAGGGTTTGGAATTAAAGATTAATTTCATTAATTTTATCAAATGGATTTTCTATAGGCTTAATGTTTAATGACATTTAAATTTTAGTTTGTCACTTTGAAAAATGTTGAATAATATTTTCCAGAGTTAGGAGAAAATTGAGATGGAGCTTAAAACCCTGTAGAGGATCAAAATTTATATATGAAAATATTAAATATTACATGTCTCTTACAAATAGTTATTCAGAAATAATGAAATATCACCTGAATAGTATCTCATATGGGAAAATTGAGACCACATTTACTTTTGGAATACGGGTTTTACCCTAGGAGGAGTATACATTTTGCTGGAATTGGGAATTTTGGTATAGTGAAAAAGCTAGTAGGACATTAGATAAAATAAATGAATTAAATTAATTTATTTATCAAATATCTAATCAATAGTTAAACTAAGAGGAATGTCTATATAATCCTCAATTTTTAAAATCTCTAGAGTTAACCACGTAACCTTGTGAGACTAAGAGGATTGAGAGTGCTATTGATCGGAGAGATTCCATAGGGAGAATAAATGAAAAATTAGCATAGGTATTCTCAAGGGAAAGGAAGAGTTTAGAGAAGACCATCAATGAAAACAATTTTGATATTTTCATCCCTAATGATCGATTCAATCTCAAGGTAGTTATTTTGATTATGCAGGTTAATTTCCCCATTATTCATTGTTGTGATGAACAAAAATTTATTCATTTAGATTTAATTCACGAATCTTTCCCTGTTGATTATCCCAACGATTATATAATTTCCTATAATTTTGAATTTTATATTTATTTTGAATATTATGATTTGATTATCCTACCTATTATTCATATTATTTAAATGAAGGTAAACTTATCATGACCCTTGTTTGATGATATCTTTTGTGTTTCATGCCATTCTCCCTATTTTTTCTAACATTCATCATTAGTATTTCGATTAGAAAATGATTTGACTATACCCAAGAACCCAATCACTGTGAAATAAATATTTGGAACAAGAGATAATTTCTATTTGTTTAGTAATGGTATTAGACACATGAAAAATACATGATGGAGATAATGGAGATCTTATGGCCGTGAAGGTGATGGAGTTTCCACAATTTGAATCATGTGGGAACTCTAGAGGAGAGATGATGAGTGATTTCCAAGAAAAGTGTAGCTAGTATCTGGGCTCTAGCATTAAAATAGTCTTGGTAAATTTAGATCTGAGGGTTATGGGTGTGATTCATGGTAGAGTTGAATGATGTGGGAAAATGAATTGGAGACATGTCGATGGTTCTAGAATTATGGAAAATCTTGATCAGTACGACATGTAGTTTAGAAGAAAAAATTCCATATGGACCTCCTTTGGACAACTTCTTGTCTATAGGTTTTACATGAACAAAAAGCTACATAACCCCACACACCATGTGTGTGTGTGTGTGTCAGAAAACCCCCCATGTGCTTCAGAGAGTACATAGACATGGGATGATGGCACATTCCCATGTATCAACCCCAATCTCTATTTTTGTTTTGTTAATAAGACACATCATGTATCTAGATAAGAACTTTCCATGTAAGATGGAAGGAAATGGGTTGGACCAAACACAGTAAGACACACCATATACCACCTTGATCATTCCATTTACTCCTTAAAAGGAAGTTTTTAGACCTTAATCTATCTGTTATAGATTCTGATTCAGTATGGGTGAGTTTTTTTGGATTAGTGTGAGGCTTATATGTTTTCCCTCATGAGGGTTTAATGAAACATCTTGTCAAAAGCATAAAATGAATGATCCCCTCATCATATTATATAAGGTATCCCTATATAAGGCCTATTTTTGGATACTCATCCCCATATTTCCCAAGGAAGGGTTAGGTATTACATAAACTATATACTGAGAATTCAATTCTCTACTTAGTGGGTTATTCCAGCTAGGGTTAGGTGTCCCCCATCGGCATTGGGAGTGATCTTATATCTATGTATCAAACTATTTTATATTTAATGAGGTGTAGTATGATAGAGTGTATATTAGTGGTAAACCCTCTCAGTTTATTCATAATTTTAATTTCCAAGGGATGATGATTATGACCTCCTGGATAAGTGACATTAGTGTTAGTGAGACCCGAGGAGTGAGATCTCTTGGATGAGTATTTCTATGGTTCCTTGAGGAAAATCTATAGGATTGTAGTGAGGACAGACCTCACCATGATACTTGGAGTCTTACTTGTGAAAATCATGATTATTTTTTTGATCCTCCATTATTTTTTGATTTAGAGATGACTCCCATTTTGATGCTTTGTGTTTGGTGATTTTGGAGTGTCCTATTATGTTTGTTTATAATCACCCATTCATGGGTTCTTTCCACTCGAGTCATGTTTTATGTAGAAGAAATGTATTTAGATGGATTCCTAGATGGATGAAGAGAAAGTGGATCTTAGTGATCCTAGACAGACTACAGATGATTCCAAGAGTTTCATATTGGTAGTAGTTCCCTTTGGTTACTAGGTCAGACTATTTTACAATAATTATAGGAATGTTTTGAGCCCCTTTTGATTTTCTATTTTCTTCGATCATACATTTATATGTGATTAGATGTTAATCAAGAATTTATAATGTTAGATATATTCTATACTGAATTATATTGGCTTGTGGATATGTTTTCAAGTGTTAGGTACTTTAGGTTATGGTCATCCATTTTCCTGATATACCTACTCAGTACTAGTCACCATCCATTATCTTATTGGATGTAGTAATGGGGTGTCACTCTCGGTATACTAATAGTAGAGTGGGAACTTGGGTGTTGGGTTCTAGAAAATTATTATTTGATGCTAGGTTATCTTAGGAATGGATTTTAGAGATAATATATCTATAAGGACTAGTTTGGATAACTATGGAAACTATGTTAAAGTGTATTGAGTCTAGATCTCAAATCAGGGAACTCAATGATGGTGCAGTGGTTGATGTAACCATTCACCAGGACTTTTATAACCTACTTGATGACTTGATACATTTTTACACTAGTTTCAAGGAAATTATTGGTACTTTCATCATATAGGAATGCTTTTTGGTTTCTATGTGCTTTTTGATTTAGCTCCCCAGTTATTCTCTATTCACCTTGGTTTATATTAACAATCATAGGATGTTTCAATTATGACACCCAATAAAGATTCTACATTAGAGTCATAGTTATGACCTGATGGGTGAGGAGGCCTCTATACAAGGAGATAATTATGAGGTTTTATCTTTATGTGAATAGTGATAAATAATTTTACCTATTAGACAGTTCATAAACCCACCATCTATTGTTAAAGAGGATGCAACATATCAGACTAAGAAATGGATGGATTTTATTATATTGTATGATGATTCATATAAGTTAAACACACACCATGTGATGAACCAACCTGAGTCAACTAGACAAGTGACCTGAATTGGCCCATTATGGTGAGGAAAAACAAGATAAAGGAAACAAGTCTTGAATATAACTAAAATAAGAAATAAAAACAGACTACAAATGAAAATAAATGAATGATACAACCAAATCCATACAACCAAGACAACATGATAAACCATAAATGTATGAATAATATAAGACCATAAGTCTCCATGTGACCCATCGTCACCTCCAAACCAAACTGAACCAAATGTGATGACAATAAGATAAGTAATCCTACTATAAGATGCCCTTAACTTTTACCTAGATCCTATAATACAACATCTAGAACCACCCAAATACAAAATTAGGGTGTAAGAACATAGCCCAGTAGGATACCACCATAGAATCTATACAAGGTCTAATATCAAGAATGTTGTAGTTCTATGTTTAAAAACAAAACCGTTTTTACAAAGAACTTTTCATAAATCAAAAAACCACTTGTAAGTAATTTTACCATGGTTTTCATAAAAATAAATTCATAATATTAAACCATAAATATGAAAAGTAGAAGTAATAATGCATAAAATAATATACACACCCCATAAGGAATCCAAGTAAACACATACCCAAGAAATATCATCATGAAAAGCTATGTAATACAATATCATATAAACCTATGAAAAGTGATCCATGATAAAGTCCGATCATGTAATAAATATCCATAAATGATAAATAACTATCCAGTTAGACAAACCGTGTGACCACATTGTGTGTCACTTTTATCTAGGGTGCATGGTTTCTCCTTTTTGGGTGAAAATTTTGGTTAACCATGCACCAACCATGAAAATTTCCATTGTCTGAGTTGCATGTTTAGGGGGGTCTGGCCTCTTGGTTTGGGAAAAACTATGCACCCCCTTCTAAAACATCATCAATGTTTTCATAGTTTTCTATTCCAAACCAAATGGTTTTCCCTAGCCATGAACCAATGGTGCACAACTAAAATGGATTCCAAAATTCTATAAATGTCACCCAAATAACCAAAAACAACCCTCAACCAATGTATGACCAAAACTAGTGTTGAGGAGTAACAGAAAACAAGTAATAATATGTTATAATATCCCCACAATAAATCTTTTTATCCATAGATAGTTCTCAAGATCCTAGATCCACAAATGTGATAAGGTCATTACTACCACATAAAATATCTCCACTCCCACATATCGTGGTTATCCCATCTACACTACCACAGTACCTGAACAAAGGGAATCATTTTACCATATAGTACCTTATCCTGAAGATCTATAATCTGAACTGGTTATTCAACAATGGTGGTATTAGACTCAAGATCCACATCATCCCATCCAATCACATGGTAAGGATCTAGTATATACATCCTTAATTGGGAAACTTAAAATACATCACGGAAAGAAGATAAATGAGATAGTAATTAAAATTTATAGGCCATCTTCCCTAGTCTTCCAATGATCTCAAATGGGACCACAAGCCTTGGTGCCAACATACCCTGTTTACCCAACTGAAGATGTCATAAGTGAGGTGAAACTCTGAGAAAAATCCAATCCCCAACCTCAAACTCTAGTGTCCGATGAAGATGGTTTGTATAATATTTCTGACACCTCTATGCTATAAAGATACTCTTCTAGATCAATTGAAACTTTTCCATAATCTCTTGAATGTGACTCAGCCCAAGCAAGGAGCGCTCTCCCAACTCTACCCAACATAAGGGAGATAAACATTTCCACCCATACAATTCCTCAAAAGGATATATCTTTATCAAATCTTGAAATCTATTATTATAAGAAAATTTACTAGAGGAAAATGATTGTTCAAAGATCCTCCAAAATCTCGCATGCATTCCTATAGAATACCCTTAAGAACCTAGATATCCCTATTTATCTTTCCATCCATCTATGGATGATATTCCATGCTCAATTTCAACTGGAAACCCATTTATTCTTGAAAACCAATCCAAAACCTAGATATTAACCTTGAGTTCTTATCATATACAACCATAGAAGGAACCCCATGAAGACTCAAAATCACCTGGACAACAATTCCCCAAGTTTTTCCACTTTCATCATCTCCTTGATAGGTAATAAATGATCCAATTTCTTAAGTCATTCAATGATCATCCATATCACATCCTTACCACTAAGAGTCTATATAAAACCAACGAAGAATTCCATGGAAACACCATCCCACTTCCAAAATGGAATGGGTAAAGGTGTAAAAACCCAGTAGGTCTCTCATTTTATGATTTAATTTTCTTATATGTGAGACATGGTGAAAAAAATGAAACCGATCACATAATCCCTAAACACCAAATACAATGTTTCAAGTCTTGTTATATCTTTTTCACCTAGGGTGTACATACCAACAAGATCGTTTTCCACTATTCATCAACTCATTTCTCTAGGGGAACATAACAACCAGCCTGCAACAAAAGCACAAGGCTCCATTGGGAGGATAATACCATTATCTCAAGGTCTCCCCATCATAAAGGCTCTCACTAAAACATTGGAATTTAGTGTCTATCACCTGCTCCATCCAAACTCTCTCATAAAAAGTTGGGTCATATTTTGATGAATTAAATAATACTTATCCACCATATTCTTCTGTTACCAAGCTCGTATCAGAAAAAAAGATCATCAGATACCACTCCTCATCATATTTCTTCATGGATTGTGCTATAAATTTTTTTCTCAACATATCAGAAACCAAATTTCCATTCCCAAGGTTTTATGAAATATCTAAATCAAAATTCGGAAGGTATTACTCCCCATGTATCTATTTCATGTTTAGATACATATGAGTGATTAGAATATACTATAAACCACCCCTCAAAGAGTTATTAGCGCCATGTTTTTAGTGCATGCATAACTACTACTAACTCAATATCATAGTCAGGGTAGTTCTTCTCATGAGGGTGTAACTGGAATGAGACATATTACACCACCTATTTCTCATGCATTAATACACATACCAAACATGTTCCTGAAGCATCATAGAAAACATTATAACCCAAACCCAGCTCTGGAAGAATCAAAATGGGTGATAAAGTAAACCTCACCTTCAACTCCTCAAAATATCACTAAAACTTATCATTCCATTAAATATTTACACCCTTATAGGTTAAACCTATCATTAAAGATGCATGATTAGATAAGTCTAAAACAAGCCAACTATTGTAACTAGCCAAAACCAAGAATCTTCAAATCTCAAAAACATTTTTCGCTGCTCCCAGGACATTAATTCTTGTATATATAGGATCTACTAAGATGACTCTCTCTGAATTCTCATGCCCCATAAATTTCACCTCGTAGGTCCAAAACCCACATTTGTAAATATTATCAAATAGATGATGTTTCCTGAAGGTTTGAATAATGATATCTGAATGGATCATATGCTCCTACTTTGACTAATAGTACACCAAAATAGCATCCACAAACACAATAATAAAAGTGTCCAAGAACCGATGAAATATTTAGTTTATCAAATCCATGAATAACATAGAAGAATTAGTGATACAATATGACATAACTAGAAACTCAAAACACCCATACAGGATCCAAAATGAATTCTTAGGTATATCCACTACTAATACTCTCAATTTATGGTACCCTAAATGAATGTTAATCTTTGAAAACCAACATGCCCCTCGTAGCAGGTCAAAAAGGTCATCAATCCTTGGAAAAGGATTTTTATTCTTAATGGTCACTAGATTTAAACATCGATAGTCAACAAAAAGTATTAGGTTACCGTATGACTTCATAGAAAATAGGACAAGAAAATACCACAGTGACATGATAAGATGAATAAATCCCTTAGCCTCTAGTTCATCAATTTTGACCTTAAGTTCCACCAACTCCTTAAGTATCATTTGATAAGATGGTATAGTGTTAGGTACACTGGGTAAAATGCCCTGAGAGGGGGGGTGGAATCAGGGTATGAAAGATTAAAACTAATAACCCTATGGATCTTTTTCATTGTTAAACAAAACACACATCTCTATTTCTCCTATAGAAATATAGGAACAAAAATGAAATCACGTAGAAGACACATCAATTTTACTTGGTTCACCCACATTGGGATATGTCCAATGAGCAAACAACAATGATATGCGGATTTACCAAATCCACTAAATCTAAATTCCAATTACAAGGTTTGGGATAGATCAATTCTATTCCTAGGATCACTGCCTTTAAAAGATTTAGGGTCTGCTCACTGCATTCCCAAGGGTCACTCCCAACGTCTCTTTCTCTGGATCACTACCAGTGGAAAGAATCACCGTCTTCCTCTTCCTTTTCTCACTACTCATGGAAGGGACCCACTCATAGTTTATGGACTTGTATGTACCTTTATTTTCATAAAATCATGCATCATCAACTTTAGGTAGATTCTCTATTGAAATCACTTTTTCACCCATAGAAGAAATCCACTTTTCTGCGTACTATTAGCTAACGTAAATCACTTTCAAAAACTATTTAAGTACCTTTAAAACCCAATTAATTCTTATGTGAACCATGTAGTGCACATGCTTTGTGTACCACCTCTTTCACAAACTGCCTACACTTTCTTGCCTCTATAACACCTCCGTGTACAGTCTTCGCGAACCACCTCTGTGTATCACCTCCATGTACCACTTCCACATACTACCTTCTCTTAACATTTTTTCTTCTTCAGAATTACTTCTTCTGTGGACTTATTCTTCCATGGACCACCTTCTTCGTTTGAGGAATAAAATTCTCCACAAACACTTATTCACAGAATTGTTTCTATGAATTGCATCACCCTTTGCAGAATTCTCCTTTGCGAACCAATTTCGGACATCACTGAATTCCTGGAAAAAAATGTTTTCTTATGAAAATTGATCTTAAGTAATGAAGGGATTAGTGCTCCTTATATAGGAAAATAGATCCACAAAATCCAATAATCTGATATTTCCCAAATATTCTCCATGTACTATGATCTTGAGAACTATTCTCCCTATTCATCCATGTACTACCTTTCTTCCTTCACGGTGGCCCAAATCACCTTATCATTTTTTCCAATGATGCCCTTCATGGATTCTCAAATCACCACCTCATTTATATGAATGAAAAGACATCTCTCATACCTCAAGACTTCCCATGAACCATTTTATCCTTCCACATAATGCAAGCCTTCTCACGAACCATTTTTTCCCACGAACCGTTTCCCATACATAGTCTACATATCTTGCTTCTTGGTCCACATACCATCCTTCACTGTCTATGAAGATTTCTATTTTTTCTGAAATCCCTCCTTTTCCAAAATCAAATTCTGGATTTTGAGGCAAAAAGGTTTGGAAAACACTGGGTAACTTTTCCACCATAAAAAAATGATTTTGGAAAACACCAACCATACTCATTTGTAATCATCTAGATTTTTCAACAAACACAATCAAACCCAACACATACTAAGAGGCCACCTTAAGTTATTTTTCCCAACAATATCCCCCTTTGGGTTTGTAGACAATTCTTCTCAATTTGATATATCATTAAATATATTTCTTTATTCTATTATCATTAAATTATTTCAATTAAGATAGAGATAAATGATTTACTCAACACGTACTCTATCCCACATGAGCAAAGTTCAACATGAGAAACAAGAGTATAATGTGAAGCTCATTAATAAATCTCTTCACTTAATTTCAAAACCACTCATCTTCTTTCATCCCAAAATATAACTATCGTAATATATATCATTTGATCGATAACCTTTAGCATCATCATATTTAATACTCCCCATATTTCACTGACCCCCCTAACAGCTTCAACTCCTCCTATCTCACTGCTCTACCTAGTAGATTCTCCCCATGTCTTGAGTAAGAAATTTTCTCCCATTTTAATTCTATAATTTCTCCCCCTTTATCAATAAACCTGAATTCCATTCCTTTTATGTCTAAAACGGGTTAAAGAACACATATTAGCACATTAGGAAAAAACACACCATACCTTGGGGAGAGGGGGGGTTCCACATCCACACTTTTTCAAGTGTGAGGAGTCGATTGAACACTCAAATCCAGCCAAGTCCTTTCAAATGCTTCTTTGGGTAAGGCCTTTGTCAGAATGTCCACAACCTGTTGTTATATAGGTGAATACTCTAATTCCACAAGCCCTTACTCCACCTTCTCCTTGATTAAATGATATTTGATTTCAATGTGATTTTTCCTTGAGTTATGGATTAGATTTTTTTAAAGATTTATAGTACTTGAATTATCACATTGGATTCAGATTAGAGGCTTCACTTCAACCCCTATACCATCAAGTTGTTTCTTCATCCATAATAATTGTGTGCATGCTTGAGTAGCCTCAATATACTCAGATTATAAAGTACTCAATGAAATTAAATCTTGTATCTTTATTAGCTAAGAAATGAACAATCCTACAATATAGAATGCACCACCTGATGTAAATTTTCTATCATCTGCTGAACCAGACCAATCTGCATCTGTATATCCCAATAACTCCTGTTGAGATTTTTCATTATAAATAAAACTGAAATCAACTATGACCTTGATATACCAAAGTATTATTTTCACGTTAGTAAAGTGTATTTATTTACGATTTCTTTGATATCTTACTTCTTAGGATGTGGAAAAAACAATATCAGGTTTTATCACTGTCAAGTACATTAGACTACCAATTATTTTCCTATATTTTGTAACATTAACCGCTTCACCTTCATCATCCCGAGATAGTTTCATCTGAGTAGCTACTAGAGTCTTAATATCCTTATAATTATCTATTCCAAATATTCTCACAACATATTTGGAATATTTATACTGAGAAATGAATGATCCATTATTTCCTTATGTCACCTGTAAACCAAGGAAAAAGTCTGTTCATCAATAATAGACTTTTTAAACTCACTTTTCATTAATTCAAAAAATTGTATGCACTGTGCTTAATATAATCCTCCAAATATTTTTTCATCTACATATACCATCACCACAATCCTTTAATTACTATCATTGTTTACATATAGATTGTAATCAACTCTACCACACTGAAAAAATGATCTTTTTAGTAATTGATATATCCTTGAATACCATGATCTTGGGGCTTGCTTCAAACCATATAATGCCTTATTTAGATGATAAACGGTTTTCTCATCTTCATGAATGAGAAAACCATCTAGCTGCTCAATATAAACTTCTTCTTCTAGAAACCCATTTAGAAATGCTGACTTGTCATGCATCTGGAAAACCTTAAACTTTCTTTGCATTGTTATGGCCAAGAATAATTGAATTGTCTCTAGCCTTGAAATAGGTTAAAATGTTTCATCAACATCAATACCCTCTGTCTGGGAGTACCCTTTTCACACTATTCATTATCATTTTTTATTCACAACACCATATTTATTCATTTTGTTATGAAAGACCCATTTTTTTCTGATGACAATCTTATCTGATGGCCTCAAAACAATATCCCATGTCTGATTCTTCTAAATTTGGTCAGGCTCTTCATTAATATCTTGAAACCATTTATCATTTCCAGACACTTCACTAAACCATTTAAGCTTTACTTGTGATAAGTATGGGGATTTCTGTAGAGTCTTCATACTCAGATTCTTCTAAACTTTCAACTTCTTTTGAAATCATATTCTTCTTTTTGAAGAACTTTATCTTAGAACATCTCCTACTTTTCACATTGGAAGAATACTTCTTTTGTGTAATTTCATAATTTTCTTATACATCATCTTCAAACTTATTAAGGCACTTTACTACAAAATGTCCAATCATTCTAAATCAGAAGCATGCAAGTGGAAGTTTACCTTTGACCTTTCCTCTTTCTCTTTTTAGATTCGAAGAGAGAAATGACATGAAATCATCCAAATTATCTTCCCCCATGACTATCTTCAATAGATATATTCTTCATGGACTTGAATGTCACTTCATTTGACTTCCCATTATCCACAACATTTTTATCATCATTTGTCATTTCATATGAAATAATAGTATTGGGAATGTTATCTAATGCCATCTCCTTCAGATCTTTATCTTCCAACACATAAACCTTTAGATTAAAGTAAGGTGGAAGTTTTCTCAAGATTTTCTTGATAATCTTTATATCTTAAAATTTTTTACAAGAGCATTCATTTCTTCCACAACTACATTCACCCGACCAAATAATTCATCAAAAGACTCATTAGAGTTCATTATTATATTATCGTATTTTTTCCATAGAACCTACATATTTACTTATTTGAATTTTGAGTCACCCTCATAAATATTCAGAAACTTATACCACATATCATGTGATGACTGACATGACATCACCTTCGTATAAATTTCATTTGATAGGAATCACCCTAAAACATTTATCCCTTTAGCATCAGCATCCAATTATCTTCGGTCATCTTATAATAAATCAACACTGTTGATATTGGATAATATTCCAAGCATAGCTGCTATAAATAAATCCATTGCTAATGACCAGAAGTAGTGCTACATCCAATAATTCAATAGCTGAAAATTTTTTCTATAAAAGATTTGAATCATTTTCTGATTGAAAACCTTCATTAATTATTCTGATAGATAAATACTAACTTTCAACCTTTCACTCTAATACCAATTATTAGGTCCACTAGGTCAAATAACCTAAGAGGGGGGATGAATCAGGATATGACATATTAAAACTAATGCCCCTTCAGATCTTGTTTTTTCATTAAAAAATCACACTTCTCTCTTTATCCTATAGTAATATATGAATAGAAATGAAATCATGCACTTGAAAAAATAATTTTACTTGATTTACCCACACAGTGCTAGTCCAAGGAGAATACAATAGTGACGTATAATATACCAAATACATTAAAGGTCACTGCCAACTATAAGGTTTGGTCTAGATCACTTCTATTCCCAGGATCACTGCATTTTATAAGATTTAGGTTATACTGACTGCATTACCAAGGGTCACTCCCTATGTCTCTTTCTCTAGCTCATTACCAGTGGAAAGGTTCATCGTCTTCCTCTTCCTTTACTCACTACTCTTGGAAGGGATACACTAATAGTTTATGGACTTACAGGTCCCTTAATTTGAATGAAATCACACATACTCAACTATATGTAGATGCTCTATTGAAGTTCCCTTTTCACACATAGATGAAATCCACTTTTATGCGTACTGTTAATGAGCAGAAATCACATTCACGAACTATTTAAGTCCCTTTGAAAACCACCTACTTCTTCTGTGAACTGTGTAACACATATGCTTCATGGAAAACCTCTTCCTCGAACTACCTCCACTTATGCCACAACATACCACCTCAGTGTATCATATCTATGAATTTCTTGTGCATACCGCCACCGCGTGCCGCCTCCGCGTTCCGCCTCCGCGTGCCGCCTCCACGTGCCGCCTCCGCGTTCCGCCTCTGCGTGCCGCCTCCGCGTGCCGCCTCCGCATGCCGCCTCCGCGTTCCGCCTCCGTGTGTCGCTTCCATGTACTACCTTCACTTACCACTTCATCTTCTGCTGAATTCCTTCTTCTGTGGAATTATTCTTCCACAAACCACCTTCTTCATTTTTGGACTATTATTCTCCGCAAAAACCCTTTCACAGAATTTCTTCTGTGAACTGTTTCCCACTTGGTGTAATTCTCCTTCATGAAACACTTTCAAACTTCACTGAATTCCAAATTAAAAGGTGTTTTATTTTAAAAATATATCTATGTAATGAAGTTATTAACCCTCCTTATATAGTAAAATAGATCTGAAAAGTCTGCTAATCTGAGATTTCTCAAATGTTCACCACATACCATGCTCCCACGAACTGTTCTCCCTATGTGGCCATGTACAGACTTTCTTCCTTTTCTGTGGCCCAAATCACCATCTCATTTTCTCCAACGACACCCTTTGAGGATTCCCAAATCACCACCTCATTTCCATGAATGATAGTCCCTTCCACATACCTCAAGCCTTCCCGTGAACCGTTTCTGCCTTCCATGTACTATAAGCCTTCCCGCAAACCATATTTCATTCTGTAAACCATTTATGCCCCATGAATCCTTTCCCATATGCGATCTTCATACCATGATTCGTGGTGTGTATACCATCCTTCGTAGTCTATGAAGAGTTCTCTACTTTTCTGAAATCCTTCCACTTCCAAAATCAAATTACTGATTTTGAGGCCCAAAAAGTTGGCAGACACTGGGAAACTATGCTATCTTAAAAAACTGCTTTTGGAAAAAACCAACCATACTAATTTGTGATCATATAGATTTTTCAAAAAACACAGTCACACCCAAAACATACCGAGAGAACACCTTGAGGTATTTTTTCCCAATAATATCCCCCTTTGGGTTTGTTGAAAATTCTTCTCAATTTTATACATCGTTAGAGATCCTTCCTTCTTATATTAGCATTCACTTATTACGATTAATATAGAGATCAATAATTTACTCAACACATACTCTAATCCCACATCAGTAATGTTCAATGTCATAAACAAGAGTATAATGTAAAGTTCATCAATGAATAACTTCACTTCATTCCAAAACCACTCATCTTCTTTCATCACAAACTTCAAATATTTTGATATATATCATTTGATCGATCACCTTTAACATAATCATATTTAATACTCCCCTTATGTGACTGGTCCCACTAGAATCTTTAACTCCCACTATCTTGATACTCCACCTAGAAGCTTCTCCTAGTGTCTTGACTAATACATTTTCTCCCATTTTAAAGCTAAAATTTACCCCCCTTTGTCAACGAACTCAAAGGACATTCATTTTATATCTAAAACAAGGTAAATAACATATATTAGAACATTAGGGAAAACACACTAGACCTCGGGGAGAGGGGGGATTTCACATCCACACTATTTCAATTATGGGGAGTCGACTGAACTCCTAGAGCTAGATGATGCCTTTCAAATTATTCTTTGGTTATGACCTTTGTTAGAATGTTCACAACGTGTTGTTCTATAGGCACATACTTTAATTCCACAAACCCTTGCTCCACCTTCTCCTTGATAAAATGATATTTTATTTCAATGGGAATTATCCTTGAGTGATGGACTGGAATTTTCTAAGATTTATAGAACTTGAATTATCACATAGGATTATGATTGAAGAATTCACTTCAACTCCCATATCATCAAGATGTTGCTTCATCCACAATAATTGTGTTCATTCTTGAGTAGACGTAATATACTCAACTTCTGTAGTGCTCAATGAAATGGAATCTTGTTTCTTGATTAGCCAAGAAATACACAATCCTCCAAGATATAATTTAACACATGATGTCGATTTTATATCATCTTCTGAACCAGACCAATCCATATCTATATATCCCAATAACTCTTTCATATATTTTTCATTATACATAAAATTGAAATCTACCATTACCTTGATATACTAAAGTATTATTTTTATTATAATCAAGTGGGTTTACTTGGGATTACTTTCATATCTTTCTACTTGGCTTGTGAAAAAAAACAATATAAGGTCTTGTCGCTGTCAAGTACAGTAGACTACCAATGATTTTCATGTATTCTATAACATTAACCACCACATCTTCATCATCCCGAGAAAGTTTCATCCAAGTATCTACGGGAGTCTTCATCTCCTTGTAATTATCCATTCCAAATCTTATAAAAACTTCTTTGGAATATTTATACTGAGAAATTAATGTCCCATTATTTCCTTGTGTCACCTATAAACCTAGGAAAAATGTTCATTCATCAATCATAGACATTTCAAACTCACTTTTTATGAATTCAAAAAATTTTCTACACTGGGCTTCATCTGATCCTCCAAAGATTATGTCATCGACATATAACATCACTATCATCCTTTGATTACTATCATGGTTGACATATATATTGTAATCAACTCCACCACACAAAAAATTAACCTTTTTCAGAAACTATTCTAGCCTTGAATATCATTCTCTTGGGGCTTTCTTTAATCCATCTAATGCCTCATTCAATTGAAAAACTATATTCTCATCTTAATTAATGAGAAAAATATCTGGTTTCTCAATATAAACTTCATCTTCTAGAACCCCATTCAGAAATACTAACTTTACATCCATATAGAAAACCTTTAAATTTTATTGCACTATTACTTCCAAGAATAATCGAATTGTCTCTAGCCTTTAAATAAGTGAAAATGTTTCATCAACATCGATACCCTCTATCTAGGAGTGCCCTTTTCACACTAGTCATGATTTGTTTTGAATCACAACACCATCTTTATTCATTCTATTGCAAAAGACCCATTTTGTCCCGATGAAATTATTATATGTTTTACTTGAAGTAATCTCACATGTTTGATTCTTTTCAATTTGGTCCAACTCTTCATTCATAGCTTGACCCCAATTCCCATTTCTAGCTGCTTCACTAAAACATTTAGGATCTACCTGTGACAAGTATGATTCTTGTTGTAGAGTCTTCATCCTCATTGTCTTTACTAGAATTTTCTAATTGCCAATTATTATTTGTCTATCAATTTATGGCCTTCTTGTTGGTCTCTATCCAGATATTGACTTATCCTCATACTTCTCATCATCCGAATCTTCCTCTGAATCAGCATCTAGAATTAGAACATCTCCTGATCTTCTTATCTATTCATCACTATCCTCTAGAGTCTAATCATGTATTTGTTGAATATTCTACTCATACTCTAAAATAGATACATCATTTATTTCATCGTCCTTTCCCATCCACTTTTTGAATCATTTATATGATTTTCTTTTCTTTGTGTAGCCAAGAAATATCCCCTCATATCCATGGGATTCAAACTTCCAATGTTTCTCCTTATTGAGAATGAAACACTTAATTTTGAAGACTAAAAAGTAATTCAATGATTGATTATTTCCATACCATAACCCATATTAAGTATTCTATTCTTTTGGACATAGTAATGCTCTATTTAAAGTATAGACTATTATCATCACTACTTATTTATAAATAATTTCTGGTAGGTCTTTCTCAATTAGCATTGTTTTGGCCATATTGTTGACAATATGATTTCTTTTATCAACTACTCCATTCTTCTATGGAGTTCTTACCACTTAAGAGAACATAATATCTCCTCCCATCAATAGGTATTAGTTAAATTAGTCCTCACACATCAATATGAACCAACTCAAGCAATCTTATTAACCTTTGCTCTTATACCTTATATGTATTTCAAACAATCTTCCCTTACTGGCAGGCATCACATGTATATGTATGATCAGGTGATAATCTATGGAGATCTCGAGAAGCAACATGCTTCACCAGATCTTCCATGGAAGTTTGTCTGACATGGAGAAGAAGTTTATGCCACAACTTATTTTCTTCTTCCTTGTATATAAATCATATGTATTCTTATCCACTCATGAGGTAGAGATTACCTCTTGTACACTTCACCTACAATACAAAAAAACCATCTTTTTCCTTGACTATAAATAATTTCTTGGAAAATCTTATCGCATGTCCTGAGTCACACAGTTGACTTAAACATAATAAGTTGTGACTAAGACCTTCAACAACCAATACATCTGGACGACTCATGTCTTTTCCCACAAACTTTACATTCTTAGATCCAATAATTTTAAAACCTTCATCATTTCCAAATTTTATGATACCTTCTTTATCGTACATGATCCCCATCACCAGATCATTTTTTCCTATCATATGGGAGGTGCATCCACTATCAATAATCCATATCCCGGTGTGATCTGATTCCTTGAACGAAATCTATACAACCACTACTTACTCAGATCTTTTCTTTTTGATCCATGTTTCTTACTTCATACTCAGTATGGAATGATACTCTTGACATTATTCAGAATATGATGGAATAACTTAACCTTGTAGAACTTCAAATCGATTTTTCATTTTCATCTCATTTGATGATAAATTTTTCTACTACTTATAACCAGCCTCAGTCTGCTTCGACACATTCCTCTGTATCGTTGATGATAAATATCTTTTCTTGTATCTGAATCCTCCACACCTGAAACACTGACCATCAATTGATGACCTGGAAAATTGATCTCTTTATAACTGCCTCTATTGGTCATGCTCCATTTGGTATCTCTTTTATATGGAATAAACATTTTGTGAGTGTCCCATCTTTCCACAACAATAGAATCTTATGTGGGGTACATTTTTGTGTGTCAATAATGAACCATTGGTTGTCCCTTGGGTTCTATGAATATTATAATTCTTCTTTTTACCAAAATCAATCTTCAATTATAGAGTGAGTGCTTGTGGTATAACTTCAACCATTATTGATTTTTATTTTAGATCAAGCCCCATACTAGACTTTTTTGTATTTGATTGTTTCTTCTGTTTTGCTGGACAAATATGCTCCACTTTCATCTTTTCATTTGCATGTGTTATCTATTTTCTTGATGTTGTTCTATGAGTCAATAAATTTTCTTGATCCTTAACACTTTATCATGGACCTATGAATTCCTCTTCAAGTTCTTCGATACATTTTATTTCATCTTTTATAGTTTCAGTCAAACTATCGATCTCTATTTTATGTTCTTCAATTGTAAGTTTTTACTCAACCACATTTTCTAAGATTTATTTTATTGAAGACTTTAATTTTTCAATTACTTCATTCAGCTCAAAATTATCTTCTTCCTTCCACATCATATAACGTTTGGCATCATGAACAACATTGTTATATTTCTTTGTTTTGGATCTCTAAACATCTATCTCTTTAAGAGTAGGTTCTAATTCACCCTGAAGGTCAACTCTTCCTTCAACTTCACCTTCTTCATTATCACTTTCTTAATTTGTTATGGAATTTCTAACAATCTCCACCAAAGAATCTACTTCATGATCTTTTCAGTCCTCCAACTCTTGTACCTCAGATTCTTATAAACTTTCATATTATTTTGAATGTAGATTCTTCTTTTTGAAGAAATTTATATTAGAACTTCACCTACCTTTCACATTGGATGAGTACTTATTTTTTGGAATTTCATCACTGTCTTCATCGTCATATTCAAACTTCTTAGGACACATTACTATAAAATATATAATCTTTCCACATCAAAAGCATTGAAGTGAAGTTTACCTTTTAAATTTCCTCATCTTCTTTGCTTATTTGAAGAGAGAAATGACATGATATCATCCAAATTATCTTCCTCCTAACTATCTTCAACAAAGAGATTCCTCATGGCCTTGAATGACACTTATTTGGACTTCCAATTTTCTAGAGAATTTTTATCATCATTTCTCATTTCATATGCAATAAGAGTATTGTGCAAGTTATCCAATCTTAGCTCCTTCGGATCTTTATCTTCTAATATAGAAACCTTTGAATAAAACTATGGTGGATGTTTTATTAAGATATTCTTGATAATATTTATATCTTCAGTGATTTCTCCAAGTATGTGCATGTCTTCCACAACTACATTCATCTGATCAAAGAACTTATCAGCAGACTCATTAGAGTACATTATGAGATTCTCATATTTGGTCCATAGAACCTGCATCTTTTCTTCTCTGACTTTTGAGTATACCTTATAAATATTCAGAAAATTTTCCTACATATAATGCGATGAATTACATGACATCACCTTCATATAAAGTTCATTTGATATGGATCCCCCTAAAACATTGATCCCTTTAACATCAACATCAAATTCTCTTCGGTCATCTAATGATAAATCCCCACTGTCGATATTGGATGATATTCCATATGTAGATACTGTAAATACATCAAATAATAATGATCATAATTATTGATGCATACAATTCTTTCATAGCTTAAACTTTTTTCCATCAAAGATCCGAATCCCTTTGTGATTGACAACCTCCATTTCTTCTACTAAGAGAGAAATACTGACTTTTAACTTTTCACTCTGATACCAATTATTAGGTCAACTATGTCAAATACGCTGAGAGGGGGGTGAATTAGGGATTGAAAAATTAAAACTACTGCCTTTTGGATCATGTTTCATCATTAAACAAAACACACTTCTCTATTTCTCCTGTAGAAATATACCAACAGAAATGAAATCATGCATAAAACATGGTTATTTTACTTGGTTCACCCATACCAGGATACGTCTAAGGACCATAAAATGACAATGTGCTGATGTACCAAATCCACTAAATCTCACTTCCAATTACAAGGTTTCATCTATATCGCTTATATGACCAGGCTCATTGCCTTTACAAGATTTGGGGTCTGCTCACTATACTCTCATTGGTTACTCCCTATGTCTCTTTATCTGGATCATTTCCATTGGAAAGGACCACCATATTCCTCTTCCTTTACTCACTTCTCATAGAAGATATCCAATCATAGTTTATGGACTTTTAGGTCCCTTCATTTTCATGAAAGCACACATCCTCAACTTTAGGTAGATTCTCTATTGAAGTCCTTTTTTCACCTATAGATAAAATCCATTTTTCCACGTACTATTAGATAACAGAAATAAATTTTACAAACTATTTATATCCCTTATCAAACCACCTACTTCTTCTATGAACCATGTAGCGCATATACTTCACAAGCCACCTCTTCCCCGAACTGCCGCCTCTTTCGCCACCACATACTGCCTCCACATACCATCTCCATGAACAACCTCTTTATACCACCTCCATATACTACTTCTTAATACCACTTTCTTGTACCACTTTTTCATACTGCATTAGCTTACCACATCCACTTCTGTGTAATTAATTCTTCCGTAGACTGCTTCATCTGCGGACCACCTTCTTCCTTTACAGACTACAATTCTCTATAAACAATATTTCAGGGAATCACTTTCTCGAACTGCTTCACCCTACACATAATTCTCTTTCTCGAACCACTTTTGGAATTCTCTAAATTCCTAGAGAAAATATTTTTTCTTATGATAATTTCTCTAAGTAATGAAGGAATTAGTTCTCCTTATATTGGAAAATATATCCAAAAAATCCCATAATCTAAGATTTCCCAAATCTTCACCACGTACTATTCTCTCATGTATTATTCTCCCTACATGGATGTATACTGCCTTTCTTCCTTTATGTAATCCCAAATAATTGTCTCATTTTTTCAAATGATGACTTTTGTGGCTTCTCAAATCACCTCCTCATTTCCACGAATGACAAGCCATCCTGCATACCTCAAGCCTTCCCACAAACTGTTTACACCTTCCACATACTATGAACCTTCCCGTGAACTATTTTTTGTTCTAAAAACCATATCTTCTCCACGTACTATTTCCCACATGTGGTCTGTGTACCATGCTTCACAATCCACATACCATCCTTCATGGTCCATGAATAGTTCTCTTATTTTCCAAAATACTTCCTTTTCCAAAAATTATATTCTAGATTTTGAGGCCCAAAAAAATTGGTAAACACTGGGAAACTACACCACCTTATAAACCTTCATTTGGAAAACACAAATCAGAATTATTTGTGGTCATCTAGCTTTTTCAACAAACACAATCACACCCAAAACATACTGAGATGACACCTTGAGGGATTTTTTTCTAACATATGGAAATGGGAATCATACTAGGTAGAAGGTAAATAGTAAACTCGACCTATCTCTATAGCGGTAAACCATAAAAACATATAGAAAACCTTAGGGTGAATAAGGACCACTTTGGGAATTAGATTTCCCAAACTAGGAAAAATGGAATCTAGAAACATTTATGATAACTGATAAGATATTACCCCGTTATATAGAAAAACAAGCCATGCCCTCCCCAATCAATATAGTCCCACTAACCTTGAAAAATATGATTGGCCCCATTATAAGATTAAAACTAAACATGAGGACTATAATATTCAATATGGGATTTCATGCTGATCATCCAATCCATGCCAATAATCAAGTCAATGATATATAGATCAAGAACTAATAAATATCACATTACATCATAGTCGGCTATCATCACCTAACACAAGGGACACTTGAAACCCAGTTTTGACCTCATTCTGAAAGGTGTGTAAAGATCCAATAGGAATAGAATAAGTTCTAAACATAAACTGAAAATTTCAACCAAATTCAGTGATATAAAATAATGAGTATCACATGTATAAAAAAATCTATCACCATAGAATATGAAATAAGTAATTTACCTCTAACAGTTGTTGTCCCTGCTTCAGATTCCTCTTATAAATACTCTACTACATAAAGCTATCCAGTATTAGCCACTTAAACATTTCCCTTGGCCTAAGAATGAGACCCATCACCCTTAGAAGTAGAAGTATGAACCTATGAACCATTGGTGAGAGTGGATCCCACCTTACTACCCCATGAAATAATTCCACAAAAACATTTTAGATGACCAGCATTCCTATAATGATGAAATTTCCTAGGATCCTTAGTAATGTTAGGTTTGGTATGACCAGAATTCCTATACTGGTAGAAAATAAATTTCTACTATCTTGATAAAGCCCCTAAAATTGTCCCAGAAGAAAACCAACCACCCTTTCCATTTCTCTTTTGTCCAGAAGAAATAATGTTGATAAAAACTCTACTAACTAAAGATCCTCCCAAAACTATCTTTCTAGCTATGTATTCTTTTTCTAAAGTTTCTTTTTCAGCTACCTTCATAAGGGTCTAAAGGCACATGATAATCAACATAAACAGAATATTCATCCTCAATTCCAACTCAAAACTCTAATCCTTTATATACTCATTAGATACAAGTTATGACACTAGATACACCAACTCAGTAAAATGGGTAGAATAATCCATAATAGTATGCTCCCCTTACTCCAATGTCAAACACCCATGGGTCATAACTGAATGAAATTTATTAGGGTGAAAATTATGGTTGGATATTTTCTTAAAAGACGTCTATGTAATATCCTCATGCAACTGATAATGCACAATGCTGTCCCACCATCTCATTTTCGGTCCTTGGATAATATACATGGAGAAATGCACCAAAGAGTCTTCAAGAAAGAGAAGATCCTATCATTCCATTCTATCCACTCTTTGTATTATTAGGTTCCTTCATCACTGTGGAAGATAGGTGGATGTTTCTTGGTGAATTCTGATCCATGATCCACTAATCATTTCGGGTTCCCAATATCCACTTGACCTAGAGTATGAATGGTACAAATAACTACTTCAACCAAAGAAGGGTCCACTGGAGGATTCTACTTAGAAACCTATATCGTATCTTCCTCTATCAGATTTGGAATATCTATTCTCAAATTAATTTCCTAATAAACACAATACAATAAAAAATCAGTCATGATAAAATTCCAATATCATAGAAAAAACTTCAAGAATCCAAAACAATGCTTTTAAAGGATCTTCATTTAAAGAAATTATGGATTCTGATAATGAAATACATCTCCTAAAAAAGGTTCAATTTAAAAAAACAACCCATAAATTTCATTCAAATTATCTAAAACTTCTTGTCTCAAACATGGTAAAAAAATCCTCAACCACCCATGATAACTTGGGTTTAGTCGTAGAAGTGAGCTTGTTAGGCCCCTTTTTTGCACTTACTATCTGAATACTGATGGTCCTAAATCTTATCTACCCAAGACACATAACCAAACATAGTAATTTTTAAAACAATTTAGGTTGATCATCCCTTTGATACCAAATTGTAACAAAGCAACCCGAGTCAACTAGACAAGCCACACTATCCAACCCATCACAGTGATGTATAATAAGATAAAAGGGAAAAAGTATTGAATATAACAGAAACAATAAACACAACCAGAGTAAAATGTTTTATAATGGAATGATAAAACCAAATCTATACAACCAAGAAAACATGTTAACCCATAAATGTATGAATCAGAAAAGGCCATAGGCCTCCTCATGACCCATCTTCACCTCCAAATCAAACTGAACCGAAGGAGGAAACAACATGAGAATCCATCCTGCTATAAGATTCCCTTACCTTTACCTATATCCTTAAATAAAACATTTAAAACTCCCAAATATAAAATTAGGGTGTGCACACAAATACCAGTAGGTTACCACTATAAAATCTATATAAGATCCAATATCAATAATGATGCAATTCTATCTTTAAAAACATTTTTTTAACAAATAACTTTTCATAAATACAAAACCACTTGTAAATAATTTTTTCCTTTGGTTTTATAAAATTATTTCATATTATTAAATTATAAATATGAAAATTAGAAGTGATAAAGCATAAAATAATATCCATATACCATAATGTATCTAAGTAGATACATATCCATGAAATCCCATCATGTGAGGCTATGTGATACAATCTCAAATAAAAATGTGAGAGAAAAAATCAATGATAAAAACCCATCATATTATAAATATCCATATATGAAAAAGAACTGTCTAGTCAGGCTCTATCCTATGGGATAATATATACTAGAAATATAAAGAACATGCAATAAAACCAATATCGAGCCCTGTGATATTCAATCAATATACCTAAATAACCCTTTGTAGCACCACACATACTAAGGATATCTATGTATCATTCCTGATTCACCCATGGTTATCGATGTTGGAAGATTTCCAATTACAATTCAAAACCCATGCTCAAAATATAAAAAAACATTTTCAATGAAAATCCTATCTACTTCGGAGTTTGAAATCCATTTCCAAATCAAAATCACCATTAGACCATTTAAACAAAAACTTTGTGTAAAAAATAGTTTTTAAATAAAAACCCCTTTAAAAATATGAATGCTTTCAAAAAATCCGTTGAAATAATTTATCAATCAATTAAATACTTAAAAAAATTAATTTAAAAGAATAATTAGAATATAAATGAATTAAACCTTTGTATAAAGAAACCAAGATTTAAACCAATGAATTGAAATTCAAATCCCTTGCATGGGAAACTCCAACAAAGAATGAAGGCATCAGAGTTTAAGAAAACAAAGCTAGAAACACAGAAAAAATAGAGTTTAGATCCATAAATTACATGATGATCCTTAAAACTTTAAGTATAATTGAAATGTGGATCATAAGAAACCACATGGGAGAATATCTACTTTCCTGAAGAATATTGAACGATATCTCCCGCACTTAGATCCACCTAGAGAAGGGGTTTTAGGATTCAAAAGGGCTTCTTAAGAGCCTCCAAATCCAAGAAAATAATGTTAGGGTATAATGGGTAGGTTATGCATCTTGAATGGGTGTGGGGTTTGAGAATTTAAAATAAAATTTCAAATGAATTAAATCTCACATGCATAGTTTCCTAGGGAGGGAAGTATAGTAAGACAAATCATGTGCCCCTACTATCTGGGGTGTACTATTTATTCTTTGTGGGTGAATAGTTTTGTTAACCATGCACCAACCATAAAAATACTCATTGTTTGAGGCCACCTAGTTTTGAGGGTATGGTCGTATGGTTTGGTAAAGTCATGTACCCCCTTCCAGAGCCCCATCAAAGGGTATCTGATTTTCTGGGGAAAACCACATGGTTTTCCCTAATCATATTCCAACTATGCACCAACCAAAGGGCTTCCAAATTTCATCAAATTTCACATGAAGCAATCCCCATCCAAAGTATGATCAAAACTAGGTATGCGGAGTACCTAAAAACAAGTAACTAAATGTTACACACTATGAGTTTTAGAATTAGAGAACACATATAATATAGGGTGAGAAGGACTAGCTAACTATAGATGTGAGACAAAGGATTAGATGGTTGCGACACTTGAGATAATGACATATATAGAGACCTTGATGACAATATAGTCCCCCTAAGGAGAAATTTTTTTATTCACTGTATGGACATGATCATATCATGTAGGATTTCTCGAAACACCATGCAATAGACAAAGTGATGATCAAAAATCCATCAAGTAGAGAAATAACATGTGTAGGGGGAATAAAGAGAGGAGAAAATTTCAGATGAATAGATAGATTTATTGGTGGTGGTTGCTGATATGTTCTTACCCCACATCCACCACCTCAAGGAGGCCTTCACCAGTATCTAAGAGATGACTATTAGGGATGTATACAGTTTCATGTAGTATAGGATTACAACCATGAGGCTACAGGAATGGTATTAGGTAAAATAAATATCATCTCTTATTTATATATAATGTTTATAGACATGGGTGTGAACCTTCCTTTTATATTTCATCCTTAGTGATATATCTTTAGATTTTAGTGGAGTCTCTAATTTAACACTTGAGATTAGTGACTCCAACTGTGAATGTTTTTATGATCACACACCTCTATCGACAATGTGACATATTTCATAGAGAAGTGATATTTGTATGGGATCTTTTCATAACCCTGTCGAGACTATATGATTTAATTCTATATATGTACATGATATCCATTTTTCATGCATAGATTGATTGTTACAGGTGAAGGATGTGGTGAATCCAGGTATATGGGATATTATTTTTTTCATTGGTGACAAGAAATATCAGGAAGATTATGGTAGGGATTATATATAGGAGGATATATCCAATTTATCATTAGATATTTAGATAACCATTAGATCTATATACAATAATATTTTTCAATTGTTTGTAATAATGGATGAGTATGAGGGTTTCTTCTATGAAAACATTGTAATCTTACCTCCCCATTAAGATAACGAATTATATATATAACTATACCCAAAGACTACCTTGATATTTGAAACAATATATCATATAGATCATGTACAGTTGCAATATTTGAAGGTGTATTTAGATGATTTGAAAAGGAATGGCTTCATTAGACCTGGTGTATCCCCAAGGGTAGCCCCAATGTTGTTTTCCAAGATGGAATATGGGAGATCAAGGTTGAACATAGATTAACATCACCTTAACTAAGTGTCCTTCAAGAACAAGAATATACTTTTGAGAATCAATGATCTCTTCAAATTGTTTTAAGGGTTGAAGTTGTTGTTGATGACTGACCTTAGGTTTGGATATCACCTGTTCCAAGTTCAATATAGGGACATAATGAAGATGGTATTATGGTTCCACTATGATCATTATATGTACATGGTGATTCCCTAAAGTGTGTCAAACTCCAAATATGTATTCATGAGACTTATGAAATATATATTTCATCCCTTCTTATAATGATTCATGGTGTTATTCATATATTAAATCCTTATGTACTCATCATCTAAGGAGATGTATGCGAGACACTTGAGGATATTCCAAGACATACTTTGGGAGCACGTGATTTTTCAAAATATCTAAAAGTGCTTGTTTTGGATTCAAGATTTCTACTTCTTAGGACATTTCATCTCAAAGTAGGTAGTACTAGTGGACCCAATAAAGATCAAGGAAATTCTAGCCAATGAGCCACCCAAGAACATGATAGAGATGTAGGGTTTCTTTGGGTTAGTTGGATAATTTCATATATTCATGCTTGATTTCTATAGGATCATGATACCTCTGAATTCCTTGAATTGAATGTGGTATCCATTCATTTGGATAGATAAGTTTCAGTAGGTTTTTATGGAGTTTCACCAGATGTTGATGAGCACCCCATCTTGAGACCTCCATGGGAGGGAGTTGAGTATGTGGTGTTCTGCAATTTCTAAAGAGATAGGATTGAATGTGTTCTAATATAGAGGCAGGCAGTGATTGATCATGTGTTCCAACAATTGAGAACCGATGTGATGAATTATGCGACCCACATTTTAAATATGATAATAGTATTATTTTTTATAAATACTTTGAAAAACTATCTTAAGGAAGAGTTATTCGTCATTTATTATGACCAAAAGAGTATCAAGTATATATTCTCTGAGAAATATATCAACCTGAGATAGAGGAAACGACAGAATTTCCTATTGAATTGTGACTATGATATAGTCTATAAACCCAGAAGAGGAATTTGGTGGAAAATTCTCTCAGTAATAAATCTTGTTTACAGTTTTATATCAAGTAAATAGAGAAGTTGAACTCTTTCCAATTGTCCTTTATACATGAGGGTGGAGCAACATAACTTCTAGATGATGGTTGTTACCTCTCCACTTTTTTATCATTTTATAGAGGTACAACTTAGAAATATATATTGTGAGGTTTTTCATGACCATATATTCAAAAGACATTCTCCTGATAGATTTTTTAAAGGTGTGAAGCACATTATCTATTTTCTAGGGATGTATAATGGTTCCATTTACACTGTAGAAGGAGATGATGAGGGAGTTTCATATATCCCACTAAGTGGTACAACCTATATTGTAAAATATGTAATATAATCCTTGGTGTCAATTTTGGTGGCTAGGAATGAAGTGGAGTATAGTCAAGTTCATCTCTTGATACCTAACTTTACATTAGGTGAATCCTAAGCATCAGGTACTAGTGGGTTTAGCTCAACCCCAAGTGGTGATAGAGTGAAAGTGTTTAAATATATCTTTTTATTTTTTATGATACTTCCATGAACAATGAAAGATCATTACAATATTTATGTTATCGTAGGCCAACTCACCCATTCGTTCCACTTCATTGGCATTCAAGAGTAGAGTTCAGTGAAAGATTAAGACACGTGTACCTGAATGAGATAGTCCAGATTCATAGAGTTTGATCAAATATTATCTTTAACCATGAAAATAACTTCACATACCAATTTTGGAGTGGATTATAGCATGATTTTGGGACTCATTTGCAGATGAGAATGAACATCCTCCCCCAGAAGGATGGTCGAACTGAGTGTACAATTCTAGTGCTAGAGGCATGCCATGGGATTTTGTGTTAGATTTTTACCATAGATGGTAGAATCATCTAAACTAGGTGTACTTTTTATATAATATTATTTACCATTCCACTATTAGCATGACAACCTTTGAGATATTGTATGAGATACCTTACAGGTCACTACTGTGTTGGTTGGAGTTAGGAGAGACATTGATTTTGGGGCTAGAGTTAGTGTAAGCGATGATAGTGAAGGTGAAGATAAAACATGAGAAGATATAGACTTCCAAGATCCTTTAAAAGTCATATGCAGTCCAACAATGGAGGCCTTTGGGGTTCAAAAAGGGAGATCACATATTCCTGAAGGTATCACCTCAATGAGGACAAAAAAAGTTGGTCAGGGTGACAAGTTATCTATTATATTTATTAAACCTTTCTAGATACAATTTAAGGTTAATGATGAGGTATACTATTTTTCATTAAAACTATAGATAAACTAGGTGGATGACATCTTCTATGTGTTATAGATAAGGAAATATGTACATAAAACATTGCACGTTATTGACCAAGGTGGGCTGGATATTCAGGATGAAGTTACATTTATAGAGTATTCGGTAGTGAACAAGGATATGTATGAAAAGATCCTTCAGGGGTGAGTGATTCCATTGGTGTGCATTTCATGGTAGCACATGAACCACAAGAATAGATTATGGGAGTGGGAGAACAAGATGTTAGGTCAGTACTCTCAGCTATTGAGTAGTTTTCTCTTTTAAGGTTTGTAGACGCCGAAAAGTCCGTAATTACTAAAGGAAGTTTCTAAATGACAAAGTGAAGTCATATTCAGACCCGAAGACCCAGTCCAGAGGGCCCGGAAGTGTTGCGTGGAAAAAAGGGGAATGTTCGTGAAAAAATTGTGTCGCGCGGAAGGGGTCCGAAATTTGCGAAGGGTCCCCGACGCAGGCGCGCTATAATTGTGTGCCCGCACCCGCGCGATTAACATTTTGAGCCTCCATCTCTGGTGCGTAAGTTTTTGTGTGTCACCCGGAATTCCATGCCGCTGGATGCCTATAAATAGAAGGAGACCCCTTCCATTTCGGGTTAGCGGAATTCAAACCGGCTCTCATGTGCGAAATCGGACTTCCGCGTGCGCAAGATGGCCTTCAGGTATTAATCCTTTTCCCGCCACCTCGCCATGAGATCCTCCTTTTCACGCAATCCCTCTGGCTTAAACAGAATTCCAAACCCTTCAGGGTTCTTCCCTTGCGTGCAATTCTTTCCGTTGCGCGCAAAATGGTCCAATTGCGCGCAATCCCTTTCCCTGGGTGTGGACTTTGCCACTCGCGCGCAATTCTTATCCCTCTTGCATGATCCTACTAGCCGTGCGTGAGCCCTCTGCCCGATTACGCGCCATCCCGGTGTTTTTCACCCCAACCATTTCTTTGCACGCAACCCCCGGGTATGCGCCTGATGTCTTCCTTCTGGATGCCCCGGGTGCACACACCGGGCATACACACCATGCGTTGTTTTCCCGTACGACCTTCCAGGTTCGTACGAAGTAACCTCAAGGTACCTTGGTTGGTTTTTCCCATTGTGTTGCTTTTCCTCATGCTTCTTCGCATAGGCATGATAATGGCTATTGCTTCTTCGCATAGCCCCGCTAACATGGACCCCTTGATGGTTCGCTCTACGACCCCCCTTCACTACAGCCTTGTCGATGCCTTCCCTCCCATAAGGGGTAAAGGGTACTGGTTATGTAAGTCCTAGGGGTGTGGAGCGAACCCACCTCGTCCAAGTTGCAGGATGTTAAACCGCCAAGCACCTTGTCCTCAACACATGACGTTAAACTGTGATCCATCCCCGTGCCTCGCACGCAGGGTCCCCCCAGCTCAAGAATTATTTCCTCCCACTGGTCTCCATGGGCATGGGATCACCCCTCACAGGGGGTGATATCCTTTATGTTGGGGTAGCGTTTGTCCATGGGGGAAGGGCAGTCATCTTGGCATAAGCCCCTAGCCTTTCTTACGGGAGGTAGCACCCATGCACCCCCGTACTTCCCCAGTGCCAAGGAACAAGGGGGGGTGGACATAGGGGTCTTCCATTACCCTTTCCTCTCCCTCTATGCTTTGTCGCCCTCAGGACTCCATCCTGGAGTAAGTCCCGGCACCATGGGCCGCTCAACGCGTAAGTCCCTCTTCGCTTCCCACGTACGCACCCTTCCCGATGTGATCATCAGGTCTCTACCATCTCTTGTTTCTCACACCGAGCATAACTCACATGAGATTAGAGTGAGCACAGACCCTGACCCCCACCTACAGTGAACTATAAGGACTTTGATCCATGCTAAGACATGGTACATAGGAAGCCTCCACGAGGTTCAATCCCACCACCTGGTTGTTCCAACCCCTTCACACCGGTTCACCAACACCTTGGGTCGCCTTAGAGCGTAAGCCCCAAATGCCCCCGTCCCGCATGACGTTAAACTGTACACCCTAACTATGGGGACTTTAATCTATGCTAAGGCATGGTACGTAGGAAGCCTCCACGAGGTTCAAGCCCACCACCTGGTTGTTCCGACCTCTTCATGTCGGTTCACCAACCATTGTGGGCCGCCTTAGAGAATAAGCCCCATCCATCCATCATCGTGGGCCGCCTCAGAGCGTAAGCCCCATCCATCCATCATCATGGGCTGCCTCAGAGCATATTCCCCATCCATCCATCATCATGGGCCGCCTCAGAGCGTAAGCCCCATCCATAAATCATCGTGGGCTGCCTCAAATCATAAGCTCCATCCATCCATCATCATGGGCCGCCTCAGAGCGTAAGCCCCATCCATCCATCATTGTGGGCCGCCTAAGATCATAAGCCCCATCCATCCATCATCGTGGGCTGCCTCAGAGCATAATCCCCATCCATCCACCAATGTGGGCTGCCTCAAAGTGTAATCCCCATCCATCCACCATTGTAGGCTGCCTCAGAGTGTAATCCCCATCCAACCCAAACTATGAGGACTTTGATTTGTGCTAAGGCATGGTACGTAGGAAGCCTCCCCAAGGTTCAATCCCCTTCACTTCATCACCCATCCTGATTCTTACCCGGGCCGCCACATCCCGGTGGGATCATGCCGTTTCATTCCACTCCACAGCATTCGGGAAGCCACCCATGTGTCGGCCCCAAGATTGGCATTCCCTCTAGGGGGTTCTTTTATCTGATCCACTCTCAGTGTTCCGATCAGTTTGATCCATCTCCGCTAGACGTTAAACTCGTGGCATACCCCATGTTAAACACGGGAAGCTGAGGAAAACCTCAGATACATGCCTATGGAATACAATTCCCCGCGTTCGATGTGAAATGCCTCGGACTTCCGCGCCCTCGAGAAGCCCTATAATAAGGGACAAAAGACAAACATGTAAATCCCCCATCATCAAGACATTCCAACGATGCCTCAGCATGACCACTCCCCTAACCGAAGGTTGCTGCCCCGACCAGACCCCTTGGAGCGTCTCGACGGAAGTAGCGTAATTAACTGGTATCCATGAAGATATGGCACCAGGAAGAGTTTCATGAACACGTCTTAAATCTATGAGGGAGACCCGGACTAGGTGACAAGATCCGAGGAGGAATCCACGAAAGGAGGAATTGACATCCTATCATCCTGGTTTCGATCAAGGAGCAGACGTCCTTGAATAAGGAGCGAATGTCGCCCGGCTTTGGAAAGCGGGAATGCGGGGTAATAGCAGTGCGTCCTCCTCTACGTGATGGATGCACGCGTCCCCAGCAAAATCATCAGAAACAGAAAATGGTGAACCTTAAGTGAAGCTCATCTTCTCAATATGGAGACTGGTAGCATTTGGGGAATCATAATATTAGCATGTCACCGGGTCTAGGCACCCAGAACTAGGACGTGAAACCCACCAGGGGTTGGGGCAGTCAGGACGATTGAGCACTCCATTATACGATGTTGTCAGCGTGGATCCCTCTTACCGACCACGGAAGACGGAATGGCACTGGGCTACTAGTTGTCGATTTCTTTTCCTATCAGTGTTAATGGGTTCATCTCCCTGCTTTCAGGAATCAGATCACTGCATCCGGAGCTCGATCACCACTTACCCACCAACGTAGGGGCAGGGGCAGTACCGACGCGGCCACCTCACACGGTTCTGCCTCTTCCACAGCTACTCCGACCACCACGACTGTTGGGCGCTCACGCCCCCTCTCCCCATCAGAGATTATCCAACGAAGGGTGATCAACGACCTTGTGCGTAGGTACGAGAAGGAGGGGGTCATCCCCACCAGGGACATGGCCCGTTTGGACCTCGAGGCAGCTGTGCCTCACCGCCAATGCCACCCATGAGGGCCGTGCAGGGAGCCGCTTCTCCCCACCCGACATTCAACCGTTTTGGGAGATTATCCCCGGAATGCCTTGACACCTCCCTCCCCTATGCCGATGAGGTAGGGAACACCTGGACTAGCCCAATCGGAGACCCGCTTAAAGGGTTCTCATCAAGGGCCCCCGCCAGGCCACGTCAGCGCCACCGCCCGACTCCCTGGGCCAAGGAGCAGGCAATCCATGTGCCCACACCACCGGCTCCAACCCACCTGACCCAATTCCAGCGTCGGGCACGAGCGGAAGAGGATGATCACCCCGGGGCATCAACGTCAGCAACCACTGTGGCCCGATCCACCACTGAATCCTATTATCAAACCCCCACACACGTTGAGCAGGGGCAGTTATATGCCTGATCCGGATCGAGGCCCTGACCACCCCACGGGCAGGTTTGGTCGACTCTCCCGGTTGTCAGCACAGGCAATGGCCGCTGTGGACCAATTCGTGGTAGTGCCATCCAGCGTGAAGACCGACTCCGTGCCACCATTCTGGGAGGTATGGGCCCTCCCTGCTTCAAACCTCATCCTGGAGGCCTACCTAGCGCCACCCTTGCTGAAGGTAAGGGGCTTCTCTAGGACAACAACACTCGGGGTGGGGCTCTCTCCAGCACTCACTACACTGGGTGCGGGGTCACTTCCACTACCACAGACCGCGAGTATGGAGCCATTGTATATATGGTCACTCACCCATATGGAGGTCTTCCCCATTTCCCTTTTGACATTTTCCCCGGTGCTCCCATCACCCCGGCCTTCAATCCTCTCCACCCCAGCACCAGTGCGGCCAGAGGACTCCGTGACGGAAATCAGCCCTACCCCGAGGAGCCACCCAGGGGAAGGAAGGCAGGACATCGTCGCCGTAAGAGAAATTCCAGGGAAGGTTGGACGGAAATCAGACTAGTCCATTTCTCAAACTCTGAGGTGGAGCACGACTCGGAAATGGAGCCCTCTCCTCGGTCCTTTGAGTCAAGGGCTGGGATAGGGACACAGCACGTCAGCCTCGTGCTCCCCGAATGCAAGATCCATATGATCCCCGCCTCCCTCCAAAGGTATATCTAGGAGGATGAGTACTTGGCGTACCCACAGGGATTGATCTTGCAGTCACCATCGGCATCTTTGGAAGCACCTTCCACCTCGGCCAGAGACGGTGGAGTGCTTTTTTGGGAGTCGATGGTGGAAGATCCACAACATTGCACACCACGGGCAAGAACTGACACTGTGATAGGATGCTCGTTCGACGGTCCATCCTATCATGACTTGGCAGTCAGGACACTACAACCCTTGGAGGATGACCTAGGATTCGGCGGCCAATTGGCCTGCTTTCCGTATTCTTCACCGGCCAGCCCACCGGCCCAGCAGCCTACCTCGGCACTACTGCCAGTTCCCCAGCCACTCCTAGTTGATGAGCGAGGCCATCAAAGGCCAGATCCTGAACATAATTCATAGAGCTTCTGGACCATCCTCACCGCAGGCCACCTCCCTGAGAAGTTTTGGCCGGTCGTAGGGTCAGATTTTGATACTCCATAATTTCTCACCCCGAGAGAGTTTGAGTGTTTCTGCCAGACCCTCTGGGTGACTCACTCATGTCTTTGCCACCTGCAAGTGCCTTATCCCGGGATCCACACACAACTCGAGGATATCGTCAAGAAATGTCGTCAGGTCGACCTGGCCACACTCCCCGCGGTCTGGCACCCCGAATCGCTTTGCCACTACAGGGCCCTCCAACAAAAATGCGTTCATAGTTTTCAAGTACTCTACAAAGTTATCGAGGAGGCCACCCCCCATGCACACGTCTGTGGATAGGGGCAATACACTGCCCTTTTCTTCAGTGCGATTTTCCGACAGCCCAACTCACTAGGCGGCTCTAAGGACATACCCCCGAGGGCAGCGGCGGTCAACATGTCCGATCTATCGGGAGAGGGGAACGGTATGGAACTTCTTGATGGGGACTTAACCCCTAAAGAGAATCTGCCACTAGACCCATCAGGGAGGATTAATCATCAGCAGAGGAACATCCTAGGTCTCCCCGCACCCACTGAGGCATTAACACTGAGCCAGAATATCGGCAAGGGTAAAGAGCACATTGGGGCTATCAAGATCTCTGACCCATCTGCCTCAGTGCAGAAGGCAGAGGAAGATCCCGAGAAGGCCACGCTACGCCAACTGCTTGCTGAGAAAAAGCGGTTGATCGATGAGCTTCTGGATGAACGCATTGCAGAGCGGCGACTCGACTACGGTGATCCTAGGCTGGGCAGGAACAACTACCCCCTCGGCGATATTCTCCCAGGAAACCTCGATCATGTCGTGTTCCTTGATAGAGTAGAGGCCGGAGCTCATGGAAAGAGGGTGTGATATGTTTCTTCCAATCCTCCTGAGCAGTGTGACCACCCAAGAGACCCCATTCGGGTTCCTCTCGCTGCCCCAAGGGTCGCTCCGTTAGCTTCCCCACGAGCTACTGAGCTTTTCTACCGAATTGAAGAGCCCGACAATGTGCTTGTGGTTAGGGATCCCCATCAGGATAGGAACCCGCATCCAGACAATCCGATGGCAGCACTCATAGCCCGCTTAGAGGATTTGGAAAGTTGGCAGGTGGAGATCCCACTAGACAACAAGACATACCCAGCATGGGTGGATGATATGCCAACACCTCCGAGATTCGTGAACTACACTTTCTCCCCGTTTAACGGGATAGAAGACTCGCCACAACACTTGGCCCACTTCAACTCAAGGTGTGGGCCTATGTTAGGGATTCCAGCGCAGAAGGAGGCCGCTAATCTCCATTTCTTTGTTCAGACACTGGATGGGCCAGCGTTCTTCTAGTACAGCCAGCTCCCTGTCGGATCCGTGACTAGCTGGGAGGACCTTCACAGGAAATTCCTCTACCAGTTCAGTTCCACAACACGGAAGACGAACGTCGCGGACCTCTTCAGGTGCAGGAAAAGGTCTGATGAACGAGTCGCGGACTTCATCGCCTGGTAAAAGGGGCTCACATACTCCCTTGACATGCCACTAACTCAGGATAAATTACTGACAATGTGTGTAGGGAACATCAAGGCAGAGATGGTTCCTTCTCTGATCACTCAGAATTACCCCGGAGGGTTCCGGGACTTCTCGGACAAGGCTCAGCACCTCGAAGAAGCCTTGCAACAGGCTAGTTAGGCACGCCCGTTGGCTCCTGTAATCCCAGCAAAGAGAGCTGCCAGAGCCGAGCCCGCTGTTGTGGCCCAGATAGACGCCCCCAGGTAGACGCCCCCAGGCAGCTAGAATTGCTACCAGTGAGGCCAGCTCCGCAGCCCCATAGGGGTCCGCCCCCATAGGCACGGCTTCCAGCCCAGCAGCGACTGCCTCAAAATCGGCAAGTGCCTCCGCGTAACGCGCCACCACCGCCTAGGAGATTGTAACACCTCAATCTTCTGTGGTACGCTTCTCTTTGAATAATGCAATAGCATGTGTTGTACGCAACATCGAGTTCTAACACACCACAACCAATCAAACTAGCCGTTATAAATAGTAATACCCACTTTTTGAAATTTATAAATTTTATTTTTCAAAATGGACTTCATTTTTGGATTCGGAATATCGAAATTATCCTAGGGTGAATTTTTGGTATTTTTCTGAAAAACTTCATTTTTTGATGAATAGTGAAACCACTAAGTGGTAGTTAAAAAAATGAATTTTTCCTAAAACTTAATTTTACCGCTTCTGTGAGTGGAATTTCAAAAATCTGAGAGACACGGTTAATATCAAGGAGTAAAATATGGTTCATTGAGATGAAAATAATTTTTGGTGAATAGTAACTTTTTACTTTTATTTACCACAGTTAAAAGTAAATAGGGTAATTAAGGGTAAAAATGATATTAATATTACCCTAAAACATGTCCTAATTCTATTGGACAAGTTTATATCGACCAAAAACAACCTTAGGAATAAAATATTATCATTTAGGTCCACTTGGATTAGATTAGGACATTTATTATTATTTAATTCAAAGAAGAGTTAAAAGAGTTAAAATCAAAGTTTATTTACTAAAACATTTTTAATATAGGGTTATACATAATGTAAATTCGATTGTAAATTTTCATTAGAAATCTACAAAGATTTCCTACATAATTATATTTTATTTATAATTTTTAGACAATAAATAATTTAATTTATTTATGACACAATGATGATGCAGTAATTACCATAATAGTGAACAATTAAAATAATTGATATTCTAAATACCCAAATAAATATAATTTGAGACTTTTTATGAATTACACTAATTTTCTAGGTTAATATGACATGTTATTAATTATTTAATTAACTTTTTTTGAAGTAATAATTCTGTTATGATTTTCACAAAAATCAGTTTTCCAAATAGTGTCAAAATTGACATAAAAGAGTTTTTAAAACAAATATTATATTATTAATTGATATTAAATTCCTAAAAATATAAGGATAGTCCAAGATACTTATATTATGATATTTGTATCATTAATGAACCACTTGGGGGTCTCTTGGAGGTATATAGTAAGTTTATTAACTATATAATATAAAAATAAAAGTGACATAGTAAGTGTCAAACTAATTAACTAATAGTTAAAACTAAAAGATAAGGTTAATATAATGACCCAAACCTGTCTAAATTCCATTGGTTGAGTGGTTTTCAACCAATCCCCACCTTAACCTTTAAATAATAAACTTTGGAGCCATTAGAAACCGAATATGAATTTATTATAAAATAATATTTCTAGCTTTTCCAAAGGTGCCCCTCACCCCTCTTATAAAAGGGCACTCCCCCTTCTCATTAATTCACACCTTAAAAGCCATTTGGCTCGGCCAAACTCTGCCCAAATACTCTCTAAACTTCCCTCACTACAACCTAGAGGCCTTAGTTTGATCATAAAGCCAACCTAAGTAGCCCTTTTGATCAAATCAAAAGGAAGAACTCGAAGAAGAGGTAATGATTTCACCACCCCTTTTCAAGTTCCTTTCTTCTTCCACTTCTTCTATCTTTGTTATTACCATTCTAAAATAATAACTCCAGTATATTATATATACTTTGATGTTATTATAAATATGGTACAACCATATTCAGTATTCTATCCATCCTTTTAATAACATGTCGCCATACGTGCGTACGTACGGCTTACTGTCTCCACGTCGTGGTGTAATTGTTATTCAATAAATTATTATTTAGATGGGTATAATAATGATGTGTAATTCATGTAAATAATAAATATAACATGATAATTATTCTTTATATATTATATAACATTCAATTAAATATTATTTTAATATCAAAAGAATGATATTGTCACTCGTGCGTACGTACGGACTACCGTCTCCACGAACGCGATGAGATTCATTCTCCATCGTATCCATTCAAGTCTAATTCTCATTTGAAGATTAATAATAATGTTTAAGGACTTAATATAATTCTTGATATGAATAAGATACAACCTATCCATAAAAAACATGGATTACATAACAAAACATATAAAAGAAAATGAGTAAGTTAACACCCTAAACGACGATAATTCTAAAATATTATTAACAAAGAAATGTTAAAAGATCATATATGATTCTTGTATAATTTAATAACAATTATTTCACCATTATATAGGAGGTCAACCTACCCCAACCAAGGAAAAGTACAAGGTAAGGGTTTATTTCGCAATCTCTTCATTATCCGATGTTGTTTATACAAAATAATCTACTGGGACTTCTTTATCATCCACATCCATGTTTCTTAAAAATGTATTACAAATCATTTTTACTATTTACTAGAATATGGGTTAAAGTAATTTATACCCTTGTTGACTTTTATAAGTGGTTTATAAAGGAATATTTCTGTCATTTTCCAAACAAGGTCCTTTTTAACCTTTTCGACAGAATTAAGGTAAGAATGTTTTTTTAAAATTATACGGCGGGTGCGGCTATTTTATGCCGTTATAAAATTGTCGAAGCTTCCCTTACAGGCTTATAAGAATATTTTTGAATAAAATGTTTTATTTTATAAATATATGACTCTTGAATTATTTCAAAATAGAAATAAATATTTCTCTAAAAATAGTTTTGATTTCATCTATGTCAACATCCTTTGATGATTTTTACACTTATTTGAAGTTGATTTATTATTATACAAAACTTCTATATTGTATTGAAGGTTTTGTTATATGTTTGACTATGGATGTGTTATTTTTATACCATTCATGGTTTATGGATGAAGTATTTACATTTCGTATGCTAGTTTTATTACGAATGTTTATGTTATGTTTAAAAATTTTCATATGGGAAGGCATTGAACTTAATATGTGACGGGTGGAGCCCGCTATAGCTCCTCGATGCATCAGTAGGTCTCATGAGACAAACTAGTGTCTTGGCATAAGGCCTTGACAAAATCTTATTTGTAGTCTTGGCACGAGGCCTTGGTTATGTGGTTATGATAGTCTGTCATTATGCATTCCATCATTATGAAAGTGGTTATTGATATTGCATGTGATTATTCGATTAGTAGAATATCCATGTGAATAATAAAATGGCATTATTTCATTTTATTTTTTCCATACTATGTTGAAGTTCAAGTTTAAAAGGCTTTTGTTTTAGTTATACATTGCCTTAAATGTTTATTCTTATTTATGAAAGGTTCCGCTATATTGTTATCCTTACTGGTCATTTGAGCTCACCCCTTTTCTATATTTTATTTTTCCCAGGATATGAAGAAGTAATTTATGAATGACCTGAAGGGATAGTATGAGGGGATAAGAGTGTGGACTATGGAGACTATGTTGTTGTGGTTTTCATTTTTATGATGTAATGTAAAACTCTATGAATATATCTAGTGTTTCCGAGTCTACTAAACTAATCGGTCTTTCGAGATTTGATCTTTCTTGTGATCATGTCAATGTTATGTAATAATGCACCGACTCTGGGTAAATGGGGTCGGGGCGTTACAGTTGGTATCAGAGGAAGTTTAGTACAAACCTTGGAAGCTAGATTTAGATAAAATCTTATTAGAGCACATAGATTTAAGATGGACTTTGAGGATTAGTATAGAATAACTTCCTAGAATTTTGGTATTGTAGAGATTTTGTGAGTTTTCCGAGAAATAAATCCCTATCTGGATACGAGCAGGTAGAGGCGGCTCTGACATAGATGTACCTAGGGGTAAAACCCGAAAACACCGCTTTGAGCTAGACTTGAACGGGAACTGGTGCATGACAACGGACCTTGCTACACTCTTGGTTACAACACTCCCAGGGGATATGCTTAGGATAACTCTCATTTTCTTTACAAATTATTATGAAGGGTTTATGAGTATATACTTCCTCAAAGAAAACATTTTTTTGATTATGGATTATATCCATAAATAGTTCAATTTATGTTAAGTGTTTTATAAGTATGGAATTATGTATTTTGATTCATAAACTGATCTAGTTTATGCCATTGTTTAGAAATGGTGCCTAGTGGAAGAAATGGAAACAGTATCAATGCATGAACTCCATGTAGGGATTTCCCTCCTGCTCAAGGTAATTATAGTGGATCTGGTGATGTAACTGGTTCTGATCAGCTTATCACCATACTGGGACAACTCACTCAGGTTATGAACAATAACCTTACCCGTATGGAGCACCCCGATCCACAGCGTGGAGGATCATTGTTAGATCGCTTCATGAGGCAGCAACCATTAACATTCAATTGGAGTACAAATCCACTAGTATCTGAGCAATGGATAAATTCCCTAGAGAAAATATTTTAGGCTTTAGGGAGTAGTGAAAGGGAAAAGGTTATCATGGCAGTTTACCGACTCACAGGAGATGCTGATCAATGGTGGTCATTGATTCAAAACACTAAGGAAGATGGTGAAGTATCAAATATGGAATGGAGGGAGTTCAAAGATCTGTTCGTAGAAAAATACTTTCCTCGTGACCATCGAGCAGATATGGAAACACAATTTCTCAGTCTGAGACAAAAGGAGGATGAGAATGTCGCAAAGTATGAGGCTAAATTTACAAGGTTAGCAAGGTATGCTGGAGATTATATACGTAACCCAATAAGTAAGATTGATCATTTATTTGATGGGTTAAAACCATTTCTCCGTCGAGCATTATTCTCACAATCCATCTCATCGTACGAAGACATTGTCTCATGTGCTATCAAGACAAAGAAATAATTCTCTAAGTCATATGACTTTAAAGCAAAGAAAGAGAAGAAGAGATCTGCTGATCAATCTGGGAATGGAAATAAATGGAAGGAGGGAAAAGTTGAATATCCATCCTTCAGTAAATGTGGGAAGAAACACCCCGGCACTTGCTTAAAAGGAACAGGAGTCTGTTACAAGTGTGGTGAAAAAGGCCACCAAGCTCATGATTTCAAGGGGAAGAAGGAAGCTACCGATGTCCAATGCTACAATTGCAGGGAGATGGGACATTATGCAAATGAATTTCCTAAGCGTCAGGGGAACTTACCTCAAAAAAGGACAAGGGATCAAGGCCAAGCTTATGCTATCACTACTGCTGAGGTAGAAGCTCCGAAAGACGTGGTGGCAGGTAATTTAATGGTTTCCTCAAGTTTAGAAAATGCATTATTTGATTCTAGATCATCGCACTATTTCATATCTTCCCAATTTTCTAAGAAAATTAGATATTTCCAATTTGATTTAACAAGGGAGTTTTCAGTTAAAACTCCTAAGGGAAGTATCATTGCAACAAAGTTTTGTGAATCAATCCCCATTAGATCACATAAATGTTCTTTATCTGTTTATCTCATCATCATACCTATGATTGAGTTTGATATAATCCTCGGTATGGATTGGCTTTTGGACCATGATTCAAAGATTTATTGTAAGAAGAAGGAGGTTTCTATTTTTGATGATGATGATAAAAGCACCTTATCTTTAGAGCAGAATTGTCGCCACCTAATTCTTATCTAGATCCACCCCCAGTAGCTCAACTAAATTCAATTATTGGGGAGGAAGAGAATGAAATGACTATGGGTGAGGAAAGGAATGTTCAAATAGAGGATGTACCTATTGTGAAAGAATATGTAGATGTGTTTCTGGAAGATTTACCTGGACATCCTCCAGAACAAGAAGTTGAGTTTTCCATTGATTTAATTCCTGGAACAAGGCCTATATCAAAGACCCCTTATATAATGGTCACTGTGGAATTAGTTGAACTAAAGAAACAACTAGAGGAATTGAGTAATAATGGATTTATTCTCCCTAGTGTTTCTCCATGGGGAGCCCATTTTCTTTTTGTTAAAAAGAAAGATGGATCTATGAGGTTATGTATCGACTACAGGGAGATCAATGCTATAACAATAAAGAATAAGTATCCCCTACCTCGCATTGATGATTTATTTGACCAACTGCATGGATCTCAATACTTTTCAAAGATTGACCTTCGATCTGGATACCATCAGTTGTGTGTTAAGAAGGAATACATTCCGAAGACAGCATTTTAAACCAGGTACGGGCATTACGAGTTTATAGTAATGCCTTTTGGATTGACTAATTCACCCTCTGTATTCATGGATCTGATGAATAGAGTTTTCAATTAATATCTTGATGAATGTTTGGTGGTATTTATTGATGATATCTTGGTATACTCCAAAATCTACGAAGATTATGAAAATCACTTGCGTATTATCCTAAAGACTCTGAGAAGACATGAATTATATGGTAAGTTTAGCAAGTGTGAATTCTGGCTTCAAGAAATTTATTTTCGTGGCCATATTGTCTCTAAAGATGGAATCTCTGTTGATCCTTCTAAAACCAAGGAAATCCAAGAATGGCCAGCACCTATGAGTATAACTGAGGTATGGAGTTTTATTGTTTTGGAGGGTTATTATCGACGTTTCGTCCATAATTTTTTCCGATTAGCTAACCCATTAACGAAGCCCACACGAAAAGGGGTTAAATTTTTTTGGACAAAAGAGTGTGAAGAATGTTTCAAAGAACTGAAGAGAAGATTAGTCAATGCTCCTATATTGACTCTACCATCGGGGAATGATGGGCTCGTTATTTATAGTGATGCATCGAAGAAAGGACTTGGTTGTGTCCTTATGCAGAATGATAGGGTTATTGCCTATGCATCACGACAGTTGAAAATTAATGAACAAAACTATCCTACTCATGATCTTGAGTTAGAAGCTTTGGTCTTTGCTTTGAAGATATGGAGGCAATACCTCTATGGTGAAAAATGTGAGATTTATACGGATCACAAGAGTTTGAAGTATATTTTCTCACAAAAAGAACTCAACATGAGGCAAAGGAGATGGCTTTAATTACTCAAGGATTATGATTACACGATACACTACCACTCGAGGAAGGAAAACAAGGTGGCAGACGCTTTGAGCAGAAAAGATCGTGGAGTTTTGAACAATATGATAATTGAAAGGGATCTAATTTTCATGGATCTAGTTAAGATGGACATGGGAATAACCAGGGAAGGTGAAACATCAATTCTTTTTCAAATGGTTTCCAAACCATCTTTACTAGAAAGGATTAAGAGTTCTCAGACCGATGATGAAGAATTTAAAAAGAAGATTAAAGCTGTGAATGGTGGGAGATTGAGAGACTTTGTGTATGAAGATGGAATTTTGAAATTTGGGAAGAGACTTTGTGTTCCCGATATACCTGATCTAAAAAAGGAATTGCTGGATGATGCTCATAGTTCCAATTTCTCTATACACCCTTGGAGAACCAAAATGTATAGAGATTTGAAGGAACATTTTTGGCGGGACAACATGAAGAGGGAGATTGCCAATTTTCTATCAAGATGTATGGTTTGTCGACAAGTGAAAGCTGGAAGGCAACAACCTAGTGGAGTATTGAAACCTCTTCCCATAACTGAGTGGAAATGGGATAATATTACGATGGACTTTTTCATGGGGCTACCAAATACTCCTAGAAGGAATGATGAAATATGGGTCATTGTTGATCTTCTTACCAGGTCAGCACATTTTCTTGCTATAAGGGAAGATTTACCACTTGAACGACTAGCAAGACTATATATTGATGAAGTTGTGAGACTTCAAGGAGTACCCCTATCAATTGTTTCTCATCGTGATCCCCATTTTACTTCAAAATTCTGGAAAAGTCTTTTGAAAGCCTTGGATACTGAACTTCATTTGATCACTGCCTACCACCTTCAAACAGATGGACAATCAGAACGAACTATTCAAACCTTAGAAGACATGTTGAGATCCTGCTCACTTGACTTTCAGGGTATGTGGGATCAATATTTACCTCTGGTAGAATTTTCCTATAATAATATCTTCCATTCGAGTATTCATATGGAACCATATGAAGCATTATATGGAAAGAGATGTCGCACACCAACCTGTTGGGATGACGTTGGTGAAAGAAAACTTGTAGGCCCAGAACTGGTGGAGGAAACGATGGAAAAGGTGAAGGTAATCCAAAACCATATCAATGCAGCTCAAAGTAGGCAGAAGAGCTATGCCGATAATTGAAGGAAGGATTTGGAATTTCAAGTCAGTGATCATGTTTTCCTGAAGGTATCTCCATGGAAGGGAGTCATATGTTTTGGTAAGAAAGGTAAATTGAGTCCCAGGTACATCAGACCTTTCGAAATTCTAGAATGAATTGGGGCTGTAGCTTACCGTTTGGTAATGCCGCCAAATCTCTCCAAAGTTCACTATGTGTTCCACGTATCACTATTGAGGAAATACATGCTTGACCTAACGCATGTACTCACCTATGTGGAATTAGAACTTGAACCTGATCTGTCTTATTGTGAAGATCCCGTCAAGATTCTTGATACGAGAGAACAAGTACTGAGAAACCGGACAACTCATCTGGTAAAAGTCTTATGGAGAAACCATAAGATGGAAGAGGCAACGTGGGAACCCGAGGAACTTATGATGAAGAACCACCCGAGTCTTTTCATGTGGTAGAATTCTAGAAATTTCGAGAACGAAATTATTTGAATTAGGGGAGAATGTAACACCCCAATCTTCTATGCTACGCTTCTCTTTTAATAATGCAATAGCGTGTGTTGTACGCAACATCGAGTTCTAACACACCACAACCAATCAAACTAGCCGTTATAAATAGTAATACCCACTTTTTGAAATTTATAAATTTTATTTTTCAAAATGGACTTCATTTTTGGATTCGGAATATCGAAATTAGCCTAGGGTGAATTTTTGGTATTTTTCTGAAAAACTTCATTTTTTGATGAATAGTGAAACCACTAAGTGGTAGTTAAAAAAACTAAATTTTTCATAAAACTTAATTTTACCGCTTCTTTAAGTGGAATTTCAAAAATATGAGAGACTCGGTTAATATCAAGGAGTAAAATTTGGTTCATTGAGATGAAAATAATTTTTGGTGAATAGTAACTTTTTACTTTTATTTACGACGGTTAAAAGTAAATAGGGTAATTAAGGGTAAAAATGATATTAATATTACCCTAACATATGTACTAATTCTATTGGACAAGTGTATCTCTACCAGAAACAACCTTAGGAATAAAATATTATCATTTAGGTCCACTTGGATTATATTAGGACATTTATTATTATTTAATTCAAAGAAGAGTTAAAAGAGTTAAAATCAAAGTTTATTTACTAAAAAAAATTTAATATAGGGTTATACATAAGGTAAATTCGATTGTAAATATTCATTAGAAAGCTACAAAGATTTCATACATAATTATATTTTAATTATAATTTTTAGACAATAAATAATGTAATTTATTTATGACACAATGATGATGCAGTAATTACCATAATAGTGAAAAATTAAAATAATTGATATTATAAATACCCAAATAAATATAATTTGAGACTTTTTATGAATTACACGAATTTTATAGGTTAATATGACATGTTATAAAGGATTTCATTAACTTTTTTTGAATTAATCATTCTGTTATGATTTTCACAAAAATCAATTTTCCAAATAGTGTCAAAATTGACATAAAAGAGTTTTTAAAACAAATATTATATTATTAATTGATATTCAATTCTTAAAAATATAAGGTTCGTCCAAGAGACATATATAATGATAGTTGTATCATTAATGGACCACTTTGGGGGTCTCTTGGAGGTATATAGTAAGTTTATTAACTATATAATATAAAAATACAAAGTGACATGGTAAGTGTCAAACTAATTAACTAATAGTTAAAACTAAAAGATAAGGTTAATATAATGACCCAAACCTGTCTAAATTCTATTTTTTGAGTGGTTTTCAACCCATCCACATCTTAACCTTTAAATAATTCACTTTGGAGCCATTAGAAACCGAATATGAATTTATTATAAAAAAATATTTCTAGCTTTTCCAAAGGTGCCCCTCACCCCTCTTATAAAAGGGCACTCCCCCTTATCATTAATTCACACCTTCAAATCCATTCTTATCAGCCAAACTCTGACCAAATACTCTCTCAACTTCCCTCACTACAACCCAGAGGCCTTAGTTTTATCAGAAATCCAACCTAAGGAGCCCTTTTGATCAACTCAAAAGGAAGAACTCGAAGAAGAGGTAATGATTTCACCACCCCTTTTCAAGTTCCTTTCTTCTTCCACTTCTTCTATCTTTGATATTAACATTATAAAATAATAACTCCAGTATATTATATATAATTTTATGTTATTATAAATATTTTACAACCATATTCAGTATTCTATCCATCCTTTGAATAACATGTCACCATACGTGCGTACGTACGGCTTACCGTCTCCACGTCATGGTGTAATTGTTATTCAATAAATTATTATTTGGATGGGTATAATAATGATGTGTAATTCATGTAAATAATAAATATAACATGATAATTATTATGTATATATGATATACCATCCAATTAAATATTATTTTAATATCAAAAGAATGATATTTTTGCTCGTGCGTACGTACGGACTACCGTCTCCACGAACGCGATGAAATTCATTCCCCATCGTATCCATTCAAGTCTAATTCTCATTTGAAGATTAATAATAATGTTTAAGGACTTAATATCATTCTCTATATCAATAATATACAAACTATGCATAACAAACATGGCTTATATAACAAAACATATAAAAGAAAATGAGTAAGTTAACACCCGAAACGACGGTAATTCTAAAATATTATTAACAAAGCAATGTTAAAAGATCATATATGATATCATATTAATATATATGATTCTTGTATAATTTAATAACAATTATTTCACCATTATACAGGAGGTTAACCTACCCCAACCAATGAAAAGTACAAGGTAAGGGTTTATTTCACAATCTCTTCATTATCCGAGGTTGTTTGTACGTAATAATCTACATGGACTTCTTTATCATCCACATCCATGTTTCTTAAAAATTTATTTCAAAACATTTTTACTATTTACTAGAATATGGGTTAAAGTCATTTATACCCTTGTTGACTTTTATAAGTGGTTTATAAAGGAATCTTTCTGTCGTTTTCCAAACAAGGTCCTTTTTAACCTTTTCGACAGAATTAAGGTAAGAATGTTTTTTTAATTTATACGGAGGGTGAGGCTATTTTCCGCCATTATAAAATCATCGAAGCTTCCCTTACAAGCTTATAAAAATATTTTCGAAGAAAATGTTTTATTTTATAAATATATGACTCTTAAATTATTTCAAAATAGAAATAGATATTTCTCTAAAAAGAGTTTTGATTTCATCTATGTCAACATCCTTTGATTGATTTTACGCTTATTTGAAGTTGATTTATTATTATACAAAACTTTTATATTGTATTGAAGGTTTTGTGATATGTTTGACTATGGATGTGTTATTTTTATACCATTCATGGTTTATGGATGAAGTATTTACATTTCGTATGCTAGTTTTATTACGAATGTTTATGTTATGTTTAAACCTTTTCATATGGGAATGCATTGGACTTAATATGTGACGGGTGGAGCCCGCTATAGCTCCTCGATGCATCGGTAGGTCTCATGAGACAAACTAGTGTCTTGGCACAAGGCCTTGATGAAATCTTATTTGTAGTCTTGGCACGAGGCCTTGGCTATGTGGTTATGATAGTCTGGCATTATGCATTCCATTATTATAAAAGTGGTTATTAATATTGCATGTGATTATTCGATTAGTAGAATATCCATGTGAATAAGTAAATGGAATTATTTCATTTTATTTTTTCCATACTATGTTTAAGTTCAAGTTTAAAAGGCTTTTGTTTTAGTTATACATTGCCTTAAATGTTTATTCTTATTTATGAATGTTTCCGCTATATTGTTATTTGTACTGGGAATTTGAGCTCACCCCTTTTCTATATTTTATTTTTCCCAGGATATGAAGAAGTAATTTATGAATGACCTGCAGGGATAGTATGAGGGGATACGAGTGTGGACTATGGAGACTATGTTGTTGTATTTTTCATTTTTATGATGTAATGTAAAACTTTATGAATATATCTAGTGTTTCCAAGGCTACTAAACTAATTAGTATTTCGAGATTTGATCTTTCTTGTGATCATGCCAATGTTATGTAATAATGAACTGACTCTGGGTAACTTGGGTCGGGGCGTTACAGATAGAAAATCAAGTTCCACCTCCTCGACATGATCCTCTGTCACCCCATCAGGTTCAGCCTCCTAAATCCCCCCTTCTAGACAGAAGGAATTGTACCTACTTGTTTGACGAGGATCAAGACACTAGTTACATCCGCAGTGCCTTGGAGTATAGAATCGTGCGGCTTCCTGAGTTTCGGAAGCCAGAAGAGGCACATCTCACTGATCACCCCAACTACTGCCCTTACCACTAGATCTCGAGGCACACCATCAAGTGATGCTACGTGTTCAAGGACTGAATCCAAGACCATATTGACAACAATATAGTCAGGTTGGGCCCAGCCCTGGCACATATGGTAGGTGTCTTTATGAGATCGGATGGCAATAGCAGTGACGAAGGTGAATGGCAGCTGGTTTCTGACCATGAGTCCTAGAAGTATAACTACTAGATAGCCCGCAAGATGGTCGTCCGTGCCCATGGCATCATCCGTGCATGCCTAAATCAGCCAGAGCCCTCAGAAGCTGCGGTTACTACTTCGACATCGTCGTCTCAGCCAGCCTCTTCCTAGTAGAGCAAGCAGTGGAGGAGTAAGAAGAAACAACGCGCCCTGCCAATGTCATCATTGTCCTGCACTTTTGGCGACTTTATGCCCCCAAAAATAGGGATCCCTCAAAGACTCCACCCGGTAGTGGACGACTCCTCAAGTGACAGTCAGGGGTATGATTCGGTTAACACCAAAGAGTTGGTAAATCCCTATTTTACTCCCAATGACGGGGAACGCCAGGTAGAACTTCCCAATGTCCCCAGTCGTCGCCAACGTAGTTGGAGCCGTGGTTACATGAATCGTCGGGGCACGACAATTGGCACCTCCAGCTAGGCCGTGCACACTGCTGAGACTAGACAGCAGGCCCAGTGCAGATCTCATCACATGCGGCCCCTTCATCCGGTGTCGACAGGTTCGCCTCCACCACCGTTTGTGTTAAAGGATTAGGAGGAACCACATCGGCCTTTCCGCGACCAGCTTCGCCCTGCCACCAGCTGACCCCAGCCTTCCAGTCCTCATCCGGAAGCCACTCTCCAGGCTTCGACTAGTGAACAGCAAGATATGCCGCGTACCAGTCAGCCGCCGGTCCAGCCAGCAGGGCCCACCATGCCTCCAATTGCAGACCGGCCTCCTATAATCAGAGGCTCACATCTGGCCCGGAAGTATGATGTTCTGAAGCACCTTGTCGACATTATAGTTAGGCTTTCTATACATGAGGCTCTTCGCATGTCGTCTGAAATGCGTGAGGTGATTGCCGAATCCCTAAGGAGCCCCCTCCAGTTCGAGACAGAGGTAGCAGCTGCAGAATCCTTCCACACCGAGGTAATGGAGAACACCGAAGGCCAGGTAGTTATCTTGTTCTCTAGTGAAGATGAAGACCCTCCTATACGGGGGCACATTCATCCACTATACATCACTGGCCAGTTCAATGGTGTGGAAGTCTGCCATTGTCTTTTTTACATGGGTTATGGGATTAAACTAATCCTAACTCAGACACTGCAGAAGCTGGGTTTGTCTGAGGATGATTTACCTCCCTCCGACCTCAGAATCCAGGGATACGATAGGACCGAGCAAACCCCAGTCGGCAAGATCCGCTTGAAGACCTGGTTTGGTGGCCTAATTTCCAGCACCGAATTCATGGTTGTCTCCTAGGACACTGTGTACAACGCATTGATGGATAGGTTGTGGCTCCAACTTCATGCGGCGGTCCCCTCATCGTATCACCAATGCCTCAAATACTCCTTTAATGGTCGATTGGGCATGCTCCAAGGAGATGCGTCTCCTTTTGCCTCTTGCGAAGCCCGTTACCTGGACACTGACTATTACAAGAGCAAGGACAAGCAGATTCTGGCAGGTGAGATTGAGTCCACCACTATCACAAGTGATCCCTGGGTAGGTCTGAATGACGCTTATTTCTTCCTAATCCATCGGTTGGAATCCACGAAACTCGACATGGGGCAGTGTTTTGTTGTTTCGTGTTCAAGAGGAAGGCATATTCCCAGGTCCAAGCGACGGTGGAAAATCACCTCTTACTCCTACAACAACCAGGCTTAGGTGATCCCAGAACCTCCTACCCCTGTACAGTATCTGGATGTCAGGATCATGGCAATGGTGGTACGTCATACATGTCTCTTCTGCCAGGCTGGAATCAACCGACTCAAGACGACGCGCCACTACTGCTTTGATGTCATCAAGTGTGGCCCCTTAGTCCAAAGGCCATATGGAATTGGATCGACTGCCTTCATCGCTATGGTCTCAGTGGCGCATGACTCTCCTGATATGATGACCACTGCCACTCAAGCCATCACCAGCCTCCCATCGGATCCTGGTGGCTCGGAAGCAACTCCCCCCGCAGAAGATCCCTCCATAAGTGGAGAAGGGGATCTAGAGGATGCTCCCCCCGCCTTTGAGGAAGGAATCTCTACCACGGTTGACGAGTTGGTACAGGTGAACCACGGTAACGAGGCGGACCCGAGACCCGCATTGTTCAGTGCCGCCATACCCCCCGAGGAGCAGCATCAGTATGTGGAATTCCTCAAACAACATTGTGATGTGTTTGCTTGGAGTTACGACAAGATGCCAGGACTAGATCCTCCGGTAGCCGTCCACCGCCTTGGTCTCCCGGCAAACCATCACGGGTTCAAGCAGCCTCCCATAAAGATGCACCCTTATCATGGTGTAATGGTCGAGGCCAAAGTTAATAAGCTCATCAAAGACAACTTCATTAAGGAAGTCCAGTATCCCAAGTGGCTAGCCAACATTGTGCCAGTCAAGAAGAAGAACGGACAAATTAGGATCTGTATCGAATTCCATGATCTCAATCACCACTTTCTGAAGGATGATTTTCCCCTTCCAGTGATAGAGTTGTTGATTAATTCCATGGCTGGGTTCCAAGCCCTCTCCTTCATGGATGGGTATTTCGGGTACAACCAGATCCGGATGGCCCCTAAGGACAAGGATTCTACTGCCTTCAGGGCACCCCATGGTACTTTCTGTTATCAGGTTATGCCCTTCGGCCTGAAGAATGCATGTGCCACCTATCAGTGGGCCATGCATCACATATTCAAGGAGATTCTAGGAACATTGGTGGAATGCTATGTGGATGATCTGGTGGTCAAATATCACCAGTGCTAGGACCATCTCAAAGACCTTGAGAAAGTGTTCGACTTCCTCCGTTCCCACCAACTGAAGATGAACCTGTTAAAGTGTGCTTTCGGGGTCACCTCCGGCAAGTTCCTTGGCTTTGTTTTTAGGTATCGAGGCATTGAGATAGACCTAGAAAAGATCAAGGCCATCAGCTAGATGCCTCCCCTAAGAAATATTCGGGAGCTTTGAGGTTTCCAAGGCCACTTAGCCTATATATTCCGATTCATTGCGAATCTAGCTGGCAAGTGTAATCCCTTTTCCAAGCTCATGAAGAAAGGCGCCACATCTGAATGGGATGAAGAGTGTTAGACCGCCTTCAAGGAAATCAAGCAGTATATACTCTAACCTCCGATCTTGATGCCACCCGTCTCCGGGAAGCCACTGGTCCTTTACGTGACCGCCCTGGAACAGTCCCTCGGTGCACTTCTCGCCAAGAAGAACAATAAGGGAATAGAGAACAACCTCTAGTACCTCAGTTGCATGATCCTCAATACGGAAATCTGATATTCTCCCATATAGAAGAGCTTCCTTGCACTCATTTTTGTCATACAGAAGTTGCGGCACTACATGCAGCACCATGAGGTACAGCTGGTCTCTCGGGTAGACCCACTGAAGTACATTCATGACCGACCTATGTTGACTGGCTGACTAGCGTGGTGTGTGGTGATCCTCCAGCAGTTCAACATCAGGTTTGTGCCTCAGAGGGCCATCAAAGGACATGCATTGGAAGACTTTCTAGCTGCCCACCCAACCTCCGCAGATCAGCCGCTGGACCTAGGTTTTCCTGATGAGGCAATCCTCTCAGTCGATCATGTCATCCCATATTGGCATATGCACTTTGACGGTGCCTCCCAGAGCCCCAATGGTATGAGACTCAATAATCCTAGGCTCAACAGAGTGGTCCTGGGTATCGTCTTCATCACCCCAGAGCAAGCTGTTCTGCCGTACTCATTCCTGTTTTCAGAGGGTTGCACCAACAATGAGGCAGAGTATCATGCCCTCATTACTGGCCTCGAGTTGGCCCTTGAGATCGATGTTCCCCATCTGCATGTGAAAGGGGACTCCGAGTTGGTCATCAAGCAGGTCAATGGTGACTATGTCATCAGGAAACCAGAGCTCATGCCATTGTTAGAGCATACTCTTCGGATAATTTCTCAGCTCCCTTCTTAGCCGGAGGTTACTTATGTTCCTCGGTCATAGAATGGTCGGGCAGATGCTTTGGCCAGTTTGGATGCATCACTCGTAGAGCCTGAACAGGATGAGTTAATTATCCATGTGTCCCACCGGAGAGTCATATTTCCTGTCACCCCAGATGACGATGATGGCCCATAGGTAAGCCATCTCACCACCAGAGCCTCTACGTCAGAACCCCCGGGTCCCCCAAGTGCAGTGATCGAGACGATTCCTGATTGGAGGACACCCTTGGTTTAATCCCTCCAACACGGTAATCTTCCGTCAGACAGGGCAGAGCGTGAGCGAATCCGACGTCGTGCGCTACAGTTTACCCTTCAGAGCGGTCCCAGCCTTGATCAGATCCTTTATTAACGTGGATTTGATGGTTTTCTCCTCCATTGCCTTCAAGGATTTGAGATTTCATAGGTCTTGAAAGAGGTTTATGCTGGTTCTTGTGGTGCCAATCAGGCTGGGTCAAAGTTGTCTCACCAGATACGGAGGCTGGGGTACTTTTGGCCCTCCATGATCCATGAATGCATCGAGTTCACCAAGAGGTGTCATGTGTGCCAAGTTCATGCTAACTTCATGCATCAGCCACCAGAGCCACTCCACACTACCAATTATTCTTGGCCCTTTGCGGTCTGGGGGTTGGATGTCATGGGACATTACCCACCGGCAATGGCTCACCAATGCCGGTTCATTCTAACTGCTACGGATTTCTTTTACAAGTGGGTAGAGGCAATTCTGCTCAAGGAAGTCAAAGCCCATTTTATTGCCAACTTCATGGGTTCCAATATCATCTATCGATTTGGAGTACCCCCACGCTATCCTCACTGATAACGGCACTAACTTCCGAGTGGCCGAGATGAAGAAATTTTACGCCAAGTACAACATTATCTCTAACCATACCTCCCGCTATCATGAACAGGAAAATGGACAGATCGAGGCATTTAACAAAAACCTCTCTAACATTCTGAAAAAGATGGTTGGTCAGAACAAGAAGAGTTGGCTGGATAAGCTCCACAACTCCCTCTTGGATTATCGGACGATGACTCGTAATTCCACCCAGGTGACCATGTATTCCCTGGTGTATGGAACTGAGGTCTTTCGGCCCGTCGAGATTCAGTTTCCCTCATTGCGCACAGCGGTCTATGGCCAGCAAGCGCCCGATAGAGTTGCCGAAATCTGTCTAGCTGAATTGGAAGCACTAGATGATAATAGGCTTCGTGCCTTGCACAATATAGAAAGGCATCAGAGCAGGATGGCTCGAGCTTTCAACAAGAAGGTTCGCCTCCTCTCCTTCCTACAAGGTGACCTGGTACTAGCCCTCAGGGCACCAATGATACCCAGCAGGAAACCACCCAAGTTGGAGCCGAAATGGGAGGGACCTTTCATTGTCCATAAGGTCTATCCCAATGGTGCATACTCCCTGGTGACCATGGATGGTGAGCGTATAACTCCTCCCACCAATGCCAAGTTCCTTAAGCAATACTTTTCCTGATCCCTATGGTCCTGCATGAACCTAAACTGCATCAGGTCCTACATGAACTTAAACTGCATTTGGTCTAATATATGGGACCCTTTGGTCCGACATGACCCTAAACTATTGGGTCCTCCAAGACCTTAAACTGCACTACGGTCCCGCATGACCTTAAACTGCATGCTCGTCCTGCATGATGTTAAACTGCAAGCCGGTCAGGCCTCCCTGACCGAGGCCCAGCCTCGGTCCCCTAGCCCAGGCTCTCTCTTGTGGGATTGTATGGTGTGGTGTGGGATTATGTCCTCATTCATGTTGGGTTACTCTCCATGCCATACACATTCCTGGATGAAATGCCTTTCATCTTCCTACATGACATTAAAATGTTCTTCAAGAACTACGTGTGGCTTGATTCCCATCTTTATGGGATACTTAGGAACGCCTAAACACCTAGGTTTCAGGTCCAGCCCCATCTCTTAAGAGATCCCACGATCTCCCAGTCACCTCGGCCTCTTGGCCTATCCCTCTCCATGAGGGAGATATATAGTTGTGGTACAGGGTTTTTGGAACCATGCCCCCTTCTCCCGAGAATCCGCCATCTTTTGTCCGCTCTCAAACTGAGCTCTTCAACCCTTTGCAGTGGTCCTCTAATGTGTTCAGATTACTCTGGTCTAGGACCTGGAGTGTCATATTCAAATTAGGTAAGTTCCGCCAACTTTTCAAGCTTCGTTCTCCCCTTCATTTGGGCCCCCGTTATCTTTCACACCCGGAGGGACCCCCAAGAACGGCCTGGATATAATGCCTAAGGGCTATCCTACCATTACGGGCCAATACCCTGAGGGTTTCGGATAACAAATTGATACAAATCCCGTGTTGCGAACATGGTCAGCGGTCAATGGTCATTTGTTTTTCCCCATTTTAGGCTAACACGACAGGATGCTGTGTTGCAAACATGGTCAATAGTAATCCTCGGTCATCACACTGACTCCTTCAGGCCCTGAATGTTGGTTGCATGATTCACATTATGTTTCACCCCATCGTGTCAAGGTGGAATCTCATCACTCCTTGCACTAACCCTCAGTTCACTTCCACACGTTAGGTAGGAAATGCTGCGTTACGACGTCTCTTGGGGCTCCCGCGATCCAAGCGCTAAGATTATGGGATTGGGTCTTCTCTAAGAACCATGCACATCTTGACCCTCATCCCCATGGGAAATGAGGGGTCTCCCAGACATAGCATTTTGGGCCCAGATCTGCTGGAGGCTAGTGTCTCCTGCCCCTTGATCTTTAAACCCTCGCTGGCCCCTTGGCCCGGGGATCCTCTCCCGGAATCGCACATGGTGATGGTATGGGATTATTTACTCATCCACATCGGGTATGATTTATTGCATCGTGCGCATTCCCCCGGGTCCAAGCCATATGACCTTAAACTGTGCTGGTTGGTCCTACCACATGACCGTAAGTTGTGATGATATTGTCCCGACCGCACAACAAAAAATGGCACTGCATTGTGATGACCTCTCCATAGAGGAAATCATGTTGGGTATTGTTCATTTACCATACCATTTGTCAACGCCCGTATATGGCTTGACTATTGTGGTGATACCAGGAATTTCTACCCTAGTCCGGTCGCTCCACAAAAGAAAAACCATTCACCTTCAAGGAAAAACAATATACATAAAATGCCACTTCTTTTGGTGTGAGGGCTAGACCCGTACGCCCCTTTCATCCTTTGCATAGGTACCATACCGTTCCATGACACCCTCCAAGAACTATGTATAGCTTTATTCCCATCCTTATGGGATACGTAGGAGTGCCCGGGCACTTCCCCACGGGCCCAGTCTAACGTTCGTGTTCGGTCCCCTGATCGGAACACTTCCCTAGGGACCACATGGTAAGTAGGGCTTATGTCCTCATTCACGTTGGGTTTCGTGACCACCTTATCATGTGTCTCCTGCTCTCCTTACCCCTTGGTCCGAGTTATAAGACCTTAAACTAATATCCTTTCCAGAACTACCTGCAGATTTATTCCCATCCTTATGGGATACATAGGAACGCCCGGACATTTCGTCTTGGGTCCAGCCCCGGGAATCACAAGTCTATTCCCCCCCTCATTATCGGCCCTTTGGACTGACTTCTCAGGGAGTTGTGTAACTGCAGCATTATCCCTGAATAAGTTCGGGATGCCCCGTAGTGGTGTTGGGAAGTGGCAGTTCCTTCACCATAGAGGTCCTGTCTAAAATTAGGGATGATCCGTGACCAGATTACTACGTCTGGCTAATGTGCCTCCACCACGGTGGCGTAATTTTGGGAGTGTTGGATTCTGTTTGAACAAACCACCACTTCACTTTCCACGATTTGTGTGCCCCTTTATTCGGATCTTCATCCTCTATCATATTGGATGGGACCCCCTAACAGTATGGATGCTCGACCTATGGTACACCAAATATCCTGGGCCAACGTTCTGGAAGACTGGTCATGTTTGATGGGACCCCCTAATAGTATGGATGCTCAACCTAGCATCTTCCTGTTGTCCTGGGCCAACGTCCGGAAGACTGATCGATGATATTTTAGGTAGGCCCCATGTTGCGAACATGGTCAGTGGTCATCCCTCATTTTTTCCCCATTTCAGTCCAATGCGATATGGATGTTGTGTTTCCTCCACGGTCAACAGCTATCCTCCATCATCACACCACTCTCATAGTGTTCTGAATTTGGGTAAAGTGATTCACCTTTTTCATCTCCCTATGTTCAAATTTATTCCAATGCCCCCAGCATTGCCCCACTTGTGTGTTAGATCATGTTGAGGAGATGATACGTTGATCGTTCTGAGGTCCCCTCCCTTCGGCTGGGCCTCCCTCTTCTCCTCGGAAATCCAGAATCAATTTGGGATGCCTAAAGCTTGGTTGACGCCCCCACGGTCGAACAAAATGATAATACGAGCATCCTTTGTTTCTCACATTTGGTACGACCCACATGATCTTAGGGATGAATTGTTATTTATTTCAGGACTATGTTTGAGAATATTAAACCAAAGGTATAGATAAATGGATTTGCCTATACATTGAAAGCAAAAAAGTTCATGTTATGGTCAAAACATGGCCCTTAAGGGTCAGCTTCTTGGAGAGATCTTTCCAATGCTGCTACCCTTTGGATGGTGGCCTCCAGGGCTTCTTCTCACTCCCTGAATACTCTCTCTTCATCAGCAGCCACAGAGCACAGTTCGCCAATCCTAGCTTGTGCCTGCGCCCATTCAGTTTGAAGCACGGTCATCTGGTGACTCGCCTAAATCAGTTGTTCTTGGGCGTCAGCCATCTGGGCCATCAGTTGCTCCACGAGCTCAGATCATGTTGTAATGAATGCCTCCTTCTCTTTTTCCTACTCTTCAAGGTGTTGGACTTCCTGATATGCCCTCAATAACACTCGAGTGCTCACCGATTCTTCCCAACACTGGGCAATGTCGGTGCTCCGGATGCTCTCAAGTATCTTCTCAGCCATGTAATCACAAACCATCAGATGAAGGCGTTGATCGTCATCCCCTCCAGCACACAGGAAACACAACCAGGTCGGGAGTGATCCCATCTGCCTCAGCCAATCCGTCTGAGGATGCCTAAGAAAATGCTGGATACACTTCCACCCTTTGAGCCGTGTCATCTGGCTCTCCTCATCTGCTTCTGAATCTGAATCATCTATTTCTTTAGGATCAGTGGGCTGGTATACAGGAAATACAGCCAGCAGGTCAGTAGAAGGATCTGCCTTAGGGATGCCTTCCTGAGGAATAGGATCCTCGACATTTGGGCGACCTTCTTCTGTTGCCCCGACAGCGGCGGTGCCTTAGTCAGCTTCCGGCCTTGCTCCAATGACAGCACCACTGATGTCCGCCACCCCCTGATCACCAATTTCTGGGGGCAACCTAGTTTGGGATGTATGTTCTGGAGGAGGCGGTACATCTTCCACTAATTCACTCACAGACGGCCCGGGCTCAGCAGCCCGACGAGCCTCCAACATCGAGATCATTGTATAGGGAGTATCCTAATTAGTTGATTTCTCTGATAGTATGCACCAGTAGAGAAGTAAGGGACTTATAGGAACCCAGAGCATTATCCTCTAGTGTTCTGGATGCTATAGGAGCTATCATGGTAGGAGACCCCTTCAGCGCTTGTCAGTTCGATAATGGGCGTCGGAGCCCCACCCTGTCCCACTGGCGCCTCTTATCCTTCCTCAATTGGGGACGCTTGATCAGTGCCTATATGTTCCTGTGTGAGATAGAGAAATAGATTATAAATTTTAGAAGATAATGGATAAATAAGGAGGGTAAATAAAGATAGAGACAGCCCTCGAGTAGCTCGGTTATGTCTATGTCGGAGCTGAAGATCTCGCCACTCTTCTGCGGGCTCCCTTGGTGGGACCCTCCCTGAGATCCTTCATCTTCTCCTGTCTCATCCTCTCCCTCCAACTCGTCACCACTTTCATCATCCTCCGACGACATATGTTCAGGATCATGCCCCTGGCCAAGCATCACTTTCACTAAGAGATATGGCTCCACGCACCGACCCCGTCGGCGCGCGTACATGTCCATGGCCGTTAGGTAAGCATGTCGTTGATGAAAGTTTACCCGGTCGGTAACCTAAATGATCCCGACTTCTGGTAGCTGGATTCCATCCTGCATTATCTTTTGCCAGAGGGATTCAGTGCTCATCAATTGTCGCAGGGTCATCCAGGCTGACCACAATGCCTGGAATATTGCATTGTGGGAAGGTTCAAGCAGGTATCTTATATGCTTCCCGGGCAGTTCTCTGGCCGCCCCGTGTGACCCTCCTCCGGGAAACGAGGTCGCAGCAACACCATGTGATGTCCCTGCTGCTGAGTTCCCGGCCTGCATAAGCCTTACTACCTAGCACGCCCCTGGTCCCCCCCTTCTAGAGGCACCTTGTCTGCTCTCTCATCGCCCGAGTTCTACGCGGGAAGTCTCGATTTGTCTAACTCTCTTTCACAAAAGCCCCTCAGGGTACGCTATAGCCCAATGTTTGACATACTCGGTTGATAGGCTAGCGTTGGCCCCGGTGGGAGGAAGGGTAATGCCGTCGCCAGAGCCATATGTTGTGAACATTAACCACATATGGAGAAGGATGTAGGGATTCCTCTTCTCCCAGACGTCCGCGAGTACCCTCTTCAGCATTCGCTGGAGGCACCCGAACTGCCTAGAGAATCGAGACGGCACGTAAGGCTCGCAGAAGATCTTCCCATTAATCCGAGCCACAAGAAACCCGCCTCAGATGCTCTAGAAGTATTCCTGCTGCTCCAGTGATCCTTTCCTATTGTCTACCATTTGGCCGATCGGGGTGGGGAATGGGCTGAAGTTGAATTTGGCGTGGTTACCAATTCTGATCCTTACTCCCTCCTCCTTGAGCTTCATCGGCGCAACCCTGACAATGTTCATCAGAGATGTTCGCAGTCTGTTTCCCGGAGGACAAATGGCATTTGGGAAAGTGTACTCGCCAAGATGAGCTGGCACCCACCCGTGGAAGATCTGGAAGGGTCCACACCTCTTCCGAGCCGACCCCCCTCTTGAGATGCATCCCAGAATGACTTACAACCTAGCCAGCATGGGGACCCCCAGATTAAACATTTTGTTGGCAGCCATGGTGCCCGCCATCACCAGAGTTGCTGGATGAACTCCCATCCTTGCGTCCCGCACCGGCAAGAGACACCCGCTTAGGAAGGTGGTGAGGAACCTGTCCTATCAAACATTCGGGTCCCAAGCCTCATTAACGTGGTATCCCCATGATTGGTATTTCCCCACCTCTAGGATCCTCTAATACGATCCATTATTGCTCCTCTGAGACGCAGTTGGGCACCGTTTTCCCCGTACCGGCATCTTGATCGCCGAGTCCTTCTCTAGGAACAGGCTGAACCAGTCCTTGTAGGCGATGTCCTAAATGAATTCCGTGACCTCTAGCCTCTATTTGGCCAGCTCCAGCATGTTCCATGTCAGCATGGGGGTCCTTGATCTGTCCTCCCAAGTGTTCATTGGGGGAAGGAACTTGTAGTATTGATAACCCTCCAGTGGGATACCTCCGATGCAGTGGATGTCCCAGAGACTGATACCAACTTCCCCATGGTGAAGATGAAATGTGTTGGTGTCAGGGGACCACTGGGTGAACAGCTCCGGCCCGAGCTCAGGCTGGCCGTAGAAGTGGAACTGCGACGTACACACCGCCTCAAACAAACCAATGTGCCTAAGCTCGACCCCGAATTAGTCGCACGTATGGCGAACCCAGTACGCCCAGGCCCACTCACTAGTGAAGTTGCCTCCAGACTGAAAATCCCAATCTTGCAGCCAGCCCTTAGTATCGTCTGTGATGCTCTGACGGAACATGCTTACGTAGAGGGATGGGGAACTATCCGCATCAGGATCACCCCCAGCAGTGGTCCTAGTCCTCGGGTTCAGGACATATACATCCATGTGTCTGGTCTCTCTGGCAGGACGACCATTGTTGGTGATATTGTATCGGGGAATGTCATCCTCTCAGGTCACCCATGACCACGGTGTATCAACCTCGAAGCCCGACAGCGGAACCTCTTCCAAAATTCTGAAGTTCCATAGTGGAAGGTTGTTGGAAAAAGGGTACTCCTTCTGGGTGGGGGTTAGCAGGTTGAACAAAGTATGGTTGTTGGAAACAACCACCCTGGCACCATAAACCTCCTCATTTGCTGCCATTTCAACTCTGCGAGTGGCGGCTTCACCCACATCTACTTGGTTTGCGTCCATCTTCTTCTATCCAAGTGCTTCGAGAGTGTTGCGCGGAATCTGGATGTGTTGTGCGAAATTCGAAATCTGGGTGTGAAATCAGAGAAGTCGGCGCGGAAAATCTCGGGTTTGCGCGTAAATACATCCAAAACTTGGAGAAATTACGTGCTGCCAAAGCGGGTTTAGGCGCATACGTAGAGGAAATTTCACGCAGGAGATCTCGGAGCCTATCATGCGAGAAACTTGCATACTGATCATGGGACCCATGGCCCCTTTTATAGGCAAAGTCGGGGTTCCGTGCCGCGCAGAAAGCAGATTCCGTGCCAGCTGAGGTTTTGCACGCCGCAACATTTTTTGCGCGCAGGGGGGCCCACGATGCCCAACACTTCGGAGTTTCCCTCGGAATTCGATCGTTGAGACCCCTCGTTGATCCAATTCCGAGGGGGGCATTTGTAGACGCTGAAAAGTCCATAATTACTTAAGAAAGTTTCAAGATGAAAAAGCGAAGTCCTATTTAGACCCGGTTCGGAGGTCCCGGAAGTGTTGCGCGGAAAAAAGGGGAATGCACATGAAAAAATTGTGTCGTGCGGAAGGGGTCTGAGATTCGCTAAGGGTCCCGGGCATAGGCGCACAATAATTGTGTGACCACATCTGTGCAGTTAACATTACATGCCACCGTCTCTGGCTTTCATGTTTTTGCGCGCTGCCCAGAATTCCACACTATCGGATACCTATAAATAGAAAGAGACCCCTTCCATTTCAGGGTTGCGGAATTCGAAACGGCTCTCATGCGCGAAATCGGACTTCCACGTGCGCAAGATGGACTTCAGGTACTGATAATTTTTGTGCCACCTTTCCCCGAGATCCTCCTTTACGCGCAATCCCTCTGGCTTAAATAGAATTCCTAACCCTTCAGGGTTCCCCCCTTGCATGAAATTCTTTCCTTTGCACGCAAAACGGTCCAATTGCGCGCAATCCCTTTCGCTGGGTGCGGCCTTGCCTTTGGGTGCAGCCTTTCCCACTTGCGTTCAATTCATATCCCTTGTGCGTGATCCTACTAGCTGCAAGCAAGCCCTCTGCCTGATTACATGCCATCTCGGTGTTTTGCGCGCCAACCATTTCTTTGCACGCAACTCCCGGGTAGGCGCCCGATGTCTTCCTTCTGGATGCCCCGGGTGCACACACCAAGCATACAAACCATGCGTTTTTTTCCCGTACGACCTTACAGGCTCGTACGTAGTAAACTCAAGGTCCCTTGGGCGGTTTTTCTCATTTCATTACTTTGCCTCATGCTTCTTCGCATAGGAACGCTAACATCTATTGCTTCTTCGCATAGCCATGCTAACGTGGACCCCTCGATGGTTCGCTCTGCGACCCCCCTTCACTACGGCCTTGCCGATTCCTTCCCTCCCACAAGGTGTAGAGGGTACCAGTTATGTAAGTCCTAGGGGTGTGGAGCGAACCCACCTCATCCGAACTACAGGACGTTAAACTTCCAAGCACCTCATCCTCATCACATGACGTTAAACTATGATCCAGCCCCATGCCTCGCACAAAGGGTCCCCCCAGATCGGGCATTATTTACGCCCACTGGTCTCCACGGGGATGGGATCACCCCTCACAGGGGATGATATCCCCCTTGTTGGGCGGCGTTTTTCCACAGGGGAAGGGAAATCATCTCGACATAAGCCCATAGCCTTTCTTGCGGGAGGTAGCACCCATGCACCCTCGTACTTCCCTGGTGCCAAGGACCAAGGGGGGATGGATATAGGGGTCTTCCGTTACCCTTTCCTCTCACTCTACTCTTTGTCTCCCTTGGGCCCTTTCCTAGAGTAAGTCCCGGCACCATGGGCCACTCAACGCGTAAGCCCCTCTTCACTTGCCACAAATGCACCCTTCGCGACGTGATCATCCTGTCTATGTCGTCTCTTGTTTCTCACACCAAGCATGACTCGCGTGAGCTTAGATTGAGCACCAACCCTGACCCCCACCTACAGCAAACAACGGGGACTTTGATCCATGCTAAGGCATGGTACGTAGGAAGCTCCATGAGGTTCAAGCCCACCACCTGGTTGTTCTGACCCCTTCACGTCGGTTCACCAACACCTTGGGCTGCCACAGATCGTAAGCCCCAATTGCCCCCATCCCACATGACGTTAAACTGTACACCTGAACTACATGGACTTTTATCCATGCTAATTCATGGTACGTAGGAAGCCTCCATGAGGTTCAATCCCACCACCTGGTCGTTCCGACCTCTTCATGTCGGTTCACCAACCATTGTGGGCCACCTCAGAGCGTAAGCCCCATCCATCCATCATTGTGGGCCACCTCAGAGCGTAAGCCCCATCCATCCATCATCGTGGGCCACCTCAGAGCGTAAGCCCCATCCATCCTTCATCATGGGCCACCTCATAGAATAATCCCCATCCATCAAACATCATGGTCCACCTTAGAGCATAAGCCTCATCCATCCATCATCGTGGGCCACCTCAAAGCGTAAGCCCCATCCATCCATCATCATGGGCTACCTCAGATCATAAGCACCATCCATCCATCATCGTGGGCCACCTTAGAGAAAAATCCCCATCCATCCACCATTGTGGGCTGCCTTAGAGCATAATCCCCATCCATCCACCATTGTGGGCCACCTCAGAGCGTAATCCCCGTCCAACCCGAACTATAAGGACTTTGATCTTTGCTAAGGCATGGTACATAGGAATCCTCCACGTGGTTCAAGACCCTTCACTTCATCACCCATCCTGATTCTTACCCGGGCCGCCACATCCCGGTGGGATCATGCCGTTTCATTCCACTCCACAGAATTCAGGAATCCACCCACGTGTCGGCCCCAAGATCGGCATTCCCTCTAGGGGGATTATTTTATCTGATCCACTCTCAGTGTTCTGATCAGTCCGATCTGTCTCCTCTGGACGTTAAACTCACGGCATACCCTGTGTTAAACACGAGAAGCTGAGGAAAACCTCAGATACATGCCTATGGCATACAATTCCCTGCATTCGATGTGGGATGCATCGGGTTTCCGCGCCCTCGAGAATCCCTACAATAAGGGACAAAAGACATTCATTCCAATCCCCCAGCGTCAAGACATGCCAACGATGCCTCAGCGTGACCACTCCTCTAACTGAAGGTTGCTTCCCCGACCAGACCCCTTGGAGAATCTCGACGAAAGCAGTGTAATTAACTGGTATCCATGAAGATATGGCACCGAGAAGAGTTTAACGAACACGTCTTAAATCTATGAGGGATACCCGGACTAGGTGACAAGTTTTGAGGAGGAATCCATGGAAGGAGGAACCGACATCCCATCATCCCGATTGTGATCAAGGAGCAGACGTCCCTGAATAAGGAGCGAATGCCGCCTGCCTTTGGAAAGCGGGAATGTGGGGTAACAACAGTGCGTCCTCCTCTGCATGGCCGATGCGCGCATCCTTGGAGAAAGCATCAGAAACAAGGTTGAAAATAATTGAAGTTGGGGAGAATTCAATAACTCTGAATTTTTTTTAACACTTTTAAAATATTAAATAATTTTTAAAGAGTCAGGCATATATTTGGTGTAGATTCATAGTCTATATAGAGTCTTCTTAATGATATAATTTAAAATATTAAATATAATATACAACAAAAACACACATAGTTTTTTATAAATAATGGAACATCTCTTAAATAGTGTCTCGAGTGGGAAAACCAAGGCTTCCCTTAAATCAAGAATGTGGTTTTTACCCTAGCTAGGGTGTATATTTTGGCTACATCATGTGTTCTGGTATAATGTAGACCCTAGCATGTCATTTGATAAAATAAATGAATTAAATTTATTTATTTCATAATTATCATATAAATGGTGAAACCTAGTGTTATTTTAATATAATCATTACTTTAGTAAATTTATAGGTTTATCTGTATAACCCTATGAGAATAAGAGGATTGAGAGCACCATCAATTGGAAAGATGTCATAGGGATAATCAAAGACAAATTTTTTTAGGTATTCTCAAGGGAAACAGTGAATGTATAAGATCTCATTAATAACATCGATGTAGATATGTTCTTCTACAATTATCAATCCAAACCTAAGGTAGGGATTTTGATTATGTTTTTTAATTTCCCCATTCATGATTCTTGTGATGAACATGAATTGTGTCATTTATAATTAATTCATGGATTATTCATTATTGATTAATCCATAGATTATATCATTTACTAGAATTAGTAATTCAATATTTATTTTTAATTTGATGATTTTATTATCCTCCCCATTTTTCATATTCCATCAATGATGTCCAACTAAACAAGAATATCATTTTATGGCCACTTTTTTGATTTTTACCATTCTCCCTTCATTTGTTGAATTTTTATCAGTGATATTTCAATTGGTGTATGATAAAACTATACCCAAGAACCTAATAATTGTGAAATTGAAATTTGAAAAAAAAACATTTCTTAGGGTTTTGTGATGGGACTAGAGACATGAAAGAGGCTTGGTGGTGAAAATGGAGATCTGATGGTGGTGCTGGTGATAATGGTTTTCTGAACCAATTCATGCTGGAACTTCAGAGGAGTGATGACTGAAAATTTCTAATAAAATGGTAACTGGAATCTGGCCATCGATGATAAAATGGGATTGGTCAACATGGATCCAAGCATTATAAGAAATATTATCAGAATAAGTGAAGGATTTGGAAGTGAAATCAGAGACACATTAACGGTTCTATAATTCTAAAAAAATCCGATCTATATGGCATATATTTAGGAATAATACATTATGTGTGGACCACCATCATGAAGCTTATAATGTTTATATTTCAAATTAAATATCACATTCCCTATTGGGGACCCAAAAATTATGGTATCTTTATATGAACATCTAAAAGTTTATATGTAGTACACACTTTGGAAGCTATGTAACCCCACAGACTTTGTGTGTGTGTTGGGGAATACCCCTATGAACATAAAAGAGTGCACATACATGGGATAATGACACATTCTTAAGTGTCAGACATAATATGTACACCCTATGAATCATTAAGACATGTTGTGCATCTAGATAAAATCATGTCATGTGATGTAGAAGGACTAAACAGGACTAGTCTTTCTAAGACCCTCTATATACCCCTTGTTCATGTTGGCACTTCTTCCAGGGAATGTTAGAGAAATCAATATCTTCGATGTAGGTTTTGATTTAGTATGAATGAGTTCCCTTGTACTGGGGTGAGCTTTATCAGTCCACCCCCATGAGGTTTTAGTGATACATCTAGTCCAGAGAATCATATGGAAAATCCCCTTGGTGGATTAGATCAGGTATCCCTCCATGAGTCCCCAGGTTGGATCCTCATCCCTATCATACCCTACATAGGTCTAAGTATCAGGTAACCTATATAATGGGTGTTTAATCCCCTGCGTATTTGGTTATTCTAGTTAGGGTTAGGTGTCCCCCACTTTCTTGGTGTTTGATCCCCTATCTGTGTATCAACATCTGATATATTTGATGATGTATAATCTAATAAAGTGTGCATCATGTATAAATCCTTTTAGTTTATTTATATTTCAACTTAGCAAGGCCCAATTGTACAACCTCTTAGATGAGTTCCATCTGTAAAAACTCTTGTTTTCTTAGTTTGACCATTTGAATATATATATATATATATATCATTTTTTCTTTAGAGTTGGAGTGCCATTATTAGCGTCATAGGACCCCAAAATTAATATATTTAAAATATTAAACATATTAAAGAACACATGTGTAATATCTCTTAATATATAGATTTTTTCATTGATTAGAACCTTTTATGGGAAATATGATATCGTGGTAGTTGTCATATTATGTAGTTTAACCTTAGAATGACGTAAGTTTATTCAGCATCAGATGTTTCGTGGAAGTGAAGTCATTGGAAAGTGTGTTAAATAAATTAAATGATTATTTATTAAATTTAATAAATTCATAATCCTAGACTCTCCTGTATAAGTATTCTGTTATGGAAAATTATCAAGGTTAAATTCATAATCCTAGGAGATTAGATAGGAGTAGGATATAATCAACATTGGTGTTGATGAACTCGAGATCATGGATCGACAATAAACAACCTAGGATATCCTGTAAAGAATGGTAAATGAATCATATTCTACAACTCCATAACTAGTGAACATATTCTACAAAAAAGATCAATTCATTATTGAGGTATGGCTTTTTTTATGGATTATTTCCCAATTGATTGATTTATATCATGGATTTGATATAGCTTCTATGTTTTCTCTATTTCTCCTCCTAGAACAACAAAGCCCTGAGATTTTCTCTGTTGCACAGATTTTATTTATTTGATTTTTGATTCAACGATTATGATCATTGGAAAAGATCTCAATATCCCATTATAATTTCACCTTTTGTAATTCCTCTCCCACCTGTGTTCTTCTTCTTCTTCATTTTTGGCTCTTCAGGTTAAGTATTTGACATTTCCAAATTGGAACAAGTGTGATAAAACCTCCCAAATCATGATGATTGTGTGAATAAACTTGGGATTAGTGATTTGTAGATGGATAAAGGTGAAAATATGAATTTAGGATATTGGTTTCGAGGATCCAGACCCCATTTGGTGATGGGAATCACATTATATCTTGTTTGGGTGGTGGAAAACCATATTTTCGACTACCATGGTCTAGAAATCAACAGTCGAAAATGTTTTCCATTAATTTAGGTGGTTTGATAAAGGTTAACACTAATATATATGGTTATAATGATGGATATGGTGAAGTGTGTAGATTCTTAGAGAGGAGAATTTATTTTATGTTTATAATTAACTAAAGGTCATTTGTTTTAGAAGAACACATGTTTTATAGTCTATTTCCATTAGATGACTAGGATATCAAGGATGATTTAAATATCACATTCCATGTTGATGGATCCACATGATATTTTATATTAACTAATTGGTCGATAAGTGTACAGGGAGTACACGCCTAGAACCATGGGTGATCAGACATGCCATTTCCCTATGGGAGCACATAGTGTGGAGAAACCAGGCTAGTCGAGCCATGTTTCATGGATAACATGATCAAGACCTTAGTAAGTACCACACACTATGTACTCATCTCAAAATCTCCTACCATGCATATCTCCTTCTTCAAGAATCATTTTTTATCCTATGAGTGGTCCATTCTGATTTGAATTCTTCATAGGATGTGATGGGGTCCTTTTATTCCACACCATAGATACGACACAAGGTGATACAAAAGGGTTAATTCTTTTAATGACACTTATCCAATAACAGTGATGTGGTATGATCATTAGAGTGATGAAAAGGTTGGTACTCCCCTAATTCACTAGGGAATGGGTCCCCCATATCCTATATAAAGGTATAGATGTTACTCCCCCACACTAAATATAGTCTGAGTCTCCATATAAAGCGTGTTACTCCCCCACCATCAACCTCCATCAAGGAATGGGTCCTTAATTAGATTTTGTGATCCCTCATCTATTGTAATGTATCCCAATCTAACACTCACTCACATGGCCAAAATGGGTTAATTACGGGATCTCAAGTGTGCATCCCTCTACAGTAATGGCTGTTGAATAACATCAGTGGAGTGATAAGTATTATGGGGAGACTATACCCCTAGTACATAGTTAAAAAATATATAAATAAAAAAAATAAATAATATCATAGTAGTTTAAATAATGGAAAAAATAAAAAACAATTCTAAAACCAAAAAATAAAAGAAACAAAATAATATAATAAATAATAAAGAAATAATGTAATGAAAAGCTAAAATGTAACTAAATTTCATGCTATAAGTAATAGAAATATAATACTAAAAGACTCAAATAAAGACTCAAAATTCCCCGGTCCTAAGCCCCATGTAGTTATCACCTCTAAAATCCAGGACATTTAATAATAAATGGTCATCAACAATGTCCCATTCACTTATCCAATAATACATCCATGTAATCTTGTTGTGTCATAAAACAAGTTGGGTCGCCATCCGACCCGGCGCCCGACTTGGTCCATGGAAAGGCCTGAAGGGTGTTCCGGATCCCCATAGTCTAGCACAAGTGCTCGGGTGTCAATACAAGAAAGTGGGAACAATTTACCTAATCATAAAAATGTAAAACAACCATAAATATAAAATAAACCAAAGTTAGGAAACCAAACCAAACAATCCTTTACAAGGTTTCAGATTTAAGTCTACATGGTTATACAAAACCAAAAGAGAGCTACTACATAAAGGGAACCAAAAACCATCTCCAAAAACCACCACAAGTCAAGGGAAAGATCTTCCTCAAGCCATCACCACCACACCACCCAAGAAGATCACTAGCATCCCGAACCACCATCACCAAAATCTTTACACTTACCTATATCAAACATGACAAAGGCTTCTTACACCCAATGGTGTATGCATGGTGTGATCTATTTCCCTATAACATGCCACCCAAAAGGATTTCTAGCTCTAAAAATTATTTGAAAAATAAACTTTCATGTTTAATAAATTAAAGTATATGCTAGAACAATTCAAATAAAATCATTTTTAATGAAAACAACTTTTAAAGGAATGCTATTTTTAAATAAAAACCCATATAACGTTAAAGTAACCCAAAATCCACATCGTATGCTGATGGTGAGAGAAACATATTCAAAGTGCACTAAACATGGGATATGACCTATGGGTACTATCTAGTAAATGGGACCCTAGAACCTCACTTCTCGGTGTAATGTGGTATATGAACAGTAACCATCCATGTTCTCATGCATAATCCACTAGATATGAAAAGAATCCAATATTCTAGTGGCCTCCGATCATCATCAATGTTTAGTTAGTATTGTCATCATCAATCTCGCTAAGTGAAATAAGGTCGTTGCCACTTCGGTATCACTAGAACGCTCATCCTAGTCCATCATCCTAGCTGCCCAGGCCGCCCTTAGTGTGCTCGACCAATTTTCATTTTCCAAAAGATACACCCCATTCGCACACACAAGCTAAACAAGGAATTACACACACCAAAAGCCACCATTTTCACACCCAAAGTCTCTTTGAAAAATAAAACTCACACTAAATCATTTCCAACCATGATTCTCCTTACAAACACCACCTAATAAATCATTTAATCAATTAATATGACATTTTAAAGGTACACAACAAGGAATTGCATCAAGAACACGACATTTTCACATGTAAAATCCATTTTAAAATCAATCGAATATTAAATATCTTCAAAAAAACTTTCTCACCAATTTTATAATTCATAAAGCATGCTAAAGAAAACAATAAAGCCTAACAAATTCATCAAGCAATGTTTAAGTATAGAATCAACTACCTTTGGTGGAGAAATCCCCAAAATTTGGGGTGAGACTCCAACTGCACCTTAGCCACACCACAAGTGTCATGACCCGACCCATGTCAGCGATCGAGCCGCAACTACCCCATGCTCGCCTCCCTAGGCTAGTGGTTGGAGACTAGTTCTGAAGGCACAACAAATTCAGGGAGGCATTTTCCTATGAACCTATAAACACACACACATCCAACTCAATTAAAATAGTGTAGAGTGAAAAGAAAACAACATACAACACTTCTATATATAAACCAAAAAAATGCATCGACCTCTAAATAGTACAAGTACAGCAAAGTAAATCTGAAAGGGAAAGGGAAAAAATACACACCCAAAAAGAAAATGACATAACCTGGAAACATGTGAAAAAGTAAAGAATCTGGGATATCCCCACTCCTAAATCCCTAGTCACGACCACCACACGTGGTCTAAGCACCCTGTATCCCTAGCTCCTTTTAATTCACGTTCAACCTATCCATCATCTGCAAGGGCATACCAAGTGTGGGAAAATCACAAGAAGGGGTGAGTATAAAGATACTAAGTAGGATTCCCCAAAGTCTCAGCGGAGCATCAAGAGAATAACTAAAGAGGGGATAAGTAGAGAGAACCAGGTACATTAAAAGAATATAGTAAAGGATTGCAACTCAACCCAACAAAGGAGTGAAGTAAGCTCATCCAAATAGAAGGATCTAGAAACTGTGAGAATATGAACTTCTTGTCGAGTCTTCACTACCTATATTCGGAGAGTAGACTCACCCAACCATGAGTATCTAGACACAGAAATTATGTGGCATACCCCACACTTCTTCGCCACTCCTAAAGAAGAGTGAACAAAACCCAAGGAGTGGGTACTAGAAATAGGATATAAATATGCTCAGTCAAGAAACCAAATTGATAGATTAAGTAGACCTCAATATCACTAGCTCATCCCAAGATAAGTGAGTAGCCAAAAGTTCTAGAAGTAACTATCAATGCCTAGCATCCCACATGTCTTCCATGAACTAAAAGTCAAATAGACTAAATCACCGCACCTTGATACTATCCACTTTGGGTGGGTCTGTCTCACCCGCATGGTTTTAGGTCACATCACAAGGATGCGTCTCGGTGGGAAAAGTGTCCCTCTTTCTTGAGATTCTAAAGTCACATCAAAGTATGTCTCTTCACTATGCCACATAGTTAAGATATCTAGTCTCAAAGTTGAGGATTCATGCCCAGCCGAGTTGGAGGATGCCACTCATAATCAGGTATCTATGCCTTTATATGTTAGGGGGGAATCATCACTCAGAAGTCGATGGGGACCCACTACCCAGCCCATCTAGAGGGTACTTCCTGACAAGAGTTGCTGATGGGATCCACTTCCTAGCTCAGTTGGAGGGAAGCCGATAACTACCATCGGGGACCACTTCCCATCCTAGATGGATGTAAACCCAGAACTTCCATCAGGGACCACTTCCCATACTATCTAGAGGTAAATCTAGAACGACCATTGGGGACTACTTCGTAGCCCAATGAGAGGTAATCTTGGAACTACTTTGGCCATCCCTGATGGATGGTACCTCTCATAAAAATACCGTTGCATCCACCGGTTGTCGCCCCAGATTGGAATCTTTCCCAGAACATCTCACATCGCATATCAAAAGTCACTACGGTGGGAACCATCATGTTATATGTAGAAAAAAACTCATGATAGGCTACTCACATGCCAAAATCCAAGTTTAGAAGAAGGAGTTATGATAGATAGAAGAATTCGTAAAGTAGTACACGATGTGTGTGGGGCTCACACATCGTGTGGCCCCACATCATTACCTAGCCATGTAACTAGCCATTCTTAGGTACTAAACTATGAACAATTACACTTAGGAATACTTGATTATTCAGAAAGTACTTGACACACCTAGTTAAAAGGTCGAGGAGCGCATGGCGGTCGTTATTGATATGTAGGGCCAAAAGCGTAATTATACTGGCACAACTTCTCAAACGGATCAAGAACATTTGACCACATCTGTTCATACATCATAAATATCTTAAACTAATGTTACTTTAATATTTCCACATTTAATTATATAACAAAAAAGGTTCTGCACATCCAAACGGATCACACCATTGGGATCCTTGCGTAAAAACATGCAAGATTGACTATTTATTAGCCCCAAACAGACATCTGATGGACAAGTTATATGTTGGTGCATTGCAATTGAACGGAGTCTTGTAGGGCCCATGACTTGGTATCAAAACAAAATAAATGGATTGTTCCATTGCGATCCTTATGGAAAAACACACAATATGGACTATTCATTCATCCAAAATAAATAATCTGTAAAAAAGATTCATTTCACCGTAAAATGTGCGAACCGGAGCACGTGGGGACCACACCTCAACTTTGGTTTAAAAAAATTAAAGTAATCTTAAAAATTACACCTAAAATATAGGTTCATAGTGCCTCTTATTTCCCATCAATCGGACGTCAAATGTAGGTGTAACGTTTGAAATGAAGAACCGCAAATAATAATAAATATTTTATTATTATTAATCATAGGTGTTTCACGCCACTCACCTTCCGAATTGAAATTTAAAATTCCAAAAAATACCTCAAATGGTTTTTATTGACTCAAGGATCATGTTTCTACAGACGTTACATGAATCAAAGGCCCGTATCAAAAGATACGGGCATTTAAATTGCCCAGTCCCAAAACAGGCTTGACCGGCCCCAGCTTGTCCGCCCCGCTTGGGCCAGACGGTGCTGGTCGGCCCAAAATTCTGGACCACGACCCAGTCATGTAGCCCAGACAACCTTCTAACACCAAACAGGAATGAAAATAGTCCTCCTGCTACCCCTGCATCAACGCAGACCCGCGAACCACGAGTCTCGGTCTCCCGGTCGCTGCCAGGCCACGACAGTCGCGCCACCCGCGGATCCGCCTCACACCTTTGCCTGATCATCGGCCCACTCAACCCAACATATCTGCACTGCATCTAACCTAGTTCCCTCTAGTCTCTTCTTACCCTCTCTAATCTGGCCACACTTGAGTCCTGAAACCACCTCGCACCCACTACCGGCTCACCCAGTAGGTCGGGTTCCGCCTGTCACCGCCACTAGCCTCGCTCCAGTGGTCCGTTCTGCAGACCACTGCGACTTCACCGCTCATCCAATTTCATATCCAGAAGTTGTTCTATGATCCTTGGATCAAGATATTAATATACTTAAGCTTCTCTCAATAATCTATTGAAGATTTAATGTGTCAAAATTAAACGTCGATAAATCTGAAGAACGGGTGAAAAACAAAATTGATTTACAGCGAGGATTGATGGTCATGTTAGTACATCCATCAACGGTGATATTAAAAACAAAGAAACAAATACTAAATGATGGATTTTAAATTAAAAACTTGAATCAGAACTTGAAAGTAGAAGAAAACCTACCTCGATCTGTCTGATCATCATTTCCGACGCGTCCATGTTGCTCCCGCTTCGATTCACTAAGGTTCTAGCAGAGATCACTCCTCGATTCGATGAAGAATGAGGAAGAAATATGTATATAGGAGATATATAGAGAGATAAAGATTAGTTATAACCCTAATCCAAATCTCTGATTTTTCTATTTATACAGAAATCGTTGAAACCCACTAACAGTCGCAAAATCCGAAACATCTGCACCCGCTCATTTTATGTCTTGCTTTGGAAAAAAATCTCATTCCAAACTCAATAGCGTTCTCAAATTCCCAAAGTGAGTCCCCGTTAAAAATTTATTTATTTTGGATTCAGGGGTAAAATAATTAAGTTTAATTATTAAAATTAAAAATTTTCCCAGAGGTGGTGTTTTTCACAGAAGTCTCGTGCCGAAAATGGTTATAACCCGCTTAGGGTAAAAAATGTGTTCTGAACCCAATAGTGGCCTTGAATTTCGGATCCGAGCTATCATTTAAAATATATCCCATTTCTGAAACATGTATAGTACCAAAAAACTTAATATTTTTTTATATTTTATTCTAGGAACACCATGCCTCAGAATTGTATGCTATATTAGCGTATAGATCTGAAAATATTTCTAGAAATATGTCAAAGTCTTATAAGATAAAAACAGGGTCTCTACAATAAGAAAGTAAGATCAAGACCTAATCCATAAGATCAAACCCCAAATATCAATATTCCCCCCTAAAATCGAAACCCTAGGGATAGAGAAGATGATACCCCCAAAATAATAGAGGGAAACCCTAAAATAAAGAAGGAATCAAGGAGAGGAGGCACTTTCTTGAAGAACTGAGGAGGAATCACACCAAATCTGGAACAAAAATGTAGACCCAAGGGATGAGGAAGGAGGTTTAGGTGAACCTAGGAGATTAAATCCCAAGAAATAGGAGAAATGGGGTGTTTGGGGGTTTAAACCCGAGTGGAGAGAGATATTTTAATGTGCTAGCAGATCCACACGGTTAGTCTACACGGTTTGGTAAGACATGATTTAACTATGCAGAGCACTCTATCCAAATGAAAATAGGCACATAGTTACTTGGGACTAGGTAAATGTCCATGAGGAGGCCATGAGGTAGGTTCTTTCTCCAATCGTACAATTTACTAGGTTTGGCACATGGTTCTGCCCACCTGAAAATTTCCATTTTTTCTCCAAAATTTAAAGGGGAAACCAAGGGAAAAAGATAGACAAAAAATAAAATAGAAAAATACCTAAAAATTAGATCATGTATGTGACATGTTGGGTACCAAATAGATTCTTGAATAGTCTATGAGTATAACTTAGTAGGTTGAAACCCCTTGTGTCTAAACATAACAAGTCTGATAATAAGGGCATGCAATAATGTAATAAGTAGGTGTATTGATTAATTAAAAATTTTAATTAATATAACATAAACCTACTTCATAACCATGCTAAAATATCTCTGAGCATGTATCATGTCCATGCCAACCATAACAATATATCCATGGTAAAATATAACCTACTTCGGCTCCATGTCATAATGTCTCTGAGGATGTCTTAGAACCATGCTAACCATAACCATATATCCATGGTGTAATCACAAAAAATATCAGTCAATCCCTATGTATAATCATTTAAGCTATAAGTCATGGTCGATCCCAGTGCATAAGCATTACAACATGTATCAAGTACAAGCCCGATGTATAAGCATTATAATATGAGTTAGGGCTAAGCCTAATATATAAGCATTACAACATGCTTCGGGGCCAATCCCGATATATAATCATTACAACATGAATCACAGGGAATATCCTACTATATAAGCATTTTAACAATAAATAAATGGGCATAATAGCAAGGATATCATAATATCTCATTTATAGGCTCAATTGTTAATTAAGAAAATTACCATTTATTTTTCAATTACACATTTTTCTTATAATTTGGTTATAAACCAGTAACATGCTATTCATTTAAATAATAAATCCATGATAATTGGTGAATCTATATCCAACAATCACCCAAGACTCATGTCATACTAAGCACACTTTAATACATTAGTCAATTCATTTATAATTAAGTTTTTGCTCACCCAAACGGTATCCATAAGATTTGTCAATATCAACTGGATCCAAAGGGTTTCCAAGGAATAAATACAATAAATTGATTAATTAATTTAGGTTCACATCATGTTGGTGAAATTGTAATACAACACATACACAATAGTTAATTAGACCTTAGGTTACATTTTAGACCTCCTACCATTAACCAGTGATTAACGCCTCACTTGAAACCGTATTATCCAACAACAAATGAAGGTGGAGAGGAATAAAAGATAAAACCTAGATCAAATCAGGTCAATATTATCATTAAACCCAAATGGGGTCCAAGGAAACCACTTCCCTAATAGAGAACAATAAAATATGAATAGTAAACCCAATCCAACGACTTTCCAAGGATCTATCACATAAACGGGGTGTTTGGAATGGAGTAAAGGCTCCCAAAATCACCTAGATAACCCTCCATGGTCAAGAGGAGGAAGGCTATAGTGGATGGAATGAAAAATCAGCCACACAACACCTTTAAAACAACTACTCAGGATATTACATGAAATTTAACTCTTTTATACATCATGTATTTATTTTTAGAGGGATACTCTAAAGAACCCAGCTTCTCAAATAAATATTTATCCCACTCAACTATTTCACAATGTAAATTGTTTAAATGATGTGTAACATTTCATTCCCTATACTGGATTACAAGTTGTGTCTAGTGGAATTTACACATTGTGTAATATAATGACATAGAATGTAATTGTTTTGTATATATTTCTCATCCCACTTTCCTACACAAGGATTCAAAACACCTAAAATTATTCCCAAGCATGAAAACCCCCATAAAAACATTTTAAATGTTTATATATGGACCTTATTTATTCATATAAACATACATAGCTTATCTTTTGGTTATTTTCCCTAATAAAGTATACCCATCACTGAAAAAGACTCATCCACTATAGCTTAAATAAAAAACTCAAAGAGGGACATACTTAGAAAAATTAGGGATCTTACAACCTCCCCACCATATAACAGCTCACCCTTAAGATGCTCAAAGCATCATTGTGGAGTCTCAGTGAAACAATCCTGAAATTGTGGTTATATATTAGACTCCCTCACCTAGATCTCCTCCTAAATACCCTCATGATTCCACTACACTTTAACCAAATGAATTTATATACCCTATATATACTTCTCACTATGGTCCACAATCCATATTAGATTCTCCTCAAATGAATCATCTACCCCAAGATCAATGTATTATACATCTATCACATGAGAAGTGTCAGGATCATATCTCTGAATATGCACCATGTGAATCAATTCATGCATGAAACTATAGTATTGTGGAAATTCTAATTGGTATGCCACTAGACTGACCCTACCCACTATCTCAAACATCCTGAAAACCATGGGCTCTATCTTCCCCTATTTCTTATTTTGGAATTTACCCAACTTGGAAAACACCTGCAGGAAAACACAATGAATAACCTCGAACTCCATAGGTCCTCTACAATAGTCAACATAAGATTTATGCCTTCTCTACATGGTCACCAACCACCTCCTGATCAAATAGACCTACTCATAAGTATCCATCATGATACTTGTCCCAACAAGAACTGACTCACCCATATAACTCCAACAGATAGGTGAACGACATGGAATTCTACACAAATCCTTGAATGGTTCCATCTGGATCGATGCCTTGATGTTATTATTATATGAAAACTCCATGAGTTCCATATTCTAATCCCATGATCCACCAAAATACAAAACACATGCTCGTAACATATCCACCAGAATATGATTAGTCCACTTATATTTACCATAAATATGAGGATGATATGTTGTAATCAAAAGAAAATGTGATCTCGAATCCTTCTGAAGACCCTACCAAAACTGTGATGTGAAATGAGGATCTCTATCTAAAACAATACTCCTCATAATACTGTGCAACCGAACTACCTCGCACATGTAGAAACTACCCAGATTGTCAACTATGAAGGTCTCCCTAATAGGTAAGAAGTGTTCTAACATCATCAGTCGATCCAAAGTCACCAATAAAATAATTATTCACATCCCATCTAGAAGCAATAGGCTCTCTCATTAAATCCTTTTGAAACCCCATAGGAGCCCATAATCGTCCAAAGAAAATAATAGAATTGCCACTACTAAGAGATCATCCTGATGGTTCCTCCCCACCATATAAGTCATATCTTAGAACTAATCTATCTAGATCAAATAATTACAGTGTATTTATCTTCTCCAAAATTATAGGTATAACAACTTTCAAAGTAAGAGCTACTAGACCCTGAGACTCTTGAACACCTAGATACATGTTTTAAAAGAGTGAAATCGCATGCCACTCATCCCAAGACTCCTGCACTAACTCTATCTATGTCTTTTATCTCAATGAATCAGTGAAGACTTTTACCTTTATCAATGTATAAGATAACTCAAAGTCAAAAGATTGTAAATACTCGACCCACCTCCTCTGTAAAATGTTCAAGTAATTCTGAGAAAAGATATAACGGAGGCTATTGTGGTCCCTGTATAGAACAAACCTCTCACCCTTGAGATAATTACTCCAGAATATCAGGGCATGTACCACTAATTCATAATACAAATTGTGTCTAGGGTAATTACTATCAAGTGGTCTCAGCTGTCTGGAGCCATAAGAAACCACTCAATCCTCTTACATTAGAACTTATCTGAGTCTAACTTTGGATGCATCACAGTACATGGTATTTGATTTACCCAGAACAAGTAATGTGAGGATAGGTACTCAGGTATCCTTAAATCCATATCCTAAAAATATAATTCACAAGCATCAAACCAAAAAAAATTCACCCCCTTCTTGGTCAGCCTAGACATCAGTGCTGCAAAATAAGAGAAGTTCTATATAAAGAGTCTTTAATAAACTGCTAAATCCTGAAATATTTGAATTTCGAAGGCATGATTGGGTTTCCCTCAATATATCATAATTTCAACCTTCTTTAGGTCCAATAAAATTCCTTCCTCTAATATTACATGTCCTAATAAGGGAACTTTATCCGTAAAGAAACTACATTTAGGTATCTTGGCATAAAGCCTATGTTCTCTCAGTATACTCAAGTCGATATCAAGATATTGGTCATGATCATATACTGACTGGGAGTATACTAATATGTCATCAAAAAAACCACCAAAAACAATCCTAGAAAAGGATGAAGGATTTAATTCATCAAGTCCATGAATATCGCTAATATATTAGTCAACACAAACAAAATCACTATGAACACATACAATCCATACATGCTCCTAAAATAAGTCTAAGGTATTTCTAATGGTCTCTACATCAACTGGTGGTACCAGATCTCAAATAGATCTTGGAGAAGATCTTAGAACCACTCAGGTAATTGAAGATATCATCGATTCGTGGAAGGGGATACCAGTTCTTGACCATCATCTAGTTCAACATCTGATAATTCACACAAAAGAGCAATGTACCATCAGCCTTATTGGAGAATAGAATTGGAGAACCCTAAGAAGATGTACTAGGCCATTTGAAATCCTTGGATTCTAGATCTTCAAACTGAACTTTCAATTCCAGAAGCTCTATTGGTTCCATTTTATAAGGTGGGATAGAAACTAGATATTCTCCCAAAACCAACTCAATCATGAACTCGATCTCTCACTTGGGAGGTAAGTTGTAAAAATCATTAGGAAAGAAATCCTAAATATGGTATAACACTAAAGGAATAAAATATTTTTGTATCCCATATCATCTAGATCAATACCAGATATATGATCCATGAGACAATCCAATCATCATTGAATTGGTCCAGCATAACCAGCTTGAAGATCCCACTCACCTTAGTGATAATAGTTACCTCTTTCTAGATAAAAATGAACCTTTCCTCCAATAACAATCAATATGTGGTTAGCATATAGATAGCTAATCCATAACAAGGTTCAAATCAAAACCTATCAATTCCAACAAAAACATTTCCCATAAGAAATGGTAAACACCAATATCAATATAATTAGCCTTGCAACATTTGATATTCTTTATTCTCATTCTAAAAGGTTTATCATTGGTCAAAAAAAACATTCATGGTTTCCAAATCTAATATCCAACCATTTATAAAAATAGAAGATAAAAAAGGAATTTGATGCTCTTATTTTTTTAAAACACAAGAAATGGTATATGATATAATAATCTTACCTCTAACAATAGATAACCCTACATCCACAATAGCCGAAGAAGTCTTCATAGAGTGAAACATACTATAATGTTGGGTGGAATTATAGATACCTTTTTATTGAGGAGTAGCTGATCCTTCCCAGACTCTGAAACATATCTGGATCCCCTTCCACTGATCTACTACTTTATTCCCCATTAATCCTCTATAGGTTGTATATCTTACTTTAATCATGACACTATAAAACGAGGTATGGAAATTGAGTCCGCTTATGGAACATATTTTCACACTGATAGAATATCAATAGAATATGGTCTGGATATTGATGACCACTTCCCTGACTTCTCTAACTATGGTTTTCTAGGTGAAAACGATCATAGTGACACTTATTTACATTATAAGAATATTTCCTAGTCCACGATACTGAAACAGCATAGCCACTACTCAAGGCCTCTCTTAGACTTCCTTATGTGATGAGTGCATGATTCATCACATCCACAAAACTACTTAGATGGAACTTATTCACTAGTGACTTGATTTCATAGGAAAAACCATCATGAAAACGTCTCACCCTAAAGATTTCATCAGCTATCAAAGATGGTGAAAAACACTATAGGTTCGTGAAATCTTCAATGTAGTCCATCATTGACATTCCCTCATGTGTTAGGTGTATGAACTCATGCACCTTATCATCCCTCAATGTCTCAGGATAGAAGTGGATCAAGAACTTTTCCTCAAAGTCCTTACAAGATAATTCCTCATGCTACCTAGACTGCTCTATAATATCCCACCAATGCATGGTAGGTCCGTGAATCATATATGCATCAAGATTAACCTCTCTATCTATGGTTGTCTTAAGATGCTTAAATATAATATGGACTGACTTGATCCATAATTCAACTTCCAAGGGTCCTCCCTCCCCAGTGAATATAGGTGTATGTTGTAGCTATAACTCTATTGCTAGCTTAGAAATTGAAGGCACAGTGTGACCGGTCTCCCTTTTGATGGATCACAAGACCCTGAGGAAGCTATCACAAAGCTGAACATACATATGATCCTCAGGAGCTTTAGGAAGATCATATGTGTTAGGAATGTTCAAATTTTCACTCACCTGACGTTCAACTCAAAAATTATGAGGAATGATTTTACATACATGACAAACACACTCCTTAGAACACTGGCTATAACAACAGGGTCAAATTCAATAGGTAACAATAATAGAGAACCAATATTAAAGGTCTCACTAAACATTTATTACAAAGTTTTTTAGCATTAGACATTAATTTATTTATTTCATTCTATTAAATAGATATAATAGGTATCTCATACCAAAGTTCATGTAGGCATGTATATAAAACATGTAATTAATATGTCCTTATCATGAAAAAATCATGTCAATATATATCCCTACATTTCTATCATGATTTGTGCATACTCAGATCATTCTATAATGGGTTATGAGTATAAATCTCTATAACCAATAAAATCTCAAAATAATAACACCACACAACATGTGAATCACCTTAGGTGAAATATCATCAACTGTAATAAGAGAATAACATAAACTGTAATCCCATCTTGAGGAACACATATTTTCCCCCATACATGGGTTAGTTACTCCCACACACAAGATCATTACCATGTCCCGACACTTCCTAGTCTCCTTTTTTACCTTTTCCAAATAGCGATGAAATTGAAAAGAAACCTAGTCCTACGATACCACATTGTAAATTTTCCCAATCTAGCACACTCTCACATGGTGAAAACAGATTGGTTATGGGAACTCAAGAATGCCTCCTTGTACTCCATAGGCTAATGACTAGAAATAGAGATTTCATAAGTATAGTGGGGAGTCTATACCCTTTGGTACATAGTTACAACACAACTGAAATAAAAAATTTAAATAATATCATAGAGGTGGACATAATGGAAACAATACATAAGAAATAACAAATAATAAAAGCCACCAAATAATCCAACTAATAATAAAGAAATAATGTAATTATAGGCTAAAATGTAACTAAATTTCATGTTATAATTAAGATAAATATAAGACTAGAAAACTAAAATAAATACTCAAAATTACCCGGTCCTGAGCCCCATGTTAGTACCACCTCCAAACTCTAGACCATCTATCAAAAAATAATCAACAATAAGGTCCCTTGCCCTTTCACAATATAGTATCCATGTAACCTTCTTGGGTACCAAATTTTGGCTTGAATAGGGTGTTACTATAACTAATTAGGTTGACACCACCATTTCAAAACATAACCAGCTTGACAATAAGTGCATAAAATAATGCAATAAATATGTGTATTAATTATTAAATAAATTAATTAATTCAAAATCAACCAAATTTGGAACTATGTTGGAATATCTATGATCATGTCTCTTTATCATTCCAACCATAACCATATATCCATGGTAAAACACAACCTACTTTGGTTCCATGCTGGAATGTCTCTGCGCGTGTCTCATAACCATGCTAACCATAACCATATATCCATGGTATAATAACAAAAATTTGGTTCAAGACTTCTATATAATCATTTCAATAATAATTCAAGGTCATGCCTAATTTATAATAATTACAACATGTGTCAAGGAAAAGTCCAATGTCTAATCATTACCACATGTTTCAGGTCCAAATCCAATATATAAGTATTATGACATGTTTTAGGGCCAAGCTCGGTATATAATCATTAAAACATGAATCACTAGGCATAGCCTACTATATAAGCATTTCATAAATAAATCACTAGGCATAGTAGAAAGGATATAATAATATCATATCAATGGGATCAATGGTTAATTTCAAAAATTAAAATTTATCTTTCAATTACACATTTCGCTTATCATTTGTTCATAACCAATAACATTCCAATCCATTCTATAATCAAGCCAAAAAAATGTTGAATCGATCTCAAGAAATCACCCAAAACACATGTCATACTAAACACACATTACGACATTAGTCAAATCATTTATAAAGAAGAGTACCCTCACCCAAATGGTAGCCATAGGACAGGTAAATATTAATAGGATCCAAATGGATTCCAAGAAATAATTCCAATTCATCTATTAATTAATTTAGGCACACATGATGTTGGTGTAATTACAATACTACACATACATTGAAATTAATAGAAACTTATGGTTAATGTTTAAACCCCCTAAAATTAACCAAGGATTAATAAAGAACTTCCAACAAGATTCACAAAAAAGAACGAAGGTGAAGATGAATGAAAGATGAAACCTAGGTCAAATTAGATCAAGATTAACATTAAACCTAAATGTTTTCTAAGGATTCCACCACTTAATTAGAGATAATAGAAGAGGATGGGGAAACCCAATATAAGACTTATTAGGGATCGATCGTATAAAATGGATGTCCAAAATGGAGGAAAGGGTACCCAAATATTTTGAAGATCCTTCTATTGTTGAGAGGTGGAAGGATAAAGTGGATGAAATGAAAAATTAGTAATCTGATACCTTTAAAACTGATTATTAGGATATTACATGGTGTATAACTCTTTTACATGTTGGGTATTTATTTTTAGATGGATACACCAAAAAACCCATCACCCCAGGTTAATATTTATCCCAATTGAATATTACATGATGTGAATAGTTTTCATGACATGTAACTACTTCATGACATGTAATGGTTCACAACCTGTTTCTGGCGGAATTTATATGTTGTGTAATAGAATTAAATGACATGTAATTGTTCTGTAGATATTTTTCATCCTAGTTTCTTATAAAAGGATTTGAAACACCTCTAAAGACTTACCAAGCGTGGAAACCCCTCATAAACCCATTTTACACATTTATATATAGAACCTATTTATTTAAATAAACATACATCCCTGAACATTCAACCATTTTACCCAATAAAGGCTATCCATCTCTAAATAAGACTCATCCACCAAGGCTCAAACAAAAAACTCAAAGAGGCATGTACCTGAAAAAAGATATGATCTTATGTATATTGTATGTAATAGTGAGCAGAAGGCCCATAATTCTGATTATTGTGAGGATGGACATGGTGATTAGCATTTGAAATGTGACATTTTGAATGATAGGTAGACTCATCATCCTTATATGGATGTGGAGATTGAGATTACTATCTTTCTGACCGGGGTTTTCTTTAGAGCATGTCTATCATTCAATTTAGTTTCTCTTTTTGACTTATGGGTTGGTCTGACTGTTATATTATATTTCTTCCCTCTTGGTTTTTACGTAATGTTTCTAAGTTTTTTTTATACTCACACTTTCATGGGAATTTCATGTATATGCAATGTATTATGAATATGAAATATAGATTGGAGGTGACATTGGTGGAACTAGTATTAGTGGATCATAGTTTTAGTTGTAGTTGCTTACCATGTTCTATGGTCAAACTTAGGGATAATGAGTTGGGATCTATTAAAAAATACCCTATTTCATTTGTTTCTAGGTCAGGACCTATTTTTCCTATTATTAGTTGGTAATTTATTTTACCATTTTATATTATTGGGTATATTTTTCAACACTCTCATTTATTTCCTATAGGTTATCCCAATCATTTTTTACACTCTTCATTATATAAATGCACTATTACATAGAGATGGTTTTGTGTGCATGTATACAGGTGTATTAGCCTAAGTCCTCCCATTTCAGTGATCTGCATACTCAATGCTTGTTTCCAGTCCCTTTCTTATTATAGGCAGGTTAGGGGTGTCACCCTCGATTTACTATCGGCCCAAGTGGGGCCACGGTGAGTAGGGTCAAGAAAGAGTGGTATCAGAGTAGATCTATCATAGGGATAGTGTTTGGATATTATCGTGTCATGAGGATTGATTTTGGGACTAAGATAAAATTTGTTTAACTATCTTGAGTTTGTCTCTTAGGTCAGGAAACCTAGGGGTAGTGTGGTGGACAATGTATCTATACACCAGGACTATGAGTACATGTTAGTTGACTTAGAATGATGAGGAAATTATTATATGTAACCCAATGGTACATGAATCATATAGTATTGGGTTTATTGACTTCTCTATCATTGAGTTAGCATCCTAGATATTCTTATTTAATCATGGTATGTCTTGATAACATTTTGGATTCCTCTTTGATGATAGATAGATGGGATTATGAGATAGGGTCATGAAGATGATAAGTTGAGTGATGATTCCTTAGTGTAGTGACCTATTCATAAGTTGTTCCCATTAGGAGACCATATATAATTTCTTCCACCTAATGGGTAGTTTGTGGACCCATCTCTAGTGGTAAAAAATATGATCGTCTACTTGTTGAGAATTCAATAGATCCGTTAGGTTTGGATGATTATGTGTATAGGATTAGTTTTTTTCAGAGTTACAACCATAAAGACTACTCAATTTTCATGGTGTATAGACACTTAAGAAATGGATGATTGGATTGAGTTAGTGGTTTTAGTATCTTGAATTTTACGGACCCTGACCAATCGATGGTTGCGCTCATAATCTGCCTTCTCGATAGAGCAACAGGTTACTGGTGGGAACTTATCACTAAAACCATTGATGATATTTCTCTCTCATTGATAGACTTTGAATTATTATTCCTGAAAAACGGTTATCCTTAAATCCTTCACATTATGTGGATGCATAAGCTCCTTTAGCTACAACATAGAGATATATTAGTTGATGATTATTCATCAAGGTTTATCGAACTCATGTTCCAATCTCTCGATATGGTGTACAATGGTTAATTTAGAGTTATGGAAGTTTAATAAGGGACTCCATATAGAAATCCAGATAAACATGGTCTCTTTATACATTCCCACTTTTTCCGGAGCACTAAAGCAGACCTTAGTGACAAAGAGCTTTCTAGAAGGGGGTTTTGGGAAGCCAGAATAGGAAGCAGACATCATGGGGATGATTCATTAGTAGTATCTAGTAGGAATAAACTATCAGGGTATTTTTTCAGGAGGCATAATCTTTCCTAGACTTGAAATCTAGGATCTAAAATGTAAGGATCATGCCTAGGGTCCATTTATCCTACATATGGACAATTCTATTCTTGTGATGGGGGAGGTCACATGGCTCGTGATTGGTCAACTCAATACATTACAGATGATGGGTAGTCATTGTATGGACCTCCTTTGAAGAGCTAGTTTCATGATTAAGGATCTTATAGGAATGGTTAAGGTAGAACCTCGGGAGGAGGTGTTGATAGAGGGGTAGGTGGAGCCCTAAAAGGAGGAGCTTCAAACGGAGGATGATGTTATGACCTACTCTCATTGCCACAATTGAGTGGACCCTTATAGGCTTTGATATTTTAAGGTATTAAACATGATTAGTTATAGGATATGAATAGATATGACCAAGTTTCACATGAGATTATTTGAGGTACAATCAATGTATTATATACCTTAGCTCTAGTATATTTGGATATAGGTGTGATACATTCTATCATTTATCTATCCCATGTTCATGATCTTTAGATTCCGGTAGAGTGTAACAATGGATTGAAGTTCATATAGGGAGTGATTATTTTATTTCACATATTTTCTTGCAGTTGGAGTTGGTGTTTAGTAAGGAGAGTTTCTCATGGGATCCCTTAGGTGTTGTTATGAAACCTTATGATTCCATCTTGGGTATAGACTAGTTATCTATAGTTTGTTTCTAGGTAGACTACCACTATAAAATATTTTAATTCCTACAAGATGATGGGATTGGTATGTACTTTAATTGCTAAAAGATTATGTTGGAAGAATAAGTCGGTCCCATGGACAGGAGACTGAAACCTATCATCCATCAGTTATCGAGTTTTCCCATAGTTTAATGGGATCTTTAGGAATATAGTTTGCATAAATAGTGTAAGATTATATGGATGTATTTACTGAATATGTCTTGGGAATACTTTTGAGGTAGGAGATCAACTTCTGCATTTAATTACACCCTAAAATCACACTGATAACTTATGTGGCATATCATATGGCACTTACTAATCTTTGGTATATGAGGGTTCACTTAGAAGATATTTGTGAGAAGTGATTTATCAGAACTAGTGTGTCCTCCAAGATAGCTCAAATGTTGTTCATTAAAATGATGGACAAGATCTTAAGTATTTTCAAATGATTACCATATCCTAGATCGTGTGATGTTAAAAAATAAGTACACCTTGATAAGTATCTATGAGCTCTTAAACTACTTGAAAGGTACAAGATGGTTCTCAATGATTTATCTTGGGCCTCACTATAATCAATTGAGGCTTCCTGAGGATGATATTCCAAAGATGACATTTTGATGTTTCTATGTGAATTATGTGTTTCTGGTGATGTTCTATGATGTGAATAATTCCCCTAATATATTCATGACACTTATAAATCCAATATTACAACCTTTCTTAGACCAGTTCATGGTTATCTTTATCGAAGAAATTATCATTTACTCTATGTCTAGGGAGGAGCATAGAAAAAAAAATTAGGATGATCCTAGGAATACTCTAGGGGATCTAATTATACATTAATCTCAAGAAGTGTAATTTCTGGATTTTAGATGTTCACTTTTTGGGGAAATTCATATATGGGAATAGTGTAGCATTGGACCTATATAATACTGATACATTTCCCACTTGGGATCCACATAAGAGCATGTTAGAGGTGAAAAGTTTTCTTGATTTTGTTGGTTACTATAAGATTTTTTTGGAAGAATTTCCAAATATTTTAGACCATTTGAATTCTTTGACATGGAATGGGAACTTATTTTATTAGACTGTGTTGTGTCAGAGATCCATCTAGGAGTTGGATAAGAGTCTTATTAGTGATCCCATGTTGAGACTACTAGAGGAGGGGGTTGATTATGTGGTGTTTTGAAATGCATTATGATATGGGATTGGATGAATTTTTATGAAGTGGTAAGTAGTTATTTCTTATTGGTCAAGTAACTTGACACACCACAAGGAGAAATATGCAACCCATAACTTGGAATTATCAGAGGTAGTCTTCTCCTTTAAGATGTGGAGGAATTATCTTATGGGAAATCATTTCACTGTTTATTCAGATCACTAGAGTCTCATGTACATATTTACCCAAATAGACCTCAACCATAGAGAGATCCATTTGTTAGAGTTCCCAAAAGACTATGAATTTGATATATTCTATACCCCAGGTAAGGGATACATGGTGATAGATTCCCTTATAAATAAATCACATTCTCTCTTGGGTGATGAGGAATTCAAGTAGTTAGCCTCATTATGGTTCAACTCGGTGGAGGAGAGAGAGAAAACATAACTACAATCTATCGTGGATACTCTTCTACCTTTTCATTATGTGGGAGAGGATTAGTTGGATAAATTTGACTATGATTCTCTATATGAACAGATATAAATTGGAGATTCACTATAGGGATTCTATAAAGGATGGGAATATGTTATCTTTTTCCATAGATGAATAGTGTTTCTAGTTGTGTAGCATTAAAAGGTACCAAGGGAGTTTCATACCACCCCTTGGAAATAAATCTGAGAGTGGAAAAGATGTAAAAAGTCCTTATGTGGTAGTTTTAGTGAGATATCATGAGGCATAGTTTTATAGAGTATATTTCTCAATTCCTCACATGTTAATAAGGTATGAACATTAGATTTCAGTAGGGGTAACTCAAACTATTGATATTCAAGAATGGATGTGGGATGACATATCTGTGGTTTTTTTGATAGATGTTTCATGGAAAATGATATTACATGACAATACCTAGGTGATTTTTGACTGACTTACTGAGTCAACACACTTCCTTAGCATAACGGATCATATTTCTATTGAGATTTTAGGACATTATTTTGTGTGGTATATCATCCTTCTTGATGGGGTACCCATGAAAATTATCTTCCACCATGATACTCTATTAACATCACAGTTTTAGAGAGGTTTATATGAGGATTTCAGAACCCCTCTATAGATTATCATGATGTTTCACCCTAATATAGAGATCTGTAATGATCAAACCATCCAGGTTCTAGAATATATGTCGAGATTCTATATGTTGGATTTTGTTCGGATATGTTAGGATCACATACCAATAGTGGTGGTTTCCTATAATAATATCTATCACTATACTATTGATATGGCACCATTCAAGGAACTATATGGGAGACCATACAGGTCACCATTGGGATGGTATTAAATTGGAGATACATCTCTTGTTGGAAAAAAACTAGTGTAAGTGATGATGGAAAAGGTTCTAGTGATCTGTGAGCATATGAGGATAGCTTAGAGTTGGAAAAAATACTACATAGATCGACATCATAGGCTACTGAAGTTTGATTAGGGAGAACATGTCTTCTATAGAGTCTCCACACGATGAGGATTTTATAGATTTGGTTAGGGTAGCAAGCTATCCCCAGGGTTTATTGGGCCATTATAGATTCTACATAGGGTTGGGGATGTTTCATACCACTTTTCCTTACCCCTAAAGTTAGACCGAGTGCACACTATATTTTAGGTATCGTAGCTGGGGACATACATGCATGACCCATCACAAGTTATTGAATAGGGTGAACATGAAATTGAGGATGTAGACACTTTCTCAGAGTAGACACTGGTGATAAAGTATTGAAAGGATAAAATCCTATGATGGTGGACCATTCCTTTTAATTCAGTTATTTAGTAGCATGGGAACATCTAGAAGAGCTCTTGGGATCATGAGAGTCATATGTGGGATTAGTACCCTCAACATTGTTTCTATCTTATTCGTTTCAAAGTGAAAATCCTTAAAGGAGGGGGTAATGTAACAACTTTTTATTTTCTTAGATTGATGCTTTGAATATTTTTAAATAAATTTATGGGGATTTTTTTTAGATTTTTCATGATGTTATTTGTGTTGTTGGACCCATAAATTAATATATTAAAAATATTATATATATATATTAAATAATTCACTTAAAATATATCTTAATAAAAGGGTTTTCTTTTTGAACATAACCTCAAATGGGAAATATAAACCACAAAACATGGGGTTTACCCTATGTGCAACATAACAGTGTTTAAAATTGGAAAATATATTGAAGTGTTTCTATTTGAAGGTTCATTAAATAAATTATATGATTAATTTATTTAATTTATTAAATTTATAAACCTATCCTCTCCTCTATAAGTACGTCTTCATAGAAAATTCATAGGGTTAGATGTATAACATTGGGAGATTAAATAGGATGATGTGAGATCAACTATTGGAATTGATGGACTCAAGATTTTGGATCAACGGTAAATAAAAAAGGAGATCATTTAATGATTGGAGAACACAAAAATATTCTATAACAACACCTCTATAGAATGCGTTCGACATTAATGATGGATATTTTCTCAAGTTAGGGATCATTATTTTATGGATTCGTTCCTTTTTTATTGATTTCTAGTATAGATTTGAAATATCTACCATATTTTCCTTATTTTTCCTCTATGATCAATAAAGTCCCAAGTTTTTCTTCATTTAACCAATTTTATTTGATTTATTTTGTATTCCACAATTATAACTGTTAGCTGATTTTTTAACAGTGAATGATAATTTCACTATATTTTATGCCTATCCCATATCCATTATTCACATTATTTATCATTAGCTCACGGAGTCAATGATTCAATATTTATGGATAGGTAAGAGTGAGATCAAATGTATAGAATCATGTAGTTCCTGATAAAAACTTTGGGATTTGTGGTTTATAGATGGATTAGGGAAGAACTATGAAGTACAAATGATGTTAAGAGGATCGAGTCCATGTTTGGTGATAGAAGGAAAGAATGATCTCGCTTTGGTGACATAAAACCTGATTTCCATCACCAAATTCCATAGATCAATGAATATAGATATTTTCCTTTGATTTCAATGATTTAGGGAAGGATAATGATGAGATTCATGTAAATAATGGTAGAGTCAATGAAGCGTGTGGAGAACAAGTGATCAGACTTTACTATCTATGTAAAACCTAACTACACATCATGTGTTTAAAAAAAGAACGGTGTGTAATCCATTTTTTTGAGGTGGTTAAGGTTATGATGCCAAGATAAATATCACATGATATGTGGATGGGGCCACATGTTTTTTGATACTAACCAGGTTCCCAATCCATGTATAGGGAGTAAACTCCCCAAAACCTTGGTGATTGGACATGCCATGTCCCCATGGGGACACTCCATGTGGAGGAACCTAGATATTTGATCCATGTTTTAGGGATAAAATTCTAAGGACCTCATATAGTCCCACATTCCATGTGACTAGATGCACATTTCATGTACTCCTATCAGAGTCTCCTACCTTCCATATCTCCTTCAGGACTCTAGTTTGGGCCCATAAGTAGTCTATTTTGTGTAGAATTCCCCATAAGACATGATGGCAGACTTTGATTCATAACACAAGATATTATGCAAGGTGAAATGATTAGTAATATTCTTATAATGATTTATAGACAAAGATATTGATCGGGTTTGATTATTAGAGTGATGTTGGGTTTGGTACTCTCTTGACTCACAAGAGCACAAGTCTCCTATATCCTATATACATGTGGTGTAGGTACCCCCAAACTACAGAGGTTTTGGATACTCTATCTATATAGTGATAATCCTCTATCATCAAGCTTTGGTTGGGGGAGGGTCCTCCATTGGAGTCATTTACCACTATGTTAATGTATAATTTAGTGAGGATTAGACCCTCTATTCTAATTCTTGTGTTGTTGTGTGTGGTGTTATGGGACCTTTGGAAATGTAGGTAGATTTACCATCCTTAATTGGCTAATGATATTGATATTCCTCTCTTTTCCACTAGAGTTTTCTTCATGATCATATCTTTCATTGGGGGTTTTCACCTCTTTGACTTTGGGTTGAGCTTACTATTATATTCTTTTACATTCGAGTTGTTTTTAATAGAATTCTACTATGTATGTATATACCCCATCCCCTTTCATGGGTTTTTCACTCATGTGTCATGTATTATATAGATGACGATAATATTATTGGAGACCTTGGTGGACCTTGTATTAGTGAAGAATAACTATAAATAGAGGTGTTGACTGTGTTTAGTGGTTAGGCTCAAGGATTGTGAGTTGGGATCTCCACTGCATTCCCCCTTTTTAGTTGTTATGAGGATGGGACCTATTTTACTTCTTCTTAGTAGGGAATTTATTTTACAATTTTATATTCTTGGTTATTTATCAGTTATTCTCTGGTTTATTTCCCATAGTTTTCACATGCATTTGTTATCATCATGGTATTTTAGTTTACTATATCTCAATTTTTTCATTGAGTTGGGTGTTTGTGAATGTGTATAGGTACATTAGGATAAGGCCTCCCATTTTGGTGATATTCCTATAGAGTTATTGTCATCATCCCTTGTAAAATCATAGGTGGTCTTGGGGTATCACCCTTAGTTTACTTCTGGCCCAAGTGGGGCCATGGTGATATAGGTCAGGACAATATCATTGTTAGCAAGACTTGAGGAGTGAGTTACCCCATATGAGTGTTATCGTGGAACCTTGAGTAGAATCAAAAGGATGGAAATGAGGGAATATCTCACCTTGAGACTTGGATTCTTACTTTATTATATATTTTTAATCTTATTTATCCTCCTTTATTTTATGATACTGAGTTGACTCCCATTTTTAGGCTTTACGTTTGGTGATTTTTGGGTGTCCTATTGAGTATTTTTATACTCACCCCTGCATGGGATCTACCCATACATGTAATATTTTATATAGAATACATGTCTTTCAATAGAGTCCAAGGTGGAATAGGAGTACATGGAGCTTAGAGGTTCTAAATGGACTTTAGATGGATCCATAAGTGGCATATTGGTATCAATCCTCTTTGGTTAGTAGTTAAGACACTTTTACAGTATTGGTGGGATTATATAAGGACAATTTTCATTTTTTATTTTCTTTTATCATACTCTTATGTGGGATTACATGTTATACATACATTTACATAGTCTTTTATTTACCATACCACATTATACTAGATTGTGGATATGTGTATGTGTTTATATGTCCTTTAATATAAGGCCTCCTATGTGTTTGATATGCCTACATGACATTAGTCGCCAACCCATAGACTATTAAAGGTGGGATTGGGGTTTCACTCTTGGATAAAGTTTGGTGAGGAGGGCTCTAGTCGGATGAGTCATGATATGAAATACCCTAATTTATTTAAGAAGACATTTTCATCAAAAATTCTACTTGTTCAGATTTATATTAATAATGTTCTGTTTTTTGTTTCAAAAAACCAAAATTTGGGTGATGAATTTATAAAATACCTGCTAATGAAATTTTGAGTAAGCATGATGGGTGTGGTAAAAAATTCCTTGGTTTTCAAATTTATCAAATAGATTTTTGGAATTTCTTTAAATTAATGTAAATATATACATGACTTACTTAAGATTTTTAGACTTGAAAATAGTAAAGTATATAAAACTCCTATGATATATAATATTAAAAGTTATTTGGATAAAGCTAGGAAAGTAGTTGATTACAAGTTTTATAGAGGAATAATCTGAAGTTTGTTTAATCTCACTACCGAGAAACTAGAAAGAATTTTTTCTATATGTTTTTGTGATAAATTTCAAGAAAATCCCAAATAATTTCATTTTAATACTATGAATATTATTTTGAGATATTTTAAAAGTTCAATTTATTTATATTTATTTTTTTATAAAACCTGTGGATTTAATTTAATATAATATTATAATACTAACTTCAGAGGGTGTAGACTAGATAGAAAGAGTACCCAAGGAACCTACCACTTTTTAGGTAAATCATTAGTTTGTTAGTATAGTAAAAAAAATTATTTCATTATCAACCACTGAAGTTGAATTTATTATAGCTGGTAGTTTTTATACACAAGTATTATGGATGAAACACACCCTGATTGAATTTTTATTTAATTTTAATCAAACACATATCAAATGTGATAACATGAGTTCTGTCAATATTTCAATGAATCAAATAATCCATTCAATTTTTTTTGTTAATTTATGATATCACCGCTTAAGAGCTCACAATAAAAAAGAGATATCTATCTTGAATTTATTATTATCTAAAATTAATTACCAAAATTTTTTACTAAGCCCTTACATGATTAACATTTTGATCTTATTACAATTTAATTGGTATTATTTGATTTTAAATTAATATTTATTCTATTTTTCTAATTATTTTCCATTTCCACTATATCCTACTTTAATATATGTTTGTGTTGGTTAAGAATTTTTTATTGTTTTAAATTATCTATTTAATTATTTAGTGTAATTTTCCATGTAATTGGAATTGGAATCCAATTCTATTTTATGAAATTATATTGATATTTGTGTTGAACCAAAACTCTACAAACCATGAAATCTTCACTCACTTGATTTAAAATATTCAAACCCTAATCCTTCAAACCTTAAACAATCAATCAATTTCTATAATGGGAAATTTGAAGAGGTTAGATACTATAGCTTCTAAGAGTTTGAATAAATAAAGGTATGATAATTAAAATCATTTTGTTTTAGTTGGTAAATTAATAAAATTATTATGTTTGAATCATTAGAACCTTGTATTGAAAAATCTATTATGTTTTCAATGTTGGGAATTCATTTTTAAAGAGGCTAGGCATAGATTTATGTATAATAAGGAGGCCTGTGAGTTCCATGGAAATTCCATATTTATTTTTTCATGAGGAGAAGATGTTGTGATGTAAAAATGAATTAGAGAGGATTTTATCATTTCTTTTTTTGATATTGATGAAGATAAAAACTTCCCTGGGGTACTAATTTAGTCATTATTTAAAAAACTAAGATAATATTAGGCTATCAAATATCATGAATTTGATGATTGGAAGTTCGGTTATTGAGAAGAAGTTTCAAAATGACCCAAGACCTGGTCAAAAGGTTCTATCAATGTTCATTAAATATGAAATAGACTATAGGAATGATGAATTAAAGAAATTAATATTATATGAAATCCATATGAAATATTTTCTATTGATTTATAAAAAGGAAAACCTTTTGATATACATGATGAAAAACATGTATCATTTTATTCAAAGAAATCATAAGATCACTTTTTATCCCTATGAATGGTTGTTGACCTTAATTTTATGAGAAGATATACTATTGCTAAGTGAAATAAAGGATAATAAGTGCCAATGGAATCCTAATTTATCAACTAAAAATCAAAGAAACATGGAGCTAAAATGTAATTCTTCTCTTAATAACTTTGTAGTGAAAAAGAGGTTGAAGCTTCTAATTGAGGTAATAGAGATAAATCACCTCAATCCAAGGGGGGTCATCTAAGGGAAGTTTCAAATTAATTTGAAAGAGTTGATGGTGTAAATATTATGGTCTAAAGATCAATATATGATACATATAATGAAGTTCCTTGGGCTAGAACTACAAATAAGGAGATAATTTTTTTATAAGAAGTTTGACCTAAAGTGTCTCATCAGGATATACATATTGTTTCTTTCAAGAATCTATCTCATAGAGTTGTTGTTAGTGATGGTTAGAGAACTAAAATTAATAGAGAAACTATAGTACATGTCCCAGTTGAAGGATCTAAATATTATTCATATGTTGTAACTGAAGGAAATATAGCAGATACAATGCTTGAAGTGTCAAAAAACTGGAACAATTAATGATAAGATACTAAATGTTAAGAGAGTCATAGATGAGGACTCTCACTATGATACTTATGTAGATCCTATTTAGTATATTGGAGAACATATTGATGAATCAATAATTGGAAATTTTGAGCTACCTATGACTAGAAATAATAGAAAAGTAGCATCTAAGTAAATCCCTTCACCTATTGCTGATGAAGGAGGAGATATACTGCCTTCATTAGATAGAGATGAAAGAAGTTAGAGTTATAAAAATCATGTTCTAATTTTTTTACTAGATGTATTAAATGAATTTGAAATTTTTATAAAGAAGAATACTGTTCTCAAATTTGATCATAAGTAATGAAAATAAGTGTTGAAATCTGAAATGGAAAATTCAGTCTCTAAATCCAATCATGATGTGCTAAAAGATATGAAGAAAGCCTAATATAAAATTATAAGAAACCTTTTCCTATTCCAATATGAAATTTCATCCTCAGTTTTAAAGGAAAAAAATAGCTGTTCCAAAATAATTAAATTCTAATTTTTATATGATCAAAATAATGATGACTATGTAGTTCGAATTTTTTAAGAAATTTAAAACTACTCAGCCAGCTCAGTTAGATGTTTCCAATTATGTTTTAAGACAAATCAAATCAGTAAAAGTTGAAATAAAGATTCTATCATATGATTTGAGTATAATGAATGCAACAGTCTAATGGTAAAAGAGTTTCTCAATTTCAATATACACTCTTAAAGATTATAAAAGGATTTTATCTACTTAAGTTCATGATTCTGAGTCTGATATTAGAAAAGGTCATAATAGTCATACAAGATCTCTGTTTGATCTTGACACTTATGACAAAGATACTTTTAGATCATTGAATGGAAAAAAATTTGAAATTATTATACCATATGAAATTATTTTGAGGGTGTTTAAACAATGGAAGGATCCTATTAATGAAAATTTGATAACATTTTATGATAAAAGTAAGGATATTTTAAGGAATCAAGAATATTTTACTTTCGAATTAGAGTAAAATCCTGATCAATCCATTGATGAAGGAGATGAGTTTCAATGGGAATATTCTTAATGAAATGATATTATTATTTATATGGTAAAATAATCTCTCTCTCTATCTCTCTTTGTAAGAGTTTCTACTAATCAACAAGTTATTCTAAAAGAATAAGTTGTTGTTTTTAGGATGTTTCTTAATAAGACAAATCAGTTCTATTAAGGGATTATAGTTCCGAATAGAATATTTTAAGCTATTAAAAGTGTCTTGAATACTGAATTTTCTAAGATGAATGACTAATTTTTATATTTCATTAAAAAATGATCTACTACATTTCTAGATTAGCTTGAATACTCCCTTGTTACTTGAATATATATGGGTGGAAAGGATTTGTTTCAAATAATAGGAGGAAGAAGTCCAAGAGATGATCCGCCACTATGATTTTATTATACCATGAAAAGGTTCACAAAGTTGTTTCCTCTTCCACTATCAATTCAAGAAGAAAATACTGGGAATTTTGATTCTTCTAAAAAGGGATTTTTTCTACAACGGGAATAGTTTTTTGGAGTCATGTTTCCTTTATTAGATAATGTTAAATTTTATGGACAAAGAAAAAAAATCATGATGACATTATGTTAATGTTGAGGGAAACTAGGAAAGAAACCACTGGTCTTAAAGTATTCGGATATGAAAAATCTCAATATTTACTTAACATATAGAACGTTAAACCAAGAACTACCATTCCTAAAACCCAAACAAAATCTAAACATGAATGTTCATCCAACCCACTCCTAAATCCAAAAGATTGATATTTTTATATTTTTAATCTATTTTTTACATTATTGATAGCATTTAAGATTATATTTGAAATTATTTTATGACTTATTTAATCAAAGTCAGTGTTTTTATTCTTATTTCAATTCTCTTAGTTTATATTCTTGATTTTTTATGACTTTTATATATGTGATGTTAATCGAACTATCCAAGTCAATTACAAAATTAATATTCATTTTATAAACTCTATTTTCTCAATTTATAATTTCAAAGTACAATAATGAATGTTTCATATCATCTATTTTTACTTTAATAGTGATTTTACAAAAGGGAGATAAGATAATGGTGAAGCAAATGAAATTAATTCCTTATTGTAGATTATTCCTATTCTATTTATTTATTTAATATTCTATATAATGTTTTTAAATATATAAATTTTTCATTTTAAATTTAATAGTTTTTTATCATAAAAAAAGGTGGTGATTTTTTTACATACTAACATTGTTTCAATATATCATTTTTAATTATATATTTTGATACTCATAGAAAATGTGATATTTTTTCTAATTATTTTATCTAGAAGTGTACCAAACTATTTTATATATTTCCTTGTTTTCTTTTATCATCTAGATTTATTTTGGTTAAATAAATTTTTCTGAGTCATAATTCAAACGTTATGTATGAATCCATACAAAGTGATAATAAAGTATTCTTTTGAAGATATGTAGTCTTACCAAATCCCAATTTTAGAATTCATACACTAGAACTAATTTCCTAGAATAAAGTGTTTTGAAATTCCAAATTTATTAAAAAGAAGGAATTTCATATGCCTAAAAGGGAAATTATTATGTTTTTTAGAAGTCATACGCTAGACTTGAGGAAAGTCATATTATCTAGAAATTCATAGAAGGAAAAACTATTATGTTGAGGCATAATTGTTATGAAATCCTACTAGAAGTATTACATAAGGAAAGAATTGACATGAATTCATTGAAGTCATATGAAATTAATGAATCCCTATAGAATATTAATAATTATGAGATGGAGTTTTAAAAGTTTCATAAAGCTAAAATCTTATGAATCTGGATATTTTTAAGCTTATATATATTTTTTAGGATCTTCATACCATTTCTAATTTATAGGATAATTCCATGCCTACTTCTATTTTATCGCAGTTAGATATATTCAAATATGGAAAGACTAGGTTATTGCAAGATGCTAATTCTAAGGAAGTTCATAATTATAAAGAAGATAATAGTTTTCCTCACTAAATGAATTCCTCTATTTTAATATATTTAGATAAAATTGATCGCATGGTAAGGAAAGTGTGTTATATTTTGGATATTATATATCTACTCAAAAAAATTGAATAATAAGAAGTATAAATTCAAGAGAAGTATTTTTTGAGACGAACATAGATGAAAATAAAACTATAAGAGATGGTAATAGTTTTTCAAAACCATATACTCTATTTCATTGGTTTTTTCGTTAAAATCATAAGAATAAATAATACTAATTTTGTACATACAAGATTCTATATACTACTATTCCATAAAAATTTCAAATCTACATTTTCAAGAAATATCTCTATATCTAGAAGTTTTCTTCATATACTACCAATTAATAATACTATAGTCATGAACCTCAACAAGAAAAATTTTATTATATTTTATTATGTATTTATCTTATATGAGAAATCATTTTACTAAATGTGTGAATGATATGATTTAGACTTGTAATGGGTGTTACTAGTAAAGGATCTTTGAACTTGTTTGTAAAAATTTGGATCTAATTTCACTTAGATGTTGAGGTCCCTTGGAAAAGGGCATGATTAGTAAAATCAGTAATCTCAAATTAATAATTCATGGAGTGGACCAATGGAATTTATTAGATATACAAAAAATTATAAAAAACATTGTTTCTAGCTCTTTATATTTATTTATTTTCAACTACATAGATGATTAAAAGGTAGAGTAACATATTAGAATAGTTTTTATGAGGAGTTTTAAGTATTCAAAAACTTAATTCACCCACCACTTGAGTTAATATAAAACACATTTGGGAAAACACACCCAATCTATATTCATAAAATTCATGAAATTGTTGACAGTGGTATTAATTAATGAAAACATCATTTAATATAGGTTAGAGGATGAATACTATGAGTATTTGGGGTTTATTCTTATTTTACATCGAGTGCACCTAAAGCATAGAGAACTATCTAAGTATGAGTTATAGATTTCAAAGATCCTTTCTTCATGGGTATATCATTTAAGAGGGTGGAGTAGAAATTTTCCTCCCTAAATATAGATATTGTGATGGACTGTACAAATGGATTGATTCAACAATTACACAATAGATTATTCCCTTAAAAGGATATTCCCTGCTCGACTGATAAATAAGGCGTATGAGAAACTATCCTCAATATATTTGGTTTTAATGAGAGTGTTTTTTCCTTTTTATGATTCATTTTAGTGGTCCCCACTTCTTCATCGAGTGAAGTTATCCTAGCTTGGAAATATCAATCTTGAGATCATACTTGACCAGATATTCATAGTTGATGTGCCTGAAGAATTTTCTAAAGGAGGGGATTATATAATCCCCTCCCAATAATAGATAATGGAATTACATTGAGTATTTTTTTTGGATTCCATGGTAAATGATTTTGAACATAGATAATCCCACTAGGGAATTGGTCCGTGGTGGTGTAAGTTTAATTTTTAATTTTTTTATTCTAACCATGTGGAAATTCTAGATGCATAGTCAAGGATGTTTCTCTATAGGTTGTGGTTTGGTCGCATGTGTATGGATATGTGTTTTCTTGGGGCATTGAGTTGATAGAGTAGGGCCATTTGAATGATTTGAGACTGCATATTTTGAAGTATAGTATAATGGGTTATTGGTGATATAAATGTATGTTTTATAGTGTTTTGGGGATTCTATTTCCATATATTGTTATTTTTGTTAGTATCGTTTTTGAAGAATGACAATAACCCCATAAGGTCTTATTTTTTGGTGGATACAACTTTGTATGGGGATAGAAGTGTGAATTCATGGTCTCCATTGATGGTAGAGAAAATTTTAAGCTATATAATTGTTTCCCTTGTGATTTTTTCTAGAAATGATGGAATGTTTGGTCTGTTAGGAGATGATAAGGAGTAGAATAAGGCCTTGATAAAATGATTCATTAAAAAAATTGTCAATATTTATCTTATAATTCTTGTTTTTTAATTAATCATTTTAATGATGATTCTAATGGATCATTGTTTCACTTAGTGTCATGAAATGGATGATCAGCGGAAAGAACAAGAATTATAAGATAAATATTGACAATTTTTTTCATGTGATATTATGATTTTATTAATTCATTACACTATATTAGGATTAATATTATCATTCCAATAATATGTGGAAATACATGGATGTAAATTAGAATTGAAGTGATGAAAAGAGGATTTTTTCCTATGTTATTTGTGTTTTGGGATCACATAGAATTTAATCCATTATAGGTGGATGGGGGATATCAAGGATAAAATATCCTTTCACATGTATTTTTATAATAAGTTTCTCAATTTTGAATCTCTTATTGTTTTCCTTTCTTAGGATGATAAGGTTTAAGGCAGTGAGAATATATAGAATTTATTTTTTCCTTAAGAAATACTTATCTCATTTTTGAGCTCTAGAGTTTCAAACCATGAAAATGGTAGAATATTTAATTCACTGTAGTAAAAACTCATGTTTATTTATTTTTATTTTTTCTCAAGATGTGGTTTTTTCCCTTATATTTAATTTTGATGATATTTCAAGGTATAATAATTTAAGGGGATATTTAATATTTTTATAATAAATAGATATTTTTTCCATGAATGAGAATGATTATATTTCTTAAATAGATCCCAAGATAGATATTATAAAACCATGGTTATTTTGAAAATGGGGGGTTTTACTTAGTATATTTTTTTATATGTTTAAGTTTTATCTTCTGAACCAAAACATGTCATGTCTTTTATGGAAAATACCTGGTTGACCTAATAACTATCTTATAAATATTCCTATTATATCTATTATTTAGGTCTAGGAAACGTTTTCTTTGGGGATCCATAAGTGGTATATGAGGATATGGATTTATTCTTGGAGGATAACTTGGTGATGCTGAAAAGAAGAGGTGGGTTCATGTGGAGTCAACACACATATTTTCAATGAATCTTTAAATCACCACAAGGTATAACTTTTCTAGTTCTAAATTATTCTTTATTTGTTCTTACAAACTTCCCGGTTTAGAATATTGGGTTTTTATCCCTTTTTTCTCATTTATCTTGAGAAAAAAAATTCCTCTAGACTTTTTAATGGCCAAAATCTCAATTATAGATGATTGGAATAGTGAGTTTGCAAAAGCTCATGAGAGAGGTGTCGATAAAACCAATGGATGTGGTGAAGGGGAATATTTTTGTGTGATATATAATTAATTAGAGAATGATGGAGGATCATTTATGATGATATAGGAATGGTTTCAAAGGGTAATTATAGATTATGAATGATAATTAAACTTAAAGTAAATGGTGGTGATGGTAGTTGGAATGGATGACCATAGGAGGGAAGGCGGTTATGCTGGGATGTAGTGGGTGGAATGTTGGGTAAAGATGGTGAGAATAATCATGTCAGTGATAGAAAAAAGGATAATAAAACTAATTATACCAATAAAATGTGATTACAAAACATATAGTACAGAGGTTACAAGATGTGTTTGGTCCTGATTGTGACAATGGTTTTCATAGTGGTGAGAAATATCACATGGAATGTTACCACATAGAATACACTATGTGCTAACATTGGTTGGTTTATAGGGTGATAAATATTACATGGTGCATTAATATGGGTAACAAACAATTTTTAGATAACTACACAACCTATGATTCACTGGAGTTCTCATGCAACATTACGCTAACATCACATGGTGCATCTGTTAAGAGGATGCAACCAAACAATGTGAGTGCACACCCTGATGTTCTATATGATACACATGGAATGTAGTTGTGTATTACATTAATTATCTATAGGGAGACAAGACTTGGTCCTCAGTAGATTATTCTAACTAACACTTGAGTCTTACACACTTTCTTGAGGATAAGGAAACTCAAAATATGTTTATTTTAACAACTTGGGCCATAGATAAAATGTGAAAGGTCAATATTTCCAAATATTTTTTCTTGAGTTTAAATGTTTTTATTCCCATAATTATGAGTAATTTCTATGTAAAGATCACATTTATTATTTTTTTGGATAACCGGGATTTTAATTGTTAAATTTATCAAAATATGATTTTTAATTATTTATTATCATTAGAATAGTTTGAATAAATATTGAATTTATTTTTTGGTGTTTGATAATTATTTTAGGTGGCTAGAGTTAATTTTGAAAAAATAAAGGTGTATAATTGTATTTGGAGATGTAACGTGTAGATTTTGAGTTCAAATGGTTACCTGTGTAAAGGAAATATTGAAATATGGGACGATACATAAAGGTTATCCTAGAGGAAAATGACATACATCAAGGTTATTTGGACTCCGCGTTAAGGTAAAATAGTACCTTTGTAAATGTAATTCATAATTTTATTGAGTTTTATAAAAGTATTATGAATCATATCACTACTTTCTATGCATACCTTTTAATTTTGATCATCATACTTTGAAATCTGTCATAATTTTAAAACTTTGAATGGGACTATAATACTTTGAGGGTTTCATTTGAATTAGAGTTGAGGTAAGAAAATAAAAAAGGAATGATCATATGAATCTACCATATGAATGTTTCATCATCATAAGTATTCGGATCATATGACTTTTCTCTCTAATGTCATACTTCACCCTACATCAAAGGACATTCTCCCCTGTGCCAAAAATATTGATCATAAGAAATTGAAATTTACTAATATATGTAACGCCTTGACCCCAGTTACCTAGATTCGGTGCATTATTACATAACATTGGCATGATCACAAGAAAGATCAAGTCTCGAAAGACCAATTAGTTTAGTAGCCTTGGAATAACGAGATACATTAATAAAGTTTACATTACATCATAAAAATGAAAACTATAACAATATAGTCTCCATAGTCCACACTCTTATCCCCTAATACTATTTCTGAAGGTCATTCATAAATTACTTCTTTACATGATGGAAAAAATAAAACATTGAAAGGGGGTGAGCTCAAATGCCCATTAAGGATAAAAATATAGCAGAAACTTTCATAAATAAGAATAAACATTTAAGGAAATGTATAACTAAAACAAAAGCCTTTTAAACTTGAACATAAACATAGTATGGAAAAAATAAAATGAAATAATTCCATTTACTTATTCACATGGATATTCTACTAATCGAATAATCACATGCAATATCAATAACCACTTTCATAATGATGGAATACATAATGCCAGACTATCATAAACACATAGCCAAGGCCTCGTGCCAAGACTAAAAATAAGATTTTTTCAAGGCCTTGTGCCAAGACACTAGTTTGTCTCATGATACCTACTGATGCATCGAGAAGCTATAGCGGGCTCCACCCGTCACATATTAAGTCCAATGCATTCCCATATGAAAAGGTTTAAACATAACATAAACATTCGTATTAAAACTAGCATACGAAATGTAAATACTTCATTATAAACCATTAAGGGTATAAAAATAACATATCCATAGTCAAACATATCACAAAACCTTCAATAAAATATGGATGTTTTTTTTATAATAAATCAGCTTCAAATAAGCTTAAAATCCATCAAAGGATGTTGACATAGATGAAATCAAAACTCTTTTTAGAGAAATATCTCTTTTTATTTTGAAATCATTTAAGAGTCATATAAAATAAAACATTTTCATTGAAAATATTTTTATAAGCTTGTAAGGGAAGCTTCGACGATTTTATAATGGCGGAAAATAGCCGCACCCGTCGTATAAGTTAAAAAAACATTCTTACCTTAATTCTGTCGAAAAGGTTAAAAAGCACCTTGTTTGGAAAATGACGGAAAGATTACTTTATAAACCTCTTATAAAAATTCAAAAAAGGGTATAAATGACTTTAAACCATATTATAGTAAATAGTAAAATTGTTTTGAAATTCATTTTTAAGAAACATGGATGTGGATGATAAAGAAGTCCCATTAGATTATTACGTATAAACAACCTCAGATAATGAAGTGATTGCAAAATAAACCCTTTCCTTGTACTTTTCCTTGGTTGGGGGTAGGTTAACCTCCTGTATAATGGTGAAATAATTGTTATTAAATTATACAATAATCATATATATTAATATGATATCATATATGATCTTTTAACATTGATTTGTTAATAATATCATTATATTATTGTCTTTTCGGGTGTTTACTTACTCGTTTTATTTTATATGTTTTGTTACGTAAGCCATGTTTGTCATAGATAGTTTGTACCTTATTCATATCCAGAATGATATAAAGTCCTTAAAAATTATTTTTAAATCATCAAATGATAATTATACTTGAATGGATACGATGGAGAATGAATCTCATCACGTTCGTGGAGACGGTAGTCTGTACCTACGCACGAGCGACAATATCATTATTTTGATATTAAAATAATATATAATTGGATGGTATATCATATGTACAGAATAATTATCATGTTATATTTATTATTTACATGAATTAAAAATCATTATTATACCCATCCAAATAATAATATATTGAATAACAATTACACCACAACGTGGAGACGGTAAGCCGTACGTACGCACGTATGGTGACATGTCATTCAAAGGATGGATAGAATACTGAATATGGATGTACCATATTTATAATAATATTACAGTATATAAGAGATACTGGATTCATTATTTTATAATGGGAATAACAAAGAAAGAAGAAGTTGAAGAAGAAATGAATTTGAAAAAGGGTGGTGAAAACATTACCTCTTCTTCGGGTTCTTCCTTTTGATTTGATCAAAAGGGCTCCTTAGGTTGGATTTCGGAACAAACTAAGGCCTCTAGGTTGTATTGAAGGAAGTTGATAGAGTATTTGGGCAAGTTTTGGACGAACCAAAAGGCTTTGAATGTTTTAATTAGTGAGAAGGGGGAGTTCCCTTTTATAAGACGGGTGAGGGGAACCATTGGAAAAGCTAGAAATATTAATTTATAATAAATTCATATTCGGTTTCTAATGTCAAAAAAGTGTATTATTTAAAGGTTAAGGTGGGGATAGGTCGAAAACCACTCAAAAAATAGAATTTAGATAGGTTTGGGTCATTATATTAACCTTATCTTTTAGTTTTAACTCTTAGTTAATTAGTTTGACACTTACCATGTCACTTTGTATTTTTATATTATATAGTTAATAAACATAGTATATACCTCCAAGAGACCCCCAAGTGGTACATTAATGATACACCTATCATGATATAAGTCTCTTGGACGAACCTTAGATTTTTAGGAATTTAATATTAATTAATAATATAATATTTGTTTTAAAAACTCTTTTATGTCAATTTTAACACTATTCAATAATTGATTTTTGTAAAAATCATAACAGAATTATTACTTCAAAAAAAATTAATTAAATCAATACTAACATGTAATATTATCCTATAAAATTAGTTTAATTCATAAAAATTCGTAAATTATATTTATTTGTGTATTTATAATATCAATTATTCTAATTTTTCATTAATTTATTAATTACTGCATCACCATTGTGTCATAATTAAATTAAATTATATAATTTCTAAAAATTATAAATAAAATATCATTATGTATGAAATATTTTTACCGTTCTAATGAATATTTATAGTCTAAAATAAATCATATATAAGCCTATGTAAAAATTGTTTTGTTAAAAGATATATGCTTATGTCATTTTTGTATTTATTTTAACTTAATTAATATAAAGTGTCATTATCACTTACAAGTGGCTACATGGGGTCCAAAAATAGACCCAAATATGGCCATGGTCGGAAATGTATCAACCAATGAGGTTTTGACACGTTTTAGGGTAATTTAGTATTATTATAATATTATTTTTTTAACCCTTATTTACCGGATTTACCCTTAACCATGGTAAATAAAATATTTACCGAAGTAATTATTCAAAATACCTGAAAATAAAAGTGACCTATTTACACAATATGAACATCCTGATTCCAAATATGGAATCCATTTTTCCAAATTCAAAACACAGATGTGGCAGAAATTAATTTAAAATTAATTTCTGTTGTAAAAACAAAAAGCGTGTTTTTAAGAGATAATAACTATCAAAATATTGACACTTGTTTATGTCTGGTTTAGTTGTCAAATTATGTACAATGACCAGAATTGTATTAAATGGTAAAAATATTTTCTAAATATACTTTAAAACCACTCAAATTCATAATCTATCAATATAAATTATTTCGATTAAAAAAATTGTTTTTAATTAAAATTTAGTAATTTTCCCTATTCATCAAAATATAAATGTTATCCGAAAAGTTCCAAAATTTCACCCTAGGATAAATTCGATATTCCGAATCCAAAAATGAAGTCCATTTTGAAAGATAAAATATATAAAATTTCAAAAAGTATGTATTATTATTCATAATGGCTAGTTTGATTGGTTGTGGTGTGTTAGAACTCGATGTTGCGTACAACACACGCTATCACATTATTCAAAGAGAAGCGTACCGTAGAAGCTTGGGGTGTTACATTCTCCCCTCCTTTAAATAATTTCATCCTTGAAATTTCTAGAATACTACCGCATGAAAAGACTTGGGTGGTTCTTCATCATAAGTTTCTCAGGTTCCCACGTTGCCTCTTCCATCTTATGGTTTCTCCACAAAACTTTTACCAGACGTGTCGTCCAATTTCTCAGCACTTGTTCTCTCATATCAAGAATCTTGACGGGATCTTTGTTTTAAGACAGATCGGGTTCCAGTTCTAATTCCTCATAGGTGAGTACATGCGTTGGGTTAGGCATGTATTTCCTCAATATAGATACGTGGAACACATCGTGAACTTTGGATAGACTTGGCGGCATTGCCAATCGGTAAGCTACAACCCCAATTTGTTCTAGAATTTCGAAAGGTCCGATGTACCTGGGACTCAATTTACATTTCTTACCAAAACGTATGACACCCTTCTATGGAGATACCTTCAGGAAGACATGATCACCGACTTGAAATTCCAAATCCTTCCTTCGATTATTGGCATAGCTCTTCTACCTACTTTGAGCTGCTTTGCTGTGATTTTGGATTACCTTCACCTTTTCCATCGTTTCCTCCACCAGTTCTAGACCTACAAGTTTTCTTTCACCAACGTCATCCCAACAGGTTGGTGTGTGACATCTCTTTCCGTATAATGCTTCATATGGTTCCATCTGAATACTCTAATGGAAGCTATTGGTATAGGAAAATTCTACCAGAGCTAAATATTGATCCCGCATACCCTGAAAGTCAAGTGATCAAGATCTCAACATGTCTTCTATGGTTTGAATAGTTCGTTCTTATTGTCCATATTTTTTAGGGTGGTAGGCAGTGCTCAAATGAAGTTCAGTATCCAAGGCTTTCTGAAGACTTTTCCAGAATCTTGAAGTAAAACGGGGATCACGATCTGAAATAATCGATAGGGGTAATCCATGAAGTCTCACAACTTCATTAATATATAGTCTTTCTAGACGTTCCAGTGGTATATCTTCTCTTATAGCAAAAAAATGTGCTGACTTGGTAAGACGATCAATAATAACCCATATTGCATCATTCCTTCTAGGATTCGTTGGTAGCCCCATGACAAAGTCCATCGTAATATTGTCCCATTTTCACTCCGGTATGGGAAGAGGTTGCATGACTCCTCCAAGCTGTTGCCTTCTATATTTCACTTGTTGAAAAACCATACATCTTGACACAAAATCATCAATTTCCCTCTTCATGTTGTCCCACCAAAAATGTTCCTTCAAATCTCTATACATTTTTGTGCTCCCAGGGCGTATTGAGAAATTGGAACTATGAGCATCATCCAGCAATTCCCTTTTTAGATCAGGTATATCGGGAACACAAAGACTCTTCCCAAATTTCAAAATTCCTTCTTCATACACAAAGTCTCTCAATCTCCCATCATTCACAGCTTTAATCTTCTTTTGAAATTCTTCATCATCAGTCTGAGAACTCTTAATCCTTTCTAGTAAAGATGGTTTGGAAACCATTTGAAAAAGCATTGATGTTTCACCTTCCCTGGTTATTCCCATGTCCATCTTCACTAGATACATGAAAATTGGATCCCTTTAAATTCTCATATTGTTCAAAACTCCATGATCTTTTCTTCTCAAAGCATCTGACACCTTGTTTGATTTCCCCGAGTGGTAGTGTATCATCTAATCATAAACCTTGTGTAATTCAAGCCATCTCCTTTTCCTTATGTTGAGTTCTTTTTGTGAGAAAATATACTTCAAACTCTTGTGATCAGTATAAATCTCACATTTTTCACCATATAGGTAGTGCCTCCATATCTTCAAAGCAAATATCACAGCTGCTAAATCAAAATCATGAGTAGGATAGTTTTGTTCATGAATTTTCAACTGTCGTGATGCATAGGCAATAACCCTATCATTCTGCATAAGGACACTACCAAGTCCTTTCTTCGATGCATCACTATAAATAACGAACCCATCATTCCCCGATGGTAGAGTCAATATAGGAGCATTGACTAATCTTCTCTTCAGTTCTTCGAAACATTCTTCACACTCTTTTGTCCAAACAAATTTAACCCCTCTACGTGTGAGCTTCGTTAATGGGTTAGCCAATCGGGCAAAATTCTGGACGAAACATCGATAATAACCTGCTAAACGAATAAAACTACATACCTCAGTTATACTCGTAGGTGCTGGCCATTCTTGGATTTCCTTGTTCTTAGAAGGATCAACAGAGATTCCATCTTTAGAGACAATATGGCCAAGAAAAGAAATCTCCTGAAGCCAAAATTCACATTTGCTAAACTTCCCATATAATTCATGTCTTCTCAGAGTCTTCAGGATAATGCGCAAGTGATTTTCATGATCTTCATAGCTTTTGGAGTATACCAAGATATCATCAGTAAATACCACAACAAATTCATCGAGATATTCCTTGAAAACTCTATTCATCAGATCCATGAATACAGAGGGTGCATTAGTCAATCCAAAATGCATTACTATAAACTCGTAATGCCCGTACCTGGTTCAAAATGCTATCTTTGGAATGTCTTCCTTCTTCACACACAACTGATGGTATCCAGATCGATGGTCAATCTTTGAAAAGTATTGAGCTCCATGCATTTGGTCAAATAAATCATCAATGCGAGGTAGGGGATACTTGTTCTTTATTGTTATAGCATTGATCTCCCAGTAGTAGATACATAACCTCATAGATCCATATTTCTTTTTAACAAAAAGAACAGTGGATCCCCATGGAGAAACACTAGGGCGAATAACTCCCTTATTACTCAATTCCTCTAGTTGTTTCTTTAGTTCGACTAATTCCACAGTGGCCATTATATAAGGGGTCTTCGATATAGGCCTTGATCCAGGAATTAAATCAATGGAAAACTCAACTTCTCGTTCTGGAGGATGTCCAGGTAAATCTTCTAGAAATACATCTACATATTCTTTCACAACAGGTACATCCTCTATTTGAACATTCCTTTCCTCACCCACAGTCATTTCATTCTATTCCTCCCCAATAATTGAATTTAGTTGAGCTAATGGGGGTAGATCTAGATAAGAATTAGGTGGTGACGATTCTGCTCTAAAGATAAGGTGTTCCTTATCATCATCATCAAAAATCATAACCTCCTTCTTCATAAATAAATCTTCACATCATGGTCCGAAATCCAGTCCATACCGAGGATTATATCAAACTCAATCATCGGTATGACGATGAGATCCGTAGATAAAGAACATTTATGTGCTCTAATGGGGACTGATTCACAAAACTTTGTTGCAATGATACTTCCCTTAGGAGTTTTAACTGACAACTCCCTTGTTAAATCAAATTGGAAATATCTAATTTTCTTAGAAAACTGGGAAGATATGAATCAATGCGATGATCCAGAATCAAATAATGCATTTTCTAAACTTGAGGAAACCATTAAATTACCTGCCACCACGTATTTTAGAGCTTCTACCTTAGCAGTAGTGATTGCATATGTTTGGCCTTGATCCCTTGGAATTTTCTAAGGTAAGTTCCCCTAACGCTTAGGACATTCATTTGCATAATTTCCCATCCCCTGCAATTGTAGCACTGAACATCGGTAGATTCCTTCTGCCCCTTGCAATCACGAGCTTGGTGGCCTTTTTCACCACACTTGTAACAGACACCCATTCCCTTCAAGAAAGTACCGGGGTGTTTCTTCCCACATTTACCACAGGATGGATATTCAAAATTTCCCTTCTTCCCCTTATTTCCATTCCCAGATTGATCTGCGGATCTCTTCTTCTCTTTCTTTTATTTAAAGTCATAAGACTTAGAGAATTCCTTTTCGGTCTTGAATGCACATGAGACAATGTCTTCGTACGATGAAAAGGATTGTGAGACTAATGCTCGATGGAGAAATGGTTTTAACCCATCAAAGAAACGATCAATATTACTTCTGGGGTTATGTATATAATCTCCAGCATACCTTGCTAACCTTGTAAAGTTAGCCTCATACTTTGTGACATTCTCATCCTCCTTTTGTCTCAGACTCAGAAATTGCCTTTACATATCTTCTCGATGGTCACGAGGAAATTATTTTTCTAAAAATAGATCTTTGAACTCCCTCCATTCCATATTTGATACTTCATCATCTTCCTTCATTTTTTGAATCAATGACCACCATTGATCAGCATCTCCAGTGAGGCGGTAAACTGCCATGATAACTTTTTCCCTTTCACTACTCCCCAAAGCCAGAAATATTTTCTCTAGGGAATTTATCCATTGCTCAGCTACTAAGTGATTTGTACTCCCATTGAACGTTGGTGGTTGTTGCCTCATGAATCTATCTAACATTGATCCTCCACGCTGCGGATCAGGGTGCTCTATACGGGTAAGGTTATTATTCATAACCTGAGTGAGTAGTCCCAGTATGGTGATTAGATGATCGGCACCAGTTGCATCACCATCTCCACTATAATTATCTTGAGCAGGAGGGAAATCCTTACATGGAGTGAATTCATTGATATGGTTTCCATTTCTTCCACTAGGCGCCATTTCTAAACAATGGCATAAACTAGATCAGTTTATGAATCAAAATACATAATTCCATACTTATAAAACACTTAACATAAATTGAACTATTTATGGATATAATCCATAATCATAAAAATGTTTTCTTTGAGGAAGTATATACTCATAAACATTTCATAACTATTTTTAAATAAAATGAGATTTATCCTAAGCATATCCCCTGATAGTGTCATAACCAAGAGTGTAGCAAGGCCCGTTGTCGTGCACCAGTTCCTGTTCGAGTCTAGCTCAAAGCGGTGTTTTTGGTTTTTACCCCTAGGTACATCTGTGCTAGAGACACCTCTACCTGATCGTATCCAGACAGGGATGTATTTCTTGGAAAACTCAAAAAATCTCTACAATACCAAAATTATAGGAAGTTCTCCTATACTAATCCTCAAAGTCCATCTTAGGTCTATGTGCTCTAATCAGAGTTCATCTAAATCTACCTTCCAAGGTTTGTACTAAACTTCCTCTAATACCAACTGTAATGCCCTGACCCCAGTTACCCAGAGTCAGTGCATTATTACATAACATTGGTATGATCACAAGAAAGATCAAGTCTCGAAAGACCGATTAGTTTAGTAGCCTTGGAATAACTAGATACATTAATAAAGTTTAAATTCCATCATAAAAATGAAAATTAAAACAATATAGTCTCCATAGTCCACACTCTTATCCCCTCGTACTATTCCTACAGGTCATTAATAAATTACTTCTTCACATCCTGGAAAAAATAAAACATTGAAAGGGGGTGAGCTCAAATTCCCAGTAAGGATAAAAATATAGAGGAAACTTTCATAAATAAGAATAAACATTTAAGGCAATGTATAACTAAAACAAAAGCCTTTTAAACTTGAACTTAAACATAGTATGGCAAAAATAAAATGAAATAATGCCATTTACTTATTCACATGGATATTCTACTAATCGAATAATCACATGCAATATCAATAAACACTTTCATAATGATGGAATGCATAATGCCAGACTATCAAAATCACATAGCCAAGGCCTCGTGCCAAGACTACAAATAAGATTTTGTCAAGGACTTGTGCCAAGACACTAGTTTGTCTCATGATACCTACTAATTCATCGAGGAGCTATAGTGGGCTCCACCCGTCTCATATTAAGTTCAATGCATTCCCATATGAAAAGGTTTAAACATAACATAAAAATTCGTATTAAAACTATCATACGAAATGTAAATACTTCATCATAAACCATGAAGAGTATAAAAATAACATATCCATAGTCAAACATATCACAAAACCTTCAATACAATATGGATGTTTTGTTTCATAATAAATCAGCTTCAAATAAGCTTAAAATCCATCAAAGGATGTTGACATAGATGAAATCAAAACTCTTTTTAGAGAAATATATCTTTTTATTTTGAAATGATTTAAGAGTCATATAAAATAAAACATTTTCATTGAAAATATTCTTATAAGATTGTAAGGGAAGCTTCGACAATTTTATAATGGCAGAAAATAGCTGCACCCGCTGTATAAGTTAAAAAAAACATTCTTACCTTAATTCTATCGAAAAGGTTAAAAAGCACCTTGTTTGGAAAACGACGGAAAGATTCCTTTATAAACCTCTTATAAAAAGTCAAAAAAGGGTATAAATGACTTTAACCCATATTCTAGTAAATAGTAAAAATGTTTTGAAATGCATTTTTAAGAAACATGGATGTGGATGATAAAGAAGTCCCAGTAGATTATTACGTATAAACAACCTCAGATAATGAAGAGATTGCGAAATAAACCCTTACCTTGTACTTTTCCTTGGTTGTGGGTAGGTTAACCTCCTATATAATGGTAAAATAATTGTTATTAAATTATACAAGAATCATATATATTAATATGATATCATATATGATTTTTTAACATTTATTTGTTAATAATATCTTAGTATTATCGTTGTTTCGGGTGTTAACTTACTCGTTTTCTTTTATATGTTTTGTTACGTAAGCCATGTTTTTCCTGGATAGGTTGTACCTTATTCATATCCAGAATGATATCAAGTCCTTAAACATTATTTTTAAATCATCAAATGATAATTATACTTGAATGGATACGATGGAGAATGGATCTCATCGCGTTCGTGGAGACGGTAGTCCGTACGTACGCACGAGCGACAATATCATTCTTTTGATATTAAAATAATATATAATTGGATGGTATATCATATATATAGAATAATTATCATGTTATATTTATTATTTACATGAATTAAAAATCATTATTATACTCATCCAAATAATAATATATTGAATAACAATTACACCACGACGTGGAGACGGTAAGCCGTGCGTATGCACGTATGGTGACATGTCATTCAAAGGATGGATAGAATACTGAATATGGTTGTACCATATTTATAATAATACTAAATTATATAATAGATACTGGATTAATTATTTTATAATGATAATGAAAAAGAAAGAATAAGTTTAAGAAGAAATGAATTTGAAAAAGGGTGGTGAAAACATTATCTCTTCTTCGGGTTCTTCCTTTTGATTTGATCAAATGGGCTCCTTAGGTTAGCTTTATGAACAAACTAAGGCCTCTAGGTTGTATTGAAGGAAGTTGAGAGAGTATTTGGGTAGGTTTTGGCCAAACCAAAAGGCTTTGAATGTTTTAATTAGTGAGAAGGGGGAGTGCCCTTTTATAAGAGGGGTGAGGGGCACCTTTGGAAAAACTAGAAATATTAATTTATAATAAATTCATATTCGGTTTCTAATGGATAAAAAGTAGATTATTTAAAGTTTAAGGTGGAGATAGGTCGAAAACCACTCAAAAAATATAATTTAGACAGGTTTGGGTCATTATATTAACCTTATCATTTAGTTTTAACTCTTAGTTAATTAGTTTGACACTTACCATATCACTTTGTATTTTTATATTATATAGTTAATAAACTTACTATATACCTCCAATTGACCCCCAAGTGGTCCATTAATGATACAAATATCATGATATAAGTCTCTTGGACGAACCTTATATTTTTAGGAATTTAATATCAATTAATAATATAATATTTGTTTTAAAAACTCTTTTTTGTCAATTTTGACACTATTCAATAATTGATTTTTGTAAAAATCATAACAGAATGATTACTTCAAAAAAAAATTAATTAAATCAATCCTAATATGTCATATTATCCTAGAAAATTAGTGTAATTCATAAAAAGTCTGATATTATATTTATTTGGGTATTTATAATATCAATTATTCTAATTTTTCATTAATTTAGTAATTACTGCATCACCATTGTGTCATGATTAAATTAAATTATATAATTTCTAAAAATTATAAATAAAATATCATTATGTAGGAAATATTTTTACCTTTATAATGAATATTTATAGTCGAAAATCCAACATATATAAGCCTATATAAAAATTGTTTTTCTAAAAGATATATTCTTATGTCATTTTTGTATTTATTTTAACTTAATTAATATAAAGTGTCATTATCACTTACAAGTGGCTCCATGGGGTCCAAAAATTGACCCAAATATTCTCATGGTCGTACATGTATCAACCAATATGTTTAGGACATGTTTTAGGGTAATTTATTATTATTATTATTATATTATTTTTTTAACCCTTATTTACCGGATTTACCCTTAACCATGGTAAATAAAATATTTACCGAAGTAATTATTCAAAATGCCTAAAAATAAATGTTAACTATTTACAAAATATGAACATCCTGATTCCAAATATGGAATCCATTTTTCCAAATTCAAAACACAGAAGTGGCAGAAATTAATTTAAAATTAATTACCGTTTTTAAAAACAAAAAGCGTGTTTTTAAGAGATAATAACTATCAAAAGATTGACACTAGTTTATGTTCGGTTTAACAGTAAAATTATGTACAATGACCAAAATTTTATTAAATGGTAAAAATATATTCTAAATATACTTTAAAACCATTCAAATTCATAATCTATCAATATAAATTATTTCGTTTAAAAAAACTGTTTTTAATTAAAATTTAGTAATTTTCACTATTCATCAAAATATAAATGTTATCCTAAATGTTCCAAAATTTCACCCTAGGATAAATTTGATATTACGAATCCAAAAATGAAGTCCATTTTGAGAGATAGAATTTATAAAATTTTAAAAAGTAGGTATTAATATTCATAACTGCTAGTTTGATTGGTTGTGGTGTGTTAGAACTCGATGTTGCGTACAACACATGCTATCGCATTATTCAAAGAGAAGTGTACCATAGAAGCTTGGGGTGTTAAAATATATCTCCTAATGAGTTGGGAAATTGAAAAAGGTAAAATTTATATGTGGAAGGAATATATCCATCCATATGACATTTTCAGTAGGTGCATATAACATTTCATTTATGTCTAAGAGAATTTTCCTACATGTATGACACTATGAAAAGTTTTAGGATATTTTGATGAAGTAATATAATATTTAATCAATCCAAAATCTTTTAAAAGAAAAAATTCAAATTCGTAGAACATTTCGGATACTCATAGGAAATTTCATTCATAAATAGGATGTTTTAATCCTTGTAGGATAATTTACCTCATGTAGGATATTATGTTTCAATGTAAGATGATTTACTTTGAAAAACAATTCATCTAATAGATTAAAACAATGGAATTTCAAGATATCCATTTGTACTTCAAGCTAAGTCCTTGGGATGCCACTTTAAAATTAATGATAAAAATCAGAGTTGGCCACAAGGATTATAAAATTCATGATTTTTTGATCAAGAACATGGAAGGTATGCTATAGATTTTTTGGATATTTATAGATCATAGATAATAAGGAATACCATAGGTGAAAAAGGGAAGATAAATATTTCAAAAGATTAAGGATATTAGATGTTTGACCGTGGTAAAGAATATGAAAACCGAGTTTCAATAAAAAGAACATGAATCCGATTATAGTTGGTGTTGGTGGCCCACGTGACTACAACAGTTTCTACTATTTTACTATTTTCAATTATTTCATGTTTTCTTAGTTTTTAATTTATTTTTATTCCTCTTTTATCTCTATTTACCTTAAAATTGATGGGTAATACTTAATTAACTGAGGAAGGTGAGGAGATTTGTTTTAATTCTTGAGTCTTCATATAATTATGAATAAAACTCTACTTTGTTGATTTATTTGGGTTTTAGTGGATATTTGATACTTTTAATGAAATTGTGTTTATGTGTAGACATGTTCATTATTAATTAATTATATTGATAATATAAAATATCCCTACACCTTGTGTATCTTATCTTAAAGTAATAGTAAATGATAACTGGTGATTTTCTAGTAATTTTTAATACATGTGTGAATGTCGTGAGTTGCTCCTAATTTTCCAAGGAACACTAATACTTGACTGGGTATTACCTAGGGAGATTATTAATGATTTATTGGTTTTTTACAAACATAGGAAGGGGACTGACCATCTGGTAATCATTGTTATATCAATCACCAAAATAACCTTCAACTTATTATGATTGAGGAATCAATTGAGGAATATCTCATTTTTTAATTAATAAAAAGTGAAGTGAAACTATTTTAGAGATAGTGATATAATTACAGTAGTAATTCAAACCTCAAAACCATAACTTACTTTGTCAAATATTTTGAATCTCTTATTCCATTAATTGTTTGTTTTCTAAAACCAAAAAATTTCAAAACATCTAGCTTTTTCTTAGCGTGAAAATTGATTTTAAGCACTCATATTTGGTGAAAACATAGGGTTACAACTACTAATAAATTTATCCTAGGAAATAATAGTATTTTTAGATACTTTTAATAAGTATCCTCAAATAATTGGCACTATTTCTGGGTAAGTATGGCCAAGTATATCTAAAAATTATGGGGCCCAATATTCTACTAACCATCTTGACCCTTTTAATCTATAAATTGAAAGGAATATGCTAACTAGACTTATAAACTTTATTTTATAGTAAAAATATGAACAAATACCCGTTAAAAATTCAATTAAAACTTACAACATTCACTCTAAGCATGTTATCATGGGAATAAACCCTAAACATACTTTAAGAGACCTATATTCCCCATAATTAATCAATTAAAATAATAATATTTCCATTTCATCATGATTTTGAACTTAAAACTTGTAAAGTACAATTACCACAAAAGTTTCATGTCTTGGAAGGTGATGATCCAAACAATAATATCGTATAAATTATACTGGGTATTCTAACTTGAAGTATATATGTGTTGTTTAGGAGTAAGTAAAGTTAAGGGCACCCCCCTTTTCACTTGACGGATTTTCCAAATAATGGTTCTACAACCAAAAAACATGAGAGGTCTATGAATGGGATAATCTATATAAGAGATTTATTTAGATATTTATATATACCTATAGGATAACAGATGTCGGGAATGAGTTGTATTCCCTTAGACAATCTACTAGAGAATAAGTGTTTAGTTCAATTTAAGAAACATTTCTGCCAGTTTCCAATATCAATAAATAGAGGGTAATAACTTAATTTTATCATTATAGAAATTTATAATGGAAAATTAAAGATTCATACTTGATTCATAATCATGAGTATCATTGATAAAAAAATCACCAGTAGAAGTTAAGGGAAGAATTGAGCAGATTTCTCAGAACTCAGAATAATTGGGAATAAGAGGATAGACACTACAGAAATATGTATGGTAATAAATTCTCAATAACTTCCATTATTAAAATTTATACATATATATTTAACAATCCCTATGAGAAATATGGATTTAAAATATAAATGGGAACAATATCCATAGGTTAAGATATGTGGTTTATGGAAATCACCTAACCATTTCACTAAATAGTGTGATGATGTAAAGGACCTGAAGAGTTGTGTAGTAGCCTTCCATCTAAAGAAATTTTTGCATCCCAATCAAGGATTGAGAGATAATTACTATATAAAATATGGATTGGGTAATAAAAAAATCAATTATGAAACCTATCACTAAAATTATTACCCATAACACTCCCATCTTTTCTAGTAGAAAATTCAGAAATACACCTAAGAAACACTTTTCTAAACGCCTTACAAGTAGTCTAAAAACAAACTTGCATAATAATATCCCCTTAATTTTTAACAAAAGAAACCATATAAGAAACCATCAACCAGTTAACCACCACATCTATAATAACTACATTTAGAAGTTGAGAAGCTTGGGAGTGAAGTTGGAGAGTTAAAAAACCAGATCAATAGTCCAGTTGTGATTTTATCCCAAAACCCATAAATCTTTCTAGGCCAATTGGTCCCAAATAAAAAAGGGAATATGAGCATGAACACTAATATAAGAACCAAGGATATTCACCTCATAAATTATAATGGTTTGGAAAAAATCCACTTATCACTAAAAAAGGATATAGAAAACCTTAAATTGAACAAGAACAACATAACATTGAAGAGCATACTCGGGAGGAAGCAGAATAAAGATAATAAGAACCAATTTCTAAGGAATTAAATAAGGAAGATAAAAAAAATTTAACCAAGGATAAATAAGAGAGAATAAACACCCTTATAGTGAGTAAAAATTTAGAAGATAGATCTCCAACTTCTATTCTCTTCATGTATGATTCTATCCAAAAATATCCAAGAGGAAAACATGTAAAGGAAAATTTTAGAGATTTTATAGGATGTTAAGATAAAAAGTTCCATTATAGAAGCTATCAAAAAAATCCCCAAGCATTAAAGGTTCCCTAAATAAATTTTAACCAAGAATGGTAGGATTTAAATAAATTAAAGAATTATTTTTTTATGGAAGGTCTTAGTTATAGTCCCCCCATAACTTCCAAAAAAAGTTCAAGATAAAGGGATTAATTTACCCATTTAACTATTATATCTATAAATTTTCTTGATTTTCTATATGATTTCTGAGAATCTATAAGTGTCATGATTCACTTGGTTCTTGTATATTTTTAGATGGGAGACTTTAAACCCACAAAAGTGGTGATTCAAATTGAAAACATATCGACTATTTTTACCTAAGAAGAAAAAAAATATGTCTTAGTTGGAGTAGAATACCAAATTTTCCCAGTATACTTCTATGTACATAACATTGAAGAAGATATAATTCCAAAATATTCACCCATAATTTTGGGGAGACCTTTCTTAATGAAAACTAAGATAATCATCAATGTACATGAATGAAAAAATCACTATAGAGTTTTGAGAGAACACATTCCATTTCAAAATCTTTGACTACATATTGAATCTTTTAGCTGATTATTCAATCCTTATACTTTCCCACAATTAATAGGTTGAAACCATAAAAGACCTTGGAATGTTACATGATTTTTTTAGTCTTAATAAAACAAATAATTATTGAAAACTCCGTATATAATAAAGTAATTTTTTTTAAATAATCTCTTTTCAATGTGTTATATGAGGTAACTCATGAGTTTACTGAATGTTTTGATTTTATATTAAATGAATATTGATTATATATTTCACCTTATGTGTAGTAATTACAATATATGAAAGTGATAAACCCAAATATGATTGTATTTATTAAACAACCACCACATATAGAATTAATACCTTTGCCTATAGATTTGACATTTGTGTACTTAAGAAAAGTAGGAAAGTTACCAGTGATCATTGAAAAATAACCAACCCCTAAACAAGAGAAAAATTGTTTGAAATTTTAAGGGATAATGATCAATACATAGGTTGGAGTTTAGGATACATCCTATGAATAAATCTCGAAATATACATGCATAGAATTTTATTTGAGGAAAATTCCATACCTGTTAGGCATCCCAAAAGAAGGTTTAATTCCATAATTTAGAAGGTAGTGAAAATTAGATAAAGAGGTTACTAAAATAAAACATCATATACCCCATATTTGACTCACATTGGGTCACCTCCATCCATACCATTCCAAAGAAATCATGATTAACTATTATGAGGAATGAACAAAATGGATTGATACCTGATAGAATTAAAAATAATTGGGGAGATTATATAGATTATATGAAGATGGATTATATTACTAGGAAATATCATTTCATAATTCACTTTATTGAATAGATGATAGATATATTGTAATGTAAAACTCATTATTTCTTATTATATGGGTGTCATATTATTTTTAGGTACCCATTCCTTCATAGGACCAATATAAGACTACATTTAAGTTATCATTTGAAATATTTTTCTAAATTATGGTTTCAATTTTATTTTATAATTATAAATGAAAATTTAAAAGGTGTATGATTTTTATCTTTTTATGAACATGTGTAATATTTCACAGATCTATTCTAGGATGATTTCGTTGTTTTTGGTAATTTATTTGATCTATTTTTTTGAAATATAATTGTTTTAAAAAATGTATTGAAAAGATGTTGGTTTTGAATTATAAAAATTTTCATTTCATGGTTAAAAGGGAATAGTTTTGGGTAATTTCGTTTAAAAAAACTCATTGATTTCAATATGTCAAAAATTAAAATAATACAATATTTTCCTTACCTAACTTGCATGAAACATGTTATATCCTTCCTTGGACATGCATGTTTTTATATTAGATATACTAAAGAATTTAGTAATATTTATCTTCCACTATATATATTACTTTTAAAGGATACTAATTTTTATTTGAATGATGTTTTTAAGGAATATTTTGTTGAATTAATTTATAGATTAATCACCCTTGCAGTGATGTTTCCACCTAACTAGGTGAACCCCTTTGAGTTACTTTGTGATTCTTCTAACCAAGTTGTAGAATTAGTTATTTTATAAAGTATTGAAGATAGACATAAAGTCATTTAGTATTACACAAGAACCTTATAATCTACCCAAAATACACTATGCAATAACTAAAAATGATTTTTTGTAGTCATTTTTTATATTTAGAAAAAATTAAATCCATTTTTCTTGGAACTAAAGTCACTATGTTTTCGAGTCATGCTTCCCTAATATACTTGATTAAGAATTCAAATGACAATCATAGTTTGATGAAATGTATGGTATTATATAGGAGTTCAATGTGGAAATAAAATATAATGAATGAGTTGAGAAATAAGTGGTCGATCACCTGAGTATACATCCCAATGCTGCTAAAACAAAAAAGTTATACCAAGACCCACTTAGTGATCCAATTCTAGGAAAAAAAATTAATTTAATTTGAGGATATATACCTTGTAATGATGTAATGGTTAATTATATGGTAACTTATCATGTCCCATACCACTTGAACCGCTAAAAATTTCAAAAACTCAAACATGACCCAAAATTTTACATTTGGGATGATCCATATCTTTGGACAATTTTTAATTACCATGTGATTGGAATATTCTTACCTAGAAGTGAAATAAAAATCATAATAGAGTCCTTTAAGATAATAACTTGTGGAGGAAACACTATATCTCAATGGAAAAAATAATTTTGTTTAATATGGAGACCATATTCATTAATTCTCAAGAGTTATGACTTTTTTAAACAATTATAGCTTTATAGAAACATTTTTAAAAGATAATAAATTCTATTAAAACACCTCATATTTTGTGAGATATTTGATTTTTTTTAGTATAATTTATGGAATATTTTCACATGTTTTTTTAGGAACTCTTAAATTTTTATAGAAGTTTATTATGCTTCAAAATGGGTGGAATCCAAGGAAACCAAAACTGATAATGCTAAATTTATTTGTACTTTTTTATGATTTAATATCTTTTTTTGTGTTGGAGTTCCAAGTGCAATAATTAGTGATTGAGGGACCCACTTTTTCAATGGGATCATGGAATAATTATTGATAAAATATAGATTATATCACAATATATCCAAAACTTACCATCAAAAAACAAATAGGAATGTTGAAGTGTGAAATACGGAAATTAAAAGGATTTTTAAAATACTATTAAACTAGAAAAATGAATAGATCAAAAGGTTATAAGACATTATATTTGATTATAGGATCACATAAAAAACCTCATTGGAAAGATTATATACCATATAATATATGGAAAAAGCTGTCACCTACCTTCGGAGTTGGCACACATGGCATACTGGGTTGTGAGAGAAATAAATATTGATCTGCATAGAGTAGGAAAATAAAGAAGACTACACCTGAAAGAGTTAGAGGAGATCCAAAGAGAATAATTTTAGAGCTCAAAAATATATAAGGTAAGAGTGGATCGTGATAAAATAATTCATTATAAATACTTCCATCATGGGAACAAATGGTTGTAATATAACTCAAAACATGAGATGAATCCATGTAAAATTCATTATCTATGGGAAGGAAAACTTATAGTTACTCATGTGTATTGTTTTAGTGATATGAAAATCATAAAATAAAGAATAAGACATCTATCTACCTGTAATGGTAATATTCTGAAGAAATTATAAGGAATATTTCCCTAAGAGCTATTGGAGGAGAGAAAACTCCTCCAACTTATCTATTAGTAAAGACCCATCGGGTCATACCTCTTCTAATCACTTTATTACATGCTATGATTCCATTTGAAATATAAAAACATGATAATTTTTTATAATTAATTGAGGAAATAACATAAATTATATGTGGGATAGGAAACCTTTGTATTTTAGGACTTTTTGTACTTTTTTTCAAAATTATGTTCCTTTTTCTGAATTTTATGTGTGTTTCTTTTCATTTTACTATGTTTATTTTCATTTTTGTGTATTTTTAAAATCTATTAAGTTTAAATTGAATTACATTTAAAATTTTGAATCTATGAAAATGTTAAGGAAACTATTTAACCCATTTACTCAACATATATATATGTTGAAATGAATGTTTGTTTTCAAATTCTGAGTAAGATAACTCCATTCAAGAACCTTTGATTTTTGAATCTATTTACATGAAATAATGTCTAATATTTTAAATCACTTACCTGAGAGGATTTTTAACCACCTTTGAAATAATATTCAAAATTCAATATTTTATGATATAACTAAGACATGTTTGATTAACTATAAATTTTTGAGTAATCTAGTTAAAACCACAGAGTATTCAAGGACCATGTACTATACATGATTGAGGAATTATTTTGATTGAAATACCATTTTAAATTGAACTCTATTTTAAAGACTACTTTGACATTTAATCCTTGTAACCCTTATCATCCATTAATGACCTTGATAGGCAGCCACATTACATGAAAAATATCACTATATACCTTTCTATAGATTCTAATGAATGATCTAGGTTAAATTACAATGTGAGGTGGGAAGAAAATGAGATGGAACAAACTAATATTTAGAATCTATTTGAGATAAAGAGAGAATTTTTACAACATTTATACTAATATTTTGTATGGAAAATCATGACATAGAGGATGATAAGATATCGTAGTTATCTTACAAGGATGGACATAGAAGTCTACCATTGTTTTGAAGAAAAAAGTACCACTCTTTCCTCTAAAAATCCAATTCTACATAAAATTATAGATTTGAATTCAAGATAAAATAATGATATAATGGGGGAATGAGGGAATAAATATATCATTGATGATGAAGTTCTCAAGGTTATACTATCCAAAATGTTGAAGAGGAGTTAGATAAAAACTAGAGTTTTTTGGAAGCTGAACATTTCTTAAAGATGATGATATCTATGAAGTCTATCCAGTATGAGGTATTGGAATAGATTTAACGCATATATTGAATAAATTCCCTAGAAAACATCTAATATAAGAAAAATAATTCAAAATCTAGGTCTAGATATATGTCACACACACAAGAATGAAATTCAGAGTCCCTCTATGACTTCATTAGAAGAACGAAAAAGAAAAAAATGTGACCTGATGAAGGAAATAGTTAAAGGGAATGTTAGATACTGATAAAAAGTAAAAATTTGTGTTATATCCTACTTATTTAAAGGGAGTGGATATGTTTTAGTGGAGTAGTAATATAGTGAGGATACAATTCTTGAAGGAAACTGAAATTCATGCATTATGTTTAAGAATATATCCAAAACTCATGACCTACCTTATAATTTCCTTACTAGAAACCACCAACCAAAAGCCAAAGAAAAATCTAAAAAATCTCTCATGATATGAAAAAATACTTGACTCATTGATTTGAGATTAAAAATTCATCAATCATACAGTGAAACATACATGAAATTGGAATGAGGAATTTTTCCTCCTAAAATTCATGATCAAGTGTTTACCAAAATATTTTCTGGAGGGGGTAGGTATAAGTGTGTATGAGAGGATAAAAGAAGTGATAGTTAATTGATTGTACCAAATTAAATAAATGTAATTAGGAAAATTTAGGAGGAATGATGATATTGAGAAAAATGGTATTGAAAAGGAAACTACCATTGTCTTGTATTTGATTTTTTCTTGGAAATATTTTCGATGTCCGCTTATCTGAGAGACTAAGGTTTATGTTTGGGGGAATTTACATGAAAATATTTTCACACAATTTTTTGTAATTCTTCAATATTTTTAATCCAATTTTTTTGACTATTTTATTTGAAAATATCAAATTTATTAGTTTTGTGAATAACTTATATTTTAATTGTTAAATAGATTAAAATTTTATTATTAACTATTTATTTTTTTTAGAATTGTTATAATAAATATTTCAGTTAATTTTGTGTGTTTTTATAATTATTTTGGGTAGATTGCGTTGATTTTGAAGAAATAAAAGTTGATAATTTGAGTTGAATAAGTAATATGGAAATTATGACTTTAAATTATTACAAGAGTAAAGGGAATGTTGAAATCTAATAGCATATATAAATTTCCTCCTAGAGAAAAATGTCTTACATCAGGGTCATTTGAACTCCACATTATGGTAAATAAGAACATATGCAATGATTATTCGAGATTTTAGTAATTTGTTTAACGGTTTTCTGGATTTTATGACTCCTACCTTTGTATATATTCAATCTCCCATCATAATATTTTGAAATAAATCTTTATTTTATGAATTTGAATGGGAGAATATGACTTTGAGGGTTTCATATAACCTTGAGATGAGTTGGGAAAAGTCTTGAGCGTATGACTTTTCCATATGAATTTTTTATCATTATATGTATTTGGATCTTATAAATTTTATCTCAAATTTCGAACATCACCCATCATCATAATATTTTAACCTCCGAATATGAATTTCTTATCGTAAGGCTTTATAAAGTCTGATGATATCATCTAATGAGCCAAAAAATGAAAAAAATTAAAAAATAATATAGGTAATACATATATCTATCCATATGATATTTTTAATAGTAATGTATGAAATTTAATCTATGTATAATAGATTTATCCTAATATTATGAAATTTGAATAGGAATTACGATATTTCGAGTAGGTTTTATAATATTTTAGAAATAAAAAATCCATCAAAGGATAAAGTCATATGCCCAAGAAAGTTTGGCTACCTATGACATTTCATTTGGGAATATGATATTTTACCTCACATAGGAGAATTTATCTCATGTGTGATATTTTATTTCCTCGTATAATTATTTACATTATAAAAATTCAGGTAAGGGATGAAAAAAGGGAGTTCAAGGGATACATCTACAATTCAGGTCATGGGCTTGGGGTGTCACTTTAGTATTAATGAAACCAATCATAGGTAGCTACATTGATTATATTATGAATGATATTTTGTTCAAGAGAAAGGAAGGGAAGCTATAGATTTTGGGAAGGTTAAATAACTGTGAAAAATAATAAATATTGTGGGAGAAAAATAAATATGTTGATTTCAAAAGAGTGGGGATCTCAAAGGTTTGACCATGGTAAAGAAGATTGAAACTGAGGATATACATTAAGAACATAAAGTTGAAGTGATTTGGTAATAAAGTTCTGATTGAATGATATTATTTCTATTTTTATAATTTTTCAATTTATTTCCTAATTTCTTAATTTTTAATGTATTACAGTTCCTTTTTCATCTCTATTACCCTTTATATGGTAAGATAAAACATAAGGGATCCAAGAAGGGGAGGAGATCCATTATAATGCATTAGTATTCATACCTTGATGAATAAAACTATTTTCTATTGATTGATTTTTGTTTTAAGTAATTGTTTTATTCTTTCAAAAAAAATCTTAGTCTTTATTTGTTCAAAACTAACATCTCAGTTTGATAATCTATCATCTCCATCTACTTAGAATAACTTTTTCTCAATGGAACATGTCGTGTTAGGTGGTGGATGTTTAGAAATTATTGGAATATTTTTTATTCTTGTGAGTTGTTCCTGATTTCACAAAGAACACTAATACTTTATTTGATATATCCTTGGTAGATTTAGAGTGGTTCAATAATTTTTCACACACATAGGAAATGAGGCTAACCAAGATGAAATTACTATTACATCAGTCTCCATAATAATATTTAACTGAGGGTGATTGAGGAATCAATTGAGGTGTGTCTCATTTATCAATTAACAAGAAGATAATTAAAACTATTTTATAGAAAATGATAACATTACAATTAGAAATCGAACCTTGAACCCATAAATTACATCATAAACTATTTGAAATATATTGTTCCTTCATTTAATTTTTTTAAAACCCAAAAAATTTAGAAATAACCACTTTTTTAATGTAATAATTGATTTTGAGAACTCCCATATGGAAAAACCCCAAGGATACAACTACAAATACATTTACCCTTGAAAATTATTTCTTTTTGAGCCCCCCATGATATGTAGAATCAATATTCTTAGATAAATCATTCGATGAAAATCCAATGTCTTTAAAATGACTTTTTATATGTTCCATGACTGAAAAAATGAATCGCATTAATGCATGACTAGATTTTTTTCCATGTCTCACATCCCATCTCTTGAAGATGAACATGCTATGAACTATGTATAATTTTTTTTTCAAAAATTCTATCTTAGGTTTTAGAATTATAATAATTGATAATATATTCAATTGTTTTCCACATTGAACATGATGATGTGTATCTATTCATAGTTATGGGGTTTTTCTAAGACAATATGAGAAAATAGAGTCCCTTAGCTTCTTAAAGATGATGAAAAAGCATGGGAATGATGTCTGGAGTAAGAATGAAGTTAGTAACCCCCCTTTTGGAATGAAGATGATAGGTTGGGGTCTTATACACACTTTATGGAGTGATTAATCCCTCATAGTTTTTGGGAGTGGTTCATTCACTTCATAAATTTAGGCACAGAGTGGGACCCCCTTATTCATGATAATATTTGGTTCCAATATAGGTTTTAGAAACCCCGTTATTTAATTCCCATTAATGAGGAGTATTTTATCCATATAATTTATGGGGTTGGTACCCCCTGTTAATATGGGTGGAGGGTCCTCCATATATGGGGTTGGAAACCCCCTAAAAATACTCATATATTCATGAGGTGCGGGTGCAACATCCCAGGTGATTATAGAATAATACTTTTCATATTTATTAATGAAGTGCCCAGATCTGTGTGAATCACTGAGAGGGGGAGGGGGTGAATCAGTGATCCCTTAAAACTTTTTACTAATTGATTCTTATCAATTAAACCTCTATGGCTTGTTAAGGCCTCAATCCACTCTTCTTATGTCTCTCAACCTTTCCCGGATAATGCAGTAATGAAAAGGCATAGGACACAAGGATTTACAAGGTTCGGCACCAAAGGCCTACATCCTTGCCATGCTCTCCCAGCATGGATTCTCCCATTATAATCTGTTAGTATTACAATGGTCGATACAGCTTCCCACCGTATCTCTCCTGAGTCCCACAGGAGGGTCTTTATACTTCTTCACACAGTGTTACCAGAGTCCCACTAGCCTGCTCCAGAATCCCACTGAAGACTTCTTCTCCCTGAGTCCCACAGGGTCTTCTCTTGGCTGCTCGAGTCGCACGAGTAGATCTTCTCCTCTTTAACTTCTTCAAGTAACTTCAGCAGCCTGGGATAAAGGCTGCTGGCCTTGCTCTGTACCTCTGCTCACTTGTGGTTAACAGGTCTTCTCATCTTGCTCAGGCTTTATCACCTTCTTCTAAGGATGACCTGGCTTCTCTCTTCAAGAAACTTCAACAACCTCTGAAAAGGTCTGTTGGTCTTGCTCAGCAACTTCTGATCACTTCTGTTGATCAGGCTCTTCTCAATTACTGAATACTCAGACAACTGATGTCTTTAACTTTAGTCTGGTCCAGTCTCACATCAAAACAACTTCATGCACTGAATGCATGGCAACTCTGAATCCTCATGCACTGACTGCATGGCCTTCTCAATTTCTTCAAGATCCTTTGGTCTTGGTCAACTCAATTGCACACCACTGATTTATCTTTGTTCACGTGTGCACATGCATGCATGCACTCCCCTTCTTCTCTTCTTGGTGCAGTAAACCCTCAGAGGGTGTAATTATTTTCAGCATACACCTACTTCTCAAACTTCACACACTTTATGCAATTTGTCTACACACATAAATGTGTGTTCTTCTTTGTGTGGATGTCCTCCCTTTTCTTCTTCTAAGTGTATACACACTTCTTAGTGCACACACCTAGGTTCGGCCAACTTGTCTTGCAAGCACTTAACCCGTAGGGTATAGTGGCCTTCCTCCTCTCCTTGCACACACATGGCCAAGTGTGCTCTTCCTCTTCACTTAGCACACACAAATACCCACGGCCTTTTCCTCCTTTTGGCACACACACACAAATGAGGTGTGGTATTCACATGGTGCATGCACAAGGCATGAAAGCCTCGGGTCCTCTTCTCCACTTGGCACACACACGAGGCAAGGCCTCGGGTTCTCCTTGCACACACAATACCGTAGGGTCTTCACTTTGCACACAAGGCATGCAAGTCTCAGCCTTCACTTCTTCACTTCACACACACAAGAGGTGTGGAATCCTATTCACTTGAGCTCCTTCCAATATGAAGGCACATAAGATTCAATCAGGGGCGCGCAGGTGCAAGTGCACAAGGGCCGCGCAAGGCCTCGGGTGTGCAAGGTGCAACACCTCGGGCGCGCAGGGTGTCAAGCACCTCGGCCACGCAAGTGCGCAAGCACCTTTAGCCGCGGGGCGTGCAAGTATGTGCTTGACCCCATGCTCTTCCTGCCGCGCAAATAGAAGGCGCGCAGGGAACACCTTCGAAGCCTCGGGTGGCTCCGGAACAAACTTCCGCGCAAGTGGGTTGCGCGGGGCTTCGGCTTCGCGAGGCACAAAGTGCTCCGCGGGACTTCAGATTTTCAACAAAGTTTCAGCAAACTTCTAAGAGGGCTCGAGCTCTCTTTTTATAGGCAAAGTAATGCCTCAAAACATCCGCGTGGGATAAATCTCAAATCCCCGAAGTATTCGGATCTTCAAGATTTTTTTTCAAATCTTGAACTTGCTCCTCGGTTCTCCGCGGGTTCTCCTTCTTTATTTTCCTCTTCATGCATGTGTATGGAAACGTACGCATGCCTCTGTTTATCCCGATTCATGCAAAGCATAAAATCCACGTGGCCTCACACCTTCGGTTTTCTTCGGCCTCGTGCAAATTTCTTCCAAACATTGCATGCATGCCTACTTTTATGCATGGTCGTGTTCGTACGGGCGAGACGAGCTCAATGGAGCCTTCGGTTTGTTCGGAGGTGGCCGGAAACTCAAAATCCATCTTCGGGAGGCGTCTGGTTCAGCGGGAGACGTCGGGGAGCTTCGGTCGAGCTCAACGAAGGAGACGAGCCAAGAGCCGTCGGATCGGGCGATCAAATAACCTCGGATGGCCTGGATCAGATCGCCTCGCCGCGGATCAGATGTGCGGCCGAGATCTGGCGCGTGATCGCCTGGACTGCTGAGATTTGCTCCCGGGTGAAAATTCCGCGTCCCACATCGAAACGGGCTGCGATTTTTCCGCGGCTTATCAACCATCCGCTCCCCTCAGCTCGGCAATTGAACTTCCAACCCTCTCGGTGCCGCCCCGCACCGAGTTCTCCCTGCGGGCGCGCTCTGCGCCCACTCTGCTCCCTGCGGGCGCGCCACTGGCGCCCACTATGCATGTCATGGGCGCGCTCCTCGCGCCCCTGCTGCGGAGGCCTGATCCCCTGCGTGGCCCCGGCTTACACACACGGCCGCGGCCTCTCGGGCTGGCCCCATGGGATCCCCCTTGGGCGTGGCGACCTCGAGTCCCACATGTGCCTTGGGGTTGAACCCTTAAGGCTGGCCCTTGGTGGCAACTTTTTGCTAGAGTAGAGAACAAGTACTTTGTTTAAAAACAAAGTAACCAGATTCACATGCCAACTGCCACTTCCACCTCAAAGCCATTCTTCTTCATAATTCTTCTTCTTCTTAGGAATTTCCCATCTCCTCCTCATGTTCTTAATAACTTTTCAACATTTCACAACTTAGGAGGGAATTCCGAAGGTTCTTCATCAACCGAGCTCTTGAATCACATAAAATCTCCAATGTTCTTCATTGATCCAATCAGAGATCAAGTCAGATCAACTTCATGTTCACATGCACTAAGTGATAGTGCATGGACTCTTCCATCCGCTCACTTCATCCACTTTGAACTTGTGGATGGATCTTCTTCATCTCCTCATGCATTGTCAATACAATGCATGGTCTTCAAACATTGTTGTGACTTTGTATCCAGTTGATACAAGTTCTTAGAACTTAAAGAGCAGCTCAGCAATCGTCAGATGTACATAGAGAATGTTTCAACCACAACATCCTATGTCACTTAGTGAATCTCCTAAGTGACATGCATCTTAGTACCATGGCCATTCTCCTTCACCACCTACACCATCACAACCTTTGGCATTCACATCTTGACAATTCTTGACATCCATCCATTCATTCCTTGACAACAACATACCTCATTGACAACAAATGCAACACAGTGCACTTCAATCTCCCCCTTTGTATTTGTTGGCAATACACTAGAGCACATATGAATGGGTCAATATGTGTGCCAATATTTTCTCCCCCTTATTGGCAATAAAATGCAAAGGTGTGGTGTGGTTCTCTTTAAAAAAAAATCTCTTCCTCCCTTCGAATAGCATCTTCTTTAAAAATCACTAAGAGAGGGATGATGCCACATGTTCTCTTTAGCAAAGAACCTTTAGTAAATCAACTCTAAGTCTACTTGGGCTAACCCGGTGCAGAAAACAAGAGTGATGTAACCAAGGAACTCAATGTTGTCCACATTCATTGTAAACATGTGAGATCATGCTTAGGGGTTGAATTTTTTCAGATATTCAATGAATTGCTGAATCCTGCACATACTTCACAAAACACATTAGAATGTTCAGGTGCAAAGATAAATCTCCCCCTTTCATTCATTTGTCTTCAATCAATACTCCCCCTTAATTTTCATGATGAACACAATTAAGAAACAAGGGATGAAAGTATGATTGGAATACCTTCAGCTTTTCTCAAGATGGTATTAAATCTTAGAACATCATCTTCTTCAGATTTTCTCCCCCTCAAGGGGTGCACTCCATTCTGTCCAAACCACTCTCCAGATGAGAATGATCATCATCTTCAATTCCCTGCAATGTTAGCACATGTAAATACAAGTTATTAGGGAATAAGATGGAACCTCCTTGGTTCATCAATGTGAACAACAAGGTTGAGAAGATTCTCTCAACCGAGATGTCCCATTTTCACCATTCTTCACACTTGCACATTTGATCTTCAATGGTGTTTGTGCTGGTGTGGATCTCAATACATCTTCATGTGAAATATTCTTCTTCCCTTTTGCCTTAGCAATTTCCAGAACTTCATCTTCAGCTCTTTGCAGATCTTTGGCAAGTTGCAACTGATTTGGCCATATGACTAGTAAGTCACTTGGAAGTGTGGCCTCAGTTCTGGATATTCCACATGGTTCCTTTGATTCTTTCAAGCTACCTTTCTTAGGCAACTTGTTTTCAATCAATCCCTTCTGCTTCTTCTGGATTGATTGTCTTTTTGAGTCCAGTCTGCTTCTATTCAGTTCCATGGCTTGTTCACAAAGATCCATGGTATGACCTTTCTTTCCATAGTAGAAGCATGTTTTCTTGGTGGTCCTTCTGGATGCATCACCCTTCTTGGATTTAGACTCCAAGGACTTCTCTTCCTTTTTCAACATCTTCTTGGGAGCATTGTCACCTCTCTTCTTGCTTCCCAATGAATCTCTCTTAGCCAGGTTCTGTGATCTTCTATTCTTTCCAGCTTTGGATACATTCGGAGATTGACATGTATCAAATTGTTGACCACTTTTGCAACCATCCCAGATGTTGTCAAGTAATCCAAATCTGTTAGCAGTAAACAGATGTTTCTGTACCTGTGGATGCTACTTCTTTTCTTCTGGCTTGCTCCCCCCAGGCATGGGCTTCCTCTGTGCTTTGGCATTCAGTGGATTGTACCAACAATCCTTTGCACAATGCCCATACTTGTTACAACACCAACATTGACCCACAAATCTTGACTTCTTCAGTCCTTCTGATTTTAGGGTACTTTTCTTGAGCTGCTGTGTTGTTTCAGGAGAGCTCTGCTTCTTCATTTTCTTCATCCATACTTGTTTGGAATTATTTTTCCATCCTGCACTTTTTGTGGAAACACAATTAGAAGCATCAGTACAAGATGGTATGGATGGTACCTTCCTTTTAGAAGATGTTGACCTTTTATTAGAGGATGTCCTCCTTTTGGAATCATCCTTCTCAATGCACACTTGTGTAGCAACATTTCTACTTTCAGCTGACTGGGAGGATTCAGCTTTGGGTGATTGCAGATTTTTCAATATCACCTCTAGTTCTAAGCATTTCATGTTAAGGGAGTTCCTCTAATCCTCAACAGTTCTTAGCCTTCCTTCCCAATTTTCTTTCAGCTGTTCTAACTGGTCTTCATGCACCTTCTTCATTTCTTGTAATGAATTGTCAAGCTCCTTCACCATTTTGACTTTTTCTTCGAGTTGAGCATTTCTGACATTCATTGAAACTTTGTGCAATTTTTCCAGTGCATGGAAAACTTCTTTGACCATTATCATAAAGAATTCTTTCTCAGAAAGGCTTCTTTGCAATTCTTCAGCAGTGTCTTCATATCTTTCATTGCAAAGAGAAACGGTTTCATCTTTAGCCTTCACCAGCTTTCTGAGAGTGTTGGTTATGCCAACCCTTTTTGCCAATTGGACTTCCAGAGAATTGGCTTCATCTTCTAGCTGTAATTTTTCTTCTTGAAGATCAAGGAGGCCTGTAGCTATACACATTGCCACTTCCTTGGGGACTGTCTTCTGAAGATATTTGATTGCATTTAGAAGATCATTGTTCCTTCCATCTTCATCATAGCTAGAGCAGGCTTCATCAGAAGAATGATAAAAGGAATTGTCATCTGATGTGACTTTCACATTTATTTCCATAGAAGGAGTTTCTCTGATTGCAACAACCTTCTTCTTCATCTTCTTTGCCTGTTTCTTCATTCTGTTTTTCAGAGTCTTGGCAGATATCTCCATTTGAGGCTGTTCTTTCATTTCCTCAAATCTGCACTCCATATAGACTCCCTTGGATCTTTTAGAGGTAACCTTCCCTCTGATACCAATTGAAGTGCCCAGATCAGTGTGAATCACTGAGAGGGGGAGGGGGTGAATCAGTGATCCCTTAAAACTTTTTACTAATTGATTCTTATCAATTAAACCTCTATGGATTGTTAAGGCCTCGATCCACTCTTCTTATGTCTCTCAACCTTTCCCGGATAATGTAGTAATGAAAAGGCACAGGACACAAGGATTTACAAGGTTCGGCACCAAAGGCCTACATCCTTGCCATGCTCTCCCAGCATGGATTCTCCCATTATAATCTGTTAGTATTACAATGGTCGATACAGCTTCCCACCGTATCTCTCCTGAGTCCCACAGGAGGGTCTTTATACTGCTTCACACAGTGTTACCAGAGTCCCACTAGCCTGCTCCAGAATCCCACTGAAGACTTCTTCTCCCTGAGTCCCACAGGGTCTTCTCTTGGCTGCTCGAGTCGCACGAGTAGCTCTTCTCCTTTTTAACTTCTTCAAGTAACTTCAGCAGCCTGGGATAAAGGCTGCTGGCCTTGCTCTGTACCTCTGCTCACTTGTGGTGAACAGGTCTTCTCGTCTTGCTCAGGCTTTATCACCTTCTTCTAAGGATGACCTGGCTTCTCTCTTCAAGAAACTTCAACAACCTCTAAAAAGGTCTGTTGGTCTTGCTCAGCAACTTCTGATCACTTCTGTTGATCAGGCTCTTCTCAATTACTGAATACTCAGACAACTGATGTCTTTAACTTTAGTCTGGTCCAGTCTCACATCAAAACAACTTCATGCACTGAATGCATGGCAACTCTGAATCCTCATGCACTGACTGCATGGCCTTCTCAATTTCTTCAAGATCCTTTGGTCTTGGTCAACTCAATTGCACACCACTGATTTATCTTTGTTCACGTGTGCAAGTGCATGCATGCATGCATGCACTCCCCTTCTTCTCTTCTTGGTGCAGTAAACCCTCAGAGGGTGTAATTCTTTTCAGCATACACCTACTTCTCAAACTTCACACACTTTATGCAATTTGTCTACACACATAAATGTGTGTTCTTCTTTGTGTGGATGTCCTCCCTTTTCTTCTTCTAAGTGTATACACACTTCTTAGTGCACACACCTAGGTTCGGCCAACTTGTCTTGCAAGCACTTAACCCATAAGGTATAGTGGCCTTCCTCCTCTCCTTGCACACACACTGCCAATTGTGCTCTTCCTCTTCACTTAGCACACACAAATACCCACGGCCTTTTCCTCCTTTTGGCACACACACACAAATGAGGTGTGGTATTCACATGGTGCATGCACAAGGCATGAAAGCCTCGGGTCCTCTTCTCCACTTGGCACACACACGAGGCAAGGCCTCGGGTTCTCCTTGCACACACAATACCGTAGGGTCTTCACTTTGCACACAAGGCATGCAAGTCTCGGCCTTCACTTCTTCACTTCACGCACACAAGAGGTGTGGAATCCTCTTCACTTGAGCTCCTTCCAATATGAAGGCACACAAGATGCAATCAGGGGCGCGCAGGTGCAAGTGCACAAGGGCCGCGCAAGGCCTCGGGTGTGCAAGGTGCAACACCTCGGGCGCGCAGGGTGTCAAGGACCTCGGCCACGCAAGTGCGCAAGCACCTTAGCCGCGGGGCGTGCAAGTATGTGCTTGAACCCGTGCTCTTCCTTCCGCGCAAATAGAAGGCGCACAGGGAACACCTTCGAAGCCTCGGGTGGCTCCGGAACAAACTTCCGTGCAAGTGGGTTGCGCGGGGCTTCGGCTTCGCGAGGCACAAAGTGCTCCGCGGGACTTCAGATTTTCAACAAAGTTTCAGCAAACTTCTAAGAGGGCTCGGGCTCTCTTTTTATAGGCAAAGGAATGCCTCAAAACATCCGCGTGGGATAAATCTCAAATCCCCGAAGTATTCGGATCTTCAAGATTTTTTTCAAATCTTGAACTTGCTCCTCGGTTCTCCGCGGGTTCTCCTTCTTTATTTTCCTCTTCATGCATGTGGATGGAAACGTACGCATGCCTCTGTTTATCCCGATTCATGCAAAGCATAAAATCCACGTGGCCTCGCACCTTCGGTTTGCTTCGGCCTCGTGCAAATTTCTTCCAAACATTGCATGCATGCCTACTTTTATGCATGGTCGTGTTCGTACGGGCGAGACGAGCTCAATGGAGCCTTCGGTTTGTTCGGAGGTGGCCGGAAACTCAAAATCCATCTTCGGGAGGCATCTGGTTCAGCGGGAGACGTCGGGGAGCTTCGGTCGAGCTCAACGAAGGAGACGAGCCAAGAGCCGTCGGATCGGGCAATCAAATAACCTCGGACGGCCTGGATCAGATCGCCTCACCGCGGATCAGATGTGCGGCCGAGATCTGGCGCGCGATCGCCTGGACGGCTAAGATTTGCTCCCGGGTGAAAATTCCGCGTCCCACATCGAAACGGGCCGCGATTTTTCCGCGGCTTATCAACCATCCGCTCCCCTCAGCTCGGCAATTGAACTTCCAACCCTCTCGGTGCCGCCCCACACCGAGTTCTCCCTGCGGGCGTGCTCTGCGCCCACTCTGCTCCCTGCGGGCGCACCACTGGCGCCCACTATGCATGTCACGGGCGCGCTCCTCGCGCCCCTGCTGCGCAGGCCTGATCCCCTGCGTGGCCCCGGCTTACACACACGGCCGCGGCCTCTCAGGCTGGCCCCATGGGATCCCCCTTGGGCATGGCGACCTCGAGTCCCACATGTGCCTTGGGGTTGAACCCTTAAGGCTGGCCCTTGGTGGCAACTTTTTGCTAGAGTAGAGAACAAGTACTTTGTTTAAAAACAAAGTAACCAGATTCACATGCCAAATGCCACTTCCACCTCAAAGCCATTCTTCTTCATAATTCTTCTTCTTCTTAGGAATTTCCCATCTCCTCCTCATGTTATTAATAACTTTTCAACATTTCACAACTTAGGAGGGAATTCCTAAGGTTCTTCATCAACCGAGCTCTTGAATCACATAAAATCTCCAATGTTCTTCATTGATCCAATCAGAGATCAAGTCAGATCAACTTCATGTTCACATGCACTAAGTGGTAGTGCATGGACTCTTCCATCCGCTCACTTCATCCACTTTGAACTTGTGGATGGATCTTCTTCATCTCCTCATGCATTGTCAATACAATGCATGGTCTTCAAACATTGTTGTGACTTTGTATCCAGTTGATACAAGTTCTTAGAACTTAAAGAGCAGCTCAGCAATCGTCAGATGTACATAGAGAATGTTTCAACCACAACATCCTATGTCACTTAGTGAATCTCCTAAGTGACATTCATCTTAGTACCATGGCCATTCTCCTTCACCACCTACACCATCACAACCTTTGGCATTCACATCTTGACAATTCTTAACATCCATCCATTCATTCCTTGACAAATTGACAAAAAATGCAACACAGTGCACTTCAATTAATATTTATGAATTAGATAATAATTTTACTTTAAAAGGGATGCTTTCTCTGATAGCGTACTATTCACACAACAATAGGTTTCTCTGAAATCTTACGTTGTACACAAGTCTTAGTTATACCAAAAAATAATACATTATTAATATTATTATTTTAAATGGTAAATAAGGCCTAGCTGTTGTATTGAAGGGAATGAAAAAAACTAACTATATTATGTTTACACATGTTTTTTAAATGTTTCTACGTTCATCCAATAAATTTTAGAGGCTTAAAATGAGAATAAATCTAAATGTAAGAAAAAAATACTCTAATATTTTTTTTAAAGGAAGTTTTAATGCCTTTTGATGGTGAACCCTTATTAAATATAAATTTTGACAATTTTATATGTTCTATTAGAAAAAATAAACTTTTTATTTAGAATCATGGCATCAAAATTTACTTTGGTTTAATTTTTGTATTTTTATGATAAACATTATTTTTTAATGAATAGTGGGAAATACTGCATTTTAATTCAAAACTACCTTTTTATCTTGTTTTTTATATAGTTATACTATCCATTTAATTGGTTTTAAAATGTAATTAGATTAATGTTTTATCATTTAATCAAATGTTGGTCATTTTAGGTAATTTTACATTGAAATTTGATATAAATATATGTCAATCTTTTGATGGTTTTTACTTTTATAAACTCTGTGTTTTCATATTGACAATGAGAATTAATTTTAACCTAATTATTGAAACTTCTATGTTTCTAATTTAGAAAAAAAAGATTCCATTTTTGGAATTATAATGCCCAAATTGTTTAAATAGGTCCCTTTTAGGTTTGAAAATGATGAAAATTAACTTTAGTAATTATTTTTATTTACCACGGTTAAAGGGTAAGTCGGGTAAATAAGGGTAAAAATAATATTATAATAAAATAAAACTACCCTAACACTTGGAATAATACTATTTTATGAGATATTTCTGACCAAGACAAACCTTGGGATGAAAATTTGGCCTTTGGAATCCAATTTGGTGTGATTATGACACTTATAACTTTTAATTTAAAGTAAAGAAAAATATTTTATAAACATATATCTTCTTACTGAAACAATTTTAATATGTGATTATATAAGTTATCTCTAATAATATAAATATCCATTATAAATATAAAAATATTTCCTACATCATGGAATTTTATTTATAATTTTTAGTCATTAAATAATTAAATTTAATTATGACATAATGATGATGTAGTGATTGCCTTATTAATGAAAGAATCAAATAAATAATATTATAAATATTTAAATAAATATTATATGACATAATTTATGTAATAAAAGAATTTTATAGGCGAATAATACATGTTATAAGACTATTAAATGGTTTTTTTGAAGTTATCTCTCTGTTGGATTTTATTTAAATTCAATAATTTTAATAGTTTCAAAATTGACATAATTGATATTTTATAAAAATAATGACTTATTAAATTAGTTAAAAATCCTAAAAATATTTTAAAACTAAAAATTTGATATGATAAGGTCTAAAAGTTCATAATATATCCATTTATGTTAAATTTACCCCACATAAGTAAAATCTAGCTTCTTAATATTTGAAATGTTGTTACCATAATTAAAATTAAAAGGGAGCAATTGAGGGTAAACTGAAAAGATAATGTTTAAAATAAAATAAATACATGTCTAAAAATTATTGGATGAGATAATTTAAAAATATACTCAACATATATTTTTAATAAATTAGTTTTGGATTTTTTGGAATCAAAACTGATTTTATATTAATTTAATACTTTAAATAATTCTAAGGATACCCCTCCTATCTCCTATAAAAAGGCACTCATTCCTCGCGATTACTCACACTTACAAAGACTTTGGATCAAACATTATCTTCCCAAAACTCTTCTTATAATCCCTCTCCACTTTATTGAGGCCTTAGTCTAGGCAGAACACCTTTATTAGAGGTGTTAAAGTGTTCTTCAATGGCGATCAACCGAAGAAAAGGTATAATTTTGTTTAAGTATTTCTATTTTATTTCTTATTCCACTTATTTAAAATATAATCTAAATATTATGATATTATAACTAAAATATCCTCAATATACTGATATTTTATTATCTTAATATCATTACTTAAATCCATGTCCACTTCCATTTGATGAGAAAGGAATTAATTGTTCGTGCGTACGTGTGAACTATCACCTCCATGAACCGATCTAATTTGTTTTCCATAACCATCTCTCATGACTGGTTATAATAATGGAATTAATGTTCATATATTATATTCATGAAATATTATTATTATAAGATATAATACATCAATTATGTTCATACTTCCATGTACATAAAAATGATAAAGTCGTTCGTGCGTACGTGTGAACTATCACCTCCATGAAGCAATGTGACTCATTTTTATATCACTTGTATGATACATAAAAGTATATTTAAATAATTAATAATATATTTATTATGTTATGATAATTATTTAAACATAAAATAATACTTACCTTCTTTCCATAATGATCAATGAAAAATGGAAAATGTTACTCATGCGTACGTATGGCTTATCATCTCCATGATTATAACGTGTTCATTTTTCATAACTATACTTCATAGTTTGATTTAAGGGTATAATTTATATATATAAATGAAAATAATTTCATTAATATTATTATGTAGATGATGTAATTATGACCACATAGACTAGTGACATCATACCGTGTTCATTTTCGACTCAAGTACCAAATACCGACAAAACATTTGATATGAACTTAAATAATTATGTAATTTTTATAACATGGTAATAAGTGATATGAAATAAATAATATACTTGAAAATTGTTATCAATTAAGTATAAATTAACCTATTTTTATTATTTAGTAATAACAAGGAACATATGTGATGAATCAAACTAATGATAAGGGACATCATCTCAATCACCTTTCATTGAGGCATATTTTGATGTTATACACCACCTTATTTTATTCGATGTATAATTATCCCCTTTTCCTTTTTATTACATTAAATTTTTTTCAAAAGGAATCTTTTTCTATTAATTATTTTTCTAAATACAAAAAGTAATTTTTTTAACATATATGGTGACAATAACTTTTCTGCCATTGTGACCATTATGTGGTATTTGGATTTCTCTACAAGCCAAAATGTTTTTAAAAGAAAAATAAATACCATATTCCATTTTCGGGTATTTTCATATTGAAAATTGTTTTAATAATGGTTTTATTATATCAATATATTGTAATTATTCCTTATAATTGAAAATTTTATAAGTGAAATGATGATAATTGTAATTTTTATTTGTTGGGATTATATAATGGTACTTGGAAATTTAACGGGTGGTTGCATGATAAACCAAATATGGGTGGTTACGTGATAAACCAAAGATGGGTAATTCTGTGGTAAACCGAGGATGCATGGTTATGTTATAACCTTCAATGCATTGGGTATGGAATTCGGCTATTTGGCTATTACATTTAGTGATATCTAGGGAAGTTGACCGTAAGGTTATTCCATTTAAGTATGATTATGTCCCAAGTTACCTTTATATGTTATATGTAATTTCTATGGGTTTTATGGTAATATTTTGGTTAAAAATGGTAAGTAATGAGCTTATATTTAGTGAAGAGTATTTACTACTTCATAAAGGTGAAAAGTATTGCTTTATGATAAAGTATTCTTGGTTTTCATGTTTTCGTAAGACTAATAGTTTTCCTTCTTTGTATATCCCTTACTTATATTTTATACCCATTCCATGTTTTGAAATGTTTTTCACTGGACTTAAAGAAGAATAGAGTCAAGGATGGGATCAATAAAAATTTATGTTGTTTAAACATGAAACGGAACAATGTTTCTTTTTAAAAGTTTTTTATTTTATTAAAAAATGGATAGTGATTAGAAGTGTCTACTATATAATGCTTAAGTTATTATGTATGAGTTATGACACAATTATATAAATCTCTAAACCTAAAATGATCATCAATGTGAATTAAAGTAAAATTATTATCTTATCTCAAGATTTTGTAATTTTTAAGGATGGGGCCTTATAGTTGGTGTTGAAGGTTGACTTAGATAACTTTAGAGGTTTGGGTGATATTTAATCATAAGTTACAAGTTATATATAACCACAGCGGTTAACATAATAGAAAGAGTCATAGTTATTTTAGATAAATTGAATTATTTTTAGATAACATGAATAAGTATATCGTAGTGTTTATCTTCCACATATGATGATTTTATTGATATACTCACACTATCCTTTTTTGTTTTAGTAAATGGCTAGATCCACCAGGCACCAAAGTAATAATGGATGTGAAAGAAAATGTGGTGGTTCTATGAAAAAGTAAACAAAAAAATGGGAGATACAATGGGAACTCTCTTGGTTATTCTAAACCAACTATCGAGAGTAATGATTAACCATTAAAACTATAGTGATTTTTCTGATGCGTCTAAAATGAGAGAAATGAATCCTTGTGGAAGATCTGGTAATAATGATTATAAAGGTAAGCATATTCCTCAATATATGTTTCATGGATGTGGAAACAAACACATAGGAAAATGTTTTAAAGGGAAAATAATATGTTATAGATGTGGTAATGAAGGTCATAAAGAAATAAACTATCAAGGAAAAGGGAAGCATTCAGTTGACTCTAGGAAAGGGAAAGAAGTTATTTCCAAGTAATCAATTGAATGTTCTAAATGTGGGTCATATGGTCATTATGTAAATAAATTTCTTACGAAGATGTTTTGTGAATGGGATTAGTAGGACTATACTAATATATGTTTAGCAGTAGCTAATGACATTCCAATTGAAGGTGATGAAACTAAAAATGACCTATGAATGGTATGGATTATTTCTAGTCTAGTTTTTTTACATTATTGAATCTTAATACAAAATTAATTTTTTTTTGTAGAAAATAAGTATTAAGGAATAAATGGAAAATTATGGTTAAGGGAACATGATCAATTATAACTGATTAAGAAGTCTTCATATAAGGGATTCAAGAGTTATGTTAGTTCTTTGGATGATGAAATGTTTAAAAGTATTAATGCTCTTTTGATGATGGTATTACTTTGGAAGACTTTTTCTACTATATGTAATCCTAAAGTTTGTTATGTGAAAATTTTATTTTAGTAAGAATTATATTTTTTTGGAAATAATTATAAAGGTATGAATAACTTTTAGGGTTTATATGATCTTTCATTTTGAGGTAATTATGGGTTATTACATTTTGGGTTTCAAAATGAAAGGTATGAGATAAACATTGGGGATAAAAAAATTTACTGTTATTTGTGGGGATTTTATCTCATATTGGTAGTATTTTATAAGAAATATATAGTTTTATAAAAAGTTAAACTCATGGGATGGGTGATAACTCGTCACATTCAGTAAGGTCGTGGAGATCAAACCCACAACCAAAGGGTGACAATGGTATATCACCTACCACTGGCCTACGTAAAGTCCCTAGTTAGTATGACTTCATTTTTTTAGTTAAATGAGTTGATGAAATAAGAATAAGTTGATTTTGGGAACTTTTTTTTATCAAATGGATATCCTTGGTATTGGAAAATGATTTGGGGATTTAGTGATAAATGTTATTTTGGAATACATTCACTATTTTGGGAACCCTATATTCCTAAAGAAAATATAATACTATGAGATTTTATTTGAGGATTAATTGTTGAATTTTATTCAAGAAGAATATTTGTTTTTATTTTGGACTTATGGAGATATGATTTATTTATGAAAATTTTTAACCTATCTTGGAGAATATGCGATTTTGGAAATTACGTTTTGGTATGAGACTTTAATAATGACCAATGTTATTTGTAGATAAAAGACTATATGATCAAATCCTTCTGAATTTTGGGTTTCAATATTATTTTGGTTTATTTTGAGGGTCTTTAAGGGAAGTTATTTTTTGAATGGTATATGTTGAACTTTTGGTTTTACAGTTGAATTTTGGAGATTAAATTCTTCTTTTAATGTTTATTATATTTGGGTAATTATATTATTTTATTCTAACCATATTGGATTTAGTTAATATTTCAAGATGGGAGAACTAGATAGTTAATCTTTTGTAGATTATGTTATTCTCTATTATTTGATTCTTGTTCTTTAGGCATGAAGAATTCATCATCAATACTCATCATTTGGATAAAAGGATGACTTTATGGTAGAAATTGGAAAAAAGTTTAAAACTTTACTTCTCAAGTAAGTATATTTCCTTATATTCTTATTATAAGTAGTAAAATAATTCCTTAAATTTATAAAAAGGATCTTAAAAAAAATTCTATTTTCTTTTTCATACAATGAAATCAAATACCATTTAACCCATCACATGTTTTTAGTTTTATGATTTTTAACTTTCTCCTGATTATATTTTCTAACAATATCCATCAGAACATGATGGATAGTTTCTCTTCCATATCCAAGTTTCCCTACATGGAATCCTAATTTGTGTTATCTCAAGTGACCTTTGTACTTAACCTTATTTCTTAAAAATTGTATGTTTTATTGGCTCTTTTTTTGATGTGGGATTTCAATAAAGTAATTTTGAAAAGTGAAACCTTAGTTACTGATCCAAACTTTAAAATTATAAGGACACGATTTCCAAAAGGGGGAAGAATGTAACAGTCCAGGTAATTCTATAATAAGAATTTTTCATATTTATTAATATTTATGAATCATATAGTAAATTTAATTTAAAAGGTACACATTTTCCAATATTTTACCCAACACTTAATAATGGGTTTCTCCAAAATATTACGTTGTACACAAGACTGAGTTATACTAAAAAATAATATGCTATTAATATTATCATTTTAAATGGTAGTTAACACCTAGTTGTTGTATTGGAAGGAATGGAGAGAACTAAGTATAATGTTTTTACACATGTTTTTGAAATTTTTTTACGTTCATCAAATAAATTTTAGATGCTTAAAATGAGAATAAATCCAATTTTAATCATAAAATACTCTATTTTTAAAAAAATTGTTTTACAACCTTTTAATGGATAACTCTTTTTAAATATAACTTTGGAGAATTTTATAAGTTCTATTTGAAAAAATATATTTCTTAATTATAATTGGGACATAAAAATTTACTTTCATTGAATTTTATTATTCTTCGGATAAAATTTATTTTTTAAATGAATAGTGAAAAAAACTTCATTTTAATTCAAAAATGCATTTTTGTCAATTTTTTTTATATATTTAGATTATCATTTTAATTTTTTTAAGTTTAATTAGATTATGTTTTTATTATTTAATCCAATTTTTTTCATGGGAGTTAATTTAACATTAAAATTTTATATAAACACATGTCAATCATTTGATGGTTTTTACTTTTAAAAAACTTATTTTCTCATTTTGACAACGGGAATTAATTTTAAATTAATTACTGTAACTTCTATGTTTTGAATTTGGAAAAATGGATTCCATATTTTTAATGATAAGGATTAAATTATTTAAATAGTTCCCTTTTATTTTTGGACATAATGAATAGTAACTTCAGTAATTATTTTTATTTACCACGGTTAAAGGGTAACTTAGGTAAATAAGGGTAAAACTAATTTTATAATATTATAAAACTACCCTAAAACTTATCCTAATAATATTTTATGAGATATTTCTGAAAAAGACAACCCTTGGAACCAAAATTTGTCCTTTGGAAGCCACTTGGGTGTGATTATGACACCTATAACTTTTAATTTAATGTAAAGGAAATTTTTTAATAAACATATATCTTCTTACTACAAAAATTTTAATATGCTTTTATATAAGGGATATATTCAAATAAAAATATTCATTAGAAATAAAAAAACTATTTCCTACATCATGGAATTTTATTTATAATTTCTAGACATTAAATAATTATATTTAATTATGACAAAATGATGATGCAGTGATTGGATTATTAATGAAAGAATCAAATAAATGATATTTTAATTATTAAAATAAATATTATTTGACATAATTTAGGTAATACATGAATTTTATAGTTGAATATGGAATTTTATAAGACTATTTAGATATTTTGTTTCGAATTTATCTCTCTTTTTTATTTTATTTAAATTCAATAATTTGAATAGTGTCAAAAATTGACATAATTGATATTTTATAAAAATAATAATTTATTAAATTAGTTAAAAATACTAAAAGTATTTTAAAATTAAAAATTGGATATGATAATGTCTCAAAGTTCATAAAATTTCCATTTATTTGCAATTAACCCCATATAAGTAAAATTTATATCCTCTTAATATTTAAAATATTGTTACCACAATTAAAATCAAAAGAGAGTAATTAAGGGTAAAATGATCAAATAAGGTTTAAAATAAAATAAATACATGTCTAAAAATAATGTTATGAGAGTATTTATAACTATCCACATATTATATTTTAAATAAATGAGTTTTGGACTTTTTTGAATTGATATTTATTTTATATTAATTTAATACATTTTATAATTCCAAGGGTGCCCCTCCCCTCTCCTATAAAATGGCACTCATTCTTCTCCATTAATCACACTTCCAAAGACTTTTGTTTCAACCAATATCTTCCCAAAAATCTTCTTATAATCTTTATACACTTTCTTTTGTACTAATTTTAGACAGAACACCATTCTTATAAGTGTTAAGGTTTTCTTCAAGGGTGATCAATCGAAGAAGATGTGTCATTTTCTTTTAAGTATTTTTATTTTATTTCTTCTTCCACTTATTTAAAATATAATATAAACATGATGAGATAATAAATTTAGTATCCTCAATATACTGAGATGTTATTATGTTAATATCCTCACCTAAATACATCTCCACTTCCATTAAATGGGAAAGGAATTAATCGTTTGTGCGTATATGTGAACTATCACCTCCACAAACCGATCTAATTTGTTTTCCATAACAATCTCTCATGACTGGTTATAATAATGGAATTAATGTTCATATTTTATATTCATGAAATATTAATTATTATAAGATATAATACATCAATTATGTTCATACTTCTATGCACATAAAAATGATAACATCGTTCGTGCGTACGTGTAAACAATCACCTCCACGAAGCGATGTGACTCATTTTTATATCACTTGTATGATATATATAAGTATATTTAAATGATTAATAAGATATTAATGATGTTATGATCATTATATAAATATAAAATAATACTAACTTTTTTCCATAATGATCATTGAAAAATGGAAAACATTACTCAAGTGTACGTACGACTTAGTATCTCCATTATTATAGCGTTGTTCATTTTTCATAACCATAATTCATGTTTTGATTTAAGGGTTTTATTTATGTATAAAATGATAATAATGTCATGAATATTAATTTGGAGATTATATTATTATGACCACATGTACTAGTGACATCATACCATGTTCATTTTTGAATCAAGTACCAAATACCGACAAAACATCCGATATGAACTTAAATAATTATGTAATTTTTATAACATGGTAATAAGTGATATAAAAGAAATAATGAAATTAAAAAATGGTATAAATCTATTAGAAATTAACCTAAGTTTATTATTCTGGAACAACAAGGAACACACATGATGAATCAAACTTAAGGTAAGGGACTTTGTCTCAATCTCCTTTCATTGAGGCATATTTTGATGTTATACACAACCTAATTTTATTCAGTGTGAAATTATCCCCTTTGAATTTTAATTTAATTAAAATGTTTTTAAAAGAATATTTTTCTACAAATTGTTTTACTAAATGTCAAAAGTAATTTTTTTTAACATATGCGGTGACAATGACTTTTCCGCTATCGTGACCATTATTTGGTATTTGGATTCCTCTACAAGACAAAATGTTTTTAAAAGAAAAATAAATACCATATTCCCTTTTCAGGTATTTTGGTATTTAAAATTGTTTTATGTATAGTTTTATTATATCAATATCTTGTAATGATTCCTTATGATTTCAAATTTTATAAGTGAAATGCTGATAATTGAAATATTTTATGTGTTATGATTATATAATGGTACTTGGACATTTGACGAGTGGTTATGTGATAAACCAAATATGGGTGGTTCCTTGATAAATAAAAGAAGAGTTGTTACATTATAACCTCTAATGCATTAGGTATGCAAGTCGGTCATATGGCTATTCCATTTACGGATATGTGTGGAAGTCGACCATATGGTTATTCCATTTAAGTATGATAATGTCCCAAGTTAACTTTATATGTTATATATGATTTCTAAGGGTGTTATGTTAATATTTTGTTTACAAAAAGGGAAATAAATGAGCTTATATCTAGTGAATAGTATTTACAACTTTATAAATGTGAAAATTATTACTTTATTATAAAGTATTCATGGTTTACATGTTTTCTCAAGAAAATATTTTTCCTTAATTTTTTATCCCTTACCAATATTTTTATGCTCATCCCATGTTTTGAAATGTTTTTCACATGACTTAAATAATAATAGAGTCAATTATGGGATCATGGAAAAGTCATGTTGTTTAAACAAGATATGAAACCAGGTTTCTTTTTAAAATTTTCTATTTTATGAAAAAAAAATGGATAGTGAGTAGAAGTTTATACTATGTAATATTTAAGTTGTTATGTATGAGTTATGAAATAATTCTCTATATCTCTAAACCTGAAATGATCCTAAATGTGAATTGATGTCCAATTATTAACTTATCTTAAGATTATGTAATTTTCAATGTTGGGGCCTTATAATGGGTCCCTTACTATAGTTTCAGAGAGGTGATCTTGGATTCATGTGATTATAAGTAGTTTGAACATTATAGTTTCTATGATATTTTGGGTTCCTATCAATATATAATCTTTATAGAGCTTATTTTTGATGATAAGGATTATTTATTTATCCTTGATTTCCTTAGTATTAAATAATATATCTGTTTATCCTCTGTTTTGAGTTGAATTGTTGTTCTGTATTTCTCTTTTGTTTTTGGATATCCTACAGGGTATTTTTATACTCCCCCATATATGATAATTTTTACCCATGAATCATGGTTCATAGTTGACCTTGGTGGATAAAGGATAAAGTAGAGCTAGTTCTTACTGGAGTGCGGTAGTACATGACATATATAATTGATGTATGATATTTTTATAGGGGTTATTATAGTGAAGAGGTGCTTTAATTTAGCCCATCTATATTTGGATATGTTATTTTGTCTTATGTATTAATTTCCCTTTTATATGTTATCATATTTAGAACCATCCATGATTACTGATGTATCATGCATGAGTTTTTTATATAGTTTAGTTATATATATATATATATATATATAATTCTGGTTTTTTTTGTATATTATGCATTTTAAATTCATAACATTTATAGGTTTTTATAGGATAAGGAATTCCATGTATGTTATGTCTTCTTGGTGTTAGTATCCAACCCCTTGATTGTAGGATCTTGGCTTAGGGAGACGCACCTAGCTTACCGCCAACCCTGGTGGGGTTCTAGTGGTTTGAGTCATGACAACTTCTAATGGATGTGTTAAAGCTTTCATTTGTCATCCATATCATCCTATATTTTTAGAAAATATTTAAATCTAAAATATATACACATGTCTATAAAAAATGGTGAAATTAAATTCTCTATGGATTCTTTGTCTTCAAAAACCAAATCTTTAAAAAAAAATAAGGCATCTGAATCTCTCTTATCTCCAAACCAAAACTTTTTAATTAATAGAAATTAATCTGAAAAATTAAAAAAAAAATTACTAAAACCATGATGTAGTTTCTTTTTCCTTGAAAATTATATATTTTATCTTATAAATAAACTCTTATATAATTTTTCTTTGTAAAGACCCGGAATTTCCATGTAATTTTTTTTAATTATATGGGAATTTTACGAGTCCTCGAAAATTGACAGTGTGTGTTTCCAAGGCCCGGTGTGCCTGGAATGAATTTCTGAACTTTTTTTCGGGTACGTTTAGTAAATGTGCGAGAGGGTTTTTGTAACTTTTGAACCAGTTCTCGGAAATGAAATCTGAGGACACTGTTGAACTCACAGCACTGGTATTCACTTAAGGAGACCTTCACCTCAACCGCAATAGATCGGGGGTGAAAGATAACATTTCACTTTTTTGTGGAAATAATAATAAAATAAAATAAACTTATATTTTATTTTATTTTGAAACTCCCCATTTTGAATTCCTAAATGTGGGGACCACCCAAACCCTCTTAATGGGAGAAACCCATTGAACTCCCTCATTAATGAAGAGGTAACCCATGGATTTACTCCAAATTTATTATTCCAACGTGGTAAAATTAATTGTGCCAACGTAAATTAAATTGATAGACATAATTTAATAAGTTGGAACCTCTCATTTTTCTAGGTTAGAAATTATTGGCAAAGGGAGAAGCTTGGGAGATCTTGGAGAAACTCATCTCCAACGAAGAACTTCTCCTCCAAACGAAGAATGTTATCTCCATCAAATAACGTTCTTTAGATTCAAGAAAGAGGACGATGCACGAGCCCGACTTTGGAAGCGTGTTGCGGAGGTGATGATCATTGGAACCCTCTTCGCCTTCACCGTTTTTATATTGTGACACATCAAAGAACCTTAGAGGTGGTTTTTGATGTTTTAAATACCTCCCTTACCCGTTTTTGATGTTCTTCATGATTCAAAAGTTGTGAACCGCTTGCTACTGCTCTAACATGGAGGGTGCAGGAAAACGAACATGGTCTGACCTCTCTTTAATCCATTGTGTTTTTTTATGAAATCTTTGTGACAGAGGAAGAAGGAAACCAGAAGTTGGCCGCACCATGGGGGCAGTGGCATGCATCTGTGCTGCCCAGTGAACAAGGGGCCACGAATTGTGCCGCAGCGACGAAGGGAGGATGGCTGGCCAACTAGCCAGTTGCGGCGGACTGCAGTATTGCGGCCGCCCTACCGCACTGCGGTGCCGCACCACACTGCAAAAACCCCACACCGCGGGCCGCCCGGTGCAGGCCGGGCCGCCCAGTGCGGGCTAGGCTGGGTCGACCCAAACAGGATCGGGTCGGCCCTGGCCGGGTCGGACAGGACCCGAACCAGTTTCGACTCTATACATTCTTTTGGTCATAACTTTGGCACCAAGAATCCATTTGATGAACCGTCTATGGTGCAGGAAACCATAGGGAGAGAGGTTCCTTTTGGTATACTCCACTTGATATTTGGATAATGTTGTCGTACGGTCGCTTTGGATCGAGCACGAATCCAACCAGGCCCTTGGAACTGAAAGGCTAATAACCTACAAACCAGGCATCCAATTGATGCACTGCCTATTGCGTTGAGACCCCTATTACATGGAGGTACTTTGGGATAATTCTTCATGGGACTTCGTGGTAGTTGGATTATCGACCAGTAGCATGAGGAGTAGACTCTCCCGAAGACAAGCAAGCTTAGCGTGGGTACCCTATAGCTGGCTCTAACAATATACTGATGATGTACTAGGATCCTGTGTGGGTCTAATGATGTACTAGGATCTTGTGTGGGTCTGATGATGTAAAGATGATTTACTAGGATCCTGTGTGGTTCTGACGATGTACTAACTATATACTAGGATCTTGTGTGGGTCCAATGATGTACTGATGATGTACTAGGATCCTGTGTGGGTCTGAAGATGTACTGACGATGTGCTAGGATCTTGTGTGGGTATGACGATGTACTAGGATCCTGTGTGGGTCTGACAATGTACTGACATTGTACTAGGATACTATGTGGGTCTGATGATGTACTAACTTTGAACTAGGATCCTGTGTGGGTCTGACGGTGTACTAGGATCCTGTGTGGGTCTCGAATTTGTGATCCTTCGTGGGTCTGCCTCTTAACAGAGTAAGATGATTCAGTAGTTACATCTAATAATCTCTATTATTGTACCTAAGTTATACCTGGTATGATCTGAGTCCTTACCTTTTTTGTGATACCTTTGTGGTATTCTTCTGTGTGGTGTACCTGTGTGGTACTTACCTTCGTGGTATTCCTACCTTTGTGGAATAGTTGAGATTTGGGCTTTTGGGTTGGACCTTGAGTTTCCTCATGGTTGAGATGGGTATACTTGATAACTTAGGTATATTTATGGGCATATACCTAAGTAAGGTTTTCAGTTGATTTCATGCTTTGGGGTTTATCCTTCGTGGATTTTGTGAGACCTTGAGGGTCTCAGGGTCCCTACCGAGTATCTTCATACTCACCCCTGCACAGGCTATGCCCGCACTTTGTTTTGTTTGGTGCAGACGATGGACAATACTGACTGAGGACGAGAGTACCAGGACTAGAGGTAGCTCAGAGGTGGATATTAGACGAGGCATACCGCAGAGACGGCTGTTCGAGAGCTGTACCTACCCTTCAGGTAGGATCCTTGGTGGGTGTTCACAGGAGCTATTTCATTTTACTTGTACCTTTCAGTTTTCTTGTACTTTCCAGTTGGGCTTGTATTCTAGGCCCTTTTTACATACTTTCGGCACTCATTTTCTATACATTTTACTTGTGTTCATATCTTGTTGTGTGCTTTGTTGAGTGTGTTTCTAGGATATAAAGGCAATGCCTTCCCTGTTTTAGGGGATATTCCTTTCGGTGATATTCGTCAACCGCTTTCTTATGGAATTCGGGCTTGGGGTAGTCACGACATGGGCCCCGGGGGACGGTTCATGACAAATTGGTATCGGAGGAGTCGGTTCTACCGTAGAACATAGGACTCTGATCTTTATTTTTAATTGAAATAGTGTTAAGTGTAGTGAGTGTGGTTATCAGTTTAGGGAACCCAATGTTGGTGTAGTGGTCGACGTATCCATACACCAGGACTCTGAACTCTGATTTCCGACTCAGTGCATGAAAACCCGGATTTCATGTGTGTTTTCAAGAGTTTTTTTGTGATCTCTTTGAGTCAACTCACCAGGTATAACTTATTGATCATGGCACACCTGTTTCTTTTCAGGATGCCTCCATGCAGACATCCATCTAGGGTACCGGGTATAGTACGCTCTGATAGCCCACTGAGTGATGAGGCCTCGGTGCATGGCCCTCTTCTAGTAGAGGCACTAGCAGAGGCACCAATGGTACCATTACCTATTGGGCCACCGATGCCACTAGCCCCATTAGAAGAGGGTGCAAGCCACTAGAGTGCATTGCATGAGTTCCAGCGCCAGAGGAAACTCAAGTTTAGGGGAGAGATGGACCCACAGGCAGTTGAGGATTGGCCAGAGGTCGTGTTGAGAGTCTTTCAACTGGTAGGGACACTAACTAATCTCATTGTGATCCTTTTCGCCAGTCTTCTATAGGAATTAGCAGGAATATGGTGGAACTTGATGCTCCAGGTTCACGACGAGGTGATGCTTCTCTGGGAAGACTTCAAGATCCTATTTCAGGTAGAGTTTGTCCCAGCGACTCTTTTATCAGTGTGCATATAGGAGCTTCTTCATCTACAGCAGGGCAGCATGACTGTGGCTCAGTACTCAGTGAGGTTCACCGACCTCTCATGCTACTCCACTGATATGGTGCGGGACACATTCTTTAGGGCCCAGACCTTTGAGAAAGGACTCCGGTTGGAGATCAGGGCTTCGATGATTTCTCTCAGCATCCCGACGCAGGCGGGGGTGTTAGAGAGAGCCCTCTTAGTGGAGAGTTTTCTTGCTAAGCAGTCACCAGTAGTGAGATCCACCACCAGTCGTCACGTAGAGGAGTCTTCTGTAGCTGGAAGCAGATAGATTTCACAGAGGTTCAAGAGGACCAGACCTACTGGTGGACGACCGCAGGATTCAGGGTCTGTTGTATGGAGTACCGGAGACAGAGCCAGTCATGTAATGAACGTGCAGTGTTTCACATGTGGCGGGTAGGGTCACATGGTTCATGACTGTCTAACCTACCATACGGATGATAATTATACGGTCGAAGGACCACCCAGGCAGAGACATAGGTTCGACTGAGGAGGTCCACAGGGAGAAAGAGGATGTGGTAGAGGATCTGGCCGTGCAGTTGGCTATGGGCAACGATTCGAGGTGTTACTACCACCACCACTAGGTGGTCCACCCCGACCATAGGGAGCAGGTGGACAGGGGTGAGCTCAGCTCGAGGAATCTGAGACCTATGACAATGGCACTCCAAAGATGATACGAGGTATGATCTGTGTCTAGTCCACCTTAGCTGAAGTACTTATAGACATAGGTTCCAATCATTCAATTATTTTCACTACCCTCATTTAGAGCTTGGAGATTCTGACAGAGTCGTTGGCTCGATCTTTACGGCTAGAGACTCCTACGGGAGAAGATTCAACAATTATACACTGGTTCTGGAAGCGTGATCTTACTCTAGGAGGCGAGAGCTTCAGTTGGAATCTCCTAGTAGCGATGTCAAGGCCTTACGATGTCATCTTGGGTATGGACTGGTTATCTACAGTCCATGCTTAGATTGACTATATTAGGCACAAAGTGCGGTGTGTCTGCATGGATGAGACCAGGTTTACCTTCACCAGTGAGAAGGGAGTCTTTGCAGTATATGATGGACTTACCCGGAGGAGATTTCAGTCGATCAATCATCATTTGGATAGCCATACCCTCGGAGCGGTTGATGTGGAGAGTCTGAGCTATCCTGTGGTGGTGGACCAGTACGTGGATGTATTCCTTGAGGATGTTATGGGTCTACCTCCTCATAGAGAGGTGGACTTTTACATTGAATTGTACCCCGGGATGACACCAATATCCACACCAGCGTATCATATGGCTCTCGCAGAGCTTCGTGAGCTACGGGTACAGATGGAAGACTTATAGGGGAAAGGGTTCATTCGGCCCATTGTTTCTTCTTGGGCAGCCCTGATTTTGTTCGCCAAGAAGGAGGATGGGAGCTTGAGGCTTTGTGTTGACTATTAGAACCTGAACCAGGTGACCGTGAAGAACAAGTACCCACTCCTGAGGATTGAAAACCTCTTTGATCAACTGAAGGGAGCACGGTGGTTATCAAAGATAGACCATAGATTAGGCTGTCACCAGCTCAGAGTGTGAGATGAGGATGTGAAAAAGACGACTTTTAGATTTCGGTACGACCACTAAGAGTTCTTGGTTATTCCATTTGGCATGACCAATTCCCCAACAATGTTCATGGGACTCATGAAAAGTATCTTTCAGCCATACCTAGATCACTTTGTAGTAGTCTTCATTGATGACATTCTGATCTACTTGACTACTGAGGAGGAGAATGCCTATCATTTTCAGATAGTTCTGGACACACTCCAAGACCACTAGCTTTATGGTAAGCTCTCAAAGTTCCAGTTATGGATCTAAGAAGTTCACATTCTGCGAAATGTCATCTCAGAGGCTAGAGTTGCGGTAGATCTAGTGAAGATTGAGGTGTTACTTGCTTGGGAGCCACCCAAGAGTGTGATAGAGGTACGGAGTTTCCTGGGTTTAGTCGGATACTACTGTAGGTTTTTTCCAGATTTCTCCGGAGTTGTAGCACCTTTATAAGCATTGACAAATAAGGGGAAAACCTTCATGGGATGGAGAGATTCCAGCAGAGTTTTCAAGAGCTGAGGAAAAGGATGACTAGTACCCCCATATTGAGGATTCCAGAGGAGGGAGTTGGGTATATACTCTACTGCGACGCATCAGGGACTGGGCTTGAATGTTTCCTGATGCAGGAGTGAGCAGTTATCGCGTATGGTTCTCAACAGCTGAGACATCATGAGCAGAACTGCGCTATCCATGACCTGGAGTTAACAGTAGTGGTATTCGCCTTGAAGATGTGGAAACATTACTTGATGGGCGAGCGTTTTATGGTTAACTCTGATCACAAGAGTCTTAGATATATCTTATCTCAGAAGGACCTGAACTTGAGACAGCGACGTTGGCTCGAGTTCCTCCAGGACTATGACTTCGAGATAGTCTATACTCGTGGGAATGGGAAAGTTGTAGCAGATTCACTCAGTTGGAGATCTGGTATACAACTTCTAGGTGAGGCAATGGAGCAGCTAGTTGCTTTGCAGATATCCTTTTTGGATCAGGAGGGATCATCTTTTCTTCAGTCCCTTACAGTCACTCCCCCACTTCTTCAACGAGTCAGGGAGGCACAGCGTGGGGACGCTGATTGTGAGACTCTACCTGCTCAAATATCCACATGAAAAAAACCTGGTGGATTTTCTGAATGTGGGGATCACATCATCATCTTTAAGGGACGTACCATGGTACCAGTGTTGCTTCGAGAGGAAGTGTTGAGGGAGTTCCACACATCCCCTCTAGCAGTACATCTAGGAGTGGTGAAGATGTACTGGGATCTCTGACAACATCACTGGTGGTCGGGAATTAAGAAAGAAATAGTGGAGTTTGTCTCTCGGTGCCTCACTTGTTCGCAAGTGAAGGAAGAGAATCAGGTACCAACAGGCTTGGTTCAGCCTTTAGAAGCCCCATAATGTAAGTGGGATGGGATATCCATTGACTTCGTGACAGGACATCCACGTACATCCAGAGGTTATGATTCTTTCTGGGTGATCATTGACCGACTCATTAAGTCAGCCCACTTCCTACCGATCATAGAGCAGGGTTCAGTAGAGAGATTGGGACGCCTCTTTGTGCAGGAGATTGTGAGGCTACATGGAGTACCCTCAATGATTGTCTCTGATCGTGATGCGTGTTTCACTTCCTGGCTATGGAAGGGGTTTCAGGTGGCTTTCGGGATGCAGCTTCTTTTGAGCACTACCTTCCATCCTCAGATGGATAGCCAGACTGAGTGGACCATTCAGACCCTCGAGGACATGTTGCGTGCTTGCATCCTAGACTTTGGTCACGGCTAGGAGGATCACTTGCCTTTGGTGGAGTTGGCTTACAACAACAGCTATCACTCCACCATTGGGATGAAACCTTTCGAAGCATTGTATGACCGACCTTACAAATCACCTTTGGGATGGACTGACCCAGGGGAGTCAGCAGTCATGGGACCAGAGATGGTATGGGTTACCACAGAGATGGTGCAGATCATATAGGAGCAGATGAAGACTGCACAGTGTAGGAAAAAGTCTTATAACGACAGGAGATGAAGACCTCCGGAGTTCGAGGATAGCGACCATGTATCTCTACGGGTCTCACCCTGATGAGGTTTATGGTGATTTGGCTAGGGCGTCACATTATCTTCGAGATTCATTGTACCCTTATAGGTCCTCAGTAGAGTTGGCGAGGTGGATTACCACCTAGCACTTCACCCTCAGTTGCATCGGGTGCACGACGTCTTCCACATATCCCAGCTGAGGAGATACGTGCACAACCCTTCTCACATCATCGACCACAGCAAGCTAGACGTCGACTATGGGGCGAATTTTACAGAGGTTCCAGTAGAGATTGAGGATCGACAAGAGTGGGTCCTTCGTGGGCGGTCGATACCTATGGTGGGTATTCACTGGTAGCATGAGAACCTCTAAGAGAGCACATGGGAGTGGGATGCTTAGATTCATCCTCAGTACCCCCACTTGTTTTCCTAGTTTTGTGGTGTGGATTTTGGGGATGAAAATCCCAGAGGTGGAGAGAATGTAAAGAACCCGAATTTCCATGTAATATTTTTTAATTATATAGTAATTTTATGAGTCCGTGAAAATTGACGGTGTGTGATTCGGAGGCCCGGTGTGCCCAGAATGAGTTTTTGAACTTTTTTTCAGGTACGTTCAGTAAACGTGCGAGTGGGTTTTGGTAACTTTTTAACCGTTGATTGGAATTGAAATATGAGGACACTGTTGAACTTGCAGAGCTGGTATTCTCTTAAGGATACCTTCACCTTGACCGTAGTAGGTCGGGGTGAAAGTTAACTTTTCACATTTTTGGGGAAATAATAATAAAATAAAATAAACTTTTATTTTATTTTTGTTGAAACCCCCCATTTTGAATTCTTAAAGGTGGGGACCACCCGAACCCTCTTAATGGGAGAAACACCTTGAACTCCCTCATTAATGAAAAGTTAACCCATAGACTTCCTCCAAATTTACTATGCCAACGTGGTACAATTAATGGTGCCAAAAATAAATTTTTCCAACATATATTAAATTGATAGACTTAATTTAATAAGTTTTCACCTCTCATTTTTCCAGGTTGGTAATTTTTGGAAAAGGGAGAAGCTTGGGAGAGCTCGGAGAACCTTATCTCCAACGACAAACTTCTCCTACAAACAAATAACATTATCTACATCAAATAATGTTCTTTCGGAGCCAACAAAGAAGATGACACATGATCCCGACTTTGGAAGTGTGTTGCGGAGGCGACGATCATTGGAACCCTCTTCGCCTTCACTGTTTTCATCTCACGACACATAAACAAACCATCAAGGTAGGGTTTGATGTTTTAAATACCTCCCTTACCCGTTATTGATGTTCTTCGTGATTCAAAATTTGTGAACTGCTTGCTAGCACTCTAACGTGGAGGGTGATGGACAAACGAACATGGCCCGACCTCTCCGCAATATCTTGTTTTTTTATGAAATCTTTGCGATGGAGGAAGATGGCAACCGGAGGCCCACCGCATGACGGGGGCGGTGGCGTGCATCTGCGTAACCCAGTGAACAAGGGGTCGCGGCTTGTGCCACGACGATGAAGGGAGGACGGCCAGCTGAGCCGGCTGCCGGTGATGGTGTGGCACGTGACCGCACCACGCGGAGAGGACAACTGGCAATACGGCCCGCCACGGTGGACCGCCGTACCGCCGTCTCGCGGCCGCCCCGCCACACCGCGGATGCCCCACATTGTGGGCCACCCAGGCCGGGTTTCCCAGTGGGCCGGGCCAGACCCGGCAGGTCGGGCCAACCCGAACCAGACCGGGTCGGCTCAGGCCAGGTCGGACTGGACCCAGACCAGTTTTAACCCTATACATTCTTTTGGCCGTAACTTTGCCACCGGGCATCCATTTGATGAACCGTCTACCACACCGGAAACCTTAGGGAGATATGGTCCTTTTGGTATACCCCACTTTTGATTTGGATAAAGTTGTGGTATGATCGGTTTGGATCGAGCACGAATCCAACCGAGCCCTCGGGACTAAACGGCTAATAACTTACAGACCAGGCGTCAAATTGATGCACCGTCTATTGCGTTGAAACCCCTATTACATGGTGGTACTTTGGGATACTTATTAGTGGGACTTTGTGTCAGTTGGAGTATCGAACATTAGATTGAGGAGCGGACTCTCCTAGATACAATCAAGCTTAGAGCGGGTACTCTATAGCTGGCTCTGACGATGTACTGACGATGTACTAGGATCATGTGCGGGTATGACGATGTACTAGGATCTTGTGCGGGTCTGAAGATGTAATGAAGATGTTCTAGGATCCTGTGTGAGTCTGATGATGTACTGACGATGTACTAGGATCCTGTGTGGGTCCAATGATGTACTGATGATGTACTAGGATCCTATGTGGCTCTGACGATGTACTAATGATGTACTAGGATCCTTTGTGGGTCTGATGATGTACTGACGATGTACTAGGATCTTGTGTGGGTCTGATGATGTACTGACGTTGTACTAGGATCCTGTGTGGGTCTGACGATGTACTAACTTTGAACTAGGATCCTGTGTGGGTCTGACGGTGTACTAGGATCCTGTGTGGGTCTGCAATTTGGGATCCTTCGTGAGTCTGCTTCTTAACAGAGTAAGATGATTCAGTAGTTACATCTAATCATCTCTACTACTGTACCTAAGTTATACCTGGTATGAGATGAGTCCTTACCTTCGTGGTGATACCTTTTTGGTATTCTTCTGTGTGGCGTACATGTGTGGTACTTACCTTCGTGGTATTCCTACCTTTGTGGAATAGTTGAGCTTTGGGCTTTTGGGTTGGACCCTGTGTTTCCTCATGGTTGAGATGGGTATACTTGATAACTTAGGTATATGTATGGGTATATACCTAATTAAGGTTCTCAGTTGATTTCATGCTTTTTGGTTTATCCTTTGTGGATTTTGTGAGACCTTGAGGGTCTCGTGGTCCCTACTAAGTATTGTCATACTCACCCCTGCACGGGCTATGCCCGCACCTTGTTGTGTTTGGTGTCGATGACGGACAACGCTAACTGAGGACAAGAGTACCAAGATTTGATGTAGCTCGGAGGTGGACATTAGATGAGGTGTACATCAGAGACGGTCGTTCGAGAGTTGTACCTACCCTTCAGGTAGGATCCTTGGTGGGTGTTCACAAGATCTCTTTCAGTTTACATGTACCTTTCAGTTTTCTTGTACTTTCCAGTTGGTCTTGTATTTTGGCCCCTTTTTACTTACTTTTAGCACTCTTTTTCTATATATTTTACTTGTGTTCATATCTTGACGTGTGCTTGGTTGAGTGTGTTTCTAGGATATAAAGGCAATGCCTTCCTGGTTTTAGGGGATACGTCTTTCGGTTCTAGTCACCAGCCCCTGCCCTATGGAAAGCGGGCTTGGGGTAGTCACGACAGGGGCCCCGGGGGACGGGTCGTGACATTCTTAACCTAAACCACTTCTCCTAAAAAACATATTCTCTATAAATCATGATATTTCACTAATGTATAATCCATAATGTGTATATAATAGTGCTGTATAATTCGAGACTATAGGTATTATTATAGAATAATTTACTTTGAAAAGATGACCAACCCAATTCACTTTAATCCTAAAATAAAAAATCAAGGTATAGTTTAACATAACTATAGTGTGATTTTTTCTTTAGCAGTCATTATAATTATTTAAAAATTTATGAAATAATCATGAAATGATTATGAATAATATAAAATAATTTTTACCATTATCATCAAATTATCTAAAAATATCCTCAAAGAATATCTAAAATTATTCAAACAATTATCATAGCCAAATATTTTCTAATAATAATAATTTAAAACAAACACAACACACCTTAAATGTATTCAAACATTCTCCTCTAGGGATATATTTTGGTTCTAATAGATAAATTGGGTGTTAGTGGTCTATCTGAATGAAAACTATCATGGATGGTATAATTTATACCACTGAGGATCACTTGGTGAGGAAAGGTTATAGAAAATTCAAGGTATTGACTATGAAGAAATCTTTTTACCAATAGCTATTATTGAGTCTAGATAAATTATTCCAATAATTACAACTTTTTATGATTATGAAATTTTCTAAATTGATTAAAAACCACCTTCCAAAAAAAATATTCAAGGATGCTTATTTTTTATAAAATAAAGGTTTTAATGAGACAAATGATGCTATAAAATCGTTTAAATGTTAACAATGCATTTATAGATTAAAAGTTTTATTTCATAATTATAATATTAAATTTGAAGATATAATTAAATAGTTTGGTCTCATAAAAAAATGGAGATGAATCTTATGTATATAATTAGTATAATAAGAACATTTTTTTTGAGGCCATATATAAATGAAGTACTACTAATCGTAACAGGATATCTCACTTAAATCTCCAAAGGATTGGTTAAGAAATTTTTTTATATGAAATTCATGGGAGAAATAACCTACATATTGGGTATAAATATTTATAGAGATAAATCAAGAAGGTTACATTTTCTAAGTCAAGGGAAATATATTTTAAAAGTGATAATGATGCTTAGAATTGAGGAATATACTAGAATTCCATGGTGTGAATATTATAATGACTTAATCTCTTTATAAAAATATAAGGAGGAGACACATGAATGATATTCCTGAGGATTATACAATTCAATCGATCATATATTCTATATTATTTTCTTATCTTAATGCCTCTTATGCTTTTAACAAATCCAATAGATACCAATTAGATCTTAATAAAAGATATTATATCACTATTAATAATATGTTCATGTTATTAATAATAACTAAGTATGTATTATTAATATTTAGAGTCAAGTAAAATATTTTTCTAAGTGGATACAATGATGTTATTTTCAAAATTGAAAAATATGATTATATATCCTAGTACATATTTTTTTTCTTTTTCAATGGAAAATAAATTAGATAGAAGAGTTCCAAGAAACACATTATGGATGAATTTAGAGTGAAATCTAAGTACACTACTACATATAATGCTATGAATGAAGTTTTTTAGATCAAGAACCATCATTTTGTACTAGAATTAGTTCTTAGACATTTAAAATTGATAGACCTATTTTGTGCTTATAATATAGAAATATTTTTTTCTACATAAATATAATATCTACAAAGTAAAAAAACAAATTCTCCAAAAAATTGATATCATTAGGGAAATTATTAAAATGGGTGACATAAATATTTTTTGTAGAACACAAGAGATAATATAATATATCCTTTGATAGGACCATTTATTCTATAAAAACATTATACACATACAAAGTATTTAGGTAATAGATATTTCATTAATTGGATATAAGGTATTTGGTTTTTTATTATCTTAGATGCTATTTCTTTTAATAAAGAGCTTGTGAATATATAATGTATCATGATTATGCTATTAAAGGAAACTTTTACATCATAATTTGTTCATGTTTCCTATATTTATTACATGATAGTTGAATAATAAATAATCCCTCATGTAAAAAACTCCATGTTTTCCCTAATATATTATCATCATGGAATGTTATGGACTACGATTATATGTTCATATTTGTGTGAGTAGGGGCTAATATTGAGATAACAAATTTCACTCATGAAATACAAGCATTACTTCTAGTTTGGAATTATCCACTTTGGGTGTTTTATATTGAATATCATACATATAATCCATTAGTATACTTAGGGAACATAATTTATTGTAATACCAAATACCTATGGTAATCAAGGTACATTATTTGTGAACCACCATTATTTTGATACCATTATTACACTATACATATTATATAGAAATCAGAGGATGGTTGGGTTTGTTATAAATCATGTTGTGGGTTTTACTTAATAAATATGAGATTTATCCTTTTGTATGATGGGTATAAAATTTGGACACTAAATTGAGTTAAACCAAAATAAATTCTTGACCATGTTTATCTAAGTGACATGTGATGTCCTCATATACTTGGATAAATGACATGTTATATATGAATTAAAATTAGATAGTCTAATATTAGGGATTTAGAATATATGAGTTGGACTATGTGAGATTCACATATTCCATGTCTCATTACTATATACGGTGTCTTGAATAAAGGGATTATATGATTTTACATGTGATGTATATTGATATATATAATAGACATGCTTATATGGAAATACATTTCATTGGATCTGGTGCCTTAGAGACAAATGACAGTTGTATATTTTATTTCTAGATAATGTTTTTTTATTATACATGTAATATCACATATTGGATCATATTTCTTCATATCTAAATATGATGAAATATTTAGAGTACTAATCACATTAATAATTTATAACAACTCCCTATTATAATGAAAACCTATAGATTTCGTCGAAATATTCTTAATGATTTTTCTATGGTATAGATGAATCATATTGATGGGGCATAATTGATGTTTAACTATCAAGTATTTAGGGATTATATGCATTGATAATTTTTATCATGATGTTCTCACTTAGTTATCTCCAAGAAAGGAGAAAATGATGATAGACCCTCTATTAATAACAACACTCATTATATGTTTCATTGGCTGTTCTTATCTATTGGAATGTGTATTGGTTATTTGACTTGATATAATTATTAATTTATAACATTATTGACATACCTTGAGGTGTAATGAAAACCATTGAATACATACCTATGGTGAGGCAGCCTGAATCATTTGTGTCATGATTAATATAATAATAAATTAATGGTAAAGATAGGTTTTCCCTTTCAAATTTAATAAGAATATATCTTTATACCTTTGATTGAAATGGAAGTGTCTGTTATAAATCTATCACCATGAAATTCTATAGATAAGATTTTTTGGGAACTCAAAGAAATATAGTCCAAATAATAAGGATAATGTCACATGTATGTATGTTTCTAAATTAGATATTGTGTTACAAATGGATTATATTACACAGTGAGAATTAAAATAAAGGTTTTTATTGTTGTAACTTTGACATATTCTTTTCCCTATGGGGGACTTGATATATTTCTAAATATTACTCTTTGTTTGTGGGTTGGAATTAGTTCCACTAAGAAAATAACCTAGAGTGTCACACAATAAGTGAATAAAAATTCTTGTAATTAAATATATATTTCAAGTATGGAAGTATTACTTATTTTAGGTTTTAGTGATTGAGTTAATAAATAAATATTATTCAAAATTCCAATGAATGAAATGTTTATATTATCAAATAAATATTTATTATTCAAGTTTCTACTATTATTTATGGGATTAAAATAATTGATTTTAATTATTATGTTAATGAAATAATATAATTTCAATATTTTTTTATCTTTTAATGATATTAGACATAATATATTTCACAAAAAATTATATTTATTGTTTTTATTTAAATGTTTTAACATGGTTTATTTATTCTAATTAAATAAAATGAAAGGTTCTTATGTTTAGATTATTTTATTTAAACATAATTATAAATACTATTTTTATGTCAAATATTATATAGTGTTGTCACTTTACTATTTTGAGACACGCCATTGAGATACATAATTTCTATTTACTTCTCTCTTGAACTTTAGAGAAAATATAGAATTATCTTCCTCCCGGCAATTTAGATATAGAGAGATCCTCTTCAAAAGATCAATTCATATTATAAGTGAATCAATTATTTAGGTTAGCTGAGACACCCTAATCCCACACTCTTGGGTTTGATAATATATATATATATATATATATACCATATCTAATAGTTACTGAGGTACCCCATACCCACACTCTTGGCTCTGGGGGAAAATCCATATACTTTAGATACTATCTCTAAAACCAATTAAAGAAACTAGATCATTTCATACATAAATAATATGTTATCTCACATAATTATTCTTATATCTCACATAATTCACACCCCAAAACCCAAATTATTAGTGTCTTTGTATATTAGAAATATAAAAATCTTACTTTTAAATATTTTTAACATCCCCAAAAAATAGTCTTCACACATGATACCATTTTGACACATTAAACATAATAATATTCTTCAAAACCTAAGGAATGAAAAATATAAAAGGTAGAACTCAGTTTTATAGTAAGGGTAAACATAGGGTACATCAATTGAAGATCATACGTGAGCATAAGATGAGAATATGGGTATGGGATAATAATCAAAGTGTATGGAAAAATATAATGTAATCATATTATTATTAAAACAGGAGTCATGAAATAAGGCTTTTAGTATAACCTAAGACATAAGTCATAAGAGTGAGATCCATGAGAACATAAAACATTTATGTTTCATAACATAAGAATATGAAACAAATATAATAATATAAATCATAACATATGTCAAATATAACCACTAAGACATTCACACCAACATGGGATAGGCTAACCACCTTCCCATAATATGGTGGACTTGGGACAAACACCCATATACCATAACATAGTGGACTTGGTCTAACCACTCGTGTTTCATAACATGCCATACATGGGATAACTACACGTTTCCCATCCTCATATCATGATATATAAAATATTACCAAATATATTGGAGGTGTATAACGGACCAACATGTCACATAATGAAAAACAATACATATGATTTCTATAAGGACTTAAAAATTATAATTATATAATAACTTAATTTTACCAAGAAAAAAAGGTTTTATTTAAAAATTAATATTACATTATTATAAACCATCTAGATAAATAAGGTGGATGGAGTCATTTTAGGGATACATTAAGAAAGGAAACTATTTCCCCTCTAATTATGGAAAATATAATTTGGAAAAAATGAAAATAGAACCAAAATTAATTGGCCTCATTTAATTTTGTTAAGGAGGGAGGGGTAAAGGGGGAGATTATTTCCAATAAAAGGATTCTCTACCCTATTCATAAATCATTATATCCATGTAATTAGACTCTCAGATATGACATTTAGTTTTGATGGGAATTTTTTGAGATATTAATCAATTTATTCAAGAGATAGTATTTTGAGTGTTTTCTCCTTGTAATTGTGATAGAGATTATATATATACTTTTAAGAAAAGAGATCCTTCGATTTTCCCATGGGTTTTTACACATTTCATTTTGGTGGTTTCTCCACATTACATATGGTGTTTATTTTTTTATACATTTTAACTTAATTTTGTAGTATAATTTATGCTAATAGAGTGGACCAATTATTTTTATTCCAAACAAATGGTATCAAGGTAATGTTTTTTCCCAATAATATTCTATACTAATTGTGTTTCTAGATGGTGGAGAAATATGAGACTAAAAAATTAAACATGAATAATTTTTAGTTTTGGAAAAAGAAAATTAAAGAGGTACTATAGAAAGACAATTTCCTACATGAAATTGGTTAAAAAAAATGGGTGTAATGAAGGTGAAATAGAATGATATGTATGGGAATACTATTACGAATAGCTATTTAGATTTGGTATACATGGTCTTATAATTTATTGTATAAAAAACATGGAGAAGGAAATTTGGGATACTCTAATAAAGCTGTATGATTCCAAGTCAATGTACAAAAAAAATTCTTGAATTTAAAATAATACACTCTTTAAATGGAATAGTCATCGTCAATGACTAGCCAAATTAACGCACTAAATACCATTTTCACTCAATTTATTACATTAGTAAATATAATTAGGTATATTAATCATATGAATATTCTACTCTAGAGTTTTCTATATTCATATGATCAACACATCATCAACCTTTCCAAACATATCATGAAGAATGTATTTATCTTCAATGATATTTCTGATAAGTTTCTTGAATAATAATGTTAGTTTTAGAGAAACGCATACAAATATACAACATTCAAAAAATTGGATGTTTTTTAAATTGAAAGTGGAAGAATGATAGAGAATGATTCCAATGGGATCCAGAATCATGGAAGGTCCAAATCAAAGAAAAATATGAAAAATGTCACATGTTGAAATTGTAGAAAGAAAGGGCATAAAATTAAATACTATTGGTAAAAAATGGGTGGTGGAAATAACTCTTAATGAAATGTGGTGTGTACATATGAAAGTGGAGACATACTATTCAGTGAAGTGGTGATGACTACTAAAGGTTGTAAACCCCTCAAAGACACATGAATAATTGAATCAAGGGAATCATGACGCATTAAGCCTTTATAGGAATGGTTTAATCAGTTTGAACCTATCCTATAAGGACTTGTGTACATGGGGAATGATCACACCTTGAACATTTTTTGATTCAATATAATAAAATTCATGATATATAATGGTATTTTTTGAACCATTCAAGTAGTAATCTATGGTAAGGACTTTATTATGAATATGTTGTATTTTTGGATAATTTTTTTGACATCAGATGAAAGACACACACAAATAATGGACTAATGAATATCATGAAAGGAAAAATTATGGTGATGAATACAAAGAATATCTCAAAGTGATTGTATGTGAATATGGGTTAAACATAAAAGGAGGAATAGATCATTACTTCATTAACTAACTAGATAGAAATGTTGATGATATTATGGAAAAATATTATTCATATGTAGGAAGAAGGATTAGATATTATTTTTGATCTGATGTTTATTCGTATACTTATAATGGTATCCATACCATTTTGTGAGCATTATGTTTGGAGTAAGAAACACTAGTTGAAACTCATAATGTCGATAGAGAGGAACAATGATGTATTTGATTTGATCCATGTCAAATTTTGGAAAGCACCAATTATATCCTTGGGAGGAGATATGTACTGTGTTTCATCCATAGATGATTATTATAAGAGATTTTGGGTGTACCTAATCAAGAGGAAGGTATATGTTTTTTATGTCCCCAAAATCTTCCATGCATAGAAGGTACATGAATCTGGATAGAAGATCTTATGTTTAAGGATTGACATTGTATGATAATATACAAGAGAAGAGTTGATACTTTTTTATCAATGGGATGGAATCAGGAGACAACTCATAGTTGTGCTCAATCCTCAACAAAATAGAGTGGAAATGCTAATGAATGGAACCTTATTGGATAAAATATGGGAGATGTTAAATATTTTAGGATTTAGAAAGTTGTTTTGGGTAGAATAAGTGAAGAATATCTGTTATGTGTTTAAATCAATATATTTTGTAGAGATTAATCTAAAAACACAATCGGAGATGTTGATTTGCAAACCCACTAACTAGTCTCCATTACATACTTTTATAAGTCCTATATATGCACTGTTTGATGACCATTGAAGATAAAAGTTGGATTCAAGATCCAATAAATTTATTTTATTATGATATGGTGATGGTGTGAAGGGGTATCATTTATGGGACCACACTGCACAAAAACTTATTATCCTTATAAAAAAATGATGACCTAGTTTCCATTGAGGTATTACTAGAGAATACTGATCAAGTACTGGTTTAGTATGGACCATGATGATTAACATGAAAGAAAAGATCCATTATGAAACTAAAAAAATCATTGAGATAAATATTATATACTTCTTATTAATTTATTTTAGTGAGATGTATTGTTTTATATAGGTGAACTAGAGTCTAGATGTATCTTATAATATGGTATAAATGAACGAGAAACTTATATCTCTACCCAAGAACATAAATTTAGATCTTATTTTATTAGATCAAAGGAGGAAGTCCATCAAGACCCAATGGGACAATAAGAAAAATTGAGATATAAATTATTACGTGGGAAGATATCATGTGATACTAGTGTTTAAAGGATATTCTCTGAATTAAGGTATTGGTTTTAATGAAATATTTTATCCAGTTATTAGAATGATGACTATTTGGATAGTTTTTTAATTTTTGATACATGTAGTTTACATCTAGAGAAGCTAGATGAGAAGAAATATTTTCTTCATGGTGATCTTGAAGATGAAATATATATTCTACTACCAAAATGTTTTTCTAAATAAGTTAAAGTGATATTTGTTTACAAATTGAACAAATATATATATATTATTAGAATACATTGAGGTCTTATTATAAGATATTTAAATCCTATATCATGAGACTTAGATACCACAGACTTAATTTAGATACTTGTGCATATTTCAAGGGTTTATATGGTAATCATTTATCATTATTGTTTTGTATGTGGATGATATATTGGTTATAGGCCCCAAAATTTATCAAATATTGGAGAAAAAGTCTCAATTATCGAGAGAGTTTGATATTAAGGATTTGAGACAAGAAAATAAGATTCATGGGATAAAAATTTACCAAAAAAATAATGGTAATATTTTTATACCACAAATCATTTTTTTACTCAAGTGTGGAAATTATTCAGCATAAAATAATGTAAAAAAATCTCCACACCTAATCCCATTAATTTTAAATTTTCTTGTAACATGAGTACTACAAGTGGAATATAGAGGATGGAGACTTCTTGTGTATTATATGAATCAACAACCGAGAGTATGATACTCACTATGGTTTATATGAGACCTAAACTTACACATGATGTGGGATAAATTAGTAGGTACATGGAGAATCTAGGATGGGATCATTGTAAGACAGTGAAGAGGATCCTAAGATACATCAAAGAGACATTATGTTCTACATTATATCATAGAGGATAAAATTTCAATATTAAAGGCTATGGTGATTTAGATTTTTTTGGTGATTATGATCAAATGAAATCCACTAATGGTAATTAATTTACTTTTAAAAGATGATTTCTGAGATGGATTTAAAAATTACCATCATATTTATCTTTATCTATGACCAAATCAGACTATGCAGTAGCTATATAGGCCTATAAATATGTTATTTTGATGAAAATGTTGGTGAAGCAGCTCACGAATAGAATGGAAAAAATTCCAATATTTTATGATATTTATAATTCCTTTATCAATGCAAGGAATCCATATTTTCATCCCGTGATGAAATACCCCTTAAAAGAGCATTACAATTTACTTGGAGAAAGAAGTGGAAATACCTCTTATGTTTTTGGTACCTTTTGAGAAAAATAATTTATAAAATAGAGACGATATGAATTTCATTGAAAAGTATGAAAACATGGGGAGGAATTTTCTTAATAGAAACAGAAAACGATAATAAAAAATAAATTAGTATAAAAAAATTAAAAATAATATTCCTATCACATTTTGTAAAGAAGGTCAAAGTTTAGAGAAAATAACATCACCAAAAATATTAAAATAATATTACTTTTTTAAATAAATTAAATTCCATTGAAAATTTACCTAATCATTCATAAAAGTAGATATAAGGAAATAAATTAAACAAAATAAATAATATGGGCATGGAAAAGAAAAATTAATAACTGAAAAGAATAGGTAAAGTTTATTTTTATTACAAGCATCAATTCGAGTCAATTATGAAATGAAGAGGAAGTAAAATAGTAGGAGGAAATATAAAACTAATGAAAAATATATAATGAGATAGTATATGTGGTTTTAGAGATAAAACTTATAAAATTTACCCCAATGTAAATTTATTCACAACAATCTCGAATTCAATGTGAGATTAGAAAGAAAACACTTTTGGATTTGATAACTATTGAATCAAAATCCCTTGAAAGATTGAAATTGAGATTGATTTTTAAATCCCTTTAATTTCATCATAATAAATAAAAAACACATTTATGGTTAGTATATACACTACATAAAATGAAATAAGTGGTGAATATTATATATGTATAAAAGGAATAATGTAGAGACTATGAATCCTTACCATTACTCCTGACTTCCATAAAATATCTTTAATCTCCTATATAATAAAAAATATTATTAATCACATATTTCATAAAATTATTCATATATTTTAGATTTTATTCTCTTAAATTATAATAATTAATTAAACATATATTAGTTAGTTAATATTTATTTTCTTCATCAAATGTTAGTAATTTTGATCATTTTGTACAAGTTTTATAATGTCATTATTAGTCATCTTTATTTTATATAAGGTTATCCATTCCATTATTAATAAAGGTAATGGAATTATTTTTTAATGATTTCTCAGGTACCATTTTCATTATATTAAAGATATGGGTATGGATCATGAGAATGAGATCCATGATGATCTTGTTTCGAGTAATTTACCGATAATTGTTTTATTTATAATGATCATTCATTTTTTTCATTCTTAAAAAATAATATTATTAACATAAATTAATTTTTATTATAATATATATACTTCAAATAAATTTTTAAAACCATCTATGTAAGGCTGTGATGAAAAATGAAATACTTCAGGTGGTAGTCTGTACATAACATGTATGGCACCTTCGTTTTCTAATGAAAGGGTGGATGGTAGATAATGGTTGTTACATTTACATAATAACATTAAAGCATGATAATTATAATTATTTAATTGTTTTATTATGGTTAGAACATATTTCTAGGAGGTGGAAGAGGAAAAAAACTTAAAAGATCTCTATTATAATTACATCTTCCTTGGATATCCACCTTTAGAAAACTCCACAAGCCTTCTTAGAATGGTTTTTTAGTGGGGAAAGAACTTCTAGGATGTGGATAAGAGTGTAATAGATTTATTTTTTTATATTTGTGTCTAACTAGGACTTATAATTTGTGGTGATGAGTAGGGATTTGAAGGGATCCTTTTATAATTGAGAGGGGTGTCAATATTTATAAATACACAATACATTATATTAAAGGCATGTCACTTTCAAAGTAAAGTGGATATAAAAGTGGGAAATAATGGAGATTTTAGGACTCTTGGTCTATCCACCTCTCTTTTACACAAATAATGTATAATTATTTAGTTATTTTTTTCATTTTCCCCTTAATTTAACTTTTTACCATAATTAATGTTTACCGTAGTAAATAGTTTTTTTATCTCGGCAACTAATTCTTATATATAAAAACAAAATTGACCTTATAACAAAATTTAATAAATTATAATTTACAATATTAAAACAATATTTACATATTCAATTCAAATAGGTAGAAGAAATAAATGTTAATAAATTTATGGTTAACGCAATAAATTTTTTTATAGAAAAATGACCTTTTAAGCATAAAATTGAATTTAAACTAGAATAATGTATAATATTTACTCCCATGAAATTTATTATGTTAATATTGAAAAATTATATAATTTTTTCCTTTAAATTAAATCAAAAAATTAATGGAACCATGTGAATACATAATTTGAGGGAAAAGACCAAAAAAGTATTTTTAATAGAATAAAATAACAAATAGTTTCCAAAATATAAAATGTAGGTTTATAAATTAAAAAAAATAATTGAAATGATTTATTTTAATCCTAAAATACATATTTTTTTATTAAAAAGGATTTAAAATTTTTAAAATCATGATTATATCATGATGATACCTTAAAAGTTACGGTATTTGTAAAAATCATATTTTCAATATTCCCTTAAAAATTAACTATTTTTGGAAAATTCCAAAAAATTAATCCTAGGATATGTTTTAAATGGTGAATCGAAAAATAAAATTAATCTTTCCACATTAAAATTCTAAAATTTATAAATTTATCAAATTAATTAAAATATAAAATTTAAAGAAAAGTAAATTTATAGAAAAATGAATTTTTAAAATTTTACTGTTCTTAATCTTATTTTATGTAAATTTATAATTAAATGATTTTTATATTTTTATTTTATACATTTAAACATTACACATTATCAAAATCATCTTTTAAAATGGTCAATTTAATTTATTAATATAAAATACACAACACTTAAAAAAATAGTTCTTTGAAAATTATTATCTTTTAATATTAAATGGATTTGATCACATTCCATTAATTATTTACTTTATAAACATTAAATTTTAATCAACTAATAAGTATTATAACACATAAAATAATAATTTGACAGGAATATATGTTTTCATAATAAATCATGTTATTTTATTTTTATTTACTTGATATTTTATGTTTATTGTAATTTTATTAATGATGTTTTATATTGTATTATCATAATTTATAAGCGTTTATATTATAATTTAATATTCTATATTAATAAAATATTTTTTGGTAGATTTTGGTTTAATGTTTTATGTGGTGCAAGTTACTCAACACGTTATTTCTTTAAAAGAAAATACATACTAATATCTGGAGGGGTCACATTCCACCACATTTAAATAAATCATGTCCTCTTAGTTTTATTCTTTTCAATAAAAGGAGGGGAATATATTATAAAAACCTTTGAAATATGGTCAGCATTAATTCCAATCCCAATTCTAAAGTTTGATACACCAAAATTCACCAAGTTAAGTCAATTCATTATCAGAATACTTTAAAACCTTTCAAAGTACATTAGCTTCCTTTATTTATGTATAGTTGTTATGTCATGGTCAAAATATATGTTTTCAAAGATTAGGATTTAAAAATAATCCTATATTTTGAATATATGGTGTTGAAACATTATTTTGAACTTATTTTCCATAACACCTTAAGATAATGTTTGACTTTAGTTTCTTTAATAAGGGTTTGTGTTTATGATATTAAAAAAAATTAGACCAAACCAGAAACACATATTCTATTCAAACAACACCCTCTTTTGTAGCTGAATGGAGGGTTTTAAGTCATTTTTCTAATTCAAAAATTTTAAAAACATGATAAATTCCCATGTGGTATTTTCTAGAATTATTAATATGGTATAATTGGTTTTTCAAAACATGATCAATGATATCCCATAATACTTTATGAAATCAATGTATAAATGAGTATTTTGATAAGTTTTAATGTTCTTTGCATGTAAGTTTAATATTAGAAATGATTTCCAAATAACTTTATCTATATTTTAAAATTATTATTGTAAAAAGCCTCTAAAATATAAAGGGATTTAGTGTTTTATTTCCACTCATCCATCTTAAGGAATAATTTTACTCTCTGAGGAATATTTATATGTAAGAAAAAAAATAATAACTTAAAGGTATCAAAGTATGTGATAATATAAATTTTCAAATTCCATATAATGTATGTATTAATCTAAGACACCATAATCTTAAACTAGTATGATTTTGGTTAAATTTTGTTTTAGCCTATATTACTTTTGGTTTGACCAAGATTCCATTAAGTTGTGTTCTATTATACTTAATAACCTAATCCACAAAGATACTCTTCTTTATAACATGGGGAATGGAAACATAATAAAGGTTGAACTCAGATTCTTAGTTAGGGTAAACAAAAGACACATCAATCTATAATCATAAGTGATCATAATATAAGAATATATCCATGAGAGCATAATGCGGTTTCATAGACATAATATAAAGAAATCATACCCAATAAAAAATATATCTTAAAAATGATTCACAACATAAGTCTTTTAACATAACATAACACATAATTCAAATGATTTTGATCCACGAGAACATAAATAATTTATGATGAATAACGTAATAATGTGGTACAAAAATAAAAATAGAAATCATGAGACATGTCAAGGCTAACCACGAATACATTCACATTACAATGGGATAGGCTACCCACTTTCCTATAAGATAATGGAATTTGGCTAACCACCAACTCCCCATAAAATAGTGGACTTGGGATACCTCATTTGTCCCATAATATTATATACATGGGGAATCCACCCACTTCCCATGTTTATATCATAAGATAAAAAACATTATCAAATGAATTGGAGGTCTCCAACAGTCCCAACAACCACATAATGATAAACTAGAGGTATGTATTCTATAAGAACTTTAAAAAATTAATAATTCCATCATAACATAATTAACCTATAAAATAAAAAATGTTTCATGAAAAAATACATAAGAAATTAAAATAATAAATCCAAATAAAAAATTTGTCTGATTTGATTAAAGAATATTCCCAATCAAGCATAATAAACATTAAATGATAATAACATTAGTGGAAAAAAACTTGTATAAGAGAATCAAAATTTTAATTAGGGAAAAAATCCATTTTTTGTTTCTGGTAAATTTTGATAAAATATTTTTAAGAAATAAAGGTAATTTTATTTGGAAAATAATGAAATAATAGAGGGGAATTTTCTTAATGGAAATAAAAAAATATGAAAAGAAAATACGCTAGTATGGAAAATATTAAAAAAATATTAGTTTCAAATTTTGTAAAGAAGGTCAAAGTTGGGGGGAAATTACCATAAAAATATTAAAAGAATATCCTTTTTTAAATAAATTAAATTCTACTGGAAAATACATTATCAAATATAATAATTAGATGAATGGATATTCATTAAACAAAATTTAGAAAATGGGAATGGAAACAAAAAAGTCTAGACTGAAAAGAACAGGTAAGGTTGGGTTGTCTTACAAGAATCACATCAGGTGAATTATAAAACAAAGGGGAATTGAAATGGTGTAAAAACATGTAAAGCTCATTAAAACCCAATAAAAAATAAAATATATGTGTTTTTTGTGAGAGAAAACATCTAATTTCTAGATATTGAATTCCGGTCATAACAATCATGAATTCAAAGTGATATTGGAAAGAAAACCCTTATAGATTTTGTAACCATTGAATCAAAATATCTTGAAAGAGATAGCCTAAGATGGATTTTAAAATAAATTTAATTTCATGAGAATTGTGATAAAAATACATCCATGTGTATTGTATACAACACTGTAAAAATAAAGAAGTAGTGAATATATAATATGTCTCAATGGAAGAAAGTTTAGATGAGAAGTATTTAACTATACTCATGAACTTAGATAAATATATTTACTACATTTCATATTAAACATAACTATATTAATTAAATATCTAAGAAGTAATGTCAATGATAGAGGGATCTGAAGAGTGAATCTACCAAAAAACTATTTTTTGAAATTGAATGGGCGTTGGAGGTGTAGTGCGCATTCAGGGTTTTCACAGGTGATCCGGCTAGAAGGCACCGTTCAGGTTATTCCTATAGTAGTGGTTTTAGGGTGCTGAAAATCTTGGTTTAGAATAGAAGGTATGATATATTATTCTCACTACAGAATGTTGAATCATCTGGTCATTAAGGAATGAGGAATGACACAGGGAAGCAACTGGGACCAGTACACATGTCATATTTAAAAAATAATAATCTTATATTGGACCTAGATGGGTAGTGTAATTACAGGGAGGCATCTCCTTAACTTAGATCTCTCTTGGACTCAAATTCCTCCACCAACATCAGCCTGTTTCAAAGGAGGTGTGTTCGGTGGAAACCTCCTCACTGAGGTCTCAAGTTAAAGACTGGTGGATCCTACCACATGGGTATTATGCGAGGGGGAGGGGTGATCAAGGACAAGTTGGGATTAGTTGTTATGAAATTTTCTTCTTACGTTAGAGGAGGTGAATATCTACAAGAAAAATCTTGGGCTATTCTCATAGGCTTATGGTTATGTAAGAAGAGGAATATAAACCTTTTTGTCTTTGAGATAGACACTCTGACAATCTATAACATGCTGCTTGTAAAAGGAACCATCCCTTGGTATTTTGAGTACTCTAATAGAAAATTAAAGGGGTTTGTAATTAATCGCATAGACATACTTCACACGTGGTGAGAAGGTAATATAGTTTCTGACTTCTTGGCATCTAAGGTGACTCAAAATGAGAGGATCTCCTATTTCACTAGCCTCGGGTCCTTCCCTTCAGAGGGGTTCAAATTTTTTAGAGCATATTCTCTTATTCTTAACTATTATAGACCTCTATGAAGTGGTACATCTTTGTAATTTCTCTCTTTATTTGACTTGATAATAAAATAAAATGTTTGTTTGGTCACATCAGCATCATATGTTAGTAATTTTGACAGTTTCGTACTAGTTTTGTAATTGAGATGTTGGTCCTAAATTTTTGATACAAGGATCATCATTGTTAAATTAATAAATTTAATGGAATTATTTTTGATGTATCATTATTAATTGATTATATATGTGGGTATGGTTTGTGAGAATGGGATCAATGATGAGGTTTTTTGGGTAATTTACTGATAAAAACAACAAACAATATAAAGATAATTAAATTTTCTATAATCTTTACTGAATAAAATTCATGACATAAATTACTTCTTAATATTATATATATTCATCATATACTTTTTTATAACCATCTATAAACTATAATCATGAAATATGAAATATGTTGTCCTCGGAGGTGGTAGTTTGTACGTAACACGAGTGACATTTTCATTTTATAATGAATGGGAGGATAGTAGATAATGGGTGTTACATTAACATAATAGATTTTAAGTATAATAATGATACTAATTTAGTTATTTTTGTATAGGTAGAAAAATTTTAGAGGATATGAAAGTAGAAACAAACAAAAAAAACTTTGTTAAAATAATTACCTCTTCCTTGGATATCCTCCTTTAAAAAATTCTTTATGACTTTCTAAAAATGTGTTTAGGTAAGATAGTAACCTATAGGACATGTATATAATTATTCAGAATATATTTATATATATAATAGTTTAACTAATAGGCTTATGGTTTTTGGGGAATTGGTGAGGTGAAGGGTTCCTTTTATATGTGAGAGTGGTAACATTTTTGCAAGTACTCATTACTTTATATAAAGGATATATAAATTTCAAAGGAAAGTGGATCCAAAAGTTGAAACTAATAGAGAGGGGAATAATATTGTACTAGTAAAGTCTCATGAAAACAAAAAAACGATAATTTTTGGTATATTTTAGGCATTTTCACCTTAATTTAACTTGTTACAATAATTTACTTTTATTATGGTAACACATTTTCTTACCTTTCAATATTTTTTTCCATGACTAATCAACTTTTTAACATAATGTAAACATTTTAATTTCAAATATGAAATCCATTTTTCTTGATTCAATTATGATAGGTGATAAACATTAATTTTAATAATAGAATGTATAATGCAACATAAACAGTTTTTAGAAAAATTATGTTCTTAATCATAAAAAAAGAATATACACAAAAATCATGTATAATATTTATTCCTATAAAATTAATTTCTTTATTAATAAAAAATAATATTTCATTTTCGTTTAAAAAAAATCCAAAAACCTAATTTAACCATTTGAACACTTAATTAAAGAAAAAATCTCCATAAATTGTTTCTTTATTAGAATAAAATATCACTTAGGTTTTAAAATTTTGTATAATGGTTTCAAAATTCAACATAATATTTTTAAATGATTTATTTTACTCCTTAAAAACATATTTTTTCAATAAAATTTTTTTCTAAATTTTTATTTCATGCTTATATATTTATGATACCATAAAAGTTATGGTATTTGTAAAATCTATTTCTTCACTATTCACTTAAAAATCAAATTTTTAGGAAAGATCCCAAAAATTAGTCCTAATATAATTTCTAAGTGATGATTCCAAAAATTAATTTCATATTATAAAAATAAAATTATAAAATTTATTTTTAAATTAAAATAAATAGTATAAAGAAAACTACTTTTATTGAAAAATAATATTTTTAACATTAACGGTTCCTAATCTTATTTAATATCAATTTATGATTAAATGAGTATTAATATATTGTCTTCTACATTGAAGAAAAACATATTACCAAAATCATCTTTCAAAATTGATCGATTAATTTTATTAATAAAAAATACACAACACTGAAAAAGAGTTCTTCGAAAAATATTCTTTATAAATATTATATAGTGTTAATCATGTCCCATTTCTAATCATTAATTTTTAATGGATTCATTGGGTTTTAAACACATTAAATAATAGTATATAAAGAATATATGATTTTTTTATAAATAATGTTTTTATTTAATTGAGTTTTTTTCACTTATTGTAATTTTCTTAATGACGTTCCACATTATATTCTCATAATTTAATAATGATTATCTTCTATTTTAATATTTTATCTTAATAAAATATATTCTATTTATTTTAGTTCACTATTACATGTGATATAAGATACTCTATAAATCATTGATTAAAAGGAAAACACAAACTAAAATGTTAGGGTTTTACTCTAGCACATGGTGGTTGGTGATCAATGTTACAGGATCTTCATGGTGCACATATGGATATGTCTATAGGATTTCTCATTTTTAATTTCTTGACAAGGACACTAGCATTAGAGGGTCAACATCAAATCCATATCACTATCTTTGAGAGAAATATTTAGTGTCCACTTTAATCAAATAAGGAACCATTTGAATTCTATTTTTGTGTTATTAAATCAATTGCATATGATCCATGGGAAGATTTTGGTATTTTTTACATCAGGACTATCATTTCTTGACAAATTCAATAAAAATTATTAAAATTCATACTTCCTCTATGGGATGATTACATTATATGGTATCCAATAAATTGAGTAAATTTTCAACTTAAAATCTATAACACCCTAATTTTTCATGAATTATTATTTTTTCAAATAAATTAAATTTATTTTATAGATTGCACTACATGGAACACTATCTTAGCTTGTGTTACACTCAACACTAAGTTTCAACAAAACCATGATATATTATTAATGCAGCTATTATAACCTTAATCTTAAACTTAGTTATATAAATATTAATATCTAATTTTTAAAAATTAAGTGTGGTGGTTTTATATAAATAAAATATATTGATAATAAAATACATAATATTAGGTAAAGTCTATATTTTTCAGAAATACTTTTTTTTAATAAAATGATTTTATGTAATTTGTGAAGAATAAAAAAATAATTTGTGGTACTTTTAAAAAACTATTTAATAAAATAAAATTTACTTTTGAATTCATAATTTCAAAATTAAATTTTGATGAATTTTCAAGATTTTTTTTTAAAAAGTTTCATTTTTCGATTAATTGTGAAAAATACTAAATTTTAATTGAAAAATTCCTTTTTGTTTAATTTATTTATAAATTTAAATTAAATTTAAAATTGGGTTTAAATTATATTTAGTTCAATTATAAATCTATTAATCCACTGTAGATCATTGTAAAAAATTTCATATTGAATTTAGATATAAAAACTTTGTAAACATTTGAATATTTTTACTTTAAAAAACCCCCTTTCTCATCACATCTCTGAGATTAGTTTTAAATTATTTTTTTTAATTATATGAACTGAATTTGAAAAAATAGATTCCATATTTGGAATTAGAATAATATATAATTTCTAATAACTTCAAATTAACTTCTTAACTAAATGGATAGCGAATGTAGTAAAAATTAATTACTTCTGTTAAAGTAAAAATGGGTTTACTGAGGGTTAAACTAGAATGATAAGAGTAAAAATAACCTAAATGTATTATATTGATTTTATTTAATTAATATATTTATATCTTTTCCATAAACGTCTCTAAAATATGGAAACGTATTGCCACTTTCCTTTGAATATGACCCATATAAAAATAAAGTAATGAAAAAGACAAAAAAACACTTTTCTTACTTTTAATATATATAAAGCCTTGAAATAGGGACAAAAACAATATATTTTTCATTATATATATATATTTGAAATATAAATGAGTTTTTATATTGATAATTTATTTTAATTTTTTTTTTATAATATAGTTACTTCAAATGCTTAAGAAACACCAACACATTAATTATTTAGTTGACAAATTAATAAAATAAATGATACTAAAAATATTAAAAGTGAAGTAAATTGAATGAATTATTTTCTTCCATTATTTATTTGGATTAATAATTCATGAAAAAAATTTATAAAAACAATATATTCAAATTACATATTTTTCTTGATTTTTTTAAAATTGAAATAAAATTAATAATATCAAAATTGAAATTAATGTTATTTTATAACAAATGATATTTTATTAAATTATTTAAAGTTATAAAAATACTATATTCTGCGAAGTGATTTCTAAATATTAAAAAATATCAAAAATGGTCCATTAATGGGGTAAGCACCCCATAATCCTACATGAAAAATGGGGGTTCAAACCCATTGGGGCAGGTACTGTAGCTGTGGCGACACTGTAGCAACGACAGGCACTATAGCGGTGGTAGGTCATTGTAGCGGAGAAAGGGTATTATAGTGGTTGTAGGGTACTGTGTGGTACTATATTAGGTGGGTGTTGTTGCAGTACTATTCACAGAATGGGCTTTGGGCTACAAATTTGGGCCTACAGGCCATGTAATGGGCTAAATGCCCACTGGGCCTTCGGGCTATGTAATGGGTCTCCCTCAACCCGGTTCAAAGAGGCCATTGCTTTGATTTAATAAAAAATGAGGCTTCGGACCCAACATTTAAAAAACTATGGTCCATTATTGGAATAATTTTTTTATTATAATGACTATTTTGACTGTTAAATAGTAAAAAATTAGTTAGTGTGGTTATTTTTAAAGTTGCGATTCTTACACATTACATGCGCTTGTGTTAAAATTATTTTCCAAAACATATAGGATTTATATTTTATAAATTATATATCATATTTATATTCATTGGGTGAAAATTATCTAATAAGGCTCACTAAAATTTATTATTATAGGATAAATTACCAGTGTTAGAAAACTATTTACTATAGTGAAAAACTAAAATGGTAAAAATAGGGATACTTAGACATTTAGGAATAAAATATTTAAAAAATGTGTTTTATTTCATGGTGGAGGTTTTTATAGACCATATAATCCCTTAAAAACTTTAATTATCATATTTGGATCCAATTGAGGTAATATTTACCTCTTGATAGTGAATATTTTTGAATATTTACATGAATGTCACTCTTTCTCTACTATAAAAGGGAACTCACTATCCCCACTTATTTTCACATATCAAGACATTTTTAGTGACCAATATCTAACCAAATAAATTACCAAATTACATCCCCTCATCCTATAATCCTTATTTTTTATTTAAATAATACCAATCAAGGATCTAGGGAAAACTTAAGGTGGATACCCGAAGAAGAGGTAACATTCATCAATGAGGGTTTTCAATTTATTTCTTCCTCCATCACCTTAAATTGTAATTATATCATGATTATATAATTTTTAAATTATATTACATACAATTATATGTTGTTAGGTCACTTTTAAGACCTAAAAAATTACATACATCCATCGAATAGGTTACAAAATCATCATTTTTGTGTACGACAGACTACCACCTCACGAATCAATGTTCTTCTCTTTTCCATTACCACATTTCTTGGTTGGGAATAATGATAGATTTATAGTTTATATATTATATATTTAATATTTACAATTTTATTATTCTTATGGAATTATTATATCACAAATACATTCATGCTTCCCATTTTGTGGGAATACCACAACGTTGGTCCTGTGTACGGCAGACTACCGCCTCGCGAAGCGAGGTAATTCATCCATGCATTATATGGAATATATTAAGTATTTTTTTAATATAAATATGTGATATATAGACATATAAATCATACAATAATTATAATATATATATCATTTACTTTTCTTTATTTCAATATGATAAAAAATGGAAATAATGTTCATGCGTACATACGACCTACAGTCTCCATGCACGGTGTATTTCATTTCATATCAATAAATATTATGGATTTCTATAAATACATATGTACTCAATATATATGATATTTATATCATTTTATAAATTATAGATATTATTAAACCATGATTGAATTTGGAGGAACAAAAATAAAAAGTCAAAACATATATGAAAAACAAAGCAGTTATTACGTAAAATGTAACTGTAACATGAAATTGTTAATAAAATGGTCATAAATGGTCATAAAAAATAGTATATCGTATTATTTATATTAATATGGTTCATTTTTATATTTATAATAAACTTTTATCTATTATACATTAGGTTTGAATGAGTATGACGGAAGTTAATACTTAAGGTAATGGGTTTCCATCTCACTTTTATTTTCTGTGAGATAAATATCATATTCACCAAATGTTTATTTAATATGGTGTATATAACAACCATGAATGTATTTACTATTTATTATACTTAAAATTATGGGTATTTAAATATCAATTTTAGGATCTCTCATTCTTGGGGTTTATGGTTCAAAAATTAACAAATCGATAAGAGATTTTTGTCTCAATTTGTCTTCTTTGAGACGTACATAATGTTACACACCTATATTATTTCACAAGGTGTATATACATACCCTATGAGATGTAATATCATTAATTTATTCATCCTAATGATATTTTTACATTCATTATTTTCCCTCATGGTACTTGTGAATTAATATTACCAATGTGGTAAATATTTTATATTACAATCTCTCCATTTATCGGGATTATTTCTGATTAAGTCTCTAATATTGAAATACCATGATCTACCTCTCAATAAATTCATTAATTTTATTCTAATATGGTTATTTATGATATAATCATGTTAAATTACCATTTTTACACTCTTTGGTAGATAATTAAGAAAATGTTTTTAATAAAATCTGATTATATTTATCACTTTGGTCAGAAATTTGTTTTCTTCCAAAACTGTGTTATCTAAAAATATTTTCAAAGATTTTTTTAAATGATACTTTAAGATAATTTTCAAAAAAATAGATTTCAAAAAAAAATTATGTTTAAAAAGTGATTTAAATTATTTTTAAATCTTCCTTTATAATCTTTCAAAGTTATTTTCAGAGAAAAAAATTTTAAATGATTTTTGTCTTAAAAAGTGTTTTCCTAGAGGAAAGGATATTTTCCTCAAGAAATATTTTAAATGGTATTTCAAAATTATTTTCCATATATGATTTCATCCTTTGATGTTACATTTTCCTTACTAGGGATATTATCTAAGAATACAATTCTTATTCATTCTTGGAATGGTTTATGTTTATGATGAAAAACTTTTTATGAAATACTTTTATATTCCACAGTTTATGCCCTAAAAAAATTCTTATACAACCCCATTATTATAATGGGGTATGCTATGATAAAATTATAATAAAACCTATCACTTTTCCATAGGTTATGATATGATAAAATATTTATGATTCCCATTACATTTCATTGGTTATGATATGATGAATGTTTATGATCTTATGGAACAAATAAATATAGTTTTCATTATGGGATGGGTGGGACCTATATCTACCTACAATTAATTGGGTAAGTATTTATATATCATGATATAGAAAATACTAGAATTGGTAGTGATCCTAGTTTAGTAATATAGGGCTGGAATGGGAAGTGAACTCGACTCAGTAAGGGACTTTGTCCACTATGATGGTTTGGGGAGTGAACCTATTCCACTATGAGGAAATAGATGCAAGTAGGGATAGTGGTGTGTCCCACACAAGAGTTGAATCCACCTAAAAAAAGGTTATATAATATTTCATCCAAATCCTAAAAGAGGGTACATTGGAGGTCATCTCAAGCTAAAATCCGGTACATGGATGGTTAGCCCAAGCCTAACAAGTTATGAATATTTTGATGGGCAGGTTGAAATAATATTTTATATGCTTATGATTATGTGAAAAATCTATGTTTTATTCCAATGTTATTCTCTCATGGATAATATTATTTATCTCCCTTATGATTTAGTCACATGAACTACCAATCATTATTTCATTACTCATGTTTATGATCTGTTCTAGGTTGGGTATGAAATTTGAAAGTTATGTTCCTTATCACATACCATTATGATTATATTATGATTTGATATGATAATATATTGATATATATTATGTTTACCCATACTGATAAATTTATCTCACCCTTTATTATGTTTCCTTCCCCAAGTTACGAAGAAAGATTTTGTGTACAATATGTCCATGAATAATACTAAATGGGAAGATCTTTGGGGGAATCATTAAAGATCTTTCACCAGATTTGATGGTTGTGTTCCAAGTTTCCAAATACACTAAACTCTTATGATCCTTAGGTGTGTGTTTTTTTAATGTAATGGATATTCATTTAAAAATATTTAATATCCTTGTATGAGATTCCTAAGGTTTCTATAGTTGGTATCAAAGGAATGGTTTAGTTAACCATTGGAAACTAGGATGAGAAAACTTTAGTGAGATCCCTAGGTATATTTCTAAGTATATTTATTGGGATGTAACTAAGGATAAGTTTTAGGATGAGTCAAAGTATAGGAAAATTTCCTTGAATTTTGGTAAAGGATTAAGTGAGTGGCTTCCAATAAATTAAATATTTGTTTGGAAACTATAAGAGGATGTGGCTCTGGCATAGTTTTACCTAGGGGTAATAACCCTAAAAACCCATATTTAGTTAGAATCAATCAGGAACCGGTGCATGATAACGGGCCTTAGAAGATTCCAAGTTTGACAATCTCAAGGGATATGATTTTGAAATCAAAAAACTCTTTAGGAACCATCATAACAGATTTAAATAAATGATGACTATGAATGTCCTAGGATAAACTGAAGGTGTCATAGATTGAAAAGAAGGTGTTTTGATTTTGACCCCCAAAATTATTTTTTAGAATATGTGATTTTCCATTATAATTAGAATTTATCATTCTATTATTTCTAGTCTTAGTCAATAGATATAACCAGAAGGAATTTTATTAACATGTAATGCGATGGAATATTTTTTGATGAGAATCCAAAATGGATGATAACTAGAGTAAAGGATATTGTGATTATACCTAATTAGTTTTCATGAAACATGATTAACAATGTGTACCTTAATAAAATTTCAGACTCACCAAAGAATATAAGGAGATATTTATCTGAGAGTATGGGTGATGGTAACCATGGAGGAAAGAAGATTCAGTTTCCTATATGAAGAGAATGGGGAAGAAAAACCCAAGTAAATTTCTCAAATGAAAAAAAACATGTTTTGAAGGTAGAAAAGTAGGTCACAAAGTTAGTAACTACAAATGGAAAATGAAAAGTTTGGTTACCACAATGGATGATAATATTGGTATCTCTAATATATCACTAGATTTTTAATGCTCTAATTTTGGAAAGTATGGGAATTATACAAATTGATGTCCCTATGGGAAATCTCATGAAGAAAATAATCAAGTTTTTATGATTAATGGTTATCTTATTGATGATGAGGAGACTAGAGATGATATATAAAAGGAAATAGGTATTATAAAATAAGATGATGAATCCTTGTTAATAGTTTGATAAGGAAGTTGTATGATTTAATTAATTTTTTATTAGGATTCAAGAATTATGAAATATATTAGGATTGTTCAGTATAAGTTTTTATTTAAGTATTTGGAAGAATATTTTTAATGATGTTTATGGACAAAATGTTAAGGTTATATCTTATGAAAAATAAGGATTAAGTGTATGTAACCCTAAATGTGTTCTTGATGTTGTGAAAATGGTGTTTATTTTGGTTAAAGAGATATTTGATAATAATAAAGTAAATTGGATAGTACTAATCACCTTGGATGAGATTAATGATCTGTTGACAAAGTGGTATATACTGTCATGGATAGAGTTTAAAACATTTTTGGATTTAAGTAATATATCCAATAATCTATGTTTTATGTAATAAGGAAGCATGCATGTTTTCATTTAGGTTTTACATTAATTCAAGTCATTACCATGTTTCAAGAGAATACATGATAAAGGTATTCACATGTTTGATAAGTGAAATTTAAGATATATTTTATAATGTACATGGGGATCAATGTTAATATGATTTTGAGAAATTTAGTGACTTGGTAAGAAGAGTCTGCAAGCCTCTATTGGATTTTATATTGGCCATTAAGACATGTTTCTTATGGAAATATTCTAAAATAAACAAACTCTATAAGGAATAATGAAAATTAAATCAACGTTTCATTATATAAGTTTTTAGTAAAATAGAGAAAGTATATCATGTAATTACAATTATATATTCCCAAAGGGTTTCCTTTATTATAATTTGTACATGGAGCCACAAATCTATATCAATCGGCACATTCAACTTCATTGTGACCCCAACATAACTAATGAACATTGAATTGTTGGTCTCAATAGGTTGTCCTCGTTGATTTTATCCAACATAAAATTTTATACCCTTACATGTTTACTTGATAATTTTAATTAGCATTGTGATGTTTCATCATTCATGTTTTTTTCATCAATATGATGTTTATCCCTTAATAATTATAAAGTTTCAGAATCAATAGTTTGTTCTACCCCAGTATTGATAACACCATCCTGTTTAGAAGACATTATATGCATGATCAGTCAAATATTTATTTTAGATTATGTTAATTTCATAGATAACTCATAATATTATTATGAAGATCATAATATATTAAAAAAATTAACCTTATCATTAAACTCCCTTTTTTAAAGGTTTTTATGATTTGGAACCTCTATCAAGCATCCAAATCCCCTATTTGTGGCCCCCTCTGATGTACATGAAATTTTATACATTAGGACTACCATGAACTGATTATGATTTACCAATGAAAGGGTCATCCTCAATTGAATTTTCATCTGACCCACTAGTTGTTTTAGTCTCCAGTATGAAAATCAGCCAATTCATTTTTTCTAGATATGAGACATAAAATACTAGTACTGATTTTGATTCCATAATGAAAAAAAATCATTTTCACCTTCCACACTGAAATTCACCTTCATGAATACCATTTCATCATCATTTATTATACTCATGTTTTCAAACTAATTGCAATGAAAAATTTGAACTTGAAATATTTTATAATCTAACTCATATATCTATTCGATAATGTTGAAATATAATATATTTTAATAAATTGGATTTCTATCCTTAGAATCAGATATGTGCATCACTTACACCACAATCATAACTCCAATATTTTTCATCGTATTACAGTCATAATTTTCTTTTGTATAGAATATATAACCATTGATTACAAAACCAGTGTAAGATATAACATTTTAATTTAGTCCCATGGATATCCATTTAAGTCATTCGACTATTGAATTCATATTTTATGATAAAATCCTTATAAATTTGATCTCATAACCATCCTATAAACTATTTATTATGTCTATTTAATATCCATCCTTCATATCTTAATGTTTTCAAATATATAAAAATTTATTTGTGGGTTTCAACGTATGGATAAATATCTTCACTATTATGTAAATTGTAAAGGTGTGCTTTATCCCACTCTATGATAGTAATTGTAATAATATATCTTACTGGAATACCTTCTCCCTTAAGGCATCTTCTATGATGATACATTGGGATATTGATGTTGTCAACATCATATAGGTAATTAGTATAAAATTAAATAGCTTCTTAATTAATATATCATTATACAATAAAACCTTTTGACCGAATTTTATTATTGACATACCCTTTCAGAATCATCATATATCATTCAATGGGGTACATCCATATGTAATGGATAGGACCACGTAGTTGAACCTATCTAACCAAGTGAACCATCAGGTGGACCATTATATTAAATAATGATAGTGGGAATAACATCTCTAATTCACATAATATGACTGAAACCTCCCTAATCATGATTGGAAACTTCTCTGAGTCTAAAAATTTACTACATATAGATTAGAAAAATAAGCATAGTCTGGTTATTTTTTTTCACACATTTTTAGGAAGAATGTATTGTAAAGAAAAAGACATCAAATCTTTCATCAAAACATGACAGTAGTGTGATTTTAGTCCCTGTAACTTCCAATTAGTCATTGAAATAAAATTCATTATATTTGATAACTACCCCTCTGAAAATTTTACACCATTAAGGAAAATGAAAAATTGAAGTTTTTCCTATCTGGATAGAGTGTAAACTGCAAAAGGAAGAAATTTCTTCCCTTTACCCTTCACCAGTGCTGAATATTCCCTTATACCCATGTCGATCTTGTCTAACCTGTACATGTTGAACACTTTCATTTTTCTAGGAAAATTTAGCAACGTGCCAATAACACTGTCAAAAACATTTTTTTTCTACAAGCATGACATCAATAAAATGTCTGAGGTACAAACAATTCCAATATGGTAATTACAAGAAAATTGATTTCTTTTTTCAAATTGATTTCATATGGTTTTTTGAAAATATTTTATTGATAATAGTTCCAATATCTTTTATTTTATCGAAAATTTTATCACCCATTAGTGGAGATGTTGTTGTTCCTTGTTCGGTATTCCCATCGAATGTTATTGTCCAAGGTTGTTATTTATTCATCGTGCTAAAAAAATATGATGTACAAAAAAACACTCTTTAAGGAATGTTTCAAACAAACTGAGTGTGTGCATTATTCACAAATGGACACCCTAAAATTTCTTTAATTCTATAGCATGAAAAATTTAAATAAGCATGAAAGTCATTTATCATCTCATACAACATGGCACTCAATGTGAATTATTCACTTATATGATCATCATAAATGATAACATATATATCCCACATCAATTTTAGATCTTCGATCAATGGACACAAATAGACATGAATATCATTATTGTGTTTCTTTGGTCTAGATATAAGTAGAGAAAACATAATGTATTTGTGCTTCATGCATAACCATAGTGAAAAGTTATAATTTACCAATATGATAGTCCATGTACTGTGAGTGCTACTCTATACCCCAAAATTATTTATTCCATATTTAGATAATGCAAGATAAATGTTTCCCTACTCATTTCCAAATTTAGGATACTCATAATCAATTTTCTTCCACTAAGGGGAATCTAGTGGATAATGTGGGTTCCCATATTTAATTCTTGTATCTTCATTACATGTTAATTGTCTCATGGGTTTTTAACATCCATATATTCTTATAAACTATATAATGATAGAAAATTACCATACATATTTTTAATGACTTGATTCATTCTTCTTGTATTGATCCACACTACACTTATAGAATTTTATGAGTGATTCTTAGCCCTTGTGAAAAAATATGAAATCATTTAAAAAGAATGTATTTTTTTATAAATCATTCCCATTGACCATAGAATTTATTTAGGGTCATATGTTTGAAATTGGAGTTCATTTTATTCTGGTAGAATACCATTCGAGATACTAAATAGTTATTTAAATTTGGTGTCTCTCCATCTGCTACCATATTTCAAATTTTATAGCTTCAATACAGCATACAAAGGTGTGTATTTAGTACAAAAGGTATACAATGGTCTCTTAGAATAGTTGTTTTACTTCTCAAAAAAATTATAAAATCATGAAGGTCATATTAAATTTCCATTTTCATTTCTTCCATGTGATCTCCATCATCATTTACATTGGCATTCATATCAATGGATCCATAAACCGCAGTATCTTCCCAATAGGTGTGCACGTTTAGTTTTTTCCCATGTTTAATCCAACATCTATAGCTCTAATATATTCAATAATAAATCAAATGTTCTTTCAAATCTTACAGACTAATTTTTGTTTAATAAAAACAAAGTGAACATAGATAAAGGATTTGAGAAGGGTCATATGCAAGCTCTATAATAGGCTTGATGAACTCTTTAACTCTATATTCATACTATTTTATCATATGGTTAGAATGAATACACTTTTTATTCATTTCCATCCTATTAGTTTCATAAAATATTTATTTTTTATAAAAATAAATAAATACACCTAAGATATTCATTATCAAAGTGAATGTTATAGATAATTCTAATATAGGTAACCCAATAGTTGATTGTTTTAAATAATTTCAGTTCACTTTGAAGAAAATGGGTAATTCAATTTAAGAAAATAATTACTCCATTTTGGTAGGTTTTATACTATTAATTCATCTAAAATGATCACTAGTACCTGTTATGGGATGATAGCTACTTAGAGTAGTTCAAGCAAAAAAAGTGCGTGTCTAGAAGAAATGTGGTATGAGTCTCAAGAAATAAAATGAAAGAATAAATTTTTAGGATATAAAGGTGATGAGGATGATAGTTTTCTTCTTAAATATAAATATTTGAATTCTAGGAGTTGGAAAATCACCATACAAAATTTCTTTTTCTTTTCCTAAATCAGAAAATTTTCTCAATCACACAATGGTTTGAAACCAACTACTTTACAAAACACTTTTAAGATACCAAAAATCTTTAAATTACCAAATCATAATATAAAGCTTCAAATATCATCTATAAAATTATTTCGAAATTTAAAATCCTACTTTTTTAATTTTTAAAACCCCACTTTAAATATATTTTTTAAATTCCACATGAAAATCAAGCAATTCATTTCAAAACCCATAATGTGATATGAACCCCCTTTATTATAAAAACTGTTAGCATCAAGTGAATTTTTTTAAAAACATTAACAATAAATGAAAAGTTAAAAAAAATACATGGAAATATTTACACTTTAAAATTTTTAAAACTTTACATGTTCACATTGAAATCACATCAATATTATCAAAACACTGAAACCATTTTAGTCCATTTTAAGGGAAAACATCATTTTTTCATTTCAAAACCCATTTTACCATTTAAAACCAAGTTTCCTTTTTCACAAATGAAAATTAAAATAGGAATGACTATAAATATTCTAACTAGGACACTAAACTAAAGAAAATAATGATTTTATTGAAATTTTTTGTTGAATAATGTACCAATCATGTAACAACCTCTTAAAAGTTCAAAATACCATACACATGGGTTATTCATTGTTTTCAAACCCTGAAGGAAATGTTTTAACTCTAATTTTTCACCCAATATTAGCAAATAACTCAAGAAACCATCAAAATATCTAATTCAACTCAATGGGGACAAAAATATTGCCACCTCATGTCAAAATCTATAAAACAAATAATAAAAATAGAATCAAATTAAATAATTATTAATTATTACTCATGGAAATCCATTTCTTATTATGAAAGACGGTGATCAATAACATGCACATATCATACCTCATGATTTTTGAATCCTAGATCCATACAACAAGACTCATAAAATAAAAATAGTTCTTTAATACCAAATTGTAATGAATATTCAAGGCTCAACCATCCAAATCACCTAAGCAGTTCCTCCACAAGACCTTAAGAGTGTTCCTAATTTTGAAGAACATATGGAAATAACCATGCTACCAATCTATATACAATTGGTATTTATTTCACCCTTTAATAACAATAAACAAGATTTGTAAACATTTTTGAGTATCCAACATGCTATGTCTATACATTATACATCTATGGATATAAACTAAATAGTTAAAGATAAATAATCAGAAAAAAAAAGGTTTCATAAAAAAAAGATATCTTATTATATAAAACATCAGAGTAATGCATAATCATGTCTCTTTGTAAAGGAAAATAAAATTCAAATAGTGAATATTTTGAAATATCTAATAAAGGAACATCCCAATATAAACCAACTAAGCCATAGCTCAAACATCTACATGTGACCCATGGTCACTTACCTCCACAAAAATATCCATAAATGGACTACATAAATGATATCCAAATTTATATCATAACCTCAGTACATATATGAAAACATAAAATCTATATATACCCCTAAGGGTGCATATGTTGGGTAAGAGCTAAACAGGCCAAGTAATATTTCACTAAATAGTCAATTAAATTTCATTTATAAAACTTTTCACAAAAAATAGTATGAACACCATTTAAAAAAATGTTTCAAAAAAGGGAAGTATAAAGGAATGAAATCCCATATATTTAACTCTTTTATAAATCCTAAGGTAAATAATTTTTGGAAAATAAAATAAAATCATGATTAATATCAATACATTTATAATCATTTAGATAAAAAAATTAATTTAAAATCATTATTTAAAAATCCAATTTTTTCCAAGCAATGAATAAAATCAAACATTTAAAATTGAAAAAACTTTAAAATATAAAAAATTTGAGCTTCATGTCTTATAAAAATAAATCAAAATCAATTTTATTCATTTAAAACATTTCAAAAAAGAAACATATTATAATAAAAACAAAAAGTGAACTCAACCATAAATTAAATATAACATACATATCAAATGAGATCCATTATAATAATAATTTTTTAATAAGAGTAAACAAAAATAAATTGTTGCAACTTATCTATGAAAATGAAAATTGATGAAAACAATGTGTGTAGTTCGGATATTAAATCTAATATCATTGAATGAAAAATTATCATGGGAATCTCACTAGATCCTAGGGTGTGATAATATTAAACATATATCAGTTTAATCAATAGAAAAATAGATCCCACCTATAATTATGCCATCATTAAATAAATAAGGCTATCACATCACTAACACTATAGGTAAAGTAACATAAATATTACATCACTAACATTATTGGAAAATAAATAAGTACATCATGTATAGACACTAACGCACAAAATATCACTAACATAGTTACCTTGGGTTACCATGGCATTGTAAAATTGGATGTGAGAAAAAATATGAACATGATCATTTTATAAATCAATAATATAAAATTATAAATAAAAATCATCTCGCCTCTGACACCCTCTCAAAAAATACACATATCACATCATACAAGCATCAAATAATAATAATCAATGCACATCCCATAAAATGGAAATATCCTATAGAAAAAACTAACTCAAGGGTTTCCTAATAAGGGTGATAAAATCATAATGATTTTTTTTAATATAGTGACAGTAATAATTTAATAGCTATCATATTACAAAATCATCCTTATTATAAACTAAGGAAACCATTTATCAATTACAAAAAGGGCCTAAAAACCATCATGTAAAACCATGTTATAAATATCTTTTAAAAACATAATAGGCATCAACACATTAAAAATAAATCATTCCTCCCATTGGAGTTAACTAATAATCATAAAAATTATTATTTTTTAAATACTTAAACCATTAGTTACATCCTTTAGAACTCAAAATAGGACCAAAACCATTTTTTATTTATATTACCCATTTAAAAGATCCCCTTATTCATTTAAAAAAACATTTAAAATCATAAATCAATAGTTTAATAAATAAGGTTCTAATCCCTATGAAAACCCTTTATGGCCTATATAGAAAGTAAAAAAAATTATGAACCTATAATGGGTATCAAATATTTTATTATATTGATAAGAAGAGAATTTAGATAGGTGAATCCTTTAATGACATGTTCAATAAATGAGTATTGGTAAAAATAGACCTTAATCAAGTTGAAATAAATTTCTTTTTGAGGGAGAAAATAATTATTTACCTTCAAGAATACATTTAAATCCATGGTAGGAATACATTTATTAATGGTTCAAAAAATTAAGGAATCTATAAGAGATGTCTTCAATATTAGTCATGTGATATAGGGTGTAGAGGACATTTAAATTGAGTTAAATTGACTAGAATAAATCAGTAAGTGGCTGTTGAAGAAAAAGTGAAAGTAATGCATACATTAAAGTAAAAATGGAATTGAAATTTCATAAAATGTAACTAGAGTGGGAAAATGTATTGAATAGTGAGATATAATGAACAAAAGAATGAAAAAAAGAAATGAAATTGGTAAAGCTCCTAAATTTCCCAGCTGCTGGAAAATATATAGGCAAAATTAGCTTACACAACAATCAACGAGTGAGGAGGAGGATAAAATAACATAACTTGGATTCTATCCTTGATTTTTCCAAGTGAAAGTGGAGGATCACTAGTAGTAGTGGACATCCATGAAATCTTGAGATATCATGACTGAAATCAGGGTTTTATGGTTTTTTAAATAGATCGGGGAGACTTTTATCAGCACATCCAAAAAACCACTCATAAAGATACATTTTATTATAACTAAATTAATAACCGATGATAAAAGATATATTTATCAGTGCTAAAAAATCACTGATAAAATACATCTTTATCAGTGCTAAAAAAAGACAGATAAAATTGATATTTTTTAGCACTAAAATTTTAGGGTTGATAAAATATATCCTCATTAACATTTTTTTAATGCTGATAATGATAGAGCATTATCAACACTAAAAATTGCTGATAAAACCCATCCTTTTCAGTGCTAACGTTTTAGTGCTGATAAAGATAGATTTTATCACCACTATAGGTGCACTGATAAAAGGAATTTTTACCAGTGCTAAAACTTTAGCAGAGAGAAATGATTTATAATTATAATTATAAATAAAAAATTGTAAATATATTTATAAATATTTTTGTACGAATATAAATGTATTTATATCCTTATATATATCTATAAAATTATATATATATAAATTAAATGTATTCATTATTTAAATGTATTTATTATAATTTTATAGTTATTTAAATATATAAGTATTTATTTATAATTATATGAATATTTTAAGAAATATATATTTTTTATTTATATTTATAAATATATAATTTTATAAATATAGTAAATATACATTTATAAATATATTTATAATTATTTATTTATAATTATAAATATATTTATATCATTATATATATTTGTATAAATAAATATTTATTTAATAAATATAGTTAATATATTCATTATGTAAATATATTTATTATAATTTTATAATTATTTAAATATATATATATTTATTTATAATTATATAAATAATTTTTTAAAATAATATTTATATATTTATATCATTATATATATTTATACAATTTTGGATTTGCATCTACAATCTCAATTGGTTATATTGGCATCTATAGATTCCGTGGGATATTTCTTCTTTAGTTGGAAATCCAATCATAGGTTATAGAAAAACAGATAATCGATGGTTTTGAAACTTTGCTATAGTATTGGTGAAAGTTGATATGGCTACCACATTGGTGGAAGGGTTGGTCCTCACCATAAGGGATGATAGTATTAAGTTTGAAATCCTATTTGAAAGGAAACCAAAATTCTATAGGGACTACAGCTTATTTGGTAACCTAGAATTTTAATACAACAGGTCTAAAGTGTGTAACCTATGCAATATCAAGGGACAAGATAAGATCTCATTTAGAAGGGTCACTGACAAAAGGAAAGGGAAGGCACAACCTCCTGTTAGCTTCATTGACCCTATAGGTCCCTCCTTTATGAATGATCCTCAGAATGATATGATTGTAGATGGTGTCCCCCAACCTTTACATGCCTCAAGCAGAAATGTGATAGGTTCTTCAGAGGAGGCTCCTTTGGAAAATGAAGTGGCTTCCATTGTTGGAATTTTTGTGGTTGAGGAATCTACAAATTATCTTAACTTTTAGTAAATTGTCACCCCCATATTGATGGTGGAAATTGATGTCTCATATTATAAGGAGGTGGTGTCTCTGACCCTCACACATTTGAAATAGGTGCTCCAGGTGATTTCATGGTGGATTTTATGAATTCTATCATTCTTATTGATGTACAGACAACTATGGATGATGTTAATTCTAACACATATAATTCTAATATGAACCAGGGTAAGGAGCAGGTTGTTCAGGGCTCTTTAACCTAAAAGTTGTTCAGCCTATATAGAACCTTACAAAAGAGAAACCACATGATCCTAATTCCCTGCCTCCTTTTATTGTCTCATAGGATATTGTCCAACTGAATACCAATTATTCTAGTGATTTGGTTGAACCGAATTATGGGATGTTTATTGTTGTAAAATATGTTTATATGGAACATCAATAGGCTCATTATCACTTTTACCTAGTAAATGGAATCCCTGGAATAGGATTAACTATGATCATCCCTTTTGACAAGGAAAATCATGAGCAGGAGGAACATCATGTTTAATGTCATGGAATGAATAGAAAAAATGAAGGAATTGATCAGGAGAAGCCCCATTATATTTCACCTACTCTCGAGGATCCTATAAACATGTTTTAAAACTCATATAAGAGGGTGATTTCTCCTCTAAGATAGACACATCTTTTTTATATGATACACTAGAAGATAAATAGGGATATCTCCAAAAGGAAGCAACTATAGTTACTGATTTCCAATCTGATAAAATGATTTATAAGCATCAGATGCAAGATCCATTTTCTCAGGTACCCATGGGAAAAACTACAAATAGGAAGATCTGTTAGAATGAATCTATGGGAATTGATCACTCCCCTAATAAATTCATCCCTCTTATTGGAATACTATGTGACAATGAGAATGAGACTTTAACCCTTTCTAAGGCCTCCTCTGATCCCCCGGATAAGATTTATGAATGCTTGGAAAGAATTATTGGCAAATGAAGAGTTAAATAAAAGTGAAATATAAACATATTGGATTTAACAATGTAGTAAATGGCCTCAAACTATAGGAAAAAATCCCATAATAAATGACGTTCCTTTTTTGAATTGTCAAGGGCTTTGAAATTATCTCATGGTCAAAGACCTAATACATCTCATTGTGACCAATAAACCTCTGATTATTGTTATTTTTAAACCAAAAATGAATTTTGGAAAATTAAATGTCTATAAGTGGATTTATCATGGTTACTCAATTGTTTCAAAAAATTTAAATGATAATGGTATTGAAAATATTTGGGTTATCAAGAAAGATAGTATTTATCTTCACTCATACACAAAAAAACAACAAGTTTTCTCAGTTGATATTGGAATTCAAGGAGCTATTATAACCCAATCCATTTTTTATACATCTAATTTCTATATCAACATAAGGTACTTTTGTCAATATCTTAAAATGATTTATGATCAGGTTTCTAATAGCTGGGTGATTATGGGTGACTTCATCACTATTCTTAGAACTCATGAAAAACTAGCACTCACTTTAACAAATTGGCAGCCTACGATTTCTCTTATTATGTTGATAGATGAAATTTGATCGAAATCCTAATTGTGGGAGGAGACTACACACGGATCAAGTACACTCTCAATGGGAGGAAATTCGGCAAGTTGGATAAATTTATTTTGCAAATTGATGAAAGAAATGATGCTCTTAATGTTTCTGGTCTCATTCTGCCAATGTGTCATTCTGATCATAACCCAATATTGGTGTATATATGAAATATAAAGATAAGTTCATATCCCCTTCCTTTTAAGTTAAAAAATTCATGTTCTGTTGTTCTAGATGTAGATAAGTAATCCCAAATTCTTGTAAAATTGATTCTATTGAGATCCCACTTACAATTATGTCCAACGAAATGAAAAATGTAAAAAAATGGTTAAGGAATAGGGAAAGGAATCATTCTATACTATTGAAAATGGCATCAAGGTTTTAGAAAATAATATCCTTCAATGTCAAAATGCAAGTTAGAATCATCATGACCCTTTTCGAGATGATATTCGGGCTCTTTCTCATCTTAATGACCTTCTTATCCTTTAATAAAGACTAGCCCTGAAAAAATATATTCTAAAATGGATTCAAGAGGGGGAAATAAACTCAAATTTATTTCATTTCTTGCATATGTAGAAGAATATTTTGAGAGGATTTATTGTACTGGAAATTAATGGGTCTCTGTTTAGTTTAGAGTTTGAAATTTCCAATGTTGTTTTCAACTAATTTGAAAGTTTATACTCATAGAGAGAGGGGGATAACATGCATAAAATGATTGAAAATATTGAATCCACTATTGATACTTAGAAAAACATGATTCTTGTTGAAGCCCCTATAAATAGGTAAATCAAGGTTTTCCTCTTCTCCGTGAACATTGATAGTGTGGAAGGACTATATGGGTTTACCAATAAATTATGTATGTTCATCTGGGATATTTTGTGTCATGAGGTCATCAATATTGTGAGAGATAGATCTTCAATCATACATCTATGTCCTATGGTGTCAATTCTAGTTTCACTAATTTTATTTTGAAAAGGGAAAATGATTTGGATATCAAGGATTTTAGGCCAGTTTCCATTGGGAACATAATATTGAAAATCATCAGCAAGATCATTGCCTTAAGATTGGGACATATTTCTAGAGACCTAATAACTTCTAACCAATTTGGATTTTTCCCTGGAAGGATAATTTATAATTGTCTTCTCACTACATCTGAACATGTCAACATCATGAAGAATAAGGCTTAGGATGGGATATTTTCTCTCAAACTAGACATCTAAAAGGCCTTTGATACCATAAAATGGGGATTTATTTTTACAATTCTCAGAAAGAATAGATTCTCCGATTATTTCATAAACTTGTTCAATACTATCCTTAATAGTGTCAAGATCTCCATTCTTATTAATGGTTCACCCCGAAGCTATTGCCAATTCTCTAGGGGGTCAGACAAAGGGACCCTCCTTCTGGCCTCCTCTTTTCTATGAATTAAGACTATCTGAGTGTTTGTATGAATGATCTTGTGCAGGTTGGTTTATATAGGAAAATAATGGTTTTAAGGGATTTATTTACCCATTCCCACCTTATTTAGGATGATGGCGTTCTTCTTTTTAGTCAATATTATAAAGGATCAATTTCTTGCATCCAAAAAATCTTTTCTCATTATGAAGAATTTTATGGAAAAGTGATATGCTGGAATAAATAATTTGTGGTTCTTGGGAATGGAATGGTTATATCCAAGAAAAATAGGATTTTTAGATAGATTTTAGTCCATAAATATGCCCTTGCTTTCAATTATCTTGGGGTGCCCCTATTCTGTGGTAAAGTTAAAATATTCTACCTTTAAATCATGTACTCTAGAATCATTATCCAAATGGACACCTAGAAATGGAAAACCATATCTCAAGGAGGTATAATTTTCCTTGTGAACTTGGTTATCACTTTATTGTTTTTCTATTCCTTCATTATTTACAGATGTCCTATAACTCTCATTAATGAGATTTATTTCTTGATCAGGAACTTCATTTGGACTGGTTCGATTTATAAAAAAAACACATCACTATTTCTGGGAAAGATTGCATTAAACCAATTGATATGGGGGGAATGGGAATTAAAGATCTGAAAATTTTCAATTATTCCCTTCTTAGTAAATTCACTTGGAAATTTTTGAATTCCAATGAAACCTCTATTGAACTTATTTATCATATATTTCTATCAAATATTCATAATTGGTACTTCATGTATGTCTCCTCTTCTATTTGGCCTTCTATTAAACATGTTTACCATGATCTCATGCATCAATCAAAATGGTTGGTCTATAAGTATTATAATCTCAATATATGGAGTACACCATGACTGGATAGGGCCATCAGTGAAAGCATTGATGTGCCTCCTCTTATAAAACATTTCTCCATTACTGATGCTCAACAAAACATAGATCTGTAGGTTTTTATTTCCAATCAAATTTAGCTAGAATTTCAGGATACCACTTTATTAATTTTTATACCCTGATATGGACTCCTAACTACACTGGTAAGTTCACCTCTAGATAGTTTTATATGGATCTATGTAATGGAAGTATTTTTATTCCATTATGGCGGAAAATGTTTAGAAAACCCTTCAACTCTCACCCAAATTTTTTTTCTACTATGGAGAACCCGAAAATGAATACTTCTTATACATAGTCCTCTATAGAAAATAGGATTCCACCTTGATCTATCATGAAAATTTGGTTTGAAGGATTATGAATCAATTCTTCATTTATTCATATAATTCATATTTCCATGTCGGTTTTGGAAGCATATTCAGGATTTCTTTGTTTTTAATATGAATATGGATATTTTTTAATGGATTCATGGATTCTATAAACAATTCTAGATAGAGTGATCAAATTAAAGCATTGTTGATCATATCTATGTCCGCTACCTATTCGTATATATGGAAGGAAAACAATTCTCTTTCCTTTGTGAACCATAAGCCTTATTTTCAAGTTGGGTTGAATTCTATTTACATGGAGGTAATGGAAGCTTCCAAAATTCAAACAGGTTATATGAATAATGATGTCTCTGATCTTATTATTACGAAAACTTTTATTGTTTCTTGTAGGTTCAAAAAACCTCTGATGATGAAATACATTATATATATCCCACTGATCCCACTCTGGCTGAAATTGAATGTGGATGGGGTGGCTTCAAGTTCACTTAGAACATCGGGATGTGGTGGCGTAATCTACACCTAGTAGGGCTTTGTTAAAGAAATTTTTTATCACTATATTGGTATTGGATCTGCCATTGAAGTAGAATTATGGGAGATGATTAAAGCAATCAAGTATGATGTTCAACATGGATAGAGACATATCTCGATGGAATTTGACTCAACTACAGTGGTGCATACTTTGAAGGTGCATCCTAGAAATGTCTCATAGAGAATGCTTCCATCATGGATTGAATGCCTTCATCTTTTTGAGCATCTTCATCTGAATGCCACTCTTATTTATAGAGAGGCCAACCAGGTTGCTGATGTTTTTTCCAAGAGTAAAATTGTGGAGGCTTCCTCAAGAAAGACTTGTGTTACTCCGGATTTTTGTTCACATCTGGTTGATTTAGATTCATGTGGGGTGTTTCATTCTCATCTTTTTAAACCCTCTTGTTCTTCCACCCCTTCTATTTTCTAATAAATTTTTAGGAATGGGATTTTCCCCAATCCTAAACCTGTTTGATTAAATAATAACTAACTATGATAATATTAAAAATAAATAACTAAAATTTATTGATTAAAAATATAAAATATTAAATGTTTCATGTAATAATGAAATTCTAAAATGAAGACAAAAATATAAATAAATTATATAAATATCTGGTGTATGTGTTTCTATATAAGATTTCATTAATTATGTAAATATTTTTTTGTGTGTATTCATTGTATATAGAAATTCATTAATTACATATATGTATGTGTGAAATCAATGCAATTCATGTTTTATATATGTTAAATTGAAAAATCTATTGACACTAAATTATGTCCCTTACTCGATATAATAAGTTATTATTTTTAATTAAAATCAATTTTTAATTATAAACCATTCATCGCTAAATATATGGCTTATTTAATGTAAGCATAAATATTTTTTTGTTATATAAATCATATTTTAGAAAATATTTTATATATTGATATATATATATATGAATATATTTCTATATTAAATTTATTAATGAATAATTATGTATAAAAACCATTAAAAATTAATAAGACATTAATATGTTTTTAATAAATATATAACTTATTCATTTTTATTAATAATTTTTTCATTAATAACATGTTTAATAATTTAGTAATTTATTCATTTTTAAATTTTTGTTAAATTATTAAAATTTATTCATTTTTAATTTTAATTTTAATTATTATAATTTATTCATTTTCTATATCTATATTTAATATATATTATTTATTAATAATTATAATATATAAATATTTATATTAAATTTATTTACTTTTATCAGTAATTATTTAATTTATAATTTTTTAAATATTTTTATTAATTTACTCATTTTAAATTTTTATCTGTTTAATTATTTCATATTATTCATTTTATATATCTATATATTTAATATATATTATTTATTTATATTTATAATTTATATATATTTATAATAACTTTACTCATTTTAATCAATAATTATTTGTTTAATAAATTTTTAATATTTTTTATTTACTATTTTAATTTTTATTTGTTCAATTATTTCATTTTATTCATGAAATTTATCAGTGATAATAATAAAATATTGATAAAGGGTATCCTTTATTAGTATTAGAAATAAATCATTGATTGGGGGTCCCTTTTTGCAGCTCTAAAAAAAGCACCGATAAATATTTTCCATTATTAGCACTATAAAAAATCACAGATAAAGGGTACCTTTTATCAGCATTTTTTTAGCACTGATAAAAGATACCATTTATCAATGATTTTATTTATCGCGGATAAAGGGTGGATTTGACAGCACTTTTTTCTAGATCTAATAAATTTCAGTGTTGTTAAAGACCCATTTTGTAGTGGTGTTATGTGTTTTGTTAGGTCTCTTTGTCATGCACCATGTGACAATCGAGTTAATACCCAATCCAACCTTTTTAGGATTATTACCCCTAGTTACATCTACACTGGAGCCTATATCCACTTGTAGTATCCGGACTTGGATTTAATTTCAAGGAGGACTACATAATTCTACTTTTCCAACACTTCATGATGTTATTAAATAGAGTGAATTCCCACTTATACATATCCCTATGGTTTTCACTAAAATATTATTATCCTAATCCCAAAATAAAATGTACATTAAAACCTTAACATTAAATCATATTTTATGCTAAGGGGATATCTATACATTTGGAATTATTATCAACCTTAAGTTATACTCAATAAACATCCCAATATCAAAAGTTATCTATACCTGGATTTGATACAAAATATGATACCCTAGACCCACCCTCCCAGATCTGGTTCTATAAACACATCATTACATACATACTTTGATATCGACTAAAATAGACTATATATAACCATCCATTATTATGAAATTAATAATGAATATTTAATATCTTACATCCCAATTTTTTTTAGGTTTAGAGCTTTATATGACCAAGATAAAAAAATAGTCAAAGACCATGTTCTTTATATCAAAAATAAATTTTTTATATTATATATGAAACTACTTAATCTATAATGAGTCTTCAAAATATTGTCCAAATTCCTTCACATGTTCTATTCTTATAAACTTGTCACATGTACTAATTTTCTTCATAACTTGGGGAATGTAAACATAATAAATGGGTGAGATCAACACTTAGTAAGGAAAACATATAACTGATGCTATCAAAAATATAATCATTCTAGACATAATATTGCAGGAATAAATTATCTTAATAATGCCATCATCATCTAAAATTGAGTGTATTTAATATCAATGATAATACATTAAAACATGGATATCAATATTAATGCTATCAAACTTATGTAATGCATAAATACAAACATCGATACATGTTTTTAGGGCCTTCTTCCAAGACATAATATTGATATAGAGGGAGGTATATAAAAAACAAAAGTTGATTTCTTTCATGAGACTTGTCAAATCATCAAGGGGATATATAATACAAGTCCTCACACATAACATGATGAATGACAATTCATTCCCCCTAATATTTGATAAGATATTTCATATCATTCCCTAAGATACCTCTAGATGAATAAAAATTTGGTTATCCATATAATGAAAAATAAATAATATCAATAAATAATCAACATATGTTATCTGTCAATAATCATCAAGAATATAAATAATTTTCCCCATTTAAATAAATTGATAACATGATCATAACCCACCCATTTAAATAAGGTGTATGGTTAAATAATACATAGACAACCTTAAAATAATCATATATATTGGAATAACAATATACATAACTCCCATATTTTTCCCCATTCCAATAAAAGGGATAGCATGATCATAAACCATATGGAAGAAGAATTTTTATGGTAAAATAATAAATAGTAAACTTTCTAGTATAATTAATAAATAATTGTGTTGGAATGAAAAATATATGGATTTACAGTAGTTACTCAATCAATAAATGGACTATCTTTCTATATAAGAATCCATCAAGATAAAACTTTATAGAGTAGTGGTATATTATTAAGTCAATGTTGGAATAATATGATCATAATCCATCTAGAGGAGAAATGTTGATGGTTGAAAAATAACATAACCCCAGTGAAACAATGGAAACATATAATGATGTTGACATAGATAAAAACCTCATTGAAAAATAATTCATTGAAAGATATGACATAAGAAGGGGTCAAGAATAAAATTGTATGGTACCAAATGTTTAATCCACAAAATTATATATGTATATATAGAGATAGAGAGAGATAATAAATCATGTAAAATAAATCTCATGATTGTAAATCATTTTGATTATGAAAAGGAAAATTGAGGTGAAAACTTAAAAGAGATTTTAGTAAAAAAAATTAACATTGATGTAAAATACAAACATAAATGTTACTTTCAAAAGTAACTTTTACTATTAAATATAATCTTAAATAATTTAGCCTTGAAAATGATGTGAATTTTTCATAATAAATATAGAGTTAGATGGTGAAACATTTGATTATGAAAGGAACATTTTTAATACATTAAAATTACCTTTCTTGAAGACCCACATTGTAAATCGAGTAATAAAACCATTTTTAAAAAAAAATTAATTTTCCCAAATAGTATTATAAAATACCATTTAACAAAATATTATTATGGAATAAACCATTCATGGAATAAAATAGTTCAAAATAAAACATTATAACTTAGAGAAATGAGATTTGAGTTATCAATATCCCTTCCAGACAACTTTCTCCATGAGGCATGAAATATTGAAAAGGGGGTTTATATGGTAAAAAAGTAATCAATTAGAGAACACCACATAATAAAATTAAATGGTATAATATACCCAACTTATATGAAGTAAGTTCAAGAGAATTATCATAACTCAATGAATGAAAATTGAGTTACCAAATACTCTTATGCCTGGGGTAATAATAGATTCAAAAGACTTATAAAGAAAAGATTTTTATTTGTATTAGTATATACCTTGAGTTAAAAGGAAAAAATTATAGAACATGCATGAGATATTAAATCAATATAACCTTATACAAGTGAATCATGATTCCTAATATGTAACATGTCTCAAATAATCAAAAATTCATCCCAGAAAACCCTTATGACTTTGGTACCTTTTGAATTTAATCCCATTTAATGAAATAACACGAAATAGATCTTAAACCACATGAATTTCATGAATATGGAAAATAAATTCTTTTGGAAATAATCCAAACACATAAAATAAATAATGGATCTCAATATTAAACATATCTCATGAATTTCAAAATGAGACAATGAAACCCTTACCTTTTATCATGGCTTCTAAAAACATAATTTAACCACCTGTATCACAAACATAGAAATATTAATAACTTAATTTATAACCACAATCATATAAATTTTCATATATAATCTTCATATATAGTCATTATATATATGAATTATAATTATTTATTACCAATTTTCAATATCAGTTGTAAGTAATCTTGATCGTTTTGAACTAGTTTCATAAAAATGATGTTGGTAATCATTATTGCTACAAATTTCATCATTAAAAGATCAATAAATGTAATTTAATAGGTGTTCCATTGTATTTATAAATTTATAATTTCATTATATGGTAGTTTTGATGAAAAATCGTGAAGATTAAATTAATGACGATCATGTTTTGGAGATTATTAACAAATGAAAGGTGTTTTATTAATTAATGAGTTTAATAATAGTTTTACCCATTAAAAAATAATTATTATTATTTAAAAATTTATAACATATTATACCATCAATTAATTTCTCATATTCATCCTTGATATAAATTCAAATCATTATTCAAGTAGGTGGTTAAACTGGCCCAAACATCTACCATGATTACTGGATGATTATGTGGTTATTTAGTTATTAGTATGATATATTAGAATTTGAAAGACGTATAAGAATAAGTAATGGATTTGAAAATATTATATAATATGAATCACATGATGCGGGGAACCCACACTCCTGGATCTAGTGCATAAAACACTTACCTTACCTACTGGATTTGATTCCAACTATAGGTTTCCATACATAACTATCCCAAAATTATTTTAATTAAATATAATTTTACATTAATTACAATACCAAGAACATTTAGATTTATATATTTAGAGAAATAGTAAAAAATAAACTAATAATTACCATGTCTTTCTCAATTATTGGAATTTTCACTATATAATAAAATAATTAATCCATAAAAGTATTCAAAATATCCAAAACATTCTCTAAGTAGGCTATCCAGTTAGGAATATAATGTGTAACACTTTTCTTTATAACCTGGGGAATATAAACATAATAAAGGTTTGAAATCAAATTATTATTAAGGGAAACATATAACCAAATTTGTCGAATACATAGTCACGGTATACATAATATCATAAGAATAAATAATCTGAATAATTCCATAATCAAATGAAACTAAGAGTGTTCTATATACCAAAAAATAAATGAAACCATGGATAAAAATAATTACCAATCACATTTTTATGGAATTTATATATATGTAAATCAAAAACATAATATCAAATCATTTTTCCAAGAAACTATAGTGATATAGGGAGAGGTATACAATAAAACCCAATTTTTTGTCTCACAATACCCACCGATTCATTGAGGGTATATATAACTCTAGGACCCATACACCCCTTGTTTAAGTCCAATGAATTCACCATAATAGTCAATAATACATTTAATTCCATTCCATAAGAAACCTCTAGCTGAATAAAAACATATCTCTTCATATAATGAAGAATAAAAAATGTAAAATATATAATCAATGTGAATTAACTGTCAACAATCATTAAGAATTTCAATATTTCCCTCCTGTCAATAAAATAGATATCATGATCATAACCCATATTGATAATTAAGGTGTATGGATAAATAATACATAGTTATCTTTCATATAACCATCCATATTTAAATAACAACATACAGAATTCCAATAATTTTACCCATGTCAATAAAAGGGATTACATGATCATAACTGATTCAATTGAAAAGGTGGATGGTTAAAAAATACAGAGTAAACATTACAATAATAATCCATATTGGAATAAACAAATATCAAACACCAATAATTTTCCACATGAAATTAAAATGGATAACATGATCATAACCTTTCTATAAGAAGAAGGTGGATGGTTAAACAATACATAGTAAACTTTCCCATAATCATCCACTATGTAATAACAATATACAGAATGACAATACTTTTCATTGTGTTAATAAAAAGGATGACATGATCATAAACCATCCATAGGTGGAGGGTTAAAAATACTAAGTAAACTTTACAATAATCATCTGTATTGGAATAAAAATATATTAAATTCTAATACTGGTCCCTATGTCAATAAAAGAGAAAACATTATCATCACACATCAGGAGAAAAAACCGGATGGTTAAAAAACAACATAAGTCGAGAATGAGAAATATTTGTTAAAATATTTATGTGATAAGAATATATATCTGTAGAAAACAATTATATAATACCACACAATAGATTCAAAAGGAGTAATGTATGTAACTTATATAAAATAAGTTAAAGTGAATTTTCATTTTTTCCTTGAACAAATTTTATGTTACCAAAAATCATTACTACTAGGAAAATAATTGGATAAATATCCACTTAAATAGGGGAACATGATTTTGCTATTAAATACCATGAAATAAAATGTTTACGATAAAAATACAAACTTGGGAATTAAATACACAATAAAAAGGTAACATTTTGCACAATATAAACAAGTCTCTAGGATTAAAAGTCTTAGACAAAGAACCATTGCATCTTGATTATCTTATTGATCAAACCCCCTTGAAATAAATGTCTTTTAATTTAACTTAAATTAAAATTATTAAAATATTATACATGATATGATAGTTCAAATATGAAGTATATATACCAAAAAATTAAATTTGGTGCATAATACCAAACATGTATCAAAGAGGGGAATTTGATATGAAAACCCTTACCTTATTCCAGATTCATTTTGTATATTTTCATAAATTCCTAAATAATCAAAATATGTTTATTATATACCTTATTTTTAACTTTATTCTTCTATATTTAATTTAATATGGACCATTTATTATCATATTCAATTTATTATGATATTATTTTCCTTCCCAGGTCGGTTACATGAGGTTATTCGATCAATTTCCAGTAACTCCTTATGTATGTTGATGATAGTTGAAAGAACCATAAAATAGTTTCATAGTATTCATAATATTAAAATTTTAATGGATATAATTTTTATATAGTAAATATATTTTTAAATCCATCCATGGTGGGTGGTGATGATAAATGAAAGACACTGCTTGTGGAGGAGGTAGTCTGCACATACACAAAATTAATGTTTCCATTTCGCAATGAGTGAGAGGGAAATAAATTTTATGATAATTTAGTATCTTAAAATCACTTTGCAACTCCCATGGTGTTCGGTAATTTACCATTTTATTGTGTATTTTAATGTTTTATAATACAAGGGATGATTCTTAAGAGTTTCAAGATGGTTTGGGAAGTGTTTACGGAGGTGGATGGTTTGAATAAAAATAGTGAAATTTGTAAACTATTTACAAGAAATCGTGAAAGGTGATTATATAAGTCATTAGGTAGGTACACAGTTTATTTATGGTCTGACCTAACTATTTAAATGCTTAGGTGAAATAGTGCAAGGGTTTTTGGGAGATAGTATTTACACAAAATGGGAGCACGGTTTGTCTAAACCTTGTGGAATTGTAGTATAGCTTTCCAAGTGATGTAAATTAGTAGAACACAGTTGAAAAATTATTTTAAAAATCACGTTTCTCACTAGATTCCATCTAATAGAATACATGTGTTTTGCGCATGGTTTGAAAAAATGTAAATCATATAGTTAATTATCTAAAAATTACATTTTAATTAAGATTAAATCCATAAAACCCTCATTTTTTTATTTTCATATAGGTTCTTAAACTCCTCTAAACTCCTAGGATCCCTTGGAGATTTCCTTTGATCTAGAAGCAAAAACAAATTGAATCAAAGTGTGTTGGAGATCCATAATCAGTGGTAAGTCCTCATTCTCTCTCTTTCTTCTTAGATCACATTATCTTATCTCACCCAAAACGTTATATATACTATGTTATGGATAAATATATGATCCATGATGTGTTATTGGTGATATTTTATTGTGTATAATGATTGAAATAAGATTCAAGGCCAAATCTATAGGCTTCATGTGTCCTTCCTTGATTTCGTTAACCATTGTAAGGTGGGTGGAATCTATCTCATTATACTCTTTCTAAAACATAAAGTCTTAGTGTTTAAATTCCTCTTTATTTGTTCTTTTTTGGAATGGTCTCTTGGTTTTAGTACCCAAATCCTTTTTTTAATGAATCTCTTAAGGTGTTTAGAAAAATTCTTGAAATAAAGTGGTTTTTAAAAAAATTTGGGATAATTTGATATGTGAACACAGAATATATGGGGGACTGTGTTTGTGTAGATTTGGGATGAATCATGGTTGGATATACCACCTTAAAATTAGAGAACATGGTATAGATCATAGTCATAAGTTCTGCTTTCAAATTGGTTCACCAACTGATGGGTTGGTGAATGGATAATTCACTAGTCACAAGTATAAGAAGGTCCATGATATACATGCATGTATGTGAGCATGGGATGATTATGAAAAGTGTTAGTAAATGGTTGTAAAACATTGTTTAATACTTTTCATACTTGGAACTTGTTTATGGATTTTCAACAAACTATTTATCTTCTCATATCCTATTTTATATAAAATGTGCTAACATGTTCTTATCCTAGTGGCATGTGATGGGAAGTCATGGGGAATGCCTAATGAGTTTATACTCACCCACTACTTGGGATCATTGGTGTGTTTATAGATATTATATACTATGGTACAAGTAAAGGAATGTTGTATCATTTCTCTAGTGGTGAATCCTAATGATTCCTCTTTAGTTGGGTGTTTAGAGCTTAGATTACTCTCTTGGTGTCATTATAGTGATGCCACATTAGTGTGGTTGTGTTTGGTTATTATTTGGTTCCAAGTATCACTTATTATTACTTTTTCACTACTAATCAAATATTATTTCCTATTTTTCCCTTTTTAGTTTTATTTTTATTCCTCATGCGTCGTATATTTTGTTTGGTTGTCAGTACTTTGTATCATTTTGTTATGTTGTTTATTCGTAGAGAATCATCCCCCAACATTCTACTAAGTACTTGGTATTTTTTCCATCATTCGGTGTCTTAGTGATGTCACATAAGGCTAGTAACATCTTGGCCTCCTCTCAAGATAATGGTTTAGGGCGGGATGTTATAAATGGTATCAGTATTAGTCAATCTGTTTGTCTTCTGGAATGTTATTATAAAGATGTAAATTTCATAACTTGAAATGTATAGAATAAAAATAAATATATAACCTCTTTATATTAAAATTCATGTTACCAAGGTGGTCCGGGTATAAAAAGTGTTCTAATACAGTTCTTGATGTGTTTCATCTCATCAATGTGGGTTTATATGATTAGTTTTTTATATCATGCATTGATACAAGGCTTCCTGTTAGGTTTTCATTATTCATTTTATATTTTTCTAGTTATGAAAAATGGATAAAATTATTAATTTTTGAAATGATGGTTTTAATTCTTGTTGATTATAGTGTTTTCTAATTTTATCATACTTCAGTTTCTAGAGAGAGAAAATTAAATGGTGTTTGTTCTAGTTATAGAAATTTCACTTGTAAAAATCATAGAAATTGACAAGAAGATGCTTCAAAAAATGTGGTTTCACCTAAGAAATAGGTGAACCAATAAATTTTCCATAGAATTGTTTGTGATTTTTATGCCATTTATAGAGGAACTCTAAATGATGAACCTTGAAAATATAATAATTAAATGTAGTTTCAAACAAAAAATCCCCCTATCTTTCAGGGGGGGTCAAAACATGAAAAGGAAGTGGTGTATCTCAGTACTAGAAAATCTAGTATCTGATGGAAACTGGTCCTAAGGAGAAAATATATATATAAAGGGATAAGAGTCAAGTGTTACAAGGGGTTATTACAAATACGTGAATAAATTTTTTCACACATGTCAGCCTCCGATGTTGAGTCAAAATAAACCAGGGAAGTGAAAGACCACATCCTAGACATGTCCATAATAGCTCTCCTTGACAAAACATGAGCCACATGATTAGCCTCCATGTAATCATGGGGGAACACCATATTAATATGGGAAGATTTATTAAGGAATTGAATCCAATGAGGTAGTAGGAGCCATGGATCATTGTGAGTTCTTGTTGTTAGAGCCTTCACAACAATTTCACAGTCAGATTCCATCCATAAAAAAGTTCCAGTTATACCGGACAGCAAATCTTACCGCATGTATCATTTCCCATAGATCAGCTTCATAAGCAACCCCAACACCAGTATAATGGTAGAAACACCCATTCACAAATCCACAGTAAGTTTGAAAGACACCTCCACAACCAGATGGACCTAGTGTATCTCAATAGAATGAATCAAATATTTGATTTCCTTAGAACACCAGTTGAGTTAATGGTCAAGTTAGTGGTGTATAAGGTGGATGAACTTTCATTCCAATGATGGGATATATTTTTATAATCAAGAGTCTACCATGGTATTACTTGGTAGGAATTTTAATAATTTTTCATCAAAAAATTCTATCCTAACACATTTAATAGATCCTGAACAATTGATTTATACATCCTGAAGAAATAGAATCTATCACTAACAGATTATATAGCAATTTTTATGAACTTAGATTGTTTTACTCAGGTGGTATCTATAATTTAATCCATGAAGGAACTCATCTTTGAAATGGTATTTCAATAGTAGATTCATTCAAAAATTGTTTTACATTGAATTATTGAATATAATGAGATGGTTAAAGGGGAAATAATATAGGAAGTGGATATTTATAGGAATACTATGATATGAAGTATGTTTGCCTCCATATGAGTAGGTGGTGACTCTAATGCTAGGAACAAGTGTAATAGGGAAACCTATTCTCAAGGAGGTGGAACACCTCAAATGAATACCATGGAAATAGTTAACATTCCTTAAAAACTCAATATACAGTTTGGTTGTTTCTAGTTTAGTTATTTTAATCATATGAAGTGATATTATACCACTCAACATCGAGCTTATCAAAACTATAATCAGATGGTATATCTTCAGTGTTATTATCAAAACACTCCAAATCCCAGTGTTATATATACAAATCATGTTTCTTATACATATTATTCTTTGACTGGATAACCTCACTAGAATAACTTTCATCCACATAAACAAGTGATCCAAGGTGATTTTAAGAACACTGAAACTCCTAAAGTGATGTAATCTCATCATAGAGGAAAGGAACAAGGGGGAGTGAGTAATTAAGTGTATAGTGATAAGAAGATGATCTTGAAGGATCAATATGGTCCTTCAATGGTATGAGGTAATATTCTCTTGAATTATACTCTTATTAAATGAATGTTTGAGACAAGAATATCCCACTCCTTTATCTATTATTGTGGTGTTCATCATATTAGATAATATGTGTAGATGATTCCTTATTACTTGATGCTTCAAAAAACTCTTATCCAAAAAGATTTTAAAGCCTTTAATTGTACAATGTGTTCTATAAATATTAATTGGGATAAATTTATTTGGGATTTCTATCTTTTTGAGATGGAAATCTATGACCTGATTTTTAGAATGGATTTGTTGACATCCTTCAAGGCCCATATCGACTTTTATTCCAAGTGGTTTAGTTTCACATCTTCTGTTGGAGTTAAGAATCTCTTCAAAGGAGTTTGGGATGTGAATGAAAGAATATTAGGACCTTTGGTACCAGTGTTCAATACTATCTCATACTAGTTTGTAGTTGTTACATTGGAATCTAATAATATAATAAAACGTATGTAATTTACAACCATCATTGACTAATTCCCTGATGTATTTCCTAATAATTACAATGTGTTTCCACTAGAAAGAGAAGTAGATTTTATGATTGATATCTTACCTTGGACCATTCTCATTTCACTTACATCCTATAATATGGAAGAAACTGAAGTCTAACTTAAAGATCTAGAAAGAAAAGGTTTCATTCACCCAAGTACATCTCCATGATTTTCACCAATTATTTTTTTAAATAAGGAATATTATACACTTTGGTTTTCTGTGGATTATGATAAGTTAAAATAAGTTATGATAAATAATTAGCATCGAATTCCACAAATTGATGAACTATTTGATCAATTGAATGGGGGACACATGGTTATCAAATATTTATTTATGATATTGAAAACATCATTCTAGATTCATTATGGTCATTATGAATATGTGGACATGACATTTGGTCTTATGAATACACTAGAAGTGTTTATGGTTTTGATGAATAAAATATTTCAAAGCTATCTAGTCTCCTTTATGGTGGTATTCATCAATAATATTCTAGTGTATTCCAGAACTATGGTCGATCATGAACAACACTAATTCATAGTGTTGGGAATCATGCAAGAACATAACCTTTATGATATTCCTTTAAAGTGTGATTTATGGATACATGAGGCACGTTCCTTGGGCCACTTCATTTTTGAATGAGGAGTATCTATAGATCCTGAAAAGGTATAAGCTATTACCTCCAAGAAACTGTATAATAATACATTTGAGATATGTAGTTTCCTTGGATTAGTATGATATCACCTATACTTTATTAGTGATTTTTCACAACTTGTATCACTATGTAAATATTTTACATGGAATTTTTTTCCTTTATAATGGAGTAATGAGTGCCATAAATCTTTTAGAGAGATTAAGGATTGACTTACATTAGTTTATATCCATACATTTCTGAAATAATTACAAGTCTATGTTTTTATTTTGATGCTTTTTGGATATGGGTTGGGATGTGTTATCATGTTGGTAGATTATATATAATCTTATGGTTCATGATAGTTACGAGTTCATGAGAAGAATTACTCAACACATGATTTGATGGTATTTGTTGTAGTCAATGCCATGAAAACATGATTTAATTAACTTTTTGGTGAGAAATTCCTAGTGTTCAAAGATTATAAGAGCTTGAAACAAATTTTCCCATAAAGAGACTTGAATCTATATAAATTTAGATAGATGGAGTAACTTAAGATGTTTAAATTTTACTGGAAGTACACCCCAGGTAAAGGAAACTTCATAGATAATACATCGAGTAGGAAATATTATAGATAGGTCACTAAATAAGCTTCATATCTATAGTAGTTGATATGCATCTATATTATACAAAACAAGGAAATGGTGCAAATTTCTTTATAGTTTATTTTATTCTCAAATTGGTTTAACATTTTAAATAAGCACAAATATATATTCTTGAATGTATAGCATTGAGATAAAAACTCAATGGTGTGGAGAATAATGAGGGATGGATTCTAGATGGGAAATCGATGATTGATTTTTGATATTGTACCCTAGTCCCTCCAACTTATTAGTAATTTTTTCCTACCACAATTTTAGCAGAGATTTATATTTTTTAATTTAAAATACATATAAGGCACTTAGAGAATAGTTTTGATGGGCTTTCATGAAAATAAAGGATATAGAATTTTTCTTGAGATGCAGAACTTATCAGCATGTTAAGGTAGATCACCAAAAACCATCTGGTATGATGAAACATTTAGCTATAAAAGTGTGGAAATGGGAGTAGAAATATATGGATTGTTTCTTAGGTCTACCAAGAATAACTATAAAAAACAATTCTATATGGGTGATTGGATATTGGATCACGAATTCATCTCACTTCACCCCTATTCGTGAAACCAATAAAGATGAAGGATCCTAAAAAATATTCATTCAGGGAGTTTTAAAAACTCATTAAATTATAATTTCAATTTTTTCTGACTAGGAATGCAGTTTTTCATCTCATTTTTTGAAGTCCTTACATTAATTCCTTAGAACCCACTTGGCCATGAGCATAAATTATCATCCTTTGAAGGATGTTCAGTTCAAGTGCACAATATAAACATTAGAATACATTATTAGAGAATTTATTATATATTTTAGTGGGTCATGGGAGGATTATATAAGATTATTATAGTTCTCATCTAATAACATTTTTTAGGCTTCAATGCATATGGCTCATTTCAAAGTATTGTATGTACATCCTTGTCATTTTACACTTTATAGGGTGAAGAGGGTGAGACTTCACATATCATGCCTAACCATGTTCTTGAGAAAATATAGAATATTGGAATGAATATAAAGAGATTTTAGATGACTCAATGTCTTAATAAATCATATGTGGATCACTGTTAGAAACCTTTATTATTTGAGGTTGGTGATCTTATTTTATTTAGAATTTATCCAAGGCTAGGACATCATAATTTTGGTAACAAAACCCAAGTTGTATCCTTAGTACATTGGACATTTATAGATACTTTAATGATTTAGTTATGTTTCAAATTAATGTTCTCTATTTCCATGGATTAAATCTATGAAAAATGTGTTTCATGTATCTTAATTGAGGTGGAACCATCCTGATCCTGACCATGTGATTTTATGAGACCATAATGATCTTGAGCCATATGATAAATTGATTTTTGATGTCAATATGGATTGAAGATAATACATATAATATTTTCATGGGAAAAGTATCATTTTGGTAATGGTTTCATGGAAGCATGGTCAGATATTGGAAGATATATGGGAATATGAGAAAGTGATTCTAAAACAATGGCTTGAGATCTTATAAATAAATTATGGTATCCCAATTCCTTATGATGGAATGAATAATGGAGGGGATAATGTAAAAAAACTATTTTTAGGTAATATAATATTTTATTATGTATTTTTAAGTTATATAATACTTTTGTTGAGTGTCAGGAGTTTTGGGATAGTTTTAGAGTGTTTTGGAATTGTTTCTAGAGGTGAACGGTTTTAACATGGTTTGTAGAAAATGTTCACAATCTATAATAATATACAAAAGTAGATTCTATGAGTCACTAAGAAGGTTCATGGTTGGTTCATGGTCTTTTTTAACCATGTGATTTCCTAGTTTAAATCATGTGAGGGTTTTTTTGGAGTTATTAGCTATACATGGTTAGAACATGGTTTTTCCAAATAGTGTGGTACTACCATGTGGTCCCCTAGTTGATTACTAGTAGTATCACATAGTTAGTACATGTTTTGACTAACCATGTTTCCTAACTATGTGATGTGTTGTTAATGATTCAAAAGTTATGTTTTAATTCATATGAAGACCCCGAAAGCCTCATTTTTCTCACATTATTCAAGTCTCTCGACCTCCTGTCTTCTCCTAGGATACCTTGCAGATGACCTTTGACTAGAAAGAAATTTTTTTAGAATCAAACTGTATTGGGTATATGGAATTTATGGTATATCCTAACTCTCTCTCTTTCTTCTAAGATCTCCTTATCTTTTGTCACCCAGAAAGTTATATCTATTCACTTATGGATAAATTTATGATCCATGATTTGTTCTTGATGGGATTTTTTTGGATCTAATGAAGGAAAGAAGATTCATGTCTAGATATAGAGGTTTTTTGTGTTTTTACTAGAATTATTTAATAGTTTCAATGTAGGTGTCCTCTCTCTCATTCTACTCATTCTAGAACATGAAGGTTTCAGGTTTAAATTCCTTTCTCTTGGATTTTGTTCAAAAATTATATTGGGTTTAGTACCTAAATCTTTGGTTTTGGAATTATTCTCATAAGGTGTTCGATAAAATTATTAAAAGGAAGTGGATTAAAAATGAAATGTTTCATGTGGGATAATATTATTTTAGAACTCTATATTCATGGTGGCAATCGATCATTTGCATTTGGGAAGGATCGTGTTAGGAATTTCCACCATCAAATTGGTTCACAAAGCACTGAGTTTTTGATAGGATGATTTACAACTCATGATTATAGGGAGGATAATGGTATACATGCATGTTTTTGTGTGTGTGTAAAAACTCAGGCACTAATAAATTAATTAGATTTCATTTTGGAATTAAATAATTAAATTCCTTATAAATGTATAATGAAATAAACGGTATTTAAAAAAATTAAGAAATCTATAAAAATAGAATATTAATATAACCTATGAAAGTATTAATAAAAATTATATATCTTATTAATTAAAATAAGATATATTTATATCATGTAATATGTAAATAAATGTTTTGAAACTAATAAATTAAGTGCTGGTATTTTTTTGTGATGCATAAATTTTTATTTAAAATTTCATAATAAATATAATGATTTAAAAAAGTTTTATATTCATAAAATATATTAATAAATTAATATATTGTTTTCTTATTATTATAAGGTAATTTTATGAGACATTAATTAAAATTTCAAAGTGTTATAAAATCAGTTCTAATTTTAAAATCGTTATTTTTTGAATAAATGATGATTTTAATTAAAAATTAAACTTATGATATTTAGAAAATTATTTTCATAAATTTTATTTAATTTTTTAATTATAATCCTTTAAAAATGGTAAGGGTGAATTTTTGGGATTTTTATAAAATAGTTGAATTTTTTGTGAATACTGAAATATGGTAATTTATGGTATTTAACAAATTTCTGAATCCTTGAGTCATATATGATGTATATATATTGTAAGAATAAAATATCAAAATATAACTCATTATTTTAATATATTTATTGATAAGTTTCAAACTATTCACAGTCTTGAGCCAAAATAATAAACTAAGGAATAAAATAAGAAAAAACACTCCTCTCATCAACTATAAATATCACCCCTCACCACCTATTCTCCTCACACCTCCAAAGCCTTGTCTATTGTTTAATTTATACCCAATTACCTTACCAAAAATATTCCCCATGTTCTATACCATTTATTCTCACCAAAATCTAAAACCAAGTTCCTTACGAAGGTTCTTAAGGAGAAGAATTTCAAGAGGTAAAATCCTCTTTTGTTTTATTTTAAATTTCTATTCAATTTATTTTATTTTATTATTCTCTCCTCACATCCCCTTATCCAAGTGACATGATAACTCCATTATCTTAAAAATAATTTAATATAATTGTGTTAATAGAATATAAATCATCAAACTTTTCCTCTTCTCCTTTTATTCTCAAAAATGAAAACATTAAATGTGATGTGTCGATTTACCGTCATCATGGATGATGTGTTTTCATTTTATTTTACCACCTTAAAGGCTAGTAATAAAACCATTATTATGGTTAAATAATATTTTATTATACATACTATAAGATATATAATTTTCTTGAACCATTATATTAACATGATATTAAATAAAATGATATAAGTTTATGATGGTCATAAAAATCGCCAAAATAAATTAAATCATTCTCATTAATGTTTTATCTAATGAATCATCCTCATATCATAAAAAAATGATATATGGTATCATTTAAAATTATGGAAACATATTAATACCATCTCTTTCCACTTCTATATTTTTTCTTCCATTCGATAAAAAACTCATAATGAACTAACCATGGAAACCACGAAATAAATGCACCTGAAACAATAAAATAACAAAACATTATCAAAAATGGGTGGAAAGAAGTTATAATAAGATCATATAATGTATTTTAAATATGAATATGGTTCTATAAAAAATTATTAACACTCTTTAAACCATTATACATGAGGTTTGAACATATTTGAATGAAGTAAAACCCAAGGTAAGGGGCATTCCTTTTAAAAATCCTCTTTAATGTCTATTTTTAGAAATTTCAAAAAAGAAATTTTCTTATTAACTTATACGTCATGGGAGGATTTTCCTATTTTCATGAATCCTTAATGTTTTTTATTTTTTCTTTACATTATTACATGTTTATTTATAAAGAAAATTATTTCCTTTATATTTGCACAATACTCTTAAAATGAGTGATTTTCATCAAGAAATGTGTTTATGATATAAGTGTTCAGTTTTTATGATTATGTTCTGGTTCTTCAGCATTATTTATAATGAATTTTGGTACCTACATTTCCCACCAATGCATTGGGTATGTTTATTTTGTAGGATGAATTTAATGGTTATTCCAAGTGTAACTGTGATGGTTACCCCATAAGGTAGCTGTGAGGGTTACATCGTAAGGTAGCCATGAGGGCTAAATTGTAAGGTATCTGTGGGGGTTAAAATTCATATGGTAGACACAAGTATTACAATATTAAGTAAGTAAATCCACAAGTTACATTTATGTTTTTATTTATGTTTTTTATGTTTTATGGAAATATCTTGTTTTCACAAAGTATATGATACTTTATGGGTGAGAATTATATCTTTGTGAAAATGATTTCATATGTTTATAAGTATTCATGAAATAAAATGTTATTTAATTATTATTTTGTTTCATACTAATATTTTATTGCTCATAACATGTTTTAAAATGTATTTCACAGGGTTTAAGGATGGGTCTGAGAAAAGAAGAAGTCAAGTTGAATGTTGTGAAGATTTTTCATGAAAAGATTTCGTATTTTATTAAAAACATTTGTATTATGGAAGAAATGGATACTATTTTAGTTGTACCAAATTTGTATTATTTTGGGTTGATATGTATGAATTATATCCTAATTCACTAAAACTCTAAACTAAAAATGTCTTTGGGAATGTTTGAAAGTGAATTCTAAAATAATTTACTAGATTATGTAATGTTTAAGGTCGATACCTTATAGTGGGTATCCAAGAATGGTTTAGATAACTTTATGGGTTATGATGATGATAATATAATACCATAAAACATTTTTTACCTTATAGTTAAGTTGAAATGATATAGAATTTAATGATTACATGGCTGGTTCATCTTAGATATGTCTGTTCAGAATGGTTTTCCACAGAACAAATAGGGAAGTTGGAGTTAGAGGGCACCGAGAGGCTGATATCTTTCTAAATCCACAACCTAGAATGGTGGTAACTAGAACAGATATGTTTGTGGTAGTAATGAATCAGTTTACATAGGCTATAAATAGCAGTGGAATCCATTCAAGAGAACAAACAGAGTTACCACAAAAAAATATGATGATAGTGGAACATTTTATGAGGTAACACCCTCCTTCTTTTACTAGATCTTCTGACCCAGTGGTGGATGAAGGGTTTATTAAATCCCTTGAAAATATATTTGATATCATGGGGTGTTTAGATAATCAAAATTTTAGTCTTTATATTTATTATTTTTAAGGTGAATCTGAACAATGGTGGTCAATGCTCAAGAATATCAGGGTTAGAAAGAAGATTGATGCCTTGGAATGAGATAAATTTAAGAATATGTTCCTTGAAAAATATTTTCCTAAGGTGGTTTTACTTAGGATGAAAAAGAAATTCCTATAATTTTAATGAATGGAGTAAGATTCATTGGTTGTGTATGAAGAAAAATTAACTTGATTGGGAATGTATGCTCCAAATCTTATTCGAGGTCTTAATAGTAAAATCAATCGGTTTTACTGAGGATTGAATCCAAGATATCGAAGGAATTTGGCCTCCCATGAATTAAAATGTTATGGGAAACTTGTACATTGTTTTGAGAGTGTAGAAATTGAGTTTGATTATGATTATGTGTACTTTGAAAACAAGTAAAAGAAAAGGTCCAAATGGCAGGAAATGGGTAAGAATCAATCAAATAAATCTAAAGGTAAAAAAATCGTGTTTTCAATTTTTCTTAAGTGTGGTAAAAAGCACAATGGGGAATGCCTTAACAAATTCGGGAATTGTTTTCGATGTGTTATGTTAAGACATATAGCCTTAGATTGCAATGAAATTTTTCTTAAGTTTCATTCTGATAAGTAAACTGTAAAGTGCTTTAAATGTGGTGAGATGGGGATTTATGTAAATACCTTCCCAAAGAAACATCTAAATGGTGAAAAGAATGTATATTATAAGTAGAAAGGTGCAGTGAAATCCTTTTCAATTACATCAGCAGATTTTGGGCCATCCAATAAAGTGGTATCTGGTTCATTGTTTGTATACTCTTATTTTTCCAATGTATTGTTTGATACGGTGTCTACACATTCATTTATTCATGAGAATGTTTTTGGTAAATTGGAAATTTCACCTCAATAAATAAAATCAGAATTTATGGTTAAAACACCAAGGGGAAATATTAAAGAAAAAATTAATTATGAGAATTTTCCTATTGTTGTTTGTGGAATGAAATTACCTTTAATCCTTGTTGTTTTTTCCTTATAAGAGTTTGATGTTATTCTAGGTATAGATTGGATTTCTATTTACCATTCTAAGATTGATTGTAGAGCTAAAAAAGTTTATTTTTCATAAATATTTTCAGTTTATATACAAGAGTAAACCCATACCATTGATAATATATCAAGAAGCTGAGAAACTGTTAAAAGATAGGAATGAAAGTTATATTCCACATATTATTGAAAAAAATGGAATTGTTTAGATTAATGATGTGTCAATGGTAAATGAAGACCTGAATATTTTTTCTATTGATTTTCCTAGTGTTATACCTGATCAAAAAGTTTAATTTACCATTGACTTAGTTCTTTATGCTAAGCCAATTTTGAAACCCCCTTATCAAATGGCTCAACTAAGACTTCTTGAATTGAAAAAGAAATTGCAGAAGTGCTTAATAAAGGCTTCATTCATCCAATCACTTCAGTATGGGGTTCTCTTGTTTTATTTGTTAAAAATAAATATGGTTCAATGAGACTTTTCATTAATTATAGGACTTTTAAAAACATTACTATTATGAATAAGTATACACTACCTCATATTGATGAATTGTTTGAATAGCTCCAAGAAGATCAGTATTTTTCAAGATTAAATAGAGATCCAGGTACAATCATCGAATGGCGAAGGAGGATGGAATTCCAAAAATATAATTCCAAACTAGATATGGGCATTATGAGTTTGTTTTTATTCCATATTGCTTGAAAAATTCCCCTTTTGTGTTTATGGTTCTTATGAATAGAATCTTCCATGAATATTTGGATGAGTTTGTTGTTTTTTATTGATGATATTTTGGTTTATTAAAAAAGTTATTAGGATCATGAAAAACATCTAAGGATTGTTCTAAAAACACTTAAAGAAAATAATTTATATGGGAAATTTAGAAAATGTGATTTTTTATGCAACGTATTTCTTTTCTTAGGAACATTGTAAATAAGGATTTCATAATACTTTATCCTATAAAAAAACTAGTTTATGAATGGACAAGACCTAAAAATGTTATATATATTTATATTTTTCTTGCATTAGAAGGTTATTACCAACTATATATTAAAAACATTTCACAATTATCTAGCCTATTAACTAAGTTAACACAAAAAGGGGTAAAATTTATTTGGATAGAATACTGCGGTGTTTGTTTTTAGGAACTAAAAAGAAAATTGGTGAATGCTCTATTTTTGTATTTTCCTTCTATAAATGGAGATATTTTCATCTACAGTGATGCCTCATTGAAGGGACTTGATTGCATTTTTATGTAGAATGATAAGGTAATTGATTATGATTTAAGACAACTGAAACCTCATGAGTTAAATTGCCTCCCAAAAGATATGGAATTAGAGGCTATGTTTTTCAATTTAAAAATTTGGAGACATCATTTACATGGAGCCAAATGTGAAATATATACTAACCATAAATGTTTAAAGTATATATTTACTCAGAAGGAATTGAACATGAGGTAGAGAAGATGGGGGGAACTGATAAAGGATTATGATTGCATGATCAATTACCATCCTAGAAAAGCAAACAAAGTGGTGGATTCCTTGAGTTGAAAACATAATTCATCATTAACCATGTTACTTTTAGAACATTACCCCTTGATTTATGATTTGATGAATTTTTTATTGGAATTTATTGGGGTGGTAAAATTCTATGTTTTGTTTCAGGTATCAGTGCAGTCGTTTTTCTCAGAAAGAATTAAGAAAGCACAGAAGGAAGTTCGTGAGTTACAAAAATAGATATAATTGGTTAAGGAAGTTATGTGTGTCTTGAGATTTTTAAAGAGATTGTGTCTTAAGATTTGTAAAGAGATTGTGTGTGTCTTGTGATTAATAAATGAATAAAGAGTTGTTAAGTTAATCTCATAGTTCTCCATTTTTAGTTCATCCTAGAAGCACTAATTTGTACAGAGTCCTTTGGGAGTATTACAGATGGGATGGAATGAAAAGAGATATTGCTAATTTCACAATGAAATTTTTGACTTGTCAATAGGTTAAAGCAGAGTGACAACTACCAAAGGGGATGATTCATCCTTTGGCAATGCTAGAGTGGAGATGGAAAAATATATCAATGGATTTTTTATTTAGAATACCAAAGACTTCTCAAGGTAACAATGCAATTTGGGTTATTGTTGAATAGATAAATAAATATTTATATTTCCATCCTATTTGAGCCCCTCATTATCTAGATCATATTTCTCAATTGTACCTCAAAGACAATGTCAGGTTATATGGATTTCCTCTCTCCATTTTATCTGAATTTAATCCTAGGTTCACTTTTAACTTTTGGAAAGGCCTTCATAAGTCATTGGGAACTAAATTAAATTTTAGCACATCCATTCATCCTCAATATGATAGATAAACTAGGTGATCAATTCATAAATTGGAATACATGTTAAGTGCTTGTTCAATGGATTACTAGGGAAGTTGGGATCAACATATTTCTTTAGTTGAGTTTTCTTATAATAATAGTTCTCATTACAGTATACATATGATGAATTTTGATGAATTATATGGAAACCGGTTTGAAAATCCAACATTTTGGGAAGAAGTCAGGGAAAGGAACTTGATGGTATTATAATTGTTAGGCTAAGTGGATGAGAATGTGAAGATGATCTAGTAACACATGAGGATATCTCAGATCAAGAAGAAAAGTTGTGTAGATAATAGGAGGAAAGGATTTTCCTTCAAGGTAGGTGATCATGTTTTCATTAAAATCTCTCCTTAGAAAAGTTTAATGTGTTTTGGTAAGAATGTAAAGCTATGTCCATGATCCATTAGACCTTCTAAAATCTTGGAGAAATTGGGAGTAATTTCTTACTAAGTATATTTTTCTTCGATTTTATCTTAGGTACATAATGTTTTTCATGTTTCGATGTTAAGAAAGTATGTGCTAGATTTATATCATTTTTTGAGCCCATAATTAGTTCATTTGTAAGAGAACCTTTCTTATATGGAAAATCATATTCATATTATTGGTCGTAGAGAGAAATTATTATGAAATAAGGTAATTCACCAGGTTAAGGTTTTGTGGAGAAACCACATGCTCGAAGAAGAAACATGAGAATCTGAAAATTATTTGAGGGAAAGGTATCCTCACTTGTTTAATAAGTGAATAAAAATTTTAAGGACACAATTTCCAGATGGGGGTAATAATTTAACAACCCATGCACTTATAAAATAATTTTTTTCATTATGGAAATAAATAGTTAAATTAACTATAAATGTATATTGAAATAATTGGTATTTAAAAAAATTAAAGAATCTATAAAAATATAATAGTAACCTCACCTATGCAATTGTAAATAAAATTTAGGTATCTTATGAATGAAAATATGATATATTTATATCATAGAATAAGTAAATAAATGTTTTGAAAATGATAAATTAAGTGTTGGCATTTTTGGGAAACATAAATTTTTATTTTAAATTTTATAAATAATATTATGATTTAAAAGAAAATTTATCTTCACAAAATATATTCATAAATTAATGTATTGTTTTATTATTATTATAGGATAATTTTATGATACCTTAATTAATTTTTCAAAGTGTCCTAAAATTAGATATAATTTTAAAATCAGTATTTTTTTAATAAATGATGATTTTAATTAAAAATTAAATTTATAAATTTTATAAAATTAATTTCATAAAATTGAGTTTATTTTTGAATTATATACTTTAAAAAATGGTTTGGGTGATTTTTTGGGATTTTTCTAATGTAGTATGTTTCTTGGTGAATAGTAAAATATGGTAATTTATGATATTTAACAAATTCTTGAATTATTCAATCATATATGATGTGTGGATGATGTAATCCAAAAATCTCAAACTTTAATTCATTATTTTAATATATTTAGTGATAAGGTTCAAACTATTCATATTCTTGATAAAAAATAATAAACTAATGAATAATATAAACAAAAAAACAACCTCGCCACCAATATAAATACCACCTCATCTCCTCACACATAAAAATACTTATAGCTTATTTAATTTCTACCTAATTCCCTTACCAATTCTCTTACCCGCATCTAGGACCTTTAATGCCAAAAAGGTTCCTTAAGGAGCTTCTTAAGGAGAAGAAGTTCAAGAGGTAAAATCCTCTTTTGTTTTCTTCTAAATTTATTTTCAATTTATTTTCTTTTATTATTCCATCGTCACCTCCACTCATCCAAGTGATGTGATAACTATAATATCTTACTTATAATTGAATATTATTCTGTTATTTTAATATCCTTGATCAAACCTCTCCTCTTCTCCTCTTATTCTAAAAATGAAAACATTATCTATGATTTGTCGATTTACAATCATCGTTGACGACGTGTTTTCATTTTATTTTACTACCTCCAAAGTTGGTCATAAAACCATTATTATGGTTAAAAATATTTTATTATACATTTTATAAGTTATATATTATTCTTTAACCAATATATAAACCTGATATAAATATGATCATATAAGTTCATAATGGTCGTCAAAACAGCCAAAATAAATTAAATCATTTTCACTAATATTTTATATAATGAATCATCCTCATATCAGAAAATAAAATGATATATGGTATCATTTAAAATTATATAAATATATCACTAGTATAGTCATGACCTTTAGCGGCCGCCAAAAGCCATCGCTAAAGGTCTATAGCGGCCGCCCAGCGTCTGCCAAGTGGCGGCCGCCCAGCGTCTGCCAAGTGGCGGCCGCTTTTTCCCCGTCCCTGTTGCTATTAGCGACCGCCACTTGGCGGATGCTGTGGATAGGCTTTAGCGGCCACCGAAAGGCGGCCGCTAAAGGTGGCGATGGAAACAGCTATAGCAGCTACCAAATGGCGGCCTCTATATTCTCTCCCTTTAGCGGCCGCCAAATGGTAGCCGCTATAGATTTTAAATTTTTTTAAAAAAAATTTCAATTACACAATAATATATACCCAAATAAATCTAATCAGTCATCTTCCAAGCTCCACATCCATCATCAAATATAACTGCATAAAAAAATTTAATAACAAAATTAGTACCGAATAATAATTAGAATGTTTTACGGTGGTTTCAGGTCAATCTGTGGTCGTCCGCTATGAATTTAACTGTTAGACGCCCGTTTTGGCCATTTATGACACCAGAACTACGTTCTCGGTCACCACGGGCACATGGAACATTCGATTGATGTGACGTCTACTCGAACACTTCCCAAATCACTCACCCGTATTTTTCGTCTGATTTCAGGCCATTCCGACTTTGTTCGGCCCGTTTGGACCCCCCCCCCCCCACGCGTGTTTATGAAGCGCGCGCATCACTTAAAACACGCATATTGAGTCGTATCGGGAAAACCGCATGTCCGATTGATGTGCCGTCTACACATACACATCAAAAATAATAATTAGAATGTTTCACGGTGGTTTCAGGTCAATCTGAGGTCGTTCGCTATGAATTTGACCGTTAGACGCCCGTTTTGGCCGTTTATGACACCAGAACTGCGTTCTCGGTCACCGCGGGCACACGGAACGTCCGATTGACCTGTTGTATACTCGACCACTTCGCAATTCACCCACCCGTATTTGTTGTCTGATTTCAGGACATTCTGACTTCGTTCGGCCCATTTGGACCCCCCCCCCCCCCCCCCACACACACACGCGTTTATGAAGCGCGCACATCACTTAAAACACGCATATTGAGCTGTACCGCGCAAACCGCACATCCAATTGACGTTCCGTCTATGATTACAGGTCACGAATAATAATTATATTGTTTCACGGTGGTTTCAGGTTAATCTGAGGTCGTCCGCTATGAATTTGACTATTAGACGCCCGTTTTGGCTGTTTATGACACCAGAACTGCGTTCTCGGTCACCGCGGGCACACGGCACGTCCGATTGACATGTCGTCTGCTCGAACACTTCAAAAATCACTCAACAGTATTTTTCATATGATTTCAGGCCATTCCGACTTCGTTTGGCCCATTTGGACCCCCCCACGTGCGTTTATGAAGCGCGTGCATCACTTAAAATACGCATATTGAGACGTACAGCGCAAACCGCATGTCCGATTGACGTGTCATCAGTGCGTACACATCACGAATAAAAAGTAAAATGGTGCACGGTGGTTTCAGGTAAATCCATTGTCGTCCGCTATGAATTTGACCGTTAGACGCCCGTTTTGGCCGTTTTTGACACCAGAACTGCGTTCTCGGTCACCGCGGGCACACGAAACGTCCGATTGACGTGTCTTCTACTCATCCACTTCAAAAATCACTCACTCGTATTTGTTGTCTGATTTCAGGCCATTCCGACTTCGTTCGGCCCATTTGGACCCCCCACGCGCGTTTATGAATCGCCCGCATCACTTAAAACACGCATATTGAGCCTTACCGCGCAAACCGCACATCTAGTTGACGTGTCGTCTGCGTGTACACGTCACGAATAATAATTATATTGTTGCATGGTGGTTTCAGTTCAATCCAAGATTGTCCACTATGAATTTGACCATTTGATGCCCGTTTTGGCCGTTTATGACACCAGAATTGCGTTCTCGGTCACCGCGGGCACACGGCATGTCCGATTGACGTTCCGTATACTCTACCACTTCAAAAATCACTCACCCTTATTTTTTGTTTGATTTCAGGCCATTCCGACTTCGTTCGGCCCATTTGGACCCCCCCCCCCCCCCACGTGCGTTTATGAAGTGCGCGCATCACTTAAAACACGCATATTGAGACGTACTACGCACACCGCACGTCCGATTGACATTCCGTCTACGCCTACACATCACAAATAATAATTAGAATGTTTCACGGTGATTTCAGGTCAATCCATGGTCGTCCTCTATGAATTTGACCGTTAGACGCCCGTTTTGGCCGTTTATGACACCAGAACTGCATTCTCAGTCACCGTGGGCACACGACACATCCGATTCATGTTACGTCTACTCAACCACTTCACAAATCACTCACCCGTATTTTTCCTCTGATTTTAGGCCATTCTGTATTCGTTCGGCCCATTTGGACCCCCCTCACGCGCGTTTATGAAGTGCGCGCATCACTTAAAACACGCATATTGAGCCTTACCGCGCAAACCGCAAGTCCGATTGACGTTCCATCTACGCGTACACATAACGAATAATAATTATATTGTTTCACGGTGGTTTAAGGTCAATATGTGGTCGTCCGATATGAATTTGACCGTTTGACGCCCGTTTTGGCCGTTTATGACACCAGAACTGCGTTCTCGGTCACCGTGAGCACACGGCACGTCCGATTGACGTGACGTCTATTCGGCCACTTCACAAATCACTCACTCGTATTTTTCATCTGATTGCAGGATATTCCAATTTAGTTAGGCCCATTTAGACCCCCCCCCCCCCCCACGCGAGTTTATGAAGCGCACGCATCACTTAAAACACGCATATTGAGTCGTATCGCGCAAACCGCACGTCCGATTGACGTGCCGTCTATGCGTACACGTCGCGAATAATAATTAGAATGTTGCATGGTGGTTTAAGGTCAATCTGTGGTCTTCCGCAATGAATTTGACCATTAGACGCCCGTTTTGGCCGTTTATGACACCAGAACTGCGTTCTTAGTCACCGCGGGCACACGGCACGTCCGATTGATGTGTCGTCTACTTGACCACTTCAAAAATAACTCACCCGTATTTTTTGTCTGATTTAAGGTCATTCCTACTTCATTAGGCCCATTTGGACCCCCCTCACGCGCGTTTATGAAGCGCGCGAATCACTTAAAACATGCATATTGAGTGTTATCGCACAAACCGCACGTCTGATTGACATTTTGTCTATGCGTACACGTCACGAATAATAATTATATTGTTGCACGGTGGTTTCAGGTCAATCTGAGGTCGTCCGCTTTGAATTTGACCGTTTGACGCCCGTTTTGGCCGTCTATGACACCAGAACTGTGTTCTCGGTCACCGCGGGTACACGACACGTCTGATTGACCTGTCGTCTACTTGACCACTTCACAAGTCACTCACCCGTATTTTTCTTCTGATTGCAGGACATTCCAACTTTGTTCAGCCCGTTTGGACCCCCCCACGTGCATTTCTAAAGCGCGCGGATCACTTAAAACACGCATATTGAGTTGTATCGTGCAAACCGCACGTCCGATTGACGTACCGTCTGCACGTACACATCACGAAAAATAATTAGAATGTTTCTCGGTGGTTTCAGGTCAATCTGTGGTCGTCCACTATGAATTTGACCGTTAGACGCCCGTTTTTTGCCGTTTATTACACCAGAACTGCGTTCTCAGTCACTGCGGGCAGACTGCACATCTGATTGACGTGTCGTCTGATCGACCAATTTATAAATCACTCACCCATATTTTTCATCTGATTTAAGGCCATTCCGACTTTGTTCGGCCCATTTGGACCCCCCCACGCGCGTTTATGAAGCACACGCATCACTTAAAACACGAATATTGATCATTACCGCGCAAACCGCACGTCTGATTGACGTGTCGTTTGTGAGTACACATCAGGAATAATAATTATATTGTTTCACGGTGTTTTCAGTTCAATCAGAGGTTTTTCGCAATGAATTTGACCATTTGACACCCGTTTTGGCCGTTTATGACACCAGAACTGCATTCTCGGTCACTGCGGGCACACGGCACGTCCGATTGATGTTCCGTCTACTCGACCACTTCAAAAATCACTCACCCATATTTTTCGTCTGATTTCAGGACATTCTAACTTCGTTCGGCCCGTCCCCCCCCCCCCCCCCACGCGCGTTTATGAAGCGCGCGCATCACTTAAAACACGCATATTGAGTCATACCGTGCACACCGCACGTCCGATTGACATGTCGTCTACGAGTAAACATCATGAATAATAATTAGAATGTAGAACAGTGGTTTCTGGTCATTCTGTGGTCTTCCTCAATGAATTCGAGCATTAGACGCCCGTTTTGGCCGTTTATGACACCAGAACTGCGTTCTCGGTCACCGTGGGCACACGGAATGTCCGATTGATGTGTTGTCTACTAGAACACTTCACAAATCACTCACCCGTATTTTTCGTCTGATTTCATGTCATTCCGACTTCGTTCGGCCCATTTGGACCCCCCCCCCCCCCCACGCGCGTTTATGAAGCGCGCGCATCACTTAAAACACGCATATTGAGCCGTACTGCGCAAACCGCACATCCAATTGGCATGCCGTCTGTGCGTACACATCATGAATAATAATTATATTGTTTCACGGTGGTTTTAGGTCAATATGAGGTCGTCTGCTATGAATTTGACCGTTTGACGCCCGTTTTGGCCGTTTATGACACCAAAACTGCGTTCTCGGTCACCGCGAGCACACGACACGTCCGATTAACGTGTCGTCTTCTCGACCACTTCAAAAATCACTCACCCTTATTTTTAGTCTGATTTCAGGCTATTCTGACTTCATTCGGCCCATTTGGACCCCCCCCCCCCCCCTCCCCCCCACACGCGCGTTTATGAAGCGCGCGCATCACTTAAAACATGCATATTGAGCTGTACCGTTCAAACCACACATCCGATTGATGTGTCGTCTGCTCTTAAACATCACGAATAATAATTAGAATGTTTAATGGTGGTTTCAGGTCAATATGTTGTCGTCTGCTATGAATTTGACCGTCAGATGCTCGTTTTGGCCGTTTATGACACCAGAATTGCGTTCTCGGTCACCGCGGGCACACGACACTTTCGATTGACGTTCCGTCTACTCGACCACTTCACAAAGCACTCACCCGTATTTTTCGTCTGATTTTAGGCCATTCCGACTTCGTTTGGCCCATTTGGACCCCCCCTCACGTGCGTTTATGAAGCGCGCGCATCACTTAAAACACGCATATTGAGCCTTACCGCGCAAACCGCGCGTCCGATTGACATGCCGTCTACACATACACATCACTAATAATAATTATATTTTTTCACGGTGGTTTCAGGTCAATCTGAGGTCGTCCGCTATGAATTTGACCGTTTGACGCTCGTTTTGGCCGTTTATGACACCAGAACTGCGTTCTCGGTCACCGCGGGCACACGGCACGTCCGATTGACGTGTCGTCTACTTGACCACTTCACAAATCACTCACCCGTATTTTTCATCTGATTTCAGGCCATTCCAACTTCATTCGGCCCGTTTGGACCCCCCCCCCCCCCCCCCCACGCGCGTTTATGAAGCGCGCGCATCACTTAAAACACGCATATTGAGCCGTACCGCGCAAACCGCACGTCTGATTGACGTTCCATCTATGCGTACACATCAAAAATTATAATTAGAATGTTTCACGATGGGTTTAGGTCAATCTGTGGTCGTCCACTATGAATTTGACCGTTAGACGCCCGTTTTGGCCGTTTATGACACCAGAACTGCGTTCTCGGTCACTACGGGCACACGGCACGTCTGATTGATGTGCCATCTGCTCGAACACTTCAAAAATCACTCACCCGTATTTTTCGTCTGATTTCAAGACATTCCGACTTCGTTCGGACCATTTGGACCCCCCCCCCACGCGTGTTTATAAAGCGCGTGCATCACTTAAAACACGCATATTGAGCCTTACCGCGCAAAACGCACATCTGATTGACGTTCCGTCTATGCGTACATGTCACGAATAATAATTATATTGTTTCACGGTGGTTTCAGTTCAATCAGAGGTCGTCCTCTATGAATTTGGCTGTTTGACGCCCGTTTTGGCCGTTTATGACACCAGAACTGCGTTCTCGGTCACCGCGGGCACACGGCCAGTCCGATTGACGTGCCTTCTGCTCGACCACTTCACAAATCACTCACCTATATTTGTCTTATGATTTCAAGCCATTCCGACTTCGTTCGGCCCGTTTGGACCCCCCCACGCGCGTTTATAAAGCACGCGCATCACTTAAAACATGCATATTGAGCCGTACCGCGCAAACCGCACATCCGATTGACATTCCGTCTGCGCGTACATATCACGAATAATAATTAGAATGTTTCACGGTGGTTTCAAGTCAATCTGTGGTCATACGATATAAATTTGACTGTTTGAATCCTGTTTTGGCCGTTTATGACACCAGAACTGCGTTCTCGGTCACCGCGGGCACAGGGCACGTCCGATTGACGTTCCGTCTGCTCGACCACTTCAAAAATCACTCACCCGTATTTTTCGTCTGATTGCAGGCCATTCCGACTTCGTTCATCCAGTTTGGACCCCCCCCCCCCCCACGCGCGTTTATGAAACGCGCGCATCACTTAAAACACGCATATTGAGTCGTATCGTGCAAACCGCACATCCGATTGACGTGTTGTCTATGCATACACGTTAAGAATAATAATTAGAATGTTTCACAGTGGTTTCAGGTCAATCTGTGGTCGTCCTCTATGAATTTGACCGTTAGACGCCCGTTTTGGCCATTTATGACACCAGAACTGCGTTCTCGGTTACTGCGGGCACACGGCATGTCCGATTGACGTGCTGTCTGGTAGACCACTTCAAAAATCATTCACCTGTATTTGTCTTCTGATTTCAGGTCATTCCGACTTCATTCGGCCTGTTTGGACCCCCCCACGCGCGTTTATGAAGCGCGCGCATCACTTAAAACACGCATATTGAGCTGTACCGCGCAAACCGAACGTCCGATTGACTTTACGTCTATGAGTACATGTCAAGAATAATAATTAGAATTTTCACGATGGTTTCAGCTCAATCCGAGGTCGTCTTCTATGAATTTGACCGTTTGATGCCCGTTTTGCCGTTTATGACACCAGAACTGCGTTCTCGGTCACTACGGGAAGACGGCACGTCCGATTGACGTGTCATCGGCTCAACCACTTAAAAAATCACTCACCCGTATTTTTTGTCTAATTTCAGGTCATTCCGACTTCGTTCAGCCAGTTTGGACACCCCACGCGCATTTTTGAAGCGCGCGCAACACTTAAAACACGCATATTGAGCCGTACCGCGTAAACTGCACGTCTGATTGACGTGCCGTCTGCGCGTACACATCAAGAATAATAATTAGAATGTTTCACGGTGTATTCAGGTCAATATGAGGTCTTCCTCTAGTAATTTGACCGTTAGACGCCTGTTTTGGCCGTTTATGACACCAGAACTGCGTTCTCGGTCATCGCGGGCACACGGCACATCCGATTGACGTGTCGTCTGCTCGACCACTTCAAAAATCACTCAACCATATTTTTCCTCTGATTTCAGGCCATTATGACTTCGTTCGGCCCATTTGGACCCCCCCCCCCCCCACGCACGTTTATGAAGCGCGCACATCACTTAAAACACGCATATTGAGTCGTACCGCGCAAACTGCACATCCGATTGACGTGTTGTCTGCGCGTACACGTCACGAATAATAATTAGAATGTTGCACGGTGGTTTTAGGTCAAAAATATTAAAACAAACTAATCTAGGTAAAAAAGGAAAATTATATTCACCAAGGATATAAAAAATTCTAGATAATTCATCAACACAAATGAAATTACCTCATGCATGAGGTTCATTCTCATCTGGATTACCAATATCACTACGATGTCCACCAGCTGTATTCAGAGCCTACAATATATATCAATATTATGTATCTTAAACATATCAATAAAATTCAATCTGAGTATGGTTTGTTTTATTGTTTACCTGTGGCGCCACTTGTTGCATCGTCATATCATCGATACGTGATGACATCTGTGACAACCTCTCCTCATACTCTACACGTAACTGCTGAAATTGTGCATCAAAATTGCGCTTCATATCCTGTATGGAAGCATCTATCTCAGCCTGTGTGCGCATCCCTGACTCTCTGCATGAACCCATCACATCTGCTCTAACAACTTCACGTCGTGGGACACCACCGCCATAAGTCAAAGAATAACCATGACCGTCACGCCCCACAACACGGTGAAATATTTCATCTCTACGCACAGTACTACGACGTTGCTCCTCTGGAAACTCTGCTAACTGAGCGTCAAACTGATCCTGTAGCATATAATGAATCAATGAACAAATATTAATAATTTATATAAAATAAAAATACATTTATTTGTAAATAATTTTCTTACTATAACACTGGCAACATCGGTATCACCCGCCCTATGAGTCCTCATCCATATGGACAACCGATCGATTGGCTCGCCACATTGGTGTAACTATAATAAAGGGGTTCACCATGTTATACTACAATATTTTTAAAATATGAATGAAATAGTGAATTCTAAACTTACATCATGTCTGAGCTGTGACACATGTCGAGTGCCAAGTCTGGAAGGCGTGCCTTGCATCACTCGATTGTGTGAATGACGAGCAGACTTGGTCTACATTAAACGTATTTACTTAGTAGACATTTAAAAAATTAGTCATTTATAGATTAAAAGTAATAAATCTTACCATCGCTGCCTCACTCGACCAAAACGCAACCAAATCCTACAACTGCGCAGGAAGAATGCCCGGAGGGACTCGCTGTAGAATGTCTGGCACACCCGCAAATGTAGTCCAGTGATCTCTCTTCACCCTTGACTTGTAATCCTTCCATAATTTTCAGCATTTGGACATACATACAACCCAAAACTCATCTGTATAGGATGTCAAATTATCCTGTTAAAAAAATTGTTAGTAGATGGGACAATAATAATAACAATATATCATGAAAAATTAAATATTGAATTTACCTGAACCTCCCTCCATAATCTGTCCATCGTATCCTGGCGGAAAGAACTCCAGTCACGAGTCATCAGAGGGAATATGTGTGAGTCTCGTATCATATTCCCAAACTAACGACTCAATGCAGTAGCACCATCTCCAACTGGATGAAATGTGTCGTCAAATAACACATCCAATCGGGCTCCGGAGTTCCAGGATCGAACCCCTCTACCAGGACCCCTGCGTCTGCTGGAAGAAGCACTAGATCCTGATAAACATAAATTCATAATTCAATTACAATATAAATTAATAATTAGAAATAGTTAGGGAAATATACACAGAAAATTACAATCAATTAATTTAGAAAAATGAAAACATACATACCGACAACATCAGGTGAACCACTATGACCACCCTGTGACATACCTACATAAAAAGAAATTATAGTTAAATCAAGCAATTTTTATACATATATAACTCATAAATATTTTTAAAAATAATAACTGGGGATATAATTACAATTTTCACTAAAAATAAAATTTGAAGGATAAAATACACATATCATTAAAATTTGAAAACCAAATTTTAAGGATAAAAAACATTACCTGCAGAGGACTCGACCGCGGGTAACGGGGTGTGACTCGAATGCAGATCCATGACTCTGTAGTGACATGACGATAGGGGTTCGACGGCCGGACTCGAAAGGAGCAGAACTGTTGGCCGAAGCATGGGAGGGTTCTACACGGCGGGGCACAACGGACCAGGAGGGTCCAACGGAGACAGGAGGACTTGCCAGAGGGATGCAATGGGGTCGGGAGGGGACGACGGCAGCAGGACTGTCCAAAGGTGCAGCGCAGAGGCAGGGGGTGGGGTTTGCTGTGTTGCGGGGGTGTCGGGGTCACGGGGGCGCAGCGCGGAGGCAAGGCGGTGGGGGTCGCCGGGGTTGCGGGTGCCGCAGCACAGAGGCAAGGGGGTGGGGGTCGCCGGGGGTCAGGGTTGCTGGGGGTCGGGGTCGCCGGGGGATTTCGGGGTCACCGGGAGGTCCGGGGTCGGGGTTCGGGGTCGGGGTTTGGGGTCACCAGGGGTCGGAGTCGCCGGAGGTCGGGGGTCGGGGAGGGGTCGCCGGGGGTCCGGGACGGGTCGCCGGGGGTCGGGATCACTGGGGGTCAGGGTCGAGGGGTCGGGTTCTTCGGGGGTCGGGGTCGCGGGGTTGGGGAGCTGTGGTCGTGGGGTCGGGGAGGGGGGAAGTGAAAATTAGTTTTTTAGATATTAAAGTGCAGCGGCCGCTGTTGATATTATTAGCGGCCGCCAATTGGCAGCCGCTAAAAGTCCCCCGCCTCGAAAACCAGAAATTCTAGTAGTGTATTATTAACATTTATTTCCACTTATGGATTTTTTATTTCATTCAAAAAATAAAACCCATAATGAATCAACCATGGAAACCATGAAATAAACCCACCTAAAACAATAAAACAATAAAATATTATCAATAAATGGGTGGAAATATGTTATAAAAATATCATATAATGTATTATAAACATGAATATAGATATTTAATAAATTAATAACACACTTTAAACCATTATAAAGTAGGTTTTAACATGTTTTATGAAAATAAAATCCAAGGTAGGGGACTTTCCTTTTAAAAATACTCTTTAATGTATCTTTTTAAAAAATTTAAAAAGAATGTTTCTTCTTAAATTATAAATAATGATAGGCTTGTCTCATTTTCATGATGACTTAATGTTTTGATATTTTCTTTACAATATTACATGTTTATTTACAAAGAAATAGATTTACTCTTTGTTTTCATAGTACTCTCTTAAAATAAGTGATTCTCCATAAGAAATGTGTTTTGATGAAAGTGTTTGTGTTTTATGATTATGATCTAGTTCTTGGGGTTTGTTTATGATGAAGGATGGGGCCTATATATCCCTAAAATTCCTTGGGTATTTTTATGTTGGAATTTTACCATAATGATTATTCTATGTGTAACTACGATGGTTACACCATAGGTTAGCTGTGAGGGTTAAATCACAAGGTAGCTGTGAGGGTTACATTATAAGGTATTCATGAGGGTTACAAATCATATTGTATCCATGAGTACTACAATCTTAAGTAATTAATGCACCAAATTAACTTTATGGTTTTATTTTTTTTCTCTATGTTTTATGGAAATATCTTGTTTCAAAAAGTAAATATATGATACTTTATAGGTGAGAAGTATGTATTTGGGAAAATGATTTCATATGTTTATAAGTGTTCATAAAGTAATGGTTTATTTCATTTTTTTATGTCTCATACTGATATTTTATTTTCATACCATGTTTTAAAATATTTTTCATAGGGTTTAAAGATGGGTAAGAGAAAATATGAAGCCAAGATTAATGTTGTGAAGATTTTTCATGAAAATATTTCATGTTTTATTAAAAACTTTTGTATTATGGGTAAAATGGATATTGATTTAGTGGTACCCACTTTGTATGCTTGTGGGTTGATATGTATGAATTATTTTCTAATTATCTATAACTATAAACCTAAATGATCTTTGGTAATGTAATAAAGTTAATTCTATAATAATTTACTTGATTATGTATTGTTTATGGCTGGGAGATTATAGTGCGCGTGTGTGGGTGTGAGCTTCGGATGATTATTCTATGTGGTAAAAATGGTCATAAAACTATGTTTAATATTTTACATGCTTGGAAATTATTTATGGATTTTACATAAACATTTAATTTTCTTAAATTATTATCTCTGTAAAATAAGAAAACATATTCTCATCTTAGTAGAATGTGTTGGGAATTCTATCGGAATACCTATATAGTTTATACTCACACCCTTCGTGGGAAATTTGTTGTGTTTATAGATATTATATACTGAGATATAGGTAAAGTAAGCTTTTTATTTATATAGTGTTGTATCATTATTCTTCCTCATCAGTTGGGTTTTTTGAGATTGGTATACTCTCTTGGTGTCATTGGAGTGATTCCATGTTGTTTTTTCTACATTTGTTTGTTCTTTGGTCTCATGTTTCATCTTTTATTACTTTGTTGCTGATACTCTGATGTTATCTCCTATTTTTTCATTTTTAGTTTTATTGTTATTAATAATTAATTATATAATTTTATTTATTATTTTTACTTTCTCTCATTATTTTTTGTTTTTTATTCAAGGAAAATCATCCACCAAATTTCTTCTCATCCCTTGGCATTTTTTGCTGGAATTTGGTATATTGGAGATGCCACCTAAGGCTTGTAGCATATATGAAACCTCTCAAGAAAATTAGTTGGAGTGGAATTTTACGTATATTTATATTTTATATATCATATTTATTCATTAATAAAATCATTAAAACTAACCATGAAATGTGGTTATGAAAATTGGAAGACATCGCTTCGTGGAGATGGTTATATGTGCATATACACTATTGATGTTAATTTATTTTTATAAATGGATTTAAATGAATAAATAGGTGTTTTAAACTTAATATAACAACATATAAATATACTAATGATACATAATTCATCATATTATTATGGTGATAGGATATTTGGAAGAATAATATTAAGCATAAAAACTTAATAAGTAGATAATACATATATTGGAGACTTGAGATTTCCTTGGAATACTCCTTAGAATTGAAGGGATTTGGAAAATTTAGTGTGACCAGGGGATTCTATAAGTGTGAGTGGGTTATATTGGTAGAAAATTTAAGAGTCTCAAGGAGCAATTATAAGTTTAATTGTAACTTTGAAAGCATGTGATTGGTATCCTTTTATAATACAAAAAAGGGAAGTTTTCAGAGCACCCATCATTTTTAAATAATGAAAAGATACTATTCAATGGATAGTCGTTAAAAATTAGAAAAATATAAGGGAAAAAATCCTCTCATGCATTCATTTTGAGAAATGGGTTATTTAAGGCTTTAATTTTTTATTTTAAACCATTAACCAAAATTAAATTTTACTATGGTAACTAATTTTTAACTAAGTAGTTTTATATATTATTAAATATAAAAGGTAACCCATATTGCATATATTTTATGAAATTTAAATAAATTTAATATTCATTTATTCTAATTATGTTCTTAAATGATTTAAAATTAACTTTAAAATTAAAACAACTTATATATAGAAGAACTGTTTTGTAAAAAAATAGTTTTTAACCATTACATTTTCTTAATATTGTTTTTCATTTATTTCTATTTAAATGTGTGTTAATATAATTATGATTTTTTTAAAAAAAATGATATTATATTCATCATTTAAAAAATATTAATTTAATTAATTAAATAAAAAGTACCCAATATTAGTAAAACAATTCATTAAAAATAGCAGTTTTACCACTATCATGATCATTAAATTTTATCATAGTAATCAAACTTTTATGCCCAAAATTTAAATTGAAATTGTCACAAAATATGATCATGATGATATAAATTATAAAATTCATTTTAATATATTTAATTTATATAAGTGATTAAATGTAATTTTTAATACAAGTTAATAAAAATGGTTTTCATAATAAGATATTTCTTAAATTTCTAAAATGATATACATGGGTTTTATAAAACAACAAAGTAATTTTAAGTTATTAATTTTAATTATAATTATATATATTTTATAGAAAAATACTTCAAAAATACTTAAGTCATTTTGGTGTTATTATAATGTCATTATAGCTCCAGTTTTTAGTAAAATCTATATTTTTTACACTATTCAACTAAAAACCAATTATTTATAAAAAATACAAAAAATAATCTTAGGATAATATTATTAGTGGTAATACAAAAAATATTTTAATTTTTTAAAATTAAAATTTCTAAAATTCTAAATTCAATTTTTTATTAAAATGATAAAATATAATTTTATAAAAATTAATGAACTTTTCAAATATTAACAATTATTATTCTTATTTAATATCATCAACTAAATTTGTGTTACATAATTATTAATACCAAACATAATTTATCATCATTAATAATAGGTTTCTTGAAATAGAGATTCATATTGCATAAAAAGGCGATTTTTATAAAAAAAAACTTTTCTAAACAATATAACATATTATTAGTCATCTTAGGTAAACTAATTGAATTTCATTCATATTAAAAGAATAATTTATTGACTTTATACATATACATCATAATGTAGTTACTCCTATTTATTCTCACTAATTCAATGGCTAGGTTTTAACTATCGTAGTTAAATATTTATATTTTACAAAAATATATCACTATTTTATTTAAGTGTTGGGTTACATAGAGAGAAATATATAAACTCAATTGAATTATTTAAAGGTAAAAATATATTAAAAACTTATAGTGTTAAATTCTTCCCCCTTAAATAAAATTCATTATTTTAATTTTTAATTTTCACTCATTAATGAAAGTATGTGATATTATTCTTAACATATTTATCTGTGAAAACTTTTTTATTACCTTGTAAGGATTTGGAATATTTTATATAATATTTTATGAGTATGGTGTAGAGTCTGTGTGGGATTTCAGGGCCTTTATATCCTCAAAAATGATAAAATAAAATATATTAAATAGAATATATTATTTACACATAGTTTTTATGAAATAATGAAATATATCTTGAGTGGTGTATCAGATGGTAAATTAGAGACCACCAATAAATCCAGAATGCAAGTTTTATCCTAGGCGTGACATGATCTTTGTATATGTCAGGAGTTTTGTTTAATTTTAGTCATGGGTAGAATAATAATGAAATAAATTAATTAAATAAGTTATTTTTTATTAATTGGCTATGAACTATTCCTCTTCCTATTTAAACACTATCATGGTCAAATCCTAGGGCCATCCATATAACCCTTGGAAAATGACGATGGGATCATGAATCGACAATTGATTTTCCCAAGAGTTTTCATAAAAAATGGAGTTATTAGATCTCTCCAATGACCAAAATTGTGAAAAAAATTTCTTCATCAGAAATAAATCCAATTTTGATGTTAGAATTTTTTTTTTAATTGGATTAATCCCCATTTTGTTTCTCTCATGTCAAACTTGAATAGATTCCTTTACAAAATTAATTAATATAATGGTTGATGATTTAAAATGGATGAATATTATTCTTGGAATTATGAATTGATGTTGTGTTATTGATTTTTGATTAATCTTATATGATGTTAATGGATCAAGAAAAACTAAAAAAAGTGTAGATGTTCATTTACTCTCTTTTTTGTTTTATGCTTTTATTCCCCCATTCTTCAAACATTCATTGTTGATATTCCTTTAGTCTAGTAGTTTGAATCCCCAAAAATAGATCATTGTGAAATTGATATATAGTGTATTGGATCATTACCACATGTTTAGGTTTTGGATCAAAGGAATTATTATGGTGAAATGGAGATGATGGAAGATCGGGAATCAGGTCATGGGTTTTCATTTATGGGTTGGTGTTACGGTGATCTTGTGTGGTAGGGAGTGGCTCCTGGTATGATGAATGGATGGAATCCAACCACTAGAGATGGGTCAGGTGAGGTAAACCCTAGATTCATGATTTATGGAAGATTTAATGGTACAATTAAATTTTTCAGTGGTGTTGGCTAGATGTGTAAAGTATTTTTGACTTTCTATGAAAAACTGACATACATGACGTGTAGTTTAGAAGAAAACATGCCTTGTAGATCCCCTTACGCGATGGCTAGGGTTTACATGGAGAAATATATATCACATGTCATGTGGATTTTCAGACATTATGTTACCTTTGATCGCAAACCCAACATATATCTCAAGTGTACATGGGCATAGACACAACTAGTGTTCATAAACACAAATAGTGTACTGGTGTACATAGGGAAAACCATTGTACTGGGCATTACTAGAGTACACATGAACTGATCATAGAACATAGACATGACCATAGACTTAGGCATATCCAAACTTACTAAAAAATACCAAGTATTGCCTTTATACACCATTTATAACTTAGAGGGCAGGTTGGATCCCCTATCATATTCATTCTAGTTGAGTATCAATATGGTGTGTTCCCTTGGTTCATCCCCTTGAGTGTATAGTGAGACATCTCGTATTGATCATAGGATGAGTGATCCTTTCTATGGTCCAGTTCTGTAGAAGGTCAGATATCCTTCCTTGTAGTCTAGAGTGTAATCCTATATCATTATTCAATAGGCTAGTTCAGTTATCCTATTACTGAAATTCAGGTCATGTGATCCCTATCCTAGTGTATTACTTCAGGTATGGTTATGTATCCCCCATATTCAATGGGTGTGATACTCTATCAATGTATAGAAATATTTTGACTTACAATGTGTACTTATTCATGGATATTCCCAACTAGAATGACTTCTTGGATGAGTTCCATCAGTGTTAGCAAGTTCTAAGGTTTGAGTTCTCCTGAACAAGCATTACCTTTAAGCCTCGAGTAGAATCCTAGGATTTCAATATTGATGTGACATTTTTATGAGACTTGATGCCTATATTTGATTATATTAATATTTTTATCATCCCTTTTTATGAGATGACTCTCTTTAATGCATTGTGTTTGGTTATTTTGAGTTTTCTTGTTGGGTATGTTTATAATCACACATGTATGGGAGCTTCCCACACATTTTGTGTCATATACAGACAACATGCCTTTTGATGGAGTCCAAATAGGAATATTAGTAGGTGGAGTTTAGTAATTCTAGATGGACCACATTCATTTCCAGGAGTTATATCTTGAAAATAATCCCCTTCTTACCAGAAGGTTAGTCTCTTCTACACTTTTGGGTTTCATTCACATACTTGTGTCATAATCTGATATGGGATTAGTTTTATGCATGAATATTTTATTATTAACTATATTATTTTATTTTCAATTTACATTGGTGTTTAGATATGTGTTAATGTGTATAGGTACCTTAGTCAAGGCCTCCCATGTGTGTGATATGTCTGCTCTGTGCTAGTCACCGGTGTCTAGCCTATTGGAGGTGGGATTGGGGTGTCATACTCATATTTTTTTCATCAAAGATATCCCCAGTGGGTTAAGTTGTGAGGGAGTGGTATCAGATTAGGTAATATTAGGACCATAGTTTAGAGATAATCTAGTTCTGAGGATTGGTTTGAGAACTCGAACATTAGTGTTTAAGTGTATCATGTTTAGATCTACGAATAGGGAACTAATTGATGATGTAGAGGATAATATATCCATTCACTGGGACTCTAGTAACCTGATTGTTAACTCAGTACATGTTGTCACTGGTTATAGGAAAAATATTGGTACATGCATCATATAGAAATGGTTTGTGGTTCTTATGCCTTTCTTGAGTTATCTTCTCATATATTCTATTGGAACATGGTGCATATTTACTTATGTAGGATTCCTCCATGAGGATGTACATTTAGAATTCTACAACAAGATCATGATGATGACCCACCCAGTGATGAGGGTTCAGTATAAGGGCCTATGCAGAAGGTGGTACTTTCAAGTGGTTTTCCAATTTACCACCACCCATTGAAAAGCCAGTTGTCCCAGAAGTATAGGTAGAGGATGTATATAGGTTGAGATCACTTTAATGGTTATATATGTATAAACCCATTAGGTGTCAGGGAAATCATAAAACTTGGGTAGAAGAGGACTAGATTGTGGTGTTTGGGAAATTTTTCCACCTTATTAAGACCCCTCTTGGTTAGATAATGTTACTAGCAACGATCCATCTCCATTTCTTTATAGGGTGATGGTGGAGATTATTGATGCAGACACATGATGAGGTGAATATAACTTGGGATGAGTTTAGGTACCTATTTAGATAAGAGTTTTACTTAGTGATGATATAGTAAGTGCATATCCTGGAGTTTCTGGAGCTCCAGCAAGGCAGTATGTCAGTCGTAGAGTATGAATTGAGATTCACTAACCTCGTATGGTACTCTAAGACATGTTTCATGATATTTATGTCTAAACAAGGACCTTTTAGAATAGTATCCACCAAGATATCAGTTCTATTATGGCATCTCTTTTTATTTTTTTTATACTCAAGTGCCATAGTATGCCTTAGTTGTGGAGAGATTTCTAACTCAGTAGTCACTAAAAATTGGTTCTGGAAGTGGGCACCCTTGAGCTAAGATTTTGGTATCTAGTATTCAATGATAGACTCAATGTTCCAGGTATGAAATATGTTCCTAAAGATATTCTTAGTATAGAGGATATTCCATCTAGGTTTCTTAGGATAGTTCCATTTAGTTGAGAGAGAGGCAATGTTACTCCAGTGATGGGTGAGGACAGGTCATGCAGGATTTCCCGACCCACCATGCAACTAACAAGGAGACGGTCAATGGACTTCCTAGATAGAGGTTGTTTATATATCAAGGAGATTTTTAGGGTTTCATATGTGGTATATGAGATTATATATCAGTGGGAGGTGGCTAAAGTTTTGATCTTTTCCCACCACCACCCATAGGTGGTCCCCACCATGATCAGGTAGTTGGTGGTTAGGGATTTGGGAAACTACAAGTAGTGGAGGCTTATGAACCAAAGGCTCTAGGGATGATTCAAGGTATTATATTTTTATTTAATACATTATCTTTATTATTTATATATAATGGTGTGAGCCACTATTTCCTTACCACATCCCTTGTTCAAGATCTAGATATTCTAGTGGATCCTTTGGTTCAACCGTTAAATTTATAGACTCTTACTAGGGGAGATTCAAAAATCACACAATTCTATCAATAGTGTGACCTAACCCTTAGAGGATATATTATCTTATAAGATCTTTTCATATCCATAATTAGGACATATGGTATCATTCTATATATAGAATGGCACTAAATTGTTCATGCATTGATTGACTGTTTTAGGTGGAGGATGTGATGCGTCTGAGTTGATGGGATGACATTTTCCTTCAACTATGACAAGGAATTATAAGCATAATAGGATAGAATTTTACATAGTATGATTCAACCTATTACTCATCATTTTTCTTGTAATACCCTTGGAGTATCAAATGTTATTATATTTATGTTTCCTACTATTGTGGGAAAGTAGAAGGACGTCTTCCTTGAGGATGTTTCAAGCTTACTACTCCACTGAGAGATTGATTTCTATATAGAACTACACCCAAGGACTTCCTCTATATATACACTAAGATATAAAATGTCCCCCCATATATATTTGATATTTGAATGGTTATTTAGAGGAATTTCATATGAAGGGATTTATCAGACCTAATGTATCCCCTTGGGCTTCCCCAGTGTTATTCTCCAAGAAGGTGGATGGGATCTTGAGGTTATGTGTGGATTACCATCAACAAAACTAAGTTACAATCTTGAATAAGTATACACTTTCAAGAATATATGACCTATTAAAAAAATTTAAAGGGGAGAAGTGGTTCTTAAAGATTAAACATAGGTCAGGCTATCACCAGCTCTGAGTTTAAGAGGAGGATATACAAAATAAAACATTTTTATTTCTCTACAATCACTATGAGTATTTTTGTAATCTCATTATACATTAATAATACACTATTATTGTTCATGGGACTTATCAACTATATCTTTTATCTATTCTTAGACCAATTAATTTTTGTCTTCATTAATGAAATCCTTTTATACTTAGTGATAGAGGAGGATCATGTGAGACTCTTGAGGATAGTCCCATACATAGTCCAATAGAACCATCATTATGGAAATATATCAAAGTTCTAGATCTTGGTTTTAGAGGTCTAATTCATGGAAATGTCATCTTAGAATAAAGAGTAGTAGTGGAACCAATAATAGTTGAGTAAGTTCTTTCTTAGGATACACTTAAGAGTGTGACTCGTGTGCGGATATTCCTTCGGTTGACAGTCTGATATAAGAGATTCATGCTTGATTGTTCTAGGATTTAGGCACCATTTATAACTTTAACATAAAATGGTATTTATTTTGTGTGGAAAGATATATTCCAATAGGTTTTTCAATAGTTTCTATAGAGGTTCAAGAGAACCCCTATCTTGATACTAACAAAGGAGAGTATTGAGTATGTGGTTTTCAAAAATGCCTCTGACTCTAGGCTTGGATGTGTTCTGATACAGAGGAAGGAAGTGATGTATTTTGGTTACAAAAAGATAATATCCCATGATAAGAAGTATTTAACCGATGATTTAGAGCTTGTAGTAGTGGACTTCACCCTAATATGTGGTTACACTACCTTATAGGATAGTGATTTTTCATATATTATGACCATAATATTCCTAGGTATATCTTTTCAAAAAAAATATTTACTTGATACAGATTTGATGAATATAATTCAAAAAGGACTAAAACTTTGAGATATTATATACTCCTTTAAAGGGTAATGTGGTGGAACATTATCTGATAAGAAAATACAATTAACAGTTGTTGAGTGTGGTATCAGAGAAATTATCCTCGTGGAAGTTGTCTTTAGTAGAATAGGATAATTTAAATTACCTCTAGTTGATAGTTATTATCCTTAAGCTTCTTCATCATGTTTGGGATGCTTGGATTTGAGATATCTATTATGGGGACTTTCAAGGTAAGATATCCACTAGATGTGATCCTATTGCATTCGATGGAGGTGGGGATAATTTCATATGTTTCTGAGGATAGGTGATGGTGCCATTCATTCTAAGAGAGGAGGTACTGAGGGAGTTTCATTCACCCCCCCCCCAAATAAGAAGTACATTTAAGATTGGTAAAGATGTACCAGAATATTTATATCAATTATGGTGTCCATGGATGAAGAGGTGAGTGGATAAACTCTTGATGCCTCACTTTTCAGTAGATAATGGTAGAGCACTGTGTTCGAGTAGGTTTGTCTCAATCCCTTGATGTGCTACAGTGGAAGAGGCATAGTATCTATATGGATTTCATGATGGGACATCCATGATCAACATGAGGTAACAAAACTATCTAGGGTATCATATAAAGACTCACTGAGTCCACACACTTCCTATCCATCTAAGAGAAGAGTTCAATGGAGAGCTTGGGATTCCTTTATGTGCAGGAGATAGTCTAAAATCAGGGAGTCCTTTCAACAATATTCTTAGATCATGATGTGTGCTTCACATCATAGTATTGGAGAGTATTAAAAGAGGCCTTTGGGACTTAATTATAGTTGAGAAAAACCTTCCACCCCCAGAAAGAGTAGACCATTCAGGTTTTGTATGACATGATTTGGGCTTTCATGTTTGACATAAGTTATATCTAGGAGGATCATCTACCTTTTTAGGAGTTTTTAGACAATAATAGATACCACTCCACAATCAGTGTGGCACCATTCAAGGCCTTATATGGGAGACCCTATAGGTTATCAATGTGTTGGTCTGATCTTGGAGAGTTTTCACCCAAGGTCCTGGAGATGGAGAGGGAGAGAGAGAGAGAGAGAGAGAGAGAAGATAAGGTTTAGGTCATCTAGGTGTGGGTGAGGATTTACCAGATCCATCAAATATCTAATATAGACCAGTGATATAGGACTTTGTAGTTCGATGACGGAGACCATGAGTTTTTTAAGGTCTCTCCTTAATGATGATTTTGAATGTTTTTATAGAGTATAAATTTATCTATGAGATTCATTGAAACTTTCCAAATATTGCATAGGGTTGAAAAATTGTCACACTTAGTCATATAACTTTAGTTGGATCTGGTAAATTATTTCTTCCGCTTGTCACAAATGAGGAGGTATGATCATAACTTGTTTCATGTTCCCAATTGGTGAAAAATGAACATCATGGATGGAGCAGCCTTTATAGAGTATTCAGTAGAGATCGAGGATCAACAGGGGAAGATCTTTTATGGGAAATTTATTCCCTTGGTGTATGTATAATGTTAGCATGATAATATTCCAAAGAGAAACTAGGGGCGGGATAACCAATGAAAGCTTAGTACCCACACCTTTTGAGTTGGATTTTTGTTTTTTGGGATGAAAAGACCTATGGTTAGGAGGATATAATGACTCTATTTTTTCCTTGTAATACATTAGAATATTTTAAAGAATATTTCCATAGTTATTCAAGGAGTCATCATGGGATTCTAGGGCCCAAGAAACCTCAAATTTGGTATAATAAAAATATTAAATATAATAAATCACACACAAGAATTTTTTTGATTTAATAGAATATCTATCAAATGGTGTTTTATATGGAAAAACCAAGACTACCATTTAATATAGAATGTGGGTTTTACCCTAGGCATGGAATAATCTTTGTACATGTTTAGTGTTTTATTTAAGAGGATTCAAGTGAGGAATGATAAAAAATAAATTAATTAAATAATTTATTGGTTATTAATTGGTTGTGGCCTAATCCCTCTCATAATTAAACACAGTTATGGCCATTTCATATGGTTATCCGCGTAACCAAAGAGATTATATAGGACTGTGTAGGAGATATTTGGAGGATAATGAAGGGTTTATGGATCAATGATAAATATTCCATGGTGTTGTCATCATCAATAGGGTTCTTCAATCTCTCCGGTGATAAGGGTGCATAAATTATTATTTGTCAGAGATCAATCCAATTTTGGGGTAGGAATTTTGTTTTAATTATATAAATACCTATTTTTTACCTCATATTGAACGTGAATTAATTCCTTTAGAAAATTAATTCATGAAATGATTGATGATTTATAGTAGATGGTACTTCTTCCTGGAATCATGAATTGATGGTATGTTGTTGATTATTGATTAATATTTTATTATTGTTATTTAATCCATCAATAGATCAAGGAAAACCTAAAAAATGGTTTGTATTCATTTAATTTTTTTTCATGATTTTGACCCCTCGTTCTTTGAGCATTCATCATCATAATTCCATTTTAGTGACGATTTAACTACTCAAAAATTGATAATTATGAAATCAATATTTGGTGAAACAGATCATTATCATTGGTTCTGATTTGATATTTAAGTCATGGTCATGGTGTAAATATGATGATCGAATACTTGGAATTAGATCAAGGGTTTACATATTTGGGTTAGAATTACAGTGGTGTGGTGTGATGGGGAGTGACTTTCAAGTAGATGGATGGCCAGAATCTGGTCACTGATGATGGTTTAGGCTCAATCAATCACATATAAGAGTTATATATAGAACATTATGGTAGAATATAAGGTGGAGGTAGTGTGTAAAAGATGCCTAAAGTAGTATGTACATTACACGACATGTATTTTGTAAGAACACACACTGTGTGGAGCCCTATCTACAATGAGTAGGGTTTATTCATAGAAATAAATATCACATATCTTATGACTTTTGAGATTCCATGTGAGATTTGATCGGTGGATTGATGTGCATCATAGGGGTATGCAGACATAGACATGACTGGTTTGGATGGACACAACCAGTGTATATGGGTATGACTGGTGTACACTAGTATAACCAGTGTACATGGGCTTTCCTAGAGTACAAAGGTGTAAGTCGGAGGACATGATCATGACCACAATCTCATGAATGTATATACATACTAGGATAGTTTTTCTATTCCCATTATTCACCATGTAATACTTATAGGGAAGGTTTTTTCCCCATCCTCTTCAGTCCAGTTGAATATCAACTGGGTATGTTCCCTTATTCCATCCCTATTAGGGTACAATAAGGCATCCCATCCTAAGAATAGGATGAGTGATCCCCTATACGGGTTAGTTCATGATATATTAATGTATCCCTCCATATGACCAAGGGTGTGATCCACAATAATCTTTCCCTATGTTCGTTATGGAATCAAAATTCCAAATTTCTGGGTGTGTGTTCATAGTCCAAGTGGATTACTCTAGGTAGGGTTAGGTATCCCCCATAGGCCCTAGGTTTTATCCTCTATCTTAATATTGGCTTCTACTTAGTTTTAACTTGTACTTACTCTTGTAAAGTCCCTATAAGAATGACCCCGCTAATGAGTTGCATCAATTTCTATAAGATCTAAGGAATGAGTTATCTTGGATGAGCATTACCTTCAAAACCTCGAGTATAATCCTAGGTTGTCTATGTGGACATGAAATATATTATATACTAAATTTCCTATCTTTGAGTATATTTGGATTTTCATCATCCCTTATTATGAGTTGAATCTCATTCATTCATTGTTTTTTGTGATTTTAGGGTATCCCACTAGGTATGTTTATACTAACCCCTGAATGAGATCTTCCCTCACATGTCATGTCTTATATAGATGACTTTCCTTTCAATGGAGTCCTAGGAGGACCAAGACTATATGGAGATTAGTTTCCCTAGAGGGAACATAGTTGGTTTTGAGAGTTGAATCCTAGAAGAAGTCCCCTTATTACTATCAGGTTGGACTCTTCTAGACTTTTGGATGGTCTTGTATTTGGACCTTTTTATTTCATATATTTATGTCGTACTATGATGTGGAATTAGTTGTATGCATGCATATTTTGGTACCAACTACATCATTTTCTTTCCAAATTATATTTGTTTCTAGAGATGTGTGTGTTTGTGTGTGTCAAAGTACCTTTGGATAAGGCCTCAAATGTGTGTGATATGACTACTCAGTAGTAGTCACCATCCTCTAACCTATCAGAGGCAGGCTTGAGGTGTCACACTCGACTTTCAACCTTCCCAGAGAGCCCTGATGGGCCGGTTCATGAAATAATCATTTGGGATATAACTTAAAATATAAAATCTACCTTAATTTCTCAGGATAGATTAGGTTACTTATCTTTCATCAAACAATGCTAATGTTTCATACAATCTTGTACTCTAGTTTGTATTTACCCAAATTATACATTCTCTAAAATATACCTTTACCAAAACAATATGAATCTCTATAACATTGAACCATAGTGTACCATATATTCTTCCTTAAATTAGAAATATCATTAACCCTCAAATGATATTAATGACTAATTCATAAGGTGAGAGTGTAGTCTTTATATATCATAATCAAAAAAATGAGAAGATCTTCCCCAAAAATATCATGGATCTCTTTTTCATTAAATCAATAATAAAATACAAGTCTATCAATACTATATAAATCACTTTTCTCAAAATAAATCAACCCTTTATTACCTCAACATTGTGTATAATTTAAATATGAGAGTTATTCATCCTTTAATCATGTTTTCTTTAATATTTATCCATAAAAAATATAACCCTTTCATAAAATAACTTTTTAGGGTTATCGATACCATTTAAGATATACTTATATACCTTTCAAGAAAATATACCAAAGAACAATCCTTATATTTTTCATATAATACTCATGACTTTTAAAATATATTGGAATATTATTGATATATATCAATCGATAATGAAACTAGTTATGATTATCAAGGTTTAATTTCTATTAAGATATCAACCTCACTACCTTAGATATGATAAAGAAACTATCCTTTTTCCATCATAATAAGAATATACTAAAATTATCAACCATTTATGTATGTTCCCTTATACATTTATAAGTCATAGTGGTTTCTAGATACATACCTTTATCAGCTTCATCATCATGATCTTATTTCAAAAAAATACTAAAACCAAAATGGTTATGATAATATCAAAAATATTAATATAAAAATTTTATTATCAATATGTCTTTCCCTATGACACTTTTTTAACATATGATAATTTCGATTCTACCTATGACTCTATTTCTTCAATCCATAGTTATCCATGGTTATTTTACTATTAGGTTATCTAACCAAATTAGATAACATCATACTTAAATCCTTTTAATGGTTTGTTAATTGAATGTGATTAACATAAGAATATCCCCTTGGACTGTCTAACTCGGTGTGTAGATAGGCCTCTTTGTTGTGTTCCAGTTCACAGTTGAGTTAATAGACAAGATGTCATCTTCAAGGTTATTACTTATGGGTACAACTCTAAAAGAGCCTACATCCACTTGGTAGTATCCAGTTAGGGATTTAATTTATTTGAAAACCATAAATCAATACCTTAAGAATAATTTTGGAATCCATTATATACATATAATTATTCTTAGGATTTTCACTAATGTTTTCTAATCCTAATCCCCAAATATAATTTGAATTATTTCATTAGAATTAAATCATATACTATCCCAAATTTTTATCTATAATTGAAATTGCGATCAACATTAACTTATCCAATCTCAAATTATCCTCACTATATATCCTAATATATAATGTTATCTAAAATCTATTTTGATACCAACTATGACACTCCAAACTAGCTCTCCTGGATTTAGTGCTTGAAACACATACATTACATACTGACTTCGAAACCAAGTGTATATTTATTATCATGAATATCCCATAATTAAATCAATTAAATAAAATTTTAAATTACATACATTACCAGGACCATTAATGTTTTAAGATGTAGAGAAATAGTTAAAAACATAAAATAATCAAGCATATGTCTTTCACAACTATTGGAATTTTTTCTCCATATAAAAAAATAATTATTCAAAAATAAGTCTTAAACAACACTTAAAAATTCTCCAAAAAAAATTCTATTAGGCATATCATGTGTATTGATTTTGACCATAACATAGGGAATTTAAACATAAGAAATGGGATATCTTATAAAATCAGTAAGGGAAACATATAACTAAATCTATTGAAAACATAATCACGGTATACACATTATGGATAGAATAATTTATCTGAATAATTACACAATCAACTAAAATTAATAGTATTCTATATCTATGAAAATAAGTGAAAACATAGATAATAATAATTATTGATCACATAAAAATAGAATTAATAATGTTCGACTTCAAAAAAATGATATCAAGGCCTTGTGCAAAGAAACTATATTGATATAGGGTGAGGTATGCACCAAACCCCAAGCTAATTTGTCTCATGAGACCTATTGATGAATTGAGGGGAAATATAATTCTAGGCTTGGCCTGTAACTTATTTAAGTCCAATAAATTCTCTATAAAAGTTAACAAGACATTTCATGTCATTCTATAAGGAATCTCTTGTTTAATAAAAACATAGATATCTATATAATGAATAATATAGAATGCCAATATATAATCAACCTACACTAGTTATGCACATTCATCAATAATGTAAATAATTTTCTATATGTCAATAAAAGGGATAACAAGATCATAACCCATCTATAGGAATAAAGTAGATAACTAAACAATACATAGGGAACTTTCCCATTAACATCCATACTATAATAAAAACCTATAGATCACCAATACTTTTCCCCATTTCAATAAAAGGGATAATATAATCAAAACTCATCCGTAGGAAAAAGGTGGATGGTTAAACAATACATATCCAACTTTCCCATGATCATCTGTGTTAGAAAAACAACATACAAAACACCAATACTTTTACACAAATCAATAAAAGGGATAGCATGATAATAACCCATATAAGGGAAGAATTTGGTTGGTTAAACAATGCATATTCAAATTTATTATAATCATATGTTTTTTAATAACAACATACAGAATAAGAATAAATTTTCCCATGTTCATAAAAGGGATAACATGATCATAACCTATCTGAAGGAAGAATGTGGATGGTTAAAAAACACATAGTCAATATTCCAATAGTGATCCATATTGGAATAAAAATATATAGATTTCCAATACTTTTCTATATTATAATAAAAGGGATAACATGATCGTAACCTATCAATTGAAATAATGTAGATGATTAAAAAAACATAACCCAAGAAGAGGGAAATATTCATCGAAGGGTTTATGTGATAGGAATGTATATCCCTAGAAAATAATGAGAGAATAAAATAAAATACAATCAATGGGATGAATGTACCCAACTAATATGAAATAAGTTCATGAGAATGATCATAACTCAATGAATGAATGTTGATAATACAAAAAATTATTACAACTAGAGAAAAAATTGGATAAATATCCAAGTAAATCCCATGAAATAAAATGAGTATCATAAAAATAAATCCATGAGTAGTAAATACACCATTAAAAGAAAATATGGTGTACAATATAAACAAGTATTAAGGATTTAATGTTGGAGATAAAGAACCCTTAGGACTTGAGTATAATTTTAAAAAAACCCTTGAAATAGATAGAATTTAATTGCCCGAATAGCCCGAAGGCCTTCATTTTTATTGATTTTTGATAACCACCCTTTCAAGGGATGAGGGGGAACCCTTACAAGGCCCGTAGTCTCAGAGATTACATGGATCTTAGGCTTGGGAGATTACATGACCTGAAGGTATTAGGGAATTCAACCAGACTATCTACAAGGAACTATCCCTCCCCGGCATCTGCATCATGATAGTAGCTCTCCACCTTTGCATGGTCGTCTGGCTAGTCTTCCCATGCAAGCACAGTTATGCTACTGGTGAGTTCACCTGGTCTGAATCCTCTTATGGGGCTGCTCCTTTTTGGTAGTGTGTCTGGGGAAACTGCATGTGGCCCGAAGGCCTTGAGGTGGCCCGAAGGCCTTAAAGGGGTCCTGAAAGTCCTACTGACCTGAAGGCCTGGGTGGCCTAAAAGCCTTAAGGACTCCAAGCCCAAACCGGTGGCCCAAGGTGAATAGTTCCAGTTGCTACAATACCAAACAGTACCTACTACAGTAAATATTACAGTGCCTGCTACAGTACTCGCATAGTGTAATGTACTGCTACAGTACCTGTACAGTGTATAGTTCTGCTACAGTACCGCATAGTTTATAGTACTACTACAGTATTGCTACAGTACCCTGAAATATGCCTCTACTTGGTTTTGAACCTGGGTATTGTGGATTCACTTAAGGATACCTCACCAACTAGGCGGAGGATCATGTTCTAGATAGAATTTAATTGAACTCGAAATACCTTGATTAAAAAATAATTCATGATATGATATTTCAATTAGGCTCTATATACACAACATAAATGAAATTAGGTTCATAATACCAAACATATCTCAAAGAGAGTAACGTGAGATGAAAACCCTTATATTGTTCTAGATTTGGTCTATGCATGCACATAAAATCATAAATAATCAAATTAAGTTTGTTAAATTCCATCTTATTAAAATTATCATTCTAAATTTAATTTAATATGGACCATTTTTTCATATTCTATTTATCATTATATAGTGTTTTTTCCATAATCGGTTACATGAGGTTAATTAGTCAATTTTTCCATAACTCCTTCTGTAAATTGACCTTGATAGAGAGAATCATAAAATAGTTTCACAATATATAGAATTTCAATAGTGATATAGAAATAATTTTTTTATATTAAATATATATTTAAATAAATCCATGACAGTTGGTGATTACAAGTGAAACCCATTTCTCGTGGAGGCGGTAGTCCACATACATGAATGATTAATGTTTCAATTTATCAAATAATGAGAGAAAAATGAAGTATATGATAATTTAAAATTTCATAATTGTAGTTATATTATATATATAATCTTTATTCATAAATACTATCATTAAAACAAACCATGAGAGGCAGTTATAAAAAATAGAATATGTCACCTCGTGGAGGCAGTTGTCCTTGAATTTTCATGATTGATGTTTTATTATTGTTCTATGTGGATGGAAATGAATATATAAGGTTTTTACCATTAATATTAAAAATATTATTACATTAATGATACTAAATTTATAGAATTATTATGGTGATAAAATATTTATAATATTAATATTATGATGAAAACATAAGAAGGAGATAATCCTTATATTTGAGATTTGATATTTTCTTGGAATACTCCTCAAAATTGAAGGAATTAGGATAACATAGTGAGAAAAGGGGATTTATAAATTGGGATTGGGTTATATTGGTATAAAATTAAATATTTTAAAGGATTAATTATAAGGTTTACTATAACTTTTAAATGGTGTAAGTGGTATCCTTTTATAAGAGAATAAAATGGCGCATTTGGAAGCACTCGTCATTTTTCAATAATGTCGTGATACATTTCATGGTAAAATGGATAAAAATTTGAAATGGTGGGGGTTTAGAACACTTTAAGTTATAAACCCCTCTCATAAATACATTTTGATACATGTTAAGAGTGGTTTGAGGCTTTTATTTTGTACTTTTAACCTTTTTCCCAAATTAACTCTTACTATAGTAATGAGTTTTTAATGATGTAATTTTATATATTTTTAAATATAAAAGGTAACCGCTATTATCTAATATTTATGTGATGTAACTTAATTTAATATCAATTTAATATAAATAAATTTCTAAATGAGATAAAATTAACCTTTAAATAAAAATGATTATAGATGGAAAAACTATTTTTTTGAAAAATGGTGTTTTGACCATTATGTGTTCTTAAAAAAATTTAGAATTGGTTACCATTCAAATTTATATTAATATAATTATATATGTGTTTAAAAATAATATTAATGTCTTCATTTAAAATATATTAACTTAATTTTTTAGATAAAAATTACATAATATTATTAAAAAAATTAAAAATAACAGTTTTACCAGTATCATTATCATTAATTTTAATCTTAGTAATCATACCTTCATAAACAAAATTAAAATTGCCATTGGTAAATAATATGATCATTCTGATCCAAAATTTTAAATCCATTTTTATATATTTAATTTCTATAAGTGATGAAATGTAATTTTTAATATATGTGAATAAAAGTATTTTTTTGAATAAAATATTACTAATGTTTCCAAAATGATATGCATGGGTTTTATAAATAAAAAATAGTAATTTTAAATGGTTTTATTTTATTATAAATATAAATATTTTAAATAAAAGGTTTCAAAAAAAATTTATTCATTCTTTTATTATGATAATGTCTTAAAAGTGACATTTTTTTAGCAAAATCAGTATTTTTTCTCTATTCACCTAAAACCCAATTATTTCATAAATTTTTTAAAAAAATCACATAAAGATAAAAAATTTATTATTAATGCTAAAATTATTTCCATTTTTTGAAATTAATGTTCTAAAATTTATAAATTCAATTTTTGATTAAAATCAAAAAATATAATGAAAAATGTTTTTTATTGGGAAATGGAACATTCGGATATTAACTGTAATTATGATTCTTTTATACCATCAACTAAATTGGTGTTAACAAATTATTAAAATCAAACATAATTTATCATCATAAATCATATGTTTCATTAAATATTGATTCACATCACATAAAAAAGAATTTAAAAAATATATTTCTATACAATAAATGAATTTATTAGTTATTTCAGGTAAACTAGATGAATTTAATTCATATTAATCATAGATTTTTTTTATTTATACATATATTTCATAATGAGGTTACTTCTATTAATTCTTGTTAATTCAATGACTAGGTTTTAACAGTCATACTTAAATATTTATATTTTATTCAAATATATCATGGTTTTGTTTATGTTTAGTGTTGTGTGTGGAGAAAGAAAAAAAAATATTAATTTATTTAATGGTAATAGTATATTAAAATATTAGGGTGTTACAAATAAGAATATTTTTCTCTTAAGATGCTTGTTTTAAATGATTAAACTAATGATTATTATTTATAAATCATATCATTATTAGATTATCTAATATATCATATAAAAACCGTAATGATTTCATAATCATGATATTTATCCATTAAACTCATATTTAGGACTATACATAAATGTCAGTAATAATAAAATAGAAATCAATCATTCCATGGAGGCGGCAGTCCAAACATATCCAAGAATGATGATGTTTTTTTCATAGAACATGAGAAATGTGTAATATGTTCTATAATTTGAGAATCTAAAATATGTTATAAATGACATACTTATATATTAAATTTGATATTATGACCATCCTTGTAAGGTAGTGAAGGAAAAAAATGTGTTGTTTCATAGAGGTGGTAGTCCGCACAATGAATGAAAGATGGTTTCATTATTTGTAATAGAAAAGGGGAATATGGTTAATGATTGTACCATCATTATTGTAACATTAAATTATAATAATGATATGTATGTTATCATTTTAAGATGGTGAAATGAAATTCCATGAAGAAGAAATTCACATAATGAAATTTAAAATAAAAAATAGAGGTTAGGATCTTATAGCTCACTTCCACCATTGGAAAAATATCTTATACCAATGGTTTGGAACCATTGGTATAGGTCCGCAAACTGCTGGTATAGCCTATAATAATAGTTTGGAGGGTTGTTGGTTTATTTTCTATCGAGATACTCCTATACCAAGGGTTTTCCCAAAACCGTTGGTATAAGTCTATCCCAACGGCTTGGAAAACCGTTGGTGTAGGTCTATACCAATGGTTTAATACCCATTGGGATATACCTAACCCAATGGTTTCTAAATCATTGGGTTAGGTCTATACCAAATGTTTGGAAAATTTTGGGATAGACCTAACCCAAATGTTTGAAACGTTAGTATAGACCTATATCAACAGTTTCAAAATCATTGGGATAGACTAATCCCAATGGTTTTTCTAAAACCATTTTGATAGGTAAAGTAAAATAAAATATGCATATGATATTTGAACACACGGCCTCCAACTTATATATCAAAGACCTAACCATTGTGCTATAATTATATTTGTGAATATTGTTGGATATATATATATATGTGTGTGTGTGTGTATATATCTATCGTGCTGGAACATAAACAGAAAGTGGAGCGTATTTCCTCGTTCACCGGATCCTTAAGATTTGCTGACTCTATGCATGCTGATGCATTCAATAAGCACATATGGATTTTTTGGAAGAATAGTATATTTGTGGAGTTCTTTGAAGCCTCATCTCAACTCATTACCACAAATATTAGAATAGGGAGTGCAGAGTTGTTTTTTATGTTTGTGCATGCGAGTTGCGTCAGTACTGAAAGAATGAACCTATGGGAGCAATTGCAGAGGTTTCAACCTGGTGATGCAGCATGATTTATTGGTGGAGATTTTAATTCTATTCTGGATCCTTTAGAGAAGAAGGGTGGATTGTCTGTAGACTTCTCAATAATTCAGGACTTTAGGAACTTCCTAATGGTGAATGGAATAATGTACATGGGTTTTAACGGGAGAAAAATCATGTGGTGCAACAATCGCAAAGGAGCGAGAAGAATTTGGAGCAGGCTTGATCGCTGTCTAGCCAACCTTCAACGTCTGGACTCCTTTTCTTAGGCCTCGGTTTCTAACCTCTCCAGATTAGTTTCGGACCATGCTCCTTTGCTGGTCACGCTAAAATCAGGGGAGGCTCGTAACAGACAGTTCTACTACTCTTCTAATTGTCATCAGGAAGGTGATTTTTTGCAGGTGGTGAAGAACTCATGGGAGCAACCGATGGAAGGATCTCCATGGGTCTGTCTCATGAGACACCTGTAGAGGCTCAAAAAGGACCTGCAAGTGTGGGGCGGCTGTTGGGATTGATGATTTAAAATTTTGATTTATGAAGAGAGAGAAAATATTAATGGAGGGATTTTCTCAACATTAATGGAGGATTTTCTCCCAACATTAATGAAGAGTTATTCCCAATATTAATTGGTGGAATAATGATGGAATTGTGAATGTTGACCGCATTTATTGGAGATATGGACTGGGTGTCTATATAAGAGGATGTGGTAGCATGTTTTGGAGTGTGGGCTGACAATGATGTAGCCACCAAGAGAGAGCGACGAAGGGGTTTCCGCGTTTGCGGTAACCGATACGAAGCGAAGATGGTGCGAATGAAGAAGAGGTGATGACACTGACGATGATGGCATGTCAACGACGACGATGATCGAAGATGCCGACGATGACGGTGCCATGTATCGAAAGTCCTCTTGGTTGCGGAGATCAAGCGGCGTGTCCCGGTTGCGATGATCGGCGGTACAACAAAATGGTACGTTCATGGGTGTGGGTGCGTTGTAAAAAGACTTCGGGTGTGATGTTAAAAATTCCTTCGGGTGATAAAAAGCCTTCGGGTGAAATCTTCTCTCCTCTTGTGTGTTTATGCAATGACTACTTCCGCTGCGGCGCCGGGCTCCGCGCCACAACAGTGGTATCAAAGGGATTGGTTGAAGTGTTCGGTTGCAGAACATGGTGGCAGACATCTGGTGGAGCAGCATATCAACGACTTGGATGTCATCGGAAAATAGCAGTGGTATCAGCAGTGTTGCTGGAATATCGAAAGTCTTCTTGGCCGCAGGTGTCATGCGGCGTGTTCCGTTAATTGGGTGACATTCAGAGCATGGCGGAGTTGGCGATCACAGAGACCCAAATGGTGGAGATGAATGTGGAGTATTTTAATTTTAAATCATGGTGGAGATTGTTGGGATTGATGATTTAAAATTTTGATTTATGAAGAGAGAGAAAATATTAATGGAGGGATTTTCTCAACATTAATGGAGGATTTTCTCCCAACATTAATGAAGAGTTATTCCCAATATTAATTGGTGGAATAATGATGGAATTGTGAATGTTGAACGCATTTATTGGAGATATGGACTGGGTGTCTATATAAGAGGATGTGGTAGCATGTTTTGGAGTGTGGGCTGACAATGATGTAGCCACCAAGAGAGAGCGACGAAGGGGTTGCCGCATTTGCGGTAACCGATACGAAGCGAAGATGGTGCGAATGAAGAAGAGGTGATGACATCGACGATGATGGCATGTCAACGACGACGATGATCGAAGATGCCGACGATGACGGTGCCATGTATCGAAAGTCCTCTTGGTTGCGGAGATCAAGCGGCGTATCCCGGTTGCGATGATTGGCGGTACAACAAAATGGTACGTTCATGGGTGTGGGTGCGTTGTAAAAAGACTTCAGGTGTGATGTTAAAAATTCCTTCGGGTGATAAAAAGCATTCGGGTGAAATCTTCTCTCCTCTTGTGTGTTTCTGCAATGACTACTTCCGCTGCGGCGCCGGGCTCCGCGCCACAACAGCGGCAACCATAGGGGAGGGGACCTCAACTTGGAAAATTTAAAAAATGATATACAGAGGATGGAGGAAAATCTTCAGGAGGTTTGGGATGATGATATATTTGCCTGCTTGGTGGATAAGCCAAATATTTTGGCTGGAAAACTACTGGAAATCGAGAGGATCAGTAGACAGAAATCTAGAGCACTTTGGCTCAAGGAAGGGGACAAAAATACAACCTTTTTTCAGGCCTGTTTGAAGGAAAATAAGAAGGATAAGAAGATCAATATTAGACTTGATGACGACACGTTTACTTCTGATCTGCAGGAGGCTGGAGAGATTGCTCTGAAACACTTTGAGGGGTTGATGGCAGGACAAGATAGTTTGCAGGGAGACCAGTTTAGAAGGGGTGGAGAAGAGAGGGAATTCGTGGGATATATCCCACAGATTGTGAATGACAGGGATTGTTCTGATCTGGTGGTTTTGCCAAATAATGAGGAAATTAAAGCAACGGTTGTTGGAATGAATAAGGAAAGTGCCCCGGGACTAGACGGGGTCACTGGTGCCTTCTTCATCGAGGCTTGGGGGATTGTTAAAGAGTAGGTTAAGGGGGAAGTTATGGATTTTTTTCAGGGGAGGAGAGCTTAATAGGGCTGCTTGTGCTTCAAGGGTTGTCCTGATTCCCAAAGTTAAAGATCCCATTGAAATCAGTCAATAGAGACCAATATGTCCTTGTAATTTTGTGTATAAGATTTTAGCCAGCCTTTTAAACAGAAGAATCAGCAAGGTGATACCCAAGATTGTTTCTAAAGAGCAACATGGTTTTGTACAAGGGTGAGGCATACAAGGAGCCATCGGAATTGCGAGGGAAATGGTGGAGGATTTAAACAAAAAAAAACTATTGGATCCAATGTGATGGTAAAAGTGGATATGGATAAGGCGTACGACCGATTGGAATGGAGCTTCTTAATAAGAGTTATGAGGAAGTTTGGTTTCAAGGAATGGTTTTGTGATTTATGTTTCAGGTGTTATGCTTCTTCTTGGATTACAATTTATTTCTTGGGAAAAGGCTTCAGTTTCTTCAAATCAGTGTGAGGAGTGAGGCAAGGAGACCCCTTGTCACCAAGCCTCTTCATTTTCGCTCAGGAGGCACTTATAAGGAACATTTACAAGGGGATGGGGGATGTAAGGATATTACCTTTCATGAACAAGGCAGGGGTTAGCTTGGTTTCTCATCTCATGTTTGCTGATGACATGTTATTTTTTATTAATGGCAGAAGAAGATCAGTGGAGGGTTTCAAAAAGATCATATCAACATATGGGATGTTGAGCGGGCAGCGAGTCAATTTCAGGAAATGTAATGTATTTATATCTAACAAATGTTCTGGGAGGCGTAGCAGGGATATTCAGAATAGGTTGGGCATGCTACAACGGCAACTGCCAATGATTTATCTCGGTGCTCCAATTTCCAACTGTAGGATCTACAAGGTACTTTAAGATGACATCCTGAACAGGATCACAGGGCAAATATGCAATTGGAAAAGTAAATTTCTCTCTTTCGGTGGAAGAATAACGTTGATCAACTCTTTCTTAACCCCGACACCAATGCATGCCCTTTCCATTATTAAACATCCCAAAGGGATGATCACTAGGCTATATAACATTTTGAACTCCTTTCTGTGGGATGCTAATCAGACAGGGAGGTGTCACTGGGCTTCTTGGAAACATTTGGCCAAGCCAAGGGAGGAGGGTGGTATTGGGCTGCGTAATGTGGGTGAAATGATGCAGGCCATGCGGGCTAAAATGTCCTGGGAGGTGATCGCTGGGAATTATTTATGGGAAAAGTTCATTAAAAACAGGTATGGGGATGATTGGTGAAGTTGGGAAGATAATAACAGTAGGCTGTCTAGCTTGGGTCGATGCATGAGCGCCCATCTGGAGGTTTTGCAGGATCAAGCGAGATGGATTGTTGGCTATGGAGACATCAACTTCTGGTCAGATAACTGGGCAGGAGAGGAGCTCTTTTTCCCGGGATGTCCGGAGCGAAATATCACCTTAAAAGAGGCCTCTAGTCATCCTTCTTTTCTGAATGCTATTCTCAGCGCTGAGCAGAAGGAGTTATACAATTCCATTCAGCTGGTGGAGGAACCTGATTGCTGCATGTTTGCTGGATCCATCTCTGGAAAGTTCTGCGGACAAGATTACATGAAGCTGATTCATGTGCGGGATAGTAGAGATGAGTGGAAAAACAGAATTTGGTGCAAGGTGATTCCGGTGAAATTGAACTTTCTGGTTTGGCGTTTAAGATATAATGTCATCCCAACAGAGGACAATATCCAGAAGAAGGGAGCAGCGTTAGCTTCACGCTGCCAGTGTTGTCTGCACTCTCAAATTGAATCCGTAGAACATGTGTTTTTTACAGGGGCCTGGGCGAGAGTGATCTGGGGCCTTATGAGGTGGTGTCTGAACATCAGTGGGGGATGGGTTTCAATGCAAAACTTCCTGGAAGACTGGTTTCTGGGTGACGGACGAGCGGAGGTGGAATCCAGGGTGCGAGGTATGGTTTTTGTAGCAGCATGCTGGACTCTATGGGAGGCGAGGAACAGGGATAGAGAAGGTATTAAGCGGTCTCAGGATTTTCTCCAAATTCGTGTCAAGCTATTGGTGGTGGAGATGGGCTCATTCATTAATGGGGGGACGGATACAGTTTTTTTTTAGGAATATTATTCCCACGGCTTGCATTCACAGACCCGTGGTGCAGCAGGGGCGGTGGGTATGCTGGAAGGCCCCTCTTTCCGGATTTAAACTGAATGTGGATGGCTCCTGTATGGATGGAGTTATGAGAGGGGGAGGCATTGTTAGGGACAACAGGAGATTGGTTCTTCTAGCCTTCAGTGCTTTCTATGGTGAGGGCACGTCGATAGGAGCTGAGGCGCGCGCCATGGCCTCCCGTTTATCCCTTTGCAGAAATTTAAATCTTTAGACATCAGAAGTGGAGTCCGACTCAGCTGTCTTGGTTGGGATACTATAGAAAAATGGCAAGGTACCATGGGAGTTAATGTATATCATCAGGAAATGTAGGTTCCTTCTTAATCTAGGCACTTCCATTCTTTACATGTGGAGGGAGGAGCATGGTGCAGCCGATGCGCTTACCAACAAAGGCACGAATGAGGAAAGGTTGATTTTGTACATCAGCCTGGGTTCCTTACCGAATGATTGTAAGCTCATTACCGAAGGTGATGCCCTATGCCTTCACAACTTTTGCCCTCCCTAAGATGGTCTTTTAATCGTCACGTCTTCAATAAAAAGTTAACTTTCAGTTCAGTTGGTATAGGTACTCGGATTTTTTGGGCCTATACCAATAGTTTATCAAAACCGTGGGTATAGTGGTAGACCTATACCAATGGTTTTGGAAAAACCATTGGTATAACCATCACCTATACCAACGGTTTTTCTAAATCGTTTTTATAGGATCATTTTATGGTACCTATACTAAGGTTTTGGAAAAACCATTGGTATAGGTACCATATGCCAAAGGTTTTTCAAACCATTGGTATAGGGATGTTGGTATAGGTCTATTTTCTAGTAGTGTTCTTTAATTATCTCATTTTCAAAAGGGGTTATACTCTTAAGAGATGTTATTTTAGGAATGCAAAAACCTCATAGCTATAATTTTTTAGGGGAGGGTTGGGTAGATTTTGTATTGAACATATGGGTTTTGTTGTGAGGTAAAGTGGGGAGAGTTGTTTCCCTTTTACAAGTGAAAAGTGATGAAATTTTTGTAAATACCCAAAACTTTTTAATATTGGTAAATCACACTCAAGGAGAGTTTCTAAAAAATTGGGAATTGATTTATTAGAGAAGAGATAAGGTTGAGACACACCATAACCACTCAATTAAAAACATTTTTTAACATGTTTTTTACTTTACCTATTAGGTTGCTCATTATTAACATTTTGGTTTTCACCACAGTAACTAGTTTTTACCAAGGTAAATTTTACTTTATGACCACAAATAAAATTGAACTTATTTTATTATTTTTACCTACTAATTCCAAATTTTTAATCGATTTAATTTTATTAAATTTATAAAAGTGATAAAAATTAATTTGGAAATAAAATTTTATAATGTATTAAAAATATTTTTTTGAAAAAATATTAAATATGTCCCAAAATATGAAATATGGGTTTTTAAATTAATTCCAACAATTTTAAAATTATAATGTCACAAATAAAATATATATTTGGTATTATAAAAATGTTTCCTGAATTTACAATTCATACTTATATACTAATAATGTCATAAAAGTTATTTTATTTTATAAAATGAATTTTTTCACTATTTACCTAAAATTCATTCTTTATAAAAAAATCTCAAGAAAATCAGTCCTAATAAAATATTAATATGATGGATCTAAAAATAATTTTCTTTTTTTAAAATTCTAATTATAAATTTTATAAATTTTAATTTCAAATATAATGGTGGGATATAATGAAAAATAATAATTTTTAGAAAATTACTTTTTTATAAAATTTAACTATTCTCATTCATATTTTTTATTATTTAATAATTAAATTTTTATTATCAAATTATTCCTATAAAATATGTTTTATCATCATTAATCATTAGTTTCTTTAAAATTAAATTCATATTTCATAAAAATAAAATATTTCAAAAAATACATTTCAAAACATAAAATGGCTGTATTAATTATTGTATCTATACCAATTAAATTTCATTTATATTTAAAGTCTCCTTTAGTTTATTTCTAGATATATTTTATAATTGTTTTAATCTTATCCATTATCGCTAATTCAATGGCTAGGTTTTCATGATCTAAACATATCACATTGTTTTTAGTTCAGTGTTGCGTGTAGAGAATGTTATCAAACACATTGACTTATTTAATGGCATTTTTATATTAAAATTTCACTATGTTACATGATGAGTGAAAATCCATATGATTTAGTAATGGGATATATCAAGTATGACAAGGTATGTATTGTTTTTAACATTTTCTAAGCATAATTCATTATGGGAATATATTTATTAAATACAGGGGAACTGCATATGGAAATAGTTATAAATATCGAATAGTAATTTAGAATGTACAAGGGTTAAGTTCATTGTACTTAGAGAAGAATGAACACAAGTAATCAAGATTACATAAAACTAGTATTCCAATAGATAAATTTGATATGGTTCAAATTTAGGATAATTAAATGACCAATAGTGGTTCATTAAAGCTGTTGGTATCTATATATAAAAAAACCAATCATGTTGTGGATTTTGATGAATTTAACAGATAAGTATAAATACCCAATGGTTTTTTTAAGATCATGGAATTATATCAAGATCATAAATTAGTATCACATTGCATATCATGATAATATTATAGTGATGGTACTAGCCAAGCTATCATGCTTATGAAAGATGGAAAAGGTATATACTCATTAATATCATCACTTGAGGGATTTTGATCAAAGAGGTGTCACAATGAGTAGAGTAACCATATAGAAAAATGTGTTATAAACATTAACTAAGGCCATACATCAATAGAATCATGAACATCATATGAGAGATAACAGGTTAACAGTTGTTAGTAGTTGGATCTAGTTCTAATCAGAGTTTGTTGGAGTTAGTTCCCTAGAATGGAATAATGTTTTTTTACTTTTGATTATCAGATAAAGTATTTGTTTTATACATGTATTATAAAAAATGGATTTTACTTCTCATATTTCTATATGATAATGTATTTATAGTACTAATCATGATAATAGGTTACATCAGTTCCCCTCTATAATGAGTATCCATAGATTCCATTTTTATATTCATAAAGATGTGTCATATGGTCTATATATATCATATTTATGGGATGGAATAGATATTTTCCTATCTAGTTTTATAGGATCATAAGAATTGATATATTATTTCAATAAGTTCTCAATTTGATATCTCTAATAAGGGAGGTTATGAAGATAGGCCTGCTAATAAAAATTCCACATGTCTCATTGGATATTATTATTTACAATCATGTTTATTAGTCCTTAGACATGAAATAATTATTAATGTGATCCATGATTCACATTCCTTGATGCATGATAAAAAAACATGTGATATTTACCCATGGAAATATAGCCTGCATCATTTTCCTCACAGTTGGTATGAAATTAATTGAATGGTTAAGATATGATTTGTCCCTTCTAAATTTATTAAGAAGATATCTCTAGACATTTAATTAAAATTGAAGTGTTCGGTATATATCCAAGGCCATAATATTTTATAGACAAGTTTTTTTATGAATTCAAAGAATTATAATCCAATAAATAATTATGATTAAACATGTATTCATCCTTCTTGATGAGATATCATGTGACAAAGTGAGTGTTTGTATGAAGGTTATATTTTTTATTTCCTTGACTTTTTCTTTTATTTTATGGGGTACTTCATGAATTACTAGATATCAATCATGGTCTATGAGTTAGACCTTGTACCACTAAGAAAAGAACCTGGAGAGACACACACTAAATATACCTAGAAGCTCAAAAATAAATATATATTTTAGGTATGGAAACATTATTTATTTATGTTTTAACAATCATATTAATAAATTAATATTATTTAGATGTTGTGTAAATGTAATATTTATTTTATTAGATAATAATTTATTATTCAATTTTTATTTATTATTCATGGATAAAATGAATCGAGTTTAATGATTCAGTTTATGAAATAATATCAGTTATGTAAAACCCCTCAACTATAGTAACCTAGAGGTAGTGGTTACATTATTACATTGGTATATGGTACAATAGATCACATCACACATGGTCAATAAAATTATTACTATTATGATACTAGATATATAAATTATTTCAATGTTACATTGGAAACTTAAAACATAACTTGCAATCTTCATGATTACATTCTTATTCCATTTTTACATCATTGAATTAATTCAAAGATACCTTCTTATTACCCTATGGAAAGGAAAAAAATAAATGGTGAACTCAAATTCCCAGTGAGTTGTAGTTTTTAACATAATATATCAACAATACATTAGAAATAAAAAATATTTAAGTGTGAATAATCCATAAATGTTCCATATAATCAATAACTTGAGCCAAAAAAATAAATCTTTTGAGAATAAGACCATAGTAAACATTTGTAAAATAATAAATGAATTCTAAATGATTGAATGGATAATTCCAGAAATCCTAATATTACTATAAAGGATTTATTCTAAGACATATTATATATCATATAGGCCTCAAGCCATGAAATTGTACATATCATCGATGCATCATGCTAAGAAATATTTCTTATCCTCAAAGAAATATGCCATAACATCTTGAATAGTTGGGAAAGTATATAACAAATACCTACTCTAGTTTGAATCATTATACATATAGATTCATTGAGGTATATAATGGAGCCCACCCATTACTGACACATGTCTAATTCATTCATCATATGAAGAAAATGAATATACAATATATTGTGTCTTGTGAGTGTAAGTTTCATTTTATCAGGAAATGATTGTAAAGAGACGCTAATATTTTTAACAAGAATTAAAGTATCTAAGAAGATGCTTGTTGAAGTAGAAGGAAACCCAAGAAGTTATTTCATTCTTATCAATTATCTTTAATGTTTTATTTTTATGGAGTTCTACCAATGTTGTTTAAATATAATTAAAAATATTCATGGATGATGATGAAGTTTTGAAATGAAGACCATGAAAATTTAATGGTTGGAGGTGCTACCATTGGCATTATACCATTGGGGTGCTACTATCAGGTGATATTTGTGAGGTTCTACTGCTAAGTGCTATCAACAGGTGCTATTGTGGGTTTTTTAACATCAAGAGTTTCCACCAGGTGTTACCATGGTTATCCAACTACAAGATGCTACGGTGAGGTGCTGCCTCCATGTGACACTTTTAGGGGTTACCATCTTTTGCTGCTATGGGTTTGATACCATGGAGGTGATACCTTTGTGTGTGATACCATTAAGGATTAGGTATTACCATTGTTTAAGAGGTGTTGTTGTGCAATAATAGGAGGTCCTAATATTTAATGGTAGGCGGTACTACTGTGAGCTTCACATGGAAGGAGGTGATAACTATAGACACATTCTCCTATGAGGAGTGATCATGGGATAGTACGAGAATATATCACAAACTTCTCATAGTGAACTTCACATGATGGGAGAATATATCGTGTATATGATACATGAAAAGGTTGACTTTCCATACCCTGGAATCATGCCTTGGTCAAAACTTTTCATAGAGATTTCCAAGAACTCGAGGTGTTGTTTTCACTTGTTCGTCTTTCTTTGAATCTGGATGGGTGAAATTGAAATGATGGCTCATGTATGGACTGATACTTTCATGCTTGAAATATTAATTAGATAATCAAAGGCATTGGAATCTAGTTGCTTCTCGTCAAATAAACTAACTATTAATTCCATATATGTGATACTCAAGCATACGGTATCACATGAACATAAATATGAAAACAAAGGAATAAAATAATGAATATCAGAGGATGAATGAAGAAAATTGGAGATGTGTGAGCATATCTTGTCCACATTAAAGAACATCTATAATGCATGAATACATAAAGATTAGGTATACAGGTTTTTGGTTAAATGTTAATGTAAATAATATGATTATTATATACCGTTTTAAGAAAATGGAGAAATAATATCTATGTACTTGGGTTATTTAAATTTGGAGTTATGGATTTAATCATGAAGAAACAATTAATCCTTGATTTCAATGAATAATATCATGATATATGGATCATGATTCATGGATAATTTATAAAGAATAATTATGGATGTTATATGAAAAATAATATCCAAGATTAATGAGATTTTAATTTGTGTTTTCATTATTGATAAATTAAAAGGAATAATAAAAGCATTGTGTTTATGTGTAGTTATGAAGAAGTAATTGTGTAGGAAAATATGGGAGAGAAGATCCTATGATGGATAAAATAATTTCATTGTTATTATTTTTATATGCATACATAAATTCAATGTTTTTGAAGAAAGGTGAAGAATATGTTGGAGTTATTAATATGATACATAATCTAAAGAATATTGGTACTGAAGAAGATTAGAGACCAGATATTGTTCATTCACATATATCTTAAAGATTCGAAGAAAAATAAGGAGATCTAGTGAATTCTATTTTGAATTGAAGAATAAACAAAGAACAATAGGGAAGGTAATAAAGTATTGTACATATATGTTTTCATAGAAAGAAGAAGAAGAAGAAGATTTGGATGAGCTAGTCATGAAGTTCTTTGAGAGAGGGAGAGAAATTTTCACTCCTATTTTCACCAAATAAGAAAAATAAAAGAATAAGAGTGAAGTAGAATAATTAGTTGCATATCAATTTCTACTGTGTATAGAAGGATATGAGGTTGTGTGCAGTGTTGTGTATTCAAACAGAAGAAGTGACTTACTACTGCATAAGGGAAGAAGAATAATAGCAACGCATCAAAAATAATACAACATTATATATTGGTTTTTGAATATCTTATTATTTTCCCAACATTAAATTGTAATGGTAAAAGATGTAACTAAGTGTAGGATGCACCAAACAAGTGTGTGGGATGCACACTCTACATTGTCAATAGAAAATAGTATAACAATAATAGGGTTTTACTGGTATATTATGTGATTATGGGTTTTATCGGATCAACCCCTGAATTATCCTTCTCATACTGAGAGGTGAACCTTTTAAAATCCTATGCCTCTTTGGGTGTGTGTGTTTGGTTTTTCATGTGTGATCAATAGGAGAAATAAATAAAAAGAGAACCAATTAACCTTAACCAGTGAAAGAGTTTTAAAAAAAATAATAAAAGTTTATTTTTCTTTTTAAAGGACATGCACTAATTCAAAAACCCCTATTAATTTCAATCATATCCCTCCTTGTATCCTAAAATTAGTATCAAATAGAGGATTATCTCTTTTTGGATCCTCTGTATTTAAGTAATAATATTTTTAGATTTCGAGTTTCTTTCCGGAATTTATAAAGAATTGAGGTTTTGGAGAAGTTATTTCTATTTTATATTTGAATTCAGTTTCTATTTAGAATTTTTTAAATATGAAAAATAAAGATAAGAAGTAGATAAAGAAGTTATCCCTTTTATCAGAAGAGGAAGAAGTTTCAAGTTATCTAAGAAATAAAGGCAGATTTATCTTAAAATAATAATTACTTGTGGTTCGATGTACCAAAAAGGATATGGAAAAAATTTATACCTCACATGGATCAAGAAATTCATGAAATTCTAATGTGTGTGAAAAATATGCGTTAAATTTTTCACTTCAAGAAGAATCAAGTGAGTGTGAACATATTTTGGTGGATTTATCTATCAAAGAATTAAAATATATTCTATATTCATTTCTCTAAAAAATATTTTATTTTTATTATTTGGATTTTTGAAAGTCATTAAGAAGAGATATCTTGTAGCATCCTCGACCCGATAACCACCCAAACAGTGATAATGGACTGGGTTCCACTAGCCTTAGGTGCATCTCCACAAATGCAAAAGGCTTCCGACAAGTAGTGAGGGTGTAAACAGGTATAGTGGGGTGGATATACCCTCTGAGAATAGATAATATACTGGTTAGAACATAATAATATAACATGAAGTGGAAATAAATGACTCAACAGACTCAAACTAGACCCGTAGAGTGGAAGCACATCCAATATCAATAAATAGTGGAAACGATAAATAAACAGAAGAAATAATGGAAAGTAAATAGATCATCATACCAAACACCAATTGTAACCACTACTAAAACAAATAAGGCATGCATCCATAGCAGTTCATACAAGTCAATATACAAGGGTTCCCATGGATAACCATTGTAGCTATATACCAAATAATCATGCAGAAACTAAAGGGAAACTGATCAAAAACTCCATCTAGGAATGACCTCAAGGTCTATGCCAATCACCATCCCAAATAGTACTATGATCCAACTCTTGAGGCTGATCCTTTACCTGTACGTAAAGAAATAAAGTATACATGCATCCTTAAGGTCATGTGTAGGGTGTAAAATGAAACTCACTAGGATACCACCCAATGGTGCGTACCTAGTATAAGTGTTGAAGAGGATATAAATCTATAAGTAAAGTAAATAGTATGATGTAATGAATAAACGCAGCCTCCACTGGTGCTCAGCATCCACCAAGTAGTGTCATCTATTCGGTCAATATCGGAATCTCAGAAGAAAAGAGAGTCCTTAGCCCATGGCCCAAGGTACCCCTGTAGTCACAAAGTCCTAGTAAACCCTTAAGTTCCACCTCAATCATATATCCTGGCACCATGTGCCTCCTGACAATTCATGTCTCAAAGTATTGACATCTCGAAGGCATGCCCAAAAAATAGTATCTCGACCTCATGGACCCCTGCTTGAAAGCTCACGTCAGCCCATGGCATGAAAACCGGAGGAATAATGATGTATTTCCTTAAATAAATATCCAGGCCCATGGAATCAAGCATGGAGAGCCTCATCCCCCCAACCTGATAGCCTCATCAAAATCAACCTAAGGGTCCTCACCTTCCACGTGGCTTTCAATGGCAAGCACCCCCAAATCATAAATACCTAAACTGCAACTATCGGAGGCCTCTACCCACATGAGTGGTCAAAACACCTCATCACAGAGTCAACCTATGTGCACACGACTCAATTATCACTTTTCCAATCACAGATGAGCGTAAATCACCAAGTAAGAACCTAAGCCACCCCATCTCTGGAACCTCATGCCCCTGTGACCATGTCACTCAAATCTGATGGTTTTTCCATCCAAGTATCACAGACCATGCCCAACCTGACAGCCTCACCACCTCAATCTGATGTCCACAACGACCAATCCCATGGTCAAAACCACTCAATGAAATCTGAGCCAAACCCAACCGGTGATCAACATCAATCAATCCCGATTGACATTCCATCCCAACCTCGGTCTAAGACCATCACAAACCTGTGGGTCTTAGTATTTGTAATCTGAAGTAGTACATATATATAAATCACATTAAAACACTTTAATCAACAATTCAATTTAAACAGATTGAATTGCACAAGCTATGAGCTCTAACATATTATCATGGATGTCTTGAATTCCTCTAATTATCTTAATCAAGCCTTAACAATTTAAACATACCATTTCAAATAAAAACAATTAAATTAAAACCATTTTGGCACCCCGGCCAAAATAACCCAAGGAGAAACGGCCTCTAACACGGCCTCGCTCAAGTGTAACAGGAATTGGACATGCTCACAACATCCCGAAAGGTCCAACAATCATTTTGAAAATCTATAACAGGGTCTCTCTCAATACCCACCATTACGCTAAAAAGACACAACCCCCAAAAGTCCGAAAAAAACTCAAAACAGAGTATGCACCACCTACCTTAGAATCGCAGATGTAGGCAAGTCTGATATCGAGGCTCAATTCAAAGATGATCAACGTAGATCTGAGTTTCCATCTTAAACCCTAAAATTGGTTCAGAAAGAAACAATAGTATATAAGATGAAAGATCAAAGAAGAATATGGGTGTGTGGGGTTAGCCTTACCGAGGTGATCCCATAGCTTCTGGCAGATCGAAGAATAGAGGTAAGATCAAAGAGTTGGAAAAAAATCCACTAGAGGAAGGGAGGGGTGCTCCCTGCTATGTGTGTGACCAAGAAGGAGAGGAATAAAGGGAGGGAGGAAATATAAAATTAAGGGAAAAGGGTAATTTACCTCATTTATTGGGCTGCACGGTTTAACCTCATGGTTTTCCAAACCGTGCGGAAGCCACTTCTCAGAAACTCCAGGCTTGCACGGCCACCCCGTATGATTTTCCCAACCATGAACAAACTGTTCTCAAATCTACGCAACACTACACATGAGTCTGCACGGTTGTGCACCACCACTCGAACGGTTTCCCCTAAAATGTGCACCTGCTTCCCAAAAACTAGGCCTTTGGCCTCCGACACTCCCAAACCAAACCGAAACACCTGAGGCACTCTCATAGACTCTAAACCAATCCAAAAACACAATTTAAGGCCAATAGAACTCTCATATTTTATTTTTGATCAACAAATAAAAAATTATCATAGCCACTAATTGAAAAATGCATACTGGGGTGGGGATTCTAACCCATTCCAAAAACCTGGGAAGTTAAAATATCCTCACCTTAATATAGATCATCTTCGAGCTATAAAGAAAAACATAGAGACGGTACGAAACATACCCACACTTTCTAAATAACCCAGACTACCCCAGTCTCAAGGGTATAGGTCAAATTTCTTAAGGATAGATCCCCACCTAAGGAACTTCCTAACCTGGTCTCAACACGACCAAAACTCAAACCAAACAAAGGTCCATTGACCTATTTCTGGATCCATGGTCCTCATGTAATGCTTCATCACTTCTGAAACTCTTCAGGTGCTCTCATGTCACTCTCGACACCCAATCACATCCCGCACCACATTGGTGCCCGCCTCAATCCCATAACACCCATGGAATAATGAGGTCCCTCATCCCATAGATGATCAAAAAAACTTGGTTCCTTGAATATCAATCAAGGACCATATCCTTGATGCCCTAATACCCAAGGCACCTCATGTAACTCAGTTCACTTGGATGCCCTGATGCCTAAGCACCTCAAAACACGCATCCAATGATGCTCCTGATGCCAAGAACCTCATATATATATAATCACAAACCCGAGATGGTTACAACCTATTATCCATCATCTGGTCAGTCTATATACATCATGTACACCTCGTTCACTCAAAACAGACATGGATCAATAGTACATGACAAAAGAAAACAAAAAAAATAACGGTCATGCCCTTGGCATACCTCTTACCATTGTTGGATCACCAACCTACTCAACCCCTAGAAGCTAAAAGGCATGCACTTGGCTTAACACATGACTTCCTGAAGCCTAGCCTCCCTACGATGTTGCACTAGACATTGACCACTGACCCCATGTCTAGGCCCCACTATCTCTTCCATGTCCTCCGCATGCAGCTGAACCTTGGCTACCCTCACCTGGTACCGATCCTGAACTGACCTACGAAGCCTATGCATGCCTCGGTCCCTATCTTTCGGTTGTCATAGAAGGTTTCCTGTAGAACCTCTCAAGATGACCAACCTTCCCACATGCTCGTCACTCATTTGAAGGCCACTCACACTGATTCTGGACATTCATTGTTTTCCCACACTAAAATAAAACCATTTTAGATCTGTCATGAGGTGTTCTTGCTGAGTCCTTGGCCTGAACACCCAGTTAAAACTCATCCTGCCCTCATTTCCTACCATCTGAACCATCACCTGAAACTGTAACCCAGTTCAAATGGGGTCTGTCTGTTAGGTTTCCCTCATCTATGAGCGCCCGATTCACCACCTCTGAGAATGAGTCCATCCTAAAGATGTTTACCTGCACCCGAATGGCATGTTGTAATCCATCTTCAAAGTGCATCACCCTTGAGGTGTCATTGGTTACCATACCTAGTGCAAAGCATGAAAACTCAGTGAAAGTATCTGTATAGTCCATGATAGATATGTCACCCTACTGAAGTATCAAGAACTCTCAATATCTCTCCACCCTTAGCATCTCAGGGAAAAAGTTCTCAAAACCTATCCTCGAAGTCCTTCTAGGTCAGTCCCTTGTGTTTGGGAGCCTAAACTTGCACATCCCACCAACGCTTAACTAGCCCTCTAAGCATATACGTCACCCGCTTGACCCTCTACCCTGGAGGAATCTCCAGCTGCTCAAAGATCATGTGAACTCTCTCTATCCAGTTCTTATCCATCTTCGGACCACCCTCTTCCAAAAAAAGTGGAAGGTGCTGCAATCGGATCTCCTGTTCTAGATATTCCATTGATGGATCTTCTCCCTGAGCAACTCTGTCGATCCCCTACAAGACATGTACCAGGATTTGTTGGAGTTACTCATCAAGCCATAGCCCAAATCTTGTCAAATATAGCAGCATCCCTACCTACACTAGACCATGAACCTGAGCCTATCCCCGATCTTGTACCTACAGCTCATGCTCTGCCTAACCCTTAGGGGTCTGAACCTAATCTTGCTCCTGTGAGGAACCCACTGAATACCCTAAATGGTCAGACATCCCATATATATAAAAATATATATAACACAGATAGGGAAAGTAGTAAAAAGGCAGTGCATCCTCACTACCCTTACTCTCCCCCCACTTAAACCATGCCCCATGGCATCTCGGCCTCAGGGCCTCCTTACCCACCCTCAACAGATCCAAGTATCACATTATCCTTAGGCCATGCTCATCCTGACAACCAAAGTTTCCTCAAACCGATGACTTAGTCACCCAATCCTGGTGATCAAAATCACCTAAGTCATAGTACCTACCAACTCCTATAAGAACGAGGCCCATCCCTCATTCCACATGCAATTTCACATTTATATAAAACATGGCATATCACAGTTCACCTTTCAAAAGAATTTAAATAATGGAATTTCACATTTCCACATGGAATTTGATATTATTCGCATGTTATAATCATTTTACAAAGCATACAAGCATTTATAAATTTGAGATACCTTAAAATGTGCCTATTAAAATCCAAACAAACAAGCATCAAACCCCCTTTCCATACCGGGCTAAGGTTCCATCTTATTTATCACCATACCAGGCTAACAGTCCATGTCTCTAATTATAACCAATAACATAACATTCTAAAAGATCCAATGATGTGGAAATCATATAAATTGTAATCTAAGAAAAAGCAAAATAGCATAACCCACCCAAGGTAACTCAATCTATCCCTCGTACATGGGGCTACAGGAACCCAAGCATGAGTTCTAAATCCAGTTCTGACAACAATTTATCTTCAGTCTATCATATTCCCAAATAGTAATACTACGAAAAGAGGTAAAATAAACTCCTCTGATACCACTTGTAGCATCCCCGACCTGACAGCCACCCGAACAGTGCTAACGGGTCGGGTGCCACTAGCCTTAAGCGCACCTCCCCAAACGCCAAAGGCTTATGACTAGAAGTGAGGGTGTAAACAGGTATAGTGGGGAGTATATATCCTCTGGGAATACATAATATACTATTCATAGCATAATAAGATAACATGTAGTGGTAATAAATGTCTCAGTAGACTCAAACTAGACCCGCAGAGTGGAATCACATCCAATATCACTAAACAATAGAAGCGATAAATAAATAGAAACAGAAGTGGAAATTAAACATATTAGCATGCTAAACACCACTTCTACCCATTACTAAAACAAACAAGTCATGCATCCATAGCAGGTCACACATGTCAATATACAAGGTTTCCCATGGCTAACCACTATAGCTACATACCAAATTATCATTTTGAAACTAAAGGAAAACTAAACAAAAACTCTATATAGGCATAACCTCAAGTTCCATGCCAAATAGTACTATGATCCAACTCTCAAGGTTGATCCTTTACCTTTATGTAAAGCCATAAAGTCTACATGTGTCCCGAAGGGCCCGTACAGAGTGTGAGATGAATCTCAGTAGGATACCACCTAGTGGTGTGTACCTAGTATAAGTGTTTAAGTGGATATACATCTATAAGTAAAGTAAATATTATGATGTAATAAATAAACACAACCTCCACTAGTGCTTAGTAGCCACCAGGAAGTGTCACCTGCTTCGGCCAATGTCGGAATCTTAGAAGAAAAGAGAGTCCTTGGCCCATGTAATAAGGTACCCTATAGTCCCAAAGTCCTTGTGAACCCTTAGGTTCCACCTCAATCATATATCCCAGCAACACATGCTTCCAAACACCTTGTTTCTCAAAGTATCAATGTCCTGAAGGAATTCCCAAACAATAGTATCCCAGTTTCACAGACCCCTACTTGAAATCTCATGTCGTCCCATGGCACGATAACTGAAGAAACAATGATTTCTATCCTCAAATATATATCCAGGACCATGGCCTCAAGCATAGAGAACCTCATCCCCCAACCTGATAGCCTCATCATAATCAACAAAAGGCTCCTCACCTTCCACATGGATTTCTATAGTATGAACCCCCAAATCATGAATACCTAAACTGTCACGAACCAACCCGGGTCGACCCTGAACCGGTCACCCGAGCCGGCCCGCGACATGGACCGAGAGGCGTTCCCGATCCTCCCGAGCTGGCGACAAGCGCCAGGGCATCAACAGAGGCTCTGGGAATGATTTCGCCCAAAACAAATAAATAAATAAAGCAGCTGAAATAAAACAGAGCAGCGCAAAATAATTAAACAGAGAAAAGTAACTAAAAAAGAACAAAAAAAATAAAACTAACTGAAAGAGACAACCACTATCTCTGTGTGACCTCGTGGGTCACTCTTCAACTCACATCCAAACGTCGTCCAAGGCGAACGCACCCAAGTTGTAGCCTGCACAAACACTAAAAATAGAAAAGAACTATAGGCGTGAGTATAAAAACTCAGTAGGCTAGCCCGATATCTATTCCCAATGCACTACCTTTAAATAAAGAAATCTATTAATTCTAGGTTTGAACTAAATATACAAGATATTGGTTTTCACACACACACACTTTCATTTCTAAAACAAGTATCAGTCCATTGCCCTTTATAATTTAAAAACAATTTTTTCTAATGTTTGAAAGGAACAGGTGCATTGCATTTTAAAACACTTTTGCAAACAATTGTAAAACCAAACTTTAGTTATTATCCAAAAAGGAAAACTACACATAACAAACAACACACGCCAAGGGAAATGGAAAAAAAATGGCACGCATGAGCCAGAAACCAAACTAGACTTCTCAATTATGCGCCACGCACAAATAAACACTAAATGAAACATGAGTCGAACCTAGGAGATTGTGAACAATCCAGAACATACTATACATCTGACTCATTCTGAATGCATGCTCTAACTCGATGACGTCATAATGCCCTAATGCTTGACATAGCCCTGCATGGCCTAACCGAGGGGCCCAATCCCCATAGCAGCAATAGCTCAGTATTCCCCAGCTATGGGTCCACTAGCCAGTGCGTAATCTAAACTAGTGCAGTGTCACGAACCAACGAGGGTCAACCCTGAAACGGTCACCCGAGCCGGTCCGCGACATGACCCGAGAGGCGTTCCCGATCCTCCCGGGCTGGCGACAAGCGCCAGGGCATCAACAGTGAGCAAGTGGGAACGATTTCGCCCAGTAAAAATAAATAATTAAAGCAGCAGAAAATAAACAGAGCAGCGCAAAATAAATAAACAAAGTAAAGTAACTAACAAGAACAAAAGAAATCAAAACTAACCGAAAGAGACAATCACTATCCCCGTGTGACCTTGCAGGTCACTCTCCAACTCACGACCAAACGTCACCCAAAGCGAACGCACCCAAGCTGTAACCTGCACAAACACTAAAAACAGAAAAGAACTATAGACGTGAGTATTAAAACTCAGTAGGCTAGCCCGATATCTATTCCCAATGCACTACCTTTAAATAAAGAAATTTACCAATTACAGGTTTGAACTAAATATACAAAAATATTGGTTTTCACACACACACACACTTTAATTTCTAAAACAAGTATCAGTCCATTGCCCTTTTTAATTTTAAACAAGTTTAATGTTTGAAGGGAATAAGTACATTTCATTTTTAAAACATTTTTCTACGAACAATTTAGAAATCTAGACTTCAGTTATTAACCAAAAAGGAAAACCACACATAGCACACATAACACACAACACATACCAAGGGCAATGGGAAAAGTGGCACACATAGGCCAGCAACCGAACTTGACCTCTCAATCGTCTGCCACACACAAATACACAATAATGGAAACATGGGTCGAACCTAGGAGATCGTGAACAATCCAGAACGTACTATACATCTGACTCATCCTGAAGGCATGCCCTAACTCGATGACGTCATAACGCCCTAACGCCCGGCATAGCCCTGTATGGCCTAACCGAGGGGCCCAATCCCCATAGCAGCAATAACTCAGTATTCCTCTGCTATGGGGCCACTAGCCAGTGCGTAATCTAAACTAGTGCAGCAATCGTTCTCAGAAAATTCACTCAATATGCCAGGTTCCCATGTCATCACAAGCAATAAAAAGGGGGTGCGTCCACAATGTAAATTAAGCAGTCACGATGCACCAACATCACATACAGCTCACGAAAACAACTCACACCAAAGATCACCCCCCGAGTGGGTTTTCCAAAATAATCTATTTTTATTAAAGTGCCAAACGGGCATTCGCCAATTTTAAAGTAAAACTTCATTTCTCAAAAAGCTCAAAACACTTTCAGAAGAAGTCATTTATCTTTAAATCTAGAAGTACATTTGAAATGCCGTGAATTATGTTTTAAGGCCAAACATGCATTCTTTCAAAACTGGGTGTCCGCCCGTCAAGAAAATATTTCAAGAGACGTGTATAAAATAAACGGCTCTTTTTTACATTGAACAATCATTTAAAAATTAATTATCTTATATTATTTATCATTCATTAAAATTAATAAAACGACAAGCAATTAATAACTTCTCAACTTAAAAGTAAGTGCAGTGGGGGACCTACCTCAAGACCAAGGCGCGACGACGACGCAAGCTCGGAAACCAGGCGCGACGACGGCTCTCACGTGGAAACAAGTGCGACGACGACGCTCACTAGGAAGCAGGCGAGACGACGACGCTCACTCGGAGACAGGCGCGACGTCGACGCAACCTCAGAAACAAACCGCGGCGATGGCGCTCACTCAAAAACGCCCCGCGCGGGTCCTAGAACGTCAAGCCGACCCAAATAACATTTAATTAATAAAAATTCTTGACAAACAAAGGCATATATATATATATATGCAACAAATATAAATATAAAACAGGCATAAAAAAAATGGTTATACCAACGAGGGGTCGTGACTAGAAAAGTCCACCAGAGGGCTGGTCGAGCAAAACCGAACGGGGGCTACGGAGGGCGCGCGACGGAGGCAGCTAACTCAAAGGAGGGTTTGGCCAGAATGAGGCCAGATCGGGGTAGCATAAGGGTGGCGCGGGGTCCCAGACAGGGAGGCATCGAGGTCGGGACACGGGCGCACCGTCGAGGGTGAGCCAGAGCTGGCGGAGGCCTGGCGGAGGCGAGCGGGCTGGGGGCGTGGCTGGCAGACAGCGGTGAGGGTGGTGCAGCGCTGTTGGATAGGAAAGCCGGGGATGGTTTTTTTGCGGCAAAGAGAATAGGAGGGGTCGACACCGGCTGGGTCTGGCGAATAGGAGGGCGTTGTGCGTGCTGGCCGGGGTGCAGGCTGTTGTGCGGCAAGAGCCGCATGCAAGGGGGGCCGAGACGTCGTCAGGGCTGCTGGGTGCAGCGACGGAAGCCATACAGGGAGGTGGTTCTGTAGGCTGAGGCGGTTGGGAAGGTGAGCCGGTCATGAAGGAGGGCGGATAGGGAAGTCAGTGGCAGGAGGAGCCGGACCAGGCTGCTGCTACATGGCTACAGCGGCGTGCAAAAGAGAGAAGAAAAATAAAAGGAGAGAAGGCAGGAGGGATGAGTTGGTCGGGGAACCGAGCAAGCAGGGAGGGCTGCTGGCGGAGCGACATGCTGCAGGCGCGGAGGCTGGGACGCTGGGGAGGAAAGCTGGGCGGGCTGCTGGTGCGCGGCTAGGGAGCAGGGGGTGCTGGCGGAGCGGCCAGGCTGCAGGCGCGGAGGCCGGGACGCTGGGGAGGAAAGCTGGGCGGGCTGCTGGGTGCTGCTGCGTGAAGAAGAGAGGGAGCAGGGAGCGGGTCGCGCGCAGGACCGGGAGACAAGGGGACAACGCGTGGAGGAAAAAAAAGAAAGAAGAAAAAAAAGTAAAAGTAAACAAAGATAAATAATAATAATCTGACTAATAATAGTAATAATCTTAATAAGAATAATCATAATAATCTTAATAATAATCTTAATAATAATCTTAATAATAATCTTAATAATAATCTTAATAATAACAATATTATAAATTATTGTTATTATTATTATTGAACATATTATGAAACTATTTTAAATTTAATTTATTCATTTAAATTTTATTATTTATTTAATCGGCTGAGCAACCGCGCACTCACCAAGTCTGAACACATGTTCGGACCGAATGCGTGGTGACCACGCACCACCCCGGACCGAATGCGCAGCGACCGCTAGCAGTGCGGTGTCTATGCACTGGCCCGAAACCCACCGAAAACATCAATGCTTCAACGAAAATTCAAACCTGGACCCGCCGAAACTCTTCCCAAAGTCGCGGGACTGAGAAAATAGTAAAAACATGGGCATTCGTGGTCAGGGTGTGACAATTCTCCCCACCACAGACACTTTCTGCCCCCAGAAAGTCACCAAGCCAACAGTTGACACAACATAATTTCATTCCCAGACAAAAATCATAGAGAACCAGGAGCTTCGGGGTGACCATTCCCAACAAACGTCACACCCGACCAATTCAAGAAAACCCACCACCCGAGATTGAGGGGAGAACATAAGAGGGTTCTCCCCACCACAAGAATTTACTAATACAGAAACCCTTGAAACCTGAACAAACAACCCCTGAGTGGTGGGCAATACGGGAACTCCCAAACCAAACTCATTCATTTTTCCCACATGTACCGAACAACACACCTAAGACTTGATAAAAAGCTTGTCACGGAACAATCCAGCAACTTGAGGATGAGAAATTAACTCAACACCTCCCATCAACTTTACAAAACGAACACTACCCTATTGAACACAGCTAGGACCAACTCAAAGACAGAACATGTCCGTTTATTCATGGGCCCACACCATTCAAAGAGACCAAACAACTTAAAAACCACACTGAGAGCAAATAAGACCACTTGGATTGTGGGAGAATGCGCTCCTCATGCCACCACAACAAGGATAAGATTACGACAGTGATGAGAATAGAAGAAGGAAACTTTGGATATTTCGCCATTCCGAAGTCGAAGACATTATCTGGACCGAGGTTCCACACACCCTCAACAATTCCTGACTGCGCGCGAGCTTCACCCCGAGACCTGTGGTTGGGGCCCTAATGGCTGAAGCATCTCCTGCCTCGCAGTCAGGCATTTTCATCTCCTGGTTTCTAACTCCTTCTGTTCGATGATTCCAACAACCACGATGGTCGTACATTTTCAAAGGTATGCAACAGGATGACTTAGAATGTCTGGACAGGCCATACTGGTGGCGCACAAGAGAGCGGTCCAACGAACTAGGAGCCGGTACCGACGAGGATAGTTTCTTGGAGACAGGTTCCACCGGCCCGGACTCTTTGCCAGGTAGGGAACCTTCGCGAAAGCCGACTACCGTTAATCACACCCAAAAATCTAATGACGATGAGACATTTCATCTTTACTAACCCAGAACTGAACCCTAACACAACTCTAGGGCGGTACGAACCTTAACTACCCTGGGAGTTCCCAACAACCTGAAGACACACTATCTTTCAGGACTATACAACTACCTCTAATAGACTTCGACTACCTCGATAAGAAAGAAACACACAAAAGGAACTGAGAACTGAGAATAACTTATTGACAACTTTGGGAGGCTTTCTGGGCGGCATACTCATGACTATCACGAAAAACACCATCGAAACCGGCATCAAGCCAAAACTCAATCAAAGCAACAACAAAAGCTAAGGGAAATAGGCCCATAATCCAAACATATACAACACAAGGATAAATCACTTTTCCAAAACCATTTTCTCTTTACAATTTAAAAAAAAACTCACCCATGGCACCTTATGAACCGTCACATGTGCGTTCATTCAATCTCGCTCATATCAGTTGCAAACAAGTGCCTCCACGCACTTTCCACACATACCCACGCACGTGTGACCCTCAATAAGGAGTGCCAAGGTTCAAACACTTATTTTTCTTACCAAATCCAAACACATACCAAGTTTTTCCAAACTGATACACCTTCTCTTTAAAAACCCACTTTAGTGATTTCAAAAACAATTTGGAGGAAAACCCCTTTTTTTCATTTCAAAATCACTTTCATTTTTCAACACACACACACATCAACCGAGTTCAAAACGAAACACAACCAACAACAAAACACCGGAACGAGGAACTAGGGCATATGCCTAACTCGGCGACATGGTGGTGAGCCATGCCCCAGGTAAAGCATAACACTAAGAGGACCTTGAGCCGGACACTTGGACTCCACATGGGTCACCACCCCATGTGAGTCCGCAAAGTGAACCGATTCGCATCCATTGTCATCCCTCAATCCAAAGCAACCAAAGATAAAAGACTCAAATCACGGACTAACCATGGTGACTCAGGTCTCGTCACAAGTGGTGGTGATCAGGCACCAACCCGAAACCTACCTCCTGAGCCCCAACAGTCCTAATCTCCTTCTATCGAACATCCCAAATAACAAAGGGCGCTCTGAAAAGCGAGGTCCGCTAAGAGACGACCTCCTCTGATACCATTTTGTCACGAACCAACCAGGGTCAACCCTGAACCGGTCACCCGAGCCGGTCCGCGACATGACCCGAGAGGCGTTCCCGATCCTCCCGGGCTGGCGACAAGCGCCAGGGCATCAACAGTGAGCAAGTGGGAACGATTTCGCCCAGTAAAAATAAATAATTAAAGCAGCAGAAAATAAACAGAGCAGCGCAAAATAAATAAACAAAGTAAAGTAACTAACAAGAACAAAAGAAATCAAAACTAACCGAAAGAGACAATCACTATCCCCGTGTGACCTTGCAGGTCACTCTCCAACTCACGACCAAACGTCACCCAAAGCGAACGCACCCAAGCTGTAACCTGCACAAACACTAAAAACAGAAAAGAACTATAGACGTGAGTATTAAAACTCAGTAGGCTAGCCCGATATCTATTCCCAATGCACTACCTTTAAATAAAGAAATTTACCAATTACAGGTTTGAACTAAATATACAAAAATATTGGTTTTCACACACACACACACTTTAATTTCTAAAACAAGTATCAGTCCATTGCCCTTTTTAATTTTAAACAAGTTTAATGTTTGAAGGGAATAAGTACATTTCATTTTTAAAACATTTTTCTACGAACAATTTAGAAATCTAGACTTCAGTTATTAACCAAAAAGGAAAACCACACATAGCACACATAACACACAACACATACCAAGGGCAATGGGAAAAGTGGCACACATAGGCCAGCAACCGAACTTGACCTCTCAATCGTCTGCCACACACAAATACACAATAATGGAAACATGGGTCGAACCTAGGAGATCGTGAACAATCCAGAACGTACTATACATCTGACTCATCCTGAAGGCATGCCCTAACTCGATGACGTCATAACGCCCTAACGCCCGGCATAGCCCTGTATGGCCTAACCGAGGGGCCCAATCCCCATAGCAGCAATAACTCAGTATTCCCCTGCTATGGGGCCACTAGCCAGTGCGTAATCTAAACTAGTGCAGCAATCGTTCTCAGAAAATTCACTCAATATGCCAGGTTCCCATGTCATCACAAGCAATAAAAAGGGGGTGCGTCCACAATGTAAATTAAGCAGTCACGATGCACCAACATCACATACAGCTCACGAAAACAACTCACACCAAAGATCACCCCCCGAGTGGGTTTTCCAAAATAATCTATTTTTATTAAAGTGCCAAACGGGCATTCGCCAATTTTAAAGTAAAACTTCATTTCTCAAAAAGCTCAAAACACTTTCAGAAGAAGTCATTTATCTTTAAATCTAGAAGTACATTTGAAATGCCGTGAATTATGTTTTAAGGCCAAACATGCATTCTTTCAAAACTGGGTGTCCGCCCGTCAAGAAAATATTTCAAGAGACGTGTATAAAATAAACGGCTCTTTTTTACATTGAACAATCATTTAAAAATTAATTATCTTATATTATTTATCATTCATTAAAATTAATAAAACGACAAGCAATTAATAACTTCTCAACTTAAAAGTAAGTGCAGTGGGGGACCTACCTCAAGACCAAGGCGCGACGACGACGCAAGCTCGGAAACCAGGCGCGACGACGGCTCTCACGTGGAAACAAGTGCGACGACGACGCTCACTAGGAAGCAGGCGAGACGACGACGCTCACTCGGAGACAGGCGCGACGTCGACGCAACCTCAGAAACAAACCGCGGCGATGGCGCTCACTCAAAAACGCCCCGCGCGGGTCCTAGAACGTCAAGCCGACCCAAATAACATTTAATTAATAAAAATTCTTGACAAACAAAGGCATATATATATATATATATATGCAACAAATATAAATATAAAACAGGCATAAAAAAATGGTTATACCAACGAGGGGTCGTGACTAGAAAAGTCCACCAGAGGGCTGGTCGAGCAAAACCGAACGGGGGCTACGGAGGGCGCGCGACGGAGGCAGCTAACTCAAAGGAGGGTTTGGCCAGAATGAGGCCAGATCGGGGTAGCATAAGGGTGGCGCGGGGTCCCAGACAGGGAGGCATCGAGGTCGGGACACGGGCGCACCGTCGAGGGTGAGCCAGAGCTGGCGGAGGCCTGGCGGAGGCGAGCGGGCTGGGGGCGTGGCTGGCAGACAGCGGTGAGGGTGGTGCAGCGCTGTTGGATAGGAAAGCCGGGGATGGTTTTTTTGCGGCAAAGAGAATAGGAGGGGTCGACACCGGCTGGGTCTGGCGAATAGGAGGGCGTTGTGCGTGCTGGCCGGGGTGCAGGCTGTTGTGCGGCAAGAGCCGCATGCAAGGGGGGCCGAGACGTCGTCAGGGCTGCTGGGTGCAGCGACGGAAGCCATACAGGGAGGTGGTTCTGTAGGCTGAGGCGGTTGGGAAGGTGAGCCGGTCATGAAGGAGGGCGGATAGGGAAGTCAGTGGCAGGAGGAGCCGGACCAGGCTGCTGCTACATGGCTACAGCGGCGTGCAAAAGAGAGAAGAAAAATAAAAGGAGAGAAGGCAGGAGGGATGAGTTGGTCGGGGAACCGAGCAAGCAGGGAGGGCTGCTGGCGGAGCGACATGCTGCAGGCGCGGAGGCTGGGACGCTGGGGAGGAAAGCTGGGCGGGCTGCTGGTGCGCGGCTAGGGAGCAGGGGGTGCTGGCGGAGCGGCCAGGCTGCAGGCGCGGAGGCCGGGACGCTGGGGAGGAAAGCTGGGCGGGCTGCTGGGTGCTGCTGCGTGAAGAAGAGAGGGAGCAGGGAGCGGGTCGCGCGCAGGACCGGGAGACAAGGGGACAACGCGTGGAGGAAAAAAAAGAAAGAAGAAAAAAAAGTAAAAGTAAACAAAGATAAATAATAATAATCTGACTAATAATAGTAATAATCTTAATAAGAATAATCATAATAATCTTAATAATAATCTTAATAATAATCTTAATAATAATCTTAATAATAATCTTAATAATAACAATATTATAAATTATTGTTATTATTATTATTGAACATATTATGAAACTATTTTAAATTTAATTTATTCATTTAAATTTTATTATTTATTTAATCGGCTGAGCAACCGCGCACTCACCAAGTCTGAACACATGTTCGGACCGAATGCGTGGTGACCACGCACCACCCCGGACCGAATGCGCAGCGACCGCTAGCAGTGCGGTGTCTATGCACTGGCCCGAAACCCACCGAAAACATCAATGCTTCAACGAAAATTCAAACCTGGACCCGCCGAAACTCTTCCCAAAGTCGCGGGACTGAGAAAATAGTAAAAACATGGGCATTCGTGGTCAGGGTGTGACATGCAGCAATCGTTCTCATAAGATTCACTCAATATGCTAGGTTCCCATGTCAACACAAGCAATAAAAAGGGGTGCGTCCACAATGTAAATCAATCATTCACGATGCACAAACATCACATACAGCTCACGCAATCAACGCACACCAAAGATCACCCCTGAATAGGTTTTCCAAAATAATTTATTTTATTAAAGTGAAAAATGGGCCTTCAAAAATTTTATTTTAAGTAATAATAATAATAATATCAATGCTATAATAATAATAATGGTAATAATATCAATAGATAAATAATAAAAATAATATTAATAACAACAAAAGAAATTAATAACAAACTTAAAGTTAATAAAATGATAATTTTATTACATTTAATTTTAAATAATAATTATATTTATAACAACTTAATAATAATAGTATTATTACTAGATCAAATAATAATAAAATAACCATTTGCGCGGACATGTTCTCATTATTATAATTTAAACATTAACCTTGTTTTATCGATACAAAAAAAATTATTTGGCTTCCATTTTCGATTCAATTAATTTATTTACTTAATTTATTATTTATTTTAAGTGTCGCGTCATCGCGCAATCACCAGGACCAAATGCACAGTCTCCGCTAACGGTGCGGTGACCGTACACCGGTCGAAGACCCACCAAAAACATCAAACTTCGGAAAATTTCAAACAGGGACCCAACTAAACCCCGTTCAAACAATGCGGGACCGATAAAAGAATAAAATAGCAGGTGTCCGTGGTCGGGGTGTGACAATTCTCCCCACCATAGACACTTTCTGCCCCCAGAAATTCACCAAGTCAATAGTTGTCACAACTTGAGTCCATGTCCAGACAAAAACATAGAGAACCGAGAGGCTCGGGATGACCATTACCAATAGTTAGCATAACTCGAGTCTGTGCCCAGGAAAAAACAGAAGAAACTGAGAGGCTCGAGGTGACCATTACCATCACAAGTCACACCCGACCAACTCAAGTACAATCATTGTCTGAGGTTGAGGGGAGAACACAGGAGGGTTCTCCCCACCACAAGAATTCACTAATACTGAAACCCTTGAAACCCGAGCACATCACCCCTTGGGGGCAACGCGGGAACTCCCAAACCAAACTCATTAATTTTCCCCACATATACCGAACAACACACCTGAGACTTGACAAAAATCTTGCTACGGAACAATCCAGCAACTTGAGGATGATAAATTCACTCAACACCTCCCATCAATTTAATGAAATGAACACCACCCTAACAAACACACCCGAGACCAACTCAAATTTAGAACATGTCCCTTTATTCACAGGCCCACGTCATTCAAAGAGACCAAACAACTTAAGAACTACACTGAGAGCAGATAAGACCACTTAGATTATGGGGGAACGAGGTCATCACTCTACCACAACAAGGATGAGCTTACGACATCGATGAGAATAGAACAAGGGAAATTTTGGATATTTTCATTCCAAAGATGAAGATGTTATCTAGACTGAGGTTCCACACACCCTCGGCAACTCCTGACTATGCGCGAGTTTGACCCCGAGACCTGTGGTTGGGGCCCTGATAGCTGAAGCATCTCCTGCCTCATAGTCAGGCATTTTCATCTTCTGGTCTCTAACTCCTCTCATTCGATGATTCAAACAACCACGATGGTCATACATTTTCAAAGGTATGAAACATGATAGCTTAGAATGTCCATACTGGCTATACTGGTGACGCACAAGAGAGCAGTCCGACGAACTAAGAGTTGGTACCGACGAGGATGATTTCTTGGAGACAGGTTCCACCGGCCCGCACTCCTTTCCAGGTGGGGAACCTTCGCGGAAGTTGACCATCGTTAATCACACCCAAGACTCTAATAGTGATGAGAAATTTTATCTTTACTAGTCCAGAACTGAACCCTCAAATAACTCTAGGGAGGTACGAACATTAAATACTCTTGGAGTTCCCAATAACCCGAAGACACACTATCTTTCAGAACTATACAACTACCTCTAATAGACATCAGTTACCTCGAAAATCAAGCAACACAAAAAGGGAACTGAGAACTCGGCATAACTCATTAACAACTTTTGGAGGCTTTCTGGGCGGCATACTCATGACAACACGAAAAACACCATCGAAACTGGCATCAATCCAAAACTCAATCAAAGCAACAACATAAGCCAAGGGGAAACAGACCCATAAGCCAAACATATACAAACCCAAGACAAAAATCGCTTTTCCAAAACCGTTATTTCTTCAAAATTCTAAAAACTCACCTATGAAACCTTATGAACCATCACTCGTGCGTTTATTCAATACCGCTCACACCATCTGCGAACAAGTTCCCCCACACACTTCCATACATACCCACGCACGTGTGACCCTCCATAAGGAGTGCCAAGGTTCAAACACTTCTTTTCCTTATCAAATTCAAACACACGCCATGTTTTTCCAAACCAATACACCTTCTCTTTAAAAACCCACTTTAGTAATTTCAAAATAAATTTGGAAGAAACACTTTTTCATTTAAAAAAACCAATTTCACTTTTAATGCACCCTCAAATAAACTGAGAATAAAACAAAACACAAGCAGTAATAACCCACTGGAATGAGAAATGAGTGCATATGTCTGACCCAGCGACATGCTGGTGAACCATTCCCCAGGTAAACCATAACACTAAGAGGACCTTGAGCCGGACACTTGGACTCCACATGGGTCACCACCCCATGTGAGTCCACAAAGTGAACTGATTCACCTCCATTTTCATCCCTCAATCCAAAGCAACCAAAGATGAGAGACTCAAATCCCAAACTAACCCTGGTAACTCAGGTCTCGTCACGAGCGGTGGTGATCAGGAACCGATCCGTAACCTACTTCCTGAGCCCCAACAGTCCTAATCTCCATCTACCTGACATCCCAAATAACAAATGGCGCTCTAAAAAGTGGGGTCCTCTAAGAGCCGACCTCCTCTGATACCATTTTTTCACGAACCAACCCGGGTCGACCCTGAACCGGTCACCTGAGCCGGCCCGTGACATGGCCCGAGAGGCGTTCCCGATCCTCTCGGGCTGGCGACAAGCGCCAGGGCATCAACAGAGGTTGTGGGAACAATTTCACCCAAAACAAATAAATAAATAAAGAATTTTAAATAAAACAAAGCAAAAAATAATTAAATAGAGCAAAGTAACTAAACAAGAACAAAAGAAAATAAAACTAACCGAAAGAGACAACCACTATCTCTGTGTGACCTCGCGGGTCACTCTCCAACTCACGGCCAAACGTCACCCAAGGAGAATGCACCCAAGCTATAGCCTACACAAACACTAAAAACAGAAAAGAACTATAGGCGTGAGTATAAAAACTTAGTAGGCTAACCCGATATCTATTCCCAATGCACTACCTTTAAATAAAGAAATCTATTAATTCTAGGTTTGAACTAAATATACAAGATATTGGTTTTCACACACACACACTTTCATTTCTAAAACAAGTATCAGTCCATTTCCCTTTATAATTTAAAAACAATTTTTTCTAATGTTTGAAAGGAACAGGTGCATTGCATTTTAAAACAATTTTGAGAACAATTAGAAAACCAAACTTTAGTTATTAGCCAAAAAGGAAAACTACACATAACACACAACACACGCCAAGGGAAATGGAAAAAAATGGCACACATGAGCCAACAACCAAACTAGACTTCTCAATTGTGTGCCACGCACAAATAAACACTAAATGAAACATGGGTCGAACCTAGGAGATCGTGAACAATCCAGAACGTACTATTTATCTGACTCATCCTAAAAGCATGCTCTAACTCAATGACGTCATAACGCCCTAACGCTCGGCATAGCCCTACATGGCCTAACCGAGGGGCCCAATCCCCATAGCAGCAATAACTCGGTATTCCCCTGCTATGGGGCCACTAGCCAGTGCGTAATCTAAACTAGTGCAGCAATCATTCTCAGAAGATTCACTCAATATTCCAGGTTCCCATGTCAACACAAGCAATAAAAAGGGGTGCATCCACAATGTAAATCAATCATTCATGATGCACAAACATCACATACAGCTCACACAATCAACGCACACCAAATATCACCCCTGAATGGGTTTTCCAAAATAATTTATTTTATTAAAGTGTCAAACGGTCCTTTACAAATTTTATTTTAAGTAATAATAATAATAATATCAATGCTACAATAATAATAATGGTAATAATATCAATAGCGAAATAATAAAAACAATATTAATAACAAAAAAGAAATTAATAACAAACTTAAAGTTAATAAAATGATAATTTTATTACATTTCATTTTAAATAATAATTATATTTATAACAAATTAATAATAATAGTATTATTACTAGATCAAATAATAATAAAATAACCATTTTTGCGAACATATTCTCATTTTTATAATTTAAACATTAACCTTGTTTTATCGATACAAATTTTTTTTATTTGGATTCCATTTTCGATTCACTTAATTTATTTACTTAATTTATTATTTATTTTAAGTGTCATGTCATCGCGCAATCACCAGGACCAAATGCATAGTCGCCGCTAACGGTGCGGTGACCGTACACCGGCCGAAGACCCACCAAAAACATCAAACTTCAGAAAAGTTCAAATAGGGACCCCACTAAACCCCATTCAAACAATTCGGGGCCGATAAAAGAATAAAATAGCAGGTGTCCGTGGTTGGGGTGTGACATAAACCACAACTATTGGGAATCTCTACCCACAAAATTGGTCAAAACCACCTCATCATGGAGTTAACCTATGTGCACACGACTCAATCGGTGATTTGGCTGTCATGGGTGAGAGACAATCACCAAGTAAGAACCTAATCCACACCATCTCTGGCACTTCATGCCCCTGTGACCATGTCGCTCAAATCTAATGGCCTTACCATCCAAGTATCACGGGCCTTGCCCAACCTAACGACCTCACAGCCTCAATCCAACATCCATGATGCCCAATCATGTGGTCAAAACCACTTAATACAATTTAGTCCAAGGCTAACCACTGATCATAATCACTCAATCCCAATGTCCATGCCATCCCAACCTCAGGCCAATCCCATCACAACCCCATGGGTCTCAGCATATGTAATCTCAATAAGTATATATATATAAATCACATTAAAACACTTTATAATCAAAAATTCAATTTAAACGGATTGAATTGAACAAGATACAAGATCTGTCATATTATAATATAGGTCTTGAATTCCTATAATTAGCTTAATCAATACTTTCCAATTTAAACATACCAGTTCAAATCAAAACAATTCAATTAAAACCATTTTGGAACCCCTGACCAAAATTACCTAAGGAGCAACGACCTCTAACCTGGCCTTTCTTAAGCATAATGGGAATTGGGCATGCTCATGACATCCCACATGGTCCATCAATCATTTTGACACTCTATAATATGGTATCTCTCAATACCCATCATTGTTATAAAAATATGTGACCCCCAAAAGTCTGTGAAAACTCAAAACAAGGTATGCACCACCTACCTTAGGCTCGTAGACGTATGCATGTCTGATATCGAGGTCCAATTCAAAGCCAATTAACGAAGATCTGAGTTTCCATCTTAAACCCTGAAATTGGTTCAAACGAAAACAATGGTCTGTAATATGAATGATCAGAAAAGAAGAAGGGTGTGTGGGGTTAGCCTTACAGAGGATATCCCATAGCTTCTGAGAGATCGAATAATAGAGGTAGGATGGAGGAGTTAGATCAAAATAAACTAAAGGAAAGGAGGGGTGTTGCCTACTATGTGTGTGACCAAGAAGGAGAGTAAGAAAGGGAGGAAGGGAGGGAATGGAAAAAATAAGGAGAAATAGTAATTTTCCTCATTTACAAGGTTGCGTGGTTTACCCGCACAGTTTTCCAAACTGTGTAGCAGCCATGTAGAAGCCACTACCCAGAAACCCCAGGCTCACACGGCCACCCCACACGGTTTTCCAAACCGTGCGAAAACTGTGCACAGCTCTCTACAACACTACAGACAATTCTGCACTGTCATGTGCCATCACTCGCATTGTTTCCCCTAAATTGTGCGCCTACACCTTATTCCCAAAAACTAGGCCTTCGGTCCTCCAATGCTCCCAAACCAAAAAAAAAATACCTTAGGCACTCTCCTTGCCTCTAAACCAACCCAAAACACCATTTAAGGCCAATAGAACTCTTGTATATGAGTTCCAATCAATGAATCCTCGTTCTAAAAACTCGTGTTGTTATATATCTCAACATGAAGGTGAGGTAGATAACTTGAAGAAGGATTTAATAGAAAGAGATCATACTTGCATTAAGCTCTCAAAACAAGATACTATTAATGAAAAAGAGTTTTAGGAGATTATGGTGAGATTATCTAAATATAAAGAAGAGTCGATAAGAATAATCTAAGAATATAATTATTCCACTAAATAGATTTTGAATAAGATCCATGCATTGAAAGAAAATCTAAAAAAATGTTTTTGATGTCAAAAATGATCAATTTGATATAAAATCCAATAGGATCAAGGAACTTGATAAATTTCCTTAATAAAAGAGTAGAATGAATGATGAAGGTATTGAAAGAATTAGGAAGTACTATGAATATAGAATAACATTTACTAAATATAAAATGAATTCCCTCAATATTATATATCTTGAATTGAAAAAAAATGGAACATTAAAAAGACTCATTTTGAGACTTCATAATCAACGAATTATGGATCTGGTATGACACGTTATTATTTGGAGGATTATACTATCATAATACCTCCATCATATAGTAAGAAGATAATTACATCACTGGATATGTTTTCAACACATGAAAACCCTTGTGTTAAAAAAAAGTTTTATGTGATAGATGCAATAAATATTCAAAAAAAATGAAAGATGATGTTTAAACACACTTCTAGTACAAGAAGAATCCCTGAAGAGAATGAATATTACATCAAGAAATGAATATGATTTAATGGATAAACGGATAAGAACCATGTCAAACAAATAAATAGAAGTTGTAATGAGATCCATAGTGACTCAAGATAAACCATAATTGAAGTTAAGATGTTAAATAATTAATAATAGAGTTAATAGAGAAACATGGTTGAGAAAATCATCTCAATGATGTTTTTTACCTTATTGAACATGAATATACAACTTATTCCTGTATTTATTTTCATTATTGTATTTTTACATACAATATACAGAATTTAATGATAAGCATGAAATCATGGGGTTGTTTGGTAATATCCTAGAAAATAAGGATGGAGAATATTCCATCATGGTTTGATATTATATTTGGTATTTAGAAGAATAAGCATTGAATAAAATCATCATTGATGGTGATGTCTAAGTAGTCAACACTAGAAATCCACATGAAGAATTTAATTTTGGTGTTTTCTTATTGGAACATATTGAAATATATATTTTATTAGACTCGACATTATGAATTCAATGAAGAGTGATTCCCTTGAGAGGATACAAAGAGAAGGATAATGAAGAATCTTCCAGAACTATTTTTCTCACACACATTTGATTATTCTGAAATTTCTTGAAGAGAATGTCACTGACAAGGTATATTTTCTTAACATTATCATCCTTGAAAATACAAAATCATATTCTAAAGGAGGATAAAAAAATTTAATGACTTGAAAAAATGGAAGGATGGATAATTTCCAATATTGTTTTCAAATCTGGTTATTCATCCCTAAATGCTATTAATATGTTTTTTGAGGTGAGTGTAGGAGTTTTAGGTTGAAATTTTTATATTTAAGTGGGTATCTATCATTTGTTATTCTTAGAATACAAGTGGACACCCTTGAAGAAAATATTGTGAGTTATCATTTCATATTGTATCGTTTTTAAGGGACAACCATTTTTTCTAGATCGAACCCTCTTGTTTTCTATAATAATATTGAATCATGTAAAGTTAGAGTGAAATGGATGATGAAACTTTTATATGTATTAATTAATACAAATTTTCCAATTTACTTTGTATATATTTTCAATAATGGAAAGATAAAGTGAAATGAATGTTTGATAATAAAGGGGAGAGAAGTCCTGACACATTTTGACATATAATTTCTACATGGGTATTGACTGAAAAATAAAAATGGGGAGATTATTGTGTCCAGTGAGTGTAATTTGTATTTGTTATCAAGGAATGATGATCAAGAAATGTCAATATATTTAACATGAATTTAAGTAGCTTAGAAGATTCTTGTTGAAGAATAAGGGAACCCAAGAGGTTTTTCATGCCTATCAAGTATCTTGGAAGTTTTGTTTTTAAGGAGTTCTACCGATGTTGTTTAAAGAGAATTAAAAATATTCATTGATGATGAGGAAGTATTTATAGGAATACTATGGAAATTCAATGGTCAAAGGAACTACTATTGGGGTTCTACTGATGGTGTGATACTACTGGGGTGCTACTATTTGGGTGATACCACCAGTGTGATACCTTCAGGTTGCTACCATTGGGTTGAAACCATCTGGTGATACCAGTGAGGTTCTACCACAAAGTGATACTACTAGGTGATACCATAATTATTATACCATCAAGTGCTACCACTTAGTGCTACCATGGGTTTATTACCACTAGGTTCTATTATCATGTTCTATAGTAAGGTTTTACTATGGGTGTGCCACCATTAGGTGTGCTACCATTATGGATAAGGTGATACCTTGAGGATGAAGTTATACTATTGAGGTTGAGGTGATACCATGAAATATTAGGAAGTGATACCATTTGATTGTAGGAGGTTCTTTCATGATCTCTATATAGAAGGAGGTTCTACTGTGAGCCAAGCAATTATATGAGGTGAAATTTTTTACTGGTAGGAGGAGATATTACAGCCTTCTAACCACAAGCTTCACATGATGGGAGGTGTTCTCATGCATATAAGATAAGAATGGGTTAAATTATTATACATTGGAATCATTCCATGTTAAAATATTATCATATAGATTTATAGGAGCTTGGGGAGTTATGTTCACCTATTCATAAAGATGTAAATATGGTTGGGTGAAATCAAAATGATGGCCCATGCATGCGGTTTTACTTAAAAGCATGAAATTTGAATAAGATAATCCATGGAAAGGGAATGTAGTTGATTTTCTTCAAAGGAACTGATTTTTCATGTTATATATTCAATACTCATGCATATGGTCATGCATGTACATAAAGAAGGAAACAACTAAATGATTGAATGAATGCTGGGAAGATGAATAAAGAAACTAGATGATGTTTGAGCTTACATAGGATATGTTGATGAAAATATATGATTCATGTATGTATACAGATGTTATAAGAATTTTATTATTATAATGTTAATGGATATTCCGCAATTATTACAAACTATGTAAAGAAACATGAGAAATAATATTTGAGTCCTTAGGGTATTTAAATGAGGGGTTATGGAATTATGCATGATGATGTAATTAATATAATATTTCAATGAAGAATTTCATGATATTAGGATCATGATTCATGTGGAATTGATTAAGTATAACTTTATTATGTTATATGCCAAATAATATCTAGGACTATTGAGAATTTAATTAGTGTTTTCATTATGGAAGAATTAAAAGGAAGAATAACCATGTTGCAGTTATATGTAGTTATGTAGAAGAAATTATGGAGGAACATATGGGATCTAAGATCTCATGAAGGAGAAACTAATGCTATAGTTATCATATCTTATATATATACATTTTATAGGTTATCATAGAAAGGCGAAGTAGATGTTGGAGTTATTGATCCAATACGAAATCTGTAGAAAATATCTATTGGTATGATTAAATAATAGAGACCTCGGTCAGTTCATTCACATATATCCTAAATAGTAGATTAAGAAGAAAGAGATTTAGTGTAGTCTGTTATGCATATAATAAGAATGTGAGAATAATAGAGAAGAGAAGAAAATATTGTGTATATCTTTTTACATAGGAAGAATAGGAAGAAGAAGAGTTAGTTGAGTTGGCTATGAAGTTCTCAAATAGAATAAAACATCTTTGCACTCCTATTTTCATAGAAGATGAAGAATAAATGAAGAATATTGAAGGGGAATAAGAATTATTTTTTGTATAAGTTTGTGAATGTGAATGGAAGAATATGAGGTTTTTTGTAGAGTCGTGCATACAAATAGAAGAATAGACTTTCTACTGTGAAAAGGAAGAAGAATAAGGAGCATCACATCAACTATTATAAAATAAATTATATTGGTCTAAGAATATGTTATTGGTTCTCCAAAATGAAATTTTAAATATATTGGATGTACCTGAGTGTGGGATGCACCAAAAAAGTGTGTGGGATGTACACTGTATACTGTCAGGAGATAATATTGTAACACTCACATGGTTTTACTAGAGGGTTGTGTGATTACGGGTGTTACCAAATCACACTAAGTATTATCCTTCTCACATTGAGTGGTGGATAATGTAAATTCTTATGTCCCTTTAAGTGTTTGTGTTGGGATGTGCATTTGAGACCAAAGTGAAGGATAAAGAACAAGAGAATAAATTCACCTTTACCAATGAAATAGGTTTAAAAAATATATAAAAGTATAATTTTGGTTTAAAAGGATCTACACTAATTGACACCCACATATTTGTGTCAATAATATCCCTCCATGGATCCTATAAAATACATAATCAACATGACTTAGTAATCAATTGCCATCCATCTTGTAAAAACTACCATGCAGAATGTGAATATTTTCCTTAGTTAGTTAATAAACATAAGCCATCCCAGAGAATGAAGGTGTAATAAATCATTATAAAATATCCACAGTGAATCACAAAAAACATTAAAATATATTGACAGAGATGAAAAATTCCATTATAAAATAATTATCAACATTCTTTTAAAAAGAAGAAGAAACCCCATTTTCTTTTTATATATTTTGAAAAATATAAAATTCGTAGAAAAATAGAAATAGAATTTTATTTGAAACCCCATAAAAAACTGTAAATGAATTTTGATAATGAATAATGTCCATGACGAAGTGAAAAATATTTCAAGCGGTAAACATTAAAAAACATTCTATTTTCAATTTATAATGAAATTCAAAAATGAACCGTATAAAAAATGTTAAATATATTACTTTTTATACATTGTATAAATTCCAAAGATAGTTAAAAATGACCATAAAACAATAAGTGGAGATTAGAGAAGATCAGTCTTGAATAAATATAAAGAACATTGGAATAAATGAAAATCATGGGAAAAAGACTTCAAAACTTTAGAAATAAATATTTTAATGAAAAGCCATTACGTCATCAAAAAAACCCATGAAATAGAAATAAATAAATATAACATTAAATATCATTAATAGATATATTATAATGGTATAAAATATCTAATGGATAATACATACTCCTTATAAAATAAAATAGGTTCATAATAGATAATATTCTATAAATAATGAAAATTGATATAATGATCCCTTACCTCAAATCCCGAATTGATTAGGGTGTGCATCTAGAGTCCTAAATAACCAAATTATATTTATAAAAATGCATTATTTAGATACATTTTTAGTAATATTTTAATTTTTATGTTCCATTTAGTATCATATTTCATTCATTTATTGTATAGTTTTTTCTCTCCTCGACCGCATGGGGATTTTCTATCAATTCCCCCAAAAATAATTTAGTATATTGAGCATGGTCAAATGAGTTATGTAAAAAATTAATTGTATGTATTATATTAATTATAATCTAATTCATGTTTTTGATATAGTTTTGGATTCCCATATTCATTTCATGGAACTTATGGTGATGGTTCTCGTGAATGCTTAAAATTTTCCTTTTTCAATGATTATTGATTTAACTAAAGAATTGAATTTATTAGTAAATATAATTTTTATTATCACTATTATATAATTATGAAAGCATATTAAATTCATCATTATTACTTATTATTACCAGTATTTATGTTATCTTAGTCATTCAGTAAGTAAATGTTGTAACGACATTCATATTGGTGGTAAAAGAAACCCATGTAAGAACACATTATAACAACTGAATGAGTAAGAACACGAAAGTTCATAATGATAATATAACTTATATAGATTATTAATCCATCATAAATATCATATTTATTCTTAAAATTAATTGTTATACCAATGAATATTGGGAAGTGATGAAAAATGAAATACATCATCCATGGAGGTAGTGGTCCTCACATACAAACGAGTTGTGTTTCAATTTTTTATTGATTGGGAGGGAAGAAGGTAAATAATGATTTATATTTTAAGAATAAAACTTATTTCATATATATCATATTAATTTATTAAACCCATATTTATAACTAACCATGTGAGGCGGTGATTGAAATTGAAATACATCGTTCATGGAGTCGGTAGTCCACACTTACACATGAGCGACATTTTCATTTCCCAGTGGATAGAATGGAAGTATATTATGGTTGCTATATCAATATAATTAAATTTTAGTAAAATAAAAATACTTATGTTATTATTTTATGTTTTTTATATTTTATATGAAAGATGTTTGATAATAATGAAACTTGAAAGAACTCAGTTAAGACAATTATATATTTCTTAGATTTCCTCATCTGGATCTCTCAATAAGGATTCTTATATTGGTATTTTGGGGATTCCATAACATATAAGAAGTGAATAAGGGTTTTTTATAGTGATTTTTTCAGATATTGGTTGATCTATGGTGCTCAAGGATTGTGTAAATGTGAGGAGGTGAAGGCCTCTTTTTATAAGTGAGAGAGGTGACACTTTTTGTAAATACCCTTAACTTTAAAATAATATAAATGTATTTCTTAGGTTCATATGGAACCAAGATGCCAAATTTTTTAGGATAGGATATGTTAGGGACTAAATATACTCATACAATCAAATTTAGACAAGTTTTTGTGATATTTAAATCCTTATCCATTAGATTAACCCCCGTTAACAACTTTTAAAAACTTACCGTGGTGAAATACTTTTACCATTGTAACTCATTTTTATGAAAAAAATGAAATTGAGATTATTAAAAAAAATATAAAATTTCATATTCATGTTATAAAAAACAATTTTATAAGATTCAATTCCCATATGTGGTAAAATTTTAATTTTAATGTGAGCACACGTAACAGAACAAAAGGCAATTTTTAGAAAACTTTCTTTATAAGCATAAAAATAACTTTACCCCAAAATCATATATAAAAATGATCCACATTAAATTTATTAGTTTAATATTAAAAAAATAGAGTTTTATTAATTTAAAAATAATCAAAAATTGAATTTAACCTTATAAATTCTTAATTAAATAAAAGGATTAAAAAATTATTAAAATAAAACAACCCTTGGGATTTAAAATGTCAAAAAAAGGTTTATAAATTCAAAATAATACTTTTAATTGTTTTATTTTAATTCATAAACGTATTTCGTTTTATAAAAATAAGATTTCATGATCTTTTAAGTCGTTATTATATCATGATGATGTCCTAAAAGTGACAATATTTATTAAAATTGTATTTTTCAACATTCACCAAAAAATAAACCATTTCAGTAAAATCTCAAAAATTCACCATATGATAATTATGTCAAGATTAAATCAAAAATTAAGTTCATTTCATCAAATTAAAATTATTTAATTCATTATTTTATATTTTAAATGAAAATACAAAATATAAAAAAAACTGCTTTTATATAAAAATGAGCCTTTTAAATTTTAAGTGTTCTTAATTTTAATTCATAAAATTTCATAGGTATTATGAAATATTAAATAATTGTTTAAAATCAAAAATATTTAAGGAGTCATAATTGATGTTTTTATAATAAATAATTTTATTTTTATTTTTATCTTTTTATTTACTTGAGGTTTTACACTTGTAATTTTATCAATGATGTTTCACGTAATGTTCATCTCTAGTTGTAATAAAATATATTGCGGTTCATTTTTATTCAATTGTGTGTGTGATACAAGCTATTAAATATATTCTTTATTTAAAGATTAATTTTATCTTGAAATATTGGGGTGTTAATTCCCCCATTCAATAAATTGTATCCTTAATGTTATAATTTTTTCCATACCAAAATGAATATATCTTGACATAACACTAAAAAAACGTAGATTGGAGACATTTTTGCATTAGTGATGTTTGATATAAACATCGATAAATGAAAATTCATTTACCTATGTTTCTAAAAAAGTCGGTAAATGAGTTATAAAACATGATTTTATTTTGAATTTCATAATTTTTTAGGGAAATTTATAAACATTGCTAATTTAGGATGTTTATAAATATCACTAATTAGTGACACCCCATTTACCGATATTTCTAAAAATATCAGTAAATGTGATTTTTTTAAAATATATATTTTTTTAAAATGTATTACCACACCCCCCCCCCTCAAGCGCACACCATCAACCACCCACCCCCTCGCTCCCTGACGCATCCCCCTGCCCCTCCCCTCAAGACCATGCCCCCACCCCTTGCTCCCTAACATGCCCCCACATCCCTAATGCACAACCCCGATCCAAACTCCCCTTTCAATACTACCCTTATTCCCCCTTGGGATTCAAAACCTGGACCTCATGCCTAACCGCACAGGATTGTGACCAACTAGCCAGCTAAATTTTTATTTATAAAAATATACAATCTTATATTTATACATATAGTAATATATTTCAGTATTATATATATAAAAATATATTTGTATAAATATATTTGTGTTTATATATATATATATTATTTGTTAATATATATATGTGTGTGTGTGTGTGTGTGTGAATATATACATATATTAATATATATGTGTAGTTGGGGTGGCACATAATTTGTAAGCCCCATAATCCTGCATTCAAAGACCAGAGTTTGAATCCTGACAAGCCGCTTGGGGGTTTATGATGCTGGAACTGATTCATGAATGATTTAAGAAGATAGTGATGCAGGAATGACGCAGACATGTTGACACATGGAGGATAATGTAGGCATGACGTTGCATTGGGCCTTCGGGACATAATCTTAGGCCACTGGATCTTGGACCTACGGGCTATGTAATGGATCTCCCTCTACCTAGACTGAAATAGGTCTTTGATTTCATAATAAAAAGAGTCTTTGGCCACAACTTATATATATGTGTGTGTGTGTGTGTATTTATATATATCTGTGTAGCTGTTTTTACAGACAAGCACACATGTGCGCGTACACACACATGTGCGCGTACACACACATGCATGCATATATCTATGTATTTATATATGTGTCTGTATATATTTATATATACATATATTTGTGTATGTTTATATATCTCTCTCTCTGTGTGTATGTGTCTTATATATATTATGATATTTAAATATATGTTAATGTATTTTTATATCATTATAAATATATATATACATACATATAATTATAATTATAATTTTTTATATATATCTAAATTAATATATATATAATTAGCCATGTTTTAAAACACTAGTAAAAATATCACTAAAATAGTCACGTTTTTTTAAAAGCGTGGTTAAATTTAAAATGTGAATGTGTTTCTTATATATAAGTTTATGTTTATATATATGTGTGTGTGTGTGTGTTTATATATAAAAATATAAATATATATATACACATAGATGTATATATGTATATATACATCTGTATATATATTATTTATTAATATATATGTATATATATAATTGTGTGTATGTATATAAATATTTGTATATATATATATCTTTGTGTGCGTGTTTATGTATATATATATATATATATATTAATATATATCTCTGTGTGTGTATATAAATATATATTGTATTACGAAACCAAAGCTCCCACCATGCATGATGAGATCCACCCCTGTACGCCCACACACCCTGGAATGCCTCCACACGTGGACAAAACCTATGTCGAAAATCAGCCTCGATCAGAATTCAATCCCAACACTATCAGCGTCACACCAAAAGGCTGGAGTAACTCATCTATGCCAATTTTGGATATATAATTGTTTTATGGTATATATATATACATGAATATATTTTTGTATTTAAAAAATTAATATATTATATATATAATTTAACATATTAATATTCATATATTAATATATATATATATATATATATATATGTTTATATGTAATGTTTATATATATATGTTTATATTTTATATTATATATGTGTGTGTGTTTATATTATATATATATTTATATATATATGTTTATATATCTATATATCTATATTTTATATTATATTATATATATATATGTGTGTTTATATTTTATTTTTATATATATGTTTAAATTTTTTATAAATCATATGATTATATTAATATATATGTGTTTATATTATATATATATGTTTATATTATATATATGTATATATTTTATATATACATGTTTATATATATGTGTGTGTTTATATATATGTGTGTTTATGTTTATATATATGTGTGTGTGTGTGAGTGTTTATATACATGTTTATGTGTATGTTTGTGTATATAGTTGTATGTATATAATTATAATTATATATATATAATTAGTCATGTTTTAAAACATTGGTAAAAATGCAACTAAAGTAGCCTTGTTTTCTTAAAAAAAGTGACTAAATTTATAATATATATGTATTTTTATATATAAATATATGTGTATATATATATATTTATACGTGTGTGTGTGTCTATATATGTATGTGTGTGTGTACGTGTGTATATATTTGTGTCTGTGTTTATATATATATATATATATATATTTATATATGTATGTGTGTGTCTACATGTGTTATATATTTATATATATATATATGATTATATATATGTGTATGTGTTTATATATATATATATAAATATATTTACATCAATGCAGATAAAATCAGCTATATAAATATATGTATTTTTAGTGACATTTCCTGAAAACATTGATAAATTTAAAATTAGCAACATTTTAAAACTATGCTAGAGAAAACATCTCTAAATTCCGGTTTTTTTGTATTGTAAGTATAAGATTAGATCGTGATAATAATTTACAAAGTTATTACAAGGAAACTCCATATTTCTTGATTAAATATTTCAAAAAACATGTATACACTATTATAATACTCATAATTGCAAGCGAGTTTTCCAAATGCATACCATGATAGATGAGTGATATTTTCCACATAAGTATATAAAGATTTATATTGCAATTTCTTGAGTTTTGGGAATTATTTTACCATCTTTATAGATTGGTATTACCAAAAAAGGGTCCTTACGCGACATTACCCTAAGAGGGTGGGGGTTAATTAGGGTATGCAAGTCTTATTCAAATTTATCACTTTTGTTTAACTTTTAACAACCCTAAAGGATCTTGGCCTCTCAAACTTACGGGTTAATTTTTATGCTCTTCTCATTCAAACATTTATCTTATTTATATTCAATTGAAAATACCTTTTTAGCATATATTGCTTTAGGTTCCTTGGAAACCTTTTGGTGTGCAAGCATAAATTAAATACGACACATAAATTTATATAGTTCATCTTGACTAGGATACTCCAAGGAGCATGCAATGGAAATGTGACATTCACAAAAATCTATTATCCACAATTAAAAATGGTAGAATCAAAGCTAAGTCAATCCTTTCCCAAGGTTCAGGACTTTGCAACATTCAAGGATGAATCACTATCACTCAAGGCCCATTGCCGAATCAGTTCATCATTCCTCCTTTTCCTACTACTTTGGGGTAGGATCTGCTTAAAATTTATGGACTTTTAGGTTCCTTCTTCAGCATCACTTTTTGTAAATGTACTGAGTGTGAATTAGTTATTGAATTCCTCTATTACTCTTCATAGATATAGACCTATTGTGATCTCCTCTTCGAAAAACATTCTTATTCTTTCCTAAATAATTTCTAAAATTGCACCCTCTTGTGTGGTTCATATAATTTCTTCTCACTTTTCTATTCCATAAAAATTTCCTTCATCTTCTATATTGTAAACTAGTACACAACTCATGCATTTTCACAACATGATCATTAAATTAAAAAATTTCATTCACACGATCAAAAAATTACGACAGATGATCTATGAAACATGTGTCACTCTTCGAGAGAGTGGGAGGAAATTGAAAGAGCAAATGGAGTCAGTGAGATGCTCGTGACACATGAAAACATATTGAAGGGTGGTGGTGACACAGGTAGCTAGAAGAATTCTATAAAACTATAGATATGAATTTATATGTACAAGTGTGTATAAATTAAATTATTTTATGCATAAAATATGGATGACTAACACCCTATCTCATGTAGGATTATCGACTTCTATTAGTTAAGATCTCACACCCCATCATGTGGGGAAGTGCTGACTCCAACTGTAGTATGGGGGACCCACGCCTCATCGGGATGAAGGGAGTGATGACCCCATACTTGAACTGGTCGACACAAAGGGCTCATGATATATATGAATATGAGAATCATTCATTCATGATATATATGAAAATTCAGTTAGAAAAAACTAATTACCTGTCCGATTCTAATACCCATGCAATAAGATATGTAAACAACTAAAGAAAACATAGTACATGAGATATGCTCTACCAGACATAGAATGTCTTAAACATGTACTTCTATCCATGTAATATGATGTATACCCCTACAAATGTCAAACAAGATGGTTGGGACTATACTCTTCCACTCTCTACGTTGTGTGGTTCCGCAGAGTTCCGCAGAACATAACGTGTGACCTACAGTCACATCATATGTGACTATACATAAAATATTTCTACTGAAAGGAATATATACATGAAATGAATCAAAAGGTTACATAATGTTTGATATTTATAAGTAATGGAACCCTGAGTTCCATATAGACATACATGATGTGTTTTAGTGGTCGCAAGCCTTGTATTCTGCAATTCTAGATCTAAAACCTTCAGGTGGCTGCAATTTGAACCATCACCTTTGCTGTTTTTTCCATTTTTGTTTTTCATCACTCAACCAACCATGCCCAAATGCTACAACCACACCTCAGGTGGTTGTTTCCATCATTTTTCATCATCCTTGATGCCTTCAGGTCAAGACACCATATGCTGGACACCACTGCCCCATCGATTCTGAGCCCTAGTCATCACCCAGGAGCATTTTTGTCATAGCCTTACCTAAAATACCATAAATAGTTTTCATTTAGTCTGAAAAGTAATTAGGGAAAATCAACATTTTAAAACAAAATCAATTTAATGAGATCCAACATTAACAAAATCTGCTTCATATCCATAATTATCATTTTAAAACACATATGGGTAAATTAAGTGAATGAAATCAAAATAGATATAAAAGAAATAACTATATATGGTGATTAAAAATACCAATATATGGTTGCTTTAGGGAAACACTCAGAAAATGTTAAATTCCCTTCCAAATTATGCTTTAATTTCACGCTACTTAATAACCTGCAAGAGAAAAATAGTTTCCCCAAAAGAAGAAATTAAAATCATTAACTGAAATAGAGGAGAGGCCTAATGAATTGAGAAAAAAATATCAATATGGAGAATAACATATCTAATGTAAGGATGAAGAAGAAATGGATTTGGTACCTGAAACGCAGGGATTACATAATGAAACAGCTCCCAATTGAGATTGTCATGAGAATTCTATACTAAAATTGAATATTGGTTGAATAAAATTACAATAATGAAATTAAAAAGATTGATGGTCAGTATATCAATTGGAATATCAATTATGGTTTAATGACTATTCATCGTACTACCTATGGGATCCCATCTTAACTGGGTATTTAAACATAAAAAAATAAAACTTTCAATCTTAACAAAGTTAGTTGTAGATCAATAAATAGAATTCAAAACAAAATATGAAACAAAATCATAAAAGGCATAACGAACATTAATTGATTTGACCAGATGACATAATCTAAGAGTTGAAATGAGCTTCAACTATTTGAGAGTTTGAATCACTTATGATTAAATTAAGTTATTGAGATCATAAAAACATACCATTATAAAATTTCTATAGTTGTTTGTAAATCAAGTGTGCCAAAGAAGAATAATAAAGAATAAACTTGTAATGGTTGTTATTGTGAAAAGATATAATCAAAGAGAAAGTAAGACATAATTTAGAGCCATTTCAAGGAGGAATTATTAGACATAAAGATATGTTTCAGGAATTTCATACCACATAAGTTGGAAAAGGCAACGTTATTAGGGATGTAAACTGAATGAATATATCAGAAAAAAACAGAAACATTAAAAATATAAATACCAAAAAAAGAGTGCATATTCTATTGTCGTGCATGCATGTATTATGGGTAAATATACATGTACCTTCTATTTGTAACATTCTTCATTGTGCATATAACACATCTTCTGAAAAAAAATCCATGTTTCATTCCATGACTTGGGTAATTTTCTCAAGCTTGCCTCTTCCATTTCAAAACCCATTGATCCTCTAATCATTGCTCTGATCAGGGATTATTCTTCTAGTCTAGTAGATTGTGTTAAGTCTATTTCTCAGATAAATGACGCAGTACAGGGAACCAATTATTCCATGAGTAAGGTGGGTCTTTGAACTGTTACATGGTCTTATTTTCCAATAGTGGCTGGTAAATCAGTTGGATGTCCTATTGCTGGTTATTGTATCGAACCTAATTATCATTTTGGTTATTAAGACATGGATAGGGTGAGGGATTTATCTTCACTATCTACTATAGATGTTTTGAATTCTGGAAAAGGAGATATAGTAATATTTCAGGTTCCCATGAATTACCCAAGTCACTTGGTTGCTAAGGTTTTTGATTCATTGTGTTTTGATTTAGGCTTACTTATTATAAAATCAATGGTTGTTCCTAGTTATGTGGACTTGGGGAACTCTAATACTCCTTCCCCAGCCTCTTCATCAGATGGGATAATTGAACCTCTTCCCTAATCCTTGGATAGATGCAAAAAATTGGTCTATCAAGAAATAATTGGGAAAGGATTGGACCAGAATTCTGAGTGTGGGGATCTGATTCAAGTATTGAGATCATAAAAGCATACTATAAAAAAATTATACAGTAGTTTATAAATCAAGTGTGTCAAAGAGGAATAATAAATAATAAAATTTTAATGGTTGTTATTGAAAAAATAGATAATCAAAGAGAAAGTAAGACACACTTTGGAACTATTTCAAGGAGGTATTATTAGACATAACAATATGTTTCAAGAATTCCATACCACATAAGTTGGAAAAGGAATATTAAATAATAAATTTGTGGTGGTTATTATTGAAAAAAGTGATAATCAAATAGAAATTAAGACATACTTTAGAACCATTTCAATGAGGTATTATTCGACATAACGATATGTTTCAAGGAGGTATCATTATGGTTATTAGGATATGGATAGGGTGAGGGATTTATCTTCACTATCTGCTGTAGATGTTGTGAATTTTGGAAAAGGGGATACTGTTATATTTCTGGTTCCCAGGCATTACCAAATCACTTGGTTTCTAAGGTTTTTGATTCATTTTGTTTTGATTTAGGCTTATTCTTGAATCAGTGGTTGTTCCGAGGTATGTGGACTTGGGAAACTCTAATACTCCTTCGCCAGCTTCTTCATCTGATGGGCTAATTGAACCTCTTCCCTAAGCCTTGGATAGATACAAAAAACTGGTCCATTAGGAAACAATTGGGAAAGGATTGGACCATAATTCTAGTTGGGGGATCTGATTCAAGTATTGAGATCATAAAATCACACTGTAAAAAACTTCTATAGTAGTTTGTAAATCAAGTGTGTCAAAGAGGAATAATAAAGAATAAATTTGTAATGGTTGTTATTGAAAAAATAGATAATCAAAGAGAAAGTAATACACACTTTAGAACCATTTCAAGGAGGTATTGCTAGACATAATGATATGTTTCAAGAATTCCACACCACAATAAAATAGTACTAAAAGTAACTTTAATTTTTCAAAAAAGTAAATAAAAATATATGTACATTAAAAAAATCTAAATCCACCTATTTTTAATAGAATACCCTAATTAAAAAGGTCCTAAAATTTAATAAGGATATAAGAGAAAAGTAAGTTATCATATAAGTTAGGACACATATCTCTATTAAAAATAAGCTGAAATTTAGAGAATGGATAAGCCCCAAAAACTCCCCCTTGCTAAATTCTCACAGATGTTTAGTAAAGATCACCTGAAAGTAGCTTGATTCAGTATGATGAATATCCAAATCTGTTATCATAAGTATGTAAATGTGCAATGTCAGTCATGATTAAATAAAATACAATACAAAAGGCTGACAAAAAGTACCTTAATAATAATGTTGGGTGATCCCTGAACATAGCTTTTACATGTGAACAAAGTAAAATCCTTATGGAGTTGTATCATCATGTGTCCCTATTATCATCATGTTGAAAGTTGGGAACTCTTGAAAAAAAAATGTTTATGAAGGTGATAATTTGGTATTGGGTTGTTTCTTTCCACTCCAAAATTTGGTCAGAGGCACACAGAGCCTTCAACTGCTGAAATTAAATCCACCGGATGGGATTGGAAGCTCATTACCTCCAAATTACAACCCTTGTTGGGAATCACCATCACCTGCAGGCACCACATCCTCATCCTCCAACCAGTACGTCTCTAGAATTGCTAGCATGAACTTCATTTAAAAGAGAAATCATAAGAAGTGATAATTTTCACTTCTGAACTTATCAAAGATTTAAGGGTCTATGATAAAAGAAATTAATATCAATGACCATAATGTAATTGAAAATATAAAAAATAAATTGATAAAGATAAATTAAGGTGATAAGTAAAGGATAACATACGAGAATTGTCCATGGAGATCTCATTGATCTCATTAGGATTGAGCCAAACCATTCCTCTCCTGCATTTCAGAACATTGGGATACCGTTGTTGCCTTCCAGTCTCGCCTTTGCAGCTGAAGCCAGAGGGGAATAAAGGACCATCTAGGGTTTTCAGGTAGGCAATGGAAGGGCACATATTTTGTTCGCAGTCGAGTCTGGGGTGGAAGTGGAGGCAAGGCGAGGTGTCGGTGGATGCGTGGCTAGAGAGGGGAGTCGGGGAAGGAGGTGGGGAGGGTGGCGGTGTTGAGAGGGGTTAAGGAGGGATTCGGGGAGGGTGGAGGTGTCGAGAGGGGAGTTGGGGATGGAGGGAGGAAGACGATGCAGGGGAGACTAGATGTCGTGAAGCCCGAGCAATGAAGACGGAGAGAAATTTTCAGGAGAGTCGTTTTTGATGTAGGGCTTGACACGTTTTCAAATTAGGCTGAGAATGAAGGAAGGAGACACGTGGAGGGGGAGGGGACAAGATATAGTATAGATAGTGGATTTTTTAATGTGTTCTTGGAGATTTATTCCATTAATCATGTATATGGTATCTCCCTTTCTTGCACCATTCATGTCCACAACCTATAAACATGAATAATGGAAAGAGGGAGTTAGAGCTAAACCATGTATGATGAAATGCTCAAAGCTTATTGAATAGTTGACTGGGTAAAAAAAATTCATCATTGACAAAAATATGAAATTATTGTAAAATTTAGCATAAAACAACACGAGTAATTGATATATAATTATCCATTCATTAGCTAGGGTTCGTTGGTTGAATTTTTATTTCCTAGAAAAGATCATGTAAGATAATTACTCCAGTAATAATTTTAAATAACTTTGAAACAACATACTAAAAAATAATAAAATTAATTTTGGAGGTATTTTTAAATTCATATCTCAATGTTAAAGAATCTCAACTTAAAATCTAAGAGTATAAATAATAAACTATAAAATTCAGAATGAAAACTAATTAATATAAAAACATTTCCATTATACAGGACCAGAACTGGTTCTAAAACTATGTACCTAAAACCAAAATTGGGATGATACAAAGAATGAGATGTGAATGCATATATGGAGAGGAAAATTATTGAGTGACATGAATCCTGAAAAGGGTGTAAATAATATTGGATGGGTCGACCAATATGAACATGTTTCTGGTCCTCTTGGTCAAGAGTGAACTAATAGGAAACTCAATGATTAGTCAAGATAAAAAAAATTACAAAAACAAATTTAGAGAAAAAAACTAAAAATAAAATATTATAGAGTATATTGGTTATAGAAAATGTTGAAAGACAAATACGTGAAAATTATCCAGTTTTATAAAAGGATCAATGCGGCTACATTCAAAGATCTATAAACATTTTCCTTTATTCCATTACCCCCTATAAAAGAATGTCACAACAATTTTAAACCTAGAAACTATATGACATCAAGTGGAATAATGTGTCTATTGTGAGGGGTTAGAAATTGAGGATAATTTTGAATTAACAGGGGATTAATTTAAATACAAGAGATGAATACTAAAGGATAAGACACGAATACATGATAAATTACATCAGCTTGTATATATAAGGGGCCATGTAATCTGCCTCATGAAAGGATAAGGCTTTTAATCATCACCAACTGAATTTACGAGTCATTTATCTTCCAATGCCTTCTTGGAAAAATATAACCTGATAACCAAACACCATTTAATGGGGGAAAAGAATTTTTCAAGAGATTTAAACAACAAACCTTTTTCTTGATGTTTAGAGCTTTTTCATTAGCATGTAATCGTTCACATAATCTCTTGCTAAACAATAATCAGTGGTGATGATAAAAAACAAAGTGAAAAAAAAGGTAGAGGAGAAGAAAAATTGATCTCATAGAAAGGCGAGATACTTGAGAAACAGGATTCCCATCAGTTCCTTCCTAAGTAATCAGGTTTCCAACATCTTCTAACGCTCGACGGCGGCAACAACTTTCTACCCACACTTTCTTGTGCTTCCTGAGGCTGGAAACTTATTCACCTTCAAAAATGGAAGAAACCTAAAAATATAGCACGAAATAGACTTAAACTCACATACTAATTTAGCACTCATAGCACCCATCACATACTGGAGAAAATCTGAGTGAATCAAAACCCAAACACCAAAAATTGAATTGAGATTTGAAAAAATAGAATAATCATCATCCAAATAAACCCTACCACATGAGAATTAGAAACCTTGAGTCATGGAGCACCGATCGAGTACCTAAAACATGGGAAGAATGCAGAGATGGAGACATGAACCAGGAGCCCAAGAATGGGGAGCGGCGGAGCGGGGGGAGTGTGGGGAGCAGAGAGGGAGATGGTGTGGGAACACCTGTTTTGAATAGAAACACCTTAAAAAATAATCATGAGCTCCAAATTATTATTCATATGAATAGAAGCACCTGTTTTGAAAAATTAAACTATGCTTATTCAATCAAAAGACGTACTGATTGAAGACACAAAGAACTTATTGCTTTACTTGAATACATGCATCTAAAACAATGAGAATATGATGACACAAATCACTTATAAGACATACTAGTTGATGAAAAATAACCCATCAATTGCCATCCAATAGCTTGGCCCTCAGAGAATATAACCATGCTGAAGCAATTGAAAAATCCATGTATATCCAAACAATCATGTCGTGTGCCATTGAAGTGGATCCAAATTAACAAAGTAATGAGAATATAGGTTTTAGAGGAGCCCTTGTCTTACCGGGTCACCAACACCATCAACTAGAGGAATGGAGAAAAAGGATATGAGTGTGAGATTTCATCATAGTACCATCCATCCAATCTCTTCTTACTTTGGTGATGAGTAGGAAGATATCCAGACATGACAGAGTACACTGAACATGAGATTGTTTTTGAAAAAGATTTCGTAACATTGCAGTGTACATATCTTGTGGCCCAGGAACCCGATGATGAAAATATAATACGAACTCGTTCTTGTGATCAATTCTGTAATACCAAAAAGGTATTTTGGGTCAAGAAATGAAAAACATAACTAAAAAATTACATAACCAAGCCATGAACTGAAAAAACATATGATTCCATGAACAAAATGTTGAATAACGCTATCGATGAGTGAAAATAATATAGAAAGGGAAGCATTTTTTACAAGTTTCACTAATGTCCAAAATACCAATCAAACTACACCAAATACTTCTTCATTTTTCTCATAAAGGTTCAATATTCCCAAAAAATAATTTTTGTAAACATATATTGGAGATGTACTGAGGTCACTTTATATGACACTAAGACTCTGGTATGGAAGATATACTGGTTACCTACATAATTTTTGTAGCCAAATAATTTACACAGATACATGCATTTATATCATATGAAATATGTATAAAAGGTTTTTTGAATATATGTGTATATGTGGCAGTGTTTTTGTATGTAGTATGTGCATATTGCACTGTATTAATATTACATATTTCATATCACAATGTGTACATATTGCAGTGTGATATTGAAGAATATAACATATTGTAGTGTAGTAAATTATATTACATATTGTAGTGTATATATATACAATGCCTTTGTAATATGATTATGCCAAACCTAATTGGACTGAATCCCATGTTTGGTTAATTATCCAAACTTTGAAAATTGATGTGTTCTTCTATAGCAACTCAAAATATGTCACTGGTTGAAATAGTATCAAAGCCACCTGAAATACTAAATTACTTCCTGGATTTGGTAGCGAATAATGCCCGAAAGGCTAAAACAATAACTCCATAGATACAAATATAGAAGTGGATTGATATTGAAACTAAAAAATGAATCATTAATCTTTGAATAAAAAATTGAAAAATTGAGAATAAAAATAGTGAAAACTACTAAAGTGAATTAATGCAAAATATTTTTAACATAGAAGAAAAAAAATATTGTGAAACTCAATTCTGTAAAAGAGTATACCTGGAGTATCCATGTGGATATCAACTACTAATCAAACTTTTTGTTTGTCAATTTATGTAATTTCATCCACCAATCACCCATAAATTGTACATCACATTGCAAAAAAATATAAGCAATGTGTTTAATATGACAATAGATTATAACATTGCAAGATGATATCAGTTCATAAAATAGTATCTGACACTGAAATGAAAATTGTTTAATAGGAAGAATATTTAGAGCAATAAGAGCTTTAAATTAGGGTTTGAAGAAATTGGATTGGGAAAGAACATTATTGGGAGAGTTTCTATTGGGAAATATTAACCCTAAGGACATTCATTTGGATTAGAATAGGAGTTGAAGCCACCATCGCTTTGATCCGAGAGGGAAGCTACAAAATCTAGGTTATGATGGATGTAAAAACAGAAACATAAATAGAGGTAGGGATATTGACATGATGGAATCCAATGAGAGAGAGGTTGGAGGAGGAGCATACACAATGATCGAGATGGAGGCACAGTCGAAGACGGTGGAGGGGCGCTGAGAAGAGGCGGAGGCGCAGGAGGAGACCGAGACAGAGGTGTAGTCGGAGACCGAAGTGGAGTTGTAGTCGGAGGCGGTGGAGGAGGTAGAGACGAAGCTGGAGGGGGAGCTAGAGGTAGAGATGGGATCCTAGGAGAGGACGGGGAGTCGTACGTGAGGTGGAGGTTGAGAGGGGAAGATGGGAGGGAGATGAGAATCGGGAGGGTCTGGAGGGGAGGGAGGGGAATCGAGAAACCGGAATGCACAACGAGGTAGCCATGGTAGCAAAATTGAGGAGGTGATGACACATGTAGGAAAAATTACATGCTATAGTATAGTTAATGGATATGTTCTATAAGATCCAATTATTATACCCTTTTTATAGACCCTCATTTAGAAATACACACACATAGAGATTCAAATATTCAAGGTATTTCTAGTATCCTCTCTATTAGTTCCCTATGAAAAATTTCAATCCCTCATTCTAACAAGGAGAGATTGTAAGAAATTAAATTTCCACTTGTCAGCTTCATAAAGGTACTTCATAATTTCTCTTAACTTCTTCCATGATCCATTCCAATTTCAATAAACCATAACTACCTCATGGTTAACTTCTTTTTCCTTTATAGTATGGAATTCATTAAATTTAATCCACTTGAATGAATCATTTAAAATTACATTTAAAATATTATTGAATCATGGACTAAAATCTAGGCACATGATGTAGAGATATTAAACAACCGGTTCATGTGTCATCTATGTCAAATTATCCTAATTTGGAATTTCTTCTATCAAAACACCCACAAAAAGAAATTTATTCTGGACACCATAATATGGTCTATTGAATATCTAGGTAAAACACTAAGCACACCAACCTCACAACCATTTTTTCATTTCTCTATAGAGCTACAAATTCCCCTTCCCAACATCCAATGAAATCAGATTCACCAAAAGTACCACCACACCCATTATGGGCTCACCATTTCTTATAGATATAACATCAAATTAAAAAAACTGGTGAAATGGAGAATATATTCAATCCATAATGTGGTAAATATTTAATGTCCAAGACAACTTATACTTGAACTAGTACCACCATGCTCAACTATACACCAACTTTGGAATGCACTAATTTAGATAAGGAAACTAGCATACCACTATGCCCAGTGATTTGGCATGGTCCTAGCCATTTTCATATTTGTAAAACTATACATCCCCAATGAATCTATTTCTATAAACTACAACCACTAACACACACCAACACCCATTTTTGGATTTCTATTTTACATATTACATACTATTATGAAACAATACATGATCTATAGTGTGGTATCCTTCAGCAAGTCATTTTGGAATTCAGTTTATCCAGACAATCCATGCCTTCGACCATAGGCAACTAAAACGTTTAATACACTCAAATTTTCTACAATGAGAACCCATTTTAGGCTCTGCTCAGTTGCACCATGACTACTAACCCTGATATGTTCCTTGGATGGTTTTCCATTTTTGCAGTCTTGCATAATTCCCTTCCATGAGTTCCAATTTTGGATGACTTCCAGAATCCATTCCTTTATCCAATATGACTTTTAGAAAAACCAACATGAAGAAATAAATATGTGTGTCAAAAATTATCCAAGTGTCACATTAATTTTCTTTTGGACCCTGTTTTCAATAAATGTATCGTTATTAAAAAATCCATAAAACCCCTTTAGGGGACCCAAAAATAACCCTCTTTGGATTTTTTTGATAATAAATAATACTTATAACCCCAGATTTTCACCTCATTTAAAAAAATCATTTCCCCCTTATGGGAAATGAAATATAAAGGAAATTATCCCCCTAATTGAAAATCTCAAAAGCACTCAAAGATGATTAGAAATTAATTTTGAATTCCCCCTCCCCTATGGGTGACTGGATATTCTCCCACTTCATAAAAAAGGTTATTCTTTTTCAATACATACGTCCCCTTTTAATGGGGAAATCACATACTACTTTTCTCAAAATTTTATCAAATTGATGCGTTGGACAAAACTACATGATAATCAAATGCCTCATCGGAATAAATGTTTCCTTATTAGGATCTTCTTACCAATTTCTAATGAAATTTTATCATTTTTTACTAATATCCATGAACCATTAACTTTTTTTGACTTCCCAAATCAAGAATCTTCTTTCTCACACAACTTCACTTTCTCAAGATATTAATGAACTGAATTTACCAATTGAAATTTAGATGTAAAAATATCCTATACTCATATTGAGTCAGAAATTAGTGTAGGAAACAAGAGTTTTTTTAAAAGACCAGGTCTATCTATGTCACTCATGAAAATCATTTAAAAATCATAACAACTTTAAACATACCATAACCTATTATCTCCTTCATAGTTTCACACCAAATCATTAGTAGATATGTATTAAAATAACAAGATTGGGGATTATACTGTCAGAAGATTCACTTGATACTAATTATTAAAAATTTAACAAATGTATACTAATTGAACTATAATATTTTTTATCTTTTCACAGGTATCAAATTTCACTATCGAGGCATACCATCCTTTAAATTTTGATTATAAATCATCCATAGAAATTATCACTTAACACTAATTTTTTCTTCTTTGGTACACCACTTAGGGTAATATCACTTATTTCACAACATCATTTGAAAACCTTTTTATCACCATAGTAGATATCAAATGTTAATAAAACAAATATATGATAATGAAATCAATGTGTTGTTGTTTACAATGCCTCTCTTCCTTATAGATTCCTGATATTAATGATTTTTCAGAATGATACCAATGGATATACATCATATTTAGTTTGACACAAATAATTAATTTCAAGTATGGATTTGAAACCTTTTATTCCACCATTCATACCCCTTTCGATATGCTTTTCAACATAGAAATTCTTAATCATAGCATGAATCTTCGGTCTTGATACCAATTATTATTTTGAGAAACATTGACTACATTAATTTTATATCATCAAAAGATCTTCACTTAGATCCAAAAACATTTTTATTTTCAAGAAAAACCACCCCATATATCATATCTCCCCCTTTAATTTGGTACCTATTCATAGATAATTAGTAAAATTAAATTATATATAGATAGGGGTACCTAAAATTTCCTAACATTGAGGAATGAGGCTGGCCAGATTGGACCAACCCTTCATCTTCCATCTTTCCTTTTCCCTTTTTTAGATGTTGGGAATTGAACACCATCATCTCTTAAAATGATTTTTTCTCATCCTTAGTAGTTATATTATTCAACCTTTTACCAATGATTTTCATATGATCATTGTTTTCCATCATTATCTTGGAATTTTAACCAATTATGGAATCAATACACTTGAGAATATTTCCTCTTATATTGTATCAATAATGTATCTTCCCTCTGTATTCCATTACTATTGAAGGAACCTTACTCTGAGATTCATTTCTTTCCTTCTAGTGGTTATTTTGAGAGCACTTAGGGATATCTCTTCCATGATATTCTTAAGTTCTTTCTTGGAATCATACTTCTTCCTATGTGGATTATTCCTTAATTTTTCTTCCACCTTTCACATAGCTGGAGAAACATCATTATTCTTCCTCTATTCTTATATAATTTATTTATAGGTGGAATGTTGGGAGTAATTTTATCTTGATTCCTGGTGTACCTTTATTTGAGGAATATTTTTGTTCACCAAAACATTTAACCTTTTTTATTGCTTAACATGCCTTTTTCTTATATAATATCTTTATTAATATATCAAAGGAGTAGAGTGTCTAATTATGGAATCATTACCCATAATTTCATTATTATAATTTTAGTATCATTCCAAGTGAATGGGGTTATAACCAATAAAACATCTAGCATGATAATCATAACTCATTTGGTCATTTGTTGACAGATTGGTTGGCACTGCTGGAGTTATTCTTTCACATTTTATCTTTTAAGAACATGATCTTAATGTACCCACATATTTGAAAGTAGTTGAATTATGGTTACACCTTCATTTAGGGATCCTTCCTTCTAGATTCATCATGAAACTTATTTTATTACCTTCTATATTTCTTATCTGAAATCCTTAATACTATTCAGCCTACCTTTGGAGGGATTTTTACTTTCTCATTTTAGGTATTTATGATCTCCTCAATTTCTTTGATCTTTTCATATTTATTCTTCAGTTATGTCTCCATATATTTCAAACATTAAGTAGCATCCATTCAAGATTTTCTTCTCCCTTAAATACGCATTTTGATAAAAAGATGTTTTCCTTTGAATCCTTCTCTATGGAAATCTAAATAATGATTTATTTGGAAAACTCCAAGAATATCACTTTGATAATTCATCATTTCTCCCATTTTCTTTATAATTAAATTTAGATTCACTTCTTATCTTTTGTTTCTCTCATTCTCCAAGGAATGATCTTCAATACTTTGATAATAAACTTCATGGAAGTATTCCCATGTTTTAACCTTCTCTTTTAAGATCTGGATCTCCTCTTAGTCATTAAATGAGAAACTTCTATATTTGAATCATTATGTTATTGTAAATTTATCACATATTCATTTTAGTTACACAATAGAGTCTAAATAACCATATTCATTCTCTAAACTAGAATTATAATCACATATAATAGAAGATTCTGAACATACCTCAGTTGGATAACTATTCTTACTATCACTTTTGTTCTTATTAGTTCTTTTTGACATAAGGAAATTCTCATCAAACTTTCTCATAGTTAAGGAATGTTTTCTATTTTATAAATCATCCATTTTTATCTACCTATCCTATGAGAACATATAATGAGAAATATTAGTGTATATATTTCCCCCTGAGGTCATACAATAATTCATTATTATATGAGGAATCAATCTTAATACTTATTTGTTTTTTAATAGATAGTTATGTGTTGTATCAAAGATAAAATTACTTTAATAAATTCATCATGAGAAACTCCAAGGATGTATTACATAAATGAAATTAACTCTAGCTTCCATATTTTGAATTGATTCCCTTAAAATAGTTGAGCCTTCACTGAGGGTCCCATTTCTCTTTAAAAAACATCATATCATGTTAGATAAATAAAAAATACAATAAAATAATACTAATTGTTAGTCCCAAAAAAGGGTATTCGAGCGATATTTACCTAAGGGATGGGGTGAATCATTTTATGAAAGTCTAATTGTAATTTATCACTTTTTCTTAACTTATCACTAACCTAAAGGATATTGACCACTAGAACTTGATGGTCAATTGTTATGCTATTTTCTTTTAATCATTGACCTGATAACAATTCACTTGACTAACCATTTTTAATAGATATTCTCTTAGGTTCCTTTTATATTTTTTCTATGAATTAATAAATTAAATAGGTCACAAAAGTTTAATTGGTTCTCCATTACTGAGATTATCTAAGGACCATGAATTGATGATATACAGTGCATTAAAATACACTATCCATGAAAAAAATAGTGGGGTTTTGGATTGGTCATACCTTCCCTAGTATCACTATAATTACAATGGTTAGGGTCAACTCACTATCGCATAAGGATCACTTCCAGATCACTACCTCCTTCCTCTGCCTCTTATCCCTACTCTAGTGTAGGGTATCCATACTATTTATAGACTTATAGGCCACTTATTCATCAATACATGTTGTATATTCATATAGTGTGAATTATTTTGGTTAAATTAATATCCTACTCTTTATAGTCACATACCTTCTATGATCTCTTCTTTAAACAACCTTTTTCCTCTTTCCAGAACAAATCATGGAATTACACCTTTTACAATAATTCATAGAACTTCTTATAATTTTTCTATTAGATAACAATATCTTTCATTTTATACTTTGGATATATCTTTAATAAGCGTTAAGTCTTATTCAATTTTGTCCAACCCCTTGCTGGAACTCTCTACACATGAAGATTTTGATATTCATGGTATTTCAAGTCTCTTCAATATTGGTTCCCTCTATAAAATTTCAATCCGCCCATTTAACATGGAGAGATAATAGAACATTAAATTTACACTTGTAAGCCATTAAGGGCTATAATAACTACCCATAACTCCTTCCATGAAATCCTATAATTATATTCAACCATAAATTCCTTACGGTCAACTTCTTCTTTCTTTGTAGTGTTCAATTAATTCCATTTAATCCACTTGAATGGATCACTATAGAATCCCTTCAAAATACACTGGAATCATGTCCTAAATTCAAGGAAATTGATGTTGAAACATTAAACTCTTGGTTCACACATCATTTGAGTCAACTTCTTCTGATTTTGAATGTATATTACTGAAAGACCCACTAAAACAAGTTTCTCTTAGACACCATGACATGGTCTATTGAATCTCTAGAAAAAATGACCTTCAAAATTCCTAGCTTCATAAAATCTATACCATTTTCCTTTCACTATACAACTAAAAATATTTCTTCCTAATGTCCTAGTAAATCACCTTCACCATGAGAACCACCATGATCATTTTGGGCTTACATTTTATCATAGGTAGAAATTAAAATGGTAAAACATGATTTAACACCAAATATATTATAACCACAACATAACCCTCCTTTAGTGTCCAAGATAAACTATCCTAGTTCATGGACCTCCATTCTCAACTCCACTCCCATTATGACCTCCCTTATTATTGATAGGGAAACTCTTAGACCATTATGAATACTGATATGGAATAGTCCAGTCAAATTTGGAATTTAAAAATCTATAAGTCATCAATGTAAAACATTCCTTCAACCATGATCACCAACACACTCCTACAATTATTTTGGGAATTAATTTTTTATAGGAAGTCCTCCAATGCACCATGACATGTGTTGTGGAGTGTCCTCCTTTAGATGGTTATTTTAGATTTTATTTTATCTATACACTCCATTCCTTCGACCATGGACACTTGAAAAACCAACTCCACTTGAAATGCCTATTATAAGTGCCCATTTTTTTGTCTTCTTCTAGTTTCACCCCTGCTACTGGACATAACATAGTCATTGGATGGTGAAAAATTTTACACTCATGTGCAATTACCTTCCTCAAGTTACACTTTTATATAAATTCTGGATTCTATTCATTCATAAAATTTTCCTTATTAACAAATCCAACATAATGAAATCAAGATTTCATTAATAATTATCCAAGCATCACCTTCATCTTCCTTGGGACCTTCTTGTTATTAAACTCCTCTTGTCAATAAATGACTCAATTTTGACAAATCCAAAATACCTCTTTAGGGGTTCCAATATAAATAATATGAGAAAATATAATTACTTTGATTATTTCAATTCTATAAGAATTACTTCATCATTTTTTTGTTATTAAACTTGTTTCCACCTCTTCCCCTTTTGATGTTCTAAATAATGAATAATCATGATGAATTTTTCATTCTTGAAGCATGAAAATAAAATTTTAATGGATCATAAGATCATAAAAATAAATAAATGTTATTCCTATTATCTCTAATGATTTAATAAATCCAAAATGGTTAAACAAATTAATATAATACCCAATATAAATAATCCTTCATGAGAATAAATACATTAATCCTACAAAGTATAATAATAACACAAAAATAAATTCTTTAATACATTTAACATAAAATCCTTCATTATAAACAATACAAATAGTTTAATGTGGATTATTTTATTATTTAACCACTAATTCCTCAATGCCTAGTTATTAAACTAAAAATTAAGGATTATATGAAATTCAACCATAGGTATAACAATCATGTTTTTAATTAGTTAATACCAATGTGTATTAACTTAGAATTCCAGAAATATTCTCCTTGAATCCAAATTTAACCTAGGTGTATTTATTGAAAAATACTTCCTTATAGTATTATAAGATGATTCAATATCCTCAAAAAACATGTAAGATATAAAATGTTTACAATATCTAAAATCAAATAAAGTATTGCCTAACATTTATTTTAAGATCAAAGTACATGAAATCGCATCATCATAAACTTGAAACTCCACTATGGGGATTGTATAATCATGGTATTTATTCCTAGTTCATTTTTGAGGTAATTTTCCTTAATGATTGAGGAATTAGCTAACATAGTGTCCCATATCCTTACCATGGAAGCATTGTACATAGTAGACTTTAATTATTCCTTTATATTCATAATCTTGATGACCTTTATCTACACACATAAAACAAAATCCCATTCCCTTCATGAAAATCCTATGGTGTTTCATTACACAATTATTACATGTTGAAAAGTACATCATTCCATTCCCCCTATTTTCCACATTTTTCGTTTCATTTAGATTAGTCACCTTATTATTCTCTTTATTTCCTCTAAAAATTTCAAACTTGGAGAATTAATTCTATGTGTTGATGGAAATTGATACTATATCATCCTATGTTGAAAATTTTTAAGAGAGTAATACCCTTCAAAGGCTTGGATTTATCCCATCAAAGAAGTAATCAATATTTTTTTCTTCTGGATTACATACATGGTCCACTAAATTCATTTCTATCCTTGTAATGTTATCCTCATACTCAATAATATTTTATACTTCCCTTTGTTTCAAATTTAAAAATTTCCTTTCCAAATTAACTTATTTCCCAGAATAAAGTTATTTTTCAAAGAGTATCACCTTAAAAGTATATCATGCCATACCCTATATCCCCTCTACCTTATTAGTGTTTTGAATCAATTTCCACCATTGATCAATATCTCTTGTTAAATAATACACTTACTGAATCACATTATCCCTTTCATTACTTTACAAAGCTAGAATTATCTTTTCAAAATACTTAATCCATTTCTCAACTACTAATATCTTTGTGGTTACATTGAATTGTGGAGGTTTTTTCTGATGAAGTGATCCAACATTGGTTCACTATGTTTTGGATTCATAGTTTGTTGTGTATAGCTAACATTATTACTCATAACTTTCCCCAATTTATTTATAATCTTCCCAGATCAAACTCTAGATATATAGTCTCTCTTATGAGGGAAATACCTACATATAGTATGGGTGTTTACATGGGTTCTATTTATTCTAATAGGATCTATTTCTAAACATTAGAATATACTATATTAACTCATAACATTATGAATATTAAATCATAGCATTATATTCTTGTGTATGTAAAATATTCTAGAATGGTTTTTGGAATATCTTAAGGGTTAATCATAATGCTTATTCTATCTAAATATATTCTTATAAATCTTGTTCCAAGGGTTCTACTAAACTTTCTTGGATATCAATTATAATAAACCCAACCCAAGTAACTCATAGTCAATGGTTACTTTATTATATTGGTATATGATTCAAGAGTTCACAACATATAAGATCAATTAGTTTAGTAGTATTAAGAGATTGGAAACATACATGATTTACATATTACATTAGAAACTTAAATCACAACTTATAAATTTCATGATAACCTTTTTATTCCTTTTAGTACATCCTTTATTTCATTTAAATACACCTTTTGGTATTGTTGGGTCTTAAAAATTTTGAAAAGGGAAATAAAATACTTCTGTAAATTTTATAAAGGAAAAAAATATATATGTTCGACTGAAGGTTTAATGAATAATATAAAAGAATCCAAAATCAGAAAAGGTAAGGGGAGGTGCCACTAACTGAAAGTCCTTCATGGGCCTCTGCTCCACATGATAGTCCACGACCTTTAAAAGATGTTGCGAACCAACTGGTTCGCAGAACAGTGATACTGGTGTCGACTCCTACGAACCGTGTCATTGGCGGAATGGAGGCGGAAAAATCTGCTCCGCATACAACCCCTTCTAACGGGGTCATTGGTATAATAGAGATAGATAAATTCACCCCCGCATACCATCCTCATGAACTAAATGGTTCAGGGGTGAGGAGAATCCAACGGTGCCCCATGAATGAGTTGAAGTCGTTCATGGAATTGAGATGGTGATTTCCACTACCGTGAATAGCAACCTCACGGGTCTCTGTTGATCGAGTCATCTGCAGGTCATGTGACTTCCCCATGGGCCTTCGCAAAATGTGTCATGTGGCCCATAGATACATCTTCCCCAATAATCTATAAAAGGATATCAAGGGAGCCAAAAAGTGGATTGAAAAGAGGGATGACGAAGGAGATGGAGGAGGGACTTGGGGATAATGGATCTCCAAGCTTCAAAGGCACGAAAGTAGAAAGACCAAATTTTTTGACGATTTCTTGTAGGTATAGCTCACCACATACCATAAAAAGAAAAAAAAAATTAATTGGAAAACCGCGAACCTAATAGGTGAACCGTAAACCATATCCCAGTGGAGGATAAACTCCCCAAAAACCACTAGATCAATTCCCCTTCCTCAACTCGCTGTCATGCACAATGCATTGTTATGTGGATGAAACCCTACCTCGTGTAGTGTCCCACTGCGTGGATGGAATCTAGCACTGCATAACACCACACTATGCGGAAAAAACCTGGGGTTGTGTACCACCATAGTACATGGACCACATCCAAGTCCACGTACCACTTAGGTACATAGACAACCTCTCCACTCGCATAGAAACACACTATGTGAGAGATACCCCATCCCACATGAACAAATGGTATGTGGAATGGGGTACCTTCAGGTATTCCACCTTCCAAATTCGATCATTTCCTTCCATATCCTTTGCATCATCTGAAGTCCCTCCACAAACCAATCTAATGGAAGTAGGCCAAATCCCCTTACAAATACATCAGACCCTTATGATAGAACTGTCAGGTGAATAAACACACCCTTTTGAGTTTACATACCCAGGGTAAGCAGAGTCACATTGGTAATCCTGACAATAGTGTGGACCCCCAGAATGTCTATAAGTTTACATTCCCATGGTAACCCAGGGTCCATACTTGGGATAATAACGTGAACCTCCCCATTCTAAGGATCAAGGGTAATCACTGGTCTTTCCCTTCTATGATGGTTAGTGATATAAAAGGGTAATCACACTTTCTTTTCCATTTTACAAAAGCATCATTCCTCCCCCTTTCCCAGAACCAATTCTAGGGCATCCCTCCTGGTGTAACCCCCTTTGATCATAGGTGGTGGTGCTCTCACCCCATCCTCTTCCACTATTTTCCCCATCCTTTTCCATCAGTAGAGAAGGGAATGTGTGTGTCTTGTAGAATCTTTCACATCCTCTTGTTTTTCACACCAAGCATGACTCACATGGGCTTAGAGGATAGTAATGATCATAGCACTTGCACAATCCATTATCGACATTAAACTATGAGAAATATGATTCCCACAATAATTAGGATATGTAGGAAGTCTTCCTAAGGCCTGATGTAAGAACCTTAATCTTCATTTTAGGTATGAATCAAGATTTTGGGGTTTTTTTAGGAAAAAGGAAGAAATTGAGTTTTTCCAAGTACATTATGTGTACTTTTGTGTACATGTTGTGTACCTAGTTGCCATGTATAGCCATGTAATGGCCATGTAACAGCTGAGTACATGGATGTGTGGTGAACTAGAAAACCCACTTAAGTATGGGGATGGTTGATTCTAATACACGATGTGTAGTGTTAATGAACACATCATGTACTTTTCTTTTTATTTGATATATCAGAGATGGGTTGAATCTTATGTCTGGAACCGTCTTCTTCTAGTTGTGGTTCGAACATGAGTGCTCAGGATAGATTAATGAAACCCGAACCCTTGATTCTTCGTATGAACACCGATTGAGACACTTTCTAGTGCATTGGAATTCCACTGGTGAATTTTCGAATCCTCTAGATCCTTTATTCCTGATTCTTCCTCTCTTGTGATTTATTCAAGGTCAGGCGTTTTTCATCTTTTTATAGATCTATGCTGATTCAAGGGCCTACATTCAAATATATTGATTATACGACATTGAGGTAGGTGGTTTGTACCTTTCATTATTTTTCTTTCGATTATATATGCTAAAAGTACCGCATACCCACATTTGGGGTACTGTATGATTTGGAATTCAACCCTATTTATTACCTGTTATGGTTTGGTTGATTTATAAAGGGTTGTTGCTTATGCTTAAGGTTATATACCTTGTTTATGGGACACCCTTGGGCGCATTTCCCTTGATTGATTGTTTATGGAAGTTTGGTATAGAATGAATTTTAGTCTTGCCTTCTTTTTCCATGCCTTGTTTTGTTAGGATTGAGTTACTGATTATATGAAATTCCTATGTTTTTCATTGTGAATGTTGACTGAGGGGATTGGACTGTGAGAGTTTCTCAAAGGGGTTAGCCTGTGAGTGCTGCACATGTGGTAGTTTATATTTGATTAAAGGAATCTTTTCCAAAAGGGTCTATACTGTGAGATCATGACTAGGTGGTCATTTATAATTGTTGGTGTTATGTTAGACCAAAGGGGTTAGAACATGAGAGAATTCCCAAAGGGTCGTTATTTAATTGATTGATGTTGTGTTAGACCAAAGCGGATAGATCATGATAGCTTCCCAGATGGTCATTATCTAATGAATTGATGTAGTGTTAGACCAAAGGGGATAGACCATGAGAGATTCTTAGAGGGTTTATTTTTAATGAATTGATGTTATATTATAATAGAGGTTTTAGACTATGAGAACTTTCCCAAGGGGTCATTTATGAATAATTGAATGATTGTGACATGTCTTCCAATCCAAATCACAGGCTTGAATTTGGTCTTACTTGATTTTTTAGATGGTCTTATGAGACATCTGTTCTAGTTACTTACATGGGGGATACAGAGATTAAGCAAGATAACAGGGTTACGTGATTCAAAGGATGAATAATAAATGTTAAATGAATGTAATTAAAAACTATATAATTTTTTACTTTTGAGTACTTCCTAGTTTATTGCTTCATTCTTTCATATTACCTGTTATATATATTCACTAACGGTTAGGCATAGATATTTTTGTGGTTACCTACTGAGATTTGTCTCATACCTTGTTTGGGTCATGATTTTGGACCCAAAAAAATTATATGATTGCAAGTATAGATAAGGTTAAGCGCCCTTCTTCATCAGGTAATTGATTTCTGTTGGAGATGGAGAGCATGAGACCAAGCTGAGGTTTGCGATGCTATTGGAGTTTACTTGTTTCTTTTGTACTTTGGTTTCTTTATTTATGTCCATAATTGTGACTTGTTTGGTTGTTTTCTTAGATACATATATCATTAATCATATATATATATATATATATTGTGGATCCTGTTGGATTTACTTTCAGTCTTCTGAAGTTATTCATATTTGGCATTGTTGCTTCCATTATTGTTTACTATCTATTTTTTGTTGTTGTGTATACTCTGCCAATGAGGGAATAGTTTTACCAATATCACACATTGTCCCTCACTGATAGTTGGTATCCTTTGGAATTTGGGGAAATGCACTTGAGGTTATGCGACCAACTGGATTCAGGGCACCTTTGGGTGGCACCCAGATCTAGGACGTTACAAAGTGTTATCAAAGGGGTTTTATTTTCTGGTGTGTCTTACTATTTGGAGAAATTAGAAAGAGATAGAAAGGAAATGGAGTTTGGTAATTAGCTGTTCTTGGGATTAGCTAACACGTGTATAGGGAAAAGCCAAGTTGTCTCGAATATTGCAATTTATTTATGGTTTTTCCAATTGTTACAGTTGATTTGATTTTTCCATTGGGTGATTTACTTGTTTTGTGCTATTATGATTGATGTAATTGTGGTTCTATTTTTGTTGCAACCTGATGAGATGAGGGTATGCCATCTCATGCATCATTTAGGCACTTTTTAGAGATCATATGTCACACATTCTTGTCATTCCATTTAGGGTGATTTATTGATTGAATGCTATTGTGATAGATTTTGTTCTAGATATGAATGATATTGTGATAGATTTCATGATATAAATACCTGATATTTTGATGGGGTATTGGTACATGTAATTTTTCATTTGGATGGATGCCAATCTTTGGTCCCTGAGGTGTTATGGGTCCTATTGGATTGGAATTTGGTGGATCATGTTTGAACTTTAATGGAATTCTGTTAAGATATGAAATGAATAAGGATTCCAAACTTTGATTCACTAGGATTATAGGCTCTCACGGATCGGAACATGGCATACCTTGACCAAATTTTATGATTTTGGGGGTTCCAGAGAAGTTTCAGAGGCTTAATGTCCAAAAAACCCAGAAAACACGGCATGTGATATTATGTACACACGCCATGTGTTCTTATGTTCTGGAAAAATGACATTTCTTAAGTTCCCGACATGTACTTTATGTACACACCATGTAGTTATTGACCGCATGACTGACTATGTGAGTAGAGACACGGGGTTGGTAAATTCTTAGTAGAACACGCTGTGTATTGGGAGTACATGTTGTGTTGTAGTCAACCATGTATCCAGTCATGTGACTAATGACACGGGTGGATGGGAATTTTTAGTACAGGTCGTTTTTGAAGTGTGAATTTAGTGTAGTGTTACCCTAGGAGAAACCGTGAATTTATAGACATGTAGAAGTACCTGGGTAGGAGGGAATATTTAAGTACATGTTGTGTCTCAGGTGGAACACATCGTGTGTATGGGGTGTTACATGACCAGGTTGTTAGAGGTACATGCCCATGTTAAGTCTTAAGGGAACATGCCGTGTAGTGGTTCTACAAGCTGTATAACCCTATTTTGTAAAACTTGAATGTTTTTCTTCTTCTGTTCCATTCTTTCACTTCTAGGTTTCATTCATTAAAAATCTTGAACTGAGGTGTACACTTGAACTTGTAGAGTTATACCACCAAGATTTCCTCCGATTGTATGCTAAGTACAAGGTGCTGATCAGACCTTGGAAATGGTAGATTATGGACTACCAGCAGATCCTCTCATAATTCTTATCATGGAACCAACTGTTATACCAAACGCAAGTGTGGATGAATAGTTCCATAAAGGCTTTATGAGGATAATGAAGACTTTTTAGAGAGCACCACATCCTGCCCTGACTATGGCCGAGTTGATGTAGGTGTTCCAACAACAACATCCTCCCACTTTTTTAGGGGATGGAGTACCACAGGCTGCAGAGTCATAGGTGGGGGCCATGATTTCTATCTTTGAGCATCTGGAGAGTCCTCCTGAGAGTAGAGTGAATCTTGCGACTTACATGCTACGTGATTCCACCAAGATATGATGAGATTTTATCTCACAGGCGGGACTTCGTCGTGATATGACTTGGGAAGAGTTTCAGAGGACCTTCTATGATCACTTATACCCTGATATGTTGAGGGCCGACCGAGCTTGGGAGTTCATGAATTTGGGGTAGGGTACTCTTTCAGTGATGAATTATTCTTCTCGTTTTATAGAGATCCAGTGCTTCGCACCTGTTTTGGGAGGTGAGGAGTTATCACTGGCTAGAAAATTTGAGGATGTTATTAGGTATAACATCTGATTATAGGTGAATTCTTTTAGGTTAAATATGGTGATTGTTATAGTAAACCATGCACTGATTACTGAGTATAATCTGAGGAAGTCTGGAGCTGCGACCTAAGGTGGTTCATCATCCAGGGTTGGTACTCCTTTGACCGATAGCAGGAAGTGTCACAAAGATGTTTCTTCAGGTATCCAAGTGGTGTGCTACCAGTGCGGAAAGAGTGGGAAAACGATACCACAGTGCTCGAGAGACCCAGTTGAGTGCCGATCTTGTAGTAAGATGGGTCATCATTAGCATTTTTGTAGGATGTTCTCACCAGCAACGGGTGAGAGGGGATCTGTTATGAATCTATGTTCAGGAGTAAGACCACCAGTTTATCATCAGTTTGGGAAATATAGTTCATCAGTCCATTTAGGATGAGGAGGTGTTCGTGGCCGCGGTACCCAGATGACAAGTTTTCAGTGACAAAAGTGTATATTAGCTTAGGGTATCCAGGCAGGGTCACAGGGATGTAGTATAGGTCGGACTTTTAAGATGGATAAGACTCAATAGGAGTAGTATCCAGGACCCTCTATGGTTAGAGGTGCGATTCTAGTTGCCTTAGTTTTATTTTATGATCTTTTAGATACAGGGGATTCCTATAGTTTTATATCGGTTGCTGTTATGGAGAGCCTTGGGCTCTGTATCATTACTTCTGATGATGTTATGTCACTAGACACTCCGTTGGGGATTATGATGGATAATGTAAATCAATGAAATGAGTGACCTCTTGAGGTTGGTGGGTGTCACTTCTTATGGGACCTCTATGTCTTAGAGATGATATGCTTCAATTTCATTCTTGGAATGGACTAGTTGGTATCCTTTTAGGCCTTTGTTGACTGATATCACCGTAGGGTGAGTTTCACATCACCAGTGGGTGGATCTTTTCTATATAAGGGTGAATGGGATGTCTAGGCGAGCATAGCGGGACCCGAGCATTATGGGTTGAGAGGAATTATAGCCCATATTGATAGTTTATATCCAGATGACTAGGGGACTTCATAGATGGACTTTCCTCTAGTGCTGGATCATTTCAGAGATGTCTTTCCAAATGAGTTTTTAGGTTTACCTCTAAAGTGAGAGGTGGATTTCTCTATTGATCTTGTTCCAGGAGCAGCACTGGTGTCCATTCCTCCATATAGGATGGCTACACCAGAGTTGCAGGAGCCCAAGAAGTAGTTTTAAGAGTTGAAGAAAAAGGGTTTCATCTGACCAAATACTTCTCCTTGGGGTTCACCTATCTTTTTTGCAAAGAAGGCGGATGGTACCCTCAGACTTTGTATCGATTATTGGAAGCTGAACCAATTGACAGTCAAGAACCAATATCCCTTGTTGAGGTTTGATGACCTATTTGATCAGCTTTGAGGAGCCCGAGTTTTCTTGAAGACTGAATTAAGATCCAGTTAACATTAGTTGGGCGTTAGACCATCATATATATGTCTTACAGACTTTTAGAGTAGGTATGGTCAATACGAGTATTTAGTTATGTCATTTGGTCTCAAGAACATGCTGTAAGTTTTCATATCACTAATGAACCAAGTGTTCCATCCTTAATTTGATTCTTTTTTAGTATTCTTCATTAACAATATCTTGGTGTACTCTCACACTCGACACGACCATGACATCCATCTTGAGATCATATTGAGTACACTAGGAGAGAATCAGTTATATTCTAAGATCTCAAAGTTCCACTTTTGGATGGATTATATTCACTTCTTGAGTAATGTCATCTTAGAGGCAGGAGTATCAGTAGACCCATAGAATGTGAGAGCGATAGTTTCCTGGGAGAATCCGAAGAACGTCTTTGAGGTATGGAGTTTTCTGGGGCTAGCTGGCTATTGTAGATGCTTTATTCCAAACTTTTCATGCTTAGCAGTCCCACTGACGGGCCTGACTAAGAAGGGTGAGAAGTACTTGTGGATAAATTCATGTGATTCATCCTTTCAGGAGATGAAAGGGAAATTGACTTCAACACCGATACTGATTTTTCTGGAACCAGGTAAGGGTTACACTATTTACTGCGACACATTAGGTATCGGGGCTGGGAGCAGTGCTTATGCAGGGGGAAGGATTCATTGCATATGGGTCTCGGTAGTTGAGACCACTGATCAGGTGGATTTTATTCAGAATAGGATGGCTATTGCGTAGTCTTGACAAAAATATTATGCTGATCGACGGATACAACCTCTAGAGTTCGAGGTTAGAGATCAGGTTTTCCTACGTGTCACACCAAGTTTGGGACATAAGAGGATTAAGAGACAGGGGAATCTTTCACCAAGATACGTCAGGCCATTTGAGGTTTTGGAGAGAATCAGGCTGGTTTCTTATCAGTTGTAGTTACCTTAGAGGTATTGGGCTATGCACATTGTCTTTCATGTTTCTCAGCTATAACATTACTTTTCAGACCTATCTCATTCTTTTCAACCCGAGGATGTTGAGTTGGAGGTGGATGAATCCTTCGAGGAGAACCCTATTTGGATTGTGGATCACATCATGAAGGTTCTCTATGGCCAGTCTGTTCCTCTGGTATGGGTGCTATGGCAACATGGGTGAGTGCAGGACAAGACTTGGGAGAGGTTGGCTGATGTACGATCATCATGGCCAGAGTTTTTTTTTCATATTCTTCTTCACCACCCTTAGAAGGGAAATTTGGGGATGAATTTCTTTAAGGGGGGATGTTTTTAAGAACCTGGATCTTCATTTTAGGTATGGATCTTGATTTTGGGTTGTTTTGAGGAAATGAAAGAAATGAGGGTTTTCTAAGTACACGCTGTGTACTTATGTGTTCACACCGTATACTCGGTTTCCATGTACATCCACGTACTGGCCGTGTAATGACCGAGTACCTAGTTGTGTGGTGACCTGGAACACCCACTTAAGTCGAGGGTCAGTTGAGGAAAATACATGGCGTGTAGTGTTAATGAACATGTCGTGTAATTTTCTTTTTATTTGATATATTAGATCGGTGTCATGTCTCATGTCTGGAACCATCTTCTTCTAGTCGTGGTTTGAACAGGAGTGATCAGGAGCAATGAACAAAACCCAAACCCTCGATTCTCTATTCGAACTCTGATTGAGACACCATCAGGTGCATTGGAATCCCACCGGCGAGTTCTCGAATCCTGTAGAGCCTTTCATCCCGATTCTTCCTCTCTCATGAGTTATTCATGGTTGGGTTTTATTTACCGTTTTGTAGATCTGTGTCGATCTAGGCTGGTTCAAGGGCAGATGTTCAAGTATATTGATCGTACAACATTGAGGTAGGTGGTTTGTGACTTTTTTTGTTTGTATTTGGATGATATATACTAAAAGTGTCGCATACCCACGTTTGGGGTATTGCATGATTTGGAATTTAACCCTGTTTATAACCTGTTATGGTTTGGTTGATTGATAAAGGGTTGTTTCTTTCACGTAAGGTTATATAACTTTTTTATGGGACACCCCTAGGTGTGTTTCCCTTGATTGATTATTTATGGATGTTTGGTCAAGAAATCCTATTAGGATTAACTATTTTTCCATGACTTGTTTTGTTAGGATGAAGTTACTAATTATATGAAATGAATATGTTTTTCATTATAAATGTTTACCAAGGGTATTGGGCTGTGAGAGCTTCCCAAAGGGGTTAGACCGTCAGAGCTATCCATGTGTTCATTTATATTTGATTAAAGAAATATTTGACCCAAGGTTTTAAACTGTGAGAGATTTCCCAGGTGGTCATTTATAATTGTCAATTCTATGTTAGGCCAAAGTGATTATACCTTGAGAGATTTCCCAGAGGGTTGTTATTTAATTTATTGATGTTGTGTTAGACCAAAGGGGATAAACCATGAGAGATTCCAAGAGGGTCATTATCTAATGAATTGATGTAGTGTTAGACCAAAGGGGATAAACCATGAGAACTTCCTAGAGGGTTTCTATTTAATGAATTGATGTTATGTTAGATCAGAGGGGTTAGACTGTGAGAACATTACCAAGGGGTTGTTTATGAATAATTAAATAACTGTGATGCATCTACCAATCCAAAGCACAAGTTTGGACTCAGTCTTACTTGATTTTTTAGATGGTCTTATGAGACATCTGTTCTAGTTACTTACACAAGGGATAGAGATATTAGGATATATCCTAGGGTTACACGATTCAACGGATGAATAATAAATGTTAAATGAATGTAATTGAAAACTGTAGGATTGTTTACTTTTGAGTAATTCCTAGTTTATTGCTTCATTCTTGCATATTACCTATTATATATATTCACTGATAGTTAGGCACAAATATTTTGGTGGTTGCCTAATGGGATTCATCTCACACCCTGTTTGTTTAATGCTTTTGGACCTAAACAGATTATATGATTGCAGGTATAGATAAGGGAAAGTTCCCTTCTTCATGAGGTACCTGAATACTATTGGAGTTGGAGAGAATGGGACCAAGATGAGTTTTGCAATATTATTGGAGTTTACTTGTTTCTTTTGTACTTTGGTTTCTATATTTCTTTCCATCATTGTGAATTGTTTGTCTGTTTTCTTAGATAAAAATGTCATACATCATATATATATATATATATATTGTGGCTCCTGTAGGATTTACTCTCAGTCTTTCGCTATTATTCCTATTTTCTATTGTTGCTTCCATTATTATTTAATATCTATTTTCTATTGTGTATACTATGCCAAAGAGGGAATAGTTTCCCCAATATCACACCTTGTCCCTCGCTACTAGTCAGCAGTCTCTGACATTTGGTAAAATGTGCTTGAGGTTATATGACCAACCGGGTTCAGGGCACCATTGGTCAGCACCTAGATCCAGGACGTTACACCCAAGCTCCATGCCATCCCATCCATGAAATGAGAAATTATGCCTCTCACAAATGGTCCTCTTATAAGGTGTAAGCCCAAAATTAATTGAACTATGAGAACTCTGATTCCTACCCCAAACATGATACGTAGGATTCCTGTCGAAGGCCCTAGATCAAAGGGGGTCCTTTTTAAAAAGTTAAGCCCAATCATGCCCCCTTTAAGGGCCTCCTACTAAGTGTAAGCCTCAACTGAAATTTAACTACAAGGGATTTGATTCCCAACCAATTGGGATACATAGGAATCCTCCCTAAGGTCCAATCTCATTACCCATATCACCCTAAATTCTTTAGGCCATATCCCCAGTAGGGTCATATTCACCCAGGAGACTGTATCTCTTCTGGACATCCTGGGTTGCCTCAGTGTATGTCCGACATTGAATATTGACTAGGAACCTTTCACCTAGATGTCCTCACCACATGAAGTTAAACTTCATGGTTGGGTCCTCATCACACGGCCTTAAAAGGTGATGTGCCCGGTTAAGTGGCACCAAACTATGTGGTCTCTAATTCATCTTACAAGGATATGTAGGAATCCCATATTATGGGTTCAACCCTAACATTGGAACAATTCCCATATCCTCTAGATGAAGATAAATTTGAAGTGCCTCATTACATGTCTTAAACTCACATTATCTCAGAAAATGGTAAAGGAATTCTTGACCTATCCAAAAAAGGATATCCCCATTAATAGAGAACCTTGGATACATACATATGATTCCAGAACCTTGTGTATTTATGATTGATCTTGAAACCCATGAGTAATATGTGGATGAATGCTTGGGAAAGAATGAATGATTCACGAACATATGAACATTTCTTAAATCTATAAGAGAGTCCCAAAGTAGGTGATAATTCCCCCCAAAAGGGTTTGATGATCCTGACCTCCCATCCTCTCAACCAATTGATTCCTTAAGTGTCGTTGGCCAAATCTTCACCCAACGAGTGCCTACCTTTGGGAAGTGGGTCCATGAATCATGGATAAAAGGATCGTTGGGTATTTATGGCTTTGTGAATAAACCCGTTACAGACCATCTGAGGACATCATACCCGACATGGGTCAATTTCACAAAACACATAACCCCCTACAATCACCCGCTAGGAGCATTCAACTATGGAACCTCCTTTGAAACATAAAAAAGGTCACACTGCCCAGTCCCTGTGGGACCACCTCAGTCCATGAGAAAGGGATACGATTCGAATTGGGTTGAAACAAAAATGCTGAACCCAAAGTGCATCCTTCACTAAGGTGGTGGGTTACCCCACCTCAATCCCCTTTTGCAGTCAAAAGGAAGAGGGCCAAGCAAGATGATCAATTTTACATGTGATACCAAGATACTACCTTGAAGGGGTTTTATTATTTGTACTTTTAATATATATTTCAGGTGATTCATAGATCTACCTTAAATCTAATGGCATCCCAACAACTCCCTTAGACATGCATGTCAGCGACCACACAGGCGGTCGGGTCCCCAATGAAGAATAGGACTCCATCGCATACCTAGCATCTTCAACACTGGGTTTCAAACATGTTGATCAAGGAGTACCATAAAATTGGTACTCTCCCCACTATGGAGGCTGCTGGACAAGACCTACAATAGGTGAAAGCTTTCCAGCCGCCTCTTTAGCCACATCTGACACTCCAGAACCAGGTGGCTCCACTTTCCATCTACAATCATTTCTGGAGCCTATCCTTGGAATGAAACAACAAGAATATCCCTTATCTTAGAGAGGTTTATGAGGTTGATACTAAAGACTTCATCCGATCTGTATATAGGTCTTACCCATAGATCCCTATCAGAAGACGCCACTGCTAATGCAGCGCAACCCAGTATCCTCGTTCTGAGGAGGATAACACACTGAGAGATCCTTCTAAAGTCCAATGAACATGGTCCCCTCGGGATGTCTGTCGAGGGAAAAAAACATAACATCAGGAGAAGGCCATTACCCTAGTTCTTGAGGAGGAGATCTATCATAAAAACATGGTAGAATACTAGGGGAATACATACAAATCTTCCTTCTCTTCTAAATCCTACCACATAAATATAGTGGCAACCTATGAGAGGATGCATATTCCCGCGCATTTTTATGAAGCACACCATGGGTATATGGTTGCACAATACGAGCCGGTGAAAATTTCCACTAATTATCGATGATCCTACCGCAAAGATAGGGCTACAGATTATAGGTGTATTCAAATCCCCACCGATGCACAAGAAGATCATCATCCAAATAGGGAAAAAATCAGCTATAAGCAGGCATAAATTCCTATTGACGCACACCAAGCCCACTATCCAAATAGGGTGGAAAACTATGGGAAGTCATACAATACTTCCAATGAATATGAATCCCACCAGTCAAATACGGTGGCAATCAACATACAGATGAAAATTACTTCCCACCATAACAAAGCCCTCCAGTCAAATATGGTGGCAAGAAAATATAAGCAGAGTCAAATTCTCGCGGATTCATATCAAGCCCATGAGACAAATACAACAGTAAACAAGAAGATGCAAATTATTACTCACAAATATAGATACTACCATCAAAATAAGGTGGAAATCGGAGAATCCAGTTGGCGTATCCCAACTACAAGTCAAGAGAATACTCGTTCCTTTACCCTGACACAGGAGAACTTCCAGTACCCACTAGAAACACATGGAGGACCAGAGAAGGCACAAAATCCTACTCAAACATTGAAATGGGCATTTATAACCATTCCAGCTAAATAAATATTTCATCAAATCCTGACAATGATGGAGGATCAAAAATCAATTCCAGATCATATCCTTCATACATGTCAAGAGATAATTACATCTATGGAAAAGGTGAGGAGTTGGGCCCACGACCCTGTCTCCCCGAGCGGGGTGACTCATCCAAAAAATCATATAGTCACTTCAGAGAAAACTTTCATCACTGATCCAGTTCAGGAGGGTTGATAATTATATTCTATGATACAAGGACAACCGAATTGGGAACTAATACTCGTTCCCACTAGGGACAACGGTCCAACATGGTGGCCACTCCAGAGAAGGCATATATCCCTAGAAAAGCTCAAGATGCTCATCGGCATATCTCGACGACATCGCAAGAACCAAACAAATAGGGACCCACATATGAAGGCAATTACCAATAGAAGGTGGACCTAGTTTCCCGCAAGAGAGCACCCAAAAATGAATTGCGCCAAAGAAAACTAGAAAATAAAGAGCATACTCATGATTCTACTTTTCTAGAAGCTAGAGTTCTTGATGCCATAAGACATCTATTAATAGATTCTCAAGATTCTATTGATCCATTACCAAATTATGGAAGTGGTAGTAGTAGTTGCGAAGGTCCTCCCCACAATGTTGCTACCAGTAGCTCTAAAGGTCCTCCCCAGAGCACCCGCATGGGGCTTACTCCATGGGCCAGAAACAATAGATCATGAGAGCCTGTCTCCTGATATGTGTTCCGTTAGCCCTCCACTTGACCATAAGATCGAACAGTAAGAAGGTCCTCCTCTTTCAATCATCCATCCTGATGGTCCTCTCTAGGGTATACATTGTAGATATTATTCTCCCTATAGTCGGACGTCAATATATGATGGTATTCCTCTCCACGATGACAGTCACTACGAAGGCCCTCCCCACAATGACATCAAGTAATGAGAAGTCCCTACCCTCATTATAGTACATCCTAAAGGTCCTCCCCATAATGTACACTATAGATATTTTCCCTGGAACCAGATATCAAGCCACGATGGTAGTCCTCTCCATAATGGTAGTCACTATAAAGGTACCCCCCAACAACATCAAGTAGTAAGAAGGACCTCCCCTTGTTTCGGTCCACCCTAAAGGTCCTCCCCAGCGTATATTCCACAGGGACACTCCCCATAGTTGGAAAATAAGATACAATGGTAACCCTAGCCATTGTAACACCAACTGTGAAGTTCCTCCCCGTAGTCAAAATCCACACTGGCAAGAAGGTCCTCCCCTTATCGAACCAAATACGAGGAATCCATCATATGCTGAGGCACTTAGAAAGATGGAGTCAAAAATTTTAGACACTCTATCTATGAAAAGTTATATCCTTTCTAAACCAGAGGATGGTCCAGGGCCATGCTCATCCTCTAAGCCACCCTTGTGTCACTCACACATCAATGAAGCTTCTACTAGCCTCACTTCTTAGAACGAAATTGCTAAGAAGCAGTCAAATTGGGCAGATCAAGCAGAGGATTCCTTGAAAAAACAGTAACATGTTATGTTTTTTGTGAGAAGAAAACTAGCTAGAGATGACATACCAGTATATTGGCCCAAGACCACCTCTCAGTTCAGCATACCAATAGATTTTTCAGAAGAATTCATGCATAACATTCGCCTCAATATCTGGAAAACTCTCCTCCAGTTGAAAGAAAAGTTTTCCCTATGATGGTTATGCAGACCATGCCAATATATTTGGGGAGCTTCTCTAGCAGATCGACCTAGAAGATTTTCTATCTACACGGTGGCCACAGTTAATGAGGTGGAAGAAAGGCCTTGAACTGGCCTATCACCATGTGTTACACACATTGAGTTGTCTCATCAACAACGCATCATCTGGTATTCATATATAGGGATGGGGAGAACATGGCGATTTACACTTCACCCCACACCTCATCCAGCAGATCCCACTCACTACTGGAAAATGGGATATTTGTGATGGGGCATTTGCGACAGGATCCTGTCGCAATTACCCTTTTGAAATGGGGCCCTGCTGAAAATGCCCCATTATAGAAAAGGGCGTCGCAAATATTGCTTTTTGTGACGAGACCTATCACAAAAAGTCTTGCCAATTTTTTGAAACATTTATTTTTGGTGGGCCGTCACAAATACTATTTTTAATGGGGCTCGTCGCAAAAAGTATAAAAAAATAAAAAAATAAAAATAAAAATAAAAAAATAATATTAATATTAATGAAATAATAATATTAAAATTAGTAAAATAAAATAAATAATAAAATAATAAAATAATAAAATAATATTCATATAATTATAATAAAAATAATATTGATAATATAATAATATTAATATTATTAATATTAATGAAATAGTAATATTAATATTACTAATATAATAAAAAAATATAAAATAATGAAAATCTCAATATTCGTGAAAAATAATAAAAAGAAAATAGTCAAAAATAATAATTAATAAAATAATAAAAAATTTAAATAAAGTAATAAAATAATAAAAAATTAAATAAAAAATAAAAAATTAAATAAATAATGAAAAATGTAATATTCACAACAATATAAAAATTCACTATATAGAAAGGTAAATAGCTAATATTACAAACAAAATTTACATTCAAATTTTTTATCATACAAAAAAAATAGATCGTTGAGGGGGAGGGTCATATAGAGGAGCTGGAGGAAATAGAGAGAACTCCATCCCTAAACTATGAGTGAGACATCGAATGTACTCCAACTGCTCCTGCTCCTGCTGCTACCTCCATCAATGTATCTCCCCATGCGTCTTCTGTTGTTGCTGCTGCTACTGTTGTAGGAACTCTTCATGTTGCTGTTACTTCCATTAACGCATCTGCTCCTCCTCCCTATGTATACTCTCTATAAGATCACTTTGAGCTCATAGCTTCTTCTGATACTGTGCAACAGATGATGATGAATCTCCACAATCTCCCCTCGAGCTGGATGCTGACATCACAGTGATGCCATAATAACCCACAAGTGTCAATCCAGAGCTGATACCAACAACTTGGTCTTTCTTGAAGTTATACTGGGTTGTTTTCATCCATGATATTTCATCAAATCTATGGACACTGGTCTGAGTATCGGTATTAGCCTAACTCTCAGTCTGTGTCTGAGATGTTGCGGCCTCATATGACTCCTTCAATTACAATTTAGAAGTAAAATAGTTAAAATATTATTTGTACTTAAATTTTAAACTCAAAAAGAAAATACACTGACCACAATCTCACTCTAGTGAGCACCTCTAATCTCTCCAGTGGTCGGATCACTATAAATCCTTCTATAAATGTTGAACTCCAAAATATCAAACTGTTCAACTACCTATATGAACATAAAATAAACTGATAATATTTTAAGTTATGTAAAATATTTAAAAAAATTACTTACTGTATGCTTCATATGCATACTGAATGTACGACTACTAGCTCAACGTGTCACCTCCTCTCTCCCTTGGTTTTTTCGACCAACCAATGATCTCCTCTGAAAATGACCACCTAATCAGTGTGAACATAATCCATCATAAACCCGAGATGAAATGTAATCAGGTTGGTGGGCGCAACAAGACTCGTCAAACTCATTCACTCCTTCTTTCTCCATTGACTTCCTTCTCAAATTGTTCCAAAACTAACTGTAATGCTGACACATAGTCCCCTGTCATGCCTTCCAGATATCCCCACACATACTTTTATCAATGTGATACTATAAACCCTAAAAATAATTTATAATATTAAGTTATTAATTAAATTTATTTGAAAATAAATATTGTTTATTTATGTACCAGCCAATGATCGAACATGCGGTGCTACACATCAATGGGAATCTAATCCCATGAGACCCATACTTTATAAAAATATTTGCGCAATATAGTACTCCCTTATCCAGTAGCTATATATGTAATGCTGTGAAAAAAGAAAAAATAATCAAAAATTTAGTATATAAATAAATTATTGAAAACCAACTAAAATACACAGGTAAACATACCTCTGCATGCGTAGAACAAATTTAAGACGTGGATGTCACTTGGGGATCGAGTCAGGAATCATCAATCATGCAAGACCACACCCCCTCTGAGTCCCCCTTAAACCATCAGTAGTCTAAGGGTCAAATAACCCAACATCCTACTCATCCAAAGGTAGATCAGCTACCTCCAACATATGAAATAGATCCTCATCCATCTGAAACATGAAATGATTATTGTTGACAAATAGTTGAAAAAAAAATTATATACAGATATATATTATATATGATTATAACCAAAATTTAACGGTTTCAATGTTCATATTCATCCTCATCTTCATGTCCGACGATGTAAATATCTTCATATTCCTCCTTAGTATCATCAATTTCCATATGAGTTTTAGTTTTATCATCTCTTGTCATTTCAAATTCATTTGTAACATCATTAATATCAATGTTACCATAGACCCTTAATGGTGGGGTTTCATCATCAATATTCATGTCTCTTTGTGAAAAAAATAAATTTGGAGCAGTCTCTTGAAAAATTTCAATTTCTTCCACTTCAATGGAACCACATTCACTTTGAGTAAACTGATTTTCCTGAGATTTAATTTTTATTATGGTCCACCAATCACTCAACTCTCTTGAAGTTTCGCAATATTTTTAATAATAAATTTGATTTTCCTGATGAGCTAATAAAAATGGTTCATTTACTACAAGAATAATTTTATATTTAATATCAACAATTTCATGGGTCAGATGAACACACAAGCCTCTCTCAGTATCCAACCACTGACATTTAAACATCATTATGTAATGTTGTCCCAGATAACATAGTTCAATAATTTCTTCCAGCATATCAAAAAAGTTAACTTTAGTTTCTTTGTGATGAGATCTTCTCAATCACACACCACTATTAATTATTTTTTTATTCCCCATATGAACATAAATGAAATCAAAAATCATTAACCACATATGAATTATAAGATTTAACCATTTTTTATGGTGGGTTACACAATACACGCAGTCAATTATCAATTTTATCAGCATGTTGAGATACCTGAAAAATTGTAAAAAAATTATCAATATAACAGATAATAAATTGATTTTATATGTTAAAACAAAAATAATTCCTGGTACCAGTTTTTGAAACCAGTTGGAAAAGTTTTTTTACCAATGTTCTTTAAGAGCAGCTGCTATAATTTGTGGAAGTAGTTTCTTGATATGATTATCATATAACCTACAAATAAAATAAGATTAATTTACTATAACAAAAATTATAGAATAATTGATAGGAGTACTCATTGTACAAATGATTTCATTTCTTCATAGTTGAGAAGAACATATATATGATATTTGTGATGTTCATCATCTAAAATCCATCATTCATGAACCTCATCGAAGCTGAGTTCGGGCTGATTGAGAACTAATAATTGGTTTCCCATTTCATCATCAACATTTACCTCATTACGGCCCATATAGTTGTGTTTTGAGTGGTATTTAGATTGAAATTAATGATAGTAGAAAAGTAAAATTTCCTCTTGTAAATAAGCTTATTCAATTGAACCTTCAACTGATGCTTTGTTACGTACTTTTTTCTTCAATTTATGCATGCATCTCTCGAATGGGTACATCAATCAAAACAGTATTAGGCCTCCACATTTTTCTTCCTATAGAAAATTTAATATCAAATGTTCCATTGAGTCAAACAAAGTCGTCAAGAATATTTTTTCCAGTTTACATATAATTAAAACAATATCTTCTTATAGTTTGCTTAATGCATTTAGTCACTTATCGCTACAAAAATGTCTCGGAAAAAATATTATATGTCTATTAGAAAATCCCAAATCAAAGAATTCAACATAGCTCTTAATCCAATCAACAGAAGTATTTCTATTATAACATGATATTCATGACTTTTTAATCTAGTAATGTGACTATTTCTGACATATCTGCCCAAATTGGAAGCATAACCATTTGGAAGTCTCAAATCTACAATCCACTAACAAAATAATAATTGATTCTATTTAGAGAGTGTATAAGTTGATTTTGGATTCATTAACTTATGGTCATAATTGGTGTATCCAAAACTGTATGAAATAAATTATCAAAACAATTATTTTCAATATGTATAAATTCAGCATGTGATAGACCAACAAATCAAACCAATACGGCATATCCCAAAAAATGCTCTATTTTATCCAATTGTGTTCTTTTCCAAATCCATCAATTTTTTTTTGGTTTATTGTTAGTCTAAATGTGATGGGAAATAATGAAGATACAATTGATTTTAAATCTTTACCTAAGATCATTGTTAGAGGTCCATCTTTTTCAATTGTGTATTTTCTGAAATGATATTTGTTCCTCCGAAAAGGATGTTTAGTTGGAAGGAATCTGTGATGACAGTCGAAAAAACATGGTTTTTCTCCATTAATGATCCTAAAAACTTTGACGTCTCTCATAAATTATGGAAATTATTTCGGACCATGTGTAATCTAGATAGATAACATTCCATATGCTTGGAATTCACTGATTGTCCACATCAATGCAGCTTCTAGCAAGAAATTTTGTTTCACAGCAACATCAAATATGCTATCACCATTACTCTAAAATGAATGTAACTCATTAATAAATGGTTTCAAATAAATATAAATATTCTTTTTTGGATGTACGAGAATTAATAAGGACAAAAATATATATGGTTCCTTCATCAACATACAAGGAGGTAAATTGTACAGAGTTATGAAGACACACCGACATGAATACTGACTACCATAAGAACTAAATGGACAACAACCATTAGTAGAAATATCCAATCACATATTTTGATCTTCTAAAGAAAAATAAGGATGAACTTGGTCAAAATTGTTCCATGAATCACCATTAGAGGGATGATTTAATGTTTTACCAGTTGAAATATTGGTTTTGTGCCATGACATCAATGCCACTATGTTTCGAGACATAAATAAACATTGTAATCTGAGTGTAAGCAGGAAATATATCAATTATTTTATAGGAATAAATCTATACTTCCCTTGTTGAGCCTCTTTATACCTTGATTTTCCACATATGAGACAATTATGCAATGAATCATTTTCACCATAATATAAGATGCGATCATTTTAACATGCAAGAATCTTCTAATAACCAAGACCCAGATTATGAATCAGCCTCTTGCTCTCATAGAAATTTATAGGAAACACATTTCCTTCTGGTAGTAGTGTTTTTACCAAATATAATATTGGATCAAAATATCTATTTGACATTCCATTATCTGATTTAATAGCCATAAATTTAGAAAATGCTTCAAATTTTCTTATCTTGCAACCATGATATAAGGCATCCTCAGCAGACCTCAACAACTAATAAAAATGAGATGGTTCCAACTCAGGAGTTAAATTAATATCATCTTGAGTTTCATATTATTGAAAAGATGGACCTACCACATAATGTAATAAATTTTAAAATTGTGCTAAATCTAAAACCAAATTATTAGTATCTTCTCTAAAACTGTGTTCACCATGTTGATACCAAAAAAAATAATCTAGTTGAAAACCAAAATGAAATAAATGACCCCCAATGTTTTCAAATGTGTTAAACATCCTCATAGCACATTTTTTTACAAAGACACTTAATTGTCCCTTTTGAAGCAAATTCTGGTTTTGATGATGTAAATGATAAGAATGATTCAACACCCTCAATATATATATGATTTAAACCAGAATCATTTGGATTCTTGCACTAATTTATCCAAGTGCGATCATCTAATAATAATTTTTTTTGACTTCCTTATTTCCTATTTCTCAAAAAATATAAAATAATTAGTTTTTTTGTATAATTTGATATAATAAAAACACTATTCAAAAAATAGAAGACAATTAACTTCTATTTTCTATCAAATTATACTAATTTCTATTATTCCATACTTATTTATAGTATTTTTTTTAAAATTTTATACTAATCTACACTAACTTATAATAATTTATACTAATTACTACTAATTATTATTAAATACAGCTAATTTCTACTAATAATTGTTAATTACCGGCTACATAATTTCCAGCAGATTAGCGATAGCTCATTTTCTTGACGACTCATCTCCACTGTCTTCAACTGAAATCACTATAAAAAATATCGTCAGAGGTATGGATATCCATTTCTATATGCACGAAGATGGAGAGCAGGGAGTCCTCGTCGTGCTGCTCTCTATCTTTGTGCATACAGAAATGGATAACAATACATTTGACCAGATTTTTCATCATGATTTTAGTCGGAGACAATGGAAATGATTCCTCGGACAAAAGAGCCTCTTTTTCTCGACAGTTCATCTCCTTACAACTTTCTCTGACTGAAATCAGTATGAAAAATCTACTCTTACATACACATATCTATTATTGTATGCATGAAATTTGAGAGCAGGAAGGCGTCGCCACACTGCCCTCCATTATCGTGCATAGAAAAATGGATATCCATATGTGAGGATAGATTTTTTATAATGATTTCAGTGGGAGAAAATTGTAAGGAGATAAGGTGTCGGGCAAAAGGGAGCCACCAATCCGCTAGAAATTGTGCCAATTTATTACAATTTGTTACAATTTCTTTCTAATTATTGTAAATTATTTCTAATTATTTCTAATTATTACTAATTATTATAATTTATTACTAATTATTAGAATTTATTACTAATTATTACTAATTATTACAATTTGTTAATAATTCTTACAAATTATTAATAATTATTATAATTTATTACTAATTATTGCAATTTATTACTAATTATTATAATTTATTACTAATTATTACAATTTATTAATAATTATTAGAATTTATTTCTAATTTAATTACTAATTATTATAATTTATTACTAATTATTATTAATTGTTATATTTTATTACAAATTATTGCAATTTATTACTAATTATTAGAATATATTACTAATTATTACTAATTGTTGTAATTTATTACTAATTATTGCAATTTATAACTAATTATTGCAATTTATTACTAATTATTAGAATTTATTACTAATTAGTATAATTTATTACTAATTATTATAATTTATTACTAATTATTACTAATTTATTATGAATTATTACAAGTTATTACTAATTATTAGAATTTACATCTAATTATTACTAATTGTTGCAATTTATTTCTAATTATTATAATTTTTTACTAATTATTTGAATTTATTAATAATTATTACAATTTATTACAATTTTTTATAATTTATTACAATTTATTACTAATTATTGCAATTTATTACTAATTATTGTAATTTATTACCAATTATTAGAAGTTATTACTATTTATTGCTAATTATTACTAGTTATTAGAATTTATTACTAATTATTAGAATTTCATACTAATTATTACAATTTATTACTAATTTTTACAATTTATTAATAATTATTAAAATTTATTATTAATTAATACAATTTATTAGTAATTATTACTAATTGTTACAATTTATTACTAATTATTACTAGTTGTTGCAATTTAATACTAATTATTACTAATTGCTGTAATTTATTACTAATTCTTGTAATTTATTACTAATTATTACAATTTATTGCAAATTATTACAATTTATTACTAATTATTATAATTTATTACAAATTATTTCTAATTATTACTTATTTTTATAATTTATTACTAATTATTACAATTTATTTCTAGTTATGGCTATTTATTACTAATTATTACAATTTATAACACTTTATTACCAATTATTGCAATTTATTACTAATTGTTTCAATTTATTACTAATTGTAGCAATTTATTACTAATTGTTGCAATTTATTACTTATTATTAATATTTATTACTAATTAATGCAATTTATTAGTAATTGTTACAATTTATTACTAATTTATTAGAATTTATTACTAATTATTACAATTTATTACTAATTTTTACAATTTATTACTAATTATTAGAATTTATTACTAATTATTAGAATTTATTACTAATTATTAGAATTTATTACTAATTATTAGAATTTATTACCAATTATTATAATTTATTACTAATTATTACGAAATATTACAATTTATTACTAATTATAACAATTTATTACTAATTATTACAATTTATTACAAATTATTACAATTTATTACTAATTATTACTAATTGTTACAATTTATTACAAATTATTGCAATTTATTACTAATTATTGAAATTTATTACTAATTATTCCAATTTATTACTAATTATTACAAATTATTACAAATTATTACATTTTATTACTAATTATTACAATTTATTACAAATTATTACAATTTATTACTAATTATTAAAATTTATTACTAATTATTACTAATTATTACAATTTATTACTAATTGTTACAATTTATTACTAATTATTACAATTTATTACTAATTATTAAAATTTATTACTAATTATTATAATTTATTACTACTTATTATAATTTATTACAACTTATTATAATTTATTACTACTTACTATAATTTATTATTACTTATTATAATTTATTACTAATTATTATTAATTGTTTCACTTTATTACTAATTGTTTCAATTTATTACTAATTCATAGAATTTATTACTAATTATTGCAATTTATTACTAATCATTCAAATTTATTACTAATTGTTGCAATTTATTACTAATTGCTACAATTTATTACTAATTTTTGCAATTTATTACTAATTTTTGCAATTTATTACTAATTATTGCAATTTATTATAATTTAATACTAATTATTACAATTTAATACTAATTATTACAATTTAATACTAATTATTAATAATTAATTTAGTAATTATTAATTAATACAAATTCATACTAATCACACATAATTATTTGTAAAAATAAACACAAACAATTATAAATAATATTATATAATTCTAATTTAATTTAACTACAACTAATTAACAATAATTATAGCTAAAATAAAATAAAATGAATTAAGTAAAAAATAAAAGAAATAGATAAATACCTTAAAATTATGCTTTCGAAGGATATAAGCTGCGAATAATGCCCCGAATTAAAATTTTAAACTATGAAAAATTCGAGAGAAAATTTTCCACTAGGGAGAGAGGAGTGGAGAATTAAGTAGAATGAGGGGGAAACAGGTGGGGGTAGATATAAGTTAGATTAGTTACGACATGATTATTTACGATGGGTCCCGTCGCAAATACCCTCTGGTTAGAAAGACTTTTGCGATGGGGCCCGTCGCAAAAGACCACATGTCGACATAGTATTTGCGACGAGAAATATATCCCATCGCAAATACTAAAAACACCGCCAAGCATTTGCGATGGGCTACTATAGCCCGTTGTAAATACCCTTTCCCGTGTTTTGGTTGCGACGGGAACCATCGACCCATCACAAAAACTTTTTCTGAATGACTATTTGTGATGGGATATTGGTCCGTCACAAATGGCATGCTGCAATTGCCTGGTTTTCCCATAGTGATTGGAGATGACATCCTAAAATTTCATTATCCCCAGACAGAAATCAAATGAAATACTTGTTCAGGGAAGACGACATACTTGGCAAGAATCAATCTTGAGTATGTCTCAAAAGCGCGAGTCCCGACGAGAGCAAGCCATTGAGAAGCACCTGAACCAGGCCACCGAGAACATTCAACAAGCTTCTCGCCTAAGGGGATCCAATCAACGAGAACTGATAATGTCCTCAGAAGCAAGCAATTCATGTACAAACCTGACACCCTATCTGGCTCACCCTCGAATGGGAATGCACAAGATCAAGAAAGAGGAAATAGTAGTAGCCACTGCTGTAGTAAGGGAAAAACCCCATCCCACAGGGTTGGGGCATTTTTAACACAAAAAATCCCTCGTAAGACCAGGGAATCTAGGCCAAGGTACAACAACAAAGGAACGAGAGAAACCCCAGCCCACAGGGCTAGGGGCATTTTTACCTCAACAACATGACCAGCGGATGTCAATATTTTCCTGCTTAGGGAGAACAATAAACAAAGGAGTTACCAGTTCTATCCTGCCTTATGATTCATACCCCCTAGAATGGAGACGCATGAGTAGGTCATGTCAGGGTTCTCTTCGAGTTACCCTTCATCATGAAACCTTAAGAGGACCCCGAAATGGAAGGAGAAGATCTAACCAAGGATGCAAGAAGTTATCTTACCATTCAGCACTTGGTATGCCGCACCCCATGTGGTATGTATCGGTGAACATCATGGATGTCAATCCCCAAAACCTCATTGAAGATAATAAAAATGGTGAAGATCCAGGAGAAGATGGTTCCCTCCCAGAGGTGGTCCACACCGAGCCTGAAGGTGTGCGTACTCAGAACCAACAGGCCGGCCTAAATTTGGGTGCTCCCCCGGTCATTCCCTCACTACCTCCCCTACGAATCCCCAACAACTAGAATAATAAGAGCAAGGTTTCATACCACCCACCTCCTCCCCCCAATGCAAACACATCCCTAACACTCAAGGGGAGATTCACTCGACAAAAAGAGGAAATGAAAGACCTAAGGTGAATCAATGTTGAACTGCTACATGTGAGTCATCCTACCAGATATGTTCCTTAGGTAGAGCGTCAACGCATACTTCCAACAGAGGTACCTCTACTACAAGGACTCATCATGGTAAATGAATCAAGGACCAGATGCTTGTCCAGTCTAGCACTAGGACCATCAGTCTACCTGAACCCAATCCTGGAATGATATCAAGATTTCCCTCCATTGGAAAAGAAATCAGAACAAATTCAAGAAAATCCACAACTATTCCCCCATTCAGGTATCCACCTCAAGTTCCAGCAGTGATGGAACATCCAATCTTGCCCCCTACTGTGCCTGATCATGCTATGGTTCAATAGGACATGAGGAAAGGGCTTATGAATACCATCGAGTTAATAAAGATTTGATTAGAAGCCATGGAAGGATGGTGGGTTCTAATAAAACCAGAATGGAAGCCCTACCCTGACTGGGTGAGTAACGTCCCTCCACCACCAAATGTCAGGAACCTCGTATTCCCAGTGTTCAATGCATCAGGGGACCCAGAGCAACATCTGATGCACTACACATCTTACTGTGATCCCATGATAGAAATTCTGGAACAATAAGAAGTAGTGAAACTCAGATTCTTCATGAGAAACCTACAAGGTTCTTCCTTTGTATGGTATACCCGCTTGCCATCTAATTCAATAATATGTTGGGAGGACCTTTGGCGGCAGTTCTTGTAACAACCCGGATCTTCTTTTCAGGTATGTTTTTCCTTTTCTCGTCATTTTTGGGAAAAAGTGGAAAATCTAGAAATTTTAGAAGTACACACTGTGTACTTTATAAGTACACACAGTGTACTGCGATGCCGCTAGAGGCTGTGTGATGGTCATGTCATGGCCACACACACGACCATGTATGGGTGATGTGGAGGCCTCCTAAAGTGAAGTACAGAAAGGAAGAGTACACGCCGTGTACTTCAGAAGTACACGCCGTGTACTTTGTTTTTTTTTCTTTAAACTCACCGGGGTTGCGTCTGATGGACAGAACTGTCTTCTTCTAGGTGTTCTTCGTCCGAGAGAGTCCGTACAACCGCATATCTTCGACAAACCCCCGAGCCTCCATCCGTCCTCCGATTCGAACACCAGTGAGTGCGTTGGAATCACAACGGTGAGTTCTCTCTTCTCCTAGAGCTTCGTTTTCCAATTCCTCCTCTTTTTAAAGTTATCGTGGGTTGAACATTTTGGACATTTTCTTATATCTACGATTTTCCAAGGAGAATCAAGCCTCGTGGTTCATGTATATCGATCTCCTAATGTCAAGGTAGGTGGTTTGTGCCTTTCTGTAGAAAGTATTTGAGTATTTTGTGCAAATTCCACAAATACCCTTGAACGGGGTATTGTGTGTTTACCGTTTTATCCCTATTGATTTCCTTCTTTGCTTTTATGCTAGAGTAGAGGATTTTGATTGTGTTTTGGGCTAATTTTTAGGCTTTGGAAGTGTTTTCCATGCATGTTCTTGCCTGTCTGGACCGTTGGGTCTAGATACCTTTTGACTGCTATTGTTTTTCCCATGCCTAGTATCGTAGGATGGTGTGAATGTTGTTCTTTCATGTTGAGATGTTATAGAATGCTACCCAATTAGTTCTTGAGGTTACTTTGTCTGTTACGCGACGTGATACTTGCTGACTTTACACAGGGTTGTGGGAACCTAGTGTAATAGACCATAGAGATAATGGTCGTAAGGGCTTCTCCAGAGTGTCTTTATAATACGATGTGAGACTATAGGTGGAATTGACTTTGAGTGCTTCCTCAGAGTGTCTGTAGTTTCTTGACGTGGGACACAGGGGGAATGAGATGTTGAGTGCTTCCCCAGAGTGCCTTTAGTACAATACGAGACTATAGAGGGAATTGATGGTGAGTGCTTCCACGGAGAGTCTATTCTTTAGTTGAACTAGAGGGGTGAGACTATGTGTGCCTCCCAGAGGGTTTCTAGTACTTGTAGGTTGAACCATAGGGGTTAGGCTATGAGAACTACCCATAGGGTAACCTGTTGTTCTACTTACTTGTTTGTAAATTATATGCTAGAAACTATGGATTATTTGCTGCTGAGTACTTTCCTATTAACTGCTTTCTGTACTTTTACCTACCATATATTCACTGACTGTTAGGCACAGATCTTCGGGTGGATTCCTACTGGGATTTTTGTCTCACACCCTATTTGGTTCATTCTTTTAGTCCCAAATAGATTATATTATTGCAGGTGTAAATAAGGGAAAGAGACCTTCTACTTCAGGTTCTTGATTGTTGTGGATCTAGAGAGCATGGGACCAAGCTATAGCTTGCGATGCTGATGAGTTTATCTATTTTCTTTTGAATTTTGGTTTTGAACTGTTGTATTTCAGCATTGTGACTTTTTTGGTTGTTTTCCTAGACATATATATATATATATCATGCATCATTTATATATATATGCTTCAGTTGTTTTCATTATCAGTCTTCCACTGTTATTGTTGTTTGGAATTATTATTACTTTAGCTATTTTATACCTATTTACTTCTGATGTGTACTCTGTCAATGAGGGAATAGTTTCTCCACTATCACACCCAAGGCCCTCGCTGCTAGTCGGCAGCCTCTGGCATTCGGGGAAATGCACTTGAGTCCATGTGACCAACCGGGTACGGGGTGCCTCTGGGTGGCTTCCGGAACTGGGACATTACAGAGCGGTATCAGAGGAATTCTTTTCTCTTGAAATACTATTTGGAGCCTTTAGCTAGGTATAGGAAGGAATAGGTACTTGGTAATAAGATGTGCTCAGGAGTAGCTAACCCGTGTACAGGAGAAAGCCATACTACCTCGTTTATGGAAATTTTACTGGTTTTCAAATTTTACAGTTGATTTAATTTCACTTTTGGGTGATTCACATGCTTTGTTCTATTACCGTTGTTGTTATTGTGGTCTATTTCTATCGAAACCCGATGATATTAGGGTATTCGATCTCATTCATCATATAGTCACTTGTTAGAAATCACATTCCATGCATTCTTGCCATGCCATCTAGGATGCATTAGCGATTGCATGTTGTTGTGATAGAGGTTTTGTAGATTATGCATTTTTTTGTGATAGATGCTTGATAAAATCCCTACTATTTGATAGGGAATTTGTTTTTATAGTGCTTGCTCACATGAATGCCAAAATTTGGTTCTGGAGGTGTTATGGGCCCTCATGGACCGAAATTTGGTGGATCATTGCTTGTTTTCCTTGTTACAACTTGTATAGGATGCCAAAATTTGATCTGTGGGGAGTATGGGCCCTCACAGATCGGAATTTGGAACCGTAATGCTTGTTTTTCTGTGTTTTTTGGGCTCCGGTGTAGTTCTGAGGCTACTGTCCGAAAAAACCCAGAATACACGGTGTGTACTTTATGAATACACGCCGTGTAGTCTATATCCGTGTCACTGACTGTGCGAGCAGGGACACGGGGTTGTGAAAAATCTTGTAGGAACACGTCGTGTACTAGTTTAGCATGTCATGTAGTGTGAAATAGGTACCCCGACTGTGTCACGAACAACACGGGTCATTTTATCTTTTCACATACACTTCGTGTCTGAATTTTACATGTCGTGTAGTATGACCTGGGTACCCGGCCATGTCACGAACAACACAGGTTGGTGTTACCTTGATTCATACACGCCGTGTCCTCCTGAAACATTCCATGTAGTGTCAGCTGTGTAGCTGACCGTGTACCTAACCACAAAGTTTGGTTGGGACTTCTTAGTACACGCTGTGTCTGTCTGGAACACGCCGTGTAGTGTGACCTGGGTACGCAGGTCGTGTCACTAACAACACGGGACAGGTAAAGCTTGTTGAGTACACACCGTGCCTACCTTGAACACGTTGTGTAGTTTTGTCTTAGGAGAGCCATGTGGCTTAACCATGTAGAGGGACTCGAGCAAGGAAAGAGGATTCAGGTACACACCGTGTGTTAGGATAACATGCCATGTGTTTGGGGTGTTACACGACCAGTTTTTGGAAAAAGTACATGCCCATGTAAATGACTTAAGGGAACACATCGTGTAGTCTTTATACACGCAGTGTAGTCATGTTTTGTAAAACTTGAATTCTTTTCTTCTCGTGTTCCCTTCTTATGCTCCTAGTTTTCAGTCCTTGATAATGTTGATCTAAAGTGTGTGTTTGACATTGCATAATCATGGGACCGAGACGTCCTTCGGTTGCACGCCAGTTGCCAGGTGGTGATCAGACACCGGATATGGCTGATCAGGGACTTCCCGCAAATCCTCCTGTTGTGCCAGCCTTGGCAGTAGTAGTAATACCAGTTGCAGACACAGATGCATAGTTTAGTGAGGGTTTTCTGAGGATGATGCAGACCTTCCAGGGAGCTCCGCCTCCTACCTCGACTATGGAATACTTGACGTGGGTTTTCCAATAGCAGCATCCTCTCACCTTCTCAAGGGAAGGAGGACCTTAGGCTGTAGAGTCATGGCTAGAAGCCATGATTATGATCTTCGAGCATCTGGAGACACCTCTAGAGAGGTGGGTCAATCTCGCTACCTACATGCTATGAGAATCTTCCAAGAGATGGTGGGATGCGATCTCATAGGCGGGTCATCAGTAGGTTATGTCTTGGGAGGATTTTCAGCGTATATTCTATGACTACTTCTATCCAGAGACCCTGAGGGCCGACCGAGCCCGGGAGTTTATGAGTCTTGAGTAGGGTACTCTTTCTGTCATGGATTATTCCTCTCATTTCACCAAGCTATAGCGTTTCACACCCCCTCGAGGGAAGAGATGGGTTGTTCTTGGAAAGGAAGTTTGAGGATGGTCTCAGATGGGAGATCTGCTCGCAGGTGAATATCTTCAGGATGACTTTCATCGCTTCTATCGTCAACCAGGCACTGATTGCAGAGTGTAATCTGAGAGATTCTAGAGCTGAGATCTAGGGCGGTTCCACTTCCATAGTAAGTGCTTCACCAACTGACAGCAGGAAGCGCCGTAGGTAGTCTACGCGCGGTGATCCGAGGCAGCAAGACACATCTTCAGGTAGCCATGTGGTATGTTACTAGTGTGTAAGGGCTGGGCATATGAGGTCGCAGTGCCAGAGAGACCCAGTGGAGTGCAATATTGCGGCAAGATGGGTCACCTTCAGTGCTTCTGTCAGGTTTTCTCACTATCAGTTGGTGACATGGGTTATTCAATGACTCCTCATTCAGGAGTAGCGCCACCATTTTCTCATCAGTCTGGGAACTGGAGTTATTCCAGCCGTTCATGATGAGGTGGAGGTCAAGGCCATGGTGGTAAGTCATTGGTCTTTCAGTGACAACAGGGTGGATCATCTCAGAGCGGTCAGGCAGGGTCACATGGTCATGGTACAGGTTAGGCTTTTTCAATGGAGCAGACCCAGTAGTAGCAGGATCCCAAACCTTCCACCATTCGAGGTAAGATCTTAGTAGCCTCAGTTTTATCTTCTGCTATTTTTGACATAGGGGATTCTCATAGCTTTATCTCTGTTGCTGTTGTGGAGAACCTTGGTCTCTGTATCTTTTCTTCTACCGACATGTTGACACTAGACACACCGTTGGGGACAAGGACATCTAGCGTACATCAGTGCAGAGAGTTCCCTCTTGAGGTTGCGGGGTGTCACTTCTTATGGGATCTCTATTTACTAGAGATGATGGGCTATGGTGTCATTCTCATAATGGACTAGTTATTTCCCTTCCAGGCAGTTGTTGATTGCTATCACCATAGGGTGAGTTTCATATCACCAAAGGTTGATCTTTTCTTCATCGAGGCGAGTGAGATGTCCAGGCAAGTCGAGCAGGACCCGAGCATCATGGGCTAGGTGGAGTTATAGCTTAGACTACCAGTCTGTATCTAGATGACCAGGGGACTTCGCAGTTAAACTTTCCTCCAGTGGTGGATCGTTTCAGGGATGTCTTTCCAGAGGAATTTTTAGGTTTACCTCTGGAGCGTGAGGTAGAATTTTATATTGATCTCATTCCAGGAGTGGCACCGGTGTACATTCCTCCATATAGGATGGCTACACCTGAGTTCCAGGAGCTCAAGAAGCAGTTGGAGGAGTTTCAGGCAAAGGGTTTCATTTGACCCAGTACTTATCCTTGGGGTTCGCCTGTCCTGTTTGTGAATAAGGCAGACGACACCCTTAGGCTTTGTGTGGATTATTGGTAGCTGATCTAGTTGATAGTCAAGAACCGATATCCCTTGCCTAGGATTGATGACCTCTTTGAGCAGCTTTGAGGAGCCCGAGTGTTCTCAAAGATCGATTTGAGGTCTGGTTACCATCATTTGTGTGTTAGACCATCTGATATACCTCTTACAGCGTTCCGGAGAAGGTATGGTCTATACGAGTATATGGTTATGCAGTTTGGTCTTACGAACGCGCCTGCAGTTTTCATGGCACTAATGAACCGAGTGTTCCATCCGTACTTGGACTCTTTCGTGGTGGTCTTCATGGACGATATCTTGGTGTACTCTCACACTCGACACGACCATGCTACCCATATTGAGATCATTTTGAGTACACTGAGGGAGCATCAGTTATATGCTAAGCTCTCGAAGTGCCACTTTTGGATGGATCAGATTCACTTCTTGGGTCATGTTATCTCAGAGACAAGAGTATCAATAGACCCATAGAAAGTGAGGGCATTAGTTTCTTGGGAGAAGCTGAATAACGTCTTTGAGGTACGAAGTTTCCTAGGGATGGCTGGACACTACATACGCTTCATACAGGACTTTTTGCGCTTAACAACACCACTAACAGGTCTGACCAAGAAGGGCGCGAAGTTCTTATGGTCAAATTCTTGTGAGTCAGCCTTTCAGGAGCTGAAATGGAGGTTGAATTCAACACCGATACTAGTCTTTCCAGATCCGGGAAAGATCTACACTGTTTTTTTGTGATGCTTCATGTATCGGGATGGGAGTTGTGCTTATGCAGGGAGATGGAGTCGTTGCGTACGAGTATCGGTAGTTGAGGCCACATGAGAGGAATTACCCAACGCACGATCTGGAGTTGGCAGCTATTGTTAATGCATTACACTATTGGAGACATTATCTTCTAGGAGATAAATTTGTGGTTTTCACTGAACAAAAGAGTCTCAAGTACATCTTCACTCAGCGTGATCTGAATTTGAGACAGCGTAGGTGGGTTGAGTATCTTCAGTCCTTTGACTTTGAGCTTTCCTATAATCCGGGAAAGGGTAACGCAGTGGCCAATGTGTTGAGTAGGAGGACTCAGATACATGCAGTTTGAGAGGCCAGTAGTGAGTGGAAGCTTATGGCTCTGTTCTCTAAGATGCATTTGGAGGTGCACGATAGACAGGGACATACTTTTCTATCTTCTATAACTGTTACCTTTACTCTTCTCAATCAGGTATGGATGAGTCAGCTATCAGACTCAGAAGGCCTAGTCTTGTGGGAGAGTGTGTCAGGAGAGGACCCTCTTCCTGGATGGACAGTAGGCGAGGATGAGATCTTGTGTTTCCAGGGACGCGTATGGGTGCCAGCAGACATACACGAGGAGCTGATGCAGGATTTTTATTCCTCAATTTGGGCAGTTCATCCTAGCATCACCAAGATGTATCGATACCTTCACCGCCAGTATTAGAGGCCAAGTATGAAGATAGATATTGCTGGTTTTTTCATGAGGTGTTCCACTTGTCAGCAGGTGAAAGCGGAGCATCAGTGACCATCAGGTCTTTTACAGCAGTTACCCATTCCGGAGTGGAAGTGGAATGATTTCATGATTGACTTCATGATCGGTTTTCTGAGGTCACCTCGAGGGAATGATGTTGTTTGGGTTGTCATCAATAGGCTTATGAAGGTTTCTCACTTCTTTCCAATCAAGGAGACCTTCAGTTTTGATGAGCTGGGACGATTGTACATCCGTGAGATTGTACGTCTGCATGGAGTTCCACACTCCATCTTTTCAGAAAGGGATTCACATTTTACATCTTGGGTATGGCAGGGGCTACAGAAAGCTTTGGGTATGCAGGTGCTTCTGAGTACAGCCTACAATCCTCAGACAGATGGCCAGTCCGAGCGTACGATTCAGGTGCTTGAGGATATTCTTCGAGCTTGCATTATGGACTTTGGAGGTTCTTAGGAGAAGCATATACCTCTTGTGTAGTTTTCCTACAATAATATTTTTCAAGCAACTATTCATATGGATCCTTATAAGGCTTTGTACGGTAGGCCATTCTGATCACCCTTATGTTGGCTGGAGGCAGGAGAGGTAGCTTTGCTGGGAACTCATCTTGTTCAGGAGACCACAAAGCAGATAGAGTTGATTCGGAAGAGGATGGATACTGCACAGTCTCGTCAGAAGTCTTATGCTGATCAGCGGAGACGACCTATGGAGTTCTAGGTAGGGGATCAGGTTTTTCTGTGTGTCACACCGAGGTTGGGACACAAGCGGATCAAGGGACAAGGTAATCTTTCACCAAGGTATGTTGGGCCGTTTGAGGTGTTGGAGAGAGTTGGGCCGGTTTCCTATTAGTTATAGTTACCTCAAAGGTATTGGGCTATGCATGACTTATTCCACGTTTCTCAGCTCCAACATTACTTTTCAGACTCGTCTCATGTTTTCCAACCTGAGGAAGTCGAGTTGGAGGTGGATGCATCCTTCGAGAAGCATCCTATCCGGATTCTCAATCTCAGTACGAAGGTTCTCCATGGCCAGTCTATTCCTCTGGTACGGGTGATATGGCAGCACGGGCGAGTACATGATGAGACTTGGGAGAGGGAGCCCGATATACAATCGTAGTGGATGGAGTTGTTCGGGGCTTCTTCTTCTGCATCGCACTAGGGAAATTCGAGGACGAATTTCTTTTAAGGGGGGAAGTTTGTAAGAACCAAAATCTTCTTTTCAGGTGTGTTTTTCCTTTTATGGTCATTTTTGGGAAAAAGAAGAAAATCTGGAAATTTTCGAAGTACACGCCGTGTACTGAGATGCCGCTGGAGGTTGTGTGCTGGATGTGTCATGGCCACACATGCGGCCATGTATGGGTGATGTGGAGGCCACCTAAAGCGGAGTATAGAAAGGAAGATTACACACCATGTACTTCAGAAGTATACTCGGTGTACTTTATTTTTTTTCATTAAACGTACCGGGGTCACGTCTGACGGACATAACCATCTTCTTCTAGGTGTTCTTTGTCCGATAGAATCTGTACGAATGCGGATCTTCGACAAACCCCCGAGCCTCCGTCCGTCCTCCGATTCGAACACCGGTGAGTGCGTTGGAATCACATCGGTGAGTTCTCTCTTCTCCTAGAGCTTCGTTTTCCAATTCCTCCTCTTTTACAAGTTATCATGGGTTGAACATTTTGGAAATTTTCTTGGATCTATGATGTTACAAGTAGAATCAAGCCCCGTGGTTCAAGTATATCGATCTCCTAACCTCAAGGTAGGTGGTTTGTGCCTTTATGTAGAAGGTCTTTGAGTATTTTTTGCAAATTCCACCAATACCCTTGAATGGGGTATTACATGTTTACCGTTTTATCCCTATTTATTGCCTTCTTTGCTTGTATGCTAGAGTAGAGGATTTTGATTGTGTTTTGGGCTAATTGTTAGGATTTGGAAGTGTTTTCCATGCATGTTCTTGCCTGTTTGGACCATTGGGTCTAGTTACCTTTTGACTACTATTGTTTTTCCCATGCCTATTATTGTAGGATTGTGTGATTGTTGTTCTTTCATGCTAAGATGTTATAGAATGCTAGCCAAGTAGTTATTGAGGTTACTTTCTCTGTTACATGACATGATACTTGCTGACTTTACACAGGGCTATGGGAACCTAGTGTAGTAGACCATAGAGAGAATGGACACAAGGGCTTCTCCAGAGTGTCTTTATAATACGATGTGAGACCATAGGGGGAATTGAAGTTGAGTGCTTCCTCAGAGTGTCTGTAGTTCCTCGACGTGGGCCATAGGGGGAATGAGACGTTGAGTACTTCCCCAGAGCTCCTTTAGTATGATACAATACTATAGGGGGAATTGACGGTGAGTGCTTCCCTAGAGAGTTTATTCTTTAGCTGAACCAGAGGGGTGAGACTGTGTGTTCCTCCCAGAGGGTTGCTAGTACTTGTAGGTTGAACTATAGGGGTTAGGTTGTGAGAACTACCTAAAGGGTTACCTATTTTTCTACTTAATTGTTTGTAAATTATATGCTAGAAACTGTGGATTGTTTGCTGCTGAGTACTTTCCTGTTTACTGCTTTCTATACTTTTACCTGTCATATATTCACCGACTGTTAGGCATAGATCTTTGGGTGGTTGCCTACTAGGATTTTTGTCTCACACCCTGTTTGGGTCAGGATTTTGGGCCCAAACAAATTATATTGTTGAAGGTATAGATAAGGGCAAGTGCCCTTCTACTTCAGGTTCTTGATTGTTGTGGAGGTGGAGAGCATGGGACCAAGCTATAACTTGTGATATTGAGGAGTTTATCTACTTTCTTTTGCATTTTGGTTTAGCATTGTTGTATTTCAGCATTGTGACTTGTTTGGCTATTTTTCTAGACATATATATATCATGCATCATTTATATATATCTGCTCTAGTTGTTTTCTTTATCAGTATTCCACTGTTATTGTTGTTTGGAATTATTATTGTTTTCGCTATTGTATACCTGTTTACTTCCGCAATGTACTCTTCCAATGAGGGCATAGTTTCCCCACTATCACATCTAAGGCCCTCACTGCTAGTCAGTAGCCTATCGCATTCGGGGAAATGCGCTTGAGGCCATGTGACCAACCGAGTACGGGGCACCTCTGGGTGGCTTCCGGAACCAGGATGTTACAGTTCCTATTCCATTTCAGTTCAATGTTGCTGAAAACAAAAGTCAACAACCTCATGAACAACAAATAGAGGGATAATGAAAGAGTTTCAAACTTCATTTCTAGATGGAAAGGTATTACTTACTTTTTGAACCAACCTCTCCGCCAAGATGCGATACTTTCCATGTGCATTGATAATATCTATGATTAGCTATGAACATCCCTCATACCAGGGAAGTATACAATTGGGTTCTGGGACTTCTCTTAAATTTCTCATAGAATAGAGGATTCCCTGAAAATGACTAATATCAAGTCCCGAGCGGCCCCATCAGCCCCAGGTAAAAGGGTGGGAAGAGCTGAAGTGTCTTCCATTATTCTAAAGAGACCCCCTGCACCAACTCCAGTTCTAAGGCCCACACCAAACTGTGTAGGCCCCCTAAATGTCAACATCCACCCCTGACTCGACAAGACGATCGAAGGGGATCCAAAAGAAACCAATTTGAGGAGTGAAGGAATAAAGTGTATTCGTTCTGATATGATCAAGTCTACGTATACTTTATAGCATCCATGAATTGCAACATTCTTTGACTACTAGAGCTAAGAAGGGCTGATGAAGAAGGTATCAATGACTGGATAGATTATTTTTCCTACCACTAGATACTGGGACACACCATCCAAAGTGTTTCATCTTCAAGGACCTCCTACAAAAAATGATAGAATTTGTATAAGTCAAATTGGGACCACTGTAAGCACAAGTGGCATATGTTTCCACCACCAACCCTGATGAAGAAATGAAATGGAAAAAAGTTTTCAGTAAAAGGGGCATAAGTTTGATGGTTGGATGAATTTTAAAATAGTAAAATGAGTCTATGGTATCCTCCAAGTTCAATTGAAGCAATCAATTGTGCCCCCAAAATCCCATAATGTGGAACAACCAACATCCTCGGCCCTACAATCCTTCAAGGGTCGAGACAATCAAGTGAAAGAAGATGAATCTTCACCAAGGATAAAGTTATCTTTTACACTATCAGATTTCGTTCCAACAGATCTGAAGATATGGGCACTACCATACCAAATGGAACAACGGGAACCGCCCCGCGAAATGACACCAGTAGAGGAAGTTGATCGGGCAAAGTCATCATTAAATGAGGAACTAGTCTTCGTCTCCGTCAATGTCATTCACTTAGTGGATCCTTTACCTGATGAAGAGTATGGACATGAACCCAAATTCCTCGCACCCAATTGGGGAGATGGAGTATCCATAGGAAGAGGAAAAGATGTCTAACCTCTCATGGTTTGTCGGCAGACCTGCTCGGCTAAATCCACAAAGAGTAAAAGTAGAATCATTTCTTGTCTCAGGAGTCGGTCCCTCCGCACCCAATGCTCAGGCCCCCAAAGAACCTGTGAAAGAGAATCCTCGAGCTGGGAAGAACCAAAATTTATAGCATAAATACGACATCTTGAAAGAGTTATCCTTGGTACCAGCCAAGTTTTCAATCCTAGATCCACTAAATCTATCAACATACCTCAGAGAAGAACTCATTGAAGCTCTGCTAAGCCCCTGGGAGTTTAAAGCAAAGGTAACCACTGCTAAAGTATATCGGATAGAGACTGGTCCTGCAGAATTCCATATTTTCATCTCCTTTATAGATCAATATGGAGACACCATTATGCAAGGGCACATCAAGCTCTTATACATGTCTGGAAAGATAAACAATGTTGATATTAAAAAAGTCTTCATTGAAAATGGCTTCGTTGTTAATCTCATTCCACTATATAAACTTCATTTTCTAGGATTTAATGAGGAAAATATGACACCCTACACCATAACCTTGATGGGTTATGAAAAAAGAGAGTAGAATCCATTAGGCCAAATTTAGCTTGAAACCCAATTTGGTGATCTCGTAGCTCACCTAGAATTTCTGGTGGTCTGAAATAATACGGGCTTCAGTGCCCTTCTAGGAAGGACCTGTGATTATCTAATAAAAACATATATTTTAATTACATTTTAATGGTATTAAATGTTCATTTTTGATCTTATGGGCCTGAGTTAGTGCATTTTCATTATGAACATTCATTCTCATCATTTGCGCACTTCATGCCTAATATACACCAATTTAGGCCCAATGAGTCATCTGATTATAAGGAATGTAATTATCAATATTTTAATTTGATATTTTGGGAACTATATATACACTTAAATGTGAACATTTTTAATTCAGGGATCAATGGATGATTCATAAATGATGATGGAGATATTTGGAGATGAATAGAAGCAATTCTAGAGAAGGCAAATTGGACACCAGCCCACTTATGAGACTGTGGGGCCCAACATACAGGCCCAATGAATCCAAAATTTTGTTATATGATATAAGAAATGTTTAGGAACAAATAAATATTCATGAGATAATGCTAATTCTGCCTCTATGGTGGTAATTAAGGCGGACCAAGTTAGAGATACAATTCTGGGCCAGATTCTGCGGCCCAGAAAAACAGCACACTAATCTGATCATATCTCAGAATATACAACTCCAAATGGGCCCAAATTTTACAGGAGGTTAGGAGACATCTGGGGATCCATTTTATTCTTCTATGGACCACTCTTATTAGGCCATATATAATGTCATCAAAGCGCATCTGTTCGGTAGATGAAAGCTGGCTGCCACCTCGGGTCAAATGTGGAAAAGTCTAAGTTCCACAAGCTTTCCACCACCCTAGGCATACCATAATCAAGTGGGATGCTTTGTAATGTTGGAGGATCGACCCAAGGCTTACAAAATTCCTATTTAAGGCAGTGGTTGTGGAGGAGTTGATAATATTTGAGCTTGTTTTCATCTTAATGTTATGCTGCCAGTTTCTCTTTGTAATGTCCTTCCTTCACATGTAAGTTGTTTTAATTCAACCTTGTTTATTAATAAAAGTTCTTCTTATATTATTATTATGTTATTATAATTATCACTTTTATACCATTGGTTCAAGGTGTGAACTTGTTCATACCAAACCTTGTGAGATTATCACACAACGGTGGAGTGATTGTTATTTTATTGCGTTTTTTTACTTCTTCATTTCCTCCCTCATGAGTCTACTTTATGCTTCCATTGAAACCATAGAATAAATGGAGGGATAACCCACTTATGGGTTGATCCAATGGAGTAGAAAGGGTCTGTATTGGATTTTATTTATCACCTCATTAATGTATAATCACTTCTTTAATTGAGATTTTTATTTGATGATTTTTAAACTCCATCGTCCTTGTTGAATTAAGGCCACACACTTCAAGTGCTAATACGAACCTTTACCTTGAAGTGCTCAAAACTTTGATCCTTCAAGTGTATAGGTGATTAGTATTAAAAGGTGTAGGCATTAAACCAGTAAGTGATGATGTTGTTTTATCTCCTTAAATGAACCCATCTCAAATTTAAGAAATTGAAATCATTAAAAAGAAAATACGTCCAATCCACCTCGAGCGATAACCTAGGATCAACTCATTATTTTAAATTGAATTTGTTTAAATCTGTTAGTTATAATTTAAAAACATATAAAATCAACCCAAGTTGGCCACTTCATAGCCAAAAACAGTCCATAGAATGTACGTGTCTATAGGTTTCTTCTTAGGTCTCTGAGGATTCGATAACCCAAGCTAAACTACAAGGACCGTTCTACCTTCATCTCTTGGGTAAATTTGAGCGAGAATAAACCTGACTAAATCAACATGCAACAATTCCCTCATCTTAACATAAATGCCTCAAATATATAATTAATGGAAAGAGTGGGAAACTGCATATTGATAAGGCCCCATTCGACTTCTACGAGTCACACTATATTGATGCAGGGTTATACGAGCCGAAGGGGAAGCAACTTCTGATTGGTGATGTTGATTGGATCACTACCCCAAATGGAATGGAAATGGTTCTTTCCAACCCCTTTAAGCCACTCGGTAGGGAGTATGTACTACCTATTAATCAACATGAGTACACAAGTCTAAATTTGGACATTTACTCAACAATCCTGATGATTTCGGTCATGGATACCAAGCATGACAGTGGTGAAAACCCCACTGATCCCCAAAATAACAGTGAATACTTGGATAAAAATTCCATTGAACTATCCTCAGATCTCCATATAATCCCTACCACACTCACTAAGGTAGAATAGAAATAAGACATTTGTCATTCCCTTTCTCCATCCTCTCCAGAAGATTCCCTACTATTATTTGAATCAGAAGAAGTCACCTCAACTTCTAAATTTCAAAACTGTGACTCTTCTCTCAACTCTGGAGAACTCATCTCAAGATATTTTTCTCCATTGGAATAATAAGAATAAGAGGAATAGGATGAGGAAGAATAATAAGAATACCTCAGGGATTCCCCTCTAGCATTTGAGGAGGGTGTCTCTACCGCCATCGATGAACTCAGGGAAATAAACTTAGGTACTAAAGAATACCTACGACCCACTCTGATTAGTGTGTCCATGCCTTCAAAATAGAACGATGTATACAATTACTTCCTAAAGAAGAATAGACACTTTTTCACCTGGAACTATACAAAAATGTTAGGCCCCAATACCTAGGTTGCCACTTACCACCTAGGACTGCCAGAAGACCACCGTGGTTACAAGAAAGCTGCTAGAAGGACACACCTGACACATTCTGCCAAGATAGAGGATGAGGATGACAAGATAATTCAAGAAAAATTCATTTTAGATGTCCATTATCCCATATGGATGGAAAAAAAAGCTCTCATCAAGAAGAAAAATGGGAAAATTAGAGTCTGTATCGATTTCAGGGATCTCAATCAGAACTGCTTGATAGGTGATTTCTCGATACCAATCACAAAATTTCTTATCAATGTAACTGTCGGATATGAGGCTATCTCATTCATGGATGTCTATTCAAGATATAAATAGATCTGAATGGATTGAAAAGATGAATAATTCACTACCTTCATGCCCCCAATGAGTATTTTATTACAAGGTAATTCCCTTTGATTTGAAAAATTTTGGCGCCACATATCAACACACCATACACCACATCTTCAAACCCTTGCTAGAAAATTTCATCGAATTATATGTGCATGATTTGGTGGTTAAGTCACGACAGCGTTCGGACCACCTGTCAGATCTTGAAATATTCTTCAAAAAACTACGATAATAGAGTCTAAAAATGAACCCCATAAAATGTTCTTTCAGTGTCACCTCAGGGAAATTCCTCAAATTCACTATAATCCATCATGGCATCGAAGTTGATCTAGATAATATAAATTTTATCCTTAACATGTCACCTCCCCACAACCTCACTGAGTTTAGGGGACTTCAAGTACACCTGGCCTATATTTGGTGCTTCATAGCCAACCTTGTAGGAAAATGTTTTCCCTTAACCAGGTTGCTGAAAAAATGGGTAGAATATCAATGGACAGATGATTGTTAGGAAGCACTCGAAAATATCAAGAGATATTTCTTAAGCCCACCAGTGATAATGTTGCATGTCAAAGGAAGACCACTCATTCTGTATGTGACCGCCTTGGATTGATCCATAGGCACCTTCCTTGCAGAGAAGAATGAAACATGCTACAAGAATAGTCTCTATTATCTTAGTCGAACCATGATTAAGGTTGACACTCATTACTCAAGCATTGATAAGAGCTACCTGGATTTGATATTTGTAGTCTAAAAGATGAGGCATTACTTGCAGCATCACGAGGTCCATTTTTTTTATGTAGTAACTTGCTAAAATAAATTCCCATCCATCCAATGTTGAATGGGTGCCTGTCACGGTGGGAGGTCATCCTACAACAGTTCTATATATGGCTCATACCACAGAAATATATAAAAGTCTAGACATTAGAGGATTTCCTGGAAGAGCATCCCTAAACAGAGGTAACCTCATTGGATATCAAAATACCTGATGAAGAAGTGTTCTCTGTCCAAGAGGACTCCTAGATGTGGGAAATACACTTCGATAGTGCATTTGAAAACTTGACAGGAAGAAGGAGGAAAGACCCCAGACTCAACAAAGTGGGGCTGGGAGTCATAATCATATCCCCAGAAAAAGGAAGTCTTGACATATTCCTTCATACTATTAGAGGGGTGCACAAAAAATGAAGCAGAATATCAGGCCCTTATTGTAGGCCTAAAGCTTTCACTTCAAGTACAAGACAAACACCTGAAGATAAAAGGAGATTCAGAACTGGTCATCAAGTAAATAGTGACTATGCTATCAAGAAAGAAGACCTAATCCCTTTAATGAACCATTTTATGGAATACATGGAAGAATTCCCATTAGATAAAATATTGAATTATGTTCCCCAGTCACAAAACACGCAAACTGCTGCATTAGAAAATGCATCCACAACTTTGGCCGATCCAGATCAGGATGAAACAATTATCATCATTTCCCACCACCGAATGGTTTTACCATATTTCCAGACTAAGACATAGTAAATCAATGAGATTAGTCTCAACACTAAACCTTGTGGTCATGTCGTCAGCTGGATGACTCCAATTGAAAGTTACCTCCAAAATGGAGAACTACCACTAGATAGGGCTGGAAGAAAGAAAATCCAAAGAGGGGAAATCAACTTCATGATATACGATGAAAAAAACCCGAAAAGGGTCCTTTATAAGTGAGGTATTGATGAGAACCTTCTTAGGTTCATCGATGGAGAAGAGGCCACCTCCGTCATGAAATGAATTCATGTCAAAGCTTGTGGAGCACATAGATCGACATCCAAGATCTTTCATCAAATTCAAATTATTGGGTACTATTGGCCCACTATAACCTAGAATTTCACTAAATTCACTATGAAATGGAATCCCTGTCAAGTTTATGTCAATTTAATCCACTAATCATCTGAGTTAATTCACATATCCAAGTATTCCTAAACATTAACTATATGGGGAATGGACTTCATGGGACCATATACTCCTACTATGGCCAAAAGGTTAACATTTATTCTCATAGTAACTGACTTATTTTAGAAATGGGAAGAGGTTCTAGCCCTCAAAGTGTTTGGGGAAAGTTGGATTGTTAGCTTTGTGAAAGTTAACATTATCATAGATTTAGTGTCCCTCATATAATACTAATGGAAAATGACACCAATTTATGCTCTGTTTATTTGGATAAAGTATATTAGGAGTATGGAATCAAGGCTAACCATTCATCCTGCTATCATGCAGCGGCCAATGGGAAGATAAAGACCTTCAACAAAGCCCTATCCAATATACTCTATAAGATGGTAGAAAAGGACAATTAATCATGGTTGGATAAGATCCTACATGATTTGGGGATTACCAAACCACAAACTAAACTGTCACTCAAGAAACCCCATACACATTAGTATACAATACAAATGCGGTTCTACCCATCAAAGTTCAACTACCATCACTCCTCATTACAATATGTGATCAACTATACACAGACGAGCAGTCTAAAAATGACTCTATGAGTTGGAGTGATTTAATGAGAAAATACTACACACTCTACACCATTGGGAATTCTACTAAAACCGGATTGCATGAGCCTTTAACAAAAAGGTTCACCTCTGGTCTTTCCTCGAAGGAGAAATGGCGTTGGTCCTTAAAAATTCGATGATACTCGGAAATAAACCTCTGAAATTGGAGCCAAAATGGGAAGGGTCATATGTCACACACAAGGTTTACTAAAAAAGATCTTATGAATTAATTTCAATGGATGGAAAAATCCCCACAACTCCCACTAATGTGAGGTTCCTAAAGAAATAATTTGTGTAATTATTCGACCTTCTTCTTAACTACACGATGTTAAACTACATAGAGCCATGTACGTCTAGCTGCATGATGTTAAATTGATCATCACTTTTGTCCTAATCGCATGATGTTAAACTGTATGATGAAGTGTCATAACCGCATGACATTAAACTACATGAATACAACATGTCCTTCCACTCACATCAAGTGAGAACTTCATCCTGAGTGCATGAAATAAAACTGCATGATCCAATATCCTAACCGCAAGACATAAAACTACATGGAATCTATCTTACCAACTAAAAGATGTTAAAATTTATAGGGTCCATTCTATTTCAAATAATGATTTACTGAACAAAAGTCAATTCTGTGCCAAAAAAAGGTAAAATTCCCCCATCTTCCGTGTAAGAGTCCCATGTGAGTGCCAGATCCACATGGTATCCCATTCTTCAGAACTACGTGTGGCTTGATTCCTGCCTCCGCAGGATACATAGTGATGCTCAAATATTATATCATGGACCATCCACCCACTAAAAAAAATCCCTTTCTCCCTGCGTATAGACCAAACATATGTTGGTAATTTTCTTCAAGAACTACATGTGTCTTGATTCCTATATATATAGGATACGTAGTGACGCCTATCCCTGGATCAACCACCGCCCAGCATGAAAAAAAGATCCCCCCTCCTTGTGTATGGAACATACCTACACGATGGGTTCTCTTCACAGAACTATGTATGACTTGATTCCCATATGCCAATGGGATACATATAGACACCTTGATTCTAGGTCTTGGTCCAACCACCACATGTTACACAATGCCTCTATAGTACCTCCAACTTCCTCTGTATCGAGAGAGGGAACCCTTCCTATTCCTTATTTCTCACACTGATCATAGCTCACATGATCTTAGTAATGGTGATAATTCCCCCCCCCCCACACAAACAAATGGTAAAGGTACACTATAGTCTCATAAAAATGGAACCCCCCCCCCCCCGTGCAAGGGATAAATCAGTACAGGGAGCCTTAGAACTAAGTGTGGATTGATTCCTGCCCTATCAGGACACGTAGTGATGCCTAGATCTTACCTCTTGGCCCAGGTGCCACCAAAATCAAAATTCTCCTTTCCCCTATATATGGATCAAGCCTATGCAGGGAGGTTACTTCTAAAACTACATATGGATTGATTCCTTCCCGTGCAGGATACATAGTGATGCTTGGATCTTATATCCTGGCCTAGATGCTACCAAGAACAAGAAATACCCCCCTCTCTACACATGGGTAAAACCAGTGTAGAGAACATATATTTTATAACTATGAGTTTCTTGATTCCTATCATCATAGGATACATAGTGATGCCTGAATTCTATATCCTTAGGCCTAGCCACCACCAGATTAAAATTCCCTTCCCCTGCATACATGTCTGACTTGCATAGGGAAATCCATAGAACTTAATTCATATTGATTCCCATACACACATGGTATGTAAACAACACCCAAGTCTTCAAACATGGGCCTTTTTTAGAAAAATATTCAAGGAGAAAATTCTCTCGTCCTTCACCATGTCCCCCCTATGAGGCAAAATAATCCTTTTTCATTCAATTTTTATCACCAAGTTCCACCTACGTGGGATTAGTATTCTTGGTAGAGGGTTCCTCATAGACATATAAATTCAATACATAGCCCAATTCCTTATCGAAAGACGTAAAACTACATGGACTAAGTCCTAACTGCACAACATTAAACTGCAAGGTACCCCAAGAACTATATATGGATTGATTCTCAGTATAATGAGATATGTAGTGATACCTAGATATACAAACCTGGTTCCATATATGAAAAATAGGAAACTACAAATGTCCTGACCTCCTTCATGAAAATTTATAGTTGGGATGGAGATTCCAAACCTTGATTCACATAGAAAGGGTTTGTTAAATAATCATGATCCCTTCACACATAAGTCAGATCTATGTAGGGGATCCCATGATCCAAAACTAATCAAGGTCTGGATAGTCCTTGTGTACTCATACATTCCCTTTTCATCCATCAGACTCTATAACTCAGATAATTTTGGATCCACAAAAACATCCACAAATATTGGGAATGGAAGGCCAGTGTCCTTCAGACATCTTTGTTTGACTATGCACATAATGCCTCGTTGGCTCTACATAAAGTTCCTGAAAACCAACATGCCAACCAAAGGAAAATTCATCCTCATGATGGAATTTTCTTACCTCTATACACCCAATGGATCCCAAGCCCTGTATCATTCCTCCTGATCTGAGGGTACCTAGGATCATGGTTTACACTTTCTTCCCCCCCTTACATTAAGGGTATGCTGAAATATCCTAACCTGATTATCCCATACTTATTCATGAACCTTTCTCTGACATTTATTCCCTAAAACATAGTGTTAAACTGTGCTTCCAATTTACTTTATACAAGGCTTAAAACTGTGTGGACCCACCACATCTATCCCATTCATGTCAATCCATCAACATCCTCACAACATGATGTTAAACTGTATGGCCCAACAATGTTCGCACCTAAGAGGGAATTGCCTCTAACATCGATCACCTACCATTCCATTACTTAAAACCATGTTCATATTGATTCCTTCCCTCGTAGGATACATTGAGATTCTTGGAATATCATCCTGGACCAACCAACCAGAAATAACAAAAACCTCTCTCTACATATGGGAAAAACCTAAGAAGAATAATTTCTATAAGGAACTATGTATGGTGTTATTCTTATCATCCCATGGGATATATAGTGATGTCTGGATTCTATAACCTAGATCCAGTCATGGAATTCAGACAAAAAAATGTCCCTTCTAAACGAAGACTAGGTCAAAGCGGAAGGCTCCCAAACATACCCTATTCATAGGATTGTCTCAAGAATAATCACATACCCCCCTTTCATGTCGGTTCATCTATGTTATTTCCACATGATATTAAACTATGAGGAAATAGATCACATGACATTAAATTGTATGATGAAATGTCTCGGCTGCACGATGAAAAACTACACAATATCACCCCATGTATAGAATGTTCCTTTATTTGATTAGGTCATCCCTTGTGGGAGAATTGAAACCCTCTCAACCCCTTTTTTCTCACACTATTCACAACCTACGTGAGATTAGGGAGTTTGGCGAGGGATCCCCCAGGGATCCCGGTAAAATCAATCCCCAGTGGTTGGTCCTAGTTATATGACCTTAAAAGGAATGTTGTGGTTCTTTTCCCCATTATAGAGATCCCAATTTCCTAACCATATGAAATTAAACTGCAAGGTACCCATAATATAGTTAAAATTCCCCCACTCCCTATGCACGGACCAAACTTGTACAGGGAGTCAGATTTTGGGACACTTGGATCTTCAAAACTGGGCCCCGATCCAACAAGGTAATCAAAATGTCCCACCCCACGTATGGGTCAGATCTGTGTGGAGAAACTCTTAATTCCATGGGTAATCACTTCTTGAGTGTTTCTAATATTTCCAAACCAATCCTCTCTATTCATCAAACTCCAAAATTTGAGCAGTTTTGGATCCTCATATACCTCCCAGGCCATTGGGAATGGAAGACTGGTGTCCTGAAGACACCTTTATTTGACTATGCATATAATGCCCTAGCAGCTCTGCTTAAATGGACTTTAAAAACTACTTGTCAACCAAAGTCAAATTCATCCTCAGGAGAGGCTTTTCCTATTTACTATATGTCCATTAGCTTCCAAGCCCCATATCATTTCTCCCGATCTGATATCCCTTGAAACCACGACTTACACTTTCATTCTTACTCACATCTTGGGCATGTCAGGACATCTCATCCTAGTTATCCTCTAGATAATAAAGGCATCTATGTCAATGTCCTAATCGTATGACATTTAAACTACATGAAACTTAATGCCCAAGGTCCACCCTTGGGCCCAAACATGTTAAATAATATTTCCCCCTATGTTCTTGTGCATGAAGTGAATCTGCATAAGGAAATCCATTATGGGTCCCACCTTATTGGTGAGATCTTTACAAAATAATTCCCCCACAAATATGTGTGAATTAGATCTCCATATGAGAAAAATTTAAAAGAAATACATTTGGATTGATTCCTATCATCATGATGATACGTAGTGACACCTGAGTCGAATATCTTGGGCCCATCCATGTAATGAAATCATTCCATTTTTTCTTACATAAGGATCAGACCTACATCAGGAAACCCCTCATCTATATGAAGCAAATTTATTTAACTATTCTTGGGATATTTGAGCTTAAAATACCCCCTTTAATGTTCAGGAATCTCCCTTTTCACCACCCATACTCTGTCTCTAGAAGGGTTTGAATCCCCATAATCCTCCATGGCTATTGGAGATGGAAGGTTAGTGTCCTGAGGAAACCTTTTTTTGACTATGAACACAATTCCCCAGCGGCTCTGCCAATGGTTCCTACAAAAAAGACATGTAAACTAAAGAAAAATTCGTCCTTAGGAGAGGCTTTTCCTGATTTTTTACACCCTATGATGTTTAAATCTCATATCATTCCTTAGTTTTAGAAACCCCCTGGATTATAGTTTACACCCTTTCCCCACTCTCAAGTTTGAAGATGATGGAGGATTTATGGTCGAAATACTATGGAAGGGATGAGTCATTTACTTTTCTTCTTGTTCAGGGTAAGGTGACTTTAAATCACGAGTCTCAAATTTCTTAGTTGCACAACATTAAACTACACCATGCCTTAGACCCTTATTTACACCAGTCAAATTCACGTGGGAGTGGAATTCGCATTAAAATATGATACAAATTCCCTCATAATTTTAGACATCATCCCTACAATAGACCGCCTACTGTGGTCTTCAACAGAAAAAACAAATGAAAACTTCCATAAGATTTCTTGACCATCGGAAATGGGAGACCAGTGTCCTGTGGGAACCTTTGTTTGACTAATGCACTCAATTACCTTGTATCTCTACATAAATGGCCTAAAAAAACGGTCTTTAAACCAAAGTAAAGCTCATACTTAGGAGAGACCTATCCCATCTATGTACTCCCCATGGATTCCATGCCCCATGTCATATCCCATAACTAGAAACCATGAGGTCAGGGTCAAGAAAAATCTCTTATCCATGTCTGAAAGATGTTAAGACATTCTTAGTTAATGATTCCTCAATTGAGGCCCTTGCCCTACAAATCATGGACCAAAATATTTGACCTAAAACATCAATCTTGGTCAAATATGTTTGACATAAAACATTAGTCTTGGTCAAAGTTATTCAACCTAAAACATCAGTAATGATAGTCTAGTTTTCAAGACATTAAACTACCCATGAAAAAGAGAAAACACTCACCAGGATGAATATCCACCAAGGGTACCCTAGATAAAAGTCAATTGTGAGATCGCTAAACCTATGAATCATATTTTTTAGGCAAAATATCAATATATCAAACAATAAAACGAGACACAAAGCTTGTTAGTTCAAAAACTACAAATGGTTCCCTAAGAAAAAATCAAGTTATACTTGTTTTGTCCACACCATAATGGGTTTAGGAAAAAATTAGGGTTATAACAGAAAAGATGAATTTTTTTTAGGGTTTTCCATGTAACCCTAGAAATAGTCAAAATATGCTCGCTGAGTCCCTTGGCACAGGAAAAAACTAGTTCATGACTTAATTATTTCAAATTAGTTATCCCATATTGGAATTAAAATTGACATCGAGTTGAAATTACTATTTAAATGTGGTTGATTATAAATGATTGACATTACAGGAAAAGATGAAGGAGAAGTGATAGAGAGAGAAATGTTTTCATTCTATTAAATGAAGTTAAAAAGGTCTTCCACAACATAGGGTCTCTCCATGGGAGCATTGCATGAAAATTATTGGTGTTGTCCAGTAGATTCACAAAGTTGTATCAATTTTTGATTTGATTCTTTGATGGATTGGTGGAGCATCAAAAAAGTAATAGTCTCGACTACCACATCATCTCACAATACCTCTGCCTCCTTCACTACATCAAGTCTAGCCTTTTCCCCATCTTCCACTAGCCTCTTCCCCTCATCAATGAAGACCATAATGTGGGACCATTCCTATTTAAGTCACTCCAGTTCTTTGCTCTGATGCTCCACTTCCTGATCAAGATGCTTTGCAAAGGACCTCTACTTCATGTGTTCACTTTTTATCCTCAAAACTTCCCTAGCCTACTCAAAAAATTAATTTATAAGGATTTTTCTGGAAGCATCAAGATTATCCATAGATTCTGCAGTGGAAAGACATGACTCAAGTTCACCAGTTGCCTCTTTGGTTGTGCCCACATGCTTCACTATGTTATAAATGCCATGAAAATCGAACCCTCCAAACCCCAAGACTGAAAACATGAGAGATAATATGGTAAGTTTATCTGACATATCTCCTAGAGGTGTTTAGGAAATAAACCTCCAAATGTTTTTCCATGCTCTTTGGTGGCTAGGATGAAGACTGTACAAGCCCTCTTGGTCAGGTTTAGATATTTTCCTCGATGGAAGATTATATTTAGGGATTTATGTTACTATAGGAGGTCCTAATTTAATGAATTCAGTGTGATTTTACCCCTTGTAGCCACATCTCTAGTAGTTTTGATAAGGGTCAAGGTGAGGTACCAACCGTAGTCACAAGTGTTTTTGGTTATGATCCTAAAATCAAGAGTGAAACAAGTGAGCACTAAAAATTCCTTAAGGTAGAAAAAACAATATATTGAGAATCCTACCAGGGTGTTCCCTCTCTCAGTTCCACTTAATACTCTCATTAAGAAGCCATCCCCACAGCGTACCACAAAACGCCGGAAGGAATATCAATTGTTTGTACACAAAAAAAAGAATTACGAGTAAGTTACATAACTATTTATTTGGTCTCTATACTAAATACCTTCATCTTGATGATAGGTTTTCACATGCATATCTTAACACAGAACAAACAAGTAATCATGCGGTAGTTACCCAGACATTTGCAGCTCCTGTTCCTTTTATGGTAGAGGAAGTACCACTGTAAGTTATGGTTGAGAAGAGTAGAGAGGTTGGGCCAACTGAGGAAGTTTGATGTATCCTTAGCTTATTGAGGGTTCATGTTCTAGATCAGATGACCTCTACCCCAATAGTGGGGGAATATTTAGAGGTTGAATCCCAAACTAATCATTTTAAATCAGGAATGTTTTCTACATCAAAATAGCCTCCTCTTCGTCCTGATCAGAACCCATTTTGATGGGGGGAATTTTTTGGGTCTAAAAACATTGAAAAGTGAATGAAAATACTCCTAAAATTTTGATAAAGGAAATAGATATATATGTTCGACTGAAGGTTTGAAGAATAATATTGATGAATCCAAAATTGGAAAAGGGAAGTGGTGGCACTGTAAACTAAAAGTCCTTCGCGGACCATCACTCTGCATGAAAATCCATAGCCTTGAAAAGCAGTTGTGAACCAAGTGGTTCATGGAACAGAGATGCCGATGTCATCTCCTGCGAACCATTTTGTTGGTGTAATGGAGCCAAAAAAAATCTGCTCTGTATACAACCCCTACAAACAGTATCATTGGCGGAATAGAGGCATATAAATTTTCCCCCGCATACCATCCCCATGAACTAAATGGTTCAAGGGTGAGGAGAAGCTGGTAGTGTCCCGTGAATGAGAAGAAGTCATTCATGGAATTGAGATGGTGATTTATGCCTCCATGAACTGCAACCCCATAGGCCTCTATTGACCGAGTCATCTGCAGGCTGGGTGACTTCCCCATGGGATTTCGTAAAAGGTGTCATGTGACCCATAGATCTAGGTTCCCTAATACTCTATAAAATTATCTTGAGGGAGCCAAATAAGGGGATCAAAAAGAGGGATGAGGAAGGAGATGGGGGAAGGACTTGAGGAGAATGGATTCCCAAGATTCTAAGGCACAAAAGAAGAAATAAAAACTTTTCCGATGATTTCTTATAGGTATGGATCACCACATACTATAAAAAGAAGAAACATAATATTAATTGGAAGACCGAAAAACCTAATTGGTCAATCAAGAATCATATCATGGTGGCGGATGAACTCCTCACAAACCGCAGGATCAATTCCCCTTCTTCAAACCAACATCCTTCACAATGCATTACTATGCGAATGAAACCCTAACTCGTGTAGTGTCCCACTATGTAGATAGAATCTAGTGCCTCATAGCACCACACTATGTGGACGAAACCTGGGGTTGCGTACCACTACAGTACATGGACCACATCTAGGTCTACGTACCAATTTGATACGTTGACACCCTCTCCACCAATATAGAAACATGCTATGTGAGGGATACCCCATCCAGCATGAACAAATGGTATGTGGAATGGGGTACCTCCGGGCATTCCACCATTTGGATCCAATCATTTCCTTTCATTTCCTTTGCCTCATCTATAGTCCCTCCATAAACCACTCCAATGGAATTAAGCCAAATCCCCTTCCCAATCCACTGGATCTGTATTATAAAACCATCAGGCGTATCAGCACACCCTTTTGATTTTACATACCCAAGGTAAGCGGAGTCTCATGGGTAATCCCCACAATGGTGTAGACCCCTGGTATGTCTATAAGTTTACATTATCATGGTAACCTAGGGTAGGGCCTTAGGATTCTAACGTGAACCTACCCATTCTAGGGATCAAGGTTAGTCACTGTTCTTTACCTTCGATGAGGTTTGGTGATATCAGAGGGGAATCACACTTTCTTTTCCCTTTGATAATAAGAAACATTCCTCCCCTTTCCCATAACCAATTTCAGATAATCCCTCCTGGATTAAGACCATTTGATCATAGGAGGTAGTGATCTCACCCTGGACTCTTCTTCCATCGTTCCACTCCTTTTCTATCAGAAGAGAAGGGATCATGTGTGGCTTATTGAATCTTTCACATCCTCTTTTTTCTCACAATGATCATGACTCGCGTGGGAATAGAGGCTAGTGATAATCACAGCACCTGCAAAATCCACTTCTGACATTGAAATACGAGAACTATTTTTTCCACCATAACTGGGATATGTAGAAAGCCTTCCCAAGGCCTGAGATCCATTCTATCTCATCCGTGAAATGAGAAATTATGCCTCCCACAAATGGGCCTCCTAGAAGGTGTAAACCCCAAATGCATTTAACTATGAGAACTCTGATTCTTGCCCCAACCAAGATACGTAGGACGCTTGTCTAAGGACTGAGCTCAAAGGGGATCCTTTTTAAAAGGTTAAACCCAATAATTCCCACTTTATGGGCCTCCTCCTAGGTGTAATTCCCAACTCAAACCAAACTATGGGGGATTTGATTCCCAACCAACTGGGATATGTAAGAAGCCTCCCTGAGATACAAACTTGTTACCCATATCACCCTAATGTTCTTCAGGCTATGTCTCGGTAGGGTAAGATCCACCCAGGGGGTTGTATATCTTCTAGACTTCCCATACTACCTTGGTATAATTCCCAAATCGAATCTTGACTAGTCACCTTTCTCCTAGACATCCTCGTTGCATGACGTTAAACTACATATATGGGTCCTTATCACATGACCTTAAAAGGGGATGTGTCCAGTTAAGTGACACTAAACTATGTTGGATCTGATTCCTCTCACAAGGATATGTTAGAAGCACATATTATGGGTTCAATCCCAACATTGGAACAATTCCCGTCACCCCTGGATGACGATAAATCTATAGTTCCTCATTATACGTCTTAAAATCACATTGTCTCAGTAAACGGTAAAGGAATTCCTAACCTATCCAAAAAAGGATATCCCCATTGATGGAGAACCTAAAATACATATAGATGATTCCGAAACCTCATGTATTTATGATTGATCTTGTAACCTAGGATTAATCTGCAAACACATGGTTGAGAAAGAACTAAGGATTTGAGAATATATGAACATAAAATAAATCTATAAGAGAGTCTCGGAGTATGAGATAATTCCCCCCCAAAATAGTGTGATGAGCCCGAACCTCCCATCCTCTCGACCAAGGGAGTCCTTAAGTGTCGTTGGAAAAATCGTCACCCAACAAGAACCTGCCTTTGGAAAACAGGTCCATAAATCATGAATAAAAGGGTCTTTGGGTGTTTCTATCTCCGTAAATAAACATGTTGGAGTCTATCTAAGGATATCGTACTTGACGTGGGCCGATTTCAAAAAACACTTAACCCCCTGAAATCGCAAACCATGACCATTCAATTATGGAACCTCCTTTGTAACATAAAAAGGTCACACTTCCCAGTCCTTGCGGGCCACCTCAGTCTATGAAAAAGGGGTAATACGTGAATCGGGTCGAAATAGGTACCCTAGGGAATGGAAGAATAATAATGAGCATTCTTAGATTCTCTTTAATGAGTTGCATTCATATGAAGCTATCATGGACACCTAAGGCATAAAACATATGGTAAGTGAGTAATCAATAAAAGTGTCATATAAATAATATGTTTATCAATAAATAAATCCAAGGATAATAACAACATAATAATCACATCGAAAGTAATAGTACATTTTTCAATGATAGAATGAATAATGCTATGCATATTAATCTTACCATCAAGGAATTATTCCAGTAAATCTTACATATCATCGAGTCCTCAATCCAAGACATCTTAAATATCATCAAGGCCTCATTTTAGGACACCTTTCATATTTTCAAGGCCTTGTGCCAATGCAACTTGAATAATTGGGAGGGAATACACTGACTAACCAGGCTAGTTTGTTGTATGATACCGATAAATGTTTTGAGGGGCTATAACAGACCCCACTCTTCACTTGAACAGGTCCAATACATTCTTCATATTATGTAAATGAATATAGAATACATAATCAATAATATTTAGTAGTCAATAACCATCCTTATAGGAAAAAACTAGCACACCAAATGTCAATATTTTCCCCAGTCAAAAAGTAATAATAATCCACCCATAGAATGAATGTGAATAAAAACATTATGTAAATAGTGAAGCATAAGAACCTATAAAATATGCTAACATATAAAAAAACACCTCTATAAAATCATTAGAAATAGGATTTTAAAAACACAAAGAAAACCCAATTTCTTTTGATAAATTAAAAAAATAATAGAAAAATATGAATTTATATTTTCTTTGAAAAAAATATGAAACAATTTAAATGAAGATTGATAAAAAATAGTTATCATGACTATGGGGAAAAAGGTCAAGTGATATATGTTATAAAAACATTTTTTTTACTTTATAAAAAAAGTAAAAATGACCGTTATGAAAAATATTAAAAAGATTCATATTTAGAAGTTATATAAAATTAAAATATAGTTGAAAATAACCTTAAAAAACAATGGGATATTAGATAAGAACATTCTTAAAACAATATAAATAACATAGACATGGAAGAAAATGTTTGGTAACACTATGCCAAAATTCGTATTTAGCAGCGGTTTAAACCACCACTAAATCATTTTATGACAGTTTTAGAAAATCGGGGCTAAATAGTGTGTTGAAAAATAATTAGCGGTGGTTTTTTAAAATCGTCGTAGAAGGATTTAGCGGCGGTTTAAACCATCGCTAAATTGTTTTTATTTATTTTTTAATTTTTTTTTGATTTTTTTAATTTTTTTAATTTTTTATTTTTTATTATTTTCTTAATTTATTTATTTTATTTATTTGTTTATTTATTTATTTATTTTCATAATTTATTTATTATTTATTATTAATTATTACCATGCTTAAGTCTATGTCCAAGCACATTCCCATGCCATATATAGAAATTTTGTGTTGGGTGAGATTTGAACCCCTTACCTCTTGCTTATTTTTTAAAGAATTTACCACTCCAGCAGGCTCATCATGTGGTCAATAAATTAAATTTAATTTACTTATATATATATATATTAATCGGAAAAACAAATAATATATAACTAATAGATACACACTAAATAATTATCAAACAATAATTATTACTCAATAATGATTAATCAATAATTAATAATTAATAATTAATAATTAATAATTAATAATTAATAAGTAATTATTAATATTTAATAATTACTAATTAAAAATTACTAATTAATAAATAGAATATAAATGAATAATAAATAAAGAAATATATAATATGGAAATAAATGGTAAATAAAAAATAGTGAATAAAAAATAGTAAATAGTAAATAATAAATACTAAATAACAAATAGTAAATAATAAATAGAAAATTGTAAATAGAAAATAGTAACTTATAAATAATAAATACTAAATAATATATAATATATAATATATAATATATAATATATAATATATAATATATAATATATAATATATAATATATAATATATAATATATAATATGTAATATATAATATATAATATGTAATATATAATATATAATATATAATATATAATATATAATATATAATATATAATATCTAATATATAATACATAATACATAATACATAATATGTAATACATAATATATAATACCTAATACATAATATATAATCTATAATCTATAATACATAATATATAATATATAATATATAATAGATAATATATAATACATAATACATAATACATAATACATAATATATAATATGTAATAGATAATATGTAATATATAATATGTACCAGGAAGGTCTGAACCAGGTATAAACCTAGTCCCGCAAATTTATTAAAAGAAAAGTGCAAGTAAAGTCAGAAGAAAATAAAACGCTACATAACATCAAAACCATATGCATCCTTCTCCCCATCATCAGATAACTCATCACCAGGATCAGCTAACTCCCATTCAGAAGATTCGTATTTGCGCATCATCTCAAGGTACATATTTTTCTTCCGCAGCATTTCCTCAAACAACTTCTCTTTGACCGGCCGTTTTCCACTGAGTCCTTTATCCCTCTTCGGGGACCCTCCTCTTCGTTTTCCACTGTACCCATTTGCAATGACATTTTCTTGTGACGCTCCAATCTTGTGTGCAGACCTTGTTGCCATTGGTTTGGGTAGATCCGTGTAGTCTCTCCTTGGCCTCCTCTTTGGTGGCGTAGTCATGACACCTTCACTTTCAGACATCTTCGTTCGACCACCTTGAACAATATCACTATATGAAGGTCTGTCTGCTCTGCCACAATTCTCTTTCTCACTATCAGATATGTTCCCCCATTTATCAGTGATATTCACAGAAACCAAACTCTTGCTTCCAACACCTTTCTTTCCCAAGACATCATCTGAGGTTTTAATAGACTCTCCTCCGGCCTGAGAGAGCATGTTATGATCAGACACAACAAGGCAATGAGGGTTCATTTCACCAACAACACCAAGTCCCGGGTTATTAGGAGTCCCAAAATCCTGTCGATCAGCCATCCCAGTGGGTGGCTCCTCCTGCTCCAGCCCTCCAAATCTGCTGCCAGAAGAGGCCCAACCAGCTACGGTAAAATTTTCCTTATCAAGTCCACCTCCTTTATCCCTCATATTGTCAGAAATCGGCTGCACTTGACATGAATTGACAGCAACCTCCCTCAAAGGTGGATCTCCAGCACCAAGATCACTTTTAAGGCGGTCAAAAACCTACTTTACTGTTGGATGTAAGGCCTCCCGAACCTCCTTCACGGCACAAGCACGCTTATTCACCTCGATGCCTGTATCTTGCCATTCCCCCTGCTCCATGTTTGCAACATTCAGTGCAGCATCAGTGCAAGGAATCCCCATGTGATTAAGCAGAACCTCAGAGTTCTTGCCCCCCCGACTAGCAATCCAGCTGGAGTTAATATCCTCCTCTCCCACTAGACCTACAATCGTCTCCTTCCCCAAGTGTTCCTCTTGCCTATTCTCCGTAAGCACCTCATCTTTCTTGTCCCCTGTAATGGTATCCTCCGGATCCTCAACCATATTCTCCATTTCAAGAACCTCAAACCTGTTGTTCAATGCCATGAAAGGCTTGTCCAGGGGATCCAGGCCTTTAGTCTCCTTCGGACTGGCCGTGACAACTGCTTCCACAGGGCTGCAACGCCTCTCCTCTCCAACCTGCTCCGGACCGACAGAGCTGGAGTTTCCATTCGTGGGATTCTCCTCAGATACAAAAACACAGGAACCCGATGGAAGGACCTCACCAGCCTGAGGACCCATTCCTCTTGCAGATACCCCTTTCGACGCCGAAGCCAGGGTCCTCCTCAAGTCCCTGTCCACTTCATTGAGCCTTATACCTTCCTCGGACCCCATCCTAACCTCCTTACCGCTATAACAGGTTCTCCTTGTTCGGCAACCTTCAGTCGAGTGGCCCAATCGGTTGCAGAAACCACAAAAATCCAGCCAATTTTCATATATAGCCCGCTGCTTGACCCTGTATTCTTCCCCTATCATGATCCGGATATGATCGAACGGAACGCGTGATACGTCGATTTCAACACACACCCGCGGATTGACCGGGTGGAAAACCACCTCTGTGCGATAATCCGAACAGAGATATCTACCTACCATATTGCCCAAAAGACGAAGAACAGACGGATTTTGAAACGGTAGAGGTAATTTGGGAAAACTTACCCAAACAGCGGTAGACGGAGAGTCACGGTTCATATGCAGATCAAAAGACCAACGTAAAAGGATAAAATGATTACCTTTGAAGGAGCGAGGTTCCCTAGCCCAAGCCTGAATGAGATCCATCTCGGAATCGAACCTAATCATAATTTGCTTACTATCCAGTAAACCCACAACCGCGCGTTCGCGAAGATCCCACGATCCAAAAACAAAGCGGTCGAATTCGTCCACCGAAGGTCTTATATTCTTGAAACGAGCCACCAAAGTGAAGTTCAGCAAAGCCGAAGACTCTGCGAACTCAGATACAGAGAGGGGAAGATTCGGTGCACCATCAAGCAGATCAGGTACCTTAGGGTGAATAAATAATAAATAATAATGAATAAAGAATAAAGAATATGTAAATAAATACATAAATTAATAAATAGATAAATAAATACATAAATAAATAAATAGTAAATAATTAATAATTAATAATTAATAGTCAATAATAACTAATAATTAATAATTGATAATTAATCATTAATAATTCTTAATTAATAATTAATATTTAATAAAAAATATTTAATATTTAATATTTAATATTTAATAATTAATAAATATTTAATAAATGAATAATGAATAATGAATAATTAATTAATTAATTAATAATGAATAAAGAATAAATAAATAAACAATAAATAAAGAAATAAAAAATAAATAAATAATAAATGAATGATGAACAAATCATATATAAATAAATAATAATTAATTAATTAATTAAAAATAAATTAATAATTAATGTGTACATGATAACTAGATAATAAAAAAATAAATAAAAATAATAATAAATAAATTGATAAATTAATAAATAAATAATAAATAAATAATAAATAATAGATATATAAATAATAATAATTTATTTATTTATTTATAATAAACAAAAAAATAAACAAAAAATAATTAAATATATAAATAAATAATAAATAAATAAATAAATAAATAAATAAATCATAAAATATTAAGAACCTCTAAAAACCCTAAATGAACTAAAATGACCATAAAATCTGATTCAGGACTCCTTTTTTAGTGCCACAACCTTTCAAATCTAAGATCATGAAATGAGCTTCGATATGATATGTGGTACAGTTCGAACATACATGAGGATCAAAAGTTATAACCATTTGAATTTTACGAAATCGGGGTCTGCAACTAAAACCTCTATTTTAGAGGACTTCTGACCCTTTATGGAAGAATAAAAAGAGGTACAAAACTCAAATATTTGGAACCTGATCTAAATGGCATAGAGCTCATCCCAAGTTTTGATTTGATATTTGGTAGATCCCAAACGAACACCCGGATTAAAAGTTATGGCCGTTTGAATTTTGAGTTCGATTTTCGACTTTTGAAATTTGAATATATTTTTTTCGTTTGATTATAACTTGATTTAAATCTCACCTGGTTTTATCTCATTTGATAAGTTTCGATTTGACTGGTTGGGGTGCTGAAATGGACTCCTGGATTAGAAGTTATGGTTATTTGATGCTGAAGTTTGTTCTTCAACTTATTAAAGATTTTTTTTCAGTTTAAAAATATTATCAACTAATAATTATAAACATTTATTAATTGGTACATTATAAATAATTAAAATTATAAATAATAAACAATATTTTATTTTAAAATATTAAATAATAATTAATTAAGAAATATATATATTTTTTAATTTTTTTCCTCAATTTCGCGGTGGTTTTTTTAAAAAAACTTCCTCTAAAAAATTGTCAATTTTTTTGGAGGAAATTTTAAAATATTTATAAAAATATTTTTAAAAAAGTTAGCGGTGGTTTTGAAAATGCCATGAAAAAAGTGCTTCTAAAACATTGTTTTCTTGTAGTGTAAAAGACTTACAAACTTTTAAAATAAAAATTATAAATAAAAACTATTACTACTTCAAAAACATCTCCATGAAAGAGAGAACATGAAATATAACATTAAATACCACTAATAGAATGGAAATAATGATATAAAATATCAACATGTATTATATACACCTTATAAAATTAAATCGGTGCATAGTAGAGAGCATGTCATAATGAAAATTGAGATAAAGATCCCTTACTTCAAGTCCCGACTAGATCAGTGTGTGCATCTACCATCCTGAATAACCAAATTATGTTTATTAAATACTTTATTTAGATTATTTTTAGGTATATTTAATTTTTTTTATTTTCTATTTATTATCATATATCATTCATTTGTTGTGAAATAGTTTTCTCTCAACCACTTGGGGTTGTTCAGTCAATTATTCTAAAACTGATTCAGTATATTGACCATGGTAAAAGGAATTATGGAATAGTTTCATTATCTATATAATTTTAATGATAATTAAAATCACGTTTTTGTTGTTTTTCTGGAGTCCCATGGCCATTTCATGGATCTTATGGTTCCAGTTTCCTTGAAATGATTAAAATTCAGATTATTCAGTATTTATTGATTTAAATAATAATTTAATTTATTATTAAATATGTTATTGAGTATTACAATTCAATAATTATGAATACATCATAAATTCATCATAATTATATATTATTAACATCATTTATTTTTTCTCTATCATTCAAGAAGTAAGTATTGTAACACCATTCATGTAGGTGGTAAATCAAACCTAGACAAGAATGCTTTATAACAACTAAATGAGTAAAAAAATGAAATTTCATAATGATAAATCACTCATAAAGAATCTTTATAATGTTATAATTATCATATTTATTCATTTAATTCATTTTTATAACTATCCATGTAATACTATTATATGAAATATGTCTTCCATAGAGGTGGTATTCTGCACGTACACACGAAGGAAATTTTCATATTTTTTATGGATGAAAGGAAAGAAATTAAATAATGATTTATATTTATAGAATAATAATTATAGCATATATATGAAATTTATTTATTAAATACATCTTTATAACCATCTATGTGAGGAGGTGATGACAAATAAAATATGTTGTTCATGGAGGCAATAGTTCGCACATACACACGAACAAAATTTTCATTTCCCAACTAGTAGAAAGGAGGTAGATGATGGTTGTTCCATAAAAATAATTAACTTTAATTAAACTAATTATTTTTATTTCATTATGGTATGATTATTATATAATATTTCTATGATATTTATGAATAAAGAAACTTGAAAGAACTTGGTTAAGATAATCACTCTTCTTTGGAATTCCTCCTTTGGATCTCTTCATAAGGATGATTAGATTGGTCTGTTGGTGAGACCAAAATTACTAGGACATGGATATGGATTTTTAGAAGTTATTTGAGAAGTTATTCATTGTTATTAGGTTCTCACTGAGTGTAGAGAAGTGAGGAGGTGAAGGGATCCTTTTATAAGTGATAAGGGTGACACTTTTGTAAATACCCTTAACTTTAGAATAATATAAATGTCTTTATCATGCTAATGTGGAAGCAAGTGGCTAAATATTAGAATATAGGATAATTTAGGGTTTAAATACACTCATAAAATCAAATTATTACTTGTTATTGTGATGTTTTAAACATTATCCCTTAGTTAAATCCCCTTATTAACCCTTTTAGCCAATACCATGGTGATAATCTTTTCCCTCAGTAACTCATTTTTATGAATAAAAATGACATTTAACTTATTAATTTTTTTAAGTATTATTATTCCAATATTGAAAAACATTTTACACGATTCAATTTCTAGAGTTGGAAAAAATTACTTTTAATATAAGTGCATGTAACGTAGTGAAAAATAGTTTTTCGAATTTTTTTGTTTCAGCATAAAATTGAATTCACACAAAAATCATGTATAGAGTTGACCCTCAGGAAATTTATTGGAATATGATTAAAAAATTATATTTATATGACTTTAAAACTAATCAAAAACAGAATTTATCTTTGTAAATACTTAATTTAATAAAAGGATAAAAACTAGTTCTTTTATTAGAGCAAAACATCACTTAGGTTTTAAAATGTCAAACACATTATTCTAAATTCAAATGAATAATTTTAAATAGAGAATTTTAATACAAAAACATATAATTGGTATTTAAAAAAGATTTAATAATATTTTAAAATATTATCATATCATGTTGATGCCATAAAAGTTAGAGTATATGTATCAACTTTATTTTCACTATTCATCAAAAAATCAACCATTTTCGAAAAATCAAAAAAAAAAAAATCCCTAAACTAATTCTAAAATTACAAATAACAATTTTTATTTTTATTTTATGTATTTAAAATTAAAAAATTATGAAATTTTTATTAAAAATGAAATTAAAAAATATAATTAAAAACAACTTTTATAAAAAAATGACCTTTTAAAGATTAAGTGTTATTCATATAACTTCATATCATTTCATAGGTATTGTAAATTTTAAAATAATTATTCTAAATCAATAATATGTAAGACATTATAAAACATGTTTTTATTATAAATAATTTTAATTAATTATTATATTTTTATTTAGTTAATGTTTTACATTTCTTGTAATTTTCTCAATGATGTTTCATATAATATTTATATTTTAATGTAATAAAACACGTTTTAGTTCATTTTAATTTAGTTTTTCATGTGATATGATATATTCATCATAGAATTTACTTAAAAAATAAATTTATTTTGAAATAATGTGGTGTTATAATTTAAATATATAATTAAATATTTATTTATTGAATCATATTAGACATGAAGTCTATCATATTTAAAAAATATTTCTTATTATTATTTAAATGGGCTGACATGTGGAATTTATTATGATTAAATAAAATTATTGGGACTTATATGAAAATAATTTTATTTTACCCTAATTATAAAAAACAAACATTATTTTAAATTGCTAATGATTCTTATCACTTGATTTTTTTGACATTCTATTAAGAGTAAAAAATTCTATTCTCTTCTCTAAAGAACTAGAGAGAAAATAGATATATGTCTTCTTACCACTTATTGAAATATAGAAAGTTCCTCTTCATATAGTCTATGGATTTTGTAGGTGACTCAATTCCTCTTACCATCACATAGTTTTTGGTGATCGATGTTCCAGTATACTTGTAGTGCACATGTGGATATGTCAAGAAGAGTTATCATTTGGATTCTTCAAGAAATAAAATTGAGATCAAAGGGTCTAGATCAAATCCAAGAAACTAAATTCATGTAGAACCTTCATTGGTCTCTTAATTGAATTATATACTATTTATATTACATTTATTTATGTTTAAATTAATTACACATGACCCATTGGATGCATACATTATTACATCAGGTCTATAATTTCGTGATAAATTTTATGTAAAAGTTATAAAATTCACACTTCCTCTTTGAACTAATTTCATCGCATGTGTTTAATAGATAACATGAAAGATCCTTTTATAAATTAATTTTAAATGATTCTTTTATTGAGGTTATTCTTTTATTATGGTTATAAATTAAAAATTAAAAATTAGTTTCAATGATATAAAGTCCCATGGAGTCATACAAAGTGCTAAAAATGAGGATTTATTTTTTTATATAATTTTTTTTCAAAAATGATTTTTATATGATAGATGATCTAAAATATTTTCAATAATGTTTCAATTTTTTGAGAGATATATAAGAAATTTATAAGGTTTTAGTGTAAATGAGAGGTTATTAATAAATTAAACTAAAAACTACGAGGTATAATATTTCCAATATCACACAATGAGGTATGTATCACTTTATATGTTATCCTTAAGATATATGAAATTTCATGATTACTACATTAGTTCCTCCAATGTAGACTATAATTCATTATAATCATACATTACTAGATTATAGTATCCATATGAAGCATAAGTTTCATGTGGGATGTCTCATTAATTTTTTTCTTTCTAAGTATCAAGATGAAACTAAATATTTACTTGAATAACACCCTAATCAACATCCATAATTTACATTTTTAAATTATAATTAAATAATTTTAAAAACAACTTCCACAACACATTTATTTCCTTTTATGAATTAAATAATGAAAAATATATATAGTTCATGTAATTTTTGGGAGTTTTTTTATCAATTGTTATAAATTCAGAGAGAATAAATTTTGGATTATCATAATTCTTTAAAAAATGGAATGGTTGGAGTAGAGGGCCATGGTTTTGTTTCGTGGTTTTAAAGGAACTTAATAAAATCATGTTACAATTTACTAGGATACATTGTGCCTTTATTCAAATGTTTATTTTTTTAAAAATGGTCAATGAAATTTTAAGATATTGGGATTCAATTATAAATGGTGATTATATCGGCCATAAGCAATCCAAACTAGGATGTGGATTAGGGTTCCACATAATGATTTGGTTTATATCTATTTAATTATAAATTTAAACCTCAATATTTTATATCATTAAATTATTAATACACATTGAGGAACCTTGGTGATTGTGAGAAATTTATAAGGGGTTTGGGAATTCCTTATTAGAATTTTAGTTCCTTCTCTCATGATAAAAAATCTATATGAACTATGAAAATATCCTTCTTATTTATTTCTATTTTCTCTTATTATTTTTTCTCGAGGTCCCATGGGAAGTATTTGGTGTGTTATAGAGGTTGATAGTTGATATAATATTAATATATTTAAGATAAAATAGATAATATTCCTTAGATCATGGTATTTTGAGTGATGAACTTTACATTTAGGTGAAGTAATGATTCTAGTGGTGATTTGAGGTTGGTGATTTGTGAAATCTCTCTTTTTAATTATTATTTTTGATGTGGAATCATTATTTTTTATATTATTTGAGTATATGATATTATCATAATTATAAAAAATAAATTTTGATGTTCCTAAGATAATTTTCCCCATTGAGAAGAGGGGATTGAATCAATGATGATTTTTACAATTTTTTTTGAAATTAACCTATGTTGATCGATTAGGATATGATCCACTATTTTGATAACTTAGACTCTTCTGAATGTAGTAAAATTAAATGGAATGGTAAGATAATATTTTTACAAGGTTTTTTCTTAAAATTAGCCTACTATTTGCTATTATTGGTTATACCTCCCTATCAAAGATTCTTCACTATAATCAAAAGAGGTTACAACATACATTTATTCACTAGAATAGAGTCCAACTATTCTTTCTAGATTCCCACTGAAACAAAAGTTTCACACTTCCTTCTTACAAAAATGATTATCGAGCAACATAAGAAAGACCACTTCTGAATGTTGACTAGTTTTGTAACAACTGATGATGATCTTTCTTTCGATCCATTAAGATAAGGAAACTATCATATTCTCACAAACTGAAGAACACGACAGAACATGATCTTCCTCAAAATTATTTCTCTTTACTTCCCAAAAAATGATTCTCATATAGAATTCCAAGTAATCTTTATGTGCCTTAAATAATTATGGAATAACATATATATCTTTGGGTTAACTATCCACAAAAAAATGTATCTTCATAAACTAATGTCTCCTCTCAAATTAACTATAGTATACTGACTATAAATAATTTTTTTGCTTTGCAAGAAATATCTCAGCTATTGAGCGAAATATAATTTTATTAGAATATAATTTGTGTTGAACTTTAGCACCACTGATCACTATTCTTCTCTTCAAATTAAATATCACACACATGTTCATCTGAGTATCAACTTTATATTTATAAGAAATTATAAATTGGTTATCAAAGTAGTTATCACATGATAATACAATAATCATGAGTAGTAGTTTAAAGTTATTTTTCTTTGCATATATTCTTAGAAATACCTCATCCTCAAACCACTATCCGTGAAAATTCTATTCTCTACACATCTTCATGGACTATTTCGTTTGAAATGTGGTTTCCAAGAATTAAGCTCACTTGCACAGGATATTCTCCCATGAAGCACTTGTCATCCACAAACTGTATGGAAACCCATATAGGACCATCACAACAAACTTCATGGAAACCCAAAAAGGACTATCTATAAAGGACCTCATCTGAGAAGCAAGAAGTTTTCATGGAATCAGCATACTCCTACCACAAACTATTAGGATAGTCCACGAACACGATTGCATTAACTATGAAATCAACTGAATCATCCTCATGGATGTACACAAAAGAACTTCACCAAAAAGAATTTCGTTTGTAGCCAGTAACAAAAAAAAATTTTATCCACAAACCACTCAACTTCATAAAGAAATTTTATACTTTGTTGAATTTCATACTTAGCCATTTTTTCGAACACCTGTAAAATGATTTTGAAGATCTTGCATGGAACCCAAGCATGTGGGTGCTCAGATTGTAAAACCTCATCTGTGGGGGGCTCATCCATGAAGGGATCGTTTTCTATGACGAAGAAGATTTCTCTCGCAAGATCAGATGTCTCAAGTTCAAACTAAATATTTGATCAGATGGATGATGTTATTTCCATGTTTTTAATCTGTGGGAGAACAGTACCCACGAACTTATGTCCCAAATCGAAGATTAAATACATCGGGGGTATGGTTTAACAGTCAAGGGATGCCTCTAATAAGATATAATTCCCAAAAACTTCCATCATACCGCATCATGTGGTGATGAAACCTCTTCTATATTCTTCATTGTGGGATTCTGGACCAACCCATGCATGCCTATGGGAATACTCTCCATTAGCCCTATACATGGTCATATTCACTTTGGGCTTATACACGACCCCTGCTGCCTGATTTCTGGCTTGATCTGGCCTCACTTTGGCGTGGTTGACCTCCAGGTCCCACAAATTTCTTGGCCATGGTTGGCTTGGCCTACTAGGGGGTTGGACCATTATTTTCATACGAGGCTTCACAAAAATATACTCTGAAAATACTAAGTACAAATTAGAATTCACTCTTAATCCATATAAATTTATCATCAAATTCCAATCTACTCTTAACTCATCAAAATACCCAATTCATATTCCCTCAAATCTTCTACACTTGTTGTAAACAATGTGTGCTCAGTTACACATGTCTTTGGTCATTAGATCTTCACAACAATCATCACAATTAAAATACCAAGAATAACTTTACAAGAATGACATAAAATGATATTAGATGAATACATACAAATTATATAGGCATCACCACTTCATCCATAACAATTCCCCAAGAAGAACCACCTCATTATTACTCACCAAATACACATTGACACACTATGACAACAAATGAAACACTTAGGTTCAACAATCTCCCCCTTTTTGTTTTGTTGTCAATATCCCTTCACATATATCATGTCACATAAAAGTCAATATATTTGTATCTTTACTCCCCCTTAATGACAGTAAAATGAAAAGGGTAAGTGGGGTCTTCTTAACTCATCTATCTTCTCAAAAAAATATTCTCCAATTATCTTAAAATAGGGAATGATATCACATGATACTTGTAAAATAGCCTTTAGTTAATCACCTCTAAGTCTATGTGGGCATGCCCTATATAGAAACTAATAGAGATACAACTTAAGGTATCAATGTTTTCCTTTAAAAATCTATTCATGTGAAATCGATCTTAGAATGTCTCAAAGTAAATACAAGATCCTTCACACACTTTATCAAGCACATTAGAAAGTTTAGGTGCATAAGAATAATTTCCCATTTTCTTAGAAATTCATGAATCAATAACTCCTCTTAAATAATTTAAATTTAGAATGAGATAAGAGTGTGTCTGGATAAATCATACCTTATGAAGATTCCCCTCAAGAACTATATCCACTTTCATCATTGAGGAATTAAATGAAAGCCATGATGAACAACACTTCTCCTTTAATTCCCTAGACTTTTAGAACAATACACATAAAATAATAGGGGATAAAGAGGTACCCATTTATAGTCTTCGTGTTATAGGAGAAGGATGAAAATGAAGTTTCAACCTTATCTTAATAAACATCTATTTTTTCATTTCTTTGGTGAAAATATCTACAACCTGATGTTTAGTAGAAATGTATTCTAGCTTGATATCGCCACCTGCCACATTTTATTTGATAAAATGATACCTGATATAAATATTTTTGGGTATTGAATGTTTCAATTTATTTTTAGATAATTCAATAGAACTTTGATTATCACATGAAATTTTTAGTGGTCTTTCAATCCCAATTTTCAAATCATCCAACTATACTTGCATCCAGATAATTTGTGTACATGAATGTGTAGTTATAACATATTAATCATTAGCCATGCTCAGTGTTACTAAATTATAGTTCTTTCTATACCAACTGACACAACCTTTACCTAGACAAAAGGTTCCATCTAAAGTTAATCTCATGTTTATACAATCACATGCCAAATAAGAATTTGTAAACACCAACAATTTCAAATCTGCAACATGTCTATATATAATCCCATTGTGTAGAGTTCCTTTCTCATATCATAGAATGAATTTAGCTTAAAAAAAGTAAGAATATTTTATATCACTATGAAATATATGTCATAGAGTCACTACATAAGCTATCTATGGCCATGATATTGTGAGATAAAGTAGACTTCCAATGATTCTTCTAAATTCTTGCTGATTAACATAGTTTCTAGATACATCCTTGAATAGTTTGGTTTCAACTGAAATGAGTGTTGAAAATTATTTTGTGTTTTCCATCCCATTTTTTTTAGTAACTCCATGGCATACTTATCATATGATAGAAATATGGAATTTAGTTTCTGATCAAAAAGAAATCCAAGAAACTATAGAATCTGAACAAGCATGGACATCTCAAAATTTCTTTTCATTTACTTAGAAAATTATTCACATAGAGCTTACTTGTAACCATAAAATATGATGCCATCAATGTATACATTGACTGTGAGAGTACCTTTAGAAACATCTACTACATAAAGGTTACTGTCAACTTTACCTTTAATGAACTTCATATCCCTTAGTTAACCATCTAATTTGGAATACTAGGCTCTAGGGACCTATTTAAAACCTTAAAAAGATTTCCTCAATCTACATACCATCCTTACATCATATTCGAAAACAAAACCATCAGGTTGTTCAATATAAACTTATTCTTCAATATCACAATTTATAAAGTTAGATTTTACATCCATTTGATAAACTATATAATTTTCTTCCACTACTTACAAGAACATTATAATGGTTCCTAGTCTTTCTACTAGTTCAAAAGTTTAATTAAAGTAAATTAATACTATTTGAGAATATCCTTTTCACACTAGCCTAACTTTGTTTTTTGATACTCCACCTTTCTCATTCAACTTATTTTTTAAAACCCACTTCATTCCAATGACATTTTTATTTTTAGGTCTTGATACCAGATCCCAATTAGAGTTCTTCTCAATATTATCAAGATCCTCATTCATAGCTTGTATCCATTATTAATTATCAACTATTTCTTCTACTATATGATGTTTAATTTGAGAAATAAGTGAAATTTGGTATTCAATTATCAATATTGTTCTAGTTTGAATTGGATCCTATTGATTTCAAATGATATTTTCAGTGTCAACATTTTTATTCAATTTTTATACCAATGTTTCTTATTTTCATCAGCTTTATATTCATTAGTATTATTTTTAGAATCAATATAATCTATGTTTAGATCTTTCTCAATAGCTTCATCATTCTTCTGTTTCATTTTAAAACCATTTTCTGTCTAATCTTCTCAATCTACATCAACCGTGATAACTGATTTGATTTGGTATTCAAATTTTTTGACATCATTATAGTAAACCAAATTGTTCATCCAGTTTACCCAACATATGTATCCTCTACCATCATATATATAGCCCATGAAAATTCCTTTCTCACCTTTTTTTTCAAATTTTCTCAGATTGGTGTTCTTGATCTTTATAATGCAAGGAATTCCAAACACTCTAATGTATTTAACAATTAATTTTTTTAACACAATTCATATGGTGTCTTTTATGTTTCTAGACATAGTAGACATATTTTCTATATATGTATGGAAGTACATAAATTTTCTCCCTATAAATACTTTGAGGGTTATGTTCAGCTAATATTGTTCTTCCCATAGCAACTATTTTTCTGTTCTTTCTTTTAGCTACCCTATTTTTCTATAGACTATATGGTGTATTGCATTGATGCGCGATTCCATGTTTGGAAGGGTAAATTTAAAAATCATCACAAGTAAACTCCTTTCCATTATATGATCTCAAATTCTTGATATATAGACCCATATCTTTCTCTTCTTTCCTTATAATTTTTTTTGAACATTTTAGTTTCCTCTGATTTGTTCTTAATAAACATGAAATTAGTTATATGCGTATAATCATTAATAAATTTAATAAAATAAAGATCACACATGATATAATTTTTTCTCATTGGGACACATAAGTCAGTATGAATAAGTTCAAGAGGTCTAAAATATTGGATATCCACCCCTTTGTGTAAACTTTAGGCTAGTTTCCCATTTTGAAACATTTGAAACATTTGATTTGTTTCTATCTTTAGATTAGTAAAGTATCGAACAATATAATGCTTTGGGATTTAACTTATACATATTTTATGAAGATGGAAAAGCCTTGTATACTAGAGGTTGTTTTCATCCTTGAAACTCTGTTAACAATAAATGATATAATCTATAATTTGAAATAGATTTCCATCAATTCTTTTTCCTTGAGTGATAACCATCCTTTGGTCTTTTAATGATGAATGAATCCTTTTTGAAAAAAACCTCATGTCCATCATCACAAAGTTGGATTACACTAAGAAAATTTTGTTTCATCCCTTCAACATACAACCCATTATTTGAGTTTAGAATTTGGGATTCAATATTTTCTTTTAGAAAACCTTCAATTTTAAGTGAAAAGTCATTTCCAAATGTCACTGATCCACCTTCATGAATTTGAATGTTTATTATAATTTTTTTCTCACATATCATGTGTGATGAACAACCACTATCAAGAATCCGTGACAAGTTTTCACTACTAAAATTTAAAGAAACTTCAGTGAAACATGACTTTTCTTCATTAATTTTCTGAACTCCATTTCATTCCATAATTTTGGATGTTTGTTTAGGGAGAATACTCAAGAAATTATTAGCACTATGACCTTACTGATCACATCTGCCACATAATTCTTCTAAACCACCAAATTTGTTTTATGTTGGTAGATAGAATGAATTCTTGATATCTATTTACTTTGAAATTTTTTCTCATGTTCTCACAATAACTCCACCTTTATTCATGACTCATCTTTGGTAGGGAAATGTTATAGTAACATAAATAATATTTATTCCCAAACACTCTACAACACTAGTAGTGTCATGACCCCCTCCATCCAAAGATACCCCTCCTGGGCTGGAAATGAAGGAAGAGAGATAATGACCCCCAAGTCATGTCTCTAGTAGGCCCCAGGATGGTGACCAACACCAAGAGTATAAAAATCTAAAAAATGAGAGACATTACCCTTTTTATAGTAACTAATATTGGGAGATAAGATGTATCGACCTCAAAAAAACTCCAAGACATATATATAAAATAATCAAAAATCCATTCCACATGAATGTTTAAAGTAAAACTACTAGAAATACAATGAAAGATCCAAAGTAAAAACCAAAAGAACAATGATAAGAAGCAACACGATAACTATCCCAAAATTCAAGCTAGTAATTCCCATAATGGTCCCCATAGTCCTATTGGAAACCTAAAAATAGTTTTATATATGTAGAATTAGTATATAAGTACACTCATTAGGGAAAAACCAAAGTCTTTCATGCACAAATGGAGAAGCATACTAATGCAACTGTGAGAAACAACAGAAACCAAATGCACCTAACAAGGTATACTAGCCACCCCAAACTCATCAAAGTCACACTCACAAAATAATGTAATTCAAATAAAGTAATATAGATAATATCAATGATATGGTACCCCACATCACTTTCCCCCTTATTAGCCTCTCTCACACCCTAACAGAAAATGTCCCAGTGCTCCCACCTCTTTTGAAAGTACCACGTCACAACCCACCCACACACACCTAGGCCTCAAAGCTAGTCTCACAACATGGGAAAATGAAGCTCATCGCATCTCGCTTACACACACCTAATCCTCACAACCACATATCACCCGCAAGCACCTGGTCCATGTACCACGTCACATCTTGAAAACACATGGGAAAAAACAACACATCTCATCCCGAAGACACCTGGGAAAACAAAACTTTCCCATACACACATGGGCCTCAAAAAACACTAAATTCCCAAAGAATCTTGTTCTATAACTACCTAGAAGAGGGAGAATGGAAGAGTGGGTGTCCATCCATCCATCCTCCCATTGGGATGTTTGGAAAATACACCCTCCCCCATGACAATGGGGGTGTTTGGCACATAGTGCTCAACTAGGGTGGGGTGTGTATAAAAAACACAAGGAAAATAAAGGTATGTATATATAGTATCAAACATTCAAGCCCAAACTATGGGTTCTTAATGAAAAAAGAAACTACCCTATGATACTTCCAACTATTTTTCTACCTCTAAATGCATTATTTAACACCACCAATAGTCACTTCAGAAGTTGATAAATGAAATCCATCCTCAACAATCCACAACTCAAACATACCCACGGTCAATTCATTTAACCAATTATCATTATTTATTAAGGAGACCATTTATTCATTCCATCCCTAGACAAGAAACTACCAATAACAGAAGAAACAAGCCACACAATATTAAAGGAACCATAGTAGAGAAAATCACTTCATATTTCCACTCCATTTAACACCCATAACAACCACTTCCATAATAATTCTTTAAAGTCGTTATTCTCTGTCCTTCCTCTCAATAAGAAAACCCCCAACTTATTTCCAAAACTTATAATGAACCACATCACATCCAAACTAACAACACTGATGTATAACAAAACCTCAAACAGTAACATAAACATAACACAACCCAAGCTTGTAGCCCCACTACTCACACATTTCCCATCCATTCCACAATCAGTAAATCTATCAACCTAATATTCTATTACAACACCTGTACCATCCCAGCAACAGTCATGCTCTGAACCCCAGCACCACACAACCACACAAGGAAAAATATAGAACAAAGCCATGCAAAACACATAGCCCCACTAACAAAGAAAATTGTATTCATATTTAGTAAACACTCATTCTTTAATTCCACTTTGATAATTCAGGGTTTATCACAGAGCAAGTTCGATCATGAGGCATCAATTTATTTAACTAAATTTACGTGGTTAATTAATTTCATATATACATTAGTTCAACACAATACCAACAAAAATCAATCACAAGTCATCCCAAGTGCACAAATAAAGACCATAAATAGCCAAAATTTTCAGTAGGCATATTTCCCATACAAATCACAATATCAACATATAAAAAATAAGAACATAAGTCACTATTTTACCATACCTTCATGTTAATCTTTAATATGATTCATTTATCATTATTAAGTTAGTATTCTACTATAATTTCAAATGATACATTCATACACCCACCCCGTATGATACAAAAAATAAAAGATACAAAGGGATCCCTACTTTGAGAAATAGAATATCAGAAATTCCTCCTTGCACCTAGAACATAGGTGCACATGTAGTAAGAGGAACCTCCAAGGAGACGTGATCCAAAGTCCTCAGAAAAACACATGATCACTCAGGGAAGAAAGGTTCTGAAGATGTCTCAATATCCAGAGAAATAGAAAACACACAAGGGAGGAAAGGGTCTTAGCTTTAGATAGGATAGATCTTTTATCAATGGATGAAATGGTTTTCAAAGGTATTTAAATGAGGATCTTGACTAAAACCATACAGATTGGCCATTTAGGAGTCTTCAGGGTGTTATGAAATTAAAGATATATTTTATATCCTTTTAAACGGTTTCGAAAACACTTAAATATGGTTTTAAACTCATTTTACATCAAATAAAATGTTAAATGGGTGAATCTAGAAAAACTGGGAAAATTGGAAAAACAATAAAAAAGACTCACTATTGGGTGAGTCACTGACGTGAGTTAATAATAGCTGAGTCATCGATGGATGAGTCACCGATGAGACTCACCGAACCCGCTCACTGAGACCACCCACTGATGCCACCTACCGACGTCACCTACCAATGCACCTACCAACGCCACATATTGATGGAAAAAACTGGATTTTGGAAAACTCTTGAAATGAGTCATAATTGCCTCCCAGAACAGCTAAAACACTAGAATTTTATAAAGTAATGGATCAGGGAGGTCCATTCCATTAAATTAGATACCTCTTAAACTATTCTCTCCCTTGAGAATTCAAAACCAACCCAGAAGGAAGAGAGGGGCCTGAACAACCACCCTGGGAGATACCCCTCAAGGATCTTGCTATGATTGAAACACCGCTACCGACTAAGCACACCAAAGTTCAACGATAAACCACCCTATGTTGTTTAAAATTTGGAGTGAAACCTAAACATCCAAGAACACCTCCTCCGATATCTACCAACCCAACTGATCAAAAGACACACCACACAATTATAACAACCACACTATCCTAAACACAAAAATTAGGAAATTATCCCATCCATATCAAGATACTATCCGCTCTGGGTGGAAATAACTTGCCCAAATGGGTTTAATCACATCTCAATTAATACATCTTGATTAGGAATCATGTCCTACCCTTTCCACATGTCAGGACTTCATCACACATTAAGAAACAAGGAATCCACCCATCTCATAACAAAGAAGGTTCAAGCATCACATCATAAATAAATACATAATAAGGAAAAACTAAAAAAACCTCTGGGTAATGGGAACGCATATATGCTTCTCACTCCCATGTACTCTCCTCCAAACCTCCATGCCTCCACAACATGCAAACCAAAGGAATGGTCTATCCATGCAGCACCTTCTCCCAATGATCCTGTATCTCCACTAGTAATTTCACAAACATCATGTCACATTCTATATACAACTCTACCCAGTCAATGATCTAAGAGTTATTGTGAAGATACCTACAAAGGTGGGATATGTGGAAGATGTCATGGATCCACTCCAACTATGGTGGCAACACTGACTTCTATGCCACTTTGCCAACTCATCCCAACACCTTGAATGGTATAATGAACCTTGGAGAAAGATTTATCCCTTTTACAAACCTTAAATGCCCATGTCGAGGGGAAACCTTTAAGAACACGTAGTCCCCACCCTCGAACTCCAAGGGGCTCCTCCTACTATCGATGTATGACTTCTTCCATTCATGCGCTGCCTTCGTCCTCTCATGAACAATATACACCTTCTCAATTGTACTCTACACCACATCTAGACCAAGAAGATCTGCCTCCCAAAATTCTATCGAGAACAAGGGTGAAAAAAGTAGTCTCCCATACAAATATTTGAACAGATCTATACTAGTGGAAGAGTGATATCCATTGTTTTAAGCAAACTCCACCAAGGTAAATTTTTGTACCCAAGATCCGCCAAATTCCAAGACGCATGCCCGTAGCAAGTCCTCCAATGTTTGGATTGTCCACTCTATTTTTCTATCCGTATAATGGATGAAAGCTGTTCTGAGTCATAACTTAGTTCCAAAAGCATGTTGAAATACTCTCCGGACTCACAAGGTAAACTTCACATCTCAATCTGATACTATGGATCACGTAACACCATGCATCTTCACCACCTTATCCACATACCTCTTGGACAAGGAATCCACTGCACTTGACTCATTAATCTCTAAGAAGTGAGAATATTTCATTATCTGATCCATCACTACCCAGATTTCATTACACCCTCCCTGAGCCCTGGGTAACCCTGTGATGAAATCCATCAATATTTCATCCCACTTCCACTCGGGGACATCTAGGGGCTGCAACAAACCACTGGGAACATAGTAATCGGCCTTTACCTGCTGGAACACTGAGAACTTCACCACAAACTCCACCATTTCCCACTTCATCTCGGGCCACAAAAACTATTCTTGCAAGCTATGGTACATCTTAGAAATTCTCAGGTGTACTGCTAAGGGTGAGCTATGATACTCACAAAGAACTTCCTTGTGCATCACCATTGGAAAAAATATCCTCCCATAGAACAAAAAACAATTCTGACTATCCTCTGATCATCCCTCTGGAGTGTCACCACGGTCAATGCGATCACACATTACCTCTACCTCTGAGTCTCCCCACTGAGTCTCCTCCACCTTTTACATCAGAGAAGACTTCAATGTTATCTAAAACTAGTAGAATCTACGACCATCCATTTTTGAATCTATGTACAAGGTGGCCAACTCCTCCATCATCTTCCAAGATTTCAAATATTCTCGAACAAACCCATTTTGCGACTTCCTAATCAAAGAATCAGACACAACATTCCCATTTCCTGAGTTTTAAGAGATATCAAAATCGTAGTCCCGAAGAAACTTCATCCACCTTCATTGTCGTAGGTTCAGATCTCATTGAGAAAATATATACCTCAAGATCTTCTGATCTGTGAAGACCACAAGGTACTCCCTAATGAGGTAATTTCACCACAACTTTAGCATGAACATGACCAATACTATCTCAAGATCATGGGTGGAATAGTTATGTTTGTGGGGACGCAACTGCCTAGACCCATTAGAAATCACTCCTTGTTGTTGTATCAACTTGCATCCCAAACCCTGATAGGAAGCATCAAAAAACACCTCGAACATCACCCCTTCCTCTGGAAAATAGAGAACTAGAGCACTGAAAAACTTCCCCTTTAGATAGATAAACACTACCTAGAACTTCCCACTCCACACAAAATCTTGGTCTTTCCTAGTCAAGGTTGTCAACAGAGTTGCTACCCAAGAGAAATCGGGTATGATTCTCTGGTAATAGCCTGCCAGACTAAGAAAACTACGAACCTATATAATATTATGGGTTCTTTCCAATAAAAAAATTCCTCAACCTTCAATGGTTCCACTGCTATACCCCTTTGAGACACCACATTTCTAAGGAAGTGACCTCCATTTTCTATAAATTACACTTGGACAACTTCTCCTAATGATGGTGTCATCGAAGGACATGTAGAATAATCCTAAGGTGCTTGGTATGCTCCTCCTATGACCTCAACTAGATCAAGATTTCATCGATTAATATGATGAAAAACTAGTCTAAGAACTCACCAAAATACATTTCATGAGACCCATGAACACGACTGGTTCATTCATAACACCGAAATTCAAAAACATGAACTCAATGTTCCCATACTTGCTCTTAAAATAAGTATTTGGGATATCACCTTCCTTCACCCTTATTTGGAGATACCTAGACCATATATTGATATTAGAGAGCCAAATTTCTCCCCTAATCTACTCAAAAAGACCATTTATCCTCAGGAGAGGGTAACCGTTCTTTACCGTTACCTGATTCAATCTCTGGTAGAATATGAAAAATCTCAGACCACCATCAGTATTTTTCACAAATAAGATTGGGGAACCCCAGAAAGACACATTGGTTCAAATAAATACCTTCTTAATCAGATCATATATCTCAATCCTTAACTACTACGACTTTGAAGGTTCCATCTGATAAGGATCCATTGAAATCATAGAATCACTGGGCTACAAGTCTATACCGAACTCAATATCACGTTGAGGGGGTAGAATCACAACCTCCTGGGGGAATACATTGAAGAACTCCCAAAAAATGCTGGGAACCTCCTCTGTCTTTACATCCACCTATTCCACTGACATCTTAGCCAACAAGAAAAGAAGGGTCACCATACACCGATTGCCCATATGATAACTCTTCTCTCCAATGAAAGTCACATGCTGGCCATCCACATTTGAAAACATGAATATCCTCCAGAAGTAGTTAAAAAAAACATGAACAAAGTACAAAAAATCGATTCCAAGGATGACATTATAAAGTTTCATCTGTAATAGGAAAAGATACCCATGGGACTAATGCGGTCCCATCATCAGCCTACATCCCTAGCACACATCAAACAAGCTAGTTTGACCTCCGACTGATGTACTCAACACTAGAGACATGGGATTTCTATCTACGTCTAGTAAAAAAATATGGGCTAGACTGGGTGCAACAAAGAAGTTTGAAACTACCAAATCAAACAAAATGTGAGAAAGAGTACTGAACAAACTGATCATACCTCAAACGATCTCCAGCCCTACTGGAACTTCTACCTTTGCAGCGTGTTACTAACCATGCCAAGCTATTCGGTCCCTCTAGTGACAACTGCCTCCTAAACAATTCTTGGGATGAGGTACCTAAGAAACACCCTATGGTTGGACTCCACCTGCTTTGTCTCCCCTTGGTGGAGCGTGAGGCTATTATCCTTAAGATTGGAACTACGCTGCCGACAACTGCTGCTGAGGTGGGCACTGGACCTGCCCAACTCCACCATACTGATCTCAAACGGCCACTAGGAACTAACTCTGTAGATACCCAAAAACTCCATAGATAAAACACACCATAACCAGGACCACAGGATAAGAATGAAAACCAGAAGGTTGAAATGGAAAATGTTGAGGTCACCTTCCCACCGGTCGGAACCTCGAAGTCTCTGGCATATGAAACCTACTGCTGATAACCTTTCCCTTAGAATAACTAGGCTGACTCCCCTCTCGCAATAGACCATCTCACAAATGAATACTCTCAACTACTTTTGGATTCTTCTGGACCTCCAAGTATTTCTACAAGGTAAAGAGGGTAACTGCATACTAGAGGGAAGGACGAATTGCCTCCTCTAGGTGTCTCACATGCGACTCCTCATCCAGAAAGAGATCTAGTGTAAAATTAAGGATGTCCTTGAATTTTATCCCTAGCTCCCACACAAGAATACTCCCTTACTAGAGATGGAGTAACTCCTACCTCTTCTCAGTCTTTATGGTGGAAGAAAGGAATTATGCTCAGAAATCCTTCTGAAAATCAACCCACGAAACATCAACCTCCTTCCTCTCCCCCATGAAAAGCATCCACCACTGATGCACAATTCCCTATATCTGGCTCACCTATAAGGGAAAACAGTACTCCGTTGTATCCCAGATCAAGCTGAAGGTGATCACAATCTTCTTGAGCCAACTCTCTATCTCCATGTACAAAATGCTACCCTTGTACTTTCCCAGAGTCTATCACTAGAAAGCACATAACATTTTTTTCTACTAGTCATACTCCTCCACCAGGTCAATCCTCCTTCGATCAACTGGTTTGACATTCTGAGCCTCCACCGCCTGTACTACATGAGGATGATGACCGAGTGCCATAGTTTAAAGGTAAACAAGGAATTTTCTAAGCTCGAGTAGTATGGAATTTTATTTAAGATTTATGTTAACTCATTTAACTAATTTAATTTTCCAATTCAATTCCCCAAAATAACCCAATTCAAACAAAAAAAGTAATTATGATGCATGTACCTTTACTAGGGCCTTTACCCTGAAAACAGTGTAGCCTCACTTGGTAATTTGGTAGGTTCAGAGTCCTTGCATTGGATCACAGGGGGTGTAAAATCTTGTGTACTAGTCGGTATTTCCTGGCCTATGTCATGCACCGAGATCACATAACACTGTTTCCCTACCAACCCTTGCAATCCTCATTCTGCCTAACTCCAAACTCCATTCTATCTCTCAACCATCGCCTCTGATACCATTATGTAACGACCCCCTCCCTCTAAAGATGCCCCTCCTAAGATGGAAATGAAGAAAGATATATAATGACCCCTGAGTACTTCTACCAATAGGCCTTGGGGTGGTGACCATGACCAAGGGTATAAAAATCTCACAAAATGGGATGCATTAACCTTTTTATAGTAACCAAGATTGAGAGATAAGATGTTTCAACCTCAAAACTACTCCAAGACATATATATATATATATATATATATATAAGAATAAAAAATCTATCCCATATGCATGTTTAAAGTAGAAATGTTAGAAATACAATGAAAAGATTTAATGTAAATACCAAAATAACAATGCTAAGAAGCGACATGACAATCGTCCCAACGTATGAGCTAGTAATTCCCAGCACGGTCCCCATCATCCTCTAGGAAACCTGAAAATAGTTTTATATACATAGGATGAGCATACAAGTATACTCAGTAGGGAAAACCCAAAGTATCCCATGTAAAAGTGGAGAAGCATACTAATTCCCCCCCAGAGAAACAGTAAAAAACAAAGGAACTTAACAAGTTATACTATCCACCCCAACCTCACCAAAGTCATGCTCACCAAATAACACAATACAATTAAAGTAATATAGAGAACTTTGATGATAGGGTACCCTAAACCACTTTCCCACTAATTATCCTCTCTCACACCCTAAAAAAATGTCATGGTGCTCCCACCTCTTCCGAAAGTACCAAATCACAACCCAACTGCACACACCTGGTCCTTACAGCTAGTCCTACAACCTGGGAAAACGAATCTCATCACATCTAACCCATACACACCTAAGCCTCACAACCACATCCCGCCTACAGACACCTGATCCACATACCACATCACATCCCAAAAACACCTGCGAAAGCACAACACATCTCATCCCAAAGACACCAAGGAAAACAAAACTTGACCACACACACCTGGGTCTCACAAACCACCACATGTTTGAAGAATCTTGGGATATCACCACCTAGAAGAGGGACCATGGAAGAGTGGGTGTCCATCCATCCATCCCCCCACAGGGATGTTTGGGAAAGACACCCTTCACCATGATAATGGGAATGTTCGACACTTAATGCTCAACTAGGGTGGGGTACATATAGAAAACAGAGGGAAAATACTAGTATATATATATAGTATCAAACACTCAAGCCCAACCTATTGGTTCTCAATCAAACAATCAACCACCCTATGATACTTCTAACTCTGCTTCTACCTATAAATACATTATTTAACACCACCAACAATCACTTTGAAATTTGATAAATTAAATCCATCCTAAACAATCCACAAATCAAACATACCCAAATCAATTCATTTAACCAATTATCATTATTTATTTAGGAGACCATTTATTCATTCCATTCTTACTCGGGTAACTACCAATCACATTAGCAACAATCCATACAACATAAACCATGCTAAGTAAAAAAGAACTATAATAGAGAAACTCACTTCATATTTCCACTCTATTTAACAACCAAACCCACCACTACCATCATCATTCTTCAAATTCATTCTTCCATGTCCTTAATCTCAACAAGAAAACCCCCAATATACTGCAAAACCCAACAACACACCTCATCACAACCAACCTGAAAACCCAGTTATATAACAACACCTCACCTAGTAACATAAACATAGCACAACCCGAGCCTGTAGCCCCACTACTCAAACATTTCCCATCCATTCTACAATCAGTCAATCTATCAATCTGAGATTCTATTACAACACCCGTACCACCCTAGTAATAGTTATTCTCTCATCCCCAACACCACACAACCACACAAGTCACAATACAAAACAAATCCACGCATAACACACAACCACACCAACAAAGAAAGGTGTATTCATATTTATCAAACACTCATTCTTTAATTCCACTTTTATAATTTAGGGTTTATCACAAAGGAAGTTCTATCCTAAGGCATCTGTTTATTTAACTGAATTTACATGGTTAATCAATTGAATATATACAATCGTTCAACACATGACCAAAAACAAGAAATCACAAGTAATCTATATTTCACAAACAAATACCACCAACAACCATGATTTTTATTAGGCATATATCCCATATAGATCACAATATCAACAGATAATAAAAGGAGAACATAAGTCAACTTTTCCCCATCCGTGCATGTTAATCTTTAAGCCGATTCATTTATATTTATCAAGTCTATATTCTTCTATATTCACAATGTATACATTATTACACCCAACCCAAATTATAAACAAATTAAAATAGATTAAGGTATCCCTAATTTTATAAATAGATGATCAATAATTCCTCCTTACACCCAGAATAGGGGATGTACATGCAGCAGGATGAACCTCTAAGGAGATATAATCAAAAGGCCTTAGCAAAACACATGATCTCTTAGGGACGAAAGGTTCTACAGATGCCTCAGTATCTATAGAAAAAGGAAACACACATGGGAGGAAAGGGTCTCGACTTTAGATAGGCTATATATTTTATCAATGGATGAAATGGTTTTCAAAGGCCTTTAAATGTGGATCTCGACCAAGAACACATGGATTGGCCATTTAGGAGTATCCAGGGAGTTAGGAAATTAAATATATATTTTATATCCTTTGAAATGGATTCAAAAATACTTAAATATTGTTTTAATCTCATTTTACATCAAATAAAACATTAAATGGGTGAATCTGGAAAAATTGGGAAAACTGGAAAAAACTGTCAAAAAGATTCACCATTGAGTGATTCACTGATGCAAGTAACCGATGGCTGAGTCATTGATGGCTAAGTTATCGACGCGAATCACCGATGCTACTAACTAACACTGCCTACCAATTCCACCCACCAATGCCACCTACCGACACCACCTACCGACGCCACCTACCGATGGGAAACCTGGATTTTTGGAAAACTCTTGAAATGAGCCACCATTGACTCCCTAAACACCTCAAACCCTAGACTTGGAAAACGTAATGGATCGGGGAGGTCTGGGCCATTTGAAGTATTTCCCCTAGAATCTTTATCTTCCCAACCGATAATATCCCTATCTTGAAAATTGTTTTTATTATCTTTCCATATATTGAGATTGTATCTATTTTAGAGGAAAAAATATGATTGGAGAATTATAAGATAATTTCTCCCCCATCTTAATGTCCCATTCATATCCATAATTTATTTCTAGCCCTCCGTTATTAGCGATAACAAATTTATTTTGATATCCTTAGAGTGATGAATTAACTTGCTTCTTTGAACCAGTTTATGATGATTCTATCCTGACCCCAACAGCCTTTTTGAAATATTCTTCAATCCTTTTAAATCTATTCTATACTTAAAGAAATTTATATTGAGTCTTATAATGTTCTTGTTCTTTGAGATACAGTTTTTCTTTAAGTTACTTTACCATCTTTTCTATTTCATTCACTTTTAGTTTGTGTCTTTTGATCTCATCAATGTAAAGAATCTATTTCTTTTCACATTCTTCCTTTTCATATGTTATCATTTCTTTTTCTTTCAATAATAGTATCTCCTCATTATTGATCTTTTTATTTTTCATAAGACAAGATTATAATTCAATTTTCAACATGTGTTCTATCTCTTTTTGTTTACTTTAATTATCTTTACTTCTTGAAGTATCAAACCCATTTTCAACATGAGACATGAAGTCAGTTTCATCTATAGATTAGACTCCTGTAGTGGAGTTAGCTTTATCTTACCTTATCACCAAACATCTTCTTTTACTTTTAAATATATTTTTTTCTTCCATCAAATTTGGTTGTTCCTTCCAAGATCTCCGCCTATTTATTTTTTGGTGGTTTATCATCATCTATCTCAGGTTCCATAGACTTCATTTTTTGAAAATTTGAAGAAAAATGTCCAATATCATTATAATTTTATCTCCTTGGAGATAATTTATTTTTACCCATAAAATTTAACTTATTGAATATTTTGGATATAAGAGCAATGATTTTGTTGAAATATTCATCTTCATTTTCATCATTAGATTCAATTGATTTTGACATTTCATCATCTCTGATTTTAATATTTCACATGGATTCAAAATCCATCTCATATTTCATCATTTTCTGGAATACTGGGGTCTTTCGTATTGAATATGTAATGAGTATGTTATGTAATTAATCAAGAGTAAGATCATCTATGTCTTACAAAGCTAATACTTTAGGATAAAACATGTTAGGAAAATTTCTCATTAATTTTTTGACTATAGTTGAATCATACAACTTTTCCACAAAACCCAAAATAACAATGAAATTTTCATTAACTCTAGTTAAGTAGTCATCAATATTTCCTTCATAAACTATCTTAATATCTTCAAATTTTCTTCTCCAAATTTTTAATTTGGTCTCCTTGACTTTTAAATTTCTTTCATAACTGCTTTCCAATTTATCCCAAATTTCTTTGGAATTTTTGATTCCCATAACCTTTGTGTAAATTTTTTCTTAAAGATGCATCAAAATTGAATTTTTAGATTTAACTTCAAATTAAACATTTATCTTATCGGTAAATTTCATAAGAGATTCATAAAAAATAGTTGAGAATCTAATAGTACCTGCATATTTAACTTCAAGTCCAAGTGATAGAAGACAGAGAAACATAATATTCTTCCTATTGTGATAGTTATTTCCATCGAATGTAGGAACACACCTACTGTTAATAGAATTCAGATTATTCATATCCAATTCTTAGTGGATCCAGACAAAGGGAACATAGTGCTCTAATACCAATTGAAGTACCTAGGAGGAGTAGCACCACTGGGGGGGGGGTTGAATTAGTGGTGATTTTTACAATTTCTATTTATTTTGAAAATAACCTCTATTGAACTATTAGGATCTGATCCACTCTTATGACAACATAGCCTCTCCCAATTTCAATAAAATTAAATGTCATAGAAACACAATATTTTTACAAGGTCTGGTCTCAAAATGATCCAACTCCTTGTTGTGATTGGTTAAACTCCACAATAATAGATTATACACTATAATCAAAAGTGGTTACAACATAAATTTATTCATTATCATAGAGTACCACTATACTTTCCAGAGTCCCACTTGAATAATAGTTTCACACTACCTTGTTACAAAAATTATTACATAACAACACAATAAATACCACTTCTGAATGTTAACTAGTTATACAAAAACTAATTAAGATCTTTCTTTAAATCCTTCAAGATAAATAAACTATCAAATTCTCACAAACATCAGAACTCCATTGAACAGGTTCTTCCTCAAATTTTTGTCTCTTTCCTTATCAATAAAATTCTACTCATATAGTATTCCAAGTAATCTTTATGTGCATTAAATAATTATTTCATAACATATATATCTTTTGTACAACTTCCTATAGAAAAATATACTTATTCACAAACTGATGTCTGTACTCAAATACACTATCATATATTGACTATTTTTTTTGCTTTGCGAGAAAGATCTCAACAAGTGAGAACAAAATAATTTTACCAGAAAATTATCTACGTTGAACTTCAGCACCACTTCTCACTATTATTCTCTTAAAATTAAACATCACTCACACATTCATCAAAGTATCAAATCTATATTTATAAGAAATTATCTACCAGTTATTAAAGTTGTTATAGCACAATAATTCTGAAATCACGCAAAGTATTTTAAATTGGTTCATATTTACATATCTTATTGGAAATACCTCATCCACAACGCTCTTTATGTGAAAGTATTATTCTCCAAACAACATATTAATATTTGCTTTAATTTTCAATGCATATTCCTAAAATTAAGCTCACTCACATAGGTTCTTCACCTGCAAAGTACTCTTCATCCATGAACTACATGGAAACACGCAAATGACCATCACCACAAACTGCATTGTAACCCACAAAGGACCATCCACAAAGGACATAATCAATGAAGAAATAGGTTTTCATGTAGTCTATATAATCTTACATAAAAATATATGGATCATCCATGAACATAGCTACATCAACCACAAATTCAACTGACACATCCACATGGCTATCTATAAAAGGAATTCACCATGAAGCATTTTGTTTGAGGTTAATAATAGAACAATTTTTCATCTTCAAACCACTCAACTTCACAAAGAATTTTTATGCTTTGTGGAATTCCATAATTAACCATTTTTTTGAACTCCTAAAAAATGATTTGGAATATCCTGCATAGCACCAGAGCTTATGAGTGCCCGGACTACAAACCCTCAACCATGAAGGGCTCATCCAAAAAGGAATCATTTGAAAGGAGGAAGAAGATAACTCCCACGAGATTGGATGTCTCAATTTCAAATTAGAGATAATATTGGATAGAGGATGTTATTTTGTGTTTTTAATCAGGGGGTGAACAATACCAACAAAATTATATCCCACATCGAAATCAAAATACATTGGGGGGCAGGGTTTAAAAATCAAGGGCTGACACAAAGCGTCTAAAATTCCTGACCCCATACCGATGTGCTTCCTAGAACAGTGACACTACCTCCGATCTATTATCCATTTTGGTCTTCTGGACCAAACCATCCATGCCTATGGGAGCACGCTCCATATTCCCTATACACAGGCCTTCTCCCTTGGGGAATATACATAGACTATTCTGCCTTCTTGCTTGCTCAAGCTGGCCTTCCTTGGGCGTGGTTGACTTATGGGTCCCACAAATTCCCTAGTTGATGTTGGATTGGGATGATAGTGGGTTGAACCATTATTTTTATATGAGTATTCAAAAAAATATACTTAATAAATACTAATTACAAAGTAGAATTCACTCTTAATCCATATAAAGTCATCATCAAATGAAAAGATACTCTCAACTCCTCAAATCCCCAAATCAATTTCCTTTAAATCATCTGTACTTGTAAAAAATATGTCCTCAGTGACATATGTCTTTGGTCATTATGATCTGTACAAAAATCATCACAATTAAAATACCAAGAATAACTATCCAAGTGTGACATCTAATGATATTAAATGAATCCATAACATTTATCTGAGAATCACCACTTCATCCATAACAATTCTCTAGGCATCACCACTTCATACTTACTTACCAAACATATATTGACACACTATGAAAACAAATTCAACACTTAGGTTCAAAAAATTGAATCACGGAAGTGCCATGAAGTTGTTGTGGTATATGTGATATTATTGTTACTTTTTCAATGTTTTCATTATTATATACTACCATCATAAACATATGTATTATTGTACTTGAGTTATTATGATATAAATATGTTAGTATATTGGTATTAGATTAATTTGATTGACTTGATAGTATAATGAGTTTGGTACTTATATTGATGAAGGTAGTTATACCCTAGAAATACATGTGGATTGAATAAATGAATGACTTGAAGACAAAAAAAATGAGATAGGGTATGTGTCGATAATTGTAATAATTAATTTAAGTAATGAATAAATTTATTAGATTAGTTATTAATGTATTTATAAATTAGTAAATGAAAATTAAGTGAAAGAATTAATGAGATTAAGGAATTATGTAAGAAGTTGATAGTGGATTAAGTGGAAACCGGTAAATAATTATTAATTGGGAAGAATTATGTATTGAATAGTCAATTGAATTTTGTGGTGGTATAATAACTACTATCTTGTGGTTATAGGTAATAGTAGTTGTTGGGAAGTGATGATGTTGTGTTTGGTTGGATGTTTTTAGAGGTTACTTGATAAAATGTGAAATCTAATGTGGGATTTAGAGATATTATATATCATTATATGATTTTATTTTCTTATAAATCACCACCTAATTAGACAACCTACTTGATACACATATGAGGGTTTGGTTACCAATTAAACCCATAATATATTGGATGTAGTGGGAATGATGTACTGAATTCTCCCCTCCTATAGTTTCCCTTCCATTCATTTCTATGGTTATATGGTTAAAGTATGTGGTAGATGTGGTATTTAGCTACAGTATGAGGTCATAGTTATGTTATGTTGAATTGTAAGGGATGAGAGTGTTAGGACGTATACTTTTAGGATATTAAGGAAACTGGATATGTAGGGAAGTGAGAATAAGTTACCCCATTTGTTATAATTCTAGATTTATAATACTTATATTATATAAAAATTTGTGAAGTGTGATTGTGGATAAATAAATACATGACATTCTATCAATATATATGAAGTGGGAGATCACATTCTATCATTTTATAGAGGTGGTGAATTCCCAAATCAATATGGTGGTGTTGGTGTCCCCTATTCATCTAATGAGAGAAGGGATATCTCCCCCTTCTTATGATGATATTTTTTATAATTTGATGGATTGTTGTCAAGAGTTTGTTTAATTAATTATCATCATTCTTCTCTCATATTTTTCTATATTATAGGATTTCCTAAAGTCCCCTAGTTTATTTAAAGAATAACTAATATTTTTTATTTCATATTTTAAATTTATTGAGGTATACTTCTTACTTTAAAAAAATTGATTGAGAGGTTTGTTCTATAATGAACATGTATTGATGAATTTTATAAGCATGCGCTTTAAGGTTAAGGGATAATGTATCAAGTGCTTGTTGGTCTCCTGGATCCCCCAAAAAAATTTATTTATTTTTCCCCAAAATAAGATATAATATTGTCATGGTCTAGGGATTCATGATATGTTAATGTTTTTTGTTTCCTTGGTTTATGCTAGTCTTTTGATTTGGATAGAAACTATAATCCCTCCATGATAGTATTCATGGTTAAATATCCATGTCTCCCCCTTCCATTCTAAAATCTATCCATTCTTCAATTTCTAGGTAACTATTTCAGTTGATATTGATGTGTTGATCAAAGGATGATTAAAATGAAGAACCCAATCATGGATCATATTTGTGTGGAAGTGGAACTAGAAATTCCTCATTCTAAATTGATTTAGACTAAATTTGAAGGTGAATAAAGGTATATTTAACATGTTATTTTTGAATCCTGGTTGAGATTTTTTCCCAATTATTATATGTAATGTTATATTCATTCTATTTTTGGAGGGGTGTATCTAAATTTTATTCTAGTGTAAGTCATAAGGCTTTCAAAACTAGTATTTTTTATGGTAGTGGATAATTTTAATATTGTTATTGATGATTTGATCGTATATATTTTTTGGAATATGTGAACTCTCCAATAATTAGGACTTATCTAGATGTTGAAAGGAATCAATGGAAATTTTATCTAGCATTAGACTGAAATAATATAGCAAAGGAATATTTTAGGTGTAAGGTAGAGGCAATCAAACTAAGTTCTGAAGAAAAAAGGGATTAAAAGAAGAGATTCCAGTAAAATACAAGGATCAAGGGAGAATCTTGAAAGAGGGATAACAAGTTTCCCATAAATAAATTAGATAATTGTTCTATCTATATGAAAAAAACCCCTTGTATCTATTTTTTACAGGTCTTAGAGCATATATTGAGGGTTGAGTTTACTATTTTTGAATGGTATATAGTGATGTAAATGAAGGTAAATTACCAAATGCGAGTTTAGAAAAAAATTCAAAGTAGGGGGGTTGTTCTTCCTTCAAAAATGGATAATCCGTTGGAATAAAATCATACTAGTGTAAATACAAAGAAGAACAAAATTCATAAGGATATTATGAATTAATTTATTGATAAAAGGGGAGTTTATAGTCAATATGATCATTATAAAAAACTAAATAACAACCTAAAACTTTATTTGATATAGAACGGTGATATTAATCCAATTTTTTTGTCTTAGGAGTCCTGATTACACTACTCTAGACCCATGGTATAATATCTTGTCCAATGAGACTTTTTATGAAGATGTATTGGTAGAGGATAAGGAGGTAATTGATTATATTTCATTCATTGGTATTGAACATAGTAAAAACAGGAATGTAAAGGTGAATTTTCATAGAGATAAGGTTAATAAGTATGGTAAGAAGCTAGTTATTTCAACATATTAAAGGGACACTTTTTATCCTAGTTTGAAATAGGTGATATATAAAATCTTCAATCCAGATCCCATTCTACATCATAAGATGGTTAATAAAAATAATGAATTTAACATTCATGATTATGAAAGAGATTAAATGTAGTCTGAAGGAGCATGTAAGAAATTAAATAGTAATAGGAGGATCAAAAAATAACAATAAATTATTATTTTATAGAATAACTTGGCTTTATGTTGGAGTGAACTCATTACATATTGATGATTCAAAAATATGAGGAGGGTTTGGATTTTTATTTAGAAAAGAATGATTATAAAATCCTAATAAATAATTATAAATCCACGTATATATGTTTCCTTGTTTGGTTATTTTATGTTTCTATAATTAGGTTCCCACTTCCTTTAATGTGAATCTTATAATAGAAAAGAGGATTGAAGAGGGATTAACTATGGTGAGATAGTTTAGTAAATTGAATTGGTATTAAAACATGTTAAACTAACTGGGCATATACACTTGTTTATTTCATGTTTTTATTTTTATTTCATTTCATTACTTTTTTTGAGTTTCTTGAAGTTTAAGGGTCAAAATTATGAAATTTGGGGAAATCGGTCCTAGGCACATAATTAGGGAACAATTGGTTCTAATCATGCACCCCACTATGTAGAAGGGGCACAAGAAAACCAATTCTATTTTTCAAAACTATCACATGGTTTGTTAAACCACGTGGGGTATCAAGAAAACTAAAAAACCCATTTTTATGCATTGTGGCCCTCACATAGTTGGTACCTAGTTTTCTTAACCATGTAGTCTGCTTAGGTTACAAAAATATGTGATTTTTTTAAACCTTTCCAATAATTTTTAACCTTATTTTCCTACATTCTCCACTGATTCGAATGACCAACTCTTATCCACCCATGGGAGTTTTTTCCCTCCTTACTCCCATCATGTTTAACACTTGATTTAAGTGAAATATTCAAGGTAAAATCCCATTTTCTCTTTTATTTCTCCTCCTCTCCTCTTTTATTTCTATTTTATTTGTTATCTTTTAGTTTTAGAACCATAGATAAACATGGGGGACAATCCTAGGGTTACATATAGTGGTTTAATTTAATTTATTTAGATGTTTAGGCTTTTAGGGATCCCTTATTCTTATATATAGTGATTTTAAAATGAGGCTATGAGTTTCCATAAATTTTGTAGAAAGTGTCTCTACCTAATTGGTCTTTCCCTCATAATACCATTATTTATTGATAATTCCTCATATTTTATTTATGTAATATGGTTGTGATGATTTTTAGAGGTCTAAATCTGAATGTTTAATATTATTATTGGATTTTTTTTATTTTAAAATCACTTTGTTCAAGTTTTTATGTACCTTCTATATGTTTTATGATGTGATTTTTCTCATATAAACTATATAGTGATTGTAGGATGAAAATGAGAGACATTTTGTGTGTTAATAACTAGATGAATGAATCCATTAGTATATATTGTGCGCTTTATAGGGTTACAAATCCAGTTAGAATGAGAAATATAATGACATAGATATTGACCATGGTGAAATTGAGTGAGATGTTGGAATTAATTAGTTTATATATGATATCTAGTGTTCCTAGAGTGAGTCTTAGTTTCCTTAGACAAATAGGTCCAATCCCATGTTGTGTGTTGTATAATTGTTTGATATGTGCTACTGTTTATTGACAATTTATTTATTTATAATTTGATACTACTTATTCATTATTTCTATTATCCTTACATTGTGTTTACCTTGTTCATGTTCTAAATAGAACATTTTTTTATCAAAATCAAACGATTTATGAAATATTTTTCAAAAAAGAGTTTTAAAAACACAATATTCAAACTAGAAAGAATGGTTTTTATTGTGAACTAAATTATATATATTTATGGTGGTATATGATTGGGATTTTCCCCACACCCTACATATTCCCATGGGGTGTATACAGAATTGGTTTTTTATGACATAGGTAATGGAAATATTTCCAGAAATTTTGGTAACTTGTATTGATATTACTTCATTTGTGGTGGTGACTATGGGTCATGGGGAGTTTGGGATTCATGTAGATCATTTTGGTATCCTTGGTGATTTCATGGGATGTTTTGTATCAACCACTTCATGTTTCACTATATTTTAGTTTATTTTGTTCATGGATATTGATTATGACATTATTTACATTGGGATATAATATTTATGAGTTATTTTATTACATTGATGTGTTATGATCTATTTTTTTGTACATAGATTTTATTTTTTTATTTTATTACATAGATTTCAAACCTATTAAAAGGTATTTCTTAAATTATTAGAGGAATATGTGTAATGGTTAATTGGATTCCATGGGTGAAGTCATTACTAATGAATATCATTTCATACCTTGGTGAATGTATCTTTACAATGGAGACCATGAATGTACATAAGGCCTTTTAGTGATCCAGATTGAGTGACATGTCAGTTCAGGTTAGTCTGGTTCATTTCAAAAGGGTATCAAATCCATTTTTTTATTGAGAAGTAAAGGTAGAATGGATTTTGGATAGTCAAAGCTTGGGTGATAGATGTGGGGAGTGCATGGAAAAATATTCTTCATTTAAAACAATTACTTATCAAGGGTGGTTAAGAATTGTGTCTTGTATTTGAGCTTGATTATAAAATTATTTTGGTGATAATTGATGTTTGGTTACTCTTTATTATTGTTTATTAGAATGGGTTGTGTTTAGTTTATGATTTTTTTTTCATAAAATGGGAAGGAAACCAGAGATACATGGTTTAAGTGAATTTTATATAAAACTATACACCAATTGTGCAGCTAGATTTGGACACCATCCAGTGGAAGTTGCATGGTTAGCGCATTGTTTTCAAGAACATGATGCCAAATCATGTATAGTTGTAAAATTTTTACTCTGAATTGTCTTTTATATGCCTCTGAGAAAGGCCCCAATAAACCAAAGAGAGGGATTAGTGGTGAATGTATCATAAACTAACCCTCTCATAAAGCCTAATATTATTGAATTAGTTAACTAAACAATTCAGTCACTTAGTCAAGAGGTTGGAAGAGATCAAGAACTAATGTTGGACCATGCTAAATAGCTCACTAAGAAAAATCCATTGATCTTTCATGCTAGTAATTGGCCTTAAGATCCCAATGAGTGGATGGAAAAGATCAATCATATCTTCCACTTTCTCAAAAACCCATATACTTTTAAATTTTCATTCTCCACCTATGTTTTGGAAGGGAATATAAGAATGTGGTGGGAATTGGTTATATAATAAAATTTTCTTGAGGATATCACTTTATCTATGTTTAGGAAAATTTTCAGTAAAAAATTCTACTCAGATACACTAATGGTGTAAAAATCCATGTTTTTGGGGCCTTAATGAATGAGATTCATTCTACAATGGAGAATTATATTAAGTTTTTTGAATTAGTTCATCTTTCTCACAAGTTAATCATGAACTATAATCTAATGGATCAATGCTTTGAGATGAGGTTAAATCCTTATATTATATTGGGAATCATTCCTCTATGAATTCCAAAAAATGTGAAAGTGGATGGAAAATATGTGATGGAAGAGACTGATATGGTGGGGATGAGAGGCCCCAGTATCTCCCCTTCGGTAGTGGTGGTGGGGGTGTCATATTTATTTATTTTACTAAAAGATGAAGCATGAGTAGTTTTTTCAAAGTGGTGATAGAGTCACTCACCATTCATCTAAATCCAATCCAATGGAATCCTCTCAGTGTATCCTGGGAACTTTATTTTAGTGTGGGAATTCTCATCACACTATAAACCTAAATTCCAAGAGATACCTAGGATATTCTACTAGTGTGGGTGTCTAGGATACCTTAAATGGTTTTTTATAAGTAATTAGTAGGTTTGTAGAATTTGATATTATTTTACATGGGGATATTAGGTTTGATATAATGCATATATGGGTGTAGGGTCCCATTCCAATGCCCAAGGGGATTCTAAACTAAGTTAGAGATGATGTTGTTCACGATGAATCATTCCACTATATTATTATTAAATAAGAAGTATGGATTCATGTTTCCTGAGTGTTGGGTCAATATTGTAGATTTCATGGTCGTATTTGATTTCATGGTCCTTAAACAATTTTTTTATGTCATTATTATAATAGATTTGATGATTAGTTTTAAATCCCAGATTGACTACTATCTTCATAGGGCTTAGTTTCTTCTAGGTTGAGTGGTATTCTAGTCCAAGAAGGGAATAAACTATTATTCTAGTATCTTTCTTGATATCATTATAGTTTTCTAGGTTTTTATTCAATGTGGGTGATCAAAATTCTATTGATCAACTTCCAGCAGTGGAAGATAGAAACTTGTGGTCTTTCAGGATGATTTATCTGGGTTTCCACCCCATCCAGAGGTGGATTTATCTATTTATTTACCTTCCTATATGATCACTATCTCATTTATATCATATCATATGGAACATACTAAGTATAATGAAATGAATATTTAGTGGTAAATTATTAATGGAAAATGGTTTATTTGATCAAGTGTGTCACCTTAGGCATCATTAGTTCTCTTTGCAAAGAAGAAATTCAGAATCATGTGAATTTTTTTCTACTATGAAAATTAAATCATATGATCATAAAGAATAAATACTCACTAACTTTGATTGATGGTATCTTTGATCAGATCAAGGGAACCCATTGGTTTTCAAAAATTGATTTGAGATCTGTATACCATTAGTTTAGGTTTCGAGAAGATGATGTTACTTAGACCTCATTTTAGATCAGGTATGGGAACTGTGATATTTAGTTATTCCATTTGACCATACTATCACTCCAATAATTTTCTTAGATTTTATTATCCATATTTTCCATAGTTAACTTGACTACTACATGGTGGTTTTTATATATGTTTTCTTGGTGTACTCTAAGACTAAGGAGGGGCATCAAGATCATCAAAAAATTTATTTGGGAACCATGAAGGATTATTTCATTTATTCCAAACTATCAAAATGTAATTTTTGAGTTGGGAATATTGATAGATGATGAGAAAATACAACTAGATATGTATTTGGAGTGTCCCAGGAATCTGTTCAAGACCATGATATTTATGAATTTATCTATTAATTACATGATATTTGTTTAGAACTTCTCTAATATGGATTCACATTTGATTTCTTTGACCTAAAATTGGGTTAAGTTTAATTATAATGACATGTTTTAGAGGTATATTAAGGATATGAAGGTTCCGTTGACATTTATTCCTATTCTATTTCATCATAATCCTAGAATAAGATATATTGTGTATTTTGATGCTTATGTTGGGGTGTTGGGGGTATTGGGGTGAATATTGATATAGGGTGACCATTAAGTGTCTTATGGTTCTCTTAAATTAATCCCACACATGAAGAAATACCCCACTCAAGACTTGTAGTTAGTAGCCACGATGCAAGCCTTGAAAACATAGCACTGATATATTTTTAGGGAGAATATTGTAATTTATTCATACAATAAAATTCTAAAGTATTGCATTACATAAAAATACCATAACATTAGGAATATATTATAAGTGTAATATATCTATATATTTAATTTTGACATAGTATACAACCTCAGAAAGGGGAATGTGGTAGCTGATTCTTTGAGAAGTAAATTACCCTCCTAGGTAGTGAGATAATTAGTGGAGGAATGAAATATGATGGGTTTACTTTATAAGATGTGCTTAAATGTGTAATAAGGGGTGATTTGGTTTTTAGGAATTATGCTAATTTTATACGTCCCTTAGATGATCATATTTATCTTGAGGAGTAAAAAAATCTTGAATGTTATCATATTAGAAAAGTTTTAAATAGTGGAGAAATCTTGAGTGAAAACTCTTGGTATCCCAATGATGTTATTACCTTTATAAGGATTCTAGATGTCCCCTAAAATATGAGTAAATAGATTATGAATTTCAAAAACTAGTATAATTGGGATGATCAACCCGGATATATATAAAAAAGTCATGAATTGAAATGATGATATTAGGGACCCGAGGTGAGGTGGTTAGTTTCAAATTTCACATCTCAGTGTCTTACCATTAATATCATAAAATTTGAGTATCAATGAACTTCATTATTGTTATATCCCATTCCCATTCATATTTTTAATTTGTATGAGGTTTCTATATAATTCATGATTGTCTTACATCATACACTGATTGGAAAGGATTTGATTTTGGTGCTCTTTAATTGGTTAACGAAATCATCTCACATCCTTTCCATAATGGAGTTAATGAAAGTGGAAGACCTCATGAAAATATATGTATAATATGTTATAAAAATCCATGTAATCTCCTCAATAATAATATCTAATTGAAAACCACACATCAATTCTCATTTCTAGTGATATCTTTAGGAAGAGATGGGCTCTCGGTTGGAGATGATCATGACATATAATCCATACTTGGATAATCAGATTGAGTGGGAAATATATATTCTTAATGATATAATATTATCATTTATGATTTATTTATATGGTTAATGATAGAAACATCTATAATTATTTTAATTTTTATATAATAATAGTTATCAAGTTCAATCAAGATGTATCCCTTTGAAATATTGTATGGAAGACTGTGTTGATCCTTGCTCTATTGGATGGAATTCAGTGAGTGCTTCTTGTTGGGGATTAACCTTATCCAAGATATGATAGATAAGGTGAAGTTTATCCAAAATATATTGGAGACAAATCATATTCATAATAACTCATATGTTGATCATCATCACTTCCCATTGAAATTTGAGGTTTTTGATCAGGTGTTTCAAAAGTATTTTTCCTCAGTTGGGAAAGAATAGTAAATTAGCACTGTGCAATTTTGAGCTCACAAATCTACTTGGGAAAGTATAATATCATATATATTTACCATCTAAGATGATATCCATGCATGATATATTCAATGTATCCCAACTAAAGAAGTACCACCTAAATTGGTCAAAAAATATCAGTGGGAGGATATAAAGGTGGAACCCAACACCTCTATTGTTGAGTAGCCTATTGGTATCATGAATTATCATAATAAAAATTTGTGTAGTAACATTTTTAACTTTTTTTAGTGTTATATTTTGGTATGGATGAGATATCCATGATACTTGGGAGAATGTGGCATTAGTGAGGGAGTAGTAGCCTCACCTTTCTATAGATCTAGAACCATAACGACTTTTTAGAAATAAAAAGTGTCATGGTGGGGAGAATTGTTACACCCACCAGGTCACTAGTACACATTCATTCTGAGACTATTGTTTTATTTAATTAATAATATTTACTTTTGGATCTTATGATAGTTTAGTGGTAAAAATTATGAACTTTTGGGTAATCAGTTTTGGGCGCATAGTTAGAGCATAGTTAGATCTAAATGTGAACCTAACTATATAGAAAGGGGAGGAGAATACTAGTACCATTTTCATATCTAGTTCATGTTTTATTAATTTATGTGAGGTTTCCAAGAAAACATACAACCTTTTTGTATACATGTTATCTCCTATACGGTTGGTGCATGGGTTTCTTAATTAGGCGGTCAAAATATACAGTCTTCCAACATTAACTATAAATGGGAATTTATCTCTATTTCATCATCAATTTTTCACCTCATTTCCCCAATCCCCCACTCATTCACATGACTATATCTTCCCCACCCATGATAATTTATTTCAAAATTTTCCCTTGGAGTTCCTCTCTTGATTAAATTGAAATATTTACAGTAAACTCCCAATTTATCTTAAATTTATCCTCCATTACTATTTTCTTATTATGTTCTTCCTTTATCTTTGAGTTTTATAACCTTATATGGATTCTATAGCTAAACCTAGGTTTAGGGATGAGAATTTAATGAAATTACATTGTATATTTATTCTTTTGGGGATCCCTCCTTCACATATATTGTGATTTTAATGGAATATGATGAGTTTATATTGATTTTAGGTTATTGTATCTACCAAATTGGTATTTCCATTGATAGAAAAATTATTTATTGAGATTACATTTAGTTTAATTTATATAATATTCTTATAATGATCTATTAAGTGCTGATTATTACTTTTTAATGTTATTCTTTTCTTAAGTTTATTTTAATAGCATTTCATATAGATTGTCCAAGGAAAATAGTTTTACATATATAATGTATTTGATAAAATGTTTCAAAGGGAATTATGACTACAAAGGAATGTAAATAAGAGTTTTCAATTTGGATTTCTTTTTATGGTTTGTAGACTTTTGGAATTTTTTATCATGTGTTTGTGCTTATATTATATATGGAATCACTACTGGATGAATATGGGAGACCTTGGGTGTGTGGTTAACAAGATGAATGAAACCCTTGGTGTTGATTGTGTGCAAGATAAGATTAGTGGCTAAATTAGTATAACTAAGCTAACATGATGAATATTGAACCTGGTGAGACTGAGTGATCTTTCAAAATTATTAGGTTCATATATGTCAACTCATGTTCCTAAATCAATTCCTAGTTTCCTTAGACCCATAGGTCTGATCCCAATGATGTGTGTCATGTAATTAGTTGATATGTGCTATTATTTTTTTCCTATTATATTATTTGAACATTGGAACTACTTATGTCTTGTTTCCCACAACTTTACATGAATATTCCTTGTTCAATTTATACATAGAGCATGATTTTTTTTATTAAAACCAAAGGATTTATAAATTTGTTTTCAAAGAAAAAGTTTTCAAAACTTTATTTTCAATCTAGAACTGATGATTTTTTGTGAAATACATTTTGTAGATTCATGGTGGTATCCTAATGGAATTTTCCTAACACCTTTCATATTCCCTTGGGGTTTATGTAAACTAGGTTTTGTAGGATAATTGTAAAGGAAAAAATTCCATGAATTTTGGATGATCTTTTAGAAATTATTTATCCTTCCATGGTGGTGGAGGCGGTGGATCATGATAATTTTGGAGTTTATGAGGATCATTTTGGGAACCTCGGTGATATTTTGGGATTTTCTATATTGGACTCTTCATCATTGACCATATTTTGGTTCATTCTGTACATGGATATTTATTATCACCACATTCACATTATGGAATGATGTTATAAGCCTTTTGATTATCATTGTTTTGTTATGATCTTTTTACTTATTCTTATGTTTTTGAATTTTTTATTTGATTTCATATATATCTAACCTATAGAAATGTCTAGCTAAAATTTAAGGAGGAATACATATAATAGTTAAATGGATTCTAAGTATGAAATAATTATCAATGGTTGTCATTTTATATTATGGTGATTTTTCTCTATCCCATTGTGATTAGTATTGTCCTTCCATCCTAATGGATTGTTGGATTGAGTGGTGTGATAAGTCGACTGAAGATATTTTATTGAAAAACATGTATGAGTTACACTATTTATTCATTTGAGATTTAGTATTCTTATTCCACATTTTCATGAGAGTTTCTTTTGGGGAACCAAGTATACTTTTATACTCTCACCTACATCAATATATTATTTTTAGATAATTTTAAGATAGGTTTATTGAATGGATCAGTCCTAATTGACCTATGATAGGGTGGTCAACTGATGTTGGAGGATCCCTAGTGTCTTCATAGAAGTTTAATTATTTTACTGGTTTTATTTTAGAGATCTTATATTCATTTTAATTTGTACTACATTACATTCATTGTTATATTATTATAAGGATGTTGGGTTTATTTGAATGGAATTATGTATTGACTAGGGAATTTCCTTTTATTCTAGGGATTATATAGGGTAATTTCTCACACATTTCATTTTGTATATCCTCACTTCTATTCACTAAATTAGGACACATTTGAGGTGAGGTTTGGGGGGGGGGTCAAAAATGACTTCCGTATCAACCTAGAATGGGTTTTATTTTATTTTTTTTCGTAATAGAGTGGATTTTATGGAAATAATTTTTAGGAAAGAGTTTGAAGTAAATAATGGTGAGGATTGAATTGGTTTTTATGGAAAAAACATCATTTTATCTAAACATGTGATTTAATCTAGGGAGAAAAACTATGATATATAAGGGCCCCTAAGATCCGATATAAAGATACTTATAGACTATTAAACATTTTTAAGAAATATTATACATATTATTTAAATAAAAATTTGGCCCAATAAAAGCATGATCAGTGTTTACATGTGTGTTTTAATGTAGAAATAATTATAGGGAATTTTGAATGAATTTAATTAAAAGTATGTGGATTAATCACTATTGGGAAATATTTCTAGGGCCACAGGCCATGACCATGGATATAACCCCACAAACCAAGGATGTAGGTTATATCGATGGTTCTAAACACCCATCGTGGCTATCAGTGTGGCTATAGACCTCACAAAATAGTCACAGAAGAATAAGGATATCACCTTGGGAAATTATCATGGATATAACCTCTTTTAATGGGGAGCCTATATTCATAGTCTCCATGATCATGGCTATAGAGAAAAAAATCACTACATGCATGATGTTAACCCACAACTCCATTATATTATTCAAACTACTCTACCACTCAACTATCGAGATTATAATATATATATGTGTGTAATATATATATGTACATTAAATAATTTTCTAGATTTTTTTTATTTTAAAAATAATTGAGAAAATAGTTATTTGGAACCCCCTTATGGCCACAACCAGGGCTTGAACTTGGATATAGGTGGGATATAGCTATAGTCAATCCTGACCATGGCTATATTCCTTTGACAATAGGTCAAATTTTTATAAGTGAATGCCATATCCTAGAATTAGAAGATTTTTTATGCTAGTAAACATGGATGATAGATAATGACTTCTCATTGTTTGGGTAAGTGACGTGTAGTAAGATTCTTTGGATGTTTGTTGGTGTATTGATCAAGATGAGGAGAATTCTTGGAGGATGACCATTATTGAGTGTTAACATTAGAGTTTTTATAGGTATTAGGGATTTGTGTTAGACCAGGTAACAAAGTGGTGGATAGAGGAAGTGCATATTGTGTTTGGGATGATTCTAGGGAGGAAGTATCATTAGATTTATTTGGTAGTAAATTTTGTTACCTAACAATGGTTCACCCTTTATCTTTGTGGTCATGATTTATTATAAGACTAGTGAGTAAAGTTTTCACTATTGAAAAATAGGTTATAGACATAATAAATGACCATATATATAACCCTTATGGCCATGGATATAGGCTATATCCATAGTCACAGTTCCCATGAGTTTTATTGGTATTTTTATAGCCACATAAGATATATCCATGGTCCATTACCATGGATATAAACCATGGATATAGGATGTTCCATGTGGACTCACCTATAACCATGATCATGGCCAGTAGAAATAGGTATATCCATGCAGATATAACTATTTCCAAGAGGTCATTAACGTGTCTATAAGTTTACAAAAAAAGGACTTCTGGTGGGATTTGAACCTTGTATCACCCTTCTTTGGAAGGTGACACCTTACCATTACACTAACATGTCAATTATGAATACATATGTAACATTTAGGTATATGTATGTGTAGAAAAATTTATGATATATTTTATTATTGTTATGAAATTAATAAAAATATTATTTTCACACAACCCTATAGACATGGGATAGTGTGCTTGTGGACATTATTTTCCTATAACCATGGTCTTCAATACTATGGCTATAGGTCATCAAATCAGAACCCTATAGCCAGGACCAAAAATGATCATGGTTATAGAGCCTTTATATGTTATCCAATAACCATGATTGATCATGATTATGGATATAAAAAATTTCTATCACACATCCCATTAAATTAACATGAATAAAACAAATCTTGTGTTAACCTATACCCATAATCATAAAAATACCATTAATATAAATCACCTATAGGCACAGTCAGGACTAACCGTGGCTATAACCTTGTTGTTATAGCCTAAATTTCCACTAGTTTCATGTGATGGTTAATTATAGAGTTATTTTCATCAATCCTTAGACATGTGTAACAATAAGAAGTTTTATCTATATGATAGGTAAATTCAATCTTGTGATGGTTTAAATTGATTTCAGAAAACACCTATGATATTATCCTAATCTCTTTATAGATGATGATATGATAACATTGAATTTTTAGAGAGGTATGCATCCGAGGATCTTGTGTGATGTTATTACTTTCTTTTCTCCAATGTATATTGAGGTACTCATATATTCCAAGTAAATCAAGAATACCCAAGAACATATAGATTCGATTTAAGAGGTAATTCACAAAAAAATTTAAGGGAGTGAAGTAGTAGAGAGGATTTATCATTCATTAAGATATTATAGGTTTCAAATTATAAAGAGCTATTTGATGGAGATATTCTCTAAAGATTATACTCATATAATGTGATTAGGATAATATCAGAATATATGATATATATTGGTTGTATGATATGATATATATTTAACTAAGGAATATCATACACCTCTATAAAGGGATATCATAAGGTTTGAAATAATCATACCACAACATTTCCTACCTATTGTGTTTTATGATATGTCCAAATATTAAGTGTTATTTTTATGGAGTATTCCATATTAGATAATTTATCATGACTTAATTTTTTCATATGATGAATCACTAAGGAGTTATAAGAGAAAGTGTTATAAGGAGTTTTAACTATAATTCCATTTTATTATACATTTTAAACTTATGAGTAAATATATGGGTCTCAAGAAGTATAAAAAAATCCTATATATTAGATTTCATAATAAGAAAAAATGGGTAATGGCCATTAGTTGAAACTATAGTGATACAACCAACAGTTATGTTCATAGGATACAACCACATCTATCTAGCCTATGGATTATATTTCAATGTCAATATCCCCAGGGCCTATAACCACATGCTATTACAATGAGAATAATCTTAGGGTTTTTGATGTGGAAATATATAAACTTGAGAATTTACTATGGTGATAGCTTTCCAATTTAATGGTAAAGGTCCAATTTCTATGGGTAATTCCCATTTCAATAGGCCATGGGTTGTTTGCATGGAAATATTACACATGGGAAATATCCTTGGATATATGCCTTGGACTATTTTGATGGAAATAACCTCCATGGACCCTACCCATGGCCATATCTCTATCACTACAGTTTTCCCATGGTGATAGGATTATTAAAAAATAAACCAAAAATAAGTTTTTATCTCATAAAATCTTTATTATATACATAACACTTATACCAATTCACCACAAGCCACTTTATGTATATTTAACACACACACACACACATACACGTATGTATGTGTATTTTTATATAACATTTAATATTTAATAATATGAATATTATATGTTAAAAAACTATTATGTAATTAAATGATTAATGACACAAGAAGGTTGGATTGTACCTTTAGGGGGATATGTCCACAACTAAGTTGGCCTATGGATATATGGGGTCTCTAGGGGTTGACGACCTTGGGAAAATTGGCACGTCGATATGGGGGTGAGTAGGGGAGATGAGAATGGGAATGTTGGATCATGGTTATAGTGGGAAACAGAGGTGATGACTATATACATCTTATCTTGTAGCATGTATGGGGATCACTTAGGGAATGATGACCCCATGAATGTAAGACTATGGCTATAGATGGACACCAGGGGACTGATGACCACATGAAATCTGGATCCTGACTTTAAGAGGTCCCTCAAGCATGATGACCATGGGAGGGTGGGAGGGTGGGGTGGGGTTTGACCATGGATGTAAGGGGGTAACCAGGAGGAGAAGACCACATGAGAGTTTTCCCATGGATGTTGGGGGTCTCCATGGGGGTTGACATCCATTTCCACCTTGAGCCATGGCTATATGGCCTTACCACATTGTTCCCATTTAATTTACATAATAGAAATTTATTTCCTACATCTGCCTAAGGTCATGATCCACATTTCTTGTGGGAGAAGGGCCTTCCCACATTAGTCTCATGCCATTCCCATACATGTATGAGGTTACCTCCTGATAATATAACCACAAAAATCATTAATAAGGGAATTATTCCCCCTATGACTATAGAAATACATATCCCATAGCTATAGGTCAATATATGGTTATAATTCATCCAACCATGGTTATTGAATTGTGGTTATATGAAATTTTTCTAGTAATGGATAACTATTAAGAAGCAAATGTTCAATCCTAAAAATCTTCATGCTTGTGTAAATACACTTTCTCGGTGATATCTTTCTCCTCCTCCTTTTCTACTTAAAGATACTAATATATTATTGGTGTAAAGGAGAATCCAACTTGAGTGTTCTGTGTTTCACATCAGCCTATGAATATTCTATAGAGGAGTGGTTTAATTGGTCACCCCTTATGGGTCTCTATCAAATGTGTGGTCAATGACTGATGAAATATCAATTCGTGGTGAAAAGTACACTTTTTTCATTTTATGTATACATGGTTTTGGTTTTATTCATGAATGATCTTGGGATTTTTAGTTTCTATTATATTCTGTTGTATTGAACAAGTGTCATTTGGTCCTTATAAACATTACAACGGTATCATAGCTTCAACATGTTTCATGAATTTTTAAATCATTTTCAAAATGATGAAAAATAAGATATCATATTGGATTTTTATTGTATATCATTATAAAAATGAAAATTTGAACTGTATTTTTCCTTACAACATATGATATCATAGTTTGTGATAGGAACATTGTATACGATATGATATTTCATAATATATAATCCTATGAAATTATTTGGTTGCTGATATGGTGTAGCATACCACATGTGAAGTTGTATGTGATGATATCATCATTTCATACTACTAAATAGATTGTCATATCTTCACAATGATATGATGCATATCATGAGAGTCGGTATGACAGACATCAAACAGTTTAATTTCACATAGGCCACATATCATAAGATGCGATAACATGGTGAAACGTGTTAATATTATCCAACCCATCATGACTTATTCTAGGATGTATTACTAATCATAAAATATAACCAATAACATTGGGGGGTTTCATGTTTTGTTGATTAATAAAAATATATCACAATATTTATACATCGTTAAATATAATATATATATTTTTTAAAATTTTATAATTTTAGTTACAAATTGAATAATATAATTTATAAATTGGTTATAAATTAGGTAAAATTTATTTTGGTATATTTACTTAATTTATAAAGTTTTATATAAATTAATTAAGTGTAAAATGTTTATAATGAAGTCATTAAATTTTTATGAAACACTTATTAAATAAAAATTCATAATATTAAATGTTAATATTAAATAATGTTTGAGATTATATGAAATTACGTATAATTTGGAATATAATTTATATATATAAATTATTAGAGTAATTTTAATTTTTTTATGAATTTAAAAAATAAAGGAAAAATATATAAGAATTTATATTTAAAATTGTGAATTGTTGAAAATGTTTAATTTGAATTGTTAAAATTAAGGGATTTATTTGAGAAATTATTTAAACAATATAAAAATTAGTTTTAATAATTGATATGATCATGTTTTAAATAATTTTATGCATGTGATATTTAGATTATATAATTTATTATATAATAGAATCAGAATATAAAATGTGTATATTTTATTTAATATCATATATTTAATGTAAATCCTATATAAAAGAATAATATGAAGGAATTTATATTGAATATCAATATAAAGTGTTTATATTTATTTAATTGTGGAATTTACATGATGAATAAGTAAATTATAAATTTTTTATAATTTTTTCATTCTTTTAAATGCCCATAAATAGTTTATCTCATGTTTAAATATATTATTTTTTTTCATTTATGTATTTTATTAATTTCTTTATTATTGAATGTAATTTTTATATTATGGATAAATTTATGATTTAATTTAAAGTGTTAAATTTCTTTTATTAATTTTCATACATGAATGTAAGGAGTTACATTCTAGGTATGATAATTGATTTAGTTTTCATTACCTTGAATTTGGATTGTACTAGATTATGAGCTTGAATTAAGTAGTTAATTATAGATTATATATATTAGGCATTATAATTATGATAGAATTGAAGTATATCTTGAGTAAAGTATACTTGGCTAGTGGGACTTTGGGTTAGAAAACTCACTAACTTGGAGGCTTATTCCTTGTCCAAAAAGTTGGGGTTGAATATCTATTTTTCCAAGATTACACTTATGAGGATTAATGATTTCATAGGATTAGAATCCATTACATAAAGGGTTTTATGTACCTTATGCATGATATGATTTTTTATACATATAAATATATTTGAATTTATTTTGGGTAAATAACACATGACATGAGTCATGTAAAGATTTAAACATCAATATGGTTTGATAATATTGATTTGGTGGAAGTAATACAATTCAAAACCAAATCACTAGAATTATGAAAACATATAAAGGGAATAATATGAGATAAGGTGGTGATTATAATATCCCAAACTTATAATGCTAAATTTCCCCTTAATTCCATGGTGGAATCTTTTATATGAAGTATATAACAAAAATTAATATTGAATTATTTCATTAAGGTAAAAATTTAAAATATAAAATTAAATAAATTATAATATTTCTAATTGAAACATAATTAGAAAAAATAAAAAAATAACAAGTAAATACAAATGAAATAAGATTGAAATATTCCTCATTTGGATCTCCCTTAAGAACCATATCACCAATAATAACTATAAAAAGAATACAAAAAGTTAGAAAAATGAAAAAAAACTTAGAATACAAATGGGAGAATGATGTGTGTGATTTTTATTTTGTTTGAGAGATTATATATAAGAATGTAATATGACCATTGGGATGATATGGTCACTGGGATTATATTTCCATTGGTCTTATATAACCGTTGGGATTATATGGTTATTGATACCATAATTGGACCAAAGAATAATTAATGAGATGAAATATAAGTCCATGTGTATGTTAAATATTTAAATTTTAATTAAAGATAATTTAATTGAAATAAAATAAATGATTTTGGAATATAATATAAAGATAGTAATCTATTTGTGACAATACATTTTATTTCAATGAAAATGTTTTTATAAAATATGTATTTTTTTTAAATTTATTAATTTTATAGAATGGTTTGAATAAAATGGATTGATAAATTAATGGAATGATTATTGAAGTAAATAAATGAAATTAAAGAAACTATTAAATAACTAGAAGGAATACTAAGTAGTTGTTCATTACCAAAGAAATATGTTTTAATCAAAAGCAATGTTTTTATTCAATATTTTATGTTTCTATTTAAAATTAAAACATATTGTATATAAATTAAAAAAATTAATGAAATTATATATATATATATATATATATAAATTAATAACATTCATTGATTATTTATTAAAAAGAAAAAATATTTTATTTTTTAAAAGATATATATTTCAAAGATTTGTTTTTATATGTAATTTATTTTTTATCTTAATAAATTAAATTAATCACTATAAAAGATTAATTTTAATGAAATGTATTTATTATATCTTAAAAAATAAATTAACATCCATATAATGTTTATTAAATGAAAAGGAAAATAGTAAATTTATTTAACACCTAAAACTAATTTTTTTCAAAAAATTGTTTTTTAAATGATGTGTGTTCTTATATTAAAATTAATTTCTATTACTTTTAGTATTTGAATATAATATAACTGATTCAATATTTGAAATCATTCTGTTTAAATTTGGTATTATTGTTCATCTTATACTTTTGGTAAAAAATAATAGTCATGTTAAATAATTAGACAAGGTAAAAAAGAGTTAATTTATAATGGATTGAATTTTTCATAATGATCTTGATATTTAGAAATTATGGAAGTTCTTTTTTAGGTTTTTGGGGAAATAATTCAGTTATCATAAAAATTTCCTTACCCAAATCATCTAAATCCCATTTGATTATGTCTATATGCTTCACCTAACTTATGGTTCCAAATAAACATCCCTCATTTTAGCATATAAAAGGATCACTCTTCCACTCATTCAAAATTGATAAAATCAATTAGTTATATCTTTAATTACTATCCATTATTTTTCTCATAAATTCCTCACTCATGTTTCGTAGCATTTTTTACCATAATGAGGCATAAGTTTTTCATTTCGAAGAAAGACGTACTATTGAAAATATAGCCTTTATCAGTGCTATAAAAGCTCATTTACAATGCTAAAAAAGCGCTAATAATAGAGGAGAAGATAAAGTAAGGGTCCCATTTAACAGATCTAAAAAAGTGCTGATAAATGGGTCCTTTATCAACACTTTTTTTATTGCTGTTAAAGGTTTAAAAACATAAAAAAATAAAAAAAATTGGCATATCGGGGAGGGGATTCAACCGGGCTTGAAGCCCCTCTTAATAGTGCCCCACCCCCATCCTAGAACCCCCATCCCATATTCCCCAGCCACCACCCGATCCCCTTTAACAGCGCTAGCAGCAATCCCACCCATGCGCGCGACCTTCTTTTCCTGGATTCAAACCCAAGACCTCTTTCCTGGGCGCCTAAGCCTTTACCACTCCACCATATTGCTTTGCTCTCCATTTAATAATATAACTATTTATTTATATATATATTTATTTATATTTACTCATATATTAATATATATTTATATTAACATATATATATTTATATTAATATATATATTTAATTATACTAATATATATATTTAATTATACTAATATATATATATATATCCATATATTAATATATATATATACATATATAGTTATATTTATATATTTATATATTTATTCATATATTAATATCTATTAATATCTATTTATTTATATGTATTTTTATTTTTTATCCGTATATTTATTTGTATATTAATATATATTTATAAGATTAGTGTTAAATTCATTTATAAAATATGCTTTTTGTGTGTGTTTATAAATAAATAAATACATATATACAACACACACACACACACATATATATATTTTATGTGTATCTGTAATTATAATTATACATATTTATATATATTTACAAATATTATATATTAATATGTATATACATATGTTTAGAATATATAGATAATATATATCTTTTTTTCAATATAGACACACACAAATATATATGTATACACACACACACACACACACACACTTCATATAGGTATATAAATATTAATATATTTGTATTTTAAATAAAATGGATATTGGTTTTTTATTTATATAAGCTTTATATATTGAGAAATATACTTGATATGTAAATATGTTTAATTATTTATTTATAAAATTAATTTTTTTATGTGTGAATATATAAAAAATATGTATATATTGTTATATAATTGATTATAAATAACATTACATTTGTGAAAAACGATAAAATTTCAAAGCCATAATATCAATATAAATGTAACCCCTCAGAATAAATTCAGTCCCTAGTGAAAAAGGTCAAAAGACCCCCTAAAACAAGGATGAAATTCCATTGAATGTTAAAAAATTTGGGTATTCAAACTAAAAACTCAATTTTGGAGGCATTCTTGGCCTTTTTTGGCCTTGAAAAATGTGACGAAAGGTTCCCTTAGGTCACTAGAACGAAGAGATCATCGCAGGATTTGATTTGATATGTTGTAGAGCTCAAATGGATACCCAGATCAAAATTCATGGTCGTTTGAAGTTTGAGTTATGTTTTCAGCTTATTTTAGATCTTTTATTAATTTTTTTATTTTTTCTGTCTTCAAATTGTTATTAAAGGATTATTAGTCGATGATAATTATAAAATTATTAATTAATAATTTTTTAAGATATTTTATAAGCCATTTTCACTACATATCTTATATATTAAGTGGAAATGTTTATTTATACTTATCTAAAACATATTTAAAAAATATACATTATATTAATATCAATATAAATATAGTTATATATTTATTTATCAATATATTATTTTTTATGATTTTTTTTGAAATATATCCTTTATCAGTGCTAGAGAAAAAAGCACTGATAAATCCCACCATTATCAATGCCACTAAAAAAAGCGCTGATAAAGGGGGCCATTTTAACAATGCTAAAAAACACTAATAAAGGGGTGTCTTTCTCAGTGCTAAAAAAAGATTTGATAAAGGGCCACTTTTAACAGCGCTTTTTTAGTGTTGTTAAAAGTACCCTTTATGGGCACTTTTTTTAGTGCTGTTAAAGGGTTGCACTGCGGAAACCCAATTCTGTGGTAGTGACGTTACAATAATGAGAAATTCTATAAATGAAACAAATACTTCTTCATTATTTTAATTTAATTTCTCATATACCATAATCATAATATCATTCATAAATACAATGATGTTATATTAAAATTAATATTATTATTTTAAATGACATTATCATGATATAACTCTATGTTTTTACTCATTCATTAGTTATAACATGTTATTGTTTGGGTTGGTTTTACCACCTATAAAAATGATGTTATAATGTGACCACTATTAATGATTAAGATAACATAAACAGTGGTCAAATTATGTAATAATGATGAATTTAATATGGTTTGATACTTTTATAATGGTAATATATATAAGTATATTCATTAATAAAATCAACTCCTTTTATTGAATCAAAATTCAAAAAAATGATTATAATCATTTGTAAAAAACCATCTCCATAAAATACATAAAATGCCTATTATTATTCAAAACTATATAAAACACCTATGGGAACTTCATGTCCATTATGTAAGTGATGGATATATTATAAAAGATCAAGTAATGGAACTACCATACCAAAACTAGCATAAAACAAATGTGACAATTAAAACCTATATATTAATTTTAATAAAAAATGATAAATAAATGAGTAATAAGAAGTCAAAAATGAATTATATAAAGTAAAATAAATTTATATTTGGTTTTTATATCTATTAATAAAAAAAACTAAATTTATTTTATAGGATTTTAGAGTAATATTGACAAAGATGGAATCCAATGCAATGGTTTCCTGTCTCAATTCACCTTCTTTGAGGAATATTTCATATTATAAACCTATTTTAATGATGTATATATTGCCTATTGGTATATTTTATCACAATTTACTTTTTATTCTAGGAATTTAAACTTCTATTTTAGTTTCTCTCTTTAATTTTAAATTTTATTATTTTTTCAAATTTCATAAGGTTTTTTGTTCACTCCATTTCCATTTCATTGGGTCATAAAATTTAATATTTGAATATGTTTTTCTATGTTTGTTATATTATGAAATTTATCTATTTTATATGGTATATTTTATATAATATTGGTAAATTACATTCTCAAGATTAAATATTATTCTTTTATGTATTTATTTCATTACAAATATTTGACATTAAGAATAAATCTTATCTTCAGCATTAGTTATTTCTCTTATATTTCACATTACTTTTTACCATTGATTTTTTATTTTATTATTTTGAAATCGAAATTTGTTTTATCTTCTATACTCTTCAAATTTCTCCTTATACCTTTAAAAATTTAATTATATTCTCTTGAATATATGTGGTTTTATTTAAAACTTATTAAAAATCATAAAAAAGTTATTTTATCTTCACTTTAATATCTTCTTATCCACATTTTTTTATATAAAATTTGATTCTATGTAGGTCATTTTATTGGGAACATTTTTAAAATATATATATTTTTAAAATTATTATTTTCAACTTATCGAAAATGATTTGATAGGGACTTCTAAATATTTTTTATGACAACATTAAAAGGTGTAATTAAAAAAAATTTCATATTCACTTTTTTCCTTACTATCTCTAAAATATATTTATCTTGTGGATTTATGTGTCATAAATTACCCCCTTAATTATCAATTCATGTGTTGTGAATTTTAAGGGAGATGTTGAATAAATAATTTTTAATAATAATTTTATATAGTTAATCTCCAAAGAGACAAAAATATTGGGTTCTAGGATTTTGTGTTGATTTATGTGATATAACTTTTAAATTATGGGAAACAAGTAATATATATATATATATATATATATTGGGCTTATGTTTTCTCAAATTGTTATCAAAGAGGGGTTTAGTAATTTTTTGGTATTAGGTAAGTAAGTATAAGAGAACCTGACATAAATAAACCTAGGTTGAACAAAAAATATCATCAGATAAAATCAAGGTGTGATAGATCAATACATCATGTATATGGATTTTCATATGGTTATTTACACTCTTTCTATTTAGATATTATTATTTACTACTCATTATAACTATTTTTGTTTTAGTAAATTATTTGAAATATAATAATGTAATTGATGTGGCGATAGGTACACTAATTATTTTAAACATCAAATTTGATTCAAGATCTATGTATTAATTTCTATATTTCATGATTAATAATGATTTTCATTCATAGCCTCTAATATTGAATATTTAATTATTAGAAAAAATACCTAGTGGTGTGATGATTATATCCATGTTATATAACTCTTCTCTGATCAAGGTTTATGGGAACATACTTCCTTAAAATCTAGTTCCTCTTCCATTACAAAATATTATTTGATATTGGGAATAGATTGGATCACCCTAATAGAGCTCATATCAATTTTTGGTATATGGAAATCTCATTTCATATCCCAATTCAACCCAGATGAAATATAAATTGAAGTATGATTATTTAATAACTTTTGAAAATAATTTCTTAATAAGGGTCATGATTCCTAATAATGAAGGATACTTGGATCAAATGACCTGGGATTAAATAAATGAAAATAATGTGATAATTGTGTAGGAATATATGGATGTATTTTCCATAAAATTTCATATTCCCCCTAGAACCTGAGGTTTAGTTTTCAATTGAACTCACACATTTTTCTATTCCTATATCAAAGAGTCTTTAAATAATATTACCCATTGAATTAGAATAATTGAATAATTATCTTCAAGATAATTTTAAAAGGGGGGTTTTATGCCCAAATTCTTCACTATAGGGTTCATCAATTCTCTTTTTCAAGAAGAGAGATGGATCAAGGTTCCTTTTTATTGATTATTGTGAAATTAACAAAATAATTTTCAATAAAAAGTATCATTTATTTCATATTGATGATCTATTTAATCATTATAAAGGGGATAAAAACTTGTCAAAGTTTTATCTTTTATTTTGATACCATTAATTAAGGGTGAAGAGAGAATATATACCAAAAATAATATTTTTCACAATATATGGATAGTATTAATTCATAGATATTCCATTTAGACTTATAAATTCCAATGTTATATTCATGGATTTTATAAATAAATTTTTTAGATATTTCTTTGAGTAATTTAAGGTAGTATTTTTTGATGATATTATCACATATTATAAAATTAAAGAAGATCATGAAGATAACTTGGGGATTGTGCTAAAGACCTTATAAGAGGATAAATTTCCTTCCAACTTCATCAAGTGTGAATTTTGGCTATAAAAATTATCCTTCATGGGCCTTATAATCACAAGAGAATGAATATCAGTGGGTCCCTCAATGATGGAGGTGATTAAAAAATGGACCGGAAGAAACACTAAATCAGAGATCTATAGTTTTATTACATTAGATAGATATTATCAATGTTTTATGAGAAATTTATAATTATTTTCAAATCCACTAACCAAGTTAAATTTAAAGGGAGTGAATTTATTCTAGATATAATAATGTGAAGATAGATATAGGGATATTACAAAGAGGTTGGTAATTTCAACTATACATATACAACCTTATAATAGAGAAGAGTTTGTGATATAAGGTGATGCTACAGTGAAGGGATTAAGATGTTTCCTGGTAAAAATTGATAAGGTTAAAGCTTATGACTTAGGAAAATTAAATTCCCAAGAGAAAAATTAACAAACTCATGATCTAGATCTTTTTTGGTTAATTTTTCATAAAATAGATTTTTAGAATTATCTCCATGGTGAGAATTGTGATATATATACCGATAAAAAGATTTTAAAGTACATATTCACATAGAAGGAGATGAACATGTTCCAAAGGACATGGTTAGAGTAAATAAAATACTATTATTTCTAAATATATTACCATCATAGGAAGGAATATGAGATAGATGATTATTTGAGTGGAAATTATCAAACTTCCTTGTCCTTATTAATTTTTGAAATAGATGCAAAATTTATTGATAGAAAAGAAATATACATGGAAATCATAAATCAAGGGATGAAATACTACCTTTATAAAATGAATTCTCAACTATATATTTATTTAAAGATCAAGGAGTCTCAACAAGATGATATAAAGCTACAAAAAATTATATAAAATATTATTGATTTTAACCTTGATAGAGATTGAGTTAAAATATTTGTAAATTGGATATGTTCCCCATAGATACCAAAAAAGAAGAAGGATCATTTGAATGATGCATATAGTTCATCATTCTCCACTATCTTGGGTTGGAAAAATATGGATAGAGATCTTAAGAATCACTTCTGGTGGGGCAACATAAATATGGATATTTTGGATTATATATATTGATGTTTGGTATGACATCAAGTAATGTCTGAATGTCAAAAATATAGGGGGTCGATGAAACAATTTCATATTATAGCATATAAATGGGATAACATCACCATATATTTCATTATTAGTGTTTTTAAAAATTTTAAATGAAATAATTACATCTGGGTAATGTGGGATCATCATAAAAATTCATCACACTTCCTTTTTATTCAAGAGGATTTCACACATGAATAAACATGTTATACATAAATGAAGTGATAAGGCTACAAGGGGAAAATATTTTAATTGTTTTAGATTAAGATACAATATTTAAATTGAAATAATGGATAAGTGTTCAAAAAGAATTGGATATTGAGATCTAGTTTATAATAGATACTCATCCTCAAATTAATGGTCAATCTGAAAGGAATATTCAGACTTTGGAATATTTTCTTATATCATTCTCTATTGATTTCAAATAAATTTGAGATGATCATATTCCTTGGGTTGAGTTCTCATATAATAATATAATTCACTCTATCATCTAAATGGATCCATATAAGGCTTAGTATGGGAATAGATATAGAACTCCAACATGTTATAATGAATTTGGAGTCAAAAATATGTTAGGACCTAATCTTTTTCTTAAAATTATGGAAAAGTTTCAAACCATTCAGAAACATATACAATAAGTGATTTTTTTAATAGATCTATGTTGATAATACTCGATTGGATATAGAGTTAGATGTTAATGATAATGTATTTCTTTGAATATCTCCATAGAAGAGGGTTATAAGATTCACAAATTAGGGAAATATGAGCCCAAGATACATCATTAACTTTTATATTATTGATCTTATAGGAAATGTAGCTTATCTATTTGGAATCACTCCATTATTGTCCCAAGTGAATGATGTGTTCCATGTATTACTTAAGAGTAAGTACATATCAGAAACATCACATGTATTGAACCTAGAAGTTTTGAAATTGGAACATGATCTCTCTTTTGAGGAATAACTTGTATAGATCATGGACTATAGAGATAATGTTTTGTGAAACAAGAGAACCAACCTGGTCAAAGTAATGTGGTGAAATCATATGTTTGAGGAAACTATGTGTGAACATGATGATTTAATAAAAAATAAGTATCCTCATTTTTTCACTAGAGAAATTTAATTTGAATGGAATAGTTCTTTATAGAGGAGTATAATGTAACTTCCCAAACTGATAATGCAAAATTTCACTTTAAAGCAACAATGGATTATTTTGAAAATAACATAAAAAATGAACATTGACTTAGTTCATTAAGGTTAAAAATTACAATACAAAATCAAATAAATCATAAGTTGGATAAATGAAAAATAAATAGAAAAATTAAAAATGGAATAAAATAACATGAAAATAAAAATACAACAAGATTGAAGTTTTACCCATCTTGATATTCCTTAAGGATCATACCACTGATAATATTCATAGAAAGGATAAAAAAATATATAAATATGATAAAAATATTTGGAATATAAATGATATAATAAGTTCATTGAATTTAATGAATCATATGAAGTTATTTATATGAAGGTAATATTACGGTTGGGTTTATATATTCATTAGGAATATTTGGACACTGGGAAAATATGGTTGTTGGACTTATATGATTGTTGGGATTATATTATTATTTTTACCATAATTAGACATAAAAATAATTAACGAGGTAAATTATAAGTTCATTTTTTATGATGAATATATAAATTTTCATTATAAATAATTTATTTAAAATAAAATAAATAATTTTATAATAGAATAAAAAGATAGTAATTGTGAAAGTACATTGTATTTAAAAGAAATTGTTTTTATATTTTTTTTAAATTTTTTACTTTTAAAGAATGATTTAAATAAAATGGATTGTTAAATGTAGTGAATGATTATTTAAGTAAATAAATAATATTTAAGAAATAAATAAATTATTAGAAAGAATATCAATTTAGATTTTCATGGAAAAATAAATATGTTTTATTTTTAAAAAATATTTTTTATATATTATATATTTTTATTTAAATATAAAATTTATCTTATTTGAAGTAATAAATACAATTAAATTTATTATATATAAAAATAAATTAATAAAAATTAATTTATTATTTTTTAAAAATGTTAAAATCATTTAATTTTAAAAAAATATATTTTTTAAAGAATTGTTTTTAAGTGTGTAATATATTTTTATCTTAATAAATTAAATTAATCATGAATAAATAATTATTTTAATTAAATTTAATTATAATATATAAAATAAAATAAATTAATATCCATATAATGATTATTAAATAGAAATGAATAAAAATAAAACCATTTTATGCTTATAATAAAAAATTTTGAAACATTTTTTTAGCGTTGTGTGTTCTTATAATAATTTTTTTATCAAATGTTGAATTAAAAAAAATAAAATTTGATCAAAATTTGGAATCATCACATCAAATGTTTTTATGATGGTTAATCTTTTATTGTTATAAAAAAATAATTATTGTGGTAAATAATTAGACATGGTAAAATGGGTTAAAAATAGGTAATTTCACATGGATTAAATTTTCTATAATTAACATTATATTTAAACATTATATAATTCACATATATTTTCCAAAGTTAATAATTCATTAATCATCAACATTTCCAAAACAAACTCACATTACTCCCATGTGATTCCATCTTTACCATTCACCTAATATATGTTTTCAAAGAAATATCCATCATTTTCGCCTATAAAATGAGTTCTCTTACACCCATTCCAAACAACAAATATAATTTTTTATATATAAATACCTACCCATTTTTACTTTCCAAAATTCCTTAGCCACATTTATAATCCTTTTTCATAATAAGGGAGACTAAGTCCTTCATTCCGATGGAAGATGTTCTGACTAGCAGCAATTCTATTAAACTAACAAGTTCCCCTTCATTTATTTCATTTACATTATCATCTAAACTTTTAATAAATGTTATTAAAAAAACCAATTATGTTTTATTACTAGAATCGATCTTCTTAAAAAAAATATATTATTGAAATATAACTCTATGGTTATACTCATTCATTAGTTATGACACATTCTTGTTTGGGACGATTTTACCACCTATATGAATGATGTTATAACGTTACCATTATGAATGACTAAGATAAAATATATATGTAAAAAATTATATAATAATTATTTAATTATTATTTTTATAATTATTTAATGGTAATATATATATATATATATGTTTCATTAATAAAATTACCCCTTTTTACTTTAAATTCATTACAAAAAGATATTTTAACCACACTTTACTAACTTCCATCATAACTTCAATAAAATGAATATTGGACTTTATAAATATTTCAAACACACATTGGATAACTACATGAAAATTATAGAGGTAATTAAAACATAATAATGTATCAAGGATAGGAATTATCATTCTGAATCCAACATAAAACAAGCAGGGTAATTAACAACTGAATATTAATTTTAACAAAAAATTATTAATAGAAGGATAATAAGAAGTTATAAACAAGAGGTATCATGTAAAATAAATATAAATATGGTTTTTATTTAGATTAATAATAAATGTAAATTAATTATACAAGATTTTAGAGATTTTTTAAACAATCAAGAATCCAAGGCAAGGGGGTTTTCATCTCAATTTTGGTTTTTTGAGACATATTTCATATTATAAACCTATTTTATTTTATATGATGTATATAATATATATTTAAATATTTTATCATAATTATATTTTATTTGGGTAGTTTAAAATTCCATTTTATGTTCTCTCATTCATTCTCAATTTCCTTATCCATTACTAATGTCTAAGGGGTTTTGTTGACTTAATTTCCATTTCATTGGGTTGAAATATTTTTTCTTCAACTATATTCTTATATGTTTTTTATATTCTTCAATTTCCCAATTTCATATGTTATTTTCTATTTATATCTATGAAAAGTACATTTTCATGTCAAAATCTTCTTCTTTGATGGATTTATTTCATTGTGAAAATATAAAATCGTTAATAATAATTTTCACCCTCTCTATTACCTCCTCCTTCATATCGATATTCTTTATTACCATAAATATTTTATTTTATTATTTAAAAATACAAATATTATTTACGATTTTTAATATTTAAATTTCTATTTATCTATTTATAAAATTATTTTTTTACTCTTTCACCAATGTGGTTTTTTATAAAACTTCATAAAAGGTTTTAAAAAGAATTTTTTTCCACGTTCATATATTTTTATATCTTCCAATCCAAATTTCTTTACATAACCTTTATTTATATTAATGGTTCCATTATTGGGGAATATTTTAAAATATTTTTTCCCAAAATTATTCCTTTCAACTTATTGAAAATGGTTTTTTGAAAGTTACTTCTAACTATTTCTTCTATGAAAACATTAATTTTATTTAATGAAAACTATTTTTTATATTTCACTTATGTTTTCCTCTCTATATCTAAAAGATATGTCTAAAATAGAGTAATGTTTTATGATTCACCCACTTATTAATATTATGATATACTTATTTTGGGTGATTGAACATTTGGTATTAACCAAACCAAATATTGATTTCATATTATGTTATACCATTTAAAAAATTTTATTTATCCCATCTCTATTTAATGAATTAATCGATGTTAGATGTATGATTGATTTCATGTGGCCCACAAATGTATAGTTTAACATTATGTGATAGGTGTGACCTATATAGACCTAAAATTCATTGGGTAAAGTGTTATATCTCATGAGATAATGATGGTATTATTAGACATGATTGTGGTTTGTTCACAACATTATGTATGAAAATTATTGGGGTATGCTCAAAAATTAATGCATGGATATGATTAGTGTCACAACCCATCCCCTAGGTCCCATGCCATGATAACCCCAATCCCACCTCTGATAGGCCAAGGGCTAGTGACTAGCACCGAGTAGGAATATCCCAAAAATGGGAGGCATTTTCCTAAGATCCTATACACACGCACCCAACTCCAAACAGGGAATGTAGAGTAAAAACACTAAGTAAATAAAAATTCATGCATACCACTATAAACCAACAACAAAGTACAATATAAAGTAAAGAAGTAAAGTGAAACCAGGCTAGAAACACAAGACCACTAAAAAATAAAACTGTAAAAGTATGACCTACAAACAAGGGAACTGAAGCTGCTGTAGGAAGCTACCAGAAACACCTTGGATCATATGATCTCATAAGGCACCATCCGGTCATGTTCCTGGTCCTGCTCTTCCTGGTACTTCAACATAGCTTTGGTCATCTTCACAAGACACGACACATGCGGGCAAAGCCCATGCAGGTTTGAGTAAAACAATACTCAATATAGGAACTCAAAACACCAAGTAAAAGACCACCAAGAAGGCACATTAAGATTAGAACAAGTATATGTTTACAAAAAATATAACAATAAACTCTAGGAATACTCATAAAGGATTCCAAGATGCAACGTCTCATCCACTGCCAGCCATATGGTTCTTCTCATAGCACACTCGATTCCGAGAGATCCCACTCCTCAAACTATCTGATAATAACCACATAGAACAAGTATACCAAAAGTGTCTGAGAGAACATGTTGTCTCGATACATCAAAAAGTTTCCATGAGACATCTGATCTCACTAAGACAAGGAGTCTCGATATCAAAACCAAATCCTTGGTCACAAGATTCTGGTCAAGGCACACTCGTTTCAGGAGAACTCGCTCCTTGAGATTTGAATTCATCAGAGACCCTTGAAAGAGGTCCCGATTCTTTGGTCCCCACAAAAATAGAACACACTGAGAACAACCCAAAGTATGCTGATCAGTCAAGTCACGAAGTAAGGAAAGATCTTGATACACTGATAGGGGATCCTGCACCCAGGGCTCACTGGGGGACATCCTGGCCCTACTAGAATTTTCATCATAGATAGGGGATGGGTTCTTATGTATATGTTGGTCACAACCATACAAAAAACCCTATCTAAGGTACCATAAAGACAAGTGAGGGCTGACTAGGCCTCTCGATGCGGTACATGCTTCACATAGACCTGCTAAGGAACTGAGACCCACAGGGTCATTTCGGCCTGCTGGGTCACCTAGATCCACTCGTCACTTAGGCATGCTGGGTCACCAAGATTCTCTCTGAGCCAAATCACTTAAAAAACATGACACTCTCTATGAAATAAGCAAGATATTTCATTGTACCTTCATAGAGAATCCCAAGGGTGTCGCCTCAATCTCTATTATCACACTCTATGATGGGATCAGAATCCGGCGTCGATCCATCATAGGAAAGTCAAAGAGAACTCCATTATAGCCTTCTAGTCCAACTTAAACCCCAATAATCCATCTCAAAAGGAACACCTCATCTCAAGGGTCCCAATGCTGTAGATAGCTCATCAATCAGACTTACGGTTTGAAAGATATAGGTGTTTTAGCGAAAAGGGGTTGGTTGGGTTCGGGTCTGGTCCAACTCGGTCGGACCGACCCAGTACGAGATCCACCAAACCAACCTGGGTCCGACCCAATGGGTCGACCTGACTCGGTGGGTTGACCCAACCTACTAGGCCCAGCCTATCCTAAGGTGCTGGACTTGGCCCGAGGTCAGCCTGCCTGACCAACAAGGCCCGCCGAAGTAGGCCAGTCTTCTTCGCTTGGGATGTAGTGGGCGCCATGGGTCTCCACCATGGTCTAGCTAGACCCTGAACTATATCTGCATCCACCAAACTTCCATCGGTCATTGCCATCGGCCTCTAATCACTGCCCATAGAGAATTTCTCGATCCTCCTTCGCCGCCATCGGCTGGTGCTTCCGCGGGCTACTGGACTCGCTCTGGTGGTTCGTTTTCTGATTCAGAAGACATTCTAGAGTCCTCAGGTCACATTATTCATCTCCAGGGTTTCAAAATCATTCCATGACATCTTTCTAGTATGAATCTTTTTGCATGTGATATCTCCCACACTGCCTCGATCTGATCACCACCATCGTCGTCACACCTCTGTCGTTCCAAGTCCATCCCAGATCCACGATATTGGATTGTTGCACTAAGGATCAATTGTGCAAAGATCGATCAATTTAAAAATGTCAAGTCATGAGAAAAACAAATAATTCCTGCGACTAATGAATAAGAGAGGGAGAAAAGCATGAAATTAACAAGGATGAATAGACCTCGATCGATATTTGTGTCGATCAGGGTTTGTTTCCGTTAGAATGGTTAATCGAGAATCACTAAGAAAGTATCCCATTAAAACCCTTCAAGAGTAATACCATCCTTAAAAAATGAATGATTCATGGGACAATTTTTTTGTTAATTGGTCTGCATCCATAGTGGAATATCAAGAATAGATAAAGGAGAAGATTCAAAGAATAACAACCCCTACCCCGAGTTGGATCACTTGTAGATGTATATTGAAGTCGCATTGCCACGTCGATCCTTGTTCCACCGATGTTCATCAATTCATCACCTCTTGTTCAAATTCAGACCTCTGATATTTCATCATCAGTAAGAGAGCCTCCTCCTCCTTGCCTTAGGGAAACTCCATAGTTCTAGAGAAATTTACAACGTTATGAATTATAACATTGTACCCTACCCCCCCAAATAATAGAGGAAACATGTTAACGTGTTAACACATTTCAATGTTACAGTTTCACTTTGAAATAGTGTTTCCACGCTGCTTCATTAATGAAAGGAGAATGGGTTACTTCATCACTACATCGCAATGTCACCACAATGCGAAACATAAAAAGGAAAAAAATAAACTTCTTTAAGTTTATTTTATTCTCCTATAAAAAGTCCAAAAATTAACTTTTACCCTCGAACCTTGCTAGTCGAGGTTAGTGTCTGCCTAAGGAAAGAACACACTCACGAGCTCAACGGTACTCTCAGATTTCCAATCTGAGTTACTGTTTATGAGTTATAAGGATTTGAAAAACAAAATAATTTTATTTAATTATTTTTTTACAGTTATGTAATTTTTAGGTTTTCTCACTGGAGACCTGAACCAACTAAAGTTAAATCACGCCTAGGGTAAACCCACCATCTCGAATGCAATGGTTCCATTATATTTCTAATCCAATAACTTTTTTAAGTGTTATTCAACCTTTTTAGGAAAACTGCTCACACACTATATTTAAAAATTTAGCATTTTTCGACAGATCATTCCGGGCACTCTGGGCCTCGGAATCACACGTTGTCTCAATTCTTGGTCTTTTAATTTTCCCAATAATTTTCCAAAAATAGAACTGGGAAAAATACAAGTCGTTAAATCCTCCCCACCTTAAGTATTTATGTCCTTGAAAATCCAAACAAGGTCTCCTCAAACAAAAGGTGAGAGAACTGAGTATGAATATGAGCCCCCCAATCCTATATTCTCCTCTTAAGATTCATGTGTGGCCTCTGAAAATTCACAAAGGGAAAAGATAATCCATGAAGGATCCTCAATATTCATTGAGTAATTAACCCAAAACACTCCAACGTTGATGTACAACTCTCCCTAGATTACGATGTGCAAAGGGTTTTATGAAAAAATATCCTCAGCTGAGACATGTGGAAGATGATATGTACCTGGTCCCACTATGGGGTAAATCCAAGTAGTATTCTACCTTACCAAATCTACGCTACACCTGAAATAAGGACTATTAACCATGGAGATAGCGTGTCACCCTGAAAAAATATATGTAACCCTCATCAAGGTGATACCCAAAGGAAGACATGGTCTCTTCCCTAGAACTACAAAGGTCTCTACCATCTGCCAGCCCAAAAATTCATATGGCTCTGTGCAAACTCCATCTGCTCCTAGATGAACTGAACATTCTCTACAAATGCCTCCTCTAATCCCCTCTAAAACTAGGATGTAAAGCAAGCCTAATGATCTGAAATAATCATCAATGAAACTCCATGGAGTCAAACTATCTCCTACACATAGAGGCATCCCAAGCCCTCTATTAAAATATGCTCCTGGGTAGTTAGGAAATGGGCTGACTCGGTGAGTCGTTCCACGATCACCCTGATGGTATCGTCTTTCATGGACATATATGGTAAACCTTTCATGAAGTTCACCAAAATTCCATCCCACTTCCTTCTAGGTAACCTAAGAAAGAGAAATAACAACTCATAAAAATGATTCAAACAAGTGTTCATATTTTTATCTCAATAGCTAAGCCTAGCTTCAACCCGTTATGTCATCTCCGGTGTCCACCTTGACACCCATGCACATACCCCAATGCATCTCACCACTTTAGGCATCCATTTCTACAAATTCACATCCTCTAAAAATGACAATGTGCTCACCACCATTTGAATTTCCATCAGGGGTATTCCCTATGGAAAACTAATCACGTAAGGATTCACAGTCAGTACCACCAAGCTGTGCCTCCCTGACGCATTTAAGAGTGGATGGGTAACAACAAATGATGGGAGATAAGCTGCTCCATCCCCATCCATAAAGGATAACCGCAATGAGGTCAACTGCTATAATGTCTCACTCAATAACTGCTAACTAGATTCCTGTTGGGAGAATCTACTTCTAAGTTCATCATCACTTTGTTCACTTCAACTCCAACCTATGAGGTGACATTTCCTAGAAACAAAAGACCTATCAAATCCAAGACAGATACTTCAAGAGCTTTCCATGTAGCTGGTGCTCTTGAAGTGGGTCCAGGACCATCCTCATGTGTCTCTGGTGCTCCTCCTCATACATCGAGTACACTAAGATGTCATCAATGAAGATCACCTGGGGATTTCTAGGGTGAAACACTAGGTCTTACTATGACCATTCTCTACAAGTCCCCCATTTTCACCCCTATCTCATGGAGTTCTTTGGTAGCCATCTGATATACTGGCATAGATATCAGTGCCACCCCAGGGTGTAGACCAACGCAGAAGTATAACTCCTGATAGAGAGGTAAAAATAGAACATCCTCAAGGAAGACATCCTTATACACTACCACCATTAAAAAAACTTGAGGACTCATAACATCCACTACATCGAAAGTTGGAGTAGACAACTGAATAGAAATCAGCTACACCCTCCTATTCTGGATTCCATCAAGAGCTGGAAGGATTTACCATTTGCAGATAAAGATAAATCTAGTTCCACAACTATGGAAGAACCACATCCTTTTCCTAAAACAATCAATTTGAGTATGAATTGAGGATTTAGTACATATCAATAATGATATTGTAAGGTCTCAATGCCACTACCAAGTGATCCCAACCGAAACACTCACATCCAAGAATCAGGTCACACTGTCGGCACCAATGTGTGGTCATTGGATCTCCTACAACAGGAGTCTCTAAAAATGAGGATAAATTCAACAGTTTAATTGGAACCTCTAGGTATCAAATAATAAAAGTGGAAGGAAAGGAAATCACTAGCATAAGTGTCGATACATACTGTAGCAAAAGTATAAAGAAACATATAATACCTCGAATCACACCTAGAGTCCTAGGGTCATAAGCCTCGATAGCCTGCAACTGTCTCCTCCCCTATCCTCCAACTACTGAAGTCTGGTATGGACCACCTGGAGGTGGTGGTGGTAACATGTAAAAATGTCTGCCACCTCCTACTACTTCCCCAACTCTCCTGCTAGGTACTCAACCTGACGAATCTGTATTCTCTCACTATATCCTCTTCCATGGTGTTTCACCAACCACCTATCGAACTACAGAATGAATGGTGCGAAAATCTTGTGTGAGATGCCCCCTTTTTCAATAATCATAGCAAAGCCTTTTCTTCTAAGAAATAGAATGTCCCTGGAACTTCTGACGAAACATACGGTTCTATGGATTACATTGTGCAAATGATATTGGTAGGTCTTGCTGACCCTGCTTCCCAGGAGATCGCTACCTCGAAAGCCTGTGATACATGTTTGAACCCCGTGCTTCATCATCTAGCACCAAAAGAGCCATCCAAAACTCAGTCTGGAAAGCTTCATCCACCTGAACCACTTGAGGTGGGTTTACTAACTGATCATCAAGATAAATCATCACCTAATAACCATATTGAAGAAAAAAAATACTTTGTGACTAGCTACCATCAGAGAGGAATCATCGAGCATCGGGACAAAATCCCAATCCTGCTACAAAAACCTTTCTAGTTGGAGTCGTGAACACATCCTATGGAAAAATAGATGTATCACAGTTAAAAGATTATACCTAGTGAGATGACTCAATAAGGACATGGAAAACAAAACCCATTCCTATATGATGCATGTACCTTTTATTTACCTGCAACTAGTGTTTTCATATACTGAGTCAGAAAACAGGTTCCCAAAGTCCTAATGTATGGATACATCAGCTATCACACCAACATTGAAGTCCCTGAACTAAAATCCAAACTCGAAACACTTAACATTTTTCCCCAAACCAATATCACAGACTCTCAGTCCTAAGGTAGAACCAAAATCCTTTGATACCACTTTTTCATGACCCATCCCCTGGGGCCTGTGTCATAACAACCCCAAGCCCACCTCCGATAGGCTAGGGGATGAAAACTAGAACCAAGTAGGCATTTGCTTAAGATCCCGTACACACACACCCAACTCCAAACCATAGGGTCTGGATTGTAAAAACACTAAGTAAAGAAAAATTAATGCTACAACCCAATAATAGAGTACGGTAGAAAGTAAAGTAGTAAAGTGCAACCAGGCCAGAAACACACACCCACTAAAAAAAGACTAATGTAAATTTTGACCTGCAAATAAGGGAACTGAATATACTGTAAGAAGCTACTAGAAACACCTCATCTCATCTGATATCACAAGGCACTGTCTGGTCCTGCTCTACCTAGGACTCCACCAAATCATCGGTTAAATGCACAAGAAATGACACGTACGGGCAAAGCCCGTGTAGGGGTGAGTAAAACAATACTCAATAGGGGACCCCAAAACACAAAGTAAAAGACCACTAAGAATGTATAGTCATATCAACACATGTATATATCAACAAAACATATAAAAATACCATCTAGGTATACTCATAAAGGATTCCAAGATGCAATGTCTCATCCATTTCAAGCCATATGGTTTTGCTCATAGCACGCTCGATTATAGGAGATCTCACTCCTCGAGCTATCTGATAGTAACCACATAGAACAAGTCTACCAAAATTATTTGAGAGAAAATATGGTCTCAATATTTCATGAAGTTTCCCTAAGACGTCCGGTCTCACTAAGACAAGGATTCTCGATATCACAGCCAAATCCTTGTTCACAGGATTCTGCTCAAGGCACGCTTATTCCGGGAGAACTCGCTCCTTGAGCTATGAAGTCATCAGAGATCCTCGCAAGAGGTCCCACTTATTTGGGCCTTGAACAAAGAGAACAAACTAAGAACTACCCGAAGTACACTAATCAGGTCAAGTGACGAAGGAAGGAAAGATCTCGATACACTGATAGGGGGTCTTTCACCCATGGATCACAGGGGGACATCCTGGCCCTATTGGAATTATCATCTTAGATAGAGGATGGGTTCCCGTGTAAATTTTGGTCACACCCATGTTGAAAACCATATATAAGGTACCACAAAGAGAAGTGAGGACCGACCGGGCCTCTCGATGCGGTACATGCTCTGTATAGACTTGCAGGGGCACTGAGACCCACAAAGTCATTTCGGCCTGCTGAGTCACCTAGATCCTCTCGTCACATAGGCCTATTGGGTCACCAAGATCCTTTATAAGATAAATCTATTTAGAAAACGGGCCACTCTCTATGATAGTAATGAGATCCTTCATCATGCCTTCATAGAGAAGCCCAAGTTTATCATCTCAATCTCTATTATCACCCTCTATGATGGGATCAGGATCCTGCGTCGATCCCTCATAGGAAAGTGAAAGAGAACTCCAACAACCCTTAATAATATAACTAAAACACCACTAATCTATCTCATAAGGACCTCCTTATCTCAAGGGTCCCAACACCATAGATGTCTCATCAATTGGACTTACGGTTTGAAAGATATGGGTGTTTTAGTGAAAAGGGGATGGTTAGGTCTGGGTATGGGCCGACCCGGTCGAACCGACCTGACCCGGTCTACTGTGCCATTTCAGCCCGTTGGAGTGGCTCGGCCCAAGGCCATCCCACCTGACTAACCAGGCCTGCTGAAGCGGGCCAGCCTTCTCCGCCCAGGACACGACAGGCGCCGTGTCCCCGCTGTGGACGTTGTCGTTGGTCGCCACCGTGGTTTGGCTAAACTGCGGCCTCAAGTCGTGTTACATGGATCTCTATCCACATATTCAAACCCACTGGAGGCCTCCGATCACCACTCTTGGTGGATGCCGCGAGCCTCCTCCACCGCTACGGCGTCCAGACGGGTTCTTCCACGGGCCACCAGACATGCTCTGGTGGTCCCTTTTCTGATCCAGAAGACGTTCAAGAGTCCTCGGGTCGCATTCTTCATCACCTGGGTTTCAAAATCATTCCACCGTCCCTTTCTGGTGTGAATACGTTCATGTGCAATATCTCTCACACTTCCTCGATCAGATCGCCACCATTGTCGTCACACCTCCATAGTGTTAAGTCCATCCTGGATCCACAATATCGAATCCTTGCGCTAAGGATCAGTTACACAACGATCAATCGATCACCAAATGTATATTTGTTGGCCAAACAAAGAACACCTACAATAAATGAATAACATAGAGAGAAAAGAATGAAATAAACAAGGATGAATGGACCTTGATTGATGTTTGTGTTGATCAGGGTTTATTTCCGTTATAACGGTTAGCCAAGAATCACTAAGAAAATCTCCCGTTAAAATCATGCAAGAGTAATACCATCCCGCAACAACGATCGATCTGTGGGAAAATTTGTTTGTTAATTGGTCTGTGTCCATTGTGGAATATCAAGAATAGGTAAAGGAGAAAATTTAAAGAATAAAACCCCTACCTCGAATTGGATCACTTGAAGATGTAGATTAAAGTCACGACACCACGTCAATACTTGTTCTTCCACCATTTGTCGATTCATCACCTCTTGTTCAAATCATGACCTCTGATCCTTAATCGTCGGTGAGAGAACCTCCTCCTACCTGCCTTAGGGAAACTCCAAAGTTCTAGATAAATCTCAAGCGTTATGAATTCTAACGCTAGACCTTGCCTCTGAATAATGGAGTAAATGCATTAACATGTTTAAGAATTTTTGTTTTACTTTTAAATAGCATCGCCATGCTACTTAATTTATGAAAGAGAATGGGTTTATCCATTGCTGTGTCGTAGCTTTTCTACGATGAAAAATTTAAAAAGGAAAAAAATAAACTTCTTCATGTTTATTTTATTCTCCTTTAAAATGTCCCAAAATCAACTTTTACCCTCAACCTGTGTCGGTTGAGGATAGGGTCTGCATGAGGAAATCACACCCTCACGAGCTCAACGGTACTCTCAGATTTTGAATCCGAGTTACTATTTATGAGTTATAAGGATTTTAAAAACAAAATAATTTTATTTAATTATTTTATTAATGGTTATGCCATTTTTGGGTTTTCTCATTGGAGACCCGTGTCAACTAAAGTTAATTCATGCCTAGGGTAAACCCACCACCCTGAACATAACGGTACCCTCAAATTTCTGATCTAGGAACCTATTTAAGACTTATTACATCATTTTTGGAAAATCTATCATATACTCTATTTAAAAACATAACATTTTTCTGCGGATCATTCCGAGTACTCTGGGCCTCGTAATCACACGTCGTCTCAGAACATAGTCTTATAAATTTCCCAAGAATTTTCTAAAAATATAACCTAGAAAAATATGAGTCTTTGCAATTAGGTTTTATTCACAATTTTATACATGGGAATTATTTCAATTTCCTTAAAATTATATGATTTCTTTTTCCTATGATTTCACGACATTTCTATATTATTCATCATTCCTATATTATATCCATAGCTGATGATTATTATCTCATATATTTTAAGTCTTATAACATAGTATATATATGATACATTGAGGTTATATATCTTTCCATAATGTCTTATGGATAATTCCTATAATTATATGTTCTTTTTAACCAGATATTTCCTCCATGTTCAAGTTTTATCATATTCTATTGATCTAATAATTTAATAATTCTTGATAAGTTTTTTCCAAAGTAAATGTTTCAGATAACTCTTTAATATGTTTTCCATTTTTTTAGGTAATTACATGAATTAATATATTTATATGTAAGAAATTTGTGGAAAATTTCTGGGTGGTGTTGAATAAATAATGTGTAATATTAAATTTGTGTATATAATATCAAAAGCCACTAAACCTTTGGGTTATGAGATTTTATGTTTATTTATGATATGTAGAATTTAGATTATGGAAATGATGTAAAATATATGAATGTAATTATTGTATTTTCTTAGTGAGATTAAATTCCTTTTAAAAGTAATAAGTGTTAGATTCCATCTAAAGTGAACACTTTTCAAGAGCTCAATCATCCAATTCTATATGTTCATGTCAAAGAAGGTTTCCCCTAGATTATCTTATATAAGTAAATAATGTAATGAGGTGATTGTAAGATATACATGTATTGTTTTTAGATTTTTATTTGGGTTAAACTTAATGGGGTAACCCTAAGAGTAAAGAAACCAGTTGAATTGTTTTGAGTCTATCCATACAATAGAATGGAAAAATAGTTATCCACTCAACCATCCAAGAATCATATCTAACATGATAGACATGATTTTATACCTGAATGGATAAATTTACAAGGTTCACTAAAAATTAGGTAATTTTATTAGTGAAAATATATGTTGGAAATCAATTGGATATGATGAAATTTAAAGTATGTTATCATTTTAGTGGAAGAAAATTTAATAAAAACCCATATAAAATGAATGAAAATATGAAATTCATATGGTTTTTTGTTGTATTTATAAATTGAATTATCATCATAACTTTAACTTTGAGAAAATATATTAAAAAAGAGAATTTTAATATGAGAAAATTATTAGAGTGGTAAAAAAGCTTAAGAACTATTGTTAAAGAGGTAAATTTTATGTATTAAAATAATACATTCATAGGTAACCAACTATTGAAGATTTCCAACAGTTTGATCTATATGCTTGTGAGAACAATAGAAATACTAATATGAGGTTTCAAAGGTATTATATGAAAAAAATACAAGGAACATTATGATCCATTCATATAACTATTGTGATTGAGTGTGCTGATAACTTAGAGAGGATGGTTGTTTCAATTAAGGCTTATTATTATAATGAAATTCATTCTGAAATCAACACAAAAAATGTTAAGAAAATATTAATAAGTTCAAGAAAATATTTCCCTATTTTCTCTTTTAATTGTTGGTAGATAAACTAGGTATGTGATTCCCATGTTCTAGTAGTAATCTATTGACAATAAATTTGGGTAAATGTTTAAACTAGAAGAACAAAGTTAGCTAGAGATTCAAAAAATGTTTCTTTCAATATCTATTCAAGTTCTTTGAAAATAATGATAATATAAATATTAAAATACATTGTTTCCATAGGATATAATTTTATGGGATACATGAAGAAGTACAAATACTCCATGGCACGTCAATGTTATATATTGATGTTATAGACCTCAATTGTTTAATTTTAGAGGTATATGATACAAACCGCATCTTTTTCAAGTGTTATAAAAATAAAGAAGTATATAATCAAGGAAAAAATTGAAGGATCTTGTAATTTTTCCTCAAATTATGAGTAAAATGGTTATTAAATCATTAATTTGAAGACAAATGAATACATCAAGATTAGATGGATTATAATTAAAGATGTGAATTTCTATTTTGTTTCTCTTTTGTTATATGAAAGTTTATTTTTTATCAAAGATTTATTAAGAATAAAGGAGTTGATAAACATGGTTTATGATTTATATAAATATATAACATGCTTGTAAATAAAATAAGTATAAAACGAGTTTTATCAATTATAAAAGTGTTTATCCAAGTAATTTCCAAAATATGTGGGCTATGATCGCACAACTCTTAAGTGGTATATTTTAATGAAAAGACACATTTTCATGAAAATGATCCAAACACATAGAATACTACATAATATATTATTGTTAAATATTCCCACTAAAAGAAAATATATGTCATTAACTAACACAAAGAAGCTTGTGTGTCTTATCATGATATTCTGAAAAGAATACAGTTTCTAAGTGGTTAGTGGGATTATATTTAGACTTAGTATGTTTTAATGTTTATAATTAAATAATTATACTAGTAAAAATAAAAAGTAAATTTAATTTAATAACCTAAAAAAGTTTATTGTATATAGGTAAAGATAAATTTAATGATTTTCCTTTAGTTACCATAACAAAGTGAAAATAAATTTATATCCTAATGGTGTTTAGGATGTGTAGGTAAAGGATATTGTAAATGTTATATATCATTACTAAAACATTTCAAGAGGAAATTTTAAGGGAATAGGTTTAAAGGATAATTTTGATAAAAATAAAATTTTAAGTAGATAATAGAATTTATTAACATCATTACATTTAGTGTTGTCAAGTTAAGGAGTTTGAATACTTGTTCAAGGATTTAAACATTAGGAATATGATTCCTTAGTCTCACCATTATTTAAACTATATTATTTCATATATGTTACACACTAAAGATTTTAGTGGTCGGGTTTTTTCGATAGTCACATATAGATGTGGTAGTAATTCCATAGAGATGTAATAAGTTTAAAAAACCCCTAAAAATGCAGTCAACATAAGGTCTCTATGGACGAATATAATATGTGATACAATTATTTGGACACTTATGTATGGTTTTTCTAGTATTATTAAATGAATCTAATGAAATAAAATATGTCATGTTATATAATAGTATGTCTCTCTTTTTCATTATTTTACATTGGATGTATATATTATAGGAAGTGAAATGATAATTGAAATCTCAAATTATAATTTTGAGTAATCACTAACCATTATTTATCATGAATTATTATAGTTTGTGTTAAAATGATAAGGTTAGTTTGGGAAGGACTTTTCATGGAGGAAAAAATATGCTCATGAGTCACAAAACAAGTTTTGTATACTGGATGACATGTTGAGTATACCATATGGGGTGTCATACACTATGCCTTTGGTATACTATACTTTCATGTTTCATATTTAGATTTCCATAACACTTGATGTTGGTGAGATTCCAAGAATTAAAAGCTATATAATTTGATACCTTTCTTACATAAGACTTATGGTTTAGCTAATCAAGGGTGGTTTGTTATATTAATAATCATGCCATTAATTGTAGCATAACCAAGATGTAATTTTTCATCTTAAACAATGAGTATGAAATTTGGGCCCTTAATTGAGATATAATAAGGAGTTTACATCCATATATAGATAATACATGTGATTTACTTGTCACAACCTGAACTTCTATAAACCATGAACCTACCCATCTAGCTCCATGGGTCTCCTATAATACCTTGATTTCTTTCCCAGCTTACCACTTTATATTACTCACTGGGGTATCTTATTAGACTAATAATTATCCCCACAATCCAATACATGTTATTAATCATTTATCCTACCATGATATGTGTGATTTTTGGTATTTTTTGTGGAACCCAAGGCGGGTGGATCATTGTGACATGTTTATCCCTTATAGGGGGGGCACGCATGACTTGTGACAATGATGATGATAGACCTCTACATACGGTATGGATACAATGATGCATCAGGTATTCCATATGATACACTTTATCACTAACAAATTCCAAGGGGTATATTACTCATTGACTATGGGATGTCAAGTAGATCTTGATGCCAAGGGGATGAAGAGAACATAACCTTATGGATTCATAGTTATTTCCATTTGCACAATAACACGATGCAGAGTAGCATGATTCATTAGCATCGTGGATAATCCTTGATTCTTATAACACCTTCAATGAACCTGTTGTTGACATCAACAACTTTGAGGTTGGAAGTTCCTTATCTTCTTAGGTTGTTGTTATACATGTTCTCATGGTATTATTATCATATTGGAATATTTTATATCCATAAATGAATTGTGATTACTTTTGGGTGTGTGTGTAGCTCATCAAACCCTATGAACTTACTCCATAAGAACTATTGAGATCAAAAGAATCCATGTTGATGTTTGATTCTCATGTTGTATTTTTGATGATGCTATATTTTCCCATCAAGTGTACCTTGATATGTGGCCTTGATATGATTTCACTGATCCTGGAGATATGTCCGGTATATTTTGTAATGTCAGTTCTTATGCATGGTACCTATGAGATAGGTGGACCCATCATGACTCAATGGCCCAACAGGGTGGGAATGTTCAGAGATTGCATGTAATGTGGTGATGAGACCGAGATGGATGATGGGTCTTAGTGGCCTAGTGTGACCTGAATAGGGGGTATGATGATCATGAGTGATTTGACTCATATGTGATGATAGTGGGGAATATTGATCATGAGTGATAGAACCTACGTGGAAATAGTGGGGCATGATGGTCTATGTGATCTGACCTGGAGATGGAAATGGGGCATGATATCTTAGTTTGGTCTGACCTAGAGGCCTAGGGCTGGTACACAAATAGAGAAGTTTGAGGCTGGATCTGATGTTGAGATGTTTCCATGATTGTTTTGATTATTTCTAGCATTGAGCCAAAGCATGTACGACCGAGGGTATGTGGAGGCTTGGTTAGCGTACAACCACTCAATTTTGGATTTTAAGTTTATAATTGTTATACATTTCTCATTATTATGTAATACAATTGTATACTTGAGCATATCATGTTAATGATGAATTGGTGGTGTCCTAATGAGTCTTGTGATCACACACTACTTGGTAATTTTAGTGCACTTGTAGATTTCATGACCAGAGATCTAGTGAAGGGAAAGGTCCATATGGTGGATGGTTGAGTGGTGGATCATGGAGTTAGAGTAGACTAGGATAGAAACAAGAGTAACCCACATATGATTTCTTATTTACTTATCTTGTGTTACCTACTGATTACACTCTAGACAGGATTACCACTTTTTGATCTAATTTTATATTTATGTCACTATTTAGTTTCCACATTTTACTCTGATTATTTATTCATTATGTTATTATTGTTCATTGTTATCCTTCCTGATGATATGATACAAAGAGTATAGTTTCCCCATGATTCTATTTGAGACCCTTAATACTATTCAGAAACCTATTACGTAGGGGGAGATGCACATGAGATCGTGTAACCTTCCGTCTCGGAACCAATGGTTTAGGTCGGGATGTTACACTAAATATCAATCAGATTAGGGGAATGTTATGTTCTTATCTATAAGGGTGATTGACATGTGATGCGTTCTCATTATTTTCATTTTATTCTCAAGGAATTAAGAATTTATGTGTATATATATAGGATTGAAATATTCCATGTCCCCTAGTTAATTTATGTTTTAGATAAATGGATCATATAAAAATGAATACTTGAATATTATGAAAATGGTGGACTCTAGTATAAAGATACATGTGTCTGATTTAGAGCACATCATATCCCTTTATAGATTAAGTAAAATTAATTATTTGATAGATTACTCTCTCAGATTACATTTTGGATTCAATAGTTCATATTTTTTTTAATTATATAAAGTGCCATGAGGACACTCTTTGTGGTTGACTGAATGGAGAATATGTTTTATAAACATAGAGATATTCTATAAAAGTGTTTTAGAGTTTATAAAAAGATGTTTTGGTTTGATATTCACATGTTATTTCATAATATGAGATAAATGGTTAATTTATATCCCTAAGTTTTTTGAACTATATCTAAAAGTAGTTCCAGATATGATTTCATTAGTAATTGTATATGATATAATATAAGATGAAATCAAAAAAAAGTATACAAGGCTTTAATTCAATTGAGATATTAATAGAGATATTCCCTAAATTCTATGCACATATGATGTGTTTTAAATGATATCATAATGTATGATATACACAAGTCATATGGTATGACATATATTGAACTAAGGCATATCATATTCCATTGTACATGGATATCATATGGTGTGATACAGTAATACAACACCATAACCTTCCAACCAACCTTCACCGCATGTCCTCTATATTGTTCTGAATAACACAATCTTATAAATCTAGAATATTATAAAATATTATTCAACTCCTAGATGAAATATATGCATAATTTTACTTTATCTTATTCTTAACTGTGTTCTCTAGTACTTAACCAATTTTTTAGGTTAGCACATGGCATGGATATCATTAACATGACACAACTAACTCCCCTTCTAAAAATATATAATGAATAAAACTTCATAGAACCAAATAAAATCCTTACATTTGAAGGTAAATTCCCATTTTTTGGAATTTAACTCTATTCACAATATTACTATAAAAATAATAGCATGGTTATATTCTCTTCACCTAATTACTTTTCTGATTCCCTTCCATTTAAAATTATGGATCTGACTATTCATGGTGACCTGTAGGAACAATGAATATGAATATTATGAATTTAACAATTTTCCATATTTTTCAACATGATTATTCTTTAATTTAATGAACAATGTCACCATAACATGATGTGTTTCAACTACTTCTATAACCAAAATTATCAAAATATATCCATTATTTTCCAAGTTCCTTTAACTCCTCTGGTAACTTTAGCTTCTATTACAACTAACTACTTCTAGATCATCACATCTCCAACTTCCAAAAATCTAAAAAAAATCCTCAAAAATTAATTCCATATATAAAAATGTCAATCAATCATCACAAAAATTTCTTCATATTTAATTAATTATTTTTCACAATAATTCATGAATCTAGTGATTGATAACAAACCCAACACCAAACACAATTTTGTTTCCAACATTCTCCCCCTTTAGATTTTATTATTAATACTATCATAAATCCATCACACATAAAATACCTCTAAGGTTCCAAGTCTAATTATTCATAACTACTTCATTTTCTCTCCTATTTATATGAAAATACAAAGGGTCATATTAAAAAACATCAATCCATCCTCAAAATTAATAATTTTATAGTTCTTATCATATATATTTTTATTCTCTTATATTAACACATTCATATAACATTATTTTGGTTATCTTCATCAAATTTTCTCCACCTTTTTAAATTAACTATTTTCACTATTTTTTCAATAATAACCACAAGTATCTTGTTATGGTATGCTAAATCTCCTAAAAATTTGAAATAAAGTAAATTTGGAGATTTTTTTCTCCCTTTTTAATTAATTTCCTTTTCATCCTATATTATACCTTAATTTTAGACCCAAAAATTTCTTATCTTTATCAAACATTTGGAAATTTTCATCCAAAATTATTGAGTTATCTTAATTTCTTCCAAAAAAAACTCTAGCTCATCATATTTTGACTTCACTTACCACCTTTACATCTTTAGGATCAATCACCTTTCAATTGATCCCTTGTAACTTTTATCATCTATTAGAACCACTAGTAAGAAAAAAACACTATTTTTTCATATTATCATAGGATCCACTATATGATACCAATTTTTGAAAAAATATATTATATAATTTCATTTCGTCCTATGAACCAAATGTTGAATAGAAAATTTTAGATTTACAATCTTTCAAGATCTGTGTCACTATCTCCTCTACAACTTCATTTTACTTAATTATTTTCAATGAGTGAAATTACCATGTGGAATTGAGTCATTGAAAATTTCCCTAAGCCTACTATGTTATAACTAGGTGTAGGAAACAAGATTTTATGTTAATAATATGAAAGATATCCATGTAAGTCACTTTAATAAGCACTAGAATCTTTTCATTTTTACAATCTTCAACACATAAAGTGATCTCAATCAAACCAACATGAAAAAATAAAAAAATACTAATAAATAAAAAGTATGTGAGATATACCATCTTGTAACCAAATAAACCTTGAGAAGCGGGGGTGAATTAGTTTGATGGTATAATTAAACCTTAACCATTTATCTTTCATTTAGAATATTGTTCCTATATTGGAAGGAAATATGTTTAAACTATATTAATTGATATAAAAATTAACAAAACAATAAAAAATACATAGGAAAGTAAATCACATATAGAAAACATAGGTTGGTTCACCATAAAGAGATATGTCAAAGGAGCACATACTAATAATGTTTCGTTATGCCAAAATCCACTAATCCTTAATAGTTTAGTGGATACAATTTTTTGGCTACAATCACACCATGCTAGGAGGATTTCATTTAAAATATTTAGGGTTTATTCATTCCTAAACTAAGGATCACTACCACTTCTCTAGATAAACTCATTGTTTTTGTAAAATATCATCTAGTTTTTATGTACATGCAGGTCTCTTCACTAGATAAAGAACTTGATGGTCTATCTCCATTTAAGAATCCAATAGAAGTCTTGGACTACCTCCTGATGAATCCCTAGGTAGTGATGGATTTGGCCATAGAACCCTCCCCCTTCCCTATTGAAGGGGGAGGGGGTCCTTCCTCCGTCTTCTTTTGTGGATCGATCTCACCTCTTTCTACAATTATCCAACCTGGATTTTCTTCCTCCTTTATCGACAATTGAGATTTTCTCAAAAGTTACCAATCAATTTGATAGCTTTACTCAGATGTATCTTTTGAATTTGGAGTTCATAAAAGCTTCAGGACTTCTTTATCTAACTTTGGTTTCTCAGCTCAGACAGCATCAGACTTTGGTTGATTCATTCAACAGGTTTGTTTTTTGGTTCATAAGATCTTTGTGAATGAGATAGGGTTGGCCTCCTTGACTTATGAAATATAATGATCCATTTTTATTTAGTGAATGACTTGGTCCTTTCCTGGTCTAGTGCTCCCTGATCTTTCAATTCATTCTGATTCTATCTTTTTCATTGTTCATATGTTTTTACATGAATCATGATTATACTTCTATGGTGTTGTGCGTAAGTTTCCTAGAACTTACTTTTCCTTTATAAAATCATTCCATTATTAGTATGGTTGGGAATATTAATGGTCATTATATATGATCTGATATCTAAAAAAACTCAGTCTATTATCTTATTTTTCCTCATATTCAGGTGGAATTCAATGTGTCTAAGCTACCATTGGAGTGGGTTTGGATTGATTTTGGGGGGAGGGAATTCTGCTACAAACAAGCAGTTGTTTTTTAGTCATGGAACAATTTCTGTTTGTCATGTAAACACCTGGGAAATATTGTTTCAACATGATTATGTGACTTTAAGGAGGATATTGATCGATAAACATTTCAGGAAGACCACTCTGGTACACCCAAAGTTGTTCAACTGGGAAACAAGGATGTACCCTCTACCAGTCCCATTCTAAAAGAGGCAAGACCCTCAAATCCATTCTTGAAGGTTTCATAAATATATGATTGATTGAGATATGATATGGATGGATCCATTTTAGAAAATAAGGTTATGTATAAACTAGATGGTATTTAAGGGAAAGATCTTGGCTCCTTGAACCCATGTATAAACTCACCAAAGCTTATATCCTATGAAAAGACAATTTGAATGGGTGATGGTTCAGTTCAGGTACAGGTGGCATGAGAAGAGAATCTAACTGGCTATATTGAACTTGGAAATTCAGAGCAGGGTATACTGGTTAGGGACAGAGACTGGGTTAAGATGAATAATAGGTGAAGTTCTAGAAGTCCCAACCCGTCTATTAACATTAGTAATCGTTTTGAAGTTTGGGAAGTGGAAGATCTATTTTTGGAACATCGAGTCTAAACTCAGGCACCTAAGGGTATGCAAGGTCCAAAACTGGTGGATAATCACATGTAAGGTAAAGGAATTTGTTAGGATGAGTCTATAGATGAGATATCTAGATTAGTCTCAGTTTATAGTTCTAAGAGAATGCATGATAGAGGACTCTATAGCCCCATGATAAAGAGGAGGTAGCAGGGAAACCAATATTCAGGGAGTTGTATTGTGATTAAGGGGAATAAGTAAAAAGGGGGGAAAGATTACTCACACTTACCCAAACCAATGGAGGCTATTCCAACCAAGTAGTTAAGGGATAATGATAGGTATGATGTCTGTAAGAACCCGGATCTTCGTTCAGGTATGTTTTTCTTTTTTTTTTCTGGAGTTTTTAAGAAAAATGGGTTTTCTGGAAATTTTCAAAGTACACGCCGTGTACTTTCTGAGTACACGCCGTGTACTCTGTTTCAGCTCAAAGCCGTGTGCTGGCCATGTCCAGGCCACACAAACGGTGTGTAAGGCTGAGGTGGAGGCTGGTTTTTCGGAGTACGGGAAAAATTGAAGTACACTCCATGTACTCTAGAAGTACACACTGTGTACTTTATTTTTTTTTCATTAAACGGACCGAGGTCGTGCCTAACCCCTATATTCGTCTTCTTCTACAGTTTTCGACCGTCTGAGAGTGACCGTATGGCTGGATCTTCTCTGATCTTCTGCCTCACCGTCCGTTCTCCGATTCGAGCACGGCCGATTGCGTTGGAATCACAATGGTGAGTTCTTCCTTCTGCTTGAGCCTTGTTTCTTTATTCCTCCTTGTTTTCAAGTTATCACGGGATGAACATTTTGTGCATTTTCTCAGATCTACGTCATTCTAAGGGGAATCTGTCATCGAGGTTCACGTATATCGATCTCCTAGGATTGAGGTAGGTGGTTTGTGCCTTTCTGTAGAAATTTGATGGATATTTTGTGCAATTTCCACCAATACCCTTGAATGGGGTATTGCGTGTTTCCTGTTTTTCCCTTGTTACTTGCCTGCTTTGCTTGATTGCTTTAGTAGAGGTTATTGCTTGTGATTAGAGTTTTTTGTTTATGCTCAGTTTTCTTGACATGCTTGTTCTGCCTGTTTGGCGTTTAGCCAGTTGCCATGCCTAGTTGTAGGATTGTGGATTGTTGCCTTGTTTTGCTGTTGAGCCTTAGTTGATAGCCAAGTAGTTCTTGAGGTTTACTTGGATGATGTATATGCGCGCTGAGCATGTTTAGTTATAATCAGGACTGTGAGAACCTAGAGTAGTAGACCAAAGGGGGAATTGATGGAAGGGCTTCTCCAGAGTGTCTTTTAATCACGATGCAAGACCAAGGGGAGAATTGATGGAAGGGATTATCCAGAGTGTCTTTTATTTACAACACGGGACACATGGGGAATTGAGGTTGAGTGCTTCCCTAGAGAGCCTTTAGCACGATACGAGACTATAGGGGGAATTGACGGTGAGTGTTTCCCCAGAGAGTCTGCTTAGTTTCGTAGCTGAACTAGATGGGTGAGACTGTGTGTGCCTCCCAGAGGGTTTCTAGTACTTAGAGGTTGAACCATAGGGGTTAGACTGTGAGAGATACCCAGAGGGTTACCTGTTTTCTTCTTGTTGCAGACTACTTACTTGTGTGCTATACTCGTTGGAACTGTGGTTTGTAGCTGTTTGTGCTTTCTGTTTACTGCTTCTTGTTTATTTACTGCCACGTATTCATTGACTGTTAGGCACAAATATTTGGGTGATTGCCTACTGGGATTGTATCTCACACACTGTTTGGGCCATGCTTTTGGGCCCAAGAAGACTATATTGTTGCAGGTATAGATAAGGGAAATCTCCCTTCTACTTCAGGATCTTGATTGCACCAAGAGATGGGGAGAATGGGACCGAGCCGTGGCTCGCGATGTTGAGGAGATTATTTTGTTTTTATTCTGCACTTAGTTTCAGTTGTATTTCAGCACATTGTTGTGTTTTCTGTTTTCCTTAGATACTTGTACTTGCTGCATCATTTTCATCATAGTTATATCTCTACATTGCTTCTGTTGTTTGGTTTTTGTTTTTATGCATGTTGTTTACTGCTTCCGCTGGTTATTGTCATTTCTTACCTTATATACCTTACCGAATGAGGGCATAGTTTCCCCACCGACTCACCAAGGCCCTCGCTGCTAGTCGGAAGCCTCTTGCGTTTGGGGAAACGCGCTTGAGGTCATGTGGCGAACCGGGTACGGGGCACCAGTGGAGGGGCTCCGGACTCAGGACGTTACAAAGTGGTATCAAAGGAGTTCTTTTCTCTTGCTTTACTGTTTGTAGACCTTATCCAGGGATATGACAGATCCAATACTTGGCATTAAGCTATTCTCAGGAGTAGCTAACCCGTGTATAGGGAAAATCCATACTACCTCGTTAACTACAGTTTTCTGGTTTTGAGATTTTATGGTTGGTATGTTTTCACCTAGAGTGATTCGTATGATTTGTACGGTTAGTGTTTTGATATTTCGGTTCTATTTCTATCGCAACCCGATGAGATGAGGGTATGCCATCTCATGCATCATATAGGCACTTGTAGAAATCACATTCCATGCATTCTTGCCATGCAATCTAGGGTGCATTAGCGATTGCATGCTGTTGTGATAGGCTCTGTGTAAATTATGCATGCTGTTGTGATAGATGCTTGATAGATTCTCTGCTGTTATGTTAGAAAACTATTTGTTTTGTTCTTTTCTTAAAGTAAATGTCAAATTTTGGTTCTTGAGGTGTTATGGTCCCTCACGGATCGGAATTTGGAACTTTTCGCCTTGTTTTCGTGTTCTGGAATTCTGTGCAGTTTCTGAGCTACTGCCCAGAAAAACCCAAAATACACGACGTATACTTTTTAGATACACGCTGTGTAGTTTTCAGGCCATGTCACTGACCGTGTGATAAGAACATGGTGTCGTAGGAGTAACTTCAATAACACGCCGTGTACCATTGGTATACGCCGTGTGAGTTCAGAGCCATGTACCCGACCATGTCACTAACAACACGGGCCGGGGAAGCTCGGGTAGAACACGCCGTGTCGGTAGGGAACACGCCGTGTAGTCTTGTCTAGGTACCCAGCCGTGTCACGAACAACACGGGCCGGCGTGACCTTCCTTTCCACACACCGTGTTTGTTCGGAACACACCGTGTAGTCTTTCCCAGGTACCTGACCGTGTCATGAACAACACGGGACGGTGTCGCCTTCGCCTATGCACGTCGTGCTTGTTCGGAGCACGCCGTGTAAGGTACAGCCGTGAAGATGGCCGTGTAATCAACAACACGGACCGCCGAAGCCTTGTCTAGTGCACGCCGTGTTTGTTTCGAACACGCCGTGTGGTATCGGGTTGAGTCGGACCGTGTGGGTTAGCCGTGTAAGGAGACTCGGGCAGGGGAATAGTTTTCAAGTACACGCCGTGTGTGGGGGTCAACATGCCGTGTAGTTTGAAGTGTACATGACTTTTAGGGTAGGGGTACACGCCCATGTCAGTGGTTTAAGTAGACACGCCATGTAGTTTTATACACGCCGTGTAGTCGTGTTTTGCAATCTTGTGTTTTTTTCCCCTGTTCCCATTTTATACTCTTGTGTTCTCTATCCTTGTTTTCCTGATCTAAGGTGTGATTTTGATCTTTCAGAGCTATGCCTCCGAGACGTCCTCCGGTCGTACGTCTGTCTTCAGGCAGTGATCAGATGCCAGACAAGGCTGATCAGGGACTTCCTGTCGATCCCCCATCCGAGCCATCCTTGGCACTGGTTGTTGTACCAGTTGCGGGAGTTGATGCGCAGTTCAGGGAGGGTTTCATGAGGATGATACAGGCCTTCCAGGGAGCACCTCCACCTACCTCGTCTATGGAAGACTTGACGCGGGTCTTTCAGTAGCAGTATCCTCCCACGTTCTCGGGTGAAGGAGGACCTCAAGCTGTAGAGTCATGGCTGGAATCCATGCTGACTATATTCGAGCATCTGAAGATTCCTCCATAGAGGTGGTTCAAGCTCGCCACCTACATGCTCCGAGACTCCTCCAAGAGGTGGTGGGATGTGATCTCACAGGCGGGTCAGCAGTAGGATATGACTTGGGAGGAGTTCTAGCACGTGTTCTACGACTACTTTTACCCGGAGACCCTGAGGGGTGATCGAGCCCGGGAGTTCATGAGCTTAGAGAAGGGTACTCTATCTGTCATGGAGTATTCCTCTCGTTTCACTAAACTGCAGCATTTTACACCCCTTCGGGATGGGAGTGGGGTGTTTTTGGCAAGGAAGTTTGAGGATGGACTCAGGCGGGAGATTCGATCACAGGTGAACATCTTTCAGCTGTCTTCCATTACTTCCATCATCAACCAGGCACTGATTGCGGAGCGCAATCTGAGAGACTCTGGACCTGCGAGTCAGGGCGATTCTACTTCCAGAGCTAGCTTTCCTTCAGATGACAGCAAGAAGCGCCGTAGGGAGCCTACACGTTGTGATTCGAGGAAGTGAGACGCATCATCAGGAAGCCAGGTGACATGAAACCAGTGTGGCCGGACAGGGCACACGAGGCTGCAGTGCCAGAGAGACCCCATGGAGTGCCGATCTTGCGGCAAGATGGGTCACCTTCAGCATTTCTGCTAGGTTTTCTCACCAGCAGCAGGTGATCGGGGTTCTTACATGACTCCTCGTTCAGGAGCAGCCCCACCAGTTTCTCACCAGTCAGGGAATTGGAGTTCTTCCGGCCGTTCGGGCTGAGGTGGAGGTCGAGGCCGTGGCGGTCAACCACCAGTTCCTCAACACCAGTAGGGAGGTTCAGCTCAGAGTGGTCAGTCTGGGGCACAGGGCCGCGGTGCATGCCAGTCTTTCGCCGTGGAGCAGAGTTATCATGAGAAGGATCCCGACCCTTCTACTGTTCAAGGTACGATTTTAGTAGGCTCAGTTTTATCTTCAGCCCTTTTCGATGCTGGTTCTACAGATAGCTTTATCTGTGTTGCTGTTGTGGAGAGCCTTGGACTCTACATCTTTTCTTCTGCCGACTCGTTGACACTATACACACCTTTGTGAATGAGTACATCTAGTGTACGCCAGTGTAGAGAGTTCCCTCTCGAGGTTGTAGGGTATCGCTTCTTATGGGACCTCTATGTCCTAGAGATGACAGGATATGATGTCATCCTTGGCATGGATTGGTTGATTCCCTTTCAGGAAGTTGTCGACTGTTATCGTCGCAGAGTCAGTTTCATTTCACCAGAGGGTGAATATTTCCTTCATATAGGTGAATGGGACGTTCGGGAGAGTCGGGCGGGACTCGAGCATCTTGGGCTAGGAGGACTGATGGACCAGATTGCTAGCCTTTACCTGGATGATCAGGGGACTCCACAGTTGGACTTCCCTCCAGTGGTGGATCACTTCCGGGATGTCTTTCCAGAGGAATTTTCAGGTTTGCCTCTGGAGCGTGAGGTAGACTTTTCTATTGAGCTCGTGCCAGGAGCAGCATCGGTGTCCATTCCTCCCTATAGGATGTCCAAACCTGAGTTGCAGGAGCTCAAGAAGCAGTTGGAGGAGCTACATGCTAAGGGTTTCATCAGACCCAATACTTCTCCTTGGGGTTCGCCTGTTCTGTTTGCAAATAAGGCAAACGGTACCCTTTGGCTTTGTGTGGATTATCGAAAGCTGAACCAGTTGACGGTCAAGAACCGATATCCATTACCGCAGATTGATGACCTTTTCGATCAGCTTCGAGGAGCCCGGGTGTTCTCGAAGATCGACTTGAGTTCTAGTTATCATCAGTTGTGCGTTAGACCATCAGATATACCTCTGATAGCCTTCAGAAGCAGGTACGGTCTTTAAGAGTATACAGTCATGCCTTTTGGACTCACGAACGCACCTGCAATTTTCACGGCACTGATGAACCGAGTGTTCCATCCTTACTTGGACTCCTTCGTCATGGTCTTCGTGCACAATATCTTGGTGTGCTCTCACACTCGACACGACCATGCCACACATCTTGAGATCGTTCTGAGTACACTGAGAGAGCATCGACTTTATGCTAAAATCTCGAAGTGCCACTTCTGGATGGATCAGATTCATTTCTTGGGTCACGTCATATTAGAGGAAGGAGTATCTGTGGACCCAGAGAAAGTGAGAGTTGTAGTTTCCTAGGAGCATCTGAAGAATGTTTTTGAGTTACGGAGCTTCCTAGGCCTGGATGGATACTACATACGCTTCATTCGAGACTTTTCTCATTTAGAAGCACCCTTGACAGGTCTGACCAAGATGGGGGCGAGGTTCTTATGGTCAGATTCTTGTGAGTCATCCTTTCAGGAGATGAAAGGGAGGTTGACGTCAGCACCGATACTAGTCTTTCCAGAGCCAGGCAAGAGCTACATTATTTACTATGATGCTTCGGGTATCGGGCTAGGAGATGTGATTATGAAGGGAGATGGAGTCGTTGCGTACGGGTCTCGGCAGTTGAGGCCATATGAGAGGAACTACCCTACGCATGATCTGGAGTTGGAAGCTGTTGTTCATGCCTTGCGCTGTTGGAGACACTATCTTCTGGGAGAGCACTTTGTGGTCTTCACTGACCACAAGAGTCTCAAGTATATCTTCACCCAGCGTGATCTGAATTCGAGTCAGCCCATGTGGGTTGAGTATCTACAGTCTTTTTATTTCGAGCTTGCCTATACGCCAGGAAAGGGCAACGCCATGGCAGATGAGTTGAGCAGGAGAACTCAGATTCAGGAAGTTCAGGAGGCCAGTAGTGAGTGGCAGCTGATGGCTCTGTTCTTTGAGATGCATCTAGAGGTGCACGACAGATGGGGATAGACTTTTCTATCTTTTGTAGCTGTTACCTCCACGCTACTTGATCAGGTACGGATGAGGCATCTATCAGACTCGGAAGGATTAGTACTGCGGGAGAGTGTGTCAGGAGAGGACCCTCTTCCTGGATGGATAGTGGGTGAGGATGAGATTTTGCATTTCCAAGGACGCGTATGGGTGCCAGCAGACATACGCGAGGAGCTGATACAGGATTTCCTTTCCTCAGTTTGGGTAGTTCATCCTGGTGTCACCAAGATGTATCGGGATCTTCATCGCCAGTACTGGTGGCCAGGTATGAAGAAGGATGTTGCTGGTTTTGTCATGAGATATTCTACTTGTCAGCAGAGCATCAATGACCAACAGGCCTCTTACAGCAGTTACCCATCCCGGAGTGGAAGTGGAACGATGTTGCGATGGAATTCGTGATTGGGTTGTTGAGGTCACCGCGAGGGAAAGATGCTGTTTGGGTTGTCGTCGACAGACTTACGAAGGTTTCTCACTTCTTGCCGATCAAGGAGACCTTTAGTGTCAATGATCTAGGACAACTTTACATCAGAGAGATTGTGCGTCTGCATGGAGTTCCGTGCTCTATTGTTTCAGATAGAGATGTGCGCTTTACCTCTCAGTTCTGGTAGGGACTTCAGAAGGACTTGGGTACACAGGTACTTTTGAGTACAACATACCATCCCCAGACTGATGGCCAGTCCGAGCACATGATTCAGATGCTTGAGGATATGCTCCGAGCTTGCATCCTTGACTTTGGAGGTTCTTGGGAGAATCATATTCCTCTGGTGGAGTTCACCTACAACAACAGTTTCCAGGCGACCATCCAGATGGCACCATATGAGAATTTGTACGGTAGGCCATTCCGATCACCCTTATGCTGGCTAGAGGCAGGGGAGGCAGCTTTGCTGGGACCTCATCTTGTACAGGAGATTTCAGAGTAGATAGAGCTGATTCAGAAGAGGATGGCTACAGCACAGTCTCGATAGAATTCTTATGCTGATCAGCGGAGACGAACTCTGGAGTTCGAGGTTAGTGATCAAGTTTTCCTACGTGTCGCACCGAGGTTGGGACACAAAAGGATTCAGAGATAGGGTAAGCTTTCGCCGTGGTACGTTGGGCCGTTTGAGGTCTTGGAGAGAGTGGGTCCGGTCACCTATCGGTTGTAGCTACCTTAGAGGTATCGGGCCACGCACGTCATCTTCCACGTCTCTCAGCTCCGACGTTACTTTTCAGACCCATCTCACGTCTTTCAGCCTGAGGAATTCGAGCTTGAAGCGGATGCGTCGTTTGAGGAGAATCCTATCTGGATTGTCGATCATGGTACGAAGGTTCTCTGAGGGTGGTCTGTTCCTATGGTATGAGTGCTATGGCAGCACGGGCGAGTACAGGATGAGACCTAGGAGAGGGAGGCCGATGTACGATTGCAGTGGCTGGAGCTGTTCGGGGATTCTTCTTCTCCACCTCGTTAGGGAAATTCGGGGACAAATTTCTTTAAGGGGGGAAGTTTGTAAGAACCCGAATCTTTTTTCAGGTATGTTTTTTTTATGAAGTTTTTAAGAAAAATGGTTTTTCTGGAAATTTTCAAAGTACACGCCGTGTACTTTCTGAGTACACGCCGTGTACTCTGTTCCGGCTCGAAGCCGTGTGCTGGCCGTGTTCGGGCCACACACATGGTGTGTAAGGCTGAGGTGGAGGCCGGTTTTTCGGAGTACGGAAAAAATTGAAGTACACGCTGTGTACTCTAGAATTACATGTCGTGTACTTTTTTTTAATTAAACGGACCGAGGTCGCGCCTAACCCCCATATTCGTCTTCTTATTCAGTTTTCGACCGTCCGAGAGCGACCGTATGGCCAGATCTTCTCTGACCTTCCGCCTCGCCGTCCGTTCTCTGATTCGAGCACGGTCGATTGCGTTGGAATCATAGCGGTGAGTTCTTCCTTCTGCTTGAGCCTTGTTTCTTGATTCCTCCTTGTTTTCAAGTTATCGTGGAATGAACATTTTGTGCGTTTTCTCAGATCTACGTCGTTCTAAGGGGAATCTATCATTGAGGTTCACGTATATCGATCTCCTAGGATCGAGGTAGGTGGTTTGTGCCTTTCCGTAGAAAGTTGATGGATATTTTGTGCAATTTCCACCAATACCCTTGAATGGGGTATTGTGTGTTTCCTGTTTTTCCTTTGTTACTTTCCTGATTTACTTGGTTGCTTTAGTAGAGGTTATTGCTTGTGATTAGAGTTTTTTGTTTGTGCTCAGTTTTCTTCCCATGCTTGTTCTGCGTGTTTGGAGTTTAGCCAGTTGCCATGCCTAGTTGTAGGATTGTGGACTGTTTCCCTATTTTGCTGTTGAGCCTTAGTTGATAGCCAAGTAGTTCTTGAGGTTTACTTGGACAATGTATACGCGCACTGAGCATGTTTAGTTATACTCAGGACTGTGAGAACCTAGAGTAGTAGACCAAAGGGTGAATTGATGGAAGGGCTTCTCTAGAGTGTCTTTTAATCACGATGCGAGACCAAGGGGATAATTGACGGAAGGGCTTCTCCAGAGTGTCTTTTATTTACGATGCGGGCCACAGGGGTAATTGACGTTGAGTGCTTCCCCAGAGAGCCTTTATCACGATACAAGACTATAGGGGGAATTGATGATGAGTGCTTCCCTAGAGATTCTGCTTAGTTACGTAGCTGAACCAGAGGGGTGAGACTATGTGTGCCTCCCAGAGGGTTTCTAGTACTTAGAGGTTGAACTATATGGGTTAGACTGTGAGAGCTACCCAGAGGGTTACCTATTTTCTTCTTATTGCTGACTGCTTACTTGTGTGCTATACTTGTTGGAACTGTGGTTTGTAGCTGTTTGTGCTTTCTGTTTACTGATTCTTGTTTATTTACTGCCACGTATTCATTGACTGTTAGGCACAAATCTTTAGGTGGTTGCCTACTGGAATTGTATCTCACACCCTGTTTGGGCCATGATTTTGGGCCCAAACAGACTATGTTGCTACAGGTATAGATAAGGGCAAGCGCCCTTCTACTTCAGGATCTTGATTGCACCAGGAGCTGGGGAGCATGGGACCGAGCCGTGGCTCGCGATGCTGAGGAGATTTTTTCTTCTTCTGCACTTGGTTTCAGTTGTATTTCAGCACGTTGTTGTGTTTGCTGTTTTCCTTAGATACTTGTACCTGCTGCATCATTTTTATCATAGTTATATCTCTACATTGCTTCCGTTGTTTGGTTTTTGTTGTTATGCATGTTGTTTACTGCTTCCACTGGTTATTGCTGTTTCTTACCTTGTATACCTTACCGAATGAGGCTATAGTTTCCCCACCGACTCACCAAGGCCCTCACTACTAGTAGGCAGCCTCTGGCGTTCGGGGAAATGCACTTGAGGTCATGTGTCGAACCGGGTACGGGGCACCAGTGGAGGGGCTCTGGACTCGGGACGTTACAATGTTCCCATAGCTAGTGACCAGGCTACAGAAGTTAGAGAAGTACAAATCTAAATGTAGCATAGTATTGCGGTTGAAAATGACTCTCCCATTGCTCCTAACAATAATTTTGTGGTTCCAACTAAGGAAGATCTTGATGAATTTAAGTGTGCAGCAATTAAGGAGGTAAAAAATATTTTTATGACCTGAGATCATATCATACACTCTGAGGAAGAAATGACAGAGGATACTCTCATGATTAAATCTTCATAAGAGGATGATGATAGGATGTATGGAAGATTTATTCAAGTTGCTACAAACAAAGAAAAATGTGGGTGGATCAATGAGAAATATCTCATTATGATACAAGGTTTCAATGAAAAGAAGATAAAAATTGAGAAGTACCTTCAAACTTGGGGAAAGATATCCTACCATTTTTAATATCTCCTCAAGGGTGACCCAGGTACGAAAGTATATACTCTATAATAGAGTTTATACATGGATAAATATTCTGGTAAGCTCAAACTGGGTTTTAATGATTTTTTCATTTGTTTTGATACCAGATGACTTTCGGTTTAACTCATGAGGTTTCACACTTTTTCTATAAAAGTGTTTAAGTAATAAAAATTTAATTTTCATCCTCCGTTTAACACAAGACTATAATTGCATCATAACTCGTAACGGAAGAACTCTTCTACTCTACTTATCCACTGCAATATTCTTCTATGAAAAATGCGATTAAATATTTAATGTGGGAGTTTAGTATTTTTCATCCACAACACAATCATAGAAGTTCTTCTTCTTAATATGAAGATAATTCCAAATTAAGACTGTCTTATTTTCAAAAAAATCCTATAATAAAATGTTTTCTCTAATTTTTTTTCTTGATTATCCTTCTTCTTATTGATCTGATATAGCCAAGATTCTCTATTTATTTTATTCGTATGTTCAATGGTTATAGATAACATATAACTACTTTGTAAAAAAGTGCATAATTGAAATTGATTCTTAAAAAAAAGGCCACAAATACTCTATCACATAAACTGAATAACATAACCCTAGATGCACAAATCCAAGCGCAAGTTTTCTTAGTACATAACCTATGAGAAAGATACACCTAATATCATGTATCTACTTGGGCATAAACTGAGTCATGAGACCCCTGGAATAAGACCCCTAGAACAATAACTCAAGTGAAAGACCTCAAGAACAAGATAGTTTAGCATATAACCCTTAAGTATGTGTATCTTTTCATGAGACTTCTAGATCACATAACATTCATGTGTATACAAAATCTCATGAACTCTCTATAAGAATGAGATCACATAACTCCTTATGCACAAAAAAATCATGATCTATCCTCCTTAATAAATTCCTACTAACTCTTATAGATAAAACGTTAAGACCGATCAATAAAATTAATGATGTGAACTGAAAGTATTTATAGATGAATCTCCACAACCTTAACTCCAAAAAAAGATGATTACCAATCTATTCCACCACCTAAAGACACATGCACATCTTATGAAATATTCCAACTCATGCGATCATGTGACTTACTGTGAAAACTAGATGTTGTGAGTTTCTCTTATATAGATCCTTGATCACATGACTGAACTGAGATTAGTATCTAATGATTTCATAAGATCGCTATATTTTCCACTATATCATTCCCTTCACAAGATTTGTGTAACCTCATTGTGATATCCATTTTATAATATGATATTGCTTGACCCAATTGAACACATGCGGTCACATGATCTATTCATGAACATGAGCTCGACAAAAACATTTTCCAAAAAGTCTTTCCATCATTTTCAGAATAAATTTCTTCATGAACTTCTCAATACCTCATCACAATATCTCTTAATAGAATTTACACTTTTAAAAAATTACATAAATCATGAAACATCTCTACCTTAGAAGAAATTAGTTATCTTATGTGATTTATGTGATCACATCACCTGAATGAACATACACGGTCATGTGATAATCATCATTCTTTTGATCACTCATACCTAACATGATATCATGATCCAACACACCTTATATGACCATTTGAACTTTTTATGATTACATGATGCACCTAAAAACATTATGATTATGTACTCTATTTAAATTTATCACATGAATAGTTTTTTTGTGTCTCTTACACATGAAAATTATGTCTACTTAAATTACTCTTATGTGATTTGGAATTGATGCTTTTTACTATTGCAGTATACTTCTAGATTAGAATAAATACACAATAAAATTAATCTTTTACACTTTTAATCTATTATATGTTAAAATTATGAATATTTTATGAATGTCATCAAATCCTTACATCAATATGGTTCATGGTCAATAATAATACCATAAATCTATATACATAACACTGATTGAAAAAAAATCCAACACCAAACATAGTTCTAGGTTTAGCATTCCCCCCTTTGGATTTTATTTGATGAATTGTACTATTTGGCCTACTTATAGATTATAATAAATAAAAACTAAAATTATTTTGTTTCACCTCAAGACCATCATCAGTATAACTTTATAATCCTCAATGAATGTCCTAGCCTTCACACATCAATCAGTTTCCTGATAAATAGTTATCCTATTTATCTACATACATAATACTTATTAACAAAAAATCCAACAAAAAACATAGTTCTGGGTCTAATATACCACATATTAGATCAATTTATAGAAATAGTTATTTTGATAAACTTGTGATACTATTTGATATCAATTATCTTTCATTATTCATAGGGTTCATTCATTCTCGGATAAATCTAGACAGCCTTTAAATGTTCATCACAAACTCAACTAAAATGATTTCATTTCATGACATCATGTGTGATATAATTTTCAGCAATGAGATCCACTTTTTGGTTATGATACCTTCAATTTAGTAACTTTTTGTATCCAAAAATAGAGTTATCTAATACTACATTATTAGTACATAAAAAATAACCATGAAATAATAAATGATTCAACTCATCATATGGAGTTGTCTACTCTTTTTGTGTTCATATCCCACTTGATAAATTTCATTATCTCACTTATAGATCTCAAATAGTGTCTTGATACCATTTAACACCCTATATCAATGTACCATAGATTTATATTGACTATATTAATTAATTTTGATGGAATTTAATTTTTTTATGTTTTATATTTGAATCAAAATTCATCAAGAAAATTTTGTTCTCGCATAAATTTTGTGGTTCACGGTTTAGAGAAAATTGTACAATGACCCTTACATTTCCATTCTCCACCCTTATGTGTAGTTCATTTTGAATGTGCAAAGTTTGACCAGCATGGGTAGCACATGAATTGCATAAATATTGATAGTAACTATGTGGATTACCCTTATGTGGGAGTTGGCTGGCACAAATGTAGTAATCATGTGTCCAAACCAGGTAGAGTGTTTTATTTTTTCTTGTGGTTCCTACACAATTAGAACATAGTTTTCCAAAATTTATGAATTCAAGTTCTTTAAAATATTGAAATTTCCTTTGATCCCTTGATTTATTTTAAATATTATTCCCCTCCATTCCTATCACTTTATTTTTGAAAATTTTGGGGTGTGAACTAAGGGATCACCCACCCCATTCTCATTTATTTCCATGCCACTCCAACCTTCTTTATGAATTTCTTCTACATAAATCCTCAATTATTCTACCTTCCCACCCCTTCCATTTTACTTTAATTTTCATATCCCCCATGAAACTTAGGGGATTAAAGGGTAGTTTTATGGGTTTTGGGTGATCAATTCATGTGGGTTTTTTCTTTTTATGGATTTCATGAGTTCTATTACTTCTTGCTGGAGTGTTCAAAAACATAGATGATTATTCTAAGATTGATTGTCATTGAATCAAGGTAGTTGTTTTCTTGATTTCTCTTAATTGAAATTTCATTGAGTTCTTGGTATTTTTAAATTATTTATTTGTTAATATATATATATATATATATATATATATGGTAGTATGGGTGGATTTTAAAATGTGTTTAATGTGGATTTCCACTTTTCCAAAGAGTTTTTCATGAAATTAAACTGGGATTTGAAAGGCTAATAATTGATTTTTTAAAGAATGGTTTTGAATAAAAAATGGTGCTAAAAATTATTTTACCCCATTTAGATCATGAAATAAATTGGGAAGTGCGGTTTTAGACTTATAGAGGTTTTTTCATGGAATTTAAAGTGGTAATTGAAATTCAAAGTGTTTAGATATATTAAAATAATTGTTTTAAATATATTTTGATGTTTTAAAATACCTTGAACCCATTTGGTTCGTTCTTTGAATTTAAAATGTTGTTTTATGTTGTTATATTATTTTAATTGAAAAATATATTCACACTTGAATTTTTTCTTCTAAATGGTTTTGAAATATGAAAAGGGGTTGTCTCTTGTGAGGTTGTAGAAGGTGATATAATATTTACTACTTTTGAAGTATTTATGCATTTGGTTTCACACCTCTATTTGATACATTTCATGGGAGTCCTATTAGACTATTAGGGATATAGATAACTATAATAATAGTGTAGAGTGTGCTACCAAGGGTAAGGACCTAGTTAGATTAAGTGAGATAATGAGATCATTTCCATGGTTCTGGAGTATATTTAAATGGCCCAAGGTTTTATTCTGGGCTCTTTGATCATGATGGAACTTGGTTATATTTATAGGACTTTTAGGACATGACATATTCTATAGTTACATCCTAGGTTCCTTGTCAGTAGTTCAGGATCTGTATACTTGTGTCTTAATATTATTCCCATTATGCTTTAATCCTATATTAGGATAATTAAGTAGATTTAATTTTTTTAATTTGATTTCATCCCAACCTATTGATTTTTTATTGTAACTAAAGATTCTTTAGTCCACAATAGGATGTTTTTAGTGTATGGGAGCCTATTATGACTTATTCCTTTTTTATGGATTTGGATCAATTTTCAATTTACTTTAAGAAATTATTTGGAAAGTGGATTTAAAGAGGAAGTTATGTGTTTTTGAAAAGGGTTTTTTAGAAGTGATTTGAAAAAGGGAAAAAATTGGTTTTAGATGTTTCACTATTTATAAAAAGGGTAACCTTTTAATGTTTTAAAAGTTTTTTAAAAAAGATTTTGATTCCACCCTTATATTTTTATAAAGAAGAAGAATGAGTTTTATTAAAAAGGGTTTGAGGATCGAGAAATGGTTTTCAAGTGATTATTTTAATTTAATCCAAACAAATGGAATTTTGTGGAATCAGTGAGTGTGATATTGGATTTTATATACTTATGTATGGAAATTTTATTCTATTATATTTAAAACTATCATTAATGGATTATATTTTGTAAGATATTATGAAAAATTATGGTGAATATATAATGGGATCAGTTTCGCTCAAACCCGGTGTAAACCCTCTATGTATGATGTTATTATTCATTCATTTTAGGTTTCACCACTTTGGTCTCCCTTTTTGGGGTGTGGGTTGTATAAGATGGATGAATTGGGATGTGGATAGTAACCGAGGGGAACATGGAGAATATCAGTAGTAGTTTTATTCTTTATTCCATTTTGGTTTGTCTATGTTTGAGCTCAAACTTTAGTCATTATTTTTTAAGGAGAATATTCTTATTTATTTATATTTCATGCTCTATATTTGATGTTGCCTTTTTTATTATCTAGTATCTAGTTTTTATTTTTATTTATGCATCTTACTATGATTAGATGTTTAATTATGGATGTATTTTTTTTTATATAAAATGGTGAAATCATTCCCATAGAGTATGTTTTGAGACCCTAACACTACTTTCCAACCTGAGGTGATCAATAATGGTCCTAAAGTTTGTACCAAACCAATTTGGGTACCCAGATCAATTAGTATCCCTATTAGGTCTATGAAAAATGGTATCAGATCATTCTATATTTATATTTTGGTTTTATAATGGCTGTATGGAGACTAGGATCACGTTCAGGACTAGGGTGAAGGGTGCTGAAATTGCTTAGACCACTCTTCATCATAATAAACCTCTATTTACCATTATTTTTTGGGGATTGAGTATAGATTTTCAGTTAATTTTTTTACATATTTTATGGATATTGATAGGTTGTGACTTTTCTTGGAACCTTGTGTAGTGTATTAGTGATTTTGAGTGTTAGATTGAGTTTTAGAGATAAAGGTGTTGAACCAACCAATTTTTCAGGGTTAGTCCACATGGTTTGGTAAATTGTGTGGTACTTGTGTTAAATGCCTCTCCAACCATGAAAATGTATATTTCACAGTTGGAACATTATTTTGCATCATGTGTGGCCAAACCATTCATATTGTAGTTTCTTATCTAGTTTTCTTCCTCCATTACTTTCTAGATTTATTCCAATGTTATTTTCTATTAGTGTGATGTTGATTAAGGGAGTTTTATGGAAATTGATGAGGTTGAATGATGTATTATTTGAGATTTATTCTTGTATTATTTTTTGTCTCTTTGGTGATTTTTATTATGTGTTGGAAAAAAAAAATTGGGTTGGTAAGGGGAATTTTATGAAGTATTTTGTTTCTGAAAACCATTTATAATAGTTGTGGAATGATACTTAGTTTTGTTTGTTGAAAGTAAAGTTGTTTTTTTTATAGTGGGGATAATGAATTTTTTTACTCTAAAATAATATTTATGATTAAAAATTATAATTAATGAAATATTGAATTCTTGAAATGGGATGTCTCACTAATTGATTTATTAAAGTGTTTTCAATGGGGTGATCGATTTCAAAATTGAATTTTGAAATTATTGTGGATTGGAAAAGGGGGGATTAATATTAAAAGGATTTTATGGTATATTTTAATTCCAAATAATATTTTAAATATATTGGTTTTAAAATTTACAAGTAAAGTGTTTTAGAAATGAGTTATATATTTTTTGAAAAGTTATTAGATTCTTCCATTTTGAAATGAGAGTTATTTTGAGAATTTATATTTGGTATTTTGGTCTAACCCTTATATTAGGGGACCACTAAATTTTATTTTAGGGACATGAATGGGTAAATATTAATGTATAATTTTAGTGTCTATATATCTCCTAGAAAGGTCTTGATAGAAGATATTGTGTCTTACCTATGAGTTATCCTTTTGTGGTTTCATCCATTTTATGGATTTTATTTTTCCATGTACTTTGTTTTTTCCAGGATTCGAGTGGAGTGGTGGATCTAGAAAATATTTTTCACCCTATTAATTATTTAGTTATAACCCATAATTCATCTATGATATATTGGTTATTATGTTTTAAATATTCATAATAGTGAATTACTTTTGGGAATGGGGATTTTTTAGTGAAGCCTTGTGGGTGTTTTCTTGGGATATTGTTTGATTTCATTGAGTGGCGGTTTGTTTTAGGGAACTTATTTTTGTATGTATAAAGGATTATTGGTTTGTTCTATTATTTATGGTGATGGATTATGAATCATTGTGAATTCCTTCTAGATTTTCTGGATATATTTGTGGATTTAGGTTTTGGTGGATGCCTTGCAGTTTTGGTTTCCTTATTTTGGGGATTCTGATACCTTCTTATTCTATAGGTTTTTTGAGGACGTTTTCTAATTGGGTTGATCATGGGTGTCCTTTGGGTCAGTGATTAGGTAATTAGGATATATATTACCTTTGGGTAGTTGATAACTTAGTAGTGAAATATTTTTTGGGTTCACCATTGGATGGTGTTCTGAGATTGAGGTCATAGTTTACCCATTGAGTATGGTGACTTAGGTTGATTGCCCATGTTGTTTCGTTTTGTGGAATTACTTTGAGTTTTCTATTTTATATGTGATTCATGTCAATCAAGTTGTTAGATTTTTTATTTTTTATATCGAGTTATCTGAGGTTGGGTTTCCATTGAGGAGTTAAGAATGAGTTCCTTGGATGATTCTTAGGTGTCCCTTAGGAATTCTTAGATATGCTCTCTCTTAGTTGATATTATCATATCAAGGTATGTTCATATTTTGTTATACTATTTAGAGAATTTATAAATGGTGGGGGGACCAATAAATGGAATCTATCACCTTTGGGTCATGTATTAGTGTTCATGGTTATTCTTTTCTTTGAGGTATCTCATGGTTTTGTGGAATTCATGGTTTGATATAAGGTAATCATTAGAGTTTGAGAGTTTTATTCCATAGATCCATTATAGTTGTTGTTGTCCAAATCTCCTTATTCCATGGGGTGTCATTTTTAATCGTTATTGAGGGTAGAAAGTAGCATGGTGGGGAGATCATAACACACCATGTCACTGTATCATGGATTTATATTCAATAATTTAATTTATTCTAGAAAATTTTTGATATTTGAATGTTTTAGATTTGAATATTAATTTTTATAAAATTTTTAGGCAAACGCTTTGTGTTTCATAGTTAAAAAATAGTGTGAAAACCCATATGTGTGCCTTTTATATAGTTACGTGTAGTTCATTTTAAATATGCATGGTTTTACCATCTGTATTAGAAAAAGGCTTGGAAAACTCTTAAAAGTAACCATGAAACTAACCCATTCATGGGAGTTGGATGTCACAAATTTTTCATATGGGTAAGATTAACTTGGAGTTCAAACCATACATAGGTTTTTTTCTTTCTATTTCCTCCCACATGATTTACCAAATTGTGCATGCTACCCAATTCATTAAAAGTGTGAAATGTTATTGGTTCCCTTAATCAATTTTAAGGGTTATTTTCCTCCCTTATTCTCTCTATCATTTGAAATGGATGGGGGTGAACCAAGGTAGATCCTTCCCCCCTTAACTTTGATTTCCAAACCTCTTTATCCTTGTTTCTTATAGATTTCTCTAAGGTACTCCCTCTGTTATTCTTTCTTATCGCCCCCTTCCCGTCTCCTTTGGTTTACCTCCCCTGCTCAAACCCTAGGGGCTACCAGGTTTGATTTTATGGTTTACGGTGGTTTATTCATGGGTGTTTAACTTGTTAATACTTTCTTGAGGTCCCTTGATGTTTTTTTTGGATAATTCTGCACCATAGGAAATTATTTTTTGTTTCATTTATACTGAAACGAAGTAGGTGTTTTTTTATTTTCCTTAAATTAACATGACATTGAGTGCTTTTTTGTTTGAAATACCTTATTTGTTAATCTAATTCTATATGTGGTAGTGTTGGTGGATTTTAAAATGTGGTAAAGGTGTATTTCTACTTTACACAAGTGTTTTCTTGCCATTTCAAGTGGTTCTTGAAATGAAAAATGTTTAAAAATTTATTAAAGGGTTGTTTTGAATAAAACATAGATCTTAATGTGATTTGACCCTTTTTGAGTCCTGAAATAAACTAGGAAGGTTGTTTTTATACTTATATCGGTTTTCATTGGTATTTTAAGTTGAAATTTAATTACGATGTATTAAAAAATATTTAAATAATTATTTTAAATAAAGTGTGATGTTTTAAAATACATTGACTACATATAGGTTTTGATTTCAATCAATAAGGATAATTTATTCTTTTGGGGGATTTTAAATGAAAAATACATTGAACCATGAATTTTTTCTTCCAAATGGTTATGAGTAGGTTATTTAGGGAATAATTTTAATAATTTTATATGAAGGGTTTGATTTTAAATAATTAGATTTCAATCCAATGAGAAATGATTTGGAATATCAAGTTCTTTTTATAATGGTTTGTTTGTTACTTTGAATGGTTTGCAAATGGTTTGGGTGTGTGTGATACCCTTATGACCCCCCCTTATTGAATTGTGAACTCTGAGGATGATTTTATTTTTTTTCTTAATTTGGATTGTACCTAGAGGGGCATGTTATATATTTCATATGATATAGATGAAATTTGAAAAGTTTTGGGGAAAAAATCAGAATATCCTTCATATAAACTATAACCACCCAATATTTTCCTACATTGATATTACATCTTTTTATGTGACTATTAATTATATTATAAAAACACTCTTATGTGGATCATAAAGGTTTAGTGCCTTTGGAAACTTGAAAAAAAACTGGTTTATAAAATATATACATCATATTCCACTTATTTCATCAGAACTAGCACCATTTTTGACATATCAAACTTAATATCATTCTTCATATCATGGGGAAAGGAAGCATAAGAAAATGGTGAGTTCATATTCTTAGTAAGGGTAAAAAAGTGAGACATCAATGATTACATAATAATAACATGATAATAATGGAATAATAATATGTAAAAAACATTTTAATATTATACCCTATATATTAGATAACATAATCTTGAGTCATGGAATAAATCTTGAAAGTTTATAAGATATGGATCATAAAGGAACATGATCCATGAGAGAGTAACATTATCATAAGACTTGGAATTGTGGTATACAAATAAGCATAGAAAATAATTTCCTTAGTAGTCAATGACCTTTTCTAATACTATCACAGTAGAATGGGTTCACTCCCTAAATAATTTTTGTGGTCAAGGTTCACTCCCAAGACATTTATAGTAGACAATATCCCTTAATGGGCTGGGTTTACTACCCATTCCAGTCCAGTTTATCTCATGAGATATTGATAATAACCTAATGAATTATAGGGATATATAGGCCCCCCACCAAATAATGAAAATCAAACATATGTGTATCACAAGAACATAAATCATTTATTATATTTGAACCCATGAAAAAATGGGTTTTATAAATATTTCATAACATCATAACCCATGGAAAAGAAATATGTTTCATAAACATCAACCCATCTTGAACATAAACCAACCATTGAAAGAATAAGGATGGTATTCTTGGATAATATCCCTAGTATATATATTAAACATCAAATAATTTTATCTTATACGAAAAATGATTTTGAAATATCACTTAAAATAATTCTTGAGAAAAATATTCTTTCTATTTTGAAATCATTTTTTAAAAGCTATGAAATTATAAATGAACAAATTTTATTTCAAAATAACCTTGTAATATTGAAAAGGAGTCTTAAAAATATTAATCCGTCATGATGGTGGTAAAATATGATCATTCTGTTTAAGTTTTAAAAAACATTCCTTTCATATTTTTATTGGAAAGTCACAAAGAACCTTGTTTAGAAAATGAAAAAAATGTTCCTTTCAATCCATTTTGTAAAAAGTCAAGAAAGGGTAAAAATGATTTTAAAAAATTGTATAAGAATAATAAAAAAACCTTTAAAACATTTTTTAACACTTGGTAATGGAAGAGAAATATTCCCCAAAAAATTCTTACACATAAACAATCCCGAATAATGATGATATTGTGAAATAAACCCTTATCTCAAGTATCCCCTTTCCTTGATCACAATCAAACCTCATGTATAAAAAATATGGATTTATTATATATGTATTCCATAAAAATATATCTATCATACCATGTATTATTTATTTATAACATCTTATCAGCTATTTATTAATAACTTTTTTATTAAAATCACTATTCTTGGTGATAACTGTTTCGTTTTCCAAGCATGGTTCAGTTCGGTAGTCTTGGTCCTTATACATTGATCATGGTAAAATCATTTAAAGAATGTTAATAATAGTATAAAAATAATATATATTCATTAAATACATATTTATAACAATAAATAAAGATTAGATATAGAAAAATGAGTTACACCGTTCATGGAGATGGTAGGTCATACGTACACGTGAATGATGATTCCATTTTTCATATGATGGAATGAAAAAAATTAAATAATAATATTCCTTTATATAATAATTATTATTTCATATATATCATTTATATTTATAAAAATAATCCTTATTAACATTTATGTGAAATAAAAATGAAAAATTAATCACATCGCATCGTGGAGATGGTAGTCTATATGTACACACAAGCGCCATTATCATTTCCTAAAAGATTGGATGATAAGAAGGTAGACATGATATAATCATTTCATAAGTATAATAATGTCATAAATATCATATATAAACATTAAAACCATCATAATTTCGAGCCATTAAAGATGGTGATGAAAAATGAATTATGTCTCTACATGGAGATGGTAAGTCGTACATACACACGAGTGATACATTTACATTTTATTGGATGGGAAATAGGGAATATAATTGTGTTTCCATAATAATAAAAAATTTAATAATATTTATGATACTTAATTTATTTTTTTATAATGAATATCATATATTTATATGAGGTAGATAAGTGTATTAAAAGATATTTATCAGTTAGAGCAATTACCTCTTCTTCGAAACAACTCCTTTAGATCTCCTCTAAAGGGATCTAGGGTTAATATTTTGAGAAGAAAAGAACATATATAATTTTTATAGGGAAGTGTAGAAAATATTTTTTTGGAGGATTATAAAGATAAAAGGATCCAGTTGGTGTAATGAAGTAAAGGAGGAAGTTCCCTTTTATAATTGTGGTGAAGGGAACTTTTGGAATTTCTCAAAAGATTAAAATATATTAAGACTATTCTAGATACAAATGCTTCTAAATGGACTATAAATGTACATGGGATGAAATTTTATACCATATCATATCCCATTTGTAAATATTAAATATTTTTTATATTTTGTATACAAAATAATAAAATATTAATCCCATAAAATATTATTACTGAAAATTTTGATAATATTCATTACTTTTACATTAGAAACACCAAGAAAACAAATAAAATTCGAAAAAAATATTTTATTATATCCTAAAAATTTCATGGTAATCTATATAATTCTTGAATCTCATTAAATTTCTCAAATTATGTGAATTTTAATATTTTTAATATCAATTATTCGATTTTTATGTAAATTGAATAATTACTGCATCCGTGTTGTGTAATTATTTAAATACTAAAAATTATAAAAAAATTCCACAATTAATAAAATTTAATTTGGAATAGAGTTACCATTAATATTCATTAATAACAAATATTTTTCCCTATGTGAACTCATATGTGATATTTAAAACTAATAGAGTGACATTTTGTCACTTTCTTTAGTTTAAATAATATATAAGTCATTTTCCTGGACAGGTGTCAATAAAATAACTCAATATAAAACCTTTGGTATTAAGGGTAAAATTTAATTCATCCAATAATAATTAAAATGAAACATTATTGCCTTATCACTTTGTTTTAACCTAGATTATCTTGATTTACCCTTTATCGAGGTGATAAAATTTAGCGTGGTTACTATTCATATTGAATAAAAATAAAAGGAAATAAATTAAAAAAATTGATCCTATTATTTATAAATATGTAATTAATATTATCTAATTCAATACATATATATTAATTGAATTAATTTTTATTAATTGTGCAAAATGTGAAAAAACTAATTTTTAGGAAAAATACATTTTTAGGCATAAAATTAAATTTTTTATTATTGTATGCTTAGAAAAATATTTTTTGAATGTTTAAAAGATTTGATAAAGTAAATAATAAATACATTTAATTAAAATTATTCAACATTAGGGATGAATATATTGATATAAAATTTACTGTACGATAAAAACAATTTTTTTTAGAAAATTATCACTTTTTTTAAAAAAAATATTTTTTTTAATTCTGATAGTGAATTTATTTTATAAATGTATTAAAAATATATTTTTCATAATTTTTTTATTAATATTTGCACTTTCTAATCAAACAACTAGGAAATAAAGGACACATAATATTTTAATACTGTTATGCGGTTTGTTTAAACTCGATGTTGTGTACAACACAAGCTATTAAAGAAATAAAATTATTTAAAGAGAATTATTTCATAAAAATATCATGGTGTTAAATTATAACTCCCTTAAAATGAATTTTTAACTCAAAACTCATTACATGGATACAAATAGATGAGGATACCTCTACCTCATCACATCCTCATGTTCCTACATAGCTTCCTCAAATTAGTGGTTTCCCCACAAAACTTTAATCAGGTGAGTGGTCATGTTTCGTAGAACTTTGTCCATATGATCTATAATCTCTACTAGTTTTAATTTATAAGAATGAAATTTCTCTAGAGGTATTACCTATGATTTTATTATATGTGAAGGACTAAGTATGTACTTCCTCAGTAGAGATACATAGAACACATCATGAACTTGAGGGAGATTTAGTGGAAGTTCAAATCAATAATATACCATCCCAATACAATAAATAATTTCAAAAGGATTGATATACCTAAAACTTATCTTTACCTTATTTCTAAATCTCATAACTTTCTTCCATGAATATATTCATAGGAATACCTTATCACCAACTTCATACTCTATATCCTTTTAATAATTGTCAGTATATTTTTTTTTCAAATCTAAGATTATCTTATGTGTTATTGAATAGATATTACATTATCTACCTTATAATCAGCTAGATCAAGTAACAATAACTTTATTTCTCCAACATCATTCCATCATGCTGAAGTTCTAAAATTCTCACCATATAGGGCTTTATAAGGAGCCATATGAATACTGGTGTGAATTTTTTTTATAAGAAAATTCTACCAAAGGAAGGTTTTGATCCCAAACACCTTTGAAATACATAGAGAAATCTCTCAAAATTTATTCTTGAGTTTGAATGGTCTTATCAAAATAACCATATTTTTAAGTATGATAACCAGTGTTGAAGCATAAATTTGTATCTATTAACTATTTAAGACTTCGATAGAACTTTTAAATACCTATCAGATACAATGGAAAGTGGTGCTTATAACAATATTACCACTTCCTTAATATATATTTTTGGAAATATGATAAAGAGATAAGTATTCTCTGATAGTAATTAAGTGTGCTAACTTCATAAGGCAATCGACTATTACCTATATAGCATTATTGCCTTTAGATATTTTGGGATATTTGATGAAAAAATATATGGTGTTGTTTTCCCATTTCCATTTTTTATGGTTAATGGTTGTAACATACACTTAGACTTCTATCTCATATCATTAACTTACTAACAAAATAAGAACTGAGAAACATACTTTGCAATATCTCTCTTCATTCCATCCCACTATAAATAATCTTGAAAGTATCTATACAACTTTGTACTTCTAGGATGAATAGAGAATGATGAACTATGATCCTTATCCAATAAAACCTTATTCAAATATGGTAAGGGTGGGAAACATATATAGTTCCTAAAAATTATTATTCCATCACAATCAAGGATGAACTCAGGAAAATATCTCACCTTCTTTTGAAGCTCTGCATCTTCCTTTTACACCTCTTTAATTTTAACTTGGATATATGGTTAAACATTCATTTGAGAATGATATGATTTCTCCCCTTTCATTAAGATTTATAGATTTTTCCTTTTTAAATCCCTAAATATTGTATCTTTTTTATCCCCATCATAGATAAGCTATCATAATCCTTTTTTCTCAAATCATCTTCCACCTTATTCACTTTCCAAGGGTGGTAATGTATTGAGAAGTTATAATCTTTAATTAGATCTAACCATCTTCTTTGGTTCATGTTTAGCTCTTTTTGAGTGAAAATATAATTGAATCATTTTTTATCTAAATATGTGTCACACTTTTCTATATATATTAAATGCCTCTATATATTTAATAAAATAATTACCAAATCTATGTCTAAATAATGATTTGGATAATTTTTCTCATGGAAATTCATTTGTAATTTTGCATAAGATTTCACCAAATAATTTTTAATGAGAACACATCCCAGTCTATTCTTTGATGCATCACTATAGATCCCAAACCTTTCTCTATTAAAGTGTAGGGTGAGCACAGGTGCGCTGACCAACCTTATTTTTAGTTCCTTTAAATTCCCTTTGCATTCCTCAATACATGTGTAATTAAATACTTTTAGAGTTAACTTGGTGATTTTAATAGACAATAATGGTAATTCTTTCAGAAAACATCGATAATATCCATCCAACCCAAGAAATTATGGATTTCAGACACTGTAGTTGGTCTAGGCCATTTATCAATAACTTATATCTTAGATGGACTACCAATATACCCTCACATGAGATTATATGACCCATAAATCCAAATTTATGAATGCAAAATTCACACTTATTGAATTTTTCCTAAAGCTTCTCCTTCTTTAGGGTCTTTAGAACAATACTCATGTGATCTGCATGCTCCTCCTTTTTCATTGCGTGTACAATAGTATTATCAATATAGACTACCACAAACTGATCAAGATAGCATCTAAAGACCGTATTAATTAATTCCATGAAGATAACGGGGGAATTAGTGATACCAAAAGGAATCACTACAAATTCATAGTTTCCACACCTTTTATAGAATACTATCTTGTGTATATGCTCCTTTTTGACCCTCAATTTTTGATATCCATAATGAAGATCAATCTTGGAAAAGTATTATGCTCCACATAATTGATCAAATAAGTCATCAACATGGGATAAATAATAATTTTTATTGATTGTAATTTTTTAATCTCTCAATAAGAAATAAAAATACTTGTTGACCCAAGTTTCTTCTTAACAAATAGAATAGGCACATCTCAATATGATGAAATAGGTCATATGAATACCTTATCAATATTATCATAGAGATTCTACTTCAATTACTAATACTCAATTGGGTACTTTCTAGTCCTAAAAGAAATATATCATCCACATAAAATATTATTATAATTAATGTTGTATCATTCTATATCTTCATATATAAACAATCAATAGAATGACACTAAGTGAAACTTTATTTAATAATGAAAGTATCAAAATTATGATTCCATTATTGAGGTGATTTATTTAATCTGTATTGATTTCTCATAAAATTATAAAATAGTTTATATTTATTATAATCTTCATAATTCTTAGTATTAACAATGTAGATATCCTCCTCTAAATCACTATGAAGAATATATATCTTAAGATCAATCAGATCTAAGTGAAAATTATCAGAGGAAAAAATGCTTAGGGCCATCCAAATAAGAATGTGATTGAATAACATTGGTAAAATATCTAAAAAAATTCATTTTTTTGTTTTAAACCTCGCACCACCAGATGTTATTTATAACATATACTTCCATCATCTTTTTCCTTTATATGGGAAACCCATTTGTTATATATAGATAATTTTCCATCCTAAAGTTCAGATTACTCCCATGTTTCATTGAAATTTAACAAATTTATTTCCTCCATTATAAAAAACTTCCACTCATCATAGTCACTTCAGGGAGTCACTTATTCTAGAATGTTTGGTTCACCAACACCTATTAATATAATAATGTTTATATCAGCCATATAACTTTAGAATTTTTTTTATTCTAGTTGATCTCCTCAACTAAATTTATTATTATTTATAACTTTATTCCAATATCCTTTTTGAACTATTGCTTTTGTTACTCTCTCTTGATTATAAACTCCTTTAGAACTTTATGTTCTTTCTACTAAATTCCTTTTAATAATATCATTCTAATCAATTTTAACTTCAATAGATGATTATTATTCAATTTCATTTTCTACAGAGATTTTATCTTTCCATTGAAGTTTCTAATTGATGAAAACATCTCTTCTCTAGATGAAATTACCCTAATCATAACCCCAAATATTATTTACAAAGTTATCATCACTATATTCGATAATAAAACACTCATTGGATTTAGAATCTAACTTATCTCAGTGTTTGGTATCAACATTAACATATTCCGAACTTCTAAAAGTTTTGAGATTGTTCACTTCTAGTCTTTTACCAGAACATTGTTATTATAAAAGTTCTTATTCTATATAAGAATCAATACTTATTTTGATCAAGTAAGCTACAATATTTATAGTTTCTGTCTAAATTTACTTTGGAATTCTGGAATTAAGTCGTAGACACCATGCTTTAACTTACAGTGTCTTATTCATTATTTCATCTACTACATTCTATTGTGGAGTTCCAAGAACTTTCCTTTAATTCATAAATCCTTTATTTAAAAAAAATTATATATGTTATATCTAGTGTACTGAACACCATTATCTATTTATAGGCACTTCACCTTAGATCACACTCTCTTTCAGCCAATGATTTCAATTTAATATATACCTAAAAAACATATTAATTATTTTTTAAGTATACCCAAACCATCCAAGTGTCATCATCAATAAAATTAACAAATTTTAGAGATATTATATTGAAATTAATATATTTAGCTCCCCAAATATCATAGTGAACATGTTCTATATTATGATCACTTTTTTTAGTCTATTTAAATTGAAGGATAACATCTTATATTTCAAAAACATATAACTGTGACATAATCCACCTCAAATCATCATTAAGAACCAGATTTCAAATTTCATTAAATACATGGTATGTATTTCAACATGAATTTATTACTAATTTCACAATGGTATCCTTGCTTTCCATAAGTGAATATAAAATAAGAAACATCCATAAATCATCCTCAAAAGAAACCTTTACTAATTCGAGTCATCTTTAGATAATGTTGAAATCATTCACATGGCCTAATTTTGGTCTTCCTTCCGATAGTCCAAGCTAAATAATGACCAAAATAAAATGAATTTGATGGCCACTATTAGTTTCTCATGCATATCATCTTATTCTTTCACAACTTCAGTAGTGATTTTCTTCTTTCAAATGTTTAAATCCATATTCCAAGAAAGAGATATTATTTCAAATGCTAGATCCTTCTTGTATAACTACTCTCATTATAATTTTTCTATCTTTTATGTACCATCAAACCTATCAATATAGATCTTTCCTTCAACTGATTCCATTCCTCCTACTTCCTGGCATGTAAAAATGATCCAAATACCCTTTGATTCTATTTTTATGTAACCTAATTTTAATAAACCTCACAACAACAATTTGTAAGATCATTCTTCTAAATTCTAACCATCCAAATGTCTTTATAACCCCTTGACATCATGTTCCAAAACTATGAATAGTATAACCTAATCACCACAGGAAATAAATTATACATACACAATTTAAGAATGAAAAATATAAATTAAATCAAAAACATGAATTACATGGTTCATATGAATGACCTATATCCATGGTAGAACATTAAAATAACTAAAATAAATGAAATTATACTGGATTACAAACACACTCTCACTATCACTACTATAACATAAAAAAAGTATCATTCTGATGATATAGGATTGTATTTTATCAACATACCCATAGAAACTGGTCTAGCTCATATTTATAAAGGTATTATCCTAGTAAAATGGTTCCATTTCCCTATGAGATTCATGTATGTCCATTCATTGGAAAAGTAAACCTTTAATACACTATTAAACCTTCATATTGATAGATGAAAACTCAGGAACCTATATCCTACAAAAATATCAAAACTATCCAACTGATACATCCAAAAAAACTCTGGAATAACATTCATTAGTCAAAATTCATCCACTGATAGAAACCTCATTCTGAATAATGATCCTCTAAGAAAATCACCATTCAAATAACTGAATATTCATCACAAATCCCAAAAAGGGTCGTTTCATTCAAGGGTGTAGGAGGTGAGATGAAATATAATAATTTTATAGCATTGATGTATGTTATTCCTCACCTCTTTTTGACACATATTTTTATCCAAACTAGGTTAATTTCCCTGAGGTGGGGGGGGGGGGGGGTGAATCTATGTATGACAGATGGAAACAACTACCCCTTCAAGTCTTGTTTCTTTGTTAAACAAAATACTCCTCTATCCCTTTTCTATAGTAATTTTTAAACATAAATTAAATAATTCACAAGACATATAAATTTTACTTGGTTCACTGACACTAGGATACATCCAAGGAGTATAAAATTCAATGTTCCTATGTACCAAATCCACTAAAGTGAACTTTTGTTACAAATTTTAGAGAAGACTCACTTTCCCTCTAGGTTTACAATCAATCACACTATGAAAGCTCATTTCTCACTCAATTGAAGTGTGAACACTACTCCTTTATAAGATTATTCTTTTGATCACTTGAATAAATATGGTTTACACCTCATTTGGTGCATCATTAAGTTTTGTATTTACCCACCTGATGAATTCCACTTTACCACAAAATTACTTGGGAGTCTAAAATGATTCACATAATTTTCACTTTTGTGAAATCCCTTTCTCAACTTTCAAAAAAATACCCAATTCATAAAAAATCATTTCTACTTTCATGAAACCCACAACTTTTTGAGAAACTTACAACTTTTATGAAACTCACAACTTTCATAAAACTCACAACTTTCATGAATATTACATAACTTTCATGAAATTTTCTTTATTTATGAATTTTATTATCTTATGAAAACAATCACACAATAAAAACCTTCATGAGTCAATTTAGAAAATTCAGAGCGTTTGGATTTTCATTAAAACTTTCTCTACTCAAATGAGGGGGGTATACTCCTATTTATATATGTTTCCTTTTAAATCATGAAACTTCCAAGATCACCAAATAATTTTCACAAAAATAATCATTATTATTTTCAAAACTCCCAATCTTTGTAAAAATTCATAGAAATTTCTATTCATGAAACTTCTCATAATCTCATAACATATAATCTTTCCTTTGTGAATCAGCTATCTTTCATGAATCTCCAAACCTGCATGAATCAAAAAAAAATCTCAAAATACCAGACATTAATGAAACAAAAAACTTTCACAAATCCATAAATTTTTCATATTTTCTTAAGGTATCCATAAAAAACAAACCTTCACAAAACATGAGACATCCTCCATATTTTGGACCCCAAAAACATGGAAAATACTGGGAAACAGTGCCACCTTTTACACACAATTTTTTTTGAACTCTGAGAGCTTTTATACCTCCATATTGATTCTTTATCATCATACCTAGTTAAAAATATTTCTAGAACTCCAAAAATGACCTTATCAACCTTATTTTTCAATAAACACAATCAAGAAAAAAAACATGGCAAAATTTTCTTGAAGGATTTTTTCCTAACACATGAAATGTGATTCCTAGTATCCTATTAGGGATCTAGATAAGAAAAAAACTAGTGTATATTTTTTTTTCATAGGATAATAACCCAGTAAGACTGAGGGATCAAATGAGATGTTTTCCATATCCCCATAACATATTGGAAGGTTCTATGGATTTCTTCTAAGCTCCATATTCATTATGGATCCCTGATAGTTCTATTATACTACCGAGACATAAAATTATAAAAAAAAACTAGAATGGGTTCTCATCACCAATTCATAATCTAGATAGTTGTGTCTTAGGATGATGTTCATGTCTCTATGGTCCTGTTTTAAGAATATTTAAGGGATTATTTTTGTACCTCAATTTCATCCCCTACCCATTGATTTTTTATTAGCACCATTGATTACTTAGGCCATTTTGGCATGTTTCTAATGCATGGGTGATTATTGTGACTTATTTTAATTTTATATATTTTTATTACTATTTATATTGGGTAATAAAATGATTAGGAAACTGTATTTTAAATCGACATGGTGAGTTTTAAAAATGGGTGTTTGAGAAGTTTTTGGGAGGATGAAAAATGGGTTTTTATCTTGTTTTATGGATTCTAACAAAGGTTACCCTATCAGTGTGTTAAAAGTTATTTATTAAAGATTTTTCCACTATTATTTTCTATGAAGAAGGGGATGAAATTTTATTTAAAAGGGGTAGAGTGACAATAAATTGTTTTTAAGTGATTGTTTTCATCTAATCCAAAAAAAAATTGTGAAATTAGTGAGTGTGATACTGAATTATATATATATATGTGTGTGTGTATGGAAACCATATTTTTTATTTAATTTTATACTACTATAAATGGATCTTCTTTTGAATGTAACCATAAAAACTATATGGTTCTGATCTACTGAGATCAGTTTCACTCACATGATTCATACAAAACATGACTTATGTCGTTCTTATGGTTTCATTTTAGGTGCCTTGGATTTTTTCTCCCTTGTGTTGGGGTGATTATTTTATAGGATGGATGGTTTGAGATATAAAGAGTGACTGAGGGTCACATGAAGATTTTAGGTAGAAGTTTTATTTTGTTTTTCATTTTTGTTAGTCTTTGAATTAGCTCTTTCTTTATCCTTTATGCAACAAGGAGTTGATTTTTATTGAAATATGTTCCATTATTATATATGTTATAGTGACTTTATTTTTTATTTTCCCTCTAATTTTCACCTTTTATTTATGATTCTTACTTTTATAGGATGTCTCATTTCAGATGTTTTGTTTTTATATAAAATGGTGAAATCATTCCCAATGATTATGTTTTGATACCCTGACACTAGTTTCCATCCCATGAGGATCATAAATTCACCTCATGTATGTCCCATATGATTTTTAGTTCCCAAATAAAGGGGTTACCTAGGTTGGTTCATCACATACCACTAGATTTTTCAATTATATATTTTCAACCTATTTAACATTAGATCATGTTCTACATCCTATTTTTTATTTCATTACAACATGAAATATATATATTTATCATAGAAATAAAAATTTGTTTATTTTAACTAATTTTTGAGTCAAATGAGGATCTTAAACCCATTTTTTACTTTATGTTATGGCTAGATAAAAATTAGGGAATTAAATACTCTTGATCCTTTTTTTAATTTGTCTCCTTTCACAAAAACAAATCTACTTCAAGTTCACACCTATCTTTTTTCAAAAAAAATCACCTTATGGATCATATCTCCCCCTTAATCTTGTACCAATTATGAAAAATATTAAAATAATTTAAATACATGGTGATAGTTTTATGTATGATATCCACTAGTTGAGGAACATGGTTGGTCATAATGAGCTAACCCTTTGATTCTCAGTTCATTCCAAGCCTTTTTAGTAGTTATTATTGAAATATCATTTGTAAAAATTTTCATCTAGTGGATTTCAACTATTTTATTTATCTTCCTCTTATTAGGATCTACCTCTGTGATGCGACCAATCCCACTTTTGATAGTTTCCTATAATTAAGTATTTTTCTTGAAACCTTCAACATACTTCATCTTCCATAGGAGTTATCTTCGACCAACCTTAACCACTTTCCTTGTGGTATATTTTATGGAACCACTAAGGAATTTTTCAATTCTTACCACTTCAGTATCCATTAGAGTCACTTTGGTCTTATTTTTACTTAATGAGTTTATTTTAACATATTCACACATCTTCATCAAAACTAAATTAAAATCCTTTTTCTTAAAATTTTCTTGCATTATCACCTTTAGGGATGTTATGAGTTCTTCATCACTGGTTCTTGAATCACCTTTCATTGATACCTATGATTTTCCTCCAAAATATTAAAACTATTTTTCAACATAAGATATTTATTTTCAATGGAAATGTTCTTCTAGTTTTAGAAATGAATAGAGGATTTATTTATAAGAATTTTGGCTCCTTTCTTACTACAATTACTTTTCATATTTTCATAGTTAGTGCATATAAAACAACTTCAATTAAAAAATACCACTTATTTTCACTTCTAGATTGATATGTTGAACTACTTTTTTATTATTTTTTGAGCCCTTTGGTCTCAAAACACACACTCATAATTTTTCTTAATATTCCACACTATTATAACATTCTATCTATAATTTACAATATGATCCTCTAATTTATGATTTTAAAAGAGTATTTCACTTACTTACCAATTTGAAAGTTGTAACTCTACATCTAATTCATGTTGAGGATTCCTTGGGGGGAATCTCCTTGTTATATTTTCTACTTGATTATCTATGATATGATTCTATATCCTTGATCTTTTAATCCATTTCCTTTATTTGGATAATCATTTCTTTCAACCTTGATCTTACTTTATTTATATATTTTCTCCTCACTTCAAGTTATGTTTTCAGATAGATAATTCTAATATTCAACTCCATCTCTATGGAGTTTTTTTACCTTTATATTTCAAATGTTCTTCAAGTAAATAAACTTTCCCCAATATCTCTACACCCATTTTCATCATATCCACATTTAAATAAAATTACACTCTATTGTGTCTATTTTTATCCATGGATAAATTTTTATTAAATGATTGATCCACTTGGTGAATGAATCCCTATTTATCTGCATTCTTATATAAGTATTGGATCTTATCTTGACCACTAAATTTACATTCTCCATGATGATGAATTAATGTAATTGTGTTACCCAATTAGGTTAAATACCCTAAGAGGGGGTGAATCGTGGTATGAAAGTTTAAAACAACTGCCCCTTAGGATATTGTTTCGTTTTAAAAAACACTATTCTCTCTCTTTCTAATAGCAATGTATGAATAGAAATTAAATCTTGCCTAGGATACCAAAATTTTACTTGGTTCAACCTCACTAGGTTATGTCCAAGGAGAATACAACAATGATGTTTTGATGTACCAAATCCACTAAGGCTCACTGCCAAATTACAAGGTTAGGTATAGATAAATTTTATGATCAAGTCACTTCCTTTACAAGTTTTAGGGTCAACTCATTGATTTCCCAAGGGTCACTCCCTGAGTCTCTTTCTCTGAATCACTGTCAGTGTAAAAGATCACCATCATCCTATTCCTTTTCTCACTACTCTGCAAGGGATCCATGCACAATTTATGGACCTGTAGGTCCATTTATTTTCATGAATGAACACATCCTCAGTTATAAATAGATGCTATGTTAAAGTCCCATTTTCACCCATAGATGAAATCCACTTTTACGCATATTGTTGGTTTGTAAAAATTTCTTTCGCGAACTATTTTAGTCCCTTCATAAACTACCTTGAATTTCCCATGAACATTGTTGCAACGTGTGGCGTGAGTGCTTCATGGATCACCTCTTCTTCCGTGAACTATCCCTTCTATGTGGATGGATTATATTTCCATGGACCACCTCTCCTTCACAGACCATTTTCCGTTACGGGATATAGATCCCTAGATACCCTTTCTCGAACTATCCCTAAAATAGCCTCCTTCGTAGAAATGATCTCCCATGAAATAATTCACCCTTCATAGAATTCTCCCTCACAAACCACTTCACTTCATGGAATCCACCCTCGCAAATGACTTTGATATTTTCCTAATTTCTTCCCATAATGTTGATATTAGCTAATGAAATTATCTCTAGGTAATGATGTGATTCGTGTTCTTTTTATAGGAAAATAGATCCACCAATCCCACTAATATAAATTACCCAAATCTTCGATGTGGTATAGCCTTCAATATGAACTATGTTATACGGTCCTCATAGCATCTTTCTTCCTTTGTGGTGGATGATGTATTCTACAAATGAATCATCACCTCTCAAACAGAAATGACTGCCTTCCCATAAACAAAAAACCTACCACAAACTATTTTCTCTATGTGGTCCATGTAGAGAATCTCACAGTATTCATAGCATTGTTCTATGTAAATCATTACTTTACAGATTTTCCATCATCATTCTAATACCTACTTAGTAAAATTAGTATCATGAAGAATATATTCCATGAAATCCTTTTAACAAGCCTGTAGGAACACAAACATTTCTTTCTACAAACCTTAAAAAGTTAATTCCTTTTAAAAATGGAGGCTTTATATTTGATTCCTTATGTGTAGAAAATTCAACCATATTTTGAGAGTGAAATTTACATTAATACATTTTGGCTCGGATACCACTAGTTGGGACCAAGTTGACCTAAATAACTCTAAGATAAGGGAGGTATAATCAGGGTGTATACCATTCAAATGTTTCCCTTATATTTGGTCCTCTTATACATATAGATCTTATTCCCATGTTTGAAGGTAGATATTCAATATCTACTCTTTCTCTCACATCAGTCACACTAAATAAATATAGATTCATAAAATAAAGTATGTATAGAACAAAAAAATTACTTGGTTCACTACCATGGGTTAATTCAAGGACCATATTCCAATGCTTCAATGATGTAATAAAATATAACACTACACAATATATGTTTTATAATAAGTTTAGGAGAGATAAATTATCAATCCTAGGGGAACTCCCTCGTATTTTATTTTTTCACACTACTCAAAGATAAGGCATGGGAGGTTTATAGACTAGTGAGTATTATTTAATAGTTTAAAGGCACACTGGATTGTCTCTATTCAAAATGAGATTGAACTTACATCATAACATTGGATTAAATACCCCTTTGAAATTTTATTTTGTACACCCCATATTCTATACCAGATGAAATCAAATCATTGATATGAGGATTGAAATTGTTTCTTCTAAATAAAAAATACCAAAAAAAACTATTTCCACTAGATAATGGTCATTGAAAATTATAATTATATTTTTGTGATTTTTATTCATATATAGACAAGTATAACAATGAAATTAATTCCCATTATTCTTATATGATTCAGATATAGAAATATTTTTATGCTCTCCTTCTATTATTCTTAATTAGATTTTTTATTTATATTCTATACTATTATATTAATATACAGAATAGAATTATATGTTTCATTCAATTATTCCTTTGTATTTTGTGGTTTGGATCAATCTTACTTTTTCTATTACATTGATATCATGATAGGTTTACCACAAGAATTTATTGTACTCATTAAGTGTTAATTAATATGAATTAATATGTAATATTTTTGAAAAAAATGTCCTATTTATAAATTCCAATCGAAACAGGTAGATTAAATTAAAGAAAATAGTTTACATAATGGAAACATTTCTTATAGAATGGTCTTCCCAATTATAACCATTTTATGGCATGGTATCCTTCTTCATGACGTGGTGTCTAGTCAATAATCAAATCCAAAATTCATTCAAAATAACTTCCTTTTCAATTATACATGTATCATAATATAATATTTAAATTATCCTCAACCTTTAATCCTTTCACAACATGGTTCATTGGTTCATGGTGAAACCTAATGATTTAATATAAAGAAACTTATGGGTTAAAATTTATAACCCTACTATTTTCTTTATGGAACGACATCTCAGTGTAACCCCTTCAATTAAATTTTATGATTGATCCTATTGTGGAATGGAATGTCTTCTAGGGAACATGAATCATATAAATTTTAGAACCATTAATATTTTCCTCAACATGATTCACCAAATGACATGTACCTCTTGGAATGAAAAAATTTTAATCAAATTTTATGATATAATCTTAGAATGTGAAGATCCTTTATGTTATAGAACACTCTCAATCAGCAGAACTAATGAAACATGTCAACCATCCTTCAAGGAATGACCTGTTTTTTTAAGTGTGTAACATAATCCTGTAAATATTGAAAAGTAAAAAATCCTACACAATTTTTGGATCACCCATATGTATAATTTTATTTACTCTTACACTTCATCGTGTTCTATAATAATTACCTAATTTTTTAGATTAATACTTCAAATTGTTTCCATTATTTCCATTTCCCAACTAACTAGAATTATAAAAAATTGAAAAGAATAAAACATTATAAACATGAATAAAATCCTTACATGTGAAGGTATATTTCAATTTTATAGACTTTAAATCTACTCAAAGTGTGTCCATAAAAATCATCGCATTCCCAATTTCCCATTTTCTAATTACTTAATATCTTTTATTCTGTTTCCATTTCTACTAAAAACTAATCCTAATGACCCTCTCACACACACAAAATAACTCTTATGAATTAATTACTTTTCCATATTTTTCATCCTAAATCTCTACACACCGTGAGACCAATATCACCATGGCTTTGAGTTTTCCTATTACTTCTAGAACCATAATTATCAAAATATATGAAACTATTTCCATTTGTTTTCAACTCATCTTGAAACATTATATTCTCTTAAAACTCATTACTTCTAGATAATCATATATCTATCTTCTAGAATTATAAACTCTTACTCAAAAATCAAATCCATATATAACAATTTTGAGTAGTTATCTCCTTATTTTCATCATCTTAAATTTCTTTTTTACCACCATACATCATGAATCATGAAATTGAAAACAAATAAAATATCAAACACACCTTTGGTTCTGTCAGTTTGACCCACATAATCCTTACACCATCCTCATCCCTCATCCTCTTATTTCACTAGATATGGTAGTTCATAAAATTTTACTAATAGTTTTAACATGGTGAGTTTTTTTATGGTGTATGATGACATCTACTATAAATGTGTTTAAACATTCCCAATTTTTATGGTGGATTTGATGGATATATTGTAGATAGTCCCCAAATATTTTAGATAAAACCTCAATTGTAGTATCGTCTTTAGTATTTAAAATAGTTGATTCATTAGTCTTTCAACCCACCAATGAAAGATAGAGTATAGAGAGGATAGATAAAGGATATTACCCACCCTTAGGGTCCTTAGTCTAAGAACAGAAACATTGGTAGATGGAAACATGGGTGGTGAGGTGGAGTTATAGGATATAAATAACTTCATGAAATAAAATTTATAGCACCATGAGGACTGGATACCATTTTAGGTTCCATATATTAATTTTTTATCATTGATTATGCATTTATTAACAAAGGTTCTTTACACTTCATCACTAAACCAACCTTATCTAGAGTGTTGGGTTTAAAGGTGGACATACTTCAAAGACCCTTGGTTTTGTCTACACTAGTTGGAGGTTATTCTATATCAATAAAGGTGTATCAGGGGTGTGATATGGGTAAATAATGTTATTAATTAATTTAGGAGTTCCTCTAGTTATTAACACACTTATACAATTTCATCCATGTAATTGATTGGTTATACTATATAAAATACTTCATTGAATACTACTAGAGAAAGCCTATTTTATTTAATACTTCAGGTGAACATATGAAATTTGTTTTTGAAAATATCATTTGATGGATTTTAAAATTTTGGATCCTAATTTATCACAATTATAAGGATTAATGTTGAACACAACATAAAATTGGGTGGAGGAGTTTCCAATAGTTTTGGAGGGGTTTTTGGATATTTTACTTTAATGGTTTATAAAGACACCCCGTCAATGTGAAATCAAGTTTGGTATATATTTTTATGTTGATGATTATTAAATTTCCATATCCACTTATAAAATGGTGAAATTAAAGTTATTGGATATACATATTTAGACTTTTCATATATTATATAAGGGTTTCATGTTTACAAGTATGTATAAAGAACTAGGCTTAAAGAATACAAATTCTAGTGACTATTGACTAGAATTAAATTTATTTAAATCCCAAATATAATTTAGGTTTATATTTTTAGATAATTAGGTCATAAAAATTTCTTAAAAAACCCATATATGACAAATTTGAAAATTATATTTAGTATCATATTTTTTCATAAAACAAAACTTTTAAAACAAATCACAATTCCATTTCATGAAAAATATTCATAACTTTCAACTTGACTTATTATTTTACCTTACCCATCATTAAACCCTATGAAAAACATTTTTAAAAATGGTATGATCATAAAAATATTGGTAACGTACCTAAAAAGGGAGGTAGAAAGAAACCTATTAGTCCATGATTACTTACAACAATTTACCTTTTCAAAATAAACATTTGGATTCAAAATAAATGTTTTCCTACCCAATGAATCAACTTCTCATACCAAATATTTTCTTGAAAAAAATCATAATAAATAAAAAAGGAAAATTAAAATTCATAAAGGTTTCCTTTCATTCATGATAAACTCATAAAATCTTTTTTCACAAAGTTATACTTTTCACGCTTACAAAGTATCATATAATTTCCTTCAAGAATAAGATAATTATATTACCTTAAAAAATAATAATATTTCTATAAAAACCCATAGAAATCATAGATAATACATTTTATTTATCTTTAAACATAATTTTATATACCACTCTTACAAATAGAATAATCATATGGTTGAATTCCATACCCCTTTCATTAGAGGTCTGTAATGGACTTACCCATCCTTGGGTTATAAAGGAACCACCCATCCTAGGTTAATAACATTACCACCCATACATGGTTTATAATTTAACCACTAATATATGGTTTATAATGGAACCAAACATCATAATAAACAATTCCCAATAAATATAATATTATCATAAAACATTGAAAATTGCATTTTCATTATTACACTCATAAAAATATTCTTTGCACCCATAGAAAAAAATTCTCGATATTGAAATGTACATTCCATTTTAAAACCATTTTTTAAAATTAAAAAAAAACATAGGGAAGGAGTTTATTCTTTGAACAAGACATGAAATCTTAAAAAATAATCAAAAAATTAAATTATGATTACTATGTTATGAAAAGTAGTTGTCACCATATTCATTAAAATAGAACATTCAATTTCTCTTTTTTTATAAAGAAAGTAAAAATATTCAGTAAAAAGATTCTTTTTGAAACATTTTAAAAGAAATTAAAAATAGACATAAAATTTATTTTATAATTATTTTATGTCCATATAAATACAAGAATAAAATAATTTAAAAAATATGGGCATGGAAGAAAAAGTGTTTTAAGGGAAACCTTAAAAGAGTTTTTTTTAACATAATGACCCTTACCTTGAGTCTGACTCATCATATATTTTATTTATCTTCCTAAATAATAAAATTATATTAATTATTGACTTTATTAATAAATTTTTTCATTTTTATTATTCTTTATTTTATCTCTTACCATGCTATATTTTATAATTTAATAAATAAAAGTCACGTCAGACGTTTTAATGATATTCAGTTAATAAGAGAAAATGACTTTTTTTAGTTGAATATGGTCAATTTGGTAATTATTTAATCAATTATTAATTAATAATAATGAAATAATTATCATTTTTATACATAAATTACACTTTTAAAACCAATCATGAATGCTGGTTTTGAATAATTAACTATGTTACAATCATGGTGACGGTAGGCCGTAAATACGCATGAGTAACATTTCCATTTTTCAATGATCATTATGGAAATATGGTTATTATTAGTTTATATTTAAAAAATAATAAATATATCATAAATAATATATTATTTATTTAAATATACTTAAATATATCGTCAATGTGATTTGGTGATTAAAAAAACAACATCGCATTGTGAAGATGGTAGTCCACACGTACGCATAAACGACATTATCATTTTTCAGTGAATGGAAAAGTAAGAAATAAAATCATAAATTATATTTTAGGAATGATAAATATTTCATTAATATCATATATATACATTAAATCCATATATATAACTATATTTGTGTGGTGGTTAGGGAAAATGAACTACATCAGTCCACGATGTTGTAGTCTGTCACACACATGAACAATGGTTTCATTTCTATTTGATGGAATATGAGATGAATATAGGTTGTTACATTAATATAAAAACATATATGTATATGTAAGATAATATTTTTATTATTTAATAATGTTTTAATAATAATTGAAGGAGTTGTAAAAAGAAATAAACAAAAATGCTTAGTTAAGAGCGACACCGTTTCTTCAGACAACCTCTTAAGGTTTACTCCAATAGACTCTAGAGGATGATTTTTTATCAAAAAAAAAACTCTAGGATATGAGGAGTAATTTGAGGAAGTTATTTGGGTATGTATTGGATAAAAAATGGATTTTTTATTTGTGAATATATGATAATAATAGGTTCCCTTTTATGAGAGAGAGGAGGGGCACTCTCAGAATTTCAAAAAATATTAATTTAAAATAAATTAAATTTTATGTAAAAATGGATAAAAATTGTTAATTTCGAATGAAAATAAGAGTATTATTATAAAACCTCTCATTCAATAAAATTTAGCATGTTTAGATCATATTTGTACGCTTATCTTTCTGTTTTAACCCTTCACCAACCCTTTTGACAATTACAATGATATAAATTTATTTTACTCTTAAGGGGTTAATATAGTTACTATAAAACGAAAAATAGCCCATAAATGGACCATGGTTGATGTAAGTAACTATATCCCTTTAAATTGGCCAAATATATGATTTTTATGAATTTTAAAATATTTATTAAAATATTATTTATTATAAAATAACATTAATGTCAATTTTGGAAGTATTTATTTAATTTTAATTTTGAAACAAAAAAATAATTTAATTAGAATAAAACACATAAAAACTCTCTAATATATCATAAAAATTGTGGGACACAAAAAATAACCCAAATAATATTATTTTCAGAGTTTCTAAAATCATTTTATTTATTTCATTTACTGCTTGTAAAAGCAATGTGTCAATGTTTCATATGCATTTAATGAAAAATATTTCTTCAATAAAAATTATAAATAAATTAACATCATGAAAAAAATAATATAGGTTTAAAATTAATATTTAAAGGTTAATATAGCCTTTATTTATCCCTATTTCAAAATTTTAAATATAATAAAATAAAGATGATGACATTTTTGACTTATCTTTATATAAAATAATATAAGGGATAAAAATCATTGAAAAATGGAGAAAAAAGGCCATATATTCTACTTTTTGATGATTATGGATGATGTATAATCATCCCATAAAATTAAGGCAAGTCTTAGGGTCATTATTTAGTAATTATTATTTTATTTTTAACCTTAATTACACGATTTACCTTTTTTTGTGAGAACAACAATTACCGAGGTTGATGTTCATAATTTTTAAAAAATAAAAGGTTAATATTTAACAAATTTATACCCAATAATTACAAATATTTAACCCATTTTTCTTGATTCAAAACATAGAAGTGGGAGAATTTAATTTAAAATTTCACTGAAAAAATGTGATGAAAAACAGTTTTTTATAAAAAAAATGTCCTTTTAATTATAAAATCTTTTTATGCTAAATTCAAGTATAAAATTAATTTATAAAACTATAATTTTATTTTTTAATATAAAAATTAACTAATTAAAATTTTAAACTATTCTAAAATAGAATTTTAAATTTTAAATGGTTGAAAAGAAAATACAATTTTCAATAAAAATATGAATTTTTCACTATTCACCTAAAATAAATATTTCATGAAAATTATTAAAAAATCATCTTAAGATAATTTTGACATTATGAATTCAAAAATAAAATTATTATTTTTTAAATTAAAATTATATAATTTACACTTTTAAATAAAATCTTATAATAAAAGTGTTTAATAAAACTATTTCCTTTTTGATTTAAATGTTACTTAATATTTTTAAAATGAATATAAATACCAATTTCATGAATACCAAGAAATATGAAAATGATTTATTCTACCTTAACATACTCACTTTTATAAATTAAATCCTCATATTTTTATTCACTTATTAAACAAGTGGGGATATCTTTTCCTCATAGCATTTTTTGATTCCGATGTTGCTTATTACGCCATATAGTTTTCCCACAATACCTTAACTTAATGAATTGACTTGTTTCAAAACACTTACTCTCTACGGTTAAGAATCTAAATAGGTATTTCCTTATAATAAAGGTTCTCTTCAGGCTGAAATACTTCAGGGCTCAAAATATGTGATGAATCTGGAACATATATCCTCAATATTGAATCATGAAAAAAATTGTGTACCTGGGATAATTTAAAGAGAAATACACCTGGTAGGAAATTAATCCAAAATTCTCCAAGATTTTATATGGTCCAATGAACCATGAATAGATATTCCCATTTTTTCCACAACACATAACACATTCCCGTGGAGATAATTTAAGAAAAACATGACCCTTGGCTCAAAAGAAATATCTTTACTCTAGTTAGCTGCAAAGATTTTCTACCTACTCTAAGACATCTTCATATATTACTAAATCATATTCACATTCTCATCCATTTTCACTACCAACTCTAGTCCTATAAACTTCCTTTCCCCAACTTCATCCAAAAATAATAGAATTCAAAACCTATTTCCATATAATGACTTAAAAGGTTCCATCTATATACATGAATTAAAAGTATTATCATAAGAAAACTAAAATAATGAATGGTGTTAATCCAAAATTCTCTGGTAATTCATTGAATAATCATGAAGATTTTATTCCAAGGATTAAATCATTTTCTTTGAGTGTCCATCAGATTGAGGATGAAAATCTATACTAAAATATAATTCAATATCTAATGACTTCTAAAGACATTTTAAAATATTAGAAGTAAACTTGGGATCACTGTAAGATATAATAGGTATGGGAAATACATGTAACATGACTATATCCTTTGGTTACAGTTGAGAAATATAATCCTAAGACATAATATCTCTAATGGGAAGTAAATTAATATATTTAGTTAATAAATTAACAATAACCAAAGTCATATTATTTCCTCACCATGTCCTTGGTAATCCTACCATAAAATCCATAGATATATTTTCTTATTTCCACTCTGGAACTGGTAAAGTCCAAATCATCAATTTTAGTAATTATTATTATGATTTAACCAATAAAAAGTAAAAAATTTCATGGTAAATTCATTAATATCTCTTTTATATCCTTCAAACAAATAATAGTCCCAAAGGTCTCTATACATATTAGTGTTTCTAGAATGATCACAAAATGGGTAACTATGAGATTCATTCAACAATTATCTCTTTAAATGAGAATCACAAGGTATACATAATCTCTTTCAAATTCTCAAAACAGATTCTTTGTTAATATTAAATTTAGGAAATGTACCCTTATTAACAAATTCAACCTTTTATTATAACTCACGATCTTCCTTATGTGATTTATCAATTATTTTATATAGATATGACTACACTGGCACCAGAAACAAAATTAAAAAAGTTACTGCATCCTCAAATTCTAGGCCAAAATTCATCAAATCATTAACCAAAGGGCCATGCTCAAAATATAACATGATTAATGTAGTAATATTTTTCCGACTAAAATAATTGGCTAATTAGTTTTATTTTCTAAGATGATAATTAATTATGCAATCATAACCCTTAATTAGTTTTTTCCATCTTCTCTACCTCATGTTCAACTCTTTATAAGAAAATATATAATTCAAAATTTTATGACCCGTATATATTTCACATTATACTCTGTATAAAGGATTCCTACAAATTATTATAGTAGAAACCACCACATATAATTCTACATAATATGTAAGATAATTTAAATCATGAGGTTTTAGTTAATGTAAAGCATAAGCAATTACTTGATCATTCCTTATCAGAACAAAACCAAGACACTTCAAATAAGAATCATTATGAATGAAAAATTCACCATTTCTATAAGGTAAGGAAGAAACTGGATCATTCACTGATATTATTTTTTTAATTTCTTAAAACAATCATCAAATTCTTTCATCCAAATTAATTTAACTCATTTTTTATTCAACTTAGTCAATAAACTATAAAACTAACAAATTTTTTCAACAGAACTCTGATAGTTACATGATAATCTAAGAAAATTATCAATCTCTATGAAATTTTTTGGTCTTGATCACTCTTTGAAAATTTTATTTTTATTAGGTTCAATAGTTTTTTCATCATTAGAAACAATATGAACAAGGAAATAAATATATTACAACCAAAATTCTCCCATACTAAATTTTATGTATATATTCTTTTCAAATAATGTTTGAAAAACAATACTTAGTTATATCTCATGATACTCATGAATTATATAATATACCAAAATATCATCAATAAACACAAAAAAACAACTTATCCAAGAACTCATGTAAAACTCTACTCATAAGGTTCATAAATACAGTCCGTGCAATGGAAAATTAAAAATTCATAACTAAAAACTCATAATGTCTATATCTAGTTCGAAAATCCATATTCAGAATATCTACCTACTTCACCTTCAACTAATGGTACCCTAAACTAAGATCAATATTCAAAAAAACTACAATTCCTGGATTTGATCAAAAAAATTATAAATATAAGGAAAATGGTACTTGTTCTTAATAGTGATTTTATTCAAAGCACTATAATCAATGCAAAGATTCATGAAACCATCTTTCATCTTAACAAACAAAATAGGAGAACCCCATGGGGAAGTTCTAGGATAAATGAAACATTTATATATAAAATATTGTAATTACTTTTTCAATTATAAAAGTTATACTAGATTCATTTGATAAGGGTGTTTTGAAATATTCTTACCACCAGGAATCATGTCAACAATAAATCCAACTCATAAATCAGAAATAACACATGGTAAATAATCAGGAAAAAAACTATATATTCATTCACTACTAGAAGATCAATATTTTGAACAATTTTTCTTAACAGTATTATCCAGGTATCTTTCACTATCATCCCTAATCAATTTCTCATCATGTTGATATGTTATAAAAGTTATGAAATCACTGGAAAAAAAATTCTTAGATCTAAAATCTATCACAAAATGAAAACTATAAGACCTAGCCTTAAACATTACATATTTTGATGACTTTAGACTAGAAATAAATTTCTTTAATTACCAAATATTTTTTAGGTTTAAATTTTTATGGAATTATTTAATAACCCTTACATAAAAAACCCAAATATTAAAAACTAAACACTACTATTTATTATCCAATTTACCCACAAAATAAAACTTTTAAAGTAAAACATGATTTATTTTTCATGAAAAATATCCATGACTTTCTACCTGACTTATAATTTTTACTTACCCATCCTTAAACCCTATGATTTTTTTTAAAACATTTTATGAGAAAAAAAATATTATTAAGTGACATAGAAAAGGAAATAAGAAAGAAACATGTTAGTCAATGAATGCTTACAATATTTTTCCTTTTCAAAATAAACATTGGGGTTCAAAATAAATATTTTCTTCCCCTAGGAATAAAATTATCAGCCCAAATATTTTAATAAAACATTTAATAAGAAATATTAAATTAAAAAAACTCTTAAATTTTTCTATAATGTCAGTAAAAACTCATAAAAATGTTTTCAAAAAGTTAAACTTTTCACCCTTAACAATTAGTATATACTTTTATTTTAGTATAAGATTGTTATCTTACCATGATAAATCATAAGATTTACATAAAAACCCATAGAAATCATATATAAAAAATGTAGGTAACTTGGGATTTAATTTTCCATATAAATCTTACAAATGGAATAACCATATGATTGGATTCCATACCCAATTCATTGGAGGGATATCGTGGACCCACCTATCCTTGGTTTATAAGGGAACCACCCATCCTCAATTAATAACATAACCACTCATACTTGGTTTATAATAGAACCACCTATACTTAGTTTATAATAAGACCACTCATCACCATAAATAATTATCAATAATTAAAACATAATCATAAATCATGTAATTTTATCATTACAATCATAAAAATATTTTTTCCACACATAATAATAAATTTCTAGATATTAAAATATCTATTAAATTTTAAAAACATTTTTGAAAATAACCAAACCATTAGGAAGGAGGGGTTTTCTTTTATGAAAACATATAATATTTTTAATAAATCCAAAAATCAAATAATTTTTATGTAGGTGGGAATTTTCTTTCTACCGTATGCATTAAAATAGAACATTCCTTTTGTATTTTTGTAAAGAAAGTAAAAATATTCCATAAAAAGATTCAATTTTAAACCATTGAAATAAATTAAAAAGAGACATAAAGTTCCCTTTTATTATTTTATGTCCATATGAATACATTCATAATATAATTTAAAATACATTTACATGGAATAAAAATAGTTTTAAGGGAATCTTTAAAAGAGTATTTTTAAAAGTCCATTTCCTTGAGTCGAAATCGTAACATATGTTCTTTATCTTCCTAAAAAATAAACATATGGTAATTATTTACATGAAGAAGAAACTTTTTAATATTTATTACCCATTTAATTTTATCTATTACCATTCCATATTTTAATATTTAATCAATTAAAATCACATCAAGCATTTTGAAGATATTTAGTTCATAATTCAAAAATGAATTTGGTAGGTTTACTATGGTAAAAGTAGTAATTACTTCATAATGTACAAAATAATAATCATGAAATACTTATAATTTCTATTCATCAAATAAAATTTTAAAACAAATTATGAAATATTATTATGAAAAAAGATTACATTAAAATAATGGTGATGGTAGGTCATACATACGCATGAGTAACATTTCCAGCATTCAAAGATCATTATAGAAAGAATATAAGTATTATTTTATCTTTAAAAATGAAAATCATATCATAAAAACCATATTATTTCTTTAAATATATTTATATGTATCTTCCATGTGATGTGGTTAGGAAAAAATGAATCAGATCACTTTGTGGAGGTGGTAGTCCACATGTACGCACAAACGAAATTATCATTTTTTAGTGAATGGAAATGTAAAAAGTTAATGATATATTATCTTTTAATAATGATAAAAATATTATTATTGTCACACACATATATATATATATATATTAAATCCATCATAACTATCCATGAGTGTTGCTTGTGGAAAATGAATTACATCAGTTTGTGTGGCGGTAGTCTGCCATACACATGAATAATGGTTTCGTTTTCCATTTGATGGAAGAGAAAATGGATATAGGTTGTAACATTAACATAAAAAAAATCTGAACACATTTACAATAATGGTTTCATTATTTCATCATGGTTTAAAAATATTTTAAAGAGGTGGTTGAAGAAATAAAAAAATTCTTAACTAAGAACTATACTTCTTCTTCAGACAACCTCTTAAGGTTTATAGAAAAATCCTACCAAAGTCAGTTTTATTGTCAAAAAGACCTCTAGTTTGTGATAAGGAATATAAGTAAGTTATTTGGGTAGAGATTTTACAAAACAAAAGTCTTTTTGAAGTGTGAAAAAAATGAGAAGAAGATGTTCCCTTTATAAGAGAGGGGAGGGGTACTCTTGGATGTTCTTAAAATATTAAATTAACATAAATTAATTTTGATATAAAATGGATCAAAATTGATAATATATGAATATCATATGAGTATGATTCGATTTCCTCTCATGTAATAAATATTATACATGTTTGGATTGGATTTTCACCCTTATATTTTTTGTTTTAATCATTCATTAACTATTTTGACAATTATGATGATATAAATAAATCTTTTCTCTTAAAGGGTAAATATATTCACTATAAAAGGAAAAATTATACATAAATAAAACATGGTTGATTTAATTATCCATATCCCATTCACTTGGATGAAGATAATATTTTTAGAATTTTAAATCATTTAGTAAAATATTAATAATATAAATGTCATTTTTGGAAATATTCATTTAATTTGACATTTAAAAAAATAACACAATAATGGAATTTGAATAAAATGAAAAAAAACACAATAATATGTCATAAAAATATTTTAATACAAAAAATCACCCAAATTATATTATTTTTTGAGTTTTCAAAATAATTTTATTGATTTGTCTGTTACTTCCACAAACTCTATGTCAGTGTTGAATAAACATTTATGGAAATTATATCTTCTATAAAATTAAAAATAAATTACAATGATGAAAATAATAATTTAGATTTAAAATTAATATTAATATAAAAACATATTATCTATTTATCCATATGTTAAAATTTTAAAGATAATAAAACTAAGAGAATGAAATTTTTGAATTTTATTTATTTAAAATAATATAAAAGTTAAAAATCATGGAAAATGGAAAAAAGACCATACATTAAAATTTTAGCTGATTGGGAATGATATATAAACTAATAACAAAATTAATGTAAGTTTTAGCATCATTATTTAGTCATTTTCATTTTATCATTAACTATAATTACCCGATTTAATATTTACCTTAATAAACAAAATCACAAAGGTTACTTTTCATAATGTACAAAAGGGGTCATTTTTATAAAATTTGGACACAGAGAATGCAAATATGGAATCAATTTATCAATATTCAAAGCACATAATTGGAAGAATTTAATTTTAAATAAAATTGGCAAAAAGCGATGAAAAATTGTTTTTTTCAGAAAATTTCGCTTTTAAGAATAAAATATTTTTATACTAAATTAAAGAATAAAATTACACTAAAAAACATAATTGGATTATGAAAAAAAAATCATTAATATAATTTTAAAACTATTTAAAATAAAATTTTACTTTCTAAAACATGAAAAGAAAATACAATTTTCAATAAAAATCATTATTTTTTACTATTCATTGAAATATCAATCTTCCCAATAAATTCTCAAAAATTAATTTTAAGATAATTTTCACATGATTAATTAAAAAATTAAATTAATTTGTTCAATTTCAAATTCTATAATTTAAAATTTTATATAAAACCTTATATAAAAAGAGTTTAATAAAACTATTTTCTTTTTGATTTAAAAGTTAATTAATATTTTATAACGAATATAACTACCTGATACATTAATAATAATAAATATGAAAATGAATTTTTATATCATTACCTAGGTTATTATATTATTTCTCTTTGGGTAGATATAATGTTTTTTGAAAATATGACAGATAATGGTTTTTATATTTGTGTGAACTACCAAGAGTTGAAACAAAATTATGGAAAAATCCATTATCCACTCCAATGAATATATGGATTATTAGATCAATTTATGGAATATAACTAGTATAAAATATTTATTTATTATTTATTTACTCTAAAATATAGGTTAATTAGGATGATATTTAGAAGATCACATTCAGATTTTTCTATGGTCTTTTTGAATTTATGGTGATTCCCTTTAGAGTTATGAATTTACAAGAAGACTTTATGGGATTATAATAATTTTTTATGTTTTATGAGATTTTATATTAGTTCATTGTGGTGTTTATTGATGACACCCTACTGTATTTAAGGATAAATTGGGACTATACTGACAATTTGAATACTATTATAGATATCCTTTAATAAAAATAGTGAATGAGATATGCCCTAATGACACACACATACACATGCATATCTGATATATATAAATAAGGATTATATCTTATGGTATGATAAAAATAAGTGAAAGAGTATGACATGTATGAAAATTATTATTTTCATGAATATTAGGGTATATTATGTTATATAATATACATTATATCATAAGGGTTTTTTTGAGTTAGTTTCAATCATCATATATGATTCAAGATGAAACGTATAGAATGAATGCAAATATTTCAAGGGATTATCATAATATATGATAAAATCCAATCACAGTGATAAGTAATGATTGAATAAATACTTTTTAAACTGTTATAATCCAAACAAAACCTCTCTTATTTTAATACATTAATGTTGAATGATTCCTATGAATTAAAGTTATAATTTATAAGGGAGATAAGGTCATTAGTTACATGTGATGTAACTATTTTCATTACTCAAAATGTTTATGAAACCTACAAGTAAAAGAATGACGTGGTGATTGGATTGAGGAATTTCCTTATAGCCTATAAAAATAATACCTATCCATTAGGCATGGTTTGTCTCTCTTCCCAATCTTTCTGGATGAATCTCGACTTCTTCTAAATCTCTTTCTACTTTACATCTCTATTTCCTTGATGCTATCATATCCTATAAAGGATTCAGAGATCCCACATAAAACATTTTGTTGGTTCATATCATCACATAGATACTCCTCAAAGGGAATGACCCTTAGGTTTTTTCTTTGGTGATCTTCATCAAATGTTGTCAGTAATCGAATTTAAAGGTAAATGGTACGCATGTTCTTCATTTCTGGTTTTATGGTATTCAGTTTAAAAAACATGGAGTATTTTTTGTGGATATCAATTTCTCTGTATTTTTTCCATTATATTAATATTTAATCTATATATTGATATCCTTTAATGGAATCAAGTTCTATTAATTCTATTTTATTAATGAATTAAGAAATGAAGTTATTTAATATTGTATCATATGCCATTTCTAAATAATTAAATACAATACATTGTTGGATTAATGTCATGGAATATGATATATGATATCATAAGTAGTGAATTGTATTAAAATTTTAATTTTTCATTAATTGTATGAAATAATATCAAGATATCATATAATATGATTCCTTTGAAGTTTTTTAGAAAAAAAGAACCAAATTTCTCTTAAGATATCTAGGTTTGTCGTTAAATTCAATAATGTAGGAAGTGTCATAGATATTAGTCCTAAAATATTACTAATAAAGGTGGATATTATACAATCAATTATAATTTAAGATTCAGGATGAATCATAGAATACATTATATATAATAAATTTTAATTTTTTATTATTTTTAATTATAAATTTATTTTAATAAATTATAAGTTATTTATATATATTAGAAAATATATTTTGTAATATTTATAAATTTATAAAATTGTTTTATAATTTAATTAATTATAAAATATTTAGGATTAATTAATTAAAAGTTTTAAAACATGTATAAATATTCAGTTAATATTAAGAGTTAATGTGACAATATCTTTTACAAATTTTTATACAATTTATTATACCCAAGAAAGCGTGGGAGCCGACGAAAGTCAGACCCATAAAAATATTAAAAAAAAAGAGAAAAATAGAGCCAGAGTTACAAGGGGTTATTACATATCTGAGAGTGAATCACACCACACATATCAGCATTCACCATTGCTTCACACCAATTAGGAATTGTAAAACACCAAAACATACCCGTCTCACTGACAACCTTCTTGGACAACACATCTGCAACTTGATTTACTTCTTGATATGTGTGGGAGACTTCCAAATTGAGATGAGCGCTCTTGTTGAGACACTCAACCCAAAGAGGTATAATTTTCCACGGTACATCCCGTGTCCTTGCCTTCAAAGCTTTCACAGCAACCTCAGAGTCAGATTCAAGCCACAATGGTGTCCAGTTGTACCAAGCAACATAATCAATTACATATATCATGGCCAATAACTCAGCCTCATACGCCGTTTTAATTCCAGTAGAGTGATAAAAACTCCCCTTGACGAATCCACGATGAGTAAGAAAGACACCTCCACATCCCGAGGGGCCGGGCGTTCCTATCGCAGCCCCATCTACATTAACTTTTAACCATGACGCAATTGGAGTAATCCATCGAATGCATTTAACCATTCTGGGTTTCCTCGGTCGACCTGCATTAACTTTTAACCATGACACAATTTATAAAGGTTTTATAAATTAATAAATAAGGAAAAATATAATGTGTTTGTATTTAGAAAATTATGAAATTTTAATAATGACTGAATTTTAAATGTTCGAATTAAAAGAGCTTTATTTAGAAATTATTCGAACAATAGAAAAGGGGTTTTGTTAAATTAATATTATAAAAGGTTTAAATAATTTTAATGTGTTAATATTGGATTATGTACAATTTTTACATAACTAAAATTGAAATATACAATTTTATATTTTATAAAAATCATAAATTCGTATAAAATACCATATAACGAATATAATGAATTTCATATTTGAAATAAGTTAAAAAAATTATATTTATCATGAAATTAATTATATATTTTTTATGATAATTTTTCTTTGAATTGTTCATAATATTTATCACTTGTTAAATTTTTTAATTTTTTATGTATTAATAATTCCATATTTAATTTGTAGATATAATTGTTATATATGGAATTTTTATGTATGGTTTAGTTTATAACATTAATTTCACCTTTTGAAATGTAATACTATATTAGGCACACTAACATAATATTTAGATTTCACTTAACTTAACATTATATTTTTATTATAGGTATATTCTTGAATATATTAGTTAGGAATAGTTTTTACATATTAGGATTTAGAATTATAATGCGTTAAATTCTATCTTAAGTAAATCCAACCTAGAGAAAGGGAATAAGGGCCAGACTTCCCAACAGTATAGAGGCTAGGACTTGATCTAGAAAGGTGGGTGTTAGCCATCCACTACTCTAGGATTACTCTTACTGAGTTTTTCAATCTCATATATTTTAAAATATTTACATGAAAATTGTATATATATAATAGATGAGATGCATTTGGATGTGTATGAGTATGTTTTCAACTATTTTTAGGTTATTAACACAAAATTTTGTGTTTTTTTAAAAATTTACAAATTAATATGGTGTGAACATATTAATTTAGTTGTTGGAATAATAATTTCATGACTAAAATGTTAGAATCATATATACCTAAAGGGAATAACATGATATAAGTTTGTGAGATAGAAAATAAAACTTTGACTTCAAAGTGTGAAATTACATCCAAAGAGAAAATTTTTAAGACCTCAATCATTCGGTAAGGGTAACCATAATAGTTTGTATCCCATGTATTTTCATGTGTAAGGTAGGCATGTAATTTGGGGATCCCACCATTTTAGTTCCTTATTCATAGAATTTTTATTGGGTTGCACAAAGATGGGAAACCCTAATAGTAAGGATACCAGAGGAATAGATTTGGGTTTATCTAATTTATATATTGAAAAATGAGTTTTCCACTTGAATATATATAATTAAATTATGATATTCCTTAAAAGTGTTATCTAAAAAATATGGCCATGGATTATTTACATGCTCAACCTAATGGTATTCATGATGAAATATGGGCCATGGAACACCAAAAGATATGATGTATGGGGTCATCATTTTTATTTGGAGTAATTATAATAGATTTCCTTATTAATTTAATACAAAATATGATACCCAATATATAAAAGAATATATTATAGATAATTCAATCATCATAATCTAGATAGATTCTAAGATAAATTTTACATAAAGAAAAACTTTGTAACACACCAATATTTTACTATTTTTTTCTTTTAACACCTTATGCAATAGATAGAATGGTCCACATGAAACACAAAAACATAATGGAATGTTATACAATCTGTTAAAATAGATATTAATCACTAAAGAATCTGTAAAATAAGAAGTTACAGACAGTAGTAACAATGTTATGAAATAAAGGTCTCTTTTAATTCTGATTCAATTAGTCTGGTTAAATAGTTAAAAAATATTTTTATAAAAAAATTAATTTTAACAAATGTATATATTTCATTTATGATATATTTTTATTATAAATAATAGATTAACACTAATTTTAGAATAAAAGTTAATATTCTGAAAGAATGATTTCCTATAAAAAATAAAAAAATATTTTTCACTATAATTTATGATCATATTTAAAAGTTAAATTTATGAATTATTGAATGTGAAATTTAAAAAAAAACATCAATTCATTTTTAGGCTTACAAAAAAAATATTATTTTGGTATATTTTTTTGATTTTCTTAAATAATTGAATTTTTAGGTGAATAGTAAAAATATAGTTTTTACCAAAAGTGTGAATTTTATTACTTTATAAGAATTTACTAGAAGTGTATATAAATTTTAATTGGTAAAATATTCATTTAAAAAGTAAAATAATACATTTTAAAAATACCGTGTTGAATTTTTAAAATCTATGATTAACATTTTAGGAACTTAAGTAATATTGTTCAATAAATATTTTTATATTTTCTTTTAATTAAATTATATTTTGGTAAAATTTGGTATTTTATTTATTTTAAATCTTTATAAAATTTATTTAAGTTCTAGTATACAAATTTATATCATGAAAATGAAATACATGAAATTTTTTATCCCACCCATAAATTTTAAACATAAAAATTCATTTTTTTTTTCTAAAAATGGGGTTTTTTACATTACCTACACTATTGTTAAAATTGATTTTTCTTACCCATATAAATTTTATCTAATAAAATTGAAGTCATATTTGGAATAATTATGTAATTAGTGACATTTTAATTTTTTGCATTAAAATTAAATTATAAAGGTAATTATTTTCCATGGTAAAACCAAAAATGGTAAAATTAAAATATCCAAGACTAGGGGACTTAAAAATATGTTTAAAACATGTTTGTGAATGAATTTTTTAGATATTTTAAACCTTATATCATACCTCAATCCATTATTTCCCATTTTTTGATCCACTTGACATGTTTAACATGTGCTCCCGTTATATTAAGTGGTTAGAATTAAAAGAATCCATTATCACCACCTAAAAATGAGGGCTCTCACCACCCCTTCAAGACCACTAAATGAATTAATTTTCCAACTAAGATTCTACTAATTTCAATCCCTATATAATTATATTCCTTTTCCTTAATCTTATGGTCATGATATATTGGCTAAATACCCACATTTCCAAGGATTATTCCAAGGAAAAGCCCATTAACTCAACGTGAATACTTTTTTCTATAACTTATTTTATTTTCTTTATTAATTTATTAAAACAAATATTTTTATTCCTATATAATTACATTATTATTATTATTATAAATAATTTTATTATGTTAAGGGAATAACTGTTAACCACCTTTCCACTTTTTTATTAAGGAAAATGAAATCGTCATTCGTGCATTGTGCATACTATCACCTTCATGAAGCAACAAATTAAATTTTTTCATCACCACTTACATCATCTAATTAAAATAGTGAAATTTAAGAATAAATGTGAAATATATAATATAATTATGATTATTAATACAAAAATTATAATCCACCATCTTTACCTATAATTCTTTGAGAAATGATAACGTTAACCGTGTGTTGTGAAGACTACCACCTCTACAAAGTACCATATATAATTTTTTATCTAGTTTATTTATTATTTATTAAAATATATTATAATATGATTCCCATACATAATATTATCTAAATAATATCAATATTGTTATTTATTAATGATATTATTCCAATTGAATCCACTTTTATAATCATAACCATCCATTAATTATGGTATGTTAATGTTTTGTTCTGTAACGTCTCAGCTTAGGTGTCATGAAATGGTGCCCCGATCCAGTTCACCACATGAACTTAGGTGCACCTCCCCATACACTAGAGGCTTCCTAATAGCAGTGAGGGTCTGGTAAGTTAGTTTTGGGGAGACTATACCCTCCTTTATTAGAGTAAAACACTAGTGTAAGTAAACCAGTAATAGAAGAAGTATATATAACAGTAGAAATTTTACAATAATATCCAAAATAGGAAAAAAATACTCAAATGAAAAGGAAACATGAAATTTCTATATTTTTATCAAGTTTTTAAAAGAACAAAACTAGTAGAAAAGACACTATTGACTCCCAAGAGGGTCCTGAACCACGTCTGGTTCCCTCAACGAAGCTCCATCCCCGACCATCAATCTAAACCAGATCCCTTTCCCTTAACCTATAATAAAAAACAAATTCTATTTGAGTACCGGTCAGGCATCCTGAGTAGGGTGTGAGTACGATTTAGTAGGCCACCACCAACAGCATCTAAAAAAAATCCAGTCAACAACAAGTGTATGCAGTTGTATAAAAAAATAATTACAATCCATAATTTAACAATTATAACATTATTAATTAATATTTATTAACCACATATATTATTAGGTTTGAATCATGTCACACATTCAATTCACAATTTTTATCACAAATTTATCCTTAGTGTAGAATGTCATGTCTAACACTCAAAAAACCATTGGTGTAGAATGTCATGTCTAACACCCCAAATCCTATTTATTATTATTTATCATTGGTGTAGAATGATGTGTCTAAAACCCTAAATCTCAATAATATTGATAGACCTATCAGCGGTTTAGAGCACCATGTATAACACCCAAAATCTCTGAAAGGTTCTGTCGTGGGCACCCTCAAATGATTAGTGATTTTTTGGGTGTTTAGGTGCAGTAGAGTGGCTGACCAATGTCGTCTCTCAAAAGAGGAACTAAATTAAAACAACTTCTTAAAGGTATTATAAAAATAAAATAAAAGAGGGAAAAATAAAAATACTTTAAATTATGGGGGGGGGTTTACCATTCATAAAACTTGAAGAAGTTTTCTATAATAAGATTGTATAATATTTTTTTTTATTTTTGAAATGAAGTTAGATTAAAAAGACACAACAAGAAGATGTTTTTTAGACAATATTTAAAAGGAATAATAAATCTAACTCTACCTATTTATTTACTTATTAATCATTATCAATTAAATTAATATCCACTTAATTATGATCCCCTAATTTTTTAACCCTCGAACCCTATGAGAATTAACTTTACCACAAAGATGAAGAGAATTAAGCCCTAGTCTATCTTCAGAACATGAAATCGCAACACCCTACTTTGATTGATGTTCTAAGGATAGATTATGATTAGTGATAAATTAAATCACATGTCCATTCTAGAAAATGAGGATGAATTGATATTAGGGATAATATTTTAACTCTACAAATTTATCCCGCGTGGTCTTGTTTTACCGATTAATTTTGCGCTCTCACAATTTACACAAATTCTCGACCTCGCGTGTTTCTGTGTTAATTATTCAATTTCTTAATTAGTTTCTTCTAATTTAAAAACTAAATTCATAGATCATATTAATTGAATTATAGTAGCTGATTGATTAAAAATAAATTAACGAATAATCTTATAGGTAGATCGATTACAAAAAATAACTATGCTTCCATGGGCGGTGTAGTCATCGTAGAAACGTTTTGCATGTGCAAAGGATTAGAAAGGGTAAAACCCAATATAATTTCAACTCTTGATTCCAACCCAATTAGAAATATTAAATAATAATAAAATAGAGAAAAACATGGGAATAAAGAAGAAAATATAATAAATAGAAGAGTAACAAAGAAGTTTATTATGCAAGCATAAATATTACAAAGCAAGAAAGAGAGGAAGGCTTCGATGAAGGGATACTTTCTTCAAGAGACCCCCCTATGAGTATAAGGAGTTAAAAAACCTATAAGTTGGTGAGAGTAATCCTCTATAGCTCCAAAATGGAATCAATTCACTCCTTGGACGAACTTCTAAATGAGGTTCCCAAGGTGTTCTTTTATAGGCAAATTAGAAGGTGGTTTTGAGCACACAGATTGTGTAAAACCACCTGGATCGTAGTTTTCGGCCACTAGAAAGTAGAATAACCCTTTGGAAAAAAGTATAAAGTTGTATCCCCACATCAGGAATATCTCCACCAAATTTTTGGCTCCATTTGGACAATCACATCTAGAGATATTGATAAAATACAGAACACCGCTTTTGACTTGTGCAGATTTGATTCCCTTGACAGATCAGTTCGGATTTTCATTTTAGAGGCCGAATGAGGCTTGGGTTCCTTCATATGAAATGGATACCATTAGGTTTTGGAGCGGACCACAAAATTTCATCCCATTTAGAGGCACTCATTTTTAGAAATGTGCAAAACAGTGGACATATATCTTTGGGCTTCCATGCAGTTTGACCCATTTCCCTTCTGGATCATCTCTGACCCTCCAAATCGCCTCCTCCTACAAAGAAATAATCAAAACAAGAATAATTTCCCTTTTTAAGAGTAATGAAAATTTAATAATTGAATCAAATTGGATGTTCAATTTGATATAATATTGGTAATTTTAAATACAAAACTAATTTAAAATAGTGATGTAGGGGTGAAATAATGTAGTGAATTGTGATGCGATCACACCCCCACACTTACCCTTTTGCAATATTGGGAAAAAAAATAATATTATATATTCCAAAAAATTGTGAAAAGTAAACATCAATATCAAAATAAATTTTAAAACACATATCCTTGAGATTCAACAATTCCACACTATGAAACAAATGATATCATGCCTCATAAAATCCATTATTTCAAGTTCTCTATTTATAATATTCAATATATTTCCACTTCATTTGTCCTCCCATAAACACAAAACACTTACCTCGCTTTCATTTTCTCTCATCACAAAAATTACAAATTTTCAGCAATGTCTTTCTCATCCAAACTCATACAAGGGTCACCATAGGCTTGATAAATTCATACATCACCACCCAATGTGAGTAAAGGATATATGTTTAAAATGAGAAATTTTTAGGGTTATTCTGTGGCTTTTAGTTGGTAGGATTTAGATGTGAAAAATTCTGAGGCTGAATGAGGAGGGCTTGGCTCTTTTTAAATAAAAATTGCATTAATATAATTTTCACTTAAATGTGGTCTCCTCCTCAACCCCCTTATCATCAATTCATCTCCATCATCACAAAAAGTCATGGAAAGTTTACACCATTAATCGTTTCGGAAAAAAATTCCAATCTTCTCCAAAATAGTTTTTTGTGAAAGCTCGGGATAGGCACAACTTTCTTTTTTTAGAAGTTCCATAAAGGCACAACTTTCAATAGAATGATTTTTTTCAGCAGCAAACACGTCTCTTTAGAATTTAATTTTTCACCCAAAGTATCACAAAATGTGGTATCACAACACAAGACATCTTCCCGTACACTTAAGTTCAACTATATTATGCAATTTCACTTCAAGAGTTGGTTGGAGAGGGAACATTGGCTTGTAATGTGGCTAACCTAACAGGCTGTTCTTAGATTATAAGGGCTACAAGGATTAAATGTTCAAGGTAGGACATTATAAAAAATGATTATTTGAAATAGGGGCTTCAATAACAAAGAAATTCCTCAATAATTTAAAACATAATTACCTTAAACCCTCAAGTTTTGATAGGAATAAATCAAATTCTGGTTAAATCAATCATGGTTTAGTTCTCTCAAGAAATGAGGTAAATGTAAATAATAAGAAAATAATGGTTCATAATCCTCATAAGAAAGTGATTTCAAATATAAAGATAGTGAGATGTGGCATGTGATTTAAAATTCAGAGTAATTTTCATGAAATTACAAAAGATTTGAACTTGAAATAGTCATTTTCATCATTCATTTAAGCTCAGTTTCAAGGGATAAATTATTTTACTTATTGATATGGATTTCAAAATGGTGATGAGAATCATTTTAGCTGAAAAGTTTCAAAAACACACAAAAAATTTAAAAATAAACACACAAAATTTGAAAAACACACAATTTTTTTTGTTTTTTTTAATCATTGAAAAATACGAAAACAATTGAAATTACTAAACTAAAAGGTTCCCTCCCCCACACTTAAAATATTTCGTTGTACTCAATGTGAACCTATGAGATGATATATGCACATGAAATGTAGAATTTTAAATAGGAAGAATAATATAAAAGTGAAAGGGTTAGGAATAGCCTGTTATGTTAAAGTGATGATGGGGTCATGTAGTTTGATGAAATCCTCTGCATTAGTAGGAAGTCTCTCAATGTATTTCTTCAAATGTTTCCCATTTACTATAAATCTCCTTCTAGTGTCCTCTTGTGCGATCTCTACTACACCGTAAGGAAAAACATTAGATACAATATAAGGACCTAACCACCTGGAATGCAACTTACCAGACATCATCTTTAGTCATGAACTATAGAGCAAGACTTTCTCTCCAACTTGAAATTCTATTTCCTGGATCATTCTGTCGTGATATTCTTTTGATCTTTCCTTATAGATCCTTGAGTTCTCATATTAAGACAATCGAATATCCTCAAGCTCTAAAATTTGTAGCTTCTATTGGATTCTAGCTTGGGCAAAATCTAAGTTGTATTTCTTTATATCCCAATAAGCCTGATGCTCAACTTCCACAGGGAGATGGCACACTTTCCCAAAAAAATCCAAAATGGGGACATACCAATGGGTGTCTTGTATGCTATCCTATAATCTCACAATTCATCATCCAAGCACTTGCTCTAATCCTTATTATTTGGCTTCACAGTTTTCTCAAAAATTTGTTTCAACTAATGATTTGAAACCTCAGCCTAGCCATTTGTTTGGGGGTGGTATGGTGTTGATGTTTTGCATGTCACCCCATACTTCTGAAGGTGGGAAGAAAAAATCCGATTGCAGAAGTGTGTCCCTTGGTCACTAATGATGGCCTTCGGTACTCCAAACCTGAAAAAAATCTATGCTTTGACAAAGTACACTACAACATGATAATCATCAGTCCTAGTGGCCTTATCCACCACCCATTTTATCACTAATCAACAACATCCAAAATATATAAAAAACCAAAAGAATTGTGAAAAGGACCCATAAAATTGATGCCCCGTAAATCAAAAATATCACAGAATTATATGGGTTGTTGAGGCATCTCATGTCTTCTAGAAATGTTTCAAGTGTGTTGGAAACATGAGCACGAAATACAATACACATGAGCATCATGGAGTAAGCTAGGCCAATATAATCCAGAGTCTAAACCTTTCCTAGCTATCTGTTGGGGTCCAAAGTGTCCACCACAAGCAAGTGTATGACATAATTGTAGAATAGACTCAAACACATGATCATGAACACACCTCCTAATAACTTGGTCACTACACATGCGCCATAGGTATGGATCATCCCAAACATAAAATCTTGACTCACTCTTTAATTTTTAGACTTGATTTTTATTTAAATTTGAAAAGATTCTAGAGGAAACAAGGTAGTTAACTAAATTTTCATACCAAGGATGTGTACCTAATATGGAATAAAGATAATCATCAGGGAAAGTGTCCTGAAGTGGTACCTGGTCCAAGGTGTCATCCTCTTGTGTGTGAGTAATCCTACTCATGTGGTCTTCCACCAAGTTTTCCAACCCATTCTTTTCCTTTATATCAATATCAAATTCTTGAAGGACTATCCATCGTATTATCCTGGGCTTTGCATCTGGCTACTTCAAGAGGTACCTCATAGCTACATGGTCAGAAAAAACAACTACTTAAGAGCCCAATAAATATGAATGGAATTTATCTAAAGTGAACATGACATAAAGAATCTCCTTTTCTGTGGTTGTGTAGTTTTATTGGGTTGAATCTAGTGTCCTTAATACATAGGCAATCACATGTGAACATCCCTCCACCCTCTGAGATAAGATATCTCTAACTATGAAGTTGGAGGCATCACACATAATCTCAAAAGGAAGCTCCCACCATTGGGGCTGTATAATCAGGAGAGTGGTCAGACACTTCTTTATATCATCAAAGGAAGTCCTGAAATAATCATCAGATACAAAATCAGAATCCTTTTGAAGTAATCGTGACATAAGAAGATAAATCTTACTAAAATATTTGATGAAGTGCCGAAAAAATCTTGCATGCCCTAGGAAAGATCTAACATTACGCACACATGAAGGATATGGTAAGGATAAAATAATTTCTATCTTAGATCTATCAACCTTTATCCCATGTTTTGACACTACATGTCCTAAGACAATGCCATGCTCTACCATGAAATGACACTTTTCAAAGCTCAGGACCAGATTCTTCTCAATACAACGATTAAACACCTTTCCCAAACTACTTAGACATTTATCAAATTAGGATCCATACACTATAAAATAATCCATAAATACCTCCATGTAGGTCTCAATAAAATCAGAAAAAATACTCACCATGCATCTCTGGAAGGTACCTGGGGCATTGCAAAGTCCAAATGGCATCCTTCGGTAGGCAAACATACCAAATGAACAAGTGAAGGTAGTATTCTCATGATCCTACAGAGCAATAGGAACCTGAAAATTTCCATAAAATCCATCCAAGAAAAAATAATGTGTCTTCCTAGCTAGTCCCTTAAGCATTTGATCAATAAATGGGAGGGGAAAATAATCCTTGTGGGTGGACTGATTTAGTTTCCTATAATCAATACACACATGCCAACTGTTTTGTACCCTCATTAGAACTAACTCATCTTCCTCATTTTTAAAAACTATAACACCAATTTTCTTAGGCATAACCTGAATAGGACTCACCCACTGGAAATTTGAAATGGGATAGATTATACCTATCTCGAGCAAATTTTCAACCTTTTTTTTAACAACCTCCAAAAGTGTTGGATTGAGTCTCCTTTGCGGCTACCTAACTGGTTTATCCCCATCCTCCAAAATAATCTTGTGCATTCAAATAGAGGGGCTAATACCTGATATGTCATCCAAGGTCCATCCAATTTCCTTAATGTTATCCCTCAAAAATTCAAAAGTTTTTCTTCATGTTCAAAAGAGATATTGTTAGCAATGATAACAGATAATATTTTACCACTCAACCAGTATGAGTATTTGAGATTAGGTGGAAATGGTTTGAGTTCTAATATAGGGGGTGTTGTATGGATGGATATAGTGAAGGAACTGAAATATGTGAAGAAAGAGCATCAGTATCAGAATAGACATCATCAAAATCAGAGAATAGTTTATCAAATCCATCAGCATACTCAACATCCATGTCATAATCAGAGTTCACATGATCAAAATCAGAAAATGAACCCATTTAAAAATCAAATCTAAGAGAGTATTGTTCATTAGAAATAGGTGTGTAAGTACTCTTAGACATAAAACTGGAACCAATACTCATAATCTCCTTAAGCATAAGACAATAAAACTCCATGGGGTTTTTATTTGGTGGTTCAAAATGGGAGATAAAAAATTTAGAATGGTCCTCTAAGGGGTACTTCATAGAGTACATAACATTAAATATTACAAATTCATCTCCAAAATCCATGGAAAGTGTACCCTTATTGACATTTATGATAGTTATTGTAGTTTTGAGGAAGGTTATACATAAGATAATAGGATCATGTGAACTTACCTGATCGTCCTCCATGTTAAGCACGTAGAAATTTTCTGGGAAGATCATGTCTCTTATCTAGACAAGTACATCCTCAAGGACTCCCACTGGATATGTCGTAGCTCTATTCGCCAAATGCACCACTACTCTCGTCTACTTCAAATAACCAACCTGTAAAGAAAATAATACAGGGTGAGGCATCACATTTATGGAAGCTCCCAAATCACAAAGAGCACCAAAAAAGTGAAACTCCCATATGGTGCGTGGTATGGTGAATGTCCCTAGATCTTTTCACTTTGTTGGAATTTCTAGATTTGGTGTAATGAGTGTTGAAGCATTCCTTCCAAGATTTATCCTATCATTTCCCTTGATCCCTCTTTGATTGGTACAAAGTTCGTTTAAGAATTTCTCATATATTGGGATTTTCTTGATGGCTTCAAGTAGAGTAATGTTGATCTCCACATGCTTGAATGTGTCCAAAACCTCCTTTTTCATTGCCTCTTTATCCATATTCTTGGTTTGAAAAACCCTATTTGGAAAAGTAAAGGGGTTAGGAGGAACATCATTAATCTTTTTCTTGCCTTTATCTTTCTCCTTGGGTTTCTCATCAGCCAGTTTTGAATGGGGCTTCTCCGGAGTTGAGGTGAATCCCAGTGGAACGATGGGTGCAGATTTATCAGTTGTTTTATTTCCACTTCTCAATGTGATGGCACTGACATTCCCCTTGGGATTTAGAGTAGGTTGGGAAGGTAGATTTCTGGATTTCATACTTACCAGTTCACGGAGGGCAGTAGCAATCTGGCTCATTTGAGTCTTCAACTCCCTCAGCTCAGAACCTTGAATCTTCAGGTCATTCTGTTGATTAAGAAAAATTTTCTTCAAAATATCATCAGTGTTAGAATATATCTTTGGTTGAGAATTCCCTTTTTGTTGACTTTTTTGATGCTTGAGCTTCAAATCACCTTTGGGGTTGTTGGAAACCCTATTGGTAAGGTGGTGTTTGTTGGATGTTTTGTTGAAAGGGGGGACTTTTTTGTTGACCAGATGCATACCTCATGTCCGATTGATCCTTCCATACTTGGTTGTATATTGGTGAAAACGAATCAAAATTCTTTTAGGGATATGGTTGTTGTTGCTGCTGCTGATATGGTCTCCCAGGAAACACTGATGCACAATCTTCTATTTCTTGTAGTTGGGGGCAACAGTTAGTTGGGTGGTCTGTTTCAGGGAAAATGCCACAAGGCCTTGAATTAGGGGGTTGGGATGTCTTTTGAGCCAATTCAATATGCCTCACCATAGTGGTAAATTATTATAACTTAGTATCAATCAAATGAATTTCAAGAGAAAGTGGACTTACCTGATGTACTCCTCGAACATGTGGTGTACCTCGATCACCAAATTATTGGGAGTTTTGGGTCATCTTGTCAATCAATGCATGTATAGCTACTGCTGTATTCTACACTAATGTCCCTCCAGCCGCATCATCCACCATGATTCTCTCCATAGGTGTGATTCCATCATAGAAGTACTGGATGAGTAGTTTCTCACTGATTTGGTGATGTCTAAAGCTTGCGTACAACTTCTTGAATCACTCCCAGTGCACATACATTGACTCCCCTTGTGCTTTCTTGATCCCAAAGATCTCTTTTCAAATGGATGTGGTCCTTGATACTAGAAAAATATCTATAAGAAAATACGTTTCAAATCTTTCCCACCAGTTACATCTTTAGGTTATAAATAATACATCCAATCCTTTGTAGCTCCATCAAGTGAGAATGGGAATGCTCTTAGTTTGATTTGATCCTCAGAAACATTTCTTGTTTTTAAGGTAGAGAAAACCAAATTAAATTCTTTTAATTTTTTTGTAGATTCTCACCAGATAATCCATGAAACATTGGAATAAGATGAATTAACCCATATTTCAGTTCAAAGTCCGATTCGATATTCGGGTATGCAATACAATTTGGTTAATAGTTAATATTAAGTTCAGCCAATTATCGAATGATTCTATTAAGTTAGCTGTTATTGTATTCATCTATTGGTTCTTGTTTTGAGTTGGACTTAGAAGTGTTTCTAATTTCAATGTTCTTAGAGTGGAGGAATTCTACAACTGGTTTAATGTTGAAACTTCCTGTAGACTGAGAATGACTGATTCAATCTTGAAGGCAATGTTCAATCTCAGGGTCAAGATCTAAGAGATCTTCAGGATTAGTTCATGTCATAAATAAAATGAAAATGAAAATAAGGAAAGTATACTATAGTAAACTAAAAATTATAAGTTTGAGTTGAAGGACCAAAAAGAAGAAAAAAAATAGAAGAAGACGAAAGAAAAAAAGCATATTGGGTAAAGAAGAAAGAAAGAAGAGAAGAAGAGAATAAAATGTAAAATAAAATGAATGCCTCTAATTGGTTGAAATAATTACTTGCCTCCCTGAAAATGGTGCAAATTTGAAAGGCGCTGTCGTGGGTTCCCTCAAATTATTAGTGATTTTTTGGGTACTTAGGTGCATCAGAGTGGCTGACCAAGGCCGTCTCTCAAAGGAGAAATAAAATTAAAACAACTTCTTAAAGGTATTATAAAAATAAAATAAAAGAGGGAATAATAACAATACTTGAAAGTATATGGGGGGGTTTTACCATTCATAAAACTAGAATAAGTTTTCTGGAAAAAGATTCTATAATAATTCTTTTTTTATTTTTGAAATGAAGTTTGATTAAAAAGACACAACAAGAAGATGTTTTTTTAGACAATATTTAAAAGGCGTAATCGATCAAACTATACGACTTCATTTACTTATTAGTCATTATCATTTAAATTAATATCCACTTAATTATGATACCCTAATTTTTTAACCCCTAAACCCTATAAGAATTATCTTTACCACAAATATGAAGAGAATTAATCCCTAGGCTATCTTTGGAACATGCAATCGCAACACCCTGCTTTGATTAATGTTCTAAGGATAGCTTATGGTCAGTGGTAAATTAAGGCACATGTCCATTCTAGAAAATGATGATGAATTGAGATTATGGATAATATTTAAACTCTACAAATTTATCCCTCGTGGTCTTGTTTTACCGATTAAGTTTGCGCTCTCACAATTTACACAAATCCTCGACCTCACGGGTTTCTGTGTTAATTGTTAAATTGATTACTTAGTTTGTTCTAATTAAAAAAATCAATTCATATATCATATTAAGTGAATTATAGTATCTCTTTGATTCAAAATAAATTAATGAATAAGCTTAGAGGTAGATCAATTACTAAAAAGAACTACGCTTCCATGGGCAGTGTAGTCATCGTAGAAACATTTTGCATGTGTAGAGGTTTAGAAAGGGTAAAAACCAATCTTATTTCTACTCTTGATTACAGCCCAATTAGGAATATTAAAGAATAATAAAACATATAAAAACAAGGGAATAAAGAATAAAATATAAGAAATAGATGAGGAAGAAAGAAGTTTATTATGAAAACATAAATATTACAAATCAAGAAAGAGAAAAAGGCTTCGATGAAGGCATCCTTTCTTCAAGAGCTCACCCTATGAGTATAAGGAGTTCCAGAACCTCTAAGGTGGTGAGATGAATCCTCTATAACTCCAAAAATTCATCACTTCACTCCTTGGATGAACTTCTAAATGAGGTGCCCAAGGTTTTCTTTTATAGGAAAATTGGAAGGTGGTTTTGAGCACACAGATTGTGTAAAACCACTTGGCTCGTAGTTTTCGGCCACTAGATAGTAGAATATCCATTTGGAAAAAACTATAAAGTTGTATCCCCAAATCAGGAATATCTCCACTGAAATGTTGGATCCATTTGGACAATCACAACTGGAGAGATATTGATAAAATACAGAACACCGCTTTTGACCTGTTCAGATTTGATTCCCTTGACAGATCAGTTATAATGGAAATTTTAGAGGACGAATGAGGCTTGTGTTCCTTCATATTAAATGTATCCCATTACGTTTTGGAGTTTACCACAAAATTGCAGCCCATTTTGAGTCACTTATTTTTAGAAATGTGCAAAATAGTGGACAAATGTCTTTGGGATTCCATGCAGTTTGGCCCATTTCCCTTCTGGATCATCTCTGACCCTCTAAATCACCTCCTCCTACAAAGAAATCACCCAAAAAAGAATAATTTCCCTTTTTAATAGTGATAAAAATTTAATAATTTAATCATATTGGATGTGAAATTTGAGATAATATTTGTAATTTTAAATATAAAACTAGTTTAAAACAGTGATGTAAGGGTGAAATAATATAGTGAATTGTGATTCAATCAATCCCATTGGTGAAGAACGACAAGTCTAACTCCCAAAATCTCATTAATTTTTTTATATCATTGGTTTAGAACACCATGTATAACACCCCAAATCTCATACACTAATTAATTCACAAATTAACTAATCAATTCTGTTAATTAATTCAATAACTAATTAACAACATAAATTTCATCTTAATAAATTCTACAATCAATTAAACCTTCAAAAACTAAACATTAAATAATTAACTAACCAATTAATTATTCTCAATCACAAAAGGACAAGTTGATAATTAACTTAGCATTTAATTATCCTAATTTATTAATCATTTACATTCATAATTAATTTACCAATTAATTATCATTATTTCTCATTCAAACACATAACTCGACAAACATAATTAATTCTAAAAATTAATTATCTTATTCTAAAAACCCTAAATCCAAAAATTTCACAACTTTCACAATTAATTAATTTACCACATTAATTAATTCAATAATTGGTCTCAATTGCTAAACAAAACTAGCAATCCAACAACTGGAATATACAAGAACAAACCATGACTATGTGATTTATAAATTAGAACACCTACTGTATTACAAAGATGATCAAACCATCAAAAATTGAGGTTTGGTACGGTTTGGTTTGAGCAGAAATGAAGAACGGACGAACACCCTATAAAACACATGTTATCTACTGATAAATATCTTATGATAATATCATATATAAATGTAATGTAATAATTACATATTATTTCTTTATAATTATATTTGATATTATTTCACAAAAATGAAAAAATGATAATTTCTAAAAGATTATTTTATGAAATCATTCTTTGATAATTTATTTTTGAAAAATCCATGAAATTATCATTTAAAAAAAGAATTATCATTTATAAAACAATCCTCATTTACCCCTTTTTTCCATCTACTTTTTCTTAAAATAATTATGGTAATGGGAGAGGAAAATAAATATGATAGAAGAAATTAAAAAAATAAATAAATAAAATAATGGGGAACCTGTTGATGTGTACTAGGTAGAAGCACACAAGGAACGAACACAACAATGTGGTCACGCACCAGTCTCTGCCGAGGAGGAATATGAAGTTGGATTATGAAAAGAACAACCAGAAATGATCACGCTTAACCTAATATAACCTATAACACAAAATATTATTCATTTAAATAATTGATATAGAACTGTTAGACTTTAAGAAAAATCCTAAATTAAAACTCCTCATTTGATGTCTGTTTCATCCGTTTCTTGTTGGCATAGTGATTTATTTCACCCCTATAAGATGGTTCAAGTTTTATTACAGTGAAAATGGTCCACAAATGAGATTTCTTGATTGCTCGATGGAAAAAAATGGAAAATTACATTTAGGGAAGATGATTTAATAGTGAAGCAATTTTGTTAATTTATTAATTTAATTATTTAATTAAATAAAATTGTTTTAATTTGTGACTTTAATAACAAGTCTATTGCGTATCAGAATTATACTCTGCCTAGGGTAAACCCCCAGTTTTGGACCCATTGGTGGTCTCATATTTCTCATACAACACATGGTTTGTGAGATATTAATGATTTATTATTTAAAAATTGGAATAAATAATTAATTAAAATAAAGAGGGTTATTTTTTAGAGTGAGGAATCTAAATGCGCGACGCTTACAAATATTATACCTCTTATAGGGTAAAACCCTCATTCCAAACCCATTGTTGGTCTTATATTTCCCATAAAACCCATAATTTGAGAGATATTTAATTATTTTTAAGAAAATAATATATTAAATATTATCTAATAACTTTATCTCATGAGGGAGGCAACTAAATGTCTGATGCCTTCAAATTTCATACCCTACTAAGGGTAAACACTATGTTTATGATCTAATTGAAATATCATATTTTTTATATGATGCACCATTTTTTTGTTATTAAATTATTTTGAAAAAATTGTCTTCCCTTACTCTAATATAATTAATATTTTTATTTCACCTTCACCAAGGATTTACGGGCCTCGGAATCTCACACTACCCAATATCTGACTCCGAAAACATTCCAATAAAATATTATAATGTGTTAACTAGGTATTATTTCTTATGTAAAGCCTTTAAATATTTATTACTTTTTTTCTCCAATAAAACATTTTTTTTATTCCGCATAAATTATTTATAATCTCTAAAAAGAAATAACTCAAATAGAAACATGCATGGTAAAAGGATGTAATCTTACAATCTCCACACCATATAACAAATCTTTCTCAAGCTGCACTCCCAATCCTCTCTAAGATTCTGAGACAAAAATATCTGGCCATTGAGCCTGCATATCTACCTCCTTTTCCAATGTCTCTTCCCGCACACATCCATGTTTTCATAATACACAAATTATCAGTAGATTCTTTCCCCTCAAAACCTTCTCCCTGCGATCCAACACACGTATCAGATGCTCCTTAAATGAAGAATCTATATCAAAATCGACATAGTCCACATCGATCACATAAGAAGGGTCGGCGTGATACCATATTAGTTGTAATACATGGAAAACATCATGCATTGAACTGTATTTTCGTGGAAGATCCAATCAGTATGCTACCAGACCAATTCTCTCCACCATCTCAAAAGGTCCAACAAACTTGGTTGCCAACTTTCCCTGACTCCATATCCTGTGCTGACCCAACCTAGGTGACACCCTAAGGAATACACGATCACCCTATATAAACTCTAGGGGTCATCTCCATCTATCAGCATATAAAATTTTCCTACTCTATGTTGTAGCCATATATTTCTAAATCAGCTGAAACTAATCCATCATCTCCTACATGAGACTCCGTCCCAAAAACTCTGACTCACCTACTTCTATCTAGTATAGCGGTGATCTTCATAGCCTATCATAAAGAGCCTCTTATCGTGCCATCTTTATAGTTTCTTGAAAACTGTTGTTATAGGAAAACTCTACTAAATCTAGGTGCTTCTCCCATGTACCACTAAAGTCAAGAACACATGCCCTCAGCATATCATCAAGAACTTGTATAGTATACTCTGATTGTCCATCTGTTTGTGGGTGGAAAGATGTATTTAATAAAACCTATGTACCAAGTTCCTTTTTCAACCCCTTCCAGAAGCATAAAGTAAAGTTTGAATCATGATCTGAAACTATATTCCATGGAACCCCATGAAAACGAACTATCTCCCATATATACAACTCTCCCAACCACTCTATTGTGAAGGTTTCCCTTATAGGTAATAAATGTGCTACATTTTTCAGTCGATCCACAATGATTCAAATAGAATTATTCTTCTTAAGTGTCTTTGGAGGACCTACCAAAAAGTACATAGTCACATCATCCAACTTCTATTCCGAAATTGGAAAAGGTTGTAGTAAACCTCTAGGTCATTGATTCTCTGCCTTAACCTTTTGATAGGTGAAGCATCGTGTCATGAACCCTGATATCTCCTTATTCATGTCCGACCACCAAAAATGTAATTGTAGAACACGATAAATTTTTTTCACACCAGGATTCATCACCCATTCTAAGGTATGATATTCCCACATGAGCTCCTCTCACATGCTCGTAGGAACAACAACCCGATTTTTCACATAGATCATCTCATCCTCATCTATCTTCCAATCTGAAGGTTTCTACACCCTTTAAAGCTTTCCCTTAAGGATGAGAACTTTGATTCCTCATACTTCCTATCCCTAATATTTCTCAAAAGTGTAGACTCTACAGAAACTGAAAAAAGTCTCATCTACTATTATCTCTCATGAACCACAACATTCATCTTAGCTAACAACATCATCATCTTCCACTTATAACTAGATTCTCGAACCATCTAAGTCTGAGTTTTCCTACTCAAATCATCAACCACATTGTTTCTCTTCCTGGGTGTATATGGAAGATCAAAATAAAATGAATGCATATAATCAACCCATCTCCACTACCTAAGATTCAAATCACGCTGTAAAAATATATACCTCAAGCTCTTGTGGTCAGTATAAACTGTAAACCTTTCTCCCAAGAGGTAGTGTTTCCAACACTTCAAAGCATATACCACTAATGCCAACTCAAGGTCATGTGTAGGGTAATTCCGTTCATGTGGCCTAAGATTCCAAGACCAATATGCCATAACTTTATCCCTTTGCATCAACATAGCTCTGAGTCCAATCCTAAAAGCATCAAAATACACCATGTACTCATCACCTGAATCAGGTAGGATCAAAAAAGGTGATGTCATCAAATGCTTCTTCAACTCCTCAAAATATTTCTCATAAGCCTCCAACCATTCAAACTTTACTCTATTTTTGTTCAATCCCAAAAGCAGTGCTTCTAAATGGTAAAGGTCTTGAATGAATATCTTGTAATATCCAGCTAATCCCCAAAAGCTTCGGATATCGAAAACATTATTGGGATGCTCCCAAGAAACCACTCCCTAAACCTTTTCTAGGTCTACTGACACACCTTTCTCCAACTTGATGTGTCCTAAGAAGTGTACCTATTCAATCCAAAATTTACACTTGTATAGATTGGTGTATAACCGATGATCTCTCAGTGTACTCAAGATGATGTGAAGATGCTGGTCATGATCATCATGAGTCTTAGAGTACACTAAGATTTAATCCACAAATACTACTAAAAACTGATCTAGTTATGGATGGAAGATTCTATTTATCATGTTCATAAACACTACTGGTGCATTTTTTAACCCAAATAACATTACGAAAAACTCATAAAGCCCATACTTACACCTGAAAGCAGTCCTTGGTATATCAGAATTCTGAACTCTCAACTGACGATACCCCGATCTCAAGTCAATCTTTGAGAAAACACAAGCTCCCTTAAAATATTCAAACAAATCATTAATACGAGGAAGAGGATATCAGTTCTTCAAAGTCATCTTTTTCATCCTCTGATAATCGACACACAAATATAAACTTTCATCATCCTTCTTTGCAAATAGAACAGGTGATCCCCAAGGTAACATACTTGGATAGATAAATCCTTTATCCTTCAAGTATTACAACTAAGATTTGAGTTCTTGAAGCTCTATTGGTTTCATTCTGTATGGTGGAATAGATATTGGCTCAGCCCCTAACATGATCTCAATAGTAAATTCCACATCTCTCTCAGGTGGTGTACCTAAGAAGTCTTCCGAAAATACATCCTAAAACAAATTCACCACTGGTGGAAGTAAATCTTGCTTAACACCTTCATCATCCAGTAAAATACTAGAAACTTAGGTTGTGAGGTCTCCCAGTTGCTAAGTAATTGGCCCTGCTCAACCTGCCTAGATATCCTACTCCCCACGGTGAATGTAATGCTCACCCGTAGGAGACGTAAATTTCACCCTCCAATGGTAAAAATCAATGTAGTCTCAGTATGAAACCTTCTAGTCTAAACAAAAAATAGGTCAAATACTATCATGTCATGGATATAGAGATCCCATTGAAAAAGGTAATCCTCAATCTTAAGAGAAAATCCCATGCACATACATATGTCTTTAGACTGTACTACCAAAGTTGTATCTATCGTCATAACCCCACTCACAAACTCCACTTCCGGACTCAAACCATTAACAAGTTTTGTATATATAAAGGAATGAGAGGCACCAGTATCAAATAAGGAACTAGATAAGGTAGAATCCACAAGAATAGTACATCTCACCATTGATGGTCCTTCCTCTCTATCCACAAGTGTGGGTTGCACCGCATGTAACTGTCAAGCGCCTCTTCCTTGTGATCCTATCTGACTTCACTGAGTTTCACTACTTTGTTGATATGGTTGCTCTTTCCCATAAGCACCACATCCACTACCTTTACTACCTTGGCCAGTAGAACTCCAACTGCCAGACTGGTATGGTGCAGAAGACCCTCTTCCCACACTCTGGTTCCGTCTAGATCCTCCATCACTACCTGAATGCCTTAGGATCCTTCAAAAATTATATAGGTGTTCCATATTATTGTAGGCTCTTCACTCTAATGGAGGCCAAGGAAAATGTTTCCAAAAGTGTCTTAGCCTACCACATTGGTGGAAAATCACATGGTTAAGATCCTATGTAACGTATCCCTCTGACTGGACACTCTTCTTCCCACTGCTATAGCTGACATTCTCATAACATCACTACCCTCTCAAAGTTCTCACCACATGATCATCCAATAAGAATCACTTTCCCACCACTGGAATCCTCCTTTAGGTCCCCCTTAGAAATGAGAGCCTGATTTACCACTTCTATAAACTTCTTCAGCCTGAAAATATTCAAATGAGACTTAATTTCACATTTAAGTCCATCATGAAATAATCTTGCTAAAGTATCCTCATATTCTACCAATGATAGATTAAACGTTATAAGCCTATAAAGTTTCCAACATAGTCCATCATGAATATATTCACCTAATTTAGCCTCATGAACTTAGCTGCATTCTCCTATCTGAGCATCTCTAGATAAAATGTCTCAAATAACTTCTCCTAAAAATACTTCCACTCCATAGCTTCGAGCTGTCCATCCCGGGTCTAGATGTCCCACCAAATTTTTTCTTGAACATACAACATGTAAGATGCCAGCTTTAATATCTTCTCAGCAGGAGTATCTAAGTGTTCAAGGATAGTCTGGATTGACTCAACCCAAAACTCTACTACCTCCAGTCCACCTTCTCCAGTAAACATTGGAGGGTGCTGCATTTGAAACTCCCACATAAGATCAGACATGTTTTTCACAACCTTCCCTTGGTCTATATTCATGAACTGCATGAAGTGAGCGAGTTTCTCTCGAAATGGTTCCCCTACTTCCTCAACTGGCACTATTGGTGCCTCTAGTTCAACTAATAGAGGACCATTCCTAGCCATTCCCCTTAGTCATCCTCTCAACAAGTGTTGTGGTGTTATATTTATTAAAATCCACAAATATAACACAATTACTATACACTAAATTGTTTACATCATTTTATCATTTTAAAATATTTTTATTCAATTTCACTTTAGGCACTATTTTCATTTCAATTTTACAATCAAAGAAAACTGTTTAATTCAACAACTTTCCCATAACCTATTTCCCCCTACGTGCCTAAAATGATGCATGTCACAATAATCTCGAGTGCCTAGAATGATACATGCAGACTCAACAATCATGCCATTCTAGGCCACGAATCAGTACTTATGAAATTCTAGAAATAATAATCACATCACATAACAAGTGTGTCACCCAAGGTGAAATAATATTCAGCTTTAACAATAAAAAAAATAAAAAAAATACAACCATGAGTACTTGGGTTTTTTCCCATACATGGGTTTGCAACTCCCATGAATGAGTTCATTAATAAGCCCCAAATCTTCATAGTATCCTATCTACCTTTACCCAAATAGTATAATAAAAGAAGAAGAAATAAAACTCTTCTGATACTACTTTATAACATCTCGGCCTGGGTGCCATGCAATGGTAGCCCAAGCCAGTTTTCCAAATGACCTTAGGTGCACCTCCCCGTATGCCAGAGGATGTCGACTAGTAGTGAGGGTCTGGTAAGTTAGTCATGGGGAGACTATACTCTCTTTTATCAGATTAAAACACTAATGGAAGTAAACCAACAATAGAGAAATCATATATAAGAGTAAAAATATAAAAAAACCAATATTGGAAAAACAATACTCAAATGAAAAAGGAAACATGCAATGTCTATATATGTATCAACTCTCTAAAAAACAAAATTGGAAGAAAAGACACTAGTGACTTCCAAGTGGGTCCCAAAACACGTTTGTTTCCCTTAATCAAGCTTTATCCCCGATCAAAAATTTAAACCAGGACCCTTTCCATTAAACTATCCTACAACAACAAAGTCTATTCAGGTATTGATCAGGCAGCTCGAGTAAGGTGTTAGTACGACTCAGTAGGCCATCACAAATGACATCTAAAACAAATCCAGTCAACAACAAGTGTATGCAGTTGTTTAAATAAAATAATTAAAATTTATAATTTAACAGTTATCACATTATTAATTTATCTTTATTAACCACATAGATTATCATGTTTGAATCATGTTACGCATTCAATTCACAATTTTCAATACTTATTTATCCTTAGTGTAGAATGTCATGTCTAACAATCAAAAACCCATTAGTGCATAATTCCATTTTTAACACCCCAAATCCCATTTATTATTATTTATCATTAGTGTAGAACTCCATATCTAACACCCCAAATCACAAAAATATATATAGATATATCAGTGGTGTAGAATGTTATGTCTAACACTCAAAATCCCATTGGTGAAGAACACCGTGTCTAACACCCAAAATCCTATTCATTTGTTTATATCATTGGTGTATAATGTCATGTATAACACCCTAAATCTCATCCATTAATTAATTCATAAATTAATTAATCAATTCCGTTAATTAATTCAATAAATAATTAACAACATCAATTTCATGTTAATTAATTCTACAATCAATTAACCCTTCAAAAACAAAACATTCAATAATTAATTAACTAATTAATTATTCTCGATCACAAAAGGGAAGCTTGATAATTATCTCAAAATTTAATTATCCTAACTTCTATATCATTTACATTGATAATTAATTTACCAATTAATTATCTTTATTTTTAATTCAAAGACACAACTCAAAAAAACATAATTAATTCTCATAATTAATTATCTTATTCCACAAACCCTAAATCCCACAATTTCAAAACATTCACAATTAATTAATTTACCGCATTAATTAATTCAATAAGAAGTCTCAATTTCTAAACAAAACACCAATAACTTTCATATATGAGAACAAACCATGAATATGGGATTTATAAATTAGACCGCCTGTTGTATTTCAAGTCTGATCAACACGTCAAAAATCTAGGTGTGGTATGGTTTGTTTTGAGTGGAAATGAAGAACAGATGATCACCCTAAAAAATCACATGTTATCCGTAAATATCTTATGATAATATCATATATAAATATAATGTAATAATTCCATATTATTTCATTATAATTATATTTGATATTACTACACAAATATGACAAAATTATAATTGTTAAAATATTATTTTTTCAAAACATTCTTTTATAATTTCTTTTAAAAAAATACTTGAAATTGTCATTTTAAAAAAAGATTTATCATTTATAAAACAATCATCCTTTTTCATTTTTTCTATCTAATTTTTTTAAAATAATTATGGTAAAGGGAGAGGAAAATAAATATTATATAAGAAATTAAAAAAAAAAATAAAATAAAATAAGGGGGAACGTATTAATGCGCACTAGGTAGAAGTGCACAAGGAATGAACATAACAAAGGGGTCATGCACCAGTCTCCAATGAGGAGGAAGATGAAGTCATCTTATGCAAAGAACAACCATAAATGATTTCACTTTACCCGATCTAACCCACAACACAACAAATGGTTCGTTTAAAGAATGGATCTAGAACCATTCGACTTCAAGCAAAACCCTAAATTAAAACTCCTCATTTGATGTCTGTGTCATTCATTTCTTGTTGGCAGAGTGATTTATTTCACACATAGAAGACGTTTCAAGTTTTATTACAGTGAAAATGGTCCACAAATGAGGTTTCTTGATTGATCGGTGGACAAAAATGGAAAACATCATTTGGGGAAGATGATGGAATAGTGAAACAATTTTGTTAATTAATTAATTTAATTATTTAATTAGATAAAACTATTTTAATTTGTGACTTTGATAATAAGTCTATTGCGTATAAGAATTATAATCCACTTATGGTAAACCCTTATTCCCAACCCATTAGTGGTCTCAAATTTCTCGTACGATGCATGATTTTTGAGATATTAATTATTTATTCTTTAAAAATTGAATTAAATAATTAATTAAAATAAAAAGAGTTAATTTTGTGAGTGAGGAATCCAAACGCTTGATGTTTACAAATATTATACCCCGTCTAGGGTAAAACCCTTATTCCAGACCAATCGGTGGTCTTAGATTTCCCATATGATGCATCGTTTGAGAGATATTTAATTATTTTTAAGAAAATAGTATATTAAATATTATCTAATAACTTTATCTCATGATGGAGGCATCCAAATGTCTAATGCCTGCATATTTCATACCCTATTAAGGGTAAACACCATGTTTCTGATCTAATTGTGATCTCCAATTTTTTATATGATGAACTGTTTTAAAGTTATTCAATTATTTTGAAAAAAATTGTTTGTTCTTACTATAATATAATTAATATTTTTATTTCTTCTTCGTTGAGTCTTTATGGGCCTCATAATCTCATACTAACTAACGTCTGACTCTAAAAACATTCCAATAAAATATTATAATGTGTTAACTAGGAATTATTTATTATGTAAATCCTTTAAACATTTATTAAGTTGTTTTTCCAATAAAACATTTTTTTATTCCACATAAAGTATTTATAATCTATAAAAAGAAATAAATCAAAGGAAAAAATACCTATTAAAAGGAAAAAAATCTTACAGGTTCGGTCTGAACACCTATTTGAACAATGCTATAAAATAATATTAGGGATGACTATGAAAATTTAATTTATCATTATATATGATATAAATAAGTGTATAACTATTTATTTTGGTTCTGGATTGGTAATTTTAATATTAAACTCATTTATTAAGATACCAATGTTCCTTTATTAAAAATCACTGAAATATACTCATCGTTAACTTCATATTTAAGGATCATAAATAAAAATTATATAAAATTAGTGTTATAATATTATAAATAATTAAAAATCATCAATTTAATTAACATTTATAACCTATTAATGAATATATTTGGGAGAATAATGACTAATAACATCATAATTATGAAACTAGACCAAATTGTCAAAATTACTTACACCAGATATTGAAAAGCAATTGAAATAACTAATATACATGTTGAGAATAAATATAAATTAAGTTTATTAATGGATATATATATATATATATATGAATATGGTTCTGAAAATGGTAATTAAATTCTTTATATTCATGATATAGGAGATTAAATCACTTCATTGGATATCAAGAGTAAAGTTAGAGGATTTGGTAACTCAAACTCTTTCCTTTGGGTTATACGATTTCTTGTTGAATTTAGTTCCCTAATGTCCACAACTTTTAATTTTTTTTCATTTTAAATGTTTTTCTATCTTATATCATTGTGGAAAATGATTTTTTAATTCAAATCAACTTCCATGAATGTTTTTTTCACTTTTTTAAAACAATGATTGAGAATTTTTTAAAAGAGACTCATAATTATGACTTTTACATCAACGATTACAAAATGTTTTTCAAGAAGGATATTTTTGTGATTTGGTTTTGAATTTCCAATTTGTATTCAAAGTGTTTATTTACAATGGATATATTTTTCAAGTTTCACCCTCCATTTTTAATTTTATAATTTTATTATTTTTGGGAGATCATTTTTTCGATGTCAATCCATTTAATTCATTTTGTTATTTTAAACCATTTGGAAATTTTATGATTTTTTCATGGGTTATTTATGATGTGATATGTGATTTATTTTCAAGTGGTACATGTATGTATAGATGAATTATTTTTGGGGTCTAATTTCATCCTCCAATGCACTAGTTCAAAGTTTATGGATCAAGAGAAATGTAGTTGTGAGTAAATTTTAGTTTCTTGTAAGCATGAGAACTAATAGTGTGGATTATAAAAGTAGTGTTCTCTATACTAATGTTTGTTCCATATTTTAAAGATGTTATTCATTATTATTTTATTCTCTCATAATTCAATATTTATGTTAAATGTTTCTAATACATTCTATATCTATTGCGCTTCCATGTTAATATTTTATGGTTTTATTTTCTTATGTCACATCCCTTGATGATCACTTATGTCTTATTATTATTACTCATGTTTATTTGATATTTATATTATGTTAATATTGTTTTATATGATTATGATATCATCAATAATGAAATATTTATATGTTTATTTTTCCCATACTTTTCATTTTATCTCACCCTTTTTTTTGGTTTTCATTCCATAGGATTTAAATATGGGTATTATATGTGAGATGTTTAAAAGGGGGTTTATAGTTGAGAGGTTATGAAGAAATGTTGTTTAATGGTGTAAAATATGTTTTTTTATGAATCATATCTTTCAATATAGTAAACCTTTAGTCCTTATATTTGTGTAAAAATTTTTGGTATTGAATATAGGTTCATATAAAATGATTAAATAAATGTTTTTATTTATCTTGGGTTACCACAAAATAAATATTAGTAATTTCCATGAATGGTACTGAAACATGAGAATAATTCTCAACCAAGAGGTAAAATTATATGAATTTAAGATTCCTATTATAGAGAAGCAACTAATTGGTGAAGGTGTTCAAAAATCATATATAAATTTCTATGATAAGCAACCAAAGGATTCGTTGTAGATTTTTACCATCATTCTCACAACTGTGTAAGCTATGTTAGTGAAGAAATGTGAGACCAAGTATTCTTATAATATGATAGATAACCTAAAAATGGTTTATTAAGAAAAATATAATCTATATATAAGGAATATATGTATCTCTTTCAGTGTGAGATTCAAGAAGGAACCTTTATCTCAACTCACGTTCTCAATATGATTGAGTAAATTATTTACAGAGTGTATAGTTTCACCACATGGGCTTATTCTAGATGTGGATTTCATTCTACCATCATTACTCGAATGGTTCTAAATGTTCATTGTGAATTAAAATATGAATGATTAAATAAACATTTACCTTATCTCCTTAATACCTTGAGGGTGGTTCGGAAAGACATGGGTGTTTCAAGATTAAGTTACATTATGATGGTACAAAAGGATAAGGGTAAAAAAATTATATAGAGAGAGAATAAAAGAGGTCATGGAGAGTCCAAACCATTACATAAACTCATGAAGAAGGATAAGGAGGAGGAGGAGAAGGAGGAGGCAGGGGGAAATGTTTCTATTGTAGAAAAACATTTCTAGTGGAATGTAAATTTCTAAGAATACTTGAAGGTTTATAATAAATCCCATAGAGATTCCACTTTTGGTATTAATGTTATAGAATTCAATTATTATATTCTAAAGGGTATGGAAAAAAACTATGTTTTAAAACGTTTTTTAAATAAACATGAGTTTAAAAATTAAGGAAGATTTGTAAAATGGAGTACGATGTTTATTTTTAAAGTAATATAGTAAGGAGTTTCTATATTAAGGACTTGGATGAAAAGAGAACATTAAGATTGGATAAATCATTAAATAATATATGTTGTTTGTCTCATTTTTATCACTTTAGTAGAGATTTCCAACATCATATTTTTATGTAAATGAAAATATCACTTTGCACAATATTTATTATATGTCTAAATTATATAACATATTGTGAAATAACACAAGGATAAAAAGAGTTTTATCTAGGGTATTATTTTTATATAGGAATATTGAGAATAATAATTCACCCATAACTATAGAATATTCTATAAATTATTCCTTTATTAATATTTTAAAACATATAGAATATGATATATAAAATGGAAGTAATAATTTATTTGTAAAATATTCCTACTAAATAGAAACAAGTGTTATTTCCTTACACAGAGGAGTTTATGTATTATAGAATGAGGTTCAGAAAAGAATAAAATGTCTAAGAGGCTAGTGGGAGAATGTTGAAACTCATATAAGTTTAATATAAACAAGTACTGATTATATAATTATAAGTTAAGTGATTCTTACTTAATATCCTAAGGTTTTTGGTAAATTTAACAGTATATAAAAATTTAAAGAGTTACATATAGATTCCAAAAAAAAAAGAATATCATAATTTCTTTAAATATTATGCTAGTGAATGTTAATTTCACTTTATCCTAAAGGAGTTAAGGATGTGCTGGTAAACAATAATGAAAACAGTTACATTATTTTAAGGAAATATTCTCATAGAATATATATCCAAGGATGATAATATTAAACATATAAATAATATTTAGTAGGAAAAAATATTAGATCATAATATTTAATGTTATGAGTTTAAGGAGTTTGAATATGTTCAAAGAGTTGGTTATTAGGAATATGATTCCTAAATCTCACCTTTATTCAAACTTTCTTACATCAAATATGTCACTTACTAAGGAGTTTAGTGGGAGGGTTTTATTCAATGCCCATATAGCGAAGTGAAATAAATTACATATCAATGTAATAGGTTAACATTACCCCAAAAACAATTCAGGCCCGCCTCACTTGGCACATTATTAATTCCACTTCTAAAGCTACTGAATTTCTGAACCATAGATTCCTCTTTAAGATTTTAAAAGGGAATTTTAATTTCATTAACTCATCCATCTGGCCTTCTATCCGGGACACATATCACAAGATCATGCAAAATTCTGGATGGATAGTCAGTGTTGATTCTTCCATCAATTTTTTGTGTGACAAATGGTGTGTTAACCCTCTGATATCCTTGTTACCCCCTAATAATATTCCTGAAGATACTAATCAGACTATAAAGGAGGTCTTATAATCTCATCAACATGATCTCCCTGATAATATTGCACAAATTATTGATAATCGTCTCTTTTCTACTAATGGTGATTTCCTTGTTTGGGAACCTTCTATAAATGGCATTCTAGATTCTAAAAACTATTATAAGAATAATTTCTCTGAAAATGACTCTAGTTTTCTATGGGTGAATCATTTTAACAAACGCTGGATTAAACCTTCTAGACTCACCCTTATTTAGCGCATTGCCCATAATAGATTACCAACGGAAACTGGTCTTCAAACTTTTGGTTTTCAACTCTGTTCTAAATGTCGCATGTGTAATCAGCATAGGGAGGATGCCAATCATCTTTTTCTATCTTTTGCGATGGCCTCTGCCCTATGGAATTATATTTTTGATTTATTTAATTTCATATGGTTCTTTACTGACTCAATTTCCTTGTTATTAAAAAATTTCACTATACATGATGTTTCTCTGCAGGTTAAAAATCTTTTTATGGTGGCAGTAGCGGAACTCCTGCATGAGATCTGGTACATTAGAAATGATCTCATTCACAATAATCAATCTCTCAATCTTAATGCAGGGAAATCTCATATTATTCTTGCGATTCATGAAGCTGCCTCAATTCAAAAAGATTGTTGCAACAACTCGGTTGGTGACTTTGAGATCCTTCGTCATCTCTGTGTTCCTGGCATCTACCCAAAGCCCAAACACTCCTTTGAAGTGTTTTGTCAATCACCAATGCCAGGATGGATCAAAGTGAATATCGATGGTGCTTCTAAAGGCAACCCAGGCCCTGCCAGTAGTGGTGCCATCTTCAGAGACTCAGCTGTCCAATTTCAGGGCTGCTTCTATGTTGGATGTGGTCACTCATCATCTCTGGAGGCGGAAATTCTGGGGGTCATTCATGCTGTTGATTTTTCACTTCAAAGAGGTTGGAGAAAGTTGTGGATTGAAAGTGATTCCACCACTATAATTCATGCCATCTAGAATGGAAACATCCATCTGGCCTGGACTCTTACCACTCGTTGGATGAATTGTCTGAACTTTCTCCATGGGATCGATTATATAGCTACTCATGCCTACCGTGAAGAGAATGTTGTTGCTGATGCTCTTGCCAACAAAAGAGTTCATCAGAGCATGACTTGGCAGGAATCTATTCCTTCTGACTTACTATACCTTTTTGATAGAGATTGTAAAAAAATCCCATCCTTTCGCCTCTTGTAATCCTTTTTTTTATCAATAAATTGTGCTTTGGTCTTTGACCAAAGCATTACCTTTTAAAAAAAATTACCCCAAAAACAATAGTAAATAAAATGTCGATATGGAAATCCATCATATATGATATGATGGTCCAATTATTATATTGGGTTTTTTCTAAATAATCATAAAAGAGTTTTTTGAATATAAAATGTATAATTTAAAATGAAATATCCATTTTATCATACTTTATTATGGGTTGTATAAATGTATATATATAAATAAAACTCATAAATTCATTGAAAATTTACCACTCAAAGTATTCCTAACTAATGTTCATCATGGAGTATGATAGGTTATGATTAAATAATGTGGTTATCATGGGTAGGATTCACATATAGAGATTCCAAAAATCCTCATGAAGAATAAATACTAAGTAAAATATTCATTGTGTACATTGGATAACCCATTATATATTCCACATGGAGTTTCATACATGTTTTCAATGGTATTCCAGGTATGAACTATTCATATAGGATTCCCCACTAACCAAGGTTAGAGAGATACCTAGAATGAGAACCTTTATACTTTTATACTTTATTGTATAAGTCATTATATATTTACTATTCATGGGGTGGGTGGGTATGTTGTTGATCAAGTCATTGTCTAGAGGTCAACAAAGATGGGACATGTCCTCTTGTATATTGAGCATGACATATGGTCCATTGGTTGAGATAGGTCAAGGAAATGTATGTACATATAGAAAGAACGCATGATATTCTTATCTATTTTGATGAATTTCATATGATATCATCATATCTTAGATGAATGACACATGATAAATCATTTGAACTAGTTAGTATATACTCGTAGAATTAAGAACATTTTAGGAGGATATATGGTATTGACAAACATTGTGTACTATGTTCACTTGATGTCTTCAACAATAAGAAAATTTAAAAATTCAAACTAGAAATATATGAGGTATATGGACATAGGTATAGAGGTACATATGTTTAGAGATCATTCTATACCCATTTATAGCTTGATTAGGATTGATTATTTTCTATAATATTATATTTACATACAGTTATAGACATGATGATTCCTTGTTTTGTCATTTTTATAAGGGCTTATGGAGTCACATTTTTTTGTTGATAAAATAGTGATTGAGTTTGACTTAGGGATATACTCTAAATTGATTAAGAGTTTTATATATAAAGTTTTTATGGGGATTTTCTCAAGTTATTACATAAGATATAATATAAGGTAAACCTAATGAAACATTTCTTAAAGTGTTTTGGAACAAATTCAAAAGAGTTGTGGGTATCATTTCCCAAGTTATTATATACAATAAAATATAAAGTTCAATGGAATGAAAAAGTCTATAGGCTTTATTATAAGTGGGATAATGAATTAGATATTCCATAACCATATATATGTGTGATATATATATCTGTGTGTGTGTGTGAGAGAGAGTTATATCAAATGGTAGGATACAAATAATTTATAGAGTATGAAATTTATAAAGATAATGATTTACGTCAATAGTGGGGTATATCATTTTATTTGATATAAATTATATCATAAGTCTTTTTATGAGTCTTTTTCAATCATAAGATACGATTCAAGATGAATCATATGGAATGATTGTAAAGATTTTATGGTCTTATCATAGTTTATGATACAATACAATCATAATGAAAAGTAAATATTGGATTAATACATTTAGATTTTTCAAAAATCTACAAATCCTCTCAAATGTTAAAGTGTTAAGTACTAATGACCATATGTGTTAAATCTATAATTTACAAGGAAATTATAATCATGAGTTACTTTAAATGTAACCAATTCCATTACTCATGTGTTTATAAAACATATAATTAAATTAATGACATGGTTCTTGGATCTAGAAGCATCCCTCTAGCCTATATAGTGAATACATAAACCTTAGGTATAGTGTGTATCCATTTGCAATCTTCTTGGATGAATATCTAATTCTCCTAAATCTCTCTCTCCTTTATTTATCTATTTCTATGATACTATAATATACCATGAATAATTTATATATCTCATCAAAACATTTTTATAATTCATAGAATACATGGATACACCTTATAGGAAAGGAAACATAGGTTGTTACTTTATTGGTCTTCATCAAACCCTTTTAGAAGTACGATTCAAAGGTGAAAGGTTTTCCTTTTCATTATTTCCTATTTTATGGTATTTAATTTTGAATGCCTATAGTTTCTTAGGGTTTTCAATTTATATTTTTTTCATCCATTATATTAATAATAAATATATACATCAAGATCATTCAATTATCTATTTGAGTGTAAGTATTATATTTGTGAGGTGTATTATGATCGTCATTTCCAATATCATAGGGGTGAATCTATTAATGATTCAAAGATTGAATCATTATTCTCTTATGATAGACCCTATAATAGTGTAAATGTATATATCTTCCTTGGTTTGGAAGGATATTATAATATTTTCTTGTCTGAATTCCTTTGGATTGTTGAACTTTTAACTACATTAAAAAAGAAGGATTAAGATTTGATGTAGGCTGTTAAGTGGCATGTAAAATTTAATTATTTAAAAAATAATATTATTTGTTCTTCTATACATTTCTTTCATGAGGATTGAATAATGCATATGGTCTATTAAAATGTATCCCATATTTTTTTGGGGTATTTTTTTAATGTAATACTAGGAAGAAATAACCTATGGGATGAGGTAGTTACATCCTCATAAGTATAACTAGACTACTAATGATCTTTTCATTGGAACTATGATGTTTACTATGAATTAATTTATGGAATCAAATTATCTAAAAGTTATTTTTGGTCTTTAAAGATCATAAATATGTATGTAATATCTTCTCTTAATGGGACTTGAATTTGAATTAGTAGATATTGGTAGAGTTATTGTGGGATTAGAAACTCAATATCACTTATACTTTGAGGAATGTTAATGCAGTAATTGACGAAATGAGTATGGATATGTATAGTGATATATTTTTTAAAAAATTGGGTGATTAGTGGACATTTATGGAGGATATTATAGCTTTGAATCAAGGAATAAAAGAAGTTAGTGATGGGGTATGCTTTTCTCAGATGACGAGGCACACTCATTTGTTTTATCACATAGAGTAATATCATTTGGGGGATCCTAATGTGGTATTATAAATAGATTTTATCCTTAATATAGATTATTTCAATTATCTGATAGAGGATGGTGGAAATTGGGTGTTCTTTCATGGGAATCTATTTTTTCAATGATAAATTTTAGAGGTGATTCTGTGTGAGTTTCATAACACACCTCTAGTAGTGTATAAAAGTATTAAAAATATTTACCATGGTTTTAAGGGGTATTTTTTGTGTCTTGGTAATAATAATTTGAACTCAAAGTTCATGTATTAATACCTCATCTATCATAGGATTATACCATTGGAGTTTGAGGTTGGATTCCATCTACTCTTAAATATTTATCTATTCTATAGATAATATAGGTTCAGTAGGTGTATTATGTTTTCTACTCTATTTATTAGACTTTCTAAGGCGAAATAGTGGATTAGTAAAGTTATATTAATATTGGTCCATCCAATATATATGGATTGAGTTTTCAATGTCTTACATATATCATATATTTGAATATATCTTCATGATGACTCCTATTTCATTGACTAGGGTGCATTGGATATTAAAGTATATTTGAAATTAATTGATTACCTTGTGGATATCTAGGATCATTAGGAGAAGATCTTTGATGAATGAGTCATTAATTTAGTAAACAAATTTCCATGGAATGGTGGTTTTAAGAAATATATGTGGGATAAAGATGCATAGAGATGGGTTCTTTACCTAGATCTATTTTGAAAATTTATCATTTTAGTGAGGTTGGTATTTTTTTCTAAGGGTTGTATTATTCATTTTTACTCCATTAAATAGTGTGATTCTTTTTTGAGTGGTATCTCATATTATCGTTAAGTTTTAGGGATTTTCATCCCATGTTATATTTCAATTCCAAAAGTAAAGAATAACATGAGAGGTATCTAATAAAGAGGCTTAGAAATTCATGGCCCTCCACATTTTGAGTTTTAATGTTCTTAAAATAATTGGGTTATTTTAGTGGTGATTTAGGGAAGAAGTAATAGAATATGGAGTTCTAAGAGAATACATGTTATGGTTCTCTCTTGAATTAATCAAGGATTTTCAATTTATATTATGTTTTGAGGGAATAATCATGGAATTGAACAATGGTTTGAAGAAAATTATTGAATGAATTACTATTCAATATAAGAAATGAAATTATCTGAAGGTTTTATTTATGATGACATGATCATTGTAAAATTTACATAGTTCATGTGATGGTTTAGGTGTATGTTTTGTTGGATATAATATTGTAAACTCTCAATAAACATGATGTCGTGTATTGAGAGGAACCTATTAGGTCATATTATTATCAGGAGGAGTTTCCATGAACACTAAGAATTTTGGGTATGAAGATTGGGGGTTCTCATAGTATCTTCTTCATCATGTTTCTTGTTTATAGCTTCTTCCTAGTTTTATTTTCCTAGTTATATCATTTGATAGCTTAAATCCCCCTACCAGGTAGTTGGAATCCCATCACTAATAAATTAGTGTTTCTTATGATATAATGATAGTGAATTTTGAATGAATCATTAATATAGATTCACTCTTGTTCTTGGATCCCATTTTTTTAGTCCCTAACCAGTGATGGTTTTTTTTACATTTTATATATCATGGATGAGATCATTGAGGTGTTCTGTATGTACTTCAATTATAGAGAATTTTTTCCTTAGTATATTTCTAGTATGATAGTGGTATATAGATAATTACATTGAATACCTGAATCATGTATTTCTATTTGGGCTCTTTTAGTTATTACTTAAGGGATGAGTTTCTTTCAATGATATAGTTGATTTTCTTCTCCTTGTTGTTTTTAGATATGATTATTTTTTTCTCTTACTAGTATATAGTTTTTTCTTGGTTTTTTGTTTCTTTGTTAATTTTATAATTAGTGTATAAAATATCAATTAGTATATGAACTCTCCATAACTCCCAAGGTTATTAGGAATCAAAATTTATCCCCAAAACTCTATGTTTATAATTTCATTTTATTTTTGTTCAAAGGAATTGAAAAAGATTAGGTGAAAATTCATAAAATATAGGAATTAAACTAAAAAAACTTTATTGATTCCCAATAAAACATTACAACAACAAAAAGTGAAACTAAGTATTATACAACATGGATTGTAACACACTATGTATTAGTACATCCATTAAAAGTTCATAAATTATTAGGGGATAACAAATAGAAAATAATAAAATCACCCACATTATGAGACCTCATTGATTATCTTCACCATTTAGGATCACTAATTAGAATTAAAATTAGGAACAAAATTATGATAGGATAAATCATACTGTGAAATCTAAAATGAAAATTATGTAAATGAGAAGTGTGACTTATGAAGTGCAATAGAATGAATGCATTTAGTATGTCATTATATATGATTGAAATCATTCAATTATAAATATGGTCATTGAATATATAATCATTGGATATACATGTATCCAATAGGTACATTTACATAGTGTAATTTTAGTAGTAAATTTAAATAATAAAATTCATGAATAATAAATAATGAAGTAAAAAATATTATAAAAATTTATATTTATGTGTTATGTATTATAATTAACATTATTATTTTTAATTTATGATATAATGTATTTATAAAATATAAATAAAGATATTAAAATCCAAGTATTAGTAAAATTAAAATTTTAGAATATAAATAATTAATTTTGGAGGAATTTGGTAAATATTATTTAATATAAAAGTAATATATTTCAAAAACATTTATTTTTAAAGTGTAATATATTTTATCCTAAAAATATAAATTGACAAAATTAAAATTATTATTATATATGAACTATTATATTAATATTCATTAAATTAGAAATTTATATGAAAAATTATTAAGACCTCTTAATATTTTAAAAGGGAGTTTTCAATAAAAGTAGTTTTCCGTTATATTTGGTATTTTATTTTCAACGATATATTTTTAAATTTTAGAAATTTAATTTGAAAAAAAATTAACTTCATTTATGAAATTATCATTTTAATGTCTTCCTAGGATTATTTTTTGATATTTTGGTAAAGGAATTTTTTTTATGTGAATAGTGAAAACAAATTGATTTGGGTAATACGGTCAATTTTATGACATTATCATAATACAAGAATGACATAGAAGGTTATAAAAACATTTTTCAATAAAAATATATGTTTAAAAATAAAATAAAAAATTTAAAAATACTATGATGAATTTATAAAACTCATGTTTAACATTTTTGAATCTTAAGTAATATTTTACTCTAAAAATGGTTTTTACTAACATATATTGAAAATTATTTTCTCATAAATTATAGAAATTAAATTTTAAAAAATTGATTTCACATTTTATGTCTCTATGTTAATATTATTTTCTAAGGAAAGTTTCATTTTTAATCATATAAAATAGATTACTAAGATTAAAGTTAATTACCGCAATAAGTGTAAAAATATAATTTTCAAAGAAATGTTTTATTAATTTTTGTGTAATTTATTTATAATAAAATTAATATGTTATGGAAAATTAAATAATATAATTTTTAAAACAATATATAAATATATTAACACTCATTCAATTATTAATCAATACTAAATATGATTAAGAACACATAATGTTTAAAATATTTTTTTATAATTGTTTTTCTATATATTAAAATATTTAATTTAAATGAACAACTGCTTATTTTTAGAAATTTAATTGGGTTAAATTGAGGATAAATTTATATTATAGACAAATTTTGTAATAGGTTTTATCTTATATTTTTAAAACATAAATTACTTAGTTAAGAACTAGTTAGCATGATAAAAACCAAAATTGAAAAGTGTAAAAAAAACTAATGGTAAAAGACTCAAAAAATATTTAAAAAATGTTTTAAAATTAATATTTGAATATTGATCAACCCAAACCACCCTCAACGCAATTATGGAAATATTTTGGAGTTGTTCACCCTTGAATAGTGTCATAGAATCATTGAGTCGTAATGGGTATTTAAAAAATTCCATCTTTCTTCACTTATAAAAGGGGATCACTCCCACCACATTATTTTAGCAATTCCAAAGAGTTATATCTAAAAAATATATAACCTATTATTTATTAATCACTCTCCCCATTTACTATAAGCCATTTTCATACCAAAATTATATGAAAAATTGACTTAATGTGTTACCCAAGGGAGAACATCAAAAGGGAGAGCTAGTGATCTCAATCGAGCTCTCTTAGTTTCTTTCAACTTATTCCCTCTAAAAATTTTATATCTATGAAAGTATGATAAAATTAGTATTATTAATATTCATAAATTTTATTATACTAATTTAATATCACATTTAAACCTTCCCTTAAAACCATTCAAAAAACAAAGATGTCATCATGCGTTTGTGCGGACCACCACCACCATGAAGGGTGTGTTTTATTTCTCATAATCATTATACCTAACTATTTAAAAAGATTAATTTAATGGGAAAAATATTAAATATCACTTGATTAATTTTGTTAAATGATATTTATTTTATTTTTATACCCCCTCCCATTCTATGGATAATGAAAGTGTCTCCTGTGTTTGTGAGGACTACAACCTCCACAGAATGATGTATTTTATTTTCTCTATACCTCATAACATGGATGGAATTAAAAATGTTTTTAATTTATAAAAATTATATTTATAACTCTATTAATTTTCTAGAAAGGTTTTTTTTACATTTTATAATTGATATTTAAAATAAATGGTCAGAGTATAATTAACCACCTCAAGTAAACATCTTGAAGAACCCTTCTTAATTTTATTCCATTTTGTGAAGACCTATAGGACAATATAATTATTTTATATTATTAAAATAAAGGATATAAAAATAAAAAATAAAAAAATAAAAAATAAAGTAGATTATGAAACTTTTTACAAGAAATTTTACCATGGTTAATATATTGATAATGTTTTGGATAAATTGATTGAACCGCCTCAAGTAACTAACATTATCAAAACCCATTTCATAAATGAATAACAATTCATAATAAATGGACCTTTCAAAATTAATTAAAGAAGAAAAAACCATAGGAAAGTTTTTAATAAAATTAATTTGATTATCTAATATGTTTGGAATACATGAAGAATGAATCAGGATCTAAGTAAAGGGTTTCCAAATCATAATTTTTATTAATTGAGATATGATTTATATTATCCACATGTCCCATTTTTGTGATGTAAATAATTAAATTGGATGTATTTTATCAAAATTATCATGAAATATAAGGTATTTTCAAATCTATCTCATGTTCTACCTTAAATGGTCTATCAATTTTAAATATAACTATGATGTAAGGTTTTTTGTTTGTCTAAACCCCCTTTTGAGTTATAATGATTTATCTTGAAATTATTACATCTATTTTTGGATTTATTCGTGTTAATATTTTATAATTAAATTTATATTTATTCTCTATTTGAATGAAACTTTTAATCAAAATCTTTTTTCTTGATTAATTTCTTCTACATATAAGAATATAATTATTAAGAATAATTCTTATTCTCTTTAAAGATATTTTTTCTTCTATCTCTATACTTTCCTTTCCAAAAACATTCTCCTTTATATATGGAAACCCAATTATATGAAATCAAATGTAAAATAAAAATTTCACTTATCCTTTTTTAAAATAAATTTTTATTCACCTTTTTAATGATTTGGGTTTCAAAAAAAAGTATTTTTGAACAAAAATGTATCTTTTGAACCACCCTTATTACTTTTGGATTACACGTTCTATTTCATTTTCTCTATTTTACTCTATCTTATTAAAATAAATTTCTTGTATTATACATATATATATATATGTTACTTATATATATACCTACTTTATTATACCCTTATTTTTTTAGGGATAATAATTATTTTAGATTCCTTCGTGATTCTTTCATTTAAGTAAACCTGATATATGAGAAATTCCCAATTTCTTATTTCATTTAAAATAACACACCAATAAATTTTTTTAACCATGAATATTTTATTAAAACATTATTTATTTTATAGAAAAATATACTGGTTAAATTTTTATTTAAATTAAAATAATATGCAACTTTCTTATTTGAAATATCATTGAACCATTTAATAAAACATCAACTAAGTGTTTTATTTTTAATCTTTCCTTTCTAATCATCTGATTGAATTTTATAAATTGGGTCTCCATGTTTAAGAAAATTTCTTCATTATTGAAATATTAGAATAAAAAATGATATAATTCCATTTTTTAGTAATAGTTATGATATATACTACAGTTGTACTTTGAGATGAGACTATTAAACCCACTTCATACTCATAGGTTTTATCATTCTTATTCTTTCTGTATGGTTACTTTTCCTCATGTGGAATAAATATTTCTATATAATTTATGAATATGATGTTTGGATCCTGATAGTAGTTTATTTAATTGGGAAATGTTTTGTCTAAAAACACACCATGTATAGTGCATAAGATGTTATCCTAAGCACACAACATTTTCTTGGTAGTGGGGCTCATGTATGGTTCTTGGGTTATTAGCCTATGATAACTATATTTTATTTCATTTCCCATTATTCTTGACTTATGATCATAATTTAATCTTTTATGTTTTTCAAAAATATTTTTTATTCCATTATCTTATGATATTATTTCTTTATTACATGCTTCCATGACCATGATCATTCTATTTATAATATATTTCCATGCCTCATAACATATACACATTGTTTGAACATCGTGATTTATATTGATTATTCTCTTACTCCTCCTCCAATGGCCCGAAGGCCTTCATTTTTTATTGATTTTTGATAATCCACCTTTCAAGGGGTGAGGTGGAACCCTTACATGGCATGTAGGCATAAGTATTACATGGCCCATAGGCCTTAGAGGAATTCATTGCCCATAGGCTTCAAACATTACATACAACCCAGACTAACTACTTGGAACTACTCCTTCCCAGCATCTTCATCGTGAAATCATCTCTCCACCTTCGCATGGTTGTTCGGCTAGGCTTTCCCATGCATGCACAGGCTTGTCCCGATGGCAGGTTCCATACCCTCTCATTCTTGCAATATGTTTAGCTTCTGCTATGGTGAAAGCTCCTTGCTCCTCCTCCTTCTGAAGCTTGTTCCTTGTAGGTTATCTGGTTTGCATCTGCACTTAAGGTGGCCCGAAGGCCTTGAGGTGGCCCGAAGGCCTTACTGACCCAAAGGCCTGGGTGGCCCGAAGGCCTTAAAGGACTCGGGGACCAAATCGGTGGCCTGAAGGCCCAAACGGGGGCATATTCCCAGCTACTACAGTGCCAAATAGTGCCTGCTACAGTTCCCGCTATAGTACCTGCTATAGTTCTACGCAGTTCCCGCTACAGTACTGCTACAGTACTGCTATAGTAACCCAGAAATTATCCCCCACCTGGATTTGATCATGGGTCTCTTTGATGCACTTAAGGAGTCCTCACTAACTGGGCTGCGGCTCATGTGTGATTATTCTCTTACTGAGTGTTGAATCTCACCCCTTGATCTATTTTCCATTCCATAGGTTATGAATATGATATTAACTTATGAAAAGTATAGAAGGATTATAATGTGACTCAATTATAGAAAAATGTTCAGATATATTATAAAATAAGTTTCTTTTGTAGCCAGTCCTAAAATATACTAAATCTTTCATTCTTTGGATTGTTAGATTATTTTGTGAGAATTATTGATTAACTTATAAAAATGATATAAAATAAAGAAATGTTTATCTAGGTTTTCTATAGTTGGTATTGGATTGGGGTTTGAATATTCTTTGAGTATTAGTTTATTTATTTTTGAAATTATGATAAGATAAATTTAGTGAAAACCATAGTGATAAGTCTATAGGATAAGTCTGAGTGTAAGATAATATCCTAAAATTTTGGTAAAGTTTTGTGTGTTTGGTTTTCCTAAAAATTTCGTCTCTATATAGAACTAAAAAGTTGATGCAGCTATAGTATAAATGAACCTAGGGGTAGTCACTCTAAAAAATGATGGTTTTGTAATAACTTGATCTTCATTTGGTGGACAATTAGTGGTCCTATAAAAATAAACATGGTAAGACACTCCCATAGGATATTCTTTGGTTGATCATATACTATTCATGGACCATTATAGAGGATTTATTTCTTAATTACTTCAAGGGATTAAGTTAATTAGTATGAGATAACACAAATTAAAGTATCCTAGGTTAAACAAAGTGAGTTATCAAAAGAACCAAGTGAGGCATAGTTGAAATGAAAGTAACATATTTTGAAATCAAGGTGTCATTGGAGAAGAAATATTAGGATTAATATATCCTATTCATATAATCATTTACCACATTTCTATTGTATATTATCATAATAATTCCGGTTTTAATATTTGGTTGAAAATAGGATCTTGAATATGATTTTTTGGGAGGTATGTCTCTAGAAACTCTTACGAATTAGCTATAGCATCATATTTGGAATAAATGTATGATAATCCTAAAATATTTATCTACTCCTCTTTAAGTTAGAAAGGTTTTAATATCTTTTAAGGTGTATCTTGAGTCATGATTATCATTAGATACCCTTAAATATTTTTATTAGTAAGTGATACTTAAAATTTATAGGAACCAATTTTTTAAGGGGTAGATTATAACACCCATGTTTATTATGAAGTATATTCCTTCCATAAAATATATGTTTATAATTATAATTTCTTTAAATTTATTTAATTTAATTGAAATAGATTAGTTAATAAGTCATAGAATATTGGAACTAAAGTAACATCACTTTATTCATTCATAGTAAAACCTTTCAATAAAAAACACGAAACAAAGTATAACACACCATGGATTATTACTCAACATGGATTAATACATCCTTTAAAAGTGAATATAATAAAAGGGGAAAATAAATATTAAAGGATAAAAATATCAACACCTAGAGATATATGGGATAATAATCACACTTTAGGATCACTAATGGACAAAGAAAACCTATAATGAGTAATAATATCATGGAAGGAGAAATAATATCCAAATAACTAAAATGAAAACAATGTAAATGGGATGTGTGACTTAAGTAGTGTGAATATAATGAATGATTTTAGTAAGCCTATATATAGGAATAAAATCTGGATGTTATAAATATGTTCATTCAAAATATGGTTTTTTGATATACAAGTATCCAATAAGTAAAATAAAGTCATGTATTTCTAGTGGTAAATTTAAAGTAATATAATTCATGAATAATAAATAAAGAAATAAAAAATATTATAAAAATACATATATTTATACATTACATGCTATAATTAATATTATTGGTATTAAAATATGTTATATTGTATCTTTAGAATAAAAAAAAGATATTAAAATAAATGGATTTTTAAAATTAAATTTATCGAATATATATAATTAATTTTAATGGTCCATGGTAATGATCATTTAATATAAAAATGTATTTTTCAAAAAACTATTTATAATGTGTTGTATATTTTATCCTAATAAATTCAATTGAACACATTTAAAACACTATTATATATGAACTAATATATTAATATTCCTTAAATTAGAAAATGATATGAAATAATATTAAGAACACTTAATGGATTAAAATGGTTTTTTTTCATTAAAACCAATTTTCCTTTATATATATGGTATTTTCATTTAAAAGATAAATTAAAAATAATAATTTTTTAGTTTTAAAAAAATAAATTCATTTTTGGATTTATTATATCAATATAAACTTTAGATTATTTTTTTATATTTTTCTAAAACAACTAATTTCTAGGTTAATAGTGGGAAAATAATAATTTTGATAATACCATTACTTTTAAAACAATATTATAATACAATAATTAAAAAATAATATTTGAAACCTTCTCTATCTATATATGTGTGTGTGTGTGTTTATAATGTAAAATAAATCATTTAAAATGAATTATTGAAATTATAAAACCTATGTTTTATGTTTATGATACTTAAGTAATATTTCACTATAAAAATTGTTTTTCCTCACTTATATTAATAATTATCTTTCTTCACTTGAAGAAATTAAATTTTATAACATAGATTTCATATTTTAGATTACAATTTTCTTATTATCCTAGAAGTTATATTTCATTTGAAGCATAGAAATAATATTACTAGGAATAATGTTAATTATCATGATAAAAAAATAGTTCTTTTCAATGAATTGTTTTATTAACAAAGTGTAATTCATATCTAATCAAATAAATTAATATTTTATCAAAAATTATTCTAATATAATTTTTAAACCTATATATAAATATATTAACCTTGATTCAATTTATAATTGGTATTATATAAGATTAAGAAAATCTAATTGTAAAAACAAATTTTTTATACCAAGTATGTTGCTATGAATATAAAATATTCACCAAGATGACTATATGTTGATTTTTAAATAAAAACTTTTAGTTTTATGATTATGGATTCCCAAGTTTATATTTATTGTAAGGTACCTTTTGAAAATTATTATTATGCTCATTTATATGATTTGATGTGATATTTGAAATGGATTAGTTATCTCTACATAGTCACCACGGTAATAGAATAGGGTGATCGTAATTCATACCTCAACCATATTATGTCCCTTGTCACTCCAAGGCTTATGTTTAACTTTTTAGGAAAATTTATTCCATTATATATTCCTTAACACCAATTGTGAGGAGTATTTAGCTTAAATGGTGTGGAAGATATACCATATTGTGATATATCTATTATGAAGGATTAGACATGTTTCCTAGACCAACCCAAGTTAATATGGTTGATAAATATTTGTAAATAAAATACCATTTTAATTATATCTTAAATACATTCTTAACTATTTCATTAGTGAGTAGTAATTTAAATTCTGAGAATAAAAATTATTTAAGGGGGGAGAATGTAACACCTTAAGATGTTATTAATTTTTTCCTTTAAAACCTAATGATTTTGATATCATAATCCACATGAAATAATGAATAATAGTGGATCATGGATTTTTTTAAATAGATATTGACAACTATAAGTAGTCTTTAGATAACCAGGTAGAATAAGTTGTAACCATATTATAAAATAAGGGTATTTTTTAATTATGTTTCAACTAGGGAAACTAGGTTGATAATAACATACTTTAATATATAAAATTTATTATTTAGAATGGATATTTTTAAATTATGATATATTTTTTGTTTACATATTAAATTAACACTAATTTTAGAATAATATTTAATATACCTAAGGGATGATTTCCTATAAAAAATAAAAAAATAGGTTTTTTCTGTACATTATGATTTTATTTAAAGTCTGAATTTATGAATTATAGAATTTTAATGTAAAAAAAATAAATTAACTTTTAGACATAGAATAATATTTTTATTTTATGATATATTTTTTTAGATTTTCATTAATAATTTAATTTTTAGTTAAATAGTGAAAAATATTGATTTTTTTACAAAATTGTATTTTTTTTGACTTATATAAGAATGAAATACAATCTTATAAACCTTTTAATTAGTAAAATGTGTACTTAATAAATAAAACTATACATTTAAAAATACTATTTTGAATTTAGGAAACATATGTTTAATATTTTAGGAACTTATGTAATATTTTCCAATGAAAACTATTTTTTGTTTTTTAATTTAATGAAATAATATTTTGGTTAAATATTGTTTTTTCTTAGTTAGAAAGACAAATAAGTTTTTTTTATTTTATCATAAATAAATTTATATCATTAAAATAAAATCCATGGATAAATTTACCCTATAAATAAATTTTAATCTTAATAATAATATTTTTTTTGAAAATAGGTTTTTACATGTTATATACACTAAGGTAATAAATAATTTTTATTAAACATAGAAATTTTATATTATAAAAGGATTTAATATTTGGAATAATTATGTTCATGTTAATTTATAATATCCATTTTATTTTTAGGCATATAAATTGAATTTATTAGTTAATAATTAGTTAACATGATAAAAATAAAAATGATATAAATGAACATTTTAAGAAAGGAACCTAAAACAATTGTTTAAGACATGTGTTAAAATTAATGAAGGAGATAATATTGAATTTATATCACCCCACTCTATTATTCTCCATTTGTTTCACTTTATATTTTTACCATGTTCTCCAATTATATTAAGCTGTTATAATTACAAAAATTCCATTCTAGCCACTTATAAAAGGGGCTTCTCACCACCCCTTCAATACAAATCAAATAATTCAGATTAAAAATGAATATATTAAAATTTTAGTTAAAATATAATCCTATTTTTTCTTTTATCCTTTAGTCACAATATATAGGATTAAGACCTCCATTCCCAAGGAGTATTCCTATAGAAATCCTAAGTCCTCAACATGAGTACATTTTTTCCGAATTTATTTTTTGTTTATTATAACTTTACCAAAAAAACTGAAATTTCCATATAATTAAATAATTATTTTTTTGTATCATTAATTTATTATTATGAGGAAATAATTATTAACCAACCTTTTCATTTTCTTTTAAGAAAAAAAAATCACCATTCATGTGGACTACTGTTTCCACGAAGCAGCGACTTTCGTTTTTTTCACCACTACCTCAATTGAATAATTATATGGGTAAATATGAAGTATAAATGTAAAATATATAATATAATTTTGATTATGAAGTGTAAAATCATAATCCGCCATTAATTATTCTCATTTTTTGAGAAATGAAAATGTTAACTGTGTGTTGTGTGGACTACTGCCTCCATAAAGCAATATGTCACTTTTTAATCTAGAATAATTATTATTTATTAAAATATATTAAAATATGATTCATCACATTAAAATAATCTACATAATTTCATTATGCTTATTTAATAAATATATTATTCAAAAACAAACCAAATTTCTAATCATGACTATTTGTTAATTATTATATGTTCATGTTTGGGTCTGTCAAACCACCAACCTGAACAATGCTATAAAATAATATCAAGGATGACTATAAGAACTTATATAATGATTAGATATGATATAAATAAGTAAAAAATTATTTTATTTTTTTTCTTATGTTTTAATGTTAATATTTAACTCACAAATTAATATACCAACATTCCTTCATTAAAAATCGTTGAAACATGCTCATCGTTGATATCATATTTAAGAATCATAACCAAAAATCACATAAAATAAAATAATTAAACTATAAATAATTATAAATTATAAATTAAAATAATTTTTATGATATAGTAATGGTGAACATTTGGGGATGATAGAATAGTAACACTACAGTTACAAAACTAGGTCCAAAAAACAAGATTACTCACACCCGATATTGAAAATGCACAAGAACTAAATATTAAACATGAATAGAATAATTATAAATTAATATTATAAAAGGTTGTATATATTAATAACATTATGAAATATGTAATTATGTTTTTTACATTCATTATACAATAAGATAAATAATTTCAGTTGAAATCAAGAGTAAAGGTAAGAGATCTAGTAACTCAAACTCCTTCCTTTTGGTTATATAATTTCTTCCAAAAAATATTTCCCTTATTTTCACTACAACAATTTATTTTCCATTTTAAAAGAAATATTATATTTTATATCTAGGTAAAATAGTTTTTAATTGAAATAAACTTTCATAAATGGTTTTATTTTTACTTTTGTTTAAAAATAGAAGAGACTTTTTGGAAAGGGGCTTGTGGGTATGAATTTTACATCAATGATTAGAAAATGTTTTTAAAGAAAGATAATTTTTTTATTTAGTTTTAATTTTACTCTATAACTTCAAAATATCTATCTCTAATAGAGTTAGGTTTCATGTTTCACCCTATTGTTTTCTTTTATTACGTGATTGTTTTTGGGTGATCAAGTTTTTAGTGTTAATCATTTTAATTCATATTGTTATTTTATGCCATTTAGAAATGTTATGAAACCCATTTTTACTTCTATGGGTTCTATATGATTTGATAATTGTTTTATTTTAAATTGGAACACATATTTATAGATGAATGATGTGTGGAGTCCTATTTCTCCCTCTATTTTATTTGTTAAAAGTTGATTTCTCATGAGAAGAGTATTCACGAGTACGTTTTAGTTTCTCATAAGGATAGGAACTAATGGTGTGGATCATGAAATTAATGTTGTGTATACTAATGTTTGTGCTATAATTGAAATATTTTACACATTATTATTTTATTCTCTCATTATTCAAGATTCATTTTAAATGTTTTTATTCCATGTTATATCTATTTTTATTCTATGATTATTTTTTGTAGATTTATGTTCTTATGTCACATCCTGTGATGTTCATATATGTCTTGTGATTATTATTCATGTTGATATAATATTTATACCATGTTCATGTTTTATCATATTCTTATGATCTCATCCTTGATGTCATGTTGATTTGTTTGTTTTTTCTATACCTAGAATTTGAGCTCACCCCATTACCCTATTTTAATTCCCCAGGATTTTAAGATGAATATTACATGTGGGATGATTATAAGGACATTTAGAGTTGAGTATTTATGTAAAGACCCGTAAATTTCAAGGAAATTTTTTTCTTAATTTTCTTTGGAATTTTACAAGAGCGCAGTTTCTAACGGCACCTGATTCCGAGGCCCGGTGTGCCCGGAATCATTTTCCGAAGTTTGGCTCGGGTACGTTCAGTGAACGGACGAGCGAGTTTTTCTAACTTTTGAACCGGTGCTCGGAATCGAATTCTGAGGGCACCGATGGAATCGCAGTGCTGGTACTTTCTTAGAAATGCTTCTTCCAGAGTTGCGTTTACTCGGGTGTGGTTTTTAATTTTTGGGCTTAAAGTTAAGAAATAAAATAATTGTACGAAAAACTTTATTTTATTTCACTTAAGCCACTTGGAAGCCACTTGAAGCCACTTAAAGAGGATTAAGCTGAGTTGATGCAGATAGGGTGCTATTCAAAAATATTCTACCCTCTTGGTAGGATATTTGTGAGGTGGGACCCGCACAAGCCCCACCGTTTCTTTTCCGCTAAGTAACGCACCCGCGAAAACCCGTCATTATGAAAGTCAACTGACTCGTTTTCTTAATTTCTTAACGCACCAATTAATTGGGTGGTTTTATTCGTTGAATTAAATGGGCGGTTTATTCGTTGAAATTAATTCTATGAATTAATTTCATTCGTTTCTTAACCTGTTTGAAATCCGTTGGCATAATAATAAAATAAGACCAACGCACGACATCTGAAAAAATGCTCGTTGAGAAGTTTTGACAAGTTTTGTGCCTTCACCCACCTTCGCAAATAATGCGAAGAACGCGAAGAACGCGAAGAACGCTGTCACCCTCGGAGATTGACGACGCTTCATCCGAGATGTTCTTCCCCGCCCCGATCTCCGATCACCTACTGCTGGAGGTAAGAGATTTCAGGTTTCTTTTAAATCTCCTTTGTGGTTTTTAACAAAACACGGATTTAATTATTTATAATTAAATCTGTTGTTTCTTGGTCCTCGGAGTTCGTCGACGCAACGCCGGATACCGCGACGACGCGACGGTCCCCTCCTTCCGCGACGATCAATTTCCGCGAAGAACGTGCGTGCGACGACTTGACGAGGTAGCGATTTTATTTTGGAAATACCTTTTTATATCCCCGTGATTTTTTCTTTTAAAACAAGAACCTGGATCAAGTGCAATTTTAAATTATTAAAATTGTTTTGATACGTTTGTCATGTGTTGATTTATCCTCCCGATTGATATCGTCTAACGCGAAGGGTGCGGGCCAAACAAACACGGCCCGACAACCCTCCGTCGTTCTTCGTTGTTGTGTGGATTTGGTGGGCTATGACAAAACGTGCCGCAAAGGCAATTTGATGATCCTGCAGTGAAGAACGGAACCCGGGAGGAGCAGCGGCGCAGACGGGAACGGAATCGGACTACCGGAGCGACTCCGGTGGCCCGCGGAAGCCACCAGTGGCGCAGGTCGCCGGCGCGGTGGCGGCAGCGGCGCCAGCGGACCCGTGGCCGCGTGGGTCCGGCGCACACAGGACACGGCGAAGCCGTGTCCGTTGACCAGGGCGGCCCCCCGCGGGGGCCGCAGTGCTATCACGCGGGGGCAGCGAGCCCCCTGCGCTGCTCGGCAGCTCGGCCGAGCCGAGCCGGACCTGCCGGCCGAGCTGGGCCGCGCCCTGGCCTGGCTGGACCGGGTCCAGCCAGGTTGGACTGGGTCAGGTCGACCCGGTTCGGCCGACCCAGGGGGGGGGGGGGGGGGGGGCGGGCCCAGACCCCCGTCTTCGGACCGTTTTTAGTATTTTGCCCGCATCTTGAGCTACGGACCTCCAAACGACGCTCCGTCAGTGGCGATGTGATCCTTGGATCGAGACGGTCGTTTCAGTATATTACACTCAAGGTTTCGAGATAATTTGGGTTCGGCCGGGTTGGTTCGAACACGAAACCAACCGGGCCCTTGGAGCGGAAACGCTCATATCTTGAGCTTCGGACGTCTGAATGACGTGCCGTCGACTTTGTTGAATTCATATAAGTGAGACAGATCTTTTGGCTCACTCCGCCCAAGGTTTGGACGCAGGTGGAGTGAGGTTGGGTTGGTTTTGCCTTAAAAACCAACTTGGCCCCTGGAACAAAAAAGCCAATAACTCACAAACCGGGTGTCCGATTGACGCGCCGACTGTCTCGTTGAATTCCTTTTGAAGAGACGGAAGTTTTGGCATACTTCTCCCGAGTTTTGGTTGCTGTTGGATAGTGTCCAGGTTGGATTGTACCCGAAATCCAACTGGGCCCCTGGAACAGAAAAGCTTATATCTTTCAGACCGGACGTCCGTTTGACGAACCGTCAGCGGCGTTGGTGATCACGTTGAGAAACAGTCCATTTGAGTATACCCTATGGGAGTTCGGGGTACAGTTGAGATACGGCCGGGTTGGTTCGCACATGAAACCAACCGAGCCCCTGGGACGAAAATGCTAGTAACTCACAGACCGGGCGTCCGATTGACGCGCCGTCTGTTGTGTTGAGACCCTTGTGAGGAGGCGGTCCCTTGAGATACTTCTTCGTGGAACCTTGTGATACTTGTAGTATCGACCAGCAGCTCATGGAGCAGACCCTCTCGGAGATGAGCGTGCAGAATACGGAGACCGTGTAACCGGCTGAGACTTGACAACTGCTGATCGAACGACTCGGTGTATTACGGATAGCCTAGTGAGGAGCGCTTGGTTGCAGCGGCAGACCCACGACGGAGGTTCTCTTGGTTGTAGCGGCACAGGGGAGCGCTTTGTTGTAGTGGCAGACCCACGACGGAGGTGTGCTTGGTTGTAGAGGCACAGGGGAGCACTTGGTTGTAGCGGCAGACCCACGACGGAGGTGCGCTTTGTTGTAGCGGCATAGGGGAGCGCTTGGTTGTAGCGGCAGACCCACGACGGAGGTGCGCTTGGTTGTAGCAGCACAGGGGAGCGCTTAGTTGTAGCGGCAGACCCACGACGGAGGTGCGCTTGGTTGTAGCGGCATGGGGAAGCGCTTGGTTGTAGCAGCAGACCCACAGTACGGAGGTGCGCTTGGTTGTAGCGGCACGGGGAAGTGCTTGGTTGTAGCAGCAGGCCCACAGTACTCAACAGGAGGAGTACCTCAATAGTCCTAGGTTGGTGAGCAGTACCTCAGAGTCGTGACAGGACCACTGTACACTCCAGAGACGGGGCTCTTTAGTAGTTGCGGTTTCGATAATGAAAATCATGGTTTGAGATGAGACTTTGGACCTTGATTACTTTGGTATATGTATGGGCATATACCTGGGTAGTGGTTATCCATTGTTTCTAAATCCTTGTGTTTCCTCAGGATTGAGATGGGTTACTTGATAACTTAGGTATATGTATGGGAATATACCTAAGTAGAGGTTATCTGTTGAGATCTTCTTTGTGGTTATACTTGTTGGTTTTAGTGAGACCTTGAGGGTATCGGGGTCCCTACTGAGTATCGTTATACTCACCCCTGCACGGGCTATGCCTGCACCTCGTTGTGTTGGTTGCAGACGACGGGCAGTGCTGACGGAGGCCGAGTGTTCGAGGACTGGACGGTACCCGGAGGTGGACTACACGACGAGTCAGTACCCGGAGGTGGACTACACGAAGAGTCAGTACCCGGAGGTGGACTACACGACGAGACGACACACGGAGGAGGTTGACGGGAGAGAGCGTTGAGGATGCCATCTGTACCTACCCTTCAGGTAGGATCCGACGAGGACGACCCAGGAGCTTCTTCCTTTCTCCTAGCTGTTGTCTTTTTCTATTGTACTTTGTTCAGTTGTAGTTGTACTTTCATTTGGGTTTGTATTCTGGCCCATTTACTTTTCAGCACTTTCTTTTGTACTTAGTGTTTTTTGCTTCCGCTTGTGCTCTGTGGTGTTTTGTTTACTTTTATAAAGGCAATGCCTTCCCAGTTATCGGAATTTACACCTTTGGTGCTAGTCGCCAGCCCCTGGCCTATGGAAGGCGGGCTTGGGGTAGTCACAGCACGGGCCCCGAGGATGGGTCGTGACAAATTGGTATCAGAGGAGTTCGGTTCTACCGCAGAACTTGGGACTCTAATATTTTTTTCCCTTTATGTGAAGCAATAGTGTTAAGAGTACCAAGTGTGGTTTTCAGTTCAGGGAGTCTAGTGTTGGTGCGGGCGGCCGACGTATCCATACACCAGGACCCTGATAACCAATTTCCGACTCTGTGCACGAAAACACTGATTGCGTGTGTGTTTCCAGAAGTTTTTAAATATCATCTCAAACCAGGTCCGCTTACCAGGTATAATCGTTTGACCATGTCACGTTGTTTCTTTCAGGATGCCTTCTCACGGACGACCAGCTAGAGCCCAGAGGGACGTGCGTACTGACAGCTTTCCAAGAAACGATGCTTCGGTACAGGGCCCTCTTGCAGTTGAGGCACAAGCGGTACTACCATACGTTGGGCCACCTATGCCACCAGCCCCAGCAGTAGGCGATGCACGCCACTTGAGCGCGCTGCACGAGTTCCAGCGCCAGAGACCACCCAGGTTCCGGGGAGAGACGGACCCGCAGGCAGCTGAGGATTGGCTGGAGGCTGTGGTGAGAGTCTTCAGGCTAGTGGGGATGCCGACAGACCTCATCGTGATCTTTGCTGCCAGCCTTCTTCAGGCAGAAGCAGGCAGGTGGTGGAGCCACCTGTTCCAGTTTTGCGACGGGATGGCCTTCACATGGGAAGACTTCGAGACCTTCTTCAGGGTGGAGTTTGTGCCAGTGGCTCTACACCCCGAGCGTGTTCAGGAGCTGCTGACTTTTCCACGTGGTTTTTGATCAGTAGCCGAGTCATATGTGGGCAGTAGACAGATGATGCAGAGGTCCAAGAGGGCCAGAGCCATCCGTACGAGGAGTAGGAAGTGTTATGAATGCGGCAGAAAGGGTCACCTGGCACATGACTGTCCGACTCCTCGTGCAGTTGATCCGCAGGCTTTGGAGGAGCCACCGAGGCAGAAGCAGCGGCAGGTTCTTGGGCAACAGCCAAGCAGTGGACAAGGCAGTAGAGCTTCGGGAGCTGGTGGACATGAGCGGAACTAGTGGATACGTCCCTTGTACTCTAGTTCTATTTTTTTGTTGTATTCGTGCCTTTGTACTATGAGCTGCAATAATAAAAAGACACTTATCTTTGTTTGTTTTCCTGTCCTTTTGTTGGGTTGATACTGAGTGGTCCCGGTTAAACTGTTGACTTGACCCTCACTTTCGAGATTTCTACTGGAGGAGACCCAGTGACCTCACACTGATGCCGACAGTGTGACTCGACCCTTGGAGGCGAGAGTGACAGTTGGATCTCTTAGTAGTTACGTCGAGGCCTTACGACGTCATCCATGGCATGAATGCATCATTCATGTCAGGATTGACTGTATTAGGCAATGGGCGTGGTTTATCCAGGGGATGAGACCGAGTTTCTCTTTTCAGCAAAGGAGAAATTTTAGCAGCTCTTCTAGATCATAGGCAAAGGAGGTGCAGATCATCCAGGAGCGGATGAAGACTGCACAGTGCAATAAGAAACAGGAAACTGGCGCCAGTCTTGGAGACTCGGGCATGTTAAATGTTTCCATAAGAGGAAGATTAAAGGAAATATGAGTCTTCAAAGCGGAAGACATGGAGGCAGAGCTAGGAGAGCAACATGAGGTGGTGTACATCTTAACATGCTACAACCACCCGCCTTAGTTATCCCCACCAGGCTCAGGGAGATGGAGGTCGGAGGAAGAGTGTGGCTGCATGCGGTCAAGGAGTGTGACCCAATGGCTCTAAAAAAATGATTCAAGGGACAGTCTGTGTCCACTACTAGCTTCTGTAGTAACAGATGTCGATATGAATCATTCCTCGCTTTCATAAATCTTGTCCCAGACCTAGAGTTTCCGGTAAGCCGTGGACTTGACCCTCACGTCTGGAGATACCTTGGGAGGAGAATCGATAATCACACTTAAGCCGACAGTGTGGTCAGACCCTCGAGGCGAGAGTTTCGGTTGGAATCTCTTGGTGGCAGCGTCGAGGCCTTACGACGTTGGTTTGAGTATGGACTGGGCAATCACAGTTCATACACAAATTGACAGTATTAGGCAAAAAGGTTGTGGTTTAACTACAATGTTGGGATGAGTTTTCCTTGGTCGGCGAAAAGGAAACCCCAGGCAGCATAGGATAAACTTTTTCATAGGAGGGTGTGACCTATCACTCTTGAGTCGGTCAACCTTACCCTCGTGGCAGCAGTCATTTTGAGTTTCTGTTCTAACAGGAATTGGAAACCTCTGGAGTTCGAGGATGACGATCACGTCCTTATACGGGTCTCACCTCGACGAGGTTTACGGAGATGTGGCCAAGGCGGCAAGTTATCCCCTAGGTTCAACAGACCTTTTCTAGGTCCTCAGCTGGGTATGCGGGGTGGTTTACCGCTGACCCATCCACCTCAGTTTCACGAGGTGCACGACAACATCCAATTATCTCAACTGAGGAGATACGTGCTCGACCCTTCACATATCATCGACCATGAGGAGCTGGACGATGGCGATGAGGTGACTTCTACGGAGGTTCCTGTGGGGATCGAGGATCGACAGGAGCAGATCCTAGGAGGACGGTCGATTCCTCTTGTGCACTTTCTTTGGCAGCACGATAACCTCCAGGTTAGCACATGGTATCGGAAGGCTCAGATGCGTGCTCAGTACCGCTTTGTAACCCTAGTTTGTGTTAAATCTTTACGAGGACGTAAATCCCTGAGGTGGGAGTGATGTAAAGACCCATAAATTTCAAGGAAATTTTTTTCTTAATTTTCTTTGGAATTTTACAAGAACTCAGTTTCTGACGGCACCTGATTCCGAGGCCCGGTGTGCCCAGAATCATTTTCCGAAGTTTGGCTCGGGTACGTTCAGTGAACGGACGAGCGGGTTTTTCTAACTTTTGAACCGGTGCTCGGAATCGAATTCGGAGGGCACCGATGGAATCACAGTGCCGGTACTGGCTTAGAAACTCCTCTTCCAGAGTTGCGTTTGCTCGGGTGTGGTTTTTAATTTTTGGGCTTAATGTTAAGAAATAAAATAATTGTACGACAAACTTTATTTTATTTCACTTAAGCCACTTGGAAGCCACTTGAATCCACTTAAAGTGGATTAAGCTGAGTTGATGCGGATAGGGTGCTATTCAAAAATATCCTACCCTCTTGGTAGGATATTTGTGAGGTGGGACCCGCACGAGCCCCACCGTTTCTTTTCCGCTAAGTAACGCACCCGCGAAAACCCGTCATTATGAAAGTCAACTGATGCGTTTTCTTAATTTCTTAATGCACCAATTAATTGGGTGGTTTTCTTTGTTGAATTAAATGGGCGGTTTATTCGTTGAAATTAATTCTATGAATTAATTTCATTCGTTTCTTAACCTGTTTGAAATCCGTTGGCGTAATAATAAAATAAGACCAACGCACGACATCTGGAAAAATGCTCGTTGAGAAGTTTTGACAAGTTTTGTGCCTTCACCCACCTTCGCGAAGAATGCGAAGAACGCGAAGAACGCGAAGAATGCGAAGAACGCCGTCACCCTCGGATATTGACGACGCTTCATCCGAGACGTTCTTCCCCGCCCCGATCTCCGATCACCTACTGCTGGAGGTAAGAGATTTCGGGTTTCTTTTAAATCTCCTTTGTGGTTTTTAACGAAACACGGATTTAATTATTTATAATTAAATCTGTTGTTTCTTGGTCCTCAGAGTTCGTCGACGCAACGCCGGATACCGCAACGACGCGACGGTCCCCTCTTTCCGCGACAATCAATTTCTGCGAAGAACGCGCATGCGACGACTTGACGAGGTAGGGATTTTATTTTGGAAATACCTTTTTATATCCCCGTGATTGTTTCTTTTAAAACAAGAACCTGGATCAAGTGAAATTTTAAATTATTAAAATTGTTTTGATACGTTTGCCATGTGTTGATTTATCCTCCCGATTGATACCGTCTAACGCGGAGGGTGCGGGCCAAACAAACACGGCCCGACAACCCTTCGCCATTCTTCGTTGTTGTGTAGATTTGGTGGGCGATGACAAAACGTGTCGTAAAGGAAATTTGATGATCCCGCAGTGAAGAACGGAACCCGGGAGGAGCAGCGGCGCAGACGGGAACGGAATCGGACCACCGGAGCGACTCCGGTGGCCCGTAGAAGCCACCGGCGGTGCGGGTCGCCGGCGCGGCGGCGGCAGCGGCGGTAGCGGACCCGCGGTCGCGCGGGTCCGGCGCACACAGGACGCAGTGAAGCCGCGTCCGTTGACCAGGGCGGCCCCCCGCGGGGGCCGCGGTGCTGTCACGCGGGGGCAGTGAGCCCCCCGCGCTGCTCGGCTGGGGCGCGCCCTGGCCTGGCCGGACCGAGTCCAGCCGGGTTGGACCGGGTCGGGTCGACCTGGTTCGGCCGACCCAAGGGGGGGGGGGGGGGGGGGGTCGGGCCGGGTCGGCCCGGGCCCAGACCCCCGTCTTCGGACCGTTTTCGGTCTTTTTCCCGTATCTTGAGTTACGGGCCTCCGAACGACGCGCCGTCAGCGGCGATGCGATCCTTGGATCGGGACGGTTGTTTCAGTATATTACACTCAAGGTTTCGGGATACTTTGGGTTCGGCCGGGTTGGTTCGAACACGAAACCAACCGGGCCCTCGGAGCGGAAACACTCTTATCTTGAGCTTCGGACGTCCGAATGACGTTCCGTCGACTTTTTTGAATTCCTCTAAGTGAGACGGGTCTTTTGAAACCCTCCGCCCAAGGTTTGGACGCAGGTGGAGTAAGGTCGGGTTGGTTTTGCCTTAAAAACCAACCGGGCCTCTGGAATGAAAAAGCCAATAACTCACAAACCGGGCGTCCGATTGACGCGCCGACTGTCTCATTGAATTCCACTTGAAGAGACGGAACTTTTGGTATACTTCGCCCGAGTTTTGGTTGCTGTTGGATAGTGGTCAGGTTGGATTGTACCCGAAATCCAATCGGGCCCCTGGAACAGAAAAGCTGATATCTTTCAGACCGGACGTCCGTTTGACGAACCGTCAGCGGTGTTGGTGATCACGTTGAGAAACAGTCCCTTTGAGTATACCCTATGGGAGTTCGGAGTATAGTTGAGATACAGCCGGGTTGGTTCGCACATGAAACCAACCGGGCCCCTGGGACGAAAAGACTAGTAACTCACAGACCGGGCGTCCGATTGACGCGTCATCTGTTGTGTTGAGACCCCTGTGACAAGGCAATCCCTTGAGATACTTCTTCGTGGAACCTTGTGATACTTGTAGTATCGACCAGCAGCTCATGGAGCGGACCCTCTCGAAGACGAGCATGCAGAATACGGAGACCGTGTAGTCGGCTGAGACTTGAGGACTACTGATCGAACGACTCGGTGTATTACGGATAGCCTAGTGAGGAGCGCTTGGTTGTAGTGGCAGACCCACGATGGAGGTGCGCTTGGTTGTAGCGGCATAGGCGAGCGCTTGGTTGTAGCGGCAGACCCACGACGGAGGTGCGCTTGGTTGTAGCGGCACAGGGGAGCGCTTGGTTGTAGCGGCAGACCCACGACGGAGGTGCGCTTGGTTGTAGCGGCATAGGGGAGCGGTTGGTTGTAGCGGCAGACCAACGACAGAGGTGCGCTTGGTTGTAGCAGCACAGGGGAGCACTTGGTTGTAGCGGCAGACCCACGACGGAGGTGCGCTTGGTTGTAGCAGCACGGGGAAGCGCTTGGTTGTAGCAGCAGGCCCACAGTACGGAGGTGTGCTTGGTTTTAACGGCACGGGGAAGCGCTTGGTTGTAGCAGCAGGCCCACAGTACTCGACAGGAGGAGTACCTCAGCAGTCCTAGGTTGGTGAGAAGTACCTCAGAGTCGTGACATGACCACTGTACACTCGAGAGATGGGGCTCTTCAGCAGTTGCGGTTTCGATAATGAAAATCCTGGTTTGAGCTGAGACTTTTAACCTTGATAACTTAGGTATATGTATGGGCATATACCTGGGTAGTGGTTATCCGTTGTTTCTAAATCCTTGTGTTTCCTCAGGATTGAGATGGGTTACTTGATAACTTAGGTATATGTATGGGCATATACCTAAGTAGAGGTTATCTGTTGAGATCTTCTTTGTGGTTATCCTTGTTAGTTTTAGTGAGACCTTGAGGGTCTCGGGGTCCCTACTGAGTATCGTTATACTCACCCCTGCACGGGCTATGCCCGCACCTCGTTGTGTTGGTTGCAGATGACGGGCAGTGCTGATGGAGGCCGAGTGTTCGAGGACTGGACGGTACCCGGAGGTGGACTACACGACGAGTCAGTACTCGGAGGTGGACTACACGATGAGACGACACACGGAGGAGGTTGACGGGCGAGAGCGTTGAGGAGGCCATCTGTACCTACCCTTCAGGTAGGATCCGACGAGGACGACCCAGGAGCTGCTTCCTTTCTCCCAGCTGTTGTCTTTTTCTGTTGTACTTTGTTCAGTTGTAGTTGTACTTTCATTTGGGTTTGTATTCTGGCCCAATTACTTTTCAGCACTTTCTTTTGTACTTAGTGTTTTTCTTCCGCTTGTGCTCTGTGGTGTTTTGTTTACTTTTATAAAGGCACTGCCTTCCCAGTTATCAGAATTTACGCCTTTGGTGCTAGTCTCCAGCCCCTGGCCTATGGAAGGCGGGCTTGGGGTAGTCACGGCACGGGCCCCGAGGACGGGTCGTGACAATTTATGAAGAAATATTGATGAGTATTTTAAAATATTATTTATTAAGCTAATCTTACAAGATATTAAACCTCCAATACTTTTGTTTTTGTGGACATTTTTGGGGTGGAATGTTTATTATTGTTAAATAATGATATAAATGTGTTTATGTATATTAGGTCACCATAAAATAAATGGTTTCAATTTCCATGAATAGTAATGAAACATGAGAATAGTTCTCAGTCAAGAGGGAAAATAATATTTTTTGAAAAATACCCTTCTAGTGAAGCAAATAACTAGTGAATTTGTTTAAAAATTAGATATAAATGCCTATAATAAGTAACTAGAGGATTCACTAGAATTTTTTACCCTCATTCATGAAACCATGTAAGATAAGTTCCCAAATAAACATGAGACCAAGGATTGTAATAATATGATAGATAACTTAAAAAGGATTTATCAAGAACAAAATGGGAATACAATTCATAAGATATCTAAGAATTTATTTTGGTGTGAGATTTCATAAGGAAACTTAGTCTCAAATCATACTATTAATATGATTGGGTATATTATTGGCTTAGAGTGGATAGTTTCACCACTTAGGATTGGTCTAGATGTGGATTTCATTCTATAATCACTACTGCAAAGGTTCTAAATGGTCATTATGAATTATAATATGAATGAATTCAATAATTTTTTACATGACCTAAACAATATATTAGGAATAGTGGAGAAAGACCTAGGTGGTTCAATATTGAGTTCTATTATGATGGTATAAAAGGTTAAGGGTAAACTTTTATCAAGAGAGATAAGAAAAGAGGTCATGCATAGTCTATGCCACTACCTAAAACAAAGGAGGATGAGGAGGGGAAATGTTTCCATTATGGAAAACCTGGCCATTGGAAAATAAATTTAAAATAATATTTGAAGGATTCTAAGAAACCCCATGGGGATTCCAATTTTGGTAATAATGTTGTAGAATTAAATTATAATACTATGAAAGATATGTTATACCAACTACTTTTTATAATATTTTTAAATATATAAGAGTTAAAAAAATAAATTAAGAGTTGGATGATAGAGCTTGATGTTTATATTTCAAGTAATAGGGCAAGGTGTTATTGTATTAAGGACTTGGATGAAAGGAGAACATCAATATTGGATGAATCATTAAAGAATATATTTTTTCTTTATTCTATTCTCTTGAGTAGATAATGTACATATCATTTGTTTAATTATATTAAATGATATTTTTACATAATATTTATGATATTTAAAAATTATATAACATATTGGGAAAGAATACAAGGATAAAAGGAGTTTTATCTTGGGTAATGTTTTTAAATCAGAATATAGAGAATAATGTTTCACTAGAAACTATTGAGTATTGTATAAATTCTTCCTTAAGTAATATTTAAAAACACATATAATAACATATATAAAATGTAAGTAATAATTTATCGGTTAAATATTACTACTAAATGGAAACTAGTGTTATTTCATAGCACAAAGGAGTTCATGTATCATAGAATGAGGTTCTGAAGAGAATATAGTTTCTGAGAGGCTTTTAGGAGTATGCTTAAACTTAGAGAAGTTTAATTTAAATAATTAAAGATTATACCAATCAAAGTTAAGTGATTATCACTTAATATCCTAAATATTTTGGTATATGTAACAGTAAAGAAAAATTTAAAGAGTTACATTTTGATATAAAAAAAGATGAATTTCACTATTTCCTAAAATAATATGCCAATGAAAGTGAATCTCAATTTATAATAATGGTGTTAAGGATGTTCTTATAAAAATTAATCTAAATATATAAATTATTTTAAGGAAATATATTGATAGAATAGAGATCCAGTGATGGGAATATTAAACATATAATAAGTTTTTTGTATAAAAAAAAGTTTAGATTGTAACGTTTGATGTAATGAGGTTAAGGAATTCGAATAGGTTCAAAGAGTTAATGATTAGAAATATGATTCCTAAATCTCACCATCATTCTAATTATCTTACTTTATAAATTTCACTTACTAAAGAGTTTAGGTGGAGGGTTTTATCCAATGGTCACAAAGATATGTGAAGGAAATTTCATATCAATGCAATAAGTTAACATTACCTAGGAAAGTCAAGTAAACATAATGGTCATATGTAAATCCATGATATATGATATGATAGAATGGTTCTTCTATTTTATTATGTTAAATATTCTTAAATGTTTTTTTATTATATAAAATGTATCATATAAAAGTAAATATTCATTTTATAATACTTTCTTATGGGTTTTTTAATACGTATAGATATAAAATTCGTGAAATACATTTATAATTGACCTCTCAAAGTATTTCTAACTAATGTTCATCAGGGAGTATTATAGGCTATGATTAAATGATATGGTTAGTATGAGTAGGATTCACATATATAGATACAAAATTTTCTTATGAGGAATAAATAAAAAGTAAAATGTTTCTTTGGGTGCATGAGATAGCCCACTAATTATGCTACATGGAGTTCCATATACATTTTCTTTGGTATTCTAGGGATTCATTGTTCATATAGGAGTCTTAAATACCTGAGGTTATAGAGATACCTAGAATGATAACCTTTATACTTTGATAACTTTCTTATGTATTTCATTATGGATTACCTAATTTGGGGGTGTTTGGGTATATTGGTGGCCATTTCATCAGTTAGAGATCAACCAAGATGGGATATGTACTATCATATAATGAGAATGACATCTGGTCCCTTGGTTGAGATAGATCGAGAACATATATTGACATACTTAGAAATAAAATGTGATTTACTTACCAATTTTGGTGTGTGTCATATGATATATAATATATTAAATGAATAACATGTGATGTATTCTTTGACTTGGTTAGTCTATACTCAGATAATTAAGAAACTTTGACAAGAATATATAGTACTCACATAAAACATGTCCTACGTTCACTTGATCTCTTGGAAAAAGAGAATATATGAAGATTTAAACTAGCATGAGATAAGGAAGGTGGGAAAAGGTATAGAGATGCATATATTTGGAGATCATGCCAGATCTATTTATAGCTTGAGTAACATTGATTCATTTCAATAAGATTCTCTTTTCAAATATTTATGAACCTATTATTCATTTTTTTCATATCTATAAATGATTTTGGGGACACACATTTTATTTGATTGAATTGAGATTGAGCTTACTTAGGGATCTACACTAAAATTGTTTTATAGTTTTATTTAGAAGAATTTTGGATGGGGATTTTCACAATGTATTAAATTAGATGTAATATAAGGTAAAGATAATTATATATTTTTAAAAGTGTTTTTAACATATTGATAATTGTTTCGGATTTGACTTCCCATGTTATTTATTATATATAATAAAATATAATGTTAAATGGAATGAAAAAGTATATAGGATTTTGTGCAAGTGGTAGATTGAAGGAGATATTCCTTAAAACCAAATATATTATATATATATATATATGTGTGTGTGTGTGTGTGTGTGTGTGTGTATGAGTTATATAATATGATATGATACAAATAATTTATAGAGTATGAAATATATGAAGATTATGATTTATATTCATAGTGAGGTATATCATTTTATACTTTATACATTATATCATAAGGATTTTTATGAGTTTTTTTTCAATCATCATATTTTATTTATGATGAATCATATAAAATGACTGCAAAGATTTCATCGGTTTATCATAGTGTATGATACAATCCAATCTTAATTACAAGTAATAGTTGGATCAATAATTTTAGATCAGTCAAAATTTAAAAAGCCTCTAAAATGTAAAAGTGTTATTGATTGATGATCTCTATGTATTAAATTTATCATTTAGAGGGGAATCAAGGTCATGAGTTACATGCAATGTAACTAATTCCATTACTCGTATTTTTATGAAACATATATTTAAAATAATTACATATTTTTAGATCTAATAGAATCCTCACAACCTATATAGGGATGACATAAACCTTGGGTATGGAATGTCTCTATTTTCGATCTTCCTGGATCAATCTCCATTTCTCATGAAGATATATCTAATTTCCTTATCTATTTTGGGATACTAGTATATTCCATGAATGATTCAAAAATCTCATCAAATCATTTTTAAAATTCATATTAATCCATGGATACACCTGAGAAGAAATGGACCTTAGGTTATTCCATTGGTAGTCTCCATCAAACACTATTAGAAGCATGATTTGAAGGTGAAAGTTTTTCTATTATTCATTTCATATTTTATTGATTTCGGAGTCAAATTCATATAGTTTCATAGTTTTATCAATTTACATGTGTTTCCACGATTATATTAAGTGTAACTATATGCATAAAGATAATTCAGTTAACTATTTGAGTATAATTTTTAAATTTTTGAGGAGTATTCTGCCTGACATGTCACATATGAGAGGGGTGTATTGATTAATTCTTAAAATATTTAATCAATTTTTTTTCATAGGATAAACCCAAGAACAATATAGATTTACATATATTCCTTGGTCTGTTGGGCTATTATATGAGGTTCTTGTCGGATTTCTGGTGTATTATTGAACCATTGAATATATTGAAAAACAAGGATTAGGATTTCATGTAGAATTTTTATTGCCGATTAAAATTAAATTATATAAAATAGAATATGATCAGTTCTTCTATTCCTTTATTTATTGAGGCTGGAGTAATTTTTAGGGTCTATTAAAATGTTTCCAATCTGTTTTGATGCAAGATCATAAAAAAATAACTGATGGGTTTAGGTAGTTATGTCCTCATGGGTATAACTATACTACAAATGATCTTGATAATGAAACCATAGTTTTCCCTTGAATTTTTTGTGCATTTACATTATCATAAAGTATTTTTTGGTCACATAGATCATAAATATATATGGAATATCTTCTCTCAGTGGGACTTGAATTTGCATCAGGGAATATAGGTAGAGTTCTTGTAGGGCTAGGACTTCAAGATATGTTAATATATGAGGAAAGGTATTGTGGTGATTGATTATATGAGTATGAATATGTATATTGGTATTTTTAATGTTGGTATAAGTGAAGTATGATGGAGGATATTATAGAATTATATCATCAAATAGAAGAAGTTAGTGATTTTTTATGCTTGGGTAAGAAAACTATGAACTATAATTTATTTTATAACATAGAGTAACATCATTTTGAGGATACTAAGGTGGAATTATAAATATATTTTATCCTTCATATAGATATTTTGAATTATATGATAGAAGATTCTATACATTAGAGTGTTATTTTTTTGGAATTTGTTTGTTTAATGAGAAATTTGAGAGGTAATTCTGTATGAGTTTCATAACACAACTAAAATAGTGTATACAAGTATTTAGAAGATATATCATGCTTTCAAGGGGTAGTTTTTATATATTACAATGAATAAGTTCATGTTAGAGTTCATGTTTTAATACCTCATCTATCAAAGGAGGATACCTTTGGAGTTTGAGATTATATTCCATATTCTCTTAAATATTTATCTATAATTTAGATAATATAGATTCACTAGATTTATTATGCGTTCTTATCAATTTTTTAGACCTTATAAGGGGAAAGAATGGATTGATGAAGTTATATTATGATTGGTTCTTCCATCGTATATGGATTGAGTTTATGATGGTCCCCACATATTAGATCTTAGAATATATCTTCATGATGATTCATATATCATTAAATGGGGTGCATTGGATATTAATACAGCTTTCCAATTCACAGAGTACATTGTGCATATTTAGAGCCATTAGGAGAATACATTTTATTTTTAATTCATTAGTTTAGTACAAATATGTTCAAGGCATGGTGGTATAAATAAATATATATGGGAGAAAAAGTTGTAGATATGGGTTCTATACCTAGATATGTTTTGAAACATTATAATTTTAGTGAGGTTGAGATTTGATTCTAGGAGTTGTATTGTTCAATTTAAGTCTATTCAGTGGTGTGATTCTTGTTTGAGTGGTATCTCATATGGTTGTTATGTGTTGGGTTTTTTTCATCGCAATTTCTTTTTTTATTTCATAGGAAAGAATCATCTAAGAGGTATCTGATTAAGAGGATCATAAATTCATGGTTCTATACCATTTGAGTTTTAATGTGTTAAAAATAAATGAGTGAGTTTAAGAATGAATAAGGGAAGATATATTGGAATATAGATTTCTAAGAGAATCCATGTCATGGTTTCCTCTTGTGTTAATCCTGGTTTTCCAATTTTTATTGTGTTTTTAGGGAATCATCATAGAATAGTTCCATGGTACGAATAAATGGAATTGATGAGTTACTAGTTAATAAAATAAATGAAATCATCTCATGGTTTTAGAATCGATGAAATGATCAGGGTAAAATTTCCATATTTTATGTGATACTTTAGGTGTATGTTGTTTTGGATATACTGCTATAGCCTCCCAATAAACATGATGTGATGTATTGAGAGGAACCTCTCCATGCACATTAATATCAGGAGGATTTTCTATTAACACTATGATTTTAGGGTATGAATATTGGGTTTCTCAAAGTATCTTATGAGTTATTTTTCTTATTCATAGGTTCTTCCTAGTTTTATTAACATTATTATATCATTTAATGGCTTAAAGCTACCCTATCTGATAGTTTTCTTTTCCTCACCCTTGAATTAGTGATTAACATGATATAATTCTAGTAAATCATGAATGAATATTCACTACATCTATACACCAGTTCATGGATCCCATATTTTTTAAGTCCTTAACCAGTTATAGTTGTTATGTTTATACTTTTTGTATCCTGAATGATATCATTAAAGTGCTGGGTAAGTATTTCAATGGTAGATAATTTTTTCCTTGGGATATTTCAGTTATGATTGTTGTATAGATATGAAGTAGAGTACTCAATTCCTATATAAAACAATAGTTGTACCTACATGTGTTCTCAGGGTATTCTTATTAAGTGATCCAACTTGATTCTTATCCTTTATCCAATGATAGAGTGAAACTGGTGGTTTAGAGATAACATGAAATACCCCACTCACGCATTTATATTTTTTGTTATTTCAGTTATTACTTTAAATATAATTTTCATTCAATGATTTAATTGATTTCTCATCTCATTTCCATATGTTTTTGGTTTTTTTTATTTTTTCCTTATACTTGTTTTGAGTAGTTTCTTGCATTTATTTTTATTATTTGTTTATTTTCTAATTTGTATTTGGATATGATCACTTGGTATATGAATTCTCTATAACTCACAAGGTTTTTAGGAATCATATTCATTCTATAAACTATATTTTTAATGTATTTTTTAAAAAAATTGTTCAAAGTAATTGAAATAGATTATGTAATAAGTTATACAAGATAGGAAATAAACTAAAAACACTTTATCGATTCATAGTAAAACTGTAAAGAACCAGAAATTTCAATGAATTTTTTTTTTCTTAATTTCTTTGGGATTTTATGAGTGCGCAGTTTCTAACAGCACCTGATTCCAAGGCCCGGTGTGCCCGGAATCAATTTCTGAAGTTTAGCTCGGGTACGTTCAGTGAACGAGCGAGCGGGTTTTTCTAACTTTTGAATCAGTACTCAGAATCAAAATCTGAGGGCACCATTGAAACCGAAATACCAATAATTGCATAAGGAGACCCTTTATGGAGGTGCGTTTTCTCGGGAGGATTTGTTAAAAAAATGTGAAGAATAAAAGTATAGTTGTTTTACAATTATAATTTTATTATACCACTAGTGGTTTAAGTTTTGGGGAAAAGGAAGTTGTGAGGAAGTTGGGGTGGGGCCCGCACGAGCCCCCACCTCCTTAAATTTCCTAACACACCATTAAACACCCCCCTCTAGATTTAATGTGTAACTCATCGTCTCCCCCTCTTTAATTGCAAGTCAACTCTCTCATTAAATTATTTGATTAAGTTATTCAATGAATTTAATTAAGAGTTGAATTTTGAATTCTTTGGAATTCATGGCATAATAAAATAATGTTGAATCTTATTTTATTTTGGGTTGGTTGTGGTGTGAGGATAATTAAGGAGAGCTCTTGTGCGTTTTCCGGAAGAACTTCATCTTCTTCACGAAGAACGCCGAGTCTACGACGAAGAACTCCATCACCGCAATGGGAGATTGTTGTGCCGTCTCCTCTCCTCTCCGCAGTCGGTGAGTGACGCCTTTTCCAGAGAACGACGACGCGCCGCATCCTTCATCGGGCGATCACCGACGATGTTTACGGAGCCTCGTTCCGCGATGCCATCTTTCGCGACGTTAATTTCCCGCGATGATCCTCGTCCGACGACTTCTTCGAGGTAGGGGTTTGGTTGTGTGTTTGTGAATATTATTTTTCCATCCAAAGATAAATTCTTTAGCCGCTTGTTATCGAATTAATGGGAGGGGGCCGGACCGCACGAACACGGCTGACCCTCCTCCCCCTTTATTGTTGTACTCGTTGCGGCTCGAACAAAGGCGGTGCGGTGCAACAGCACTGTGTGGGAACGAGGAGGAACGCGGCAAGGGAGCGTAGCGTCGTCGCGCCGCACCGTTGAGGCCGAAAGAAGCCGCGACCGGAGTCGGGCCGCGGCGGAGGGGCGCGGCACCGTCACGCCGCGCTGGAGAACCATGGAGGGCCGCGGTCGGGGCGCGGCGCGGCGGAGGGGCGCGGCGCCGTCGCGCCGCGCTGGTCGGACAAAGGCTGTGGCGGTGTAGGGAAGGGCGGTTGGAAATCTGGCCGCCGGCGCAAGGGAAGGCAGGACCCGTGAGGGGGGGGGGGGGGGGGTGGGGTGTCCCGCGGCTGCTCACCGGCCGACCAGAATCTGGAAGGGCCGAGGGTTTGTAACCCCAGGCGGCTGGCAAAGGGGCGGGCCCCCACGTGGGGCCACTATTACAAAACGAGGGGGGCAGCTCCCCCCCCCCTTCTGCGTCCGCTCGGCCTGCGCTGAGCCGCCCCGCTCGGCCGGCGCCGAGCCGCCCAGGCCGGACCGGCCGTGCCGGGCCGGGCCGAGCCCTAATGGGCTGGACCCGGACCCGGGTTAGGTCAACCCGGTTCGGGCCGACCCAGGGGGTTCTGGGTCGGGTCGGTCCGGGCCCAAACCCCCCTAAAATCGGACCGGTTCATTCAAACTCCCGTAACTTGGGTTACAGACCTCTGATTGACGCACCGTCAGTTGAGATGAAATCCTTGGATCGATACGGTCGTTTATATATATTACACTCAAGGTTTAGGAGAAATTTGGGTATAGCCGGGTTGGTTTGAACATGATACCAACCAGGCCCTCAGAGCGGAAACGCTTATAACTTGAGCTCCGGACATCCGATTGACGTGCTGTCAACTTTGTTGGATCCCTCTTAGTGAGACGGTTCTTTTGGCCTACTCCGCTTGAGGATTGGACTCAGTTGGAGTGCGGTCGGGTTGGTTTTGACTTAAAAACCAACCGGGCCCCTGGGACGAAAAAGCCAATAACTCTCAGACCGGGCGTCCGATTGACGCACCGTCTGTCGCGTTGTGTTCCTTTTGATGAGACAGAACTTTGGGATACATCAACTCTGGAATTCGTGTCATTTGATGTATCGAACCCCATTGGATCGTGGAGCGGACCCTCCCGGAATCGAGCGTGATGTGTGCGGGAACCCTAGAGCTGGTTGGGACGAAGATGACTTCCATAATAGGATCCTCCGTGGGTTTGACGAGGACGACTACGGTGCTGGGATCCTCCGTGGGTTCGACGAGGACGACTACCATACTAGGATCCTCGGTGGGTTCGATGACTGTGTTGGGATCCTCCGTGGGTTCAACGAGGACGACTACCATCCTGGGATCCTCTGTGGGTTCGACGAGGATGACTATTGTACTGGGATCCTCTGTGGGTTCGACTACCATGCTGGGATCCTCCGTGGGTTCGACGACGATGAATACTATACTTGGATCCTCCGTGGGTTCAGCATCAACGACTACTAAACTTAGATCCTACGTGGGTCAGCAGAGGAGATGATTTAGAGGCTACATCTAATCATCTCCACCCCTCTTCATGAGTAGTATACTTGTGTGAGTTGAGTCTTGACTTTCAATCATTATCTTCGATGTGATTGACTTGATATCCTGTGTGGATTGGACTATGCTTTCCTGAGTGGGTTGGTTCATACTTTCTTATGTGGATTAAGTTTTACTTTCTTGAGTGGACTGGACTGTACTTGAGCTTGTGAGTTGGAGCTGAACTGGATTTGATGACTTAGGTATATGTATGGTCATATACCTAAGTAGTGTTGGATGATACTTTGTGATTGTATCTTTTCTTTGTGGTTTATCCTTTGTGGATTCAGGGAGACCTTCGGGGGTCTCGGGGTCCTTACTGAGTATCATATACTCAACCCTGCACGGGCTTCGTCCGCACTACGTTGTGTTGGTTGGAGACGTCGGACATCACTGATCGTGGTTGAGGCTTGTAGAGCTGGATAGTACCTAGAAGAGGATCTCACAACGAGACGGTGCCCAGAGGTGGATATCACGACAAGTTGGTACCCGGAGGAGACAGAAGGACGTGGAGTACTGTACCTACCCTTCAGGTATGAAGCTAGAGGATGATCTAGGAGCAGCTTGTCACCTTTCAGCTGTTGTCCTTGAGTTGTACTTTACTTTCAATTGTAGTTGTACCTTTCTTTTGGGCTTGTATTTCTGGTCCCTTGTACTTTCAGCACGTTTGTTTACTTCTTACTTAGTGTTTATTCCAGCTTGTGTACTCTGTGGTGTTTTTTTACTTTATAAAGGAAACACCTTCCCTATTATCGGGATCTACGCCTTTGGTGCTAGTCGCCAGCCCCTGGCCTATGTGAGGTGGGCTTGGGGTAGTCACGGCACGGGCCCCGAGGACGGGTCATGACAAATTGGTATCAGAGGAGTTCGGTTCTACCGCAGAACTCAGGAATCTTATCTTTCTTCTATGTGAGGCAATAGTGTTAAGGGTATTAAGTGTGGTTATCAGTCCAGGGAGTCCAGTGTTGGTGCGGCGGCTGACGTATCCATACACCAGGACCCTGACTTCTGATTTCCGACTTAGTGCACGAAAACATTGATTGCATGTGTGTTTCAAAATTTTTCTTTGTGATTACTTTTTGTCAGCTCACCAGGTATACTGTATTGACCGTGGTGCACCTGTCTATTTTTAGGATGGCCCCACGACAGCTGCTAGCTAGGGTTCTGAGCTTTGTGCGAGATGACAACCCACTGATTGACGAGGCCTCGGTGCAGGGCCCTATTACAACGGAGGCACCGACGGTACCTCTACCCACCGAGCCACCGATGCCACCATCCCCAGCCGCTGAGAGTGCACGTCGCCTTAGTGCACTGCATGAGTTTCAGCGTCAAAGACCGCCCAGGTTCCGTGGGGAGACGGACCCATAGGAAGCTGAGGATTGGATGGAGGCTGTTGTTCAAGTTTTCAGGTTAGTGGGGACACCAATTGACCTCATGGTGATACTTGTAGCGAGTCTCCTGCACGTGGCATCAGGCACATGGTGGATCCTGCTGCTCCAGGTGCACGAAGAGGCATCACTTCTTTGAACGAACTTTGAGAGCCTCTTCCTCTTGGAGTTCGTCCCAGCCACCCTCTGTGCGGTGCGCATTCAGGAGTTACTACAGTTGTGGCAGGGTAGCATGACCGTGGCCCAGTACTCAGTTAGGTTTACTGATCTCTTGCGCTACTCCACGGATATGGTACGAGACCTGTTCTTCAGGGCCCAGACCTTCGAGCAGGGAATGAGGCATGAGATCAGGGCTTCGATGATCTCCCTCAACATTCCGACGCAGGCAGTGGTGTTGAGAGAGCCCTTCTAGTGGAGAGTTTTCTCCCCAAGTAGTCACCAACGGCGGGACCCTCCGCAGGACGACCCGTAGCGGAGTCTTCTGCAGCTGGTATTAGACAGATGACACAGAGGTCCAAGAGGGCCTGGCCATCAGATGAACAATCTCAGGATGCAGATTCGGTTGTGCGGGGCACACGAAGGAGAGCCAGGCACACGAGGAGCAGGCAGTTCTATGCATGCGGCAGGCAGGGTCACATGGCTCAAGACTGCCCGACCCACCCAGCAGATGAGCAGTAGGCGGCAGAGGGACCTCCCAGGCAGAGGTTCGACCGTGGTGGTCTGCAGTGAGTAGGCGGATGAGGCAGAGGAGCTAGCCGAGTAGCGGATGGTGGGCGGCGCTTTGAGGCCCTACCACCACCACCACCAGGAAGACCTCCCCGACCACATGGAACGGGTGGAAAGGGGAGAGATCAGCTTCAGGCAACTGAGGCTTACGACCATGAAGCTCTGGGAGCATATGGACAGGAGCAGGACTAGCTCCAAACATGGGGACTTTGGTTCATGTTGCTTCTAGCCTTGTTGATGTTTTGTGTCTTTGTACCTTGATCTGCAGTAATAAAAGACACTTGTTCTTGTGACATTTTATTCCTTGTCCTTTTTATGTAGTTGATACTAAGAGGTTTCGGTTTAAAACTGTTGACTTGACCCTCACTTTCAAGATTACTACTGGAGGAGACCTAGTGACCACACACTGCTGCCGACAGTGTGACTCGACCCTTGGAGGCGAGAGTAACGGTTGGATCTCTTGGTAGTAGCGTTGAGGCCTTACGACATCATCCAGGGCATGGATTAGTATCATTCATGTTAGGATTGACTGTATTAGGCAAAGAATGTGGTTCATCTAGGGATGCGACCAGATTTCTCTTATCGGTAAAGAAGAAATCTTTGCAGCTCTTGTAGGACTAGAGAAGGTTCAGGTCATCCAGGAGTGGATGATGACAGCTCAGTGCCGACAGAAGTCTTATGCCAACAAGAGGCGGAGACCACTAGAGTTCGAGGATGGTGACCACGTTTTCTTACGGGTCTCACCTCGATGTGGATTACGGAGATTTGGTCGGGGTGGAAAGTTATCTCTGTGCTTCATAGGACCATTCCAGCTTCTCAGCAGGATAGGCGAGGCATCTTATCTCTTGGAATTACCACCTCAGTTACACCGGGTGCATGAAGTCTTCCACGTATCTCAACTGAGGAGATATGTTCTTGACCCGATGCATATCATCGACCATGGGGAGCTGGACATCGGCGATGTGGTGAGTTTTGCGGAGGTCCCGGTGGAGATCGAGGATCGACAGGAGTGGGTCCTATGTGGACGGTCGATTCCTCTAGTGCGCATTAGGTGGCAGCACGGGAACCTCCAGGAGAGCACATGGGAGCGGGAGGCTTAGTTGCGTTCTCAGTACCACTTTTGTTTCCCTAGTTTGTGTTATAACTTTACGGGGACGTAAAGCCCTGAGGTGAGAGTAATGTAAAGACCCAAAAATTTCAAGGAATTTTTTTTCCTTAATTTCTTTGGGATTTTACGAGTGCGCAGTTTCTGACGGCACCTGATTATGAGGCCCGGTGTGCCCTGAATAAATTTCCGAAGTTTAGCTCAGGTACGTTCAGTGAATGAGTGAGCAGGATTTTCTAACTTTTGAAACGGTGCTCGGAATCGAAATATGAGGGCACTATTGAAACCGTAACGCTGATAATTTCCTAAGGATACCCTTTATAGAGGTGCGTTTTCTCGGGATGATTTTTAAAAAAATGTGAAGAATAAAATTATAGTTGTTTTACAATTATAATTTTATTATACCACTAGTGGTTTAAGTATTGGGGAAAAGAAAGTTGTGAGGAAGTTGGGGTGGGGCCCGCACAAGCCCCCACCTCCTTAAATTTTCTAAAACCCCATTAAGCACCCCCTCTAGCTTTAATGTGTAACACATCCTCTCTCCCTCTTTAATTGAAAGTCAACTCTCTCATTAAATTGTTTGATTAAGTTATTCAATGAATTTAATTAAGAGTTGAATTTTTAATTCTTTGGAATTCAAGGCATAATAAAATAAGGTTGAATCTTATTTTATTTTGGGTTGGTTGTCATTTGATGATAATTAAAGAGAGCTCTTGTGTGTTTTCCGGAAGAACTTCATCCTCTTCACGAAGAACGCCGAGTCTACGACGAAGAACTCCGTCACCACAAGGGGAGATCTTCGTGTTGTCTCCTCTCCTCTCTATAGCTAGTGAGTAACGCCTTTTCCAGAGAACGACGACGTGCCGCATCCTTCATCAGGTGAGCACCGATGACGTTTAAGGAGCCTCATTCCGCGATGCCGTCCTCCGCAACGTCAATTTCCCGCGACGATCCTCGTCCGACTACTTCTTCGAGGTAGGGGTTTGGTTTTGTGTTTGTGAATACTCTTTTTCCATCCAATGTTAAATTCTTTAGCCTCTTGTTATCGAATTAACGAGAGGGGTCTGGACCGCACGAACATGGCCGACCCTCCTACCCCTTTGTTTTTTTACTCATTGCAGCTCGAACGAAGGCGGCGCGGTGCAATGGCACCACGCAGGAACGAGGAGGAACGCAGCAAGGGAGCACGACGCCGTCGCGTCGTGCCATTGAGGCCGAAAGAAACCGCAACCGGAGTCGGGCCACAGCGGAGGGGCGGGGCATCGTCGTGCCGCGCCGGTCAGACAAAGGCCGTGGAGGTGCAGGGAAGGGCGGCCGAAAATCCGGCCGCCAGCGCAAGGGAAGGCGGGACCCACGGGGGGGTCCCGCGGCAGCTCACCAGCCGGCCATCACGGCCGGCCGGAATCGGGAAGGGCCGGGGGTTTGTAACCCCCGACGACTGGAAAAGGGGCGGGGCCCCATGTGGGGGACGCCATTACAAAATGAGGGGGGTAGCACCCCCCCCCCTTTCCGCGTCCGCTCGGCCCGCGCCGAGCCGCCCCACTCGGCCAGCGCTAAGCCGCCCAGGTCGGACCGGCCGCACCGGGCTGGGCCTCCCGCGCCGGGCTGGGCTGCCCGTGCCGGGTTGGGTCGCGCTGGCTGGTCTGGGCTGCATCCTAATGGGCCAGACCCGGACCCGGGTCGGGTTGACCCGGTTCGGGCCGACCTAGGGGGTTCTGGGCCGGGTCGGTATGGTCCCAAACCCCCCATAATATCGGACAGTTTCATTCAAACGCCCGTAACTTGGGCTACGGACCTCTGATTGATGCACCTTCAGTTGCGATGCGATCCTTGGATCGAGATGGTCATTTCGATATATTACACTCAAGGTTTTGGAGAACTTTGGGTACGACCAGGTTGGTTCGAACATGAAACCAACCGGGCCCTCGGAGCGGAAACGCTTATAACTTGAGCTCCGGATGTCCGATGACGTGCCGATGACTTTGTTGGATCCCTCTTAGTGAGACAGTTCTTTTGTCTTACTCCTCTCGAGGATTGGATGTAGTTGGAGTGAGGTCGGGTTGGTTTTGACTTAAAAACCAACCGGGCCCCTGGGACGAAAATGCCAATAACTCTCAGACCGGGCGTCCGATTGACGCGTCGTCTGTCGCGTTGTGTTCCTTTTGATGAGAAGGAACTTTGGGATGCATCAACTCTGGACTTCGTGTCATTTTATGTATTGACCCCCCTTGGATCGTGGAGCGGACCCTCCTGGAATCGATCGTGCTGTGTGCGAGAACCCTAGAGCTGGTTGCGACGAAGATGACTTCTGTACTAGGATCCTCCATGGGTTTGATGAGGATGACTACTATGCTGGGATCCTCTGTGGGTTCGATGAGGATGAATACGGTGCTGGGATCCTTCGTGGGTTCGATGACTGTGCTGGGATCCTCCTTGCGTTCGACGAGGATGACTATCGTACTAGGATCCTCTGTTGGTTCGATGAGGACAACTATTGTACTGGGATCCTCGATGGGTTTGACTACCATGCTGGGATCCTCCATGGGTTCGACGACGATGAATACTATACATGGATCCTCCGTGGGTTCGGTAGCGACGACTACTAAACTTGGATCCTACGTGGGTCGGTAGAGGAGATGATTCAGAGGCTACATCTAATCATCTCCACCCCTCTTCGTGAGTAGTATACCTGTGTGAGTTGAGTCTTGACTTTCAATCATTATCTTCGATGTGATTGACTTGATATCCTGTGTGGATTGGATTATGCTTTCCTGAGTGGGTTTAGTCGTACATTCCTATGTGGATTAAGTTTTACTTTCTTGAGTGGACTGGACTGTACTTGATCTCGTGAGTTGGAGCTGAACTGGATTTTATGACTTAGGTATATGTATGGGCATATACCTAAGTAGTGTTGGATGATAATTCGTGATTGTATCTTTTCTTTGTGGTTTATCCTTTGTGGATTCAGGGAGACCTTCGGGGGTCTCGGGGTCCTTACTGAGTATCGTATACTCACCCCTACACGGGCTTCTCCCACACTACGTTGTGTTGGTTGCAGACGTCAGACATCACTGATCGTGGTTGAGGCTTGTAGAGATGGACGGTACGCGGAGGAGGATCTCACGACGAGACGGTGCCCGGAGGTGGATATCATGACGAGTCGGTACCCAGAGGAGATGGACGGACGTGGAGTACTGTACCTACCCTTCAGGTAGGAAGCTGGAGGACGATCCAGGAGTGGCTTGTCACCTTTCAGCTATTGTCCTTGAGTTGTACTTTACTTTCAGTTGTAGCTGTACCTTTCTTTTGGGCTGGTATTTCTGGACCCTTGTACTTTCAGCACGTTTTTTTACTGCTTACTTAGTGTTTATTCTAGCTTGCGTACTATGTGGTGTTTGTTTACTTTATAAAGGAAACACCTTCCCTATTATCGGGATCTACGCCTTTGGTGCTAGTCGCCATCCCATGGCCTATGGGAGGCGGGCTTGGTGTAGTCACGGCACGGGCCCTAAGGACGGGTCATGACAAATTGGTATCAGAGGAGTTCGGTTCTACCACAGAACTCAGGACTCTGATCTTTCTTCTATGTGAAGAAATAGTGTTAAGGGTATTGAGTGTGGTTATCAGTACAGGGAGTCCAATGTTGGTGTGGCGGCCGAAGTATCAATACACCAGGACCCTGACTTCTGATTTCCGACTCAGTGCATGAAAACATTGATTGCATGTGTGTTTCAAAAGTTTTCTTTGTGATTACTTTGTGTCAGCTCACTGGGTATACTGTATTGACCGTGGCACACCTGTCTCTTTTCAGGATGGACCCATGACGGTAGCCAGCTAGGGTTCCGAGCTTTGTGCGAGACGACAGCCCACCGAGCGATGAGGCCTCAGTGCAGGGCCCTATTACAGCGGAAGCACCGGCGGTACCTCTACCCACCGAGCCACCGATGCCACCAGCCCCAGCCGATGAGAGTGCACGTCGCCTTAGTGCACTTCATGAGTTTCAGCGTCAGATACCGCCCAGGTTCCGTGGGGATATGGACCCTCAGGCAGCTGAGGATTGGCTGGAGGCTGTTGTTCGAGTTTTTAGGTTAGTGGGGACACCAGTTGACCTCATGGTGATCCTTGTAGCGAGTCTCCTACATGTGGCAGTAGGCAGATGGTGGTTCCTGATACTCCAGGTGCACAACGAGGTATCACTTCTTTGGACGGACTTTGAGAGCCTCTTCCACTCGGAGTTCGTCCCAGCCACCCTCCGTGTGGTGCGCATTCTGGAGTTACTACAACTGCGGCAGGGTAGCATGACCGTGGCCCAATACTCGGTGAGGTTTACTGATCTCTCGCGCTACTCCACGGATATGGTACGGTACCCGTTCTTCAGGGACCGGACCTTCAAGCAGGGACTAAGGCATGAGATCAGGGCTTCGATGATCTCCCTCAACATTCTGACGCAGGCATGGGTGTTGAAGAGATCCCTTCTAGTGGAGAATTTTCTCGCTGAGCAGTGACCAGCGGTGGGACCCACCGCAGGACGACCCGTAGCGGAGTCTTCTGCAACTGGCAGTAGACAGATAACGCAGAGGTCCAAGCGGGCCTGTCCATCAGATGAGCAATCTCAGGATGCAGATTCGGTTGTGCGGGGCACACGAAGGAGAGTCAGCCACATGAGGAGAAGGCAGTGCTATACATGCGGCGGGTTGGGTCACATGGCTCGAGACTGCCCGACCCACCTAGCAGATGAGCAGAAGGCGGTAGAGGGACCTCCCAGGCATATGTTTGACTGTGGCGGTCTGCAGGGAGTAGGCGGACGAGGCAGAGGAGCCGGCCGAGCAGCGGATAGTGGGCGACGCTTTGAGGCCCTACCACCACCACCACCAGGAAGACCACCCCGACCGTAGGGAATGGGTGGATATGGGAGAGCTCAACTTCATGAAGCTGAGGCTTACGACCATGGAGCTCCGGGAGTAGATGGAAAGTAGCGGGACTAGATCCAGACATGGGGACTTTGGTTCATGTTACTTCTAGCCTTGTTTATGTTTTGTGTCTTTTTACCTTGATCTGCAGTAATAAAAGACACTTGTTCTTGTGATGATTTGTTCCCTGTCCTTTTTATATAGTTGATACTAAGAGGTTCCAGTTTAAAACTGTTGAATTGACCCTCACTTTTGAGATTCCTACTAGAGGAGACCTACTAACCACACACTGCTGCCGACAATGTGACTCGACCCTTGGAGGCGAGAGTAATGGTTGGATCTCTTGGTAGAAGCGTCGAGGCCTTACGACGTTATCCATGGCATGAATTAGTATCATTCATGTCAGGATTGACTGTATTAGGAAAAGAATGTGGTTCATCCAAGAGATGAGACCGGATTTCTCTTATCATAAAAGAAGAAATCTTTGCAGCTCTTGTAGGACCAGAGAATGTTCAGGTCATCCAGGAGCGAATGAGGACAGCTCAGTGCCGACAGAAGTCTTATGCCGACGAGAGGCAGAGACCACTAGAGTTCGAGGATGGTGACCATGTTTTCTTATGGGTCTCACCTCGATGTGGATTACAGAGATTTGGTCGGGGTGACAAGTTATCTCTATGCTTCATAGGACCATTCCAGGTTCTCAACAGGATAGGCGAGGTGGCTTATCGCCTGGCATTACCACCTCAGTAGCACCGGGTGCACGACGTCTTCCACGTATCTCAACTGAGGAGATACGTGCTTGACCCGATGCATATTATCGACCATGGGGAGCTAGACATTGGCGATGGAGTGACTTTTGCAGAGGTCCCGGTGGAGATCGAGGATCAACAGGAGAGGGTCCTATGTGGACGGTCTATTCCTCTAGTGCGCATCAGGTGGCAGCACCGGAGCCTCCAGGAGAGCACATGGGAGCGGGAGACTCAGTTGCGTGCTCAGTACCACTTTTGTTTCCCTAGTTTGTGTTATATCTTTACGGGGATGTAAAGACCTGAGGTGGGAGTAATGTAAAGACCTGAAAATTTCAAGGAAAATTGTTTTTCTTAATTTCTTTGGGATTTTACGAGTGTGTAGTTTCTAATGGCACCTGATTCCGAGGCCCGGTGTGCCTAGAATCAATTTCCGAAGTTTAGCTCAGGTACGTTTAGTGAACGAGCGAGCGTGTTTTTCTAACTTTTGAACCGGTGCTCGAAATCGAAATCTGGGGGCACCGTTGAAATCGCAACGCCGATAATTACTTAAGGAGACCCTTTCTGGAGGTGCGTTTTCTTGGGAGGATTTGTTAAAAAAAATGTGAAGAATAAAATTATAGTTGTTTTACAATTATAATTTTATTATACCACTAGTGGTTTAAGTGTTGGGGAAAAGGAAGTTGTGAGAAAGTTGGGGTGGGGCCCGCACGATCCCCCACCTCCTTAAATTTTATAACACCCCATTAAACACCCCCTCTAGCTTTAATGTGTAACTCATCCTCTCTCCCTCTTTAATTGCATGTTAACTCTCTCATTAAATTATTTGATTAAGTTATTCAATGACTTTAATTAAGAGTTGAATTTTGAATTCTTTGGAATTCATGGCATAATAAAATAAGGTTGAATCTTATTTTATTTTGGGTTGTTTGTGGTGTGAGGATAATTAAGGCGAGCTCTTGTGTGTTTTCCAGAAGAACTTCATCTTCTTCACGAAGAATGCCGAGTCTACGATGAAGAACTCCGTCACCGCAAGGGGAGATCGTCGTGTCGTCTCCTCTCCTCTCCACAGCCGGTGAGTGACGCCTTTTCCAGAGAACAATGACGCGCCACATCCTTCATCAGGCGAGCACCGACGACGTTTATGGAGCCTCATTCCGCGACGTTGTCTTCCGCGATGTCAATTTCCTGAGACGATCCTCGTCCGACGACTTCTTTGAGGTTGGGGTTTGGTTTTGTGTTTGTGAATATTCTTTTTCCATCCAACGTTAAATTATTTGGCCACTTTTTATCGAATTAACGGGAGGGGGACGGACTGCACGAACACGACAGACCTTCCTCCCCCTTTTTTGTTGTACTCGTTGCGGCTCGAACAAAGGCGACGTGGTGCAACGACACCGCGTGGGAATGAGGAGGAATGCGGCAAGGGAGCGCGGCGCCGTCGCGCCGCGCCGCGCCGTTGAGGCCGAAAGAAGCCACGGAGGAGGGGCGCGACGCCGTCGTGCGACACCAGTCAGACAAAGGCCGTGGCCTAAGGCCGTGGCGGTGCAGGGAAGGGCAGCCGGAAATCCGGCCACCAGCGCAAGGGAAGGCGGGACCCGCGGAGGGGTCCCACGGTGGTTCACCGGCCGGCCATCACGGCCGGCCGGAATCGGGAAGGGATGGGGGTTTGTAGCCCCTGGAGGCTGGAAAAGGGGTGGGACCCAACATGGGGGCCGCCATTACAAAACGAGTGGGGCAGCGCCCCCCCCCCCCCCCCTTCCCGCGTCCGCTCGGCCAGCGCCGAGCCGCCCCGCTCGGCCAATGCCGAGCCGCCCAGGTCGCACCGGGTCGGGCCGCCCGCGTCGGGCCGGGCCGTCCGCATCGGGATGTGCCGCGCCGGCTGGGCCGGGCCACGGCCTAATGGTCCGGACTCGTACCCGGGTCGGGTCGACCCGGTTTGGGCCGACCCAGGGGGTTCTGGGCATGGTCGGTCTGGGCCCAAACCCCCCTAAAATCGGACAGGTTTGTTCAAACGCTCGTAACATGGGATACGAACCTCTGATTAATGCACCGTCAGTTGAGATGCGATCCTTGGATCAAGACGGTCGTTTTGATATATTACACTCAAGGTTTTAGAGAACTTTGAGTATGGCCTGGTTGGTTCGAACACGAAACCAGCCGGGCCCTCGGAGCGGAAACGCTGATAACTTGAGCTCCGGACGTCCGATTGACATGCCGACGACTTTTTTGGATCCCTATTAGTGATAAGGTTCTTTTGGCTTACTCCGCTCAAGGATTGGACGCATTTGGAGTGCGGTATGGTTGGTTTTGACTTAAAAACCAACCGGGCCCCTAGGACGAAAAAAGCCAATAACTCTCAGACCGGGCGTCCGATTGACGCGCCGTCTGTCGCGGTGTGTTCCTTTTGATGAGACGGAACTTTGGAATACATCAAATCCGGACTTATTGTCAGTTGATGTATCGACCCCCCTTGGATCGTGGAGAAGACCCTCTCGGAATCGAGTGTGCTGTGTGCGGGAACCCTAGAGCTGGTTGCGATGGAGATGACTTTTGTTCTAGGATCCTCCATGGGTTTGACGAGGACGACTACCGTGTTGGGATCCTCTGTGGGTTCGACGAGGACGAATATCGTGCTGGGATCCTCCGTGGGTTCGACGAGGATGACTATCGTACTAGTATCCTCTGTTGGTTCGATGATTGTGCTGGGATCCTCTGTGGGTTCGACGAGGACGACTACCATCCTGGGATCCTCCGTGGGTTTGAAGAGGATGACTATTGTAATGGGATCCTTCGTGGGTTCGACTACTGTGCTGGGATCCTCCGTGGGTTCGACGACAATGACTACTATACTTAGATCCTCCATGGGTTCGGCAGCGACGACTACTAAACTTGGATCCTATGTGGGTCAGCAGAGGATATGATTCAGAGGCTACATCTAATCATCTCCACCCCTCTTCATGAGTAGTATACATGTGTGAGCTGAGTCTTGACTTTCAATCATTATCTTCGATGTGATTGACTTGATATCCTCTGTAGATTGGATTATGCTTTCCTGAGTGGGTTGGGTCATACTTTCCTATGTGGATTAAGTTTTACTTTCCTGAGTGGACTAGACTATACTTGAGCTCGTGAGTTGGAGCTGAACTGGATTTGATGACTTAGGTATATGTATGGGTATATACCTAAGTAGTGTTGTATGATACTTCGTTATTGTATCTTTTCTTTGTGGTTTATCCGTTGTGGATTTAGGGCGACCTTCGGGGGTCTCGGGGTCCTTACTGAGTATCGTATACTCACCCCTGCACGGGCTTCACCTGCACTACATTGTGTTGGTTGCAGACGTCGGACATCACTGATCGTGGTGGAGGCTTGTAGAGATGGACGGTACCCGGAGGAGGATCTCACGACGATACGGTGCCCGGAGGTGGATATCACGACGATTCGGTACCTGGAGGAGACGGACGGACGTGGAGTACTGTACCTACCCTTCAGGTAGGAATCCAGAGGACGATCTAAGAGCGGCTTGTCACCTTTCAGTTGTTGTCCTTGAGTTGTACTTTACTTTTGGTTGTAGTTGTACCTTTCTTTTGCATACTCTGTGGTGTTTGTTTACTTTATAAAGGCAACGCCTTCCCTATTATCGGGATCTACGCCTTTGGTGCTAGTCGCCAGCCCCTATCCTATGGGAGGCGGGTTTGGGGTAGTCACGACACGGGCCCCGAGGACGGGTCGTGACAAAAACAATACAAAAAATACACATGTTACTAAGTATTACACACCATGGATTGTTACACACCATGGATTAGTACATCCATAAATAGTGAATAAATTATAAGGGGTTAACAAATATAAAAGAATAAAATATTCAATACTAGGATATCTATTTGATTATTTTCACCATTGAGGATCACTATTTGTCAAAGGAAAATTATAATGTGGAAGAACATCATAAAAGGATAAAATCCAACTATGCTATCTAAATGAAAATAATGAAAATTAGAAGTGATAATTAAGAAGTGTAATTGGAAGTAATGAGTTTTGTCAGGGTATATATAAGAATGAAGTATTGTGGTTATAAATATAGGCATTGGAAATTAGGTCATTGGAAATATAGTCATTGTATATACATATATCCAATAGGTATACTAATGTATTGAATTGTTAGTATTAAATTTAAAAAATATAAATCATTAATAATAAATAATCAAATAAAAATGTTTTAAAAATATATATTTAAATGTTAGAATACAAATAATTAATTTTGGTGCCATTTGGTAAATATTATTTAATATAAAAGTAATATTTTTCAAAAAACTATTTTTTAAAGTGTTTTATATTTTATAATAATAAATTATATTGATCACATTATAATTACTATTATATAGGAAATAATATATTAATATTCATTAAATTAGAAATTTATATGAAATAATATTATCTTTTAAAATGGAATTTTCAATAAAAATGGTTTTCCTTTATATATAGTATTTTCATTTTAAATTTAGATAAATAAATTTCAGTAATTTAATTTCAAAAAAATAAGTTAATTTATATATTTATCATGTCAATATCATCCTAGTATTAATTTTTGAGATTTTGTTAAAATGAATTATTTTTTGATGAATAGTGGAAAAATATTGATATGGATAATACCGTCACTTTTATGACATTATCATAAACCAAGAATGACATATATGGTTTTGAAAAAAAAAATCAATAAAAATATTTGTTTAAAAACTAAATTAACTCATTATGAAATTATGTATTGAATTTATAAAACACGTGTTTAATGTTTTGGAAGCTTAGATAATATTTTATTCTAAAAACTGTTTTTATTCACATATATTAAAAATTAGATTTCATCAATAATAGAAATTAAATCTAAAAAATTGATTTCATATTTTATATCACCATTTTCGAATTATTTTATTTGATCAGTTTCATTTTTAAGCATATAAAGAAGATTAATAGGATTAAATTCAATTACCACAATAATTATAAAAATGTAATTTTCAAAGAAACTTTTTAACAATTTTTTTGGTAATTTATTTTTAATAAAATAAGTATATCATCAAAAATTAAAATAATATAATGTTTAAACCAATATATAGATATATTAACACTCATTAAATTGGTAATCAGTACTAAATATGATTAAGAACACTTAATGGTAAAAAAATATTTTTCTATAAAATAATTTTTCTATATATTAAATTCTTTAATTTAAAATATAATATTATCATTTTTAGGAATTTAATTGGGTTAAATAGAGGCTAAATTTATACCACACCAAAATATGATGATTGGGTTTATCTTATATTTTTAAAACATAAATCAATTAGTTAAAAAATAATTTCCATGGTAAAAACTGAAATTTGTAAGTCTAAAAAAATATAATGTTAAAAGACTCAAGAAATATTAAAAACATGTGTGAAAATTAATGGTTGAATATTTATCAACCCATATCCCTCAAAACTCAATTATGGACGTCTTTTGGAGACATTAACCCTTGAATAGTTTCATGGCATCATTGAGATGTAATGGGTATTTATAAAAAATCCATCTTTCTTCACTTATAAAAGGGGATCACTCCCACCACATTTTTTCATTGGTACTGAATCCTTAACTCAACCAAAACTCTACCTTATCCTATCATAAACCCTATCCCCATGTCCTATAATCCTTGGTATTACAAAAAAATACTAAGATAAATCACCTTAACATGTTTCCCAAGGGAGAGGTGGACACGTGTTTCGAGCTGATTTTGAATTTTGAAATTTTGAGATAGTTTTTCTTTTGGATGGAGGGGTTTCGCGGATCCCGTGGTTGGTTTTTTGGATGTGAGGTTTCTGGTTACCCTAAACCAGCTTTATGAAAATAAAAAAAAGTATTTCTAGCAAGGGAGAGGTAATGCTCTCAATCGACCTCACTTAGTTTCCATCAACTTCATCCCAAAAAACCTTTTATATCCATGAAAGTATGATAAAATTATAATTATTAATATTTTTATATCTTATTATACTAATGGAATATCACAATTTAAACTTCCTCTAAAACAATTTTAAAAAAATAAAGATTTCATCATGTGTTTACGCGGACTACCACCTCTATTAATGACATGTTCTATTTTTCACAACCACCATACATGACTATTCCAAAAGTGTTATTTATTAGAAAAATATAATAAATATAACATGATTAATATTATTAATTGATAATTAGTTTGTTTATTTTACCCCCACCCATTCTTTGGACAATGAATGTGTTGCCCTTGTGTGTGTATACTATCACCTTCACAAAATGATGTATTTTATTTTTCCACCACTGCCTGACATGGATGACTTAAAAAATGTATATAATGTATAAAAATTATATTTATAAATCATTTAATATTATATAAATATAATATTTTAAATATTATAATTAATATTAACAGTAAGTGGTTTGTTTTTATATTATATTTCCAATCATCCTTATGAATTTTCTACATTGAGTCTCTATGTTTAAGAAAATTTCTTTATTAGTCAAATATAAGAATAAAAAATGGTTTAATTACCTGTTTTATTAGTAAACCTTTGGATATAGAATTAGGTTATACTTTAAGATAATACTATGAAACCCACTTCATTCTCAAAGGTTTTATCATTCTTATACTTTATGTATGGTTACCTTTCCTCATGTGGCACAAATAGTCATGTACATGTTATTAATATGAAGGTTGAACCCTAATTCCACTCCAATGCATTAGTAATTTTTTTAGCTCATGAGATACCATGTATGGTTCATAGGCAGTTATATCCTAAGAACACTATATTGTCTTAGTGGTGAGCCTCATGAATGGTGTTTGGGTTATTTTTCTATGATCATAATATTTTATTATATTTTCTATTAGCCTTGACTTATACTCATAATTTTAGTTTTTATATTGTTTCCAAATATTTTTGATTCTATGATATTATGATATATTTTGTTTATTACATGTTTCCATGATCATGATCATTCTCTTTATGATATTTTTCATGCCTCCTCTCATATATGTGTTGTCAAGTATCATTATTCACATTGATTATCCCCTTACTAAGTGTTTAAGATCACCCCTTTATCATGTTTCCATTCCCTAGGTTATGATGATGTAAATAATTAAAAGTCTAAAAGGAGTCTAGTTTGGCTCAATTATAGATAAATGTTCATTTATATTATAGAATAAATTCCTTATGTAGCTAGTCTTTAAAGATACGAAACCTTTAATTCTTGGGATTATGAAATTATTTTATGAGATGTAATGATTAACTTAAATAAATTATGTAAAATAACAATATATTTATCTTGGTTTTGTATAGTTGGTATTGGAGAATGGATTAATTATTTTTTAAGGATTAGTTTTGTTTTTTTAAGTATGATAAGATAACTTTAGTGAAACCCCAAATGATATGTCTAAGGGATAAGTCAAAGTATAATATAATACCTTGGAATTTTGGTAAAGTATTTAGTATGTGGTTTTCCTAGAAATTAAATCCCCTACTAGATATTAGAAAGAGTATGAAGTTGTTTCATAGATAAACTTAGGGGTAATCACTCTAATAAAGTCTAGTTGTGTAATAACTCAATCAACCAATGCATGATGAGTGGACCTAAGACTACATACCAGGATAGATTCTCCTCAGGGATATTTTTTGGTTGATTATATTCTCTTCACAAAAAATATAAAGGGATAATTCCCTAATTAATTTATTGTGTAAAGTTAAGAATTATGAGATAACCCATCTTAAAGTTACTTTGGTTGAACTAAATGAGTTATGGAATTAATTAAGTGAAGTATAATTAAAATCATTGTATCATAGGGTGAAATAAATATATCATAGGTTTAAATGAAGGTGTCATTAGAGAAGACCTATTAGGATTAATATTTCATATTCACAAGATAATTTACTCTAATTTTATTGGATATTATCAAAATCATTATTGTTTTAATATTTGTTTGGAAATAGTATCTTGAATATGAAGTTGTGGAAGGTATGTCTCTAGAAACTCTTATGACTTAGATATAGAGGCATATTTTGAATAAATGGATGAGAATCATAATATATTACTATTATGAGTGAAAATATATAATACATATTCCTACCTAGGATATAAAGTATTGTATCTATTAGAATGTACATCTTAATTCATAATTATCTTTAGATACCCTTAGGTATTGTTACTAGTAAGTGAAACTCAAAATTTCTGGGATCCAATTTTTTTAAGGGGGGACAAAGAAATGCCCAAGTTATTTACAAAGTATATTCTTTCGATAAAATATATGTTTATAATTATAATTTTTTTATTTGTTGAAAGGAATTAAAATAAATTAGTTAATAATTCATAAAATAATGGTATTAAACTAATAAAAATTTATTCATTCATAGTAAAGAATTAAAAAAATAACACCAAACTAAGTATAAAAAACTAGGGATCATTACTCTCCATGTATTTGTAAATCCATTAAAATTTCATAAAATAAAAGGGAGAAATAATTAATAATGAATAAAATCTTCAACAATAGGATATCTTTGAGACAGTCTTCACCCTTGAGGATCACAAAAGGCAGAATAAAACCTATAATGAGTGACAACATCATTGAAGGAGAAATAATATCATGAGAACTGGAAAAAAAAATTATTTAAATGATAAGTGTGACTTAAGAAGTTTGAATGGAATGAATTTTTTTAGTAATCCTATATATAAGAATGAAATATGGCTATTATAAATATTATCATTAGAAATATAGTCATTGGAAATATAGTCATTTGATAATAAAGTATCTAATAAGTATACAAAAGGTGTTTTTTTCTACTAGTGAATTTAAAATTATATAATTCATAAAAAATAAATAATGAAATAAAAAAATTATATAAATACATATATTTATATATTACATGTTATAACTGACAATATTGGTATTAAATTATATTATGTTGTATTTATATAATAAAAATAGAGATATTAAAACCAATTTAATGATAAAATTAAATTTCTAGAATATAAATAATTAATTTTAAGGGTATTTGGTAACTATTATTTTACATAAAAGAGATATTTGTTCAAGAAACATTTTTAAGGTGTTTTATATTTTAACGTAATAAATTAAATCAACCAATTTCAAAATACTATTACATATGAACTAATATATTAATATTCCTTAAATTATAAAATTATATGAAATAATATTAAGAACACTTAATGTTTTAAATTGGTATTTTTCATTAAAAACGGTTTTACTTTATATATGGTATTTTCATTTAAAAATTAAATTAATAAATTTGAGTTCTTTAATTTTAAAAAATTAACATCATTTTTTTATTTATTTTTTCAATATCAACTTTAGATTTTTTTTTTGATATTTTTCAAAAATAACTGATGTTTTTATCATCATCATCATTATATTTATATTTTATTCGAAAAGAAGGTACATAAAGCAAGCAAAAAATAGAAACAAAACAAGAAGGGAGGGGGAGGGAGAGCGGCCCTAGATTAGGGGTGTCTAAAGTAATGAAGCCCGAGGGCATTGCCTCAAATCAGGTTAATCCCCTCCTCTTTGAGGGAGGCCGCATTGGGGAGACAAATCTCTTTAGATATCAGGACACCCATGGATGCAAGATAATCCACAACCTTGTTCCCCTCTCTCCAACTGATTTTTTGATGAATAGTGGAAAATATCAATTTTGATAATACTCTTACTTTTATGACATTATCAAAATATAATAATTAATTAATAGTTTTTATAACCACATATATGTGTGTGTGTGTTTAAAATTTATAATAAATCATTGAAAAATACTATATTGAAATGATACAACCTATGTTTTATGGTTGGGATACTTAAGTAATATTTTACTCTGAAAATTGTTTTTACTTGCTAATATTAATAATAAGTTTTCTTAACTTGAAGAAATTAAATATAAAAAAATAGATTTAATATTTTAGATCATAATTTTCATATTATTATGTAAGTTCAATTCTATTTAAAAAAAAGAAATAATATTACTATGAATAATTTTAATTAATGAAATAACAGTAAAAATGTTATTTTCATAGAATTGTTTGACTAAAATTTTATCTTTACTATGTAATAAAAAAATTAATTTTTTAAAATGACTTTAATATAATGATTAAACATGTATATAAATATATTAAAACTCATTCAATTAATAATCAATACTAAATAAGATTAGGAACACCTAATGGTAAAAAAATATTTCGTATAAAATATGTTTTCTAAATATTAAATATTTTAATTTGAAAGTTAATGTTCTTATTTTTAGAGATATACTTGCATAAAAAAAGTGTAAAATTAGTTTTATCACACAGATATTTTTTATGATGGGTTGTATTATTTTTTTAAAACATAAATTACTTTTTTAAAAACATGTTACTAATGTAAAAATCAAAATGATCAAGTGTAAACAATTTAATGGTAAAAGACTCAAATCATGTTTAAACCATGTATGAAAATTAATGTTTGAGACTTGAAAAAACCACATCCCACTCCACTTAATTATTCAAAACTTTTTGAGCCATTTTCCTTACAATAATTTCATGGAATCAATTATATGTAATGGATATTTATAAAAATGATATTTTTATTCACTTATGAAAGGGGATCTCACAAAACACATTTATCCACCCATTAAAAAGATTTATCTCTCTCAAAAATCTTCCCATTTATCTTTTAAAGACTCTCCCCATGTCTTTCATTCATTATTCTTTCCAAAATATTAATCTATAGAGACTTAAGTTGCTATCCAAGGGAGAATATCCCAAGACAAAGGTAATTCTTGCAATTGAGCTCTCTTCATATCTTTCTACTTATACCTTGTCAAACTATTTTTATCCATTAATTTAAGATAATATCAGTATTATTAATATTATAAAATGTTATTATACTAATTTATTATCACTTTTATACCTTCCTCAAAGAACATTCAAAATATGATGGCATTGTCATGTCTTTTTGTGGACTACCGCCACCATGAATAGTATTTTCTGTTTTTTACAACAACTATATATGGATGGTAAAAAAGAGTTATTTAATGAAAAAATATAATAACTATAACATTATTTATATTATCACATAATAATTATTTTATTTATCTACCCCTGTGAATTCTCTGGATAATGAATGTGTTGTTCATGTATGTATGATCTACAACCTCTACAGAATGGCCTATTTTGTTTTTCCCACTACCTCATAGCATGGAGGACATAAAAAATGTATATAATATATAAAAATGATATTTATAACACTATTAATATTATTTAAAGGAAATATTTTTTATTCTATAAGTGATACTAATAATAAATTTTAACAATAAACTTAATGAAAATAAGTAAAAATATATTAGATCCTTTCTTAATTTGAGTCCATTTTGGGAAGACCTAGGGATGTGAATAATTTTTTATCTAATATAATAATAAATTAAATAAAAATATACAATTATGGAGGTTAATATTATATTTTAAAATGCATTTAACCATGGTCAATATACTGAGAAATTTTCAGAGAAATTGACCGAACCACCTCAAGTAACCAACATAAGTGAAAACTATTTAATAACAGAATATAAAATGTTAATAGATATACCATATAAAATTAAATATAGATGAAAAAAATCTTAAAAAATATTTTAATAAACATAATCTGATCATCCAAGATGTTATGTACAGGCGCATAATGAATCAAGACCTATGGTAAGGGTTTCTGCAGCACAATTTTGATTCATTAATATATGATTTGTACTCCACATATTTCTCCTTTTTTAGGATGTAAATATTTTCATTGTATGTATTTTATCATAATATTCTTGTAATATAAGGGATTTAAAAATACATCTAACATTGTTCCTTACACGTGTTTTAAATTTTAAACATAAAGATTATGTAAGGGTTTTTGTTAACTCAAAACCCCCTTTTGTGGAGTCATTATATTTCATATTAAACTTATTACCTCTATTCTTGATTTTCTTCAACCTAATATTTTATATTTAATTATTGAGGAATGAAAATTTGATTCAAGTCCTCCTCCTCATATAATTTATACCCCATAAAATTATGATATTGCTAAGATTAATTCCCATTATTCTAAACTATTATTTTCCTTCTCTCACTATATTTTCCTATCCTCAAATGTGATCCTTTATATGTTGAAACCAAATTATGTTTTATCTCTTGTTAATTTCAAATTTCCATATTCCTATTTTCAAAATAAAATTTTATTAATCTTTTTAATGACATGGGTTTCAACAAAATTATTTTTGAACATAAAAATGGATCTTCCAAAACCCACTCATTTCTTTTAGATTACATGTTTTATTTGTTTTTATTCCTTTTTATCTATATTAATATCATATATTTATTCCAAATTTTTTTTATATGTTCCTAATATATATATTAAGTTTAATATACTTTTATTTTTTATGGATCATACATGTCTTAAGTTCCCTTCATGATTCTCTCTTTTAAGTAAAAATGATTTAATAGAACTTCCCAATTCCTTATTTCATGTCGAGTAGCAGCCCTATCAAATTTTTTTCTACCTTGAATATTTTATTAAATCCCCCTTAATTATATGGAAAACCATATGGGTTAAATTATGGTTTAAATGGAAATTATAATATCATTAATTCTTTAAAAATCCTTTACCCATTTTATATAGTGTCACTTAAGGTGTTTTTTCTTGATTTTACATTTTTTCTCATGAATTTTCTATTTTAAATCCCCATGTTCAAGTAATTTTATTCATTTTTAAAATATGATAATTCAAAATTATTTAATTACTTATTTTCTTATGAATCCTTGTGATATATCCATCATATATGCTTTGATATTATTCTATGAAACCCACTTCTTTATCATGGTTTTCATCATGATTATTCTTTATGTATGGATACTTTTTATAATGTAGAACACGTATTCATGTGCATGTTATGAATATGAATATTTCACCCTAAATATAATCTAATTCATTATGTAATGTTTCATCTCATGAGATACCATATATGGTTTATGGTTAGTTATCCTAAAATACTATGTTATCTTGCAGGTGAAGCTCATGTGTGTTGAATGGGTGGTTTGTCTAATCACACTTTGTTTTTTTTCTTGGCGGTGAGCCGTGACTTATGTTTATAATGTCACTTTTTATGTTTTTTCCACACATTTATGTATCCATGATCATATGATATCATTTCCTTAGGCTATGATTTCATTCTTATAATCATTATCATTATGATATCGTGTTATGAATCCTAACTTATATGTGTTGTCACACCATCATGATTTATAATAATTATTCATTTATTTAGCATTAAATATTACCATTTTCTTATTTTTCCATTCCCTAAGCTAAGATTATGAATATAAAAAATGATAAGTCTTTAAAGAGTCTAGTATGTCTCAATTATAGTGAAACATTCAAAAATATATTGTAAAATAAATTGCTTTGATATCCCATACTTAAAGGAACCAAACCTTCCATTCTTATTATGAGATTATTTTTTGAGATATAATGATTACCTTATAGAAATTATATAAAATAATGACATGTTTAGATTGGGTATCTATAATCACTTAATGTCTTGATCAATTTCCTTATAAATTCTATATTGGTGTGATGATGTTTTGAAGATGGTATGGTTATTTTTGGCCCTATAAGTGTAAGAAAGTACAACTGAACTAAGAAGTAGACAATTAATGTTTATTTAATAGATTCATCCAATGTATTTCTTTTAAATCAAAGAGAATGTGGGTCTAGTATTTATAATTAAAGTGTAATTTTGGGATTACTGTAACACCCCAAGGTTTTGAAAATAAATATAGAATTCAATTTTATAATCTATCCCTTAAACATAACTTTTCCTCTTCTATGTTTTGAATTTTGAAAAATGGTCATCTAGAGTTGTGTTCAGTAAGTCATTTGGAGTCTGATAGAACAAACTTGATTTTTGTTGAATAGTAACATACCCTTATGAATAGTAATATGAATATTAATATGACCCTTATGAATAATAAATAATGATATTACTTTATTTTCTTAAGGTAATAAGATAATGAGATCATAATTAATTTTTCAGTGTGATGTAAAATTAATTACACCTTAAAATTGTTATGTTTCAAATTTACTATAACCTTATTTAAAAATAAAATTAATAATATTTAGAAAATTAATTTTGGAAAATGGAGTTCATTTTTTAATTCTACACATCGAAAAATGGTAGGGGTAAATTTTTGGGTTTTTTCTGAAATTCTAGAATTTTTTGATGAATAGTGAAATACGATAAAATACCGTATATAAAAATTATTAGTTAAATACACAATTTATGACATCATAAGTGATGTAAGGACACTTGGGTTGAACTCACATGCACTTATTACTATTAGGGGTCACATAAAACAACACTATTGGTTTTCTTGAGGGAAATAATAAAATAATGAATTAAATATTCCAAATTTACTCCTCTCCTCCACTATAAAAAACCCTCACCACTCCCTCTTCTCTTCACTACTATAAGCCTTGAAGCTCCTCAAAGTTCTGAAAAATTACCCTTCCCTAGTCTCTCTCCATGTACAATAAGCTTCTGGTCTTGCCAAAAGACCAAAACCCCTTTCCTTAAGGAGAATCTCAAGGAGGTTATTTCAAGAGGTAAAGCACCCTTCTTTTTCATTTGGTTTCATTTCAATTTATATTATTTTGTTATCCTCTCCTCACATACTTTGTCCAAATGATCTTGATAACTCCATTATCATCTATATACTGGAATTATATCATGTGAATGGAAGAACCATCATAAATATTCTTACTCCCTCCCTTTTATTTTTATAAATGAAATCAACGTCCATGGGGTTCCAATTTATAGCCTTCGTGGACGACGAAGTTTCGTTCTTCAATTTCTTCTTCATTACTGGTCATGAATCCATATTATGGTTGAACCAGACTATAATATATTTATTATAACCTAATTAATATTCAGGAACCATAATATGTACATATAATTAAGTTATATGACAAAAGTAGTTCATAATAATCCAAATACCGCCAAATAATCGAAGTAGTTGTCATCTAATGATTCATCCTCATTACATGTAACCAAATTAAATAAATTACCATTATAAAATTTGTATGTTAATAAATAATATATATTTTAAATTCTGTATATTTACATCCATTCCACTTCATTACTTAAAATCAAGTGAACCGAATATGAAAATAAAGGAAATGAACAACCCAGAACAATGAAATTCAATAAAATAACTTATCAATAAGGATGTAAATGAACTAAAAAGAATTATGATAAAATAAATACATGTCTAATAGGTGATTAAATAGGTTATTAATAAGTATAATTTCATATTCCAGGATCTTAAGTTCAATAGAGGAACACGTTTGGAGTTAAGGTAAGGGTTTTTCCACCCGAACTTCCGTTTTCATTCGGGTTACTTTCATTGTCTAAATACCTCAGAGAAATTATTATGTATTTTTATGTACTCCTCATAAATTAATTTTGAGTATTATACATATGTTTACCAACCAGAACCCTTCCTTAATTTATGTATAGTTACATGTTTTAAAAGTAACTTTCAAAACTGTTTCCAAAATACAAGCCTGATTCAAGGGAATTTCTGAAATTCTTATCTATTTTCAAGGAAACTCTATAATATGTTTTTGGTAACCACTATCCTTATAAAATCACTAATTTTATTATGAAAATACTATATTAATTCACTTCTGGTTTTATACAAATATTTTCCAAAAGAACTCTTCTTTTCAAAATAAAAGAGTATTTATCTCAAGAATTGCTTAATGATTTTATTGTCGTTTGATTCAACACACTTGTTGATTATTATGTATTGTTGGGGTTAATAATTTATGATGTAATATACCATATTTTATTTAATGTTTTATGACTAAATTTATTGTGTATGATCTATCCTAAAACCATTCACCATATTACTTGGAATGGTTGGAGTTTTATGTTTAATGATTGGGGAAAGTTAGTTACATTTCATATGATAGTTTCAAAATGATGGTAAATGTTATTTATGTTTATCCCCAATCATATGAGGATTGAATTGGACTTATTATGTGATGGGTGGGGCCCGCTATAGCCCCTCGATGTATCGGTAGTTCTCATGAAACAAATAGACGTGGAATTGGCCGAGGCCATTCCCATTGTGATATATAGATTTTGGTCGAGGCCTTAATCATTAGACGTCTTGGTCAAGGCCTTGAAAAAATGCTTCAGAATGCCCGAAATTATGCATTCCATCATTATGAGTTTAGCTATTGATATTTCATGTGGTTATTCTATTAGTATAATACCCATGATTATGTTTTATTATGGAATTATTTACTCATCTCATTTTCCCGCCATAATGTGTTCAAGTTTATTATTAAAGGCTTGTGTTTTAAATTATTCATCATGTCTAATGTTTATATTATCTTCCGCAGTATTTCTTACTCTTAATGAGTCTTTGATCTCACCCCTTTCTTATGTTTCATTTTCTCAGGACATGAATAAGTAATTTATGAGTGACTTCCAAGCATAATCTAAGAGACATGATGTTTCTAGTGGAATAAATTAGTGTTGTATTTTCCCTTCATGTTGTAATGTTAAACTTATTTATGTATCTTGTTTCCAATAATACTAAACTACTCGATCCTTCGGGATGATTATTCCTTGTTTGTATGCCAATGTAATTAAATAAGGCACCGGCTCCGATCAACTGGGGTCGGGTCCTTACAGTTGGTATCAAAGTAAGTTTAGTAGAAAACATTGAAACTTGATTTAGAAAATGTAGATTAGGGAAGAGTACTTAAGATAGTATTTAAGGACAAACATATAAGAACTTCATGGTATTTTGGTAATTAATAGATTATGTGGATCTTTCTAGGAATACATCCCTGTCTGGATACGAGCAAGTAGAGGTGGATCTGGCACAGATATAACTAGGAGTGAAAGCTCCGACAAGGAGTTTTGGGATTGACCTGGGGTATCCTAGTATAAAACAATGGGCCTTGCTGCACTCTTGGTTACGACACTCCCGAGGGATATTATTAGGATAATTCATGTTTTCTTTACAAGACATTATGAAGGATTTAAATGTAGATTTTTCCTCAAAGATACCATGTTTATGATTACGAGATTAGTTATGTGTAAATTTATTCTTAGTATTTTTTATACATTGTGATTATAAATTATGATACATACCCTAATATAGTGTATGCCATTATTTAGAAATGGCGCCTAGTGGGAGGAATGAAAACCGCACGAATGTGCGTAAGGATTTCCCTATGATGAAAGATAATGATGTTGTCTCTAGTGCTATGACTAGTGTTGATAAACTCATAACTATACTGGGAAAACTTACTCAGTTTATGAATAATAACCTTACCCCCATGGAGCATCCGGATCCACCACGTGGAGGAGCTATGGCAGATCTCTTTATGCGAAAACAACCTCCAACATTCAATGGGACTACAAACCCTTTTGTAGCAGAGAAGTTGATATGTTCCCTTGATAAGATATTTCTTGCCTTGGGATGTAATGAAAGAGAGAAGGTTGTCATGGCAGTCTATCGTCTATCGGGAGATGCGGATCAGTGGTGGTCATTAATACAGAAAATAAAGGAGGAGGAAGAAATAGAGGAGATGGAATGGAGGGACTTTAAGGAAATATTCTTGGATAAATTCTTTCCTCGTGAACAAAGAACGGATATGGAGAGGCAATTCTTGAATCTGAGGCAGAAGGAAGATGATAATGTTTCAAAGTACGAAGCTAACTTCACAAGGTTAGCAAGACATGTTGTGGACTACATACGAAATCCAAGGAGAAAAATTGATCAATTCTTTGATGTCCTCAAGCCATTCCTCCAGCAGGCACTGGTCTCCCAAAGCTTTCCATCATATGAGGATATAGTTTCATGTGCTATCAAGACAGAAAAATAATTCTCTAAGTCTTATTACTTTAAGGGAAAGTAAGAAAAGAATAGGGTTGTTGAAAACCCTGGGAAAGGAAATAAGGAAACAGGGAAGAAGGGAAGAGTTAAATTTCCACTACGTGACAATTGTGGAAGGAAACATCCTGGTGAGTGCTTAAAAGGAAAAGGAGTATGATACAAATGTGGTCAGAAAGGCCATCTTGTTGGTGATTTCAAGGGGAAGAAGGAATACAATGATGTTCGATGATATAATTTTCGGGATATGGGACACTATGATAATGATTGTCTAAAGAATCAAGGAAATATGCAACAAAAAAGGAAAAGGGATCAGGGAAAAGCTTATGCAATCACAACTGCAGAGGTTGAAGTCCTAAATGACATGGTGGCAGGTACTTTGATCTTTTCATCAAACTTATACAATGCTTTATTTGATTCTGGATCATCACATTTTTTCATATCTTCCTGGATTTCTAAGAAAATTAGATATTTCCAATTTGATTTAACAAGGGAGTTGTTAGTCAAAACACCTAAGGGAAGTATCATTACAACAAAGTTTTGTGAATCAGTTCCCATTAGGGCATATAAATGTTCTTTATTTGCTGGTATCATTGTCATACCCATGATTGAATTTGATATAATCCTCGGTATAAATTGGCTTTCGGACCATGATGTAAAAAATTATTATAAGAATAAGGAGGTTACAATTTTTGATGATGATTAGGAGTACCTTATCTTTAGAGCAGAAACATCACCACCTGTTTCTTATTTAGATCCACCCCCATTAGCTCAACTAAATTCAATTATTGGGGAGGAAGAGAATGAAATAACTATAGGTGAGGAAAAGAATGTTCAAATAGAAGATGTACCTGTTGTGAAAGAATATATTGATGTCTTTCCAGAGGATTTACCTGGACATCCTCTAGAGCGGGAAACTGAGTTTTCCATTGACTTAATTCCTGGTTCAAGGCCCATATCAAAGACCCCTTATAGAATGGCCACTGTGGAGTTAGTGGAGCTAAAGAAACAACTAGAGAAATTGAGTGATAAATGATTTATTCTCCCTAGTGTTTCTCCATGGGGAGCTCCTGTTCTTTTCGTTAAGAAGAAATATGGGTCTATGAGGTTGTGCATTGATTATAGGTAAATCAATGCTATTACAATAAAGAATAAGTATCCTATGCCACGAATTGATGATTTATTCAATCAACTTCATGGAGCCCAATATTTTTCGAATATTGATCTTTGATCTGGATATCATCAGTTTCTTGTGAGAAAGGAAGACAATCCAAAAACAGCATTTCGAACCAGGTACGGGAATTATGAGTTTACAGTAATGCCTTTTGGACTAACCAATGAACCATATGTTTTCATGGATCTCATGAACATATTCTTCAAGGAATATCTTGATGAATTTGTAGTGGTGTATATCGATGATATCCTGGTTTACTCTAAGAGCTATTAAGATCATGAAAATCACTTGTACACCATTCTGAAGACTCTGAGAAGGAATGAATCATATGGGAAGTTCAAAAAGTGTGAATTCTGGCTCCATTCAGTTTCCTTTCTGGGACACATTGTCTCTAAGGATGAAATATCTGTAGATCCTGTGAAGATAAAGGATGTGCAAGAATGTCCTACTCCAACGAATGTAACTGAGGTACGTAGTTTTATTGGTTTAACAGGTTATTATCGTCATTTCGTTCAGAACTTTTTCCATTTAGCCAACCCGATGACCAAGCTCATATGAAAAAGGGTTAAGTTCATATGGACCAAGGAATGTGAAGAGTGTTTTGAAGAATTGAAGATAAGGTGAGTGAATGCTTTGATCCTAACCCTACCATTGGGGAATGATGAGTTTGTTATCTATAGTGACGCATCAAAAAAAGGACTTGATTGTGTCCTTATGAAAAATGATCGAGTGATTTACTATGCTTCTAGACATCTAAAAATTCATGAACAAAACTATCCAACTCATGATCTTGAGTTAACAGTGGTAATCTTTTCTCTGAAGATTTGGAGACATTACCTCTATGGTGAGAAATGTGAGATATATATAGATCATAAGATTTTGAAATATATATTCTCATAGAAAGAACTCAACATGAGAAAAAGAATATGGATTGAGCTAATCAAATACTATGATTTCACAATACACTGCCACCATGGGAAGGCAAATAAGGTAGCATACGCTTTGAGTAGAAAGGACCACGGAATTCTGAACAAGATGAGAGTTGAAAGGGATCCTCTGTTCATGGATCTAGTAAATATAGATATGGGAATTATCAAGGAAGGTAACATGTCCCTACTTTTTCATATGGTTTCCAAAACTTCTTTACTAGAAAAGATAAAATGTTCTCAGGCTGATAATGAGGAGTTTCAAAAGAAAATTAAAGATATAAATGATGGGAGATTGACTGAATTCACATATGAAGGCGGCATTTTGAAATATGGAAAGAGGTTTTGTGTTTCCGTTATTCCTGAACTTAAGAGGGAACTACTGGATGATGCTCATAGATCTAATTTCTCTATTCACCCTGGTAGCACAAAGATGTTCAGAGATCTAAAGAAACATTTTTGGTGGGAAAACATGAGGAGGGAGATTGTTGATTATGTGTCAAGATATTTGGTTTGTCAACAGGTGAAGGTAAGAATACAACATCCTGGCGGAGTCATGAAACCCCTTCCTATACCTATGTGTAAATGGGATGATATTATGATGGCCTTTGTCATGGGGCTACCAAATAATCCAAGAAAGATTGATACGATATGGTTCAGTGTTGACCGTATTAAAAAAATCTGCACATTTTCTTACTATAAGGAAAGATTTACCACTTGAACGTTTAGCAAGAATATATATTAATGAAGTTGTAAGACTTCATGGTGTACCCTCATCAATTGTTTCCAATCGTGATCCCTGTTTTACATCACGATTCTGGAAGAGTCTTCAGAAGGCCCTAGATACTGATCTTCGTTTGAGCATTGCCTACCACCCACAAACTGATGGACAATCAGAACGGACTATTCAAACATTGGAAGAAATTTTGAGGTCTTGTTCACATGATTTTCAAGGAATGTGGGATTGGTATTTACCTCTTGTGGAATTTTTCCTACAACAATAGCTTCCATTAAAGTATTCAGATGGCACCCTATGAGGAATTATATGGGAGGAGATGTCATACACCAACTTGCTGGGATGAAGTTGGTGAAAGAAAGCTTGTGGGCCCAGAACTTGTTGAAGAAACAACAGAAAAGCTAAAGATTATCCAGAACCATATCAAAACAGCTCAAAGTAGGAAAAAGAGCTATGCTGATAGCCAAAGGAAGGATTTGTAATTTCAAGAAGGTGATCACATTTTCTTAAAGGTATCTCTAGGGAAGGGTATTATACGATTTAGTAAGAATGGAAAATTAAGTCCCAAGTACATCGGACCTTTTGAAATTCTAGACCAAATTGGATCCATAGCTTACCGTTTGTCAATGCTGCCAAGTCTCTCCAAGGTTCACAATGTTTTTCATGTGTCAATGTTAAGAAAATACATTCCAGAACCAACACATGTACTCACTTGTGAAGAAGTAGAACTCGAGCATGATCTATATTATTTTGAAGACCCTATCTAGATTCTTGATACTAGAGAACAATTATTGAGAAATCGAATGACTCTTCTGGTAAAGGTTCTATGGAGGAACCATAAGATGGAGGAAGCAACATGGAAGCCTGAGGAGCATATGTTAAAGACATACCCAAATATTTTTATGTAATATTTTGTGAATTTTGAGGATGAAATTTTTGTAAGGAGGGGAGAATGTAACACCCCAAGGTTTTGAAAATAAATATAGAATGCAATTTTACAATCTATCCCTTAAACATAACTTTGCCTCTTCAATGTTTTGAATTTCAAAAAATGGTCATTTAGAGTTGTGTTCAGTAAGTCATTTGGATTCTGATAGAACAAACTTGATTTTTGGTTAATAGTAAGATACCCTTATGAATATTAATATGAATAGTAATAAGACCCTTATGAATAGTAAATAATGATATTACTTTATTTTCTTAAGGTAATAAGATAATGAGATCTTAATTAATTTTTCAATGTGATATAAAATTAATTACACCTTAAAATTGTTATGTTTCGAATTTACAATGACCTTATTTAAAAATTAATTTAATAATATTTAGAAAATTAATTTTTGAAAAATGGATTTCATTTTTGAATTCAACATGTCAAAAAATGGTAGGGGTAAATTTTTGGGTTTTTTATGAACTTCTAGAATTTTTTATGAATAGTGAAATACGATAAAATACCATATATACAAATTATTAGTTAAATACACTATTTATGACATCATAAGTGATGTAAGGACACTTGGTTCGAACTAACATGCACTTATTAGTATTAGGGGTTACATGAAACAACATTATTGGTTGTCTTGATGGAAATAATAAAATAATGAATTAAATATTCAAAATTTACTCCTCTCCTCCACTATAAACACCCCTCACCACTCCCTCTTCTCTTCACTACTCTAAGACTTGAGTCTCCTCAAAGTTCTACCCAATTACCCTTCCCTAGTCTCTCCCCAGGTCCAACAAGCTTCTGTTCTTTCCAAAAGACCAAAACCCCTTCCCTTAAGGAGATTCTCAAGGAGGTTATTTCAAGAGGTAAAGCACCCTTCTTTTTCATTTGATTTCATTTCAATTTATATTATTTTGCTATATTCTCATCACATCCTCTATCCAAATGATAATGATAACTCCATTATCATCTATATACTGGAATTATATCATGTGAATGGAATAACCATCATAAATATTCTTACTCCCTCCCTTTTATTTTTATAAATGAAATCAACGTCCATGGGGTTCCAATTTATAGCCTCCGTGAACGATGAAGTTTCGTTCTTCAATTTCTTCTTCATTACTGGTAATTAAACCATATTTATGGTTGAAAAAGACTATAATATATGTATTGTAACCTAATTAACATTCAGGAACCAAAATATGTACATATAATTAAGTTATATGACAAAACTAATTCCTAATAATCCAAATACCGCCAAATAATCGAAGTAGTTTTCATCTAATGATTCATCATAATTCCATGTAACCAAATAAAATAAATGACCATTATCAATTATTTATGTTCATAAATAATATATAATTTCAATTCTGGATATTTACATCCATTCCACTTCATTACTTAAAATCAAGTGAACCGAATTTGAAAATAAAGGAAACAAACACCCCATAACAACGAAATTCAATACAATAACTTATCAATAAGGATGTAAATGAAATAAATAGAATTATGATAAAATAAATACATGTCTAATAGGTCCTGAAATAAGTTATTAATATGTATCATTTCATATTCCAGGAGCTTAAGTTCAAGAGCGGAACACGTTTGGAGTTAAGGTAAGGGTTTTTTCACCCGAACTTCCGTTTTCATTCAGTTTACTTTCATTGTCTAAATACCTCAGAGAAATTCTTATGTATTGTTATGTACTCATAATAAATTCATTATGAGTATTATACATATTTTTACCAACCATAACCCTTCATTTTTTATGTATAGTTACATGTTTTAAAAGGAACTTTCAAAACTGTTTCCAAAATACAAGCCTGATTCAAAGGAATTTCTCAAATTCTTATCTATTTTCAAGAAAACTCTATAATCTGTTTTTGGGAACCATTATCCTTAAAAAATCACTCATTTTATTATGAAAATACTATATTAATTCACTTATTGTTTTATAAAAAGATTTTCTAAAAGAACTCTTCTTTTCAAAATAAAAAGAGTATTTATCTCAAGAATTGCTTAATGATTTTATTCTCGTTTGATTCAACACACTTGTTGATTACTATGTATTATTGGGGTTAATAAATTATGATTTCATATGACATATTTTATTGAATGGTTTATGACTAAATTTATTTTGTATTATCTATCCAAAAACCATTCACCATATTACTTGGAATGGTTGGAGTTTTATGTTTAATGATTGGGCAAAGTTAGTTACATTTCATATGATAGTTTAAAATGAATGTAAATATTGTTTATGTTTATCCCTACTCATATGAGGAATTAATTAGACTTATTATGTGATGGTTGGGGCCCACAATAGCCCCTCGATGCATCGGTAGGTCTCATGAGACAAATAGACGCGGAATTGGCCAAAGCCATTCCAATTGTGATATATGGATTTTGGTCGAGGCCTTAATAATTAGACGTCTTGTCCAAGGCCTTAACAAAATGATTTAGAATTTCCGGCATTATTAATTCCATCATTATGATTTTATCTATTGATATTTCAGGTGGTTATTCGATTTGGAGAATACCCATGATTATGTTTTATTATGGAATTATTTACTCAACTCATTTTCCTACCATAATGAGTTTAGGTTTATTATTAAAGGCATGTGTTTTCAATTATTTACCATGTCTAATGTTTATATTATCTTCCGCAGTATTTCTTACTCTTACATAGCATTTTACCTCACCCCTTTCTTATGTTTCATTTTCTCAAGACATGAATAAGTAATTTATGAGTGACTTTCAAGCATAATCTAAGAGACATGATGTTTCTAGTGGAATAAATTAGTGTTGTATTTTCCCTTCATGTTGTAATGTTAAACTTATTTATGTATCTTGTTTCCAATAATACTAAACTACTCGGTCCTTCGAGATGATTATTCCTTGTTTTTATGACAATGTAATCAAATAAGGCACCGAATTTAGGCAACTGGGGTTGGGTCCTTACAATTACCAATAGAATATTATTATAATAGGTGATCATATTACAAGTTTCAAGTGAGTAGTTATATCCTAGATGTTATAGAAGATAGAAATCATAATAGATGATCATATCAGTTTTTTATTATATTTTTTTATGGTTTGTTGTTTCTCATTCATGGTTGGTTATTAAGATGGGTTTTCACTGATTCCATATCAAGTTTGGAGGAGTTTTTTATGGTTAAAAATGAAAATTTTATAGTGGTAATGGATGGTTAACAACAAAAATGATGGTATAGTTTCCTTGGGATTGTGGTGAATCCTGATGGGGATATTTCTTATTGTGAATGATATTGGTATCAAATATGGGTGAATTTGTGAGTAGCATAAAATCTATGTATACTAGAAACCACATATTTTATTGAAGTGTACCATTTCTTCAAGAAGGTGGAGTGTGAGTGTAAATAGTGGGACTTCCAATTATCATGGTGGATTCCTGGTTTCCAAATTTTGTTCATTATAAATTTTGATTTTCTTTCCAAAAAAATGTGGTAGAATTGTTGGGATCTATCATTGATCTATGTTTTCTATGGCTGTTTTTTATTTTTTTTACTTTTATATTAGATTTGGTATGGTATTCCATGATATTGTTAACTCAACATTGTGATATTTTTATGGTTTATTAAATTGGTTGAATTTTTTTTAACTAAGTCCTATTTAGGTTGTTTTTAGTGTTTTTCGATAACATTAGAGGTTTAAAGTTGTTAGGCCTTTCACTCCTTCACTCTAACATTGGTATTATAATTTTTGTAAAACATTATGTAGCTGTATATTTTCACAAGATCCTTAGCCTAGTTGGTGAGGACTTGGAAAGTGCATCCAAGAGACCTGAGTTCAAAACTGGGCAGAGACATAATTTTCGGGTGATGTAGAAGTACTGTAACAGGCATTGTAGGAGGCACTATTTGGTATTGTAGCAGCCGAAACTATTCGTCTGTTTGGGCTTTCAGGCCACCAGTTTGGGCCTTAGGTACTTCAAGGCATTCAGGCCACCCAAGGCCTTTGGGCCACCTCAAGGCATTCATGCCAACTAAAATTGTACTCAATGACTAGAAAAACTCTACAAGGAGTAGACTCCTGATGAGGATTCAGAGTAGGCGTATTCACCAAATAATAAGCTAAGTGGATTTGTTAGAAATATAAGTTATAACATTGCCATTGGTACCAGCCTGTTCATGCATGGTAAACCAAGTTAAATAATCCATGCGAAATTGGAGAGATGATATCACGATGAACAAGCTAGGGAGGAGTAGTTCCATGTAGTTATAATCTGTATATTTCCCTAAGACCTATAGGTCATGTAATCTCTAAGCCTATGGGCCTTGTAAGTGTTCCCCCTAATCTATTGAAAGGGGGGTTATCAAAAATCAATAAAAAATAATCCCTTCATGCCATTCAAGGTTGTGTAACTATATATTTATTCTAAAGTATGATTGAAAATTTGGAGAGAACACATCGTGGTGAATCATCATGTTTTAAAAAATGATGTGGCTTGAGTGGAGGAATGTAGTTCCATATCATGTTTTGAAAGGGGATAATGAAAAAAAATAGTAGGATAGGTCATGATTTGGATTGAATATGTATTTTTGTAAATAAAAATGATAAAATAAATTTTAAGAGCTCAATAATTAATTCATCATGATTTTCAGAACACCCTAACTGATTAAAAATGTGATATTTTTCAAGGAACCACACCATTGTTTGTCCTATATACATTTAATAGTAAATTTAATACTCTATATTTTCTCCTATTAAGTTATTTCTCCTTATTTATGACCCTTAGTGAGTGAGAGTTAATTCTAAGGGTTTGGGGTGTTACTTGGTGGGCATTGAGTTCTCTCTCTTATGAGATCAAATTTACATGATCTAAGGTACTCTCCTCCCACTTTATTCCTATTTTATCTTATTATTCTATCCTGAGGATCATTTTTTTGTAGTTAATTCATTTTAGAGGATCATAATTGATATAATATTAAGGTATTCTAGATATGTTGTATAATTTTTATAATAGCATGGTATTTTGAGAATGGAACTTCTTCCTTTAGTGAAATAATAAATCAAGTAATGGTTTTGGGTAGGTGATTTAAGAAATCTCTCTTTATAATTACTAATATTGATATAGAATTATCATGTAGTGTATTTCATGAGTAAGTACCTAAGATTGGTCTAATTATAAAAAATAAATTTAATCTTAGTATATGCATTAAGTTAATGAATTATAAGTGATATTTTTATTATTTTTATATATTTTCTCTATATGTTATTATGGTAAATGTTATAATTATTAAGAATTAAACATATAATATAAATGTGGTAGCATAATATTGTCAATTTTATTTTTTTGGAATGGTATAGTAATGAGGTTGGTGATCTTGGATCGATAAGGTTAGGTGTACCCTAGGTATGGATTTGAAATGAATGAAGAAATGAATTAATGAAGTAGAATAAGATGAGATACATGTTGATAAATGTAATGAATAAAAAATTATTGAATTCACTAATTAATTTGTTCATTTATGTATGTGGTAATCATAAAATGAAACATGAAGTTGATGAATTTATGTGATTAATGAATTATTATAGAATTTGATAGCGGATTTAGTGGAAAATGGAAAACATTGTGAAATGGGAAAATAATGGGTTGCATGGTTAACTAAATTTTGTGGTGATGTTAAAAATTCTATTATACGGTTAGTGATAGTAGTACCAGTTGTGTAGAAATGAAATTTAGTGTGGAGTGATGATTATATAGGTGAATTGATAGAATGTGTACCCTAGGATGGGATTTATTAGATATTACATATCTTTTCGTGTTTTTTATTCACTTTCACCTCACCACCCAAGTAATATAACCTAAATAATTCACATTTTAGGTTTTTAGTATTGGGAAGATCCCTAACATCTAGGAAATAATGGGAATAGATGACTAAATAATCCCCTTATACCATTGTCCCTTTCATCTATAGTTGTGATAAAGTTGTTATGGTTGTAAAGTTTTTGATGGTTTTCATGTGATCAGTTAATGATCATTTATAGTGGAATACAAACCAAAAAATGGTACATATATGTTCATGTAATAAAATTTATAAAATACCATAAAAATTGAGTATCTTGAAAATGCGTGTTGAAGCATCCAACTTCATCCTTCAAAGGAAAATGGTTGATGAAAATCAGGAGGAGTATTGAACGAATTAACCATATCTACAAGGTGATACATCAATCACATGACTCCATGATTATATCATGATAATAACCAAAAGATAAAGGGTTCTAGCAAGTTCATTGTGAAACAACAAACAAAACTCTGGGAAGATGATTGATTAGAAAGAAGCTTACAAGTATTGAACCACCCACACCTAGCCATCATGTGGATGTGGTTTAAATAGGAAATCAAGGAATGCATTGAAACATATGAATAAATTTTGTTGTCAACATAGGAATTCATTATATGAATGCATAACCTACTTTTCATTTTATCTTATGAAACAATTTCTAAAGAAATGTGAACTTTTAAAAGAACCAACATTTGGTTGAAATTAAATGAAATCCATTTGGGATAGGGATTATATATATACATATTATATTCATTCATCGTATGTATGAAAAAATACATGCATCATATGTATTTATTAAATGTACAATATATATATAATATATAATATTATATTTATAGTTTATGTATCATATGTAAGTGTACATGAATCTCATGAATTTATGTTTTATTGAGTAAAAAAAATATCCCACTTGCACTAAAATCCATTAAGGACCTTATGAAAAACATCACAACTCTTTTTGAATCCTTTTAAACTAATTTTGATATAGTTTTCATCAAACTCTCTTAATTTTGAACAAACACTTTATCAAAAAAAGTATCCTTATCCAAGGGCCTAACTATATATCCCTATAGGAATTATAAATGTTTAAAACAACTAAAAAATACATATTTCATAGATTTAAGCAATGATAGGACTCTATCAAAGTGTTTGTGCTACTATAACTACAATGGGGTCTTGTGTGATCTCCATCAAACATACTCATATCACTATAAGAACATGTCAACAACAAGATGAATCATTCCCCGACAGAGCTCAATCATGCCACGCATCTATACAATCTCATGCTGGTGGCTCGGTTTTGTCTTCAGTGACCTTCAGTTGATGAGTTTAACCGGTTTGTTTTTAATTCTTGGGATCTCCAGGAGCATTAAGTAGTTGGATTAATCGATATAAGGAATTTGATGATTCTATTTGATATAGAGGCTGATCTGATTACTACCTGGTCTAGAGCCCCTCGACAATGCAATGGAGACTTTTTTTTATATTATTCTATGGAGTCTCAAATTCCACATGCAGCGTGATCCCTCGATGATGGATACATGGGTGAGTCTCCCTATTCTTCCACTTTCTTTCCAAAATCTAGCCATTTTGTGTGCTATTGGGAACATGATAGGATGATACCTTTGTTTTGATCATCGAGCGGAGGTGGTATGTCACCCCATCTGTCCACGGATCTACTTTGAGATTGATGTTGCGCGACCACCTATGAATTGGGTTTGGATCACCGATGGGAAGGAGTTTTGGTGGAAGCAGGATGTAAGATTTGAATCTTGGATGATTTATTATGTTGCCTGTGGACGATTTGGACATGTGGAAATGGTTTGTCGTAGCAATGGTGTGGCTAGGGATTTGTAAGGGGAGATGAGGATGGGAAATGGTGGCAGTGGTTCACCTGATTTGGATTTTCCACTATTTAGGGTTCCACCGAGAAGAATTCGGCCAATACATGAACCTGTAGAAGGCTCTCAGAAGTAGGGAGTATGAATGGACGCAATTTCCATTAGAAAGAAAGTTGCTAAAGAGAATCCTTCGGTGAATGTGGTTGATGCAGTGGAGCAGATTAGCCCTACAGAGACCAATGGTGGTTATGTTCAGAAGGATGAGGAGTGGAGGCCTCATGACCTGATGGTTAGGATGGTTTTCATTAATCTAAGGTGTGATCTTGAGAAGGCATGATTAGTGGAAGATCCTACGGCATGCTATTCTTCACGGCCAAAACTTGTGAATGAGGAGGATTTGGATCCTGCTACTTCTGAGGATGGTGCAATATTGGGATCTTTGGATGTATGTGATGAGGAGTTTCAAGGGAAGGAATATAATGATGGAGGTGTGATAATCAATGTTTCCACTAGTAATCCCTTTCAAGAATTAGAGTATGAGAAGACCTCTCATGTTGAGGAAGGTACTCCACTAAATGAATGTGGCAGCAAGAATGAAATTTTTGGTGAAGATGAAATGAAGAAGGTGGACCATGACACTCATGAGTTCGTCAAATAGCCACATTCTCTTGATATGATTGATACTTACAGTCATTTTTAGCAGGAGTGGGGAGTGAATGAGGGTTACCAAGAGGTGAAAATCTCTGGAAAATGGGGGGATATCTCTGATAGTGGCATGAATAATGTTGGTAGTATGGTCCGGCCCTCCTACAGTGACATTGTTCAGGGTGGGAAAAATAAGATGTCCGGGAATTCGGGATCCATGACTGCCCCAACACGAAGAAGGTTGAGGAAATACTATTCCTATCTGCCAAAGCCGGTGTCTACCAGGTCTTCTGTCAGGAAGGAAGGTGGGGAAGCCCTTAGCTTGAAAAAGGGTATGCAGTCTGCTAAGGATTTTATATCTTTGGAGAAGTTGAATCTTAGAAGGAAGTATGCCAAGATTATGAAGCATTACGAAAGCTCAGAGTGGGAATTAGCTACTACCGAGGAAAAAATATATCATAGATGTGGTGATGGGTATTATTTTTATGATCTGTAGTTTTTTTATGCCTTGTAATGTTTTCCTAGTGCACTTTTCTTTTATTTTATTTTAATAAATGATCATTGGCTTTGCCTCTGACTGAGATTTTCTGGTACGCATACCTATATAATCCCTTTTTTCATGAAATTGAGTGACCACTAAACATAGAACACATCAATCTAGTATTTTATTATCATCATGAATTGATACTATGAAAAAATCTAACCAAGTCAATGAATATATCATATTTCATTAATCTATTTGATAAGAACATCACATGTCACTTATCTAAATATTTGGTCACATCATATGTGAAAAATATAAGCATAGAAAAGAATTTATTTATTCTAATTCAATCAAGGTACTTATGTATATAACTTTTCATGTAAGTGGGAAAATATCATATTGTTTATGCTTGAACCAAATAATATAAACCCCTAAGTATATCAATTATTGTATGACATTCTATAAGATTTACTTCTATGGATCAATCCAAGTAATAAGACTCTACTTATTACCTCATGAATTTATTTTTCATATCTCATATACATATCTTTGTAATGAATATAAGATTCAATTCCTTCTAACCTTATCATATCAATAAAACCTATAATACTATGTAATGAACATTAATTGGGGAAAACCCAAAGTCTCACTTTGAGGGTATATTTTTATATGACTATTCATGTAAAATAAATTTCAAAACACATGAATGAATGAAAATTGGATATCACCATTATTATAAAAATATATTACATTTATGACCCTAAAAACCAATCACTCATGTGTTTAACACTTATATATTCTACATGACCCTCATGTTAGTATTGTGGTAATAGTTTCGTCAACAAATATTTTACATTCTCCTGAGTAGCCACCCAAATGATCTTTACATCACCCCTCTCAAAGAAATACCATATGAGATGGTATTTTTGAAATATTTGTTTGGTTATTTTATGAGAACATGGTTCCTTATCCTAAGAATCAACACCATTTTGTCATAATATATCTTGAATTCTCCCCTGCTGCTAGGAACCACTCTGGGTTTAAAAATGAACTTCTTAATCTGAACAGTTTCCTTCTTAGAATCAGATGCTATGATGTATTTTTTCTATCTCGTAATTTAACACTATAATATTTTTAAATAATTATATTATGTTTGATAATGTATATGAAACATAACAAAGATCTTAAATAAAACATGAAATATTATTATTTAAATATGACTGTTATATCTTATCCATTGAATTGGAGGGTGTGTATAGGATTAAAAACATATTTAAATATATATAAAGGTCATAATTATTACAAATGAATTTATCAATTTTTATAAAATGTGCACCTAATTTTTAGAAAAGTAATTTCATTCTTCAAAAATATATTTTCTTCAAAAATGGTATTTATAGCTTTTTGTGAGAAAAAATTATAATTAATTTATTAAAATTTTAAAAAATTTAGTTGATAAAAAGTATATAATTTTTGAAATCATAATTTTAAAAGTATATTATGGTGTAATTTTGATATTTTATTGAAAAGTTTTATTTTTATTGGAATAGTGAAAAATAATGATTTTTATTGAAATTTGTATTTTATTTTAAAGTATTTGCTAAGTGAAATTATATTTTGGATTAGTTTTAAAATTTAAGTAGCTTATTTTGAATAAATATAATCCAATTATGGTCTTTTAAATTAATTTATACTTTAATTTGTTATAAAATCATTTTTATACTTAAAAAGTTATTTTTCTGAAAAAATGTTTTCATCACATTTTTCTTGTTTAATTTTAAATCAAATTATTCCACTTTTATTATTTTAATATTGAAAAATGGATTCTATATTTGGAATAATTAGGTATAAATTTGATAAATAATCTCCTTTTATTTTGGGACATTATGAATAGTAACCTTAGTAATTTTTGTTACTACAGTAAAGGGTAAATCAGGTAATTATGGTTACAAATATAATGATAAGGACTTAAAAATTACCATAACAAATGAATTAATTTTATTTTATGAGTATATATTGTCCAAAATCAACCAAAAGTTTAATATATGGATTTTTTCCATTTTACTATGATTTTTACCTTTATAATTTTTTATATAAAGAAAATTTAAAAATGTCATTCTCTTTGTTTTTTTATCTCTAAATTTTCAAAATAGGGATAAATAGATGATATGTTCTGTTATAAATATTAATTTTTAATATAAATGAGTTTTTTCATCATGGTAATTTATTTGTAATTTTTAGTGATTAAATAATTATCTTAAATTTTTATGCCACACTAACACAATGTTTGTGCAAGTAGTAAATAAATAAATAAATTGATTTTAAAAACTCTAAAAATAAAATTATTTGAGTGATTTTTTGTGTTATAAGATATTTTTAGATTAAAATGATATATTATAGAGGTGTGGAGTCATCGTATTATAATTCAATTATTTTCTTATAGTTTTAAAATTCAAATTAAATGAATAGTTCCAAAATTGATATTAATGTTATTTTATAATAAATAATAATTTATTAAATGATTTAAACTTTTTAAAAATATTATATTTGGAAAAGTTAATAGGATATGGTTCATGAAATCAACCAAGGTCCATTTAAGGGATTTCTTTTTTATTTTATAGTAAATATATTAACCCCTTAAAAGTAAAAAACATTGATATCACCGTAATTATCAAAAGGGTTAATGAAAGGTTAAAATAAAAAGATATGGGTAAAAATATGACCCAAACTTATCCAAATTTAATTGGACGAGATTAATTAGAATCATAATCATCTTATAATTGAATCTTATTAACTTAGATCCATTTGGACATAAAAATTAATTTATATTAATTAAATATTTTAAGAAATTCCAAGAGTTCCCCTCCCCTCTCATATAAAATAGGGCCTCTTCTTCTCATTTATTCACAATTTAAGAACCATTTTGGTCCATCCAAGGCCTATAAAAATACTTTTCATACATCCCTACCAATATCATGGTGGCTATTTTTTTTTCAAAAACACTATCACACCCGACCCGACCTGACACCTCTCCTTTATTTTATTTAATTTTAGTCTTATTTCATTTAGTTCTTGAGAGGGTTAAAGTTATAGTAGTTAGTGGGCCAAAATTTAAATTATTAGAGGTATTATAGTTTTTACATGGTTAACCCTAATGGTTATTAGTAACCATGTAGTGCCTGTGCAGGTGTCCAGGTGGGTCAGTGGTGTGGTGCACAACTTAAGCACGATTTATTAAACCGTGTGACAAGCATGTGGTTAGTCTCTTTGAGTTGAAAATTCTAAGTGTTATAGTTTGATCATGGTTTTAAAACCATGTGTATTTATAGGACTAATCATGTGGGGGTGTCTGGCCTAGGTAGTGTCCAGTGCACAGTCGGCATATAGTTTGGTAAACCATGTAAAAACCATGTGGGTTTCCCAGTGTTTTAAATTTTTGGTTTTTATTTTATTTTTATTTTCTTTTTTCTTCTCTTTTTCTTTCCTCACTCTTATTTTTTAGTCCCTTCCCCAATGTGCATTGAGCGATAACCCTTATAACCCTCTCTATCCATTTGCACCATAGCCCCCTATCGAATCCCTTTTCTCTGATGATTTCCATCATATTTATTCGGGTTATGTAGTCAATCCTTCAAGGTATATACTCCAGGTAGCTTGGGGGAGACTAGGTCTTGTACGCTAAGCAGATCTGTAGGGCCAAGTCCCGGTTCCCTTAGTAGGATTGATGATACAACACTAACTAAATATATGATGATGATCAGAAACCACTAGACCATGGGATGTGATTCCCCTCTAGTGGATTGTGCAAGAGGACACTATGGGTTTTAGTATATGATTGGAGACCACTAGACATTGGGATTTGTTCTCCTCTAGTATCTTGTGCATGATGATGTTGTGGGATTTGGTTGGTATTTATCACCGAGGTATGAGGATCCTAGAACTCTAATAATCCTAGCTACTTAGGGATTTCCTAGTGTTATTTCTATCATTTACCCCTATTATTTTTATATTGAACTATTTTAGAATATATTTGAAATAATAAATAGTACATTGCATTTCTTTTATTTTGTAGAACCTGATGTTATGCTTTCACACTGAAATATTTCATTATTTCATGCTCCTTATAAAGGTATTGTTGAAAGTATTTTATTGTTTAGAAATTAGATTCAAATTAAAATGGGGAAATAGATTTTAAGAAATTTTATATTTTTACTTGTTTTAAAATTAAAGGAAAAATCCTATTTTTATATGGTTTTATTTTCAAACTGGCCTAAAATGGTCTTCATTTTGAAGGTAAGGTATAGGGAATAGTTTATTCAGGAATACCTAATGAGTTTTAATAGTCACACCTAAAGATTTAACTTTGTTTTTAGCTTATGTAGTTGCTTCTAGCTCGATATCGGTCATAGTGGGGTGATGTTGGAATAGTGGTTAGTGGTGACCCTCATAGTCACATAGAGGTATGTGTGGTTTTATTTATTTCCCCTATTAGTTTTTATTTCTACTATTCTTTTTATATTTGTTTATTTGTCATTTTTTATGGATCAAATAGTTCCGAATTTCAATATATTTGATGCCCAAAACTAGTTTTTATTCTGGGAGGATTGGGAATGCCTCTCAAGCCTTATTTTTGGCTAGATCAATTTACTAGTTTGGGGTCAACATGGGTTGGTTCATGAAAAAATGGCATCAATGGAAAGACCTTATTGTTTGGAATGTCAGGTATATTGAAGATAAGATTTTTAGGGTTTAGGAGTTAGGTCATTGGTTGGATCCTAATCACCACCACTTGTGATGATACCTAAGTCACCAGGGGTAGTTTAGTTTTGAGTCTTTATTTTTTTGGTTTTTGGTTATGTTGTCGGCATTGTTTTTTATTTTATGACCTTTTATATATTGGAGGATGACAATGGAAGTGAGGTATTTCTAAACAATGAGATTACATGGCATAGCGAACCATGTAGACCTCTCATGTATGGTTCAATATTATTCTAGTGGTTGGTTCATACTCAGTTCATAGTCTGTTAAACCATGTGACCGAGTTATGCATCGACACTAGTTATCTATTTTAGTTATTTTGGTATCAGTGATTATTTAGTCTAATTTTGGTTGGGGTGAGTAGATTATGAAAGGAAAATTATTTCTATAAATGGTTTTCATATTGGAAAAAATGGGATCTAAAATATATATTGATTTAGAATTTTGAAAATCTTGGGAAAATATAGAGGAAAAGTGAATTTGGAATTTGGAAAATGATTGATTTTGATGATAAAATGGTAAGTATGGTCCTTTTTATTCCTTATGGAAATTCAAATGTGTGTGTGTGTGTAAACTGCATGTTGGTATGTATGTGTGTATGGTATAAGTGGAATTGGGATGCACACATATGTGACAGTTCATAGGATGTAGCGAGTGAGTATTTAAAATCAATAGATTGAATTGGGTTTTCAAAAATTATTTATTAAAAAAGAAAATGGTTTCCATTAAAAATGTTCTTCTTTTCTAATGGTATTTTTGGTCCTAAATGGAAAAGTTATTTGGTGGTTTGAATTTTAATGTGGATGTGCTGGAATGATTTTAGAAATGGAAATTGATCTTGATTTAAAATGGGGATTTAATTTGAAAATTGGTAAATATGGGAATGGTGATTTATAAAAGAGGTTTCTTGTCTTGTTTTTTGATTTATTTTTGGTTTTTTTACTTAATATTTGATTTTCGATTTATTTGGTTTGTGATATGTTGTTTTATGATCAATTTTTTTGGTTTAAGATGTTAATTGTTTGAGTTTTGGTTCATATTGATTTGGTTTTTTGAGTTATATTATTTGGAGTATACCACCTAGAAAGACCCAGAAGGTTTCTAAGGATTCTGATCTAGTCATCAACACTACCAGGATTTATATTTTACTGGTGGAGATGATATATTCTTAATTGGTTTCTATCTGCTATAGTCATCAAAGTATTTTATAGGTTTTAGGGTTTCCTGAGGAAGTTGAGAGTGTCTTCAATTTTCTGGGAGCTCCATATGTCGTGAGAGTATGATTTTCCTTGGGTATGTTTGAAGGATTGGTAATAGACTAGTGGAAGGTTATTTTTGCATCCTCATTGTGAGTTGGAATATCTTTGGTGATCTCAATAACACTTTCATATAATTGTTTTTCTTGAGGAACTGAAGGAGAGGAAAGTACTAGAGCTCATGGATGCTTGTAAAAGTCAATTGATGGTGAGGGGAATATTGACCATTTCGATGAATTAAATTCATTTTCTCTATATATAGTGTCAATCGATCATTTAGAAACACTTATTTTCGAGTGTGGCCTCCATACAGGGTTCAAGAACTATTTTCTTTTGATGATGATAGTGGTTTCCCATTTGGTGATGAGTGTAAACCAAAGGAAACTATTAATAAAAGTATTCTTGTCGGTTTCTAAATTTCATTCATCAGAAAACTCATTTTTCTAATTCCAGTGTAGTTGGTTTGGTAATTCAAATCCCTATTTTCATAATCCTCCATAGGATTTTCATAAATGTGTTCATTCGGGTCATTTGGAGAAGTTATGCAAGAAACATTATCGGAAATGGATGTCTTAATCGAAGGATGTCAGCTCCAGGCTGTGGGGTAGTGGATTCTTCAAACATCAGGGCTCCTTGTATAGGTCTTGGAGTAAAGCTTGAACACAGTTAGGATTAATTGGGTTCGGGGGACCTTGGTCTATATTTTTCTCTAGTGATAGAGTGGGAATGGTTTAATTTCCTCTTTGTTTGTAAAATGCATGGAGTCCTTGTATCCTTGTAAACCTCTATAGTTGTGATTATTCCTTACGGATATGAATTATTAAATAATTATCCTTCTCATGAGTTGATTTTATATTAATTTTTTGCTTGTTTTTTGATATTCTAATGTGTTTTGGAAATGATAAATTGTGATTTGGTTCTCAACTTGGTTTTGAGTTTCTTTCATCGGGCCCCGCTTATGGTGGGGGTTGGCTGGTGTGGAAGTTTTAGGGTTGGTTAGTGTTGGGTTTTTTGGGTTGGTTCATGCTGGTTAGACTAATTTGGTCAACTATTAAATGGTGGGGAGGCCCACCATGGATATTTTTGTGTTTTCTTCTAGAGTTGGTCGGTGCTAGCTAGTTTATTATGGTGGGGATACCTTTCTCTTCTCTCCATGGTTCTCTTTGTTTTGGGTTTCTCTAAAGATTTTCGGGTGTGAATTGTGGAATTAAAAGGTCACATAGTTTTTCATGAGTTTTTTGTTCATGATAAGTTTTGAGACCTATTTTTGTTCAACATTTGGATAAGTGACTTTCTGGGGGAAGAAAGTGTAAATAGTGGGGAGAAATGTCGCACTCGACCTGACACCTCTCTTTCATTTTATTTATTTTTGGTCTTATTTCATTTGGTTCTTCAGAGGGTTCGATTTTGGGTAGTTGGAAGGCTTAAATTTAAATTTTTTGAGGCCTTCTATTTGTTTCATGGTTATCCCACATAGTTAGTAGTAACTATATGGTGCTTGATCGGGTATCCAGGTGGGTAAGTGGTGTGTCACATGACTTGCACATAGTTTATTGTACCATGCATAAAGCGTGCTATTGGGATTTATGATTTGATAGTACCGAGTGGAAATATTTGAGAATATTTTTCTCAATAGTGTATAAACCTAGGGGTATCCATGTGAGGGTGCCTCTCCTAGGAAGTGGCTAATACGTGGTTGGCACACAGTTTGGTAAACCATGCGTAAAGCATGCAAGTTCTCCAGTGTTTTAAAATTTTTGTTTATATTTTATTTTTTCTTTTCATTTTTCATATTGTCTTCTTTTGTCCCTCTTATTTCCATATCCCCTCTCCACTATGCATCATGTGATAGTCCTCATCCCCCTATCAAGTCGTGCGAACCACTACCCCCTCTCAGCTCTCATTTCTTCAGATATTTCCACCAGGTTTCTTCCAGTTTTGTGGCTGATCCATAGAGGTAATCACTCCAACTCCCTCCTCCTACCTTGATTTGGGTTTTTTCCTCTCATTATCACCCAACCTAGCTCTAACGAGCCCTAGGTCAAGGTTTAACCCAATTATTTTGGTTTTATTCCATTATTAGGGTGTGCAATGGGTCTCTCATGTCAACTTTAAGCATTTTTTAGCATTCACCGCCTAAGGAAAATAATTTTGGATTATCCCAGTTCACTCACCACCATGTTTTGGTTGGTTTCCATCTTCCATTTATTTTAACCTATTTTTAATTAAGGTTTTTGTAATTTTTGGGTTCCTAGTGTTGTTGTAGTGCATATTAGACCTCGTTGGGGTGGATTCATGTTGTTGTGTCAAAGACTTATTGGCGTATGCATAGGTAGGCATGTATATGTGTATGTTCCCCCTTTATATATATATTCACACATGGATGGATGAATTTTTATAATGGGGCTAGGTGTACTTATACATGTATATGAAAATGCATATATGTGTAAGTATAAAGTGGTATACAAAAGTATTAACATGTGTGTAAGGATTCTCGTGTACATATTTGGTCATCAAAATATGTACATAGGGGATAGGTGTCCTTATATATATGTAAAGGTTCATATTCATGCAAGAGGTAAAGGGAAGATTTGAGTTGTTCTTGACAAAAGCAGCACAACTTGACTTTGAGGTGGGTTCTCTATTCCTTGTCCTTAAAAAGTGAAATCTATAATTTATTGGTGATTTTAAAAAGTGTTTTCCATTTTATATAAATTAATTGATTGTATATATAATATGTTTTCATTCTTGGAAATTGTCTTTTCACTTGGTTTCTAATCATTCTCTTATGCTTTTAAAATAAGTTGTTTTGATTTAATCATGGTTTAATGATTTTTTTTAAATGCATAGTACATTAATTCTTTAATTGGTATTTTAAATAGATTTGTAACTCAAAAATATTCAGAATTAGTGTTTTCTAAAGTTAAATTATTCCTTCTAAAATGGTGAGGCCTATTTGGCACCTTGAAAATGTTTTATGGACGTGAAAACACCCTCTTGTGACATTCCCCTGATTTAGAAATATGATATATGTGTCAAATGGGGATTTTCATCTCATGATGTATTTATTGATTAGTGTTGAATCTTGTGTTGATTATGTGTTTGTTTGAAAATTTATTTTCTTGACATTGAGAATTGGAATAGAGCACATGGGGCCCTGAGTACCAAGGTGAGGAAGACTAGTACTAGTACGCTATATGGATCGGTAGGGCGGAGGTCTAGTTACCTTAGTGGGATTGATGATAAAACACCAACTAAATATATGATGATAATTGAAGACCATTATACCTTGGGATATGATTCCCCTATAGTGTTTTATTCATGATAATGATGTGGGTTTTGGTATATGACTGGAGACCACTAGACCTTGAGATGTGTTCCACTCTAGTGGCTCATGCGTGAGGATGTTATGGGTTTTGGTAGGTATTTATCACTGAGGTACAGGGATCCCAGAACTCTACTAATCCTATATACATAGGTGTATCCCATGGTTATTTCTATCATTTATCCCTATTCTTTTTATATTGAACCATTTTAGAACATGTTTGAAATAATCAAAAGTACATTTCCTTTCTTCTAATTTGTTGCACCTGATGTTATTCTTTTACACTAAAATATTTCCTTTATTTCATTATCCTTATAAATATATTATTGAAAGTGTTTTATTCTTTATAAATTGGTTTCAAATTAAAATGGTGATATAAATTTTAAGAAATTTCAGCTTGTTATTTTTTTTAAAAGAAATGAAAAATCTTATTTTTATATGGTTGTATTTCCTAATGAGCTTGAAATGGTCTTCATTTTGAAGGTAAGGTATATGGAATAGTTTATCCATCCATTCCTAGTGAGTTTTAATAATCAATCCTATAGATTTATCTTTTTTTTATCTTCTGGTGCTGCTTCTAACTCGGTCTCAGTCGCCGTGGGGAGACGTTGGATTAGTATTCGGTGGTGACCCACATGGTCACATGGAGGTATATACGGTTTTATTTATTTCTGTTACTAGTGTTAATTTCTATTATTTTTTATTTTTGTTTATTTTTCATTTTTTTATGTTCCAAATTGTTCCTAATTTATTTATCTTTAATTGAAAACACTAGTTTCCAGCCTGGGAGGATCGGGAACTCCTCTCGGGCATTATTGCTGGCCAGCTTGGTTGATAGGTTTGGGGTCGACCCGAGTTGGTTTTTGAAAAAACCAAATTAAGAAATATTTTTGTGTAAACCTTATGAGGTTTTTCAACGAAGAGTAAGATAAATAAAATACATGATGATAAAGAATCAAGGTAAGAGACTTTATTTTACACAAGTCATCTTATATATTTTAACTTCCAATGCTTTTTCTTAGAGGACCATAGTTTTAAAATTATTTTGTTGGTATATTTATATGAACATGACTGAATTATGTCTCTTTTGACTTTATTTAAAATAAATAAAAATGAATCTTTATTTTTTTGTATTTTTTAGGGAATTTTTAACTTATTTAAAAAATTAAAAAAAAATCATACTTTAACATATAAAAAAATAATTTTTTTCCCACCAAAATAACCATTATTTGAATTTTGGATTTCTTTATAATTTTCGATGTTTTCCTCAAATAAAAACCCACCTTCTTTATGTATTCGTTATTTTTAAAAATTATTTTAAAATTTAGTGTATGTTAAAATGTCTAGAAATATTTTCTTTTGGTTGAAAAGAATATTTTTATAAGTGTAATGATGAAAATAAAAGATTACATGCTTTATCATTATGTTATGGTTATTAGGAATTGTTTATGATAAAGGGTGGTTCCATTATAAACCAAGGACTAGTGGTTCTATTATAAACTAATGAAGGTTGTCTACATTATTAACTAAGGATTTTTTGTTTTGTTATAAACCAAGGATGGGTGGGTAAGTGATGTCCCTCCAATGAATTTGGTATGAAAGTTGACCATATAGTTAATCCATTTGTAAGAGTGATATGGAAAATTATGTCTCAATTTACCTACACATTTTATATATGAATTATATAGGGTTTTATGTAAATATTGTGATTTTTTTAATTTTAGATAATAATCTTATGTTTAATGGAAATTATATACTAATTTATAAAGGTGAAAGGTATAACTTTGTGAAAAAGGTTTTATGATTTTTTCATAACTACAAAGAAACATTTATGCATTTTTTATTTTTCCTTTAAGATTTCTAATGAAATGTTTTATGAAAATATTTGGTTATATAATTTGACTTTTTGGGTAATATAATATTCATTTTAAACCTGAAATTTTAATTTGAAAAGGAATATTTTTGTAAGTATTCATGGACTAACATGTTTATTTTTTCTTTATTTGTATCTCCCTTACTAATATTATTTCACTTATCCAAAATTTTAAAAAAAATTCATAGATTTAAAGGATGGTTAAGGGAAAATAAGAATTAATAGTTATATTCATGAATTTTTTTTAAGAAATTATGTTTTACATTAAAAGTTTAACATTGTGAAAAAAATGGATATTTAGTGGAAGTTTCAACTTTGTAATATATAGGATTGTTATGTATGTGTTATGAACTAATTATCAAAAATTCTATACATAAAATATATTTAGGAATGAAATAAAATGAATTATATACTAAAGAAAATATATAATATAATGTTTAAGATTGGTTCCTTATAGATGGTATCAGATAAAAGGTTTAGATAAATTTATAGATTATAATGTTTTCATGTTATGTAAACCTAATAGTTATGGATACCATGTAACACCCTGAGATTTTCAAAGTGGAACATCATGTTTTATAGAGTGTATGATAGGAAAAAATGATTAAAAGAGAGTGTAACACCTAGATAAATTCTGATATATTTTTATTTAATTAAATTCAATATCTTTTGAATATTGTGATGAACGCAACATCATGTTTAAACGCAACACGATACTCTATTTACAAATTATTATTTAAACATGAAAATTATAACTTTATTATCATATTAGAGGGTATGAATAATAATAACTAAATTATGAAATAATATATGGTTTACACATGTATGAGATAAATTCAATGGTTTTATATTGATTAGAAATAAAATAAGAATCATTTGAAAGAAAATTAAATGTTTTATGAAAAAACTGTATTTTTAAAAAAGGTGGTTTAGTCGTGCTTTGAACAAATAATTTAAAAATATTTTTTTACCACTATTAAAAAATTTATTTGAAATATAAATTCATTTTTAAAATCTACATTTCAAAATTATATTTATGTAACTTTTTGATAATTTTATGAAAAATTAATTTTTTTGATGAATATTGAAAAATGTTGATTATTATTCAAAACTTCATTTCTGTTTAAATTATTTAAAAAGTTAAATGATAATTTAATTGAATTTTAATGTAAAATTATTTCAATTATATTACAATTTAACTAATTTAGGTCATTGTAATTAATTTATTATTGAATTATGATATAAAAAAACTTTCATCCTTTTTATGTTTTCCAATGCTTCTTTAGGATTAATTTTAAATTGATTTCCTCCACATATGTGAATTGAATTTGGTAAAATGAATTAAAAAATTTGAATTAACATAATTTATATTATCTAAAAACATGATCTTAAAATTTTACCATAATGAATATTGAAAACAGAAAAAATTAATTACCGTAGTTAAGGTAAAAATAGGTTTACTGGTGGTTAAACTAAGAAGATAAGGGTTAAAAATGACCTAAAATTTTTCCACATTAATTATATGAAAATATTTGGACCTTATATTATATTTTTTTCAATAATGATCCATTTTTTAGGCTTTCTTCTTGAAAAAAACGTCGGTATCACATTTTCATTTCAAAAATATCATGCGTGTCCTCTCCCCCACTTATAAAATGCCACCCTCCCCTCTCAACTTAACAATTAAAAAACACTTTGGTTCAGCCATTAACTACCCAAATACCTTCATTAATCCTCTCCAAATATCCTATAGGGATTTCTTTTTTTATAGATTCAATCTTGGAAGGCTTTAGGTATAAACCAAGAAGAGTTCCCCGAAGAAGAGATAAAATTCATAATGTGTGTATTAGTTTTATTTCTTCTTCAACCTCTTTAAAATATTATTAAATCATGATAATATAATAAAACTATTATATAAATTATATGTATATGTTATTATGTTAATTTCATAACATATATCCATTTCCACTTCTATAAAATGGAAAATTAAACTATCGATCATGTGTACAACCGACTACAGCCTCACAAACTGATATAATTCATTTTTCATTACCACCTTTCAAGGATGAATATAATTTTATAAAATACTTATGAAATTATTATATTTTTTTAACATGATATCACATATAGCTTATTAATTTCCATTCTTTTTGGGGATATAATAATATCACTCGTGTGTATGAAAAATTACCGCCTCATGAAGCGATGTGTTATGTTTTTTTCTTATTCTTTACATGGAAGTTATTAAGGATTAATTAAATGAAATATATGTGATATTAATTAAATAAATATAATTTTTTTATTATAATATCACATCTAACTTCCTACCTTCCAATCCATTGGAAAATAATAACATCGTTTATGTGTACATGTGGACTACCGCCTCTACGTAGTGATGTGAAATGTTTTTATTTTAATTTTTACATGGATACTAAAAAGAATGGATTTGATTAAAATAATTTATATATATTTAATAATAATTATTCTTGAATTTTGAATTAATATTTAGTTACCTTTTATTCAATTTAACGATAAAATGGAAACAACGTTCATGCGTGTATACGTCCTACCATCTTCATGAATGGTGTAACCCATTTTATATCTATAAACTTTATATATTACTCTAAATACAAATATAATGAATATATATGATATTTATAACATATATAAAATTCTATAGATTATGTAACCTTTATCATTTTAAAAGGACTGAAATTCCATATCCAAAACATACATGAAAAATAAAGTAATTATCACATGAAACAGTAATTTCAACAATGAATTGTAAATAAACAGGTTATAAAAGAATATAATTAAATAATATATAGTATTAGATATATGAGTATGGTTAATTAATATATTCATAATACACCTATATTTATTATATAGGAGGTATGGAAACCTATGAATTAATTTAAACATGAGGTAATTATTTCTCGACTCACTTTTACTTCTATGAGATATACGCCATATTCACCACTTATTCCTTGGTGTGGTGTATGTAATGCACCTATTTATATGTTATATCATGAATTTATTTATATTAATGGTATTTAATGTTTCGATTTATGTTTTTTCTTTCATGAGTTTTATGATTCAAAAGTTATCAAATTGGTAATAGTGTATTTCACAATCTCATCATTATTTAAGATTGTTTATGTTTAAGTCTCCATTCGGTAAATTATTTGATATTTATATTTAAAATTAATATATTTTATTCTAATTTGGTTATTAATTTAATTTTTCAAGTAATATTTCAATTTTTCCCTCTTTGGTACTTTAAATGATTGAGAAAATGTTTTTAAGAAAATCTGACTTCATTTCTCTCTTCGGTTGAAAAACATTTTTCTTCCAAAACCATGTTTTCCAAAAATGTTTTTATGATTATAAAAATAATTTATTATAGAAATTATTACCCAGGTTTTACTTTTTAAAAAAAATTAAAGGAATATTCTTGTCTTTTTCTAAACAATTCCTATTTGGTTTTTACAAAAATGTGAAAGGAATATTTGTTTTAACATGTATGTAATGAATATAATTTTCAAAAATTATTTACACTAAATGTTCTAAAGATTATTTACATGTTTTAAAAGGTTATTTTCAAAATTTTTTTTGAAATTTTTGTTTGAAAAATATTTTAAAAGTGAAAAAAAATTCTTTAAAATGTTTTAATAACATTTTATAGAATTTTTATTCATCAATGACCTCAAAAAAATTATTTTTCTTATGATCCACTGGGGATATATTGTATTAATATCATCCTCGTTATTTATTTTTATGTTTTATGTTAATTTTTACTATGGATGTATAATTTTATTACCTTTCACATTGTTACTTTGGATGGTTTATTATTATGTTTATTTTATCGGGGTAAGTATTAACATTTCTTATGTTAGTTTTTCAATATATATGTTTATATTGATTATGTTTCACCCCTTTTACATGAGTAATGCATTGGAAATTGTAATTGATGGGTGGTGACTAGTTATAGGTATCCCCTCGATTCATTGAAAGGTCATATGAGACAAATTATTTATCCAAAGTAGACAGGTTTTGACCCACACATTTTAGGTTATCTTGTGAAAGGTCTTGAATGTATATTTTAGATGTCTAACATTAATAATTCCCTAATTATGATAACAGTTATTAATTTACATGGTATTATTTTATTAGTTATAATATCTATGGATAATTTTCAATATCATGTGATTATTTTTATGTATTTATTTGATCATCATTTATTCATGCCATGTTTTTCTCAAATTATTGTTTAAATGGAATGTGTTCTGGTTATTTACCTTTACATACCGATTATTCTTATTTATTCATGATATCCTCCTCTATATTTTTACCATTACTAAACACTTGAGCTTACCCCTTTCTTATTTTATATTTTCCCCAGGAAACCAGGAAGTGTTTTATGATTGATATGCATGGAAATGATAAGGTGAATAGTTATATTATTAAAGAAAATAACTTTATGTATTTATGTTTTAAATTTTATATTAAATTCATGTTTGTATCTATTTTACCATGACTAATAATTTAATGACCCCAACACCAGTAGCCTGGAGTTGGTGCCTTACTTATTACATTGGAATATATACATAATTAAAATCCCAAAGGACCAAAAAGTTTAGAATTTTTGGAAACAAGATACATATATGATACCCATTTAAAATTGGTAATAGAAAATTAAATATAATACATAAAAAGAAAAATTCTCAAGATCCTTAAAAAATCTTTCCAATAATTTATCTTCATATCCTTGGGAAAGGAAAAAATAAGGGTGAGCTAAAATACTTATTAAGGGTTCAGTAAAGTGGAATATATCATAAATCAATAAAGATTAATATTTATGGAAAGGTAAATGACTAAAAAACATGCCAATTAATCAATTACATGAGCATAATTTGGAACGAATAAAATTTGATCAAATAATGCCAAATAAATAATCATTTAAAATTGAAAATAGAGCATGGATCTTATAAATAATCGAATAATCACATGGAATAACAATAATTATGGAATATATAATGATATATGTCTAAAGTGTCAAGATCTATCCACAATATAGTTACAGTCAATATCTATCCTCAAGACAGATTAAGTTTATGGTTAGAAACCCATCTGATTTGGATAACTAATTCATCTCATGAGACTATCGATGCATCTAGGGGATTGAATTAATCTATTCACAACCCATTTAATAATTTTATAAAATAATCCAAATATATTAAATAATAAATTTAAATTATAAACAGTGTGGCTTATCAAATATATTTATTGAGTAAAGGATACAAATTTATCAATATTTTCCCAATAAATCATATAAATTTCAAATTATACACCATATGTAAAAATTGTATATAGTTTAGAAAATAATCATATCCATCATAAAATAATATTGATACTTAAAATAAAAAAAATCCAATGAAAAATTATTATAATAACGTGATTGTTTCAAGACCAATTTAATAATCATAAAAGGAATTGAGATTGTATGATAACTTCGACCACTTATTAATTTTCAAGTAAAATCTACTTGGATGAGATAATTCAAAGTGAAACATAAAATATAAGGAATTTTGTATTAATCATGATATTAAATGTCAAAATGGGTAGTATATACACCACATATATGTGAATTAATGTATGAAAATAAATAAGACTCAAAGAAATGTAAATTGAGACTAAATCCCTTACTTTACACTTTCTTTTGGTTAAAAGCCCTTTAACATAATGTATAATTTTTTTAATCATGTTATTAACTTAGAAAATATCCATATTAATATTTATAATATCATATATTATCCTTTTATAACAACTTATCACCCATTTGTTAATAATCGTTTATTATTTTCATTGTTTCAGGTGTTAATTGTCTTGTTTGTTGAGTATGTTTTGACTTGTTATTTTTTGTTCCTCTTACTTTGATCATGATTTAATTATATGAATAATGTAAAAAATTATTTAAATATCATATATTTTTAGTATATATGTATTTATAGTAATCCAGAAAATTGGGTGAGAGGAAATAAAATAAATTGTTTATGGAGAGGGTACCTTATACATACACATGAATATTGTTTCCAATTTCTTATCGTATTGAAAAAATGAAAGGTATTATATATATATATATATTATCATTATAGTATCATTATTATTTCATATATATCAATATGTTTTTTAAAACCATCCTTAATACATTCCATGTAAAGAGTGAACAAATCACATCGCTTCGTGAAGAGATAGTTCATCGTACACACGAATGATGTTATCGTATTCTCAAAAAATGGAAATCAGGAAGGTATGTGTTATATAATAATTTATAAGTATAAATAAATAATAAATACCATATAAATTATATATAAATATTATGTCCATCATTATTCCAAACCTTGAAAGGTGGTAATGGAAAAATGAACGACATCGGTTCGTGAGGCGGTAGTCTACCGTATGCATGAATGATAATTTCATAACCCATTTGATGGAAGTATGTAAATTTTTAGTTCATACCATTAACATAAAAACATCTTATTATATTTAATATACTGAGGTTATAATATAATAATGATATAAAAATAATTGGATAAGGTGGAGAAGGAAATTAAATAAATATGCTTTTAGAAAAACATTACCACTTCTTCAGGTATCCTCCTTAGGTTTGCAACCTTATAAGGATTGTTTTTAGATAAAAATAAGGCTTCTAGTATTAGTTTAGGGATGTAAGATATTTATTGTGGTAGTTTTGGGGTGATCTAAAGTGATTTAGAGGTGTAAAGATGGGGTAGAGCGAGTGTCATTTTATAGTAGAGGAGGAGTGACATTCTTGTAAATACTCAAAAGTATTCACTATTAGGAGGTCTTCCTTACCTCATGTGCCTCAAAAATTGAAAAATAATGGATTTAGGGAATTTATGTTCTATAAACACCCCCAAAACAAAAAAAACATTATTATAATGTTGTTCCTAAACATCTAAGTTTCCCCACTTTAACCATTTTGGTTTTTATTAAGGTAACTAATTTTCTAATCAGGGTAATTTATTCATTAAGACTAAATTAAAGTGAACTATATTATATAATTTATATCCAATAATTCTAAATATTATATCTAATTTATAAAAAATTCCCTTTTTGAAATTATTTTTAATAGAAGTGAAAGTAGAGCGCAAAAACACTAATTTAAACTGTAACCGTACTAACTGAGTTTTTTTACAATTTAATGGTTAGCAAAATCATTATATAGAAAAATTGATCCATTAATGAACCATATTTTATATATATTAATATTTATAAATAAATTTTTAGAATATATATTTTTAGTAATTTTAAATCAATTCATAAAATATTATTTATTATAAAATAACATTAATATTAATTTTAACATTATTCATTTAATTTGACCTCAAAAATATCAAGATAATAATATAATTTGAATATTTAAAGTTAAAATATTTTTAAAATTACATATTCATATTCCAAAAGAAGTTAAAAAAATAATTCACTCAATTTACTTCACTTTTATTAATTTTTGTATCATTTATTTTATTTAATTATTAACTAAATAATTACTTCCTTGGGAGTTCTTAAAAATTTTATGTAAAAAGTTCATCTATAAAAATTAAATATAAATTCTTATGATAAAAAAACTAATTCATCTTTAAAAATATTTTATATAACCAAACCTATGTAATATTTTTCCCCATCCTAAATCTTTTTAGGAATTAAATGTAAGAAAAGAATATTTTTCGTCTTTTTCTTTACTAAAATAATTATTAGACTCCCATTCATGTAATAGTATATTAATTACTCATAAAATATATAATGAGGTGTTAAGGTTAAAAATATATTCAACCATTTCATTTTTGAAAATATTATAGATCATTTGGCCCCTTAAGTTTAATGTTTGGTCCATTTGTAAACTCATTTTCCTCTTGATCACTTAATTAATTTTAATAGTTTTCACTAATCATTTTGGTCAAAAATTAAGTTCAACTAATTAAAAATTAAAATTTATTATTATTCAAAATAAGAAATCCATTTTCTAAATTAAAATTAAATAAGCGGTAGAAATTAATTTAATATTAATCCCACTGATGGGATGGGAAAGAGGGTTTTTAAAGTGAAAGTATTCAAAAGATTACTAAGTTTTTTTATCTAAATTTATTATAAAAATGATTAAAATTAAATAATTTGGATTAATAGACATAAAATTGATCTATTTTGGTGTTAAAAAAATAAAAATTTAATTTAACATTATAAATTATTTTAATGAAAAGTCAGTTTTTAATTAAAATTCAGTATCGTTCACTATTCATCAAAAAATGAAACTTCTCAGAAAAATACGAAAAAATTACCCTAAGATAAAATTGACATTATGATTTAAAAAATGAATTTTATATTCAAAATAAAATTTATATAATCCCTATTTTTTTAAACAAGTTCATCGTTAAAAGGCGGTGAAATTGCCTTTAAAAAAACATAGCTTTTTATGCGTAAAATTTTATTTGTTTTATCTTATGCCTATAAAATCTATTGGATGAATGTAAAAAATTGATTTAACATATAATATATAAATTTCAGTAATATTATCCTCTAATAATAATTAATTTAATTTTATTAAGATAAAACACCGTTGGTGCATAAAAATAGTTTTTTATAAAAAAATATTTATATTCCATTGGTTTTTAAACTCATTTAAAATTAATTGGTAACCAATGGATTAAACCATATATTTTCATAAGACAGTTAATATTATTCCTAAATTTCAATTTAATGGTTAGGATATATTTTTTATAATAATATTAATATTATTTTTAAAATCGGTCTTCTATATAACACAAGCTATCAAAGAAAGTCATTGTTACATGTAATGCAAGTTGTATCATTGTTGTGTGCATTGAAAGATATAACAAAAAAATAAATTTAATCTAAAAGGATATTATTATAATGTCTTGGGATGTTATATTCCCTTATACACTTTGTGATGTGTTCCATACATGCTGTCGTATATAATTTTCTTACTTTAGAATTTTGGGGTGTTAAATTCTCACCACCTTAATTAAATTGTGTCCTTATAATTTAAACTTGATTTTGGTAATAAAGGGTTTGAAATTTGGAAATATTATTATTGAAAAACCCATATTGTAATAAGATTAATAAAATATCCTCTTAATAAGAGATAAGGGAAGTACAAAAGACATCTGGAATAATCACATAATTAGGTTTCTAGATAGGAGAACAAAGGTAGAAAATGAAAGCATGTACAAGGAAGAGAAAACTAACACACAAATACTGATGGTGAGTGATAGGTAACATTGATAAAAAAATTGGGTGATCCATATAATGATAATTACCACAATACCATAAAACAAATACATGTGAATATGGTCATTGATATCATAAAAATGATGATAATAGGACAACATTTTTATTTCAATACCATTTTCCAAGAGTTGTGGAATTCTTTCACTCTCAAGGAATATAAGGAAATATAATTTCTTGATACATTTTTATTTCATAAGCACAATATTATCCTTTAGTTTTTACTTGAACAAAATCTACTTCATCTCTTAGAACACGTTGCATTATATGGTGAAGAAATACCTTAATCTTTAAAACCTCACCCAAAGATCAACTTAAACCATTTCATAAATGGTTAACCATTACAAATGATTATGATTCAACACTATAGAATAATTTTCAAGGTACTTAGTAGTATCAAATTTACATTATCCATATCAATAATCTCTTTATCCAAACATCATTATCTCAAAATCGAGAATATATTAAGGGTTATATTTACCTCAACCATGTGTTTTCCAAGAGTTAAACTTGGTACTAAATCACTTTTATTAGTATCATTCAACATATTCTCTCAAAACCTTAATTAAATGTTACTTTACTATAATCCCTATATATTTCATAGTTCATATTATGAGAATATCATAAATAATATACTTTTATGACCTATTTCATGGATCGAAATACACAATCATATTAATCATTCCACTTTGGTTGTATCAATAACATAAGATTTACTTTGATCCCTTGGCTTCTTCAAAGGTATATTTCATTGATTCTTAAGGAATTAATTTGTATAGTTTCTCTTATCTCTACAGTTAAAGAAGTGTAGATTGGAAACTTTTTCCCTTGAAATAAAAATCATGGTGGAAATTCTCTCCACACTTGTAGAAAAATCTCAATCATTTTAAGCAAGTATCAGAGTGTTTCTTTCCATAATTATCACATATGGGAAAATAATTCCTTCCCTTTTCCCTTTATCCAATTTTTTCACATATATCCTCTTATTCTTTTGTTTCCCTCCAAATAAATAATACTTAGAAAACTCTTTCTCTATCTTCTTATCACGTGATACTATGTCCTAATACGATGAAAATGTTTAGGATATTAGTTACTTTAAAAATATTGGATTATACCCATAAAAGACATAATCATTCTTAATATTTTGATCTTTTGAATTGGTGAGGTTCATATTCATTATACTATAATCCATTTCTAAATGAAAAAATAAACTATATTAGATCATTTCATAATGAATCATAATGCATAATCCCTAAATTAGTTAATTACTTAACATAAATTTGAAAATTTTACATGTAGCTAATATCATAATCATAAACATGGTTTCTTTGGGATGTTATTTTATACTTATCCTCTAAGTGTGTCATAGGGTTTTTTTCTCTAATCTATTTTTTCCTAAATCCAGTTTCTAAGGTTTCTACTAAACTTCATCTGAGACCAACTGTAATGACCCCGACCCTATTAGCCCATAGTCGGCCCCCTACTTATTATATTGAAATAGATATAAGATTAAAATCACAAAAGACCAAAAACTTTATCCATTTTGGAAAATAGATAGATACATATACCCATTTTATATTGTGAATAAAAAATGTAACATAATACATAAAAAAATTAAAAAGCTCGGTATCCTTAAAAACTCATTCCAAGAATTCATCTTCATATCCTAGGGAAAGGAAACAAAATAATGGTGAGATCAAATGCTCAGTAAAGTTTAATTACAACATAATCTATCATAAATCAATATATAATAATCAATATTTAAAGGTAAATCACTAAAACATAGGAAAATTAATCAAAAACCAGAGCATAATATGGTAGGAATAAAAGATGATCAAATAATTCCATATAAATAATCATAAGAATTTGAAATTAAACCATGGATATTCGAAATAATAGAATAATAACATGGAATAAAAATATTTATGGAATTAATAATTTGTTACATCTGATCTAAAAAAATCTATCATCAAGATAGTTACTGTTAAAATCTATCCTCAAGTCAGTTTAAGTACGTGGGTAGAAACCTATCTAATTTGGCTAACTGATTAGTCTCATGAGACTACCGATGCATCAAGTGGATTGCATTAACCAGACCCCAACCCATTTTATTCCTTTCCAAAAAAAATCCTTATATATCATATAATCAATTTAAATCATAAAAAATGTTCCTTATCAAATATCTATATTGAGTAATGGATATAAATTTATCAATATTTCCCCAATAAATCATATATTGTTACAAGTATACATCATATGTAAAAATGGTTCAAAGTTTAGGAAATAATCATATCCATCATACAAGACTATGTATATTTAAAAGGAATATAATTTCCAATGAAAAATTATTATAATAATATGATTGTTTGAAGATAAAGTTAACAATCACAAAAAGACTTGATATTGTACGATAACTTTTACCACTTGGTAATTTTCAATTAAAATTTCCTTGGATGAGATAATTAAAAGTGAAACATAAAATACCATGATTTATGGATTAATAATGATATTTCATGTCAAGATGGGTATTATATACATCACATATAAGTAAATTGGTGTATAAAAACAAATAAGTCTCAATGAAATGTAAATTGTGATGAAATCCTTTACCTTACGCTTCCTTTTGGTTGAACTCTATTTAACCTCTTGTATAATGGTTTTATATATGTTATTAACTTATATGAGAAACATATTAATATTTTTAATATAATATATTATCCTTTTATAACAACTTATCACCCGTTAATAATATTTTATTTTTTTCATTGTTTCAGGAGTTAATTGCTTGGTTTTTTTAGTATTTTTTGACTTGTTATTTTTTTTCCTCTTAATCAGATCATGATTTATTCATCTTTAAAATGTAAAAAATGATGTAAATACCATATATTTTTAATATATATGTATTTATAGTAATCCAAAAAAATTGTTACAGGAAATGAAAGACATCATTCATGGAGATGGTAGGTCATACATATGCATAAACGATGTATCCACTTTCGTGTGGTATTGAAAGAAATAAAATAAAATTATATATATATACTATCATTATAGTATAATTATTATTTCATATATATCATATTTTTTTTAAACCATCTTTAATACATTTCATGTAAATCATGAACGGACCAAATCTCTTCATGAGGTGGTAGTCTATCGTACACACGAACGACGTTATCGTATTCTCAAAAATTGGAAATCATGAAGTTATGTGTTAGATAATAATCCCAAAAACATTAATAAATCATAAATATCATATAAATAATATATATATATATAGTATTTTTATCATTATTTCCAGCCTTAAAAGGCGGTAATGGAAAAATGAATGGCATTGGTTCGTGAGGCAGTAGTCCACTGTATAAACGAACGATAATTTCATAACCCATTTGATGGAAATGTGTGATGTTGTAGGTAAATAAATTAAACTAAAAACAACTCAATATATTTAATATAATTATTTTATTATATAATCATGATATAAATATAATTTCAATAGGTGGAGAAGGAAATAAAATAAAAACACTTTTAGAATAACTTTACCTCTTCTTTGGGTATCATCCTTAGGTTTGAACTAAAACCTTCTAAGGTTTAATTTATGACCAAAATAGGGATTCTAGGATTAGGGGAGGTATTTTTGGATTGATTTGGTTATATTTTGGATTATCCAAATGTATTTAGAGGTTTGATGAAGGGGGAGAGTGAGTGCCCTTTTATAGTTGATGAGGAGTATAATTCTTGTAAATACTCAAAAGTTATTCACTATTGAGAGGTCTACATTACCTCAGGTTCATCCAAAATTAAAATATAATTTATTTTAGAGATATTATGGTCGATCCATACCTCTCCCACACAAAAATAAGTGCATTTTTATAATGTCGTTACTTAATTTCTATATTTCTCCACTTTTACCATTTTTGTTTTTATTAAGCTAACAAATTTTCTAACAACGATAATTTATTAATTAAGAAAATATTAATGTGATACACATTATATAATTTATACCCATTTATTATAAATATTATATCAAATTTATAAATTAAAAATACCATGGTTTTTGGATATTTGTTTAAAATAAGTGCAAGTAACATGCAAAAACACTGCTTTAAACTATAATTGCGCTAAGAGAGTTTTTTTCTATTTAATATTCAATATAGTCACTATAATAGAATAGTTGGTCCATTAATGGAAAATATATGATATTTAATAATATTTATAAATCAATTGATATAAGATATGTTTTTAGTAATTTTAAATCAATTAATAAAATAACATATATTATAAAATAACATTAATGATAATTTTGACATTATTCATTTAATTTTACTTTAAAATATCAAGATAATAGTAAATTTTCAATATGTTAACATAAAATATATTTAAAATTACATATTAATCTAAAAAAATAAGGTAACATAATAATTCATTCAATTTAATTCACTTTTAATATTTTTAGTATCATTTATTTTATATAATATTTTATTTAATTATTAACTAAATAATTACTGCTTTGGGGGTTCTTCAGAATTTTATGTAACTAATTCACCTATAAAAATTAATGATAAATTGTTATGATAATAAGAAATAATATATCTTTAAAAATATTATATATAAGTGAACCTATTTTATATTTTTTCATATCCCAAAGCTTTATAGAAATTAAAAGTAAGAAAAGAATCTTCTTTGTTGTTTTCTTTACATAACTTATTATATGGGTCACTTTCATGGAATAGTATTCTACTAACTCATAAAATCTACCATACAGTGTTAAGTTTATAAATATGTCTGTAAAATAGTTTTTTTAATGTTTATCCCCTTAGTAAAATTATTTTCCTCTTAATTGTTGTAATTAATTTTAATTTTTTTCACTAATCATTTTGGGAAAAAATTAAGTTCACATTACTATACATTATAAATTATGATGATTATAAATAATTAATGCATTTTTCTAAATTCAAATCACATAATTTCAGAAATTAATTTAAAATTTATCTCGCATATGAGATGAGAAAGCGGGTTTTTAAAGATAAAATATTAAAAATTTTACTAAGTTTTAATTTATAAATTCAATATAAAAATTATTCCAACAACCTATATTATATTAATATATGTATAAATTATATATTGTGACTTTATAACTAATTCAAAATATAATTTTAAATTATAAATTATTTAGATGAAAAGTCAATTTTCAATTAAAATTCAGTATTTTTCATGATTCATTAAAAAATGAAACTTCCGTAAAAAAATACCAAAAATTCACCCAAAAATACACTTTACATTAAAATTTAAAAAATTATGTTTATTTTATCAATTTTTTTTATAAAAGTATCAAAAGATTATTTTAAAATAAGTGCACCATTAAAAGGAGGCAAAACTACCTTTAAATAAATATAGTTTTTTATGTGTAAAACTGGATTTTTTCTTACCTTATATCTATCAAATATATTGGATGAATGAAAAAACAGTTTATTGAATATATAATATATAAATTTATTAATATAATTCACTAGTAGTAATTAATTTGATTTTATTAGTAAAAAAATCTTTGGTGCATAAAAATAATTCATTTATAAAAACATTTCATTTATATTCAATTAGTTTTTATATTCTATTAAAATTAATTAGTAACCAATGAATTAAACCATATATTTTCGTAAGTTATTGAATCATATTCATAACCTACAATTTAATATACAAGTGATAGTTTTCATAACAATATTAATAGTACTTTGTAAAACTCGGTCTTGGGTGTGACACAAAATATCGAAGAAAGTCATTGTTGCATGTAACGTAAGATAACTCGGTGTTGTGTGAATTGAAAACTATATCAAAAAAATAAAATTTATTCTAAAAGTAAAATATTTTAAATTCTCAGGATGTTATATTCCCTTCTAAGATTGGTGTTGTGTTTCATACATGACATCAAATATAGTGTTCTTACTTTAGAATTTCAGGGTGTTACAACTAAGTTATTCAGTACCTTAGGATGTGATACCTTGTATCAAGTGCCACTATAATAATGTAAAAAAAAACTCAGGGCTACTATGTCTAGTGTATTTAATGTTTCTATTAAATTATTTTTAGTATAAACCTTGGGAACTATATTTAGGAAAATATATATTAGAGAATATAACCCTATGACTTACTTGAAGGATAATTATAATTATAGAATAACATCCTAAAGTTTTTATTAGGTAGATATTATATTATTTTCCTTGATATACATCCCTATTCAGATACTAAAAGTGGACATGGTTTTGTAACATATGAAACTAGGGGCAATAACTCTGAAAAATTCACGTTGGGTTTGACTCGAGCGTTATCTAGTACATGACAATGGGCCTTACTATGCACTTAGTTTGACACTACCGATGGATTTTATTTGGTTCATTCAAATTTTATTTATAAAAATTTATGAAGTAATTTTAAATATTTTATGATTTAAAAAAATTCCCATAAAAACACACTTTATGATTATGATATCGGGCATACTTATATTTTTCAATTTATGTCAAGTCTTTCACTAGTGTTAGGATTATATATCATGTTTCATAATGTTATGAACTAATATAGTGTATGACATTGTTTATAAATTTCACTAAGTTAAAGGAATGAGAATCATTTCCATGAACATACCCAATGTAGGGATTGATCTCTTGATAAAGATAATGAAACTATAGCAGGAGATGCAATTAGAACAGAATAAATTATTACTATATTGGGGCAGTTGACTCTAGTTAGGAGAAATAGCCTTTCCTGTATACAGAATCATAATGATAAACCATTAAGTGTGAAATTTTTATACTATATTATGTGTCAACAACCTCTATCATACAATGGGATTATAAATACATTTTTAGAGAAGTAATGAATAAGTTCTTTAGAGAAGATATTTCTCACTTTGTGATAATATTAAAGGGGGAAGGTTATCATGGTAGTTAATCATATCTCAAGAGATGTGAATCATTGGTGGTCATCAATTCAAAACACTAAGGATGAAGAATAAATAAAAAACATAGAATGAAAGGATTTTAAGGTTCTCATCTTGGAAAAATTATATTCATAATAATAAATGAGTGGATATAGAGAGAAAATTCCCTAGTCTTTGACAAAAGTAAGATGAATCCAACTTTACAAGGTTAGAAACTCATGCTACAGGATACATAAAAAATAAAAAGAGAAAGATGGGTCATTTATTCAATGACTTAAAGGTAATATTTCAAAGGGCATTAATCTCCCAAACATTCCCACTATATTGGGACATAATATCATGTTCTATCAATATGGAGGATTAATTTTCCAAGTTTTATTGCTTCAAAGGGAAGAAAGTAAAGAAGATGACAACAGAGAAAAAGACAGATAAAGGGAAGAAGGGAAATGAGTATTTTCCCACATGTGATAATTGTTTACAGAAACAGCCTATTACTTTCTTGAAAGGAATCATTGTTTTTTACATGTTTGGAGAGAAGGTTCATCATGATAGTGATTGCAAGGGAAAGACAGATGTTTCCAATGTTCAATGCTTCAACTATAAGTAGATGGGGAACTATGAAAATAAATGTTCCAAGCATCAAGGGAATATACATTAAAGATACTTAGGGATCAAGGTCAAGATTATGATATTACTAAAGATGTAGTGTAATTATTAATGTTCTTATGTTTAGATTAAATATTTATATTGTAGGATTATTTTAATAATGATATTTTGGTTATAAGAATTCTAAAATGTATAAATATTTTACTTTATTACTTTTTCTTCAAGGATTTGAGAGAATATATTTAATAGTACCAATAACCAAGAAACGTTATTCAGTGGAAATTTTAACTTCATGTAAAACACATTATTGAGGGGATATAACCATTAATATATTCCCTATTTTGAGATAATAAAGATAAATAAATATTTATGGGAAGTATTGGTGACCTTGAAATTGGTTAGTGATTTGATGGTTTATGTTATCTCTGTTGGAGTTTTATTCATGTTTGGATTAATGAAATACATTTGACAACATGTGATTTTATTTTTGGAAGAATAATTTTTTTCCATTATGGTTTTATGGTGATCAAGGTATTAACATATTAGGAATGTGACTTAAAGAGACACATTATATTGTCTAGGAAATATAATGTCGATTTAGTGACCTTCCTTATACATTTTTAGACTTTGAATTTAGTCATACATATTTTTGATGATTCATAAAGATAACTATTTATGAAATAGATTAAGTTGAATTTTTGGAGTTACTATTGAGGTAATATAGATTAATTTATTATATTAGATAACTTGATCTAACTATTTTGGTTTTATTAAAGAGAAATGTTATATCTCATTACACTTTTAAGGATCTTATGATCTATTAAAAGTTAATTTTAGTGAATCAAGAATAAAAAAATTCATCTTGAATATTCATTTACTAGAGTAAGAAATAAAGTTTAAATTGATCGAAGCACAACCAAAGGATGAAATTGTAAGTATATTGTTTTGGTTTTCCCTATCAAAATAGTAAAATAATCCCTCAATTTTAGGAAAAAGATCTTGAGACAAAAGTGGTCATATTACTTTCATTTCTTTGGATTCAGTGGTCTTTTAAATAATCACAAATTTATGGTATGGTGGTGGTTAATATTCTTTTGGCCATGATCTCTATCACACTCTATTAATCCTTTGGCATTAAAATTCTCTTCCATGTCCATTTTTTTATTTCCCACCAATGTTCTCCTACTAAGAAACCTAGTAATGTGTTGTTTTAAATGACCATCATACATTCCATTCTCTCTTATCAAGATAAATTTTTATTTTCCCTATTTATGATATGGGTTTCCAAAAAAATTATTTTAAAATTTCAACCCCTAGATTACCGAGATCAAGATTAAATTGTGGGGACACAATTTATATAATTGGGGTAGAATGTAACACCCTGAGATTTTAAAAGAGGAACATAATATTAAATAGCATGGAAGAAAAAATACCAGTATTAGAATAGAATATAACAACCTAAGATATTATAATAAATTTCTTTTTAAATAAATTCAATCTCTTTGAGAGCTTTTAATGCACACAACTCTAGGTTTAAATGAAATGTGATACACTTCTAAAATATTGTTATTTGAACATGAAAATTATTAACTATCTGTTTATTTGGAGGGAATGAATAGGACTAACTAAATTATGAAAATTATATGGGTTACATGTGTATAAAATAAATTCAATGATCATATATTGGTTATAAATAAATAATAATCATTTGAAAGAAAAAGAATTTTTTTTGGAATGTTGTATTTTTCTAAAAGATGGTTTTGTTGTGATTTGCATAATTAATTTAAAATTAAAATGTATGATAGTTATAAAATTTATTTGAAAAAATAGAATTTATTTTCTTAAATCTAAATTTCAAAATTAACATTCATAGAATTTTTTAGAATTGGCTAAAAATATTGATTTTTTAGAAATAGTGAAAAATATTTATTTTTATTGAAAACTACATTTTCGTTTAAATTATTTCTGAATTTAAATAATATTTTAAATTGGTTTTAAAGTAAAATTAGTTCATTTATATTACAATTTAACTAATTTAGTTGATTGGAATAAATTTTATATTGAATTGTTATATATAAACATTTTAAACATTTGAACGTTTTTCTTTGGAAAACCTATTTTTCGACAGGTCTATGGATTTAATTTTAAATTGAATTCTGCCACTTATAAGAATTGAATTTGAAACATGAATCCCCTATTCGAAATTAGAATTATTTATATTATTTAATTAGGTCAACATAATTTTTTTCTAAAATGAATAGTGAAAACAGTAAAATTTAATTATCATGGTTAAGGAAAAAATGACTTTACCAGGGATGTTAAAATATGAAGAGAAGGGTTTTAAATAATATAAAACTTTTTCAACACCAATTTTATAGAAGAAAATTACCTTTTCACAAGAATGTTTGATAATGACCCATTTTAGAGGCTTTTTTCAGGAGAAAAACATAGGTGTTAGTTTTTCTTTTTAAAAATACCAACTGTGTCCTCTCTCCCACTTATAAAAGGACACCCCTCTCATCTATTATTCACACCTCAAAACACCTTATGATCATACATGACCTACCCCAATACCGTAAGTACTCCTATCCAAAAATCATAGAGTCCTTGGTTTTATCATAAGTCCAATATAGGAAGGCTTTAGTTATAAACCAAAAAGGGTTCTTTAAAGAAGAGGTAAAATTATTAACATGCATATTTGTTTTATTGCTTCTTCCCCCGTATAAAATATTTTTCAATGATGATAATATAATAACTCATTTATATTCCATATACTTATATTTTATTATTTTAATTTCATAAGAAATATCAATCTCCACTTACACCAAATGGAAAATGAACTTATCGGTTGTGTGTATGATGTATTGCCCCCTTGTGAACCGATGTAATTAATTTTCCATAACCACCTTTTAAGGAAATATATAATGATGGATTTAGAATATTTTTATGATATTAATGAAATTATTATACTTATTCAATTATTATTTCACATATTTATTCTTACATTCCATTTCTTGGGGGGTATGATAACACTGCTCGTATGTACGGAGGACTACCACATCGCGAGGTGATATAATTCATTTTTTTCTTATTATCACATGGAAGATAGTAAGGATAAAGTTAATAAAAAAATATAATATTTATGACCTAAAAAAACTTATAGAAATATAATATCACATCAAAATTATTATATTCTAATCTATAGGAAAACAATAACATTGTTCATGTGAACGTGTGGACTACCGCTTCAACATAGTGATGTGGAATGTTTTCATTGAATTTTTACATGGATTGTAACAAGGATATATTTTATTAATATAAAAAATATATATATAAATAATAATTATTCTTTATAGTTTAATTAATATTTATTTTCATTTTATTCCATCCATTAAGAAAAATAGAAATTGCGTTCATGCATACGTACAGTTTACCGTCTCCTTGAACAGTGTGATTGATTTTATATATATATAATTTATATATTAATCTAATTACATATATAATTAATATATATAATATTTAAAACATGTTTAATATTTTTTTAGATTATGGAACTATGATCAAAGTAAAATTATTGAATTTACTGAACCAAAATATAAATGAAAGACAAAGCAATTATCAGCCAAAACTGTAATTTTAACAAAGAATTGTTAATAAATAGGTGATAAAAGAGTAAAAGTAAATAATATATAGTATGATATATATGAATATGATTTTTTTAAAGGATTTATAATAAACCTATATTTATTATATAGGATTTTTGGACACATGTGAAAGATGACGAACATGAGGTAAGGGTTTACTGTCTAAATTTTACTTACACGAGACACACTACATATTCACCACTTATTCCCTTATGTAGTGTATATAATTTCCCTTTTTATATTTTATATATTGAATATATTTTTCTTAATGGTATTTAAAATTTAATTTTATGTTATTTCTTCCATGGTGATTATGATTCAAAAGTTACCACATTGGTAAGGGTTTATTTCACAATCGCATCATTATTCAAGATTGTTTATGTTTAAGATTAACTTGGGGGAATTATTTGATATTTATATCATAAAATCAATCTATTTTATTATCCTATGGTTATTCATGGACTTTTTCAAGTAATAGTTCCATTTTTCCTATCTATGGTGCTAAAATTGATTGAAAAAATGTTTTTAAGAAAATTTGACCACATTTCTGTCTTCGGTTGAAAATTATTTTTCTTCCAAAACATTATTTTATAAAGATATTTTCAAAAATGTTTGTTACACTCTCAAAATTATTTATTTAAATTTTTTTACCCATTTTTTACTTTTTAAAAATTATTTTTAAAGTAATCTTCATATTTTTTCCGTGCAATGCATGTTTCTCTTTTATCGAAATTGTGAATGAAATATTTTTTTTATGTGTATGACAAGAAAAAAAGTACATCATTATAAAAAATAAATTTTTTATAGATTATTTTATAGGTTTTAAATTTTTATTTTCAAAGAAATTTATTTTTAAAATATTTTTTTAAATTTTTGTTTAAAAATATTTTCAAAGCGAAAATGTTATTTTCCTCAAAAAAATTTAATGAAATTTTCAATGTATATCTATTCATAAATTCATCAACCCTTTATTTTAATTATGATCCACTGGGTATATATTGTATTGATGTCATCCATACTCTTTCTTTTGATTTTTTATGATCAGTTTGACTAAGGATGTATAATTTTATTACTATTAACCATATTACACTTAATGGTTTATGATTATGTTTATTTGATTGGGATTAGTATTAACATTTCATATCTTAGTTTTTCAATAAAAATTATTATGTTGATTATGTGTCACCACTTTAATTTGAGTAATGCATTGGAAATAGTAAGGGATGGGTGGGGCCCAGTTATAGATATCCCCTAGATGCATCGATAGATCCCATGAGACAAATAAATTGGATAAATTAGATGAGTTTATCTCTATATATTTAAACCTCCTTGTGTAATGTATTGATAGTATGTTTTAGATGTCTATAATTAAGCACTACCTCATTATGATATTAGTTATAAATTTTCGTATGATTATTTGATAAGTTAGATTATCCATAAATAATTTCCAAGATCATTTGATTATTTATATTAATGTATTTGATCATCATTTATTCCTTCCATATTATGATCCATATATTATTTAAATCATATGTTTTTTAGTTATTTACGTTTACATATTGATTATTATTATTTATTTATATTAGCATCTATTTTATTCATACCCTTACCGAGCATCTGAGATCACCCATTTATTATGTTTTATTTTCCCTAGGATATTAAGAAGTGTTTTAGGATTGATATACAGGGGTATTCTAAGGGGAATAATGGGGATCTCAAAGAAAATACTTTGTTGTATTTTATGTTTTCAACTATATATGAAATTCAAGTATGCATTTAGTTTACCAAGACTATAAAACTATTTGGTCCTTTAGGAAGAGATACCATGTATATGGTTCCAATGTAATAAAGTAACCATCGACTCTAGACTACTAGGGTTAGGGAAGTTACATAACATCATAGTATTTTACGTTTAAGGTTAATGGTATGTTTAAAGTCTTAGAAACCCCCTTTTTTAGGTTTTAAGTGATGTTATTTTAATCTAATTAATGATATTTTGGGAGATGTGTTATTATGTAGAGGTATATGTAACCCTTAGGTTTAACATGAAGAATTATTTTAAATGAATCACAATACATTTTTAGGATATAATCTAAATGGTATCAAATATCCTTGAAGGATAAAAAATTGTTTAATGTTCATGATATCAAGGTTATTTTTGAGGATTTTCAACAGATATTTGGGAATGTTATCAAAATTATATTTTATTAAAAGGATAACCCATAGGTTGGAAAATAAAATGTTGAATCCAAAAAGGAAACATGTCTTGAACCCACAACCAAAGGGAGACAATGGTGAAATGCCTAACACTGGCCTACATGATAGCCTAGTTAGTATGACACTATTTCATTTACATAAATGATTTTATATGTAAAAATTAAATTTATTTTTGGGAACATATGATTTATCGTATAGATAACCATGAGGTTGAAAATTGATTCGGTGATTAATTGATTAATGATATCGTTTTAATTTTTTGGAACTTTATATTATTACGGTAAAAAATAATATTTTGGGATTTGGGTAAAAAATGAATTATATTTTAGAATCATATATGATTTTAATGTGGCTATATTGTGATTCAAGAAATTTACATAAATAATTAACATATATCATATATTATATGATTAATGAATATATATTTTTTATGAGACTTTAAAAGTGAATGATGCTTTGTAAAGGTAAATGTTAAATTAATATCAGAAGAATATATGATTGAAATTTTCTAATTTTAATGTTTCAATCTTAGTCATGAATATTTTTTAATAATTCTACCAATAGTTATTTGTGGAATGATCTATGTTGATCCTTTAGTGATATTATAGAATTTGGGAGATAGATGTATTATTTCTTTATGTGAAGCTTTAATAATTTTTTTAATTATCTTACCTTATTCTAATCATTTTAGTTTTGGTTACCATATAATGATTGTAGAAATATCTTTTTATCCTTTTGTGGAAGTATAATATTTAACGGAAGTTTATTTTATTACCTAAAGCATAAAACATTCATATTTAATACTCGTCATTTGGAGAAAAATATGAGAGTGTAGTAGAAATTGATTTATGGATGAAATTATACTTTTTATGTAAGTATATTTCCTTATGTTCTTAGTCTATATAGTAATGTAATTAATCAACACTAGTCAAAGGACCTTGAAATGGAAATTTTGTCATATTACCTACATTTTTTTGAAATTTATAGTCTTTTTCACACCTCTTTGTTTTATAATTATGTGTTCATTAACTTTCTCATGATCATTCACATTCATGTAGTTAACGATCTCTATCATTATCCATCATTATTTAGACATTTTGATTTTTTCCATTTCCATATTTTCACCACCAAATTTTTTCCTATTTTTAATCCCAGTTATTTGTTATTTTATATGACCATCGCATTTCCATTTACCTCTTTTCAAGTAAAAGTTTTATTAACCCTCTTTACGATGTGTGATTTCAACAAATGTATTTTTAGATGGAAAAAATGTGATTACCCAGATCAAGTTCAAAATGTGAGGAAATAATTATTTAAATTGTGGTAAAATGTACACCCCGAGATTTTCAATGAATGACAATATGTTTGATAACATATGTGACATGCAACACTGAGCTTAAATGAACCATGAAATATTATTATTTAAATATGATCATTATAACCAATCTAATGAATTGGTTGGTATGATTTGTATTAACCAAATTATGAAATATATATAAATGTCCTCATATATAAATATGTAGTTATTAATGATTATGAAATAAGAACCTAGTTTTTATAAAATACATTTTATTCCTCAAAAAATATGTTTTCTTCAAAAATGGTATTTATTTCTTTTTGTGAGTGAATATTAAAGAAATTTTTAGATACTTTTAGAAACATTATTTGATAAAAATTATATAATTTTTTAAATAATCATATAAAAATTATCTTATTTTTAAATGTTGAGTTTTTTAAAAAAAAGTTTCATTTTTTAATGAATAGTGAAAATATAGTTTTTTTATTGAAAAATATATTTTAATTTAAATTATTTATAAAGTAAAATTATAATTTGTATTATTTTTAAAATTTAATTAGTTTTTTTGTAAACATAATCCAATTGTGGTATTTTAAATTAATTTTATACTTTACTTTTGTATAAAAACAACTTTATACTTAAAAAGGTATTTTTCAAAAAAAACTGTTTTTCATTACATTCTGCCAATTTAATTTAAAATTAAATTATTACATTTATATGTTTGGAATCTTGAAAAATATATTACTTATTTGGAATCAGTGGGTCAAAATTTGGTAAATAATACCCTTTTATTTTTGGACATTATGAATAATAACCTTTGTAATTTATATTTCCATAGTAAAGGGTAATTTAGGTAATTAAGGATAAAAATAAAATTGTAAGGACTAAAATATGAATTTAAAACCTTCCTTAATTTTATTTTATGATTATATATCATCAATAATCATCAAAAGTTCAAATATATTGCATTTTTTCCATTTAGATATGATTTTTACCATTATATTATTTTATATAAAGAAAAGTAGAAAATGCTATTATCTTTATTTACTTATATCTAATTTGTTACTTTGGGATAAATATAGGATATGTTTGGTTAAAAATATTAATTTTAAATATAAATTATTTTTTTCATCATAGTAAATTATTCCTAATTTATAGTGGTAAAATAGTTATCTTAAATGCTTATGCAACATTGACACACTGCTTGTGAAAGTAGTAAAAAAATCAATACAATTATATTAAAAACTAAAAAAATAATATTATTTGAGTATGTTTTTATGTTTATTATTTTTATTAAAAAACATTATATTGGTTTAGATTCATTTTATTCGAATTCAATTATTTTATTTTGGTTTTAAAAGTCAACTATAATGATTAGTTACAAAATTGTCATTAATGTTATTTTATAATAAATAATATGTTATTTAATTATTAAAATACCTAAAAATATTATCTTCATCCAATAAAATAGTATATGGTTTATTACATCATTCATGGTCTATTTAAGGGCCTTTTTCCTTTTATAGTAACTATATTACCCACTTAAAAGTAAAAAAAATTGATATCGGCAAAATAATCAAAGGGGTTAACAAAAGGTTAAAAAGATGGTAAGGGTTAAATATGATCCAAAATTTCCCAAATTTTAATGGATGAGTGGTTTTTGTATCATCCTTATATCATCTTCTAATATTATCAATATGGATCTATTTGGACATCAAAATTAATTTATATTAATTTAATATTTTGAGAAATTCCTGGAGTGCCCCTCCTCACTCCTATAAAAGGGAGCCTCTACATATCATTTATTTAGGCTACAATTAACATTTTGGTTCAACCAATCCCTACCCAATTCCTTTCCTTACATACCTCCCAACATCATATAGGTGTTTTTGAACATAAAATCAAATTAGAGAAGCTTTTATTATAAACCATAAGAGGTTGTTTGAAGAAGAGGAAGGTGATGAACATATATGATGAGTCAGACTCATGGTAAATGAAATTATTTTTTAAAAAAAATACACTTTTAAGGTTTCTCTTACAACTAATTTTCTTCCATTTCTATATTTTAAAAAATATTTTAAAGATATATTTATATTTAAAAAAAATTAATTATGTCTCTTTTTTATTTCTTTCAGAGGTTTTAAGAAGGAATTTTTAAAATATTTTATATTGATTGATTGAATTATTTATAAAAGGAAAAGGTAGTATTATATTTTAACATATATTATTAAAATTAATTTTCCCACCACCATAAACATTATTTTAAGTTTGGCATCCTTTATAAGCTACATGTTTTCTTTAAATAAAAACTCACCTTCCCTATATTCTAGTTATTTTCAAAAAGGGTTTTAAAATTGAATGGATATTTGAATGTCTAAAAATATTTTCTTAAAGGTGAAAAGAATATTTTTATTAGTATAATAATGAAAATTAAAGCTTCTGATTTTTAATATTATTTTATAATTATTGGGAGTTTTTTATGATAACAGATGGTTCCATTATAAACCAAGGACATATGGTTCTTTTTTTAACCAAGGATAGGTGGTTAAATTATTAACCAAGGAAAACTAGTTCCATTATAAACAAAGGAATTATGGGTTAATGATATCCCTGTAATGAATTTGGTTTGGAAATTTATTTTATAGTTATTCCATTTGTAAGATTGATGTGGAAATTTATTTCCCAATTTACCTGCAAGTTTTATCTATTTTTCTATGGGTTTTATAGAAATCCAATTATTTATCAAGGTAAGATAATGATATTATGTTTAAAATAAATTATATACTACCTTTTAATGGTGAGAATTATAAATTTGTGAAAAAAATTATATGAGTTTTTTATGGCTGTAAATAAACCTTTATGAGTTGTATTTTTTCTTTTATATTTCTTATGAAATAGTTTATGAAAATATTTGGGTAGAGAAGTTGGTTTCATGGGTAAGAAATGTTTTATTTTGAAACCCAAAGTTTATTTTTAAATGGTAAATTTTTATATGTTTTCAAGGACTAATGACTTTCTTTCTTTATTTCATTTTTATGTCCCTTACAAATCTTTTTTGGATCATCCCATGTTTTGAAATTATTTTCACAGGGTTTAAGGATGGTTAAGGGAAAATAAGATGTCAAGTTGAAATTCATGATGATTTTTCAAGAAATCATTTCTTACATTAAATGTTTTATATTGTGGGAAAAATGAATACTTAGTAGAAGTGTAAACTTTATAATATATGGGATTATTATGTAACTTTTATGACATAATTATCTAAAAATATAAACCTAAAATTTCTTCGAGAATGAATGAAAATTATTTCTAGTATAAAGACAATATATTATTAAACGTTTAATTTTGGGTCTATATATATTGAGTCCTATATGGTTGGTTATTCATAACTATTCTAACTAATTACTCCACCATTTAAGAAAAATGAAAATCTAGATTTATATTTCATATCATCTATTTTGGATTGAAAACTATCATCTATATAACCCAGTACACAGAGCTCTTCCTCTCCAATAAAGACCAAGAATATATCCTTATTCCTTCTTAAATACTTAAGGATATTCTTCTTATAAATGTAGTGACTATCACTAGGATTGGATTGGTATCATCTTGTTATGATCAAAGAATATTATACATTAGATTGAGTACACAACATGGAATATATGATATAACCTATGTTAGATGTATAAGGAATCAAGTCTATGCTTTATAACTCTTTATAAGGATCCTGAATCTTTTAATGATTCATTCCATGATACACTAGTAAAGAAAACTTCTTATAGTTCTCCATGATATATAATTTTAGAACTTTACCAATATACATATTCTAAATCAGTCCAAGAAACTTCTTAGAACTATCTTTATATATCCTCATACCAAGTATATGTGATACATCACCCATGTCTTTCATTGAGAAATATTTACCCATTTATATATTTATAGAGTGAAGTGTTGGGATTTCATTCCAATCAGTATTATGTCATCTATATAAAATATTTAGAACATTAATATACTCTAACTACGCTACTAATATATATAGGAATCATTTGTTTTTTTGACGGAACCAAAACATTAATTACATCATCAAACTAGATGTTCCATCTTCAAGAATCTTTCTTTAATCCATAAATTGACCATGGAAACTTGAAAACCATATCATTATTATTTGAAAATTCAAAACCCTCTGGTTTCATCATATACACACCCTCTACTAAATTTCCATTAAAGAATGTGGTTTTTATGTAGATACCCAAGCTTGACGTACATGGACATTACATTACTTTTTTAGAATACTTAATACAAAACAAAAACCGATTCCCAAAGACCATATTAGTTTAGTGTCTTTGGAAACTCGGAACATAATCTTTTAATCCTGGTGAAAGATCTTCAACATGTCCCATAAAGATCTTTCCCTTTTTTTCCTACCTAAAACCTTTATTTATATCCTGGGGAAAAGAAAACATAAAAACATGGTGAGCTCAAATGCTCTGTAAGGGTAAACAAAGAAAATATCAATCATATCATATTCATAAGAACATAACATTTTAAAATCTTATCCTGTATAAGAGATCATAATACCTTGACATGAAATAAATCATAGAAGTGCAATGTAATCCCAAAAATTATAACATAATACATGAAACTTTGTGCCATACAAACATAATCATATAAAATCATTTCATATTAGTAAAGTCTCATTTCCAAGACCATCCTAGCGGACAAAGTCCATTACTGAACCGAGTTCACTCCTCGTTCCAGTCTTGTATCAGTGAACTAGATTAACTTGTTGTTTCAACCATGTCTATCTCATGAGATATAAATATTTAACCAATGCATTGGAGGGAGATATAGGTCCCACCTATCTCATAATTAAACCATTCTTATGTGTGACATAAGAACATAAATCATTCATCATAGCATAACCCATGTAATAAAATGGAATTCTTAAACATCATTCCATCATAACATAATCCATATAAGACAAATGGACTTCATAAAAATAATTCCATCACAAATGTAATAAAATAAAAGTAATAATTTGGATAGATTTATCACCCAATGTCATCTTATATGGAATGTAATTTTGATAAAACACTTGAAATTAATTCTTGAGGAAAATATCCTTTCTTCTTCAAAAACATTTTCTTTTCTCAAAATTTCATGCAATTTTAAAAGAAAATATTTTGGTTGAAAATAAACTTGAAATAGTGTAGAGGAAGCTTTGTTAAAATAATTCATCATGAAACTGTAAAAAAATCCATTCATTCTGTATAAGTTAAAAAAATATTCTCCTCGTACTTTTACCAGAAAACTCAAAAGTACCTCGTATAGTAAACAAAATAAAGATTCATTTCATTCCAAGTAGTGAAAGTAAAAAAGGGGTAAACATAACTTTAAACATTCATGGAATAATATTAAAAAATTTATGAAAACATTTTTAGAAAACATGGACATAGATGATAATTATAACCCCATTAAATACTTAAGTATAAGTAATCTCGGATAAAAATGAGATTGCAAAATTATCCCTTACCTTAGGTCTGATTTCTTATGTATGTGTCCAAAACTCCTGTATAGTGGGTTTAAACATATTATTAACTTATAATAGAACCATTATAATATTTATAATATCATATATGATTAACTTACGACTTTATATTAGCCGTTCATTTGTCAATTCCATGTTAAAACAACGTTTTGGGTGATAATCATTTCATTTATTGTACGTGTTTGGACTTGTTATTCTTAATATGATTAATTAGATAATGATTTACTTACTTAAATAATGTAAAAAATGATTTATATATCATATATATTCAGTATATAAATACATATAATAGATCTATAAATGGAATGGAATACACCGTTCATGAAGATGGTAGGTCGTGTATACGCATGAATGTTGTTTCAGTTTCCTTATTAAATTGAATTGAAGTAATTAAATGACATATAAATAAATCCAGTACCATTATTATTCCATATATTTCATGTTTATTTTTATATATACTTTATAATCATTCTTTAATGGTTAACATGGAGAATGAATCTCATCGCATCGTAGAGACGGTAAGTCGTACGCACGCACGAGCAACAATATCGTTCCTATAGTTGTTGAATGGTATTGAAGTGGATGGTGTATAATATCTCAGAATTAGTATCATGTTATAATAATAATATATAGTTATTATTTCCACCATTATACCCATCCAAGTACGGTGGTGGTAAAAAACAGACTACACCACGGGTTGGAGACGGTAATTCGTACGTACGCACGCGCGGTGATTTTGTTTTTCATAGGATGGATAGAATGTGAAATAAGGTTGTTTCATATTTATAATAACATATCAGTATATGGGTGATAGTGATGTTATTACTTTTTAATGAAACAACTAAATAAGATGAAGTATATGAAGAAATAAATTTGAAAGAATCGGTTGAAGAGATTACCTCTTCCTTGATGTGCCTCCTTTAAAATTCCTATTGTGGCAATAGAGATAGGATTTTGAGAAGACCAGAACCTCTAGAATGTAACTATTAAAGTTTTGAAGAGATATTTTCAGGATTTTTATGATATTTAAGGCTTAAAATGAAGTCAATAGGATAGGGATGAGGTGCCTTTTTATAGGAGAGGAGAGGGGAACTTTAGGAAAGTTCCAAAATATTAATTTATTATAAATTCAATTTCTATTTAAAATTGTACAAAACTTATTTAATTATAATATAAGATGATTTTGGTTCGAATAACAATCATCCAATAATTTTTTTATAGGTTTTGAATATTTTTTTAACCTTATAATTTTGGTTTTACCCTTATTTTACCCTTTTTAATCTTACCGTGATATCATGTTATTTACACATTGTGGGTTAATGTAATTATCATATCATGTAAAACAACCCAAAAAAAGTTAATTATGAAATATTTGGAATTATATTAACTATTTTTCCAAATATTATATTTTTAGGAATTTAATATAATTTAATAAACTATTTTATGTTTTAAGTTATGAATTGTGTCAATTTTGGACACTATTCATACTTGAATTTTTTAAAAATACATAAAAACCCGATTACTTAGAAAATATGGAATTAAATCAAATATAATTTTTCAATATCATCTATAAAATTCGTGTATGACATCAAAATAACCAAATTACAATTGCTTTAATATTTATAAATTCATTTATTTGAATCCTTTATTAATGGAGCAATCACTACATCATCCTTCTATCATAATTAAATTTATTTATTTAATATCCAAAAATTAAAAATATAATATAATGATGTAGAAAATATTTTTATATTTCTAATTAATATTTATAGTTTAAGAGATAACTTATATAACCCCATATAAAAATTATTTTAGTAAAAGATATATGTATAGGTTATATTTTCCTTAACATTAAATTAAAAGTAATTAAAAGTCATTTTCTCTTACAAGTGGCTCCATGGGGTCCCAAAATCAACCCAACGATGCCCATGGTCAGAAATGTATCATCCAATAGGGTTAATACATGTGTTATAGTAATTATAATATTATTTTTTACCCTTATTTACCAAATTTTCCCTTTAACCATGGTAAATAAAATATTTACTGATGTTACTATTCATAATGTCTAAAAATAAAAGTTACTTATTTACAAAATTTATACCTCATGAATAAAAATATGGAATCCATTTTCCCAAATTCAAAACACAAAAGTTGTAGTAATTAATTTAAAATTAATCCCATTGTTGAAAAAAACGGGTTTTCGTTTAAAACATTGCAAAAGATTGAAATGTTTTTACATATGAATTCAATGTAAAATTAATGAAAATTAATTAAATTGTATTAAACTATAAAAAATATATTATATTTATACTTTAAAACCATTTAATTTTATAATTTAACCATATAAATTATCTTAATAAAAAAAATTAAGTAAAATTTAGCTTATTTTTACTATTCATTAAAATATGAAAGTTATCAGAAAAATATCAAAAATCCATCCAACGTAAATTTTTATATCCAGATTAAAAATAATAAGTTTATTTTTTCAAATTGAACTTATAAACATGTCAAAAACTATATTTAAAATGGATGTGCCATCAAAAGGCTGTAAAACTGCATTTTTTTAAATACTTCTTTTATCTGAGAAATTGATTTTGTTCTCATATCATACTCTATAAAATGTTTAGGATGAATACCAATGATATAAAATACAAAATTTGGTTAATAATATTCATAACGGCTAGTTTATATCCCATTAAATAATAATATTTAATAATATATCGTTGTTTAGTGAAACTCGGTATCGCGTAAAACGCAAGCTATCGAGGAAGGTCACTCTTACGTGTAACACATGCCAAGTTAGTATTGCATGCAGTGAAAGATTCCTTTGGTGTTTCATATAACATAATCCTAACTTAGTTAATTTATACATTGAAAAATATTTATACTCAGTGTTTCATGAAAGGAATTCTATCAAAGGGACTTGAAATTGTGTGCAACACAAGACAAGAATAGTATTGCGTATAATGCAAGCTAATACGGTGTTGCATATACCGCAAGCTAATATCGGTGTAGCATACAACCCAAGAAATCAAAGAAAATAAAAATAATCTATCTTATAAAATTTATGGGTGTTACATTTTACATCCAACTAATGTAACATCATGTTACTATTTTTAGGTATTCTTAAACCCCTCATTTTATCGATATTTGGTTGGGTTTCATTTGGGGTTGCTTCGGGTTAAAATTTTAAGAGTTTTGGAAATTATAGGCTACTGTATGGTTGGCACACAATTTTCCCAAACTGTACACCCTATCAGGTCAAATCATTCAACCCAAGGTTGTGGGATTTTACATAATTTTTGCATGGTTAATCGGGTTTTGAAACCTCTTAGTAGAAACTGTGTAGCCTATTTATAACTAGTGCATGGATTGTACAGGGTTTGTCTAAACTATGCACCTCTGCCCAGGAAACTATAGGTATAGGATTTTAAGTGATCTGAAATTTTATTAAAATTTCCCAAACCCCTCATTTAGATCCTCGATAGACCTATTTAGACCCAAACTAGTTTCTCTAGATCTAGGTGCTCCCCATAAGGATTTTGTCCCCTCGAATCCCTCCTAGAAGTGATATGAAGCTAGAGGAACACCCTTCGATCTTCTCAAAGTTAGTTTTCTCATCCCACTATCGTTCTCTCGTGGTCTCTCTTCTTCTATTTAGGGTTTTGTGGATCCACATTTTTATTTTTTTAATATAATACACTCTGTTTTGGTATCATAAACCTAGGTTTTATTCTCGTTTTCATGATCGTCATTCTTCATGGAAAAATACTGATTATGGTATGGCATTGTGAGTTCTATTGTTTTCGGTAGGTGGTTTTGTTATGATGCCCAATTTATATTAACCCTAAATTTTTATTTTAAATTCAAATGATTATTTAAATTCAATTTTCTTGATTTTTATTAAATTGATTTCAATGATTTTTATTTAAAACCAATTTCCATTAAATTGTGGTTTTTGGAAAAATAGGTTTTTTTCATGAAATTGGAAAACCCCAAATTGCATTGAATTGGGGTGTGTTTATGGAAATTTTGAAATTTAAATTGTGTAATTTAAATTATATTTTTTATGTAAATTTAATCAATTAATTTTTTGAATTCAATTATATAAATGGTTTTGATAGAAAATTGTAAAAAAACTCAATTCCATTGAATTGGGGGTTTTGTTATGAAATTGATAGAATTTGTTTGAAAATTAAATTGTTGAATTTATTTTTTGAAAGTGGATTGTAAAATTTCATGAGTTGGTTTAAAATCCTTATTTTTGTAAAAATTGATTAAAAATGGTTTGATGGAGACCTTAGGGTTCCATATTTCTGAAAATACATGTTTTTTATTAAAACCCATTATGGTTTTTAAAGATAAAATTCGCATATTTGAAATGGAGAATGGGATTAATTATATTTTAAGAAGTCTTGAAATAAATTTCCCATTATTATTTTTTAATAGAGAACATGAAATTATTAGGTAGTTAGTGAGTTATTTTGGGTGGAACTTTATGATTTACAATGTTCAAAAACCTCATATCAGCACATCACATCCCTTAGGTGATGGAGATGAGTCCCCTTTGCCTTAGGCCCAAAGTGGTGTATGTACATATTTTCTGTTTCATAGTGTTGGGTCCCTATAACCTATAAATATCATACCTATTTGTTATATGACCATGTTTCTCTCTTGTTTGTATTTAAAATGTAGATATATTCTATTTTTGTAAACTATTTTATATTCCTTTTGAATTTATATAAACTATTTTATATAAAAGTGTTTATTTAATCCATTTGTGAAAAGTTCCATTTCCATAATGTATCCTTTGTTTAAAGGTAATTCCATCATTTGAAATGTATTTATAACATTTATAAATTGAATCATGAATTACTAAAGTATTTCCATCATTTGAATTGTAAATCATGATTTGTTTACATATGATTTTGAAATGAAAAACCTGTTTATTTTAAATTGAAATCACATTCTTGGTTAATTTGATATTAGAATATCATTATGGAATATTTTTTGAAATCATATTAGGATTTGGATCACACCCTAATTGTGCCTTCAGGTGTTTGTAGATTATCTCCTTCCAGATTAGAGTAAGTAAAAAGGATCTCTTGGAGGTGGATCCAATTTTTGAACCTTGGACTTGGTGAGTAGTGTCCCTTAGGGCTTAGGCTTTTTTCCCTATTTTGGTACCTAGGTTGTAGTACTTGGTCTTGTTTATGCCTATTTGAATTTTGGTAAATTACTCTCAATGGAGTTTATTTTTATATGAATATTGTCTTGTTTCTCTTACTTCCACAATGTTGTGGAAAAATCATTCCCACTTTCAGTTTGTATGATGGTAGGTGCTAGTCACTGACCCATGGGGATTAGGAATGCCCTTAAATCTATGTCAGGGCTAACTTGGTTATCAATTTACCAGGGTACCCAGGTTGGTTCATGACAAAGTGGTATCAGAGTTCCAGGTTGAGCTTCTTGTCTTGACAACAGCATGCACTTGTGAAATCTTTTCAGGACTTAGGAGGTAGTTGTAATTGAGTTTCTAGAAAACTCTCACCACAATGAACCTTAAGTTTCCTGGGGTGTTAGGGAAATATGACTTGTGTATTAGTTCTAGTATTTTCCCTATTTTTATTTTTATGTGTTGAAATCCAAATCTATTTTGTATATCTATTGGGATTAATTTTCCCTATTTCTCAGTTTGAGTGATAATATGATATCTTCTTTGTTGTATACTGATGTTGTGTAGAAACATGCCTCCAAGAATATGTGAGAATAGGATCCAAGAGGAAGATGATGCTAAACCTCAGTAATATAATCCTCTTGTGGACTCAAATTTGGTAGAGGTGATCGTGTGCATTGTTCAAGCTCTGGGATAGACACCACCTCCAGTGCTCGTTCAAGCTCCAACTGTGGAACCATAGTGGGATGTTCTCGAAGTTTATTCTCAACAGTTCCATCACTAGAAGCTAGAACTGTTTAAAGTCTCAAATTATCCTCAAGAGGCTGAGGAGTGGTTGAGCATAATGGAGCATTTTTTTTGTTTCTTAAACACATTCGATAAAATCAAGGTAAAGTGTGCCACCTTCATACTGGAAGGACAAGGTAGGATATGTTGGGACACTATGGTAACGAAAAAGAAACATGAGGTATTATAGTGGAAAGAGTTCAAAGTTCTTTTCACCGACTAGTTCTATCCAAATTCAATGTTGTTGTCCAAGTCTACTAAGTTTTTCAAACTTGAGCAGTATGACTAGACTGTGACAGTGTATGCAAACCATTTTTTTAAGCTCATGCATTTTACATTAGAGATTGTGTCAAATTAGAAGATGAAGGCTCGAATATTTGAGTTGGGACTTCATTAGGATATCCATTCTTAAGTTTTCTTACTGAAGCGTACTTCTTATGTTGATGCATTGGATATAGTGTTTATGGTTGAAATAGACCTATCTAGAAAGTTAGGCTTATCAGTAGTTTCTTTCTCTCCCAGTGGAAGTAGGAGTTCCTTCATGGGAATGCATAATCGTAATGATTCTCATGGAATTTCTCAACAATATTTTCATCCTAGACCTCCTACAGTGCCTAGAATAGGTCCTTTGCTTTACTACCAGTGTGGAAAGACAGGACATTCAAAGAGGGTTTTCATTGAGGAACCCTAGAACTGTTGATCCTATAGATTCTCAAGGAATATTCAGTGATTTTTCTATATTCATTCCACCTCGTATAGTGGAACACGATCATTAGCTCTTCCTAATAATGTAGGTAAATCAGATTCTTCACATGTAAAAGGGTTCTATCCATAGGAATTCGGAATGAAGCTACTTCACATATTGGAAGAGTGTCCCAAGTAAGCTGATACAGGTCCAACAACCATGATAGGTACCATTATATATATATTCATCATTAGTGACTTCTCTATTTGATACTGGTGCATCCCATTCATTTATTTCAGCCCGTATTGTTAATATTCTTAACCTTCCTATGGAAATTTTATCTTATTAAATGGATATTACTACACCACTTAGTACGAAGATAGAGAAGGATATTTGTAGTCCCACTTGTGCCTTCTCTCTATCAGATGTCAATCTTTCTTGGAATTTTCTAGTTCTCTACATGAAACCTCTTTATGTCATTTTTAGGATAAATTTCCTCATTTCTAATAAATATTGGATTGATTGTTATATCTGGTGAGTCTCCCTTACTACACTGAGTGGTGTGTGTCATTTATTTCAAGGAGAATGGGACCCAATGTTGAGAAGATACATACCTTCTAATTCAGAGTTAGGGAAAGTGATATTGTTGTTTTCCTTTGATCTATAGATGGAATATTTGAGCGGTGACCTCCCTCTAATGGTCATCGAGCGTCTCTATGTGTTTCCTTTTGACTTCTCTGGTTTTCCACCAGTAAGGGAGGTTAAGTTTTCCATTGAATTAATGTCTGGTACTCATCTAGTTTCTATTCCCACTTACCACATGACACTAGCTGAAATGAAAGAGTTGAAGTCCCAGTTGAAAAAAATTCTCTAGAAAGTTTTTGTAAGCCTGAGTGTGTCACCTTGGACAGCGCCAATTCTCTTTTATAAAAAATTTTATGGTTCAATTTTTCTTTGCATTGATTACCAAAAGATAAATCGAATTACGGTAAAGAACAAGTATCTTCTACCACATATTTATGATCTTTTTTATTAGTTAAAAAGGGAAAAGTGTTTCTCAAAAATCGACCATCGGTCTGGCTACCATCAGTTGAGTATAAAATAATATGACATTCAGAAAACTATCTTTTAGAGAAGGTATGTTCACTATAAGTACCTTGTTATGACCTTTGGTCGAAAAAATGATCATACAGACTTTATTGCTTTGATGAACAAGATTTTCCACGAGTATCTTGACACCTTAGTGGTAGTCTTTGTGGATGAAATCCTTGTTTACTCTAAGTTTGAGGAGGATCATGTATATCATCTAAGAATAGTTTTGAGTTTATAGAGAAAACATATAATTTATTCTAATCTTTTGAAATGTGATTTCTAGATTTGGTAAGTGAAGTTATTGTGGAACATGGTTTCAAAAAAAGGGGTATCAGTCGATCCTAAGAAGGTGAAGGCTGTCATGGCTTGGGAGAAACCATGAAATGTCTTCAAGATTCAGAGATTATTTAGCTTAGCAGAATATTATTTCTAGTTTATTAAGTATTTATTGAAGTGATCTTCTCTAATGACTACTCTAACTCATAAGGGAGTAAAGTTTTCTTGAAATGATAAATGTCAGAGTTCTTTTATTGAGCTGAAACATCTTTTGACAACTTTGTCAGTGTTGAATCTTCCAGAAGTTGGGAAGGGTTATGTGGTCTTCTGTGATGCATCAGGTTCAAGCTTGGGAAGCATTATTATGTAGGGTGACCATGTTTTTTCCTATAGATCTCGTCATCTTAGGACACACGAGAAGAATTATCCAACCCAAGACCTCAAACTTGCAGCTATGATTCACGCACGTATGAGTTGGTGGCATTACCTTTGTGGAGAAAGTTTTATCATGTTTCCAGACTACAAGAGTTTTATTTATATCTTATATCAAAAATATTTAAATCTCCACCAGAAGAATTGAGTGGAATACCTATATTCTTTCAATTTTTACATCACCTATACCTTGGGGAAAGGGAATATTGTTGTAGATGATTTGAGTAGGAAACTTACAAACTTGCTAGTAAAAGAATCATCAAAAGAGTGGAACATGATGGATCTCTTTGCACAGTTTCATATTGGAGTTTACGAATCAAGGGATGAGGTTTTCGTAGCTAGTGTTCAGTTGACATATGCTCTTGTCAAATTGATTATTCAGGAACAACAACTTGATGATGGGTTCTTTAGCATTAGAGGATCTATTTATGGTGGGGAGATAGTTTCCCAATTTCCATTATCTAGAGAGGGAATTATATGATATCACCATATTTTGTAAGTAAAGTTGTGATGGGGGGTTATCATAATTCTCAGTGGGAAGTTCACCCAAGAACCACAAAGATGTTATATTACATGCAGTTATAGTTCTTGTGTCCAGGTATGAGACAGGGCATTGATGAGTTTGTTTCTCATTGTTATACATGCCAACAGGTGAACGACAAGCATTAGAAACCTTCGGGTATGCTTCATACACTTCAAGTACTGACTTGGAAGTGGGATTTGATCTGAATGGATTTTTGGTTGGGTTTCCATGTACCCATAGGAAGAAGAATTCGATATGGGTTGTGATCGATAGGATGATGAAATCAGGACACTTATCACCCAATTTTAATATAGAAAAATTTGAGGAGTTGGGAAATCTCTATGTTAAAGACATTGTTCAGTTGCATGTAGTTCCTTCTACTATAGATTCTGACAGAGATCCTCAGTTCACTTCTCATTTTTTGGAGAGGCCTTCAAGAGGCACTAGGATCTCACATCTATTTGAGTACAACATACCATCCGTAGTCGAATGGCCAGACAAAAATAGTTATACATATTCTTGAGGATATTTTTCGTACCTGTTTTTTATACTTTGGCAGGGCTTGGAATTATCATTTGGGGTTGGTTGAGTTTTCTTATAACAACAGTTACCAATCTGCAATCGTGATAGATCCTTTTGAGGCCTTATATGGTCAGCCTTATAAATATCTATTTTCCCAGTTGGATACTGATAAAAGTTCCTTGGTTGGACTAATCTTGGTCTAAGAGATGACAGAGGAGATTCAGTTGATTCGTTAGAGGCTGTTGACAACATAGATCTGATATAAGTCTTATGTTGATAATCGTCATAGGAATTTGGATTTCTCATTTGGTGACCAGGTTTTCTTGAAGGATTCACATCAGTTGGTTCATTGATGGATTATGAGGAAAGGGAAACTTAATCCTCATTTTGTGTGATCTTTCGAGGTTGTTGAGTAAGTGGGGAAATTTTTATACCATTTGGCACTACCACTGTAGTTAACATCGATACATAACATGTTTCATGTATCTCAGCTCTGAAAATATCTATCTAATACATCTCATGTTTTGAGCTAGAGTGATCTTGTAGTTGAACCTAATTTATCTATTACTGAACATACAGTTGGGATAGTTGATTTTAAAACCAAGGTACTTCATGGGAGGATGATACCTTTGGTTTTACTGCTATGGAATCATGGTTCTAACAATCATGAGACATGAGAGAGGGATACATTGATGAGAAAGAAGGGGCCTCATCTTTTTGGCATGGTATCTTCTTCATAGGATTTATGGTGACAAAAAGTTTCTATGGTGGGGAGTTTGTAACATCCTGTTACTATTTTTAGGTATTCTTAAACCACTCTTTTTATAGAGATTTGGTTGGGTCTCATTTGGGGTTGCCTTGGGTTAAAATTTTAAGATTTTTAGAAATTCTAGGCTAGTGAATAGTTTGGACACGGTTTACCCAAATTGTGCACCCTATCAAATCAAACCATGAAACCCAAGGTAGTGGGATTTTGAACAGTTGGCACACTGTTAGTTGGGCCATGAACCCTCTTAGTAGAAACTGTGTATCCCATTTATAATTGGTGCATGGATTGTATATGGTCTTTCTAAACCATGTGTCTTTTCCTAGGAATCCATGCATACAGGATTTTAAGTGATCCAAAATTTTATTAAAATTTCTCAAACCCCTCATTTAGGTCCCCAATGGACCTCCTTTGACCAAAACTAGTTTCTCTCGATTATGGAGTTCCCAAGATAGATTTTTGGCCCCTTAAATCCCTCCTAGAAGCGATCTGGATCTAGAGGAATGCCCTTCAGTATTCTTGTGGCTATTTTATTCATCCCAATCACATTCTCCTACGGTATTTCTTCTTATCTATAGGTTTATGTGGATCTTCTTTTTTATTTATGGATCTAATACCCTCTGTTTTTTTGATCTTAAACCTAGGATTTATTCCCATTTGTGTAATCATCATTATTCATAGACAAATCCCGATTAGGGTTTGGCATTGTGAGATCTGTTGTTTTTGGTAGGTGGTTCCGTTATAATGCCCAATTTATCTTAACCCTAACTTGATGTTTTAAATTTAATTTCTTTATTTTTATTAAATTTATTTCAATTTTTTTGATTAAAAACCCAATTCCATTGAATTTTGGTTTTTGAAAAAATAGTTTTTTGGAATGAAATTGGAAAACCCTCAATTATATTGAATTGATTTGTGTTTATGGAAATTATGAAATTTAAATTGTGTAATATAAATTTTTGTTTTTATGGAAATTAACTCCATTAAATTGTTGGATTTAATTGTAGAAATGGTTTTGATGGAAAATTGTAAAAAAATCACAATTCCATTGAATTGGGCATTTTGTTATGAAATTGATGGAATTTGTTTGAAAATTAAAATTTTGAATTTAATATGTGAAAGTGGATTTTGAAATTTCATGAGTTGGTTTCAAATAATTATTTTTGGAAAATGGATTAAAAATGGTTTTATGGAAACCTTAGGGTTTCATCTTTATGAAAAGGCATGTTTTTTATTAAAAATGTGTTATGCTTTTAAAGAGAAATTTGGCATATTCAAAATAGATAATGGGATTAATTGTATTTTAATAAGTCTTGAAATAAATTGTGCATTTTTTTTGTACTAGATCACATGAAAGACTTAGTTAGTTAGTGAGTTATTTTGGACGGTGCCTTATGACTTACAACATTCTAAAACCTCATATTAGTACATCTCATTCCTTAGGTGATGGTGATGAGTCCCATTTTCTTTAGGCCCAATGGAGCGTATGTACATATTTTTCATTTCATAGTGTCATGTCCATATAGCATAAAACTATCATACTTATTTAAAATATGAACATTTTTCTTTCTTGTTTTTATCTCAAATATATATATATACCATTTTTGTAAACTATTTTACATGCCCTGTAAATTTATATAAATTGTTTTATATAAAAGTGCTTATTTAAGCCATTTGTGAAAAGTTCCTTTTATGTAAAGTATCCTTTGTTTAAAGTCATTTCCATCATTTTAAATGTATTTTCATAATTTATAAAGTGAATTTCATTTTTCAAATTGTAAAGCATGATTTTTTTAAATATGCTTTTGAAATGCCAAACATATTTGTTTTAAAATGAAAGCACATTATTGGTTAATTTGATATTGGTATCTTATTATGGAATATTTGGTGAAATCCTCATAGGCTTTGTCTCACACCCTAATTGTGCCTTTGGGTGTTTTTAGATTATCTCCTTCCAGGTTTGAGCAATGGAAAAGGATCTCTTGGAGGTGGATCTAGGTGTTAAACCTTGGACTTGGTGAGTTCTATCCCTTGGGGATTAGGCTATTTTCCCTATTTTGGTACCTTGGTGGTAGTACTTGGGCTTTTTTATACACGTTTTACTTATAGTACATTACTCCTAGGGGAGTTTCTTTTGATATGCATACTATATTGTTTCTCTTACTTCTACAATGTTATGGAAAAACGGTATCCACTTTCAGTTTGTATGATGTTAGGTGCTAGTTTTCGGCCCATGGGGATTAGGAACACCCTTCCGGCTATGTCCGGACTGACCTGGTTATTGGGTTACCAAGGTACCCAAGTTAGTTTGTGACATCTAATATATCTCATAATAATAATGAGCTACTATGGTTAAAAAAATCTGAATGTACTTTATAATCGAAAAAGGTGAAAAATTATATTCATTATTAATACCATGAACTTTTTTTAACACATTACCTCAAATAATTATTTATAGGTAGAAAATATACCATCTATATTCATTTTATTATGGAAACCCCACTTGAACCCTATTTTTATCACCCCTTCAGGTGCATCTACCAAGTTTGAAACATGATTGGTTTATATGGAGTCCATTTCAGAGTCCATATCTTTTAACCGTTTCTTATAATTAAAAATATCAATGACTAATTTTTATGAATTAGATTCATCTATTATGAATGTTACTTAATCATCATTATCCATGAGAAATTAATATCTCTTGGGTTCTTAACGAATCCTACTAGACCTTTGAGATTCTTGTGTAACTTGAGTAAAATCTTCTTCTAACACTCTTTGTGGAACCATCTCAACATCCATATCAGGAACATTTCATATTTTTTCCTTGAAATTATCTAAGTACAACTTTCCTCCCCCTGATTACTTGATCCATGTGTTTTCATTCTTGAAAAACACAATCTCGAGGCACAAACACTTTGTGTTCAGTTGGATGGTATAAATAATATCCTAAAATTTCCTTGTTATAACCAACAAATAATAATTTTTAGACTTGGGGACTAGTTTATCATATTCGAATCTCCGTATGAGTTCCTAACATCAATAAATCTTCATAAAATACATAAATTTAAATTTTATAGTCTATATATCATATAGAATCTGTATGACTGCTTTAGATGGAATGTGGTTTAATAGGAATACAATAGTCTCTAGATAATAATCCCAACATGAGATTGGATGGTCATATTAACTCATCGTTGATCAAACCATGTCTATCAGGGTAATATTAATCCTTTCAGAAACACTATTCTATTATGGTGTTTTGGGAGGTTTGAGTTGTGAAACAATCCCAGAATCTCACAGATGAGATATGAATTCCTAGCTTAATTATTCACTACCCTGATATAATTGGATGATATTAAAAAAATTCCCATATGATCATGTACTTCATTCTAAAACTCTTTTTAACATTTAAAATGTTTTAGACCTATGTGTCTTTAAAAACATATACCCATTCCAACTAAAGTCATCGGTAAAAGTAACAATGTAACTAAATACATTATTTTCTTTTATTCTCATTATCCCACATTCATATCTATGTATATGATCCAATAGTCCACTAACCATCTCAAATTTTCTCATAAAAGTTGAATTTATCATTTTTCCAATAAAACATATTTATAAGTATCAAAGGATTCATAATCATATAAGTCTCATAGTGTAACTCTATAGAGTCTTTGAATGTGTTTATCATAAATATGTCCATAAAGACAATGATAAAGTTTGTTGGGATAATAATCAAACCTAAACTTCTAATTTTGAATGTTTTAAATAGGATTATCCATATAAAGAATATATAAACCATTCATTATATTCTCAATGCCATAAATTATTTCATTCATATATATAGAATAACATTTTTCTTAATAATGAATGAAAATACAATCTTTTATAAAAAAAGACACAAAAATAAAATTCATATTAATGGAAGAAACATAATAATATTTTTTCAATTCTAGGATAAATCTATTTGGTAAAATAAAATCACATGGTTTGACCTATAATGTAGTAACTCTTTCTCTATTACCAATATAAAGATCAACTTCACCCCTCATCAGTTCCCTCCTATATCCAAGTATGTATTAGTTATAACAAATTTTTAATGCACAAGCGGTATCTAATACCCTTGAGTTATAGTTCAAGAAATTTATTTATATAACATTCACATTTAGGATCTCTGAATTCTTCACCTTGAGAGCACTTCTCAATACTAGATACCAAATTTTAGTTGATTTATTTGTTATACATTTTAATGATCTCAAAATGATTAATGTGATGTATTTTATAGTCTAGAACAAATAAAAATTAGTAGGCGAGTGTCGTATCTTATATATTTTCATTAAGTGATATGCATGAATGTTCTCCCACTAAAAATGATGAACCCAAACATTATATCCATGTAGTGATCCAAGATCCAAGTTTCCCTAAGAAATGAACTCGCTTTGTAATGAAACTCATTACTTTATTTATTTAGGTAGGGACTCATCCAAATAATAATAGTTAGGATTCTTGGATATTTTAGTGGATAAAAACTTACAAAAATTTATCATATGAATTCACTCAACTATATTCCTTGGGTATCATAACCCTTAGAGTTTCCCAGCTAAGTGTATCTGAAAGAAAATATAAAATGTAGTCTTAAAAAAGAGGATCCTCGAGAACCTCTCCCTGGTGTGAAACTACCCATTGGATAATCCTGAGTCACTCATTACTTTCTTTCCTTAAACAGTATAATCCATGGGCCCCGCATTGGTATGAAACTACCTGGTTGGATGATTGAGGTGTTGACACATGTTTATTTAGAAGGAATCTCACACTTAGAATTTATATAGTTTTCTTTTAATGTCTCTCTAATTTAATATACATCATATGAATACTAAATTCATAACAATTACATAATATGTAATATTTATATTTTCAAGTTTTATTTCCTTCTTTGTATATATTATTCAAACAATTTAGTTTTGGAAATCCCTATTCCAATCACCAAATTAACGTGTTTACAAAATGATAATGTGTAACTCTTTACACAACCCACATGTTTTTGTTACTCACCCAAAAAGGAAAGTATATTAATACATATCAAAATGAATCATATTCATAAGTCAAGTTAATTATTCATGAATAGACATAGAGTTATATGATATAGGAAAACTCCACATGACTAAGTATGGAAAGATAGATAACCAACCTCCTTAAATTCCCTAGCCAAGGAATAAGCCTCAAGTAGAGTAGGTGGTCTGACCCCAATTCCCTCTACCTAGAGATACTTTACACAAGTGAGAATTCAATTCAAGAAAACATTAACACATAATATACACAAATAATTCCAAACAATTATTCTCAAACTTATAACTACAATTAAAAATTGAGGTCCAGGTAGATAAAAACTATGTTTTATGAAATCGAACCTACCATGATATTCATGGATCTTCCCAAGAAAAATTTATCATATAAATAGTTATAAAAAACATTCATATTCTATAAAAAAATTACTAAACAAGAATATCAATGAAATTAGAAAAATAAATAAACAATTTATTAATTTTCCAAAATGTGATATTTATGAACAATTCATAAATAAATTCTAATTATAAACATTTAATAATTTAGAAAGAATATAAACATTTTATATTTATTTCAATATGATATCCTTTATATGTTAAATAAAATTAAATTTACAAGATAGTTCATGAATTATAAACATTTTATAACTGAATTTCCATTTTATAAAATATTATATAATCTAAATATCATATATTTAGTAATTTTATAGAGAATTTGTAAATAAAATCTTATTATTTATAAATAAAAAATATATATTTCTAGATTATAAGGAAATCTATATACTTTTTGAAATGGTATTTCAAATGTTACCCTTTAATATTTGTGATTTTTTTCATAAACATTTATTTAATTAATTAAAAACAATTTATTATTTATTATTTAATTTTAAATTAAAATATCCCAATATACCTTTAAATATTATTTATAAACATTTTATAAACCATAAAAATATTAACATTTTTAAAAACAATTTTGAGAAAAAAATTAGTCACCTTTACCCTTACAAAAACACTCTTGGTAAGCATATTTATCCTCTAACTTCATGTGGGCACTTTTCAGAAGGATAATACTCTTATATAGCATCAACTGTAAGATCTTTCATAAAGTTAAGTCACTGATTACCTTTACAAAACTCAAAAAAAATCATGATGCATATGGGTATTGATGATATTACCTTTACATGGATGCTTCACATAAGGGTAAGTGTTGATATGCATTTACACGACCTTCATGGACCACTACATAATGTTAATACACAATATTTCCTTTATTAAACACCAATTAACCTCACTATATAAAGGTAATACCAATATTAAATTTAATTATCTTTCACCATTAATGGTATAACCATTAAGTAGCCTACATGTATAAGGATAAATCAAATTTACCTTTATGTATCTCATGTAAGGGTATGAAAACTATATATATTTTAATAAAATTAAGTTATTAATATTTATTTGAAAACCAATGGTTAAAACATGTTTTATTATTGAAGAAACTACAATTGATATCACTAATTGGAGTCATATAAATATCTAAAAATTATTTTTTTCTGGAATACATCCTTAACACAATAGATATATATTTAATAAATAAAATCCATAAAATATCATAAAAACAAAGTACTTGGAAAACTTGAGATGCAATAACAATATTCATCCTTCATAGGATAATGGTTTATGGAAATAATGAGGAGTGGTGAATTAATGAACCCTTCCTTCTAGGTGATACACTGAACACTTGAATGCATGGTCGTATCATGAGGATACCTAAAAGACAAAGGGGTTCTATTGAATTCATTATATAAAGATAAACTACACTTCAGGGTAAAGAGAGATTTTGTAGAGGCTGAAAATTATTATACCACCCACTTCTAGTGATCTCATGAAAGTGGTTTAAATAGGCAATCAAGGACAGTCCTTAATTTCGATCTCCTTTATTTATATGTTATAACATATAAATAAATGATTTGGTCTATATATTAATTAATTGTATAAATCCATAACCTCCTATATATTTCCTCTTATGAAATGGATTTCGAGTAAATTCCAAGCATTAAAAGAACCAACATTTGGTTTTAATTAAATAAAAACTATTTTGGGGGGAGAGATGAATAATATATATATATATATATAATATAATATTCATGTATTTAATTCATGGAAAAAAAGAATTATATGCATGTATTAAATATAAAATATTTATATAATATCATATTATATATATATATATATCATGAACCATATTCATGTAAACATGCATCTCTTTCAGGTACATTTTAGTGCACATCCAATAGTTGCGGTATGTGGCCAATGTTGCTTGTGGTTCTAGTATGAGATTTTGGTATACGGTTATAGTTTTATTATCATGTAGTATATATAATGGGAAGAAATGTGATTATTATAAAATAAATTGTTAGGATGCGAGAGTGATCATATAGTTTCCCATACATTACATACATAGATATTACATCTTATTAGATGAATATTAATTTGATAACATAAGAATCCATAGTGTAGTAGTAAAGGTTTAGTGTCTTTGGAAACATGGATACACAAAAAACTGCTACATAAAAGATCTGGATCATCTCACACTAAGTTATTTACAACTATAACCATTCATATAAATATCATACATACAAACTTTATTCATATCTAGGGGGAATGAAACATAATAAAGGGTGAGATTAAAGTATCATAAGGGAAAAAATGAGATATCAACAATATGATATGCATAACATGAGAATAATAGTATAATAACATGATTTTAAAATTTTAAAACCACACCCAGAAAATCATAAATAATAAACACAAGTCAATACATAAAACATGGTAGTTCATAACACATGAAACACAATGTAATCAAAGAACTTGAGCCATGAAAGCATAAAATATTCATAAGATATAAGTTTTTAGCTAACACCTAAGCATAGAAAATCATTTCCTTAGCCAAGTATAACTTCCAATAATATCATAATGGATTGGGTCCACTCCCAATTACTTCATATTTTGAGATAAGGTTTACTCCCAAGACTATCTTGGTGGATAATGTCCCTTAGTGAACTGAGTTCACTCACCATTATAGTTCTTATTATCTCATGATATATCCATCAATACCCAATTAATTTTAAGAATATATGATTTCATTCCTACCCTTCACATAATGAAAATTTGTGTGTGATACAAGATCATAAAACAATAATTATATCATTATATCATCACCCATGAATAAAAAATGAGTTTCATAAACATTTCATCATTTCATCATAGAATAACTCATGGAAAATAATTGAGTTTTATAAACATCTCATATTTATAATAATTAACCATCATAAGAAAGAATAAGTTGGTATCATTGGATCATATTCTAATAAAATTATAAGTAATCTCAAATGATGGTATCATAGATGAAAAATGATTTTTAAGGACTACAGGAATATTTCATGAGGAAAATACCCTTTCATTTTTAAATTACTTATTTAAAATCCAAATATTTACAAAATATTAATGAAAATATATTCTTTAAAATGAACCATATAAAATTATATAGGAATATTCAATTCTTTTAGTGATCATGATGAAAGAATTTTTTTAATTCCACGTATGTTAACAAAATATTCATTTCACCTTTTCGATAAAAAGTCAAAATACCTTATTTGGAAAATTAAAAGAAGATTTCATTGAGATTTTTTATTGAAATTAAAATATGGTTAAAAATTAATTTAATCAGTTATATAATAATAGTAAAAATATTTTTGAAAACATGAACGTGGAAGAAGAAGATTCCTAACCAAAGTGGAAATAAGGTATGTTTTCTTAAAAATAATTTTCATGCTAATTTTAAGTACCAAATATAGAAAAATGGTACTACTACTTGAAAATTTTATGAATAACAATAGGAGAATAAAATGAAATTGATTTATTAGATAATGATCAAATAATTTCCCTTAATGGAAATTCAAGCATAAAAATCCCAATTAAAATTATAATGAACCATAAATCATGTACCATAAGTTCATATTGCATTAAAAACAATCTAACATCCACTATAATAAATTCAAATTTATTATAAAAGTATAAAAAAATGATTTACATAGATATAATATCACATATTATCCACTTATAACATTTAAATGCCCATTTATTAATAAATCCTTATTAAAATCATCATTTTTTGGTGTGATTTATTTCATTTTTTAATTGAAGTTTAGGTTTAGCAGTTTCAATTAGTTTACATTGATATTGGTTAAAAAATATCTATAATGTTAATAAATATAAAAAAATCATATATATTTATTATATAGATATTCATAATCATCTATAAAAGTTATTAATAGAAAATTATTTACACAATTCATTGAGATGGTTGGTCGTACATACACATGGACGGTGTTTTCATTTTCTAAAAAAAATAAGGAAAGAAATATAAATAATATTTTATCATCAAAAATCCATAATTGTATCACAAATATAAAATATAGAAATTAAATCCATCATAATAATAAACCATTAATGATGGTGCTGAAAAATGAATTATATCACTACATGGAGGCGGCAGTGCACACATATGCAAGATAGATACTTTCACTTATCATTTTATGGAATTTAGGGTGGATAATATTAGTTACATAATCACAATAACATTTAAATATATTTAGGATAATTAATTTTGGATCACCTAAAATTTTAAAATATGAATATCATATTCAATATCATGTATGACACGTAATAAAAAGAATAGAAAGGAATATAACATACAAATATTTTATAATATATTTATTATTTTAAATAAATTAAATCTATGATATTTCTTTCAATTCACACAATAATGAATTTCATCGATAGTTTGCATTACACACAAGACAATGTTTTACTGAATACTATAAATTTCATTATTAAAAATGAAAATTATCTCCTAGTAGTTAAATTGGTGGTTATGAATATGAATAACTAAATTATGAAAATATGGTTTACAAAAATATAAAATGAATTCATTTTTTACTAATTAATTAGAAATGAAAATAAAGACCAATTCTATATAAAGTAAATGTTTTTATAAAAAAACAATATTTATACGTCCAAAGGCATTTTATACTAAGAAATGAAATTAATTACTATTAATGATTTATATTAATGAAAATTATATATTATATATTCGATCAATTTTTTTGATATTAATCCTATAGATTTGTTAGGAATGGGATAAGAACAAATCCAATTTTATGAGAACAAAGATGTATTTTTTTAAAGGTTGTTTTGTCACCTTTTAATGGTGAACTTGTTTTAAAACTAAACTTTGAAACAATTATAAATTTCACTTGAAAAAATATAATTAATTTTTTAAATCATAATTTCAAAATTATCTTAGGGTGAATTCTTGGTATTTTTCTAAGAAGTTTCATTTTTTAATGAATAGTGAAGAATAAAAAAATTTAATTGAAAACTTCTTTTTTGTCAGAATAATATATATTGTAAAATTATATTTTAAATTGGTATTAAAGTAAAAAATAGATCAATTATATATATACATTAATCCAATTTTTTCCATTGGAATAATTTTTATATTGAATTTAGACATAAAAACTGAGTAAAATGTTGAACTTTTTTACTTTAAAAACAAACTTTCTCATCCGGTCTCTGGGGTTAATTTTAAATTAGTTTTTCCCAATTTTATAAATTAAAATTGGAAAACTATATTCTATATTTGGAATAATAATAATTTATAATATATAATAATTCCAAATTTATTTTTTACCAAATATATTAGTGAAAATAGTAAAAGATAATTACATTGATTAAGAGAAAACGAGTTTACCAAGGGACTAAACTTTAAAATTAAGGTCAAAATGATCTAAAAACTAGTCCAAAACCAATTTTATGTCCATATTTACAAATTATAACTTCTATTATTGATATTGGTCCATTATTGGGGCTAACTTACATGAAAAAATGGGGGTGTAATTTTATCTTTTCAAAACATTACGAAAGTGTCACTCACCTCCCTTATAAAAGGCCACCCACTCTCATACCTTCTCCACACCTTAAAACCACATTAATTAGGAAAATAAATACCCAAATAACTTTAAAAATTAACTCCCTTAATCCTAGAATCCTTATTTTTGTAATAAATAAAACTTTTGAAGGTTTTAGTGAAAAACTATAGAGGATAGCCGAAGAAAATGTAATGTTCTTCTTAAAGAATTTTTATTTTATTTCCTTCTCTACATCCTATAATTTTAATTATTACATGATAATATAATCACCTAAACATTTTAAATATACCTATATGTTTTTATTTTAAGTTTATGAACTAATTATTCATACGCTTCCATCAAATGGGTTATGAAACCATTGTTCGTGTGTACGGAGGACTACTGCCTTACGAATCGATGTCATTCATTTTTCCATTACCACCTTTCATGGATGGTAATAATGATGTATTTATAGATTAAATATGATATCTATGATGATATTATTCTTATTTAATTATTATATCACACATGCCTTCATGCTTTAAATTTTTTGGGAAAATGATAACGTCTTTTGTGTGAACATAGGACTACAGACACTCAAAGTGATGTGTTTTGTTCACGCTTTACATGAAATGTATAAAGGATGGGTTTAATAAAAATATGTGATATATATGACATAAAAAATATACTTTAATTATAATATATATATATATATATATCTTTTACTTTTATTTATTTCAAAATTATATGAAAATGGAAATTGCATTCATGCATACGTATGACCTACCGTCTCTATGAACAGTGTATTCCATTTCCTATTACTAAATTTTATGGATTACCCAAAATAAATATATAATAAATATATATATTATTTATATAATGTTTTAAATTATGGATATTATTTAATCATGAGCTAAGTAAGAGGAACAAAAAAAATACCAAGTCAAAACATACTCGAAAAACAAAGAAATTATTATACAAAACGAAGAAAATAATGAAGGAATGTCAACGAATAGGTAATAATATGTTATAAAAGGATATTATAGGATATCATAAATATTAATAGTTTTATATAATAATTCAATAAATTTTTTAAAACCATTATACAGTAGGTTAAAGTATGTTCAACCAAATGAAATAGTATGGTATGGGATTTCATCTCAATTTCATTTTATTAAGGCATATTGTATTGTTATGCACCTAATTTCTGTTGTATGGTGAATATACTACCCCTTAACATTTAATATCATAAATAATTCATTATTATTGGTATTATAAGTTTCAATTTGAATTATTTAATCTGATGTTATTAGAATTTAAAGTTACCAAGTGGTAAAGAATTTCTTAAGTCAATTTCTATTGATTGGTTTAAACATCCACTTCAATGATTATGATATTATATGATTATGTTTATAATGAATTTTGACTATATATTTTTGTATTTACACCTATTTTTTTTATTTATAGTTTATTCAAATAATAAATTCATTTATTAATTCTCACTTCAACATTATGGTCATTTTAAGGGTTTATTTAAAAATATCATTTTAATAGAGATTGTTTATTCTTAAATTTTCATTAAAGAAAATTATATGATAGTTGTTTAATAAACCCTTTAATATTCATCTCTTATGGTTATTAATGATCTTTTAAAATGATAGTATAATTTTTTCATTCTATTTTACTTAATTTTTTTTAATAAAATATGACTTCATTTTTCTCTTTAGTTAGAAATCTGTTTTCTTACAAAACCATATTTACTAAAAATGTTTTAATTTTTTTATTTAACCTTCTCAAAATTATTTATTAAAATTCATAATTACCCATTTTCATTTTACAAAATTCTTTCAAAGGAATATTCTTATTGTTTTCTTAAAAATGAACTTTTCTAACCTTTTTACCGTGAAAAAGAATGTTCTTTACAGCATGTACAGAATTACCCACTAAAATGACCATTATTTATTTGAATCATAATTTGTAATTATATGAGGTTATTTTTAAATAATATGTTTTTAAAATTTATTTTCAAAGAGAAATATTTTTCAAAATATTTTTCAAAATTAAAATGATATTTTCATCCAGAATAATTTTTAAAATAGATTTCAATGGTATTTCTATTTATCAATGAAAATAACCCTTTTTTCTTAATCTAATGGGTATATGTTGTATTGTCACTATAATAGTTCATCCAATGGATGGTTTATGATCATTCTGATTGAGGAAAGTATTGACATTCACTTCCTTAATTAATTTTTTGTCAATAAATTTCCTTTGAAATATTCATTATTCCTATGATCATTAGAAATTAAATTTCACCTAAATATCCATATTATTTATCAAGTATATGTTTATTTCCACAACTATATAACATTTTTACATATAGTGTTTACTTTGTATATTATTTTATTAACTAGGTAAATATTGATAAATCTGTATTCTTTACTCAATACAGATATTTCATAAGATACATTATATAGGAATTAAATCGGTTATTTGATATATGAGGAATGATTTGGACTGGTACGACATAGGTGTGTCTCAGTTATAGATATCCCCTCAATGCATCGGTATTCTCAAGGGATGAATTATTTGGTTAACCTTAGTTAAGTGGGTTTTACTCATTATTTTTTAAACCTTCTTGTGAAAGGTCTTAACGGTAAAGGTAACGTGTATATGGTAAACATAACATCCAATAATTAAGTATTACCTAAATTTTGATTCATTTATTATTATCCATGACATTTTCACTATGAAAAAAAATCTATAGATGAATTTAATTCTCATTTTATTGACTAAATGGAATTTTTTCATATATTTACCTTTCCATATTGAGTATTTCTAATCTAGTTATTTAAATGGAATGCATTTTCATAGATTTACCTTTCCACATTAATTATTACTTATCTGGTTATTTAAATTGAAGGTTTTTTTAGTTATTTACCTTCTATATTGATTATTCCTTATTTAGTTATTTACATGGAATGTTTGTTCAGTTTTTTACATTTCCATATTGATTATGCTCATTGATTCATTATAGATTCCACTGTATTTAACCCTTACTGAGTATTTTATCTCACCCTTATATTTTTTCCATTCCTTAGGATTCCATAAAGTTTACTTTGACCGATATACAGAGATATGATAGATGGAATAAAGTTATCTTCAGAAGAAAAAAAAATGTTGTAATTTTTGTATTCAAATGTAATGTAAAAATCATGTATGTATCAAGTATACCATGACTATTAAATTGATCAGTCCTTTGTGATGAAATTCCTTGAATTTCATGCCAATGTAATGGTAATAGGAATTAGCTCCAAACTTCTAGGGTTGGGGTCATTACAGTTGGTATCACAGGGAGTTTTTTTAGAGACCTTGGAAACTAGATTTAGAAAAACAAAGATTACATAACATAACCCTATGATAGAATTCGAGGATAAATATAGAAGAACATGATTAGATATTGGTAAGGAAGAGATAATGTGAGTATTCCTAGAAATATATCATTATATTGACACTACAAGTAGATGTGGTTCTGAAAAAGATGTACTTAGCGGTAATAACTATGAAAATGGTGTGTTGGGCTTGACTCAATCATAACCTAGTACATAAAAACAGTCCTTACTGCAAGCTTGGTTTGACACTCCTAGGGGATATTCCTAGAATAATTCACTTTTTATTTACAAACCATTATGAAGTATTTAAATAAATAATGATAATGAATGGACTAGGTTAATTATAATGTTTCTTAGATTGAAAATAATGTGTCAAGATTTAGAAATCCAATACATGATTATATGTTCTTTACACTATGATAATTTATTCTCACCCTATGATTTTTGGTTTTAGTAAATGGATAGAACCAAAAGGAATCATATTAACATTAAACATGAAGAAAAGGGTGGTGAAAATGATCAACCAAATGATATTTTTATAGGAGTAAAAGATATCATGTTTATTCCTATTCGGTTTTCTTGAAATATGATTAACAACATATACATTCACCAACTATTGAGCTCACAAAACAAGGGGAGGATAGAGTTTTCTAAGAGATTGAGTGGTGATGACCATGGAGAAAATAAGGCTTGATTTCTATCATGTAAGAAATGTGGAAGGAGAAACCTAGGAAAGTGTCTCAATGGAATGGGGAAATTCATTATGTATTGAAAATAAGGTCATATAGAAAATAATTGTTGGGGGAAATGAAGAGTATTATATAAAGAAATAAATCTAATCATGAGGATCTATTTATAGTTTTTTACCTTAAATGTGGGGAACCTGGTAACTACCCGATCCAATTTTATTTTCTGAAGGGTAAACCATAGATCATGGAAGGACTTAAGTGGAAATCAAATAGTTGAAGTACTTATGTATTGTGATTCAAGAAATAAATTTTTGAAGTGTTCTAGCAATAGTATTTTAGATAAAAGAATCATGAAACATCTATGGATTCTGTTAAATTTTAGAAGAAATTGTGTATTCATTAACATAAGAGTTATGGATACCATCATTGTTAATATTGATCATATGTTAAAATGAATAAAACCATTTTATGAGGAATCTACCAATATTAAGGAAATTTTGGAGAAATTTATGAAAATGATATGTTTAAGTGAAAATTTTATTTGAGGAATAATTCCTTTAAATTTTATTGAAATATGTTTAAAATTATTGATAATCATTATGGTTAAAATGATTATTAATAACATTGTAATAACAATCAAATAAGAATATTAGACTCTATAAAAAATAAGTTGTATGGAAAACCTTATTAAAAAGATTATTTAATGATTAATTTTATTTTAAATATTTTCATCATATTTTTGGGAACTTTAATAGAATTATAATTTCTAAAATGGAAACCCCAAATTTAGGGTGACAACCCATAACATTCATCAAGGTAGAGGGGTTTGAACCCATGACCAAATGATGATAAGGATTTTGCACCTACCACTACCATACGTGATGTCCTCCTTAACATTTCTTTGTTTTTAGTTAAAAATTTGAAGAATAAATATTAAGGATGAACTAGTAGTATTAACTTTGAGGTTTAGAGATTTATTTATTAACCATATTAGTTTTGGAAAATATTTAGAGATACATGGAAAGGCTTATCACTCTTTTATGGATCTTAAGATCTGTTAAATGTAAATTTTAGTGCTTCAGGCATAAAAAATCATTTTTGGATATTTATTTCTTAGAGTAAGCGATGAATTGGAAATTTATTGAAGAAAAATCAAAGGATATAATTTTTCATAAGAAATAAAAATATATCAAGTATATTTCCTTATATTATTAAGAAGTAAAATAATTCCTCAACTTTAGGAAAAAGATCTTGAAATAAAATTTTATCCTATTACCATCATTTATGATGATATCAATGACCTTTCCACAAAAATTTTATTTAAGGTTTTGAGCCCCTTAAATTTTCATTGATAATTCACAAGTTTGTGATCAATGAACTCAATCACTCCCTATAAATATTTATGTTTTCCCTCCATGTCCATATCTTCAATTTCCACTAATGTTCTCTAATATAGAATCCTAGTCATGTGTTATTCCAGATGAACTTCGTACTTATCTATATATATTATTAAGAGGATATTTTATCAACCATATTATGATGTGGGATTATCCAAAAAACAATTTTCAAATGTCAAACCTTTGATTACTGAGATCAACTTTAAATTGTGAGGATGCAATTTATTTATGCTGGGGAGAATGTAACACACTGAAATTTTAAAATATTAATATCATATTAGATAACATGTATGACACACAACAAAAATAATTGAAGGGAATATAACATCAAAAGAATTTAAAATATATTTAATATATTAAATAATATAAATATATAATAAATTTTTCAATACATAGAACACTAATTTTAGCTTTCATTACACATAATAACTACTTTCTTCAATGGCGTGTGTTACATGCAAGACTGAGTTTTAACGAATACTATTAATGTTATTATTTAAAATGAAAATTATCTAATAGATATTAAATTGGTGGTTATGAATAGGATTAAGTAAATTATAAAAATTTGTTTTACAATAATATAAAATTAATTCATTGTTTACGAATTAGTTAGAAATGAAAATAAAATCCAATTGAATATAAAGGAAATATTTTTATAAAGGAACTATTTTTACATGCCCAAAAAAGACTTATCCAAATAAATTAAATTAATTAATATTGGTGACTGATATTAAAGAAATGTATATATTATATATTTGATAAAAAAATTACATTTATCCAATAGTATTTTTTAGGCATGAGATAAAAAAAAATCAAATTTTACAAATAAAAATATTTATTTTTCTAAATCCATTTATCCTCCTTTTAATGGTGACCTTTTAATAAAACTAAATTTTAAAAAATTTAATTTTTTTTTTGAAAAATAAAATTCTTTTTTGAAAATGTAATTTTAAAATTAGATTAGGGTTATTTTTTTTTATTTTTCTGAGAAGTTTCATTTTTTAATGAGTAGTTAAAAATACTGAATTTTAATTGAAAACTATTTTTAAAACTAAATAATTTATGATGTTAAATTATATTTTAAATTGGTTTTAAAGTAAAATTAGATAAATTATTACATATATTAATCAAATATAGTTTATTTTAATCTTTTTTATATTGAACTTAGGTATAAAAACTTTGTAAACTTTTGAACATTTTTACTTTAAAACCCCACTTTCTCACCTCGTTTGCGGCATTAATTTTAAATTAATTTCATCCACTTATATGAATTGAATTTAGAAAAATTGATTCTATATTTGGAATCAGAATAATTTATAATGTGTTATAAGGCCAAATTAATTTTTTACCAAAGTAATTAGTGAAAACAGTTAAAATTAATTACAGTGATTAAGAGAAAAATGAGTTTACCAAGGGACTAAACATTAAACATAAGGGTCCAAATGACCTAGAAACTTTTCCAACACACATATAATGGAAATATTTATAAATTATACCTTATAATATCAATATTTTTCAATTATTTTATACAAATTACATGAAACAAACGTGGTTGTAATTTTCTATTTTTAAAAAAATACAAAAGTGCCACTCACATCACTTTTAAATGGCCATTCCCTCTCATCCCTTTTCCACACCTTCAAACAACATTGGTTTGTCCAATAAATGCCCAAATAACTTAATAAATTTACTAAACTCATCCTAAAAGCATTATTTTTGGCATAAATAAAAATTTTGAAGGTTTTAGTGCAAATGTAAGGATGATATTTGAAGAAGAGGAAATGTTCTTCTAAAAGTGTTTTTATTTTTTTCCTTATCCACATCCTCCAATTATTATTAATACATGATAATATAAAAAATCATTATCATACATAAATTGATATGTTTTTATGTTAATTTTACTACTTAAAATTTCACACACTTCAGTCAAATGGGTTATGAAATCATCATTTGTGTGTACGGCGGACTACCGCCACACGAACAGATATCGCTTGTTCTTCCATTACCACCTTTCAATGATAGTAATAATGACTTGTTTAAAGTCTAAATATTATATATATATATATATATATATATATATGATATTTATGATTTTATTATTATTCTGGATTTATTATATCTCATATACCTTCATGCTTTACATTTTTTGGAAATACGATAACATCGTTCCTCTGTACGACGGACTACCACCTCGCAATGTGATGTGATTCATTCACGATTTACATGGAATGTATTAAGGATGGGTTGAATAAACATATGTGATATATATTAAAAAATTATAATTTAATGATAATATATATACATATCATTTAATTTTATTTCTTTGAAAATGACAAGAAAATGAAAACAATGTTCATGCATACGTACGGCCTACTGTCTCCATGAATTGTGTATTTTATTTCCTATCACTACATTTTATGGATTTCTATAAATACATATATAATGAATATATAGTATATTTATATCATGTTTTACATTATAAATATTATTTAATCATGATCTAAGTAATAGGAATAAAAAAATAACAATTCGAAACATACTCGAAAAATAATGTAGTTATTACCCGAAACAATGAAAATAATTAATTATTATTAACGAATAAGAATTAATTTGTTATAAAAGGATGATATATGATATAATAAATATTAATATTGTTCTGGAATAATTTAATAACATGTTTAAAACAATTATACAGGATGTTAAAGAATGTTCAATCAAAATAAAGCATATACACTACTAGAATCTGGGCTTATAGCGACCGTCGTTAGCAATCGCTATAGCCCAATAGTGACCACCTTGACACTACTGGTGGCAGTCGCATTTGGCCTGTCACTATAGGGCTATAGTGACTACCAATGGTGGTCGCTATAGGTAACCGGAAATTTGGTACACCACGACTGCATGGTGGTCGTTGTTGGGTGGGTTTATAGCAACCTCCATTGGCGGTCGCTATAGGAGGTTGGAAAATTGGCCTACAACGACCGCCAATGGTGGCCGCAAACCTAGAAAAAATGTTTTTAAAAAAAATTAATTTATACATCTCATTTCCAACAATCACAAAAACAATTTCCAAGCATAAGAAACATGGCTAGAATGACAAACAAAAACAATTCAAAACAGCATAAACATCAGATTCCTCAAAAACAATAAATTACGGACATACTTCTTCACATTAAGAGATCCAAATAGCTCTAATCCATTCCAATATTCTGCTTTAATAAGCCTACAATAAGATACAAAAGAAACAACTAAACAAATCAAATGCAGATTGGACATATTTATTAAGTTAGTATATATATATATATCGAATTGGGCCATTAGATCAATAGGCTAATATATCATTAGGCCATTTGGTCATTATGGTGTTACACTAATATGCCATTATGGCGTTAGGGTGGTGCTAGCACGTTAGTCCCCCCCCCCCCCACTCTAGACATCCCCCCCACCCCCACCCCCCGGGACCACCCCCCACCCCCGACATTCCCCCCTCACCTCGAACAGCCCAGACACCCCCCCCTAACCCTCGGACAGCCCCCCACCCCCCGGAAAGCCCCCCCACCCCACGAGTTTGCATGTCGTAAATGGCCAAAACATTCATTTAACGATCAAATCCATACTGAATGACATCGGCATGACGTGAAATCACACAAGAACACCCTAATTATTATTGGTGAGGTGTAAAAGAAGACTACACGTCATTCGAATGCAAGGTTTTCACGACACGGATGAATATGTGTTTTTTAGGTGTTTGGCGTGCTTGAAAAGCATCTGTGGAGTGGTCAAAACTATCCAAATGACCTCGGAATTCCATGAAATCAAACTATAACAAAGGGTGGGTGAATTTTAAAATGGTTGGGCAGACGGAACATCAATCAGAGGTGTCATGTGACCACGGTGACTGAAAATGCACTCCGCATGTCGCAAATGGCCAAAACATGCGTTAACAGTCAAATGCATACTAAACGACATCGACATGACGTGAAATCACACGATAACACTCTAATTAATATTTTTGAGGTGTAAGAGGAGACATCATGTCATTCGGACACAAGTTTTGCATGGCAAGGCTGAATATGTGTTTTTTAGGTGTTTGACGCGCTTAAAAAGCGTCTGTAGGGTGGTCAAAACCAGCCGAACGACCTCGGAATGCCATGAAATCGGACGACAACAAAGGGTGGATGAAAATTTTAAATGGTCGGGCAAAAGGAACATCAATTAGAGGTGTCGTGGGACCGCAGTGACCGAAAATTCACTCAACGTGTCGTAAATGGCCCAAACATGCGTTTAATGGTCAAATGCAAACCGAACGACATCGGCATGATGTGAAATCACACGAGAACACCCTAATTATTACTGTTGAGGAGTAAGAGGAGACATCATGTCATTCAAATGCAATTTTTGTGTGGAACGACTAAATATTTGTTTTTTTTGGTGTTTGGCGCGCTTGAAAAGCATCCGTGGGGTGGTCAAAACCGACCGAAGGACCTTGGAATGCCATCAAATAGGACGACAATAAAAGGTGGGTGAATTTTGAAATGGTAAGGTAGATGGAACATCAATCGGAGGTGTTGTGTGACTATGGTGAACGAAAACGCACTCTTCATGTCATAAATGGTCAAAACATGCGTTTAAACGGTCAAATGCATACCGAATGACATCGGCATGATGCGAAATCACACGAGAACACCCTAATTATTACTAATGATGTGTATGAGGAGACGACACATTATTTGAAAGAAAGGTTTGCACGGCACGGCTGAATATGTGTTTTTAGGTGTTTGGCGTACTTGAAAAGCGTCCATGGGGTGGTCAAAACCGGTCGTATGACCTCGGAATGCCATGAAATCAGATGAAAAAAACGAGTGGGTGAATTTTGAAATGGTCATGTAGATGGCACATCAATCGGAGGTGTCATGTGACCGCGGTGACCGAAAACGCACTCTGTGTGTCGTAAATGGCCAAAAAATGCGTTTAACGGTCAAATGCATACCGAACGATATCAGCCTAATGTGAAATCACACGAGAACACCCTAATTATAACTGGTGAGGTTTATGAGGAGACAGAACATCATTTGGATTCAAGTTTTGCGTGGCACGGCTGAATATGTGTTTTTTGGTATTTTGCGCGCTTGAAAAGCGTCCGTGGGGCGGTCAAAACTGGACGAACAACCTCAGAATTCCATGAAACCGGACAAAAACAAAGGGTGGGGGAATTTTGATATGTTCGGGCAGAAAGCACGTCAATTGGAGGTGTCGTGTGACCACGGTGAGCAAAAAGCGCACTCTGTGTGTCGTAAATGGCCAAAACATGCGTTTAACAGTCAAATGCATACCGAATGACATTAGCATGACATGAAATCACATGAGAACACACTAATTATTACTAGTGAGGTGTACGAGGATACGACACGTCATTCAAATGCAAGGTTTGCATGGCATGGATGAATATGTGTTTTTTTGGTGTTTGGCGCGCTTGAAAAGAATATGTGAGGTGGTTAAATCTGGCTGAATGACCTCAGAATTCCCTGAAATTGGACGAAAACAAAGGTTGGGTGAATTGTGAAATGGTAGGGTAGATGGAATGTCAATCGGAGGTGTTGTGTGACCATGGTGACCAAAAACGCACTTCACGTGTCGTAAATGGCCAAAACATGCGTTTAATGGTCAAATGCATACCGAACAACATCAGCATGACGTGAAATCACACGAGAACACCCTAATTATTACTGGTGAGGTGTGTGAGGAGACGACACATCATTCAAATTCAAGGTTTGCGCGGCATGGCTGAATATGTGTTTTTTAGGTGTTTGGCACGCTTAAAAAGCATCCGTGGAGTGGTCAAAACCGGCCTAAAGACCTCATAATTCCAGGAAATCGGATGACAACAAGGTTGGGTGAATTGTGCAATGGTCGAGTAGACGGAACATCAATCGGAGTTGTCGTGGGACCACGGTGACCAAAAACACACCCTGCGTGTCGTAAATGGCTAAAACATGCATTTAACGATCAAATGCATATCGAACGACATCAACATGACATGAAATCACACAATAACACCCTAATTATTACTGGTGAGGTGTACGAGAAGATGGCATGTCATTCGAACACATGGTTTTGCACGACACAACTGAATATGTGTTTTTTAGGTGTTTGGCGCGCTTGAAAAGTATTCTTAGGGTGGTAAAAACCGGCCGAATGACCTCGGAATGCCATGAAATCAGACTAAAAGAAAGGGTGGGTGAATTTTGAAATGGTCAGAAAGACGGCACATCAATCAGAGGTTTCATGTGACCGTGGTGACCGAAAACGCACTCTGCGTGTCGTAAATGGCCAAAACATGCGTTTAACGGTCAAATGCATACCGAACGACATTGGCATGACGTGAAATCATACGAGAACACCCTAATTATTACTGGAGAGGTGTAAGAGGAGAAGACACATCATTCAGACAAAAATTTTTGTGCGGCACGGCTGAATATATGTTTTTTAGGTGTTTGGCATGCTTGAAAAGTGTCTGTGGGGTGGTCAAAACCAGCCTAAGGACCTCAGAATTCCATGAAATCGAACGACGACAAAGGGTGGGTGAATTGTGAAATTCTCAGGCAGACGGCGTGTCCAATTGGAGGTGTTATGTGACCGCGGTGACTGAAAACATACTCTGTGTGTCGTAAATGGACAAAACATGCGTTTAACGGTCAAATGCATACTAAACGACATTGGCATGATGTGAAATCACACGAGAACATACTAATTATTATTATTGAGGTGTACTAGGAGACATCACGTCATTCCGACATAAGGTTAGCACTGCACTGCTGAATATGTCTTTTTTTGGTGTTTGGCGTGCTTGAAAAGCGTCCGTGAGGTGGTCAAAACCGGCTGAACAATCTTAGAATGCCATGAAATCAGACGAAAACAAAGGGTGGGTGAATTTTGAAATAGTCGGGTAGACAGCACGTCAATTGGAGGTGTCGTGTGACTGCGGTGACCGAAAATGCACTTTGTGTGTTGTAAATGGCCAAAACATGTGTTTAACGGTCAAATGCATACCGAACGACATCGGTATGATATGAAATCAAACGATAACACCCTAACTATTACTGGTGTGGTGTACGAGGAGACGGCACATCATTCGGATGCAAGGTTTGCGCGGTATGGCTGAATATGTGTTTTTTAGGTGTTTGGCGCGCTTGAAAAGCATCCGTGGGGTGGTCAAAACTAGCCGAATGACCTCGTAATTCCATGAAATCAGACTAAAACAAAGGGTGGGTGAATTTTGAAATGTTTGGGCAGACGGCATGTTCAATCGGAGGTGTCTTGTGACCGTGGTGACCGAAAACGCACTCTATGTGTCGTAAATGGCCAAAACATGCATTTAACAGACAAATGCATACTGAACGACATCGGAATGATGTGCAATCACACGAGAACACTCTAATTATTAGGGGTGAGGTGTACGAGGAGACGACACGTCATTCAGACGCAAGGTTTGAGCGGCACGGCTGAATATGTTCTTTTTTGGTGTTTGGCGTGCTTGAAAAGTGTCAGTGGGGTGGTCAAACCTGCCGAATGACCTTGGAATGCCATGAAATCGGACAAAAACAAAGAGTGGGTGAATTGTAAAATGGTCGGGCAGACGGCATGTCAATCAAAGGTTTCGTGTGACCGCGGTGACCGAAAATGCACTCTGCGTGTCGTAAATGGCCAAAACATGTGTTTAATGGTCAAATGCATACCGAATGAAATCAACATGATGTGAAATCACATGGGAACATCCTAATTATTACCGATGAGGTGTACGAGGAGACGACATGTCATTCAGACGCAAGGTTTGCGCGACACGGCTGAATATGTGTTTTTTAGGTGTTTGGCGCGCTTGAAAAGCGTCCGTGGGGTGGTCAAAACCGGATGAACGACCTCGGAATGCCATGAAATCGGACGACAAGAAAGGGTGCGTGAATTTTGAAATGGTCGGGCAGACGACATGTCAATCGAAGGTGTCGTGTGACCGTGGTGACCGAAAATTCACTCTGCGTGTCGTAAATGGACAAAACATGCGTTTAACGGTCAAATGCATACCGAACAACATAATCATGATGTGAAATCACATGAGAACACCTTAATTATTATTGGTGAGGGTGTACGAGGAGACGGCGCATCATTCGAATGCAAGGTTTGCGCGGCACAGCTGAATATCTATTTCCATCTCTTTAGGGTAAGTAGATTCTGAGTACCTATTGGAGGCCTTAAGTTTTTGTTATATGTATGTGAAATAAATGGGAACCACCAGTATCAATGTTCTAACACTCTGTACAGCCCTTCCACCCCCCAAATAGCCTACCTCACCCCCCGGACAGCCCCCCTCACCCCCGAACAACCCCCACCCCGGACAGCCCCACCCCCCCCCCCAACCCCCAGATAGCCCCCCACCCCCCGGACAACCCCCCCCCCCCTCAAAGTGGGACTATATCTATTCTAATAGTTAACCCTTTTCAATGTAACTCCCACCCTCAAACACTAAAAGAAGGATGGATTCATTAACCTTACTTACCATATGGAGAAAAGTCAAGATACTTACCTGAAACCAATAATGACAGCACAATAGTGAGCATGATAAAGAGAGTGAAACCTCTAGAAACAACACTACAAGAGTAAATCCCCTTATTTAGTATCATTCTACTTCCCCTAAACCCAATTTTTCAATCATTATAGTTTCCGCTACGATGTCACCTATCCGGACACCCTTTATGTTTGTTCCCACTCAACCCGTGCTGAGAAGTGGTTCCGTGACCCACCTCATCAAGTAATTTTATTACTGAATTTGTTGATCACTCCTTCCCCATCAGACCATGGGACAAAGGGGCTGATTAATCCTTATTTCTATATTGGTGGAATCTAGGTAAAGGAGGATGTTTTGTATGCTTATAGGTCATCCAAACACCCCCCCCCCCCCCCCCCGCCCTCACCCCGGACAGCCCCCCTTACCCCCGGACAGCCTTACCACCCTCGGACAGCCTACCACACCCCCGGAACCCCCCCCCCCCCCCTAGGGACAGCCCCCCCCCCCACCCCCAAACAGCCCCCCTACCCCGGACACCCCCCACCCCCGTACAACCCCCCCCCCCCCCACCCCGACCCCCCCCCCCCCCCGCCCTCACCCCAGACAGCCCCCCTCACCTCAGACAGCCCCCCGCACCCCCCCCCCACCCCCCGAACAGACACCCCCCCTCACCCCCGGACAGCCCCCCTCACCCCGTACAGCCCCCCAACCCCGGACAGCCCCCCTCACCCCCAGACAGCCCTCCTCAAAAAACTTTACATTTAAAGTCTAAAATAATATATAACATTAATTCAATAATAAATATAAAAAACACACCTCGTAAATATGATGCGTCATGCACGGTCATGGATGATACCTCTATCTGGTGTGTCAGTGTCCTACAAAAAATAAAAATTATAAATATTTAATAACTAAAATAATATAAAGTAAATAAATAAATTCAGTATAAACCTACATCGTATGATCTCCTACACCAGTACCCGGACGCACATATTCCCGCAGTGTTTTAACCTCAGCGATCATATTACGCATTTATCTCCTCGAAAGTGCGCAATAGTGCCTTGAAATCTAAAATCTATTGTTTCATCTAAGAAACAAAAAGATCAACAACCTCATTGTGTGATACTACAGAACAAGGAATCCCCGTTCCATAGGTCAAACTATATCCATGTCCGTTATGACCAATAATGCGATGGAAGATCTCATCCCTTCGCATGGGAAGTTGTTGTTGATTCTCTGGCAGCTATTCTAACTCAGCTTAAAATTGAGCCTGTGTAATATTTAAATATATATACATATATATATATATATGTTTATATACAAATGCATTTAAGTATTGGTAATGAGTACAAGCACTTACTATAAGAGCTGCAGCCTCAGGATCATTTCGATCACGAATCCTCATCCACACCGACATTTTATCAGTCGGTGCACCTTTCTCCCATAACTGTATACCAATAAAATATAATAGTATAACACAAAACCACAATAAATAATAAAAAAAATGAATAATAAATACCTCAAGTCAGATCTGAGAAATGTGACGAGTCCCGAGCCTGTGAGCTGGTCCCTGCAACGCTCGATTCTCGAAATGGCGTGTTGACACCTCCTACATACAATTAATTCAAATTTCAAGCAAATATAATGTCAAACATTCTTGAAAATATATATAACAAAATAAATATACTAACTGAGACAGCCTCAGTAGACCAATATGCAACTAAGTTACGCCACTGAGACGGGAGAACACTTATCGGGACTTTTTCCAGAATGTTTGTGGCACTCATATTTGGTACCCAGTGCTCCCTCTTGACTTTTCCTTTATAATATTTCCACATATTATGAAATTTTATCATAAAAACATGCTGAAACTCATCAGGTAACACTTTCGGATTATTCTATTTAAGAAAGAAATCACACATGTTAGTATTTTTAAAACATAGGGAAGAAACTAAATTGGTCTTCTTACCTTAACTTCCCTCCAAAGCCAACCTAATGTATCCCGAGGGATAGAAGTCCAGTCCCGTGTGGACAATGGAAATTGATGTGGGTCACGTATGATATGACTCAACTGACGAATAAATACAGGGGAAGTCAGTCCCATAGGATGAAATCTTTTGTCAAATGAAACATCATAAATCATGTCGAAATTCCATGATAAAATCCCACGACTAGGGCCTCTCTTGCGAGAGGAAGAAGCAGTTGAGTCTGATCCTGTTGAAAACAATTTTATAAATAATTTGACATATGTTCATATATACAAACATATATATATATATATATATATGTTTAGAAATTACATAAAAAATCAGAAACAGTTACATTCAAACATACCTTGACCCTGAGACGTAGATGTATCAAATGGATGATGTGGATCTGCTGCCTATTCCCCTGACATGCTTGAGATCGTAAAAAACATTAATAAGGGGACCATCCACAATTTCAAAAAGATAAATTGGATTGTTTTTAAAAAAATATAACTTGTACAATAGTCAATCAAACAATAAGAGATAGAATAATTAATTGTAAATGGATTTTAAAAAATCAAAAAATTAACAAAATAGAAATAAAATTATGTAAAAAAAGGCTTTTATTTAGAGGGGGTGTTGTGGGGATGTCCGGGGTGGGGTGGGTGTCCGGGGTGGGGGTTGTCTAGGTGGGGGGGATGTCCAGGGTGGGGGGATGTCTGGGGTGGGGGGGTTGTACGGGGGGTGGGGGTTGTCAGGGGGTGGGGGGCTGTCCGGGGGTGAGGGGGGGCTGTCCGGGGTTGGGGGGTTGTCTGGGGTGGGGGCTATTCGGGGGTGGGGGTGTCTAGGGTGAGGAGTGGATGTCCAAGGTTTTGGGGGCTATCTGTGGTGGGGGGCTGTCCGGGGGTGAGGTGGGGGGGTTGTTCGGGGTGGGGGCTGTTCAAGGGTGGGGGGGCTGTCCGGGGTGAGGGGGGTTGTCCGGGGGTTGGGGGCTGTCTGGGGTGGGGGGGCTGTTTGGGAGTGGGGGGGCTATCCGGGGTGGGGGAGTTGTTCGAGGGTGGGGGGAGCTGTCTGGGTGGTTGAGCGGGGGCTATTCAGGGTGAGGGGGGTTGTCCGGGGGTGGGGGGATGTTCGGGGGGGTTGTCCAGGGGTGAGGGGGGACTGTCCGGAGTGGGGGGATATTCAGGGGTAAGGGGGGTTGTCCGGGGTGATGGGGGCTGTCCGGGGGGTGGGGGATGTCCGGGGTGGGGGGGAGCTGTTCAGGGTGGGTGAGCGAGGGTTGTCCGGGGTGGGGGTGTCTGGGGGGTGGGGGCTGTCTGGGGTGGGGGGTGTTTGGGGGTGAGGGGGTGATTTCCGGGGTGAGGGGGATATCCGGGGGTGGGGGAGCTGTCTGGGTTGGGGGGCTATTTGGGGGTGAGGGGGGGGCTATCCGGGGTTTGGCGGGAAAACAATTAGACACCTTTTATTAAACCTGAAAATCGATCATTTCTCCTTCAACAGCCGCTCTGACCCAATAAATATCATCTTCATGTTTAACTACAGTATGTTGATCAAGTTGTTGGGCAATAAAAGGATCAGTCTCAGGTTCATCTTGTTCAAACAGAAACACTCATCGCTGGGACATTTTCACAACAACTTTCCAACTAGGAACTGAAGGCAAAGTAACGAAGAATACTTGTTCTGCTTGTGATGTCAAAATGAAAGGTTAATTATCAACTCATTCATTTCTGTATAACATATAGTTAAAACTCACCATTGTAAACTGATATTGATTGACTTTACTTCCACGCACTGGATCAACCCAATTATACTTTAACAATATGTACTTAAACCCATGTGCGTATAAAACTTCAATGATATCTGTCAATTGACCATAGTAATAACTAGAATAGACGAATGGACAACCGATGCCACTATTTTTTGTTTCTCATTTATCATCAATATCTTGAATGTGAAATCGAAATCCATTAGAATCTATATCTTTATAACGATGAGCTGTTATAGATGGACCCTCAGCTAGTTGGATAAATTCTTCAGTTAGCATGGGGTCACCTAACTCCCTAGGCTTATGAACCTACATAATTCACAGAATTCAATAATGATTTCTGAAGAAATAAATTATTATAATACTTCACTCTTAATGAAAATCAATTTATACGTACAAAATCCTTGAACCAATCATGAAATGATGCATAATGGGATTGTTGAATTTGATAATCCGTCGCATGATACATCTCTTCTTTTATCTCATTAATGTGTTTCCTGAAAATAAACAATCTCAATGTTTAAATGAAAAACTTATTCAAACAAAACATGTAAAAGTTAAATAATAAAATTTATAAAACACTTACTACATTAATGGTGCAACTGATTGAGTATTGAACAAGATGTATCAATGCACTTGTATCCACTCGATGTTGTCCATATCAAATGTGGTTCCTTCTCCAACTGGACCATCTTGAATCCGAGAGGGATTATCTAATTTTTTTTCAAAATCCATAAGATATTCTACACAAAAATCAGTACACTCATCCATCAAATAACCATTGGATATTGATGCCTCCGAACGAGCTATGTTGCATACAAATCGTTTCAATGTATTCAGATACTGCTCAATAGGATACATCCACCTGAATTGCACTAGACCAGCAGCCATTACTTCATCAGTTAGGTGCATTGTCAAGTGAACCATAACATCGAAAAATGAGGGGGGAAATATCTTTTCAAGGTGACAAATCGTAAGTACAATTCGGTCCTAAAAACTTTTTAAATCACTCATTCATTTATTTCTTAAACAAAGTTGTCTAAAAAAATTACTCATCTCAGTCAACGGTTGAACAACATTGGGGGATAAACAATCTCAAATTGCGATTGGAATCCACTGGTGAAGTAGTATATGATTTTCATGACTTTTCAACCCTTGAAATGTCTTGCTCTTCAAATTCACTCACTTTGAAATATTAGAAGAGTAACCATCATGAACCTTGAGCATCTTTAAAATGGAAAGAAATGTTTCTTTCTCCTTTGTAGTCATCGTATACTGTGCAGCAGTCATATATGCCTTGTTTCCCTCAGATAACTGCAAATTCAACTATTTCCTTAAACCCATTTATTCCAAAACATGATGTGCATTAACATGGTCCTTTGATTTTCCACCGACACCTAAAATGGTCCATAATATATTATCACAAACATTTTTTTCAATGTGCATGACATCCAAATTGTGCCTTAGCATGTTAGTTTTCCAATATGGAAGATTGTAAAAAATAATTTTATTTTTCCAATTGTGACTGCGTTGTCTACCTTCACCATGAATATTACATAATGGATGAGCCACTAAATCCTGAAATTCATATACTGTGCGGATGTTTTCTTCCTCAATATGCGGTAACATTTCGACTCCTATAATGATCTTTGGTGCTGGGCTGAACTCTCTAGAACCATCAAATGTCACTTTGTCCTTTATGAACCTGTGATGAGGGGGGAGAAAATGTATGTGACCCATGTATGCCCATTTTTTGGAATGTTTAATCCATATAGATTTTTTACTTTTATTGCAACAAGGTCATGAAAATTCCCCTTTCGTACTCCAGCCTGATAAATTTTCATAAGTTTGGAAATCATTGATTTTCCACAATAAAGCAGCCTGCAATTTGAAAATTTCATTCATTTCACATTCATAAGTCATCACCACATCGCCCCAAAATTCATTCAACTCATCAATCAATGGTTGAAGGTAAACATCAATCTTATCCCCCAGACTTCTTGGTCCATCTATAAGAGTGCAAAATAATATAAATTGTTGCTTCATATAAAGCCACGGAGAAAGATTATATGGAACCCACACCATGTGCCATGTGCTATGAGTTTCACCAACCATAGACTTGAATGGATTGAAACCATCTGCTGCCAACCCTAATCAGACATTATGAACATCTTTAGCAAAGTCGGGGTGTCTCTTATCGAAATCCTTCGATGCACGAGAGTATGTCAGGTGGGTTAACATATCACTTTCTTGATTCCTTTTTTACATGCCATCTAATTAAATTAGAAACTTTAGATGACATAAAAAATCTTTTCAACCTCTGATTTAGGGAAAAGTAATTCATTTTATTTACGGTAATCGGTTTTCCCTGTTTCACAGTCTGACTTTGATGAGTCTGATTTCTCATGTTCTCTTTCCACCTAGAAGTGCCACAGACTGTACAAATATCCAAATGCGCAGTTTCTTTTCTAAACAATATAAAATTGTTTGCACATGCATCTATTGTCTCATATGTAAAACCTAAGTTCTTTGTCAACTTAGGAGCATGGTAATACAACTCAGGAATCTTAGCGTCGACATGAACGATGTGTCTGACCACTGATTCAAAGTCATCAAATGCAACAACTCCATGATAAACGGAAATTTATTGTAAGCAGTACATCCAGGATATAATTCCATTTTCGCATCATCAAGTACTTTATAAAACCTTCTCGAATCACTATCTACACCAGATCACAGATTTATCTCACAGGTATCAATGTTCTAAATGTCAATTCCTTCAGGAGCCAACCCACGTACCATTTCAGTAAGCATTTCATGCATTGGATTATTCATCCTCACATCAACATTCATCTGAACTGCATCTGCATTTTGACAACAAATATATTCTTCCACATGATGAGTCCAACTCTTATAATTTTTCAGAAATCTATTCAAGAATAGGTGCTCTCTCACGGTATCTCATGTGAATTGATATCTATTTGCACATTTTCTACACGGAAAACTAATATAGTCACTTTTAAATCCTCCAGTGAACTCAATGAACTGCATAATGCCTTCGAAATATTCTCTAGACATTCTATTTGGAAGATAAATCCAACTCTTATCCATAATAATATCTATATAAAAAACATTTTCAAAAATGTGGTCAAGCCTCAAACATTTTCTTATGGGATACACACACAGACTCAAGAATGCTATAAATCAAATAACAACACAAATTAATATTAATCCATTCAATATATACATGGATTGTACTTTGTATGTAACTTCTAACCTCAAGTAAATTGTGTTGTCTTCTTATACAAACACTGTCAACACACATTGTTTCATAATTCTTCATGCACACAAGCTCGTATACACATGAACTTCAATTTATACAATTATTATTCACACACAATATTCATATAATCTTTATGCATGCCAACTTTGTGCTGTAAAATGCCCAAAATCAAAACTCTTAAATGGAAGTTAGGGCATACCTGATAGCGCTACAAATCTAGAAGGGAGGGGAGCCGAAGGTGGTGTTGCGAGAGAGAGGAGGGGCAGCGGAGGGGAGCCAGAGTCTGAGGCAGTGCGGTGAGGGAGGGGATGGGCGATGACGGGAGGCCGGAGGCAGTCACGTGGTGTCAACAGTAACCGATGACGAGTGGCGGCATTGTGGCGAGGTAGAATAGAAGCTTCGGGTAGGGTTCGGGCATTGGGGGGTTCGACTGCAAGGGGGGGGGGGGGCAGAGGCAGTCGCGCGACATCGGCGGTGCAGTGTCGGAGGTGACCAGTGATGGTAGGCGGCGGTGTGGTGAGGTAGAAAAGGCATTGTGGGTATGGTTTGGGCTCGATGGGGGTTCAACCACAAGGGTGGGGGAGTGCGGGGTAGGGGCGAGTGATGTCGGCAGTGCGGCGAACGGTTCCGGCGGCAGCGTTCATCACTATGGGGTATGGTTTCGGCGGTGTGAGGGGGTGCGTGAGGGGGGTTTGAGCATGAGGTTGTGGGGGTGGAGAGTGGGTAGGGTGGAATAAGGGGGGTTTAGACTCAAGGTTTTATAAAAAATATATTTAAAGATAAATATATCATAAAATACTAGAGTATTACATTCTACCCACTTATAAGAATTTCAAACTTGAAATTCAATCACTCCAGTATAAAAAAGTGATATATCTATTTCATCACATCCTAGGGTTTTGATGTAGCTTCTTCGAATCTTTAATTACTCCAGATAAATTTAATTAGGTGAGCAGTCTTGTTTCATAACACTTTATCTCTATGATACATGATTTATGCCTTTTGTTCATCATATTAATGATCATTCTCTAGCGATATAACCTTTGAGTTCAGTACATGTGAAGGATCAGGAACATACTTCCTCAGGAGAGATATATGGAACAAATTGTGACCATGATATAGGTTTGGTGGAGCCACCAAGTGATAAGCCACATCACCTACTCCATAAAGGATCTCAAAGAAGCCAATATTAATAGGTCTAATATTTCCCTTTTTTCCAAATCTTATAACCTTATTCCATGTTGAAATCCATAGGAATACCTTTTCACCAACTTTGAATTCTATATTTCAACATTAAATTTTAGTATAACCTTTCTATTGACTCTGAGATTCCATGCTCTGTTTCTATGTAAGAACCTGATTTTTCTATGATGTTAGGATTATTTTGACTTTCAGTTGAACTCTGGTTTCTATTCTTTTTGGATTATACCCTGATTCAGTTCATGGGTTGGTTGGTAAGTTTTTTGAAAGGAAGAGGCAGGAGAGTTGTAGGTTGGTTGTAATCCAATTACACACCATGTAATTGGAATACATGATGTGTATAAATTACACAACATGTAATGGTCTGAGCAGATCCTTTCACATCATGTAAAGGGTTTTTATCAGGGGGGAGAGACCTTGAGCTTTACATGAAATTTAAATAATTTATAGGTCGTGTAAATGTCAAGTGTTCTTTTTTAAAAGGTGGAAGAGCCTCCTATTTTTTAGACAAAACCTCACCCCTATCTCTCTCTTGTGCAGGATCCACCCATGGATCCCTAAGCTTGGTTCTTCTCCTACTTTTCCATCTAGACTCTGATTTCAGGTCTATCTATCTCATTGGATGCAAAAAATTAAGATATTTACTCCTATGTAGTCATTATTCATTTCTCTTATCCTTGATAGATTTATTTTGATGCAGGCTCATATGCCCTATTTTCAGGGTGTTGATTCATTATTTAGTTTTCTTCTGATCCAGGACAATTTAACGGTTGATACTAGATGAGGCATCTATTACAGGAATGAGGTAGGTGGTCTATGAATAATCCCTAAAGTTTCACTATTTTATAAACCGATTCTATTTCATGCACTCTGATTTCATTGGGAATTGACTATTTAATTCATATTCATTTATTATAATCATCATTCTCATATTTAAGATCCCCCTATATATGTTATCCATCATTGGAAGTTGTGACCCCAATGCTGACCACACCAAGTAGGGTGTTTTCCATAATTATTCCTATAGTGGCTTGTTGTGATTATTTTTTCCATCGTTTAGGCATTATTTCACTTGACCCACCTAAGGTAAGTGTTATAAATTAATTTATGTATTATTAAAAGGAAAGTATACTATAGATATAACTTAGACTTTACTTATATAAATGGAAATGGGTTACTTGTCCTTATTTTCCATGTTGTTCCTAATAAAAGTAAATGGAAATAACCTATTAAATGTTTATAAACTAAAATGGTAATTGGATTCATTTCCTTAGCTCACCTTTTCATTGTTATAAGAATTAAAGGAATCAACTTAATTACTAAATTTTTTATTAAACCAATAAATGGTTTTATGTCCTATTTAGCCTTGTTGAATAGTATAAAAGGAAATGGAATGAACCAAATGATTTATTAAAAATGAATGATTATTACATGGACTTAATTAAATAATGAATTATGTATAAGGTGTCTATTGTATATGGACCTTTTCAACTTTATAAGAGTTTTTAGACTTGATCTATGTGTTGGATTCCTAAGGGAATTCCTTGAGTACTTAAAGGTCTCCATTACAATTCAAGGAGCTAGTTTCCAAGGGAGATACCCACCTTGGAATATTGTCTTTTTCTACTAGAGGATGCCTAGAATAATTCCATAGGACACCTTCACTATCTTATGGATATTATGATTCCTATGATACACTCCTTGGACCCACCTTGATGTATTTGGATATGTGATTCCATGGATACAACCATTGGTCCCAGTCATTGATTATCCCATTATGCCTTGAATGATATCCTTAAGCTTGGTTAGAATCATATTATGGTGGAATGCCTTGTAAGATTCTCCTTGGATTACAATTAGATCCCTTATATTAAGGTTAGAGGTTATTACTACATTGGATCTACCCATGAGGTCAAGGATTCCTTGGTTACTACATTAGATCCTCTTTCATTATTATCATTATTAAGGATTCCTTGGTTATTACCTTGGATCCACTATTATGATTATCAGTATTATAGGATGCTTTGTTATACCTTGGATCCTTTATTATTATTATTATTATCATGATATGATTTCAGTTCTATTAATACCTCACGTGACTTACATAATATAATATGGAACATAATTAATTAAATGATTACATGTTCTGATACTAGCTGAGGGTGAAGTAGGTATAAGGGTATTAATGTCGCTTTACACTATTTACTTTCATATATATCTACACACTATTTGATTTTATATTACATTAACTAGATGGTATAGACTTCATTGGTGGTGGACAGATGATATTTATCTCATACCCTATCTGGGATACTAATAGTACCCAGATATATTATATGTATGCAGGTGTTGATAAGTAGAATCATCCCTCTTTGGACACCTGATCTTTCTTGATTTCTTAGGATGAATCTTTGTAGCATATGATAGGTCTATTTCTCAGTATGCTAGATAGTTTTGGATTCTTTTTTATTACTGTGTATAGCATGTATACATGTTTTCTAGATTTATAGAGACATGAAATATATCATCATCATTTTTTATATGATTCAGTTTTATTTTTGATTATATTTATCTATTTATTGGATGTTATGTCTTCTTCTGATACGATGGGTTACTGGTCTTGTTGTGTTATATTGTCTACTTTCAATGTGTCATCTATTTACATATGCTTCTGTTATTTACCTTTTACTATATATTTTATGTGCTACACTCTGGTAATGAGGGTATATTCTCCTCATGGACACACCATTGTACCAAACTACTAGTCGGTAGCCTCTAGCATACATGGAGGTGCGCTTGAGATCATGTGTCTAACCAACTTTGGTAATCCATGCATAAATGAAGGGTATCATCAATATTCTTAGGGAAAAGCATGGGTGAACCCCAATAAGAAGTGTTAGTTAGGAAATATAAAAACATTAGACTCAAGATCCTCCAAAAATATCTTGAGATCATGGAGATCAGTAGGTGTTATCCTGTACAGATGAATAGACACTAGATCTTCTCCTGGAACAACCTAAATTGTAAACTCAACCTATCTCTCTCATGAGGTAAGCCAAAAAATCATCACGGAAGACATCCCTAAAACAATATACCATGGGATGAAAATATGTTTTTGTTAAACCCTGCTCCTCTGTGAAAAGACTAGAAATATAGGTGGTAACTCCACCTTTCCCATGATGCTCTGATCCAACTCTACTGGTCTAGACATTCCACTCACACTTGTGAAGATAACTATTTTCCTCTGGTTATATTAATAACACCTTGCAGTGATATAATTCCACATAGGCATGATATTGATCCAATCAACGTATCCCTATAATGAAATCAAATCCTATCATCTTGGGAATAAATAGGTCACATAAGAATATATAATTTCCTACCTTAAGGGGGAAGTCCCTACACTAGCATATGCCCTCATACTGTAAACCCAGTAGTGTATCCAGGGTCATAAAACCATAGTAATAATTAATCTACAAACTGAGACTTTATACGGTCAATTGGGTGAAAAAGGAGTTTGAATCACCTATATTAAATAAATAAGATATAATAGTCTAGTCTACTAGAATAATACCTCATACTGTAGACGGTCTTTCACTCTGATCCTTGGGGACCAACTATAATACATGAAACTAGCATGGTCCACAATCCAGTTCTATAGTTGTACTACCCTAAGTAGGTCTACTCTACTAATGTTGATAATAATAATTCTGGCTACCATGGCCATGACCTCCTCTATGGCCAGTCCTGCTGGTGCTACTCCAAATACTCGACTGACATGGTGTAAAAGATCCTACCCATGAAGGTGGAGCAGGTACGGAGCCTCTTCCACTAGAAGTAGATGGAAGGGTGTGATATTATGTATAAAGGTTCTATATATATCCACAATAATAGAACTCCTAAGGATATATATCATACTGAGGCTTCATACACCCCTCTTGTCAATATTGATGGCATAGAACGGAGCTGCTAGTGTGATTACTCTGACCGTCACTACTCTGAAGAGAAACCTTGAGGGAATGCTTCCTAATACCAGAAGAACTACAGGCCTGCCTCAATAATAAACCTCTATTCCTAGAACTATCTTCTTCCATCAAGTTGAATTCAGTTATAAGATCTTAATTAACGATCATAAAAGATTTAGGTAGGCAAAATACATTCACCTGAGTATAGATGGAATACTTAAGTCTATACTCGATGGGTCTACCATGTGATAGATCATCACTGAAATGAAGTGGTGAAAAGACAAAACTATATAAAATAGATGAATAGTCCATGACTGAAATAGGAACTTTCTCCAGGCCTATGATCTCTCTGGATCAGTCATATCTCAGTGTCTGAGGAAAAATGTACTCATAAAAGAAAGTCTAGAAGTCAGCCCATACTATTCCCTAATGATAACCAGCATGGGTAATCACATACCACCATCACTTGGACGAATCATGAATAATATGGGTTGAAATATTGACCCTATACTCTAGAGGAATCTCTAGATGCTCAAATATAGATAGAGTGGTATGGGATGAAACATCATATAATAGATTTTATCATTAGGTGTTCCACCTATCTTCATGTGATGACGGAGAACCAACGACCTGCAGGCCAGTTACATCCACTTCCAGTCTTGGAATCGAAATGGGGAAATGTTTATGTATACTTTGTAGTTGTCTTATAGAGGGAGTATCAAGGTATAAACATAGTTTGGGTGGTCGTGGATCAACTGAAAAAATTATTCCACTTTTTTCTTATCTGGGAGACTTTATCTGTTGATGATTTGGGAAGAATGTATGCCCATGAGATTATATTAATCCACAGGGTCCCTAGTACTATAATTTTATATAGGTACTCTTGTTTTACATCAAGGTACTAGAATGGGTAATAGAGATATTTTGGTACACAAGTGCTTTTGTGCACAACTTTTCACCCTCAGACCAATGGTCAGTAAAAAAAGATGATACATGTGATAGAGGACATGCTCCAGGCATGAGTTTTTTATTTTAACCATTATTAGTAGAATAATATCTCACTTTTCTAGTTCTCTACAATAACATCTGTCATAGGATGATTCATATGTATCTTTTTTAGGCCCAATACAGTATCCCATTCCATTTAACCCCGTGCTGGTTAAAGGCAGGTGTGGCAGCGTTACTGGGTCCTCTTCTCATCCAGGAGACTTCAGAGTAGGTTCATCTGATCAAGAAGCATATGTATACTACTCATTCTAGACAAAAATATTCTACCGATCACCATAGAATACCTCTAGAGTTTGAGGTTGGGTATCTCATGTTCATGCGGGAAACTCCTAGGCTTGGGAATAAACAGATACCTAAGAAAGGGAATATATCACCATGTTTTATCGATCCTTATGAGATCTTAGAGAAAGTGGGTATGGTAGCCTATCATTTTCTATTACCACATAGGTGCCATTCCATGCATGAAATCTTCCATGTTTTAGAGCATCACCATTATCATACAAACCCATCTCATTTTTTTTATCCTGAGGAAGTTGAGTTAGATGTTGATTCTTCATTTGAGGAGTACCCTATACACATCGGTGACTACAACATGAAGGATCTATGAGGTCGGTCTGTCCCTATAGTATAGGTGATATATCAACACAAACATGTACTGGATGAGACCTTGTAGTGGGAGGCTAATGTATATTCCCAATGGTCAGAGTTGTTCTCAGACAGTGTTTTGCTGCCCTTTGATGGTGAACTTAGGGATGAGTTCCTTTAAGGGAGGAAGACTGTAAGAACCCTATTTTTATAATATATATGGATTCTTTGGAATTTTGGTTTAACTCTTGTTTATTTTCTTTTTTTATTAGACCTTGATCCGGGTCATGGGCCGGTTGGGTAGTTTTTTGAAAGGAAGAGGTGGGAGGGATATAAGTTGGTTGTAGGCCAATTAAACGTCATGTAATTGGAATACACAATGTATAATGGTCCGAATATAACCATTCATGTTGTGTAAAGGGTTTTCCTAGGGGGAAGACCCTGAGCTTCACATAATGTGTAAATCATTTACACGCCGTGTAAATGTCATGTGTGCGTTTTTTTAAATGAGGCAGGTCCTTCTATTTTTCAAATAGAACCTCACCCCTCTCTCTTTCTCTCATGAGAGACACCCATGGATCCCTAAGATTGGTTATTCTACCACATCACTATTTGTACTATGATTTTAGATCTGTCTATATTGTTGAATGTGTTCCGAAAACTAATTTATTCCTCTTGATCTTTCTATTTTTTATCTTCTCCTCAATGGAATTATTTTGATGTAGGCTCATGTGCCCTATTTTTAGGGAGTTTATATATTCTTCACATTTATTTAGATATAGTAAAAACTACAGGATGATATTGGATGAGGCATATGATGCAGGAATAAGGTAGTTTTTCTATGACTCATCCCTCAAGTCCTGTCATTTTATAAACTATAGTCATTGTGAACATGCCAATTTCATTAGGAATTTCCTATTTAATTCATATTATTTTCTTATAATCATCATTCTCATATTCTAGAGCCCCTTCTATATGTTATCCATTATTGGAGGTTGTGACCCCAACATTAACCACTCCAAGTAGGGTGTTTTTCTTAGTTATGCCTATAGTGGCATGTTTTGATTATCTACACCACCGTTTGTGCATGCTTTCAATTAACCCACATAAGGTAAGTGTTATAAATAATTTATGAATTATTAAAAGGAAATTATACTATAGATGTCACTTTTCCTTGAATTATATAAATAGAAATGTGTTTCTTTTCCTAAGTTTCCTTAATGTGTATAATAAAAGGAAATAGAAATAACATATTCAATGTTAATAAATTAAAATAGAAATTTGTTTTATGTCCTTAGCCTGCCTTTTCATTATTATGAGAAGTAAAGGAATGAATATAATAATTTAATATGTAATTAATGCAATAAATGGTTTCATTACCTAATTATTCTTATCACATTGTATAAAAGGAAATGGAATGACACAAATGATTTATTAAAAAGTCATGAGTATTACATGGCCTTAATTAAATAATGAATTATGTATAAGGTGCCTATTTCATATGGACCTTTCATATTTATAGGAGTGTTCAAAATTGACCAATTCCTTGGATTCTTGAGTGAATGCCTTGATCACTCTGAGGACTCCATTCTGATTCAAGAAACTAACTGCCAAGGGAGATACCCACCTTAGAATATGGTCCTTGTCTACTAGTGGATGCCCAACATAATACTATATGATCTCTTCACTATCTTCTAGATATTAGGATTCCTTAGATACACTCATTGGATCTAAATTGATGTCTTCAGACATGTGTCTCCATGGATACACCCATTAGGCCCACCCATTTTACCTTAGATAAGATCCTTAGACTCGGTTAGAATCATATTACGGTGGAATTCCTTGGGCGATGCCCCTTGGATTACACTCAGATCCCTTATAGCTAGGATACAAGTTATTACTGAGTTGGCTTGACCCCTAAGGTCAAGGATTACTTAGTTATTACCTTGGATCCTCTTTTATTATCATCATCATCAAGGATGTATTGGTTATTACCTTGGATCCACTGTTATCATTATCAGTATTATAAGATGCCTTGTTATACCTTGGATCCTTTAATATTATTATTATTATTATAATAATAATATGATATCATTACTAGTTATACCTCAATTGACTTAATATAAACCAAAACATAATTAATTAAATTATTAAATGTCCAGACACTAGCTGAGGAAGAAGCGAGTATCGTGATATTTATGTTGTTGTATTGTCTTTACTTTCATATATACCTACACACTGTTTTAGTTTATATAATATCAACTGGATGGTATATAATCCATTTGTAGTAGCCTACTAATATTTATATCACACCCTATCTGGGTCACTAATGGTACCCAAGAAGATTATATATATCAAGGTGTTGATAAGGGGAATCATCCTTCTTTGGACACCAGATCATGATTTCTTTCTTATGATGGATCTTAGTAGTGGATAACTAGGCTACTGCTCGAGATTTTGGTTATTTTTTGTCTTCTTTTTTATTCTTTCATATATCATATATTTCTATCTACCATGTATACATGTTTCTATCATTGTAGATACATGAAATGTATCATTATCATTTTTTATATGATTCAATTTTAGCTTTGTGTATATTTATCTATTTATTAAATGTTATTTATGCTTTTTCTATGGTGGGTTACTGGTCATGTTGTGTTATAGTGTCTTCTTTAGTTGTTCCATATATTTACATATCCCTCTGCTATTTAACTTTTATTATATATCTATTTTCCTACACTCCAGTAATGAGGTCATAGTCTCCCCATGGAAACAACCTAGTCCCTCGCTGCTAGTCAGCAGCCTCTAGCATATGGGGTGGCGTGCTTGAGGCCATGTGGCAAACCAGCTTCAGGGAACCATTGAGTAGAACCCGAGTTGAGATGTCACATGATGAATGGATATGACCTTATCAACCATTTATTTATCTAACAAAAATCTTAATATATTTCTACATCCAACTTCATCCCGACATGTTGGAGTTCTTTTCTTTCTTCTGTTGATGGCTTCATAAGGATCCATCTAAATGGTCAAGTGAAATTTATTATTGTAAGAGTATTCAATAAGAGTAATGAGTTGATCCCAACAAACATTATAATATATAGAATAATATATCAACATATCATATAGGTTTTTAATGGATCTCTTAAGGAATACCATCCATATGAGGATGATAGGCAGTACTAAAATACAACTCTAAATCCAAATCTTACTGAAGGCCTTTCCAAAACATTGAAATAAATATTGTATCATAGTTAGATATAATATAATGTGGTACTATAATCAATTTTACACTTACATAATGTATATTATGGCATGCTGATTAAGTGATAAATCATATCTAATGTAAATAAAGTGTACTGACTTCATAAGGTGATCAAATACCACCTAAATTTCATTATATCCTTAAGATGTTTTGGGGAGTCTAATAATGAAACTGATGGTGATTTCCTCCCATTTGAATTATTTTTTGGGTAATGGTTATAAAATACCATTATAATTCTATCTCTTGGCCTTAACCTTCTGACATACCAAGTAGCAATTTACACACTCTTTAATATATCTCTTCATGTTGTCCCACCATAAATACTATTTTAAATCTCTATACATCTTCATACTTCCAGTATGAATAGAGAATGATGAACTATGATCTTTATCCAATAATACCTTTTTAAAATATGGAATTTGTGGGTCATATAAATTGTTCCTAATCCATATTATTCTATCAAAATCATAGTTGAACTTGGGAAAATTTCTCACCTTTTTGTGGTTCTACATCTTCTTTCTATGCCTATTTAATATTCACATGGATATATGGTTGAAAAATAATTTGAGAAATATAATATTTCTAACCTTCCTTCAAGATTTAAATGTTTATCTTTTCAAATCAATAAATATTTGATCCTCTATGATCTTCATCATATATTAACTAACATGATCCTTTTGACTTCAAGAATTGTCCACATTGTTCTCATTTACATGGAGACAATGTATTGAGTAGTAAAAATATTTAATCAACTCTAACAACCACATATGTTTTATATTCATTTATATATTAGTGAATATGTCATTTAAAATTTTATGATCAGTATATATGTCACACCTTTATTTGTAAAGATATTGCCTCCATATTCATAATTCCAAAATTACCATATCTAACTCCAAATCATGAGTTGGGTAATTTTTATCATGAACTTTAAATTATCATGTGATATATGATTTCAACATATCATTATTAATGAGGAATCATCATAGTCACACCTTTGATGGATCACTATAGATAACAGACCATTATCCACTATAGGGTAGTGTAATTATAGGTGTGTTGACTAACCTTCTCTTCAGTTCCTTGAAATTTTCCTCACATTCAGATATCTAAAAGAACATGACTCCCTTCAATTTAACATGGTGATTAGATTATATATCCATGATAAATTCTTCACAAATATTTGATAATATCAAACCAAACCATGAAAAATATGGATCTCAGTTATAATGGTTAGTCTTGGACAATATTCAATTACTTCTATCATTGATGGATCTATTGGTATACCCTCTCTTTAGATTATATGACTAAAAAATAAACTTTCTATATCCAAAATTCACACTTTGAATGTTTTACATGTAGATTCCCATTCCTTAGGGTCTTCAATACAATTCTCAAGATACCTTCATAGTCTTCCTTTCTATTGTAATATATAGGAATACCATTTATATAGACTACCAGAAACTGGTTAATGTAATCTTTAATAACCCAATACATTAAATCCTTGAATATATAGGGGGAATTAGTAAGAAAAAATGGAATCACTATACATTCATATTATTCATACCTCATACATAGGGTTATCTTGTGTATATTTTTAATTTTGAACCTTAATCGATAGTATCCAGATCAAATATAAATCTTGGAAAATATTAAGAACCTCATAATTGATCAAACAAATATTCAATAAAAAGTAGAGTATACTTTTTCTTGATTGTTATCATATTATGTTCTCAATAATTAATGTAAATAAGAATTTAATGATCACTCTTATTAACAAAAACAGCAGGTATACCCCATGGTGAAACACATAGCCAAATGAATCCCTTATCAAGATTATCTGGGAGTTCCTTATTCAATTCCTTCAACTCAATCTAGATCGTTCTATATGGAGTCTTATAAATAGGTGTAGATCCTCGTATGAGTTCTTTTGAAAACTTAACATCCTGACTCGGGGGAAGACTAGGAAAATATTTTTGGAAATACATCAATGTAATCCCAACCAATAGGAATTTATTTGATGTTGATTTTCTCTACAACCATCTAAGATAAAAACCCATTTTTTATTGGAATCAGAACCCATACAATGGATTTAATTTATATTTAATGTTTACATTTATCATCCCACTAATATATTACCATAGGTTGGTTCATAATTTCAAATTTTAATTCCCTTCCTCAAAAAATGATATTGGATTTATATAAAGAAATTTAGTCCATTCCCAAAATAAAATATAATTCAACTAGAGGGAGAATTATGAGATTTAAAGGAAGTACATACCCACAAACTTCAATCAGAGAAGAATCATAGACTTAAGATGCGGTCATCATTCCATTAATATTTTTCAATTCTAATTCAATATCTAATGTTGAGGATATGAATGAAAATACCATGAGAATTTTCATGATATAAATGAATTCATATGACTAAGTTCAAACAAGGTACATAAAAATTTTAGCATGCCAATCACCACATCAACTTCATTTTTCTATCTTTATTCCATTACTAAAACCAACATGGTTAACATGAGAATAAAACATCATAGGAAGAAATCATATAATCTAAAAATAATTCATTGGATTTAAAAATCATGAAACCTTATTTTCAATATGTTAAATAATAGTTTTAACCTAGGCCATCCATGATCACCATCTATTCAAATCCATCATAATGTTTCATATTGAAAATGTGAATTGACCCATGGATATCCCTTGGGAGTGTCTAGCCAGTTGTGTAGTCTTGGGCTCACTCATCATGCATCAGTGTTGATCAAGTTAATACCCAATCCATCCCATCAAGAGTTGTTACCCCTAGGTGTATCTATGACACAATGAAATCTATTTTCTTTTATCTATATAGGGATTCATTTTCAAGGAAAATAATAATACTTTATTTACCATAACATAGGATTTTATCCCATATATAGGCTTATACAAGGGGTTCTCACTAACATTTTCTAATCATAGTTTACAAAAATAACTAAACCCTGGTATGATACCATCTATAACAACCCATACCTTGCATGCATATATATTAAATTTTATTAGATGAATATTCATTACATAACATAATGATTTATGCTATAACTATAAAGGTTTAGTGTCTTTTGAATCAAGGATACATAAACAACTGGTTTATAAAAGATCTAAATCATATATGACTGAGTTCTTCAAAACTACCACCATTCATAGACATATCATACTTGATACCTTTCTTTATATCCTGATGAAAATGAAACATAATAATGGTTAATTGAAAATGATCAGTAAGGGAAGACAAAGGAGATAACAATGATAGTATAAGCATAAAATGAGAATAATTTCTTGAGAACGTGATATTAAAATTTTAAAACCATACCCAATAAATCATAGATCATAAACATGATTCATGGAATAAAATATGGCATTTTATAGGACATGAATCATAAAGGAATAAAAAAACATGATCTACAAGAGAATAACATTAGAATAATATATATATTTATGGAATACACATAAGAATAGAGAGTCATTTTATTAGTCAATCATCATTATCAAGACTATAGTAATGGATTTATTTCACTCCCCATTCTATCATATCCATGGTCAAGGTTCACTCCCAATACTATCATATTAGACAAAGTCCATTATTTAATTGGGTTCACTACCAATTCTAGTTCTTATTATCTCATTCGATATCTATTATTACCCAATGCATTATAGGAAAATATAATTTTGGACCTACCAATCATATAATTAAAAAACATATGTGTTCCATAATTTCAAAAAAACATTCATCATATCATCATATCATAACCTATGGAAATAAAATGGGTTTTATAAACTTTTCATAATATCATAACGCATAGAAAATAAATGGGTTTTGTAAACATCTAATCAAAATAATCATAAAACTTCCAGATAATTAATATGGATGGTATCATCATATCATATCTCTATTAAATCATAGTTAACATCAAATTAAATTTTCCAAGATGAATAATTCCTTAAAAATTTACTATTTCTTGAGTAAAATACCATTTTATTTTGAAATCACTTATTAAAAATTAAAATATTTCCAAAATATTAAGGAACCCATTTTAATTTAAAGGAACCATGTAAAATTTTAAAGTTATCTTTAATTAATTGATCAATATTGACAGTAGGTAATTCTATTCATGATGATAATGTTAATACAAATATTTCATTCACATTTTTAGTAAAAAGTAAAAAAGTACCTTGATTGAAAAAAATAATAAAATTACTTCAAAATATTTTATATAAAGTTAAAAATGGGTGAAAAAAAATTTAAATAATAATATGATAATAGTAAAAACTTTCTTGAAAATATTTCAAATAAAACATGGACATATAAGAAAAATATTCCCGACAAGTGAGGAAATAAAGTCTATTTTCCTTAAAAACATTTTATAATTCATTTTATATACCAAATATAGGAAATTGGTACTATTACATGAAAATTTAATGAATAATAATAGGATAAGAAAATTAAAGGATTTTATTAGATAATTATCTTATAATTTCCCTCAATGTAAATTCAAGCATATATAATCCAGATTAATGTGATATTAGAACATAAATCTCATACCTCAAGTTCAACATGATTCGAAATCCCTATAACCTTATTTATAATAAATTTAAATTTATTATATATATATATATTATATAACCATATAAATATGATTATAATATTATATATGATCCAATTACAACATCTTAACTCTAATTTATTAATAATTCTTCATTAAAATCGTCATTTCTTAGTGTTAATGGTTTCATTTTTCATAGAAGTTTTGATTTAGCAGTTTTGTTCATAGTAAATTTATCATGGTACCATAGTATAAAAAAATTAATCATGATATGACTATCATATATATTCATTATTTAAATAATTATAATCATCCATAAATGGAAGAATTATAAAAATGATTTATATTGTTCATGAAGATGGTAAGTCGTATGTACGCATGAACACGTATGTCATTTTCTAACGAAAATATAAAAATAAATTGAAATTGTATTTATTCATTAGATAAATATAGTTATATAGTAAATATAATATATAAATATTAAATATATCATAATAATCATCCATGAATGATGGTGAAGTAAAATGAATATCTCTCTCTATGGAGGCGGTAGTCCACACGTACACGCGAGCAGTACTTTAACTTCTTATTTAATAGAATAGTGGGTGGATAATTGTGGTTACATTATAATAATAAAATTTTGGTGTATTTAGGATACATAATTTTTTATTTTATGATGAATAAAATATAATTAGAGGTGGTATACCAAGAAATATATTGAAAGAGGTCTGGTAGGAGGATTACCTCTTCTTCAGTAGACCACCTTTAAATCCCTTTTAAAGAAACCTTGGAATCATATTTAAAGAGGATTAGAAACTCTAATTAGTGTATATAGAATTTTATAAGATAATTTTTAAGGTTTTTTGGAATGTACGTTTCTCTAGGTGGTGTTAATAATAGAATATAGGTTGTATCCTTTTATAGTTAAGGGAAAGACATGCTTGGAATTACTTACAGGATTTAAATATAATAAATTATTTTTCATCTGAAAGTAGAAAAAAGTGGGAATAATTTTAAATATAAGATATTTTAATTTTTAAATATCAAAAAAATAAAATTTTGTCTAGTTTTTGTGGAATTTTAATCCTTACCTTTTGGTTTAACTTCTTTATTAACCAATTTTAACTATAGCCATGGTAATAACTTTATCAATACTAATGGGTTATAAATTTAATTATAAGGTCCAAATAGAAAAAAAAATGGTCAGTTTATAACATTTATGACCATATATAACCCCCTTGTCATCTTTCAATATTTTTATGATTTTTAATCATTTAATAATCTATTATTAACATAATATACCATTAAATTCATTTTAAGAACTATCCAAATATATTGACGTTAAAGACAAAAAATAATGAAATTAAATTAAATTATAAACTTTAAACACATCACCAATATGTTATATGTAACTATAAAATACATATAATATAATAATTGATCTAAATTTTATTATTTTGTATTTTTTAAAAAAATATTTATTTTATTTTTCTATTATTGGAACAATTATTGTGTCAGTGTTGCATAAGCATTTGAGGAAATTATACCATCACTAAAAATTAAATATATATTAACATAATAAAACAAAATTTATTATATTAAAAATAAAATTTTATATCCATTCATAACATCTTTTTATCCCTATGTGAAGATATATGTGAAATTAAAAACAAGTGGGTGACATTTTGGAATCTTCATTACTTAAATTAATATGAAGGTCTTTTATCAAAGAAAAATGGAAAAAATTGCCATATTTTAGAATAAATGATGATCATGGATGAACTAAACTCATACAATAGGATAAAATAATGTGTTTTGGATATTTTTAGGCCTTATCCCATAGTTTTAACCATGTTTTATCTTTACCTAGGTGACACATATTTACTACGGTTAGTAATCATAGTGAACAAAAATAAAAGGGTCCTATTTACCAAATTTTTACCTACTAATTAAAAATTTGGAAATAATTCTTAAATATTTAATTTTTATAAGTGTGATAAATTAATATTTATATAAATTTGTAAAACACAACAAAAAATATTTTTTAGAAAAATGTGTTTCTAAGCATAAAAATGATCTTATACAAAAATGAAGATTAATGGTGATTCATATATAATTAATTATATTATATCTAATTAAAAGATAATTGTGTATTTTATGATCAAATTCAAAACATAATGGTACATTAACTTCAAAATACATGATAGTTTTACAAAAAGCAGTATTGTTCACTATTCACTGAAAAAAATTAGAAAAATCTTAAAATTTCACCTTAAGTTAATTTTGATAAGATAATTTAAAAACGATATCCTTTTTGTAAAAAAAATTATAAATTTTATATAAATTGATAATAATAATTTCACATAAAAATCTATTAAACCCGTTTTTGAATAGAAATCATTTTTGAAGCTTTAAATGAATTTTGGAAAAAATTGAGTTCTTATTTACTAAGCATTAACAGATAAATTTGTATTGAGAAGGACCATTGTATAGAAATTTCATATTTTGGTTACTAATATTCATACCCTCTATTTCACTGGATAGGTTCTAAATTTACACTATATTAGGATTTATTTATACTTGGGGTTGTGTATCAAGAAATCTATCAAAGAAGTCAAACTTATTTAAAGAGAAATATATAATAAAATTTGAGCATGTTATACACCAGGTTAGTGGGGATGTTGGAATAGGGTACCACCTTTGATTTATTTTATAATTTACTATACTTATTTTTTATGTATATTTAGAGAGTGTATTTTTGGTGAGATGGTATAATGGAATGGCCTCAGATGGGACCGTGTTCCAATTATAATATTTATTAACTAATGATTTATTACGATTATTTCATATTGAAAAGAGTGTTTTGAGGATCATCCTACCAATTGTATATAAATTATCACCCCTGATAATATATACTATATTTATATGTTTTCATAATGGTATGGAATAATGATCTGAACCTTACTAACTCATGATGGGGTACTGGACGAAATTAGCAGAGCCATGTTACCTTCTTAAAAGTGACCTTTTTTCTATGTATTGTTTTTGGGATGTTATGTTATTCTAAATCAATATGTAAATACATGAATTATTATATTATTATTTGGATATTGTATTTATTTCAATGGAATTGGTTGTTGATTGGTTCATTTCCTTTATTTATTAGGATAAAAGTTGTTAATAAATCCCATGTTGCATTTCAAATACCCCAAGTGTAATTCACCATTCCATGGAATATTTGAGGCTATTCTTAGAGGCCGTGATTAGATTCACTACTAACCCAATATGGGTTTAAATATAGTTTGGTTATAACAACCCATAATTATTAGTAAATAATTTTCCATAATGAAATACGGTGTGAATATCCTATCTAGCACACAACACTAAGCTAAAATTAAAACCATGCTACCATAATAAAATTATTATATATTACCATTATATTATAGTTGTTAGATTTGAGATTATTAATACAAGTATCAAATTAATATAAATTATATAATAATGTATAATAAAACAAATTTCATTTTATGCTTGGAGATATACTTTTTTCTAAAAATGGTTTTTATGCATTAAGTACACTAATATAAAAATTATTTTTTTCTTACCATTAGAAATTGTATATAGTAAAATGGATTTTATATATGTATTTAGTAGGTCCAATTTTTTTTAAAAGTCCCATTTTTTATAGAAATAAGATTAATAATATTAATTTTAATTACAGTGGTAATGAGGAAACTATTGAACTCAAAATATTTGTTTTATTAATATATTGTACTTTTTATCCAATCAATTAAAAAATTATTTTAAATAATGAATGTAATATTTTTTTAAAAAAATTATAATTAAATTAACACATATTTATTTTCTAATCAATTCTAAATAATATTAAGAACATGTCACAGTTAAATCATCATTTTTATATAAAAAAAGTTTTCCTATAAAATAAATGTTTTAATTTAAAAGTTAATTTTCTACTATTTAGAAATTAAATTAGATTAAATAGAGATTAAATTTACTTTAATCAAAACCAAATTTGGTACAAGGAGATATTTTATATTTTTTATTAAAAAATAAGTGACTTGTGTAAAAACTAGTTACCCTAGAAAAAAAAGGTAAAAGTCAAAATATAAGAATAAATGAACTCAAACATGTTTAAAACATGTGTAGAAATTATTTTTTGAGACTTTATCAATAAAAAACACCCCAAAGTACATTATTTATCACTTTTAGAAACATTTAACCTTTAATAGTCTAATTACATTATTGAAAAATAATGGGTGTTCACAAAAAGTTCACTTTTCTTCACTTATAAAAGGGGATAAATTGCACCCACATAATGTTAGACATACCCTTTGAAACATCCTTTAATACCTAATTAATTTTTCACTCCTATAATTCCCTTTAACATCTAAAATCCCCTAGTCACAACAAGTTTTCATAAGACCATAATTTCCAAGGATACTGTCAAGATAATGTTCAAGGGATCAAAGTGAGTATTACTTAATCCTTATCCTTTTCTTCTTAATCTTTCCATTTATAAAATATGCTTAAAATAGAAATATAATGACTTCAGTATCACTAGTATAATAAATTTATTATTATATTATTGGAATTATTACTATTTATCCTTTTCTATATAACTATAAAAAAATGAATGGTGGTCATGCATTTGTGTAGACAACTGCCTCTATGAAGCGACATCTTCCGTTTTTCACCACCGCCTCTCATCACTGGAAATATAGTTGGAATTTAAGAATAAATTTGAAATATATAATATATTTATGATTATTAAGAGAAAAATTATATTCCGCCTTAATTCCCTCTCATTCATTTTAAAATTAAAATGTTAACTATGGGTTGTGTGGACTACCACCTCCAGGAAGTAACATATATCATTTTTCATCTAGTTTCTTTACTAATTATTACAAAGTATCAAATATCATTTTTTATATTGTTTATTTATTATTTATCACACTCTATTAGAATATGATTCAAAATTATAAAAAAAATATCATTATTATTCTATAAAAATGATATTATACAAAAAGAAACCACTTTTATAACTATATTCATCCATTAATTATGATATGTTCATGTTTGGTTCAGTCAGAAAACCTACTTGAAAAATGCTATAAAAATATATCATGGGTGATTATAGAAATAAAAATAATAATATTATTATAATTTAAAAATAAAATCATGATCGATTCATAGTTATAGAAAGGCTATATTAAGTATTTGACTTATAATTAAAATATCATCCTCGATTTCTCAAATTACCAAAATAATCTGACACCAAATACATTTTCAAGAAAAGTGACCAAAATAATTATGGAATGAGATAAGATAATTATAAATAAATATAATTTATTTATTATATTAAAATATATTATACAGTAACTATAAACTTGGAATCAAATAATGGGTACTAAAATCGATATCATAAATAATGCACGAAAAAAGTATAGTTACTAACACCTGATAGTAAAAATTAGAGATAAATAACTAATATATTGATAATAAATGATACTAAATAGACTATATAAAAGTTAATTTATATGAATAAGGTTTAGAAATATAACATTGATATAGTTTCATTTTTTTACAGGTGGTCATAATCCATTCGACTAAATGGGAATAATGGTTAACAGATTTCTTGACTAAAATATTTTCCTTGGGACATAATCACTCCTATTTGAATAAAATATTTCAAGATTTATTTATTATACTATATGAATATGTTATTATATATTTAAAAATTCTTTATGGGTAAATCACATTTCACAAAAATTTCTTCTTCCTTCATAAATCCCTAGTTTCATAAAATTGTAATTTTGTTAAGATTGATTTACATTCTTTTTATGTATATTTTTCTTCTATACACATTATTTTAAATTTACTCCAATGTTATATTTTATTATTTGTAAATATAAATATATTTTTTATGTTGTAATATGTATATTTCTCTTAAAAATATATTCAATTTGAACTTTATTACCTTTTTTAACAATGTGGGTTTCAAGAATGTTGTTTTAATAATATTAAGAAAGAATTTATTTTCACGATATTTTCATTTAACTTAGAATCCATATTAATTGAATAATATTAACTTTATTTTAATTATAAAGATTTATTTTGAAATTAGTATTGTGTGAAGTCTTTTTTCACATTTTAAAAAATATTCTTAAAAAGAGACTTATAGATATGAATTTTACATCGATGATTACAAAATAAATTTCAAAAATTCTCTTTCAATGATTTTGTTTTCATTTTCCTATTTATCATAAATGGATATATGTTTTATGTTTCACCCTCTATTTTTCTATTATGAAGTGGAATATTTTGGGTGAACAAATTTTCATTGGCAATTGATTTAATTCATGATATTATTTTATACCATTTGGAATATTTATAAAAGTTATTTTCTTTCTATGGGTTATTTATGTTATAAAAATATAATGGATTTCAATTAATTTTTTTTTGGAAATTAATTTTATTTTAAAGGGTTCATTATGATGTGATTAGTGATTTATTTTCAAGTAGAACATGTAAGTATAAATGAATAATGGGTGGGGTCCAATATAAACCTCTAATGCATTGTATAAAATTTTATATCTCATGATACATGTATACACATGCACAATTTATTTTATTTTAAGCGTGCATTCAAGTGTGAAACTCTTAAAGGTTATGTCTCCATATACCTATGGTTGTGGAACAATTCTCTAATATACCTTATTCTTATTATATATGGATTTTCAATGATATATTCCAATTTTATGCCACATTCATATGTTATTTTCTTTAAAGACCCATAATTAATGGTTTATTTTTCGACACATTTGTTATTTATGCTTCATTTTATATCATTATTTTATTAAATTATGATTTTATAATCAATGATTTCCGGATATAATTCTCTTACGTATGATCATTTATTCTTATTATATTCTCATACCCCTTTTTCTCATCTTATGATTGGTTATGTTCTCATAATATTATCTCCTATGTTTTTCCTTACTGAGAATTCAAGCTCATCCCTTTCTTATTTTCTCCAATTACCAAGGTCATGAAAATGTTTATTTAAAGTGATGTTTTTATAATGATGTTAAGAGATGAGCGGTTATGGATAAATATTAATGTGTATTATATAATTTTTTGTTTATGTGTCTAATCTTCCAAAAACCTAAACCTTTAGTTCTCTAATTTGTTCGACTATTTGTGAATGGAATGATTATTCTTGTAAAATATATAAATTAGTGTGTTTATTTAACTTGGTTCACATCAGTTTCTATCAAAGGGAGGTTCACTTTTTTGGGGGGATTAGTTCAAGAACTTTAGTGATAAACCATGGAATAAGTCTATATATAGGAAAACATACTGAAGTTTTGGTAAAATAGAGATTGTATGATCTTCCATAAAAATAATATCCCTATATAGAAACTTTCAATTGGATATGGTTATGGAATAGATATACCTATGGGTAATCACCTTGATAAAGGTAAGTTGGGTATGAATCTAATATTCAAGCTCTTGTATGATGAGTGGGCCTAATATTGCACACCTGGATAGACACTCTCATGGGATATTATTTGTTTAATTCAAACTCTCTTTATATGAAATTATGATAGAGTTGAATATTTTTATGTTAGAGAACCAAATATAAATTTAACATGGATAACCAAGACTGAACTTAAGAGATCCATAATATAGGGAACGCATGTCATTTATGATTTATTTCATCTAAGGATATAGTTTTCCCTCAGTACATTTATTAAATTAAGTTCCTAATCTTTATTTTATTTGAAATAATGGATTAAAAATAAGTAACCAAGATAATAGTGATTATGAATGAAAATATGGTGATTTTAACAATAAAATTTCTAATTGGAGGGATCTAGTGTAGAAAATATGGTAGACATGCTCACTCAACTGTCACTCGCCATGAAAAATAATTCAAACTACTTTGAGCTCCCGAATTCACCATATAAGGAGCATCTTACTATTATGTATTTCATTTGAAAACTTATACCCTCCTTCTTTGTGACTTTTAATACACTTATTTTTGAGAAATGGATTAATGTGATGGAAAAGATATTTTATGTTCTCCAGTTCTTAGAACATGAGAAGGTTGTGTTGGCTATATATCATTTGGAAGGAGTGGTTGAATAGTAGAGGAATGTCATTAAGAAAACAATAAAGAAAGGGGAAATAAACTCTACAGAATAGGATTTGTTTAATAAAGTACTATTCATCAAGAATGTTCCTAGAAATCTTTATATAATTATATAATGAGAATTCCTAGAGTTGAAACATGAGGAGGTGAGTTAGTTATCACTTATGAAGAAAAAATCACGATTCTCATTAGGTATGACTCTTTTTATATATCTAACTTTGAATTCATGATCAACTATTTCTTTGGTGGTGTAAAAAAAATCTCTAATGTTCATTAGCCATAAAAGACTTTGGAATCTATAAAGAGATTGTTTGATGTTCACTAAAGGTAGATATAGAAATAGGGGACACTAATTTTTGGGGATAGGAAAGAAAGGTTGAGTATCTTGGAAGCTCTGATGATAATCCTCATAAGATAATGAAATTCAAAGTACTTACATTTAAAAAATTTAGGACAATTAACCTAGGTAGTTTCCTCAAGGTATTTGGTAAGTGTTTTAATTAGTGAAAACCTGGACACCAAGGTCAAAATTTCTATAGAAATTCATGAAGGCTAAATAATAAAATAGAGGACAAGAAATCCCTAACTAATTTTCCACCCATACTTTAATGATTCATGTGAAATTTGTTAGGTAATTATGAAAATGACTACCATAATCCTTGATATATTAATGAAAATTGACCCCATCAACCTCTTAAACTAAGGGATCAAGGAAGATTGTATTCTATCACTTCTATTTAGGTAGAGCTTGGTAATGAAGTGGTGAAAGGTACACTAATTCTCCAATCCATATCTAAAAATTCCTTATTTGATTCTAGTTATTAACATTATTTAATATAGCACATGTTTGTTAAGAATCATGATTCACCAGCTCAAACCTTGGATAATGAACTATCTTTAAAATCACCTGGTTTCCATATGATTGTGTCTAAGATATATAGATCTTTTATAATTAAGATTTTCAGGAAGGTATTTCCTATAAATATATTTCTTCTACACTTGATTGGTTTTATTAAGATATTGGGTATTGATTGGTTATCCCTATATAAATAACATGTCATTTTTCAAGATAATTATGTCTCATTTAATATCTTGAATAATCTTGTGATCAAATATCCATGGAAGAATGATCCTGAGATTCACTCTAAAGTAAATTATATTGTATGGGTCTTGATACCAAACAATGAGGGATTTATAGCTCAGATGATCAAGGAAGAATCCAATATGGACAACATGCCTATTGTATGTAAATATATTCAAGTATTTCTAGATAAACTCATTTATCTTCCCCCAAATTTTGAGGTTGATTTTCCAATCAAACTCATAACTAGATCCAATACTCACTCAAAAACTTGAAAAAAATAGCTCATATTGAGTTGTAAGATTTAAAGAATCAGTAGCAAGAGAAACTAGTAGTGTTTTATATACCCTAGTTCTTCACCATGGGGTGAACAATCCATATTCATAAAAAAAATAGGAATGGAAAAATGTTATATTTCATTGATTAACATTAGGGTAATAAAATCATAATCAAGAAAAATTATCCACTACTCCATATCGATGATCTGTTCCATCACCTCATAGGATCCCCATACTTCTCGATGATTGACCATAAATTTTAATACCATCATTTAACGATAAAAATAGGGGATATTTTAATGAAAATATTTTATATGATGTATGGACACTAAGAATTTATATTGGATTCATTTTGACTTGTGAATTCTCTATCACGACCCGCTTTCTTCAAGATGAGGGAAGGGATAACAAAGTGTCATACCCTTCCTTCCTCAAGATGAAGGAGAGATAATGACCCCCAAGACCCACCTTCAATAGGCCTCGGAGCATCAACTAGCACAAAGGGTATAGAATCTCACATAATATGGAAGGCATTACCCTTTTATAGAACAAGATCAGGAGATAAGATAGTAAATCCTAAGAAACTCCAAATACTAAAAGTAAAAGTAAATACAAAATCCATTCCCACATGCATGTTCAAAAGTAAAGATAATACAAGGTACAAAAAAACTCCAAAGTAAAGTACCAAAAGAAAAGAGAATAAGCAGAAACAGTAAATAATACCGATGCCATAGCTAGTAAAGTCCAGCACGGTTCTCAAAGTCCTCCTGTAAACCTAAAAACGGTTTTATATACGTAGGGTAAGTATACGAGTATACTTAGTAGGGAAACTAAATCTGCCCATGTACAAGTGGGCGAAACATACTAATGTCCCTGTGAGAAAATATTATAACCTCAATGCACTTACCGATGAATAATAACCAGTCCAGACTCACCAAGGCATGCTCACCAAATAATGCAAGTTAAGTAAGGTAGTAGTATAAGCACATCGGCATTTGGGTACCCCGCACCACTTTCACACTAGTTAACTACTCATCCCTAATGGCTAACATCTTGATGCTACCACTATTCCCATATGCATTCCCACTTCCACAACCTTCCTGCACATGCCTGGGCCTCAAACCACACACAATCCCGCCCGCATCCACCTAAGCCACAACAACCATGCCTCTCGCCCGAAGATACTTGGGAAAAAAATAATGGCCCGAAAACACAAAGGCCTCTCATCTGAAACAAACCTACCCAAATGATTTGGGACTATGGTAATCCTCAAGCCATTACAGACTTCCTAGATATGCTCGAGTGGTAAAAACTCGGAAGAGGGTGTGAGGAAGAAAGTCAGTAACCAGCCATCCATCCTCCCACCATGATGTTGGGAAAGAAACCTTCCCCGTGAAATGGGGGTGTTCTGAACATGGTTCTTAACAATGGGGGTGCATATAGAAATAACAAGGAACTACAATTTATACATATAGGTAATCAAATACTCGTCCCAACCTATGGGTTTCAAAAAACCAAACAAACGAGCCCACCAGTACAACTTTTGTTGCTACCCCTATATACACAACCACACAACACCCACTACCAAGAATAAGACCAACCCATTTTCATTTAACCATTTTAAATTTATTTATTTATTTAAGGGTATTCACCTTAATTTATTTCAGCACAACTAGGAAACTACCAACCATAACCATAATAACAAAACCAGATTTTCAGTCCCACTACACACTCACATTCAACCACTGCCAACTATAATTCTTCAAAGTTATACCACACAATCCTTCTCTCACAAACCATACATGTATCCTCACCACCCAAAAAATTCCCAAATATTGTCCCACTACATAACAAGTTCATAACCACACCACTGTCCTACTTCCCAATGTTACTCTGCAACCACAACAAAAACAAAGGTAGTCTAACTGCCTATAATTCCATCCATTCCACAATCAATATGTCTCTAAAATTAGAACAGAAACATACCCCATGTACCACCCCATACACAATATCCACAACAAATACCATTAAGCCACAACCCCACCACACACACATACCACACCCTTCTCACAGAACCAATCAACACAGCACGCAAGCACACCATTTAGCCAAGCACATTAAGATTTAACCAACATGGGTTATTTAATTTCACTTTAAATAACAGGGGTGATCAAATAATAGGTTTGATCTTATGTAATAAATTTATTAACTAAGTATACGTGATTAAACATATTTCATGTTACAACCATTTATTCAAGCATCCCAACAAAGCAGAACATCACCAGTGCACAGACAAAGACCACCAACAATCATGATTTTTAGAAGGCATATAGCCACAAAAACTCCATAAAAATAAAAAATTATAACATATAAAACAAGTTATTAATGTCAAAATATCTTCAATTCCCTACCCATTATTATAACAAGTCTTATTATATTTTTATCATCAACTTCCCCGCCCCTTATTTATTACTTGTTTAAAGAAAAGGATTCAATTGTTCTTCACAAGGAATCATTAGTACACCCACCCTTCATGATTCACAATTAAAGAGAGACATAATAAGTCTATTGGGAAAAAATCCCTCATTGTATCATTGAATCCTTTTTGAGGTGATTGTGTTTGTTGACAAAGTGGGCCTCCGTGTTGTATTTGTTGACAAAGCAGACCATGATGTTCAATTTATTGACAATGGGGGTTTACATGGTGATTTTTCAGGTTCAAGAGACGTTTTTGACAATCCATGATTTAAAGAAGAACCCCAACAAAGTAATTTATGATCTAGATATGGTACAAAAAGATCATATACAAGGTGGCGCCATTTTCTAGTGTTTGCCAAATTTTTGGGCCTCAAAATCAACAAATGGAGAAAAGTGTTTTTGGAAAAGGGACTTGCACACTAGTTTCTTGGATGCTTGGAAACTTTTGTGCCATATTTTTTTCAATATCATAATATCAAAATATGTCAAAGGAAAGAGGGGCGCCCAAGTTTTGGTTTGGGTGCACAAGGTGACTAGGGCAACAGAGGCTAAGGTGGCTGGACTTGTGCGCTGTGAGGAGACTTGCGTGTGGAACTCAGGGAGCCAAAAATGCCTATAAATAGAGGGTTACCCCTCCTCATTTTTTTAGAAGCTCAAAATTTAGATAAAATTCAAGCTTCATTCATGCAAGTAGGTTTGAGCGCACAAGTGGTGGTTTGGTCGCGCAAGTATAAAGTTATTCAGAAGTTGTGCGCCAGTTGATAGTTGCACACCAATATTGGTTTGGGTGTAAAAGGGTGTAAGTCACCCAAGTTCTTAGTTGGATAAGGGAGTGTCCCGAAAGTGGTATAGTGACACTTGCGCGCCAGTATTGGATAAGTGTGGCAGTTGATAGTTGCATGCCAATATTGGTTTGAGCGTAAAAGGGTGTGTGTTGCCCATGTTTTGTGTTGAAAAAGGGAGTGTCATGCGAGTGGTTTGGTGACACCTGCTCACCAGGCTTAGAGAAGAATGCTGTTCATTCTAGAGCTATGTGAAATTTGGAATATTTCCTGGTACATCCGGTGCAAAGTGGTATTCATCAGGGGATGAAAGTTGGATGTCAACAGAGCATCTATCAACAGTTAAGGATGCAGAATTCATTAGTGATAATGAAGGGACCTACAAGTCCATAAACTGTGAGTAGATCCTTTCCATAGTAGTGAGAAAAGTAAGATGAAGAATGTGATCCTTTCTACCGATAGTGATTCAGATAGATAGAAACAGGGAGTGGCCCTTGGGAAAGCAGTGAGCTAATCCTAAACATTGTAAAGGTAGTGAGCCTGGTCATGGATGTGATCTATCCCGAACATTGTAAATTGGCAGTGAGATTTAGTGGATTTGGTACATCAGCACATCATCATTGTATGCTCCTTGGATGTAGCCTAGTGAGGGTGAACTAAGTAAAAATATATGTGTCTTCCTGATTGCTTCTCTGCATTGCATTCAAATAATTATCATCAGATAAAGAAGAAATGAATATGGTATGCATAAACACTTATGAGCAAACAAAGTGACCCTTATAACAAAGAGGTCAAGATATAGTAGGGAAGGAAGAATAAGTTGAAAAATAATATCCATACCCTGATTCACCCCCCCCCCCCTCTCAGGGTATTTAGGCCCCTTTTGGTCCTAACAAAGTCCCTACCTGGATGATCAGAGGATTGAAGTTCCTCCTTGCGTCAAGAACAGGGGATCACGCGAGCAGTAGGAACTCCAAGAAAACTGAGCAGGAGGGGCTCTAGAATAGGGGTACAATTCGTCTAGGGAGGAAGGCTCTAGACACACCAAGGGGAAATAGAAAACACACTATGAAGGGAAGATTCCATCTTTGAAGATCCAGATCCTATATTAAAGGAAGAACAGTTTCCAAAAGTCATTAACGTGGGATCATGGTCAAGATCACATAATTTGAGTATCTCAAATCCTCAGAGACATTAGGATATTAAATATATAATTAATATCCTTTGAAACACCCTCAAAAATTCCCAAGTAAGGCTTGAAACTTGGTTAGTTTCAAATAAGACGTAAGATGGGCGAAACTGAGAAAACTCAGGAAACTGGAAATTCAGAAAAGGGAGAGACACCATTTGGTCTGCCACCATTTCGGTGTGGCAGCGTCACGGTGCCACCATTACAGTGCCACCATTTTTAGGTGGCTTTATTACGGTACCACTGTAACGGTGCCACCGTTTCATTGTGCCTCCATTTTGGTTTTCCACCGTTAAGGTGCCACCATTTCTGTGTGCCACCGTTACGGTGTGCCACCGTTATAGTGTGCTACCATTTTGGTGAAACCGTTTTCTGAAATGGGATTTTTTGGAAAATCCCCACAATATACCATTGTGACCCCCAAGAACACCACAATCACTATATTTTCACAAAGGGAAGGCCCAGGGAAATCAGGGTTATTACATTCTCTTACTATCATTATATATATAATAAATAAAGACTTTAGAGACTACCTTTATCAATTTTTGGTAGTCTTTATATAATATATTATTATATATTACAAGGGAAAGGAAGATCATAAAGATCATTTTTAGATTGTGTTAATAACCATAAGAAAGGATTAAGTGTATTCCAATTATAGAAACTTTGAATTTTGGATATATAAAGTATCATTATTAGGTCATTTAATCCCCAATAAGGGTATATATGTAGATCCTTCAATGATGGAGGCTATCAAGTAATGGCCTAGAATGACCATAGTAATCAAGATTTATAGTTTTCCTGGGTTAGATGTGTAACACCTAAACTTCAATTATAGTATGTGAACCTTATATTTTAATAATATTATAATAAAATACACATTTTAATATTTCATGACACAAAAATTCTAATTTTATAGGATGAATATTGATTTTTAACTTGGTAAAAATAATCCTATAATGAGTTTTTGAAATTTTCCCTTTGAAATAATCTTTATTAATGAATTGAACTTTTTTTTAACTATTCCTCTAATTATTTATAATAATGTGTTATAATATGTTTTCATCACCCATAATTTTACACCAAGAACTTTTCTATCAGAATTTTGAGATATGTGAAACCCATGAAAAAAACACTAATATATTTTTCATAAAGGACTTGGAATTGGCCTTCTTAAATAATAGCCTTGGGATTTATTTTATAAGGGTACATATTTTGTGATACTTTATCTCTATTTGTACTTATATTATTATTATATGTATTTAGGTTTACCTTTGAAAAAAAAATATTTCCAACCATGGCTATCCATCAGCCTTCTCAACCAAGGAATATGGGGGAGTTGGCTCAATAATGCTAGGAATCCAACACGGCTGGCTAGCATAAGTTGGTATGTGTGGGTGCACTCACATGTGAATTCACAAGGAAAGATGGACCACATTGTGGGTTGGTAGTGTATAGGAGGAGAGTTCTAGTGTGGTATGTGTTGGTGATGGTTAGGAGTGGGCCCTAGTACTCTCTTCTGGATGGCTAAAGTGGAACTTTGTCTTATCAAGAATGACCCACACCAACTGCATGTCCAATGTGGGACAAAGAAGTAGGTCATTATTCATCCTCCTTAAAAAACATATATATATATATATATATAATATCATCCATCTTATTGAATAAATCTCTTCCATCCAATCACCTTGAATTATCATCTTCATCCTCTACTCATCTGTTAGTGAAACGCTACTTGGTAAAATCCAAAGGATCATCTTGTAAAGAAGATTAAACACAAAATAATAACCAAAATTACCTAGTTAGATCCAAAACCATGCAAGAAGTCTTCTCATCGCCAACAATCTATGCTTGAAGGATCCAAATATGAATCCATCTAGATCATCCACACATGCTTTTTAAGCCTACGGGAACATCGATCAGCAGAATCTGAATGCTAGTGAGAAGTTCCAACGACTCCTTCAATGTCCCAATGATCATCACTACTTTTTTCCATCTATCTGTGAAGAACTACCCTGATCAAGCACCTAGAACTAGATAATTTCACTCTAGGAACTAAAAGAGAGAGAATAGAGAGAAACTCACTCCTTTGATCATTGAATAGTAAATGTAGAGAGCTTCCTTTCTCTTATTTATAGTGAGGAGATAAATATCTGGTATAAACACCCAATATCTAAATATTTATTTCTCACTAAATAAATGATATATTATGATTACTAAAAGGAATCATATATATCATTTATATTTTTATCGCTTTCTTATAATATAATAAATATATTATGTGATGAAACCCAATCCATTAACTTGACTCATAATTCCCAAAAATATTAAATGAACCTTGAATATTTTAAACTAATATTCATTCAAATAATATATTTCATAAGAAATAAATTCAATACCAATTATTCATAACTTAAATAATATGAATTTATTTATTCCTTTAGTGATCATACATCATTGGACAAATCCTGGACCTCGGTTTTGGGACCCACCATGTTCAAAACTCTTATTCACCAGAATATGGAAGACTTTCGAATATGCTTTTTTTTGTGACCCTCTAGGCCCTTATCTTGATAGCAGTGAATAATATTCACAGACCAAGAGAGGGATCTATCAATACATCATGGCCCCTAAAGAGATAAGAATAGTCATAGCAATGGCTACCAACCTACGAACATGCACTGTGTAGTATAATATCTTTTTCTTTAATATCTCATAAAGAAAGATTCACACCCATTTCATCCTTCTGTTCTTGCTTTATTATTTGTTGATCTAACTAGATGGATTTACCGTAGACTACATGTCCATGGATTTATCAAGGTACTACCATCCTAATCAACTAGGTCCGAGATATATTACTTCCTTAACTTGGAAGAGAAAAATTCTATCTTGATAATTCAACCAATGTCATGCCACCAATGATGTACCCAACACAAGCTACCTCACCATAATTTCATTATCATGGTTTTTTCCTTGAATCAAAGTATGTGATCAAATAGAACACATTGATAATGACCTCAATTCAGTAAACCAATACACATGTCTATAAATAGGAACATCCAATGAAACCCAAAACATGTGGTGTTACTTTTGGTGGGTTTTTCTTCATAGTCTCACTACTAGAGATCACCATGTATGAACTTCATGAGAATATGTCTCAATGCTTATGATCCCCCAACACCAGATAGTCAAACATCTACTATGTATAATCAGTAATATGTATATAAACCATAGAATCTATGTTTAAGATTAATTTCATAGTATCTCAAGGTTCTCATTATATCATGTGATCTTCTATAACCTTTTGATAAAACAATTAATCTATGGACATTACAATTAAATAGTGGATGCAGAAAATTCTACACTATCATGGTAAGTTATCATCATGTATATCTAATTGTACACATGATATGATAATAAAAAGTATTGTATATTTGGGTCTAGGGCACCCACTATTACAACACTCTCACTTTCACTAGATCCAACTTGAAAACCAACCTTGTTAGCTCTCACATGATTAAGATCATGTTTTTGCTAAGTCGTGACTTTAGTTGTTGGGTCTTCCATGTTTCCACTGCATGTCTATTTGGTTAAATTCAACCTCACCACCTTGATTAAAACCTCTCAAGAGATGATATCCCTGAGTATATCCCTTTTTTACATTGTCATAACTTATCTTCTTAGCTAGTAAAAATATCATAAGTTATAATATGATAATACTTTACTTACTAGGTGTGATTCCAAGAACTGGAACAAATCATTTCATTTAAATACTTCTTAACTTCTTTAGAAGCTGCAATGTACTTAGTATTTGTAGGTATTGATACCACTGGCTTATATGAGATTTTATTGCTCATCACTTGAGCCTAGATATGATATAAGATCACATTGATCTAAGGAAGACTAGTTTGTGTCCCCTTATAACTAGTATCCTTTATTCTCCACTTACCAGGTAAATATCTTTTTTACTTTCCAAAGTATAATTATATAGTTCTGACTACTTAACTTTCAATGCTTCTAGATATAATTTATATCTTCCTACTATAAAGTATATCCTATCAATATCAATTTTTGTGCATATCATGGAATATGTGATTGATCCATTTCTTAAGCGTATGGATTTAAACTCACTATGTTAATCTCCTCCCATGTGTCGAACGTGGAAACCTGAAGAGATTATTCCATGTGACATTGGTAACAATTCTTCCCTTTAATTGTTCTAACTTGTATTTTTCAATACCATGTCACTATATGTATGATCGAATAGGTCCAACAAACCTTCAGATATACTTCAGTAGATCATGTTCCTTAGAGATTAGTTTGCTACTTTAATTTAATCAATAGATAATAGATTCTTTCATTTTGGTCTTAATTATCTTGAAGACCAACAACTATTTTCCATATGTTTCCAAATATATTTTATCAAGAAAACAATGGATATCCCACTAACCCCTGGTAGACACATGACAAACATTCATTTCAAATGAATAATCTATGATCTTGTTGCTTACTTCAATCAAAAACTGGATATCATTAAATTTCAACTTTTATTGGAAATCCTTGACATGACCATCCCTTTCTGGTTGTGTCATATAGACACCTTCCACGATTAGTGGTCATGAAATCCAATGCTAAATAATATGATCATAGAAATTAGCTATGAAAAGTAAAATTCTAATTGATTTATACATATCGACTTATTATAACCAATCAATCCTTATTGGTACTAGACTTGTACCATCCATATATCATTTCATTTGAATACCCATTGCGGTATTCAAAATAATAATCCCCTTTGCACTTTGATACATGGAATCCATTATTGAATTTTAGTTGGTCTTTCCAATCTTAACTAATTTCCATATACTGCTTACTTGTAGGAAATATTATTCTTACTGAATAATGTATCATCAGCCACAGTGAAACCATCACTATGGTTTTAACCTTCCTACACAGTATGTGTCTCTGGAACATTCCTATACTACATGCACCTGGGGAACTTGTTCCTATGCCAACTACATGTGCATCTAGAGCATTGACTAAACTCAAGTCAATATTTCTCCCACTGTCTCAAATAGAGATGTAAACCATTATAGAAATTTTATTCTATCACTTGACTACCACTTTTCTATCTTAGTTATTTATTTAATATCCTAAGAAACTTTTAGGATGATTATGATAGATGCACAGTATGTTTTTACATGATGCGAGTTTTTTATATCCTAACAAACTCTTTGCATCTAAACACATGTCCTTATGGATTTTCATCATAATCCAACTGTTATGATATCCATTAGTGATTATAATTGGAATATGGTTATGGGATATCACCATTATTTGTGAATCACATCTTGAAATATAATGGATGTTTCAGCTAGTTGAAACATTGATACTACTTACATCATAACTCTAATGTATAAACTATGTGTTTCATAATTTCACCATGATACATTTTTTTGATAAATTTTAACATGTAAGACTTCATCATTGATCCCCCTCATTAACAGCAATATCATGATTTAAATGAGGTAATGTGAATTTAGTAATTTCTCCACGCTACATTATTTTAATCGATGATTACTTGGTAAAGATATTCTTTGGCATGTCATCCCAAAGAATCTTATATCTTATGACCATGTATATACTTCACTTTACCATTCCTTAATTACTTAAATGAGTCTTATTAAGTATATATCTACCTCTAGATTACTCTTGGAATAGTTCACTCTCTCTAGCTAAACTAATTCTGAAATCTTTATGGCATACCTTTATTTCTAAAGGTTTCTTTATTGAAACTAAAGACTTCGATAATACCAAAGGTGTTTAGATTAACTGAGCCTAAATACCAAACTAGGTATATTATTGACATACGCTTTTAGTCTTGAAAAAAAATTATCTTTCTAAAAATGGGTATTAAAGTCTTACATTTTATATTTATTAGGTTTTTCCTGTGATTCATGTATTACTAAACTATTAGTTGACTATTAAAAACCTCAAACAACATACATTACTCAACTTGGAATAATGTCTCCTTATGTCCAAAGACACATGAGATAAATGTTTTAGTTATACTCAATAATATTTTTACAAGAATCATTCACATGGAAATATATAGTTTGTGTACTTCTCACGACAGACTTAGAAATCACCCTTTCTCAGACACTTGGAGAATACACCCGACTTCTTGTAATGTTTCTATACTTACTTGGTTACTTTATTTAAATACACATATGTGAAAGGCATACTATATTTAATACCCAATAATTAAGATTGGAACATTACTTTGATGTGATGAATGTACCTGAAGGAGAAGTGATAACTTGCTTCTTTAAATTAGTTTATTATGATTAAACTTCCATAGTTTTATTTCATAATATGCAATGCAAATAACCTCCTGTTAATATCCTACCTAATTACATTGAAGGAAATTTTGAATGTTCCTTTCGCATTACTTTCCATTGTCCTTTTCGCTTTGCCTTTCAATTTGTCCTCCATAAGAATTAAGATTTATCTTTCTTTAATATTATTATTTACTTGGATAACCATACCTTTAAAAGTTAATGAAGTATTTATTCAATATTGATCATTTTGTTACCCAAAATGAGACTGGAGTAAATAGGTGTAGAAATGTGATGACATGAAAGATCGTGATCTGCCTTCCAATTTACACATAGTCATTGTAATCATCTCATTCTAATCTTTCTTCACTTTATCCATGAAATCTACTCAAAATGAGACTAAATGCTATATCATCAATGTCCAATGTAGTGACCACAACTAGCATCGGATGTTGATAATTTCATAATTGCATAACCATCATATGCATAGTGTATTAGTCTCCTATAATAATTTTTTAAACCATCGCTTCCTGAGGTATTTTAACATGTATTGGGGACACCAACACCTAAAATTTTCAATATCTTAGTATTTTGTGCAAGCATCTATACCATTGTTGAAAACTCGTGATTGTGTGGACATTTATTTTTTTCATTATTTATCATAGTATTTCTTGTGATATAAATTTACATTTTCAACAAAAAACAAACTTATCATATTTTTACTTTTTATCTTGATTATTGACTTTGACATTATTTATTAATTAAATAAATCATTAAATATCTCCTAACATTTTATTGAATTCTAGGAACCTTCTATACTAGAATCATAATACATTGTTGCTTTATTATTCTAGTGGAAAGGATCCCTGAATCTACCCTCATAGTCTACAATCTATGGCTAAGACACTACTTGGAGGGTTCAAGATAGGCTTTAGACTAGGCAACCACATTAACTCGCAATTCCTTGATATGTTGAGTGAAGTCCCAACTTCTAAAATCATAACTTGGTTTAGTCAATGATTGACTCTAAAATGATGTAAAGTTAGTTATGGATAATCATTACTACCAATTTAGTTAATTCAACCCACCATTATCATAAGTACTCCTCGGTAGTAAGAGGCACCCCCAGCTATGGCATAATGAGCACCCCAAACACCCAGTTTTGTTCAAAGTTGAATGATGGAAGTCGATTACAACTTAATATTTTTTTTAGGGTTTAATTGTTTTTAATTGATGAAAGAAATAATTTTCTATTTCATAAGAATGTAATATGTGATCTCACTCACAAATGACCATGAAATGGAAAATATTCATCACATCACATGTTCATTTTATCTGGCATGCTTGTTTATTATTCTATGTGATCACCCATAAACTACACAAACACAAATTAATAAACCGTGAAAAAATAAAATGACGAAATGATAATGAGATAATACTAGAGGTAAATTCATTGAGTGTACAATAGATCAACCTATACCCTAGGGGTAATACCTTGAGTCACGTCACTTGTGTCTCAAATTATAGCACCCACCCATCCAATGTGTCAATCTCCTATCTGTTGCATCTCCATAACTTGGCACGAAGTGCATCTCTGCTCATATTATCATTATACAATAGTACTTACTCACAGGTGAAGGGTCTAGGGAGTATAAAATACAACTCTAAAAATGGAAACACAAGCTCTTATACATTTAATGATGCTTAGATGACATGCATATTAGTATTTATTAAGCTAATTATTACATAACATCATTGTAATAATTAAAAATAAATAAAATATTCACCATACATGAATTGGTTGGTCAATGTATCATGATCAATATAATATTAATTAAACTTGATTATTAAAATAAATGCAAAAAATAAAATTAAACATGCATTAATTTATTTTTCTGAGGGCATTTTATTGAATTAAAACTCACTCTTATTTTAAATTCAATAGTTTACATCATTAGGTCCCATTAATAAATTAATTTAACTCCAAAATTAAATTAATTTATACCATAGTATTAAAATAAATATTTTAAATAAAAAATAATTTAATTAACATTTTATTAAATAAAATTACCCAGTCCCCAAAAATCTTGGGCAAGGCTTGTGCGGGTCGGGTCGAACCCACGTAGGCCCATTCCGGACTATGAAAACCCTGTGTAGGGGAGTCCTGGGCTGGGAAGGCCTGATCGGGACCTTTTTTGGGAAAATAAAGTTAATGACGAAATATGAGAGTGGTTATCTCATGATTGGGTTGTCGAACTACTTAGAAAACATTCTAATTAGGGGTAACCAACCGACACTCATGGGCTGGTTGGACTTGGATCAAGGTCAGGCACACTGGAAGGGAAAGGTTACAATAAGATTTGGTGGGTTGGGGTCACTGGTGGCTGGATCTGGATGGGAGTGAGGTGGTTGACTTTTGATCTGGGGCGGTAGAGCTAGCCTCAAGAGATGTTGCATGGTAGGGAGACGGTCATTGGCCATAACTATTTCACGAATGTGGTGGTCGACTTCTGATCTGGGGCCCATGTCGTGACTACCCCAAGTAATCCTTCCATAGACCAGGGGCTGGCGACTAGCACTGAAAAGGTGTATCCCTATAACGGGAAGGCATTGCCTTTAAACCTGTACATGCACAATCCAAGAACACAACAAGAAGAAACCACAAAGTAAATTGCTATAGTAAAAAGTGTACTGAAATTAAAGGGGCCGGAATACAAGCCCAAATCAAAATTATAAGTATAACTGAAAAGAGAAAACATCTCCTGGATCATCCACTGAGGATCCTACCTGAAGGGTAGGTACAGCTCACAATCAGTAGTCACTCCAGCATGTCACGTCAAATGGTCCACCTCTGAGCACCGTCCAGTCCTGGATCCCTCAGCCTCGATCAATGTTGTCTATTGTCTACACAAGACACAGTAAGTTATGGTTGTAGCCCATGTAGGGTTGAGTATAACAATACTCAGTAGGGACCCCGAGACCCCCAAAGGTATCTCAGAGTTCCACAAAGGATAAACCACAAAGAAAGACCTCAAACACAAAGCACGAAGTAGTCATCAACTCTACTTAGGTGTATGACCATACATATACCTAAGTTATCAAGATATACTCATCTCATACATGAGGAAACATAAGGCTCCAACTTTTAAGCCTTTAGCACAACTGATCCACGAGGGAAGAATGCCACAAAGGTAACACCACGAAGGTAACACCACGAAGGTAACACCATGAAGGTAAATGTACCACAAAGGTAACACCATGAAGGTAAAACTATGAAGGTAAAGACTCATCTCACACTAGGTATATAACTCAAGTAAAAAAGTACAGATGATTAGTCATAAATCTAGATCATCTTATTCTGTCGAGAGCCTCTACTGCTGACCCACACAAGATCGATAGATTTTGACCCACACAGGATCGCTAGGCGCTGACCCACACATGATCGATAGATCTTGACTTACACAGGATCACTAAGCGCTGACCCACATAGGATCGATAGATGTTGAACCACATCGGATCGATTTTTTTCTTCACATTACATCCAGCCACTAGATTCCCGTACTAAGCACACTTGATTCCAAGAGGATCCGCTCCTCAATCCATCGGTCGTACCTCAAATTCCATGAAGTTACACAAAAAATTATCCCAAAGGACCACCCCATCATAGGGGTCCCAATGTGACAGATAGTGCATCGATCGGATGCCTGGTCTGTGAGATTTGGGTACTTTTGTAAAACGGGCTCGGTTGGATTCAAGTCTGATCCAACCCAGGTCACACGTAAAAATATGTCAAAACTAACTTGAATTATCTCCAAAGGACCGCCTTGTCATAAGGGTCCTTATTCCATAGACGACGTGTCGATCGGACTCTCGGTCTGTTAGTTACACCCCTTTCCGTGAAACGGAGCTGATCGCACCTCGGTCTGGCCCGGCTCGATTGGGCCTACCAAAATATGCAAAAGGGATCACTTCCCAAAATGGGTCCAACACCACTGATGGCATGTATAAAATTCACCCTATTTTTCAGTTATGGGTGTTTCTTTATTCATGTAACAGTTGGGTCTGGGCCCAGTCAGACCGGCCCGACGCAATAGGTCTCGGGGTCTACCTAATCCTGCTCAGGTCCGGCCCACTGTGGGTCAGCCAAGTTCACTGGGTCCAGCCCGTCGGGGTCAGCCCAGCTTGTTCGCGTTCCTGGGCCATGGTTGGCCCGGACCGTAGGGTGGGGCTTGGCCTACCCGCGCTGGCCTATTGGGTCGCAGGTCCATCCCACGTCGGCTCAATCCGCCCGAAGGTGGACCATTGAGTCCCGATGGCCCCACGGTTGTGGGGCCGTTTCGGCTAGTCGTTGGGGTGCTGCCCCACCGTGATTCAACAGTCGGTCGTTCGGTTGACCAACTTCTGCTAACGCGGCACGGCGCGGGGCCGCGCCGCTCTTTTCTGTCGCAGCTGCTCCGCGTCGCCTCCCTTCTTCCGCGGTCTGCTGGGCGCCGCCACTTCGCGCTGCCTGCAGCGCCAGTGGGCGCCGCCCTTGTTTCGCACGGCCAGCTCGGGTCGTCTGTCTTTGGCCACCACGGTGCACCGTCACACGCCGCCTTCTTCTACCCACAACCAGTTTCTGTAGGTCTCCTCTGGCCACCGTCGGCCACCGCCGACATGGCGCGCCGATGGTTTCTTTCACGAGTCACCGGACATGCTCTGGTGTCCGTTCTTGGTGTTTTCTGCGCCTACAGCTCTCTCGCGCTGTCGATTTCATAACGTGACCCTCTATTCGCATTTCCATCAATATGAGGAAACAGCCCCCAAAGAACAAAGAATGAGCGAAGCGGCAGAGGGTCTGGATCTTGTTCGTTCGGCCCATGCCCTCCACGTTAAGGTGATAGCAAGTGGGAGAGAAATTAATTCATCAAGAGAACTTCAAAATAAACCCCCTACCTGGATAAGACATCCACTGACGACGATCGATGGAACCTCCCTTGCCATTGTCATTAGTTCATGATTCGGTAGTGCTTGTCATTGGTCGCTGAATCCGGCCTCTTCCTCCAGGTGGTTAGCATCATGGTACTTTGCCAGAGCTTTTTCGCTTGGTGAATCCATGCCAACAACCCTCCATGAGCTCCATATAAATAGGAGAGGATAAAGAGTGAGTCCCGCCTGAAGAATAAATGAGGTTCATTTAATTAATGAACCTCCCAAATTCCCAACAGTGCGGTTACAAGTAAAGAAGATTCAATCTATTTAATGGATTAACATGTCGTCGGTCCCTCCACCATCGCTCGTCCATTGGAGAAAAAAAAAGAAATAAAATAACATAACATGTTATTTTATTAATCTTTCAAAAGTCTGAAAAATTAACTTTTTCACCCGACCTACTGCGGTCGAAGTGAAGCCTCCCTTGAGCGAATCCTAGTGCTAAAAATTCAACACTTCACTATGATTTTTAATCTGAGCACCGGTTCAAAAGATAAAAAACGTTTCCCACACATTTACTAAACGTACCTTAAAAAAGTTCGATAAATTATTAACATTCACCCTCAACCCACGCTGGTCAAGGTTAGGCTCTGCCTAGGGGAAGAATATCCCAATGAACTCAAAAGTACTCTCATATTTTCAATCCAAGTTACCATTTAGAAGTTATGGATTTTAACAATAAAATAATTGTTACTTAATTATTTTATTTATGGCCAAAAACTAACTTCCATAGTTGGCCTGCGCCGGCCAATGTTAGGGTCTGTCTAAGGAAATCATACCCTCACGAGTTCAGTGGTGGTCTCAGATTTTTAATATGAGTCGCCGTTCATGAGTTATAAACATTTGAAAACAATAACTTTATTTAATTATTTTATTTACGGTTATTCCATTTTTTGGTTTTCTCACTGGAGGCATGCGTCGACTAAACATAAGTCACGCCTAGGCTAAACTCGCCATATTAAATGAAATGGTGCCCTCAAATTTCTCATCTAGGCACCCATTTAAGAGTTATTCCACTTTTTTAGGAAAAGAACTCATACACACTATTTTAAACTTAACATTTTTCGATGGATCATTCCAGGCACTCCGGGCCTCAAAATCACGCACCGTCAGATTTTGCAGTCTCGAAATAATTCCATATAATTAAAAATTTATACAGAAATTCCAGGACATTACATTCTCCCCACCTTAGGGCTTTACATCCCCGAAATCCAAAACAAAGGAAAATCAAACAAACGAGGGTATTGAGCATGCATCTGAGCCTCCCACTCCCATGAGTGCTTCTCGAGGTTCATGTGCTGCCACCAAAATCGCACCAGAGGGATCGACCGTCCACAAAGGACTCGGTCCTATCGATCCTCTATCTTCACTGGGAACTCCATAAAAGTCGCCACATCATCAATGTACAACTCGCTCTAGTCGATAACATGCGTTTGATCATGCATGTGTCTCCTCAGTTGGGACACATGGAAAACATTATGAACCCGGTGCACCTGTGGGGGAAGAGATAGATGGTACGCCACCTCATCCACTCTGTTGAGAATCTAGAAAGGTCCAATGAACCTCGGAGATAACTTTTCCCCTGGCTAAACCTCCCCAATACTCATTGGGGTGAGACATGTAGGAAGATATGTTCTCCATCCTCGAACTCCAAGGGTATTCGTCTCCTTTCGACATAAGACTTCTGCCGGATCTTTGTAGTCTTCATGTGATGACAAGTGAGGCATCGTGATACAAACTTTGTCACTACTTCCTTCATCCCTGGCCACCAGGACTGATGTCAAGGGTCCTGGTACAACTTTTCCACTCCAAGATGTACCATTAAATGGGATGTATGGAAATCCCTCAATACCTCATCCTGAAGATTCATTGATACCATGGTGCGTCCTCTAAAGATAATGACGTGCTCCCCACCTTCAGAAAATCCTTCAGGAGACTGTCTTGAGGATATCTGAGCACGTCGGGCCTCGTAGTCAACATCCCCAAGATGTGCCTCCCAAGAAGGTGAGTGTTGTGGGTTCCTGGGAGTATCCTAAGAACATGTTTGATAAACACCTTTTCCTAGGGTTTTATGGATATTATAGACATTTAATACAGGACCTCTCAGGCCTTTTTTAACCTCTTACTAGTTTTAGAAATAAGGGTGTTAAGTTCATGTGGTTAGAAGAGTGCGAGAAATCCTTTTGGGAGTTGAAAGGAAGTCTTGTTTCAACACCTATTTTGGTTCTTCCTGAGCCTAGTAGAGGTTATACAGTGTTCTGTGATTCATCAAGAATTATCCTAGGAGCAGTTATGATGTAGTAGGACAGATTAGTTTCATATAGATATCAGAAGTTGAGGAATCATGAGAGAAATTACCCAACACACAACCTTGATCTAGTAGTAGTTTTCAACACCTTATGTTTCTGGATACACTGTCTGTTGGGTGAGAAATGTGTGGTTTATATAGAACACAAGAACCTAAAATATATCTTTATATAGCATGAATTGAATCTCAGATAGTGAATATGGGTCAAATATCTTCAATCCTTTAAATTTTATCTTTCCTATATTCCTAGAAAGATAAATACAGTAGCCGATGCGCTGAGTCAGAATACTTAGGCATAGGTTATACGGGAAGTCTTTGATAAAGGGAAATTGACGCCCCTATTCTCTAATATGCATCTAGAATTTTAGGATAGCCTTGATCAGTCTTATATATCATCCTTGATAGTTACCACTTCACTCCTTGAGAGGGTAAAGAGTAGACAATTCTCAGATCCTAAAGGCTTGGTTCTCTAAGAGAGTATTTTAGGTGATGACCCACCTATAGATTGGTCTGTGGATAGAGACAACATCTTGTGTATACATGTATTTTTTTGGGTTCCTATAGATATGAGAGAGTAACTTATGTGAGGGTCCCACACTTCTTAGTGGGAATTTCATCCAGGTATCTCCAAGATGTATCAAGATATGTGATTCTAGTATTGATGTCATGGGATAAAACATCATATAGTAGGTTTTATCACTAAGAGTTCCACCTATCAGTAGGTGAAGAAGGAGGACCAGTGACCTTCTGACTTGTTATAGATGCTTCTAGTCTTATAATGGAAATTGGAAGATGTTTCTAGGGAATTTTTATTCATCTTATCATGGTATCCTCAAGGTAGTGAAACAGTTTGGGTAGTCATTGATAGACTGAAAAAAGTAGAAAATTCCTTCTTATCCAAGAGACTTTATTAGTTAATGATCTGAGAAGACTGTATGTATGTGAGATCATCTGAATACATGGGGTCCCTCATACTATCATTTTATATAGGGACACTCGTTTCACATAGAGGTTTAGGTAGTGGTTATAAAAAATATATGGGTACACAGGTGCTTCTTAGCATAGATTTTCACCCTCATACTGATGGCCAGTCAGAATAGATGATATAGTTTTTAGAGGACATGATCTGAGCATGCATCCTTGATTTCGGTGGTACTTGGGAGAAATAGATCCCTCTTATTGATTTTTCCTAAAATAATATATTTCAGGTGATAATTCATATGGTTCCTTATGAGGCCTTATATGGTATTCCATTCTGTTCACCTCTATGTTGGATAGAGGCGGGAGAGGTAGCCCTAATAGGTCATCATCTCGTGAAGGAGACTTTAGAATAGGTTTTTATAATTAGGAACCATGTTCCTACTGCTTATTCTAGATAGAAATATTATATCAATTTCCATCAATGAACTCTAGAGTTTGAGGTTAGGGATCATGTTTTCTTACAAGTATCGCCCAGGCTTGGGAATAGATGGATACAGAGGCAAGGGAAGCTATCTCCTTGTTATGTCGGGATGTTTGATATTCTAAAGAGAGTCAGGTTGGTAGCATATCCATTGTTACTAATCGTGACATGCATAATTTATTCTATGTTTCACATCTCCACCATTATAATGTTGAATCATCTCATACTTTTGAACCTGTTGAGGTTGAGTTAGATATTGATGCTTCATTTAAGAAGTATCATATACACATCGTTGATCAGAGCACAAAGAATATCAAACGTTGGTCTATTGATTTAGTATGGGTGTTATGACAACATGATTAGGTACAGGATGATACTTGAGTACAGGAAGCCGACGTACATACTCATTGGCCAGAGTTATTCTCATATAGTGTTTCTCCACCCTTGGAAGATGAACTTAGATATGAGTTCCCTTAAGGGGGGAAGACTATAAGAACATAGTTTTTCACTCAGGTATGGATCCTTTTAAATTTGTTCTAATTCTTTATTTTGGACCTAATATGGATACCATGTGAGGTTAGAAAGCTTTCAAGGGATCTTTGGGGCTTGTTATGAGCTCGAAACCCTGGATGGTGGAGAAAAACAATATAACATATGGTTAGTAGAAACTGTATGATCCAGCCCACATGATCTCTCCTAAACATGTAGGGATGAATAGTGGGGTGAATCAGGGTGCACATTTTTATCTAACTTTGTGTCATGGGTTGCACACCAGTACAGAATTTCTATAGTTTTTAATATAGTAGATTCACAAGGTTTGTGTATGGTTTCCCTAATTGTATGGCCTAACCATGAATGTGCCCTTTCAAGTAAGATATTTATGCATGGTTGGCACATGGTTTGGCCAAACATGCAGCCAAACTATGCTCCTCTTTTTTTTGGGTGAATTTATGAAAATTCCCATAATGAAATGTTAAGCCTTTCCCTCTTCCTCTTTGGCCCATTCTAGTGGACATCATCACCACTCATCTCCTATTTTGTTCTCCTAAACCCACTTTTGTTAGTTTTTTATCTCGATCATTGATTTGAAGTCTGGTTTGACCCCCTTTAATCATATTGGGTGATCATCGGTAAGTACTCAATTCTATTTTAGTCATACGTTGTTCTTCTTTCCCTTGAGGATGCTTTTTAGATGCAACTTCATAGGCCCTATTTTCAGGGCATTGATCCATTATTCAGATTTTTTCTAATCCAGGCCAAACTAAAGGCCGATACTAGATGAGGAGAGGTGTATGAGATTATGGTAGGTGGTCTATGAATCATACCTCAAGTTTCACTGATTCATAAATCGTCGTATTTGTGTGCATTTAGATTTCATCGAGTATAGCCTGTTTAATTTATAATCCTTGATTATAGTCATTAGGATCATATTCTAAGACCCTTTTTATATATGTTATCCATCTTTTGAGGTTACGTCCTCAACTCTATCCACCCCATGTAGGGTGTTTCCCTTAATTATGCCTTATTGGATGGATATGTTTGTTTATGCCACTATTCATGTGTACAATGGATTGATCCTATTAATGATAATACCTTTCTTAATAAAATGAATTATGAATTGTAATATTTATCCTTGTATAAGATAATGTCACTTGACCCTTCTATGGTAAGTGTTTCAATATTATTAATGAATCTTAATTATGAATGGAAAGTATACTATGTATATGACTTGTCCCTATTGAATGTAATTAAATTCCTTGGATGCATATTCGTAGAACACCTTTCCATGATAAATGTAAGGCAGCAGAGTAAACCTAATGAATTGATTGTGACTTAAATGAACTAATAAATGGTTATGTTCCTAGTTATGCCTTATCACACTAATGAAAGGAAAGTTCTTGAACCAAATGACTTATTAAATGGCATGACTATTACATGTACTTAACTAATTAATGAATAAATTATAAGGAGCCTATTGCATATGGACCTTGACATGTTTATAGGATTGGTCAAACTCGATCTAGCCTTGGATTTCCAAGGGAATGCCTTCAGCACCTGTGGATGCCATTTCAATTCAAGGATGTCGGTTTCCAAGGATGATAGACACCTTGGAACTCGATCTTTGTCTACTATTTGATTCATGATATTTCACCATATGATCCCTTCATTATTATTATAGGATGCCATAAATACACTCCTTGGATCTAACATGATGTCTATGGATATGTAGCCCCATGGATACGCCCATTGGGCCTAGTCATTTCTTATCTTGTTTTACCATGGATGAATTCCTTGGATACTATCAGAATCATATTACAGTGGAATTCCTTACGTGATTCCCCTTGGATTACATGCAGACCCCTTTAGCCAGGCTACAAATTATTACAAAGTTAGCTTAACCCCTGAGGTCAAGGATGACTTGGTTATTACCTAAGATCCTCCTTGCTATTATCATCATTGCAGGATACCTTGTTACATCTAGGATTATGTACTATTATTATCATGACATGATTTTGGTGTTGGTTATACCTCATGTGACTTACTATATAAACCATAATTTAATTAATAAAGGAAAGGGTTACATGTTAAAATACCAGATGAGGTTGAAGCAGGTACTAGGTATTTACATTACTATACATATTTACTTTTATATATGCATGTGTTCACACTATTTCAGTTTATATTACACAGACTGGATGTTATAGACACCATTGGTGGTGGCCTATTGATATTTATCTCATACCCTATCTGGGCCACCATTTGTACTTGGGAAGATTACATGTATGCGGTTGTTGATAAGGGGAAGTATCCTACTTTGGGCACCTGATATTGTTTTCTTGTTAGGATGAAGCTTGGTAGTAAATGATAGAGATGGAGCTCAGGATGATTTCATGGTTTTTTGCTTATTTTTTATTATTTTTATGGCATGTATTACTTGATTCTTTATATTCATGTTTCCCTAATTTATATATAAATGATATACATTGTAATTATCTTTTGAGTATAACTAGTAGTTTCTTCTATTGTTTATTATTCCTATCTTCTTATTATGTTCCATTGATTTAGTTATGTTTATTATACTATTTAATTGTTATTATATTTATTCATTGTGTTCCAATCTAGTAATGAGGAAATAGTCCCCCCACGAACACACCCTAGGATCTCACTACTAGTCGGTAGCCTTTGGAATTTGGGGAGATGCACTTGAGGGAATGTATCCAACCGAGTTATGGGAGCCTTTGAGTGGCATCCATGTTTGGGACATCACACTTCCATTCATGCTAAGAAATACTACACCAGCTTCATTATGATACCATACAGAAGGATACCCATATCCCTTCTCCCATTTTGTAGGTTTGCTTCCATTTTTTAGGGAGGAATTCATATTTTAACTGGGACTATACCACTTCTTCCACCAGGGTTGACTGGCGTACTCTAGAAACCACCCAAAGGCAAGCTTATATCCCCTACAAAAAGTATATATTCTTACCAACATGATCCAAAAGCTTCTCAATAGTGGGATCACATTATCATAGAAGCAAACTATCCTCGGCGCACTCTAAATATCTTCACATAGTGGTCCCTCGTTCCTAATCAAACCCCAAAGGGAGGCTGACATATTCTAACCATAACACAAGATAAGGTTCATATCCCTAATCTTATCAATTATAGTGTGCTCAAGTTTGTAAGATACATATCTACAACACTTTGAGTGTTTTATGACTCTTCAATGAAAGAAAAAGGTGATAACTACCTTGATAGTCCTCCTCACGGTAGTATATAGATGGATTTGGAGAGCCTAATTCTAGAAATACACTGTGGAAAAACTTCCCACAGTCATATCTTTCCCAAATAAAGAAATCCTACCCTTTTCAAGACACCTTTCCATATAGAGGTGCTCAAAATACCATGGTTAATTTTATATATCATCCCATCAACCACTAGAAACAACTCACCACAGTTAGAAGGAATAAAAAAGAAGTGAATTTTATGTTCTGACCAGATGGAGGAATACACCCATCCATTTCCTAGTTTCTCGATGTTAAACTTCCTAACATGGTCTTGGTCATAAGAACTTATACTACACAACATTTTCTTACCTTGTGTGGAAATATTACCCTCTTACGTATGAGTTAGATCAATGTAAAAGGTTTCTAGTGCAGAGGTTTATGATCTAACTCTGATTTTATTCCCATAACCCAATGCATGGAAAAAGATAGTCCCACCTTGATCCAAGCACTAAAACCTCATCTACGGAAGGATTAATTCCTTTTCAATCTTGGATATCACTTTATTAGTGATTCACTATATATGAGATGGATCTATAGAAAAGAAAAAATTAAGTACCTCTATCCCTATGTGAGAATCAAATCGATATAAGTGAATTTTACAAATAAAAACTATATATGTATTGATTCATATTACCACATGATATAAAGTGATGACTATATCTCAAATCATGGTCCCATCCATAATATAAATGGAAAAATTCCCCTACCTACTTATGGGTTAGACCTAGGCTTGGAATTTTCCATATAAGAACTATGTGTGTCTTGATTCCTATAACCACAGGATATGTGGTGATTTCTAGATCTCAAATCCTAGGCCCAAAAATAATATAAAAGAAAAAAAATAATTAATTTCCCCTCTCCATAACCCAATGTAAGGAAAAAGATAGTCATGTATTGATCCAAGCACCAAAACCTCATCTATGTAAGGATTAATTCCTTTTCAATCTTGGATATCACTTCATTAGTGATTCACTATACATGATATGGATCTATGAAAAAGAAAAAATGAAGTTCCTCCATTCCTATATGAGAATCAAATCAGCATAAGGGAATTTTTTCATATAATAACTATGTATGTATTTATTCCTATTACCACATGATGTGAAGTGATGACTAGATCTCAAATCATGGGCCCAACCATAATATAAAAGGAAAAATTCCCCTCCTTACTTATGTGTTAGACCTAGGCTTGGAATTTTCTATATAAAAAATATGTGTGGCTTGATTCCTATAACCATAGGATATGTGGTGATTTACAAATCTCAAATACTGGGCCTAAAAATAATATAAAAGAATAAAAATGAATTTCCCTACTCCATGATTATGGGCCAAACTTGTGTAGGGAGATTTGTCCATTACTATGTGTGGCTTGATTCATGTTTCCATAGAATATATAGTGACACATGAATTATAGATTTTCGGCCCAACCATAAATTTTCTTCACTTTAAACCATTCCCTTACATGATATATAGATCCATGTAGAGGTTCCGATCCAAATTAAAAATTTGAACATCCCCACATATTCCCTATCACGTACTCACAAGCAACTTAATTGGCTACCTAGTTATCTCTTGTTTCTCACATTAATCATGACTCATGTAAGGTTAAGGAACCTAGAAATCCACTCTAAACAGTATGATCAAGGTGTGTTCTATTCAAATATAGGTAACCACATCATAGTCATATAATATTAAACTCCGTGACAATATCCTATTTATATGATGTTAAGCTACATGAAAATAGCTCTTCATGTTGAAGAGATCATTTCCCTGGGGACTGTGTACTTAGGAATCATGTGTTTTATTCATTTACCTCAAAAATATTCTCAATACATGTTGGAGTAGCCTTTAGGGTACTCAAACCCATCTTGAATCTTATGTTCTCTAGAAATAAATTCATACCTTCCATATCTAATTTAATATTATCCAATTCCTTTAGTTGATACACTTATCTTAGAACCCCATGAACCTTGGGCCCAAATATTCTTGGTTCCTCCCTATAGAAAATTAGTAATAGGGGTAGGTTGATCTAAAGGGACCCCACTGGGATTATTTGGTGAATAATATAACACCTCATAGCTTGTTCCTAAGGTATTTTTTGGTCCTAGAGGAAAAGAAACCAAAAATCCATGAGTTATTTTCCTGATTGTTCATGATATATGTTTTTTCCATTAATAATGGATGAACTATACTAGCTAGTATCCACCTCCAGTTGAATCATATATTCTTGGGTTATGATTTAAACTTCGTATAACCCAGTTATTCCATAGGATTCAGATGCCCTCAATGTTACCTGTATGTGCATCATACCAATTATCAAAGTAAGATTATGACATCTCATTCTTGTAGCATTTCATTTTGGGTTATGTATCTCCATTTATGATGAAACTCCCTTGAGTTTCTAAATCCATTTGAACCCCACCCACCCCCCACCCCCCTTCCACTAATAAAACGTTATGACCCTTTTTATGTATAAATCACCTAATACCTTGAGTTTATATCCCCTTGGAATTTCATGGAGCTTGATCCTACTTTCTCTTGGTCCCCACTTTTGGAATATTGGTAATAGGGACTAACAAAGGGACCCTTCTAGGATTTATTGGTGAATAAAAAAAATCCTAAGATATTATTCCTAAGAAATGTTTTTCTTAATGAAAGGACCCCTCTAGGATTCATTTTTTAATAAAAAATGAATAATAGCTTGTTCCTAGGGGATATTTTGGTTTCTAAAGTTTTCTACTAAGATTCATTTATGAATAACACAATGCCTAAGATATTTTTTTGAATGGATATTTTAGTCCTAGAGGAAAGGTCCATCTTAATCTATTGAGTTATTTCTCTAATGGTGTGATGTTGGTCCCACAAATCATCAAGCAATAATCCTTGATATATGGATTTAAAAATATGATATATTTAAAAAAATCCCCATGTTGAATAGGGATTGAGAATATCTTAGTGTTTTATAGCTTTATATTCCATGTCAATGTAGAAAGACTCTAAACTGCATAGTGAAATGGTTCATCTTGTAAGACCATAAAAAATTAGAGAGGGATACTCCATATGGCCCATGACTGGAATGATAGTTAGGTCTAGTCCATATGATAGAGAAACTCCCTTACTCTATATATAAGTCAGACTTGTGTTGGTATTTTTCTCTACAAGAACTACATGTGGGTTTATTCTTATTATAACATGATACATAGTGACCCCCGGATACTCTAATCATTGTCCCAATAGCAATGCTAAGTAAAAAATTAAAAAAAATACCCCATTCCTATGTAATAATTATATCTATATAGAGACCATATACAAGAACTAAATGTGGTTTGATTCTCATTCTTATAAGATACATAGTGGTTCCGGGATATCAATTTCCTAGGATCATCCATTAATTCCCACTATATTAGAACTAAATCCATGAAAAAGTCTTTGTAACATGAGTTGACTAGGCTATAGATTTATAATTCCCCATTCCTTAAATGCGAGATGATCTGTATAGGGAAATTTATTTCGAAGAACTACATTTAGCATGATTCCTTCCCTCACAGGATATGTAGTGACACCAATTGTTCCATTCTGGTCCCATCTACATTTACAAGTGTGAAAATAAGATTCCTATATCCTTTTGTGATAGTCAAATCTACATGAGGAATAATATAAGAGAGCTATATGTGGCTTGATTCCTATTACCATAAGATACATAGTGACACCAAAATGCTCCATTATAGGCACAACCATGATGAAAAAAAATCCCCTTACCTTATATATGGGTTAGACATGAGTAGAATATTTTATTATAAGAACTACATGTGGCCTGATTCCTATACAATGAGATACATAGTGGAACCTATATATTCTATTTCAGGCCCAACCAAAAATTCACATCACTCCAAACTACATTCATCTATGTTAACCAAATTTGTGTGGGGATTATCACTTATATATAAATTTGAATACACCCACATATGTCCTATCATTCACTCTCGTGAAGTGTAATTAAGTTCTCAATCATCCCTTGTTTCTTAGACCAAGAATAACTCATTTTAGATTTGGGAATATAGAATTCCTCTTTAATTATCATGATTGAAATGAATCTTATTCAAAAATAGGGAACCATGTCCTTATCACATGACATTAAACTACACGATATATGGTATTCCCATCAAACATGTGACCCCCTATTATGATTGTGTCCTTAGGGATCACATATTTTATCCCTTCACCCCAAAACTATGTTGTATACACATTAGAATAGCCTTTAGGGTACTCGAACCCTTCATGAATATTACTTTATTCATGAACCAACATCATATATTCGATGTCTAAGTTAATACCAACCAATTACTTGACTTGATACACTTATCTTGGAACCCCATGGATCTTTACCCCCACATACTCTTGGTTCCCCTATTATAAAATTGGTGACATGGACTGGATAATCTAAGGGGACCCAGCTAGCATTCGTTATTGAATAACACAATGCCTAAGAGCTTGTGACTGGTGGAAATTTTGGTCCCAATGGAATGAAAACCCTTAAATCTAGGAGATATTTTCCTACCTGTGTGGGATATAGGTTTGTGCTATTATTAATGGTTGATCTATACCCATCATTCCCCACCTCCTTTTGACTCAGATATTCCTGGGTTATGATTTACACTTCCCATAACCTAACTATTCAAGTGGATTCAGATACCCTCAATGTTACCCGTCTTTGCATAATACCCATTTTCAATGAAAGGATATGACATCACATTCTTTTAATATTTTATTTTGGGGTATGTATCTCCTATAAATACCTAATTTCATTGAGTTTTTTAATCACTTTAGACACCCCCTTTTCCACCATATAAACTAATATCCCCTTTTCATTCTAAATTTCTTGATACAATGAGCATATATTATATTAGAATTTTATGAAACTTGATCACATGTCCTCTCGGTTATCTATTGAATTACATTGGTAATTAATATTGACCAATCATTAAGGTACCCTTATAGGATTCACTGGTGAATAACATAATTCCTATGATCTTGTTCTAAGGGGATATTTGGGTCCTAATGGAAAGTCCCCCCTTAACTCCATCAGTTGTATCTCTAATGGTGAGAAGTTAATCCCATAGAAAATTAAATAATAAACCTTGATATATTCATTTAATGATAGGATTTACATCCCCTGTATCCCAATACTAAGAGGGATCAAGAATATCTCAGTGATTTATGCCTTTATACCTAATTCCTAGAGGCAAAACATTAACCGACATAGAATCTCTAAGACCTGGAGGAAACAATATAAACTACACAACATCCTTAAGTCATGGAGGTGAGACTTTAAACTACACATAATCTCCATATCCTTACATCATGACCATAAACTATATATAACATATCCTTCTTTCTCCTATTAAGACACTTCTTCAATGGAAACATACAGTGAATGAGTTAGATTTACAGAGAGAATAATATTCCCTCATCCCTATATGAGACTCATATCTGCATATAGGATCATATAATATAATTAAATGTGGCTTGATTACTATTTCCATAGGATACATAGTTATTCTTGGGTCTCACAACCATAATATAAAAGAAAACATACCCCCTCCCTGTGTATGGGTCAGAACTGTGAAGGGATTTTTTTTCTTATAAGAACTAGGTGTGGATTGATTCCTATTACCAATAGATATATATTGACACCTGGATCTTAGATCCTAGACCTAATATAAATAAAAAATACCATTTTCCCTATATATGGGTTTGACCTGTGTAGGGAGTTTTTCTCCAGAACTATGAGTTTCTAGATTCCTATCACCATAGGATATATAGCAATTCATGGATCATTTATTTTAGATCCAATCACATAACTTCATTTATTTTAACTATGTTCCTCTATAATAACCAAATTTGTGTGTGGATACTTACTCATACCAAATGGAAATTCCCCTATATATTCCCTTTCATGAACTCTCACATGGTTAAATCGACTGCCTTTTTGTCTCTTGTTTCTCATGTCAAGCATGGATCATGTTACCTTCGGAAACCTAGAAAGAAACTTTGACTAGTGTGATCAAGGTTTATTCTATTCAAATATAGGGAATGGAATCCTAGTCACATGATGTAAAACAACATGAAAACATCCTTGTCTCATGACATTAAACTATAGGACATGAGGTCTTCACACCGAATAGATCATCCCCCTGATGATTGTGTAATCAAGAATCATATTATTTATCCCTTAACTTGGAAAATATGTTTAAGTCATGTTTACATAGCCTTTAGGGTACTTAGATCCTTCTTTAATTTTACATTATCCATGAACCTACTTTGTATATTTGATATCTAAGTTAATACCAACCAATTCATTGTGTTGATACAATTATATTGGAACCCAATGGACCTTGAGACCAAATATTTTCGGTTCCCCATATATAAAATTGATAATAGGTATGGGTTCATCAAAAATTACCCCACTAGGATTCACTGTTGAATAACATAGTTTCTCAGAGCTTGTGCTTAGTGGATATTTTAGTCCTAGAGGAAAGGTCCGCCTTAAATCTTGGAGTTATTTTCATAACTACTTGTGATATAGAATCCCACCATATTTAATGGTTGACTTATACCCACCAGTATTCACCTCCCATTGAATTAGATATTCTTGGGTTATGATTTAAAATTTCCATAACCCAAATATTCAAGTGGATTTGGAAGCACTCGATAGTACTCCTCTATTCATCATACTCATTTCCAAAGAAATATTATACCATAATATTCTTAAACCCTTTAATTTTTAGTTATGCACCTCATATGAAGATCATAATTCCTTAAGTTAATCAATATTCTCAACAATCCTATCATTTCAAAGTTTCACGACCATAAATCATTAGCCTTTATACATCCTACTCACATGATGTTAAACTATATGACATATGGTCCATCCAGATTATACCTAAAACTATTTAGAGTGGTCCATTCTAATTATCATATCCTTAAATCTATTATAGGTATGATTGCTTCAGCCACATGCTATGATAGGATATGGAAGAACCCTTTCATTATGTATGAGCTTGATCAACGTAGAGGACCCTTTAGCTGATTTCAATGTCAAGGCTCACCAAGGGAAGATAAAAAAACTCCCCCTCCCTATATATAATCCAGATCTATACAAAGATTCTTTTTTATGAGAACTACATGTGGCATGATTCCTTGTGTCGCATGATATGTAGTGAGGCCCAGGTTCCCTAATCCTGGGCCTAGCCATAATATTCAAAACAATAATTCCCTTTTCATTATGACCATGAATGATCTATGTAGGGAACCTTATTGTATAAGAACTGTGTGGATTTATTCCTAACCTATTAGGATACATAGTGACACCCAAGTATATTGTCTTGAGCCCAGCTACAAATTTTCTACTATTGTAATCTTCCTCAGTGCTTTATCTATATTGATATCTTCCAATCTTTTTTATCCTAATGAATGTAAAGATTCCCCAACTAATGAAAGCCTCTCCCAATACAAGATCATTTTCTTTGATGGTATCACCAAAGGTTTGATATCCTACACCATGGTGATAGTTTTTGACTTCCCCTTTAAAGGAAACATTCCCCTTATAGAGACCCAGGCTTAAGATACATGGATATTACATCACTTTAGAAGAATATTCAGAATATTAAAAAAAGTACATGCTTGAGGATCATAATATATTAGTGTATTTGGAAAGTGGTAACACATTTTTCTAATTTGGTGAAAGGAATTCAACATAACCCACAATAATCTACCCCATTTAGTAATCCTACTTAAAACATTTCTTCATAATTTGGGGAAAGGAAATATAAGAAAGGGTGATATCGGATGCTTAGTAAGGGTAAACAAGGGGAATACGTAAGCATAATCGTGACTATAAGGGTATGAGAACATGATCATCACATTATAAGATCAAATCTTTCATATAAAATATCATAATCAAGAATCATGGAATAAATATTGGTAGTTCATAAGACATGAATCATAAGATAATCAAAGAACATGGGCCATGTGAACATAACATTGACATAAGACATAGAATTTTGGAAAACACATAAATATAAAAAATCATTCCCTATAATTCAAGGATCTTTAAATAAAATTATCTAGGCACTACATGGGGGTTACACCTACTTGGAGAGACACACTTCCATCCCCAGTCACATCACTTTTCTTATAGTGGATCTGGTTACACCTTCTTCCCATAGTGTATCGAGATGCACCTATTTCCCATCATGGATCTGGAGCCACTCATTTACCATTGTAGGTTAGGATACACTTGTTTTGCATTATGGATCAAGATACACTCATTTACCATTGTAGATCATGATGTACAAATTTCCCATCGTGGATTAGGACACACCCTTTTCCCATTTTGGATCAAGCCCGTCAACTTGTTTCCTATCTGTATCTCATGAGATATAAATCTTTAATCAATGCTTTATAGGTAGATATAGGTCCCAACCATCACATAATGAAATCATAAATATGTTTTCCATGAGATCATAAATATTCATCTTATAATAACCAATGAAATAAATTGGGTAACATAAACATTTAATCATATCTTAACATGTGTAAAAGAGACAAGTTTCATAATCATTTCATCGTATCATAACTCATGAAAAGAAGAGGTTTTCATAAGTATATAACCTATAGAAGAGAAAAAGATTTCATAAACATCTTATAATCATAAACATGAACCATTAAAAGAAAGAATAATAATGGTTACATTATATCATATCCCCAGTTAAGTATAATCTATATCATATGATGATATCTTATATGGAGAAGTATTTTGAAAGATCACCTGGAACATTTCTTCAGGAAAATAATCATTCTTTGAAAATCATATTTTTTAAAAATGAAAAATTTCTGAAATCCATTTCTTTGAAAAAATTATAAATGAATATTTTAAAATCATTTAAAATATTTCTTAAGTAAAATATCCCTTACTCTTCTAAAAAACACTTTTGAAATCATAAAATATTTTGAAAACATTTTTCTTTGAAAATAACATTGAATACTTATAAAAGAAGCATTAATGATGTTTTTAAAAAAATTAAATAAAAAAATTAAAACCTTTTCCTTTAAAATGAGATTTAAATATCATTTGAAAATATTTTTTAAAAATTTTTTATAAAACATGGTTTTGGAAGAAAATAGGTTTCTGACCGAAGAGGGAAATATTATCGGATTTTCATAAAACATTTTTTTAATTGTTTTAAGTACCAAAGAGTTAAAAAATGGTAACCTTACATGGATATATCATGAATAAACATTGGATAAGAAAATTCATGAGATTTATTAATATATAAATCATAATATTTCTTTAATGGAATCATAATCATAAATAATCCCGATAAACAATGAGATTGTAGCAATAAACTCTTACCACTTTCATAACTTTGATTCATAATACCCATTAGAGGATAAAATTACATGAAAATTAATATATCATGAGGATGAAAAATTCATGATATTACATTTCAAAAGTTCTATATATAAAACTCAATAAATAATATAGGTTTATAATATAACATACATCCCAAAGAAGGAAAATTAAGACAAAAATTCCTTTACCGATTTGGTAATGTTTTAACCATAAAAAACCATGAAAGAGAGATCCTAAGATGGGTATTTAAATACCAATAAATTTGATTATAAACATAATAAAATACATTCATGGGAAGTATATACATCATATATAATAAATAGGTGGTGAACACGGCTTGTGTCTCATGGAAAATAAAGGTGAGATGAAAATCACTTAATACTTGAGTAACATTTGAATCGTGATATCCATGAAAGAATAAAATAAATTGAAACTTTTAATATCATGAAATAAATTAAATTAATGATATAAAATTTAATAGGGTAGTATATGCACCCAATAAAATAATCATGTGGTGAATATGGCATGTATCTCTCGGATATAAAAAGTGGGATGAAATTCCCTTACCTTAGGTCTTTACTCTCTTTTTACTTGTTAAAACATCTTGTATAATAAAAATAAGTCTATTATAAATTTTTTAAAGAACCATACACATATATATAATACCATATATGATTTAATTGTGACTTTATATTACCCATTTATTAACAATTCTATATTAATGTTATGTTTTGGGTAATAACTGATTTGTTTTTCATACATGTTTCGACTTTTCATTCTTAGTCCACTTACTTAGATCATGATTTCAATATTTACAAAATTTAAATAATTATTTTAATATAATATATATTTAGTATATATTTATTTATAATAATCTATAAAATATATTAATATGAAATGAAATACATCGTTCATGGAGACGGTTGGTCTAATGTATGCATGAACATTGTTTCCATTTTCTTATCATAATGAAAGAAAGAAAAGTAAATTATGTATATATATATATTATCACTCCATTATCATTATTATGTAATTAATTTCATATATTTTTAATAAACTCATCCTTAATACATTCCATGTAATTCCTGAATGAATCACATCACTTTGAGGAGGCGGTAATCAACACGTCCACAAACACTGTAAGCATATTCCCACAAAATTGTAATAATAAAGGTACGTGTTATATAATAATTATAGAAGTATAAATACATAATAAATATCATATTTATCATATTAAAACAGTAATTACATCATTATTACTAACCTTTATAGGTTTTAATGGAAGAATGAATGACATCAGTTTGCGAGGCGGTAGTCCTCCGTACACATGAAAGATGATTGCATATCACATTTTATGGAAGTGTGTGTAGTTTTAGGTATAACCCTTAACATAAAAAAGTATAAGTATATTTATTAGACTGATTTTATTATATAATACTATAATAATAATAATTTAATGGGTGGAGAAAGAAATAATACAAATGTGCTTGTTGAAGAATGTCACCTCTTCTTCGGGTCACTCCTTTTGGTTTTCACCAAAGGACTTCCCTGGTTTGATTTATACCCAAAGTGAGGCTTCCAGGATGATAGGAGGGATTTTTTAAGCTTATTTTATCAAGTTTTTAAGATACAAATGGCTTTAGAGGTGTTAATAAGTGATTTGGTGAGTTCCCTTTTATAGTGGAGGAGGAATGGCATTATAGTAAATACCAAAAAAGAAAACACTATCGAGAGATATCCCTTTCATAATGTTCCTAAAATAATGGTACATTTTATATTAAATAGGGTAAATGGTAGAAATATGGTTATATAATCAGTTTTATAAAATTTTATAGGTCATTTTTATCCTTAAGATTAAATTTTAACAACTATGTAAACTTGATTTTACCTTAATCATTGTAATTAATTTTAATTACTTTCACTAATATTTTTGGTAAAAAAACTAAGTTTAAATTAATATAAATTATATATTATGATTATTAAAAATATGAAATACATTTTTTAAAATTCCAATCACATAAGTGGAATAATTTAATTAAATATTAATCTTGCAGACGTGATGAAACAACAGGGGTTTTAAAGTAAACGGTTCAAAAGTTTGATATGTTTCTATATCCAATTTCAATGTAAAATTGATTAAAATAACCTAAATTTGACATAATAATATATAATTTAACTAATTATACTTTAAAACAAATTTTAAATGTAATTTAACTATATAAATAAATTAGATGAAAAGTCAGTTTTCAATTAAAATTCAGTATTTTTACTATTCATTGAAAAATGAAACTTTTCAAAAAAAAAAAATTGCCCCAAGATAATTTTGAAGTTATTATTTCCGAAATTAAGTTTTATTTATCAAATATAATTTATAAAAGTTTCAAAAATTAGATTTAAAATAGGCACGCCATTAAAAGATGGTAAAATTACCTTTTTGAAAAAATAAATCTCTTTATGCATAAAATTGGATATATTGTTATCTATTATATTAAAAAACATAATTTAAAAGTTAAATATTTTATTTAATATTATATATATAATTAAAATCATTCATAAATTTGGTTTAATAAATCTATAAAAAATATTTTTCTAGTAAATGATTTCTTATATTTTCAATAGGTTTTTATTTTCATTTCTATTTAATGGCTCACTAAAGAATTCATCTTATTTACATATATAAACTATATTTTCATAATTTCATTAAACTTAGTCATAACTACTATTCTAATGGCTAGGTGATAACTATAATAATATTATAATAATAATATTAATAGTATATTCTAATTCGTTAAAACTCAATATGTGTGTATCGCAAGCTATCTAAGGAACACAAAATTGTGTGTAACATAAGCCAAACCTAGTGTTGTGTGTACCAAAAGTTAATCTAAGTGTTTCCTATTGTGAAATAATAACTTGGTTTTTCATATAAAGAAATAATAACTTTATTTAGCATGCAATTCAATCCATAAAATAAATTTAATTTATTCAAAATTAATAATTCAGAAAAAAAAATAGGGTGTTAGTGTAACACCCTAATATTTTGTGAATGTTTTTCTAATTAATTTAAACTTCTCAATATTTTTCATTTCACACAACACTGAATATATATTATCTTATATGAAATCATTATGTTTGGTTTATATTGAACACAACACCATGTTAATCTTATGCTAGATGCAACACTTAGATTATATTTTGGTACACATAACACAATGTTTGGTTTATGTTACACATAATGCTGAGTTCCTTTAATATCTTTAATTACATGCAAGACCTAGTTTTACCAAACTACAATGTACTATTAATATTATTATTAAAATATTATTATAGTTTTAACCTGTCCATTAGAATGGTGTTTATGAATAATATTAATTAAATTATAAAAATATGGTTTAAAAATGTATATAAGAAGAATTATTTGGTGGCCAATTAACTATAAATTAAAATAAAACCCTTTTGGAAATATAGGAAATCTTTTGCTGGAAAACAATATTTATGCAATCAAACATGTTTTGCCTCAATAAATTAATTAAACCACTTTTGATAAGTGATTTTAATGATATATATATATTATATTCAATTAACTATTTTATTTTCATCCTGTGTGTTTTCTATATACAATATAAGAATAAAACCAATTTTACACAAAAAGATATATATTTTTCTAAAAGGTGATTTTACTACCTTTTAATAGCGTGCATATTTTAAATGTAAAATTTAACACATTTATAAATTATATTTGATAAAATAAACTTAATTTTTGAATTTGGAATGTAAAAATTATATTAGGGTAATTTTTTGATATTTTTCTAAGAAGTTTCATTTTTTGATGAATAGTGAAAAATACTGAATTTTAATTCTAAACTACATTTTCATATAATTTATTTAAATAGTAAAATTATATTTTAAATTTGTTTTAAAATATAATTATATAAATTATACATAAATTAAACTAATTTATGTCATTGGAACTAATTTCACATTTAAATTAAATAAAAAACATTTCAAACATTTAAACTTTTTACTTTAAAAATGCGTTGGTTTGTCCCATCCATGGGATTAATTTTAAATTAATTTATTCCATTTATATGATTATAATTTGATAAAATGGATTCCACATTTGGAATAAGAATAATTTATAATTTCTATTAAGGTAAAATCACTTTTTGACAAAAAAATATCAGTGAAAGTGATTTGAATTAATTGCATCAATTAAGGTAAAAAATGAGCTTAATTAATGACTAAAATTAGAATATAAGGTGTAAAAATGACCCTAAACTTGTATAAAAATTATTATCTTGACATATTTTGACCATTAAACCAATAATAATATATAATGGTCCATTTTTGACCCTTTTGGGACAAGTAAAATATGGGGAGCACAAAAGTATTTTAAAAAAATACCAAGTGTGTCCTTTTCCCAACTTATAAAAGGCCACCACTTATTCCCCTATATTCACACACCTCAAGCCCTTTGGATCACCAAAAAACTATCCAAATATACTATAAAATTACCTTAATTCATATTATAATCCTTCCTTTGGTCATAAATCCAACCAAGTAATCCCTTTAGTGTAAACCAAAAGGAGTTACCCAAAGAAGAGGTAGCATCCTTCAACAAACACTTTTGATTTTATTATTTATCCACCCCCTCAATTATTCTTATTCCATGCTCATATAATAACCTTAGTATACTCAGTATAATATGATGTTTTTATGTTAATATTACACCCTACACTCACACACACTTTTATCAAATGGGATACGTAATCATTATTCATGTGTACAGCAGACTAATACCTTGCAAATCGATGTCGTTCATTCATCCATTACCACCATTCATGGTTGGGAATAATGAATTAATTATTGTTTTTATATGTTATAAATTTTATTTATGATTTCGTTGTGCTTATTTAATTATTATATAACACATACCTATGTGCTTTCCATTTTTTGGGAATACAATAACTTCGTTTGTGGACGTGTGGACTACCCCCTCCTCAAAGTGAAGTGATTCATTCACACTTTACATGAAATATATTAAGGATGGGTTTTGTAAAATTATATGATATTTATGAAAAAATAATTCTAATTTTATGATAATATTTATATATATATACATATATATTATTTACTTTCTTTCTTTCAATGCCACAAGAAAACAGAGACATCATTCATGGGTACGTACGACCTACAGTCTCCATGAACGGTGTATTCCATTTTATATTTATATAATTTATATATTATTATAAATAATTATATACTGAATATTATATATATATATATCATGTTTTAAATTATTTAAATAATTAAATAATTATATTAGTAAGAGGATCAAGAATAACAAGTCAAAATATATATGAAAAACAGAGTTGTTATTCCCCAAAACATAGCATTAACATGGAATCATTAATAATAGGATAATATAAAGTCATAATAAAATCATATATAGTATTATATATAATAATATGTTTCTTTTTTAGATTTATTATAAACTTATATTTGTTATACAGGAGTTTTGAATGTGTATGAAGAAAGTCAAGACTTAAGGTAAGGGTTTTCTCGTCTCACTTTTATTTTTGTGAGATATATGCTAGATTCATCACTTATTATTGTTGTGTGGTGTATATACTTCCCATTAATAAATTATATGATTATTATCCTTAAATTTATTTTTATTAACATATCCATTTTATGATCTCTCTTTCATGGGGTTTATCATTTAAAAGGTACCAAATTAGTAAAGTAATTTTGTCTCCATTTACCTTCATTGAGACACAAGTTATATTGGGAAACTATATTCTTTACGAGGTGTATATATTACCCTTTAAAATGTAATATCATTAATTTTTTCATCCTAATGATATTTTAAGTTCCATTTTATGTTATTACTTTATGGGGAATAGGATTCAAGGTTACTAATGTTGTAAGATTTTATTGCTGCAATCTCATTGTTTATCAAGATTGTTTATGATTATGATTTCATTGATGGAATCTTATGATACATATATCAAGAAATATCTTTAATATTCTTACCCTATGCTTATTAATGATATATTCATTTAATTTTATCATTTATTCCACTCTTTGGTACTTAATATAATTAATAAAAAAATTATGAAAATCTGACTTTATCTCCCTTTTCGGTCAAAAATATGTTTTCTTTCAAAATCATATTTTCCAAAAATATCTTAAATAGTGTTATTATATTTTCCTATGATATTTAAAATACATTTTTACCCATTTTTTACCATTTTAAATAAATGGTTTTTAAAAAATGAATCTTCTGGTTTTTTTATCAGGGCAATTTTCTAAACTTTTACAATGAAAAAGTATTGTTCATCATGTATGGATTTATATGTCATCATAACCATAATTTATTTGAATATTCCTTTACAAGTTTACAAAATTATTCTTTTATGAAAAAAAATTACTAATATTCTGAAAATTCATTTTTTTTTAAATTATTTTTCAAAGAAAAAGGTTTTAAAAAATGTTCTATATTCAAGAAGTGTTTTAAATGATTTTCAAATTTTCCTTTATGAGTTTTCAAGGTTATTATAAAATAAAAAAGGGTTTTCAAAATGTTTTATTATTTAAAAATAATTTATAAAAGAGTAAAGGGTATTTTCATCAAGAAATTCTTTAAATTATTTTTAATTCTTACTTCATAATTTTTCAAATTAGTTTTCAAAGAAAAGGATTTTGAAAAAAATTTATGACTTATTTTAAATGATTTTCAAAGAAAGTTTATTTTCCTTAATAAATAATCCATGTTATCTTTCAAAATCCTTCTCTATATAAGATGAAATACTTTTATATAGTTCATGATTTACTGGGGATATAATCTAAGGAGACCATTCTCGTTCTTTCTCTGAATGGTTTATGTTTAGGATGTCATGTTGTTTATGAAACTTGTTTCTCTCTCATGGGTTATACCACGATAAAATGCTTATGAAACCCATTTATTTTAATGGGTTAATATATGATTAAATGATTATGAAACCTATCTATTTTCTATCAGTTATAATATGATGAAATGTTTATGATACCCATTTAATTTCATGGGTAATTATATGATGATTATGAAACCCATCTATTTTTATGGGTCATGATATGATGAATGTTTTTTTTATCTTGTGGAACATGTATGTATGATTTAATTATGTGAAGTGTGGGACCTATATATCCCTCTAATTTCATTGGGTAAATATCTATATCTCATGAGATAATGATGGGAAACAAGTTGATGGGATTGATCTACTATGGGATGAAGGGGAAACCTGATCCACTATGGGAAGAAGTGGAAACCTGGTCCCCTATGGGAAGAAGGTAAACCCAATCCAATATGGGAATAAGGGGAAATCTAGTACACTATGGGAAGAACAGTAAACCCGATCCACTATGGAAAATAGGGGAAAACCAATCCACAATGGGAAAAATGTGTGCCATGGTCCATAATGTTTATAGACATGGGAGTGAACCTTAACTACTATGATGCTTTATGTGTGCCTGATTACAAGCTCACAATGTTATGCATGGACCTATTTGTATGTCCATAAGTTTATGTGAGGACCTAATTTCGTGTTCTTTACTTAATGAGTGAACCTATTTCCATTTATACATGTTCACAATGTTATAAACTAATGTGTATGCCACAAATATATGTCTTATTCCTACGATATGCCTTTATGGTTCATGTTCATGATTATCTTATGATTCATGTCTTATGAACTGCCAATATTTATGCCATGACTCATGTTTATCATCGATGAAAGGTTGGGTATAGATCTTATAAGATATGTTCGTGATCACATACCCTTATTCTTAACTTATTCTTTCATATAATCATATGTTGATATCTCTTATGTTAACCCTTACTGAGCATCTGAGATAACCCTTTCTTATGTTTCCTTTACCAAGGTTATGAAGAAAGTTTTTAAGTAAGAATGCTAATGGAGAAGATATTTTTTGGAGACACTAAAGATCATTCACTATATTAGATTAATGTGTTCCAAGATTCCAAAGACACTAAACTATTATGGTCATTAGGCTATTGTTTTTATAATTTAATGAATATTCATCTAAAATATGTATTGTCCATGTATGTTAAGCCCTAGGTCGTTATATTTGTATCAAAGGAAAGGTTTATTCAACCATTGGAAACTAGGATGATAAATATTTAGTGAGATCCCTAGGGACATTTATAAGGATATGTCTAGGGATGTCTCTAAGTATAATCCTAAGTTTTCAAAGATTAAAAAGTAGGTGTCATGATTTTGGAATCATGTAAGTAATTTTTCATGATTATGTGGTTCTTTGCTACGATAAGTGTTTCTCACACTATGTTTTCTGGTCTTAATCAATGGTGGGAACTAAAAGTAACTGGGTTAACATTGAATTTTTTAGATGTGTAAATTATGGGAATTTTAAAAAAATATTTACTAAGTAGAAATATCATGATGAGAATTGGTAAGGTGGTATAATAATTAGTTATACTGCTGAATAAAAAGAGACTGTAAATGACATGTGAAAGGTAAGGGATGTTCTAATAGTATGTTTTACTTTAAATGTAAGAAGCATGATTATATAAAGGTTGAGTAACCTTAATACATGGATCATATTCCATATTCTAGGAAAGGGGTATTATAGAATGAGATGATGAAGCCTGAGTAATGGTTTAAAAATAAATTTTTATGATTGAAGTGTATATATTTTGTAATTCAAACATTATGTTATACAAATAATGAAATATATTAGTATTTTCAGTATAAGTTTTTAATTAAGTATTTAAATGGATATGTTGAATGGTGATGATGACTTAGAAAAGGGATTTAATGGAAAGGTGATATTCTGATTAAGGTAAGGAAACCCTTAATTTTTTCCTAATGTTGAGAAAATTATGTTTATCTTGGAGAAAGAGATAGTTGATATGGATAGAATAAATTGTATAGTACTAATTACAATGGAACTAATTATTTATTTTTTGAAAAATTGATCTATCCTATCATGGAGGAAGTTTACAATTTTTTGTATTTAAAGAATATATTTAGTCATCTTTGGAATAAGATAGAATGTGTGTTTTACATGATTATTTATGGTAATTCAAGTTATTACTGAGTTTCAAGAGAATGCATTATGAATTTATTCACATGTTTGTAATATGAAAACCAAGAAATACTTTATGATATATAGGGAATCAATGTTAATATGATTTTGAGAAATTTAGTAACCTTATTTCTATTTTTTTCATATTTTATATAGTTTATAAGGTTGACCATTTATGGAATGGTTTAAGGTAAAATTCATATGAGGTTTTAGAGATTAAAGTATTATATCTCCATATGAGGATTTATGCATATTGTAAAACTCATGCTAACAATTTTTTTGTGATGTTAACATATGGAATTTCTTATCATTATATTTATGGTTTTCATGATCTGTTAATGCTTCAAGAATTAAAAATTCACCTTTATTTCTTAGAATAATAAATGTAGAATAAATTGATCAAGGAACAACCCAAGTGTGAGATTGTTCTTATGAAATGGAATGAAATTATGTAAGTTCATCTTCTCATGAAAATTATTCTATTTTAGGAAAATAATCTTGAAATTAAATGTTATCCTATTATCATTATTTTTCATGATATCAATGACCTATTTCACACCCCTTTAGGGTTTGGTTTTGTGATTGTTAACTTTCTCTATATCACCCACTTTATTTTGATCAGTGATATTTATCTCTCTCTATAGTTATTTATGCTTTTCTTCCATGTCAAAATCTTCACCTATGTTTTCTTACATGGAAACCTAGTTTTGAGTTACTTTGGGAAACCATTATGGTTCCAAATTTTTCTTTTTAAAGGAAGTTTTAGTATTATTTTTTATGATGTGGGTTTTTATGAAAGGAAAATTCAAGTATTAACCCTTTGATAACCCAAAATAATTTCTAGGGTGAAATTAATTTTAAGAGGGGGTATAATGTATCACCTTGATATTTTGTGATTTTTTTTTGAAATAATTTAAATTTTTTGATATTTTTAATTTCACGCAACACTGAATATATCTTTTGTTATTTGAAATAACTAATGTTGGTTTTAGTTACATGCAATACCAAGTTAATATTTCACTACACATAACAATTAGATTAGATATCAGTACACACAACACTATGTTTTTCTTGTGTTACACATAATGCTGAGTTCCTTTGATAGCTTGAATTACACACAATACCTAATTTTACCAAACTATAATGTACTATTAATATTATTATTAAAATATTATTATATTTGTCACTTAGCTGTTGTAATGGTAGTTATGAATAAGTGTCACACCCGGGCTTTAGTTTTCACTTCATTCTGGATCTTGGTCGTTTCCTCAGGAGTCGGGTGTGACATGGTTGAAATTTTGGGGCATTATTTTCTCTTTTACTTGGCCTATATTTCCATCCTATGTTCCCATTAAATCCCCCCCTAAGTTCCCCTTTAATTACCCCTTGGTTCCACTTGAATTTGGAGAAAATGGAAAGTTTTTCGAGTGGATAGAACATGCCTCACAGTTTACTAAACTGTGTAGACAAACCGTGCATAGTGTTCATCACATTAAAAAAAATTATGTGATTCCAATTTTTCCCTTCCAAAATTAACCCTAGTTCGCCCATTTATTCCCCCATTTGACTATTATATCCATGGAAGGCTCCCAAGCTCCCCAAGATCATTTGGAACCCAATTTTTAAGTGGGTTTTGGTGGTGGAACTTCAATATTTATTCAAGTAAGTGAATTCCTTCTTTATTTTTTCCATTTCCTTAGGGTTTCTTCCCTCCTCCTTGAAGTTCCAAATGTCCAACAAATGGGGATTCGTACATAGGGTTTATTTTTGAGTTTCTTGGTTCAATATTCTTGGTTAGGGTTCTTTTTATTTCTTTTGTGGTGTGGTGGTGGTGCGGTTGAAGTTTCACACAATGATTTGGGATTTTGGAATATATGGTAGGTGATTCCATGTGTAAGAATTTTTTGATGAGTTATATTTGCTTTATTTACTTTTTTAACATGTTCCTCATATGTTTTTTGTGGTAAAAATCCCATTTTTGATGGAATTAGTTAAGTGTTTAATTTTAAAGTTGCATTTTTTCTTAAAAATGTTTATTTTTCATATGTAACTCATGTGGTATCATTTGAGGTCATTTTATAACATATTCAAGTGGTTTATTAAATGTTTATAGGGATGAAAATTCTGTTTTGGTTTGGTATTGGTGTTCATTTGGCCTTGTAGGAGGGTTTTCGAATGAATTTTGTGTGAAAAAACTTGTTATACTCCTTGGAATTGTTTTATAAAAATCTCAAATGGTTTATTGAGTTACAAAAAGTGTGAAAAAGACATTTAGGTACTGTTTTGGTGGGTGTATGTTCTTAAAATGGGTTTTTGAAAGATAAAGTGATTATTTTTGATATCAAACATTTTGAGAATGTTTTATAAATGGTTGGATTGATTTATTAAATTTTGAGAAAGGTGAGAGACATGTTTGTGGGTTGTTTTGGTGTGAGTACGATGTTAAAATTAATTTGAAGATGTAAAGGGAATTATGTGAAATGTTTGTGGGTTTTTTCGCGTGTTTATAATTTTTAGGTGGCATTTATATGTGAAATTGGTATTTTATAAAATGTGGAACTTTATTGAGCACAAATAAGGAAACCCATTTTTCTAGGTGGGTGGACTAGGACTGGTATGCTAGTGATCTGGGCAGTTTCATCTCTATTTCACTTAGCAAGTTTGATGATGACAACACTAACTAAACAATGATGATTTTGGTGACCACTAGGACCTTGGGGTTTCCCCTCTTACTGGCTCATTCATGAGAAGGTTATTGATTATGGATACTTTTACACTGAGACATGATGTACCTAGGGCCCCAAAACTAACTAGTGCTTAGGGGTGTTCCCATGACTAGTTCTTATTTGATGTATTGTACTTATCGTCGGCATATAGTTTTTTTTATTGGAAAATTTAGTAGCATGTGTATTTTTATTTAAAAGTGTACATTATTCAAAGTTTCCCTCTTGAAAATTGTTTTCATTTAAAGTTTCACCTTTGTGAAAATTGTTCTATCATTTCTTTTTTATAAAAACTTGCAATATTTTTGTCTTAAAATTTTTATCTCGTGGAATATTTTTTTGGGTGGCATCCTATTGGGATTAGGCTTACACCCTACTTACACCTTTGGGTGTAAGTATATTTGTTAATGTTTGTCGTAGGTATGGGTAAAGATTTTAGAGCTGGTGTTTTGGGTTACTAGTGGACTTTCTTGGTGCGGTGTCATGGATATGTCTTGAGGGTGATGCCCCCTTTCCATGAGGTGGTTCTTGGGATATTTTTTTGGATTTCTTACCTTGTGGTAGTCTTTGGGATTTTGTATAAACCTTGTAATCCAATTCTGAATTTTATTTAAATTTTCTTTGGAAATTTTTCATATTCATTTTATCTATTAGTATTGGTTGTTTAGGGATTCTAAAATCGGGTAAATTTTCCCTAAAATTTTATTTATGATACTCAGGCACTTGTGCCAGAACGTGGGGATCGGGAATGCCCTTCGGGCCTTACCGCAGACCAAGTCGGGTGTCGGTTTGGATGGCGACTAGATCTGGTTCATGACAATAAGATGAATTAAATTATGAAAATATGGTTTAAACATGTATATAAGAATAATTATTTGATGAAAAATTAACAATAAATGAAAATAAAATCCTTTTGAAAATATAGGAAATCTTTTGCTGGAAAACTGTATTTATGAAATCAAACATGTTTACATCAATAAATTAATTAAACCAATTTTTATAAATGATATTAATGAAATATATATATATTATATTCAATAAAATATTTAACTTTCATCTTGTATGTTTTCTAGACAAGTGATAAGAATGGAACTAATTTTAAACATAAAGATATATTTTTTTTCTAAAAGGTAATTTTACAGCCTTTTAATGGTGCACCTATTTTAAATATAAATTTCGAAATATTAATAAATTTTATTTTATAAAATAAAAATCATTTTTTAATGTGTAATTTCAATACTATATTATAATGAATTTTTGGTATTTTTCTGAGAAGTTTCATTGTTGGATGAATAGTGAAAAATACTAAATTTTAATTCAAAACTACATTTTTGTCTAATTTATTTATATAGTTTAATTATATTTTAAATTGTTTTTAAAGTATAATTAGATAAATTATACATAAATTAATCCAATTTAGGTCATTTTAACCAATTTAATATTTAAATTGGATATAAAAACATTTCATACTTTTGAACTTTTTACTTTAAAAACCAGTTGTTTTGTCCCGTCCGTGTGATTAATTTTAAATTAATTTTTGATAATTATATGATTTGAATTTTGTAAAATGGATTCCATATTTTTAATCATCATAATTTATAATTTCTAGTAATTTCAACATGGTTTTTAACCAAAAATATTAGTGAATGTAATTAAAATTAATTATAGTGATTAAGGTAAAAACGAGCTTAATTATTGACTAGACTTAGAATATAAGGTGTAAAAATGAACCTACACTTGTATAAAAATTATTTTCTAGACATATTTATACCAATCCACCTATAGGGATATATAATGGTCCATTTTGGATCCTTGTGGGACAATTCAAACTTATGGAGCACATAATTCTTTGAAAAAAAACCAAGGGTGCCCTTTTCCCAACTTATAAAAGGCCACCAACTATTCTCCTCTCTTAACACCTCTAAATCCATTTGTATCAGACAAAAACTATCCAAATATCCTCCCAAATTTTATACCTTAATCCTATAAGCCTCAATTTGGTCATAAATCCAACCAGGGATGCCCTTTGGTTTAAACTAAATGGAGTTACCCAAAGAAGATATAACATCCTTCAACAAGCACTTTTTTTATTTCTCCACAACCTAAATTATTTTTATTATATGATTATATAATAACCTCAGTATCCTCAATATACTTATATGTTTTTATTTTAAGGGTTATACCTATACTCACACACACTTCCATCAAATTTGATATGCAATCATCGTTAGTGTGTACGGCAGACTACCGTTTCATGAACTAATATCGTTTGTTCTTCCATTACCACCTTTAAAGTATGGGAATAATGATGGAAATATGGTTTTTATATTTTATAAATTATATTTATGATTTATTTATTCTTATTTAATTATTATATAACACATACATTCATTATTTCCATTATTTGGGAATACGATAACTTTGTTTGAGGGCATGTGGACTACAACCTCCTCAAAGTGATATGATTTGTTCACACTTTACATGTAATTTATTAAGGATGGGTTTAGATAAGGTGTATGATATGTATGAAAAAATAATTACACTAGAATTATAATATATACATCTGTGTTATTTACTTTCTTTCTTTTAATATAATAAGAAAACATAAACAGCGTTCCTGCGTATGTATGGCCTACCGTCTTCATGAACGGTGTATTCCATTTCATATTTATTTCTTTTATAAATTATTATAACTAATTATATACTGACTATATATGATAATTATATCATGTTTATATTTTTTTTTTTTAAATCATGATCTATGTAAGAGGATCAAGAATAAAAAGTCAAAATATATATGAAAAACAAAGCAGTTATTTCCTGAAACATAACAATAACATGGAATCATTAATAAAAGGGTAATATAAGGTCATAATAAAATAATATATGGTATTATATATAATAATATTTTTTTTTGGTAGATTTATAATAAACTTATATTTATTATACATTAGGTTTCAATGTGTAAGAAGAAAGTCAATACTTAAGGTAAGGGTTTTCTCGTCTCACTTATATCTCTGTGAGATATATGATAGATTCACCACTTATTCTTATTGTGTGGTGTATATACTTATCATGACTGAATTATATTATTGATATCCTTAAAATTATGGGTATTCACATGTCCATTTTATGATCTCTCTTTTATGGGTTTTACGGTTCAAAAGGTACCAAATCAGTAAAGTAATTTTGTGTCAATTATCCTTCTTTGAGACACATATTATATAATGTGCCTATATTATTTATGAGGTGTATATACTACCCTTTGACATGTTATATCATGAATTTATTCATCCTCATGCTATTTTAAGTTTCATTTTATTTTATTACTTCATAGGGATTAGGATTCAAGGTTACTAATGTTGTAAGAGTTTATTTCTATAATTTTATCATTTATCGAGATTGTTTGGGATTATGATTCCATTGATGGAATATTTTGATATATATCTCAATAACTCTCATGATTTTTTATATACTCTATTTATTCATGATAAATTCATGTAATTGTGCCATATTTTCTGCTCTTTGGTAAATAATATAATTAAGAAAATATTTTTATGAAAATCTAACTTTATCTCTCTCTTTGGTCAGATATCTGTTTTCTTTCAAAACTGTGTTTTATAAAAATATATTAAATAATGCTCTACTATTATCCTATGATAATTAAATTAAATTTTCACACATATTTTACATTTTGAAAAAAATGGGATTTAGAAAATCAATCTTCTTATCATTTTCTGATCGAGGGACTTTTCAAAACTTTTATGGCGAAAAATGAATGTTTGGCATATATAGATTTATTTTCCATAATAACCATGATTTCATTGAATCTTCATTTTAAAGTTTAAAATATTATTTTTTATGAATTTTTTTTTCCTAATATTATGTAAATTCTTCATTTTTAAAGTGGTTCTCAATGAAAAAGTTTTTCAAAACTGTTCTATGTTCAAGAAGCATTTTAATTGATTTTTAGAGTTTCATTTATGATTTTTCAAGGTTATTTTCAAAGAAAAAAGGGTTTCAAAATGTTTTATTATTTAAAAATAATTTTCCAATAGGAAAGGATATTTTCATCAAGAAATTTATTTAATTTTTTTTAATCTTACTTCATACTTTTTCAAAATGGTTTTCAAAGAAAAGGATTTTGAAAATGTTTTATGTCTTATTTTAAATGATTTTAATAGAAGGATTAATTTCTTTAATAAATGATCCATAGTATCTTTAAAAATACTTCTCCATATAAGATAACATCCATTGATATAGTTTATGATTTACTAGAGATATAATCTAAGGACGCCATTCTCATTATTTCTATGAATGGTTTATGTTTAAGATGACATGTTGTTTATGAAACTCATTTCTCTCCCATGGGTTATACCATGATAAAATGCTTATGGAACCCATTTCTTTTCATGGGTTATTCTATGATGAAATTATTATTAAACCTTTCTCTTTTACACAAGTTATAATATGATGAAATTTTTATGATGCCCATTTTATTTCATGGGTTATGATATGATGTTTTTGAAAACCATCTCTTTTTATGGGTTGTGATAGGATGAATGTTTTATTTTCTTGCATCACACATATGTATGATTTTATTATGTGATAGGTGGGACCTATATCTCCCTCCAATTAATTGGGTAAAGATTTATATCTCGTGAGATAATGATGGGAAATAATTCGGCGATCTTGATCCACTATGGGAAGAAGGGGAAACCCGGTACACTATGGGAAGAAGGGGAAACTTGATCCACTATGGGAATAAGGGGAAACTTGATCTAGTATGGGAATAAGGGAAACCCCTATCCACTATAGTAAGGAGGGTAAACTCGATCCACTATGGGAATAATGGGAAACCTAATCTGCAATGGGAAACATGTGTGTCCTAATCCAATATGTTTATAGTCTTAGGAGTAGACCTTGACTACTATTATGTTATATGTGAACCCAATTACATGTTCACAATGTTGTGAATAGATCTAGTTACATATTTATAAGTTTATGTGAGGACCACATTTCATTTACTTAACTTAATGAGTGTACCTATTTCTATTTATACATGTTCACAATGTTATAAGCTGGTGTGTGGGCCAAAATTATATTTCTTATGCATGTGATATGCTATCATGGTTCATGTTCTTGATTATATTATGATTCATGTCTTATGAATTTCCAATCTTTATTCCATGCCTCATGTTTATCATTTATGATAAGTTGGGTATGAACCTTGTAATATATGTTCATGATCACATACCTTTATGATTAACTTATTCTTTTATATTATCATGGATTGATATCTCTTATATTTACCCTTACTAAGAATCTAAGGACACCCTTTATTATATTTCCTTTCCCAAGGTTATGAAGAAATTTTTTACATAGGATTTCTAAAGGGGAATATCCTTATAGGAGACATTGAAGATCTTTCATGAAATTAGAATAATGTGTTCCATGTTTCCAAATTCACTAAACTATTACGGTCCTCAGGAATATGTTTGAATAATTTAAGGAATATTCATCTAAAAGATGAAATATCCATGTATGTTAATCCCTCAGTTTTTATAATTACATTGTACACCCCATTAAATGATTTTTTCCCTTGAAATTCATCTGGTTTAACAAAGGTTTAATGCTTAAAAGTTCCTTTAATATAAACCCACATCATAAAAATAAATAATAAACCTTAATTTAAAAAAAGGTTAAAAAATAATGGTTACCTAAAGTAACACCTAACTAGGTTTCCACATGGGAGAACATAGGTGGGAAGTGAAAACATGGACATGGAAGAAAAATCTAACTATCATGTTCTAATGGATAATGACAGAGAACACTCACAGGAGAATGTTAATGATCATAAGAACATAAACCAAATATTCTTGAAAATTTCATTGATATCATCAAAAATGATAATAATCGGACAAAATTTTATTTCAAGACCCTTTTCCTAAAATTGAAGAATTTTCATGAGAAGATATAATTAATTGATTTCATCCCATTTCATATGCACGATATCACCCTTTGGTTGTACCTTGATAAATTTTCAATTCATCTCTTACTCTAATAAATGAAGGTGAATCTATTATCCTCAAAGCACTAATAGATCATAATACCTATAGATATACTCATAAGTCATTCCATCTATCTTCAAGTATCATAAAAATAAGATGGTTAGTATAGGTTATCCAATATGAATAAATCCTCATATAGATAGATAATAATTTAATCCCTAAAACCTCATTTGAATTTTAACTTTAAATTTTCATTAATGGTTAACCTTGTAAACCTTCCAAAATCTGAAAATACAAAACATTTGAGATAAGGTAACTAAATTTTTCAAAACCAACTTAACATTGACCCCTCATATATCATAAAGTATCTCTTGGTTGTCACATACCAAACATGCGAATACCTTCATTAGGTATTCTATTGAAACATTATAAAAACCTTAATTACCATTAATTCTTATTGAAATCGTGGATTCTTTCTTATCCCAATGATTATTTCATATATTATATAAATCCAAAAATGTTGTAAAATTAATCAACAATAGCATATACCACATTTTAAATAAATTCTTTATAAGTTATGAGGTCATAAATACTATCCAATTTACTTTATCCATATTATCATCTCTTTATCCATACTAAATATCATTTTCCCATCCTCGGGAACATGTTAATGGATACCTTACCTTAATTTAACCTTTATATTAAATCACTTTTCTAGTTTATCAGTATAATTTAACATATTCTTGAAAATCCTTAGAGAAAACCTAATAAAAAAATCCTTATATACTTCCTGATTCATATAAAATAATCATTTAATTGAAATACATTAATACTTGGATAATCCACCTCTTACTTAAGTCATTAAATAAGATTCATTATATAATTCTTTAATAATGATTTCCTAAAATATGAAATATGAGTCATGTCAAATTAATTTAATCATGATTATAAATAATATTATTAGAACAAAACAGACCTTTAATATGTTTCTCATAAACTCTTCATCGTTAGTAGAAATATCATTACTATTACAACCATGCATATTTATTTTATTAGATTTCCCCTAAGAAATTTATTTTCATAATTCCCATAATTTTCACATTTAAAGAATTCGGCATTTGATGATACCTTAGGGAGGACATTATTCTCATCCATTGTGTTAACTGAACTTTTTATTTTCCTATTGCAGTTACTTGATTTGCGTACTTATTTTCTATAATCAAAACATCTTACTAATCCTCTAATACATAAACTTATAGTATCTAGATAGGGATGTAATTTCTTGGAAACCACTCTCTCAATACTTTACAAAAAATCCATGACATTGTCCTAAACTTTTAATCATCCATAGACTTATCCTTAGAGATGTCCCTAGACGTGTCCATAAAAATACCCCTAGGGATATCCCTAAAGTTTTCTTATCCTAGTTTCCAAATGATGACTAAAAATTTCCTTTGATACAAACTATAGTAACCCAGGCTTAACATACATGGATATTGCATTATTTTAGATGAATATTTAATACCTTATAAAAAATTACATGCTCAAGGACCATAATAGTTTAGTGTATTTGGAAACTAGGAACATGTTCTTTTAATTTGGTAAAAGATCTTAAACATATCCCATAAATATATACCTCTATTAGAACTCCTAATTAAAAACTTTACTCATAACCTGGGGAAAGCAAACATAATAAAGGGTGAGCTCAGATTCTCGTTAAGGGTAAACATGGGAAATATGTAAGCATAATAATGAGAAAACTGGTATGAGAACATGATATTCACATTCTTATAAGATCATACACTTCATATCAAAGATCATAATCAATAGCCATGGAAAAAATATTGGCATTTCATATGACATGAATAATAATATAATCAAATAATATGAACCATGTGGTCCTAACATTGACATAAGACATAGTATTTTAGAAAACAAATAAACTTATAAAGTCATTCCTTATAAGTCAAGGATCATTTCCAAGATTTATCTAGGAACTTCATGGGGGAATAACAAACTATTAAGGACACACCACCATCCCCAGTCATAACTCTTTCATTATAGTGGATCATGTTACACCTTAATCCCATAGTGGATCAGGAAACACCTATTTCCTATTGTGGATCAGGATGCACCCATTTCCCATTATGGATCTGGATGAAACCATTTCCCATTATGGATCAGGATGTACCTATTTCCCATTGTGGATCAGTAGGTACCCATTTACCATCATAGATAATGACACACCCATTTCACATTTTGGATCAATCCCACAAAATTGTTTCCCATATTTATCTCATGAGATATAAATCTTTACCCAGTGCATTAGAGGTAGATATAGGTTCCACCTGTCATATAATGAAATCATACATATGTTTTCCACAATATCAAAAACATTCGTTATATCATAACCCATGAAATGAAATGTGCACCATAAACATTTTATCATATCTTAACTTTTGTAAAATAGATAGGTTTTATAATCATTCCATCATATCATAACCCATGAAAAGAATAGGGTTTTATAAGCATATAACCCGTGGAAAAGAAATAGATTTCAAAAACAAATTTTCATCATAAAAATAAACCATTAAAAGAAAGAATAATAAGGTTGAACATGGATCATATCCCCAGTAAATCATAAAATATATCAAAGTATGAAATCTTATATGGATAAGTATTTTGAAATATCACTTGGAACATTTCTTAAGGAAAATAATCATTCTTTAAAAATCACTTTTTTAAAACATGAAACATTTTCAAAACATGTTTCTTTGAAACCCACTTTGAAATAATTATTAAGTAATATTTTGAAATCATTTAAAATATTTCTTTAGTGAAATATCATTTTCTATTTTAAAAAACGATTTTGAAATCATAAAACATTTTGCAAACATTTTTCATTGAAAATAACCTTGAAAACTTATAAAAGAAGATTTGAAAATTATTTTAAATTTTTTTTAAACATAAAAAAAATTGGAAAATTTTTAATTTAAAATTAAATTAATATATCATTTAAAATAATTTTTGGAAAAAAATAGAAAGTAATTTTTTGGATGAAAATAGATTTTCGACCGAAGAGAGAAAAAATGTCAGATTTTCTAAAAACATTTTATTAATTGTCTTAAGTATCAAAGAGTTTTAAAATGGTATGATTAAATGGAGATATCATTAATAACCATATTATAAGAAACAATCATGAGATTTATTGATATATTTATAATAATATTTCATCAATGGATGCATAATCGTAAACAATACCGATAAATGATGAGATTGTAGTAATAAACTCTTACCACTTTGGTAACTTTGATTTATAATCCCCATGAGAGTATACCCTTAAATTAAACTTAATATATAATTAGGATTAAAAAATTCATGATATTACATGTAAAAAAAATTTTGTACACACATCGTGAAATAATATAGGTGCATAACACAATGTACATCTCAAAAAAGGAAAATTGAGACAAAAATGCCTTTATTGTATTGGTAACATTTTAACCATAAACCCCATAAAAGATAGATCCTAAAATGGAAATTTAAATACCAATAAAATTGATTATAATAGTCATTAAATAATTTCATGGGAATTATATACGCCATATAGAAGAAATAGGTGGTGAACATGGCTTGTGTCTCATGAAAAATAAAAGCGAGACGAAAATCCCTTAATACTTGAGTAATTTTTGAATTGTGAGATCTATGAAATAATAAAATCAATTGAAATATTTATTACCCTAAAATAAATTAAATTCATGATATAACATGTAATAGGGTAGTATATACACCACATAAAATAATCTATGGGTGAATATGGCATGTATCTCGTAGTTATAAAAAGTGAGTTGAAATTACCTTACCTTTGGTCTTAACTCTTGTTTTACTTGTTCAAACCTCATGTATAATAAATATAAGTTTATTATAAATCTATAAAAAAAATTATATATATATATAACCATATATTATTTACTTATGACTTTAGATTACCCATTTATTAAAAATTTCATGTTAATGTTTTGTTTCGGGTAATAACCGCTTTGTTTTTCATACATGTTTTGACCTATCATTCTTAGTCCTCTTACTGAGAGCATGATTTAATTATTTTAATAATGTAAAACATGATATTAATAAAATATATATTCAGTATATTTGTATTTATAATAATCTATAAAATATATAAATAGGAAATTAAATACATTGTTCATGGAGACGGTAGGTCGTATGTACGCATGAACGATGTTTCCATTTTCTTATCATATTAAAAAATAGAAAAGTAAATGATGTATATATATATATATATATTATAATTCTATTATAATTATTATTTCATAAATATTAAATATTTTTAATAAACTCATCCTTAATACATTCCCCATAAACTGTGAACAAATCACATTGCTTTGAGGAGGTGGTAGTCCACACATCCACAAACGATGTTATCATATTCCCACAAAATAAAAAACAGGAAGGTATGTGTTATATAATCATTAAATAATCATAAATACATCATAAATGTCATATATATCATATAAAACAGTATTTACATCATTATTCCCAACCTTGAGAGGTGGTAATGGAAGAACGAACAACATCAGTTCGTGAGGCGGCATTCCACTGTACACACAAATGATGATTGCATATCCCATTTTTTGGAAGTGTGTGTGGGATTATGTAGAACCCTTAACATAAAAAATATCATTATATTAAGTATTATAATGTTATTATATAATACTATAATAATAATAATTCAAGTGGAGGATAAAGAAATAAAACAAAAGTACTTGTTGAAGAATGTTGTCTATTCTTCAGGTAACTCCTTTTGGTTAGCACCAATGGAATTACTTAGTTTTATTTGTGTAAAATTTTAAGATTATATGATTATAGGAGGGATATTTTGAGTTTATTTAGGAATTTATTGGATAGATAATTGGATTTATAGGTGTGGATAAGTGAGGGGGATGAGTGCTCTTTTATAGTGGAGGGGTGACATTATTGTAAATACCAAAAAGGTAAACACTTTTGAGAGGTCTAACTTACAAAATGTGCCAAAAATAATTTTAAATTTTCTATAATATAGGTGAAATGGTAAAAATATGTCTATAAAATGGGTTTTTTACAAGTTTTTAGGTTATTTATTCCTTTAATATTAAAGTTTAACCACTAAGTAAACTCATTTTTACCTTAATCACTATAATTAATTTAAATTACTTTTAGTGATATTTTTGTTCAAAAAATAAGTTAACCTCAATAGAAATTATAAATTATGATAATTAAATATATTTAATATATTTTTCTAAATTCCAATAATATAAGTGGTAGAATTTAAATTAACATTAATCTCGCAGATAGGACAAAACAATGAGTTTTTAAATTAAAAAGTGCAAAGGTTTGAAATAAATTTATATCCAATTTCAATATGAAATTGATTCCAATGATCTAAATTAGATTTATTGATGTATTTTTGAACTAATTATACTTTAAAACCAATTTAAAAAATAAGTTAACTATATGAATAAATTAAATGAAAAGTTAGTTTTCAATTAAAATTCAGTGTTTTTCACTATTTATCAATAAATGAAACATCTCATAAAAATACCAAAAATTCAACATAATATAATTTTAATGTTTTTTTTTTTAAAATTAAGTTTATTTTTTTCAAATATAATTCATAAATGTTTCAAATAAATAGATTTATGATAGGTGCGCCATTAAAAGGTAGTAAAATTACCTTTTAGAAAAATACATCTCTTTATGCATAAAATTGGATATATTATTATCTCTTGTCTAGAAAACACATGAGGTGAATTTTTATTTAATAATATATATATATATATAATTAAAATAATCCATCAATGTGGTTTAATTACCATATAAAAATAGATTTCAAGTAAATGATTTCCTATATTTTCAAAAGGTTTTTATTTTCATTTCTAGTTAATTAGGCACCGAAGAATTCATATTATATACATATGTAAACCATATTTTCATAATTTAATTAATATTATTCATAAATAAAATTCTAGAGGCATGTTGATAATTATAATAATATTTTAATATTACTATTAATAGTATATTGTAGTTTGGTAAAACTCAGTCCTACATGTAATGCAAGTTATCGAAGGAACACGAAATTGTGTGTAACACAAGCCAAAAATAGTGTTGTGTGTACCAAAAAATAATCTATGTGTTTATTTTAGTGCAATAATAACTTGGTGTTGTGAATAAAGAATGTATAACTTGGTGCATCATTCAATTCCAGCTATTAAATAAATTTAATTTATTCAAAAAATAATAATTCATAAAACTCAGGGGGTTACACGCCTCTCCCTTACACACAAGTTAGATATATATGATGGGATAATTAAATTATCCATAACTATGTATGGATTAATTTATATACCTATAGTATATGTAGTGATACTCAAGATCCTTCAAACCTAGACCCATTCACAAAAATCAAACAAAAACAATGTACATCACCCTTTCACATATGAGGAAGATCTATCCAGGGGCATATCTTTGAAGGATCTGAATATGACATGATTAATACCCTTAAAAATGCATAGGGAAACATGGGGAAGACCATCCAAAGAAGTTTTATATAACCCTAATATCTGGTCCACCTTGTAGGATGTTAAATTTCTTAACAATTGTTGAGTTGTATAATATCACTTAAACTAGCATGAATCAGATCTATGTATGGATTATTTGAACACGAATCAAATCTACATAAGTGGGAATCCAACATATGTCTACCCATAGGTAAGTCTAGGAAATTATAGAGAATTAATCATGTATTCAAATTCCCCCAAACGATGAATGGTTCTTCTATGGATACATTTCATGATTTTACATCGGTTTCCACATCCATACCACAATACATTAGACTACAAGGAAAATCCCTTGGTCACATAACATTAAAATACACAAAATTTATGTCCTAGCTGCATGATGTTAAACTTCAAAGAAGTCACATCCCAACGGCATGATGTTAAACTATGCAGACCATCATCTATCATCACTCCATATCAATAGACCATAAGAGCTTAACCTTGGTCAGCCAAAGTTAGGAGTTCTTCCATCATCTTTTTAAGAATCTCAATCTATAAATTACACTTCATGACTTGAGAATCTCAGGTTGTTTAAAACCTTCAATTTCCCTTAGAAAGGATAAAATATCCCTCTTTTTTACTATGCATGAGTGGGATCTACATAAGGGCTTTAGACCTATCAACTAGAGGTATTATGGCCTTATCAGAAAGACCTCTGAACCTCATGATCCTAGAAATCATCACAATGTAACTCATTACCATAGTTTGATTCACTATCATCCATAGCTTTATAGTCTCATACCACCATTCATGATTCAAGAACCACGATATACAATTTACCTCACCTTTTCCCTCAACTCAAAAGGGTGTTGAAGTACTCTTGGCCTTGGTAATACTAATTAGGATGTAGTGTAATACTCCCCAGATTCCAGGTCCACATGCATCATGACCTTAATCTGTGTTCACTTTGGCTACAGATATATGACCTGAAAAATTATCCTTCAAAGTTCTAAATCAAAAGACCTTTAATTTTAAGAGAAATACATACATAACTTGTTAGGATAAAAACCCACAAAGGTTGGTATTAATAAAATTAAAATCTATACTCACTATTATCTTCATCTCTAGATTTTAGTAAAAATATAGATCATTAATAAAAAATTCATAAAGATATTAGGACCCATATTATGACCCTAATAAAAGTTGATCCACCCTACTGTACCCATATGGTTTAGGAAAAAGTTATAGTAATAGTTTATCACTCCCCCTCTCCGTGATAATGTGATCATTAGTCAGTGACACAACTTTTATGGTACTTGAACTCTTCTTGAATATTATGATTTCATAAAATCACCTTCATATCATCGAAGTCTAAGTTAACACCCATCGATTACTGAAGTCGTTATACTTCTCTCGGAACCACATAGTGTTGAGTTATTCCTCTTGGTTATTCCATATAGTGTATTAGTAATAGGGAATGACTTATCTAAAGGGAACCCACTAGGATTCACTAGTGAATAAAACAATTCCTTATAGTTTGTGCTTATTGGATTTTTTGGTCCTGAAGGAAATGAACCTCTTAAATCCATGTAGTATTTCCTTGGGTACATGAGACACTAGTTTTAACTTGTACTCACTAGTCTATATTTCTCATTAACTCAGACATTTCCAGAATAATATTTACTAATCTAGTGACCAAAAAATTCAATTGGATTCAACATTCTTAATGTTAAGTCACCATGTATCGTATCCATTCTCAAAGAATTAATGTGGTATTTAATTATTGATCATTTTAGTGGTCTTTATTGCATGACCTAAAACCTCATGATGTAGGCCCCTATCTTCATAACCATAAAATATAAATACCACTATGGTTCTATAACCCATCTTAGAAAACCTATTCTACATACCCTGCTTCATTTTCCAAATGTTTGAATCATAAAAAAAATTTGAGCCTTTGGAATGGAGCAAGGAATATTATAATTGAACATGCATGTAAGCCCATTTAGACTCGTGAATAATGGAATTTGAACCATTAACTATAAGAATAGTTTCCTTATAATAAATTAACTACAATCCTCAAGAGCCCTATAAATATCATAGTTGAACTTGGCATCTCATAGCGTTTCATGATCATTCCTTGTGGGTATAAACCATTTCATCAACTCCAATTTATACTCATTGAGGAATTATTTACACAACCTGTATTCTAACTATCCAAGTGGATTAGACATCCCTAACACTATATCACCATCTACTAATATCTTTTGAAGTAAGGATGTAGGGTGTATGGACCCTTCATGAATATCCATTATTCAAAGGATGTAGGGTGTTAGAACCCTTCATGATTACCCATCCTTCATATCCCTCAATATAAGATCTATGTTAAAAGACTCTAACTACACCAATAGAATGTTTGATCTAGAATAACATGAACTAAAATAATAGAAGGTCCAAACTAGAAGGCCCTAAACTAGAGTAACAACTGGTTTGTTCTATAAGATTTTAAACTACATCAATAAAAGTGTCTATATAGTTCGACCCAAAATTATAGCACCTCATAGGTACAATACAGAAGGCCTTATACTACAAAAATATAAGGATAAATCTATAAGTACCTAAAACTATAACAATATAATTTCTGAGCTAGAAGAACCAAAACCGCAACAATAGATGGTCTGAACTAAAAGATAATAAACTAAAGCAATAAAATGATCCAATCTATTCAACCTAAAAACAATAAAAATTTATCTATCTAACTTTAAAGACCTTAAAACTTCAAATTAAAAGAGAAATAATTCTCTATAGGTTGAAAAATTTCAAAGGTAACCCTAGGAAAAAGTTTAGTATCTACTCCTTGGATACACATACTGTGTGATCCAGGAAACATTGAGAACTTATGAAATGAAAAAGGAATAAAAAAATTTAAGATGAAAACCCATAAAGAGAAATATGAGAAAAGTCTGATTCCATTCCCACTAATCCTTTCCCTGAATAGATTAGGAATATGTTAGGGATGAAAATAATGTATTTAAAGTTTGTGGGGACCATTATATATCCCTAGAAAAAAATAGATCTATACTCTCTAGTTATACTAACATCATAAAAAATTAAAGATCATTTCTATTCCATGGGACCCATTTGAGGGTACCTAGTCCTATCATGTCTTTAAATTTTGTAATACTATCTCCATCCTGGTAAACCTTAAACTTCTTAGAGTATCCTACTCTGTGCAGCCTAAAATGGAGCATGAGAGTCTGATCTGTGTAATATCCCCATAGAAACATGGTCCCAACTCATGATTATTTCACAAAGTGATGACATCCCTTTTTTCTATATATGAGTTATATATTCATAGAAGATTTCATCATAGTGTTATTTTTTCATGAACCTATTTACCCTATGCATGATTTTGTATTATATAGGGGTATTCTAACCCATAACTACATATTTATTGAAATCTATTCCCTTGGGATACATAGTGATGTCTAGGTACCTTATCCTGGACCCATCCACGAATTTTATTTCATCCCAATCCATTTTTTATACTGGAATATGTACCTACTCTCCAATTTAGGATAGTTATTCCTCATGTCTATATTATTCCTATGGTAAACCTAATTCCTTGATAATAATATTCATCTTTTAAATATAGATGTTATCCATTTCGATAACCCAAAAACCTTGAGGTGAGATTCTCCACATGGTGGTTCTCAAATCCCCTCTGTAAAAAGACTCAACTTGGCCCTCATAGGGTCTAGTATCAAAGCCCATTATATATTAAAGTGTATAGAACATTTATCTATATTTACCTTTTAATTAATTTTATTTCATTCCAAATGAATCCAATTGTAAGGGGGCATTTTTTAGTATCCATAATTTTCTACCGGGGACTTTTCCATACAAATTTTGAGAATTGTGAATCCCATGAAAAAAATACGAATATATTTTATAGGAAGGACTTGGATTTGGAATTATTAAAGAGTAAAAGACTTGTGGTTGGGATTTGTTTTATAAGGGAACATATTTTTTTATCTTTTATCTCCCTTTTTTACTTATATTTTTATTCTAAGTATTTTTTTCCCTTGTCCAAAAAAAAGATATCCAACCATGGCTAGCCAGCATGACAGATCAACAAAGGAATATGTTGGAGTTTCCTTAACCTTTCCTAGGAGAAGCATGACTAGCTAGCTCAAGGTGGTATGGGTGGGTGTGTGCACATGTACACGCACATTGAGAGTAGGACCACACTATGGGTTGGAATCATAGAGGAGGAGAGTGCATGCATGGGGAGGTACTGGTAAAGGTTGGGAGAAAACCCAAGTACTCATTACTGTCCAGCTAAGGGAGTGATTTAGCATATCAAGTGCTTCCCATACCAACCACAATTCTGATGTGGGATAAATAAGCGGGTCTCTGTTCATCCACCTTTAAAAACATACAAACATAATATTATATGTTCAATCAACTGAATCTCTTCCATATGATCACCTCACATGATCATCTTCTACCTTATCTCTTCTGTCACCCTCCTCGATGGTACTGTTTCAAGGTTGTGATCTACTATAATGTAAAATCCAATGCTTGATGTCCTCTATGAAAACCATCTCTAGTGTTCAAGCTAAGATTCTCGATCACCCTGAACCCAAGCATGCAATATTCATCTTTCATTCATGAAATACTCCAATGAACCAATATTTTACATGAAGATAATTGTGATAGTCGATCACATTATGTTATCGTGAGAAGTTATATGGGTTATGTGTCCACGTGGTGACTGAAAATGGGACATTGTGGGAACATTTGGTGCTCTATAAATACATTTTGACGACCATCATGGAATCTTGTGATGTCATCACATGATTAATCCACTGATCATGCGAATCACATGTTCAATAATCCATCGCATCTTTTAAAGAGCCATTATCTTCAACTCATGGACTTCGAAGGTCTTGTTGTGAGGGAACTCGAGACACAATTCGATAATCTTATGGTTTTAATACTTACATGGTATGATCAACTAATTAGATCACATGATCCACATGAATTTATAACATGAGGTTCTAATGATCACATTATCAAGTGGTGATGATCATATGAATCCATAATTAAATCACCTCGGTCTCACAAGAAAGACAATTTATCTCACTTCAAGAGAACCAACCATCATTACTAGCCTCCCATAACATAAACACTTTGGTGGTTGTTAAGAGGCATATTTTGTGATCATATGAGTCCAATCAAGTAAATCCATGGAGATAATGATTTCCCCATAGTTGGAAGTGTTATGGGTTACATGATTGTGTATCCACCAAGTCGTCACATGAATAAGTGTACATCACATGATTCCATCACATATCTCTACATTATAATGAGAAAGGAATAGTACACATACAACCTCCATTACTTTATCACATTCCCACTGAGGTAGTGTGTTACATGAAATCATTGCGCACATATAGCATTCATGTGTCACTAATGCATCATAAGAATGATCAAGTATCACACGATCAAGTGATGATGATCGTAAAAATCCATATTGATGTAACCATGGAATCAAATGAAAAATAGAATATCTTTTCATTCATGAGAACCTTCCATAATTTAAATACTTCATCAAATAAAAACATTAGTGGTTTTCATTTATTTTTCTATTTATATAACACATAATCACATAAATCCCTCTAACTAATCATGTGAAGCCTCCGATGGTTGGGAAGTGTTTTTCCATTATAAAGTCGCATGATCATGTGATGCCATCTAAGTGACCATATAAAGTGATCACACAATTGTGTGTTTACCATGGAATAACATTAGTATGAAAAGCACTGAGATATTCAGTGCTACGGTGATAAACCACCCACTACCTCAAGCCAGTTCATGTGACACCTTCATCGTGCAAAGTGGTGGAAACCTCGAAAGAAATTTCCAATATAAACCAATTACATACTCTTAAAAAAATAAAACCAAGGGAGTGATATAGGAGAGTGTGGGAGGATAAAGGGATAAAATAGAGGGGAATAAAAGGGGTATTTGGATACTAGATTCATGAAACATCTCCATATAATCACAAGACCCCATTGTTATAACCCATCATGAGATCCCATCATGGGACTCCATCGTGTGATCCCCTTAATATCACATGATGTCATGATAATATGAAAATAATGTGAGCCCTATATAATGTGATTCCTTTATTCGACCATGAAATATGAATGCACGTGGGCATGCACCCTATTCGTGAAAACGCCCCTTGATAAGAGACCTTAACATGCAACCTTTTCATTCGTGCGAACCCATGGACATGCACTACATCTATACAATCCATAGGTTGTGAAGCCTTAACATGAACTCCTAGACACGCACTACTCCTATAATGAAAACTATCATCTTTGTGGCCATGGAATCATACCCTTGTAAATGTTCGCAAGATCCCATCATGTGACTTTTTTAACGATCACATGATTGCATGACTCCTCACAAGTCTTGTGTTGCCCTTGTACAGCCTTAGTCATGAAACTTGAACCCTTAGACATGCACCCTTTTTCATACATGGTAATCCAATACATCTTCTTGAGTCCCAATTACATGAATCCCTTAAGATCACACAATCTCACGACTCTTCATAGGTATCATGATGTCCTTATAAAGACCTTGGACCTATCGAGCTTTTTGACAAACCCCCTCAGAAAAGTTGTCTTAATCACATGAAGTCCATTGGAAATGTTTTCCTCGTCATGTTAAGGGATAAAATAGTTCACGTGGTCATTTAATTGATCACTCTAAGGACTTAGAATTATCATATGGATAACACAAAAAAACCCAAATATGTCATCCTTGGAAGATATAATACCCTCATACATATCATCCTTTTCATCCAAACAACCCTAAGACATGTCATCCTTGTCAGGAAGACACCCTGGGATATGGAATCCTTTTCATGCGACAACCCTCTAGAATATAAACCTTATCAGGAAGGAACACCATGAAATTTACCTTGGTAACCTATGTACATGAACCATCTTCTGAGTGCCAACTTTATAAAATATGCATCCTTAATGGGCTATGGTTATGCACTCATGCAACCTTGTTCATGTAATGTTCTCAAAAGGGACTCCATTCCATGAAAACATATTATATAGAACTCTTATAGTCATCATATCCCTTCATCCATCAAAGGATAAAGAATGAATATGTATATCCATGTCCATTAAAGGATAAAGAATGAATATGTGGATAGGGCATCCACATAGGTGTAAGACCCTCCATATTCCAATTATTCTAGCCCATATGACCCAAATTCTCTTATGATTCTATCATTACCCATTGTCTATTAGAAATCAGCAAGTGAGTTTATGAACGATCATCCTTTTAAACATAAGCCCCAACCATTCCCTCAATTACCTTAAACCCATCAGCAGGTTAGGAACAAGATGAACTATGAGGACTTTTATTCATGTTTTCAAAAGATACACAGGATTCATTCCTAAGGAGTAATCTCTATACCATATTCTCTTGAGACTGGTAATAAAATATTAGGGCAACTTCAGCATGTAATCCCCATAAAAATTTTCCCCCATGTGATGTGCCTAATCTCCCATTGTATCTTATTTCTCATACTAAGAATGAATTGCATGGGATTAAATACTAGTGATTATTATACTAATAACAAGATATGGATTCCCCTGATATGAAAATATATTGAGATGTAAGTAAAATTTCATCTATTCTCCACTCAAATGGACATACTCCCAATGAGGCATCTCTCAGAAGCCTTACATGCATAAGTACCACTCAAAACCTTTTTTGTCACACCTTTTATGAAACAGATACCCATAATAAGAACTACATGGACTATGATGCATGTCTTTATAGGATATATATGATTCCCCCTCATGTCATGAGCCCTGTATTTATTGTTAAAATTACCTCACATGAATTATTGCTGCTTGATGTTAAACAACATGTTGTATTCCTTTCATATGACCTTAAACTATGTCAAATTAACTACATGGGTTTTGATTCCTATTTTGATAAGATACATAGGATGCCTCTTAAAGGTTTAATACCATCTCTAGTACACCAATTTCATCCCTATAAGGAAATACACTCCATAGTTATTGAAAATTGATATAAAATAGAGAGTTATAGATAGATAATAGAATAATTGAGAACCTAGGATACACATAGTTTTTCTCATTGACGCTTGGTTTTGATCATGTCATTGGAACATGGGTAACCAGTCTCATATTAGGGCTTGGCAATGATTCACAATAATATCTTAAATTTATAAGAGGGTCCATGAGTATGTAATAAATCCTCCTAAAATATTTTAATGAGTTAAACCTTCCATACTCTCGACTAATTTGAGTTCCTAAGCATCATTAGTCTAGAAACCCCAATGATTGTCTTCCTTTGGAAAGGAGGCTTGTAACTTATTATAGATGTGGGAGTCATTGGGAATTTCTATGGATAAAACATGTCGATGTGAATGATTTTCAAATTATACTGGGCCTCTCACAATCAACCATTAACCCAAATGAATTTAGTAGAAACATATGTATAATTAACCATGTATTTATTATCAATTTTATAGAAATAAAGATAATGTCATTTGGAGGTAAAAATGGATATTTTTCAGAAAAAGTGTATTAAATGAATAATGTCTTTCCATTTTAATTAATTATTATAATATTTAATTATGGTTGATTAAAAATAAGTGTATAGATTATATATTTAACTATATTAATTTAATTCAATGTAATGATGATTACTATTCATATAGTTAATGTAATTTCATCGTATTCTTGAAAAATGCATTTCTCGAAAAACCATTTTTGAAAAATTTTGTGGGTTTATTTTTAAATTAAATTATTCCACTTTTATAAATTGAATGTGATAAAATGGATTCATAATTTGAAATAATAATAATTAATATTAGGTAATAAGTTCAACCTTTTTTTTGTCATTATGATTATTAAAAACAATAAAAATTAATTACTATGATTAAGGTCAAAACAGGTTTATCAGAGGTTAATATTTAAAGATACATTTTAAAATGAACAAAAAACAACTTGAATCCCCATTGGTTTTGTTTTATTTAGACCAAAAATTTATCACCATTGAATATAATCTATTTGGGATCCATTTTTTCAAGAATTAGATTTTACATTATCGTAAAACTTTTAAAAATTACAAGTGCGTCACTCACCCCAATTATAGAAGGGAACCCCTCCCATCACTTATTCACACATCTTGAGAAATTTATCTCAACCAAAAAATTCCAAAATATCTCCCCAATACACTTATAAACATTCAAGATCTACTGGTCTTTCAAAAATACCAACCCTGGGGTCCATAATAAGAGATCCAATTTAAGGTTTTTCTAAGCAAAAAGAATTATCTCCACCAAGATCTTTCTTTTTTACTTATTTTTATACCACCTTCAATTATGGATTAATAATTCCCATATAAAAATCACTATCTTCCATATATTTAGATTTTATTATTTTTATGACATAATAATTATCTATCTCTGTCTTCATCAAATGGGAAACAAAACCATCACTCATGTGTACAGTATACTACTACCCCATGAGATGATGTAATTTATTTTCCATTATTGACTCACATAGATAGTCATAATTATGGAAAAAATGAATATATATGATAATTTTTACATAATATTGATTATTAAAATTTAATATATCATCTATTTCCTTACCCTTTCTCCCATTAATGAAATGATAATGTCACTAATGCATACATACAACCTACCATCTTCACAAAGAGATGTAATTCATTTTCTATTTAAAAATTTTCAGAATGATTAAAAACATGTATATAATGAATAAATATGATATTTATAACATTAATATAATTATTTAAGTAATTTAACTATATTATGTACAAAATAACTATAACTTCCATAATAAAACATGCCTGAGAAAATGATGAAGTTAACATCCAAAACAATTATAATAATGAAATATTATTAATGAATGAGTGAAAAGATGTTATGAGAGTATAATATAGGATATTATAAATATTAATATGGTTATTTTATAAATTAATAACATGTTTAAAACTATTATAAATGAGTTTAAATCACTTTTACCTAAAGGGATATGTAAGGTAAGTGATTTCATCTCAATTTACACTCTATTTACACATATTTTTTATTATACACCTATTAGATTTCATGTGGTTCATATACTACCTCATTGATAGATTTAACAAGAATAAATTTTTATTCATGATTATTAATGTTTCAATTCATGTTTTTTCTTTCAAGGGGTTTAAATTTAAAGGCTACCAAAGAGGTAATTATTTACTTTACAATCTCAATTTTTTTAGGGTTTCCTTAATTTTCATTGAATGAATGTTATAATACATTCTTTATAATACAGTATATTTTCTTATAATCTAGATATTTAAGTATCTTACATATTTTCTTAAAAATTTTACACTCTTTGAAACATGAATCAAACAAATAAATTTTTAAAAGAAAAACTGATTTTATTTCTCTTTTAATCGAAAATACTTTTCTTTAATGTCCATATTTTTCAAAATTGATTTACAAAAGTTTTTTCATTACTCAAATGATTTATTAAGGACGTTTTAATATATTGTTGACATTTTAAAAAGTTTTAAAGTAATTTTTCTAGTTTTTTTCAAAAGGTTTGTTTTTAACTTTCTTTACGAAAAGTCAAAAGGAATGTTTTTAACATATAAAATGTTAACTGACATCCTTGACACCATAAACATTTAAATATATTTTGATTCTTATGCACATTTTCAATTGTTTTATAAATTAGAAACTTTAAGGAAATATTATTCAAATATTTCACTTCTATTTTCTTTATTTTTTTAAAGGAAATGATTTTATTACAAAATCTATATTTCTGATGTACCGATGGTCATCTCTTATCTCTTATTAATTTTATTGTTGTTTACTTTATCTTGAAATAATAAATTTCTTTTGATCATTGGAAATTACATTTCTCCTAAATACCTATATTCTTTATATCACTGATATTATTATTTTCTAAACTGTATACCATTTTTACATGCGATGTTTTACTATGAAATTTATTTGATTGACTAGGGAAAATCATGATAAATCCATAATAGTTACTCAATATAGATATTTATAGATAACGTATGTTGTTTATGAATTGAATTGATGGTTCAATATATGAGGAACACATTGAACATTTAGTAATAGGTGGGGCCCGTTTATAGATAGCCCCTTGATGCATCAATAGGTATCACAAGACAAATCAGTTGGCCAAATTAAATGGGTTTACCATATATATCAACACATAAATTAAACTATCTTGGAACAAGGTATTGATGTGAAATATTTTATTATATATGAGATCATGAAGTCCAATATTATTCATTTCCTTCGTTGTGAATTTAGTTATTATTATCCATGATATATTTTAATTAATATTATCTTGGGATATATTTCATGTTCATGTTTTTTATTAAATGGTATGTGTTTTCTATTATTTACTTTTACATATGGATTATTCCTTATTCTCTTATGATAAATTTTGTTATACATAACCCTTACAGATCATTTTATCTCACCCATATTCGTTTTCATTTCCCCGTGATATGAAGAAAAATTCTTTGAAAGAGTTCGAGGATGCTGAATTTTTTCTAAAATTGTGTTTTTTATTTTATTCCCAATGTAAAATCAGTATCATGTACATACCAGGATCTCCAAGACTACTAAAATGATAGATCCATCAGGATTATAACCCTTATATCTATGCTAATGTAATAAAGTAGACACCGACTCTGGATTACTGGATTCAGGGTTGTTACATTATAGATACTATAGATGCTTTGTGAGTAATTTATCAGAGCTATCAAATACACTAATTAAGTTATCATGGATTATAGTGAAATTACTTTAGATAGTGGAATGAAAAGAATGTTTTAAGGAACTAAATAAAATGTCGGTCACTAGACTGGTAATTACATTACCCTTCAGTGGAGGAAGGGTTTTTAATATAAAGTGATGATTTATTAAAGGTCTTTGCATGGATCCTTAGGAAGAATGATAAGTTAATTTCTTATTCCTAGTGATAATTAAAGACACATGAGAAAAATTATCCTACTTAATATTTAAAGCTAATGAGAGATTTTTTCATTAAATATTTTGTGAAATTATCTCTATAGAGAAAATATTGATATATATATATATATATATATATTTTATGAGAAGGAAATATATATTCACATAGAATGAGTTAAATATGGGAAAAATAAGATGGTTAGAGTTTATAGAATAGTATTTATTCTTAATACATTACCATAGAGGGATGATAAATGAGGTGACTAATTCTATGTGTAGAAAGATAATTCTATCTTATCCTTGAAGAGGATTGAAAAATACTCAATACTCTTGGATTTGAAAAGGATGAATATTGAAATAATAAGGGAATTATAGAAATAATATTCTTCCTAAATGATATCCCAGCCATCCATTATCATGAATATCAAATAATCCCAGGAAGATATGTGTATATACAGGAAAAATTTAGTGAGTATTATGGAGTTCAACTTTGATAAAGATAGAGTTATAAGGTTCATAACCACAATATTTGTCCCATTAAAACCTAAATTAAAGTGGGGACTTTTTTATTATGCTCATAGATAATATTTCTCTATTTATATAGGAATCAAAATGATGTATTGAGATCTAAATCAAAACTTCTGGTGTAATAAGATGAAGGTGGATATTTTAGAATACATATCTTGATGTTTGGTATGCTAGAAAGTTAATTAATAATGAAAAAAGTCCAAGGGTATGTTGAAACCCTTAATCATACTGGTATGGAAGTGGGAAAACAATATGATGGATTTTTTGGAAGAAATTCCAAAACACCTAAATTTCATAATTCCATTTGTGTTGTAGTTGATTTCCTTAAATATTCAGTGAATTTTATTAAAATAAAAGAATATTTATCTCTTTTACAACTCACCAAGATATATTTAAGGGATGTGTTAAGGCTACATAGATTTCCACTCCCCATTATATTAGATCAATATATGAGGTTTACCTCAAGGTTCTGGATAATCCTTTAACAATTATTAAAACATAGAGTTATGTTTCAGCATTTCCTACCATCCTCAGATAGATGGTCAATCTTACAATATGATTCAAGCTCTGAAAGACATGATGATATCTTATCCAATGGAATTCCAAGGATTTTTGGATCAACACCTCCCACTAGTAGAGTTTTCATATAATAGTAGTTTCCAGTATTTAATTTATATGATTCCATATAAGGCTTATTATAGGAATATATGTAGGAACCAACATGCTTGGAAGAATAGAGAGTGGAATCTAATAGGTCTCGACCTTATCCAAAAAAATTACAGAGAAGGTTCATCCCATTTAGCAAAGTATGAAATAAGTATAAAGTCTACATAATATTTATATAGATAATCATTGATGAGATCTAGATTTTGATGTTTGTGACAAGGTATTCCTCTATATATCTCTATGGAAATAGGTCATGATATTTTTATAGAAAGGGTAGATGATATCTATGTACATCGATCCCTTAGAAATTCTTAATCTTGTTTGGGTAATAGAATATCTCTTAACACTCCCTCCAGAATTATCCCAAGTATATGATGTCTCCCATGTCTTTGTTTTGGGGAATTATATTCCAAAATATTCAAATGTACTAAACTTGGAAGTTGTACAATTGGAACATGATCTCTCATATGAGGAATAAATAGTAGACATATTTAATAATAGAGATAAAGTGTTGTGGAACAACACCAATCATCTATTCTTAATTCTATAAAGGAATCATAAGTTTTTGAAAGCTATGTGATAACACAAGGATATAATGAGAAAAATTTACCCTTATGTTTTTCCATCTATGTAATAAAATTTTGAGTTAGAAATTATTTTTAAGGGAAGTAGAATGAAACAAACAATTTTTTTTATCAAATTCTTTTCTATAATTCGATATCAAGTGTGTAGCTTATCTGGCATTTAACACTGGACTAAATTAAAAAATTCATTACCATAATAAAATTATTAATCATTACCATTATATTATAGACATTAAATTGGTGGGTATCAATATAAGTAATAATTTTTTAAAAACTATATAAAAATTTATGATAATACAAAGGCCGTTTTATTCTTAGAGATACACTTTGTCTTAAAAGTAGTTTCCATGCATTTGGTGATCTCATATGAAAATTAAAATTTTACCAAATTTACAAATTTTATGTTATAAAATGAATTCTATATTTTGATTCATTAATTATAAATTATATAAAAGGTCCCATTTTATTTTTATGGATGAAAATAATATTACTAAGATTAATGGTTATTACAATGGTAATGGTGAAACTGTTATTTTCAAAATAATGGTTTTATTAATATTGTGTAATTTTTATGTAATAAATTAAATTAATTTATTTAAAATAATAACTGAAATAATATTTTATAAAAATATATAATTATATAGGAACACTATTAAGTGTAAATTTTTGCAAAATAAGATTAAGAATGCACAATGGTTAAACATCATTTCTATAAAACAAACAGTATATATATATATAATATTTTAATTTAAAATTTAATTTACTCATATTTATAAATTCGATTTCATTAAGTGGAGATTAAATTTTTTTTAGAACACCCAAATTTTGTATGAGGGGTTGTAACACCCATGGAAAAGTGAGACATAAAATACTAAATATTTATACCCATGTCGATAAGGAAAACCTTTATTTTTGGGAGCCTACCTAATTATAACTCCATTGTTAAGTGATTTTTGACTATATTAGTTCTATAATGATTAACATCATGGTAATTTTACTATGGTTTGTTTCAGTGAATAAAAAATTACACTAAAAGAACATGTGTTGGCCAATCGGAACAATCATTAGTACAATGAGTGACCCCAAAAGGGTAATATATGGTGGTGTTTGAGGAAGGAAACCAAGGTATTACCTATGGGAAAACCACCGACTATTACCCACCAAGGTCACTTATCATAATAATGACTATCTTGATAGGCCAACACATTTTCTTTGAGGGTTCTTTTTTCATCACTCACACACAACATGGAAAATTTCCTTGGAATTCAACCATCATTACACCACTTCATGACAATCTCACTCAACTATGGAGTTGTAATCTGGTAAGCTCCCAAAAAGGAATTTTCTCCTTAGTGACATGGGTATTACCATTTAGTCTTTTAAGTCTCACATTTCCATGGGTGTTTCACTACCCCCTTAAAGAAAAACAGCCTCATTATGGACCCCACCCCTCAAACCCAAGCTATGCATCTACACTTTAGAAAAGTTATCAGCTTTGATAGTATTATATCAAGAACCAACTCGGGTTACCCTCTACCTAAAAACAAGATCGGAACATGATATGGCCTAAAGGGTGTTCTTGATCCCCATCGGCTCAAAACTAATTCCTAGGAATTGAGGAACTACTTTGGGATTTATTTTCACACTACATTGATCATCACTATAATAAAGACATCACAAGGACCATCCATAATAAAATCTAAAACAATAGAACATGCAGGAGGATAAGTAGATACATCCACATCCAAGTACCAAAATAAAAAAAATGAATGATAAAATGTTCCGCTTATCTCCTTCTAACATAAGGGTTTACCACCCAACATGTCACTGCCATCACCCAATCCAAAACCTACTAGAAAGGGTACATGTCACCTCTTTGTTTTACCTTACATTTACAATGGGTGTATGTAGGGTGTGAGCTCAAATTTCCTAGTAGGATCTCGCCAAGTATTTTATGAATATCTATTAATTGAAAAATATAAACATTCTATTTTTTCAAAATTTGATTTTAAACCATTCTTTTGACTTTTAAGAAAAAGTTGAATAGAAGGAAAACTGATAAAAAGGTGAAAAAATAAGTACAAGGACCATGTGAATCCCTAGGTAGACAAGGAGAGGCCTCATCCTAGGATCCTCACGCTCTCAGTTATTGATCCATGCATAATGATTCCAATGCATGATCCATTAGGGAGGTCAAAGAAAATGTACCAATGACCATCAACTATATCACATTATAATACAATTTAGTGTATATTATAGCATGATCCTTGTCTTGTTAGGTCATTGAAATTACTAGTGTATGTGTCATGTTCTACCTCCCTATGTACCAAGGGTTCCTAATTGCCTCTTTACCCTTCATGTTCAAGTCACAAAATCCAGTTCCATCACATTTAAAACTAAATATTACTAAAGAAATACATTTACACCCCATAAAAAGTGTAAACCAATTTAAAACCATCACAAAAAATAAACCATCCTTGAAAAAACCTTTTACAAATCCAAAAAAAATAAGTTGTAAAAAAATATAAGTAATCATGTTAATTTCATCAAAAAATGTATCAACATGAAACAACCTACCTTTACCCATGAAATAAATGAGAACTAATTTGAAACCACTACCCTATAGAAGAGGGGACCATATAGGAGGAATAATAAACCACAAATATTAAGAACAACACCATATATTTCAAATTAGTAAAACCCTTATCCATTACAACCATCTGATATGAGGAAACTTAGGAAGGAAGGGATAAAAATAAAAGTAAAGTGAGATAGGACACCTAATTGAGGGTTTATTGAAGAATCAAATTAAAATCCACCAAAATATTATTTACTAGAGTGAAGAGGGAGGAGGGATGACACACCTTGGTTTTATAGTTCAAGAATATAGAGAAAATGGTGTGAAAGTGGTAAAATCGAGCTAGGGGTAGTGTAGGAATTTTTAAAAACCTATTCTCTAGGAAGGATGAATGGTAGGCGCACAGTAACCATGCGGCCAAACCATACAACCTAATTGAAAAAAAAATGGAAACTCTTAAACTAACCATGGCTTGATTTAACACATTTCTCCCCATTTTATCCTAATTTTCAAACTCTCCAGCCTAGGCATGCCATCCCTCCTTCCCCCTTCCCAATTACCATTAATTATTTGGTGTATTCCATGTAGATTATTTAGGAAACCCTCAAGTAAGTGTGTCTGCTCCATTTATATTAATGTTATCTTTATTCCTTCCTATGTTTCCTCTTATCTGATGGTTGTGGTGAACTATTTTTTTTCTAATCTAAACCATATTGTGGGATTCATTATGTTTATGGTTTTTTATTTCTCCTATAAGGTACCCTCTTCTCTTGGCTTCTATTTTCCAACCAGTTCTTGGTGATTTAAATGGTAAAGGTAGGTGGTTTTATGTTGTATGATTTTTTGATGAATTTAATATACTTTCTTCTATTTCAAATAATTTTATAAATTTTTTTAGTGTGATTAAAAGGTTTTTTCATGGTTTTTGGATTGTGTGATGATTTGTAATTGGATTCCACTATTGTTAGGGGTGGAAATTAATTGCTTTGGAATTTTTTAGTGTGAAATGTGATGTAAATAGATTTTATGACTTCAATATAAAGAAGAAATAGGCACTTAAGAACCTTGAGAATGTATGTGGGTGGACTAAGATAAGTATGTCAGGAATTGGTACACCTTACCTAGGTATAGATCATGATAGAACACTAACTAAAATTTATTATGATGTGATAATGTTGATGACCATTGGGATATTCACTTTGACCTACCCAACAGATCATTCATGAGAATAAATCTGTATGGCCTGATCCCTAAGAGTATGAGGATCCTAGGATGAGACCCTACCTTAGCTACATAGAGATTCCCATAATGCTTGTGCTAATTTGTTCACTAGTTGATCAGTATTCCTCATTTATAACTTCTTCAAAAAGTCAAAACCATGTTTTAAAATAAAATTTTATATAAAACTAACATTTTTATATTTTTTAATTAATGGTTATCTATGGGACACTTGGAAGGATCCGTCTATGGATGTTGATTTCACACCCTACATTCACCCAATAAGTGTATATAGACTTGGTTTTGTCTGACATAGATAAAATAAATCATCAGAGAGAGGTGGTAGATACTCTTTCTAGTGGTAAATGGATTTGGTGATGGTAGTGACATGTTGGGCGATTGAACCTTGTGTCATAAGGATACAGGTGTCTTGTTTTTTTATTCCCACTTTTTCTGGTTTTTTTTTGTACTTGGATGTTGATTTATCTGTTTATGCCCATATATATTCTCTTGTTATGTATTTTATTATTCATTTTCTTTGTGATGCCTTTATGATATTGATGATCTATTTATTTGGAAAATTATTTCCAAAGGAGTTCCTTGATACATAGGAACTAGTTTGCAGGCCATGTGTAACATCCCAAGTTTTAATAAAAGGATTATTTATTTAAATAATAATTTAATATTAGAAATAATAACTAAACAAATTGTAATTAATATTAAATTATCAATTAAGAATATAAATAAATAAATGAATAAATTAAAATTACACCCTTAAATGAAACTTTATTAATAAATAATTGATTTGATTTAGTTAATTATATCAATAATTATTACTTGATATGTTTTTATATAACGAATTTATTATATATATTTTGTTTTAATAAATAAATTATAGTAATTTTACTTTAAATAAAAGAATGATTGATAATTATAAATGATTAAATTTTGATAAATTAATTTTAATGATGATGATAATAATAATAATAAATTAGGGTAAAACATATTTTCTTATTATTATTATTAAGATAATATATTTTATAGATATATTAAATTATATTATGATTTTGTTTTATAAATTTTTAAAATTATGAATATATATATATATATATATATTATAAAAAATTAATTTCATTTATTTTATAAATATATGAAATTATAATTATATTATATTATTATTATTATTATTACATATATATGTTTTAAATAAAATAAATAATGAAACATTTTAAAAAATGTTACATGTTTAAAAAAATAAAAAAAAACATTGAAAACAAATATAATAAAAAAAGATACAAAATGACAAAAAAAGGAAAGGGTGATAAGATGTGAGATGAAAAAAACGATAAAGCAAAGAGATAATAAAAAATTAAATTGATGTCTTTGGGGTGTGATAAAGTCAAAAAGGTAATGCATTTTTTAAGTCATCAAGATAGTTTGTATGAATATTTATTTATATATATAATATACACATATTATGTGTGTGTGTTGTGTTATAGTCAATAATTTATATATTCAGACCAACCTGATTGAGCTTGCTCTGCAAGCCTTATTTGTGAACCATTCAAAGAATAGGAAAAAATATAATTTATATATATATATAAAGTATAATTATCACTATATAAGGGCCTTTATGGGTGTTCATCAAAGAATATCACTTAGATTTTGAAGTGTGATAGTGTCTGAAACACTGTAGATATTGGTTTTCTGGGTTTTTTTTGCAAACTTCATATGGGTTTTATTTTCATAGTTTATAAATTTAATTCTTTAAAATTATAATTATGTTATTAGAAAATCCTAAGTAAGATATTAATTAATTATTTATATTTGATTTATTGTATTTAAATTTATTTGTAATGGAAATAGTATCATTTACAAAATTAATCTTTATGTATATATGTTTTCTAAAATTCTATTTTAAAAGTTCCCTAATAAAGAATTTATTTTAAAAATTTATAATTAAATTATGTTTTAATAAAATTATGCAAGGGTGTATACATATAATTATATATATTATTTTGAAGATTTTAAGTTATAATAATATTTGAACATATTTATACATATGTTATATTTAATTTTCAAGTAAATTTATTTTCAGGGCTTCTAAATTTCAAGAGAGATTTATAATGTTTCAAAAATATATTTTATTATTATAATTTTAAATTATTATTATATGGTATTATTTATGAAACTTAATATTTTCAAGATCATGTATCTATGTATTATTCTCATGCATTGGAACCATATCATTTCAAGTTATTATTTTACATACATGTCATTCATGATCATATTTATGGCCATATTTATTAATTATTCTTAACACTCTATACCTGTGTGTGTGTGTGTTTATATACAATTAATTATCATTTCATGACTTGAAATAAGTAATATTTTATATGCATGAAAATTCAACGTAAATTCAGGTTATGATATTTCTTAATTTGATAATTTTTAAATTATATAGAAATGAAATATTTTATTGAAAAATATTACTTATTATAATTTTATGTGTATTATATAATTATGTCCATCATTATTCTAAGAAAAAATATATCTATTATTTTATATAAATTATAATTTACTATTGATATTATTTTATGTGAAGAATTTATACTTTTATGTCATTATTATAAGCATAAAATCAATTAATCCAACGTGTCTTTAATTTTTTTATTCAAGATTGAGTTTTAAATGATAAAATTTATCACTTTATATAAAATTTATTTCATGAACTGATGAATGAAAGTTTGAATACGTGGATGCTCATTATTATTAACAGTCCATGCAAAGATTAATTGACATGAGTTTTGGTTGTACCAAAATACACAAGTGATTTCCAATGAAAGTTCTAATTTATATATATATATATATATACTTATATAAATAAAAGTGTGTGTGTATTTAATTCATCATTATGTTTATAAAGAGAAATATCCAGTAAAAGATGTATATATACATTAAGAAAATTCAAAATGGTTTTATAAAAATTGGCACTTGTACATTGAAAACATGATAGGGAATGGGGAGTGAACTCGTCCCTCAAGAAAGTGGGTAGGCCTAGATAGCCTTTAATATTTCAATTGACCTCATGGTTTTGTTTCTAAAATCTTGCTTAATGTTTTCCAAAAAATCACTGGATTATTTTTAAATAATTTTCAATGTATTATAATATCAATGTTTTTTACAAAGGTATTTTTCATTGACCTTTCAAAAAACCCCTTATTAGGAAAATTAATGCTCACTTTATGTTTTAATTTTTTTCATAGGTTTAATAGAATTTTTTGAAGGTGTTCGCTTCGCTTACAGAGTTAGCATACCCAAATATATTTAGTTGTTCTATTTTATTTTCTTACAGTTCAGATAACATATAATTTATATGTCTAATTCTCCAAAACCTAGATTGGAAAAGTTCTTAGTATGTAAAATGCTCGGTGTATTTTTCAGTTTTCGATTATAAAAATAATACACAACATTTTTATTTACTAAACCCAAAAGTGTGGGTTCGGGGCTTCACGCTTAGTATTAGAGAATAGTGTAGAAAACTTCAGAGATTAGATGTTTTATTTTTTTTAAAAATCTCTAAGCAGTAGAGTAGTAAGTTTAGCAGTTCAATATTTTCTTAATTCTAAAGATGGAAATTCAGAATTTTTGTTTAGTGTGATGAACGAATTGCGAGGACATGATTCTTTTAAGAGGGGGAATGTAACATCCCATATTTTAATAAAAAAACTATTTATTTAAATAATAATTTAACATTATCAATATTAATTAAAAAATTGTAATTAATATTAAATTATCAATTAAGAATATAAATAAATGAATTAATTAATTAAAATAACACCCTTAAATGAAACTTTATTAATAAATAATTTATTTTCTTTAATTAATTTTATCAAATAATTATTAATTGATATTTTTTTATATAATAAATAGAATATATAACTTTTTTTAATAAATAAATTATAAGAATTTTAATAAATAAATTATAATAATTTAAATTTAAATAGATGAATTATTTATAATTATAAATGTTTAAATGTGGATAAATTAGTTTTAATGATAATAATAAAAAAATATAATAAATTAGGGTAAACCATATTATTATTATTATTATTATTATTAAGATAATGTATTTTATAAATATATGAAATTATATTATGATTTTGTATTATAATTTTTTGAAATTATGAATATATATATTATTATAAAAAAATCATATATTTTATAAATATATGAAATTATATTATATTATATTATTATTATTATTTATTATATATGTTTTAAAAAAATAAATACTAAAACATTTAGAAAACGTTACATGTTTAAAAAAGAAAAAGAAACACTAAAAACAAATATAATAAAAAAACAAAATGATAGAAAAAATATAAAGAAGGATAAAACGTGAAATAGAAAAAAAAGAATGGTAAAGAAAAAAGATAATAAAAAATTATATTGATGACTTTGGGGTATGATGAAGTCAAAAAAGGTAAGGCCTTTTTTTAATTCATCATGCTAGTTTGTAGGAATATATATATCATACATATTTTATATGTGTGTTTTATGTAAGAGTCAATAATTTAGATGTTCAGACTAACCTGATTGAACTTGCTCTGCAATTCTTATTTGTGCATCATTCACAGAACGGACAAAAATATAATTTGTATATATATGTATGAAGTATAATTAGCATTATATAAGGGTCTTTCTTTGGGTTTTCATAAAAGAATATCACTTAGGTGTCCAAAGTGTTGCAGATGTTGGTTTTCTGATTTTTTTTCTACAAACCAAGTAAGGGTTTTATTTTCGTAGTTTATAAATTTAATTCTTCAAAATTATAAATATTTTATTAGAAAACCCTGAGTAAGGTATTAATTACTTATTTATATTAGATTATTTGTATTAAAATTTATTTGTAAGGGAAACAATATCATTTTCAAAATTAATATGTATGTATATATGTTTTCTAAAATTTTATTTTAAAAGTTCCCTAATAAGGAATTTATTTTCAAAATTTATAATGATATTATGTTTTAATAGAATTATTTAAGGGTGTATACATATAATTATATAAATTATTTTCAAGATTTTAAGTTATAATAATATCTGAATATATTTAAACATATGTTATATTTAATTTTCAAGTTAATTTATTTTTACGACTTCTAAATTTCAAGAGAGATTTATAAGGTTTTAAACATATATTCTATTATTATAATTTCAAATTATGATTACATGGTACTATTTAGAAAACATAATATTTTTAATATCTTGTATTTATGTATTATTCTCATGCAATGGAACCATATCATTTCAAGTTATCATTTTACATACATATCATTGATGATCGTATTTATGGTTATATTTATTGATTTTTCATGACACTTCATACATGTGTGTGTGTGTGTGTATTTATATACAATAAATTATCATTGTATGACTTGAAATAATTAATATTTCATATGCATGATAATTCACTATAAATTCAGGTTATGATCTTGCTTAATTTGATAATTTTTAAATTATGCAGAAATGAAATGTTTTATTTAAAAATATTATTTATTATAATTTTATGTGTATTATATAATTATACCCATCATTATTCTATGAAACCAAAATAAAATATCTATTATTTTATGTGAATTACAATTTACGATTTCTATTATTTTATGTGAAGGGTTTATACATTCATGTCATTATTGTATGCATAAAATCAATTAAGTCAATGTGTCTTTAATATTTTTATTTAAGATTGAGTTTTAAATGATAAAATTTATCACTTTATATAAAATTTATTTCATGAATTGATGAATGAATGTTTTAATTCATGGATTTACATTGTTATTAAAAGTCCACAAAAAGGATAAATGACATGAGTTTTAGTTCTACCAAAGCTCGCAAGTGATTTCCAAATAAAGTTCATATTTATATATATATACTTATATAAATAAAATTATGTGTGTGCATTTAATGCATGATTATGTTTATAAAGAAAAAGATCCAGTGAAATATGTATATATACATAAGGCAAGCTCAAAATGTTTTTATAAATATTGGCACTTGGACATTGTAAACATGATAGAGAGTGAGCAGTGAACTTGTACCTCAAGAAAGTGGGTAGGATTAAACAACCTTCAATGTTTTAAGTGGCCTCATGTTTTTATTTTCAAAAGCATTCATAATATTTTCCAAAAAATCACTAGATTATTTTTAAAGCATTTTTAAAGTATAATTATTTTTAAAATATTATAATATAAAGGTATTTTACAAAGTTAATTTTCACTGGCCTTTTAGAAAACCCCTTATAGAGAAAATTAATGATCACCCTTTGTTTTAAATTTATTTTTCACAGAATTAGTAGAATTTTCTAAAGGCATTCTCTTCGATTACAGAGTTACCGCACCTGAAAAATTTTAGTTTTATTTTATTTTTGTACAATTCTGAGAAAATGTAATGTATATGTCTAATTCTCTAAAATCTAGACCAGAAAAGTTCCTGATATGTAAAATGATCTGCGTATTTTTTAGTTTTCTTTTATAAAAAAATACACAGCATTTTTTATTTGCTGAACCCAGAAGCACAGGTTAGGGGTTTCACACCATGGGTATTATAAATGTTTTTAGTGCCATGTCATGGACTGGTCTGGTTACCAGGTTGAGGGTATCCTAGGTTGGTTGATGATGTTTATGATCTTTTTCACTCTATATATGTTTCTCATAGGTAATTTCATGTATTTTTATTATTTTATCATACCCCTTTCTCTCATATTATGATCACTTATGTTCACTGTTTTTTATCTCATATGTTTTTTCTTATTGATCATTCAAACTCACCCCTTATGTTTTCCCCATTCCTAGGTTATAAAGATGGGTATTTCCAATGAGATATTTAGAAGGATGTCTAGAGTTGAGTAGTTATGGGGAAATGATGTCCATTATTAAAAAAAAATGTTTTTATATATAATCTTCCAATAAATTATACCTTTGGTTATCCAGTTTGCGTGAATATTTTTCAATAGAATGATTATTCATGTAAAATAATGAAATTATTATGTTTAATTAGCTTGGTTTGCCTCATGGGTCAAGGAAGTGTATATATATCATATTTATCTCCCTTGAGATCGAGAGGGACATGATAAAATCACTGTAATTCTCTTCAGGATAGACAAAAATAGGAATTGAATCTATTTTTTCACATGGGTATAATTATAATTTTATATATAGTTTTAAAATTTAAAAAAATATAAAAAGGACCTTCCATTTTCACTTAAATAAAATATAATCCAATATAAGGAAAAAATTATTTTATATATCACTTGTCAATTAAATATTTATTTAAGATATATATCAATAAATCCCATTTCAAAAAAATATATTTTATAAATATCACATCATAAATAAAAAATTAATTTAGTGGAATATAAAATAAATCTCACGCAATAACAATTTAAACAATTAAATCATTATTGTATAGACTTATACTGTTATATAGAACCTATCTCACCCTCAAATATAAATTGATTTATACATGTGAGGAAAAATTTGAATACATGAAAATTATATAATTGATATAGTTATTCTTATCTTAGGATTGGATTCTGATCAATTTGAATTGAATAAGATTTATTCAAAAAAGTATGTCTAATTCTATTCTAACGTATATGTTTAATTGAATCTAATGAGATTGTAGATAAAATTAGTGAATTTCCCTCTATGTCCCTTTATCAGTAGAAGTGTGTCCAAACCATAGAACAAGATTAGTATCTAGCAACACATTATGACCACCATCGAGAAATAAAAATCTCATAACAACAAAAAACATATTAAACACATAAAAGTGTAATATAATTCATTTTTTAACCAATATATCATCAACAAGACACATAATTTTTTCCATTATTACATATTACATGATCTATCATTCTTTGACACATCAAGATAAACTTTTATATAATCACTATTTTGATGGATTTTTCTTAGGAACCTCCTACTCAATCAATGGTCTGTAGATATATTTTTCTAAGCTTAGAAGGGAAAAATTCAATCTTTATTATTAAATTAATATCATACATCTCACAAAACACTAATTTGAATCACTTTTATATTAACATATGCATTATAGTATTCAAAATTCATCAAAGAACTAAATTTATGACATATATTAATAATGGTATCTAGTTTAGGGACAAATAAACATGCACTTATAGAAGAATATGAAATTAAACATAAAACATATGAAGTTTTCATCAATGAGTCTATCCTCAGTATTTTCACTCTATTAGAGATCATTAACTATGAACATCATGAGATTAAGTATTAAATTTTATAATCCCCCAACATGTGATTTTAATGCATTATCTATGTAATTTGAAAATTACATGTCTAGAACACATGACATATTTTATAGAATGTATCCGTGGAATATTTAGGTTCTTATTAAATAAGGTAAGTTCTATAACCCGTTAAAGTGAAAAATATTCTAAGGAAATTATGAAATATTGCATGAAGAAGAAAATAAAATCTATGATATAATTAAAAACATGTATATATAAAACAATATACATGATGTGATAATCCAAATTACATGATAAATTTGGTTACATACCTCCAACTCCACTAAAATACCATTCTCACAACAGCCAAATACAAATATTCTCAACTCATTAGCTCTCAAATGATACTCATTCTTTTGATAAGGTAATACTTTAGTCATATTGTGCACCAAAATATAGTTTGATTTCACTACATTAACTATGATTTCACCTCCATTAGTTATACTTCTAATAAGATGATATATATGAAATATATCCACACTAATTCTTTAATAGCATTAAAAGTTTTAATATATAGAGACTTTTTCTAAGAATTGAAATCCATGGAATAAAATATAAAATCAATATGATCTATAAGGAATATAGTTTCCCTATATACCCTAGAAAATTTCTTCTAATCTTATCCATATACCAGTAACATATCCTTTTTATCCACAAGGAAAATTTTAATTATATCATAATTCATCTTTCTTGGATCTTTAGGATTATATAATGGATAAAACATAGCATGGAATATATGGTTGATCCTAATAAGGTTTTGTAAGATATTCTAATCATCCTTTTTTTATCCTCTCATGTCTAAGAACACATCTTCATAGAGATATTTATACTTTATGACATAGGCAACAATCATCACTTGGATTATTCTATATTGTATATTTTCAATATCGTATGAATTTAATTTTACGTAGTCTAATATGTTTCATTTATCAATATTTATAGATCAATATTCCTAGAATATAGGCATGTACTTTATGTCTTTAATAAATAAAAATTCAATTAAACAATTCATAAGTTATTATAATACAGATATCATCAACATAAATCAGTATTAAATTCACAAAACTCCTATAAATATTTATATAAAAACATGACCCATGTTCATTTCTAATGAAAAAATGTCTTATTAACTCATAAAAATTAAAATTACACGATCTTGATGCCCCTTTTTATCTATAAATAAATCACTTTAACTTTCATATTTTATGAGCATCCTTTGGTGCGATAAACACTTTTTGTTTTATCATATAAAGGCCTTCCACAAGTTTCTATTTATGAATGTGGTTTTTGCATCCATATTAAAAATCTTATAATCATAGTATTCTATCATGGAAGGTGTAATTTTAAAGTATTTTATCATAAAATTTGGTAAAATTTTTTTCATAGTGTACGACTTGATATGTCCTGAAACCTTTAACAAAAAAATGTTGTTTTATAGGTACTAAATTTACCATCAATGTCTATTTCTTCTCGAATAAAAATTTTCATATAATAGGATTCATTCTAACTTAAGCATATAATAAAATCATAAAAATTATTTTAGAATATGGAATCAATTTCTAAATTCATAATCTATTTCTATATATTAAATTTTATTCCATTTACTAGTTATGTGAAGGATAAATGTTATTCATGTTCAATGAATAATGTGTTATCATCTTTGATGATAAGAAAAACATATATATCTAGTTATCTGATTTACCTTGATTACCAACATAATAAATATCACTATGGATAAACATCTACTATAATTACTTATTTATTTTGTTCCTATTCAAAAACCCATGCATCTCAAGACTCAACTCGATGAAAGTATATATTTCTCCTAATATCCCTTTTTTATATGTACTTGTTTTCTTGAAATATAACCTTTTTCTCAGTATTTAATTTTTATATAATAAATAAATTATTTAATATCCATTTTTTTACTTTCTTATAAATATAAAATATTCATTTAATATTTCTTAATGAATGTTTCTTGTTTGGATTTTCCTTAACAAACATGTTTCTTTTCGATACATGAACACATGATATTCCAAGACTCTTCCCTTACCATAACTCATATGGGATCATAATTTCTTACTTAATTAGGACTTAATTAATTGTGTATGTCACTACATGAAATAAATATCACTAAAAAGAAAAAATGAAGATTTTTATATCTCATCCTCAATATAACTGTGTCTAATAAATTATAAATTAAGTAAGAATATTATCTCACACTCCATAATGTAGTTAATGAATTCGTTTTTAAATATTATCTTTGTTAATATGATAAAAAAATTAAAATTCTTACCAAGTTAGTTATAAAATTTTCTTTTAAATTCCTTAAATATCTTAAAATATTCTGAGTTTTGTTTCATCTAGTAAACACATTTATATCTAATGATAAAATTGGTAAATGTGATAAAGTATGAGAATCCAAATTTAGTTCTACTTTAAATGGTTCAAATAAAACATTGAAAACTAATTCTATATGTTTTTTCTCTCTCACCATTATTAAAAAATGGTTACTTGGTCATTGTACCTTTTTAGAAAATATGATAAATACCCAAAAGTTATTATCTAAAAAGAGTCTAAATACCCTTCTTAGTATAGTTTTTTCTAAATTAATTTTATTTAAATGAAATATTTAATAATTTCATAACCATGTGTGATACACATTATGTGATTTGGTTTAACCATTTATCATTAATACAAGATTTTCCATTTCATGTATATATAAACCATTATTAAATGTTCTATTTCATTAATTATGTTTTCTTTATAAAGGAAAATGGTTTTTATTTCCAATATATAAATAAAAAACTTTCTCATATAAACATAATACAATAATTATATTCTAGGTAATGCTCAATGCGCAATAAATTCTTTCCAAGAATCAATCCACTCATAACAAATAGATAGTACTCTTCTATAAATAATGAAACAATACTAGCTCCATTAACAACTTGAATATTGACCAAACAAACTATAATCATTAAGAACCTTCTCAGTTCTTTATTTAGATAAAAAATATAAGCCAAATGTTTCATTTAATACCCAGCATATGGAAACAAAATGATTAAAATTACTCATAAATATATCTAACACGATTATTATTTATCCCATTACAATTACTTTTAAGATGGGACTTATCACCAAATAAAATATAAAAAACCTCCTACTCATTTCTCTCCCAATGAATCTTTGTATTCTTATAAGGACATTGTGTATGAACATTTGGATTTTATCTTACCATTAAACTTTGTTCATTGAATTCCTTCTTTTTTACCAAAAGAACATAAGTTTTTTTCATCATGTCTTTATTATCTTGGTGAATCATAGACAAAAAATTTTGAACAATATTTTCCATATTATTAACTTTATAATGCTAAATATAACTAGATAAATAGGGTGATAAGTATGAAATAATGATATGTATGGGTAAATCTTTATCCATCTTGAATCCTAACCGCACCAATAGATCCATGTACCCATTCATTTTAAACACATGAGACCATACTGAATTCATTCTTCTAATTTACACATAAATAATTAATTGAAGATATCATTTCTATCTTACCTCACATCCTACTGGTGAATCTCTATGATATATAAAAACTTATTGTATATTTTTTTTCCACATGACATTTTTGTAGATCACTCGTGTAACAACCTAGAATTTTTTAATATAATAAATTGGCTTCTCTAAATTTTTTGAGTCATATTTTAGTATAATGTATAGTATAAAACACATAAAATATATAATATAAAATACACTATTTTATTACTTGAATATAAAATATTTCATATTAAGTATAAATATACTCCATAAAATTGAAAATATTACAATGATATAGTAAACAGCTACAAATTACATAATAATAATTTGAAATTATGGTTTGTTTTTCTCTTCGAGAATTATCATATATGTGAATAATAGTGTCATTAGAATATAAATTATAATAAAAAATTAAAATTTCAACTAAACATGATAAAGATTTAGTGAGTGAATAATGAAGTAAATAAAACTTATTTATAGGAAGTATAATAACCATCTAACTATTAGAGTGGTAATTGACTATTAGAAATAATAAATGAGCATCAAAATATTAATTGGACTGATGAGAGTAATAAAATGCTTAAACATTAATGTTTAAGATAATTAAAATAAATATTATAATTATATAAAATTATTTCTCAAATTATATAACTTAAAACACAAATAAGTATAGATTATAACATGATTTACTTTAACTTATTTAGTAAAACTATACTTTTTATCATAAAAAATAAATATTTTAAGAACCTAATTTAGAAACTTATTTTGAATAAATGATATATTATATTATCAATCATATATTAATTATGAAATAATAAAAAACAAAAATTAAATCACTCATGGAAAAATAAAAACAATTTACTGTAGATAAAATTATTTTTGTATGTATTATTAGATTTTATTGAAATATTATAATTTAAGTTTTTAGAATATGAATTTTATAAAATGATTTTTTTGGAATAATAATTTTTAAATTAGTTTAGGTTGATTTTTTAGTTTTTGTAAATTGTTTTCCCTTCATGAATAAAAAATACAATTTTAATAAATATCATAACTTTTATGACATCACTCTGATATAAAAAAGAATCAAAAATTAAAAATTATTTAATATATAAAATAAATAATTTAAAAGTAATAATTTAAATTTATAAACCTATATTCAAAACTTTAAAACCGATGTTATATTTTATTCTAATAAAAAACTATATTTGATTTTTTTACTTTATATAAAATATTTCAAAAATTAATCTTTGTTTTAGGGGTGTTAAAATGTTAAAAATGTATTTTCTTTAAAATCCTATGCTAATTAATGTTATAGGAAATAACAATATTCATATTCATTGGCCTTAATAATAAAATAATCAATACTTTATTTGAAAATACTCCCCCATTGTTTATATAAATACCCATCATACACCCTTTAATCCTCACCAAAAAAACTATAAATTTTGAAATAAATATACCCAAATCCCTCTCTAAACTCTACTATACACATAATTAATCCCATGATGTGACTAAAAGTCCCTCTTATTAGGTCTTTATACTCAGTCGAATGGAGACAACTAAATGTGCAAGGTAAGGGTTTCGAAACCAATGTTTCGATTTCAATTTCCTCTTGCCCATTCTATAATGTAGGTAAAAAATAAAAATAATCATTAAAACATAAGAATAAAAATAATTTTTAATTTCTATAAAACTCTAATATTTTGTTACTTACCTCATTTTTTAAAAATATTAAAAAACATTGTTTCAACTATGATACTTTTTTACGCTACCTAAACAAATAATATTTTTTTATTTTAAACTAATGCCATTTATGAATATTCCTAAAAACATATTTGATGAAGGAATATAATATAATTATAAAATAATATAATTTCTATCATTATGTAATTAAAAAATATTAATATTAATGATGAGATTAAATATAAACTACCAGTCATTTTTAACCATCAAAAAACAATATTATCTAGAATGTTTTTAAGAAATTGTAATTATCTACTAATATATTTAGTTTTATGTTATACATGTCTCTCTCATGGGGTTTTCATGATCACAAAAACTCATATATATTTCTAAAATTCTCAATTTAAGTGATTTTTTGTGTTTTTATAAAAACAAAAGTGATCGAATTCATAGAATCTTAAAGATCTTTTAAAGCCTTGATAAAGGCTTGGGCATGTATCATTTTAACCTTTATGTCCTTAGAAGTATATTATATGATCCATATAATAAGTGACCACCAGTTTCTATGATGGCATCAGCTCAACTGTGCGAATGGGCCACCAACTAGCAGATGGATCATCCAATGTCACAAGTTACTGTTTGAATGCCAATGACTAGTGTTGGTCGGAGTGGATACTCAAGAGGGGGGTGAATTGAGTTCCAATAAAAATTTATGTTAAAAATATTTCTCTTAAAATCCCCCTATTTAAAAACAAAGTTAAACTGTAGTGAATTTATACAGAGTGTAAATGTTCAATTAGTTTCTCAAAGATTGATTAAGTCTTAGTTAATTTAATCTGAAGATGAAATTGACTTTTGAAACTAACTTACTGGTTTACAATAAGTATAAACACTCACTAATTTAACTATCAAAGTAACTTTAAAACAAATTATATTTCAAAGTAGTTAGCAGCAGAATATGAAATATATAGTATACTTATGACTTAAACTAAAATGCACAGCAGATGTAACCAAGAGGTTCAGTCTCAAGCCGAGACTTAGTCCTCTCAAACAATTTATATAAATTGATCCACACTCTGGATCAAGGTAAACAATAGTGCAAATACTGTCCAGGTTCAAAGACCTCTACCACAGTTCTATGTGGGAAAAAAAACAATAGATCACAGCTGTCCAGGTCTTACTCGACCTCTACCACAGTTCTACGTGGGAAAACAAGGGAGTTAAATAGAGTTTGAATGAGGATTTTAGAATCCTCCAGCTTAGCTCAGGAGACAGTGTGTGTTTGTAAAATAAACAGGGTATGCACACTGCTCGAAATGTAAATAAAAGAACCACTAGAGTAAGTATGAATGAGTTTAGAAAAGCTTTAGTGATTGGCAGTGCAACTCTGGACTTTTTTGATTGGTCAGAAAAGCTTCTGAGTCCTTCTCTGGTTTTTGTCTGAAAAACAGAGTATCATTTTCTTCCTTGGTTCCAGGTTCAGCTTATCAACCTGAGTGCATGAAGTGTTTGTTATAGTTCTTCACTCAATATGCAGCTTGCGTTCTCCTCTAGAAAAGAATTGTTTCATGTATGTCCAGTGTTCTTGGAGTATGGATGTAGTCTTGTGTGAATTCACCACGTTTGAATGCTGTTGAGCCCTTGTCTTTTTCACCCTTCGTGTGCCTTCTTAGTTCCTTGATTCTCGTTGTATGCACACCCTGTGTTCACTTATTTCATTCAATCTCTGTGTTCACTCACTCTTTTCAGCTATGTATTTATCTTATCTTTTATAGATTTCAGATCCGGCAAAAAGGAATGATTACTTTTTGCATGGGTACTAGGTACGTTTCCCTGACATGCCAACAGATATCATTAAATAACATTAACTACATTAAAAACATCAAATGTAATTGTTAGCTTAATAAATAAATAGTATTGAGAGTATAGAGTTTGACTGGTTGGTCAATCATTAGTAGCCTTATGTTGGTAGATGTGTATGGTGGACTTTGTATAGCAGCGACCTTCCATCGGTAGCTCTTTGAACTTGTATCGGTAGCTCTTTGCATCAGTAGCTCTTGGTATAGGTAACTCACTCTGTATTGGTAACTTTTGATATCGGTAGCTCTATATATCGGTGACTTCATTCTATCGGTAGCTTCATTTTGTATCGGTAACTCTGTATATCGGTCACTCTTGGTCTATCGGTATCTCTAGTCTATCGGTAGCTCTGGTCTATCGGTAGCTCTGTGTATTGGTCTGTCTGTATCGGTAGCTTACTTAGTTCCAAGGATTATGTGTATCGGAAGAGTTATACAAATCGGTAGCTCCATTCTATACTATCGGAAGACTTTTTCTATGCTTACTGGTGGACTTTTACATATTGGTATCTCTGCGTATCAGTGACCTTAGCTTATCGGTGACTCTGTCTATCAGTAGATTAAGTCTATCGGTAGACTAAGTACTGGTAGCTCTGTATCAGTAGCTATATGCAGATCAGTTACTAACAATTATCTGTTTTATACAAAACATATCCGATTGGGTTAGAATTACTTCAAAACTTATATAAACAAAGATAAACATTGATTAACATATTTCAAGGATTATTTTAATATTATTATTATCTTGATAATATAATATCATAGATTGAGAGAATTTGAATATATATAAACATTAATTGGGATTATTAAAGTATGTGAAATCATAATTGGGATTATCAAAACAGGTGAGGTCAAGAATCTCCCCCTTTTTGATAATCACAACTTATGATATTACAGTTTAAAAAAAAGAGTAGTTGTGTCAGAGGATATATCATTAAATGCAATTATCTCAGAGAAAACAGTATGTTATAGAACATAATGTATTAGAGGTGGAATTAAATGCAATTATATCAGAGGGGAAAATCATGGTAGCTCTTCCTTAGATAATATTTCTCCCCCTTGGAGAATATTTCTCCCACTTTGATACTTAGATAATATTTCTCCCCCTTTGTGATAATCAAAAAGTGGGAAACAAGAAATAGAAAAAGGAACGTAATGAGAAATAAATGAAAGCCAATTGTATTATATGTTGAAAAAGGGTACATAGAAAGAAAACAAAATACAAGGGATTACTATAAAATATATTTGCCACTTGTTCAATCCACATCCTCAATGTGAGATTTTCCCTTTGGATTAGAAGAGGATTCAGACTGTTTGGATGCTGGTGAAGGCTTAGAAATTCCAGAAATGATCACAGGAGGCTGAACTACAAAAACTGTGCTTGTCCTGTAATGAGGAGTTCTTTGAGTGATCATAGGTGTAAGGCTTTGAATGGCTTGGGATGGAGTCATTTGAACAGGAGAAGTAGTAGAGGCAGAGGCAGGTAAGGCTGGAGGTACAATCACTGGCCTAGTATCAACATGAAGGAAAGGCAGCAAAAGATTTCTGAACTCCATAATTATTCCTCCTCCTCTCTCTATAGCAGATATGAAGTCATCCTTGTTTTCCATGAATTTTTTCAAGGATGGAGTCAATTCCCTTAGTTTGCTGACTTTCTCTCTGAAGGCTTGATTGACAGGAGGTAACTTCAGGTTTTCCAGCAGAAGTTTGAAGTGATTGTTGAGTTGATGCTTCGTGTAAATCTTTTGGAAATAGGAGTCGACCTTGTCTTTCACTTATTTCTGAGAGGCAGAAGCTTCTCTCATATAGTCTTAGACTATATTCATTATTTCTCTAGCTGAATCTCTAGTAGAAAGCATAAATTTTCTCAGGTAGGATGAGTCCACAGAGCCACTGGTTGATGCTAAACCAAGCTCCTCCTTCATCACTACTCGAATCTGATTCAAATCCACAGAGGGTTTAGAAGAAACAGAACCAATATAGAAGGTTCTTTTTTCCTTGAAGTTTTTGGTCAACCCACTAATAAGATTTTGGACTTGGGAATCCTGGGTTTTAACATGATATTTCATGGAGGTTTTAAAACCTTCGAACACTAAAACCATCTGGCTTACAACACTTTTGACATAGGCTAAGTCCTTGTCTGCTTGGGATTTTGAGCTCATGTAAGAGTCTAAAGAGACAACAGATTTCTTTAGAGATTCAACATCTGCTTCCAGTATAGAAACTTGAGTCTGGCAGTCTATAACTTCTTCCACTATTTCTGCCACAAAGGTTGACAAATTACAACTGAGAGAGAGTTCAAAAGATTTTTCCAAGTTACTCATCTCTTCAACAAAGTAGTGCTTCAACTCAGCAATAGAAGCACTAAAGGACTCTTTCATCTCATCCTTTAAGGATCCAAGGTCAGCCCTGGTGATCATATCAGCAGGACCAATTACAACAAGTGCTCTTTAAGAGGCTATACTTGCTACTGAGTCAGTCATAATCAATTGGATTGATGACACCAGTGAAGATTCCATCTTCCTTGTCTCTTCCAAAAAACTATCCTTAAGATTTTTCTTCAAAATATCCAGGTCATGCATTTTGAACACATCTTCAGGTAGCAACTCAGACTCAACATAATAAATGATTTTTGGTCTATTTAGAGATGCCTCATTATTAGAATCAGGATAGTCTAATCCACAGACCACAAAACCTGGGTCTTCTGCCCAATCCTCAATATTAACAGCCATTGACACACTTCAAAACTTGGTTTGATGCTCCCCCTCAATGGGTGCAGTCTCTTGTACAGCAAGGGCATTCTCAGCGGGTCTTTCTTATTGAGGAGAATCTTATACTATCAATTCTTTCTCTGCAACAGTTAGAGCATCCTCTGGATTAGGTATAGCTTCTTCCATTTTTTCTACTACATCCTCAGTAGGCACAACTGAGCTTCCAATTATTGGACTCAGACTTAAGCAGACAGAATCAGAGGATTCAGATTCATTCTCCTTTTCTTCTTTATGCTTAGGGGCTGGCTGGTCTTCCCCATCAGTAGGTGTCTCTTCTTCTACTAAGGCTTCCTTTCTAGAAGATACAATTTCAGTAGCAGGACTTTGAGGCAAGTCTGGATCTCTTCCATCATCCATAGAAGTCTCTTCTTCTTCAATATTATCAATGTACTCAGGTTCTTCTTCATCAGGTCCTAGACCTGGATCCCTCACATCCTTAGGTCTTGAAGGATGATTCGCAGGATTGAATTTATCATATACCTTCTAGTCATCATTAACTCACTCTCCTCTCCATGGGTTCCAATTTATCTTCATGTATTTGCAAACGGTAGTTATGATACAAAAGTTATTCCTTACTACCACTGTCTCATCTTGAGACTCAGCTACCCCTTTCACTTTGATCATCACTGAGATCAACTTGGCAAAGAATAGGTCATTAGTCTTTGATTTTGGCCTTGTAATGTCTTCCATTTGGATCATCAGCAATCTGCACAGATTTACTTTTACAAAATGTATCAAGAGATGCCGGATATAGATATCCTGATATCTTAAATTCGCAAAGTCTCCTCTCCTTGTTATTAAGACATGCTGAACAAATTTGAATAGAAATATGTTCTCTCCATCAATTTCAGCAGCCACTACTTGTCTTTGATTTCAATCACCGGTGAGCTCCTCTAAGGCAGTCTCATAATCGAATATATCACTTGTAGGGGGTATAGCTTTCGAGACATATCTAGATACACCTTCATGTAGAACCTTCAAGCATTCAGCCAACTCAGCAGATGAAAAAGACTTCTCCTTTCCATTCACAAAAGAAGTCACTCGGTTCTCATTTTCAGATTTCTCAAAGCTTACAAACTCATAAAATTGTTTCACTAGCTTCGGATAGTAGGGGCCATTATTGTTCGAAAAGCAATCTACCCACTTTTGATCTTCCAGCACTTCAAGCACTAACGACTTTCTAGGCAGCAACCATTCCACGCACAGCTCTTTTTCAATCACAATAACTCTATTCTGCAAATGGGGATTCATTGGTCGCCTACCTGACCTATTTCTACCAACACTACCACTTGCTTCTAGCTCGGACTTCTGATTCTTTGCTTTCAGCTCATCAGTGTCATCTCTGATGGTAGGAAGTTTGGTTTTTGCCATCACTGGTTCGGGGGATTTAGGGTTCTCGAGAGATTCGGGAGCTAAGGTTTGAGGGTAAAGGGTTTGAGGCTCGGTGGATTGAGAAGTAACTAGGACTTAGTTTTTATCATTTAGGAATCATAAAATAAATAAATAAAATGAAATAAAGTAAAAACGATTCATATTTTGGAGGCAGACAAAAGTTTAAAATAGCGCACTCATCGGTAGAGTTTATCGGTGAGAATTCCTATCAGTGAGGTCCATCGGTGAGGTTACATCGGTGAGGTTACATCGGTGAGGTTACATCGTTGAGGTTACATCAGTGAGGTTACATCGGTGAGGTTAAATCGGTGAGGTTACATCGGTGAGGTTACATCGGTGAGGTATTCACATCGGTGAGGTATTATGTTGAGCCCTCTGGAAGATTTTTGATTTCATGTCTATGTTTGATGTTTTAATAATCACAAATCATCACATACCGTTAATGCTTAATCTGGTTGGTTTTCTCATAAACTTAATTTCAATCTGTAAATGAATCTGTTATCATGTTTTTGTCTATGCTTATTGACTTACAAAGTATGTTGGAAGTCTTCTGGACTCACCGATCCATCAGACGCACCGATCCATCAGACGCACCGATCCATCAGACTCACCGATCCATCAGACGCACTGATCCATCAGACTCACCGATGCAAATGAGTCACTGATGCAAATGAGTCACCGATGCAAATGAGTCACCGATGCAAATGAGTCACCGATGCAAATGAGTCACCGATGCAAATGAGTCACCGATGAAAATGAGACCGATGCTGATCAAAATGACTCACCGATCAGATGACAGACCGATGCTGATCAAAATGACTCACCGATCAGATGACAGACCGATGCTGATCAAAATGACTCACCGATCAGATGACAGACCGATGCTGATCTATCTGAGTCACCGATCATTACTCTAATGCTGATGACCTACCGATCACTTGAACAGTCATAAACAACTGTTTGAATTTCTTTATCTTTATCTTTATTTAATCTAACCAATGGTCATATTAGTTATATTTTAATACCCTGAAAAATAATTAATAAAGGTTGTCGGATGTCAGGAAACCGTACCTCGTACCTGCGGAAAGGAAACCTTTTCTGTCCTACGGAGCACGTGACATAAATACAAGAAGACTCTGCTGAAGAGAAGTGAGACAGACAACACACACAGAGACAAGGAAGTCATACGACATACTCAAGAAGAGCTCTGTGCATACAAGAAAAACCAAGCAAGACAGAATCACATACACAATCAAGCCTACTCAAGAAGAGTTCTGTGCATACAAAAGAATATCAAAGAGCTTCATCGACTACATTTCACTGCCTGTGAACCTGAAGCATACGACACTCTTCTTCTCAAACAAAATCGAGAAGAGGACTCAGAATCACTTCTGATCAATTCCAAAACGAGTCCAGTGCTACACTGAAATCACTAGATCCATTTCTAAACTCTACATCTCTGCTCTGTGATTTATTTATTTTACATTTTGAGCAGTGTGTGTTATCTGCCTTATTAAACACACACACTGACTCCTGTACTTTCACTGGAGGATTTGTAAATCCTCACCAAACCTTTTACACTTCATTTCCCACTGTGGATAGTGGTATAGGTCTTGTGACCTGGACAGCTGGCTGCTGTTGTTTGTTTTCCCACGTAGAACTGTGGTAGAGGTCTTGTGACCTGGACAGTGTGTTCACTGTTGTTAACCCCGATCCAGGGTGTGGATCATTTTTATATAAACTTTTGAGAGGACTAAGTCTCGGCTTGAGACTGAACCTCTTGGTTAATTCTCTGTGTTTGTAGTTATACTCTATATCCATACTATACATATTTAGTTCATATTCCGCTGCTATTACTTTGAAATATAATCTATCTTCAAAGCTACTTTGATAATTAAACTCACAAGTGTTTATATTTATTATAAATCAGTAAGTTAGTTTCAAAAGTTAATTTAATCATAAGATTAAGTTAACTGAGAACTAATCAATCTTTTAGAAACTAATTGAACCTTTATAATCTATATAAATTGACTACAGTTTAATTTGTTTTTGAAATTGGGGGATTTTAATAGAAATTGTTTTTAACAGAAATTTTAATTGGAACTCAATTCACCCCTCCTCTTGAGTGTCCACTCCGACCAACACTTGGTATCAAAGGTTTGAAAATACTTTCTAAAAGTACTCTGCTTTTGAACTGTGATTTTAGCTGTATTTTAAAGGTCTTAAAATTTCTGTTATATCTAAATTTTTATCTCTTTAAAATTTTCTCATCATGGACAATAGACTTGAGGGTGCTGCTACTAACCGGCCACCTTTCTTCAATGGAACTAATTATGCTCAGTGGAAACTGAAAATGAAAATTCATCTAGAAAGCATAGGTTTTGATATTTGGACTGCTATTGAATCAGAATACAAAATTCCCACTACTGCTAGATCTACTTGGGATGAACCTACAAAGACTGCTTACAATAACAATTGTAAAGCTATGAATGCCCTGTACTGTGCTCTAGGAGATGAAGAGTTTAATAGAATTTCTGCATGTAAAACTGCATATGAAATTTGGGATACCTTAGCTGTTTCTCATGAAGGAACAACTAATGTTAAGGAGATGAGATTGAATACCTATACTATTAAGTATGATAATTTTAAGATGAAGCCTGATGAACCCATTTCTGATATGTATCTCAGGTTCAATGAAATTGTCAACACAATGACTTCTCTGGGAAAGGATGTTCTAGAAAAGGAGCAAATCATGAGAATTTTGAGATGTCTACCTGAAATATGGAGAGGAACCTCTGTCTCCATTAGAGAATCTTGTGACATTGGAACACTGCCTGTCAAGGAATTAATTGGTAAGCTGATGATGTATGAATAAGAGCTTAAAGTAAATAAAGAAGAAGATGATGAACCTAAAAGGAAGTCTATTGCCTTCAAGACTACAACCTCAAAGAATAAGGATAGGAAAAGCCTCAAGCTATCAATGAAAGTTCAAGCAGTGAGGAAAGTGAAAATGATTCTAAAAGTGATGCTGAGATGGCTCAAATAGCCAGGAGATTCAAAAAGTTTTATAGGAAAAATAAATTCTTTAGGAAACCAAATTACAAGGGAAAGTATGACCAACAAGGCAAATGGAAAAAGGATTGGAAGAAGGCTGACAGAACTGATGAAGTTGTCTGTTATGAATGCAAAAGAAAAGGACACATTAAAACAGACTGTCCAAAGATGAAATATAGAAAGAAGTATGAATACAAGGATAACAAGTACAAGAAATCCATGAAGGCTACTTGGAGTGCTTCAGAAGACAGCACAAGTGAAGCTGAATCTTCAGACTCTGAAAAGAATCGGGCCAACATGTGTTTCATGACAAACACTTCTGAGGTAACATCAGAGACTCCTGTTTTTAATTCATACTATTCTGGAGAAGATTCTGACTCAGAAAACATATCAAAATCTGAATTGTTTGAATACTGTGACATGTTAGAAGAAACTTGTAATGAGCTTAAGGATAAATATAAAGGTTTAAAGAAACAGTATGCTTTAAGTATTAAGCATGAATCTGACCTTGATATAGAAAAAGAAAAGAATGCTCAGTTGCTTAAGGAAAATACAGAACTGAAACTGTCAAATGAGCAACTTAGAAAAGACCTAGAAAAATTCACAAATAGAAAGGATGCTTTGACTCAAATGCTAGGAAAGCAAGTTGCACCTAGATACACTACTGGTATAGGATACCAACCTGGACAGAGAAAAGTTGCCAAAACTAGATTCATTCCTAAATCTGGACAGAAGATAGTTAATTCTGGAACTTCTTATGCCTCAACCAGTTATATTCATAGTTATGAATCTAATAAGGTTTATCTTTCAAAGAATGTTATTTCTACAAGTTATATGAGACCCATTAGACAAATATGGGTACCTAAAGTATTATTGGCTAACATGTCTGGACCCAAGAAGATCTGGGTACCAAAATCATCTTCCATCTAAATCTGTTTTGTAGGAGACCTGCCTGAAGAGCTGTCACAAGAAGATATGGTACTTAGAAAGTGGATGTTCAAGACATATGTCAGGAAACTTTTCATGTTTCAAGAGCTTAGTAAAAGTTGATGGAGGCTTTGTCACTTTTGGTGATAATTCAAAAGGAAAAATCATCAGCTTAGGCCAGATTGGTAACACTGACTCAGTATTAATTTCTAAAGTCTTATTTGTCGATGGACTTAAATATAACCTGTTAAGCATTTCTCAGTTGTGTGATGATGGTTTTTATGTGAAATTTAAAAATGATTCTTGCAGTGTTTTTAACTCTAAAAATGTTTTAGTATTTTCTGCTTTAAGAAATGAAAATGTTTATGTTGTTGATTTAGATTCTTTAGCTAAACAGAACATTCCTTGCTTAAATGCGTTTCATAAAGAGTCTTGGCTTTGGCACAGAAGATTAGGACACTGCAATGTACACTCACTTAGAAAACTTTCTAGGAAGAACTTAGTTAGAGACTTACCCAAACTTGAATTTCCAGCAGACAAAGTTTGTAATCCCTGTCAAAAGGGAAATCTACATAAAGTTTCTTTTAAATCAAAGAAAGAAGTCTCAACTTCTCAACCACTTGAGTTGGTTCACAAGGATTTGTTTGGACCATCAAGAGTTTCTAGTCTAAATGGGAAGCACTATGTCTATGTTCTCGTAGATGATTTTTCTAGATATACTTGGGTATACTTTCTAGCTCACAAAAGTGAAGCTTGTTCTTACTTTATTAAATATTCCAAGTCTGTAGAGAACCTTAGTGGACTTAAGATTAAAACCTTGAGAAGTGATCATGGTCGTGAGTTTGAAAATCAAGATTTTGAATCTTATTGCTCACACAATGGCTATACTCATAACTTTTCTTCCCCTAGAACACCCCAACAGAATGGTGTAGTAGAAAGAAGAAACAATACCCTGCAAGAAATTTCTAGAACCATGCTCAATGAGTATGAACTGCCTATTTACTATTGGGCTGAAGCTGTTAATACAGCTTGTTATGTCATTAATAGAGTCTTAATCAGACCTGTTCTTAAGAAAACCCCTTATGAATTGTGGAACAATAGAAAGCCTAAGGTTAATTACTTTAAAGTTTTTGGTTGCAAAGTATTTATTCTGAATACTAAAGATAATCTGGATAAGTTCAAGTAAAGCCTATAGAGTATTCAATAAGAAAACCAAATGTGTGGAAGAATCTGTTCACATCAAGTTTTATGAAACTGATCCACATGAGCCTAAAACCTCTCTTGAGAATCATGAAGAGGACTTATCTATTCTGGACCTTAATGATAAATCTAAAGAACCTGTTATCAAAACATCCAGTTCTGGACTTTTTCCAGAATCTGCTTCTGTTGAACCCGAACCTATAGATGAACCTGAAGTTTCTAGTCCAACCTTTACCAGATCAACGAGGATTCTAAAGAATCATCCTTTAGAAGCTGTTGTTGGTAATCTTGATAGAGGAACACAAACTAGAGCTTCTCTAAGAAATCAGGTTGAACATCAAGCTTTTCTTTCACAGTCAGAACCTAAAAATATCAATGATGCTATCAATGATGAGTTTTGGGTAATGGCTATGCAAGAAGAATTAAATCAGTTTGAAAGAAATAAAGTCTGGAAATTAGTAGAAAGACCTAAGGACACCTTGACAATAGGCACAAAATGGGTGTTCAGAAATAAAGTAGATGAATCTGGAAACATCATTAGAAATAAATCTAGACTAGTTGCACAAGGTTACAATCAAGAAGAAGGAATTGACTATGAGGAAACCTTTGCACCTGTAGCTAGATTAGAAGCTATTAGAATCTTACTTGCATATGCATCACATCTGAATTTCAAGTTATATCAAATGGATGTGAAAAGTTCATTTCTAAATGGTTTTATAATTGAAGATGTTTTTGTAGAACAACCACCTGGATTTACTAACCCCCATTTTCCAAATCAAGTTTTTAAACTTTCTAAAGCTTTGTATGGTTTGAAACAAGCTCCAAGAGCTTGGTATGAAAGGCTTTCAAACTTTCTTATCTCCAAAGGATTTACAAAAGGAGTAGCTGATCCCACTCTTTTTATAAAAATGATTTCAAAAGATGTATTAATAGTGCAAATCTATGTTGATGATATTATTTTTGGATCTTCTAAAAATTCCTTATGTACTGATTTTTCAAAGGTTATGCAAAATGAATTTGAAATGAGCTTAATGGGAGAGCTTAAGTATTTTCTTGGATTTCAAATCTTTCAAAATAAAGATGGCATTATTTTAAATCAAAGTAAATATACAAAGGATCTTTTAAAACGTTTTGGATTGGATAGTATTATGGAAAGTGATACACCTATGAGTACTACCTGTAAATTGGATGTTGATGAGACTGGGAAACCAGTTGATCAAACCAATTACAGAGGTATGATTGGTAGTTTACTTTATCTTACTGCTAGTCGACCAGATATTATGTTTAGTGTATGTATGTGTGCTAGATTTCAAGCTAATCCTAAATAATCACACTTACTAGTTGTTAAACGAATTTTTAAGTATCTTAAGTATACTGTAAATTTAGGTTTGTTTTATCCAAAAGGACAATCATTTAATCTAACTAGCTATTCAGATGCTGACTTTGCAGGATGTAAATTAGATAGGAAGAGCACATCTGGAACATGTCATTTGCTTGGAAAATCCCTAGTATCATGGTCTAGTAAGAAACAGAATTCAGTTGCATTGTCTACTGCCGAGGCAGAATACATAGCTGCTGGTAGTTGCTGTGCACAAATTTTGTGGATGAAACACACTTTATTGGATTATGGATTTGATTTTAAACATGTTTCAATTAACTGTGACAACACTAGTGCAATAAACATATCCAAGAACCCTGTGTCTCACTCTAGAACTAAGCACATTGATGTCAGACATCACTTTCTAAGAGATCATTATCAGAAAGGTGATATTTCTCTAGAATTTGTTAGTTCTGAAAATCAATTAGCTGATATCTTCACAAAGACCTTATGCTCTAAAAGAATGAAATTTATTAAACAAGAGTTGTGTATGATCGATCTGTGAAACTGATCTGTGAAACTGATCTGTGAAACTGATCTGTGAAACCGATCTGTGAAACTGATCTGTGAAACTGATCTGTGAAACCGATCTGTGAAACCGATTTGTGGAACCAATCTGTCACACTGTTCCGTCAAACCGATCTATTTTTCAATTACTTTTTATTAATTAGTAAATTACTTTTTATGGAAACCCTAAATGATAAAATAAATGATACGCGGCTATTTATCTTCCCTAAACCTTTGACCTTTCATTTCCCGCCGAACCTCTCAACATCTCTTCCCCTCTACTTCGAACCTTCGAACCTTCGAACTCCTGCCTTCCCAAAATCTTCAAATGACTAAGAAAAAGAGATCGAGCAAAGGACCAGAAAGCCCTGTACCTTCAAAGAGTGCTCGAGGCGAGTCGAGTAGTACCTCTCAACTATCAGTAAATCCAAACCTGGAAACTCGGATTGTTGCTGTAGAAAAAGAAGTAAACTCTGCCTGGCTTTTGTCAAGTAAGTCACTGTTGCTGCAAGTTCTTGAATCGCAAAGATGGATAGACTGGTTTTCTGACGACACTCGAATAGACTACCCGAAGCTGGTAAATGAGTTCTATATGAATCTGGAAATCACTTTAGATGGTGTGGAGGCTGCCCGGATGTCGTCTGTGGTAAAAGGAAAGAAAATATCCTTCTCATCTAAGTAGTGGGCTGAGTGCCTGAACGTACCTCATGAAGGTCGGTACGAGGATTATGCTGGGAATATTCCTCCGCCATCTGATTACTTTTCTTATGAGCTAGCTCTGGAGCTTCTGAAAAGAAACAAAGAATCGAGAAGAATCACAGCTTCAGAATTAGATGGTGAAAGCAGACTCCTATTCATGTTTATTCAGCACCAACTTTTCCCTCGAAGAGGAGATTTTGCTGCTGTTAAGTTTCAAGATGTTTTTCTGTTGTTTCTTCTCAAAACCCATGAAAAGATTAACCTATGTAGATATGTGATGGTCCACATAGCTGGAATGATAAAACCTTCCAAGAAATCCACAGCGTTGTTTTATTCAAAAATGATATCTACTATGCTCAAGAATCTGGAATGTGTTGATGAAGATGATGAAGTTGTTGAAACAGATCGTACCTTCTGTCTTAACAAAGAGATCTGCAAGAGGATGAAAATAAATTGGAATCCGTGGAAGAAGTGCTGGGTTGAAGATGAAGATAAATTGTATGAAACCTACAATCCCATAGATCATGACAAGAGGCCAAAGGATTTGAGAGATCCTGGATTAAAACCAGATGAGGAACCAGTTTATTCTGATGATGATGAGCAAGAAGAAGCTGCGACTGAAAAAGGAAGTGTGTCTTCTCCTGATGATAGGAGTGATCCTGACACTGATAGTCCGAAGAAAAGAATAGAATTTGGACCTGCTAGTCCACCCTTAACCCTACCAGAGTCAGAACCTATTCTTGATGATGAAGAAGATTCTGATACTGAAGAATATCACAGCGAAGCTTCTGAGCAAAGTCATAATGAGCAAGGTGATGCTGATGACAATCATGATGATGATGATGCTGATGTTGTTGAAGCTGCTGTTGATGGTGTTAACAGACCGGTGGATGGTCTTGCTGTAGATCAAGTAGAACAACCTCATTCAGTACAAGAAATCCATATCAGTGGCAAGGATATCTCACCAAAAATCAGTGGAACAGCAAGCTATGAAAAACCAAAATACACCCTGTGTGCTGCTATTTGGGATGACTACCCTGGTTATGCTGTGTTGGGCTTAGAATATTCTGAAGACGAAGAAGCAATGCCAGAATCTGCTGCAGCTGTGAAGAGGAACCTCCCACGAGAAGCAAGGTCTTTTCCTACTGTTGATCCTACCAATAATAATTTCCCTGGTTCAGGAATCTCTCAAGCTGATCTTGATAAGCTTAAGTCTGAATTGCTAACTGCTGTGAGAACCATAGTTAGAGAAGAAGTTTCTAATGCTCTTACTCAAGTGTCTCTACAAGTTTCTGAAAATTCTTTGGAAGCCTTCTCACAGAGAGTATCTAATGCTGTGAAGCCAGACCTAGCCAATACTGGTGAACTTATTGGCAGGCAAATAGCCTTTTTGAATCAGACTATGAAGGATCTTCACACCGGCCTGGTATCTCTATCAAGCGAATTCCGATCAACCATCTCTGGTATGATGGAAGTTTTGAGAAATCTGATTGAACATATCAACAAGTCTGATCTGAGGAAGTTGAAATCTGAACTAACTCACATAGTCGGCCAAGCCAGTACAGGCAAGGTAACCAAGATCACTACCCGTGAGATAGAAGCTCTAAGAGAAGTTGTACGTGAAGAGTTAGCTGTTGTAAGACAAATTCTTGATTTAGAGTCTTTGAGGAAGATGAAAGAGCTCTGTGATAACAGTCATAAGATGGCCTTGGTATATTCAGCAGATGCTAAGAAAGCCCTGCAAGAGATCAAAGAAAAAGTTGATACTTACTTTTCCAAGATTTATACAAAGCATGAGATGGCTGCAAACTTCAAAGTCTTGACAGAGAATCTGAAATTACCTCCTGTCACTCAGGCTTTCAAAACTCAAGTTCGCCAATTACAAGATTTTACCCCAACCTTAGCACAGTTCATGGAGAACAAGGATGATTTTGAAAAAGCTATGAAGTATGGAGCAGAAGTCATTCAGGACTTCATTCATCTGTTGAAGCCTTACTTGGATGCCCAGGCCACTGCAATTGTACTCCCTACTTCTGAACCTCTCAGTGCCTCTGATGTCACTCCAAATCAGCTATCTGTTGCTCAAGCTCTATCTCAGTTGCGACCAGTCTCTCCGCAAGCTTCTCAACCAGATCCTGCTTCTTCTCACCAACTCTCTGTGGCACCTCCAACTGCACCTGCCAGAGTTGTCCTACCGCCACTTCAGCTCCGTGAACCACAGCCTGCCTCCACGCCTTCCACCTTACCTACTATTGATCCAAAGGACAAAGGGAAAGCTCCTTTGCATCCCAACAAATAGCCATGTATTGTTTTTGATAGGGTGATCTCTGTATTGCTTATCCTCTTCTGTGACTTTATATATTTTTTTCTTATTTCTTTTCTTTGTTTTATCTCTATACTCTATGCAACATGCTTCTCCTTTCCCTTATCTGTTTTCCCTCCTTTTTGATTATCCCAAAGGGGGAGAAAGATATATATAATGGGAGAAAGATATATATAATGGGAGAAAGATATATATAATGGGAGAAAGATATATATAATGGGAGAACGATCTATATATATGAGAGATGTGAATATCTCAGAGGGAGATCAATATTTCAGGGGGAGAAATCTGAATATTATATATATGGGACTGTTAAATTAAGAAGGAGATTTATATCTCTTTACTCTTATTCTCATTATGTTTTTATTATTGATTGATTTTTTTTTATATATATATGCAGATTTGTGATTATCAAAAAGGGGGAGATTGTTGAGCCCTCTAGAAGATTGTTGATTTCATGTCTATGTTTGATGTTTTAATAATCACAAATCATCACATACCATTAATGCTTAATCTGGTTGGTTTTCTCATAAACTTAATTTCAATCTGTAAATGAATCTGTTATCATGTTTTTGTCTATGCTTATTGACTTACAAAGTATGTTGGAAGTCTTCTGGACTCACCGATCCATCAGACGCACCGATCCATCAGACGCACCGATCCATCAGACTCACCGATCCATCGGACGCACCGATCCATCAGACTCACCGATGCAAATGAGTCACCGATGCAAATGAGTCACCGATGCAAATGAGTCACCGATGCAAATGAGTCACCGATGCAAATGAGTCACCGATGCAAATGAGTCACCGATGCAAATGAGTCACCGATGCAAATGAGACCGATGCTGATCAAAATGACTCACCGATCAGATGACAGACCGATGCTGATCAAAATGACTCACCGATCAGATGACAGACTGATGCTGATCAAAATGACTCACCGATCAAATGACAGACCGATGCTGATCAAAATGACTCACCGATCAGATGACAGACCGATGCTGATCTATCTGAGTCACCGATCATTACTCTAATGCTGATGACCTACCGATCACTTGAACAGTCATAAACAACTATTTGAATTTCTTTATCTTTATCTTTATTTAATCTAACCAATGGTCATATTAGTTATATTTTAATACCCTGACAATTAATTAATAAAGGTTGTCGGATGTCAGGAAACCGTACCTCGTACCTGCGGAAAGGAAACCTTTTCTGTCCTACGGAGCACGTGACATAAATACAAGAAGACTCTGCTGAAGAGAAGTGAGACAGACAACACACACAGAGACAAGGAAGACATACGACATACTCAAGAAGAGCTCTGTGCATACAAGAAAAACCAAGCAAGACAGAATCACATACACAATCAAGCCTACTCAAGAAGAGTTCTGTGCATATAAAAGAATATCAAAGATCTTCATCGACTACATTTCACTGCCTGTGAACCTGAAGCATACGACACTCTGCTTCTCAAACAAAATCGAGAAGAGGACTCAGAATCACTTCTGATCAATTCCAAAACGAGTCCAGTGCTACACTGAAATCACTAGAGCCATTTCTAAACTCTACATCTCTGTTCTGTGATTTATTTATTTTACATTTTGAGCAGTGTGTGTTATCTGCCTTATTAAACACACACACTGACTCATGTACTTTCACTGGAGGATCTGTAAATCCTCAGCAAACCTTTTACACTTCATTTCCCACTGTGGATAGTGGTAGAGGTCTTGTGACCTGGACAGCTGGCTGCTGTTGTTTGTTTTCCCACGTAGAACTGTGGTAGAGGTCTTGTGACCTGGACAGTGTGTTCACTGTTGTTAACCCCGATCCAGGGTGTGGATCATTTTAATATAAACTTTTGAGAGGACTAAGTCTCTGCTTGAGACTGAACCTCTTGGTTAATTCTCTGTGTTTGTAGTTATACTCTATATCCATACTATACATATTTAGTTCATATTCCGCTGCTATTACTTTGAAATATAATCTATCTTCAAAGCTACTTTGATAATTAAACTCGCAAGTGTTTATATTTATTATAAATCAGTAAGTTAGTTTCAAAAGTTAATTTAATCATAAGATTAAGTTAACTGAGAACTAATCAATCTTTTAAAAACTAATTGAACCTTTATAATCTATATAAATTCACTATAGTTTAATTTGTTTTTGAAATTGGGGGATTTTAATAGAAATTGTTTTTAACAGAAATTTTAATTGGAACTCAATTCACCCCCCCTCTTGAGTGTCCACTCCGACCAACATATTATATCAGTGTGGTATCTACCGATCAAGGTTAATCATTCCCAACTCATGTCTAATGCAACTTAACCTATCTGAACTCAAAGGTTTGGTGAAAATGTCAGCTAATTGATGTTCAGTACCAATAAATTCAAGAGTAATATCACCCTTTTGGTAATGATCTCTCAAGAAATGATGCCTTACATCAATGTGTTTGGTCCTAGAGTGAGATACAGGGTTCTTTGAAATTTTTATTGCACTAGTGTTGTCACAATTGATAGAAACATGCTTAAAATCATATCCATAGTCCAAAAGAGTGTGTTTCATCCATAGAATTTGTGCACAGTAACTACCAGCAGCTATATACTCTGCTTCAGCAGTGGACAAAGCTACAGAATTCTGCTTCTTACTACACCAAGATACTAAGGATTTTCCCAATAAATGACAGGTTCCAGATAAGCTTTTTCTATCCAACTTGCAACCAGTAAAGTTAGCATCTGAATAACTCATTAACTCAAAGGATTTTCCTTTTGGGTAAAACAAACCTAAGTTTACAGTGTGTTTAAGATACTTAAAAATTCTTTTAACAGCAAGTAAATGATATTCTTTTGGATTAGATTGAAATCTTTCACACATATATACACTAAATATAATATCTGGTCGACTAGTAGTAAGGTAAAGTAAGCTTCCAATCATACCTCTGTAATTGGTTTGATCCACTGGTTTCCTAGTTTCATCTGCATCCAATTTACAGACTGTACTCATAGGAGTATCACTTTCCTTAATATTATCCAAACCAAAAAGTTTTAAAAGATCCTTTGTATATTTACTTTGATTCAAAATAATACCATTTTCATTTTGAAAAACTTGAAATCCAAGAAAATATTTAAGTTCTCCCATTAAACTCATTTCAAATGCATTTTTCATACTCTTTGAAAAATCAGTACATAAAGAATGTTTAGAAGATCCAAAAATAATATCATCAACATAGATTTGTACTATTAAAACATCTTTATAAATTCTTTTAATAAAAAGAGTTGGATCAGCAATCCATTTAGTAAAACTTTTTGAAATAAGAAAATTACTAAGCCTATCATACCAAGCTCTTGGGGCTTTTTTTAAACCATATAAAGCTTTAGAAAGTTTGAAAACTTGACTTGGAAAATGAGGATTAGTAAATCTAGGTGGTTGTTCAAGAAAAACATCTTCAATTATAAAACCATTTAGAAAAGTACTTTTGACATCCATTTGATATAACTTGAAATTCAGATGAGTAGCATAGGCAAGTAAGATCCTAATGGCTTCTAATCTAGCTACAGGTGCAAAGGTTTCCTTATAGTCTATACCTTCCTCTTGATTATATCCTTGTGCAACTAATATAGATTTTTTTCTAACTATGTTTCCTGACTCATCAACTTTGTTTCTAAAAACCCATTTAGTGCCTATTGTTAAAGTGTCCTTGGGTCTGTCAACTAATTCCCAGACTTTGTTTCTTTCAAATTTATTTAACTCTTCTTGCATAGACATTACCCAAAATTCATCATTGATAGCATCATTAACATTTTTAGGTTCTAGCTATAAAGAAAAGCTTGATGTTCAACCTGGTTTCTTAGAGAATCTCTAGTCTGTGTCCCTCTATGAAGATTACCAACAACAGCATCTAAAGGATGATTCTTTAGAATCCTAGTTAATCTAGTAAAGGTAGGACTAGAAATTTTAGGTTCATCTATAGGTTTAGGTTCAAAAGAATCAGATTCTGGAATATGTCCAGAACTGGATATTTTTACAGCAGGTTCTTTAGTTTTAACATTAAGGTCTAGAACAGTCAAATCTTCTTCAAGATTTTCAAGAGAGGTTTTAAGCTCATGTGGATCAGTTTCATCAAACTTGATGTGAACAGATTATTCCACACATTTGGTTCTTTTGTTAAAGACTCTATAGGATTTTCTAGTTAAAGAATAACCATGAAAAATTATTTCATCACTCATAGAAGCAAACTTTTCAAGATTATCCTTTGTATTAAGAATAAAAACTTTGCAGCCAAAGACTCTAAAGTAACTAACTTTAGGTTTTCTATTATTCCATAGTTCATATGGGGTCTTTTTAAGAACAGGTCTAATCAAGACTCTATTAATAATATAACAAGTTGTATTCACAGCTTCAGCCCAAAAGTAAATAGGTAGGTCATACTCATTAAGCATGGTTCTTGCAATTTCTTAAAGAGTTTTGTTTCTTCTTTCTACTACACCATTCTGGTGAGGTGTCCTAGGAGAAGAAAAGTTGTGACTATAGCCATTGTGTGAGCAATAAGATTCAAACTCTTTATTTTCAAACTCATGGCCATGATCACTTCTGAGGGTTTTAATCTTAATTCCACTAAGGTTTTCTACAGATTTAGAGTATTTAACAAAGTAAGAACAAGCTTCACTTTTGTGAGCTAAGAAGTATACCCAAGTATATCTAGAAAAGTCATCTACTAGGACATAGATATAGTGCTTCCCATTTAAACTAGAAACTCTATAAGGTCTAAACAAGTCCATGTGAACCAACTCAAGAGGTTGAGAAGTTGAAACTTCTTTCTTTGATTTAAAAGAAACTTTATGTTGCTTTCCATGTTGATAGGGATTACAAACTTTGTCGTTTGGGAATTCAAGTTTGGGTATGTCTCTAAATAAGTTCTTCCTAGTCAATTTTCTAAGTGAATGGATGTTGCAGTGTCCTAATCTTCTGTGCCAAAGCCAAGACTCTTTATGAAAAGCATTTAAACAAGTAACATTTTGTTTAGATAAAGAATTCATATCAACAGCATAAACATTTTCATTTCTCAAGGTAGATAACACTAAAAAAAATTTAGAATTAAAAAAATTACAGGAATCATTTTCAAACTTCACATTAAAGCCATCATCACATAATTGAGAAATAATTAAGAGAATTTATTTAAGTCCATCAACAAATAAAACTTTAGAAATTAAAACGGAATCAGTGTTACCAATCTGGCCTAGGCCGATGATTTTTCCTTTAGAATTATCACCAAAGGTGACATAGCCTCCATCAACCTTTATTAAGATCTTGAAGCATGAATAATCCCCAGACATATGTATTGAACATCTGCTATCCAAATACCATGTATTATTATGGGAACTCTTTAAACATGTCTCCTACAAAACAGATTTAGATAGGAAATGATTTTGGTACCCATATCTTCTTGGGTCTAGAAAGGTTAGCAATCAAATCTTTAGGTACCCAGATTTGTCTTATGGGTCTCATATAATTTACAAGATCAATAGATTTTTAAAGATAAAATTTATTTGATCTATAACCATATGAGTAACTAGTTGAAGCATACATATTTCCAGAACTGGAATAAGTATAATTTTGTCCAGATTTAGGAATAAATCATTTTTTTGTAAACTGTCTCTGTCCAGGTTGGTATCCCAAACCAGTAGTGTACTTTGGTGCAACTTTTTTACCTAACATTTGAGTAAGTGTATCTTTTCCATTTGTGAACTTTTCTAAGTCCTTTCTAAGTTGCTCATTAGACATTTTCAGTTCTTTATTTTCCTTTAGTAGTTGAGCATTCTTTTCTTTTTCTATATCAAAGGATGATTTAACATTGGCAGTGAGAGCATGTTGTTTCTTTAATGAATTATATTTGTCCTTTAGTTCATTACATGTTTCTTCCAGCATTTTAAAATATTCAGATAATTCATCTTTAGTCATGTCTTCAGAATCAGAATCAGATTCTACATCATCTCCAGAATAATAGGAATTTAAAACAGGAGTATCTAAGGTTACCTCAGATGTGTTGGTCATGAAACACATGTTAGTACGATTCTTTTCAGAATCATAAATTTTAGATTCACTTGTGTTGTCTTCTGAAGCACTCCAAGTAGATTTCATAGCTTTCTTGTACTTATTGTCCTTATAATCATGTTTCTTTTTGAATTTTAGTTTTAGACAGTCAGCCTTGATGTGTCCTTTACTTTTTCATTCATAAAAGACTATATCATCTTCCTTATCAGATTTCTTCTAGTCCTTCTTCCAATGACCTTTGTTGTCATACTTTCCTCTGTAGTTATATTTTCTGAAGAATTTATTTTTCCTATAAAACTTCTTGAATCTTCTGGCTATTTGAGCCATCTCAGCATCACGGTCAGAGTCTGAATCTTCACTTTTTGAACTTTCAGTTTGTATTTGAACTTTGTCTTTGTCCTTGCTCTTTGAAGCAGTAGATTTAAAAGCTACAGACTTTCTTTTAGGTTCATCATCTTCCTCCTTATTCACCTTGAGTTATTCCTCATACATCATTAATTTACCAATAATCTCTTTAACAGGTAGAGATCCAATGTCCATGATTCTCTAATTGAAACAGAAGTTCCCCACCATCGGTCTGGTAGACATCTCAAGATTCTCATGATTTGTTCCTTTACTGGAACAGTCTTTACAAAAGAGCTCATAGTATTGACAATCTCATTGAACCTGAGATACATGTCATAAATAGGTTCATCAGTCTTCATTTTAAAATTATCATATTTAATAGTATATATATTTAATCTCATTTCGTTAACATTGGTTGTTACTTCATGAGAAACATCCAAAGTATCCCATATTTCATAAGCAGTTTTGCAAGCAGATATTCTATTGAATTTTTCATCTCCTAAAGCACAATACAGGGCATTCATATCTTTATAATTATTATTGTAAGCAGTCTTGGTAGGTTCATCCCAAGTAGTTCTTTCAGTTTCTGGAATTTTATATTATGACTCTATAGCAGTCCAGATATCAAAACTCATACTTTCTAAATGAATTTTCATCTTAAGTTTCCACTGGGCATAGTTTGTACCATTAAATAAAGGTGGTCGTTTAGTAGCATCACCCTCTAGTCTATTCTCCATAACTAGATTTTAGAAAATAGTTTTAAAGAGATAAAATTTAGAACTAACAGAAATTTAAGATCTTTAAAGATGCAACTAAAATCACAGTTGAAAAATAGAATGTTTTGAAAATTTTGAAAAAAAAACAACCTCTTATGCCAAATTTTGGTCAGAGTGGATACTCAAGAGGGGGTGAATTGAGTTCCAATAAAAATTTCTGTTAAAAATATTTCTCTTAAAATCCCCCTATTTAAAAACAAAGTTAAAATGTAGTGAATTTATACAGAGTGTAAATGTTCAATTAGTTTCTCAAAGATTTATTAGGTCTCAGTTAATTTAATCTAAAGATGGAATTGACTTTTGAAACTAACTTATTTGTTTACAATAAGTATAAAAACTTGCTAATTTAACTATCAAAGTAACTTTAAAACAAATTATATTTCAAAGTAGTTAGCAGCGGAATATGAAATATATAGTATACTTATGACTTAAACTAAAATGCACAGCAGATGTAACCAAGAGGTTCATTCTCAAGCTGAGACTTAGTCCTCTCAAACAATTTATATAAATTGATCCACACCCTGGATCGGGGTAAACAACAATGCAAAGACTGTCCAGGTTCAAAGACCTCTACCACAGTTCTACGTGGGAAAACAAACAACATCTCACAGCTGTCCAGGTCTTACTCGACCTCTACCATAGTTCTACATGGGAAAACAAGGGAGTTAAATAGAGTTTGAATGATGATTTTAGAATCCTCCAGCTTAGCTCAGGAGACAGTGTGTGTGTAAAATAAACAGGGTACACACACTGCTCGAAATGTAAATGAAAGAATCACTAGAGTAAGTATGAATGAGTTTAGAAAATATTTAGTGATTGGCAGTGCAGCTTTGGACTTGTTTGATTGGTCAGAAAAGCTTCTGAGTCCTTCTCTGGTTTTTGTCTGAAAAACAGAGTATCATTTTCTTCCTTGGTTCCAGGTTCATCTTATCAGCCTGAGTTCATGAAGTGTTTATTGTAGTTCTTCACTCAAGATGCAGCTTTTGTTCTCCTCTAGAAAATAATCGCTTCATATATGTCCAATGTTCTTGGAGTATGGATGTAGTCTTGTGTGAATGCACCATGTTTGAATGTTGTGGAGCCCTTGTCTTTTTCACCCTTCATATGCCTTCTTAGTTCCTTGATTCTCGCTGTATGCACACCCCGTGTTCACTTCTTTCATTCAATCTCTGTGTTCACTCACTCCTTTCAGCTAGGTCTTTATCTTCTCTTTTATAGCTTTCAGCTCCAGCAAAAAGAAATGATTACTTTTTGCATGGGTACTAGGTACGGTTCCCAGACATGCCAATAGATATCATTAAATAACATTAACTGCATTAAAAACATCAAATGTAATCGTTAGCTTAATAAATAAATAGTATTGAGAGTATAGAGTTTGACTGGTTGGTCAATCATTAGTAGCCTTCTATTGGTAGATGTGTATGGTGGACTTTGTATAGCAGTGACCTTCCATCGATAGCTCTTTGAACTTGTATCGGTAGCTCTTTGCATCGGTAGCTCTTGGTATCGGTAACTCAATCTGTATTGGTAAATTTTGATATCGGTAGCTCTATATATCGGTAACTTTATTCTATCAGTAGCTTCATTCTTTATCGGTAACTCTATATATCAGTCGCTCTTGGTCTATCGGTATCTCTGGTCTATCGATAGATCTGGTCTATCGGTAGCTCTGTGTATTAGTCTGTTTGTATTGGTAGCTTACTTAGTTCTAGGGATTATGTGTATCGGTAGACTTATGCACATCGGTATCTCCATTCTGTACTGTCGGAAGACTAGTTCTATGCTTACCGGTGGACTTGTATATATCGGTAGCTCTGCGTATCGGTGACCTTAGCTTATCGGTGACTCTGTCTATCGATAGACTAAGTCTTTCAGTAGACTAAGTACCGGTAGCTCTGTATCAGTAGCTATATGCAGATCAGTGACTAACACTTATATGTTTTATGCAAAACATATCTGATTGGGTTATAATTACTTCAAAACTTATATAAACAAAGATAAACATTGATTAACATATTTCAAGGATTATTTTAATATTATTATCATCTTGATAATAGAATATCATATATTGAGTGAATTTGAATGTAGATAAAAATTAATTGGGATTGTCAAAGTATATGAAAGCATAATTGGTATTATCAAAACAGGTGAGGTCAAAAACTAGTTTCTGGATAGTAGAGGATAACTAGTTATGATTTCCTAGATTTCATGAGTTCCAGGCAGCCCACTGGATACCCAATGGTGGCTACTGTCTATCCGATGGAGTCAAAATTGCTCTAGTGAGGCTACATTAATTATAGTAAAAAGAACATAAATGTGTTTTATTTTGGTTTTATGACTCCTAGTGAATTCCAAAACATTACTATTCTATTTGGTGCATATAAAAGGACCCCCTTAAACCCTTGAATAATTACACCAGTTTCCAACCTACTTTCAAGATCTGAATGACATCAAAGTGATAATATTCTCAAACTTCTCAAAGAGCATTTCAATGTTCTGAATCTCCCAAGGATCTCATCCTTACTCTTGAATATCTCATCCTTCATTGTATTTCATCCATTAAAAGAGATTTATAAGTGGTTTATAATGAGTTTTCCCAAATCAAACCTCTCTTTTCTCATCCACATTTCTCTAATGGTTCACACTCCACAAAAGTGGGCTACCTATGAAGCTCAAGAGTGCACTCAAAAAGAAAATTATGAGGGATGAGTTTCTTGATCACCAATAAGATTAATGGATTTACACCTATCAATTCAGGGGGTTGAGATGTAGGGAAACACATTATTATACAATCTAATTCCTTATCAATTGTGTTTATATTCTCTTTATTATTTCCGCATTTCAGTATTTAAAACTGATTAACATACTTGTTCAAATTAAATTCAATCATTTCCATGATTAAATTACATTGTTATTATCTTTATAAATTCAGATAAAATTTATAAACTATTTATTTTTTGATTTCACAATTTAATATTTTATTTCTCTTTAAATTTTAAAATGGGAAATTCACCCCATCTTTCCATAATATCTTACCAATAATTGGTATCAAAGGAGTACATTTTTTTCAAAACAAATACTGTTTTCAAACTTTTATTTCAATTTTTTTCATATAATAACAAATTTCAATGGATGTTTTTAATATAGTATATAATTCCTATTCACATGCTCCTGTTTTTTATGACATTGATTACTCTTATTAGATGAATAAGAGGTCAAATTTTCATGGTTGTATTAGTTTTCTTGTATAGAAAATTGTAATTTATGTGTATATTCCATCTAATGAATCAAAAGAAAAATGGACTCCTGAATATGTTAATAATTTTGAACTGAATAACTATATTAGGAATTACATGAATCGTTGTTTGATATAAATTATTTTAATCAAGTTTATTTTTCAAATAACTAATTATGAAATTTTTAAATTCTTATAATCCTTATTGGGAGGGAAAAAATAATGATAACAAAATTTGAATAGATATGTAACATACATATTTTGAATTTTTCACTATTCATTCAAATGAATCTATTACAAGAAAGATCACACCACACTATAGTGTCCTGTCTAAAATAAGAAACTCAAAGAAAAGAAGCAAGGTAAGACAATTTTTAAAGTCACAACATGGATTGAATGTGATTACCCCATGGATTAAACTTTATCATTCACTTCAATTGAATCCATTAAAAAGTTCTTTACTTAAGATATTTATAAGGAAATCGAGGTTATCACCCCTATTTATTATCCTCCTCTTCTTATCCTTATTCTTCCCATCTCTTTTATTATTATTTCTCCTCCAGTTACCTAAATTATGAAGACTTAAAATTTTATGGTAATCAAATAGAAAATGGATTTCATCAACTTTCTCCTATATATGAACAATATGAAATTAAATATAATAAATTGGTTCAATAAAAAGAAAATCTCAAAAAATAAAAGGATACTCTCCTCAATGAAAAGGAAGATATATCCATGAAAATCATAAATCAACTAGATTTCAATAAACTTGATTATATAATTCAAGACCTAAGAAAATATCTTTTCAAAATCACTCTAGGTGAATAAAATTTGAATTAAATTTCACTGTTTAAAAAATAAGGAAAATAATGGGTCATATTTGGTTTCTATAACCATGAAAACACCTTAAGAAATCCAATGAGAACCAATTTTCTTAAAGGTTTCTCACAATATATATTTTTTATTTATTTCAAAAAAAATGTTCATTTAATCTGTGGATGTGATTGTAAAAAATCAAGATATGGGAGAAAATTTAAATCCATATTTGTTCCAATTTTTCTAAAATAAAACCTCATGATATACAAAATTGGTTTTTGAAATCCTTATTTGTCTTTCAGAAGTAGTGTCAGGTGTTTTGGGGTACCAAAACCTTAAATCATTTAACTTTATAGAAAATTGTCTTGAGAGAAAACCTTAAGAATAACTATGAACCTTGATAGTGGTTTATCAATAAACATGTGTGGTAACCTATCTGAATTCAATTAAATCAAAAAAAATTGAATGTGGTCATGTCACTTTTAGTGATAACTCTAGGGGAATGATAATTGGTAAAGAAATGAACTGTTTTTCTAACTCAACATTCATAAAAAATTACTCATAAATGGATTTAAACACAATTAACTAATAATTAGTCAATTGTTTGATAATGACTTTAAATTCACCTTTTAAAATTAATTTTTCAATCTTTTTAACTCAAGATAAAATCTTTTATTTACCACTTCAAGATTTCAAAATGTTTATACAATTAATTTAAAATTTACCACTAGCTAAAACATTAATTTTTTTAGTGAAAAAGATAGTGAGTTTTGGATTTGGAATATACTCCTTGGTCATCATAACACATAATCCATTTTCAAAATCAATCATTATCTACTAGTATGATATCTTCACAAATTTCATTTCAATGATGACATAGTTTGTGAAGAATGTAAAAATGGTAAGCAACAAAAATCATCTTTTAAATATAAAAAAGGTTTTTCCTATTCAAAATATATTAAAATAATTCATCTTGAACTTTTAAGTTCTAATAAAATTGAATGTATATAAGGAAAATCCTATAATATTGTAATCATTAATGACTTTACATGTTTCACATGGTCATATTTCTTATCTCATAAAAGTGAATCTTCTAAATACTTCATCATTTTTTTAAAAAGGGATGAAAATTCAAAAAAAATTAAAATAATTTCAATTCATAGTGATCATGTAATGTAATTAAATAATAATTAATTTTATTATTTATGTTCTTTATAAGGTAATAATCATTATATTTCTTCTTTATTAACCCCTCAACAAAATGGGGTGGTAGAGAGGTGAAATTGAAAAATCCAAGAAATTGCATGAACACTTTTAAATGAATTTTATATTTCAAAATATTCTTAGTTCTATGTTGTGAATACTAAATGATATTGTGTTCTAATATGACATTTTCTTACAAAACTTCTTATTGACTTTGTCTTAATAAAAAACCTGAAGTGGAATTTTTCATTGTATTTGGTTGAAATTTTTTTATTTCAAACACCCAAGACAGTCTTAGTAAATTTGATTCTAAATCAAAGGAAGCTATCTTTCCTGGGTACTAAAAATCGTGAAAATTATACTATATCTTTAATAAAATTACTTAAATTATTGAATAATAAATACATTTAGATTTTGATGAAATTTTTTCAAAACCTCTTTTTAAAAATATTTTTGGAAATTATGTCTTAAATGAATATTATCAAACTAAAGAAGGTGGAGATGAATAAGAATAACTTTCAAATTATCTTCCTAACATTTTCAATAAATCTAAATATTGTCCCCTTTAAAATTTTATTAGGTATTTATTAACTGGAACTCATACTCATAGATCAATCTTAAATGGAGTTGAACATCTTTCATTTTTCTCTCACATTGAACCCCAAAACTTTAACGATAAATATTAGGTACTTTATATACAAGAGGAACTAAATCTATTCACTCTAAATTTTGTATGGAATCTAATGGAAATAACTAATTATCATCCCTTTATAGTCTTCAAATGGATATTTGGAAATAAACTGGATGAATTTGGAAATATCACAAGAAACAATGATCTTTTAGTTTCCAAATATTGTAACGAAGAAGAATGAATTGACAATGGAGAAACCTTTTTACATATCACATGGTTATAATATATAATAATCTTATAGTAATTCACCAATAACCTAAATTTAAACCACTTTCATATGGGTCAAAAAACACCTTCTTAAATGGCCTCATTTTTTAAAATGTTTTTGTGAAAAAACCACCATGTTTTAAAAATAATATTTTTCAAGATTCTATTTTCAAATTTAAAAATATCTATTTGTTTTAAAATATTACCCTATGGATTTATACAAATAGATTTTAAATTATCTTCTCTTAAATGGTTTTAAAATTGGAAAATATGATTCAAATATGTTTTTAAAATACCTCTCAATTAATTTTTTAATTATAAAAAATTATGCTGATGATAAAATATATGACACTACTAATGAAAATATTTGTTTTGAATTTTTTTATTTAATGGAAAAGGAATTTGAGATGATCTTTATGGGTGAACTCAAATTATTTATCATTTTTAAGTTTTCTTAATGAAATGAAGGAATATTTTTAAACTAAGGAAAATAAACTAATTAAATCTTAAAATGATTTGGAATAGATCTTTCTAAGGAAATTATAATGATCATGATTATGAATTCTAAGTAAAAATTGGATGAAGTATGTAATTTGGGTGACAAAAAGCTTTATAAAAGTATGATTAGTAGTTTAGTTTACCTTATTATTACCTAGCATGATATTAGATTCAGTGTTTATCTTTGTGCTCATTTTCAATCAAATCTAAAGGAATCTCATTTAAAATCTATCAAAATGTTTTTTTATTTAAATGGTTATAAAAATTTATATTTATTTTATAAAAAAGTAAAGTATTTTGAATTAACTTCTTTGATGACTTTGTATGATGCTAAATAGATAGGAAAATTACTAGTAGAACTTGTCATCCTCTAGAAAAATACCTGGTATCATGGAGTAGTGATAAGGAAAAGTAAGTTATTATTTATACAAAATAAGTGGAATAAATTTCCACTTGGAGTTATTATGCCCAAATTTTATATTTGAAACACACTCTATTAAATTAAATGGTCATATTTTACCATATACCTATCATGTGTAACAAATATGGTGTCATCAATGTCTCTAAAAATCCAATTTAGCACTCTTACGCCAAACACATTGACCAGAGATAGTATTTCTTAAGCGATCGCCTCCATAAAGGTGATATCCTTCAAAGATAGTGGTGATTAAATAATGGCTCATACCAACCATTATAACTAGGATCCATAGTTTTATTGGATTTTCTAGATATTATTGATACTTTTTGAGAAATTTATCATGACTATTAAGTCCACTGTCCAAACTTGGAAAGGATTTGATCCCCTCTAGATAGATGAGTATGAAAAAAATCAAGGATGTCAAGATAAGGTTGTTCATTACACCTTTACTCACACTAACCTACATTGGAGAAGGTTTTATGATATATATAGTGATGAATCAGAGAAGGGATTAGGATGTGTCCTCATGTAAAATGGCATAATGGTAGCTCATGCTTCACATCAATTAAAGATTCATGAGAAAAATTACCCGATACGTGATTTGGAGATAGCAGTGGTAATATTTCATTAAATATATGAAGGTGTTACCTATAGAGTGAAAAGTTTAAAATATACATTAATCATAAGATGTTAAAGTATATATTCACCTAAAAGGCATTGAACATGTGCCAAAGGACGTGGTCAGAGTTGATCGATGACTATGACTGCTCAAAACATTACCACCCTAAGAAGGTTAACAAGGTGGATGATGCTTTAATCATTAAGGATCATGATTCCTTATTCATGATGAGGATTTAAATATCCCTAATACTCGTTTATTTTCAAATGATGGACCTTGAAATCATAAGGAATGAGGAGAAATTGTGTCCTACCCAAATGACTGCTCAATCATCCATAAATGTGAATATCAAGGAGTCACAAAAGGAGTATATGGAGTTATATAATAGGATATGAAATAATCTAGAGTTCAACTTTGACAATGATGGAATTATAAGATCTGGGAAAGGAATATGTGTTCCATCAATACCATAATTGAAGAAAATTCTATTGGATGATGCACATAGCTTTCCATTCTTTATCCATAATAGAATCTAAAATATGTATAGAGATATCAATAATTATTTATGGTGGGACAACTTTAAGAGGGGGATTGTAGAGTATACATATTGATGCTCAGTTTCCTAGAAATTTAATTCTAAACATTATAATTCTAAGGGGATGATGAAACCATTACCCATACTTGTATGGAAATGGGATAATATCAGTATGTATTTTGTTGTAGGATTTATAATGAATTTCAAATTCCATTATTCCATTTGGTTTGTAGTTTATTTGCTTAAAAAATTAGAACATTTCATTTTTAGTTGAGAATATTTCTCACTCGATCATCTTTACAAGATTTATATAAGGGAAGTGGTAATGTTACATAGAGTACCACTCTCAATTGTATCTAATTAAGATTTGAGGTTTTCATAAAAGTTTTGGAAAAGTATTCAAAAATTATTGGATATAGATATGAGCTTCAACAATTATTATCATATTCCGATTGATGGTCAATCTGAAATAACCATTTAAACTCTAGAGGATGTGTTAATATCCTACTAAATGGATTTCAAAGGAGGTTGGGATCAACACCATCCCCTGGTATAGTTCTCATATAACAAATGAATCCATTCTAGCATTCAAATGGTATCATATGAGACACTATATGGTAAGAGTTGTAGAAATAAAACATGTTGGGATAAAATTGTAGAGCATAAGCTATTAATACTAGATCTTGCTCAAGAAATGTCAGAGATGATTCAAACCATTCAGCAATGCACTATAATTTCAAAAATTCAATAGAAGAGTTGTGTGTTGATAATCATCAGTGATATTTGGAGTTTGAAATTATAGATAAGGTGTTCCTTCAATTATCACCATGAAATAGGGTTATGATATTTGAGAAGAAGGGAAATTTGAGCCCTAGATACATTGTCACCTTCAAAATCCTTGATCGTAAGGGGAAAATAGTTTATCATCTTACACTTCCATTGAACCTATCTCAATTGAATAATGTATTCCATGTATAAATTTTAAGGAAGTACATACCTGACCCTTCACATGTACTGAGATCATAAATAGTACAATTGGAACATGATCACTCTTTCAAGTAACAACCGATAGAAATATTGGATCATAGAGATGAAGTACTATGAAACAAGACCACTCACCTAGTTAAAGTTATATAGAGGAATAATAAGTTTGAAGAAGATATAAGGAAACTTGAAGATGTAATGAGGAATAATTACCATCATTTTTTATTTTTTGAGTAATGAAATTTCAAGGGTGAAATTCTTTTAAGGGGGTAGAATACAGCACCCTGAGATTTTAGTATTTATTCTCATTTAAATAAATATTATTTTGGATAACTTATTTCACATGAAACACTGAACTAAAATGAATCATGATATATTTTATTAAAATAAAATATTATCATACAAGATAAACATTAATAAATTATGATAATATAATATGAAACATCATTAAGAAAAGTACAAGAGGAATAAAACCAGAATTAAATAAAAAGACCATGAATATGAAATATTTATACTTATGGTTGGTGTTTAATATTGTAACATATATTATAATTATTAAAATAAATAAAAATATTATAAATACAGTAGACATTTTTAAAATGAAGTAAATGAATATGATGGATGATTCTAGAGATGTATGTAAGGTTATATATAGGAATGCAATATGGTCGTTGGACATATGGTCATAGGACATATGGTCATTGGATAATTGGTCATTGTATATACTAGTGTCCAATAGATACATTGAATTTGTGTAATTTTAAATAAAAAAAATTAAAATTTAAAATTTAAAAATAATAAATAACTCTAGAATAAAATAAAAGGATGATATTTAATTAAAATATTCTATTATTTTTACTCTTTAAATATTATTATTATTATTTAAAAATATCATGAGAGTTTATAAAATTAAAATAATAATTATAATACCAATGGATTTATAAAAAATGAATGGTTATATGATAAATAATTAATTTTAAGGCGGTGTGATTAAAATCATTTAATGTTGAAAAGGGATATTTTTCAAAGAATTATTTTTTTAAGTGTTGTTTATTTTTATCATAATAAATTAATTTAACACTTGTAAAGTATGATTATAATAAAATAAAAAAATATATTAACACTCAATTAATTATCAATTGATGTGAAATGAGATTAAGGACACTTAAATTTTAAAAAATCCATTTTTCTATAAAAATAGTTTTTCTATACATTTTATGTTTTCATTTAAAATATAAATTTATAATTTTTAGAAATTTAATTATATAAAATCAAGTTAAAAAATTTAATTATCACATTTAAATTATGTAAGAAGTTTAATTTCATTTTTTTGACATAAAAATAAGTTACTGGGGTGAATAGTGCATAACATCGGTAAACTGTAAAAACTATAAAATTCAATATAATCTTAAAATGATGTATAGAACTTATAAAAATAAAAATAAAAGTAGATAATGGAGGGAATATTTAGAATCCTTATTTTTTATACTTATGGTATAACTTTATATTTAAAATTTACCTTTCTTAACCATTAAGTAAAAAAGAAATTGTGAAAATGTCACTAAAACTCACCTATAAAAGGACCTCTCTATGACCCATTAAAAACCACTCAAAAAATTAATTTATCTATTGAATACATACCCATTTTTACTATCCTAAATAATTATTAGACTTTAGGTTACTTATGATCCCAAAAAGTAATCCTAAATCCTTCATTTTGAAGGAACCCATTTCGAGAAGTAGAAAATTCATCATGTAAGTATCTAAGTTCTTTAACATATTTTTCAATTACCTTTTCATATACACTATTTTTAAATTTAATTATCCACTATAATGATTTTTTATTAAAACTATTATGCTTTTTTTAAAATTATTCTACTATTATATAACTCTAAACTTATACTCATTCACCAGTATAACATGTTCTTGTTTGGGTCGGTTCAACCACCTACATGAACGATGCTATACCAAAATCATCATTTTAATCATGAAAAATTATCAAGATATTAATACTAGTAATACATGTTATTAAGGATTAATTTATGTCATTAATATGGTTCCTAAAGTGGGACATAAAAATGAATGGTCATTATAAAGTAATTTTTTGTTATCAGAAAATTACCTGAAATATGCTTGTCATGGATTCCATTCTCACAAACCATTATTATACTTTACATCAAATGAAAATAGAATTGAATAAATAATTGGAACATAATTATTCAAATACCTTGAATATTTTTGGAATTGTGTACTTTTTATCAAATAATAGGGATCGACATCGTCATTATGAAACTAATTCAAAATAATCAAAATTACTAACATTTGATGATGAAAATAAACAATAAAAAGATAATATATGTGTAATAAATGATTATAATTGATGAGTATAAAAGGTATTATATATTAATATGGTTTTTTTAATAAGTTATTAAGATATTTATATTTAATACACATGAGGTTAAAGCACCTTCATGGAATTTGGGAGTATCGCTAAGGGTTTCTTTCCAATCTCACCTTAAAATCAAGATTATTTTAGACTAAAATTAAATTGGGGGAAATTTTCTATTATTTCTATCTAAAACCACATCTATTTTATTATATTCTATTTATTTATGGGTTTTACATGTATTTTAACTATTTCACCTCCCTTTGGTTCATAACTCAGCCGAAATGTTTCTTATAAGTGAAGTCAACCTTATCTCCTCTTTTTGGTAAGGAATCTCTCTCCTCCATGTCTATGTTTTTCATATGACTTCATAGATGTCCTTATATAAAATTTAATGATTTATTATGTTATTTTTCTATTGCACTTTACTTTCTTTACAAAATAATTAAAGGAATGTCTTTTTAACATTTTTCACGCATGTTATTTTCTATCAACTTGACTTTTTTTATAAAAGTATGAAAGGAATCCTTTTTTAATGTTTTTTGCATGAACACATTTTCCTATCATCTCCTTTAGTTTTATTTATAAAGTTTCATATCCAAATTTTCATGATTTTTCTAAATAAATTTCATTCCCTTCATTTTATAAATTTTTTTCTTTTAAAATAAAATTTATCAAAAATGTAAAGGTTAATTATTATTATTTCTCAAATTAATTTTTAATGATCCTAAAAAGTGTTTTTAATATATTTAAATATCATGTATTGTTTATTATGATTCCCTAGGGATATTATTTAGTGATACCATCCACCATATTTATATGGATGTATTATGATCATGTTTTGTGGAAATATTAATGAAAATTGTTTCTTTCACACAGGTTAATTAAGTGATTTTGGAATTATGATTGTTTTCATATTCATGTGGAACACATGTTTATGGTTTATCATTATGTGATGTGTGGTTCTGATATATCCCTCTAATACATTATGTAAAGTTTTATATCTCATGATATCAGTTTGGGAAACATGTGGTTTATCCAAGTCTAAAATGTTATGGGATATGAGCGGTTAACCCAAGTCCACCATGTTATGGGGAGGTGGTTAGCTTAGTCCATTAAAATATAAGTCTTGGTGGTTAACCTTGACATATGTTATGATTAATATGCTTATTTTTTGTACCATGTTCTTATATTATAAAATGTACCCATGTTAGGTTCTCATGGATCATGATTATTGACTCATGTTTCCATGCTTCTGGGACTCATGTATTATGTTAGGCTAAAATCCTCATGTCACGACTCATGTTTTATGATATATGTTTATCATGAATGGTTCTCTTATTTTATTTACTTACACCTTGATTATTTTCTTATACTTATATTCTCATTCTATTATCACTTATGATCTTTGATTGGAATCTCTTATATTCACCCTATAATGATCATCTGAGCTCACTCTTTCTTATGTTTCCATTCCCCAATTTATAAAGAATAGTATCATGTATGATATTTTTATAAGGGTATAATGTGTAAGAATATTTTCAGGTAATATTTATGAATGATTGTAAAATATGTAGATTACGCATCTAGTTACCAAATACACTAAACCTATAGGTTCTGGGGTGTGTTTTATTATGAAACATAATTAATAATCATGTAAAATGATGTAATATGTATTTAGAATGTTCTCAAGTCATCTTAGTTTTAACAGGGTTCACTTATTGATAAAGAATCCAAATGAAAATTTATTTCTAGTATTGTTTGATTATTATTTTAATCTTTGTTAATTTTTGTTGACGTATTTGAATTAAAGGAATCATGACATTTATGTGGTTATAATGTGATGGTAAACTATTTTGGTTGTTTTGATTGATACAAGTTAATTGAGGTAACTAACCAAGGACATGCATGTGTTGGTATAGAGGTTGGGAAGTATAAAGTAAGGTTAAAGAAAATTGATGTGATCATTATGTTGTAGATATTGTAGTGTTATGGGTTGAAGTTATGTAATTATTTTGTTATACTAATTTAATATTATTGTTGGATCATAAGATATTTATGTTATTTTATAGGATTTTTCTATCCTTTATTGGAAAGTTTGTTATTTGGTTATTGTAGTAATGTGGTATTCCATGGTATATGAGGTAATATGAGCGATGTAGTATTCCAACCATGGATATAGATATTGTTGTCTTTGTCATGTCATTATAAAATTGTTGTTGTTTTTTTTTGTTATTATAATTATATGGTTCTCACTATGGTGACATCTATTTGGTGTGGTTGGAGCTACTATTATTGAGGTGTGGGTAGAATGTTGTGGTGATTATTATGGATTGGGTTGTGTGGATGAGATGATGGGTGACATGTGGTGCATAATATTTGTGTTTTCCTTTATTGTTTTTCTATGGTTAAATGATTAATAATATTATATATCATTCATTGAGGATTTATTATTCCTTTTTACTTGACAAAATATAGATTAGAGGAGGAACCTATTGAGTATACTTGTATGCTCACTTTATTATTCTATGTTGTTTTTCAGACTTACAAGATCGTGTCAAAGGTGGTGTTGAGTGTAACATCCCAAGTAAGTAATGAATAATAGATATATTTATCTATGTCTATTAATGATTAAGATAGTGTTATAGAGGCTTAAAATGAAAATAAATACAATCTTATGCATGGAATACACTAATATTCTTAAAAGATTGTTTTACTGCCTTTTGATGGCAAACCATTTTTGAATCTATATTTTGACAATTTTATAAACTATGTTTGTCAAAATAAACTTATTCTTTATGATTGGGACATCAAAATTTACCTTGTGTGAATTTTTGGTATTTTTCTGACAATGTTCATTTTTTAATGAATAGTGAAAAATACTGCATTTTACATCAAAACTACTTTTTAATCTAATTTATTTATATGATTAGATTATGTTTTGAATTGCTTTTGAAGTGAAATTAAAATATATTTTTACCATTTTATCCAATGGTGGTCATTGGAATCAATTTCACTTTGAAATTTGACTTAAACTGGTGTCAATCTTTTGATACTTATTGTTTTGTAAAAACACGCTATTTGCTCTGGCAGCGGGAATTAATTATTAAATTAATTAATGTGACCTATATGTTTTGAATTTTGTAAAATATACTTCATTTTTGAATTCTGAATATCAAATATAGCTTAGGGTGAATTTTTTGTAATTTTCTGAAAAACTTCAATTTTTGATGAATAGTGAAACCACTAAGTGGTAATCAAGCAAACAGATTTTTCAATTAAATGAAAGTTTACCACTAATGTGTATTGAATTTTGAAAATCCGACATACATGGTTGTCATTAAGAAGTAAAATGTGGTTCAATGAGATTAAAATAATTTTTTGGTGAATAGTAACTTATTAAGTTTTTAATCGCGATTAGTGGTAATTAGTGTAGTTTAAGGTATAAATAATGCTTTAATAATATGAAATGACCTAGACACATGTCCCAACCTTATTGGTTGTGTCATGGCTGACCAATACAAGCCATGGGTCAACTTGGGGACCCCATGGAGACACTTTAGTTTGGAAATGACATAAATAACTTTTTATTTAATGTAAAAGTAAAAATGACACAAACATAATGTGTTTTACGAAAACAATTTTTACATGGGGTTATAAAGATCAGATTTTTGATTATAAATAGTCATTGTAAAGATAAAAAGATTTCCTACATCATAGTATTTTTTTTTATGATTTTTAGACATTAAATAAATTAAATTATTTATGACATAATAATGATGCAGCGATGACATCATTATTTGACGATTTAAATAAAATGGAAAGATAATGTAAAATCTATGAACTACACATGGAAAAAACCAATTGGATGAGTGGATTTAGAAGCCTTATCACCTTATCCACGAATTATATCAATTTGGGAACTTTTGAAACCGAAACACATTTTCAAATAAAGTAATATTTCTTTACTTTCCAAAAGTGCCCCTCCTCTCCTCTTATAAAAGGCCCCCACCTCTACCTCATTTCACACACTCCTCAAGCCTTTGGCTCGGCCAACCCCTGCCCATTTACTCTTTCCACATCCCTCTCCTCATCCTAGAGGATTCCATTTGGGAATAATCCTTTCAAAGGAAGCCTTTAGGCTCAACTCAAAAGGAGTTACACTTTTAAAGGTAATTCATTCTCTCACGTTCAATTGTTTTATTTTGCTTCTCCAACCCCCTAAACTCTTTTTATTTACTTCTTTTGTAACAACAACAGTATCATCAATATACTAGGATGTTGTTATAAGATTTATTTGAGCTACACTCTCACACAACTACATCAAATGGTTAAAGAACATACGGTTTCCGTGGATGGCGAAATTCTGCCTCCCGAAACGATGATTGTTCAACACTCATTTAACACCTTCAAAGGTGGCCATTATGATGTCACTATTTTTATATATGATATATAATATGTTTATGTTTTCCTTAAGCTTATGTTTTTTTCATTTTGGGCATACCTTTATGGTTTCCATTATGGGTAAACACGATATCTTCATTTTAGGAAGTGCGGACTACCGCCCCCTCAAAGTGATTTGATTCGTTAAATACCATATGTGGGACATATAAAGGATGGAATTATGATATTATATATGTTATTATACTGTAATTATAATATACCTTTATATCATTATGATTCCATTCTATAAAATACGAAATAGAAATGAAAGTAGCGTTCATGCGTACGTACGGCTTACCGTCTCCATGAACGGTGCATTTCATTTCTTACCTCTAAATGATTATGTAATATTATAAATGAAAGTATGTACTGGATATATATGACATATATGATATCTACATCATGAATACCATTCTGGATATAATGAACCTTTGACCCAATTAACAGCATGTAAGTGTAAGAAGTCTATTTTTGACTTAAGAACCAAATACCGACAAAATGAACATTATTAACTTAACTGATTACATGATGTTCATAACATGGTATAAAAGGAATAATGAACTTGAAAAGATTCATAATCAATTATAGATTAACTCAAGTTTATTATTCAGGAGATTAAAGAACGGTCGGGTCAAGTCGGATACGAGGTATGGGACTTCGTCTCAATCTCCTTTCATTGAGGCATATTTTATTTTATACACAACTTTCTTTTATACGGTGTATAAACCCCTTTGACTTTTACGTTTATTCAAAAGGAATCTTTTTTATATGAAGCGTTTACTAAACGAAAAAAGGGAATGTTTTTGTCGTACGTATGCGGCGACAACGACTTCTCCGCCGTCGTGACCGTTATTTGAGTTTCGGCTTCCTCTACAAGCCATACCTTCTTTTTAAAAGAAAAATAAATACCATATTTTACTTTTCTTTTATTTTGGTATTGAAAATGGTTTTCATAATGTTTTTATTATATCAATGTGTTGTATTGATATCTCGTGATTGAAATGTGGAAATGTTATGTTTCCTTTATGCATGTTTTATGTGATATGATTATGTTATGGTTCTTGGGCATTATTATGAAGACGGGTGGTTCCGTGATAAACTAAGGGAGGGTGAGCCCGTTATAGCTCTCCAATGCATTGGGTAACGCGAAGGAGTGAAACGTTAAGGTTTCTCCGAAGAGATTTTAGGGAATATACTGTGATGGGTATTCCAAACGTAACCAAGAGGGTTACTCCCTACGTAAGAATGTTATGAATGCCTCAAGTTACCTTTATGTCTTATGATTTCTATGATTTATTCATGATTTTATGAGGTATGTTAAAGTGCCTATGTTTTATGGGTAAAGTATGATTTCATTCTTATGTATATATGAACTCATGTTTCCTTTCCATGTTTTTTTTATAACCCATACTGAGTTTTTATGCTCATCCCAAGTTTTTGAAATGTTTTTCACAGGTCAAGGGAAAGGTACATGATAAGATGATAGAGTCAAGGATGTGTCAAGAAATAATCCTTGTTTTATTTTAAATGTGTTTCCATTGATGGGAATGAAGAATACTATCTTTATGTAACCACTTTGTTTATATGTGGAATGTAATGCAAGTTTTATGATCTAATTCTCTAAAACTCTAAACCTGAAAAGATCCTCAATGTGTAATCTTGTAATAACTCAAGATTAAGTAAGGTTTAAGGCTGGGGCCTTATAGTTGGTATCAAAGGTCGGTTTAGATAACTTTAGGAGTTAGAATTATATTAAATGATTATTCAAAAAAAAAAATGAAATGATATAGCATTTACGGATTACCATGTTGCTTCATCTAAGACATGTTTGTTCAGAATGGTTTTCCGCAGAGGAAACAGGGAAGCAGTGCTAGGAAGGCATACAGAAGGAAATAACCTTCCGAATCAGCATCCAGAAATGGTCGGAATTGGAACTGAACAGTTTGTTGCAGTAATGGCGCAGTTGACTCAAGCGATAAATGGTGGTGGTATCCATGCACGAGATCAGGAAGATCAACCGCAGAGGAACATGTCAGTGGTGGAACATTTCATGAGGCAACATCCCCCATCATTCAGAGGATCATCTGACCCTGTGCTAGCTGAAGGGTGGATTAAAGCACTGGAGAAGATTTTTGATGTCATGGGGTGTTCAGACAATCAAAAGGTTAGTCTTGCTATTTACCATTTGTAGGGTGAAGCAGATCAGTGGTGGTCTATGGTTAAAAATATCAGGGACGCCAATGAGATTGATGCTCTTGACTAGGATAAATTCAAAGGTATGTTTCTTGAGAAGTATTTTCCTAAGGCTGTTCGACTTAGGATGGAAAAGCAATTCTTGGAATTGAGGCAAGAGGAAGACTCAGTGGCTGCCTATGAAGAAAGGTTCACTCGATTGGCAAGGTATGCTCCAAATTTTATCCGGGACCTTGATAGTAAAATCAATCATTTTTACTCAGGATTAAAGCCAAAATATCGAAGGGCATTATCTTCTCGTGAGTTTAAAAGTTATGAAAAGCTTGTTCGATATGCTGAGAAGGTGTAAATGGAGTTTGCCGATGACCAAGTTTTCTATAACAACCAGCAGAAGAAGATACCGAGGTGGCAGGAGAAAGGTAAGAATTCTTCAAAAAAGTCTGATGGTAAGAGAACTAAGTTTCCAGTTTGTGATAAATGTGGAAAAAGGCATGTTGGGGAATGTCTTCTGAATTCTGGAAAGTGCTACCGATGTGGTAAGATGGGACATAAGGCTCGTGATTGCACTGAAAAGGATCAAGCTGAAGGTAAGAACAAATTTGATTTACAGTTAGTGAAGTGTTATAAGTGCAATGAGATGGGTCACTATGAAAACGAGTGTCCGACAAGGAGCTTGAGTGATGGGAAGCAGTTAGACTACAAGCAGAAAGGGGTGGTGAAATCCTTTGCAACTACTTCAGCAGATGTCGGGCCATCAAATGAAGTTGTATCAGGTACTTTGTTTGTCTTTTCAGATTATTCCAGTGTGTTGTTTGATTCGGGGTCTACACATTCTTTCATCTCTGAAACCTTTTCTAGTAAAATGGGAATACCATCTCAAGAAATGACTCCTGAACTTTTGGTAAAAACACCTGGGGGAAGTGTCGAGGCAAAAAGAATTTATAAGAATCTTCCTATCCTTATATGTGGAAAGAACCTAATTGCAAACCTTATTGTTCTACCTCTAGTAGAGTTTGATGTTATCCTGGGTATGGATTGGCTCTCTATTTACCATGCTAAGATTTACTATAGAGCTAAAGAAGTTTCTTTTCAGAAAGACTTTCAGTTTGTTTACAAGAATGAACCCTTACTTTTGATAACATATCAAGAGGCCGAGAAACTTTTAAAAGATGGAAATGAATGTTACCTTGCACACGTCGTTGAAAATAAAGGAACTGTTCAGATTAATGATGTGCCAGTGGTAAATGAGTATCCTGATGTTTTTCCTGATGAGTTGCCTGGAATAATACCAGATCGGGAAGTTGAGTTTACTGTTGACTTAGTTCCTGATGCTAATCCAATTTCAAAACCCCCTTATCGAATGGCACAAATTGAACTTTTAGAGTTGAAGGAGCAATTGCAAGATTTATTAGAGAAAGGTTTCATTAGACCTAGCACATCACCATGGGGTGCTCCTGTTTTATTTGTTAAAAAGAAAGATGGTTCTATGAGACTTTGCATTGATTATAGAGCCTTGAATAATATCACTGTTAAGAACAAATATCCTTTGCCTCATATCGATGATTTGTTTGATCAGCTCCAGGGAGCTCAGTTTTTTTCAAAGATTGACTTGAGATCGAGGTACCATCAGCTGAAGGTTAAGGAGGCAGATATTCCGAAGACCGCGTTCCTTACGAGATATGGCCATTATGAATTTGTAGTAATGCCTTTTGGGCTAACCAATGCACCTGCTGTATTCATGGACTTAATGAATAGAATTTTCCATGAGTTCTTGGATAAGTTTGTGGTGGTTTTCATTGATGATATTTTGGTGTTTTCTAAAAGTAAATAGGAGCATGAAAAACATTTAAGGGTTATCTTTCAAACCTTAAAAGAAAAGAAACTGTATGGGAAATTCATCAAGTGTGAGTTTTGGTTACAAAAAATTTCTTTCCTTGGTCACATTGTTTCTAAAGATGGAATAACTGTTGATCCTGCAAAAACAAAAGTTGTGGAAGAATGGCCAAGACCCACAAATGTAATCGAGATTCGTAGCTTCCTTGGTTTAGCGGGATATTACCGAAGGTTTGTTAGAAATTTTTCACGGTTATCTAGTCCAATGACTAAGCTAACTCGGAAGGGTGTTAAGTTTATCTGGACAAAAGAATGTGATGATTGTTTTCAGGAATTGAAAAGAAGATTGGTGAATGCTCCAGTTTTGGCACTACCTTCCAGGAATGGTGAGTTTTTTATATACAGTGATGCTTCATTGAAAGGACTTGGTTGCGTCCTAATGCAGAATGATCAGGTAATTGCTTATGCTTCACGACAGTTGAAAACTCATGAGGTAAATTACCCTACACATGATTTGGAACTAGCTGCTGTTGTTTTTGCTTTAAAAATTTGGAGGCATCATTTGTATGGAGTAAAGTGTGAAATATATACCGATCACAAAAGTTTAAAGTATATATTCACTCAGAAAGAGTTAAACATGAGACAAAGGAGATGGCTGGAATTAATCAAGGATTATGATTGTACAATTCGTTACCATCCGGGAAAAGCAAATAAAGTGGTTGATGCTTTGAGTCGAAAAAGTAATGCTTCATTAACAATGTTGCGTTTGGAATGTGATCCCTTGGTTAACGATTTGATGAACTTTGGCATAGAAGTTGTTGGTGCAGGAAGTCCTTCTGTTTTGTTTCAGGTATCAGTGAGATCTTCTCTATCAGATAGAATCAAGCAAGCACAGAAGCAAGACAGTGAGTTGCAGAAAAAGGTAGAGCTGGTTCAGAAAGGTAAGTTGCCTGAATTCAACATTGATAGTGATTGTGTTTTGAGATTTGGGAAGAGATTGTGTGTGCCTTGTGATTCACAGTTGAAGAGAGATTTGTTATGTGAAGCTCATAGTTCTCCGTTTTCAGTTCATCTGGGCAGTACTAAGATGTATAGAGATCTGCGGGAGTATTACTGGTGGGATGGAATGAAAAGAGATATTGCTGATTTTACTGTGAAGTGTTTGACATGTCAACAGGTTAAAGCAGAGCGGCAGTTACCGAAAGGGATGCTTCAGCCTTTACCAGTGCCAGAGTGGAAATGGGAGAATATATCCATGGACTTTGTTGTTGGATTACCAAAGACATCTTGAGGTAATAATGCAATCTGGGTTATTGTTGATCGCTTGACCAAATCTGCTCATTTCCTTGCTATACGAGATACTTTCTCTCTTGATCAACTTTCCCATTTGTATCTTAAAGAGATAGTCAGGTTACATGGAGTTCCTCTCTCCATTGTATCGGATCATGATCCCAGGTTTACTTCTAACTTTTGGAAAGGCCTTCAGAAGTCGTTGGGTACTGAATTAAATTTTAGTACAACTTTTCATCCTCAATCAGATGGGCAGTCAGAACGAACAATTCAGACGTTGGAGGATATGCTATGAGCTTGTTCTATGGATTATCAGGGAATTTGGGACCAACATCTTTCTTTGGTTGAGTTTTCATATAATAACAGTTTTCATTCTAGTATACAGATGGCACCATTTCAGGCATTATATGGGAAGCGGTGTCGAACTCCATCTTTCTGGGATGAAGTGGGTGAAAGGAAGTTGATGGGACCAGAATTGGTAGAAGAGATGGCAGAAAAAGTTCATCTGATTCAGAAACACATGAGAACAGCTCAGAGCAGGCAGAAGAGTTATGCGGATAACCGGAGGAAGGATCTATCTTTCGAGGTAGGTGATCATGTTTTTCTCAAGGTTTCTCCTTGGAAAAGTGTGATGAGATTTGGTAAGAAAGGAAAGTTGAGTCCAAGGTTCATTGGACCATATGAAATTCTGGAAAGAGTTGGATCAGTTGCATACCGAGTGGCTTTACCTCCGAGTTTATCTCAGGTACATAGTGTTTTTCACATTTCGATGTTGAGAAAGTATATGCCAGATCCATCTCATGTTTTGAGCCCAGAGGTAGTTCAGCTGGAAGAGAACCTATCTTATGAGGAACAACCAGTCCATATTCTTGACCACAGGGAGCAAGTGTTACGGAATAAGGTGATTCATCAGGTAAAGGTTTTGTGGAAAAACCATATGATTGAAGAGGCAACATGGGAATCTGAAAATGCAATGAGGGATAAGTACCCCCATTTATTCGATAAGTAAATAAATTGCGGGGACGCAATTTTCTAAAGGGGGGAAGGATGTAACATCCCAAGTAAGTAATGAATAATAGATATTTTTATCTATGTCTATTAATGATTAAGATAGTGTTATAGAGGCTTAAAATGAAAATAAATACAATCTTATGCATGGAATACACTAATATTCTTAAAAGATTGTTTTACTGCCTTTTGATGGCAAACCATTTTTGAATCTATATTTTGACAATTTTATAAACTATGTTTGTCAAAATAAACTTATTCTTTATGATTGGGACATCAAAATTTACCTTGTGTGAATTTTTGGTATTTTTCTGACAATGTTCATTTTTTAATGAATAGTGAAAAATACTGCATTTTACATCAAAACTACTTTTTAATCTAATTTATTTATATGATTAGATTATGTTTTGAATTGCTTTTGAAGTGAAATTAGAATATATTTTTACCATTTTATCCAATGGTGGTCATTGGAATCAATTTCACTTTGAAATTTGACTTAAACTGGTGTCAATCTTTTGATACTTATTGTTTTGTAAAAACACGCTATTTGCTCTGGCAGTGGGAATTAATTATTAAATTAATTAATGTGACCTATATGTTTTGAATTTTGTAAAATAGACTTCATTTTTGAATTCGGAATATCAAATATAGCTTAGGGTGAATTTTTGGTAATTTTCTGAAAAACTTCAATTTTTGATGAATAGTGAAACCACTAAGTGGTAATCAAGCAAACAAATTTTTCAATTAAATGAAAGTTTACCACTAATGTGTATTGAATTTTGAAAATCCGGCATACATGGTTGTCATTAAGAAGTAAAATGTGGTTCAATGAGATTAAAATAATTTTTTGGTGAATAGTAACTTATTAAGTTTTTAATCGCGATTAGTGGTAATTAGTGTAGTTTAAGGTATAAATAATGCTTTAATAATATGAAATGACCTAGAAACATGTCCCAACCTTATTGGTTGTTTCATGGCCGACCAAGACAAGCCATGGGTCAACTTGGGGATCCCATGGAGACACTTTGGTTTGGAAATGACATAAATAACTTTTTATTTAATGTAAAAGTAAAAATGACACAAACATAATATGTTTTACGAAAACAATTTTTACATGGGGTTATAAAGATCAGATTTTTTATTATAAATAGTAATTGGAAATATAAAAAGATTTCCTACATCATAGTATTTTTATTATGATTTTTAGACATTAAATAAATTAAATTATTTATGACATAATAATGATGCAGCGATGACATCATTATTTGACGATTTAAATAAAATGGAAAGATAATGTAAAATCTATGAACTACACATGGCAAAAACCAATTGGATGAGTGGATTTCTAAGCCTTATCACCTTATCCACGAATTATATCAATGTGTGACCTTTTGAAACCGAAACACATTTTCAAATAAAGTAATATTTCTTTACTTTCCAAAAGTGCCCCTCCTCTCCTCTTATAAAAGGCCCCCACCTCTACCTCATTTCACACACTCCTCAAGCCTTTGGATCGGCCAACCCCTGCCCATTTACTCTCTCCAAATCCCTATCCTCATCCTAGAGGATTCCATTTGGGAAGAATCCTTTCAAAGGAAGCCTTTAGGCTCAACTCAAAAGGAGTTACACTTTTAAAGGTAATTCATTCTCTCATGTTCAATTGTTTTATTTTGCTTCTCCAACCCCCTAAACTCTTTTTATTTACTTCTTTTGTAACAACACCAGTATCATCAATATACTAGGATGTTGTTATAAGATTTATTTGAGCTACACTCTCACACAACTACATCAAATGGTTAAAGAACATACGGTTTCCGTGGATGGCGAAATTCTGCCTCCCGAAACGATGATTGTTCAACACTCATTTAACACCTTCAAAGGTGGCCATTATGATGTCACTATTTTTATATATGATATATAATATGTTTATGTTTTCCTTAAGCTTCTGTTTTTTTCATTTTGGGCATACCTTTATGGTTTCCATTATGGGTAAACACGATATCTTCATTTTAGGAAGTGCGGACTACCGCCCCCTCAAAGTGATTTGATTCGTTAAATACCATATGTGGGACATATAAAGGATGGAATTATGATATTATATATTTTATTATACTGTAATTATAATATACCTTTATATCATTATTATTCCATTCTATAAAATACGAAATAGAAATGAAAGTAGCGTTCATGCGTACGTACGGCTTACCGTCTCCATGAACGGTGCATTTCATTTCTTACCTCTAAATGATTATGTAATATTATAAATGAAAGTATGTACTGGATATATATGACATATATGATATCTACATCATGAATACCATTCTGGATATAATGAACCTTTGACCCAATTAACAACATGTAAGTGTAAGAAGTCTATTTTTGACTTAAGAACCAAATACCGACAAAATGAACATTATTAACTTAACTGGTTACATGATGTTCATAACATGGTATAAAAGGAATAATGAACTTGAAAATATTCATAAGAAATTAGAGATTAACTCAAGTTTATTATTCAGGAGATTAAAGAACGGTCGGGTCAAGTCGGATACGAGGTATGGGACTTCGTCTCAATCTCCTTTCATTGAGGCATATTTTATTTTATACACAACTTTCTTTTATACGGTGTATAAACCCCTTTGACTTTTACGTTTATTCAAAAGGAATCTTTTTTATATGAAGCGTTTACTAAACGAAAAAAGGGAATGTTTTTGTCGTACGTATACGGCGACAACGACTTCTCCGCCGTCGTGACCGTTATTTGAGTTTCGGCTTCCTCTACAAGCCATACCTTCTTTTTAAAAGAAAAATAAATACCATATTTTACTTTTCTTTTATTTTGGTATTGAAAATGGTTTTCATAATGTTTTTATTATATCAATGTGTTGTATTGATATCTCGTGATTGAAATGTGGAAATGTTATGTTTCCTTTATGCATGTTTTATGTGATATGATTATGTTATGGTTCTTGGGCATTATTATGAAGACGGGTGGTTCCGTGATAAACTAAGGGCGGGTGAGCCCGTTATAGCTCTCCAATGCATTGGGTAACGCGAAGGAGTGAAACGTTAAGGTTTCTCCGAAGAGATTTTAGGGAATATACTGTGATGGGTATTCCAAACGTAACCAAGAGGGTTACTCCCTACGTAAGAATGTTATGAATGCCTCAAGTTACCTTTATGTCTTATGATTTCTATGATTTATTCATGATTTTATGAGGTATGTTAAAGTGCCTATGTTTTATGGGTAAAGTATGATTTCATTCTTATGTATATATGAACTCATGTTTCCTTTCCATGTTTTTTTTATAACCCATACTGAGTTTTTATGCTCATCCCAAGTTTTTGAAATGTTTTTCACAGGTCAAGGGAAAGGTACATGATAAGATGATAGAGTCAAGGATGTGTCAAGAAATAATCCTTGTTTTATTTTAAATGTGTTTCCATTGATGGGAATGAAGAATACTATCTTTATGTAACCACTTTGTTTATATGTGGAATGTAATGCAAGTTTTATGATCTAATTCTCTAAAACTCTAAACCTGAAAAGATCCTCAATGTGTAATCTTGTAATAACTCAAGATTAAGTAAGGTTTAAGGCTGGGGCCTTATATTGAGTGGCGTTAGTTCAAGCATAAGTGGATCTGGTTGGGAGTAGGTGGAGTCATATGTTGGTTTTTTTCCTTTTTTTTTTGATAGATATCATTCACTATTTATTTGGAAATTGGTTGTTATAATTATGATTGTGTGTAATATTTGGTCATTGATTTTATTTTAAGAAGGGTAATGTCTCTTATAATTTGTGTTTTATACCTCTGGTACTAGTCATCACCTCGTGGTCTATTAGTGACAAATTTAGAGGGCCACTCTCAATCATATTATCCACTTAGAATGAGTCCCAATAGAGTGTGATCATGACAATAATATTATATTCATTATTATCACTATCATATATGAATTATTATTACAATATTATATACATTGTGCATTATAAATGAATTATTATAATGCTTTGTTCATTATATACACATTAACACACACAAAAACATATATAAACATATGGGATCCATGACTTTTAAACACACAATTTATTTTTTCTCAAAAAATGTAAGTCACAAAATATGTGTTTTATGATAAGTTATAGAATATTTGTTGTTCATTATTCATAAATAAAATTTTAATCAATAGATAAAAATGAATTTTATTATGTTGTAATTATAAGTAAATGAAAATTTTGGATACGGTGATGTGATTCGGGTTTTGAATTTATCTATATTTTTTATTTTAAAAAATAGTGTTATTAATTAAAATTAACTTGTATTTTGCTCATGCATTCACACGGGTAGTCATGGAGCAATTAAACCAGCCACAACTTTTCATCAAAATGTTCATGGTATTGAGTTTTGAATATAATTTAATCAAAAAATTAAAGAATATAATAAATAAAATAAAATAAATAAAATATCATTCAAGGGTTTGAAATTGTGGAAATGACCAATTTACAAGGAGGTAAGGGTAAAGAATCAATCATTCTCCTAAAACTTATAAATTTATAAACATGTATATAAGATAATAGTTAGTAAAGATAATTATGAACAAAATTAAATAGAACTATCAAAATTAATAAATCAATTATTTTTATTAACAAAATTAAAATTGTTAATAGATTAGAAACATGGAAACCAGATAGTGTGACAAAAATCAAAAGGTTTTACTAGAAAAAAAGTGTTTAAAGTCTATTTATTCTACACTATCAAGAATCAATAACAATTACACCTTCCAAAAGAATAAAATTTATAAATATAAATGACTAAAAATGAAATAAAATTATGAAAATTTAAAAGCGAATAAAGATTAAAAGAGAATTATCAAACATGACACAAGGAGCAATTCACAATATTAAATATGGAATTATTAGACTCCTTTCAGCATAAATGTACCTTCAATGAAACAATATAGTATAAAAAACCATATATGAAGTTGAAACACTCCTATATGCATAGAATATCCCCACCTGTAATCCAATATGAAAATTTCTTAATTATTTTACACTATACAAATTCACAAAAAAAAGTAAAACTGCACCAAGCTTGAAATCCAAATAGAGGACCTACTTTTTTGAGTCTCCAAAACTACTTCCTCTCTAGTTTATATATCAGCAACACAACACATGACTTGTAACTGGTGTATGAAAAATGGTAGAACTCAAGAACCAGTATCGGTAACATGTAAAAAATAATCTAAATATGAATTAAATCCATTTGATTATGATTCATATTTAGCAGCCCCATGTCTTCTATTCTGAATGGGCTCATTTTATTAATTATAAAATATAGTCTATAAGTTCAATATCTATGAAATTTAAAACAAAATATATCCATATAAAAATTAATACAAAATAAAAAATATAAAAAAAGTTTATACATAACACAAATATATAAGGTAGTTATTAAAAAATATAATATTTATACTTCAAAATAAATTCTACATGATACGGTGTTCTTCACTGAACATGGTACTTAAAGCATTTAAAAATAAAATTATATTTTTATTTGTAATGAAAACTAAAATATAAATTAACCATGTGGAAAATAATATAAAATAAAAATAATTATGTAGAAAAATAATATATGAAACGTGTTGTGATTTAAACAAGAGTATTTTCATTTGAACTTGATCCCACCTTCATATGAAAACATTAAAATAAACAACATGAAATTATACATTAATTATCAAAAAAGTACCTATAAAAAAAGGGTGTGAGTGTTTGTTAGATAGAATAAGAATCTATTAGTGTGAGCTTAAAGAGAAAAGAGATATTTTGAAAGTTCATGGGAAAAGCTATTGTATAATTTATATTTTCTTACAATGTAGTGTAATTGTGTTTGCTTTATCATTATTAATGATTGAATAATCATTATATATGTTGTATCAGACTTATGATGGAATTTAAATACTTTAAAATATTTTAAATTCTAGGTAAATAGCTAAAAAAACCTAAATCAATGGAGTTTTATGATATCTTGTGGGGAATATAGGTAATATAACTCTAGGGGAAGATAATTTCAAGGTTAAACAATTAGAAATAAACAGTTAATAGAGTATTCAATGCACTAAAATTAAACAATTATAATAAAACATTAATTAATTGGTCTAAAATTTAATAACCACACAACCTCAAAAAACTTAGGTGATCAAAATAATAGAATCACTAGATAATGAAGGTAAAAGAAAAGTGACGCCATAAAAAATATCAAACAAGAAAAAAATCCAAGAATATTTAATATAGTTAAGTTAATAAAGATTATGGTTCTAAGAAATTCATGTTATTACTTGGAGTTTAGGTGGGCATGATCAATAATCGAAGTAGTAAGGCAACTAGTTACAAAGGTGTTTGGTTTGATCAATTCATTATTAATCCACATTTTACACATTTAGGTTTTTTTTTATAGAAGGAAACATTTATGAAGGATGAATTTTGAGGTATTATAATGGAGATAAATGTATAGAGATGTGGATGTTATAATTTTGAGGAAGATGAAGTCATGTTAAGGATATTTGATAAATTGAAATTGGAAATTGAGAGAATTTTTGTAATTTTGTGTTGGTCTATAAATTCAAGGTAGGGGAAGGTGGAAGAAAAAGAAGTGATGGATAGGGATTATGCATAATTTGGAAGTGAAATTAGAATTATTTGATATAATTAGTGTAACTACATAGAATTTTAGAAAAAATTTAATGGTGAAAAAATTCAAGGAAGGAAATGAGTAAACAGGAGGGAGAAACTCATATCATAAGAGGATAAGAAATAAAGTAATTATAAATGCATATATAAAAAATAATAATATAGTGCATTTTTTTTAAAATGAACATAATTAAAAAAATACAAAGATATGAAATAAAAATAAAAATGTAGTGTACATAGATATAAGGATACAATGAACAATTTTTCAAAGAATTTTCAAGCACATAGAGTTAAAATTAAAATAAAATTAAAAAAAAATTGATATAAGAAATGAAAAATATGAAATCTAGATTTTTCAAAAGATGTTCACTACTATAGATAAGAATACAGTGAACAAATAAGAATACATATCATGCATATGTAAACAAAAAAGATTACAGTAAATAATTAAAAAATGATTAATATAAAAAATACAAAGATATTCAATTCATACAATAATATAGTGAATACAAATATAAGAATACAAAAGATAAATAGGAAAACATATCATGAAATAGGAAAGTATGTTAAAAAATAATATCATTACAAATCTATGAAAAATAATAATACATTGGTTATAAAATACAATGGATGTAGAAAATACATCATTAAATAGGGAAAATTTTAACAAAAAGATAAAAACATGAAAAAAATACCAAGGTTATATAATGCATATAATGCAATAAGATACAAATATTTAACAACTAAGAATACAATGGTTATTAAGCATATTTTATGTGGTAAAAATGAAAAAAAAGGAAAACCATATGAACCAAAAAGGGTACAATGTCATGCAAATTTATAACAAATATTGTGGTTATAGAATACAAATATATGAAAAATATAATATTTATCCCCAAATGGAATCAAAATATAGTGGTTGTCACTAAATAAATGACAAATAAAATAGTTATATAATGGTTATACATATATGTGAAAAATACAAATTTATGATAAATACATATACAAGTATGCGACTATCATGACCTTCCCCCACTAGGAACCCCTACTGGCCTATAGTAAAGATAAGAGTGGCCCTTGAGGTTCAACTTTAATAGGTATCAGGTTGGAGACTAACACCGAGGGTATAAAACATGTAAGTGGGAAGCATTACCCTCACAAATACTAATAACATAATAATAAGACCACCAATTAACACCATAATATAAAATAAAATCAATATCCTAGAATGCATGGTAAATTTTATAAAAGTTCAATTCTATGTGAAAAACTACAAAAATAAACTCCTAAGTAGCAACTTCATTAGTAATGCCAAGATCTAAGCTAGCACTTCCCATCTTGGTCACCAAATTCCTCTAAGAATCCTATAAAACAATTTTTTATATGTAGGGGTGAGCATACATGTATACTTAGTAGGATACTCCTTAAAAGCCCTTATAAAAATGTGGAAGAATAATACTATTGATTTAATGAATAAGCATCCAAAACAATAATCACTCATCAAGGCAACTAATACCCAACCTCACTAAGTATCACTCACTCAATACTGCATCCAAGTATAATAACATAATAGTGGGAAAATATAGAAAGATGGTACCCCTCAACCACTTCCCCGATATTTTATCACTCTCACACCCTGATGGAAAACTTCATGGTGCTCCCAATCCTTTCCACTATCATGTTTCAACACACCATATCTCATAACAAAATCATTCCATGTATCACAACCACATCATCATCATTATAGCCACATCATCATCATCACATATTTGCCACCATATACCATATCCCAAACACATATCACATTTCTATTACAGTAGGGTATTGTGAACAAGATGTACATCAAATTATCATTCCCTCCTCATACCATGCATGACTCCCACCGTGTATCATCATCTCAGGCACATAATCAAGTCAAATAATATATCACATACTATAAATGTAAGTTATGAAAACTCATATGTTTATACTTACTATGATACATCATGTCCAATACATACCTATAAGGGAGAGTAGGAAAGTGAGAGTATTAACCCATTTCTTCCCTCACGGGCCTATATATTAGAGAAAATACTCGTAACCCAAAATATTTGGGCATTGATAAGTTTATCCAACTCAGGTGGGGTGTTTATAAAATCACATGGATGATACAAATATAATTCAACCACACACAGGCCAAACCTAAAAGTTTTTCACCCAAAACAACACTACCACACCCATTCCAACCACCATGTTATAACTTCCACAAGTTACCATCACTGTAAAATACTACACCCCCACTTTCCCATATAAAAAAGGCACAACAACCATTCCCAAGTTCCAATTTAATCACATCACTTAACCATTACATATTTATTGTTTATCATCCAGATTACATTTATTATGCCATTTAATTCTATATTTAATGTCAAACTATTCTTTAGTGATTACCCATGTTACTCATACATTTCAATTATTAACATTTTTTTAACAACCCATCTCGCATTCCATTCTATCCCACCCCTATAACACCCCAATCTAAATCACCAGGTCTGAACTGGAGTGCCACATGACCTCATGTGTGCCTCCTCATATGTAATAGGTTGTAGATTCACATAGAGGGTCTAAGTCTATGATTTGGGAGACTATACCCTCACTATCATGTCATAACACAAATAATAAATAAATAAATGATATAATAAATTATCAAAGTAATATGCAGAAACTAAAATATGGCATGCATGTCATTCAAATAAAATAGATAAAAGGTCTCTCAAATAAGTAAAACAATATATAGTATAAGTAGTATATAAATAAATAAATAAACACTACAAATCCCTCCAGAGTCTATCTCGGTCCACCACCATTTTCACACTCCTCTAGATAGCCATTGGTCATGGGCCTCTTGCCGTTACTCGGATCCCTAAACATGAATTCCACATGCATCGAGATTCATATGTAGGGTGTGAGTAATAAAACCTATTATTATATCACCAATTCATCCTTAAAAATGTGAACATGTATAATAGGTTAATGTTAGGATAATAGTAATTTCATAACAAGCATAATAATCATACCACACACACCAAGTGGTTGTGCGCTAACTAATACACCATGAACCCCCATTCGTACCTGCTTCGGCTCTATGTAGGATAGATAATAGAGATTTCGATAAAATTGTGACACCCCGAGGTCTCAATTTGTTGGTAGTAATATTTTGGGTGTGTTTTCCCTTGGTTATGGGGTGTCCCAGGTTAAATTTTTATATTTTTGGTGGCTTTTCTAGGGATGCACAATTATGGAACATGGTTTGGAAACCGTGTGCCGTGTACAGTGGTGGTCAGAGTGGAGAGAACATTTTTTTCATAGCTAAGGAAATTATTCAAGACAACCATGTTGGGTTAATGGGTCTTGAGGTAATGGAAGATGCGTGATTTGTGCATGGTTTGGAAAACTATGAGAGAAAACCATTTGGCCTCCCAATTTGGGGTATTTCTATCTTTTCTATTTATTTTTATTTGAGTCTTCCACCCCAAGCCTCCATAATTCAAACCCCATGACCCAAGCACCTTCCAATGGGTTCTCCCTTATTCTTAAAGCTCTCTAAGGTCAATTTGGAGTGTTTCTTTGGTGGTTCTTCATCCAAATCAAGACGTATGATCCCCTATTCACTCTTCCTCTTATTTAATCACTTTATCTAAAACTAATATAACCCTAGTGGACATTTTAGTATGATTTTCTTGGTTTGGGTTGGTAGAAATTGGAAATTTTAGTTTTTAATGGTTGTGAGACATCATATGAGTCCCTTTATGGTGAATTTCGTCAAAGGCGACAAGGTTCCACCATTTTAGGTGGGTGTTTCTATTTCATTTGCTTTTATTTTAGAGTTTCATTGATGCTTGGGTATTTCTAAATTCATGTTAAAATTGCATAATTGTGGTTTGTATTATCTAGGTTTATTCTTTAAATATTTCCTTGACTTGGATTGGTTTTTATATGGAAAATAGTTTCAATTTCATAATTAAAACAATTCTTTGGTGTGAAATGGTATTTTATGCATTCTTTATGTTTGATAAAATTCCAATATGGTTTTCATTAAGGAAATAACTTGTTTATGGTGTTTAAATCCAAATGTTTTTTTCAAAGTGGGTTTTACTTTTTGTGTAAAAGTATTTCCATTATTTAAAAAGTGATGGTGTGGTTTTTTAAAGTGAGATGGAGTTTCCCTTTGGTTGCTTGTCTATTCTTGTTGAGAATTGTGATTTACTTGGAATTTTTTTTTGGATTCCAAATTGTTTTTAAAAATTTATTTCCAAATTTATATGTTATATTTGATAATCTAAGTCTCAGTTGGCACTTTTTAATGTGATATTAATTGTAACCCTTGTTGTGTCCCTTGTATTGTTGATGATGCTTCATATAATCCATGTCATAGATGATTTTTATGTGATTCATGATGTTATTGTGGGTTGGGAATCTTATTAATGGTAGTATGTGAGGTTGGAAGGGATTTATTAGGGTGTTATCCCATAGGGCTTTGTTATTTTCATGTGATGATATTGTTTTCCCATGGCACACCTTTATTATTATTTCATGGGGATACTGAGGCTATTAAGTGGGAAGTGTTGGGATAGTGTTAGTATAGTGGATATTTATCACTATCTAGTTTTACCCTAGTTGTATGGAACACCTATCTAGTGGTATTTTCACCTAAGAGACTGGTTAGAGCGATTTGGTTGATGGATGTGTGATTGTTAACCTACTGGCAGTAGGTCCATCTATATATTTCATGTGTTGTCCCATTAGTCCCTATAGTGCTTCATTGTGTTATGTATTACATGTTATGCTTTCATGCTATGTATATTATGTTATTACTTTATTGTGTATTGGCATACATGTTTCTTATTTTATGGATGAACTTGCTTTGATGCCTTGATTTTCTAATGGTTTATACTTTTTTTGGCCAGAGATGTTCCATCTATTTATTGGTATTGTTTGTGACCTCCTATGGTTGTATTTGATTATGGTTTCCCTTATTTCCTTGTTTATATTTTAAAATGGGTTTTTAAATGCCTTTAAGGAAAAATGGGGAAATGGTTTTCAAAGTGTTTTATCTTAGTTGGCATGATTTTGAAATGTTTTAAACCAAGTGTGGATTTATCTTCAAAAGTGTTATATTTTCAAGTAAAATGTTTAGTTTCCTTTTAAATTGACATTATTTTAGTAAGGAACCATATTTTTGAAATGGTTTTATAAATTAGATCACTTTGATAAATTGTATATTTCTTGTTGGTTTGCTCCATGTTTTGGGAAAGGGAAAGGAAACATGTTTTTCTATACCTAGTTTTTTAAACTAGCATAATTGGTTTCTTTTAATAAAGAGATTAAATGGACTCATGGTGGTATCCTATTGGATTTTTCTCACACCCTACATACTCACATTGGTGGGTATGTAGTCTTTATGTCTAGTGAAAGTTTCTTCAGGTTATGCTCTCAGTTTTGGATCAATGCCATATTCCATAGGAAGTGAGTGGTTTTTAGGATCATAGTGGTGACTTATGAGTCGTGTAGAGATTGTGGTCAGACCTTAAATTCATGAAACCGATTAGATTGAGTTTTTTTGCCTCTGTTTTTTCTATTTTTGTTTCTTTTATCTTCCTTTTTATCTTTGTAACTTTGTATTATTTGGTTATTTATTGAGTTTTCCTTTGGTTTGTTTATTTGGTTCTTTATGGTTATTCCTTGTTTAGTTGTATATGTTTGGTTTCTTGAGGGTAAAACCATAACCAATGGTTATGTATGATACCCTTGACACTTTTTATCAACTTGGGGGGATTTGGGATGGTCCTCAGGTATATGGAGGGCCAGTTTAGGCACCCATTCAAATAGTGGCCCAGATTGGTTTATTATAATAAACAAAACTAGCCATAAGGATTTCAACATTTCATTCAGTATCCTCAAGGCATCGAGTGGACATGCTACTCAAAATCCAAAAGGTATCGAGTTGAAATGCTACTCGGTATCCACAAGGCATCAATTTTTGACACATCCCTTAGAATCATCAAGGCATCAAGTTACATCTGGTCCATAAGGCTGTCATGCTCCACTATCATCATCATCACACATCATTCACACTTCCCCTCTAAGGGGTAATCATACCATGATGGTCACATGTCATGTATACCAAACACCAAACTTCCAAAGGAAATATAATACACAGCATGGTATATCATGATAAAAAAATATAATGTGACATCATGAGATATATAATAGCACCATATATCAATGTATGAATTGATATCAAGCATGGAATCAATCTATTCTAACAATTCTCATAGAAATAAGGGTTTTATATGGGTATCATAACAACACACATACCCACAAGAAATCACTATCAATATAGAATGAAAACCATGCTAACACGTGAATCATACCATGGAAGCAAGTTTATATGAGATCCCCTAATGCCAAGGAACGTCCTAGCTCAAGGTTTTTAATGTCGAAATCAAGTTTTTTCAATGGAATCATCACCTAAAACTTTCTTGTACACCAAAAAAACACCTCGCATGCTAAGGATTCCTAGAACTAATTCTAACCAACATTTCATGAAAGACAAAGAGAAATAAGCCAAAGTGTGGGACTAGATCTAACCCAATTTGTTTTCCATCAATGAGAATATTCAAGTTAGAAGAAGAAAGAAGCATCTCTCATGAAATGGAAATGAAGGAACAAAGATTCCAACAAGGTCTTATAAGGCTCTATAGAGAAATTAGGGTACTACAATGTGTAGGTGTACTGGAACAACCACCACCATGTAGAGTGAGCCACAATTACATAGAGGTGTGCTAGAAGAAGATCACCATGGCATCAGATGAACCTCTATAACATGGAGAGAACCATAAATCAATATCCAAGGTGTAGTAGGGGTCACTGTGGTGAAGAGAGAATAGATATGGTGTAGATAGTATCAAAATTTGACCTCCATGGCATAGAACGTACCTCTATGGCATAGAACTATATTGAGTAGTGAATTTTTGGGGAATAATTGTGGCATGGAGTCACTTCTCTAACCCTTTGGAAATATCTAAAAACCATTCTTAAATCGGGAGGTATAAGTAGTGTGTAAGATCTTGACCTTTTCTAGAGTCATCTCAAGCACGTTTTCAGGTACTTTTTGAAGCTTTTAAGTACCTTTTATTTGGAATAGTGGCTTGGGGTACGTTTGGGTGAAATTTTAAGAAAAAATAACGAACGGTGGGGTGAGCACGGTTTGCGTATGGTTTGATAAAACTATACGGCTAAACCGTGTCAACAGAGAGGTCTGCATGGTTTGCACACGGTTTAAAAAACCATGTGACTAAACTGTGCCAACCATGTAAACCTGGACATAGGGGTCTGCACGGCTGGTGCATGGTTTTCCCTAAACGTGCGCCTCTGCCCAGGAAACTGTGCGCGTGGAATTTAATATCCAAAAAACCTTTTTAAAACCACCTGAACCCCCTAAGACTTCCATATTTCGACCTTGGATCGGGCTTGAAAAATTTTATGTGTTTTCAAATCCTTCCAAAAGGATTTTAAGGTGATCCAAACACCGTTATTCAAGATCGAAAGTCTGGATTGAAGATCCTCTCTCTTCCCGGTAAGTATATTTCATCCTGTTGCTTCTCTCATTCTTCCCTCTATATTTTATTGATCTTTTCATGGAATATTTACACTATTTATATAGATCTAATCCTATGAGTTGATATCTAGATCTATTATTGTGGGTATAGATCTTGATTTTTAAGATCTTGATGCCTTTTATCTTAATTTTGGTTTAGGGATTTAGATTTGAAGCTTGATCGACAACGTTGTGTTGCTCAGATTTTAGGGATTTCCATTGGGTTAACATCCATCAATAAACTGAGGTAGGTGGTCTAAATCTAACTCTCATAGTCATGAATTTGATATGTGAATGAAATTTTATGAAATTTATAGCTTCCCTTGATAATTGATTTCCTAAATTATAGTAATTAAGAATGTGGAATTTTGACTTGTGATTGCCTTGGTGATTAATTGATAATTGAATAATGGAACAATCGAAGGGGGGTTACCCAAATTGATATTATAATTTAGATATTTAATTTATTGTGATAATATAATTAATTGGGGAAATTAATTATGAAGTGTTGTTGGCTATTAAAGATAATTAATTGTGAGAATTAATTATGTTCCATAATGTTGATCAAAGATAATTAATTATGAGAATTAATTATGACAAGTTGAGATTTGATATGGATAATTAATTGTGAAGAATTGATTATGGAATGAGAATTGTATTGATTGATTAATTAATTGATTAATTAATTAATGGGTTATGTGCTTAGTTAATTGTTGAGTTAACTAATGGCCTTTGAAATGTTTAACTAGTCACTGGATTAGTAATGGAATGATGTGGCTAATTCTTGTGAATTAATTAATGATTAAATGGATGATATTTTTGTATTGCTAGACATGGAGTTCTAGACTGATTAGAAGTTGGGAATTGGACATGGCGTTCCCCCCCAATAGTTATCCAAGCTTGAGATTATAGGGTGTTAGGCATGATGACCTACACCGAATGAGATATAAAGTGATAGGCATGATGACCTACACTTAATGAGATTTGGAGTGCTATGCATGATGACCTACACTCAATGAGATTTAGGGTGTTAGGCATGGCGACCTACCCCAAATGAATAATAATAATTAATGATGATTCAAATGGTAAACATGAATTAAAACTGGGCCTAATGTGATGATTAAAGATTAAATGACAATGTGATAACTATTTAATTATGAATTTCATTTATTGCTTCATAAAATTTCATACACTATCTTTTGATTGGACTTGTTTTAGACATCGTTGGTGGTGGACTATTAAGTATTACTCACACCCTATTCGGGCCTCCTGATCAGCACCAGAGCAGACTTTGTTGTTGCAGGACAAGATAAGGGTAAGGCCCTGGGATAGGTTATTGTTTAGGATTAGATCATGGGAGAGGGAAACGGATGTGTTTTGGGACCTGCTTGGGAGTCTTTGTGTCTTTACTTTTAGTTTAATTGTAGACAATTGACATTCCCATTGTCATTGCATGTTTTACCTTTCAGTTGAGTGTTGTATTTTCCTGTTTTTAATATCATATGACATGGTATTGTTCTAGTTATTTATATGCTTTGAACTTTGTTATTATTGTTGTTTTATTCCATTAATGTTTTGATTCTGATAAAATAGGGTATAGTCTCCCCAAGACTGACTTACCAGACCCTCACTTCTAGTCGGCACCCTTTGGCGTACAGGGATGTGTGCTTGAGGGCATGTGGCCAACTGGCTTGGGGCATCGTTTAGTGGCACCCGAGTTGGGACGTCACAAAGTGGAATCAGAGGATTTTTCATTTCTTTCTTCTTATTTTTTCTTACTGTTTTGGGTAAAGGTATACAGGAGACTAGGAAGAGTCAAGGCATGGTAATGAGCTCTTGCATGGGAGTTTTAAACCCATGTATGGAGGAAAACCTGAGTACTCAGGGTGGGATTATTGTGATTGTTGTTTGTTGTTACACTTGGATATTATTTCACCTTGGGTGAGGCACTTATGGTGTGATGTTATATTTTTTTTGACAGTTTTTGAATTTTGATTCATGGCTTAAAGAGGCACAATAATTGAGTCTACATGCATCATTATAGGAACTCAGGGTTTTTGTGACATTCATCATTCTAGGAACTCACGGGAAAATGGGTTATGGGTAAGTTGTTGAGCTTGAACTATTTTTCCTTATTGTGATATTGAAATAATCATGAAAAATGAGAATAAATGGGTATTTAATGAGAACCTTTATTGATGAAATGAGTATGATTAATTAATTAATTATTGAATTAATTAATTTGAGATAATGTGATTAATTAATGGTTGGATTAATTAATGATAATGTATGTACCCTTGTTAACCAAGACCTAGGATTAGGATGGTTAAGGGTAGTGATAAGGCCTTGGTGTTGAACGTGTGGTGAGAGAAGGGAGAAAGGACATGTTGAAACTTTTTGTGTTAATTTTTTCCATTACGTAAATGTTATAATATTGTGTTATGAGACCTAAGACATGTGTTTGGATTTGTAGAGATATTCCTCCACAATGTTTGTTGAGGGAGAGACCAAGGGGTATGGCCTGAAACGAACTTCCAGACAGGGAACTTGAGGCACCATTGGTGCAATCTGAGGAGGAAGGGGAATAGTTCTGAGAGAACTTTTCCCGTTTCATGCAGTTTATGGAGAGATACCCAAGGAAGGTTCTGAAAAGAAATTCAGAGTTGACAAGGGAGTTTCAACTGCAGTACCCTCCTACTTTTACTGGAGAGGGTGGACCTGAGGGAGTTGAATTCTGGATTGAATCCATAGAGACAATACTTGACCATTTGGAGACTTCAGCTTGGAGGAGGGTCAAGTTGGCTGCTTATATGCTACAAGAGTCATTGAAATGCTGGTGGGACATTCAAGTATGATCTGGACAGACTGATGAGATGTTATAGAAGGACTTTCTAGAGAAGTTATTAGAGCACTTCTATCCAAAGACAATGAGACAAGATAAGGATTCAAAGATTATGCATCTGACCCAAGGAATCATGTATGTAATGGATTACACTGAACATTTCATAGACTTACAGAATTTTTCTCTAGCTTTGGTGAAAGATGAGGCTTCTTTGGTAAAATGATTTCAGGATGGACTTAGGTGTGAAATTAAGTCCCAGGTAAATATCTTTAGGCTGAAGAAATTCTTAGAAGTGGTTAATCAGGCTCTCATTTTAGAGGGGAATGATCGTGCTATCATGACACGTCAAATTGATTATGTTTTTAAGGTTTATTTATAGTCTAGGGTAGACCCTAGGTCGTCTCTCAAGGAGCGTTGGTAGGTTTAGAGTGTGTATTTTTAATAAAAATGACTAAGAGAGGGGGTGGTTTTGAAAAGAGTTTAAAACAATGACTTAGTTGAAATGGCTTAAAAATTGAGTGACCAAGTGGATTTTGAAAAATATGAGATAAAAGTGTCGATGTGATTTCACTACACACATATCAAGTTCATTGTTCATAGAGATTCATATCAGGTTTATAGTAATTCTTTGGTTGGAGTTAATTGGAATCCCAATTAATTCCTAAGCTTTTATTTCAATTCTTAAAGGACCCAACCTTGACGTAACAATCGTATTATCAAGGTCCAGTACTTATGCATGGAATAAGAGCTTTCAAATCATATTGAAATCTCAATAAGGTGGGTATGAAAAGGATTCTTGTGATGTCCAATCGGAACAACACAAGTCACGCACTCAAAACCTCACACCGATCGGTTAGAAATTAAGAGCATAACACTCACATGCATCAAATCAAGCATTCAAATCTGAAATAAAATAAGATAAATGGAATGAAATGTTTAAACACCTAAATTACTCCAAACCAGTAGCTAATGTATGCATCAGAACTCCCTTGACATGTGTGTATCTCCCTCACAACGAACACCCAACTTTTAGCTCGACATCGGGAGGAGGAGGAAGCTCGGGTTGAACTCCTTCTTAATTGTTGATCCCCCTATGAGGATAGGGGCATCCAGAACCTCCAAGGTGATTAGAAGACTCTTATAGGACTCCAAATTGGCATCACTTCACTCCTTGTCCGAATTTACAAATGAGGAGCCCAAGGTGTCCTTTTATAGGAAATGTGGGAGGTGGTTTTGGGCACACATATTTCATCAATCCACTTGCACAATGCGTTTCGTCCTTCAGACAGTCTTATTTCTCTTTGGAGAAAATAAAAAAGTTGTAGACCTACCTCTTGAATGTCTCCACCGAAAGTTTGGCACCGTTTGGACAACTAGAGCTCAAGATATTGATAAAATACAGAACACCTCATTTGACTTGGTCCAAATTCGGTGGCTTGGACAGATAAATTCGGATGGGCCCCATGAAAGCCTAATCAGGATTGGGTTCCTTAATATGAAATGTATAATATTTAATTTTGGATATCCCCACAAAATTTCAGCCCATTTGGATGTACAGATTTCGTGTAATATTCAACACAGTGGACAGATGTCCATGGATCCATGCAATTTTGGCCCATTTTTCTTTCACTTCATCAAGGGCCCTCCAAATCACCTCCACCTACATTGTAATTTTCAAAACAAGTATCATTGACCTATTTAAAAGTGATAAAAACAAAATTATTTAATCAAACATGAAGCACAATTTGATAATATTTTTATAATTTTTAATACAAAATATGTTTAGCACAGCGATGTAAGGGTGAAAATGAAACAGTGAATCGTGGTACGATCAGGGAACCTAAAGGAGGATTCCATTACTGGATAGGTAGCTGTCACTGGATGATCAGAGAGTGTGCCTTCCGAGAGCAGGAAACAGCAACAAGATGGGGCACCTATAGAAGTTCTGTAGAAAGTAGCGACAAGCTAGTGCTAAGGGAGTAGCTGCTCAGAGTTAGAGTGTGGTAAGGGGGTCTTCTACACCGTATAGTATTGGCAGTTGAAGTTATACTGGAAGTGGTAATAGAGTTAGTGGATGTGGTGCTTTAGGGTATGAGCGCTCGTATCATCAGAGTGGTGCTACTCAAGGGAGTCAGACAACACCATAGAGAAGAGGGGTAGGAAAGTTACATGTAGTGAAGCCTACACTTGTGGGGAGTGAGGTTGATCTATCAATAGTGAGAGGTACTATTGTAGTTTCTTCTAATTTATCTACTGCCTTGTTTGATGTTGGTGCCTCTCATTCCTTTATATCTGCAAATCTTGTTAATGGCTTGAGACTGGATGTGGAGTCCGTAAACGGGGTGATGAATATCGATACACCATTGGGAACATGGTCTAGGGATATCTATTTATGCAAGGGTTGTTCGCTAGATATCGTAGAGTATCATTTTCTTTGGGATATCTATGTCCTTGATATAACAGGCTTCGACCTGATTATGGGTATGGACTGGTTAGTCGCATACTGAGCCCACGTAGATTTTTACCGCATGAGAGTGACATTTGTATCTCCTAAGGGTAACCAGGAGACCCTGGATCAAATTCAGGTGGAGGCTAATTTTTGGGGGTATTGTAGCAGTACTGTAGCAGGTATTTGTAGCAGGAACTGTAGTAGGTACTGTAGCAGGAACTGTGCAGAACTGTGGCAGGTACTGTAGTGGGAACTGTAGCAGGCACTATTTGGCACTGTAGCAGCCGGGAATATTCCCCCGTTTGGGCCTTCGGGCCACCAATTTGGTCCCCGAGTCCTTTAAGGCCTTCGGGCCACCCAGGCCTTTGAGTTAGTAAGAAATTCAGGCCACCTCAAGGCCTTCGGGCCACTTTAAGTGCATATGCAAACCAGAAAACCTACAAAGGAACAAACTTCGGAAGGAGGAGGAGTAATGAGATTTCACCATAGCAGAAGCTAAATGGATTGCAAGAATGAGAGGGTATGGCACCTATCATCGGGTTAAGCTTGTGCATGCACGGGAAAGCCTAGCCGAACAGCCATGCGAAGGTGGAGAGCTGATTTCACGATGAAGATGTTGGGGAGGAGCAGTTCCAAGTAGTTATTCTGGGTTGTATGTAATGTTTGAAGCCTACAGGCAATGAATTCCTCTAAGGCCTACGGGCCATGTAATAATTACACCTACGAGCCTTGTAAGGGTTCCACCGCACCCCTTGAAAGGTGGATTATCAAAAATCAATAAAAAATGAAGGCCTTCGGGCCATTAGAGTATGTCCTTTGGGGAGAATGGGATATCCATGAAGGCTGATCTAGGACAATTACTCAGCAACTAGGAGAGCTCACAGCCCAATTTTCTAGTCTTTTGTTGGATGATGGGAGTGGTAGGAAAAACATCCTTCCACCAGTAGTAGAATTGTTTTAGGATGTCTTTCCTAAAAACTTTTCAGGGTTACCACCTAAGAGAGATGTGGAATTCACTATTTAACTCATGTCGAGGGCTGAGCCGGTATCTATTCCACCTTACAAACTGGAAATAACTGAGCTTCAATAGATCAAAACTCAGTTGGAGGAGTTGGAGCATAAAGGGTTTATCCGTCCAAGTACGTCTCCATGGGGATAACCTATTTTTTTGCAAAGAAGGATGATGGGAGTTTACGTTTGTGTTTCGACTACCGAAAGTTGAATAAAATGACCGTGAAGAACCGATATCCTCTTCCACGTATCAATGATCTGTTTGACTAGATGAAGGGGGATTCTGTGTTCTCAAATATTGATTTGAGAATAGGGTATCATTGGGTGAGAGTTAGGACCTTTGATATACCAAGAACTGCTTTCAGGAGTAGGTATGGCCTTTATGAGTTTATCGTAATACCGTTTGGGTTGACAAATGCTCTGGCGGTGTTTATGGCCTTGATGAACAGGATATTTCATCCATTATTAGTTCAGTTTGTGGTGGTGTTTGTGGATGATATCTTGGTGTACTCTAAGACTCATGATGATCATGACCAACATCTTGACATTGTCCTGGGTACACTGAGAGAGCATCAACTATATTTCAATCTATCTAAATGTCAGTTTTGGATTGACCATGTACACTTTTTAGGGCACATAATCTTGGAAGAAGGTGTGGTGGTGGACCCAGAAAAATTGCAGGAATTGGTTTCTTAGGAGCATCCCAAGAATTTTTTTTATATCCAAAATTTTTTGGTATTAGTTGGATATTACAGGAGGTTCATCCAGGACTTTTCCTGATTGGCAGAACCGCTTTCAAGTTTGACAAAAAAAAGGATAAAGTTTTATTGGACAGAAGCATAAAATAATTCTTTCTATGAGTTGAAGAAGTGCTTGACATCAGCACCAATTTTGATCTTACCTAAGTAAGATGAGGAGTACACGGTGTATTTTGACGCTTCTAGGATCGGACTCAGAGTTGTGTTGATGCAAGGGGATCGAGTTGTTGCTTATGGGTCTTAGTAGTTGAGGTCACGTGAATGGAATTAACCTACGTATAACCTCGAGTTGGCAACAATGGTTTATTCTCTTAATTGTTGGCGACACTATCTTTTGGGTGAAAAGTTTACAGTTTTTACAGATCACAAAAGCTTGAAGTATATCTTTTCACAACACGACTTGAATCTTTGGTAGCGAAGATGGGTAAAGTATATGCAGTCCTTCGATTTTGAACTGGAATATACACCCAGAAATGGGAATAGTGTGGTTGATTCCTTGAGTAGGAAAACTCAGACTCAGTTGGTACACGAGTCAAGTGAATAATGGAAGATGATGACTTTGTTGGCAGAAATTCATGTGGTAGTTCAAGAGAGTCGGGAGAGGATGACTCTGGTTTCTGTAGAAGTGGAGTATATACTCTTGAGATGGATTAGGGATAGTAAGTATGAGGATATGGAGTGTTTATACTTAATTGAAATCCTTGAAGGTGGGGAGACACCTTCGGACTGGATAATAGATAAGGATGAGATCATCTATGTGATAAATCGATTTGTTGTGCCTACGAGTATGCGAGAGGAACTCATGCGCGAATTTCATGCCTCAAAGTGGGTGGTACATCCAGGGGTGACAAAAATGTACCATGACCTACGGCAATAGTTTTGGTGTCCAGGAATGAAAAAGGAGATATCAGGGTTCATAACAAGATGTTTCACCTGTTAGCAGGTGAAGGCAGAGCATCAATGACCTGGAGGCTTATTGCGGCCATTACCTATTCTAGAATGGAAGTGGGATGGCATGACTATGGATTTCATGGTAGGACTTACAAATACTCTTAGGAAGAATGATGTTATTGGGTAATTTTGGATCGACTAATAAAGGTATCACATTTCTTACCTATCAGAGAAACCTTTACAGTAGAACAGTTGGGAGAACTGTATGTACAAGAGATAGTTTGTTTGCATGGGGTTCCACAGACTATAGTTTCAGATCGTGATTCGTTCTTTACTTCATGCTTCTAGAAGGGCTTACAGAAGGTGCTTGGTACATAGGTTTTGTTAAGTACGGCCTTCCACCCACATACAGATAGGCAGTCGGAGCATACCATATAGGTGTTAGAGGATATACTACAACCATGTGTGCTTGACTTTGGTGGTTCTTGGGAGAAGCATTTAGATTTAGTGGAGTTCTCCTATAATAATAGTTATTAGGTAATTATATAGATGGAACCATATAAGTCACTTTATGGTAGACTTTGTAGATCACCGCTATGTTGGTTAGAGGCGGGTGATTCAGAGCTGTTGGAACCGAGTCTCGTTTAGGAGACATCGAAGCAAGTTCAATTGATTCGAGAACATATGTCTATAGATCAGAGTAGGAAAAAGTCATATGATGGTAGACATAGATAACCCCTATAGTTTACATATGGTGATTGTGTGTTCCTTCAGGTGTCGCCTAGATTGGGTCACCACTGGACTATTTGAGGTGCTGGAGAGAATCAGGCCAGTGGCATACCGATTAGTCCTTCCATAGAAGTTCAGCGCTATGAATGATGTTTTCCATGAGTTACAACTACTACGGTATCACCTTGACCCTTCTTGCATGATTTATGTGGAAGAGGTTGACCTCAAGATAGATGCGTCCTTTGAGGAGCATCTGATACGTGTGTTGGGTTATAAAGAGAAAGTGTTATGGGGAAAGTTCATTCCATTAGTTCATGTGTTATGGAAACATGGAAGTGTTCAATAGGAAACTTGGGAACGGGAAGCAGACATGAGGGATCAATGGCCAAATCTTTTTGGCTTGGGATCTTAGAGAAGTTTGAGAGTGCAGCTTGAGGAAGAGATGTTATAAGGTAGAGATATTATAAGATCTCGACCTTTTCTAGAGTCATCTCAAGCATGTTTTCAGGTACTTTTTTAAGATTTTAAGTGCCTTTTATTTAGATCAGTGGTTTGGGTGTGTTTGGGTTAAAATTTAAGAAAAAACTAATGGACGGTGGGGTGCGCACGGTTTGACAAAACTGTGCGACTAAACCATTCCAATAGATAGGTTTACATAGTTTGCACACAGTTTGAGAAGTCGTGCGACTAAACCATGCTAACCATGTAAACCTGGATAGAGGGGTCTGTATGGTTGGTGCACTATTTTCCCTAACTGTGCGCCTCAACCTAGGAAACCATGTGCATGGAATTTAATATCCGAAAATCCTTTTTAAAACCACCTGAACCCCCCCGAGACTTCCATATTTCAACCTTGTCTTGGGCTTGACAAATTTTAGGTGTTCCCAAAGCCTTCTGGAGGGATTCCAAGGTGAGTCGAACACCTTTCTTTGAGATCAAAAGCTCGAATTAAAGATCTTCTCTCTTCCCAGTAAGTGGATTTCATCACGTTGCTTCTCTCGTTATTCCCTTTATCTTTCCTTGATCTTTTCATGGAATATTTCCACTATTTCCATGGATTTAAACCTATGAGTTGAGATCTAGATCTAGGATTGTAGATCTAGATCTAGATTTTCAAGATCTTGATTCCATTGATCTTAATTTTGGTTTAAGGATTTAGATCTGAAGCTTGATTGATGACGTTATGCCGCTCAGATTTTGGGGATTTTTGTTGGGATAACATCCATTAATAAACCGAGGTAGGCTGTCTAAATCAAACTTCTATAGTCTTGAATTTGATATGTGAATGCGAGTTTATGAAATTTCTAGCTTCCCTTGATAATTGATTTCCTAAATTGGAATAATTAGGAATGTGTAATTTTGACTTGTGATTGCGTCGGTGATTAATTGATAATTGAATCACATAATAATCGAAGGGGGGTTACCCAAATTGATATTATAATTAAGATATTTAATTTATTATGATAAGATAATTAATTGGGGGAAATTAATTATGAAGTGTTATTAGCTATGAAAGATAATTAATTGTGAGAATTAATTATGTTCCATAATGTTGATCAAATAAAATTAATTGTGAGAATTAATTATGACAATTTGAGATTTAATATGGATAATTAATTGTGAATAATTAATTATGGAATGAGAATTGTGTTGATTGATTAATTAATTGATGAATTAATTAATGGGTTATGTGCTTGGTTAATTGTTGAGTTAACTAATGGCCTTTGAAATGTTTAACTAATCATTGGATTAGTAATGGAATGATGTGGATAATTCTTGTGAATTAATGAATGATTAAATGGATGAGATTTTTTTGGTTCTAGACATGGTGTTCTAGAGTGATTAGAAGTTGGGACTTGGACATGACATTCCTCCCCAATAGTTATCTAAGCTTGAGATTATGGGGTGATAGGAATGAAAACCTACACTGAATGAGATATAGAGTGATAGGCATGATGACCTACACTTAAGGAGATTTGGATTACTAGGAATGACGACCTACACTCAATGAGATTTAGGGTGTTAGGCATGGAGACCTACCCCAAATGAATGATAATAATGAATGATGATTCAAATGGGAAACATGAATTGAAACTGGGCCTAATGTGATGATTAAAGATTAAATTACAATGTGATAAATGTTTAATTATTAATTTTATTTATTTATTCATAAAACTACATACACTATCTTTTGAATGGACTTGTTTTAGACATTTTTGGTGGTGGCCTACTGAGTAGTACTCACACCCTATTTGGGCCACCTGATCAGCACTCGAGCAAACTTTTTTGGTGTGGAATAGGATAAGGGCAAGGCCCTAGGATAGGTTGTTGTTTGGGATTGGAGCATGGGAGAGGGAACCAGGTGTGGATCGGGACCCGCTTGGGAGTCGTTGTGGATTTACTTTTAGTTTCATTGTAGACACTTGACATTCACATTGTCGTTGCATGTTTTACCTTTTAGTTGAGTATTGTATTTTCCTGTTTTGAATATCATATGACATGGTATTGTCCTAGTTATTTATACACTTCCTCACTTGGTTATTATTGTTGTTTTCTTCCATTGGTGTTTTGATTCTGATAAAAGAGGGTATAGTCTCCCCAAGACTAACTTACAAGACCCTCGCTGCTAGTCGGCACCCTCTGGCGTACAGGGAGGCACGCTTGAGGGCATGTGTTCAACCAGCTCAGGGCACTATTTAGGGGCACCCAAGTTGGGACGTCGCATAGTGGATCATAATTTACCAATCCACATGAGAAAAATACTCTTAACACACCCATATAAATCCAAAACATATTCCCCAATTCAATTCTATAACAGTCATTAAAAAGAAAACTATTGAAGAGAAACAATTTTTCTTATTGTTTGTAACTGAATTTGAGAAGGCTTTGCAATGTGGTCTTGGAAACCATTCCACAGCCTCCTTGAACAACCCTCCATGTTGAAGTATGTGATGCAAACACCACCTATTAGATTCTCCATGATGCAGTCCTTCCCTCAGTAGTGTGGTCCCAATTCTATAGAACCACTATGATGTGGTGACGCCTATTTTGGCCAGAATAATCATTAAACACAATTTTAATCTTCCAAAGGATTATCAAAGTCCATAAGCCTTTACTCGGACATGATTAAACTAAAATACTCCAAGGTGGAGAAGGAAATAAGACTTTCCATATTTTAAAAAAAGATTCAGGACTTTAAAATCTCACCCTCTAAGGACTTCTCATCCTCAAAAAGCATCCCAAGAATTCCTACTTGAACAAATCAGTACACTACGCTCAAACATTAGCCTCCCACTCCCAAGCATCATCCTAGATCCTCCCATGTAACCACAAGATCCGAACAAGTGGTATTGTGTTCCCTATAAGGACTTTCCCACTCTGGTCTATGATTCACACTAGGCACTCCTTTTATAATGTGTCAAGATCTAACTCAACATCCTCATGGTCAATGACATGAACAAGATCAGGCATGTACCTCCGGATCTGAGACACGTGAACCACGTCATGCATACCTCGGTAACAATAAGGAAGATCCAGATGATATGCCACTATCCCAACCTGCTCGGTAATATCAAAGGATCCAACATAGCATGAGGCTAGCTTGACTTTCTTCCTTAGATATTGGTGGCCTAACTAAGGATTCACTCTCAATAAAACTCGATCGCCTACAACAAACTCCAAAGTTCTCCTCCTGTGGTCAGCATAAGATCTATGCCTGCTCTGAGCAATCACCAACTACTTCTTGTCCAACTGCTCCCTCTCTAAGGTCTCCCACACCATACTAGGCCCAAAAACTACAACCTCACCTACCTTGTTCCAACATAGTGGTGAGAAACACATATATGTATAGAGAGCCTCAAATAGTTCCATTTGAATCAAATCCTAGTAACTGTTGTTGTATATGAACTCAACTAAGGCTAGATAATTATCCCATGATTTACCAAAGTCTAGGGTGAAAGCTTGAAGAATATCCTCCATTATTTGAATCGTTCGCTTAGATTTTCAATTTGTTTGAGTATGGTATGTTGTACTCAATCTTAGTTGAGTCCTTAAGGCCTTTTGAAAACCCTAACAAAACCGCAATGTGAAACGTGAATCTTTGTTAGATACGATACTCAATAGAAATTCATGTAAGCATGTTATCTCATAGAAAAAAATGATTTCCCAACTCATATACTAAGTGAGTCTCTTAAATCGATGATAAGTGAGAAACTTTCATTAAATGATTGATAACCACCCAGACAGTATCACAACTCCTAGGGGACTTGGGTAACCCCATCACAAAGTCCATTGTGACATCCTCCCACTTTCACATAGGCATTATAAGTGGATGAAGTAGGATACCATGATACTGATGGTCTACCTTAACCCTCTGGAAGGTAAGGTATTAGGAAAAAAATTCAGTGATGTCCTTATTCAACCTTGGACACCAAAATTGTCACCTGAAGTCATGGTATATCTTTTTCATTCTAGGATGTACCACCCATCTAGAGGCATGGAAGTCTCTCATCATATTTTCCCTGATAGAAGTAGGGACTAAAACTCTCCCATGAACATGGATCACATTTTCATCTTCCAATGACCACCCAAGTATTGGATCACCTCTAGATAGCTATTACTATATCACAACACACTCTAGGTCATTATCTTATCTAGCCTTTACCCAGTATACTAGAGAACATGTGACGACCATTGGATCACATGTCATCAATATCTATTCCTAAAAATCATCCATCCTCTACTATTCCAGCAAGCACATCAGGAACCACAGTTCCTCAGAAGGTCACTCACCAAGATCCTACTCCACCTGTGTCTTACGGATAATAGAATCTTTTATAATGTTACCTTTCCTGGGTTTATAATCCATCTTGAAGTAAAGTTTTTTTATATACTCCAACCAAAACCTCTATCTCAGATTTAGTTCTCATTGTGTGAAGATGTAATGAAGTATCTTTTGGTCAGTATAGAAAAAAAACCTCTCATTGAAGATATAGTATCGCCAACACTTCAAGGCATAGACCACGGATGCTAGCTCCAAGTTTTAGGTAGGGTAGTTCCCCTCATGGGGTTTCAGATGACATGAATCATAAGCTACTACCTTTTTATTTTGAATCAGAACTGCTTACAAACCAATACCTGATGCATCATAGTGTACTGAGTATCTGATCCCAGGATTGGGTAGGATCAACACTGTAGTTATAATCAACTTACTCTTCAACTCAAGAACCCCCTCTTCACACCAGTTCGACCACTAGAACTTTAATACCTTCTTCATCAACGTAGTCATAGGTGCTAATAGACGGGAGAAGTTATAGATAAAAATGTCGGTAGTATCCAACTAAACCTAAGAATATTTTGATCTCAAAAATATTATGGGGACATGTACAAGACATCACTACATATACTTTCTTTCATTCCATAGATATACCTATCTCATGCACTACATGCCCTAAGAACCTAAACTGTTGAATCTAGAAGTTACACTTAAATATCTTAGCATAAATATGATGTGATTGAAGTGTACTTAGGACTATATTAAGGTATCTAGAATTATACTCTAGGGTCATTGAGTAGATGAGGATGTTGTTAACAAACATTGTGATGAATAAGTCTAAATATGGGTAGAAGATATTGTTCATGAGATCCATGAACACTGCTAGAACATTTTTCAATCCAAATGGCATCACTAAGTACTCATAAAGCTCATGCCTACTCTAAAACACCATCTTTAGTATGTCCACCTATTTAACCCACAATTGGTAAAAGTTTGGTCGAAGATAAATATTAGAGAACCTCGGGGCTCCCCATAACTGGTCGAAAAGATCATCAATCATAGGAAAAGGATACTCGTTCTTTATTGTAACCTAGTTTAGCTTATGATAATCAAAATAGAGTCAAAGACTACCATCTTCCTTCTTGGAAAAAAATATAGGTGCACCACACATTTAAGTACTCTACCTAATAAATCCCCTGTGCTATGAATTTTTGAGATATACCTTGATCTCCTCCAGCTCAGTTAGTGTTATACGATAACGGGGTATCGAAATGGGTTGTGCACCCAACACAAGATCTATCATAGATTCAGCTCCCCTATCATGAGGAATTCATGTGAAGTCATCTGGGAAGATATCCTAATAGAGTTCCATGGTAGAAGAAAAGGTTTAGGGGGTTATCATTGATCTTATAGAGAGATCCAATCCCAAAATATATGTTTTGATCATCCCGAGATGACTCAAGTCTAGTCTAAATCTAACTACTCCCAGTTTCCACTCTTAGATCATCACAAAAATATCTCTCTTCAGTGAAGTAAATAAAACCCATCTCTGATAGCAATCAATGTGAACTTGAAATCTATTCAGCCAGTCCATACCAAGAATCACATCGAATCTTGTCATCTCCAGTATCATGAAGTCTCATAGAGTCCATAACTAGAAATGGTTATAGGATACACTAGTAATCACTGAAGATGGTTCACTTTCATTCCCAACAGTGTGAAAAGGGAAATTAACTCATAAGACAACTTTACTAGTAAGTCAAGTCCAAAAATAACTTGTGTATATATGAAGGAATGGGAAGAACTATAATCAAAAAAGGCAATAGATAAAGTAGAGGTGATCAAAACCACACCTCGAATAGTAGATGGTCCCTCACTTCCATCTATTAGATTTTGATCTATTATGTAAACACGGTCTGCCTTAGCTCCACGACCCTATCCTTGAGATGCATGTCCAATCTAAGTAGATGTTTGAGCTTACTGTTGAGGACCCTAGATGGATCCCTAGGTCTTAGATTGCATCTATCCTCCACCCATGTGGAATCTTAGCCTCAAAATCCTAGAGAAAAAATGTTGGAGATGAACCTTCTTGTTACACTATCAACAGGTGGTTTGAGGTGTTGTGCATAACGTTTGATAATGACCAACATTTCCACAGTTGAATAATTATGTATCTCCTCATGAGGGGGCTGATGAAGTCATACTCTTCTTAGCCTGTATTCCACTGCCATGTTTTACATATAAAGCATGACTGATTATCACCTATCAACCATTCAAAGTTTTGGTTCTCTGCTAGTATGTATAGTGGAACTCAGGTCGAATCCTCGGTGATAATAAAAATTTTAGATTCGATTGTTTCCGATTTGTCTTTTAAATGAGGTGTTTGTTTGCAGAGATTAATTAAATTTATTGGTTGATGATTTTTTAAAAAAAATTGATAAATATTGGGGTGATTTAATTATTGGGTATTTAAGATTATGATATCCTTTATATTTGCTTAATATTGTGTTAAATTAACACCAAATTCACAAGATGATTTTGATTGGAATTCCCTAGTGTTGTGGTCTTAATCCAACCCTTAACTTAACTAGGTTTCTAATATCAATCAAAAAAATTATGGTAGTTTATTTATAGATTAAATAATCCATGTAAACCATAAATTAAAAAAAATCATGTCATTAATCCATGACATTTTAAGTTTAACATACACAAGGTTAACATAAAGAATATTCAACGAGCAAAAACTCTCAATCACTTAACATCCCAAAATTATGACGTACCCCAATGGTAGATTTACTCATCTATTTATATGGTTAGTAATATGGTAATATTTTTTTATGGTGATGAATTATAAATATAATTAAAATAATGGGATAAGAAAAGAGTTGAGCCTCGAACACACACACGAACGGTGAAGAGGGTTAAAAATGCACTTTTGATTGAATGAGAAAACAAAAGAGGAAAGGGATTTAAATTTTATTTAAAATATTTTAAGACCATTAATATTGAACAATATATAGTGGATGATTAAAATAGAATATTAAGAAGAAACATTCATTAAAATTCAAATGAAATTGAAAGCAACTTACGCAATTACAATTGAAAAGAACACAAAAGAACGTGAAAACAAAGAGAGGAGGAAAGGTCTCTCAAGTGAAAACTTGAGTTTGGAATATCCTCCTAAAAATTTTGTAGGTCCTTGGTCATTCCAATATATCCTCATATGCTATGAAATTCCAACCCCTTTCAAGTATAAGAGGGGGATGTATTTATAGCCTAAGGTGGTGGACTGTTTGCATTCCAAAACTGACCATTAAGTTGTATCACTGATTTGGCCATCCAGATAGTTTAATCTCAATATATCTTATTCTTAAAAGTTTTATATACTGATTTGGAATATCAACACTCAAAATTTTGTATCCATTGGACTTTTTTATCCAATGTTGTGGTTATTTCACTAAACAATGTTATTTTATCCATTTTTAGTCGATTTTTTCCTATCTAAATATGAATGCATTTTAGGATAAGAATATTCCCTCTAATCCAAACCATTCATTCTAAAAAGTTTTTTTGCATATATCTTATCTTTCACACCATAAAATCTCAGCTCAATTAGATGATTTTATTTGGAGAAAATTCAATAATGGTGGGCTATTTTTAATTCCCATAGAGAATGATGGGTTGGACTTAAAAGCATCAGTTGGGCCCCTTTTTGGTGGATTTGGGCCTTAAAATTTTTATCCATGATTATTTTGGATGTTAATGAATATATTAAGGAGTTTAATCAAATTTTTTCTTCTGTTTTGAGCCTATAAATTCTATCTTCATGGTTGGTCCAGATTCTTTGACAGATTCATTGGGCCTTCTTGTGTGGTCCATATGACCCTTCAAATGGCAGAATTGGCCCAAGATTCAGTTTAATGATTTGTATAAAATTGAATAATTAACCCTAAAAATAATAATAACATAATTTGGATAATTAGTGTGAGAGGTATAATTAAAATAGTAAACTGAATCGAATCCGGATTAATAAAAATAATGCTCAAAAATATATTTAATATTAAAACATGAGTATTTCAAACCAATTATGAACTTTTCATTGAAAATCGGTAAGGGGGGTAAATAAAAGGTTATGAATATATGAATAAAGTCAACTCCCCCACACTTAGTCTTGTTTATTTCCTCATTTTACAACAAATATAAAAACATAACAAAATCATTTTCACTCACAAAAAAAATATTTAAAATTTTGTTTTCACCAATCAGGGGGGTCTAGACTAGTTAACTCATCCATAAATAATTCCACAAAAAAATTATAGAAATAACGTTACAAAAACAATTCATTTTTCATGCTCAAAATTAGAAATGTAAAATGTAGGCACTCAAAATTTACTCCTCTCAAGATGATAAAAATTTATTTCTGGAGGTTCACTCATTTACCAACCAAAAGTATAAATCTTAGAGTTTAAAAGAGATCTCATCTTCCATTCCCTATCCTAAAGTGTACAATAATTAAGAGGTATTTTTAGTGGTTTTCAATTTATATGGGATGATAGGAATATAATAGCTAAAATATAGGAAAATAGGGGTAAAAGACCAACATGGAAAAAGCAATGCACAAATTTTGTGAAATGAAACATGGAAGGAAGTGGAAACACACATTTATAAGGGTGTGAATTTTTAAAGGAATACAAGAGAGGGAGAAAATTTAAAGGTGGTGAAAATATGGAATATGTACAAAACAAAATAAAATTTCTCCCAATGATATAAGAAAAGATGATTCAAGTGTTCTTTTTTCTGTTCTTTTTTGAAAGTTGAACTTGAAACAAATCTCACTCTCATCTCCCAACCCATGTTTGATCTCCTCATGACACTAATTTTAATAGTTATAACAAGATTAAAGGTTTAATAAGGGTTATGTTTCACCTACACAAGACACAAATCATTTTTTCATATTTTTTTAACACTTTTCAATAACATGTACAAAATCATATAAACATTAATTCATTCCAAAAACTCACCAGATGACAACCTCTCCCTCAAACATAAATGTATGATTTCCCTCAAGCATATGATAACATGCTGAAAATCAATAAATAGATACCCAAAATGAAATCCATTCCCCCCCACACACACACTTAAATTTCACTAAACCATGCAATGAAAATCCATGTAGATATTGGGTGGAACAAGGTTTTGGGCTTGTAATGTGGCTATCAAAAAAGGTTTTCATAGGCTCTAAGGGGATTTCAAAAGGAGGGTAAATGTAAGGGTAATGGGAGGCTATTTGGCTATTGTGATTCTCATGTGGTTCATAAAATTCATCTATCATATTAACATACACTAAAGTAGAAATTCAGCTTGAAGGTCTATAAACTCAAGACTCTCAATAGGGGGTGAAAACAAAAAAATGAAAAGATGGTCATAGATGACCTTGGAATGAAAGATAATGTTATTCCTCATGGTTGGAGAATAATCGTTTTCCAAATCAAAAATTGAGCATTAAAAATTTATTGTTCTTAACATAAAATTCTTTATCCAAATTTAGGATGAAAATACAAAATTTTTTAGATAAAAACAAGTCTTTTGACTCCCAAAAATGGTAGGAAAAAAATTCAAAATTTAATGGTGAGTAATTATGAATCTTTTTGTTTTTTTATATATTTTTAGTTTTTAAAATACACACCCGCACAAAATAGAAAGAGGAAAAAAGGGTTTTATAAAGAAAGTGGTAAAAAAATGAGAATGAGAGAGGAAGAATAATAAAGATAGAAATAGAGGGAGAGAGATAGAAAGAGGAGAAGGAAGAAGAATGAAGAGAGGGAGATGGAGTTAAAGGAAAATAGGTACCCCCTGGTTTGGATTTTGTGGGTCGTCATCTCCATCTAGTAGTGGGTTGATGGAAGTTGATATGGTTCCTAGGGAAGGTGTCCTCTCTAGTGATGTTATGGAGAGTTTCCATTACCTATAAGATAAAAAATATTATTCATTTAATGACAAATTAAAAATAAATTTAGAATTCATAAAAGTAAAAAAACTTGGGTTTCCTCCTAAAAAGAACTACATTTATTTTTTCTACAACTGGACAGTTACAGTAGACTACCCATAGTCTAATGGTAGCCACCATATTTTCTCATCTTCAATGTGTTTCCAGAAGAAGAAAAATCTCATTTGAGATGCTTGATTGTTCATTGGATAATTTCTTCACTTACTTGTTGTGTTTTCAATTCAATGGAGGTGGAAAGAGAATGTGGGTATCCACCCTTTGGTCTTCAACTTAAGGATTAGTGTAGTCCATTGAGGGTTATTTTTCTATGCTTGGAATTTCATGAAGATGCTTCAATTCTGATGGTGCATTTATGTGTTGTTCATACAATATGAAATCAGAGTATGAGATCCCAGTTGTTTTAAAATCATTTTTTTCATTGCATTCTAATGCGAAGTAATGAGGATCAAAGGGGGCATGAGACTCAATATATTTTTTTAGATCATTATATAAATATTTTTTTCCAAATAATGGTCAATTTCAACCTCACTAGCGACACTTTATTAATTAGGGAAAAAATCACACAACATTAATTGTCATTGGGATAAGATAAGCACATTGGATCAAGGTACACCTAACATATAAGAGAATTTCAGAATCATGGATAGTAAATTATGAATGTTGTATAATATGATTTGAATCAAAAAATGAGAATGCTAGTTCATTTTCCTCATTATCATCCAAGTGGAGATTAGAGGTGAGTTGGGATTCCAAATAGTTTTCAAGATTCTTTAGATCGATGGAGTTTACATGTGAAAGGTCAACATCAACTTCTCCATTTATGACTTGGTTAATAAGTATGAAATATTCACAAACTCATCTATCATTAGAATAGAAAGAACGTGATGGATCAGGGTTCAACACACTCTCAGAGAGACTTTCATATGCATGGATAGAGAATATAGAGTGATCATATGATGGGTATTTCATGGATTTAAAAATATTGAACTTGACCAGTTGGTCACAAAATTCAATGGATAAGATGTCAACATGGACATAAATTTTGGTTATTGATGTCATGAGTAAAGTTCTTCCTATAATCAGATGAGATTGGAAAGAATTCGTCTCACCTTCTATGTTAAGGACATATAAGTAAACTGGGAATATAAGATCATTGACATGGACAAGGACATCCTCAATTATTCCCTCAGTAATGGCAGTGATTCAATTTTCTAACTAGATGACAACACGCATTGGGTGAAAGGGACTAAGACCAAGGTTGGAGAATATGGATTTGTACATGACATTAATAGAGGATTCTAGGTCTATGATTTCATCATCAAAGTTGTAACTCCCTATTTATTATGGAACCACAAAGGTCCCTATATAATTTCACTTCATGGGTATGGAATGCTAGGTTGAAACATTTTCAATGGTCCTCAGTTGTCTCTTATGAGTAAACAATTTATTAAGAAACTTTTCATACTTGGGGATTTGTTTAATGGAATCTAAGAGGGGAATGTTGACTTCAAAATGTATAAACATGTCAATCATTTCAGAATCAGGTTCAAAGGGATTCTTTGTCTTTTAGACGGCTTGAAGAAAAGGAATTTGGTTTTTTAGAGGGATGGAAGGAGTCGAGGTAGTGGATTCAGGTTTCTTTTCTATACTTTTATTATTTTCTTTTTCTATCTCAGCATTCAAAGGTTCATTTGAGGATCCTTCATGAGTCATAGCGACTTGATTTCCTTATTTAAGTGAAATTTCACTTGCATTACCCTTAGGGTTGGGAAATGGTTGAGCTATGAGTTTGAAAGAATTGGATTGTTGATACTGGTTGAGGTGGGATGCAAGTTAACCAATTTGTGTCTTAATGTTTTTTAGGATAGAATAGGTGAAGGAGGCAAGATCTTCCATAGCACTTTCTCATGGTTGTTTGAAAGAAGAGGCATGTCCCACATTAGGATTTCCTTTATTTTGGTTCTTGGGAAAGTGCTTGTATTAGGTTAGGAACTAAGAAGGATCACTAGGATAGTGGAATCCAGGAGGAGTAGGAGGAATATGTGGAGGATTTTTCCTTTGAGGTTATGGAACAAAAGGATAAGGTTGTTGGAAGTTACCATAACCTTGACCATATTGGAATTAATTTGGATTTTGAGGAGGGAATTGGGGGGTGAGAGATGGGATTACCATAACTCAATCCAGGGTTATAGGTAGAAGAGAAGGTATTAGAGTGGGGTTGGGTGGAGTCTCTAATGAACTGGCCTAATTATTGAGGGATGGTGTTTCACTAAACATATGTTGCATTGAGCTCTATTGGACAAGAATCATTTGAGGGATCATCTTGAAGTTGTGGAAATGTGTCGGTTAGATGAGCTAGTGAACTATAGATTCCACAAGTTTTGATAGGTCTAAGGAACATATATTGTGGAGAATATGAGGTTGGGGATTTGTAAACCACCGCTAATGGGCACAAAAGACCTATAAGTTCACTTATCCACTTGATCATCTTTTTGGGAACTATGGATTGATTCTCTTGGACTTGTTTGAATTAAGCATGTGCTCGAGTATGGAATTATTGTGTGTTTGTATCCACATTTCTTATGATATCTTGTGTAGCTATAGGAGTTTTTTTAAAAAGAGTACCACCACTTATGACATCAATGAGAGTTCTCTCCATAGCCAATAACCCCTCATAAAAGTATTGGATCAAGAGTTGGTTAGGGATTTGGTGGTGTGGGTAGGATGCCACAATATTTTTGGACCTCTCTTAGTACTCATGGAGTGATTCATTGGAGAATTAAAAGATACCACTTATTTACTTTCGAATATAAGTAGTTCGAGAAACAAGAAAGAATTTTTTTTAAAGATATGCTTCATGTGAATGCATGAGTTATGGAACTAGGATGGAGGTAGTATATCCATGACTTGGCGGAGTTAGCTAGGGAGAAAGGGAATGCTTGAAGTTTGATTTGTTCTTCAGAAACCCCTTAAGGCTTCATGGTATAGCACACCACTTAGAACTCTTTGAGGTGAAGATGTGAATCCTCACTGGATAGCCTATGGAAATGAGGTAGAAGATGAATCAAACTCTATTTGAGTTCTAAATCAACCTCAATGTTTGGATATTGAATACCAAGGGGTTGGTAATTCATATCCAGGGCAGTGGGTTCTTTAAGGGTTTGTTCCCTAGGATTGGTCATATCTGGTTCAATTGGATGGGAAATGAATGGTTCTAGGGTGATTTGATTATCCCTAATAGTCCTCCTAAGTTGGCAAAGTGTTCACTCGATTTCTGAGTCTAAAAAATCCAATGGATTTTTTGGAAGGTTGCAGGATATTTAGAAAATTTTGGAAAATATGAGAAAGGTGGGTTTTTATTTGTGTTTTTTTTCTTTTTTTTTCTTTTTTTAATTTTTTTTTTGTTTTTTTATAAAAATAAAAAATATTGAATACTAATCACACCATCCCCAGCAACAGTTCTATTTGAAGCATTTATGATTGTATTTTATCGACCGTTCAAAGGTCTGGTGCTCTACTAATGTGTATAATGGCACTCAGGTCGAATCCTCAGCGATGGTACAAATTTTAGAGTCGATTTTTTCTGATTTGTCTTTTTAATGGGGGGATTTTTTTGAAGATCTAAATTAAATTGATTGATTGATGAGTTTTTATTTAACAATTTGATAAATATTATAGCGAGTTCATTATTGGGGATTTAATATTATGATATCCTTGATCTTTTCTTAATATTTCATTAAATTAACACCCACTTCACAAGATGATTTTGATCAGAATTATCAAGTTTTAAGACCTTAATCCAAGCCTTAACTTAACTAGGTTTCTAATATCAATTAAAAAATATATAGTAGTGTATTTATGGTTCCAATAATCCATGGAAACCATATTTTAAACAAAACATGTCATTAATCCATAACATTGGAAGTTTAACATACACAATGTTAACCTAAAGAATATTCAATGAGCAAAAACTCTCAATCACTTAACACCCTAAAATTATGACTCACAAAAATGGTAGATTTACTCATCTATTGAGATAGTTAGTAATCTGGTAATATTTTTTTATGGTGATGAATTATAAAGAGAATGAAAATAATTGTATAAGAAAAGAGTTTTGCACCGAACACACACACGAATGGTGAAGAGAGTTAAAAACACACTTTTGATTGAATGAGAAAGAAAAATAAGAAAGGGGTTTCAAATTGATTTAAAATATTTTAAGACCATTAATATTTAACAACATATAGTGGATTATTAAAAGAGAATATTAATACAAAACATGCGTTAAAATTCAAATTAAATTGAAAACAACTTACACGATTACAATTGAAAAGAACACAAAAGAACATGAAAACAAAGAGAGGAGGAAAGGTCTCTCAAGTGAAAACTTGAGTTTAGAATATACTTACAAGACTTTAGTAGGAACTTGGTCATGAAAATATATCCTCTTATGCTATGAAATTCCAACCCCTTGCAAGTAGAAGAGGGGGATGTATTTATAGCCCAAGGTGGTAGACCGTTTGCATTCCAAAACTGCCCCTCAAGTTGGCTCACCAATTTGGCCATCCAGACAACTAAATCTCGAGATATCTTAATCTTAAAAGTTTTAGATATTAATTTTTACTATCAACCCTAAAAAATTGGTGGCTAGTGGACCTTTTTATCCTATTTTATGGTTATTTTACTAAACAATGTTATTCTATCCATTTTCCAGTCAAGTTTTTCCTTGGTCTAAATGTGAATTAATTTTAAGCCAATAATATGCCCTAAAGTATGAAACATTTATTCTAAAAATTAATCCTTCTATATATTATCTTTCACACCACAAAATCCCATCTAAATTGGATGATTTTATTAGGATAAAAGTCAAGAATGATGAGTTGTTTTTATTCTCAGACAGAATGGTGGGCTGGACTTCAAACATCAGTTGGGCTGATTTTTGGTGGATTTGGGCCTTCAAATTTTTATCCGTGATTATTTTGGATATTCAAAAATATATTTATGAGTTTCATAAAATTTGATCTTGTGGATTGAGCCCATAAATTCTATCTTCATGGCTGGTCCAGTTTCTTTGACAGACTCATTGGGCCTTCTTGTGTGGTTTATATGGCCCTTAAAATGGAGAAATTGGACCAAGATTCAGTTGAATGATTTGTATAAAATTGAATAAGTAACCCTAAAAAACAAGAATAACACAATTTGGATAATTATGTTGAGAGTTATAATTAAAATAGTAAACTGATGTGAATCTGGATTAATAAAAATAATGCTAAAAATATATATTTAATGTTAAAACATGAGTATTTCACACCAATTATGAACTTTTAATTGAAAATTAGTAAAGGTAGTAAATAAAAAGTTATTAATATATGAATAAAATCAACATACCTAGACTTTATATTACTATTAATAGAAGTGTCACTCGTGGTAGTAGGAGGAGGTCCACCCATCTAAGTAATGAAGGATGAAAGAAGTCATATTGCTCGATCCTCCTCCAGACCCTTCTCTACCATCTGGGCCTTACAAAGCACCTGGGTATAAGTTGACAGGTTGAAGTTCCTGACCTGTAATCTTAACTCCTATCAAATCCTGATCTCAAACTTCTTGGATTTCTACGCTTTATCCCCAACTAAGAGAGGAGAAAAATGAAGAAGCCCTATGAAGCATGTCAAATAAGAAGACACTATCATCATCCCCTAGTGAAGCTCTATATACTCCTATGATTGGTCCAACTTCATCATACCCAAAAAGAAATCTTTAAAGGACTGGTCCTTGAATGTTTCACACATGAGATCCTTGCATCTTCTAGCCTGAAGCATAACATCCCACAAGTTCACAACAATGCCTTAAAGTATAAAGGTTTAAAGATTCACCCTCCAATCCTCTGGGGTCTCAACCAAGTCAAAGATACTCTCAATAATTTGAATCCATTCCTCAACATTTTGAGGGCCTCCATTTCCCTAGAAAGATGGAGGATTCTAGAGCCAAAATTCTCAAGCATAGTCAACCATAGTTCTAGTGACTCCCCCACCTTGGATGGGAACTAGTAGAAATACTCTTGGATGAAGGGGTATTTCTTATTGAACTACTGGAGTGGGTGTGGGAGCATGCTTTGTATCATCCTCCTGCACAACAGGTGGTCCCACTAGTCATCTATGTGGCAGGATCTTTAGAAACATGAATATAACATTTACGGAAAAGGAGAGTCATAAGGATAAACCACGATCAATCTATAGGATCATAAAAAGGTTTACCTAGGATTTTACCCTTAATCCAAGGAATATCCCTCCTTAACTAACCAAGGTTATATGTACTCGTATATTATTTATGGTCATATATATACAAACAAAACATAATAGCTTACTCAGTTCAACTAACTAATGCAAACAAAGATATATCACAACAGCATGGTAGAACATATATATCACACAAAAGAGAAACTATCCCAAACAGATAGAAAAAATTAATACATTTAATTAATGAACTAATATGCAACACAAAAATAGGAATATATATGGAATCCAGACCTACATGCTTAGTCCTAATGCATGAACACACCTTAAACCTCATAAAAACAGTAACAGGAATCTTGTTGACAGTAACTCTGAGGTTCATTACACATGTGATATCCAGGAACATGGTTTCTCTTCTACTATATCCCCACATAATTATATCCTTTCTACCATGTCCTAAGTTATTCCAAAAAAAATGGTGCTTTGATACCATTTTGTAACACCCCGACCCAAACCACCAGGCTTGAATCGGAGTGTCACATGACCTCATGGATGCCTCCACATATGCAATAGTCTGTTGACTAGTAGTAAAGTTCTAAGTTCATTAGTGGGGAGACTATGCCCTTAGTATCATGTCATAATAAAATAATAAAAAAAATTAGAGTAACATGTGGAAACTAAAAGATGGCATGCATGTCATAAAAATAAAATATATAAATGGGATCCCAAGGTGGAAATCCTATCTAGAGTATATGTAGTAAATGAATAAATAAATAAATATCATGGATTCCTCTAGATTCCATCCTGGACCTCCACCAGCTTCACGCTCCTCTTCTTAGCCATCAACCACAGACCCCTTGCCCTTATTAAGATCCCTAAATATGAAGTCTTCATGCACATTGAGATGCACATTCAAGTTGTGAGTAATAAAACCTAGTAATACACCACAAATGTGTCATTAAAAAATGTGCACTTTTATAATGTGAATTCCATAATAATAATAATTGTGTAATAAGCATAACAGTCATGCCACATGTACTGATCGGTCATGCGCTAACCAAGCCACCACTCTCCCCTAGTTGTACCTGCTTTGGATCCATACCATATAGATAATGGAGATATTAGTAATATCAGTACTATCCATAAGTCTATAGACATTTCACTTTACATCCTCAAGGCATCAAGTGAACATGCTACTTAGAATCCATAAGGCATCGAGTTGACATGCTACTCGGTATCCACAAGGCATTGAGTTTTGGAATGTTCCTTAGAATCCTCAAGGCATCGAGTTATGTCCATGATATAAGGATTTCATGCTCCACCGTCATCATCATCACACATCATGCGCACTCCCCCTATAATGGGTAATCATACCACGATGGTCACCTGTCACTCGCACCAAGCACCAAACCTCCAAAGGCAAGATAATACACAACATGTTATACCATGATAAACAAACATAACGTTACATCATGATATATATAATTTCACCATATATCAACATGGGAATCAACATCAAGCATATAATAAAGATATTCTAATAATTCTCATGGAAACAAGGGTCATATATGGGTATGATGATAACACCCACACCCACAATAAATCACCATCAATGGAGAACACAAATCATGCTAACACATGAATCATACTATGGAAAAATGGGTATATGATAATGCCAAATGCTAAGTAACTTCCTACCTCATGGTTATCAATTTCTACATCATGGTTCATCAAGGGAATCGTCACTTAAATCTTTCTTGCACATCAACTGAAATGCCTCACATGCCAAGGATTACTAAAACTGGTTCTAACCAACATGACATGGGTTTTAGAGTGAGGAAAAGGGAAACAAGACAAAAGGTAGGACCAAATATTACCTAATTCGATTTCAATCAATAGGAGTATTCAAGTTGAAAGAAGAAAGAAGAATTTCTCATGGAATGGCAATGAAGGAACGAAGCTTCAAACAAGGTCCTAGAAGGCTCCATGACGTAGGAAGAGTGTTTTAGAATGGAGGTGTACTAGAACAACCACCATGGTGTAGAGTGAGCCACCATAGTGCATAGGTGTGTCGAAAGAAGACCAACACAGCACAGGATGAATTGTTGTGGCATGGAGAGACATTAGAAGTCAGCCACCATGGCACATGAGGGACCACTACAATGTAGAATGAACATATTCAATGTGGATAGTACCATAAATTGACCCCCAGAACATAGAAAGGACCACTACAACATAGAATCACACTGAGTCATGGACTGTTATAGTGTAAGGTGAAATAATGAATCATGGAGTCACTTCTCCAGCCCTTTAGAATTCTCTAAAAAAATTATTCAATTGAGAGGTAAAAGCAGGGGATCATCAGAGATCCAATAGACTTGAGAAAACCCCTCTTAACACACCCTCATAAATACAAAATGGATTCCCTGATTCAATTCCATAACAACCATTAAAAGGAAAACTCCTGAAGACCAACAACATTTCTCATTTTCTTTAATAGACACGGATAAGGCTTTGCAACATGGTATAGGATACCACGGTGCAACCTCCTTGAAAAAATATCCACAAAGAAGGTTGTGACACAAACACCATCGATCATCTTCACCATGGAACAACCCTTACCTCTTCGGCGTGGCTCCAATTACACAACGCCACTATGGAACAACCACCTCCACTACAGTATAGTGCCACCTATTTTTACCATAAAAGTCACCAAAAAAACTTTTAAGATTACATAGGCTTCTCAAATTCCACAATCCTTTACTCAAACATGGTTCAACTAAAAAACTACAAGGGGGGGAAGAAATAGGCCTTTTCATATTTGAACAAAAATATGGGACTTTACAACCTCATTACCAGATTTATCGTTAACAACCATATTCCATATCACCAAGAAACTATATTACCATTCTCGCACCACACAACCATTCTTCATTCAATCTACATCACAACACATGTCAGTACCACCACAATTACCACAATTCCATCCATTTTATATACAACTAACCATGCCATCATAAAATCTTAACCACCACACATCAACACCCACTTCTTCCCATGTTATCCATGGAAACTGGCCATATCCCCTCTACCCAACACATTCTATCACCCAAAAACCCCCATATAAATTGCCACAAAACAACCCCCATAATAGACACATAATTTACAACACTAAAAACAAGTATACCAGCCACACACAATAATAAATTTCAGTAATAAGGCACTTCTATAATTCCATTTTTAAAACATGCCATCATATTCATTTAACATATCTTGCATGGGTGACAACACAATAATTAAAAATTTCACGCAACCATTTCATTACTATCTTTACTTGATTATCCATTTATGAAGGGTGATTCCAACAATAAAATCACATCAATATAACATAAAACTCAACAATAATAACAGTTTATGGTAGTAGTCATAAATAGTTATCAATCACATAACCCATATCAAGAAACCATGAAAACATGTGTGTTTCACCCAATTCCCTTCAATTTCCTTTAGTTTTATTCATTATATTTATTAGATTAATCCTTATCATCTAGCCAAAGTAAGAAAAAAAATCATGTTACTTCCATATTATACACAAAATAAAAGAGTATTCTAGGATCCCCTACCTCAATTGAAGCTTCACTAATCACTGTGTGGCATGAAAGGGAGAAAGAGTTAATCATAAGGCTCCAACCAAGCAAAGAAAACCTCAATAACCTAGAACACATTGTCCCCATAAAAATGACCCAGAGCCACTAAAACCACCAAACCACCTCCACAACCATCTTAGATAAAGTATAAGGGAAAAAACTAAGAGTAAAAGAAGAGGAACTCACTTTAGATCACTACTGGTTGATATCCTGAAGATAATGTCTAAGACCAGTTAAGGGACACTCAAATTCCTCCAAGGATGCACCGATTATTGCCTAAGGTTTGATAGAAATTAAAGGAATATAAAATAATTTATAGGGACTAGTAAATTTATATGGGTACTGGAAACTACAACGTCGTAGTGTGAGAGGTCATGGTCGTGTCATGACTAGGCCAAATCAAATGAAATCTAGAGATCCATGTCGTGATCTACTCTACGTCCCTTCATTTAAGTCTTATTAAATTCTATAATCTGATATAATAAATGAAGGGTTGCGTTGTGACTAAATCACTATGGCATGATGTCTCCAAGAACATAACCCCCAAAATATGCATCCTAGGATTCACATTGTGATAGTTATAGCGACACTATGAACCATTCATGGAAAATCTCAAAAACTTACCAAGGTACTTTAATTCCATAATCAAAACCTATATGTCATGAATAGAAAGTCATCAAAGGGGAAAATAATAATATTAAAAAAGTATTATGCGAGTGTAAATAAAATTTCTACAAGACTCATCCCACCAAAGTATAAGTCGTCTTACTTTGCTAAAAAAACTCCCCTTTAAACCCTTCACACTAGGACACACTTCTACTAAACCATGGCCAAGATTCCTTGAAAAACATGAAATCTAATCCTCATAGCCTACACATCATATTCAAGAAGCCTCCTCCACACTACAACTTATCACTTACAGAACCACCCTCTAATGCAGCCATCTCTTCACATCGTGACTCATAAACCCACTATGTAACCTTTTTCTCCTAACTAGAATCTCAGCTCCAAAAATACCTTTCTCCCTCAAATCTCCTCCCACCACATCCAACACCCTCTATAATAAAAGTAGTGAGATGGAAAATTCTAGGTTGTTACATTAGATAAATCTCAAATAATTCTCATCCCTAAAAATCACAACCAACCCAAATAGGAAACGAAAACAGCCAAACCCAAACACCTCCTGAGATATTCCTCTCAAACAGAGACAATGCCACTATCAAAACAAGATCATGAATCAAGGGATGGAAACCATAATCATAACAATATATATTCAATCATTTCAACATTAACTTGATCCAGAGAAGGAATCCCCTAAAACACATATGTTGAGAGAGATACCTTCCCAACAAGGATAATACTACCCAAAGAAACTACTCTTTACCAAACCACTCAAGGAACCACCCTTTAATTTCGAGGAATTCTACTTAAAAACCAGCCTAAATTCAACTGGGGGATACCTAAAACCTAAAAACCATGAGAGATACCTCTCAAATAGAAATCCCGCTAAAGAGGGATCAACATAATAGAAAATGATAGATTTCAACATCAATCACACCTACCCAAAACTCCACCTTCATACCAGCCATTAATATTTTAGTAACATCAAAACAAGTTTATGAAATCATGTTTCTAAAACCACTCATTTTAAGATTTCAAAACACTTTATGCACTTTCAAAACCATTAAAGTTTCTATAGTAAACTGAAAAACTAGTTTTTCTTCCATTTTAACTAAGTAAATGCTAAGTCAGCTCTCCCCTTTTTAAAACAAAACAAGATTTCATTTTTAAAACCACTTTAAGAGAGATAGAATGAGTTTTTTTTAGAAAATATTTTAAAATAAAATTACAAATATCATTTAAAAACACTACTTATGAAAGAAATAAATCCACCAACTCAAAACAAACCCACCCTTAAATTCTCAAACCAACTCGCTTTGTTCTAGATAGTTACCCACTAAAACCTGACCACCCCACAAAACAAAAACAACAAATTACCAAAACCAAGGAACAAAATGAATCATGAGATATTCATACTTCCAATGCCTCACAAAATTAAAACAAAAATAGATTAACCCACCAGACATAGGACACCTCGAGTTACTCAATCTCAGGTTACAAAGCTACACCCTAGATCTAAAAGACTACTTTACTCTCTGTTTCCACCTTTCACAAGGCTCGTAACTTAAGGTGACATCTTAAGACTCCTCAATAGACTAGATAAAATCCCTCTTGATCACCTTAGTATGATCCATTGCCTTTAAGTAATACTTTATCTACATACTCTCCACACTCTGTCAGATCATCAGGCTTAAGGTCAACTCAAAACACCATGCTTATAAGTCTTCATCAACCAAATGGTCTGGAAATTGGACCATCAATGCATAAAATCAAATATTGAGAGAATTTACATTGTACTCCCCTTACTGGATTTCCAAGATCTACTTCATATGTTCTCCCTTATGCACATGGGAAACAAAATGATCCCTAAATAAGGTAACAAAATCTTCCTAAGAAATATCTTACGAATGACCATGATTTTCCTTTCACCATGATTGAACAAACCTTTAAAATGATACCATTTCTATAGAAACTCTAAATTTATCTGGATTCCTCATCAATTCAAAGACAGCCTCAAACTTTTCTAAGTACCCCTTAACCTCGAGGCTCGACACCTCGCTAAGGTTCTTCGACACTTTCTGCTACTAAAATCTAGTCAACACCTTATCCCATGAATCTTTTCACTTACTAGAACATCACCTTGATGATGCTATAATTACATTCCATTAATAAAAACATAAAAAATAATAAGGTTTATTCAAATAATTAAATCACACACCAACAAAAAGGAAAACACAACCACACCACAAGAATCACATCAAATCCCACACCCCTGAACCGTTAAACCAACTCATGTTAGAGTTGGTGTCCTAGAACCAATTGGTTTGTGTTATAGATTACTGAATATATTAAAATAAGTAAATATTAAACATATTTTATCACATATTGATTGTTATTATGTATGAATTTAATGTGATAATATCCTAGGATATCTATCGCATCAAAAATAGGTTACAGTTGTTCCCAGCTATGATGAGAACCTTGAGATGCTATGATGGTTTCTTTTAAGTATTTTTCTTATGGTCATTATGAAAAACTATGAAGTTGAACATAGTTTTTCAACTTTTAGGTGTGAGTAATTTTAATAGGATGAGGTTTTATCTTATGAAGTTCGCGCTTGGTAATCTCTGAGATGGGAGATTATGAGGACAAACCCGCTAATAGGAATTTTGTATGTTTCTATGTAATTGGATATTCTAATATGTGAGTGCATGCAATGGTCCTTAGACTTCATGATTATTATTAATACATATCATGACTCACATACTTATATGTATTTATGAAACTCATGATGCAATATGTTCACGCTAAGTAGGTTACATTGGGTATGTCATAATTAGTATGTTATTAATGAATAAGTCGAGGATGGATTTTTCGATTACATTTATGAAATTTAATATCTCAAACTTTTGATTTTAATGGAACTATAAAAATAAATTTCATGGTCATGATGACATAGACATGTTCATTATAGATAATCAAAGAAAGTCATATCAACAATTAAGGTTGATGAAACAAGTATGCAAACTATTTGATGAGATGTCATGATAAAGTAATTGTATAACACATTTTTTGCTCATATGTGTTTGTCGATGTTGTGACATTAACTTCTTACTCTTGGGAACCGTTACCCATTTCTAGATAGCAATCTTGTACTTTAGGAAAGTATGTCTAATGCCAATGAGAAAAGTATCCTAGAGAGTCGCACAATAAGTGTTTTCATTAACCTCAATTAAATTCTATTTGCATATAATTATTGAAATAAATATTATTCTCAAGTATGAGGAATAATTTTATTCAAGATTTATTAATCACATAAATTAAATAAATATGTATTCTCATGGTAATTATTTAATTACATGAATATATAATATTTATTTATTATATTAATAAATATTTAATTAAATATTTATTTGAGTATTTGATAAATATCGAGGAGGATGAGTGGACCAAGAAGAGTTCTAGTGATAAATATTAATTTACAAGATGGTGAAATAATATTTATAGTCATGCCAATAAACGCATGCTACGAGAAAATATTATTATTATTATTATTACATGGCATGAGGTCATTTAAGGGTTTAATATATTATTAAGGGAATATGTGTAATTAAATAATATTTAACCCTAACTCATAACTCTATAAATATATATTTATGTCTATTGTGTTGGGGTTGATCTAATTGGAGAATATTTGTGCACAAAAAATATAGAGTTCTCTCTCAAGACTACAGAACGCTCTAGGATTTCTTCTCTCAAGCTCGAGAGATTCTCCTCCCTCATCTATTTTCTCAAGAATGAGAGTGCAAGGATGATTTGTAAATCCATAAGGAATCATCGCAACGATCAAGGAAAACACTGAAAAGTAATTGATCTACCACTCTATCACCCTACAATCCATTAACATTGTTCAGATATCAAATGAGCACATATAGATCACCACTATAGGGATTCTACACTTGGATCCTAAAAATTAAACGACGGTAGAACTAAAGGGTTTTAGATTATCAACATATTCATCAAAGAAAGATCTCAAGAATGAGGTATTCTTTATGTCTATCCATTAAAATTAATTATAAATTTAACATAAAAGAACCTCTTGGTTCTGGCGTGTCTATCAAGTTTCGTTGGAAATTTTTTGTTGGTCATGGATCCCACATCATGTACATCACAAAATATCCATTGAATCTAACATTTTTTTAGTCGATTTTACTATGTTTGGAACCTTTAAGAGGTATCAAAGTGGGTCAAATTCAAATTTATAATTATTTATTTGATTGTTGATCATTATGAATTTAAAAGTTATATTTCATTTCAAGTTTTAATTCATTATTAATTTGTTGTCAATGTATCATATTCCTCCACTTACTTTCACATTCACATAACCAATATCAATTAATAATTAATGAATAATGTATCCAATAACCCATCTAGAGGTGCCAAGAACTCTAGCTGGATAACACAGGGTTACATAGCATGTACTCCTTATTCATACGTTGTGTATCCTTGTTCATTATACCAAGACACTCATGTGGACTCTAAGTTATCATGTAATGAATGCACGCCGCGTGAATTAAATGCATTTCATGTTGACCAGCTAGGTTGGAACATGGTTTACATATAGATCTCATACATGCCATGTAGTCCATGTGTTTTTGTGGTGGAAAACATAGGGTCAAGACACATCATGTAATTAATACACCGCATGTATTTAATACACGATGCATGTAGGAAAGCAACCATGAAACTTGATGTCGCATACTGTATATCCTTCCTACATTTCTTGTACCTCATAAATGTCTATGGGTAATACACACTGAGTCCCTAGGCAGGTACTGCAGACATCTAGTGAAGCAAAGTGCACGTCGTGTATCCAGCCTGCACACGTCGTGTGCTTTACATGTTTATGTGGAAATATTAAATTTAATTAATTACTATATTAAACCTCATCAACCTATTTTTTGTGAGTCATTTAATTAATAGTGCACGTCATTCATAAGGTTTTATATTATATTAAATTCTTAATTAATTCTGTGTAATATTTGAAATTATAAGTCATGTATGGTCATTTCATACTAAAGACTCATCGTGCATTAAATTGTATAGGAAACATAATTTTCAGGTGTTTTGTGTGTCATTAATTTGATAATACATGCCATGAAATTATAACACATATCATGTATGCAATATGTCGTGTGAGTGCATTTTATACAATAAGGACTCTAACAGGTAGTTCAGACAGGTACTCAACGAGTTGCTTCCAAGTACAAAGTTGTGTACTATTTTTATTAAATTTTTAAATAAAATAAAATTATTTATTTTATTTAAAATCACAGTGGATGGGAATCTCCAAGATTATTATATGGAATAAGATAAAATAAATCAATTTATTAATAAGATAATTGATCATATTAATTTTTGTGTGTTTTATATTATCGAAGAATGAATTAAAATGAATGTTAACTAGTTGTTTTAAACATGTAGTAGTTGCATGTGTATGGACGATCATGTTCTTTGACTATACTTGTGTATGTGTTGGTTTAATTAATTTAATTTAATTGTATGGGTTTGTGATTATTTATTATTAAATTAAATATGATGTCTTGTGTGTAATATCTCCCTCCTTTATTATATAGAACCTACATAACCAGTGTTATTTTATGTAATTACCCTTAACAAATCATTTGGTTCCTCATATCTACATGTGAGTTATAAAACATATGTAATAAAAGGATTATCTAAAGGTGCATTGAGGTGGTTCAAGATGAAACCGAGGCAAAGCCAACCCGGGCAATACATAGGTGGACAGGTGGGATGTTGCAACTCATGCCAAAACTAGCACAAGGAGTTTTCCCCTAGGGTTATAGGTAGATTTATTATCTACTCAATAAATAAACCATTAGATAAATCTCAATATTGTGTAATTTATTTATTTATTTTATTTTTATCTTATGCATGATTTATGTTATGGATGCATGACCATAATCAAATAAATAAATGAACTAATATGAAAATATTGAATTAAAATAAATGTATTATGTGTAAATTTTTTATCGGATCATGGTTAATATCTAAAGTAAAATCCACTTAATATTAATAAGACATGTAAAGGATAATACAAGAAAATTTTACACATAATAAATAAAATCCCTCAATTTAATATCATTTCAAACTAATCCTTTTATTACTTGATTAGGAATGAAACCATAGAACTAAGTGTTGGTCCAAGCCTTATTGGGAGACTTACTTTTATCAGGGAGTTCTTATGAATGTTTTGAGTTGACTTAACCATTATACATTGAGAGAAGTATCCCTTTATAGACTTGATGTAACTTGGAGGCAAGTGTTGAGGAAACTCGAGTGAGGGTTTATGGATCAGGGATTCCACTCAAATGATCAAGGAGCTGCAAGCCCACAGTTGGAAAAGAATTGCCTACCTAAATACCTTAGAATAATTAACTAATCCCTTTCTTGGGATATGAGATGGGGCATATGGATCCTTACCGCTAGAATGTCCATGAAACTAGACATTCTGAGTCTAATTGTGAGGGTTTTGGGGACTTGATAAAATAGTGGGATACATATAATTAAATTTATTTCATATCACTTTTGGTAATTATATAAAGTAATAATAAGATGCTCCAAATTGTTATAGAATAAAATGTAAGGTTAAACAACCACAACATTACTTATATGAACTATCCTAGATAAAGAAAATATCCTTATCGACACAAACTTCTAGGAATGGTACAAGCACTCATGTATTGTATTATTCCAGGAATGAAAGTTATATATACTGGAGTCCCCAATTCATGATCTTCCCACTATGGAGGTGAGTGGGGAAGATTTACTTGTCTACAAGAAACACTTGGATGATTTTTTAGATTTCCCATGTTTTATGTTATCTTCTATGTATAGTAAACTACAAAAATATCATGATACCATGGATACATATGCAATGATCAGTCATCTCCATGATCTTTATCAGGAGAGAGAAATGCAAGAACGATTTGATATCTCCAAGGCACTCTTCAAGTGAAATCTTGGAGAAGGCGCACCAGATGGACCTCACATAGTCAAAATGATTGGTTGCATCAAGCATCTAGAAATTTTATGGTTTAAACTACCTGATGAATTGTGCATAGATCTCATTATCACCTCACTTCATCATATCTTCTTTAACTATATTGTGAATTTTAATATTATCAATATAGAGAATCCACTCCCAGCTCTCCTCACCTTAATTCTCCAGACCGATAAGTAACTAAAGCCTGAAAATTCTTCTGTCTTTTATGATGAATATGAGGAAAGACAAGGAAAAATGAACCATGGCTAATTCCAAGTCTAAGGATTCTATAAACCACCCTTATAAAAAAGGAAGATCAAAGGGGGTGTGGGGGAGTAAGATTTTGTATGTTTCCAATGTGGAAAGAAGGGCCACTGGAAGAAAAATTGAACAGTGGGAAGGAAGAAAAGTGATGATTCTAGTATGTTTATTATCAAGTGTAACCTTTCAATTTATATGAATTTTGTATTGGATACCATATGTAGTTCTCGTATTTGTATACAAATTAAATAGCCTAGTAGATTTTGAAAAGTTGTGCATGGTGAGGTGGGTTTGTGTGCTACAAATAGAGCTAAGTTGGTAGCACCATCCATTGGAGACTACCACCTAACACTACTGATGAGAATGATTTTGGTTCTTCATAGTTGTTACTATATGCTGAGAATTACCAAAGACATTATTTTTGTATCTAAATTATATACATAAGGATTTATTTTCAAGTTCAGAAATGAAATTTTATTCTTTTATAAAGAAACCATATGTTATGATAAGGTGAATTTATATAAAGGTATTTACGTATTAAATTATGAGAACCAGGTGCTGGAAATAAATAATGAATTTAGTTCGTATGACCCATACCACACATAGATATGGAATCATCACTTAGGTCATATAAACTAGAAATGATTGACTAAGTTACATCAAGATGGTTATTTAGATTCATTCAAACTAAAACCACTTGGTATTTGTCAAGTGTTTTTACAAGGTAAAATGACCAAATTTTCATTAAGTGGAAAAGGTGAAAAGTCCACAAATCTTCTAGAGTTGGTTCTCACTAATGTGTGTAGAGCATTCATAGTTAAATTAAGGGGAAGGTACTCATACTTCGTAACTTTTACTGGTGATTTTAGTGGGTATGGATATATCTACTTAATGAGTTACAAGTAGGAATACTTTGATAAATTCAAATAATTCAAGAATGAGGCTGAGAACCAATTTGGTAAGAATATTAAGAAAATATGCTCAGACCATGGTGGATAATATCTTAATCAAGACTTAATTTACTATTTACAAGAGTATGTGATTTTATCATAACTCACTCCTCCTCATTGACCCCAGTGTAATGGCATAAGTGAAAGGAAGAACTGTGCCCTATTGGATATGGTGAGGTCAATGATGAGTCACACAAATCTTCCACTATCATTTTGGGGATATTCATTACAAACAGTAGCACGCATACTAAATCGAGTACCAACTAATATGGAATATGGTATACCATACACATTATGAAGTGGAAAGAAACTTGTGTTGTTGAACTTACATATGTGGGGATGAAAATCATTTATTAAGGCCTCTTTAGGAAACAAACTTTCACCCTGAGACACAAAATGTATCTTTGTAGGATATACTAAGGAAACAATGGGATATTACCTATATGACCCCTTAGATAAAAAGGTAATGGTGTAAATACAAGCCATGTTTCTTAAGAGGGAGCACATCTTTAAAAGAGATAGTGTGAGTGAGATAAACTTAGATGAAGTCCAAGCTCAATATGTATAGAAGTTATTACATGAGTAAGTTCCACAAATATCCATGGAAGAAACTATTCCAGAGATACAAGTACTGTGTAAGAGTATAAGAGATGTTATAGAACCTGAAAGATATGGTTTTATAGTCCTTGAGGATGGAGACTCATTATTAGTCAATAATAATGATCCTCTAGCCTATAAGGAAGTAGTAAGTGGCATAGATGCTACTAAATGATAAGAAGTAATTAATTTTGAAATAGATTCCATGTACTAAAACCAAGTTTGGATTTTGGTGGATCCTCTGGTTGATATAAATCTAGTTGGTTCCAAATGGGTGCTCAAGAAGAAACTGTACATGGATGGATAATTCAGTGCCTATAAAGCATGATTGGTTGCAAAAGGGTACAAACAGCATCAAGGCATAGGCTGTGATGAAACCTTTTCACCTGTCGCCATGCTTAAATCCATCTAAATTCTACTTTCCATAGTAGTATACTATAACTTTTAGATTTGGTAGATGGATGTCAAAAAAACTTCCTTAATGGGAACCTTCAGGAATATTTCTATATGACACAACCAGAAGTGTTTGTGACTTGAGATAATGCTAATAAAGTATAAAAATTACAGAGATCCATATATGGATTAAAGCAAGTATTCAGGTCATGGAATGTTCATTTTGATGAATCTATAATGGGATTTGGTTTTTTAAGAAATGAATGTGAGACTTGTGTCTATAAACGGTTTAGTGGGAGTGCGGTTGTTTTCCTGATAGTATATGTTGATGACATTTTACTTATTGGAAACAAGATTCCAATCTTATAGATCATTAGGATGTGGTAAAATATATGCTTCTCCATGAAATACTTAGGTGAAGAAACACATGTTATTGGGATCAATATACATCACTATAGATCTAAGAGACTACTTGGTCTAAGTCAGGGTACATATGTTGACAAGATAATAAGGAGATTCAGTATTGAACAATCCAAGAGGGTATTGTTGTCTATGTCAAATGGTATTCATATTTCCCAGAAAATGTGTCCTTAGACACATGAGGAGGTACATAGAATGTAAATGATTCCATGTTCATTAGTAATTGGGTCGATCATGTATGTCATGTTGTGTACCAAGCTAGATGTTTCTTATGACTTAAGTGTAATAGGCACATATCAGGCAAATCCAGGAGACCGCCATTGGATGGATGTCAAAACTATCCTTAAGTACCTAAGGTTAACTAAGGATATGTTCCTAGTATATGGAAGAGATGAGGAGTTATTTATTAGGGGATATGTGGATGTTAGTTTCTAAATAGATCAAGATGATATGAAGTTGCAGTCAGGATACATCTTCACCATCAATAGAGAATCCATGAGTTGGAAGAGATCAAGATAAGAAATGGTTGTTGATTATATAGTGGATTCAGAGCATATTGTGGATTTTTATGTAGATAAAGAAGTAATATGGATATGTAATTTTATCCAAGAGCTATATTTGGTGCCTATAAGTAAAGAACTTATCATGGTTTATTGTGATAATACCGCAATGATGGCTTTTTCCAAACAACCAAGGTCACATCATCGGATGAAGCACATACTCTAAAGGTATCATCTTTTGAGGAATTTTTCTAAGAGGTGAAATTATAATGAGAAACTTTTCCATGGAATACAACATGGAAGATCACTTAATGAAACCCTTATCTTAGCATAAACATTATCTTCATGTAAGAGCTTGCGAATTAAAATTCGTTAGCAGTTGTTTCTAATCCAAGTGGTAATTTTTTGGAGTTGACATCCTAGAGCCAACTATTTTATACTCTAGATTACTAAATATATTCAAATAAGTGAATATTAAACATATATTATCACATATTTATCGTTATTCTACATGATTTTAATGTGATAATGTACTAGGGTATCTTTCGTATCAAGAAATAGGTCATAGAAGTTTTCCACTATGATAAGAACCATGATATGCTATGATGATATATTTTAAAAAAAAATCCTACGGTCAACATGATGAACTATGATGGGGCACATAGTTTTTCAACAATCAGGTGTGAATGCTCATAAGAGGGTGAGGCTTCATCTCATGAAGTTCACACTTAGTAATCTTCAAGATGGGATATTATGAGGACGAACTTTCCAATAAGAATCCTGCATATTTTCATGTCATTAGATATTCCTATCTATGAGTGTGTGTAATTATCCTTAGACTTAGATTATTATTAATACAAATCAGGACTTGTGTACTTAGATGTATTGACGAAACTCATGATGCACTATGTTCATGTTGAGTAGGATATGTTGGGTATGTTATTAATGAATAAGTTGAGGACAGATTTGTCCCTTTCATTTATAGAAGTCAATAACTTAGCCCTTTGATTGGAATAAAACCATGAAAATAAATTCCATGGCCATGGTGATATAGACATATTCATTTCGGATAATCAAAGAAAGACATATCAACCATTAATATTGATGACACAAGTATGAAACCTGTTTGGTGAGATATCAAGATAAAGGGATTATATTACACAGTTTGTGCTCATATGTGGTTGTTGATGTTGCAACATTAACTTCGTCCTCTTGGATGCATTGACCCATTGCTAGATAGTAATATTGGACTTTAGATAATTCTGCCTACTACTAACGAAGAAGGATCCTAAAGGGTCACTCACTAAGTGTTTTCATTGATCTCAATTAAATTCTATTTGAATTTAATTATTGAAATAAATATTATTCTCAAGTATGAGGAATAATTTTATTTGGATTATTTTTTCACATAAATTAAATAAATATGTATTCATAAGGTAATTATTTAATTATGAAAATATATATTATTTATTTATTTATTTATTTTAGGAATAAATATTTAATAAAATATTTATTTGGGTATTCGATAAATGTTGAGGAGGAAGAGAAGACCAAGGCGAGGTCCAAAGATAAATATTAATTTGCAAGACAATAAAATAATATTTATCATTGTGACAATAAGTGCACTCCATGAGAAAATAATAATAAAATTATTATTACATGGAATAAGGTCATTTTAAGGGTTTAATATATTATTAAGGTCATATGTGCAATTAAATAATATTTAACCCTAACCCATAACTCAATAAATAGACTGTTATATCAATTGTGTTGGGGCTGATCAAATTAGAGAATCTTAATTTACAATAAAATATAGAGCTCTCTCTAAAGACCACAAAATGCTATAGGCTTTCTTCTCTCAAGCCCGAGAGAATCTCCTCCACCTTCATCTTCTCAAGAACAAGAGTGCAAGGACGATTATTCATGCTTGAAGGAATCATCGCAATGATTAAGGCGAATACCGCAAGATGATCAATCTATTGCAATAGCACCTGACAATCTATCGGTGTTGTTCATATATCAAAGGAGCAAATGTGGATCATCGTTAAAGAGATTCTACACTTGGATCATATAACCACAATGATGGTATACTGGAAGGGTTTCAGGCGATCAAAATTTTCATCGAAGAAAGATACCAAGATCAAGGTATTTTTCTTTTAATCTATTTAAATTGATTATAAATTTAATGTGAAATATCATCTTGGTTCAGACATTTTTTTCAAGTTTCATCAGAAAATTTTTGCTGGTCATGGCTCCCACATCATGTAAATCATGGAACATTCATTGAATCCAACAATTCCTTAATTAGTATCGGCTCCGATAAACACTTTCATTGCGCCTGAAACCTTCAACTCATCCTTCGTAATAAAATCCCATCTGCCTCCAAAATCATTATCATCCTACCCTTTAACAACATAAATACCTCATCACCCCATGCCAGAATCCATCACTCCATAAACCAATCAAACACCCCATTTCTCCCTCCTATCAATCATGTCTGCCATAAAACAAGTGCAATAATCCTATCCAAATAAATGACCTTAATAATACCCTATAAGGAAACAACAATTCACCTTGCATGGATTCAAATCACTTAAAGCATGATCGAAATAATCTTAAAGAAAACATTCAATTAAATCATGAAAACCTTTCCATGAAACCCACAAATTTAAAACTTTTCAAATTAATAAACCCATTTTAAACTTCAAAAACCCATATAAATGAAAATCTTTTAATATTTCTTTAAGACAAGGTACCAACAAACCCCTTTTTTAAAACACCCTTGACCCATTTAGCAATGACACTTTTAAAATTTAATTCAATCTTTTATTAAAAGAAAGTATTCCATTTATTTGAGAAAACATATTTCTAATAAGTACATCATTATTCAAGAAAGTCAAGCAAACAACACTGAACATCACTACACATACTACTATACAACATGGAACAAGTTCTCAAAATTAGAATGCTCAAATTTAAATTGTTTTCACAAAAACATCTCATTACCAATTTAGATAAACTAAATTACCCAATATTCTAGCCAATTCAACTTATTATTCATAAGAAAATATTAATAGTTTAGTCATTACATCATTAAAACATTAACATGATTTCTTTTAAACCAACTGATAACCCTAAGAAATTTGAGTTAGACTAAACATGATGACCAACATACCATATTAAACATGCCCTTCTTAATAACCCGCATGTCTAGAGTTAGTAAAGGTTACATGCTTACATCATGTTCTTTTTGTTTGAATAATACAGCCCTACCATTCTCTTTTTAAAATAAATATCAACATGCTTAACTTTAGAACCAAGAAATCCAAATTAACACATAACATGATTTACAACACATGGGGCTGAAAGAACTCATTTTATCCAATTTAAGGGTTCTTTGGATTACTTAATATATCAATAATTACTAATAATGAAATGAGGCAAACACTCATATATTCAAAAAGTATAAAATTAGTTTAAGTACTAACAACATTTCTATTCACCACTTACTTCAGGTAAAAGTCATCACTTCTTGCAACCCTAAGTTAGCATGAACTTTAAATTCCTTTAAGCAATACAGGCACATAAAATCACAGAAATATTGTAAAAATATAGTTACCATATATTGACAAGAAATACCACCAAATAGAGAACTCTGTTAATCCCCCCTTCATATCCCTAAAACCTAAACATATATCACTAGCATAGAACAATTCTCTAAGCTTGGTAACATGGAATTCATTAAACATTAATTTAATTAGATTCATTTTAATTTCCCCAACATCAACATAATTCAAGTACAAGTATGATGCATGTACCACTCCTAGGTCTTTACCCCATGATCAACATTCATAGGGTGTTCGGTAAGCTTAAGGTCCATGTGTCGGATCACAAGGGGCCCTGATTACCTATGTCTTAGTCAGTCTCCCTTGCCTCATTACACACTAAGATTTACTAATCATGTTTTCCTACCAAATTCATACAATCCTCACTAGTGTCTAACTCCAAACTCCAACCTAACTCTCATCCATAGCTCTGGTTCCACTTTGTCACAATCCACCCCCATTAGGAACCCCTCCTATCCTATAATGAATATGGGAGTGACCCTTGACACCTACTTCCAATAGGGCTCAGGTTGGAGACTATAACTGATGGTATAAAACATGTAAGTGGGAGGAATTATCCTCATAAAACTCAGGAACATAATAAAAAGACCACCAATCAACACCATAATATAACATAAAACCAATATCCTAGAATGTACGGTAAATGATATACAAATATAGTTCTCCAGTATAAAGTACCAAAAATAAAGTCTTATGCAGTAACTTCAGAAACAACCCCAAGCTCCAATCTTGTATTGTCCATATCAATCACCAAATACCTTTGGGAAACCTATAAAACAAATTTTTATATATAGGGGTGAGCATACATGTATACTCAGTATGATCCTCCTCAAGACCTCTCATGCAAATGTTGAAGAAGCATACTAAGGCTTCGGTGAATAAACAGTAGCACCAACAAGCACTTACCTAGTTAACTAACACCCAACCTTACTAAGGCCCGTTCACCCAATATTGCATCCTAGTATAATAACATAATAATGAAAGAATATAGAAAGATGATACCTTATAACCACTTCCCCACTGGTTTTTTGCTCTCACACCCCAATGAAAAATGACTTAGTGCTCCCAATACTTTTTATAGTCATGTTGCAATACACCATATCTCATAACACAATCATTCTAAATATCATGGACATATCATCATTATCACAACCACATCATCATCATCACATATTTGTTACCACATACCATATCCCAATCACATGTCACGTTTCCCTTATAGTAGGGTATCATGAACATGAGGGACATAAACCCCGTTCCCTCATCCTATCACGCATTACCCCCACCATGTATTGCCATCTTAACCGCATAATCAAATCAGCTAGTATATCACATACCACAACCTTAATCCATTACAACCTTTATGCTTATCACTATTGTGATCCATCACAACATGTAATGCACCTATAAGGGAGAGTGGGGGAGAGGAATTAATCATGCATCCACTCCCTCATCAACCTAGATGTTGGGGAAAACACCTAGAACCCAAAACATTTGGGAATCGATAAGGTTATCTGACTCAGGTGAGGTGCGTATGAAATCATAAGGAAAACACAAGTGCAATACAACCGCACACAAGCCTAACCTGTAAGGCTCACACACAAAACAAAACTACCACACTCACTACAACCACCATGCTACAACCTCCACATGCTACCATCACTGCAAAATACTACACCACAATCAACCCCACGTTCCCACTCAAAATAACCACAACAACCATTCCCATGTTCCCATTTAATCATAGCATTTAACTGTTCCATATTTATTATTTTCCAGCCATGTTACATTCATTATTCCATTTAACTCCACATTTAATGGAAAACCATTCTCTATCCATTACCCACATTAATTATATCCACTGCTCATTTGTTTCAATTATTAACATTTCCATTAGCATCCCATCACTCATTCAATTCCAACCCACCCCCATTACCATGTTTATCGTTAACAATCATATTCCATGTCACCGAGCAATTATATTACCATTCCCACACCACACAACCATCCATCATTCAATTCATGTCACAATACATTCCAAAACCATCACAACTACTATAAGGACGTCCCTTTTCTACAAAACCAACCATGCCACCATAATAGTCCAACCACTGCAAATCAACAACCACTTCTCCCCATGCCAACAATGGAAACCATCCATAGCCCCGCTTCCCAACACATCTCATCACCCTAAACTAGACATAAAAATTACCACACAACAATCCCCATAATAGCCACACAATCCGCAACACTAACAGCAAGCATACTAACCATACACTGCAACCAATTCCATCAATAAGGCGCTTCCATGATTCCCTTTTTAAAACATGCCATCGTATTCATTTAACATCTCTTACACGAGCGATGACACAACCACTACGGGAAAAATGGGTATTTGCGACGGGATTTATTCCCGTCGCAAATAGCCCTGTTAAAAACTTATTTGTGACGGGGGTATTTGCCCATCGCAAATAAGTAGCCTTTTGCGACGGGATAGCTTTCCCCGTCGCAAAAGGACTGGCGCCCTTTGCGCGCCAAATCGCGGGAAACATATTTGCGACGGGGGAATATTCCCGTCGCAAATAACCGGCGGCGATAAAAGGTATTTGCGACGGGAATAGTCCCCCGTCGCAAATAGTATGTCAGCAGGTGGTTATTTGCGACGGGACCCGTCGCAAATAACTATTTAACCGTTGACCGTAATAAATGATGGCTAAGGTATTTGCGACGGTACCCGTCGCAAATGGGCCCGTCGCAAATAATATAACCTATAAATACCCTCATCCGTTTTTTTTTCAAATCATTCTCAAACTCCATCTTCTTCTTCTCTCAAAATTTTATTTCTAAAGTTCAGTTTTTCTCAAGTTTAATTTTTTTCTCCGGAGTTGATATTGAAGTTTTGAAGAACGATCAGAGATCAACCTCAGATCAATTTTCAAGGTATTTATATTCATTTTAATTTAATATTTATTTTTAATGTTTTATTAGTTTCAATTATTCTTAATTAGTTGTAATTTAATTATGTTTACATTGTTTTGTTACTTAATAAATTTAAATTATTAGTATTGTTCATAGTTAATGGTAATTAGAAATAATTAGTAATAATTTTTAATAATTAAAAATAAATATTAATAATTAGTAATAAATAACAATAATTAGGAATAATAACATTATTACATTATTAGTATATTTTATTATTAATATTAAAATAATATAATTTTTTATATATATACAATTCTCTTTTCATCTGTGTGTTTGTTGTCTCCACATGTATTATTTGTATGTGGAGATAGAAAACACACAGATGAAAGGAGAATTGTATATAAATTAAAAAATTATATTATTTTAATATTAATAATAAAATATACTAATAATGTTATTATTCCTAATTATTGGTAATTATTCCTAATTATTGATAATTATTCATTTAATTACTAATAATTAGGAACAATTACCAATAATTATCACTAATTAGGAATAATTAGTAATAATTAGTAATAATTACCAATAATTAGTAATAATTACCAATAATTAGTAATAATTACCAATAATTAGTAATAATTACCAATAATTAGTAATAATTAGTAATAATTACCAATAATTACCAATAATTAGTAATAATTAGTAATAATTACCAATAATTAGTAATAATTATCAATAATTAGTAATAATTACCAATAATTAGTAATAATTACCAATAATTAGTAATAATTACCAATAATTAGTAATAATTACCAATAATTAGTAATAATTACCAATAATTAGTAATAATTACCAATAATTAGTAATAATTAGTAATAATTAAAAATAATTAGTAATAATTACCAATAATTAGTAATAATTACCAATAATTAGTAATAATTAGTAATAATTACCAATAATTAGTAATAATTAGTAATAATTAGTAATAATTACCAATAATTAGTAATAATTACCAATAATTAGTAATAATTAGTAATAATTAGTAATAATTAGTAATAATTAGTAATAATTAGTAATAATTAGTAATAATTAGTAATAATTAGTAATAATTAGTAATAATTACCAATAATTAGTAATAATCAGTAATAATTACCGATAATTAGTAATAATTAGTAATAATTAGTAATAATTACCAATAATTAGTAATAATTAGTAATAATTACCAATAATTAGTAATAATTAGTAATAATTAGTAATAATTACCAATAATTACCAATAATTACCAATAATTACCAATAATTAGTAATAATTACCAATAATTACCAATAATTAGTAATAATTAGTAATAATTACCAATAATTAGTAATAATTAGTAATAATTAGTAATAATTAGTAATAATTACCAATAATTAGTAATAATTAGTAATAATTAGTAACAATTAGTAATAATTAGTAGTAATTAGTAATAATTACCAATAATTAGTAATAATTAGTAATAATTAGTAATAATTATGAATAATTACCGGTAAATAGTAATAATTAGTAATAATTAGAAATAATTACCAATAATTAGTAATAATTAGTAATAATTAGTAATAATTAGTAATAATTAGTAATAATTAGTAATAATTACCAATAATTAGTAATAATTAACAATAATTAGTAATAAGTAGTAATAATTAATAATAATTACCAATAATTAGTAATAATTACCAATAATTAGTAATAATTACCAATAATTAGTAATAATTACCAATAATTACCAATAATTAGTATTAATTACCAATAATTAGTAATAATTAGTAATAATTAGTAATAATTAGTAATAATTACCAATAATTAGTAATAATTAACAATAATTAGTAATAATTAACAATAATTAGTAATAATTAGTAATAATTAGTAATAATTACCAATAATTAGTAATAATTAGTAATAATGATTAATAATTAGTAATAATTAGTAATAATTAGTAATAATTACCAATAATTAGTAATAAATACCAATAATTAGTAATAATTACCAATAATTAGTAATAATTACCAATAATTAATAATAATTAGTAATAATTAGTAATAATTACCAATAATTAATAATAATTACCAATATTTAGTAATAATTACCAATAATTACCAATAATTACCAATAATTACCAATAATTAGTATTAATTACCAATAATTAGTAATAATTACCAATAATTAGTAATAATTAGTAATAATTACCAATAATTAGTAATAATTACCAATAATTAGTAATAATTATTAATAATTAGTAATAATTACCAATAATTAATAATAATTAGTAATAATTAATAATAATTACCAATAATTAATAATAATTACCAATAATTAGTAATAATTACCATTAATTAGTAATAATTAGTAATAATTAGTAATAATTACCAATAATTAGTAATAATTATCGATAATTTGTAATAATTAACGATAATTACCAATAATTACTAATAATTACCAATAATTAGTAATAATTACCAATAATTAGTATTAATTAGTAATAATTACCAATAATTGGTAATAATTAGTAATAATTACCAATAATTAGTAATAATTAGTAATAATTAGTAATAATTACCAATAATTAGTAATAATTACCAATAATTAGTAATAATTAGTAATAATTAGTAATAATTAGTAATAATTAGTAATAGTTAGTAATAATTAGTAATAATTAGTAATAATTAGTAATAATTAGTAATAATTAGTAATAATTAACAATAATTAGGAATAATTACCATTATTATTAGTACTATGAAAATAATAAAAAATTTATATAATATTAAAATTATCAATATTTGTAACATGTTTTGCTTTATTCTCAACATATTTAATTCTTAAAGGGTCAATTTTTAGGTCTATCTCAATAAAAAGTTTGTGTCAGTCGTGTATGATCTAAACTCTATAATTATCCTAGATTGAGTGTTTTTTCTAACAAATTATTCAAAACTAGTAATGCTTTTATATTTTATAGAGAAATATGGAACAACGAGGCCGTCAACAATCATTATTAGGTGACCGCATATGGATAAATCAACGTAGAAATCCAAACGGTTCTGGTTTAAATCCAGTATATGTAGAGGGTGTGGAGACTTTTTTATCATTTGCGGGATCAAATCCAGAATTTGTTTCAGAAGGAAAAATAAAATGCCCTTGTAGAAAATGTGCATTGAGAACGTTTGACACGTTTGACAAAGTGGGAGAACATCTCTTGCGTTTTGGTTTTCAACCAGATTATGTTTTTTGGTATCAACACGGTGAACGCAGTTCCAGAGCAGGTGATACCAACTTGATTCCGGATCCATCCCGGTTTCAAGATTTAGTACATGATGTTGCAGGTTCATCTGTTCAACATACAGAAACTCCGGCTGATATAGCTTCAAATCCTGAGTTGGCACCGTCTGAATTTTATGAGTTGTTGAAGTCTGCTGAGGATGCATTATATCCTGGCTGCAAGATGAGCAAATTAGAAGCAGTTGAAAAATTTATGGCTATCAAATCAGATAACGGAATGTCAAACACCTGTTTTGACCAGATATTTTCTTTGCTTAAAACACTGTTACCCGAAGGAAATGTTTTACCTGCAAATTACTATGAGAGTAAGAGGTTGGTTTGAAATTTGGGACTTACTTGTCAGAAGATTCATGCATGTTCAAATGACTGCATTTTATATTCTGGGGAAAATGAGTCATTGGATAGTTGTCCCACATGTGGGCAACTGAGATATAAAGAAGGACAACACGGGAAGTCTGGTTTGATTCCTGTAAAACAGTTGAGATATTTTCCGCTTACATCCAGACTTCGGTGTTTATTCATGTCTAAGAATACAGTGACAATGATGTCATGGCATAAAGAGAATATTTCAACTGATAAAAGCTTGAATCATCCAGCCGATGGTGATTCATGGAAACATTTTGATAAAGTGCATCCATCCTTTGCTTTAGAAGCTAGAAATGTTCGACTGGGCCTTTCCACTGATGGTTTCTGTCTGTTTGGATCTTATGGTAGTCAATATTCATGTTGGCCTGTTTTTTTAACTCCGTACAATTTACCTCCATGGATGTTGATGAAGGAGCCATATATCTTTTTGACTTTACTAATTCCAGGACATCCGAAGAAAAATATTGATGTTTATTTGAAACCATTGATTGATGAATTAAATTTATTGTGGAGTACTGGTGTCAGTACATATGATGTTGCAACGAAACAGAATTTCATACTGAGAGCAGCATTGATGTGGACAATAAGTGAATTCTCGGCTTATGGGATGTTATCTAGCTGGAGTATACATGGTCAGAAATCATGTCCTTACTGTATGGGAGAGAACAAAGCATTTATGCTCATTCATGGAAAGAAACCTTGTTATTTTGACTATCATCGCAGATTTCTTCCAGCTGATCATCATTTTCGCAGAAACAGATCTCATTTCAGAAAAGGAACAGTTGAAAGGGAAGGACCTCCAAAAATGCTATCAGGTTCGGAGTTAAAATCAGTTGTATTTTCATTACCTCCCATCACTTTTGGTCCCACAATAAACCAACAGAAAATTTCTTGTTTTGGGAAAGAACACAATTGGATTAAACGTAGCATATTTTGGGATTTGCCATATTGGTCTGATTTGTTGGTCCGACACATGTTAGATGTCATGCATATTGAGAAGAACTGTTTTGATAATTTGTTTCATACAGTTTTGGATACGCCAGGAAAGAGCAAAGACAATGTAAATGCACATTTAGATCTTGCCCAAATTTGCAGGCGTCCAGAATTAGAACTGTTTGAGAATGTCAGAACAGAAAGGTTACTGAAACCAAAAGCAGCTTATACACTGTCTAAAGAAAATCGTTTATTATTTTGTCAGTGGATTGCAGATTTGAGACTTCCAGATGGTTGTGCTTCCAATTTTGGTAGATGTGTAAAGAATTGTCATATTACTGGATTAAAAAGTCATGATTGTCATGTTATAATGGAAAGACTTCTACCCATTGGATTAAGAGGTCTGTTGAATTCTGTGATTTGGGATTCCATAACAGACATGTCTCATTTTTTTCGGGAAATTTGTGCGGCTACAGCAGATTATGATGCTCTAGGAAAACTTGAAAAAGATGTTGTTGTAATTATATGTAAACTGGAAAAAATATTTCCGCCGTCTTTCTTCGACTCAATGGAACATTTGATGTTACATTTTCCATATGAAGCCAAATGTGGAGGTCCAGTACAGTTTCGATGGATGTACCCATTTGAAAGATGCATGCAAAAATTGAAAAGAAAAGTACGTAACAAAGCATCTATTGAAGGATCTATTGCAGAAGCTTATTTGCAAGAGGAAATATCTTTTTTCTGCTCCCATTATTTTGAATCTAAGTATCCTTCAAAACACAACCGAATGGGACGGAACGAGAGAAATATTGATGAAATCGACAATCAATTATCTGTTTTCAACCAGTCAGAGCTTGGTTTTGGTGGAGTTGATGAACGCTGGCTTTCAGATGATGAACATCATAGAGCTCATACGTATGTTCTGCTCAACTGTGAAGAGATGACATCAGTTGTACTGTAAGTGTTTATATAACTTATTCTATCATTTATGTTACAGTAAATAACTTTGGTTTTTATAGGTTGTATGATAATCATATCAAGAAACAAATTCCACAAATTACAGCAGCTGCTCTCGAAAAACGTCGACTGAAAAATTTCTCTCAGTGGTTTCAAAAACTGGTAACATAAATTCTTTATCTTTTAACAAATCATTCAATGTATAGTTTACTATATTGATAATTATTTCACAAATTTTCAGGTGTCTCGGCATGCTGATAAAATTGACAAACGGTTGTGTGTATTGAGTAACCCACCTTCCAAACTTGTTAAAACTTATAATGCATATGTGGTGAATGGATTTCGATTCCACACACATGCATATGGGGAATCGAAAAAAACAATGAACAGTGGAGTTAGCTTGAGAGGATCTCATCATCGAGAAAATGAAGTTGACTTTTATGGCATACTTGATAAAATAATTGAACTCTGTTATCTTGGACAACATTACATAACCATGTTCAAATGTCGGTGGTTGGATACAGAGAGAGGCGTGCGTGTTCATCTGACTCATGGAATCATCGATATTAAATGTAAAAGTGTTCTCGCAGTAAATGAACCATTCTTATTGGCTCAACAGGCATATCAAGTTTATTACGCAAAGTATTGTGCTACATCAAGAGACTTGACTGATTGGTGGAGTGTAATAAAAATCAAAATTCGAGACAATCAGTTTAGTCAAAGTGAATGTGATTTCACTGATTTGCAAAGAATTGAAGTTTTTTAAGAGAGTACTCAAAATCAATCTTTTTTACAAAGAGACATGAGTATCGATGACGACACCCCACATTTAAGAGTCGGTGATGACGATGATGTTAATGATGTCACATGTGAATTTGAAATGGTAAGAGATGAAGCAACTGTAACTCGAATGGATATCGATGATGTTGAGGAGGAATATGAAGATGACATTGACATATATGAAGATGATGATGAAGATGAACACTGATAGAATTCCATGGTATTTATATACAATCATAATATGTATATATGTATATATAATAGTAATTATCAATTATTTGCTAACAACATTAACATTTTCTGTTTCAGATGAACGACGCCACATTTCGTGAGTTGGCGGATGTTGACCTGACTTTCGATGCGGATGAGTTGATGATAGATGACCCTCAGCCTGCAGGCGCTCCAGGGAGTACGCGGAGGGGGCGCGGTCTTGCACGATTGATGATTCCTGACCCCGTCCCCGAGCGACGTCCACGTCTTGGGTTTGATCCACGCACACGGAGGTGTGATAACCTGTGTGATAACCTGTGGATTTGACTAAGATTTCATTAATCTATTCACATAATAAATGTTTATTATTTTTACAGTTTTCCACATATAGCAGTCAGACAGGGTAGCGCTATTTTGCGCAACTATTTCTCTCAGTTGTGGACCACATGGGAGCAGATTCCCATTGATGTGCAGCAGGCCATGTTCGGCCATTGGTTGGTACGTACGTAAATAAATAATTTTTATTTTGAAAATTATTTCATTTCTAACTTGATATTTTGATTTATTTGTAGGGTTTATGGTATCCAATCGAGGATACCATGCGTGACGCCATCCACGAGGCATGGGAGGTGGCCATGCGTGATCGCCTTCATCAGTTTTTGCACAATTTAAGAAAAGCTGCGATGAAGAAAGCAGGAGTGTCAGATTTTGACGAGTCATGTAGAGCACACCGACTAGAGTACATTTCATTCCATGTATGGGATGGATTATGTGCGCACTGGTTGAGTGGTGCCTTTCAGAGGAGATCATCGGTGGGGAGGCAGAATCGGGGGAGATAGGAGGTGACTCATCGAGCTGGGAGTCGTTCTTTCAGTACTCATAGACAGCATCTGGTACGTACATTATTTATAAATATTTTATATAACTATAAATATTAACAGTTTATTTTTTATTCTTATAGGCTGTCGAGCACCCCGATATTACGGAGTACGACGTATATCGGAGGATGTATAGTGATCCTACTACTGGGGAGCTCAGAGGTGATCGTAAGCATCACATCGTGGTTAGTATTATTTGTTTTCAAGTTTAAAAATTAATTGTATATAATATATTCACAATTTTAATTTTAAATTGCAACTACAGGAGTCATATGAGGCCGCAGCGTCACAGGCCCGGCCTGAGAGTCAGGCCGAGTCATCAGATCGGACCACTGGCCGTCAGTTTGATGAGGCGGCATGGATGCAGGCCACCCAGTATGCCTTCGAGAAGGGCCGGGTAGTTGGTATCAGCTCTCGACTGACTCCCGAAGATTATTATGGCAGTGCTGCGATGTCGGCGTCCAGCTCGAGAGGAGCTCGTGCATCTTCTTCTGCTACACAGTATGAGGATCAGTTGCGATCTCAGACTGCACTGATAGAGAGTCTCCGACAGGAGCAGGAGCAGATGCGTCAGCAGCATGAGGAGGAGCGTCGACGCCAGCAGCAGCTGTACGAGGAGCAGACGAGTCGGTGGCAGCAGCAGCATCAGGAGCAGATGGAGTACATGCGTCGACTCACTCATGCTTTAGGGATGGAGTTTCCTCCACCACCATCTGCAGATCTCCCCCCTCCCCCCCTCCTTCAGATTAGAGTTTGTATTTATGTTATAAAATTTGTGAAATCAAAATATGATTTTTTTTCTATTCGTAGTTTCTGTCTCATTATAAAATATTTATTAATATTCTATTATTTTTTATTTTTGAATTATAATTCTATTATTATTATATTAATTAAAATAATTTATTATTTTTATTTGTGAATTATAATTCTATTATTATATTAATTAAAATCATTTATTAATATTTTATTATTTTTTATTTTTGAAATATAATTGGATTATTATTATATTAATTAAAATAATTTATTAACAATTTATTTTTTTTTATTTTTTTTATAGTATTTGCGACGGGATACTATTCCCGTCGCAAATAGTATTATTATTATTTTATTTTTTTTAAAAAAGTTTTTGCGACGGGCCCCGTCGCAAATAGTTGTTACGACGGGTCCCGTCGCAACAGGTATTTGCGACGGGGCCCGTCACAAATAGTTTTTTACAAATATACGGAGTACTAGTTGCGACGGGGATTCTCCCTGTTGCGGAAAAAGGCTTTAGCGACGGGCCTGTCACAAAATATTGTTATTGCGACACCGTTTTCAGCAACGGGTCATTTGCGACGGGCCCCCGTCGCAAAAAGCCATTTGCGACGGGATACCGTCACAAATGACCCGTCGCAAATACCTGTTTTTCTAGTAGTGAACAATTCCATATTTCACATAGCCACTTCATTAAATTCTTTACTTCATTAACCTTTTATGAATGGTGATTACAACAATAAAATCATGATAATGACACATCTGACTTAACAACAACAACAATTCTCAACAACAACCACAAACAACTATCAATCGCATAAACAATATTAAAAAATCATGGAAATATATGTGTATCACCCCCATTCCATTCAATTTCTTCCAGTTTGACTCATTGTCTTCGTTAGGTTATTCCTTACCATTCACCCAAAGCAAGCAAAGGCATGTTACTACCACATTGTACACAAAATAAAAGAGAGTTCTAAAATCCCCTACCTCAATCTGAGTTTCACCAACTGATGTGCAACACAAAGGGAAGAAGGAGTTGATCACAAGGCACCAACCATGCAAAGAAAGCCTCAAAAATGTAGATCACATTGGTCCCCATCAAATCCATGACCCAGATCCACCAAAACTGATCCCAAACTGCAACTACAACCTTCCCAGATGAAGGAAAGAGGAAAAGAACCGAGTGGAAAAGAAGAGGAACTCACCTCAGATCGCTACCGATTGATCTCCTGAAGCCAAGGGCTAAGGCCAATCAAGGGACACTCAAAGACCTCCAAGCACACACCTCTGATTGTATGAGGTTTGAGATAAATCAAATGAATATAAAAGAATTCAAAGGGATAACCAGATCTATATAGGTACTGGAAACTGCAATGCCACAACATGATCGGTCATGGTTGTGACGTGACTGGGCCAAATTGAACAAAATCTTGAGATCCATGCCATGATATACTCCATCTCCCTTCATTTAAGGCTCAGTTAATTCCTTAATCTGAAATGATTTAGGACGGGTCACGCCACGACCAAATCACCACAGTGCGGCATCACCCAGCATAAACCCCCCAAACCTAGCAGCCTAGGATCCATGTCACAACAGTTATGGTTGCGCTGTGAAGCTCATTATTAGAAAATCTCAGAAACTCCCTATGGTGCTTTCACACTGCGACCAAAGCCTGCACATCGTGACAAAAAATCACAAAAGGGGGAAATTAAAAGGGTAAACAAAGTCTTACATAGGAGTAAAAAAAAATTTCACAAGACTGATCCCAACAAAACATAAGAATTCTCTCTGCCACCCCCCCCCCCTCAAACACTTCATGCCCTAACACACTTCTGCCACACCATGACCAAGCCTCATCTTCAAAATAGTGCATACTCTTATCCCTGTATCCTACGCATCAGAGTTGCGACACCACTTCTATCTCACGACTCATAACTTATAGGACCACCATATACCACAACCAACCCTTCACATCATGTCTCGGACAACCACACTATGACCTCTATCTCCCAAGTGAAATCTCAACTCTAACAACACATTTCTCCCTATAATCTCCTTCCATCATCTCCAACGCCCGCAAGACTCAGACGAGACAGAAAAGTTTGTGTCATTACAGTGACAACTACACTAGTTATACAAATATCTAGAAAATGCAGATACATGACAGATTCAATAATACAAACCCACGACAAGGATATAGTGGTTAGAGAATACATATAATGCAAAATATATCAATATAATTCATAAACTGCTACAAAGAAAATTGCAAATAAATTGTTGTTCCAGGGACTCAACCTTGCGACCACGCCCCTAACCCCAACCCACCATCACCACCCCACCCAATGGTGGGGGTGTAAGAACCCGGGTTTTTAGAACGGGTCAAAATCCTGACCCTGTTTAAATTTTTGACTTGTTTCTGAGGAAACTGGAGAAAATGGGCAGTTTCTGGAAATTTCTAGACTACACGTCATGTACTTTAAAGTACATTCCGTGTATATGTTAAGCGAGTGACCAGACATGTGTTCGCCGAGTACATGCCGTGTAATGACCGTGTAGAAAATTTCTTACTACACGACGTGTAGTTTTTGACATGTTGTGTACCCTTGGGCGTGTGGAGGACATACATGGTGTGTAGACCTGTTGGCCGAGTAGATTTTTTTAAACCAAGAACACTTCATGTTCCCTTTGGACACAACATGTAGTCTAGCCATTTATAAGAGATATACATGGCATGTGGGTAAGTCGGTGAGGAAGAGAAGAGAAACCTGGTACATGTTATGTACCCATCGGTACACGTCGTGTACTCATGTTGGCAGGTTCAGAAAGTAGGTCGGCAGAATTCCAGCTGCCAAATGAATAGTTAAATGATATAAACGGCGTGTAGTCCTAAAGTACACGCCGTGTAGTTTTTTTTGCGTTAAAACGGGCAGTAACCTCGTTTTGAGGCGGAACTTGTTTTGTTCCGTCGGTTTCACGAACCAAGCCGACCGGATCTTCTTTCCTCTCCTGGTTCTTCGTACGAACTCCGTTTCAATCACGGATTGATCCATTGGAACCCCCTCAGTAAGTCCTCGATTCATCTTGAGCCGTTTTGTTTGCTTTTTGTTCTAGAATGAGTTATAGGGGTTTGAGCGGTTTGGATTCTTTTGTAGATCTACCACATTTTAGACCGAATTGGAGGTTGTTATCAGATGACTATCTTCGTACGAGTCTCAGGTAGGTGGTGCATACCTCTTTTTTTGTTTTCGTGGTCATTTTGGTAATGCGGCCTTCAGCGCGTTTTTAGGTATTTTGCGCGGGACCCGTTTTATTTTTTGTTTCATATTGAATTGTTTATTGGACCTATGGTATGCCTTTGGGTATGCCATGTTACCAGTTTTGCTTGAGCGGGGTCGGGCGAAGGGTCGTAGCTCATTGGGGCATTTTGGTCGGGGATGCCAAAATGGTTAAATTTGAATTATATTGTTAAAAACTGTTGAGTTTAATTTATTAAAGCCTGATATAAATTTTTAGAGGCATTTAAGACCTTAGTGATGGTATGGGACAACACCTTGCATAGTGCAATTCAACTGTTTAGTTTGTTTTGCCTGTTTATGTTTTCTGTTTAAATATGTTATTTATGCAATTGTTGAATTGCATCTGCTGGACCATTTGGGTGATGTTGGGCATGGCTCGGATATTCTTAAGTGATGCGGATCACAGGTTGGGCTTGGCCCAGGTTACGTTGGGTGGTTCTCACCACGAGATTGGGCGTCATGGACGTTGGCTTGAGGTAGTACGACTGTCAGGTTGGGCATGGTCTGGGTTACTTGGATGGAGAGGCCATCAGACTTGAGCGGCATGGTCGCAGGGACACGATGTGTCAGATGTGTTGGTGGCTTAGGTACTATTTTGGTGATTACCGCTCACCTGGAACTTTGAGTAGTGTGCACACATAGATACTCCATGATGAGGTGATTTTTACCACTCGTGTGGGTAGAGGCCCCCATTAGTTGTGGTTTAGGTACTTTGGTTGGGGGTGCTTGCCGTAGAAAGCCATGTGGAAGGTGAGGATCCTTTAGAGGATAGCACTGAGGCTATCGGGTTGGGGGCTGAGGCTCGCTGTTATTTTAGGGCAGATATCGTTGTCCCTCCGGATACGTTATTTGAGGGCAGACATCACTGTTCATCCGGGCTACTTCTTGGGCGTGCCTTCAAGACGTCGGTACTTGAGACACGAGGTGTCAAGAGGCACATGGTGTCGGGTTGTTACTTCTTGGGCGTGCCTTTGGGACGTCGGTACTTGAGACACGAGGTGTCAGGTGGCACATGGTGTCGGGTTACACGACAGAGATTTCAGCGTTGGCCGAAGCAGGTGACACTCCATGGTGGCTGTTGAGCACCAGTAGAGTTTGTGTTTATTTGTGCATTGTACTATTTACTGCTTTCCTTATAAATGCATGACTTCTTAAACACTTATATTAGGTACGCACTGTTGGTTGGTATCCTACTGAGATTTGTCTCATAACCTGCACGGGCCCTCTAGAACGCATGCAGACTTTACGGATTTACATGCAGGAAAGAGGCCAGCTTTAGGAGATGGGTTATATTAGTTGTTGCATGGAGATGGTATGGACCTTGAGGTCTTACCTAGCTGGGGTTTACTTTGTTTTGTTTTCTTTTCTGTATCGGCATGCTTACTTGTTGTAGCTACTGCTGGTTAGCCATTGGAACCCTTTTTATATTCGGTTGTGTATGACCTGCTTTGGATGCATGTTTTATTGTTCAATAGTAGTTACATGTTATCAGCATGTTGTTCTGTTTACTTTTCACTGTTGTTGTTCATATTTACTGCTTCCACTGTTTATCTATATTGATTATGCTTCCGCTCTGCGGGTCTGGTTTGAGTCTGATGAGTCTTTTATTCCACTGTATCTTTACTATTATACTCGGACCAGTACCGTTATTATTATCCTCCGAGAGGGTATAGCCTCCCCACCGTACCTAAAAGACCCTCACTGCTAGTCAGCAGCCTTTGGAGTTTGGGTAGGTGCGCCTAAGGTAGTAACACCTGACCCATTTAGCACTGTTCGGGTGGTTGTTCGGGTCCGGGTCATTACAAAGTGGTATCAGAGGAGTTCTTAACAAGGATTTAGTAGCATTTCTTTGCTGACTACTAATGAGATTGAGACTTCTCTTTTATTTCTGCTGGTTTTACTATTTGGGATATGGTAGACTAGAGATAGGTTGTTACTGGAACTGGGTTTCTAGCTTGTGCTTGGGTGCCTGCAGCCCCAGGTATTAGGGATGGACCAAGTTGCCATTGGGTGGGAATTGCTATCGCCTTTTGCTCAGATTACAATTTATATGATTTCCACCTCGGTGGCTCACTTGGTGTGTGATGTTATTGATTGTGATATGTGACTCTTGGCCCGGTGCGGTAAGGGAGAATTAGACCTTGGCCCGGTATGACAAGGCTTGTTGTTTGTCTTTTGATAGGCACATTTTTAGGGTATTTCAATTTCATAACTACACGTATGCTTTGTGAAGTGATAATACCATGTGAATAAAATCAAATTTCCATGCTTTATATTCTTTGAAATGTAAAAAGGTGAAATTCCTGATAGAATTTCTTATCTATTGCAATGTGTTATGCCATGCCTTGTATATTTGTAGAATTGCATGCGGCGGGATATTTGGGTCTGGCTCTTATATGAGCAAGTAGGTACTATGGTTGAGGTGATTTTGATCACCAGGATTGGGTGACTTGGTCGTCGGTTTGAGGCAACATTGGTTGTCAGGATGAGCATGGACCGAGGTACTTTTGATACTTGGCCCTGATAGGGGTGGGTAATGAGGCCATGAGGCCGGGATGCCGTGGGGCATGGGTTGCAGTGGAGGAGTGTAAGGGCAGTAGTTATGCGCTGCATTTTACTGCTTTCTTATCTGCGTTGAATATATATATTGTTATATATATATGGGTTGTCTGACTATTTATGGTATTCAGCGGATTCCTCCTACACGTCTCGATGGAGCGTCAGGCAAGTGAGGATACAGTGTCGCGGGTGCAGGATCAGGTTCAGGATTCGGTACAGGCAGAGCACGAGTCATAGGTACAGGCTCAGGGACAGGATCCACTATAGGCAGGACCACAACCGAGTTTGACATCATTCGGGTCGTGGCTCGACGAGCAGCTCCGAGAAAGCCTGGAACGCGTCTTGCAGGGGATCGACAGAGACGTGCAAGGTACAGAGTCATCTATTTCATATCTGACACGGGAGTTCCAGTCGCAACACCCGCCACTTTTTCAGGGTGAGGGTGGTCCACAGGCAGCTGAGAACTGGATCGAGAGCATGCAGATGATCTTCAATCAGCTCGAGACGCCTCTAGGATAGAGGGTCAAGATGGCGACGTACATGCTGAGAGGACCGGTGAAGCGTTGGTGGGATGTGCAGGTTTAGGCTCGTAGGCACGAGGGACTGGCATGGAAGGACTTCAAGGACAGGTTCTTTGAGCACTTCTATCCACAGACACTGAGGGCAGAGAGAGCTCGAGAGTTCTTGAGTCTTCAGCAAGGAGACATGTCCGTCATGGACTATGCATCTACCTTCACAGAGTTGTCTCACTTTGCGTCTGGTATGGTAAGCGATGACATGGCTAGGGTGAGGCGCTTCGAGGATGGCTTATGACACGCCATTCAAGTCTAGGTGAACATCTTCATGTTGGGTTCCTTCTCGGAGGCAGTGAACCAGACACTCATAGCGGAGGGAAACCAGAGGGATAGACCCCAGGTTGCTCAGGCGACAGCTTCAGGTGATAGTTCGGACAGCAGGAAGCGAGGACGGGATGAGTTCCAGCAGGGCATTCAGGCCATGGATTCAACTAGACCACCTCGTGGTAGTTCTTCAGTGATTTTCTTTCAGTGTGGACAGCCGGGACATTTTCGGACTCAGTGCGATAGGCCTCCAAAGGAGTGTTGGGCATGTGGGCAGGTCAGACATCTAGAGAGGTTCTACAGGCAGCCTTTTCAAACAGCCAGCAGGCAGGGACCAGGACAGACGGTGGCATCCGGAGTTGGTTTGGGTTCGGTACCAGGAGAGGGTAGTCGAGGTTCAGCTGCACGCGGAGGACGTGACAGAGACAGCGGGACCCAGCTGAGGGGTCAGTGGCCAGTGACTGGAGCAGTACTGCAGGGAGGTCAGACATCAGGCAGTCGTACTTCAGGCTAGGTGCACGTTGTGGAGCTGCTAGAGGCTGAGCAGGCTGGTGAGCCGACGACGGTTAGAGGTACACCGCGGTGTGGTCGTGATCTCCATGTTTCCTTTTTGGCATGATCTGTAGAGTCATGCCTGTTTTGAGTGCACGTGGTGCACAGGATCTATGTGGACTGACTAGATGCTAGTCAGTGGGATTGGCACCATATCAGGTGTGTGATATATTCTATATATATGTATGATATGTGTATCATCAGGGCATCGAGGATGCGGGTTACTTGAGGTGTCTTGGGCATCAGAGCATCGAGGATGTGGGTTACTTGAGGTGCATTGGGCATCGGGGCATCGAGGATGTGGGTTACTTAAGGTGCATTGGGCATCGGGGCATCGAGGATATGGGTTACTTGAGGTGTCGTGGGCATCAGGGCATCAAGGATGTGGGTTACTTGAGGTGCTAGGCACCAGGACCTCGTGGAGGCGGACACCGATATGGTGCGGGCTACGTTGGGTGTCGGGAGCAACACAGGAGCACCAATGAGGTGCAAGGGTGACGATGCGTCACAGAAGGACTATGCGTCCGGAAAACAGGTTAGTAAACCTTGTTACTTTAAGTTTTGTTGGGTTGAGACCAGGTTAGGCGATTCCTAAGGTGGGGAGCCCCTTTGAGGAATTTAGTCGGGACCTTTGAGACTGGGGAGTCCGGGTTGCTTTGAGCGGAGTGGTATGTTCGGTGCCATCTCCGGGTTTTGTTTGATAGCTCGGGGACGAGTTATGTTAAGGTGGGGAGTTTGTAAGAACCCGGGTTTTTAGAACGGGTCAAAATCCCGACCCTGTTTAAATTTTTGACTTGTTTCTAAGGAAACTGGAGAAAATGGGCAGTTTTTGGAAATTTCCAGACTACACGCCGTGTACTTTAAAGTACACACCGTGTATATGTTAAGCGAGTGACTGGTCGTGTGCTCACCGAGTACATGTCGTGTAATGACCGTGTAGAAAATTTCTTACTACACGGCGTGTAGTTTTAGACACGTCGTGTACCCTTGGGCGTGTGGAGGCCATACATGGCATGTAGACCTGTTGGTCGGGTAGATTTGTTTAAACCAAGAACATGTCGTGTTCCCTTTGGACATGCCGTGTAGTCTAGTCGTGTATAAGGGATATACATGGCGTGTGGGTAAGTCGGTGAGGAAGAGAAGAGAAACCCGGTACACATCGTGTACCCATCGGTACACGCCGTGTACTCATGTCAGTAGGTTCGGAAAGTAGGTCGGCAGAATTTCATCCGCTAAATGAACAGTTAAATGATATACACGGTGTGTAGTCCTAAAGTATACGCCGTGTAGTTTTTTTTACGTTAAAACGGGCAGTAGCCTCGTTTTGAGGCGGAACTTGTTTTGTTCTGTCGGTTCCGCAAACCAAGCCATCCGGATCATCTTTCCTCTCTTGGTTCTTCTTCCGAACTCTGTTTCGATCACGGATTGATCCATTGGAACCCCCTCGGTAAGGCCTCGATTCCTCTTGAGTCGTTTTGTTTGCTTTTTGTTCTAGAACGAGTTATAGGGGTTTGAGCGGTTTGGATTCTTTTGTAGATCTACAGCGTTTTAGACCGAATTGGAGGTTGTTATCGGAGGAGTAGCTTCGTATGAGTCTCAGGTGGGTGGTGCATACCTCTTTTTTTGTTGTTGTGATCATTTGGGTAACGCAGCCTTCGGCGCACTACTACAAATACCCCTTTTATCAGTGCTAAAAATGGCCTTTAATAACGCTAGAAAAGCGTTGTTAAAGCCGGCATAGATAAAGGGGGGTCCCCTTTATCAGCGCTCCAAAAAGCGCTGATAAAGACCCCTTTTATCAACGCTAAAAAAAACCGCTGATAAAAGGGGTCTTTTATCAGCACTAAAATGAAGCGCTGATAAAAGGGTCCTTTATCAGCGCTTTATTTTTAGTGCTGATAAAAGACCCCTTTTATCAGCGTTTTTTTAAAATTGGTGATAAAAGTTAAATAATAATAATTTTTTTTAAAAAAATCCTGGCAATCTCGGGGGGCTTTTTACAGCGCTTGAGCCCCCCTATCAGCGTCTTCCCGTACCTCCAGCGCCCCCACGCACCCCCCTCCACCCTTTATCAGCGCTATCACCCACCCTTTATCAGCGCTAGCTCCCATATTCCTCCATGCGCGTGCGCCCCTGCCTCTATCAGGTTTTGAACTTGAGACCTCCCCCCTGAGCGCCTAAGCCCTTACCACTCCTCTATTTTGATTTGTTTTCCATTTCATGATATCTATATATATATAGTTATATTTATTCGTATAGTAATATATATTTATATTAATATATATAAGTAGTTATATTAATATATATATATATAGTTAGATTAATATATAGGTATATAAATATTTATATATTGGTATTTTAAATAAAATGTATATTAGTTATTATTTAGATAAAGCTAATATATTTTATATGTAAATATATTTTATTATTTATATTTATAATTAAATTTTTGTGTGTGAATATATAAAAAATATGTATATATTGTTATATATTTGATTATAAATATCAGTGCATTATGAAAAACAATAAAATTTCAAAGACATAATATCAATATGAATGTAATACCTTGGAATAAATTCACTCCCCACCAAAAAAATCCAATAATACCCCCTTAAACGAGGCTGAAAATCCACAAAATGTTACAAAATCGGGGTATCCCAAGTAAAAACTCAGTTTTGGAGGCCTTATGAGCCTTTTTGGCCTCAAAAAAACCTTGACTAAGGTAATCTCAAATATATAGGTGTAGATCTCGTCGTAGACTTCGATTTGATATATGGTAGAGCTCAAACGAACACCCGGATCAAAAGTTATGGTCGTTTGAAGTTCGAGTTGCGTTTTCAACATATTTTGGATTTTTTTTAATTGTTCTTATTTTTTTAGTCTTCAAATTGTTATTAAATGACTATTACTCCATAATAATTAGCAAATTATTAATTAAAAATGTTTTTTTAATTTTTTTATAAGTCATTTTAACTAAATATCTTATATATTAAGTGTAACTGTATATTTATACTTATCTAAAATATATTTAAAATTATATTTAAAAAATATATATTATATTTATATCAATATAACTATATCTATATATTTAAATATTAATATATTTTTTTTAATGATTTTTTTTTGAAGTAGACCATTTATCAGCGCTTTAAAAAAACGCTGATAAAGACCCCCCCTTTATCAGTGCTACTAAAAAAGCGCTGATAAAGGGGTACCCTTTAACAACGCTAAAAAAAGCGCTGATAAAGGTACCCCCTTTATCATCGCTTTTTCGTTAGCACTGATAAAGGGTGGTGCTGGCCTTGCCCCGTTTTGTGGTAGTGGCGCGTTTTCGGGTATTTTGAGCGGGACCCGTTTTATCTGTTGTTTCATGTTGAATTGTTTATTGGACCTATGAGATGCCTTTGGGTATGTCATGTTACCAATTTTGCTTGAGCGAGGTCGGGCGAGGGGTCGTAGCTCATCGAGGCATTTTGGTCGGGGGATGCCAAAATGATTAAATTTGAATTATATTGTTAAAAACTGTTGAGTTTAATTTATTAAAGCCTGATATAAATTGTTAGAGGCATTTAAGACCTTAGTGCTGGTATGAGACAACACATTGCATAGTGCAATTCAACTGTTTAGTTTGTTTTGCCTGTTTATGTTTTCTGTTTAAATATGTTATTTATTCAATTGATGAATTGCATCTGCTGGACCCTTTGGGTGATGTTGGGCATGACCCAGATATTCTTGAGTGATGCGGATCACAGGTTGGGCTTGCCCCGAGTTACGTTGGGTGGTTCTGACCACGGGATTGGGCGTCATGGACGTCGGCTTGAGGCAGTACGACTGTCAGGTTGGGCATGACCCAGGTTACTTGGATGACGAAACCATCAGACTTGAGCGGCATGGTCGCAGGGATACGAGATGTCAGATGTGTTGGTGGCTTAGGTACTATTTTGGTGATTACCGCTCACCCAGAACTTTGAGTAGTGTGCACGCATAAATACTCCGTGATGAGGTGGTTTTGACCACCCGTGTGGGTAGAGGCCCCCGTTAGTTGCGGTTTAGGTACTTTGGTTGGGTGTGCTTGCCGTAGAAAGCCACGTGAGAGGTTAGGAGTCTTCAGAGGATAACATTGAGGCTATCGGGTTGGGGTTGAGGCTCGCCGTTATTTGAGAGCAGATATCGTTGTCCCTCCGGATACTTTATTTGAGGGCAGACATCGTTGTTCTTCCGGGCTACTTCTTGGGCGTGCCTTCAGGATGTCGGTACTTGAGACACGAGGTGTCGGGAGGCACATGGTGCCGAGTTGTTACTTCTTGGGCGTGTCTTCGGGATGTCGGTACTTGAGACAAGAGGTGTCAGGTGGCACATGGTGCCGGGTTACACGACAGAGATTTCGGCGTTGGCTGAAGCAGGTGACACTCCATGGTGGTTGTTGAGCACTAGTGGAGTTTGTGTTTATTTGTGCATTGTATTGTTGACTGTTTTCCTTATAAATGCATGACTGCTTAAACACTTATATTAGGTACGCACCGTTGGGTGACATCCTACTGAGATTTGTTTCACACCCTGCATGGGCCATCCGGGACGCGTGCAGACTTTATGGATTTACGTGCAGGAAAGAAGTCAGCTTCAGGAGTTGAGCTGCGTTAGTTGTTGCATGGAGATAGTATGGATCTTGATGTCTTACCTGGCTGGAGTTTACCTTGTTTTGTTTTCTTTTCTGTATCGGCATGCTTACTTGTTGTAGTTATCGTTAGTTAGCAACTGACGCCCTTTTTATATTCGGTTGTGTATGACATGCTTTGGATGCATGTTTTACTGTTCAGTAGTAGTTACATGTTATCAGCATGCTGTTGTGTTTACTTTCCGCTGCTGTTGTTCATATTTACTGCTTCCGCTGTTTATCTATACTAACTATGCTTCCGCTCTGCGAGTCTGGTTCGAGTCTGCTGAGCCTTTTATTCCGCTGCATATTTACTGTTATACTCGGATCAGTACCGTTATTATTATCCTCCGAGAGGGTATAACCTCCCCACTATACCTAAAAGACCCTCGCTACTAGTCGACAACCTTTAGCTTTCGGGGAGGCGCGCCTAAGGTAGTAACACCCGACCCGTCTAGCACTGTTCGGGTGGCTGTTTGGGTCCAGGTCGTTACAGGGGGCATGCATAACAAATGCATTAATTAATATATGCACAACAATTATGTAAATACACATAAACAAACACATATTCTATTAATTTTCATAACAATGCAGTAACCAATTACGATTTAATGCAGAATTAGTGAAAATAATGCGATTAATAGCTAATAAAATTATGATAAAAGTCAACCAATACAAGTCTCATTTTATTTGTTAATCACGTGATAACACAACTGACATGCACACAAACTTACACGTAAGATTGTATTCAATCTTATGTGAAGCCCTAACACAATTATTCTCCCTTATAAATGTTTCACGATATATATTTTTTTCTCAAAAAAGATAAGTCATAAAATATAAGTTTTGCTAAAACAGTATAGATCAATGAATTTCACACCTTTTCACAAGATGTCTCTGACATGTTAGCAGTGATAGCCTCTCAAGTGGCCCAGTTATTACAGATCATCAAAATCAGCTTCACCTGCGTTGTAACATGCGTTGTCCTGACCACTCTCCCGAACCAGAAACAACACATAAAATACGTCATGTGAGAGGATACAGAACATACATCCTGTGGCCTGTTGGGTAGTACGGGCGTGCAAGTCAAATCTTGAATTTATCTGTATTTTTTTTATAAAAAAACTCAGTAGTGTTAATTAAAATCAATTTTGTTCGTCGCATCAGTGGGTTTCGGGTGCGGGGAAATCTCGGAAATCTCTGTCGGAAGATGAAGCTCAAGCAACTAGAAGCGCTCCTCGGCGATCTCCAGCAATTTTCCAACCCCGCGGTATGTCTCATCCTTCCTCTCTTTACTCTTCGGGGTCGCTCCGTATTCATATTGATCGCTCTTCAACCACGTTTTCCCTTTAATTTACTCCTGTCGATAATTTTGAGTGGTGTTTCGTACATCCTCTTTGTGTGACTCTACTACAGGTTGAACTCGAGCAATACCCAACTGGGCCGCACATCGCCTCTAGGCTTCTATACACGGTATCCCTTTCATCACATTGCTTGTTCTTCTCTACCTCACAGCCACTTCGAATTTGGCCTCTTTTTATGAAGGGTTTCCCCTGTTTCTCAGGTTGCTTTTTTCCCGTACTTATTGTGGCAAATTCATCAAATTTGATATTTTTTTCTCCTGCCATGGGATACACAGCCCTTTACGTATCTTCTCTGAAATCATTGCTTGAACTTTAATTTTGGGGAAATGGTGTTAAAAGATAAACTGGTTGCTTATGCATGAGTATTTTCTAGACACATCACGGGGCCACTTTTCTTCAGGGTAAGTTTATCTCTTACAAAAACGGTAGTATCACGGGTTTTCAGTGAATGTTCTCCAAGTACAACAATGAACATCCATTATTTTATGATCATACCTGTTGGAGGATAATCCACCGAGAATGTAGAAATCACGAGGGCTATAAAGTTTATAAATATTGCATCATATTTAGAAACATCTGATGTTTGTGAGAAAATAATAAGATTAAGAATGTAAATGAGGCATTTTGAATGATTTAGTAACATGTATTTTACCTATACTTAGACATGTCCTTTAAGATAGTATATCATATCCTTTCAGATAGGATTTTTACCTTTTCTGAAAACTTGGTTTAATTATATCTGTTTTATAATTAGATCAATGGTTTTGATAATGATCTTTATTTAATTCACTTTATTTCAATTCAATGATCCAAAGCCGATTGCACTACTATCCAAATCAACATGCCTGATCAAAACCCGATCAATGTGCATTTGATGGCCTAGGCTGCACCGGTTGCAAATGAATAACCCAAAATGCACTTATTCCTGAGTGGGTATGATTGCTCACTCTTGAACTCGATCTGATATATCGCGAATGAAGGTCATATTGATTCATCTTTACCCAACTTGTGTCCAACCTAATTTGACTATATCCTGACCTTGATCTCTTTGTGTTGCAATAAAAAACGTTTGATCCATATACAATCAAATTTTGTCGGCTATTTGAAATTTTTTTAAGCATCGATGCATTGTGCGAAGTGCAAAACGTGTCATTAAAGCGCTGCATTGCGTCACACATTTGCAACCGTGCGTGTGCACTTATGAACGGTGTAGTGCATCATCTCACATGAGATTATTTTTCAAACCTTTATCCATTATTCAAAATTATCAAACCAACCTTTTCTCGTATACCTTTATCTCAACACCCAATCTTTGGATTTGGGATTAACTTCTCAAACTTTAATACAACTTTTCCCCTCTATAAATATACAACAAAATATATTTTTTTTTAAAAATTTTAATAGAATTTTCAACAATCTTTGATAATTTTAAAAATAATTTGAAAACTTTGTTTTTATTGTTAGGACCAATAGGGGCCTATATACCCTGAGAGGAGGGGGTGAATCAGGGTATGAATATTCTTTTTCAAAGTTCTTCCTGCCCCACTGGATCTTGACCTCTTTGTTACAAGGGTCACTTTGTTTGCACTTGTGTGTATGTTATGATCACTTAATTTCTTCTTTATCTGATGATGATGCTTTAAATGCAATGCAGGCAAATTAGCAGGCAGACGCAGAGATTTTTACTTGGTTCACCGCAACGGGCTACGTCCAAGGAGCATACGCCGACAAGTTGTCGGTCGTACCAATTCCACTAGACTTCACTAGCTGTGGATTACAATGTTCGGACTAGATCACTTCTATGCCCAGGCTCACTGCCTTTACAAAGTTTAGGGTCAGCTCACTGCTTTCCCAAGGGTCACTCCCTGTTTCTCTCTCTGGCTCACTGCCGGTGGAGAGGATCACCTACTTCCTCTTCCTAAGCTCACTGCTCCAGAAGGGAATCCACTCACAGTTTATAGACCTGTAGGTCTCTTCATTTGCATGAAGTAATGCATCCTTAACTGTAGATAGATGCTCTGTTAAAGTCCAACTTTCATCCACTGATGAATATCACTTTGCCTCTGACCACTGGGCAACTACTTTTGGAAAGTACCTTCGCAAAGCACCCTACTTCGCGAAGCTCCCAATTTCGCGAAGCTCAGACAAGCCTTCGCGAAGTTCCTGCCTTTTCGCGAAGCTCTCTCGCGAAGCTCTTTCGCGAAGCTCTCTCGCGAAGCTCAACCCGTTGCAAAGAAACTTCTCTCGCGAAGCTCACTAAGCCAACGCGGAGCACACACCTTTCGCGGAGCTACAATAGCCGCCGCGAAGCTCCTCTTTCGCGAAACACACTGCTTTCGCGAACCACCTCCGCGAACCGAGAGCAATGAATTTTCTCTGAAAATTCTCTCTGCTTCACTCGAAGGGGTCAGCCTCTATTTATAGGCGATTCCACCGACCCTCAAACTTTCCGCGCGAAGTCAACGCCACGTCACCTCAAATCGCGAAGCTCCAAAGTTTCCGCCGGAATTCTGTCCAAATCGCGAAGCACCACGACACTTTGCCGTTCGCGAAGCTTGACGTAGTCGCGAAGAATCACCGTCAACATACCTTCGCGACATCGCCGCGAAGCTCCCCTCGCGAAACCCAACATTTCTTCGCGCCTTCGCCGCGAAGCTCCCTCGCAAAGCCCTTCACCGCCGCGATGCGCTTCAGCCTATGCCGTTCGCGAAGCTTGACGTAATCGCGAAGACTCACTGCCTCCATTTTTCTGGTCTTCGCGATTTCCAAACCATGAATCATATCTTCGCGAAATTCATGCCTTTGCCATATTAAATTATGCTCTTCATGGAAATCCACTTTTCGCGATACTCACCAAACTCCAAATTTTGGACCCCAAAAATTTGGCAAACACTGGAAAACGGCGCCACCTTATACTGCTCTTTTTGTACCGCCTCCAGATCGTCCTTTCCTTTGTCATCGTTCTTTGTCAATAAGGATTGTCAACAACTTCTTGGGAACTCGACAAATATCCATGAAAACCTGCTTTGTCAACAAACACAATCAACCCAAAAATACTTCAATGTTACCTTGAGGGATTTTTGCCCAACATTTATTTTTTTTAAACTCAGTTTTATTATATTGGGTATTTTCGAGTCCCACATCGGAATACTCCACCATGTATTCCATTTTACTCATCTATAAAGAAATGTCTCCACCTCACATTGAGGTAAGGGGAATTCGCCATTCTACATGGTATCAGAGGAAACATCCCATTATTTTTTTTTTCCGCTGCCTGCGGACTCCCGATTCTGTCCGGCTCCGTCCCTCCCTGCGGATTCCTCCAGGTCGTCCGACCCGCCCTTCCCGACGGCTTCCCGGCGTCCTTCGGCTCCCAGCCCTCCCTTCATCCCGGCGGAACCCCTCTCGTTCGCGACCTCTCGCGCGCAGATTCCCGCGCACTGCCCGTCGTCGCCTCTGTGCGCGTGGCACTCATTGAACCAGGCGGCTTCCCGCAGCAAGAACCGGCCTCTCGATCCCGATGCCGCGCCTCCCGATCCCGACGCCGTCACCCGAACGACCCGCTCTCCCGGCACATCCCGGTTCCGACGCCAGATCCCGGTGCCCCTCCTCGTTCGACGTGGCACTCTCTCGGAGTTGTCCGGTTCGACCTCCCGCTCGACGCGGCCCCCGATCGATCCCGCTCTCCGGGCTGTCGGCCACAACCCGTCCTCCCATGGTTTCCCGGTCCCTGCCTCCGCGGCCCCTCCCAGCTTCGCGCTCGGCCCTGCCTCTGCGGCCCTTTCCGGCTTCGCGATCGGCCCTCGCCTACCAGCGGACACTCCCGACTTCGCGATCGGCTCCCGCCCTCCAACAGGCTTCTCGACAGAGTCCGCGGCCACTTCAAGCTTCGCGATCGGCCCCCGCCTACCAGCCGACCCTCCCGGCTTCGCGATCAGCTCTCACCCTCCAGCAGGCTTCCCGGCAGAGTTCGGCCTCGCCTCATGTCGCGGCTCCTGGCCCCACCTCCTGCGGCGCTCTCCCGGACCCACCTGCATGCGGATTCCCAGCTTTGCGACTAGCCCTGCCGCTCGCCGTATTTTTCCGGACCCACCCCCCCGCGACTCTTCGGGTTCACATCCCGTCCCTGGTCCCGCTCTCCTCGGCACGTCACGACCTTGCCCTTCCAATGGCCGACCCTTCGGCCACACCTTCGGTTTTGCCTACGCTGATCATTGCCTCCACCCGCCTGGTTGATGAGCAGCTTGACTCAACCAATTTTTCGGTATGGCGAAAGACAATGTTGATGTCACTCACGGGTATGGACCTCGACTCCCACCTCGAGGATCCTTCGCCCCCATCTTCTGATCCCAAATACCGTCCATGGAAGTTTGCTGATAGCAAGATCTTTGCCTTACTGGTAAATTCAATGGATTGCTCCGTCAAAGACGTCACTCGGACCGCCAATACGGTCAAGGAACTCTGAGATTCCTTAACCCTCATGTATTCCGAAACCAATAATTTGGCTCGGGTCTCCGATGTTCTTCAGCGCCTGTCGCTCATCCGCTAGCAGGACCGTTCATTTCCGACATACTTCATGGAATGGAAAGCTCTCCGAGATGAATTGCTTGAGCTATGACCTATTCCCTAGATACCAGCCGCAACCTTGACTCAGAGGGACCAATTGTGCCTCTTTAGCCTGTTCCATGGCTTCGCTCCGGAGTATGCGACGACGACCACGAAGATGCTCGCCAACCCCTCTTCCCTAGAGATTCCACAGGTGTATCATCTCCTGGGCAAGGCTCAGCGGACACTTCCCCCACCCACTCCCAACATCGATCACACCGCCCTCTTGGGCTGTGGCAGTGGACGCTCCTTAGGCAGTCGTGGACGTGGCCGTGGGGAGGGGCGTTCTCGTCCCCTCTGCCAGCATTGTGGCAAGCTCAGCCACCTGATCGATCGCTGTTGGGTTCTTCATGGCCGCTCATTCCAACAACCTCAGCAAAGCCAGCTTGCGGTTCACGATGCTTCACCATCAACCGCAACTCTTTCGTCATCTCTGGACCTCTCCATGTCTGAGCTTCAGATAATTTACGATCATCAGAACACCTCTCTGCCAGGTCCTTCGTCGGCTTTTTTTGCCCACTTTGGTGGTTTCATTGCCTTTGTTGGTCGTCGCTCCCTTGCCTGGATGCTAGATTCAGGTGCATCATACCATCTCACCGGTGATGCGGGTATGTTATCCAGCTTGAAGGGGGGTCTGTATGGTCTTGTTTGCTGCCATCTTTCTTTTGTGAGACTCTTTATCCAAGCTGGGCATGTCCAGCTTGAGGGGGAGTGTTAAACCCAGTTTTATTATATTGGGTATTTCCAAGTCCCACATCGGAATACTCCACCATGTATTCCATTTTACTCATCTATAAAAGAATGTCCCCACCTCACATTGAGGTAAGGGGAATTCACCACTCTACAATTTTGAAGATCAAATATCCCACTCTCTTAAAATAGAATCTTTATAAATAAAAGCATCTCATGATTTGAACCTTCACGTAGTTGAATTGCGCCATAGTTAAAAAAAATGAACAAGTGAACAATGCTTTTAACATGTAACTCATGTTATTTGATATGCCCCCCAAGAATGAGTGCCCCACTCAGAAAGGGGGGTTGGATCAGTGATGCTTTTACAATTTCTTTCTAAAAAATTAACCTCTGTGATTTGTTAGGATCCAATCCTCAGCCTTACCCGAATGAAACAGACAAGGCACACACAATTTTTATAAGGTTTGGTCCCAGTGTGGGTACCCACTCATTGCTGTGATCGGGGTGAGTTTGAGTCATAGATTTCCACTAATAATCAATCACAAATACAAATGGTTAGGGAGGCATCATCCTCTACCTATGGTGTTTCCCAACACATACATGACATGCCGCTGGAAATGAATTGACTCTCGCCAGTATGCAAGTTTTTCAGACCAGGGTGAGTAAGATCAGAAGAAAATCTTGGTTGCTTCAGCAACTGTAGTTGATCTTCCTCTCGAGCCTTCAAGATAAACAGATCAGAATATGCTCCCTTCTTCAAATTTTTTTACCATTGGTATTTGTTAAAACCCTTTTTTTATTATTATGGGTATTTCCGAGTCCCACATCAGAATACTCCTGTGTATATTCCGTTTTCTCAATCTATAAAAGAAGGCCTCCGCCTCACCTTGAGGTAAGGAGAATTCCTCTTTTACATGGTATTAGAGAGAACCTAATCCCGAGCCCTCCCTCCTTTCGATATTTTTTTTCCTCCTCTCGGCTTTGCCCTAAGTGGCACCCCTCCCCTCCTGGGTCTGCCCTATGCGGCCACCCCCCCTCCCGCGGGTCTGCCCTACACGGCCACCCCCCCTCCCGCGGGTCTGCCCTACACGGCCACCCCCTCCCCTCCTGCGGCTCTGCCCTACGTGGCGCCTCCTCCGCCTCGCCTCCTTCGCTGCGCCGCCCTCTCGGCGTCCCGATCGCGGCTCCCCTCCCTCGCGCCTCCACGTTCGGGCTTCTCCTCTCCTACAACGCCTCTCCTGAGACTTCTCGGCGAAGCTCGGCCCGCCTCCAGTCGACCTCCCTTCCGTCGCGGCCCGCTCTCCCATCACACGTCCCGACGGCCCGCTCCCCGACGCCCCTGGTTCTCTCGGCGCCCCCCCCATCTCTAGACGGGATCCCCCGCCTCCGCAGCTTCAGCCGCGGGTCCTCCTCCCGTCGCGGCCTCCCGACTCCCGCCCTTCCCGGCGCGATCGACCACTGCCTCTATCGTGCGATCGTCGCGATCTGCCCCGCCGCCCTTCCCGCCACCCGTCGCAGCTGCATATGACGGCCCTCCCGCTGTACTCCAGGCGACCGGCGCGGACAACTTTGCTCCTCCTCGTCACGCCTCCAGCAACTCCCGCATCTCCCGTACGCGGCACTCGCCCGGCTCCCGACTCCTCGCACGGATTCCTCGGCCCGACGTCCTCTCGCCGACAGTCCCGTTCTCTTACGGCATCCCGACGCCCTTCCTGCTGTCCGTCGCAACTCCCGGCTTCTTCCCGACGTTCGACCAACCCCGTCATCCATGCGGATTCCCGGTGCTTCAGGCTCCCATCGCTGCCCGCACCTGCGGCTTCCCGGCTTCAACCGACCCCGCTTTCTTGCGCCCGCTCATCACAACATCCAGCTGCTCCTGACATCTTTGGCTGCTATCCCCATGGCAGCCTCTTCTGCTCTGCCCCAGATGATCACCGCCTCCACCCGCCTCGTAGATGAGCGGCTCGACTCCACCAACTTCTGGACGATCCCAAATACCATCCATGGAAGCTTGCTGACAGCAAGATCTTCGCCTTGCTCGTCAACTCCATGGATCGCTCTGTCAAGGATGTCACCCGGACTGCGAATACAGTCAATGAACTCTGGGATTCCTCGCACATCATGTACTCTGAGACCAACAACTTGGCTTGGGTATCCGATATTCTCCAGCGACTATCGCATATCCGCCAGCAGGACCATACCTTCACAGCATATTTCATGGTCTGGAAAGGTCTTCGAAATGAGTTACAGGAGTTGTGGCCTGTTCCCCAGACACCGGCGGACGCTCAGACCCAGCGGGACCAACTCCGCCTCTTCAATCTTCTCAACGGCCTCGCACCGAAATTTGCCACAACGGTTACCGAGCTGCTCGCCAGCCCTTCGACGCTGGCGATACCACAGGTATATCATCGCCTGAGCAAGGCTCAGCAGGCTCTTCCCCCGACCACCCCCATCACCGACCACTCCGCTCTCGTTGGTCGTGGCGGAGGTCGCTCCTCGGGCACTCGTGGCCGTGGCCGTGTGGAGGGCCGTCCACGACCCCTCTGCCACCACTGTGGCAAGCTCGGCCACCTGATCGACCGATGCTGGGTTCTTCATGGACGCCCCTCTCAGCACCCGCGGTAGGGTCAGACAGCAGTCCTGCAGGCTTCCTCGTCAGTCGCCACTCTTCCTCCATCTCTGGACCTATCTATGGCGGACATCCGACCGAGTCATGATTCTAGGAACCCCGCAGGACCCGGTCCATCTTCGGCGTCTCTCGCTCATTCCACTGGTTTTGCTGCCTTCGTCGGCCGTCGCTCTCCTGCTTGGATGCTCGACTTAGGTGCCTCTGACCACCTCACCGGTGATGCTGGTATGATACACTCCTACTGTCCCTATACCGGTTCATCAGCCATCACCGTCGCAGATAGGTCCACTATCCCCATTGCGGGCTTCGGTGCATGCTCCCTGACTTCATCGATTCACCTGCCCTCTGTGGCACATGTGCCCCGCATTCCATTTAATCTTCTTTCCATCAGTAAACTTACAAAGGATTACAACTGTGCTGCCATCTTTACCTCCTCTGCTGTTGTATTTCAGGAGCGGACTACGAATCAGGAACTTGGTAGAGGTCAGCTTCGGGACGGGGTCTACATGTTCGATGGCCCGACAACCGTCGCCTGCACGTCTGTCTCTGCCCGCGCATTGGATCTTCATTCCCGGTTGGGACATCCCCCCGCCTCCACCATTCACTCCGAGGTGTTTTCCACATTCCAGATATTTTACAATGAAATTCATAACCAATTTTCCATCTCTGTTAAATGTCTCCACTTGGACAATGGGTGTATCTCTCCACTCCCTTTCGACAGTTTCTCCAGGCGAAAGACATCATTCACCAGACCTCCTGTCCTGATACACCCCAGCAGAATGGAGTGGCCGAGCGGAAACATAGACATATTCTGGAGATTGCTCGTGCCCTCCTCTTCCACCGACAGGTGCCTCTGCATTTTTGGGGAGATGCGATACTCACCCCTTCCACTTCAAGTGTTTGGATTGGATGCCTCTTATGTTCGGGACACACGTTCCGGCCTCTCCAAACTCTCTCAAATCCCTCCGGTGCATATTCCTTGGCTATTCCCGCACTCAGCGCGGATATCGCTGCTACTCACCGGACCTTCGGAGGTATGTCATCTCTGCTGACGTCTCATTTGTTGAGAGCTCTCTATTCTCCCTTCCCTCTCCTCATCGTGACTCTGCCATAGATGATTGTCTTCCTCTCATCATCCACCCTCCTCCGATGTCTCTCCCTACTGCTGACACCTATTTTGGTAGGGTCTACTCTCGTCGTCCATCCACAGTATCCCCCGTCCCGGCCAATGACACCGTCGTCCCCGCTTCGTCCGATGCTCCTGCCCCGACACGAGACAACTTGTCCATTTCACTCCGGAAAGGTACTCGCTCTTGTCAGAGTACTCCTCTATTTGTATCTTCATACACGAGTCTGTCAGCTCTAGAGACAGTATCTATTCCTCGCACCGTTGGTGATGCAAAATCTCACCCGGGGTGGCTAGCAGCAATGCGGGATGAATTGCAGGCTCTGGAAGAAAACCACACTTGGGATCTTGTCCCCCTTTCCGCAGGCAAACTGGCGGTTGTCAACAAATGGATCTTTACAGTCAGGCTAAATCCCGATGGTACTCTCCATCGCCTCAAAGCCCACCTTGTGGCAATGGGCTTCTTCAGACTTACGGTATTGACTATTTTGATACCTTCTCTCCGGTTGTCAAGATGACCTCTGTTCGATTATTCCTCTCTCTGGCGGCTCATCATCATTGACCTCTTTATCAACTGGATGTCAAGAATGCCTTCCTCCATGGATTTCTTGAGGAAGAGGTTTATCTGCAACACCCCCCCAGATTTTGTGCCTCCGGCGCCGAGTCTCAAGTCTGTCGATTCCGCCACTCTCTTTACGGCCTCAAGCAGTCCCCTCGTGCTTGGTTCGATCGCTTCAACACTGTCGTCACCGACTTTGGGCTCTCTCGCAACATGAAAGACCATACAGTGTTCTACAGGACGACCTGCGCTGGCTGCATCCTATTGGTCGTTTATGTGGATGATATCATAATCACCGACAACGACTCTGATGGTATCACCCACCTCAAGGGGCATCTTCAACAACACTTCCACACTAAGGATCTCGACCTGCTCGCCTACTTCCTAGGCATTGAAGTATCCTATTCTCCGAACACCATCTCCCTTTGCCAACGGAAATATGCGTTGGATATTCTGCAAGATGCTGGACTGACACAGACCACTGCTACAGACACTTCTCTGGAGCTTGGGGAACGGTCTCTCTATGACTCCTCGACATCGTATTCACACCCAGAGCGGTACCGTCGACTGGTGGACAAACTCAATTATCTCATCATGACCCGTCCGGACATTGCCTGCGCTGTTGGCAAAGTGAGTCAATTTATGGAGCATCCGACAACCTCTCATTGGGATGCTGTCATTCGCATCGCCAAATACATCAAGCGCGATCCTGCCCGTGGTCTTCGCTACTCCCAGCATCCTCATCTCAACATTGAGGCCTTCTGTGATGCTGATTATGCTGGTTGCCTTGCTACCCGAAAATCTACTTCTGGATTTGCCGTGTTCTTGGCGGACAACCTCATCTCCTGGCGCAGTAAGAAACAGACTGTCGTCTCCCGCTCTAGTGCGGAATCCGAGTACCGCGCCATGACCACCGTCACTACGGAGATCATTTGGCTTCGCCATCTTCTCCAGGAGCTTGACTTTCCTCCGCAAACACCTGCACTTATCTGGTGTGACAATCAGACAACCACCAAGATAGCTTCGAATCCCGTTTTCCATGAACAAACGAAGCATATTGAGGTGGACTGCCACTTCCTTCACCATCACCTGGAGCAAGATCATGTCAGATTTAGCCACATCCTGACGGCGGACCAGCTTGCCGACATCTTCACCAAAGTTCTTCCGGGGGCTCGCCTAGCCTCGCTTAGTTCCAAGCTGGGCATCCACAACATCTGCGACCCAGCTTGAGGGGGAGTGTGTCTGGTCTTTTTTGATGTCATCTTTCTTTTTGTGGGACTCGTTGTCCAAGCTGAGTATGTCCAGCTTGAGGGGGAGTGTTAAAACCCTTTTTTTATTATTATGGGTATTTCCGAGTCCCACATTGGAATACTCCTGTGTATATTTCGTTTTCTCAATCTATAAAAGAAGGCCTCCGCCTCACCTTGAGGTAAGGAGAATTCCTCTTACTGTATTCAATGTCGAACCTAGATCAGTCAGTCTTGCTCACTTTATGCAGAATCAGTTGATGATCTGCCGCTCAATCTCGGACTCTACAAGTTTTCTGTTTTCGATAGGACTTCTGACTCTAGTCTTTGCTTTTCTGTTCTTCTCAGTCTCGACACACTTTCACACAATGCAACAGTTTTTCCAACTGCTCCCCTTGACTGAGCATTTCTCAATATTCCAGAATTAAAAATAAATTTTGAAAATCAATGACAACTCATATTCCCGAGAATTCTCACAACTGAATTGTACGCTACGGTCCTCCACGCGTTTCCTCAATCATCTGTTCACGTGGGCGTACTCTCACGATCTCCGGATGTTCCCTTCTCATTTAATGGTTTATCTCCGGTGATATTCCAATAATACCCTTCTCATTTCAGTTGATAAATAAAATTCTCAGGTATTTCTTCAGCAGTGATCACCATTTAAAATAATTCACAAATAAATGCATTTGTGAATTCCAGAAAGATCCAGCAGTGATCTCCTCTCTTCATTTCACTAAATCAACTTTGGTTGGTTTTTCTCTTAGTTTTGCTTCGCTGCGTGTCACATCTTCTCACGACGTAACACTTTTAATACGTAGTTTGAATCACAACATATTCAGTTGCATGTAATTTATGAATTTTAGAACAACATAACATCGTTTGATTTGATTTCAGCATATTGTGTGCTACGATTCCCAGCACCTTCACTGACATTTCACACCTTACCTGATATTTCACAAAGTGAACCTTACGCACCTCAGGGTTCATCTTTGCTTTTTCCATATTTTAGGCCAGTTTTCATTTTGGTAAGGTTAAATGAACCATACGAACTTCCCTTTGCCTCTAGAATGAACTTTATGAATTTGAGAATGAACCTTACGAACTCCTAGACAACCTTATGAAATTCATGTTTTGCCATTTTCTCAGAATTCCTCTTCAGCATTAACCTCATGCAGTCCAGGGACAACCTTACGATGTTCCCTTTGACTCTGAAATGAACCTTATGAAGTTTCATAATGAATCTTACGAAGATTCAAAATGGACCTTTCACTAACTTCTGCTCAAAGCCAACCTCACAAAGTTTTTAGGATCAACCTTACGAAGTTTGAAATGAACCTTACAAAGTTCATACTTTGTGATGATCTAGACAGCTGGGGGATCGACCTAGTGGCTTGAGCGAGGGAGCACCAGCACCTCTTGAGTTCTTCTTCTTCTATTTCTCCCTCTACAACTGCAATTCTGATCTTCATTTCTGGAAATAAATACAAAGCGGCCTGTTCCAGCAGGTTTGTTGTCACCTGGGGTTTAACAATTGGTCCGACCTGCTGGATAACTTCCACGGGAGGAGAGCGGGGTGCTGGTGGAAAATGCATGCAGTAGGGGGCAGTGCTGAATCTCTCCTGTGAGAGCATGGCCGGATCTCTTCCACGGGAGGAGGCGCACTGCCAGTGAAGTTGCGCTCGCAGGAAGGGGAGCGCTGCTGGAATTGCGCTCGCAGGAGCAAAGCGCTGCCAGATCTCAGGAAAGGGGAGTTGTGCTGGATTGCGCCTGCAGGAGCAAAGCTACTAGATATAACCCAGCGAGTAACTCAACAGAAGCGTATGACGATGGAGATGCTCGAAGAAGTGACACAACGACTAAGGTGTTTCAACACTACTTTCAAAAGACAGAGCCAGCAGGAGTGGGAACAGGAGATGCTAGAGCGCACTGAATTTCGAGCGGCAGTCCTAAAGTTTGCGGGCAATATATTGCCTCGCCTGGAAAAACAGTTGCAGCTCGACAACGATTGGCTGTCGGCGGAGTCAGAAGTGTGATTTGGAGAAAACAGCAATGGGGCCACACAGGAGCGGCGTGAGGCCTGGCCGACAAGTTTGGCTAGCGTTGTGTGGTGTCCGAGTCCGATCATTCAGGGATTGGAATTACCAGAATCAATGTTTATTGAAGAATCAGGTGCGTCGTCACCTGGAATCGATGACAAAGGAAAATTGGCTCAGCCACAGGTGCTACTGGTGCAAATGGAGGAGGCGACTACTGAGGCGCACTCAACGGCGATGGGATGGTGCACAAATGAAGCTCGGTCAGCAGTGTTCAGGGAGGAAACGGTCGCTCCTTCACCTGGAAATAAAAGAAAAGAGAAGCTGGAGTAGACAATGGCGGGGGCGGAAATTCCGGTTTGCCAGCCTTCCTCCGTGCTGTTAGTGCAAAGGAGGCAACCCCGCCAACTTCAACCGCTCTGCCTGAGGCGCAAGCAGGGGAATCGGATGTTAGGGTGACGCGACCTGAAGGAGTCGGAGGAGGGGCGACACAGTTCATGGAGCACTTTAATGGATTGGAAGTATTAAACCTGCATTGGGAAGTAGCAATTCAGCTAGGGGAAACAACCCAGGATAACACTGAACAAGTAGGGGGCTGCTGTAACGGAGAATGCCTTTACAGCATTGTTGGTGCAAATATTGCCCGAGGAGGATGTCTATGAAAGTCCAGTTCTGCCGTGACCTAGCAATGTGTGCTCTCAGTGGACTCACTAGTCAGTTCTCTTGGCCTATGCTCGTAGAGACACCGCAAAAGCCACCACCATGGGCATATCCTCCACGGAGCTTTCTGGTCACTCTGCCCACTGACAGTTACAGGATGCTTGGAGTCTTCCGCTTGGGGAATTCATATCTGGAAGGGTTCATTGAGAGCTGTGTGGTATCCTTCGTGCTTCTGACTTCAATACCAGAACAAGAAAAACCCATGAGGGATCACAAAGAGGTTGATGTCTTGAAGATAATCCAGGGGTCTGAGTCACTGGGGATATTAGTACAAATTAGCAAGGCTAAACCGGATAAGGTCGAGGAAACCTTCCCAGGTCTATTAATTGAGAAAGGTGGATTTGGAGATGCCTCCATGGAAGCTGAAAACTCTACTTCTGGCATGCCCAAATCATGGAAAATTAAGTGTGGCTTCAATTCTGAGATGGGGATTATAGAGTTCATTTTGAAGTATCATTCTGATGTTACACAGAGATTCAGCCATTGCTGTTCGAGATAAACTTGAGTCACTTCGCCGGGAGTTAAAGCGTCAAATCAAAATATCAACGGAAGCGAGCAAAAAGGTGCCTACTGAAGGGCAGAATCTGGGGCTGATTTTTTCAACCAGATTTCAGGAAGCAATAATGGATGCAGGAAATAGGCTGGAATAGCAGACAAAGTTATGTTTTCTCAGTTCGAGGAGAATGTGTTGTTAAGGGCCAAACTGAAGGGGTTCGTGGACCACTATTCCCTGTCACATCAGCAGTCTGACCTGTGGCTGAGGCAGAAACCCTTAGGACAAGGTTCCTCTTTCGCTGGTTGGGAGTTGTAGAAGGGTTACAGCACCTCCACTTCGGAGTGTCTCTAGCCAACCCCCTGCCTATCTGCAGCCACCCGCTGCCTTCCCATGGGGTGGAGTTATTCTGAAGGTGCGGCAGCGGCTTCGTCGGGATAAGACAGCGCCAACTCAGTGGTCAACCAATTGGAAATGATGTCATGTGAAAGAAGTTACACGGGAAGCGGTCGTCACCAACCTTTTCCTTCCCTCAGTCTTGGGGACAAGACTGATTTTCAAGCTGCGGCGAGTGATAGAGATCTAGACAGCTGGGGGGACAGCCCAGGACAGCCCAGCCTGGAGGGCATAAGAGTCTTTTTAGAGGAAGGTACAGCTGGCCACAGCTGCATAGTCTAGGAGATTTGAGGGATAAGGCAAGACTGTATAAGGAGGGGAGAGGGGGAGTGAGTGGGAGATGCGAAGAATATTTCTGGGAGCGAGATCGACCTAGTGGCTTGGGCGAGGGAGCGCCAGTGTCTCTCGAGTTCTCCTCTTCCTTCTCCTCCTTCGTTCTTCTTCTTCTACTTCTCCCTCTACAACTGTAATTCCGATCTTCATTTCTGGAAATAAATACAAAGCGGCCTGTTCCAGCAGGTTCGATGTCGTGCGGGGTTGAACACTTTGTCAAATTCATCAAAACCTGTAACTTCCAAAATTGATCCTACTCTTTTCAAATTATCTCATAAACTTCTCAAACACTTCAAATCACTCCAGAACTTCTGTAATATATCCTAGTGCACCTCAAAATATCTCAAAAGCATTCTAAACAACCTCCAATGATTCTCATACCTCGTTGACAAGAAATACAACTTACTTCAACAATTCCATTGAGTTCTTCATTATTAATTGAACTCACTTTACGCAATTTTTTTTCAAAATTTCAAATTTTCATTTACCTTTCAACATGTCATTATGACCATGCCGCTCGTATACTTTCATAATCGTTTGAGAGCTAAAACCACAAACTTTTTGGGAGCAACCCTACTGTTATAGTCACACTGGCTAATTGTCCCGACGCACCCCAACTGACACCCCTCCTAGGCCGGCAGTGAAGACGGGAGTGACCTCCGAAGCCTGCCTCCATTAGGTCATGGGATGACGCTAGCACCGAGAGTATAAAATTCAAACATACGGTAGACATTACCCTCATTATACTCGGGAAATGATGAGAAACCACTAATCAACTCCATAATAAATAAACCGATCCCAATAATGAAATGTCATACAAACACAAAGCCAAAAAGGGAAAGATACCACAACACCTACGACAACAACCACTAACACCAACACCTCACATACAATCTTCACGAGCTAGTAATGCCCAACTCGATCACCAACTCCCTCCTACGAATCTGAAAAGCAAATATATATATATATATATAGGGGTGAACATACAGGTATACTCAGTAGGATCCTCTCCGAAACCACTCGTGAAAATATGGAAGAAAACCCCAGTGAATAAATATAGAAATCAACTCGTCACCTAAATCATGTTACTATATTCCCATTCTCACTAAGGCTTGCTCGCCAAGTAACGGAAATAAATAGGTAACAAAATCTCAAGAGCATATATATATAGAAGAAAGGTACTCTGCTTCCACTTCCCCACTAAACCAATCGTCCTAAACCCTAACGACTATCCTGGTGCTCCCACCCCTTTCCATAAGTCATTACCTCACATCTGTGCAAACATATCACAACCACGTCATCATCACAAGTCATACTCACATAGTAAGATCGAGAGCCATCACGACCCATGTAAATGCACACAATATCTGAAGCCATTACAACCCTTGTGGAAGTACACATATAATAACCGTAAGCAATTACAGCTTGATACGAGTATAAGCTATAACCTTAAGCCGTCACAGCCTGCATATACATGTGTGTCGTAACTGAGAGCCATTACAACTCGTATGAGCTCAAATCATATAACTGTATGCCACTAGTCTGAATATGCCCACATACAACCTATGTCTGGAAGAGAGGGGTAGGAGTTGTTAGTCATCCGAATCCTCGACAACCTAGATGTTGGTAGAACACTCGAAACCCAAAGCCAAATATGGGCGTCGGCTGCCCCTACCGACTTGGGTGGTGGAGCATAAAAGATAACAGAACATAAAGAATATATAGCATACAACCATTCTAGGGGCAACTATCTTACCCGAGACTCGAATTATAGTTAGCGTCCCACATGACAACCCAACTGCCATTGCTAAGGACCAAAAAGCTAATGCCATTCATCAAAGTCCATCATAATCACTAATCATTTATTACAATTCAATTACCTATCATTTTATAACAACCCATTCTCAATTTTGGTTTAACAAATCAACCCTCTAAAGCCAAAGTGCTTCCATATTCCACATTTTCAGTTCCAGATTCATAACTAGCACTTAACCCATTATCATCATTAATCAACATGAACCAACCCCATTAATTAATTCATCATTTATCAACATTCGAAATTCTGGGTATTCTAAGACTCAACTAGTCCTATCACAAGGAAGATAAGCAATCCACAGCAAGCAAGAAATAAGCACAACAGCTAAGCCACAAGCAAACAACCACCAAGCAAGGCTTTCAACCTAAACCAACCATCCAACATCATCCTCAACACCTTCCACATCATCCACAGTATCCCATCATCAACCGCATCAAGCCACTGCCACAGCCATGTCAAAACCGCCCAATCCTCGCCCTTGCAACCAACCGTAACAGGTTTTCATATTAATTCACAGTAAAGGTTTTATCATTCCAATATATGCAGGGCCAGAAATCATAATTCCTGCAGCAATAAATATCAAGGAGCAATCAATGCTAGATCATCCAAAGCATGTAAGCTTATAGCAAACGAGGTACGGACGTATTCGACCACTAGTTATTAATTCCAGCAATAAACATATTTCTTGCTGCCGTTTCAGCAAAACAAGAGACCTAATAATCAACAGCTAGCAGCAGCTATATTCAACCAATAAACATGTTCAAGGCGACGCTTTATCATGCTAGGCGGGTTTAAGAAAGAATGATAAACTCAATTCATAAGCTTCGTTGCTATTCTCTTCGTTTTACTATCTTTACGTTGTTTAACCATTTTTCTAAGCATGTCAAATATACTAAGGAGCAACAATAACCACAACAATAAACTTTCACACTATCTAGCAAATAACTTGGGCAACTATCATGAATAAAGCATAATGGCATGTGAATCGCAACACCCTTCCAATACCTTCCAATTCTTATATTTCAGATTGTTTTCTTGAAGTCAATTCCATCGTTTTCCCAATAGAAACTTAAGCATGGTAACCCCACAACGACACATAAAATAAAGGAGAAGCATCGAATCCCCTACCTCGATATGAAGCTTTGAGGAACAACACACAAGAATAAGATATTGAAGGATCAACCACAGCCAAACTCGGTGGAAACCACCTCGGGAACTAATCACAACAAACCATCATCAAATAATATTCAAATAATGACCAAAACCAAAAAAACCTCACTGCCATAACCATAGCTGTTTACGGCGCACAATGCAAAATGGCGATGAGGATCCTTGGTGCTATTGCACACGACGCACAACATTGCACATGGAAATTTCATTTATGACGCAAATATTATATATTGAAAAATAAATTGGGAATATGAAAAAATAATTAAAAAGATACATTCTGGAGACTGCTTGTGCCCCCCTATTCCAAATGAAGGTTCCTCTCCATTTTTGGGGGGATGCCATCCTTACTGCTACCTATCTCCTAAACCGTCTTTTTTCTTCTATCCTTCAGGGGGACTCCTTTTCGGACTTTGTTTTTTTCTCTCCCTCACTCACTTCCGCTCCGTGTGTTTGGATGTCTGTGTTATGTTCGTGACACTCGTCCCAACTTTTCCAAGCTTTCTCCCAAATCCCTCCATTGCATATTCCTCGGCTATTCCCGCACTCAGCGCGGATACCGATGTTTCTCTCCAGACTTACGACGGTATATCATCTTTGCTGATGTATCTTTTGTTGAGAGCTCTCCCTCCTCTCTTCCCTCTCTCCATCCAGACACCACCGTCGATGATCGTCTTCCTCTCACCATCCACCCACCTTTGGTGTCCCACTCTGCTGATCACCGGTTTGACACTGTCTACTCATGTCGCCCATCAAATGTGTCCCCCGCCCAGGCCAAGGACAACATCGTCCTAGTTTCGTCCGATGCTCCTGCTCCGGCCCCAGGCGACTTGCCCATTGCACTAAGAAAAGGTACTTGTTCTTGCCAGACTACTCTTTACACATCCTCCCACAGAAGTATTTCTGCTCTAGAGACGATATCTATTCCCCGCACGGTTGGCGATGCCAAATCTCACCCTAGGTGGCTACGAGCAATGCGGAATGAATTGCAGGTTCTGGACGACAATCATATTTGGGATATGGTCCCCCTTCCGGCAGGCAAACAAGCGGTCAACAACAAATGGATTTATACGGTTCGCCTCAATGCAAATGATACTCTTCATCGGCTCAAAGCTGGACTTGTGGCGAAGGGCTTTGCTCGGACATATGGTATCAACTATTTTGATACATTCTCTCCGGTTGCAAAGATGATATCTGTCCGATTATCCATCTCTCTGGCCGCTCATCATCATTGGCTCCTTCATCAACTTGATGTCAAAAATGCCTTCCTCCATGGCTTTCTTGAAGTAGAGGTGTATCTGCAGCAACCTCCAGGATTTCGTGCCTCTGGAGCCGACTCCCATGTCTGTCGACTTCGTCGCTCTCTATATGGCCTTAAGCAGTCTCCTTGTGCTTGGTTTGGCCGATTCAGCACCGTAGTCACTACATTTGGTATCTCTCGGAGCATGAAGGACCACACCGTCTTCTATCGTACGACGTCCTCCGACTGCATCCTGCTAGTGGTGTATGTTGATGATATTATCATCACTGGGAGCGACCCAACTAGAATCACCCAACTAAAGGGGCATCTTCATCACCACTTTCACACCAAAGATCTCGCTCCGCTAGCATACTTCCTTGGCATTGAGGTCTCTCGTTCTACAGACACCATCTTTTTTTGCCAATGAAAATATGTCTCAGATATCTTCCAGGATGCTGGTTTGACTCAGGTAACTGCCGCTGACACTCCTAATGAGCTTGGGGAACGGTCTCTCTATGACAACACATGCCTCTATTCTCACCCAGAGAGCTACCGTCGTCTTGTGGGAAAACTCAATTATCTCACCATGACGCGTCCGGACATTGCCTGTGCTGTTGGCAAAGTTAGCCAATTCATGGAGCATCCGACCAAATCTCAGTAGGATGTTGTCATCCGCATTGCCAAATACATCAAGAAAGACCCTGCTAGTGATCTTCGGTACTCACATCACGATCATCTGAATGTTGAGGCCTTTTGTGATGCTGACTATGCTGGTTGTCTTGCTACCCGAAAGTCTACTTCTGGGTTTTTCGTTTTCCTGGCAGGTAACCTCATCTCCTGGCGCAGCAAGAAACAGACTGTCGTCTCCAGATCTAGTGCGGAGTCTGAATACCGTGCGATGACCACAATCACTACTGAGATCCTTTGGCTTCGTCATCTCCTCAATGAGCTTGATTTCCCGCCGCATATGCTTGCTCATATTTGGTGTGATAATCAAGCAGCCACGAAGATTGCTTATAATCCCGTTTTTCATGAACGAATGAAGCATATCGACATGGATTGCCATTTTCTTCGCCATCACCTCGAGCAACACCATATCAGTTTCGGCCACATACTGACGACATATTAGCTTGCCGACATCTTCACCAAAGGCCTCCCGGGACCTCGTTTGGACTCTCTCAGTACCAAGCTGGGTATCAAAAGCATTAGGGACCCAGCTTGAGCGGGAGTGTGTATGGTCCTGTTCGATATCATCTTCTTTTTTGTGGAACTCTTGGTTCAAGCTGGGCATGTCCAGCTTGAGGGGGGAGTGTTGAACCCGGTTTATTATGTTTCCAGGTAAAAGGTATTTCTGAGTCCCACATCAGATTACTCCACCTTGTAATCCTTTTAATTTATCTATAAATGAATGTCTCCACCTCACGTTGAGGTAAGGGGAATTCACCATCTACAATAACAATGGCCATAACCTCTGCGAAGGGAGAGATTGAGAAATAGACCAAAGGGGAGAAGAGGGCCACCTTGAATCGTGAGAGATTAATCCCCACAAATCATGAGGTTTAAATCCGCCAAGAGACGACCGAAAGGTACCAAAGAAGGTCTGGGGTCGGCTAGAGTTCAAAGGAAAGGAATAAAAGTCGAGCCAAAGGAAGTCTGACCCCCTATTTATCGAGATAATCTGATGGGCCTTCACCACGGTGCGACAACTTCAATCACGACCGTGGTGTCTCTGGTCAAAGCCAGATCCGAAACTCTAGTCTTCAAAACGGCTAATCCCCCCTCTTCTCGGCGGCCGTTTCCCTCGAAGATCCACCACGACGTGGAGGGATTTCCCTCGCCATTTCCAGCATACCACGACTTTTGCCACGACGTGGAGGATCCATCCTCACCGTTTCCAACACACCTGCAAAACCCAACCACACCTCAACTCAACACCACCACGGTCACCAACACGACCATTTCACCCTTCCCCATTTCCCACAGGGAAATCCTCCAAACGCTACACCCATGAAACAACCATCTCCACGGCGTGGCGGTCCCCACACGCCACAATCGAAGAATGAAAAAGGGAGGATATGGAAGTTTTTTTAATCCTTACGTAAGATTAAACTTTGCGAGGACCAAAACAGGCGTCATGCCCTTCCCCATTTCGCACAGGAAGATCCTCCAGGCACCACACCCTTTAAAACGGGCGTTTCACTCCCCAAGGTTCACTATGCACTAGAACAACCAACTTCCATGGCCACAATTCCAAAAACGACCTCCACCAAGGGATACACCACAGGTGTTTCGGAGCTCAGAGAGCCAAAACTCACCCCTCTACCTTCGGACCACCTTCAAACTCCCTCTCGGCACCTCCTAAGGCTCGAAAAAACACAAAGGGTTTGGAAAAGTTGGGCCATTGCATCAAATATCTCTGAAACGATTCTCGTCCTCGAGAATCAAAACCAAACCTGGGAAGGAAAAAGATAGGGGTCATAATATAAACACCCCATGAGATACCTCTTAGGGATCTCACTACAGTAAGAGCACAACCAACTCATCATAAGGATAGGGCACAAAATCATCAATATCTCATAAACCAAGCCACGATCATACATATCATCTCATTAAAATCAATCATCAAACAACTTGGGATATTGAGCGCGCATTTGCGACTCACGTTCCCAAGTACACTCTTTCAAGCCATCGTGTCGTCATAGGACACGAACCAAAGGAATATAATGCTCGTACAACACCTTATTCTGACGGTCTTCAATCTCGACAGGCTGTTCCTCGAACGTCGCATCACCTTTAACATTTAACTCACTCCAGTCAATGACATGAGAATCATTATGAAGATACCGACGAAGCAGCAATACATGGAAAGCGTCATGGATATGATCCATTTGCGGAGGGAGCACCAATTGATACGCAACTGCACCGACACACTCAACATCTCAAAAGGTCCAACAAATCAGAGAGAAAACTTACTCCCACCATCGAACCTCTGCTACCCATGCTGAGGAGATATTTTCAAGAATACATGATCTCCAATGTCTCATTCCAAAGGCCTCCTTCTATGATAGCATAGGACTTCTAACGATCTTGAGCTGCCTTTATCCGTTCACGAATCACCTGCACATTCTTTGTTGTGCTCTGCACAAACTGTAGTCCGAGAATCACTGACTCTCCAACCTTGGTCCAACACAATAGAGATCTGCAAGGTCGGTCATAAAACGTTTCGAATGGGGCCATACCAATGGTGGAGTGATAACTGTTATTGTAAGTTGAGAAAACCCCCTCGCCTCCTTACCTCAAAGTGAGGAGGAGGCGTTCTTTTATAATGAATGATAAACTCCACATCGGACCACAAGTCCGATGTGGGATACAGACTCCAACACTTCCCCTCAAGCTAGGTGTACCTAGCTTGAACACATAATGAAAAGAAATCAACAAAACAGACGCTAACACTCCCCCTCAAGCTGGACATGCCCAGCTTGATGACAAAACAAGACAAAACAAAAATAAAAGATAAAAGCTGCAAGGATGATGCTCCCCCTCACGATCGCAGCTCCCCCTCACGATGATGTATGGATGATGTTGCGGGCGCAGCAGAAGAAACCACTCAGACCGACCGGTTGGGGGAACGCCAGGAATGCCGCACTAGTGGGGCCGATCGATGAAACGTCGGGAAATCCAAACTAGCACCGGGAAAACCGCACTTGCGGGGCCGGCGACGGGAGGCGGGGATTCCGCAGAATTGTTGTGGGATCTGGCGGCACCAACGGGCCCAAATCCTAGGTGGTCGAGCTGCTGCGCCAGCGAATGGGCATGCCGGCGGATAGAGATGCGGCTGCCGGGAGTCGTCGGGAGATGCCGGTGAGGCGGGGATGCCGTAGGAGGTGCCGGAGAGCCGAATCTTGAAGCTGGGCAGCCGTTGGGAGAAACTGGAGCCGGCTGGCTGCCGAAAGAGTGGCTGCCGGAAGAGAAGCGCAGGAGGAGGCCGGCGAGGGAGCAGGATAGCGGGAGGCGACGCTGGAAGCCGGTGCTCGCTGTGCGCAGGAAGAGCCAGGTCATCGGGAGGGAGCCGCCTGGACCGGTTCGCCGGACGAGCGCGCTGGGAGGGCGGGGCCGGCGTGCGAGGAAGCGGCGCAGGCCGGGAGTCGCCGGAGACGAGCCGGGAAGAGCCGGTTTGCCTGGACGGAGCCGGTCCGTCTGGAGGGAGCCGCGGCTGATCGGAAGCCGCTCGCAGAGGAGGCCGCCGGGGGTGTTGCGCGCAGAGGAGGGCCGCCGGGAGTGTTGCGCGCAGAGGAGGGCCGCCGGGATAGGCGGGACTGGCGTTGGAGGCGCGGTCTGGAGTTGACGGGGCCGGTGCTTGCAACCGGGAGGAGTCGTCTGGAGAGGGCGCCGGGAGCCACGGCTGGGAGGCGCGGCTGGAGGAGCGGGGTGCCGGAGAACCGCGGGAGGGAGATGGGTTCGCCGGGAGGAGACGTCGGGCCGGCGTGAGAGGCGGAGAGGTTGCGGGAGAGGCGGAGCCTTCCGTATCGTGCGCCTGGAGAAGCGGGAGCGGTTGCGGGGTGTTGCGGGAGCCGGAACGACCGCCGGGGAAAGCGGGAGTCGTTGAGGAGGCCGGCGCATGTGGAGCCGCGTTGGAGAACGGCGACGGGAACAACGGGAGTGTCGCCGTCGGGAGGAGCCGCGACGAGGCGTGCTTGCGCGCAGGAGGAGCGGGCTTTGTGAGGGAAGTTGCACCGGGGAGTCGGACCGGGCAGGAGGCGCCGGGGAAGGAGGGTGTTGGTGAAGGGAGGCCGCCGGGGGAGGGAGTCGGCCGGGACGTAGCCGGATGATGAGGACTGGATCCGCCGGGATGAGGAGTCGCCGGACAGGAGGGAGATTTGCCGGGGATGGAGGGAGCCGCGCGGATGGAGTCACGCGCAGGAAGCCGAGGGATCCGTGGGAGGCACTCCGCGCACTTGAGGTCCGCCTGGGGAGTTAGCCGTCACAGAAGCGGGAAGCCGCAGGAGGGTAGCGGCGATCCGCCGGGAGAGGAGTCGTCGCCGCGTCTGGATCGGGAGCAGAGGAACGCCGCGGGAGGCAGGCCGCCGGGGAAAGCCACAGGGGGCGGACGGGCTCGGGGAAAGCCACAGGGGGCGGACGGGAAAGCCTAAGGCTCGTAGGCCATGGAAGCCGCCGCCCCCTGTGGGGGAGAAAAAAAATATTAAACCCTCGAGCGGAATAGAAAAAAAATAAATGGGAGGGGGGTCGGGATTAAGTTCCCTCTGATACCATGTAAATTGAGAAAACCCCCTCGCTTCCTTACCTCAAAGTGAGGAGGAGGCGTTCTTTTATAATGAATGATAAACTCCACATCGGACCACAATTCCGATGTGGGATACAGACTCCAACAGTTATTATAAGAAAACTCAACCAACGAACCTCCAAAATTCAGAACGCATGCGCGCAACATGTCTTCCAAGGTTTAGATAGTCCGCTTTGTCTGACTATCCGTTTGTGGATGAAAAGCCGTGCTAAGGTATAATTGAGAATCGAAAGCACGCCGGAGATCTCTTCATACCCGAGAGGTGAAATGGGGATCATGATCGAAGACGATCGTCTTCAGAACCCTATGAAGTCTCATAATCTCCTCCAAATACTGCCTCGATGAGACATCCACTGCGCTTGACCCCTTAATCACTAAGAAGCGAGTTGACTTCGTCAAACGATCCACAACCACTCAGATAGTATCATATCCACCCTGAGTTCGAGACAAACCAGTCACAAAATCCATCGAGATGTTTTCCCACTTCCATTGAGGGATATCAAGTGGCTGAAGCAACCTGCCAGGAACACGATATTCACCCTTCACATTCTGGCAAACCAAACACTGTGATACGAACTTTGTGATTGATCTTTTCATCCTTTACCACTAGAATTGACTCCTCAAGACATGATAAATCTTACTACACTGGGATGTACTGCTAAGGGTGAGTTGTGGAATTCACGGAGAACCACCTCACTCATCGCCAAGGGAATGCAGAGCCTTCCCTGGAGCAACACCCAATGAGGAGCAGCACCCAATGATGATCATCCTCATTCAATCCCTCAGGAGCATCACCATAGACAACATGATTTCACCAAACTTCCATCTCAGAGTCCCCCATCTCGGATTCCTCCACTTGCTGCAGTAAGAAGGACGATTGCACTGTTATCTGGTAGATACACCCCCTACCGTCAACTTCTCCCATATCAAGGTGTATCACTGTAAACTCCTCCACCACTCTCCAAGCATCTCCAGACATATGAACAATATCACTGCGCGACTTCCTGCTCAGCGTGTCACCAATAACACTTCCTTTCTTCGGTGTATAGGAAATCTTGTAGTCGTAATTCTGTAAGAATTCCATTCATTGTCACCGACACAAGTTCAAAATGCGTAAGGAGAGGATATATCTCAAACTCTTGTGATCCATGAAGACTACAAAACACTCACCGATGAAATAGTGTCGCCACAACTTCATGGCAAACACAACTGCAACAAGCTCGATATCATGGGTAGCGTAGTTACGCTTATGGGACCATAACTATCGAGACCCATAAGAGATAACCGCTCTTTGCTGCATTAGAACGCTACCCAAACCAAGGCGCGAAACATCACAATAAACTTCAAACATAACTCTTTCCTCTGGCAGACGGAGAACAAGAGCACTGACCACCAACTTCTCCTTAAAATACTCAAAAGCACCCTGACATTGGTCAATCCACATGAAAGCCCGATCCTTCCCGGTCAAGGTTGTCAGAGGAGTCACAATCTAAGAGAAGTCAGACACCGGTCTCCTGCAATAGACTGCAAGACTAAGGAAACTTTGCACCCCCGTTACATTCTTGGGAGCTACCCAAGAGACAACCACCTCAATCTTCGAGGGATCCAAAACTACTCTCCGCTAGACACAACATGTCACAAGAAATGCACCTCATGGACCCAGAATTTACACTTCGACAACTTTTCAAACAATTGATGATGTCGAAAAACCTCTAAAATGGCTCATAGATGCTCCACATGCTCTTCTACAGACTTAGAATACACAAGGATGTCGTCATTGAACACCACTGCAAACTGGTCAAGAAACCCATGGAACACCGAGTTCGTCGGCCCCATGAACACGACTGGTGCGTTCGTAACTCTGATGCGCATTACCACGTACTCGTAGTGTCCATATCGACACTTGGAGGCAGTTTTTAGAATGTCTTTGTCCTTCACCCACATCTGATGTACCCTGACCACACATCGATCTTCAAGTATCAGCTTGCTCCCTTTAGCGGATTGAATAAATCGTTAATCCGCGGGAGGGGATGATGGTTCTTCACTGTCACTTGATTCAAGTGGCTATAATCGATACATATTCGCAAACTGCTATCTGCCTTCTTTGCACGCAAGATCGAAGCACCCTATGACGACACATTGGGTTGAATAAAACCTCTCTGTAGATGATCATCTATCTGAATCTGCAGCTGCCGCAACTTAGAAGACGCCATCCTATATGGCGACATTAACATCTGAGAGACACCCGATTGCAATTTGATAAAGAACCAACAGACTGCTTGTATGTATTTCAGTAAATGAACAAGAGTTATAGGGGAAATGGATGAAGCAAAAGAAGGAAAGGAGAGAAGACTCAAGAGGCTCTTTGCACTCTCGCCCAAGCCACTGGCCTAACCTCTAACCAATTTTCTTCCTCTCTCCCACTCACGCCCCTGCTTCCCTTTATAACGAATTCCCCTTCCTATGCAGGCCTAGAATCCCCCTCCTCTAACAGACTAATATTCCCCCAATAATGACATTATGACCCCTTCTAACAGACTACTATTCCCCTTTCGACAAAGACATTATTACCGCTTTTGAGTTCCTATCACTTGCAGCCCTTTGAAAACAGTCTTGTGCTCAAGACTAAATGAAGGGAAGTGGTTCATCGTTGTCTTGGATTGCTTCCTTGCCCCATACACCTCCATCTTCAGCATCTTCACCCTCTCCCAACAGTAGCACTCGCAGGTTTGGATGTGCACATTTGTTCATGGGGCTATAGGGCCGCTCACACCGAAAACACAAGCACTTGTGCCGCTTATCCTCCCATTCTTGGGTCATCAGGTGCCGAACACCTCGCTTGCCATGGGTGGTCGGAGTTGGAGCTGCCCATCTAACTCCATGTACGGTAGCCTATTCGCATCTGACTGGTTGGAGAGTGGGCTTGTTTTGTAGGTGTGTCCTCGAACGGTCAGGTGCCTGTCATGGTTCAACTTTCACATATCTCGATCAATGTCTGCGACTCACTCCCGCGGAATAGGGTGCCCTCGTCTCTCGTGAAGGCGAGCTCCACATGCAGAGCTAACCGCATGACTTGCAGCCTAGTCTCCGGGTTGTGAATGCGAACCCAGTCGCAAACATCTTCACGCAAGCCATGCGGGAAGTATTTAATGTACTGTTGCTCCGGTTTGCACGACAACAAAGAAGCCGAATATTCAAACTGCTCGATATACTTGTGAATTGTCCCTGTCTGCCCGAGTGCAGCCAATTCCTCATGAGTTTTGGATTTCCAGACCCCTAAATTGTTGCATCAACTCCTCTTTAAATGCCTTCCAATTCACATGAGGGAGAGCTTCCCCCAAAATGGTGAACCAGTTCACGACAACACCCTCCATACATACCTTAGTAAGAGGGGCTTTCATTTCGTCCGATGTTTGATTGATGCAGAAATAAAGTTCTGCACGCGTGAGCCATCCTTGCGGATCAGTGCCATAAAAAATGGGAAGCTCCATGTAACGCCCTGGATTTTCGAGGTGTGTTACGATTTGAATTTTGGCCTGGGCGTGTGCTTTTCAATGGTTCTTTGTTGTTGGAGGTGTCAGGGAGCTCGGGAGTGCGTTCGGGAGGAAGAGGGCCCGAGCCTGCAGCAGGAATGTTGTTGCAGGGGCCACCGACTAGCGGGTGGGGGTTTTGGGCCCTTTTTTTAAAAAAAGGACAAGGGGGTAATTTCCCCCTTAAACCCTCTTATTTCTCCTCCCCTTTTCTCCCTCGAGCCCGTACAAACCAAGCGCCCATGAGGTCTCCATCGACATAATGCACGTAGCATACCCAGTGATAGGAATGCGGACGAGGACCAAGGCCAAGTCCGTCTGAGGCCACCTATTCAATGTACTTACCGGCGAAGGGGAGTTTGTAGGAAAGGGGCTGGGGCGTGAGTTCTTACTACCAGGGGCAATGATGTAATTAGATATTAAGTGGTCTATTAGGAGTTGTTATATCGGGGGTGGGAGCTTATACGTGTGGATAGTCGGTTATTAGCTGAGGGAAGGCATATTGCCTGGGCCTGCGGAGAGAATTGCTCCTAGGAGGATCGTCCGAGCTTCTGTAGGAGTTCTAGACTGCTGAATGCATATGAGTTGGTTCTGGAAAGGAAGATCTCTCTATTTCTATTCTAATACACTCTTCTAGTTCAGAACACCTAGTAAGTGGTGCTTTCATTGAGAGAGCAACGCGACAGTTGGATGGGTTGTTTCCTATGATAAAATTTTGAAGTAGGTATTTCCTCAAGCCGACTCGAATGTCTGAGGCAGTTGGATGTCCATGCGTATGGAGACCAGGGTAGCGAGCGCGGAGACGTCTGTGACAAATTTAGAGACGTCAGTATTGGAGTTGACGTCATCAATGTGGGAGATGAAAGCGATGGTGGCTCAATTGTACACGATGCAGGTGGAGAGTTCGACACGAGAGGAAAGGAGAAATTGTTTGTGGCAGAGGAAGGCGAGGGCGGGACGAAGCCAGAAGTAGGCGACGGAGTACGACAGTGCACGACAACCGTGGAAGACAGGAAAATGTGTCCCGTGGAGCTTGAAGGCTTGCGCGCGTTCACCAAACAGGTGGAGATGCCGACATTTTCTGGAGAGGATCTGGTATCTCAGATCGCGCAAGTTAATACTTATTTTTCGATACATCTGACGTGGGAAGAGCTGAAGGTGCTGCTGGCAAAATTGTGCATTGAAGACATGGTTTAATATTGGATCATTTCGTTGAAGTCTATTAAGACATAGATCACATGGATGCAGTTTAAGGAGGAATTGCTTGGAAGGTATGGCACGGCCGAAGACAAAGATTTGATTATTTCTTCGAAAGACTTGTGGCAAATAGGTATGGTTGACGCTATAGGCGAATTTGAGCTGATAACCTTGCTCATATCGGATTTCTCTAAAAAATGATACATAGGCATAAGAGGGTTGAAACCGGAAATCGGCAACGCGGTAATGACTCATGAACCGCCAAGTAGGGCGAGGCTGTGCAAGGAGAGTGGAGAGGGTGCAGGTGGTGCAGGGAATAATCAAATATGCAGAGATATGAAGCTGGAGTAATGTGCAGAGTGGGCAGAGAGAGAGTTGGAATGCAAACACAAGTGAAGTTCTTTCCGAGGAGAAATTACTAACCGAGACAAGAAGGTGGGAAATGCTCCACGCTAGAGAGGAGTGAGGAACTTGTCCAGGGAGAAGTTTGAGGAACGGATGTCGAAAGGGCGTTATTCATGCGGACAAAAGTTCAATCCTGGACATCATTGTCCAGGGCTGCATGCTAATGGTGTGGGAATGCATTGAGCCGGAGGAGGCAGAAGTCGTGGAGTCTGAAAACGTTGAGATGAGGGAGGAGGAGAGGGAGATCTTTTGGAAATGGAAATGCTGGGGATGACAGCTTGTGAATAGGGGAAGACAGGGGACAGTAGTTCCAAGTCAATTTTAATGGAGGAGAGAGTTGAGGGGATCCCAATGATGGTTTTGATAGACAACGGGGTGAGCCACAACTTCATTTCGAAGTAGTTAATGGGATATTTTGCAGCGTATGGGACTGAGACTAAGCCGTTCAACATTCGTTTAAGTGATGGACATCGTGTAACATCCAGTGGACTATGCAAGTCCTTCGGGTTGAGCTGGGAACAATGGAATTCGTGGTTGATGCCTATATATTTGACCATAGTTATGAAATCGCGGTGTCTCGGCCGTGATCTCGTCGGCGCGGTGCTGAGCGGCGCCTCACCGCTTTTGATGGCTGGATCACGCGTGGAACGCGGTCGCGCTGCCTCCACCGCGATCCTGGCTGTCGCTGTTCCGCCGTGATCCCGGCGGGAGCGACCGCGCCTTGTTTTAGTGCCAACGAAATGCTTTTTTTTTGCCTCGTATGTCGTCAAACCCCCCTCACCCCTGCTTCCCACATCTTGTTTGCTCGCATGCGCCGTCACCGCCGAGACCCCTCGACGCCGATGACGACCCCCCACATCCTGTTTGCTTGCATGCGTTGCCGCCGCTGTGATCCCTCGACCTCAACGACAACCCCCCGCATCCTGTTTGCTCGCCTACCCTGCCACCGCTGCGAGGACGATCCCCACCCCGGTCGAACCTTCCCTCCGACCCCGCATCCTTTATTTTTTTTCCTGTTTCCTCCATCCAGCCTTGTTTTTTTTCTATTTTATCTGTTGCGCCCCTGGTTTGGTGCGCCACTACCACTCCACTTTTTTGATTTTGTTTTTTGTTTTTTTATTTTATGTGTTAGTAAAATTTCCATTTGCAGCCCTTTTTTAGTTTTTATTTATTTTGTTATTATATATGTATTATTTTTATTCTATTTTATATTTTATTTATGAGATTTTAATTTTTCAGCATATATGTGTAGAATTATATAATTTAAATTATATTAATTAGATCGCGTTTAGATAAAAAAGCGGCCGCGATGCGATCCGCGTCGCCGCTATCTCACTACAGGACCCCGCCGCGTCATGCCACGATCTGAGATTGACTACTATGATATCTGACACGTCCGGGCCAGATTTGGTATTGGGAATCCCTTGGCTATGTTACAACTCATTGGAGGGACATGACAATGAAATTTGTTTGGGAGGGCAAAAATGTGGTACAGCAGGGGGAGAGGATTCCAAAAAATGCTCCTGGGGCATTACAAGAGTATTTACGTATGAGAAAGACACAGTTGCAGGGAATTCAGTGGGAAATGACCGAGAGGGCTGGTGTAATGGAGCCACGGATGAACTCTTGCCAACAAGATCAGTTTCAGGAGGTGTTGAAGTGGTATAGCTTGGTTTTTGAGGCTCCCAAAGGGTTGCCACCAAAAAGAGAAACAAACCATGTCATTAAGATGAAGGAAGGGGTGGAAGCTGTGAACTTCTGGCCTTACAAACATGCTTACAATATGAAAAATGAGATAGAAAAGCAAGTCCCTATTCCAGTCCTATTATTACGATGAAGAAAAAAGGTGGAGGTTGACGGATGTGTGTAGACCACCGTGCTTTAAACAAGGCGACGGTGCCAGATAGATATCCCATACCAGTCATAGAGGAACAGATGGACGAGTTGCATGGCACAACCTACTTTATGAAGCTGGATTTGAAGTTGGGGTTCCATCAGGTACGGATGAGGGAAGAGGATATCGGAAAAACGACATTTAAGACCCACGAGGGGCATTATGAATACATGGTCATGCCGTTTGGACTGATGAACATGCCAGCTACCTTCCAAGCTATATAATGAACACTGTTTTCCGGGCTATGTTGAGGAAGGAAAGTATTGATATTTTTTGAGGATATTTTACTCTGTAGCAGAGGATGGGAGGAACACATGACCAAGTTACAGCAGCTGCTCCAATTGTTGAGTGAGAATATGTTGGCAGCAAACAAAAAGAAATGTACCTTTTGGAGACAGGAAGTGGAATACGGGACACATCATTCCGGCCAAAGGAGTTTCAATGGATCCAAAACTGTTCGAGACTGTGGAGAAGTGGCGAGTTCCCCGGAATGTTAGGGAGGTGAGGGGATTCCTAGGCCTTACCGGCTGCTATCGGAAATTTATAATGAATTATGGCAAGATTGCTAGATCTTTTGATGACATTGACAAAAAAAGAGGGGTTCAAGTGGAATCTGGAGGCACCGACTTTTGAAGAGCTCAAAAACCGGATGACTATAACTCCTATGCTTGGGATGTCGAATTTTTCAAAGGCATTTGTGGTAGAGTGTGCCGCTTCAGGAATGGGAATTGGGGTAGTTTTAGTACAGGAGGGGCGACCACTTGTTACTTCAGTAAAGCGTTGTTCGACACAAACTTGGCATAATCTGTTTATGAAAAGGAGTTGATGACAATAGTATTAGCAGTACAACATTGGAGACAATATCTGTTGGGGAGGCACTTTGCGGTGTATACCGATCATCAAGTTTAAAGCATATGTTAAGCCAGCGAGTTGTGTGGATGGATCAACAATGCCGGCAGGCGAAGCTTTTGGGGTATGATTTTTTGTTTATAGACCTGGGAAATTGAACAATGCAGCGGATGCCTTATCGAGAGTTGAACCCGATGGGGAGAAAGGGCAGATTGCTATATTTGAACTGAGGTGGGAGGACCTTCAGGTGGTTAAAGCGGAGGTATTGCAAGATGAAAGTTTAATGGCTATCATCGAGGCATTGCAGCAGGATGAAGACACCTTATACAGGACCACACCAGCCCGGTCCTCCAGCAGTAGTCCTGCTCGGTTCTCTCCAGCACACAACAGCTGCGCGGCGTATTTGGAAGATCGCTTGGCATGCCTGCAAGATCCACCAACTTGAGGACAAGGTGGTTTTTCGGGACGGTGGCAGTGAAAGATATCAGGTATGCCACCTCGAGAGAGGTTGGTTAGGGGGAATATTCTAGGGAATATTAGATGGAATATGCTGTGGGTCCTAAGGGAATATTATTAGTTGTTAGGAGAGGGGTCTTGTTATAAATAAAGGGATGAGATTGAGAGAGGGAGGCATCCAATGAGAATGAATTTAGCGGGATGGTGTGTATAGATTGGCCGTTAGGCTTGGGCGGGATCATCTCGATCTTCCTCCTCATAATTATGCTTGTATTTTCTGCTGATTCTCTTCTATATTACAAGTAGCCAGTATTTGGTCCCTATCATACACATATTTCAAAATTGTGGGAAGTGGATTTAATTCCAGATTTGGTGGTTGTTCAAGAGATTAAATTAATTTGAGGTTCCCCACTCCTAAGGTTTGAATTTCCTGCACACAAGGAAACATATCAGCTTCATGAAATAAATCATCAGATTCATCAGAAAACTCTGAGGTTACATCTTTCAATTTAAAAACAAAATTTCCCTAAATTCCAAAATTCTGGACAGCCTCATCTTCCATGGTATTTTCAATCAACAACTGCTTCCCTAAGGCTAAAAATTCATGAAACATACCTTGTTCTTCAATAGGTTCAGCATCTTCAACATGGGAGAGTATAAAATGTAAATGGTAATCTGAAGGGTGCCTCATGGAGTCAAAAATATTAAAGCGTATTGTGCTGTCTTCAAACTCCATGGTGAGTGTTCCTTCATGGACATTGATGATGGTCTTGACCCTCTTCAAGAAAGGTCTCTCCAAATGATGAGTGAGTGGCCTGGTGCTTTATCCTTCTCCATGTTAAGCACATAGAAGTCAGCTGAGAATAACAGTTCTTGGACTTTCACAAGGACATCTCCCGATACTCTTGTTGGAAAAATAGCGGTTCTATTTGCGAGCCGTACCACCATTCTTGTGGGTTTTAATTCTCCCATCTGCAAAGAAGTAAACACCAAGTGGGACAATACATTAATAGTAGGACTTAGATCACACAAAAGCATTAGAGAAAGTTAAAGAGCCAATTGTGCAGGGAATAGAAAATGTCTCTTGATCTTGACATTTGGTTGGTAACTGTGGTGTGATAAGGGCCGTGACACTTCTTTCCAAGCTGATCCTCTCGGTCCGTTGAAGTCCCCTCTTCTTAGTGTAAAACTTCTTAAAAAATTTAGCATACTTAGGGATTTGTTTGAGTGCTTCCCACAAAGGGATGTTAATTTCTACTTTTTGAAAAGTATTCAGAATTTCTTTTTGAAGTGCTTCCTCCTGCATTTTCTTTGATTCTATCATCCTTGATGGAAATGGTGGGGTAAGTCTTTCTTCTCCCTTTGTTGTCTTTGCAATGGGGTTTCACGTCTCTTCCTTCTTGGCCTATCCTTCTCCTTTTCCTCTTTCTTTTCTTCTTCATGGGGCATTTGCCTAGAATTTTCTGAATTCCCATCTTCATTCTCCCCCCAATTCGTGTGGACTTGGTTCAGGTTCAGGGGTGACTGGTGGTGAGAGTTATTTGCCACTTTTTGTTCTTATCATATTGATATTCTCCTTGGTGTTTGACACCGTTTGGGCTGGTAGTTTTCTTGAGTTTTTGGGCAGAATGTTCACAAGACTTTCACTTTATTGGTCAACTTATCTACTCTATTCTTCAGCTCCTCTTAATGTTGCTGCACTGGCTGATTATAAGATTGATTTTGTTGAAATGGTGGTGGGTTTTGGAATTGATGCTGGAATGAGGGTTGGTTTGGGTACTGATTTTGGTAGGGGGTCTAGCTTGATTATGTTGATTTCCAAATCCATATTGGACTTGGTCTCTCTCCATGTTTTTTTTGAATTGCCTTGGCTGAAAGACTCCTGCACAACTTTCCATTCCCTACACTTCTGCACACTGGTCAGTAAAATGGTTAGGTGATGAGCATAAACCACATACCATAGTTGGTGCTTGCTGTCCATTGACTTGTTTCATGGCCAACTATCTCACCAAACTGGTTAGCTCTTCAAGCTTAGTTTCTAATAAAGGTGATTGATGAGAAGTTTTTACCTCATGAATATCTCGTGTGTCAATACCTCTTGTATCAAATTGTTGCAAGTTCCGATCAATCAAGCCCTTGGCTTCTGCTGGTGACTTGTCAATCAAAGCTCTTGGCTTTAGCAGGTTTCTGTCATTGTCTAGTAGGTCTTGTAAAAGAAAAGAAGTGGTGCTCTTGGATTGTTTGATGTGGGCAGCTGATACATAGTTTCTTGATTTTCTCCCAATACTCATGGGGGGGGGGTCTTCAGATGCATGTCTGATGGCATAGATCTCTTTTCCGATGACTGTGTTTCTGGAGGTGGAGAAGAATCTTTGCATGAAACATCTTTGTAAATTGTCCCAGTCATGCACTTCATTTGGTTGTAGGGTGTACAACCATTATTTGGCCAGCTCCTTTAAGTGAAAAGCGGAATGCCCTCCACTTTACCTGCTCCTCACCTACTCCTTGGGGTTTAAAAGTAGAGCAGACATGTGTGAACTTTTTAATATGTTTGGGTCTTCTCGTGCCAAGCCATGAAATTTAGGAAACAATTGGATTATGCCGGTTTTCATCTCAAAATCTTTTTGTAATGCTGGCATAACAAGTTGATTGTTTTGATTAAGGAATTGTGATGCAGAGGTCTCGAAGGGTCTGGTTGAGATTTCCAGCCATGATGACAGGCTCAGAGTGAACACTTGAGGTTTCACTCGAGTCTGCAAGAGTATTTTTCTCAAATTCAGATTGCAAATTAATGTTTTTTAGTCTAGTCAACAAGATTTTTTCAATTTTAGGATCTAGCGGGTGATGATTAGTGTTAGTGGTTCTAGTTATGCAATGCAAGAATTAGATTGTTGACATTGTCTTCCTGACAACGATGCCAAGTTTAGTCATGAGCCTATTGTGGGTTGCGGCAAAAGCAATTATTTCTCTCAGTTTAAATGTCGTTATATTAATTAGGTTGTCTCCCGAGAGAACTGCACAAAATCAGTTTTCACTTTTCTTTTGAGTTAGAGAAAGCGGGTGTTTTTGAAATTGCTTGATTCTGAAAACAAAAGAAAATAGTGAAGCAAGAGATTGAAAACAATGAGACGAGAAAGGTGATCGGGTTGGTTGGTTTTTCAATTGTAATGCTATCATAGTCTCTAATTTATCCCACTCTCTATTTCATTAACTGATAAGTGAGAGGATCAATGATCGCTTCCCTTCTCACCATTGGTTGAATGGTGTGGGTGAGGATAATCTTTACTAAAATCTCAGCTTGGTCCACCCTTCTTTCTTTGTGCGAGAGAGTTGCAATGAATACCCCCAATTGACTTAGGTAATATCTGATTGGGTGTTGTTCCTCCCAAACAATCAAGAGTGTCCATTGCCCTTTCCACACATACTGACAATCGCCAGTACTTCACCACTTAGCCCTAGTCTATCCCATCGTATATAGACCAGAACTAAGTAGAAGGGGATGGCGAATCATTAACCAAAACAATAAACGATGGGCATAATTGAAACCAAATACAATCGCATCTAATAATAAGAACTGCCACCGAGTATTGAAACCAGTTAACAATAGAGAGAATTTTTATTCATTGAGGTGCGAAAATTCAAGCATCACAAAAGGAAAACCTCCCCTTCCTCAATCATTTAGAAGTTTACCCCTCCATACGAAGGGTAACTGAGAAGAATGAAGAAGAAAAGAGAATTACAGAACTGAGAAAACAGAAAATAAAAACCAGTGGAACTTCAGCGTGTGAATTCTCTTGCATAGCCCCTTCTCTCCTAACTCTTTTGAATGGAGGTGTAGACACATTTATAATGAAGAGGTGTGAAAAATTTTCCCTTCAGAATCAGTCCTTCGGAAGTTTGTGCCGTTTTGGCCAAGTAAATGGCCGAATCTTGACAAGTGGCCTTCTTGAAATTTGTTCCTCCATGCCTTGCACATGCACCCTCCAAATCTCGCTTCTTTGGACACGTGTAGCCGAAGTTATGATTTTATTACTTGGGAAAATATTTCTGGCCGAAGAGACTGTTCTGTTGCTTCCACTTTGATGTTTGCATAGGCTGCCTTAATGATCGAATTCTTCCATGAAATGTAATGTGCATGCGCGCCTTCGAGTCCTCTTTCATTGCCAACTGAAATCATCTCATTTGGAGTCTTGTAGCCGTGTTATGCTTCATTTATTGAGTGGTTGTCATTTCTATCCACCAAAAAAGTCTTCAATTTGCATGAATTATTTGCGCTTCATACAGTTCGGATCAGCTCTTGATCCAATTGAAGAAATTGAAGTCCAATACACATAGCATTCTACAAAAAAAGAATTTTGCAATTTGGTTCCTTAGGGAAAATGTTATGGCCGAAATACCAAAATGATAAAAAACATTTAAAAATCCAGAATTAATCCATTTTCACAATTTAGCTCAAAATTTCCATGAAAACAAAAAATGGTGCAATTTTATTCAAAATGAAAATATGATGGGGTTTTAATCATTGAAATACACATGAAATATATTGAAAATATAAGTTCTATCAGTCAGCCCTTCACCCACCCTTTTTTTTGTGTCCAGCAGGGCCTGCCAAATCTATATTTATTCTGAACTCGACTATAAAACTTTTAATCTCATCTCCTTTTCTTCGCGTTCCTTTATACAATTGATTATTCCTGATCTCATTTGCACGACTGGTTGATAAAAAACATGTTCTAATTTTATTAGGCGGAGAATTCATTTGGAGATGTGTGTGGGAAGGTTGTAGCAGATTTTGGATGTGGCTGTGGTACATTAGGTATTGCAGCTTTACTATTGGGCGCGGAGTAAGCTGTCTCCTATATTTTTATTGAGCATTGTTATAAAATTGATTTTTTTTTTTGCTTTCAGCACCTAATTGACTTTTTTAGCGTGCAATGATGACTGTTTATGAAGCTCCTTGTTTATTATGTTGTTTTTTGGTTTTCATTTTTACTGCTGCTATAACTAATTCTTTAATCAAGCACCGGAATTTAATTGTGATGAGTGTGATATATTTTTCATATTTTTTTAGGAAAAATGATACTCAAGGGCCAGTCAATTAAATTTGTAGAGCTTAGAGTTCAGTCAGGATCACTGAGATATATTCACGGCATATTTTTTTTAAATGGTCAAATGAAGGTGATTTATGAAATCTGTTACATGCTTTTATGAGATATATTTACAACATATTTTATAAGAAGAATTATGATGAGATTTTGAAGATATTTTTGAACATATTTCAGAAGAATGTGCTTGATTTTGGGGAGAACAGATCCAACATTTATGGGATCCTTTATGTAGAGATATAACTTGACTTTTCAATTACAAGGAATGGTATGAGGAAATTCTGTGTGTTGAAACTTGGAAGAGATTTTTTGCGAGAGAAGGTTGTTGAGATACTAGAGAGGGAGAAGTGTGATTGGTGATTTCACACATTGCGTAGCATGAGAAGTGGAGAGTCGAGTTCATATTGATTGTGCTTCATTGGCTATCTGATGATGATCTCCATCATTCTGGCAAGAGAGATCCAGATGAACATCAAGGAGGAGATTCTTTACTAAGTGTGCTTAAACCACACAAAAAAACGAGGAAAGAAAAATGAGCAGGAGGCTCATGAGATTATCCGGAGACATCGTTGTAAATGTTCCAATGCTATCTCCTTGCCTTTGAGGTTCTTGATAAAAAGAGTGAACCCTTGTGATGGAGGATATCACCCATGACACACTAAGGACTAGCTGAACCATCTATCGGCGATCAACATTCCCCAGGTCTATACAAAATTGATTTTAGTTAAGGATCTTAAAATTTAAAGTTGCAAAAAATGGACCGATTACTGGAATTAAATTCAGTTGAGGACCTTAAATTTGAAAAAATTCACTTACAGACATGCTTCTGAAAATAATTTCCAATAAAGACCGTAAATTTGTTAATGAATAAAATTAAATTTAAGTATAATTTCAGTTGTAAGTCATTAGAGGGTTAGTTATAAATGCAATGAAATGCAACTGTAATTTTGTTTGTACAAGTAACCATTAAAATCATTTTACAGCCCCACATATCATGAAATTCACAGTTGTTTATTCAACTATTCATAACTAAAATTATTTATGAGTAACACATTTTTATTTTTATCCATTTAAAAAATTAAGGTTCTTAAGTAAAATTAATTTTATCAGCAGGTCATTTAAGGTTTTCTTTCAAATTTAAGGTCCTTAATTATAATTAATTTCCAGATTAGGCCTTTTGAAAATTTTCAAATTTAAGGTCCTTAATGGGAATGTATTTGATTTTGTGGTCTTTCATTGTCATTTTCCCTAATTTTAATTTTCCAAATTGTATTATTCTTTTGAATCTTGAGTTGATCTGTTAATTATGTTATATAACTTTCTATTGGTTTGAACAGACATGTTGTTGGCGTTGATATTGATCCCCAATCATTAGAAATTGCATCACTAAATGCAGGAGATTTGGAGGTACTGCCTGCCCTTCGATGTTCATAACAATCTGTCTCTGTTCCTATGGCTTGCCTGTTGCTTTTGATTTCCTATTTGAACAATCTGTCTCTGTTCCCATGGCTTGCCTGTTGCTTTTGATTTCCTATTTGCTTTGAATGAGATTTTTTTAAATGTTCAAATGACGAAATGTCATTCCTCTCTTTTAATTTAAAATGGTAAATGAATGCTTTTGTGAAGACTCAATTAGCTCTATGCATTACCAATAGTTGATGTATTGTTACTCTGTTATACACATGCAGTTGGACTTCAATTTGGTTCAGTATGATGTCAGGAATATGGAATGGAGAAGTATGTGTTGGTATCTTTCTCTGCCTCTCTCTTTCTCCAAAAACATGCATGAAGGCCCATAATATTAGAACTTTAATATTTGAACTTTATGTGTTTTTTTAACGTGTTAATGTTGTAGTTCATCATCATATGAATGTTGTCTCTATTTGGGCAGCTTCTTGGAAAAAGGATACTGCTTACTAAGATGTGAAACGATTTTAGAATGTGAATGATTCAATTACTTGACCTTTGTGTTATCCTAAGAAGGCTATCAACCCATTAAGAGTGCGTTCGGCAGCACTTATTGAAAAGTGGTCACTATACTTATCACATGTGATATGCAGCTTGATAAAATAAGTGATGTTTGTTTTGTTTGTGAAAAAAACACCACTTTAATTCTTGAAGAAAACCACTTCAATAAGTGATAGAAAATCACTTTTTCAATAATTCTATCTGGAAACATTTGCAAAAGCAGTCATCATAAGTGACAAGTGTTATGAACACGTTTCAGTAAGTGTTGTCACACACAACGTAGGGCTTCCTCTGATAATTTTATAAAGACAATACAATTGCTGTGCGGTCTTTTGAAATCCATGGATACAACGGGCAGTTGAAACTGTCACTTCTGTTTCCATGGTATTTCATACATGTATTTAATATTATGTATGTTTAGGTGATTTACTCATGGGATCTTTGTCTAACACATTTAGTAAGCTGAATTTTATCTTATTGATCATTTTGTTGTTTGACTAGACACTATAGTGTAGGATAGAGTGTTCGGAAAATGCTTCAGGACTGGAACATGTCCAGCAAAGTCACTCCTTGTTTTTTAGGGATTAGTTATTCGTTTTGTAATCATGGAGCAGTTTTTTTTTTTAAGCTGTTTTAGTGGGTAGTTATTTTTCAATCTTTAAATATTGTAATGCTTTGATCATTCAATCAATGCAATACCCCTTCTTTGCCTGAATGTTTTTTTCCATTGTTAACCAACAACAACTGGTATCAGATCCTTCTTCTTAAGGGATTTGTGAGTGAGTGCGAGGGTGCTGTGTCATGGACGTCGAAGCAAGTTCTTGTTTTTCTTCAATTTCTCCACCAGTGTTTGATGGAGGCAACTACCAGATTTGGGCAGTTCATATGGAGGTATGCATGGAAGCTTTGGATATCTGGGAATCAGTGGAAGAGGATCATGAAATTCCTGCTCTCCCGAACAATCCTACCATGGCACAGATCAAATCACAGGAGAAGAAGGCAAAGAAATCCAAGGCAAAGGCCTGCTTGTTCGCTGCAGTCTCATCTATTATATTCATTCGGATTGTGACTCTGAAGTTAACATATGAGATAAGGGATTATCTCAAGTCAGAGTATGAAGGAGATTAAAGAATCAAAGGAATGCGTGTGCTAAACTTGATTCAAGAATTTGAGTTGCAGAAGGTAAAGGAAGCAGAATCAATTAAAGAGTATTCTGATAGGTTAATGGACATTGCAAACTGAATCAGATTACTTGGCTCTAAGTTTAAGGATTCAAGAATTGTTGAAAAAATTCTTGTAAGAGTTCTTGAAAATTTAAGGTATCTATTTTAGCCTTGGAAAATACCAAGGATCTGACTCAAATTGCCCTTGCAAAGATTCTCAATGCTTCGCAACAGGAGCAAAGAAGGGCCACGAGATAAGGTGTTGTTGAAGGAGCCTTGTCGGCCAAGCATCATGAGAATGCGAGGAACAACAATAAGAAAAAGTTTTGCAGGAAGAATCAAAATCCTACTATCTTCAGCCAACAACAGAGTCAAGAAGGGTTCCTATTCTCTGTGTCAACACTGCGGCCTAAAGGGTCATCCTCCTTTCAAATGTTGGAGAAGACCAGATGTCAAATGCACTAAATACAACCAAATGGGGCGTGAATCTGTAATTTGCAAAAACAGAATCCAACAACATGGTGAAGAGGCTAAGATTGCTGATCAAGAGGAAGAGGATCAACTGTTTGTGGCTGCATGTTTCACTGACAGCGAATCAAGTGAAAGTTGGCTGATTGACGGTGGTTGCATCAATCATATGACCTGTGACAAGGAGCTTTTCAAAGACTTGAGGTCAACAGATATCACCAAAATTAGAATCGGAAATGGTGACTATATCTCAGTCAAAGGAAAGGGAACAGTTGCATTTGCAAGCTGTCCAGGTATAAAACTCATTCCCGATGTTCTTTTTGTTCCCGAAACTGATCAAAACTTGTTAAGCGTTGGTCAACTGTTTCAAAGAGGTTTCAAAGTTGTTTTTGAAGACAAATATTGTCTAATTAAAGATGCAGTTGGTCAAGAAATCTTTAAAGTGGAAATTAAAGGGAAGAGTTTTTCGCTTGATCCATTGGAGGATAAGCAATTAGCTTTTCCAGCCTAAGGAAACATTACTGAAGTGTGGCCCAAGTGGGTCGAGCATTATGACCACCAAGGCCTGCTGCAAATTAAGTCAAAGCTGATGGTAGAAGATCTTTTAGAACTTTACGATCACTGCAATCTTTCTTCGTATGGTCTTTCTTCTCACAGTGCAAACATATGGGACTGCCTTCAGCTGAACTACTCTGGTTTTTACTACTTCCTTTCCCTTTCTCATGACTCTTCCATCCAGCGGAACGCCCCCTACCTTCCACACTGTAGGCATTTCTGGTAGAAACTTGGATCTCCTTTTGCTGAATCTCCTCGTTTAGCATTAGATTTCGAACGTCCGCAAACACCAAATCCGTCTTACCGCTTGAGGCTCTCAGAGCGGTAATAATCCCATCCCATGATTTTGGGAGTGATGAAAGCAACGACACCACCCACTCTGGTTCCACGAACTTTAACTTTACCTATTCCAATTGACTTCGGATTATGTTGAAATCATTGACATGATTAACCATCTACTTTCCCTTCAATATTCTCATGCTGAATAGCCTTTGCAATAGAAACACTTTTATTCATTGCAGTTGACTTCTCATACATATCGACAAGAATCTTCCTATGTTTCCAAGCCGTCTTCACTTCACAGAAGTTATAGGGCACGTTCCGGGCTAGTGACATCCGGATCAACCCTAGTGCTTTCTTATTTTGCATTTCCCATTCTTCTTTCTTCATCGCTTCTGGTTTGGTTTGGTGCTAGTCAACAGAAGATCAAGATCCTTTTGCAGTAGACAATCCTTAATCCGCATCTTCCAGAATCCAAAATTCGTCCCGTCAAACTTCTCCACCAGACCTTACCCTCATCCAACGCCATTTCTTCCGGAATCAATGAACTCCCACTGAATCCGAAACACGAAGTGGGATCAAGAACCACTTTTCAGAATTCTTCTACAAGGCCAATGGTTGGATGATGCTATTGAGCCGAGCTTTGAAACACCTTGGCCAGGGTCTGGTCGTACTTTGCAATCAAGCTCTAATACCCCTTGTTGGGTCCAGAACCCCCGATTCAAAAGTTATCCTTCAGAAGCTTCAAAACGCGGAACAAAGTTCCGAAACTTCTGATAGCGGGGCGAATCCGCACCACGTTGTGTCTGGTACCAGGAAGACAAAACATCCTAGCCACGCACCGCAACTCACGTACACACTAGACAAGAACTTCCAGAAGACAAACAATAGAATGAACAAAGCAAAGAATAATACAAGTATTTTACGTGCTTTGGACGAAGTCCCACTTCACGGGGGGGGGGGGACGCTGCAAATTCTTTAGGAAGGAATTAAGGAATACGGAATACGATTACAATGACGAAAAGTCTGTCAAAATGACCAGTGCTCATATATATATATGTATAGGCGAGTTCCACCATATTCTCATCTTCGTGGAGAGTATGCCCTTGGATCCGATCTTCACGGGCATCTCTTTACTTAGTCAAAGGCATTAACCGACTTAACTCCTAGTGAATAGTATGAACTTTTGAATTCTCCACGTCAGATTAATCTTACGTGGCTCGTCAGATTAATCTCATGCCTCCTTTAAGTCTTCACGGTAATTCATACGTAGCCTTCACCCCTTTACAATGTAGTTCCGAACACCACTTTCGTTGCTCTGCTTCCGATTGCTATGCTTTTGGACTTCCGGACCTTAGTTGCACAGCTCCACCATCACCTTCTGGTTTCAGAATTGGACTTCCGGAACCACTCCTTTCGGAAGTTCCAACACTTAGCCAAAAAATGGTTTTCACATGGCTAGTTCTAACAAATTGCGTCAAAGGAAAAAACCACACTGTGATACATAAGATATTCGGAGCATGCATAATATATCACAAATGACACGAGAGATATTGTAGAGAAAAAATTAGCAATGTCATGATTCGACATCCCCGGGCCATGAACCTGGCCATATGACTCCATGAGTTTCTTGTAATACTTTGGTTGCCTTCCTAGCACACCATAGACTATTACCCACAGGGGTCACCTATCGACATGGTTGTCAGGATCGAGATCCTACCCTAGGATCGGAACAGGGGGTGGGATCGTAACTCGTAGGATCAGATCGGGATTGTAAGAGTCTACTTTAGGTCGCTGATAGAGGCCTGGACCTTCCTGCCGATTGGGTAGTATACTCCAGACAAAGGAAACCCATGGCAGCAGGTGAGGGCGCAAGCGGCCCACGTGATGCTGAGCTGAAGCAGGCGGTTAGAGAGGGAGGAAGTGGGCCACAGGATGCTGAGGTGGAGCGGTTAGGGGAGGAGGCACTCAGGGCTACTTCAGGTATTTAGCAGGGGGAGACGGTTTGTAAGAACCTGGTTCTTATTTTTGAGGTACGGGTTTCTTCTTTTCCTTTTCCTTAAGTGTTTTTGAGAAAACAAGGGAAATGTGGGAAAAATCTCAAATTTATGGGTACACACCGTGTACTTTGGCCGTGTGGGATGAGTATACAGGGCGTGTAGGCATGTCGGCGATTAAAGGTGTAAAAACTAACTACACGCCGTGTACTTAGTAATACAGGCCGTGTAATCAGTCGACAGGTGAACAGTTAGGCGGTGGAAGTAGCCGCCAGAGGAACGATGGTACACGCCGTGTACTTAGTAATACACGCCGTGTAATCAGTCGACAGATGAACAGTAAGGCGGTGGAGAGTAGCCGCCAGTGAACAGTTAAAAAGAAAGTACACGTCGTGTACTTGAGAGTACACGTCGTGTACTTGAGAGTACACGCTGTGTAGTTATGTTTTTTTCTTTAAAAACAGGCAGTAACCTCCTCATTTGGCAGAGGAGGTAGAGGGCTCACCAGGAGCAGCGGGAGAGGAGGCCGAGACTTGGAGGAGCTCCCGATCGCTCACCGGGACTCCAATTCTTCCACCGTCAATCTCGTTTGAACCGCGCGGGTAAGGTCTTCCCTCTTCTTGAATCTTTTCTTCCACTTCTTTCCCTAAGGGAAGTTATTTAGGTTTGAACGAGTAATCATTTATTTCAGATCTACGTCGTTCTTGGTTGTTTCGGGAGGCACCTTTCACATATATCGATCAGAGGAGATCGAGGTAGGTGGTCTTGTGTTTAATTCCAACTGTCGAGTTGATTTTGTGTACCGTTGTGCCACGTGCCCATGTTCGGGGTGTCGTATGGCTGAGATTTTGATTGTTGAGATACCTAGAATTGCATAGGTAATCTAATGAATAAGTATAAACTTCTATTTGAGATCGTTGCTTTGATCTAGGGCCACCCCGAGGGTGCGTTTCCCTTGTTTAGCCGTTTGGCCAGGATACCCATGGGTATGCCGTGATTATAGCATGTTTTGAGTTTTTTGAGAGAAAACATATATAAATTGCTTGCTTATGCGTTGGGCTTGGCCCGGTTACTTGCTTTTCCTCTGGAATGCCTGAGGGCAAGGTTCTGTTTAGCCTGAGGGCAAGGTTCTGTTTAGCCTGAGGGCAAGGTTCTGTTTAGCCTGAGGGCAAGGTTTTGTTTAGCCTGAGGGTAACGTTTCTTATGCCTGAGGGCAGTAGCTTCTGTGCCTGAGAGCGATATCTCGTATGCCTGAGGGCAATATTCGTTATGCCTGAGGGCAGTCACCTAAGGGTTTTGTTTCTGTTTGCCTGAGGGTAAGAATTTGCATGTCTGAGGACAAGGTTTACTTGAATATTCATTGTGGTGATTTCTTATGTTGTACCTGCCAAGCTAAAGCACAGACTTGGTATTATTATCATCTTTTACTTGTTAGATAGCCTGTTGTGGTTTCTGCTGTGGCACTGTATAGGAGATTGTCGGTCGAGACCGAGTCTCAGAAAACTCATAATATTGAATTGTTAAATAATTATTAAAATGGTAATGTAACTGGTAGGAATAGTTACTTTTAAGTACTTCCTAGTTTACTGCATTTCATTATTGCACACTGCTGTTGCACATTTTCACTGACAGTTGGGCACGGGCCTTTGGTGGTTGCCTACTGAGATTCATTTCTCACACCCTGTTTGGTCATGTCTTGGGCCCAAACAGATTATATTGCTGCAAGTGCTGATAAGGGCAAGGGTCCCTACACACATGATTGCTGCAGAGGAATAGGAGCGCATGAGACCAAGCTTAGGCTTGCGATGCTGCTGAGTTCCTGTTGCACTGCTTTGGTTTTGTGTTGCTGTACCTTGTACCTTGTGCTGTATTGTATCAGATTGCAGTGTATCCTATTTTGACTGCTTTATTAGAATTAGAGACATGTTGCATCATCATATATATGACTGTTGGTTATCTTTTACTTCAGTTCCTTTGTCCATTTCAGGTCTATATTGTTTACTGCTTCCGCTTTTGTATGTTTATATTTATTTCCGCTGCGCTACACTTTGACAAATGAGGGCATAGTTTCCCCACTATCAGTCCTAGACCCTCGTTGCTAGTCGGCAGCCTCTTGCGTTTCGAAAATGCGCTTGAAGTCATGTGACCAACCGGGTTCGGGGCACCCGTTGTGTGGCACCCGGATCCGGGGCGCTACACGGTTAGAGGAGAGGAATCTTTTTGGTTATAAAAAGGAGGGGCCACATCTGATAGGGGTACTTTTTCTCTTTCAATTAGCTCGGCTGGGGCCTGGGCGGGAAATCCCTGGGGTAAAAGATTCCTGTTGTACTTTTTTTTTTCTGTTTTTCCTCTGTCTTAGTTTATGTAATTGGGAGACTTGACTTAAAAACAGAGCCTCTATTTGTTAAAGAAAAGGGAGGTCCGTATCAGTCGCGGTGTATATTTTATATACCCAACTAATATACTAATATTATTATATAATTAATTAATTAACTTAAATTAAAACAATTTAGTTTTAGTATTCAAACAAAAAGAAATAAATAAAAATATTGGATACAGTGATCCGTGTGTGGGACAAAAAACCGAGGCTTGCATCATGGAAAAAACATTTGAGGTTCACTGTACAAAATAAAAATAAAAATAAAACTAGCGATCGAGGTATTAGATATTTATTAAATAACATAATGAGGGAAGCTGAAAGCGCAGATAGACGCGTGGCGTGGCACTGGACCAAGATTGACGCCGGCTTGGGAACAATTACCGGGAGGAGCTAACGGTGCGGGAGTTGGCCGGACTGGCAGAGACATGGGATTAGAGGCATTTTTTGTCCTTAAAGTTAATGCTGGGCGAGCTGGGGTACGCATAGACAGACGCGGAAGGCTAATGTTGGGCATGAGATTGACACTAGATTAGGTGACACATGGTGTCGTCTCCTTCAGTCGCCATTCATTAAATAACGTACCGAGGGAAGCTGAACGCGCGCAAAGATGCGGAAGGCTAACGTTTGGGAACAATTACTGCGAGGAGCTAACAACGTGGGAGTTGGCTGGACTGGCAGAAACACTGGATGAGAGGCATTTTTCGCCCTTAAAGTTAACTTTGGGCGAGCTGGGGCACGCACAGACAGACGCAGAAGGCTAACGTTGGGCATGGGATTGACATTGGATTAGGTGACGCAGGGTGTCGTCTCCTTCAGTCGCCATTCATTCTTCAGCAAAGGCATCGATGATTGGGAGTTAGAGTCAATAGCTCGACATAGCGAGAGGGAGAGACGAGCGCAACGACATTTTTGACCCATCTTTTACCCAGTTCAACAATCCGACACGGATCGACCCGCCGGTCTTGCCTGCCTCGCTTGACTCGTTTGGATCGAACATTCACATGATCCTATCGAGTTGGCGCGTCCAACTCGGCGATCCAAGCAGGAAACCGATCCCGCTTCCGATGCAGCAGGGGCACAGATGGTGGGATCGTAGGATCAGACGATCCTACGTTCCAACTCACGATTTTGATGGACGTGTCGTTCTGCATTCTCAGTTGAATGCCTCGGTTTACTTGCGACTGCTAAGTCTTAAATGCTATGGGACATATTGATCCCTTAAATGATTATCATTATGCGGGGACGACTTGGTTATCTGCCTCGGGTCCCAAGCCTATAATATAAAATGACAATTGCTTAGAGACATTTCGGCTTAGTCCGAAACAGGTAGTGTTCTCCGGGTGTCTCATGGGGAACTCGAACCGACATGGAAAATATGTACTTTGTTTAATGCTTTTAATATTCTTGCCTACACACTGCTTCATAATATATTCCCAGATTGGATATTATTAGACACCGTTGGTGGTAACCTACTGAGTTTTACTCATACTCTGTTTGGACCACTGATTGGTACCCGAATAGACTTCATGGATGCAGGTAGGGACAAGAGGAAGCACCCAACTATGGAAAAATCCCAAGATGCCTTTCTAAGGGAGGTCTTGGTATTTATTTATAATGATTAATAAAGATGACATAATACCTCAACTTCGATGTGGGACTCTAGCTTGTTACACAAGAGTTTTATTTGTGATCCTAGAGCCCCTTTAGTGAACTCACATTGGCAAGCTGTCTTGTTGTCTGAAATGTATTCACTTTAATATGTTTTGTTTGCTCATGAAAAACCAGGTTGATCGTAATCTTGATAGTCGTGTGATTGTCATACCAAACATGTGCGGACTTTCCAATTGGGTAGTCAATCTCATGCAGAAGCCGTTGTTCCCATGAAATCTATATGGTAACACGTTTCATGATTCAGACTCAAAACTCAAGTGAGATGCTGTAGTTTTTCTTCTTGTTTCAACAAGGGATTGAATTATCAACAATAAAAGATAATATACCCAAATGTGGATCTCCCAAAGGATAAACATCTTGCATAATCTATGATAAGAAGTTGGCAGTGCTATTTGTGTGATGGAATGGTATATACCTGTTGGGGCAGTTTTGTACTTTACTGTAGATAGTTTGTTGGGCTGGTCGTAGTAGGTTGGGATTGTTGGTAGTAGGTCGGGATTAATAAATATGGGAGATGCTTGTGGGGTGGGGTGGGGGGATTCAGATTTTGGTTTCAGCTTTTGGATGTAAGGAGGTTTCGGCCTCGACCTCGAGGAGCGTCTTCCTAGGGGAGTCTTTTCTTCTCCATTTTTTTTCCTGTAATCTTCTGAAAGTTTCTATTGTGTTGCTTTCAATACAATCTTTACAATTGTTTCTTCTATATTTTCTCATACATGCACCTACGATCCTATCATTTGGTGCTTCCATTGAGAGAATCGCAGATGGTGTGAGAGGACTGTTGTTGGATTGATAAACGATGAAGCTGCTGTTGAAATCGACCAAGATTGGAGTTTCGAATTGCGGCAGTGGAGTAGTTGATGTAAGAGCAGGCGACTGTTTTTCAGAAGTAGTCCGATGGAATGCAAAACCTTGATGGATGCATGCAAGAAATTCAATCTACCTTAGACATTCTTGCTCAAGGACAAACGAAACTTCTGCGCCAACATCGTGAGATGCTGCAGTTCGTGCAGGCACAAACACGAGCTCTTGCTGAGCTCTCTGTTTGGCGACATTCTTATGATTTTTGGAACCTCTGACCGCGGAAGTAAAAAGCCCGAGAGCTCCGCGTGGTGCACATGAATGGCGAGGAAATGAGGTGATTGCGTCTCCCCTCTACTCACCGCAATAAGGAAAGTTTCGATCCTAGCTCGAGCCGTGAAGAACGTAGACAAAAGACGATCTTGCACAGGACTCTCGTCTTGCGGGAGTACGGTATACAACGACCTTTGGGAGGGCTTACAGTTTATTGCTAAGCGAGTCGGGTTCCCTACCTTTGCAAGAGACGATCCTATTGTTCAAAATTTTCTCATTGAGATGTCTTTCAGCATTCATAAAACTCAGTGATTTACAAGTTCCAATTGCACAACTCTATTTTGAAGGGCTTATACAACATTGATTTTTGTCCCTTCTTTCAACTCGACTTTATTTGTATTTGGATGAGCTAAAGATAGAACTTCTTTGTGCATATGGAGCTACGACCAAAAGTGATCCTATGAAAAAGCTAAAGAGAATTAAACAAACAAGTTCGGAAGAATTTTTAACAATGTTAGAAGGGAAAAATATGGAAATGTCAACACCAGAGTTGTCTGGTGGAGCGCGACTTCAATACACTTTTTAGTCTATCTTTGTGAGAAGTTTGGTAGAAGTGGATCTGTGTGAGGATTATTGAAATAATGGGTGCCCTAGACCCAATTTGATCAGTACTTTTGATTACCATATCATGGATACAGTAAGTTATACACGATGCACACTTACCATAATAGTGTAGATATTTCTATGTCCACTATTTAAATGGTAATGCCTATAGATTAATTGTTGTATTAAAAGGTTATAGCAGATCCCAAACTATAATGAGAAACTCGAGATACTACGACATTAATCTTAAATATATGTTCTATGGTCTGGATACATCATACCGACTGGTCACAGTTGATGTCAGACTATTAGGGGCTGGAGGCTCATAATCATTGAGACTTGTTCTCATTAAGTTCACACTTGGTGATCTCTGACAGGTGAGATCATGAGGTCAGACCTGCTAATAGGAACACATGTTTTAAGTGTCATTGATTGTTCATATCTATGAACATGTGTATTGATTTCCTGACTTGAGATCATTATCAATGTGTGTCATTTGATCGTGTTGGACCCCATTTAAGTTTAAATGGGTATTTCTGAGTCCCACATCGGACTTACCCTCCTTGTATTTAGATTTACTCATCTATAAAAGAGTATCCCCACCTCACATTGAGGTAAGGGGAATTCACCATTAACATGGTATCAGAGGGATCTTAATTCCGACCCTCCCTCCCAGCGGATTCTCGGTTCTGTCCGGCCCCGCCTCTCTTCCCCCCTTTGGCCTTGCCCTTCCCGGCGGCCACCTCTCCTGCCCGGAGTCTCTCCCGGCGGCCCTCTCTCCCGGCGGCTCTCTCTCCCGGCGCGGCTCCCCTCCCGGCGGCCCTCTTTCCCGGCGCGACTCCCCTCGCTCAGCGGCGCCCTCGCCCGCGCCTCGCCCGCGCCTCGCCCTGGAGCCGCACCCTCGCCCAGCGCTCGCGCCCTAGCCTCGGCGGCGCCCTCACCCCCGAACCGCCCTCGCCCAGCACCTGCGCCCTGGCCCCGGCGGCGCCCTAGCCCCCGCAAAGCCCTCGCCCAGCGGCGCCCTCCCCCGGCGACAGCACTCGCCCCGGCGTTTCCTCCTGAGCGCGACCCCCTGTCGCTGCTCCCTCCGGCGACATCTTTAGGCCGCCTCTCTTCCACCGCGCGACTCCCGGCAACCAGGTCCAACACCCGCCCTCCATGGATGCTTCCTCAGTTCTGCCGTCCCTGATCACGGCCTCCTCCCGGCTTGTTGATGACCGGCTGGATGCCACAAACTTCTCCGTCTGGCGGAAGACGGTCTTGATGTCCCTCTGCGGCATGAGACTTCATTCTCATCTTGAGAAACCCCCACCCGCAATCACTGATCCCAAATTCGACTCTTGGCAGCTGGCGGACAGCAAAATTTTCGCATTACTGGTCAACTCCATGGACCGATCAATGAAAGATGTCACCAGGACTGCCAACACTGTCAAAGAGCTATGAGATTCCTTGATTGTCATGTTCTCCGAGACCAATAACTTGGCTCGGGTCTCAGACGTTCTACAACGTCTCTCCCACATCCGCTAGCAGGATCGGACCTTTCCAAACTACTTCATGGAATGGAAGGGTCTCCGCGACGAACTGCAGGAACTCTGGCCTATTCCTCAGACTCCGGCAGGAGCGCAGACTCAGCGGGACCAACTCTGCCTATTCAATCTCCTGAATGGCCTTGCATCGGACTACGCCACGACGGCCACTGAGATGCTAGCCAACCCCTCTACGCTGGATATCCCGCAGGTCTATCATCGCCTGCAGAAGGCTCATCGGGCCCTTGCACCACCCGTCCCCATCCCTGATCACACTGCGCTCCTGGGCCGTGGCGGTGGCCGCCCTTCCGGCACTCGAGGACGCGACCGTGGAGACGGATGACCTCGCCCCCTCTGCCAGCACTGCGGCAAGCTCGGCCATCTGGTCGACCGCTGTTGGGTCCTTCATGGTCGTCCCGATTCGCACCCCCGACAGGGCCATACTGCGATCCGCGATGCGTCATCACCTGCTGCTGCTCTTCCCCCGTCTTTGGATCTCTCCCTGGCTGAGATCCAGCTGATTCACGATTACCGGACCACCTCCATGCCGGGCTCTTCATCAGCTTCTCTTGCCCATTCCGGTGGTCCCACTGCTTTTGTCAGTCATCGTTCCCCTGCATGGATGCTTGACTCAGGTGCGTCCGACCACCTCACCGGGGATGCAGGTATAGTCTCCAACTACCGTCCCTATAGTGGATCCTCAACCATCACTGTTGCTGATGGGTCCACTCTCCCCATAGCCGGCTTTGGTACCTGTTCCCTCACCTCCTCCCTTCACTTATCCTCGGTGGCTCATGTACCCCGCAGTCCATTTAACCTGCTTTCAATCAGCAAGCTGACCAAGGATCTCAACTGTAATGCTCTCTTTACCTCGTCTTCTGTTTTGTTTTAGGAGCGGACGACGAACTGGAAACCTGGTAGAGGCCAGCTTCGGGATGGGGTGTACATATTCGATGGCCTGACTTCCTTCGCCTGTGCTTCTGTCCCTGCTCGTGCCGCCGACCTCCATTCTCGGTTGGGCCACCCCTCCGCCTCAGCACTTCATCAGCTCTATCCCGATATTAGTCCCCGTTTATCTTTTCCTTGTGAGTCGTGTCGTTTTGCGAAACACCATCGCACATCATATTCTCCTCGAGTTGACACACGGGCCGCCAAACCCTTTGATTTGGTTCATTCCGATGTATGGGGTCCCTGTGCCCGCTCGAGTCAATCTGGGTATAAATATTACATTTCTTTCATTGATGATTATTCCCGTATAACATGGCTTTACCTTCTTCGAGATCGGACAAAGGTTCTCTCCACCTTTCAGACCTTTTACCATGAGATCCAGACACAGTTTTCTATCCCTGTGAAATGTCTCCGATCTGACAATGGGCGGGAATACTTATCCACTCACTTTCAGCAGTTTCTGCGGGCCCACGACATCATCCACCAGACCTCCTGTCCTGATACCCCTCAGCAAAATGGGGTGGCCGAGCGGAAACACCGACATATTCTGGAAACCGCTCGTGCCCTCTTCCACCGCCAGGTACCTCTTCTCTTCTGGGGGGATGCCATCCTCACTGCTACTTACCTTCTCAATCGTCTTCCCTCCTCCATCCTTCAGGGGGAGACTCCTTTTCATACCTTGTTCCCCTCTATTCCTCCTCACTCCCTTCCACTCCGCGTCTTCGGATGTCTTTGTTATGTCCGGGACACTCGCCCCAATCTCTCCAAACTTTCTCCCAAATCCCTTCGATGTATTTTTCTCGGATATTCCCGCACTCAGCGCGGGTACCGATGCTTCTCTCCAGACCTCCGCCGGTATATCACCTCTGCCGACATATCGTTTGTCGAGAGCTCTCCTTTCACTCTCCCCTCTCCTCATCCCGACACTACCATCGATGACTGTCTTCCGCTCATGGTTCACACGCCTCTGGTGTCTCCTCCGACCGGTCATCTTTTTGGACAGACCTACTCTCGTCGTCCTTCCGCTGTACCCCCCATCCAGGCCGAAGACAACATTGTTCCCGCTTCGTCCGATGCTCCTGTCACAGCTCCCGAGGACTTACCGATTGCGCTCAGGAAAGGTACTCGCTCGTGTCAGACTACTCTCTTTGTATCTTCCTACAGGGGTCTGTCAGCTCTGGAGACCATGTCGATTCCTCGAACAGTTGGTGAAGCCAAATCTCACCCCGGGTGGCTAGCCGCAATGTGGGATGAATTGCAAGCTCTGGATGACAACCATACATGGGATCTTGTTCCACTTCCGGCGGGCAAACAGGCGGTCGACTGTAAATGGATTTTCACGATCCGTCTCAATACCGATGGCTCTCTTTGCCGCCTCAAAGCCCGGCTTGTCGCAAAGGGATTTGCTCAGACATATGGCATCGACTACTTTGAGACCTTCTCTCCAGTCGAAAAGATGACCTCTGTTCGCCTATTCATCTCTCTGGCTGCTCACCATTACTGGCCGCTCCATCAACTGGATGTTAAGAATGCTTTTCTCCATGGCTTTCTTGACGAAGAAGTCTACCTGCAGCAGCCCCCTGGTTTTTCGGCCTCTGGTGCCGACTCCCATGTCTGCCGTCTCCGTCGCTCCCTCTACGGCCTCAAGCAGTCTCCTCGAGCATGGTTTGACCGCTTCAGCACTGTCGTCACAACCTTTTGGCCTCTCTCGGAGTATGAAAGATCACACAGTCTTCTTCCGTACGACGACGCACGGCTGTATCTTGCTTGTGGTATATGTTGATGACATCATCATCACAGGGAGAGACTCCAGAGGCATCGCCAGCCTCAAGACGCATCTTCACCAGCACTTTCACACCAAAGATCTTGGTCCCCTCACCTACTTCCTTGGCATCGAGGTCTCCCGGACTGCGGACACTATCTCTCTCTGCCAGCGCAAGTATGCTCTTGATATCTTGCAGGATGCCGGGTTGAGCACAGCCACCGCAGTGGACACTCTACTTGAGCCTGGGGAACGCTCCCTTCATTCCGACTCGGAACCATTTCCTCATCCCGAGAGCTATCGACGCCTGGTCGGTAAACTCAACTACCTCACCATGACGCGTCCTGACATTGCCTGTGCCGTTGGCAAAGTCAGCCAGTTCATGGAGCATCCCACCAGATCCCAGTGGGATGCTGTCCTCCGCATTGCTAAATACATCAAGAAAGACCCTGCACGTGGCCTTCAGTACTCACATCATGCTCACATGAATGTTGAGGCCTTCTGTGATGCGGACTATGCCAGTTGCCTCGCTACCCGTAAGTCTACTTCGGGTTTCGCCGTGTTCTTCGCCGGTAATCTCATCTCTTGGCGCAGCAAGAAGCAGACTGTCGTCTCCCGATCGAGTGCCGAGGCCGAGTATCGAGCCATGACCACAGTCACTACTGAGATCCTCTGGATTCATCACCATTTAAGTTTAAATGGGTATTTCTGAGTCCCACATCGGACTTACCCTCCTTGTATTTAGATTTACTCATCTATAAAAGAGTATCCCCACCTCACATTGAGGTAAGGGGAATTCACCATTAACAGATCGCATACTTTGATGTAAGGCAAAAAACATGACAATGAAGTCGTGACGACTTGTGTTGGGTGCGTCATTGGTGATATGACATTGGTTGAATGATCAAGATAGAATTTGTCGCTTTCGAATTGAGGAAGTAATATCTCGGGTCTGGTTGATCAGGATGATAGTACCATCATAAATCTTTGGGCAAGGTAGTCGAAGGTAAGTCCGTCCAGTTAGATCAACAAATAATAAAGCAAGAAAGGATGATGACACAAGTTTTCATCCTGCTTTATGAGATATTGAAAGACAAAGACACAATGCATGTTCGTAGGTTGGTTGTCGTTGTTATGACTATTCCTTCTCTTTAGGGGCCTTGATTAGTTCCTAGATCCCGCTCTTAGTCTGTGAATACTATTCACTGCTATTGGGATAAAGGCCTAAAGGGTTACACTCAATAGCGTATTCAAGAATCTGCCATATTCTAGTGAATAAGTATTGTTGGAGTCTGCATCCCACATCGGACTTGAGGTCCGGTGTGGTTTTTTAATATTCATTATAAATACACCCCAAGGGCTCCTTTAGAGAGACACCTTGGGGGTTCCGGTCTCCTTTTTTCCCATTCTACATGGTATCAGAGGAGGTTTGCTAAACCCGACCCCCTCCCTCCCATCTTTTTTTCCCCTGCTCTAGGGTTTCCTTCCTTTTCCCCATAAGGGGGGGGCGGCGGCCTCCATGGCCAGCTCTGCCGTCGCCCCTCCCCTCCCTCCAGCGCAGCCGGCTTCCCTGTCCGGTGACCCTCTCTCCCGGCGCCGCTCCCCTCCCGGCGGATCTCTCCCGGCGCCAGGCCCCGCCTTGCCTGCGGCTTCCCTCGGCGTTCTTCCCTCGCAACCCCCGGCGGCTTCCTCCTCCCGCGCGGCCGACCAAATCCCGGCGTCTCCTTCGGCCGCGGGTCCCCTCCGCGGGTCTCTCCTGCGCTTCCCGTCACCGGCCCTCCTCAGCTCTTCCTGGCGGAGTCCAGTTCTTGCGCGACTCCCGGCTTCCCGGCGTCTCCTTCGGCCGCGGGTCCCTCCGTGGGTCTCTCCCACGGCTCCAGTTTCCCATCGTCGTCCCTCCGCGGTTCTTCCCGTCGGCGTCCAAGCCCCGACGGCCTCCCGTGCCTCCCGCTGCTCCCGGCGCCTCCCGCTGCTCCAGCGCCTCCCGCGCCTCCCGCTGCTCCCGCGTGCTCGCGGCTCCCCGGCTCCCGGCGGATCTCCCTCCAGTCCGGCGACCCCTCTCCGGCAGCATCTCCCGTCCCGCTCCCCTCCCGGCGACCTCGCCTGCTGCTCTCCCGGCGTCCAGATCCGACGACCCCTCCTTTTTTTCTGGCAGCTTCTCCTGCCCGGCGGTTCTACCCCCCCCTGCCGACCATCCCTTCCTGGCGGCCTCCTTTCCTGCCGGTGCCTCCGACAGCCGGCCTCCAGCGACCGGCCTCCACCCTGCCGGCGCCTCCGACAGCAGGCCTCCTCTGGCTTCTAGCGCCGTCTCCTGGCCTCCTGCTCCTTCGCCGGCCTCCTCCTGCTCTTCTCTTCCGGCAGCTAGCCGACTCCAGTTTCTGCGGCTGCCCAACTTCTGTTTCGGCTCTCCGGCACCTCCTGCGGCATCCCCGCCTCGCCGGCATCTCCCGACGACTCCCGGCAGCCGCATCTCTGTCCGCCGGCACGTCCATTCGCTAGCGCAGCACCTCGACCACCTAGGATTTGGGCCCGTTGGCGCCGCCAGCCCCCGCAACAATTCTGCGGAATCCCCGCCTCCTGTCGCCGGCTCCGCAAATGCGGTTTTCCCGGTACTAGTTTGGATTTCCCGGCGTTTCATCGACCGGCCCCCACTAGTGCGGCATTCCTGGCGCTCCGTCAACCAGCCGTTCTGAGTGGTTTCTTCTGCAGCGCCCGCAACATCATCCATCCATCATCCTGCGGAGGAGCTTTGATCGTGAGGGGGAGCAGCAGCAGCTTAATATTTTATTTCATCTTGTTTTGTCATCAAGCTGGGCATGTCCAGTTTGAGGGGGAGTGTTAGCGTCTGTTTTGTTGTTTTCTTTTCATTATGTGTCCAAGCTAGGTACACCTAGCTTGAGGGGGGAGTGTTGGAGTCTGCATCCCACATCGGACTTGAGGTCCGGTGTGGTTTTTAATATTCATTATAAATACACCCCAAGGGCTCCTTTAGAGAGGACACCTTGGGGGTTCGGGTCTCTCATTTTTATTCTCCTACAGGTATATAGGACATGGTGGGCCCCACCACGAGCACGAGGTTCGAGAATTGTTCAAGTTATCGATCAATGATGAATAAATAAATTAATTTTTATTTGAGTATAGAATAATTGAATTGAATTTATTTGTTAAATGTATTCACGAGGTATTTAGTGAATATAGTAAAAAAATTATACCAACTAATATTATTTTAATATTCTAGGTTCGTTTAATATTAGCGGGAATTACGAGTTGAGTTAAATGACTCAGTTTTATCACGTAATATATTTAATATTTATTATATGTATGTGATAAAATATAAATAATATTTATGACGCGATTCAGTTCGTCATAATTATTTATTTATTGAGCGTTTTATTTTCGAGGGTCGGGGAACCCTTTTCAGGTATTTGAACTGATGCGGAAATGTTGGGTGTCGCAACGACAGAAAGAAACGATTCGAAAAAGAGTAAAAGGGAAAAAAATAGAACGAGAACACAAGGATTTACGTGGTTCGAGAATAATCCCTACGTCCACGGAGAAGCAAAATTTCACTATAAGTTGGGAGCACAAATTATAGGGTGATTTCTCAAAGTTTCTCACTACTAAAAAACCCTAGCTTGAAATGGGCTAATAAGGAGGACGAAACACTATTCCGCCAACCGTCAGAAAGTCCACTTGCAACAGTGAAAGACGGCTGGAAGTCCACGTCGGTTCACTGAAAGGTGGCCACCCAAGTCAAAAGTGCTACAGTGGCCGGTGGCTGGAAATCCAAGGAGCTACAGTACTGATGACTCCAAAGTCCGCACTGCTACAATGCTTTGTCGGTGTCAGTCGGTTAGCTGTGCTACTGTGTTAGAGTTGCTATAGTCCCCCCAAATTTGGATCGGGGACCTTTGACTCCCGGACCCTCAGAGCAGGGGCGCGATGCCCCCTGTGATCCCCAACGAACTCACCGCGGAGCTAAACCTGCGAAGGTTGCGGCCTGGTGCGCAAAACATGCCACAAACATTCGGCCCAAACATCATCTAAAAAACGGATCGGGCTACACCAATCCAACATGAACCGTCCGCTATTTAAGCAGCACAGAGGAGCTTATTTCCTGGTGCTGTTCATTCCAACGGAATGAGAGTCTCTCTCTCCTCCCACTTTCTAGAGAGAGAAAGTCTCTCTTCAAGCGATCGATCCAAGAACGCCTTCGACTGATCGAAGGCACGGGATCAAGGTGATCGTCGCGACACCGAAGGATTCGTTGGAGTTCCGCGCTAGCACCCGGAATTCGATGAACGGTGAGCGTGCGAATTCTTGGAGCGTGTGTGAGGGGTTCAATTTCGGATCGTTCGAGTAACGATCGTCGGCGATGAGCAAGAACATGCTGCCGAATCAAACGAGGTACTCGTTTATTTAATTTCTGTGCTTTGAATAATTCACGTGAGATCCTCGGACCTTACGAGGGTGTGCATGGAATGGTGGTGGGAGCTGACACATCTACCACAAGGAAAGAGAGGATTGCAGAACAAATGGGTATTCCGAGTTAAGGAAGAACATGATGAAAAGAGGAGGTTTAAGGCAAGACTAGTGGTCAAAGTTGCTACGGTTCCCCAAAATTTGGGTCGGGGCCCTTCGGCCCCTGGAGCAGGGGCACGTTGCCCCTGCAACCCCCAACGAGCTCACCGCGGAGCTCGACCCGCGAAAATTGTGGGCTAGTGTTAGAGTTGGTGTCCCGAGAACCAACTATTTGTACTTTGATTACATGAATGTACACTTATTATATATTGTTCATTGTTTTGTATGACTATAATATAATAATGTTTTGGAATATTTGTTGCATTAATAAGGTCATGGCAGATCCCCGCTATGATGAGAACCTTGAAATGCTATAACAATATTTTTAAATAAAGTTCTACGGTTGGATGACATACTATGATAGGACACATAGTATATAGACCGTCATGTGCGAGTACTCGTAAGAAGATGAGACCCTCTCTCATGGAGTTCGCACTTGGTAATCTCTAAGATGAGAGATTATGAGAACAGACCCGCCAGTAGTAATTCCGCATGTCTTGGTGTCATCGGATATTGCTATCTACGAGCGTGTGTAATGGTCCTTATACTGGAAGATTATCATTAACTCATGTCATGACTCGCGCACTTAGATTTGCTGACGAAAACCGTCACGTAGACAGTTAGCGGGAAGTAGGGTACGTTGGGTGCGTCACGAATGACATGTTATTAATGGATAAGTCGAGGAAAGATTTGTCCCTTCCATATTTATGGAAGTAGATATCTCGGGCCCTTTGATTGAAATAGAACTGTCGTCCAAATTCCATGGCCATGGTGTAACGACGAGTTTATTTCTGGAAGTCAAAGAATGACAGATCAAGCATATAGGTTTACGACACTGCCATGAAACCTGGTTGATGAGATATTGAGACAAAGGGATTAAATTACACGGTAAGCGTTCGTATAAGGTGACACGTCAATGCGGCGTCAACTTCTTTCTCTTGGGTGCCTTGACCCGCTGCTAGACAGTAATCTTGGATTTTAGGCAAACCTGCCTAATGCCAACGAGAAAGAGGCTTAGAGGGTCACACACTAAGTGTATCCAAGTATCTCAAGTAGAATAAAGATTATTCCCGTACGTGGTTTAATAATTATTCAAGGAAGCCTAAATCGTTTTAATGTTGGAGGAAGAATAAAATGAAAACAAGTACATGCCGTGTATTAATGATTACACGTTGTGTAGTTTTTATTTTGAAAACAAGTACACGCCGTGTATTAATGATTACACGCCGTGTAGTTTTTATTTTGGAAAGGAAATCTAAAACAAGTACATGCCGTGTATTAATGATTACACGCCGTGTAGTTTTATGAAAAACTAGTACACGCCGTGCATTAATAAATACACGCCGTGTTGTTTTTCCAGTCGGGATTTTGAGGATATAATATTGTTTTATTAAATGATATTTATTATAATCAGCGTGGGCGCATGTCAAGGAATTAATAATTCGACATGGGGGTTTTCAATAAGAGTTAATGAAATAAATAAAACGCGTAACACGTTTATTTATTGTCATAACTCTATAGCCTCAAACCCGATTATAAATATCCTCACAACCCCAACACCTTTTCCTAATCGTTGTTGTAGAATGATAAAATGAGTGGGACCCGGACCCCCAAGGTGTTCTCTCTAAAGGAGCTATTGTGGTTCTTTTATAATGAATAATTAAGACCACACCGGACCTCAAGTCCGATGTGGGATGCAGACTCCAACACTCCCCCTCAAGCTAGGTGTACCTAGTTTGGATACATAAAGAAAAATAAAGCAAGCACAAGACGCTGCTAACACTCCCCCTCAAGCTGGACATACCCAGCTTGATTACAAAACAAGAACAAATAAATGAAACAGTACAAAAGATGAAGCATCAAGGTTGTTGCTCCCCCTCACGATCGCACCTCCCCCTCACAATGATGGATGGATGATGTCGCGGGCGCAACAGAAGAAACCACTCAGACCGACCGGTTGACGGAGCGCCAAGAATGCCGCACTAGTGGGGCCGGTCGATGAAACGCCGGGAAATCCAAACTAGCACTGGGAAAACCACACTTGCGGGGCCGGCGACGGGAGGCGGGGATTTTGCAGAATTGTTGCGGGATCTGGTGGCGCCAACGGGCCTAAATCCTAGGTGGTCGAGCTGCTGCGCCAGCGAATGAGCATGCCAGTGGATAGAGATGCGGCTGCCGGGAGTCATCGGGAGATGCTGGCGATGCGGGGATGCCGCAGGAGGTGCCGGAGAGCCGAAACTGGAAGCAGGGCAGCCGCTGGGAGAAACTGGAGTTGGCTGGCTGCCGGAAGAGGAGCGCAGGAGGAGGCCGACGATGGAGCAGGACAGCGGGAGGGGATGCTGGGTACGCCTGGAAAATCAAAGAGGAGTCGCAGCCGTCTGGAGCGAGAGCCGCGCAGAGCGGAGGAGGCGGGGCAAGCTGCATGGGAGGGGCGCCATGAGTCGCGCGGGGAGAGGCACCGCTGGAGGGCCGCGACCGTGAGGCGCTGTCGCCGGGAATCTCGCACAGGAGGCGGAGCCGGGAGAAGCAGGGGCGCCCGGAGAATCGCGAGGCGCGCCGGGATTCCGTCGCGGGAGCCTTGACAGGAGGGAGCCGCGACCCAATGCGGCGGACAGGATCGCGACGGGAGGCGGAGCCGGGCAGATCGCTGGAGGAGCGCAAGAGGTGGGGGGGGCTGCCGCAGGGAGGAACGAGGAACGCAGGGGGGGGGAGGCCAGCTGCTGGAGGCGCCGGGCAGGGGTGGAGGCCGACTGCTGGAGGAGCCGGCAGGGGGAGAGGCCAACCGCTGGACGAGCCGGCAGGGGTGGAGGACGGCTGCTGGAGGAGCCGGAAAGACCGTCGGGGAGCCGGAAAGACCGTCAGGAGGCCGCAGGAGAGACGACGGTGGGGAGAGGGCAGCGCCTGGGTAGAGGGAGGCGGCGCTGGAAGCCGTCGAACGGGAGGCCGTTCGCATGGAGGACAGGAGTCCCGCACATGGAGGACGGGAGCCGCGCGCATGGAGGATGAGAGGCGCGCGCGTGGAGGACGGGAGTTGCGCGCATGGAGGATGGGAGCCGATCCGCCGGGAGCCGCGCAAGGGTCGGGAGGAGCCGTCGGGATCGGGCGTCGGGCCGTCGGCCATCGCGCAGAGGAGGGGGAGATCACCGGGAGGGAAAGGCTGCTGGGACGAGGGCGCCAGACTACGCCTGGAAGTGGCTGTCGCACGCGCAGAGGCGGAATCGGGGAGGGGCGGGCCGGCGCTGCAAATCCGTCGCACGCAGAGAAGGCAGCGGGAGGGATCCGCTGGGAAGGAGGTACCGGCAGGGAGGAGCACCGCCGGACAGAGGCCGGCTGGGAGAGATCCGCCGCCTGGAAGTCCGCACAGGAGGCGGGGATTCCACCGGATGGGGGGAGACGACAGGGGGGAAAACCGCCGGGAGGGCAGGGTCCGGGCAAAACCGGGAGGCCGCCTGTGATACGAGCCCGGAGGTGGCGGCGGTAAAAACATAAACCCAGTCCTTCATGAGGGCCGTCGCCCCCCACGGGGGGAGAAAAAAATAAGAAACCCTAGATAAGGGGGGAAATAAAATGGGATGAGGGTTCGGGATTAATTTCCCTCTGATACCATGTAGAATGATAAAATGAGTGGACCCGGACCCCCAATGTGTTCTCTCTAAAGGAGCCCTTGGGGTTCTTTTATAATGAATAATTAAGATCACACCGGACCTCAAGTCCGATGTGGGATGCAGACTCCAACAGTTGTGCACAACAATTCTGGAGAATTCTTTTAAGGCCGAAAGAACCTCTTCCTCCAAGAACGCTCTCAAGACCGAGAGAGATCCTCTTCCATCGGATCAAGACGATCTAAGGCGGACAACGCAAGCAAAGGTTTCTCCACGCTAGCACCCGGAGACTCCTTTGGCGACGTCCAGAGATACGAGATGCACGTGTGGATCACCGCTAGAGGAAATCTACACTTGGCTTCTGTGACGAACCGACGAATTACATCGGAACGTGATCAATAATATCAACGAAGAAAGAACACCCAAAAGGTACTTCTTGTCAATTAATTAAATTAATTATAATCAACCTGTGATGATCCACTTTTGTGGTTTCAGGACCTTTCTTTTTCTTTGTCTATTTCTGTGAATCGATCCGTGGAGACTGACGTTTATCGTCGTATTGATCCCGGATTGATCATTGCTAATGACAAAAAGTCAAGTGGGCACATCCATCCACGAGCTTCCGCTGCGCCCGGAACCTACAGCTAGTGCACAGTACATGCCACAAGCATTCAGCCCAACCGGATCGGGCTACACCAATCCAACAGAAGATCGTAGTGTGATCAATTTGAACAAGGCCATCATTCCAGTTGGTAGACTGAAGAGTTTTCAGGAGATTGCCACTACCGTGAGGTAGCATCGAGTCTTGGATGATACACGCCCACCTCTGAAGTGTAGGGAGAAAACACTTTGGGATGTGGATGATACCTGCCCAACCCTTCTGTGCCATCGTAGAGAACTTGTAATGATAGAAGACTGGGACAACCTAGAACACACTAGATATTAGAAGTGGGTATAGAGATAACTACAAAGGGGGCGTACAGCTGGGGAAGCAAGCTGGCCTTAACTGGCTGTTTGTTAGAGCTATTTGTTGGGGGAATATTCTGGGGGTCCCACGGCTGTTATTAGGAGGGAAATCGGGGGAGGTGGGGTTGTTATAAAGAGGGGGGGGGGGGAGAAAGGAATATTGTGGGCTGCAAGGGCAGATCGACTGTGTGGCTTGGGAGAGGAGCATTAATGCCTCTCGAGTTACTTTTTCTCTTCTGCTAGTCTTCTTCATTTATGTAATTCTAGTTCCTTCTTCTACAATATACATGTAGTTTATCCTCTGTTATCTATCAATTGGTCCAACCTGCCCTTCTTCATCACATTATGTTGCCGAAACATTTTGTTTAGTGGCAGTAGCGCGCTCCTCCGGATACCTTTCGGAGGAGGAACCCTGACGAACCCGATTTTGCTTGACGGAGTGGACTGACGACTCCAACGGGTCAAGGCTACGCTCAAACAGAATTAGTTGGTGAGCACTGTCGGTTTTTCACCCATGCGGGAGGCGCAAAACCCAAGGGAGGAGCTATGACGAATGAGAGGTTGATTGGCGAAGTGGACAGAAGTTTCAGGCGAATCAAAGCTTCTCTCAGACAGAATCAACTGAAACGAGAGGACTGAACTTCGCTGACATTGATGGTTGGGCCGCTTCTGGCGACGACGGGTGAAACGATAGTGCAAGGGCGTGACGAAGCGAGGTTCGACCTGGCGAAGAGGCGGAATGAGGATTTGGTGGAAAATATTATTGACCACGAGTAAGGTAAGTTTTCTACACACTGTCTACTACAACAAGCGGATTGGTTGATGCTGGTCATAAAGGAGGCCAACTCTCGTCTGGACGGAGGCGGCGATAGGAATTCGAGTGAGGGGCAAGCAATTTGGACATCGGTTGTGTCTGACCTGGATGCGTATCGGGCGACAAAAATGGACAGCAAACTAGAGGAGTCATCCACACTTTGCCTGCCACGGACAACCGTGCGGCTGTTAGAGATCTTGGAGATACTAGACAAGCATACGTACGAACTCGAAGAAGCTGCGATGCAGCATAGTCATGCGATCAGCATGGAGAATACTACTGCGGTCAACACTTTCGATTTTATGCTAACTGAAGATGGAGAAGGATATATCCTTCTAGAGCTCTTGGTACACCATAACAAGTTACATCCTATCGCAACACAAGTCGCAGAGCCGATATTTGCAGTCACTCCTGCTCTTCTTACTGATTGGATTACCCGAGCGGCGACGCTTGTCAGCATTCATAGCACTCACAATGAATTGTGACTGCCAATTTCCCAACTTTGCCTCGAAGCACCCACACAGCAGTGACATATGTCTCTGTTCTCAACTCGACCATATTAGTTTTGTATTGGCTGTTGGAATAAGTTATTCGGGATTGCTGTGAAAGAGAAGGCAGGTTTGGGGTCCCGGCTCCATGGAGAAGGAATCCTCAACTTCATCATTCCAAGGCTGGACCATGGAGCAGGGAGGCGTGTCTGGGAAATTGCTTGGCATGGATGTGTCAAAAAGGCACATGATTATGATTCACGACACCGTCTTACGGTGGATTTGGCAGGAAGGGATTGTCATCATCTGGAAATGAAGTTGCTTGGAGCAAACAGAGACAGGGGTGAGGCAATGAAGACAGCTATGATATGGCCTCAAATAAGCCTCAAACGACACCACAATGAGGGGGGATTCACCAGCCATCATCAACTCCCATTCCTCAGTTTTGAGAACAAGACTGATTTACAAGGTGAGGTGAGTGATAGAAAATCGATGCAGCCTGGAACACACCAGATTTTAGAAGAGAGGGTATAAAGGTAACTACAAGGGGGTGTACAATTGGGGAAACAAGTTGGCCACAACTGGTTGTTTGTTAGAGCTATTTGTTGGGGGAATATTCTGGGGGTCACACGACTGTTATTTAGAGGTAAACTTGGGGGAGGCTGGGCTGTTATAAAGGGGGTAGAGTTGGAGAGAGGGGAGGAGGACTCCTAGGGCAGATCGACCGTGTGGCTTGGGCAAGGTGCAACAATATACAAGTTGTCTATCCTCTGTTATCTATCATGTAATCACTGTGATATTAATAGTGATAATATGTGTCTCGACGGGAGTCGATCACAACAAAAGTAGGCTTCCTTATTGGAATTGAACCTTGTAAAACCCTGCATGCTGCTGTTCTTGTTTAATTCTTGCATTGCATGTTGTGGTAATGGTTGAGAGCGAAAGGATGAGGGAGTGTCCGATGTAGTGCTTGGGAGCCGCGGCCTAGGGTTTCCGCCTCCCACCCCAGCGCCGCCTTCCGCCCCAGCGCCGCCTCCCGCCCCAGCGCCGCCTTTAATCCCTGATCCTCACCGTCCCTGCGACTCCAGTCCGCGAATCTGCCGTCGAGCTTCTGGATCCGCCGCTGCGAGACTTCCACTGCGTGTCGCCCTCCCAGATCTGAAGGTGCGTCGCCATACCGAATCCCGCAGCCATGAGGCGCCCCTCCAGAGTCTGACGGCGTCCTAGATCCCGCGGCTGCAAGTTGCCCTCCCAGGTCCGACGTCGCATCGCCCTCCCGAACCCCGCCATGTGAGTCGCCCTCCCAGATTCCGATGACTCCACGTCTCTATTGTTTGTGGGAACAGACAAATGACATCTCCCCCCGGCTCCCGTCATTGCGAATCCGCTGTCATCGACGGCTTGCTCGAAGCTGATGTCCGCGACGACGACGCTTCCCCTTTCCTGCCGCTGCGAGGCCGCCGACGTCGACGGATCGACCTTCCACTCCCCCACTGGAGTTTCTCTGTTCTCCCTCAAAGGCGGCATAGGCAACCTGAGCCCTTGTGGTTCTCTATGCCACACTCGTATTCAGCTTGTCGAATGGTGTACCCTGGCATGAAGCTGCCACGAGTGGCCGATGTAGTGTCTGGTGCTCCGCACATAGGCTTGGCATGACTTCTTCAGGTGGCGCAGTGTTCCGAGTGGACTTTTTGTTGCGTCCTTGTTGTGGACTGGTTTGGTTTCGTTGGATTCATATTGTGGCAGGGTCATCATCGACAACCTGGGCCTGTACGCGGACACGGATGGTCGTCGCAGGAACGCTCGGTGTCGGTGTTCTTCTCCTCGCCAAATGGATTCACAATTCCCTACTGGTTTGTCCTCCGATGCTTTTGTTGCTTCTTTATTGCCCGATGGCTCTGCTTCTCCTTGTTTCCTCTGCCATTTCATTGTGCTCCTTCGCACACGACCCACTTGGTTGGGTGCGATGGATTCCACGATGTTTTGGATTGTGTTGGTGGCTTCAGTGAAGGTGGATATGTTGGGGGTTCTCTTTTGGCGTGGTGGTGTCTTTGCAGTGGTTCGATGCTCTTTCCATTGGTCATCCTCTGCCTTTGTTTTGGTGTTTCGGTTTGGTTCTGTCATGTGTCTTCAATGGTGGATCCCCTTGGACACACTGCGTTGCTTGTGGTTCTTGTTTTGGTTCTCACTTAGCCTCAAAGTGATTTTTGTTAGGTTCTCACTCACCCATAAAGTGATTTATTTGAAAATACAAAAAAAAAAAAAATGTTTGGTAATGGTTGAGAGCGCATGAATGGATCCATACCTCTTAACCGAGATAGAGGTTCGAGTATCAAGAGGGGATAATTGAAAGAAGTAAAACTTGGTAAAATAGAGGCACACTGATTCACCCCTCCTCCCAGTGTCCCTGCACGATCCAGTGAGCACTTCAAATACTTAATATGCACACAATCTTAGGTTGAAGTGTTGGTTAGAATATAATAGTTCCAAGCCCGGTTCTCTCTTTAGCATATTTGATGTTGTGAAATGTTGCATCCCAGTGGAGTTTCGTGGAATGTTCCATGAGTTGATTTATTTCACTTGATATACACACAATCTTAGGTTGAGTCATAGTCAAATAATTGTGCTTGGTGACTAGTTCGAGATACTTGAGCCTATATAAAGATTGTTAAAGACGACAAACCTTGGACTGCTCCCCCTAGGCAATGAACCTCGGAGGTAGCTTTGTATAAACTTTTTCATCCAAATAGTCATGTAGAAAACATTTTTGACATCTAACTTATGTAAGAGCCAGTGATGAGGGACAATCAGTGAGATAGAATCGCACTGAGCCTATCTTGGAATGCCTTGACAACAAGACAAACTTTCTATTGACTGAGAGAACATTTTGTGCTGACATGAATAATATAAATCCACTCAAAGCCAACTGTTTGCTTACTTGAAGGAAGAGGGACTATGATAGAGACCTGCTATGTCAGTGGGTTGAGTTTGTTAGGGGGAATATATGGAATATTCTGTGGGCCCCAAGGGAATATCCTGGGGAATATTATTAATTGGTTAGGGAGGGAGGTTAAGTTGTAAATAAAGGAAGAAGATGAGAGAGAAGTCATGCAAAAAAGAGGGAATTTGTTGGGTTGCTTTGAGCAGATCGGCCGTTAGGCTTGGGCTGGGTTACTCCCGATCATCTTCCTCTTATTCTGCTTGTATTTCTGTTGGTTCTCTGGTATTATACAAGTGGCCGATGCTTGGAATATTCTATGGGCCTCAAGGGAATTTCTTGGGGAATATTATTAGTTGGTTAGGGAGGGAGGTTAGGTTATAAATAAAGGAAGAGGATGAGAGAGAAGGTAGGCAAAAAAGAGGGAATATGTTGGGTTGTGTTGGACCCCATTTCATTTAATTGGGTATTTCTGAGTCCCACATCGGACTTACCCTCTCTGTATTTAGTTTTACTCATCTATAAAAGAACATCCTCACCTCACATTGAGGTAAGGGGAATTCACTATTTACATGGTATCAGAGGGATCTTAATCCCGACCCTCCCTCCCAGCGGATTCCCGGTTCTGTCCGGCCCCGCCTCTCTCTCCCTCCCGGCGGCTCTCCCTCCCGGCGACCCTCCCTCTAGGCGGCGCTCCCTCCTGGCGGCTCTCCCTCCAGGCGGCTCTCCCTCCGGCGGCTCTCCCTACCGGCGCGGCTCCCTTCGCCCAGCGGCGCCTTGCCCTCGGCCTCGCCCCCGCGGATCGGCCCTCCTTCCTGGCGCGATGCCCTCCCGCGGCTCCTGGCTCCCCGACGGCCCTCCTTCCTGGCGCGACGCCCTCCCGCGGCTCCCGGCTCCCCGTCGTCCCGCGCCTCCTGCGCCTCCCGGCCACCCTCGCCTGGCGCGCTCCCGACAACCCTCGCCCGGCGCCTCCCGCTGCTCCCGCGCCTCCCGCTGCCCCCGCGCCTCCCGCGTGCTCCTGCTGCTCTCGCCCTGCGGCCCCCCCTTCCGCCGCCTTCACCCCAGCAGGCGCCCTCGGCCTCGTCCCGGCGGACCCTCCCGGCAGCGCGCCCTCGTCCCGGCAGAACGCCCTTGTTCCGGCGGCCCTTCCAGCACGCGCACGTCCTGCGCACAATCATCCCGCCGGCCCGCTGCATCAGCTACCCGACACTTCCATGGCAGACTCCTTGGGACGTGGTCGTGCTTCAAGTCATCCACGTCCCTTCTGTCAACATTGTGGCAAGTTTGGCCACCTGATCGCTCGATGTTGGGTCCTGCATGGACGACCATCTCAGCACCCGCGGCAGGGACAGCCCGCCGTCCAGGACGCGTCCTCGACTGTCGCCTCTCTTTCCCCGTCTCTGGCCCTTTCTATGGCCAACCTCAGGCAGCCTCATGATCCTCCGGCCTCTGTCCGACCCGGTCCCTCCTCGGCTTCTCTGGCCCGTACTGTTTGCCCCCACTGCCTTTGTCAGCCATTGCTCCTCTGCATGGCTGCTGGACTCTGGTGCCTCCGACCACCTCACCGGTGATGCTGGTATGCTGACGTCTTACTGCCCATATGCCGGTTCTTCAGCCATCACCGTCGCTGATGGCTCCACTATCCCCATAGCGGGCTTCGACGCATGCTCCCTGACTCCATCGATACACCTACCCTCTGTGGCACATGTGCTCCGCAGTCCCTTTAATCTGCTTTCCATCAGTAAACTGACTAAGGATTATAACTGTGCGGCCATATTTACCTCTTCTGGTGTTGTGTTTCAGGAGCAGACTACGAACCGGGAGCTTGGTCGAGGCCGGCTTCGAGACGGGGTCTACATGTTCGAGGGACCAACACCCATTGCTTGCACATCTACCTCTTCTCGGGCACTAGATCTTCATTCCCGATTAGGACAGCCGCCTGAATCCACCATTCATCAGATGTTTCCAGACTTCAGTCGGACTCCTACTTTTCATTGTGAGTACTGTTCTTTTGCGAAACATCATCGCTCTTCCTACATTCCTCGCACGGATACACGGGCCTCCCACCCCTTTGATCTGGTTCATTCAGATGTTTGGGGCCCGTGTACCATTCCGAGTCACTTGGGATATAAATACTATATATCTTTCATTGATGACTATTCGTGAATGACGTGGCTTTACCTTCTTCGAGAACGCTCCGAAGTGTTTTCCACCTTCCAAACCTTTTTCACTGAAATTAAGAACCGTTTTTCTATCTCTGTCAAATGTATCCGCTCGGATAATGGGTGCGAGTATCTCTCCACTTCCTTTCGGCAGTTTCTCCAGACGAATGGTATCCTTCATCTGACCTCCTGTCCTGATACACCCCAGCAGAACGGCGTGGCCGAGCGGAAACACAGACATATTCTGGAGACTGCTCGTGCCCTCATCTTCCACCGACAGGTGCCTCTGCTCTTTTGGGAAGATGCCATTCTCACCGCTACATACCTCATCAATCGCCTTCCTTTTTCTATCCTTAAGGGGGAGACTCCCTTTCGGGCTCTTTTCCCCACTCTCCCTCTTCATTCCCTCCCTCTTCATTCCCTCCCTCTTCGAGTGTTTGACTGCTTGTGTTATGTTCGTGACACTCGCCCTGGCCGCACCAAACTCTCTCCCAAATCCCTCCGCTGCATATTCTTTGGTTATTCCCGCACTCAGCGCGGATACCGCTGCTTCTCCCCGGACCTTCGCCGGTATGTCATCTCAGCGGATGTCTCCTTTGTTGAGAGTTCTCCATTCTCCTTTCCCTCTCCTCCTCCTGACTCTGCTATTGATAACTGTCTTCCCCTCATCATCCTTCCTCCACCGGCGTCAACCCCTGTTGACACCCATTTTGGTCAGGTCTAGTCCCGCCGTCTTTCGACTGTATCCCCCGTTCCGGCCAGTGACACTGATGCTCCCGCTTCGTCCGCTGCTCTTGCTCCGCCACCCGAGGACTTGCCCATTGCCCTACGGAAAGGTACTCGCTCCTGCCAGAGTACTCATCTATTTGTCTCTTCATACAGGGGTCTGTCCGCTCTAGAGACAGTTTCTATACCTCGCACGGTTGGTGAAGCCAAATCTCACCCCGTGTGGCTAGCTGCAATGCGGGATGAATTGCAGGCTCTGGAGGAAAACCATACTTGGGATCTTGTCCCCCTTCCAGCAGGCAAACGGGCAGTGGGCAGCAAATGGATTTATACGATCCGTCTCAATCCCGACGGCTCTCTTTGCCGCCTCAAAGCCCGGCTGGTGGCGAAGGGGTTTGCTCAGACATATGGCATCGACTACTTTGAGACCTACTCTCCGGTCGCCAAGATGACCTCTGTCCGCCTGTTCATCTCTCTGGCTACTCATCATCACTGGCCACTTCATCAGCTGGATGTCAAGAATGCCTTTCTCCATGGCGTTCTTGAGGAAGAAGTCTACCTGAAGCAGCCCCCTGATTTTTCTGCCTCCGGTGCCGACTCCCATGTCTGCCGCCTCCGTCGGTCCCTCTATGGCCTCAAGCAGTCTCCTCGAGCTTGGTTTGGCCGCTTCAGCACTGTCGTCACGACCTTTGGCCTCTCCCGCAGTCTGAAGGACCACACCGTCTTCTTTCGTACGACACCGCACTGCTGTATCTTGCTCGTGGTATATGTTGATGATATCATCATCACAGGAAGCGACTCCAGAGGGATCGCCAGCCTCAAGGCGCACCTTCACCAAAACTTTCATACCAAAGATCTTGGTCCCCTGACTTACTTCCTTGGCATCGAGGTCTCCCGTTCTGAGGACTCGATCTCTCTCTGCCAGCGTAGGTATGCTCTTGATATCTTGCAGGATGCCGGTCTGAGCACCGCCACTGCCGTGGACACCCCACTTGAGCCTGGCGAACGTTCTCTCCATTTCGACTCGGAACCATTTCCTCATCCCGAGCGCTATCGACGTCTGGTGGGTAAACTGAACTACCTCACCATGATGCGACCCGACATTGCCTGCGCCGTTGGCAAAGTCAGCCAGTTCATGGAGCATCCAACCCAATCTCAGTGGGATGCTGTCCTTTGCATTGCCAAATACATCAAGCGAGACCCTGCACGTGGCCTTCAGTATTTCCGTCATGCTCACTTGGATGTTGAGGCCTTCTGTGATGCCGACTATGCAGGTTGTCTCGCGACCCGCAAGTCTACTTCGGGGTTCGCCGTGTTTTTCGCCGGTAACCTCATCTCTTGGCGCAACAAGAAGCAGACTGCCGTCTCCAGATCGAGTGTCGAGGCTGAATACCGCGCCATGGCCACCGTCACCACTGAGATCCTCTGGCTTCGTCATCTCCTACATGAGCTCGGCTTCCCGGCACACACCCCTGCTCATATCTGGTGTGATAATCAGGCCGCCACGAAGATTGCCTTGAATCCCGTCTTTCATGAACGGACGAAGCATATCGAGGTGGACTGCCACTTCCTCCGCCACCATCTGGAGCAGCACCATATCAGCTTTTGCTATGTACCGACGGCAGATCAGCTTGCCGATCTCTTCACCAAAGGTCTCCCAGGGGCTCGCCTTGACTCTCTCACTTCCAGGCTGGGTATTCACAGCCTCCATAGCCCAGCTTGAGGGGGAGTATGAGTTCGTCTGTCTTGTCTTCTATTTTTTTTCTTTGTGGGACTCAATCCAATCTGGGCATGTCCAGCTTGAGGGGGAGTGTTGGACCCCATTTCATTTAATTGGGTATTTCTGAGTCCCACATCGGACTTACCTTCTCTGTATTTAGTTTTACTCATCTATAAAAGAACATCATCACCTCACATTGAGGTAAGGGGAATTCACCATTTAAAGGTTGCTTTGAGCAGATCGGCCGTTAGGCTTGGGCTGGGTCACTTCGGATCATCTTCCTCCCATTTTACTTGTATTTTTGTTGGTTCTCTGATATTATACAAGTGGCTGGTGCTTGGTCTTCATCAATTGGTCCGACCAGCCGTTGCTCCCTGCTGCCGGAGCATTCCGCTGTTGCGTGTTTTCCCGGCCTCGCCAGAGGCACAAAACTGTTCTTCATCTGCTGCGTCCAGTCTCGCCACACTGCGACGTACGAAGGCTGACTTCCACAACAGCAGCTGGTCTCCTCCAGCTCGCACGAAGAAGGTTACGCACGCTACCCTTCCTCGATCGACTCACGTCTTGCGCGGCGAGGCCTCCAACCTCAATCGCACAATAGAGAGCCTCGCACGACCAGACCTCGTCTGGGACGGCGCTCACGCGCACTGTTGGACTCGTCGAGCCGTTGCACGCTAGAAGCAGCTTCGCACGGCTGGACATGCACATTCTTGCCTCTTCATCTTTGTTCGACGACGACGCATTCCGCCGGATAGCTCGCCATTAGTGGTCTACGCTTGCCGGTACAACACCCGATCGACTCCAGTGCGACGGTGACCTGACTGTGCAGTAATGATGCATTGGGACTTCGCCAGGAGAGAAATCCTCTGTCGCCTCGTGTTTTGAGGAGGCGCGCCCTGCCGGCTCTCATCTACGGCTGCACGCACCGCCGACTCCCTTCTGTGGTAGCGTCCTCCCCATCTCGTTTTGTTCGGACGCTGCACTGGGTTGGGGGTGACTTTCGACGCCCCCACTGCAACTTAGTCCAGAGGAGGCACACCAGTCTGACGTCAAGCAACGCCTCGCCGATGCACCCCGCTGGTATGCACTTCGTGTTTCATCTCGATCGGCTGAGGCGGGCCGATACCAGGTTTAAAAAAAAAACGGGGGGGGGGGGGTCAGCAGACTGCCTGTTTTTATTTTTGTATTGGGGGAGGAAAACCAAACAATATTTTTATATCTCTGCCTGGAGGATACGCGCACGCGCATACCTGGGGGGCGCCCCGTTGTTCGGACGCAGCAGCCTATGGCGACTCACATGCAGGAACTCTGGGGTTCACTGGCCCGGCTGACCAGAAATCAGAAACAATACTTACTGGAAGAGATTCTACCGGAATTTTCTGCCTCACATCCGGAGACATGGATCTCAGGAGTTGAGGATTATTTCTCATGCAATCAAACGCCAGATCAGATGAAGGTGCCAATGGCACGCCTATGCATGTCTGGTATGTCTGTACTTCGGTTTTTACTTGCCAAAGGACCCGCGACTACGTTCACTTGGGCGCATCTCAAAAAAACAATCCTTGAGGATTTTGGAAGCTCCAACAAGGAGCCCCCTGTAACTACGTTCAAGTTCCCGACGACGGTAACGTAGTTGTCTGCGTCGCACTCCAGGGGGCTTAACGACCTCGGAACACAAAGTTGGAGCATGTGGTTGCCCAAAAGTCACAATGACACTATTTTTCAACTCGTGTGTGATAGACTTGCCGCCCAATGTGGAGCTGAACACTTCACAGTTCATCATGCTGGAGCATGAGCCGCAACAGACTGAGCCAACTCAACCATGAACTCTTGTTATTTTACCACCAGCTGCACAGATCACTCCTTTGGTGTCCGGATGGGGTTCTCGGGTTCATAAAGGAAGTTCATATCGTTTTTATAACCCAGAAGCCGGGTGGTACCAGCCGCACCTGCGGCCCGGCTAACAACAGCGCACCAGGGGCCTTCCCGATGGTCGGCATGCAGGCATTACGACGAGATGCACTCTCAACTTCGTCTATCCAGCCCTGATCCATGACGACGAACGACGTGTTTGGGAGATTGCGTGGTGTGCACCTGCGACACAGATACAGGACCGCATCAGCTCGGTCCTCAGTCAACGGTGTTGTTTGGTTTGTCCCGACGCGCCAGAACAGGTAGAAGCATATGGAAGATTGCTTGGCATAACTGTCTGACCAACGCCCCTTGTTATCGGTTCTCTGGAGTAAGGCTGGTATGGGAGATGGCTTGGCGTACCTGCGAGATCTACCACGTTGAGGATAAGGGATTTTTCAGGACGATGACAATGATAAACACCTGCTATGCCAGTGGGTTGAGTTTGTTGGGGGGAATATATGGACTATTTTGTGGGCCCCAGGGGGATACCCTGGGGAATATTATTAGTTGGTTAGGGATAGAGGTTAGGTTATAAATGAAGGATGAGGGTGAGAGAGAAAGACAGACAAAAAAGAGGGAATCTGTTGGGCTGTTTTGAGCAGATTGGCTGTTAGGCTTGGGTGGGGTCACTCCCGATCATATTCCTCCTATTATGCTTGTATTTATGTTGGTTCTCAGGTATTATACAAGTGGTCGGTGCTTGGTCTTCATTAGACTATATCCCAGATGTAGTGATCTTTATAAGCCTGCAACTTTGCATGCATTGCCTATGACCAACTAGGGACTAGGGTGGCCTTTGGCTTCCACAGGGGTATATGGAGATGGATTGCTGTGGGGGTCATCCCAACTAGGGAGTTTTTTATGGGAGATGATTGCAGAAGTTTTTTCGGCATAAATTTTTTCTTTTGTCAACATCAACTTTCTTCATGCGGTTGTGGGGGGATTCTTCCTTGGTTGGCAGCCAAAGTCGTGGACGTGCAACAAGCGGCGTTGGAAGAATTCAAGGATTGATGAACCACTTGAACGTACCCTTGACATTATTTAATCTCTTCTTTATAAAACGGGATTGAATCCCATGAAATTGTGATGAAAAAAACCTGTTGTTACCCTGTGTATCCTCTGACGTTTATCCGGAGGGGAAATAAAGAAACGGCCCCCTTTCTCTCGTGGATGTAGGTACATCGCCGAACCACGTAAATTTGTATGTTCTTCCATTTTTTCTCTTCTATTTGTGTTCGATTTCGTCGCCTGGAACTTCCGCTGCCTCAACAAAGTGGTATCAGAGCCACCGGGGTCGAAACGGCGACGATGTAGAGAGGTTTTCCGATGTCCGAAAAGGCGAAGGTGGTTGGAAATTTTTTTGAAGCCAGCTTTGTAACGACACAAACAACGTCAAAAATTGAGTTGAAACGAAGTTCGTAGAGGTGGTCAAAGTTTCGGTCAATTCCGCGGTGCTATAGTACCCCCTTGCTGGAGAAGACAGTACTGCTCACGCTGGCAGCAACTTTCCGGCGGGTTTTCCGGTGACTGTTCTAGTGAGCCATGTCAATGGCACCTCATCGGTCGTTCTAGGTCCTTGAAATTGTTTTGACAATCTCTTTGCCAATTAGAGTCCATTTTCAGTGATCCATGAGTCGTTAAAAACTATTTCGACTGTGCCAGACACATCCGTATGGTTAGGTTTTCGATATTCTCATTGCATCAAGGATGAAAATACTTATAACATGATTAAACTTATCGCTTTTAATTATACCATTTGGAAACACAAAATGGATGATTTTTTGTATATTAAAGATTTGTGGAAACCAATAGTGGAGACCACGAAACCCATTGCAGTGCAAGTGAAGGGATCTTCAACAAGCAGTGAATCTGGTGATAAGACGTCTATCAGTACTCCGCCAGTTGATGCAGAGTGGGTCATGCTCAACAGGAAGTGTGCTGCCCAAATCTGGCAGTGGATCGACCATATTATTTTCTAAAATTTTGCCAACGAACACTATGAAACTTTTTTATGGCAAAAATTGGAAAAGATGTATGCAATGACGACCACACAGAACAAAACAAACCTGATACGCCGACTTGTCAACTTGAAGTACAAAGATAGAAACAACGTATTGGAATGGTGAAACACAGAATGTTGAATGAAAAGTCCCGAAGGAAGGATGGGGGATATACATTTGAATCAGAGGCTCTTGTCCCTGAAAAACAAGGGAAGTAGACATGACAGAGAAGAAACAAAGAGAACCATGTGACCAAAGTCTGCAAAGAAGGAAGCGATCGAAATCCAAATCGAGATATGACATGAAGTGACACCACTATGGCAAGCCTGAACACTTCATCCAGGAGTGTAAGAGGCTGAAGGCAGAGCAGAGGAATCAAGAAGGTAAGAACCAAAATAATGATGCTGCAATTGTTAATGAAGAGATCGTTATTGTTCACAAAGATAATCAGGTCAGCCTTGCAAGCCAAGACTTGACATGAGTGATTGATTCGGGCGCCTCCTACCATGTCACCGCCAGAAGAGATTTCTTCTCGTCTTACACTTTTGGAAGTTTCAGACACGTGAAGATGAGAAATGATGGTGCATCCAAAATTACTGGTATCAGTGATATTTTTCTGGTGACTAATATTGGATGCAGGTTACTGTTGAAGGATACAAGGCATGTTCCTGATATTCATCTCAATCTGATATCCACTAGAATACTCGACGATGATGGATATGTCAGTTCCTTCGGTGATGAGAAATGGAAGCTTATCAAAGGTAATATGGTAATTGCTAAAGAAAAGAAAGATACTTCTCTTTATCTCACAGTTGTCAGACCATGTGGAGGAGAAGTCAATACAGTCAGAAAAGAGGTTCCTGCAGAAGTTTGACACAGACGCCTTAGTCACATGAGCGAGATAGGAATCAAAATGCTCTCAAGGAAGGATCTCCTGTTGGAAATTAAAGGTACACATTTGGATATTTGTGTTGATTGCATAATGGAAAAATAACGCAAAGTATCATTTTGTGGTTATTACCGTTCAAAAAAGCGAATGTTTTAGATTTGATTCAAACTGATGTCTGCATGATGAGCACTAAGTCGATGAGAGGTGTAATTTATTTAGTTACCTTTATAGATGATCATTCTAGAAAAGTGTGGGCCTTCGCTTTGAAAACTAAAGATCAAGTGCAGGATGTTTTCAAGCAGTTTCATGTGAAGGTGGAAAGAGGAACAAACATACGGTTAAAGTGTGTGCGAACAGACAATGTTGTGGTCCATTTGAGGAGTACTGCAGGAGTTTCGGCATTAGGTAGGAAAAATCAGTACCGAAGACGCCTTAGCATAATGGTGTTGTCGAGAGGATGAATAGAACAATTTGCGTGAAGTCAGGTGTATGCTCTCACATGCAAAGCTGCCAAACACCTTTTGGGAGGAGGCAATGAGGACCGCAGTTGATCTTATCAACCTTTCTCCATCCGTTTCACTGAACTACGACGTTCCAGAAAGGGTTTGGACAGGTAAAGATGTTTCATACAAACTCTTGAGAGTATTTGGCTGCAGAGTATTTGTTCACATCCCGAAAGATGAGCGGACGAAGCTGGATGAAAAAGGCAAGTAGTGTTTCTTTTTGGGATACACTCATGAGGAGTTTGGATACCGACTCTGGTATCATATCAGCAGGAGGATCTTCAGAAGCAGAGATGTGGTGTTTCTTGGAGATAAGACAATTGAAGATTTTGAGAAGTCAGAAAAAGTAGAGAAACTACAGTTTGAGGAAATTCCAATATGTCTTCATCTGTTGATATGTCTCCATCATATGATATTCCAGAACAGATTCCCCCTGAAGCGCAGTTTAAGAGATCCACCAGAGAATGACAACCAAGTAGTAGATACTCATCACATGAGTATGTGATGCTCACTGACGGGGGAGAGTCAGACAGTTATGATGATGCAATCATGAGTCAACATAAGATGGAATGGGAAAAGACCATGCAAGAGGAGACGAGATCATTGCACAAGAACCGTACATTTGATTAAGTGGAGTTACCACATGGAAAGAATGCACTCAAGAACAAGTGGGTGTACAAAATCAAAGGAGAAAATGACAACTCACATGCGCGCTACAGAGCCTGAATGATTGTGAAGGGATTAAGTCACATGCGCGCTACAGAGCCTGAATGACAACTCACATGTGATTCAGTGAGCATCACATGAGTATGTGATGCTCACTGACGGGGGAGAGTCAGACAGTTATGATGATGCAATCATGAGTCAGCAGAAGATGGAATGGGAAAAGACCATGCAAGAGGAGACAAGATCATTGCACAAGAACCGTACATTTGATTAAGTGGAGTTACCACATGGAAAGAATGCACTCAAGAACAAGCGGGTGTACAAAATCAAAGGAGAAAATGACAACTCACATGCGCGCTACAGAGCCTGAATGATTGTGAAGGGATTAAGTCAGAAGAAAGGTATTGACTTCGATGAAAATTTTTCTCCTATGGTAGGCAAGTCTAAACCTGGAGGTTCAACAACTGGATGTAAAGATAATGTTCTTACATGGTGATCTTGATGAGGAGATTTACATGGAGCAGCCGAAGGGATTTTAGGTGAAAGGTAATGAAAAGATGTTATGCAAACCTAGAAAAAGTTTATATGATTTGAAACAAGCATTGAGGCAATGCTACAGGAAATTCGACTCATTAATGGAGAAAAATGAGTACAGGAGGACGACTGTTGATCACTGTGTTTTCATCAAATAGTTTTATGATGGTGATTTAGGGAGGTCTCGGTTTCAAGACTCTCCACGCGCCATTAGATAGCTTTTCGTTTGTTTATCCCCTCCCCTGACCGATATAATAATTTTCTAACGGTGATTTCATTATCTTGTTGCTTTATGTTGATGATATGTTGATTATTGGCAGAGATATCACTAAGATTGATAGGTTGAAGGAGGAGTTGAACAAGTCTTTTGAAATGAAGGACTTGGGAGATGCTATTCAGATTCTTGGTATGACGATTACTCGTGATAGGAGGAATCATAAGATTTGACTATCTCAGAAGCGGTGTTGCGAAAAACAGTGGGAGCAACAAGCGACAAACGATTCAAAGAAGAGTAAAAAGGAAAAACAAAATAATGAGAAGAAGATCTCGGGACACAGAGATTTACGTGGTTCGGGAATAATCCCTACGTCCATGGAGAGACGAACTCACTTCACTATGAAAATTTGGGAGCACAATTACAAGGAGATATCAGTGTTTCTCTCACACACAGAAACCCTAGCTCGAAAAGTGTTAATAAGGAAGACGAAACACTGTTCCACCAACCGTACAGAAAGTCCGTTGTGCTACAGTGAAAGGTGGCTGAAAGTCCGCATCGCTACAGTGCCGGTGGCTGGAAGTCTGCACTGTTACAATAGTCGTGGAAAAGTCCGCACTGCTACAATGCCTTGTTGGCGTCAGCCAATCAGCTCTGCTACAGTCAGTCAGAGTTGCAACAGTGCCCCAAAATTTGGATCAGGAGCCTTCGACCCCCGGACCCCATCATATAAAACAGATCGAGCTACACCAATCCAACAAGCGGTACATTAAGAAGGTTCTTGAAAGATTTAATATGAGCAAGGCGAAACCAGTTAGTACTTGTGAGTTATTTCAGGATCATGACAAGTCAGATTCCTTTAACTGAAGAGGAGAAAGTAGAGATGAAAAAAGTTTCTTATCAGTCATTAGTCTTGTGTATGACATGGTTTGCACCAGATCAGACATTGCTCACGCTATTGGCTTTGGTGAGTAGATTTTTATCAAATCCAGGAAAGGAGCATTGGACGACGATCAAATGGATATTGAGGCATCTCCGAGGTGCATCCAGTCACTGTTTATGTTTTGGAAATGATAAACCTGTTTTGGAAGGATACACAGACGCTGATATGGTTGAAGATGTAGACACGAGAAAATCTATATCTGGATACCTGATATCATTTGCAGGGGGAGCAGTCTCATGGCAATCATGACTTCAGAAGTGTGTTGCCTTGTCTAGCACAGAAGCAAAGTATATTGCGGTCAGTGAAGGCTATAACGAGATGCTATGAACGAAAAAGTTTTTACAGGAGTTAGGACAGAGTCACGAGAATTACATTCTCTATTGTGATAGTCAGAGTACTATTCATCTTAGCAAGAACTCGACATTTCGTTCAATGTCCAAACACATCGATGTGCGATATCACTGGATCTGTAATGTATTGGAAGATTATTGAAAGTTGAGAAAAATCCACACCAATGATAATGGGGCAGTCATGATGTCGAAAATTCTATCGAAAGAGAAGCTAAAAGTCTACATAGAGACTACAGGTCTGCTTCTACACCAAATTGGTCTTGAGGGGAAGATTTGTGGGGGTTACTCTCAATTAGAGAGTTTTTTATGGGAGATGATTGCAGAAGTTTTGTTGCAGAAATTTTCTCCTTTGTGGGCATCAACTTTCTTCAGGTGGTTGTGGGAGAATTCTTCCTTGGTTGGCAGACAAAGCAGTGGACGCGCAGCAAGCGGCGGTGGAAGAATTCAAGGGTTGATGAACCACTTGAACCGACCCTTGACATTATTTAATCTCTTCTCTATAAAACGGGATCGAATCCCATGAAATTGTAATGAAAAAAAACCCGGTGTAACCCTGTGTATCCTCCGGCGTTTATTCGGAGGGGAAATAAAGAAAAGACCCCCTTTCTCCCGTGGACGTGGACACACTGCCGAACCACGTAAATTTGTGCGTTCTTTCATCTTTTCTCTTCTATTTGTGTTCGATTTCGTCGCTTGGAACTTCCGTTGCCCCAACAATTGCTAAGTGGGAGACTGCCAAAGCAGAGCTGACTAGATTCACAAAGTTGTGGAGAACGAACTATGAGAGTGATGATAAAAAGAAGATAGGCATCCAGATCAGTGGCGGTGAAAGCATTTGAGACCAGTGGGTACTTGAATGGTGATGTCTCGACAAATGATACATCAACTGATACGACACAACGCCCTAGGTTTGGGGAGGTAGCAATGATAGCCTCGCTGTGTGCGAGAGTAACCAAGGAAGAGACGGTTAAAGGAACACGCTTCAGACTTGGTATGAGAGGGATGCGTGTCACAGACATAACATAAGCATACAGAGTTGATTTGAGTAACGAGAAAGTGAAGGATAAATTATATGATTTGAGGAATTTTTTCCTCAAGAATGGACAATGAAAAACGATTAATGAGACATGTGGTCGTGGGGATAGTCGCTCCAAAAAATTGTGGTATCTTCATGTGAAGTAGAAGAGCCCATACTTGTGCTTGGCAACCCCATTTTATTGCAGTGTGGTGGGTTGGGATGTCTAGTGGAGAATCTCATGGACATCAAGAAATGTTCGAAAGGTTGTGAATAAGTATTCATAACCATTGTTGGGATGCAAGAATTTTAGAGAAACAGATAAGCGAGTCTTGGCTTTATGATAAATTGAACAAAAGATATGAAAAACCTTAAATTGTTTTTTTGATAGAGTGGCCTGTGACATATGGGCGAAATCATCAAAGAATGATAGATAGTGGTGGCCAATTAATTAGGGACTGGGCTGGGTCTCCACACATCAAAACGAACAAACTCAAAAGGATTGGTCACATGGTTCAGTTGTCGAGGAACATATGCTTGGCTAGGTGATGAGACTCATAGTTGATAGGAAATGGGGGGCTGTCCGTGTGAGGGTTCTGCTGTGCAGTGATGGGCGGGGGATATTAAGTAAGGTTAGTTTTGTACTTTTCGGTACATGGTTGTTGGGGCTGTTGGGAGTGGACAGGGAGTAATAAATTTGGCAATGCGGCAGCAGATAAAGGCATCTGCTGAGTTGAGATTCGGACCGGAATGGACAAGAAAAATATGGCTGGACTCCAGTCAAGAACAGCAAAGTGAGAAAAGCAAGGGAGCAGACGAGCTATGGAACAAATTTGGAAGTCTTGGAAGGCGAGATGAGATTCCGACGTATGCTGTAGGGACTGCTTTGGAAGCTGAACCGTTGGAACTGCCGAGATACCTTAGGCTGACTGGAACAGTGGAAGCAGCGGTGGGTTTGAAGAGTTACCAGACCAGAACGGTAGAAGAATATAACAGCATACAGAACAAATTTGATAGTGAGGAAATTGATGTAGAAACTCTCCTTCAAGCAGTAGTGATGGCGGCTTTACCCGAGGATGAAGCTGCTAGTGTATAGGTAGCACTCCCAGCTGGAGAAGGGAGCTACAAGCAGTTGAATGCGGCCGCTGCAGATGCTAGGGTCCATATTCACGATCCACCACATCAGAAAGTGTATCATCGAGTTCGTAATGCTAATGCTGAGGAAGTCGTGGAGGCCGCTGCAGTTAAAGGAGAGGTGTCTCCTGGAGAGGCTGCTGCAACGACAGACTCAGCCACTACTTGTTGGATATCGGTTGAAAAGTCCTGGATTCTGCCTTATGCAGCGGTAAAGGTACAAGATTATCTTGACAAGTTTGCTATGCTTGAGACAATGGCGAAGGACTGTTTACATCCTTGGAGAGTGTGGTCACCCCTTTTCAGAACGGCCTGGATGTGGTCCAAAAGAATTGTTTCACATCCTACATGTGAAGCTCCCTACTGATCAGATTAGGGCAATATTTAACAAGTTAAGAGCCCAGAAACAGACTTCTAATGCCCTGATCATTACTGACTGTAGAGAGGAAAACTCCTTACCTCAAGGTGAGGCGGAGCCCTTGTTTTATAGATTGAGAGAGAGGAATACATACAGGAGTATTCCGATGTGGGACTTGGAAATACCCAGAATAATAAAAAAGAGTTTAACACTCCCCCTCAAACTGGACATGCCCAGCTTGGACAAGGAGTCCCACAAAAAGAAAGATGATATTATACAAGACCAGACACACTCCCCCTCAAGCGGGCCCGCAGATGCTGTGGATGCCCAGCTTGGAACTGAGCGAGGCTAGGCGAGCCCCTGGGAGGCCTTTGGTGAAGATGTCGGCAAGCTGGTCTGCCGTCGGGATGTGGCTAAAGCTGACATGATCATGCTCCGGGTGGTGGCGAAGAAAGTGGCAGTCCACCTCAATATGTTTTGTCTGTTCATGGAAGACGGGATTTGAAGCTATCTTGGTGGCTGCCTGATTGTTACACCAAATGTGAGCAGATGTCTGCGGAGGAAAGCCAAGCTCCTGGAGGAAATGTCGAAGCCAAATGATCTCCGTGGTGACAGTGGCCATTGCACGGTACTCGGATTCCGCACTGGAGCGGGAGACGACTGTCTGTTTCTTGTTGCGCCAGGAGATGAGGTTGCCTGCCAAGAAGACGGCAAACCCAGAAGTAGATCGCTGAGTAGCAAGACAACCAACATAATCAGCATCACAAAAGGCCTCAATATTCAGATGAGCATGCTGAGAGTAGCGAAGACCACAGGCAGGATCACGCTTGACGTATTTGGCGATGCAGAGGACAACATCCCAATGAGAGGTGGTCTGATGCTCCATAAATTGACTCACTTTGCCAACAACGCAGACAATGTCGGGACGAATCATGGTGAGATAATTGAGTTTGCCCACCAGTCAACGGTACTGCTCTGGGTGTGAATACGGTTCCGAGGAGTCATGAAGAGACCATTCCCCGGGCTCCAGACGAGTGTCCGCAACAGTGGCATATGTCAGCCCAGCATCCTGCAGAATGTCCAACGTATATTTCCGTTGGCGGAGGGAGATGGTGTCCGGAGAATAGGATACCTCGATGCCTAGGAAGTATGTGAGAGGACCGAGATCCTTAGTGTGGAAGTGCTGGTGAAGATGCCCCTTGAGGTGGGTGATACCAGCAGAGTCGCTGCCGGTGGTGATGATATTATCCACATAAACGACCAGCAGGATGCAGCCAGCGGAGGTGGTCCTGTAGAACACAGTGTGGTCCTTCATGCTGCGAGAGAGCCCAAAGTCGGTGACGACAGTGCTGAAGCGTCCGAACCAAGCACGAGGAGACTGCTTGAGGACATAAAGAGAGCGGCGGAGTCGACATACGTGAGACTGCGCCGGAGGCAAAAAATCCGGGTGGTTGTTGAAGATAAACCTCTTCAAGAAATCCATGGAGGAAGGCATTCTTGACATCCAGTTGATGAAGAGGCCAATGATGATGAGCAGCCAGAGAGATGAATAACCGAACGGAGGCCATCTTGGCAACTGGGGAGAAGGTATCAAAATAGTCAATACCGTAAGTTTGGGCGAAGCCCTTTGCCACAAGGCGGGCTTTGAGTCGATGGAGAGTGCCATCGGGATTCATCCTGACTGTGTAAATCCATTTGCAGTCAACCGCCTGTTTGCCTGCTGGAAGGGGACAAGATCCCCAAGTATGATTTTCTTCCAAGGCCTGCAACTCATCCCGCATTGAGGCTAGCCATCCTGGGTGAGATTTTGCATCACCCACTGTGCGAGGAATAGAAACTGTCTCCAGAGCTGACAGACCCCTGTAGGAAGATACAAATAGAGGAGTACTCTGGCAAGAGCGAGTACCTTTCCGGAGGGCAATGGGTAAGTCCGCTGGTGCCGGGGCAGGAGCATCGGACGAAGCAGGAACGACAGTGTCATTGGCCGGGACGGGGAATACAGGTGATGGACGACGTGAGTAGACCCTACCAAAATGGGTGTCAGCAGCAGGGGGAGACACCGGAAGAGGGTGGATGAGGAGAGGAAGACAATCATCAATGGCTGAGTCAGGATGAGGAGAGGGAAGAGAGAACGGAGAGTTTTCAACAGATGAGACGTCAGCAGAGGTGATATACCTCCGGAGGTCCGGTGAGTAGCAGCGATATCCGCGCTGAGTGCGGGAATAGCCAAGGAAGATGCACCGGAGGGATTTGGGAGAGTTTGGAGAGTCCAGGACGTGTGTCTCGAACATAACATAGGCATCCAAATACTTGAAGCGGAAGGGAGTGAGGAGGGAGAGAAGAAAACAGAGTCCGAAAAGGAGTCTCCCCCTGAAGAATAGAAGAAGGAAGACGGTTTATAAGGTAGGTAGCAGTGAATATCGCATCTCCCCAAAAATGCAGAGGCACCTGTCGGTGGAAGAGGAGGGCACGAGCAGTCTCCAAAATATGGCGGTGTTTCTGCTCGACCACTCCATTCTGCTGGGGTGTATCAGGACAGGAGGTCTGATGAATGACGCCTTTCTCTTGGAGAAAGTGCCGAAAAGGAGTGGAGAGGTACTCACGCCCATTGTCCGAGCGGAGACATTTAACAGAAGTGGAAAATTGGTTATGAATTTCATTGTAAAATGTCTGAAAAGTGGAAAACACTTCGGAGCATTCTCGAAGGAAGTATAACCAAATCATTCGCGAAAAATCATCAATGAAAGATATATAGTATTTATACCCCAAATGACTCGAGATGGTACATGGACCCCAAACGTCTGATTGAACCAAATCAAAAGGTTTGGAAGCCCTTGTATCCACTCGAGGAATGTATGAAGTGCGATGATATTTCGCAAAAGTACAAGACTCACAATGAAAAGAAATATGCTGTTTGAAATCTGGATAAAGCTGATAAATGGTGGAGGCGGGGGGATGTCCCAACCGGGAATGAAGATCTAAGGCACGATCAGAGATAGATGTGCAGGCGACGGGTGCCGGTCCATCAAATATGTAGACCCCATCCCGAAGCTGATCTCTACCAAGTTCCTGATTCGTAGTCAGCTCCTGGAAAACAACAACAGAGGAGGTAAATATGGCAGCACAGTTAAAATCTTTTGTGAGCTTACTGATGGAAAGAAGATTAAAGGGACTGCGGGGGACATGTGCGACAGAGGGCAAGTGAAGTGACGACGTCAGAGAGCATGCACCGAAGCCCGCAATGAGGATAGTGGAGCCATTGACGACGATGATGACTGATGGACCGGTAAAGGATAGTAGGAGGTCAACATACCAGCATCACCGGTGAGGTGGGCAGAGGCACCTGAGTCAAGCATCCAGGCAGGGGAGCGACGACCAACAAAGGCGGCAGAAGCAGTTGAGTGGGTTAGAGAGGCCGAAGATGGACCAGGTCCGGCAGGGGTCCGAGGATCATGACGCAGCCGGATGTCCGCCATAGACAGGTCCAGAGATGGTGGGAGAGTGGCGACGGAGGAGGAAGCCTCCTGGACCGCTGTCTGACCCTGCCGCAGGTGCTGAGAGGGGCGGCCATGAAGTACCCAACATCGATCAATCAGGTGGCCGAGCTTGCCACAGTGTTGACAGAGGGGACGTGGACGACCGTCCATACGACCACGACCACGAGTGCCTGAGCGACCACCTCCACGACCGACGAGAGCTGAGTGGTCGAAGATGGGGGTGGTCGGTGGAAGAGCCCGTTGGGCCTTGCCCAGGCGATGATAGACCTGTGGTATATCCAGCATAGAAGGGCTGACGAGCATCTCAGTAGCTGTTGTGGCATACTCAGGGGCAAGACCATTGAGAAGATTGAAGATGCAAAGTTGGTCCCTCTGAGTCTGAGCGGCCGCCGATGTCTGGGGTACATGCCACAACTCTTGCAACTCATCGCGAAGACCTTTCCATTTCATAAAATAAGCCGTGAAAGACCGATCTTGCTGGCGAAGGAGCGACAATCGCTGAAGAATGTCGGAGACCCGAGCCAAATTGTTGGTCTCAGAATACATGATGTGCAAGGAATCCCAGAGTTTCTTGACTATATTCACGGTCCGGGTGACATCCTTCACTGAGCGATCCATGGAGTTGACCAGCAAGGCGAAGATCTTGCTATCAGCAAGCTTCCATGGACGGTAGTCGGGATCAGTCGATGCCGGTGGAGGATCCTCCAGGTGAGAATCCAGATCCATTCCTGTCAGGGACATTAAAACTGTCTTCCGCCAAATGGAGAAGTTGGTGGCGTCGAGCCATTCATCGATGAGGCGGGTGGAGGCAGTGATCATCTGGGGCAGAGCTGACGAGGCGGCCATGGAGGCGTGGGACAACCACCGAAGAGGTCAGACGTAGCGGGATGCTACGAGGCGCGGCCAATAGAAGCCGGGAAGCTGTAATGTCGGTCAGTGTGTTGGGACCTCGAGATGCAGCGGACAGCGGAAGGGGCGCCGGGAGTTGGTGCAAGCCGGACGTAGGAAGAGCCGGGAGGATGTTGGTTCGCCTGGAGGGAGCTGGTTTGTCGGGACCGGTTCGCCTGGAGGGAGCCGGACCGCCTGGACCGGTTCGCCTGGACCGGTTCGCCTGGACCGGTTCGTTTGGAGTGAGCCGGTTCGCCTGGACCGATTTGCCTGGAGGGAGCTGGACCGCCTGGACTGGTTCACCTGGACCAGTTCGCTTGGATTGAGCCAGTTCGCCTGGAGGGAGCTGTGGCCGGAAAAAAAAAGTTGTTGGATGTATGCGCCGGGATGGGCCGTTGTCGGAAGGGGGGGGGGGGGAGGCCGGCGTGGATCCGCCGGGAAGGTAGTCGGCGTGGAGAAGCGGCGCAGGGAGGCGTCGCGATGGGGCCGTCGCACTGGGTCGCGAAGGAGGGCGGGGCCGTCGCGATGGAGGGCGCTTGCAGGAGGGCCATCGCGATGGAGGGCGCTTGCAGGAGGGCTGTCGCAATGGAGCGAGGAGCCGGAAGCCGCCGGGAGGTATTGGTGCCGCTCGGGATATGTCGCTCGGGAGAGACGGGGACGCCGGGCAAGGAGGAAGTCGTCGCCGAGAGGCCAGGTCGTGCGCGACGGGAGAGTCGGGAGGCGGCAGTCGCCGGGAATCCGCTGGAGAAGGCGGGCCAGGAGTCGCGGAGGTCCGTCACGGCTGGAGCCCGTCGCACAGGGGAAGTGCGCAGGAAGGGCGGAGCCTGGCGAAGCAGGGAGTCCGTAGGGGCCGGGTAGGGTCCGGGAGGCCGCCTGTGATACGAGCCCGGAGGGAGGAGGGAGGAGGGAGTCGCCGGGGAGAGAGTCGGGAGAAGGGAGGAGGGTGGACGTAGGGCAGACCCGAGAGGAAAGGGAAAAAAAATCTAGAGGGAGGGTCCGGGATAATATTCCCTCTGATACCATGTAGAGAGGAAAACTCTTTACCTCAAGGTGAGGCGGAGCCCTTGTTTTATAGATTGAGAGAGAGGAATACATACAGGAGTATTCCGATGTGGGACTCGGAAATACCCAGAATAATAAAAAAGGGTTTAACACTGACCAACACCCAGTAAATGGAGGTCCAGTTGCCAACTTGGTTTGGTAAAGATTCCTTGTACAAGCTGCAGTGTGGATGATAAATCAGTAGACTGGGGTTTGGCCCAGGCAAGCAGGGTTATGACTATGGTAGATGCACAACCTCCTCATTCAGAAGATCTCTATGGTGATCTTTTGGGTCCGCTGGCCAAAGAGAAGTTTTCGTTTCCCTCCTGATGGAGATCACTATCTGGGCCACCTTTGAACCTTCATGAAGTTGTGAGAGGTATAAGGCCACTTATTCATCAGGAAACGACAACCTTGTTGAACAGTTGTTTGGTATAGAAGAAACTTAGCAAATTGACGCTGAAGTGGCTCAAAGGAATGACTGGTATTATTTGAACGTTGGGCAGGTGTTGATTGTTCGGAACTATCAATTGTTGAAGGCTACTGGTGGGTTGACTGCTACTGCACAAGTGCACAGGGTCCTTGTGTTGGTGGTCCTGCACAACTCGTTTAGCATTATGCCGAGAGAACTGAGAAGTGCCAGGAATGCTGTGGCTGAAAACAAAATGTTAGTTGATTGTTGGATGTTGCAGAAGATGATGGATGCTGAGTGCATGAATGAAGCTGACACACTTTCTGAGAAGATGAAAAGCCGGCTGAAAGGCAGCGTTATAGAGCAGATTGTGTGATGGCAAGTCGTCCACCAAAGTGAGGAGGGTGGCGCGTACTTGGCAGATTCGAATATCCCCATTGCATGTGTGCTACAGACCATGCCTACAAAGGCAGATGTGCTACACCTAGAGGACAAGGTGTTTCTTCAAGCGGGCGTGAATGATAGGAAATGGGGGGCTGGCTGTGTGAGGGTTGTGCTGTGCAGTGATGGGCAGGGGATGTTAAGTCAACGTAGTTTTGTACTTTTGGGTACATGGTTGTTTGGGCTGTTGGGGGTGGATTGGGAGTAATAAATATAGGGATGAGGCAGTTGGGAGTGTCTGGGATCTTTGGACAACTCTGCTGTCGTGGAGGCCTTGGCCTCGGCTACTAGGGGGTTTCCTGTGGAGAGTCCTCTTCTCTTCCCTCATCTCTTCTTCTTCTTCGTCTTCTTCTTCGTCTTCTACTTGTAGAATGATAAAATAGGTAAGACCGGACCCCCCAATGTGTATTCTCTAAAGGAGCCCTTGGGCTAGCTTGGACACATAAAGAAAAAACAAACCGAACCAATGAAAACAAAGCAATCAACAGACTGCAAACACTCCTCCTCAAGCTGGACATACCCAGCTTGACGACAAAACAAGACAAAACAGTAAAAAAGATAAAGTTTCAAGGCTGTTGCTCCCCCTCACGATCGCAGCTCCCCCTCAGGATGATGGATGGATGATGTCGCGGGCGCAGCAGAAGAAACCACATAGACCGGGCCGGTTGACGGAGCGCTAGGAATGTCGCACTAGTGGGGCCGGTCGATAAGACGCTGGGAAAACCACACTAGCACCGGGAAAACCGCACTTGCGGGTCCGGCGACTGGAGGCGGGGATTCCGCAGAATTGTTGCGGGATCTGGCGGCGCCAAAGGGCCCAAATCGAAAGCGGTTGAGGTGCTGCGCCACGGTGGAGGAAGCGCGAGGGCTAGCCGGCGGACAGGGAACTGGCTGCCGGGAGTCGTCAGGAGATGCTGACGACGGGAGGCGGGGATTCCGCAGGAGGTGCCGGAGATCCGAAACGGAAGCAGTGCAGCCGCTCGGAGAAACGGGAGCCGGCTGTTGGAATAGGAGCGCAAGAGGTGGAGGGGCTGCCACAGGGAGGAACGCAGGGGGCCTGGCCGACGGGAGATTAGCGGCGCCGAACCCCCAATGTGTACTCTCTAAAGGAGCCCTTGGCGTTGTTTTATAATGAATAATTAAGACCACACCGGACCTCAAGTCTGATGTGGGATGCAGACTCCAACACGACTGTTATCTAGTTCTTTTCTGCTAATAGAAACTACTGCCCCCCATGGTCGTGTCAACTTGGTGGAGCTCATGATCCAATGATGCTTGGCTAGGTGATGAGACTCATAGTCAATGAAAGGCATAGAATCTAAATGGGATAAAATTGTTGGAGAGTCAGCACAGGTTGGTGACAATGGCAGTAGTGGGAATCCATGGCATGACCAGGAAGAGTTGTACATCTCATCGATGGATGTTATCTTTCAGGAGTAATTGAATGAGTATGAAACTCTGCAATCAGTATAGAGGGTCGGTCTCTCACAACAATAGCACCACCATCCGAATTCAATCAATAAAATTGGAGAATATTTGCAGTGTCAGTGATGTGATCGGAGGCTGCAGAGTCGATCAACCACTTAGCAATGATGCTGAGAGAGACAAATAGCGTGGACATCAGAGTGAACTAAATTGGCATTGGAGGGGGAAGACTGCGCGCGCCGAGACTGAATATGTCTGTACTTCTCACTAGAGTGCCATCATGTGGCTGATGTCATCTAGTGGTGCAAATGTCATCTCGGATGTGGAACACGGAGCAGTGACCATGGCAGGAACAATGAGAACAGTTAAATTGCAGGACAAAACTTATTGTAGCCTTACATAGGGGGCAGCTATAGAAAATCACCACAAGCAATCATGGTGAACAACTAACAGATTTGCAGAGCTGGAGTACGTGAGAGAGAGAGATTGCAGAAATAATGCAATAGATCCGAACAAAAATCTGGTGCTCATCCGTTGGTCAGGACCAAGGATGCGCAGAAGCATGCAGGCAGGGATTGGTGGTGTCTAAGAAGATATTGATTGGGAAAAGTTATGAAATATCATAGATGAACAAATCATAAATAAGCGGGTGGAGCAGCTGGAGCATCTGGCAGGAGCGCCATGGCAGAGGTGCTTGGCAGGGGTTTCTAGAGAGTGGGCAGCTAGGGTTTCTTAGAAGGCTGGCTCTGATACCATGTAGAATAAATAGATAGGTGGGTGATTCCAAATTTTAACACGTGGGACAAATGAATAAGATGGACTTGGTCAAACAGAATCCCTTGAACATTTTCCAGCACATTTTTAATATATTTTTGAAATGTAGAAACGAAAAGGGTGGTTAGTGTAGCGATGGTGGAAATATGATTTATAGTTTTCCAATGGATGGCATGAATGGTGTTGGTGTTACAGGTGAAGTAGTTGATACAGTTGTAATGAATCCTCCATTTGGAACAAGAAATAAGGGGGCAGACATGGAGTTTCTTGATGCCGCTATGAAGGTGAAGGGAACAACTATTTAATTAATTACGAATGCATGTGATGTTGACTGGTTTTATGCCTACTTTGGGCAGGTTGCTTCAGATGCAGTTTATTCGTTGCATAAGACTTGTACCAGAGAGCATGTGAAGAAGACTGCCTTGCAGGGTTTCAATGCTAGGAGTGCAGAAGTCCTTTGCGAGCTCCGGTTTGATGTGCCACGAATCTACAAATTCCACAAGAAGAAAGGAGTGGATGTTTGTGTGGATCTTTGGCGATTTGTGCCCAACTCTCAACGATGATAATCAACTGTCTGGGATGTGCAAATTTGAGTGATGGCTTTTTATGGTCGTTCCGTCGGTGAAATTGAAAATATTTCTTTTTCATTTTTTATAAAAATCTGTTGGAAAATCTAAATGGATGACTTTTTTTTTTCCAAGTAGGGTTTATAAAAAATAACTATAAAAAAAAGATATTTCTTGCGTTATCGTCTTCAACATTACAATGCGTTTTCATTCTTTAATGCAATGCCCTTCTTTTGAATGGTTTCATTATCATTTTCTTTTGAATCAAAACCGTGAAATTCTTTCTTGTTTTTTATTTTGTTTTGTTTTGTTTTTTATATGTATGTACAAAATAAAATTTTAAGCATTATTTAAAATACTATTGTTTTATTCAGAATTAATTGCATTAAAGTAATCTTAAAATATTACTTAAAATCCCAACTCATAACACCTTAAGGGAAGATACTTTAACATCCAAAAATAATAATATTATTACTATAATTAATTATTAATAATAAGTAATAATTAAATTAACATAATTAATTAATATAATTACTAACTAATAATATAATTAACAATATAGTTAATGATTAATTGATATAATTAACGATTTATAATATAATTATAAATTAATAACGTAATCAACAATTAATAAATAACAATATAATTAATAACATGCAATAAAATATTTAATATAATTAATAAATAACTAATATAATTACAATTTAATAATTAATTTATAATATGTTCATTAATTAATATAATATGGACAATTAATAAATGATAAAATAATTAATAAAAAGTGATATTATATTTAATAAAATTAACAATTAGCTAGTATAATTAATAATATAATAATATAATTAACCATTAATCATATTATTAATTTTTAATGATTAATTTTTAATTGTTAATTGTTAATTATTCATGATATTAATTAATTATTAATTATAGAAAATATATTATTACTTAGTAATATATTATTGATTATATTATTAATTAATAATTATATTATTTAATTATTTGGCCCCTCACAGGTGGTTGGAGTGGCAGGGGAGATGGGGTTTGGGGGGCTGATCGTGAATTCGAGTCCCCAGACAGTTTACTTTGTTGCGTGCATATAGTTAATAAACCCACCTTTTAATTATATTATTTAATTATTAACAATATTATTAATTATATTATTAGTTAATAATTATATCACCTAATTATTAAATATATTAATTATATTATTATTTTTTGGGTCTTAAGTAAAATATATTTATCAAAATGAGTCGAAATTGTAAAATCATTTCATGCTTTTTTGAAAATCCAATTTTCATTATCATTTCTCCATCAAAATAATAAAACAATTTCATGTTTTTTTTAATTTTTTGTTTTATTTTGTTACACACATACAAAACAAAAAATTAAATAGTATTTAAAACACTATTATTTTATTTGGAATTACTTGTCTTAAAGTAATCCTAAAATATAATTGAAAATACCACCCATGACACCCTTTTATAAGGGAAGAGACTTTAACATAAAGATTTTTGATGTGCCATTCAGCTTCCACTTTGCCATCCTAATAAACATAATAATAGATGATTAATAATAGATGATTAACAATACAACTAATAAATAATAATATGATTGATATAATCGATAATTAATAACATAATTAAAAATAAGTAATAATAAAGTTAATAAAATTAATTAATGCAATCATCAACTAATATTATAATTAATAATACAATTAACAAATAATAATAATTAATATAATTAATTAATATAATCATCAACTAATATTAGCCGCTCGACAACGAAGAGTGCATGGTGCAAAAGGGCCATGGGTAGGCCAGGCTAGGGGCGTACAACAACCCATATATTTTATATACCTTATTTCTGAAGGGTTTTAATAGAGTAATAACATTTATCAGTAGCAGCAGAAGCAATACAAAATCATTGTTTGAGGATCTCCAGGCAAGAAATATGAAACATGTGGTAAATACTAGAAATGAAGAACACTGTAAATATGACGTACCTTACACTAGAGAAGCCAATGCAGTATCTTCATCTTCTTATGCGTTTGATAAAGATCACATGAGTGTCAAACATAAGCACCCACCTCCACGGTGCATCCACAGGTTGAGCAAATCATCAGACGTTTTGATGAGATTATTCTTTCATTCATGATGTGCAAACATCTCGTATGCAAATAAGGAAGAAAAAGAGAGCTATGGGTGGTGAGGAGTCTCAGCCAAGCATGAAATAATCACACATACCCCCCCTCCCCACTGCCATCACATGGTAGTGTTTATACAACACCCACAGACGCTTCAAAGGCGTCATTATATTTATTCATGCATTTGAAACACATGAATAAATGCTATTGGCCAGTACATGTATCACATACATGAATGCAACTCATCCAAACATTTCATCTTATGAAACAATTTCTTAAATGACATCCAATGTGGGAAAAATAAATGATAACAATTTATCATCTTGTTGCAATCAACTATTGCATAAAATAATAAACCCTCGTATGCAAAACACAATTTGCATGATATAAATATAAATATAAATATAAATATAAATATAAATATAAATATAAATATAAGGCTTTAGGGTATATTACCTTTCAATCTCCCACTTGCACTAAAGCATAGAAGGCTTTGTGCCATTTCACCTAATATTGTATCGTATAAAATAATTTGTGAAACCATATCCAAAACTCCATTTGGATATCTAACAAAACACTTTTGGAAAACATTCATTAACTTCACATTGTATTGTATCATATGCAATACCTTGTGAATAGCCATCCAAAACACTTTTAGAGTAGCTCTCCGAGTCAAACTCAATCCCCATTAAGTCAACCACAAAGTGTGACCCCACAGACCTTTATAGTGTTGAAAACAAATATGAATCTCTGGATCCATATATATAAGCAAAAAACGGCCTCTAGCAAAAAATCAATATTGCTCAAGCTATAAAGGGATCTGATGAGATCTCCATCAAACACATGTATCTCTATACCTGTGTCCACCGGTCTGCATCATATGCAAACATGCATTCTCATATTTTCCCTTTATCCAAGACATCGAGTAACTTGGGACACAGTGTTGAGCAAGTGTTGTTTTCAACAACACTCTATTTTATTAAGGGGAGATTGTTGAGAACAATACTCTATCTCTTTATGATGATTTTAATGTTCACAAATACCCTTATTTGTTATTCTAATGATTTTACTTAGAGTATATTTCAGGAAATTAATATTCTTCATTTCTCTATTTTGGAATAATATTAAAGTATTTAATCCACGTGAAATATTTGACAAAGTGTTCGGAAATCATTTTAGCGTATTAGCATGTTCTGGAAACACTGTTCATTCTCTACATGTTCGGAAATCACTTTCGCGTGTTCTGGAAACAATGTTCATATCCTACGTTGAGGAGCGTAGCGTAAGGATGGAATCCGTCGTTTACTTTATGACATATCAGAAAAGTATGGTTAAACAACCATACGTTATAGACAAAAGTATGGAAGAAGAACCCTACGTTTGGAGGGAACCTTACGTTCGGGATATCAGAAAAGTATAGAAGAAGAACCCTACGTTAATATGGAACGTTATGTTTGTTTCTCAAAAGTATGTTTCATCAACCTTACTTTTGTAAACAACCTTACATTGTATCAAAAAGTATGGATAATGTACTTTACATTTAGAAGCTTATAAAAGTATGAATCATCAACCTTACTTTTATAATGAACCTTACATTCTATCAAAAAGTATAGATCATGTATCTTATGTTTTGCTAAAAAGGAAAAGTATGGATAATATACCGTATGTTTGAGAGTTGAAGAGAAAAGTATGGTTGATCAACCTTACGTTGTGAACCTTATGTTGTGAACCTTATGTTCAGAGAAATAATGCTATGCAGTTAAACTCTACGTTTGGCGCCAAAGATTTAAATTACAACTTTATTGAGCAACGGTCTTTATGCAGATTATTAGGCTGATTTCAAGCCAAATTCAAAGCCCAATTTTAAAGCACATCTTTGACTAATTCAAAGCCGTTTATTTGTGATTTAAAGGATCGATTTAAGAGGAGATTTTCATGCTGAATATTAAGGGGAGTTACGACTGCTCTGTTATTCAAAAATTCACGATTCTTAAGGTGACTTCTGTGGATCTTGATTTGAAAAGAAAACATTCTTTTTTATTCTATATATCTGTGATATTTTGTATTACATAACAAGGGGAAAATCATCGAAAAGAAGATAAGGATAACAAGCTCTCGAATTTTTCAACTACAGTTTACAGAGATATTTGAGATTTACAGATCTTCTGTTACAAGGTACGATCAAACTCTATTTTATGAAGAAGAAGAAACACGTTGAAGATTCACCATTTCTACATCGAAGATCTTTCGTGAATCCATTGTTGTTGGAGTTGCTGAATTTATTTCTATATCTATTGCGGCTGGATCGACTCAGAACTACCCTTATCTGAAGAACATCTTTTATGAAGACGACGATCTATCTACTGTCAATTGCGTGCTACTGCAACTGTGAAGAACAACTGGAAAGTATTTCAAGACAAATACACTTTTTATTTTAAGTAACCAGCTTCTCGTACTAAGCTGTGTATTTGGTTCTATGTATGAACCAGAAGGCTATGTTTTTAGCCTTAACTTGTAAACGTGTCAACTGTCTGCACTCAGTTGTGGACGGTCTGTTGATAAGAGGAACAAATAGTGAAAATCACCAAGATCGTGGAAATAGAGCGTTGGAGGAGTAGACTAGGGGCCTTCTATTCCCCGAACCACTATACATTCTTGCGTCCTTTAACTGTTTATTTTTCACTACATAAACAATCTGATAAAGATAAAAGGACAGACTCGACCATCATCACGATTCGTGAAGAATATGTAAAAGACACAATTCACCCCCTGTTGTGCGTATTTGGTATAACCCGATCCAACAATTGGTATCAAAGGAGGAGTTTATGTCAAATATATAACAAGTTGAAAGTTTTTGGATTATACATAACACAATGGCTGATACACGAGAGGGTATGTCAATGGTTTGAGCTTCCTACATCAATGGTGAAAATTATGGATGTTGGAAATCAAGGATGATCGTTTACTTAAAGAACATTGGATACAGAGTCTACTCGAAAATTCTAACTCCCTATGTGATTTCAGAGAAACCTGAAACATGGAGTGCTGATATAGAAGCATAGTACAACATAAAATCGAAAGCTATGAATGCTATCATATGTGGTCTTGGACCAGATGAATTCAATAGAGTATCTTAGTGCCCGACTGCTTATGAAATGTGGCAGACAATTGTAGTTGCTTATGAAGGAACCGACAATGTCAGATAGATGAGGTATGCCACTGCTAAATTGAAATTCGATACATTCAGAATGTTTGAAGGAGAAATCATCACTCAGATGAATAGAAGACTTATAGAAATTGTTAATAACATCATTGCCTTGGGAGATCCTATCAAACAAGCAGATCAAGCCCTGAAAGTACTGAGAGTACTACCACCTAGATGGAATGGGATATCAGCGGCTATTAGACAATAATCACAAAACAAAGATCTTACAATGAGAGAGTTAATTGGAACTCTTATGATGTATGAAGTTGAGATGCAAGATGAAGAAAATGAGCATAAATTCTTGATCAAGAGAGAAAATACTACTTTGAAAGTAACATCCCAAAAGAGGAGCAGAAAGATGAAGAATAAAATCAAAGTGAAATCAGAGAGTTCTGATTCATCTAATTCCGATGTGGAACTGGGTCAACTAGCCAGAAAGTTCAGTAAATTCTACAGAAAGAAGAGGGGATTCAGAAAATCCTTCAAAAAGGATGAAAAAGAACCAAGGGAAGTCAGATGCTATGAATGCAAAAATATGGGTCACATTAGACCTAACTATCCTCAATTAAAAGGAGAAAAGAAAAAGAAAATTTTCAAAAATAATGATTATGAGAAGAAAGACAAAAAAACAATGAAATCTACTTGGAGTGTTTCTGAAGACTCTAGAAGCTCATCAAAGTCTGACTCAGAAAAAGAAGAATCAAATCTAAATGAAAATATGTGCTTCATGGTAGAAGCTGATGAGGTACAATCCTATTACTCATCTGATTCAGAATCTAGTTCTAGCTGTTCAAATGATAAACTTTCAGCCCACTGCAATATGCTAGAAGATAAATATGATTCCTTATTTAAGAAACATAAATCACTGAAAAATATTCACACTGCTATTTTAGGAGAACGAGACACTCTTCTAAAACAACATCAAGAGTTAATTGAAAAATATAACTCATCAAACAAAAACTGTACAGATAATGAAACTAAAATAAAAATACTGCAAACAGAAGTAGAAACATACAAAAGTGCAAATCTTGTTTTTACAAAAGGAGAAAATAAACTAAATGAAATTCTTGGAATGAATGTGATTAAAAAGGAAAGATATGGAATATGCAGTAAAGGTGAGAAACCCAAACTATATAAGAACTATTTTGTTCCAAGTACACAAGATAAAATTTGAAACTAATGTGGAACAAAAGGTCATATATCTAAAAACTGTTATTTAAGGAAACCGAAAATAAGTGGGATTAAGAAAGCCTCTATTGCAATCGGTTTATATGATTCTATTGATTATAGAAAAATAAAGCAAGTCTGGATTCCCAGGTCTTTACTGGCTAACACTGCTAGACCCAATAGAATATGGGTATCAAAACAAACCTTTGTTTAAATGTCTTTACAGGAAGCAGGTCATAGAATTAGAAAAGCTGTATGGTATATGGATAGTGGCTGCTCCAAAAATATGAGTGGAAACTGATCAAATTTCAGAACTCTAACTCAAAAGGATGGTGGATTAGTTACATTTGGTGACAATTCTGAAGATAAAATTATTTGTATTGGAACTATTGGAGATCCAGAAGCTGTCTCAATCAATAAAATACTCTATGTACAAGGATTGAAACACAACCTGATAAATATCTCTCAAATTTGTGATGATGGTTATTGTGTTGATTTTTCTAACAACTGCTGTCTTTTTTAAAAATAAATTACTTAAATTTAGAGCACCCAAAACTGATAATGTTTATACCCTGGATTTAAATTCCTATTGTAAACAAAAAGTAAACTGCTTAACTGCTAAGATAAATGAATCTTGGATTTGGCATAGAAGAATTGGACATTTCAATAGATATGATTTACATAAGTTATCTAAGAAACAACTAGCTTCTGATTTACCTAATCTCAAATTTGAAAGCGATAGATTTTGTGATGCATGTCAACTTGGAAAGAAGCACAAATCATCCTTCAAATCTGTTAACAAAATTGCTACATCTAAACCTCTAGAACTTGTCCATATAGATTTTTTTAGAACTTCAAGAATAGCAATTTTGGATGGTAAATTATATGTATATGTATTAGTTGAGGATTATTCTAGATTTACTTGGATTTATTTTCTAAAATATAAAAATGAAGATTTTACTATATTTGAAAGTTTTTGCAAAGCTGTTCAAAATGAAAAAGGTTTTAAAATAATTTCATTAAGAAGTGATCATGGTGGAGAATTTGATAATCTAGAATTTAATTCCTTTTACTAAAATATGGGTATCAAACACACCTTCTCTACACTAAGAACACCTCAAAAAAATGGAATGGTTGAAAGAAGAAATATGACCATTCAAGAAATGGATAGGACTATGCTAAATGAATACAATCTTTCTACCTATTTCTGGGCCGAAGATGTAAGTACAACCTGCTATATAATGAATAAAATTTTAATCAGACCAATTTTTAATAAGACACCCTATGAACTCTGGAATAGAAGAAAACCTAAAGTAAATTACTTTAAAGTTTTTGGATGCAAGGTTTACACCTTAAACACCAAGGAAAATCTTGGTAAGTTTGATCCAAATTATGATGAAGGAATTTTCTTAGGATATTCTGCTACTTCCAAATCTTATAGAGTTTTTAATAAAAAGTCAAGGATTATTGAAGAATTAGTTCACGTGAAATTTGATGAATCTGATCCCTTTGAGAAAAGGAAAGACCAAATTGATGAATCTGACTCTAATGATAACATGAAACATGAGAACTTAAAAGATGATTTTGAAAAAGATTTAAATGAAATTCAGTCCAGTTCAGAAGAACATGACATTGAAGAACCTAACAGTGTACTACCTAGATAGTTTAGAACCCTAAAGAATCACCCTTCAGAAACTGTTATAGGAGACCTAGACACTGGAATAAAAACTAGAAGAAATGTAGGAAATCTTGTTGAATTCTCTGCCTTTCTATCCCAATTATAACCCAAGACATTAGAAGAAGCCTTAGTTGATGAAAGTTGGATGATAGAAATATAATAATAACTAAACCAGTTCAAGAGAAATAAAGTTTGGAATTTAGTTGAAAGACCTCAGAACTATCCAGTTATAGGAACTAAATGGGTCTTTAGAAATAAATAATATGATTAAAGAATAATAACTAGAAATAAAGCAAGACTAGTAGCTAAAGGATATAATCAGGAAGAAGGTATAGATTATGATGATACCTTTTAACCCTTATCTAGATTAGAATATATTAGAATCCTTTTATCCTATGCATCTCATATAAACTTTAAATTATTTCAGATGGATGTTAAGTCTGCCTTTTTAAATAGTTACTTATTAGAGGAAGTTTATGTTGAGAAACCTCTTGGTTTTGAAAATTCACAAAAATCAGATTTTATTTTTAAACTTACCAAAGCTCTTTATGGCCTTAAACAAGAACTTAGATCTTGGTATTAAAGATTAAGTTCTTTTATTTTGAAAAATGATTTTACTATTGGGATGACAGATCCAACATTGTTTAAGAAAACTGTTAACTCTAATATTTTATTGGTTCAAATTTATATTGATGATATAATTTTTGGTTCAACAAACAAAAAACTTTCTCATGAGTTTTCAAATTTAATGAAATGAGAATTTGAAATGAGTATGATGGGAGAATTAAATTTCTTTTTTAGAATTCAAATTAATCAAAAGGATTTTGGAAATGTTTTAAATCAAAACAAATACATTACTGATTTACTAAAGAAATTTGGACTTAAAAACAAAAAGACATATACAACTCCTATGTGTACTAATATAAAACTTGATTTGGATGAAACTGAAAAATCAATTGACAACAAGTTATATAGAGGTATGATTGGTAGTTCATTATATCTTACAGCTAGCAGACCAGATATAATGTATTCAATATATCTTTGTGCTAGATTTCAATCTGATCCTAAATAATATCACTTAAGTGTTGTCAAAATAATTTTTAGATATTTAAAAGGAATTGTTTTTCAATCTCTTCTCTATCCAAAAACTTCTGATTTTAATTTAATTTCATATTCAGATGCTGACTTTGGAAGTTGTAGATTTGATAGAAAAAGAACCTCAGGGACTTGTCACTTTTTAGAAAAATCTTTAGTGTCATGGTCTAGTAAGAAACAACACTCAGTTTCTCTGTCAACAACTGAGATAGAATATGTATCTACAGGTAGTTGTTGTGCACAAGTTTTGTGGATGAAAAACACTCTTATGAACTTTGGACTAAATTTTAATAACACACCTATTTTCTGTGATAATATAAGTGCTATAAATATTTCAAAAAACCCCATTAATCATTTTAGAACTAAGCATATTGATATCAGACATCATTTTCTAAGAGATCATGTTCTTAAAAAGGATATATTCTTAGAATTTATAAGTAATGAAATTAAATTAGATGATATTTTTAATAAACTACTTCCCACTACGAGGTTTGATTCTATTAAGGGGGAGTTAGGTTTATTTAATTTTAAATGAAATTTTAATTTTAATTTTTACGTGTTTATATATTTTTTATCTTCACTGTTTTAAATAATTTAATTATTTGTTTTTAGAATAATTTACAATTTCATTTGTATTATTTTTTTGTTGTGTACATTTTTTTATTTAAATAATGTAATAATTATTATGTAAGTAAATGACATGAGAATCAAGGATGTTAGAAACCATTTCAAATTCCAAACCCGTTTATTTTCTCAAACTCTTTTGAAACACCAAAAACCCTTACCACCTTCGTCTACCTTTGACTAAACCTTCGAATCCCTAAACCTTCAAGCCTTTAGAACTTTGAAATAGAAATATAAAAGACACAAACAATCAAGGAAGGAGAATCTAATAATGCCAAGCGTTAGCGCATGACAAGAAGAAAGATTCTACAGGAAAAAGCAATCGACCTGGAATGGTTGTATCAAACAGATCTCATGTTGTGGCAAGCCCTCACTTTTCAGAATCTCGAGCAAACTTTTAGTGGAGAAAATAAAGAGTTTCTATATTAGGTAGAGCTTTGTTACTTTTTCAAATCCGTTCAGTTCAGTCTTGGAGATACAGAGGATACCATATTTGCAAAAATTAAAGATAGAGATTTTTCAATTTCATCTCTAGAAATAGCTAGAATCTTAAACTGCCCTCATGATGGAGTTTATCATTTCGACTTAAATAATATTAGAGATAATGAACATAATTTAGAGGACATTATGTATTTTTTATTTGGTTCTACAAGTATAAGAAAAATTTTAGTGTTCAGTCTTGGAGATACAGAGGACACCATATTTGCAAAAATTGAAGATCAGGATTTTTCAATTTCATCTGTAAAAATAGATAGAATCTTAAACTTCCCTCATGAGGGAGTTTATCATTTTGACTTAAATAATATCAGAGATAATGAAAATAAGTCAAATTAAATTATGTCATCTTTATTTGGTTCTACAAGTATAATAAAAATGTTAGTGAAGGATTTGAAACCTGATCAGACGATTGTTGTTAAGTTTGTGCAAATAGGGATTGCACCTAGGATGTCAGAGATGGAGAATATTTTGTTTCCTGACATGTACATAATGTTTTTGATTATGAGTTAAATCAAGTTGAATTTTCTGAGATATATGGTAAGATATCTCAACCACTGCTGTCAACCAGAGGCTAGAATGAACTTCTATCCCTATGGAAGGTTCATTTCAAAATTACTATTTAAGTTTGATATGGTAAGATTAATAGATGCCAGAGTAAGATTCCACAACATCAATATTTTCAATGCTGGAACTCTAAAGAAGATTGAATTCTTATGGAGTACTGTGAAAGACAAGCTTATGCCTGTTGGAGTTGAGGAAGACCAGGACTCGGCTCAGGGGGAGAAACTTGCTAAATATAAGGAAGGCATGGCAGAATCTAGAGCAAGTGGAACTTCAAGATGATTAATATTTGAAGTATTTGATCCACCTACTGATGAGGAAAGTCAAGAAGGACTTAAGATGAAAAGTCACAGAGTGGCTCAAGCTGGTGAGGAGCCTACTCAAGCAAATGCTGATGCAACTGAATCTCTAATGAGCTACAGATTTATTAGAGAATCTACAGTACAAAAAATTGAACAACCAATAGTTTCTTAGATTGAGGTGACTTCTCAAGTGGAAAAATAAATTATGCCTCAAACTATTGAAAATCCAAGAGAAGTTGAAGTGACTAGACTTGAATTTTCTCAAACTGAACAACCTAATGAGATTGTTCAAGAGGAATTAGCTCAAGAGGAACGTATATTAGAGGATCCATTCTTGGAGGAACTCGATGAAGAAGATGCTCAGGAGGAGAAACATCCTACTGATGTGAATCTAGAAGAGAATATTTTTGAGATTCATACTGAAGTTCTTAATGAAAATTTTTCTATGTATGGGTTAGTTCATGACTCTGAGGAAAAATATGTTGAGCAACCAACAGATAAGGCTACAGATCAGAGATCTGATGCTCAATATTTTCCTTTAACTTTAATAAATCAAGTTGAGAATCACACACGGGGTGCCTCTGATTTTGAGAATGATCATGTGGAGGAGTTAATCAAAAAATTTAATAAAGTTCAAGCTAAAAATGAATTATTGAGAAGAGAATTAGAAAAGGAGAGATAGAAGTTTCAGAACATGAAAGATAGTTTAGTTTCAAAAATGGAAGTGGAAGTTTTTAAGAAGGAAATGTTAGCTAAAGTTGGAAAATTGAAATATGAAATTATAATGAAATCAGATTTGGCAGAATTCAAAATTTTCATGGAGCAACAATTTGAAACTGTCAAGGAAAGTCAAGAAAGTACCTCAGGTACTTCTCCTGATATGATAAGGATATTTCAGGCCATTACAACAGTAATGAGAAATATGAATGACAAATTGCAGGACTTACAGTGTAACAGTGCTCCATTATCTATTCTTCTGGATAATCAAAAGCATCTTGTTAACCATCTTACATCAGATGAACCAGGGGTCAGAGTTTTGTTGAACAGATTCACAGAGAATCTAAATCAGTTTATAGAGAAATAATAGAGGTTACATGAGTTTTTTAGAATAAATTTGATTAAATATATCCATCTTAATCAGGAAGAAAGGGATCTCATAGTCTGGTTAGGTGATAGACTGATGAAAAGGTTGCGACTGCAAATGTCAGATCTCAAGGAAGTTATTCAGAGGTGCTGAAACCTATTTCCCAAACCTTTTTAGCACAACCTTGATTCCAGTTCTCATTTTTGTACTTGTATATATATTTTCTATAATATATACTTGCATCTCATTTTCATATGTTTTGATTTATTTTGCTGTACTGTCTATGCTAGAATGCTGGTAATCCAGTTTCAAATATTGTTAAATAGTTTATTATATCATTTACTTAAGTTTAGTGCTACATTAAAATGTGTTATATTCCTTATTCTATCATTCGTTTTGATATCACAAAAAGGGGGAGAAATATGGATAAACACAACATTTTTATATATAAATATTTTACTCTAAATCTTTTACCCAGAGGGAGAAAAGAAACCTTTTCATTTTAAGGGGAGAAATTTCTAAATGTTTTTTTGGAGAAATTTTTTGATAAACACAAAATTTTATTTTCTTTATTTATAAAGGAGGAGATATTATTTTACTTTATAAAGGGGGAAAATGTAAAAATTAAGAAATAATTTTGTTAAAATTAAATATTGTTTTTATCTTTGAAAAATTCTAAACTATAAGCAATTAATTTTGTAAGATATTTTCATTGGTTATTTCATGGGTTTTGTGATCATCAAAAAGGGGGAGATTGTTGAGCAAGTGTTGTTTTCAAAAACACTCTATTTTATTAATGGGAGATTATTGAGAACAATACTATATCTCTTTATGATGATTTTAATGTTAAAAAATACCCTTATTTATTATTCTAATAATTTTACTTTGAGTATATTTTAGGAAATTAATATTCATTATTTATCTATTTTAGAATAATATTAAATCATTTAATCCATGTGGAATATTTGAAAAAGTGTTCAGAAATTGTTTTAGAATATTAGCATGTTCTGGAAACACTTTTCATGCTCTACGTGTTCAAAAATCACTTTTTCATGTTCTAGAAACACTGTTCATACCCTACGTTGATGAGCGTAGTGTAAGGATGGAATCCGTCATTTACTTTATGACATATCAAAAAAGTATAGTTAAGAAACTATATATTATAGAAAAAAGTATGGAAGAACAACCCTACATTTGTAAGAAACCTTACGTTCAGGATATCATAAAAGTATAGAAGACGAACCCTACATTAATATGGAACATTATGTTTGTTTCTCAATAAGTATGGTTCATCAACCTTACTTTTGTAAACAACCTTATGTTGTATCAAAAAGTATGGATCATGTACCTCATGTTTAGAAGCTGATAAAAGTATAGATCATCAACCTCAATTTTATAATGAACCTTACATTCTATCAAATAATATAGATCATGTATCTTATGTTTTGCTAAAAAGGAAAAGTATGGATAATATACCGTACGTTTGAGAGTTGAAGAGAAAAGTATGTTTGATCAACCTTATGTTGTGAACCTTACATTGTGAGCCTTACGTTCATATAAATAATTCTATTCAGTTCAACCCTACGTTTGGCGTTAGATATTTAAATTACAACTTTATTGAGCAATGGTCTTTATGCAGATTATTAGGCTGATTTCAAGCCAAATTCAAAGCCTGATTTTAAAGCATTACATTGACTGATTCAAAGCAATTTATTTATGATTCAAAGGATTGATTTAAGAGGAGATTTTCATGCTGAATATTAAGGGGAGTTATGACTGCTCTGTTATTCAAATATTCATGATTCTTATGGCGACTTTTGTGGATCTTGATTTGAAAGGAAAACGTTATTTTTTATTCTATATATCTGTGATATTTTTTATTACATAACAAGGGGGAGAATCATCAAAAAGAAGATAAGGATAACAAGCTCTTGAATTTTTTGACTACTATTTACAGAGATATTCAAGATTTTCAGATATGATGTTATAAGGTATGATCAAACTCTATTTTACGGAGAAGAAGAAACACGTTGAAGATTCACCATTTCTACATCGAAGATCTTTTGTGAATCAATTTTTGTTGGAGTTTCTGAATTTATTTCTATATCTATTACAACTGGATCGACTCAGAACTTCCCTTATCTGAAGAACATCTTTTTTGAAGATGATGATCTATCTACTATCAGTTGCGTGCTGCAACAACTGTGAAGAACAACTGGAAAGTATTTTAAGACAAATACTCTTTTTATTTTTAAGTAATCGGATTCTCGTACTAAGCTGTGTATTTGGTTCTGTGTATGAACCAGAAGGCTATGTTTTTAGCCTTAGCTTGTACAGGTGTCAACTGCCTATACTCAGTTGTGGACAACCTATTGATAAGAGGACCAGATAGTGAAAACCACCAAGCTCATGGAAGTAGAGCATTGGTGGGGTAGACTAGGGGCCTTCTGTTCCCCGAACCACTATACATTCCTGTGCCCATTAACTGTTTATTTTTCACCACATAAAAAATCTAATAAAGATAAAAGTACAGACTCGTCCATCATCATGATTCATGAAGAATTTGTAAAATTCACAATTCACCCCCTCTTGTGCGTATTTGGTATAACCCGATCCAACACATAGTGCATGTCAATCCCATATAGCCAACTATATTCTCGACTTTCTAAGTGTAGACTAATTTGATCGATGAATACATCACATGTAATTCATCCTTATAGATAAGAATGTCACATATATTTATCAAGATAGATATATAATATCTTGGTGTGGAAACACACTCCCATAATCTATCTCAATCGAGGGTCCATATGTCATGTTCATCATATGAGAGGAAAAATATCATTTTGGTTAAGCTCCAATCGATGACATTATCAATAACATACCCGACCCCCCCGATAAGCTAAGTTCATATGTTGACTTGCGTAAGTAGGGTATCAAAGTATAAAGGTTTACATGTTAGGTATCTCACCAATCTCAGGTAATGGAGACTTAAATATGATCCATGCAACCCTAGTATACAAAATAAATCCATGTATGTTACTTCATATGGTATACTTCGTAGGCCATCGAACACATAAAAAATATTACATTCTTTGTTTTGTACCTTAGGAGCATATTCTGTATCTCTATACAAGAATCCTACTCATGATAACCTTAAAATTTCATCATAACCTATAATACTTCATGAAAACATTGGTTATGGATAACTCAAAGTTGTATTTTCAGAGGTCAATTATCATTGTACTTCACGAAAAGTATATCTATATATACATTTATATAGCTAATGTGAAAGACTGATAAAATGGAGGTTGCCTTTTAATAATTATACATTTTAATATTCTTAAACTCTTTGATGATATTAACATCATACCTTTTAATATTCTTAAAATATTTAAGAATATTTGACAAATCCAACATAAGCATTGACTTGTCATATCATATATGATAAAATGACAAATCAACCTTTTGTTTTCTACACTTTCTTGGTTTAGATAACTCTTTACATCATATGTAATTCCCATCACAACTTTATGTGATAATCTCACATCTCTACGCAACCATATGAAAAAAACCTCCCACTAAACTCTTTTTGTGAGAAACATCTATGAGGTAAGCCTGTCTAAATAATGGTTAGACTTAGGAATCATATTCACAAGTGTCCTACTTCTATAACATATTCAAACTTCTTAACTTCTCAACATCATATGTTACGATGTCAAATTCTATTTTCTACTTATAAATTTTTCTAAGTTCATCATCATAATCATCCTTGAAACCCTATCCCATCAATTTTTTCCTTGAAATAATTTAACTACTTACATTATTGTTAATTGGTCCTCCTAAACAATTTTAGGATAAAGTGAAAATCACTTTAATATGATAAATAAATATAACTCTTGCATTTATTTTTACTACCACATCCTAAACTCTTTCAGGATAAAATGATAACACTTTGTTAAGGTAACTAATGTAACTCTTTACATTTTTCTTTACCGCTATATGCTAAACTCTTCTAAGATATCAATTGTAATTCAATTTCCAGTTTGACTAGTATAATCCTTCAAGAAACAGTGTCTTTTCATTTTTTATGATAAATAAATGTAACTATTTACATATTTTTATCATCACATAACCTAAACCCTTTTAGGATATTGAGTAAAAACACTTTATCTTAAACATGTATAATAGTGATATCCATTTTATAAATAGTAACTAATTGTAACATGATTCATTTTTCTTTATCATCACATATTTTAAATTCTTTTATGATATTAAGTGGAAAACATTTTAACTTCAGATTGGTGTTATCCTTTATTTGTTAATTTTTAACTTCTCTAAGTCTAATAATACTCCCACCAGCCTCTTATACTCTATATTATTTTCAAAATATTTAGATAAGATATAATTTTTTTTTAAAAACAACATTTATTTCCTTTTAGTAGGACTATTTAACACATAAACTATTTTTTCCATATCATATATGGTATTCTATGTGTTTGGAACCTTTTAATTTGAAAATAAGACTATTAAAATATACCACTGATGGGAGGAAGGAAAACATTACCGTATATTTTTAACAAATAGATGGATAAACACTTTTATCTAAATATTCTTCTCAAAAATGTTATAGGAATTGATGAATCATAAACCATGTGTATTCATTTAATCATCTCATACTTGTTCATAATAACTCTTTTTTATAAAACATATTCTCTTATCACATAAGAAAAATGAGATGAATATACACATATTTTACTTAGATTCATTTGATCTTCACACTATATTTTATATTCATATGTAGAAAATCTTTGCTTCATGTACGTAAACTATAAGTTTAAACAATTCTTCCTTTAATTTTGAACTCCTGTATATTTAAAACCCTTTGTAAAATATATGTTGGTTGAAGTAGGACACTCAAGAGGGGGGATAATTGAGTTCCTATTCAAATTTCTTGTTAAAAATTTTATTTAAAAAGGATTCCCCTAATTAAAATAGAATAGGATAGTTAATCATGGTAATAAAATTATAATTGTTTGACTCTTCAAATAACTTCTCAGAAGATTTATTAGTTCTTAGTAATATCAAAATGAGATATTGATACCACTTTTGAAACTATTCTAATAAGGAAAAATAGTTATAACTACTATCCAAGACAAACTATCAATGTAAAATGTAGTTTTCTAAAAAAGGAATTAAAATAGAGAAAGACTAAATTGAAACACACAATTGATAAATGTATTGGGAAGTTCAAGTGGGCTGGGCCTATGGGTCATGTATTGGGCATGGTATGCCTCTGGGCCTTCGGGTCATGTGTTGCGGGTTTGTTGGGCCTTGTGCCTTGGGCCTACGGGTCATGTACGGGTTCCCCTTAAACCCTTAAAAGGGGGATTATCCATAATAAAAATAAAAAATAAGGCATTCGGGCCATTCGGGAAACTGATAAAATAAGTGGTTCAGTCTCAAGATGATACCTAATCCACTCTGCTTGGTGATCACCTTCAACTAAGAAATATATATATATATATATATATATATATATCTTTGATCCACACCCTAGATCGAGGTTAACAACAGTACACAGGACTATCCAGGTCACAAGACCTCTTCCACTATTATTTGTGTGAAAACAAACAACCAGGTCACACATGACCTCTTCCATAGCTACACATGGGTAAAACAAAGTATATAAAGATGTTTAAGCGAGGATATCTTGTACCCTCCAGTTTAATATAGGAGACAGAGTGAGTTTTAATACAGACACACACCCTGCTCGACAAGCCATAAAAACAATACACAGTAGAGAAAAAATAATGAGAAAGGATTAGAAATGCTCCGAGTGTTGTTCTATGAAGCTCTTGACTTGTAGGATGTAGTAGATGTTATTTTTGAGTCCTCTTATGAAAACAGAGTATCGTAGATATCATGCTATTGTTTTTAGTTTGATGAGATGTTCTTTTTATCTCTTATTCTTCTTAGGGTTGCTATTGTGAGAATGTTTGAGGCTATGATCTACAATAGTTTAGAATTCAGGAATCGAGAGTTCTTTGCGTGTTCTTCAGTATATGTGTTCTTCTATTTTTATGGGAATTCATCTTTTTGAACTCTTTATGCTCTAGTGCCACACTTTTTTTGTATCAGGTGCATGTGTTGGAGCCGACAAGATGCACGATTTCTACACCTCGTACCTCATACTGTCATGTGACATGTCTATAAAGAAACATTAATTATGTCAATGCCATTAAATGACTCAAATATAACTGTTCGAAATAATTTTTAAATTAATTTTAAAAAGATAGAAAAATAATGAAGTAAGGAATGGTGTCATAGTTTGTCTTTAAAAGGTTCCACTGGAAACAGTGTCTTCTCCTTTGCCTTTGAGAAGTAAGGTATTCACAATGAGACAGTCATGGTGCCATAGTTTCACTTGAGATATGGAACAAGTAGCACAATTGCAGTGTCATGATCATAATGTATCAGGTAACGGTGTCTAGTCTCTTTTCAAAATTTTGAATGGTGTCTTGTTACAATTTTTTAAAGATGGTAGCAAGGAACTAGTGTCACAATATTCATGACATCTGGAACTGGTTACGGTGTCAGAGTCAGGGTGTCTGAGTTATGGTGTCTGAGTTACAGTGTCTGAGTTACGGTGTCTGAGTTACGGTGTCTGAGTTACGGTGTCTTAGTTACAATGTCTGAGTTACAATGTCTTAGTTACGGTGTCTAAGTCACGATGTCTGGGACTTTTCCAAAATCCGAAACCGGTGGCAGACTTACAGTTTCTCAGACTTATCCAAATATCTGTAAACTATCTTAAGAATTAATAATCACATAATGGATTATACTTAAGCATTAGTATAATAAAACATATTAGAACAAGATCAAACATAGTTTACAAGATTCAAACATGATTTGTGAGTTTTTGAATCAGGATCTTGTGAGTGTTTGGACAATTAGTTGTAAGCATTAAACCATAAGGACAAATTTGTGATATGTTAAACATGATTAGCATGATTTGTGAGCATTAAAACACGAGGAGTCCAACAATCTCCCCCTTTTTGATGATTACAAATCATGGAATTTATTATCCATATATTTATTAGCCATATATTTTAATAATTCCTTTTTTAATTTCTCCCCCTTTTGGGATTATCAAAAAGATAATAAGAAAAAATAAACTAAAAACTAAATGAAGGTAAGAAAGAAAATAAAAAAAATGGTGCACATTGTATTGGATAGAAAGATAAAGTCCATTACAACCAGAAGGAAAAATAAAATATATCCCTATTAAAATACATCCTTCACTTCTCTTTAGCACCAGTAGTCTTATCTTTTCCCTTGGGAGAAACAACAGGAGGGGCCATAGGAGAAAAAGTAAAAATTGGAGAAGGGATAGGTACAACTGAGAGAGAAGGAAGAGGCACTCCTTAAAAAATAAAAGGTTCTAGAGTTGGTTTAGTTGAAGACCGAGGAAAGGGTTGTTCAATATTAACTAGTCTGATCTGACTCAGAGCTTGAGATACAGACATGGTAGCAGGAGAAGAGGTAGTGGAGGAGAAAGGGGTTGAACCAGACCACGATGGGGAATCTGTACGAGCAACTATGGCAGTACTTTGCACATGTAGATAAGGATTCATCAACTTAATGAAATTAGTAATGATCTCACCTCCATACTGTATAGAATTCTCAAAGTAATATTTGTTCTCCAAAAAATTTTCCAACAAATGAGTGAATTATTTTAGCTTCTGAACTTGAGTCTTGAAGGATTGAGTGATAGGAGGAATTTTCAAATTCTCTACTTGGTATTTGAAGTGATTGGTCAGATCATACTTAGAATAAATTCTGTTGAAGTAGAAGTCTAATTTCTTAGAGATTTATTCTTGAGAATCATTTGAAATATTTTAATGTATCCTCACCAAATCAAGTACTCAGTCACTATTCTTGATGATAGAAGAGAAACCTTCCTTATCAACACCACTTAACACTGACTGAAGTTATCCTTTAATAACAGTTCTGATCAGGTCACTTTCTATAGGTTGAGATGGCTGTCTAGAGGCATTTGAAGCTGTAATGGGTGAAGTGAGAGACTTAAGTTGATTTATAACTTTTTGTAAACATCCCTTATACTCACTAGTCATCTCGTTAAGTCTAACAACAAGCTCACACATCTCATTGACTATATTTATTTTTCTCTCATCCACTTTTTTCACACATTGAAGTCAAATTTGGTTGAATCAGAGATACAACTTTCTATGGGATATGATCACCAAAATCCTCAATAGTATGAGCTAGATGATCTTATTAGGTTTTCAACACTTTCTTAATATCTTTAACCATAGATCTAAGAGACTTCACCTCATCACTCAACTATTTATTCTCAATCCTAACTTCTTGTACTTCATGAATAATTTTCAGTTGAATTTTCCACATGATTTTCTCTAACAGAAATGCAACATCTCTTTAACTAAGATTAGTCACCAGGATAGGTTGTGACTTTATGATATTTTCAAAACTAGAAAAAATAGTGTTTCCAAAAGATTTTAGATCACTGTGACTCACAACATCAGAATATTGTTGAGTAATTTCAAGAATAGTAACTGAAATAGGTTTAGGCTTCTTATCAGAGGTTACTCTTATGGTAGAAATTGGTTTCAATTGAAACACATTGGAAAGATATATACCTTTTACTGAGGCCTATTGGGTATTATCCACATAAAAATAATTGGGAAACCTATACCAGGTATCCATAGTGCTTTGGTCAATAGGATTGGGAAATTGAACACTTTTGAAACTGGGGTGATGCTCCCCCTTAACAAATGGATCTCTACTAGGACTAAGAGATTCAATATCTTGACCCTGTTCCAAATTTTCATCTTTTTCAAGCTCACTAATCTCTTTTCTAGCTAGATTAAAAGCTTGTTCCATCCTTCAGCAGATAAAATAACTTCAGGTTCAACTTGTTCTTCTGACTATTCCCCAATAGCAGTCTCTTCCTCAATAGCAGGTTCTTCTTATTCAGCATGCTCTTCTTAAAAAGTAGGCTCTTTTTTGATAGAAGACTCTTCTATTATATCAACACTTCTTTTAATAGCAGCTAAATATTTTGAAACTACATCTTGTGGAATAGGTAGTTCATCGTCTTCTTTGTTTAAGGAAGTTCCTTCCTTAGGTGCAACTACTGCATCTTCTACTTCTTTATCTAAAAAATCTACAACTTCATCTGGTTCCAAACCAGGGTCATATTTGTTCTTATGTATTGAAGGATTCTCAATAGGATTAAACTTTTCATAAAATCTTTCATTATCTTCCACCCAAGACTTTTTCCAAGGATTCCAGTTAATTTTCATTCTTCTAATTGTATACATTGAGATAAAAAACTTATAATCCTTAATTAATTATTCATTTGGACCAACTACTCCTTTGGCAGACAACATTGCAGAAATTAATCTTGAATAAAAAAAATAAGTTGATTTTGAATTTGTCTTGATCATTTCACACATGTGAAGTATAACATACTTATACAGATTGATCTTGTGCCCATTATTCCTAATATGTATCAAGAATATATCTTGATACTTAAGGGTAGAAAAATCTCCTTTTCTTGGAAAAATAATATTTTGAATAAACTTAAATAGCAACCTTGTCTCACCATCAATCTCAGATGCAATTGCCCTTCTCTTCTTCTTATTTCCAGTCAAACTTCCCAATGCCTCTTCTAAGGTAAACACATCTCTAGGAGGATGAGTACCTCTTTGGTAATCCTCAAATATTCCTTTATGAGGTATTCCTAGGCATCTAACCCATAAACTCAAAGAAAAGGTACACCTTTGACCATTAACCCATCTTCTTACAACAAAGTCATCTTCAGAGTTGAACGAGAAATGAACATACTTATAAAACTGAGAAACAAGCTTTGGATAAATTGGTCTATTCTCTTTTGTGAACAAACTCAGACATCCTTTTTCTTCCAGTACTTTTAAAATGAGTGAATTACTGGTCATCAACCACTTTAGATTGACTTTTTTCTTTGGAACTACTGTTCTATCAACAAGGTTTGGATTCAGTAGTCCCTCAGGCATTACTTTCAGAGCCCTTTTTACTTTCTTCTAAGACCCACGTTTCTCTGGAGTTGATGAAGAATGACGCTTCATTTTGGGAATCCAATGTGGGTTTGAGAAAGGTGTAAGGTTAAAAGAGGGCTAAAAATATGAGAAAAGGGTTTTGGTTTCAATAGAAGAGAGCTTGAGTGAAGAGAGGAGTGGAAGATATCTAATTGTTTTTATAATTTAGGGATTTAAAAAGTCACAAAAAAAAATACATAGTATAAAAATAATAAATTAATCAATAAAACAATAAAGGAAAGAAAATCTTTTAAAAAATAAATCCAAGTTATTATGGTGAGACCGAAACAGGTCATCACAGTGTCAGTATTACCGTGTGACTCTAAACGGTGCGACTATATCATTGATACAACAACTATGAGAAAGTAACTGAGAGACAATAACTGTGAGACTGTAAGTATGAAACAATTAGTGTGAGACTGTAAGAGTAAAAAAGTAACTGTGTGACTATAACTGAGAGATAGTAACTACAAGACTGTAACTTGTGAAACCGTGAATCATGAAACTGTAAACTATGAAACAATAATTTTTTAATTAATACTTATAATCCCTAACTCATGTATGATGTAATTTATCCTTTTTATAATTTAATAGTTTAGTGAATATATCAGCAAGATGATATTCAGTGCCAATTAATTCCAAAGTGATATCACCTTTTTGATAATGATCTCTCAAAAAGCGATTCCTTACATCAATATTTTTAGTCATGGAATGTGAAAAAAAATTATTTGAAATGTTAATAGCACTTGTATTGTCACAGTTTATAGGTACATGTCTGAATTGATATCCATTTTCTAATAAAGTGTGTTTCATCCACAAAATTTGTGCAAAAAAAATACCAACTTCTATATATTCAGCTTTGGTAGTAGATAATGCATTTTTTTTGCTTTTTACCACACCATGATACTAGAGACTTTCCTAAAAGGTGACATGTTTCAGAGGTTCTCTTTCTATCTAAATTACAACCACCAAAATTAGTATCCGAATAGCTAACCAAGTCAAATGATTGTCCTCTAGGAAAAAAAAGTCCTAAATTGGTTGTATGTTTGAGGTATTTGAAAATCCTTTTAACAACATTTGAATGATACTCTTTGGGGTTTGATTGAAAACTTGAACACATGAAAACACTAAACATAATATCAGGCTGACTAGCAGTTAAGTATATTAAACTTCCAATCATTCCTCTATAAGTGGTTTGATCAACATATTTTCCATTTTCTTCAAAATCCAACTTATAGGTAGTACTCATTGGAGTATCACTACTTTTAGTGCTATCCAAGCCAAAATTTTTATAAGATCTTTTGTATATTTAATTTTATTTAAATTAATACCTTCTTTATTTTGAATGATTTGAAATCCAAGAAAGAATTTTAGTTCACCCATTAAACTCATTTCAAATTCATTTTGCATCATTTTTGAAAAATCAATACATAAAGAATTTCTTGAAGATCAAAAAATAATATCATCAATATAGATTTGAACAACTAAAACATCCTTATAAATTCATTTTATAAAAAGAGTAGGATCTGCTATACCTTTTGTAAAACCTTTGGAAAGAAGAAAATTACTTAATATATCATAGCAAGCTCTTGGAGCTTGTTTTAAATCATATAAATCTTTTGTTAATTTAAATAAATTATTTGAAAATTGAGGGTTTTTGAAACCAGGGGTTTGTTTAACAAAAATATCCTCAACTATATAACCATTTAGGAATGCACTCTTGACATATATTTGATATAGTTTTAAATTTATAAGTGTTTCATATTCAATCAAGATTCTAATGGCTTCAATTCTTGATACTGGTGCAAGGGCTTCTTCATATTCAATGCATTCTTCTTGACTATAACCTTGTGCAACCAATCGAGATTTGTTTCTAACTATGTTACCAGCTTTATCTACTTTTTTCCTGAACACCCATTTAGTGCCTATGGTTAAGGTGTCTTTGGGTCTATTCACAAGTTTCCAAAATTTATTCCTTTCAAACCGATTAAGTTCCTATTGCATAGCCATCACCCAAAACTCATCACTGATAGCATCATTTATGTTTTTAGGTTCAAGCTGTGACAAAAAAGATTTATGTTCAACCTGATTTCTTAGAGAAGCTTTAGTCTATGTCCATTTATCTAAATTTCCAACAACAACATCTAAAAGATGATTCTTAAGGGTTTTAACAGATCTAGAAAAAAAGGGCTAGTAATTTTTAGGTTCTTCAGAAGGTTTGGGTTTATTATGGATTGAATATGGAGAATTTCTATAACCATAAGTTTTAACTAATTCCTTTATAAGATGGTCAAAATATTTTTCATTGATGTTCAAATTTGACATATAATCCTCAAGATTTTATAGGGAGGGCTTAGGTTCATGTGGATCTGTTTCATCAAATTTGACATGTATAGGTTATTCCATACATTTGGTTCTTTTATTAAAGACTCTATAGGTTTTACTAGAGATTTAATATCCTAGAAAAATTCCTTCATCACACTTGGATGAAAACTTGTCAAGATTATCCTTAGTGTTAAGAATATAGACTCTGCAACCAAAAACTTTGAAGTAATTAACCTTGGATTTTCTATTGTTCCACAACTCATAGGGAGTTCTTTTAAGAATAGGTCTAATTAACACTCTTTTGATTTTGTAACATTATGTATTAACAACTTCAGCAAAAAAGTATATAGTTAATTCATACTCAATAATAATTGTTCTAGAAATTCCTTGTAAGGTTATATTTCTTCTTTCTACAACACCATTTTATTAGGGTGTCTTAGGGGCAGAGAAGTTATGACTATATCCATTTGTGAGAAAAAGGATTCAAACTCTTGGTTTTGAAAATCATGAACACAGTCACTTATTAGAGATTAGTTTCTAAGATCACTAAGATTTTCTACAGTCCTAGAATACTTGGTGAAATGAGAGCAGACTTCACTTTTGTGATCCAAGAAGAAGGTCCAAGTATACCTAGAATATTCATCTACAAGAACATAAACACAGTGATTCCCATTTAAACTAGAAACTCTATATGGTCTAAACAAATCCATGTGAACCAACTCGAGAGGTTGTTGAAACTTCTTTCTTTGGTTTGAAAGAGATTTTGTGTTGTTTTCCCTTTTGAAAAAGATTACACACTTTATCATTTGGAAACTCAAGTTTGGGTAGGTCCTTGACTAAAACTTTTCCAGTAAGCTTTATAAGGGAGTGTATATTGAAGTGTCCTAGTCTTCTATGAAAAATACAAGACTCTTTTTGAAAATCAATTAAGCATGAAACATTTTGAGAAACTAAAGAATCTAAGTTTATAGCATAAACATCTTCATTTCTAAAAGCAAAAAAGACTAGTTTATTTTTAGAGTTAAAAACATTGAAAGAATAATTTTAAAATTTAACATGAAATCCATCACCTTATAGATATGAAATTCTAAGGAGATTATATTTTAATCCATCAATAAAAAGTACTTTAGAAATTAAAGTTGAGTTAGAGTTACCAATCTCATCCAAGCCAATTATTTTTCCTTTAGCATTGTTACCAAAAGTTACATGCCCACCATTAATATTTATTAAATTCTTGAAGCATGAGTAATATCCTATCATGTGTATTGAACATCCACTATCCAAGTACCATAATATTTTACAGGATCTATTCAAACAACTTTCCTCAGATGTGGTTGTCATAAAACACATATTGGCTTTGTCATCCTTTTAATCATGTGAAGAATCCGAGTCACTTGAACTGTCCTCAAAAGAACCCCATGTTTCCTTCATGGCATTTTAATACTTTATATATTTGTCCTCATACATATTCTTATATTTTATCTTAGGATAATCATCCTTTACATGTCCTTTTCCTTTTCATTCATAACAGACTATTTTATCAGATTTTCACTTCTCTTCCAATCCTTCTTCTAGTTTTCCTTGTGATCACATCTTCCTTTGAAGTTGGGATTTCTGAAAAATTTCTTCCTTTTATAAAACTTCTTAAATTGTGTAGATAATTTATCCACTTACTCATCAATATCTGATGATGAATCTTCATTACTTTTATTGTCAGAATGAGGTTGTATCCTTTACTTTTCCTTATTCTTAGAAGTAGTGGTTTTGAAAGCCATTGACTTTCTCTTCAGTTCATCTTCATCTTCCTTGTTAATTTTTAATTATTCCTCATACATCATCAAAATTCCTATCATTTACTTGACTGGTATCTTGCTAATATCACACGATTCTATAATTGAGACAGAGGTCCCTCTCTATCTATCTAGTAAGCATATAAGTATTCTCACAATTTTCTCCTTGGTTGTAACATCTCTTCCCTGTGAAATCATTGTATTCAAAATTTCATTAAACCTAAGATACATGTCAGAAATAGGCTCATCATGATTCATTTTAAAGTTATCATATTTAATAGTATATGTGTTAGGTCTCATTTTCTTAACACTAGAGGTTTCTTCACGTGAAACAGATAAAGTATTCCAAATTTCATGGGCTGTTTTTCATGCATAAATTCTATTAAACTCTTCATATCCTAAAGAACAGTATAAGGTATTCATGGATTTTCAATTATTGTTACAAGGAGACTTATTTGGTTCATCCCAAGTGTGCCTATTAGTAGAAGGAATATTATATTCATCAATAATTGAAGACCAAATCTCAAAACCCATACTTTCTAAGTGAATTTTCATTTTAATTTTCCATTGTGTATAATTTGTTACATTAAAGAATGGAAGTATGTTGGTAGGAGAACCTTCCAATCTATTATCCATACCAAAGAAAACATATTTTTGAAGAACTATATATTTAGAACTAATAGTAATTTAAATATCTTTAAAACACAACTAAAATCACAGTAGAAAAATATTTAAAAATAGATTTAAAATTTTGACAAATAGGGATTTAAAAAAATCATTTGATACTAAATTTTAGTCAGAGCATGACACTCAAGAGGGGGGTGAATTGAGTTTCTATTCAAATTTCTGTTAAAAATTTTATTTAAAAAGGATTCTCCCAATTAAAATAAAACAGGCCAATTAATCAAGGTAATAAAATTATAATAGCTTGATTGTTCACATAGATTCTCAGAAGATTGATTAGTTCTTATTAATATCAATATGAGATATTTATACCACTTTTGAAACTATTCTAATAAGGAAAAAAATTATAACTACTATCCAAGACTAAATATCAAAGTAAGATTTAGTTTTCAGAAAAATGAATTTAAATAAAGAAAGACTAAATTGAAACATACAACAGATAAAACAAGTGGTTCAGTCTCAATATGTGACCTAATCCACTCCACTTGGTGATCGCCTACCACCAAGAAATACATATATCTTTGATCCACACCCTGGATTGGGGTTAACAATAGTACATAGAACTGTCCAGGTCATAAGACCTCTTCCACTGTTCTTCGTGGGAAAACAAACATCCTAGGTCACACGTGACCTCTTCCATAGTTACACATGGGTAAAACAAAGTTTAGAAATATGTTTAAGTGAGGATATATTATATCTTCCAATTTAATGTAGGAGATAGAGTGTGTTTTAATACAGACACACACATTACTCGACAAGTAATAAAAACAATACACAAAATAGAAAAGATAATGAGAAAGGATTAGAAATGATCTGAGTGTTGTTATTTGAAGCTTTTAACTTTTAGGATGCAGCAGATGTGATTTTAGAGGCCTCTTGTGAAAACAGTGTATCGTAGGTCTCATGCTCTGGTTTCTAGTTCGATGAGATGTGCTTTGTTGCTCTTGTTCTTCTTAGGGTTGCTACTGAGGCAAGGGTTGTTCAATAATAACTGATCTGATCTGACTCAGAGCCTGAGATACAGACATGGTAGTAGGAGAAGAGGTAGTGGAGGAGGAAGGGGTTGAACCAGACCACAAAGGGGGAGATGCAGGAGCGACTATGGCAGTACTTTGGACATGTAGATAAGGATTCAACAAAGTAATGAAATCAGTAATGATCTCACATCTATACTGCATAGCCTTATCAAAGTAATATCTTTTATCTAAAAACTTTTAAAACAAAGGAGTGAGTTATTTTATCTTCTGAACTTGAGTCTTTAAGGCTTGAGTGGTAGGAGGAATTTTCAAATTATCTACTAGGTATTTGACGTGATTGTTCAGATCATGCTTAGAATAAATTTTGTTAAAGTAGAAGTCTTCTTTATTAGAGATTTCTTCTTGAGAATCATTTCAATATTTGAATGTATCGTCACCAAATCAAGTACTCATTCACTATTCTTGATGACAGTAGAGAAACCTTCCTTATCAAAACCACTTAACACTGACTGAAGTTCTTCTTTAACAACAGTTCTGATCAGGTCACTGTCCATAGGATGAGATGGCTGTCCAGAGGCATTTGAAGCTATAATGTCTGAAGAGAGAGACTTAAGTTGATTTAGAACTTTTTGTAAACATCCCTTATACTCACCAGTTAGATTTTTTAAGTCCAACAACAAGATCACACATCTCATTAACTATCTTGATGTTTCTCTTAGCTACTTTTTCATATATTGAAGTCAAATTCGGTTGAATTATAGATACAAATTTCTGTGGGATCTGATCACCATCATCCTCAATAGTATGAGCTACATGAGCTTATTCGTCTTGTAACACTTTCTGTATATATTCAACCATAGATCCGAGAGAATTCACCTCATCACTCAACTGTTTATTCTCAATCCTAACTTCTTGTACTTCATGAATTATTTTTGATTTAATTTTCCATATAATTTTCTCTAACAGAAAAGAAGCATCTATTTCACTGAGATTAGTCACTAGGAGAGGTTGTGACTTTATGATATTTTCAAAAATAGATAAAATAGTGTTTCCAAAAGATTTCAGATCACTGTGACTCACAACATTAGAAGATTCTTGAGTAATTTCAGGAACATGAACTAAAACAGGTTCAGGCTCCTTATCAGAGGTTACTCCTATGGAAGAAATTGGTTTCAATTGAAACAAAGTGGAAAGATCTATACCTTTTACTAAGGATTTTGGATATTATCCATATCAAAATAACTGGGAAACCTATACCAGTTATCCACAGTGATTTGGTCAATAGGATTGGGAACTTGAACACTTTCAAAATTGGGGTGCTGCTCCTTCTCAACAGATGCATCTCTCTTGGGACTAAGAGATTCATTCTATTGACCCACTTCCAAATTTTCATCTCTGTTAAGATCACCCATCTATTTTATAGCTAGATTAAAATCTTGTTTCATTCTTTCTTCAGTAGATAAGATAACTTCAGGTTCAACTTGTTCTTTTGACTGTTACCCAATGGAAGTATCTTCCTCAATACCAGGTTCTTATTATTCAACATTATCTTCTTCAAATGCAGGATCTTTTTTGATAGAAGACTCTTCCATTATATCAACACTTCTTTTAGCAATAAATAAATCTTTTACAACTACATCTTGTGGAACAAGTAAGCCACTGTCTTCTTTTTCTAAGGAAGTTCCTTCCTCAGGTGAAATTACTAAATCTTCTAATTCTTCATCTAAATAATCAACAACTTCTTCTGGTTCTAAACCAGGGTCAGATTTGTTCTTAGGTATTTAAGTATTCTCAATCAGATTAAACATTTCATATAATCTTTCATTGTCTTCCACCCAAAACTTTTCTAAGGATTCTAGCTAATTTTCATTCTTCTGATTGTATACTTTGAGATACAAAACTCACAATCCTTAATTACTTCTTCATTTGGACCAACTAATCCTTTGGTATACAACATTTTAGAAATTAACCTTGAATAAAACAAAGAAGTTGATTTCGAAGTTTTCTTGATCATTTTACACATGTGAAGTATAACATACTTACATAGATTGATCTTGTTCCCATTCTTCATAATATGTATCAAGAATACATCTTGATACTTAAGGGTAGAAAAATATTCTTTTCTTAGAAAAATAAGATTTTGAATAAACTTAAATAGAAACCTTATCTCACCATCAAGCTCAGCTACAATTTCCCTTATATTTTTCTTATTTCCAGTCAAACTTCCCAAGGCCTCTTCTAAGTTAAACACATCTCTAGGAGGAGGAGGACCTCTTTGGTAATCCTCAAATATTCCTTTATGAGGTATTCCTAGGCATCCAACCCATAACCTCAAAGAAAAGGTACACCTTTGACCATTAACCCATCTTCTTACAACAAAGTTATCTTTAGAGTTGAATGAGAACTGAACATACTGATAAAATTGAGAAACAAGCTTCGGATAAATTGGTCTATTCTCTTTTGTGAACCATCTTATCAATACTTGTTCTTCTAGTACTTTTAAAATGAGTGACTTACTATTCAGAAACCACTTTAGAAAAACCTCTTTCTCTTGCACTATTGTTCTATCAACAAGTCTTGGATTTAGTGGTCCCTCAGGAATTACTTTTGGAGCCCTTTTTTACTTTCTTCTAAGACCCAGCTTCTTAGGAGTTGATGAAAAATAACGCTTCATTCTGGGCATCCAATGTGGGTTCGAGAAAGGTGAAAGGTTGAAAGAGGGATAATAGTTTTAGAAAGAGAAGGGTTTTAGTTTCAATATAAGAGAGCTTGAGTGAAGAGAGGAGTGAAAGATATTAGATTTTTTATCATTTAGGTATTTCAAAAGTCGCAAACAAAAATACGCAATATAAAAATAATAAATTAACTGATACAATGATATGGGAAAGAATTTTTTTTTAAAATAAATCCAAGTTATACTGGTGAGACCGGAACAGGTCATCATGGTGTCAGCATTATGGTGTGACTCTAAATGGTGCAACCGTATCATTGATACATCAAGTATGAGACAGAAACCAAGAGATAATAACTGTGAGACCGTAAGTGTGAAACAGTTAGTGTGAGACCGTAAGAGTGAAACACTAACTGTGTGACTGTAACTGAGAGACAGTAACTATAGGAAAATAACTTGTGAAACCGGAAATCAAGAAACCGTAAAATATGAAACAATAATTGTTTACTTAAGAATTATTATCTCTAACTCATGTATGATGTAATTTATCCTTTCATAATTTAATGGTTTAGTGAATATACCAGCAATATGATGTTTAGTGCCAATGAATTCTAAAGTGATATCACCTTTTTGATAATGATCTATCAAAAAGTGATACCTTACATCAATATTTTTAGTCCTGGAATGTGAAACAAGATTCTTTGAAATGTTAATAGCACTTATATTGTCACAATTTATAGGTACATGTATTAATTGATATCCATAGTCTAATAAAGTGTGTTTAATCCAAAAAATTTATGCACAACAACTACCAATAGCTATATATTCAGCTTCGACAGAAGATAGTGCAACCAAATTTTGATTTTTTACCACACCATGATACCAGAGACTTTCCTAAATGGTGACATGTTTCAGAGGTTCTCTTTCTTCTAACTTACAACCACCAAAATCAGCATCTGAATAGCTAACCAAGTCAAATGATTGTCCTCTAGGATAAAGTAGTCCTAAATTGGTTGTATGTTTGAGGTATTTGAAAATCCTTTTAACAGCATTTGAATGATACTCTTTGGGGTTTTCTTGAAAACATGAACACATGAAAACACTAAAAATAATATCAGGCTGACTAGTAGTTAAGTAGATTAAACTTCCAATCATTCCTCTATAAGTGGTTTGATTAACAAATTTTCCATTTTATTAAAAATACAACTTATAGGTAGTACTCATTGGAGTATCACTACTTTTAGTGCTATCCAAGCCAAAATGTTTTATAAGATATTTTTTATATTTTCTTTGATTTAAAATAAAACCTACTTTATTTTGAAATATTTGAAATCCAAGAAAGAATTTTAGTTCACCCATTAAACTCATTTCAAATTCATTTTGCATCATTTTTGAAAAATAAATACATAAAGAATTTCTTAAAGATTCAAAAATAATATCATCAATATAGATTTGAAAAACTAAAACGTCCTTAGAAATTCATTTTATAAAAAGAGTAGGACCAGCTATACCTTTTGTAAAGCCTTTGGAAATAATAAAATTACTTAATATATCATACCAAGCTCTTGGAGTTTATTTTAAATCGTATAAATCTTTTTTTAATTTAAAGACATGATTTGGAAAGTGAGGATTTTTGAAACCTGGGGTTTGTTCAAAAAAACATCCTCAACTATATAACCATTTAGGAATGCACTCTTGACATCCATTTGATATAGTTTGAAATTTATAAGTGTTGTATATAAAAGTAATATTCTAATGGATTCAATTCTAGCTATTGGTGAAAAATATTCTTCATAGTCAATTCATTCTTATTGACTATAACCTTGTGAAACCAATCTAGATTTTTTTCTAACTATGTTACCAGCTTCATATACTTTCTTCCTAAACACCCATTTAGTGCCAATGGTCAAGGTGTATTTGGGTCTATCCACAAGTTTCCAAAATTTATTCCTTTTAAACTGATTTAGTTTCTATTGCATAACCATCACCCAAAAATCATCATTTATATCATCATTTATGTTTTTAGGTTCAAGTTGTGATAAGAGAGATTGATGTTCAACATGATTTCTTAGAGAAGCTCTAATTTGTGTTCCTTTATCTAAATCTCCATCAACAACATCTAAAGGATGATTCTTAAAGGTTTTAATAGATCTAGAAAAAGAAGGGATAGTAATTTAAAGTTCTTCAGTAGGTTCGGGTTCATTATGGCTTGAATCTGGAGAATTTATAGAACTGGAAGATTTAACTAATTCCTTCATAAGATGGTCATAATATTTTTCATTGATGTTCAAATTTGACATATCATCCTCAAGATTCTCCAGGGATGTCTTAGGTTCATGTGGATCTGTTTAATCAAATTTGACATGTAAAGATTATTCCATACATTTGGTTCTTTGATTAAATACTCTATAGGTTTTACTAGAGATTAAATATCCTAGAAAAATTCCTTCATCACTCTTGGATGCAAACTTGTCAAGATTATCCTTATTGTAAAAAATATAGTCTCTACAACAAAAAAATTTGAAGTAATTAACCTTGGGTTTTCTATTGTTCCACAACTCATAGGGAGTTATTTTAAGAATAAGTCTATTTAACACTCTGTTGATTATGTAACATGATGTTCTAATAGATTCATCCCAAAAGTAGATAGTTAAATCATACTCAATAAGGATTGTTCTAGCAATTTCTTGTAAGGTTCTATTTCTTCTTTCTATAACACCATTTTATTTGGGTGTATTAGGGGAAGTGAAGTTTTTACTATAGCCATTTTGTGAGAAAAATGATTAAAACTCTTGGTTTTCAAATTCACAACCATTGTTGCTTCTTAGTGATTTGTTTCTAAGACCACTAATATTTTCTACAGTCCTAGAATACTTGGTGAAATGAGAGCAGACTTAACTTTTGTGAGATAAGAAGAAGGTCCAAGTATACCTAGAATAGTCATATATAAGAACATAAATATAGTGCTTCCCATTTAAACTAGAAACTCTAGATGGTCCAAACAAATCTATGTGAACCAACTCGAGAGGTTGAGAAGTTGAAACTTCTTTCTTTGGTTTGAAAGAGATTTTGTGTTGTTTTCCCTTTTGACAAGGATTACAGACTTTATCATTTGGAAATTCAAGTTTGGGTAGGTCCTTGACTAAAAATTTTACAGTAAGCTTTATAAGGGAGTTTATATTGAAGTTTACTAGTCTTCTATAAAAAATCTAAGACTCTATGAAAATCACTTAAGCATGAAACATTTTGAGAAACTAAAGAATCTAAGTTCATAGCACAAACATCTTCATTTCTAAAAGCAGAAAAGACTAGTTTATTTATAGAGTTACAAACATTGAAAGCATAATTTTAAAATTTAACATGAAATCCATCACCAAATAGCTATGAAATACTAAACAGATTATATTTTAATACATCAATAAAAATTACTTTAGAAATTAAAGTTGAGTTAGAGTTACCAATCTCGCCTAATCCAATTATCTTTCCTTTAGCATTGTCACCAAAAGTTACATGCCCACCATCAATATTTATTAAATTCTTGAGGGATGAGTAATATCCTATCATGTGTCTTGAACATCCACTATCCAAGTACCATAAGATTTTACAGGATCTCTTCAAACAACTTTCCTCAGATGTGGTTGTCATAAAACACATATTGGCTTTGTCATCCTTTTAATCATGTGAAGACTCTGAGTCACTTAAACTATTCTTAGAAGCACCCCATGTTACCTTCATGGCCTTTTTATACATTCTATCTTTGTCTTCATACCTCTTATTATATTTTATCTTAGGACAATCAGACTTTACATGTCCTTTTCTTTTTCATTCATAACATACTTTTTCATCATATTTGTCACTTCTCTTCCAATCCTTCTTCCAGTTTTCCTTGTGATCACATCTTCCTTTGAATTTGGGATTTATGAAAAATTTTCTTCCACTAATAAATCTTCTTAAATTGTGTAGATAATTTATCAACTTTATTATCACTATCTAATGATGAATCTTCATTAATTTTATTGTTAGAATGAGGTTGTATCCTTTACTTTTCCTTATTCTTAGAAGTAGTGGTTTTGAAAGCCACTGAATTTCTCTTTGGTTCATCTTCCTCTTCCCTGTTGACTTTTAATTCTTCCTCATACATCATCAAATTTCCTATTAGCTCCTTGACTGGTATCTTGCTAATATCACAAGATTCTATAATTGAGACAGAGGTCCCTCTCCACCTATCTAGTAAGCATATGAGTATTCTCATAATTTTCTCCTTGGATGTAACATATCTTCCTAGCGAAAACATTGTAATCAAAATTTCATTAAACCTGAGATACATTTTAGAAATAGTCTCACCAGGCTTAATTTTAAAGTTTTCATATTTAATAGTATATGTGTTAAGTCTCATTTCCTTAACACTAGAGGTTTCTTCATGTGAAACAGATAAAGTATCCCAAATTTCATGGGTTGTTTTACATGCATAAATTCTGTTAAACTCTTCATATCCTAAAGAATAGTATAATTAATTCATGGATTTTAAATTATTTTTATAATTATCCTTATTTGGTTCATCCCAAGTGTGCCTATTAGTAGTAGGAATATTATATTCATTTATAATTGAAGACCAAATCTCAAAACCCATACTTTCTAAGTGCATTTTCATTTTAATTTTCCATTGTGAATAATTTGTTCCATTAAATAATGGAGGTCTGTTGGTATAAACACCTTCGAATATATTATTCATACTAAAGAAATAGGATTTTAAAGAACTATAAATTTAGAACTAATAGTAATTTAAAGATCTTTAAAAAGCAACTAAAATCACAGTAGAAAAATATTTAGAAATAGATTTAAAATTTTGAAAAATAGGGATTAAAAAAAATCCTTTGATACCAAATGTTGGTCGGAGTAGGATACTCAAGAGGGGGTGAATTGAGTTCATATTCAAATTTCTCTAAAAAAGTTTATTTAACAAGGATTCTCCCAATTAAAATAAAACTGGCTAGTTAATCAAGGTAATACAATTATAATAGTTTGACAGTTCAAATAGCTTCTTAGAAGATTGATTAGTTCTCAGTAATATCAATATGTGATATTGATACCACTTTTGAAACTATTATAATAAGGAAAAATAGTTATAACTACTATCCAAGACTAACTATCAAAGTAAAATTTAGTTTTCTAAAAAATGAATTAAAACAGAGAATGACTAAATTGAAACACACAATGGATAAAACAAGTGGTTCAGTCTCAAGATGCGACCTAATCTACTCCACTTGGTGATATCCTTCCACCAAGAAATATATATAGCTTTGATCCACACTCTGGATCGGGGTTAACAATAGTACACTGAACTTTCCAGGTCATAAGACCTTTTCCACTGTTCTTCGTGAAAAAAAACTACCTGGTCACACGTGACCTCTTCCATAGTCACACGTGGGTAAAACAAAGTGTAGAAATATGTTTAAGTAAGGATATCTTGTATCCTCCAGTTTAATGTAGGAGACAGAATGTGTTTTAATACAGACACACACCCTGATCGAAAAGTAATAAAAACAATACACAACATAGAAAAGATAATGTGGAAGGATTAGAAATGCTTTGAGTGTTGTTCTATGCATCTATGGACTTTTTGGATGTAGCATATGTGATTTTAGAGTCCTCTTGTGAAAACTGAGTATCGTAGGTCTCGTACTCTGGTTTCTAGTTCAATGAGATGTGATTTTTTTCTCTTATTCTTCTTAGGGTTTATACTATGAGAATTTTTTAGGCTATTATCTATAGGAGTTCAGCCTTTAGGAATCGAGAGTTCTTCATGTGCTCTTCTATTTTTGCAGGTATTCATATTTTCAAACTCTTTATGCTCCAGTGCCACACTTTTCCTTTTTATATCAGGTGAATGTGTTGGAGTCAACATGATTCATGATTTATAAACTTCGTATATCGTAATATTAGGTGAAATGTATAAAGAGAAACATTAATTATGTCAGTGTCATTAAATGACTCAAATATGGCCGTTAGAAATAAATTTTAAATTAATTTGAAAAAGACAGAAAATAGTTAAGTACGGAACAATGTCTTAGTTTGTCTTGAAACAGTGTCACTAGAAAGGATGTATTCTCCTTTACCATTTATTAGTAAGGTAATTACTGTGATATAGTCATGGTTCCATAGTTGCATTTTAGATCTGGAACCGGTAGCACAGATGCAGTGTTAGGATCATAATGTCTTAGGTAATAGTGCCTAGTCCTTTGTCAAAATTCTGAACGGTGTCTTGTTACGATGTCTTGGAGATTTTATCAAGGAACTAGAGTCACAAGATTTATTAAATCTGGAAGTGGTTATAGTTTTAGAGTCACAGTTTCTGAGTTACGGTGTCTTAGTTACGGTGTCTGAGTCATGGTGTCTGGGAATTTTCCAAAATCCGGAACCGGTGGCAGACTTACAATTTCTCAGACTTATCCAAATATATGTAAACTATCTTAAGATTTAATACTCATAGAATGGATTAGAATTAATCATTAGTATAATAAAACATATTAAAAAAAATATCAAACATAGTTTACAAGATTCAAACATGATTTTTGAGATTCTGAATCAGGATCTTGTGAGAGTTTAGACCATGAGTTGTAAGAATTAAACCATAAGGAAAGATTTGTGATATGTTAAACATGATTAGAATGATTCTTGATAATTAAAACATGAGGAGTACAACAATATACATTTTTTATCATATACCTTTCGGAATTAAAGAATTTATTTCTATAACATCCATATCTGATATTGAAATTCCATGGAGTTTCACAAATTCCTTCAAGTATATCTTGGATAATCCAATAATATTGAATTATCACTCCTCCTTCTTGAAAAACCTATGTTTCATTGGACTTGATTGAATTCTTTAAGAAACATTGTTTAACTTTTTAACTAAATTTTATTCTTCTAGTTTGAACTTTTACCCACATGTATTGTCCATACAGTACCAAAATCTAACCATCATATGCCGAGTTCATCTATTATCAACACTTTGAGAATATTGGGTAAATTTTTATTGAATTTATTCATATGTTGTAAAATTTCTATATTTGAAAATATAATTAATTCCCTAGCTAGAACAATCCATTTTTAGTCTCCCATTAAAGTATGTTATATAATTAAACAATCTAAAAACCATGTGTATTAAAAACCCACATCTCATTATATTAAATAACAATTTCTTTCATTCTCTTAACAAGAGAAAAAATGAGATAATACATATATTATGGAAAGTACATCCAAGATTTAATAATTTAAGTTATAAATTTAGAAACTCCTTTTCCCCATTACTTGAAAGAAAAAAAATCAAGCTTCAATTCTTTTCATCTTCCTAACTTTTTTATATTTACAATAATTTGTAAAATATACAGCTAATATCATATATATTTTCAGAATAATTGAATTAATTTCTTTAACCATTAAATATTTAAGTAAACCTTTAGTCTCAATAATTCATTTAGCACATTCAATAATATTGAACATCATTTATCATACATAATCATATTGAATATATGAGATTAATATTCCTTTTGGTCATTTTGTATCTAATTCCTTTGAAACCTTAAATGAATCAATTTATTCTTTCATAAGCATCTAGATTCACTTGTTGAACAATTTCAACAATTTTTTACTAAGGAATTGTTCTGAAACATAGAATTTTACTTAAGAAATTTTCTTAAAATACTAATCATTGTTATGAACTTTTATTAAGTTACCAATCTTAGGATAATCTTACATTAAGTTTCTTCTTATCAAGGATTGATAATTTTTTTTAACTTGGTGATGATGATGATATTATCTATGGAAGTTTTTATTAGATAAGTATCATGTATTATTAACCAATTAATAATGACTTTTAGTAAATGGTCTCCCACTAAAATGATGACCCCTTTTGAGATTCATCATATTCATTAACAGGACAAGATCCATCTTTCACTAAGAAAATGAGCTTGATTTGGCATTTCTATCACCACTTAGTTATTTAGGTAAGATATAATTCCAATCATATCATATATTACTCTTGGATAGTTGAGTGGAACACCCTTTGTCCAATCCATCGTATGGATAAACTCAACTCTATTCCTCTGGTAACCTAATCATATTAGGGTATCTTGGCTAGTGTAACCCAAAACAAGTGATAAGAACAAGATAAAAAAGGTCAATAAAGGGGAACCAAACATTGGAATGACCTACCCAAGGATGTTCCTATGACATCTATCCTTTATTTCCTTATAAAAGATAATCTAGTGGAACCCAACTTTGGAATGACCTACCTAGTTGGATGATCAAGGTCTTGATAAGTGCCGCTTTGGAAGGAATGTCACAAATAATATTTGAAGGGGATTTAATATCATCATATTATCTCATGTTATTCCATCTTATGTAAGCATACTTATAGTAATTTATTTTGGAATCCTATTCCCCTCCACTAAAAAAATATGTTTAAACCATATTGATGTGTAACTCTTTTTAGAACCCACAAGTTTGTGTTACTTATCCAAAAATAGAAGTCAAACATATTCATACATATCTGATGCATCATATGTATAAGGTACATGAAAACTTCATGTAAAGTTATAGATTTATCCTTACTAGTAAGCTTGGAGTGACAAATAGAAAACCCCATTCACCAACCTAGACAAGGCATAAGCCTCTAATTAGGTAGGTAATCCAAACTCAAGTCCTTCTACTAGAGGATACTTTACAAATTTATCATAAATCTAACACCTAATATGTAAAAACTATATTCAAAAACTAAATTTAAGTTCATAACTTCAATTATAAATTGAGGTCAAGGTGGATGAAAGACTAAATTCATTATCATACCTAGCATGCAATACAAGGCTCTATCCTAGAATCAATTTAACATTTTAAAACTAAATCATACATAATATTCACATTTATTATACAATTTTCTAAATATGAATATAAAAAGTAATAACCATCAAATAAATGAACACATAAAATATTTAATCATTAGATAAATATTTATGAACAATTCATAAATAAAAGTGAATTATAAACCCCTTTATAATTTTCATCTTTAACAATATGGACACTCTATAATTTTGAATATAAACCCTTTATATTCATTCAAATATGAAATCTTTCATTTTTATCATTATATGTCATTTATATTTTTATTATATATGATATTATATGAATTATAAACCATTTTTAATCTAATTTCTATCATGTAAATAATTTACATAATCTACTCATCATATACTTTATATTATTTAAACCAAGACCATATCATTCATTAAAACATTTTTGATGCGGCTTAAATAATATCCAAATAAATCCTCTCTAATTTGGAGTATTAAAATTAATTAATTATGAAAAATTCATAATTTAAATATAAACATTTTATATTTTTGGATTTATTTCATTATTTTTTACCTTTATAAATTATTTCTTATGATTTCTAAATAAACACTTTTATTTATAGATCATAAGAATTTCCATATAATTTAAAAATTATTTCAAATATTAAAATTTAATATTTGAGAATAAAAATGTTTTATAAACTTTTAGTTAATTATAAAAAATTTATAATTAATTAATTTATAAAACTTTTATAAATTAATAATGATTAATAAACATTTTACAAACCATTAAAATCATTAAATATGTTATAAACAATTTTTAACAATTTTTATGGTTACCATTACATAGAAATCCATTCTTACATAAGGGTATCCTCTATTTACCCTTGTGTAGACACTTTTCATAAGGGTAAACAAGTTCTGGCACCACTGCGTAATGGTATACACTCTCCACCCTTATGCAAACCCTCTAGGAAAGGGTAATCCATTCACGTAGTCGGCTCATGTAAGGGTATACACCCTTTATCCTTGCATGGAAAATTTAAGTAAGGGTATAAAGGCCCTCACCTTTACGTAGTTCCAATTGTGTAAGGGTAAGGATGAAACAACCCTTACATAATACATTACGTAAGGGTAATACCTTTACACAACTCACTTATGTAGTACCTCTCGTAAGGGTAAGGTTCCCAATTAACTTTATGCAACACCATTATGTAACACCTCATATAAGGGTAAGGCACCATATTACCTTTATGCAGTACCCTTACATAGTGCCTCATGTAAGGATAAAGTTGTGGTGACCCTTTTGTAACACCTTTACATAAGCTCCCACATATAGGTAACACAATGACTACCTTTACACAAATATTTTCATAAGGTAAAGCCTTGATAATCCTTTCTTGCGTTAGTGTAATACCTACTTACCCTTATTAATATTATCTATGTAAGGGTAAGAGCTTGATTACCTTTACGTATCTCAGTTACGTGAGGGTAAACCCTTTATATGAAATCATATTTCTAGAAAATGAAGTAACAACTATATTTTTCAATTTCTTATTCATTTCCATGCATAATTTCATAAAAATTAAGCATGGATCGCTCTGATACCACTAAAAAGTTTTAATAGATCCTAATAGCATTTATCAAAAGCAATAGAAGCAATAAAAAACCTTTTTTTGAGGATCTCCATGCAATAAATATGATACCTGTAATAAATATTAAAAATAAAGAAAACTTTAAATATGGTTTAATTTACACTGGAGAAGCCACTGAAACATATTCATTATCTTATTCATTTCATAATGATCACATGAGTGAAAAACGAAAGCATCTCACCTTCATAGTGTATCCACGGGCTGAAAAAATAATCAGACATTCAGATGGGATTATTCTTCCATTCATGATGTTATAATATCTCATAGACAAAAAAGGAAGAAAAAGGGAACTATAGGTGGTGAGGAGTCTCAACCAAGCATGACATAAAAAAACATACCCCCATTTCCATTTTATGGTAGTGTTTATATAAAAACTGAGGACGCTCCAAATGTGATTTTATATTTATTCATGCATTTTTAATGCATGAATAAATTATATTAACCCGTACATGTATCACATACATGAATGTAACTCCTCCATCTATGTCATCTTATAAAACAAATTCTTAAATGAAATCCAATGTAGGAAAAATAAATTAAAATTATTTATCATCTTGTGGCAATAAAATATCACATAAGATAATAAATCCTTGCATGTAAAACATAATTTTCATGTAATATATTTATATCATATATATATATAAGGTTTAGGTCATATTACCTTTGAATTTAGTGATTTATTAAATATACACATAATACAATCCCATAAGATTGAGAGGCCTTGGGTATTCTAAAAATTAGATACATAAAACATTAACTTGACACAAGAATACAAATACATTATTTAAAAATCCATAACATGCCCTTAAAATCCATTGTTCTTTTAATACTGCATGATATAACATGAGGATGTATATAAGAAAGGGGTGAGCTATAAACCCAATAAAGGAATAATCAATGTATAACATGATGAAAGTAATACATGCGAGTCAAGAGGAATATAAAGGTGACATAAAAGGGTGATAATAATAAACATTAACATTGAAGTGCGATATAAGATGATAACATCAAGGATATATAGTAATGTTTAAAAAACATAAAACATGATAGCATAAGCATAATTCAAGGATAACTATCGAGATATCATAACATAGTGTGATTAGGATAACCTCCCGTGGACCATACATGGTATATCATGAGATAAAAATATTACCCAATGTATTAGAGGACTATATAATTCCATACCCACCTGTCACATTTATATTATGTACATGCATTTGTGTTCCACATAAATCATACGACATATGAAAACTTTTCATCACATTTATTCCCATGATTAAGGAGCGTGGGTTATATATATGGACGATGTAACATCCTATTATTATTTCAAGTATTCTTAAACTTATATTTTAAATGTTATTTGGTTGGATTTCATTTGGGATTGTTTTGGGTGAAAATTTTAATTTTTTTGAAATTTTCTGGGTTATACACAGTTAGCAAATGGTTTTCCCAAACTATGCACCCTCTTAGAGGAAACCATGCAAACCCATAGAGTGGGGTTTTGCACGATCGATGCATAGTTTGAAAAATTGTGTGCCCACCTAGTAGAAACCACACAGCTTTCCAAAATTGGGCGCATAGTTAGGGCACACAGTTTGTCTAAATCATGCGGCCCTACCCTGCTAACCATGCATACATGATTTTTTAATCTGAAAATTACTTTTAAACATCCCAAAACCCTTATTTTAGGTGATCAATGCAACTAATTCTACCCATAGCATTTTATTCTTCTAGGGGAGCTCCCAAGAGGTTATTTTGGCCCCTCTACACCCTTTAGGAAGCGAATCAAAGCTAGAAAAATGGTGTTTGATCTTCTCCAGATAGATTTCCTCTTCCCATTCTCTTTCTCCCACTCTCTCTTCTTTTTCTCCCTAGGATTTTATAGATATTCATGTGTTGTTAGAGAATATAATATCCTCTTTTTAAGATCTTGAATCCAGGGTTTATTCTTAGATCATTTTCACTGACGATCTTCATTGGAGTTTTCTATTTAAGGATATGTGTTTTGAGATCTTGTGATCCTGAGGTAGGTGGTTCATCTATGATTGTCAATTTTTATTAACCCTAAATTTATTGATTTAAATTTAATTATTTGATTTAAATTCAATTGCTTGACATAAATGAAATTGATTTTAATTGGTTGATTAAAAAACCAATTCCATTGAATTGGGGCTTTGAAATTTGATTTGACATGAATTTGGGAAAACCCCCAATTCCATTGAATTAGAGTGGAATTGTAAAATTGATGGAATTTTATGAAATTTAAATTATTGAATTTAAATTGTGAAATTGATTTGATGAAATTGATTTCAAATTGGTATTTGAGAAAAATGGATTAAAATGGTTTTAATGGAAACCCATTGGTATTATCTTTGAAAAGGAATATTTTGATTAAAAACCCATTTCGGGTTTTAAATGAAAAATTAGAATATTTGAAATGGAGAATGGGATGAATTTTATTTTAAGTTTTCTTAAAATAAATTTATCATCATTGATTTTTATTAGATCACATGCAAGCCTAGTTATTTATTGAGTTATTGGGATAACACTCTTTTAACGATTACAAATGAAACAAAACCAAGTGTAGTAGGTTACATCCCTGATGGGATGGTTATGGGACCTATTTGGTCAGTATCAAAGGTTAATTTTTATACACATATTTCTATGATTTACCTTTGAGTGTGTGAGGATATCGTAGCCTAGAACTATCATAAATTTTGGTACATGATCATGTTTCTTGTTTGTTTTTATTTGAAATATATGTCATTGTTGTTTTAAACTATTTTTATTTCCTTCTGAATTTATATAAACTATTTTATATAAAAATTTTGTTTGATATATTTGTTTAAATAATTTCCCTCATTTGAAATGTAAATCATGATTTTTTAAATATGATTTTGAAATTCCATGCCTATTTATTTAAAATTGAAAGATCTTTATTTAGTTAATTATATGTTTGCACCTTATTATAGAATCCTTGGTGAGAATATAATGGATTTTAGATCACACCCTACCTATGAATTCGAGTGTTTATAAATTATCTTCTTCCAGGTTTAAGAAAGGGTAAGACACCACTTGGAGGTGGTAGTAGCTATTGATACTGAGCTTGGTTGTAAGAACACGAGTTTTTAGAACGGGTCAAAATCCTGACCCTGTTGAATTTTTGACTTGTCCTTGAGAAAACTGGAGAATTGAGTAGTTTCAAGAAATTTCCAGACTACACGCCATGTACTTTTAAGTACACGCCATGTATAGGTTAGGAAAGTGCCGGCCGTGTGCTCGCCAAGTACATGCTGTGTGATGACCGTGTAGACATTTATTACCACACGACATGTAGTTATCGACACGCCATGTACCCTTGACCGTGTGGAGGACATACATGGCATGTGGACTTGTTAGTCAGGTAGAATTTTTTAACCAAGTACACATCATGTCCTCCTTGGAAATGCCGTGTAGTCTGGCTGTGTATGAGGGATATACATGACGTGTGGGTAAGTCAGCGAGGAAGAGAAGAAAAACTAAGTACACGCCGTGTACTCATGTCGGCAGGTACTGGAAAGTAAGTCGGTGTAATTTCATCCATATTATGAACAATAAAATGATACAAGACGTGTATTCCTAAAGTACATGACATGTAGTTTCTTTTTTTTTGCTAAAACAGGCAGTAGCCTCATATTGAGGCAGAACCTCAATATTTCGTCGGGTTGAGCGGGGAGAGCTGTCCGAGATTTCAATCCCCTCCTATTTCTTTATCTGAGACCCGATTTGATCACCGGTTGATCCGTTGGAACCCCCTCGGTAAGGAATTGATTCCTATTGAGCCGTTCTTCTTGATTTTTGTTCTAGAACAAGTTATTGGGGTTTGATCAGTTTTGATTCTCTTGAAGATCTACCACATTTTAGACCTAATTGGAGGCTGTTATCGAAGGAGTATCATCATAAGAGTCTTAGGTAGTTGGTGCATACCTCTTTTTGTGTTTTCTTGGTCATTTGGGTGACGCGAACTTCAACGTGTTTTCAGGTATTTTGAGCGGGACCCATTTTTTATCTGGTATTGCATATTAACTTGTTCATTGACCCATGGGATGCCTTTGGGTATGCCCTGTTACCTATGTTGCTTGAGCGGGGCCGGGTGAGTGGTCGTTGCTCATCAGGGAATTTTGGCCGGGGGCACAAAAATGGTATTAATTGAATTGTTTTGTTCTAAACTGTTGAGTTTAGTTTACTGAACCTTGATATGACTTGTTAGAGGCTTTAAAGGCCTCAACGCTGTTGTTAGATAACTGCTGGGCTAGTGCAATTCAACTGTTTAGATTTTTTTCCTGTTATTCTGTTTTTTAAATGTGTATATTTGTGATTACTGAATTACATATTCTGGAACCCTTTTGGTTGTGTTGGGGATGGCCCGAATGTTGTTGAGTGATGTTGATCATAGGTTGGGCTTGGTCTGGGTTACGTTGGGTGGTTCTGACCACGATATTGAGCATCATGGGTGTCAGTTTGAGGCAAGATGACTGTCAGGTTAGGCATGGCCCGAGTTACTAGGATGTCGATGCCATCATACATGAGTGGCATGGTCGCAGGGACACAAGGTGGCAGAGGTGTTGTGGCTTGGGTACTATTTTGGTGATTACCGCTCACCAAGAAACTTTGAATAGTGTGCACACAGAGAGACTCCGTTATGAGGTGGTTTTGAACACTCATGTGGGTAGAGGCCTCTGTTAGTTATGGTTTAGTTACTATTGGTTTGGGGGTGATTTCCATAGGAAGCCACATGAAAGGTGAGTATCCTTCAGGGGATAACATTGAGGCTATTAGGTTGGGGGCAGAGGCTTGCCGTTATTTGAGGGCAGACATCGATGTCCCTACGGATACTTTATTTTGAGGTCAAACACCGCTGTCCCTCTGGATAATTTATTTTGAGGGTAGACATCATTGTCCCTATAGATACTTTATTTTGAGGGCAGACATCGCTGTCCCTCCAGATACTTTATTTTGAGGGAAGACATCGCTGTCCCTTCGAATACTTTATTTTGAGGGTAGACATCTCCGTCCCTCCAGATACTTTATTTTGAGGGAAAACATCGCTGTCCCTATGGCTACTTATTTTGAGGGCAGACATCGTTGTCTCTCCAGTTACTTATTGAGGATAGACATTGCTGTTCCTCTGGGTTACTATTTCTCAAGAATGCCTTCGGGATGTCGGTACTTGAGACACGCGGGGTCAGGGGGCACATGGTGCTAAGTTACATGACAGAGATTCCAGAGTTGGCCGAAGTAGGTGACACTCCATGGTGGCTGCTGAGCACCAATGGAGTTTGTGTTTATTCATTCATAATTCTGTTTACTGTTTTCCTTATAGACACATTCCTTCTTAAACACTTATATTAGGTACGCACCGTTGGGTGGTATCCTACTGAGATTCGTCTCACACCCTGCACAGGCCCTTCAGGATGCGTGCATACTTTATTTATTTACGTGCAGGAAAGATGTCAGCTTCAGGAGTTGGGCTGTATTAGCTATTGCATGGAGATGGTATGGACCTTGAGGTCTTTCCTAGCTGGAGTTAACTATGTTTTTTGTACTTTCCTGTATCATCATGCTTGTTTGTAGCCACAATTGGTTAGCCATTGGTTCCCTTTATATTTAGATAAGTATGACATGCTTGGGACGTATGTTTTTTTTCATTAGTAGTTATAAGTGATCATCACGCTGTTGTGTTTATTTCCATTGTTCTTGTTTATATTTATTACTTCCTCTGTTTATTGTTATTGAATGTGCTTCCACTCTGCGGGTCTGGTTCGAGTCTGCTGAGTCATTTATTCCGCTGCATTTTTATTATTATACTCAGACTAGTACCATTATTATTATCCTCTGAGAGGGTATAGCCTCCCCACTATACCTATAAGATCCTCACTGCTAGTCGGAAACCTTTGACGTTCGGGGAGGTGTTCCTAAGGTAGTAGCACTCGACCCGTTTATCACTGTTCGGGTGGCTGTTCGGGTCCTGGTCGTTACATTGGTGAGTTTCATTCGGGTTGGGACTTGCGTTTTTGAACTTCCTATTTTCTGCTAATTTATGGTGGTACTTTGGTCTATTTTACCTCTTTGACTTCTGGTACACTTCTCCCTATAGAGTTATTCTTGTATGCATACTGAGTTGTTCATCTCTCTTTTGTTGTGTTTGTGGAAAATTCATTCCCACTTTCATATTATATGATTCCAGGTGCTTATTTCAAACCTTTGGGGATTGGGAATTCCTTTTGGGCTATGTTATAGCTGTCTTGGTTATCAGGTTACCAGGGTACCCGGTCCGGTTTATGACAAAGTAGTATTAGAGGTGAAGGTTTTTCATTTTGCCTTAATGTCAGTGTACAATTGTGTAATCTTTTTAGGACTTAGGAGGTAGTTATGATTAAGTACCTAACCAAATATCACTGTAATGATCCTTAAGTCACCATCTGTAGTTTGGGAAAGACATATTTAGGATTATTTCTAATCTTTTACATGATTTTTATTTGAATTGATTGAAATCCAAATCTTTTTTTTATATCTGTTGGGATTAATTTCCCCTTATTAGTTAGTTTGAATATCAATTTTATGTCTTCAATGTTGTATGATGATGTTTTGTAGCATCATGTGATGCGACCTAACACGTGCCTGTTGTGGGGTGTGACAAAAAAAATATTACCTAAATTAAAATTTAGTAGAGTGGGTAACCTAGGCTGTCTCCAGAGAGGAGTTCACAACTATTACGTTTGTCACTTAAATTAAAGAAAGAGTAAGAGGTTGTTTTTGAAATTATTTGAGTTGAAAAAAATAAAGCAAGAAATTAAAAATTAAGATTGAACACTAATGGATAAATAGAGTGATGGGGTCAAGGTAGGATCACCTTTTTCAATTTCATCATAGTCACAAATATCATATTTTGTCTCTTTCTTTTGAATGAAAAATGAAAGGCTCCTTGATCAAGTTATCAATCACCCTTGGTTAAAGAAACAAATGGAACTCACTCCTATGTGCATGGAAGTTCATAAAAAATTCCTAAAAAACTAAGGAAAGTCCCAATAGGGAATTTTTGCTCCTTATAACTCTAGAAAAAGTTCACTAGTTCCACACACGTGCCAAAGATCACTGGACACTCACCACTTAACACAATATGCTCGATTGAGACAAATTGTACTAGGCGGAGGGAGATTAAAAGTATTCAACAAAAACTATTAAAGATGAATACACAAAACTCAAAACATGATAGCATTAAGAGAATTGGGAAACATTGAGAATATAAATCATTTAAAAGAAAAATATGGTTTTACATTTAAGCATGAAACTACGACATTACAAAAGTGAAACTCCCCCTTCCCTGATTAGTCAAATGCTTTACCCCTCCATGTGAAGGGTAATAGAGTTGAAATGGGAAGAAGATATCATGATGAAACAAAGCAAAGAGAAAAGAGAAAATGAAAATAACTTCAAGAACTCAATCCTCCAACACAACCCCACTTTCACCTTATTCAACCCCTTTGAATGGAAGGGAACACTCTTATATATAGGCTTGTGGAGTAGAAAATTTCCCACCAAAATTACTCCACTAAAATATTGAGTCTAATTAGCATATTAAATGGATGAATCTTTAAAAGTGGTCTTCATAATTTTTTTCCTATCTCTTTTTCATGTTTGCTAAAAATCTAAGAGAATTTAGACAAGTGTACCAAAAGTTATACTTGAATTACTAATGACAACATTTTCTGCCCAAGGTGACTCTTCAAATTTCTCTTTTTGGATGCATTTAAAGGAAGTATTAATGATCAAATTTATTCATGAAATTTAATGTAAGCATGAGCCTTAGATTCTTATTTCTCCTCCAAATATAATAACCTCATTTGGACATATGTAGGCCGAGATATACCTCATTAATTATGGCAGGGTCCATTCTGTTGTCTAGAAAACTTTTTCCACTTTATGATTTTTTGGTCCATTGTGTGTTGAATTGGACCTTGGTTAATAAGAAAAAGTTTTATACCATGAGAAAAGAAATACAAAAAAAGAAATCACACAATTTGGATAAAAAATGTAATAGTTATTCCCTAAAAACAGAAGCTCCATAAAACTAATAAATATCCAGAATTAACTAATTTCCACAATTAAGCCCATAATTAACCAAAAAACTAAAATGATATAAATCAGATAAAATTGATTAATTGGTAGGGGTTAAACAATTTAAACACATATTAAAAATAATTAAAATATTATTTCTATCAATTCCCCCACACTTATCACTTGGACTCCCAAGCAAGTCAAAATCAAAATCAAATCAAAGAAAATTAAAAACACATGCCAATGAGATCCACCGATTCCATAACAAGAAATAAAAGATATCATGACTTATCCATAACCATTATCCTCCCATGCACACAAGACACCTACCTCACATGAATTTTCTCTCATCTCACAAATATCAATTTTCAACAAAGTTTTTTCTCATCAAAACCAATGAAAGGGTCACCATAGGTTTGAAAAACTCCTAATTATCCACCCAATGTGAGTCAGAGACATGTGTTTATAATGAGTACTTTGCAGGGCTGTTCTTTGAATTTTGGTTGGTTGGATTTTTATGTTAAAAATTCTGAGGCCGAATGAGGAGGGCTTGGCTCTTTTTGAAGAAAAACTGTACAATTCTAATTTTCACTCAAGTATGGTATCCTCCTCACTCACCTTAGTAAAAATTCAGCTCCATAATCATGAAAACTCTAGGAATGTTTAAAGATATTAGCATTTTAGCAGAAAAAATTTCAATCTTCTCAAACATGATTTCTCTTGAAAGCTCTAGAAAAGACAAAAAATTTCTTCCTCCATTAGAAGCTTCAGAAAGGCACAACTTCTCTAATCATGAAAGCTCCAAAAAAGGCACAACTTTAAACATAATGATTTTATTAGCAACACACACATCTCTTAAATATTTTATTTTTCATCCAAAGTTGCACCAAATGAGGTATCACAACAAAATACAACTTCCCCCACACTTAAGTTCAACTAGATCATGCAATTTCACTTCAAGAGCAGGATGGATAAGGAAAATTGGCTTGTAATGTAGCTAAACTAATAGGTTATTCATGGTTTTTAAGGGATACAAGGATTAAATGTATAAGGTAGGCCAAAATGAAAGGTATTATCTTGAAAAGGGGGCTTTAGAACCAAAGAAATTCCTTAATCATTTAAAATATAAGTACCCAAACCCTCAAGTTTTGAAAGGAATAAATTAAATTCTAGTTAAAAAAAGCATGATATGGTTCTCTCAATAAGTGAGGTGAATTAAAAGAATATGAAAAAAGAGTTTAGAAGCCTCACATGAAAGTGATTTCAAAGATAAAGATAGTGAAATGTGGCATGAGATTCAAAAATCAGAGTACTTTTCATGAAACTCCCAAAGAAATTAACTTGGAACAAAGTAATTTTCAGAATTAATTTAAGCTCAATTTAATATAATAAATGGGTTCAATCAATGACATGGGTTTAAAAATGGAAATGTTAATCTTTTTAGCTCAAAAGTTACAAAAAAAAAACACACACAAAAACTGAAAAATAAATACACAAAAATTTGAAAACACACAATTTTTATTTTTTTTTATTTCTTGGAAAAACAAACAACAAATGAAAATACTAATCTACAAGGGTTGCCTCCCCACACTTAAATGATGCAGTGTCCTCAATGAATTCAAGTGGATTTAATATGTAACCAGATTTTAAAATGAATCACAATAGTAAGAAAGTGTAAAGGAGAGGTAAGACTTGATGGATCTTCTTGATAGACAGGTTGGAGGAGGAGGATCTCCTCCACTAGATCTGATGCAATAGTCCCATGGAATTTCTCCAGCTTGTGTCCATTAATAGTTAATAGCTCTTTCTCTCCATCCTTAAAAATTTTCACAACACCGAAAGGATATACATGAGTTACTATAAATGGACTCTCCCATCTGGAACAAAGTTTACCTGACATCAGCTTGAGTCTTGAGTTGAAGAGAATCACTTTATCTCCAGGATGGAAGTATTTCGGTTGGATCTGCTTGTCATGATCCACTCTTGTTCTCTCTTTTTAAATCTTGGAATTTTTAAATTCTTCTCTTCTAATTTCCTCCAGCTCCTGAAACTGCAACCTTCTCTCTTTCCCAGCACTTTCAAGATCCAAATTCATCTTCCTAACTACCCAATATGCCTTATGCTCTAGTTCCACTGGTAGGTGAAAACTTTTCCCATGAATCAACCTATATGGAATCATTCCAATCAGGGTATTTTAGGATGTCCTATAAGGAAATAATGTGTCTTCTAACCTCTAGCTCCAATCCTTCTTATTTGGTTTAACAGTCTTCTCCAATATTCCTTTGATTTCCCTATTGGACACTTCAGATTGACCATTTGTTTGTGGGTGATAGGGAGTTGATGTTTTATGATGAACCCCATACTTTTTCATTAAATACTCCATTATCCTATTTAAAAAGTGATTCCCTTGATCACTGATGATGGCTCTAGGAAATCCAAACCTACAAAATATGTTAGCCCTGACAAAATTACAAACAAATTTAGCATCATCAGTCCTGGTGGATTTTTCTTCCACCCATTTGGAAACATAATCTACCACAAGAAAGATATAATAATTTCCAAATGACATTGGGAAAGGGCCCATAAAATATATCCCCCATACTTCAAAAATATCACAAAAATTTAGTGGTTGTTGGGGAATTTATTTTCTCTTTTTTAAAAGGTTTCCAGAAAACTGACATTTTTTACACCTTTTGCAAAATTCATGAGAAACTTTAAACAAGGTGGGCCAATAAATTTCAGATTCTAAAACCTTCCTTGCTATCCTTTGAGGTCCAAAGTGGCCTCCACAAGATAATGTGTGACAAAACTCAAAGATAGAACCAATTTAACTCTTAGGAAAATATCTTCTTATCACTTTTTCATTGCAAATCTTCCAAAGAAATGGATCATACCAAATGTAATATCTAGATTCAGATTTCAGTTTTTGAATTTGATGAGAATTGAAATGATATGAGACCTGAGATGTTACCAGATAATTGACCATGTCCACATACCAAGACACTTCTCCTTTAACCAAGTAAAACTTCTCCCTAGGAAGGTGATCATTCAATGGTTCCTTTTCTATAATTTCAGCTTCAAGAGTGTTGGGAAGGCTGCTTAAATGATCACCCACTTGGTTCTCAGATCCCTTTTTTGTCCTTGATTTCTATGTTGAACTCCTGCAGTAGTAATTTCTATCTCACTAGCCTCAGTTTAATTTCATCCTTCTTCATCAATTACCTAATAGCTGCATGATCAGAAAATACAATGACTTTAGTTCCAAGAAGATATGATCTAAATCATTCTAAAGTAAAAAAACTAATAAAAACTATTTTTCTGTGGTTGTGTAATTGATATGAGATGCATCCAAGGTTCTTGAAGCATATGCAATGACTTGTGGCCTACCCTCAATTGGATGAGAAAGGACTGCTCTAACTTCTTGGTTGGAAGCATCACAAAGTAGGTCAAATGGTACTTCCCAATTTGGTGGTTGTATCACTGGTGGTTCAATAAATATCCTCTTCATATCATCAAAGGATTCCCTACATGAACCATTGAAATCAAAATCACCATCTTTCAAAAGAAATCTAGAGAGAGGGAGAGAAATTTTATTGAAATCCTTGATAATCCTCCTGTATAACCCTACATGTCCTAAAAAACATCTAACATGCTTCACACAAGTTGGTTAAGGAAAAGAATTTATCACTTTAATTTTAAATTTATCAACTTTAATGCCCTTTTTGGAAATGAAATTCCCAAGGAAAATCCCTCTCTCAACCATGAATTACACATTTCAAAATTTAAAACAAGATTCTTTTCAATGCAGGTTTTCAAAATTTTTTCCAAAATTTTCAAACAATAGTCAAAAGAGTTTCCAAAAACCGTGAAATCATCCAGGAAAACCTCTAAGAAATATTCAATGTGATCAGAAAATATACTTAACATGAACCTATGAAATGTACCTAGAGAATTACATAATCCAAATTACATCCTTTTATATGAAAAAGTGCCTAAGTGACATGTAAAGGTTTTCTTCTCTTGATCCTCAAGAGAAATGGGTACCTGGAAATAACCTGAAAATCCATCCAAAAAGAAATAAAGAGTTCTCCATGCCAATCTCTTTAACATATGATCAATTAAGGGAATGGGGAAATGATCTTTTTGAGTGACCTAATTCAACTTACTAAAATCAATGCAAAATCTCCAACTATTTTGAATTCTCATAGGGATTAATTCATTCTTTTTATTCCTCACTATGGTTAGGCCAATTTTTTTTGGAACTACATGAATTGGGATAACCCACTGTGAATATGAGATGGGATAGATGATCTGAGCTTCCAATAGCTTCTCAATATCCTTCTTCACAACCTCCATTAAACTGGGATTCAACCTCCTATGGGGATATCTGATAGGTTTGGAATCTACCTCAAGAAAAATTCTATCTGAGCATATTTTTGGGTTTATTCCTAGAATATCACCTAAAATTCACCCTATCACTTAGATATTCTCTCTCAAAAGATGAATAAATGATTTCTCTTGCATATTAGAGAGATTATTAGCAATTATCACTGGTATTTTCTCTCCCTCCCTAAGGTACACATATTTCAAATCAGTGTGGAGTGGTTTTAGTTCCAGATCAGGGGTATGCTCAAGGTATGAAACTAAATTGACGTTTCCCACTTCCAAATGTTGGAACTCCTACAAAAAAGAAACTATATCATCTTCCTCATCATTTAAAAAATCATCAAAGAAATCAAATTTACATCTTCCTCCCATATGAAATCAAAAACTCCATAATTTTGGGAATCCACATGTTCAATGATATTTTCAATGGAAGAAGTATCTCCTAAGTATAAGAATTCATAAAACATACCTAATTATTCAATGGTTTCTTCACCAAATTCATGGTAAAGTGAAAAGAGGGAATAATCATCCGATGGGTGACTCATGGATTCAAAAATATTGAAGTGGACAATGCTCTCTCCAAACTCCATTGTGAGTGTACCCTCATGGAAATTGATTATGGTTTTGGACATATTTAAGAAAGGTCTCCCCAAAATTTTGGGTGAATGTAGCAAGACCCCATCTTCTTCCATATTTAGCATGCAGAACTCAGCTGGGAATAAGAGATCTTTGACTTTGACAAGGACACACTCCAAAACTTCTGCAAGGAAAACTGTGGATCCATTTTCAAGATGCAAAGAAGTGTTTACTGAGTGAGGAAATACATTAATTAAATCACCTAGATCACACAAAGAATTAGATAAATTTAAATAACCAATGGTGTATGAAATATAAAACTTCCCTAGATCTTGACATTTGGTTAGCAATTGTGGTTTGATAAGGGATAAGAAACTTCTTAACAAGTTGATACTTTCATTACATTGAATTATCCTCTTCCTAGTGAAAATATCCTTAAAAGATTTAGCATAATTTGGAATTTTTTTGACTGCTTGAAGTAAGGGGATATTGATTTCCACTTTCTAGAAGGTGTCCATAAATTCTTTTTGAAGTGATTTCTCATGCAATTTCTTAGATTCAGTCATCATTGATGGAAATGGTAAGGGTAAGTCTTTATTCTACCTTTGTTTCATTTTCAATGGTGTTTCTTATCACTTCTTTCTTGGCCTATCCTTATCTTCCTCCTCTTTCTTCTCTTCTTCATAGTGCATTTTTAGATAAATTTAAGAGTTTACAACTTCATTCTCCCTCAAATCATGTGGTCTTGTTTCAGGTTAATGGGATTCTGGTGGTGAGAGTTATTTTCCACTTATTGTTGTTATCATGATAACATTGTCCTTTGGGTTTGGGATTGTTTGGGAAGGAAGTTTCCTAGGACTTTTTGTTATGAAGTCAATGAGACTTTCAAACTTTCTGGACAAATATTTTACAGTGAATTTTAGCCCCTCAATATTAGATATATGCTGTTGGTTCAGAATTATGGGTTGTGCACTAGTTGATGGCTGCTCATAGGGTCTTGGTAAAGTGGGTGGTTAGTGGTGTGAAGGCTTGTTATAAGATTTATTTTGTTAAAATGGTGGTGGGTTTTGGAATTGTTGCTAGAATTGAGGTTGGTTTTGGAACTAGTTTTGTTTCGAGGTTCTAGCTTGATTCTACTGATTTCTAAACCCATATTGAATATGGTTAGGCTCTCTACATCCTTGATTTTGTTGGAACTATCTTTACTGAAAAGATTACACACATGTTTCCATTCCCTATATTTCAGTACATTGGTCAGTGAAATGACCAGGTGATGAGCATAAACCACATACCTTAGCCAGTGCTTGTTGGTGAATCACTTATTTCAAGGCCATCTGTCTCACCAAATTGGTTAGCTCTTCAATTTTAGTTTCTATTATGGGTGATGGATGAGAAGTCTGTACCTCATGAATACCTATTGTTCCAGTACCTCTTATACTAAACTATTGTGAGTTCTGAGAAATATTCTCAATCAAACCCTTGGCTTCTTCTAGTGACTTGTCAATCAATGCACCTCTAGATGACGCATCAAGAAGGTTTCTATCATTTTCCAGTAATCCTTGATAGAAGAAGACAATAAAGTGATGCTCCTCAGTGGCATGATGTGGGAAGCTGGCACATATCTTTTTAAATCTTTCCTAGTACTTGTAAAGGGTTTCTCCAGATGATTATCTGATGGCATAGATCTGCTTTCTGATGGTTGTGATTTTGGAGGCGGGGAAGAATATTTGCAGGAATAATCACAACAATTCATTCCGATCAACCACATATTTAGGTTTTAGACTATAAAACCATTCTTTGGAATCAACTTCCAATGAAAATGGGAAAGACACTTTACTTGTTCCTCAGCCACTCCACGAGGTTTGAAAGTTGAGCAGACATTGTGAACTCTTTAATATGTTTTTTGGGATCTTCACCTACTAGGTCATGAAACTTTGGGATTAATGGAATAATATTAGGTTTCATCTAAAAATCATTTTGTAATATTGTCATGAAAAATTGATTATTCTGATTAAGTAATTGTGGGGCACAAAGGTCTCTAATGGTTGGGTTTTGATTTCCATCCATGATGACAGGCTCAGAGTGAACATGTGAAGTTTCACTCGAGTATGTAAGAGAAATGTACTCAATTTCAGATTTTAAATTGAGGTTTCTTAGACTATTAAACAAGGTTCTTTAAATTTTAGGATCAAGAGGGAAAGTTTCAGTGTTTGAGGTTCTAGTCATGCAACTTTGAAAAGAAAATAAGAAAAGAGAAAAGAAAGAGAGAAAAGAAAATGTTGGCACTACCTACCCATAAACGATGCCAAGTTTTGACACGTGCCTATCGTGGGGTGTAACAAAAACATATATTACTTAAGTTAAAGTGTAGTAGAGTGGGTAACCTAGGTTTTCTCTATAGAGGAGTACACAACAATTATGTTTTCACTTAAATTAAAGAAAGAGGAAGAGGTTGTTTTTGGAATTGTTTGAGTTGAAAAAAAAATAAATTAAGAAATTAAAAATTAATATTGAAAACTAATGTATGAAGAGAGTGATAGGGTAAGGATATGATCACCTTTTTCAATGTCATCATAGTCACAAATATCATCTTCCCTCTCTTCCATTTGAATGAAAAATGAAAGACTCCTCGATTGAGTTATCAATCACCCTTGGTTAAAGAAACAAATGGAACTCACTCCTATGTGCATGGAAGTTCATAAAAAAATTCTAAACAACTAAGAAAAGTCTCAATAAAGAATTTTTTCTTATTATAACTCTATAAAAATTTCACTAGTTCCACACACATGACAATAATCGCTGGACACTCACCACCTAACACAATCTGCTTGATCGAGACAAATTGCACTAGGCGGTGGGAGATTAAAAGTATTTAACCAAAACTATTAACGTTGAATACACCAAACTCAAAACATTATAGCATTAAGAGAATTGGGAAACATTTAGAATATAAATAATTCAAAATAAAAACATGGTTTTACATTTATGCACAAAACTACAACATTACAAAAGTGAAACTCTCCTTTCCCCGATCACTCAAATGCTTTACCCCTCCATGTGAAGGGTAATAGAGTTGAAAGGGAAGAAGAGAGAATGATGAAAAAAAGAAAAGATAAAAGGGAAAATGAAAATAACTCCAATAACTCAATCCTCTAGCACATCCCCTCTTGAACATTCTTCATACCCTTTGAATTGATATGAACACTCTTATATATAGGCTTGTGGAGTAGAAAATTTCCCTCCAAAATTACTCTACCTAAAGTTTGAGTCTGATTATCATATTAAATGGATGAATATTGGGAAGTGGTCTTAATAAATGTCATTCCTATCTCTATTTTTCATGCTTCCTCAAAATCTCACTGATGTTGGACAAGTGTACCAAAAGTTATACTTGAATTACTAATGAAATCATTTTCTGCTCGAGGTGACTCTTCAACTTCCTCTTTTTGGATGCATTTAAATGAAGACTTAATGACCAAGTTTCTTCTATAAAATTTAATGGAAGCATGTTTATCGAAGTCTGGTTTCTCCTTCAACTTGAGTCACCTCATTTAGACATATTTAGGTCCAGATATGCCTCATTAATTTAGGTGGGGCCCATTTTGTTGACCGGAAAACTTTTTCCACTTTCTGAATTTTTCTGGGCCATTGTGTGTCGAATTGGAGTTTATAATTTTGACTTAAATAATATTAGAGATAATGAACATAAGTTAGAGGACATTATGTCATTTTTATTTGGTTATACAATTATAAGAAAAATTTTAGTGTTTAGTCTTGGAGATACAGAGGACACCATATTTTCAAAAATTAAAGATCGGGATTTTTCAATTTCATCTGTAAAAATAGCTAGAATCTTAAACTTCTCTCTTGAGGTAGTTTATCGTTTAGAATTAAAGAATATCAGAGATAATGAACATAAGTCAGAGGAAATTATGTCATTTTTATTTGGTTCTACAAGTATAATAAATATGTTAGTGAAGGATCTAGAACCTGATCAGACGATTCTTGTTAAGTTTGTGAAAATAAGGATTGCACCTAGGATGTTAGAGATGGAGAAGATTTTGTTTCTTGACATGTACATAATGTTTTTACTTATGAGTGAAATCAAGTTGAATTTTCTAAGATATATAGTAAGATATCTCAAATAATACTATCAACCAGAGGCTAGAATGAAATTCTATACCTATGGAAGGTTCATTTCAAAATTACTATTTAAGTTTGATATGGTAAGATTAATAGATGCTACAGTAAGATGCCACAATATCAATATTTTCAATGCTGGAACTCTAAGGAAGATTGACTTCTTTTGCAGTACTGTGAAAGGCAAGCTTATGCCTGTTGGAGCTGAGGAAGACCAGGAATCGACTCAGTGGGTGAAACCTACTAAATATAAGGAAGGAATGGTAGAATATATAGCAAGTGGAACTTCAATAAGATTAATATTTGAAGTAGTTGATCCACCTTCTTATGAGGAAAGTCAAGAAGGACTTAAGAAGAAAAGTTACAGAGTGGCTTAAGCTGGTGAGGAGCCAACTCAAGAAAATGCTGATGCAACTGAATCTCTTATGAGCTACAGATTTATTAGAGAATCTACAATACAAAAAATTGAACAACCAACAGTTTCTTAGATTGAGGTGACTACTCAAGTGGAAAAAGAAATTATGCCTCAAACTATTGAAAAGCCTAGAGAAGTTGAAGTGGCTAGACTTGAATCTGATAAAACTGAACAACCTAATGAGATTGTTCAAGATGAATTAGCTCAAGAGGAACCTATATTAGAGGAACTAGTCTTAGAGGAACTCAATGAAGAAGATGCTCAGGAGGAGAAACATCCTACTAATGTGAATCTAGAATAGAATCTTTTTGAGATTCATACTGAAGTTATTAATGAAAATTTTTCTGTGGACGAGTTAGTTCATGACTCTGAGGAAAAATATGTTGAGAAATCGATAGATAACGCTACAGATTAGAGATCTGATGCTCAATATTTGACTTTAACTTTAATAAATCAAGTTGATAATCTTGCACGGGGTGACTCTGATTTTGAGAATGATCATGTGGAGGAGTTAATCTGAAAATTTAATAAAGTTCAAGCTGAAAATGCATTATTTAGAAGAGAATTAGAAAAGGAGAGATAGAAGTTTTAGAACATGAAATATAGTTTAGTTTCAAAAATGGAAGTGGAAGTTTATAAGAAGGAAATGTTAGTTGAAGTTGGAAAACTGAAATCTGAAATTATACTGAAATCAGATTTGGAAGAATTCAAAATTTTTATGGAGAAATAGTTTGAAACTACCAGGGATAGTCAAGAAGGTACCTCAGGTACTTCGCCTGATATGATAAGGATATTTCAGGCCATTACAATAGTAATGAGCAATATGAATGACAAATTGTAGGACTTACAATGTAACAGTGCTCTATTATCTGTTATGCTGGATAATCAAAAGCATCTTATTGACCAGATTACATCAGATGAACCAGGGGTCAGAGTTTTGTTGAACAGATTCAAAAAGAATCTAAATTAGTTTATTGATAAGGAATAGAGGTTACAAGAGTTTTTTAGAGTCAATTTGATTGAAGATATCCATCTGAATCAGGAAGGAAGGGATCTCATAGTCTGGTTAGGTGATAGACTGATGAAAAGGTTGCGACTGCAGATGTCAGAGCTCAAGGAAGTTATTTAGAGGTGCTAAAACCTATTTCCCAAACCTATTTAGCCTAACCTTGATTCCAGTTCTAATTTCTGTACTTGTATATATATTTTCCATAATATATACTTGCATCTCATTTTCATATATTTTGATTTATTTTACTGTACTGCCTATGTTAGAATGCCAGTAATCCAATTTTAAATATTATTAAATAGTTTATTATATCATTTACTTAAGTTCAGTGCTACTTTAAAATGCGTTATATTCCTTATTATATCATTCTTTTTGATATCACAAAAAGGGGGGGGGATATGGAATAACACAACAATTTTTTTATATAAATATTTTATGCTAAATCTTTTACCCATAGGGATAAAAGAAACCTTTTCATTTTAAGGGGGGAAATTTCTAAAAGTTTTTTTTTGGAGAAATTTTTGGATAAACACAAAAATTTATTATCTAATGAAGAGATATTATTTTAATTTATAAAGGGGGAAAATGTAAAAATTAAGAAATAATTTTGTTAAAATTAAATATTGTTTTTATCTTTGCAAAATTCTAAACTATAAGCAATTAATTTTGTAAGATAATTTCATTGGTAATTTCATGGGTTTTGTGATCATCAAAAAGGGGGAGATTATTGAGCAAGTGTTGTTTTCAACAACACTCTATTTTATTAAGGGGATATTATTGAGAACAATACTATATCTCTTTATGATGATTTTAATGTTCACAAATACCCTTATTTGTTATTCTAATGATTTTACTTTGAGTATATTTTAGGAAATTAATATTCTTTATTTCTCTATTTTAGAATAATATTAAATAATTTAATCCATGTGGAATATTTGAAAAAGTGTTCAGAAATTGTTTTGGTATATTAACATGTTATGGAAACACTGTTCATTCTCTACATGTTCAGAAATCACTTTCACGCGTTTTGGAAACACTGTTCATACCCTACATTGTGGAGCGTAGCATAAGGATGGAATCCGTCATTTACTTTATGACATATCAAAAAAGTATAGTTAAGAAACTATATATTATAGACCAAAGTATGGAAGAACAACCCTATGTTTAGAAGGAACCTTACATTCAAGATATCATAAAAGTATAGAAGAAGAACCCTACATTAATATGGAACGTTATGTTTGTTTCTCAAAAAGTATGGTTCATCAAACTTACTTTTTTAAACAAACTTATATTGTATCAAAAATTATGGATCATGTACCTCACGTTTAGAAGCTGATAAAAGTATAGATCATCAACCTTAATTTTATAATGAACCTTACATTCTATCAAAAAGTATGGATCATGTATCTTATATTTTTCTAAAAAGGAAAAGTATGGATAATATACCGTACGTTTGAGAGTTGAAGAGAAAATTATGGTTGATCAAACTTATGTTGTGAACCTTACATTATGAACCTTACATTCATAGAAATAATTCTATTCAGTTCAACCCTACGTTTGGCGTCATAGATTTAAATTACAACTTTATTGCCCAATGGTATTTATGCAGATTATTAGGCTGATTTCCAGCCAAATTCAAAGCCTGATTTTAAAGCATGTCTTTGATTGAATCAAAGCAATTTATTTGTGATTCAAAGGATCGATTTAAGAGGATATTTTATTACTGAATATTAAGGGGAGTTATGACTGCTCTATTATTCAAACATTCAAGATTCTTATGGAGACTTCTGTGGATCTTGACTTGAAAGGAAAACTTTCTTTTTTATTCTATATATCTGTGATATTTTTTATTACATAACAAGGGGGAGAATTATCGAAAAGAAGATAAAGATAACAAGCTATTGAATTTTTTGACTACTATTTATAGAGATATTCAAGATTTACAGATCAGTTGTTACAAGGTACGATCAAACTCTATTTTCTGAAGAAGAAGAAACATTTTGAAGATTCACCGTTTCTATATCGAAGATCTTTTGTGAATCAATTGTTGTTGGAGTTTCTAAATTTATTTCTATATCTATTTCAACTGGATCGACTCAGAACTTCCATTATCTGAAGAACATCTTTTATAAATATGATGATCTATCTACTATCAGTTGCGTGCTACAGCAACTGTGAAGAACAACTAGAAAGTATTTCAAGACAAATAATCCTTTTATTTTAAGTAATCGACTTCTCGTACTAAGCTGTGTATTTGGTTATGTATATGAACCATAAGGATATGTTTTTAGCCTTAGCTTGTAAAGGTGTCAACTGCCTATACTCAGTTGTGGATAGCCTCTTGATAAAATGACCAGATAGTGAAAATCACCAAGCTCATGGAAGTAGAGCGTTGGTGGGGTGGACTAGGGGCCTTTTGTTCCCCGAACCACCATACATTCTTGTGTCCTTTAACTGTTTATTTTTCACTGCATAAAAAATCTGATAATGGTAAAAGGACAGACTCATCCATCATCATGATTTGTGAAGAATTTGTAAAAGTCACAATTCACCCCCTATTGTGCGTATTTGGTATAACCTGATCCAACACACAGTGCATGTCAATCCCATATAGCCAACTATATTCTCGACTTTCTAAGTGTAGACTAATTTGATCAATGAATACATCACGTCATTTATCCTTATAGATAATCATGTCACATATATTTTATCCAGATAGATATATAATATCTTGGTGTGGCTGCACACTCCCATAATCTATCTCAATCAAGGGTCCAGATGCCATACTCATCATACAAGAGAAAAAAATCTCATTTTGGTTAAGCTCCAACCGATGAAATGATCAATAACATACCCAACCCCCCCGATTAGCTAAGTTCATATGTTGACTTGTGTAATTTGGGTATCAAAGTATAAAGGTTTACATGTTAGGTATCTCACCAATCTCAGGTAATGGATACTTAAATATGATCCATGAACCCTTAGTATACAAAAGAAATCCATGTATGGTACTTCATATGTTATACTTATTAGGCCATCCAACACATAAAAAAATATCACATTAATTGTTTTGTACCTCATGAGCATATTCTGTATCTCTATACAAGAATCCTACTCATGATAACCTTAAAATTTCATCATAACCTATAATACATCATGAAAATATTGGTTATGGATAACTCAAAGTTGTATTTTGAGAGGTCAATTATCATTGTACTTCACAAAAATTATATCTATATATACATTTATATAGCTAATGTGACAGACTGATAAAATGGAGGTTGCCTTTTAATCATGATACATTTTAATATTCTTAAACTATTTGATAATATTAACATGATACCTTTTAATATTCTTAAAATATTTAAGAATATTTGACAAAACCAATATAAGCAATGACTGTCATATCATATATGATAAAATGCCAAATCAACCTTATGTTTGCTACACTTTCTAGGTTTAGATAACTCTTTACATCATATGTATTTCCCATCACATCTTTATGTGATAATGTCACATATCTATGTGACTATATGAAAAAACCCTCCCACTAAACTCTTTTTGTGAGAAACATCTATGAAGTAAGCCTATCTAAATAATGGTGAGACTTAGGAATCATATTCATAACTTTCCAACTTCTAGAAAATATTCAAACTTCTTAACTTCTCAACATCATATGTTATGATGTCAACTTCTGTTTTCTACTTATAACTTTTTCTAAGTTCATCATCATAATCATACTTTAAACCCTACCCCATTGATTTTTTTCTTGAAATAATGTAACTACTTACATTATTGTTAATCGGTCCTCCTAAAAAAATTTAGGATAAAGTGAAAATCAATTTAATATGATAACTAAATATAACTCTTGCATTTATTTTTACTACCACATCCTAAACTCTTTTAGGATAAAATGATAACACTTTTTTAAGGTAACTAATGTTACTCTTTACATTTTTCTTTACCGCTATACGCTAAACTCTTTTAAGATATCAATTATAATTCACTTTCCATTTTGACTGGTATAATCCTTCAAGAAAAATTGTCTTTTCATTTTTCATGATAAAAAAATGTAACTATTTACATATTTTTATCATCACATAACCTAAACCCTTTTAGGATATTGAGTAATGATACTTTATCTTAAACATATATAATAGTGATATCCACTTTCTAAATAGTAACTAATTGTAACACGTTTCATTTTTATTTATCATCACATATTTTAAATTATTTTTGGATATAAAGTGGAAAACACTTTAACTTCAGATTGGTGTTATCCTTTATTTGTTAATTTTTAACTTCTCTAAGTCTAATCATACTCCCACCAGCCTCTTATACACTATATACTTTTCAAAATATTTGGATAAGATATAAAAAACATTTTGTGTTACAAAAAAACATTTATTTCCTTTTAGTAGGAATATTTAACAAATAAACTATTTTTTCCATATCATATATGGTATTCTATGTGTTTGGAACCTTTTAATTTTAAAATAAGACTATTAAAATATACCACTTATGGGAGGACAAAACACATTACAATATATTTTTAACAAATAGATGGATAAACACTTTTATCCAAATCTTCTTCTCAAAACATGTTATAGGAATTGATGAATCATAAACCACGTGTATTCATTTAATCATCTCATACTTGTTTATAAGAGCACTTTTTTATAAAACAAATTCACTTATCACATAAGAGAAATGAGATGAATATACACATATTTTACTTAGATTCATTTGATCTTCACACTATCTTTTATATTCATATGTAGTAACTCTTTGCTTCATATATGTAAACTATAAGTTCAAACAATTATTCCTTTAATTTTGAACTCCTGTATATTTACAACCCTTTGTAAAATATATGTTGGTCGAATTAGGACACTCAAGAGTGGGGTGAATTGAGTTCCTATTAAAATTTCTTTTTAAAAAATTTATATAAAAATGATTCCCCTAATTAAAATAAAACAGGAGAATTAATCATGGTAATAAAATTATAATAGTTTGAATCTTCAAATAACTTCTCAGAAGATTGATTAGTTCTTAGTAATATCAATATGAGATATTGATACCCCTTTTGAAACTATTATGATAAGGAAAAATAGTTATAACTACCATCCAAGACAAACTATTGAAGTAAAATGTAATTTTCTGAAAAATTAATTAAAATAGAGAAAGACTAAATTGAAACACACAACTGATAAAACAAGTTGTTCAATCTCAAGATGAGACCTAATACACTACACTTGGTGATCACCTTCCACTAAGAAATATATATATATATATATATATAGATTTGATCCAAACCCTAAATCAGGGTTAACAATAGTACAGAGGACTATCTAGGTCACAAGGCCTCTTCCACTATTCATTGTGTGAAAACAAACAACCAGGTCACACAGGACCTCTTCCACAGTTACACATGGGTAAAACAAAGTATATAAAGATGTTTAAGCAAGGATATATTGTATCCTCTAGTTTAATACAGGAGACAGAGTGAGTTTTTATACGGACACACACCCTACTCGACAAGCCATAAAAACAGTACACAACAGAGAAAAAATAATGAGAAAGGATTAGAAATGCTCTGAGTGTTGTTCTTTGTAGCTCTGGACTTGTAGGATGTAGTAGATGTTATTTTTGAGTCCTCTTATGAAAACAGAGTATCGTAGATCTCATGCTATGGTTTCTATTTCTATGATATGTTCTTTGTAGCTCTTATTCTTCTTAGGTTTTCTACTGTGAGAATGTTTGAGGCTGTGATCTACAACAGTTCATCCTTCAAGAATCGATAGTTCTTTGTGTGTTCTTCAGTATATGTGTTCTACTCTTTTTATGGGCATTCATCTTTTCAAACTCTTTATGCTCCAGTGCCACACTTTTTTTATATCAGGTGCATGTGTTGGAGCCTACATGATGCATGATTTCTACACCTCATACCTCATAATATCATGTGACATGTCTATAAAGAAACATTAATTAAGTTAATGCCATTAAATGACTCAAATATAACTGTTATAAATAATTCTAAAATTAATTTGAAAAAGATAGAAAAATAGTGAAGGAATGGTGTCATAGTTTGTCTTGAAAAGGTGTCACTAGAAATGATGTATTCTCCTTTTCCTTTGAGTAGTAAGGTATTCACAGTGAGACAGTCACGGTTCCATAGTTTCACTTGAGATCTGGAACCAGTAGCACATATGCAATGTCATGATCATAATGTATCAGGTAACGATGTCTATTCCTTTTTCAAAATTCTGAATGGTGTCTTGTTACGATGTTTTGAAGATGGTAGCAAGGAACCAATGTCACAAGATTCATGACATCTAGAACTGGTTACGGTGTCAGAGTCATGGTGTCTGAGTTATGGTGTCTGAGTTACAGTGTCTGAGTTATGGTGTCTAAGTTACAATGTCTTAGTTACAATGTCTGAGTTACAATGTCTTAGTTACGGTGTCTAAGTCAAGGTGTCTGGGACTTTTCCAAAATTTGAAACCGATGGTAGACTTACGGTTTCTCAAACTTATCCAAATATCTGTAAACTGTCTTAAGAAGTAATACTCACATAATGGATTAGACTTAAGCATTAGTATAATAAAAAATATTATAACAAGATCAAACATAGTTTACAAGATTCAAACATGATTTGTGAGATTATGAATCATGATCTTGTGAGCGTTTAGACAATTAGTTGTAAGCATTAAACCATAAGGAAAGATTTGTGATATGTTAAACATGATTTGCATGATTTACGAGCATTAAAACATGAGGAGTCCAATAATCTCCCCCCTTTTGATGATCACAAATCATGGAATTTATTATACATATATTTATTAGCCATATATTTTAATAATGCCTTTTCTTATTTCTCCCCCATTTGGGATTATCAAAAAGAGAATAAGAAAAAATAAACTAAAAACTAAATGAAGGTAAGAAAGAAAATAAACAACAATGGTGCACATTGTATTGGATAGAATGATAAAGTCCATTTCAACCAGAAGGAAAAATAAAATATATCCCTGTCAAAATACATCCTTCACTTCTCTTTAGCACCAGTAGTCTTCTCTTTTATCTTGGGAGAAACACCAGAAGGGGCCATAGAAGAAAAAGTAAAAGTTGGAGAAGGGATAGGTACAACTAAGGGAGAAGGAAGAGGCACTCCTTAAAAAACAAAAGGTTCTAGAGTTGGTTTAGTTGAAGACCGAGGCAAGGGTTGTTCAATAATAACTAGTATGATTTGAATCAGAGCCTGAGATACATACATGGTAGCAGGAGAAGAGGTAGTTGAGGGGGAAGGGGTTGAACTAGACCACAAAGGGGAACCTGTAGGATTTACTTTGGAAGTACTTTGCACATGTAGATAAGGATTCGACAACTTAATGAAATCAGTAATGATCTCACATTCATACTGTATATACTTCTCAAAGTAATCTTTGTTCTCCAAATTTTTTTCCAAAAAAGTAGTGAATTATTATATCTTATGAACTTGAGTCTTGAAGGCTTGATTGATAGGAAGAATTTTCAAATTCTCTACTAGGTATTTGAAGTGATTGGTCAGATCATGCTAAGAATAAATTCTATTGAAGTAGAAGTCTACTTTCTTAGAGATTTATTCATGAGAATCATTTGCAATATTTGAATGTATCCTCACCAAATCAAGTACTCAGTCCCTATTCTTGATGACAGTAGAGAAACCTTCCATATCAACACCACTTAACACTGACTGAAGTTCTCCTTTAATAGTAGTTCTGATCAGGTCACTGTCCATAGGCTGAGATGGCTGTCCAGAGGCATTTGAAGCTGTAATGGATGAAGTGAGAGACTTAAGTTGATTTAGAACTTTATGTAAACATACCTTATACTCACCAGTCATCTTGTTAAGTCCAAAAACAAGATCACACATCTCATTGACTATCTTTATGTTTATCTCATCCACTTTTTCATACATTGAAGTCAAATTCGGTTAAATCATAGATACAACTTTCTGTGGGATCTGATCACCAAAATCCTCAACAGGACGAGCTATATGAACTTATTCTGTTTGCAACACTTTCTTCATATCTTCAATAGATCTAAGAGAATTCACCTCATCACTCAACTATTTATTCCCAATCCTAACTTCTTTTACTTTATGCATCATTTTCATTTGAATTTTCCATATGATTTTCTCTAATAGAAAGGAAACATCTCTTTCACTAAGATTAGTCACCAGGATAGGTTGTGACTTTATGATCTTTGCAAAACTAAATAAAATATTGTTTCCAAAAGCTTTTAGATCTTTGTGACTCACAACATCAGAATATTCTTGAGTAACTTCAAGAACATGAACTGAAACAGGTTTAAGCTCCTTATCAGAGGTTACTCATATGGTAGAAATTGGTTTCAATTGAAACACGTTGGAAAGATCTATACGTTTTACTGAGGCCTGTTGGGTATTATCCACATAAAAATAACTGGGAAACCTATACCAGGTATCCATAGTGTTTTGGTCATAGGATTGGGAACTTGAACACTTTCAAAACTAGGGTGTTGCTCCCCCTTAAGAGATACATCTCTCCTGGGACTAAGAGATTCAATCTCTTAACCCACTTCCAAATTTTCATCTCTATCAAGCTCACCCATATCTTTTCTAGCTATCTTAAAATCTCATTCCATCCTTCAGTAGATAAGATAACTTGAGGTTCAAATGTTTCTTCTGACTGTTCCCCAATAGCAGTATCTTCCTCAATAGCAGGTTCTTATTATTCAGTATGATCTTCTTCAAAAGCAGGCTCTTTTTTGATAGAAGACTCTTCCCTTATATCAACACTTCTTTTAGAAACAACTAAATATTTTTCAACTACATCTTGTGGAATAGGTAGGTCATCGCCTTCTTTGTCTAAGGCAGTTCCTTCCTTAGGTGCAACTAATGCATCTTCTACTTCTTTTTCTAAACAATAAAAAAATTCATCTAGTTCCAAACCAGGGTCATATTTGTTCTTATGTATTGAAGGATTATCAATCGGATTAAACTTCTCATAAAATATTTCATTATCTTCCACCCAAGAAATTTTCCAAGGATTCTAGCTAATTTTCATTCTTCTGATTGTATACATTGAGATAAAAAACTCATAATCCTTAATTACTTCTTCATTTGGACCAACTACTCCTTTAGTAGACAACATTGTAGAAATTAATCTTGAATAAAACAAAGAAGTTTATTTCGAAGTTGTCATGATCATTTCACACATGTGAAGTATAACATACTTACACAGATTGACCTTGTGACCATTCTTCATAATATGTATCAAGAATAAATCTTGATACTTAAGGGTAGAAAAATATACTTTTCTTGGAAAAATAATATTTTGAATAAACTTAAATATCAACCTTTTCTCACCATTAACCTCAACTGTAATTTCCCTTCTCTTCTTCTTATTTCTAGTCAAACTTATCAAGGCCTCTTCTAAGGTAAACACATCTCTAGGAGGATGAGGACCTCTTTGGTAATACTCAAATATTCCTTTATGAGGTATTCCTAGGAATCCAACCCATAACCTGAAAGAAAAGGTACACCTTTGACCATTAACCCATCTTCTTATAACAAAGTCATATTTAGAGTTGAACGAGAAATGAACATACTGATAAAACTGAGAAAGAAGCTTTGGATAAATTGGTATATTCTATTTCGTGAACAAAATCATCCATCCTTGTTCTTCTAGTACTTTTAAAATGAGTGACTTACTGGTCATCAACCACTTTAGATAGACTTCTTTCTTTGGCAATACTGTTCTATCAACAAGGCTTGGATTCAGTAGTCCCTGAGGCATTATTTTCAGAGCCCTTTTTACTTTCTTCTAAGACCCACGTTTCTCAGGAGTTGATGAAGAATGACGCTTCATTTTGGGAATCCAATGTGGCTTTGAGAAAGGTGTAAGGTTGAAAGAGGGATAAAAATATGAGAAAAGGATTTTGGTTTCAATAGAAGAGAGCTTGAGTGAAGAGAGGAGTGGAAGATATCTAATTTTTTTTATCATTTAGGGATTTCAAAAGTCACAAACAAAAATACACAATATAAAAATAATAAAGTAATCAATAAAACAATAAAGGAAAGAAAATATTTTAAAAAATAAATCCAAGTTATTATGGTGAGACTAAAACAGGTCATCACAGTGTTAACATTACGGTGTGACTATAAACGGTGCGACCGTATCATTGACACAACAAGTACAAGACAGTAAATGAGAGACAATAATTGTGAGACCGTAAGTGTGAAACAGTTAGTGTGAGACTATAAGAGTGAAATAGTAACTGTGTGACTATAACTGAGAGACAGGAACTATAGGACTATAACTTGTGAAACCGTGAATCATGAAACTGTAAACTATGAAACAATAATTATTTAATTAAGACTTATAATCCCTAACTCATTTATGATGTAATTTATCCTTTCATAATTTAATAGTTTAGTGAATATATCAACAAGATTATATTCAGTGCCAATAAATTCCAAAGTGATATCACCTTTTTGATAATGATCTCTCAAAAAGTGATGCCTTACATCAATATTTTTAGTCATGGAATGTGAAACAAAATTCTTTGAAATGTTAATAGCACTTGTATTGTCACAGTTTATAGGTACATGTCTGAATTGATATCCAAAGTCTAATAAAGTGCGTTTCATCCACAAAATTTGTGCAAAACAAATACCAACTTCTATATATTCATCTTCGGTAGTAGATAATGCAAAAAAAATTGTATTTTACCACACCATGATACTAGAGACTTGACTAAAAGGTGACATGTTCCAGATGTGCTCTTTCTATCTATCTTAAAACCACCAAAATATACATCTAAGTAGATAACTAAGTCAAATGATTGTCCTCTAGTATAAAACAGTCCTAAATTGGTTGTCTGTTTGAGGTATTTGAAAATACTTTAAACAATATTTAAATGATACTCTTTGGGGTTTTCTTGAAAATGTGCACACATGAAAACACTAAACATAATATCAGGATGACTAGTAGTTAAGTAGATTAAACTTACAATCATTCCTATATAAGTGGTTTGATGAATATATGTTTCATTTTCTTCAAAATCTAACTTACAGGTAGTACTCATTGGAGTATCACTACTTTTAGTGCTATCCAAGAAAAAATGTTTTATAAGATATTTTGTATATTTTTTTTGATTTAAAATAATACCTTCTTTATTTTGAAAGATTTGAAATCCAAGACAGAATTTTAGTTCACCCATTAAACTCATTTCAAATTCAATTTCCATCATTTTTGAAAAATCAATACATAAAGAATTTCTTGAAGATCCAAAAATAATATCATCAAAATAGATTTGAACAACCAAAACATCCTTATAAATTCGTTTTATAAAAAGATTAGGATCTGCTATACCTTTTTTTAAACCTTTGGAAAGAAGAAAATTACTTAATTTATCATACCAAGCTCTTGGAGCTTGTTTTAAATCATATAAATCTTTTTTAATTTAAATACATTATTTGAAAATTGAATATTTTTGAAACTAGGGGTTTGTTCAACAAAAATATCCTCAACTATATAACCATTTAGGAATGCAGTCTTGACATACATTTGATATAGTCTGAAATTTAGAAGTGTTTCATATGCAAGAAAGATTCTAATGGCTTCAATTATAGCTACTAGTGCAACGAATTCTTCATATTCAATTCATTCTTCTTGACTATAACCTTGTGCAACCAATCGAGCTTTGTTTCTAACTATGTTACCAGCTTCATATACTTTTTTCCTGAACACCCATTTAGTGCCTATGGTCAAGGTGTCTTTGGGTCTATTCATAAGTTTCCAAAATTTATTCCTTTCAAACTGATTAAGTTTCTATTGCATAGACATCACCCAAAACTCATCAATGATAACATCATTTATGTTTTTAGGTTCAAGCTGTGAAAGAAATATTGATGTTCAACTTGATTTATTAGAGAAGCTTTAGTCTATGTCGCTTTATCTAAATCTCCAACAACAACATCTAAAGGACGATTCTTAAGGCTTTTAACACATCAAGAAAAATAAGGGATAGTAATTTTTAGGTTCTTCAGCAGGTTTGGGTTAATTATGGCTTGAATCTGGAGAATTTCCAGAACCAGAAGTTTTATCTAATTCCTTCATAATATGGTCAAAAGATTTTTCATTGATGTTAAAATTTGACATATAATCCTCAAGATTTTCTAGGGAGGTCTTAGGTTCATGTGGACCTGCTTCATAAAATTTGACATGTACATGTTATTCCATACATTTGGTTATTTTATTAAAGACTCTATAGGTTTTACTAGAGATTAAATATCCTAGAAAAATTCCTTCATCACTCTTGGATGCAAAATTTTCAAGACTATCCTTAGTGTTAAGTATATAGACTCTGCAATTAAAAACTTTGAAGTAATTAACCTTAGGTTTTATATTGTTCCACAACTCATAGGGAGTTCTTTTAAGAATAGGTATAATTAACACTCTGTTGATTTTGTAACATGATGTATTAACAACTTTAGCACAAAAGTAGATATTTAAGCCATACTCAATAAGCATTGTTCTAGGAATTCCTTTTAAGGTTATATTTCTTCTTTCTACAACACCATTTTATTAGGGTGTCTTAGGGGCAGAGAAGTTATGACTATAGCCATTTGTGAGAAAAAGGATTCAAACTCTTGGTTTTCAAACTCACGACCATGGTCACTTCTTAGATATTAGTTTCTAAGATCACTAATATTTTCTACCATCCTAGAATACTTAGTGAAATGAGAGCAGAATTCACTTTTGTGATCCAAGAAGAAGATCCAAGTATACCTAGAATAGTCATCTACAAGAACATAAACACAGTGCTTCCCATTTAAACTAGAAACTCTAGATAGTCTAAAAAAATCCATGTGAACCAACTTGAGAGGTTTTTAAAACTTCTTTCTTTGGCTTGAAAGAGATTTTGTGTTGTTTTCCCTTTTGACAAGGATTACACACTTTATCATTTGGAAACTCAAGTTTGGGTAGGTCCTTGACTAAACCATTTCCAGTAAGCTTTTTAATGGAGTTTATATTGAAGTTTCCTAGTCTTTTATGAAAAATACAAGACTCTTTGTGAAAATCACTTGAGCATGAAAATTTTTTAGAAACTAAAGAATCTAAGTTCATAGCATAAACATCTTCGTTTCTAAAAGCAGAAAAGACTAGTTTATTTTTAGAGTTACAAACATTGCAAGCATCATTTTAAAATTTAACATGAAATCCATCACCACATAGCTGTGAAATACTAAGCAGATTATATTTTAATCCATCAATAAAAATTAATTTATAAATTAAATTTGAGTTAGATTTACCAATCTCTCCTAATCCAATTATTTTTCCTTTAGCATTGTCACCAAAAGTTACATGCCCCCCATCAATATTTATTAAATTCTTAAAGAATGAGTAATATCTTATCATGTGTCTTTAACATATACTATAAAAGTACCATAATATTTTACAGGATCTCTTCAAACAACTTTCCTCAGATGTGGTTGTCATAAAACACATATTGGATTTGTCATCCTTTTAATCATGTGAAGACTCTGAGTCACTTGAACTGTCTTCAGAATCACCCCATGTTTCCTTCATGGAATTTTTATACTTTCTATCTTTGTCCTCATACATCTTATTATATTTTATCTTAGGACAATCATCATTTACACGTCCTTTCATTTTTCATTCATAACAGACTATTTCATCAGATTTGTCACTTCTCTTCCAACCCTTCTTCTAGTTTTCCTTGTGATCACATCTTCCTTTGAAGTTGGGATTTCTGAAAAATTTCTTCCTTTTATAAAACTTCTTAAATTTTGTATATAATTGACCCACTTCCTCATCAATATCTGATGATGAATCTTCATTACTTTTATTGTCATAATGAGGTTCTATCATTTACTTTTCCTTATTCTTATAAGTAGTGGTTTTGAAAGCCACTAACTTTCTATTAGGTTCATCTTCCTCTTCCTTGTTGACTTTTAATTCTTCCTCATACACCATATACATTCCTATCATCTCTTTTAGTGGTAGTTTTCTAATATCACAAGATTATATAATTGAGACATAGGCCCCTCTCCATCTATCTAGTAAGCATATGAGTATTCTCATAATTTTCTCCTTGGTTGTAACATCTCTTCCCAGTGAAATAATTGTATTCACAATTTCATTAAACCTAAGATACATTTCAGAAATAGTCTCATCAGGATTCATTTTAAAGTTATCATATTTAATAGTATATGTGTTAAGTCTCATTTCCTTAACACTAGAGGTTTCTTCATGTGAAACAGATAAAGTATTCCAAATTTAATGGGCTGTTTTACATGCCTAAATTCTATTAAAATCTTCATCTCCTAAAGAAAAATATAATTTATTCATGTATTTTCAATTATTGTTATAAGGAGACTTATTTGGGTCATCACAAGTGTGCCTATTAGTAGAAGGAATCTTATATTCATCTATAATTGAAGACCAAATCTCAAAAGCCAAACTTTCTAAGTGCATTTTCATTTTAATTTTCCATTGTGTATAATTTGTTCCATTAAAGAATATAGGTCTCTTGGTAGAAGAACCTTTTAATCTATTATCCATACCAAAGAAATCAGATTTTAAAGAACTGTATATTTAGAACTAATAGTAATTTAAAGATCTTTAAAACACAACTAAAATCACAGTAGAAAAATATTTAAAAACAGATTTAAAATTCTAACAAATAGGGATTTAAAAAATTATTTGATACCAAATTTTAGTCAGAGTATGACACTAAAGAGGGGTCTGAATTGAGTTTCTATTCAAATTTCTGTTAAAAAGTTTATTTAAAAAGAATTCTCCCAATTAAAATAAAACAGGCCAGTTAATCAAGGTAATAAAATTATAATAGTTTGACTGTTCAAATAGCTTCTCAGAAGATTGATTAGTTCTCAGTAATATCAATATAAGATATTTATACCACTTTTGAAACTATTCTAATAAGGAAAAACAATTTTAACTACTATCCAAGACTAACTATCAAAGTAAGATTTAGTTTTCAAAAAAATGAATTAAAATAGAGAAAGACTAAATTGAAACCCACAGCAGATAAAACATGTGGTTCAGTCTCAATATGAGACCTAATCCACTCCACTTGGTGATCTCTTACCACCAAGAAATACATATAGCTTTGATCCGCACCTTGGATCAGGTTTAACAATAGTACATAGAAATGTCCAGGTCATAAGACCTCTTCCACTTTTCTTCATGGGAAAACAAACAACCTAGGTCACATGTGACCTCTTCTATAGTTACACATGGGTAAAAAAAAGTTTAGAAATATGTTTAAGTGAGGATATCTTATATCCTCTAGTTTAATGTAGGAGACAGAGTGTATTTTAATATAGACACACACCCTACTCTACAAGTAATAAAAACAATAAACAACAAAGAAAAGATGACGAGAAAATATTAGAAATGATCTGAGTGTTGTTATTTGAAGCTCTGAACTTTTAGGATGTAACAGATGTGATTTTAGAGTCCTCTTGTGAAAAAAGTGTATCGTAGGTCTCATGCTCTGGTTTCCAATATGATGAGATGTGCTTTGTTTCTCTTATTATTCTTAGGGTTGCTACTGTAATATTTTTTTAGGGTCTGATCTTTAGCATTTCATCCTTCAGGAATCAAGAGTTCTTCATGTGTTCTTTTGTATAAGTGTTCTTCTCTTTTTGTAGGCATTAAACTTTTTGAACTCTTTATGCTCTAGTGACATGATTTTCTTTTTATATCAGGTGCTTGTGTTGGAGCCGTCATGATGTGCGATTTCTACACCTTGTACCTTGTACTATTAGGTGACATGTCTACAAAGAAACATTAATTATGTCAGTGTCATTAAATGACTCAAATATTTCCATTAGAAATAAATTTTAAATTAAGTTGAAAAAGAAATAAAAATAGCTAAGGAACAATATATTTGTTTGTACTGAAATGCTGTCACTGGAAAAAGTGTCTTCTCCTTTGGCTTTGATTAGTAAGGTAGTCATAGTGAGACAGTCACAGTTCCATAGTTTCATTTTAGATCTGGAACCAGTAGCACATATGTGGTGTCAGGATCATAATGTATCAGGTAACAGTGTCTAGTCCTTTGTCAAAATTCTGAATGGTGTCTTGTTACGATGTTTTAGAGATGGTAGTAAGGAACCAGTGTCATAGGATTTATGAAATTTGGAACTGGTTACGGTGTCTGAGCTGCTGGGACCAAGTTGAATGGAGAAGAAAGTTTGAAGAGTTAGCCTTTGCAGAGTGTTGTATTTTGTTGTCAAAGAAGATAAATCAATTCACTTTGTAGAAGGATCACAAATCAGCGGGATGCGCGAAAAAGAAAGTTGTGCACGTAATATCAGCGGGCTGCCCGAAAAATGGAGGTTGCGCGAAATATTGGCATGGTGCGCAAAATAGAGGAATTAAGTTTTCGCACAAAAGGTGTTTCGAGATCAGAAGCTTGAAAATTGGCAAAGGCATGAGCTGCGCGAAAATTTGGATCATTGCGCGAAATACGATGTCGCGTGAAAGGATGGGTTTGCGCGCAATATGGAATGCGGTTTGGAATTTTTCACGCAATTGGTGCTTCATGATTAGAAGAATGAAAAATGGCAAAGGCATGAGGTGCGCACAATATTGAATCATGGCACGAAATATGAAGTTGCATGAAAGAGTTTTTCCACGCATAAAGGAGGTTTTACGTGTGGATTAGTGTTTTTCGCGCGGGGTCAAAATTGCCTATAAATATGAGGCTAACCCTCCCCATTCGTTAAGGCTCGACACATAGAAGAAATTCCAAGCTCTGGTGCATGTAAAATCTTACGCTAAGTGGTGTGCGCGAAAAGAAAGAGGTTTTCGCGAAATTAAGACAGTTACGCAAAAATTTTGAAAGCTGCGCGAAAAGTGAAACTTTGCGCGAAAAAGGGAAGTTGAGATAAAATGATTTCCGTGCCAAAAGGTAATTTTTATGCGTAATCCATTTGAATTGCGCGCAAGGCACCCTAAAGGCTGTGTGAAATATTTGGGGTCTTCGCACGTATTCAGTTGTGCGTAAGAAAGTTATTACCGGCTTCTGGGTAAGAAAGGGAAGATTTGTACTTTAGAGAATACATCTGTTCAATTGTAAAGAAGCACTGAAACATTGTGTTACCCTATTTGTGCTAAGAGGGAGCACACACACTATTGGATTGTTTTCAAAGTGCTGCATGAGTGTAAGGGTATATCCTACTCGTTGTATTCCACATCAAAGGATTGTTTTCTAGTGGATAGTGTGGTACTGGATTGTTTCTGTACCATACCAAGGACATAACTACTCTTATTGAGTAGTGAACCTTGTAAATCTTGTGTTCCTGTGGTTGTGTGTGTTTAGCAGGGAAGAAACTCTTTAACAGGAGTCGAAGGTTGTTTCAAAAAGGGGAAACTTAAAAAGAAAAAGATATCACTGATTCACCCCCTCCCCCTCTCAGTGATACTTGGATCCTGACTGGGAACTTCATGAGCTATGATGTCCGAGATATGGTGTCTGAGCTATGCTGTCCGAATTACAGTGTCTTAGTTTTGGGGTCTAAGTTACAGTGTCTTAGTTATGGTGTCTGAGTCACGGTGTCTAAGACTTTTCCAAAATCCGAAACTGGTGGTAGACATATAGTTTCTCAGACTTATCAAAATATTTGTAAACTGTCTTAAGAATTAATACCCACATAATGGATTAGACTTAAGCATTAGTAAAATAAAACATATTGGAACAATATCAAACATAGTTTACAAGATTCAAACATGATTTGTGAGATTCTGAATTAGGATCTTGTGAGAGTTTAGATAATTAGTTGTAAGCATTAAACAATAAGGAAAGATTTGTGATATGTTAAACATGATTATCATGATTTGTGAGCATTAAAATATGAAGAGTCCAACAATCTCCCCCTTTTTGATGATCACAAATCTTGGCATTTATTAGCCATATATTTATTAGCCATATATTTTAATAATGCCTTTTATTATCTCTCCCTCATTTGGGATTATCAAAAAGATAATAATAAAAAATAAACTAAAAATTAAATGAAGGTAAGAAAGAAAATAAACAACAATGGTGCACATTTTATTGGATAGAAAGATAAAGTCCATTAAAACCAGAAGAAAAAATAAAATATATCCCTATCAAAATACATCCTTCACTTCTCTTCAGCTCTAAGAGTCTTCTCTTTTCCCTTGGGAGAAACATCAGGAGGGGCCATAGGAGAAGAAGTAGAATTCAGAGAAGGTATAAATACAACTGAGAGAGAAGGAAGAGGCACTCATTAAAAAAAAGAAGGTTCTAGGGTTGGTTTAGTTGAAGACTGAGGCAAGGGTTGTTCAATAATAACTGATCTGATCTAACTCAAAGCCTAAGATACGTACATGGTAGTAGGATACGAGGTAGTGGAGTAGGAAGGGGTTGATCCAGACCACAAAGGAGAAGCTACAGGAGCAAATATGGCAGTAATTTGCACATGTGGATAAGGATTCAACAAATTAATGAAATCAGTAATGATCTCACACCTATACTGCATAGCCTTTTCAAAGTAATCTTTGTTCTCCAAAAAATTTTAAAACAAAAGAGTGAGTTATTTTAGCTTCTGAACTTGAGTCTTGAAGGCTTGAGTGACAGAAGGAATTTTCAAATTCTCTACTAGGTATTCGACGTGATTGTTCAGATCATGCTTAGAATAAATATTATTGAAGTATAAGTCTACTTTCTTAGAGATTTCTTCTTGGGCATCATTTTCAATATTTGAATGTATCGTCACCAAATCAAGCACTTAGTCACTATTCTTGATGACAATAGAGAAACCTTCCCAATCAACACCACTTAACACTGACTGAAGTTCTTCTTTAATAATAGTTCTGATCAGGTCACTGTCCATAGGCTGAGATGGCTGTCCAGAGGCATTTGAAGCTATAATGGCGTGAGAGACTTAAGTTGATTTAGAAATTTCTGTAAACATCCCTTATACTCACCAGTTGGCTTGTTAAGTCCAACCAAAAGATCACACATCTCATTGACTATCTTGATGTTTCTCTTAGCCACTTTTTCATATATTGAAGTCAAATTCGGTTGAATTATAGATACAACTTTCTGTGGGATCTTATCACCAACATACTCAATAGTATGAGCTACATGAGCTTATTCAGTTTGCAACACTTTCTATATATCTTCAACCATAGATCTATGAGACTTCACCTCATCACTCAACTGTTTATTCTCAATCCTAACTTCTTGTACTTCATGAATTTTTTTAGTTTAATTTTCCATATGATTTTCTCTAACAGCAAGGCAACATCTCTTTAACTGAGATTAGTCACTAGGAGAGGTTGTGACTTTATGATCTTTTCAAAACTAGATAAAATAGTGTTTCCAAAAGATTTCAGATCACTGTGACTCACAACATTAGAAGATTCTGGAGTAATTTCAGGAATAGGAACTAAAATAGGTTCAGGCTCCTTATCAGAGGTTACTCCTATGGAAGAAATTAGTTTCAATTGAAACAATGTGGAAAGATCTAACCATTTTACTAAGTCTTTTTGGGTATTATCCACCTCAAAATAACTAGGAAACCTATACCAGGTATCCACAGTGCTTAGCAGCAGTGAAATATTTTACAACTACATCTTGTGGAACAGGTAAGCCACTATCTTATTTGTCTAAGGAATTTCCTTCCTTAGGTGCAACTACTGCATATTCTACTTCTTCATCTAAATAATCAAAAACTTCTTCTGGTTCCAAACTAGGGTCATATTTGTTCTCAAGTATTGAAGGATTCTCAATCAGATTAAACATTTCATACAATCTTTAATTGTCTTTCACCCAAGACTTTTTCCAAGGATTCAAGCTAATTTTCATTCTTCTGATTATATACTTTGAGATACAAAACTCAGAATCCTTAATTACTTATTTATTTGGACAAACTAATCCTTTGGTAGACAAAATTTCAGAAATTAACCTTGAATAAAACAAAGAAGTTGATTTCAAAGTTGTCTTGATCATTTCAAACATGTTAAGTATAACATACTTACACAGATTGATCTTGTTCCCATTATTCATAATATGTATCAAGAATACATCTTGATACTTAAGGGTAGAAAAATATCCTTTTCTTGGAAAAATAAGATTTTTAATAAACTTAAATAGAAACCTTGTCTCACCATCAAGCTCAAATACAATTTCCATTATCTTCTTCTTATTTCCAGTCAAGCTTCCTAGGGCCTATTCTAAGGTAAACACATCGCTAGGAGGAGGAGGAACTCTTTGGTAATCCTCAAATATTACTTTATGAGTTATTCATAGGCTTCAAACCCATAACCTCGAAGAAAAGGTACACCTTTTACCATTAAACTATCTTCTTAAAATAAATTCATCTTTAGAGTTGAATGAGAACTGAACATACTGATAAAATTGAGAAACAAACTTTGGATAAATTGGTCTATTCTCTTTTGTGAACCAGCATATCCATCCTTGTTCTTCCAGTACTTTTCAAATGAGTGACTTACTAGTCAACAACCACTTTAGAAAAACTTCTTTCTTTGACACTATTGTTCTATCAACAAGGCTTGGATTTAGTGGTCCCTCAGGCATTAATTTCAGAGCCCTTTTTTACTTTCTTCTAAGACCCACGCTTCTCAGGAGTTGATGAAGAATGATGCTTCATTCTGGGCATCCAATGTGGGTTCGAGAAAGGTGAAAGGATGAAAGAGGGATAACAGTTTGAGAAAGAAAAGGGTTTTAGTTTCAAGAGAAGAGAGCTTGAGTGAAGAGAGGAGTGAAAGATATTAGATTTTTTATTATCATTTAGGGATTTAAAAAGTTGAAAACAAAAATACGCAATATAAAAATAATGAAGTAATCAATACAATGATATAGGAAATAAATTTTTTTAAAAAATAAATCCAAGTTATTATGGTGAGACCGGAATAGGTCATCATGGTGTCAGCATTACGGTGCGACTCTAAACGGTGTGGCTGTATCATTGATACATCAAGTATGAGACATAAATCGAGAGATAATAACAATGAGACCGTAAGTGTGAAACAGTTAGTGTGAGACTGTAAGAATGAAAGAGTAACTGTGTGACTGTAACTGAGAGACAATAACTACAGGACAGTAACTTGTGATACCGTGAAACCTGAAACTGTAAACTATGAAACAATAATTGTCTACTTAAGAATTATTATATCTAACTCATGTATGATGTAATTTATCCTTTCAAAATTTAATGGTTTAATGAATATATCAGCAATATGATGTTTATTGCCAATGAATTAAAAAGTGATATCACCTTTTTGATAATGATCTATCAAAAAGTGATGCCTTACATCAATATTTTTAGTCTTGGAATGTGAAAAAAAATTATTTGAAATGTTAATAGCACTTGTATTGTCACAGTTTATAGGTACATGTATGAATTGATATCCATAGTATAATAAAGTGTGTTTCATCCACAAAAGTTATGCACAACAACTACCAAAAACTATATATTCAGCTTTGACAGTAGATAATGAAACCACATTTTGATTTTTTACCACACCATGATACTAGAGACTTTCCTAAAAGGTGACATGTTTCAGAGGTTCTCTTTCTATCTAAATTACAACCACCAAAATTAGTATCCGAATAGCTAACCAAGTCAAATGATTGTCCTCTAGGAAAAAAAAGTCCTAAATTGGTTGTATGTTTGAGGTATTTGAAAATCCTTTTAACAACATTTGAATGATACTCTTTGGGGTTTGATTGAAAACTTGAACACATGAAAACACTAAACATAATATCAGGCTGACTAGCAGTTAAGTATATTAAACTTCCAATCATTCCTCTATAAGTGGTTTGATCAACATATTTTCCATTTTCTTCAAAATCCAACTTATAGGTATTACTCATTGGAGTATCACTACTTTTAGTGCTATCCAATCCAAAATGTTTTATAAAATATTTTTTATATTTTCTTTGATTTAAAATAGTAACTTCTTTATTTTGAAATATTTGAAATCCAAGAAATAATTTTATTCCACCCATTAAACTCATTTCAAATTCATTTTTCACCATTTTTGAAAAATCAATACATAAATAATTTCTTAAAGATCCAAAAATAATATCATCAATATAGATTTGAATAAATAAAACATCCTTAGAAATTCATTTTATAAAAATATTAGGATCAACTATACCTTTTGTAAAACCTTTGGAAATAATAAAATTACTTAATCTATCATACCAAGCTCTTGGAGATTATTTTAAACCATATAAATCTTTTTTTTAATTTAAATACATGATTTGGAAAGTGGGGAGTTTTGAAACCTGGGGTTTGTTCAACAAAACATCCTCAACTATATAACCATTTAGGAATGCACTCTTGACAACCATTTGATGTATTTTGAAATTTATAAGTGTTTCATATACAAGTAAGATTCTAATGTCTTAAATTCTAGCTAATGGTGAAAAATATTATTCATAGTCAATTCATTCTTCTTGACTATAACTTTGTGAAGCCAATCTAGATTTGTTTCTAACTATGTTACCATCTTCATCTACTTTTTTCCAAACCACCCATTTAGTGCCTATGGTCAAGGTGTCTTTGGTTCTATCCACAAGTTTCCAAAATTTATTCCTTTAAGACTGATTTATTTCCTATTAGATAACCATCACCTAAAACTCATCATTTATATCATCATTTATGATTTTAGGTTCAAGTTGTGACAAGAAAGATTGATGGTCAACTTGATTTCTTAGAGAAGCTCTAATCTATGTTCCTTTATCTAAATCTCCAACAACAATATCTAAAGGATGATTCTTAAAGGATTTAATAGATGTAGAAAAAAAAGGGATAGTAATTTCAAGTTCTTCAGTAGGTTCGGATTCATTATGGATTGAATCAAGATAATTTATAGAACTGGAAGTTTTAACTAATTCCTTGATAATATGGTCATAAGATTTTTCATTGATGTTAAAATTTGACTTATCATCCTCAAGATTCTATAGGGAGGTCTTAGGTTCATGTGGTTCTATTTCATCAAATTTGTCATGTACAGATTCTCCCATACATTTGGTTCTTTTATTAAATACTCTATAGGTTTTACTAGAGATTGAATATCCTAGAAAAATTCCTTCATCACTATTGGATGCAAACTTGTCAAGAGTATCCTTAGTGTCAAAAATATAGACTCTGCAACCAAAAACTATGAAGTAATTAACCTTGGGTTTTCTATTTTTCCACAACTCAGAGGGAGTTATTTTAAGAATAGGTCTATTTAACACTCTGTTGATTATGTAACATGTTGTATTAATAGCTATAACCCAAAAGTAGATAGTTAAGTCATACTCAATAAGGATTGTTATAGAAATTTCTTATAAGGTTCTATTTCTTCTTTCTAAAACACCATTTTATTGGGGTGTCTTAGGGGAAGAGAAGTTATGACTATATCCATTTTGTGAGAAAAAAGATTCAAACTCTTGGTTTTCAAACTCACGACTATGGTCGCTTCTTATAGATTTGTTTCTAAGACCACTGATATTTTTTACAGTCCAAGAATACTTGGTGAAATGAGAGCAGACTTCACTTTTGTGAGCCAAGAAGAAGGTCCAAGTATACCTAGAATAGTCATATATAAGAACATAAATATAGTGCTTTCAATTTAAACTGGAAACTCTAGATGGTCCAAACAAATATATGTGAACCAACTCGAGAGGTTGAGAAGTTGAAACTTCTTTCTTTGGTTTGAAAGAGATTGTGTGTTGTTTTCCCTTTTGACAAGGATTACATAATTTATCATTTGGAAACTCAAGTTTGGGTAGGTGCTTGACTAAACCTTTTACAGTAAGCTTTCTAAGGGAGTGTATATTGAAGTGTACTAGTAGAGTGGGTAACCTAGGTTTTCTCCAGAGAGGAGTACACAACAATTACGTTTGTCACTTAAATTAAAGAAAGAGGAATAGGTTGTTTTTGGAATTGTTTGAGTTGAAAAAAAAAAATAAATTAAGAAATTAAAAATTAATATTGAAAACTAATGTATGAAGAGAGTGATGGGGTAAGGATATGATCACCTTTTTCAATGTCATCATAGTCACAAATATCATCTTCCCTCTCTTCCATTTGAATGAAAAATGAAAGACTCCTTGATTGAGTTATCAATCACCCTTGTTTAAAGAAACAAATGGAACTCACTCCTATGTGCATGGAAGTTCATAAAAAATTTCTGAACAACTAAGAAAAGTCTCAATCAAGAATTTTTTTCTTATTATAAATCTATAAAAAGTTCACTAGTTCCACACACATGACAATAATCGCTGGACACTCACCACCTAACACAATATGCTTGATCGAGACAAATTGCACTAGGTGGTGGGAGATTAAAAGTATTTAACCAAAACTATTAACGATGAATACACCAAACTCAAAACATGATAGCATTAAGAGAATTGGGAAACATTGAGAATAGAAATCAGTCAAAATAAAAATATGGTTTTACATTTATGCACAAAACTACAACATTACAAAAGTGAAACTCTCCTTTCCCCGTTCACTCAAATGCTTTACCCCTCCATGTGAAGGGTAATAGAGTTGAAAGGGAAGAAGAGAGAATGATGAAACAAAGAAAAGATAAAAGGGAAAATGAAAATAACTTCAATAACTCAATCCTCTAGCACATCCCCTCTTGAACATTCTTCATACCCTTTGAATTGATATGAACACTCTTATATATACGCTTGTGGAGTAGAAAATTTCCCTCCAAAATTACTCTACCTAAAGTTTGAGTCCGATTAGCATATTAAATGGATGAATATTGGGAAGTGGTCTTAATAAATGTCATTCCTCTATCTATTTTTCATGCTTCCTCAAAATATCACTGATGTTGGACAAGTGTACCAAAAGTTATACTTGAATTACTAATGAAATCATTTTCTGCTCGAGGTGACTCTTCAACTTCCTCTTTTTGGACGCATTTAAAGGAAGCCTTAATGACCAAGTTTCTTCTATAAAATTTAATGAAAGAATGTTTCTAGAAGTCTTCTTTCTCCTTCAACTTGAGTCACCTCATTTAGACATATTTAGGTCGAGATATGCCTCATTAATTTAGGTGGGGCCCATTTTGTCGACCGGAAAACTTTTTCCACTTTCTGAATTTTTCTGGGCCATTGTGTGTCGAATTGGAGTTTATCATTTCGACTTAAATAATATTAGAGATAATGAACATAAGTTAGAAGACATTATGTCATTTTTATTTGGTTCTACAAGTATAAGAAAAATTTTAGTGTTTAGTCTTGGAGATACAGAGGACACCATATTTTCAAAAATTGAAGATCGCGATTTTTCAATTTCATCTATAAAAATAGCTAGAATCTTAAACTTCTCTCCTGAGGTAGTTTATCATTTATAATTAAAGAATATCAGAGATAATGAACATAAGTTAGAGGACATTATTTCATTTTTATTTGGTTCTACAAGTATAATAAAAATGTTAGTGAAGGATCTGGAACCTGATCAGACGATTCTTGTTAAGTTTTTGAAAATAAGGATTGAACCTAGGATGTTAGAGATGGAGAAGATTTTTTTTCCTGACATGTACATAATGTTTTTCCTTATGAGTGAAATCAAGTTGAATTTTCTAAGATATATAGTAAGATATCTCAAATAATACTGTCAACCAGAGGCTAGAATGAAATTCTATCCCTATGGAAGGTTAATTTCAAAATTACTATTTAAGTTTGATATGGTAAGATTAATAGATGCTAGAGTAAGATGCCACAATATCAATATTTTCAATGCTGGAAATCTAAGGAAGATTGACTTCTTTTGTAGTACTGTGAAAGGCAAGCTTATGCCTGTTGGAGCTGAGGAAGACTAGGAATCGACTCAGGGGGAGCAACCTGCTAAATATAAGGAAGGCATGGCAGAATCTATAGCAAGTGGAACTTCAATAAGATTAATATTTGAAGTAGTTGATCCACCTGCTGATGAGTAAAGTGAAGAAGGACTTAAGAAGAAAAGTTACAGAGTGGCTTAAGCTGGTGAGGAGCCTACTCAAGCCAATGGTGATGCAACTGAATCTCTTATGAGCTACAGATTTATTAGAGAATCTACAGTACAACAAATTTAACAACCAACAATTTCTTAGATTGAGGTGACTCCTCAAGTGGAAAATGAAATTATGCCTCAAACTATTGAAAATCCTAGAGAAGTTGAAGTGGATAGACTTGAATCTGCTCAAACTGAACAACCTAATGAGATTGTTCAAGAGGAATTAGATCAAGTGGAACCTATATTAGAGGAACCAGTCTTGGAGGAACTGAATGAAGAACATGATCAGGAGGAGAAACATCCTACTAATGTGAATCTAGAATAGAATCTTTTTGAGATTCATACTGAAGTTATTAATGAAAATTTTTCTGTGGATGAGTTAGTTCATGACTCTGAGGAAAAATATGTTGAGAAACCGACAGATAAGGCTACAGATCAGATATCTGATGCTCAATCTTTGAATTTAACTTTAATAAATCAAGTTGAGAATCTTGCACGGGGTGCCTCTGATTTTGAGAATGATCATGTGGAAGAGTTAATCTGAAAATTTAATGAAGTTAAAGCTGAAAATGCATTATTTAGAATAGAATTAGAAAAAGAGAGATAGAAGTTTTAGAAGATGAAATATAGTTCAGTTTAAAAAATGGTAGTGGAAGTTTATAAGAAGGAAATGTTAGCTGAAGTTGGAAAACTGAAATCTGAAATTATAATGAAATCAGATTTAGAAGAATTCAAAATTTTCATGGAGCAATAGTTTGAAACTACCTGGGATAGTCAAGCCGGTACCTCAGGTACTTCACCTGATATGATAAGGAGATTTCAGGCCATTACAATAGTAATGAGCAATATGAATGACAAATTGTAGGACTTACAATGTAACAGTGCTCCATTATCTGTTATGCTGGATAATCAAAAGCATCTTGTTGACCAGATTACATCAGATGAACCAGGGGTCAGAGTTTTGTTGAACAGATTCACAAAGAATCTAAATTAGTTTATTGATAAGGAATAGAGGTTACAAGAGTTTTTAGAGTCAATTTTATTGAAGATATCCATCTGACTCAGGAAGGAAGGGATCTTATAGTCTGGTCAGGCGATAGACTGATGAAAAGGTTGCGACTGCAGATGTCAGAGCTCAAGGAAGTTATTTAGAGGTGCTAAAACCTATTTCCCAAACATTTTTAGCCCAACCTTGATTCCAGTTCTAATTTCTGTACTTGTATATATATTTTCCATAATATATACTTGCATCTCATTTTCATATGTTTTGATTTATTTTACTGTACTGCCTATGTTAGAATTCCAGTAATCAAATTTTAAATATTGTTAAATAGTTTATTATATCATTTACTTAAGTTCAGTGCTACATTAAAATGCGTTATATTACTTATTATATTATTCTTTTTGATATCACAAAAGGGGGGGGGGGATATGGATAAATTCAAAATTTTTTTATATAAATCTTTTACTCTAAATCTTTTACCCATAGGGAGAAAAGAAACCTTTTCATTTTAAGGGGGGAAATTTCTATAAGTTTTTTTGGAGAAATTTTTGGATAAACACAAAATTTTATTATCTAATGAAGAGATATTATTTTACTTTATAAAGGGGGAAAATGTAAAAATTAAGAAATAATTTTGTTAAAATTAAATATTGTTTTTATCTTTGCAAAATTCTAAACTATAAGCAATTAATTTTGTAAGATAATTTCATTGGTTATTTCATGGGTTTTGTGATCATCAAAAAGGGGGAGATTATTGAGAAAGTGTTGTTTTCAACAACACTCTATTTTATTAAGGGGATATTATTGAGAACAATACTATATCTCTTTATGATGATTTTAATGATCACAAATACCCTTATTTGTTATTCTAATGATTTTACTTTGAGTATATTTTAGAAAATTAATATTCTTTATTTCTCTATTTTAGAATAATATTAAAGAATTTAATCCATGTGGAATATTTGAAAAAGTGTTCAGAAATTGCTTTAGCATATTAGCATGTTCTGGAAACACTGTTCATGCTCTACATGTTCAGAAATCACTTTCACGTGTTTTGGAAACACTGTTCATACCCTAGATTGTGGAGCGTAGCATAAGGATGGAATCCGTCATTTACTTTACAACATATCAAAAAAGTATAGTTAAGAAACTATATATTATAGACCAAAGTATGGAAGAACAACCCTATGTTTGGAAGGAACCTTACATTCAAGATATCATAAAAGTATAGAAGAAGAACCCTACATTAATATGGAACATTATGTTTGTTTCTCAAAAAGTATGGTTCATCAACCTTACTTTTGTAAACAACCTTATGTTGTATCAAAAAGTATGGATCATGTACCTCACGTTTAGAAGCTGATAAAAGTATAGATCATCAACCAAAATTTTATAATGAACCTTACATTCTATCAAAAAGTATGGATCATGTATCTTATATTTTTCTAAAAAGGAAAAGTATGGATAATATACCATACGTTTGAGAGTTGAAGAGAAAATTATGGTTGATCAAACATATGTTGTGAACCTTACATTGTGAACCCTACATTCATAGAAATAATTCTATTCAGTTCGACCCTACGTTTGGCGTCATAGATTTAAATTACAACTTTATTGCGCAATGGTCTTTATGCAGATTATTAGGCTGATTTCCAGCCAAATTCAAAGCCTGATTTTAAAGAATGTCTTTGATTGAATCAAAGCAATTTATTTGTGATTCAAAGGATCAATTTAAGAGGAGATTTTATTACTGAATATTAAGGGGAGTTATGACTGCTCTATTATTCAAACATTCAAGATTCTTATGGAGACTTCTGTGGATCTTGACTTGAAAGGAAAACTTTCTTTTTTATTCTATATATCTGTGATATTTTTTATTACATAACAAGGGGGGAATTATCGAAAAGAAGATAAGGATAACAAGCTATTGATTTTTTTGACTACTATTTATAGAGATATTCAAGATTTACAGATCTATTGTTACAAGGTACGATCAAACTCTATTTTCTGAAGAAGAAGAAACATGTTGAAGATTCACCGTTTCTATATCGAAGATCTTTTGTGAATCAATTGTTGTTGGGGTTTCTAAATTTAATTCTATATCTATTTCAACTGGATCGACTCAGAACTTCCATTATCTGAAGAACATCTTTTATAAAGATGATGATCTATCTACTATCAGTTGCGTTCTACAGCAACTGTGAAGAACAACTAGAAAGTATTTCAAGACAAATAATCCTTTTATTTTAAGTAATCGACTTCTCGTACTAAGATCTGTATTTGGTTATGTGTATGAACCAGAAGGCTATGTTTTTAGCCTTAGATTGTAAAGGTTTCAACTACCTATACTCAGTTGTGGACAACCTCTTGATAAGAGGACCAGATAGTGAAAATCACCAAGCTCATGGAAGTAGAACGTTGGTGGGGTGGACTAGGGGCCTTCTGTTCCCCAAACCACTATATATTCTTGTGTCCTTTAACTGTTTATTTTTCACTGCATAAACAATCTGATAAAGGTAAAAGGACAGACTCATCCATCATCATGATTTGTGAATAATTTGTAAAAGTCACAATTCACCCCCTCTTGTGTGTATTTGGTATAACCCGATCCAACACACAGTGCATGTCAATCCCATATAGCCAAATATATTCTCGACTTTCTAAGTGTAGACTAATTTGATCGATGAATTCATAACATGTCATTCATCCTTATAGATAAGCATGTCACATATATTTTATCCAGATAGATATATAATATCTTGGTGTGGCTTTACACTCCCATAATTTATCTCAATCGAGGGTCCAGATTCCATACTCATCATACAAGAGAAAAAATCTCATTTTGGGTAAGCTCCAACTGATGAAATGATCAATAACATACCCAACCCCCCCGATTAGCTAAGTTCATATGTTGACTTGTGTAATTAGGGTATCAAAGTATAATGGTTTACATGTTAGGTATCTCACCAATCTCAGGTAATGGATACTTAAATATGATCCATGAACCCCTAGTATACCAAAGAAATCCATGTATGGTACTTCATATGTTATACTTAGTAGGCCATCCAACACATAATAAAATATCACATTCGTTGTTTTGTACCTCATGAGCATATTCTGTATCTCTATACAAGAATCCTACTCATGATAACCTTAAAATTTTATCATAACCTATAATACATCATGAAAATATTGGTTATGGATAACTCAAAGTTGTATTTTGAGAGGTAAATTATCATTGTACTTCACAAAAATTATATCTATATATACATTTATATAGCTAATGTGATAGACTGATAAAATGGAGGTTGCCTTTTAATCATGATACATTTTAATATTCTTAAACTCTTTGATAATATTAACATGATAACTTTTAATATTCTTAAAATATTTAAGAATATTTGACAAAACCAACATAAGCATTGACTTGTCATATCATATATGATAAAATGCCAAATCAACCTTATGTTTTCTACACTTTCTAGGTTTAGATAACTCTTTACATCATATGTATTTCCCATCACATCTTTATGTGATAATGTCACATCTCTATGTGACTATATGAAAAAACCCTCCCACTAAACTCTTTTTGTGAGAAACATCTAGGAAGTAAGCCTATCTAAATAATGGTGAGACTTAGGAATCATATTCATAATTGTCCAACTTCTAGAAAATATTCAAACTTCTTAACTTCTCAACGTCATATGTTATGATGTCAACTTCTATTTTCTACTTATAACATTTTCTAAGTTCATCATCATAATCATCCTTTAAACCCTACCCCATCAATTTTTTCCTTGAAATAATGTAACAACTTACATTATTGTTAATCATTCCTCCTAAAAAAATTTATGATAAAGTGAAAATCAATTTAATATGATAACTAAATATAACTCTTGCATTTATTTTTACTACCACATCCTAAACTCTTTTAGGATAAAATGATAACACTTTGTTAAGGTAACTAATGTAACTATTTACATTTTTCTTTACCGCTATACGCTAAACTCTTTTAAGATATCAATTATAATTCACTTTCCATTTTGACTGGTATAATCCTTCAAGAAAAATAGTCTTTTCATTTTTCATGATAAATAAATGTAACTATTTACATATTTTTATCATCACATAACCTAAACCCTTTTAGGATATTGAGTAATAATACTTTATATTAAACATGTATAATAGTGATATCCACTTTCTAAATAGTAACTAATTGTTACATGTTTCATTTTTCTTTATCATCACATATTTTAAATTCTTTTTGGATATTAAGTGGAAAACACTTTAACTTCAGATTGGTGTTATCCTTTATTTGTTAATTTTTAACTTCTCTAAGTCTAATCATACTCCCACCAGCCTCTTATACACTATATACTTTTCAAAATATTTGGATAAGATATAAAAAACATTTTGTGCTACAAAAAAACATTTATTTCCTTTTAGTAGGAATATTTAACAAATAAACTATTTTTTCCATATCATATATGGTATTCTATGTGTTTGGAACCTTTTAATTTGAAAATAAGACTATTAAAATATACCACTGATGGGAGGACAGAACACATTACCATATATTTTTAACAAATAGATGGATAAACACTTTTATCCAAATCTTCTTCTCAAAACATGTTATAGGAATTGATGAATCATAAACCACGTGTATTCATTTAATCATCTCATACTTGTTTATAAGAGCACTTTTTTATAAAACAACTTCTCTTATCACATAAGATAAATGAGATGAATATACACATATTTTAATTAGATTCATTTGATCTTCACACTATCTTTTATATTCATATGTAGTAACTCTTTGCTTCATGTATGTAAACTATAAGTTCAAACAATTATTCCTTTAAATTTGGACTCCTGTATATTTACAACCCTTTGTAAAATATATGTTGGTCGAAGTAGGACACTCAAGAGTGGGGTGAATTGAGTTCCTATTAAAATTTCTTTTTAAAAAATCTATATAAAAAGGATTCCCCTAATTAAAATAAAACAGGAGAATTAATCATGGTAATAAAATTATAATAGTTTGAATCTTCAAATAACATCTCAGAAGATTGATTAGTTCTTAGTAATATCAATATGAGATATTGATACCACTTTTGAAACTATTATGATAAGGAAAAATAGTTATAACTACTATCCAATACAAACTATCAAAGTAAAATGTAATTTTCTGAAAAATTAATTAAAATAGAGAAAGACTAAATTGAAACACACAACCGATAAAACAAGTTGTTCTATCTCAAGATGAGACCTAATCCACTACACTTGGTGATCACCTTCCACTAAGAAATATATATATATATATATATATATATATTTGATCCAAACCCGAGATCGGGGTTAACAATAGTACACATGACTATCCAGGTCAAAATGCCTCTTCCACTATTCTTTGTGTGAAAACAAACAACCAGGTCACACATGACCTCTTCCACAGTTACACATGGGTAAAACAAAGTTTAGAAAGATGTTTAAGAAAGGATATATTGTATCCTCCAGTTTAATACAGGAGACAGAGTGATTTTTTATACGGACACACACCCTGCTCGACAAGACATAAAAACAATACACAGCAGAGAAAAAATAATGATAAAGGATTAGAAATGCTCTGAGTGTTGTTCTTTGTAGCTCTGGACTTATAGGATGTAGTAGATGTTATTTTTGAGTCCTCTTATGAAAACAGAGTATCGTAGATCTCATGCTATGGTTTCTAGTTCTATGAGATGTCCTTTGTAGCTCTTGTTCTTCTAAGCTTTGCTACTATAAGAATGTTTGAGGCTCTGATCTACAACAGTTAATCCTTCAGGAATCGATAGTTCTTTGTGTGTTCTTCAGTATATGTGTTCTACTCTTTTTATGGGCATTCATCTTTTCAAACTCTTTATACTCCAGTGCCACACTTTTTTTTATATCAGGTGCATGTGTTGGAGCTGACATGATGCATGATTTCTACACCTCGTACCTCATACTATCATGTGACATGTCTATAAAGAAACATTAATTAAGTTAATTCCATTAAATGACTCAAATATAACTGTTATAAATAATTCTAAAATTAATTTGGAAAAGATAGAAAAATAGTGAAGTAAGGAATGGTGTCATAGTTTTTCTTGAAAAGGTGTCACTAGAAATGATGTCTTATCCTTTTCCTTTGAGTAATAAGGTATTCACAGTGAGACAGTCACGGTGCCATAGTTTCACTTGAGATCTGGAACCAGTAGCACAGATGCAATGTCATGATCATAATGTATCAGGTAACGATGTCTAGTCCTTTTTCAAAATTCTGAATGGTGTCTTGTTACGATGTTTTGAAGATGGTAGAAAGGAACCAGTGTCACAAGATTCATGACATTTGGAACTGGTTACGGTGTCAGAGTCATGGTGTCTGAGTTATGGTGTCTGAGTTACAGTGTCTGAGTTATGATGTCTGAGTTACGATGTCTTAGTTACAGTGTCTGAGTTACAGTGTCTTAGTTACGGTGTCTAAGTCATGGTGTCTGGGACGTTTCCAAAATTCGAAACCGATGGCAGACTTACGGTTTCTCAAACTTATCCAAATATCTGTAAAATGTCTTAAGAATTAATACTCACATAATGGATTAGACTTAAGCATTAGTATAACAAAGCATATTAGAACAAGATCAAACATAGTTTACAATATTCAAACATGATTTGTGAGATTCTGAATCAGGATCTTGTGAGCGTTTAGACAATTAGTTGTAAGCATTAAACCATAAGGAAAGATTTGTGATATGTTAAACATGATTAGCATGATTTGTGAGCATTAAAACATGAGGAGTCCAACAATCTCCGCCCTTTTCATGATCACAAATCATGGCATTTATTAGACATATATTTATTAGCCATATATTTTAATAATGCCTTTTCTTAGTTCTCCCCCTTTTGGGATTATCAAAAAGAGAATAAGAAAAAATAAACTAAAAACTAAATGAAGGTAAGAAAGAAAATAAACAACAATTGTGCACATTGTATTGGATTGAACGATAAAGTCCATTTCAACCAGAAGGAAAAATAAAATATATCCCTTTCAAAATACATCCTTCACTTCTCTTTAGCACCAATAGTCTTCTCTTTTCTCTTGGGAGAAACACCAGGAGGGGCCATAGAAGCAAAAGTAAAAGTTGGAGAAGGGACAGGTACAACTAAGGGAGAAGGAAGAGGCACTCCTTAAAAAACAAAAGGTTATAGAGTTGGTTTAGTTATAGACCGAGGCAGGGGTTGTTCAATAATAACTAGTATGATTTGAATCAGAGCCTGAGATACAGACATGGTAGCAGGAGAAGAGGTAGTTGAGGAGGAAGGGGTTGAACTAGACCACAAAGGGGAACTTGTAGGATTGACTTTGGAAGTACTTTGCACATGTAGATAAGGATTCAACAACTTAATGAAATCAGTAATGATCTCACGTTCATACTTTATAGACTTATCAAAGTAATCTTTGTTCTCCAAAAACTTTTCCAACAAAGTAGTGAATTATTATATCTTATGAACTTGAGTCTTGAAGGCTTGATTGATAGGAGGAATTTTCAAATTCTCTACTAGTTATTTGAAGTGATTGGTCAGATCATGCTTAGAATAAATTCTATTGAAGTAGAAGTCTTCTTTCTTAGATATTTCTTCATGAGCATCATTTACAATATTTGAATGTATCCTCACCAAATCAAGTACTCAGTCACTATTCTTGATGACAGTAGAGAAACCTTCCGTATCAACACCACTTAACACTGACTAAAGTTATCCTTAAATAGTAGTTCTGATCAGGTCACTGTCCATAGGCTGAGATGGTTTTCCAGAGGCATTTGAAGCTGTAACAGATGAAGTGAGAGACTTAAGTTGATTTAGAACTTTTTGTAAACATCCCTTATACTCACTAGTCATTTTGTTAAGTACAAAAACAAGATCACACATCTCATTGAATATCTTTATGTTTCTATTATCCACTTTTTCATACATTGAAGTCAAATTCGGTTGAATCAGAGATGCAACTTTCTGTGGGATCTGATCACCAAAATCCTCAATAGGATGAGCTACATGAGCTTATTCTGTTTGCAACACTTTCTTCATATCTTCAATAGATCTAAGAGACTTCACCTCATCACACAAATATTTATTCCTAATCCTAACTTCTTGTACTTTATGCATCATTTTCATTTGAATTTTCCATATGATTTTCTCTAACAGCAAGGCAACATCTGTTTCACTAAGATTAGTCACCAGGACAGGTTGTGACTTTATGATATTTTCAAAACTAGATAAAATAGTGTTTCCAAAAGCTTTTAGATCTTTGTGACTCACAACATTAGAAGATTCTTGAGTAATTTCAAGAACATGAACTGAAACAGGTTTAGGCTCCTTATCAGAGGTTACTCATATGGTAGAAATTGGTTTCAATTGAAACACGGTGGAAAGATCTATACCTTTTACTAAGGCCTATTGGGTATTATCCACATAAAAATAACTGGGAAACCTGTACCAGGTATCCATAGTGTTTTGGTCATAGGATTGGGAACTTGACCACTTTCAAAACTAGGGTGTTGCTCCCCCTCAAGAGATGCATCTCTCCTGGGACTAAGAGATTCAATCTCTTAACCCACTTCCAAATTTTCATCTCTATCAATCTCACCAATATCTTTTCTAGCTATCTTAAAATCTTGTTCCATCCTTTAGTAGATAAGATAACTTGAGGTTCAACTTGTTCTTCTGACTGTTCCCCAATAGCAGTATCTTCCTCAATAGCAGGTTCTTCTTATTCAGCATGCTCTTCTTCAAAAGCAGGCTCTTTTTTGATAGAAGACTCTTCCATTATATCAACATTTCTTTTAGAAACAGCTAAATATTTTTCAATTACATCTTGTGGAATAGGTAGGTCATCGCCTTCTTTGTCTAAGGCAGTTCCTTCCTTAGGTGCAACTAATGCATCTTCTACTTATTTTTCTAAACAATAAAAAAATTTATCTAGTTCCAAACCAGGGTCATATTTTTTATTATGTATTGAAGGATTATCAATTGGATTAAACTTCTCATAAAATATTTCATTATCTTCCACCCAAGACATTTTCCAAGGATTCTAGCTAATTTTCATTCTTCTGATTGTATACATTGAGATAAAAAACTCATAATCCTTAATTAATTCTTCATTTGGACCAACTACTCCTTTAGTAGACAACATTATAGAAATTAATCTTGAATAAAACAAAGAAGTTGATTTCGAAGTTGTCATGATCATTTCACACATGTGAAGTATAACAAACTTACACAGATTGACCTTGTTCCCATTCTTCATAATATGTATCAAGAATAAATCTTGATACTTAAGGGTAGAAAAATCTACTTTTCTTGGAAAAATAATATTTTGAATAAACTTAAATAGAAACCTTGTCTCACCATCAAGATCAACTGCAATTTCCCTTCTCTTCTTCTTATTTAAAGTCAAACTTCTCAAGGCCTCTTCTAAAGTAAACACATCGCTAGGAGGATGAGGACCTCTTTGGTAATACTCAAATATTCCTTTATAAGGTATTCCTAGGAATCCAACCCATAACCTGAAAGAAAAGGTACAACTTTGAACATTGACCCATCTTCTTATAACAAAGTCATCTTTAGAGTTGAACGAGAAATGAACATACTGATAAAATTGAGAAAGAATCTTTGGATAAATTGGTCTATTCTCTTTTGTGAACAAAATCATCCATCCTTTTTCTTCCAGTACTTTTAAAATGAGTGACTTACTGGTCATCAACCACTTTAGACAGACTTCTTTCTTTGGCACTACTGTTCTATCAACAAGGATTGTATTCAGTAGTCCCTCAGGCATTATTTTTAGAGCCCTTTTTACTTTCTTCTAAGACCCACGTTTCTTAGGAGTTAATGAAGAATGATGCTTCATTTTGGGAATACAATGTGGATTTGATAAAGGTGTAAGGTTAAAAGAGGGATAAAAATATGAGAAAAGGGTTTTGGTTTCAATAGAAGAGAGCTTGAGTGAAGAGAGGAGTGGAAGATATCTAATTTTTTTTATCATTTAGAGATTTCAAAAGTCACAAACAAAAATACACAATATAAAAATAATAAAGTAATCAATAAAACAATAAAGGAAAGAAAATATTTTAAAAAATAAATCCAAGTTATTATGGTGAGACTAAAACAGGTCATCATAGTGTCAGCATTACGGTGTGACTATAAACGGTGCGACCGTATCATTGACACAACAAGTATGAGATAGTAACTGAGAGACAATAACTGTGAGACCGTAAGTGTGAGACTATAAGAGTGAAATAGTAACTGTGTGACTATAACTGAGAGACAGTAACTATAGGACTGTAACTTGTGAAACCGTGAATCACGAAACTGTAAACTATGAAACAATAATTATTTAATTAAGACTTATAATCCCTAACTCATTTATGATGTAATTTATCCTTTCATAATTTAATAGTTTAGTGAATATATCAGCAAGCTGATATTTAGTGCCAATAAATTACAAAGTGATATCACCTTTTTGATAATGATCTCTTAATAAGTGATGCCTTACATCAATATTTTTAGTCATGGAATGTGAAACAAAATTCTTTGAAATGTTAATAGCACTTGTATTGTCACAGTTTATAGGTACATGTCTGAATTGATATCCAAAGTCTAATAAAGTGCGTTTTATCCACAAAATTTGTGCAAAACAAATACCAACTTCTATATATTCAGCTTCGGTAGTAGATAATGCAAAAAAAATTGCATTTTACCACACCATGATACTAGACACTTGCCTAAAAGGTGACATGTTCCAGATGTGCTCTTTTTATCTATCTTAAAAGCACCAAAATCTATATCTAAGTAGATAACTAAGTCAAATGATTGTCCTCTAGGATAAAACAGTCCTAAATTGGTAGTATGTTTGTGGTATTTGAAAATACTTTTTACAATATTTAAATGATAATCTTTGGGGTTTTCTTGAAAATGTTCACACATGAAAACACTAAACATAATATGAGGATGACTATAAGTTAAGTAGATTAAACTTACAATCATTCCTCTATAAGTGGTTTAATGAATAGATGTTTCATTTTCTTCAAAATATAACTTACCGGTAGTACTCATTGGAGTATCACTACTTTTAGTGCTATACAAGAAAAAATGTTTTATAAGATATTTTGTATATTTTTTTGATTTAAAATAATACCTTCTTTATTTTGAAAGATTTTAAATCCAAGAAAGAATTTTAGTTCACCCATTAAACTCATTTCAATTCATTTTGCATCATTTTTGAAAAATCAATACATAAAGAATTTCTTGAAGATCCAAAAATAATATCATCAAAATAGATTTGAACAACCAAAACATCCTTATAAATTCGTTTTATAAAAATATTAGGATCTGATATACCTTTTTTAAAACCTTTGGAAAGAAGAAAATTACTTAATCTATCATACCAAGCTCTTGGAGCTTGTTTTAAATCATATAAAGCTTTTTTAATTTAAATACATTATTTGAAAATTGAGGATTTTTGAAACTAGGGGTTTGTTCAACAAAAATATCCTCAACTATATAACCATTTAGGAATGCACTCTTTACATACATTTGATATAGTCTGAAATTTAGAAGTGTTTCATATGCAAGAAAGATTCTAATGGCTTCAATTCTAGCTACTGGTGCAACGAATTCTTCATATTCAATTCATTCTTCTTGACTATAACCTTGTGCAACCAATCGAGCTTTGTTTCTAACTATGTTACCAGCTTCATATACTTTGTTCCTGAACACCCATTTAGTGCCTATGGTCAATGTGTCTTTGGGTCTATTCACAAGTTTCCAAAATTTATTCCTTTCAAACTGATTAAGTTCCTTTTTCATAGCCATCACCCAAAACTCATCATTGATAGCATCATTTATGTTTTTAGATTCAAGTTGTGAAAGAAAGATTGATGTTCAACTTGATTTCTTAGAGAAGCGTTAGTCTATGTCGCTTTATCTAAATCTCCAACAACAACATCTAAAGGACGATTCTTAAGGCTTTTAACAGATCTAGAAAAATAAGGGATAGTAATTTTTAGGTTCTTCAGCAGGTTCAGGTTCATTATGGCTTGAATCTGGAGAATTTCCAGAACCAGAAGTTTTATCTAATTCCTTCATAATATTGTTAAAAGATTTTTCATTGATGTTCAAATTTGACATATAATCCTCAAGATTTTCTAGGGAGGTCTTAGGTTCATCTGGATCTGTTTCATTAAATTTGACATGTACAGGTTATTCCATACATTTGGTTATTTTATGAAAGACTCTATAGGTTTTACTATAGATTGAATGTCCTAGAAAAATTCCTTCATCCCTCTTGGATGCAAACTTGTCAAGACTATCCTTAGTGTTAAGAATATAGACTCTGCAATTAAAAACTTTTAAGTAATTAACCTTGGGTTTTCTATTGTTCCACCACTCATAGGGAGTTCTTTTAAGAATAAGTATAATTAACACTCTGTTGATTTTGTAACATGATGTATTAACAACTTCAACACAAAAGTAGATATTTAAGCCATACTCAATAAGAATTGTTCTAGGAATTCCTTTTAAGGTTATATATATTCTTTCTATAACACCATTTTATTAGGGTGTCTTAGGGGACGAGAAGTTATGACTATAGCCATTTGTGAGAAAAAGGATTCAAACTCTTGGTTTTCAAACTCACGACCATGGTCACTTCTTAGATATTAGTTTTTAAGATCACTAATATTTTCTACAGTCCTAGCATACTTGGTGAAATAAGAGCATAATTCACTTTTGTGATCCAAGAAGAAGGTCCAAGTATACCTAGAATAGTCATCTACAAGAACATAAACACAGTGCTTCCCATTTAAACTAGAAACTCTAGATGGTCTAAAAAAATCTATGTGAACCAACTTGAGAGGTTTTTGAAACTTCTTTATTTGGCTTGAAAGAGATTTTGTGTTGTTTTCCCTTTTGACAAGGATTACACACTTTATCATTTAGAAACTCAAGTTTGGGTAGGTCCTTGACTAAACCATTTCCAGTAAGCTTTTTAAGGGAGTTTATATTGAAGTGTACTAGTCTTTTATGAAAAATCCAAGACTCTTTGTGAAAATCTCTTGAGCATGAAACATTTTTAGAAACTAAAGAATCTAAGTTCATAGCATAAACATCTTCGTTTCTAAAAGCAGAAAAGACTAGTTTATTTTTAGAGTTACAAACATTGTAAGCATCATTTTAAAATTTAACATGAAATCCATCACCACATAGCTGTGAAATACTAAGCAGATTATATTTTAATCCATCAAAAAAAATTACTTTATAAATTAAAGTTTAGTTAGAGTTACCAATCTCGCCTAATCCAATTATTTTTCCTTTAGCATTGTCAACAAAAGTTACATTCCCCCCATCAATATTTATTAAATTCTTAAAGAATGAGTAATATCTTATCATGTGTCTTTAACATCTACTATCCAAGTACCATAATCTTTTACAGAATCTCTTCAAACAACTTTCCTCCGATGTGGTTGTCATAAAACACATATTGGATTTGTCATCCTTTTAATCATGTGAAGACTCTGAGTCACTTGAACTGTCTTCAGAATCACCCCATGTTGCCTTCATGGAATTTTTATAATTTCTATATTTGTCCTCATACATCTTATTATATTTTATCGTAGGACAATCATCATTTACATGTCCTTTCCTTTTTCATTTATAACAGACTATTTCATCAGATTTGTCACTTCTCTTCCAATCCTTCTTCTAGTTTTCCTTGTGATCACATCTTCCTTTGAAGTTGGGATTTCTGAAAAATTTCTTCCTTTTATAAAACTTCTTAAATTTTGTATATAATTGACCCACTTCCTCATTAATATATGATGTTGAATCTTCATTACTTTTATTGTCAGAATGAGGTTGTATCGTTTACTTTTCCTTATTCTTAGAAGTAGTGGTTTTGAAAGCCACTAACTTTCTATTAGGTTCATCTTCCTCTTCCTTGTTGACTTTTAATTCTTCCTCATACACCATAAACATTCCTATAATCTCCTTTAATGGTAGCTTTCTAATATCACAAGATTATATAATTGAGATATAGGACCCTCTCCATCTATCTAGTAAGCATATTAGTATTCTCATAATTTGCTCCTTGGTTGTAACATCTCTTCCCAGTGAAATCATTGTATTCAAAATTTCATTAAAACTAAGATACATGTCAGAAATAGTCTCATTAGGATTCATTTTAAAGTTATCATATTTAATAGTATATGTGTTAAGTCTCATTTCCTTAACACTAGAGGTTTCTTCACGCGAAACAGATAAAGTATTCCAAATTTAATGGGCTGTTTTACATGCATAAATTCTATTAAAATATTCATCTCCTAAAGAAAAATATAAGTTATTCATGGATTTTCAATTATTGTTATAAGGAGACTTATTTGGGTCACCCCAAGTGTGCCTATTAGTAGAAGGAATCTTATATTCATCTATAATTGAAGACCAAATATCAAAACCCAAACTTTCTAAGTACATTTTCATTTTAATTTTCCATTGTGCATAATTTGTTCTATTAAAGAATGTAGGTATCTTGGTAGAAGAACCTTTTAATATATTATCCATACCAAATAAACCAGATTTTAAAGAACTATATATTTAGAACTAATAGTAATTTAAAGATCTTTAAAACATAACTAAAATCACAGTAGAAAAATATTTAAAAACAGATTTAAAATTTTGACAAATAGGGATTTAAAAACATTATTTGATACCAAATTTTAGTCAGAGTATGACACTAAATAGGGGGCTGAATTGAGTTTCTATTCAAATTTCTGTTAAAAAGTTTATTTAAAAAGAATTCTCCCAATTAAAATAAAACAGGCCAGTTAATCAAGGTAATAAAATTATAATAGTTTGACTGTTCAAATAGCTTCTTAGAAGATTGATTAGTTCTCAGTAATATCAATATAAGATATTTATACCACTTTTGAAACTATTCTAATAAGGAAAAAGAATTTTAACTACTATCCAAGACTAACTATCAAAGTAAGATTTAGTTTTCAAAAAAAATAATTAAAATAGAGAAAGACTAAATTGAAACACACAGCAGATAAAACAAGTGGTTTAGTCTCAATATGAGACCTAATCCACTCCACTTGGTGATCTATTACCACCAAGAAATACATATAGCTTTGATCCACACCCTGGATCAGGGTTAACAATAGTACATAGAAATGTCTAGGTCACAAGACCTCTTCCACTGTTCTTCATGGGAAAACAAACAACCTAGGTCACACGTGACCTCTTCCACAGTTACACATGGGTAAAAAAAAGTTTAGAAATATGTTTAAGTGAGGATATCTTATATCCTCTAGTTTAATGTAGGAGACAAAGTGTGTTTTAATAGATACACATACCCTGCTCTACAAGTAATAAAAATAATACACAACAAAGAAAAGATGATGAGAAAAGATTAGAAATGCTCTGAGTGTTGTTCTTTGAAGCTCTGAACTTTTAGGATGTAACAGATGTGATTTTAGAGTCCTCTTGTGAAAACAGTGTATCGTAGGTATCATGCTCTGGTTTCCAGTATGATGAGATGTTCTTTGTTTCTCTTAGTATTCTTAGGGTTGCTACTGCAATATTTTTTTAGGGTCTGATCTTTAGCATTTCATCCTTCAGGAATCAAGAGTTCTTCATGTGTTCTTTTGTATAAGTGTTCTGCTCTTTTTTTAGGAATTCAAATTTTTGAACTCTTTATGCTCCAGTGCCACACTTTTCTTTTTATATTAGGTGCTTGTGTTGGAGCCGTAATGATGTATGATTTCTACACCTTGTACCTCGTACTATTAGATGACATGTCTACAAAGAAACATTAATTATTTCAGTGTCATTAAATGACTCAAATATGTCCATTAGAAATAAATTTTAAATTAAGTAGAAAAAGAAAGAAAAATAGCTAAGGAACAATATATTTGTTTGTCTTGAAATGCTGTCACTGGAAAAAGTGTCTTCTACTTTGTCTTTGATTAGTAAGGCAGTCATAGTGAGACAGTCATGGTGCCATAGTTGCATTTTATATCTGGAACCAGTAGCACATATGTGGTGTCCGGATCATAATGTATCAGGTAACAGTGTCTAGTCCTTTGTCAAAATTCTGAATGGTGTCTTGTTACGATGTTTTGGAGATGGTAGTAAGGAACCAGTGTCATAGGATTTATGAAATTTGGAAGTGGTTACGGTGTCTGAGCTATGGTGTCCGAGCTACGGTGTCTGAGCTATGCTGTCCGAATTATGGTGTCTTAGTTTCGGGGTCTAAGTTACAGTGTCTTAGTTATGGTGTCTGAGTCATGGTGTCTAGGACTTTTCCAAAATCCGAAACTAGTGGTAGACTTATAGTTTCTCAGACTTATCAAAAATATTTATAAACTATCTTAAGAAGTAATACCCACATAATGGATTAGACTTAAGCATTAGTAAAATAAAATATATTGGAACAAGATCAAACATAGTTTACAAGATTCAAACATGATTTGTGAGATTATGAATTAGGATCTTGTGAGAGTTTAGATAATTAGTTGTAAGAATTAAACAATAAGGAAATATTTGTGATATGTTAAACATGATTATCATGATTTGTGAGCATTAAAATATGAAGAGTCCAACAATACCCCCCTTTTGATGATCACAAATCATGGAATTTATTAGCCATATATTTATTAGCCATATATTTTAATAATTCATTTTATTATCTCTCCCCAATTTGGGATTATCAAAAAGAGAATAATAAAAAATAAACTAAAAACTAAATGAAGGTAAGAAAGAAAATAAAAAACAATGGTGCACATTGTATTGGATAGAAAGATAAAGTCCATTAAAACCAGAAGAAAAAATAAAATATATCCCTATCAAAATACATCCTTCACTTCTCTTCAGCTCCAAGAGTCTTCTCTTTTCCCTTGGGAGAAACATCAGTAGGGGCCATAGGAGAATAAGTAGAATTCGGAGAAGGGATAAGTACAACTGAGAGAGAAGGAAGAGGCACTCCTTAAAAAAAAAGAAGGTTCTAGAGTTGGTTTAGTTAAAGACCAAGGCAAGGGTTGTTCAATAATAACTAATCTTATCTGACTCAAAGCCTAAGATATATACATGGTAGTAGGATAAGAGGTAGTGGAGGAGGAAGGGGTTGATCCAGACCACAAAGGAGAAGCTATAGGAGCAAATATGGTAGTAATTTGCACATGTGGATATGGATTCAACAAATTAATGAAATGAGTAATGATCTCACATCTATACTGCATAGCCTTCTCAAAGTAATCTTTGTTCTCCAAAAAATTTTAAAACAAAAGAGTGAGTTATTTTAGCTTCTGAACTTGAGTCTTGAAGGCTTGAGTGATAGAAGGAATTTTCAAATTCTCTACTAGGTATTTGACGTGATTATTCAGATCATGCTTAGAATAAATATTATTGAAGTATAAGTCTACTTTCTTAGAGATTTCTTCTTGAGCATCATTTTCAATATTTGAATGTATCGTCACCAAATCAAGAACTTAGTCACTATTCTTGATGACAGTAGAGAAACCTTCCCAATAAACACCACTTAACACTGAATGAAGTTCTTCTTTAATAATAGTTCTGATCAAGTCACTGTCCATAGGCTGAGATGGCTATCCAGAGGCATTTGAAGCTATAATGGCATGAGAGACTTAAGTTGATTTAGAAATTTCTGTAAAAATCCCTTATACTCACCAGTTAGCTTGTTAAGTCCAAAAAAAAGATCACATATCTCATTGACTATCTTGATGTTTCTCTTAGACATTTTTTCATATATTGAAGTCAAATTCGGTTGAATTATAGATACAACTTTCTGTGGGATCTTATCACCAACATCCTCAATAGTATGATCTACATGAGCTTATTTGGTTTGCAACACTTTCTATATATTTTCAACCATAGATATGTGAGACTTCACCTCATCACTCAACTGTTTATTCTCAATCCTAACTTCTTGTACTTCATGAATTTTTTTAGTTTAATTTTCCATATGATTTTCTCTAACACCAAGGAAACATCTCTTTCACTGATATTAGTCACTAGGAGAGGTTGTGACTTTATGATCTTTTCAAAACTAGATAAAATAGTGTTTCCAAAAGCTTTCAGATCACTGTGACTCACAACATTAGAAGATTCTGGAGTAATTTCAGGAATAAGAACTAAAATAGGTTCAGTCTCCTTATCAGAGGTTACTCCTATGGAAGAAATTAGTTTCAATTGAAACAATGTGGAAAGATCTAACCCTTTTACTAAGTCCTTTTGGGTATTATCCACATCAAAATAACTAGGAAACCTATACCAGGTATCCACAGTGCTTAGCAGCAGCGAAATCTTTTACAACTACATCTTGTGGAACAGGTAAGCCACTATCTTATTTTTCTAAGGAATTTCCTTCCTTAGGTGAAACTACTGCATCTTCTACTTCTTCATCTAAATAATCAAAAACTTCTTCTGGTTCTAAACTAGGGTCAGATTTGTTCTCAGGTATTGAAGGATTCTCAATCAGATTAAACATTTCATACAATCTTTAATTGTCTTTCACCCAAGACTTTTTCCAAGGATTCAAGCTAATTTTCATTCTTCTGATTATATACTTTGAGATACAAAACTCATAATCCTTAATTACTTATTTATTTGGACAAACTAATCCTTTGGTAGAAAAAATTTTAGAAATTAACCTTGAATAAAACAAAGAAGTTGATTTCAAAGTTGTCTTGATCATTTCACACATGTGAAGTATAACATACTTACACAGATTGATCTTGTTACCATTATTCATAATATGTATCAAGAATACATCTTGATACTTAAGGGTAGAAAAATATCCTTTTCTTGTAAAAATAGGATTTTGAATAAACTTAAATAGAAACCTTGTCTCACCATCAAGCTCAAATACAATTTCACTTATCTTCTTCTTATTTCCAGTCAAGCTTCCTAGGGCCTCTTCTAAGGTAAACACATTGCTAAGAGGAGGAGGAACTCTTTGGTAATCCTCAAATATTTCTTTATGAGTTATTCATAGGCTTCAAACCCATAACCTCGAAGAAAAGGTACACCTTTTACCATTAACCTATCTTCTTACAATAAATTCAACTTTAGAGTTGAATGAGAACTGAACATATAGATAAAATTGAGAAACAAACTTTGGATAAATTGGTCTATTCTCTTTTGTGAACCATCTTATCCATCCTTGTTCTTCCAGTACTTTTAAAATGAGTGACTTACTAGTAAACAACCACTTTAGAAAAACTTCTTTCTTTGAAACTATTGTTCTATCAACAAGGCTTGGATTTAGTGGTCCCTCATGCATTAATTTCGGAGCCCTTTTTTTACTTTCTTCTAAGACCCACACTTCTCAGGAGTTGATGAAGAATGATTCTTCATTCTGGGCATCCAATGTGGGTTCGAGAAAGGTGAAAGGATGAAAGAGGGATAACAGTTTGAGAAAGAAAAGGGTTTTAGTTTCAAGAGAAGAGAGCTTGAGTGAAGAGAGGAGTGAAAGATATTAGATTTTTTTTGTCATTTAGGGATTTCAAAAGTTGTAAACAAAAATATGCATTATAAAAATAATAAAGTAATCAATACAATGATATGGGAAATAAATTGTTTTAAAAAATAAATCCAAGTTATTATGGTGAGACCGGAACAGGTCATCATGGTGTCAGCATTACGGTGCGACTCTAAAAGGTGTGGTTGTATCATTGATACATCAAGTATGAGACATAAATCGAGATATAATAACAATGAGATTGTAAGAGTGAAACAGTTAGTGTGAGATTGTAAGAATGAAAGAGTAACTGTGTGACTGTAACTGAGAGACAGTAACTACAGGATAGTAACTTGTGAAACCGTGAAACCTGAAACTGTAAACTATGAAACAATAATTGTTTACTTAAGAATTATTATATCTAACTCATGTATGATGTAATTTATCCTTTCAAAATTTAATGGTTTAATGAATATATCAGCAAGATGATGTTTAGTTCCAATTAATTACAAAGTGATATCACCTTTTTGATAATGATTTATCAAAAAGTGATACCTTACATCAATATTTTTAGTCTTGGAATGTGAAAAAAAATTCTTTGAAATGTTAATAGCACTTTTATTGTCACAGTTTATAGGTACATGTCTGAATTGATATCCATAGAATAATAAAGTGCGTTTCATCCACAAAATTTATGCACAACCACTACCAACAACTATATATTCATCTTTGACAGTAGATAATGAAACCACATTTTGATTTTTTACCACACCATGATACTAGAGACTTTCCTAAAAGGTGACATGTTTCAGAGGTTCTCTTTCTATCTAAATTACAACCACCAAAAATAGTATCCAAATATCTAACCAAGTCAAATGATTTTCCTCTAGGATAAAAAAGTCCTAAATTGGTTGTATGTTTGAGGTATTTGAAAATCATTTTAACAACATTTGAATGATACTCTTTGGGGTTTGATTGAAAACTTGAACACATGAAAACACTAAACATAATATCAGACTGACTAGCAGTTAAGTAGATTAAACATCCAATCATTCCTCTATAAGTGGTTTGATCAATATATTTTCCATTTTCTTCAAAATCCAACTTATAGGTAGTACTCATTGGAGTATCAATACTTTTAGTGATATCCAATCCAAAATGTTTTATAAAATATTTTTTATATTTTCTTTGATTTAAAATAATTACTTCTTTATTTTTAAATATTTGAAATCCAAGAAATAATTTTATTCCACCCATTAAACTCATTTAAAATTCATTTTTCACCATTTTTAAAAAATCAATACATAAATAATTTATTAAATATCCAAAAAAAATATCATCAATATAGATTTGAACAACTAAAACATCATTAGAAATTCATTTTATAAAAATATTAGGATCAAATTTACCTTTTGTAAAACCTTTGGAAATAATAAAATTACTTAATCTATCATACCAAGCTCTTGGAGATTATTTTAAACCATATAAATATTTTTTTAATTTAAAGACATGATTTGGAAAGTGGGGATTTTTGAAACCTGGGGTTTGTTCAACAAAACATCCTCAACTATATAACCATTTAGGAATGCACTCTTGACATCCATTTGATGTATTTTGAAATTTATAATTGTTTCATATACAAGTAAGATTCTAATGGCTTGAATTCTAGCTAATGGTGAAAAAGATTATTCATAGTCAATTAATTCTTCTTGGCTATAACTTTGTGAAGCCAATCTAGATTTGTTTCTAACTATGTTACCATCTTCATCTACTTTTTTCCTAACCACCCATTTAGTGCCTATGGTCAAGGTGTCTTTGGTTCTATCCACAAGTTTCCAAAATTTATTCCTTTCAAACTGATTTGATTCCTATTAGATAACCATCACCCAAAAATCATCATTTATATCATCATTTATGTTTTTAGGTTCAAGTTGTGACAAGAAAGATTGATGTTCAATTTGATTTCTTAGAGAATCTCTAATCTATGTTACTTTATCTAAATCTCCAAAAACAATATCTAAAGGATGATTCTTAAAGGTTTTAATAGATGTAGAAAAAGAAGGGATAGTAATTTCAAGTTCTTCAGTAGGTTCGGATTCATTATGGATTGAATCAAGAGAATTTATAGAACTGGAAGTTTTAACTAATTCCTTTATAAGATGGTCATAATATTTTTCATTGATGTTAAAATTTGACTTATCATCCTCAAGATTCTATAGGGAGGTCTTAGGTTTATGTGGATCTATTTCATCAAATTTTTCATGTACATATTCTTCCATACATTTGGTTCTTTTATTAAATACTCTATAGGTTTTACTAGAGATTGAATATCCTAGAAAAATTCCTTCATCACTATTGTATGCAAACTTGTCAAGAGTATCCTTAGTGTCAAAAATATAGACTCTGCAACCAAAAAGTTTGAAGTAATTAACCTTGGGTTTTCTATTTTTCCACAACTCAGAGGGAGTTATTTTAAGAATAGGTCTATTTAACACTCTATTGATTATGTAACATGTTGTATTAACAACTGTAACCCAAAAGTAGATAGTTAAGTCATACTCAATAAGGATTGTTCTAGAAATTTCTTATAAGGTTCTATTTCTTCTTTCTATAACACCATTTTATTAGGGTGTCTTAGGGGAAGAGAAGTTATGACTATATCCATTTTGTGAGAAAAAGGATTCAAACTCTTGGTTTTCAAACTCATGACCATGGTCGCTTCTTATAGATTTGTTTCTAAGACCACTAATATTTTTTACAGTCCAAGAATACTTGGTGAAATGAGAGAAGACTTCACTTTTGTGAGCCAAGAAGAAGGTCCAAGTATACCTAGAATAGTCATATATAAGAACATAAATATAGTGCTTTAAATTTAAACTGAAAACTCTAGATGGTCCAAACAAATCTATGTGAACCAACTTGAGAGGTTGAGAAGTTGAAACTTCTTTCTTTGGTTTGAAAGAGATTTTGTGTTGTTTTCCCTTTTGACAAGGATTACAGACTTTATCATTTGGAAACTCAAGTTTGGGTAGGTGCTTGACTAAACCTTTTACAGTAATCTTTATAAGGGAGTGTATATTGAAGTGTCCTAGTAGAGTGGGTAACCTAGGTTTTCTCCAGAGAGGAGTACACAACAATTAAGTTTGTCACTTAAATTATTGAAAGAGGAAGAGGTAGTTTTTGGAATTGTTTGAGTTGAAAAAAAATAAATTAAGAAATTAAAAATTAATATTGAAAACTAATGTATGAAGAGAGTGATGGGGTAAGGATATGATCACCTTTTTCAATGTCATCATAGTCACAAATATCATCTTCCCTCTCTTCCATTTGAATGAAAAATGAAAGACTCCTCGATTGAGTTATCAATCACCCTTGGTTAAAGAAACAAATGGAACTCACTCCTATGTGCATGGAAGTTCATAAAAAATTTCTGAACAACTAAGAAAAGTCTCAATCAAGAATTTTTTCTTATTATAACTCTATAAAAAGTTCACTAGTTTCACACACATGATAATAATCGCTGGACACTCACCACCTAACACAATCTGCTTGATCGAGACAAATTGCACTAGGCGGTGGGAGATTAAAAGTATTTAACCAAAACTATTAACAATGAATACACCAAACTCAAAACATGATAGCATTAAGAGAATTGGGAAACATTGAGAATAGAAATAATTAAAAATAAAAATATGGTTTTACATTTATGCACAAAACTACAACATTACAAAAGTGAAACTCTAGTTTTCCCCGATCACTCAAATGCTTTACCCCTCCATGTGAAGGGTAATAGAGTTGAAAGGGAAGAAGAGAAAACGATGAAACAAAGAAAATATAAAAGGGAAAATGAAAATAACTTCAATAACTCAATCCTCTTGCACATCCCCTCTTGAACATTCTTTAAACCCTTTGAATTGATATGAACACTCTTATATATAGGCTTGTGGAGTAGAAAATTTTTCTCCAAAATTACTCTACCTAAAGTTTGAGTCCGATTAGCAAATTAAATGGATGAATATTGGGAAGTGGTCTTAATAAATGTCATTCCTCTCTCTATTTTTCATGCTTCCTCAAAATCTCACTGATGTTGGTCAAGTGTACCAAAAGTTATACTTGAATTACTAATGAAATCATTTTCTGCTCGAGGTGACTCTTCAACTTCCTCTTTTTGGACGCATTTAAAGGAAGCCTTAATAACCAAGTTTCTTCTATAAAATTTAATGGAAGCATGTTTCTCGAATTATTCTTTCTCATTCAACTTGAGTCACCTCATTTAGACATATTTAGGTCGAGATATGCCTCATTAATTTAGGTGGGGCCCATTTTGTCGACTGAAAAACTTTTTCCACTTTCTGAATTTTTCTGGGCCATTGTGTGTCGAATTAGAGTTTATCATTTCGACTTAAATAATATTAGAGATAATGAAAATAAGTTAGAGGACATTATGTCATTTTTATTTGGTTCTACAATTATAAGAAAAATTTTATTTTTTAGTCTTGGAGATACAGAGGACATCATATTTTCAAAAATTGAAGATCGCAATTTTTCAATTTCATCTATAAAAATAGCTAAAATCTCAAACTTCTCTCTTGAGGTAGTTTATCATTTAGAATTAAAGAATATTAGAGATAATGAACATAATTAAGAGGACATTATGTCATTTTTATTTGGTTCTACAAGTATAATAAAAATGTTAGTGAAGGATCTGGAACCTGATCAGACGATTCTTGTTAAGTTTGTGAAAATAAGGATTACACCTAGGATGTTAGAGATGGATAAGATTTTGTTTCCTGACATGTACATAATGTTTTTCCTTATGAGTGAAATCAAGTTGAATTTTCTAAGATATATAGTAAGATATCTCAAATAATACTGTCAACCAGAGGCTAGAATGAAATTCTATCCCTATGGAAGGTTCATTTCAAAATTACTATTTAAGTTTGATATGGTAAGATTAATAGATGCTAGAGTAAGATGCCACAATATCAATATTTTCAATGCTGGAACTCTAAGGAAGATTGACTTCTTTTGGAGTACTGTGAAAGGCAAGCTTATGCCTGTTGGAGCTGAGGAAGACCAGGAATTGACTTAGGGGGAGCAACCTGCTAAATATAAGGAAGGCATGGCAGAATATATAGCAAGTGGAACTTCAATAAGATTAATATTTGAAGTAGTTGATCCACCTGCTGATGAGTAAAGTCAAAAAGGACTTAAGAAGAAAATTTACAGAGTGGCTTAAGCTGGTGAGGAGCCTACTCAAGCCAATGCTGATGCAACTGAATCTCTTATGAGCTACAGATTTATTAGAGAATCTAAAATACAACAAATTGAACAACCAACAGTTTCTTAGATTGAGGTGACTCCTCAAGTGGAAAAAGAAATTATGCCTCAAACTATTGAAAAGCCTAGAGAAGTTGAAGTGGATAGACTTGAATCTGCTCAAACTGAACACCTTATGAGATTGTTCAAGAGGAATTAGCTCAAGAGGAACCTATATTAGAGGAACCAGTCTTGGAGGAACTCAATGAAGAAGATGCTTAGGAGGAGAAACAACCTACTAATGTGAATCTAGAATAGAATCTTTTTGAGATTCATAATGAAGTTATTAATGAAAATTTTTCTGTGGATGAGTTAGTTCATGACTCTGAGGAAAAATAGGTTGAGAAACCGACAGATAAGGCTACAGATCAGAGATCTGATGCTCAATATTTGACTTTAACTTTAATAAATCAAGTTGAGAATCTTGCACGGGGTGCCTCTGATTTTGAGAATGATCATGTGGAGGAGTTAATCTTAAAATTTAATAAAGTTCAAGCTGAAAATGAATTATTTAGAAGAGAATTAGAAAAATAGAGATAGAAGTTTTAGAACATGAAATATAGTTCAGTTTCAAAAATGGAAGTGGAAGTTTATAAGAAGGAAATGTTAGCAGAAGTTGGAAAACTGAAATCTGAAATTATACTGAAATCAGATTTGGAAGAATTCAAAATTTTCATGGAGCAATAGTTTGAAACTACCAGGGATAGTTAAGTAGGTACCTCAGGTACTTCGCCTGATATGATAAGGATATTTCATGCCATTACAACAGTAATGAGCAATATGAATGACAAATTTTTGGACTTACAATGTAACAGTGCTCTATTGTTTGTTATGCTGGATAATCAAAAGCATCTTATTGACCAAATTACATCAGATGAACCGGAGGTCAGAGTTTTTTTGAATAGATTCACAAAGAATCTAAATTAGTTTATTGATAAGGAATAGATGTTACATGAGTTTTTTAGAGTCAATTTTATTGAAGATATCCATATGACTCAGGAAGGAAGGGATCTCATAGTCTTGTTAGGTGATAGACTGATGAAATGGTTGCGACTACAGATGTTAGAGCTCAAGGAAGTTATTTAAAGGTGCTAAAACCTATTTACCAAACCTTTTTAGCCCAACCTTGATTCCAGTTCTAATTTCTGTACTTGTATATACATTTTCCATAATATATACTTGCATCTCATTTTCATATGCTTTGATTTATTTTACTGTACTGCCTATGTTAGAATGCCAGTAATCCAATTTTAAATATTGTTAAATAGTTTATTATATCATTTACTTAAGTTCAATGCTACATTAAAATGCGTTATATTCCTTATTATATCATTCTTTTTGATATCACAAAAAGGGTGGGGGGAAATATGGATAAACACAACAATTTTTTTATATAAATCTTTTACTCTAAATCTTTTACCCATAGGGAGAAAATAAACCTTTTCATTTTAAGGGGGGAAATTTCTAAAATATTTTTTGGAGAAATTTTTGGATAAACAAAAAATTTTATTATCTAATGAAGAGATATTATTTTACTTTATAAAGGGGGAAAATGTAAAAATTAAGAAATAATTTTTTTAAAATTAAATATTGTTTTTATCTTTGCAAATCTCTAAACTATAAGCAATTAATTTTGTAAGATATTTTCATTGGTTATTTCATGGGTTTTGTGATCATCAAAAAGGGGGAGATTATTGAGCAAGTGTTGTTTTCAACAACACTCTATTTTATTAAGGGGATATTATTGAGAACAATACTATATCTCTTTATGATGATTTTAATGTTCACAAATACCCTTATTTTTTATTCTAATGATTTTACTTTGAGTATATTTTAGGAAATTAATATTCCTTATTTCTCTATTTTAGAATAATATTAAAGCATTTAATCCATGTGGAATATTTGAAAAAGTGTTCAGAAATTGTTTTAGCATATTAGCATGTTCTAGAAACACTGTTCATGCTCTACATGTTCAGAAATCACTTTCACGTGTTTTGGAAACACTGTTTATACCCTACATTGTGGAGCGTAGCATAAGGATGGAATCCGTCATTTACTTTACGACATATCAAAAAAGTATAGTTAAGAAACTATATATTATAGACCAAAGTATGGAAGAACAACCCTATGTTTGGAAGGAACCTTACATTCAAGATATCATAAAAGTATATAAGAAGAACCCTACATTAATATAGAATGTTATGTTTGTTTCTCAAAAAGTATGGTTCATCAACCTTACTTTTGTAAACAACCTTATGTTGTATCAAAAAGTATGGATCATGTACCTCACGTTTAGAAGCTAATAAAAGTATTGATCATCAACCAAAATTTTATAATGAACCTTACATTCTATCAAAAAGTATGGATCATGTATCTTATATTTTTCTAAAAAGGAAAAGTATGGATAATATACCATACGTTTGAGAGTTGAAGAGAAAATTATGGTTGATAAAACTTATGTTGTGAACCTTACATTCATAGAAATAATTCTATTTAGTTCAACCCTACTTTTGGAGTCATATATTTAAATTAAAACTTTATTCCGCAATGGTCTTTATGCAGATTATTAGGCTGATTTTCAGCCAAATTCAAAGCCTGATTTTAAAGTATGTCTTTGATTGAATCAAAGCAATTTATTTGTGATTCAAAGGATCGATTTAAGAGGAGATTTTATTACTGAATATTAAGGGGAGTTATGACTGCTCTATTATTCAAACATTCAAGATTCTTATGGAGACTTCTATGGATCTTGACTTGAAAGGAAAACTTTCTTTTTTATTTTATATATCTGTGATATTTTTTATTATATAACAAGGGGGAGAATTATCGAAAAAAAGATAAGGATAACAAGCTATTGAATTTTTTGACTACTATTTATAGAGATATTCAAGATTTACAGATCTGCTGTTACAAGGTACGATCAAACTCTATTTTCTGAAGAAGAAGAAACATGTTAAAGATTCACCATTTCTATATCGAAGATATTTTGTGAATCAATTGTTGTTGGAGTTTCTAAATTTATTTCTATATCTATTTCAACTGGATCGACTCAGAACATCCATTATATGAAGAACATATTTTCTAAAGATGATGATCTATCTACTATTAGTTGCGTGCTGTAGCAACTGTGAAGAACAAATAGAAAGTATTTCAAGACAAATAATATTTTTATTTTAAGTAATCGGCTTCTCGTACTAAGCAGTGTATTTGGTTATGTGTATGAACCAGAAGGCTATGTTTTTAGCCTTAGCTTGTAATGGTGTTAACTGCCTATACTCAATTGTGGACAACCTCTTGATAAGAGGACCAGATAGTGAAAATCACCAAGCTCATGGAAGTAGAGCGTTGGTGTGGTGGACTAGGAGCCTTCTGTTCCCCGAACCACTATACATTATTGTGTCCTTTAACTATTTATTTTTCACTGCATAAACAATCTGATAAAGGTAAAAGGACAGACTCAGCCATCATCATGATTTGTGAATAATTTGTAAAAGTCAAAATTCACCCCCTCTTGTGCGTATTTGGTATAACCCGATCCAACACACAGTGCATGTCAATCCCATATAGCCAACTATACTATTGACTTTCTAAGTGTAGACTAATTTGATCGATGAATACAACACATGTCATTTATCCTTATAGATAAGCATGTCACATATATTTTATCCAGATAGATATATAATATCTTGGTGTGGCTGCACACTCCCATAATCTATCTCAATCGAGGGTCCAAATGTCATACTCGTCATACGAGAGAAAAAATCTCATTTTGGTAAATCTCCAACCGATGAAATGATCAATAACATACCCAACCCCCCCGATTAGCTAAGTTTATATGTTAACTTGTGTAATTAGGGTATCAAAGTATAAAGGTTTACATGTTAGTTATCTCACAAATCTCAGGTAATGGATACTTAAATATGATCCATGAACCCCTAGTGTACAAAAGAAATCCATGTATGGTACTTCATATGTTATACTTAGTAGGCCATCCAACACATAAAAAAATATCACATTCGTTGTTTTGTACCTTATGAGCATATTCTGTATCTCTATACAAGAATCCTACTCATGATAACCATAAAATTTCATCATAACCTATAATATATCATGAAAATATTGGTTATGGATAACTCAAAGTTGTATTTTCAGAGGTCAATTATCATTGTACTTCACAAAAATTATATCTATATATACATTTATATAGCTAATGTGACAGACTGATAAAATGGAGGTTGTTTTTTAATCATGATACATTTTAATATTCTTAAACTCTTTGATAATATTAACATGATACATTTTAATATTCTTAAAATATTTAAGAATATTTGACAAAACCAACATAAGCATTGACTTGTCATATCATATATGATAAAATGCCAAATCAACCTTATGTTTGCTACACTTTCTAGTTCTAGATAACTCTTTACATCATATGTATTTCCCATCACATTTTTATGTGATAATGTCACATATCTATGTGACTATATGAAAAAAACCTCCCACTAAACTATTTTTGTGAGAAACATCTATGAAGTAAGCCTATCTAAATAATGGTGAGACTTAGGAATCATATTCATAACTTTCTAACTTCTAGAAAATATTCAAACTTCTTAACTTCTCAACATCATATGTTATGATGTCAACTTCTGTTTTCTACTTATAACTTCTTCTAAGTTCATCATCATAATCATCCTTTAAACACTACCCCATCAATTTTTTCCTTGAAATAATGTAACTACTTACATTATTGTTAATCGGTCCTCCTAAAAAATTTAGGATAAAGTGAAAATCAATTTAATATGATAACTAAATATAACTCTTGCATTTATTTTTACTACCACATCCTAAAATCTTTTAGGATAAAATGATTAAACTTTGTTAAGGTAACTAATGTAACTCTTTACATTTTTCTTTACTGCTATACGCTAAACTCTTTTAAGATATCAATTATAATTCACTTTCCATTTTTACTGGTATAATCCTTCAAGAAACACTGTCTTTTCATTTTTCATGATAAATAAATGTAACTATTTACATATTTTTATCATCACATATCCTAAACCCTTTTAGGATATTGAGTAATAATACTTTATCTTAAACATGTATAATAGTGATATCCACTTTTTAAATAGTAACTAATTGTAACACGTTTCATTTTTCTTTATCATCACATATTTTAAATTCTTTTTGGATATTAAGTGGAAAACACTTTAACTTCAGATTGGTGTTATCCTTTATTTGTTAATTTTTAACTTCTCTAAGTCTAATCATACTCCCACCAGCCTCTTATACACTATATTCTTTTCAAAATATTTGGATATGATATAAAAAACATTTTGTGTTACAAAACAACATTTATTTCCCTTTAGTAGGAATATTTAACAAATAAACTATTTTTTCCATATCATATATGGTATTATATGTGTTTGGAACCTTTTAATTTGAAAATAAGACTATTAAATTATACCATTGATGGGAGGACAGAACACATTACCATATATTTTTAACAAATAGATTGATAAACACTTTTATCCAAATCTTCTTCTCAAAACATGTTATAGGAATTGATGAATCATAAACCACGTGTATTCATTTAATCATCTCATACTTGTTTATAAGAGCACTTTTTTATAAAACAACTTCTCTTATCACATAAGAGAAATGAGATGAATATACACATATTTTACTTAGATTCATTTGATCTTCACACTATCTTTTATATTCATTTGTTGAAACTCTTTGCTTCATGTATATAAACTATAAGTTCAAACAATTCTTCCTTTAATTTTGAACTCCTGTATATTTAAAACCCTTTTTAAAATATATTATGGTCAAATTAGGACACTCAAGAGTGGGGTGAATTGAGTTCCTATTAAAATTTCTTTTAAAAAAATTTATATAAAAAGGATTCCCCTAATTAAAATAAAACAGGATAATTAATCATGGTAATAAAATTATAATAGTTTGAATCTTCAAATAACTTCTCAGAAGATTGATTAGTTCTTAGTAATATCAATATGAGATATTGATACCACTTTTGAAACTATTATGATAAGAAAAAATAGTTATAACTACTATCCAAGACAAACTATCGAAGTAAAATGTAATTTTCTGAAAAATTAATTAAAATAGAGAAAGACTAAATTGAAACACACAACTGATAAAACAAGTTGTTCAATCTCAAGATGAGACCTAATACACTACACTTGGTGATCACCTTCCACTAAGAAATATATATATATATATATATAGATTTGATCCAAACCCTAGATTAGGGTTAACAATAGTACAGAGGACTATCTAGGTCACAAGGCCTCTTTCACTATTCTTTGTGTGAAAACAAACAACCAGGTCACACGAGACCTCTTCCACAGTTACACATGGGTAACACAAAGTATATAAAGATGTTTAAGAAAGGATATATTGTATCCTCCAGTTTAATACAGGAGACAGAGTGAGTTTTAATATGGACACACACCCTGCTCGAAAAGCCATAAAAACAATACACAGCAGAGAAAAAATAATGAGAAAGGATTAGAAATGCTCTGAGTGTTGTTCTTTGCAGCTATGGACTTGTAGGATGTAGTAGATGTTATTTTTGAGTCGTCTTATGAAAACAGAGTATCATAGATCTCATTCCATGGTTTCTAGTTCTATGAGATGTTCTTTGGAGCTCTTGTTCTTCTTAGGTTTGCTACTATGAGAATGTTTGAGGCTATGATCTACAACAGTTCATCCTTCAGGAATCGATAGTTCTTTGTGTGTTCTTCAGTATATGTGTTATACTCTTTTTATGGGCATTCATCTTTTCAAACTCTTTATTCTCCAGTGCCACACTTTTTTTATATCAGGTTCATGTTTTGGAGCCGACAAGATGCATGATTTCTACACCTTTTACCTCATACTATATATAGATTTGATCCAAACCCTAGATCAGGGTTAACAATAGTACATAGGACTATCCAGGTCAAAATGCCTCTTCCACTATTCTTTGTGTGAAAACAAACAACCAGGTCACACATGACCTCTTCCACAGTTACACATGGGTAAAACAAAGTTTAGAAAGATGTTTAAGAAAGGATATATTGTATCCTCCAGTTTAATACAGGAGACAGAGTGATTTTTTATACGGACACACACCCTGCTCTACAAGACATAAAAACAATACACAGCAGAGGAAAAATAATGATAAAGGATTAGAAATGCTCTGAGTGTTGTTCTTTGTAGCTCTGGACTTATAGGATGTAGTAGATGTTATTTTTGAGTCCTCTTATGAAAACAGAGTATCGTAGATCTCATGCTATGGTTTCTAGTTCTATGAGATGTCCTTTGTAGCTCTTGTTCTTCTTAGCTTTGCTACTATAAGAATGTTTGAGGCTTTGATCTACAACAGTTAATCCTTCAGGAATCGATAGTTCTTTGTGTGTTCTTCAGTATATGTGTTCTACTCTTTTTATGGGCATTCATCTTTTCAAACTCTTTATGCTCCAGTGCCACACTTTTTTTTATATCAAGTGCATGTGTTGGAGCCGACATGATGCATGATTTCTACACCTCGTACCTCATACTATCATGTGACATGTCTATAAAGAAACATTAATTAAGTTAATGCCATTAAATGACTCAAATATAACTGTTATAAATAATTCTAAAATTAATTTGAAAAAGATAGAAAAATAGTGAAGTAAGGAATGGTGTCATAGTTTTTCTTCAAAAGGTGTCACTAGAAATGATGTCTTATCCTTTTCCTTTGAGTAATAAGGTATTCACAGTGAGACAGTCACGGTGCCATAGTTTCACTTGAGATCTGGAACCAGTAGCACAAATGCAATGTCATGATCATAATGTATCAGGTAACGATGTCTAGTCCTTTTTCAAAATTCTGAATGGTGTCTTGTTACGATGTTTTGAAGATGGTAGAAAGGAACCAGTGTCACAAGATTCATGACATTTGGAACTGGTTACGGTGTCAGAGTCATGGTGTCTGAGTTATGGTGTCTGAGTTACAGTGTATGAGTTATGGTGTCTGAGTTACGATGTCTTAGTTACAGTGTCTGAGTTACAGTGTCTTAGTTACGGTGTCTAAGTCATGGTGTCTGGGACTTTTCCAAAATTCGAAACCGATGGCAGACTTACGGTTTCTCAAACTTATCCAAATATCTGTAAAATGTCTTAAGAATTAATACTCACATAATGGATTAGACTTAAGCATTAGTATAACAAAGCATATTAGAACAAGATCAAACATAGTTTACAATATTCAAACATGATTTGTGAGATTCTGAATCAGGATCTTGTGAGCGTTTAGACAATTAGTTGTAAGCATTAAACCATAAGGAAAGATTTGTGATATGTTAAACATGATTAGCATGATTTGTGAGCATTAAAACATGAGGAGTCCAACAATCTCCGCCCTTTTGATGATCACAAATCATGGCATTTATTAGACATATATTTATTACCCATATATTTTAATAATGCCTTTTCTTATTTCTCCCCCTTTTGGGATTATCAAAAAGAGAATAAGAAAAAATAAACTAAAAACTAAATGAAGGTAAGAAAGAAAATAAACAACAATTGTGCACATTGTATTGGATTGAACGATAAAGTCCATTTCAACCAGAAGGAAAAATAAAATATATCCCTTTCAAAATACATCCTTCACTTCTCTTTAGCACCAGTAGTCTTCTCTTTTCTCTTGGGAGAAACACCAGGAGGGGCCATAGAAGCAAAAGTAAAAGTTGGATAAGGGAAAGGTACAACTAAGGGAGAAGGAAGAGGCACTCCTTAAAAAAAAAGGTTATAGAGTTGGTTTAGTTATAGACCGAGGCAGGGGTTGTTCAATAATAACTAGTATGATTTGAATCAGAGCTTGAGATACAGACATGGTAGTAGGAGAAGAGGTAGTTGAGGAGGAAGGGGTTGAACTAGACCACAAAGGGGAACTTGTAGGATTGACTTTGGAAGTACTTTGCACATGTAGATAAGGATTCAACAACTTAATGAAATCAGTAATGATCTCACGTTCATACTTTATAGGCTTATCAAAGTAATCTTTGTTCTCCAAAAACTTTTCCAACAAAGTAGTGAATTATTATATCTTATGAACTTGAGTCTTGAAGGCTTGATTGATAGGAGGAATTTTCAAATTCTCTACTAGTTATTTGAAGTGATTGGTCAGATCATGCTTAGAATAAATTCTATTGAAGTAGAAGTCTTCTTTCTTAGATATTTCTTCATGAGCATCATTTACAATATTTGAATGTATCCTCACCAAATCAAGTACTCAGTCACTATTCTTGATGACAGTAGAGAAACCTTCCGTATCAACACCACTTAACACTGACTAAAGTTATCCTTTAATAGTAGTTCTGATCAGGTCACTGTCCATAGGCTGAGATGGTTTTCCAGAGGCATTTGAAGCTGTAACAGATGAAGTGAGAGACTTAAGTTGATTTAGAACTTTTTGTAAACATCCCTTATACTCACTAGTCATTTTGTTAAGTACAAAAACAAGATCACACATCTCATTGAATATCTTTATGTTTCTATTATCCACTTTTTCATACATTGAAGTCAAATTCGGTTGAATCAGAGATGCAACTTTCTGTGGGATCTGATCACCAAAATCCTCAACAGGATGAGCTACATGAGCTTATTCTGTTTGCAACACTTTCTTCATATCTTCAATAGATCTAAGAGACTTCACCTCATCACACAAATATTTATTCCTAATCCTAACTTCTTGTACTTTATGCATCATTTTCATTTGAATTTTCCATATGATTTTCTCTAACAGCAAGGCAACATCTGTTTCACTAAGATTAGTCACCAGGACAGGTTGTGACTTTATGATATTTTCAAAACTAGATAAAATAGTGTTTCCAAAAGCTTTTAGATCTTTGTGACTCACAACATTAGAAGATTCTTGAGTAATTTCAAGAACATGAACTGAAACAGGTTTAGGCTCCTTATCAGAGGTTACTCATATGGTAGAAATTGGTTTCAATTGAAACACGGTGGAAAGATCTATACCTTTTACTAAGGCCTATTGGGTATTATCCACATAAAAATAACTGGGAAACCTGTACCAGGTATCCATAGTGTTTTGGTCATAGGATTGGGAACTTGACCACTTTCAAAACTAGGGTGTTGCTCCCCCTCAAGAGATGCATCTCTCCTGGGACTAAGAGATTAAATCTCTTAACCCACTTCCAAATTTTCATCTCTATCAAGCTCACCCATATCTTTTCTAGCTATCTTAAAATCTTGTTCCATCCTTTAGTAGATAAGATAACTTGAGGTTCAACTTGTTCTTCTGACTGTTCCCCAATAGCAGTATCTTCCTCAATAGCAGGTTCTTCTTATTCAGCATGCTCTTCTTCAAAAGCAGGCTCTTTTTTGATAGAAGACTCTTCCATTATATCAACATTTCTTTTAGAAACAGCTAAATATTTTTCAATTACATCTTGTGGAATAGGTAGGTCATCGCCTTCTTTGTCTAAGGCAGTTCCTTCCTTAGGTGCAACTAATGCATCTTCTACTTATTTTTCTAAACAATAAAAAAATTTATCTAGTTCCAAACCAGGGTCATATTTTTTATTATGTATTGAAGGATTATCAATTGGATTAAACTTCTCATAAAATATTTCATTATCTTCCACCCAAGACATTTTCCAAGGATTCTAGCTAATTTTCATTCTTCTGATTGTATACATTGAGATAAAAAACTCATAATCCTTAATTAATTCTTCATTTGGACCAACTACTCCTTTAGTAGACAACATTATAGAAATTAATCTTGAATAAAACAAAGAAGTTGATTTCGAAGTTGTCATGATCATTTCACACATGTGAAGTATAACAAACTTACACAGATTGACCTTGTTCCCATTCTTCATAATATGTATCAAGAATAAATCTTGATACTTAAGGGTAGAAAAATCTACTTTTCTTGGAAAAATAATATTTTGAATAAACTTAAATAGAAACCTTGTCTCACCATCAAGATCAACTGCAATTTCCCTTCTCTTCTTCTTATTTAAAGTCAAACTTCTCAAGGCCTCTTCTAAAGTAAACACATCGCTAGGAGGATGAGGACCTCTTTGGTAATACTCAAATATTCCTTTATAAGGTATTCCTAGGAATCCAACCCATAACCTGAAAGAAAAGGTACAACTTTGAACATTGACCCATCTTCTTATAACAAAGTCATCTTTAGAGTTGAACGAGAAATGAACATACTGATAAAATTGAGAAAGAATCTTTGGATAAATTGGTCTATTCTCTTTTGTGAACAAAATCATCCATCCTTGTTCTTCCAGTACTTTTAAAATGAGTGACTTACTGGTCATCAACCACTTTAGACAGACTTCTTTCTTTGGCACTACTGTTCTATCAACAAGGATTGTATTCAGTAGTCCCTCAGGCATTATTTTTAGAGCCCTTTTTACTTTCTTCTAAGACCCACGTTTCTTAGGAGTTAATGAAGAATGATGCTTCATTTTGGGAATACAATGTGGATTTGATAAAGGTGTAAGGTTAAAAGAGGGATAAAAATATGAGAAAAGGGTTTTGGTTTCAATAGAAGAGAGCTTGAGTGAAGAGAGGAGTGGAAGATATCTAATTTTTTTTATCATTTAGAGATTTCAAAAGTCACAAACAAAAATACACAATATAAAAATAATAAAGTAATCAATAAAACAATAAAGGAAAGAAAATATTTTAAAAAATAAATCCAAGTTATTATGGTGAGACTAAAACAGGTCATCATAGTGTCAGCATTACGGTGTGACTATAAACGGTGCGACCGTATCATTGACACAACAAGTATGAGATAGTAACTGAGAGACAATAACTGTGAGACCATAAGTGTGAGACTATAAGAGTGAAATAGTAACTGTGTGACTATAACTGAGAGACAGTAACTATAGGACTGTAACTTGTGAAACCGTGAATCATGAAACTGTAAACTATGAAACAATAATTATTTAATTAAGACTTATAATCCCTAACTCATTTATGATGTAATTTATCCTTTCATAATTTAATAGTTTAGTGAATATATCAGCAAGCTGATATTTAGTGCCAATAAATTCCAAAGTGATATCACCTTTTTGATAATGATCTCTTAATAAGTGATGCCTTACATCAATATTTTTAGTCATGAAATGTGAAACAAAATTCTTTGAAATGTTAATAGCACTTGTATTGTCACAGTTTATAGGTACATGTCTGAATTGATATCCAAAGTCTAATAAAGTGCGTTTTATCCACAAAATTTGTGCAAAACAAATACCAACTTCTATATATTCAGCTTCGGTAGTAGATAATGCAAAAAAAATTGCATTTTACCACACCATGATACTAGACACTTGCCTAAAAGGTGACATGTTCCAGATGTGCTCTTTTTATCTATCTTAAAAGCACCAAAATCTATATCTAAGTAGATAACTAAGTCAAATGATTGTCCTCTAGGATAAAACAGTCCTAAATTGGTAGTATGTTTGTGATATTTGAAAATAATTTTTACAATATTTAAATGATAATCTTTGGGGTTTTCTTGAAAATGTTCACACATGAAAACACTAAACATAATATGAGGATGACTATCAGTTAAGTAGATTAAACTTACAATCATTCCTCTATAAGTGGTTTGATGAATAGATGTTTCATTTTCTTCAAAATATAACTTACCGGTAGTACTCATTGGAGTATCACTACTTTTAGTGCTATCCAAGAAAAAATGTTTTATAATATATTTTGTATATTTTTTTGATATAAAATAATACCTTCTTTATTTTGAAAGATTTTAAATCCAAGAAAGAATTTTAGTTCACCCATTAAACTCATTTCAATTCATTTTGCATCATTTTTGAAAAATCAATACATAAAGAATTTCTTGAAGATCCAAAAATAATATCATCAAAATAGATTTGAACAACCAAAACATCCTTATAAATTCGTTTTATAAAAATATTAGGATCTGATATACCTTTTTTAAAACCTTTGGAAAGAAGAAAATTACTTAATCTATCATACCAAGCTCTTGGAGCTTGTTTTAAATCATATAAAGCTTTTTTAATTTAAATACATTATTTGAAAATTGAGGATTTTTGAAACTAGGGGTTTGTTCAACAAAAATATCCTCAACTATATAACCATTTAGGAATGCACTCTTTACATACATTTGATATAGTCTGAAATTTAGAAGTGTTTCATATGCAAGAAAGATTCTAATGGCTTCAATTCTAGCTACTGGTGCAACGAATTCTTCATATTCAATTCATTCTTCTTGACTATAACCTTGTGCAACCAATCGAGCTTTGTTTCTAACTATGTTACCAGCTTCATATACTTTGTTCCTGAACACCCATTTAGTGCCTATGGTCAATGTGTCTTTGTGTCTATTCACAAGTTTCCAAAATTTATTCCTTTCAAACTGATTAAGTTCCTTTTTCATAGCCATCACCCAAAACTCATCATTGATAGCATCATTTATGTTTTTAGATTCAAGCTGTGAAAGAAAGATTGATGTTCAACTTGATTTCTTAGAGAAGCGTTAGTCTATGTCGCTTTATCTAAATCTCCAACAACAACATCTAAAGGACGATTCTTAAGGCTTTTAACAGATCTAGAAAAATAAGGGATAGTAATTTTTAGGTTCTTCAGCAGGTTCAGGTTCATTATGGCTTGAATCTGGAGAATTTCCAGAACCAGAAGTTTTATCTAATTCCTTCATAATATTGTTAAAAGATTTTTCATTGATGTTCAAATTTGACATATAATCCTCAAGATTTTCTAGGGAGGTCTTAGGTTCATCTGGATCTATTTCATTAAATTTGACATGTACAGGTTATTCCATACATTTGGTTATTTTATGAAAGACTCTATAGGTTTTACTATAGATTGAATGTCCTAGAAAAATTCCTTCATCACTCTTGGATGCAAACTTTTCAAGACTATCCTTAGTGTTAAGAATATAGACTCTGCAATTAAAAACTTTGAAGTAATTAACCTTGGGTTTTCTATTGTTCCACCACTCATAGGGAGTTCTTTTAAGAATAAGTATAATTAACACTCTGTTGATTTTGTAACATGATGTATTAACAACTTCAACACAAAAGTAGATATTTAAGCCATACTCAATAAGCATTGTTCTAGGAATTCCTTTTAAGGTTATATATATTCTTTCTATAACACCATTTTATTAGGGTGTCTTAGGGGACGAGAAGTTATGACTATAGCCATTTGTGAGAAAAAGGATTCAAACTCTTGGTTTTCAAACTCACGACCATGGTCACTTCTTAGATATTAGTTTTTAAGATCACTAATATTTTCTACAGTCCTAGCATACTTGGTGAAATAAGAGCATAATTCACTTTTGTGATCCAAGAAGAAGGTCCAAGTATACCTAGAATAGTCATCTACAAGAACATAAACACAGTGCTTCCCATTTAAACTAGAAACTCTAGATGGTCTAAAAAAATCTATGTGAACCAACTTGAGAGGTTTTTGAAAATTCTTTCTTTGGCTTGAAAGAGATTTTGTGTTGTTTTCCCTTTTGACAAGGATTACACACTTTATCATTTAGAAACTCAAGTTTGGGTAGGTCCTTGACTAAACCATTTCCAGTAAGCTTTTTAAGGGAGTTTATATTGAAGTGTCCTAGTCTTTTATGAAAAATCCAAGACTCTTTGTGAAAATCTCTTGAGCATGAAACATTTTTAGAAACTAAAGAATCTAAGTTCATAGCATAAACATCTTCGTTTCTAAAAGCAGAAAAGACTAGTTTATTTTTAGAGTTACAAACATTGTAAGCATCATTTTAAAATTTAACATGAAATCCATCACCACATAGCTGTGAAATACTAAGCAGATTATATTTTAATCCATCAAAAAAAATTACTTTATAAATTAAAGTTTAGTTAGAGTTACCAATCTCGCCTAATCCAATTATTTTTCCTTTAGCATTGTCAACAAAAGTTACATTCCCCCCATCAATATTTATTAAATTCTTAAAGAATGAGTAATATCTTATCATGTGTCTTTAACATCTACTATCCAAGTACCATAATCTTTTACAGAATCTCTTCAAACAACTTTCCTCCAATGTGGTTGTCATAAAACACATATTGGATTTGTCATCCTTTTAATCATGTGAAGACTCTGAGTCACTTGAACTGTCTTCAGAATCACCCCATGTTGCCTTCATGGAATTTTTATAATTTCTATATTTGTCCTCATACATCTTATTATATTTTATCGTAGGACAATCATCATTTACATGTCCTTTCCTTTTTCATTTATAACAGACTATTTCATCAGATTTGTCACTTCTCTTCCAATCCTTCTTCTAGTTTTCCTTGTGATCACATCTTCCTTTGAAGTTGGGATTTCTGAAAAATTTCTTCCTATTATAAAACTTCTTAAATTTTGTATATAATTGACCCACTTCCTCATTAATATATGATGTTGAATCTTCATTACTTTTATTGTCAGAATGAGGTTGTATCGTTTACTTTTCCTTATTCTTAGAAGTAGTGGTTTTGAAAGCCACTAACTTTCTATTAGGTTCATCTTCCTCTTCCTTGTTGACTTTTAATTCTTCCTCATACACCATCAACATTCCTATAATCTCCTTTAATGGTAGCTTTCTAATATCACAAGATTATATAATTGAGATATAGGACCCTCTCCATCTATCTAGTAAGCATATTAGTATTCTCATAATTTGCTCCTTGGTTGTAACATCTCTTCCCAGTGAAATCATTGTATTCAAAATTTCATTAAAACTAAGATACATGTCAGAAATAGTCTCATTAGGATTCATTTTAAAGTTATCATATTTAATAGTATATGTGTTAAGTCTCATTTCCTTAACACTAGAGGTTTCTTCACGCGAAACAGATAAAGTATTCCAAATTTAATGGGCTGTTTTACATGCATAAATTCTATTAAAATATTCATCTCCTAAAGAAAAATATAAGTTATTCATGGATTTTCAATTATTGTTATAAGGAGACTTATTTGGGTCACCCCAAGTGTGCCTATTAGTAGAAGGAATCTTATATTCATCTATAATTGAAGACCAAATATCAAAACCCAAACTTTCTAAGTACATTTTCATTTTAATTTTCCATTGTGCATAATTTGTTCTATTAAAGAATGTAGGTATCTTGGTAGAAGAACCTTTTAATATATTATCCATACCAAATAAACTAGATTTTAAAGAACTATATATTTAGAACTAATAGTAATTTAAAGATCTTTAAAACATAACTAAAATCACAGTAGAAAAATATTTAAAAACAGATTTAAAATTTTGACAAATAGGGATTTAAAAACATTATTTGATACCAAATTTTAGTCAGAGTATGACACTAAATAGGGGGCTGAATTGAGTTTCTATTCAAATTTCTGTTAAAAAGTTTATTTAAAAAGAATTCTCCCAATTAAAATAAAACAGTCCAGTTAATCAAGGTAATAAAATTATAATAGTTTGACTGTTCAAATAGCTTCTTAGAAGATTGATTAGTTCTCAGTAATATCAATATAAGATATTTATACCACTTTTGAAACTATTCTAATAAGGAAAAATAATTTTAACTACTATCCAAGACTAACTATCAAAGTAAGATTTAGTTTTCAAAAAAAATAATTAAAATAGAGAAAGACTAAATTGAAACACACAGCAGATAAAACAAGTGGTTTAGTCTCAATATGAGACCTAATCCACTCCACTTGGTGATCTATTACCACCAAGAAATACATATAGCTTTGATCCACACCCTGGATCAGGGTTAACAATAGTACATAGAAATGTCTAGGTCACAAGACCTCTTCCACTATTCTTCATGGGAAAACAAACAACCTAGGTCACACGTGACCTCTTCCACAGTTACACATGGGTAAAAAAAAGTTTAGAAATATGTTTAAGTGAGGATATCTTATATCCTCTAGTTTAATGTAGGAGACAGAGTGTGTTTTAATAGATACACATACCCTGCTCTACAAGTAATAAAAATAATACACAACAAAGAAAAGATGATGAGAAAAGATTAGAAATGCTCTGAGTGTTGTTCTTTGAAGCTCTGAACTTTTAGGATGTAACAGATGTGATTTTAGAGTCCTCTTGTGAAAACAATGTATCGTAGGTATCATGCTCTGGTTTCCAGTATGATGAGATGTTCTTTGTTTCTCTTAGTATTCTTAGGGTTGCTACTGCAATATTTTTTTAGGGTCTGATCTTTAGCATTTCATCCTTCAGGAATCAAGAGTTCTTCATGTGTTCTTTTGTATAAGTGTTCTGCTCTTTTTTTAGGAATTCAAATTTTTGAACTCTTTATGCTCCAGTGCCACACTTTTCTTTTTATATTAGGTGCTTGTGTTGGAGCCGTAATGATGTATGATTTCTACACCTTGTACCTCGTACTATTAGATGACATGTCTACAAAGAAACATTAATTATTTCAGTGTCATTAAATGACTCAAATATGTCCATTAGAAATAAATTTTAAATTAAGTTGAAAAAGAAAGAAAAATAGCTAAGGAACAATATATTTGTTTGTCTTGAAATGCTGTCACTGGAAAAAGTGTCTTCTACTTTGTCTTTGATTAGTAAGGCAGTCATAGTGAGACAGTCATGGTGCCATAGTTGCATTTTATATCTGGAACCAGTAGCACATATGTGGTGTCCGGATCATAATGTATCAGGTAACAGTGTCTAGTCCTTTGTCAAAATTCTGAATGGTGTCTTGTTACGATGTTTTGGAGATGGTAGTAAGGAACCAGTGTCATAGGATTTATGAAATTTGGAAGTGGTTACGGTGTCTGAGCTATGGTGTCCGAGCTACGGTGTCTGAGCTATGCTGTCCGAATTATGGTGTCTTAGTTTCGGGGTCTAAGTTACAGTGTCTTAGTTATGGTGTCTGAGTCATGGTGTCTAGGACTTTTCCAAAATCCGAAACTAGTGGTAGACTTATAGTTTCTCAGACTTATCAAAAATATTTATAAACTATCTTAAGAAGTAATACCCACATAATGGATTAGACTTAAGCATTAGTAAAATAAAATATATTGGAACAAGATCAAACATAGTTTACAAGATTCAAACATGATTTGTGAGATTATGAATTAGGATCTTGTGAGAGTTTAGATAATTAGTTGTAAGAATTAAACAATAAGGAAATATTTGTGATATGTTAAACATGATTATCATGATTTGTGAGCATTAAAATATGAAGAGTCCAACAATACCCCCTTTTGATGATCACAAATCATGGAATTTATTAGCCATATATTTATTAGCCATATATTTTAATAATTCATTTTATTATCTCTCCCCAATTTGGGATTATCAAAAAGAGAATAATAAAAAATAAACTAAAAACTAAATGAAGGTAAGAAAGAAAATAAAAAACAATGGTGCACATTGTATTGGATAGAAAGATAAAGTCCATTAAAACCAGAAGAAAAAATAAAATATATCCCTATCAAAATACATCATTCACTTCTCTTTAGCTCCAAGAGTCTTCTCTTTTCCCTTGGGAGAAACATCAGTAGGGGCCATAGGAGAATAAGTAGAATTCGGAGAAGGGATAAGTACAACTGAGAGAGAAGGAAGAGGCACTCCTTAAAAAAAAGAAGGTTCTAGAGTTGGTTTAGTTAAAGACCAAGGCAAGGGTTGTTCAATAATAACTAATCTTATCTGACTCAAAGCCTAAGATATATACATGGTAGTAGGATAAGAGGTAGTGGAGGAGGAAGGGGTTGATCCAGACCACAAAGGAGAAGCTATAGGAGCAAATATGGTAGTAATTTGCACATGTGGATATGGATTCAACAAATTAATGAAATGAGTAATGATCTCACATCTATACTGCATAGCCTTCTCAAAGTAATCTTTGTTCTCCAAAAAATTTTAAAACAAAAGAGTGAGTTATTTTAGCTTCTGAACTTGAGTCTTGAAGGCTTGAGTGACAGAAGGAATTTTCAAATTCTCTACTAGGTATTTGACGTGATTATTCAGATCATGCTTAGAATAAATATTATTGAAGTATAAGTCTACTTTCTTAGAGATTTCTTCTTGAGCATCATTTTCAATATTTGAATGTATCGTCACCAAATCAAGAACTTAGTCACTATTCTTGATGACAGTAGAGAAACCTTCCCAATAAACACCACTTAACACTGAATGAAGTTCTTCTTTAATAATAGTTCTGATCAAGTCACTGTCCATAGGCTGAGATGGCTATCTAGAGGCATTTGAAGCTATAATGGCATCAGAGACTTAAGTTGATTTAGAAATTTCTGTAAAAATCCCTTATACTCACCAGTTAGCTTGTTAAGTCCAAAAAAAAAGATCACATATCTCATTGACTATCTTGATGTTTCTCTTAGACATTTTTTCATATATTGAAGTCAAATTCGGTTGAATTATAGATACAACTTTCTGTGGGATCTTATCACCAACATCCTCAATAGTATGATCTACATGAGCTTATTTGGTTTGCAACACTTTCTATATATCTTCAACCATAGATCTGTGAGACTTCACCTCATCACTCAACTGTTTATTCTCAATCCTAACTTCTTGTACTTCATGAATTTTTTTAGTTTAATTTTCCATATGATTTTCTCTAACACCAAGGAAACATCTCTTTCACTGATATTAGTCACTAGGAGAGGTTGTGACTTTATGATCTTTTCAAAACTAGATAAAATAGTGTTTCTAAAAGCTTTCAGATCACTGTGACTCACAACATTAGAAGATTCTGGAGTAATTTCAGGAATAGGAACTAAAATAGGTTCAGTCTCCTTATCAGAGGTTACTCATATGGAAGAAATTAGTTTCAATTGAAACAATGTGGAAAGATCTAACCCTTTTACTAAGTCCTTTTGGGTATTATCCACATCAAAATAACTGGGAAACCTATACCAGGTATCCACAGTGCTTAGTAGCAGCGAAATCTTTTACAACTACATCTTGTGGAACAGGTAAGCCACTATCTTATTTTTCTAAGGAATTTCCTTCCTTAGGTGAAACTACTGCATCTTCTACTTCTTCATCTAAATAATCAAAAACTTCTTCTGGTTCTAAACTAGGGTCAGATTTGTTCTCAGGTATTGAAGGATTCTCAATCAGATTAAACATTTCATACAATCTTTAATTGTCTTTCACCCAAGACTTTTTCCAAGGATTCAAGCTAATTTTCATTCTTCTGATTATATACTTTGAGATACAAAACTCAGAATCCTTAATTACTTATTTATTTGGACAAACTAATCCTTTGGTAGAAAAAATTTTAGAAATTAACCTTGAATAAAACAAAGAAGTTGATTTCAAAGTTGTCTTGATCATTTCAAACATGTGAAGTATAACATACTTACACAGATTGATCTTGTTACCATTATTCATAATATGTATCAAGAATACATCTTGATACTTAAGGGTAGAAAAATATCCTTTTCTTGTAAAAATAAGATTTTGAATAAACTTAAATAGAAACCTTGTCTCACCATCAAGCTCAAATACAATTTCACTTATCTTCTTCTTATTTCCAGTCAAGCTTCCTAGGGCCTCTTCTAAGGTAAACACATTGCTAAGAGGAGGAGGAACTCTTTGGTAATCCTCAAATATTGCTTTATGAGTTATTCATAGGCTTCAAACCCATAACCTCGAAGAAAAGGTACACCTTTTACCATTAACCTATCTTCTTACAATAAATTCAACTTTAGAGTTGAATGAGAACTGAACATATAGATAAAATTGAGAAACAAACTTTGGATAAATTGGTCTATTCTCTTTTGTGAACCATCTTATCCATCCTTGTTCTTCCAGTACTTTTAAAATGAGTGACTTACTAGTAAACAACCACTTTAGAAAAACTTTTTCTTTGAAACTATTGTTCTATCAACAAGGCTTGGATTTAGTGGTCCCTCAGGCATTAATTTCGGAGCCCTTTTTTTTACTTTCTTCTAAGACCCACACTTCTCAGGAGTTGATGAAGAATGATTCTTCATTCTGGGCATCCAATGTGGGTTCGAGAAAGGTGAAAGGATGAAAGAGGGATAACAGTTTGAGAAAGAAAAGGGTTTTAGTTTCAAGAGAAGAGAGCTTGAGTGAAGAGAGGAGTGAAAGATATTAGATTTTTTTTGTCATTTAGGGATTTCAAAAGTTGTAAACAAAAATACGCATTATAAAAATAATAAAGTAATCAATACAATGATATGGGAAATAAATTGTTTTAAAAAATAAATCCAAGTTATTATGGTGAGACCGGAACAGGTCATCATGGTGTCAGCATTACGGTGCGACTCTAAAAGGTGTGGTTGTATCATTGATACATCAAGTATGAGACATAAATCGAGATATAATAACAATGAGATTGTAAGTGTGAAACAGTTAGTGTGAGACTGTAAGAATGAAAGAGTAACTGTGTGACTGTAACTGAGAGACAGTAACTACAGGATAGTAACTTGTGAAACCGTGAAACCTGAAACTGTAAACTATGAAACAATAATTGTTTACTTAAGAATTATTATATCTAACTCATGTATGATGTAATTTATCCTTTCAAAATTTAATGGTTTAATGAATATATCAGCAAGATGATGTTTAGTTCCAATTAATTACAAAGTGATATCACCTTTTTGATAATGATTTATCAAAAAGTGATACCTTACATCAATATTTTTAGTCTTGGAATGTGAAAAAAAATTCTTTGAAATGTTAATAGCACTTTTATTGTCACAGTTTATAGGTACATGTCTGAATTGATATCCATAGAATAATAAAGTGCGTTTCATCCACAAAATTTATGCACAACCACTACCAACAACTATATATTCATCTTTGACAGTAGATAATGAAACCACATTTTGATTTTTTACCACACCATGATACTAGAGACTTTCCTAAAAGGTGACATGTTTCAGAGGTTCTCTTTCTATCTAAATTACAACCACCAAAAATAGTATCCAAATATCTAACCAAGTCAAATGATTTTCCTCTAGGATAAAAAAGTACTAAATTGGTTGTATGTTTGAGGTATTTGAAAATCATTTTAACAACATTTGAATGATACTCTTTGGGGTTTGATTGAAAACTTGAACACATGAAAACACTAAACATAATATCAGACTGACTAGCAGTTAAGTAGATTAAACATCCAATCATTCCTCTATAAGTGGTTTGATCAATATATTTTCCATTTTCTTCAAAATCCAACTTATAGGTAGTACTCATTGGAGTATCAATACTTTTAGTGATATCCAATCCAAAATGTTTTATAAAATATTTTTTATATTTTCTTTGATTTAAAATAATTACTTCTTTATTTTTAAATATTTGAAATCCAAGAAATAATTTTATTCCACCCATTAAACTCATTTAAAATTCATTTTTCACCATTTTTAAAAAATCAATACATAAATAATTTATTAAATATCCAAAAAAAATATCATCAATATAGATTTGAACAACTAAAACATCATTAGAAATTCATTTTATAAAAATATTAGGATCAGATTTACCTTTTGTAAAACCTTTGGAAATAATAAAATTACTTAATCTATCATACCAAGCTCTTGGAGATTATTTTAAACCATATAAATATTTTTTTAATTTAAAGACATGATTTGGAAAGTGGGGATTTTTGAAACCTGGGGTTTGTTCAACAAAACATCCTCAACTATATAACCATTTAGGAATGCACTCTTGACATCCATTTGATGTATTTTGAAATTTATAATTGTTTCATATACAAGTAAGATTCTAATGGCTTCAATTCTAGCTAATGGTGAAAAAGATTATTCATAGTCAATTAATTCTTCTTGGCTATAACTTTGTGAAGCCAATCTAGATTTGTTTCTAACTATGTTACCATCTTCATCTACTTTTTTCCTAACCACCCATTTAGTGCCTATGGTCAAGGTGTCTTTGGTTCTATCCACAAGTTTCCAAAATTTATTCCTTTCAAACTGATTTGATTCCTATTAGATAACCATCACCCAAAAATCATCATTTATATCATCATTTATGTTTTTAGGTTCAAGTTGTGACAAGAAAGATTGATGTTCAATTTGATTTCTTAGAGAATCTCTAATCTATGTTACTTTATCTAAATCTCCAAAAACAATATCTAAAGGATGATTCTTAAAGGTTTTAATAGATGTAGAAAAAGAAGGGATAGTAATTTCAAGTTCTTCAGTAGGTTCGGATTCATTATGGATTGAATCAAGAGAATTTATAGAACTGGAAGTTTTAACTAATTCCTTTATAAGATGGTCATAAGATTTTTCATTGATGTTAAAATTTGACTTATCATCCTCAAGATTCTATAGGGAGGTCTTAGGTTTATGTGGATCTATTTCATCAAATTTTTCATGTACATATTCTTCCATACATTTGTTTCTTTTATTAAATACTCTATAGGTTTTACTAGAGATTGAATATCCTAGAAAAATTCCTTCATCACTATTGGATGCAAACTTGTCAAGAGTATCCTTAGTGTCAAAAATATAGACTCTGCAACCAAAAAGTTTGAAGTAATTAACCTTGGGTTTTCTATTTTTCCACAACTCAGAGGGAGTTATTTTAAGAATAGGTCTATTTAACACTCTATTGATTATGTAACATGTTGTATTAACAACTATAACCCAAAAGTAGATAGTTAAGTCATACTCAATAAGGATTGTTCTAGAAATTTCTTATAAGGTTCTATTTCTTCTTTCTATAACACCATTTTATTAGGGTGTCTTAGGGGAAGAGAAGTTATGACTATATCCATTTTGTGAGAAAAAGGATTCAAACTCTTGGTTTTCAAACTCATGACCATGGTCGCTTCTTATAGATTTGTTTCTAAGACCACTAATATTTTTTACAGTCCAAGAATACTTGGTGAAATGAGAGAAGACTTCACTTTTGTGAGCCAAGAAGAAGGTCCAAGTATACCTAGAATAGTCATATATAAGAACATAAATATAGTGCTTTAAATTTAAACTGAAAACTCTAGATGGTCCAAACAAATCTATGTGAACCAACTTGAGAGGTTGAGAAGTTGAAACTTCTTTCTTTGGTTTGAAAGAGATTTTGTGTTGTTTTCCCTTTTGACAAGGATTACAGACTTTATCATTTGGAAACTCAAGTTTGGGTAGGTGCTTGACTAAACCTTTTACAGTAATCTTTATAAGGGAGTGTATATTGAAGTGTCCTAGTAGAGTGGGTAACCTAGGTTTTCTCCAGAGAGGAGTACACAACAATTAAGTTTGTCACTTAAATTATTGAAAGAGGAAGAGGTAGTTTTTGGAATTGTTTGAGTTGAAAAAAAATAAATTAAGAAATTAAAAATTAATATTGAAAACTAATGTATGAAGAGAGTGATGGGGTAAGGATATGATCACCTTTTTCAATGTCATCATAGTCACAAATATCATCTTCCCTCTCTTCCATTTGAATGAAAAATGAAAGACTCCTCGATTGAGTTATCAATCACCCTTGGTTAAAGAAACAAATGGAACTCACTCCTATGTGCATGGAAGTTCATAAAAAATTTCTGAACAACTAAGAAAAGTCTCAATCAAGAATTTTTTCTTATTATAACTCTATAAAAAGTTCACTAGTTTCACACACATGATAATAATCGCTGGACACTCACCACCTAACACAATCTGCTTGATCGAGACAAATTGCACTAGGCGGTGGGAGATTAAAAGTATTTAACCAAAACTATTAACAATGAATACACCAAACTCAAAACATGATAGCATTAAGAGAATTGGGAAACATTGAGAATAGAAATAATTCAAAATAAAAATATGGTTTTACATTTATGCACAAAACTACAACATTACAAAAGTGAAACTCTAGTTTTCCCCGATCACTCAAATGCTTTACCCCTCCATGTGAAGGGTAATAGAGTTGAAAGGGAAGAAGAGAAAACGATGAAACAAAGAAAAGATAAAAGGGAAAATGAAAATAACTTCAATAACTCAATCCTCTTGCACATCCCCTCTTGAACATTCTTTAAACCCTTTGAATTGATATGAACACTCTTATATATAGGCTTGTGGAGTAGAAAATTTTTCTCCAAAATTACTCTACCTAAAGATTGAGTCCGATTAGCAAATTAAATGGATGAATATTGGGAAGTGGTCTTAATAAATGTCATTCCTCTCTCTATTTTTCATGCTTCCTCAAAATCTCACTGATGTTGGTCAAGTGTACCAAAAGTTATACTTGAATTACTAATGAAATCATTTTCTGCTCGAGGTGACTCTTCAACTTCCTCTTTTTGGACGCATTTAAAGGAAGCCTTAATAACCAAGTTTCTTCTATAAAATTTAATGGAAGCATGTTTCTAGAATTATTCTTTCTCATTCAACTTGAGTCACCTCATTTAGACATATTTAGGTCGAGATATGCCTCATTAATTTAGGTGGGGACCATTTTGTCGACTGAAAAACTTTTTCCACTTTCTGAATTTTTCTGGGCCATTGTGTGTCGAATTAGAGTTTATCATTTCGACTTAAATAATATTAGAGATAATGAAAATAAGTTAGAGGACATTATGTCATTTTTATTTGGTTCTACAATTATAAGAAAAATTTTATTTTTTAGTCTTGGAGATACAGAGGACATCATATTTTCAAAAATTGAAGATCGCAATTTTTCAATTTCATCTATAAAAATAGATAAAATCTCAAACTTCTCTCTTGAGGTAGTTTATCATTTAGAATTAAAGAATATCAGAGATAATGAACATAATTAAGAGGACATTATGTCATTTTTATTTGGTTCTACAAGTATAATAAAAATGTTAGTGAAGGATCTGGAACCTGATCAGACGATTCTTGTTAAGTTTGTGAAAATAAGGATTACACCTAGGATGTTAGAGATGGATAAGATTTTGTTTCCTGACATGTACATAATGTTTTTCCATATGAGTGAAATCAAGTTGAATTTTCTAAGATATATAGTAAGATATCTCAAATAATACTGTCAACCAGAGGCTAGAATGAAATTCTATCCCTATGGAAGGTTCATTTCAAAATTACTATTTAAGTTTGATATGGTAAGATTAATAGATGCTAGATTAAGATGCCACAATATCAATATTTTCAATGCTGGAACTCTAAGGAAGATTGACTTCTTTTGCAGTACTGTGAAAGGCAAGCTTATGCCTGTTGGAGCTGAGGAAGACCAGGAATTGACTTAGGGGGAGCAACCTGCTAAATATAAGGAAGGCATGGCAGAATATATAGCAAGTGGAACTTCAATAAGATTAATATTTGAAGTAGTTGATCCACCTGCTGATGAGTAAAGTCAAGAAGGAATTAAGAAGAAAATTTACAGAGTGGCTTAAGCTGGTGAGGAGCCTACTCAAGCCAATGCTGATGCAACTGAATCTCTTATGAGCTACAGATTTATTAGAGAATCTAAAATACAACAAATTGAACAACCAACAGTTTCTTAGATTGAGGTGACTCCTCAAGTGGAAAAAGAAATTATGCCTCAAACTATTGAAAATCCTAGAGAAGTTGAAGTGGATAGACTTGAATCTGCTCAAACTGAACACCTTATGAGATTGTTCAAGAGGAATTAGCTCAAGAGGAACCTATATTAGAGGAACCAGTCTTGGAGGAACTCAATGAAGAAGATGCTCAGGAGGAGAAAAAACCTACTAATGTGAATCTAGAATAGAATCTTTTTGAGATTCATACTGAAGTTATTAATGAAAATTTTTCTGTGGATGAGTTAGTTCATGACTCTGAGGAAAAATAGGTTGAGAAACCGACAGATAAGGCTACAGATCAGAGATCTGATGCTCAATATTTGACTTTAACTTTAATAAATCAAGTTGAGAATCTTGCACGGGGTGCCTCTGATTTTGAGAATGATCATGTGGAGGAGTTAATCTTAAAATTTAATAAAGTTCAAGCTGAAAATGAATTATTTAGAAGAGAATTAGAAAAAGAGAGATAGAAGTTTTAGAACATGAAATATAGTTCAGTTTCAAAAATGGAAGTGGAAGTTTATAAGAAGGAAATGTTAGCAGAAGTTGGAAAACTGAAATCTGAAATTATACTGAAATCAGATTTGGAAGAATTCAAAATTTTCATGGAGCAATAGTTTGAAACTACCAGGGATAGTTAAGTAGGTACCTCAGGTACTTTGCCTGATATGATAAGGATATTTCAGGCCATTACAACAGTAATGAGCAATATGAATGACAAATTTTTGGACTTACAATGTAACAGTGCTCTATTGTTTGTTATTCTAGATAATCAAAAGCATCTTATTGACCAAATTACATCAGATGAACCGGAGGTCAGAGTTTTTTTGAATAGATTCACAAAGAATCTAAATTAGTTTATTGATAAGGAATAGATGTTACATGAGTTTTTTAGAGTCAATTTTATTGAAGATATCCATCTGACTCAGGAAGGAAGGGATCTCATAGTCTTTTTAGGTGATAGACTGATGAAATGGTTGCGACTACAGATGTTAGAGCTCAAGGAAGTTATTTAAAGGCGCTAAATCCTATTTACCAAACCTTTTTAGCCCAACCTTGATTCCAGTTCTAATTTCTGTACTTGTATATACATTTTCCATAATATATACTTGCATCTCATTTTCATATGCTTTGATTTATTTTACTGTACTGCCTATGTTAGAATTCCAGTAATCCAATTTTAAATATTGTTAAATAGTTTATTATATCATTTACTTAAGTTCAGTGCTACATTAAAATGCGTTATATTCCTTATTATATAATTCTTTTTGATATCACAAAAAGGGTGGGGGGAAATATGGATAAACACAACAATTTTTTTATATAAATCTTTTACTCTAAATCTTTTACCCATAGGGAGAAAATAAACCTTTTCATTTTAAGGGGGGAAATTTCTAAAATATTTTTTGGAGAAATTTTTGGATAAACAAAAAATTTTATTATCTAATGAAGAGATATTATTTTACTTTATAAAGGGGGAAAATGTAAAAATTAAGAAATAAATTTTTTAAAATTAAATATTGTTTTTATCTTTGCAAATCTCTAAACTATAAGCAATTAATTTTGTAAGATATTTTCATTGGTTATTTCATGGGTTTTGTGATCATCAAAAAGGGGGAGATTATTGAGCAAGTGTTTTTTTCAACAACACTCTATTTTATTAAGGGGATATTATTGAGAACAATACTATATCTCTTTATGATGATTTTAATGTTCACAAATACCCTTATTTTTTATTCTAATGATTTTACTTTGAGTATATTTTAGGAAATTAATATTCTTTATTTCTCTATTTTAGAATAATATTAAAGCATTTAATCCATGTGGAATATTTGAAAAAGTGTTCAGAAATTGTTTTAGCATATTAGCATGTTCTAGAAACACTGTTCATGCTCTACATGTTCAGAAATCACTTTCACGTGTTTTGGAAACACTGTTTATACCCTACATTGTGGAGCGTAGCATAAGTATGGAATCCGTCATTTACTTTACGACATATCAAAAAAGTATAGTTAAGAAACTATATATTATAGACCAAAGTATGGAAGAACAACCCTATGTTTGGAAGGAACCTTACATTCAAGATATCATAAAAGTATATAAGAAGAACCCTACATTAATATAGAACGTTATTTTTGTTTCTCAAAAAGTATGGTTCATCAACCTTACTTTTGTAAACAACCTTATGTTGTATCAAAAAGTATGGATCATGTACCTCACGTTTAGAAGCTGATAAAAGTATTGATCATCAACCAAAATTTTATAATGAACCTTACATTCTATCAAAAAGTATGGATCATGTATCTTATATTTTTCTAAAAAGGAAAAGTATGGATAATATACCATACGTTTGAGAGTTGAAGAGAAAATTATGGTTGATCAAACTTATGTTGTGAACCTTACATTCATAGAAATAATTCTATTCAGTTCAACCCTACTTTTGGAGTCATATATTTAAATTACAACTTTATTCCGCAATGGTCTTTATGCAGATTATTAGGCTGATTTTCAGCCAAATTCAAAGCCTGATTTTAAAGCATGTCTTTGATTGAATCAAAGCAATTTATTTGTGATTCAAAGGATCGATTTAAGAGGAGATTTTATTACTGAATATTAAGGGGAGTTATGACTGCTCTATTATTCAAACATTCAAGATTCTTATGGAGACTTCTATGGATCTTGACTTGAAAGGAAAACTTTCTTTTTTATTATATATATCTGTGATATTTTTTATTATATAACAAGGGGGAGAATTATCGAAAAAAAGATAAGGATAACAAGCTATTGAATTTTTTGACTACTATTTGTAGAGATATTCAAGATTTACAGATCTGCTGTTACAAGGTACGATCAAACTCTATTTTCCGAAGAATAAGAAACATGTTGAAGATTCACCGTTTCTATATCGAAGATATTTTGTGAATCAATTGTTGTTGGAGTTTCTAAATTTATTTCTATATCTATTTCAACTGGATCGACTCAGAACATCCATTATATGAAGAACATATTTTCTAAAGATGATGATCTATCTACTATTAGTTGCGTGCTGTAGCAACTGTGAAGAACAACTAGAAAGTATTTCAAGACAAATAATATTTTTATTTTAAGTAATCAGCTTCTCGTACTAAGCTGTGTATTTGGTTATGTGTATGAACCAGAAGGCTATGTTTTTAGCCTTAGCTTGTAATGGTGTTAACTTCCTATACTCAATTGTGGACAACCTCTTGATAAGAGGACCAGATAGTGAAAATCACCAAGCTCATGGAAGTAGAGCGTTGGTGTGGTGGACTAGGAGCCTTCTGTTCCCCGAACCACTATACATTATTGTGTCCTTTAACTATTTATTTTTCACTGCATAAACAATCTGATAAAGGTAAAAGGACAGACTCAGCCATCATCATGATTTGTGAATAATTTGTAAAAGTCAAAATTCACCCCCTCTTGTGCGTATTTGGTATAACCCGATCCAACACACAGTGCATGTCAATCCCATATAGCCAACTATACTATTGACTTTCTAAGTGTAGACTAATTTGATCGATGAATACACCACATGTCATTTATCCTTATAGATAAGCATGTCACATATATTTTATCCAGATAGATATATAATATCTTGGTGTGGCTGCACACTCCCATGATCTATCTCAATCGAGGGTCCAGATGTCATACTCGTCATACGAGAGAAAAAATCTCATTTTGGTAAATCTCCAACCGATGAAATGATCAATAACATACCCAACCCCCCCGATTAGCTAAGTTTATATGTTAACTTGTGTAATTAGGGTATCAAAGTATAAAGGTTTACATGTTAGTTATCTCACCAATCTCAGGTAATGGATACTTAAATATGATCCATGAACCCCTAGTATACAAAAGAAATCCATGTATGGTACTTCATATGTTATACTTAGTAGGCCATCCAACACATAAAAAAATATCACATTCGTTGTTTTGTACCTTATGAGCATATTCTGTATCTCTATACAAGAATCCTACTCATGATAACCATAAAATTTCATCATAACCTATAATATATCATGAAAATATTGGTTATGGATAACTCAAAGTTGTATTTTCAGAGGTCAATTATCATTGTACTTCACAAAAATTATATCTATATATACATTTATATAGCTAATGTGACAGACTGATAAAATGGAGGTTGCCTTTTAATCATGATACATTTTAATATTCTTAAACTCTTTGATAATATTAACATGATACATTTTAATATTCTTAAAATATTTAAGAATATTTGACAAAACCAACATAAGCATTGACTTGTCATATCATATATGATAAAATGCCAAATCAACCTTATGTTTGCTACACTTTCTAGTTCTAGATAACTCTTTACATCATATGTATTTCCCATCACATTTTTATGTGATAATGTCACATATCTATGTGACTATATGAAAAAAACCTCCCACTAAACTATTTTTGTGAGAAACATCTATGAAGTAAGCCTATCTAAATAATGGTGAGACTTAGGAATCATATTCATAACTGTCTAACTTCTAGAAAATATTCAAACTTCTTAACTTCTCAACATCATATGTTATGATGTCAACTTCTGTTTTCTACTTATAACTTCTTCTAAGTTCATCATCATAATCATCCTTTAAACACTACCCCATCAATTTTTTCCTTGAAATAATGTAACTACTTACATTATTGTTAATCGGTCCTCCTAAAAAATTTAGGATAAAGTGAAAATAAATTTAATATGATAACTAAATATAACTCTTGCATTTATTTTTACTACCACATCCTAAAATCTTTTAGGATAAAATGATTAAACTTTGTTAAGGTAACTAATGTAACTCTTTACATTTTTTTTACTGCTATACGCTAAACTCTTTTAAGATATCAATTATAATTCACTTTCCATTTTTACTGGTATAATCCTTCAAGAAACACTGTCTTTTCATTTTTCATGATAAATAAATGTAACTATTTACATATTTTTATCATCACATATCCTAAACCCTTTTAGGATATTGAGTAATAATACTTTATCTTAAACATGTATAATAGTGATATCCACTTTTTAAATAGAAACTAATTGTAACACGTTTCATTTTTCTTTATCATCACATATTTTAAATTCTTTTTGGATATTAAGTGGAAAACACTTTAACTTCAGATTGGTGTTATCCTTTATTTGTTAATTTTTAACTTCTCTAAGTCTAATCATACTCCCACCAGCCTCTTATACACTATATTCTTTTCAAAATATTTGGATATGATATAAAAAACATTTTGTGTTACAAAACAACATTTATTTCCCTTTAGTAGGAATATTTAACAAATAAACTATTTTTTCCATATCATATATGGTATTATATGTGTTTGGAACCTTTTAATTTGAAAATAAGACTATTAAATTATACCATTGATGGGAGGACAGAACACATTACCATATATTTTTAACAAATAGATTGATAAACACTTTTATCCAAATCTTCTTCTCAAAACATGTTATAGGAATTGATGAATCATAAACCACGTGTATTCATTTAATCATCTCATACTTGTTTATAAGAGCACTTTTTTATAAAACAACTTCTCTTATCACATAAGAGAAATGAGATGAATATACACATATTTTACTTAGATTCATTTGATCTTCACACTATCTTTTATATTCATTTGTTGAAACTCTTTGCTTCATGTATATAAACTATAAGTTCAAACAATTCTTCCTTTAATTTTGAACTCCTGTATATTTAAAACCCTTTTTAAAATATATTATGGTCAAATTAGGACACTCAAGAGTGGGGTGAATTGAGTTCCTATTAAAATTTCTTTTTAAAAAATTTATATAAAAAGGATTCCCCTAATTAAAATAAAACAGGATAATTAATCATGGTAATAAAATTATAATAGTTTGAATCTTCAAATAACTTCTCAGAAGATTGATTAGTTCTTAGTAATATCAATATGAGATATTGATACCACTTTTGAAACTATTATGATAAGAAAAAATAGTTATAACTACTATCCAAGACAAACTATCGAAGTAAAATGTAATTTTCTGAAAAATTAATTAAAATAGAGAAAGACTAAATTGAAACATACAACTGATAAAACAAGTTGTTCAATCTCAAGATGAGACCTAATACACTACACTTGGTGATCACCTTCCACTAAGAAATATATATATATATATATATATATATATATATTTGATCCAAACCCTAGATCAGGGTTGACAATAGTACACAGGACTATCTAGGTCACAAGGCCTCTTTCACTATTCTTTGTGTGAAAACAAACAACCAGGTCACACGGGACCTCTTCCACAGTTACACATGGGTAACACAAAGTATATAAAGATGTTTAAGAAAGGATATATTGTATCCTCCAGTTTAATACAGGAGACAGAGTGAGTTTTAATATGGACACACACCCTGCTCGAAAAGCCATAAAAACAATACACAGTAGAGAAAAAATAATGAGAAAGGATTAGAAATGCTCTGAGTGTTGTTCTTTGCAGCTATGGACTTGTAGGATGTAGTAGATGTTATTTTTGAGTCGTCTTATGAAAACAGAGTATCATAGATCTCATTCCATGGTTTCTAGTTCTATGAGATGTTCTTTGGAGCTCTTGTTCTTCTTAGGTTTGCTACTATGAGAATGTTTGAGGCTATGATCTACAACAGTTCATCCTTCAGGAATCGATAGTTCTTTGTGTGTTCTTCAGTATATGTGTTATACTCTTTTTATGGGCATTCATCTTTTCAAACTCTTTATTCTCCAGTGCCACACTTTTTTTATATCAGGTTCATGTTTTGGAGCCGACAAGATGCATGATTTCTACACCTTTTACCTCATACTATATATAGATTTGATCCAAACCCTAGATCAGGGTTAACAATAGTACACAGGACTATCCAGGTCAAAATGCCTCTTCCACTATTCTTTGTGTGAAAACAAACAACCAGGTCACACATGACCTCTTCCACAGTTACACATGGGTAAAACAAAGTTTAGAAAGATGTTTAAGAAATGATATATTGTATCCTCCAGTTTAATACAGGAGACAGAGTGATTTTTTATACGGACACACACCCTGCTCGACAAGACATAAAAACAATACACAACAGAGAAAAAATAATGATAAAGGATTAGAAATGCTATGAGTGTTGTTCTTTGTAGCTCTGGACTTATAGGATGTAGTAGATGTTATTTTTGAGTCCTCTTATGAAAACAGAGTATCGTAGATCTCATGCTATGGTTTCTAGTTCTATGAGATGTCCTTTTTAGCTCTTGTTCTTCTTAGCTTTGCTACTATAAGAATGTTTGAGGCTCTGATCTACAACAGTTAATCCTTCAGGAATCGATAGTTCTTTGTGTGTTCTTCAGTATATGTGTTCTACTCTTTTTATGGGCATTCATCTTTTCAAACTCTTTATGCTCCAGTGCCACACTTTTTTTTATATCAGGTGCATGTGTTGGAGCCGACATGATGCATGATTTCTACACCTCGTACCTCATACTATCATGTGACATGTCTATAAAGAAACATTAATTAAGTTAATGCCATTAAATGACTCAAATATAACTGTTATAAATAATTCTAAAATTAATTTGAAAAAGATAGAAAAATAGTGAAGTAAGGAATGGTGTCATAGTTTTTCTTGAAAAGGTGTCACTAGAAATGATGTCTTATCCTTTTCCTTTGAGTAATAAGGTATTCACAGTGAGACAGTCACGGTGCCATAGTTTCACTTGAGATCTGGAACCAGTAGCACAGATGCAATGTCATGATCATAATGTATCAGGTAACGATGTCTAGTCCTTTTTCAAAATTCTGAATGGTGTCTTGTTACGATGTATTGAAGATGGTAGAAAGGAACCAGTGTCACAAGATTCATGACATTTGGAACTGGTTACGGTGTCAGAGTCATGGTGTCTGAGTTATGGTGTCTGAGTTACAGTGTCTGAGTTATGGTGTCTGAGTTACGATGTCTTAGTTACAGTGTCTGAGTTACAGTGTCTTAGTTACGGTGTCTAAGTCATGGTGTCTGGGACTTTTCCAAAATTCGAAACCGATGGCAGACTTACGGTTTCTCAAACTTATCCAAATATCTGTAAAATGTCTTAAGAATTAATACTCACATAATGGATTAGACTTAAGCATTAGTATAACAAAGCATATTAGAACAAGATCAAACATAGTTTACAATATTCAAACATGATTTGTGAGATTCTGAATCAGGATCTTGTGAGCGTTTAGACAATTAGTTGTAAGCATTAAACCATAAGGAAAGATTTGTGATATGTTAAACATGATTAGCATGATTTGTGAGCATTAAAACATGAGGAGTCCAACAATCTCCGCCCTTTTGATGATCACAAATCATGGCATTTATTAGACATATATTTATTAGCCATATATTTTAATAATGCCTTTTCTTATTTCTCCCCCTTTTGGGATTATCAAAAAGAGAATAAGAAAAAATAAACTAAAAACTAAATGAAGGTAAGAAAGAAAATAAACAACAATTGTGCACATTGTATTGGATTGAACGATAAAGTCCATTTCAACCAGAAGGAAAAATAAAATATATCCCTTTCAAAATACATCCTTCACTTCTCTTTAGCACCAGTAGTCTTCTCTTTTCTCTTGGGAGAAACACCAGGAGGGGCCATAGAAGCAAAAGTAAAAGTTGGAGAAGGGACAGGTACAACTAAGGGAGAAGGAAGAGGCACTCCTTAAAAAACAAAAGGTTATAGAGTTGGTTTAGTTATAGACCGAGGCAGGGGTTGTTCAATAATAACTAGTATGATTTGAATCAGAGCCTGAGATACAGACATGGTAGCAGGAGAAGAGGTAGTTGAGGAGGAAGGGGTTGAACTAGACCACAAAGGGGAACTTGTAGGATTGACTTTGGAAGTACTTTGCACATGTAGATAAGGATTCAACAACTTAATGAAATCAGTAATGATCTCACGTTCATACTTTATAGACTTATCAAAGTAATCTTTGTTCTCCAAAAACTTTTCCAACAAAGTAGTGAATTATTATATCTTATGAACTTGAGTCTTAAAGGCTTGATTGATAGGAGGAATTTTCAAATTCTCTACTAGTTATTTGAAGTGATTGGTCAGATCATGCTTAGAATAAATTCTATTGAAGTAGAAGTCTTCTTTCTTAGATATTTCTTCATGAGCATCATTTACAATATTTGAATGTATCCTCACCAAATCAAGTACTCAGTCACTATTCTTGATGACAGTAGAGAAACCTTCCGTATCAACACCACTTAACACTGACTAAAGTTATCCTTTAATAGTAGTTCTGATCAGGTCACTGTCCATAGGCTGAGATGGTTTTCCAGAGGCATTTGAAGCTGTAACAGATGAAGTGAGAGACTTAAGTTGATTTAGAACTTTTTGTAAACATCCCTTATACTCACTAGTCATTTTGTTAAGTACAAAAACAAGATCACACATCTCATTGAATATCTTTATGTTTCTATTATCCACTTTTTCATACATTGAAGTCAAATTCGGTTGAATCAGAGATGCAACTTTCTGTGGGATCTGATCACCAAAATCCTCAACAGGATGAGCTACATGAGCTTATTCTGTTTGCAACACTTTCTTCATATCTTCAATAGATCTAAGAGACTTCACCTCATCACACAAATATTTATTCCTAATCCTAACTTCTTGTACTTTATGCATCATTTTCATTTGAATTTTCCATATGATTTTCTCTAACAGCAAGGCAACATCTGTTTCACTAAGATTAGTCACCAGGACAGGTTGTGACTTTATGATATTTTCAAAACTAGATAAAATAGTGTTTCCAAAAGCTTTTAGATCTTTGTGACTCACAACATTAGAAGATTCTTGAGTAATTTCAAGAACATGAACTGAAACAGGTTTAGGCTCCTTATCAGAGGTTACTCATATGGTAGAAATTGGTTTCAATTGAAACACGGTGGAAAGATCTATACCTTTTACTAAGGCCTATTGGGTATTATCCACATAAAAATAACTGGGAAACCTGTACCAGGTATCCATAGTGTTTTGGTCATAGGATTGGGAACTTGACCACTTTCAAAACTAGGGTGTTGCTCCCCCTCAAGAGATGCATCTCTCCTGGGACTAAGAGATTAAATCTCTTAACCCACTTCCAAATTTTCATCTCTATCAAGCTCACCCATATCTTTTCTAGCTATCTTAAAATCTTGTTCCATCCTTTAGTAGATAAGATAACTTGAGGTTCAACTTGTTCTTCTGACTGTTCCCCAATAGCAGTATCTTCCTCAATAGCAGGTTCTTCTTATTCAGCATGCTCTTCTTCAAAAGCAGGCTCTTTTTTGATAGAAGACTCTTCCATTATATCAACATTTCTTTTAGAAACAGCTAAATATTTTTCAATTACATCTTGTGGAATAGGTAGGTCATCGCCTTCTTTGTCTAAGGCAGTTCCTTCCTTAGGTGCAACTAATGCATCTTCTAATTATTTTTCTAAACAATAAAAAAATTTATCTAGTTCCAAACCAGGGTCATATTTTTTATTATGTATTGAAGGATTATCAATTGGATTAAACTTCTCATAAAATATTTCATTATCTTCCACCCAAGACATTTTCCAAGGATTCTAGCTAATTTTCATTCTTCTGATTGTATACATTGAGATAAAAAACTCATAATCCTTAATTAATTCTTCATTTGGACCAAATACTCCTTTAGTAGACAACATTATAGAAATTAATCTTGAATAAAACAAATAAGTTGATTTCGAAGTTGTCATGATCATTTCACACATGTGAAGTATAACAAACTTACACAGATTGACCTTGTTCCCATTCTTCATAATATGTATCAAGAATAAATCTTGATACTTAAGGGTAGAAAAATCTACTTTTCTTGGAAAAATAATATTTTGAATAAACTTAAATAGAAACCTTGTCTCACCATCAAGATCAACTGCAATTTCCCTTCTCTTCTTCTTATTTAAAGTCAAACTTCTCAAGGCCTCTTCTAAAGTAAACACATCGCTAGGAGGATGAGGACCTCTTTGGTAATACTCAAATATTCCTTTATAAGGTATTCCTAGGAATCCAACCCATAACCTGAAAGAAAAGGTACAACTTTGAACATTGACCCATATTCTTATAACAAAGTCATCTTTAGAGTTGAACGAGAAATGAACATACTGATAAAATTGAGAAATAATCTTTGGATAAATTGGTCTATTCTCTTTTGTGAACAAAATCATCCATCCTTGTTCTTCCAGTACTTTTAAAATGAGTGACTTACTGGTCATAAACCACTTTAGACAGACTTCTTTCTTTGGCACTACTGTTCTATCAACAAGGATTGTATTCAGTAGTCCCTCAGGCATTATTTTTAGAGCCCTTTTTACTTTCTTCTAAGACCCACGTTTCTTAGGAGTTAATGAAGAATGATGCTTCATTTTGGGAATACAATGTGGATTTGATAAAGGTGTAAGGTTAAAAGAGGGATAAAAATATGAGAAAAGGGTTTTGGTTTCAATAGAAGAGAGCTTGATTGAAGAGAGGAGTGGAAGATATCTAATTTTTTTTTATCATTTAGAGATTTCAAAAGTCACAAACAAAAATACACAATATAAAAATAATAAAGTAATCAATAAAACAATAAAGGAAAGAAAATATTTTAAAAAATAAATCCAAGTTATTATGGTGAGACTAAAACAGGTCATCATAGTGTCAGCATTACGGTGTGACTATAAATGGTGCGACCATATCATTGACACAACAAGTATGAGATAGTAACTGAGAGACAATAACTGTGAGACCGTAAGTGTGAGACTATAAGAGTGAAATAGTAACTGTGTGACTATAACTGAGAGACAGTAAGTATAGGACTGTAACTTGTGAAACCGTGAATCATGAAACTGTAAACTATGAAACAATAATTATTTAATTAAGACTTATAATCCCTAACTCATTTATGATGTAATTTATCCTTTCATAATTTAATAGTTTAGTGAATATATCAGCAAGCTTATATTTAGTGCCAATAAATTCCAAAGTGATATCACCTTTTTGATAATGATCTCTTAATAAGTGATGCCTTACATCAATATTTTTAGTCATGGAATGTGAAACAAAATTCTTTGAAATGTTAATAGCACTTGTATTGTCACAGTTTATAGGTACATGTCTGAATTGATATCCAAAGCCTAATAAAGTGCGTTTTATCCACAAAATTTGTGCAAAACAAATACCAACTTCTATATATTCAGCTTCTGTAGTAGATAATGCAAAAAAAATTGCATTTTACCACACCATGATACTAGACACTTGCCTAAAAGGTGACATGTTCCAGATGTGCTCTTTTTATCTATCTTAAAAGCACCAAAATCTATATCTAAGTAGATAACTAAGTCAAATGATTGTCCTCTAGGATAAAACAGTCCTAAATTGGTAGTATGTTTGTGGTATTTGAAAATACTTTTTACAATATTTAAATGATAATCTTTGGGGTTTTCTTGAAAATGTTCACACATGAAAACACTAAACATAATATGAGGATGACTATCAGTTAAGTAGATTAAACTTACAATCATTCCTCTATAAGTGGTTTGATGAATAGATGTTTCATTTTCTTCAAAATATAACTTACCGGTAGTACTCATTGGAGTATCACTACTTTTAGTGCTATCCAAGAAAAAATGTTTTATAAGATATTTTGTATATTTTTATGATTTAAAATAATACCTTCTTTATTTTGAAAGATTTTAAATCCAAGAAAGAATTTTAGTTCACCCATTAAACTCATTTCAATTCATTTTGCATCATTTTTGAAAAATCAATACATAAAGAATTTCTTGAAGATCCAAAAATAATATCATCAAAATAGATTTGAACAACCAAAACATCCTTATAAATTCGTTTTATAAAAATATTAGGATCTGATATACCTTTTTTAAAACCTTTGGAAAGAAGAAAATTACTTAATCTATCATACCAAGCTCTTGGAGCTTGTTTTAAATCATATAAAGCTTTTTTAATTTAAATACATTATTTGAAAATTGAGGATTTTTGAAACTAGGGGTTTGTTCAACAAAAATATCCTCAACTATATAACCATTTAGGAATGCACTCTTTACATACATTTGATATAGTCTGAAATTTAGAAGTGTTTCATATGCAAGAAAGATTCTAATGGCTTCAATTCTAGCTACTGGTGCAACGAATTCTTCATATTCAATTCATTCTTCTTGACTATAACCTTGTGCAACCAATCGAGCTTTGTTTCTAACTATGTTACCAGCTTCATATACTTTGTTCCTGAACACCCATTTAGTGCCTATGGTCAATGTGTCTTTGTGTCTATTCACAAGTTTCCAAAATTTATTCCTTTCAAACTGATTAAGTTCCTTTTTCATAGCCATCACCCAAAACTCATCATTGATAGCATCATTTATGTTTTTAGATTCAAGCTGTGAAAGAAAGATTGATGTTCAACTTGATTTCTTAGAGAAGCGTTAGTCTATGTCGCTTTATCTAAATCTCCAACAACAACATCTAAAGGACGATTCTTAAGGCTTTTAACAGATCTAGAAAAATAAGGGATAGTAATTTTTAGGTTCTTCAGCAGGTTCAGGTTCATTATGGCTTGAATCTGGAGAATTTCCAGAACCAGAATTTTTATCTAATTCCTTCATAATATTGTTAAAAGATTTTTCATTGATGTTCAAATTTGACATATAATCCTCAAGATTTTCTAGGGAGGTCTTAGGTTCATCTGGATCTGTTTCATTAAATTTGACATGTACAGGTTATTCCATACATTTGGTTATTTTATGAAAGACTCTATAGGTTTTACTATAGATTTAATGTCCTAGAAAAATTCCTTCATCACTCTTGGATGCAAACTTGTCAAGACTATCCTTAGTGTTAAGAATATAGACTCTGCAATTAAAAACTTTGAAGTAATTAACCTTGGGTTTTCTATTGTTCCACCACTCATAGGGAGTTCTTTTAAGAATAAGTATAATTAACACTCTATTGATTTTGTAACATGATGTATTAACAACTTCAACACAAAAGTAGATATTTAAGCCATACTCAATAAGCATTGTTCTAGGAATTCCTTTTAAGGTTATATATATTCTTTCTATAACACCATTTTATTAGGGTGTCTTAGGGGACGAGAAGTTATGACTATAGCCATTTGTGAGAAAAAGGATTCAAACTCTTGGTTTTCAAACTCACGACCATGGTCAATTCTTAGATATTAGTTTTTAAGATCACTAATATTTTCTACAGTCCTAGCATACTTGGTGAAATAAGAGCATAATTCACTTTTGTGATCCAAGAAGAAGGTCCAAGTATACCTAGAATAGTCATCTACAAGAACATAAACACAGTGCTTCCCATTTAAACTAGAAACTCTAGATGGTCTAAAAAAATCTATGTGAACCAACTTGAGAGGTTTTTGAAACTTCTTTCTTTGGCTTGAAAGAGATTTTGTGTTGTTTTCCCTTTTGACAAGGATTACACACTTTATCATTTAGAAACCCAAGTTTGGGTAGGTCCTTGACTAAACCATTTCCAGTAAGCTTTTTAAGGGAGTTTATATTGAAGTGTCCTAGTCTTTTATGAAAAATCCAAGACTCTTTGTGAAAATCTCTTGAGCATGAAACATTTTTAGAAACTAAAGAATCTAAGTTCATAGCATAAACATCTTCGTTTCTAAAAGCCGAAAAGACTAGTTTATTTTTAGAGTTACAAACATTGTAAGCATCATTTTAAAATTTAACATGAAATCCATCACCACATAGCTGTGAAATACTAAGCAGATTATATTTTAATCCATCAAAAAAAATTACTTTATAAATTAAAGTTTAGTTAGAGTTACCAATCTCGCCTAATCCAATTATTTTTCCTTTAGCATTGTCAACAAAAGTTACATTCCCCCCATCAATATTTATTAAATTCTTAAAGAATGAGTAATATCTTATCATGTGTCTTTAACATATACTATCCAAGTACCATAATATTTTACAGAATCTCTTCAAACAACTTTCCTCCGATGTGGTTGTCATAAAACACATATTGGATTTGTCATCCTTTTAATCATGTGAAGACTCTGAGTCACCTGAACTGTCTTCAGAATCACCCCATGTTGCCTTCATGGAATTTTTATAATTTCTATATTTGTCCTCATACATCTTATTATATTTTATCGTAGGACAATCATCATTTACATGTCCTTTCCTTTTTCATTTATAACAGACTATTTCATCAGATTTGTCACTTCTCTTCCAATCCTTCTTCTAGTTTTCCTTGTGATCACATCTTCCTTTGAAGTTGGGATTTCTGAAAAATTTCTTCCTTTTATAAAACTTCTTAAATTTTGTATATAATTGACCCACTTCCTCATTAATATATGATGTTGAATCTTCATTACTTTTATTGTCAGAATGAGGTTGTATCGTTTACTTTTCCTTATTCTTAAAAGTAGTGGTTTTGAAAGCCACTAACTTTCTATTAGGTTCATCTTCCTCTTCCTTGTTGAATTTTAATTCTTCCTCATACACCATCAACATTCCTATAATCTCCTTTAATGGTAGCTTTCTAATATCACAAGATTATATAATTGAGATATAGGACCCTCTCCATCTATCTAGTAAGCATATTAGTATTCTCATAATTTGCTCCTTGGTTGTAACATCTCTTCCCAGTGAAATCATTGTATTCAAAATTTCATTAAAACTAAGATACATGTCAGAAATAGTCTCATTAGGATTCATTTTAAAGTTATCATATTTAATAGTATATGTGTTAAGTCTCATTTCCTTAACACTAGAGGTTTCTTCACGCGAAACAGATAAAGTATTCCAAATTTAATGGGCTGTTTTACATGCATAAATTCTATTAAAATATTCATCTCCTAAAGAAAAATATAATTTATTCATGGATTTTCAATTATTGTTATAAGGAGATTTATTTGGGTCACCCCAAGTGTGCCTATTAGTAGAAGGAATCTTATATTCATCTATAATTGAAGACCAAATATCAAAACCCAAACTTTCTAAGTACATTTTCATTTTAATTTTCCATTGTGCATAATTTGTTCTATTAAAGAATGTAGGTATCTTGGTAGAAGAACCTTTTAATATATTATCCATACCAAATAAACCAGATTTTAAAGAACTATATATTTAGAACTAATAGTAATTTAAAGATCTTTAAAACATAACTAAAATCACAGTAGAAAAATATTTAAAAACAGATTTAAAATTTTGACAAATAGGGATTTAAAAACATTATTTGATACCAAATTTTAGTCAGAGTATGACACTAAATAGGGGGCTGAATTGAGTTTCTATTCAAATTTCTGTTAAAAAGTTTATTTAAAAAGAATTCTCCCAATTAAAATAAAACAGGCCAGTTAATCAAGGTAATAAAATTATAATAGTTTGACTGTTCAAATAGATTCTTAGAAGATTGATTAGTTCTCAGTAATATCAATATAAGATATTTATACCACTTTTGAAACTATTCTAATAAGGAAAAAGAATTTTAACTACTATCCAAGACTAACTATCAAAGTAAGATTTAGTTTTCAAAAAAAATAATTAAAACAGAGAAAGACTAAATTGAAACACACAGCAGATAAAACAAGTGGTTTAGTCTCAATATGAGACCTAATCCACTCCACTTGGTGATCTATTACCACCAAGAAATACATATAGCTTTGATCCACACCCTGGATCTGGGTTAACAATAGTACATAGAAATGTCTAGGTCACAAGACCTCTTCCACTGTTCTTCATGGTAAAACAAACAACCTAGGTCACACGTGACCTCTTCCACAGTTACACATGGGTAAAAAAAAGTTTAGAAATATGTTTAAGTGAGGATATCTTATATCCTCTAGTTTAATGTAGGAGACAGAGTGTGTTTTAATAGATACACATACCCTGCTCTACAAGTAATAAAAATAATACACAACAAAGAAAAGATGATGAGAAAAGATTAGAAATGCTCTGAGTGTTGTTCTTTGAAGCTCTGAACTTTTAGGATGTAACAGATGTGATTTTAGAGTCCTCTTGTGAAAACAGTGTATCGTAGGTATCATGCTCTGGTTTCCAGTATGATGAGATGTTCTTTGTTTCTCTTAGTATTCTTAGGGTTTCTACTGCAATATTTTTTTAGGGTCTGATCTTTAGCATTTCATCCTTCAGGAATCAAGAGTTCTTCATGTGTTCTTTTGTATAAGTGTTCTGCTCTTTTTTTAGGAATTCAAATTTTTGAACTCTTTATGCTCCAGTGCCACACTTTTCTTTTTATATTAGGTGCTTGTGTTGGAGCCGTAATGATGTATGATTTCTACACCTTGTACCTCGTACTATTAGATGACATGTCTACAAAGAAACATTAATTATTTCAGTGTCATTAAATGACTCAAATATGTCCATTAGAAATAAATTTTAAATTAAGTTGAAAAAGAAAGAAAAATAGCTAAGGAACAATATATTTGTTTGTCTTGAAATGCTGTCACTGGAAAAAGTGTCTTCTACTTTGTCTTTGATTAGTAAGGCAGTCATAGTGAGACAGTCATGGTGCCATAGTTGCATTTTATATCTGGAACCAGTAGCACATATGTGGTGTCCGGATCATAATGTATCAGGTAACAGTGTCTAGTCCTTTGTCAAAATTCTGAATGGTGTCTTGTTACGATGTTTTGGAGATGGTAGTAAGGAACCAGTGTCATAGGATTTATGAAATTTGGAAGTGGTTGCGGTGTCTGAGCTATGGTGTCCGAGCTACGGTGTCTGAGCTATGCTGTCCGAATTATGGTGTCTTAGTTTCGGGGTCTAAGTTACAGTGTCTTAGTTATGGTGTCTGAGTCATGGTGTCTAGGACTTTTCCAAAATCCGAAACTAGTGGTAGACTTATAGTTTCTCAGACTTATCAAAAATATTTATAAACTATCTTAAGAAGTAATACCCACATAATGGATTAGACTTAAGCATTAGTAAAATAAAATATATTGGAACAAGATCAAACATAGTTTACAAGATTCAAACATGATTTGTGAGATTATGAATTAGGATCTTGTGAGAGTTTAGATAATTAGTTGTAAGAATTAAACAATAAGGAAATATTTGTGATATGTTAAACATGATTATCATGATTTGTGAGCATTAAAATATGAAGAGTCCAACAATACCCCCCTTTTGATGATCACAAATCATGGAATTTATTAGCCATATATTTATTAGCCATATATTTTAATAATTCATTTTATTATCTCTCCCCAATTTGGGATTATCAAAAAGAGAATAATAAAAAATAAACTAAAAACTAAATGAAGGTAAGAAAGAAAATAAAAAACAATGGTGCACATTGTATTGGATAGAAATATAAAGTCCATTAAAACCAGAAGAAAAAATAAAATATATCCCTATCAAAATACATCCTTCACTTCTCTTCAGCTCCAAGAGTCTTCTCTTTTCCCTTGGGAGAAACATCAGTAGGGGCCATAGGAGAATAAGTAGAATTCGGAGAAGGGATAAGTACAACTGAGAGAGAAGGAAGAGGCACTCCTTAAAAAAAAGAAGGTTCTAGAGTTGGTTTAGTTAAAGACCAAGGCAAGGGTTGTTCAATAATAACTAATATTATCTGACTCAAAGCCTAAGATATATACATGGTAGTAGGATAAGAGGTAGTGGAGGAGGAAGGGGTTGATCCAGACCACAAAGGAGAAGCTATAGGAGAAAATATGGTAGTAATTTGCACATGTGGATATGGATTCAACAAATTAATGAAACGAGTAATGATCTCACATCTATACTGCATAGACTTCTCAAAGTAATCTTTGTTCTCCAAAAAATTTTAAAACAAAAGAGTGAGTTATTTTAGCTTCTGAACTTGTGTCTTGAAGGCTTGAGTGACAGAAGGAATTTTCAAATTCTCTACTAGGTATTTGACGTGATTATTCAGATCATGCTTAGAATAAATATTATTGAAGTATAAGTCTACTTTCTTAGAGATTTCTTCTTGAGCATCATTTTCAATATTTGAATGTATCGTCACCAAATCAAGAACTTAGTCACTATTATTGATGACAGTAGAGAAACCTTCCCAATAAACACCACTTAACACTGAATGAAGTTCTTCTTTAATAATAGTTCTGATCAAGTCACTGTCCATAGGCTGAGATGGCTATCCAGAGGCATTTGAAGCTATAATGGCATGAGAGACTTAAGTTGATTTAGAAATTTCTGTAAAAATCCCTTATACTCACCAGTTAGCTTGTTAAGTCCAAAAAAAAAGATCACATATCTCATTGACTATCTTGATGTTTCTCTTAGACATTTTTTCATATATTGAAGTCAAATTCGGTTGAATTATAGATACAACTTTCTGTGGGATCTTATCACCAACATCCTCAATAGTATGATCTACATGAGCTTATTTGGTTTGCAACACTTTCTATATATCTTCAACCATAGATCTGTGAGACTTCACCTCATAACTCAACTGTTTATTCTCAATCCTAACTTCTTGTACTTCATGAATTTTTTTAGTTTAATTTTCCATATGATTTTCTCTAACACCAAGGAAACATCTCTTTCACTGATATTAGTCACTAGGAGAGGTTGTGACTTTATGATCTTTTCAAAACTAGATAAAATAGTGTTTCCAAAAGCTTTCAGATCACTGTGACTCACAACATTAGAAGATTCTGGAGTAATTTCAGGAATAGGAACTAAAATAGGTTCAGTCTCCTTATCAGAGGTTACTCCTATGGAAGAAATTAGTTTCAATTGAAACAATGTGGAAAGATCTAACCCTTTTACTAAGTCATTTTGGGTATTATCCACATCAAAATAACTGGGAAACCTATACCAGGTATCCACAGTGCTTAGCAGCAGCGAAATCTTTTACAACTACATCTTGTGGAACAGGTAAGCCACTATCTTATTTTTCTAAGGAATTTCCTTCCTTAGGTGAAACTACTGCATCTTCTACTTCTTCATCTAAATAATCAAAAACTTCTTCTGGTTCTAAACTAGGGTCAGATTTGTTCTCAGGTATTGAAGGATTCTCAATCAGATTAAACATTTCATACAATCTTTAATTGTCTTTCACCCAAGACTTTTTCCAAGGATTCAAGCTAATTTTCATTCTTCTGATTATATACTTTGAGATACAAAACTCAGAATCCTTAATTACTTATTTATTTGGACAAACTAATCCTTTGGTAGAAATTTTTTTAGAAATTAACCTTGAATAAAACAAAGAAGTTGATTTCAAAGTTGTCTTGATCATTTCAAACATGTGAAGTATAACATACTTACACAGATTGATCTTGTTACCATTATTCATAATATGTATCAAGAATACATCTTGATACTTAAGGGTAGAAAAATATCCTTTTCTTGTAAAAATAAGATTTTGAATAAACTTAAATAGAAACCTTGTCTCACCATCAAGCTCAAATACAATTTCACTTATCTTCTTCTTATTTCCAGTCAAGCTTCCTAGGGCCTCTTCTAAGGTAAACACATTGCTAAGAGGAGGAGGAACTCTTTGGTAATCCTCAAATATTGCTTTATGAGTTATTCATAGGCTTCAAACCCATAACCTCGAAGAAAAGGTACACCTTTTACCATTAACCTATCTTCTTACAATAAATTCAACTTTAGAGTTGAATGAGAACTGAACATATAGATAAAATTGAGAAACAAACTTTGGATAAATTGGTCTATTCTCTTTTGTGAACCATCTTATCCATCCTTGTTCTTCCAGTACTTTTAAAATGAGTGACTTACTAGTAAAAAACCACTTTAGAAAAACTTTTTCTTTGAAACTATTGTTCTATCAACAAGGCTTGGATTTAGTGGTCCCTCAGGCATTAATTTCGGATCCCTTTTTTTACTTTCTTCTAAGACCCACACTTCTCAGGAGTTGATGAAGAATGATTCTTCATTCTGGGCATCCAATGTGGGTTCGAGAAAGGTGAAAGGATGAAAGAGGGATAACAGTTTGAGAAAGAAAAGGGTTTTAGTTTCAAGAGAAGAGAGCTTGAGTGAAGAGAGGAGTGAAAGATATTAGATTTTTTTTGTCATTTAGGGATTTCAAAAGTTGTAAACAAAAATACGCATTATAAAAATAATAAAGTAATCAATACAATGATATGGGAAATAAATTGTTTTAAAAAATAAATCCAAGTTATTATGGTGAGACCGGAACAGGTCATCATGGTGTCAGCATTACGGTGCGACTCTAAAAGGTGTGGTTGTATCATTGATACATCAAGTATGAGACATAAATCGAGATATAATAACAATGAGATTGTAAGTGTGAAACAGTTAGTGTGAGACTGTAAGAATGAAAGAGTAACTGTGTGACTGTAACTGAGAGACAGTAACTACAGGATAGTAACTTGTGAAACCGTGAAACCTGAAACTGTAAACTATGAAACAATAATTGTTTACTTAAGAATTATTATATCTAACTCATGTATGATGTAATTTATCCTTTCAAAATTTAATGGTTTAATGAATATATCAGCAAGATGATGTTTAGTTCCAATTAATTACAAAGTGATATCACCTTTTTGATAATGATTTATCAAAAAGTGATACCTTACATCAATATTTTTAGTCTTGGAATGTGAAAAAAAATTCTTTGAAATGTTAATAGCACTTTTATTGTCACAGTTTATAGGTACATGTCTGAATTGATATCCATAGAATAATAAAGTGCGTTTCATCCACAAAATTTATGCACAACCACTACCAACAACTATATATTCATCTTTGACAGTAGATAATGAAACCACATTTTGATTTTTTACCACACCATGATACTAGAGACTTTCCTAAAAGGTGACATGTTTCAGAGGTTCTCTTTCTATCTAAATTACAACCACCAAAAATAGTATCCAAATATCTAACCAAGTCAAATGATTTTCCTCTAGGATAAAAAAGTCCTAAATTGGTTTTATGTTTGAGGTATTTGAAAATCATTTTAACAACATTTGAATGATACTCTTTGGGGTTTGATTGAAAACTTGAACACATGAAAACACTAAACATAATATCAGACTGACTAGCAGTTAAGTAGATTAAACATCCAATCATTCCTCTATAAGTGGTTTGATCAATATATTTTCCATTTTCTTCAAAATCCAACTTATAGGTAGTACTCATTGGAGTATCAATACTTTTAGTGATATCCAATCCAAAATGTTTTATAAAATATTTTTTATATTTTCTTTGATTTAAAATAATTACTTCTTTATTTTTAAATATTTGAAATCCAAGAAATAATTTTATTCCACCCATTAAACTCATTTAAAATTCATTTTTCACCATTTTTAAAAAATCAATACATAAATAATTTATTAAATATCCAAAAAAAATATCATCAATATAGATTTGAACAACTAAAACATCATTAGAAATTCATTTTATAAAAATATTAGGATCAGATTTACCTTTTGTAAAACCTTTGGAAATAATAAAATTACTTAATCTATCATACCAAGCTCTTGGAGATTATTTTAAACCATATAAATATTTTTTTAATTTAAAGACATGATTTGGAAAGTGGGGATTTTTGAAACCTGGGGTTTGTTCAACAAAACATCCTCAACTATATAACCATTTAGGAATGCACTCTTGACATCCATTTGATGTATTTTGAAATTTATAATTGTTTCATATACAAGTAAGATTCTAATGGCTTCAATTCTAGCTAATGGTGAAAAAGATTATTCATAGTCAATTAATTCTTCTTGGCTATAACTTTGTGAAGCCAATCTAGATTTGTTTCTAACTATGTTACCATCTTCATCTACTTTTTTCCTAACCACCCATTTAGTGCCTATGGTCAAGGTGTCTTTGGTTCTATCCACAAGTTTCCAAAATTTATTCCTTTCAAACTGATTTGATTTCTAATAGATAACCATCACCCAAAAATCATCATTTATATCATCATTTATGTTTTTAGGTTCAAGTTGTGACAAGAAAGATTGATGTTCAATTTGATTTCTTAGAGAATCTCTAATCTATGTTACTTTATCTAAATCTCCAAAAACAATATCTAAAGGATGATTCTTAAAGGTTTTAATAGATGTAGAAAACGAAGGGATAGCAATTTCAAGTTCTTCAGTAGGTTCGGATTCATTATGGATTGAATCAAGAGAATTTATAGAACTGGAAGTTTTAACTAATTCCTTTATAAGATGGTCATAAGATTTTTCATTGATGTTAAAATTTGACTTATCATCCTCAAGATTCTATAGGGATGTCTTAGGTTTATGTGGATCTATTTCATCAAAATTTTCATGTACATATTCTTCCATACATTTGTTTCTTTTATTAAATACTCTATAGGTTTTACTAGAGATTGAATATCCTAGAAAAATTCCTTCATCACTATTGGATGCAAACTTGTCAAGAGTATCCTTAGTGTCAAAAATATAGACTCTGCAACCAAAAAGTTTGAAGTAATTAACCTTGGGTTTTCTATTTTTCCACAACTCAGAGGGAGTTATTTTAAGAATAGGTCTATTTAACACTCTATTGATTATGTAACATGTTGTATTAACAACTGTAACCCAAAAGTAGATAGTTAAGTCATACTCAATAAGGATTGTTCTAGAAATTTCTTATAAGGTTCTATTTCTTCTTTCTATAACACCATTTTATTAGGGTGTCTTAGGGGAAGAGAAGTTATGACTATATCCATTTTGTGAGAAAAAGGATTCAAACTCTTGGTTTTCAAACTCATGACCATGGTCGCTTCTTATAGATTTGTTTCTAAGACCACTAATATTTTTTACAGTCCAAGAATACTTGGTGAAATGAGAGAAGACTTCACTTTTGTGAGCCAAGAAGAAGGTCCAAGTATACCTAGAATAGTCATATATAAGAACATAAATATAGTGCTTTAAATTTAAACTGAAAACTCTAGATGGTCCAAACAAATCTATGTGAACCAACTTGAGAGGTTGAGAAGTTGAAACTTCTTTCTTTGGTTTGAAAGAGATTTTGTGTTGTTTTCCCTTTTGACAAGGATTACAGACTTTATCATTTGGAAACTCAAGTTTGGGTAGGTGCTTGACTAAACCTTTTACAGTAATCTTTATAAGGGAGTGTATATTGAAGTGTCCTAGTAGAGTGGGTAACCTAGGTTTTCTCCAGAGAGGAGTACACAACAATTAAGTTTGTCACTTAAATTATTGAAAGAGGAAGAGGTAGTTTTTGGAATTGTTTGAGTTGAAAAAAAATAAATTAAGAAATTAAAAATTAATATTGAAAACTAATGTATGAAGAGAGTGATGGGGTAAGGATATGATCACTTTTTTCAATGTCATCATAGTCACAAATATCATCTTCCCTCTCTTCCATTTGAATGAAAAATGAAAGACTCCTCGATTGAGTTATCAATCACCCTTGGTTAAAGAAACAAATGGAACTCACTCCTATGTGCATGGAAGTTCATAAAAAATTTCTGAACAACTAAGAAAAGTCTCAATCAAGAATTTTTTCTTATTATAACTCTATAAAAAGTTCACTAGTTTCACACACATGATAATAATCGCTGGACACTCACCACCTAACACAATCTGCTTGATCGAGACAAATTGCACTAGGCGGTGGGAGATTAAAAGTATTTAACCAAAACTATTAACAATGAATACACCAAACTCAAAACATGATAGCATTAAGAGAATTGGGAAACATTGAGAATAGAAATAATTCAAAATAAAAATATGGTTTTACATTTATGCACAAAACTACAACATTACAAAAGTGAAACTCTAGTTTTCCCCGATCACTCAAATGCTTTACCCCTCCATGTGAAGGGTAATAGAGTTGAAAGGGAAGAAGAGAAAACGATGAAACAAAGAAAAGATAAAAGGGAAAATGAAAATAACTTCAATAACTCAATCCTCTTGCACATCCCCTCTTGAACATTCTTTAAACCCTTTGAATTGATATGAACACTCTTATATATAGGCTTGTGGAGTAGAAAATTTTTCTCCAAAATTACTCTACCTAAAGATTGAGTCCGATTAGCAAATTAAATGGATGAATATTGGGAAGTGGTCTTAATAAATGTCATTCCTCTCTCTATTTTTCATGCTTCCTCAAAATCTCACTGATGTTGGTCAAGTGTACCAAAAGTTATACTTGAATTACTAATGAAATCATTTTCTGCTCGAGGTGACTCTTCAACTTCCTCTTTTTGGACGCATTTAAAGGAAGCCTTAATAACCAAGTTTCTTCTATAAAATTTAATGGAAGCATGTTTCTAGAATTATTCTTTCTCATTCAACTTGAGTCACCTCATTTAGACATATTTAGGTCGAGATATGCCTCATTAATTTAGGTGGGGACCATTTTGTCGACTGAAAAACTTTTTCCACTTTCTGAATTTTTCTGGGCCATTGTGTGTCGAATTAGAGTTTATCATTTCGACTTAAATAATATTAGAGATAATGAAAATAAGTTAGAGGACATTATGTCATTTTTATTTGGTTCTACAATTATAAGAAAAATTTTATTTTTTAGTCTTGGAGATACAGAGGACATCATATTTTCAAAAATTGAAGATCGCAATTTTTCAATTTCATCTATAAAAATAGATAAAATCTCAAACTTCTCTCTTGAGGTAGTTTATCATTTAGAATTAAAGAATATCAGAGATAATGAACATAATTAAGAGGACATTATGTCATTTTTATTTGGTTCTACAAGTATAATAAAAATGTTAGTGAAGGATCTGGAACCTGATCAGACGATTCTTGTTAAGTTTGTGAAAATAAGGATTACACCTAGGATGTTAGAGATGGATAAGATTTTGTTTCCTGACATGTACATAATGTTTTTCCATATGAGTGAAATCAAGTTGAATTTTCTAAGATATATAGTAAGATATCTCAAATAATACTGTCAACCAGAGGCTAGAATGAAATTCTATCCCTATGGAAGGTTCATTTCAAAATTACTATTTAAGTTTGATATGGTAAGATTAATAGATGCTAGAGTAAGATGCCACAATATCAATATTTTCAATGCTGGAACTCTAAGGAAGATTGACTTCTTTTGCAGTACTGTGAAAGGCAAGCTTATGCCTGTTGGAGCTGAGGAAGACCAGGAATTGACTTAGGGGGAGCAACCTGCTAAATATAAGGAAGGCATGGCAGAATATATAGCAAGTGGAACTTCAATAAGATTAATATTTGAAGTAGTTGATCCACCTGCTGATGAGTAAAGTCAAGAAGGAATTAAGAAGAAAATTTACAGAGTGGCTTAAGCTGGTGAGGAGCCTACTCAAGCCAATGCTGATGCAACTGAATCTCTTATGAGCTACAGATTTATTAGAGAATCTAAAATACAACAAATTGAACAACCAACAGTTTCTTAGATTGAGGTGACTCCTCAAGTGGAAAAAGAAATTATGCCTCAAACTATTGAAAATCCTAGAGAAGTTGAAGTGGATAGACTTGAATCTGCTCAAACTGAACACCTTATGAGATTGTTCAAGAGGAATTAGCTCAAGAGGAACCTATATTAGAGGAACCAGTCTTGGAGGAACTCAATGAAGAAGATGCTCAGGAGGAGAAAAAACCTACTAATGTGAATCTAGAATAGAATCTTTTTGAGATTCATACTGAAGTTATTAATGAAAATTTTTCTGTGGATGAGTTAGTTCATGACTCTGAGGAAAAATAGGTTGAGAAACCGACAGATAAGGCTACAGATCAGAGATCTGATGCTCAATATTTGACTTTAACTTTAATAAATCAAGTTGAGAATCTTGCACGGGGTGCCTCTGATTTTGAGAATGATCATGTGGAGGAGTTAATCTTAAAATTTAATAAAGTTCAAGCTGAAAATGAATTATTTAGAAGAGAATTAGAAAAAGAGAGATAGAAGTTTTAGAACATGAAATATAGTTCAGTTTCAAAAATGGAAGTGGAAGTTTATAAGAAGGAAATGTTAGCAGAAGTTGGAAAACTGAAATCTGAAATTATACTGAAATCAGATTTGGAAGAATTCAAAATTTTCATGGAGCAATAGTTTGAAACTACCAGGGATAGTTAAGTAGGTACCTCAGGTACTTCGCCTGATATGATAAGGATATTTCAGGCCATTACAACAGTAATGAGCAATATGAATGACAAATTTTTGGACTTACAATGTAACAGTGCTCTATTGTTTGTTATTCTAGATAATCAAAAGCATCTTATTGACCAAATTACATCAGATGAACCGGAGGTCAGAGTTTTTTTGAATAGATTCACAAAGAATCTAAATTAGTTTATTGATAAGGAATAGATGTTACATGAGTTTTTTAGAGTCAATTTTATTGAAGATATCCATCTGACTCAGGAAGGAAGGGATCTCATAGTCTTTTTAGGTGATAGACTGATGAAATGGTTGCGACTACAGATGTTAGAGCTCAAGGAAGTTATTTAAAGGCGCTAAATCCTATTTACCAAACCTTTTTAGCCCAACCTTGATTCCAGTTCTAATTTCTGTACTTGTATATACATTTTCCATAATATATACTTGCATCTCATTTTCATATGCTTTGATTTATTTTACTGTACTGCCTATGTTAGAATGCCAGTAATCCAATTTTAAATATTGTTAAATAGTTTATTATATCATTTACTTAAGTTCAGTGCTACATTAAAATGCGTCATATTCCTTATTATATCATTCTTTTTGATATCACAAAAAGGGTGGGGGGAAATATGGATAAACACAACAATTTTTTTATATAAATCTTTTACTCTAAATCTTTTACCCATAGGGAGAAAATAAACCTTTTCATTTTAAGGGGGGAAATTTCTAAAATATTTTTTGGAGAAATTTTTGGATAAACAAAAAATTTTATTATCTAATGAAGAGATATTATTTTACTTTATAAAGGGGGAAAATGTAAAAATTAAGAAATAATTTTTTTAAAATTAAATATTGTTTTTATCTTTGCAAATCTCTAAACTATAAGCAATTAATTTTGTAAGATATTTTCATTGGTTATTTCATGGGTTTTGTGATCATCAAAAAGGGGGAGATTATTGAGCAAGTGTTGTTTTCAACAACACTCTATTTTATTAAGGGGATATTATTGAGAACAATACTATATCTCTTTATGATGATTTTAATGTTCACAAATACCCTTATTTTTTATTCTAATGATTTTACTTTGAGTATATTTTAGGAAATTAATATTCTTTATTTCTCTATTTTAGAATAATATTAAAGCATTTAATCCATGTGGAATATTTGAAAAAGTGTTCAGAAATTGTTTTAGCATATTAGCATGTTCTAGAAACACTGTTCATGCTCTACATGTTCAGAAATCACTTTCACGTGTTTTGGAAACACTGTTTATACCCTACATTGTGGAGCGTAGCATAAGGATGGAATCCGTCATTTACTTTACGACATATCAAAAAAGTATAGTTAAGAAACTATATATTATAGACCAAAGTATGGAAGAACAACCCTATGTTTGGAAGGAACCTTACATTCAAGATATCATAAAAGTATATAAGAAGAACCCTACATTAATATAGAACGTTATGTTTGTTTCTCAAAAAGTATGGTTCATCAACCTTACTTTTGTAAACAACCTTATGTTGTATCAAAAAGTATGGATCATGTACCTCACGTTTAGAAGCTGATAAAAGTATTGATCATCAACCAAAATTTTATAATGAACCTTACATTCTATCAAAAAGTATGGATCATGTATCTTATATTTTTCTAAAAAGGAAAAGTATGGATAATATACCATACGTTTGAGAGTTGAAGAGAAAATTATGGTTGATCAAACTTATGTTGTGAACCTTACATTCATAGAAATAATTCTATTCAGTTCAACCCTACTTTTGGAGTCATATATTTAAATTACAACTTTATTCCGCAATGGTCTTTATGCAGATTATTAGGCTGATTTTCAGCCAAATTCAAAGCCTGATTTTAAAGCATGTCTTTGATTGAATCAAAGCAATTTATTTGTGATTCAAAGGATCGATTTAAGAGGAGATTTTATTACTGAATATTAAGGGGAGTTATGACTGCTCTATTATTCAAACATTCAAGATTCTTATGGAGACTTCTATGGATCTTGACTTGAAAGGAAAACTTTCTTTTTTATTATATATATCTGTGATATTTTTTATTATATAACAAGGGGGAGAATTATCGAAAAAAAGATAAGGATAACAAGCTATTGAATTTTTTGACTACTATTTATAGAGATATTCAAGATTTACAGATCTGCTGTTACAAGGTACGATCAAACTCTATTTTCCGAAGAAGAAGAAACATGTTGAAGATTCACCGTTTCTATATCGAAGATATTTTGTGAATCAATTGTTGTTGGAGTTTCTAAATTTATTTCTATATCTATTTCAACTGGATCGACTCAGAACATCCATTATATGAAGAACATATTTTCTAAAGATGATGATCTATCTACTATTAGTTGCGTGCTGTAGCAACTGTGAAGAACAACTAGAAAGTATTTCAAGACAAATAATATTTTTATTTTAAGTAATCAGCTTCTCGTACTAAGCTGTGTATTTGGTTATGTGTATGAACCAGAAGGCTATGTTTTTAGCCTTAGCTTGTAATGGTGTTAACTGCCTATACTCAATTGTGGACAACCTCTTGATAAGAGGACCAGATAGTGAAAATCACCAAGCTCATGGAAGTAGAGCGTTGGTGTGGTGGACTAGGAGCCTTCTGTTCCCCGAACCACTATACATTATTGTGTCCTTTAACTATTTATTTTTCACTGCATAAACAATCTGATAAAGGTAAAAGGACAGACTCAGCCATCATCATGATTTGTGAATAATTTGTAAAAGTCAAAATTCACCCCCTCTTGTGCGTATTTGGTGTAACCCGATCCAACACACAGTTCATGTCAATCCCATATAGCCAACTATACTATTGACTTTCTAAGTGTAGACTAATTTGATCGATGAATACACCACATGTCATTTATCCTTATAGATAAGCATGTCACATATATTTTATCCAGATAGATATATAATATCTTGGTGTGGCTGCACACTCCCATGATCTATCTCAATCGAGGGTCCAGATGTCATACTCGTCATACGAGAGAAAAAATCTCATTTTGGTAAATCTCCAACCGATGAAATGATCAATAACATACCCAACCCCCCCGATTAGCTAAGTTTATATGTTAACTTGTGTAATTAGGGTATCAAAGTATAAAGGTTTACATGTTAGTTATCTCACCAATCTCAGGTAATGGATACTTAAATATGATCCATGAACCCCTAGTATACAAAAGAAATCCATGTATGGTACTTCATATGTTATACTTAGTAGGCCATCCAACACATAAAAAAATATCACATTCGTTGTTTTGTACCTTATGAGCATATTCTGTATCTCTATACAAGAATCCTACTCATGATAACCATAAAATTTCATCATAACCTATAATATATCATGAAAATATTGGTTATGGATAACTCAAAGTTGTATTTTCAGAGGTCAATTATCATTGTACTTCACAAAAATTATATCTATATATACATTTATATAGCTAATGTGACAGACTGATAAAATGGTGGTTGCCTTTTAATCATGATACATTTTAATATTCTTAAACTCTTTGATAATATTAACATGATACATTTTAATATTCTTAAAATATTTAAGAATATTTGACAAAACCAACATAAGCATTGACTTGTCATATCATATATGATAAAATGCCAAATCAACCTTATGTTTGCTACACTTTCTAGTTCTAGATAACTCTTTACATCATATGTATTTCCCATCACATTTTTATGTGATAATGTCACATATCTATGTGACTATATGAAAAAAACCTCCCACTAAACTATTTTTGTGAGAAACATCTATGAAGTAAGCCTATCTAAATAATGGTGAGACTTAGGAATCATATTCATAACTGTCTAACTTCTAGAAAATATTCAAACTTCTTAACTTCTCAACATCATATGTTATGATGTCAACTTCTGTTTTCTACTTATAACTTCTTCTAAGTTCATCATCATAATCATCCTTTAAACACTACCCCATCAATTTTTTCCTTGAAATAATGTAACTACTTACATTATTGTTAATCGGTCCTCCTAAAAAATTTAGGATAAAGTGAAAATAAATTTAATATGATAACTAAATATAACTCTTGCATTTATTTTTACTACCACATCCTAAAATCTTTTAGGATAAAATGATTAAACTTTGTTAAGGTAACTAATGTAACTCTTTACATTTTTCTTTACTGCTATACGCTAAACTCTTTTAAGATATCAATTATAATTCACTTTCCATTTTTACTGGTATAATCCTTCAAGAAACACTGTCTTTTCATTTTTCATGATAAATAAATGTAACTATTTACATATTTTTATCATCACATATCCTAAACCCTTTTAGGATATTGAGTAATAATACTTTATCTTAAACATGTATAATAGTGATATCCACTTTTTAAATAGAAACTAATTGTAACACGTTTCATTTTTCTTTATCATCACATATTTTAAATTCTTTTTGGATATTAAGTGGAAAACACTTTAACTTCAGATTGGTGTTATCCTTTATTTGTTAATTTTTAACTTCTCTAAGTCTAATCATACTCCCACCAGCCTCTTATACACTATATTCTTTTCAAAATATTTGGATATGATATAAAAAACATTTTGTGTTACAAAACAACATTTATTTCCCTTTAGTAGGAATATTTAACAAATAAACTATTTTTTCCATATCATATATGGTATTATATGTGTTTGGAACCTTTTAATTTGAAAATAAGACTATTAAATTATACCATTGATGGGAGGACAGAACACATTACCATATATTTTTAACAAATAGATTGATAAACACTTTTATCCAAATCTTCTTCTCAAAACATGTTATAGGAATTGATGAATCATAAACCACGTGTATTCATTTAATCATCTCATACTTGTTTATAAGAGCACTTTTTTATAAAACAACTTCTCTTATCACATAAGAGAAATGAGATGAATATACACATATTTTACTTAGATTCATTTGATCTTCACACTATCTTTTATATTCATTTGTTGAAACTCTTTGCTTCATGTATATAAACTATAAGTTCAAACAATTCTTCCTTTAATTTTGAACTCCTGTATATTTAAAACCCTTTTTAAAATATATTATGGTCAAATTAGGACACTCAAGAGTGGGGTGAATTGAGTTCCTATTAAAATTTCTTTTTAAAAAATTTATATAAAAAGGATTCCCCTAATTAAAATAAAACAGGATAATTAATCATGGTAATAAAATTATAATAGTTTGAATCTTCAAATAACTTCTCAGAAGATTGATTAGTTCTTAGTAATATCAATATGAGATATTGATACCACTTTTGAAACTATTATGATAAGAAAAAATAGTTATAACTACTATCCAAGACAAACTATCGAAGTAAAATGTAATTTTCTGAAAAATTAATTAAAATAGAGAAAGACTAAATTGAAACACACAACTGATAAAACAAGTTGTTCAATCTCAAGATGAGACCTAATACACTACACTTGGTGATCACCTTCCACTAAGAAATATATATATATATATATATATATATATATATATAGATTTGATCCAAACCCTAGATCAGGGTTAACAATAGTACAAAGGACTATCTAGGTCACAAGGCCTCTTTCACTATTCTTTGTGTGAAAACAAACAACCAGGTCACACGGGACCTCTTCCACAGTTACACATGGGTAACACAAAGTATATAAAGATGTTTAAGAAAGGATATATTGTATCCTCCAGTTTAATACAAGAGACAGAGTGAGTTTTAATATGGACACACACCCTGCTCGAAAAACCATAAAAACAATACACAGCAGAGAAAAAATAATGAGAAAGGATTAGAAATGCTCTGAGTGTTGTTCTTTGTAGCTATGGACTTGTAGGATGTAGTAGATGTTATTTTTGAGTCGTCTTATGAAAACAGAGTATCATAGATCTCATTCCATGGTTTCTAGTTCTATGAGATGTTCTTTGGAGCTCTTGTTCTTCTTAGGTTTGCTACTATGAGAATGTTTGAGGCTATGATCTACAACAGTTCATCCTTCAGGAATCGATAGTTCTTTGTGTGTTCTTCAGTATATGTGTTATACTCTTTTTATGGGCATTCATCTTTTCAAACTCTTTATTCTCCAGTGCCACACTTTTTTTATATCAGGTTCATGTTTTGGAGCCGACAAGATGCATGATTTCTACACCTTTTACCTCATACTATATATAGATTTGATCCAAACCCTAGATCAGGGTTAACAATAGTACACAGGACTATCCAGGTCAAAATGCCTCTTCCACTATTCTTTGTGTGAAAACAAACAACCAGGTCACACATGACCTCTTCCACAGTTACACATGGGTAAAACAAAGTTTAGAAAGATGTTTAATAAATGATATATTGTATCCTCCAGTTTAATACAGGAGACAAAGTGATTTTTTATACGGACACACACCCTGCTCGACAAGACATAAAAACAATACACAGAAGAGAAAAAATAATGATAAAGGATTAGAAATTCTCTGAGTGTTGTTCTTTGTAGCTCTGGACTTATAGGATGTAGTAGATGTTATTTTTGAGTCCTCTTATGAAAACAGAGTATCGTAGATCTCATGCTATGGTTTCTAGTTCTATGAGATGTCCTTTGTAGCTCTTGTTCTTCTTATCTTTGCTACTATAAGAATGTTTGAGGCTCTGATCTACAACAGTTAATCCTTCAGGAATCGATAGTTCTTTGTGTGTTCTTCAGTATATGTGTTCTACTCTTTTTATGGGCATTCATCTTTTCAAACTCTTTATGCTCCAGTGCCACACTTTTTTTTATATCAGGTGCATGTGTTGGAGCCGACAAGATGCATGATTTCTACACCTCGTACCTCATACTATCATGTGACATGTCTATAAAGAAACATTAATTAAGTTAATGCCATTAAATGACTCAAATATAACTGTTATAAATAATTCTAAAATTAATTTGAAAAAGATAGAAAAATAGTGAAGTAAGGTATGGTGTCATAGTTTTTCTTGAAAAGGTGTCACTAGAAATGATGTCTTATCCTTTTCCTTTGAGTAATAAGGTATTCACAGTGAGACAGTCACGGTGCCATAGTTTCACTTGAGATCTGGAACCAGTAGCACAGATGCAATGTCATGATCATAATGTATCAGGTAACGATGTCTAGTCCTTTTTCAAAATTCTGAATGGTGTCTTATTACGATGTTTTGAAGATGGTAGAAAGGAACCAGTGTCACAAGATTCATGACATTTGGAACTGGTTACGGTGTCAGAGTCATGGTGTCTGAGTTATGGTGTCTGAGTTACAGTGTCTGAGTTATGGTGTCTGAGTTACGATGTCTTAGTTACAGTGTCTGAGTTACAGTGTCTTAGTTACGGTGTCTAAGTCATGGTGTCTGGGACTTTTCCAAAATTCGAAACCGATGGCAGACTTACGGTTTCTCAAACTTATCCAAATATCTGTAAAATGTCTTAAGAATTAATACTCACATAATGGATTAGACTTAAGCATTAGTATAACAAAGCATATTAGAACAAGATCAAACATAGTTTACAATATTCAAACATGATTTGTGAGATTCTGAATCAGGATCTTGTGAGCGTTTAGACAATTAGTTGTAAGCATTAAACCATAAGGAAAGATTTGTGATATGTTAAACATGATTAGCATGATTTGTGAGCATTAAAACATGAGGAGTCCAACAATCTCCGCCCTTTTGATGATCACAAATCATGGCATTTATTAGACATATATTTATTAGCCATATATTTTAATAATGCCTTTTCTTATTTCTCCCCCTTTTGGGATTATCAAAAAGAGAATAAGAAAAAATAAACTAAAAACTAAATGAAGGTAAGAAAGAAAATAAACAACAATTGTGCACATTGTATTGGATTGAACGATAAAGTCCATTTCAACCAGAAGGAAAAATAAAATATATCCCTTTCAAAATACATCCTTCACTTCTCTTTAGCACCAGTAGTCTTCTCTTTTCTCTTGGGAGAAACACCAGGAGGGGCCATAGAAGCAAAAGTAAAAGTTGGAGAAGGGACAGGTACAACTAAGGGAGAAGGAAGAGGCACTCCTTAAAAAACAAAAGGTTATAGAGTTGGTTTAGTTATAGACCGAGGCAGGGGTTGTTCAATAATAACTAGTATGATTTGAATCAGAGCCTGAGATACATACATGGTAGCAGGAGAAGAGGTAGTTGAGGAGGAAGGGGTTGAACTAGACCACAAAGGGGAACTTGTAGGATTGACTTTGGAAGTACTTTGCACATGTAGATAAGGATTCAACAACTTAATGAAATCAGTAATGATCTCACGTTCATACTTTATAGACTTATCAAAGTAATCTTTGTTCTCCAAAAACTTTTCCAACAAAGTAGTGAATTATTATATCTTATGAACTTGAGTCTTGAAGGCTTGATTGATAGGAGGAATTTTCAAATTCTCTACTAGTTATTTGAAGTGATTGGTCAGATCATGCTTAGAATAAATTCTATTGAAGTAGAAGTCTTCTTTCTTAGATATTTATTCATGAGCATCATTTACAATATTTGAATGTATCCTCACCAAATCAAGTACTCAGTCACTATTCTTGATGACAGTAGAGAAACCTTCCGTATCAACACCACTTAACACTGACTAAAGTTATCCTTTAATAGTAGTTCTGATCAGGTCACTGTCCATAGGCTGAGATGGCTGTCCAGAGGCATTTGAAGCTGCAACAGATGAAGTGAGAGACTTAAGTTGATTTAGAACTTTCTGTAAACATCCCTTATACTCACCAGTCATCTTGTTAAGTCCAAAAACAAGATCACACATCTCATTGACTATCTTTATGTTTCTCTCATCCACTTTTTCATACATTGAAGTCAAATTCGGTTGAATAAGAGATGCAACTTTCTGTGGGATCTGATCACCAAAATCCTCAACAGGATGAGCTACATGAGCTTATTCTGTTTGCAACACTTTCTTCATATCTTCAATAGATCTAAGAGACTTCACCTCATCACTCAACTATTTATTCCCAATCCTAACTTCTTGTACTTTATGCATCATTTTCATTTGAATTTTCCGTATGATTTTCTCTAACAACAAGGCAACATCTCTTTCACTAAGATTAGTCACCAGGACAGGTTGTGACTTTATGATCTTTTAAAAATTAGATAAAATAGTGTTTCCAAAATCTTTTAGATCTTTGTGACTCACAACATCAGAAGATTCTTGAGTAATTTCAAGAACATGAACTGAAACAGGTTTAGGCTCCTTATCAGAGGTTACTCATATGGTAGAAATTGGTTTCAATTGAAACACGGTGGAAAGATCTATACCTTTTACTCAGGCCTGTTGGGTATTATCCACATAAAAATAACTGGGAAACCTGTACCAGGTATCCATAGTGTTTTGGTCATAGGATTGGGAACTTGAACACTCTTAAAACTAGGGTGCTTCTCCCCCTCAACAGATGCATCTCTCCTGAGACTAAGAGATTCAATCTCTTAACCCACTTCCAAATTTTCATCTCTATCAAGCTCACCCATATATTTTCTAGCTATCTTAAAATCTTGTTCCATCCTTCAGTAGATAAGATAACTTGAGGTTCAACTTGTTCTTCTAACTGTTCCCCAATAGCAGTATCTTCCTCAATAGCAGGTTCTTCTTATTCAGCATGCTCTTCTTCAAAAGAAGGCTCTTTTTTGATAGAAGACTCTTCCATTATATCAACACTTCTTTTAGAAACAACTAAATATTTTGCAACTACATATTGTGGAATAGGTAGGTCATCACCTTCTTTGTCTAAGGCAGTTCCTTACTTAGGTGCAACTAATGCATCTTCTACTTCTTTTTCTAAACAATAAAAGAAATTCATCTATTTCCAAACCAGGGTCATATTTGTTCTTATGTATTGAAGTATTATCAATCAGATTAAACTTCTCATAAAATATTTCATTATCTTCCACCCAAGACATTTTCCAAGGATTCTAGCTAATTTTCATTCTTCTGATTGTATACATTGAGATAAAAAACTCATAATCCTTAATTAATTATTCATTTGGACCAACTACTCCTTTGGCAGACAACATTGCAGAAATTAATCTTGAATAAAAAAAATAAGATGATTTGGAATTTGTCTTGATCATTTCACACATGTGAAGTATAACATACTTATACAGATTGATCTTGTGCCCATTATTCCTAATATGTATCAAGAATACATCTTGATACTTAAGGGTAGAAAAATCTCCTTTTCTTGGAAAAATAATATTTTGAATAAACTTAAATAGCAACCTTGTCTCACCATCAATCTCAGATGCAATTGCCCTTCTCTTCTTCTTATTTCCAGTCAAACTTCCCAATGCCTCTTCTAAGGTAAACACATCGCTAGGAGGATGAGTACCTCTTTGGTAATCCTTAAATATTCCTTTATGAGGTATTCCTAGGCATCTAACCCATAAACTCAAAGAAAAGGTACACCTTTGACCATTAACCCATCTTCTTACAACAAAGTCATCTTCAGAGTTGAACGAGAAATGAACATACTGATATAAATGAGAAATAAGCTTTAGATAAATTGGTCTATTCTCTTTTGTGAAAAAAATCACCCATCCTTGTTCTTCCAGTATTTTTAAAATGAGTGACTTACTGGTCATCAACCACTTTAGATAGACTTCTTTCTTTGGCACTATTTTTCTATCAACAAGGGTTAGATTCAGTGGTCCCTCCGGCATTATTTTCAGAGCCCTTTTTTACTTTCTTCTAAGACCCACGTTTCTCAGGAGTTGATGAAGAATGACGCTTCATTTTGGGAATCCAATGTGGCTTTGAGAAAGGTGTAAGGTTGAAAGAGGGATAAAAATTTGAGAAAAGGGTTTTGGTTTCAATAGAAGGGATCTTGAGTGAAGAGAGGAGTGGAAGATATCTAATTTTTTTATTATTTAGGGATTTCAAAAGTCACAAACAAAAATACACAATATAAAAATAATAAAGTAATCAATAAAACAATAAATGAAAGAAAATATTTTAAAAAATAAATCCAAGTTATTATGGTGAGACTAAAACAGGTAATCACAGTGTCAGCATTACGGTGTGACTATAAACGGTGCGACCGTATCATTTACACAACAAGTATGAGATAGTAACTGAGAGACAATAACTGTGATACCGTAAGTGTGAAACAGTTAGTGTGAAACTATAAGAGTGAAATAGTCACTGTGTGACTATAACTGAGAGACAGTAACTATAGGACTGTAACTTTTGAAACCGTGAATCATGAAACTATAAACTATGAAACAATAATTATTTAATTAAGAATTATAATCCCTAACTCATGTATGATGTAATTTATCCTTTCATAATTTAATAGTTTAGTGAATATATCAGCAAGCTGATATTCAGTGCCAATAAATTCCAAAGTGATATCACCTTTTTGATAATGATGTCTCAAAAATTGATGCCTTACATCAATATTTTTATTCATGGAATGTGAAACAAAATTCTTTGAAATGTTAAGAGAACTTGTATTGTCACAGTTTATAGGTACATGTATGAATTGATATCCAAAGTCTAATAAAGTGCGTTTCATCCACAAAATTTGTACAAAACAAATACCAAATTCTATATATTCAGCTTCGGTAGTAGATAATTCAAAAAAAATTTCATTTTACCATACCATGATACTAGAGACTTGCCTAGAAGGTGACATGTTCCAGATGTGATCTTTCTATCTATCTTACAACCACCAAAATATACATCTAAGTAGATAACTAAGTCAAATGATTGTCCTCTAGGATAAAACAGTCCTAAATTGGTTGTATGTTTGAGGTATTTGAAAATACTTTAAACAATATTTAAATGATACTCTTTGGGGTTTTCTTGAAAATGTGAACACATGAAAACACTAAACATAATATCAGGATGACTAGCAGTTAAGTAGATTAAACTTACAATCATTCCTCTATAAGTGGTTTGATGAATAGATGTTTCATTTTCTTCAAAATCTAACTTACAGGTAGTACTCATTAGAGTATCACTACTTTTAGTTCTATCCAAGAAAAATGTTTTATAAGATATTTTTTATATTTTCTTTGATTTAAAATAATACCTTTTTTATTTTGAAAGATTTTAAATCCAAGAAATAATTTTAGTTCACCCATTAAACTCATTTCAAATTCATTTTGCATCATTTTTGAAAAATCAATACATAAAGAATTTCTTGAAGATCCAAAAATAATATCATAAAAATAGATTTGAACAACCAAAACATCCTTATAAATTCGTTTTATAAAAAGATTAGGATCTGCTATACCTTTTTTAAAACCTTTGGAAAGAATAAAATTACTTAATCTATCATACCAAGCTCTTGGAGCTTGTTTTAAATCATATGAAGCTTTTTTTAATTTAAATACATTATTTGAAAATTCAGGATTTTTGAAACTAGGGGTTTGTTCAACAAAAATATCCTCAACTATATAACCATTTAGGAATGCACTCTTGACATACATTTGATATAGTCTGAAATTTAGAAGTGTTGCATATGCAAGAAAGATTCTAATGGCTTCAATTCTAGCCACTGGTTCAACGACTTCTTCATATTCAATTCATTCTTCTTGACTATAACCTTGTGCAACCAATCGAGATTTTTTTCTAACTATGTTACCAGCTTCATATACTTTGTTCCTGAACACCCATTTAGTGCCTATGGTCAAGGTGTCTTTGGGTCTATTCAAAAGTTTCCAAAATTTATTCCTTTCAAACTGATTAAGTTCCTATTGCATAGCCATCACCCAAAACTCATCATTGATAGCATCATTTATGTTTTTAGGTTCAAGCTGTGAATGAAATATTGATGTTCAACTTGATTTCTTAGAGAATATTTAGTCTATGTCGCTTTATCTAAATCTCTAACAACAACATCTAAAGGACGATTCTTAAGGCTTTTAACAGATCTAGAAAAATAAGGGACAGTAATTTTTAGGTTCTTCAGTAGGTTCAGGTTCATTATGGCTTGAATCTATAGAATTTCCCGAACCAGAAGTTTTATCTAATTCCTTCATAATATGGTCAAAAGATTTTTCATTGATGTTCAAATTTGACATATAATCCTCAAGATTTTCTAGGGAGGTCTTAGGTTCATGTGGATCTGTTTCATCAAATTTGACATGTACAGTTTATTCGATACATTTGGTTATTTTATTAAAGACTCTATAGGTTTTACTAGAGATTGAATATCCTAGAAAATTCCTTCATCACTCTTGGATGAAAAATTATCAAGACTATCCTTAGTGTTAAGAATATAGACTCTGCAATTAAAAACTTTGAAGTAATTAACCTTGGGTTTTCTATTGTTCCACAACTCATAGGGAGTTCTTTTAAGAATAGGTCTAACTAACACTCTGTTGATTTTGTAACATGATGTATTAACAAATTCATCACAAAAGTAGATATTTAAGCCATACTCAATAAGCATTGTTCTAGGAATTCCTTTTAAGGTTATATTTCTTCTTTCTACAACACCATTTTATTAGGGTGTCTTAGGGGAAAATAAGTTATGACTATAGCCATTTGTGAGAAAGAGGATTCAAACTCTTGGTTTTCAAACTCACAACCATGGTCACTTCTTAGATATTAGTTTCTAAGATCAGTAATATTTTCTACAGTCCTAGCATACTTGGTGAAATGAGAGCAGACTTCACTTTTTTTATCCAAGAAGAAGGTCCAAGTATACCTAGAATAGTCATCTACAAGAACATAAACACAATGCTTCCCATTTAAAATAGAAACTCTAGATGGTCTAAAAAAATCCATGTGAACCAACTTGAGAGATTTTTGAAACTTCTTTCTTTGGCTTGAAAGAGATTTTGTGTTGTTTTCCCTTTTGACAAGGATTACACACTTTATCATTTGGAAACTCAATTTTGGGTAGGTCCTTGACTAAACCATTTCCAGCAAGCTTTTTAAGGGATTTTATATTTAAGTGTCCTAGTCTTTTATGAAAAATACAATACTCTTTGTGGAAATCACTTAATCATGAAACATTTTGAGAAATTAAAGAATCTAAGTTCATAGCATAAACATCTTCATTTCTAAAAGCAGAAAAGACTAGTTTATTTTTAGAGTTACAAAAATTGCAAGCATCATTTTAAAATTTATCATGAAATACATCACCACATAGCTGTGAAATACTAAGAATATTATATTTTAATCCATCAATAAAAATTACTTTATAAATTAAAGTTGAGTTAGAGTTACCAATCTCGCCTAAGCCAATTATTTTTCCTTTAGCATTGTCACCAAAAGTTACATGCCCACCATCAATATTTATTAAATTATTAAAGAATGAGTAATATCTTATCATGTGTCTTGAACATCTATTATCCAAGTACCATAATCTTTTACAGGATCTCTTCAAACAACTTTCCTCAGATGTGGTTGTCATAAAACACATATTGGATTTGTCATCCTTTTAACCATGTGAAGACTCTGAGTCACTTGAACTGTCTTCAGAATCACCCCATGTTGCCTTCATGGAATTTTTATACTTTCTATCTTTGTCCTCATACATCTTTTTATATTTTATCTTTGGACAATCTTCATTTAAATGTCCTTTCCTTTTTCATTCATAACAGACTATTTCATCAGATTTTTCACTTCTCTTCCAATCCTTCTTCTAGTTTTCCTTATGATCACATCTTCCTTTGAAGTTGGGATTTCTGAAAAATTTCTTCCTTTTATAAAACTTATTAAATTTTATAGATAATTTACCCACTTGCTCATCAATATCTGATGATGAATTTTCATTACTTTTATTGTCAGAATGAGGTTGTATCGTTTACTTTTCCTTATTCTTAGAAGTAGTGGTTTTGAAAGCCACTAACTTTCTATTAGGTTCATCTTCCTCTTCCTTGTTGACTTTTAATTCTTCCTCATACACCATCAACATTCCTATCATCTCCTTGAATGGTAGCTTTCTAATATCACAAGATTATATAATTGAGACATAGGCCCCTCTCCATCTATCTAGTAAGCATATGAGTATTCTCATAATTTTCTCCTTGGTTGTAACATCTCTTCCCATTGAAATCATTGTATTCACAATTTCATTAAACCTAAGATACATGTCAGAAATAGTCTCATCAGGATTCATTTTAAAGTTATCATATTTAATAGTATATGTGTTAAGTCTCATTTCCTTAACACTATAGGTTTCTTCACATGAAACAGATAAAGTATTCCAATTTTATGGGCTGTTTTACATGCATAAATTCTATTAAACTCTTCATCTCCTAAATAACAATATAAGTTATTCATGTATTTTCAATTATTTTTATAAGGATACTTATTTGGGTCATCCCAAGTGTGCCTATTAGTAGAAGGAATCTTATGTTCACCTATAATTGAAGACCAAATCTCAAAACCCAAACTTTCTAAGTTCATTTTAATTTTAATTTTCCATTGTGCATAATTTGTTCCATTAAATAATGTAGGTATCTTGGTAGAAGAACCTTCTAATCTATTATCCATACCAAAGAAACCAGATTTTAAAGAACTATATATTTAGAACTAATAGTAATTTAAAGATCTTTAAAACACAACTAAAATCACAGTAGAAAAATATTTAAAAACAGATTTAAAATTTTGACAAATATGGATTTAAAAAAATTATTTGATACCAAATTTTAGTCAGAGTATGGCACTAAAGAGGGGGGTGAATTGAGTTTTTATTCAAATTTCTCTTAAAAAGTTTATTTAAAAAGGATTCTACCAATTAAAATAAAACAGGCCAGTTAATCAAGGTAATAAAATTATAATAGTTTGACTGTTCAAATAGATTCTCAGAAGATTGATTAGTTCTCAGTAATATCAATATAATATATTTATACCACTTTTGAAACTATTCTAATAAGGGAAAACAATTTTAACTACTATCCAAGACTAACTATCAAAGTAAGATTTAGTTTTCAAAAAAAAAGGAATTAAAACAGAGAAAGACTAAATTAAAACACACAGTAGATAAAACAAGTGGTTCAGTCTCAATTTGAGACCTAATAAACTCCACTTGGTGATCTCTTACCACCAAGAAATACATATAGCTTTGATCCACACCCTGGATCAGGGTTAACAATAGTACATAGAAATGTACAGGTCAGAAGACCTCTTCCACTATTCTTCATGGGAAAACAAAAAACCTAGGTCACACGTGACCTCTTCCACAGTTACACATGGGTAAAAAAAGTTTAGAAATATGTTTAAGTGAAGATATCTTATATCCTCTAGTTTAATGTAGGAGACAGAGTGTGTTTTAATACAGACACACAGCTTGCTCTACAAGTAATAAAAATAATACACAACAAATAAAAGATGACGAGAAAAGATTATAAATGCTCTGAGTGTTGTTCTTTGAAGCACTGAACTTTTAGGATGTAACAGATGTGAGTTTAGAGTCCTCTTGTGAAAATAGTGTATCGTAGGTCTCATGCTCTGGTTTCCAGTATGATGAGATGTGCTTTGTTTCTCTTATTATTCTTAGGGTTGCTACTGCAATATTTTTTTAGGGTATGATCTTTAGCATTTCATCCTTCAGGAATACAGAGTTATTAATGTGTTCTTTTGTATAAGTGTTATGCTCTTTTTGTAGGAATTCAACTTTTTGAACTCTTTATGCTCCAGTGCCACGCTTTTCCTTTTATATCAGGTGCTTGTGTTGGAGCCATCATGATGTACGATTTCTACACATTGTACCTCATACTATTAGGTGACATGTCTACAAAGAAACATTAATTATGTGAGTGTCATTAAATGACTCAAATATGTCCATTAGAAATAAATTTTAAATTAAGTTGAAAAAGAAAGAAAAATAGCTAAGGAACAATATATTTGTTTGTCTTGAAATGCTGTCACTGGAAAAAGTGTCTTCTCCTTTGGATTTGATTATTAAGGCAGTCACAGTGAGACAGTCACGGTGCCATTGTTTCATTTTAGATCTGGAACCAGTAGTACATATGTGGTGTCAGGATCATAATGCATCAGGTAACAGTGTCTAGTCCTTTGTCAAAATTCTGAATGGTGTCTTGTTACGATGTTTTGGAGATGGTAGTAAGAAACTAGTGTCATAGGATTTATGAAATTTGGAACTGGTTATGGTATCTGATCTATGGTGTCCGAGCTACGGTGTCTGAGCTATGCTATCCGAATTACGGTGTCTTAGTTTCGGGGTCTAAGTTACAGTGTCATAGTTATGGTGTCTGAGTCACGGTGTCTAGGACTTTTCCAAAATCTGAAACTGGTGGTAGACTTATAGTTTCTCAGACTTATCAAAATATCTGTAAACTGTCTTAAGAAGTAATACTCACATAATGGATTAGACTTAAGCATTAGTATAATAAAACATATTGGAACAAGATCAAATATAGTTTACAAGATTTAAACATGATTTGTGAGATTCTGAATTAGGATCCTGTGAGAGTTTAGATAATTACTTGTAAGAATTAAACAATAAGGAAAGATTTTTGATATGTTAAACATGATTAGCATGATTTGTGAGCATTAAAATATGAGGAGTCCAATAATATCCCCCTTTTTGATGATCACAAATCATGGCATTTATTATCCATATATTTATTATCCATTTATTTTAATAATGCCTTTTATTATCTCTCCCCCATTTGGGATTATCAAAAAGAGAATAATAAAAAATAAACTAAAAACTAAATGAAGGTAAGAAAGAAAATAAACAACAATGGTGCACATTGTATTGGATAGAAAGATAAAGTCCATTAAAACCAGAAGAAAAAATAAAATATATCCCTATCAAAATAAATCCTTCACTTCTCTTCAGATGAAAGAGTCTTCTCTTTTCCCTTGGGAGAAACATCAGGAGGGGCCATAGGAGAAGAAGTAGAAGTCAGAGATTGGATAAGTACAACTGAGAGAGAAGGAAGAGGCACTCCTTAAAAAAAAGAAGGTTCTAGAGTTGGTTTAGTTGAAGACCGAGGCAAGAGTTGTTCAATAATAACTGATCTGATCTAACTCAAAGCCTAAGATACATACATGGTAGTAGGATAAGAGGTAGTGGAGGAGGAAGGGGTTGATCCAGACCACAAAGAAGAAGCTACAGGAGCAAATATGGCAGTAATTTGCACATGTGGATAAGGATTCATCAAATTAATGAAATCAGTAATGATCTGACATCTATACTGCATATCCTTCTCAAAGTAATCTTTGTTCTCCAAAACATTTTAAAACAAAATAGTGAGTTATTTTCGCTTCTGAACTTGAGTCTTGAAGGATTGAGTGACAGAAGGAATTTTCAAATTCTCTACTAGGTATTTGACGTGATTGTTCAGATCCTGATTAGAATAAATATTATTGAAGTATAAGTCTACTTTCTTAGAGATTTCTTCTTGAGAATAATTTTCAATATTTGAATGTATCGTCACCAAATCAAGCACTTAGTCACTATTCTTGATGATAGTATAGAAACCTTCCAAATCAACACCACTTAACACTGACTGAAGTTCTTATTTAATAATAGTTCTGATTAGGTCACTGTCCATAGGCTGAGATGGCTGTCCAGAGGCATTTGAAGCTATAATGGCGTGAGAAACTTAAGTTGATTTAGAAATTTCTGTAAACATACCTTATACTCACCAGTTAGCTTGTTAAGTCCAACAAAAAGATCACACATCTCATTGACTATCTTGATGTTTCTCTTATCCACTTTTTCATATATTGAAGTCAAATTTGGTTGAATTATAGATACAACTTTCTTTAGGATCTTATCACCAACATCCTCAATAGTATGAGCTACATGAGCTTATTCATTTTGTAACACTTTCTATATATCTTCAACCATAGATCTGTGAGACTTCACCTCATCACTCAACTGTTTATTCCCAATCCTAAATTCTTGTACTTCATGAATTTTTTTAGTTGAATTTTCCATATGATTTTCTCTAACAGAAAGGCAACATCTCTTTCACTGAGATTAGTCACTAGGAGAGGTTGTGACTTTATGATCTTTTCAAAACTAGATAAAATAGTGTTTCGAAAAGCTTTCAGATCACTGTGACTCACAACATTAGAAGATTATGGAGTAATTTCAGGAATAGGAACTAAAATAGGTTCAGACCCCTTATCAGAGGTTACTACTATGGAAGAAATTAGTTTCAATTGAAACAATGTGGAAAGATATAACCCTTTTACTAAGTCCTTTTGGGTATTATCCACATCAAAATAACTGGGAAACCTTTACCAGGTATCCACAGTGCTTTGGTCAATAGGATTGGGAACTTGAACACTTTCAAAACTGGGGTGTTGCTTCCCCTCAACAGATGCATCTCTCATGGGACTAAGAGATTTATTCTATTGACCCACTTCCAAATTTTCATCTCTATTAATCTCACCCATCTCTTTTCTAGATAGCTTAAAATATTGTTCCACTCTTTCTTCAGCAGATAATATAACTTCAGGTTTAGTTTTTTCTTTTTACTGTTACCTAATAGAAGTCTCTTCCTCAATAGTAGGTTCTTCTTATTTAACATTCTCTTCTTCAAAAGAAGGATCTTTTTTGAAAGAAGACTCTACCATTATATCAACACTTCTTTTAGCAGCAATGAAATCTTTTACAACTACATCTTGTGGAACAGGTAAGCCACTATCTTATTTGTCTAAGGAATTTCCTTCCCCAGGTGCAACTACTGCCTCTTCTACTTCTTCATCTAAATAATCAAAAACTTCTTCTGGTTCCAAACTAGGGTCAGATTTGTTCTCAGGTATTGAAGGATTCTCAATCAGATTAAACATTTCATACAATCTTTCATTGTCTTCCACCCAAGACTTTTTCCAAGGATTCAAGCTAATTTTCATTCTTCTGATTATATACTTTGATATACAAAACTCAGAATCCTTAATTACTTATTTATTTGGACAAAATAATCCTTTTGTAGACAAAATTTCAGAAATTAACCTTGAATAAAACAAAGAAGTTGATTTCAAAGTTGTCTTGATCATTTCAAACATGTGAAGTATAACATACTTACACAAATTGATCTTGTTCCCATTATTCATAATATGTATCAAGAATACATCTTGATACTTAAGGGTAGAAAAATATCCTTTTCTTGGAAAAATAAGATTTTGAATAAACTTAAATAGAAACCTTGTCTCACCATCAAGCTCAAATACAATTTCCCTTATCTTCTTATTATTTCTAGTCAAGCTTCCTAGGGCCTCTTCTAAGGTAAACACATCGCTAGGAGGAGGAGTAACTCTTTGGTAATCCTCAAATATTACTTTATGAGTTATTGCTAGGCTTCAAACCCATAGCCTCGAAGAAAAGGTACACCTTTTACCATTAACCTATATTCTTACAACAAATTCATCTTTAGAGTTGAATGAGAACTAAACATACTGATAAAATTGAGAAAAAAACTTTGGATAAATTGGTCTATTCTCTTTTGTGAACTAGATTATCCATCCTTGTTCTTCCATAACTTTTAAAATGAGTGACTTACTAGTCAACAACCACTTTAGAAAAACTTCTTTCTCTGAAACTATTGTTCTATAAACAAGGCTTGGATTTAGTGGTCCCTCAGGCATTAATTTTGGAGCCCTTTTTTACTTTCTTCTAAGACCCACGCTTCTCAAGATTTGATGAAGAATGATGCTTCATTCTGAGCATCCAATGTGGGTTCGAGAAAGGTGAAAGGATAAAAGAGGGATAACATTTTGAGAAAGAAAAGGGTTTTAGTTTCAAGATAAGAGAGCTTGAGTGAAGAGAGGAGTGAAAGATATTAGATTTTTTTTATCATTTAGGGATTTCAAAAGTTTCAAAAAAAATTACGCAATATAAAAATAATAAATTAATCAATACAATGATATGGGAAAGAATTTTTTTTAAAAAAATAAATCCAAGTTATTATGGTGAGACCAGTACAAGTCATCATGGTGTCAGAATTACGGTGCGACTCTAAACGGTGTGGCTGTATCATTGATACATCAAGTATGAGACATAAATCGAGAGATGATAACTATGAGACCATAAGTTTGAAACAGTTAGTGTGAGACCGTAAGAATGAAAGAGTAACTGTGTGACTGTAACTGAGAGACAGTAACTACAGGACAGTAACTTGTAAAACCATGAAACCTGAAACTGTAAACTATGAAACAATAATTGTTTACTTAAGAATTATTATATCTAACTCATGTATGATCTAATTTATCCTTTCAAAATTTAATGCTTTAATGAATATATCAGCAAGATGATGTTTAGTGCCAATGAATTACAAAGTGGTATCACTTTTTTGATAATGATCTATCAAAAAGTGATGCCTTACATCAATATTTTTAGTCTTGGAATGTGAAAAAAAATTCTTTGAAATGTTAATAGCACTTGTATTTTCACAGTTTATAGGTACATGTCTGAATTGATATCCATAGTATAATAAAGTGTGTTTCATCCAAAAAATTTATGCACAACAACTACCAACAACTATATATTCAGCTTTGACAGTAGATAATGAAGCCACATTTTGATTTTTTACCACACCATGATACTAGAGACTTTCCTAAAAGGTGACATGTTTCAGAGGCTCTCTTTATATCTAAATTACAACCACCAAAATTAGTATCCGAATAGCTAACCAAGTCAAATGATTGTCCTCTAGGATAAAAAAGTCCTAAATTGGTTGTATGTTTGAGGTATCTGAAAATCATTTTAACAATATTTGAATGATACTCTTTGGGGTTTGATTGAAAACTTGAACACATGAAAACACTAAACATAATATCAGGCTGGCTAGCAGTTAAGTAGATTAAAATTCCAATCATTACTCTATAAGTGGTTTGATCAACAGATTTTCCATTTTCTTCAAAATCTAACTTATAGGTAGTACTCATTGGAGTATCACTACTTTTAGTGATATCCAATCAAAAATATTTTATAAGATATTTTTTATATTTTCTTTGATTTAAAATAATAACTTCTTTATTTTGAAACATTTTAAATCCAAGAAATAATTTTATTCCACCCATTAAACTCATTTCAAATTCATTTTTCACCATTTTTGAAAAATCAATACATAAATAATTTCTTAAAGATCCAAAAATAATATCATCAATATAGATTTGAACAACTAAAACATCCTTAGAAATTCATTTTATAAAAATATTAGGATCAGCTATACGTTTTTTAAAACCTTTGGAAATAATAATATTACTTAATCTATCATACCAAGATCTTGGAGATTATTTTAAACCATATAGATCTTTTTTTAATTTAAATACATGATTTGGAAAGTGGGGATTTTTGAAACCTGGGGTTTGTTCAAAAAAACATCCTCAACTATATAACCATTTAGGAATGCACTCTTGACATCCATTTGATGTATTTTGAAATTTATAAGTGTTTCATATACAAGTAAGATTCTAATGGCTTCAATTCTACCTAATGGTGAAAAAGATTATTCATAGTCAATTCATTCTTCTTGACTATAACTTTGTGAAACCAATCTATATTTGTTTCTAACTATGTTACCATCTTCATCTACTTTTTTCCTAACCACCCATTTAGTGCCTATGGTCAAGGTGTCTTTGGTTCTATCCACAAGTTTCCAAAATTTATTCCTTTCAAACTGATTTAGTTCCTATTAGATAACCATCACCCAAAACTCATCATTTATATCATCATTTATGTTTTTAGGTTCAAGTTGTGACAAGAAAGATTGATGTTCAACTTGATTTCTTAGAGAAGCTCTAATCTATGTTCCTTTATATAAATCTCCAACAACAACTTCTAAAGGATAATTCTTAAAGGTTTTAATAGATCTAGAAAAATAAGGGATAATAATTTCAAGTTCTTCAGTAGGTTTGGATTCATTATAGATTGAATCAAGAGAATTTATAGAACTGGATGTTTTAGCTAATTCCTTTATAAGATGGTCATAATATTTTTCATTGATGTTAAAATTTGACTTATCATCCTCAAGATTCTCTAGGGAGGTCTTAGGTTCATGTGGATCTATTTCATCAAATTTGACATGTATAGATTATTCCATACATTTGGTTCTTTTATTAAATACTCTATAGGTTTTACTAGAGATTTAATATCCTAGAAAAATTCCTTCATCACTATTGGATGCAAACATGTCAAGAGTATCCTTAGTGTCAAAAATATAGACTCTGCAACCAAAAACTTTGAAGTAATTAACCTTGGGTTTTCTATTTTTCCGCAACTCAGAGGGAGTTATTTTAAGAATAGGCCTATTTAATACTCTGTTGATTATGTAACATGTTGTATTAACATATGTAACCCAAAAGTATATAGTTAACTCATACTCAATAAGGATTGTTCTATAAATTTCTTATAAGGTTCTATTTCTTCTTTCTATAACACCATTTTATTAGGGTGTCTTAGGGGAAGAGAAGTTATGACTATATCCATTTTTTGAGAAAAAGGATTAAAACTCTTGGTTTTCAAACTCACAACCATGGTTGCTTCTTATAGATTTGTTTCTAAGACCAATAATATTTTTTACAGTCCTAGAATACTTGGTGAAATGAGAGCAGACTTCACTTTTGTGAGCCAAGAAGAAGGTCCAAGCATACCTAGAATATTCATATATAAGAACATAAATATAGTGATTTCAATTTAAACCGGAAACTCTAGTTGGTCCAAACAAATCTATGTGAACCAACTTGAGAGGTTGAGAAGTTGAAACTTCTTTCTTTGGTTTGAAAGAGATTTTGTGTTGTTTTCTCTTTTGACAAGGATTACAGACTTTATCATTTGGAAACTCAATTTTGGGTAGGTGCTTGACTAAACCTTTTACAGTAAGCTTTCTAAGGGAGTGTATATTGAAGTGTCCTAGTCTTATATGAAAAATTTAAGACTCTGTGAAAATCACTTAATCATGAAATTTTTTGAGAAACTAAAGAATCTAAGTTCATTTCACAAACATATTCATTTCTAAAAGCAGAAAAGACTATTTTATTTTTAGAGTTACAAACATTGAAAGCATCATTTTAAAATTTAAAATGAAATAAATCACCACATAACTATGAAATACTAAGCAGATTATATTTTAATACATCAATAAAAAATACTTTAGAAATTAAAGCTGAGTTAGAGTTACCAATCTCACCTAAGACAATTATTTTTCCTTTAGAATTGTCACCAAAAGTTACATGACCACCATCAATATTTATTAAATTATTGAGGGATGAGTAATATCCTATCATGTGTCTTGAACATCCACTATCCAAGTACCATAAGATTTTACAGGAGCTCTTAAAACAACTTTCCTCAGATGTGGTTATCATAAAACACATATTGGATTTGTCATCCTTTTAATCATGTGAAGACTCTGAGTCACTTAAACTGTCCTCAGAAGCACCCCATTTTACCTTAATGGACTTTTTATACTTTCTATCTTTGTCTTCATACATATTATTATATTTTATCTTAGTAAAATCAACCTTTACATGTCCTTTTCTTTTTCATTCATAACAAACTATTTCATCAGATTTGTCACTTCTCTTCCAATCCTTCTTCCAGTTTTCCTTGTGATCACATCTTCCTTTGAAGTTGGGATTTCTGAAAAATTTATTCCTTTTATAAAACTTCTTAAATTGTTTAGATAATTGATCAAATTTATTATCACTATCTGATGATGAATCTTCATTACTTTTATTGTCAGAATGAGGTTGCAGCGTTTACTTTTCCTTATTCTTAGAAGTAGTGATTTTGAAAGCCACTGACTTTCTCTTTGGTTCATATTCCTCTTCCCTATTGACTTTTAATTCTTCCTCATACATCATCAACTTTCCTATCTGCTCCTTGACTGGTATCTTGATAATATCACAAGATTCTATAATTGAGACAGAGGTCCATCTCCACCTATCTAGTAAGCATATGAGTATTCTCATAATTTTCTCCTTGGCTATAACATACCTTCCTAGCGAAATAATTGTATTCAAAATTTCATTAAAACTGAGATACATTTTAGAAATAGGCTCATCAAGATTAATTTTAAAGTTTTCATATTTAATATTATATGTGTTAAGTCTCATTTCCTTAACACTATAGGTTTCTTCTTGTGAAATAGATAAAGTATCCCAAATTTCATAGGCTATTTTACATCCATAAATTCTGTTAAACTCTTAATATCCTAAAGAATAGTGTAATGAATTCATGGATTTGAAATTATTTTTATAATCAGCCTTACTTGGGTGATCTTAAGTGTGCCTATTAGTAGCAGGAAACTTATATTCATCTATAATTGAAGACCAAATCTCAAAACCCATACTTTATAAGTGCATTTTCATTTTAATTTTCCTTTGTGAGTAATTTGTTCCATTAAATAATGGAGGTCTTTGGGTAGAAAAACCTTCCAATATATTATCCATACTAAATAAATGGGCTTTTAAAAAACTATAAATTTAGAACTAATAGTAATTTAAAGATCCTTAAAATGCAATTAAAATCACAGTAGAAAAATATTTAAAAACAGATTTAAAATTTTGACAAATAGGGATTAAAAAAATCCCTTGATACCAAATGTTGGTCAGAGTAGGACACTCAAGAGGGGGATAAATTGAGTTCATATTCAAATTTCTGTAAAAAAGTTTATTTAACAAGGATTCTCCTAATTAAAATAAAATAGGCCAGTTAATCAAGGTAATAAAATTATAATAGTTTGACTATTCAAATAGCTTCTCAAAAGATTGATTAGTTCTTAGTAATATCAATATGAGATATTGATATGACTTTTGAAACTATTATAATAAGGAAAAATAGTTATAACTACTATCCAAGACTAACTAGCAAAGTAAAATTTAGTTTTCTGAAAAATGAATTAAAAAAGAGAATGACTAAATTGAAACACACAATGGATAAAATAAGTGGTTCAGTCTCAAGATGCGACCCAATACAATCCACTTGGTGATCACCTTCCACCAATAAATATATATATCTTTGATCCACACCCTAGATCGGGGTTAACAATAGTACACATAACTATCCAGGTCATAAGACCTCTTTCACTGTTCTTCGTGGTAAAACAAACAACCTGGTCACACATGACCTCTTCCACAGTCACACGTGGGTAAAACAAAGTGTATAAATATGTTCAAGTGAGGATATATTGTATCCTACAGTTTAATGTAGCAGAAAGAGTGTGTTTTAATATAGACACACACCCTGCTCGACAAGTAATAAAAACAATACACAACATAGAAAAGATAATGAGAAATTATTAGAAATTATTTGAGTGTTTTTCTATGTAGCTATGGACTTGTAAGATGTAGCAGATGTGATTTTAGAGTCCTCTTGTGAAAATGGAGTATTGCAGGTCTTATGCTCTGGTTTCTAGTTTGATGAGATGTGATTTTTTGCTCTTTTTCTTCTTAGTGTTTCTACTTTGAGAATGTTTTAGGCTATGATCTATAGCAGTTCAGACTTCAGGAATCGAGAGTTCTTCGTGTGCTCTACTATTTTTGCAGGCATTCAGCTTTTCAAACTCTTTATGCTCCAGTGCCACACTTTTCTTTTTTATATCAGGTGAATGTGTTGGAGCCAACATGATGCATGATTTCTACACCTCATACCTCATAATATCAAGTGACATGTCTACAAAGAAACATTAATTATTTCAGTATCATTAAATGACTCAAATATGGCCATTAGAAATAAATTTTAAATTAATTTGAAAAACACAGAAAAATAGTTAAGTAAGGAACAATGTCTTATTTTGTCTTAAAACAGTGTCACTAGAAATGATTCCTTCTCCTTTGACTTTGATCAGTAAGTTAATCACAGTGATATAGTCATGGTTCCATAGTTGCATTTTAGATCTGGAATCGGTAGCACAGATGCAGTGTTAGGATCATAATGTCTTAGGTAATAGTGCCTAGTACTTTGACAAAATTATGAACAGTGTATTGTTACGATGTCTTGGAGATTTTATCAATGAACTAATGTCATAGGATTTATGAAATCTAGAAGTTGTTATAGTTTTAGAGTCACAGTGTCTGAGTTACGGTGTCTGAGTCATGGTGTCTGGGAATTTTCCAAAATCCAGAACCGGTGGCAGACTTACAATTTATCAGACTTAGCCAAATATATGTAAAATGTCTTAAGATTTAATACTCATAGAATGGATTATAATTTATCATTAGTATAATAAAACATATTAGAAAAAGATCAAACATAGTTTACAAGATTCAAACATGATTTTTGATATTCTGAATCAGGATCTTGTGAGAGTTTAGACCATGAGATGTAAGCATTAAACTATAAGGAAATATTTGTGATATGTTAAACATGATTAGAATGATTCGTGAGCATTAAAAAATGAGGAGTACAATAATATACATTTTTTATCATATACCTTTAAAAATTGAAGAATTTATTTCTATAACATCCATACCTGATATGGAAATTCCATGGAGTTTCACAAATTCCTTCAAGTTTATCTTGGATAATCCAATCATATTGAATTATCACTCCTCCTTCTTGAAAATCCTATGTTTCAATGACCTTGATTGGATTATTTAAAAAACATTATTGAACTTTTTAACTAAATTTTATTCTTCTATTTTGAACTTTTACCCACATGTATTGTCCATACAGTACCAGAATCTAAACATCATATGCCGAGTTCATCTATTATCAACACTTTGATAATATCGAGTAAATTTTTCTTGAATTTATTCATATGTTGTAACATTTACATATTTTAAAATATTATAAATTCCCTAGCTAGAACAATTCATTTTTAGTCTCCCATTAATGTATGTTATATAATTAAACAAGTCATAAACCATGTGTATTAAAAACCGATATCTCATTATATTAAATAACAATTGCTTTCATTCTCTTACCTAGAGAAAAAATGATATAATACACATATTATGGAAAGTACATCCAAGATTTAATATTTCAAGTTATAAATTTAGAAACTCCTTTTCCCCATTACTTGAAAGAAAAAAAATCAAGCTTCGATTCTTTTCATCTTCCTAACTTTTTTATATTTACAATAATTTTTAAAATATACAGCTAATATCATATATATTTTTTGAATAATTGAATTAATTTCTTTAACCATTAAATATTTAAAGAAACCTTTAGCCTCAATAATTAATTTATCACATTCAATAATATTTAACATCATTTATCTTACCTAATCATATTGAGTATATGAGATTAATATTCCTTTTGGTCATTTTGTATCTAATTCATTTGAAACCTTAAATGAATCAATCTATTCTTTCATAAGAATATAGATTCACTTGTTAAACAATTTCAGGAATTGTTTACTAAGGAAGGAATTTTTCTGAAACATAGAATTTTACTTAAGAAATTTTCTTAAAATACTAATCTTTCTTACGAACTTTTATTAAGTTACCAATCTTAGGAGAATCTTACATTAAGTTTCTTCTTATCAAGGATTAATAAAAAATTTTAACTTGATGATGATGATGATATTATCTATAAAAGTTTTTATTAGATAAGTATCATGTATTATTAACCAATTAATAAGTACTTTTAGTAAATGGTCTCCCACTAAAATGATGACCCCTTTTGAGATTCATCATATTCATTAGCGGGCCAAGATCCATCTTTCACTAAGAAAATGAGCTTGATTTGGAATTTCTCTCACCACTTAGTTATTTAGGTAAGATATCATCCTAATAATATCATATATGACTCTTGGATAGTTGAGTGGAACACCCTTTGTCCAATCCATCATATGGATAAACTCAACTCTATTCCTCTGGTAACCTAATCCTATCAGGGTATCTTGGCTTGTGTAACCCAAAACAAGTGATAAGAACAAGATAAAAAAGGTCAATACAGGGGAACCCAACAATGGAATGACCTACCCTAGGATGTTCCTATGCCATCTATCCTTTATTTCCTTACAAAAGATAATCTAGTGGAACCCAACTTTGGAATGACCTACCTAGTTGGATGATCGAGGTCTTCATAAGTGCTACTTTAGAAGGAATATCACAAATAGTATTTGAAGGGGATTTTAATATCATCATCTTATCTCATGTTATTCCATATTATGTAATCATACTTATAGTAATTTTGTTTGTAATCCTATTCCCCTACACCAAAAAAATATGTTTAAACCATATTGATGTGTAACTCTTTTTAGAACCCACAAGTTCGTGTTACATATCCAAAAATAGAAGTCAAAAATATTCATACATATCCGATGCATCATATGTATAAGTTACATTAAAACTTCATGTAAAGTTATATATTTATCCTCATGAGTAATCCTAGAGTGACAAATAGCAAACCCCATTCACCAACCTAGACAAGGCATAAGCCTCTCGTTAGGTAGGTAATCCGAACTCAAGTCCTTCTACCGGAGGATACTTTACAATTTCATCATAACATTAACACCTAATATGTAAAAACTATATTCAAAAAATAAATTTAAGTTCATAAATTCAATTATAAATTGAAGTCAAGGTGGATATAGCGACCCAAGCCTTTTACATATAACATTTCATTATTTCAAGCATAATTTTTCATCAGAGTAAAAGCCAAGGATCGTTAAGTCTAGTGTCTTGGAAGACTAGGTACATATAACATAAAACACGGGGCTAAAAAAAACTTCTTTATTTAATCTCCATAAAGAGCTTCTAACTTCATTTAAGCTCTTACATCTGCATAGGGTACCCTGGGGAACACATGAACAAAGGGATGAGCTAAAAATGCCCAGTAAGGGAATGAACATAAGGATACATCTCAAGCACATGAGTTAAGAGGCATGACATAAATATATCCAAAGCATGAAACTTATAAAATCATTTAATATAAGAATGGTATCACATAAACATGAAATTATATAAATGTGGCAGAATCATAAATCATATCTTTAGTACGGGTCAAGGCTATCTGCCAATCCTGTTTCCCATTTCAGTACAGGTCAAGGCTAACCACCAATCCCGTTTCACATCACATCTCATGAGACTTAACCTTACCCAATATCTTGGAGTTTTATCTGGGCACACCCATCTCAATATATTCATGAATATTCTTTCCACATAAATAATCTTTCCACATAAATAATCATACATAATTAACCATATATAAATATAAGGGTACCCATGGAAAGAATTGGGTACCACAATCATGACATAAAACATATCCAATGGGTGTATCATGAAAATGTACATGAAAGGAAAGGATTAGAACATACATGGAAATTAATAGGGTAAAATAGTCATATAACATGGTAAGTGGTGTCAAACATAAGTGACAACATATGAGAAATGTATTTTAGAAACATTAGCATTAAAACATTTTTGTGCAGTTTTAAGGAAAACATTCTAGAGCTTTTCAAATAGAAAAGAGGAAATTATTTTATATAAAACCAGAATTGAACCAAGAAGGTTTTCATAATAAAAACAATTATTTTATAAAGAAAATGGTGTCTTAAAACAGGGGATATAGTGAATTTGAAATTTGGGTAAAAATTTGGGAAGTCCCCTTAAAACAGGTTTGCCTATCAGAAAGTTCTAAGGAGGGAATCTTTCAAAATCATGTATATCCCCAAAAGAATGTGATGAAAGGGTCTTGATATAAGAATATTTTATAGATACCCATAATTCATAATAATCATATAAATAGATAAGATAACACCATTTTGAAAGAAAGATAAGGCAACCCAAAAGAACAAAGAAGGTTCGGGTAGAATTCGTTACGATTTTATCGGCATGGTGTCGGGTGTACCTAAGAGGACTTTATGAGAGAGATAAGGGGTTTATCATAAATTATAAAACATTATTTCAGTATGGGGAAGGTGTAGAAACATACCCCATCACTTGTTATTACACAAAAAAATCATATCATAGAGAACAATCTTGATTAAGAGTGAAAGGGAAGGATCCCTTACCTTAAATCTGGTGGTGTTCTCCACTTGTTATTAATGACCTGAATAAACAAATTAGTCTTATTAATTAATAAGTCCAGAACCTCCTATATATGTAATTTATATATTATTACCCTTTTTAGTTCATTCAATGCTTTTTTTATTAGTTATAAGGTTCAATTTCATTGTTCGGCTCGTTTGTTTACTTGGCTTTAAAAGATCGGTTCACTTATATTCAAGTTTGGATTATATGCAAGATGAAATTTGTTGTCCAGAATTAAAGTTATATTCTTTAGTTAATATCCATGAGATTACATGGTTTTAATTTTAATTAGGTTACTTAGAGTGATGTCTAATTATTATATATATAACCTTAGTGGTAACCGTTTTTGTTAATCGGTGGATTTGATTACAAAGAATGTGTTTTTCATTATAAATTAATTCCATTTATACTAAAAGATTACATAAAAAAATGATATATTAAATATATAATAATCTGGTTCAACCATAACACAAATGGTTTCATGACCAGAATTAAAGATAATAATAGAAATTGATAAATCGTTGTCCTTAAATGTGATAAATTAGCACATCTCAAATGGTGCTTTCATTTCTTTCAAAAAAAAGGGTGGGGAAAGGGGAGAAGATAATGAAATATACCACTAGCATGAAGAAATTCCAGTACATGTATGTTACTAGATTTATCATACTATTATGGTGAAGGGAGGTGAGGAAAGAAAATAAAAAAGAAAATAACTTAAAAGAAAAGAAGAAATTTGGGAAGAGGAATTTACCTCTTGAGACTTCCTCCTTTGAGAACCTCTTAAGGGGAGAGGTTTTGGTATTTTGAGGAGGATGAAAGCTTTTAGACGTGGGGGAGGACCTTTGGGAGAGATTTGGGTAGAAATTAGAGAAGGCTTGGAGCTTGAGAGGAGTGAAGAGAAGAGGGAGTGAAGGGGGGTTTTTATAGTGGAGGAGAGGAGGGATTTCATGATATTATAATCATTAATTTATTATTTCTTCCCAAGACAAGGAATAGTAAGTATTCCATGAACAATAATAGTAAATGGGTCATGTGAATTCAAACCAAGTGGGCTTACATCAGCATAACATCATCGATGACTCAATTAATCCACTGTTTAGCTTTTATTGTGAATTATCGGATTCTACTATTAATCAGAATTCAAGTATTTCATAAAAATCCCAAAAATTCACCCTAATCATTTTTCGATGTTTAGAATCCAAAAATGAATTCCATTTTTCAAAAATAATTTTCTAAATATTATTATTTTAATATTTAATTAAAATCATAATTTATTATCAAAAACCAGATTTAAAACATGCATTAACTCATTCTAAAACATAGGTATATTATACTTTAAACTTGAATATTATTTTTATACTATCATAGGTGAGGTTACTATTCATTAGGGTATATCACTATTCATAAGGTTATGTTACTATTCATTACAGTAGGTTACTATTCACCAAAAATTATTTTTGTTTTATTAGACTCTAAAACACATCTTAAACACAACCGTGTATGCCAGATTTTCAAAATTCCAAACAAAAAAGTGACAAACTTATGTTTAAAGGTCACTTATCACTTAGTAGTTCATTATGTTGTGTTTTCATGTGATTTTATGACATAAATATAATAAGGTAATTTCCATTGAAAAACTTTGGGTCGTTACATTCTTCCCCCCTTATGAAATTTCGCCCTCGAAATTTCGTTTTACATACTAAGCAAAAAATAGGTGCATGTAATTTTCCTTTATTGCTTCCTCCAATTAACATGTTACTTCCTCAAACTTATGGTTCCTCCACAACACTTTGACAAGATGGGTTGTCTTGTTGCGTAGAACCTTATCTCTCTGATCCAGAATCTTTACTGGCTACTCCTCATAGGAGAGATCATCTTCCAGCTGCACCACCTCTGAGTTTAATACATGTGAGGGATCAGGTATGTACTTCCTCAAGAGTGATACGTGGAAAACATCATGAACTCAATCCATATTTGGTGGAAGTGCAAGCCTATAGGCCACATATCCTATGCGGTCAAGGATCTCAAAGGGTCTAATATACCTTGGGATTATCTTCCCTTTCTTCCCGAATTGCATGACTCTATTCCATGGAGATATTTGAAAGAAGACTTTATCTCCAACGTCGAACTCCATGTCCCTTCAACAGTTGTCAGCATAGCTCTTTTTCTGACTTTGAGCAGCTTTGATGTGTTTCTGGATGACCTAAACCTTCTCTTTCATCTCTTGAACAAGATCGGGTCCAAGTAGATTTCTTTCTCCAACTTCATCCCAATAGGTTGGAGTTCTACATTTCTTTCCATACAGAGATTCATATGGATCCATCTGAATACTCGAGTGGAAGCTATTATGGTATGAGAAATCAAACAATGGGAGATGCTGATCCCATCCACCTTTGAATTCTAGAGAGCAGACTCTAAGAATATCTTCAAGCGTCTGAATAGTTCTTTCAGACTGGCCATCAGTTTGGGGGTGATAGGCCATGCTGAAATTTAATTCAGTACTCAAAGAATGTTGAAGGGTCCTCCAGAATTTAGATGTGAACCTTGGATCACGGTCAGAGACAATTGAGAGTGGAACACCGTGCAGTCTCACCACTTCCTTCACATATAACTTTTCTAGTTGTTCAAGCGAGGGATCTTTCCGAATAGCGATGAAATGGGATGTCTTGGTGAGTCATTCAACCACAACCCATATCACATTATTTCCCTTCGACGTCTTTGGGAGACCCGTGACAAAGTCCATAGTAACATTTTCCCATTTCCACATGGGTATAGGTAATGGTTGCATCATAAATTTGGACTTTTTTCGCTCAGATTTAACTTGCTGACATACCAAGCACCTTGATATATATTCCGCAATCTCCTTCTTCATGTTATCCCATCATAAGTGTTCTTGGAGATCACGGTACATTTTGGTACTCCCATGATGGATAGAGAAGGTCGAGCTATGTGCATCATTCAATAGCTCCTTCTTTATCTCTGGATCATATGGTACACATGATCGTGTCCCAAATCTAACAACTCCTTCCTCATCAATTTTGAAATCATAGGATTTCCCATTTATAACAGCTTCCACCCTTTTCTAAATTTCCACATACTTTCTTTGAGCAACCATTATTTTATCCAAGAGGGATGGTTGAGAAATCATTTGAGAAAGTATTGATGATGTTACTCCCTTAATGATTCCCATTTCCATCCTTTGCAAATCTAAGAAGATAGGATCCCTTTCAATTATCATCATTGATAAAGATGCAATATCCTTTCTACTTAGAGCATCCGCCACCTTGTTTGTCTTACCAGGATGGTAGTGGATTGAGCAGTTATAATCCTTGATGAGATCTATCCATCTTCTCTGGCGCATATTAATCTCTTTTTGTGTGAATATATATTTGAGACTCTTGTGGTTAGTATATATCTCAAAATTTTCCCCATAGAGATAATGCCGCCAGATTTTCAATGCAAAGATCACAGCCGCCAACTCCAGATCATGCGTGGGATAATTTTTATAGTGTATTTTCATCTTTCTTGAGGCATATGCTATCACTTTATCATTTTTCATTAGCACACAACCTAAGCCTTTCTTAGAAGCATCACTATACACCACAAAGAGTTCTCCACTTGAAGGGAGTGTGAGTACCAGCACAGTGATAAACCTCTTTTTCAACTCCTTGAAATAGTTTTCACATTCCCGTGTCTAGACGAACTTTACTCCCTTCCGTGTCAGCTTGGTCATTGGGTTTGACAATCGTGAAAAGTTCTTCATGAATCGTCGATAATACCCAGCTAGACCTAAAAAGCTGTGGATCTCTATTACAGAAGTTGGCCTCAGCCACTCTTCAATTGCCTTTGTCTTGGAAGGGTCTACATATATCCTTTTCCTGGTGATAACATGCCCCAATAATGATACTTCCTCCATCAAAAACTCACATTTACTATAATTTTCATACAACTTCTCCCTTCAAAAAGTCTTTAACACATTTTCCAAATGCTCCTCATGTTCCTCCTTGCTCTTGGAGTATATCAGAATATCATCAATAAAGACCACCACAAATTTGTCGAGGTAATATCTAAAGACTCTATTCATTAAATCAATGAAAATTGACGGAGCATTAGTGAGTCTGAAGGGAATCACTATGAACTCACAGTGTACATACCTCGTTTGAAAGGTAGTCTTGGGAATATCTTCCTTCCTCACCTTTAGTTGGTGATATCCCGACCGAAGGTCCACCTTAGAGAAATAACTAGCCCCACGAAGCTGATTGAACAAGTCATATATTCGTGGAAGGGGATACTTGTTCTTTATAGTGATTTTATTAAGTTCACAATAATCAATGCAGAGGTGCATTGATCCATCCTTGTTCTTGACGAAGAGGACTGGAGCATCCCACGGTGAAGCACTTGGGCGTATAAAACCCTTCTCCAATTCTCCTATAACTGCTTATTCAGCTCTTCCAGCTCTACGGTGGCCATTCTATAAGGTGTCTTTGAGTTTGGGAAAGATACAGGGATAATTTCAATTGAGAACTCAAACTCTCGGTTAGGAGGAAGACCAAACAACTCTTTGGGGAATACATCAGTGTAATCCCTCATGATGGGAATGTCTTCAAGCATGGTTCTCTCCTTTGTCTCAATCATTTGAGCTAGATACGCATGCTCATAAGGAAGAAATATCCACACTTGAGATGAAGATTCTAAAGGATACTCATCTTCCTCCTTGCACTTGTAAAGAATCGGAGGATGCTTCGGGATGTGAAGAGTGATCTCCCTTTCCTGACAATTGATGTTGGCCTTGTACAAAGATAGCCAATCTATGCCCAAGATAGCATCAAACTCTACTAAAGGAAGTATGACAAGATTTGCTGGGAGGTTCAGTCCACAAACATTAACTGGGGAGGAGTTATAAAAAATGGATGCAATAATTTCCCCATTCACTGTTCTCACAGATAACTTTTCCTCCAAATTTTGAGGTGGTGTTTGAATAGTTCTACTAAACTTGCAAGATATGAAAGAATGCGTAGAACTGGAATCAAATAGTACGTTCAATATTATTGAATGAATAACAAGTGTACCTATCACCACATAGTTTTCCGACTCCACTTCAGCATTAGTGATAGCATAATCCCTTCCTTTTTTCCTTGGAGGTTGTTGTTGATTGCCTCCGACAACCCTTGTCTTAGGGAAATTGTTTGCATAATGCCCAAGCTCCTTGTAGTTAAAACACTGTACTACAGTTGAGTGTTGATCTGAACCTTCCGTTCTTCTTCAACATTAGCAGTATTTTTCATATATCTTCGATAGTTCTTGGCCAGATGACCAAACTTTCCATATTTGAATCAATTCCTGGTTCCCTTGAGATAGTCACGAAGATGCTTCTTCCCACAATTCTTGCAAAGGGGAAAGTGAGGCTTCTTTCTATCATGGGATTTGTTTGATGAACCACCCATGTTGTTCTCCATTTTATGCTTCTTGTCACTAGGCCCATGAGGCCACTAAGAGTCTCCCATCTCCATTTCAACCTTGAGGGCACAACAGATAATCTCCTCATAGCTGTCGAAGTCTCGAATTGCCAACACCTTTTGTAGACTCGACTTTAGTCTGCTAAAGAAGCGATCCACCTTACTTTCAGTGTTCATGAAAAATCCAGAGGAGTACCTTGAAAGCCTTGTAAAGTTTGCTTCATACGCCCTGATGGACTCATGTTCCTTCTTCTTGAGTCCAAGGAACTCTCTTTCCATCTTGAGATGGAGGATTTGAGGAAAATATTTGTTGAAAAACATTCTCTTGAATTCCTCCCAATATATGGAATCAATTTCCTCTTGGGACTTTGTATTCTTGATCAGTGTCCACCACTGATCATCTTCCCCATCAAAACGATAGACTACCAGTACAACTTTCACTTCTTCTGAGCACTGGAGGATAGAGAAAATATTTTCAATGGAGTTAATCCATTGTTCTGCAAGGAGGGGATCATAAGACCCGCTAAACATGGGAGCCCTTTGCTGCACGAAGGATTCTACGACAACTTTATCTTTCCTTGGAGGAGGGGGAAATTCCACCTGATTCACGTTATTATTCATAACTCGAGCCAGCTGAGCAAGTACTGCAATGAAGTTTTGATCACCCACTTCCGTCACATTAGGCAAGTCATTAGGATAATCATCACATTGCCTATCACATTGGTTGTTAGAACGTGTTCTTCTATTTCCCGCCATTAACTAAGAAAAAGAATTTATAATTAGAGGTCTTGAATACTTAGCTATTGATCATAAAAATAAACTTTGGACATAAAATTATGAACTTATAAAGAAAAAGTATATCCTGATTTTTGATTCCTTAGGTTTATATCTAGGTTATCCTCAATCTATTTCTTAACTTATATTCTTATGGGATTATTTTTGTCCCTTAATAATGGTTTGTATTAATCTTGTGAATCTACCAAAGCATATCCCCCGGGAGTTTCGTAACCAAGAGTGCAACAAGGCCCGTTATCATGCACTAGTTCCCATTCGAGTCTAGCTCAAAGTGGTGTTTTTGGGTTTTACCCCTAGATACATCTGTACCAAATCCACCTCCACCTGCTCGTATCCAGTCAGGGATGTATTTTCTTGATAAACCACTTACTCTATACATACCAAAATTTAGGACTTTTTTCTTATACTTAGTCTCATCCTTAAGGTTCTCACTAAGGTGCTCTATTCCTAATCTCCAAAAATAACTAGACCATCCTCTGATACCAACTATAGAGACCCGAGCCTTTTATATATAACATTTAATTATTTTAAGAATAATTAATCATCAGAGTACAAGCCAAGGAGAGTTAAGTCTAGTGTCTTGGAAGAATAGGTACATGTAACATAAAACATGGGGCTAAAAAAACTTCTTTATTTAATCTCCATAAAGAGCTTCTAACTTCCTTTGAGCTCTTACAACTGCATAGGGTACCCTAGGGAACACATGAACAAAGGGATGAGCTAAAAATTCCCAGTAAGGGAATGAACATAAGGATACATCTCAAGCACATGAGTTAGGAGGAATGACATAAAGATATCCAAAGCATGAAACTTATAAAATCATTTAATATAAGCATGGGATCACATAAACATGGAATCATATAAATGTGGCAGAATCATAAATCATATATTTAGTATGGGTCAAGGCTATCTGCCAATCCCGTTTCCCATTTCAGTATAGGTCAAGGCTAACCACCAATCCTGTTTCACATCGCATCTCATGAGACTTTACTAATGACAACATTTTCTGCCCAAGGTGACTCTTCAGCTTTCTCTTTTTGGATGCATTTAAAGGAAGTCTTAATGATAAAATTTATTCATGAAATCTAATTTAAGCGTGAGCCTCAGATTCTTATTTCTCCTCCAAATAGAATAACCTCATTTGAACATATGTAGGCCAAAATATACTTCATTAATTAAGGCGAGTTCCATTATGTTGTCTAGAAAACTTTTTCCACTTTATGATTTTTTTGGTCCATTGTGTGTCGAATTGGACCTTGGTCAAGAAGAAAAATTTGTATCCCATGAGCAAAGAAATCCTAAAAAAATGAATCACACAATTTGGATAAAAAATTTAATAGTTATTCCCTAACAAAGAAGCTCCATAAAACTGATAAATATCCAGAATTAACCAATTTTCACAGTTAATCCCATAATTCACCAAAACACTAAAATGATATAAATCAGCTCAAATTGATTAATTGGTAGGGGTTAAATAATTTAAACATGTATTAAAAATAATTAAAATATTATTTCTATCAATTCCCCCACACTTATCACTTGGACTCCCAGGCTAGTCAAAATCAAAATAAAATCAAAGGAAATTAAAAAAACATGCTAATGAGATCCACCGATTCCATAACAAGAAATAAAAGATATCATGACTCATCCATAACAATTATCCTCCCATGAACACAAGACACCTACCTCACATGAATTTTCTCTCATCTCAAAAATATCAATTTTCAACAAAGTTTTTTTTCAACAAAGTTTTTTCTCATCCAAACCAATACAAGGGTCACCATAGGTTTGAAAAGATCCTACTTATCCAACCAATGTGAGTCAAGGAAATGTGTTTATCCTGAGTACTTCACAGGGTTGTTTTGTAACTTTTGGTTGGTAGGATTTTTATGTGAAAAATTCTGAGGCCGAATGAGGAGGGCTTGGCTCTTTTTGAAGCAAAACTGTACAATTCTAATTTTCACTCAAGTATGGTATCCTCCTCACTCACCTTAGTAGAAATTCAGCTCCATCATCATGAAAACTCTAGGAATGTTTAAAGATCTCAGAATTTTAGCAGAAAAATTTCAATCTTCTCAAACATGATTTCTCTTGAAATCTCTAGAAAAGACAGAAATTTCTTCCTCCATTATAATCTTCAGAAAGGCACAAATTCTCTAATCATGAAAGCTCCAGAAAAGGAAAAAATTTCAACATAATGATTTTATTAGAAAAAAAAACATCTCTTCAATATTTTATTTTTCATCCAAAGTTGCACCAAATTAGTTATCACAACACAAGACATCTTCCCCCACACTTAAGTTTAACTAGATCATGAAATTTCACTTCAAGATAATATTGTATAAGTAAAATTGGCTTGTAATGTCGCTAACCTAATGGGTTATTCATGGTTTTTAAGGACTAAAAGGATTAAATGTACAAGGTAGGACAAAATGAAAGGGATTATCTTGAAAATGGGGCTTTAGAACCAAATAAATTCTTTAATCATTTAAAACATAAGTACCCCAAACCCTCAAGTTTTGAAAGGAATAAATCAAATTCTGGTTAAAAAAAGCATGGTATTGTTCCTCAAGAAGTGAGGTGAAATAAAAGAATATTAAAAAAGGGTTTATAAGCCTCATAAGAATGTGATTTCAAAGATAAAGATAGTGAAATATTGCATGGGATTCAAAAATCAGAGTACTTTTGATGAAACTCCCAAAGAAATGAACTTGAAACAAAGTCATTTTCAGCATTCATTTAAGCTCAATTTAATGGAATAAATGGGTTCACTCAATGACATGGGTTTTAAAAATGGAAATGATAATCATTTTAGCTCAAAAGTTTCAAAAAAACACACAAAAACTGAAAAATAAACACACAAAAATTTGAAAACACACATTTTTTTATTTTTTTATTTTTTGGAAAAACAAACAACAAATGAAAATCCTAAACTACAAAGGTTCCCTCCCCCACACTTAAATGATGCAGTGCACTCAATGAATTCAAGTGGATTTAACATGTAACCAAATTTTAAAATGAATCACAATAGAAAGAAAGTGTAAAGGAGAGGTAAGACATGATGGATATTCTTGATAGACAGGTTGGAGGAGGAGGATCTCCTCCACTAGATCTGATGGAATGGTCCCATGTAATTTATTCAGCTTGTGTCCATTAATAGTGAATGGATTTTTCTCTCCATACTTCACAATTTGCACAACACCGAAAGGATATACATGAGTAACTATAAATGGACCCTCCCATCTAGAACGAAGTTTACCTGGCATCATCTTGAGTCTTGAGTTGAAGAGAATCACTTTATCTCTTGGATGGAAGTATTTCGGTTGGATCCCCTTGTCATGATCCACTCTTGTTCCCTCTTTGGAAATCTTGGAATTTTCAAATGCTTCTCTTCTAATTTCCTCCAACTCTTGAAACTGCAACCTTCTCTCTTTCCCAGCACTTTCAAGATCCAAATTCATCTTCCTAACTGCCCAATATTCCTTATGCTCCAGTTCCATAGGTAGGTGAAAACTTTTCCCATAAATCAACCTATATGTAATCATTCCAATCAGGGTATTATAGGATGTCCTATAAGGAAATAATGTGTCTTCTAACCTCTGGCTCCAATCCTTCCTATTTGGTTTAACAGTATTCTCTAATATTCCTTTGATTTCCCTATTGGACACTTCAGCTTGACCATTTGTTTGTGGGTGATAGGGAGTTGATGTTTTATGATAAACCCCATACTTATTCATTAAAGCCTACATTATCCTACTGAAAAAGTGATTCCCTTGATCACTGATTATGGCTCTAGGAACTCCAAACCTACAAAATATGTTAGCACTGGAAAAATCACAAACAAATTTAGCATCATCCATCCTGGTGGATTTTTCTTCCACCCATTTGGAAACATAATCAACCGCAAGAAACATATAAGAATTTCCAAATGAAATTGGGAAATGCCCCATAAAATATATCCCTTATACTTCAAAAATATCACAAAAATTAAGTGGTTGTTGGGGAATTTATTTTATCTTTAAAATGTTTCCAGAAAACTGACATTATTGACACTTTTTGAAAAATTCTTGAGAATATTTAAACTAGGTGGGCCAATAAAATTCAGATTCTAAAACCTTCCTTGCTATCCTTTGAGGTCCAAAGTGGCCTCCACAAGCTAATGTGTGACAAAACTCAAAGATAGAACCAGTTTCACTCTTAGGAAAATATCTTCTTATCACTTTTTCATTGCAAATCTTCCAAAGAAATGGATCATACCAAATGTAATATCTAGATTCAGCTTTCAATTTTTGAATTTGATGAGAATTGAAATGAGATGGGACCTGAGATGTTACCAGATAATTGACCATGTCTGCATACCAAGAAACTTCTCCTTTAACCAAGTACAACTTCTCCCCAAAAAGATGATCATTCAATGGTTCATTTTCTATAATTTCAGCTTCAACAGTGTTGGGAAGGCTGCTTCAATGATCATCCACTTGGTTCTCAGATCCCTTTTTGTCCTTGATTTCTATATTGAACTCCTTAAATAGTAACTTCCCTATCACTAGTCTCAGTTTAGTTTCATCCTTCTTCATCAAGTACCTAATAGATGCATGATCCGAAAACATAATGACTTTAGTTCCAAACAGATATGATCTAAATCTTTCTAAAGTAAAAAAAAACTACTAAAAACTCTTTTATGTGGTTGTGTAATTGAGATGAGCTGTATCCAAGGTTTTTGAAGCATATGAAATGACTTGTGGCCTTCCCTCAATTGGTTGAGAAAGGACTGTTCCAACTACTTGGTTGGAAGCATCACAAAGTAGCTCAAATGGTTCTCCCCAATTTGGTGGTTGTATCATAGTTGGTTCAATCAATATCCTCTTCATCTCATCCAAGGATTCCCTACATGAACCATTGAAATCAAAATCAGAATCTTTCAAAATAAACCTAGAGAGAGGGAGATAAATATTACTGAAATAATTGATAAACCTCCTGTATAATCCTGCATGTCCTAAAAAAGATCTAACATGCTTCACACAAGTTGGGTAAGGAAAAGAATTTATCACTTTAATTTTTAATTTATCAACTTTAATGCCCTTTTTTTAAATGAAATTCCCAAGGAAAATCTCTCTCTAAACCATGAAATTACACATTTCAAAATTTAAAACAAGATTCTTTTCAATGTAGGTTTTCAAAACTTGTTCCAAAATTTTCAAATAATGGTCAAAAGAGTTTCCAAAAACCGTGAAATCATCCAGGAAAACCTCCAAGAAATCTTCAATGTGATCAGAAAATATACTTACCATGCACCTATTAAATGTACCTAGAGCATTACATAATCCAAATTACATACTTTTATATAAAAAAGTGCCTAAGGGACATGTAAATGTTTTCTTCTCTTGATCCTCAAGAGAAATGGGTACCAGGAAATTACCTGAAAATCCATCCAAAAAGCAATAACGAGTTCTCCCTGCCAATCTATTTAACATCTAATAAATGAAGGGAATGAAGAAATAATATTTCTAAGTGACCTAATTGAACTTAATAAAATCAATTCACACTCTCCAGCTATTGTGAATTCTCATATGAATTAATTCATTCTTTTCATTCCTCACTGTGGTTAGGCCAGTTTTTTTGGAACTACATGAATTGGGCTAACCCAATATGAATATGAGATGGGATAGATGATCCCAGCATCCAATAGATTCTCAATATACTTCTTCAAAACCTCCATTAAAGTGGGATTCAACCTCCTTTGAGGCTATCTAATTGGTTTGGAATCTCCCTCAAGAAAAATTCTATCTGAGCATATTTTTGGGTTGATTCCTAGAATATCACCTAAAATTCACCATATCGCTTGGATATTCTCTCTCAAAAGATAAATAAATGATTTCTATTGGGTCTTATAGAGATTATTATCAATTATCACTAGTAGTTTCTCTCCCTCCCTAAGGTACACATATTTCAAATCAGTGGGGAGTGGTTTTAGTTCCAGATCTGGGGTATGCTTAAGGGATGAAACTAAATTGACGTTTCCCACTTCCAAATGTTGGAACTCCTACAAAAAAGAAACTATATAATCTTCCTCATCATTTAATAAATCATCAAAGAAATCATATTTTACCTCTTCCTCCCATATGAAATGATAAACTCCATCATTTTTGGCATCCACATGTTCAATGATATTTTTAATGGAAGAAGTATCTCCTAAGTATAAGAATTCGTAGAACATACCTGATTCTTCAATGGGTTATACACCAACTTCATGGTAAAGTGAAAATAGGGAATGATCATCTGATGGGTGCCTCATGGATTCAAAAATATTTAAGTGGGCAGTGCTCTCTCCAAACAACATGGTGAGTGTCCCCTCATGAAAATTGATGATGGTTTTAGTCGTATTCAAGAAAGGTATCCCCAAAATTATGGGTGAATGTAACAAGACCCCATCTTCTTCCATATTTAGAACGTAGAAGTCAGCTGGGAATAAGAGATCTTTGACTTTGACAAGGACATCCTTCAAAACTTCTACAGGGAAAACTGTGGATCTATTTTCAAGATGGACCACCACTATTATGAGATTCAAGTCTCCCATATGCAAAGAAGTGTATACTGAGTGAGGAAATAATTTAATTAAAGCACCTAGATCACACAAAGCATTAGATAAATTTAAAGAACCAATGGTGTATGGAATATAAAACGTCCCTAGATCTTGACATTTGATTGGAAATTGTGGTGTGATAAGGGCTGAGAAACTTCTTACCAAGTTGGTAATTTCATTACCTTGAAGTCTCCACTTCCTGGTGCAAATATCCTTAAAATATTTAGCATAATTTGGAATTTTTTTTACTACTTCAAGTAAGGGGATATTTATTTCCACATTCTAGAAGGTGTCCATAAATTCTTTTTGAAGTTCTTTCTCATGAAATTTATTTGATTCAATCATAATTGATGGAAATGGTAAGGGTAAGTCTTTATTCTCCCTTTGTTGCCTTTGAAATGGTGTTTATTGTCTCTTCTTGCTTCCCTATCCTTCACTTCCTCCTCTTTCTTCTCTTCTTCAGAGTGCATTTTTAGAGAAATTTCAGAGTTTACAACTTCATTCTCCCTCAAATCAGGTGGTCTTATTTCAGGTTAATGGGATGCTAGTGGTGAGAGTTATTTTCCACTTATTTTTGTTATCATGATAACATTGTCCTTTGGGTTTGGGATTTTTTGGGAAGTTTCCTAGGATTTTTGGTTATGAAGTCAATGAGACTTTCGAACTTTCTGGACAAATATTTTACAGTGACTTTCAGCCCCTCAATATCAGATATCTGTTGTTGGTTCAGAATTATGGGTTGTGCACTAGTTTATGGCTGCTCATAGGGTATTGGGAAAGTGGGTGGTTGGTGATGTGAAGGCTGGTTATAAGATTTATTTTGTTGAAATGGTGGTGGGTTTTGGAATTGTTGCTGGAATGGGGGTTGGTTTTGGAACTCATTTTGGTTCGAGGGTATAATTTGATTATACTGATTTCTAAACCCATATTGAATATGGTTAGGCTCTCTCCATCCTTGATTTTTTTGGAACTGTCTTTACTGAAAAGATTCCACACCAGTTTCTATTCCCTATATTTCAGTGCATTGGTCAGTGAAATGATCAGGTGATGAGCATAAACCACATACCTTAGCCAGTGCTTGTTGGTGATCCACTTATTTCAGGGCCATTTGTCTCACCAGATTGGTTAGCTCTTCAATTTTAGTTTCTAGTATGGGTGATGGATGATAATTCTATACCTCATGAATACCTCTTGTGACAGTACCTCTTATACTAAACTATTGTGAGTTCTGAGAAATATTCTCAATGAAACCCTTGGATTCTTCTGGTGACTTGTCAATCAATGCACCTCCAGATGATACATCAAGAAGGTTTCTATCATTGTCCAATAATCCTTGATAGAAGAAGACAATAAAGTGATGCCCATCAGTGTCTTGATGTGGGAAGCTGGCACATAGATTTTTAAATCTTTCATAGTACTTGTAATGGGTTTCTCCAGATGATTGTCTGATGGCATAGATCTCCTTTATGATGGCTGTGCTTTTGGAGGCGGGGAAGAATATTTCCATGAAGAGTATCAAAAATTTATTCCAATCAACCAAATATCTATGTTTTGGACCATACAACCAATCTTTGGCAGCTCATTCCAATGAAAATGGGAACGACTTCCACTTTACTTGTTCCTCAGCCACTCCATGAGGTTTGAAAGTTGAGCAGACATGTGTGAACTCTTTAATATGTTTTTTGGGATCTTCACCCACCAGGACATGAAACTTTGGGAGTAATGAAATCATATTAGGTTTCATATCAAAATAATTTTGTAATATTTTCATGAAAAATCGATTATTATGATTAAGTAATTGTGGGGAAAAAAGGTCTATAATGGTTGGGTTTTGATTCCCATCCATGATGACAGGCTCAGAGTGAACATGTGAAGTTTCACTCTAGTATGTAAGAGAAATTTCCTCAAATTCAGATTGTAAATTGAGGTTTCTTAGCCTATTCAACAAGGTTCTTTCAATTTCAGGATCAAGGGGGAAAGTTTCAGTGTTTGAGGTTCTAGTCATGCAACTTTGAAAAGAAAATAAGAAAAGAGAAAAGAAATAGAGAAAAGAAAATGTTGGCACTACCTCCCTAGCCATGACGCCAAGTTTTGACACATGACTATCGTGGGGTGTGACAAACACATATATTACTTAAGTTAAAATGTAGTAGAGTGGGTAACCTAGGTTGTCTCCAGAGAGGAGTACACAACAATTATGTTTGTCACTTAAATTAAAGAAATAGGAAGAGGTTGTTTTTGGAATTTCTTGAGTTGAAAAAAATAAATCAAGCAATTAAAAATTAATATTGAACACTAATGGATGAATAGAGTGATGGGGTAAGGATAGGATCACATTTTTCAATGTCATCATAGTCACAAATATCATCTTCCATCTCTTTTATTTGAATGAAAAATGAAAGACTCCTCAATCGAGTTATCAATCACCATTGGTTAAAGAAACAAATGGAACTCACTCCTATGTGCATGGAAGTTCATAAAAAATTTCTGAACAACTAAGGAAAGTCTCGATCGATAATTTTTACTTCTTAGAACTCTATAAAAAGTTCACCATTTATACACACATGACAATGATCACTGGACACTCACCACCTAACACAATCTGCTCGATCGAGACAAATTGCACTAGGCGGAGGGAGATTAAAAGTATTCAACCAAAACTATTAACGATGAATACGCAAAACTCAAAACATGACTGCATTAAGAGAATTGGGAAAAATTGAGAATATAAATCATTCAAAAGAAAAATATGTTTTTACATTTATGCACAAAACTACAACATTGCAAAAGTGAAACTCTCCTTTCCCCGATCACTCAAATGCTTTACTCCTCCATGTGAAGGGTAATAGAGTTGAAAGGGAATAATAGAGAATGATGAAACACAGAAAAGATAAAATTGAAAATGAAAATAACTTCAATAACTCAATCCTCCAGCACATCCCCTCTTTCACCTTCTTCATACCCTTTGAATTGAAGTGAACACTCTTATATATAGGCTTGTGGAGTAGAAAATTTTCCTCCAAAATTACTCTACCTAAAGTTTTAGTCTGATTATCATATTAAATGGAGGAATATTGGGAAGTGTTCTTCATAAATTTTGTTCCTCTCTCTCTTTTTCATGCTTCCTCAAAATATCATTGATGTTGGATAAGTGTACCAAAATTTATACTCGAATTACTAATGAAATCATTTTATGCTCGAGGTGACTCTTCAACTTCCTCTTATTGGACGCATTTAAAGGAAGCCTTAATGACCAAATTTATTCTGTAAAATTTAATGGAAGAATTTTTCTAGAAGTCTTATTTCTCCTTCAACTTGAATCACCTCATTTGAAAATATTTAGGCCGAGATATGCCTCATTAATTAAGGTGGGGTCCATTCTTCTGACCTGAAAACTTTTTCCACTTTTTGAATTTTTATGGGCCATTGTGTGTCGAATTGGACCTTGTTCCAGAATACAAAGTTGTCTCTCATGAGCAAATAAATCCTACGAAAAAGGAATTAATCAATTTGGATGAAAAATGTAATATTTATTCCTGAAAAATAGAAGCTCCATAAAACTGATAAATATCCAGAATTAACCCATTTTCAAAATTAAGCTCATAATTCACCAAAACACTAAAATGATATAAATCAGATCAAATTGATTAATTGGAAGGGGTTAAATCATTAAAAACATATTAAAAATAATGAAAATATTATCTCTATCAATTCCCCCACACTTATCACTTGGACCACCATACAAGTCAAAATCAAAATCAAATCAAAACAAATTCAAAACACATTCCAATGAGATCCACCAATTCCATAACAAGAAATAAAAGATATCATGCCTCATATATAACCATTATTCCAAGTTCTCAAATCATATTATTCAATATTTTTCCTCTTCATTTCTCCCCCCATGCACACAAGACACCTACCTCACATGAATTTTCTCTCATCTCACAAATATCAATTTTCAACAATGTTTTTCTCATCCAAACCAATGGAAGGGTCACCATAGGTTTGAAAAACTCATAATTCTACACCTGATGTGAGTCAAAGACATGTGTTTATCATGAGGAATTTTCATGGTTGTTTTGTGGCTTTCATTTGGTAATATTTTTATGTGAAAAATTCTGCGCCCGAATGAGGAGGGCTTGACTCTTTTTGAAGGAAAATTGCACAATTCTAATTTTTACTCAAGTATGGTATCATACTCACTCCCCTTAGTAGAAATTCAGCTCCATAATCATGAAAAATCTAGGAATGTTCAAACATCTCATCATTTCATCAGCAAAAATTTCAATCTTTTCAAACATGATTTCTCTTAAAAGCTCCAAAAAATGAACAAATTTCTTCCTCCATTAGAAGCTTTAGAAATGAACAAATTATCTTATGATGAAAGCTCCAGAAAAGGCACAAATTTTAGCAGAATGATTTTATTATCAGAACACACATCACTTCAATATTTTATTTTCCACCCAAAGTTGCACCAAATGAGGTATCACAACACAAGACAACTTCTCCCACACTTATGTTCAACTAGATCACACAATTTCACTTCAAGAGCAGGTTGGATAGGGAAAATTGTCTTGTAATGTGGCTAACCTAAAAAGTTTTTCATGGATTCTAAGGTATAAAAGGATTAAATGTACAAGGTAGGCTATAATGAAAGATATTCTCTTGAAAAGGGGGCTTTAAAAACCAAGGAAATTCCTCAATCATTTAAAACATAAGTACTCCAAACCCTCAAGTTTTGAAAAGAATAAATCAAATTATGGTTAAAAAAATAATGGTATTATTCTCTCATGAAGTTAGGTGTATGAAAAGAATATGAAAAAATGGATTCATAAGCCTCAGAGGAAAGTGATTTCAAAGACAGAGATAGTGAAATGTGGAATGAGATTAAAGAATCAGAGTACTTTTCATGAAACTCCCAAAGAAATAAACTCGAAACAAAGTTATTTTAAGCATTAATTTAAGATCAATTTTATGGAATATAAGGGTTCACTCAATGAAATGGGTTTCAAAAATGGTAATGATAATCATTTCAGCTCAAAAGTTTTAAAAAAACACAAAAACTGAAAAAAAACACACACAAATTTGAAAAGACACAATTTTTTTTAGAAAAACAAACAACAAATGAAAATCCTAAACTAAAAAGGTTCTCTCACCCACACTTAAATGATGAAGTTTCATCAATGAATTAAAGTGTATTTAACATATAACCATATTTTAAAATGAATCAAAATAGTAAGCAAGTGTAAAGGAGAGGTACAACCTGATGGATCTTATTAATAGACAGGTTGGAGGAGGGGGATCTCCTCCACTAGATCTGATGGAATGGTCCCATGGAATTTATTCATATTGTGTCCATTAATAGTGAGTGGATCCTAATATCCATCCTTCAAAATATACATAACACCCAAAGGATATACATGAGTAACTATAAATGGACCCTCCCATATGGAACCAAGTTTACCTGGCACCAGCTTGAGTCTTAAGTTGAAGAGCAGTACTTTATGTTCAGGATGGAAGTTTTTCGGTTGGATTAGCTTTTCATGAGCCACTCTTGTTCTCTCTTTGTAAATCCTGTAATTTTTAAACTCTTCTATTCTAATTTCCTCCAGATCCTACAACTGCAACCTTCTCTCTTTCCCAGCACTTTCAAGATCCAAATTCATCTTCCTAATAGCCCAATATGCCTTATGTTCCAGTTCCACAGGTAGGTGACACCTTTTCCCATAAATCAGTCTATATGGACTCATTTCAATCAAGGTCTTGTAGGCTCTACTATAAGCCCATAATGCATCTTCTAACCCCCGGATCTAATCTTTCCAATTTGGTTTAATAGTCTTCTCCAAGATTCCTTTAATTTCCCTATTGGACACTCCAACTTGACCATTTGTTTGTGGGTGATAGGGAGTTGATGTTTTATGATGCACCCATACTTCTTCATTAAACCCTCCATTATCCTATTGCATAAGTGATTCCCTTGATCACTGATGATGGCTCTAGGAACTCCAAACCTACAAAATATGTTAGCCCATACAAAAATCACAAACAACTTTAGCATCATCAGTCCTGGTGTCTTTTTCTTCCCCCCATTTGGAAATATAATCAACCACAAGAAAGATATAATAATTTCCAAATGACATTAAGAAAGGGCCCATATAATCTGTCCCCGAGACTTCAAAAATCTCACAAAAATTAAGTGTTTTTTTGGTTCATTTCTTGTCTCTTTTAAATGTTTCCAGAAAACTGACATTTTTAAAACCTTTTTCAAAATTCATGAGAATCTTTAAAAATAGTGGGAAAATAAAATCCATATTCTAAAACATTTATTTCTGTCCTTTGAGGTCTAAAGTGGCCTCCATAAGCTAATGTGTGACAAAACTCAAAGACAGAACCAATTTCACTCTCAGGAAAACATCTTCTTATCACTTGGTCATTGAAAATCTTCTAAATAAATGGATCATCCCAAATGTAATATATAGATTCAGATTTAAATTTGTGAATTTGATGAGAATTGAAATGATATAGGACCTGAGATGTTACCAAATAATTGACCATGTCAGCATACCAAGGCACTTCTCCTCTAACCAAGTACAACTTCTCCCCTGGAAGGTGATCATTCAATGGTTCTTTTTATGGAATTTTAGCTTCATCAGTGTTGGGAAGTCTTCTTAAATGATCATCCACTTGGTTATCAGATCCCTTTTTTTCCTTTGATTTCTATGTTGAACTCCTATAGCAATAACATCCATCTCACTAGCCTTGGTGTAGTTTCATCCTTCTTCATCAAGTACCTAAGAGCTACATGATAAAAAAACCCAGTGATTTTAGTTCCAAAAAGATATGATCTAAATCTTTATAAAGCAAAAAAAATTCTGAAAACTAATTTTCTGTGGTTGTGTAATTTAATTGAGCCACATCCAAGGTTCTTGAAGCATATGCAATGACTTATGGCCTGCCCTCAATTGGATGAGAAATAACTACTCCAACTGCTTGGTTGGAAGCATCACAAAGTATCTCAAATGGTTCTTCCCAATTTGGTAGCTATATCATAGGTGGTTCAATAAATCTTCTCTTCAGCTCATTAAAGGATTCCCTACATGAAACATTGAAATCAAAATCAGCATCTTTCAAAATAAATCTAGAGAGAAGGAGAGAAATCTTACTGAAATTATTTATAAACCTCCTGTATAATCCTGCATGTCCTGAAAAAGATCTAACATGATTCAAACAAGTTGGGTAAGGAAAAGAATTTATCACTTCAAATTTTGATTTATCAACTTCAATGCCCTTTTTGGAATTGAAATTCCCAAGGACAATCCCTCTCTTAACCATGAAATGACACATTTCAAAATTTAAAACAAGATTATTTTCAATGTAGGTTTTCAAAACTTTTTTCAAATTTTTCAAACAATGGTCAAAAGATTTTCCCAAAACCGTGAAATCATCCAGGAAAACCTCCAAGAAATATTCAATGTGATCAGAAAATATACTTACCATGAACCTCTAAAATGTACCAGGAGAATTACATAATCCAATTGGAATCATTTTATATGCAAAAGTGTCGAAGGGGCATGTAAAAGTTGTCTTCTCTTGATCCTCAAGAGTAATGGGTACCTGGAAATAACCTAAAAATCCATCCAAAAAGCAATAATGAGTTCTCTCTAAAAATATCTATAACATCTAATCAATGAAGGGAATGGTGAAATTATCTTTCTGAGTGACCTGATTCAACTTCCTAAAATCAATTCACACTCTCTAGTTATTTTGAATTCTCATAGGGATTAATTAATTCTTTTCATTCCTTATAGTGGTTAGGCTAGTTTTTTGGAACTACATGAATTGGGCTAACCCACTGTGAATATGAGATGGGATATATGATCCTAGCTTCCAATAGCTTCTCAATATCCTTCTTCACAACCTCTATTAAAGTTGGATTCAACCTCCTTTGGGGTTGTCTGAAAGGTTTGGAATCTCCCTCAAGAAAAATTCTATCTGAGCATATTTTTGGGTTGTTTCTTGGAATATCACCTAAAATCCACCCCATCGCTTGGATATTCTCTCTCAAAGGATCTATCAATGATTTATCTTGGATTTTAGAGAGATTATTTTCAATTATCACTGGTAGTTTCTCTCCCTTCTTAAGGTACACATATTTCAAATTAGTGGGGAGTGGTTTTAGTTCCAGATCAGGGGGCTGCTCAAGGGATGAAACTAAATTGACATTTCCCACTTCCAAATGTTGGAACTCCTGCACACAAGAATCCATATCATCTTCCTCATCATTTAAAAAACCATCAAAGAAATCAGATTTGACCTCTTCCTCCCACATGAAATCATAATCTCTAGCATTTTGGGCATCCATATATTTAATGATATTTTCAATGGAAGAAGTCTCTCCTAAGTCTATGAATTCATAGAACCTACCTGATTCTTCAATGGGTTCTACACCAACTTCATGAGAAAGTTAAAAGATGGAGTGATCATTCGATGGGTGCCTCATGGATTAAAAAATATTAAAGTGTACGGTGCTCTCTCCAAGCTCTATGGTGAGTGTCCCCTCATGGATATTGATGATGGTTTTAGCCGTCTTCAAGAAAGGTCTCCCCAAAATGATGGGTGAATATGAAAAGATCCTATATTCTTCCATATTTATCATGTAGAAGTTAGCTAGGAATAAGAGATCTTTGACTTTCACAATGACATCCTCCAAAACTCTTGCAGGAAAAACTGTGGATCTTTTTACAAGCTGGACCACCACTCTTGTGGGATTCAAGTCTCCCATCAACACATAACTGTATACTGAGTGAGGAAATACATTAATTGAAGCACCCAGATCACACAAATCATTAGATAAATTTAAAGAACCAATGGTGCATGGAATGTAAAATGTCCCTAGATCTTGACATTTAGTTAGAAATTGTGGTGTGATAAGGTTTAAGACACTTCTTCCCAAGATGATCCTTTCATTCCGTTAAATTATCCTCTTCTTGGTAAAAATATCCTTACAAAATTTTGTATAATTTTGAATTATTTTACCACTTCAAGTAAGGGGATATTGATTTCCACTTTCTGGAAGGTGTCCAGAATTTCTTTTTGAAGTGCTTCCTCTTTCAATTTCTTTGATTCAATCATCCTTGATGGAAATAGTGGGGGTAATCCTTTCTTCTCTCTTTTTTGCCTTTTAAATGGTGTTTATTGTCTATTATTTCTTGTCCTATCCTTATCTTACCCCTCTTTATTCTCTTCTTCAGAGTTCATTTTCACAGAAATTTCAAAGTTTACAACTTAATTCTCCCTCAAATTAGGTGGTCTTGTTTCAGGTTCATTGGATGCTAGTGGTGAGAGTTCTTTTCCACTTTTTTTTTGTTATCATGCTGAAATTTTACTTTGGGGTTGGGATTGTTTGGGAAGGAAGTTTCCCAGGATTTTTGGTTATAAATTCCATGAGACTTTCAAACTTGATGGATAAATCTTTTACAATGTGTTTCAACCCCTCAATATCAGATATCTGCTATTGGTTCAGAATTATGGGTTTTGGCATTGGTTGATGGCTGCTCATAGGGTCTTGGTAAAGTGGGTGATTGGTGGTGTGAAGACTAGTTATAATATTTCTTTTGATTAAATGGTGGTGAGGTTTTGAATTGTTGCTGGAATGGGGCTTGGTTTTGGAACTGGTTTTGGTTCAAGGGTCTAGCTCGATTCTTCTGATTTCCAATCCCATATTGAACATGGTTAGGCTCTCTCCATCCTTGATTTTTTTGGAACTGTATTTTCTAAAAATCCACTGCACAAATTTCCATTCCATATATTTCAGCACATTGGTCAATGAAATGATCAGGTGATGAGCATAAACCACATACCTTAGCCAGTGCTTGTTGGTAACCCACTTGTTTCAAGGCCATCTGTCTCACCAAACTGGTTAGCTCTTCAATATTAGTTTCTAGTAAGGGTGATGGATGAGAAGTCTATACATCATGAATACCTCTTGTTCCAGTACCTCTTGTACCAAACTATTGCGAGTTCTAAGAAATCTTCTCAATCAAACCCTTGTCTTCTTCTAGTGACTTGTCAATCAATGCACCTCTAGATGATGCATCAAGAAGGTTTTTATCATTGTATAGTAATACTCGATAGAATAAGACAAGAAATTGATTCCCCTCAATGTCTTGATGTGGGCAATTGGCACATAGCTTTTTAAATATTTCCCAGTACTCATAAAGGGTTTCTACAGATGATTGTCTGATGGCATAGATCTCCTTTCTGATGGCTGTGCTTCTGGAGATGGGGAAGAATATTTTCATGAAGCATCTCAACAAGTCATTCCAATCATCCACATACCCAGGTTTTAGACCATACAACCATTCTTTGGAAGATCCTTCCAATGAAAACGGGAATGCCTTCCACTTTACTTGTTCCTCATCCACTCCATGGGGTATGAAAGTTAAGCAGACATGTGTCAACTCTTTAATATATTTGTTGGGATCTTCACCTACCAAGCTATGAAACTTTGGGAACAATGGAATCATATTAGGTTTCATCTCAAAATAATTTTGTAATACTGTCATGATAATTTGATTATTCTAATTAAGGAATTATGGGTCACAAAGGTCTCTAAGGGTTGGATTTTGATTTCTATACATGATAACGGGCTTAGAGTGAACACTAGAAGTTTCACTCGAGTCTGTAAAAGAAATGACCTTAAATTAATATTGTAAATTGATGTTTCTTATCCGATTCAACAAGGTTATTTAAATTTCAGGATCAAGGGGGAAAGGTTTAGTGTTTGAGGTTCTAGTCATGCAACTTTGAAAAGAAAATAAGAAAAGAGAAAATAAAGAGAGAAAAGAAAATGTTGGCACTACCTCCTCAGCAACAGTGCCAAATTTTGAAACGTTCCTATAATGGGGTGTGACAAAAACGAATATTACCTAAGTTAAAATGCATTAGATTTGGCAAACTAGGTTTTCTCTAGAGAGGAGTTCACAACAATTATGTTTCTCTCTTAAATTAAAGAAAGAAGAAGAGGTTGTTTTTGAAATTGTTTGAGTTGAAAAAAATAAAGAAAGCAATTAAAAATTAAGATTGAACACTAATGGATGAAGAGAGTGATGGGGTTAGGGTAGGATAACCTTTTGAAATGTCATCATAGTCACAAATATCATCTTACCTCTCTTCCTTTTGAATGAAAAATGAAAGGCTCCTTGATTGAGTTATCAATCAACCGTGGTTAAAGAAACAAATGGAACTCACTCTTATGTGCATGGAAGTTCATAAACAGTTTATAAAAAACTAAGGAAAGTCCTGATTAGGAATTTTTTCTCCTTAGAACTCTAGGAAAAGTTCACTAGTTCCACACATGTGTCGACGATCACTGGAAATTCACCACCAAACACAATCTCCTCGATCAAGACAAATTTCACTAGGCAGAGGGAGATTAAAAGTCTTCAACTACAACTATTAATGATGAATACACCAAACTCAAAACATGATAGCATTAAGATAATTGGTAAACATTGAGAATAAAATAATTCAAAATAAAAATATGGTTTTACATTTAAGCACAAAACTCTAACATTAAAAAAGTGAAACTCCCCCTTCCCCAATCACTCAAATGCTTTACCCCTCCATATGAAGGGTAATAGAGTTGAAAGGGGAAGAAGAGAGCATGATGAAACAAAGAAAAGATAAAATATAAAATGAAAATAACTTTAAGAACTAAATCCTCCATAACATCCCTCTTTTACCTTCTTCAACCCCTTTGAACGGAAGTAAACACTCTTATATATAGGCTTGTAGAGTAGAGAATTTCCCTCCAAAATTACTCCACCGAAATTTTGAGTCTGGTTAGCATAATAATGGCTGAATCTCAAGAAGTGTTCTTCATAAATGTTGTTAATATCTCTCTCTTTCATTATTCCTCAAAATATTATAGAATTTAGACAAGTGTACCAAATGTTATACTCAAATTACTAATGAAAACATTTTTTAACCGAGGTGGCTCTTCAACTTCCTCTTTTTGGACACATTTAAAGGAAGCCTTAATAACCGAATTTCTTCATGAAATTTAATGGAAACATGAGTCTCTAATTATTATTTCTCCTACAACTATAATAACCTCATTTGGACATATGTAGATCGATATATGACTCATTAATTAAGGTGGGGTCCATTCTGTCGGCCATCAAACTTTTTCCACTTTATGAATTTTTATGGGCCATTGTGTATTGAATTGGATCTTGGTAAAGTAGACAAAGTTGTAGCTCACGAGAAGAGAAATACTAAAAAATGAGTCAATCAATTTGGATAAAAAATGTAATAGTTATTCTCTAAAAATAGAAGCTCCATAAAACTGATAAATATCCAAAATTAACCAATTTTCACAATTAAGCCCATAATTCACCAAAACACTAAAATGATATAAATCAGATCAAATTTATTAATTGGAATGGGTTAAATCATTGAAAAAATATGAAAAATAATGAAAATATTATCTATATCAATTCCCCCAGACTTATCACCTGGACCCCCAGACAAGTCAAAATCAAAATCAAATCAAAGTAAATTCAAAACACATGCCAATGAGATCCACCAATTCTATACCAAGAAATAAAAGATATCATGCCTCATCCATAACCATTATTCTAAGTTCTCAAATAGTATTATTCAATATTTTCCTATTTATTTCTCCACCCATTCACACAAGACACCTACCTCACATGAATTTTCTCTCATCTCACAAATATCGATTTTCAATAAAGTTTTTGTCATCCATACCAATGCAAGGGTCACAATTGGTTTGAAAAACTCCTACTTCTCCACTCTATGTGAGTAAATTACATGTGTTTATCATGAGGACTTTGTAGGGTTGTTCTGTGGCTTTCGGTTGGTAGGATTTTTATGTGAAAAATTCTGAAGCCGAATGAGGAGGGCTTGGCTCTTTTTGAAGGAAAATTGCACAATTCTAATTTTCACCCAAGTATGGTATCCTACTCACTACCCTTAGTAGAAATTCATCTCCATCATCATGAAAAATCTAGGAATGTTCAAATAACTCAGAATTTTAGTGGCAAAAATTTCAATCTTCTCAAACATGATTTCTCTTGAAATATCCAGAAAAGGCACAACTTTCTTTCTCTATTAGAAGATCCAAATAGACACAACTTATCTTATCATGAAAGATCCAGAAAAGGAAAATATTTCAATAGAATGATTTTATTAGAAGAAAAAACATCTCTTAAATATTCTATTTTCCACCCAAAGTTGCACCAAATGAGGTATCACAACATAAGACAACTTCCCCCACACATAAGTACAACTAGATCATGCAATTTAACTTCAAGAGGAGGTTGGTTAAGGAAAATTGGATTGTAATGTGGCTAACCTAATAGGTTGTTCATGGTTTATAAGGGATACAAGGATTAAATGTACAAAGTAGGACATAATGAAAGGTATTCTCTTGAAAAGTGGGCTTTAAAACCAAATAAATGTCTCAATCATTTAAAACACAAGTACCCCAAACCCTCAAGTTTTGAAAGGAATAAATCAAATTCTGGTTAAAAAATGCATGGTCTGGTTTTCTCAAGAAGTGAGGTGAATGAAAATAATATGACAAAAAGGGTTTATAAGACTTATAGGAAAGTGGTTTCAAATATAAAGACAGTGAAATGTGGCATGGGATTCAAAAACCAGATTACTTTTCATGAAACTCCCAAAGAAATTAACTTGAAATGAAGTCATTTTCAATATTCATTTAAGCTCAATTTCATGGAATAAATGGTTTCACTCAATGACATGGGTTTAAAAAATGGAAATGATAATCATTTCAGATCAAAAGTTTAAAAAAACACATAAAAACTGAAAAATAAACACACAAAAATTTGAAAACACACTATTGTTTTTAATTTTTGAAAAAAAACAACAAATGAAAATCCTAAACTACAAAGGTTCCCTCCACCACACTTAAATGATGAAGTTTACTGAATTAATTCAAGTGGATTTAACATGTAAGTAGATTTTAAAATGAATCACAACAGTAAGCAAGTATAAAGGAGAGGTACGACTTGATGGATCTTATTGATAGACAGGTTGGAGGAGTGGGATCTCCTCCACTGGATTTGATGGAATGGTCTCATGGATTTTTTTTAGCTTGTGTCTATTAATAGTGAATGACTCCTGCTCTCCATCCTTCACAATTTTCACAACACCGAAAGGATATACATGAGTAACTATAAATGGACCCTCCCATCTGGAATAAAGTTTACCTAGCATCAACTTGAGTCTTTAGTTGAAGAGCATCACTTTATCTTTGGGATGGAAGTCTTTCAGTTGGATCAGCTTGTCAAGAGACACTCTTGTTATCTATTTATAAATCCTGTAATTTTCAAATGCTTCTCTTCTAATTCCCTCCAGCTCCTACAACTACAACCTTATCTCTTTTCCAACACTTTCAAGATCCAAATTCATCTTGCTAATAGCCCAATATGCCTTATGCTCCTGATTCACAGGTAGGTGACAAATTTTCCCATAAATCATCCTATATGGACTCATTCTAATCCGGGTCTTGTAGGCTGTCTTATAAGCCCATAATGTGTCTTCTAACCTATGGCTCCAATCCTTCCTGTCTGGTTTAACAATATTCTCCAAAATTATTTTGATTTCTTTATTGCCCACTTCAGTTTGACCATTTGTTTGTGGGTGATAGGGAGTTGATGTTTTATGATGCACCACATACTTCTTCATTAAAGCCTCCATTATACAATTGAAAAGTGAGTCCCTTGATCACTGATTATGGATCTAGGAACCGTAAACCTACAAAATATGTTAGCCCTCACAAAATCACAAACAACTTTAGCATCATTAGTCCTGGTGGATTTTGCTTCCACCCACTTGGAAACATAATCAACCGCAAGAAAGATATAAGAATTTCCAAATGAAATTGGGAAAGGGCCCATAAAATCTATCCCCTAGAATTCAAAAATCTCACAAAAATTATGTGGTTGTTGGGTAATTTCTTGTCTCTTTGAAATGTTTCCAGAAAATTGAAATTTTTAACACCCTTTTCAAAAGTAATGAGAATCTTTAAATGGGATGGGACAATAAAATCCATATTCTAAAACCTTCCTTGCTATAATTTGAGGTCCAAAGTGGCCTCCATAAGATAATGAGTGACAAAACTCAAAGACATAACCAATTTAACTCTTAGTAAAACATCTTCTTATCACTTGGTCATTGCAAATCTTCCAAAGAAATGAATCATTATGAATGTAATATCTAGATTCAGCTTTTAGTTTGAGAATTTGATGACAATTGAAATGAGATGGGACATGAGATGTTACTAGATAATTGACCATGTCAGCATAACAAGGAACTTCTCCTTTAACCAAGTAAAACTGCTACCTTGGAAGGTGATCATTCAATGGTTATTTTTCTAGAATTTCAGCTTCCGTAGTGTTGGGAAGTCTGCTTAAATGATCATCCACTTGGTTCTCAGATCCCTTTTTTTCCTTGATTTATATGTTGAACTCCTAAAAATGTAACATCCATCTAACTAGCCTCAGTTTAGTTTCATCTTTCTTCATTAAGTACCTAAGAGAAGCATGATCAGAAAACACATTGACTTTAGTTCCAAGCAGATATGATCTAAATCTTTCTAAAGCAAAAACAACTGTTAAAAACTCATTTTTTGTGGTTCTGTAATTGAATTGAGCCACATCCAAGATTCTTAAAGCATATGAAATGACTTGTGGCCTACCCTTAATTCAATGAGAAAGGACTGATCCAAGTTCTTGGTTGGAAGCATCACAAAGTAGCTCAAATTGTTCTTCCCAATTTGGTGTCTATATCACAGGTGGTTCAATCAATCTCCTCTATAGCTTATCAAAGGATTACATACATGCACCATTTAAATCAAAATCAGTATCTTTCAAAATCAATCTAGATAATGGGAGAGAAATCTTACTGAAATCCTTGATAAACCACCTGTAAAATCCTGCATGTCCTAGAAAATATCTAACATGCTTCACACAAGTTGGGTATGACAAAGAATTTATCACTTCAATTTTTGATTTATCAACTTCAATGCCATTTTTAGAAATGAAATTCCCAAGGAAAATCCCTCTCTCAACCCTGAAATGACACTTTTTATAATTTAAAACAAGATTCTTTTCAATGTAGGTTTTCAAAACATTTTCCAATTTTTTCAAACAATGGTCAAGTGAGTTTCAAAAAATCGTGAAATCATCCTGGAAAACCTCCAAGAAATATTCAATGTGATTAGAAAATATACTTACCATGAACCTATGAAATGTATCTAGAGAATTACATAATCCGAATGACATTATTTTATTTGCAAAAGTGTAAAAGGGATATGTAAATGTTTTCTTCTCTTGATCCTCAGAAGAAATGGGTACCTGGAAATAACCTGAAAATCCATCAAAAAAGCAATAATGAGTTCTCCCTACCAATCTCTCTAACATCAGATCAATGAAGGGAATGAGGAAATGATCTTTCTGAGTGACATGATTCAACTTCCTAAAATCAATGCACACTATCCAGCTATTTTGAATTCTCATAAGGATTAATTCATTCTTTCCATTCCCCACAGTGGTTAGGCTAGTTTTTTGGAACTACATGAATTGGGATAAACCACTGTGAATCTGAGATGGGATAGTTGATCCCAGCTTCTAATAGCTTCTCAATCTCCTTCTTTACAACCTCCATTAAAGTAATATTCAACCTCCTCTGGGGCTGTCTAACAGTTTTGGAATCTCCCTCAAGAAAAATTCAATGTGAGCATATTTTTGGTTTGATTCTTGGAATATCACCTAAAATACACCCTATCGTTTGGATATTCTGTCTCAAAATATCAATCAATTATTTCTCTTGGTTTTAGAGAGATTATTAGCAATTATCACTGGTAGTTTCTCTCCCTCCCTATGGTATACAAATTTCAAATCAATGAGGAGCGGATTTAGTTCCAGATTAGGGGGATGCTCAAGGGATGAAACTAAATTGACGTTTACCACTTCTAAATGTTGGACCTCATGCACACAAGAAACCATATCATCTTCCTCATCATTTAACAAATCATCAAAGAAATTAGTTTTTACCTCTTCCTCCCACATGAAATTAGAATCTCCAGCATTTTGGGCATCCACATGTTCAATGATATTTTCAATGGAATAAGTCTCTCCTAAGTCTAAGAATTAATAGAACATACCTGATTCTTCAATAGGTTCTGCACCAACTTCATGGGAAATTGAAAAGAGGGAGTTATCATCCGATGGGTGCCTCATGGATTCAAAAATATTGAAGTGGACAATACTCTCTCCAAACTCCATGGTGAGTGTCCCCTCGTGGAAATTGATGATGGTTTTATCCATCTTCAAGAAAGGTATCCCCAAAATGACGGGTGAATGTGATAGGCTCCTATCTTCTTCCATATTTAGCAAGTTTAAGTAAACTGGGAATAAGAGATCTTTGACTTTCACAAGGACATCCTCCAAAAATCCTATAGGGAAAATTGTGGATCTGTTTGCAAGTTGGACCACCACTCTTGTGGGCTTCAAATCTCCCATCTATAAAGAAGTGTATATTGAGTGAGGAAATACATTAATTGAAGCACCTAGATCACACAAAGCATTAGAGAACACTGGTGGAAATCCAACTTTTACCAACACTTCTTTCCCAATAGTTTGAGATAACCATTGGGATAAAGAACCTATACCAACGGTTCTAGTGAACCATTGGCATAACTAATATAAGTTGGGTTTTCCCAACGGTTTTGTTAAACCTTTGGAAAAGGTATAGAATTTACCAACCTATTCCTACGGTTTTGCAAACCATTGTAATATCAAACCTTTACCCTTGGTTTTTAATAACTGTTGGAAAAAAACCCCAATTATCTGTAGATCTCTCCTCTTACAACAAAACCCTACTTCCTGACCAATTCCTGAGAACATATCTCCTCCTCCTCCGACAGAGATCTCCTTGAACCCTACTTCTCGACCAATTCAAAAGTTGATCTATCCTCCTCCTCCAAAAAAGATCTCCTTGAACCCTACTCCTTGACCGATTCGCGAGCAGATCTCTCCTCCTCCTCCTCCAATAGAGATCTCCTCGAACCCTACCTCCTGACCGATTCACGGGTCACTTCCTCCCGAACGAATATCTCTAGGTTTTCAACCCTAATTCCCTAGTTCACTTCCTCCAAAACTCATCTCTAAATTTTTTCCCTAAACGATACCTCTCCAGGCTACAAACCCTACTTCCCAACCAGTGATCTATCTTTGATTCAAGTAATTTTCATTCTTTCACTTCAAATCTGTATGTTGTAACTAAGTTATCTCTTCTGCCTCCATTTATTTTAGCTTTTTCATTATGTTGGGTGATGTATATGTGATGAGTTGGTCCATATGTATGTTACATAACACTAATAAGGTTGATATGGATATTAATATGGGCATGTGGCATGGGGCTAGATCCCAAATGATTAATTACCAGGTTATGAGTCGGTTTTTTGTGAAACATGATGTGTTACATGCTCTTTGTTTCTTGCATGTGTCAAATTGATGCTTCTAGACATTTAATGCTTTTATCTAAATATCCATGCACTATTTTTACATTTTTATTTTTTTCAAATTGTAATTTCTGTTTAGTTTAGTTTTATTTTTTAACACCCAATAGTTTTTATGTTGGGTTTTTCATTTTCTACTATGCTGTACTTTGATTTTTCATAGTTTATAACACCCAAACCAATAAAACTATAGTAGGTAGAAAATTTGAGTATACTTTTTTGACTTGTACTAATATATCTTTCTAACAATGTCTTATTACTCAACCATGAGACGATAACTCATCCAATCTCAGCACACTTCTCTTTAATTTCGATTCCATCACTTAGTCAGATGCACCACTATTTCTCAGGCATGTGAACTGCTCACAATATTTCTTAAGATATCCAATATTCCCATATCTTGGAAATGTGCATGGTGAATTTGGGAAAAATATATTTGGGTATCCCAGATCCCTATACTAAATACACTATAGTTATAACGACCCATACTTTACATACATTGTTAATACTTCAAAATTGAAGCACACTTATTACAACATACGAAAAAACCACAAAGGACCGTATATGTATAGTGTCTTTAGAAACTGGGAAACATAAACAACTGGTTCATAAAGCATCAACTTTTCCTCCCACTTATTTCATCATATCTAGGGTCCCTTTTTGGCATATACTACTTAATAACCTTCTTCCTGACCTGGGGAAAAGAAAACATACAAAAAAGGGTGAGCTCAAATTCACAGCAAGGGCAAATAAAGGAAATAAAAATCATATCATATCTTTTTGAAAATCATAACCTGCAAAACAGATCATAATATCTTAACATGGAATAAATCATAGAAGTGAAAATGAGATCCCCATAATCATAACATAAAATTTGAAACTTTGTGGCATGAACACATAATCATGGAAAATCATTTCTTGTTAGTCATGACTCATTGCCAAGACTATCTTAGCGGACAAAGTCTATTTCTGAACCGAGTTCACTCCTCGTTTCAGTCCTATATCACTGAACCAAAATAACCTTCCATTCCAGCCATGTCTATCTCATGAGATATAAATCTTTACCCAATGCATTGGAGGGAGATATAGGTCCCACCCATCTTATAATGAATCCTTTCTTATGGGTTCCACATAATCATAAATCATACATCATCGCATAACACATGTAACAAAAATGGGATTCTTGAAACATCATGACATCATAAAACAAATCATATAAGGTAAATGAATTCATAAAAATAATTCCCTCACAACATAATCAAATCAATGTAATAATAGGGATAAAAACAGAACCCTTTATTATCTTAGATGGAAAATAATTTTGATAAAACACATGAACTTCATTCTTGAGGAAAATATATTTTCTACTTCAAAACACTTTTCCTTTCTTAACATGTCATACAATTTTAAACTAAAAGAAGTTGATTAAAAATAAACTTGAAAACTTTTAAAGGAATCTTCTTGGAAATAATGTTTTAAAAATCCATTCATGCCATATAAGTTAAAAAAAACATTCTTCGTACTTTTGTCGGAAAAGTCAAAAAGTAACTCGTACGAAAAACGACAAAAGATTCCTTTCATATCCTTTACTAAAAACTCACTGAAGGGTAAAATTGGATTTAAACAATTGTAGGTGGATGGAAATAATATTACATATTGAGTAAAAATGTATGTGGATGATAAAATACACCCCAGTAAATACCAAAGTATAAACAATCTCAGATAAAAATGAGATTGTGGTATTTCCCTTACCTTAGGTCCGATTTGCTTTGTACGTGTCTAAAGCTCCTGTATAATGGTTTAAATAATGTTATTGACTTATTCCAGAATCATACATATTGATATGATATCATATATGGTCATATTCTTAGCTTCTTATTAGTAATATTTCATTGTTACTTATTACTCGGGTCTTTATTGCCTTTTGTTCTTATGCGTGTTTTGCCGAATAAATTCTTATTCTTATTTTAAGGTTATAGATACCTTATATCCAGAATGGTATTAGTGTAAAATATATCATATTTATTCATTCAATTCATTTATATAATTACTATGTAATGATGATCATGTAGAACGAGTCACATCACATCATGGAGACGGTATTCCGTAAGTACGCACGAGCGATGATATTGTTCCCATGATCGTGGAATTGTATTTAAGTGTATTTATACTATTTCAGTATCAATATAACTTTATAATAATCATATATAGTTACCCATTACACCATTATACCCATCCTTGTAAGGTGATGGTGGAAAATAGAGTACACCATGGCGTGGAGACGGTATTCCGTACGTACGCACGCACGGTGATTTCATTTTTCCGTAGGATGGATAGACGGTGAATTAGGGTTGTTTAATATTTATAATGACATATCAGTATGTAAGTAATACTGATGTTATTACTTTATCATGAAAAAACTAAAGAAGAAGAAGTTGAAGAAGAAAGAAATTGAAAAGATCGGTAATAGATATTAACTCTTCTTTGAAACGCCTCTTTGAATCCTCCACTTAGGGAAATAAGATTGGTCTTTGAAGAATACCAGGACCTCTAGGATTATTATAGGGAAGTGGAGAAGGGATTTTGGCAGGGGTTGGCCGAGCTTGAGTGCTCAAATTGGTGTGAGGAGGAGGGGGAGGAGGTGCCCTTTTATAAGGGAGGAGAGGGGCACCTTAGGAATACCTCAAAATATTATTTTATATTAAAGTAAAAATCGGTTTATAATGGTTCCAAAGGGTCTTATTTCTAAGGTAAAGTGGGGATGGGTCGAAATACTATCAACCAATAATATTTATACAAGTTTAGGTTATTATTTTAACCTTATCAATTAGATTTAACTCTAAGTTAAATAATTTAACTTTTACCGTGACTTTTTGTTTTCTTACACTATATGGTTAATACACTTACTATAACATGCCAAACGAACCCCAATTTGTTTATTATTAATATATATATCCTTATCTAAGTCATTTGGCCGAACCTTAGATTTTTAGGAATAAAATAACAATTAATAATATAATATTTGATTTAAAAACTATTTTGTGTCAATTTTGTCACTATTTGATATATGATTTTTGTGAAAGTAATAACAGAATTATATTTTCAAAACAAGTTGATTAAATCAACACTAATATATCATAGTATCCTATAAAATTATTTTAATTCATAAAAAGTATCAAATTACATTTATTTGGGCATTTATAACATCAATTATGTTAACATTTCCTTAAAAGGGTAATTACTGCATCATCGTTGTATCATAAATAAATTAATTTATTTAAAGTCTAAAAATTATAAATAAAATATCATTATGTAGTAAATCTTTTTAGCTTTCTAATGAATATTTATAATCGAATTTATCTTTTGTATAAACCCATATTAAAAATGTTTTAGTTATTAAACTTTGATTTTAACTATTTTAACTATTCATTAAATAAAATAATATTAAATGTCATAATCTAATCCAAGTGGACCTAAATGGTCATATTATATTCATAAGGTTGTTTTTGGTCGAATTACACTTATCCAATAGAATTAGGACATGTTTTAGGGTAATAGTAATATCATATTTACCCTTAGTTACCCTATTTACTATTAACCGCGGTAAAAAAAAGTAAAAAGTTACTATTCACAAAAAAATTATTTTTATCTCATTGAACCACATTTTACTTACTGATATCAACCGTGTCTGTCGGATTTTCGAAATTCCATTCACAGAAGTGGTAAAATTAAGTTTTATGCAAAATTCAGTTTTTAACCTACCACTTAGTGGTTTCACTATCCATCAAAAATTGAAAGTTTTCAGAAAAATACCAAAATTTCACCCTAGGCTAATTTCGGTATTCCGAATCCAAAAATGAAGTCCATTTTGAATGATAAAATTTTAAAAAGTGGTTATTACTATTCATAACGGCTATTTTAAATAATATTTTAATAGCATATCGCCGTTTAGTGAAACTCGGTATTGCGTACAACGCAAGCTATCGAGGAAGGTCGCGATTGTGTGTAAAGCAAGCCAAGCAAGTGTTGTGTAGAAAAAGATTCCTTTTATGATTTATATAACATAAAAGTCTCGGGTGTTACATTCTACCCCCCTTAAAAAGAATTTCGCCCTCGAAATTTGTCACTTTGTAACAAACAAATGAGGATACTTCTCCCTCATCATATCCTCAAGCTCCCATGTAGCTTCTTCAAGTTGGTGGTTCCTCCATAAAACTTTCACCAATCGAGTGGTCTTGTTTCGTAGGACTATTTCGCTACGATCCAGAATCTTTATCGGTTGTTCTTCATAAGAAAGATCTTGCTCCAGCGGTACAACTTCTGAGCTGAGTACATGTGAAGGATCAGGTATGTACTTTCTCAGGAGAGATACATGGAACACATCGTGAACTTGAGAGAGATTCGGTGGAAGCGCAAATTGGTAAGCTACCTTTCCAACACGATCCAATATTTCGAAAGGACCGATATATCTAGGGCTCAACTTCCCCTTCTTTCCAAATCTCATAACCCTCTTCCAGGGAGATATTCGTAAGAACACTTTATCACCCACTTCAAACTCTAGGTCTTTTCTTCGGTTGTCGGCATAACTTTTCTGTCGACTCTGAGCTGCTCTTATGTGTTGTTGAATAGATCTGACCTTTTCTGCCATTTCATCAACGAGATCAGGTCCTAATAGCTTTCTTTCCCCAACTTCATCCCAGCAAGTTGGAGTCCTGCATTTCTTTCCATAGAGAGCTTCATAAGGAGCCATCTGAATACTGGAGTGAAAGCTATTATTATAAGAAAATTCCACCAAAGGTAGGTGTTGATCCCAACCTCCTTTGAAATCCATAGAGCAAGCTCTCAACATATCTTCTAGGGTTTGAATTGTTCTCTCAGGCTGACCGTCTGTCTGAGGATGATAAGCAGTGCTGAAACTCAACTCTGTATCTAGAGTATGCTGAAGACTTCGCCAGAACTTCGAGGAAAATCTCAGATCCCGATTAGATATAATAGAAAGTGGTACTCCATGCAATCTTACCACTTCCTTTACATATATCCTGGCAAGCTGATCTAGAGAGAAATCCTCTCTAATAGCAATGAAGTGTGCAGTCTTTGTAAGACGATCAACTATGACCCAGATAACATTATTGCCTTTGGATGTTTTAGGAAGTCCTGTGACAAAGTCCATAGTGATGTTTTCCCATTTCCATTCGGGTATGGGTAATGGTTGTAACATCCCCTTAGACTTCTGTCTCTCAGCTTTAACTTGTTGACAAACCAAGCATCGAGAGACATATTCAGCAACATCTCTTTTCATGTCATCCCACCAGAAGTACTCTTTCAGGTCCCTATACATCTTCGTGCTTCCAGGATGAATAGAGAATGAAGAACTATGAGCCTCATCCAGCAGCTCCTTCTTTAATTCGGGGATGGGAGGAACACAAACCCGATTCCTGAACTTTATTATCCCATCACAATCAAGGTTGAATTCAGGAACATTTCTCACCTTCTTTTGTAACTCGACATCTTCTTTCTGTGCCTCTTTAATCTTCACATGTATAGATAGTTGAACATTAATTTGAGAAAGATAAGAATTTTCCCCTTCCATTATAATTCCAAGATCCATCCTTTGTAAATCCATAAATATTGGATCTTTTGTGATCCTCATCGTGGATAAACTAGCATGGTCTTGTCGACTTAATGCATCTGCCACCTTGTTTGCTTTACCAGGGTGGTAATGGATTGAGCAGTCATAATCCTTAATCATCTCCATCCATATTCTTTGATGCATATTCAGCTCCTTTTGTGTGAAAATATACTTTAAACTTTTATGATCAGTATAAATATCACACCTTTCACCATAAAGGTAATGCCTCCAAATCTTTAATGCAAAGATTACCGCAGCTAACTCCAAATCATGAGTTGGGTAATTTTTCTCATGTATTTTCAACTGTCGTGAGGCATAAGCTATCACCATATCATTTTTCATAAGAACACACCCCAATCCCTTCTTGGATGCATCACTGTAGATCACAAACCTTTCTCCACTACAAGGAAGTGTGATCACAGGTGCACTGGATAACCTTCTTTTCAACTCCTTGAAATTCTCTTCACATTCCTCTGTCCAAACAAACTTAACTCCTTTCCGAGTCAACTTGGTGAGTGGATTAGATAATCGTGAAAAATCTTTCACAAAATGTCGATAATATCCAGCCAAACCAAGAAAACTTCGGATCTCAGTTACTGTTGTTGGTCTCGACCATCTTTCGATAACCTCTGTTTTTGATGGATCCACAGATATCCCCTCTTTTGAGATTATGTGACCCAAAAATGCAACTTTTTGAAGCCAAAATTCACACTTGGTAAATTTGGCATAAAGCTTATCCTTTCTCAGGGTCTTCAATATAATTCTCAAGTGATCTTCATGCTCTTCCTTGATCTTTGAATAGACAATAATATCTTCTATAAAGACTACCACAAATTGATCAAGATAGTCTCTAAAGACTCTATTCATTAGATCCATGAAGATAGCAGGGGCATTAGTAAGACCAAATGGCATCACTATAAATTCATAGTGTCCATACCTTGTACGGAAAGACGTCTTTGGTATATCCTCCCTTTTGACCCTTAATTGATGATACCCTAAACGAAGATCAATCTTGGAAAAGTATTGAGCTCCGCGTAGTTGGTCAAATAAGTCATCAATGCGTGGGAGAGGATATTTGTTCTTGATAGTGATCTTGTTAAGTTCTCGATAATCAATGCAGAGTCTCATTACTCCATCTTTCTTCTTAACAAATAGAACAGGTGCTCCCCAAGGTGACGCACTAGGGCATATGAATCCCTTATCAAGATTCTCTTGGAGTTGCTTCTTCAATTCTTGCAACTCAATTGGGGCCATTCTATAAGGTGTCTTTGAAATAGGCAAAGCACCCGGTACGAGTTCTATTGAAAACTCAACTTCACTATTTGGTGGAAGACCTGGTAATTCCTCCAGAAAGACATCATCAAACTCCCGTACGATGGGCATATTCTTAATCGCGAGTTTCTCACCAACCATTTGAGATAAATAACCTTCATTTAGTGGAATCAATACCCATAAAATGGAAGAAATTTCCACTGGAAGGTTATGTTCATCCTTGCATTGATAGACGATCATAGATTGATCTGGAATATGAAATGTGACTTCCCTTCTTTGGCAATTGATATGAGCTCCGTATAAAGAAAGCCAATCCATGCCAAGAATCACATCGAATTCCACTAAAGGAAGGATCACAAGATTTGCAGGAAGCACTTTCCCACAAACGTCAATTGGAGAAGAATTATAAACTTTTGATGCGATTGATGTGCCATTAGGTGTTGTCACAGCTAACTCAACATCTAATTGTTGAGGTAATACGGTGATACCCTTAGAAAATTCTTCAGAAATAAAAGAGTGGGTGGATCCAGAATCAAATAAAACATTTGCTACTTTAGAGTGGATGGTAAGTGTACCTTTCACCACTTCGTTATCGTACTCCACATCGCTGATAGAAATTGCATGTGACTTTCCTTTGTCTTTAGACTTAAGATTTTGTTGACGTTGACCATCATCATCAACCCTTGGATTTGGGAATTGATTGGCATAATGCCCCATCTCCTTGCACTTGAAACATTGAAGTGTAGTAGGTTCATTCTGTGTATCCCTTCCTTTGTTTGCATCATTAGACATCTTCTTCCCATTATTGCGGCATTCAAATACCCGATGACCTTCCTTTCCACATTTGAAACATTTACTTGTACCTTTAAGACAACTCCCTCCATGTTTCTTTCCACACTTTGAGCATAAGGGAAAGATCATATTCTTTTCAGGGTGCTCTTTAGATTTTCCTTTGAATTCCATTTTCCTCTTCTTATCAAACCCATATGACTGATGGGTTACTCCAATCTCCATATCGACTTTGAGAGCACATCGAACGATTTCCTCGTAGCTGTTGAAGTCCCTTATGTCTAATGCCCTTCTAAGACTTGGTTTTAAGCCACTAAAGAATCGATCGATCTTACTCTCAGGTTGGATAATAATACCAGAAGCTTACCTTGCAAGTCTTGTAAAATTTGCTTCATAGGTACCAACAGATTCATCATCCTTTTGCTTCAGTTTAAGAAACTCTTTCTCCATCTTTGTTCGGAGAATACGAGGGAAGTACTTATTGAAAAATAAGTTCTTAAACTCGTCCCATTCTATGGACTCAATTTCATCCCTTTGCCTCGTATTATTAATAAGATTCCACCATTGATCAGCATATCCTTCCAAACGATACACTGCCAGGATGAATTTATCATGTTCAGAACATTGAAGAACTGAAAATATCTTTTCAGTAGTACTAATCCATTGTTCAGCAACTAATGGATCAGTAGACCCGCTGAAAGAAGGTGGACACTGCCTCATGAAGGATTTAACATAATGTTGCTCCTTCCTTTGATCGTTTGGAAGTCCTTCATGATTCATAGCTTGAGAAAGTTGTGTGAGCATGGCTACAAGATTTTGTATTCCAGCTCCCATATCGTTTGGTTTCTGAGGGGGACAATCATTGCATTGCCCATCGCATTCCGCATTAACACGGTTCCTTCGGGTTCCAGCCATTGACTAAAACCAAGAAGAATAGTGTGAGCAACACTAATTATAATAGGAAAACCACATAATAAAATTTTCACGCTTAAGGTCTTATCCTAGGTTATTCATGTCCATTTCTAAAACACTAAGATTGTGTTCTATTCTTAGACTTATCCTTAGGGTTCTTACTAAGGCTTTCACATCCTAGTTTCCAAAGGTTGACTATACCTTTCCTCTGATACCAACTATAACGACCCATACTTTACATACATTGTTAATACTTCAAAATTGAAGCACACTTATTACAACATACGACAAAACCACAAAGGACAGTATAGGTATAGTGTCTTTAGAAACTGGGAAACATAAACAACTGGTTCATAAAGCATCAACTTTTCCTCCCACTTATTTCATCATATCTAGTGTCCCTTTTTGGCATATCCTACTTAATAACCTTCTTCCTGACCTGGGGAAAAGAAAACATACAAAAAGGGTGAGCTCAAATGCACAGTAAGGGAAAATAAAGGAAATAAAAATCATATCATATCTTTTTGAAAATCATAACCTGCAAAAGAGATCATAATATCTCAACATGGAATAAATCATAGAAGTGAAAATGAGATCCCAATAATCATAACATAAAACTTGAAACTTTGTGGCATGCACACATAATCATGGAAAATCATTTCTTGTTAGTCATGACTCATTTCCAAGACTATCTTAGCGGACAAAGTCCATTTCTGAACCGAGTTCACTCCTCGTTTCAGTCCTGTATCACTGAACCGAAATAACCTTCCGTTCCAGCCATGTCTATCTCATGAGATATAAATCTTTACCCAATGCATTGGAGGGAGATATAGGTCCCACCCATCTTATAATGAATCCTTTCTTATGGGTGCCACATAATCATAAATCATACATCATCGCATAACACATGTAACAAAAATGAGATTCTTGAAACATCATGACATCATAAAACAAATCATATAAGGTAAATGAATTCATAAAAATAATTCCCTCACAACATAATCAAATCAATGTAATAATAGGGATAAAAACATAACCCTTTATTATCTTAAATGGAAAATAATTTTGATAAAACACATGAACTTCATTCTTGAGGAAAATATCTTTTCTACTTCAAAACTCTTTTCCTTTCTTAACATGTCATACAATTTTAAACTAAAATAATTTGATTAAAAATAAACTTGAAAACTTGTAAAGGAAGATTCTTGGAAATAATGTTTTAAAAATCCATTCATTCCATATAAGTTAAAAAAAACATTCTTCATACTTTTGTCGGAAAAGTCAAAAAGTACCTCGTACGAAAAACGACAAAAGATTCCTTTCATATCCTTTACTAAAAACTCACCAAAGGGTAAAATTGGATTTAAACAATTGTAGGTGGATGTAAATAATATTACATATTGAGTAAACATGGATGTGGATGATAAAATACACCCCAGTAAATACCAAAGTATAAACAATCTCGGATAAAAATGAGATTGTGATATTTCCCTTACCTTAGGTACGATTTGCTTTGTACGTGTCCGAAGCTCCTGTATAATGGTTTAAATAATGTTATTGACTTATTCCAGAATCATAAATATTGATATTATATCATATATTGTCATATTCTTAGCTTCTTATTAGTAATATTTCATTGTTACTTGTTACTCGGGTCTTTATTGCCTTTTGTTCTTATGCGTGTTTTGCCGAATAAATTCTTATTCTTCTTTTAAGGTTATAGATACCTTATATCCAGAATGGTATTAGTGTAACATATATCATATTTATTCATTCAATTCATTTATATAATTACTATGTAATGATGATCATGTAGAACGAGTCGCATCACATCGTGGAGACGGTATTCCGTACGTACGCACGAGCGATGATATTGTTCCCATGATCGTGGAATTGTATTTAAGTGTATTTATACTATTTAAGTATCAATATAACTTTATAATAGTCATATATAATTACTCATTACACCATTATACCCATCCTTGTAAGGTGATGGTGGAAAATAGAGTACACCACGGCGTGGAGACGGTATTCCGTACGTACGCACGCGTGGTGATTTCATTTTTTCTTAGGATGGATAGATGGTGAATTAGGGTTGTTTCATATTTATAATATCATATCAGTATGTAAGTAATACTGATGTTATTACTTTATCATGAAAAAACTAAAGAATAAGAAGTTGAAGAAGAAAGAAATTGAAAAGATCGGTAATGGATATTACCTCTTCTTTGAAACGCCTCTTTGAATCCTCCACTTAGGGAACTAAGATTGGTCTTTGAAGAAGACCAGGACCTCTAGGATTATTCTAGGGAAGTGGAGAAGGGATTTTGGCAAGGGTTGGCCGAGCTTGAGTGCTCAAATTGGTGTGAGGAGGAGGGGGAGGAGGTGCCCTTTTATAAGGGAGGAGAGGGGAACCTTAGGAATACCTCAAAATATTATTTTATATTAAAGTCAAAATCGGTTTATAATGGTTACAAAGGGTCTTATTTCAAAGGTAAGGTGGGGATGGGTCGAAATCCTATCAACCAAAAAGATTTAGACAAGTTTAGGTTATTATTTTAACCTTATCAATTAGATTTAACTCTAAGTTAAATAATTTAACTTTTACCGTGACTTTTTGTTTTCTTACACTATATGGTTAATACACTTACTATAACATGCCAAACGAACCCCAAGTTGTCTATTATTAATATATATATCCTTATATAAGTCATTTGGACGAACCTTAGATTTTTAGGAATAAAATAACAATTAATAATATAATATTTGATTTAAAAACTATTTTGTGTCAATTTTGTCACTATTTGATATATGATTTTTGTGAAAGTCATAACAGAATTATATGTTCGAACCAAGTTGATTAAATCAACAATAATATATCATAGTATCCTAGAAAATTATTGGAATTCATAAAAAGTCTCAAATTAAATTTATCTGGGCATTTATAACATCAATTATGTTAACATTTCTTTAAAAGAGTAATTACTGCATCATCGTTGTATCATAAATAAATTAATTTATTTAAAGTCTAAAAATTATAAATAAAAAATAATTATATAGGAAATCTTTTTATCTTTCTAATGAATATTTATAATCGAATTTATCTTATGTATAAACCCATATTAAAAATGTTTTAGTTATTAAACTTTGATTTTAACTATTTTAACTATTCATTAAATAAAATAATATTAAATGTCATAATCTAATCCAAGTGGACCTAAATGGTCATATTATATTCATAAGGTTGTTTTTGGTCGAATTACACTTATCCAATAGAATTAGGACATGTGTTAGGGTAATAGTAATATCATATTTACCCTTAGTTACCCTATTTACTATTAACCGCGGTAAAAAAAAAGTAAAAAGTTACTATTTACCAAAAAATTATTTTTATCTCATTGAACCACATTTTACTTACTGATATCAACTGTGTCTGTCGGATTTTCGAAATTCTATTCACAGAAGCGGTAAAATTAAGTTTTATGCAAAATTCAGTTTTTAACCTACGACTTAGTGGTTTTACTATTCATCAAAAATTGAAAGTTTTCAGAAAAATACCAAAATTTCACCCTAGGCTAATTTCGGTATTCCGAATCCAAAAATGAAGTCCATTTTGAATGATAAAATTTCAAAAAGTGGTTATTACTATTCATAATGGCTATTTTAAATAATATTTTAATAGCATATCGCCGTTTAGTGAAACTCGGTATTGCGTACAACGCAAGCTATCGAGGAAGGTCGCGATTGCATGTAAAGCAAGCCAAGAAAGTGTTGTGTAGAAAAAGATTCCTTTGATGATTTATATAACATAAAAGTCTCGGGTGTTACAATAGTGATCCTCTTACATTAGAATCCTAAAATGAAACCTCAAATAATTTCCCATGGAGGTGCTTATACTACATCTTTGAACTGCTAAATGATGTATTCCCTCCACCAAAACGAGGAAGTAAAGAACTCCCCTTACATGTTCATGTAAAAGCTATATTTTCTAAAGACATCATACTAACCACAAATATATTGGTGGGAAAAATCAGATGACTGGTCCATGATCACATCATTAGTCATAGCTTCATCACAAATCTTCATACCTTAAGCCTTATATTAATCATATGATTTGACATATACTTACCAGATCAGTGAATATTGATTCATATTCAATTAAAAATAATTTTTCCTACTCAATATCTAAGAGATATCAAGATCTAGCTTGGTTAAGCTCATCTAGGATGTTTTGGTCATTGAAGATTAGCTAGAATCACTTCTAATAATGTTTTCATCCTTCCATTACACAATAAGTTTTCACCACAACCTATCTAGACCCTTTAGTAATAAAAAACCAAACCCATATTTTTAAGTCTCTAGGTTCTATAAAAAAATTAAGATAAATATGTTTTTCATCAACAATTCATATGCCTTATTCAACCTCGTAATTTAGTGTTTTTGATGAATTAGATATGACCCATCCTTTCCACATCCATACCCAAAATTAAAATTCCAATCACTCACTACCTGGGTTATCTATATAGGTCAATCTACACATTCATCACCACTCATCTGACATTAGGGTCATACTCAAATATCTAATAACCCATGAAGATCAGCATTCCATATACATGCTAGAAGTATCATGTGATAACTATCCCAAGAACCTTACTCTAAGGTATAAATACAAAATTGTTCATTTACTGACACAGATCAATCTATGATCATCCTCATCGCATTCCCCATTGGTATGGTTCACAATCCATATGAAATTTCTTTCATATTCATCTAGTATGATTTTAAATTTATTAACCTGGCATGAATCACCTATGATGACTCAGGAAATAACATAAAACCATAATAATTATTTGTTTTTATCTTTCAACCATGCCTAAATCAATGTTCACCACATCTATTCTAAACCATGGGTCATACACTTTATCAGTTTATGGTGTGATCCCCACAATTTGACTAGACTCACCAAATATCCTTGAGCACTAACTAGTATACATGTCTATCATCACCCAAGCATTTTCACCCATTTAATATTCTAATTTCATACCCAAAGATTCATCCCAAAATCTATAATTGGGTCTGAACTTCATGATATTCCATGATTCTTCTACCCTATACTATCAAAAGTTCATCACCAAGGCCCCATGCCACTTCCCACTATAGAACCACATTATCCCATAAGATGTCTTTTAATTCCCTTGAATTCTTATTCCTCACATGAGGGTAAGACCTTCCCCAATTCACATTTTTAAACAGTTCCACCTATCCCATTGAGACTGAAAAAGGTCTATAAGCTCATCCCAATGAATTTCAATGAGACAACTCCAGGCTATTGGGAAACTAAGAATTGTGAATCCTAGTTTGATCCTAATGTATTTTACTAGTTCTCAATGCCATAAATTGTACTTGGACAAGCATATGACCTTAATCAAATACACCCACCTATCATAGTGGTAATGAGTAACACTGACATGCACCACTGAATTATGTATAGTGTATCACAATTGCACAGGGTAATTACCTTCCGAATTCTGAATTCAATTCTGTATGTGTTATTCATAATTCAATTTTGTATCTATTGAATTTCGAATTGAATACACTGTACATAATTAAGAATTCTGTATGTATTCATAATCCTGTATAACAAATACATAATTATGTATTCAATTCTGTATGTATTGTATTCATAATTCATAATTCAATTCTGTATGTATTCAATTTAGAATTCAATTATGTATGTATTCAATTCTAAATTCAATTCTGAATTCTGTATTGCACAGGGTAATTGCCTTCTAAATTCTGAATTGAATTCTGAATTCAATTCTGTATGTATTTAATTACTTTCTGAATTATGTGTTATACTTTTAGGTATTGAATTCTGAATTCAATTCTGAATTTTGTATGTATTTACTTGCAGGTATGAATTATGTGTTATACTTGCAGGTATGTATTCAATTCTGAATCCTGTATGTATTTACTTACAGGTATGAATTATGTGTTATACTCACAGGTATGTATTTAATTCTGAATTCTGAATTAAATTCTGAATTCTATATGTATTTACTTGCAGGTATGAATTATGTGTTTATCTATAAAATAAATAACCCCCATAGGTCTAAATTATACAATAATGTGATTTTTTTCAAATCCATATTTCCATCTATTGTAAATCTATAATTAGATATTATTTATCAATAATTATTCAACAATAATATCAATTAGCAATCATCATTTCCATTGGTTAATCCAATATAGTTCAAGGTTACCAAGCATGACCATTACATATCTAACTACTAATAAGCTTTTGAATGTTATCTTAATCAATCAATTTAATAAATATGTGTACTAAATTAAAGGACTAATTTAGGATATACTCAACACTGGTAATGGTGAATTAGAGTTAGGAACTTCTTCACTAAGTATAACTTTTATCCCTTTTACCTCTTAGACCTATTAGAATATAGATTCTATTGTTCTATTTTCCTTACTATAAAAAATTCAATGAATTCATGTAATGATGGAACATAATATTTTTACAATGTTCAGAACTCAACAAGTGTATCAATTCCTTGGAATGGTTTGGAAAAAATCCAATACAACATAACCACTAGAAAAAAAATAATCTTTTAATGTGTTTATAAAAGTCAGGGAATTATCATTCACTTGCATCACACTATAGTCAATTGGAAGTTCCTATTTTACTGCTCTTAGCTAGTTCTTTATACTACCTCATAAAAAAATCTTGACCTTCTTAAATGTTTGAAACACCAAATAATTCCTCTACTTGTTGATACTTTAGATGGATGTCAGAATGCTTCATTTCTCTTCACTTCTTTTTTACTTGTCACTTGCATAACAATAGGCAAGTAACTATTCTTCTTCCTAGTGGAAAATTAAAATCCACAATTCTTATTCTTCTTCTTATTCTTCTTCAACATCCATGATATGAATATATTATGGAATGATTAATCTCATAATTCTCATTTGACCTGAATGATAATAACCAGATATCAACTCGATCAATAACTATTTGTCTGTTTTTGATCTTCAGAAAACAATATGAGATATACAATTTAAGTGTGGGACTCCTCAAACACTTACAAAAATGTTCTCATAATAGTGTAATACTTTTACTAAATTACTCAATATAGCATCCTTTATCACATAAAAATTTACCACCCTTAATAATTTTTGTGATTTTTTGGTTTTTATCATGAGATTCTTCACTATCCTACTTCAGGATAACTTATATGCTTTAGTTTTATTTTACACATATGTTCGGTTCTCTCAATTCATGTGAACATGATTGGTAACAACATGCATTCACACCTTCAGGTAGGTATGTGTATAATTTTGTCAATATCTATATATACTGTCTGAATTTTTTGTGTAGTTCCTTGTGATGTAAACAAGAATACCCAAAGTCTCTTTATCCTTCCTCTTCATGTAGACCGAAATGGATATGTGTAACTTATTCTTCACATAAATTTTTATGTGACCTTTTCAAATAAATCATTTCATTACATTAAGTATATATAAAAATCTTTTTTTTATCTCCATGAAAATGTGACTATGTGCAAGTAATTCTTTATGAAAGAAATTGTGCTTCATGGATGATTATTCCTATTCTTGTAATCAAGTACACACAATACCTTCTCCACATAATATTTTGTGATAGTATTAAACTATCACCGGTTCATAGAACAACCAAACAATCATGCGGTCATGAAGGATGAAACACAACATGACATAATGGAACTTTTCTTCTTCAAGTAAGAATTTCAAGGATATTATTCATGCCAAAAATTACCACATAACATTCCTTCTTATACGAGAGAGGCTCTTGGAACTCTTCTTCCTCACATAATAAAACCAATGGAGATGCATTAATTTTCCAAAAATGAGATCTCATTGAAATCATTAGAAAAAATATCATCTCTCAGTCTTGGGTGATCTCCTCTTATAGAAGTGAATCACCACCTCTTCACCACCATATAATCCTGGAAAATTAGCAACTTCAATCCTACTAAATATTCCATGCTACATATTTCAGTGTTTTAAATACCACATGGTATTCCTAAAAAATACTTAAGATGAAAATGATGGAATTTCCCCCATCATGATCTCAAACTGTGTATGTGATAAAAATCACATGTTATATCATATTTTATACACTCAAACTCGTGCATGAATCTCAGATGCATGAATAGCCTCCTACCACTTTGTTTTCATTTGGTAGAAGCATTTTATTCAAATGAATCCTTCCATTCACATTGTTTCTTATGTGAATAAATTCCCATGGGATTAACTCTCCAAAATCTCAGTGATTCGAGCTTCGCTCGATGATGGAAGCTAGGACATTCAATATCTACAATGAAAAGAATCCTTTGAGTGTTAGGAGGTTGAATAAGTCGACTTCATTCGATCAAACTGTCAAGATATATCTCATCATGTAGTGGGTGTTTTATCTATATATCTTTAAACACAAAAATAGTAACATGTGGCATGCTTATCCACATCATTTTATCAACCAGTCCATAAATCCATAATAATAATCTATGAGTCACTCACCACTCATCAACAGCAAGGTTTAGAACCCAGAACACTACACCCATAGGCTTCATGGTCCACACATCACCTGCACTATCCCACCTCCCTAATCCCACATGCGATCTTCATGTTCCATGTGTAACTCATTCCCGATTTAGTTGGCCCTATGCGGCCTACTCACTCTCCTTCCATCATGCAGGCTATTGGGATGACTATCACTTATGTTTGAGCTTTCTCCCATATAAAAGGATGATGAGTTGGCCTTTATCTTGGATGTTTGGACAAATTTTTCTCTAAAAACTTGAAATATACACAATTTATATATTCCAATAGTCCAAATAAAAATGATAACCCATAATATCCATTTACATTAGGAATTCCCCATGAAAAATATAGATATATTTTTTCGTGGGCTTCACATTATTGTAAAAAATGAGTCACCAATGACAAAATTCATTTACATGAAGATCAATTTAAAAATAATCAAACTTATAGTTAGATTTTTCAAAATAACTTCTTTTATATAATAAGACATTAGTACTGCTTCATGCATTAATACAAGATACATTTACTTCGTTACCATGCTTGAATTCTATATGTATGTATGAATTATGTGTTATACTTGTAGGTATGTATTCAAATATGAATTTTTCATGTATTTACTTGCAGGTATGAATTATGTGTTATAATACTTGTTGGTATGAATTCAATTATGAATTCTGCATGTATTGCAGGTATGAATTATGTGTTACAATACTTGCAGGTATGAATTCAATTCTGAATTCTGGTGTGTATTCAATTCGGAATTCTGGTATGTATTCAATTCTAAATTCAATTCTGAATTCTGTATGTATTTACTTGAAGATATGTATTCAATTCTAAATTCATTTCTGAATTACGTGTTATACTTGCAGGTATGTATTCAATTCTGAATTCTGAATTAAATTTTGAATTTTGAATTCAATTCTGAATTCTGAATTCAATTCTAAATTCTGAATGTATTTACTTGCAGGTATGAATTATGTGTTATAATACTTGCAAGTATGAATTCAATTCTGAAATCTGCATGTATTGCAGGTACGAATTATGTGTTATAATACTTGCAGGTATGAATTCAATTCTGAATTCTGGTATGTATTCAATTCTAAATTCTAGTATGTATTCAATTCTGAATTCTAGTATGTATTCAATTCTAAATTCAATTCTGAATTCTGTATGTATTTACTTGCAGGTATGTATTCAATTCTAAATTCAATTCTGAATTCTGTATGTATTTACTTGCAGGTATGTTTTCAATTCTAAATTCAATTCTGAATTATGTGTTATACTTGTAGGTATGTATTCAATTCTGAATTCTGTATGTATTGCAGGTATGAATTACGTGTTATAATAATTGAAGGTATGAATTCAATTCTGAATTCTGGTGTGTATTCAATTCTGAATTCTTGTATGTATTCAATTATAAATTCAATTCTGAATTCTGTATGTATTTACTTACAGGTATGTATTCAATTCTAAATTCAATTCTGAATTATGTGTTATACTTGTAGGTATGTATTCAATTCTGAATTCTGAATTCAATTGTGAATTTTGAATTCAATTCTAAATTCTGCATGTATTTACTTGCAGGTATGAATTATGTGTTATAATACTTGCAGGTATGAATTCAATTTTGAATTCTGCATGTATTGAAGGTATGAATTATGTGTTATAATACTTGCAGGTATGAATTCAATTATGAATTCTGCATGTATTGAAGGTATGAATTATGTGTTATAATACTCACAGGTATGAATTCAATTCTGAATTCTTGTATGTATTCAATTCTGAATTCTGGTATGTATTCAATTCTAAATTCAATTCTGAATTCTGTATGTATTTACGTGCAGGTATGTATTCAATTATAAATTCAATTCTGAATTATGTATTATACTTGCAGGTATGTATTAAATTCTGAATTCTGAATTCAATTTTGAATTCTAAATTCGATTCTGAATTCTGTATGTATTTACTTGCAGGTATGAATTATTTGTTATAATACTTGCAGGTATGAATTCAATTCTGAATTCTGCATGTATGAATTGTGTGCTATAATACTTGCAGGTATGAATTCAATTCTGAATTCTGGTATGTATTCAATTCTGAATTCTAGTATGTATTCAATTCTAAATTCAATTATGAATTATGTATGTATTTACTTGAAGATATGTATTCAATTCAAAATTCAATTCTGAATTATGTATGTATTTACTTGCAGGTATGAATTATGTGTTTTAATACTTGTAGGAATGTATTCTGCTTCCTGTTGCAGGTATGTATTCAATTATAAATTCAATTCTGAATTCTGTATGTATTTACATGCAGGTATTAATTATGTGTTATAATACTTGCAGGTATGTATTCTGATTCCTGTTGTAGGTATGTATTCCGCATCAATTCTGAATCCTATTGCTGGAATTACAGTTATGTATTCTGAATCCTATTGCTGAATTATGAATTTTGTATGTATTCTGCTTCCTGTTCTAAATTCTATTCTGAATTCTGAATTCTGTATGTATTCTGCTTGTTTTGATTTTTATTCTGGAATTGCAGACTATGCCAATGGTTTACAACCATTGGTATTTGTGTGAAAACAAACTCGCCAATACCAACGGTTTACAACCATTGGTATATCTGTGAAAACAGACTCCTCTATGACAACAGTTTACAACCGTTGGTATATGTTTGGAAATAGAGATTCTATTCTAACAGTTTCATGTAAACCATTGATAAAAGTCTATACCAATGGTTTACAAACCGTTGGTATAGATGTCTGAACTCAATTTTCCCCAATGGTTTACATAAAACCATTGGAATATACTTATTCCAACGGTTTTCAAATTGTTGGAGTAGATATTCATAACCGTTGGTAAAAATTTATACCAATAGTTACTAAAACCGTTGGTATATGTATATCCCCATGCCTCACTACCCAACAGTTTGGACAACCGTTGGTATAGATAATACTAATGGTTGTCCAACCTTTACCAACAGATTAAAACTATTGGTAAAAAATAATATTCCAGCAGTGGGAATTTAAAGAACCAATGGTGAATGGAATGGAAAACGTCATTGGATCTTGACATTTGGTTGAAAATTGTGGCGTGATAATGGCTGAGATACTTCTTCCTAATTTGATCCTTTCATTCCCTTGAAGTCACCTCTTCTTGGTGCAAATATTCTTAAAAAATTTAGCATAATTTAGAATTTGTTTGACTGCTTCAAGTAAGGGGATATTGATTTCCACTTTTTAGAAGGTGTCTAGAATTTCTTTTTGAAGTGTTTCCTCTAGAAATTTCTTGGATTCAATTATCCTTGATGGAAATGGTTGGGGTAAGTATTTCTTCTCCCTTTTTTCTCTCTTTGTAATGGTGTTTCTTGTCTCTTCTTCCTTGGCCTATCATTCTCTTCCTCCTCTTTCTTCTCTTCTTCACAATGCATTTTCATAGAAATTTCAAAGTTTACAACTTAATTCTCCCTCAAATCAGGTGGTCTTGTTTCAAGTTCATGGGATGCTAGTGGTGAGAGTTATTTTCCACTTCTTTTTGTTATCATGCTGACATTCTCCTTTGGGTTTTGGATTGTTTGGGAAGGAAGTTTCCAAATATTTTTGGTTATGAAGTCCATGAGACTTTCGAACTTACTGGACAAATCTTTTATAGTATCTTTCAGCCCCTCAATATCATATATCTGTTGTTGGTTCAGAATTATTGGTTGTGCACTGGTTGATGGATGCTCATAGGGTCTTGGGAAAGTGGGTGGTTGGTGGTGTGAAGGTTGGTTATAAGATTGCTTTTTTTGAAATGGTGGTGGGTTTTGGAATTGTTGCTGGAATGGGGGATGGTTTTGGAATTGGTTTTGGTTCGAGGGTCTAGCTTGATTCTACTGATTTCTAAACCCATATTGAACATGGTTAGGCTCTCTCCATCCTTGATTTTGTTGGAACTGTCTTTTTTGAAAAGTTTTCGCACAAGTTTCCATTCCTTATAGTTCAGTACATTGGTCAGTGAAATGATCAGGTGATGAGCATAAACCACATACCTTAGTCGGTGCTTATTGATCACCCATGTGTTTCAAGGCCATCTGTATCACCAAACTGGTTAGCTCTTTAATCTTAGTTTCTAGTAAGGGTGATGGATGAGAAGTCCGTACCTCATGAATACCTCTTGTGCTAGTACCTCTTGTACCAAACTGTTGCGAGTTCTGAGAAATCTTCTCAGTAAAACCCTTAGCTTCTTCTGGTGACTTGTCTATCAATGCACCTCCAGATGATGCATCAATAAGGTTTTATCATTGTCCAGTAAGCCTTGATAGAAGAAGACAAGAAAGTGATGCTCCTCAATGGCTTGATGTGGGTAGCTGACACATAACTTTTTAAATCTTTCCCAGTAATCGTAAAGGGTTTCTCCAGATGATTGTTTGATGGAATAGATCGCCTTCCTGATGACTGTGCTTCTAGAGGAGGGGAAGAATATTTGCATGAATCATCTCACCATGTCATTAAAATCATCCACATCTCTAGGTTGTAGACCATACAACCATTCTTTAGTATCTCCTTCTAATAAAAACGGGAATGCCTTCCACTTAACTTGTTCCTCAGCCACTGCAAGGGGTTTGAAAGTTGAGCAGACATGTGTGAACTCTTTAATATGTTTGTTGGGATCTTCACCTGCAAATCTATAAAACTTTGATAGAAATGAAATCATATTAGGTTTCATCTTAAAATATTTTCGTAATACTGTGATGACAAGTTGATTATTCTAATTAAGGAATGGTGGGGCACAAAGGTCTCTAAGGGTTGGGTTTTGATTTCCAGCCATGATGACAGGCTTAGAGTGAACACTTGAAGTTTCACTTGAGTTTTTAAGAGAAATATCCTCAAATTCAGATTGTAAATTGAGGTTTCTAAGCCTATTCAACAAGGTTCTTTAGATTTCAAGATCAATGGGGCATGGTTTAGTGTTTTAGGTTCTAGTCATGCAACTTTTAAAATAAAATAATAAAAGAGAAAAGAAAGAGAGAAAAGAAAATTTTGGCACTACCTCCCCAGAAACAGTGACATGTTTTGACATGTGTCTATCGTGGGGTGTGACAAAAACAAATATTACCTAAGTTAAAATGTTGTAGAGTGGGTAACCTAGGTTGTATCCAGAGAGGAGTTCACAATAATTACATTTGTCACTTAAATTAAAGAAAGAGGAAGAGGTTGTTTTTGAAATTGTTTGAGTTGAAAAAAAATAAAGCAAACAATTAAAAATTAAGATTGAACACTAATGGATGAAGAGGGTGATGGGGTAAGGGTAGGATAACCTTTTTTAATATCATTATAGTCACAAATATCATCTTCCCTCTCTTCCTTTTGAATGAAAAATGAAATACTCCTCGATCGAGTTATCAATCACACTTGGTTAAAGAAACAAATGGAACTCAGTCTTATGTGCATGGAAGTTCATAAATAATTCCTAAACAACTAAGGAAAGTCCCAATAATTAATTGTTTATCCTTAGAACTATAGAAAAAGTTCACTAGTTCCACACACATTCCAACGATCACTGGACACTCACCACCTAACACAATCTGCTCGATCGAGACAAATTAAACTAGGCGGAGGGAGATTAAAAGACTTCAACCACAGCTATTAATGATGAATAAACAAAACTGAAAACACGATATAATTAAGATAATTTGTAAACATTGAGAATATAAATCATTCAAAATAAAAATATGGTTTTACATTTAAGAACAAAATTCCGACATTACAAAATTGAAACTCCCCATCCCCTATCACTAAAATGCTTTACCCCTCCATGTGAAGGGTAATAGAGTTGAAAGGGGAAGAAGAGAGCATGATGAAACAAAACAAAGAGAAAAGATAAAATTCAAAGAACTTAAAGAACTCAATCCTCCAGAACAGTTCCTCTTGCACATTCTTCAATCCCTTTGAATGGAAGTGAACACTCTTATATATAGGCTTGTGGAGAAGAAAATTTCCTTCTAAAATTACTCCACCAAAAGTTTGAGTCCCGCTGGCATAATAAATGGACAAATATTTGGAAGTGGTATTCATAAATGTTGTTCATATCTCTCTTGTTAATTCTTCCTCAAAATCCTAGAGAATTTGGACATGTGTACGAAAAGTTATACTCTAATTTCAAATGAAAACATTTTCTCCCCGAGGTGAATCTTCAACTTCCTATTTTTGAACGCATTTAAAGGAAGCCTTAATGACTGAATTTATTCATGAAATTTAATGGAATCATGCGGCTCATAGTATTCTATCTCTTCCAACTTCAATCACCCAATTTGGACAAATTTATTCCAAGATATACCACATTAATTAAGGTGGGGTCCCCATTATGTTGGCCATAAAACTTTTTCCACTATGAATTTTTATGGCCCATTTTGTGTCGAATTGGACCTTGGTCCAGAAGGCAAAGTTGTAACACACAAGAAATTAAATCCTATAAAAAATAAATCACTCAATTTTGATAAAAATGTAATATTTATGCTTGAAAAAAAGAAGCTCCATAAAACTAATAAATATCCAGAATTAACTAATTTTCACAATTAAGCCCATAATTCACCAAAACACTAAACTGATATAAAATCACCTCAAATTGATTAATTTTTAGGGTTTAAATCATTGAAACACATATGAAAAATAAGGAAAATATTATCTCTATCATGACTCGACCCAACGGGGCTTGAGTCGTGACTCCCCAATCCCACCTCTGATAGGTCAGGGGTTGGAAACTAGTGCTGAGTAGGCTATCACATACATGAGAGGCCTTAACCCAAAGTACCTGTACGCATGCACTCACATACACCTACATGAAATAGTGTAGAGATATATAAAAACTAAAAAGAAATGCATGCATACATCTATCCCACAACCAGAGTACAACAACAGTACAAAAGGGGCAAATACAAGGCCCACAAAAAGAAAACTAAAGAAAAGAGTCCAACCTGCTCAGAAGGAGGGGATTATTGTCAAACTCCCACCGAAAAGATCCTTAGCTCAACTTAGATAACACCCCGGTTGGTATAGCTCACTGAGCTCTACCTTCTCTGGTTCCTCCTGAGACTCTGTTGAAAGACCTGTGATCTTCACAAGACACAAAACATGTGTAAGAAAAACCCATGCAGGGGTGAATATAAAGATACTCAGTAGGCGTCCAAAAAACCCCAAAAGAAAAGGGAGAAACTGAAAGGCACCAGTCCGCTCATCCCATCCAGAGAGAACCCAAACGAGATAGAAAATCCATCTTGTGACCATCCTCATCTAAACTCAACCAGTCAGCTCAAACCACAGGGTATGTCATTGAAGATGTGACAACACCCCAAAAAACCCAGAAAACACACTAGAAATACTCGCCTTAGGAACCAAGCCTCATGAGGTTCCGACCCCATAGCCAGCGTTAGATTCTACTCGAGGCTCTAAGGAAACACATAACCAAGAGAAAAAAATCGTCTAATAGCGCCACAAAGCATGACACACTGAAACATAGTGGTTTTTGATCCTCAAATAGGGGATCCCACCCAAGATCCATTGAGGGATACTACGAAACCTACTGGAAAACTGTAAACCAAAACTCCTCATATAGGGGATCACTCCTAGGATTTTCTAGGGGATACCATGAACCTAACCAATAGTCCATAATCTCTCAAAGAGAGGATCACAACGAGGAACCACTGGGGGATACAACAACCCAATCTGACATTCCAAAGATCACATCACTCAGATAGAGGATTGTTTCCCATATAAAGGTGGGCTCGACGATGCGAAAAACCCCATCTTGTATAACTCATGATGTAGGGGATCATACCAATGATACCATAAACCCTATTGAAACCACAAGTTGTGTAGGGGATCTTATAACCCATGATACCACAACCCTACTATTACTGCCCATTGCATAGGGGATCATATTACCGATGATGCCACAAACCCTACAGGGTTGTCTTGCTAGATAGGGGATCACCAACCATGCATAAGTGGTCACAAAGATACCAGAAAACCGATCTAGGGAAGCAAAGCTAGAGGATCCTACCACGACCTCACCGGAGGGATGCCACAACTTTATCTGAACTCATCCTATCGAGGGGATTGAAAACCTGTATTGGGGTAGTAATGCTACACAAACCCTCATAGGAATGAACCAAGGGAGTTCACTAAACCACTATTTGTCCAAACGTTTTCAACCTAAGTGTCTCGCAACATTGCCACACTACACACCTCCTAGGTCCAAAATGAGGCCAACATCACATTCTACACGAAAAAACACACAGGATGAGCTATTTACTCGTCTGAAATGGACAACTGGTGAAAAAGGTACTATTCACTGTAACGAGTCTGAGTGGGGCCCATGTATCGATCCCGGAACACATTTAATGGATCATGCCAATGTGATCCTCTCAGAAAAACACACAGAATCGACTACTCATTTGTCCAAAACGAACACCCGATGAAAAAGTCACATCTCACCGCAAACGCCCAATCTGGGTCTCATGGCCCCGCACAATAATCTCGGTCCCAGAATCTGAAATTTATCTCGAGAAATTCTCTTTACCATTAGGGTCACAATTCCACTAATGGCACGTCAATCAGATGCTCCATGCAGAAGTTATGGCGGGTCAAAGTTAAATAATAATAAAATATTATTAGTTTTTTCAATGTTTTGTGACCTCAGGTCACAAATCCAACTCATAAAATTCCTAAGACATGCTCAAAGTGTCATTATTGACCCAAGTATCGCATCTCCATAAACATCTTGCAAATCGAATTTCCGGTTTATGAGTTACGGTGGTTTAAAGAACCCCCAGAAAAATCTAGCCGAACCACCGTTGGGTCGACGAAAACCGTTGTTGCTGCCTGACTAGACTACCGCACCACCCCTGCTGGAGCCACTGCATCGGCTCGTTCCCCACTGGACTTTTCCTTGCTCTGCCATGCTCCAAAGTGTCGTCGCTGGATTCTGCCATTGCTGCCCTCATAATTCAGCCACGCCACCAGAAAACTTCCGCAGACCACCGAGAGCACCCAAGTGCTCCAAATTCAGATCCGAAACATGTTTCAGAAATACCAGGACCCGATCTACACAACCTTGATGACTATTATATAAAAAAATGCATAAACAAGATCATATATTTTAAAACTCAAACTTCCTACCTTTTGGTGGATCACCGACACTTTGCACGCTCCGTTACTGCCGCTGCTCGATCCAGGAGCGACCGCTGTCAAGATCAGAGCTCAATGACGCCTCGCTTGCTAAATTTGGGCATTCATCAATGAAGATGGGGAGGAGACTGTCGCAGATCCTCCCGATGTGCACCAACATGAGGGGGGGGGGTGATGCATTGATTTTATTTAATTTTAATTAATTAATTAATTAAACCACCGTTTAATGCACCCAACCAAAACTCCCGACGCAGACAACATTATGTCATGCCTAGGTTAGAAACGACATTCCAAACTCAATCGAGGTCACATAATTTTGATCTGAGACTCTGTTCAGAAGTTATTTGAGCTAACATCCATAAATAAATAAATAAATTTATTTACAAAAACACCCTTGATAAATTTTTCCACAGAAGGCCCATGCCTGCAAAACTTACACCACGCCTAAGGTAAATAGTAGGATCCAGACGCAACCATTCCCTTAGATTTCTGATCTGAGTTAAGTTTTAAAGGATAACTCGTTTCCTCTATGTTCATAGTATAAAAATAATTAATATTTTTATAAAATTAATTCCGAGCACACCGGGCCTCAGAATCGTATGTCATCTTCACGCCTAGCTCTAGAATCATTTGTAGGAATATTTCAACATATGACATAGAAGAAACCAAGTCGCTACATCCTCACCACCTTAGGACTTTTCATCCCCCAAAATCTATAAGAATGAGGGGGGAAAACTGAACTCTAAACTGGGTTCCCCACACCAACGAGTTCACCAAAAACCACAACAATGACACTAAGGGTTCCTAAGCTGCCAACTAGTACGCATGTTGGGGAACCCAAAGCCTTTTGAATAGAAAACAAAAAACCCTACCCGAATGCATAAGTTATAAGGGACTCATCCACCACAACTCGACACTTATGTGCTTTGGGAAGCACTGACTCACCCACACGGTTTTAATCATTTCGAAAAAATGTGTCTCAAAGGGGGAAGGATCCCTCTTCCTCATGCATTCTAAGAACATCAAAAAACACCAACATATGGTCTTACCAATGCCCTGAACAAACCTCGATCAAGAAATGGAATGGAAAGAGTACCACCTAACCGTGTCTATCAAAACTACTATAGAAAGTAGAAAGGACACAAAGTTTACCTCTGTCCATCTGTGGAGCCTCTGGGTCAACAACCTCTAAGGCCTATAGTTGTCCTTGACCTTGTCATCCAGCTCCCTGAGCTCAGCGTGGACCACCTGGGGGTGTTGAAGGTGGAAACTCGTACCACCTTCCACCTCCCGCTACTACACCAGCTCCATCGCCACGTCCACCGCCCTGCGGACCTCTATAATCGAGACCCTACCTTTTCCAAGGTGGCCTATCAACTGGCTCCCTATTAGTACCCTAGCGGGTCAGAAAATATCTAGAAAGATGTCCCCGACCATCGCATGCATAATAACAACTCTCCTACGATTGACCAAAATAGGTTTGAGAGCCCTGAGAGCCCTGAGACTCATATCCTCCATCCTGGGGTCTCCTCCTGAAACGTCGAGCATGTTCAGACCCCTACTCCTATCGTAGGCTACCATCTACCGAACCAGCGATCGAGGTCTCAGCTCCCGCATGCCCAACACTGATGGTCAGAGTCTGCTCAGCCAGAAATTTCTCCACCACCAAGGCCCGCTCCAACACTCCAGTATAGGTAGGCATACACAAGGAAACCACACCTTCCCAGATGTCTCTGTATAATCCTTGCTCGAAGGTCCGATCCCTAAAGAACGCATCTCGAACCATATCCAGGGAGTATCGTGATAGGTCTATAAACCTCGCTGAGTACTCTGACATAGTCATGCCCAACTTCTGAAGCTGTAGAAGCTCTTGGATTTTCACTGACCTCAACATAATCAGATAGAACTCTTCCCTAAAGAGCCTCTCAAACTCTGTCCATGTGAGCATCTCCTCGTCATGGGACTGCTTCACCAGACTCCACCATCACTCGACCGAACTGTACAGAAGGCTCACCGCTAGGACCACCATCTAATCTGGAGGTGTCGTCAACAGGAGGAAAAATCAGGCGACTACTTCAAGCCAGTCATCAGCTACTTGGGGGTTTGGATCACCCCGATACCTCAAAGGCCACCGCCTCTAGAACTCGTGCAGTGCACTCAGCCTATGCACATCCTTGTCCTGCACTGACAGCACAACCAACTACTTAACATGTGGTGGCTCAACTAGAGGACCACCTAGAGGTCCAACCTCAGAACATGCACCCTGCTCCAAAGCCCCTACTCGGGGAGGATCGTCACCATAATCCCACTGCAGAACCCTCGCTGGCTGTCATTGTGGAGGCATCCTGAAATACAATCAAGACACGCCATGGTCAAAGATTATATCTAGGGAGATGACTCAACAAGGGCGAGGAAAACCCAAAACCCAGACCTATATGATGCATGTACCATTTCTTTTCCTTGCGACCAGTGTACTAATGTTCGGAGTCGAAAGAAAAGTTATCAGAGTCCTGGTGAATGGATACGTCGGTTGCCACACCAACATTAGATTCCCTAGCCTGGAATCCAAACTTGAAATATCCTAACACTTACGCTATGCTACCCAAATCAAGCTCACACCTAGACTACATACGCTCTAAGATACCATAGGTAGAACCTCCTCTGATACCACTCTAACACGACCTGACCCAACAGGGCTCGAGCTGCGACTCCCCAAGCCCAGCTCCGATAGTCCAGGGGTTGGAAACTAGCGCCGAGTAGTCTATCACACACTTGGGATACCTTATCCTAAAGTACCTATACACACGCACCCACATACACCTCCATGAAACAGTGCAAAGATATATAAAAACTAAAAAGAAATGCATGCATACATCTATCCCACAACCAGAGTACAATAGTAATACAGAAGAGGAAAATACATGGGCCACCAAAAGAAAATTGAAAAAAAGAATCCAACCTGCTCAGAAGGAGGGGATCAGTGTCAAACTCCCACCAGAAAGCTCCTTGACTCAGCTTCGGTAACACCTCAGTCAATCTAGCTCACTAAGCTCTGCCTACTCTGGGTCCTCCTGGGACTCTGTCGAAATGCTTATGGTCTGCACAAGACACAAAACATGTGCAGGTAAAGCCCATGCAAGGGTGAGTATAAAGATACTCAGTAGGTGCCCCAAAAACCCCAAAATAAAAGGGATCAACTGAAAGGCATTGGTCTTCTCATCCCAGCTAGAGTGAACCCAAACAGGAGAGAAACTCTATCTCATGACCATCCTTGGATAAAATCAACCAGTTAGCTAAAACCATAGGGTATGTCATCGAAGATGTGACAACACACCAAGGAAACCTATAAAACACACTAGACATACTCATCTCAGGCACCAAGCCTCATGAAGTTCTAACCACATAACTAGTGTCAGATTCTACTCAAGGCTCTAAGGCAACACATAACCAAGAGAAAACATTCATCAGATAGTGACACAAAGCATGACACGTTGAAACTCAATAGTTCTCGATCCTTAGATAGGGGATACCTCCTAAGATCCATCGAGAGATACTATGAACCCTACTAAAAAACCATAAACCAAAACTCCTTAGATAGGGGATCACTCCTAGGATCTGCTAGGGGATACCATGACCCGAACTGATAGTTTCTAATATCTCAAAGAGAGGATCACACCCAAAAACTATTGGGGGATACCACAACCCAATATAATGTTCCACAGATCACATCACTCAGATAGAGGATCTTTGCCCATATAAAGGTGGGCTCGATGATGTCGAAAACCCCATCTGGTATAACTCATGATGTAGGGGATCATACCAACGATACCATAAACCCTATTGAAACCACACACTATGTTGGGGATCGTATAACTGATGATACTATAACCCTACTATTACCACCCACTACACAGGGGCTCATATTAACGATAATGCCACAAACCCTATAGGGCTGTCCTGCTAGATAGGGGATCGCCACCCATGCATAAGTGGTCACAACGATACCAAGAACCCGATCTAGGGAAGAAAATCTAGAGGATTCTACCACAACCTCACCAGAGAGATGCCACAACTCTATCTAAACTCATCCTATTGAGGGGATCACAAATTTGTACTGGGGTAGTAATGCCACACAAACCCTCATAGGAACGAACCAAGGGAGTTTACTCAACCATTGTTGGTCCAAACATTTTCAACCCAAGTGTACTGCAACAATTCCACACTGCACACCTCCTAGGTCCAAACCGAGTCTAATATCACATTCTATGCGAAAAAACACATAGGATATGATATTTACTCTCCCGAAACGAATAACCGATGAAAAATATACTATTCAATATAACAAGACTAAGTGGGGCCCATGACTTGATCTTGGAACATATCAAATGGATCATGCTAATGAAATCCTCTCAGAAAAACATACAGAATCGATTACCCATTCGTCCAAAATGAACACCCGACGAAAAATCACATCTCACTACAAACGCCCAATCTGGGTATCGTGGGTCCCACAACCTGATCTTAGTCCCAACACCCAAAATATATATTGAAACTTCATATCTACTATCAGGTTCACAATTTCACTAACAACATTTCAATCAGACACTCTGTGCAGAAGTTATGGGGGGTTGGAATTAAGTAATAATAAAATATTATTATTTTTCAACGTTTCATGGCCCCGGGACACAAAACCAACTCATAAAATTCCCAATACATTCTCAAAGGTTCCTTATCAGCTTAAGAATTGTGTCGCCAAAAACAAATCACAAATTGTAATTCCAGTTTGTGAGTTATGGGGGTTTAAAGAACTCCTAGAAAAATCTGGCCGGGCCACCACAAGGTCGCCGGAAACCACCATCATTGCTTGATCGGACCGCCACCCCACCCCTGATGGAGCCGCCACTCCACCTAAATCTCCATTGAAGTATTCCTATCACCACCACACTCTGCTGCGCCATAAACGGATTCCTCCATTACCGCTACCAGAATCCAGCCATGCCGCCGGAAAACTTTTACAGACCACCGGGAGCACCCTCGTGCTCAAAATTCAGATCCAAAACATGTTTTAGAAATCTCGAGACCCGATCTACCCAGAATTGATGAGGATTTGAAGAAAAAAAATGCATAAATAGGAGTAGAGATTTTAAAACTCAAACCACCTACCTTTTGGTGGATTGCTGACGCTTTGCATGCTCTTCTGCTACTGCAGCTCGATCCAGGAGCGATCGTCGTCAAGATCAGAGCTCAACGATGCCTCACTTGCTCGATTTGGGCATTCGTCAGTGAAGAGGTGGAGGAGGATGTTGCGATTCCTCATGCTGCACACCAACATGATAGGGGGGGGGGTGATGGATTGATTTTATTTAATTTTAATTAATCAATTAATCAATTAAACCACCGTTTAACATCCCCAACCAAAACTCCTAGCACAAACAACATTATGTCATGCCTAGGGTAAACACGACATTCTGGACTCAACCGTAGTCGTAGAATTTTGATCTGAGACTCTGTTCAGAAGTTATTCGAGGTGACATCCATAAATAAATAAATTTATTTATTTACGAAAACACTCTTGATAACTTTTTCCACAGAAGGCCCACGCCAGCAAAACTTACACCCCACATAGGGTAAATGGAACACTCCAGATGCAACCATACCCTCAAATTTCTGATCTAATCTAACATTGAAGAGATAACTCATTTCTACCATTTTCAAAGGCTCCAATGATCCTCAAGAGGTTGATGAATGGTTGATCATGATTGAGTGTTTGTTAGAATTCTTGGAGACACCTAAAGAATCAAGGTGAAGTGTGACACCTTCATGCTAGAGGGACCAAGTAAGAGGTGGTGGGAAATAATGGTGACAACAAAGAATCATGAGGTATTATAGTGTAATGTCTTAAAATATATTTTCACTGACTAGTTCTATCCAGAATTGATTTTTTTGGCCAAGGATATTGAGTTTTTCAAACTCAAGCAGGCTGACAGGACCATGGAAGAGTATGAAAATCGATGTACTGAGCCTGTGTAGTTTTCACTTGAGATTGTTTCAAATTACAAGATGAATAATTGATAGTTTGAGGTACGAATTTGATCTGATATTAATTATTAGGTTTTTTTGCTGAAGTTTTCTTCTTATGCTAATGTGATAGACAAAGCGTTGATGGTCGAAATGGAATTGATTGGAAAGTCAGGGTTTTTGGGTGTTTCTTTTTCTCCCAATGACATTGTGAATTCATCTAAAGGGAATAAGATCATGATGATTATCATGGTGGTTATCAATAGTAGGGTTTTTCTAAACCTCCTATAGTTCCTTGAATAGGCTCTTTTATTTTCTACCAATGTGTAAATCCTAGGAATTCAAAGAGGATTTTTATTGAGAATCCCAAAGTATGTCGTTCTTATGGACACTCATGTCACTTGAAGAAGTTATGTCATGTATTTTCTACTTTTTTTAGTGGCACACGATCATCGATACCTTCTAAAAATTTTGTTCAATTAGATTCTTCATGAGTAAAGTGGTTATATCCATAGGCGTCCATAAAAAAGCTCCTTCATATAGTGGAAGAATCTCCAAAGGAAACATATATAGTTCTAGTGACTATGAGAGGTACCATCACTATAGATTCTTCATTAGTGACTACTTTATTTGATACCGTGCATCCCATTTGTTTATTTCAACCTGTATTGTTAATCTGCTAAATATTCCTACAAAACATTTATCTTATGTAATGGATATTACTACACCCATCAGAACGAAGAGAGAGAAGGGTCTCCATAGTCTCTATTGTGATTTTTTCTCTATCAGATGTTGATCTTACTTGGAGTTTTCTGGTTCTCGATATGAAACCACTTCACATCATATTTAGGATGAATTGATCATTGCTAATAAAGCCCAGATTGATTTATATCTTTGACAAGTCTCATTTACTAAACCTAATGGTGTATGTTGTATCTTTCAAAGATAATGGGACCCAAGATCTAGTAGATCCAAAACATCTTATCTAGATTTTGGGAAAGTAATATATATTTTTTCTTTTGACCTGGAGTGATAATATTTGATTGGTGATCTCCCTCCAGTTTTCGTTAAGTTTCCCGACATATTTACTTCTAAATTCTATGGTTTTCCACTGGTAAGAGAGGTGGAGTTATCTATTGATTTATTTCCTGGTACTCAACCAGTGTTTATTCCCTCTTATTGGATAAAACCAACTGAAATGAAAGAGTTGAAGAATTAATTGGGTGATCTTATAGAGAAAGGCTTTATATACCTGAGTGTGTCACCTTAGGCGGAGTTGGTTCTCTTGGATAAGAAAGCTGATGGGTCACTTTAACTTTGTGTTGATTATCAAAAACTCAACCGAGTTACGATAAAGAAAAATTATCTTTTGGGATAGATTGATGATTTTTTTGATCAATTAAAAGGGGTGAAGTGGTTCTCAAAGACTGATCTTCGATCTGGTTACAATCAGTAGATAATAAAAGAATTTGACATTCATAAAACTACCTTTTAGAGAAGGTACGACCGTTATGAGTACCTTTTCATGCCATTTGGTTTAACCAATTATCCTGTAGTCTTTCTAGTTTTAATGAATAGGATCCTTGATCGGTATCTTGATTCCTTCATGGTTGTCTTTGTGGATGACATCCTAGTTCACTCAAAGTTTGAGGAGGACCATGTGCGTCATCTGAGAACAGTTCTATAATTTTTGATAAATCACCGACTTCATGCAAAGATTTTAAAATGAAATTTATGGATTCAAGAAGTGAAGTTCTTGGGACATGTGGTGTCAGAATATGGTATTTTAGTTGATCCTAAAAAGGTGAGAGCTGTTATGAAATGGGAAAAACCATGAAATATTTTCGAGATTTAGAGATTCTTGGGATTAGCTAGGTATTATCTCCAGTTTTTAAAGGATTTATCAAAGTTGGATTCTCTGGTGATTGCTCTAAATCAAAAGAGAGTAAATTTTTCTTGGGATGAAAAATTTAAGAGTTATTTTTTTGAGATGAAATTTATTTTGACTACTACATTGGTGTAGACCATTCCAATGGCTGGGAAGGGATATGTGGTCTTCTGTGATGCATAAGGTCCAAGTTTGGGCTAGGTTATTATTTAGGGTGATCATGTTGTTTCTTATGGATCTCATCAACTTAGGCTAAATGAGAATAATTATCTGACCCATGACCTTGAACTTGTTGCTGCGATGCACACACTTAAGATTTAGAGGCATTAAATTTTTAGAGAAAGGTTTACCATGTTATCTGACCACAAAATATTGATTTGTATATTATCTCAAAAAGATTTTAATCTATTCCATAGGAATTGGGTGGAATACCTATAATCTTTTGACTTTGACATTGACTATACCTTGGGGAAAAGGAATGTTGTCGTAGATGCTTTGAGTAGGAAACTTTCAACCCAAGTCGTCAAAGAATCATCAGAAGAGTGGAACTTGATGACACTTTTTTCATAATTGTATATTGGAGTATAGGAATTAGGGGTTGATGTTTCCTTGACTAGTGTTCTGTTGAAATCTACTCTTCTTGAGATGAATTTTTAGGAACAACATTTTGATGATGAGTTCCATAACATTATAGATTCTCTTTATGGTGGGGAGACCATACCCGACTGGTCATTATCCACTGAGGGCATTCTATACTATCAGAACCACTTAATTATGCCATTAGTTCTAAGGAAACATGTTATGGGAGATTTCCATAACTCACAGTGGGTATTTCACCTAGGAAATATGAAGATTTTATATGACATGCAGCGGAAATTGTGGTCACCAGGTATGAGATGAGGCATTGCTAAGTTTGTCTCTCATTGCTATACATGCTAATAGGTCAAGTCTGATCACCAAAACCTTCAGGTTTTCTTTATCCACTTCCAGTGCCAACTTGGAAGTGGGATGAGATCTATATGGAATTTGTGGTTTTGATTTGTATACCCATATAAAGAATAATGTGATATGGGTTGTGATCGATAGGCTGAAAAAATCAGCTCACTTTATACCCATTCGTGATACAACCAAAGTTGAGGAGTTGGGAAATAACTATGTGGAAGAGATTGTTTTTTTTGATGAAGTTTTATCTGCTATTATCTATGATAGAGATCCCCAGTTCACTTATCTCTTTTGGAGAGGCGTTCAAAAGGCACTAGGATTTCAGGTTCATTTGAGTACGACATACCATCTGTAGCCGGATGGCCAGATAGAAAGAGATATTTATATTCTTGAGGATATTATCCATGCTTGTGTTCTTGACTTTAGTGGAGATTGGGATGACCATATGGGTATGGTTGAGTTTTCTTATAATAATATTTACTAGTCTATAGTGAGAATGGATCCTTTTGAGTCCTTGTATGGTCAGACATGTAAATCACCATTGTGTTGGTCAGAGACGGGTGAATGTTCCTTGGTTGGACCACACTTGGTTCAAGAGATGACAACACATATTCAGTTGATTTTCTAAAGAATTTCTATGAAATAGATCCAATATAAGTATTATACTGATCATTTCCATAGAGAGTTGTAATTTTTAGTTGGTGACTAGGTGTTCTTGAAAGTTTCACCTCAGTTGAGTCATCAACGACTTGGGAGGAAAGGGAATCTTGCTCCTAGTTTTTTGGGGAATTTTGAGGTTGTGGAGAAGGTGGGGGAAAGTTTCTTACCATTTATCACTTCCAACTAAGTTTACATTGATACATATCATGTTCCCTGTATCTCAACTATGAAAGTATCTATATGATCCATCTCATGTTCTGAGTTGGAGTGATCTTGAGGTTGGACTTGATTTATCTGTGACTGAGAGTCTATTCTGGATAGTTGATTCTAAAACTAAGGTACTTTGTGGGAGGATGATACCTTTGTTTTTTGTTCTATGGAATCACGGTTATAATTCTCATGATTCATTGGAGATGGGGGCACTGATGAGAGAGTAGTGGCATCATCTTTTTGGAATGGAATCTTCTTAGCAGGCTTTGTGTGGATAGAAAGATTCTATGCTGGGAAGGTTGTAACATCCTATTAATATTTTTAGGTATTCCTAAACCCCTCTTTTTAACATTCTTTAGTTGGGTTTCATTTGGGGTTGTTTCAGGTGAAAATTTTGAAATTTTTTAAAGTTTTTGGGCTATGCATGGTTGGCGCATGGTTTTCCCAAACCATGCACCCTCTCAGGAAAACCAAGAAAACCCATACAATGGGGTTTTTCATGGCTAGTGAACGGTTTGAAAAACAGTGTTCCCACCTAGTAGAAAATGTGAAACTTTCTAAAATGATGCGTAAGGTTAGGGTGCATAGTTTTTCTAAACCATGCGGCCTTGCCCAACTAACTATGCGTATGAGACTTTTTAATTCAAAAATTAATTTTAAACAACCCAAACTACCCTTTTAGGTTCCTAATAGACCTAATTCAACCCAAAACATTTTATTCTTATATGGGATTTCCCAAGAGGCGATTTTGGCCCCTCTACACCCTTTTGGAAGTGAATTTAAGCTTGGTTAATATCATTCAATCTTATCTCTATAAGTTTCCTATTCTCATTATTTTTCTCCCGCTCTCTCTCCTTTTCTCCCTAGGGTTTTATTGATCTCCATTTTTTTTAGAGAATATAATATACTCTATTATAGATCTTGAATCTAGGTTTTATTCTCGAATCTTCATCGCTGATGATTTTCGTTGGAGTTTTCCATTTAAGTCTTTGTGTTTTGAGATCTCGTGATCTTGAGGTAAGTGGTTCCATTATGATGTAAAATTTTATTAACCCTAAATTGCTTGATTTAAATTTAATTTTTTTATTTAAATTCAATTTTTTATATAAATGAAATTTCTTTTAACTGGTTGATTAAAAAATAATTCCATTAAATTGGAGTTTTGAAATTTTATTTTCATGAATTTATGAAAATGCCCAATTCTATTAAATTGCGGTGGAATTGTGAAATTGATGGAATTTTGTGAAATTTAAATTGTGAAATTTATTTTATGAAACTAATTTTAAATTTTTATTTTATAAAAATGTCTTAAAATGGTTTTGATGGAAACCCATTGGTCTTATCTTAGAAAATGACATGTTTTGATTGAAAAATCGCTTTGTTTTTTAAATGGAAAATTGGAATATTTGAAATGGAGAATGAGATGAATTGTATTTTAAGAAGTCTTAAAATAAATTTCCCATATTTTATTTGTATTAGAGAACATGAAATCCTAGGTAGTTAGTGAGTTATTGGGATAACACTCTTTGGACTCTTACAACTAAAAGAAAACCTAGTGCAGTTGGTAACATTTCTGATGGGTTGGTGATAGGTCCTCTTTGGTTAATATTAAATGGGAATGTGTATACACATATTTTCATGATTCACCTTCAAGTGTGTGATGATACCATAGCCTATAACTATCATAACTTTTATCACATGACCACGTTACTCGTTCATTTGTATTTGAAATATATGCCATTATTGTTGTAAACTGTTTTACATGCCTTTTAAATTTATATAAACTTTTTTATATAAAATGTTTGTTTAAGACATTTGTTTAAATAATTTATATCTTTTTAAATGTAAAGAATTATTTTTTCAAATATTCATTTGAAATTACATGCTTATTTATTTAAATTTGAATGCTCTTTATTTTCTTAATTAAATGTTGGAACCTTATTATGAAATCCTCGATGAGACCCTACTAGAATTTTAGATCACACCCTACCTGTGACTTTAGGTGTTTATAGATTATCTTCTTCCATGTTTTAGAAAGGGTAAGGTGCCACTTGGAGGTGGTAGTATCTATTGATCCTTGGGCTTAGTGAGTTGCGTTTGATTTGGGACTTGGGTTGTTTACCTTCATATTTTCTGGTACTTTGTGGTGGTACTTTGGGCTATTTCACATATTTGACTTATATTAATCTTCTCCCCATGGAGTTATTTTTGTATTAATACTGAGTTTTTTTGTCTCTCTTCCATTGTGTTTTTGGAAAATTCGTTCCCATTTTAATATTGTATGATGACAGGTGCTTGTCTCTAACCTGTGGGGATCAGGAATGCCCTTCGGGATATGTCAGAGCTGGCTAAGTTATCGGGTTACCAGGGTACCTAGGCTGGTTCATGATAGAAACCCCCAATCAATGAAGGATAATTACATATAGGTGAATACCATTGAGTGAAAATTTGGACGAGTATACATAACACAAATGTTCAGCATGGAAAATCATGAGATAATTTTTGGCTGTATAACAAGTGTGCATAGGGGTTCATGAAGGGGTTTAATGAGGGTGAAAAGTGGTCTATCATTAATTGGGAATCATATGTTTAATAAATATATTCATAAAAACATATTACAACATGAAAAATTGGAAATCAAAAGAAATAATACAATTAAAGTAATTGAATAAAGAGGGTGAGGAAGAGGATCCCTTACCGTGAGAGGACACTTCTAAAAGCTTGCAAGGAGATTCTTAAGAACTTGGGAACACCATGGGAGGTATTTATAGAGGTATAAGGAGTGTAACTTCATTATAAATGGGTTTCAAGTGAAGATTATAGTTAGGTTGGGTTGGTATTTATAGTAAAAGAGAGGGAAATTCTTTATTAATTTCTAAACTTAGGGCTTGGACTCTATATTATTGGAGGATGAGAAGAGGATCCCATGAAAAAATAATAAATGTCCATTCATTATTTTATTTATTAAATTGGAAAAGAATTTTTAAATACCTAATTTCATATTTTATAAGGAAGAGAAGTTGGCTTTCTTGCTTGAGGTGTTTTATATTCTACGCTTAACATTTTTTATAAGTAATTATGTTATGCTTCATTAAAAAATTATCCAACCAGTAGGCTGACCTTAGAATATAAACTAAGGCACATGTGGGAATCAAGGTCAACTGCACCCAAGGAGAAGCCTAGGCTAGCCTACAAAAGAAAACGAGGGCCATAAAATAATTTCAAGTTGAACCCTATACAGAAAGTGTTGATTCAGATTAGAAAGATGATGAAAATGATATTAATTGAAATTAATATATATCAATGATTGAAGAAATAAGTGGAAATATAAAATATCATTGGATAAAAATATGAACATGTATAGACCATGATGAATTTGAGATACATGAGGATACTACAGATCCAACAAGAATAATTTTCAGGTTTGAAAACCAAATATCACTTATCTCTCAAATTGAGCCCAAATCAATAAGTGAATCCTTTGAACACGATGAATGGATTTAGGCTATGAAAAAAGAGATGGTTCGAATTAAAAATAACTCCACATGGGATATTATACGAAGACCAGATGATAAAAATATCATTGGAACCAAGTAGGTCTATAGAAACAAGCTAAATGATTAGGGAAAGGTTGTCATAAATAAATCCATACTTGTATAAAAGGGATAATCACAAATAAAAGGTGTTTGTTTTGAATAAACCTTTAGTCCATTTTTAAGGTTGGAATATATTATAATGTTCATTACTATTACATCCTTCAGACAATATAACATTTATAAAATTAATGTCAAGTCATCCTTCTTAAATAGTGAGCTTGAAGAAGAAGTGTATATTGATAAACTTGATGGATTTATCCTTGAAAATGATGAAATAAGAGTATGAAAAATTAAATAAGAATCCTTATGGATTAAAATAGGTCCCAAAGTCCAGGTATTCAAATCGAGACAACTACTTGAAGGATCTAAAATTCATCAAAGGTAAATTGGATAACAACTTATATATCAAAGAAATGAATACATGTACACTTATTGTAATTGTATATGTCGATGATATCATTTTTATAGGTGATCATGAAAATGATTTTCAAGATTTTGAAAACCAAATGAAATAATAGTTTGAGATGTCCATGATTTGTTAGATGAGATACTTATTGGGATTAAAAATCTTAAAAAAATGGGTATTACTTTCTTATCCCAAGAAAATTACTCTAGATAATTTTTGAAGAAATTTGAAATGGATGAATCAAAACTAGTGTCGACACCTATTCAAGTGGATATGAATTTTTCAAAATATGTAAATGGATACAATGTTAATCAAATAGAATTAAGAAGACTTATTTGGAGTCTACTTTATCTCATAGATTCTAGATTAGGCATTGTTTAATGTTGTGAGTCTCTATGCTAGATATCAAAGTGACCCAAAGTGCTCAAATCTTATGGATGCTAAGATAATTATCAGATACATCAAAGGGACTATAAATCATGGGATTATTTATAATAAAGGAAACAACTTAAATTTATCTGGGTTTACAGATGCTGATTGGGCAGGTGACTGTGATGATAGAAGGTTCACCTCAGGTGTAATTTTCTTAATGGGAGATAGTTGTACGAGTAGACACTATAAGAAAATAAACTCAATAACACTGAGTAATATTGAGGCTGAATATGTTGCTATGATTAGTTCTTTCACACAAATTATTTGGATGAATGATTAATTAGATGATTTAAGGGTTAAAATTGAAAGACCCCTCAAAATTCACTATGATGATCAAAGTGAAATAGATATTTCTAAAAATCCTATGAAACATTCAAGATCCAAGCATATTGATATCTGATTTTATTTTATCAAGGATAAATTTGAAAATGGATACATTAAGTTGAAATTTATTCCAACTCGATATCAATTAGTAGATATCTTTACCAAGGATATTCCTAAGGATGGATTTGGGACAATAAGTCCAAACATGGGTGTTCATCCCATTCTAAGACAATAAAAAACCTTGGCTGAGACACACAAAAGGCTTTTATTTTCATTTTTAAAAGGAGGTGTGAAAGGATGAGATAAATGTGGAGTTCTTTTGGGACCCCCGTTGATGAGTTTTTTTCTGAGCATGATTTCACAAGTATGGTTACTTGTAGACAACATTGAAAACCTTGGTCATATATCTCTTGTTTTCTACACTAGGTTAGACTAAGTATAATTTGAGTTGATTAATGGAAGGATATTTTCTAATAGAACCATGTGTTATAATCCATATCTTAGAGGTATTAAATAAATAATCTTCAAAGTGAGGAGAACATGTTTTTGAGAATATTCCCATTTTCCTTTGAATTTAATAAGGGGGAGAAAAGTGTGAGCACACATATTGACTCCTAAAAAGTGTGATAAATATGTATTTAAAAAAAATAAAAAGGGGGATATTTTTGGGACCAATGTTTCATTTTTTGTTAATGATATGTCAATATGTGTTTGGTAAGCTGATGATGAGAAGTGGTGATTCCTGGAGAATTGTTATGGATTTATAGTATTGGATGTCACACTTAATTATTTCTATATATTGCTAAATTTTATGACTGTTTGAAGTAATCTTAAATGATTTACATATGTGACAAGGAGCTTTGACATTGCTTATAATAAGTGAAGTCCATAAAAAAAGTGTTTTATGCATGAGGATGAGAATAGGATCCCATGAAAAAAATATAAGTTCATAAATTATTTTTCAATAAGTTTTTTTGATAATAGAAGAAGATTTGGCTTGGAATTATATTTTGAGATGGATTTTAATTTCTTTGTTAATTAGAAAATTTCTATGTATAAATTGGGACATAAATTAAAAAATGGGCCAACCCCCTAAAATCCAAGGCCACCCTTAACCAAGGGCACATGCATGACCCATAGGGTCAACCAAACCCATGGGAAGGCAAATCTTTCCAACCATAAGGAATATGGGCCATGTGTAAGCCCTAGGAGCCTGTGTATAAGGTGTAGGAGTAGCAACACCACTGTGAGGGGAGACACAACAACAGAGATAATGATACGGGGCTATACTGGGAGGGATAAGAGAATTCTATGTTACTATTGGTAGCTATTGAATGATATACCACACCTTATAACTACATTGTTTTTGATGTGGGATGAGGAGAAGGTGGGGTAATGTTCCTCCGCTTAAAAACTTACAGACATTTCTTGCACTGTCTGATTGAGTGTATCTATGCTGTCCAATCAACCAAGGGATCATCTTCTTCCTTGGATCTCCTCATTGATCACCAATATGATAGAGCACAGTTGAACCACCATGATTGAGAAACTATCCACAATTGAATATATTTTTTAAGGAATGAGGCTCGTTTGATCGTCTCAATGTCATGCATGAAACTACATCTTGCATGCATGTAAATAAACTAAAGAACTCTCACCAACTGAGACTAAAAATGAAGTTGCAGTGCATTTGAATAAAAAATGAGTTCGATCTTTATATATGAGATGCATGAAATAATGTCATGCAGATGAGTATGACACCACAAAGGATAAACATGAACTCACAAATAAATTTGCAATGAAATATGGCGTACATTTAAATATCCCCAAACATCTCTGGTGTGATAAATTTTCCTCGACACAAAATATTTTTTGGGATCTCAATGCGGAATGAAAAGTGGACCTAAGGTGGTTTAATGTGGTGATTTTAATCATCTATAAAATGAGAATAACCCTCAATCAAGGGTGCTACTCATATTTTATGAGAAGCTCTCATCTATAGAGAAATAGAGCATGGTGAATCCACTAGTTTTTGAAGAAGAATACCTCCCACATAGATACTGATTGTGAAAAGGAGAAGAATTCTATAAGCGTTAAACTTGTGGAAGCACACTCTTGAAAATATTCATGAAGAAATGTTGTTCTGTGAAGACACTAGGGACAGTTCTATAACGCATCTCCCAAGCTTTTGTGAAGATCAAAGATCCCCAAAGCCTTCTTGTTTTGCAAAATCTATATCAGATAGTTTTAAGGAAGTGTATACTTAAATTATGACTCAAAAATGATATCTTTTTCACTAAAGTCTTATACCCATTTGAGTGTTCACATAAGAAGCAAAGATATAATGCACATAGCCCTTGAAGTCCTATAATCATTCGGTTTGGGATAAGTATAGTGAATGTGTACATGCATGACTCACATGAATTGAATCTATCTAAAGAAATTTATAGGGTTCATGTGGATAGCATGTTCATGAAGAAAGGAGGGAGGCATCCTTTTTTTCAAAGGTTAATTACATAAGGAAGGGAGAAGTGAACTATTAAGAGTGCATGTATACACGCACATGTGATTACATAACCATTAGAGACATTCTTATTCATCAAGAATGAGAAGGATATTCTTCATAATCTATCCCTTATAGGGAATGTATTTTACCTATCTAATATTTTGTTCAAATTTGTTAGAACTTGTAATCACTATAAATTATATTTATAAGAGAATCTATGAAACAACCACTGGTTGATCACGACAAGGAGTGGGCTTTTGAAAAACCTTGTAAAAATACTTGTATGATTTCCATTGATTTAATTAGATTATATAAATGTTAAGTGGGACTACATTTAATGAGAGACTGCATCTTTAACCAGTTATAGAGGTTGAATTAAATATAATTTGAAAAAGTTAGTACTGATCCACACCCCTCTTAGTGGATCTGGTCTGGGGCTCTACATATATAATAAAATAATCAAAACCACAAACCTTCCCATGGTTTCTAAAAAATAGGAGTAGTTTTCAATATTTTATATGGATAATAATCAAACATATTAAAATAATACCATTGGTGATGTGGAAGCGAGTCATGTTCATAAGGAAATGATTTTAAAACCATAAAATATAATATAAGTTTTAGAGAATTCTTTAAAGGTTTATAAAATTAATCAAATATCTTTAAAAAAAATTATTTTAAATGGTAAATATATTTTTGTCCATGTATTTCCTTTATAATATTTATTAAATCACTTTTGGGATATTATGATGCCATAATAGATATCGTATATTTATATCGTATTTGATTTTTATCAAAAAATTTGATCGTTAGAGAAAATTATGAAAAATTCACCATTGCATGATTTAAATGTGTTAATTTAAAAAATAATATTTATTTTATCAAAATATTTCTCTAAATATGACAATTTTACTTTTAAATAAAAATCCTTATTTACTAGAAAATACTTGTTTTAATGAAATTGACATCTTTTAGACCCTTATAAAAATTACATTAGACTTCATTAAATTATATTATTATTTATATTAATAAATAAAATATAAAAATAATATTATATAAAAATAATATTTATTTAAAAAACTATTTAATTTATCATAGAGTGTTTCAATTGAAACTATATATTTCCCAAAAATACAATTTTAATTTCTTCATATCAAAATATAATTTTTATCAAAGTCATTATATAATCATTTATAAAGTAATAATAAAAAGAGATAAATATAGTAATTATTTAATTAAAAATAAAATATAAAAATTCATATTACTATGGTCTGGATACATTATCCCTTATTACACTGGTGTATGCCCTAAGGGTAAGGTGTGTGATGGTGGTGCTTTCTTGGCGTAGTTCGATGAACATAGTTTGGGCCATGATCTTGACAAACTTGAAATTATCACATAAATGGTTTCAACTAAGATTTAATAGTTAAATATTAGCTTGGGATTGGTCAAAGGAAAATCCTAATGATTCCATCTCACGCAGAATCTCTAATAAATGGGTTTCATAGGGTATGATCCTATTGGTTGAGGCCATCACTTTTTCCATCTATGTAAATTAGAGTTTATCAAAATCCTTAATATATAATAATATTAGAGCTCACTATACAATTAATATATTATCAATATTTATGATGCTTAATAGTATTTTAAATTTATCAGACTATATTTTATAATGATACAAAATAATTAAAGTAGTGCATGTGTTTTCTATAACTACATTAATTAATAAGGAATTTATTAATTCAAAATGAAATTTCATTTATAAAAGTTCAGGTCATTACATCATTACCTCTTTAGAAACTTCACCCTTTAAATTTCATTTTTCACACTAGAAAAGATGAGGGTACTTTTATTTCATTACCTCTTCTGGTTCCTAAGTTTCTTCCTCAAACTAGTGGTTCTGCCATAACACTTTGACCGGGTAAGTTGTCTTGTTTTGTAGAACTTTGTCTCTATGATCTAATATCTTCACCAAATACTCCTCGTATGAAAGATCATTCTCTAAGGAAAACACCTCTGGATTTAGTACTTGTGATGGGTTTGGTATGTAATTCCTCAAGAGGGATACATGGAAGAAATCATGAATTTGAGATAAGTTTGGTGGGAGTGCTAGTCGATAGGAAACATATTCAATATGATCAATGATCTTAAAGGGACTGATGTATCTTGGACTAGGATTTACCTTATTCTAAAACTTCATAACTTTCTTCCATGAAAATATATGAAGGAACACCTTTTCCCCAAACTCAAACTCCAAGTCTCATTGATGATTTTTTGTATATATTTTCTATCGACTTCGTGTAGATTTCATATGTTGTTGAATGGTTTGAACCTTCTATATCATCTCTTAGATGAGATCAGGTCCCATAATCATCCACCCTCAAACTTCATCTCAGTCTATTGGAGTCCAACATCTCTTCTCATACAGAGCCTTATAATGTGCCATTTGAATGCTAGAATGGAAACTATTGTTATATGAGAACTCCACTAGGTTAAGGTTCTAATCCAAGCATTTTTTAAATCCATTAAATATGATCCCATAGTCTCCTCTAGAGTTTGAGTAGTTCTTTCAAAGTAACCATCTGTTTGAGGGAGATAAGAAGTACTGAAACTCATCTCTATATCCAATGTTGCTGAAGTTTTCTCTAGAACCTAAAGGTATACCACATATTTTGATCAGATACAATGGAGAGTGGCACTCCATGTATTCTCATCACTTCCCTTATGTATATCTTAAAGAGTAGGTTGAGATAGAATTCTTCCTTGATAGAAATGAAATGCGCTGATTTTTTAAATAGATAGACTACCACCTAGATGGAATTATTACCTTTAGATGTACCTAGTGTTGAGCAAGTGTTGTTTTTCAATGATACATAATATTTTTATTAAAAAGGGGGAGATTTTTGAGAAAAATACTCTATATATATGATGATTTTGATGCTCAAAATTACCCTTAATTATTTTCTAATGATTTTATTTTTTAAGTATATTTCCGGAATTTATTATTTATTTATTTATTTCTGGAAGAAATATTTATGTTCTTGAACAATGAGATTTAATTGCTAAAGTATTCGCATTAGAGTGTTCTGGAAACACTGTTCATTCTCTACATATTCGGGAATTTCTTAAGCGTGTTCTGGAAGCACTGTTCATACCCTACGTGGAGAAACGTAGTGTAAGGATGAAATGCGATGTATACTTTATGAGATATCAGAAATGTATGGTTAATCAACCATAAATTATCAGAAAAGTATGGAAGAGGAACCCTACGTTAGGAAGGAACCCTACATTTGGGTTATTGAAAAAGTATAGAAGAAGTATCGTACATAAGTTTTAAATGTTACGTTTGTTTCTCAAAAGTATGGTTCATCAAACTTAATTTTGTAAATAATATTACGTTTCATCAAAAGTATGGATAATTTACCTTACGTTTGGAATCTTATAAAAGTATGGATCATTTATCATACGTTTGATTATTGAAAAGAAAAGTATGGTTCATTAACCCTACATTTGTAATCAACCTTACCTTTGAAGGATGTGACATCAACCCTATGTTTGTGTTCAACCTTATGTTTCAAAGATGCATGCTATAAAGTTCAACCTTACATTTGGCATCGGAGAATTAAAGATTATATTATTATGCAATGGTCTGCAAGCAGATTATTAGGATAATTTCAAGCCGGATTTAAAGCTGATTTTAAAGCGCGTCTTTGACTGATTCAAAGCCATTTTATCAATGATTTAAAGGATCAATTTAAAAGTATCTTTTTATGCCGAATCTTTAGAGAAGTTACAACTGCTCTGTTATTTTTAATTTTTTGATTGTTGTGAGTCAAAAGGTGACTTTTGTAGATCTAAATTTTTAGGATAAGTGATCATCATTATTATATAGATGTGATATTTACACAAAGAATATATAAATGTTTTTTCAAACAACAACATCGAATATTCATAAAAATAAGGAAAACAAAGACTATCGAAAACACAGATCTACTGATTCAAAAGAGCAACAAAGCTCTGTTTATTGAAGAAGAAGAATCACAAAAGAAGATTCACTCATTCTACATCGTGTGTCTCTGCTATTTAATTTTCCGCTGCATTAATTCATCTGATTAAAGTTAAAGGACAAAACATGATCTAGAAAATAATTTTTAAAAGAAACAATTCACCCCCCTCTTGTGTATATTTGGTATAATCCAATCCAACAATTGGTATCAGAGGTTGAGCTTTATGATAAATCCTTAACAAGATGAAAGTGATTATACACAGAGCAAGATGAATGATAAAAGAGGGGGAATGTCTACGGTCAGAGAACCATACTTCAATGGATAAAATTATGGATGCTGGAAATCAAGAATGATAATATATCTAAAAAACCTTGGATACAAAGTATATTCAAAGATTCTGACTCCTTATGAAATACCTGAAAAACCTGAGACATGGAGTGAAACTAATGAAGCAGAATATGATATGAACTCGAAGGCAATGAATGCTATTATATGTGTTCTAGGACCTGATGAATTAAACAGAGTATCTCAATGCCTAACAACATATGAGATGTAGAAAAATATTACTGTTGCTTATGAAGGAACTAACAAAGTCAGGAAAATGATATATACTAAAGCTAAGCTTAAATTCGACACATTCAGAATGTTTGAAGGTGAAAGAATTACTCAAATGAATGGAAGATTGACAGAGATTTTCAATAATATAACAGCTTTGGGATACCCAATCAAACAAGCTGATCAAGCTTTAAAATTATTTAGAGTACTGCCTAATAAATGAAATGGAATATCTACTGCAATCAAACAGTCAACACCTATCAAATACTTAACCATGAGAGAGTTGATTGGAACACTTATAACGTATGAAGCCAAGATGCAAGATGAAGCAAATGAGCATAAGGTTCTGATCAAGTGAGAAGACACTTCCTTAAAAGTGTCATCTCAAGGTAAAAGCAAAAAACTAAAGAAAAAATAAGTAAAGGTGAAATTAGAAAGTTCTGATTCATCAATTTCTGATATAGAACTGGCTCAACTAGCCATAAAGTTTTCTAAATTATATAGAAAGAAGAAAGGTTTCAGAAAAACTTTCAAAAAGGATGAAAAGGAATTCAGATGTTATGAGTGCAAGAAGATGTGTCATATCAGACCTGATTGTCCATAGTTAAAAGAAGACAAGAAGAAGAAGTTCTTCAAAAGGAATGATTATGAGAAAAAGACAAGGAAGCAATGAAAGCTACATGGAGTGTGTCTGAAGACTCCATCAGCTCTTCAGAATTAGACTCAAGGAAGGAAGAAGTAAATTTGAAAGCCAACATGTTCTTTATGGCAGAAACAGATGAGGTACAAACATATTACTCTTCTAACTCCGACGCTAGTTCTGAAACAATCCATTCTAATGAAAAACTTGCAGCCTACTGCAACATGCTTGAAGAAAAATATGACTCTTTTCAAGAAACATATGTCATTAAAGAACATTCAAAAGGATGTTTCATATTAAAGAGATACAATACTAAAACAATTTAAGGAGTTAACTGATAAGTATAATTCAATTAACATTGACTATACAGATCATGAAGAAAAAATAAAAACACTGCAAATAGAAGTAAAGACATATAAAAGTGCAACCCATTATTTTTACCAAAGGATAAAACTGCTTTAATTAAATTATTCGAAAAACTGTTATTAAGAAAGAAAGATTTGGAATTGGCAGTAAAGGTGAAAAACCTAATCTGTATAAGAATTATTTTGTTCCAAATTCAAAAATATTAAATTGTAATTACTATGTAACAAGGGGACATATTTCTAAAAACTATTTCTTAAGACAACCTCAAATAAGTGGTATTAAGAAAGCTTTTGTTTCAAATAATTTATTTGATTCTGTTGATTTTAGAAAAACAAAGAAAGTATGGATTCCCAGATCTTTGCTAGCTAGCACAACTGGACCCAATAGAATATGGGTACCAAAGAAACTTGTTTAAATGCCTTTGCAGGAAGCAAGTCACAGAAGAAAAAAGACCATATGGTATATGGATAGTGGATGCTCAAGGAATATGAGTGGAAGCTCATCAAATTTCTCTATACTCACTCAAAAAGATGGTGGACTTGTCACTTTTGGTGACAATTACAAAGGGAAGATCATTGGCATTGGAACAGTTGGAGATCTAGAAGCTGTCTCAATTAACAAATTACTTTATGTACAAGGATTGAAACACAATATGATAAGTATCTCTCAACTATGTGATGATGGTTATGCTGTTGATTTTTCTAACAATTTCTGTTCTATTTTCAAAAATAAACTGCTTAAATTTAGAGACCCTAGAACTGACAATGTGTATACCCTGAATTTAAATTCGTTGTGTGAACAACAAGTAAACTGCTTAACTGCTAAGATAAATGAATCTTGGATCTGTCATAGAATATTTGGATATTGCAATATATATGGTTTACATAAATTATCCAAGAAAAAAAAATTAGTTTATGATTTTCCTAGTCTCAAGTTTGAAAGTGATAGATTCTGTGATGCATGTCAACTTGGAAAACAACACAAATCATCCTTCAAATCTGTTAACAAAATTGCTACATCTAAACCTCTAGAACTTAGCCATATGGATTTTTTGGACCTTCAATAGTAGCAAGATTGGTTGGTAAATTATATGTATATGTTTTAGTTGATGACTATTCTAGATTTACATGGATTTTCTTTTTAAAATTTAAAAATGAAGCTTTTACATTATTTAATTTTTTTTGAAAATCTGTTCAAAATGAAAAAGGATTTAAAATAATTTCATTAAGAAGTGATCATGGTGGAGAATTTGAGAATCTGGAATTCAATTCCTTTTGCTTAAATATAAGTATTAAACACACCTTCTCTTCACCAAGAATGCCTCAACAAAATAGAATTGTTTAAAGAAGAAATAGGACTATTCAGGAAATGGATATGACTATGCTAAATGAATACAATCTTCCTACCTATTTTTGGGTAGAATCTATAAGCACAACCTGCTATATAATGAATAGAGTTTTAATTAGAACAATTTTAAAAAAGGCACCCTATGAACTCTGGAATAACAGAAAACCTAAAGTAAATTACTTTAAAGTTTTTAGATGCAAGGTTTACACCATAAATACCAAAGAAAATCTTGGTAAGTTTGATCCAAAATCTGATGAAGGCATTTTCTTAGGATATTCTGCTACATCCAAATCTTATAGAATTTTTAATAAAAATTCAAGGATTGTTGAAGAATCAATTCATGTGAAATTTTATGAATCTGATCCCTTTGAGAAAAGGACAGATCAAATGGTTGAGTTTGATTGTAATGATAACATGAGACTTGAGAACTTGAAAGATGATTTTGAAAAAGATATAAATGAAATTCAGTCCAGTCCAGAAGAACTTGACACTGAATAACCTATAAGTGTACTACCTAGAAAGTCAAGGACCCTAGAGAATCACCCTTTAAAAACTATAATAGGAGACTTAGAAACAGGAATAAAAACTAGAAGGAACATAGGAAATCTTGTTTAGTTTTTTTCCTTTCTATCCCAATTAGAACCAAAGTCTATATAAGAAGCTTTAGATGATGAAATATAGATGATACTAATGCAAGAAGAACTAAACCAGTTCAAAAGAAATGAAGTCTGGAAATTAGTTAAAATACCATAGAATTATCCAATTATTGGAACCAAATGGGTTTTTAGAAATAAACAAGATGATCAAGGAATAATAACTAGAATAAAGTGAGACTAGTAACTAAAGGATTTAATCAATAAGAAGGTATAGATTATAATGAGACCTTTGCACCTATAGCTAGATTAGAATCCATTATAATCCTCTTAGAATCTGCATCTCATATGAATTTTAAATTGTTTCAGATGGATGTTAAGTCTTCCTTTTTAAATGGTTATTTGATGGAGGAAGTTTATGTTGAGAAACCTCCTAGTTTTGAAAATTATCAAAAATCAGATTCTGTTTTTAAACTTACTAAATCTCTTTATGGACTTAAACAAGCACCTAGAGTTTGGTATGAAATATTAAGCTCTTTTCTTTTGAAAAAATGATTTTACTATTGGAATGGAAGATCCAACACTATTTAAGAAAACTATAAATTCTAATATTTTATTGGTTCAAATTTATGTTGATGATGTAATTTTTGGATCAACTAATAAATCCCTTTGTCATGAGTTTTCAAATCTAATGAAAAAATAATTTTAAATGATTATTATGGGAGAATTAAATTTCTTTTTAGGAATTAAAATTTATCAAAAAGATTTTGGAAATACTTTAAATAAAAGAAAATACATTACCGATTTACTAAAGAAATTTGGACTTGAAAACAACAAGACATATACAACTCTTATGTGTACTAATATAGAAATTGATTTGGATGAAACTGGAAAATTAGTTGACAAAAAGTTATATAGAGGTATGATTGGTAGTTTATTATATCTTACTGCTAGTAGGATAGATATAATGTATTCAGTATGTATTTGTGCAAGATTTCAATCAAATCCTAAAGAATCCCATTTAACTGCTGTTAAAAAATAATTTTTAGATATTTAAAATAAACTATTTTTCAATCTATTCTTTATCCTAAAATGTCTGATTTTAATTTAATTCCATGTTCAGATATAGACTTTGAGATTTTTAGATTAGATAGAAAAAATACTTTAGGTAATTGTCACTTTTTAGGAAAATCCTTAGTGTCATGGTCAAGTAAGAAACAACACTCAGTTTCCCTGTCAACAGCCGAGGCAAAATATGTATCTACTGGCAGTTTCTGTGCACAAGTTTTGTGGATGGAAACACACTTATGGATTTTGGACTAAATTTTAATAGTAAGCCTATTTTATGTGATAATAACAGTTCTATAAATATTTAAAAAAATTCTATTAATTATTCTACAACTATGAAAATTGATATCAGACATCATTTTCTAAGATATAATGTTCTTAAAAAGGATATATCTTTAGAATTTTTAAGTATTGAAATTCAATTAGCAGATATTTTTACTAAACCAATTCCCACTGTAAGGTTTGATTTTATTAAGGGGGAGATAGGTTTATTTAATTTTAAATAAAGTTTTATTTTATTATGTTGTTTTTTATTTTAATACTATTTAAAATAAATTACTTATTTGTTTTTTCAAATAGAATAAGTTTTTTTTCACGATCAATTTTATTAATTTTTAAAATCTATGTAATAATTATTGATGACACATGAATCAAGGCTATCAGAAACCTTTAGAATTCTAAATCATTTCATTTTCTACCAAAAACCCCGTCGAACCTGTGGCACTTTATCGCTCTTTGTCTATTCGAACCTAAACCTTCAAAACCCTAATACTCTTTTGAATCTTCAGAGATTTTTTCAAAAGAAATGGCTAAGACCAAGAGAACTGATGAAGCCGAGACCAGAACAGTAAAGAAACAGCGCTCTGAAGGAAGAAAAATTTTGCAAGGAAAGGTCATAGACCTAGAATAGCTATTTCAGACGAATCTTCTGCTGAAACAAGATCTTGATTTTAAAAATCTAGAGCAGACCTTTAATGGTGAGAAGTATAAGTTTTTGTATGATATAGAACTAAGATATTTATTTAAGTCTGTACAATTTAGTCTGGGAGAAGATGAGGATTCTATGGTAGTAAAGATTGAAGATAAAGATGTTTCGATATCCTCTGTAGAGATTGGTCAGATTCTGAACTGCCCTCATGAGGGAGTTTTTTATTTTGATTTGAAAAATATAGGATATTCAGTGCATAAGTATGATGATATCATGTCTTTTATTTTTGGTTCTACTCATATAAATAAGATGTTGATAAAATATCTAGAGCCAGATAAAAACATCCTAGTGAAAATTGTGAAAACAGGGATTGCACCTAGGATGTCTGAGTTGGAGAAAATCTTGTATCCAGACATGTATATAATGTTTTTGTTAATGAGTGATATAAGGCTTAATTTTCCTAGGTACATGGTAAGGTATCTCCATTATTGTTGTCAATCAGAAGCCCATATGAATTTTTATCCGTTTGGTAGATTCATTTCAAAAATTCTATTGAAAAAGGATATGGTGAGGCTGGTGGAAGACAAATTTAGATGTCATCATAGTAACACTTTTGGTGTTGGGACCCTGAGAAAGATTAGTTACTTTTGGAGAACATTGAAAGGAAAAATTTTGCTAATAGGTGCTGAGGAAGAAGAAGAGAGTGCTCAAGCTCAGTCTGCAAATTCCTAGGAGGGACAGGCTGAATCGAGAGTGAGCACTGTTGTAAGAAGAATAAGATTTGAAATTGAAGAAACTCAATAAGAAGGAAGTCAGGAGGGACTTCAAATTCAAAGAAAAAGAACTGATAATGAGGAACTTGTTTCACCTATTTTGACAACAAGAGATTTACTATCTTGTAGTTTTGTCAGAGAAGAATCTATTGAGAAGTCACAAGAAGAGGATACTGCTCAAATTACAGTGAATCCTCAAGTAAAAACTGAAATTGAACCTCAAATTGTAATTGAAGCTGATGTTACAATTGAAAAGGAAAAAGAGGCATAGCCTTGTGAGGAAGTGGACAGTCCTTAGGAAAATCAAGAAGATATTATTTTAGAAAATTCAATGGAATAACAGATTACTAATGTTCGTTATGAGAATGTTTCTCAAGTTCAAACAAAGGTAATTCATGAGGATTTTTGTGTGGAAGATTCTGGAAAATACTCCAAGGAAAAGTCTGTAGACCAGCCAGCTCAGGAAGAAGCAAAAGAAAAATCTGATGCAGAATCTTTTCCATTAGTACTGCTGCATCACATTGAATCTGAAAATGAGAATCAAGCACAAGGTGACTCTGATATAGTGAATAAGGAAGTAGAAGCGCTGTACAGAAAGTTGTCTAATTTGGAATCTGAAAATGTTTCTCTGAGGAGATCCTTAGAGAAAGAAAATTTGAAATTTCAAAGACTTAAAGGAAGTACAATTTCCCGATAAGAAGTTGAAAATTTTAAGCAAGAGATGTCGATAGAGGTACACAAGATGGAATCAGAAATGGTGATGAAGTTAGATCTATCAGAATTCAAAACCTATATGGAGACACAATTTACATCTATCAGAACTAGCGAAGCTAGTGGATTAGGTACTTCACCTGATTTAATCAGAATATTTCAGGATATCACAACAACAATGAGAAATATGAATGATAGATTGCATGATTTGCAGTGTAATAGTGCTCCACTATCAGTTTTGTTAGATAATCATAAGTTTTTGGTTGACCAGTTGACCTCAAGTGAACCATGTATTAGAACTGTGCTGACTCAGTTCACAGAGAAGTTAACTCTGTTTATGGAGAAGGAAAAGGGACTTCATGAGTTTTTCATAGTAAACTTGATAGAAGATATTCATATGACTCAAGAGAATCGAGATCTTATTATCAAACTAGGATATGGAATGAGGAAAAGGCTAAGGGAGCAGTTGACAGAAATCAAGACAGTAGTTAAGAGGAGATAGACCCTATCTCATACTCTTACCATACCTTGATTCCTGTGATCATCATGATTGTACATATTCTATGTTTTCAATGAAATTTTGATTCACTTTATCTTTGTTTTTATTATTTTTTTACGGTCTTTGTTTAGATACGCCAGTAATCCATGTTCAATTATTGAAAAATGGTTAATAATAGCATTTACTGAAGTTCAGTGCTACATTAAATGTGTTCTATTCCATATTCTATAATTCTTTTTGATATCACAAAAAGGGGGAGAAATTTGTATAAACACAATATTTTATTTTAACCTTTTCAAATATTAAGTGTTATTTTAATCCTTTAAAGGGGGATAAATTGTGTTAATTCAAATATTGTATTTATCTTTTCAAAATTCAAAACTATATGTAATTAATTTTGTAAGTAAATTTCATTGGTTATTTTATGCGTTTTGTGATCATCAAAAAGGGGGATATTGTTGAGCAAGTGTTTTTTTTCAATGATACATAATATTTTTATTAAAAAGGGGGAGATTGTTGAGAAAAATACTCTATCTCTATGATTATTTTGATGCTCACAAATACCCTTAATTGTTTTCTAATGATTTTATTTTTAAGTATATTTCAGAAATTTATTATTTATTTTTTTATTTCTGGAAGAAATATTTATGTTCTTGAACAATTAGATTTAATTACTAAAGTATTCGCATTAACATGTTCTGGAAACACTGTTCATTCTCTATATATTCGGGAATTGCTTAAGCATGTTCTAGAAACACTGTTCATACCCTACGTGGAGAAGCATAGAGTAAGGATGAAATGCGATGTATAATTTATGAGATATCAGAAAAGTATGGTTAATTAACCATACATTTTCAAAAAAGTTTGGAAGTGGAACCCTACGTTAGGAAGGAACCCTACATTTGGGTTATTGAAAAAGTATGAAAGAAGAACAATACTTAAGTTTTAAATGTTACATTTGTTTCTCAAAAGTATGGTTCATCAACCTTACTTTTGTAAACAATCTTACATTTCATCAAAAGTATGGATGATGTACCTTACGTTTTGACGTTTATAAAATTATGGATCATTTATCATACGTTTGATTATTTAAAAGAAAAGTATGGTATATCAAACCTACATTTGTAATCAACCTTACATTTGAAGGATGCGACATCAACCCTACGTTTGTGTTCAACCTTATGTTTGAAAGATGCATGCTATACAGTTCAACCTTATGTTTGGCGTCGGAGAATTAAAGATGATATTATTATGCAACGGTCTACAAGCGGATTATTAGTCTAATTTCAAGTTGTATTTAAATCTGATTTTAAAGTGTGTCTTTGACTAATTCAAAGACATTTTTTCAATGATTTAAAGGATCAATTTAAAAGGATATTTTTATGCAGAATCTTCAGGGAAGTTACAATTGCTCTGTTATTTTGATTTTTTTGATTATCACGAGTCAGAAGGCGAATTTTGTGGATCTAAATTTTCTGGATAAGTGCTTGTCGTTATTATATAGATGTGATATTTACACAGAGAATATATATGAGTTTTTTCAAACAACAACATCGAATATTCATAAAAAGAAGGAAAACAGAGACTATCAAAAACACAGATCTGCTGATTCAAAAGAGCGACAAAGATCTATTTATTGAAGAAGAAGAATCACGATAAAAGATTCACTCATTCTACATCGTGTGTCTCTGCTATTTAAATTTCCGCTGCATTAATTCATCTGATTAAAGTTAAAGGGTAGAACACGATCTTGCTAAGAATTTGTAAAAGACACAATTCACCCCCCTCTTGTGTATATTTGGTATAATCTGATCCAACACCAAGGAGTTCTCTGATAAAATACATGGTTATGTTTTACTATTTCTATATTAGCATGAGAAATGGTTGCATCATACACTTAGACTTATATCATTCATCCCTGACTTTTTATCATACCAAGTACCGAGATAAAAACTCTGCAATCTTTCTATTCATGTTATTCCACTAGATGTTTTTCTTTAGATCTATATACATCTTAGTGCTTCCTAGATGAATAGAGAAGGATAACTACATGAATCATCCATAAGTTACCTCTTCAACTCTGGTTTTGATGGGAAACATTACAAACCTTATGAATCCATATATAGCAAAGATGAACTCTAAAATATTCACTACCTTTTTTTGTATCTCTTTATCGTTTTTTGGTCCTCATTGATCCTATCATGAATGTATGGTTGATAAGTTATTTGAGAAATTTAGGATTAATTCCCTTTTATGAATCCAATGTCTATACTCTATAAGAATATTGAATCCATTTCCATCTAAATCATGGATAGGGTTATAAGATCCTTTCTACTCAGAGAATCTGCCACTTTGTCTGCCTTTCCAGAATGTTAATGGATTTAAAAATCATAATTATTAACCATATCTCATCACTTTCATTGGCACATATTGATCTACTTTTATGTGAATATATACTTTAGGATTTTATGATATGTATATATGTCACAACTCTATCTATAGAGATAATGTTTCCAAATCCTTAATAAAAAGATAACTACATCCAATTTTATATCATGAATTGGTTAGTTATACTCATGGATATTTAATTGGAGAGAGGCATATGATATCCCCCTATAATCTTTTCACGAGTAAACAACCCAAGATTTTTTTAGACGCATAAATTTAGATCACAAATCCTTCCCCATTAGTGGGTAATGTGAGCACAAGTGTAGTGATTATCCTCTTATTTGACTCTTTAAATATCTCCTTGAATTAATCAGTCATTACAAAATTCACTCCCTTATGAGTTATATTTGTTAGTGGGATTGGAAATCATGATAATTTTCTAAGAAATCGACTATAGTACCATGCTAATCTAAGGAAACTATGGATCTCCACTACAGATGTTATTCTAATTCATCCTTTAACTTCCTCTATTTTTAAAGGATCCAGAAATATCCCTTTTCTAGTGAAAAAATACCCTAGGAATGTTACTTGGTCCAGGTATAACTTTGACTGATATTTCAATCTCTAGTATAGGAGGAAGTCCAAGCCATTCTTTGAGGAACATATTCTCTCACAATGGGCATGTCATAATGGATGATATTTTCCTTAGTCTCAATCACTTTATCTAGATACACTTTCTCATAAGGAAATAATATCCATGATCTAGATAATGATTCCAAAAAATATTTATCCTCCTCTTTACAATAGAATAGAATCAAAGCATGATTTATATTATGGAGGGTGAATTCCTTCTCCCAATAATTCATTTTGGCCCTATATAAGGAAATACAATCCATACCCAAAATTACATTGAATTCCACTAAAGGGAGTATCAAAAGGTTTACTGGGAAATTAATCCCACAAATATAGATAGAGGATAAGTTATATACTTGGGATGCAATAATTTCACCATTTTCTATTTTTACTAATAGTTACACATCCATGTTTTGATGCGGTGTTTGAATAGTTATAATAAACTTGTGTGATATGAAATAATGAATAGAAATATATCCATATAGGAAATATAAAGTTCATGAATGGATGATAAGCCTACCATTCACTATTTGATTTTGGTTCTAATCATTTACCTCATCCAAAATAGACTAAGAGATAAGAAATTTTAAACTATTAAATTGATAAAAGGGAAAGCATGAACATTGGAGGGATAAATCATAAATGAAATATATTACTTAACCAATGAATTTATAGGTTTAAATCTAAATTATCCATACTCTATTTCTTATCATAAATTTTTATGGGAATATTTGTTCCCTTCATAATGGTTTATAAAGAGCTTCTGAATTTAAAAAATCATATCTCTTAGGAGTGTCAAACTAGGTGTGTAACAAGGCATATTTATCATGGACAATGTGATGATTAATTTAATATAAAATTCTCCCTTTTTAGGGTTATTACCCCTAGGCACAACTATGCTAGATCCACACCCACTTATAGTATCCAGAAAAATATTTTGTTTCTTGGAAACTACTCATTATATACTTTACCAAATTTTAGGTATTTTTTCTTAGGTTTATTCTTATCCCTAAATATTTCACTAAGGTTTTCTAATCATAATCATAAAAAATAACTATACCTCCCTCTAATACCAACTATGAAAGTCCATATATTTTATATAACTTATTTCTAGATTTATTATCAAAAGATACACATAATACAATCCCAAAAGATCAATAGGCCTAGTGTCTTTAGAAAATTATATACATAGAACATTTACTTGAAATAGAAACAAAAATAATTTTTTTAAAACTCCATAACATTCCCTTAAAATCCATTGATCATCTAATATTGCATGAGATAACCTGGGGACGTACATAAGAAAGGAATGAGATATAAATCCCAATAAGGGAATAATCGAGGCATAGCATGATGAAATTAATAAATGTGATTAAAGTGATACATCAAGGTGAAATAAAAGGGTGATAATTATAAACATGAACATTAAAGAATGATATAAAATGATAACATCAAGGAAACATATGAATTTGTAAACAACATAAAACATGAAATCATATGCATAAGTCAAGGCTAACTCCTGAGACATCATAACATAGAGTTATTAGGATAAACTCCCAAACACTATACATCATGAGATAAATACATTACATAATGAATTTGAGGGATATATAATTCTATTCCCATCTATCACATTCATATTATGTATATGAATTTGTGTGAAACATAGATCATATAACATTATAATTTTTTATCAAATTTATTTACATGATTAAGGAGTGTGGGTTATATAAATATACATACCCAATAAATGAAGTATAGGTATATCTAGGTGAATATCCTTGAGTGTAAAAGGGGATGGGTATATATAACACAAATGTTTTGTGTGAAAAAACACAAGATAATTTTGGTAGAAAAATGAGTGTACATAAGGGTTCATGAAAGGGTTTAATGAGAGTGAAAGGTGGTCGATCATTTCTTGGGAATAATAAGGATAATAAATGAATATGTAAAAATATATTCCAACATGAAAAATTTGAAATAAAAAGGCATAATAAAATTAAAGTACTTGAATAAAGAGGGACATGAAGAGAATCCCTTACCTTGAGAGGGTGCTTGTAAAAGATTAGGAGGAGATTATTAAGATCTCAGAAACACCTTGGGAAGGATTTATAGATGTATAGGGAGAGTAACTTCATGATAAAGGGGTTTTTAGTGAAGAGGAGTAGAAGGTTGCGTGGGTATTTATAGCAAAATATATGGGAATTATTTATTAATTTCTAAACTTGGGGTTTAGACTCTATATAATAAAATAATCAAAACCACAAACCTTCCCATGTTTTTTGCTCATGGATTCTGAAAAATAGAAGTGGTTTTAAATTTTTTATAAGGATAGTAAGCAAACATATTAAAATAATACCATTGGTGATGCGAAATAAATTCATGCTCATAAAGAATTGATTTTAAAACCTCAAAATATAATATAGGTTTTGGAGGATTCATTAATGGTTTATAAAATTAATCAAATAACTTAAAAAACACATTATTTTAAATGGTAAATATATTTTTGTTCATGTATTACCTTTATAGTATTTATGATATCACTTTTTGGATATTATGATTTCATAATAGATACTATATATTTATACCGTATTTAATTTTTTCCCAAAAATCCTTCTGTCTTAGAAAATTATGAAAAATTCAACATTTTTTAATTTCAACATATTTTTTTCATAAATAATTTTAATTTTATAAAAAATATCTCTAAATATTATTATTTATATTTTTAAATTAAAATTCTTATTTACTAGAAAATACTTATTTTTATGATACTAACATATTTTAGAACCTTAAAAAAATTACAATGGAATTAATTAAATTATATTATAATTTACATATAAATAAATATTATTTAATAATAATATTTTATAAAAAAAAGAATATTTAAAAAATTCTTGTATTTATCAAAAAAGTGATTAAATTGAAACCATATATTTCCCAAAAACAAAATTTTGATTTCTTCATATCAAAATCTATTTTTATCAAAATCATTATATAATAATTTATAAAGTAATAATGAAAAGGGATAAATATAGTCATTATTTTATTAAAAATAATATATAAAAATTCATATTACTAGGGCCTAGATACAAAACCCCTTTTTAAATTAGCGTTATCCCTAAGGGTAAGGTGTGCGATGCCAATGCTTTCTTGGGGTGGTTCAATGAAAATGGTTTGGGTTGGGATCTTAATAAAATTAAGCTTCACCTATAAATGGTTTCTAATGAGATTTAGATGTTAAAACTAGGATTGGTCTTGGTCAAGGGAAAATCCCAATGATGCTATCTCCCTCAGAAGCCTTGATAAATGGGATTCATAGGGTACAATCATACTGTTCAAGGCCATCGCTTCTTCCATTTGTGTCAATTAGACTTTATAATAACCATTAATATATAACAATATTAGAAGTCACTGTATAATGGATATATTAACAATAGTTATAATGCTTAACAGTATTTTAAATATGAAAAACTATATTTTATAATTGTCCAAAGTAACCAAATTAGTGCATGTGTTTTCTATAACTACATTACTTAATAAGGCATTTATTCATTCAAAAGGAAATTTCACTTATAAAAGTTTGGTTTGTTACATTCTTCCCCCCTTTATAAATTTTACCCTCAAAATTTCATTTTCACACTAGAGAAAATGAGGGCACTTCTATTTCATCACCTCTTATAGTTCGCAAGTTTCTTCTTCAAACTTGTGGTTCCTCCATAATACTTTAACATGGTGGGTTATCTTGTTTTGTAGAACATTGTATCTATGATCTAAGATATTCACCAACTGTTCCTCATATAAAAGATCATCCTCTAAATGAACCACCTCTAGATTTAGTACATGTGAAGGGTCTGGTATATAATTCCTTAATCATATTTTATTTATTAATTATATTATTAACCATCCATCATCAATTTTATATTATTATTATAATATATTTTTATTCTAATGTTGGAAAAGTGGAAGTTGAATCCCACTTAAAGAATTCTTAAATAACACTGAGGACACTTGCCTTGTAAAAAGGTTCCTAGATGGGGTTTTCAATTAAATTTTAGATTTACTTTAATGCAAGTAATTCTGAATGAAATAAAAATATTTTAAATACTATTTAATTTTATATATATATATATATATATAACAAAAAAAAAACAAAATAAAAATATATTTTTATAAAATAAAAATCATGAAATGGATTCACCTATTTGGTTCAGGGGGAAAGATAAAATTCTGAAAATATCACACACTTTTGGCATCCCCCAAATTTTAGAAAAAGTGTGAAATGGTTTCATGCTTTTGATACCCATTTTGATAAATATACTTAACCTATATATTCTTTTATTCTATTTTTATATTATTTGTTGGATAATATTTATTTTTTTACTAGGTGGAGAGAGAACCCTTAGATAGCCTAAAAGCCCAAAATACATGTCCTGAAGGCCCAGTGGCACAAAGACCCTAATAAAATCCTACATACCTAAACTACAACAAGCCCTCCCGCTTGCCAATTGTCCATCCATGCCACCTCATCTACGTTTGTAGCCTTATCATTATTCCCTCAGTCTGTCATGTGCTCTATTTTCTATTTGATGCTTCCAGTGATCATTCACACTCACCATAGGTCTCTCAATGATCTCACCAAATCCTACCTACTCTCCAGCTATAACATCCTAATTTTCAGTATGTATTTTTTCTTTTAAATAATACTGAGTTTGATATCTTTCTTTACACACACTAAAATGAAGGTCATGATACATTATTAAATTAAATAAATCATATTTAAAATATTATTATGATAACATATAATATATCTATATATGATATAAAATATTAAAATTCTTTAAATTAGAAAATTAGTATAAAATAATATTAGAAACACTTAAGTTTAATAAGGCCATTTTTAAATAAAAACAATAGATCTTTATATTTTGTATTTTCTATTAAAATTTAAATAAATAATTTTTATAAATATAATTAGATTACATTAACTTTATTTTTGAATTTAAAAAATCAAAATTTTCTTAGTATGAAATTCTGATCATTTTCAGAAAATATCTATTTTTTAGTCGAAAATGAGGTTTTTCAATTTTTTTTTAATTTTCATGACTTTATCAATATATAAGAATGAATTATAAGGTTATAAAACCATTTAAGTGATTAAATATAAAACTAAATAATAACATTATAAATTTTAAAATATTATTTCACCTTATGAAATCCATGCTAATATTTTTAAAACTAATACAAAAGGTTACTTTAATAAAGAAAAATGTTTTATATATTTTCTTTTAATTAATTAATATTCTGTTAAAATTTCATTATATATTGATTTTAATGTTCCATAAACTTATTTTTTTAAAGAAAAATCAATTACTATCATGAAAAATCAGAAACCATAAAAATTTATCTTATATATAAGTTTAAAGTTTAAAGACACTTTTTTATTTTAAGTTTTTTTATGTGTTGTGTTTGTTTAAATTAAAATCATATTTTCTCAAAATTATGTAATGAATTATATTAAATGGTTCCCAAATTTATAATTATCATGTCAAAATTTGGTAATAATTTCCTACTTATACTTTTAGTAATAAATTAACTTACATGATTAATATTTAATTAAGAGTAATAAGTGTTTAAATGACTAATCTAAGTTGGATCAATTTTTACTAATTTAAATTAAACCTTAGACCTTATAGAATTTTTTTTGGTTGTAAAGTCTTAATTACATGTATTACTAACCTTCCATCACCTAACTCACCTAACTTTCATTCCTTTCCATTCTTACCCTTTACTTACTAATCTTTTCCATGGAAAAGTATTCTTTCCTCCCTTATAAAAGGGGGTGCACTTTAAACCTTTAAATGATCCTAGAATATTCTAAAATTACCTTGAAAACCTAACAAAATTTCATAAAATTTAATCCATTTACACTACCTAATTTCCCTGTTCACCACAAATTATCCTAAGTCCTTAAAATTTAAGTCCTTTATCATGAAGAAGTTCAAGGTCTCAACGTAGGTAACACATATTTATTAATGTTTCTTTATTATTATTTTCTTTATAAACCAACCATAAACATAACATAATAATAAAATCAGAATAATTTGTTTGTTTATATGTTATTATAATAATGTAAAACCATTATTTATTCTCCTACATCTACTAATAAAAACACCAATCATCGTTAGTGCCTGTGCACAAATTACCACATCCATGGAGTGATGCTTTCAGTTATTCATCACCACTTATCATGGATAGCCTTAATGATTGTATTTAAGGATAAATATTATTTATTCAGAAAATTTATTATTATTAAGTGATCAATTACTATCCACCTTCATCCCTCTCATTCATTGGATAACAGAAACGCTAATCGTGCATTGTGCAGACTACCAACTCCAAGAAGAATCTGTTTTCATTTTCTTCTAGTTTTTCATTAATTTTCCATACATATTAAAATATGTTTAACCATAATAAAAAATAAAAATAATATAAATATAATTCTATTGTAATGGTATTATATCAAAATAAACACCACCTTAACCATACTCACAAATTGAGTTAAAGCGTGTTCAAGTTCAGGTAGGTTTGAACACCTACTTGAAAAATGCTATAAAATTATGTCATAGATGATTAAGTAAAATTAATTACAAGTAATATAAATATTTAAATAATTATTTTTTCTTGGGTTTTAATGGATAAAATAATATTTAACTCATTAATTAAGAAAACACTATTCTTAGGTTGAAAATCACTGAAAATATTTTGTTGTCGATTTCATCTTCTAGGATAAAGATTAAGGTAAAAATGGAAGGAAATTTAAAATTAATAAATAATTATAAGTAATAAATTAAAATAAAATTAATTAAATTTTAATTAATAAACTTTTAATAGGAAAAAATACCAACATCAATCCCATGAAACTATTACAAATGGTCTAAACTATAAACACCTGATGTGGGAAAATAGGAAAAAACTAACTAATATACATGTAGTTAATGATTATAAATGGAAATTATAAATAGTTATAGATATTAATATGGTTTCTAAATTATTCATTAATATATTTATTCTTTTTATATAGGATCATGGTGTGCATCCAAATAAGTAGGGAAAAAAAGTAACAGTTTCTTCTTGAAACATACTTCTTTGAGACACATGTTCTTTTATGCACCTAATTTCTTTTAAATGGAATATATACTTACAATTGTATATTTAATACCATTTATTATCCTTATTCATGGTATTTTAACTTCAAATTCAATCTCTACTTCTTTTAAGTGTTTTTTATTGGAATTTTTCCTTAGTCATAAAGGATTTTTGTATCAAACTCTCTTTATTGAGACACATTTTACATTATGCACCAATCTAATTTTATATGATGTATATGCTACCCAATTTTTATTTTATAATGAAATATATTTAATTAATGGTATTTTAGGTTAATTTTAAATCAATTTATCCTTTAAGGATTGAAAAATAGTCCCCCTCATTGCGTATGGGGATCATCACCATTCACAAGGATTTTATGACTTCCTCCAAAATTCAACTGGTTCAATGAAAAATGTCTTTAAGGATCTTGTCATATTGAAGGTATTTGGTGTTACTGGTAGTTTCAAGAAACCTTAGGTGATGAATTACATTAGATGGATCCCCCTGCTCTCATTATGGATGAAAGTTAATGTTGATGTGGTGGCTTCATGTGAACCTAGACCCTCAGGGTGTAGGGGAGTCTTCCGCACCCATCAGGGATTCATTAAAGGATATTTATATCATTTTATTTATAATGTTTATGATATTAAATTTGAATTTTGGGAAATTACTAAAGCCATAAAATATGATTTTCATCATGGTTGGATGTTCCTTTGGCTGGAATCTAATTCAACTATGGAAGTAGGAATTTTCGAGGCTTAGTCAAGGAATGTTCCATGGAGAATGCGTTCATCCTAGACTAAATTTCTCTAGATTCATGAACAGATCAACATTTATGTCACTCATGCTTAAAGGGAATCCAATCAGGTTGCTGATGCTATTTTAAAGAGAGTAATTATGGAGGAAAGCTCAAATGGTCCTTTATGATCCAAAACTTCTATTCACATCTTATGGAGGCGTATGCGCATGGTGACTTGCATACTCATCTTTTAAAACCCCCTTGTAATTCCACTTTCCCCTTTTTATAATAAGTTTTCTAGGAACAGGTTCACCGGGCTCCAAAACCTATTAGATTAATTAGGAATAATTACTAGTGATTAATAATAATTAGTATTAATTAATAGTACTAAATAATAAATAACAATAACAATTAGTAATTAGTAATTAGTAATTATTAATAATTAATAATTACATAGTAATAATTAAGAATATTTAATGAAAATTTAAGATAATTAATTGGTAATTATTATTAATAATTAATATTAATTAATAATGAACTACAATAATAAAAAATAATTGATAATTAGGAATTAATGATTTATATTATTTTAAATATTATAATTATTCATTTATTTGATGAATGTTGATATATTCTATTTTAAATTATGTAAATTGATTCTTATCATTATCATATTATACACATAGGAAGTTGCATGATATGTGATTACATAAAATTTAGTTCCTTTCAACCAAGATTATAATTTTTATCCAATTATAAATTAAAAAATAAAGGTTATTTATGATTTATACATGTTAGGTGTTATGATTGTTTTATAATTTAGATCAATCTTGAGAATTCATCTATGGTTGGTGAGACTTTTGGTTGGGCTATACTAGCCCATGGATTTTAGTTCAATTATAAAGGGGTCCAATTGGAAACTTGTTTCGCAATACATACTCTTGGGTTAGATTTTAGTTTCATATGATTCTAATATTTTACATGAAAGGGTTTCATATAATTTATGCATGATATGATTTTGGATATATGTATTTTGGATGAGTAACACAAATTATTAGTTCTATAATTTGTTATAAATTAATATACTTGCACCATATTAATTTAATTGAAAGTATATGATAAAAAATTGAACCTTTAGAAGAATGTATAAATATAGGAAAAACATAAAATATGATAATGTGATCAAATGAAGATTCCTTCTCTATGAAATTTCCTTGATTGAAAGTAATAATATCACATAGATAAGAATTTCAATATACATTATACTATCATGGTTATAAATCCCTGTACTAGATCATTGGGTTTGAACTAGAGTGGTATGTGGCCTCATGTGTGCCCCCCCATATGCAAGAGGTTGTTGAAAAGCAGTGGGGGTATGAATTATACACCACAAATAATTTGAATTCATATCAATTCATCCAAAGGTAAAAAAAGTGGAAGTATTAATTATTAATAAAAGACAACATGGAATCATAATTACAAGCTATCCATGTAAATAACATCACATGTAATAAAAAAATGAACTCACATCTATTATACATCAACTATCAAGATAACCCCCACAAGTGGTTGATTAATACATTCTACATACAAAAAAACAAACGAATAATAGAGTTCATGATCAAAAATTATCTTTGATTGCATCCTAGTATCAACTCAATCCATAACCAAATTATCCTACCCAATCGACCAACATAGGAGCCTTCCCCTCACCTAGATCACCGACAAAAAAGTCTTCATGTTAACTAGGGTTCTTGTGTAGGGTGAAAGTATATAACACAATAGGAAACCACCAATAGTACCTTAACATAAGTATGGTGATATATATGTGATTGTATGAACTGGTAGAAAAAAATAAGCAATAGATAGACATGCACCCAATTTAGGTTATCATGTGCTAACCATGACACCAAAAATGTCGACTATACCTAATGTGGTTTATACCAGAAGGAAAGTTCATCAAGTATCAATGGAACCAATATATAAAACATAGGAAGATTAACTAAGTAGGGTGTAACATAAATAACATTTTTACACAGGCTGAACTATCCCATAACACAGGGTATGGTCCCAAAGCCAAGTATTATGCACCTTCTAGCATAGGAAGTATAACCTAAGAGTGTGTAACATAGATAACCTTCTGCATGAGATGAACCATCCCATAATACAGGGAATATTACCATGGATAAGTCTCATCAGTATGAAGTATATTTTAGTAGGGTGTAATATAGAAAAACCCCCTCATGATCTGAACCAATACCCTCATTCATGGTATGGTCATATGGATAAGCTCTATCTCAACATGGAAAACAACTAACATGGATTACCTAAAATACCCCATAAGTGTAACATCCTGACCTCAACCCATTTTATTGGAAATTATTGAGATTCCATTAACCTTAGTTGACATCCCTGAGACAAAAAAAGGGTGAAAATAAATGCTAAGGGTTTTACCAAACTACAGGGGATAATTTCCCCTTATATATATAACACAACCTATAATAAACGATTACAATAGGATAAAATAAACATGATGCATGATATAAAAACCAACCAAAATATCAATGATATAATAATAATTGAATTAGAGAAAAAATAGATGAAAATAAAATAGAAATTCTATAACATTACAAAACAAAAAAGTCTCCAAAGCATTTATGTGGAACCATGATGACTCCACTTTAAGATAATATCCAATATCTAACTCCCAAAGGACACAAATATAGTATCAATATTATTCTCTAGAAATTTATGAAATATTTACCTTACCTATATCATGATAAAAAAACATCTCTATATTAACTAAGGTGTATATACTAGGTGGTGAGTATACAACCTAGTAGGAAATCCCTAAGGCTTCCCATACATACTAATAAGATAAGAACACATCATCACATAATAATAAATGTATATAAATAAAATAAGAGAGGTTATCAAAACTAATAAATAAAGTCCAAATAATAATTAATGAAAGTATCCCACACCATGAAGGCCTCCCCTTTAATGAACACACACACACCCATGTAAGTACCCAACCAATGCATTTCCATCAAACATATCCACTAAACAGTCTATACTCATGAGCGATACCCATCCCCCCAGACCCAATTTGTCACCTAATAGTATAATCTTGTGCACCCTAACTCAAGAAAGGGTATTCAATTCCAAACCAATAAGGCCCTAGTATGCATCATGAACTCACACACCCATATCCAGGCTAATTTATCACATAAAATTACCTTTTTAACACCAAAACATCAATTATACATTTTATTAAATAGGTTGTGTGTTTCACCCACAACCCTTATTTTTCAAAGACACACCACAAAAAAGGTTTTCTGTAATAGATTTTACAAAAAATTATTTTTACAAAAGAACATCAAGATTTTACAAAACAAATCCTTCTAGTTATAGAAAGAGTGGAGTGGGAAGGAGGCCAAAAATATTTTTGCAACCTTATAGATCAGGAAACCCCTCACTTTTACTATAATATATTATATGAAAATATTATCAAAATCCATTAGAAAATATTGATTTGGGAATGGAAAACCTTTTTTAGGGTTCCTTTTAGGAGAGAATGGGAATATAATGAAGGAGAATGAAAATCATAACTCTTACCTTTGATTCCCTAGGCTCAAAGCTCTAAGATTTGATGGAATTAGCCTATAGATCAAAGAGAATCCAAAATCACAAAGAGGAACCATATGGTTTGAGATCCTTACTCATAGGAGGAAAAGTGAGTGTTTTTGGGGGAAAACTTGAGTTAAAAATCTAATTTTTAGAACTTATTAATTACATATCATGGTTGGTCCACACAATTTTAAAAACCATGTGGGTGATACTATACGACAATCATGTTTTCATAGTTTGGCTAAATAGTTTGGAAAACCATGCACCAATCATGAAAATCATCATTTTCCAAGAATTTATGAGGCCTCATGGTTTCTTCTTGGTTTACCCAAACCATGTGATATATATGTGCCACTTGTGAGCCTTCCCTTGGGTCCCATTTTCTATTTAAATAGTTACATGGGGAAACTACATGGTTTCCCCTAACTATGAATCAATCATGAACCCTCCAAAAAGCTTCCAAAACCACTTGAAACCTCTCAAAACTTTCCAAAACTCAACCCAAGCCATTTTATGCCTTAAAATAACAGTATGAAACAATAAAGAACCTAAAAATGGGGGTGTTAAATTCTCTTCACCATTAGGATTTCCATTCCCAGATAGCTGAAATTTTTCAGCATTTTGGAAGAGCTTCACCCATTACTCTAGGATATCCTTATCCTATTCCCAAGTCTCTTCATATATCTGAAAATGTTGACATAATACGCATAACTAAGATATAAATATACCATGAAAGGTATTCTCTTGATTATCCAAAATATGAATTGGGGTGTACACAAATGTCACATCAGGCTATAGAGTAACATGGTCCCAACTAATCACATGGGTAGGGTCGAGCTGATACTTCTTTAATTGAGATAAATGGAAATCATTATAAACTAAGTTTAACATTGGTGGTAAATACAAATGATAGGAAACATCACCAATGCATTCAAGAATCTTGAATGGTCTTACATATCAAGGATCCAACTTCCCTTTCTTACCTAATTAGTGATTCTATGACAACACTACTCTTTATTACACATTAATTCATGATTTATTACATAATATTACACATAATACAACCCAAAAGATTGATAATTATAGTGTCTTTGTGAATTAGGTACAGTACATAATAACTTAAAATAGGGAATACATCATCTTTATTGAAAAGTTCCTTAACATGATCATAATATTCCTTCATACTTAAAACTACATGGGATAACTTGGGGACATACATAAGAAAGGGGTGAGCTATAAAGTCCAGTAAGGGAATAAACATGGAATAACATGAAGAAAGTAAAACATGTTATCAAATAGGCATATCAATGGGAAATAAAAGGAGTGAGAATCATAAACACGAATAATGAGGCATGATATATCATGATAATCATAAAGGAAACATATGAAATGTGGCGACAACTTAAAACACCGAATCATAAACATAGGTCAAAGATAACTGTCAAGATAACAATATTAAAAAATTACCGTGATGGATTAGGTTCACTCATTAATAATTTACATGATGTATCATGATACTAAAACATTACCCAATGCATTGGAGCGCTATATAATTTAGGATACACCCATCACTTTCATTTCATTCTCATGCTTAAGTGTTCCACATAGATCATAAAATATGGATTCATTAATAATCATATTTAATTAAATTATCAAGGAGTGTAGAATACATAAATGTAAGTCCCCAATAAAGTATAAGTTTATAAAGGTGAACACTCTTGATAGGAAGTGGGTATGGGTATTAATACACAATTGTTTGGCATGAAAAACCATGGTGAAATTTTAATAGCATAATGAGGGAGTATGAATGTTCATGGGAGGTATTTATGAGAGTGAAAGGGGTATCTCATAAGTTAGAAATAAAATGTAAAATAAGCGGGATATGTAAGAACATATCTCAAAATTCTGAAATAAAGATAAAAGACACAAGATAATGAAGATACTTGAATAAATAGGAGAAGGAGAGGATCCCTAAACTTGAGAGGGTGATTCCAAATTAATGGGAGGAACCTCTTGATATATTGGGGGAACCTTGGGAGGACTCTAGAGAGGGAAGGGAAGAGTAAGGACATGATACAAAGTTTTTTAGTGAAGAGAAATGAGAGTTTGGGTGGGTTTATATAGGAAAAGAGAGGGGAGCTCTTTATTATATCTCAAACTTAGGTTTCGTATTATATATAATAAAGTAATCAAAACAAAAAACCTTACAATGGGTTTTCCCATTGTTTCTACAAAATAGGGGTGATTTTAATTATTTTATAAGACTAATGGAAAAAATTATTAAAATAATACCCTTACTGATGTGGAAGTGAGTCATGTCCTTAAAGAAATGCTTTTAAAACCATAAAATATATTTTAGGTTTTGGAGGATTCATAACGGCTTTATAAATTTAATAAAATAAAATTAAAATCACATTATTTTAAAGGGAAAACATATATTTGGTTCTGGATACCATGTATACTATTTATTACAACACTTTTGGGGTATTATGATGTCATAATACACACTATATATTTATGATGTATTTAATTTTTACTCAAAAATTTAACTATCTCAGAAAATTATGAAAAATTAACCATTGGATAATCTCAAAGTTATGATTACAAAAATAATATTAATTTTAACTAAATAATTTTCTAAATATGTGAATTTTTTCTTTTAAAATAAAATAAAAATTTATTGAGAAATGATGGGGTTTTTGACAATAGTAATTTTTGAACCATTAAAAACATTAGATTTGACTTCACAAAAATTATATGATCACTTATATTTAATAAAAAATATTTAATTATAATATTTTATTAAAATATTATTTATTTTAAAAACCCATTAAATCATCAAAATAAATTCCTTAATTGAATTTGAATATTACCCAAAAATACATTTTGTGTTTTATTGTATTAGAATAAAAATAATTTATAAAGTAATAATAATAAGATGAGAATATATTAATTATTATATAAAATATACATATTCATATTATTATGGACTTGATACATATCCATTTAATACACCATAAAACTCCCTAAGAGTAAGGTGTGCAATGGTGAGACTTTCATGGGGTGGTTCGACATACTTGGTTTGGGATGTGATCTCGATGAGCTTGAAATTATCCCATGAATAGTTTCTCTCATGATTAAGTTATTGTATATCATCTTGGGCTTATTCAAGGGAAAATAACAGTGATTCTATCTCCCTTGTAATCTCTGATAAATGAGATTTATATGGTATAATCCTACTAGTTAAGGCCATCACTTCCTTTGTCTGAGTTAATTGGATTTGTTAAAACCCTATATTTATACTAATAACATGATCACTATTCAATGAATATATTATCAAGAGTAACGATACTTAATTTTGTTTTAAATATGATAGGATATAATAAAACTAGATAAGTGCATGTGTTTTCTATATTTATAATATATAATAATACATTTAATTAAATCACAGAGGGAATTTAATTTATAAATGTTCGGGTCATTAAAATATTCCCCTTTATAAATTTCACCCTTGAAATTTTCATTTCACACACTAAAAAAGATGAGGGTAACTCTGTTTCATCACCTCCTATGGTTTCCTCATCTCTTCTTCAAACATGTAGTTTCTCCATAGCACTTTTAACAGGTGCATTGTCCCATTTTGTAGAACTTTATCTCTATGTTCTAAGATCTTCAATGACTGCTCCTCATAGGAAATATCATTATACAATGGTACCACCTCTATATTGAGTACATGTGAGAGATATGATATGTAATTCCTCAAGTGTGATATGTGAAACACATTATATACTTAAGACATGTCATGTGGGAGTACTAGTCGATAGACCACCACTCTAATGTGATTAAGGATCTCAAAGGGACTGATGTATCTTGGAATAATATTTACATTATTCCCAAATCTCATGAATTTATTCCATGGAGATATCCGAAGTAATACCTTGTCTCCAACCTCAAACTCTAGGTCACATCATCGATTGTTAACATAGATCTTTTTTCAACTCTGAGAAACCTTGATGTTCTACCAAATGGTCTTAACCTTTTCCACCATCTCTTAACCATTTCAAGACCTAGAAGTTTGTGTTCCCCAAATTCATCCCAACATCCAATTGTTCTATACCTCTTCCCATAAAAGGCTTTATAGAGATCCATTTGTATACTTGAGTGGAAACTGTTATTGTATGAGAAATCAACCAGCGGAAGATGTTGACCCCATCCTCCTTTAAAGTCAATTGATTATTCTCTCAACATATCCTCTAGTTTCTAGATATTCCTCTTATATTGGCCATCAATTTATGGGTGATAATCTATTTTTAAGTTCAACTCATTATTTAGATCATGTGAGAGACTCTTCCAGAACCAAGAGGTAAATCATGGGTCTTGATCTAATATAATCAATAGTGGTGTTCCATGAAGCCTCACTACTTATCTAATGAATATCCTTGCTACTTGATCAAGTGATAAGTCCTATTGAATTGTAATGAAGTGAGAAATCTTTATAAGATGGTCCACCACAACCCATATAGAATTATTTCCTCTTGATCTATTTGGAAGACTTGTGAAAAAGACCATGGTGATGTTATACCATTTCTATATAGGTATGGGTAATGGTTTCATTATCCCCTTGGATTTTTTCCTTCAATTGATGACATACAAAACATCTTGATGTATAATCCACGATCTCCTTCTTCATATTGTCCCACCAACAGTGTTCTCAGAGATCTCGATACATATTTGTGCTTCCTGGAAAAAGTGAAAAAATGTGAATCATCCAACAAATCCTTATTTAACTTAGGATTTTATGGAACATATAGTCGTGACCCAAATCTCACAACTCCGTCTTCATCAAAATTTAACTCCAAGGATTTCCATTTTTATACCTTCCAATTTATTTGGAATTCCCACATCATATCTTTGAGAATATTTTATCTTATCTATAAGGGATGGTTGAGAAATAATTTTTGAAAGGATTGATGATGTTCCTTTATTTATGATTACCATATCCATCCTTTTCAATTCTAAGAAGATCATATCCTTCTCAATTCTCATTAATGATAAAATTAATGGATCCTTTATACTTAAAGAATCTGCCACTTTATTTTCTTTCCCAGGATGGTAGTGGATTAAGAATTTGTAGTCCTTGATCATATATAACCATATTTATTGGCACATATTCATCTCTTTCATTGTTAATATATAATTGAGGATTTTTAAATCTATATATATATTTCACAATTCTCCCCAAAGAGATGATGCTGCTATATTTTCAATGCAAAGATCACTACATCTAACTCCATATCATGGATTGGGTAGTTCTGTTCTTAAAATTTCAATTTCCTTAAAGCATAGGTTATCACTTTATCATTCTTCATTAACACACATCCCAATACCTTCTTTTAATAATCACTAAATATCACAAAAATTTCTCCACTTATGGGTAGTTTGAGTATAGGTGAGGTGACAAGCCTCTTTTTCAACTCGTTGAATATCTCTTCGCATTTATCATTCTAAGAAAACTTTACTACCTTTCAAGTTATCTTAGTTATAGGGTTTTTAAATCATGATAAACTTATCAAAAATCGATTATAATACCTAGATAATCCAAGGAAACTATGGATATCTATCACAGATGTTGGCCTCATCCATCCTTCAATTGATTCTGTCTTTGAAGGGTCCACCTATATCCCATTACTTGTGATAATACACCCCAATAATGAGACTTCCTTTAAACAGAACTCACATTTACTATACTTTTCATAAATCTTCTCATTTTATAAGGTCTTTAGAACAGTTCTCAAATGTTCATCATGCTCCTCCTTGATTTTGGAGTATATTAGAATATCATCTATAAAGACTACCACAAATTTTTATAGGTAATCTATGAAGAATATATTCATCAATTACATGAATATTTATAGAGAATTAGTGAGTCCTAATGGAATTACTATTAACTAATAATTCCCATACCTTTTACAGGAAGTAGTCTTAGGGACATCCTCTTTCTTTAACCTTACTTGGTAACATCCTAACCAAAGATCCACCATAGAGAAGTATTATTATCCACATAGTTGATTAAACAAGTTATAAATCAGTGGTAGAGGATAATTGTTCTTTATTGTGATATTGTTTATTTCATAATAATCAATGCAAAAGCGCATTGAAATATTCTCCTTCTTGAAAAAGTGGACTGGTGCACCCTAAGGTGAAACACTTGGGCATATAAACCTTTTATCCAAATTATCTTGTAGTTGTTTCTTCAGATTATCAATTTACACAACAACCATTCTATATAGATTCATGGATAATAGAAACACCCTAGGTATAATATTGATTGAAAATTCAACCTCTCAGCTAGGAGGAAGACCAGAAAATTCTTTAAGAAACACATCGTCATATTCCCTCATAATGGGCATGTCTTCGAGGATGATATTTCCATTAGAATCAATCATTTTATCTAGATACACTTTATTGTAATGAAATAATATCCATACTTTATATTTTGGTGATAAATAATATTCATCCTCCTCCTTGAAATTGTACAGAATTGGGGGTTAATTCACGATACAGAGAGTGATTTCCTTCTCATGGTAATTTATCTTGGCTATATATAAGGAAAGCCAATCCATACCCACAATTACATAAAATTACATTAAAGGGAGTATCAAAGGTTTTTTTTGTGAATTTTGGACCAAAAATTTTGATAGGGGAGGATTTATATACTTGGGATGAAATAATTGACCCATTTTCTATTTTCAAAAACTGCTCTACTTCCATGATTTGTGGTGGTATTTGAATAGTCTTACTAAACTTGCGTGATATGAAAGAATGCATAGAACCATGATCAAAAAGTAAGTTATATATTGGTGAATTAATAACTAGTGAACCTATCACCACTTCATTTTCATGATCCACCTCAAAAATTGTGATGGAAAAATCTCACCCTTTCTACTTTGGAGGTTGTTGGTTGTCTCTGAAAACCCTTGGATTAGTTCATTGGTTTAAAAAGTGATCTGGTTCCTTACAGTTGAAGTAATGAACAATGTGTATAGGTTTTACCATATAATTCCTTTCCTCAATCATATTAGTGGGGTTCTCCCATTAGCAATCGCTAGCTGGGTGTCCTTCCTTCCCATACTCAAAGCATTTCCCCACCCCATTAGTCAATTTATGGGGTGCTTCTTTCCACACCTTTGACCAGTGGGATATTAAAATTTATTAACACCATTATATTTCTTCATCAGATTTCTAGAATTAAACTCCACTTTATTATTATTATCCCCATTATAACCTTGAGATTCAGTGATCTCTATTTTGAATTTGATGGCATATCGGACAATTTCCTCATAGCTATCAATGTCTTAGACCACTAGGGATTTTTGTAAACTATGTTTTATCCCATAAAAGAAGTGTTTAAACTTGAATTGAGGGGTAAAAATAAAGACATAGGTGTATCATAAAAGTATTTTGAAGTTTTCCTCATACACCCTAATAGATTCATCATCTTTTTAATGAGGGAAAATATACTTTTCTATTTTATCTTGGAGAGTGTGAGGAAAATATTTATCAATTTTTTTTATAGAGTTACTTCCACCCCATTTCTTCGATCTCTTACGTAGCCTTCATATTTTTGATCAATATACACCAATAATCAGATTCCCCCTCTATATAATAAATAGTTAGTAAAACCTTCTCTTTCTCATAACATTGAATGATGGAGAAAATCTTCACAATAGAGTTGATCCATTGTTCCATGATTAAGGGATCATGTGATCCTTTGAAAGTTGGAGGCCTTTATCTCATAAAGGTATTATTTGTAGCTTGTTATTTCTTAAGGGTATTTGTGTGCTCCTCCTAATCTAGGTTTCTATTCAGAACCTAAGTAAGGTATGAGAGTATCATCATAATGTTTTCAATTCCTTCTCCCATTGGGTTGGGAATCTCATTTGGGTAGTCATCACATTTTCATTCACATTGGTTGTTTACCCAATTCTTCATATTTTTAGGCATTAGATAGAAAAAGGGAAAATTAGGGATGAGTATTTTTAAACCATTAAATACATAAATGGTAATTCAATGACATAAAATGGATAACTTATAAATGACATTTATTTATTAACTTATGAATTTCTAGGATTAAATATATGTTATCCATGATCTATGTCATAACATATATTCTTATGGAATTTTTTCCCTTAATAATGGTTCTTAATGATCTTGTGAATTTCCCAAATAATATCCCTCAAGAGTGTCAAAATAGGTGTGAAACAAAGCCCATTTTCATACACCAGTTCCCAGTCGAGTCTAACTCAATATGGTGTTTTTAGGTTTTACCCCTATATACATCTGTACCAGAGCCACATCCACTTGTATTATCTCGATAGAGATGTATTTTAATTATAAAACACTTATTCTATAATTAAACAAAATTTAGGGATGTTTTCTTATACTTAGTCTTATGCCTAAGGCTTTCTCTATAGTTTTATAATCTCAATCCCAGAAATAACTAAACTTTTCCTTTGATACCAACTATGACAACCCTAATATTTATTACACATTAATTCATGATTTATTAAATAATATTACACATAATAAAACCTGTATGATTGATATGTATAGTTTATTTTTGAATTTGGTACATTATATAACAACTTAAAACAGGTAATACGTCACCATTATTTAAAACTTCCTTAACATGATCAGAATATCCCTAAATACTTAAAACTGCATGGGATAACCTGAGGACATACATAATAAAGGGGTGAGTTATAAATCCAAGTAAGAGAATAAAAATGGAATATCATGAAGAAATAAATACATGTTATACAATAGACATATATATGGGTTATAAAGGAGTGATAATCAAAAACATGAACAATGAGGCTTGATATAGTATGATAATCATAAAGGCAACATGGGAAATGTGGTAACAATTTAAAACACTACATCATAAACATAGGTCAAGTATAGCTGTTAAGATATAATGATGGAAAAAGTACTGTGATGGATTATGTTAAATCAATAATCCATTGCATTATGTCTCATGAGACGAAAACATTACACAATTAATTGTAGTGCTATATAATTCTGGGTGCACCCGTCACTTTCATTTCATTCTCATGCTTAAGTATGACACATAGATCCTACAACATGGATTAATTCATAATCATATTTTATTACATGATCAAGGAGTGTGGAATAAATAAATTTAATTCCCGAATAAATAATTGTAATTTCATAAATCTGAACACCTTTGATAGGAAATGAGTAAGGGTATTCACTACACAATTGTTTGACATGGAAAATTGCAGTGAAATTTTGGTAGCATAACGGAGGCATATGAATGTTCATGGGAGGAATTGATGAGAGTGAAATGGGTATACAAAAATTTATATATAAAATTTATAGTGATGGGTATATGGAATAATATATACCAACATTATGAAATGAAGATAAAAGACATATGATAACAAAATACTTGAATAAAGAGGAGAAGGAGAGGATCCCTTACCTTGAGAGGGTGACTCAAAATGCTCGGGAGGAGATTACTGAGAGCTTGGGGGAACCTTGGGAGGACTCTATAGAGGGTATTTAATAGTAAGTATATGGTTCCATGTTTTTTAGTGAATATAAATGGGTGATTGGGTGGGTTCATATAGGAAAAGAGAGGGGAGTTATTTATTATTTCTCAAACTTAGGTTTTGGACTCAATATAATAAAGTAATCAAAAAAACAAACCATACCATGATTTTTGACCATGGATTCTTCCAAATAGGGATGGTTTTAAATATTTTACAAGGATAATGGCCAAAATTATTAAAATAATATCCTTTATTATGTAGAAGTGAGTAATGTACTTAAAGAAATTATTTCAAAACCTTAAAATATATTATAGTTTTTAGAGGATTCATAAAGGATTTATAAAATTGATAAAATAAAATTAAACAACATTATTTTAAAGGGGAAAAATATATTTTGTCTTGGATACTATTTATAGTATTTATTACATCACTTTTGGTGTATTATTATTTCATAATACACATCATATATTTATACCGTATTTAATTTTTACCCAAAAATTCGACTATCTCAGAAAATTATGAAAAATTCACCATTGGATAATCTGAAAATTATTATTACAAAAATAATATTCATTTTATCTAAATAATTTTATAAATATTTGATTTTCACTTTTAAAATAATAATCTACATTTATTGAGAAACGTTGGGTTTTTTGACAATAACAGTTTTTGAACCCTTATAAAAATTACATTTGAATTCATAAAAAATATATGATTATTTATATATAATAAAAATTATTTAATAATTTTATTTTATTAAAATATTATTTATATAAAAATTCCATTAACTCATCAAAATAAATTCCTTAATTGAATTTGAATATTACCCAAAAATACAATTTGTGTTTTATTGTATCAAAATAAAAAATAATTTATAAAGTAATAATAATAAAATGAAAATATATTCATTATTATATAAAATATACATATTAATATTATTAGGGTATAGATAAATATCCCTTTAATACACTAGAAAATTCCCTAATAGTAAGGTGTGAGACAATGAAACATTCATGGCATGGTTCAACAAACATGGTTTGGGCTATGATCTCGATGAGCTTGAACTTATCCTGTAAATGGTTTCACTCATGTTTAAGTTGTTGGATCTCAAATTGGGATTGGTTAAAGGGAAATAACATTGATTCTATCTCTTTTGTAATCTATAATAAATTGGATTTATAGGGGACAATCCTACTAATTGAGACCATCACTTTCTTTGTCTATGTCAATTGGATTTTTCAAAACCCTATATTTATACTAATCATATGTTAACGATTAAACGACTATATTATCAATGATAATGATACTTAATTATATTTTAAATCTAATAAGATATAATAAAACCAAATAATTTCATGTGTTTTATATATCCATAATATATAATAAGATATTTAATTAAATCATAAGGGGCATTTCTTTTACAAATGTTAGGGTCATTACATATGCCCCAATATTAGTGAAACTCTAAATAAATCATGATTAAAAAATTTAAAAGATAAGGGTCGATGGAGATGATATATATAATATTTTTGATGTTTTTGGGCCATTTTCATGCATGAGTCTTGGTACAATTAGTGAAATTTCTCTAGTCTCTACCTGAAAAAGTGTAGAGAGACATATATAGGGATACATGTATCATTTCTTGTTACCTATTATTATTGGAAATTTTAACAAAATAAAAATGGTCTTCCTATAAACCAAAAAAGTCCACCACATAATATATGGATATATATTTCAAATTATGAATCGTGCACTCTAACTATACATCTATTTAAGGATGATACATTGTGCTCATGGTCAACTTGGTTTTGAGGGAATGTTGCAAGGACCGCTAAAACTATGAGGTAAATTTAGGGTCTTAGTCAGATATAATAGAAACTAGTACCCATGAAATTTCACCACTTCCTAGAGATAAATATTTTCCAACTCATCTATCATATTCATCTATTGAATTGAAAGGAAGTGCGTAAAATTCATGATTCAGTTAAAATCACCCAAATGGATTCATACTTTTGAATTATTCTTAGTAGGATGGTGATAAATTACATGGATTTTTTTTATGATTTCCATATAGGTATGGGAAATTATTGTAACATTGTGATATAATGTTAATGTTTAGTTTTAACCTATTGATTGGTGAGACATCACAAATTATACTTATCTAACTTTCACTTCATACCCAACCACAAAAAATGGTTTTTCATTTATCTATAAATTTTCTGAATATCTAGGTGGATAACCCACATAGAATGATGTTAAGTGGAAAGAAGTTAGTATTGGAAAGAAGGAGGAACTTCCATCTTATATCTAAATTGAAATACTGAATTTATATCTTGTGTATATCCATCAATAGTCTCCGCTACATCAATATTAGACCTCAATGTAAGACCACCATTGTTTGATTGCTGAACCTCCTTGACTTGTACAACCAAGTTAAGAATAAGTGTGATTATAAAGAAAACAACAACAATGTTATGCTCAATACATTCAATGTTATTATCGAAAATTACCCCCATTATCTTCCATTAGTCTAAGGATTATCTAACCATTTAGTTATATGACTTATGAATCAATGCCTCATCCACCAAATTCCATTTCCTGAGTGTATATATCAAGCCAAATATGAACACCTGGAGGTATTATATCCAACTTCGTTATCTCAGGTTCAAGTACCACTATGAAAAGATGTGCTTCAAGGTACTGTGATCTAGAACACTATGAAATTTTCTCTAAATAGATAGTAATGAATGTTTTAAGGCATAGACCATTGTATATAGTTCCAAATCATGGGTCATGTAGTTCTTTTCATGTATCCTTAATTTTCATGATCCATAAGCTATGAAATGATCTCTCTACATGATAAAACATCCCAATCTTGATCCAGATGCACCATAAAAGACACCATATCCCTCACCTAGTTCTAAAAAGATAGGGATAGGTACCTAAGTGAGTCAAGCCTTGATTTAATTGTTTTATTTTTGATAGAAATTACTCTAAAAGAATGGAATACCATTCATTGTCAACACAGTCATGGGAGAAGTAAGTTGTGAGAAATCATAGAAAAAGTGATGATAATAACCTTATAATCTTAGGAAAATCTGTATCTCAAAGGAATTATTAGGCGATTGCTAATAAATGAAGGCCTTAATTTTATTAGTATTGATTGCATACCTTTTTCTGATATGAAATTCACAAGGAAGTAAAATTATTATATCTAGAAGTCACACTAATAATTTTACATAAAGACAGTGCTCTTGCAATGTACCTAATATGATCTCCAAGTTCCTTTCACGATCATCTTTTATGTGAGAATACACTATTATTACATTAATGAATACCATAATTAAATAATACATGAATATATGAAAGATAATATTCTTCAATTCCATGAAGAATGCTGGAACATTAGTGAGACCAAAGGGCATGCCCAATTATTCATAGTGACAATAATGACTTCAAAAATCCATCTTGGGGGAATCCTATTTCCTAACTCAGAGTTTATGTTACCCTAATTAAATATCAATCTTGGAGAAAAACTTGGATCCCTTTAAAATATCAAATAGATCCTTAATTCAAGGAAGATGATATCGATTCTTTATCATAAATCAATCCAGATTATGATAATCAACAAAAATTTAGAGTGTTCCATCCACCTTCTTAATAAATAAAACTAGAGCAGCCCAAGGCAACATATTTGGTCTTATAAAAACCTTTATTTCCAATTATTCTTGCTAGAACTTAAGTACTCATAATTATTTTTGTGCCATTATATATGATGGAAGTGAAATAGGATTCATTCCTAAGAGTAGGTCAATAAAAAAAATCTACATCCCTTTTTTGTGATAGACTATTGAAGTTATCCCAAAAGAAGTTAGGGTATTAATATACCATGTTAGGAAAAATTATATGTTTAGTTTCCACCATAGGCCCCAAGGTGATCACTACCAGTTAACACGAGATGGTCCCAACCACTTTCATTGAAGGTCTTGGACTGTCCACATTCACATCCATCCCTATTTGAATAACCGAACAACTCTTTCAGGAGGTGTAAAAGTTAATCACTAAGTGTAGTAGTCAATATGTGTATTAAATTCCACTATCCAATTAATTCCAAATATGAAGTCAAAGATATCCATTTCTAAGATTTTGAACTCCTAGAAAAAGCAGAACACTTCGATAGTGATGAAACATGATAAACATTTAAAACCTCTTCACACTTGTTTTTCTAGAGGCATATTGATTCTTATAACATGAGGCAAATTTTCCATAGACAAGTCCATTTTTTTTACCATTTAGAACCCCTATTTTGAGGTACGTATCCTTTTTTTATGATTTTTTATGTGTTTAAAGTGCATGGGATGAGTTAAGAAGAGGTTGGGAGAGTTTGGAATGGTTTTGAATAAGTTTGGAGGATTTTCTTAGGGAGCACAGTTTGAGCATGGTTAGGGGAAACCGTGCGGGTTCTCTAGGAAACCATGAAAGGGGAGGAAGTAGGCTTAACATGGTATATTCATGGGTTTCCAAACCATGTGGTGCAATGATGTGGACCCCTCCTCTCGAGACATCGGCGTTTGCACAGTTAGCGCATAGTTTGTCAAACTGTGCTGACTAACCGTGTGACCACTTAAAGGAAGAGTTTTTAAATTTGGTATCCTTCAAGCTTAACCTATTTCACTATCAATATTCTCTCACTCGATCCTCACTTGGGATTTTGGGTTCTCATAGGTTGAAGGTGCTCTCCCACTCATTTTGGAAGCGATTCAAAGGGGTTTCTTGGTGTTTAAAAGGTGGTTTCTTCTGGGTAAGTCTCTCCTCTTGGTTTCTTTGTGGTTTCCTCTAGATCTTTATCTCTATATCTCTTAGTTTTATAGATCTACATCTAGTTAATGTAGATATAGTGTTGGGGTTTCCTTGGGTGTTGATTTTAAGGCTTGTGGATGATAGGTAAGGAGATCTAGAGTGGTTTTTGTGAAGCGTTTTCCCGGAGTGGGGTGCAGTTGCTTGTGGGTCGATTTTCCCGGAACCCTAAAGGTAGGTGGATTCTATCTCAACTCCACTTGGTTAGAATGAGTGGTTTTTGGTTACAATTAAATTTTTTTCTTGAAATTAATTGTGATAATAATGTGCAAATCTTGTTTGAAATCCATTTGGTGATGATTTGGGGGATTTTGGGGAAAATGGGTTATTGTTGCTAAAGGGGATTTATTATGTTATTTTAAAATGTTGATTTTAAAATTGTTAGTGTATAATTATAAAAAAAATATATGATGAAAAAAGGTTTTCTATAAATATGTTTACTGTAAATGTTGTTTGGCATGGAAAACAATTAAATGGTGTTTTCAATAAATGGGCGATTTATTGAAGTGAATTGGCCTGTGTTAAAAATGGTTGTGTGCTTATTGTACGACCTTGGTGATTTTTGATTGTTGGTTGGTTGAGTGTTATGGATTGTGTTGGTTGTGTGGAAGTGGGTGGGAAGTCTCACTATAAAAGGTGATGGATAGTGGTCGGAAGAACCACTATATCCGATAGTGGTCGGGAAGCACCGCTAGATGAAAATGGGGTGAACGGGATGGGCGGAAGTCCCACCGTTATGGTTGATTTGTTATGTGTTTCTTTACAAGATGGAAATTTTTGTGATAATGTTAAATAGTGAGATGGCTTATGGAATGATTGTTTGGATTTCCCTTGGGTGCTTGGTTTGGGTGAGGTGGCTTGGTAAGAGTATGTTTGGCACATGATATTGGTTTCACTTGTGATTTTTTTATATAAAATACTTTATATAAATGTGATAACAGTTTTGTCCTAGTGGCGTGTGTAGGGAAGTCATTTGGGGAAAACCTATTGAGTATTAGTACTCACCCCATTCTTTGGCACTTTGGTGATTTTGCAGATGTCGTATTTCGGGATACAGGTAAAGGTAAAACATCTCATTGCTAGTGGTTCGTCATGATGCTTGGGATATGTGGTGGTGCTTGGAGCATGGAGCTTGGTGTGGAGTCGTGGAGTGTGTCTTGGATTATTTTGGGTCTTTTGTTTAGTCTTCCACATAATACTCTGATATTATGTTGGTTGTATTGGTTTGTGGGTTGTATTGTGGAATAGTGTAGTTCCCTTTTGGTAATCTATGAGTTGGTTGTTTTGTTGACATGCATCATGTAGTTTTTTGATAGTGGATCATTTGGTTAGTTGGTTTTTTCTCAAGGAAAAATCGTTCCCCAATTGATTATTGAATCCCTCAGCATTTATTTCCAGCATTTGGCACCTTGGGAACATTGCTTAAGGCCATGTAACCCTCACCGCCTCCTCATGCCAATGAGGTAGGGGCAGGGTGTTACAAGTGGTATCAGCTTATTCTGTCCTTTCGAGTTGATTCTCAGATTTGGAGTTGACATTCGTTGTGGTATATTTCTTGAGTTGGGATGGTAGCAAGGCTTAGGAATGTCGGAACATGGAATGTATAGAATAAAAGGACGTAGCGAACCCTTTTATGCTGAACTTCAAGTTACGAGGGAGTTGGGTAGATAAGTGTTTTTGAGACACTTATAGGAATCAACAATCTCATTGTCATGGGTGTAGCCAATGAGATTTTCTTGGCATATATGGTAGAAATGACTTCCCTCTAGGATGCATATTTCATTAGGCATAATGATTTATGGGCTGAATTGAGAAATGATTTTTCAAATGTGTGAAATTGTAATGTGAATAAATTTGGTATTTTGAAAATGGTTTGGTTTTAAAAAATGGTGAAACATGGAAAATGTGGAAATGTGGAAAGCCTCATTGTGATAGTGTTGTGTAATGTGATTTGAAACTGGAATTCTTGATGTCTACAGAAGTGAGACTCATGGTTTTTTGTTTTCTGTTTATATAAATGGCATCGGGTAGGCATCATAGAGACCAACCGAAAGTGTCTGACGAGAACGTGGTTGTACTTGAGCCCCAAATGAACCAGCAGTTAGTCCAGAGCACAGTTCAAGCTTTCTAAGCTGTGGGAAGTGTGAATAGAGTGGAAGAGCCAAAGTATGTTGATTATGCGGCTCAGTTTCAAAAGCAGGATCCACCCATCTTTAGGGGTGATTCAGACTTAGAAAGGGTAGAGGCATGGCTGTCTAGAATGAACAGAAGTTTTGAATTCTTGGGGGTGCCGTTAGAGCTAAAAGTAATGATAACAATTTACAAGCTATAGGATCTTTCTCTTCAGTTGTGGGAGTTGGTAGTCGAAGAGGGAACAGAACATGGTATGACGTGGGAAGGCTTTGAGGAATTGTTTAATAAAAAATTCTACCCACATACATTCAGAATTCAGCGCATAACTGATTTATTCAGTCTGAAGAAAGAGCATATGTTTGTGATGGAGTATCCAACTAAGTTTATGAGCTTAATGCGGTTTTCACATGAGGTTTCGGGTAGCATGTCATTGAAGGCAAGGATCTTAGAAGTGGGGTTAAGGAAAGAGATCCATTCAAAAATAGTAGTGCTGTGTATTAGTGATTACACAGAGATGGTGAATCGAGCATCGGTGGCTGAGCGAGATCTGTAGGGAGCTCCGGGTAGAGGAAGCATGGTGGTACCCATGGGTAATAGTGGGAACTCTAATGCTGGGTTCAAGTAGAGGAGGGACACTTATTCCCAAGGCGGGAGTATCACACATAATCCAATGACAGGATCAGTAAATCTTCCTTCGAAGCCCCAAAGCAAACCAGGATGTTTTCAGTGTGGCTCTACAGCACACATCAAGCGGGACTATATGACACAACCTCGAGCATGTCACAATTACAAGAAGACGGGAAATATTTAGTGCTATTTTAGGAATGTTCCAAGGTCAGGTGTGCATGACACTATTCAGGGATCACATACGTCGTATGATTTGAAGGGACGTGTACAATAGCATACCCCTCGTTAGTAGAGAAAAGTCATCCATGGTGATTCTCGGAACACCACAACTCCTCAGCAGGGTAATAAAGAGAAGAGTGTGGAAAACAAGGTGTTGTTCAGAGCCGAGAAGGTTGTGGTGGATAATCATTTGGGACCATCCACGGTGCGTGGTACTATTCTTTTGAATTATACCTTGATGTAAGAACTGTTTGATATGGGTGCTCACACTCTTTTATTGCTGCACGTGTGGTTGAGTTGCTGGGTTTAAGGGTAGAAATGATGCCTTTGGTTTTGAAACTTCAAACTCCTCTGGGTCGAAGAGAGTGTCGAGCCTTCTTGTGTAGAGCATGTTGTATCGTTGTGGGTGAGGTTGAGCTAATGTGGAATTTATTATTTCTTGAGATGGATGGGTATGATATAATCCTGGGAATGGATTGGTTAGTGGCGTTTAAGGCCCACATCGACTGTAATGCATGAAAAATGGATTTTACAACACACTATGGCATTAGACATCTCTTTAGAGGAGAGTGGTATGAAAGGAAAGGTGCAACGGGTTTGTTGGCACTAGTATAGGGAACGCTATCGTATCAGTTGGCGGTGTTGTCATTGGAATCGATAGAGTGTGTTGAGAAGAGTGTTCTTACGGCAGTGGTGGATCAGTTCGTGGATGTTTTTCCTGAATAATTCTCTGGGTTACCTCCTGTAAGAGAAGTGGAGTTTACGATTGATCTCCTTTCATGGACTAGTCCTATCTCACTTCCATATTACCGAATGGCACCCACTGAATTGTGGGAATTGAAAGTCCAGTTAGAAGATTTAGAAAACAAAGGGTTTATCTGGCCTATCACATCTCTGTGGATAGATCTTATGTTGTTTGTGAAAAGGGCGGATGGAACTTTGAGGCTCTGTGTTGATTATCGTAGACTTAACCAAGTTATGATAAAGAACAGATATCCACTTTCAAAAATTGATGGTTTGTTCGACCAGTTGAGGGGATCTCAGTGGTTCTCCAAGATTGAACTGAGGTCGGAATATCATCAATTGCGGGTGAGGAAGGACAATATTCCTAAAATAGCTTTTAGAAGTAGATATGGCCATTATGAATATGTGGTTATGCCCTTTGGTCTAAAGAATGCGCTAGTGGTGTTCATGGAATTGATGAATCAGATATTTCAGAGATATCTAGATTCATTTGTGGTGGTGTTTGTTGATTATATACTAGTGTATTCGAAAACAAGGGTAGAGCATGAGCAGCACTTGACGATTGTGTTGGGGATCTTGAGGGATCATCGGTTGTATGCCAAATTGTCAAAGTGTGACTTTTGGATACAGGAAGTCCATGTTCTTGGAAATTTGATTTCTAAAAGGGGTGTTTCAGTGGATTCAGAAAAGATAGAGGCAGTTATCTCATGGAAACCACCAAATAATGTTTTTGAGATACGAATATTCCTTGGTCTAGTTGGGTATTATTGACATTTTTTTCATGATTTTTCAAAATTGGATTTTCCAATGATAGCTTTGAAAAGGAAGAATGTCCCATTTCAGTGGGATGGGAAGTGTAATAAATGTTTTGAAGAGCTAAAGGGTTGTCTTACATCAACACCAATCTTGGTTTTTTTAGAACCGGGAAAAGGGTACGTAGTATATTGTGATGCATTGGGATCAGGGTTGGGGTGCGTTCTCATGTAAGGGAATCATGTGGTTGTGTATGGCTCATGATATTTGGGGGTTCATGAGAAGAACTACCCAACTCATGATTTGGAATTGGCAGTAGTGGTTCATACTTTGAAAGTGTAGCGTCATTATCTCTTCTGTGAGAAATTCACAGTATATACAGATCATAAGAGATTGAAGAAAATTTTCTCACTAAGGGATTTGAACGCGAGGCAAAGGCGATGGATGGAATATCTCAGGATGTTTGATTTTGACTTGATGTACACACCGAGTAATGGAAATTCGGTGGTAGATTCATTAAGTATAAAATTATATGCTCAGGTGGTGAAACAGGCATCAGACCAGTGGCAGTTGATGTCAGTTATAGTTGACATGCGGTTGGAATGTGAGTGGTCTTCTTTTTGGTTTTGTTGATTCTTGACTTGGTTGGCCTAGTTAAAGAGGCACATATATCTGATTCTGAGTGTGTGACCATGAGGTCTAAACTCAATAGTGGGGAGACTATTGAGGTTTGGAAACTGAATGGAGATTCCATTTTGTATTTTCGGAATCATATGGTTGTACCAATTGCTTTTCAGGAGGATCTTCTCAGGGCGTATCATCATTCCATGTGGGTTGTTCATCCTAGAATTCAGAAAATGTATAAAGCATTGAAATCATAGTTCCAGTGGGCTAGTATGAAAATAAAAGTGGCTGAGTTTGTTTCGAGATGATTGAATTTCAATCAGGTCAAGGAAGAGCATCCGAGGCCAGTGGGAATGTTGCAGTCTTTACCAATACCTGTTTGGGAGTGGGAGCAAATAGAGATTGATTTTTTCACAGGTCTCCCAATAACGGTCATAAAGCACGATACCATTTGGGTGATAGTGTATTGGATAACGAATTCATCCCATTTCATTCCAATTCGTGAATCTCATACGGTGGAGGATATGTCAAAAATCTATAACTGGGAGGTGATAAAGAGGCATGGTGTTCTAGTTTCGATCGTATCTGATAGAGATCCGAGGTTTACATCTCATTTCTGGAAATCATTACAGCAAAACCTTGGAACTAATTTGACCATTAGTACGATGTATTACCCTTAGACAGATGGTCAATCCAAGAGGAAGATACAAACTTTGGAGGATATGTTGTAGGCTTGTGTCATGGATTTTGGTGGCTCGTTGAAGGAGCAATTTTTGTTGGTTGAGTTCTTGTACAATAATAGTTATCATTCATCCATAAATATGGATCTTTTTGAAGCATTGTATGGGCAGCCATGTTGTTCTACACTATGTTGGGTGGAGACGGGTGAGTCCTTGATTGTTGGGCCGAGCCTTGTCCAGGAGACTATGGAGAAGATCAAGTTAACCAGGAAGAGAATAGAGATGGCTCAGAGTCATCAGAAATCATATGTGGATCATCGTCGACTGTCGTTTTCATTTGAGTTGAGTGATCATGTTTTCCTGAGGATCTCTCATAGGACGGAACATTGCCAGTTTGGGAAGTAGGGAAAGTTATCTCCGAGGTATATTGGGCGTTTTGAGATTCTTGAACAGGTTGGTGAGGTGGATTATCATTTGGATTTTCCACCTAGGTTCAGTGCGGTGCACAATGTGTTTCATGTGTCACAGTTGAAAAAGTATCTACCAGATTTGGGCCATGTTATTTGATGTGATCATGTTGATCTAGAGCCGAATGCTTCATTGGTGCACGTGCCAGTGCGGGTTGTGGATAAGCAAGAGAAAGTCTTTCAGGGTAAAATCATCAGTCTGTTTCAGGTTTTGTGGTAGCATGGCCAGATCCAAGAAGAGACTTGGGAGTGGGAGAAAGAGATGGTCGAGCAATGACCTGAGCTCTTTCAGCAAAGGGTGGGTTCATTACTTTCTGAGGATGGAAAGTCCAATGGTGGGGAGAATGTATCACCCTCTATTTGAGGTATGTAGCCTTTTTTTATTATTTTTTATGTGTTTAATGTGAATTGGATGAGTCGAGAAGAGGTTGAGAGAGTTTGGAATGGTTTTGAATAAGTTTGGAGGCTTTTCTTAGGGAGCACAGTTTGAGAACGGTTAGGGGAAACCATGCGGGTTCTCCAAGAAATTGTGTAGGGGGAGGAAATATGCTTCACATGGCCTGTGCATGATTTTACAAACCATGCAAGGCAACCGTGTAGACCCCTCCTCTCGAGACAGTGGCGTGTGCATGGTTAGCGCACGGTTTGTCAAACCGTGCAGACTAACCATGCGACCACTTAAAGGAAGGGTTTTTAAATTCAGGATGCTTTGGGCTTGAACTATTTCACTCTCAATATTATCCCACTCGATTCTCACTTGTGATTTTGGGTTATCAGAGGTTGAAGGTTCTCTCCCACTCATTTTGGAAGCGATTCAAAGGGGTTTCTTGGTGTTTTAAAGGTGGTTTCTCCCAGGTAAGTCTCTCCTCTTGGTTTCTTTATGGTTTCCTCTAAATCTTCATCTCCCTCTCTCTTGGTTTTCTATATCTACATCTTTTGCATGTAGATCTAGTGTTGGGTTTTCCTTGGGTGTTTATTTTAAGTCTTGTGGATGATAGGGAAGGAGATCTAGAGTGGTTTTCGTGAAGCGTTTTCCCGGATTGGAGTGCAGTTTCTTGTGGGTCAATTTTTCCAGAACCCTAAAGGTAGGTGGATTCTATATTGAATTAACATGGTTAGAATGAGTGGTTTTTGGTTACAATTAAATCTTTTTCTTGAAATTAATTGTGATAATGATGTGAAAATCTTTTTTGAAATCCATTTGGAGATGATTTGAGGGATTTTGGGGAAAATGGGTTACTGTTGCTAAAGGGGCTTTATTATGTGATTTTAAAAGGTTGATTTTAAAATTGTTAGTGTATAATTATCAATGAAATGGTTGATGAAAAATGGTTTTCAATAAATATGTTCAATAGAAATTTTTTTTTGGCAGGGAAAGCAATTAAAGGGTGTTTTCAATAAATGAGTGATTTATTGATGTGAATTGGCCTATGTTGAAAATGGGTGTGTGCTTATTGTAGGACCTTTGTGCTTTGTGCTTGTTGGTTGGTTGAGTGTTATGGATTGTTTTGGTTGTGTGGAAGTGGGAGGGAAGTCTCACTATAAAATGTGATGGATAGTGGTCAAAAGAACCACCATATCAGATAGTGGTTAGAAAGCACCGCTAGCTGAAAATGGGGTGAACGGGATGGGCAGAAGTCCCTCCATTATGGTTGCTTTGCAAGATGGAAATTTTTGTGATAATTTTAAATGGTGGGATGGATTATGGTATGATTTTTTGGATTTCCCTTGGGTGCTTGGTTTGGGTGAGGTGGCTTGGTAAGAGTATGTTTGGCTCAGTGTATTGGTTTCACTTATGATTATTTTATATAAATTTCTTTATATAAATGTGCTAACATTTTTATCCTAGTGGCATGTGTAGGGATGTCATTTGGGGAAAACCTACTGAGTATTAGTACTCACTCCCTGCTTTGGAACTTTGGTTCTTTTGTAGATGTCTTATTTCAGGATATAGGTAAAGGTAAAACATCTCATTTCTAGTCGTTCGTAATGATGCTTGGGATATGTGGTGGTGCTTAGATCATGGAGCTTGGTGTGGAACTGTGGAGTGTGTCTTGGCTTATTTTGGGTCTTTTGTTTATTCTTCCACATAGTACTCTGATATTTTGTTGTTTTTATTGTTTTATGGGTTGTATTGTGGAATAGTGTAGTTCCCTTTTGGTAATGTATGAGTTGTTTGTTTTGTTGACACTCATCATGTAGTTTGTTGATAGTGGATCATTTGGTTGGTTGGTTTTGTCTCAAGGAAAAATAATTCCCCAATATTTTCTAGAAGCCCTCGACATTTATTGTCAGCCTTTGGTGCCTTGGGAATGTCGCTCAAGTCCAAGAAACTCTCATCACCTCCTCAAGGCAATGAGGTAGGGGCAGGGTGTTACATACCACCTGAGAAGTAATAAAAGAATGAGATGCATCAGTGTCAAATAAAATATGAATTAAAGTAGAGTTAAGAAGAATGGTACCATGAAAAATCAAGGTACATATTTCTTCATTTGACACACTCTACTCAACTCTAAAAATTTATCAATCCACTCCCACTGGTTGGATCCTACACTCATACTTAGGCAGCGATGAATGAGGTGCCTGAGTTTTTATAGAATAACCCTGACTACTTTGATTATGAGAGTGAGAAATGATCTAATGAGAGTGTCCTGGTTGGGCATGGGAAGCCCGTGACATAGAAAAACCATCACCATCATTTGAATTTAGAGGCTTCATACAATAACATCAGATATTCCCCATGCATCCATAGTAATAACACTCTCAAGGAAGTACTATAAATTCCCTCTTTATGTTATATAAATATCCATATCAGAATTAACCCAACTAGTTACTGTAATGTGAAGGAAAGGAAACTGATCCATTGGATAGGTTCTATGGTTCTCTAGTACCCTAGGAGTAACTCTCCCCTTTTTTCTTATTTCTAGCACTATAGTTCCCATTTGTTTCTATGAGGAAAAAGGTTTTCCCTCCACTGAGGTTCCCAATAAATTATTTCTACAACACCATTTATTTATTTATAATATATATGTAATTATAAATTCATAACATTTCCACTCTATAATGAATTTCAGATCCTAGGCCTAATTAGAACATCCTTTCCTTGAGAGATTCATTAGATGCCACTTCTGGTGATAATCATGAAATGTATGTAAATTGGGTTCCATATTCTATAACCAATAGGTTTTCCTACCTTAGTTAGAATAAATATATTGTTCATGATACTCATAAGGTATTCAGATAGAGTTTTTTGTTAAAAAATTACTCAAATCCATCCAAAGTAAGGCCTTGATCAACCTTTTCTTAGAAAAATAAATACCAACATTGCCATGATAGGTCCTAAAGAATATAAAATACTAACTTCACATTGATTCCATCTAGGGTTCCCAAGAAATCAAAGACTCTATTCATCCTCCCAATCCATGCTATTGATTTCTCAGGTACCAAGTCTCTCAGAAAGATTGATGGGTTGTGCCTTTGGAATTCCAGTGATATAACCACATTATGTTTTTACCCAGGCTGATTTACTTTTTTTAACAATATTGAACACTTTTTTAATGATTCTAACCAATTGTTTAATCACCTGTGGTTCCTTAGGTGGAACCATATTTTTCAACAACATCCTATTACTGGTTTATGAGTCTTCTGAAGGGAGAAAACTTTGTATATCCATATAAAAACCCTTACTCAGTCACAACCAAAAATTTAATCACATATATTTTACCATATTCTAAAAAATAACTATAAGAATAATAAAATATCATAATAATAATGTAGTACTAGAGGTAAGTCTCATTAATAATTCATGATACATAATTCTCATAGGCTAAACCCACGATGATGTGAAGATAGAAAACTTAGAAGTTCTTAACAACACTTTTTATACCTGAACCATCCTAGTAACACAAAGTTTAGTGTTAATAGTTTATATATGACTTTTTATACTCTAAATTTCAAGTCCCAATACATATTATATCTACACCTACAATCCCAAATGATAGAATATACCAATTGATACCATTTGCAACATTTTGACCACAACCCATTGTCTTGGGAAGAACTGAGATACCACTAACCTTAGGTGGTTTATAATAAAACCCAAATGATTTCAATAAATTAAAATAGATTCAAAAAATCATGTGGGAATATTTTCCCTTACATATATTACACAACCTACAATAGATGATTACCACAAGATAAAATAATTATGACGTATGATATAAAAACCAACCAAAATATTAATGGTAAAATAAGACTTGAATAAGAGATATAGTAGAAAAAATAAAATATAAATTCAATAACATCCTAAGGCACAAAATTATATAAAGAACCAATGTGTCACTATGATGAATCCACTGAAAAAAATCTCTATGCTCCAACTCCTAAAAGACAGGACTGCAATATCAGGACGCTTCATTAGAAAAGTATGAAATCCACTTCTTATCTATATCATGGTAAAAAACATATACATATTCACTAAGGTTCATATTCTTGGGGTGAGTATAAAACCCAATATGAAATCCCCAATACTTACCACACATTCAAATAATATAAGAACACATTATATTTGAATAAGAAATGTTTATATACAATAAGAGAGGATATCAAAACTAGTAAATAAGGTCTAATGAATAAGCATTAATTAGTTTTGATTTAATTGGTAATGGGTTAAAGGAATTTAGTGTATAAGAGTTGGAGGAATACATCTTTTGGATTTAATGAGTTAATGGGTTTATGATACTCATCAGGAAATAGATGTACATTTCACATGATGTTCTTGGGGGTGTGTAGTTTGACTGAAAAAGGTGTCGATATTTCCCCATTATTATCACATTATTCCTTCCCCAACTATAATTCAATATATATGTAAAGATGTTTTTTATAGGGTCTCTATTTTTAATTTTATGATTGTTCATTACCATTTTATTTATTCCCTTTTTGAGATATAGAGACTCGAGACCCATATATTCCACCTATTTAAAGGGAATATGACCATCATTTTGAGGGATGTGTCATATATTTTGGGTGTAAAGACAATTGAATTTTGAAGTAGAATTCATTTATTTTTCCAAAATTTAATTTTTTTTGGTTATTTAGTGATGTTATTAGGTAGTTTTTGAGATTGGTGACATTTCAGAGAGGGTTTTTCAAGGCCTTTCTATTGTAAAATAACACCAAATTCCACCGGGTTCCTAGTATAGGGAACTATGTACCCAGTATAGTACATTGAGTACCTAATGTACTTTTTAGGGGCCTTATAGGCCCTAGATCCTGACTATCTAGCAAGTGGAGGTTAACCGGATAACCAGTGCACCAATGGGTACCTAGTGTAGGTCAACCAGGTACTTGCTGGTCTAACTAATGATTTTTAGGGTATTTTCCATATTTTCACCCACAAACCCCTTTATCCTATCCTTCTACTTTCCTCAAATATGGATTGACTTAAACCCCCCCCCATTTTAGGCTCTTATTTGATTTCAATACTTTCCAATCCTTATTCCTCCCCCTTATGAAGTTTCATTTGTTGTGAAAGTCCTCACTTGGTAAATATAACCCTGCTTAATCCTTATAAGTCACTCTCTTTCACTATTTCTTCTTTCCTCAGGATAAATACCTAATTTAAAGTGTTTTTGTAAGATTTTTTATATTAAGTGGATTGGGATTGAATCAGGTGGAATTTCATGGTGATTTTCTCTATAAGTATTGAGGTATGAAAACCTTATCATGTTACAATGATCGTATGGGATGACAAGGTCTGTTTTTTATATGGTTTTTGAGTTTGTATATATTCCATATTCTTGAGGATTAAATTGACCAGGTGGGTTTGAAATTATATAAGTTACCTTAAGGAGGGAAGTTATGGGTTTTTTTATTTTGAGTATCCCCTAGTGGTGGTATTGATTATGGTTTTACATAATCCCCTTTTCCTTGGTTAAATAGACATAAAATGAGTTTCCTTAGATCATTTGGAACCAGAAGGACTATGGATTTTCTTGTGGAGTTTTTTACAAACTCAAATTTAAAATGGGTTCAAGGTTATGAATGTCTAATGTGAGGGGTTTAATATTAATTGAGTTAAAAGAGAGGCAAACATGAAAACTACTTATGGGGTTGTGTTGTAGAGGATGTTCACTCGAGTAGTTCAATGGTTGAGGTTTGTGGTGTTTGTTTTAGTGACCATGTTTCTTATTAGAATTTTTATTAGGATGGAGTAAAATCATGGGTCCTCACCACCAAGGAGGGTGTTGGTTCAACTCATATAGTAGGTTGGCTATGTTACACCCTCCTCATATTGTTTCCTTTGATGTTTGGTATATGTGTGAGTTTTCTATGGGACATTGTCAAATGAGGGTGTTGGTTTAGCTTATGCGATAGGTTGTCTATATTATTACCTCCCTAGATTGTTTCATTTTTTAACTAGAGTATACAAGATATTTATATGATACATTACCTATTTTAAAAGATAGTTTAACTTGTGTGGGAGGTTAGAAACATTACTCCCTCCTCAGATCGCTTCCTATAATGACTGTGATGGGTTCTTAGTATGCGATCACTCTTTAGTTAATGATGATCGTATCATGTATGATCATAATTCATGGAGTCTGGTTAGTGTATGACATAATAATATGGGTGCATGATTGTTTTTTGTTCTTTATTTTTGTCAGTGCATACACTCATATATATTTATTACCAAACTTACGCTAAATATCCATTGGTGGTGTCCTAATGGGTTTTATACTCACACATTACACATGAACAATAGTGTGTGCAGAATTTTCTGTTAGAGATCCAAGTATGGGGAAGGCCCCTATGTCGGGTTCTTGAGAAAGTAGAGTTTATTATAGATGGAGGAAACACCAGGGAATAATATATGATCATTTTTATAGCAAGGAATCTATATTATTTTTATTCATTTTCTATATTATATATATTGATCCACAACTTATGGGGATAATTATTTTGACTACTGATGTGTGACATACATGGGTTCATTTTTTTGACACATGATATGATTATATGGTTGTAATTACATTGTGATTCCATAAATTTCCTTTGTGGTTATTATATATTTTTACTTTTTTACTTATGTTTGTAATAATCCATTGTATGGTTTATGATCTCTACATTATTTGGAAAAATATTTTTTATAGAGTGGTGTATATGTGGTCTTGTGTAACTCTAGATTAGACCTGGTGAACTATTATGGGGAATTACAAGATGGAATCAGAGCACTAATTTATTTATTTAATACTTAGGGTTTGGTATAATGGAGGAATAATTTTTGGGACTTAGTTTGGAAGCTATACTTGTTTCTAGATAGCACCTGTATAATGAAAACTTGAGTTTCTCGAGGTAATGGAATATATTTTATTAGTTTTGAGGTTATAGTTTCATGTTGTTCTCAAGTGATATTGTGTAATTTATAGTTTATTTATTTATCCTCTTACCTAGGGTGGAAAGAGAGTGTGAGTACATTCATCATGGTTTGACATGTAGTTCCACATGTCATATGCCTACTTATATGTGATTTTGAATGGTTTTGATAAAGGTGCCTTAAATCAATTAAATTTCAGTAATAATCTATTTAGTATTTTCTCAAATACATTATTGGTGGTATCTAATTAATTAAATACAATATATTTTCTATGTTTATAGCTTAATATAACTATAAAATATGTAAAGGTATAAGTTAGGTTGTCTTTGTCCATGGGTAAGTCAGTTTGGGTGTTCTAGTATCTCTTTAGTAGACCCTTTGGGAGTATCTCCTAGGGTGGATAAAAAAATCTAGGTGAGGTGGTTGTGGTTGTGTATGCCTATACATGATTAAATTTGGTTGAGATTCACGCTGTTATAAGGCATTTTTGAACCTATGTTTTAGAATTCTAGAAAATATATCCTTGATGAAATCCATTGGTGACATACATAGATAGTATTGAAGATGATACAAAGGTTTAGAATACCTCTATTATGACTCTGGTTGATTAGGAGGGGGAGTTAGACCATTATCTCAAGGATTCTCCAGTGGTTTAGGCCACTAAGTCTATGTAGGTACATGTGTTCTACAAACTGTTGGATAGAGGTGGAGGTGCACATCAGGGTGGAACTACTATGGTAGAATTTTCTTGGGGATTTTAGTTATAAAAACTTTTATATTTCTTGAGAACTAGAGGTCCTCAAGATATTGAGGTCTGGATTGAGATCATTGAGGGAATCTTCAAGATAGTCAAGATTCCCAATGAGTAGAACATAAATCTGACAACTTTAATGCTTTAGGTTCTTGTTAGAAGACGATGGAATATTATGTTTTATGATAGGAGTCATGAGGTCCTATATTTGGAGGCCTTTAGTGACCCCTTATTCAAGGATTGTTTCTTATATTAGTTGAATATAGACCTATATTAGGGGTTTATGAAGCTTTATTCATATGAATTATTAATGATTGATTATGCCACCCATTTTTTAGAGATATTATGGTTATCTTCATTGATGGTTAGGAATGAGTCCTAGAAGGTTTAAGGGTTTGATATTGGACTTCAACCATATTTATGGAACTAGGTGAGGATGTTTAAGTTGACATCGTATCCTGATAAAATTTTCAATACTCCGACCACTGATAAGTTCTTGGTGAATGATAGTATAATAAGTTATTTGAATATATTTAGTGGGTCAGGTGATGGTCTTTTTAGTGGATCCAGTGGTACCTACTCTAATTGTAGGAAGAGGAGATCAAATGAGATGTTCTAGGGTGAAAAGATGTATTCTGGATTGGGAAAATGTTTTTCACTTACTCCTTTAGGAGGAGCTCTACTTGTGTGTTATTATTGTGGGTGGTCTGATCATTTCCATAGTTCTTATCATAACCCATAAAGGGAGTTCCATCCTTACAGGATGATGGTAAAAATATAATTTTTCTATGTTAGGATGCATTAATAAGGTTTAGGATGAGTCATAGGGATGAAACATTATTCTTGATCTTGCTTAGGAGGACCTCAATAGATTGATAATTTGGAGATTGAGGTGGGGATATGGTCTATGATCTCAAAGGCAACTACTATAGATTCCTTAGGGAAAAAATCCTCAAGTTAGTCAAGGATCATGGGACTATTTTCATAGATCTGAGACTAATAGGGGTTTTATAATATGTTAGGTTCTTAATGATGGGGTGTAGGTTCCCTCTGTCATGATATATACAATTTTAGTTGCTTCTATGATTTTTATCACCTTTTTCGATACTAGATATTCTCATTCTTTTTTACATGTCTTATATCTAGTTTTGGGATCATCATGGAGTTTTATTTTGGTTTTTTGGCTCTTGATACACTACTTGGGAAGATTTTAGACCATGTGAGGAGATATATTGGATGTGCTATAATGGTTTGAGTCTATGGTCACTTGTGAGACTTCTATTTCACGAATATGATAAATTTCAATGCTATCTTTGGAATGGATTGGTAGACATGTTTTTTTAGCTCACATTGATTGACACCAAAGATATATTTTATTCAATTACTTCATCATAAAGTATTTTACCTTATTAGGTGAATGAGATGTTGAGGATATAAGATTTAGACCCGATCTCAGTTAATTGGGAGTTATTATAGTGAAAATGGAGGTGATGTTTTTTTTGTATCTAATCAATGAAAAATTTCTTATACTTTCACTCTAGTAGTTGATTGATTATAGTATATATTCCCTAACAATTTATCAATATTACCTCATGAGAGGGTTTTTGAGTTTACAATGATCTCTTGTTAGGTTATATTCCCATATCAATACCCTCTTATTATATAGAACTATTTTAGTTGAGGGAGTTAGAGGTATAAATTGGGGATCTGGAGGTGAAGAGTTTTATTCGAATACCTTTCCTTGGGTTAATCCCATTTTTCTCACTAAGAAGGGGGATGATAGATTGATATTTTTCATTTATTACCAAAACATGAACCAAGTTACAATGAAGAATAGGCATCCCTTACCATAGATAGATGATCTATTTGACTAGTTAAGGGGAGATTTATGGTTCTCTAAGATTGATTAGTGATTGGGATATCATCAGTTTTTATTTAAGATAAAGGATATACTAAAAATGTAATTTAGGACTAGGTATTGGTTATATGATTTTTTTATAATTTTATTTAGATTGAAGAATGTGCCAATATTGTTCGTGGCTCTCATAAACATGAATTTTCACCCCAACTTAGACTTATTAATCATGATGTTTATTGATTATGTTTTGGTATATTATTAGACTTAAAATATGCACATAGATCACCTTGAGATATTATTGAGTACATTTTGAGTGCATTAGATATATAAAAAGTTCCAAAAGTTTCACTTATGGATTTAGGAAGTTTGATTCCTTATGTATGTTGCATTTGGGGTAGGAATATTCACTGAACCATAGAAAGTGAAGGTTGTAACCTCTTAGTCTAGAACTAATCATGTGTTTGAGATAAAGTGTTTCCTTAATTTGGATGGGTATTATAGATGATTCATTCAAGTTTTCTATATCTTGGTAGTTCTTAGAATGACATTGACTAAGAAGGGGGTAAAATTAAAATAGAGTGACCAGTGTGAATCCATGTTTAAATAGTTAAAAAGTAAGGCTTACATCCACTTTGATTTTTATTCTTACAGAGCTAGTGAAGGGTTATACCATATACTGGGATGCCTCTGGTATTGTTCTTGGAGATGTCTTGGTATAGGAGGATTGAGTGTTTACTAACAGGTCTTGTTATCTATGAATACATGAGAAGAACTGTCCTACCCATGATCTAGATCTATCCATATTAGTTTATTAATTTAAGTGTTGGGACCACTATCTCTTTAGTGAGAGTTTTTTATCTATATAGACCAAAATATATTACAATACATATTCTCCCAGTGGGAATTGAACCCATTGTAGAGGTGAAAAAACATAATTTTATTGAATATTTTATTGATAATAAATGGAATAATTTCTTCAAATTATGTTAAATATGTTTATTTATAAAATATTTGGGATTAGATCATTCATTTGAAAATTTGATGAAAATTCTAGTTTTACCCTTTAAAATTCACTATAGTATTTCAGACATAAATATATTTTTTGTAAATTATTTGAACTAATTTTTTTAAATATGTTTCAAAATTAGTGGGATATAACTTTTATTCAAGAAATATGAGGTAAATTGTGCATTTTATTAGAGTAAATGGGATATGAAGTTAATGTTGGGATGGACATGCCAGATTGGACATCACTTTAATATTTGGATCATAACATCTTTATAATTGCTTGGATTGGGCCCAAATTTTGAGGGACTCTTGAGAAAAAAATTTCTCACAAATAATTATTCTATAAGGACAGTCTTTTCACATGTTTTAATGGTTAAACAGGCGGTTCAATTTGGAATAAAATATTTGTCTGAATTTCCCTACTAACACTTGAAACCACTTGTAACCTAGCCTCCCATCCACACTATAAATGTGTGTTTTTATCATTTTAAGGTGGTTTTACGTGAATTAGAAGATTATTAGCATAGGATAAGTGGTTCCATACCATTTAAATTTACAATTGGATCCAGTAATCTATCAAGACAGGATCTCCTCCAAAATTCTCTCCCTTTCCACTTCTTTGTTGTAATTTTTTGTTCTTGTAATAAAATTATTTGTTTCTATTTAAAATATTATATTTTATTAAATTATATTATTAAATATTCATACTATTTGGTATGTAAATCAATATTATAAATTATATTGAGTTATACCCTTTCTAAACCTTTGCACATGAAAAATGATTCTATGATGAGTACACTGCCCATAGAAGAGTAGCTATTTTTAGTAATCGATCTACCTATTACCTTATCAATTCATTTATTTTGAATAAATGAGATAATTAAATTCTCTTAATATGATATATTAATTGATTTTTTAATTTAAATGAAACTAATTAAGAAATTTAATAATTAACACAAAACACATGAGGTCGAGAATTGTGTGAATTGTGAGAGCGTGATCTTAATCAGTAATACAAAACCACACATGATCAATTTGTAGAGTTAAAATATTATACCTAAAAAAATTAATACTTATTTACAAATTTTATATGTTACCTAATTTACCACCGACTATAAACTATCCTTAGAACATCAATGAAAGCATGGTGTTGTGATTTCTTATTCCAAATCTAGCCTAAGGTTTAAATAATTTCTTCTTGGTGGTTAAGTTAATTCTCATCGGGTTTGGGTGTTAAAAAAAAGGGGATCATAATTAAGTGGATATTAATTTAAATTAAAATGATTAATAATTAATTTAAGAGGTAGAGTTAGGTCAATTATACCTTCTAAAAATATTTTCTAAAAAACATATTCTCATTGTGTCTTATTAATAAAATTTCATTCCAATAATAATAAAAAATAAAATAAAAATAAAATCTTCTTCCAACATACTTATTCTTATTTTATAAACGATACCCCACTAATCCTTTTAATTAGTGTGTTTATATTATTTTATTTTATTTTCAAAATATCTTTAACATGTTGTTTTAATTACCACCACTTTGAGAGACAACCTTGGTCAGCCTCTCTACTATAACTAAGTACCAAAAAAACAACATATCATTTGAAAGCACCGACGACATCGCCTTTAAAATTGATGTTGTTTTCAGGGATTCAACTACTTATTTCAACCATTTAGAGGTATTTTTTTTAATTTTTATTTTATTCTCTTCTTCTCTTCTTTCTTCATTATTTACCCAATCTTAATTTTTTATTCTTCTTTTGATTTCTTTTTTTGGTGCATCAACTCAAAATTATTATCGTTTTATTATGGTTCAATTTTATTCATTTAATATTTATTTAATTTATGACATGAACTAATGATGATTATCTCTTAGATATTGACCCTGATATTGAGCACAACCTTAGGACTCAAATCCGGCAGTCTCGGTCTATGAGAAGTTTCAACATTCTACCTGTTGGATAATTCCTCCATTTTGGTTACATCGAAATAGGAAGAAATTATAATTAAAACATGAAAAATGAACCAATGGATAAAAACAATAACAATGAACTTAATAGAACAATTCGATAATTGGATTCACCTGACATTAACTATAAACCAAATTGTATTTTATATCCGAATCTTGAGTCAGACTTTGAACTGAAATCTTGGTTAATTAACATACTCCCAAAATTTCATGGATTATCTAGTTAGTATCCAAATAAACATTTAAAAGAATTTAATGTGGTTTTATCAACCATAAAACTAGGAAACTTATCTGAAGATTAAATCAAACTAATAGTATTCCCATTATATCTTGATGGAATTGCAAAAGACTGGATGTATTACTTACAACCTGAAGATGTATCTTGTTGGAATGATTTGAAATGTATTTTTTTGAAAATATTTTTTCCATAATCAAGGACCACTACCATTATAAAATAGATCTCAGTAATCAAGAAATCCCAGGTGGAGTCAATGTATGAGTACTCAGAGAAATTCAAGAAGTCGTGTGTAAGATTCCCACATCACCAAATCAGTAAGCAACTACTCATCCATTACTTTTATAAAGGAAACATACCTATATAGAGTATCATGGTGGATGATATAGATGGAGGGTAATTGGTTGACAAAACACCAACAAATAATCATACATTTATAAAAAAGATGACACAAAACTCCTAGTAATTTGGTGATCAAGGTACACCACATGTTAGAGGAGTACATTAGGTAAGTCCTTATTCTCTTGAAAATCATTTGATTGATACTAAGTTGGACGAATTGACCACTATGGTGAGGCATATTTATTTGGATCAAAAGACATCCCAACCCAATCCTATGAATCTTTGTGGAATTTTCACTGAAATAGACCACCAAACTGATTATTTCCCCCAACTACAAGAGACAGAAGATTGTGCAATATTATTCCATGGGAGACCATTTCAATAGAAAAAAACTACATACCTAGAATATGTATTATTCCTTTTCCCCAAAATAAAACTAAGGGTGGAAGGATCAATCAAACATGAGGTGTTGATTTAGACAATAACAAAGGCCCCCTTTTCAACAAAATTTCCAGCAGCCTCTGCCTTACCAATAGGGTTTCCAATAACCCCAAAGGATATTTGAAGATAAAGCATCAAAAATTCAACAATAAGGGAATTATAAACCATAGGTATATTATAATATTGATTATCCTTTGAAAAAAATTGTTCTTAATAAATATAATGAGTTGAAGAGTCAAGGTTTTGAGTTTAGGGAGTTGAAGACACAAATGATCCAGATTGAAACCTCTCTCCATGAATTGGTAATTAAGAACTATGGAAATATTCCTTCCCAACCTAATACAAATCCAAAGGGGAATGTTAGTTCCATAAAATTGAGAATTGGGAGGTAAATGACTTATACATCTTCACCTATCATTCTGCCAGGATTCACCTAAACTTCAGATAATCCCTATTCAATACCAACTGATGATAATCCCAATGATTAAAGAAAATTCTAAGAAAAACATCCGTGATGTTCCCCCTAAACCCCTTACTTTTAAAAATAGAGTTATTCAAACCAAAAATATGGCTGAAGAGGCGATGCAAAAAGAGGTTTTGGACACATTCAAGTGTGTTGAGATCAACATCCTTCTACTTGAAGCAATTAATAAAATCCCAAGGTATGAACAATTCTTAAAAGAACGTTGTACCAATTTAAGAGGAATCAAGGGAAATGATAGATTTAATCTTGGAAGGAATGTGTTAGCACTCATTAAAATAACTCAAGAAATTCTAAAAAAGTGCAAGAATCCAAGTACATTCACCATACCATGCACCATAGGGGAGTTACACTCTTCTGATTCTTTATGTGATTTGGGAGTTTACATAAATATGATGCCTTACTTTGTATTATATTCTTTACAGGTTGGTGAGTTGAAGTTGACAAGAGTAGTGGTGCAGTTGGTGAATAGATCAATAACATATCCAATGTGAGTCCTTGAGGATATAATTGTTTGGGTAAGAAACGTGATCTTTCTAGTATATTTCTATGTTCTTAACATGGAAGATGGTTAGTAAAGTTCTCATGATACCATTATATTAGGTAAGAATTTCCTCAAAGCTACAAAAATGATCATAAATGTCTATGAGGGTACACTTTCCATGGAGTTTTGAGATGAAGTTGTGATATTTAATGTTATAGAATCCATGAAGTACCCCATTAGAGGACCATTTTTCTTTTTTTAATCCTATTTTGAACCACTAAATAAAAACCCCATGGAGTTTTATTATCCTATTATTAGGGAGATTATGAGTATTGATTCTAGTTTGATGTATAAGAGCACTTACAGACCTGTTTCTAATTCACAAACCTCTCTTATATTTGCTTTTGAAATGGATTAATATTCTTATTTTGATCGTGGTCACTCTAATTATGACTTGGCTATTGTGTATTCTAATGGAGTTGATGCATTATTCTGTGATTTTGATGAAGTATATTCTGATACTGATATTATTTATGCACATATTTCAATTCCTTCAATGTCTCCATCCATAAACCCCCCTTCATTGGAACTCAATACACATCCACCAAATCTCAAATACTCATACTTGTTGAGTGGTTAGAGATTACCTGTTATTATTGCTAACAATATCCATTTTTAACATGAAGAAAAACCTTTGAATCTTTTGAGGGAGAAAATTAGGGAAATCGGGTAGACCTTGGCGGTTATATCAGGTATTATCCACTCCATTTGTATGCATAGGATTATTTTTTAGGATGAGGCTAAACTAGTTAGGTATCCACAAAGGAGATTGAATCCAAATCTTATGGAAGTTGTTAAAAAAGAAGTTGAAAAATTGATCTAGGTAGGTATAATCTACCCCATTTCATATTCCCAGTGGGTGAGTCCTATTCAGGTTGTGCTTAAGAAAAGTGGTGTTACTATTGTTAGACATGAGAGATAGGAATTAGTTCCAATGATGGCTCAAAAAAGTTGATGTGTGTGTATTGATTATAGGAAACTAAATCAATCCACTCGTAAAGACCATTTCCACCTCCCATTTATGATCAAATGCTTGAGAGACTAGCTGGGAAGACACACCATTGTTTCTTGGATGGATTTTCTAGATATTCTTAGGTTCTTATATCTCTGGATAATTAGGAGAATACAATATTCACTTGTCCATTTAGTACAATTTCCTACTGAAGGATTCCATTTGGACTATGCAATGCCCCAGGTACCTTCTAGAGATGCACGGTGAGTATTTTTTTTCTTATTTCATTGAGACATACACGGAGGTATTTATGGATTATTTTACAGTGTATGGATCTTCATTTTATGAATGTATATTTAGTTTGGGAACAATTTTGAATTGTTTTATTGATAAGAATTTGGTTTTAAACTTTGAAAAATCCCATTTCATAGTAGATCATGTCATTATATTAGGGCATGTAGTTTCAAAACATAGAATAGAGGTTGATAGATATAAGGTAGATATTATTTCATCCTTACCCTGTACATCATGTGTGCATGATATTAGATCTTTCAAAGGGTATTAAAGATTTTATCGGTGCTTCATCAAGGATTTTAGTAAGATTTCCATTCCTTTATCATGATTACTTCAAAAGGATTCTAATTTTGTGTTTTTTGATTCTTTTAGGGTTTCCTTTGATGAGATTAAGAAGCTTATGTCCACTACACCGATCATAAAATCCCCACAGTGGGAAGTTTCATTTGAGATTATGTGTGATGCTTGAAACCTTGAAGTTGGATCTGTCTTATCACAAAGGGTGGAGGGACGTTTACATGTGATTGTCTATGCATCGAGGACAGTGGATTCAGCCTAATAAAACATTAAAACCATGGAAAATTAGTTTCTTACGGTCATATTTTCTTTAGATAAATTCCATTCATATTTATTGTTCTCTAAAGTAGTTGTTTTTTTGACCATTCAGCTCTGAGGTACGTCTTGAAGAATCCATATACTAAGCCTAGGCTTATCCAATGGATGCTCCTTCTTCAAGAATTCAATATTGAGATAAAGGATAAGAATGGGTTAGAAAATTTTGTGGTGGAACACATTACTATTATTACTCACACATTAGAGGCTGGAACCTTGGACTAGGTACCACTTAAAGACACTTTTCCCAATGATAATCTTTATGCACTCTCAGGTACACATCCTTGGTATACTGATTTAGTTAACTAACTTGTCACCTCAGAAATCCTTGAAAATTTAAAGAAACTTCAAGTCCAAAAAATTAATGAGAGATTCTAGGTTTTATGTGTGGGATTGTCCCTACCTTCGACACATGTGTAGTGATCAAGTTATTAGAAGGTGTGTTCCTGATCATGAGTTTGAGTCTATTCTACATTTTTTCCATACACTTTCATGTGGAGGACACTTTGGACCCCAACGAATAACCAAGAAATTATTAGACTCTAAATTATATTGGCTTAGAATATTACATGATGCTCATGTGTTTTTTAAGTTATTCTCACATTTCCAACACACTAGAAATATTTATAGGAGACATGAGATTCCTCAACATCTCATATTATTTTGTGATATTTTGATGTATGGGAAATTGATTTTATGGGTCCTTTTCTAGGTTCATTTTGTTTTTTTGTATTTTTTTGTTTTTGTTGATTATGTTAGAAAATTAGTAGAGTCCAATTCCATTAAGACTAATAATTCTCATTTTGTATTCTATTTTTTCATGGAATAGATTTTTTAAAGATTTGGAGTACCAAAGGATATCATTAGTGATCGGGGGACACAATTATACAATCATAATTTGGATTCCCTCCTTTGTAAGTATGGGGTGACACACAAAACATCAACCCCATACCACCCCCAAACAAATGACCAAGCGGAGGTTTCAAATTAGGAATTTGAAATAAATTTTAGAGAAAAACATACAGCCAACTAGGAAATATTGGATCATGTGATTGGATGATGTGCTGTGGGATTATATGAAGGAATAAAAAACTCCCATCATTATGTCCCCATTTTAGATTTTTTTCGGAAAGTTTGTCATCTCCCTATGGAGGCTGAGCATTGGGAATATTGGGATATAAAGAAATTCAACATGAATTTATCCCAAGCTGGAGATAAAAGGAAGCTACAGATTTAAGAGCTCAAGGTGATTCAATTGTCATCATATAAGAACACAAGGATCTCTAAGGAAAGATCAAAAGCATCTGATGATAAAATTATACAAAAAAGGGAGTTTCTTATAGGAGACAAAGTGATTATCTATAATTTTGAATTGAAGTTGACACTTGGAAAGTTGAGTTCTAGATGGTTGGGACATTATTTTGTATCTAATTTCATTCCATATAGTATATTGGAGATCACTCGATAGGAAATAGGAAGGATATTTACATTCAATAGGCAGTAGTTGAAGAAATAATTTGAGGGATTCCCAACACATGCAATTGATATCATCACACTGCATGAGTCCATCATCACTTGAAAACATCAGGATATCCCTTACCCTATCAATTTTATATTATTTTCCCTAATTTTAATTCTTTATCTCATGATAATTTTTTCAATTCATAGAGTCACATTGATTACAATGTAGCATTTTAAGTGTGGAGTAGGGGATGGAATTTTGGGTTAATTCCTTAGGATTTTTCTTTTTGTGTGTTTCCTATTTTAATTTATATTGTTAAAAAAACAAGAAAAAATATTTTCACTTGACCATTACATCCATGTAACTGATTAATATGGCATGTTTTATTTTTCAAACCTCATGGAAAGCATGTTAATCATGGTAAAGTTTTAATCTTTGGTTGTTGATTTTTCTGAAAATGGATGTTAGTCAATGATATGTTTGATTTTGTCTTTATGAAGCCTTTTGAGATTTATAGAATCATTCATTGTAGGAAATTTTTGGGAAAATTGATTCATTTAATCTCTCCATCCACATCACACATAATCATGAATTGTGATTTTCTATTACCCAATTGAAGGTATAGTTAGGGTAAGTAATCCTTTTCAGCTTTTAACATGGTCTTTCCACACATTCATTTCTCTTCCAATCATTTAAATTACCATAACAGATTGAGATATGTGTGTGTAACTAATATCTATATATTTAAATCCCTAAAAAAATAAAAAAAATCAATAAAGAGGGGAGTAAAGAAATGTACAATGTGTGAGGATATCTAGGTCAGGAGCTCAATGTTTGACTTCTGGGAATGCTTAAATGAGTGGGTTTTGAAATTTGATTATGAAGGATGTTGAAAAAGTTTGGTGGAATAGAATTAAGTAGGAAGAAAAGTTTTTATTAACCCAAATATACTGGATAAAGGGTGGATAGACAAGCTTAAAATTATTGGCACATACACACATGGGGAATTTGTTGCACGGTTGACTCATAAGATGTTTTCACCTGATTAGTGTCATTGATTTCATTTAATTTTGTTTTGATACAATTTTTGAGACATTTACTTGATGATTTGTTGATATTGACTTATTTTGGAGAATCTTTCTATGCTCATATTTCCATCCTAGATTGAGAAATTTTAATATGCATCATTTTCTGGATTACATGATATGAGGTTTTTCCCAGGAGTAAAAAAGTGTAAATGTGGGGGAGTTGATAAAACATATATTTTTTGAATATCTTATTGATAATAAATGAAATAATCTCCTAAAATTGTGTTAAATTTGTTTATTTATAAAATATTTGGGATTAGACCATTCAATTGAAAATTTGATGAAAATTGTAGTTTTTCCCTTTAAAATCCACTGTAATATTTTTGACATAAATATTTATATGTAAATTATTTGAACTTAAATTTTGTAACTATGTTACTGACTTAATGGGATACAACTTTTATTCAGGACATATGAGATAAATCATTCATTTGATTGGAGTAAATGATCCATGAAGTTAAAGTTAGGATGGACACACTAGATTGGACATCACATCAGTATTTGGGACATAATTTCTTCATCCATGCTTGGATTGGGACCAAATTTTGTGAGTAGATCAAGAATGTTTTTTATTATAAATAATTCTATTGTAAAGATATTTATTTCACATGTTTTGAAGTTCAAATAGGCGTTTCAAGTTGGAATAAAATATTTGGATAAATTTCCCCTTTCACACTTGAAACCACTTGTAACCTAGCCTCCCCTCCTATCTATAAATGTGTTTTTTTCTCATTTTTATGGGGTTGGACCTGAATTATGAGATTAGTAGTATATAATAAGTGGTAACATACCATTTCAATTCACAAATGGAGGAGGGAATCTATTAATCTAGGATCTCCTCCAAAATTAGATTCTTTTCCTCTTTTTTATTGTAATGTTTTTGTTCTTATAATAAACTTATTTGTTTCTATTTAAATTATTATTTTCTATTAAATTACCTTCTCCTCTACTCATCCTATTTTTTCTAGAAACTAATAGTTGAAAAAATATTGGTTTATACCATTTCTAATCCATTGCACATGCAAACAATTTCTATGATGACTACACTGCCCATGGAAGAGTAGTTCTTTTTAGTAATCGATCTACCTCTCAACTTCTTCATTACTTTATTTTGAATCAATTATATAATTAAATTCACTTAATATGATCTATTTTTTTAATTTAAATTAAACTAATCAAGAAATCGAACAATTAACACAAAACATATGAGGTTAAGAATTGTGCGAATTGTGAGAGCGTGATCTTAATTGGTAATACAAAACCACACGTGATCAATTTGTAGAGTTCAAATATAATACCTAAAATAAATTAATACGTATTTATAAAGAATATATGTGCCCTAATTTTCCACTAACCATAATCTAACCTAATAAAATCTATCTAATTAGGGTGTTGCGATTTCTTGTTCCATAGATAGCCTATTGTTTAATTAATTTCATCTTGGTGGTTAAGTTAATTATAATAGGGTTTGGGTTTAAAAAATTAGGGGATCATAATTAAGTGGATATTAATTTAAATTATAATGATGAATAATTAATTTAATAGGTGGAGTTAGATCAATTATGCCTTCAAAAAATATTTTCTAAAACAAACATCTTCTCGTTGTGTCTTTTTAATCAAATTTCATTTCAAAAACAAAAAAAATGAAATCATCTTTCAACATAATTATTATTATTTTATAAACAATAAAACCACAAATAATTTTAAGCAGAGTGTTTATATTATTTTATTTTATTTTCAAAATACCTTTAACAAGTTGTTTTAATTACTGCCTCTTTGAGAGACAAGCTTGGTCAGCCACTCTGCTGCACCTGAGTACCAAAAAAACCACACATCATTTAAAAGCACCCATGATAGTGCCTTTCAAGAGGTATTGGGTGGAGTAATTTCATAATTTCAACTTTGATATGGTTAATTTTCTAGGAAAAGGGAACTCCATGGAAGATTCTATCAATAGGAAAACTATAGAGCATAATATCCTAGAATCTAATAAAGACTTGAAGTTGTTGTAATTTTTATTGAAATAATGTTTTGACATGATACAAGAGAAGGATTACATGACATTTTCTCCATAAATTACCACTTACTCATATGTGGATTAGGTTAAATACAACCAAAAGTTGTATTTTTATTATTTCATGATGAGGTATAATCCTTTTTATGTATAGACTATTCTAATATGGACCCAGGATGAGGATGGGGTATTGTATGTCTTTGTATGGGTGGTGGTTCCTACTTCTATAATGGTGGATTTTATGATGAAATCTCACACGTCTTAATAATAAATTCACTATGGGTTTACAAAGATGTACCATGCTATTAGGCTCTAATTTTGGTGACATGGTATGAGGAGGGACATCACAGGTTATGTGCCTCATTGTTTCACCTGCCAAAGGGTGAAGGTAGAGCCCTAATGACCAGGAGGTCTACTTTAACCAATATGTGCCTTTGTGAAAGTGGTATAATGTGGCCATGTAATTCATCATTTATCTTTATAGGATGTTGAGAGGTAATGATGTGGTGTATTTTGTGGTGGACTAGTTGATGAAGGTCCCAATTTTTTCCCATTTAGGAGACCTAGTTTGTGGATGAGATGGGAAAGATGTATGTGTGGGATGTAGTGTCCTTGATCTAGTTCTACTCTACCATGAATAAAACAGATTTCACATTCATCAATCATGCCTCTATATAGGTATAAATATCCAAAAAATCATAGTGGAACCGATATTCATAATAGCCACCCTAATAAAAGTCATGATAAAAGATGATATGAAAACTACATGCCAAAAATAATAATAAAAAATTCCCATGATATAAAAAATGTGTTATTGTAATGTCATGAATTCATACAAGATATAAACAAGACCCTTGTAGATATACTAGATACAAATAACCTAAAAGTATTCAAAGGATAAAATATAGAAAATTAGTATCTAGTGAATTCTTGTACAATACCTCCAAGATCCTGGTAAGATCCAAATCAACCATCAATATTGGGGACCTTATTATTACATGGTCACAAATAATAAATTTTACTCTAGTACAAAGTCACCCAAGTAGGGTGTGAATACAACTCACTAGTAAACCAATAATCATGTCCCTAAATATATTCTATAACGCAAGTTCATTCAAAATATGATATGATCAAAAGGAAAGTAAACATGAAATGGGAATAAAAATAAAACACCATAACTATGTGTATAAAGTAGTCACCTGGGTGTGAACATACTTGCTTCAACTAGTGTTGGGGTATCTCTGAACATATAACATGATAATCAATTGGGAAACCTATCCCAATTCATATTTAGTGAGTATAACATCTCATCATAATATAATGATTGACACTTAGGTAATATGTACCACTAATATATTAAAAGAAGAGGGTATAATGTACCTATGGTAAAAATACCATCGATACACAAATAACACACCCCTAAAATATAGTCACATCCATGGGTATATCATCCCCAAGTCAACATATATAAGTGGGTATCACAACCCAACTATATGTTCAAGAGAGGGAATAAAATCCTTATCTATGAAGAACTACATATGAGCAAGACATCCCTAGTCCCAATCTATAACATGAGTGGAAGGGAATCACATCCCATAAGAATCAACACTCTTATTAACAGCACATCCCCTTACATGGAAGAATCCAAACATGATTAGTAAATCCCACTTCTATGGGTAATAAAAAATACCTAGGAATAACATCTCATCCCCATCCTCATTGAGGTCACATGAGTATTTTATCCCATTTCCATGGGCATTCTGTCCTGAATACAATCCACATCACAAAGGGTGTTGCATCCCTTAACATATCCAACATGATATTGATGGGAATTATGTCCCAACATAACATTCATATCATCCCAATCACAAATATATGAACTAGAGGGAATAAAATACCTTATCATGTATAATGTATCACACGTGGGCATATAGACCCCACTTTTCCCATTATAAGAACCAAGGGAATGCCATCCCATAAACATGGGAACACATCATAATAAGGTATAGTAATAAATTAAATATCATCATATAAACAATTCTTAATTAGGGTTGGAATATCATCCAATATGTTTTAAACAAAAACTAGGTTTATCTCTAATAACCTAACCTAATTCCATAAAGGTAACTGATTCCCAAACTAAATTTAAGAACCCTTGGGGGGGGGGGGTGAATCAAGGTGTACACATGATTGAAACTCTTCTTATTTGGAATATCCTTTCTTGTATGGATATTTTTCCATCATTTAAAGGAACATGTCTAATATCACTTTATCTTATCACTGATCACATGACATTTCACATGAATATATAGAAAAGTAAAGAAAAATCACACCAGGATTTTACTTGGTTTATCACTAATGGATAATCCAAGGATTATACACATGGTGATGTACCAATGTACTAAAATACACTATCATTCACTATTTAGTGGATAAAATATTTTAGGTTACAATCACTTTGTACCAAGGTGCACTATCCTTACAAGGTTTAAGAAAGACTCACTGTTGATTAAAGGGATACTCCCTCTTCTTCTCCTCTGCAAACTACTTTGGTGAAGGAAAAGTATATTTATAGACATGAGGGTCACTACATGATTAGTATAGACAAATGTTCCTATTTGTATCATAAATTACAAATTAGATGCTCTGTTAACATCCACATTTTTGTACTCTTTTTCTCAAAAAAATGGATGAGTTCAACTCCTTAATATAAAGGGTTGAATATATTTCTTCTATAATAACTAGATAAGATCAACCTATCGAAGATGGAGTCAATTATTTTTCTTCCACAATAGTGAATATATTCAATAGATAAAGATCAATTATGTATTAGAATTATTCTTATTATGCTTTATCTTCAAATCTTTTACCATCCAGATATATAAATGAAACTCCACCTTCCTCTCCAATCCATATCTCTTAAAAGCACCATAAATTTCACTGGAAATTTGGCATGGGATCTCCTCTTATCATCTTCTATGAACCAGATATTCAATATAAAACCTTCCTTAATATTTTAGTTTTTTCAAAATAGTTCCATATATCTTTTTACTAAACTTCAAAATTAAATAAGTATATCCAAAACCCCTGACCTATCATCAAAAATGTGGATCACACGTTGTTCCTCCAATCTCCATGATCTTGCCAGGTGTTCCATACAATTTTAGTGTGGTCAAACAAACCTACTTAATTAAATTAAATCCAAAAATACATATTCAGGATATCCATATTTTAATTCAAAATGTTTCATTTCTTTTCTCTAGGTTTTAGTCCAGCATATAATGGAAACATATGAAAAACCTATTTTGGAATCTATATAAATAACCTATTCTACATGACATATCACAATATCTCTATTTATTAAGTTTTATACCATTTAAAAATTTCAATTTGATATCTTCAAGATCAACCATTGTGTGATCCAGTGATAACCTTGACATAGTTCTTTTTTAAAAAAATGACTCTTAAAAATGAATTCCCCTATGATCAACATCTAATTTCCTCTTCAAATCTAGAAACCAGATACAAAACATGACTTTGACCATGACATGGTGTGCCTCCACTTTCCCATTTTAATTAATACTACATGATCTATATACCATTTTGATCATTCTTAAATATAGATTAGTTAATCTCAAATGAGGTCCAAAATGACTTACAAAATGACCATTATGGTTATCCCTGTTTTTCATAGGGATTTTTTTTTATACAAAAGGACATGTTCCATGACATGCTGTGAATCAAATTCCCATTTTAGTTAATAATTTAAGGAACATGACCACCAAAATTTCCAATACAATGGAAAATAAGATATTTCCACATCTTAAGGACTAATATTTTCACAGCTACCAAAATTACTTATGCTATTGAAATGAATCATACCACAATGTGGACAACTTGTCTGTTCCCAACCAAAATTCCTCTAAATAGAAATGGATTCTAAAATTCCCATATATCCTCCATAAATTTATTTTATTGATACACCATGAAATATATAGTAGCACCATATTGTAGTGAGATCTTACTTCACCAAAATTCTTCTATTTATCTCCAGATATTCCCTTGAAAAATATAACCCTTTATAGAACTATAATATTCTTGAATAAGTGCATCAATAACTATAATTTTTTTTTTGAATCCATATTTTATATTACACTTTAAACTCCTCATTCTATTTTAAATTTTTAATCTCTCAAATCCTTATGCATTAATGTTACCCATATTTATACCACTTAATTTTCAAGAATTCCTATTCCAATATTCTAAGTTCATCCTCAAACATTAGTTCTATATATTTTAATGAAATTTATTCTTCATAAAACATATAGTTTCTTGGTTGATACCCATATCTTCTCTGTAACTCCATAAACTTCATGATCATTATTATTAGCTTTATAAAATGACATTTCCATATACACACACACACACACACACACACACACACACATGTACTTAAATCTTCTTTCTTTATACATCAACACCTCCATAAGTGTTTCCTAGCGTACATCTTCTACAAATCTCCCATTATGATTCAGAAACTTCAATTACATATATTCCAATGTCAAAAATTATTATATTATCATCACCACGTCTTCAGTGTTTATTCATACTTTATCTATATCTTCAAAAAATTCAACCTTAATTTATTTTTAACCAATCCTTCTCATCATCTCCTAGTAACACACAACCTCTTGGTTGCACCAATCATCTCTCACAACAATCCAATATCACCATCTTTAAATTATTTTCAAAAATTAAAACACACAACCTCTGGGTTGCAATAATATCCACCATTATTTTTTTTGAAAATACTTCCATAAAATACATTCAACATTAATAGGTGAAGATAATCTCCCTTTTCTATTTCAATATAAGATCCTATAAGTATATGGATTTTATGTACTTATCCCCCACTTTTCAAAAAATTAAAAGGGTTTATATTTTTTAGATACTTCATTCCATCTTCAATTTTTTTCTCATAAAAGGTACCAAAGTATCTTTATCATCTCTAACCCCATTAATAAATATTTTTCTTACACTATATTTAGAGAGGAAATGGCCCCCTTTCACTTAATAGCCTCATAAGACTTCACATCAATGAACCTAAAGCTTCAATTTCCACTTGGATAGTAAATTTAGATTTTAGAGAGTAATAATTCTACCATTTGGAAGGAAATCTCTTCACAACATTCATCCATTTACTTTATATATAACATTTAGGCTCTTTAAACCACTAGTTGATTCCTAATTGAACCTTTGATCTCTTTAATTAATTCTTAATTAAAAATTTAGATCCAACCCATTTTATCCTTCAAATAAAATCTTTTAAAATATTGTTAGTGAGTGAAATTAACACTTGGAAGTGATTTATAAAACATCCTCTAAGTCAATCGATTCATAACTCAATGTTTGAAACAAGAGTCTTAGTTAATAATGTTAAATATACCCATGTCACTCAATTACTTCCATAAACACTTGAATTATGAGATTTTAATTTCTTCTAAAATTTATCCCTATGATCTCAATCACACTTATAAAAGAAAATCAGTGAATAAATAATAAATAACAAAGTGTGAAAGTCATACCACATGTAGATGAATTGATAACACTTGTTCATGATAAAATTGTTAAATCATTTGATATCCATGTTCTTCATTTTATTATAGGGATTCTCATTTCCTCGATAATTTTAAACAAACTTTGAATGATCATAACTAGTCCCCTTAATTTCGTTATCTATTAACACAAAATATTGAGAATAACTTCATCATAGGGACACCATTTTGTTAACACTTTATTTTTAGAATCTTTTAGTATCACGAAAAGTAATCAAATTACACCACATTGTTATCTCATAATAAATTTGAAAATTTGTTCCTCTATAAATGAAACTGCTCTTCTATGAAGATATTTTTATTCTACTTTAGGGGTTTACACTACTTGGTAACGGCATGATATCAATTTTTAAAATTCCTAAATAAGCTTGATAGTATTTAGAAATCTTATATATGATTTTAAAAAAAATTTCACTTTTAATAAGGATCTATACCACCTGTAATTTTTCAACTCAACATGTATACCTAGATTTATCTTTGACTTTCATGGGGATACATGATACCACCTATTAATTCAGATTTATCCTTGATACCATTGGTGGTTTCTAAAAAACCACTCATTGCATGTTTTTCTTCTAGAATATATGCACACTTATATACTTTTAGCACACATATAACCCATGGGTCGTATCTCTCCCTTAATCCTTCACAATTTCCTAAAAAATATAAATAATAATATACATGGGGATAGGTGTACTTAATAAACATCCTCAAGTAGAGGAATATGGTTGGTTATGTAAAACCAACCTATTACTTTCAACTAACTTCCAATCCTTCATAGTGATTATCCTTTGCGTGACACCACTAGAAAAAACTTTATTCTATATGAGTGCTTTAGAGTTATCTATCTTCTTTATCTTGGGATTCACTTTTATTGTTAGGTTAATCCCACTTGTACTTGTTTATTCTTTTGATACATTATAGATGAATCCTATATAATGCTTCCTCCACCATAGGAGGTCTCTTCCACTGACCTTCACCCCTTTCCTTGTGGTATAATTAGTGGAACCAGTAAGTCATGATTCATTCTTCTCTTCTTCAATATCCATTATGACTACCTCAATTTTTTTTATCCCTAGTGATTATTTCTTTATGAGGACAACCTTATTTCTTAGAGATGGAGTAGTTTATTTCTTTCTCTTATATATTTTATTTGTTTTATTTCCATGATAGATTTTATAAGAAAAAATTATTGGTGCTTAGAGAACCCTTCATTGAGCTCCATCACTATTTCCCTCTAAAGTGGAAAATCTATTTTTAGCATAATAATTTTTATTTTCATGAAAATTTTATTTCAATTTATAATAGGAATAGATGATTTCATAATGATTATTTTATCACCTATATTACTATAATTTCTTTCCCCAATATACATTATTAGAATATATAAAACATGTCATATTAAATACATACCTTGTATAGTCATACCTTGGTTGAGATGTTATTATATATGGTTATCTTCCATCTTTGAGCCCTTGGGCTTCCAGACACACACTCATGGTGTGTAACTTGATTCCATAATAGAAACACTTTGTAGCTACAATCCTTTGAGACACTTTTCTTATAGATTTACAAAGAATCTTCTATTTACTATCTGATTTTATATTTTATTCTCCATGAAATCCTCTTTTTTAGGCTTCCATGGGATGGATATCCTTAAACTTATTTGAGGATTTCAACTTTATTTCAAGTTCCTTAATATTATCATCCCTATCCTTTAGTTGAGTAGCGATTTACTTCAATATAGATCCCTCTTACTTCCTATATTTTATCTTATCTTGAAGTTTTGTTTTGAGATAAATAATGCTTGCTTTTATCTCTTTTACCATGGATATTTATTCTCCCAATTAATGTGAAATCCCTTCAAGTAATTCACTTTGACCTTCATATTTAGACCCATTTACACAATGTCTTCATTAAAGGACATCTATACATGCCTTAATATTTTATTATCAAACACCATATCTTCCATGATCATATAGCCCACTTCTCTCATGAATTATTCATGCAATTTTATAATATTATCTTAATTGTAATAGGAACACTCTCCAAATTGAAAACTAAATGTAGTTTCCACTTATTCTATTAAATCATAGAACAAATAATTATTTATGGGTGAATGTGAATTTTCATATTGATGAATATCTTCCATAAAAATGTTAAAATTAGTATTATCACAAACATCATTCACACATACATAAGTGGGTGTATCCTTCTTCATTGAAGTATTCTACCTGACCCCCTTCTTCTTTCCCTTTGATACAAGGGGATCTTTTTCAACTTCTGAGGATGATAACTCTGAATCATTTGATACCAATTTTTTTTCATAAATACATTTAATGTTTGGAAAATTTTAAAGGTAGTATAATAATGAGTGTAACACTCCAATATTTTAGAATATATTCTTCTTTAAATAAAAATTGTATCGATATGTTCTTTCACACGCAATAGAAAACTAAAACATTCAACAAAACATTAGATGAATATTATTAAGAGAATTTAAGAATAATAAAACCTATAGTAAATAAAAATAGTATAATCAATTATAAATGCATAAAAAATAGGATTAAGAAAACTTAAAGTTTTAAAAGGGAATTTTCAGTAAAAGTAGTTTTTATTTATATATTATATTTTCATTAAAAAGATAAATTTATAAATTTATAAATTTAAATTTTTTAAAAGTAACTTCATTTTTAAATTTATAATGTAAAAAATAGATTAGGTTGATTTTTTTATATTTTTCTAAAATATTTTTTTAGGTGAATAGTGAAAAATACTGATTTTTCTATTACCATCCCTTTTATGACATTATCATAATACTAGAACAACTTAAAAGTTTTTGAAATATTTTTTATATAAAAAATAAATAATTATAAATTAAAATAAATAATTTAAAAAAAACTATATTGAATTTATAAAACACGTGGTTAAAATTTTGGAAACTTAAGTAATATTCTACTATAAAACTTGTTTTTATTCACTTATATAAAACAATTAGTTTTCATCACATGAAGAAATTAAATATAAAAAAATGTATTTCATATTTTATATCAACATTTTCATATTATGTAATAGGGTTAATTTAATTTTTAGGAATAAAATTATGATCACTAAGATTAAAGTTAATGACTATGATAATGGTGAAAGAGTTATTTTCAAAGAATTATTTTATTAATGTTGTGTAATTTTTATCTAATAAATTAAATTGATATATTTCATATAATAACTCTTATAATTTTTTTTCACATGTATAAAAATATATTATAACTCATTTAATTGGTAATTAATGTTATATAAGATTAAGAACACTTAATATTAAAGAAAATATTTTTCCTACCCAAATATTTTTCTATATATTAAATTATTTAATTTAAAAGTTGATTTTATCTCATTTATAAATTTAATTAGATTATATTTTGATGAAATTCTGGTTTATAAAATTAATTTTTTATAATGTTTACATTATATTTTAAATAAAATATAATTTACTAGGGTAAATACTAGTTACCAATGTAAAAACCAAAATGGTAAAATGTAAAAATAAAGTTGTAAAAGGATTGAAATATATTTAAAACATGTGTAAATTTTTTTTAGATGATTTATTAACCTTATATCACACCACACTTAATTATTTACCAATTTCAAACCATTTAACATTAAACAGTTTCATGCATTGAAAGGAATTTTCATGGGATCCCTCAAATGATATGTGATTTTTTGGGGTACTTAAGAGCATCAGAGTGGCTGACCAAGGTTGTCTCTCAAAGGAGGAAGTAAATTTGACAACTTATTAAAGTTATTTTAAAAATAATATAAAAGGGAATAATAAAACTAATTTAAATGATGTGGGGGGTTTTTACCATTCATAAAACTAGAAGAAGTTTGCTGGAAGAAGATTTTATAATATTTTTGATTTTATTTTTGAAATGAATTTCGATTAAAAATACACAACAAGAAGATGATTTTAGACAATATTTAAAAGACATAATCGATCTAAATCTACAAATTCATTAAATTATTAATCATTGTCATTTAAATTAATATACACTTAGTTATGATCCCATAATATTTTAACCCCTGAACCCTATGAGAATTAACTTTACCACAAATATGAAGAGAATTAAACCCTAGGATATCTTTAGAACATGAAATCGCAACACCCTGCTTCGATTGATGTTCTAAAGATAGCTTATGGTCATTGGTAAATTAAGGCTCATGTACATTCTAGAAAATGAGGATGAATTGAGCTTTGGGATAATATTTGAACTCTACAAATTTATCCTGCATGGTATTGTTTTACCGATTAAGTTTGCGCTCTCACAATTTACACAAATTCTCAACCTCGCGTGTTTTTGGGTTAATTGTTCAATTGCTTGCTTAGTTTATTCTAATTTAAAAACTCAATTCATGGATCATATTAAGTGAATTATAGTATCTGAATGATTCAAAACAATTAAATGAAGAGGGTATAAGATTGATCGATCACTAAGAAAACTACTCTTCCAGGGGCGGTGTGGTCATTGTGGAGATGTTTTGCATGAGAAAAGGATTGAAAGGGTAAAACCCAATATCGCCTCTACTATTGAATTCTAGCCCAAAGAAGAAGATTAAGAGGAAGATAAATGAACAAAACAGATGAAAACATAAGAAATTAAATAATAACTAAGGAGTTTATTTCACAAACAAAAGTATTACAACATGAAGAAGAAGAAGAAGAAGGCTTCGTCGAAGAGATCCTTGATTCAAGAGCTACCCTTATTGAAATGGTTGGATAATTAGAGTTGATCCAATTATACTCTTCCCTAAACTTCCCAATTCATGTCCCAATCCCTAAAAATGAGAAAAAAACTAATTTATAGAGTGGAGGTAAGGCTAGCTTTAAATAGGTTTCAAGTGTGAATGGGGAATCTTGACTAAATATTTTAATCCAACCCGTACCGCCAATTTGACCTCCAAAACACATGAACCAGATGTTCTTATAGATTAATTATTTTTGAAAAATTTGGTTGGAGATATCTTCTCAAAATTTGGACCCAATATAAGATTTGATGGAGAATTTATGGCCCAAATATAGAACTAATGTCTAATCTGGCGGGTCCAGCCCAAATTTGACTTCATGGTCCATTTAGTCCAACCAAATGCACGTTTCAGCTCCAGTGTCCTGAACAAAAGTTGTATCCCATTAAGTTAGAAACACATTTAAAAATTCTAAGTACAAATAATAAATATTAAAATATTTATCTTTGAAATACTACAGTGCACTATAAAGGGTAAAATTAGAATTTTCACCATATTTTCAAATGAATGATCTAATCCCAAATATTTTTTAAATAAACATATTTAATACAATGTGAGGGAATTATGTCATTTATTATCAATAAAATATTCAACAAAAAAGTTTTTTATCAACCCCCCCCACACCTACCCTTTTTCACCCCTGAGAAAAACCTCATATCATGTATTCCAAAAAATTGTGACAAGTAACAATCAATATCAAATCAATTTTTTTAAAACACATATCCTTGGGATCCCACAATTCCACACCAAGAAAAAAAAGTTATAATGCCTCATAAAAAAATATTATTTCAATTTCTCAATTTATATCATTCAATATATTTCCACATAATTTATCCTCCCATGAAAAAAAAATGTTTACCTCACTTTAATTTTCTCTTATCACACAAATGTCAATTTTTTTAGAAATGTCTTTCTCATAAAAACTCATAAAAGGGTCACCATAGTATTGATAAATTCCTACATCTCCACCTGATGTGAGTCAAGGACATATGTTTATCATGAGGAATTTTTAGCGTTGTTCTATGGATTAGGTTAGTAGGATTTAGATGTGAAAAATTCTGAGGTTGAATGAGGGGGGCTTAACTATTTTTGAAGAAAAATTACATTAATCTAATTTTCACTTAAATATGGTCTCCTACGTAATCCCCATAACATCAATTCATGTTCATCATCATGAAAAATAAAGAAATGTGCACACCATTCAACATTTCAACAGTAAAAATTTCAATATTCTCAAACATGATTTTCTTGAAAGCTCCAGATAGGCACAACTTTCTCTCTCTATTAGAATTTCCAGAAAGGCAAAACTTCACTTATCATGAAAGCTCCAGAAAAGACACAACTTTAAATATAATTAATTTCTTCAACAGCCAACAAATATCTTCAGAAATTAATTTTTCACCCAAGGTATCACAAAATGTGGTAGCACAACACAAGACACCTTCCCCACACTTAAGTTAAACTAGATTATGCAATTTCACTTCAAGAGTTGGTTGGATAGGGAAAATTGGCTTGTAATGTGGATAAACTAACAGGTTGTTCATGGATTATAAGGACTACAAGGATTAAATATTCAAGGTATGCCATTATAAAAAAGGATTCTTTGAAATAGGGGCTTTAATACAAAAAAAATGACTCAATAATTTAAAACATAATTACCTCAAACCCTCAAGTTTTCACAAGAATAAATCAAATTCTGGTTAAATCAAGCACGGTTTTGTTCTCTCAAGAAGTGAGGTAAATTTAAAGAATATGAAAATAATGGTTCCTAAGCGTTACATGAAAGTGATTTCAAATATAAAGATAGTGATATGTGTCATGAGATTAAAAATTCAGATTACTTTTCATGAAATTACTAAATATTTGAACTTGAAACAAAGTTATTTTAAGCATTCATTTAAGCTAGATTTCATGGGATAAATTATTTCACTTATTGATATGGATGTAAAAATTGAGATGAGAATCATTTCAGATCAAAAGTTTCGAAAACACACAAAAAAATGAAAAATTAACACACAAAATTTGAAAAACACACAATTTTTTTTTGAAAATCATGGAAAAATAGGAAAAAAATTGAAATTACTAAACTAAAAGGTTCCCTCCCTCACACATAAAATATTTCATTGTCCTCAATGTGAATCCATGATATTATATATGCACATGAAATGTATAATTTTAAATAGGATAAAGAATAAAGAAGTGAAAGGGTTAGGAACAACTTGATATGCTTAAGTGATGATGGGGTCATGTAGTATGATGAAATCCGCTGCATCAGTAGGAAGTCCCTTAATGTATTTCTTCAAACATTTCCCATTGCCTGTAAAGCTCCTTCCTGTTTCCTCTTGTGTGATCTCCACTGCACCATAAAGAAAAACATTAGTCACAATATAAGGACCTAACCATCTGGAATGAAACTTACTAGGAATCAGCTTTAGTCATGAACTATAGAGCAAGAATTTATCTCTAACTTGAAATTCTCTTTTATGGATAATTTTTTCATGAGATGATTTTGATCTTTCTTTGTAGATCCTTGGGTTCTCATATGAAGACAATAGAATCTCCTCAAGCTCTTGAATTTGTATCTTTCTTTGGATTTCATCTTGAACCAAATCCATGTTTCATTTCTTTATAGCCCAATAAGCCCGATGCTCAACTTACATGGGGAGATGACACAATTTACCAAAAATAATCTAAAGTGGGGACATACCAATGGGTGTCTTGTATATTGTACTCTAATCCCACAATGCATCATCTGAGCACTTTCTCTAATCCTTCCTATTTGGCTGCACGATTTTTTCCAAAATTTGTTTCAAATAATGATTTGAAACCTCATCCTGGACATTTGTTTGGGGTTGGTATAGCGTTGAAGTTTTTTGTGTTACCCCATACTTCCGAAGGAGGTAAGAAAAATTATGATTGCAGAAGTGTGTCCCTTGGTCACTAATGATGGCCTTCGGTACTCCAAACCTGCAAAAAATCTGTTCTTTGAAAAAGTCCTCTACAACATGAGAATCATCAGTCCTGGTGCCTTATGATCCACCCATTTTATCACATAATCAACAACAACCAATATATAAAAAAAACCAAAGGAACTAGGAAAAGGACCCATAAAATCGATGCCCCACGCATAAAAAATATCACAAAATAATATGGGCTGTTGATGCATCTCATGTTTCCTAGAAATGTTTCTTGTGTGTTGGAAATGTGAGCACGACTTACAATACAAATGAGAATAATGAAATAATCTAGGACAATATAATCCATAGTCTAAAACTATCCTAGTTGTCCATTGGGGTCCAAAGTGTCCACCATAAGCAAGTGTATGACAGAATTGTAGAACAAACTCAAACTCATGATCATGAACACACCTCCTAATAAATTGGTCACTACACATGTTCCATAGGTATAGATCATCCCAAACATAAAATCTCGACTCACTCTTTAATTTTTGAACTAGATGTTTCTTTAAATTTATAGGGATTTTAGAGGCAACAAGGTAGTTAACTAAATCTGCATACCAAGGATGTGTACCTGAGATGGAATAAAGATGCTCATCAGGGAAAGTGTCCTGAAGTAGTACCTGGTCCAAGGTGTCATCCTCTAATGTGTGAGTAAGCCTACTCATGTGGTCTGCCACCAAGTTTTCTTACCCCTTCATGTCCTTTATCTCAATATCAAATTCTTGAAGATTGATCATCCATCGGATTATCCTGGGCTTTGCGTTTGGCTTCTTCAAGAGGTACCTCAGAGCTTCATGGTCAGAAAAAACAACTACTTTAGAGCACAATAAATATGAACAAAATTTATCTAAAGAAAATATGACAGAAAAAAATTCATTTTCTACAGTTTTTTAGTTTGATTGGGCTAAATCCAGTGTCCTCGATGCATAGGCAATCACATGTGAACTTCCCTCCACCCTCTGAGATAAGACAACTTCAATTGTGAAGTTAGAGGCATCACACATAAGCTCAAAAGGAAGCAACCATCGTGGGGGATGTATAATTGGTGGAGTGGTCAGAAACATATTTATCTCATCAAAGGAATTCCTACAATAATCATCAAACACAAAATCAGAATCCTTTTTATGTAATCGTGACATAGGAAGAGAAATCTTATTAAAATCTTTGATGAAGCGCCGATAAAATCTTGCATTCCCTATAAAATATCTAACATCACACACACATGAAGGATATGGTAAGGATGAAATAATATCTACCTTAGATATATCAACCTTTATCCCATGTTTTGACACTACATGCCCTAAGATAATTCCATGCTCTACCATGAAATGACACTTTTCAAAGTTCAAGACCAGATTCTTCTCAATACAATGATTCAAAACCTTTCCCAAACTACTTAGACATTCATAAAATTAGGATCCATACAATATAAAATAATCCATAAATACCTCCATGTAGGTCTCAATAAAAACAAAAAAACAAAATACTCACCATCCATCTCTGGAATGTACCTGGGGCGTTGCAAAGTCCAAATGGCATCTTCCGGTAGGAAAAAATACCAAATGGAATAGTGAATGTTGTATTCTCTTGATCTTTCAGAACAATAAGAACCTGAAAATATCCAGAAAATCCATCGAAGAAAAAATAATGCATCTTCCCAGCTAGTCTCTCAAGCATTTGATCAATAAATGAGAGTGGAAAATGGTCCTTACAGGTGGACTGATTTAGTTTACTATAATCAATAAAAACACGCCAACTATTTTGTACCCTCATTGGAACTAACTCATATTTCTAATTTTTAAAATAGTAACACCACCTTTCTTAGGCACAACCTGAATAGGACTCACCCATTGGGAATCTGAAATGGGATAGATTATACCTGCCTCGAGAAAATTTTCAACCTCTTTTTTAACAACCTCTAAAAGTGTTGGATTGAGTCTCCTTTGTGGTTGCCTAACTGGTTTAGCTCCATCCTCCAAAATAATCCTATGCATGAAAATGGAGGGGCTAATACCTGATATATCACCCAAGGTCCACCCAATTTCCCTGATGTTCTCCCCCAAATGGTTCAAAAGTTTTTTCTTTATGTTCAAAAGAGAGATTGTTAGAAATTATAATCGATAATTTCTCACCACTTAACAAGTATGATTATTTTATATTTGGTGGTAATGGCTTGAGTTCCAATGTAGGGGGGTGATGTATGGATGGAGAAATTTAAGGACTTGAAATATGTGCACAGTAAACATCAGTATCAGAATATACATCATCAAAATTAGAGAATAAAGCATAAAATCCATCCGCATACTCCAAAACCATGTCATAATCAGACTGAACATGATCAAAATAAAAATATTAATCCATTTAAAAATCAAATTTAAGAGAGTCTTGTGCATTCGAAATAGTTGTTAAAGTACTCTTTGATATAAAAATAGAACCAATGCTCATAATCTACCTAATAATAGGACAATCAAATTCTATAGGGTTTTTATTTGGTGGTTCAAAATGGGAGATAAAAAATGAAGAATGTTTCTCTAAGGGGTACTTCATGGATTCCATGACATTAAATATCACAACTTCATCTCCAAAATCCATGGAAAGTGTACCCTAGTTGAAATTTATGATAGTTATTGTAGTTTTGAGGAAGGGCCTACCTAAGATAATAGGAGCATGATAACTAACTTGATCATCCTCCATGTTAAGCACATAGAAATTTGTTGGGAAGATCATGTCTCTTACCTGGACACGTATATCCTCAAGGACTCCCATCAGATATGATATATCTCTATTTTCCAATTTCACCACTACTCTCGTCGGCTTCAACTCACCAACCTATAAAGAAGAAAATACAGAGCGAGGCATTACATTTATAGAAGATCCTAAATCAAAAAGTGCATCAGAAAAATGTAACTCCCCTATGGTGCGTGAGATGATGAATGTCCTTGGGTCCTTACACTTAGTTGGAATTTCTAGAGTTGGTGAAATGAGTGCTGACACATTCCTTCCAAGATTGATCCTCTCATTTACCTTGAGCCATTTTCGATTGGTACAAAGTTCTTTTAATAATTTCTCATACATTGGGATTTTCTTGATGGCTTCAAGTAGAGGAATGTTGATCTCCACACGCTTGAATGTGTCCAAAACCTCCTTTTTCATTTCCTCTTCAGCCATATTCTTGGTTTGAACAACCCTGTTCAGAAAAGGAATGGGTTTAGGAGGAACACCATTAATCTTTTTTCTTACCTTTATCTTTATCCTTGGGTTGCTCATTAGCCAGTTTTGAATGGGGATTCTCCAAATTTGAGGTTAATTCTAGTGGAACGATAGGTGCAGATGTATCAATTGTTTTCTTCCCACTTTTCAATGTGACGACACTGACATTCCCCTTTAGATTTGGAGTAGGTTGGGAAGGTATATTTATAGAATTATTACCTACTAATTCATGGAGGGCAGTGTAAATCTGGATCATTTGAGTCTTTAACTCCCTTAATTCCGAACCAAGACTCTTCAGCTCATTCTATTGATTAAGAACAATTTGATTCAAAAGGTCATCAATGTTAGAATCTGCCTTGGGTGGGTTATTCCCTTATTGTTGTGTTGTTGATTATTAGGCTTCAAATTTCATTTGGGGTTGTTGGAAACCCTGTTAGTTAGGTGAAGGCTGCTGGAAGTTTTGTTGAAAGGGGGGACTTTGTTGTTGTCCAGAGCCATACCTCATGTCCGATTGATCCTTCCACCCTTGGTTATATGTTGGACCAAACGAATCAAACTTCTTTTGGGGATATGTTTATTGTTGCTACTGCTGATATGGTCTCGGAGGAAACACTACTGCACAATATTCTATTTCTTGTAGTTGGGGGCAACATTCAGTTGGGTGGTCTGTTTTAGTTCAAATGACACAAGGCCTTGAAGGAGTGGGTTGGGATTTCTTTTGAGCCAAAGAAATTTGCCTCACTATAGTTTTTAATTATTTTAACTTGGTATAAATTAAATGAATCTAAAGAGAAGGACTTACCTGATGTAATCCCCTGACATGTGGTGTACCTTGATCGCCAAATTGTAGGGAGTTTTAGGCCATATTATTGATTAATGCACGTGCATATACTGGTGTCTTGTCCACAAATGATCTTATAGCCGTGGCATCCACCATTATCCTCTCCATAGGCATTAATCCTTCATATAAGTATTGGATGAGGGGTTTCTCACTGATTTGGTGATGTGGGAAGCTTGCACACAACTTCTTGAATCGCTCCCAATACTCATACATTGAATCCCATTGGGCTTACTTGATCCCTAAGATCTCCTTACGAATGGAAGTGGTCCTTGATGCTGGAAAAAATTTCTACAAGAAAAAACGTTTCAAATCGTTTCAACAAGTTACATCTTCATGTTGTAAATAATACATCCAATCCTTTACAGCTCCATCAAGTGATAATGGGAATGTTCTTAGTTTGATTTGATCTTAAAAAACATTTCTTGGTTTTAAGGTTGAGTAGATCACATTAAATTCTTTAAGGTTTTTATTGTGATCCTCACTGGAGAGGCCATGAAATTTTGGAAGAAGGTGAATTAATCCAGATTTCAGTTCAAAGTCCGATTCAAGATTTGGGTATGCAATGAAATTTGGTTGATCATTAATATCTGGTTCAGCCAATTCTCAAATGGTTCTATTAAGTTCATTTACATTATTTTAATCCATTGGTTCTTTTTTTATGGTTTAATTTGAATTTATTACAATTTCAATGTTCTGAGAGTGGAGGAATTCTCCAACTGGTTGAATGTTGAAACTTCCTATAGAATGAGAATGTATGATTCGAGCCCTAAGGATGCGTTCAATATTAGGGTCAAGATATAAGAGATATTCAGGATTAGTTTGTGTCATAAATAATATAAAAATAAAAAGAAGGAAAGTTGAACATAATAAAAATGAGAAGTTTGAGTTGATGGTCCAAAAAGAAGAGGAAGAAAATCAAAGAATAAGAAAATTTTTTTATTGGGTAAAGAAGGAAGAAAGAAATGAAGAAGAGAATAAAATGTAAAATGAAATAAATACCTATAAATGTTTGAAATAATTACTTACCTCCTGAGAAATGACTCCAATTTTAAAGGCACTTTCATGGGTTCCCTCAAATGATATTTGATTTTTGGGGTACTTAGGTGCAACAGAGTGGCTGACCAAGGTCGTCTCTCAAAGAAGGAAGTAAATTTGACAACTTATTAAAGGTATTTTAAAAATAACATAAAAAGGAATAATAACACTACTTGAAAGGATTTGGGGGTTTTTTATCATTCATAAAACTAGAATAAGTTTTTTGGAAGAAGATTGTATAATATTTTTGTTTTTATTTTTGAAATTAATTTCGGTTAAAAAGACACAACAAGAAGATGTTTTTAGACAATATTTAAAAGAATTAATCGATCTAACTGTACCTATTAATTTAATTATTAATCATTATCATTTAAATTAATATCCACTTAATTATGATCCCCTAATTTTTTAACCTCCGAACCCTATGAGAATTAACTTTACCATAAATATGAAGAGAATTAAACCATATGCTATCTTTAGAACATGAAATCACAGCACCCTACTTTGATTGATGTTCTAAAGATAGATTATGGTCAGTGGTAAATTAAGGCACATGTCCATTATGTAAAATGATAATTAATTGATCTTAGGGATAATATCTGAACTCTACAAATTTATCCCGCATGGTCCTGTTTTACTGATTAAGTTTGCGCTCTCACAATTTACAAAAATTCTAGACCTCACGTGTTTTTGTGTTAATTGTTCAATTGATTTCTTAGTTTCTTCTAATTTAAAATATTAATTCAGGGATCACTTTAAGTGAATTATAATAGATCAATTATTCAAAATAATTAAATGAATAGGGTAGAAGATAGATCGATCACTAAGAAAACTACCTTTCCATGGGTGGTGTGGTCATCGTAGAGACATTTTGCATGAGAAAAATATTGAAAGGGTAAAACCCAATCTCATCTCCACTTTTGAATTACCGACCAAAGAGGAAGATTAAGAGGAAGATAAATGAAAAAAAAGAAAAAAATGGAAGAAATTAAAAAATAACTAAAGAGTTTATTACACAAACAAAAGTATTAGAACACGAAGAAGAAGAAGAAGGCTTCGTCGAAGGGATCCTTACTTCAAGAGCTACCCTTATGGAAATGGTTAGATAATTGGAGTGGATCCAATTATCCTATTCCCTAAAATTCCCAATGAAAATATAAACCCTTAAAAATGAGAAAAACACTAATTTATAGAGTGGAGGGAAGGCTAGGTTTAAAGAGGTTTCAAGTGTGAATGGGGAATCTCGACCAAATATTTTAATCCAAATAGAACCACCCATTTGACCTCAAAATGCATGAACTAGATATTATTATAGAATAATTATTTGTGAAAAAATAGTTTGGAGATATCCTCTCAAAATTTGGGCCCAATATAAGCTTTTATGAAGAAGTTATGGCCCAAATACAGAACCAATGTCCAATCTAGCGGGTCCAGCCCACATTTGACTTCATGGTCCATTTAGTCCAAAAAAATTCACGTTTGAGCTCTGGTGTCCTAAAAAAAGTTGTGTCTCATTAAGTCAGAAACACAGTTAAAAAATATAAATTTCAAATAATAAATATTAGAATATTTATCTTTGAAATACTATAGTGCACTATAAAAAGTAAAACTGGAATTTTCACCATATTTTTAAATAAACGATCTAATACCAAATATTTTATAAATAAACATATTTAACACAATGTGAGGGAATTATTTAATTTATTATCAATAAAATATTCAACAAAACAATGTTTTATCACGTATCATTGAAAAATTAATGGGTATTTACAAAATTTCAATTTTCTTCGCATAAAAAAAGAGGTCACTTTCACAAAATTTATCCACCCATTAAATAGAATTAGATATAAAAAATATGATTTATTCTATAATAAACCCTCTCCCCACTTCTTATCAGCCTGGTTTTTTCTAAAATACCACGCTAATGTGACTTAAGTTGTCACCCAAGGGAGAACATCCAAAGGGAGAGGTAATGTTCTCAACCCAGCTCTCATATTTATTTTCTTCTTATAACCTATCAAATATTTTTTATACATGAAAGAATTATAACATAAGTATTATTAATATGATTAAATGTTGTTATACTAATGAAATTTATATATTTTATAATCCTATAAAATCATTCAAAAAATGAAGATGTCATCTTGCGTACGTGCAGATTACTACCTCCATGAATGATGTGTTCTATTTTTTTTCAAAACAAAATTTCATGGATGGTAAAAAATAGTTATTTAATGATAAAAATATAATATTTAAAACATTATTAACATTATTAAATTATAATTATTTAATTTTTTATACGTCTCTCTCATTTTTTGAAAATATGAGAGTGTTGTCCTTGTGTACATGTGGACTACTGCCTCCATATAACAACATATTTCATTTTACATTACCGCATAATATTGGTGAATTTAAAAATGTATTTAATGTATAAAATTATATTTATTACACCATTAATATTATATAAAGTTAATATTATACATTATATAAATGATATTAATAATTACTAGTCATAATAAACTTAACTGCCTAAAATGAACACATCAAGAAACCTTTCTTAATTTGAGTCCATTTTGGAAAAACTTATGAAACTATATAAATTTTATACTAATTTAATAATAAAATCCATAAAAATATAAAATTATGTATATTAATAATCTATTTTACAACACATTTTACCAGAATCAATATACCAAGTAACTTTCAGAGAAATCGACTAAACCACCTCAAGTAACCACCATAAGCAAAAATAATTTAATAAATAAATAAAATATGATGATAAATTAACCTTATAAAATAAAATATAGATGGAAAATTTTATTAATTAAGTTTTTAATAAACTTGATTTTATTATCCAGGTTGTTAGGCACACACACAAAATGAATCATAACCTAAGGTAAGGGGTCTTGCATCTCAATTTTTCTTCATTAAGATATAATGCATATTCACTAATTATTTAATTTTTATGGTTTATATATTGGATATGGATTTATTTTATCATTATTGTTTCATGAAATATAATGTATTTTTAAATTCATCCCATGTTTTACCTTCCATTTATTTTTAATTTTAAATATTTTTGATATTGTAAGGGTTTTTTAGAAACTCAATTCTTATTCATTGAGTTATGATTGAAATTATTTCATGTAAGTTGGCAAAATTATTATTTTTAATTTTTTATGTGTTATTTTCTATTTTTTTATGGAGAATTACATTTTTACCAGATAAACCCCTTTCACAATATATCTTCCTTCCATAATTATTATATTTATAAGGGATTTGGCTAACTCAAATTTATTTATTTTGAGTTAAAATGTTATTACTTGAGAATGATCTTATAATTTTGATAAATTATTATATCTCCTATTTAATAATATATTTATACTTTTATATCTAGGTAAAATGATATTTTTAACTCAAATATGATTTTTCAATGAATTTATTTCTCCTAAAAGTGAAATGTTTTTAAGAAAAAAATATCATATCCTTTAAAGATATTTTTTCCTCCACTTCCATTTTCATTATTCCCAAAAATATTTTCATTTATTATTTTTAAATTAAAATATGAATTTAATAATGTGTCCTCCATATTTCCATTCTACACTTTTCAAATGGAAGTTTTTTTAATCTTTTTATGTTGTATTTTTTTAACAAAGGCATGCCAAAATTTTAGAAAAGGTTTTCAATCCTTTTAAAATAAAAAATTTTATCTACCACTTCGCATTATCTTTATAAATCCTTTAAATATTTTCAAAGGACTATTATTGATTTTTTTAAAAGTAAAATTTTCCAAATTATTTTCACTTAAACTTTTTGAAACCTTTATGTATTTTTCATGGATCTATTGTTAAAGAATATTTTTAAAAATTAAAAGTTTTCAAGATGTTTTCACTTAAACTTTTAAAATATTTATGTCTTTTTAAGACACCGCTATTTAAATTTATTTTTAAATGTAAATATTTTTAAAAAAATCTCACTGCACCTTTTTAATAATAAATTTTCAAAGTGACCCTAAGTTTATATTTTATGCCAATGTTAAAATCATTTAATTTTTTTTTCAATTTTGCTTCCATTTTTCTCTCTATCTCTAAAGGATTTATTTCCTTGGAAATTAATTTCCATGAATCAAATTCTAAATTTTACTATGAAATAATCATTTTGGATGATTTAATTTTAGGTATCAACTATTTACATTCTCAAGGTCAATTTTGGTGATACCATCTAGAAATGTTACAAAAAACCATTTTTTATTTCTATGGTATATTTATAATGTGATGAATTATTATTATAAATTAGAGAAAATATGTATATATGATTGATGGGAGGGTTATTATATCACCCTCCAATTCATTGTTCAAGGTTATACATCTCATGAGATACTTATGGACTGTAGGTCTGTGAAACCTAATTCACTTATAGACTGTAATTTTGTGATACCTAAGTCACTAGTGGACAATACATTTATGAAACCTAAGTCACTTATGGACCATAGGTTTGTGAAAAATAATTCACTTATGGACCATAGGTTTGTGAAAATTAAGTTACTAATGGACTATAGGTTTGATAAACCTAATTCACTAATGGACTATAGATTTTTGGAACCTAATCCACTTACGGACTATAGGTTTTACAAAACTTAGGTCACTTATGGACCATAGGTTAGTGAAAAATTTATCACTAATAGACTGTAGGTTTCTAAAATATAATCCACTTATGAATTTTTGGTTTTAAAAACCTAAGTCTCTTATGGATTATAGGTTTGTGAAACCTAAGTCTCTAATAGACCATAGTTTTGTAAAACCTAAGTCATTAATAAAATATAGGTTTGTGAGACCTAAGTCACTTATGGACTGTAGGTTTGTGAAACTTAATTAACTTATGGACTATAGGTTTATAAAACCTAAGTCTTTATTGTATTGTATCTTTTTGAAACCTAAGACACTAATGAACCATAGTTTTTTGGAACGTAAGTCACTTATAGACCATAGATTTGTGAAACCTAAGTCACTTATGTACCATAGGTTTGTGAAACCTAATTCAAAAATGGAACATAGATTTAGGAAACTTAAGTTAATTATGGATTGTAGGTTTTTGAAACCTAAGTCACTTATGGAATTTAGGTTTGTGAAACCTAATTCACTAATGAGATATAGGTTTTTGTTGCCTAATAAACCATGTAATGATTCCATGTGATTATAGTTGTTCTATAGTTTATTGTTAGACTACATTCCCATTACATACAATATATTTATGACTATGATTATGTTTCATGGATCATGTTTATTATATCATTATTACACACTCCTTTTCCATGGTTTGGGTTTATTCATTTTATATTACATGTCCTTCTATCATTACTATTAGAAAACCCTCAGTGTTCCATGTTCTATTGAATAATATATTTCTCTCCTACTCATGTTTTCTTATATGATTATAATATAACCCTTGATGAAATGTTGATGATTTTTTACCTTAATGATCATTTGATCTCACCCATTTCTTATGTTTCCTTTACCTAGGTTATAAAGATGATTATAACCTAGGCGATGTCTATAAGTGTATCTAGTATGGTGAGATTATAGATAAATATTCATAAGTACTATCACATAATTTTCTTATGTAGTTGATCATCAAAGACACTAAACCTTCCATTCTTGGTATTATGAAATGATTTATGAGTTATAATTTTTATCTTATGGTAATGTTGTAAAATAAATATTTGTTCATCTTACTTTGTATCAAAACTAGTGTGTAAAGTATGTGTTTTCAGCACTAGAACCATAAGTGTGGGTCTAGGGCTTTATAGTGAGAGGATTTATTATATAATTCATTAGATAATGATCTAGACAAGATATTTTATATCAATTTATATACAATAATTTCATTTTTCTTAGCCAATTAAACATCTCAAAGTATACACTCCATGATCTATTTACAAAAATCCGTTAGTAAGAAAATTTTATCCTTATTATAGACATCATACTTAGTTTCATTAAGGAAATGAGGCCCCATAATTGATTCTATGAGTTCAAAAAATCAAAAACAATATTTTGAAGATTAAACAACAAGTTTGAACCTTTAATCTATGATATTGATGTGAACCAAACCCACACTTCCCATTATGATTCCAAAAATATTCATGCATAGAATTTAATACCAAGTGAGATGACTCAAGCTAAGAAAATATTTATTTTACATCATTTCAATAAGTCAAACATTACCTGTCACAAATAATATCACAATCTTGGAGAGAGGTTGAAAAATGAGTCTGTTTCTCTTAAAATTCTATCTCAAGGGTTCTATTCTATGCACCAGGGTTCTGTCCCTTTGTGGTAGCATGTCCTATTTTTGGATTTCTTCTCACTCACTCCTTTAATCAATGTTCTACTATTTTTTATGTTTCAATGTTTTTTCAGTCTGAGATTCATGATGGAATATACCCCCTTAATCTTCCTCCTATACTCCCTATAATGATGCGTCTCATCGATTATTTCATAAACCATTTTACATTCTCTAATTTTGTTCTTGATTTAGAGGTATTCAGTCAGTGGTGACCTTACTCCCGAGTCTTTATAGGTGTTGACTCTGGTGGTCCCTTCTAACCATGATGCCATTATTCCATCCCAAAGTGGTAATGGACTACTCCATAGAACTAGTGACAACTAGGTGCATTGGAAACCATAGACTCACTGTCAGTGGAGTGGGGGTGAAATTTCTTGAGATATTGAGTTGATCCTATGATGGTTATGATGATGGTGTTTCTCTTTGAAATTTGTCTATTTTCATGAGGTAGTTCAGTGGTCTTACACATTATGGATTTGTGTTGGTGTTTGATATCAGTTGTAGTTTCTATATGTTTTATTATAAATTTCATTATTGGTTTACTGGAGGGGTTTATTTTCTCTTACTGGTGATGTTCTAATGATTCTTTGGTGGTGAAGATGTGGTGGTTTTTCTAGTTATTCAGTGGAATTATATTGATGTTGTTTCTTGGGCACATTCCAGATGAAGGTCAGTTCTGGTCGAGGTATCCAGTGAAGTTCCAGTGATGGTGTTTTTGATTGTTCTATGGGGTGATGATGCTAATGGGAAACAACAAAGGATTTTCATCTCGATAATGGGGTGATGACGCTGATGGGTGGTGGTGGAAACACAAGTTAATCTATCTGTTTACTTCTCATTGAGTTGTGTGGGTTCCCATTAAACCTATCAAAGTGGGATTTATGAAAATAACAAAAATATTAGTACTGAAAAATAATATCACAATCCTAGGAAACTATGGTTTATTTTATTTGGATATTAGGTACATAAAAATATCATCCCACATAATTGTAAACATTTATCCATAATTACACCATGCTATACCTTCTCATAAACTTCTCATATGTTATACTCATATTCATAACTTATGGAATGTGAAAATAATAAGGGGTTATCTAAAACACTCAAAAAGGAAATAAAATATTGATATTTCATCAAGGGTTATATCATAAGAATATGAGAAAATATGATCATGAGAGAAATATATGATTAAAAATAACATAGAAAAATAAGAGTTTTCCATGAGGCATAATAAAAGGAAATGTAATATCAAAAGATAAAACATATACCATGCCATAAGTGTGTGGAATAATGATAAAATAATCATGATCCATGAGAATAATATAGGAATATAATATAAAAATGTGGAACAACATTGAAATGTAGAATAATAATGAACTATGTCATGGAATTAGGCACAAAATATCATTATATTATGAGAAAACACATGATCCAAAAGTTATGGTTCAATAATACCCATGAATACCACAAATTAATTTTTAATAAAAACCATTATTTCCAAATGAAATGAAAACATGTAAAAATAATTTTTAAGAAAATTTAGAAATGATCCACTTTAATGCGGTTTTAGGGAAAATATTAAATAATCTTTAAAGAGGACAAAAGAATAATTGTTTGTATAAAACCAGAAATGAACTAAAATAGTTTTTCATGATAAAATGAGTAATTTTTGAAAACAAATTGTTTCTTAAAATATATTATGGAGTGTACTTGAAAATGGGTAAGAAATTGGGAAGTTTCCTTTAATCGGGCTTTCTTATGAAGAGGAATTGCAAATGGAACCTTATAAAACATGTATTACCCTATAAAATATGGATGAATTGGTCTGTATATGTTTAAAACATATAAAAACAATGTATAATAATTATATAATAATAATGAATAAATACATTGGTGTAAAGAGAGAGAAAGTGTGACCCAACGATAAATTTGGAGGTTCAGAGAGAATCTCTTACCTTATGTCCGAATGTGTTCTGCACTTGCACCTAATATCCTAGATGATCAAATTATATTGATTAATAATTAATTAATAACCTATTATACATATATTTTATTTATTATAATTTTATTAAGTTCATTTATAGTCATTTTTACGAGTTATAATGTTTAATTTTTTCATTCCAAGAGCATTCATTTAACGATTTTATGATCGGTTCCCTTATGTTTAATTATGAGAGTTCTTTTAAAATGGAAGAAAAATTACAAAAGTGGAATTATATGATATTTATGAACCTATATAATTTTAAATGGTCCCATATATCATTTTTCTTTCTGGTATGATGATTATTCATTAGATAGAACGTTAATGATAAACGTTTAGTTTATTTTGGCGGTTTTTCGATCATCACGATCAAGTTTGTTTTATTATTTAATATTATGAATATGTATTAGTTTCATAACATAATAAAAGATATAATATAAATATATAAATATTATTTCACTATAATAATTGTTTTTTGAACATCATTGAAGGTGGTAATGGAAAAAAAACTCATCGCCCACTAAGGCAGTTAATCGATACCTCATGGACAATGTTTTCATTTATAGAATACAAAAGATGATAAGAAATTTGATTATGGATATTCCATAAAATAAAATAAAATTATAGTATATATATGATACTATAGTTATCATGTAACTTTGGATAGTTGAGAGTAAAGGATAAGGTATAAGAAACAAACAATTTAAAAGAGAAAGGTGGAGGATTTTACCTCTTGAATATTGTCTCATTGAGAACCTCCTTAAAACAATTGGGTTTGATCTTTTGTTGAGATAAGAATATCCTGGACATGAATAAGAGGCTTGGTAAGGTAATTGGGAAGAATTTATACAATATTAACGGCTCATAAGGTGTGATGATAAGGGGTTGTATTTATAATGGGAGGAGATGGGTGTTTTTGATTATTTTATTCATTTGTTTATTATTTTGGATCAAGAATTTCAATAGTGTTGATTCATATGAATAAATAAAGTATATTGTTCATTAAATTTTTAAATAATGGGTTATTACCTCATCAATATACTATACATGACTCAATAATTCATGTATTTGTTAAATACTGTAAATTACCATTTTTCACCATTCACTAAAAAATTCAACTATTTTAGAAAAATCCAAAAAATCCACCCTAACCATTTTTAAATGTGTAGATTTAAAAAATAGACTCCATTTTATGATTTTTTAAATATAAGAAATTTAATTTTTAATTAAAATAATTATTTATTCAAAAAATACTGATTTTAATATTATAATTGATCTATGACACTTTAAAAAATTAATTAAGGTCTTATAAAATTATATTATAATTATTATAAAGTAAAATATTAATTTGTCAATCTATTTTATGAAAATATATTTTCTTTTAAATCATTATATTAATTATAAAACTATAAATAAATATTTATGTCTTACAAAAAAACTAACACTTAATTTATCATTTTTAAAACATTAATTTACTTATACCATGATATAAATATATCATATTTTTATTTATAAGATGCATAATTTTTTATACTTTCATAGGAGAGGTTACTGTTCTATCAGCTGGGTTACTATATTTAATGGTCATATTACTATTCCAGTAGTCAGGTTACTATTACATCAGTATAGGTTCCTTAATTTCTATAAATACCATTTATTCCATTATTCATTTATTAGAATAATGTTTTTATTGGGTTCTATATGCGATGTATGCATTTTATAAAATATAACATAATTATAAGAAGATAAATTCCTTTTATAAAATTTTGGGTCATTACATTCTCCCCCCCTTTGAAATTTTTCCCTCGAAATTTCATTTTACATACTAAAGTGAAAATAGGTGTGGGTATTTTTCCTTCACCACTTCCTTTGGTTCCCATGTCACCTCTTTATACTTATAGTTTGTCTACAAAACTTTGATAAGGTGAGTCATATTATTAGGTATAAATTTGTATCTATGGTTCAAGATCTTCACTGACCAATCTTTATACGATATGTCATTCTCTAGTTGCACCACCTCCAAATTTAGAACATGTCAGGGGTTAGGTTTGTACTTCATCAGAAGAGATACAAGAAATACATCATAAAATTGAGCCATGTTTTGTGGAATTGAAAGATGATAATCCACTCCTCCTATACGATCAAGGATCTCAAAGGGGATAATGTACCTTAGGATAATCTTCCCTTTCTTTTCAGACCTGATGACTCTCTTCCATGGTGATATTCAATGGAAGATTTTTTCTCCAACATCAAATTCCAAGTCCCTTAGACAGTTATGAACATAGATATTTTACCGAATCTAAGTAGATTTAATATGTGATTGGATGACTTGAACCTTTTCTATCATATCTTACACAAGATTAGGTCTAAGTAGATTTCGTTCACCAAATTCACCCTAACAAGCAGGAGTTTTATATTACTTCCCATACAGAGCTTCATACAGAGCCATCTGAATACTCAAGTGGAAGATATTTTTGTATGATAATTCGACCAATGGGAGATGATTATCATATACTTATTTTAATTCCAACGAGTAGGCTCTCAGAATATCCTCGAGCATCTGAATAGTCCTTTCAGACTGGCCATTTATTTGGGGGTGATAGGTTGTGTTGAAATTCAATTCAATAATCAAATCATGTTGCAGACTTCTCTATAATTTAGATGTGAACCTTGGATCATGAATAGAGATGATTGTATGTAGAACCCCATATAGGCTCGCCACTCCCTTCACATATATCTCGGAAAGTTGTTCAAGCGAGAGATCTTCCTGAATAGATATAAATTTGGAAGTATTGGTGAGTCAATACACCATAACCCATATCACATTATTTCTTTCAGATGTTTTTAGAATACGAGTGACAAAATCTATACAGACATTCTCCCATTTACATTTGGGTATAGGAAATAGTTTCATTATCCCTTTGTACTTTTTTCACTATAATTTAACTTGATGACATACCAATCAACTTGAGATATACTCCAAAATATCCTTTTTCATATTGTCACACTAGAAGTAATCTTAAAGATTACTGTACATCTTGGTACTTCTAGGATGGATGGAGAAAGATGATCAATGTGTATTATCCAATAGATCATTCTTTATATCTGGTGATGAATGCACACAAGGCCTTGTTCCAAACTGAAACACACCATCATCACTAATATTGAACTCTTTTATCTTCCCTTACTGAACCAATTTTACTTTCTTTTCTAACTTCAGATCATCCCTTTATGCTTCATAGATATTCTCTTGGATAGATGGTTAGAAAATCATTTGAGCAAGATAGTATGTATTCCCTACTATTATGATTTCAAAATCCATACATTGTATATCCATGAAGAAGGGTTCTTTCTCAATTCACATCATGGATAAGGAAGTAGGTTCTTTTCTGATAAGAGAACTAGCTACCTTATTCTCCTTTCTCAGATAGTAATGAACATAGAAATCATAGTCATTTATTAGATCTAACTATATTATTTAATGCATGTTGATTTCCTTCTATGTGAAAATTTAATTTAGACTCTTATTATCAGTATATATGTCACACTTCTTACCACAGAGGTAGTGTCACCATATTTTCAAGGCAAATATCACAGCCGCTAGCTCTATATCATGCGTCGAGTAGTTCTTATCATGGATCTTAAACTTCTATAAGGCATAGGCTATCACTTTATCATTATTCATGAGTACACAACCCAATAATTTCTTTAAAATGACACTGTATATAATAAATCCTTATCCACTTGTTGGTAGTGTGAGTATAGGTAAATTGATTATCCTCTTATTGATCTCCTTGAATCATTCCTCACATTATTCTGTCCAGACATACTTTACTGCTTTGCATGTTAACTTAGTTAGTGGGTTATACAATCATGAGAAATTCCTCACAAAACATTGGTAGTACCCATCTAATCTAAGAAAACTATGGATCTCCATTATAGATATTAGCCTTGGGTGCTCTTCAATTGCCTTTGTCTTAGAAGGGTCCACATATACTCCTTTATTGGTGAAAAAATTCCCCAAGAATGATACTTCCCCCATCCAAAACTCACATTTACTATAATTTTTATAAATTTTCTCTCTTCAAAAAGTATTTAGAATAGTATTTAAATGATACTTGTGTTCCTCCTTACTCTTAGAGTATACCAAAATATCATCAATAAAGACTACCACAAAATTTTTGAGGTAATCTCTAAAGTCTCTATTCATTAATTACATGAAAATCGTTGGATCATTAGTGAGTCCAAAGGGAATTAATATGAAATCATAGTATGCATACCTCATTCGAAAGACAATCTTGGGAATATATTCCTTATTTAACATTAATTGGTGATATCCCAACCGAAGTTACACCTTAGAGAAATATTTTGGCTCACATAGATGATCGAACAATATATCTATCTATGGTAATGGATACTTATTCTTTATAATGTTTTTTGATCTCACGATAATCAATGCAGAGGTACATTGATCTATCCTTCTTCTTGATTAAGAGAATTGGAACACCCCATGGTGAAGAACTGGGGCATATAAAACCCTAGTCTAGATTCTCTTGTAACTGCTTCTTCAGTTCCTCCGACTCAATGATAGCCATTCTATAAGGTTCCTTTGATATGGGTAGTGATATAGGAACAAGTTCAATTGATAACTCAACCTCTCAGTCAGGAGGTAGACCAAGAAATTATTTATGGAACACATCAGTGTAGTTCCTCACAATGGTTATGTATTCAAGTATGATCCTCTCCTTTGTCTCAATAATTTATGATAGATATGTTTTCTCATAAATCAATAATATCCACAGTTGAGATGATGATTCCGAAGGAGATTCATCAATCTCCTTAAACTTGTACAAAATTAGAGGGTGCATTGGGATGTGAAGAGTGATCTACCTTTCCCAAAAATTTATGTTGTATTTTTGTAGAGATATCCAATCCATGACCAGTATATCATCAAACTATACTAAATAAATTAAAATAAGATTTTATAGGAGGTTCAGTTCACAGACATTAACTAGGATGGAGTTATATACTTTGGATGCAATAATTTCCAAATTCTCTATTCTCACAGATAATTCAACCTTTATATTTTTATGTGGTATTTGAATAGATCCACTAAACTTGTAAGATATAAAATAACGTGTAGAACCAGAATCAAATAGTAAATTATCTATTCTTGAATGAATAACCAACATACCTATCACCACATCATTTTCAGAATCCACCTCAGTAGTAGTGATAACATATTCCATTCCTTACTGCCTTTGTGGTTGTTTTTTTATTACCTCTAACAACCCTTGGATCAGGTCATTGGCTCGTATAATGCCCATGTTCCTTATATTTGAAAGACTACACTATAGGATGAGTATTTACCTAAACCTTCCTTTATTCTTTCATATATGTTGGATTCTTAATATCCCTTTGGAAACAATTATCCCGATGCCCCTCTCTTCCAAATTTTAATCATATTTTATTCCCCTTTAGATATTTCCCATGATGCTTGTTCTCATACTATTGGCACATTAGATACTGGGTTTTCTTTCCATCATGATATTTATCTATTGATCCTCCGATATTAAACTATATTTTCTGCTTTTTATCTTAAAATCCATGATACCACTGAGAGTCTCTAATATCCATCTTATCCTTTAGGGAAAAACGAATAATCTTTTCATAGCTATCAAATTATTTAATTACCAGAATTTTTTGTTGACTTAGATTATGTTCACTAATGAAGTGATCTACCTTTATTTAAGTGTTCATGAAAAATTCAGACAGATATCATGAAATTCTTGTGAATTTTACTTCATAATTCCCAATAGATTAATCTTCCTTTTTCTCCAATCTGATGAACTCCCTTTCCATATTAAGACATATAGTTTAGGAAAAATATTTATTAAAAAATATTTTTTTGAATGCTTCCCAATCCATGGAATCAATTTCCTCCTTAGACTTTGTGTTTTTTATCAATTTCCACCACTGATCATCTTCCCCATCAAAATAATAGACCACTATCATAACTTTATCTTCTTCTGATCATTGAAGGATAGAGAATATCTTCTCAATGGAGTTAATCTATTATTCTGTGATAATGGGATCAGAAGACACATTAAATATAGGAGTCCTTTTTCACATAAAGTATTTGACCAAAACATTCTCTTTATTAGGAGAAATAAGGAGTTACACAAGATTCAAGTTATTATTCATAACTTGATCCATTTTTTCTAGTACTTTCATAATGTTTTGAGCTCCCATTCCCATCATATTTGGCATCTCAATAGGAAAATAGTCACAATTCCCATCACATTGATTATTGGAATGTGTTATCCTATTTCCAGCTATTAACTAAGAAATAGATAGTAAAATTAGGGGGGCTTTAATACTTATATAATAAGAATATAAAAAGGAAAAATTAAACATAGAAGAAAAAACTTTTAAATGAAAATTATATCCTAAATTGTGATTCCCTAAGTTTAAATATAGGCTATCCATGGTGATATAATTATACCAAGGGTTATTAATAAAGTTTTCTAGTCCTAATCTAAAAAAATAACTAGACTGTGATTTGATACCAATTATATAGACCCTAGTCTTTTTCACATATTATTACATTATTTTAAGAATAATTAACCATCAAATACAAACCTAGGACTGCAAAATCTATTGTCTTAAGAAGACTATGTACATAAAATAAAAAACATTGAAATAGAATAAAAAATATTTATATAAATATTTCATAATGAGATCATAACTTAATTTGATCTCATACATATTCATATGATAACTTGGGGGAATACATAGATAAAAAGGGCGAGATAAAAAGCCCATTAAGGGAATAAGTATGGAAAAGAAGCATAACACATGGGTTAGAAGGAATAACATGATAACATAAAAGACATGGATCATGAATAAACATATGCAAGAATAATATATAGAACATTGAATCATATTATCATGGAAAAATAGTAATTTGGAAACAGCATACAACATGACATAAATATGAGTCAAGGCTAAATTCTAAGACTACATCACATGGTGGACAATGCCCCATAATGGATTAGGTTTACTCCCTAACCCCATACACGATGTTTCATGAGACTAAAAATCACCCATTTAATTAGAGTTCTATCTGGGTTCACCCATTATAACACGTTCATTAATATGTGTTCCACATGAAGAATCAAACATAAGGAATAAACCTAAGGGTTACCCATGGAAAGAAATGGGTATCATAATCATGTCATAAGTCATAACCGATGGGAATATCCTAATGGTGTCCATGAAGTAATGTATTTAAATAATAAATGTAAATTAATAAGGTAAAATAGTAATATATAATGATAAATTAAATCCAAAGTAATTGAAAACATGTAAAAATAATGTTTAATAAATGTTATAAATGAGCCACTTTAATGCGGTTCAAGGGAAAATATTAAAGAGTCTTTAAAGAGGAAAAAAGAATAATTATTTTCATAAAATCAAAAATGAAATAAGGTATTTTTTCATGAAAAAATGAGTGAATTTATAAAAATAATGGTGGGTTATGTTATATTATGGAGTGTACTTGAAAATGAGTAAGAAATTTGGATGTTCCCTTTATCCGGGCTTGCTTATCGGGAGGAATTGAAAAGGAAACCTTATAAAACACATATTTCCCCATAAAATAAGGATAAATTGATCTAGATAAATATGTTTGGAACATATAAATAGAATTTATAATAATTATATAATAATAATGAAGAAATAAATTTGTGTAATGAGGGAGAAAGCATAATACAATGATAAATTTGGAGGTTCGGAAAGAATACCTTACCTTATGTATGAATGTGTTCTATAATTTAATTTAATATCTTAGATAATAAAATTAGATAAATAAATTAATTAATTAATTAATAACCTATTTTATATTTATTTTATTTACTATAATTTTATTAAGTTCATTTTTGGTTTTTTTAATGAGTTATAATGTTTAATTTTATCATTCTGAGATTGTTCGTTTCATGATTTTATGATCAGTTCCTTTGAGTTTAATTATGGGAGTTCTTGTTAAATAGAAGAAAAAAATCAAGAAGTGGAATTATATGATATTTATGAAACTATATAATTTTAAATGGTCCATATATAATTTTTCTTTCTGGTATGAGGATTATTCATTAGATAGAACATTAATAATAAATGTTTCGTTTATTTTGGTGGTTTTTCGATCATCATGAACTAGTTTGTTTTATTATTTAATATTAAGCACATATATATATATTAGTTAAAGAATGTGAGACAAGATATAATATACATATAGAAATATTATTTAAAAATGATAATGTTTTTATAACTATCCTTGAAGGCGGTAATGGAAAAAAAAGCTCATCGTCCACAAAGGCAGTGAATCGACACCTCATGGATGATGTTTTCATTTTTAGAATAAAAAGAGAACAGAATAGAATTGATGATGGATATTATATTAACATAATAAAATTATATTATATATATTATACTAGAGTTATCATGTAACTTTGGATAGTGTAGTAAGGGATGAGGTATAAAAAATAAAGAATTTAAAAGAGAAAGATGAAGGATTTTACCTCTTGATTATTGTCTTCTTGAGAACCTCTTTAAGGAACTTGGGTTTGGTATTTTGTTGAGAACAAACGCTAATATATGTAGGGAGGAGTCTTGGTAATGTAATTGGGAATAATTTAGACAATATAAAGTCTTATATGTTGTTATTATAAGGGGTGGTGAGGGGTGATATTTATAGTGGGAGGAGAAAAGTGTTTTTGATTATTTTATTCATTTTTTATTATTTTGGCTCAAGACTATCAATAGTGTTGATTACTATGAATAAATATAGTAAATAGTTCATGGGATTTTGAAACAATGGGATATTAAATCATCCATATGTAATCCATGACTTGATAATTCATGTATTTGTTAAATACTGTAAATTATCATTTTTCACTATTCATAAAAAATTCAAATATTTTAGAAAAATCCCAAAAATTCACCCTTATAATTTTTATGTGTATATTTCAAAGATGGAATACAATTTATGTAAATAATTATCTAAATATGATAAATTTAATTTTTAATTAAAACCATCATTTATTTTAAAAATACCGATATTAATATTATAACTGATTTTATAACACTTTGACAAATTAATTAAGGTCTCATAAAATTATTTTATAATTATTATTCAACAAAATATTAATTTATTAATCTATTTTATAAAAATATATTTTCTTTTAAATAATTATATTAATTATAAAATTATAAATAAATATTTATGTCTTACAAAAATACCAACACTTAATTTATCATTTTTAAAACATTTATTTACTTATACTATGATATAAATATATCATATTTTCATTTATAATATTCCTAAATTTTATTGACACTTTTATAGGTGAAGTTACTATTATATTTTTGGGTTATTATTATTAATGTTCATATTACTATTCCAACAGTTAGGTTACTATTCCATTGATATAGATTTCTTAATTTATATAAATACAACTTATTTATTTCTTAATTTATGAGAATAATGTTTTTATTGGGTTCTTTATGTGATTTATGTGTTTTATACCATATAACATTAATTATACGAAGTGAAATTCCATTGATAAAATTTTGGGTCGCTACCGATTCAGAAAAAATAACTCCATATTAGATAGATATATTGGAGTTAAAGAAGAAAATGGAATAAAAAATTAAAAAAAGTAATTTAGAAAACATTTTTAAAAATATTAATAAAGAGATGATGTTATAAGTTACTTTCAAAAATATTATTTTTGAAAAGATTTTATGAAGGATTTTTAAACATTATTTAACAAGAAATATCAATAAAGCATCATTGAAAATATATTAGGGTTTTACAAAGGAAATTTGGAGTGTAAGATAAAATATAAAATATTGGAAGGAAAATACTTTTCATTCCAGGAGATTTTTAGTCATGATTCATGAATAAAGAAACAATGATGATCAAGTTTTGGTAAATTTATATGAATAAAAGTTGGTACATTAATAATGAGTTAAATATTAATATAACCTTTAAAAAACCTTAATAATATCATAAAAATAATTTTAATTAATTAAATAAATTCTTATAATTATCCAAGTATGGTGGTTATGAAAGATGGAATACATAATTCCATATAGTAGATAGTCCGAATGTACACACAAATAATGATTTATTTTCCATAGATTTGAAAGAAGATAGATAATGATTTTTCTTTTTTGAATCTTAATAATATTGTAAATATCTTATTTATTCATTAAATATTTTTTTAACTATCCATATAATGTAGGGATGAAAAATAAAACATGTCATTCATGGAGGTGGTAGTTTGCACGTTTTCATGTACAACTTATTAATTTTTCTAAGGAGAAGGGAGAAAGGTAGATAATAATTATTCCATAAATATAATAAAAATTAACTATGCTAATGATATTAATGTTATTATTTTATGATGTTATAATATAATTTGAGGTAGAATGAGAATACATAAAAGAATAAACATGAAAAGAATCATTTTGGGAATTTTTTGAATAAATCCTTTGAAAATTAGATTAAGCTTGTGAGGGGTGGTCCATTGAGGAGTCCAAAAAAAATAGGACATGGATAGAATTTAAGGGGAGGGATTTTTGGTAGATTTTAATTAACCTAATGTGCTTTTGGTTTGATAATAAGTGGGGCGGTGAATGAATCCTTTTACAAGTGAGAAGAGTGGGTTTTTATAATAAGAGGTGCACTATTCAAGGAAGGAGACTCCAAAAGTAGACAATAATGGAGAGGGGATGAGGTATCATTGAGAAAGGACTCAAAAAATCATTTGAAGGAATGTTTTTAACATATTTTATGTCTTTTACCCCTTAGATTTAACCCTTTTACCATCTTGGATTTTTTACTATAGTAACTAATTTTTACGTACGTAATTTTGTTTTTATGCCTAAAAATAAAATGGTTCTTTCTATATAATTCATACGTTTTGATTAAAAATATAAAAAATTAATTTTATTAGATATTTTTTTGAATGCTATAAAAATTAATTTTAAAATAATCAATGTATAACACATTAAAGACAGTTTTAGTGAAAAATATAACTTAAGTTTTAAATTGTAAAATATTGGCCTATAAATTAAACTTAATAATTTTGAATGTATAATTTTACTTATAAAATAATTTTTTTAAGAAATTTTTTTCATAAATTTTAAGTTATTATTATATCCTAATGATTCCATAAAAGTCATGGTATTTGTATAAAATGGTATTTTGCACTATTCACCTAGAAATCAATATTTTTAGAACAATCTAAAAAACCATATTAGGATAATTTTATTATGATAAATCTGAAAATGAAGTTAATTTTTTAAAATTAAAATTCTAAAATTTAGGAATTTAAATTTTAATTGGAAACCTAAAATATAATGAGAAACTATTTTTATAGGAAAATGGATTTTATAAATATTAATTGTTCTTGTACTTATTTCCTATTAATTAATTATTAAATTAGTGTTAATATATTATAGATATTAATAATAAAATTTATCATTATTTTTCCATAATATATTAATTTTATTAAAATAAAAACACACAACACATAGAAATTCAATTTTTATTAAAATAAATTTTAAATATTTAATTTTTTTATAATTTTCTTGTAATAAAAATTTGATGGACGTTAATTATTTTTTGTAAATATTATAAATTAATTTTACTAAAATAATTCTTTAATCAAGTGTAATAAAAAATACAATTTTTTTTAAAAAAAGTAGTTCTTTGAAAAATGTTACTTTTATATTAAATAATCATCATCAAATACCATTAAAATTGTTATTTTTTATTTTAAAAATTTAACTATACTAATACATTAATATTAAAATATTTATTTTAATATTATAAATATTTTTATTAATGATGTGTAAATAAATTTAAATAAAGAAAGAATGAAATATATATATTTATAATAAAAAATCTCAATTAAATATCATTTTTTGTTTTATTATTGAATTCATAAGATGTATTGATGTTTATCTTTAATTGTGAAATTTTATCTCAATAAAATGTATCGGGGTTTTTTTAGTTCAATGTTGCATGTGAAATAGGCTATTCAATATAGTATTTATTTAAATTCCCCTTAAGCCTATGAATCTTATTCCCTCATGGGAAGGAACACATCCAATCACACTTTCAATCATCACTGATCACAATAATTATTAAACACATATGAATTAATGTAAATCAAAATCACACAAAGATTTTAGTTGGTTCACCACTAAGGGATAATATAAAGAAATTATTCACAAAGATGTGATGGTGTACCGAAATCCACTATCATGCACTATTCAGTGGATATAAGATTTTAGGTCTTTGTAACTTTATTTCAAGGAACGATTCCCTTACAAGGATCAGGAAAGACTCACTATCAATCTAAGGTTCACTCCCTCTTATTCTACTTCATTCAATTCTTTAGTGATGGAATAATAATTTATATACATGAGATTCTCTCCATGATCAGTATAGAAAAATATTTATTCTTGCATCATTAAGTCCATATTTGAATCTATGTTGATATCCCCATTGAATCAATCTCCTCCTCCAAAACTAAATGAGATAAACGGCTAAATATGAATGGTTGAGTTTATGTATTCCATAAAACTAGATGATATCGACCTATCAATGAGAGAGTCAATTATTTGTCTTTCACAATGGCATCACAGAAGCAACCAAATCCACCACATGAAGAACAATTACATACTATAATTATTATCATTTACTCAAATTTTAACTCTTAAACTAGTCAGATATGTAAATAAAACTCCTTCCTCTTTGAGACTTATCTATTTAAAGCACTAGATATATCAATTTTAATCTGTAATGGGATCTCCTCTCATCTTCTTCTTTGAACTAAATATTCAATACATTCACTTCCTCTCTACTCTAATTTTTAATAGAGGTCTACACAATTTTTTTCCAAACTACCAAATTAAACAAGTATGTCCAAAATCCATGACCTACCCTCAACAGTGTGGATCACACCCTATTATTCAAAACTACATGATCTCACTAAGTGTACCACTTGATTTTAGTGTGGTCAAACACACCTCTTTAATTTGAAATAAATGCCTTAATTTCACTTCATGATCTCTGGATTTAAATTCAAAATGTTTCCTTTTTTTATCTATATTTTAGTTCACCATGACATGGTGACATCCAAAACACCAATTTTGAGCTCCATCTCAGCAATGATTTTTTCAATACACATCACTATATATCCTAATTCTAAGTTTTTTTTCATCTAAAAATTTTAATTTAACCACTTTAAGGCTAAACACTACATGGTTTGGTGATAACCATAACATATTAATCCTTTAGAAAAAATTACCTTCAAAATTGGTTCCTTTATTATTAGTATATTGTTTCATCTCTAGCTCCTAATACCCGATACAAAAAATGACTTCCACTATGGTGTGGTGCTCCTCTAGTGGCCTATTTTAGTTAATATTACATAAACTCTCCACCATTTTGAAAAGTATTATATACAGTCTAGTTAAACTCATGTGATATCTAAAATGGATTAAAAAACACATGTTATGGGTCTCCCTGTTTTTTCACAAATATTTTTTTATGAAAAAACTTTATACCATGACATGGAATGAATCAACTTCTCATTCGAGTTAATCCTTCAACCACAATGACCACAAAAATTCCCAACACAATGAACAAAAATCCATTTTCACATTTCCAAGTATCTATGATTTCACCATCTACCAAAAATGCATTGGGCCATTGAAATGGATTCAACCATGGAATAAACAACCTAGTTGTTTCCAACCAAAATTAATATAGATAGAAATGTATTTAAAAACACCCATATCTCCTATATACTTTCTATTTTCTGATCTAACACAACATATATAGTATCACCTTGAAATGGTGAGATCTTCTTTCACCAAAATTGTTCTATTCATCTCTATATAATTCCTTTTAAGATCTAACTCATTCCAAAACCATAATATGGCTGAATAATCACATTAATAATCATCACATATTTATTAAAGGGTCAATATTATCCCTAATCATAACTAAATATCTCAATTAGGTTAAGGGAAAAAAATTAAAATTAATTTAGGTTTAATCACACATGATCTGCAAGACCAAATTCCACATGTTTTATGAAATGAGAAAACACTATAGGGATTAGTTAGGGACCACCTACCCTAGTCTTGTGGAAGACTACTTGCCGAGAAACTCTAAACAAAATGGATAAAATAAATAAAATTCCAAAAATCCTAGAAATTACTTCAACTTAGTCATAAATAGTGAAACAATATATAATAATGAATGAAATAGAGAGTTAAGGGAAAATGATTCTCAACCTTACCATATGAGACCTCCTGTGATGAATATCATAGAGGTGGTACCCAAAATACATCCCACCTCTTGAGGTATCCTTGGGATAAATAGAATCACTCACCATATAAGTGGAATTATATTTTATCTATGGTATTATAGTACATAACTAAGATAAAGATAAAGGATTAAGTGAGATTTGGGTAGAAGGGAGTTTCATCTAAGAATGATTGATAAATCTTACATCCATCGCATTTAAGTAGGTTCTTTTATAAGGACCTCAAGGATGATCCTCATTTGTTCATAAATTTCATCATGTGTTATAATTCATGAGAAATTTCCTTATCAAATTAATGAAACTAATACATGAATGAATCCATATTGAATTACATCTTATGAAACAACTCTTAAATGATAGTCATCATGGAAGATCAGTCAAACATTATAACTCAACATTCAGACACCATATCTATCATAGGATGTATAAGTATATCATACCTTATAATTATTATCAAAAAATTCCATAGAATATAACCCAAAAATACAATATTATTGGGTTATTAAGTGTCATGAAATCTCATATCATTCCATGTGATATACCCTTATCGTATAATATAACATATCATACTTTTATGAAAAAAACCATTTTTGTTTCATGTAAGTCATATATTATGGCATATTATGACATACCATATAGTATAAATTATATATATATATCACACACACACACACGCATATATATATAATGACTTTAGCATATAGATCCTTTAATCTCCCACTTTCACTAAATCCTAAAACACTTATGTTCCATTTTAACTTATAACGTATTATATATGATAAATTTTGAAATCATATCCAAAAATATTTTTGATATCTTCTAAAATATTATTTGAAATTTATCATTAACTTTAGAATGTATCACATCATATGTAATAACATTTGAATACTCATCCAAAACTATTTTATATATAGTCTAAAGCAATTTTAGAGATGCTCTCTGAGTTAAACTCAATCCCTATTTAGTCAATTAAAAGTGAAACCACACATACCTTTATAGCAATGAAAAAAATTTGAATCACTAGATCTATAAATATAATAAATGAGATTCCTTTAGAAAAGCATCAATTATATTCAAGCTATAAAGGTATCAAGCATGATCCTCATTAAACACATGTATCTATATACATGTTACCACCAGTGGAATCACATGCTAGAATGGATTCTCATATGTTACCTCTTTTAAATACATTGAGTGTCCATGGGACATATATTATGTCAACCCCATATATTCAATTCATATGCTCTTAAATATCTAAGTGTTAACTGGTCAGTTTGATGAATACATCACATTTCATTCAACTTTATGGATGATCACATCAAATATACCTCAAATTAATAGATAATCACATCATATGTATTATTTAGGAGCAACCCTACATTCCTCAGTCTATCTCAATTGGGGGCCCATATGTCATACTCATCATACGAGAGGATAAATATCATTTATTTGATCACCAAACGATGACATAATCCACAATATACCCAAACACCCCTAATTAGCTAAGCCTAAAGGATTTCATAAGAAAATTATCAAAGCATAGAGGTTATAATGCTAGGTATCTCTCTAACCTCATGTATTAGGGACTCTAAATATGACAAAAAACCCCTAGTATACCAAATAAATAGTGTATAACACTCCATGTGGTATACTTAGCGAGTCATTTAGCACAAAAAACACTTTTGGTGCCTTATGATCCTATTATGTATCTCCATACAAGAAATCTACTCATGATAACCTTAACATTTCATTATAACATATAATACTCTATAAAAAACACCAGTTAAAAATAAATAAAGGTCATAATTTGAGAGGTTATTTATCATTAAAATTCATGAAATGTATTGCAACACACACACACACATACAAACAACATGAAATAATGATAAAGTGTTGATTTCATTTTACATGATACATTTATATTCTTAAAATGATTTTAAAAATACTTAAAAAATACCTATATAAAAACTTGTCTATTATATCATATATTATAGACCACTAAATCAGCCTTATGTTTGCTAAAATTTCCAGGGTTTGGTTAACTCATTAAATCTATATATAAATCTTTCCACATGTCAATGTGACCATTAGATAAAAATCTCCCACTAAACTATTTAGTTAATAACATCTATGAAGAAATAAAGGTTGAATAATTGTGATATTTAGGAATCATATTCCTAATGTTCAAATCCTTGTACATATTCAAACTTCTTAAGTCTACAACATAACATTTTAGGACATTAATAAATTTTATAGTCTACATATAAAATTTTAAATTTAACATCATCGTTCTTAGAACCATTTCAATAAAAATTTTCCCCTGAGATATTATATTAATTTTATAAACTATTTACCTTTTTTACTTACCATCACATCCTAAAATTCTTTTAGATAATGTGACATTTACTTTGTTATGATATCTAAATAAAACCCATTACATTTCTCTTTACCTCTATACTATAAAACTCTTATGAGGTTTAATGAAATTCAATTCATATTTTTATTAGAAAAATACTAAAGGAAGTAAATATATTCAATTTCCTATAGTAATTAAATGTAATATTTTACATTTCTCTTTACTATCTCATGTACTAAAATCTTAAATATATTAAGTGGAAATCATTTTAATTTTAAACTAGTATAATCTTTTATTTGTTAACATTTAAATTATCCAGTTTAAACAAAGCCACACTAATATATTAAACACTATATTATCTCAGAATATAATTCTATGATATCAAAACTACTTTGAATTTAGGAAATAATCATTACTTTGATTTTATAGGAATATTTAATAAATATAACATTGTTTCCATATAGAATTTGGGATTATATGTGTTTGGAGCATTTTTCTCTAAAAAATGAATTTATTATTTAAAATATGCCACTACTATGTGGTGGAAACATCTTACCTCATATTTTAACAAATATTTGGATAAAAAATTTACCTTATGTAAGACCTAAGACCCAACTGGAGTAGGTAAACACTATATCCAAAAAATTATCACACAATGTAAACTTTTTCATAATAGAACAAGATTTTATTCATGTTTATAAGTTAAATTTATAAATTCTAGAATTTAAATTTGATAAAAGGAATTTAATTTTGAATTAATCATAACCAAATTATCTCAAGTTTAATTTTTTAAATTCTTATAAAATAATTGATTTTTAGGTGAATAGTGAAAAATATAGTTTTTACTAAAACTGTAAATTTATATAAGGAAGACCTTGAAGTTTATAATATATATTAATTTATAAATTTTATGATAAGTAAGAATATATATTTTGAAAATATTATGTTGAATTTAGAAAACCTATGATTAACATCTTAATGACATAAGTAATAATTACTGATAAAAAATGTTTTTGATATTTTTTTCAATTAAATATAATTTTAGTAAAATTAAATTTCATATTGATTTAGAAATCACATAAAATTTATTTATTTATGATAAATTATTTTATTTCACAATCATTGATAATTTTATCCTAAATATATTTTTATGCTTAAAAATACACTTTATCTAAAAACATCTTTTTGCATGTACTAATGTTAAAATTAAGTTTTAATACACACAACAAATTTATTTGATAAAATGGAATTTATATTTTGAATTAGTATATCCAATTCATGTAACAAGTATAATTTTATATTTAAGAATTGAAAATAAATTACTCAGGTTAAAGATTAATTACCACAATAAAAGTAAAATGGCTATTTTCAAATAATTAATTTTATAAGAGTTATATAAGTTTTATCTAAATAAATTAATTTAATAGGTTTTAAATTATGAATCTAAAATAATTTGTAAACATATAAAAAAATATGAACACTCATTCAATTAATAATTATGTCATGACCCGACCCTAACCGGGGCTCGAGCCATAACTACCCCAAGCTTGCCTCTATAGGCTAGGGGATGGTGACTAGCAATGAAGGAATGACTAACACAAGAAGGCATTTGAATAAGTAAATGTATGAACACACACACCCATCTTGATGTAGAATTGAAAAGGAATAATAGTAATAGATGAAAAAATTTCTAGCGGAACAACCATGCTTGTAAAACCTTTAGACAATATAAGAGTATGGTAGTTCAAACTAAAATGTTAAGGAGAAAAATATAATCCAAACCTAAAAGATGTACAAACCTGAAAGAAATGTAAGTAAAAAAATGAGAGAGATCAACTCATGATATCCAAGCTATGACCACTGTACATGGTCCAAAGTACCAGGTATCCTGAAGCTCCTCTGTAGTCACTGCCGACCTGTCCGTCATCTGCGTCAGACATGACTTATGTGGGCATAACCCATGCAGGGGTGAGTATATACATACCCAATAGGACACTCTTAAAATGAAGGGGGAGTAATGAGTGAATTATTAGGAATATAAATATAGTAGATAGAGAAAATGATGCTACTTGACCCAAAATAAGATAAAGAATAACCTTTTCGAAGAAAAAGGGGCTCAACACGGTGTGTAGATGAAATACACATTGAGTCTTTTCCACCGATAGAAGGAGAGTATCCTCATCCAACCCTGAGAAACTAAACACAGAAAGCACATGGAATACCCCATTCATCTTTGAAACCCATGTAAGGAGAGTAAAAAAATATAAATATATGGATACAGACATGTATATATATATGCTCAATCAAAAGAAACCCACATGAGAGATAGAGGGGATCTCCATCTCACATATCTTCTCATAAAAAAGAGTTTCAAATAGTTCCAAAATACCATCAATGATTACCAGCATCTCATGTGTCATCCCAGAAGTAACCATGTGAAGGACCACACTTTTACAATGTATCTCACATCCAGGGGGGCATAAAATCATATTATAGGACTCAGTTCTAAGTGAATCAGGGGGTTCTAATATGTAAGTATCTATAGAGGACTTGTACCCAAGATGATGGGGGGGGGGGAGGGTGGGGGTTCCAATCTAGTGTCATGAGGACCCACACACTATCTAATAGGGGATTCCACTTGGTAGGTAGAGGAACTACTCACAAGATTATGGGTGGGTTCCACTCTATAGGTTGAGAACCAGCACCCTGGTGGGATAGGGGGTTCCAATCTTGTCATCAAGGACCCTCACCCTATTTGATAGGGGGTTCCACTCAGTAGGTAAAGGACCCATGCCCAAGATGATGGGGGGTTCCACTCTAGTGTCTCTGTTGATCCTATGCCTAATCATTGCCATCGTCGGGAATCACCTAAATAAGATCTGTACCCAAAACAATTTACATCATATCTCAAAATCCACAATGGTGGGAAATATCATGTTCTATGTGAGAAAAACTCAGGACATGTTACTCACCATAAAAATAAAAGTTCAAACAAAGAAGATATGAAAGATTTATGTTTTCTCAAAAGGATCCAAGGGGTACACGGTGTGTGGTCTTGCTCCATCACCTGGTTGTGTCTTTGGGGGTACATGTATTGCTAACCATGTAGTGATACACGATGTTTGGGGGAACTACATGGCATACCCATGCTACTCTAGGTCCTTCCCACCCACTTGGATATGTCTATGTATCCATCCCATTTCCATATACTCAAGTCACATTTTTATACTCAAGTTGTATCGATGTACATTCGTACAAGACATGCCTTGTAATGCCCATGCCCGTGTACTCCAAGAGTACACACCAAATCCACCAGCATGAGATCACATGGAATGTGGGGGTCCCACATGGTGTGTGATAATAATAATCTATTGAAACCCCAACCATCGTAACTAGTGCCTAACATGCCGTGTGTTCTTCGAACTACACGACATGGGGTTAAGATTTTTCAAGAAATCCAGATCTGAACTCCACACTTTGAATTCATCTATTATTATATAGATATTTCCTCCAAACCATCCACAATTAGTGGATCTAGTTCATATCTATCATTTTTTTCCATTCGGTGGCTGAAAATTGGTTTCCGTTGGTCTTCAGAGGTTCATCTCACGTCACGAATTCCTATGGTCCTTCTTCCATCAAATATTCTATCACTGATCATCAAAACAATCACCCACATCATGTAATATATTTTTAACACCCTTGGTTTGTTGATCCATCCCTCTCATATAGATTAATTGTGATTTAGGGGGTCTGATTGGGCTTGGTACCACCTGGAAATTTCAAACTGGGATCGTGGGGTCTAATTAGTGATGCATGTGAATAAATTGAGGGAGAAAAGAACAAAAAAAATTGTATTGATCATTTCCAAGAGTTCTTGGAAAAATATTAATAACAGGGATATGTAGGGTTATAAAACCAAGGAATAAGTAATTAAATGGTACACAAGTGCATGAAAAGGCTGCAATTGGCATATATCAAAGGATGAGATTTATTTTCTCAATAAATTTAATAAAAAGAGCGTAATATAATAATTGAAAATTCCTACCTAGGGATTGGATCATTATTCATCTAAGAACATGCTCAAAAAATATCTAAGGAATTTCATTCACTATAATTTGATATGCTTCGATCCAGAGTTTCATCATCATGCAAGCCGTCAATGAAATGAGAGGCAGAGAAGCTCTTGATGGTCCTAGGGTTATGAGGCCAACCTTGGGAAAATCTCCATGATGATATATTTAAAGGAAAACTGAATTAGTTTATTTAGTTACAATAATTATATTAAAAAATTAATTATTTCACTAAACATACTGCCATCAAGAGATATATCTGAACAATCTGTGTCAACCTATTTTAGGTCATGTATAATGTAAAAAACGCATTCCAGACTCAAATATAGTCTCGTATTTTTGACTTGAGTTATTTTTTAAGACTTATCTCATCTTATTTAAGATACTCCATGATTTTAATATAAAATATATTTAATAGTTTTATAAAATTAATTTCGGAAACACCGGGCCTTGGAATCACATGCCGTCTTAGTGCCTAGCTCTAGAAATATATTTATAATTTTTTTAGTGCCTTACAAGGAAAAATATAGGTCTCTAAATCATTCACTCCTTCAATATTTTCTTCCTCAGAAAGAAAACCAAAATAAAAAATTGATATTTTGAGCCCGCATATGGCTCTACCACACCTGGGATCTCTCATGTATGTTCCCATGCTGCTAAAACATGCGAACCAAGTGGATGGTATATCCATATAGGGTTCTATCCTATTAATCCTCAATCGCCACCAGGTTCTTCACAAAGGAGGGTCCATCCTCGATGTCTAACTTTCTCTAGTCGATAACATGCATAGGGCCATTCATGTATCTCCTCATCTGTGACACATGAAAGATGTCATGCACCAGATATATCTTTGGGGGGGGGGGGGGGGTATGGTGATGAAGTAAGCAACCTCCCTAACCCTATGTATGATCTCAAATATCTTGATGAACCTCAGGGATACCCTACATCCCAAAGTGAACCTTTACAATACTTATCATGGGAAGACTCTTAGGAGAACCTGGTCTCCCTACTTGAACTTGAAGGGCATATGATAATAGTTTTTATAATATTTACACCTACTATGGGATGTCCTCATCCACTCATGGATAACCCAAGCCTTCTCCATCGTCACCTACACCAACTCTGGATCCATAAGAGATATCTCTCTAATATCTATCTAACACAAGGGTGACCTGTAAGGTCTCCTATAAAGGGCCTAAAAGGGTTTCATTCCAATAATAAAGTGATGTCCATTTTTTTACTCAAACTAAACCATGGTAAAGTGATCCTTCCAAATCTATACAAATTCTAACATGCAATCCATCAACATATCCTCCAACACCTAGATAGAACACTCAGTTGGTCCATCTGTCTAGGGGTAAAAGGATGTACTCCTCCTCATATGGGTCCTGAATGCCTCCTACTATCCCCTCAACAATTGTGATGTAAACCGTACATCATAATCAAATACAATCATCGAGGTCACCCCATGGCAGCGAAAAATCTACCATACATACAATTTCCCCAAATTCTCCACTTAAATCTGCTCCCTAATAGCAAGGAAGTGTTCCAAATTCATGAGTTGGTCAAATATCACCCATGTGTCATCATGGATCTTCAATTTCCTTGGAAGTCCTATCATAAATTCCATATATATTCCATCCCACTTCCACTTTGGGATCTCAAGGGGTTGCAACAAACCCACCAAAACCTAGTGCTCAACCTTCACCTACTGATATGTGAGACACCGAGGGATGAACTTAGCTATGCTACATCTCATGCTAGAACACAAAAAATACCAATTAAGGACTTTGTAAATCATCCCCAAATTGGGATGTACAACCATGGGAGATGTGTGGAACTCTTGCATCACCTCCTCCCACATCATGACTGGGACCACTATCCATCCTTGGAAAAGGATTACGTGATTCCATACTTTAGAATATCTATCTAGCGAGTCCCCCATGGATATCTAGTCACATAAGACCTCATAGACCATGTATCCCCGCTAGGGCTCTCTCACATGCTCAAGAAGAAGAGGAGTCAACACCATCGAATGAAGAAAAGTTGTACCTTCATTCTCTACCAGGGTTAGATGTAAGGAAGCCAACTGCCCAGAAGCCTCCTACACCATGAAATACTGTGACTTCCCACTAAGGTAATATAATACTAAATTTACATTTCTTGGGGTATAGACTATCTCAAAGTGATAATCCCACATGAACTCCAACCAGAACTGCTATCTTAGGTTCAAATATCTCTATTTGAAGATGTACTTGAGACTCTGATGGTATGAGTAAACAAAAAAGCACTCCCCCAAAAGGTATTTACTCCACATCCTCTGGGAAAATAATACTACTGCCAGATCTAGGTCATGAGTTGCATAGTTTTGTTTGTGGGGTCTCAAATTCCTTGACCCTATATGCCAATTCATTAACATGCAGTCGAGCCCAGCTCCAAAGGAATCACAATACAATATATATTCCATTCCCTCCTATGGTAGTCTCAACATAGGAGCACTCGTGAACATCAAACTCAACTCCTAAATGGACCTTTATCACTTTTCAGTCCAGGTAAAAGACTACCCCTTCCATGTTAGGGTGTCAAAGGGGATGCAATCTTAGAGAATTATTCGATAAACCTCTTTTACTACCACACCAAACCAAGAAAACTATGCACCAATAACATGCTCTTGGGTGGATCCCAAGAAATTACTGCATCAATTTTCGATGGTTCCATGGTTAAAACATGATCAGAGATTACATTACCCAAAAAGTGAACCTCATGAATCTAGAACACACTTTGAAGGATTACCAAAAATTTGGTTCTGTAGACACAAATCTAGAACCCACCTAAAGTGCTCTTCATGTTCCTCCTATGATGCAGAGTAGATGAGTATGTGATTGATGAAGACAACTAAAAACTAGTCCAAGTATGGTTAGAAGTTCTAGTTTATAAAATCCATGAACATGGTAGGGTAATTCATTACACCAAAGGCTATCACCTAGAACTCATAGAGTTCATAATGAAATCAGAATTCCATATTTGGAATATCAACCTCATGAACCCTCATCTGGTGGTATAAAGACATAAAAATGTTCTTAAAGAACCATCTCACACCTCAAAACTAGCTAAAGTGGTCTTCAATCCTAAACAAGGGGTACTTGTTATTTATTGTGTCTTGGTTCATGTGATGATAATCCACAAAAATATAGAAGATACTGGTACCTTTTTCACGAATAACACTAGAGATACCTAGAGGACACACTGGTTTGATGAAACCCTTCCATCAAAGGTCCTCTAATTACAACCACAACTTTCGAATCTCGGTAAGAGTCATCTGATATGCCGTAGAAGACATTAGAGAAGTCCCATGATGAAATTTGATGAAAAAATCCATCTCACACCTTATAGGTAGTCCCAAAACATTCTCAGGGAAGACATCTATATAATCCTAAAAAAATGAAGGAATCAATATTCATAAATATACCACTATACCAAGGGATATACTCACCAATTGATGGGTGGTGGGCTATATATTTGTACTTTCAGTATTCAATTGTCCCACCATGAGATTTATCTCACTCATAAAGGTGAATCTCATCCCATTAGTGTGAATAAATCTGAATCATCTTCGATGACAATCAATCTGGGCTCAGATCACGAACAATAATCTATACCCAAGATGATGTCATAGGGATACATCATGATGAACAAAAGGTCTCATGTGAACCTATCTTCACTAAGAAATATCTCACATTGTAGAAAGATAAAAGATACAGAAGAATTGTTCCCTGTAGGAACCTCAAGACAATACTTCTGGGTTAGAACCTCATCTGGGAGCTCTAGATCCTACACCAAGAGTATATAGATGAAGTAATGACTAAAACCTACGTCTACTAATACTTAATCAATTGTATGATAAAAATAGATTTTATGTAAAATTATCTTGTGTGCCTTGGGGTCATAACCCTCCAAATCCTACAGCTATTTGCAGCCCTGACCTCTATCTCTCTATGCCTGATGTGGGCCACCTTTTGGTGGTGGTGGAAGGATTTCATAGTGTCCCCCACCACCATAACTCCTCTTGCTCTGCTAGCTCCACCTCCCTGAGTACCACCCTTCCCTCGCCTAAGAGATCCCTGATCAAAACACTACCTCTACTATGGTGGTTCGTCAACTATCTGCCTACACTCCTCAACATGTCTAGTTGGAAAATATCATGCCATGTGACCTCTCCCATCCCAAGCATAGCACTACCCCTCTCTGGGCTGTCCTAGCCCTCTATATTTTCCCTAACCACATACCTAAGTATGATCATGGGTAGGTGTCCTAAATAGATATCCTATCATTTGGTTCTTGTTAGCTTCTACAAACGACTCAGCCTTGTGACACCCACTTCCATCTTCAGCTTCATAGAATCCCTATGATAGGAATATCTATGTCACTAGTTCCTGCCCCAATACCCCGACATAGGGGATTCACAAGGGTACCACACTGTCATAGATATATCTACAGAGACCCTACTCAAACTTCCAAGCTCATAAGTAGCCATCCCAGATCATATCCAGGGAGTAGCGGGTAAGGTTTGTGAACCTCATTGCATATTAATCCACTTTTATCCCTCTATGTTGTATCTCTATAATCTCTTGAATCTAAACCAATCTCAAGATGGAGGGGTGGTACTCATCATGGAACAACTACTAGAATTCGGTCCACAAGAGTGTTGAATCATTATGCATCTCGGTAATGATACTACACCAGTTCCTAGTTGCTCCATAGAAATGGATAACTATCAGCAAAACCACATGATCCATTAGTGTTTGGATGATCATGAAGTCACAGACCACTAAATCTATCCAATACCATACTACCTAAGGATATGGATCACTGCAGAACCTCAACGACCTCTTGCACTGGAACTTGTGGAGTGTGTTGAGCCTATGTGCATCCTCAGCCAGCTCGACTGGAATAATCTACTATTTGAAATGTGGTGGTGCAGCTACCTACCCACCTAGAGGAAGTAGTTCATGATATGGACCCTAAACTGAGGCCTCATCACTCATTGGATCTTCATCATGATTCAAAACTAGTATCCTGTCTGGATGTTATCGTAGATACAAATTTAAATTTATTCATGATGTGCTATGGTCAGATGAGAATATATATATATATATAATACAACAATGAGGAGATGAATTAAGAATGACAGAGAAATAATAAATCCTATATGATGCATGTACCATTGATCCCTGTAACCAATGTCTCAATATGCTGAGTAGACAAGAGGGTAGTCAAGGTCCTAGTGGATGGATATATCAACCACCCATACCAACATTGGGTTCCCTGGATCAACAACCGCACTAGAGATACTTTGACAACATTTCCCCATATCTTAACCAAATCCTCATAAGGTTACTACTAAAAACATAATCCCAAGGATTAAACTAGATTTGATACAAATCTATCATGACTAAACCAAATCAGGGCTCGAGCTGTAACTACCCCAAGCTCGCTTCCATAGGCTATGGGATAATATCCAGTAGTGAAGGAATAACTAACATGGGGAGGACTTTTCTTAAGTTCCTATGTGAACACAAACAACCATATATATGCATAAGTGTAGAGGAATAATAGTCAATGACGAAAAAAATACTAGGGGAATAAAAATGCATGTAAAACCTCTAGATAATACAAGATTAAGGTAGTGAAAACTTAAAATTAAAGGGGACAAATTTATGCCCAACTAGAAATATATCCCAACTTGAAAAAACAAGAAAGTAAAATTTTGAGAGATACTAGCTTCTGATCTCCAATATAAAACCACCATATGCAGTCTAAAGTACCATGTATCCATAATTTTATCTATACTCACCGCCTACCTATCCATCATCTGTGTAAGACATGACACATGTGGGAAAATCCCATACAGGGGTGAGGGTGAGTATATAAATAACCAGCAGGGCACCCTGAAAGATGAAGGGGGAATAGTAAGAGATGAAATAGGAATAAAAAATATAGTTTATAGTGAATATGATGAAGCTTAACCCAAAGAAATAGAAATAGTAACCTTGTCCAAGCATATGGGGCTCAACACGGTGTGAAGATGGACTACACGTCGAGTATTTTCCACCCATAGTAGGAGAGTAGCCTCATCCAACCAAGAGAACCAAAACACAAAAAGTACATGAAATACCTCACCTATCTTTGTAACCCATGGAAGGAGAGTAAACAAATCCAAATGTATAAATACATTCATATATATTCTCGGTCAAAAGAAACCTAAAAGAGAGAGAAAAGAGATCTTCATCTCACAACTCATCCCATGAAAAGGGTTTCCAATAATTCCAAAAGTATATCAATGATGGAAAAAATCTCATGTTTAATCCCAAAAGTAATTGTGGGAAGGTTTTTGGCACCATGAATTGTGTTTCATGCACTTTTCTGCAAAATATTTTCAACCACGTTCGAAAAGTTCATGGTGCGGCTCTGCATTTTTCATGGGGGTCAGTGATGGTTTCCCACATTTGTTTCACAATGGGGTTAGGATTAATTGAGTGTCTGTGGGTTTGTATATCCATAGTCACATGGACCTTTGTCCCAAAAATAATTCTAGGAAATTACCAGTTCTGTGAATAAGTGTTTGGGTCTTGACCTATCCCTTTTCAAAGAGTCAAAACCTAAAATTTTTGGTAGGGAAGGTAAAGTTCACACTTTCTTTTTCATTCAAACGAATGAAAAGTATCCACACCATACTAGGATAAATTTTAGGGTAGCCATATTGGTGTAATACCCTAAACCTTCATGCCTTATTCCTTTCATTAGACCCTTGTCCAATGTAAAGTAAATAGAGGGAAGACTGGTGGCCTTGACCTCTTCCTTGGTCACCTTTCCCTAATCCACTGTCATCACCGTAGGCTTAACCCCATTTACTAGTGGAGGAGGAAAAGTGTGTATTTCATTGTTGAATATTTCAAATCCTCTTGTTTCTCACACTGAGCATGACCCAGGTGGGCTTAGAGATTCGTGATGATTGCAACATGTGCACAAACACTCACGGTGAATGGACTAAAAGAACTCTGATTCCTATTCAGATTAGGATATGTTGGAATCCTTTCTAGGGACCAAGCTAATTGAACATCCTCTTCCGGAATCCAAACCTAATTACCTTAATCTGGGAATCCTCCTTAGGAATAAGCCCCAAATTAAACCAACTAAATCCTCAAGGAATACTTTTTAGGAAGTAATCCCAAAATCATTTCTCTCAAAGGACTATACTCTCCTATGAGACTTATCAAACTACGTAGTCTTTGATTCCCATCCACATGGGATACGTAAGAATCCTCCTTGAGGTTCAAACCCAAAATTTCAAATCAACCCTGTTCTCCTTGGGCCATATTCCCAACAGGGTCTAATCTTACTTGGAAACCCATATCCTTTCCAAGTTCATTGGGCTGTTTCAGCATATGTCCCACACCAAACTATGACTAAGCACCTTTCGCTTAGATATCCTTATAACATGACATTAAATTGTATGGTTAAGTCCTTTTCACATGACATTTAAAGGTATGATGTGTCCTATTAAGAGGAACCAAACTACAAGGGTTGTGATTCATTTCACAAGGATACGTAGGTAACCCATTTCATGGGTATAATCCTAATATCAAAACAAATCTTTTTCTCCCTAGATGACAATAAATTACAGAGTGCCCCACTGAGTGGCTTAAAACCAGTATCATCATAACAATGATTAAAAGGATCTTTAAATAGTATATGATAGGATACCATTAATGGAGAACCTCGAATACATATAGATATATCCATTACTGAATAACCTTGAATACATACTGATGATTCTAAATTTTACACATGTTAATAAGTGATTGAAAATTCCAAGAGAAACTTATGTTATAATTGGTGAATTAATAAGGATTCATAAAAATGTATTATATTTTAATGAAATTCACAGAGTAGATAATAATTCCCCCCCAAAAGGGTGTGATGAGTCTGACCTCCCATCCTCTCGACCAATGCACATTCCTAAGTATCGCAAAGTTCAAACTTGATGAATTCCTGCCTTTGGAAAGTAGGTCCCTTTTGGATAAAGAACTGTCGGATTTTTCCAGTTCCATGAATAAATCTAATCGAAACTGCCTGAAAGTAGTGATTCTTAAAATTAGAACACACGTTTCAACAAACTACGAAACAACTATTCATGAACATTACCTCTTCTTTAGGAATTCTCATCAGGTTTACACAAAATTCAACCATATGATAGACTCATGCCAAAGATAAAGTATCTATGATGAGTTTAGGGAATTTATAAAGTTATTTGGGCATGGATATTTTGATCAATAAGGGTTTTAAGGTGTGAATAAGAGAGAAGAGGGGGTGACATTTTATAAGGAGGGGAGAGGATACAATTGGTATTTTTGAAATGAACTGGGTAATACCAAATTTTAATAATTCACAAGGGACCAATATGGGAAAATATGAAACCTTATTAGTCTAATGGTATAAATATGTCAAGATAATAGTTTTTAGAAATGTTTATATGTCATTATTTCCCTTATCATTTTAGTTTAACTCCTGGTAAACCCATTTTGACCTTATCCGTAGTAATTATTTTTTACTAAATTCTCGATTTTTTAGTGGAAAAAAAATTTAAAAATAATTGATTATATAATTTATTATGATTAAAAATATATAATCCATTTTTTTAATTCTGTTTATATATGTTGAAAATTTGACTTAAAAATTAATCCCCTAACCCACAATGAGAAAATAGGTTTCTAAAGAGAAAATGTTTAAATGTATACAATGTTTTTATATATAGGTTTAATTTAAAATTTATTATAATGGAAAAATGGTTTAATGAATTTATAATTGAACTAATTTAACATTTTATTAAATTTATAAAATAATTTATCTTTTTAAATTATTTAAACAAAAATACATTTTTCAATTAAAATTATGTACTTTTACTATTTATCAAAAAATAAAACATTTCAAGAAAAATACCTAAAAATAACCATACAATAAATTTGAAATTAATATTTTAAAAATGAAATATATTTTTATAAAATTAATTTTCTAAAGGTGGAAAAAATATATTTTAAAATAAAAGTACAAAAGGAAACAAAACCGTTTAAAAAAAATACATTTTTAAGTGAAACATTTGATTTATTCTTATATTTTTTCATGAAAAAACAAAATATGAATTCTAAATAAGATACTGAATATATAATATATTAATCAAATTAATATAATTTACCAAAATATATTTTTATAAAACACACTTGTGCACATAAAAGTAGTTTATGAGAAAAATATTTCCTTTTATTTTCAGTTGAGTTTTATATTCATTTATAATTAATTTTTCACCAAATAATTCATTATATAAATATATATAAACCATATTTTAATTATTTTGTTAATATTATTCATACCAAAAAATCTAATGGCTATCTGATAACTATCATATTAAATAATAATATTTTAATTTCATTTAATGTTTTATTTAAACTCAGTGTTGCATGAATTGAAAAAAAAATTAGGATTGTGTGTAACACAAGACAAAAATAATGTTGAATGTGACACAAGAAAAAATTAGTGTTGTGTATAATGAAAAATATCAAAAATATTCAATTCATTTGAATTTTTTTTCATGATATCTCAGGGTGCTATAGGTTGGATATTTTAAGATACTGTTGGGGGTGCCCTATTGAGTATATTAGACACCTTGTTTGTGACACCTATTGGTACCAAAAAAGATGTTTAGTTTTAGGTAGGGGAAAAGGAAAGGGTCTAAAAATTGATGATTTATTGTCTGTCTTGGATGGAGTATGAGATTATAGAACCAATATTATGCTTGCGACTCTAGTGGAGTTATCTTGGGCATTTTGTTATCCTTTTTATATTCCTGATTCTATATATTCTGTTCATTTCAATTTTTGTAGAGCGTCAAGACATGGTAATCTATTGTATATGAATTGGTTAATTTATTATGTATTTCATTGTTATCAATATGTATGTCTTCCATTACTCATTATTATATGTTTATTTCTTACCTATTATTTAATACCATTGTTTCCACCCAAACCTAAGGGAATAGTCTCCCACTAACACAACATTCTACCACATTTCTAGTCAGCATCCTATGGATTATGAGGAGGTTCACATGAGTCCATGTGACCAACTATCATGGGGAGCTGTTTAGTGGATGTTAACTCGAGATTATACAACTTTATATTTTATTCATCATTGATTTTATTTCATTATTTTATTTCATAAATATTTTGTGCAAGAACACAAAATATATTATCTGTCAATATTTTACCTTATGTTCCAAATGTGTTCATATATTATTTGAATACTAAAAATGTTATGCACAAAAGGATTGAACATATTCCAGGGTTAATATTTTTAAGAATATGTATTTTCTATATGTTGATAATTTTAATATATATTCTTATTCATTATATTTAAATATCTTACACCTAAACATTATTTTTTCACGATTATAAGTTATGTTTAGTATTTGATCTATGTGTTTGTTTTATTATATGTTTTTTATACATAAATATAATTTTTAATGTTATGTTCCCAATATTTTAAGATAAAATAAATCATGTGTTAAATAAATTTTGTTTCTTTATTATGTACAAAAATCATAATGTTTTATGCAAGGTAAAGACACATGGTATCAATATAATATATATTTTATATGGTATTTATATATAATATGTTTTTTGATTTATATATTATGTTGTTTTGATTATATATATTATATGGGTTATATATATTCCCTTTCAGCTACATAAATGTCACAAAATTTTATATGTTTTATAAATGCAGAAAAAATACACATAAAATATGGAACATGAATGTAATATGATAACTAAAAAAATGTTATGTTAACACTCACACACAAATAAATATTTTTTTTTCAATTTTGATTAATTATATGAAAATTTTCTATTAATATAAATGAACATAAACATATGTAAATTTTTTAAATATGACATAATAATTACATATAAATTATTGAAAATATAGTTTTATTTTCTTATAATCTGTGAAAATTTTGTGATCATTTTTATCTTCTTGAAAAATAGAGGGAATTTATAATTTTAATTATTATAAATTATCATTTATTTAAATTTCATTTCATTCAAAATGTGGTATCTAACAAATGGTATTAATTTAACTAAGATTGATGGAGTTTAATTTTACCATTTTTTATGGGGGTCAGATTGATTTTTTAGATTTTCTAGAGTCCTATATCCCGGACTTTAAGGGTTTTATTTTTGAGAAATTTTCACTCAATTTTTATTTCTCTAGTTTTATACTGAGGTAGTTAAGGTTAACAAACCATTTCATTCTAACCAATTCTGGTCTTTCTAATACTATATTTTCAAATATAAGAGGAGTTATGTCGAGTTAAAATTTGAATGAGGTTTTTTAGAGGTCATTCTATCCAAATGATCCTGGTTATTCTATTATGAAGTATATATTTTAAGATTTATTATTATTTTTATCTCATTTGAGTATAAGAATGCTCTTTAAATTTATAAATTTATGGATTAAATAATGTAGATGAATGGTCTCTAGATTAGATTTTAGCGGAAACCCATTAGGTTTAATATGAAGGGTGAGAATATATGATTTATAGTGGTATGATATTTTTTGTTGATATTTTTTGATAGTACACACACATATATATTTTTGTGAAAGGTTAATATGACCTAGTTAATAGGGTCATGTTTTGGAAGGAACAAATGGTCAAACTCTTTTATTCTCTCATTTTATTTATCAAAATGGTTAATGGAATATGTTGTTGATTCCGAATGAATGATTCTATAGGTTTTGATGGTATTGACCTAAAAAATACTTTTAAAGGATCTATAAAGATTTTTGACCCTAATACTTAATCTAGAGGGAGGGGTTAGTGAATTGGCATTGTCTTGTAAATAGTGTGATTCTTGTAGGTGTGTTATGGATGTGGATATTTATAATGGTTGTTTTCTTTAAAATGATTCAACAGATTTTACCTATTATTTATTCTTCGATATAGTTCATGTTATGGTTTTTCGATAATATGTGTTTTTATAGGATATGTTCATAGAATTTTTATTTTAAAAAACCAAGTATTATAATGTTTGAAGAAGTTGAAATTAAAAGAAATAATGATAAGATCAAGAGAGGCTCAATTTTACTTGAATACTTGATCATTAACTTTGTTAGTTTTTTTTTTCAAGTGAAACATTGATAAAAATGATTCAATTGGTAGATAAAAATATTATAGAAGGGTATGTGAGATTTGGGGACAAATTTTAAATGTTAAAGATATATTTGATGAAGTATTGATGCTATATAAAATATCACATATAGAGGATATATGTTTCCCCCACAATATTTATGTATAAGTTCTATAGAAATTAGAAAACTAAATATCACTAAGTAATTGGTATTTACTACACTATGATTTATTAATGGAGTTGAAGATGCCTAGGAATGTTAAAAAATATGAGAATTAAAAAAATAATGTGTGTGTTTATTTATTTTTTGTTTGCACGAGAGGTTATCATAAGGCTATTATACCATGTTATAAAAGTCAAGATTCTATAAATGGAATTGGTTGGTCATCATATATTCATATTAAATTTCACATAGTGGGATTAATAATTTTTTTAGTTATTTAGTATATGGAATTTTCTAGGACATGATTTTTAAGCAATAATAGATCCCAAATGGCCGGAAGGCCTTCATTTTTATTGATTTTTGATAACCCCCCTTTCAAGGGATGAGGTGGAACCCTTACAAGGCCCATAGGTTCAGAGATTACAAGGCCCGTAGGCTTAGAATATTACATGACCCGAAGGTCTTAGGGAAATCAACCAGACTATCTACAAGGAACTGCTCCTCCCCAGCATCTACGTCATGATAGTAGCTCTCCACCTTTGCATGACCATATGACTAGGCTTACTGTGAAAGAACATGCTAGTAATGATGACATATCCATACCATCTCATTTTGACAATCCATTCGGTTCTTCTATGGTGAGTGCACCAGCTCTAAATCCTCTTATGAGCTGCTCCTTTTTGTAGTAATTTTGGGGAAACTGCTTGTGGCCCGAAGGCCTTGAGGTGGCCCGAGGTCCTTAAAGGTGGCCCGAATTCCCTACTGACCTGAAGGCATGGGTGGCCTGAAATCCTTGGGGACTCCAAGCCCAAACTGGTGGCCCAAGGTGAATAGTTCCAGCTGTTACAGTACCGAACAGTACCTGCTACAATACTACTACAGTGCCTGCTATAGTACCACACAGTGTACGATACTGATATAGGTGGAATTATCACATAAATTTGATACTATGAACACTAATTTTAAGGAGGATGTGTTGTGTTTTTTTCATAAAAATATCTAATCATTTTATTAGTGATTTGAATTAAAAAATATATATTATATTTGAATACCATGAAATAGGAGTCTCATTGGAAGAAATTTTTTTTATTATGAAGATGGAGTTATCAAAGAAGAGAAACCAATGGAATTTTACTTCTTGTTGATTCCAAATAAGAGTAGGATAAGCTAAAAAATGTGGGATATACCATTTTAATGAGTGAAAAATTATACACTAAACAATTTTATTCTCTGTATTTTCCTAGTTAATCATATAACAATGAGTATATTTAGGTCTTTATAAAGATGGAGTCTTTATAGGTTGATCAATGAACCTTGTAAATGAATGAGACTTAATTTTTCATTTTTTAATACCATTTTTATAGGTTAATAATATTATAAAGTCAATCCAATCAATTTACATATTTAGAATAAGATTTAAAAAAAGTAAGAGAACAATCATTAATTGATTCAACCCTATAAATGAATCTAATATAATATCTTAAATTAGGGCCTCCTTAATTGGAATCAATGTGGAATATGTTTCCTTTGGATGTGGTCATGCTGCTGTTGTCGAGTGCTTGTAACATATTAAAGAATGGTTATATTTATAATTTATTTTCCATAATGGATAATATCAATTTAGTAAATAACAAAGGGGTTACGACATTTTTAAGAAAAATGTTCAATTCTTATATGATAATAATTCTACAATACTAATAATCATTTGGTATATATGTGATAAGCATTACAATTTGTGTTTCAATCCTATTTTGAATGTTTCTGAGATTAATATGGTTTATAGATTTAATATTGACAATGATTTTCACAAAAACACTATCTTAACCTCATTTTCAAAAAATAAATTCATAAAATATATGGGGAACAAGTTAGTGACTAGTGTTTGGTATAACCTATACAATATTAATTAAGGGAATGTTATATTAAACAAATAAAAAAATTCAAATCTATAATGCTAATTTAAATATTTTCATATTGTTGATGGAGAAATGGTAGACGATTTCTCCACTAGATTAAATGAAACCTTGATCCCCATAAGTGGTTTTATAGAAACCTTATATGATTCCATAGTTATCAAGAATATATTTTATATTGCAATAGATATTTTAGATGTTAAATTCTCATAATTTTATATTCATGAATTGAATTCCATTATAATAAATGAATTATATTGCATGTTGATCATATATAAGATTAGGAAGATTAATTATTTTAAGAAGAGAAATAATGACCAGAAACAAATTTATTTTAAATATTATATTATTGGGTAAAATGAAACATATGATAGAGAAAAAGAAGAAATTTATATTTTATATAAAGACATTGATGTTAGGTTTCATAAAATAATTTCACTTTTCCCAAGAAACATTGAAAAATTGAAAGGTAAAATATCATGTAGAGTTACCATTTATGTGTGTAAATTATGGAGTAGTTAGTATATAATGTTCCAACCCAAATCACTCAATTATAACTAGATCATATAACCATAGGACCTTAGCCTTGATTCATCATATATCGATGGCTAACGACTAACAGTAAGGGTCTAAGAGTTGATATTGAGGATAATATATCCAATGAAGATAAATAAAAATAATTAAATGAAATTATTATGTGAATATATAAATAATATAATAAAAAACTCAAAATACATATACAATAATCCTTAAAAAAATTGATAATTCCACTAGAGTCACAAAATAGTCAAAATGATCACAATTAGGATGATAAAATAATTTCATGTATGATGTGACCTTAATAAATCACAATATTTTTATTGAGGAACCATATGGTTCATATGAAAAACATTATCATCCATATCATGCACCAACTACTCTCCTATCACTATTAGGATCTTGAAAATGAATTCTTACCCTTAAATGTACAATAAGACACAAATTCTTCACCTGTCTTGTAGGGCCAATTCAAGGTGTGAGTTTAAACTAAGTAGTCCACCACCTACAGTATCCCTAGCTAAAATATACACATATACCAATATATTCAATGTAAAAAAAATCAATGCACACCACAAAAAAATTACCAATGATTCTCAAATATCCCCAACTGAGCTTTTACCTACTTTGACTAGTACCAATGTGGAATGATACATCTACAGTCTATCATTATGGATATTCACTTGACCCTATCATAGTATTTATATCACATGGAATCACACATAAATATATAACATACAACCATTATGAGTCAACCAAGATACCCCAATGACATTTACACAAATCATATACCAGTATCTATGGGAATCCAAACCCTTTAACATTTTTATCTTAACATCCTAATAAAACTACACATATATTATGAACATCCCAATATGCATCACCATCTATAAATAAATATGATTTATTACTCATTCATATCGATGGTCATCATCATCACCCACTAACAGATTGACTACGGAGTATACCATAAACTATGAGTGGTCAAGGCCACCTTATGGGAATACTCATGTCTTCCCAATACCCTAAAGTCATCAAAACCATAATGACATAACATCACAAATCCCTATACCTCACCTTGGATAACCATCACTTCTATCATAAAATTCATCAAAACCATATCCACCACACATTAAAAACTGTGTTTCCAAAAACTTGGTGACCAAAATCACCTATTATCAAATGGATTTCAAGCATCATTTCTATATGATACTACCCTTATCCATCTATTATGAAAAATAAAAATTTTTTGTGGATCCATTCATGTTCAAATATACAAAACCATGCCCTCTCCCACTTATCACATGATGTGTGTCACAAATATAACCTATTAAAATTATATGAAACACCTACATGGAGTTATTAGGACTCCACTCAGGGAGGAACTCAAATCTATCTATCTTAAGATGAATGAGATATATAATAAAAAAATAACTATTTTAGGGAATAACTAGTAGAATGTAAAGAAACTATAAGTGAAACCAAGAGTAAACACTCTAGAGAAGAAATATTTACTAGAAAATAACCTCCACATTATACCATCATAATATTCATAAAGAACCACTGGATAATTAAATTAGAGATAAATAGGTAAAATAAATAGCATTGTTGGGAATAAAAACTATTTTATGGTTGAAAAATCTATAAAACCCCATTTAAATTATAATTCCATAATTAATAATTTATGGGCCTAAATCAATGTTTATAAACCCTTTGCGTGTTTTTGAAGGTTGAAGTGCTCGGAAGTGGCTCCGAAGAAGTTTGGAGATGTTCTGTTAAGTTAAAGCTGGAAGGAGGGGATTACACATCATGTAATAGCATTACATGATGTTACATCCTCTTTCACTGATTTTTCATGGCATGAATAAGGTATTCACATCGTGAAATGTTTTGGAGTTCAAAAAATAAATAAAATTCCAAGGAGATGCATTTTTTGGAAAAAAATAATCTCGAGGCATTACACGACATGAAAGGGGATTACATGACATGAAAAGGGATTACACATCATGTAATATACCAATGCTATATATTTTAAAAATCATTTCCAGCTGCCCATTTTTTCCAAATCTACGACTACAATTTCTCTCCCTTGACTCCATGCAACCCAGTGACCCTCTCTTCATTGTTTTGGGAATTCCTTCATCAAGGAATGACCCCTATCTCGCTTCTTTGATTTGTAGAGATACATATTTTATATAAGCTATGATATACCTCCATTATTCAGGTTTCTTCAATATATTTCCTCCTATTTTTCTTTTAAATGTGATGTCATGTGATATCCATGTTTCTAATGGAGTTTTATCAGTTGTTGGTTGGTGCGGTTGTGCCACGACATCGTTGGGTGGATGTAGTTTTTGTGGGAGAGGTGATCGTGATCCATTGCTTTGATCCTTTCTTGTATGAAGAAAATAAATGAAATTTTTAGGTAGGGGATTCATGTCTTCTCTATTCTTTTACATGGATTCATAGAGTTAGTTTGTTTTAGCTAATGGATCATAATGAAATTGACATAACAAATACTCGAAATGGATTAAGTTATTGGTATCAATTACTTAGTAATGTTATTGCCTATTGATTTTCTAGATCATGTGTTATCTATGATTTTCTTTTTTAGAATTTCATTCTTGATGGAAGTTGGTAAATAACTTAAAGATGGGATTAATAATAAGTTAATTGTCTAGAGATAAAGAGGCATGATTAATGAATCTGGTTGTTGTAGTTGTTCTTGGTGATAATAAAATGGATGTAGTTATGCTTGTTTAATTTAATAAATTAATTGAATATGGAATAAATCACCAGTTGTTCAATAAATATAATTCCTTGAAGGGTTCAGAGTTACCCTCCTATTTTTAAAGCCCAACCACCTTATTCTTTGAAGACCTAAGTGCTCATTGTGTGTGAAGGTCGAATTCCCTGTTTATAGCTAAGAGCCCATATGCTATGTTGTTTTTTCCCTAGTACTTATATTGTGTTGTGAGACTGGGATGGATGATCCTAGGGGGCTGTTGCGGTATGTGGGGGTCGGGAGGCCAAGTCATTATGGTATCAGTTGACTCATAGAGTGGTGAAATGAATCGGTTTATACATGTGGGTGTTGGGGTGGACACTGGGGATGATGGAACTGGTTGAATATGTGATTACCCATTGATATGAAAGTGGTTGATATTGAATATGATGTTTATTTATACTCTTTAATTTCCACACTACATGAGGTATATGGTCTTGCATACCATCCTTTCAAAAGAGGCGAATATGCGCAGGGTATTCCACATGATTTCCATGTTTAGATTCTCGAGGATGGATGGGATGCACTCTAACTATAGGTAGAATATAATCAACTAATAGTTTATATACTGACCATTTTGAGTCACCTATTTTTGGAAGCATAGAATTATTTTCTAGATTACCTTGAATTATGGAAAAGTGATAATGATATTAATAAATGATCAAATAAATGATGTTAACCCATGGGGTTGGAAATTTCTAGTATTCAATACTGAGGTTGTGATTCTAAGAAGCCGTGGACTTAGTTTGGTAATGTTTGGATGACATGGAACTTAGCTGTGATGCTAATTAAATGTGAAATGGAAAAAAGAACATGGTTAATTAATGGACACATAATTGATTAATGTAAATTGAAACTAATAAAAATGGATAAAGTAAATTAATGTAGCTCTTTAAATGGTCGTCTGCTTGTAGGATATCTAGTCATAGTAATGTGAGATGGGAGTCTGAGAGAAGTTATTTATAGATGATTATAAGACTATGTTTTTACCATAGTGTGGTTGTGAGATATTTTATATCATGTAATTTTTATGTTTCAATACACAACTACACTCTTTCATTTAGGGAAACTAGCACAATGGTGATTCTGATCCCTGTGGGGGGGGGGGAGTGTTTTACCCAACATCCTGATGGGTGGTTGGATGGATGACTACCCCCTTTGGCCCCACTCTCTTCTCTTGGTATTTACCTATGCTGGTATGCATGGAAGATAGTTTTTCCCATATATGTGTATAGATGGATGTAATGGCTTGTGGTTATTTCACACAAATATATTTTGGATATAGTTTCCTTTAGACTACTATATATTTAATGTGTATAGGTTGTGATGGCTTGAGTATCCTTACTTGGTGTATGGGATTTAATGTCTTAAGGTATAATACCCAATGTTTGATACATGTTATGCGAGCTATGGTGGCTCCCAAAAACTACATGGTCACTTCTAGTTGTGTGGATGGTGTGGTGCTTCACCTAGGTGTCATTGGAAAATAATTTTCGTTGCATGAGGTGCATGTTGTGGTTCTACGCCCAGGTGTCTTTATGCTAGCCTTTTTGGAGAGAGATTATTTGGAAGTATGAGGTTGGGGAAAAGTGGAAACCAGTAGAGAAGTGGTAGTGAGGTTCCCTTGAAATTATTTATTATATTATAAACTCTTGTATGAGATTCTTGGTGAGAGTATCCATGGTGAGGATGGGAACGTAGTATTCATATTTAGGTGATGAGTTTGTTTCACTAGTTGTTCACCGTGCTTTAGCATGCTTTCATTACATTATCACGAGAGGATTTAGGTGAGATCTTATTGGGTATACTTTTATACTCACCCTATTCTATATAACATTTTTTCAGGTCACTTAGAGTAGGTTCGAGATCAGGATTGTTACTACTAGCTAAAGGTTGCAGGAGTTGTTCGAGATTCATGGTCGCAACTATTTTACCTTATTTTTGTAAATGAAGTTTTTCCCTTTCAATTGTTGTAGTTGTCACATGATATTACATATGTGCACTTGGTTTTATTTTATATTGTATTCTAAGAAGGAGTTGGCTTATTTTTATCTAATCTCTCTATTTTTCATGTGTTCTCTTAGAGCTTAATGCCTCACATCGGTGTGTTTACTATACCCTCAGTGCTAGTGGCCAACCCGAGGCCTACTGGAAGTAAGACTTGGGGTTAATTATCTCTTTTCTCACATAACAGCCTAAGTGGGGTGCACATTGTTGGGAGGGGATCATGGTAGAGTGGTATTAGAGGTCTAGTAGAGGGATATGATGGAGTTTGGAGTTAGGCATACGTGAGGTTACATGGATTTGTAGGGAAATAGTGGTAGTCATGCTCAACAAGCACTATAAAAATTTGAGATTGACTGAGACACATCTATTTAGGGAACCCTTTGATCTTATTTATATACCTTTATGCTTACAATGGCTACTAACTGAGGTAATACTGGTTTCCGGGTTGATACCTAGGAAAGGAAAATGCATCATTCTTCTTTGCGCCTATGTTTTAATGGGTAGAACTTGGGATAGGTTAAACTAAAATGAGTAAAAGAAAATAATCAATTAATATTAAAATCTTCCATATTCTAGGTTTAGGAGCTCTAACTATTTATCCTCTTCCATGTATGGTTCTAGGCCAATGTCCTCATCAGGTTTGTGTAGAAGATGTTCAGCAGGCTATGCCAGAAGATTTCCATAGAGTATATGTTGATAAAGAAGACACTTGGAAGAGGATAATTTGATAATTTCAATGCCAGAGTCTACAAAAGTATGAGTGATCCATTTAATATGTAATAACGAAATACTGTTTAGAGGAGGTTGAGATAGATTTTAATTCATTCCATGCTCTAAAGGAGCTCTAGGTATAGTTGGTTGTGAATATGATGCATGGAGTAGAGAGAAAGTGGTGGTTCTTGTTCATCAGAGATCACATGGAGTTGACAATATATTGGGAGAAGATCTGAGATCAGTTTAGAGAAGATTTTTTTATTTGACTGCAAATGTGTCTAGTCACTAGTTTCTACTTACCTTTTAGTAGGAGATATCCAAAGTGTGAGAGTTTGTAATCCATTAAGGAACTTTTTGCGTTATTATTCAGACCTATTACCAGATGAGGATGTCAGGGTGAGACATTTCAAGGAGGATTCATGTCCAAAGATCCAATGCCAAGTAAACCCATTTATATTGATGACATATCTCGAGGTAATGACGAGAGAAGAGTTAATTGAGAGAACTTTAGCCAGAACTGGATCATCATGAGAGGGTGGTTTTCAGGATTCCTCACGAATCATAGTTGTGGTATGAGGTCCACGGTTTTTAGGGCAGAAGTGTTTCCATTCGGTCAGGGGTAGGTCCTAGTCCTCTATACCTCGTTTCTCTAGGAGGAAGTGGCTCTCAGGAATATTAGAAGGTATTAAAAACTTGTTTTTCATCTTGATGAAGAGGTCATCATTAGTGAGAGTGCATAACTATTCTGAGTAGTCAACATGCATCAGGTTTCTTGCTTCAAGTTTATCCATTGAGGTAGTTACAACCAAGGTAACAGTTGTAGGTTGCACCAGTTTTTGATCAGTAGAGAGAAGACGAGGAAAGTATAGGACAACCCCAAGATGCTCCTCATACTCAGAGAGTACAGTGTGGATATCGAGGTTGTCTTCATCTGGGTTAGGGAGGTCATGGAGTAGGTCATGGTCAGCTTTATTCATTAGCATTTCTTGCGTTAGGTGATCCATACACCATTCAATCTACCCATTAGTTTTTTCTACTTGGGTGTATTCCTTGTTTGAAGTAGAATAGACATACTCCTTCATATCACCTACCATTTTCCATGCTTTAGGACATGAGGTAGGGAGGCTTCTGGTTCCCTTGGTGTTGAATATGTCATTTAGAGGTTAAACTGATTGTTTGAAGTATGTTGAGACTATGAGCTAGTGTTGGCGAAAAACTTCTCTTGAGGGGATTTATTATTTTAAAAAATAAAAACATATGATTTCATCCTCAGTATGAATTGGTTGTATTCATTGTAGGTGATCATGGATTTCTTCACAAAGAATGTTGTGTTCTTTGATGCTGATGGAGAGCTAGTGGTGTTAGTTGGTGAGTGAGACCCTCAGATGGGTCAGAGATGTTTTTAGTCCTTGTCATCCTTGATGGATAAGTTGATGCTAAGTTTTTCAATGGTTTAGCTGTTGAATTTTCCCAGGTTTGTGGAAGATTAATCTGATATCTTTCTAGAAGAGGTTATAATGTTACCCCCTCGACGGGAGATCGAGTTTTGGATTGAGCTACAACCATGTGTGTCTCCTATCTCAATGTATCCATACTATATAGATACATATGAGTTGCGAGAGATAGGTATAAATCTTGATGGTTTATTCAGTGTGTTTTTTTGACCAAGCATGTCACTGTGGGGTTCACCAGTTTTGTTCTCGAAGAAGTATGATGGTAGTTTGCAGTTTTGTATTGATTATTATCACTTGAACTGAGTGAAAGTGAAGAATTGCTATCCACTTCTACATATTTATGATTTATTTGATCAAATAATGGGTTTATTTTGGTTTTCAAAGATTGATTTTCTATCAGCATATCATCGCATGCATGTGTAGGATGAGGATATCATGAAGACTTCTTTATATTATCATCATGGTCATTATGATTTCATGGTAATGCCGTTTGGTGTGGAGAATTCTCCTGAAATGTTCATGGGGTTGATTAACACTATGTTCCATGAGTTACTGGATAAGTTCGTAGTGGTATTCATTGATTACATAATTGTGTACTCTACGTTTATGGAGGAGAATGCAGAGAATCTGTGTTCCCTTTTGGGAGTTCTTTAACGACAATAGCAATTTGGGAAGCTGTCAAAGTGTGATTCATGGGATTGAGAAGTCTATTTGTTTGGGGATGTTATATCCCATCTGGGAGTAGTTGTGGATCTATAAAATATATAAAAATTTGTGTCTTGGGAATACCCCAAGATAATGGAAGATCTGCAAAGTTTCCTAGGTCTTACAGGCTATTACCAGAGGTTCATAGAAGATTTATCTTCATTTTTAACTACTCTAAAATCATTGTCCAGAGAAGATAAATAATTATTGTGAACTGATCAGTGTAATGTAGCTTTTTATTATCTTATGGATAAGTTGTTCAGTTATCCAGTTCATTGTCTACTAGCATATGGTGTTTAGTTTGAGATTTTATGTGATTCTTTACGTCTGGGTTTAGGTAGTGTTATGATGGAGTATAGACAAGTTGTTTCTTATGGGTCTATATTATTATTTACCCATGAACATAACTATTCCACTCATGATATTGAGTTGGTGTTAGTGGTGTTTTCCCTAATGTTTTGGAGACATTACCTCATCAGCTAGTGCTTTGTGGTCTTCATCAACCATAAAATCCTAATGTATGTTTTCTCCTAATGTGACATGAACTTGCGCCACCATCAGGGGATGTAATTATTATAGGATTATGACTTCGATATAGCATATCCACCTAGGAGGGGAAATGTTTTTGCTGATGCGTTATGTAGGAAATCGCATAGTGATGGAGTGCGTGAATCGAGTGATTATTGAAGAGTAGTGGAAGAACATTCAACATTAAATATAGATATTAGAGTAGTTGGGGGAGGATTCTATCTTTTTTAGATAATGGGGTAGTCATATTTGGTGTATTAGGTGGAATAATCTAATTTTGGAGATCATGAGGTTGTGTTTTGGAGAGAACAAGTTGTTTGTGGTGAGTCCCTTGATGGTTGGTATGAGGATGAACAACACCGAGTGTTGTTTCAGGGAAGGATTTTTGTTCCTTTTTTGATGTGTGAGATGGTTTTTAGAGAGTTCTATAGTTATCCCATAGTAGTATATCTTGGCATGGAAAATATGCACTGAGCATTGAGGAGTCAGGTTTGGTGGCCTGGGTTGAAGGGCGTAGTTACAGAGTTTGTGTCTCGATGTTTGTTCTTCCAGATGGTGAAGGTCGAGCACCATGTTCTCGGGGCCTTGCTACAACTATTAGATGTTCCTCAGTTGATGTGGGAAGACTACTCAATTTCCATTTTTACCAATTTACCTATATCCCAAGGAGGCTATGATGCTATATGGGTAGTAGTGGATCATTTTATGAAATCATCCCACTTTATAGCAATCAAGGAGTCGATCTCAAGAGAGGTTTTGTCAAGGTAGTATCTAGAGGAGATGGTGAGACTCCAAAAAGTCCAAAGGATGATTATTTCAGATCAAGATCCTTGTTTCACCTTCAAAGTGTCGAATGGTCACCATCAAGCTTTTGGTTATCATTTATTCCTTAACATTACTTTTTTTTGGTATAGGGATGTTCAGATAGAGCGTATCATCCAGAATCTTGAAGACATGTTTCACTCTATTGTCATGGATTTTGGTGGTTCGTGGATAAGGCAATTACCTATGGTATAGTTCTATTATATCCATAGTTTTCACTCCACCATTAGTATGTTTATGTTTGAATATTTGTATGGAATACCTTATAGTTATCCATTTTTTATGACTAGGGTCGGAGAGTCAGCAATTCTCAAATCGTAATTGGCACAGAATACATCAAAGATGGTTTAGGTGATTCATGGGAGGATTAAGGGAGGAAATGATCTTCAGAAGTCCAATGATGATTATGGGAGGATACCTCTGATGTTTTATGTTGGGGTCACATGTTTCTGAAGGCGACTCCCTATCATGGGCAGTGAAGGTTTGGTCATGGGAGTAAGTTTTCTCCCCAGTTTTTTGGGCCTTTCGAGGTGTTGGCTCATGTTGTACCTGTGGAATATTGGGTATAACTTCCCCCATAGATGTGATGGATACATAATGTTTTAAAATTTCACAAATCTATTTTTATCTTCATGATTACTCTCATGACATTTATTGGGGTGTGATCTATGTTGACGGTGAGGTGATCTTTGAGGAATGACCTGTAGAGATCCAGGACCACCAACAGAAGGTTTTTTTGGGTGTTCTATTCCCTTGGTTCGTGTCTTGTAGTGGCATAGTGGAACGGGGGAGGGTACTTGGGAACTTGAGTCACAGATACGCACTCTATTCCATGATCTATTTGATGTCCAGCTCTTTTCTTATAACATTTTTAGTTTGGTAGTTGTAGAACCTTTCTAGTTATGAGATGGTTTTCTCTTGTTTCTTTTTGTGTTTGTCTCATTTTTTAGAGGTATCTCCCCTGAGAGAGTGTTTATGAGCTGTTTTTAGTTGTTGTGTTGTTTTTCACTTGTTCCTCTTGTGAGGTAGAGAGCTCTAGTGGTGGAAAAATCTTGAGAGGTATCTCATGGGGAGGCTATTTAGATGACCCCTTTTTGTTTCCTCTCTAGGTTTCTTTTCGATTCTCTAGGGTGAGAATTTTTTGAGAGGTATCTGATATAAGGGCATGGATCCGCATGGATCACCCCTTTTCATGTTTTCAAAGGTCGAAGTGTTCAAAGGTGGATCAAAAGAAGTTTGGAGATGTTCGGTTAATTAAAAAATGGAAGGAGGAGATAACATGTCATGTAACAACATTACATGTAATGAAATCATGTTTCATGGGTTGTTTCATGGTGTGAAATGTTTTAGGGTTCGAAAAAATGAATAAAATGTTGAGGCAACACTTTTTTTGGTAGAACTCAACCTCAAGGCATTAAATGATGAGAAAGGGGATTACACGTCAAGTAATTCCCCAACATTGTATACTTTTACAACAATTCCCATCGATTAGGTTTGTCAAACCTATGGATGGAGTGTCTATGCCTCAACTCTATGCAACCCAGTGACCCTCCCCTCATCATTTTAGGAATTACTTCATCAAGGAATGATCCCTCACTCCCTTCCTCAATCCATAGTGATATTTCTTCGATATAAGGTATGATCTACCTCCATTCTTGATGTTTATTCAATCCATTTCCTCCTATTTCTATTTTCCATGTGATGTCACATGATCTCCATGTTTCTAATTGAGTTTTCATGGATTTTAGTTAGTTTGGTTGTGTTGCAATATCCTCAGGTGGATGCAGTTGTTGTGGGAGAGGTGATCGTGATCCATTGCATTGATACATTCTTGTTCAAAGAACATCAATAACCTTTTGAGGTTGGGGATTTGTGGCTTCTCTAGTATTTTATGTTTTTTCATTGAGTTATTAAGTTTTATCTACTAGATCACAATGAAATTGACATAATAAATACTTTTACTATATTTAAGAATTGGTAAAAAATTTCATAGTGATGTTATTGCCTCTTGATTTGATAGATCATGTGATATCTATTCTTTTATTCTACTGAATTTCGCTCTTGATGGAAATTGGAAATGTACATAAAGATGATATTAATTTTAAATTAATTGGATAAGGATAAAGAGGCATGATTAATGAATTTGGTTGTTGCTACTATTGTTGTGCTTGGTGATAATCAAGTGGGTGCGGTTATTCATGTTTAATTGAATAGTTTAATACAATATGAAATAAAGGACCATTTTTATGATAATGATAATTACTTTAAGGGTTCTATGTTACCCTCTTGTTTTAAAAGTACAAGAGCCTTTTTATTTGGAGATGTGAGTGCTCATTGTGTGTGAAGGATGAATGCATTTTTAGGGAAAAGAGCCTAGTTGTTATATTATTTGTTTCCTTCTTCTTATGTTGTGGTGTGAGCTTGGGATGACTAAGCCTAGATGGTTGTTGTGGTATGTGGGGGAGGGGTGGCCCAGTGGTGGTGGCAGTAGTTGATTCCTAGAGTTGCGAGATTCATCGGTTTATTCAAGTAGTTTTCAGGGAGGGAAATGTGGATGGTGGAATAGGTTGTATATGAGATTACATGTTGATATGAAATTTGTTGTTGTTAAATTTGATGTTTGTTTATCTGCTTTAATTTCTGCACTAGTTGAGGCAGACAGTCTTACTAATCCCCTTACAAAAGAGATGAAGACATGTGGGGTATGCCTTGTTATTTCCGTGTTTAGCTTCTCATGGATGGATGAGCCTGTGACCCAACTATAGGTGGCTATGACTCGATGGGTAGTTCATCTACTCACCATGTTGAGCCCCTTATGTTTGGAAGATTAGAATGATTCTCAAGAATACCTATAATTATGGAAAAGTGATAATGCTGTTAATAGAAAATTAAATAAATGATGTTAACCCATGGGGTTGGAACTTTCTGGGATGCAATGCTGATGTTGTGATTCAGAGAAGTTGTGAACTCAGTTTCATTATGTCTGGAGGACATGGAACTTGGTTGTGATGCTAATGAAATGTGATTTAGAAAAATGATAATGGTTAATTAATTGGTACAAAATTAATTAACATAATGTAAAACTGATAAAAAGGGATAAATTAAATTAATGTACACCACTTGAAAAAAGTCCTATCACCATGGTTCAAAACCATGACAATAGGCCCCAAAACCGTGGCTGTAGCGCTATCTTTGTGGTAGTAGGTCCCTTCCAATTGCCACTATTTTAACCTTGTAAATAACCTTGAAGTTGTCCACTGTGGTGGTTGATCTATAGAGACGGTTTAAACCGTGGCTATAGGTATCTATTTCCATGGTTAAAACCATGGAAATAGCCTCGGTAAATTGTGAAAATACCCTAAATAAAAAATATCACAAGAGAGTTTCAATCCCTACACCTCCCCTTTGGAATCCAACGTACTCACCACTACACCACACAACAATTCGGTAATATATATATATATATATATTATGATTTATATATTAATAAAAACTATGGTAATAGCCTCAAAACCATAGATGTAGGGCTTCCTGCCAAATTTCTGGCATCAATTATTGTTCCTACGAAAGTGCAAGAACCCTATAGGCATGGTTTTGGGGAACCAAGGATACAGGGCTTTGAAAAAATTGGCCTATAGACATGGTTTTTCAAACCATGGCTATAGGTCTATGGTTGTAGCTTCATTTTCTTGTTGTGGTAGCTCTTTAAATGGTTGTGTGATTATAATATATCTAGTCTAAGTAATGGAAGCCTGGAGTCCAAGAGACATTAGATACAAATGAGTTTAATAATAATTTATTTTACATAGTGTGGTTGTGAGCTATATTATATCCTGTAATTTTTTTTGTTTCGATATGATACTCCACCATATTGGTTAGGGTAACTAAAACCCAGAGGATTCCAAGCCATGGGGGTGTTTTCCCCAACATTCTGATGGGATTATGGATGGATGACTACCCCATTTGTACCCACTCTATTTTATTGGTACTTACTTTTGCTGGTATGCATGATGTTTAGTTTTTTCCAAATATGTGTTTAGAGGGATGTAATGGATTTTGGTTATTTCACAGACATATATTTTGGATATAGTATCCAATGGACTACTATAGGTGTAACACGTATAGGCAATAATGGATTGAGGATCCTTAATTAGTGTATGGGATATAATGGCTTGAGGTATAATACCCGACATATGATACACTTTATGTAAGCTGTGGTGGCTCATGGAAACTACTTGGTTACTTCTGTTTGTTTAGATGGTGTGGTGATTTGCGGAGGTGTATGTGAGAATCCTTTATGTTTTACAAGGGGAATATTGTGGTGCTACTCCTAGGTGTATTTGGGCTAGATTTTTTGCATAGAGATACTTTACACATATGACAATATGGAAAAGAGGAAATCAAGTCGTGAAGTGGTAGAGAGGTACCCTTGACATTCATTATTATATTATATACTCTTGTATTTGATATTTGGTGAGAGTATCCATTGTGAGGATGGAAACTTAGTATTCTTGTGTAGGTGAAGACTTAGTTTCACTTTTTTTCACTGTGATTTATCATTCTTGCTTTACTTTTTCACAAGAGGCTCTAGGTAGGATCCTACCGAGTTTACTATTATACTCACCCTATGTTTTATAAACTATTTTTCAGGTCACTTTGAGCTGGTTTGAGAATAGGCTGGTTACTAATAGCTTGGGGTTGTAGGATCTGTTCAAGCTTTATGGTCATTTTAATTTTACAATCATTTGGTACTTATATTTTTTCCCTTTCATTTTTAGTAGTTATTGCATGACATTACATATGTATACTTGGGTATGTTTTATGTATTAGTCTATGCAGGGGTTGTTTGGTTTCTGTATTATCTCTCTCTTTCACATGATTTCTCTTAGAGGGAAATTCCTCACATCGATGTGTTTATTATACCCTCAGTGATAGTCTCCAACCCAAGGCCTATTAGAGGTGGGACTCATGGGTCATTATCTCTCTTCTCACATCGCCATCCCAGGAGGTGTACACTTTGTGGGGAGGGGGGCATGAAAAATAAATAATTATAGTAATTTTGTAATTTCATAAAAACTAAATAATTATATTAGAATTTTTAAAAACCCATTACCCTTATATATGGATATCACCCTTACATATCATCCCATAATGACCTTTACATATCACAAGGAACACAAAAAATTAACAAAAATCAAGGGAATGTGGAACAAAATATTTTATAGTACTTATTTTAATACAAGATCATCAATGTCATAACTGATTCTTTTATATCTTCTAATTGCTAATCTAGTGTCAGGAAGGTTTTAGAGGTTATTGGAAGAATATATTAGACTTTATGCGTTTTTCTTTCCAAAATGGGAAATATTAGATGTAACATCCTGCGATTTTATGAAACATCTTATTTTAAATTAATTTAAATTCCCTAAAATATTTCATTAAATGAAATATAATTTTTATATTGTGTAATATATAACAATAATTTATTAATGTGTTTAACTTTTCATCGAGTTCCTTATATAGCCTATGTTACACACAAGACTGAGTTTTATCACACTACAATATACTATTAATATTAATATTTAACTTGATAGTTGTCACCTCGCTGTTGGATTGGAGGGAATAAATAAGAATAACTGAATTGTGGAAATATGGTTTATACATGTATTTAAAATGAATTCATTGGTGAAAAATTAATAATAAATGGATATAAAAACCCTTTTTGAAAATTAAAGGAATTAATTTTATAAAAAACTATTTAAATGAGAACAAGGGAGTTTTTTACAAATAAATTAGAAAAATAAGATTTTTTGGATTATATTAATGAAATTTATATGTTATATATTCAATCATATTTTTTAAATCCATCCAAATTTTTTTATATGTGTAAGATATGAATAAAACGAATTATAATCATAAAAGTTGTATTTTTCTAAATAGTATTTTTCCGCATTTTAATGGCACACTAATTTTAAAAGTACATATCCGAGTTCATTAAAATTTATGTGAATAAATAAAATTAATTTCTTAAATTGGTACATTAAAATTTACATGGGGTGAATTTTTGGAATTTTTCTTAGAGGATTCATTTTTTAATGAATAGTGAAAAATATTAAATTTTATTGAAAACTACCTTTTCATCTAAATAATTTATATTGATAACTTATTTTTCAAATTTGTTTTAAATATAAATTAGATCAACTATAAATCTTTTAAATTACTTAACAACATTGGAATAAATTTTATTATGAATTATGATATAAAAATATGTCAAATGTTTTTGACCATTTTCAGTTTAAAAACTTTCTTTATTATCACGATTACGAGCTACATTTTAAAATAAATTCTTCTAACTATGTGAGTTAAAATTTTAAAAACAGATTCAATATTTTTAATTTTAATAATTTATTATTTAAATAATATTCAATAGTTTTTTTGACCAATAGTATTGGTGATATAAATTAAAATTATTTTCAGTGATTATTGAAAAACCGTGTTTAATTATGGTTAAAAATTAATCATAATGGTATAAATGGCCTATAAAACTATCCAAAACCCATTTTATTGAAATATATAAACCATACCATATTTTATATAAAATATCTCATTATTGGATGCACATGATTTAAGTGATACCTCCCCATAGTGTTTTCATTTTGGTATTTACTAGAATGGCACACCCCCTTCATTATAAAAAGGTATTCACTTTCCCTAATTAAACACATATCTTAACCATTTTGGATTGACCAAAATCTTTCCCAATTACTTCCAAAAAACTAACCTCTCATCCTATAATCTTCACATTGGGAAGAAAGGAATCCAATGAATTATTTTGGTTCAAACTAAAATGAGTTACCCAAAGAAGTGGTAACATTTATCAAGGAACATTTTAGTGTTAATTATTCCTAAAAACTCAAATATTTTTTAAAAATTATATTAAATTAATAATATATTAAATAAAATTATAATTTTTCATGGTAAGTATATGATCTACAACTTCACACACTTCCATCAAATGAGATACACAATTATCATTCTTGTTTATGGTAGACTACCGCCTTGCGAACCGATGTCCTTCATTCTTCCATTACCACCTCTCACGGTGGGGAATGATGATATGAATTATTTTTATATTATATATATATATATATATGATATTTATGATTTATTTATTCTTTTGGAATAATTATATAATACATTCCTTCCTACTTTCCATTTACTGAGAATACAATAACATATTTTGTGTATACGATAGTCTACCAACTCATGAAGTGATGTGATTCTTTCAGGAATTACATGGATAGTATTGAGTATGTTCATAATATAATTATTTGATATATAAAAAATAATATTTATTTCTAAATTATATATATATATATATATCTCATTTACTTTTCTTTCTTTTAATATGATAAGAAAATTGAAATAGTTTTCATGCGTACGTTTGACCTACCGTCTCCATAAATGGTGTATTTCATTTACTATTTGAATTTATTATAGATTATTATAAATAAATATATACTAAATATATATGATATTAATATAAGTTTTTAATTTTGGAAATTATGAAACAACAATTTATGTATGCGGACCCAAAATAACAAATCTTGACATATATGAAAAACAATGCGGTTATTTCAAAAAACGCGACTTTACTAGAAAATTATTAATAAATGGCTAATATAAAGTCATAATAAATTCATATATGATATGATATATATGATTATGGATATGTGATATGTGAATAATAATTTTTATTTATTTAAAATTTGGTTTGAAAAAGTAAAATGGGTGTCACAACTTATGGTATGGGGATTTGTTGTCTCGATTTTATTTATTCGATACATATGCCATATTCACATATTTTTTTCTTTTGTGTGGTGTATATAATTCATTATAAAATTTCATATAATTAATTTTATTTATTTCATAGTATTAAATGTTTCAATTTATGTTATTATTTCGTGCATCTCAGGATTCAAAAGTTGTTCAAGTAGTAAGGGTTTTTCTTGTTTGACTTTTATTTCAGTCAGATATAATCCATAATCACCACTTATTTTTGTAGTGTGGAATATATACTACCCATAAACATATTTCATTATTATTATCTTAATATTTGTGTATAATTACATATAATGTTTTTGTATCTCTCTTTTATAGTGTTTATGGTTTCAGAGTTACCAAGCGTAAAGGACTTCATCTTAATCTCATTTCATTGGGATGAACCTTTATTCCTTTATAAGGTGTATATATAGAACTATTGACACATTATATCATTAGTTTATCAATTTTCATGATTTTTAATTATTTTTTCAATTCTGTCATTTATTGGGTTTTACGATTCAAGCATTTCCTATGGAAAAGGGACATTTTATTTAAAACGACACTCTTTTAATGTTTTTCCTCAAATTCCCTTCGTCTTCCATTTCTATGTTTTTAAAATGAGTTTATGAACACAAAATATGTAAAAATTATATTTTCTGATTTTTTTTAAAATTTTTTAAATGGTTTTTAAAAGGTATATTTGTACATTTTTTATATGGAACATTTTGACAAATGATAAAATGAATGTTTCATTCTTAACAAACGCAACGACAATGGATGTTTCTCAATAATGAACATTATTTTATTTCAAGATTCCTTTTAAATATTCCATATTTTATTCATAGAAAACCCTTTTCCTTTTTTGGTACCATTTTTATTTAAAATGGATATAAGAAAAGGGTGTTTTGGTATTAAAAAATAATTTTTAAAAGAAAAGGGTAGTTGGACATCCAAAAGTGATTTTCTTAAAAGTTGAAAAGTATTTTTCAAAATTATTTAAGATGAAAAATTGAAATCCTAAAAATGTTTTATTCATGGTATGGTACTTTATAATTATATGATGGTTAAGCCTAGATAGTGTTGGGTGACCCCATTACTACATATACAACCAGGTGACCCAAATTGCACCATGTGAGTCCGTTATAGGTTATAAGATGGGGAATACCAAATAACATTGGGTGATCCCATTACAACTTATAAAATTGAGTTTCTTGATATCACCAATTGAGCCTATTATATATCTTCAATATATTAGGTAATTTACCTTTTCTTGAGAGTAAATAAGGAGGGAGTCACTTGAGGGTTTATCCTATGGATTAAACAAGTCTCTATTCTCTTATTCCATTGGTTTAAAATAAGTTTTATGAAATTGAGCCTTTTGGTTACCAAAAAGGGTTTTAATTTCTTATACAAGGTTTATAATATTTATAATAATAGATATTGATATCATAGGTATCATGATTATTTATCATTATATCTACTGAATTTTTCATGTATTTATATATGATGATTTAAGTATTGATGGGTATGAGTTCTTTATGAAATTTCCATACACCCTGATTATATTATTATACCATTATTCACTCTTATGATCATTGATAAAATTAAATTGGTAATGGTTATGTTTACCGTTACTAAGAATTTTAGATCCCCAATATTATGTTTACTTTTCCACAGGTTATAATGAATGAGGTTGAATGATTTATTTCTATAAAGGATTTCAAAATGATGAGTGTGATGACCAAATATGAAATAAAAGAATCTTATTATAACATGAGATGATTTTCACATATATGAACCAATTATTTATGAGTACTATTTGATATTAATTTCCCCTAATTATCTAAAATTATAAACTTAAATATTATTCAAGGTTATAAGTGATCCATATTTTCCTTTCTATTTTTAAGGTTAATATGAAAATTGTGGTTCAAAATTATCGGCAACAAATCCATAAATGTAAAGTTCATGATTTCACCATAGGAACTGGGAGTGTAAGTCCTGGGTAATTATAATTGGTATCAATGTTATATTTAGATAACATTGGATATTTTTATGTTTTCATGAGAGGTTATCATAATATTTATGTATTCCAATATAGTTCTATAAGATTAAGAATGATCATAAGTCCAAAATATTATAAACCTCATAGGTGGATTTTAATTGGTAAACAATTTGATGTTATTAATGACTTGTTTGGATTTTTTTATTCAGTTGAGGTATTCAAAACCCCTAGAATCAACATGAATGTTTTTAAGGAGGAATTATTTTTTAGGATAAAAGAAATAATGGAACATCCCATCACATTTAACTATGTTGTGGGGATTGAATACATGATCGAATGAAGAGATGGGTTTCACACCTACCACTTGCCTACATGATTCATAGATAATATGAAATTTTTAATGGTTAAATATTATGTTCATTTTGGAAACATATGATATTTTATTTAAGGAATGATAGTTTATTTATCTTCAATTCCTTCTAATTCATTAGTTTCATATTTAGTCATGAAATTGTTTGAAGAATATTCAGGATAGTTTTTTATGGAATAATGGAGTTTCAATTTTGGGTTTCACCATTTAATTTTTGATAATAATGTATCATATTAAGGGTTATCCATTTTTGGAATTACATTTTTTTTCTAGCCATTATAGTTTGATTTAATGTTTAGAAATAGGGAGAATAGCTTGTTATCCATTTTATGGGTATGTGGTCTTTGAAATTTGATTTTAGTGCTTCAGGTGCGAAACATTCATCTTGGATACTCATAATCTAGGGGAAAAGATGATATTGTTGTGTAAATTATTTAAAGGATGAAATTTTACACATCAATCAAGTATATTTCTAGATTCTCTTGGTCTGGATGGTAAGATAATTCCTTAACTATAGGAAAATGATCTTGAAAAAAATGACATCCTAGTACATTTTTTGTAATTAAGTGATGGTCTTTTTCATCATCAATTATTTATGGTTTTAATACCTTAATATTACCTTTATCATTCACTTATTTTAGATTAATGAAGTAAATCACTCACTATAATTATTTATGTTTTTAATCTGTTATCACCTAAGTTATCCCTATGTAGAATTATAGTTATGTGTATCTTCAGATGAACTTTATGTTTTCATGATTCCATTTGAAGGTATGTTTTACATAATTATTTTCTATTATGTTGGTTTCAATAAATTAATTCTGAAAAAATTGTTAATCGTTTAATAACAATGATGAATTTTGTGGGAGAAATTCTTTTTATTGGGGTAGGATGTAACAACCTGATATTTTATGAAATATCTTATTTCAAATTAATTTTAATTATTTGATAGATTGTGTTAAATGAAATTATTATTTTATATTATGTTATATGAAACACCAATTTTATCATTCATTATAGGTAACAACAATTTTCTTTTATAACTTTTGTTACATATAAGACCGAGTTTAGCCGGACAACAATTTTATATCAATATTATTATTTACCATTATATTTATCACCTAGACATTGTAATGTCAGCAATGAATAATTTAAACAAGGTTACTAAAATATGGTTTATATATGTATTTATAATGAAGTCATTGGTGGCCAATTATTTATAAATTAAAATAAAACCATTTTAAAAAAATAAAACGAAGGATTTTTTTTCCTGATTTTTTAATGCGCATAAGTGTTTTCTATACCAATAAATTAAACAAATTAAACATATTGTATTGTACTAAATAAATTTATATATTATATATTCAATCATATTTTTTTACATTCAACCCATATATTTTATAAGAATAATATAAGAATAAATCTAATTTTAATCATAAATGATGTGTTTTTCTTAAAGGTTGTTCTTCCGACTTTTAAGAGTTACCTTATTTCAAAACTAAATTTTTACACATCCATAAATTTTACTTGACAAAATAAACATAAATTTTTAATAATTAATATCAAAATTTACTTTGGTTGATTTTTTCACATTTTTCTGAGACGTTTCATTTTTGATGAATAGTGAAAAATGATTAATTTAATTGAAATATAAAGTTTGAGAAACAAATATTATAATATTAATTTCTATATAAATTTTAAATTAGATAAATTATATATCTATAATTTTAAATTATTTCATTACAATAAATTTTATAATGAATTTCTATATAAAAACATTTCAAACTTCTGAATATTTTCACTTTAAAACCCTGCTTTGTCATTATGTCTACAAGATACATTTTAAGTTATATTCTTCCAGTTATCAGAGTTAAGTTTTAAAGAATAGAATAAATATTTTTAATTTTAAAAATTTATATTTTTTATTATATTATACATATTTTTGGCCAAAAAAATTAGTGAAGGCAATAAAAATTAATTACAATGATTAAGGTAAAAATGAGTTTTCTTATGGATAAACATTAATCTTATTGGGAAAAATGACCTATAAAATTATACAAAACCCATTTTATAGAAAAATATAAACCATTCCAAACATTTTATAGAAATTTTTTCTTTATTTTAAGCATATTATGTAAGATAGAAATCCAAATATTTTTTTATTTTTGGTATTTAAAAGAATGTAACTCCTCCATTTTAAAAGGGAGTTCACTATCCCCAATTCTAGAAAATATAAGGACTTTTCACTAATACATAAATGGACCAAATTACTTCCCAAAATCTCTCCTATTATCATATAATCCGCACTTTGAATATAAATCCAAATGAGGAAGTCATTTGGTTAAAACCCAAAGGATTTACCTGAAGAAGAGGCAATGTTCATTAACATACAATTTTGTTTTCTTTATTTTTGAAAACTCTTCAATTAATTTTATATCAAGATTATATAAAAAAATAATTATATTATATATACTTATATGTTTCTATGTTATGGGAAATACCTAAAAATTCACACATTTACCTTAAATGGGATACACAATCATCGTTTGTGTGTATGTCGAACTACCTCCTCACGAATAGAAGTCATTTGTTCTTACATTAACACATTTGAAGGTAGGGTATAATGATGGTAATGGTATTTATATAATAAATATATATGATATTTATGATGTATTTATGATTATGGAATTATTATATAACACATACCTTAATGATTTCTATTTTGTGAGAATATGATACCGTCGTTCATGTGTATGGCGGACAATCACCTCACAAAGCGATGTGATTCATTCACGTTTTACATTGAATGTATTAAGTATGTGTATAATATACATATGTGAAATATAAGACATAATAATTCTAATTTAATATATATATATATATATATATATATCATTTATTTTTATTTCTTTCAATACGACAAGAAAATTGAATTAGTGTTCATGCGTACGTACAACCTACCATCTCAATGAAAAGTGTATTTAATTTATAATTAAAATATATTTCAGATTATTATATATATATATACTTAATATACATTATATTAATATCATTGTATAAATTTTGGAAATTATGAAACAATTATTGAAGTAATACGACAAAAAATAACAAGTCAAATCATTTACAAAAAACAAAGCAGTTCTAACATGAAACGTCACTTTAACATTGACTTATTAATAAATGAGTAATATAAATTCATAATTAAATAATATATTGTATTTTATATATTATTATGTTTCTATTATATATAAATAAATACTAAACATATATTTATTATAATATATGTTTGAACAAGTATTACGAGAGTCAAGACTTAAGGTATGGGAATTTCTAGTCTCACTTTTGTTTCTGTGAGGAATATACCCCATTAAAGAACTCTTTTATTTTTGTGGTTAATATACTTATCTATGAAATATTAGATCATTAATTTCATTAAATTAATTTTTTTAATTGGTGTTATTATTTTACTGGTTACATGATTCAAACTTTACTCTAGTAGAAAGGCTTTTTATTGTCTCTCTTTCATTTCTGTGAGATATATGACACTAACAACTTATTTTTATGCGTGGGGTATATAATACTCAAGAATGTAATTTATAATTATTTAATTTAAACTTGTGGTTATTTAAAAATCTATTTTAGGATATATCTATCATTGGGTTTAAGGTTTCAAAGTTATCATGCAATAATGGGCTTAATCCCAATCTTCTTTCATTAAGGATTATCTTGTTGTTATGTGCCATTATTATTTTATAAGGTCTATATACAACCCCATTGACATTTTATATCATGAATTAATATATTATAAAGACATTTAATGTTTCTTAATGTAATTATTTAATGGGTTATTTGATTAAAGTATTTCCCAAGTGATAAGAGACCATTCCATTAAAATAATTCTCTTTTAATGTTTTATTCAAAATATCTTCCTTTTCTATGTCTATGTTCCTAAAATTAGTTTACAGACATAAAAATTTTATAATATATATTTTATGTATATGTTTAATTTATTTAAATTAGTTTCAAAATGAGTTTTTTATGTGTTTTATATGGAATGTTTTGAAAAATGATCATAATAATATTCTATTATTAACATACACGACAATAATGAATTATTTTCCACCTAAAAAATTCTCTAAATTAAAGCTTCCAAGGAAAGATTTAATATTTTATTCAAAGTAAATGCATTCCATTTTTTGGGTATATTGGTAATGAAAAGGGTATTATGGTATTAATTTTTTTTAATATATAAGTGAATTTAGATATCCAAAAGTGATTTGCTTATGAGTTTAAATGTATTTTTGAAAATGTTTTATGATGAAAAATTGAAAACATAAAAAATATTTATTCATGATATAGTACTTGAGAATTATAGTATATGGAATACCAGATAGTATCTGGTGAGGCCATTACAACTTATATAGTGGGGTGTCTGAGATAGCTCCATGATAGCCCATTAAAACTTATACAATGGGCCAACTCAAATATCACTGGGTGAGGCCGTAATAGATATCCAATAAATTGGTTGATTTAAATTTCCTTATGAGGAAATAAGTATGGAGTTACTTTTTGTCTTTTCTTATGGATTTAACTAGCCTCTAGTTACTCCTAAAAGGGTTCAAAACGTCTGTTATAAAAGTGATGCTCCATGTTTTGGAAATGGTTTTTAATTTCTTATTATAGAGTATAATGTTTTTAATTATCGATATTTATATAACATGGGTCATGATTATTGATTCTAATGACTATTTACTCTACTAGGTTTTCATATTTTATGATTTAGGTATTTATGGGCATGAGTTCTTTTATGATTCATTAATGCATGCTAATTATGTCATTATACCCTTACATACTCTTATTATCAATGATTAAATTAAATTATTAATACTTATATTTGTTCATACTGATAATTTGAGATAAAACTTATTAGTTTTCGCTTTCCTCATGTTATAAATAAGGTCCTTGAATGATTTATTCCTACAAAGTATTTCACATGAATGATGCTGATGACCAAATGTGAAATAAGAGAATCTTGATCTAAAAAGAGGTGATGTTTATTTGTGTGAACCAATTATTTATGAGTAATATTTGATATGGTTTGGTCCTAATTATATAATACTCTAAACTAAAAGTTACTTGAGTTTATAAGTGATCCATGTTTTCCATTCCATTAGTTTAGATTTAGATAAAACATTTGGGTCACAATTATTGATATCAAAGTCATAAATGTAAAGTTCATGATATGAACATAGGATCTAAGAGTCTAGGTCCGAAGAAATTATAATTGGTATCCTTGTTTGATTGATATTACTTTTGAGATTTTGATTTTTCATGATAGTTTATCTTAATAGTTATAGATGATAGCATAGTTATATAATATTAAGAATGATCGTCGGTTCAAAGTATTATACACCTCATTAGAGGGTTTTAAGTGTCAATAAATTTGATGTTATTAAAGTCCTTTTTTGGATTTGTTCTATTTGGATAAGGTATTCATAACCCCTAAGATCAACATAAATTTCTTTTAGGGAGGAATTATTTTCCAAGATAAATGAAAAAATGGAACAACTCATCGCATCCTCCTATGTTTTTGGGATTGAACCCATGACCAAAGTAAGAGATGGGTTTCATGCCTACCACTATCCTAGATGATGTCATAGATATTATGAATATTTTTTATGGGTAAATATTATGTTCATTTCAGAAAGATATGAGATTTTATTTGAGTAATGACAATGGTTTTATCTTTAAATCCTTCAAATACTTCAGTTATAGATTTAGTCAGGAAATGTTTGAACAATTTTGAGGCTTGTTATTTACGGAATAATTGTGTTTCATGTTTTTATTTCACTATTTAATTTTGGAGAATAACATTTCATATGAAAATGTTATCTATTTTTGTAAATATCTTACTATGTGATAACCATTATGGGTTTGTTTAGTGTTTAAATATAGGATAAATAGTTTGTTATCCATTTTATGGTTATGTATTCTTTAAAATTACATTTTAGTGTGTCAAGGTTTGAAGAATTTGTTTAGAATACTCAAAATCTAGAGAAAAAGATGATATTTTGGTGGAAATTTCTTAAAGGATGAAAGTTTACTCATCAAGTAAGTATATTTACACATTCCCTTAGTCTTAATGATAAGAGGATTCTTAAACTCTAGGAAAAGGTTATTGAAACAAAAATGTTATCCAAGTATATTCATTTTTAATGAACTTACGGTCTTTTTTATCATAAAATATTTATGGTTTTTAGACCATTAACATTCCATTGATCATTCACTTGTTTTCGATCATTGAAATAAATCACTCTCTATAATTATTTATGTTTTTACTCAATTTCCACCTATACTCACCCTATTTAGAATCCTAGATATTCATAACATTTGTTGAACATTATGTTTTCCACGTTAAAATTTAAGGGATTTTTTACTTAATTATTTTTTATTATGTGGGTTTCAATAATATAATTCTGAAAAAATGGTAATCCTTTAATAACCATGATGAATTTTGAGGGAGAAATTCATTTTATTAGGGGTATGATGTAACAACCTATTATTTTATGAAATATATTATTTCAAATTAATTAAAAATATTTTATAGATTGTTTTACATGAAATTATTATTTTATATTGTGTTATATTTAACACCAATTTTATCTTTCATTGAAGGTAACATTGTGTTTCTTCTATAACTTGTATTACACATAGGACTGAGTTTAATGGACAGCAATATACTATTAATATTATTGTTTAACATGATAGTTATCACCTCGCCATTAGAATTTTAAGAATGAATATTTTTATCAAGATTATGAAAATATGGTTTATAGATTTTTTATAATGTATTAATTGTTTAACAATTATTTATAAATGAAAATAAAACCCTTTTTACAAAATAAATGGAATGTTTATTTTGAAAAACAATTTTAATGCAATGTAGTGTGTTATATACCAATAAATTAATAAAATAAACCTTATTTGATTATATTAATGAAATATATATACAATATATTCAATCATATTTTTGTATAATCATCCAATATATTTTATAGGAATAATATAAGAATAAATCTAATTTTAAGCATAAATATCTATATTTTTCTAAAAGGCTGATCATCCACATTTTAATGGTTCCCTTAGTTTAAAACTAAATTTTTACACATACATAATTTTTTTGTGGAAGAGTAAACTTAATTTTTGAATGGGTAATATAATAATTTACTTTGGTTGAGTTTTTGTCATTTTTCTATGAAGTTTAATTATTTGATAAATAGTAAAAAATAAAGAATTTAATTGAAAAATAACTATTAAGATAAAAAATTTATAATATTACTCTGTTTTAAAATGTTAAATCAGATCAATTATAAATATATTAATCCAATTTATTTCATGGGAATAAATTTTATAATGATTTTTTATATAAAAACTTTTTAAAAATTTGTATATTTTCACTTTAAAACCCCGCTTTGTTGACACATTTGCGGGATACAATTTAAACCATAATCTTCCACATATGAGAGTTGAATTTGAAAAAATGGACTAAATATTTATAATCAGTATAATTTATAATTTTTTTTACAATAACTTTAGTTTTTATCCAAAAAATTTAGTGAATGAAATTAAAATTAATTAAAATGATTGAGGTAAAAATGAGTTTACTTATGCATAAAAATTAATCTTAAGGGGCCAAATGACCTATAAAATTATCCAAAACAAATTTTATAAAAATATATCAACTATGATCCATGTTCTATAAACAAATGTTCATTATTGTAGGAACTTTATTTAAAGGATACCTCCCAATAGTGTTTTATTTTTGGTATTTACAAGAATTCCAGCCATCCATTATAAAAAAGAATTCACTATCCATCATTCTACAAAACTATACATCTTTTTTCACTTATAAAAAAATGAACCAAATTACTTCCCAAAATCTCTCTTATTATCCTAGAAACCTCAATTTGTATTGAAATCAAATCGGGGAAGGAATTTGGTTTAAACTCGAAAGAGTTACCCAAAGAAGGGGTAATGCTCATTGACAAATGATTTTATTTTATTTCTCCATCAAACATCTTAGATTAATTTTTTATCAAGCATAAATAAAAAATATTTATATTAAATATACTAATATGTTTCTATGTTATGGTTAATAACTAAAAATTCACACACTTCCATCAAATGTGATACGTAATCATCATTTGTGAGTATGGAGAACTACCTCCTCACGAACCGATGTCATTTTTTCTTCCATTAACACCTATCATAGTGGGAAATAATGATGGTAATACTATTTATATAATATTAATATGATATTTAAGATGTATTTATGCTTTAATAATTATTATATAACACATACCGTCATTATTTCAATTTGTTGGGAATGTGATAACGTCGTTCGTGTGTATGGAACCCAACTGCCTCATGAAGAGATGTGATTAATTCATGCTTTACCTGGAATTTATTAAGGATTGGTGGTGCCCCGACGAGCGGATCGACATCTCTCCTCGACGTCTTTTGTAACGTCATCTCATCATCCACCGACGTTCGGCCCATAATCCCTTCTGTCAGCGACGTATTGACGCGGTTTCGATGGCTCGGTCCACTCGGCGCTGTGGATGGTTCCGGCTTGGGGTTTCTGGCGTAATCTGGAGTCTCCTAAAGTGGTTCCAGTGAGTTTCCAGGGGATTCTGCGTTGATATTTGGTTCTTTGGAGGGGCGGGATCTGTGTTTCTGATATTTGTTTTTTTTTCAGGGTTTTGGTTCTGATGATTCGGTTCTGTTCGATTGGTTTTGATTTTGTTTTTTTGGGTTACTGGTTAGACATCGCTGGTTCTTCTCTGCATTTTCACACTGATTTTCTTGCCATCATGTCTGGACTTCTTAGGATCAGATGAGGGTTCTTTCATGATCTGAATGAAGGTGATCCATGCCCTGAGCGGTGCTTCTAGTTCAAGATGACCCAGATCCTCTCATCGATGGAATTTCCTTGGCATGTACCACGACAGTGGTGAGGTGTCTTGTGGAGTACGAAGAGATTCGACCAGGATAGTCATTGATGGTGGTAAAATGGTCTCGTTATTGGTGGTGATACATCTAGATTGACCGCATGGATTTGTTCCAAAGGAGGTTTCAGAGCAGGTGTTTCATCTTCGTAGGGATTTTCAGATTTGGTTATTTGAGAGGGTATGGCGTCAGCCATCGGATCAGGCCTGTGCTTTGACAGAGGACACATTCTTTCTAAAATATCATACAAAGGTGGAGTGTTTTATCACAATTATATGCTTAGTGGGGCATATCCATGTTGTTTTCTGGTTTTTTCTCTCTTTTACCCTCAGGTTGTGTGATGTCCTATGTCCATGAAGTCTGGGTTTCTCCCTTATTCCCATAAAAGGGGGCTTATCTTCCTTATAATAAAAAATTGAAGGCCTCCGGGCCATTGGATGGTGATATATAAGACAGAATAATTTTACTTTAATAACTTTATAAATATATTTATATATATCATTTATGTTTATTTCATTCAATACAATAAGAAAATGGAAATTGTGTTCATGCGTTTGTACGACCTACCATCTCTATGAAACATGTATTTAATTTCCAATTTTTATATATTGTATATTATTATAAATACACATGTACTGAATATATATGATATTAATATCAATTTTTAAATTCTATGAATTATGAAAAAATTATTGAAGTAATAGTACCAAAAATAAAAAGTAAAAACATGTTAAAAAAGCAGAGCAGTTATTACTCGAAATTTCACATTAACATGTATATATTAATAAATGGGTAATATAAATTCATAATAAAATAATATATAGTATGATATATACTATTATAGTTCAATGATATATATATAATAAAAATATATTTATTATATCGGAGGATTGAACAAGTATGAAGAGATTCAAGATGTAACACCCCGACCCTAGAAGCCCAGAGTCAGTGCATTATTATGTATCATTGGCATGATCACAAAAGATTAAGTCTCAAAATATCGATTAGTTTAGTAGCCTTGGAAGTACTAAATATATTCATAGGGTTTACACTACATCGTAAAATGGAAAACTATAAAAACATTGTTTCCATAGAAAACACTGAGATACCATAGACTATCCCTATAGGTCAGTCATAATATATTTCTTTGCATCCTAGAAAAATAAAACATAGAAAGGGGTGAGCTCAGATGCTTAGTAAGGATAACAATATAGAGGAAACTTTCATAAATAAGAATTAACATTTAAGGAAATGTATAAGTCTAAAACAAAATCCTTTTAAAATTAAACTTTAGAATAATATGGAAAAGATAAAATAAAATAACGCCATTTACTTATTCACATGGATATTCTACTAGTCAAATAACCACATGCAATATCAATAGCCACTTTTATAATGATGAAATGCATAATGCCAGAATTTCATAACTACATAGTAAAGGACTTGTGCCAAGACTACTAATAATATTTTTTCAAGGCCTTATGCCAAGACACTAGCTTATCTCATGAGACATACCGATGCATTGAGGAGATATAGTAGGCTCCAACCATCACTTACTAAGTCCAAAGCATTCCTCATATGAAATGTTTTAAACATATCATAAACATTCGTATTAAAACTAGCATACGAAATGTCAATAATTTATCCATAAACCATGAATGGTATAAAAATAACACATCCAGAGTCAAACATATCATAAAACCTTCAATACAATATGGAAGTTTTTTATCATAATAAATCAACTTCAAATAAGCTTAAAATCCATCATAGATGAAATCAAAACATTTTTTTTGATAAATATATCTTACTATTTTGAAATCATTTAAAAGTCATATAATTATAAAAGAAAAAAATTATTTTGAAAATATTCTTATAAGCTTGTAAGGGAAGCTTCTATGTTGTTATAATGGAAGAAAATAGCTGCACCTTCCGTATAAGTTAAAAAAACATTCTTACCTTAATTTTGTCAAAAAGGTCATAAAGTACATTGTTTGGAAAACGACAGAAAGATTCCTTTAAAATGATTTTACAAAAATTAAAATAAGGGTATAAATGAATTTAACCAATAGTCTATTAAATAGTAAAAATGTTTTGAAATACATTTTTAAGAAACATGTATGTGGATGATAAATATGTCCTAGTAGATACTTACGTAAAAAAAACCTTGGATAATAAAGAGATTATGAAATTAACCCTTACCAATTTGGTAACTTACGAAACATACACCCAATGAAATAAGTATCATACAATGAATATGTAATTACACAGAAATTAAAGTTTATTACACAAAGAATACAATTATGGGCAGTACATACACCACACAAAAGGTAATAGTGGCAATATTGCATGAATCTCATAGGAATAAGGAGTGAGATGAAAACCCCTTACCTTGCACTTTACTTTGGTCGAGGGTACGTTTAACCTCATGTATAATGACCATTGTATGTTATTAGATTATACCAAAACCATATTCATATTTATTATATCATACATTATTCATTTATAACTTTATACTATCTATTTAATAATGATTTTCATGTTAAATTAACATTTCGGGTAATAATCTCTTTCTTTATCGTACATATTTTAACTAGTTATTCTTGATCGTATCATTTAGATCATGATTTAAAAACTTCAAGAATATAAAACTTGATTTATAAATAATACATATTTAGAATACAAATATTCATAATAGATAGATATATGAAATGAAAAACATAGTTTATGGATACGGTAGGCCGTACGTACACATAAACGCTGTTTCTATTTTCATATCATATTGAACAGAAGTAAGTGGATAAGATATATGTAAGTACATAAATATATATATATATAAATATATATATCTCAAGTATCATTATTATGTCATATATTACATACTTATTAATAATATATATTTTTTATAATCGTTGATGAATGGTGAACTTGGAAATGAATCTCATCGCATCGTGGAGACAGTAATCTGTACATACACACGAGTGACAATATAATTTCAATAAAGGCATGAAATTTTATGTTATATCATATATAAATAATAATTATCATGTTATATTTATTATTTACATCAATTAAACATCATTATTATACACATCCAAATAATAATGTATTGAATAACAATTACACCACGACGTGGAGACGGTAAGCTGTATGTACGCACGTATGGTGACATGTCATTCAAAGGATAGATATAATAATGAATATGGTTGTGAAATATTTATAATAACATCACAATATATATAATATACTGGATTTATTATTTTATAATGGAAACAATAAAGAAAGATGAAGTGGAAGAAGAAAAGAACTTGAAAGAGGTGATGAAATATTTACCTCTTCTTCGGGTTCTTCCTTTTTATTTGATCAAAAGGGATCCTTTGGTTGGATTTATGACTAAATTAAGGCATATAGGATGAAGGTAGGATAGTTTTAAGGATATTTGGGCAGGTTTTTACCAATCCAAATGGATTTGAAAGTGTGAATTAGAGAGAAGGGGGAGTTCCCTTTTATAACAGGGGTGAGGGGCACCTTAGGAAAAGCTAGAAATATTATTTTATAATAAACTCATTTTCGGTTTCTAATGGCCCAAAAATGAATTATTTAAAGTATAAGGTGGGTATGGGTCTAAAACCACTCAACAAATAGGTTTTAGACAAGTTTGGGTCACTATATTAACCTTATGTTTTAGATTAAACTCTTAGTTAAATAGTTTGACATTTACCATATCTCTTTGTATTTTTATATTATATGGTTAATAAACTTACTATATACTTCCAAGAGAACCCCAAGTGGTTCATTAATGATAAAAATATCATTATATAAGTCTTTTTTCCTAACCTTATATTTTTTGGAATAGAATATCAATTAATAATATAATATTTGTTTTAAAAACTCTTTTATGTCAATTTTGAGACTATTTGGTATTTTGTTTTTTCTAAATTTATAATAGAATTATTAATTAGACAAAAATTAATCTAACCAAACCTAATATGTAATATTAATCTAGAAATTAGTTTAATTCATAAAAAGTCTCAAATTAAATTTATTTGGATATTTATAATATCAATTATTTTAATCTTTCATTTATATGGTAATTACTTTATCATCATTGTTTCATAAATAAATTTAATTATTTAATGTATAAAAAATATAAATAAAATACCATTATGTAGGAAATATTTTTATATTTCTAATTAATATTTAATGTCAAATTTATCTTATGTGTAACCCTATATTAAAAATGGTTTAATTATTAAACATTGAATTTATCACTTTTAACTCTTCTTTGAATTAAATAACAATAAATGTAATAATCTAATCCAAGTGGACCTAAAGGATCATATTTCATTCATAATATTGTTTTTGGTCGAATTAAACTTATCCAATTTAATTAGGACATGTGTTAGGGTAATAATAATACCATTTTTACCCTTAATTACCCTATTTATTTTTAACCGCAGAAAATAAAAGTAAAAAGTTACTATTCACCAAAAATTATTCTCATCTCATTGAACCAAATTTTACGTACTGATATCAACCGTTTATCAATAATTTTAGAAATTCAACTCACAGAAGCGGTGAAATTAAGTTTTATGTAAATTTGCAAATTATCCTAGGAGGTGGGTAAAAGACGGTAAAAAGATCAATAAAATTTTTATATATCTAACCTTATTATAAAATGACTCCAATTAATTATATTGAACTTATATAGGTATTATATATCTATTTTGACGTAAAATAAATTTAAATAAAATAAATAATTATTTAAATAAAAAGTCAATTTTAACCAATAACTCATTGTTTTTCACAATTCATCAAAAATTGAAAGTTTTCAGAAAAATACCAAAATTTCACCCTAAGATAATTTTGATATTTTGAATTCAAAAATTAATTCTATTTTACCAAATTAAAAAAAATATAATTTTCATTTATTAATTTAAAATTAATTCCCATTGTCAAAACCAAAAAGCATGTTTTTAAGAAATAATAACTAACAAAGGATTGATACTTGTTAATGTCAAATTTCAAAGTGAAATTATTTCCAATGAATAACATTAGATTATATGGTAAAAATATAATATATTTATACTTAAAAAACATTAAAATGTATAATTTAACACTATAAATTATTTTTATTAAAAAAAGTTGTTTTCAGTTAAAATATAGTATTTTTCACTATTCACCTAAATATGAAAGTTATTAGAAAAACACTAAAAATTTATTGAAACTAAATTCTTAAGTCCCGATTCTAAAGAAGAATTTTATTTTGTCAAATTGAATATATAAAAGTTTCAAATATTGGATTTAAAGAGGGTTCTTCATTAAAATGCGTTAAAATTTGATTTTTTGAAAAATACTTCTTTTATTTGAAAAAAATGAATTTGTTCTTATATTATGTATAAGAAACACATAATATGGACTCTAAAATTATAAGGATAATATAAAATCCAAAATTCAGTTAATACTATTCATAACTGCTTCTGAATAGCTAGTTTGGTATGTTGTGGTGTTCTTGAACTCGGTGTTGCATGTAGTGCAAGTTATTGAATTACTTTGAAAAAATAACATACTATGAAATCTTGGGGTGTTACACAAGACTTAATGTAAGGGGATTTCTTGTCTTACTTTTGTTTCTATGAGACTTATACAATATTCAAAACTCTTGTCTTTTCCCTAGTGTATATAAATACCTTTGAAATTTTATATCATGAATTTATTTTATTTCATGATATTAATTTTTTTAATTGATGTTATTATTTCATGGGCCTCATGAGTCAAAATTTTCTCAAGTAGTAAGAGGTTTTCTCAATTTAGTTTTATTTATATGTGATATATGACATATCAACCACTTATTTTGTTGTGTGGTGTATATAATAACCAAGAATATAATTTATAATTATTAAATTTAAATTTTTGGGGATATACATATCTATTTTAGGATCTCTCTATCATTGGGATTATGGTTTCAATGTTATCAAGCGACAGGGGGCTTTATCTCTATCTCCTTTAATTGAGTCTTATCATGATGTTATGAACCTTTATTCTTTTATAAGGTGTATATACAGACCCATTGAAATTTTATATCATGAATTTCCCTATTCTAATGATATTTAATGTTTTTTTAATGTTATTATTTAATGGATTTTAGGATTGAAGTATTTCCCAAGTGATAAGGTACCATTATTTTAAAATAATCCTCTCTTAATGTTTTCCTAAAACTCTCTTCCTTTTCCATGTCTATGTTTTTAAAATTAGTTTACGGACATATATTTTTTATAAATTATATTTTATGTATCTTTTTACATTATTGAAAATGGTTTCAAGAGAAATATTTTTATGTTTTTATATAGAATGTTTTGTCAAATAACAACAAGAATGTTTTATTATTAATGTACACAACAACAATGAATTTTCCACCGCCATGACCATTATTTGAATTCAAGCTTCCATGGATAGATTTCATGTTCAATTAAATGAAAACCCATTCCATTTTTTTGGTATTTTGGTAATGAAAATGGTATTATGTTATAAAAAATGGGGTTTTAAAAGAAAAGGGTATTTTGATATCCAAAAGTGATTTTCTTACTATTCAAAATGTTTTATGATGAAAAATTTAAATCATAAAAATGTTTCTTCATGATATGGTACTTGAGAATTACATGATAGGGTAGACCATATAGCGTCGGGTGAGCCCATTATAACTTATACGGTGGGGCATACTAGATAATACCAGGTTATCCCGTTACAACTTATACGATTGGGAGCCCTAGATAGCACCAGACGGGCCCATTATATCTCTCCAATAAACTGGGTAATTTACCTTTCCTTGTGAGGATTGAATTAGGGTGTTACTTTTGTGTTTCTCTTATGGATTTAACTAGCCTCTAGTTACTCCAAACATGGGTTTAAAATTCATTTTATGAAAGTGATGATCCAAGTTACTAAAATGGGTTTTAATTTCATGTTATGGGTTTATAATGTTTTTAATTATAGATATTTATATAACATGTATCATGATTATCTATTCTGATGACTATTTCTTCTTCCTTGTTTTCAAATTTTACGATTCATTTATTGATGGGAATGACTTATTTTATGATTCGATCACACACTCTGATCATGTCATCATACCATAATGTACTCTTATTCTCATTGATTAAATTAATTTTTTAATGCTTGTATTTACTCTTATTGAGAATGTGATCTCACCCTTCATATTTTTCCTTTTCTTGATGTTATAAAGAATGAAGATGAATAATTTATGTCTATAAAATATTTCAAAATGATGATTTTGATGAAAAAATGTGAAATAAGAGATATTTTCTATATTGGTAGATTATGTTCATCCTTATGAACCAGTTTTTTATAAGTCCTTGTTGATATGATTTGTTTTTTATTCTCCAAAAATCTAAACCTAAAAGGTCCTCATGTTTATAAGTGATCTAGTTTTTTCTTTTGATGTTTTAAAGTTTAAATGAAAATTTTTGGTCACTTCACCAGAATCAAATCCAAAAATGTAATGATCATGACTTAAGTGCAGGAATCATAAGTGTGAGTCAAAGGATATTAAACCACAACTGTATTATTAATGGTGTTGGTAATTTTGTGATCCTATATTAAATGATCAGGCCAAAATGGAATTCTATTTTTGTGTCCATATTTGTTGAGAATTGGGGTTGATCTTTTGGGAGATGTTTCGTTTAATTTTAATGTTGTTAAAGACTGATTATTTATTAGATCTCAAAAAATGAGTTATATATTGGTTATAAAACCATGTTTTATCATAATAAAGGGATTCTACATTCCATTATAAATAATTTTTTCCTCATTAAACCACACGATTCACCTCTCCCCTATAATATTTTCATTTTTTGTAGAGTTCTTAGAATAGGTATGATCAACATTGTGTCCTTAAAAAGAGCCCTTATTTCTTCCATGTTTAAAATGACCTTTCCTATCATTGGTTTAATCTAAGCCCCCCATCAATTTGAACTGTTTTGTGTTTCTAGTTTCGGGTGTTTCAATGGAGAACCCTAGTGATAATTTCTTATATTGTCCAAATTATTCTATTCATATTAAAAAATCATGATATAAGACTATTACGAATTAGACTATAGTTTATTGGGTTTTCTAGTAAGGTGTTTCCCATATTTTTTAATAGCCTTTCTTGAGAAATCATGATCATTCTATGATCATTTAGTATAGATTCTATGAGAGTCTATTTTTTAATTATTATGGAAACATTCCTTTGATAGTTATCTCTTATGTTCTTATTACATTAAATCTAATGTGAATTTGTTAGTGGTTCTTATATTGTTTGGGGTGATCATATTTCAGGAGACTACCTTCCTAGTGAACCTTGATGTTGACACTTAAAATCATAAGTTAGGAACATATTTACCAAATAATCCCTTTTATATGATGTTTTCATGATTGGATCATTTATTATTCAAACCAATTCTTTATATATGTTTCATGTGGGTGGATGAGCGGACATTGAGATGAATCTTTGAGATGTATTCATATTTTGTGTGTGTACAATATTAAGATCTATACTTGATATGACTAATTGTTCTTTTCTAGATATATATTTTTAGGGGTAATGCATCGGCTATAGGACCTTACTTTTGGTACTAGGATGACCAGGTGTCACCTTTTTGGTTAGATGACCCCTTATAGATGGAGTGTGATATTATAATAAATTATAAAAACTATGGATCATTTTATGGAATGATTTGAATCAAATACATGTCATCTAATGTGGGGTTAGATCATGTTAGGGATTTTATAATAATATAGCTACATGATGATATGGTTGATTTCCATGTAGTGGTAATGTTCACATCCAAATATATCAAACATGTCATGTAGGACTTCCAATCATCCATGTATTACAACCATCATTAGGGTGGGGAATGAAATGTTCCTATTAGATACCACCACCCAGTTGGGGTGTGTGGGGTTTCTTAAAGGTGGAATATATATACGTGGATGATAAAAATAGGGTTTGAACTGATGCTGGGACTTGTGGGACGTCTTGAAATATGTGGTGATAGACATTGACATCCTTACTAATATCATGCCAGAGAAGGTGGGACAGGGGTTTTTGGTGGCTTGGTTAGTGAAAAATGAATTAGTGAATGTGTGGATTTATGTTTACATATGAATTTTATTTATAAAATGACATGGAATATTATATATATTTTTTATTTGGGTTAAGGATTTAATGGTGGTACCGAAAAGGGTTTATACACACAACCAGTATGAGTAGCTCGATGTTCATGAAGAAATCATGATTAGAGATACAGGATAGGGAAAGTACCTAGTGACTAAGTTCTAGGAGACAATGTATTATTATTAGATGTAGTATTTAGGAATACTCTTGAGTGATGATATAATTTTTTATTTACTTACATATTTTATTCATACACTTTCTTAGCCTACCTCTTTTGGGGTCCTTGGTTTATTGATTCATAGGACTTGAGATAATTTCCATTTCATTTGTTATTCGAATATTTATTCAATATATTATGTTATTATTTTAACTTTTATTTGAGGATACTAAAGGCATATTCACCCCACAAATGACATTCATACCCTCACTTATAGTTTTTATTATCTTTTATTGAGGATGAGTGCATGTGGTGATGTGGAAATCCAACTGGAATACAATGATTTGAGATAAGGAATTATAAAATATCCTCATAGTAGTTTTTACCTCTACCATTTTTCTTTAACATGTTTTGGGTGATGGAAGAAATTATCTAGGCTATGTGAGACTTAGATAGGTTAGTTGCATGTGTTCCTTTCCAACATATGTGTAATGGACCTATGAGTTACCATTTTTTGACTACTACTATAGTTATGGTTTTATAGTTTCTTTTTGATATTAGTTATATTTCCATATTACCATTTTATGGGATTTTGGTGTGTTCAATCATCATGGCTTGTTAAGATCACATATCTTATATATACACACCTATAAAGTGATACATAGTTATTCTATAATTAATTGACTTAATATGTTCTTTTCTATATATCTATTTTATCTAATTCTATGATATATCAATAATGGAATTGAATATTTGATATTGAGGATGATTATTTTTTTATCTGACCATCACTACTGTGAAATAATAGATAACTGGGGTTGATCCATCAGTGGCACTAGGAGGGTTGTGTTTTCATGTTACAAATAACCTTATTGGATATGTTTTACATTATATATTTTTTTATACTATGAAATTCTTAGGTTTTCATCTATCTAATCTACTCTAGGTGTTCTATGAATAAATTTGGAATTTCTAATAATGTTGTATCAATATCATTATATCTGTGAAATATTTGGATATTATTGACTTACCAGACACGTTTTCTTCTAATTTACTATATCTTGATACACCCTTGGGGAAGACAGTGAATCATCTTAATGGATATTAAATGCATCTCATATTAGTTTCTATCTATTTACATATATGAGGATTTATGGTCCTTGGTATGACTAGCTTTGATGCGATCATTTTCATTTAAAGGACATATATTTATCAGGCGTGCATCAACTGTTATCAAAGATGGGTATCCTTCACTATAGAAAAGTGGGGAAGGATTTTTATACCAATTAGTGGGATTTTTAAGATTGAACATTGAGACCATAACTAAGACAGATTGGAGTTGTAACATCACAATTGGCTGTTATGGTTCTTATAGCGAAGCAAGTACTAGCCTCTTCTTTTCCTATAGTGGTGTACCTAAATCAGGATGTACTCCCAGATGAATTGTATGTTATTAATCATATAAATATAATTTAATATTATATCAAATTCATTTTAAGAGAAAAAATTATATTGATTACCCCATATCTTATGGAACCATCTGAGTTGAAGTAACTCAAGGTAAAGCTTGAGGATTTAGAGATGAATAGTTTTCTCAGAATTATAATATCTCCCTAGGGTAATATTGTGTTGTATAAAAATAAATAGGATGATATTATTTTGTTTTTTAGAAAAAAATATGATAAACCACGTTAATCTAAACAATTTATACCCATTTCCCTGGATCGATGACTTGTTTGACTTGTTTCGGGGAGCCTGATGGTTCTCTAAGATTGAATTTTGTCTAGGCTAGCACTAGATTTGGGATAGAGAGGATGAAATTACTAATATATCATTTAAGAGTAGATATAGACTATATGAGTATCATTATATGACCTTTGGGCTAACCAATGTTCTAGAATTATTCATGGATCTCATGAATATGATCTTCCACATGTAACTTGACTCCTTCATTTTACTTCTTTTCAATGATATCTTGATATATTCAAAGACTTAAGATATCCATACTAGGAACCTCGAGATTGTACCAAGTACACATAGAGAACATAAATTTATATCTAATCCATTTATGTGTAACTTTTGGATTCAGGGGGAAGTGGTTCCTTAGGCATGTGATCTCTAAGGTGGGAATTTCTTCATTCCTAAATAATATAGATTTAGTGATGTCTTGGGTTTATCCATGAAATGCTTTTGAGATCAAGATATTACTTGGTTTAGTTGTTTTCTATGGATGAATCATATAGAATTTATTACATTTTGTAGTCCCCATGAAAACTCTGACCAAGAAATGGGTGAAGTTTGAGTGGTTAGATTAGTGTGTGGAATCATTTCTTGAGCTTAAGAGAATATTGGACACAACCTCGATTCTAACATTGCAAGATCCTGATATGGGGTATATAGTTTACTATAATTCCATTAGTGTTAGTGTGGGAGTTTTACTATTTTATATGGATGAGGTAGTATATTAGGGGTCACATCACTATGACACCATGAGCGGAACTACACGATGTATGACTTGGAGATTGAAGATTCGGTCTACAATATTAAGTACTAGTGGCATTATCTCTTTGGTGGGTGGTTTTTTATTTACATGTACCACAAGAGACTCCATTATATATTCTCTCAATATGATTTGAACATGAAAATATGTCATTGAGGGGAGTATCATCAGACATTTATGTCCATGATTGATTATGCTCTAGGGAAGGGTAATGTCATTACAAATGATCTCATTAAGACAATTTTGGAGTTATAAGAGCATGGAGAGTGTCCATCATAGAACTAATTTCATTTGATGATGTTTATGGAAGTTTATATTATGGATTTATAAAAATTTCATGGTTTCATAACATGTGAACCTATAGTTATCATGTATTATTTATTGGAACATGTGAAAGTGAGAAAAGTGTTATAACCCATGTGCATAGTGATGTGGGAAGGCTTAGTGGGTGATGATTCTTTCCCAGTGTATTGTTTAGTTGATTATAACATTATCCAAATTAATGAGATTTTATTTTTGATAGTTTTCTTAAGATATGATCTGATGATATAATCTCATGCTTACAAGTGGGTAGTGCATCCATAGTGGATGAAGATTTACCCTCACATCTGATGCCAGTCTTAGTTGTCTATCATAAAGAGATAAATAATTTGTTTTATTTCATGATGCCATACCCACTAGAGGATAATGGTCAGACATCAACATCTAGGTGGTTTTTTTTCATTCATAACCTATTCATATGTGGTAGTGGGATTAACTGACATTGAAAATTATTATAAGGCTACCCAGGACCTAGATAAGTCAGTATGCAGTTTAGTTCATCATCAATTAGATATAAAAGGTTGAACAATTCTTATCAATATGATAAACTTACTATGTATATGAGTTAGGAATGCTATATTTTTGAGATATTATAATACTACATGGATTTCCTTCCAGCATCATATCATATATATATTTTGTGTTTTACATCACAATTTTAAAGGATTGCGAAATGATTTAGGGAATCATTTTAATCCATGTACAATGTATTAGTAATAGATAGATTATCAATCTTAGAGGAAGATCTAGATTATATAAGATATTCTTTAAAATTGTGTCCTAGAAATTTTAGGACCATTTGTTAAGCATATTTTGATGGAGGAGTTTACATATAATAAAAGTTATAATGATTATATCCATATTGAACTCTATAAATACATCTATGGTAAAGCTTTTCCCTCGCTATTATGATGGTATGGGGTATGTGGGGCATATTTTGTGGGATATATCCTTGTATAGGAGACTTTAGATACAGTGAAGTTGATCTAAAATCAATTTATCAATTTCCAGAGGAGACGTAGATCATATTCCGGTTGTAGGATAAGACCATTAGTGTTCACTATGAGATACCATTTTTTAATGTGGGAGAATCCTTGGTTGGGGAATATATGACTTTGTAAGAAAGTAAATATAGCACTAATATTGGTTGGACCATTCATGATCATCGAGAGTATATGGAAAATGGAGTACCATTTTGTTCTTACATATAATTACCAAGGTATGCATGATGTTTTATACATATCTTAGTTTCAAATGTACAAGACTGATCCTACATATGATATAGAGTATGAGGAAATTGTGTTGGATCTAAATGCATCTCAGGAAGAATGACCATTGTGTTTAGTTTATAGGGGAATGAATGTTTTAAGAGGGAAAACATTGAAACTTTTTTTGATACTATATAGGCACAGAAGGGTCTAGGAGGAGACTTGGGAGTGGGATAATTATTTTCAAGAACAATGGAATTTTTTAGATTGAACCCACATATACTTATCGAGGATTTTAAGTCATTAAAGGGGATAATTATGAAACCCTTATTTTCTATAGTTATCTTAGTGCATGTTCCATCATTGGTGGTGTCCTACTGAGTTTATACTCACACCCTTAAAGGGGATCTCGATGAAGATGTAGATTTCATGATTTGGGATATAGGAAACAGAAAAGACCTAATGACTAGGTTATATGATATGATTCATGATGGTCTGAGGTGGTAAAGGATTGGACTTTAGATTTTTTCCTCTGTGTTTTATTTAATTACTATTTTTCACACTCTTCCTTAGACTGCCACTTTTTGTGGTCCATGGTTTATTGTTTCTTATGAATTGATAAACTTGGAATGTATTTCTTTATTCCACAATATATTCATTCCATAGTGTTTATTTATAAATTTATATGTTGATACTAAGAGGATAGCCTTGTCACTAATAGAATTTTGACCCACATTGCTAGTTTGAAACCTCTTGCATATAGGTCTAGATGAATAAGGTCATGTACCGCTTATGCTTAGACCTAATGATTCATGTTGAGTAATTACAATAAGACCCTTAATATGAGGAAATGGTCCTTATATATTCCATGAAATTATCATTTTCCCACCTTTGTATCAAATGAACCTTGCATACTATGAAATTACCCGTATGTATCATAAGGGGACTCCTATACTTCAAATATTTTCAAACCAAGAAAGGAATATTATACATCATGGAGTTAATATTACACATTCCCATAGAAATATATTTATTACTATATACATTGAGTAAATCTATATTTTCTATTACATACCACCTAGGTTACTCATATGTATCACATGAAAACTCTAGAATGACTCTTTCCCATCATATGGGTCACTTTAACATATCAAAACTTTACCATAGAGTTTGTTTTCTATAAAATACATAGGAATTATCTAAAAATTCTTTAGGTGAATCTTAAATAATGGACCCACACATCATGACTCTCATGTATCAAACAATTAAGAAAATATATAGTAGTTACCCAATTTTCTTGATTGTTGACTGTAATCCCCCATTTAATTCATATCCTACAACCATCCGTAGTTGTACCATATGAGTAAAAAAACACTTTCCATAATTCCTAGAATACATCCCAAAATCATCAAGGATCAATAGTTTATAAAATCACACAAAAATTAATATCTAACCTATAATGTTTTTCAAAATACCACCTATAATATAATTTCACAAAAATTGAACCCTGGATCCCATGAAAACTATCAATAAATGATCCATGGAAAATATTGAAAATCACGACACCTATGAGAGGTATAAACTCTAATATATGATATATTATTAATTCCAAAATAATATTATTGAATACCTATGATCTTAAATTCTCCCCATCATATAATAAATCATCTCTGATCTATCTCAGGCTACTAAAGACCAAAAATACCAAAACCTGAGTGTCCCACACACTCCAATCCTAAAATATTAAGACAAAATTAAACACATCTACCTCATATATTTTTACTCTATTACCCAACTCAAAATGTTTGATGCCATTTATGGAACTCATCACCATAGGAATCACCTACCTCATCTAATTATAACCAAACTACCAAATACAAATATGATTTCATACCCATTAATCATCCCAAATCCTATATGTATCAGGTATCAATACATTAACACTAACTGAGTTTACCATTATCCTATATTATACTGATGATCACCTTCATTACAAATCATAACCAATGTGAAATTTTATATTGCATCATACCAGATTCCCAATTCCATAATAGATGTTAATGTATCACTCAATTATCATTAAATATATCTTATGATCATATATTATCCAGTATCTAATCATTCAATTTAATGCATAACTTTATCATGAACTGATTTATATCAGAAAAACCTATAGTAATATGGTACTGTCATACCTCTAACAATGACTTGATCCTCATAATTTCTTAGGAGAGTGTCTTGATATAGAAGTCTGAACACCAAATACCATTCATCCATGCAGAGTCACAACCATTGTTTCCTACAACACCTACTATTGGGTATAACATCCACTGCCTCTACCCACACATGTTATTAGATCCCAAACACCAACACCGGGTAATAATCCTTGTCTCACCTTAGATACTTAGGTTTGACCAAATAAACTTCTTGAATATAGTAATGAGGTCTCCTAATTGAACTCCTCCAACCTTTCCATCTAGCCACATACTCAGAAATCCTTTAGTGTCAAATCACCTTGGGATTTAATATTCCCTATATAACCACATTGGAATTATCAAATCAATGACCAAATATATTATGAAATCATAAAATATCTGCTTTAGTCACCTTGCTGGGTATCCACATGTCCCCACTTCAGGTTACTTATAAATATAATACATATCTCTCCTGAAAATACTATAAAGATTGGTGTTCTCCCATACACAAGTATACATTCTATAATATTCACATGTCACACCACCTCTAAAAATTAGTCAACATGATGATTTTTACCTATACTATGATAGTATCTATAAACTTTTATTTGACCATTTTACCTTGAGGAATCCATCTACCGTGAATGTCAATATAAAACCCAAAAAATATGTGAACTTTTTTAGCATAATACCTAAATATGTATCTCCCTACACCAAGTGAAGAAAATAAAATACCTAGTAAATTTGAAGAAATATCTATATGAATAACACTAATATAACTGTAAGCTACCTATTTAGCCACTACCCCAATTCTTCATACCGTTTGGGTTGTCTTGCGAACCTCATAACCAATGTCTATGATTGTTGATGACATCCACCCTCAAGGGCCTCCTATGGTGCCTCCCATAGTAGAAACATTTATACACCCTCCAATCAATCAAACAGAGGATTTATAGGTAGAATAACTCCATAAATAAAACACTATACTCAATAAATAGATAATAGTATGAATAATATAGATAGGGATATATGAAATAGATAATGTAACCCACTAACCCTTACACTTCCCTACTACACCAAAGTACCTTATCATCTAAACTCACATCCCTTCTAACCCTAATTAGGTTCAGGTACTACCCATATCATATATGGGTAGTATTATATACATACCTAAACTAGTAATCACATAATAATTTTAATTGAGTAGAATTATAATTATAATGTGAATGAGAAAACACCATATAATTTATTACTGATGCTTTAAATATAAAAACCCTTTTCAATTCGTAGACCAAAATGAAAATCAAAAGAAATAAAAATGTGTCTTGTGATCCATATGTCACTGTAGGGATGCATGAATAAAACCTCTTGCCTCTTGAGTCCCTTATACTATAATAGGAACAAATAATATGAAATACCAAATTATCCAATTTGAATAACCCAACTCTAAAAATTAAAATTAAAATAATAATCCCATTTCCACCAGTAACATGGAATTAATTCCTTACCTCTGCTATCAATGCATAGATTATGACATTGATCCATGTTCCTTCTTTGAAAGAAATTTATGATAATTTCCTATGACTATAATATACCACATCCCAAATAGGAATCAAGAACCACATCAACACCACTCTATAAAGATTATTATATAATACCACCTTTAATATCCAAACCTAGTATTCTATATAACAACTATATTTGAGTGCCACTAGACCTTACACATGAATACTCATATGCTAATGGAAATCGACTAGAAGCTAGGTTCTAAGAGGTGATAATGGGGAGACTATATTATCTAGAGATAAATAATGACAATACCATAGAAAAAATGGTAAAAAAAAAATTAAATTATAGAATAAAAAACACAAAATAAACATATAATAATCCACATAAACATATAAAATTTCATTCCAATTATATAAAAGTTAATAGGATCACCTATATAATGATCACATATATAAACGAATGAAGTGACCAAAATAAATCACAAGATCGACATTGAGGAACCATATGGTCAATAAAAAAATCTCTATCATCAAACCCATGAACTAACTGTATTATCATATCCACTATACTATAGATGGAAAATCCTTACCATTACCTATACCATAACATATATGGTCTAAAAGTGTCTTATTGGTATTATGAACGGTGTGATTATGAACTCAGTAGGCTACCTCTAACCATGTTCCCTTCTTATATCTATCTGTATGCCTATGTATGTGATGAGAAATAAAAAATAATCAATCCACACAACCCAAACTACTCAATTCATGATCAAATATACTCTAGTGAGACTCTACATGCTTCATCTAGTGCTATAGTAAAAATATACATCTATATTCTCTAATTTGGTAAATGATGTAGACTTTACAAAAATTTCCACATCACTTAGAATCATTTACCAATTTTCATCATACAACTATTTATTGTTAACTAAAATGTTCTAATGACAATACCAGAACTCATATCATAGGTTCCTTGGGTATTCAAAAATGATGTTCAAAAATAATTAAATTAAAATTAGATAATTTTTTAAAACATTATTTTTGGCAATAAACATCATGATTATCCCAATAGAACATTATTTGTTATAATTCTAAAGTAAGATTATCCATGGAAGATAATCTAAGTTGATATCTGTGTCATTCCATGGGTGGACTACCACATCGAATAATATAATTTCAACCCATCATGATTACATGGAATATTTTCATAATAATTAAAAGAAATTATTTTACAGTAATATTTTATGATATTTTTAATTTCATATGTAGAAATTAACCTTATACATTGTGAAATATATAGGTTGATTATGAAAAATACTCAAAAATTTTGAAAGTGAAAAATAAACCGGGAATATAATTGAACATTTTAAATGAGAAGAGATTGATCCCACTGAAGACTATAGACTTCCAAAAATTATCTTTTGGTAATTAATATTAATGATATTTTATTGTGAATATATATGGGAAGAAAATTAGAAGGATGTGTAGTGAATGTTGAGAGGGAACATGCAATACCAAGAGTGAGAATCTTGAATTATTGAGAGCCCGATGCACAACTATATTGGACATATAATAAGAAGTATGAATCCAAAAGTTTTTAAAGAAGCTGGAAACCTAGTATGCCCACATATTGGAATAACTAAGAATATCATGTTCCTGATAAGAACTATAGTGCTGATAAAGATAAGAACTCATGTTTTGAATATGAACCAGATATAAAGTCATAAAAATTTATATGTGAAGACCTATTGATTTAGTGTATTCATAGTGGAAGAGAATTTTTTTAAAAGTACAATAACAAATAAAACTATACCTATATGTTTCTATTTTTGGATACAAACATATAGTGGAGAAATGTGAAGCTACAAGAGTATCCTATATGACTTAGAATCCAAAACATATCGTGAATCTTAGTCTATTGAACTGGGAATATTTTTATTTTCAACAACTTGTAAAGATAGTGGTGTGGTAATTATTGGGGAAAGTAACCAATCATGAAAAGGATTTAGAATTTCTATTGAACACTAGAAAACATGTTGTGTGATGAATTTATTATATTCTCATACATCTGAGGTGATATTGTTAGACTATATTTAGTAGATCAAAAAAATAATATGTTTTAGTGGTTGAACTTAAATTAATATTTTGAAAAGGAAGACCACTAATCATCAAAAACTTTTAGTTCCCAATAAGGAATGGGACATCACATGTGTTATCAGATCCAGATATCCTCTTAACGATCCAAAAATTAACTAATTATATAAAATTAATAATATATGAATATCCATGGTGTCCATATTTTCAATGGAAATTACAACCATAGTTATGGGAATATGATGCTTTCATACCTCTTATATCTTGGCATAAAAGTGAGAGATACTTTTATGTTTTATTTTTCGACCCCTTACTGAAGGATCCAATATGAAAATATCTAAAAAAATAAATTTGGAGCATAATGGAAAATTGAATAATTAAATATTGATTTCTCATCTATAAAAAATGTACACAAATTATTGGGGTTTCAAACTATAAAGCACATTTTGAAAAAATTTATAAGTAACTATGAATTAAATATAAAAGTCAAGGATGAAAAAAATAAAATATGGATGAGTATATTTGACTAAATAAAGATTTCTGATGATTATATAATTGAATAATTATTAACAAGGTTTAATAAAATTGTAAAAAAACATGGGTGGTTTAGTGAGAAGTTGGAAGATAATACCACTATAAAAAATATAATGAAAATGTTCTAGAATATTTGTCTCCATTATTTATACCATAGAATATAAAAAAAATAATTAGATGGGATTTACAATAATATCATGTCTTATAAAAAGATAATGGATCTAGATTTTCGGAACAAAGAAAAATATGAGATGGATTTTGAGGAAATGAGATAAGGAAATGTCAAAGTAGAAGAAGCTATCAAATCAAGTTATTTTAGTGAGGATGATGAAGAGTTTAAAAAAATTCAATTACCTAAAAAAGGATCCAGAATGGAAATTGGAATTGAAAGGGTATGACACTACTTTTGTAAAAAAAATTATAATGAAATTGAAAATTTTTTCTAAAAAAAATTTGGAAGAAAGATATAGAATATGAATTGGATGTGGAGTATAATAAATTCCAAAATTTAAAAAGGTTAAATGAAATAAGAATCATAACCAAAGTAAGAAGAATATTTTTTTGAGTCTTAAGGAGAAAGATAAATCAATTTGTTTATCATATGATTAATTCCTTTACCATGATAATATTGATAAAGGTTTTTATTCAAAAAGAATTGATAGTGATATATTAGAAAGACCAAAACATGGGTGGATGTTTAAAGGTTCATTTGAATATTGTTTTAATAAAATTACCCATCCCAATAAAGGAAATATAATGAATTTGAATGATAAAGATAAAGTGTTTAAATAAAAGGAACACTTAATAAAAAATTAATCTACTTATGTTGATGAGATAAAAACAAACAAGCCACAACTATCTAAGAAATATAAGATGATGTGATATCCCAATGAAAATATGGTTGGAAAGGATAAATTATTTTTTGAGACACAATAAAAATGTATTGGTTCTAAATTTTGTTTGAGGAAAATCATATAAAATTTCTAAAATTATGATGAGGTTAAAGAAGAATTTTTTTATGTTGGTGAAATGAAGAGCTCCATCATGGATGTAAAATCCACACCTTGTATATCCCAAAACTATTAAGATACATATAAAATTAAAAATGATAATAGTATATATACCCATATTTAGGAAAACAATAAAATTGAGATTTAAAATTCTATATAAAAGGGGTGGAGAAATGTTCCAATAAAACCACTCCCCTTATTAAAATGAAATCCATGTTTGAAGGAGAAAAACACTACCAAAATTCTCGAATGAATTGGGATCAAAGTGGAAAATCAAAATTTATAGGATTTTTATAATGAATTAAAATATATTGACATAAATAATAATATTTATTCTAAAATATTTCATTGATTGGAAATTAGCATGGACTAATGAGGCGTTTTGGTGAATAAATGAGGATTTATTTTAAAAAAACAATCAATGAAAATAACTATATGAAATATATAAACCCAAAAAAAATTTGGTTCATTGGAAGAAATTTATGATATATGTGGATAAAAGGGTCATAAGGAATATTTATTCAAGACTTTGATACTAGGATAAGTTCTCTATGGTCTAATAATGAATAAAATTTAAAATACAATAAAAGAAACCCCATACAATGTTTAGGATCATAAGAAAGAATATGAGACACCCATGAAATCTATGCTTATCACGAAAGAGTTTTAATAGTGTGTCCCAATCAGTTATAATTACCTAAAAAATGGATAGTTTATAAATAAATGATATAGATAAAGAAAAAAGTGTTTACATTAGCTAATATCTAATATGATGAGAATATTTCCACATGTTATGATATAAAAATTAAAATAAAGATATATGAAATATGCAGTGCTAATTGGAATGGTATAAAGGAATGTATGAGCATTTTAATGGCCCATGAAGATTATATGAGCATGTTTATATAAATAAATTGTAATGATGTTTCATTGAAATTTAAAATAAAGAATAATATATCACATTCAAGGGTAGATCACAGAATAAAGATTATAAAGAAAACATTTAAGGTTGTTTATAAGAGAACTATTATTAAGTTTAGAATGAAATAAAATCCTAGTTCAAGACTAAACTCATAGTCTTAGTGTTACTTATGATAGGTAAGTTTCATATTTATTACTTAAAACATTTATCTATTTATGCTAAGATGTGTGGAGTTTCAAGAGAAAATCGAGTATTTTACACACTGGACAATAAAAAAAGTTTTTCCTTATGAAGTACTCTAACTACCATAATGATAAGGATTTTAGTGAAACCATTATGTGGGTGTAAAATTAGATGAATTTATCATGTAATGAATATATAAAATATAGATAATTTTAAAAAACTAGAAAAATAGGTTTTAAAAACACACATACAACCTTTAATCTTATTTATATCAAACATATTTATAAAGTGAGAGTGTTGTTTGATGAAAATATAAGAAAAGGGGGACTATTTTAACATGCATATTAACTCTATTCATAGGTTTGTTGAGATGTGTACATGTTACATATTTTCATAGTAAAATATATTATGAGCATCCAAAAAAATTGAGAATATGTTTTAGTATCGCATGTGTCTTATTTTATGTATTGGATTGAAAACCTTGGTTACAACCATCTTATTTTATAAACCAAGTTACCCTAAGTAGACTTCGAGTAGACTAATTACATTCTCTATTTTATTTTGACTCATGTAGTTCCATCCATCTTAAAAATGTAGATCTATCTATGGTTTTTAATTGAAATGAGAAAACATGATATCTTGTTGGAATGTGAAGGAAATGGTGAGATTATAGGACCCTTTAAAGTCTTTTTTTATTTATTATCAATAAGTAATGATGCATTAATTTATCTCTAGAGAAGATAAAAGGGTAATTTCTCAATAAATAAAAAAGTTTATATTGATGTGACTAATGAAATATGATGGATTTGGTACACATAAAGCTGTGAGAAGTAAATTAAATGTGTGATATGATGATAAATGTGATTCTATTGTATATGGGAAAAGGATCTTTGAGTCTTTAACATGAAGGATCTACATAGAAAATTCAACATTAACCCATAATTGACTAATTGTGATTGATTTGATGTTATTTAATGCTAAGTTAAAGTATTGATTAAGATACACTATCTACACTAGTTTTGAATAAGTGATGGTGGAATCAATCCAATGGGAGGATTGATGACTTGGCATTGTATTTCATGCTCTATAGTATTTCTGTTAAATTAATAGATGATACTTCTAGAAAACCTAGAAATGATAGAATTATCTATATAATTAATAGAATGAATTTATATTATTATGAGATTATTATTAAGTGATTGATAATTTTTTGAGAAGGATAGAGATGGATGAAGGTGGATTGTAAACACATTGGTTTTATTTAAAGAATAATTACAAAAATTACATAGCATAGAGTTTACATAAGATTCACATTTATATATCTCCACATAAGTTAATTCAAAATAAGATAACCTATATAAGATAATTAAAATACACAACCAAGTTAGAGTTCATCCTCATAAGATAATCCATCATGTCAAGGAATTAAAAACAAGGTCACTATATAAATGTATTCAGATTTATAAATCAATATAAGTGGATTCCCATGAGTGTCTAATTTATGATGAATTTATGTGATAATATTCATTGAGTTCTAAAAAATTAAAATATTATCAATACATTAAAGGTAGAATATTCCATTAATTGATATTCATTGGAATAATGATCATGAATATCCAAATAGATCTTGATTCAGGATAAAATTAAGGAAATATCAACTATAGAAGATATTGTAAGTTGATATGTGTGTCGCACTACAAGTAAAATTGCATGTCACATAAGAAGAATGAAAAAATGAATTTTTACATGGAATGTTTTTAAAAGAATAAAAATTGTGTATATTTTATTAGAATTTATGTTTTGATATTTGAAAGATCACATGAGTAAATTTCTCTAAGTCTTTGTAAAATTTAAATTGGGATCGTGAAAAAGATTCAAAATGTATTAATAAGATAAATAAATCAAGAATATCATTAAATGATTTAAATGATATGAGATTAAAACTTATAAAAATTATGATTTTTATAAAATTTTATTTTGGAAACAAATATTCATGATATTTTTTAATATATATGAGCATAAAATAAGAATAATATGCACTAAATATTTCGAGAGAACACACAATACTATGTGTGAGAATTCTGAATTACATAGATCCCAATACACCATTTTATTAGGGAGAGAAGAAGGATTTGAAGGTAAGGGTTGTTAAAGAAGAATGATACCTTCTATGTATATTTATTTGAATAACTATAGAGATATAGTTTATGTGAATAAATGGAGTGATGATAAATCCTAACATTCATGTTCGGAATAATACATGGATGTATAGAATTGGAGGTATACACATGTTGACCTGTTGATCTAGCTTTTTCTTGGTTTAAGATCATTTTTCAAGGGGTGGAGTAGCAATCAGGTGTAGACATAGAACATTCTTTTTTTATCAATAATTTTATTTTGGTAGTGTGAAGCTATAAGTCTCTCATGTGTGACTTAGGATCCAAAACAAAGTGTGACTCTATGATGATTAGACTGGGAAGGTTCGTGGATATAACCACATGTACATAGAGTGGATAATCAATGATTGGTGTGACTAACCAATGATGATAAGATGTTTAATTTTACACCAAACTATATAAAATATTATGTGTTATGGATTAGTTATATTCTAATTCATACTATGTAAGATTGATAGATTCTATTCATTGAATTTGAACTTTAATAATTTTGAGTAGTTGATAAAAAAATAAAAAATAAAAAATGAGCATGAATTCACACCTCCCCACTCTCTATAATCAATTAAACCGAGGGAATATGAAAACCCTTTAATTACCCATGACCTAGAATCCTATGAAAACCTCACATATCTGACAAGAGTCTCAATCTTATCCTAGGATATCTATCACCTTTCATGAAAAATTATAGTGTATCTATCTTCTACATATACTTTCAACACTATCAACTATATCCCAATAAACTACAGTGTATAACACCTTTTACAAGTAAAAAAACCTACCTCATGGGACCTATATTATGTGTATGTAACCCCAATAGCCTAAAACCCATGGTGAGTAGCCATCACTAATTATAAGGCCACACCTCAGAGAACCTCTATCACTATAATGATAATGGTCACCAACATCTACAACACGCATGGAGATCACCATTATAATAAATGTGGTCATAAAAACCACCCTATATCAATTGTATTTCACCCATCATTTCTGACATGAGACTACCCAAGGTTATATCTTATGAAAAAATGAATTTGAATTCATGATTGGTTTCACATACATAAACCTACCCTTTTATGTGTAACACATGACACACGTCATATGTATAATGTTGGAAAATGATAGGAACCACATACCTATAGTTATAAGAAATCAACTCATCAAAGAATTATTTCTAATCTATATTTACTCAAAATAAATCCAATAACAAAAAAAAAACTATTTTAGGGTACAAATTAATGAAAACAAAAAATATAAAGATATTAATAGAGAAAAATATGTAGATAATCTAGAATTAAATATGGATATTCCATGCAGTATACTATTTAAAACCCAATAGGAAATGATGAATAATTTACTTAGAGATAATAAGGGGAGTGAGAGAAGATTCTAGGGTGTAACCACTGTGTTCTTTTTTGTAAATACCTAATATCTTTTTTATATTAAAATTAAATAATTGATAATTAATTTTAATATTTTTAGAATAATATGGGAAAAATTAACATATTCACATTATAAAAAACTATTTTACCCTTACATGTGGATGTTATCCTCACATGTCACCCCTGATAAACCATAAATATAATATGGAATGAAAATACATAACTAAATTTTCAAAAGGGAAATCCATTACATATTAGGGAAATGGCCCATACATATTTTAGGAATGTACTGTTTTTTAGATTATATGTATTAGATGAATCTATTATACTAGGGAATTACCCCTATGTATCATAGTGTGACACCCTCACATTATAAATTTTTTAACCAATGAATCACTCTTATATATCAGGGTTTTACCCTTATATATTCCCTTATCTACATAGTTATTCATACATAGTCCAATTAATTATATAGATACACTTATATTTCACCTAGGTTATTCATAGGTATCACATGGAAGCCCCAAAATGAATCTTACATGTCATCTAGATTAAATTTATGTATCAAGCCATTTCTCTAAAGTCACTTCTATGTATAAGAGTTACGATTTTTCAACCCTTAATAGGTTGAATGTTATGTATTATACCCTCACACATGATGAATATTATGAATAAAAAATTACCCTTATGTATAAGAGTTATCCAATTTTTCAGAAAATCTACTAGAAATCCCCTACATTAGTTTAATACTACATCCCACTCTAATCATACTATTTTAAAAAATCATATTTATTTAATAATTTTTATAATTCATTCGAAAATCTCATAGGCTACAAATTTTTGAATACCACATAAAACATTCACAAACCCATTATAAAACTCTTCAAAATACATCATATAATAGAATTTCATAACTTCTTAAACCGTAATCTCAAGTCAACTCATAAGACATGATATTTGACCTATACAGACACCCCCAACACTTCTATTAGGTCCAAAATCACATGGTTGACCCATGATCTGACCTAAAATAGAATTATAAAATTTTAAAGACATATCATTATAATTTTTATATATATTATCTTCTTATGAATTAAGATATAAATTATGATGATTTTGAGACATTAAAGATATTTCCAAGGATGAATATTTTGAGATAATTTTTTTTTATTTTTCCGTCTAATAAAAAATAATAGAGGTGATTATGAATGGAAAAAAGAAATATATTATTAAAAATTGATAAAGATGAGATTTATTATTTTGAAATTGAGTATGGTACATCACTTAGATATCATGGGGAGAAATTATGTATTTATAAGTTGAATGAATATATTTTATCTAGTAAATGAGATGAAATAAGAATAAAAATTAAATTAATGTCGAATAATGAAATGATGGAATTTATTGTGAAAATATAACACCCCACCTCTAGTAACCTAGATTCGGGGGTAATCTATTTACATTGGTACAAAATACATGAATGAGAATACACAAGATCCAATAGTTCAGTAGTCTTTGAAATCTTGATACATAAATAAATATTACATTACGTTGAAAAAATAAGATACATAATTTGTATACATGGTAAATGTATTTTATTTCCATTAAATTGAATATGTAACATGTAGAAATCATCTTGGTTTCCTGTGGAAATAGTAAACAATATAAAGAGGTGACATTAGATTCCCTATAAATGGTATCATAAAACTGGATCTGTCATAGCGTAAAAATGGAATAAATAAAATGATGGAATAAACAAATTTCATAATTCCATGATTTTTCATAATATATATATATATGGAAAATACAACATTAAATAAACTCATGGATATTAGTAAATACTCTCATTTGAATGGAATCTATAATTTTGGACATCATAATCTTATAACCAATGCCTCATTCAAGTATATAATACATAAATGGTTAAGGGAAAACCTAATTACCCAAGATTGTTTTTCTCACAAGTACAAAAGATGAATCATTGGGATATATACTTTCCATAGCATCCCGACCTGGGTGCCACAAAATAGGTTCCTTGAGATGATTCACCACAACACCTTAAGAACAACTCCATGTATTCTAGATGCTACCAACTAGAAGCAAGGGTCCAAGGGTGGTACAATGGGGTGAATATACCTTTTTATCAGAGTAAAAACAACATAAATAACCATATATTATCCGTAGAAGTAAAAAACATAATATGGAACACATAAGTTCACTAAAATAGAAAATTATGAAATAATAAATGAAATGCTATAAAATCTCGAATAGCTATGCCATACATACAAAACTGTTCACTCATCATGAAGACCATACAAGTAGAAGTACATAAAGGAAACTGAAATAGAAGTATAGGGTTCTCCTACTATCCTCAACAAATACCACATAAACAACATCCAATACACTACCAATATGCTTCATCATGGTCAAAGGATGTCAACATGAGTGGCTCCACTCGATCATGCAATTATGGACATCAACCCATACATCGTGAAAACTTTTATCAACCTAAAAATTAGATATAAGGAATGCACAGACACAAATGTTTTTGTACATGGGAAGAAAATAATCTCATCAAGCCATTGTAATGATGAACCTATAAACATTATTTCTTATGATCATGCTCATGAAATATGATCAGCCTAGCTATAACCCAACGGGAAATGATACTAAAAAATAACATGAAACCCTAGTAGGTCCCTAGGTCTATAATCATGTTCAAATGTGAAAGGTCCCATCATGTATATATATATATATATGTGTGTGTGTGTATTATCATAAATATATATATACATAAATATGTATATACATTAGTAAGGTGAAAAAATAACATAATCAATAGCATTTGATCATTGGGTCTGTAATCCTGGTCATCTGGACATTCTATGAAGAGGGAATAGAGTTGGATGTTGTACCACTCATGTTGTGTATGATCAAGTTTATCCTTGGGTATGTAATAATAATTAGTAATACCTTATTTTTCCAACACCAATAATATCTCTAAGAAATCCACATCACCATAGGGTAATATATTTCCTAGCCTTAAGTTCACCCGTACTCACCTAAAATCACAATAATGAATGATTTTAGGTGGAAAACTAGACCTATTGTAGTAATGTAACTTTTAATTATATAAATAAAATACATAAATGAGGTATGTAACCAATGAATCCATGTATGATGAAAAATAATAATTAAATAATTAATTTTCCCTATGAGTCTATCAAAACAATTCCTACATGGGAATCTAAGTATCAATAAAGGAGTATATATTCCATTTAATTAGTGATCACATCCAAGGTGTTCTGTATATAGAACCCAAGTATCACCCATGGATTAATAAAGCTTAGGTAACCACTGAGCCCATGAAAGGTGTTCTGAATAAGGGACCTGAGTGTTGCTCATGGTACATTTAATTTCAATCATCCTATAAGCCTTCCCAAGGAATTCCACATGAGGAATTTGAATATCACTGAAGGAGTATATAAATATTCTCATTCAACCTATGGTCCCATCTATTTAATTTTGTGTAAGGGATATGAGTATAAATCAAGGTGTATAATTAATCTCAATCCTTCTATTAGACCATTCATGGAATTCCACACAAGGAAGATGAGTATTTCTCAAGGTGTATGTGATGAATTGAACCAATGATCCCATACGAGGAATTTTAAATGAGGAATCGAATTATAAATAATATAATATTATCAACTATTTAAACTAGTGATCCTTTAAAAAGCATCCTATATATGGAATCCAAGTATCCCTCATGGATAGATCCCAGGAAGTACGTCTCAGTATCCCAAAGTAATGAATATCAATAGAAATGTCTCATCAACAAAGTATAAGGAAGTACATGTGGGAACCCCAATAATAATAATTGATCAAAAGGATAAGAACAAGGCCCCCAATAATTGAATATGGTCATCCCAATAATAATAATAATATACCAAATAACATTGGAAACATTGGCCCAAAATGTGGAAGAACCTATGGCTATCATAAATGCATTAACAGTAACCATGAGAATACACACACACACACATATATATATATATATATATATATATATTGAGGGTGGATGAATGTATAATCCCATCACTAATACCATATAATCATGAATTAAACATTAGGTATATTTTCTATGATTACACCCACTACCCTCACTACCCAAACCCCTAATGATCTAGCTCAGGTTCGGTCAATATCTGGGGAACCCATTGGGTTCCTCTATTCAAAACATTAGAGATGAATCCTACATTGGATAATAAAGGTCTAAAAATAAGAGAAGGAATCCTACTAGTGATTATAATCAGTTAAGGTAAAATGATTAATCCTACATGGAACACTTTATGGTATTCATATAGAGGAATCCTACATGGTATCTTTATAATGGTACATAAGAAGATGCATCCTACATGGGAACATTAATAATAGCATATGTTGGTAGTGGAATCCAATACGGGATCCTCAAAATGATTAAATAGGTATAGGGATCCAACATGGGATTCCTTATTTAATTATTTACATAATTATATCTCATAGGGGACCCTATATAGTAGTAGTTAGGTATAGGCATCCTACACTAGATAATAGGAAAGAACTAATCTCATTATCTCCTATGACAGAAGGGAACATATCGCAAATGAGACATCCTCAAAGTAATAGCTACAAATAATCAGTCATGATAGATAGCTCATATATCCTCTTAAATAAAAGGGTCTCACTCTTAGTATATATCTAGATTTTATTACCTAAGGAAGCATGTATCTATTTAGGGAAACACCTGAAACTCCTCATAGGAGACCTCAAATATCCTCAGGGTTAGCATCATCATATTCTGTGTGGAGAAAACATAAAATGGACTTTTATTTTCTAATTATGACTCTGGAGAATAAATATATGAAAAACCCTAAGGTGGTTCATAATTTAATAGTACATGGCGTGTATATCCTAGTACACAATGGGTACTCTCAAATCCCCACATAGATGTGTACCTCAGACGAAGATAGAATGTAAAACCCAAGTACATGTAATTTATGGAATCTATATGTTGTGTAACATACATGTGTTACCTACCAATGCACATCACATTTAATATCCTTTCATTTTTCTTAGTTGTGTACATTTACCTGACATGTGACCCACACTGGTTCTAGTCGTGTACAATACACAACCATGCACCCATACACGAGCTATTGGGTTGGGTGTCAGGATACATAGTTGAGTTCCATAACATTATGAGTGTTTCTTATACATGTCATGTACTTATAAAAATTTATTCTTCCCCAAATCAAAAGAACATATGACATGTTCTCGTGAACCACATTTTGTGTGATCCGGACTTCTGAATAGGAAACACAATATATCAGCCCAAAAACCCAATTTTCAAATCAAAAGGTATAGATTGACCTTATAGGGGTCTTTAGAAGAGATGATAAGGCCATAAAACTACATAATGGTAATTATATATCGATTTATGGAAAATATTAATTACGAACTACCTTTGGACAAGATCCTATGAATCCTTGCCTATGTCCATGGTCCATAAATATCGCACGATGACCCAACTCCTCTTGAGCTCGACGGTGGAACCTTCATTATTATCCCTCTCCTTATATCTCTCTAACTATCCCTTCCACTCTCATTCATGTATTCCCACATGGGGAATACATGAGAATCCATGGAAGGAAAAGAATGAAAAGAAATGAAAATAATAGTAATAGAAGAAATGAAAATAAAAAGAAAAAGGGCCTCGAACCCATCCTCAATGCATATCTTTAGTTTTTCCTTACCTAAGAACATACCCCCTTTTAGGACTCAACAAAAAATATAGAATCATAGTCTATTGTTCCATTCAAATGATATATCTAAAAAAGGCTTGTGAGTAAATTATTATTTAATTTATTATTTAATATTAATTACTCCATGAAAATAAAAGTGGTTTGGAATTCCAATGAACTCTTATCATAGGGTAAAAACCTTATTCTGGTACCAAATTAGTGGTCATAATAAGTATCAAAGATCATATGGTATGGTAAATTCCTCTTTAACCCTTATAAGAATCTAAAAAATTCAAATTCCTGCTCATATTTCATGTCATAAAAAATATGGTCCCTAATAGACTACCCATTATAAGACATATCATCCCCAAGAATCCTTGTTCGTAAAAATAGTATCCATGATCTCATCCCTAGAATCTATAAAACTATGATATATTAATCATCCAATGAGTGGTCTCTCTGTGTCCACAATTATCCTACACATGAGCCATTCAATAGTGACTGATCTGGTACTCCTCACAATAGGAATACCTTTATCATCACCTCCAAAACTGAACATAATGCTCAATAGACCATGGAAAAACCATATTTCAACTGAATAAGAGGATCACTACCCTATAAAAACTAATGGTGTACTCCCCACTATAAGGATTATCTTATAACAATCCTCTAGGGAAACCTAAACATGATACTTCATCAAAACAAGAAAGATATTTAAAAGAAATTAATCTTGGAATAGTGTTGATGATCTCTCATAACACTAAGAATGATATAAAGATAGATCATGATAGTCTCTCACTAGGATTACACTATGATTCAATTGATATTTTTTTTATCTCTCCCATTCCATGCTCACATCAAATATGCTAACTGGACTTTAACCAACTCCTGACCCACATCTCCTGACAATGAATGTCAGATAGCCACATGTCAACCATATCATGGAACCTATTTCATTTGGGATGTCTCATCTACCATAGAGGGACATTATTCATTTTAGCAACATGTTCTAGGAAAACATTCCCCAAATAAGTATTTGAAACCATTGTTCCTTATATCACAAAAGTCCACTCAATGATCTAGTAATTAAATAGTACCACTTGTAACCAATGTGTTCCATAATCACCCAAACCACCCTCATATGAGTCATCCATTAGAATTATAGGATTTCTAGGATACATGGAACACAATAATCAGTAATATAGAGGAAATGATAAACCTCCTCTTCAAAATCATGCGCCACACTCATGGTATGTTTTTCCACAAATTCATGTTACATGATGCGATTCCAATCATGAATCTATCCCAATGCTCTAAAAAAATTCTAATAGCACGAAATAGGTTAATAGGGTTAGGAACCCAAGAAATCCTTCACACTGAATCCACTCTCAAAAAATAATCTCCCCAAGTGCTTAATCAAATTCCAAAGGCATTGACATGAAAATATCAAATAACTCGAGAACTAACCACGTATCAGTATAAAATGTGAATATAACCTAGATCCCAACGTAAAACGTAATCCAAAATTGTAGGACAAATATACTCACATGATTCCATTGATCAAAATGAACATCAACATACAGGATTGCAAACCAAAAACAGGGTCCTCTATGTCTCCCACATATCTCTATAAATCAAGTCTCACAACTGGCTCACAAGTTCTAACCACCAAGGAAAAAAAGACAACCCTCTCCAAGTCAGGTTATGATAACACATACCTATATGGGTCAAAACTATCATGAATCAACTTAATAGGTCCATAACCATCTAAAAAAATCCTCATAAAAATCTTCTCCCTAGAGTTTAATATATCGACATAGAGGAGATACTGAACTGACTCTCAATGAGAATTTGTGTACGGTAAAACCCCCTCAAGGTCTAGTTCACTAGAAATTCCCATGTACCTATAGGTATTGTACTCATCGATCTGATTAGTTAACCATAAAAAAATACATCAACTTCCAATATTGACCTATGAGGTCCAATAATATGCACACAAACAATCAATGTCATACCATACATATGGATCGATTATGTATAATTTTAGTTCAAGATATGTAGAATAACATAGAATAGGTTGTTAATGAATCTTTTTGTAATTGAACCAAGAAACAACAATCAACAAGGGGTCTATCATTTGGGAATCATATGCTATATTGACCTACTATGTTGATTGCACCACCTGTGTGTACAAATTGTGTCATCAACATCACAATCAAATGTCTCAATATAGATTCACATGACCTACCATCCATATGTAATATATATGAAAGTCAGAAAAAATGAGTATAATTCCACCAAGAACATATATTTAATAACACTATTTAGTTATTTTTTAACACTATAAAAATATCCTCTATCTTCATTAATTAACATGCACTATAAGGCTTGCTACATGTGAATCTGATGTGCCAAATATGATGCAAGAGATGCCTATTTACTTTTTCAGTCAAGAGTCAAAAATCCATCAATGGTGTCTTGGTAATGGTTCAAGATATTTAAATACATAATAAGTTATTACATCCACACAACATGTTCATCACTCAAATAAAAAATGATATACAAATATAACATCATAGTACATAATAATAGTCCCTTATTTCTAGAAACTAGGAAATCATACTAGAATTATTGTTATTGATGCACAAATATGATATCCATCATGGTTTCTAAATAATTCCTAATACTTTTATCTACTATATCCCAATTTGTACAATAATATAAATGAAAAATCTCTAATAACATATTGTAACATCCTGACCTAGGTCCCAGTAAAAAAGTTCCACCAATCAGTTCACCACTAGGCCTCACTGATGCCCCCCATATGTTAGAGGATATTGACTAGTAGTGAGGGTCTAAAGGTGGTATATTTGGGAGACCATACCCACTAATTACAGAAAAATAGTGTAAATAACTAGATATTATAAGAACCCAGACCTTCTTTTCTGGTATGTTTTCATTTTCTGGTCATTATGAGAAAAAGTGGAAATTCTTGAGGTCGTGCAGGGGTGCACGGTTGACACACGGTTGGCGCATGGTCTGAACAAACCATGCGGCCAGCCCAGAAAACCATGTAACCCTTGACAGTGGGCTCCGCACGGGGAGTTCACGGTTTTTCAAACCATGCGGGAAAGCCATGCAAATTCCCTGGATGAGACAGTGACAACCACACGGTTGGCACACAGTTTTCCAAACTGTGTGGGGTAACCGTGCGACCACTTAAAGTTAGAGTTTTTAAGTCTCAGGCCACTCATGATTTCTATTTTCTTCTCCAAACTTTCTATCACTCGAGCCTCACTTGAGATTTTGGGTTCTCAAATGTTGAAGGTGCTGCCCCACTCGTTTTGGAGGCAAATCAAAGGGGTTTCTTGGTGGATCGAAGGAAGTTCTTCTCATGTAAGTCCCTCCTCTTGGTTTCTCCTTGGTTTTCCCTAGATCTTCTCTTCCCTCTCTATATGTTTTCTAGATATACATCCGTTTCATGTAGATATAGGGTTGGGGTTTCCTTGAGTGTTGATTTTAAGGCTTGTGGATGATAGGGAAAGAGATTTAGAGCAGTATTTCATGAAACGGATTCCCGGATTTGTCGGTGTAGTTGATTGTGGATCGTTTTCACCGGAACCCAAAAGGTAGGTTCTTTGTGCCTTTCCTTTGAATGTATTTGAGTATTATGTGTAATTGTACTAATACCCTTGAATGGGGTATTGTGTGTTTACCGTTTTACCTCCATGTTTTTCTTTCCATGATTGTAGGCTTGTATAGAGGTTGATTGGATATGAATCGGGTTGAATTTCTATGCTTTGGATGCTTTTACATGCATGTCCTGTTTCCGATCATTTGATCCTGTTTTTCCTGTTTCCCATGCTTAGTTATTGTAGGATAGAGATTTGTTTTTCTGAAATTCTTAAGGTTACCTTGGCCATATTGAATTTTTATGCTCATTGACTTGCACAGGGCCATGAGAACCTGGTGTTATAGACTATAAGGGGATAGACCAAGTGAGATTCCTTAGAGAGTCTTTGAGTATTATAGACTATAAGGGGATATACCGAGTGAGCTTCCTCAGAGAGTCTTTGAGCATTATAGGCTATGAGAGGATAGACTAAGTGAGGTTCCTTTGAGAGTATTTGTTTACTTCAAATTACCTTGAACCATCCTAGAATATAGGAGAAATTAAATGAGTGAGATTCCTCAGAGATTCTTTGAACGACTTGGGATATAAGAGGAATTGACTGGGTGAGCTTCCTCAAGAGTCCTTGACTACCTTAGACTATAAGGGGAATTGACTGTTAGTGCTTCCTCAGAGAGTCTTTATGAATTCATATGATTGAACCAGAGGGGATAAGATGAGTGTACTACCCAGAGGGTTTCTTTTACTTGTTAGGTAGGACTAGAGGGGATGACTGTGTGTGATTTCTAGAGGTTTATCTTGTTCGTTTAGCTACCTAATTGACATGTGGAATTGTTTACTGCTGAGTACTTTCTCATTTACTTCTTTCTGTACTTTTACATGACATATATATTCACTGACTGTTAGGAACAGATCTTGGGGTGGTTTCCTACTGGGATTTATTCTCACACCCTGTTTGGGTCATGCTTTTGGGCCCAAACAAATTATATTGTTGTAGGGATAGATAAGGGAAAGTTCCCTTCTACTTCAGGTACTTGACTTGCTGGGGAGCGGGAGAGCATGGGACTAAGCTTTGACTTGCGATGCTGAGGATCTATTTACCCGTTTTATTTGTACTTGGGTTTAGTAATGTTGTATTCCATCATTGTGTTGGTTTGTTCTGTTTTCCTAGACATATTTACCACGAATCATTTATATATGTATGTGCACTAGTTGTTCCTAAATTTTAGTCTTTCTTTGTTTACTTTTGTATGGATTATTACTGCTTCCGTTGTTGCTTTTGTTTTCTTCCACTGTGTACTCTTACAATGAAGGTATAGTTTCCCCACTATCACACCCATGGCCCTGGAAGCTAGTCGACAGCCTTTGGCATTTGGGGAAATTCTCTTGAGGCCATGTAACCAAATGGGTATGGGGAACCTCTAGGTGGATTCCAGATATGGGATGTTACAAAGTGGTATCAGAGGGATTATTTTCTTTTAACCTACTCTTTGGATCCTATAGGCAGGGATAAGAAAAAATAGGTAATTAGTAATAAGCTGTGCCTGGGAGTAGCTAACCCATGTACAAGGATAAGCTAATTTACCTTGATTATTGCAAGTTTTCTTGTTTTTCAATTTCATATTGGATTCAATTTCACCATTGGGTGATTCAAATGCCTTATGCTGTTACTATTGATATTATCGAGGTTCTATTTATGTTGCAACCCGATGAGATGAGGGTATTCCATCTCATGCATCATAAAAGCACCTGCTAGAAATCATATGTCATGCATTCCTTCCATGCCAATTATGGTGCATTAGAAATTGCATGTTGCTGTGATAGATGTTGTGTAGAATATGCATGCTGTTGTGATAGAATCCTTGATAATAATACCTATTGTTTGATAGGGTATTTTTTGTGTGAGGTTTTTTTGAATGAATTCCAAAGTTTTGTTATTGAGGTGTTATGGGCCCTCATGGACCAGAATTTGGTGGATCATTGACTTCTTCACTTTGTTATAACATCTATAAGATGCCAAGATTTGATTCGCATGGAGTATGGGCCCTCACAGATTAGAATATGGAACTTAAATGTTTGTTTTCAGTATTTTCTGGGTTCCAGTGTAGTTTCTGAGGATTAATGTCTAGAAAAACCCAGATTACCCGCCATGTCAATGACTATGTGGGCAGTGACATGAGGTTGTGAAAATCTTGGTAGAACACGCTGTGTATCGGATGTGCACGCTGTGTGTGGGGACTTTGTATCCGGCCGTGTAACTGACAACACAGGTCGTTGATGTTTGTTTAGTATATTCCGTGTCTGGAAATAACACACCTTGTAGTTTTGTTTTAGGGGAACCGTGTGGGTTAGTCGTGAAGAAGGACTCAGGCACGGGAAGAGAATTCAAATACATTCCTTGTAGTTGTGTTTTGAAAAACTTGATATCTTTATTTATTATATTCCTTTATTATCCTTATTGTTTTTAGTCCTTGATAATATTGAATCTAAGGTGTGCAGTTGACCTTGTAGGGTCATGCCACTAAGACATCCTTTGGTTGTACGCCATTTTTTAGATAGTGACCAGACACCGGATATGGATGATCAGGGACTTCCTGCTGATCCTCCAGTTGTGCCAGTCTTGGCACCAGCAGTTATTACTGACATAGGAGATGATTCTTAGTTTAGAGAGGGATTTTTGAGTATGATATAGAACCTTCAGGGAGCACTGCCTCCTACCCCGTCAATGGTAGAATTGATGCAGGTCTTTCAGCGACAACATCCTCCTATTTTCTCAGGGGATGGAGGACCCTAGGCTGTAGAGTCATGGAAGGAAACCACACTGATGATTTTCGAACATCTGAAGATTCCTCTAGAGAAGAGGGTGAAGCTCACTACCTACATGCTCTGAGAATCCACCAAGAGGTGGTGGGAGGTGATCTCATAGGTGGGGCACCATCAGAGTATGGCGTGGGATGAGTTTCAGTGTATCTTCTACGATTACTTCTATCTAGAGACCTTGAGGGCCGATCAGGCCTAGGAGATCATGAGTCTATAGAAAGGTATTCTTTTTTTTATGGAATACTCATCTCGCTTTACTGAGCTGCAGTGTTTCACACATATTCCAGGAGGTGATGAGTTGTTACTTGCACAGAAGTTTGAGGATGGTCTGAGGCACTACATCCAATTGCGGGTGAACATCTTCAGGTTGACTTCGATATCCTCCATCGTCAACCAGGTATTGCTCACAGAGCGCAATATGAGGGATTATGGAGCTATGATCTCAGGCGATTTGACATCCACAGTTAGTATTCCTTCTACTGATAGCAAGAAGTTCCACATGGAGTCTGCATGAGGAGATCAGAGTAGGCGATATGCATCTTTTGGTAGCCAGGTGGTGTGATACCGGTGCAAGAGAAGCAGGAATACTAGGCCATAGTGCCAGAGAGACCAGATGGAGTGTCGATCTTGTGGAAATATGGTCCATTTGCAACATTTCTATCAGATCTTCTCTTGAGAAGCTGGTGGAAGGGGTTCGTCTATGACTCCTTGTACAGGAGCAGCCCCACCAGTTTCTCACCAGTCTGGAAACTGGAGTTCTTCCGACCATTCAGGCTGAGGTGGAGGTCACCGCTATTACAGCCAGTCACCAGGATATCAACGATAGATGGGTGGATCAGCTCAGAGCGGTCAGGCAGGGTCACAGGACCGTGGAACATGCTAGACTTTCGCGGTGGAGCAAACCCAGTAGGAGAAGGATCCCGAACCCTCTACAGTTCTAGGTACCATTCTAGTTGCCTTAGTTTTATCTTCTACTCTTTTTGACATAGGTGATTCTCATAACTTTATATCTTTTGCTATCGTGGAGAGGCTTAGGCTCTGTTTCTTTTCCTCTACCAATATCTTGATGTTAGACACTCTCTTGGGGAAGAGGACATCTAGTGTATGTCAGTGCAAGGAGTGACCTCTTGAGGCTGGTGGATGTCACTTCTTTTAGGACCTCTATGTCCTAGAGATGACAGGCTATGATGCCATCCTCAGAATAGACTAGTTGGTTCCCTTCCATGTAGTAATTGATTGATATCAATGTAGGGTGAGTTTCATATCACCAGAGGGTGGATATTTTATTCATAAGGGTGAGTGGGATGTCCAAGCAAGCAGAGAGGGACAAGAGAATCATGGGCCAGGAGGAGTTACAACCCAGATTTCCAATCTATATCTGGATGACCAGGGGACTTCACAGTTAGACTTTTCTCCAGTAGTGGATCGTTTTAGAGATGTCTTTCCAAAGGACTTTCCAGGTTTTCCTTCGGAGCGAGAGGTATAATTTTCGATTGAGCTTGTGCCAAGAGTAGCACTGTTGTCCATTACTCCTTATAAGATGGCTAAAACTGAGTTGAAGGAACTCAAGAAGCAGTTGGAGGAGTTGCTGGCAAAGGGTTTCATCCAAACCAATACTTCTCCTTGGGGTTCGACTGTCCTTTTTGCAAAGAAGTCAGACAATACTCTTAGGCTATATGTGGATTATCGAAAGTTGAACTAGTTGACAGTTAAGAAATGATATCCCTCCAAGGATTGATGACCTCTTTGATCAGCTTCAAGGAGACCGAGTGTTCAAGAATATATATTTGAGGTCTGGTTATCATCAGTTGCATGTTATCCCATCTGATATACCTCTTACAGCTTTCTAGAATAGGTATGGTCTATACGAGTATATGGTTATGTCGTTCAGTCTCACAAAAGCTCCTGTAGTTTTCATGGCACTAATGAACCGAGTATTCCATCCATACTTAGATGCTTTCATGGTTGTTTTTGTGGAAGATATCTTGGTGTACTCTCACACTAGACACAACCATGCCACACATCTTGAGATCATTCTAATTACACTGAGAGAGCATCAGTTATGTGCTAAGCTCTCAAAGTTACACTTTTGGATGGATTAGATTCACTTCTTGGGTCACATTATCTCAGAGGAAGGAGTATTAGTAGACCCATCGAAAGTGAGGGCTGTAGTTTCCTAGTAGAAACTGAAGAATGACTTTGAGGTGTGGAGTTTTCTAGGGCTGGATGGATACTAAAGCCATTTCATAAAATACTTTTCACGCTTAGCAGCACCGCTGACGGGTTTGAGTAAGAAGGGAGAGAAGTTATTATGGACAGATTCTTGTGAGTCAGCCTTTCAGGAGCTAAAAGGGAGGTTGACTTCAGCACTGATACTAGTCATTCCAAAGTCAGGAAAGAGCTATACTATTTACTACAATGCTTTAGGTATCGGTTTGGGAGCTGTGCTCATACAGGGAGATGGAGTCATTGTGTATGGGTCTCGGCAGTTGAGGACACATGAGAGGAACTACTCGATGCATGATCTGGAGTTGGCAGCTGATGTTCATGCCTTAAGATGTTGGAGAAATTACCTTCTGGGATAGAATTTTTTGGTTTTCACTGACCACAAAAGTCTCAAGTAAATTTTCACTCAGTGTGACTTGAATTTGAGATAGAAAAGGTGGGTTGAGTATCTTCAGTCCTTTGATTTCGAGCTTGCCTATACGCCTAAGAAAGGCAACGTAGTGGCTGATGCGTTGAGTAGGAGGACTCAGACACAGGAAGTCCAGGAGGCCAATAGTGAGTGAAAGCTTATGGCTCTATTTTTTGAGATGCATTTGGAGGTGCATGATAGATAGGGCATACATTTCTATCATCGGTAGCTGTTACCTCTACTCTGCTTGATCGAGTACGAATGAGGAAGTTATCAGATTCTGAGGGCCTAGTCCAGCAAGAAAGTGTGTTAGGAGAGGACCCGATTCCTATATGGACCATAGGTAAGGATGAGATCTTATGTTTCCAGGGGTGTATATGGGTTCCGGCAGACATACGTGAGGAGATGATGTGGGACTTTCATTCCTCATATTGGGCAGTTCATCCTGGTGTCACCAAGTTGTATCATGATCTACACCATTAGTATTGGTGGCCAGGTATGAAGAGAGATGTTGCTGGGTTTTTCATGAGGCGTCTTACCTATCAGCAGGTGAAGGTGGAGCATTAGCGACCAGAATGACTTATACATCAGTTACCCATTACTGAGTGGAAGTGGAATAATGTCACGATGGACTTCGTGAACATTTTGCTGAGGTCACCTCGAGGGAATGATGAGGTATGGGTTGTCATTGACAGACTCATGAAGGTCGCTCACTTCTTGCCTATCAAGGAGACCATCATTGTTGACCAGCTGGGATAGTTGTACATCCAAGAGATTGTACGTCAACATGGGGTTCCCCACTCCATTGTTTCAGACAGGGATGCATGTTTTAATTCTCAGGTCTGGCAGGGGCTTCAGAAGGCTTTGGGTACACAGGTACTTTTGAGTACAACATACCATCACAGACAGATGGAAAATCTGAGCATACGATTCAGGTGCTTGAGGACATTCTTCGAGCATGTATTCCGGATTTTGGAGGTTCTTGGGAGAGACATATACCTCTAGTGGAGTTTTCCTACAACAATAGTTTTCAAGAAACTACTCAGATGGCACCTTATGAGGCTTTGTAAGGTAGGCCATGCTGATCACCCTTGTATTGGCTGGAGGCAGGAGAGGCAGCTATGAGGGGACCTCGTCTTGTCCAGGAGACCACAGAACATATAGAGTTGATTCAGAAGAGAATGGATACTGAACAGTCTCGTCAGAAATCTTATGTTAATCAGCAGAGATGACCTCTGGAGTTCAAGGTCAGAGATCAGGTTTTTCTACATGTCGCACCGAGGTTGGGGCACAGAAGGATCAGGAGACATGGTAAGATTTCATTGAGGTATGTCGGGTCATTTGAGGTGTTGGAGAGAGTTGGTCCAGTTGCATATTGGTTGCAGTTACCTCAGAGGTACCAGGATATGCATGACGTCTCACTACAAAACAAATAGGGTTTAGCGGCGGTTTTGTGGCGGCAGTTCACAAAACCGCCGCTAAACGTTTTCCGTGAAAGGTTTCACAGCGATTTTTTAATAAACCGCCGCGAAACCCATTTTTTTTAAAAAACCGCGACCCTTTCCCCCACCCCTATCGCGTTTACCCCACAAACCCTCACCCCTCTTCCCCGATCCCCCCCCGGCCCCAGCGACACCCGCAGCCTCCGGTGACCCCCGCAACCCCCGCGCCCTCCGGTGAACCCCGCACCCCCCTCGACCCCCGGAGACCCCCGCGCCCTCCGCGCCCCCCCCGCGCCCTCCGGCGACCCCCGCACCCTCCGCGGCCTTCGGCGACCCCCGAACCCCCCGGCGCCCCCCGCGACCCCATTCGATTTTGGTAAATTTTAGTTATTTCTTTGTTCTTTGATTCGAATCATGACTTTGTTACACAATGTGAATCTACTACAGGGTAGATACTATGGGTTTGGTTTAGAGATTCAAGAATTATAAGTCATAAAACATTTTCAAGTTTTTAATGGGTTGATTAGGATTAATTCAAACTAAGGATACTTTTTTGGGTACTTTTATAAATCATTGAATTCACACCATGAAAGGGGTTCATGACATGAATTATTTAGAACCAATGGTTTTTATCATGATTTACATATTACTCTTCTTCCATTCAATGTGAATACCTCCCTCATAAATCCTAGAAATATTTTAGATAATATTGGGTATCTTCCTCTACCAGATTTCTTTGCTTAGGGCATTTGATCACTAGTGTGGTGGGTTGTCTTCCTTTGGGTACGTGTAATATAATTCACTCTCTTTATCATTTATGTTCTTGGTTTGGTAGTGTTGTGTGATATGGTTTCGATGGTTTCATAAATAATATGTGTTATCAATCAATCCATTTTGGTTTTCCATCATTCGTTTTCTATTTGAGGAATATCTGCTTGTTTCCAATTTATGTTGTCGAAGGATCTTAGGTTCCTTATGTTTATAAGGTAGGTGTATCTATACAAGTGGTTCTAATTTAAAATTTCCTTATATTCTTATTAATTTCTTTGGCTTGTTTCATGAAATTGATGGATTTAAATGGATTTTATGGAAAATATACATGTTTTTAATGAGGTCTTTCTTCAAAAATGGGGTTTCTCATGAAAAGTGGTTGACTAAATTCTTTAAAGGGTGGATTTGTTTTTAAAATGGGTTTTCAAGCTTGAAGTCGAAAGGATTTATTATTAAAATTGTTTTATTATATGTGATCATGGTTTCTAAAAAGATTTTGAAAAACTTGGAACATTAGGTGTCCTTGGATGCATTGGAAATATACTTCTAACCGTTTTTTTATGTAATTCCACAAGAGGTTTTATGACACTTTTTTGTGTGTAATTCCACTAGAGGTTATATTAGTTGAATCCACCTTAATCTTGGATTGGGTATTCTCTTTCATGTCTAGAACATAAACCCATAGTTTGGATCCCAAATGGTGGGTTTTTTCATTGATGATTTGTTTATCACATGATGGTATTTTCATGGTTACTTTCTCACACAGTTATATTATAGTGTATCTATGGTTGGGTTTTTCTATGACTACCCAATTTCTTTTATTCTTAACATATTCCTAGATTTTTTTATATGTTTTTTTATGAAAATCGAAGGATTATTTTAAAAAATTGTTTTATTTTATGAAAAATATATGTAAACTGGATTTATTTTAAAGATAGAGATATTGAATTTTTGATATTAGAACTTGTAATTTTCTCTTTTTGTTTACTATCTTTGTATAAAGATGGTTTGGTGGTGATAGATGGTCACATAGGGAGATGATTGTATTGTCTATTTTATCTTTATGGTTTGGCCTATTTAGATTGAATTTTTTATACTAATTGATGTTTATCTTTATTTTTTATTTTAATTTGGGTTCATAACTTTATTTTCTAAAACAAGATACTACTTTCATGTCTCTTTATTACACATCTTTATGTATAAGACCCTCTTGGGAGACTTGCCTAGTATTCCCTAGTCGGTTCATTATAAATTGATATCAAAAGGAATATTGATCCTGGAATGTTACGACACTTCATAGTTTTGGTTTAGTGTCATTGGTAGACTAGATTTAGTAGCACTAAAATTTAGTTAATATGTGTGGGATGGTGCCTAGACATATCACCTCCATGTATGAATTCAAGTTACTATGGGTGGTTATTTATTTTTGAAAATATTGTCACTTGGTCTTTGTGGTTGATTGAATAAACTAGATTTGGTGTCTATTTAAAAAAAACTATTCCTTTCTTATGTTTTATATTTCATTAATATAATTCATAAATTCATAAAATTATTATTATTTTAAATCATTAATATGGATTATGGAAGTTTTTCTATGATTTAGGAATTTTCTCATGACTAAAGGGGTTTTCATCTTGTATTTGTTAGAAGATTTGTACTAGAAGAGGTCCTATGAATCTAAGTGATGGATTTGTGAGATGAGTTTAATAGGAGAATCCCTTAGTGGTATCTTCTTTAGTGGAAGTTATAATATGCACTATTCATACTTTGGTTATGAAGGTATTAAAAACCCAAGAGGAGTAGTGGATCATGACTCATAATTTACTAACAAGAATCCACCTATCTTTCATGGTGATAATGGAATCTAGAAATATGAGGAGAGGATTGAGTATATTAGTAGGAGATTTAAAATTCTAAAGATTCCCAAAGAATCTAAGGGGTGGGGGTAAACATATATTCTTGATGGATTGGGAAGGAAATGGTGAGACTCAGTTGTGCATGCTATATTTCATGACGATCTTACGTGGGAATCCTTCAAGAAAATATATAAACTATAGTTTTATCCTAAAATGTTACATGTGGAAAAGAACTGATACTTTCTAACATTATAAAAATGGGAATGTATTGTTATAGTGTATTCCACTAACTTTTCTAGGTTGGTGAATTTCAAAGTGGATATTATTACCAATATTTACATGAAATCTCTAAGGTTTGAGATTGTGCCAAGTGTCTCCTAAGAAACCTGAGTGTGACATGGATTTATATTTATAGTGAAACTTAATTTTGATATACCTGCACACTATTGTTTGTTTTATATTCGTGTACTAGATTATGCATTAGAAACCATTAGTGGTGGCCTACTTAATTTATCTCACACCATATCCAGTACATGGATTGGTACCCAGATAGTCTTCTTTGTCATAGGAAATATGACTTTGATATGGTTGGTTGTGTATGAAACCATTGAGAAACATCATTACTCTTGGAGGACATCTAAGGTCAAGCCTAAACAATCACATAATGTCTCAGGTTTAAAATGCATTATGATTAGTTTCGATCACACATCAATGGGGTGTTGTTTGAGGCAACATAAATGTGTGATCGATAGTGTTATAAATACTGACTGGTATCCCATTTATAGATATGGAAAATAAAATAAAACATTTAATTGAGATGACCAAGCATGCGAGTACATGAGATGTTCAGGAAAGCTGTAGTATTTTTTGTGAGGGTGTGGAAGTAATCTGAGTGGACCAATGTATCTCATTAATGTAGTGGGGATAGAAATTGTTTGAGGCAACATAAATGTGTGATTGACAGTGTTATGATAATTGTGTATCCCGATATTCTTACTGCTCCTCAATGAGGTGTTCATGCTGTCTCCTAAGGACCAGACTTGTTTGGTTTGTCTGGGCATGCTAAGTAAGTGGTAAATGTGATCAATGAATCATCTTTATTATATTATGCATACTTTATGATCAATTGGTCATATTTATTATATTATGATTATGCAATCTTACACTATCGTATATTTTGTGTAGGCACATTGTGATATACATGGATAAAAGCTGGATCACATTACCGAGGAACACACCTCAGTATGTTAAGGGTTTGAATGAGTTATTAGATTTTGTGATTTCTAATAGATCAGTTGAAGGGAGAATAAGATGTCCATGTCCTAAATGTAAATTTAGAACATGGTTGAAGAGAGATTAAGTTTATGAACATTTAATACTGAAGTAATTCCCTGGTCAATATTTGTGTTGGAATTGGCATGGAGAATCGAACAATACAGAAAGATTGAGCACTGATGTTAATCCACAGAATGAGGTCCCAAGTTCATCGACAATGGAAAATTAAATGCAAAACCTCATAAATGATGCATTCGGCACTGCAAGACACCACTATCAGCATCAAAACATATCAGAAAAACCAGAAGAGGGTGCTACAAATTGCAACGTGACAAGTGATGTTTTTGAGACTGTAACACAAGTAGATCAAGATTGGAACATATCATTGGATCCTCCTCTTGATTCTGTAGAGAAAAATGTAATGGAAAACTTCACTGATAAAAATGTGTTTCATGATTTAGTTGACGATGGAAATCAAGAGTTGTATAATGGGTGTTTGAAATATTCAAAGCTTTCATTTCTTCTGAAGTTGTACCATATCAAATGTCTATGTGGAATTAAAAATAAGGCAATGTACATGATATTGGACTTGATTCGTGATGCATTTCCTGAAGCAAAAATCCCAGAATCTTTTTATGATATGAAAAAATTTGTTAACAAGATTGGTCTGAATTATATAAAAATACATGTGTGTCCCAATGATTTTATGCTTTATTGGGGTGAGGATTCAAGTAGACAGAATTGCAAGAAATGTTCTTCTTCTAGATGGCAGTCAAAGGGTAATGTTGGAAGTATGACTGAACATAATTTCATGAAGAAGAAGAAAATGAACACACCTGCAAAGGTTTTGGGTTACTTTCCTTTGAAGATGCAATTGCAAAGATTATTCATGTCATCAAAAACCGCCGAACACATGAAGTGGAACTCTGTAGATAATAACAATTATGGGTTAATGAGACATCCACAAGATTCCCAATCATAGAAGACATTTGATTCATTACATCCAGATTTCTCAGCTGATTCGAGGAATGTTCAATTGGGATTGGCTGCCGATTGATTCAACCCATTTGGGACTTTGAGTACAAGTTATAGCATTTGGCCAGTTGTTTTGATCCCTTACAATCTGCCTCCGTGGATGTGTATGCAACAATCATCTTTTATCATTTCAATGATTATTCCTAGAAAACAAATTCCTGGAAATTATATTGATGTATACTTGCAGCCTTTGATTGAAGAATTGTAGGAGTTATGGAGTAACGGTGTTGAGACATTTGATGTTTGTTCTAAAACAATTTTCAAAATGCATGATGCTTTACTGTGGACCATTAGTGACTTCCCTGGGCTTGGGAATTTATCCGGTTGGAACACTTATACGGGTTTGGATTGTCCCGTTTGTAACTTTGATTTTGATCCCAAACGGCTACCTCACAGTAGAAAATGGTGCTTCTTATGCCATCAAATATTTCTCGATGCATCTCATAGATTACGACTGAACAAATCAAAATTTAATGGTTTCATTGATCGTAGAACACCTCCAAAGTTGTTAACCGGTTCTGAAATATTAACATAGCTTGAAAATGTTGAAACAGACTTTGGGAAGGTTCATCATTTGAATGATAGCAAAAAACGGGTCCTAAGTGCACCGTCAAGTGAAATCAGAACGCATCAATGGAAGAAAAAAAGTATATTCTTTAATCTTTCGTATTGGGAATTTAATTTGTTGCGCCACAATCTTGATGTGATGCATATTGAGAAGAATGTCTGTGATAATTTTATTTTCACATTACTTAATGAGCATGGAAAGTCGAAGGATCATCTTAATGCTCGCAAAGACTTACGAGTAATGAACATAAAACGCGATCTCTGGCCAGATGAGAATGAAAAGTATGCTCCGACCATTTTCGCAATGAATAATAGGGATAAAGATGCATTCCTTCGAATTTTAAAGAATGTGAAGGTATCTGATGGGTATTCAAATAACATCTCGAGGTGTGTTGACTTGAAGAATCGTAAGTTACATGGATTGAAAAGTCACGATTCACATATTTTGTTACAGTAGTTACTACCATTGGCATTGCATACATTATTACCTGAAAAAGTTACTGCTGTTGTACTCCAATTCTGCACATTTTTCAGGCAATTATGTGAGAAATTTGTACATCCATTTCAGCTTGACAACCTACAGGAGAGGTTTGTATTGACTCTTTGTGCAATGGAGATGATCTTTCCTCCATCGTTTTTTACTATCATGATGCATTTAACTGTGCATTTGGTTGAAGAAGCTAAATTAGGAGGCCCCGTTCATTATTGATGGATGTATCCAATTGAGAGGTATTTTATTTATATGTTTTCCAGTTAAGTAAACAATTTTTGACATTTAAATAAATTCATAATATTATTATTTTATTTCACAGATATCTTGGGCATTTGAAATCATACGTGAGAAATAAAGCTCAACCGGAAGGTTCTATTGCTGAAGGCTATTTGGCCGAGGAATGTCTTAACTTTTGTTCCAGGTATTTAGATGATATTGAGACAATATTTAATCGAGTTGGACATGTTGACGACACATCAACTCAATCTAAAATGCATCAGAAATCAAAAATATTTCCTGCTATTGGCCGATCAGTTGGGAGGACCTCAAATGTGATACTGACAGAATTGGAATTATTACAGGAACATAGATATGTGATGCTGAATAGTGAAATTGCAGATCCATTTATTGAAGAGTTGAGGATAAAAACAAAGAGACGAATGAGAGTCCGAACACGAAATGAGAAAGATATAATGAAAGCTGTGAATAAAGAGCTTGTAGAATGGTTTGCACAACGTGTAAGTTCATAAATTTTGCAATAAATAAGAATATTAGTTTGACACATACAATTTTTAAATCTATTAAATTATATTTCTTTTTTCAGATCATGAATACTGATACTCGAGTAGACTTGTCAGAAGATTTGAAGTTTCTTGCTAGAGGTCCTATAAATCAAGTTAGAAAGTTCGATGCTTATAATGTGAATGGCTTTAGATTTCGTACAGTTGATCGAGAAGTGGGTTTGAAAACAGAAAATAGTGGTATATTTACATTTGCTGAAGTGGAATACTATAAAAAGATACATGATATTATTGAATTAAACTACCATGGACATTTTTCTGTTGTTTTATTCAAATGAAAATGGGTCGATATTATCAGAGGTGTTAAAAGAGAATCATTTCAATTTACTTCTGTGAACTTCTCTCGCTTGATGGATGTTGGTGATCGTGAAATGCATGATCCATATATCATAGAAACGCAAGAAAAAATGGTATATTATGTGAATGATGTTGTGGATGAAGGGTGGAGTATAGTTACTCACGTAATACAAAGAGATTTGTATGATATGGGTGATGAAGTGGAAGATTTGACATCTGAAGTTGAATGTCATCAACAACAGGAAACAGAATTATTTTTCCATCATGATATTGAAAATATTAGTCTTGGAAGGATGAATGAAGTGGATGAAGCAATGGAGCAGGAAACCGACATTATTGAAGGGGAAAATGATTGTATGTACAATTATTCATTCATGCAGCAACCACTAGTTTCATTTCTGCAGTCATTCATTATCATTGTTATGTATATTTGGTTTGTTAGTACTGGGCATCTATTATCATTTTTAATTTTTTTTTTCTGCATAATTTTTTTGAAATATATATTTTGAACTTAATTTTATTTGATTAAATGAAAGGAATGCCATGGAGGAAGCGGTATACTATTTCTTCTAGTCCTGCGATGGATGCCGATCCATCTGGGTCACTGCCCATGACATCTGAGGCACCAGCTGCCTACACCCCCGCACCATCTCCCCCTGCACCATCTCTCACACCATCAGAGAGCCTCCCATTATAGGCTGAGTCGTCTACTCCCCCTACAGGTGCCTCATTAGTTGGGTGTCGACAGACCCCTTCCAGTTCATCCCGGACACACTGGAGGGTCACATTCATAGGTATAAATTTTAATTAAATAAATTTATTGCATTTTATTTATACTAATTCTTCGCTCATTGAAGATGAAAAAAATAAAACTGTGGAGAAACACTTAAAAAGCTCAGATGTTTGGAACTTGAATGGAGAAAATATAGTCGTTCCATTTGATTCTTATGGGGTCCCTACGGATGATGCCGCGGGGTTACTTGGCCAGATTATAGGTCAGTTGGAAGCGGAGCCGATTTCCCTTCCCATTTCATATGATTATTGGAGACATATGCCTCCAAACTGGAAAAATGAAGTTTTCGATTCTCAAATAAAGTTAATTTTATTAAATTATGGTTTAATTGAATGTCATGTTACTAATATGTTCAAAATGAATTTCTGTATACAGATGTTCTTCCACTTCACAGTTGCTGATGTGATAGCACGTAAGTGGACTTTGAAAAATCTCGATAAAAAATGGAAAGATTTCAAATGGAGATTGTGGTGTGATGTCAACGATACTTTGTTGACCTTGGAACAATTGTATGACAAGCTACCCAGTGGGGTACCGAAAGACCAGTGGAACATTTTTGTTGACAGACATCGTGATGAGAAGCGGATGGTATTGAAATATATATTATTATATTATCCTCATTTTACATTATTACATGTATATGAAGAGGAGATTACATTGGATACATTACTGTTAAATTTCATTTTATTTATTTCAGGATCTTTCACGACAGAATGCATCAAACAGGGCGAAGCAAGTCATCCCTGACACGACGGGCTCAAAAAGCTTTTCTAGAAGCCGAATGTCATTGGTAATATTTTAAATAGTTTAAATATTTATAATACAATATTATCTATTTAATATATTGAATTTTTTATTTATCTTTTCTTAATGCAGTCACAGAATTTAGGGCACGAAGCCTCCTGGACTGAACTGTGGTTGGGTGTTCACAGAAAATCAGATGGATCTTTTGTTAATGAGCTTACCAAAGAATTTGGGGTATGAAGTCAAATTTTTAACTTATTATAAGTTTTTACTGTGTTAATATGTATTGATATTTGATTTATAGGTAAAAATTAAAGAACTAAGGGATTCCAATCCTGGGAAGTCCTACTCAGTCTCCTAGGATGACCCGGTTGCTCAAGTCCTTGGGAAGGAGCATCCTGGTAGAGTGCACGGGATGAGTTTGGGACCCGTACCATCTATGGTCTTTAGCAGGCCATCAGGGATTCCAGCCGCATCTACTCCTGGTTATGGTCAGACCATACCTGAAGATGCTCAGAGGGAGATTTCTTCTCTACGAGCCACAGTTCAAGACCAAGGGGCTCAGATATCCACTATGCAGAAAGCGTTGACTGATTTATCTCAGCAGATGAGCAGATATGCCCCTAGTGGTAGTGCATCGAGTGGTGGTGAGCAGGTAAATCACAAAAAATCAAAATCATTTAGTTTGAAAACTTTTATTGGTTTTAAGTTTAATTATAAATATGCAACAATATTTAATTTTCAATATAATGTTATTACAGGTGGCAGTAGGAGATGGAGGTGGAGAGGGTGACGATGCATCATCAGACCATGAGTAGTATTGTTGATGTTTTGAACAAATATGGGACAGGTTGGTTTGTATATATAACATGTGTGGTGTATGGAACCTTTAAAAAACCATTGGTCTTGGAGGAGCTTCAGTGGCTAACCTTGAATGATCACAATAACCTCAGGTGGTAAAGAGAATGATGTGTTTGTTTCATTGGTTAGATGATCTATGGTAATAGGCTCTTTGAAGTTTCTATTGTAAATTCAGAATTAGGAATTTGACTCATTAGAGTGTTGCCTGTCCAAACAGGGGGTGAGAGGCTGGTCATTTGACCGGTGACATGAATCTCCATAGCTCTCAAAACCCTATCTCTCGTGCGTTTGTTTTGCAAGACAACTTTGCATGACCTCATCACAAGAACCATACAAGAGACCTAATCATGTGATCATGTCACTTGACCTATTTGTGTGATCACCTTGTCTAAATATCTCACTTAATCAATCCATGAACTAATCAATGGTAATTTATTAGAACTTTTATGCACACCCTTGTATAAATATCTCACTTAATTCCGGACTTGATATTCAAATTCATTATGTGTAATAATAAATGGCTGAGGATACATGAAATTCATGGGAATTTTGAAATATGGGAATTCATGTCATGAATTGGATACACAATGTGAATTATTCGAGTTCAATATTTTAAATGAGGTTTTATTAGATTTTCTCTCTAGTATTTAATACATAATACCCAACTATCATTCTGACTGAAGACTAGGTGTCTTGAGGAAAAAATATATCCCACTTCATCCTTTATTTGATTCATGGGATATGGTGGATTCCTCTTGGCGATCCATGGTGTGTTCTCCTCTTTTTATATTTCTTTCATTATGTACCTATTTTGGAGATCCAATATATAGGTGGTATTTTTCTTTGGTGCGTGAATGTGCATGCATTTCTACAACCCCTTGTTTAGGTGTAGTTTCATGCATGGTTTCCATGTGTGGTTGTGGTTTTTGAGTTTATTTTTCTTCATCCTACAGTGAAGAGTTAGAAGTGACTGCTTCCATGTGGTAGAGGATACCCATTCTCAATCTTCTATATTATATGTGTGGTATAATCAAGTTCTTTCTCTCTTTCAAGTAAATATTAAGGGTTTTTTAATAATAAATTAATTTATGAAAAATATAAATTTATGATAATGGGTAATTTTCTCATGCCTTACTGCATTATTATATGTTTTTGAGATATCTATGCTTGATTACATCCAATTCCAAATCTAAGTACTATTGGGACCCTGTTTGTAATATAGTTGTAATGTTTTGAGGACACTTTCAATGTTGTAATGTAATTTCTCCCTGAATAAAAATAAAAGGAATATATTTCTGGATAGTAATTGGTGTCCCATTGATGTATTTTTTTGTGTGGGGATAACCACGATTAGTAAAAATGATATGTGATAATTCCCATGAATATTCATTGAATTCGTTATCTGTGATGGTGTGGATAATTCATCTTATTGTGTTTCACTATATGGTTTAGGAAGTTGTATGGTGATGTTATTGACCAGATTGGTTGTGTAGTACAAGGGGATGTGATTCTTTGGTCAATTTTCATGTATGTGATTTTGGTAGTAGTGAAATGTGCTATGAAGAGGTTGTGGTACATGGTTATGGGGTCATGGATGTGGTGTAGTGGTTGTAGAATAATGTTTTTGTAGCAGATTCGTTGATTTGGTATGTGGTGATAGAGTTTCATGATGGTTTTAAGGAGTATTTGATTTTGTGATATGGGTTGGGCAATGTGGTGTGGAAACAATGGTGGATGTGTGGTGTTGTGGTGATAGTTTTGTGAGTTGAATTAGTTGTAGCATGGAGTGGATATGTCAGTTTCTCGGTTATCCATGAGATGAACTATGTTGATAATGTAAATGATCTAGGTTAGTAAATAAAAAATATTTATTGGAAATAGATATGTTATAAATTAATCAAATGAAAATGTAAAGTGTTATGTGAATTGTAATGGATAAAAAATAAAGGTGGTGAAACATGTATGTGGAAAGTGGAATGTTGTGTTAATAGTGTTGTGATTGTCTTGGGTGATTCAAATAGTGATTTAATTGGTTGTGATTATTGATTTGTGTTATGGTGTGGTGATCTAATAAGCTCAAGTGTAGTTTATTTGGACACATAGGTTTGGTATTGTGGGATATCTATATACCATGGATGTTTCTATTATTTTATACACCAAGCATAATTTATATAAAATTACCACTACTCAAACGTTTAGAGTTTTAGGTATTTTCACCAATAAATATGATGGTGGTGAAATTTAGGCATGGGTTCACACACATCCTCTCACTTCATTCAGAATTAGTGACACATGTTGGTGTTGGATAATTCATAGAAAAGATGTCATGTCCATGGTGCCTTCTGGTGGGAATTGATCTATTAGACCCAATTTCTATGAGTGATAAGTTATGTGTTTCTATGTGATATATTGTGGGGTAATTTATGGTAGGAGGAGGGGACAATGATTATGTCCATCACATTCATGATACCTTAAGACTCTTGTTCTAGTTTGGATGCCATTTGACAGAATATGTGTCCGTGGGTGGGAAGTTATGTTAGGCGGTAGTGTATTTGTCTACAAGAATGATTTATTGTGAAGTGATGGACTATGTGTCTACTGGTGGTATGTGATGTGATGTGATGGCCTAGGTGACTACTGTTGGGATGTTGTGTGATGTGATAACCCATTTGTATACGGGAAGGATTTGATGTGATGTGACATGGTTTTTTTGGATGGGATGGGAGCATTGCTAATTATATATAAGGTTGTGAGAGTGGAAAAGTAACGTCTAATCTATAGTGGGGTTACATTAATTTTTTGTTGAACACAGTTCCATATGATAATATTGGACCAATTATTTGATGAGTAATCCATGGTGTACAAAGGATTATTTAGATGAAATGTATGGGGTTATATGGTTTATTCTATTTGATGGCCATCACATTAACACACCATTTTCACCTAAAATTGAAGACTTCATTAAGACCTAGATGATTATATATTTTTTTTCTCGCACTACATATATATTATAGTTTTCAGGATACAAGAATAACTTTCGAGACTAAACTGGACATTACCAATTCAAATAGTATTCATGTTACTTAACTGGATATCAATTATCATTTCGAACATTGGGATACTTTTATGGAATCAAATATTTTCAATTTTGATCATTTGTAAACTATAAGTATAAATCCATATGACCCCCAATCTCTTGTTTCATTTGATGTTATCTTATGTTTCATTCTAAATCCATAATTTTAGGTATTTTTTATGCTTTAGGTATTCTTATTGAATTGGATCAACTTTTTCATCAACATTAAATGAAAGGGTGTTTATGAATATTGCGTAGGTGGTGCATAAATTTTGTCCTTATTATATATATGTTGTATGTGTTGTTTGGTTTCTTTTCCAGGGCAGTGGTGGAGTATAAACAGAAATGCATTTTTTTTCGGGTCATCATTTCGCGGCGGTTTTAACTGCCACTAATTCTTTACCACTTATACATTTAGCAGCAGTTTAAAGCGCCACTAAATGTATTCGGAAGACTGTTTAGTAGTGGTTAGAACCGCCGCAAAATCACGTCAAAAATTGTGGCGGTTTTAACCGCCGCTAAGAAGGCGACTGGCACGCCTGAGTTTCACGGCGATTATAGCCGCCGCTAATTAAATAGCCCTTAAAACCGCTGCTAAATTTACCAAAAACCACCGTGAAATGAGGTACTACGACGCTTTTGTTTGACCGCCGTGAAATGCATAAAACCGCCGCTAATAGATTGCCAACGCCAAGTTTAGCGGCGGTTTCTGTAAACCGCTTCCAAACCATATAGCGACGGTTTAAACCGCCGCTATATGGAAAAAAAACCACCAGTAAGAGGCGGTTTTCCTGTAGTGTCTTCCACATTTTACAGCTTCAATTTTACTTTTAAGACCCATCTCATGTCTTGAAACCCGAGGAGGTTGAGTTAGATGTGGATGCATCATTCGAGGAGCATCCTATCTAGATTTTCAATCGCAGTACAAAGGTTCTCTATGGCAAGTCCGTTCCTCTGGTGTGAGTTCTGTGGAAGTACATGCGAGTACATGATGAGACTTGGGAGAGGGAGGCCGATGTACGAGCCCAATGGCTGTAACTATTCGGGGTTTCTTCTTCTATGTCGTGCTAGGTAAATTTGGGGACTAATTTCTTTAAGGGGGGAAGTTTGTAAGAACCCAGACCTTCTTTTCAGGTTTGTTTTCCTTTTATGGTCATTCTGAGAAAAATAGGAAATTATGGAGGTCGTACAGGGGTTCACGGTTAGCACACACTTGGTGCATGGTCTGAACAAACCATGCGGCCAGCCCAGGAAACTGTGCAACCCTTGATAGTGGGATCCGCACGAGCAGCGCACGGTTTGTCAAACCATGAGAGAAAGCCATGTAAAGTCCCTGGTTGAGACAGTGGCAACTGCATGGTTGGCACACAGTTTTCCAAACCGTGTGGGGTAACCATGCGACCACTTAAAGTTAGGGTTTTTATGTCCCGGGCCACTCAAGATTTCTCTTTTCTTCTCCAAACTCTCTCCCACTTGAGCCTCACTAGGGATTTTGGGTTCTCCAAGGTTGAAGGTTCTCCCCCACTCATTTTGGAGGCAAATAAAAGGGGTTTCTTGGTGGATCAAAGGTGGTTCTTCTTAGGTAAGTCCCTCCTCTTGGTTTCTCCTTGGGTTTCCCTAGATCTTCTCTTCCCTCTCTCTAGGTTTTCTCAATCTACATTTGTTTCATGTAGATCTAGTGTTGAGTTTCCCTTGAGTTTTGATTTTAAGGCATGTGGATGATAGGGAAAGAGATTTAGAGTGCTCTTTCATGAAGTGGTCTCCCAGATTTGTGGGTGCAGTTGATTGTGGATTATTCTTTCCAAAACCCAAAAGGTAGGTGGTTTGTGACTTTTCATTGAAATTCTTTGAGTATTATGTGCAATTGTGCCAATACCCTTGAATGGGGTATTGTGCGTTTACGGTTTTATGCCTATGTTTTTCTTTACATGCTTGTAGTCTTGTGTAGAGGTTGATTCTATATGAATAGGGTTGAATTACTATGCTTTGGATGATTTTCCATGCATGTCGTGTTTCTGACCATTTGGTCCTGTTTTTATTGTTTCCCATGCCTAGTGGTTTTAGGATGGAGAGTTGTTTTTTTGACATGCTGTTGAGATATATACTGTTTATCCAAGTAGTTCTTAAGGGTTCCTTGTCCATATTGCATTGTTATGCTCATTGACTTGCACGGGGCTATGAGAACCTGATGTTATAGACTATAAGGGGATAGACTAAGTGAGCTTTCTCAGAGAGTCTTTGGGTATTATAGACTATAAGGGGATAAACCTAGTGTGTTTTCTTAGAGAGTCATTGATCATTATAGACTATGAGGGGATATACCAAGTGAGCTTCCCCAGAGAGTCTTTTTTTTTATTTTGAATTACCTTGAACAATCCTAGACTATAGGAGGAATTGACTATGTGAGCTTCCTCAGAGAGTCTTTGAACGACTTGGGCTATAAGGATAATTGACTAGGTGAGCTTCCCCAGAGAGTCCTTCACCTTGGGGCTATAAGGGGAATTGACCTTGTGTGCTTCCTCAGAGAGTCCTTTACCACCTTAGACTATAAGGGGAATTGACTGTGAGTACTTCGTCAGAGAGTCTTTATGAGTTCTTATGACTGAACCAGAGGGTCTAGGCTAAGTGTATTTCCCAAAGGGTTGCTTGTACTTGTTAAGTAGCACCATAGGGTATGGATGTGTGTGGTCCCCAAAGGTTTACCTTGTTTGTTTAGCTGCCTACTTGACACGTGGAATTGTTTACTACTGAATACTTTCCTGTTTACTGCTTTCTGTACTTTTACCTGCCATATATATTCACTGACTATTAGGAAACGATCTAGGGGTGGTTTCCTACTGGGATATATTCTCACACCCTATTTTGGTCATGATTTTGGGCCCAAAAAGATTATATTGTTGTAGGGATAGATAAGGGAAATCGTCCTTCTACTTTAGGTACTTGACTTGCTGGGGAGCGGGAGAGCATGGGACCAAGCTTTGGCTTGCGATGCTGAGGAGATGTTTACCTATTTTCTTTGTACATGGGTTTAATACTGTTGTATTCCAGCATTGTGTTGTGTTGGGCTGTTTTCCTAGACATATGTACCATGCATCATTTATATATGTATGTGCTCCAGTTGTTCCATACTTTCAGTCTTCTACTGTTTACTTTTGTATGGATTATTACTTCTTCCACTTTAACTTTTTTTTCCACTATATACTCTGCCAATAAGGGAATAGTTTCCCCACTATCACACCCATGACCCTCGCTGCTAGTCGGCAGCCTCTGGCATTTGAGGAAATGTGCTTGAGGCCATGTGACCTACTGGGTATGGGACACCTCTGGGTGGCTTCCTGATTTGGGATGTTACTGATATCATCTATAGTAGGGACAAATATACTTCAAAATAAATGATAAACTGAAATATAAATTATATAATAATAAATAATTCACTATAAAATCCCGAACATCCTTTTTATAAGAGTAACATTTGTCACCCATTGGGCTGATCGTACATGCAGGAGTATAAAAAAACTGAAATAATAGTATAGTGCCCTCATAATAACTCTGACCCAAACCCCATACCCAGTCTCCAACACACTACCAGTATTCTCTATCATGATTTAAGGATGTCCACATGAGTGGATCTGCTCAATCATGCATCTTTCAGCCTCAATCATACCATCAAGGATCCTATGCACAACCTGAAAAAAAAACATAATGTATTAAAACACACCAAGGTGCATGTAAAAGGGTGGAAAATTATCATAGTAGTAATCCCTAATGATGAATTTATAAATCTAATTGTCTTATGTTCATTCTCATAAAATATGATAATCCTAACTGCGACATGATTGTAAATGATAATAAAACAAATAATGTGAAATCAAAGTTGAACCCTAGGTCTGTAATCCCAATCCATTGGAAAATGTTACATCATGTATATATATATATATTTATGTGTTTATATATATTACATTAAAAATATATATACATAAATATGTATATATAGGAGTAAGATTGAAAAAATACCAGAATCAGTTGCTGTTGATCCCTATGTCTATAATCCCGATTGTCTAGACATCTTTTGAAGAGAGAATTGAGATTGATTTAAATCCACTAATATTTCTATGATTAATTCAATCCCTATGGATATAATAATATTCAACAATACCTACTTATACTAGTTCCATAAAGATTTCTGAGAATGCTACATCCCCATAGGGGGATATTAGTCATTTCCCTTGGTTCACCTGTAATCATCTCCAATCACTATAATGATGGATTAAATGTGGAATATGGACCTCCTAATATTACAATAATTTTAATAATATAAATAAAATAGAGAACTCAGGAAAATAAAAAATCTTTCTCTGTATTATGGAAAATATAAATCAAATAATTCATTTTCTATATGAGTATGTCCTAGGAATTCTTACATGGGAATCCAAGAATCACTCAAGGAATTTATATTCCATTTAATCAATGGGTCTATCAAAGGTTTTCTATATGAAGAAACTAAGTATCACCCAATGCATAATTTATTTCATGTTACCTCTGATCCCATCCAAGGTATTCTATATAAGGAACTCAAGTGTCGCTCATGGTGTATATAATGTCCATTTTCTAATGAGGCAATCCTAGGCACTCCATAGAATGAATTCAAATAATTCTCAAAGACTATATATATTCTCATTCATAATATAATCCCATCCCATGCATTCCACATAAGGAATGAAAATATTTATCAAGGAGTATATTTGTCTCAATCAACCTATATTCCCATATAAGGCATTCATCATAAGGAACCCGAGCATCACTCAATGAATAAGGAATTCATTCAACCTATTTAAACTATCCAAGGAGTTCCATATACCTGAGTATTTCTTATAGAATATAATTATATTATTTAACCTATGATCCCATCCAGGGAAAACCAAATTTGGAAACCATGTAATGCTCATAGATGGATCCTAGGAATTATGTCTACGTATCATGATCAAGTGATATTCAATAGAAATGGCTAATTAGTCGAGTCCTAAGAAGTACATATGAGTGTACCAATAATAATATCTGATCAAAATAATTATAATAAATACCCACATGAAGTATTTCTTAGAAACCAAATAATATTAATAAGATACAACATTAAATATTCAACATCATCTAAAAACCACGAAGACCCTATAGATATCACTGCTACGTCAACATTTACACGTGAATATACAAATAAAGAGTGACGATGGTCAAATGACAAAACCCACCACTACTGCCAAAACATCATGGAATACAAGTTCAACAAAAGTTCTAATTGGGCACCCTATACCATCACTACCCAAACCCCTAATGCAATAACATAGGGTTGGTCAAGTATCGGGGCACCCATTTGTCCCCTCAAGTCAAAACAATAGAGAGGCAGTCTAAATGGGATTCTCAGGGTCTATACCTAAGAGAAGGCATCATAGTCTAGATCCTCAATAATGAAGGTAAATGGATTAATCCTACATAGGATCCATGAAGGTATGCAAAGATAGGAATCTGACACATTATTCTTGGAACGATATATAGGAAGGGACATCCTATATGGGGACCTCAATAATAGTGTACATAGGCAGACACATTCTACATGGGATAATAAAAAAGAGTAAATTGGTAGAGATATACTATAAGGGATTTTCAATGTCATCTTGTAAGTAAAAAAATAACATAGAAGGACCTTAGTAATAATAGTTATGTAGAGGCATCCTACATAGGATCCTTAGAATGAACTAATATCACGGCTTCCTTGGCTAGAGGGGAACATCTCAAATGGGGCACATCCTCAATGGAAGAGATATGAAGCATCATTCAAAAGATATAACTCATGATTCATAATTGAACAAAGGGTCTCAATCTCAAAAGACATCTGGATTCAATTACCATAGGATGAACCTAACAGTTAAGGAAAACACCCGAAACACTTCCTAGGATTCTTAACAAACCGTCATGTGTAGTATCATCCAGATCTATACAGAAAAAATGAAAATGGACTATACATAATTAAAAATATGACTCCATGGAATAAAGATAAAAAACCATAAGATAGGTAAAAAGGGTGTAGTACATAGCGTGTACACCCAAGTTCACTGTGTGCACTCTCAACGCCCCATAAGGGTGTGTACCTCACCAAGACATGGATTGTAAAAGCAAAGTACAGAGAGTGTAAGAATGGTACACAAAATGTAACCTAAATGGGGTACCTTCTTGACCACCTCAAATGGAATGACTATGTAATTTTCCAGTCCATTTACTTCTATATGGAATGTGACTGACATGGGTTCTGGGAGTGTAATCTACACATCCATGTGCTCATACATAAGCTGTCTGGATGGGTACTTGGATACATAGATGAGTCCCAATACATGGTGTGTATGACCCATATATGGAATTTAATTATAAAGTTCCATATTATCCAAAAAAGAAGAAAATATGTCGTGTTATCCTGAATAATACATTATGTGATCGATATTTCTAAATTGGAAACCCCTTAAATTAGCCCAAAACCCCCATTTTGTCCTCAATAGGTAAAAAAAGACCCTTAAGGGGTATTAATGTGAGATATTATGATCTTAAAAAAAGAAATTAACAAATTTCAGTGAGTTATGAAAAAACATAAAAATGATCTACCTTTGGGTAGAATCTGCCAAAGCTTCGCCCGTATCCACAGTCTATGGCTGTCGCACGATGATCCGGCTCCTCCCACGCTCTGTACTAGTACCTATTTTATTATCCCACACTCTTTATGTCTCTATCCCTCACAATTTATCTCTTGGTGAAAAGAATGAGGAATCCCACATGGGGTGTACATGAGAATCTAGTTAAAGAAATTAAAAAAAGAAATGATGAGAAATGACAAAAAAGGAAAGAAAAGAAAAAGAAAATGAGGTTCATGCCTAGTCTCAGTGCCCGACCTGAGTTTATAATTTTCCTAAAAAAACCCCACATTTAAAACTAAATGGTAAAGGTGTATTCATAATCTAATTCTATGTTCAAAATATATATATGAATGAATGTGTTTGAATAAATTAATATTTAATTAAGTAAATATTAATTATTAATTATTCCATAGAAATTCAAATAGTTTATAAATCTACCAAACATCCATCCTAGGCTAAAATCCCTATTATAGTAACAAAGGAGTGGTTAGAATAATTATCCAATATCATATAATAGTGGAAAATGATTATTTTACCCCTTGCATTCATCTGAAAGAAAAATTCAAATTCATACTCAAAATCCAAGTTTCAAAATACATGTTTCCTTACATTTTCAGGCCCCACTCATCATTAATCAATTCCAACATATTCATCATATGATGTAATAAATAAAAATGCATATAAAAATTTTACTTGAGATACCTCATACATAAATAATTTCTAATTAATTAATAGATTCCATATATGAAGATAAATAAACTGAATTTATAAACTTATGCATTCAATGGAACAATGTGGAAATCATGAAGTCTTCCCCTCAATAGACATTGAAAATAGGATATTTACAATGTAATGGAAATCAACAATATCAAAGGAATTATAACAATGAATTATCTAAGAGTTCATTCATGGTGAAGTTATATCAATTCGAAATAATTCTTTATTATGGTTCATAAAGAGCTCATAAGTCATCCAAATCATATCCTCAGGGAGTTTCAAACCATTTATGCAATTAGGATCACTATTTTTTCAGTATGCGACGATCAAGTTAATACCCATCCAACCTTTATTGGGGTTATTAACACTAGGTGCATCTATGTCATAGAATATAACCAATCGTTTTTATCGGGACAAAGATTTCATTTCTAGAAAACCATAGGGTCATTACGTTATCAAAATTTTCGGATTAATAATATAACATATGAATACAGTATTATGAAATTTATTTGTAATCTCTCATTGATAACATGAAAAATTGTTTCCAAAAATGAACAATCATAAAATTTCACAATGAAATGAAAATGAATTTGGGAGTATAGATAAATTTTTAAAAGGAATTAGGGATCCTCACATTGACATAATATCATCTTTGTAAAAGACTATAATGAAAGGTAATAAGTAATAAATATTTGTTATAATATGAAATGGATTATAATACCATCTAATTAAAAACATTATAATAAAATAAATTAAATTAAAATGTAAATAGTATGATAAAAATCCATACATGAAAAGTAGCATGTTAAAGAATAAGAAGAAATCCATTGATCCTTATAGTTTTTTTGAGAGATAGTTTATATAGAAAATGATAGGGAATTCATTCTTAATAGTTTTGTATTAGAGAGGTCTGGGATAATGGGTGTATGTTAGCTCATTATTAGGAAAAAATATGGTTTATTTTCTTGGAAAGAGAATTTAGGTGAAGGGTAAAGATGGTATTACACTGGAATTGGTTGAGTGATGAAACGATATTTTGGTTAGAAATGTTAGATTGACATTACTATATTAAAAATATCATTTATATTTGGTTTTTTAATCATTTTAATCCTTTAACATTTGGGATAAATTAATTTAATCCCTTAACCCCCTTTAACTATCATTAAATAATTACCGTGGTAAATAATCATTTAATAAAAAAAATAAGATGACCCTTATTACCAAATTTAGTTGTGATGATTCCAAATTTTGAATAAATTTAATGTAAATCAATTTATAAATATGAAAAATAATTAACGTTTAAATTAAAACATATGATATAGAGGAAACTATTTTTTAAGACAAATTATTTTTAGAAATACAAGTTTTTATTTATATTTCCTATCAATTACTAATTATATTAATGTTAATATACTTTTTATTATATTATATTAATAGTTATAAATTTATAAAAAAATTTATTTAGATAAAACATGGAACACATAGAAGGAAAATTCATTGAAAATAAACCATTAGAAAATCCCATAAACCCCCTTCATATAATTACTATATTTGAAATATAAAATTGGGTTTAATTTTCTAGAATTTAATCTATATAATTTAGAGATATATGTTATAAAAATAGTCTTGTATAATATATCATTATAAAACACTATAATGATGATTTTATAGAATGTGAATTATGCAATAAATATATGTATATATGTTTACATACTATAGAGGAATCTCGAGTCTTACATTCTCCAACATTAAGTAATTTTTGGGGTATATGTTAATCGTGTAAATAATGAGATTAATTCTTACTCATTTATTCAATAGTATCATATATGGATTCCTCAATCTATTGATTCATCGAGAGTACATTCACTAGTAGAGTTTTCTAATTCTACAATACATACCCTCTAGTTTTAAGAATCAAGACTAACTATTTATTATAATAAAATCCATATTACAATTATATTTCATCAGTAGTGAATATGTGAAATTGGAATGGACATTAATTTTTAAAAAATTAAATATGGAATAAGTTATTCACTTTAGAATGGTTTGGTAGAATATCCAAACTGTAAGATAACACATTATTTCTCTCTAAAATATCAAAAGGACCAATATTTCATAGACTTAGGTTTCCCATATTTGAAAAACATATAAATATTTTACATGATGATACAATTATGAAAAAATAATACCCCACTTAAAATTAAATGCCCTTCCCCTAATCATCAATAAATCTTTCTAAAGAGCCCATGTAAGAGTTGATTTTTTTTGTGAATGGATCAATATGTCTTCAACGATTCTTAGAGGATTATTATGTATTAATGATACTAAATTGGATGTAATGATTATAAAAGAGTCCAGAAATGTCTAAAATGTTATTAATGTACTATCATGGCGTATAGAAAAGGAAATATCATGATTTTTTCATGAAGAAATCAACTGGATAAGTTCATGATAAGGTTACAGTTCAATTGTGACAATTATTGTACTGATATAAAAAGGAATCAAAGGAAAACATTGATGGATGAATGAGAACTATATACAATATTTTTGAGAAGTTATGATGAGGTTGAGAAGTTCTACAATTTAGATGATGATGTGCTAATTTTTATCACTGAAGAGAATAATTCTCAAAATTCATTTAAGAGACTTCCAGTACACATGCAGACCCACATAGCTAATTCTATGATGTTTATAATATTATAATGATTTATAAAATTATATGTAGCTGAAATTTCAAGTGTATTTGAATTCAATATTCCTCACTACAAAAAGTGTCTTTTTCTATAAGAAAATTTGTGAAAAATAATATTTTTATTGGTGAAATTGATTAATTTGAATAGATATTTGGTTTTGTTTTTATTAAATTTAATTATCAACTTTTGTTTTTACTGATTGGTAAATCTGTTAGTATTAACTATTCAATATCAACACATCTTTTACCTAAAAAGTAAATCAGTCATGTTTTCGTATTAATACTAACATATTTTTACCAACAACTGAATCCGTTATTAATAGCTATTATTACAAACATATATTTTACCATTAGAAAATTTTGTTCCAATAAATTATTTTATAATAAAATCTATATCTATAATAAACCTGGGTTGTTTCTTGAACACATGTATCCCTCTCTTAGTTTCTATTATTCATACCATCTTCTCCCTACTTTCACTTCCTCCACACCAGTACTATCCCACTCAAGCATTCCATCTCCCTAAAATAAGGTTACCCTTGAAACTATATTCCCCCATTATATCCTCATATTATCATTTATTCTTCAACCAATTTCTTCTCCTACATCTACAAATACTCTTAGGTTACTAGTGAAACACAGACTATCCATCATCTCCTCCTTTTGATTTTTCATCTTTGACCACCATCTCCTACACCATATACCTCTTCATTCAGTTTATATGGGAAAACCCATACATCCATCCTCACCTATGATTTATACTTAATCCTTGACTGCCATATGCTCCTCTATCTACCACCACTCTATCTATCTACATTCCCTACTACTTTAACTCACGAGTTCCCTCATCTTCTCCTCTGGTTCCCATTCCATTAGTTGTTCCATTATTACTTCCCCATAAACCACCATGGAGGGAATCAGTCATCCTCCTTGAAAACCAATTTTCCATAACCAATACATTCATTAGATAGACTATAGATCTAGATCTCCATAATAGGTATGTTCTCTAATATCCTAGAATTAACATCCCTTCTGTCAATCAATTTTTATTGTTAGTTAAACACAATTTAGTAAAAGATTCATAGTATATATCTACTTTGTATTACATATCCACAACACACATTCCAGTTTTCCTAGATTTTATTTCAAAAGTTTTTGTGTACATTGAACATGAATATATTATACAGTGTATGAATTCAGATAGATGCATCTATTTTTTTGGGTATGTATGAACCAGGTCACTGATTTCAAAACAAAATCTATTTTTCATTGGTTTTACAGATTCCTGAAAAGATAAACATATTTCTATATTCTACATCACAGATTAGCACATTACCAAGCAAAAACAAATTCAATCATATAATTTTACTTTTCAGAAACATTTGTATACATTGATCCTTTATTTTTCTCTACATGTACACACTTATTCCAAGATTTTATTATCCAATCATTTAAATAGAATCCCATTAGAATCATACTTCTCAGTGGTAGATATAACTATTAGTGAGAATTTGATAGTAATATTTTCATCCTACATTTTCTTCTCCATTCATTTTATACTATGTTTACAATTTCTAAACAATTTATCAATCTTCTATTCCATTATTACATACTACTCATTTGAGTTTTAAATATATTCAATATTAATATTAATTACAATGTTTGAAAAATGATATTCTATTATCGAAAATAAGAATTGTTTTATAGTGCCATATGAATGCAAAGATAGAGTACTAGGGTTATACAAACAATTGAATATATATATATATATAAATAATGGAAAATCATTTTTTTAATAAAGTTAGATATTTATAAATTAATTTAATGTATATATTAAATTAAAAATATTTTTTGGAATGAATACATACAAACATAAATATATATATATCGTGTTTGTATTTGTTAACATGATACCTGAGTTTTTTGGATGTCACACCTGATTGACACTCATCTTATTAATGGTGGAAGTAAATGAAGGGTACTAGTGTTAGCACAAAGGATCCATTACAAATATATTGTAAATATTATCATCTATATTCAAATAAAACAAAGATGAGATAATTTAAATTTCATTCTAAATAATTTTTAAAAAATATTTGAAATAAATAAATAAAATAAAATTTAAAAATAGCATCATTTAAAATGAAATTAAAATATATTTTCCATAATAAAAGAAATAGTTAAAAAATTAAAATAGGGTATTAACCCCTGTGATTCTATTGAATCACCACCTACCTGTCATTCTGAATCCCCTATTCCACCTACCAACCTCCCCACCTCCCCACCTACCGGTCACCACCATTCTAAATCCACCCTTTCCACCATCTTAAATATGCCTGTGCCACCATCATAAATCCTTCCCTAATTGACCAGTATACCCAATGCACCTAATCTCTTACCATCTTATACAGATTCAATTCTCAATCTCCCAGGAAGATTTCAATCACAACAAATATTGGGGATAATGAAGAAGATGTTTGGAATAGGGTTCAAATCATCACCCCCTCAATTATTTTTCTTGTACGACATTTTGTTGTTCTAGGTTTATAAATATAATTACATATTGGCATTGGGAGATTTCCATTCCTATATTATTCCATTTTTATGATCAATTTCACATTGATTGTTACATCAATTTCATGATTAGAGGAAGGGGGAAGATGTTGAGAATTATTTCAGTATCATGGAGCATCATTCATGTGAGGAAAAAGTCCAAGGTTCACCCTCTTTCATCTTTAGTTGACACTATACTGGTATGGTTAATAATACATGGATACTCAAACATAGAAAATTATTGATATTATCTATATAGTGTTTTGGCCTTCCAAATTAAACTTCATTGAACAATTTAAATCCTAGTTAAAATAAATTTTTTCATCATTATTGGGGTTCTTATAGCATTGATTCATTTTTATGATACTTATTGATCCCTCCAATATAGGGATTTCCTAAAGAATACAAAGGGAGACTTTTCTAGGCCTCTAAAGAATGTGGTGGATAATTTTTCAATGGTTTAGATTTATATATATGGGTAGCCATGATAGTCAAATAATATATTTATTCTATAAATTCTAATACATTGGAGAACAAGGTTATTTCATCACCCTTGAATATTGATTTTAGATATTATATCATTATAAAATAGTTTTTTTATAATGGAATGTGAGATTAAACACTTAATATGAAAAAGTAAACATTCCTCTAATAGCTATGGCCTATTTGGAGCATTTTATTTGATTCAAGATGTCTATATCTTTCCCAACTGTGTTGTTTATACCCTTAATGATAGTCGTTGTTTCTGATATATTATGTTGTCTTTGCAAAAATAGATGATTTGTGATTTATTGGGTTGTCTATACACTAAAAGATAATTCATCTTAAATGTGGTGGAAATTGGGTTGTCCATACAGAAACAAATTGGACAAGTAAGTAATTCCAAAATCTATTTAATGTACACATTAATATGTCTACAACATTCTCAAATGGGGTTCCTATAAAAAATTAGAATAATAGGTAATTCATCTTAGTTGTACACTTTTTCATCTCAAATGGGAGTTAAATGTATTTCTGTAATTTGATTCAAATTTTTTGAGATCCTTTGATATATAATTGATCCATTTAAATGTTCTTTTTCATGAAATGTTAATGGTGGTTTCTAAGAAGAAATGAAACTAGGAAAACTTAGGGATTAATCTTCACTTCCATCATTTTTTGGATTCATCATAGAATATCTGATGTCTTCAATGGGTTTTATTGTTTTAATGTGATGTTAATTCAGCTAAGAATCAATTTTCAAATCATATAAAGAATAAAAATATATTTTTATGCCAAAAATAATGAATTCTGGTGTATAGATTTTCAATGCATAATTTTTGGATAGGGTATTGGACCAACACATCCACAAGAATATCTACCTTGCTAGCTTCAACCCTTTTATATTCCTTGTGATAAAAATTAATCTACAAGTTTCTAATAACAAACCTCCTAAATAAGTCCCCATTAATATCTATGAAATTTTAAATGGTACCTTAAGATTATATTTGAAATAATACACTAAATGACTAAGGTTCTCATGGAACTAAATAATTTTTTAGATATTGATTTAGGTTTCATTCTCATTTAAAATCACTATTACTATATTAATTACTTTGATAATACATATATGTCTATTTATTTTAATTATATTTCCAATAAAAAACATTCTACTTAAGCTTGTAAAACCACTAGTTATCTTATCAATGACTTAGGATTGATGCATAGGTAAAAATTACTAGTTTTTAACTTGATGAAGATATATGTCTCTATTATAACTTAATTATTTACTTATATAAAGTGAATGGGATTGTTTTTGGTAATTTCATCAAAAAAACCTAGAATTGGAAGCTAAAAATGACATACAAGTCACTTGTAATGTTAATGAGAAAATTAAACAAAAAAAATACAAGTTTCATTATGGTCACTTGTTAGATAATATTATTTTTATTTTTATAGGATTAATTATTATTTCTAAATCATCATTGGATTTCAATTTAAATTTATCTTATAGTCATCTTAAATTTTGTTATTTAATCCCTTTAGAAGATTTAGTTTATGAAAAATCATAGATGATTATAAATTAACAATGATGATATGGCCATATTATTACATTCCATATTATGTTCCAAGTATATCTAGAAAGTAAAGACATTAAAATGATTTATCATCATGATCACATTGGATTCAATTAAAATTTTACCAATAAAACGTGAGGATAGCTATTTGTATTTGAAACAAAAGTTTGGTTTTGTTAATCCATTTTTCAATGGGGTGGGTGATGTTAATAATTACATGGTAATGATGATTGATTTTGATTTAACCTAAAGATTCATATGACTATTGTGGATTAGAAGAAAAAATTTATCGAATATATTAATATAGGCATGAAGTATTCCATTTAATCCTTAATAATGTGTATCATGAAGAGTCAAAAGTTTTAGTTTCATCAGTAGTTGGTCATGGAGTTCACAATTCTGTCAAGGTATGCATGTTTAAGGTAACATATTGAGGGTTAATTACTATTTAAGTGTTCACACTAACATCATATCATTCTCATACTATTGATTGAATTATGAAGGCACAATTTAATTTCATTAGTTGGTGATGGAGTGTGTTAATAAGTCAAGTGATTCATGTTTATGGTAATATAATAAGGCTTAATTGATGTTAGACTAATCACACTAGACCCTTTATTCCCTTAACCTCATTCTTATATGATGGCATGAAATTTGAAAGAACATTTTGATTTAAATGATATACTCTGGATGACTAAGGATTTCTTAAGATTACATGGAATGAAACTAGATCCAAGATATGATCAAGCACCCAATGGATGATATAGGATTATGAGAAGCATTATGGGTTTTTATTTTATATTTTGTTTTTACATCACGAGTTTCTATTTTGAATGTACATATTCTACTTCTGTTAGGAATGTACATCTTGATGTACTGCTTGAGTTGTAGTTTTTTAGGTTGTTTTGATTATAAGTCGGTAAAGTATTGTTTTTTTAGATTTATGACATTATTTATTACTGATGTAGGTTGATTTTTGAATATCATTGATGGATTATAGAGGATTTTGAGATGTTTCTTGGGTTTCTATTTTTTAACAGGTTGAGTTTCTGTTTAGAATGTACATCTAGAAGTACTCATTGATTTCTTTTTTTTGACTCTTTTATTTTAATTATAAGTTGTCTATGTAATTATTTTCAATAGAATTATTATAGAATTAGGATGATTTTTTAAACCCATTGATGGATTCTAGAGGATTATAATAAGAAATTGGGGCCATCCAGCATGGTGGAGAATTAGGATATGCATGAGACTATACCAAAACATCATCTATTTCCAATAAATGTTAAACCTGGTTCTATATAAAGCTAGTCTCTAGAGCTGGAGTGGACTAGATGGCATGGATGGATCACTGGCATCATTGGGGTGCTAGAGACAGAGTTGAATAAATGTCATGGATGGATCTCCAGGAGTGGGTGGATCCTATTGGGGGGTCCAGTGGGGGTCAAGGATCGATCATGGGGGGATGCAATTTTTTTGTATAAAATATTTCATTATAATTATAACTTATCTTTTTCTAAGTTTGAACATGTGTTAAAATCATATTTGGTTTCATAATTAAAACTTTTGTATTATATATGAGAAAATAAAAAATGTAATATGAAATTTTACTACCAATTAAAATTTATAAATATTATTAAAATGTAATTTATAAAAATATATATATTATATATTGGTAATATTATTACAAACATATAATTTTTTCACTATAACCTATTTCCATAAAATTTATCCAATATATATATTACTTATTGGTATAATTATAATATCAAGATAACTATTTTATCTCTCATAAAAAAATTTAGAGATAGAGTTTTTACCAATGGTTTAGTGACATAGACATATATGTTGGTAAAAAATTTTACCAATAGAAAATTAACCATTACTAATAGATATTTCCCCTTTGAAAAAAGTGAAATATTTTGTAGTGAATTCAGGCCTTTGTAACAAACTAATCTATGTCATCATCCATATAGACACTTGAAATAGCCGGCCGTATACTCTAGGATCATTTCCACCACCTCTCTCAGGATAGAGACAAGTTCCACAGGTATCATACATAACCATTGGGGATGGTTTCACCCTAAATAAGCCAATAATAAATATCCAAGTCGGGAATTACCCTAAGAGAAATGTATAAAAGTCAAAGGATAGCTCCTAAAAATAAATAATAGAATAATATATAGTTTCAATGCTACAATGGAAGAAAAAATAAAAAAATAATGATCAAATTGGTCAGATTAAAATTAAATAATACCGGTTCCATAAAACCGATGGTCCGATCACCAGCTCCCTGTGACAGTTGAGTCACCACCATGACCCCAAAAACCATCTTATCCCAAAAATGTGGGCATCGACACCAAATTATAGGCCAAACCAGAAAGAAAACTATACAATACAAGAATACTACATACCAACCAACATGAGTATGTGGGGTATGAGATGAATACAATAGTATACCACTATGAGTCTATTTAATTTTTTTATAAAAGAAACCTAAAATGCTTGTTTGATGACAAGGAATGGAAAAATGGGTTTATTTATCTTTACCAAAGCATGGAACAGACCAAACATGAAACATAAACTTTCTTAAAGTGTACCATTTTTAAAAACATTACACAAAGTTGGCATGTTTTTTTCCAAAACAAAGATAATTTCAAAAGAACCCATATATTTTCCTTCAAAAAATAATTCATTGGAAAATTAAACAACCCCTTATTTTAAAATTTTAAAAAACATTATGACTATGAAAAATCACATTATAAACAATCCCCCCCCTTTAACTTAAATATTTTGGAACTCCCAAGTAGCAATGTAATAAAGGAAACAAGAGAAATCACAATCAATTCAACCATAGAATGTCTCAGTCAATATTGATAAATGGACGCAACATCACTATACAAAAACAAGGCTAATACATAATAGAATATAATCTATACAAATGATAATAAAAAAACATTCCACTATAAATTAAATTAATGACACAATATACACATAATTAATTATTAACATATGAAATATAACCTTAGGTATCACCTTAGGGACTAACGTGATAAATCGTGACATATATATGCAGACATACTTCTGGAAGGTTAACTATTACACATTTGTAAACTGAATCTCTATATCCTAATTCCTTATAGAAGATCCCACTATCTAGGTGTTAAATTAAACATGGGGGACAATCCAGTGAAAAAAATATACTATACAAAAAATATCCAACTACATCCCCTTTAGTAGAAACTATCTCCCCATTGAATAATAATGGAGGTGGTTTAATAATAGATCTTTTTTTCCTATGACCATAACAAATCAAATAGTGCTAAAACTATAATCAAATACTTTCCACCTCCCACACAACCCTTAAATGGGTCCTAAATCTATAAACCCAACATGAATCCCATATCAAAGCATCCATCACATGGATAGGCAGAAAATCATCAGTAAGACTAGGGGATCAACAAGTGGACAATAAAAAACACCCCCCAAGTTCCAAAAATGCCTTCACATTTCATATATATATATAACATATAAATATTGTAATACACCTTCTTTAAAAACATATAATCCAAACAAAATTCCAAGGAACATCATAAACATCAACAATCATAATAAAAAACCCAATGGAACTCCAATTCACTTTATAAAACCAATAAATAATTTGAATACTAGTGAAACTCTTCTAAAACCACCATTTCACATAAAAATAAATGAAAAATTAATTATCTCAATGATAACTATGCTAGTAATTTTTTAAAAGTTTTATACTATATAAAATACCCATTTCCAACCAAGATCTGTTTTAGAAATTAAAATTCACCCATTTCCCATATGAAAACCATCAATGTGAAAGAAAAAACATAAAAAAACCAAACCTAGATAAAACACACCATAATTATATAGGAAAAAAATAAATTTAAAACATCAAGTATCAATTAAAATCATAAATAAAATAGCGTGGAAAGGAAACAACTACCCCAAGTGGTAGAACCTTGTTTCCTTCAACAAAGTCCACCCAAAGGACTCTTAATATGGATCATAAACATTACAAAATAAAATACCAAATTTCTACCAACCCAAATGAAAAATATTTTCTTAACATGTACAATATTAGTTGAGTAGTTGGATAAAAAAGATATAAAAAAAATGAATAGAGAATTGGTCCTCATACCACTTGATTTAGGAAAAGAATCACTAAGTAACAACCTTGAAATCACCTTGGAGGCTCTTGAGAGAGAGATAGATAGAGATAAAAGAGAGGGTTTTATGTTATGGGTTCTAATAGTGTACTATTGGAGTGGATAACCCAATTAAAAATAAGTGGTAATGAAAAAATACCTGAAATTGGGAAGGCCACATGGTTGTGTCACACGGTCTGTAAAAATGTGTGCATATCTTGAGTTTTCCATTATCCCACACACTTGAGGATTCAAATTTTCCTCAAAAAAATTCCTTAACCATGTAAAAACTATTTAATAACCTATATTTACCATATAAGGTCTATACTAATTCTTCTTCATTGTTTCAAACCATGCATCTTAACCATAAACCCCTCAAAAACATTATAAAACTCAAAAATTCAACCCCAAACTCTCTGAATCAAATAGAAAAAGTAAAAATGTGTATACTACCATGAAACTAAAACCCTAAGGTGTCACATTTTCCCCACCATGAAACTTATTTCCCCAAGAACTCCCTCAAAAACTCAGGGATAGTGGTAATTGAAAGAGTACATTTTCTCTAACAAGGACTGAAACTTAAACCAACTTCCAAAACATTAAAAACAAGATCTCGAGATAAAAAAAACATACCTTAGGCTAACCACTAACAAATTATATATAACCCACCTAAATGAATAAAAAAATTCATAAAATAAAACTCCCCACTAAATGAGAGTAAAGATAAAAAAAGACAGTGCTTGGAGAGCCACTTCTATAATCTTCCATGAAATAAAGAATATCAAAATTCCCACCGTTACTCCAATGAGACCTCATAATTCCCAAAAGATATCACATAAAAATCATAAAAACTTCCTCCTGATTGTATGAGTATACTAGACCCAGATTTTATAACATCCTAACAAAATGCATCCTAAATAGTCACTCTATAAGAACATGAATAACACATAGAGTCCTCGAATAGTTTTCCACACTAATTAGAGAACATGAGTCTCAGCCCAGTTGGTGAGGAATCCTTAAGTGCATCCATGAGACCCATGTTCAAAACCAGGTAGAGGAATAATTCTGGGTTACTATAGTATTATTGTAGTAGGACTATAAAGGTACTATAGAAAGACTATGTAGGTACTGTAGTAGGTACTATAGAAGGTACTGTTCAGTGTTTTACCAGTCAGAACTATTCACCTTGGGCCACCGGTTTGGGTTTGGAGTCCTTAAGTCCTTCAGGACATCTAGGCCTTTGGGCCACCCAGTCCTTCAGGTCAATAAGGCTTTTGAGCCACCTTTAAGGCCTTCGGGACACCTCAAGGCTTTCAGGTCACATGATCAGTGCAGTTTCCCAAGACAGACTCTACAAAAAAGAAGCATCCCCAGAGGAGGATTCAGAGAAAGTGCACTCACCAGAGAAGAACCAATTCGATTTGGAAGAATGAGAGGGTATGGCTATGCCATGAGGACTAGCCTATTCTTACACGAGAAGCCTAACCAGACAGCCATGCAAAGGGTGGGAGCTACCATCATGATGCAGATGCTGGGGAGGGGCAGTTCCTTGTAGTTATAGTCTGGTTGAATTCTCTAAGACCTTTGAGTCATGTAATCTTATAAGCCTATGGGCCATGTAATCTCTAAGCCTATGGGAATTGTAAGGGGTCCCCCCTTCACACTAATTAGAATTTTATAAAATGGTGAAACATTATATAAAATCACAAAAAATGGAATATTGTATCTAATGATACATTATTTCACTAATAATGATAACTACCTGAAGACACCATAGGAAAACACATCCTCAAACACAAATAATATGTCACTAGACCTGATCATCATGAAAACCCACTAAATGTGACATGGGGGAAATCCAAAGAGGCCCATTACTAGACAAAGAATTACATGGTTCAACACATGGGCTAGAAAAATATATAAAGGGTAACTCATAGATAAAATCATGGAACACAAACTTATAGAATTGTGAAGACAAATCTAACCCACTATCTCTTATTACCTACACAGAAACCAAAAAATTACCCCTATTACCCTAATCATCACCCATGTCATACATATGTCATCCATAAAAAAACATCGATTAATGGTCTACACTAAAAATAAAAGAAAAAATGAATGAAGAATTAATGAGGCAAAAACATCTCAAACAATATAAAAATGGGTTCAAAATCCCACATTTATCTACAATATACAAGGAATTGTCTATAGAAAAGAGATGGGACAACCAGAAAACCAAAAACATTAATTATAATATAGGGATTTTATTAAACAATGATTATATTCAAACACACAAAATAGAAGAGGCAATGTAATGAACCATATAGATCTGAATATGGAACTATAATTCTTTCTCTAATTCCTAGCCATCTCATAGAACCTTAAAATTTGTATAGGACATACACATAGATTAAAGGTTTTCAGAGTTGATAGATATGAAGATTAAATGTTTCTAAACCTCCCACATTGGAAACAAAAAATTATCTTCCAATTTTTTAAATAGGAATAATAGGTTGAGAAGTCAGATTCCCATCCTCAATTATTCATTATTTCACTTTTTTTTTCATTGGACAATATTTAATAGCTTTGACCGTAGGTTTTCCAATGAAGATATCCCCAAGAATGGTGGAATTTTAAATCACTTCCACATATGTATTTCTTCTAGACTAAAGAACTGATGAATTTAATTATGGTTTATGTCCCCTAACAAAGAACAATTCCTTCTTTAAGTCATCTTTATCCAAATATAGAGAGAAGAGTACCAAGACAATGAAGCATTTCAAATAGTCCTTCACTAACTAATCAAAGTAAAGGATATCCTAAAATAGAATAACCTTATCATATATCATTTATTATAAATAAACCACTATAATAATTAATCCTTAATGTATCCCCAAGAGATATCACTGAATGGTTGGTCATGAATATAGAGAATCCACCGCTCCAAGACCAAAACATTAAACAAAGGAATGGTGAACCTCACCATAAAGGCTTTAGGATTATGTAAAATGTTGGAAGTTACTTCAATATGTTATCGCCACTCCATCATCTCACAAGATACTCAATCACCATAGAATACAATAAAATATTAATTCAAGAACTCTCATGCATGATGTAACGAACCAAACTCTTATCAATGAAAATTCCTCTTGATCTAATTAAATTTATTATTATGTAAGATGGTTATATAACATATGAACTTCCTTGGTTTTTTGTTTTTGGATTTTAAAATAGCCTTAAGAATTGTGACCGTTGCTAATGTAGCCATTGAACAATGATCACATGATTAGTATAAATATATGGCTTTAACAAATCCAATTTACTCAGAAAAAGGAAGCGATGACCTCATCGAGTAGAATTGCTCCATACGAATCCTATTTGTCAGATCCTGGAAAGAAAGTGGTGTCATTGGGATTCACTCTTGACCAATCTCAAGTTGAGCTTCAACACATGAAGGTTGAATGGAACCGCATAAGGGAGAAGTGGAAGTTGATAGAGATTACCACCCGAGCGATGTTATCCAAGCCACCCCAAGAGTCTGTCACCATCGCACACCTTACCCTTCGGTATTATGTGGGGGTTATAAAGGGTTATGTAACAAGAAATTATCACTATGATTATGTGCATTATTTTTTTATATAACAAATAATATACATTTATTTTATTATTGTTACTATGTAAATACTTTTTAATGCACAAATAGTATTATTTAGTTAATATTCAATTATGAAATCTATTTTGATGAATTAATGGATTTTGTAATTAAATAATATTTTAATAAAATATTATCACTAAATTACTTTTTATTAAATATAAATGATCTTATAACTATTATGAATATAATTGATATTTTTATTAAGGTTTGAAACAAGTTTTTCCAAAACCCATGAATTTTCGATAAATATAGGTTTTTAAAAAATCACATATTTAGAAAATTATTTAGATAAAATGAATATTATTTTGAGAATTAGGACATCAAAATTATCCAATAGTGAATTTTTCATAATTGTTCTAGACAATCGAATTTTTGGGTAAACATTAAATACCGTTTAAATATATAATGTGTTTTAGGACATCATAATGACCCCATATTGGTGTAATAAAATACTATAAACCATATATTCGTCCAATATATGTTTCACCACTAAAATAATGTGGTTTAGGTTTGTTTTATTTATTTTACAAAGCTTTAGTGGGCCCTTCAAGACTTACAAAACATTTTAACTTTTTAAATTGATTTCCTTAAGTGTGTGACTCACCTCCACATAAGAAAACCTAATATTTTAAGAAGCTAGTAAATTGGACATATAAAATAATGTTTTCCACTCCCCATTTGAAAAAACCATTGGAAAAAACCATTGGAAAAAACCATGGTCTGGTTTGTGTTTTTGATTAGTTTAATGTGTAGTGTCCCAAACCTAAATAATAAAGAATTCCCTCTATTTTCCTATACAAACCCACCCAATATCCCACTTCCTCATCACTAAAAGCCTTCGGAGATCATAAAACCTATTTCATACTCTCTCTAGAATCCTCCCAAGGCACCCCATGCTCCCAAGAAGCCTCTCTCAAGACCCTCCCAAGCCTCTGGGATCACACTTCCAAGTAAGGGATTCCTTCTGTTCCCACTTTATCCAAGTTTATTAATATTGTTATGCCCTTTTATTTTAAATTATAAATTTTGGGGTATGATTTGTCACCTCCCCTATACTTATATATTTTTTGTGATTATTTTAGACCCCTTTCTCGCTCATTAATGCCTCCCATGTACACCTATTACCATGCCGAAATTCTGTGAGGGATTTATCTCTCCTCATTTACATCCAAACAATTCTTTTGTATTATGCATATATATTCCATTAAATTTGTTGGGACATGTATCTATAAGACCCCCTTACTGTCCATTTCATGTATATATGTTGATAAATTTCTTTCTCAATCATCTACCATTTTTTTAAATTCTTATGTCACACCGTTACGCTGCCTAAATTGCACCACATTTTTACAAGACAACATCATTGTGTAGTGAATACCATGCCCATTTCTTTATCATGGGTATTCACATTTATGAACATTTACTTATTGATTATAGAGTTTCATGTATTAATTCCGCATTCCTTTATCATGGAATAAATGATGATGTTTAATGAATCCATGTGGTATTATCTATGTGGCTCACTTATGCATGAAATGAAATGTTTAAGAAGGGTGTGCCCTGATAGTGCTCCAATGCATTGGGTAAAGATTAGTATCATGATACGTCAAGTGAAATGAGGGTTTACTAATGATAATTCAAGTTCAATTAGGGTTTAATTATGCTCCATGTGAAATGAGCCTTGGCTCATGCTAATACCATGTTAAGTGCTGTCACCACATTTCCATGTTATGATAATCATGTTATATCATGCCTTTATGTTCATGTTTCTTTTATTATACATTGATATGAATATTGCATAAAACGTATTGAATTATTTATGTTATGCCTTGTTTACTCCCTTACTGGGCTTTATATCCCACCATTTCCTTATTCATTTCCTCAGGTTATCCCATGCAATGCTAAGTACGAGGGAATGTAGTGGTCATGTAAAGGATGTTTTCAATAAGGATGTTGTGTTTTATGTTTTAAGTCATTATGTAATGTTCCTAAGCCCTAAAGAAACTATACCTCTCAATCTTCTATGTTGTATCAAGTGAATATTTTCTGTAATAAATCATGTTTAAGTGTGTAATAAAATGCAGGGTTGTTATAGATGGCATTACAGGATAGGTTAATTTTTTTCGGATTAGGATTTGAAAACCCTATTGAAAGACTTAGGGATAAGACTAAGTATAATAAAAACATCCCTAAATTTTGGTGGGTATTGAGTAAGTGTTTTATCTAGAAAATACATACCAGTATGGATACGAGTAGGTAGAGGTAGCTCTGGCACAGATGTACCAAAGAGTGAAAACTTTGACAAGGAGTTTCGGGCTTGACCCGGGGTATCCTGGTACCCAACAACGGGACTTGCTACACTCTTGGTTACGAAAATCCTAGGGGATATGCTTTGGTAAATTTATAATCTTAGTATGAACCATTATTAAGGGAATAAAAAAATTCCCCTAAGAATATATGTTGGAATGTAGATCATGGATAACCTAGATCGAAGCCTATAGATTCATAATTTAAGGAAATAAATGTTATTTATAAGTCATTAGTTTTTTTCCTTGGATTACCCTTTATGTGTTACTCCTAACTTTTCTTTTATTCCAGCTAGTGGATACTAATAGGAGGACTCGAGCTAAAAACTGATGTGAAGATCAATGAGATGACTGTTCTAATGTGATACCCAATCCAATGGGAGTGGGAATCACAAACTTTCTCATGATGCTCTCTCAGTTAACTGAAGATTTGAATAGAAACATGGTTCAAGAGGAATGTTCATCCTGTCCTAATAAAGAAAAACTCACAATTGAGAGCTTCATGAGACAAAGGTCTCCTAATTTTAATGGATCATCTGATCCCTCAATTTCAGAACAATGGATCAACTCCATTGAAATGATCTTATCCATCATTCAATGTTCCGAAGAATAGAAGGTTCTCCTGGATGCATATCGTATGGAGGGTGAAGCTGATCAATGGTGTACATTGATAAAAAATACAAAGCCTTAGGAAGAGATCGAGGCATTGAAATGGAAGGTTTTCTGGAAGATGTTTTTCGGTAAATATTTTCCGCGAACCCTCCAAATTAATATGGAAAGGGACTTCCCTTCCCTTAAGAAAAAAGATGATGAATCCATCAGAGATTATGAAGAAAAATTTACAAGGCTTGCAAAATACGCCTATGGATTTGTCGTTACCCCTGAATTCAAGGTTGAATGCTTCTTTGGTGGAAGAAAACCTAGCCTATGGAAAGCCATGGTGATTCGTGACATCAATAGCTAGGAGAAAATTGTCTGATGTTCCCTCAAGTCCGAAATAGAGATCATCAAATCTCAAGGGTATCATTGGGATATTAAGCATAATGTGGAATTCAATTCTGGAAGTCCAATGGATAAACCCAATGGTGCTAAGAAAATCTAGTACCCCTCTTTCCAAAGGTGTGGAAAGAAGTACCCCAGAAATTGCCTGTAGGGGACGAGGAAATGCTTTAGGTGTGAAAGAGAAGGGAACCTAGCCATTAATTGTTCACAAGAAAACCCCACGGCTATGAAAGAGGAGAGGAAAACTCCATTAAAACCTCAATGCATTGTTCATTGCTTCAAATGAAAAGAACCCTAGCACCTTGAAAATTAGTTCCCTAAGCCAAGGGTTTTCAGAGGCAACCAAAAACGTCCAAGGTATAAAGGGAGAGATTTTTCCATCACTATCGCCGAAGTGAACCCCAACAAAAATGTGGTGATAGGTATGCTTGTTATTCATTCAAGAATAGAAAACATACTTTTTGATCCTGGTTCTACACATTCTTTTATTTTCCAAACTTTTAGTAGAACAATCCCAACACCACCACAAATCATGGAAGTAAAGATGTCGGTGAGTATGAAAAATGGGTCAATTATTTCATCCCATGAATATAAATCCTCCCCTATCATAATCGGTGAATTGAACTTCCCAGAAAATCTCATCATACCCCCTTGGGTGGAATTTCATGCAATTCTCATCATGGATTGGGTTTTCTTATATAGAACCAACATAAATTTACGTGAGAGGGAAATCACTCTCCATTTGGGGAATCAAACCCCGATTCTATACAAGGGAAAGGAGGAAGATGAATCTTCTTTAGAAACATCATCTAAAGTGTGGATATTATTACCCTATGAGCATGCATATCTGGCTCAGATGCTTGAGTCTAAGGAACCAACCGTCCTTGAAGACATGCATATTGTGAGGGAATTTGATGAACTGTTTCCTAAGGAATTTCCTGGTCTTCCTACTAGAATTGATGTTTAATTCTCAATTGACCTTATACATGAGGAATTTCCAATATCAAAGACTCTGTATATAATGGCTATTACAGATCTTGAGGAGCTAAAGAAACAACTATAAGAGAATCTGGATGAAGTGTTTATACACCCAAGTGCTTCACCATAAAGTGAACCAGTCATGTTTGTCAAGAAGAAGGATGGGTCAATGTGCTTTTGCATCGATTATCATGAGATTAACAAAATCATGATAAATAAAAGGTATCCTATACCACGAATTGATGACTTGTTTGATCAGATGTGTGGAGCACAATACTTATCCAAGGTGGATTTGTGGTCAGGATATTATCAAGTAAGGGTAAAGAAGGAAGATATCCCCAAGACAACTTTTCATACAAGATACGGGCACTATGAATTCATAGTAATGCCTTTTGGACTCACTAATTCTCTAGAAATCCTCATAGGCTTGATAAATAGAGTATTTAGAGGTTACCTCGATAAATTTATGGTAGTATTTATATATGATATTATAATATACTCCAAAACCAAGGAGGATCATGAGAGGAGCATCTAAGAACTGTACTAGAGACCTTGCAAAAGGAGAAGCTCTATGAAAAGTACAACAAGTGTGAGTTCTAGTTGAAGGAGGTCTCATTCTTTGGTCATATCATCACAAGAAATGAGATATCTCTGGATCCCTCTAAGACCGATGCAATAGAGGGATGACCAAGGCCAATTTCTGTAATGGATATCCATAGCTTCTTTGGGTTAACTGGATATTATCACCGATTTGTGAGAAATTTCTCCTAATTGTCCAATCCTATTACCAATCTAACTCAGAAGGGAGTAAAGTTTTCTTGGAGTGATGAATGTGAAGAGAGCATCATGGAGTTGAAAAAGGAGGATTATCACTACACTTGTGCTCAATTTAACCATAAGTAGAGAATTTTTTTGGGTATTCAGTGATGCTTTGAAGAATGTCTTGGGATGTGTGTTGATTCAAAATGACGAATCCATTGCCTATGCTTCAAGGAAATTGAAAATTCATGAGAAAAAATATCGAACATATGATCTGAAGTTGGATGCAGTGATCTTAACTTTAAAAATTTGGTGGCGTTATCTCTTTGGTGAGAAGTGTGAAATATATAAGGACCATAAAAGCCTCAAGTATATATTCACACAAAAAGAGTTGAACATGCGCCAACGAAGATGGTTAAAGCTGATCAAATACTATGACTGATCAATCCATTACCACCATGGGAAAGTGAACTAGGTGGAAGATGCTCTAAGTAGAAGGGACCCAACAGTTCTATCATTGATGAGAATTGTAAAGGATCCAATCTTCTTAGATTTGATGAATATGGACATGGGAATCACAAAGAAGGTAATATTATTAATCCTTTCACAAATGATAGCTCAACCGTATATTTTGGAAATATAAAAGGATTATCAGAAGGATGATGTGGGAATTCCGAAGAAGGTGGAAACTATTAAAAAAGGGAAATCATTTCAGTTCAATGTTAACGAAGAAGGAATTGTGAGATTTAGTAAAATACTATGTGTTCCATCAAGTCTGGAGCTGAAGAAATAACTTTTGGATGATGCACATAGTTTAAATTTATCCATCCACCCAGGAAACAAAAAGATGTATCGAGATCTCTGAGAGCACTATGGGTGGGATACCATGAAGAAGGAGATCGCTGAGTATACATCAAAGTGCCTGGTGTGTCAGCAAGTGAAGGCTGAGAGATAGAAGTCTAAGGGGATGATGCAACCATTACCCACATAAGCATGGAAATGGGATAACATCACCATTGACTTTGTCAACAGACATCTAAAGACATCCAAAGGAAACAATTCTATCTAGGTTATTGTGGATCATCTTACAAAGACTGCACACTTAATTGCTATTCGGGAGGATTTCTCACTAGATGAACTGGCACAGATATACTTCAGAGACATGGTAAGGATATATGGAGTAACACTATCTATTGTATCCGATCAAGATCCAAGATTCACCTCTAAGTTTTGGATGAGTTTTCAAGCTCTGGATACAGAGCTGAACTTTAGTACGACTTATCATCCTCAAGCTGATGGCCAATCTGAGAAAACTATCCAAACACTTGAGGACATGTTGAGATCATGCTAAATGGACTTGAAAGGAGGATGGGATCAACATCTTCCTCTTATTGAGTTCTCATACAATAATAGTTTCTAATAAAGCATCCAAATGGTTCCTTATGAAGCCTTTTATGGGAAGAGGTGCAGAACACCAATATGTTGGGATGAAGTTGGGGAGAAAAAACTCATAGGTTCATAAATGGTTGAAGAAATGGTGGAGAAGGTTAAGACCTTCTAGAAACACATTAAAGCTGCTCATAGTTGACAAAATAGCTCTGTAGATAATCATCGATGAGACTTAGAGTTTGACATTAGAGACATGGTATTCCTCCACATATCACTGTGGAAGAGATTTATGAGATTTGGGAAGAAGGGAAAGCTTATCCCAAGGTACATTGTCCCTTTTAATATCTTTGATCGCATTGGAGCAGTGGTCTATCAACTAAAACTTCCACCAAACCTATCTCAAGTACATAATGTGTTCCATGTATCACTCTTAAGGAAGTAAAAACATGACCCATATCATGTACTTAATCTAGAGGTGGTACCATTGTAGAATGACCTCTCATATAAAGAGAAGCTGGTGAAGATCTTAGATCATAGGGAAAAGTTTTATGAAATAAGACAATTCCCCTCGTCAAGGTGTTTTGGAGAAACCACAAGTTTGAATAAGTGAGGTGGGAATCAGAGGAAGTGATAAAGCAGAGTTATTCTCATATTTTTAGTGTGGGAAATGGAATTTTCGAGGGTGGAATTTCTTAAGGGGGGAAGATTGCAATGACCCAAAATTTTATCAATAAAAATTCCTCTTGATCTAATTAAATGTCTAATTATGTAGGATGGTTATATAAAATATGCACTTCCTTGGTATTATGATTTTAGATTTGAAAATATCGTTAAGAATTTTGATCATTGCTAATATAGAAATTGAACAATGATCACATGATTTGTATAAATATAGTAAATTAACAAATCTAATTTACTCAAAAAAAGGAAGCAATGGCCTCATCCAGTAGAATTTCTCCATACGAAGACCATTTTTCGGATCTCATAAAGGAGGTGGAATCATTGGGCTTCACTCTTGACCAAGCCCAAGCTGAGCTTCAACATGTGAAGCTTGAACAGAACCACCTATGGGAGAAGTGGAAGTTGATAAAGATTACCACCTGAGCGATGTTTTCTGAGCCACCCCAAGGGTTTGTCACCATCGCACACCTTACCCTTCGGTCTTATGCGGGTGTTATAATGGGTTATGTAACAATACCTTATCACTATGATTATGTGCATTATTTTTTTATATAATATATAATATACGTTCATTTTATTATTGTTACTTTGTAAATAGTTTTTAAAGCACCAATTGTATTTTTTTAGTTAATATTCAATTATGAAATCTATTTTGATGAATTAATGGATTTTTTAATTAAATAATATATTAATAAAATATTATTGATAAATTATTTTTTATTAAATATAAATGATCATATAAGTATTATGAATTCTATTGTGATTTTTATTAAGGTTTCAAAGCAAATTTTGTCAAAACCCATGAATTTTTGATAAATGTCTGTTTCTATTTTAAAAGTAAAAATTAAAAGATTTCGAAAATTATTTAGATAAAATGAATAATATTTTGGAATCAAAACATTGAAATTATCCAATGGTTATTTTTTCATAATTTTCGGAGATAAAAAAAATCTTGTGTAAAAATTAATTATTCTTTAAATATATATTGTGTTTTATGACATCATAATGACCCAATATCTATATAATAAAATACTATAAACATTATTTTCAGATATTATATGTTTTACCATTAAAATAACATGATTTTAGGTTTTTTTGATTTATTTTACAATTTTTTAGTGGGCCCTTCAAGACTTACAAAACATTTTAACCTTTTAAATTGATTTCCTTGAGAGTGTGACTCATCTCCACATAAGAAAACCTAATATTTTAAGAAGTTAGGCCATTAAATTTATAAAATAATGTTTTCCAATACCCTTTTGCAAAAAACCATGGGAAAAACCATGGTATGTTTTGTGGTTTTGATTAGTTTAATGTGTGATGTCCCAAACCTAAATAATAAAGAATTCCCTCTCTTTTCCTATATGAAACCACCTAAGATCCCACTTCCTCTGCACTCGAATCCTTTGTAGTTCATCCAACCTCTTCCCTAATCTCTCTATAATCCTCCCAAGGCGCCCAAGCTACAAATATGCCTCTCTCAATCCCCTCTGAAGCATTTGGGATCACACTTTCCAGTAAGGGATTCCTTATGTTCCCATTTTATCCAAGTTTCTTATTATTGTTATGCCCTTTTATTTTAAATTATAAATGTTGGGGTATGATTTATAACCTCCACCCATATTTCCCTATTTATTTCTGTATGATGTTAGTACCATTTATATCTCATTAATGCCTCCCATGTTCACCCGTTACCATGCCGAAATTCAGTGAGGGGTTTATCTCTCCTCATTTACATCCAAGAAATTATTTTGTATTATGCATCTAAATTCCATTAAATTTGTTGGGAAATGTATCAATATGACCCACTTACTGTCCAATTCATGTATATATTATGAGACACCCTTTTCTCACTCATCAACCATTTTTATGAATTCTTATGTCACACCATTACGCTGCCCAAATTGCATCGCATTTTTCAAAGCCAATGCCATTGTGTAGTGAATACCATGCCCATTTATTTATCAAGGGTATTCAAATTTATGAAAATTTACTTGTTGATTATAGAGTTTCATGTATTAATTCCAAATTCATTTATCTTTGAATAAATTATGATGTTTAAAGAATCCATGTTGTATGATCTATGTGGCACACTTATGCATGAAATGAAATGTTTAAGAAGGGTGCACCCTAATAGCGCTCCAATTTATTGGGTAAATATAAGTATCATGATACATCAAGTGAAATGAGGGTTTAATAATGATAATTCAATTTAAATGAGTGTTTAATTATGCTCCAGGTACAATGATCCTTGGATCATGCTAATACTATGTTAAGTGTTGTCGCCACATTTCCATGTTATGATAATCATTCTATATCATGACTTTATGTTCATGTTTCTTTTATGCTCTATTGATATGCCTATTACCAAACATGTATTGTATTATTCATGTTATTCCTTGTTTACTCTCTTAATGGGATTTATAGCTCACCCTTTCTTTATAAAAGTCCTCAGGTTATCCCATTCAATGCTACGTATGAGGGAATATAGTGGTCATATAAAGGAAGTTCTAAATAAAGATGTTGTATTTCATGTTTTAAGTCATTATGTAATGTTCATAAGCCCCAAAGACACTATAACTCTCTATTTTTTATGTTGTATCAAGTTAATATTTTATGTAATAAATCAGGTTTAAGTGTGTAATAAAAATCAGGCTTGTTATACATGATCTGCGAGCTGTGAAAAACATGGCTCTAAAAATGCATCATGAATCTGGATAGAGTCCGAGACCGATTGGATTACTCAGGGATTAGTAAGAAAACCACCTGATTCATTCTCTCTTTGGAATTCCAGTTCTTTCACAGGATACTCATTATAAATAACCACAAATAAAAACCTCAATAAAAATTCTTTTAAATCCAAAAATAAATAGGCCAACCACAAAAAATACCAACTAAACAAAAATTATAATACCACCTCAAAACATCCACAAAAGGAAAAAAATCTCATGAAACCAAATCAAGGATACGATACCCAATTAAAAATTCCAAACCAAAATGTAAGGAAATTTTTTACACTGAATACCCCATGTATTTTGGTACTATCATAACCCCAAAATACATATTTCTAATCAAATCAATTTTAACATAGTTAAAAAATTTCCATAAGATAACCTCAACTCACCCAAAGCATTTTATGAGCTTAATATTCAACTAAACCATGAAATTAATTCTTTAAAAACCAATACAACCGATAAACATGTTCTAGATTTCAGATGCTTTTTACACCAATGAAACTCAATAAATAAAAATAGAGACTTAAAAAAATTTAAATTCCAAGACATCAAGCATTCAATTTAATAAAAATTCATAAGCCACAAAACATCACATAAAAACTCAAAAACAAGAACCACCAATCACATGAGTGGTCCAAACCATTGAGGGAGGTAAAAAAATAAAATTTTCCCAACCTTCACCCATATAAATAGTTATTTAACATGGATTTTCAAACCGTCCTCCAACCATTCAAGTTCTATTATATGTTTTTTCATAGTGACTTCCATGGGATGCATATGGTTTGACAGACCATGCACCTTAATCGTGTTCCCCTTGAATTTATCCCAAATTTTCATTTAAATAAGATGATTCATAGACATTCTCCAAAATGTCACAAAAAATTATATTAATAGAACTCCATACCAAAAAAATAAAGGATGAGTGACCTTATATCTAAACCATTCAAAGAAGCCTCTTTAACACCAATGGAAAATTGAGATTAAACACAAGGAAGAGTTTCCAAGGCACTCCCCTAGCCCTACCAACAAATTCCTGATGGTTCTATCTGCTTTATACCAATATCCCCAAGAATAAGTAGAAGGTAAATATCAAGATCCCATGAATTTTTCAAGAACCCTAGTTTTCTAATACCATTTTCTTACAAACCAATAATGGCCTATATTTAAATCAACACCATAACTGACCTGCCACATATCTGAGGAGCATCCCCGATCACCTCAAGTAGGTGAAAATCATCAAGTGTATCATATATAATTTCTGGGAATGGTCTCACAATCAAGATGAAAAAATAAACATCCAAGAAGGGCATAACCATAATATACAAAGATAAAATCCAAATGACAACTTAAGATATAAATAACCAAATAAATCAGAGTTTCAAAGCAATAATGTAAGTATAAATAAATATAAAGGAAAAAAAATATCATTAAAAAACTAAAGACAACCGATTCTATGAAATATATGGTTTTATTATAATCACCATGTGACACTCAAGTCACCACTAAGATCCCAGAAACCATTCACATCCCAAGGAAGGTGACACCAAAACCAACCTAATGTAAAATCCACAAGATAAGAAAACTACAGACCCACCAATATCTGTATGTAGGGTGTGGTATGAAGACATTAGGATACCACCAACATTCCATTTAATATCATTGATAAAAGAAACCAATTATGAATGTTTGAAAATAGGCGTTAGAAAAATGGATTTTCTTTCCCTTTCCCCAGACATTGAATAAAACTAACATGAAATATAAACTTTCTAAAAGAGTTAAAATTGTAATACCATTTAAAAATGAAAGTAAATTATTTTCTAAAAAATTAAATTCCAAAATAAACCAACCCTTATCCTTTAAAACACCAAAAATTTGAAAATGAACCTACCCATGGTTATAAATAATTCGAAAGAATTCCAAATGAGAAAACCTGGTTGGAAAAACGTTTCCCCATTTTCCTTAAATTATTTTAATCATCCAAATAATAAGTATTGTAATGAATCCATGGAAGTAAAAATAAATAAAACAATGTAATGTTCCAGAATATACTTGTAAATAGATGGAACATCACTAATAAAAAACAATGATAAACCATAAGTGAATAAAATCCATTCAGAAAATAGGCAATACATATGCCATGAAATTAGAATATTATAACATTAGATACATAGCATGAAAGTATATCATATGATACATAAAACGAGGGAGAATTGTAGTGACTAATGGGATATATCATGACATGTATAGGTAGAACTAAGGCCGATATGTTAAAGGTCACACATCCATCAATCAAATCACTATAACCGGTATCACTAGTGAAAATCTCACCAACCAAGCATAATATACAACTAGGGATTACTACATAGTGCTAAAAATCAACTATCCCAATAATGTACCACTTCTTACCAATTAGTACCCTTAGTCTAAAAATAAAATAATAATGGTGGTGGGATATGAAAAAACTATTTTATATTATGTCAATGACAAAGCCCCATGGGATAACACCACAATCTATTCCTTCCAATCCCCAAAAATTCCCATAAATAAATATTATATCCTTAAACACAACATGAACTTTGTATCAATGTATCCATCACATGCATAATCATAATCATTATAAATAACAAAATGGGATTATAAAGTGAATAATAAAAAACAACACACAATTTCAACCCAGGATTTTACCTATCTTATATATATAAAACATATACACATGTAAATCCCCTTTTTTAAAAAATTTTGGAAACCCAAAATAAATTCCAAAGAACATTATAAGAATCCATAACCATAATAAAACAAACCAGGGGAACTCCACTTCAAATTACAAAACAACAAAACCATTTTAATAAAAAAATTGAAAATCAATTGAAAATCCGGTTTTCATTAAAACCTAATGAAAAGTTGATTTTCTCAATGAAAACCATTCTAGTAATTTTATCCAATATACAGGATTCATAATATACACATTTAATTCCATAAACCAATTTAAATATTTCATTCCACACATTTTCCTTATGAAAACAAATAATGTTTATGAAAAACCTTAGAAAATCAGACCTTGATAAATCAGACCATCATTATCCTGGTTAGAAATGGATTTAAAACCTAAAAATTAAAGAAACTCTAAAATAAAATAAATTTGAATAAAAATCCCTAACTCAAGTGGTGGAAGCTTGTCTCCTTTCGTGAAATCAAATGGAAAGGAACACCTAATCTGACTAAAAATCATTAAAAACCAAAACACCCAATTTCTATGAATACTAACCAGGAAAATAATCCAAATATATCCCCTAGGGTTATAATAGATGGATAAAAATAGATAAAATAGAAGGAAGAGAGAAGATAAGATCATTACTCTTACTCTAAAAAATTAATCACTAATAAACCACCATGGTATCACTATATAGAAGTTTTTGAGAGTGGGAGATCTCAAAGGGTGGATTTTGGTTCAAGGGGTTCAAATGGAGGAGTTTTGGGTGAAATCACTACATAAAAAGAACACCAAAAAGAAAAAATATCCCAAAATGAGTAGGCCACACAGTTTCCTCCCATGGTCTGATAAATTTTACACATACCATGAATCTTCCACTCTTTCATACCCTAGAGGATATATGATTATATCACATGGTTTCCTTTTCCTTGGAGATACAATGTGATCCCATTTTTCCATAACTACCGTCCCCCATAGTTTTTACTATGTGTTTTCCAAACCGTTCTTCTTAATGGTGCACCCTTAAAAAGCTACAAAGAACTAAAAATTTCAACCCAAAACACATAGAACCCAATGGGAGAAACAACCAGTTGGAAACTAGAATGAAATAAAGACTAAACAATTTCATATTTTTTGGTTAATGTAAGATAATTATGTGATTTATTCAAAGTGAACCATATAGGATAATTCATGAAACATATGGAATTCACATAGGTAGAAAAGAATGTTGTATGGGATTATATCTGTACGTATTGAGTGATATTTATAGAATCTAAAATTATATAAATATAAATGTACAAAAGTATAAAATGAATTTTTCCATGGGGATAATGATCTGGAATGATTTGAACAACTTTGATTTAAGTAAATGAAGTAGTAGGAAACAAAATAAAATCTGATGAGTGAAATATAACACTCCAAATCATTGAGGTATTTAAAATAAGTGATATTTGAGGAGTTTTTAGACCAAGATATTAAATATTGTTGAAAAAATTACAAGTGTGTGTCTCATGGATATTAAAAGGATTTTTGGATTGTGAATTTAAACTAGATCCAAATGAGTTTTTATAATTTCCAAAATAGGAAAATCCTACTAATAATTGAGGAGTTTCCATGTAAAAATTGAATTATGTTATTAATATTATGTTATTATGTGCATATTAATTTAAGATTTTGGTATTAATGGTTGATTTTGAGAAATAGATAAAAATCACATAAAATAAATGAGGTATTTTTGAGAGCCGGATAATTTCTATTATAAAAAATATATAAAATTCTAATGTCTTGAGTTTCTTCAATGGAGAAGAAGATATGCTACCCAAACATTGATAAGGAATACAAAGATCATATATAAACCAAGTGAGTTTCAAGAATATTAGTTTTAATCACTATGATTTACTTCTGACGTCCTTACCTGATATACTCATGCATAACTAATGAAACAGTTTCTCATATTGGAGGGCTATCATCAATAGGTGTAATTTATTATTTTTCAAATCTCTATTACGGACGAAGTTAAGTCTCCTTTAGAATATTCTAAAATTCATAGGAACACATTGGAATCTATGTTTGGAGACAATTATTGAAGGGAACATAGTGTACTATATGTTGATAGGACTGGACTCTCTTTAGTTGAAAATAATTATTAAATATGGTCGATAATCCATTTTTTAGGTAAAATAATTTGGAATGGAGTTGGATTTTAGGTTTAACCTTATAAATTCAATGTGCTGATTTCAATCATTTATTTACAATACACGAGGATAGGCTATGATATTTCTCTAGGAGGATCAAAAAATTCATTTTGACTAAGTGGTTAAAATTTAAATCTGAATATTTTTTAAAAACAAGTCCACTACTTCACCCCACTCATGGTGGTCTATACATCTTAGGAAATTTTGAGGGGTCTTAGAGAAATCTTACATCTAAATACCTATAAAGTGTTATGAGAAATATAAAAACATAAATTAGTTAAAATATGATGTTTTCACACAATTTATGGGATGACTTATCATTTTTAGGAATAAGAAGCTACCCTATCACATATCACTCATTACAGAGGTGATATATGCTTCTACATTTGAATTTCCACCCATTTTTAAAGATGCTTCTATGAATAAATATGATAAGGGAAATATTGATTTAGATGGTAAGTCTCTGATATATATATATATATATATAATAATTTCTTTATCAGAAAAGTTTTAAACCAAGGTAATGGATCTTCAGTATATAGATAACTTATTTGAAAAATTAATAAAAAATTATGAAGGCAATTTCAAAGTTAAATAATAAAAGTTATAAGTCTAGAGAATCCAATTTGAAGTTACAAAGATGGATGATGATAAGACTATAGAGGAATAATATAGAAAAATCAACAAAATTATGAGAAACATCTGTAGTTTTAGTGCGAATAAATAATATTCTACCATTGTAAAAAATGACGAGGAAGTTTCATAATCAATTTGAAAAAAATATTATCCCTGAAAGAAATAGAGTATTCGATATTAGATGAGTCCCAAAATATCCTCATAGCCTACGAAATCAGTAATTCTATATATTTCAAAATTAAACCCTAAGGTTAAATTTCCATTTATTCTATGATAAAATGGAAATTCAAAGAAGAAAAATATGATGCATTAAGAAGTTCAAATAATGATGAATCTAATAATGCTCTCCAAAAAATAATTTCTTGTTTTGAAAACATATTCAAGAAGGGAATATGTAAAGGAATGTGTTATAAGTTTAAAGGATCATATAATTAGGATGATATTATTCATATTGAAAAAAAATCTAATAATGAAAATTGAAGATTCTGAATCATATTAAGAGTATAAGAAATAAAATAGAAGAAGATGGGTAAAAATAATAAGACATTTATTAGAAGTAGTTGAATTTTAATAAGAAATAAGAAATAATAAAACCAATTGTTTTCATCAGATGTTGTGGCTAACTTAATTTATCAATATGAGAAAGTATTTTCCTAAGCAGGAAGTGATAATGATGGAGAAGAAAGGAGTAAACTTGAGTGGGAACTGAAAAAGAAGTTGGAATATTATCTCGATCATATTACATAACTCAATAAAGAAAAGTGAAAGATAGAAAAGGAAAATATGATTGTATAAATTGAAATACATTGGTATAAGAAAACTAATGTGTAAAAAGATAAAAAGAACTTACATAGTAAGGAGGTATCCTATATTGGTGAGATCAAGATGTAAAAATTAAAGATAGCTAAAGAAGAAAAATGATATGTGAACACAAAGAAAAATTAGTTGAAAATATAAAAGAACTATTTCAGTAATGGTATATATGTATCACTGGTTAGCACAAGATTAACATGTCTAAATAAGGATTAAATAAATTAGATGATTTTAAAGGAGAGACTTGTCAAAATTTTGAGCTGTAATATTCAAAATAAAAAGGTAAATATTAACCAATTAAGATTTAAGGAATATATATTTTCTCTAATAATGTAGGTGGTAAAGTAAAAATGTGGAGGTTTAGACTAAGAATGATGAAAGGAAATATTCTATAGAAAAATAAGGTAGAAAAGATCAAATAAATCTATTTATCTTAAAAAACCATATATCTTACATTTCAATAGGAAAATAAAAACACAAATCAAGATAGATATAGAACCATTGTGGAAGATCAATGTTTTAATGATGTTTCGAGTGTTGTTGTATGAATTTACATTAATCCTAAATTATTTGTTATATATATATTTTATAGGAAATAAGAATAGGCCAAAGGGTATTTTTAGTGAGAATATTAGGAAATAATCTAAGAGGAGACACCTTATTAACAGAGCTGTTCTGAAGCTTTATACACTAACCTGGTTTCATATTATAGAATTAGTTTATGGATGATATAGTTTGTAAGGATATAATGATAAGGTATGAATTAAAATATTTGAATTATAATTTCTATATTCTATGTAATGGAATTAAATAAAACTTAAATATAGTGGTAATTCATTTAAATAGTGGGATAAAGTTGAGAAAATTAACAATGAGTGCCTAGTAATTTGGAAATATCAGTTGAAATTTTCTAAAAATATGGAACAACTTGAAAATATTGGTAGATAAAAATACAAACAAGTAGCTTCACCTGGGGAAACTATGTTTCATTATAATTCAACCACATATTATTATTTATAAATAAAAAATAAATGGGCCTTGTAAGATGAGGTGGAAGATAATGAGAAGTAATAAAAATGTAGTGGATTGAAAATCCCAAGAAATACTTGTGAAAAATGTGATAAGTATGGACATGTTTAAAATGAATACATGACTATTATACCATCATGTGAAAAAATTATGAGGATGAAAATTTAGGAAACACACAATGATGTTTCATTAACTTCTCAGGTAATATAAATTATTTAATATAAGGAAGTAGTTCATTAATGAAAAAATAAAAGAGAGGAGCTTCTAAATAAAAATATTCCTAGTTTGGGGGAAACTTCTAACCACAATGTCACTTATAAAGAATTAAATAGGTTCCTACTTTTTTCCATTTTTTGTCTATTTATGAGATAATATGTAGGGAATTAATGGTGTCAAGTGTGTGATATATACCATTTACAAAAAGGATAATGTTTAGATAGTTATCTTAAGAAAACACTAAAATTATTTGTCATTGTGTACTTTGTGAAAAAATTAACCATGATAAAATGGATAAAATGGATAGAATTGAATCCTTTATTGGGGATAAAATCTAAGCTAAAATTTATTATTTTCAACAATCCATAAAACATGAAATATCTAGGTATATTTAAAAAGTTGAGTTTGGAGGAATGGAAATCACACTATCCTTATATGTTTATAATTGAATTTAATGAATGTTCGATGGGGTATTTCTAGTTGATTAAATTATGAGAATAAGGAGGAGTTTCATGACTTGTAAAATAACAATTTTTATGGTTTTTCAAGATGTGTTTAGTATACATGTTTATTTCTATTTTATTCAACCCTTGAAATTATAATTGTTCTGTTTTTTGAGCATGGTATCATATGAATTCTCATAAATGGAAATCTGAGAAAATCTTGGAATCATATCCCTTATTTACTTCAACATTCTAGACCATATAGAGTTTGAGTACAAAAAATAAAGTCTCTATTATTTGATAATCATGTGGTGTCTTTTTTTTCACTAATTTTAAAAAGTGGGAGAATAAAAGGTGATTTGATTTAAAAGAATACATATAGATGTGAAGACCCTTTATATTGAGATATTCATTTATTCTCAGTAATAGAGATATGAAATAATACATAGAATCAAACATATTTACTTTTTTGAGTTTTTATATTCCCAAAAAATTCAAAGGGGTAGATTTAAGGAGCCTAAGATAGAGTTTTATTTCTTTTCAATTGATCAATATGTATTTGATGATACATGGTGTATTTTCTTAGATTCATTGGTTATAATTGGATTCCATACCTCATAATTCACCAATGAAAGTCTATGAAATTATTTAAGTAATACTATGATCTATAGAGAATGAAAAATGTGGATTTATTCATGATGAAATCAACTGATGAAGTTCTAGACAAAGTGAAAATTTAATTTTTATGATTTTTGGGATTATCTTAAAAGGAATAAAAGGAAAGTGTTGATGGATTAATTAGAACAATCTAAAATAATTCCGAGTTGTGTTGAAGTGGGTGAAAAGGACTAGAAGTTAGCTGATGAGGAGATGAGTCTATTTGACTAAAGTTTTTTATTCCACAGATTTATGTACGATACTTCTAGCATGTATTCATATCCCCATAGAAGACTCTATGATCTGAAAAAAATCCCAATAAGGTTATAAAATACACATAGTTTAATGATACTTAATATTTGATTTCATGATTCACATTGGCATTTATTCCAATATAAGATAATGTTGTGACATGGATGAGGTGAACCTAGAAGAATAATTCAATCCATGTATGAAATTTATATATGTGTCTAAAAATAACATAATGGATTATATCCTTATAAATGGGGGGAGATTTATAGAATCCTAAAATCATGAAATTGGACGGTCTTAATGGAAAAGATGCTTGATGCCATGCATATGGTGATCTCAAATAGTTTTAAGAAGCATGATTTGAGGAGAATAACCCATAGAAAATTAAATAATACATGATTAAATAAATATGAGACACATAATATTTTTAGTATTTAAAATTAGTGTGAATTGAGGGGTTTTTGAGATTGATATATTTAATATCATGGAAATAATTAAATTCTTAAGTATTTTATAGATTGAATGGAATTTTTGACCAGGAATTTAAATGTGATTTGAATGATATTGGAATATATTCAAAAATAAGAAAATAATGATGGTAATTGAGGAATTTAATTTTTTAATTGAGACATAACATTTACATGAAGTATTTTTGTGAATATGAAAATATTTTTCATGTAGTGAAGGCTGATGTTGATAAATATATAGAACTCACATACATTTTGAAAAATATTTTTGAGAGCCTAAAAGTTTCTATCATCAAATACAAAGGAGAGTCTAATGCCATGAGATCCTTTACTGGAGAAGATGAACTACTACCATATTATTCAAAATAAATACTCAGATCATCCCAAATAAAAGTGAGTTATAATACCATCATGAAAAATACCATTTCTATTTAATGACATTCTTGAAGGTTTCACACATGAAGACCTTATGATCCATATTCTTTTAGAGGAGGAATATAATCAATATGTGAAATTTATTCTTCTATAGATATTCATTTTGTATTAGTTTAAATATATCAAGTGTATTCTCTATGTAATTGGAAAATAATAAACCATGTGTTTTGGATAAAATTATTAAAGGAAACATATGTGCACTATGTTGATAGGACTGGAATGTAACTCCCAAGACTTTTATGTTATATAAATCATCAAAGGAATCTTTTTCTACACAACACTTTCTTGGCTTTCTTTACATGAAATCATGACTTTCCTCGATAGCTTGCGTCGTACGCAATACCGAGTTTCACTAAACAACGATATGCTATTAAAATATTATTAAAACTAGCCGTTATGAATAGTAATAACCACTTTTTTAAATTTTATAAATTTTATTTTTCAAAATGGACTTCATTTTTGGATTCAGAATATCGAAATTATCCTAGGGTGAAATTTTGGTATTTTTCTGAAAACTTTCAATTTTTGATGAATAATGAAACCACTAAGTGGTAGTTAAAAAACTGAATTTTTCATAAAACTTAATTTTACCGCTTCTGTGAGTGGAATTTCGAAAATACGAGAGGCACAGTTAATATCAAGGACTAAAATGTGGTTCAATGAGATGAAAATAATTTTTGGTGAATAGTAACTTTTTACTTTTTTTTACCACGGTTAAAAGTAAATAGGGTAATTAAGGGTAAAAATGATATTATTATTACCCTAACACATGTCCTAATTATATTGGATAAGTGTAATTCGACCAAAAAAAAGCTTAGGAATAAAATATGACCATTTAGGCCCACTTGGATTAGATTAGGACATTTATTATTAATTTATTTAAAGAAGGGTTAAAATAGTTAAAACCAAATTTTAATAAGTAAATAATTTTTAATATAAGGTTATACATAAGATAAATTCGACTATAAATATACATTAGAAATATAAAAAGATTTCCTACATAATGATATTTTATTTGTAATTTTTAGACATTAAATAATTTAATTTATTTATGACACAATGATGATGCAGTAATTATCTTATTAATGAAATATTGACATAATTGATGTTATAAATACCCAAATAAATGTAATTTGAGACTTTTTATGAATTACACTAATTTTCTAGGTTACTATGACATGTTAGTATTGATTTAAGTAACTTTTTTCGAACTAATAATTCTATTATGATTTTCACAAAAATCAATTACTAAATAGTGTCAAAATTGACATAAAATAGTTTTTTAAAACAAATATTATATTAGTAATTGTTATTTTATTCCTAAAAATCTAAGGTTCAGACAGATGACTTAGATAAGGTTATATATATTAATAACAAACAACTTGGGGTTCATTTGGCTTCTTATAGTAAGTTTATTAACCTTATAGTATAAGAACACAAGAAGACACGGTAAAAGTAAAATTATTTAACTTAATGTTAAATCTAAATGATAAGGTTAAAATAGGAACCTAAACTTGTCTAAATTCTATTGGATGATATTATTTCGACCCATACCCACCTTAGCTTATAAATATATCAATTTGGAGCTATTTAAAACCGAATAATAGTTTTAGTTATTCCAAAGGTGCCCCTCTCCTCCCTTATAAAAGGACACCTCCTCCCCCTCTTCCTCACACCACTTTGAGCCTTCAAGCTCGGCCAACCCCTGCCAATTTATTCTCTCCACTTCTCTAGAAACATCCTAGAGGTTCTGGTCTTCTTCAAAGACCTATTTTAGTGCCCTAAAAGGAGGTCTCAAAGAAGCACTTCAAAGAAGAGGTAATGTCCGTTACCGATTCTTTCATCTTTATTTCTTCTTCCACTTCTTCTTCTTTACTTGTTTCATTATGAAGTAATAACATCAGTATCACTCACATACGGATATGTTATTATAAGTATGAAACAACCCTATTTCACCATCCATCCATCCTATGGAAAAAGAAATCACCGCGCGTGCGTACGTATGAAATACCGTCTCCACGCCGTGGTGAAATCTATTTTCCACCACCACCTTACTTGGATGGGTATAATGGTGTAAATAATGACTATATATGACTATTATAAAGTGATATTGATTCTGAAATAGTATAAATACACTCCAATACAATTCCACGATCATAAGAACGATATCATCACTCGTGCGTACGTACGGAATACCGTCTCCACGATGTGATGCGACTCGTTCTACATGATTTTTATTTCATAATGATTATATAAATGAATTGAATGAATGAATATGATATATATTACAATAATACCATTCTGTAAATGAGGTATCTATAACCTAAAGAGAAGAATAAGAATTTATTCAACAAAACACGCATAAGAACAAAAAGTAATAAACACCCAAATAACAAGTAGTAATGAAATATTACTAATAAGAAGCTAAGAATATGACCATAGATGATATCATAACAATAAGTATGATTCTAGAATAAGTCAATAACATTATTTAAATCATTATATAGGAGGTTCGGACACTTACGAAGCAAATCATACCTAAGGTAATGGAAAATATCACAATCTCATTTTTATCCGAGATTGTTTATACTTTGGTATTTACTGGGGTGTATTTTATCATCCACATCCATGTTTCCTCAATATGTAATATTATTTCCATCCACCTACAATTGTTTAAATCCAATTTTACCCTTCGGTGAGTTTTTAGTAAAAGATATGAAAGGAATCTTTTGTCGTTTTTCGTACGAGGTACTTTTTGACTTTTATGACAAAAGTACGAGAAGAATGTTTTTTTAACTTATACGACATGAATGGATTTTTAAAAAAATATTTCCAAGAATCTTCCTTTACAAGTTTTCAAGTTTATTTTTAATAAACTTCTTTCAGTTTAAAATTGTATTACATGTTAAGAATGGAAAAATGTTTTTGAAGGAGAAAGGATATTTTCCTCAAAAATGGAGTTCAAGAGTTTTATCAAAACTATTATCCATCTAAGATAATATAGGGTTCTATTTCTATCCCTATTGTTACATGGATTTTATTATGTTGTGATTAAAATATTTTTATGAATTCCTTTATCTTATATGAATTGTTTTATGATGTCATGATGATTCAGAATCCCATTTTTGTTACATGGGTTATGCAATGATGTATGATTTATGATTTTGTGGCACACATAGAATTCCTTTATCTTATATGAATTGTTTTATGATGTCATGATGATTCAGAATCCCATTTTTGTTACATGGGTTATGCAATGATGTATGATTTATGATTTTGTGGCACACATAGGAATGGTATCATTATGAGATGGGTGGGACCTATATCTCCCTCCAATGCATTGGGTAAAGATTTTATATCTCATGATATAGACATGGCTGGAACGATAGGTTATACCGGTTCAGTGAAACAGGAATTAAATGAGGAATGAACTCGGTTCAAAAAGGGACTTTGTCCACTAAGATAGTCTTGGTAATGAGTCTTGACTAAAAAGAAATGATTCTCTATGATTATGTGTGTATGCCACAAATTTTCATGTTTTAAGTTATGATTATTGGGATTACATTTCACTACTATGATTTATCCCATGTTATGAAATTATGCTCTCTTTTGCAGGTTAAGATTTCCAAAAGTTATGTTCTTATGAATATGATGTGATTGATATTTCTTTTGTTTACCCTTACTGAGCATTTGAGCTCACCCTTTCGTATGTTTTCATTACCCAGGTCAGGAAGAAGGTTATTAAGTAAGATATGCCAAAAAGGGACTCTAGATATGATGAAATAAATGGGAGGCAAAGTAGATGCTTTATGAACCAGTTGTTTATGTTTCCCAGTTTCTAAAGACACTATACCTATACGGTCCTTTCTTGGTTTTGTTATATGTTGTAATAAGTGTGATTCAATTCTTATGTAATAACAATGTATGTAAATTATGGGTCGTTATAGTTGGTATCAGAGGAAAGGTATAGTCAACCTTTGGAAACTAGGATGCGAAATCCTTATTAAGAACCCTAAGGATAAGTCTAAGCATAGAACACACTCTTAGTGTTTTAGAAATGGCCATGAATAACCTAGGATAAGACCTTAAGTGTGAAATCTTATTCTTGATTATATGGTTTTCCTATTATAATTAGTGTTGCTCACATTATTATTCTTGGTTTTAGTCAATGTCTGGAACCCGAAGGAATCGTGTTAATGCGGAATGTGAGGGGCAATGCAATGATTGCCCCCCTGAGCAACCAAATGTTATGGGAACTGGAATGAAAAATCTTGTAGCCATGCTCACACAACTTTCTCAAGCTATGAATCATGCAGGACTTCCAAACGAGCAAAGGAAGGAGCAACATTCTCTTGAATCCTTCATGAGACAACGTCCACCTTCTTTCAGCGGGTCTACTGATCCATTAGTTGCTGAACAATGGATTAGTACTACTGAAAAGATATTTTCAGTTCTTCAATGTTCTGAACATGATAAAGTCATCCTAGCAGTGTATCGTATGGAAGGAGATGCTGATCAATGGTGGAATCTTATTAAGAATACGAGGCAAAGAGATGAAATTGAGTCCATCGAATGGGACAAGTTCAAGAACTTATTTTTCAATAAGTACTTCCCTCTTATTCTCCGAACAAAGATGGAGAAAGAGTTTCTTGAACTGAAGAAAAAGGATGATGAATCTGTTGGTACCTATGAAGAAAATTTTACAAGACTTGCAAGGTACGCTTCTGGTATTATTATCCAACCTGAGAGTAAGATCGATCGATTCTTTAGTGGCTTAAAACCAAGTCTTCGAAGGGAGTTAGCCATAAGGGACTTCAATAGCTACGATGAAATCGTTCGATGTGCTCTCAAAGTCAAGATGGAGATTGGAATAACCCATCAGTCATATGGCTTTGATAAGAAGAGGAAAATGGAATTCAAAGGAAAATTTAAAGAGCACACTAAAAAGAAGATGAGCTTTCCCTTATGCTCAAAGTGTGGAAAGAAACATAGAGGGAGTTGTCTTAAAGGGACATCTAAATGTTTCAAATGTGGAAAGGAAGGTCATCGGGCATTTGAATGCCGCGATGATGGGAAGAAGATATCTAATGATGCAAACAAAGGAAGGGATACACACAATGAACCTACTACACTTCAATGTTTCAAGTGCAAGGAGATGGGACATTATGCCAATAAATGCCCTAATACAAGGTTTGGTGATGATGGTCGGCGTCAATAAACTCTTAAGGCTAAAGACAAAGGAAAGTCACATGCAATTTCTATCAGCGATGTGGAGTACGATAACGATGTGGTGAAAGGTACACTTACCATCCACTCTAAAGTAGCAAATGTTTTATTTGATTCTGGATCCACCCACTTTTTATTTCTGATGAATTTTCTAAGGGTATCACAGTATTACCTTAACAATTAGATGTTGAGTTAGCTGTGACAACACCTAATGGCACAACAATCACATCAAAAGTTTATAATTCTTCTCCGATTGATGTTTGTGGGAAAGTGCTTCCTGCAAATCTTGTGATCCTTCCTATAGTGGAATTTGATGTGATTCTTGGCATGTATTGGATTTCTTTATATGGAGCTCATATCAATTGCCAAATAAGGGAAGTCACATTTCATATTCCAGATCAATCTATGATCGTCTATCAATGCAATGATGAACATAACCTTCCCGTGGAAATTCCTTCTACCATATGGGTCTTGATTCCAATAAATGAAGGTTATTTATCTCAAATGGTCGGTGAGAAACTCACGATTAGAAATATTCCCATTGTACGGGAGTTTGATGATGTATTTCCGAAGGAATTACCGGGTCTTCCACCAAATAGTGAAGTTGAGTTTTCAATAGGACTCGTACCGGGGGCTTTGCCTATTTCAAAGACACCTTATAGAATGGCCCCAATTGAGTTGCAGGAATTGAAGAAGCAACTCCAAGAGAATATTGATAAGGGATTCATACACCCTAGTGCGTCACCTTGGGGAGCACCTGGTCTATTTGTTAAGAAGAAAGATGGATCAATGAGACTCTTCATTGATTATTGAGAACTTAACAAGATCACTATCAAGAAAAAATATACTCTCCCACGCATTGATGACTTATTTGACCTACTACGCGGAGATCAATACTTTTCCAAGATTGTTCTTCGTTCAGGGTGTCCTCAATTAAGGGTCAAAAGGGAGGATATACCAAAGACGACTTTCCGTACAAGGTATGGACACTATGAATTTATAGTGATGCCATTTGGTCTTACTAATGCCCCTGCTATCTTCATGGATCTGATGAATAGAGTCTTTAGAGACTATCTTGATCAATTTGTGGTAGTCTTTATAGATGATATTCTTGTCTATTAAAAGAGAAAGGAAGAACATGAAGATCACTTGAGAATTATATTCAAGACCCTGAGAAAGGATAATATTTATGCCAAATTTACCAAGTGTGAATTTTGGCTTCAAAAAGTTGCATTTGTGGGTCACATAATCTCAAAAGAGGGGATATCTGTGGATCCAGAAAAAACAGAGGTTATCGAAAGATGGTCGAGACCAACAACAGTAACTGAGATCCGAAGTTTTCTTGGTTTGGCTGGATATTATCGACGTTTTGTGAAAGATTTTTCACGATTATCTAATCCACTAACCAAGTTGACTCGGAAAAGAGTTAAGTTTCTCTGGACGGAAGAATGTGAAGAGAATTTCAAGGAGTTGAAAAGAAGGTTATCCAGTGCACTTGTGCTCACACTGCCTTGTAGTGGAGAAAGGTTTGTGATCTATAGTGATGCATCCAAGAAGGGATTGGGGTGTGTTCTTATGGAAAATGATATGGTGATAGCTTATGCCTCACGACAATTGAAAATCCATGAGCAAAATTACCCAACACATGATTTGGAGTTAGCTGCGGTAGTCTTTTCATTAAATATTTGGAGGTATTATCATTATGGAGAAAGGTGTGACATTTATACTGATCATAAAAGCTTAAAGTATATTTTCACACAAAAGGAGCTAAATATGGGACAAAGAAGATGGTTGGAGCTGATTAAGGATTATGACTGCTCAATCCATTACCACCCTGGGAAAGCAAACAAGGTGGCAGATTCATTAAGTCGACAAGACCATGCCATTTTATCCATGATGAGGATAAAAAAGATCCAATATTTATGGATTTACAAAGGATGGATCTTGGAATTATAATGGAAGGGGAAAAATCTTATCTTTCTCAAATGAATGTTCAACCATCTATATATGTGAAGATTAAAGAGGCACAGAAAGAAGATGTCGAGTTACAAAAGAAGGTGAGAAATGTTCCTGAATTCAACCTTGATTGTGATGGGATAATAAAGTTCAGGAATCGGGTGTGTGTTCCTCCCAACTCGGAATTAAAGAAGGAGCTGCTGGATGAGGCTCATAGTTCTTCATTCTATATTCATCCTGGAAGCACGAAGATGTATAGGGACCTGAAGAGTACTTCTGGTGGGATGGAATGAAAATAGATGTTGCTGAATATGTCTCTCAATGCTTGGTTTGTCAGCAAGTTAAAGCTGAGAGACAGAAGTATTAGGGGATGTTACAACCATTACCCATACCCGAATGGAAATGGGAAAACATCACTATGGACTTTGTCACAGGACTTCCTAAAACATCCAAAGGCAATAATGATATCTGGGTCATAGTTGATCGTCTTACCATGTCTGAACACTTCATTTCTATTAGAGAGGATTTCTCTCTGGATCAGCTTGCCAGGATATATGTAAAGGAAGTGGTAAGATTGCATGGAGTACCACTTTATATTATATCTGATCGGGATCCGAGATTTACCTCGAAGTTCTGGAGAAGTCTTCAGCATACTCTGGATACAATGTTGAGTTTCAACACTGCTTATCATCCTCAGACAGACGGTCAGTCTGAGAGAACAATTCAAACCCTAGAAGATATGTTGAGAGCTTGCTCTATGGATTTCAAAGGTGGTTGGGATCAACACCTACCTTTGGTGGAATTTTCTTAGAATAATAGCTTTCACTCCAGTATTCAGATGGATCCTTATGAAGCTCTCTATGGAAAGAAATGCAGGACTCCAACTTGCTGGGATGAAGTTGGGGAAAGAAAGCTATTAGGACCTGATCTCGTTGATGAAATGGCAGAAAAGGTCCGATCTATTCAACAACACATAAGAGAATCTCAGAGTCGACAGAAAAGTTATGCCGACAACCGAAGAAAAGACCTAGAGTTTGAAGTGGGTGATAAAGTATTCTTACGAATATCTCCCGGGAAGAGGGTCATGAGATTTGGAAAGAAGGGGAAGTTGAGCCCTAGATATATCGGTCCTTTCGAAATACTGGATCGTGTTGGGAAGGTAGCTTACTGATTCGCGCTTCCACTGAATCTCTCTCAAGTTCACGATGTGTTCCATGTATCTCTCCTGAGAAAGTACATACCTGATCCTTCACATGTACTTAGCTCAGAAGTTGTACCACTGGAGCAAGATCTTTCTTATGAAGAACAACCAATAGAGATTCTAGATCGTAGAGAAAAAGTCCTACGAAACAAGACCACTCTATTGGTGAAAGTTTTATGGAGGAACCACCAATTAGAAGAAGCTACATGGGAGCTTGAGGATATGATGAGGGAGAGGTATCCTCATCTGTTTGTTACAAAGTGATGAATTTTGAGGGTGAAATTCATTTTAAGCGGGGTAGAATGTAACACCCGATACTTTTATGTTATATAAATCATCAAAGGAATCTTTTTCTACACAAAACTTGCTTGGATTTCTTTACACGAAATCGTGACTTTCCTCGATAGCTTGCGTCGTACGCAATACCGAGTTTCACTAAACAACGATATGCTATTAAAATATTATTAAAACTAGCCGTTTTGAATAGTAATAACCACTTTTTGAAATTATATAAATTTTATTTTTCAAAATGGACTTCATTTTTGGATTCGGAATATCGAAATTATCCTAGGGTGAAATTTTGGTATTTTTCTGAAAACTTTCAATTTTTGATGAATAGTGAAACCACTAAGTGGCAGTTAAAAAACTGAATTTTTCATAAAACTTAATTTTACCGCTTCTGTGAGTGGAATTTCGAAAATCCGAGAGACATGGATAATATCAAGGACTAAAATGTGGTTCGATGAGATGAAAATAATTTTTGGTGAATAGTTACTTTTTACTTTTTTTTACCACGGTTAAAAGTAAATATGGTAATTAAGGGTAAAAATGATATTATTATTACCCTAACACATGTACTAATTCTATTGGATAAGTGTAATTCGATCAAAAACAAGCTTAGGAATAAAATATGAGCATTTAGGCCCACTTGGATTAGATTAGGACATTTATTGTTAATTTATTTAAAGAAGGGTTAAAATAGTTAAAATCAATGTTTAATAAGTAAATAATTTTTAATATAAGGTTATACATAATATAAATTCTACTATAAATATTCATTATAAAGATAAAAAGATTTCCTACATAATGATATTTTATTTGTAATTTTTTGACACTAAATAATTTAATTTATTTATGACACAATGATGATGCCGTAATTATCTTATTAATGAAATATTGACATAATTGGTGTTATAAATACCCAAATAAATGTAATTTGAGACTTTTTATGAATTAAACTAATTTTCTAGGTTAATATTACATGTTAGTATTGATTTATGTAACTTTTTTAGAACTAATAATTCTGTTATGATTTTCACAAAAATCAATTACTAAATAGTGTCAAAATTGACATAAAATAGTTTTTTAAAACAAATATTATATTAGTAATTATTATTTTATTCCTAAAAATCTAATGTTCGTCCAAATGACTTATATAAGGTTATATATATTAATAATAAATAACTTGGGGTTCGTTTGGCTGCTTATAGTAAGTTTATTAACCTTATAGTATAAGAACACAAGAAGACACGGTAAAAGTAAAATTATTTAACTTAATGTTAAATATGAATGATAAGGATAAAATAGGAACCTAAACTTGTCTAAATTATATTGGATGAGAGGATTTAGACCCATCCCCACCTTAGCTTCCAAATATATAAAATTTGGAGCTATTTAAAACCGAATAATAGTTTTAGTTATTCCAAAGGTGCCCCTCTCCTCCCTTATAAAAGGACACCACCTCCCCCTCTTCCTCACACCACTTTGAGCCTTCAAGCTCGGCCAACCCCTGCCAATTTCTTCTCTCCACTTCCCTAGAAACATCCTAGAGGTTCTGGTATTCTTCAAAGACCTATTTTAGTGCCCTAAAAGGAGGTCTCAAAGAAGCACTTCAAAGAAGAGGTAATGTCCGTTACCGATTCTTTCATCTTTATTTCTTCTTCCACTTCTTCTTCATTAGTTGTTTCATTATGAAGTAATAACATCAGTATCACTCACATACGGATATGTTATTATAAGTATGAAACAACCCTATTTCACCATCTATCCATCCTACGGAAATAGAAATCTCCACGCGTGCGTACGTACGAAATACCGTCTCCATGCCGTGGTGTAATCTATTTTCCACCACCACCTTACTTGGATGGGTATAATGGTGTAAATAATGACTATATATGACTATTATAAAGTGATATTGATTCTGAAATAGTATACATACACTCCAATACAATTCCATGATCATAGGAACGATATCATCACTCGTGCGTACGTACGGAATACCGTCTCCACGATGTGATGCGACTCGTTCTACATGATATTCATTTCATAATGATTATATAAATGAATTGAATGAATTAATATGATATATATTACACTAATACCATTATGTAAATGAGGTATTTATAACCTAAAGAGAAGAATAATAATTTATTCGACAAAACACGCATAAGAACAAAAAGTAATAAACACCCAAATAACAAGTAGTAATGAAATATTACTAATAAGAAGCTAAGAATATGACCATATATGATATCATAATAATAAGTATGATTCTGGAATAAGTCAATAACATTATTTAAATCATTATACAGGAGGTTCGGACACTTACGAAGCAAATCGGACCTAAGGTAAGGGAAAATATCACAATCTCATTTTTATCTGAGATTGTTTATACTTTGGTATTTACTGGGGTGTATTTTATCATCCACATCCATGTTTCCTCAATATGTAATATTATTTCCATCCACCTACAATTTTTTAAATCCAATTTTACCCTTCAGTGAGTTTTTAGTAAAAGATATGAAAGGAATATTGTATCGTTTTTCGTACGAGGTACTTTTTTACTTTTCCGACAAAAGTACGAGAAGAATGTTTTTTTAACTTATACAGCATGAATGGATTTTTAAAAAAATATTTCCAAGAATATTCCTTTACAAGTTTTCAAGTTTATTTTTAATAAACTTCTTTCAGTTTAAAATTGTATGACATGTTAATAATGGAAAAATGTTTTTGAAGTAGAAATGATATTTTCCTCAAGAATGGAGTTCAAGAGTTTTATCAAAACTGTTTTCCATCTAAGATAATATAGGGTTCTATTTCTATCCCTATTGTTACATGGATTTGATTATGTTGTGATGAAAATATTTTTATGAATTCCTTTATCTTATATGAATTGTTTTATGATGTCATGATGATTAAGAATCCCATTTTTATTACATGGGTTATGCAATGATGTATGATTTATGATTTTGTGGCACACATAAGAATGGTATCATTATGAGATGGGTGGGACCTATATCTCCCTCCAATTCATTGGGTAAAGATTTTATATCTCATGAGATAGACATGGTTGGAACGGTAGGTTATACCGGTTCAGTGAAACAGGACTGAAACTAGGAATGAACTCGGTTCAGAAAGGAACTTTGTCCACTAAGATAGTCTTGTAAATGAGTCTTTACTAACAAGAAATGATTCTCTATGATTATGTGTGTATTCCAAAAAGTTTCATGTTTTAAGTTATGATTATTGGGATTACATTTCACTACTATGATTTATCCCATGTTATGAAATTATGCTCTCTTTTGCAGGTTAAGATTTCCAAAAGTTATGTTCTTATGAATATGATGTGATTGATATTTCTTTTGTTTACCCTTATTGAGCATTTGAGCTCACCCTTTCATATGTTTTCATTCCCTAGGTCAGGAAGAAGGTTATTAAGTAATATATGCCAAAAAGGGACTCTAGATATGATGAAATAAATGGGAGGCAAAGTAGATGCTTTATGAACAAGTTGTTTTTGTTTCCCAGTTTCTAAAGACACTATACCTATACGGTCCTTTCTTGGTTTTGTTATATGTTGTAATAAGTGTGCTTCAATTCTGAAGTAATAACAATGTATGTAATGTATGGGTCGTTATATGGAATCTCCTTGGTTGTAAACAATTGTTGAATATATTAGGTAATCCAAGTTGGGGGAGGGTTATAAACAATAATTCATGGAGTATTATTTCTTTAGAAACATTATAAATATGGTGTTCTAATATATTTCACTAATTTACTTAACATTAGGAGATTATGGGATAATTCATTAACTGTATTGAGAAATTTAACTGGTTAAATAGGTTGAATTTAAAAGGTCAATAATTAATATTAGTAAGACCAATAATTCAACCTTTAGTGGTCCATATAATATGGGTAATTTAATTTTATATCTACTCTAATATATCTTGATATGATAATAGATATATTTCACCTTCTCAGTTGTCTCCTCAATTTTCTTTGGACAAATTAAACTCCATTCCCCCACATCTTCCAATCATGTCAGGTTATGAAATTATTCCTATATGAGACCTCATAAGGTGCCATTTATATAATCTAATTATGGATATTATTGTAAAAAAATACACCAAAGGTAGTTACCAGACCCATCTTCCTTGGAAATCTTGTCAGCATAAATGCAATATATCCTCTACACTTTGGATATTTTCTTAGATTTCTCATCTATTTCAGGATGGTAGGAGTTTAACAAGTTTATCTATTTGTTTAAATCCTTTTAATTAATCTTATAACACATATATGTGAATGGAGGTTTGTGAATTGATTAAATTGAATATTTTTCTTCATAAAGCAATATAACACCATTGATATAGATTCATTCAAGATTCTAAAGGGGTAGAACATCTGTTTTCTCTAGGAAGTGTGTAGAAATCAAGGGTAGATCCATAATTAACCAAAAAGATTTATAATTATTAGAGGTTTGATAAAGTCCTATAAAAAAGTCCACTATTATATCTTATATAATATAAATTTTCTTAGATAGGGGTTTCATTGTCCCATTTGGCAGTTGTTTCTCATCATTTACTTTTTATAATATCAAATATCATGATGCATAGTCTATAATATCTAACTTCGTTTTTCCCATTTAATGTGATCCCATAGATCCTTATACATATTGGTACCACTATATTGAATGGAGAATTTATAGCTATGAGATTTATCCAAAAATCAATTATTTAGTCACATTATGACCATTAACAAACCATATTCAGAGATGATGTCTATTAATAACCCATATTACTAGTCTTTAATATTATTTTGTAAACGAATTTCATAGTTTTGATCCTTCTTTAACTTCTCATGTAAAGACACATGGGAAATTAAATGTAAAAATATTTATGTTTCCCTATTATTGGTAATTCTTATTTACATATTAACTAAATCAATAAACATTAAATCCCTCTCCAAGATCAACATAGATAGGAATCAATTATCCTTCATACTTAATGAATTTACCCCCCCTTTTCCTTATCAGGGTAGTAGTGTATTGCATAATCATATTTCTTGATTTGTTCTCTTGAACTTACCTATCTCATATTGAGAAAGTTCTATATGAATATATTCTTCAAAATGTTGTGATTGGTATGTATGTCACATATCTACCATTAATGATAGTGCCTATATATTTTCAATGAAAAGATTATAATTAATATCTAAAAATCAAGAGTTAGTCAATTTTTCTCTTGGGTATTCAGTAAACTAGTTGAATAATAAAAAATATATCATTTTTAATTAGGAAAAACCCAAGTATTTTTATGAATTATAAATATATATGAAAAATTATTCCTTTCAAAATCACAAGGTCAATAATGGTTCTTTGATCTTCCTCTTCTTATTTTATTCAGCAAAACTTCTAATTCCTTTGACTATGTGAATTTTACCTCTTAATGTGGAAAACTGGATGATAGATTATCTAATCAATAATATATTACAATTAATCTCCTACAGTTACTCACTAAGACAAGGAAACTATATACCTTAGTTAAATTCATTGGCATGGTTCATTTTTTAACAACCATTATCTTTTCATGGTTAACATATTTTTTGTATTTGGATACAATATGGGAAATAAAAAGAAATGTTATGAAGCCAAGATTCACACCCACTAAATATAACATCTAACTCCTTCTTTAGAGTATTATGTTTATTTTAATGTTTTCTTAATTAACTTAACAGATCATAGATAATATCAGGATATCATTAATAAAAACTACTATACTTTTATAAAGATAATACTTCAATACTATATTCATGAAATCAATGGACAAAGTGGGTGAATTAATGATTCCAACAGGATTTAATATGAACAAATAATTCATATACCTCATGTGAATAATAGCCTTTGGTATATTTTCCTTATTGTCATATAATTTATGATGACCAAAATATATACCAATCATTGATAATTATTGATCCCTTTCCAAATGATCAAATACATCAAAAATGTGAGGTAAAAAAATAGACATTATTAATAGTAATATAATTTATTTCTATATAATCAATGCACAAAATTTTAAACCCATCCTTCTTTTTTATTAAAATATGAGTTCTCGATATGGTGAAACACTTGGGAAAATTAATCCCTTATCACAAAAATCATTCAGTTAATTCATTAATTCCACCAATTGAACATGATCCATTCTCTATGTATGATTAGATATAAGATTTTCATAGGGGAGAAGGTCAATAACAAACTCAAAATCACAGTCAGATTGATATCCATGTAGTTCCCTAAGATATATATCAATATAATCCCTTGTAATAGATATATCCTCAATTTTAAGGATATAAATATTATTAGTTTATTTATATTATATAAAAAATTAATAAATATTTTCCACTATAGGTGGTTCTAGATATGACTCAGATAATGAATTCACTCATTTTAAAATAATGGATTCCATTCATTCATTTCAGAATGTAACATCCTTTTTATGATAGTAAATTATTTAAATATACTTTGAAATATAATCCATTCCCATGATTATATCAAAGTCAACCATTGATATAACTACTAGGTTTGAAAATAAGGATCCTCCATTCATTTTAAAAAAGGTAGACTAATATAATTTCTTTATTGGATATTCACTATATTTTTTTTACAATTCAATTCCTTCTATAATAAATTAGTATATTATTCATTTTTCACAATAAACAAGGAATATATTAATGATTGGATATATATGGAATCAAATAATGTATTATTTAACTTTAAATTTATGATAAAAACACATTCTATCATATAAATTGAGACCTCAACTATTGTGGTTATGATTGAATAGTTTCATACTTTTCATTTGGATTATTATAGGGTAGATTCCCTTAATGATTAGGACATTTTTTGAATAGTGAATCATCTACTTTCAATTGAATCATTGAACATTTTAGTACTCTTTATTTCAAATTAACTCACTATATCAATGGAATTCATCTAGAAACTGAAAGTAAACTCCCATTTTCAGCAATGATTCCACAAAGTCTTTCATCCCATAGTTATTTCATGATGGTAATTCTACATATTCCTTATTATTCTTTAAATTTTTTTATTTTATATCAAAATAAACTTCTTCTTTCTTGTCGTACTTCAATTTAAAAAGAAAATAATTTTATAAATCATTCAAAATATTGATGTAATTTTTCATAATATATTTATAATAAAAAAATTATTAAAGGAGTAATTCAATTCTAATACTATAATTTAATCCACCATAGAAATGATCAACCCTTTTTAGGATTGAGAATTTAATTCATAGCATGCCTACCTCACCTTTTAAAGTTAGCCTCATATTCTGCAATAGGTTCCTCTCCCTTTTGTATTAAATTTAAAAAATAAATTTTCATTTAATATCCTTTCTCACAATTAAAATATTTCTTTTGGAATAATATTTAAAAACATTTTATTCAAAGATTTTTATCACTTCCTCCATTTGTGTTTTGAAATAAAGACCACCATTAACTAGTATGTCCCATCATTCGGTATACATCAATGATGACCTTCTACATTTACTAAACCCTTAGTACATGAATATATTTTCTAAAGGTATGATACATTTCTCATCCACTAATTGGTATGTGGTCTTAATTAGAGATAAAGGTTTATTTTGAGTGAATCTATCCCCCGTTATTACACCATGATAAGTTGAAACTTGTTATTCCATATAGGAATGGTCATTTTTCATAAACCGAGTTTACTACCATAACACATTCATAATATATTCATATACAAAACTATAGTCATTAATTTTATCAGGATGGTAATATCCATACTGATTACAGGTGTTAACATGGTTTTCATTACCTTTGTTAGGAACCACTTCAAAATAACGAAATATAATTAATAATTCATGAATCCAACTATAAATTATAAATCCTATCATATAATTACAATATATTTATTATAAATTCATTCCTTTTAATGTAGAAATATCTATATAATAACCAATGTAGTTTTCATAGGGTTATTCTATTATACTATGTTCTTGTAAATCTTTTTCCCGAGGTTTCCATTAAACATTCCCAAATACCAACTATACACCCCTACTCTAGTATCTCAGAGTTGGTGGTTATTTTACTACAAAGGTATAAAACAAATAGATCATAATATACATGATCCAATAGTTTAATAGTATTAGGAAACTATATACATATCTAAAATTATATTACATTGAAAACATTTGATACATCATTTGAATATAATAAAAATATATTATGTCTACTTAAAATTACATAGGTCACATATAGTAATATTCATGGTTTCTTTGGGAAATAGGAAAAAATATAAATTGGTGAGATTAGATTTTTAGTAATGGGTAGTGTACAATGGATGGTATTATAGAATAAAAATTACATATATAGTATGGAAGGAATAAAAAAATTAAACAATTCCATAAATGATAATAATATTACCAGGAAAATCATAATAAAAAACATACACCTGGATATTAATACATAATCTCGTAATGATATAATGAATAATTCCAAACATCAAAATCATATCAGCAATGTCTTGTTCTATAATATGATACATAAATGGGTAAGGAAAACACCAATTTAACCATGAAATTTTGTCTCATACGTCCTACTAATGCATCAACGATATATATAATTATGAGCAGAACCCCTCACTAATTTTTTCCAATGATTTCATAATATGAATAAATTAATAAAAAATAAATATCATAATTTTCCTTGAGAAACCTCATGATTAAATATTTCATAATTATTTAATAGTTTTCCATATAAGAATATGGAAGTATAAGAGTTCAATAATTTTCCATTTAATCGGTCTATATGGCTATCTAGGTGAATATCCCCCAATTTGCATAGAAAAAATAGTAAATTCATAATTTAATAGAGAAAATCTATATTAGTGGAATAAAAAAAAGTATTTTTTAAATATTACTTCTATAGTTTCGGGATATTAATAGGAATTCATCCTTTAATATGGTCTATAAAGAGCTCAGGAGTCATCCCAAACATCTCTCAAGGGATTGTCAAACTAGGTTTAAAGGTAGGACCAATAGTTATAAAATTATATAACTTCAATATAATATCCATCCAATTTTTTTGGGGTTTATTAACCCATTTTTTATCTATGAAAGAACCTACATCCACTTATTTGTATTTAGACTGGTATGCCATTACTATGAAACCATACACTCTTTATTCTACCAAAATCTTCAGATGTATAATGTTAGCATATGAAGGCAGTATAATTTTATATAATGGTGATGTCTTCATGATAATATGAATATGATTTTGTAACAATGAATTATAATATAATTTCATATTTATATAAAATCAAATTGGTGTGGATAAATGAGCATTAAAAAAGTTATTAGGGACACTTATATTGACATACTGAAATATTAGTCCAATGCTATACTAATAGAGAATATGTAATATATCATCAATGATATATAAAATGGACGATAATACCATGGATTAAAAAGTGTGGGAATATATGATAAATTTTATTAGATTAAATTTTAATAAAACTATTAAATTAAAAATGAAAGAGGGTGATTGGAAAGACTCACATGCAATATAGCTCCTTAAAGCACGATAATAACTCCTTAAGATATGTGAGACTCCATGGAGAGAATATTAAGAGGGAAAATAATAGTTATTACATTATTAATATTTTTTTAGTAGAGGGTTTTGGGAGAAAGGGTGGAATTGAGATCCTTTTATATATGAAAATGATGTACATTTCACTATAAACTAAAGTAATGTGAAGGGTAATAATAGAATCACATGGTATTTATGTGAGATAGGTAAATAAATACTGGTTCTAGACATGGTATTGAATATATTACCTTAAAATGGTCATATAGAGTTTGTTTTTATCATTTAATCCTATTTCAAGTAGCTTTAATTTCCCCCATTAACCATGTTAACTTTGATAAAATAGTTAACAAGGTAATAATAATTCTACTAAAAAAATAAGGTTACAAATATAAAAAACTTTTAATGTTATGAATATTAACATGTAATCCATTTCATCTAATTAAATTTATAAATAAGAAAAAATTAACTCATAAATTAAAATATAAGATATAAACAATACATTTTTTTTGTAGGAAAATGTATTTCTATACATTATGAAATTTTATATTTTTACTTTATATTAATTACTAATTAAATTAGTGTTAATATATTAATTTATTATATAATATTAATCCATGAAAATAAATAATAAAATTTATTTAGATGGAATTACCAACATGTAATATAAAAATTATTTTAAATATTCATTTTTGTTAAAAAATCACCTTAAGTTAATTTCGATATTCAGAATACAACAATGGTGTCTAATTGATGAAATTTAAATTCTCTAATTTAGAGATGTAACTTATAAATAATACATATATAAAATCTCCTTATATAACACTATAATGAAGATTTAATAAACTATGTGTTATGAAATAGGTTTAGATATATTATATTTACCTATTATATAAAAATATCGGTCTTAAAAAACCTATTAACTAGAAAATTAAATAAGAATTTAATAAAAGTACCTCAAATATAAAATGATGATGAAAAAAACCAATGTGAATGAGAGTTATTTATACTAAAAGAATTATAATGTTTTAATTTTTCATTATTAAAATAAATAAATCTAAATTTTTAATTTGATGATAAAATGATTAAAAAATTAAAAGAAACTGAAATTCCATAATAAAAGGTGATGGTGGATATAATTAATTTTTAGATGTTCATTTTTCACTCAAAATAATATATGAAACTCTTTTTGTGAGAGATCTAATAGTTTCAAAAACACTTGTAAAATATTTAATAACATTTCATGGTTCTATTGATTATCAAAAACAATAATATAAAAATAATAAATATCTTGATGTTGAGAAGATTAAGGTTTTAGATCGATAGATGGAAATTTATATTAAATGTATAATATAAAAAATATATTTTATATATCTATAAATATAAATTTGAAACTTAAAATCTACAAATAATGGTGAATATAAAGTTATGTGAAAACAGATTACATTGATTAATGAAATTGTGTAAAACTCCTCACAATTCTAATCTATCAAATAATATTAAAAAATGGATAAACCCGTAATTCAAAGAATATGAAAACATTTTGGAAGAAAATTTTCATTTTATAGATATGGTTGGTTTCTTAGTGGTTTTAGTCACATAAAAATGAATTACTGGTTCAATGAAAAAAATTGTTTCTTCTAAAACACATAGATTTTTTGATTTTAGTGGGAGACATCCCACTCAAAAAAATCAATTTAATATTTAAGTATAATAATAAAAAATAAAACACAGAGATCCATTCTAAAAAACTAAATGGACTTCAAAAAAGGAATGTATTGTCATGTCATAATGTAGTGGATTATATTAATGTACTATATGTATATTTTTTTGATTGAATACTCCAATGTGTTTAAGAAAATGAATAAAACAAAATATATGTTTTGTTTTGTTGATGTTTCACAAAGGGATTTACAAAATAAATAATATTTGATATTGGTTAATCCTATCATATGAATAGTGATATGCATCTTTTTAAGAGTGTTTTGAAGTGAAAATATGGTTTTATTACTATTTTAAATTATTTTTATATAAAAATTTAATATTTTAGAACAATTTAGTTTAGTGATTGAAAGATGAAATCCAAGAATTATTTATTTATTAATGTATTTAAGAATAAATAATTTAGTCTAACTTCAATCCATAATAAAGGAAATGAATTAATCATTATGAAAGGTAAATGTGTTTTAAAGTATTTTAAATATAGTCATATTTTTACCAATTGGAAATAAATAATATGAAACTTGTTCTTAGAGGGATATGGAAAAAACATAACATTATATGAGATTGAAGGAGTATAGCATTTTTTTGGCCCTATATAAATAGTCAAATTGTTCAAAGAAACTTGTACAATTTGAATAATGAAATGTTAGTTCAAGGTGTTTCTATATTGAAAAGGGGAATGTAAAATATATTTTCTATGTTTCATAACGGGAATATTGTCTACTATCCAATAATACGTAGAGATTAAAATAATCCAAACATTCAGTCTGAGTAATTATGACATATTTCATCCAATTAATAAAAAATTAACACATCATGGTAAATAATTTATCTCATTCATTGATGATTATAATAAGATAAAATTTATTTTAATAAGGAACCATATTGTACATGTTGTTGATAATCTAGGTATTTTTTTAATTTTTTCCCTTACATTTTGATAATTTATACCAAAATAGTATTATATGATTTTTAATTACTCTTAGATATGTGTTTGGATGTGATTAGAGACTTTGGTGGTGCCTTGAGTGGTCAAGTGTGTATGGTAAAATGGAAAGTTTGACCCATTTCTAATTTTATTATTGTAGATGTATCATCAAACCATGATAGTTAGAGGTCAAATTGTTATGAGGGATGATTATGGGGTCACTCCATTTCCATGTGAGTCACCACATCATGAGGGCATTGGGTTATTCCATGACTAGTGAGTGTCATGGTGTGGCTGATGCATGTTAGAGTAGGTCATGTTATAACCAGTTGTTGACTTAGTGTGCTAGGTTTTATGGGTTTTTTCAGCAAGGAATAACTCTTATTTATTAGATTATGTAATTACCAAAGATTTTATACTATGAAATCCCTTATATAATAATTTTTTAATAAATTCAAATATATTATATATGTCCATCTCACCATTTCTGAGGGCCCCATTACATGATGAATTCAATTGAAAAATATATTATAAAACCTTAACTATAACTTAAGTCCTCATTCACTTTTCATTTGATAATTTTTTATTCTAAAGGTTTATCATTTCATAAACCTTACAGTTACACTGTTGTGAGGGTTGTAGTGAGTTGTTGTGCTATGAGGATGATGGGGCTTCTACCATGGTGGAATGAGGACCCTCCATGGGGACATTCAGTCATGGATACACACTGACTAGTGGATGTTACACAATGATGGTGTCTTGATTGTGGTTTGATACCTCTATCTAGGTATAGTCTTTCCATAACCCACAGGGGCCATTCCAAAAATTTTTTATGCGAGATAGGTCCTCTACCTTGGGGAAAGTGGTTATTTCATAAGCCATAGGGGAAATTCCAAAATTACGCCTATGAATTTAGGATTCATGGATTCAATATCAAGGCTAGGATATGATGCATGTTATAAGCATTTTTTTACAAATAGAGATATCAACCTATTTTTATATAGTTTATAAATTTTAAATCCCTTCGGGATTTACTTATTTTATAATGTACGAGTAGGGGGAGATCAAGATCCTCTTCCTACTCTTCCCCTTTTAGTCCCCCTTCAATATAAATTATTTTGGAGAGCTTCATCACATGGATTCAAGGTAAGGTATGTATACATCACCCCTTTATTCTTCTTCATTCTTAGCCACTGATGTTTTTTACCATATTCAGTTTTGGGAGAATCATCCACTGGATCATGGTTGAATAATCTGAATTCATGGGAGTTGATGTGGGAGTTGAAAATAAGATATCATGAGGACGTATGTGTGCCACATCTAATTAATGTCTCATGTAATTACACTGTTATGACTTATTTATGGAATTACTTTGATTTGAAAAAAATTATGGATGAATTGAAATGTTAAATTGGGTATTGTTTCTAATAATGGTAAAAGTTGATGTCTAGGGTGGTGTACATCACTTTACCTAAGGATTTAATTTTAGTAGGTCGCACGGTGAGTAAATCTCTAATTATACCAAGGAATTATTTAAGAATTAAAATTAATTTAATGTGATAAAATGAATATAAATTATTTATAATCATTTAATATGACATTGGATGGAGTTTGGTCCTTATTTTGATATCCAATATTTGTTTAGGAATGGACAGGTATAGGAGGGAGTGGATGATCATGTAAATAGAATATAATATTGAATGAGGGATGTGGTACCTAAAAATACCCATAAGGTTTAATAATTTCATATGTGCACATGATATGAAGTACCACCACTTGTGTGGGATCAACCTTGGATTGAAAACTACTTATTTCTTTTAAATCAGTATTACGAAAATTAAAACAGTTTGGGCCATGTGGACCCTTTAGTACTAGCATGATGTCCAGGTCATCGTTGGTCATAGACCAAATTAGAAATAGTAATTAAATGGAATTTTTACCACATAGAAGTATTAATGAGATATGTGAAACATAGTGTAATTTGTGATATGTTCCCTTTAATCTATCTAGGTAGGGGAAAGTGACATAAAGGAAAAGGATTTTCCTACAGATAAGATACATGAAACTTTAGTACAAGTTATAGCCTCTTGGATAGTTTAGTAATGTGAGGGGTGCATGTCACTTAACCTTTGGTATGAGTGTGTATCCATGTGGGGATATAACTTCATGGTTTTAGGTATTTTTTGGTCAGGGGATTAACCAAGAATGTATGAGATAATAGAATAATGTTATGCTACTCCCTTGTGTTAATTTATATAATATTAATAGTGAAATGAGTTAGTTCATGACTTGAGCATGGTTATATTGAGGTATGTGATTTCCCTAATAAATGGGTTTTGAAACTATATTTTGGGATAAGATTAACTATATAGGGTGCTAATAGACTGTTGTGACTTTCACAGACCACTATGTGGACCCTAATTTTATGTTGACTCTAGAGATGGTTAGTAAATGGTGAATAATATGAGATATCATAGTGTAAATGTGGTGATGTAAATATATTGTTTTCATCAAAGACCATCCTTGTTAATGTGTTCTGGGTTTGGGAAATTGGCCAACCCATGGGTATCATATATGATAATTCATGATTAGCAATGAAAACCATGATGTGTGTTATATATAATGATTATAGGTAGGGTATATAATCGCCTTGAGGGTATAATATCTGAAAGTTCTAGGGATTGGATCTAATCCCTTGGGTGTATGATATACTATAGTTCTAGGTAAGGGACGAAACCCACCACATGAATGATATTTAAGGGTTATAGATGGGGTGATTTTACCCCTAGTTTTTGATATATAATAGATCCATATTGTGGATGAAACCTCATGGGTTCATGGTATAAAATAGTTTTAGGAAATGTATGCAACCCCATGGGTGTACGATAAATTCTGATACTAGTTAGGGGATGTTACCCTCGAAGTGTATGATATTTGATCGTTCTAGGTTGGGTTTTCCCTCCGGTGTATGATATATTATGGTTATCTTTAGGGATACATTCCCCTAGGTGAGTTATTTTTGATAGTTCAATATTGGTATGTAGATCCTAGGTATATGATACATTGAGCCTCTAGGTGGGGATATGATCCCTTGGGTGTATGATATATGATAGTTGCATGTGAGGATGCATCCCATTGGTGTATGTTATATGATAGTTCTAGGTAGGAAAGAATCCCATTGGGTGTATGATATATTATGATTCCAAGGTTGGATGTGACCACTTGAGTGTTTCTATATGAGGTTTTGAGAGAAAATATTTCCATGTTTATATACGGCATAAGGGTTCAGGGTTGTAAATAAACCCCCCTTTATAATGAAATTCAAAATAATCTCTCTGGTTGAACGTGTTTTACCTCTATGTGATGATGTTACCTATTTAGAGAGACACAAACATTGGCTAAAGCAAGTATGTCCTGTCACAAATGTCACCTTAGAACCTGATGTTCAATGATGGTATATTTATTGTGTTTTAATTTTTTATTGTATTTTTCAGACCAGATCAAATATTGAATACAATATATATACTATTTATATTAGGAACATCATTAGAGATAGAATACTGAGTAATATTCACTCCTTGCATGGGTGTACCTCGTACATTGGAACCTGAGAAAACCTTATGGTCACATGTATGGGTAGAGTAGAGGAATAATTTTGGGAAGTTCCACTATATAGCTTGGACGGAGTCAAGACATGGGATTGGTTTGGAATCAAAGACAACCCGAAATTTGATTATCTATTCTATATTTTGGGTTTAACTTCTATATGGTCTACCAAAAGGATATTTTTTTGATCTCTTCCAAGATCATGTGACACTTAGATGGCTAATTTTATTATAATTTAATATATTATTTATTTTGGTTTTATTTCACTACGATGATCTTTTTGTCTTAGTTTCCTTTTACTATGATGTTATTTTTATTTAGATAGTTATTTGATGATAGTTTTTATGTTATTTTAGTTATTTCCATTATACATTTATATAACGTTGTAGCCTCTCCTTGGTGTCACATGGAACCTCACTTCTTAACGATACCCTCTGGAATACTAGTAGGAATTAATGAGGTTGGGTAATGAACTATTTCTATTAATCTATAGTTAATAGGTATGAGAAGTTATAAAGTGGTATCAAATATTTTTTGAATCTTACTAGTTGGGATATTGTTCAGAATACATTGGATAGGTTGGAGTTTGGGAAGGTCCTATGTTGTGTGTCTAGCTAGTAATATCATGAGATGAAGTCCAAATTTCTAGGCTGTTAAGATATTTTTTCTTATATTTAGAAGTTAGAGTGAAGTTTAATTTTTTTAATATGGTTTTTTATGTAATTGATTTGAGAGTTATGGGTTTTATCTTATATCCAGATAATAAGCAACATGTGTTCATGCATCATATATTTCATGTAATTTTACATGATATGTGCATCCATTTGTTTAATTGTGATACATGTTCTGAAAAAAAAAATCAATTCGGTAGTGTAATGAATAAAAAACCACCTATATGGTGTTTTAGCATATAACATCTTCTTTGAATTTTACTTAATTGAGAAAAATTATTTATTATTATTATTGGTGATTAACTATTATTTTTATCATATGATATCATTTAAATAAAAATTTAGGTAAAAAATATTTTTATTTCTTGTATAAAATTTTAAAGATATTTCATTTAACTGAACCATGGTTATGATCTAGTAAAAATAAGTTTTCATTGTGTGACATTGTTATATGAAAGTGGATGTGATTTTAAACCTCAAGGTTTTTTTGGTATAAAAATTCATTATGATGATATCACCTAGGAGTGGGTATATTTATTGAGTATGAGATAAAAAATATATATATTCATTATAACCCAAATTGGGTTTATTGGCATGTGAGTTTCCTTGTGATAACTAACAGTGGAGAATAGATGATTCTTTATAAGATATAACCCATGTGGAATTTTAAAAAATGTGATATATAGGAGAGCCCAATGATTTTGATAAACCTCAAGTATATTGACGAGTGAGTGTTTTGATTGATTATGCAGATACATTCCTATTAAAGTTAGTGATGAGTTGTGATATATGAGGGAGACATGAGAGAAAGGGGTTAACTCAGGTTTGTGAATGCCTTTAGAAAATGAAAACATTGGTATATTAGTTGTGTTTGATATTGTTGCAAGGGAGGTAAAATCGAGTGTGTTCTATAGGCATGTAGATTCATATATTAGTGTGAATGATAAATAATGGATAGTTATTGCACCATAAATGGTATGAAATGCATGAGATGCATAGTCACTATGAATATTTATCTAGAGATCTCATAGTTGATGAGATGAATAGTCATGTGATGCATAGTTAACTAGTGAAATAGGAACGTGAGACTATTATTAATGAGAGATTAATTGAGATTATGTGAGGAAGTTTGTATAGTAGGGTAACACTAGGGTGTATGCATGTTTGGGTATTAACTGTTTTGGTAACTAGGCTATGGAGCACCATTTTGATATGGTTTGATGTGTACTCTCTTTCCATTATTTAAGAGACTAGATATTTTCATATCCTCCTTATAAAGTTAATTATAATGACCTAATGTTGTTATTATAATGGTTTTCATGGTTCTTGGTTCAGATCAATTGTCCTTAGTGACACGTGATACATATATATGGGTTCATTTTGGGAAAATCATAATTATATATATATTAAGAGAACTTGATGAGATGACCCATATGGAAGGTAACATATATTGGTGTAAATGAACAATGGTTGTATGGGACACCATTATAGTGTGTGGATAAATGTTTTGGGATGTTCATGTCTGATCCCTTAAGAATTAGTAGGGGATATGAGCATCAAACGAGCCTATATGTTCTGATGTCATATTGGAATCCATAGTTTTTTAACTGCATATATTTGGGTTTTGGGTAATCAATAGACTCATTGGATGATCATAAAGTGATAGTGATTAGTTATGAGATTATGGTAGATAGGCGATATAACTTTTTGATATCGAGGAGTGGATAAAATGCTTTTAACACGTGACCCAATGATGTGTATTATATATAGAATTCAATAGTCTAGGGTATTGGCCAGGTGTGAACGAACTATGGTAACCAGTGCTTTGAGATATGACTAGTGTGTTAAATGAAATTTCTATGATAAAATGGTGACATTATTGTGGGTTCATGAGGATTATAAACATATTTATATATCCCTTTATTATGATATTTGAGTCATGAAATTTTTTGAAATGTGAAATATGGAATGATGACTGTTCGTTCTTGTAAGAAAAAAGAGGGTATAAGTGGCATGGTGTTGTGGGTAAGAAATCAAGAGAGAGCCTCATGTATAGTGAGTGGGGTATTGAAATAACTTTGATTTTATAGTTGAACTAATTAAGGCCCATAGAGATATTGAATATGAGGGTCATGTGACATTGATAAAGTCTATAAAACTCAAGTTAGATTAGTCAATTCTAGATGTGTTGTGCCAAGGGCATTAGTGAAACCATGGACAGATTGTATGAGGATCAGTGGTATCATGTGGAATTATTCATGTAAATTAAATTGGGGATTTTGAGCATCCATATTTGTTTTATGGGGCATATCAAATAATGATCATGCTTCTGGATCAGTGATAAGAACATCCCTATAGAGGAGATCTTAGTATTAATGGTCTAAGTATTAGATGATCATTTTCAATAGTTTTTTGGTAGATGTCAGTAGTATCATTTTCGTAGACCCAACCCAGAGGTTATTTTGGTCATGTGATGGAACTTGAATGCAAGTGGGTAGTTTGTCTATAGTAACTAGGGAATAATTATTTGTGGGTATTGTCCAGTGGGAATTATGGATATGTTAGTATGTTTAGTAATTGATAACCTCTATATTTTAGATGATGGTCGAGGGGTATAACCATGTGTGTGTCTCCTGAAACATGAAGGTGAAGTGACTTGGTCTATGGATATATTGATTCTCATGTGAAGTACATAGACATTAATAACAAGGAAGGTCCTTGTATTATAAATATGTTCTTTAGAATGAGATGATTAATTTCTAGAATAATAGGTCGATGATTCTTGGGTGTGATGCCAAATATAAGATATCCTGGTGTACACCAATAATGTAATCTCATGTAGTGTGACATTAGTTAAATAGTAATTGATGTATTCCATAAGTAGTAGGGAATAATCATGGAATTTTTGGAAATAATTGCTGTCATGATGTGTGGGATGGTGAGGTTTGGAGTAGTGGAGTGGGTTTGACTACAGCATCAATACAAACATAACTAATGGGGATATGTGATGGGTTTTGCATCAGGGATTGATGATTATGATAGTCTACTAGGATTCATTGGGAGATATCTCTTGGGTTATAAATGTTATTGATTGGAGGTTTTAATGAAATGTATTGTACAGGTTGGTGAAAATCAAGGGAAATATGAATTTTTGATCACATAGTGAGGGATGTTTTTTTAATTGGGAATCATAATGATATTATGAGGTTGGAATGCCTCTTGGAGGTGTTTATGGATGTTATTGTAGTCCTAGTAGGATTATTTGGATCTCATGTGAGCATATGAGAGTGCTCATGGCGAAAAATTAATGATTTTTCTACTATCAATTGCTCATCAGGACATGATATGGGAACATTACATAGTGGTGAGGGCTGATTATGGGTCCATAATATAGAAAAATAAGATTCCACAACATGATCTATATAGTTCATTTTATGAATAATGGGTATTATGCCATGGTGGATTCATGATATAGTAGGTCACACATTTAACAGTGTGTGTCACAACATGTTGGGTTTATTAGGGGGTTTCACCTAGGAAAGGATCTTACATATTAGACAATTCCTTACACAGGGGTGTCACTACATGACAATCCTTATGAAGTATATTATATATGGGTATCATTCCATGGTTGAGGTTTCCATGTTGTGATGAGTTACCTTGAAATATATATTAGAAAATATATACACATAACCAGAGGAACCATATGATTTGCATCTGTGAAATATTTATAAGTATGTTTGGTAACAACATAAACCTTATGATACACTATGATATAGGTCGTAGTGAGGTTTAGTGTTGTGAGGATAAAGTGGGAATGACATGATGGAATTTATCCATTCCATGAGGACTCTATGCTATAGATTCTAGTATTTTTTTTCAAGGCATGGCTATATAATGTTACATATGGGTCATGTGAAGATAATTTCTTAATAGGGGACGTGCCATCTATCGAGGGAAACTCACTAGATGACCTAAAGAGGCCATGAAAAAATAGCTCTCTATGGGATATGGACCTTTAACTAGTGGATAGATGCCTCTTAATGTCATAAAGGGGTCATTACCCAATAGGTCCCCTACATGAGGCATCACAACATGAAAATCATGGTCTCATCATGACTCAAGTGTTTACTGTTATTTAAAAGGGCCAGAATGGCCTTTTAAAGGGTTTCTAAATTGGAAACACCTTTTATTTTTTAACTATTATGGGATGTACGAGAAGGGGTAGGTCAATATTCTCTTGCCCCTATCATCCTCATGGTATCCTTTCAATAAATTTGGATGAGGAGAGTTTCATAATATCTATTTGAGGTACAATGTCTCTCCTTTTCCTCCGTATTTTTATCCCTTATTAGAATCTGATTTGTGATTTATAGCAAAGGTTTTAGGAGATGATTCCATCATAGAATTTTGGAATCATCCCATGTTATGCGATATATTTAATGACTTGTAAATGATGTATCATGAGGAGGTATTCATGTAGCTGGACATTATTGTCTTAAGGTATACCTTTGGGATGAGTTATTTAGGTATATATATTTATTTTATTGAATTTTATGGATGAATTGAAATGGAAAATTATGGATTTTTTGTGTTAAAGGTTATAGTGGATGTCAGGTGCTATGCATAACCATTTTATCAAGGATTTATTCATTAATGGTTACACATAGAGTAAGTATTTAATTATGAAAAGTAAATTATTCGGTTTTTATAACTAAATAAAATTTAATAATGATTTTAAATTATTTATAATCATTTTAGATGACTTTTTATGTATTTTTGACCTTATGATGATGGAAAATGGATGGTTAGGATTGAATGAACATATATATAAGCGGATGATAATGGAAAATGAATAAACATTGAATAAGGATGGTGGTCCTTAAGTAAGTCCATATGGTTTATGAATTTGATAAGTGCATGTGATATAAAATTTCTCCACTTGTGTGCAATAGACCATGAACATAATGTGAATAATTTTTTTAAATTTCCCATCACTAGAAATGAAGTAACTTGGACCATGATGGAGCCTTCAGTACTAACATGATTTCCTAGTCGATTATGGGAATGAATTATATTTTAAATAAGAATTATATGGAATATGGATCTTAGATAAGTATAAATGGGATATGTGAAACATAGTGGAACTTGTGATAGGTTATTTTAGACCCCACTAGGAAAGGTATAATTATGATTTGGAAAATTATTATCCTACAAATACGCTATATAAATTATTGGTACGTGTTAGATCCTCTATACTAGTTGTATAATTTTTGGGGAGAGTGTTCCACCTCCATTGGTATGAGTTTGTGTCCAAGTGTGGATAACATGGTTCTGTTTTTATGCAGTTTTCATGTGGAGTCTGACCTAGATTTTATGAGATAGGAGATTAATGTTATGCCACTCCACTATGTTTATTTATAATTACTTTATAGTTGGACTAGTTAGGCCATGATGTGATCCTGGTAATGACGAGGGAGGTGTTTCCCATGAGTGGTGTGTTTGGACCATAGATTTTGGGGATGACATAAAGAAACCCATATATATACATTTATGTCACATAAGGGACCACAATGGGGCCCCAATTTTATGTTTTCTCAGATAGGGTTGGAACATAGAGGCTAGTATGGGATACTCTAGTATGGTTATGATGTTGAATATAGGTTGAGATCATGGGAGGATAACATAGGTAATGTGTTTCATGTTCAGGAATATGTTTAAACCATGTGCACGACACATAGTGTTTATAAGTAGAGGATATGATCCCATATGTGTATGATATATGATGGTTCTAAGAAATTGATACAACAAATTGGTATATGATATTCAAAATTTCTAGGGATGAGATGTGACACCATGGGTTTATGATATATGATGGTTATAGGTTGGGGATGCAACCCCATGAGTTCATGATATATGATGGCTCCAAGTAGGGGATGTGTCCCACAAGGTTTATGATATTTTATGATTCTAGGAATGGGATGTGATCCACTAGGTGTATAATATATGATCATTTTAGGTAGGGTATTCCACCCCCAAGGTGTATGATATATGATGATTTTAGGTATGGTATGTGATCCTTTGGGTGGATGATATATGATGGTTTTAAGTGGGGATATATGCCCCTAGGTGTATTATATATAATAGTTTAGGGTGGTGATGTGGATCTAAGGGTATATGATATATGATTATTCTAGTTGAGAAAGTGAAACCAGGTTATATGATATATAATAATTCTAGGTGGGGATGTGTGGAGTGACCCGAGCACAAATTGTTTAAACATTAGATCATTATATATGAATATTCCTTACATTTTACAATAATACACAATTAATGACTGTACAATTTTTGTGTCTTTAAATACTAGAAAATAATATTTAAGTATGATATTCATCATCTGAATCATATTTCTTTACATAAGATACACTTCTGGACTCATCACACTTTGAACCTTATATCAAATCCTAGGGAAAGAAAACAAAATAAAGGATGACCTCATATGCTAAGTAAGGGTGTAAAATAAACATATCAATCATTATGGAATAATATTATTGTAATAGAAATGATATCATATTCAAGTGCACGTTCTCAAGAAAAAACACTTATACCCAAAAAATATTAGATTATAATCTCCAAAATAAATTAATTTCTTGTCATATGATTAATAAGGGTATCAATCCAGGAATCACCATTCAAGAGTCATAACATATGCATGTTGCATCATAAGAATAATAAATCATAATCTTGGGAACCAAGATTAACATAACCATGTTCACCCAACATTTTTTAAGTATAGGTAGAAGGTGATCATTCTCACACATCAAATCGTTAAAAATGTTATTTTCAATCTTGTAAAGGAATATTCCTATAAGAATATATAAAAGAAATCATACTCACACATCAATATGTGAACACATATAATTGAATTCATATCCACTATCATCATCATCATCTCTTGAGATATCTTAATCACTTTTCCCAATGCATTGTTAGGATATAAGGGACCCACCAATCAGATAATGACAATTAATTCATATAAATGCCACAACATAATAAAAAATTCATCATATTATCATAGAATAATCTAGACAAAAAGTTTTATAAAAATCCTATAATCATAATCATATACCTTTTAGAGAAATAATTCGGTGGACTATATAATCAATAAATCATCATTAAAATAAAAGGTTGTTACCACATATAAATATTTTCATCAAAATATCTCTAGAATAATTCTGGAGCATTTAATGGAACTATGAGAAAATGTAATGGAAACTTCAACAGATAGAGTGTTCATAATGGTAGGAAATTCCATTCATGTCGTAATCATTAAAACAACGATTCTATTCCCACCTTCAGTAAAATGTACATTATTTAGAATATGACATGGTGATACTTTTTAAATGTTGTTATAATAAGTAAAACATGGTATAAATTATATTAAAAAATCATTTAATAAAATTTAAAAATATTATTGTAATTTTTTTAATAAAACATGTATATAGAATAAAAATGTTTTCCAACCGAAAGAAAGAGGATAAATAAGGTTGAATTTTCTTAAATACATTTTCTGAGTCATTTTGTGTACTATGAAGAAGAAAATGGTACTAAAACATAAAAATTAGAAAATAAAAAATAGAGAAAAATAATGGAACGTTCATATCAGACCCTCATTATATATTTTCTTCAATTGAAATTCAAGTATAAATAATCCGGATTAAAATGATATTGAAACATAAATCCTATTCCTCTAATATATTCTTACATCATAAATGTTCAAAAATAATCTATAGTAAATATATATTTATTGGACATATATTACATAACTATATTACTATATCTAAAATCAAGTATGATTTACTAATGACATGTTATCACCAATTTATATATAATTTTTTATTAAAATCATGGTTTTTGGTGATAACTGCATCATTTTTCATGGAAGTATCTATTCAGATGATCATGTCCTTGTACTTTGATCATGGTTAAATAATATATATAATTTTACGCAGGATATAAATATCAAATATATTCATTTTATATGTAAATATAATCAACAAAAAAATTATAAAAACAAAAAATTATTTACAACTTCCAGGGAGATGGTAGGTCGTATGTATGCTTGAATTCTATTCAAATTTTACAATTAAAAGAAGAAAAGAAGTTGGAAAATTATTTTATCATTATATAAAAAAATTTATATCATAAATAATATATATATATACAATAAATATATCATTATTACTATCCAAGTGAAACAAAAATGAAAAATAACTTGCAACGATTCAAGGAGGTGGTAGTACACACATACATACGAGGGACATTATCATTTTCCAATATATTGGGAGGTAATAAGATATATATTATATTTTAATTATAAAAATATTGTAATATTATAATTTTTAATTTAAAATAATAAACCCATTATAATAACCATCCAGTAAATATGGTGATGGAAAATGGATTGTATCCATATGTAGAGGTAGTAGTCCATACGTATGCAGAAGTGATATTTTCACTTATCATTCGATAGAAATGAAGATTAATAATAGAGGTTACATAATAATAATATAATTTCATTATATTGGTGATAATAATTATATTATCTTATAATAAATAACATATATATAAATGAGGCAGAAGAAGAAATAAATTGAAAGAGGTCGGGTAAGATGATTACCTCTTCTTCAGTATGCCTCCATTAAATCCATTATTTAGAACCATTGGAATGGGTTTTTTAAGAATAATAAAACAAATTTTTTTAGTAGATAAGTTTATAAGATAATTTGGTAGGGTTTGGTCAAGATATATGGATCAATGTGGTGTAAAGAAGAGAAATGAGTGGTGTCCTTTTATAAGTTGAGAGAGAGTACATGCTATGAATTTATTAAAAAATTAAATTATATATATATATATAATTAAAGTATATTCCTAATTTTTTTTGAAAAACTTTGATTAAAAATATTAAATTTTACTTATTAGATATAATTTATATTTTTTTGTATAAATTTCATATAATAAAATAAAAAACACAAGAAAACTATTTTTTAGGAAAATATCTGATCTAAAGAGTAAATATCAATATAAGTTTTAATGAAGTAATAAATATATTTCAATGTTTTTTTGGATAAATATTATAATAAGGATGTTTTTATAAATATGATTTTATCCAAAACGAAATGGAATATTTTAACTATTCCATTAAATGTAATTACCCAATCATAGTTTTTATTAAAAATAAAATATACATTTTATTTAAAAAAGTGATGTTATAGTTCCTAAATTCAAAATACTATTTTTAAATACAATATTTTAATATTGAAACATATATATGGTCTAAAACAAACTCCTAAAACATGGTAAATTCATTTTTATATAGATTTTAAAGCTTTACCTCCCTGGTTTTAATTCAATTTTACCTGTTTTACTGAGGTGACAAATATTTAACATGTTTACTATTCATAATGACAAAATATTAAGTTTAAATTACTAAAAATATAAATTATTCTCATTATAAATATAAATTCAACTTTATAAAAATAAATTAATATACGAGGTTTAATTTAATTTAAAATAAAACACAAAAATGTGATGAAATGTGGGTTCCTATTAAAAAATTTCCTCTAGGTATAAAAGATTTTTACACCAAAATCATGCAAAAATTTTATTTTTATGACTTTAACTATATTATACATAATCTAATTTTTTTAATAGAAAATGAATTTGTAAATTCATGTAATGAAATAAATTTTTTAATAAGAATCAGTATTATTCTCCATTCGCTTTAAATTCAATCTTTTCTAAAAAATAAAAAAAATCACCCTATAATAATTTTTATATGGTGATTTTAAAAAGTATATAATTTTTATAAAATAAATTTTTAAAATTTTATCAAAATTAGTTACAACATTTTCTCACAAAAATTAATAAAACCCATTTTTTGAATAAAATGTATTTTTTATGGGAGAAATGATTTTAATAAAAATTAAGTACTACATTTACATTATATAAAAACATTATAAATAATTTTCATAATGTGGTTATAATTATTCATACCTCAAATTTTAATTTATAGGTTATAATGATCATGTTTTAATAATTATATTTATATTTTGGTATATTTAAACATGGTGTGGCATAAAAAGAAATCTATCCATGAAATAAAACAGATTTAAAGAGAAATATATCGTAAAATATTTGGGTGTGAAATTCTACCCATATTTGAGTTTAAAAATCAAAATATGTATCTCTAATACAAAAGTATACTCATGCATCATCAAATACCTTGGTTCCCATGTAACTTCCTCTAATTTATGATTTCTCCATTAAACATTGAACATGTGAGTGGTCTTGTTTCGTAGAACTTTATCTCTATGCTCCAAAATCTCCACTATTTATTCCTCATAAGATATTTATTATAACAATTTACAACTAATGAGTTTAGTACATGTGAAAGATCATGTATGTATATAATTATAAGTGATACATGGAACACACCATGAACTTGAGATATATTTGGTGGAAGTTCCAATGATATAAAACTACCGTAATTCAATAAGAAATTTAAAAAAGTCCAATATATCTAGGGATTATATTTATATTCTTTACAAATCTAATAACCTACTTCATTAGATATATTTATAGGAATACCTTATCACCAACTTCAAACTCTATATCTCAGTAAAAATTATCAGTATAAATTTTATATTGAATTTGATATTCCCTTATGTATTGCTGAATAGACCTACCATTATCATATATCTCCTCATCCATCTATGATCCTAATAGATTACTCCCTCCAAATTAATTGTGAAACATTGGAGTTCTACACTTATTTCCATATTGGATTTTATAGGGATCCATCTATAATCTCTAGTGAAATCTATTTTTTAATATATAACATTAAAAGTGGATGGTGTTCATCACAAATAACATTGAAATCCATAGAATAATATCTCAACATATCTTATAGGGTTTTAATGGTTATACTAGGTTTTATATATATCTAATGATGATAATAGGTATTAAAACACAACTATGAATCCATATATTGTAGAAAAATTTGATTTAACTTAAAGGTAAACCTCAAATGGAATTCATATAAATTATAATGTGGTATTCCATGAAACTATAAGACATCATTAATATATATTCATGAATAAAATCAGGAGATAAATATTATTTGATATAAATTAAGTGTGATAACTTCGTAAGGATATCGACTATAACCCAAATAGTAATAGGGACTCTAGATGTTTTTTGGATTACAAAAAAAATCAATTGTGATGACTTCTCATTTCCATTATTGTAGGGGTAATGGTTTTAACATCCCCTTCGACTTATGCCTCTCATCCTTAACTTGCTGACATACCAAACATCAAGAAATAGACTTCCCAATATCCATTTTCATTTTATTACATGAGAAATAATATTTTGAATCCCTATACATATTAAAAATTCAATAATGAATATAGATTAATGAAAAATGGGATTCATCCTAATATTTTTCTATAAAAATTGTATTGATGGGACATATACCCAATTATTGAAATATATCATTCCATAAAATTTATAATCAAAATATGGTATATTTCTAACCATATTTTATAGTTCCAAATCATCCTTCAAATCCCATTGAATCCTCACATGGATTAGTGGTTAATCATTAATCCTAAAAAGATATAATCTTTTTTCATTCCTTAGGATTTCCTATTTTATTTTTAAAAATTCCACAATTGTTTGTTCTATTTCAATCTTGACAAAAAAAACCTAGGAATGGTCCATCTAGTATAGATCATCGACCACCTTTTCCACCATCCTAGGTTGGTAATTTATTGAAAAATAATAATCTTTAATAAATTATTACCTTATTCTCTAGTTCATATTCAACTCTTTTTGGGTGAATATATACATCAAACATTTATGATACTGATATATGTCACACATCTATCTATAGAGATAATTCCTTCATATCATTAATGAAAAAATTCATACTACTAGCTCCAAATGATGATCCATGTAATTTTAATCATATATTTTAATTTATATGAGGAATATAAGGATAAATCACAGTACCTACTTTGATACATTATTATAGATCACAAATAGTTCTTCACGTTATGGAAGTATGAGAATAAGTGCACTAACTAAACTTCTTTACAGATTCTTCAAATTCCCTTCACATATATATATTTACAAGAAAATAATCCCCTTATGAGTCCACCTATTGAGTGGATTACATAGTCATGAGAAATATATCATAAATAATAGGTAATATCTCTTCAACCAAAGAAAACATCAAACCTTAGTAATTATTGTTGTTCTGGGGAATTTATCAATAAAATCTATCTTAGAAAGATCTAATAAACTACCCAAAATTGATATAATATTACCCATGAATAAACGTTTCTAAAGACAAAATTCACACTTGATAATTTTATTATATAACTTATCCTTCCATAGGGTATTCAAGACAATTTGGAAATAATCTTCATTCTCTTCCTTTATCATTGAATATATAATAATATCTTCTATAATGGATACCAAAAAGTAATCAAGGTAGTTTCCAAAGACTATATAAATTAAATATATTATGATTTTAGGGGAATTAGAATTTCTAAATTACATCAAAATAAATAAATAATTCCCATTACTTATATAGAATGATTTCGTGGTAATATCCTCCTCCTTAAACCTCATTTGATTATATCCCAAAGGCTTGGAATTTATAAGAAATAATCAATACAAGGTCGATTGAACATTTCCTTGATATTGGTCTTGTTATGTTTCATATAATCCTTGAAAATCTATATTGACCCATATTTATTCTTATAAAAAAGATCATGTGTACCCCATGGTAAAAAACTAGGTTATATTATTCCCATATCAAGATTATCATATATTTCATTTTTTAAATCCTACAACTAAAATGGGTCCTTTTTATAAGGGTTCCTTAAAATAGCTATAACATTAATAATGGGTTCCATTGAAAACAATACTTCATGATTCATAGGATTATTTGATAAGTCTTCTATAAACAAATTAATAGTCTCCTTTAAAATAGTAATATCCTCGATATTGAGTTTCTCTAGAAACATCTGAGAAAAATATCCTTCAGGATTGGAATTAACACCCACAATATTGATGTAATATCCCTTGGATGTTCAAATTCACAATCACACTGAAATATGATCATATGTTGGTTTGGAATATCTAATGTGACTCCCTTTATATGATAATTGATATGGGTTCTATATAGGAAGAGTAAAATCATTCCCAAAATCATATAAAATTTAACTATGTGAATAATTACAAGATTTATAAGAATCCTATTCCAAAAGAAATTCTATTAGACTGGAGCTATAAACATTATATATGATTATCATACCATTATGAGTTTTTACTATGAAATAAACATCATATCATTGATGTGGTAATCTGATAACCTTAGAAAAATATTCAGATATAAAATACTGGGTAAATCAAGAATCAAATAAAAATTTTTTATTTATAGATTGTATGGTATGTGAACATTTCACCATGTCATTCTCCCAACCCACTTCAGTTTTGATAGAAAAAACGTTTCCTTTATACATTTTTTAGTGGTTGTTGAGGCCCACTGTCCATAATTTCTATTGGATTAAGAAATTGATTTTCATTATTTCCAATATCCCTATATCATATGGATTGAAATTTATTCATTGAATCTTTCTTATCCTATGTTTCATTTGTAGACATTTTCATCCCTTATTGATAATGACTAGATTGATGGTTGATATTTCCACTTTTTTAATTTCCTAGTTCCTTTTTATCAATTTCCCTAACACCTTCCCTAACCTTTTCAGTATGTAAGTATTTGGAATATTCATTCCTCCCAGTGATTTACCATCAGAGTTTCCCTAACATTCCATTTTTCACTGCTAGTAACTAAAACCAGAAGAATAACTGGAGTTCCTACTCTCTGTTTCAAACTTAATAGAACATTGAATTATTTATTCATAGTTATTAATGTCTATTATGGCCAACGCCTTTAATGTAGGACCTCAGGACACCCTGAGAGGGGAAGGGTGAATCAGGGTGTCAACTTTTTCTTATAAAAGTTGTGGATCTTGTTCCCATATTGGTAGGAACTACTTAAACCTATATAATGGATATGATCAGCAATGAAACATTCACATGCAAAGAGATAACACATCAATTTTACTTGGTTCACCACTAAGGGATACGTCTAAGGAGCATACGCCGAAAAGTTGTCGGTCATACCAAATTCCACTAATCTTCACTCATTGTGGATTACAATGGTTCGGGAATAGTCACTCTGTCCCAGGCTCACTGCCTTTACAAAAGGTTCAGGGATATCTCACTGCATCCCATGGGTCACTACCATTGACTCCCCCTAGCTCACTGCCGTTGGTGAAGTCCCGCTCAGTTTATAGACATGAAGGTCTCTTCAATATATTTGCATTGAAGTCTTTGTCTCCTGTTCAGCATGAGACTTTCCTTGCATCAGAGTCCTGAGTTAATGCTCTTTTGTATTCAACCTTCTACTTCAGTGCAATAACTGAATGCATTATATATTCTTCTTCTATTCCTTTGATTCTCAATACTAACACCTGAGTGTATTGATATATTCCCCTATTTCTGTGCAGATCTGAGTTTATTTGCATGAACCGTTCTTCTTCTCTTCGCAAAGCACAATGAGCATGTTAAACACCTGTCATGTGTGTGTGGTACCACTTTTATTCATAAAACCAGATTGTTCATTGTTCTTTCATATTTGCAAATGAATACATCATCTGTTGCACTGAAGGTATAGAGAAATCTTTCATCTTTTGTGTAGTTCTAGAAAGACAGGCCTACTCCAACAGCACCTGGCGCTCTTCTCCAAGCCCGGTGCGCATGTCCCAATATGGCGCATAAGTCTTCGGCGTGCAATTCCAAACTGGCACGCAAGTGTCACCAAAGCACCTGCGCGACGCTTCCTTCCCCAACTACAAACTTGCACGACCCACTTTCTTTCTCCCCCAAACCGCCTTGGGCGCGCAGCCAACAACCGGCGCACAACCTCAACTTGCGCGGCCCAACTACCACTTGTGTGACTCAATCACCTGCGCGACGATAGCTCGAACAATCTCTAAATATTGAACTCTGTAGAAAAAGAGGAGGGGTGGTCTAGTATTTATAGGCATTTGGTCAACCTGCACGACGACGCGCAAGTCACCCCTCGGCGCACAAGTCTCGGCGCGCAGCTCATCTCCCCTAGCCTCTGTCACGCCACTCACTTGCACAGCCACACCAATACATTGAGTGACCTTACATACTTTTCAATATTTTGAAGTTTTGATCTTGAAAATAAATAGGTGTACAAGTTTCCAATCCTTCTAGGCACCGGCGCACACATCTTTTCACGACGCGCAGGTCACATGTGCAACCAACCCAACACTTGCGTGACCCTCTTTCCTTTGCCATTTTCCATGTTCTGATCTTGAAAAACATATGGTGTGCAAGTTTCCTCTCCTTCAAGTACACAGTGCACAAGTATCTTTTCCCAAACCACTTTTCTTCATTTGTTGATTTTCAGGCCCAAAAATTTGGCAAAAACTGGGAAAAGACGCCACCTTGTATCTGCACTTTTTTTCCGCCTCCACATCATCCACTACTTTGTCGATGTTTCTGGAATAAAACATGGATCGTTATCCACAGTCCTTGAACTCAACATGCCACCATGGAATCTCCTTTTTCAACAAATTTTTATGTCATTTTTTTTATTTTTCGACAAGCACGATCACCTCAAAAGAACTTCTTCTTGGTGATCTATATCCTTCAGCAAATCTTCTGCTTTTATCACAAACTCCACTATTGTGACATGTATTCTTTGAAGGAATAGCTTTAGCATCATCATCTTCTATGACAATGTTATGTTCATGGCTATCTTAGAATTACAATCCCCGCACGACCATCTTAGAATTCCAATCATTTGCACATTGTCTTCTTCATCAACTGTCGTGATCTACTTCATGCAAACCATATGATTCAATTCGTCAAGAAGTCTCTTGCATGGTTCTCATGAAATCATCAGGAATTGCATGGTCTTTATCAAACCCCATGGTTCTCATGCAATAAGAAGGAATTGCATGGTCTTCATCCAAAAACCCCATTCTTCTTTAATCATCTACAGATATATTACACCTCACATTCTTCATTGTTGTAAATAATATATCACCTTTGACACATGTTATTTAAACTTATGATCAGTACAAAAATCGTCTGAATTACTATTCCTCTACTTCATCGGAGTACTTCATGATCTACTTCATTTTGATATTCCATTCCTCCATTTCATTGGAGTACTTCTTCATCTCCTTCATTTTGATCTTCATTGACAACTATTGAAAACAAATACAACCTTATACACCAAGTGGTTCCAACATTTAATGGTTTGGTTTAAGCCACTAAATTATAAATCAATTTTACTCACATGATTAGTTATATAGGTATAAGATTACCATTAATGACTTGTAATGTTTTCTTTGTGGGTAATAATGGATTCATCATCCATCTATTTTAGCTCTAGAATGTACCTTTCCATCTTAGCGTGAAGAGTTATAAGAAAGTAATTGTTGAAAAATACCCTCTAAAATCTCTCCCAAATATAAGGATTTTAATTCTTCACTATACATGTGTTCTTTATAACATTAATCCACATAAAAAAATTGAATTATAAGAGATACACAACCCAAAAATATTCTCACAATCCAACCATTGTAGAAAAGAAAATATACATTGCATCATAGTGATATATTTCATGGAAACTAGCAGATAAAAAGACCCATAGATGGAGGATAAACATTATCACATAAAATAATCAGTGGAATGTTTCCCTATCCATGGTATATTAGGAAGATAAACATAATCCACACTACCCTACATATCTTTTGGGAGTTCAGTGAGCATGATACAAGATACATCATTCCATCACTAAAGTCATTTGGTTGCTCTTGAAGAATGTCATTGCATTGAACATCACATTCATTATTCGCATGATTTCTTTTGGTTCTATCCATTAACTAAAAGATAAAACATAATGTATACATTAAGATACATACATCCATGTTAAAAAACATATATACATCAAAAATTAACTACTAATTTGTCCTACATTATAGAATATTTTTATCAAATGATGACACCTTAGGTTAAACCTAGGAAATCCATGATCATCATCAATTTAAATGAATTATAATGGTCCATAAATAATTGGTTATATAACACAAAAATATCCCCTAGGAGTGACAAACCATGTCATCATTAAGAGAACAATGACCTTCCTCCTAAATGATGTCCATGAAATACTCGGCAAAATATTTTTATTGTTATTACCCCCAATTACATCTATTCTGAAACAACATCCACATGTAGTACCCAGATAGAGATGAATTTCTAGGAAAAACACATAATCATTTCCTTAAACAACATTAAGATTTTATTGTATAATTAGATGTATCCCCAAGGATTTCACTAATTGTTTCTAGCTGTAATCTCTAATGATTAACTGAAACCTCCTTTCATACCATCTAAATAATCTTGATCATGACATATATAAATATAACAATCATTTTTGAAGAATAGTCAATACATTAAACAATAATACATGTATTAGAAACATGAAGTTTTAGAGCATCTAGATACTAGATACATAAACATATTATTTATATACAATCACCATCTTTTGAAACATATTTATTTATATAAGGTACACTTATAGAATAATCACACATAAAACCTTCCATCCACCTAGGGAAGGAAAAAAAAGAATGGGTGAGCTCAGATGTTGAGTAAGGGTAAAAAAGGAGTTATTAATCATTAGATAACCAGATGATTATAAGGGTGATATTAAAATATTTAATTTTATATTATTAAATTAAAATATTCATTACCATAAAATCATAGATCATAAACTACAAAATAAATTCTTTTCTATAAGTATGACTAATTATAGAGTCAATGCAGTCATAATAATTCAAGAGTCATAATATAAGAATATTTCATTATAATAATAATAAATAATAATATTGTGACCATAAAAAATGTAATCATGATCACATATAATATTTAGAGTATATATAGAAAGTTATTATACTCACATATCAAAATTTTAACAAATCTATTAATAATAATATCAACATAGATAGAAAAAAATAATAATTACAAATAAATATGGTAAAAAATATATTAACAATCAATTACACACTTTACATAATCATCTCATTAAACATCACTTTCACATTACCCAATTAAGTGGATGGGTATAAAAGGATCAATCACCACATAGTCCAAATTCATTCATATAGATTTCATAATATCATAAAACAACCATCATATCATCATAGAATAACCCATTGAAAATACATGTGTTTGGTAAAAAGCTCATTACCATAATCAAATACCATTTAAAATTATAATAAGGATGGTATAATTGGATCAAATACCCAATATATCATAATTAGTATGAAATGATGTCATCATAGATGAAAACATTAATTAAAATACATGCCGAATAATTGTTTAGGAAAAAACACATTCATTTTGAAATAACATATTAAAAACACAAATATCATCAAAATATTAAATAAAAAAATTTATTTGAAAACATTCATGAAAAATTATAAAGTAAAATTAAAAAAATGGACCAATTAGGATAATGAGAAATTCCATTCATGCTATAATCATTAAAAAAATATTCGGTTCTCACATTTGGTTAAAAGTACCACGTTCATAAAATAAAAATAATACTATTTTTAAAACATTTTATAAAATGTAAAACATGATATAAATGAATTTAAAAAATAATTTAGTAATATAATTTAAATTTATTGAAAAACAATTTAGATGACATAGATTTAGAAGAAAATGATTTTCCGACCAAAAGTGGAGAAATAAGGCCATCTTTTTTTAAAAAAAATAATATTTTTTTGTGTGTGCCAAAGAGACAAAAATGGTACTAAAATATAAAAATTATTTAAATAGACATAGGATATTACTAATGAAGGGGGTTTATTAGATAATTATTATATAATTTTTTCAAAGGAAATTCAATCATAACCAATCCCAATTAGTGTTGGATTGAAACATAATTCCCTTACCTCAAGTCGCATCACGCTTTGTACATGTTAAAATCTATAATATAATAAATATATATTTATTTTAAATTTACTAAAAACTATATTCGTAAATATAATACCATATATTATTTTTATATAGCATCTATTCACCTATAAATTAATAAATGTTGATTGAAATCACTGTTTTGGATGATAATTACTTCATTTTTTATAGAAGTTTCAGTTCAGTAGTTCTGATCCTTGTACATTATCATGGTTACAACATCTCAAAAATGTTACAAATGATATAAATATCATATTTATTAATTATATACATTTTTATAATAATCTATAAAATTTTTATATTGAAATATTGTTTACACCATTCAAGGAGATGTTAGAATGCACATATGAATGAAGGTTGATTTCAATTTATAATGCAATGAATGAAATAATGTTAAATTTTATTTCATAATTAAAGAACCATAATTAGATCATAAATAAAATATATATAAATTAATTAAATATTTATTACAATCTAATAAAAAAAGAAATAAAAAATAGACCACTTCGCTCCGCGGATGGGTAGCCCACAACAATGCACGAGGGATATTATAATTTTACAGTAGATTAGAAGGTAAGAATTTAGATATGATATTATAATTAAAAATTCATTAGTATTTCATAAATTACATATATAAACATGAAATACATAATAACACCCATTCATGAAACATGGTGATGGAAAATGGAATATGTCACTACGTTGATGTGGTAGTCCACATGTACACATGACCGATACTTTCACTTCCCATTTTATGAAAAAGATGGTGAATAGTGGTTACATAATCAATTTTTTTATTAAATTTGGAATACATTGGTATTTATTTTATTATTGACACCATAGTTTTAGAGTATGTATAAGTAGAAATAAATTGGATGATGTCATGTAAGATGATTACCTTGTCTTTATTAGGCTTACTTTAGATCACTTCATAAGGACACCTAAAATGGTATTTCAAGATTAAAAACACCAATTATTCATGTATATTGATGTTTATAATTTAATTGGGTAGGGTTTGATCGATATATAAGGCTCAATGTGGTGTATAGAAGGGAAATGAGAGGTTTCCTTTTATAAGAAGATAAAAGGACACACTCAAAATATCATTAAATATCAAATAATATATATATCATAAACATTTCAAGTAAAAAAACACCAAAAATTAAAATATAATATGTGATAAGGTTCAAATAAACTAAAACAATGACATTTGGTAATGTTTTCGATACACTTTAAGCCTTATCTTCTATTTAAACCACATTAAACTCATTTTATCCTTCCCTAGGATAACACAAATTTTTTGCAATGATAACATAATTATATGAATGAAATAAAAAGAGATTTTAAAAAAATATACATTTTATTCAAGAAAATTACTCCAATTATATAATATTTTAATGTCTATTGGTGGTTGAATTTACTTTTAGTATAATAACACAAAACAGATGATTTTTTTAAGAAAATAAAAAATTTCAGAGTAAAAATTACATCACTATGAAATAAAATACTAAAATAGTTTAATTAATTTTTTACATTAGATAATAAAGTATTTAATGATTTTAGTTTTTTGGTGAAAAATAAAACCGAATTTAATATTCCAACTATCCCATTAAATGTAAATACCCAAGTATATTTTTTAATTTGAATAAAATATAAAATATCTTTATATAAGTCAAGACATGGTTATAAAATTCAAAATAATGATTTAAAATACATTTTTTAACGACATGAAAATATATTTGGTTGAAAAAATCCCCTAAAATATGACAAAGTCAAGTGCTAGATAGTTTTTCAAGCTTTACCCCATGGTTTTATCCCAAATTTCGCTCTATTACTAGGGTGAAAAATCATTACTATGGTTATATTCAAAATTATCTAAAATTAATTTGAAACTATTAAATTATTATAATTATTATAATTCAAAACATTTCATAAATTTTATCAAATAAAATTCACATCAGAGATATATTTTAATTTAAAATATTACCATAAATGCACATTAAAAATATGTTTTCCAGAAAAATATCTTCTTAGGTATGAATGTTTTTTAACAAAATCATGTATGTAATTTATTATAATAAATGTAACTTATTTATTCATAAAAAAATGAAAAATGTTACTTTGAAGAAATTTTAAAATAAAATGGTACTTTTTAATGCTTGAAAGGGAAAGAAGTTTTTTTAAAAAAATAAATGTTTTTCAATATTAAATGCAAAAATATCTTTTTAGAAAAATATCATAATTTCATTCTAAGATAATATTAGTAGTCTAATTTATAAAATGATTTCAATTTTAGCAAAAATAATTAATAAAATTAATATAAATTATATTTTATTCCTTCTCACAAAAAACAATACAATCATTTTTTTGAATAAAATGTATTTTGGAAGCAAAAAATGTTTTTATTGAAAATTATGTACTTATTTATTAACTAATTAAAATTCTATAAAATCTTTATAAATAATTTTCATAATTTTGGTATTCATATTCATACCACAAACTTTATCATTTATGTTAAAATTGTCATGTTTTAATAATAATATTTATATATCGATTATTTTAAACACTATGTTGTGTGTAAAGAATGAAATTATAGAAATAATTTTTTTTGAAGATAAATATGTCATAAAATATCATGATGTTATAATGTGGCCCCTAAATAAATGATATATATTGTTTCTTTGTAGGGATGTGGCCCCTTAGAAGCATGATATATTATGTTTCCTAGTGGGGAATCATCCCCATGGGAATCTGATATATGATGATTCCTATTGGGGTAGTGGCCTATTTAGTGTATAATATATACTATGGTTATATGATGGGATGAAACTACCTAATTTTAGGTTATATGAAGTTTGGAGGAGGTATGATTTCCCTGAGTTTATATTCCATATTGTTCAATGGTAGGTGATGGTTCCCCCTAGGTGGTGACATATGAAAAATATTTGATGGTTGAACGTAGTTTCCCCCTAGGTGGAATGTGAAATGTTTAGAGACCCTCCAACACCAGTAAAAATATGTATAATCAGCCTTAGGTGTCACCTTAGAACATGATATTTGAAAATTATTTATTTAATACATTTTAGTTTTTTTAATTATTATGATCATATCACATTGTGAATACTCTTCATTTACTTTCATTTTCAGGGTAACTATTGGTGGTGACCTACTTAGTTTTACTCACACCATGCTCTCGGGGTCCTGACACATTGTTACTCAAGCTGACTTAATGATCTCATGTACTGGTAGGTGAAATTCCTAGTGTTGTATGACTCAGTTGGGTAACATAGACGAACAAGGGATATGGTTATGGTTTAGTACTAAATACTACTGTAAGATTCCATGATTTCAAAAATAAAACTATATTTGATAGCTTATATGACATGAAGCACTGAGTCTAAATGAACTTTGGTTATTTTAATACAATTGTAATAACCTAAAATTTACAATGGCTAGTATGAATATTATTAAACACATTATGATATATATATAATTTTATAACTAAATATAATGAATTGAAAAAAATTAGAAAATAATCCCTCAATTTTTAATAATCATTTTATTCTTATAGAATTTAATTTTTCTTAAAAAAGTATTTTTATTGATTTTTGTGAGAAAATATCAAAATTATTTTTTTGATATTTTGGAAAATGTATTTTATGAAATGATTTTTTTGAATCAGAATATTGAAATTATCTTAGCTATATATTTTGGAATTTTTCTAAAAGGTTTTATTTTTCCATAAATAGTGAAAATATTAGTCTTCTTTAAAATTATCATTTATTTTCCATAAATTATGTAATTTAAAAGTTACATTATTATTTAATTTTTTAATGTTATATAAGTATAATATAGTATGATTGAATATAATTATTTACATTGTAATCATCTTTACACCATATTTTTTGGTATAAGTTCATTGTTTCACATAAAAGAATATTTAATGAACTTTTTTTCATCACGTCTCACTGGTCTAATTTTTATTTAAATTCTACCAATAATTTGATAATGACTACAAATCAACCCTAAAACATTCCTTTATCCTCTTCAATGAGTTTTTTTATAAATTTCCCCAAAATCATTGAATATATGTACACTTGGAGCCATATTTATTTGATGTTGATATTTATAATATGAAAGAAAACTATAGACACAAACATATCAATTTCCTAATTTTAATATATACAATATTTAGAGATAATGAAAAAGATGAATTATATTCATTTATAAATGTCCATTTTTAAGATAAATGTTATTTTTCCTTTTAATTTATTTATAAATTTTATTTATGAAATAATTACCATAAATACATGGGTAAGGACAACACAACATTTATTTATTTTATTTAAAAATATATTAAATGATGTCAAATTTTTTGAAAGTAAAATAATATGAAATAGCTACTGTGTTTCAATATTTTTTGGCCAAATATATTCTATTAGAGAAGTGTGAATGTATTATATTCTATTTTATTTTGTTTTATGTTGTATTCATTTTCCTAATAAATGAATAGTTCTAAACTAGAATTAATGTTATTTTATATAAATAATATTTTACTAAATCATTTCAAATTCCTAAAGATATTATATTTAGAAAATTTATTTTTATATAGTATAAAATAACATCCATGGCCCATTTATGTTCCAGTTTTCCTTTTATAGTTAATTTCCAAACCCTTAAATATTTAAAAACATTGTTACAACGGTAATACTCAAAACAATTTAACATGAGTTAAACACAAAAGATTAGGGTAAAACATTCAAAAAACATATAAAAAAATTATTTGATGAAATTATTTCAATACATACTCATCATATCTCATAATTCTATCAATTTTTATTCTTTGAAAGATGAATCATAATTTATATTAATTTAATATTTTAAGAAATTCTAAAAGTTCCCCTCGCCTCACATATAAAACAGAACCACCTGTAATCTTTTATTCACACATAGAAATAATTTTAGTTTGTAAAATACCTTATAAAATCCCATCCTTACTTCCCATACCATTTACTATATGATTTTTTTGGTTATAAAACACTCAAAGGAAGGATTTTGGTGCAAACCTAAAGAGTTTGTACGAAGAAGAGGTTCCATTTTTAACAGAGTATTTTTATTTCTTATTTCACCACAACAAAATATTTTTAAACCATATTGATATGGTAAAATAATTATATAACATGTTACAATATGTTATAACCTTATTTTAATAATAAACACCTATCTCATATTCTATCAAATGATATTCAAAACCATCATTCATGTGTACGACAGACTACCATCTCGCAAACCGATGTAATTTGTTTTCCATAATTTACATTAACATATGACTATGATGATGGATTTAATGTATATATATATATATATATGATATTCAATAAATAATAATAATTAAATAAAATTAATAATTCATATAATTTATTACCTTTTCATTAATTTAAAGATGATAATGTCATTCGTGCACAGGTGGGGATTACCACCTCAACGAAGTGATGTAATACATTTTTCATTACCTCATCACATGGTTGTTATATATAGTTGAATTTTAAAAAATTGTACGATATCTAAGATATAATTATCATTATTTAAATAGTAAATTAACACTCATCCTCTTCCTATCATGTCCATTGAAAAATGGAAAGATTACACATGCGTATGTACCACCTATCATTTCCTTGATGGTCAAGTAATTCATTTTTCATAAATATAGTTCATGAATATCCTTAAAAGCATAAATTATGTTTTAAAATTATAATTGTTTCATTATTATTATTATGGTGAGTTTTAAATAAAAAAATATTTGACCTTATATTACTTACTAATGTGATTTTGGGAATATGAGCCGAATATCATCAAAACCTCCAACATGAACCAAAATGAATAATTAATTAAAAATTTCCTAGTAATAAATAATCTAAAGATAATAATAAAAATGAAAATTTTGAGTCAATAAGATTTACTTATTACTTTTCTATTCCATTATGTTCTGAAAATCACAAACACTCTATCTCAAGGAAAAATTTATTTCTGCTAAGATTTATCTTACTAAGGAAAATTTTCCTTCCCCAAGGAAATTTTCTCCTTACCTTTGTTTTCATTGTTCATGTTATAGTTTCTATAAATCTATCTAATTTTATTCCAAAGTAAAAAAATTCAGTTTCACATCTAAAACCTCGGAATCCTATAAATACTTTTATATAGAGTATTCTTTTTTCAGATTTTGAATTCTTTGAAATTCATATTCCAGATTCTCTGAAATTTAAACTATGAATTCTCTGAAATTAAAACTCCGAATTCTCTGAAATTCAGACTCTGAATTCTCTAAAATTCAAACTCCAAATTCTCTAATATTCAGTCTCCGAATTCTCTGAAATTCAGACTCTAAATTATCTATAATTTAGACTATGGATTCTCTGAAATTTTTATTTTTAATTCTATGAAATTCAGACTCTGAATTCTGTGAAATTTAGACTCGGAGTTCTCTGAAATTCAGACTCTAAATTATTTAGAATTCAGACTCCTAATTCCTTAAAATTCAGTCTCTGAATTACTTAGAATATAGACTTCTAATTTCTTATAATTCAGACTCCGAATTCATTAGAATTTAGACTTTGAATACATTGGAATTCAGACTCTGAAATCTATGGAATTCAGGTTCTGAATTCCTTGAAAACGAGAATCCAAATATTTATTATTTATTGTCTCAATGTGTTTTTTTACTTAGACTTCAAACATTATTTTTCCTTAGACTCTGAAAAATATATTTGGTTAAGCAACCATTTTTACTTACCCCAGTTATATTTATTAAATGATGTCGTACAATCTATTTCTAACTAACTGTTGTTTGAGTGACACCTGTATAGGTCCCTCCGAGATATAATAAAAAATATGACCGTTGGAGGAGGGAGCCGACCATTAGAGAAATGTCTATAAATAGAATCTCATTTGAATGAGCTAAAAAATAACTGACTCAATCACTCTAGAGATTACATGCTACTTATAAGAACCCAGTTCTTATTTTAAGGTACAGGTTTCTTCCTTTCTCCTTTCCTTAAGTGTTTTTGAGAAAATAAGGAAAACGGGGAAAAATCCTAAATTTTGGAAAGTACACACCGTGTACTTTTCCACACACCGTGTACTTTTGGCCGTGTGGAATGAGTACACGGGGCGGGTGGCCATGTCGGAGATGAAGGGGGTAGGAACCGATTACACACCGTGTAGTGGTCCCTTACACGCCGTGTAGTCAGTCGGTAGGTCAATAGTAAGGTAGTGGCCAACTGTGCGATAGATCACGCCGTGTACTCAAGGAGACACGCCGTGTAGTCATGTCGGTAGATGAACAGTGCCACACTGGCGGGAAACCGCCAGAGGAACAATTAAAAAAATGGAAAGTACATGCCATGTACTTTGGTTTTTTTCACTAAAATGGGTAGTAGCCTCCCCTGTTCATAGTGAAGGCTTAGAACGGAAAGAGGGATCTCGGGAGAGGAGGCCGAAGCTTTAGAGATCCGTCGATCGCGAACCTGGAATCCGATTCCGCCTCCGTCGATCTCATTGGAACCGCACGGGTAAGAGCTTCCTTCTCCTGGTGTGTCTCTTCCCAATTCTTCCTCAAATGTAAGTTATTTTTGTTTAAGTGAGAATTCGTTTACCTCATATCTACATCATTCTAGGATGATTCATGGAACGCCGTTCGAGTATACTGATCAGGGGAGTTTAAGGTAGGTGGCTTGGTGTTTATTTTCCAACTGTCGTGCGTTTTTGTGTGTTTTGAGCTACGAACCCATATTTGGGGTGTCGTGTGGCTGAGGCTATGGCTATTTTAAATACCTAGAACTGTATAGGTAATTGAATGTGATATAAAAATGCTATTTGGGATCAGTGCTTGGATCTAGGACCACCCTAGGGGTGAGTTCCTCTATTTAGATGTATGGACATGATACCCGAGTGTATTCTATGTTTATATTATGCATTTCTATTTCCTTGAGAGGAATTAAATGTGAATGTTTATTATATGTTGGGCATGGCCCAGTTGCTTCAGCCCGAGGGCATTTTTTTACTTTTCCCGAGGGCGTTGTTTTACTTAGCCCGAGGGCAGTTGTTATCTTAGCCTAAGGAAAACTTCTTCTGAGCCTGAGGGCAATCGACTCTGTTCCTGAGGGTGACAATACCTATGCCTGAGGAAAAAATATGTTATGCCTATGGGAAATTACCTGCAGGTTGGATTCTGATTACCTGAGGGTAAGGGCTTGAGTGTCTGAGGACACTGACTGTTACCTAGAAATTCACTGTAGTGCATTCTTATATTAAATGGATTAAATGATTAATTAAATGAAAATATAACTGGTAATTTAGTTACTTTTGAGTACTTCTTAGTTTATTTCAATTACTTTTTCACACTGTTGTTTCATGTTTTCACACAGTTGGGCACGAGCCTTTGGTGGGTGCCTACTGAGATATATTTCTCACACCCTGTTTGGGTCATACTTTTCGGCCCAAACAGATTGAGTTTCTGTAGGTGTAGATAAGGGAAAGAGTCTTATACAGGTAGTTGATTTCTGCTAAAGTGTAGGGGAGCATGGGACCGGGCTTAGGCTCGAGATGCCGCTGGATGTTCTGTTTTTCTTTTCTATTGTACTCTTTATTATATTGTACTTCCATGTAACATGTTCTGACTGTTTTATTAGAATTTGAGACATGTTGCATCATATCTATATATCTGGTTGGTTATATCAACTGCAGTTGTTTATTTCAGTTGTGTTTGGTTTACTGCTTTCGCTGTTGCTGTATGTTATATTTCATTCCACTGCGCTACACTTTGAAAACTGAGGGCATAGTTTCCCCATTATCAGACCTGGGCCCTCGCTGCTAGTTGGTAGCCTCTAGAATTTGGGGAAATGCACTTGAGGTCATGTGGTGAACTAGGTTCGGGGCACCCATTGAGTGGCACCCAGAAATGGGATGTTACAAAGTGGTATAATAGGGGTTCTTTTCTTTGACTTTCTATTTGGAGCCTTAGTCAGGGATAGGATGGGAATGGTAGTTGGTAATAAGCGGTGCCCGGGAGTAGGTAACTCGTGTACAGGGAAAATCCAATTTACCTTGTATTGCAATTTTAGTGATTTTGCAATTTTACAGTTGATATGATTTCACCGTTAAGTGACACACTTGGGATTTTGCTGTTTATATTTTATCCTTGGGTTCTATTTAGTTTCTACCTGATGAGATGAGGGTGTGACATCCCATGCATCATTTAGGCACATGCTAGGAATCACATTCCATGCATAGTTCCATGGCATGTAATTGCATTAGAAATTGCATGTTGTTGTGATAGTTATTGTGCTAGTAAAGCATGTTGTTGTGATAACTGCTTGATAAATACCTATTATTTGATAGGGTATTTTTGTTTGAGCCGGTTAAAAGAATGGACACCAAACTTTGGTTTCTTGGGAGTATGGGCCCCCATTGACCGGAATTTGGTGGATCATTAGCTGTTTATTTTGTTATAACACAGATAATATGTCAAAATTTGATTTTTGGGGAGTATGTGACCTCACGTATCAGAATTTGGCACTTAGGAGTTGTTTTTCAGTATTTTCTGGGCTCCGGAGTAGTTTCTGAGGCATACTGTCTGGAAAACCCAGTATACACGCCGTGTAGTGCTTTACACATTCCGTGTATGTTCTTCTATTCGGGAAGAAAAATAATCTTTTTGAGTACACGCCGTGTACCTACAGTACACGCCGTGTAGTCTCTTCCCGTGTCACGAACCATGTGGGAAGCGACATGGGGAAAGGGAAATTCTTGGGGCGAACACACCATATACTGGATGCACACGCCGTGTAGGGTTGACCCAGAGACCCAGTCGTGTAACTATCAAACATAGGTCGGTGTAGTCATTTCTTGAACATGCCATGTCATTGATGAACACGCTGTGTAGTGTGACCTGAGGACCCGGTCGTGTAACTAAAAACACGGGTCGGGGTAATCCTTTCTGATACATTTTGTGTGTCTATAGAACACGCCGTGTGGTGTGAGCCGTGTGTCCGGCCGTGTAACTAAAAACACAGGTCTACGGTGCTCATCTAGAACACGTCGTGTAACTGGGGGACATGCCGGGTAGTCTTTTCCGAGGAAAGACCGTGTGGAGTTAGCCATGTGACTGGAAAAATGGGTACTGGAAACGCCGTGTGCGGGTGTAACACACTGTGTAGTGTTAAGCCGAGTAGTCGGCCGTGTCACAAACGACACGGGCAGTTGGAAAATTACACCATACACGCCGTGTAGATTATATACATGCCATCTAGTTTTTTTCAATGGGATCCATGTAGCTTAGCCGTGTAGAAGGACCTGGGCAGGGAAGGGAAGTCAAGTACACGCCGTGTAGTAAGTATACAGGCCATGTAGTCTTGTTTTGCAAATATTGAAATAACTTCTTCCTCCTGTTTTATTATGGGGTTCCTTCGTTTTCAGTCTTTATAAATCTTGAATCTAAGGCGTGTTTTTTTACCTTGTAGTGTCATGCCGCCTAGAAGTTCACACGTTGTTCGATAGGAGAGAGACAATGGTTATACTCCAGAGATGGTGGGCCATGGGCTACCAGTGGATCCTTCTGCAGAGCCAGATGTGGAACCAACCATTATACCGGACACAGGCATGGAGGCACAGTTCTATGAAGGCTTTATGCGGTTCATGCAGACCTTTCAGGGAGCACCGCAGGCTGCCACATTTATGGATAAGCTAACACGTATCTTCCAGCAGTAGTATCCGCATACGTTTTCAAGGGCTGGCGGACCATAGGCTGCGGAGTCTTGGCTAGGATCGATGGAGACTATTTTCGAGCATCTTGAGATGCCTCCAGGGTGGAGGGTCATGCTCACGATGTATATGCTGCGTGATTCCTCCAAGAGATGGTGGGATTTTACCACCCAGTCAGAACATCACAGAAACATGACATGGGAAGATTTTTAGGCAGTATTATATGAATTCTTCTTCCCAGAGATGATGAGGGAAGATAGAGCTCGAGAGTTTATGAATCTACAGCAGGTCTCTATGTCGGTGATGGACTATTCTTCTCGCTTTACCACGCTTCAGCGTTTTACACCCGTTTTGGAGCGTGATGAGACATTGAGGGCCATACGCTTTGAGTATGGATTCCGATATGACATATGAGTGTTGGAGAATGTTTTTAGGTTTCCTTCAGTACATGATATTGTGAACTAGGCACTGATCACAGAGAGGAACCTGTGGGAAGCTAGTGGTGTGGGCCAGGGCGGTTCAGCACCAGTTTCTGGTACTATTTATACTGGGAAGAGGAAGAGACTGATGAACTTCTCTCAGGGTGGCAGTACCAGTCAGAAGAATGTTTTAAGTGTTCTGGTCAGGTGCTACCAGTGTGGTAAAGAGGGGCACAAGAGACTGCAGTGCCCACGTGATCCAGTGGAGTGCCGAGCTTACGACAAGTTAGTTCATCTACAACACTTTTGCAGGGCGTTTCCACCGATGGCTAGTGAGAGGGGTTCTGTGCAGACTCCACATACGGGAATAGGAGCAGTGGCTTCTTACAAGTTAGGGAAATGTAATACGTCAGGATGTGCAGGCAGAGATGGTGGTCATGGCTGGGATAGCCAGACACCAGGATCTCAGAGGCAGCAGGGCGGGATAGCTCAGAGTAGTCAGGCTGTGTCATAGGGCCGCGACACTGGGCAGACATATGCATTGTAACAGACCCATCAAGAGCAGGATCCCAGACCTTCTACAGTCAGAGGTACTATTCTAGTAGCTTCTGTTTTATCTTCAGTACTTTTTGATACGGGTGCTACGCATAGTTTCATATCTGTACCCCTAGTGGAGAGCCTTGGGCTCTGTGTTTCTAATTATTCTGATATCATGACGCTAGACACTCCGTTGGGGACTCGAACAGTTGGTGTGCATCAGTGCAAGGAGTTCCCCCTTGAGGTTGGTGGGTGTCACTTCCTTTGGGATGTCTATGTCTTAGAGATGACGAGCTATGATGTCATTCTCGGGATGGACTGGTTGGCTCCCTTTCGAGCCTTTCTGGATTTCTATCATCATAGGGTGAGTTTCACGTCACCATAGGGCGGAGAGTTTCTGTACAAGGGTGAATGGGATGTTCAAGTGAGTCGAGTTGGACCAGAGCATCATGGGAGAGGTGGAGTCACAACCCATATTGTGAGTTTATAACTGGATGATCAGGGGACTAGTCAGACGGATTTCCCTCCAGTGGTTGATTATTTCAGGGATGTCTTCCCAGATGACTTTTTAGGTCTACCTCCAAGGCGAGAGGTGTATTTCTCTATTTATCTTGTGCCAGGAGTAGCACTGGTGTCCATTCCTTCTTATAGGAAGGCTATGCCTGAGTTGCAATAGCTCAAGAGGCAGTTAGTGGAGTTACAGTCAAATGGTTTTATCCGACCCAGTACCTCTCCTTGGGGTTCTCCAGTCCTTTTTGCGAAGAAGGCAGATGGTACTCTCAGACTCTGTGTGGATTATCAGAAGATGAACCAGTTGACGGTTAAGAACTGATATCCCTTACCGAGTATTGATGATCTTTTTGATCAACTTCATGGAGCACGAGTGTTCTCGATGATTGACTTGAGATCAGGATATCATCAGCTGTGCGTTAGACCATCTGATATACCTCTCATGACTTTTAGGAGTAGGTATGGTCTATACGAGTATACGGTTATGCCGTTCAGACTCACGAATGCGCCAACAGTTTTCATGGCTGTGATGAATCGTGTGTTCCATCCTTATCTGGACTCTTTTGTGGTAGTATTCATGGAAGATATCTTGGTGTAATCTCACTCTCAACACGACCATGCCACCCATCTTGAGATCGTATTGAGTACAATGAGAGAGCATCTAATATATGCTAAGCCCTCAAAGTGCCACCTTTAGATGGACCAAATTCACTTCCTGGGTCATATCATCTCAGAGGTAGGAGTTGCAGTAGACCCAGAAAAGGTGAGAGCATTAGTTTCCTGGGAGCTGCCTAAGAATGTGTTTGAGATACAGAGTTTCTTAGGGCTAGCTGGTTACTACAGAAGCTTCATCCAGGACTTCTACTACTTAGCAGTGCCATTGACTAGTTTGACTAAGAAGGGTGTGAAGTTATTTTGGACAGAAGCTTGTGAGACAGCCTTCCATGAGCTAAATGGGAAGTTGACATCAGCACCAATCTTGATACTCCCTGAGTAGGGGAAGGTCTATAATGTTTACTCTGATGCATCAGGTATTGGGATAGGAGTTGTGTTGATGTAGGGTGATCAAGTTGTTGCGTACGGGTCTCGGAAGTTGAGGCCACATGAGAGTAATTACCCGACGCATCATCTCATGTTGGCGGTAGTTGTGCATGCATTGAGCTGTTGGAGACACTATCTGTTAGGAGAACGTTTTATGGTTTTCACCGACCAAAAAGGTCTCAAGTATATCTTTAATTAGTGTGACTTGAATCTGAGGCAGTGATGGTGGGTCCAATACCTACAATCCTTTGATTTTGAGCTTGCCTATACCCCTGGAAAAGGAAATGCAGTAACTGATGCACTGAGCAGGAAGACTCAGAAAGAGGCTGTGTAGTAGGCCAGTGATGAGTGGAAGCTCATGGAATTATTCTCTGAGATGCATTTGGAGGTGCATGATAGTCAGGGGTAGACTTATCTCTCCTCTTTATCTATGACTTCTACCCACCTAGATAGAGTGAGGATGAGACAACTATCTGATTTAGAAGTCCTAGTTCTACGGGATTTGGTGGCAAGTGAGGACCCTCCTCCTAGTTGGACGATATGCGATGATGAGGTTCTACATTTCCATGGATGAGTATGGGTTCCAGAGGATATACATGAGGAGCTGATGCGAGAGTTTCATGCTTTATCTTGGGCAGTTCATCCCAGGTTTACCAAGATGTACCGTGACTTGAGACGTCAGTACTGGTGGCCGGGTATGAATAGAGATGTAGCTTGTTTGGTTACGAGGTGTTCCACCTGTCAGCAGGTTATAGAAGAGCGTTAGAGGCCATCTGCACTATTACAACAATTACCCATCCTAGAGTGGAAATGGTATGTTGTCGCGATGGACTTCGTGACTGGTTTGCCTAGGTCACCTCAATGCAATGATTTTGTTTGGGTTATTGTGGACAGACTCATGTAGGTAGATCACTTTTTTTCAATCAAGGAGACTTTTAGAGTTGACAAGCTCGGAAGGCTGTATATCCGAGAGGTCGTACGTCTTCATGGTGTCCCTCATTCTATCGTTTAAAATAGGGATTCCCATTTTACATCTCATTTCTGGCAGAGTTTACAGAGGGCACTGGGTACACAGGTGCTTCTAAGCACAGTTTACCACCCTCAGACCGATGACCAGTCAGAGCGTACGATACAGGTGCTTGGGGATATGCTACGTTCATGCATCCTAGACCTTGGGGGCTCTTGGGAGAAGCACATAACCCTAGTAATGTTTTCCTATAATAATAGTTTTCATGAGACTATTAAGATGGCACCATAAGAGGCTTTATATGGTAGGCCGTGCTGATCACCCTTGTGCTGGTTAGAGACAGGTGAGGCAGCTTTACTGGGACCATGTATCATACATGAGACTTCTGAGCAGGTCCAGTTGATTCAGAAGTGGATGGATATCGCACAGTCTCATCAGAAATCTTATGTTGATCACCGCAGATGACCTTTGGAGTTCGTGGTCAGGGATCAGGTTTTCTTGCGTGTTTTTCCTAGGCTAGAACACAGGCTGATCAGGAGTCAAGGTAAACATTCACCGAGGTATGTGAGGCTATTTGAGATTCTGGAGAGAGTCGACCCAGTTGCCTATTGGCTGTAGTTACCACAGAGGTACTGGGCCATGCATGACGTCTTCCTTGTGTCTCAGTTGCACCGCTATCATTCAGACTCGTCTCATGTCTTTCAACCCGAGGAGGTTGAGCTTCAGGTAGATAAGTCATTCGAGGAGCATCTGATTCATATCGTTGATAGGAGCACGAAGGTTCTCTGAGGCCGATCAGTTCCTCTTGTACGGGTACTATGGTAGCATGGCCGAGTGTAGAACGAAACCTGGGAGCAAGAGACATATGTACGTGCTCAGTGGCAAGAGTTATTCTCAGCTTTATCTTCGCCACCCTTGGAAGGGTAATTCGGGGATGAATTTCATTAAGGGGGGAAGTTTGTAAGAACTCGGTTATTATTTTGAGGTATGAATTTCTTCCTTTCTCTTTTCCTTAAGTGTTTTTTAGAAAATAAGGGAAATGGAGAAAAATCCTAAATTTTGGAAAGTAAACGCCGTGTACTTTTGGCCGTGTGGAATGAGTACACGGGGCAGGTGGCCATGTCTGCAATGAAGGGGGTAGGAACTGACTACACACCGTGTAGTGGTCCCTTAAAACCGTGTAGTCAGTCGGCAGGAGAATAGTAAGGCGGTGGCCAGTTGTGCGACAGAAAACGCCATGTACTCAAGGAGACACGTCATGTAGTCATGTCTTCAAATGAATAGTGCCACGCTGGTGGGAAACTGCCAGAGGAACAGTTAAAAAAATGGGAATTACATGCCGTGTACTCAAAAGTACCTGCCGTGTACTTTGTTCTTTTCTCTTAAATGGGTAGTAGCCTCCCCTATTCACAGGGAAGGATTAGAACGGGAAGAGGGAGCTCAGGAGAGGAGGCCGAAGCTTTGGAGATCTGTCAATCACAAACCAGGAATCCGATTCCGCCTCCGTCGATCACGTTGGAACCACATGGGTAAGAGATTCATTCTCCTGGTGTGTCTCTTGACAATTCATCCTCAAATTAAATTTATTTGTGTTTAAGGGAGAATTATTTTACCTCAGATCTACCTCGTTCTAGGACGATTCGTGGAACGTCATTCGAGTATACTGATCAGGGGCGTTTAAGGTAGGTGTCTTGGTTTTTATTTTCCAACTGTCGTGCATTTTTGTGTGTTTTGAGCTACGAACACATATTTGGGGTGTCGTGTGGCTGAGGCTGTGGCTATTTTAAATACCTAGAATTGTATAGGTAATTGAATGTGATATAAAAATGATGTTTTGTATCAGTGCTTGGATCTAGGACCACCTCGGGGGTGCGTTCCTCTGTTTAGCCGTTTGGCCGAGATACCTGAGGGTATGCCATGTTTATATTATGCATTTCTTTTTCCTTGAGAGGAATTGAATGTGAATTTTTATTATATGTTGGGCATGGCCCAGTTGCTTCATCCCGAGGGCATTGTTTAACTTAGCCCGAGGGCATTGTTTTACTTAGCCTGAGGTGAGTAGTTATCTTATATAGATGGAAAATTCTTTCGAGCCTAAGGGAAATCGACTCTGTGCCTGAGGGAAACACTTCCTACGCATGAGGGAAAAATATGTTATGCCTATGGGCAATTACGTACGGGTTGGATTCTGATTACCTGAGTGTAAGGGATTGAGTATATGAGGACACTGACTGTTACTTAGAAATTCATTGTAGTTCTTTATTATATTAAATGGATTAAATGAATAATTAAATGGAAATATAAATGGTAATTTAGTTACTTTTGAGTACTTCTTAGTTTAATGCATTTACTTTTGCACACTGTTGTTGCATGTTTTCACACAGTTGGGCACGTGCCTTTGGTGGGTGCCTACTGAGATATATTTCTCACACCCTGTTTGGGTCATGCTTTTCGGCCCAAACAGATTACGTTTCTATAGGTGTAGATAAGGGAAAAAGTCCTTATACAGGTACATGATTGCTGATGAAGTGTAGGGGAGCATGGGACCGTGCTTAGGCTCGTGATGCCGCTGGCTGTTCTGTTTTTATTTTCTATACTTGTACTCTGTATTGTATTGTACTTCCATGTAACATGTTCTGGCTATTTTCTATGAATTTTAGACATGTTGCATCATATCTATATATGTATTTGGTTATATCTACATCAGTTGTTTATTTCAGTTGTGTACGGTTTACTGCTTCCATTTTTGCTGTATGTTATATTTCATTCCGGTCGCTACACTTTGACAAATGAGGGCATAGTTTCCCCACTACCAGACCTGGGCCCTCCCTGCTAGTCGAAAGCCTATCGAATTTGGGGAAATGCTCTTGAGGTCCTGTGGAGAACCAGGTTTGGGGCACCCGTTGAGTGGAACCCGGAAACAGGATGTTACACTACTGAAGTGATTTTTAGAGAGGGAGAGACTCTCATGCCCTGTGCATATTGAACATCTTGTTTAGCTTTCTTCGCACGACTCTGATTGATGCTGTGTATAATCGAGGACTTCCAGGGATAAAAAGATAGAGGTACCGACTACCTTAAATTTTGTGGACTTCTGTGGATAGGAAGACAGAGGTTATTACTACCTTAAAGTTTGATGGCTTGTGGGGATAGCAAGACAGATTCTGATATTCATATTGAGGGCTTACCCTAGTGTGGGTAAGATAGACTTTATAGAAAGTATAAATCAAGGGACCTTTATCCAATGTTGTTGGATTCCATAATCTTTGGGTTAAAATATTTCATACTTGTTACTTGTTTTGTTTCATGTTTATTTTCCACTGTATTTTGATAAAGGAAGAATGTTTAATTTTCTTATAGTTTTTGTTCTTTTGTATACTCTGATAAGTAAGATTCTATACTCTTTAAGGTAGAATATTTTCCTTTAAAACTTTTATTATGTTTCATTTCTAAAACCATATTTCTAGAACCAAGAAAGTTTGTATGACTAATAGGACTTCTGAATTTATCTTCTTTAACATTGTTAAACATAGTTTTCCTTAAGGTTAAAAATTAATGTTTTTAAACATACAATTCTCCCATCTTGTATTTGAGCATCTGCATTCATATTTTGATCCTACATAAAAATGTTCTTAAAAAATTAAATAATTAAAAAAGTTAATTTTTTTAGAATATAATGAACATACATGATGAGTTAGTCTTATAATAAGGGATCTCTCTAAAAATCCCTTTTCTTTAGGATATGACCATTCTCTCTCTAACTCACTTTTCTATCACCTATTAATGTTATGGAATGATTAAAAATTATATATATGTGTCTATAAAATATATACATATCTTATACTCCCTTCCTTTTATGGGTTAATACATTTCTTATGAAAATTCATTAAAATCCTTCTTCAATAAATCTCTTTTGATTATGATATTGGAAAATATTATGCAAAACATTATCTTTAGGCTTGAAATTATTATGTGTATTACATATGATTGATTTCATTTTTTTTCACACATGATCATGGAAATTTTATTATGGAATAATCATGATATTAATCCAATTCATTATGAAAATACTTTTTATAGTGTGACGTTATGTATGGAATTTAGGGAGTAATCCCAATCACCTTTGGGACTTTGTCTTCCATGTGATGCTATCATGGTAGTTTTACTTTATTTATAATATGTCATGTCTTGTTTTTATACCACCTTTACTTGGAGTCCATGATCCTATGATAAAATTATCATTATTTTATACTCCCAAGTGATTATACAAGAGCCTTCACTTTTATGATATCATATTATAGTTTTCCCTCACATGTTATTTTTCCTTATCATTTTAATTACATTATTATGTTTTTTAGGTCACCTATATTTTATATGTATTACATTGGTTATCCCACACTATTTTAGGTGATCAATGGGATTTAGGATCTCATTATAATGATTAAAAAAAATATTCTTTATTTAGATGTTGATGATTAACGTACATAGTCTTTCAACGAAACTAGGTCTTTTGGATCTTTGTTTTTGTTTAAGTATATTTATGTTAAAGTCAATAAATAATATGTGTAAAATGGAATGGTTTTATATAGTTTCTAATAGATAACTTCTAGTTATTTATATTTATTATTACAATAATACTATAGTGAGAAACCTATATATATATTTCTAAGTATATAAAAGTATCCTTGAATATTTTTTAAGTATAGAGTGAGTGGTTTCTATGAAATTCCATCCCTATCTGGATACAACAAGTGGATGTGGATCTAGAATAGTGTACATAGGGTTAATAAATCTGAAAATTCTGAATTTTGTATTAACTTGATCATCAACTAGTGTATAAAATATAAGCCTTTCTATACACCTAGTTTGAAATTCTGGGGGATATTCTTTGACAAATTCAATAAATATTTATATCCCATAATGAATAACATGAATATATTGTTAGGTTAGAAATAAAAATTGTAAAATTACCATTGACAACCAAGATTAAAAAAGTGTTATTCATTAGTTAATACAATCATATTAGTTACATGTTAATACTTTAATGCTCATAAGTTTCCCATTTGTATTTTTATTAGTAAAAGTATTCTGAAATTTTTTATGTTAATGGTGGAAAATTGGAGAAACTGTTCCAAAAAACAACATGTTAGTGAATGCGATAATAACCATATGATATTCATAGACTTTTGAAACTAAAATATAGGAAAATCATGGTCTTACTGGCTCATCTAACTCATGATTTGAATTTTCTCTTCAATCGTGCATAACACCATCCTTCACCTAAGAAAGAGCATCTTGTGGTCGAGTGTTTTGTGCAACAATATTCTTTAAACTTTAATAGTTCTTCTAATACCCTCATCATGGAACAATGTTTTACCTACATTGATAATATTTTCTCTATCATTGAATCTATAGAATAATAGAAACTTGTACTGGTCATTTAATGCATTTAGGGGGAAGCTTATAATTAGTGGATTCTGATCAATAATACAATATATAATAATAAAATTAATTTAATGGAATTTGAAGAATACAAGAAAATATTTTTCAACAAATAAATTCCATCATATCTCTGTCCTAAAATGCAGAGGGAGATCTTTAGACTACAAAAATGGATGATGCTTCTATAGAGTTTTATGAGGAAAACATCACAATACTTTCATGGTATGCCTCAAACTTCGTCATCAATGTTGAAATTTAGGTTGAATACATCTTTAGTATATTAATTCCATGTATAAAAATTTATTTTGATATTTGAGACATTGATAGATATGAAGAGATCATTATTTGTTACCTCAAGGTTGAGACATGGAATGGAGAACCCTAGTGTCATCCTTATCATAGAGGTAAAAAGTGTAAAATTGAGCTGACTTTGGGAGGATCAATAGATTAATCTCATGGAGGATTAAAAATACACAATCTGTTTTGTCAAATTTGTGGGAAGAATAATTTAAAAAAATTTCTAAAGGGAACAAATATAAGCTTCAAGAGTAGAAAAGAAAGGCATCAGGGTAATCAATTCTATAGATAGTTGAATAATACCACTAATTAAATGTTGGGAAAGAAGGATTAAATGAACACTCATCCTATGGTACAATGTTTCAGCTACAAGAAACATGTCAAATATTTATGCCAATTTCCTAATCCAAGGATTGATAGATACAATCAATGATAATAATTTCCATGGCCTATAGAGAAAGGAAGTGCATATTTTATCAAAAAATTTGTGGTGGATCTAGATAATTATGTGGTGTCAGGTACACCAATATATCATTCTGGAATAACAGACATATATTTTTATTCTAGATCTATGAATTCTCTTATATCATTCAAGTTTAGTAAACCAGTTCAAACATGACCTCAAAACATGGGATTGAAGCTATAAGTAAGAAAATAAAATAGAGAAATAATTGCATCCAAATATATATATCTTCTCAAATCAATGTTTTTTACAAAATATCCCATAAAATTTCATCTTACCTTCTTTATTGGTGATTATTTTTTTATATTAGGTATAAATTTGAAGTCCTTATATAAATAAGACATTAAATTTTGGGAGGAGGGATCTATATTAAATTAAAATAAATCCTATAATTCATTATAAGTGTTTGGATGAGGATGAATCTCCCTTTAAATCATCTTCTCAAGTGTCGATATTATTGCCTTGTGATCATGAATATATTTCTTAAATGATTGAGATGAAGGAGAGGATAATTATTAAAGACATCCCCATTATGATGGATTATATATGTGTATTTTCCAAAGAATTTTTGGTCTTCCTCATCACTAATAGGTGGATTTCTTAGTCGACCTTATATCTAGATCTATGCACATATCAATGAATTTATATAGAATTCCCAACATTGAGTTGGAAGAGTAAACAAATTATTACAATAGAATCAATAAAATGGTGTTATATATATGAGTGCATCACCATGGGTTGTGCTAGTCCTCTTCATCATGAAAAATGATTGGTTGATGTGCCAAATTATTAAAAATTTTGAACTCAGAAAATAATAATAGAGAACAGGTATCCCTTTCCATGTATGGATGAATAGTTCAATCAATTATATAGGGACCAATATTTCTCTAAGGCCGACCTTTAGTTAGGAGGTCACTAATTAAGGGCAAAGAAGGATGATATTATTAAAAATAGTATTCAAACAATTTATAGACACTAATTTCATATTTTTTCCTTTTAGACTCACTAATTCTCCAAAAATATTTACAGTTATAATGAATATAGTCAATATATAATACTTAAATAATTTTTTTGTTGTCTATATAATATATTCTAAATACACTAAATGAAATGAGGAGCATGAGAAGAATTTAAATACTATGTAATTTATTATAAGAAAGAGAGAAGTTATAAGAAAATCTTAGTAATTGTGAGATATAGAAGAAGGGAGTATCAATATTTGGAAGTTTTATCACCTATTAATAGATATCTATGGACCCTTATAAGACAAAGGAAAGTGATGAGTGTCCCAAACCACTATCTGTAATAGAGATCAGTATTTTCCTCAAACTATCTTAGTAATACCAATGATTTTTTAGAAAATTCTCATGATTTTTAAACTAACTAACCAAGATGACTTTGAATAGGGTAATGTTTTTTTAGAATAGTAAATGTGAAGAGGGATTTATGGAGTTGAAAAAGAGGCTTATCACTACACTATTACTCTAGCTACCCTTTAGTGGGGAACATATATGGGTATGTAGAGATGCTTCGAATAATGATTTGGGTTGTGTACCAATACACCATGACAAAGTGATATCCTAAAACTAAATGAAATTTAAAGATCCTAAGAATAAATTTATTAAAAAATTATTCGGATTAAGATGTATTCAACTTCTCATTAAAAATAGAAAGATATTATATCTATAGGTATAAGTTTGAAATATATACAGATCAAAAGAGCCTCACATAAATATTCACACAGCTGGTGATTAATATGCACTAGAATGTATGGTAATAGTTGACTAGGGATTATGCCTTCTTAATACATTACATTCTTGGGAATACAAGAAAAGTGAAAGATGATATGTGTAGAATGGATGCTGATGAATTATCAATGATGTGATTTGAGAATTATACAATATTCATAGACTTTAAAAGGAAATAAATGGGAATCCTAAATGATATAACATCATCATTCATTTCTCAAATGATTTCTCAACCATCCCTTCTAGTGAATGAAAATGATTCTTAAAGAAATGATATGGCCATTCTGAATAAGGTGGAATCTATAAGGAATGGGACATCCTCAAAGTTAAAACAATGAAGAAGGGTTTGTATTATTTGGGCCATGAATGTTAGTACCATCAAATCTTAAGATATAGGCACAACTATTGTGTGATAAACATAGATCAAACTTCTCTATCGACCTAAGAAGCATGGAGATGTATCATAATCTCCAATGGTTGTAGTTTTCAAGAAATATGAATAAAGAGATCACATAATATAAATCAATGTTTCTAGTGTGTCTGTAAGTGAATACTTAAAGGAAAAAATATAAGGGATGATGCAACCATTACCCATACCTACATGGAAATGGGGAAACATTAGCATAGACCTCATCACTAATATTATAAATAAATCAAGTGGAAATAATTCCATATGGATTATAGTGGATCATCTTAAAAATACTACTCATTTCATTGGTATTTTAGTAGACTTATCACTTGATAAACTAGTATTGATATACATCATAGAGATATTTGATTAGTATAGAACATCACTATCGATTGTATTTGATCGAGATTTACCTCTAGGTTCTGGGTGAGTCTCTAACATTCTCTAAATAATGATTTAAACATTAGTATGTCTTATAACCACCAAAATGATGACAAATCTATGTGGATTATTTAGGCATTGGAATACATGTTGAGTCAATGGTTGATGCACTTCAAAGGAGTATGGGGTCAACATATTCAATTGGTCTAGTTCTTCTATAATAATAGATTTCACTCAAGAATACAAATGTATCCTTATGAATCAATTTATGGGATAAGATATAGAACACCTATGTGTTGAGAAGAAGTTGGTGAAAGGAATATTTTGGGACCTGAAATGGTAGAAAATTTAAGACCATTTAGCAACACATGAGGGATGCTCAGAGTCAAAAGAGGCACTATTATTATAATAGTCGATGAGACCTGAAGTTCAATTTTTAGTGTAAATTATTCCTATATATATACATTGAAGAGACCTGTAAGATTTTGAAACAATGGAATAATAATCCCTCAGTACATCTACCTATTTTAGATTCTCGAACGTATTAGACATTTGGAAAATCAACTAGAACTGCCACCAACACATTCTCAAGTACATGACTTGTTCCATGTATCCCTATTTTTGAAGTACATACAAGATTAAAAAAATTTACTGAATTTAAATGTGGAATAGATTGAAAATGATATCTCTTATGTGGAGTATTTATTGAAAACATTCGACTATAGATATAAATTTCTATGAAATATGACAACTCACATAGTCAAAGTAATATGGCTGAACCAATAATATAGAGAGGACACCTGGGAATCAGATGAGTCCACAAAGAATAAGTAATCTAACATTTTTCACCCTATTATATTATAACAAATTTCAAGGGATATATTACATAAGGGGAAAGAATGAAACACCATGATATTTTTAGAATAAAAATATATTGGATAACATTTACAACACAAAATATTTTGAATAAAAACTATGATTATTTTAATATTTATATTATAACCTAGCCATTATATTGATATGTATGAAAAATATTAATTTCATTATGAAATATATATTAAAATACTACTCAATATAAATTTATTTATTACTTATGGAATTAGAACTCATTTTTTAGTAACTTCATTTTATTCATAAAAAAATATATTTTCTTGAAAAATGATACATCTCACAGTTAAAATATTAAATTAAATTACGTCACTTATGGGAATTTAATCATGAGAAATGGATTCCATATCTGTAATCAGGTGGTATAAATATTAGAAACATTCCCTTTTATTTTAAGTCATTATGAATATTATGTATTGAAAATAATTATCACTATGGTATGAGTGAACGAATTATTTAAGGTTAAAAATAATACAATAAGGACAAACAATTTACCCTAAAAATTGATTTTATCCCATTAGATTATTTTACTTATTCAATTTCTATACAATTATCGAGTATATGGACAAGTAGTTCTATATTTTATTGATTTACAACTTTATAAAATATAAGTAAAGGTTAACTAATGAAATGATACTTTCTAGATTTTAATATATATGATATTTTTTGAAAAGGATAAAAACATATTTGCAGTTATAAATATTCAATTCAAAGAATATTTATTTTTATCTAGTTAATCTATTTCATGTTTTTTTGATAATATAATTACCTTAAATGATTGTGTAAAAACGACACAAAATTAATTTAATTAATAGAAATGATTAAATAAATTTCCATAATTTAAAATATATTTTTCTTGAAATAAATATTTTACCACTAAATTGGTAGGTAAATATAGCCTTAGGGAGATATTTTATTAGATTATATTTTAATTACTTAGTATTCATGTTGTTTTCAAAGTAAAAAAATGAATAGTTCAAAAAAATTCATTAATGTTGTTTTATAACAAATCATATTTTATTAAATGATTTAAAATTACTAAAGATTATATCTTTAGAAAAGTGATTTGAATATGGTTTAAAATGTAATCCAAGGTGCATTTATGGGCCAAAGATACTTTTATAGTAACTATTTTTTCACCTAAAGGGTAATAAACTTTGTTATAACGGTAGTCGTAAAAAAGGGTTAACATGGGTTATAACAAAAAGATATGGGTAACATCGTGTCCAATTGAACAACTTTTATTGGATGGTTTTATTTCAACCCATCACCTTAATTTATTTTAATATATCATTTTTGGGAATTTTTTCATGAAAATTAATTTTTATTAATTTAATATTTTAATAAATTCCAAAATTGCTCCTCCCATCACTTATAAAGGGTCCCTCCACTCTTCCTTTATTCAAAATTAAATATCATTTGGGTTCTAATAATACCTACCCAAATCACATTATTTATTACTTACCATGTTCTATAAGTCATTTTGTGAATATAAAAACCTTCTAGTAAGAATTTTTTGCAAACCTAAAGGGGTTGTCCAAAAAAGAAGTATCATTTATAACTAATCATTTTTTATTTATTCATCAAAATCATTCAAATACTGTTCAATAATAAATTTATATTAACATAAATATCTCAAATATACCTATATTTTATTATTTTAACGATATAATATACATCCATCTCCTCCTCCATCAAATGGGAAAGGGAACCATCATTCATTTGTACAGAGTACTGCCTCAAGAAAAGATGTAGTTAATTTTCCAACAACATATATCATGAATATATATGATAATGTAATTAATGTAGATTTATGATATTCCTAAAATACTTATTATTTTTTAAAATTAATGTATCATATATTTTATTACCTTTCTATTCACTTAATGATGATAACGTCATTCATCCGCATTTGGGGATTACCATCTCCCTGAAGCGATGTGATTTGGTTTTCCTTACAACATCAAATTGATGTTATATAAAAGTGAATTTAAAGAAATAATATGAAGTTTATGATAGAATTATAATTTTGGAAAAATAAAATAACATTTACCTTCATTCCATCATGATCATTTAAAAATGGAAACATTATTCATTAATATGTATGACCTATTGTCTCCATAAATTTAATGAAGATCATTTTTCATAACTATATTTCATGGTTGGAATTAAATATATTATTGATTTGTGAAAATGATAATTATGTAATTATTATTATTCTATAGATGATGAAATAATAATTTCTTTAACCTTAGTTAACTTTCCAAATATATTTTGGATATATTAACCAAATATCATCAAAACATAGTACACGAACCTTAATGATCTAATAATTTAATATAACATGATACAAAAATAAGAACAATAATCCACATTAAAAAGCTTATTAAGAAAATAAATTATAAATATAAAAATTATTTTAATCATAATAAATAAAATATGTGATGAGTTGGACTCATAGTAATTAATCTCTCTAAACCACTATTTCCTTCAGGTTTAAAAAATTCCCTCTCTAACTCACTATCTTAGTCTCTTTATTACTATGAAATGATTATAAATTATATATATATATATATATATCACATATATTCCTATATTATTATTCCTTCCTTTTTTGGGGTAATAAATGACTTATTATCATTTCCTAAATGCATTATTTATAAACTATCTTTTGATTATGATATTATTCAATATTATGAATCCAATCTTCTTTCCATGGGTAAATATTATGATATTAAACACGATTTATTTCAATTTTTATGGACTAAAACTACTCCACATTGGGACTATATCTACCATGTGATTATGAATTGGTAGATAGAATTCACTTCTAATTATGTCATGTTCGTGTAACTTCCACATTGATTATGTTTCCATGATATTGGGATAAAAGGTTATTTATTTTATTCTCCCATGAGATTACTCATGAGTCTTATCATTTATGATATCATGTTATAAATTTTACTAACACATTATGTTTCTATATCATATTTATTCTTTTACTAGTATTTTTAGCTCACCCATTTAGTATATGTATTATCTATGATATCCCATATAGTTTTAGGAGTTAAAAGTGATTTAGGAGGTCATTATTAAAATTATAATAAATACGCTTTATTTTCATGTTGATGTATTATGTATGTAGTCTTCTAAAGACACCTGTCCTTTTCAATAATTGTTTTTTATTAATGGATATTTTAGTTAAAAATCATTAAATAATATTTGTAAAATTTTTTTTACTACAAGATAATGGTTTTTATAAGTATTATTTATTTCGGTTTAGTTTTATATTATTTTTCCATATGAGATATTATTGATGAATTTTTAACTCATGTGACATTGATACATATAATTTTAATATTACATGGGTATATTAATAATTTTGGATCGATTAAAACTTGATGTTATTTTTAATCAGTAGGATAATGTGATGATAGGATGCATGTTATTTGAGAAGTTTTATCTATACTCTGATATGTGTGTATCGTCTCCCCACGATATCACTACTAGTCCTCAATACTATTTGGCAGGCTTTGATGTATGGGATGGATTGTGTGATCCCACATAATAAACTAGTACAATTACTATAGAGTGAACCGTGATAAGACATTATAATTATGTACATGTCAAATAATTTTGATTCTCTACAGAAGTGTAAAATTTTCAGTACTAGTGTAAAGGAAAAATGATGTTGTTTGACAATAAAATTCAAATAAAAGTTTGGGGATATGTATACGAGTGAGAATTTCATATCCTAGTTGGGGAATCATGGAATCATATTTAAATTCAGTAAATTTTATTCCCAAAATAATATCATTAAGAATGTTATGAATGATTTTTTTGGATATGACTTGGACCACGTATGTTAAACATAAAAAATCTCATTATTAATGGAGGAAACTGACTATTCCATGAATTCATATCCAAAATTAGTGTTTTGTTTTTCAAAATTCAGACATTTATATATTTGACAAGAATTGGAATAAGAACCTTTATTTTAATTTTTTTAGGGTATTTATATTTTTCAATATAATCAAGGTGAAAATTTAAAACTAGAGTAAATTTGAGAAATTTGGATATGAAGGAATCATTTGGAGATATTCAAAAAATGTAATATTTTTTCATTATTATAACAAATAATTAGAAAACATTGTAAATATTTTATATGTAAAAGTGTTTTAGAACTATTTTTATATGTTTTAAACGTGGAAGATGCTCATAGAGGATGAAGTAGAAGGTCCTATTTTGGTAAGAAAAGTTTGTGGAAATTTAGAACATGTTGAAATTTTTGGAGAATAGGAGTGTAAAGAATATGATTTGGTTATACCAAGTGAATGAGAGAATATTATATTAGTTTATGTATGATTAAATAAATATTTAGAGATTGATAACATCATTGGATATCCAAATAAAACTGGTTGAATAGGTGGATCTTTGAGGAAAAAATCACATACCTCTTGGATTTATTAAGTTTAACCAAATTATTTCAAAGATGTGTTGGAGAATTATGCATGGATATTGGTAATGAATATAGGGTTAGATAAAATTGAAAAGAATACCACATAGGTTTTAGTTAAGAGGCTACAAGATAAGAATGTTTGGGGGAGTTGTATGAACATTAATAAAATTAATGAAAAATTTAATGTTATAAAGAATAGAGAGAGAAAAATTAGCAAAATCCACTCCCTTATTGGTGGATTTGACTATGAAAAAATAGATTCTCACAAGGAAGGAAAATAGAGAACAAAAATAATTCATTATATTTTATAAATTAAAATTTACATGTAAAATTTATTTACAATATTGTGGATTAACTCCCTAATACCATTTTACATTTTTTTTTGTAAAATCCCATTTTTATTTTTTAGTAAAATATTAAATTCTAACTGAAAGGAGGATTTTAATGGAAAATCATTCATTTAAAATTAATTTGATCATGATTGGATTTTTTTGAATTGTTAATGTCAATATATATTTTTTTTAGTTCGTTAGATATATTTTAATTAAATCGATAATCCATGTTATTGATGAATTCATAATATTATAAATAATTATTCAACTAATATTTTCTTTTTGAATTTAGGATGTGATGATTGATGGGCCTAAAATTAGTCCAACTCAATTTAAACACTTTCTAATGAAGCTTCCTATCTCTTAGACATTAGTTGACTAGCCTTTTGTAGAAGATTAGACACCTCTAAAACCACCAAGGTACCATAGAGTCTGTAGTTTATTTTTCTGCTCTCCCTTTCTTACACCACTAACTATTCACCTACCCATTGAAGAACCTACAATATAGCTATGACTATGAATCCAAATTCCTTAATCTAATCCCAACTAAAGAAGACCCACATTAACCATGTCTCAGCATACATAACTCTTGAAACTTTATTCATCTGGCTCAAGTTTAACCTATTAAAATGGATAGTCATAGCATGAAAAAATAAAATACCACACCAAATACATTCCATTGAATCCATAAATAAATTTAAACAATAATGTAACATCTTAGCTAGGAATAAACCTACATAGATATTCTCACACATGGATATCATCCAAAATATTTGTTTTAAACTCAAAAACATGTAGTATACATGATTAAAAACTAACCAAAAACCAGAATTTTCTTCAATGAATTAGAACAACATCAAAACTCTTCGTAAAATCAAATATAGACCCGAGGAACTCACTGTGTGGTTTAATGAACAAAAAAAAAACACATCACTAATATATAAATGAATTTTTTCATTTATTTATATCATTTTTATCAATTTTTTTGATGTTTTAAGGGACCTTAAATGACGGTTTCTTTTATCTGTACTAATAAAAAGCTGATAAAATGACATTTACCACTGATTAAATCATGATGATAAATGGGTATTTTATCTACATTGTCATAGAATTTATAAATTTAACTTTAATTAACCCTTTTTTTAAATTAATAAAACTCAAATTATTATTTTTAGACACATATAAAAACCATACATTATTTGAACTACATTTATTTGGATTAGTCTCTAGTGGTAATAAAAAAAATTTACTTTTGGAATCCATCTCTAAACCCCCTACCATGCTCCACTTCCACCCTTTATCAATTCCACCCCACCTTTCCCCCTCTCCATTTATAATTGTCCCACTTAATTCTCCAACCTTTCACAATGGTGAACCCATGATGATTTGATCCTGTAACATTCTTTATATAGGATTGATTCCCTTACCACTATAATATCATATTTTATATAGAATTTTATGATATATCCATTTATATATATATATTTAAACTTTTTTATATTTTTTCATATAATTATATATAATTATATATAATTATATAATTATTTCTAAATAGATTTCCATACTATTTGTTTGTTTATATATTTACATATTGATTTATAATTATATATTTATTTTTAAATTTTTATAATATATTTTTAAAATGAATATTTATTGTAAATAAATTCATGTATATATATATTTATGTTTTTGTAAAATAAATATAAATTTGAATAATTGTATATTTATATATAAGTAATTTATAATGATAAAATGCATATTTATTTCAAATAAATTTATGTATGTGTGTTTTTGTGTGTGACTATATATATATATATATATTTGTGCATGTGTATGTCTATATGTAGATATTTGAATGCTGATATATATATATATAATTATATATATCTATTTCAATGTATAAGGATACATATATATATATATATATACACACACAACATACTCACTTACCACTAGATGAACATATTTTACTTATCATATATTAACAGGATTATATATATGTATATATTTTTTTCAATATATACTTATTAAATATATATATATATATATATAATTTAAAAAATAGTCATAAATATATATCTCTTTTTAATAGACACTCAAACATATATAATTTTATATAAACATTTTATATACATTTGTATATGTATATATATGTTTTAAAAATTTTCAAGGTAAATAAAATTGATAATTTTTTAAAATAAAATGGACAATAAATTTTAATTAACAAATGGTTTATATATTTAAAAAAATATTTTTGACATAAAGAAATATAAATATATTTCTATACAACTATATTTTCATATGTAAATATATATAGGATATATATATATATGAATATGTATATATTTAGTCATAAATAAAACTATATAATGAAAACATTATAATTTCAACAACATAACACCCATTTGAATGTTATCCTAGGGAATAAATTAATTCCCCACTAAGAAAAATAAAACTATATTGACTTAAATGATGTTTTAATTCAATGGAATGTTAAACATTTAGGGTATCCCAGCTAAAAAATCAGTTTTGGTGGTCTTACATTTATATTATAAGAAACAATTGGGTTTAATGTCCCCCAATACTAAATGGATTCATTCTATTCAGAAGATTTAGTTAGACATCTCATGGAGCCCAAATAGACACCTAGATTAAAAGTTATTTTGTTTAATGTTAATTTTTTATTTTTGAATTATATTAAGAGATTAATTGATTTGTTAATTTCCCATATCACCATAAGATTATTAAAGGTCTATTACTCAATACTAATTGGTTAATTTTTAATTAATAATTTTTTATTATATAAATTATATTTGAAAAATCTATTACATACTATAGGTAAATAAAAAATTAGTATTAAATTAATCATATTATAGATAATATATTATATAAATATAAATATAAATATATTTATTTATTAAAATAGGTTTTTTGTAATATATATTTTTTAGGAAGGGAACATTTTATCAGTGCTAAAAACCCACTTTAACACTGATGGGAAATGAATTGCAAGAATAATTATTTATATGAACTACTATAAGCTCGGTGAACAAGAAAAATACCGTACCTAGCTCACCTGGAAGTATTTAGTTTTTTTAATGATCATGTGGTATCCAAATACATAAACATGAATGAACATAACACTCTCACATTCTTATTCACGGTCTATAAAGGTGAAAATATCAAATTTCGACTTTGGGATGACAACAAATTGATTGTTATTAGATATAGAAATTTAATATTTAATAAGAAGGTTATTTGGAAGGAACATAATATGGAAACTAAATCAGTTTAATATAGTGAATCCACATAAATCAATGTTTTTATGAATAGTTTAATTGGAAGCTAGAAAATTATAGATAATTCATATGGATCTGAGTCAAATAGATGTTTCAAATTTGATTGGAATTTTTATAGGGAAACATACAATGTTTGAGGTGAGGACCCGTGGATGATATACCGTAAAGTTCATGAATTGGTGAAGTTTTTTCAATATTTCAATAGGTTTGAAATATAGATGTATCAATTATACAGTGATCCAAATAAAGGGATACTTTGAATTTTCTTAAAAGACTCATAAGGTTGGTAAAGATGCATGGAGATGACCTGAACTTCATAGTAAAAGGGGGTATAATCTTAATTGAGATATTTTTTAGGTTAGTAAAAAAGATACCATTTGACTCATGATTAGTTAAGGTTCATATAAAAGTCTTTATCAGGATAAAATGGATATTAATAAATTTTTTTTGGATAAAAATATAAAGGAATAAATCATTATACAGAAACCTATTAGTTTCATGGAATAAAAAAATTGTCTATTGTGAAGGAACTCCAATGAAGTATTTATTGTTTGAAGCAACAAATATTATAGTTTAACCATAATTTTGACTCATTAATTATGCATAATGGTTTAATTCATAATATCTCATATAATTGTCTCTACCATGAGTAATGTTATGGGAGTCTCATTATTTTACTTTTATAATTGGATGACATGATTTTGCTGGGTCAAACATTCACCTGATTTGGGATATGAAAATTGACTTCTAAAGAAGATTTGAAAAAAAGGAAATTAGTGATGAAAAAATGATATTGGGCATGGGGATCTACTTAGATAGGGTTTAAGGTGGTTTAGTTATATCATATAATTTTTATATCATGAACATCATTAAAAATTTAATGGCCAAATATAAATCAGTTTCGAATCATATTTATTAAAACATCAAACTCATGAATGAATAAGAACTATAAATGAAGGTAGAGGAAATTCATATGTAGAGTGTAACATATGGATAAATGGTTGGAAGTCTCATATATTTCAAGGTGTGCACTTAACATGATATTTTCCTTGTAGTGGGAACTGCCAGTCTATTTATAGAAAATCTAGTGATAGGACATTGGGAATTAATAAAGTGGGTATTGGTATATCTCAAAAGAGTGTAAGGTATTTTCCATTTTCATTAGATAATATGAACCATTTGTTTTGTTATGTTGATGTAAAATTTTGGGGATACACATATTTATGGATGAAAACAACTTTTTATAACTTTACCTTTAAATGAATGATAGTTAGTTGGATATTTAGGCTCCAAATGGTGATTTTCCAATTTATAATGGAAATATAGTATATAAATGAAAAAGAAGAAAGTAGTGAAATTGTATTGTTGATGCATCTGAATGAGGAGCTTATATACAGTTAGGAAAGTTCATTTCTCTATTATGAATATCAATGTGAAATAAACATTTTAAAAAATCCAATTTTCTAGGTGATTATATAGCTTATCGACCTTATATACTATTACATCTGGATTTTGTTTAAATATAGTGCCTTTAGGTTTTGGTAGACAACTAGATAAAAGATACCAAATGATATTTTCACCATGTGTTTAGTCTAAGAAATTATAATGAATCATTTTTCCTCTATTGTATTGAGTGTGCGGGAAGTAAATGGAGATATATTACACATAGAAAAAGTCAGATGTTGTTATAGCTAGAGTGTTAGAGGATTTCATGAGAATCATTGAACAATTATACATGAGATAATTGTTAAAATTATAACTAAAATCCATTTGATGGTGTAAAATTATTTTAATAATATACTCTAGAGAACCCTTTTATATAGTTATTGTAGTGGAAATAGGCTTTAATGTTTAGAAATGGGTTGGTTAGAAGGTATTATATTATAATGGTTGCAAAGAATAGAGGAAAATTCAATGGATGTTGAGAAAATGTTGAGATCACTAGATTGAGACAATTTAAACATTATAATCACACTCATCATGTAGTTTCTGGGAATATAGTGGTTCTTAGGATTGATGTTGATCTATTGGAGATTGGTAGTCAGGCCCGGGAAAGCTACAAGGACTCATTAGTCATTATTTAGAATATATATAGTCGCACCAATATTAGAGGTTTGTAAAAACTGATTGACCAAAGGGGGACCTCTATAAAATTTTGTGGTAGAACATATTGAGGATTCATGAATTTACTTATGTTTATATTCTACATGGTTTCCCTATCATAATGATCATAACATTGGATGTTATATGAAATGAAAGTTCACAATGCTTCTCCCATGAATGTAAGATGAATGTATGAACCACATAATTTTTTTCCATCACTTTCATTCATTTACTTTTATATTTTTATTGTAAATGTTTTTGTGAGTTTAGGGTTAACAGGATTGAGTAACTAAAATTAGTGTAGTGATTTTGGTGAATTTATTCTACTATATTCTAGCATATTATTGTGGGATAGTTCCTTCAATGAAATGATCCCCACATTTTGTATATTCTATTTAAATAACTTCTAGTGGATGAAGTTTGTGTGGAATTATAAGCAATTTGTATCAAATAAAATTTCATTACAGTCTCATAAATTTATAAGAAAAAAAAATCAATTAAATTCTCACTTGTTGAATAATTTTTTATCAGTGGAAATTATTACATCTGAAGTTGATGGAGTAAGAAGATAAATAGGCAAGGATAAACTAATATCATGGATTCAATTTCATCTTATAGAGTATTTATGTAAAATATTACATCATATAGAAACATATGAAAATTTAATTGGAATTTTTTAAACCAAATAAAATGGAGAAATGATAATGTAAATGGATGGATGAAAAGAATTTGGGTTTAGTCATGATTTCATTATCCTGAAAGGTGTCTCTAAACATCTGTGGGAATATGAGTAAATAAGAGTTAGAATCGGCTAGGAATGATACGTATGAGAATCCAAATGGACTTAAGAAATTTAATTTGATATGATGATTATTTAGAATATGGATATTAGAAAGAATATATGCAACATATTCTTTAAAAAATGTATATTTTATTTGAAAAAAGATTTAGTTTTTGAAGGTAACATTCATAGATGATGTCAGTGATATATTAGTTTTTTCCTAATTAATATAATCTTTTGAGGAAATGTTAAAAGTAGAAACTATGTTGTAAAGTGTGATTTGATATTAAATTATGTTTTGGAAAACAATTCTTAATGGAGATCTCTTGAAGGAGATTTAAGAACCTTCCTAAAATTAATCAGTAAAAACATAATAGGTTACTCACCTTGTTAATGAAGTCAAAGATGATTAGAAGATAATTCAATTGAGATGAGTAGAAGTAAATCTTGTAGACATGGCCTAGTATGCTGGAACTGTGATAAAAGGGGCCATTTCAATAAGGGTTTCTAAAAATGCAATGCAAATTCGGGAAGATATAGTTTTTAGGATTAAGTTCTATTTTTCAACTACTGTGAATAATGAAAATAAACTTTTTAATATAAAATCTCTATTGATATCCTGGATAATATATTCTAGAGTAGTATCCATTCTAATGATGAAAAGGGGTATAATGCATATTATGTGTCCAAAATCATTGGAAGAGTGCATTAAATTGATGATAAATTCCCCTACCTAACAACTCGGGGCTATATAATAGGTCATCCGAACATATGGATCTCATTTAGATAGTGGTTACATTCCCAGAAGTCAATAAACTAGTACCCACTAAGGTCACTTATCAGAATATTGACTTTCCACATAATCCAACACAAGTTATTTCAGTTTACTTTTTTCTTTAATCACACACACCCAAGTAAATATTCTAGGTGGTCACCCATCATGACACTACACGAAGACAATATCTATCCACTATGAGGATCAAATCAATAAAGATACTAAAAAAAGTTAAAACATATTGACATTGTTAGTAAAATTTATTTTATAATGTCTGTATTTTTTTTGAGTGTTACATTCTACCAAAATAACGCACAACACTATCTTTGTAGAAATAACACGTCAAACCCATGTAGTTCCATTTTACATCTGGAAGGGTATTGGGTCTGATAAAATTTTATCACAAACCAAACACCTTTATCTATGTCCCTTTTCATGTGAACCCATGTGTCTAATGTAATACCATGGTTGTATTCCCATCACACCACCAGCTGTTTCCCACTGGTGTCACTTATCAAACTATTGAATTTACCCATAGTCTAACACATGTAAATTTAGTGTTAATTTTCCTCCCTCAGACACACCATAGAAAAATTCATAGGAAGTTACCCATCCTAATACTACCCAAGGATATGCTCAATTAACTATGGATTTCTATTTATCTAGGATCATAAAAATAATGATGAATCTTGTTGACATGGGAATTAATTCTTATTATATATTTATAAATTTCTATTGTTGTTAGAATACTATTCGATCATTTAAAGAATGTACACATTTCCTTTTGAGAACCTATATGATTAGAAATACATAGTTATAAAAGCTTGGACTGGATTAGTGTCAGGATGGGTAACCTCCAAGGATATTTCCCAAGATGTGTGTGAGTGATAAAACATACATGTGATGGCCTATGTGAATATTCATCAACATGATAAGTGACCATAGTGTGTAATATTATTTTTGGAGCTAGGAATTAAACAATAGTGTTTAAGGATATCAATGGGGTAATATGACTATGTTCATGGCTTGGGAAGGTCAGGTCATGATATATAATATTAGAGCCAATACATTTCCTGATGTGTATATCAACTAACAAGGATTTATAGGAGGGTTCTATAATGATGGGATTTACATTAAGGGTTGTGTAACACCCTTATAAAAGTGGGAATTAAAATTGTAGATTTTTCTACCCATGTTAATAATATGTACCTTTATTTTTGAGAACCTACATGATTAGAACTCTATAATTAAGCGTTCTTAGCTGAGAGTAGTATTTGGTGGGTGACTATCTGTGAATTTTCTTAGGTTGTGTGTAAGTGAAGTAAAATTACCCTAACATAATAAATTATGGAATGTGGGGAAATTAATTTTTATTATTACTAACCCCATTGGATAATATCATATGTTCCAATAGGAAAGAAACCAAGTTATTATAGGGGACCCATGGGATTATATGACCATGTCCCTAATATGGGTGGTAATGTAATGAAGATTAAGATCTTGATATTATAGGAAATGGATATTATAGAGTTACACAGATGAATACATGTTTCCTTATGTTGAATGAAGTTCATAATATACCTAGATTTCGAAAGAACATAATTTCTATTAGACAACTCAATGAAGCTATATATCCAACTAAATTTATAAATAGAGTATATAAAATGAATCTAGGCTCTTTGTTCATAACTATAGGACTAAAGGATTTAACACACTCTCTAAATGGAAGGGATGTTCTCACTACACATTCTATAAAATAAACTTCCATAAGTTTTTATATATGAAACTATTAGATTGGGTAACTAAGTAACAAATTAATGAATGTTTTAGTGGAAAAATGAATACTGATGAGGAATAATCAATAATTAAAATGTTTTAATAGTTTAATACTTGGTATGAAATTTAAGGATGTACTTAACTTGTGTGGAAGAAAACCAAAATTCTAGATGTTAGAGCTCATGCATACAAATATATGGGAACCTAATATTGTTTAATCTCTTGGAGGTTCATAATACAACAGGTCTTTCATTGATGAAATCATAAGGAAGTTATTCATATACTTATTGAAATATAATTCGTAAGTGTTTTGATTATTTTCAGTGAAAATTTATTGTCAAAAAGGATACAAGATACATATTTGAATTCCTAACATCAGATAAGAGTACACGAGAAGAATTTTTCAGAACATCTATTGGTTTAGGGGAGTTCAGCCAATAAATACTATACCAGGGATTCTAGAGAAAAATCTTGTAATTTAATGGATGAATTAAAAATTTATATAATTTTTGTAGAGTATGGAGATTAATTTAGGAATTACCAATGTTTCATTGGTATAAAAAGTGAACATTGCAAAAAAATTAATTAATCGTTGATCTTTAACACTAATTGTCTAGGAAGAGATGAAAACTTATTACATAGGGAAATCAACAGATTTACCTCACCATAAATTCATTATAATAATATTCTAGGTTATTTTTTTTAAAGGGAATCAAAAAATAATTATAAGTATCACTGAAACATATTAGTGGGATATGAAGAGAAAAATGTCAATTTTTTTTACTTTGGGATAATAAAAAGTAGAATATTGTCAAATGAACAAATTTTATCTTTAATGGGATTATTTTTTCGGAATTATCATAATTTAGAGATTAAGGGTTTTTAATTTATTAAAACAACCTCAATCATAGTTAATATAGATGGTGGTACTAGATATATAAATATTCAATAGATATTAGATTGATATGAGTCTACTTGAAGTCCAAAATTTTGTGAGGAATGTTCAAAGGGTAATATGAACGGTTCAAGGTTAAAGATTCTAGAAGATATAGCTAGGCGCTTAAGAATTTGTGCGGTACTATATAGAGTTATAGAAATGAAATAGGGTATTTTTAGTTCTATAGGGAATATAATCATCAACATTTTTGTTTTATTTTATAAGAGTTTGTCAGTTGATATAGATTTTTGGACTGATTTGAACTAATTTATTTCAATGGATATTAGATAAACATACATGTTGGAATATGTTTTGAATTTTTTATTCCATTATCTGGGTGTTGTCTGTGAAAGAGGGGTGTGATTCACTTCATATGGATAACAACTGGGTGCTAACAGATTTTATATTCATAAAGAAGGCCCAGGAAAACAAATGGGTTCTCATGATCAATGATGAAGTTGAAAGAAATATAAGGCATAAAGGTATCCTGGTGGTCAAATTATTTTAATATATGGAGAGTATATACTTCTTTAAACTATTTTCTCTGGTAGTAAAACATAATACTATTGATATTATGATCATTTTTTTACTTCTATAGTTTTATATCAGAAGCACATGGATAAGAAGATGGATTTCCTAGATGAAGATCTTATAAAAAAATATTTATGGATAAATATTAAGGTTGTATAGATCAACTGAATCATGGATTAGTGTGAAAACATTAGAAATTTATTAATTATTTGAACAAAATTTCTAATATAGTGTAACTGAAATCATGAATCATTCATTGAATAAAATGGTTTTATAAAAATAAACTTAGGTCATTATTACTACCAAATGGGGAACATTGTTAGGAATTTCATTATTTTACTATTGTACAAGGATAAAATGAATCTGGCGAGTTCAAACAATCACTATATTCTAGAACTAGAAATTTTTTTTGTTAATAGATTCAAAATGAATAATCATGTTGAAACAAAGAAGATATTGGGAATTACAATCGATTGAGATATAAATACTATAATATTGATTCTATAATAGAATGAGTCTATACTAAATATAATACAAAAGTTTCCAAAAATAAAATGTAAATATATTTCAACTCGTTATTTTGGATAATTCACTCTCAATAAGAGAATTATAAATAAATGGAAGAAGAGGAAAATAAAATGTATTGAGTACTATATAGATCATCAGTAGGAAATATCAGGTATTTCACAGTGTTCACAAGAAAATATTTTTTTCTATACACTGGGTGTTTCTTGTTTGTTTATGTAAAATTAAGTAATGAACATTTAGAAGTCATGAAGTGGATCTTAGGATATCTTAAATGAATAGAAGATCCTATTTTTACTTTAGAGAAGAATATATGTTAGTAGGGTAAGTTGACACAAAAATTAGGAGATACTGATATTCCTTGAAGGGAATAACTAGTTACATCTTTATTTATAGAGGAACCACAATCATTTAGAATTCAAGTATGAAAATATGGATTTATGTCTCTAAAATAGAAGAACAGTATATAGAATAAACAAAAGTAACCAAGGAAATGGTATTATTGAGATGTCTGATTGAATAGATTATATGTAATCCAGAAAGCTCATTTATTTATTTTGACAGTCATAGTGTAATTCACTTAGTGAAAAATCTTGTATTCTATATGAAGATGAAGGTCAATGAACATAAACACTAGTAAATTTGGAAGTTTCTTTATGATAGTATACTAGGGTTATAGATGATATATTTGTTATAAAATCTAGTTGATATGTTCACCGGGTGTTTAGTTTAGGAATTTATAAGGAAATACTATTCCTTGGTTTGACTTGAGTGAAAATGAAGGAAATTATGGTTACAGGAAATGGGTGATGTGTAGTAGCACTGTTGATTTGTCAATTATTTTAGGTTTATCCAAGGAATCCTATAAGGAATTAGTGGTCTCTATTTGAAATTAATGGTCTCTAGTGAATGTTGGAGGCTAGTGAAATTTGTTGACTAAATGTGACACTCTATGGGGGGGGGGGGGGGTTATGGACCACATGATTTGGAGTCTTGTATTATCTTTGGATGGTGATATAAAATTATTCCACATCAAAAGGATTTAAACTTCCATTAATACTAATGAAATGAGAGTATTGAATGATTCACTCATGGGCTAAGGATAAATGTCTAGACTAAGATTTTTTGGTTATCATTACTTTTATTCATTTTATATTTTATTTATCTTTTATATATTCTTATTAGTTTGAAATTAACATGATTGAGTAATTGAAACATAGTGTGGTGTGTTGGTTGAATAGATAAATATATTTTTCCATATAGTAATGTTTAGAAAGTTCCTTCTGGTGATATGATTTCCACATTGATAGTACTTTGGTGAAAAAAAATCAAGTTGTTGAAACTTTTATGGAATTTTCAATATGGTCCATAGGTTCTTAATACATATCTACCTCTTCCATTGTGTTATCTTCATCATCACCAACACTCAAGGCTATTAATTGTTTATTAATGTCTATACAAATGAAAAAAATAGTGTTAGAAAATAATTCAAGCAGTTAAGGAAGAAATAAAATAGAATCTAAGTTAATTTATACATAATTTAATGATTCAGGTGGGAGATATTGTTCACTATGAAGTTCCATTCAGATATCCTCATGAGAAATTACTAACTCGTTGAGGAGGAGGTCCCAATGGAACTTCTAGAGGAACAAGAGCATCTGTTTGAACCATTGGAGAGAGTATAAATCTCCTTAGATACAACATGATTCAATTATTCATGAATTGAATTTATTATTGACACCCATTTTTTCATTGTATAGACCTGAACGAATCATTCTATGCCTTTTATTTTGTTATTGAAAAAATGACCACGATTTAGGAGGTATTGATTTTTAAAGAACCCAAGGTGAAAATTGCTAATTATTCATATAATTCAACCATTGGAAGGAAAACATCATAAAAATCAGGTCCTACGAGGGATTCTCCAAATATCAATGTACAAAAATAGAGAAGAATAACTTCACCCAAACTATCATAAATGTTTTTAATAACTCGATGTTTTAATTGATAATCCTTCATAAAAGTTTACAATAATTTGTTTTTTCCCTGAAAGACCAACCTTAATGAAATTTGGTCACCAAAATGAACTATCCAAATGAAAATGTACCAAAATATAGGAAAATAACTTCACCCAAATCACTAAATAAAGGTTCACTTACTAAATATTATCAATACTAAACTCAAACAAACATTTACCGGAGAAACAAAAAACAAATAAAATGATAGAATCTAAAGAACACAAAATATTTTATATGGTATAGAATTATAGATTACATTTATAAGAGATTAATTTCACACCTTAATATCATTATATTTAAAATGTTACACCACTATGTATTGGTAGATGTATAGATCACTAACACAAATAAACTCATGTCATCATAGTATGTGTCCCCCCTTTATAGATTGTGTCGTTTATTAATCCCTTTGCATTAAATTCCAACATTCACGAGGGTTCATCTATTTGAAATGGTGACTATTGATTTCATGTATCTTTCCTTAACCTAACATAAAATCATCAATAGATAACCATTTCTCCTATGCCTCAATCCTTTCCCACAAACATCATTCTATGTCTGACTGAAATGTTTACATAACATATTTATGATGATGTCAATTTTATTGACTTCCTATTACTTTACCTCCCTGTCTTTCATCTATAGGAAGATGGTAGCTTTTGAACAACATATTACTGACCATCGAAGCCTACTTCCACCTCCATAAGAGGACCAAATGGTTATACAAAATTCATCCCTTTGGTAAATTGACTACATAACTTGATGATTCTTTAAATTCCCAATAAAATACCACATAAATACTTCTTTATGTATTCCCATGACATCCTCTAACACTATTTCATAAATGATTGACAACTTCCACTATCTACATCACCACACCATTTCTTTCTAGTTCACCCAATTCCAACTGTGGCCCAATTTTTCTTCATATGCTCTTATAAAAAACACATATTTCAATTATCAACTAGGTTCTATTGTCCAGTTATCTCCTATCACTCAATATTTATGAAATTTATAGATATAATTATACTTAAGGTTGATGTGCTTTGAATTTTTATGGAACACCAGATTTTCCCCAAGTGCATTACACTCTAACTAAAACAGAAGAACTGTGAACTTTCTTTATTACATCTAAGATCATTGATAATACATATCTACCATAAAATATACTTTAGTAAATTTATTTCTTATACATACACAAATTCTATTATTGGGTGAGAAATCACAAGTTATAACATGGAAATCTAATTGAATGTTGTTCCACCAAAGGTAAAGACATAACTATTCATGTTACTCAATAAATTTTTGTCACTCCAAAATTCCATGAGAAGATACCACACCAAGAGATCATATTCTTCAATGAAAATTGTAATATATTTTATTCTTTTAACAAATATCATGATCCAATTTATATATTCACAATATTCTATTCAATTATTTTCTATGAACCAAATGATATAACCCACTTCAATATGAATATAGAGTTTATAAACACCATGATAGACCTAAGACTCCATAATTGTGATGTACATGGTACTCACACCATGTTATTTTTATCTTCCTCCATTCATGGTTGTTATTTCATTATGATTTTTATGTGTCTGAAAATAAGATTTTACATAGATTTACATATTTTCATAAATTTTATAGTGATATTTCTTATATACTATTTCAATAATACAACAAAACTTCTTGTATTCCTATAATGCTTAATCATAATTCACAAGATATTATATTATTCACCAATATAATTCATTTCAAATATTTTGTGAATTTAATTTTTATCAGCATGAATCATGTAAATGCTTGAACACACTAGAATCATGTCATACTTGTACAAAAGTAAAATAATTAAATTTCCATCATTATACTCTATTCTGTAGAAAATTTAATATGACTTTCTCTATAAGAAACCATTCTTCATGATGAACGAATAATGATATTGGGTTCAGTATCATGGAACTTATTTAAAACCATATAGGAATATCTAGTGTTCACATACAATTACCTAAATCTTTTGATCCATAAACCAAATATATTTTTCAATAATTTTTTAATGTCTAGTATTATTTAATGAAAACACATATTTATATGAATTTTATCTAGATATAATCCTCATTAACATCCAACCTATACATAATTTGAATGGTTTTATTTTTTTTACCAATGAGTAAACATAATAATTCAATGATATATATACCCACTTCTATTGAAATACTTTGACCACCATCATTGATTTATTCCTTTTACATCCATTTTCTTCATATTTTAACTAGAAACCCCATGTTATTCAAGTTCCTTATTTATGAATGGTGAAACCATTAGCTCACAGGTTTTATTCACTAGAAGTAGAACAAACTCCTCCTTCATGGATAACTCACACATACAAGAATAACGAAGATTAGATAATTCATTTGTGATTTTTTCTCACCATAATCAATTAGAAGTAATAAGTTCAAGTTATTTTCAAACCAATATACATACTATTTAACTCCTATTGACCTTCAAAAGTTATCCTATGATTCTAATATCTTTGAAACTGAAATCTTTAGATATTCATCCTCTGAAATTATAGAACTATGTTCATGAATTCATGAGATTTTGGATATATATTCTATTGGAATTAATCTCAATCCTTATGTAATACCCTCTCAACTTGCCTCCATATTTTTAAAAAATCAATAGACTCAGATCCATTTAAATTATAAATATTTTTTTCATTATTGTACAAATATTTTAATTAACCTAGATTTTATTTGATTCATTATGATTAAATTCTTTTGTATCCAAACTCTAATCCTTCCTATGGATGTTCTCACTAAAGGGAATGTTTATACTTAAAATAAATTTTCTATTATTATCATCCTAATGTGGAATTTTGAGATTTTAATCTTCATAATCCATAAATAATATTGTATGGAATTATCCTCAAATTGTTTGTTTTCTTTGTATTTTGACTCCATATGAACATATAATTAAAATTTCAGGACATTATGGCGAGACAAATCCAGTTTTTTTCAACACATATAGCATCTAGAAGTTCATTTCCCATTGGTGATAAAGGGATCTAATTGATTGAGTATGTTGTAGGGATCATTGATATCTCCCATTAATCCACTTAAATAATGAAATTTAAATTCATACTACAAGACCTTTCCAATTATCTTTGATTCATTATTTCTACAATAATATTTCTATCAGGAAAACTTGGATCAATCATTTTAATCCTAATACTTCTATGTCTGGAGATGTTTGAGAAACATCTTTTTGTTTACTCACCTTCATTATATTATATCATGTGCATTGGTACATAGACACACATACACACACATTCCTTTTTAAATAAATATTTTCTTCCATATATTATAATAGGTTATGAATTTTAATGGGATAAATAAATTCAACATTGAATAAAAAATAATACATTAAGAAGGTGGAAGAATAATCAATAATCAAAAAATTGGAAGTGGTTTAAATGTGCCCTAATATAAAAATACCAGTAGAAATTGATATTAAACTTCATGGTTTCCTATAAAAATACTCACACTAGTCCCAATTACTCAGAGATTATTGATAATAAGAATAATAGGAAACATCCTTGAGAGTAAAATTAAGAGGAGCTGAAGAATTAGTTTTTAAAGGATGTGGTATGACCATAGTTAGAATCTATAAATTCAAAATGCATGTTAGGGATAATTAGTAAGAAATAATTTATAAAATGGTATTAAATGAATATTTATATATATACCTAAAAATAGTATATATAGGTGATTATTATATGAAAAAACTTATTTAATGGGTTCATATTAAAAAATATGTACTTTAATCATAATTTAAATCATTTCTTTAATTAAAATTTTAGGGATAATATGTTAATGAGATGGAATTATTTAATATACATTAATAAATGATTTATATCATTTTTGATAGTAATATAATATTTTTTTAGAAATATAGATATTACAGTAAGTGAAATTATTAATTTAATAATATTTATGGGTATATTATATTAATTTAAAATAAGAATATGGTACTTATCAAAGTATATTAATTTTATATATAAATTAATATTAAAATAAATTACTAATAATTATAATATATAAGATAATAATAATAAAATTGTATTGAATTGAAAATATTTAAGGTTACCAATATATTCTAATAGTAATATAGTATTTATTTGAAGAAAATATTACAAAAAATAAAATATAAATTTTAATAAGAAGATATTATTTATTATTGTATAAGAAATATTTATTTGAAATTAATATAAGAATTGGTATAGTAAATTTAATGTTATTCCCACACATATAGAAATATTTAGAATATAGAAAATATATTAGTATATAATAAATGGTGGAAGAAAATAATGAATTATAATAATTATAATAAATAATGATGGTGAAAAATTATTAATTAAAATATATGGAATTTCATGAAATTATAAGTATATAATGGATTCTAATAATTATATTCTTAACAAGGGGTATATATTCTTACATAATTAATCACTGATAATAAGATTATTTAATATTCTAATAAGGATTTATTGGTATTTTTAATAAATATAGGACCAAATATCATAGAGGAACATGTTAGTAAATAGAGAAAAATGATAGTCTAGGTGAAGCCAATGGAATCCATGTGTTGGACATCTAGTGAGTGTGGGTCTGTGTAGAAGTGAGATAAGTTGTATTTAGCCTCTAACTTGCAGGGTGGCGTGTGTGGCCGAGGGAAAACACAATATCTCAACAGAATTTGATACCTTATTATGAAATATATTGTAATATTGTGCAGTGCTAGACCAAAAGAATTATCCGTGTGGTATTTACGATTCATATCACTATTCACTATTTCAATAAAACACTACAGTCTCAAAAAAAACAATGAAATCCCCCATCATTTTCTACCTCAAGACATCTTAGGAATTTTCATGTAAGGGGAGTTCAAAGTCAACCACAACTATAAAATTTACCCCACATGGAGAGTGATCCGAATAGGATCATGATACATCAATGGTAGGAAAATTCTCACTTAGACGTGGTTATATATTAATACATCATCTTTTTTTTCTTCCTAATTATTCCCATCTCAAGATAAAATTCTAGTTATAGGAAAAAATACACATATGTATGGTGTATTGGGGTTGTAGTTTCACATGAGGCTTGATCATAGGAAGCTCACAGGTCCATGAATATGGATTTAGACATAACATTCATACTCTATCATAGATCCAATGGTTATATGTACATTATATATATATATATATATCTAATTAAGTCTTTGATTCATTCACAAAACTATGAAACACATGGGATGAAAACTCTAGTTGACACAATAATATGTCATTTTGTTCTCCAGGTATTCTATTTTTTAGGGTTAGATAGATATATAGACATATTAATATATATATATATATATATATATATATATATATATCTGTGTGTGTGTGTGAACATCCTGCAATGCAAGGGACACACACACAACTAGTGTGGATATAAAAAAATGTACAAACATGAATACACTTGTGAGGAAGTTGTACAACTAGTAAGGGAAAACCAATTCACCTAGCTATATCCATATAATAATATTTTCTGGAATGATTTGGTATCCCCATAAAAATAGATAGAAACTCTCTTCTAGAAGAGTCACTCCTTGAGGAGTACAATTGAATATCCATATAATATAAAACTCATTGTGGAATTGAATTATAAAATGATATCATTCCCCTCTTTAGATAATAAAAATATATGTGAATCCCTTGGTTGTGATAATTGAGAGGTATAGGGAGAGAGGAATAATTGAATTCCATAATAAAGGGCCCACATAACAATAAAATGTATGTTAGCTTCCAAATTTTTATTTCAATTTTTAAAAATATATTATTTAAGGGTTTTTTTAAATTTAAATGTTTTAAAATATTTTTTTACTAGAAACAAATCACTTCATATAAAAATATTTTTGAAGATCCCTCTTATTAAATATCCCAAACAAAACCATAAATAATTAAAGTAATTGTTTCCAACATAATTTTTGATTTTATAGTTGTGTTTATGGAGTTTCAACTCCTTTAATAGTCAATATTTCATCTATGAAATATTTAATTTTACCAAATTAAAAATTCTTTATTTTTGATGAATTTTGATTTCATTAGGAAATAATGTTATCCTCATGGATCTAAATTGTGATTAATTAATGCGTGATAATGATTTTTTTATATCAATAATACATTTTTGTTATAAAAATATATCAATACAAAAATTTACAATTACATAATATCATTACCACTATTTTATACATTTCTTACAATTTTTTTAGAAAGTCATAAATTTAAATACATTGTTTTCCCTTGAAAAATTATTTTTTAATCATTGATGTAATGAATTTGGAAATCATTATGTTAGTGGAATTATGTTCATTAAGGAAATATTTTTCTTTTTAAAATATGTCACTTGGGAATAAAAAATAATGAGGGGGGATGGAGAGTGATCTGAGACCTGAAGGGAATTTGTCCACAATATTGATGGGTTTTCCATATATAGCCTCAAATATAAGAGGTGTCCAACTGGATTTTCTATGAATTTATAATAACATTAGATTTTATTTAAAGAAAAATTTATGTTTTTCAAAACAAAAAATTTTATTTTTAAAAGGATTATTGATTAAAAATTTATTATCAAAGGTTCTCAATTTGGTAATAAAAATTTTCATTATTTTATTTCCTCTCAAAGTGTTTTTTGAAAGAGTATTTTTTATGAAAATTAAAATAGTACTTTGTTTTATAGGATATTTATTAAATGTTTCTACAATTTTAAATGTATTTTCTATTAAAGATAATACTTCAATTATACTTTAAACATTTAAAAAATATTTTTTTTCTCATTGTTTTAACAACACATTATTGGAAATTTTGAGCTCATCCAAAATTTTAAAATATTTTTTATAAATTTTATTGATGAGTAGGATCTATGGTGGAATAATACATGAATTTTGAGGGTTATATTGAGTAAAGATTTTTTCTCAGTCACATAATATATTAATACTAACTAAAAAGGAATTACTATGATTTCTAATAAAATTAAAAATTATTTAAATTGATATGCCTAAAAAGATCATTATAATGTTGAGACTCATTATTTGGTGTTGAATATAAAATTTCATATACATTGTTTCACTGAGTAACTTCTTCTAGTATCGAATCCTTTCAAAATAAATAATAAGTGTCTATAAATTATTATAATAATTTTTTTTATTCATTTGGCTAAGAACAAGATAATGAATGTGAAGCAACAACATGTATATTTATAAAACCCATTTTGTTTTATAACTAAGGAAGTATATTTGGAACAAATGGAAGTGATAGTTGAAAATATAAATATAATATGAGGTTAAAAAGGATAAATTCCATGAAATTAAGGGTGATAACTCTTTATAATAGTTTTTATGAACAATACAATTATATGTTTTCAATAAATAAAAAATTAAAAATACAAGGATGCAATTTATTTAAGGGTGTAGAATATAATATCTTTTGTATTGGTATATATATACACCTGAACACAAACACACACTAGAACACACACAAAGAGAGATATATATATATATACATATCCATTTTTAAATAAATAAGTTTTTCCATCTATGATAATCTAAAATACATATTAATGACATAATGAAATTTAACATAGACTAAAATTTAATACATTAAGAGGATGTATGAATAATGAAAAATATGAAAATTAAAAGTGGGTTAAATGTCAAAACATATAAAAATACCACAATAATATAACCTTTAACCTCATGGTTGACTATGAAAATAATCACAGAAATCACAAAACATTTATAATAAGAACCATAGGAAACATCCTTATGAGAAAAATTTAGAAGATTGGAAGCGTTGTTATTTTAATGATTGAATATTAAAATTTTAATAATATAGAAATTTATAAAGGAAGTTAAGTATAAAAATTATGGAATCATTTAAAAAAATTGGGTAAAAGTATACATTATCAATAATTATACAAAAAAATGTAAATATATATTTATTATATAAAAAACCATATTTAATATGCTCATATTACAAAATATATACATTAATCGTAATTAGAATTATTTTATGTAATTAAATGTTTATGGTTAATATATTAATGAGAAGAAATTATTTAACCAAAATTTAAAAATAAAAAATATAAATTTTAATAGTAAAACATATTTTTTAAAAAATATATAAATTATGGTTAATGAATAACTAATTTAAAAATATCTAAGAGTAGATTAAATTAATTTATAATAAAATTAGAGTATTTATCGCAATAAATTATTTTGAATTATTATTTATTGGTAATATAAAATATTATTTATGATAATGTATATGATAACTATAAACAAAACTATATTATATAGTATATATTTAATGTCATTTATAAATTATAATTTTAATGTAATACTTATTGTGGTTTATGAAATATTCATTTGAAATAAATATAAGAGTAGGTATAAAAAATTTATGTTATACCAATATATAGTGGAATATTTAGAATATATAAAATATATTAATAATAAATAAATGGTGGAAATAAAAAATATATCATGAGAAATAATATATATAATGTTATTGAAAATATTTTAATATAACTAGATAGAATTTATAAAAACTATATGTATATAATGTATTCATATATTCCCATTATGAATGATGGGTTACATATATATAGTTAATAAATAAATTATTCATAATTAAAATATTAAATTTTGTATTGTATTTATATGTATTTGGTATAAAAAATGGGCAAAAAGGCCAACAACATATATTATAAATTAGAGTGTAATGAGATTCTTTTCATGGAGATTGGGAAGTATTGGCCATGCATTTTCTGAGTCTGGGACAACACAGAAAGGATATAAGAAGCATTTATCCTCTAACATGAAGGGTGGAACATGAATTGGTTGGTGAAAGGTTACTTTGAGATGAATTCAAAACCCTCATATGCAACTGAATATAATATAAGGTACCGCCTGGACAAGTGAATTATTGATATTGGATAATGTTATATGAAATTATTAACCATTTAAAAAAAATTGGCCACACTTGGAAAATAAAACCCTGAATTCCAACAGAATCATTAATGTTGATCCATGTTAGGAATCCACAAAAAAAGGAGCATTCAAATTTAACAATGAATTTAAACGTTACACTATGAGATGATTTATCATAAGTGGCCTAATGATCATGGAATGGCCGGACAAAGAACATTGGGCAATGGTTACAAAGGCAGTTGTCATCTTATTCTTCCTCCTCCCCATGCTTGTAGAAAGATAATATATATATATATAACTCATTGAGTCTATCATATATTCACATAACTATGACATGAGGGATAAAAAATCTAGCTAACACCAAAATATGCTTTTGTGTTCTCCTAGAAGGATAATGTTGGGAGGTTGATGTATACAAACACACACATGGGGTGTAATAGAATTTTTATAGGTAAAATGATTCACTTAGTCATGTCTATAAAATCAAAGGGGTCAACCAGTTTTACTTGAATCATAGCAAAAGAATATGAAAACTATCCTATATAAGATTTGATGCATATACAGTAAATTTGAATATTAATATTATATTAAACTCATATTAGAAATGTATTATAACAGAAAATATTTTACCTATGGTATCCATCTAATAAAAATATTTTGGTGTGACATGGTTGTGATTATTTGGAGAGAGAGAGAGAGGAAGAAGATATTTCTCAAAGGGAAGGATGGATTTGTAATATTAGGTTGGGCAAGCTTCCAATTTTTATTTTAATATTATGAAATCTATTTTTATAAGGGGAATTTTTTTGTAATTAAAATATTTAAACTCTTCTGGTTTACCAAAAATAAAATCCTCCTTATAAAAAATAAGTTTCGAATTTCTTTCTTTTTAAATCCATAAAACAAAATAATTTTTTATTAAGGGAATTATTTAAAAAATAAATAGTAATTTTAAATATGTGTTGAAGGAGTCACAAATTATTTCAAATATATCATTTCATGTCTCATATTTTTTATCTGAAAAATTACAGCCATATATATATTTTAATAATATATTATTTTTAAAATAAATATTATCTTCATGGCTGTAATTTATGCATAAATTATTTTATTACCAATAACGTTTTTTCATATCGATGATCCATGATTTTTTTTGAAAAAAATATATCTCCATGAATTATTAATTACATCATATAATTACCATTATTTTATATATTTCATTAAAACTATTATGGTTGAGCTAACAATCCTCTTAATACTATTCTTCATATTGAAAAATATTTTAAAAAAAATGAATTAATGAAATGGTAAACTATTATTCAATGTAATTATAACAAAAATTGATGTCAAAAAATGTTTTCGTATAATTTCTCACATGGTAATTGTAAATAATGATGAGAAATGGAGAGTGACCCCAAACCCCACACGTCTTTGTTTACAAAATTATGGGTGGAACCTATATAGGTGATAATGTCTTAGGTATCCACATAAATTTTTTAAGCATTCCCATTATCATTGGATTTCATTTAAATGGAAAAATATTTTTATAAAATTAAAAGTTATTATTTTAATATGGATTGTTGATTTTAAAAAAGTATTTTCACAGATTTTCCTTTTTATTAATATTTTTTATTAACTTTTTTCTTATTAAATAATGTTTTTTATTACATTTTTAGTGAGAATTGTATTCTAAAAACCCAACTCGGTTTTATAGGATAATATTTATAATGATTTATTTTGTTCAATGTATTTTATATTAAAGGTAAAATTTAATGTATTTATCTATAATTTCTAAAATAATATTATCTAATTTGTTTAAAACCCATTATTGAGAAATTTTTTGCTGATCCCTTTGATTTGAAATATTTTTCACCTGGAATATTGATTAAAATAAGATAGTATAGAATCAAGTTGTGATTTTGAGGATTGACTTGAGTGAACCTACTATTCTATTCAAAGAGTTATATTTATACTCATTTAAAAGGAATAGGTTGGATATATAATAGAAATCAAAATTCAATAAATTTATAAAACTCAAATGATTTTTGGAGTGTAGTAAGTCCTTAGTTGGAATTGAAGATGAAATTTTTTATACATTGATTTATTGAATAAATTCATCTTGTATGAAATATTTTATAAATAAATAAATAATAATAAAAATTAATTTTTTTTTATCACCAAACTAGGGAGTGTGGGTATGAGAATTTACACATTGTAAAATGTCAAGAATTTCATCATGAATCCTATATCCCTTTAAAACATTGATTTCCAATGAAGAAAACCTCAAAACACATATAGTTTATTTCAGTATTTATACTCACACTATCCTCATCGGTCCATAACTGAATTTCACAATGTAGTGTGAACCTCTCTGATACATAAATAAGGAAGGTCATTTACATTTTCATATAAAACCTCCAAATTCCATTATTTTACTTCTATTCCACACATTTAATGTTCACAATTCATCCCCTGCAAGGAATAAAACTATCACATTGTTAAAATATTTAATGATCCATATTCAGTGTTCCTTTTAAAACTAAAACATTCATACCATTCTCACATTATTTCCCAAGAAGAGAGTCCTAAAAATTAGAACTTTTAATAAACAATTTAAAAAAAAGTTTAGCTCCCACTACTATTCTAATTATATTAAATGTGAAATCTATTAAAACTCTGTCTACAACCAAGGAACCATGATGGATTTTAGCCACATAATTTCTAATGGTTGTTCCATAGCTTTAATTTTCATGATTTCTAACTGAAATAGGATTCTGATAAAACCCTAAAATATGATAAAAATTCATCAAAAAGGAAACATTCATTATTCTATTTAACTTTAACAGACCCCTTTCCCACAAAATCAGGAAGTTCATTATCTGCTAAATGCACTCTTCTAAAGGTCCAAGAAACATGATATTCTATAAACCCATTTTTAATATAGATGTTTAATTATTTTATAGAATCAATTGTCTAATATTTAATTGCATTGTTGATATTAGAAAGTATATTCTCATTAATCTCAAAAATTGAACCATCAAAAATTTAAACTATGAATTATTATCTTCCAAAAATCACTTTGTATTCTTGGAAATACTTTTTGAGAAGAATCATTCTTTCATAGTTTAGTATAGTGGGCCAGGTCCAGTAGACTAACTTGTACTCCTATCTAAGAAATTATCTTTATATCTTCTTTAAATTGTTTTATTATGAGATCAACCTCTTCCAAATGAATTGAATAGATATCTAGAACATTTTTTGAATATCCCTATATTATATGTCTTTATTAAGAATCAAGTTACTAATAACATCAAATATAAATCACCCTTTCCATAGGTGTTACTTACTAATATTTCAATTTTTTACCATGATTTTTGTAATTATTAGAACAATAAAATGTCCCAAATATCTTTTGAGAATGTTTCCTCCAAATACTAATGCTGAATTCGAGTCATGCTTAAATTTTTCATTAATTCATTATGAATATTCCTTTTAATATCCTCATGGTGAAATTTTTTTTTGCATAAAAAATACTTTTATCATTTTAATGGGATTATCATATATAACTTACTAGACTAAGATTAACTTCATAATAGTATTCTTATACCAAATGTCTAGATCCACCGTTCGGGCTAATAAAATACTTACCAAACCCAAAGTCTCTCTATCTAGCATTTCTATTTTCCTTTCTCAATTATAATCATTTCAAAACCAATCAAAGAAACATTAAAATGTTTTTTGATGATATAACCCTCTAATTTCATCATCCATAATTAGTAATTCATTCAATAAAATTTTTCAATCTAGACATTTCTATCATCCAACATGATAACTATTTGATATATTGACTCCCATTGAATCTCAAAAAATATTGAGTAAGTGAGAATGCTACTTGAATATTTTTCGATTAATATGTTTAGTTAATGAGAACCATTTCTTTGATAATATATATTTATAATTATTCAAAAACATCATCCATCAAATTTTTTTCATTATAACATCGATAATGTGGTAATCGGGTCATCAGAGGAGACCTCGAAACAATAGTGTATCAGAACAAATGATTTTCAATTTGACCAAATCATTAAAAATATTTTCAATTTCTTGACCCTATTAACCCCAAACTCACTCAAAAACTACCAGAAAATAAATAAATTAATAGAAATTGAATTATTTTAATGGTTTTATGTGATTCAAACGTTCATCCTATACCCATAGAAGAATCACTATAGAATTTTATTTCATCAAAAGTTACAATCATTCTGACTCGGTAGCCATTTAGATCACTAACACAAGTAAATTAATGAATAATACATTTATCTTCTCACTACCTATTTACAGAGGGTCCCATTCTATCAACTGATTTCACAAACATAAAACATTAACATGAGTCCTTCTATTTACAGTAGTGACTACTAATTCAGTATAGCTTTCCTCATCCTAGATGATGTTCATTGGTAGATTAACAATTTTTTTATGAATCACACAATTACCATATATTTCATGATGACAGTGATTAAAAGTTAGACAAAATCACATAGCAGTGATATACACATTTTATCATATTCTAAAGAGTTTACCTCTATTATTTTCATCTATAATTAGATAATACCTTCAAACCAACCAATTTATTAATTCTGATGCTTGATACCACTATTATAAAGAAACAAAAGGGTTCTCTAGAGTATCAATTTTTAGTAAACTGACTTAAACACATAAAGAGTCACCAAAATACCAACATTATCTCGTTTTAATCCTAAATTATGGAGTCCAAGGACATTATCTAACACTATTGAAAAAAACTTCCAAATTCTATTGCATACAACTCATCTCTATTTCCATTTCATTTAGACAAGTCATATTGAGGTGAAAAATAGCCTCTGAAATTATTTAACTAAACGCTTTTTAATATATCATCTGGTTTTTATTGCCTAGATATCTTCTAAATCCCCAATGCTCCATATTAAAACATCTTATAGATTTAATGAAATTTATGGTCAATGTTCTTAATCCTCCCATAGAACACAATATTTTTACAAACGGTATTGTACTATTACAGTAACAATAGTGAAATGAAATTTCCTAACTACATTTGAACCCCTCAATTAGATGACTCAACCATACCATTTTAATATATGATTTTGTTTCATCCATATGTGTAACGCCCCAACCCCAGTTACCCAGAGTCGGTGCATTATTACATAACATTGACATGATTACAAGGAATCAAGTCCCGAAGGACCGATCAGTTTAGTAGTCTTGGAAAATAGATTAAAAACATGACGTTCAACATTATAACTTGAAAAGAAAAACAATATTAATTTATCCATTAGAAACGTCCAAGCCTCCTAGATTATTCCTGCAAGTCACTCATAATTAACTTCTTCATATCTTTGAAAAAAAAACATAAGAAAGGGGAGAGCTCAGATGATCAATAAGGGAAAATAATTTAGCGGAATCTATAAACATTTAAGGCAAGATGTGTAATAAAACAACATCCTTTTAAACATAAAAATGAACATAATATGGAAAAAATAAATAAAACATTCCCATATAAACATGCACATGGATATTATACTAGTCTAATAATCACATGTAATAACTAATTTCATATTGAGGGAATGTATAATACCGAAATTTAATTTCTGTGCCAAGGCCTCGTGCTAGGAACTATGGGATAACTATAATTGGACCCAAACCTGGAGATCCTCTATAACCGGACTCCATACCAGAGAGCCTCTATAACCAGACTCCAACCCGAAGAGCCTATGTAACCGGACTCCAACCTAGAGGGTCTACTGTAACCAGACCCCAACTCGGAGGGCTTACTTTTACCGGTCCCCAACCCAGAACATACAATTCCAATACATTCATCATATGAAAAGGTTTAAATATAACATAAAATTTCTTATTAAAACCAGCATATGAAATGTCAATACTTTATCCATAAACCATGAATGGTAAAAAAAAATTACACATACACAATCAAAAATATCAAAAAATATTCAATAAAATATGGAAGATTTGTGTCATAATAAATCAAATTCAAACAAGTTTAAAATCTATTAAAGGATGTTGACATAGATGAAATGATCAGTAAAATGAATTAAGAGAAATACCCTTTTTTAATGAAATCATTTAAAATTTTCACAATTTATAAAGTTAGTCATTTAAAATGGAATTTTGATTCATAGTTTCCCATACCTCTTTGAAACTTTTTAAAAGAATTATCATTTCAAAACATTCATGTCCATATAAATAAATCCTTAAAATCATTTTGAAAACATGGACATTAATTAAAAGGGTTTAGAAAGATAAATCTTCAAAATAATTAAAATGTTGATGTAGTTAAATAGACCCTCCCATAAAACCTTAAAAGATTCCTTTTGAAATATTTTTTATAAAATAAGGGTATCTATGATAAGTATGTCCCAGAAAATACTTACACATGAACAATCTCAGATAATAACGAGATTGAGGAAATAACCCTTACCTCATTGTAATCATTCGAGTCGTATGAACGATAGTCAATAACCACCGAATGAATAACAGAATATCATGAATATAAATATAATCATGATAATATATATATCAAATTTAAGTACACAATACACCACATGCAATAAATATGTGGTGAATAATGAAAATCTCACGGAATTAAAAGTGAGATAAGAAATCGCTTACCACGTGTCCGACTTAACTCGCTCGTATGTTCCTTGTTCTTCCTGAATAATAAAATTAAGTTAATTTGTAATTGATTAATAATATTTTGAATTTTATTATTACTTTTATATCACTTATTACCTTGCTATAACAATTAGTTAATTATTTGAGTTCATATCGGAAATTTTGTCAATGTTCGGAACTTGAGTAAAAAATGAACTTGTTATAATTATAAATTGTCCATGTGGTAAAAATTCAATTATATATATAATTATATTACTCATTTATATTTCATATATATCATATATGTCCTTCATATATATGTATTTATAACAGTACATAACATTTGGAGATAAGAAATGAAATGCACCATTCAGGGAGATAGTAAGCCGTACGTACGCATGAACGCTACTTTCATTTATATTTTGTATTTTAATGGAATTAAAAAATAATGAAACATAATTATATTATACATCAAATATAATATAATATATAATATCCTTAAAACCATACTTTATACGTCTCACATAAGTCATTAATGAGTCATATCACTTTGAGGGGGCGGTAGTCCGCACTTCCTCAAATGAAATTATCTCGTTTTACCCATAATGGAAACCATAAATGTATGATATAAATTGAAAATACAGAAGAAAAAAGAAAAAATAAACATAATATATATATCATATATAAATACAGTTCCATCTTAATGGCCACCATGAGAGGTGGTAGAAGACAATCCAACAATCATCGTTTCGTGAGACGCTAGTTTTCCAACCACAGAAACAATGTGTTCTTCACCCATTAGATGGAGGTGTGTGTAAGTGTAGTTAGAATAATTATCATAAAAAAATCCTAGAATATTTACGATACTGGTGGTTTCATAAAATAAAGGAATAAAAATGGTTTAGTGGGGTTGGAGAAGTAAAATACAATAAAATAAATGAAAAGAATTTAAGAGAAATCGTTACCTTTAATTTGGGTAACTTCCTTTGGTTTGAATCAAAAAGACTTTTTTAAGTGACTTATTCCAAAGTTAATGTTTCTAGGTGTAACATAGAGATCTTGAGAGATTAGTCTGGTAGGGTTTGGATGAGCCAAGGGGATTGAGAGGTGTGTGGAATGAGTTAGAAGTGGTGTCCTTTTATAAGGGGAAGGTGGGGCTCTTCAGAAATGTGTTAAAATATTGTTTTATTATATAGTGATATTCGGTTTCTAAAGGTCCAAAACTAATTAAAGTCAAAGATATGATGACTCATGGTCAAAATAAAATCATCCAATAATAATTGTATAGGTTTTGGATGTAGTTTTAATATTAATAATCTTATTTATTTAAATCATTTATTAATGAGGTAAATACTACATCATTATTGTGTCATAAATAATTTAACTTATTTGATATCTAAAAATTATAAAAAAATTAGAAAATGCAGGAAATATTTTTAGATTTCCAATGAATATTTATAGTCAAATAATAACTTATATGATCCCATTTAAAAATTTATTTACTAAAAGATATTGGTTTTTGTCATTTTTTTCCTTTACTTTAAGTTAATTAAAATAAAGTGTCATTATCATTCATAAGTGGATACATGGGGTCCCAAAATCAACCCAAGGATGATGATGGTCTGCCATGACTCATCCAATAACGTAAAACAAGTGTTAAGGTAATTTTGTATTATTATAATATTCTTTTTTACTTTGAATTACCCTATTTACCTTTAACTGTGCTAAATAAAAGTCAAAAGTTTCTATTCACCAAAATTTATTTTCATCTTATTGAACCATATTTTACTTACTATGGTTAACCGTGTCTCTTTTATTTTTGAAATTCAGCTCATAGAAGTGGTAAAATTAAGTTTTATGCAAATTTGCTAATGCTCTTAGGAGGTGGGTAAAAGGGAGTAAAAAGTTCAATAAAATTTATATATATATAAAATTATTATAAAATGAATATAATTAATTATATTAAACTCATATTGGTATTATGTATCTATTTTGACCTAAAATAAATTTAAATAAAATAAAAAATTATTTAAATAAAAAGTCAGTTTTAACCAATAACAAAGTGTTTTTCACTATTCATCAAAAATTGAAAGTTTTCAGAAAAATACCAAAATTTTACCCTAAGATAATTTTGATTTTAGGAATTCAAAAATTAATTCTATTTAACAAAATTGAAAACATAGAATTTGAATTTATTAATTTAAAATTAATTCTTGTTGTCCAAACCAACATGCGTGTTTTTAAGAAATAATAACTAACAAAATAATGACACTTGTTTATGTTCAATTTCAAAGTGAAATTATTTCCAATGAATAAAACTAGATTAAATGGTAAAAATATAATCTATTTTTACTTCCAAACCATTAAATTGTATAATTTAACACTACAAATTATTTTGGATAAAAAAGTTGTTTTCAGTTAAAATATAGTATTTTTCACTGTTCTCCCAAATATGGAAGTTATTAGAAAAAACCAAAAATTTATTGAAACTAAATTATTATGTCCCAATTATAAATAAGATATTTATTTTTTAAAATTGAATAAATTAAAGTTTCAAATATTTTATTTAAAAATGGCTCGCCATTAAAAGGCAGTAAAATTGCATTTTTTTTAAAATACCTCTTTTATCTCAAAAAATGAATTTGTTTTTTTATTTTGTGTAAGAAACTCATAATAGGGATTATAAAATTATAAGGATTATATAAAGTTCAATTTTTTTTGATACTATTCATAACCTCCTCTGAACGGCTAGTTTGGTAAGTCGTGGTGGGATTGAACTTGGTGTTGTGTGTAGTGCAAGTTATTGAATTACTTTAAGAAATAACAAACTATGAAATCTTGGGGTGTTACATTCTTCCCTCCTTCAATAAATTGTGTCATCACAATTTGAAATTTTTCTTCGAAAATAATAGGTTAAAAATAGAAAATACCTTTGTGAGAATACCCACATCAGAAATTGGGTTAATAAAATTTAGTCTTAAAAAGAGGAAAAGGGGAATGAAAAAGTCACCACCAAATTATGATCTCAATTTGGAGAACATTGGTGGAAATTAGAGACACATAATTTGAGGGAAAACGTAAATATTTATAGAGAGTTATTGAGGTCATCAGTTATAGACAATTGTAGAATTGAGGGCCTCAAATCCAACAATCTATGATGATTTAAAATATCATCAGTTCAACAAAACATAAGGTATTAGGATAACACATTTTTAGTTTTAATATCCTTTACCTAAGGTTTAAGAATTAATTTCTTCAATTAATAAGAGAAGAAAAAAAATACTTGACAAGTAGAGTTCCATCTTTTAACTAATTTCTACCACAAACTCATATTTCACTCTAAAAGATAATAGAACATAAACAAATATTCTATTTATCCTATTTGTATAGGGTTCAAAAAAGTTAATTTATAATTCATCTACTAGAACATTCATGAAAACTACATTATTAAATCTAGGACATCACGTGGGCCAGTGGTAGGTGATACACACTTGTCACCCTTTAGTTGCGGGTTCAAGTCTCCCGACCTTGCCGGATGCGACGGGTTGCCGCTCGACCTCCAGGTTTTCCTTTTTATGCCAATCCAAAAGTAATATCAAACTAGACTTATCCAAAATAATTCTATCCAAACTCATTGTCCAAAATTTATAAGGAAGGTAAATATAATGTAGATCCTTTTTTCCACATAATAACATGTGAACACATTCATCATATATTATTTTAAAACACTGCAACATCCTGAATTACCATAAAACCTTATTGATTACATTAATTCTCCCTTATTCCTTATAGAATACTAGATATACTCATTCTATCCAAAAATGTTGTAAACTCGAACAATTATGGAATATACAAATCATTAATTAGTTTCAAGGTAGTCAATAATATCCAATATAATCTATCCAAATCAATCATGTATTATTCCAAAATCACTACCTCAGTATCAAAACCATATTATGGTTTATCTTTCTCTCAACCATATATTTTCCAAAACATTAACCTGCTATTGAGTCCCTTTTCTTGATTCCACCCAATCTCAAGTCCTTAATGATATAATACTGCAGTACAATCCTTATATACTCTATAATTCTTAAAACATGTATATCATTAATACAATACTCAAATGACATAATATTTTAATAACAACATAAGAAATCTAATCATTCCTCTTCATCTTTGGTAGTATCATAACTTTATTATTATCCAATAGTATCATTTTGGGTATACTCTAATGATTTGGAAATTGATTCATGTAGTGTCCCAACTTCTTGCAGATGAAAAATTGTACATTTGAAACTTTTTTCTTACCCTTGCAATCATGTACTTTGTGTCCTTTTTCTACACACTTATAAAAAACTCTCATTACCTTCAAGCATTTACCAAGGTGGTTCTTTCCACAGTTATCAAATATGAGAAAATACTTCTTTTCCCTCATCCCTTTATCCATCTTTCTCTTTTACATCCTTTTTTTCTCTTGATTCCCTTCAATGACATAGGACTCAGAGAATTATTTATTTATCTTATTACCCCATGATACTATTTCTTTATATGTTGAGAATATATGGGAGAGTATTTCCATTCTAAATGTTGGCTTAATATCATGAAAGATATGACCCTTCTTACTCATTGGATCATACGTATTGTTGGAGTTCACATTCCTTCTACTAGGAACCATTTCTATACAATGGCACACACTAGGTCAGTTTATGAATTGCAACGAATAATTCCAAACTTGTAAAATACCTAACATAAATTGAACAGTTTATGGATATAATCCATAATCATAAAAATATTTTTGTTTAGGAGGTATATACTTGTAAATCCTTTTTAATGATTTGTAAAGAAAATGAGAACTATCCAAAGCATATCCCCTAGGAGCATCATAACCAAGAGTGTATCAAGGCCCACGGTCGTTCACCAGTTACCGTTCTAGTATATCTCAAAGTAGGGTTTTCAAGTTTTACCCCTAGGTACATCCATGCTAGAGCCACCATTACCTGCTCATATCCATACATGGATATATTTTCTGGAAAACTCACAAAATATATACATTAACAAAATTCTAGGAAGTTCTTCTATAATAATCCTTAAAGTCTATCTTAGGGTAATGTTCTCTAATAAGAGTTTATCTTAATCTAGTTTCTAAGGTTATTGCTAAACTCACTCTAATACCAACTGTACCGCCTTGAACCCAATTACCTAAAGTCAGTGCATTATTACATAACATTGGCATGATTACAAGGAAAAAAGACCTGATGGACTGATTAGTTTAGCAGTCTTGGAAAATAGATTACATACATTAAGTTCAACATTATAACTTGAAAAGAAAAACAACAGTAATTTATTCCATTAGAAACGTCCAAGCCTCCTAGATTATTTCTATAAGTCATTCATAACTAGCTTCTTCATATCTTGGGAAAATAAAACATAAGAAAGGGGTGATCTTAGATGCTCATTAATGGTAAATAATTTAGCAAAATCTATAAACTTTTAAGGTAAGTTGTGTAATCAAACAACGACCTTTTAAACATAAACTTGAACATAATATGGCAAAAATAAATCAAACATTACCATATAAAAATGCACATGGATATTCTACTAGTCAAATAATCACATGTAATAACTAACTTCATAATGAGGGAATGTACAGTACCAAACTTTAATTTCTATGTCAAGGCCTCGTGCCAGGACCTATGGGCTAACTGTAACCGGACCCAAACCCAGAGAGCCTCTATAACCGGACTCCATCCCAAAGATACTTTATAACCGGACTCCAACCTAGAGAGCCTTTGTAACTGGACTCCAACCCAGAGGGTTTGTTGTAACCGGACCCCAACCCAGAGGGCTTACTTTTACCAGTCCCCAACCCGAACATACTAGTCTAATACATTCATCATAAGAAAAGGTTGAAATATAACATAAACATTCGTATTAAAACTATAATACAAAATGTCAATAATTTATCCATAAACCATGAATTGTATAAAAATAAAACATCCACAGTCAAACATATCACAAAACATTCAATACAATATTGAAGATTTGTATCCTAATAAATCAACTACAAACACGTTTAAAATCCATTAAAGGATGTTGACATAGATGAAAATTATCAGTAAAATGCTTTGAGAGAAATACCCCCCTGTCATGAAAATGATTAAAATTATCACAATTTATAAAGGTAGTCACTTAAAATGGATTTCTTAATCAAAGTGTCCCATACAAATTTGAAATTTTTTAAAATAATTAAAATTTCAAAACATTCATGTCCATGTTAATAAATTCTCAAAATCATTTTGAAAACATGGACATTAATTAAAAGGGTTTAGAAAAATAAATCTTTAAAACATTTAAAATGATGATCTAGTTAAATATACCCTCCCATAAAACCATAAAAGATTCTTTTTGAAATAATTTTTATAAAATATGGGTATCTATGATAAGTATTTCCCATAAAATACTTACACATGAAAAATCACGGATAATAATGAGATTGAGGAAATAACCCTTACCTCGTTGTAATCAATCAAGTCGTATGAACAATCATCAATAAACACCAAATGAATCACATAATATCATGAATATGAATAGAATCATGATAATATATATATCAAATGGAAGTACAAAATACACCACATGTAATAAATAAGTGGTAAACAATGGAAATCTCACGAAATTAAAAGTGAGATAAGAAACCCCTTACCACGTGTCTGACTTGACGCACTTGTATGTTACTTATTCTTCATGAATAATAAAAATCAGTTAATTTATACTTTATTAAGAATATTTTAATGTTTATTAATCCTTTTATATCACTTATTACCTTACTATAACAATTAGTTAATTATTTAAGTCTATATCAAACATTTGTCAATGTTCTGAATTTGAGTAAAAAATGAAGTTGTTATAATTATAAATTGTCCATGTGATAAAAAGTATGTTATATATAGAATTATATTACTCATTTAGATTTCATATATATCATATATCTCCAGTAAATATACGTATTTATAACAGTACATAACATTTGGAGATAAAAAATTAAATGCACCATTCATGGAGATGGTAAGCCGTACGTACGCATGAACGCTACTTTCATTTCTATTTTGTATTTTAATGGAATTAAAAAATAATGATACATAGGTATATTATAATTCAAGTATAATATCATATATAATATCATTAAAAACATACTTTATATGTCCCACATAAGTCATTAATGTGTCATATTATTTTGAGGGGGTGGTAGTCTGCACTTCCTCAAATTAAATTATCGTGTTTTACCCATAATGGAAACCATAAAGGTATGATATAAATGGTAAATACAGAAGAAAAAAGAAAACACAAAAATAATATATATATATATCATATATAAATACAGTTCTGCTTTAATGGCCACCATGAGAGGTGGTAGGATATTATGGAACAATCAATGTTTCATGAGGCGTTAGTTTTCCAACCATAGAAACAATATGTTATTCACCCATTAGATGGAGGTGTGTGTAAGTTTAGTAAGAATAAATCTCATAAAAACATCCTCGAATATTTAGGATCTTGGTGTTTTCATAAAATAAAGGAATAAAAATAGTTTATGGTGGTTGGAGAAGTAAAATAAAACAAAAAATAGAAAATAATTTAAGAGAAACCGTTACATTTAATTTGGGTAACTTCCTTTGGTTTGAACCAAAAAGACTTTTTGAACTGACTTATGCCTAATGAAATGATTCTATGTGTAATATAGGGATTTTTAGAGCTTATTTGGGCAGGGGTTGGATGAGATAAGGGGCTTGATAGGTGTGTGCAATGGGTTAGAAATGATGTCCTTTTATAAGGGGGAGGAGGGGCTGTTTAGGAAGGTGTGAAAATATTATTTTATTATATAGTGATATTAGGTTTCTAAAGGTCCAAAAATAATTAAAGTAGAATATAATATGAATCATGGTCGAAATAAAATCATCCAATAAGAATTGGTCTGGTTTTGGATATATTTTTAATATTAATAATCTTATTTATTTAAATCATTTATTAATAAGGTAAATACTAAATCATTATTGTTTCATAAATAATTTAATTTATTTGATGTATAAAAATTATAACAAAATACGATAATGTAGGAAATATTTTTAACCTTCAAATTATTATTTATATTCTAATGTATGACTTATATAACTCCATGTAAAAATTTATTTACTAAAATATATTTGTTTATGTCATTTTTCCTTTACTTTAAGTTAATTAAAAAAAGTGTCATTATCAATCATAATTGGATCCATGTGGTCCAAAAACCTACCCAAGTATTCCCATGGTTGGACATGACTCATCCAATAAGTTTAGGACTAGTTTTAAGGTAATTTTGTATTATTATAATATTCTATTTACCTTGAATTACCCTATTTACCTTTAACCGCGGTAAATAAAAGTCAAAAGTTACTATTCACCAATTTTTTTTTCATCTTATTTAACCTAATTTTACTTACTGAGGTTAAATATGTCTCTTGTATTTCTAAAATTCAACTCAAAAAAGCGGTAAAATTACGTTTTATGCAAATTTGCAAATGCTCCTAAGAGGTGGGTAAAAGACGGTAAAAAGTTCAACAAAATTTTTATATATCTAAAATTATTGTAAAATGACTCAAATGAACTATATTGAACTTATATAGGTATCATGTATCTATTTTGACCTAAAATAAATTTAAATAAAATAAATAATTATTTAAATAAAATGTCGGTTTTAATCAATAACTCAGTGTTTTCAATATTCATCCAAAATTGTATGTTTTCAGAAAAATACCAAAATTTAACCCCAAGATAATTTAGATATTACTAATTAAAAGATTAAGTCTAATTTACCAAATTCAAAACATATAAGTTGAATCTATTAATTTAAAATTAATTCCCTTTGTCAAAACCAAAAAATCTTGTTTTTAAGAAATAATAACTCAGAAAAGATTGATACTTGTTTATGTTCAATTTCAAAGTGAAATTAATTTCAATGAATAAAATTGGATTAAATTGTAAAAATATAATCAATTCATACTTCCAAACCATTAAAATTTATAATTTAACAGTATAAATTATTTTGATTAAAAATGTTTTTTCAGTTAAAATATATTATTTTTCACTATTCACCCAAATATGAAAGCTATCAGAAAAAAACAAAAAATTTATTGAAACTAAATTCGTATGTCCCTATTCTAAAGAAGAAGGTTATTTTGTAATATTGAATATATAATAGTTTCAAACATTGGATTTAAAAAGGGTTCTCCATTAAAAGGAGGTAAAATTTCATTTTTAAAAAAATACTTCTTTTATCTGAAAAAACTGAATTTGTTTTTTTTATTATGTCTCAGAAACTCATAATATGGATTCTAAAATTATAAGGATTATATAAAGTTCAAAATTTAATTGATACTATTTATAACCTCTTCTAAACGGCTAGTTTGGTAAGTCATGGTGCGCTTGAACTTGGTGTTGCGTGTAGTGAATGTTTTTGAATTACTTTGAAGAAATAACGTACTAAGAAATCTTGGGGTGTTATATTATGTGGTTATTATGTTTTGGAGATCGTAATTGTTTTCTACAACTTTGACATCAAACTGACTATCATTCCTTTGATGGTAATGATTTAACAAGTCATTCTATTTTGTGAATTTATGTATTCAGTAATTTTTTCATCAAAATACCCAACCAATGGATAATATTAAATAATTTAATTTCTAGAAGATTAAAGTATTCTATGATATATATGTATCTACTTAATGAATTCCCCATGTACTTTCCCTATATTTTCAATGAACCGATTGATAACTCCCACTGCATGGTAATTATCCGGTCCAGTAGACAACATGAAATATATGAGAATTATTATAATTGATTTGTAGAATACTCTATAAGTTATTTATTAATTTTCCCTTATTCTTGGGGATTGTTCCTTCAAGAGGTTGATGTGTATAACAACCATATTTGAAACAAATTTACATTCAGTTATCAAAATATTTTTAATGATCTTACACGTGTAATTTTTCAGTGATAGAACCCAGATTCTTGTCTTCATATATCTCTCAATCATCATTCAGAAGATATTATTTTCTTCACAATGTTATTTAATTTTAAATCATTAAAATAATCCATTTTCTTCTCCTAAATCCATTGAATTTTTTAACACACTAGAAGTATATCATCCCCATATAAAATTTAAATGATGAAATTCTGATAACTATACTCCTTCTTCAAGAAGGACTAAAATATGATTCTCTACATAAATCAATTCTCATATATGTATGAGTCAAACTTTTGATTCTATATTCGTGGTTGTTATTAAAACTATATATTCTTCTTTTGATTTCACACAGAAATAAATGATTTTGTTAATCCATGAAACCAATATTTTTCTCTATGAATATTTCATTGAAAATTATATCTATAATGAAAAATAATTTGCATATATATTTTTTTCTTGATATAAACCTTTAAATGTGACCAAAATGAAAATGGATTGAATGGTGTTATGCTTTTATATTAGATAAAATATTTTAGAGATATATATAACCTCCATTTTCAATGAAGTTCTAGTCAGATCCATACCTTTGTACCCACCATATGACTCTTATAGACCTTTAAAATGTAGACTAAAATTTTAAACCCTTCATAATAGAATCCTCTATATTTTTATCCTAAAAACTCTAGATTAATTCTCACATGTTCCTTATATTTTAAGTATATCATGTAACATCTTAATAGGAGAGCCACTGAATTAGTTCCCTATGTTGGTAAGTTACATGGACTCATGTGTACCACCTCTAATTCTAGATTCTTCAAAATACAAATGAGGGTCTGATGATGGAATTATAGTGAGCCTATACACTCATGATCAATGTATGAAAACGGTACATTAAAATTAAAACAAAAGTAGATGTTGTATAAATAAAGGTAGTGGAAATATTATAGTAATTTCCAATTAATAAATAATGATTGAATAGTCTAACTCTTAATATTAAACCCACACATGTCCTCATGATGCTACAATGTACAAGAAAACTACAAACAACCAGTGATAGCACAATCAATACACAATGTAAAGAAGAAACTCCCAAAGGCTATCTCCATGACTATCTAGAGCTACAGGTTAGTCATGTGCTCCTATTATCCCATATTAAACTATAAAGGTACAAGCATAAATCCATTATCATTAACCTACAAACATGAGGTTATTTTGGATACCCCAATGCAATGGAGTCCTGAACATGTTGTGAGATGTAGTTAGTAGGCTACTAACACCAGTTATCCAATTCTATCCACTCTATGAATTTAAATTTTTTGGTGAGAAGGTTTAATAAAAAATCAATAAATAAATACATTTAAATAAGTTGGATTGGGTTCCTAAAGGAAACCCAACTGACCATACCCTCTTCTTCATAATCCAAAACATCTATGACATTCATATTTTATATATAGTCAAATATATATATATAAACATATATATGTATAGATAAGAATTCATGGATGAGGAATTGATGTGTATGGTAGAGGTGTCCACATAGTAAAAAACATATTAGTGATAATATAGTTCTAGGACCCATAGGCAATGCTTATGCATCCAGGAATGAGTGTCTCTGAACCAAATAGAAATTCTTGGTAATCACACCTATTTGAAAATGATACGATTAGTCGTTCAAGGTCATAGGGTACAAGGTTAGGAAACCAAGAATAATAATCAACATAATGATATTCCACTAGTTTTATTTATTAATACAAAAACATGACATAATTCATTTTTCCCTTGATCACTTCCAAGGTGTTCTGTAATGGGTAAACAAGGTATAACCCAAGGAGTTACATAATATTTTTTATTCTATGCACCCATCCATGGAATTTCGTAATGAGGAAACCCAAGTATTTCTTGTAACATCCAATTTCCTTATGAGCTCATCCAAGGGGTTCTATAAAAAAGAATCCCTAGAATTATTTCGAGCGTGATGAAAATCATCAAGCATATGATTATGTCCTTGGTATTCCATGAAATGTAATCTGATTTATCACTAAAGGTATAAATTAATTCATGTAACCTAAGATCCCATACATGGTATTACATAATGAGGAAACTAATATCCCTTATGGTTTATATAATCTCGAATAGTATATGAGATCATCTTATGCCTTCCGTAATATGAAAACCAAGAATCACTCAAAGAATTGGGTAATTCTCTTTTTACAAGTTTCCTATTGGAATTTTCCCATTGAATATGAGATTTATCCATGCCAATTTCTAATATCATAAATCATTTCATTTCATCTTAATAATTTAATTTGTAAAAAATAAATCAAGTATAATTTCATTAAGAATCCCATTTATGTATTCCTAACATTTATCACAAGACATGTATAAATAAATATGTCCATTCCTATAATCATGTCACCTATAACCCAAATATCCACATTTAAATTCCCCTTTTTATTATAGAATGAATTACAAATATTATGTGATTTTAGTAAAAAAGAAAGCATGGGTGTCATTATAATTCCTTTAACTTAGATTACTCATCCCTAAAATGAGGTATAGAACCAAAAAAACCTTATGATACGATTCATGATTAAAAAAATATTAAAATTATAATCATTTAATACCACACCCCAAGATTACAACATGATTTTCCTTGGAGATGAATAAATAAAATTAAATTTAAAATAAGAAACCCAAAGGATATGGTTGGGGTTGAGATGAATAACCTTCAATGGTTAAATTTAATTCAATATGAGTGTCTAATTTATGGAATTGGAATCAATATTATTAATTTTACATTTTAAGGGAGACACCAAAATTATAGTGTGTGACATAATATAGTAGTATATAAACATGCATAAAATTGAGGGAAAAGAATGATACCGCATACCTCATACATAGGATACTTCAACAATCCTTTATCAAGATTTCATTCAACTCATAATAATAGAATGCATAAGAATATACCAATGATAAGAATATTGGTCATATCAGCTCACATTAAAATGACATTCAATATGGAAAGTTAAACCAGAAAAAGGAAGGAAGATTTATTAACACATCGAGGGGCTTCCAACATGATAGATGATGATTGAATATTTACTCAGATGGAGTAGAAAAAAAAATTCCAAGAGGAGATCCTAAGGGGGGAGTTGAGCATAAGGAATGCATCGGAGAATATATTAAGAATAGAGGGGAAGAAGAAATAAAGTTGTAGGGTTTAGATCAAAATTTACAACACTTTAATGAGCCTCATGGTTTGTCCACTCTATTTGGAAAACCTTTTAAAAAACATGTGAGATCACTGAAAATGTGTAACTAACCATGTGGTCTCGGTGAAAAGTTTGACAAATCGTGCATGAACCATGTGGTGCTACTGTCCAAGTGCTCCACTGCCTCACACACTTAGGTGCACAGTTTAAAAAACCTGAAAGAAAATGTGCTATGCACCTATAATTTATTGCAGAGTGAAAATAATTTATTTGTTCCACCTAACACGGTTAAAAAACCATGTAACTTACCCAAACTATCCAAATGATTGTGCCATATTGTTATCACTAACCTTGCACCAACCGTGTGCCCTTGTTAGCTTATCTCGAAACAAAGTTTTCTGGGTTAGATTCTCTCAAAAATCATCAAAATATTCAATAAAACTCTCAATACTTAAAACTATATTGTAATGAAAATTTAAGGAGGTAAAATGATCAAATTCACATTTAGAAGAAGATTTTAGAAAATGGACCATCCACCTAACTGAAATTTCAGATTCATTTGGAAAATATTCCTGGATAAAAAACATAGTATGTTATAACCTCTGCACCTTAGAAATTATAATCTCTTAGAAGCTTTGAAGAAACAATAAAACATCACTAGACTACGTTGGTCATGAAAATTACATTAAAATGACCACATTTCATTTCAAATTCCATATGCACCTGTATAATCATAGTAATACACAAGGTACTTATGCCATTGAAACTTGAGATAACTCACATATTCAAAATGGAAACATAAAGACAATGCTTACCAAATCTATTTTACCTTGACAATGATCACATTGGTACCTCCATTATCTATCATAATATGGGTCCCCCACCATAATTTCTAACTCTCAGTGGAAAATTTCAAGTCATGGTTCTACCATCACCAGAATTTCCTATTTAAGTGTTCCCTTAGAGTTCTAACATGAACTTCAGTATGTTTTTGAACTCGATAAAATTATTAATTCCCAATCAACATCAATTATCCTTTTCAAAACACAAAAATCTCCATTTGGACATTTAATTGTAGTAACCTCATCTTGATACTATGACTGATTCAATTTATCACTAACTACATAAAGAAAAACAAGGGGAGGCAAGTCCACCTACTACCATAAAACTATTTCTGAAAACACAATACATCAATAACTAGTGCTTCTAAAAGCTCAATCCTAAAACCTTCAAATTTAGGTATGTTTATTTCTATTTTAGAATGTTCACCAAATCTTTTAATAAACATTAAAGATATTTCTATCTGAACTAAAAGTTACTATCATCATGCTAAAGCACTACCTTAGGTTCATGATTGATCTAGGACCATTGCATCCTCAAACATAAAATATGAATGGTCCCTAACCATAATAGTCGAGATATAGTGGTTAAAGTATTATATTTTTATAAGAGAAATAGTGCATCCTAAAAGGAATGAATAGTTTAGTTGTCTTGGCTTTAAGAACCCGGATCTTTGTTTCAGGTACGCCTTTCCTTTTTCCGGAGTTTTTGATAAAAATGGACTTTCTGAAAATTTTTGATGTACATGCCGTGTACTTTCTGAGTACATGCCGTGTACTCTTCTCCGGCTCGAAGTCGTGTGCTGGCCGTGCCTGGTCCACACACACGGTGTGTAGGGGTGATGTGGAGGCCGATTTTGATGGAGTATGGAAAAACCTAGTACACGCCGTGTACTTTTCTTTTTTTCACTAAACACACTGGGGTCGCGCCTGACAGACAGAACACACCCCTTCTCCAGGTTCTTCATCCGAGAGATACCCGTATGACCGGATCTTCCCCAAGCCCCCATCTCTCCGTCTGTGCTCCGATTCGAGTACGGTCGATTGCATTGGAAGTGAAGCGGTGAGTTCTTACTTCAGCTTGAGCCTTGTTTTCCAATTCTTCCTCCTTCTCAAGTTATCTAAGGATGAACGTTTTGTGCATTTTCTCAGATATACGACGTTCTAGGGGGAATCAGTCGTCGTTGTTCATGTATATCAATCTCCTAAGATCTAAGTAGGTGGTTTGTTCCTTTCTGTAGAAAGTCGATGAGTATTTTGTGAAAATTCCACCAATACCCTTAAACGGGGTATTGTGTGTTCCTATTTTTCCCTTGTTGTATTTCCTGCTTTTCTTGATTGCTAGAGTAGATATTTTTCCTATGATTATGGTAGTATTTACTGTACTATGGATGTTTTCTATGCTTGTTCTGCCTGTTTGGTGTTTTTCCAATTGCCACACCTAGTTGTAGGATAGTGGAACTGTTGATTTGTTATGTTGTTGAGCCTTAGATTGATAGCCAAGTAGTTCTTGAGGTTTAATTGGATGATGCACGCATGCTGAGCATGTTTTATTTACACACAGGTCTGTGAGAACCTAGTGTAGTAGACCATATGGAGAATGGACGTAAGTGCTTCTCCAAAGTTTCTTTTAATACGATGTGATACCACAGGGGGAATTGATGATGAGTTCTTCCTCAGAGAGTCTATAGATCCTATACGTGGGCCACAGGGGGAATGAGACATTGAGTACTTCCCCAGAGAGCCTTTAGAACGATACAAGACTATAGGGGGAATTGACGGTGAGTTCTTCCTCAGAGAGTCTATTTTTCTTAGTTGAACCAGAGGGGTGAGAGTGTGTGTGCCTCTTAGAGGGTTGCTAGTACTTGTGGGTTGAAGCATAGGGTTTTGGCTTTGAGAGCTACCCAGAGGGTTACCTATTTTCTTCTTGTTGCTGGTTGTTTACTTGTTTACTTTATATGCTAGAATTGTTGACTGTGACTGCTGTGTATTTTTCCTGTTTATTGTTCCTGTACTTTACTTTCCATGTATTCAATGACTGTTAGGCACAAATCCTTGGGTGGTTGCCTACTGGGACTTTGTGTCACACCCTTTTTGGTCCATCCTTTTGGGACCAAGCAGATTATGTTGTTCCAGGTATAGATAAGGGAAAGCGCCATTCTACTTCAGGTTCTTGATTGCACTAGAGTTGGAGAGCATGGGACCAAGCCATGGCTTGCGATGCTGAGGAGTTTAATTGTTTTCTTTTGCACTTTGTTTTTCAGTTTTATTTGAGCAGGTTGGTTTGTTTACTACTTTCCGTAGACATATGTACCATGTTGCATCATTATTATTTTATACATTTCTTCCGCTGTTCAGTTCAGTTGCTGTATGCTATCATTGTTTCCTCTATTGTGTCTGGTTGTTCGTCTGCTGTATACTTTACCAAATGAGGGCATAGTTTCCCCACTGACTCACCAAGGCCCTCACTACTAGTCTGTAGCCTCTGTCATTTGGGGAAACTCGTTTGAGGTCATGTGGCGAACTGGGTACGAGGCACCAGTGGAGGGGCTCCAGATTTTTGTCATTACAAAGTGGTATCAGAGGAGTTATTTTCTCTTACTTTACTGTTTGGAGACTTTATCCAGGGATAGGATAGATTCGGTACTTGGTATTAATATTTTCTTGGGAGTAGCTAACCCGTGTGTAGGGAAAATCTATACTACCTCGTTAATTGCAGTTTGCTAGTTTTGAGATTTTACGATTGATAGGATTTCACCTAGAGTGATTCACTTGCTTTGTGTTGTTATTTTCTTGACGATTGTGGTTCTATTTCTATCGCAACCCGATGAGATGAGGGTAAGCCATCTCATGCATCATATAGGAACTTTTATAAATCAAATTCCATGCATTCTTTCCAAGACATCTAGGGTGCATTAGCGATTTCATGCTGTTGTGATAGACTTTGTGTAGATTATTCATGCTGTTGTGACAGATGCTCGATAGAATCTCTACTTCCTTGTTATAGGGTTGTTTGTTTCCTACTTTTTACTCTTGTCTATGACTGTAGAAGATGCCAAGATTTGATTCACGGAGAGTATGGGCCCTCAGGGATCAAAATTTGGAACCTCTTTCCCAGGTTTTCAGTGTTTCTGGGCTTCTGTGCAGTTTCTGAGCTACTACCTAGAAAAACCTAGAATACACAGCGTGCACTTTTTGGATACACGCCATGTAGTTTTCAGGCCATTTCACTAACCGTGTGATCAGAAACATGGTATCATGAAGATATCTTCAGGAACACACCGTGTGTGGTAGGTACACGCCGTGTAGTTTGAAGCCGTGTACCCGACCATGTAACTAACAACACGGGTCGAGGGAGCTCGAGTAGAACACGCAGTGTTGTAAAGGAACACGCCTTGTAGTCTTTTCCAGGTACCCGACCTTGTCATGAACAACACGAGTCGGTGTTACCTTCTCTTCGACACACTGTGTTGCCTTCGGAACACGCCATGTAGTCTAGTCTAGGTACCCGGCCGTGTCACGAACAACACGGGACCGTGTCACCTCCACCTATACACGCCGTGTTTGTTCAGAACATGTCGTTTAAGGTTCAGCTATGTAGATGACCATGTTTCTAAAAACACGGGCCACCAAATCCTTGTCTATTCCATGCCGTGTTGGATCAGAACACGCCGTGTAGTCTCAGGTTAAGTCGGACCGTGTGGGTTAACCGTGTAAAGAGACTCAGGCAAGGGAATAGTTTTCAAGTACACGTCGTGTTGGGGTTAACATGCCATGTAGTATGAGGTGTTACACGACCTATAGGGCAGGGGTACACGCCCATGTCAGTGGATTAAGAAGACACGTCGTGTAGTTTTTATACACGCTGGGTAGTTGTGTTTTGTAAACTTGCGTGTTTTCCCTTCCCCTATTCCCGTTTTGTACTCTTGTGTTCTCTATCCTAGTTTTTCTAATCTAAGGTGTACTTTTGATCTTTCAGAGCTATGCCTCTGAGATGTCCTCCGGTTGTACGTCTATCATCAGGCAATGATCAGACACCAGATATGGCTGATCAAGGACTTCCTGCCGATCCTCTAGTCGGGCCAGCCTTGGCACCGACTGTCATACCAGTTGCAGGAGCTGATACGCAATTCAGGAAATGTTTTATTAGGATGATCCAAACCCTTCAGGGAGTACTGCCTCCTACCTCGACTATGGAAGACTTGACATGGGTTTTTCAGCATCAGCATCTTCCCACATTCTCGTGGGAAGGAGGACCTCAGGCTGTAGAGCCATGGATGGAATCCATGCTGACTATCTTCGAGCATTTGGAGACACCTCCAGAGAGGCGGGTCTATCTCACCACCTGCATGCTCTGAGACTCCGCCAAGAGGTGGTGGGACGTGATCTCATAGTTTAGTCACCAACAGGTTATGGTTTGGGAGGAGTTCCAGCGCATCTTCTATGACTACTTCTACCCAGAGACCCTGAGGGCTGACCGAGCCCATGATTTCATGAGCTTAGAGTAGGGTAATCTTTATATCTTGGAGTATTCCTCTCATTTCACCAAGCTGCATTATTTCACACCCCTATGAGATGGAAGTGGGGTGTTATTAATAAGGAATTTAGAGGATGGTCTTAGGAGGGAGATCCGCTCTCAGGTGAATATCTTCCAGTTGACTTCTATCACTTCCATCGTCAATCAGGAACTGATTGTGGATCGCAATCTGAGAGTCTCCGGAGCTACGAGCTAGGGCGGTTCTGCTTCCAAAGCCGGTCTTCCTCCAGATGATAGCATGAAGCACCGTAGGGAGTCTACGCATGGTGATCCGAGGAGGTGAGATGCATCGTCGTGCAGCCAGGTGGTATGCTACCAGTGTGGCTGGTCAGGGCACATGAGGCCGCAGTGCCAAAGAGACCCCGCGGAGTGCCGATCTTGTGGAAAGATGGGTCACCTTATGTATTTCTGCCAGGTTTTCTCACCAGAAGCTGGTGACCGGGGTTCTTCCATGACTCCTCGATCAGAAGCATCACCACCAGTTTCTCACCAGTTGGGGAACCAAAGTTCTTCCGGCCATTCGGGCTGAGGTGGAGGTCGAGGCCTTGGCAGCCATCCACTAGTCTCTCAGCACCAGCAGGGAGGTTTAGCTTAGAGTGGTCAGCCAGGGGCGTAGGGCCGTGGTGCAAGCCAGTCTTTCGCCGTGGAGCAGACCAATCAGGAGTAGGATCCCGACCCTTCTACTGTTCGAGGTACGATTTTAGTAGCCTCAGTTTTATCTTCATCTCTTTTCGATACTAGTGCTACACATAGCTTTATCTCTGTTGTTGCTGTGGAAAGCGTTGGGCTCTATGTCTTTTCTTCTGCCGACTCGTTGACACTAGACACACCTTTGGGGATGAGGACATCTAGTGTACGCCAGTGTAGAGAGTGCCGTCTCGAGGTTGCAGGGTATCGTTTATTATGGGGTCTCTATCTCCTAGAGATGACAGGCTATGATGTCATCCTTGGGATAGACTGTTTGGTTCCTTTCCAGGTAGTCGTCGACGGTTATCACTGCATAGTCAGTTTAATTTTACCAGAGGGTGAATCGTTTCTTCATAGAGGCAAATGGGATGTTCAGGCGAGTTGAGATGGGCTCGAGCATCATGGGCTAGGAAGGGTGGCTGCCCAGATTGTTAGTCTTTATCTAGATGATCAGGGGAATTCGCAGCTAGACATTCCTCCAGTGGTGGATCTTTTTAGGGACATCTTTCTAGAGGACTTTTCGTGTTTTTCTCTAGAGCGTGAGGTAGAATTTTCTATTGAGCTCATGCCAGGAGCAGCACTGGTGTCCATTCCTCCTTATAGGATGGCTACACCTGAGTTGTAGGAGCTCAAGAAGCAGTTGGAGGAGTTGTAGGAAAAGGGTTTCATCCAACCCAATACTTCTCCTTGGGGTTCTCCTGTCCTATTTGTGAAGAAGGAAGACAGTATCCTTCGTCGTTGTTTGGATTATCGGAAGCTGAACCAGTTTACAGTCAAGAACTAATATCCCTTTTCGAGGATCGATGACCTCTTTGATCAGCTTCGATGAGCCCGAGTGTTCTTGAAGATATACTTGAGGTCCAGTTATCATCATTTTCACATTAGACCATTAGATATACCTTTGGCAGTCTTCATGAGCAGGTATGGTCTATACAAGTATATAGTCATGTCGTTTGGTCTCACGAACACGCCTGCAGTTTTTATGGCACTGATGAACCGAGTGTTCCATCCTTACCTGGACTCCTTCGTCGTGGTCTTCATGGATGATATCTTGGTGTAATCTCTCACTCGACACGACCCTGCCACACATCTTGAGATCATTCTAAGTACACTGAGAGAGCATCAAATTTATTCTAAACTCTCGAAGTACCACTTTTGGATGGATTAGAATCACATTCTGGGTCACGTCATCTCAGAGGTAGGAGTATCGGTGGACCAAGAGAAGATGATAATTGTAGTCTCCTAGGAGCATCCGAAGAACGTTTTTGAGGTACAGAGTTTCCTAGGGCGGGATGGATACTACAGACGCTTCATTCAGGACATTTCACACCAAGCAGGAACTTTGACAGGTCTGACCAAGAAGGGGGTGAAGTTCTTATGGTCATATTCTGGTGAGTCAGCCTTTTAGGAGATGAAGGGAAGGTGGACGTCGGCAACGATACTAGTCTTTACAGAGTCAGGAAAGATCTATATAGTCTATTGTGATGCTTCAGGTATCAGGCTGGGCGCTATGCTTAGGTAGGGATATGGAGTCGTTGCGTACGGGTCTTGGCAGTTGAGGGAACATGAGAGGAACTACCCTACGCACGATCTGGAGTTGGCAGCTGTTGTTCATGCCTTATGCTGTTGGAGACACTATCTTCTGGGAGAGCACTTTGTGGTCTTCACTAACCACAAGAGTCTCAATTTTATCTTCACTCAGCATGATCTTAATCTGAGGCAGCACAGGTGGGTTGAGTATCTCCAGTCTTTTTATTTCGTGCTTGTCTATACGCCAGGAAAGGGAAACATAGTGGAAAATGCATTGAACAGGAGAACATAGATTCAGGAAGTTCAGGAGGCCAGTAGTGAGTGGAAGCTCATGACTCTGTTCTTTGAGATGCATCTGGAGGTGCACGACAGACATGGACAGACTTTCCGATCTTCTGTAGCTGTTACCTCTACGCTACTTGATCAGGGACGGATGAGGCAGCTATCAGACTCAGAAGGCTTAGTCCTGTAGGAGAGTGTGTCAGGAGATGACCCTCTTCCTGGATGGACAGTGGGAGAGGATGAGATCTTTCATTTCCAGGGACGCGTATGGGTGCTAGAAGACATACGCGAGGAGCTGATGCTGGAGTTTCATTCCGCTGTTTGGGAATTTCATCCTAGAATCACCAAGATGTATCGAGATCTTCATCGCCTGTACTAGTGGCCAGGTATGAAGAAATATGTTGTTGGTTTCATCTTGAGGTGTTTTACTTGTCAGCAGGTGAAGGCGGAGAACCAGCGACCAACAGGCCTTTTAAAGTAGTTACCCATTCCAGAGTGGAAGTGGAACGATGTTGCGATGGACTTTGTGGCCGGGTTGCCGTGGCTGCCTCGAGGGAACGATGCTGTTTGGGTTGTTGTTGACAGGCCCACGAAGGTTTCTCACTTCTTGCTGATCAAGGAGACCTTCAGTGTCGATGATCTGGGCTGAATTTACATCAGAGAGATTGTTCATCTACATAGAGTTCCACAATATATTGTTTTAGAGAGGAATGCGTGCTTTACATCTCGGTTATGGAAGAGACTTCAGAAGGCTTTGGGTACCCAGGTACTTCTGAGTACGGCATACCATCCCTAGACTGATTTCCAATCTGAGCGGATGATCCAGGTGCTTGAGGATATGCTCCGAGCATGCATTATGGACTTTGGCGGTTCTTGGGAGAAGCATATCCCTCTTGTGGAGTTCACCTACAAAAACATTTTTCAGGTGACTATTCTGATGGCACCTTATGTGGAATTGTACGATAGGCCATGCCGATCACCCTTATGCTGGCTGGAGGTAGGAGAGGCAGCTTTGTTGGGACCTCATCTTGTTCCGGAGACTTTAGAGCAGATATGGCTAATTTGGAAGAGGATGGATACAACACAGTCTCGACAGAAGTCTTAGGCTGATCAGCGGAGACGACATATAGAGTTCGAGGTTAGGGATCAGGTTTTCCTGTGTGTCGCACTGAGGTTGAGACACAAGAGTATTCAGAGACATGGTAAGATTTCACCATGGTACGTCAGGCCGTTTGAGGTTTTGGAGAGAGTTGGGCCAGTCACCTGTCGATTGCAGCTACCCCAGAGGTACCGGGCCATGCACGACGTCTTCCATGTCTCTCAGATCTGACATTAATTTTTAGACCCGTCTCATGTCTTTCAGCCTGAGGAAGTCGAGCTCTAAGAATATGCATCATTTGAGGAGCATCCTATCCAGATTTTCGATCACAATATGAAGGTTCTCCATGGGCGGTCCATCCGTCTTGTACAGGTGCTATGGCAGCATGGGTGAGTACAAGACGAGACTTGGGAGAGGGAGGCCGATGTACGATCACAGTGGCTGGAGCTGTTTGGGATTTCACCTTCTACGCCTCCCTAGGGAAATTTATGAATGAATTTTTTAAGGGGGGAAGTTTTTAAGAACTCGGATCTTCGTTTCAGGTACGCCTTTCCTTTTTCCGGAGTTTTTTTAGAAAAATGGACTTTCTGGAAATTTTTGAAGTATACACCGTGTACTTTCAGAGTACAAGCTGGGTAATCTTCTCCTACTCGAAGCCATGTGCTAGCCATGCATGGGCCACACACATGGTGTGTAGGGGTGACGTGGAGGCTGATTTTGGCAGAGTACGGAAAACACTAGTACACTCCAAGTATTCTAAAAGTACACGCCGTGTACTTTTTTTTTCACTAAACACACCGGGGTTGGCCTGACGGACAGAACACACCCCTTCTCCAGGTTATTCATCTAAGAGTGACCAGTATGGTCGGATATTCCCTGAGACCCCACCTCTCCATTCATGCTCCGATTTAACAAAGGTATATTGCATTGGAAGCGCAGCGGTGAGTTCTTCTTTCTGCTTGAGCCTTGGTTTTCAATTCTTCTTCCTTCTCGTGTTATCTAAGGTTGAAAATTTTGTGAATTTTCTCAGATCTACGACGTTATAGGGGGTAATCAGTCGTCGTGGTTCAATTATATCGATCTCATATGATTGAGGTAGGTGGTTTGTGCCTTTTTGTAGAAAGTCGAGGAGTATTTTGTGAAAATTCCACCAATACCCTTAAACGGGGTATTGCGTGTTCCTGTTTTTCCCTTTTTGTATTGGCTGTTTTTGTTGATTTCTAGAGTAGATGTTTTGCGTGTGATTATGGTAGTTTTTACTATACTCTGGATGTTTTCTGTGCTTGTTCTTTCTGTTTGGAATTTTTTTAGTTACCATACCTAGTTGTAGGATAGTGGAAATGTTGCTTTGTTATGCTGTTGATCCTTATATTGATAGCCATGTAGTTCTTGAGGTTTACTTGGATGATGCACGCACACAAAGCATGTTTTATTTACACACAGGACTGTGAGAACCTAGTGTAGTAGAACATATAGAGAATGGATGTAAGGGCTTCTCAAGAGTTTCTTTTAATACGATGCAAGACCACAGGGGGAATTGATGATGAGTGCTTCCTCAGAGAGTCTGTAGATCCTCGACACAGGCCACAAGGGGAATGATATGTTGAGTGATTCCCCAGAGAGCCTTTAGCACGATACGAGACAATAGGGGGAATTAACGGTGAGTGCTTTCTCAGAGAGTCTATTTTTCTTAGCTGAACCAAAGGGGTGAGACTGTGTGTGCCTCCTAGAGGGTTTCTAGTACTTGTGGGTTGAACCATAGGGGTTAGGCTGTGAGAGCTACCCTGAGGGCTACCCATTTTCTTCTTGTTGCTGGTTATTTACTTGTGTACTTTATATGCTAGAACTATGGACTGTGACTACTGTGTATTTTTCATGTTTATTGTTCCTGTACTTTACTTGCCATGTATTCATTGACTGTTAGGCATAGATCTTTGGGTGGTTACCTACTGGGACTTTGTCTTACACCTTATTTGGGCCATGATTTTTGACCCAATAAGATTATGTTGTTGTAAGTATAGATAACGGAAATCACCCTTCCACTTCAGGTTCTTGATTTCACTAGAGTTGGAGATAATGGGACCGATCCGTGGCTTGTGATGCTGAGGAGTTTAATTGTTTTTTTGCACTTTATTTCAGTTGTATTTCAGCACGTTGGTTTGTTTACTGATTTACATAGACATCTGTACCATGTTGTATCATTATTATTTTATACATTGCTTCCGCTATTCAGCTCAGTTGTTGTATGCTGTCATTGTTTCTACTATTGTGTCTGGTTGTTCTTCCACTGTATACTTTACCGAATGAGGGCATAGTTTCCCCACAGACTCACCAAGGCCCTCGTTGCTAGTCAGTAGCCTCTGGCATTTGGGGAAATACGTTTTAGTTCATGTGGCAAACCGGGTATGGGGCACCAGTGGAAGGGCTTCGAGTTCGGGTCGTTATAATGACAATGTATATAAAAAATTTAAATTCACATTATAATTGAAAACATAAAATACAGAAAAAATGTTCTTGATAATTTCATATTTCCCTTAGAATATTCTTTCTTATCAATCATAAAACAATTCCTGGTATCATGGGGAAAATAAAACAGAAGAATTGGGTAAGAACATATTCACTATATAGGTGTGAATAGAATGGAAGATATCGTGATTTTATAAGAATAACCATTATGGAATGGTAAATAACTGAAACACATGTCATTCAACCAACTACTTAAGAATAATATGAAAAAAATAAATTATGATCAAATAATTTGATATAAATAATCATATGATCTTGAAACATAATGATGGGTATTCTATCTAATCAAATAATTAAATGAAACATCAATAAATAATATAATAATGAGATAATTCATAATTCCAACTTTTATAACAATAATTTATTTTCCTCATGTCAAGAAAACATTCATAAATTGGTAATCCCTCAGATAAAAATCCAAGCATGTTTGTATCCTAAAACCCACTGATGCATCGAGGGGATATGTAATTACAAGACACCCATAACATAAAAAGTATAATTCATTCCTCATATGAAAGGGGTGGAACATAATAAAAATAAAAATTAGTGTTTAAAAACTAACATATGAAATATTAATAATTAACCAAACCAATAAACATAATCATAAAAAATAAAGAGTGATATTAATTGTATCAAAATAGTAAATCACCATTCAAAAAGATAATAAAACATCCATAGAAACAAATATAATTTTATCATTACGACATATACCTATTAGATAATTATTAGAATAAGTAATTTTGACATTTATGAATAGATGTCCTATAAAAGAATTTATAAAATTTCATGAGGAAAATAACCATTTCACATTTATAATAACCATTTCAAAAGAAAATAATTATAATTTCTTTTAAAAACTATTTTCCTTGAAAATGTACTTTTAAATTGATAATGGAATCTCTAAAACATTTAGAGTTCATGATAGTGGGAAATTATGTTAATTTTATTCATTTTTAAAAAATTAATTTTACATTTTCACTAAAATTTAAATGAGCATATTCTAGGAAATGAGATGAAGATTAAATTCATTTTTTTTCTACAAAGTCAAAAATGGTTGAAAATTTCATTAATAATTCATTTGGAGATTTTTTAAACATTTTTTTAAAAATTATTATAAAATATGGATTTAGATAGAAAAAGTATTTTTGATTGAAAATTGAAATTATGTTACCTTTAATAGATAAAATTTATCCATCATTTTATATACCCAAGAGATGAAAATAGCACTATTATATGAAAATTTCATGATTAAATTGATTATAAGATATCTAATGGGTTACATAAAATATAAATCATAATAATTCATCATCAGTATCTCATTAAAGAATAATAATCTTAAGTAATGATATTGTGAAATAATCCTTTACCTCTTTTGTATCATCTAAATCATATGAACCATAAAATAAATAAAATCAAATGAAAATCTAAATATCATTGTGAAAATTTATTTATTATATAACATATCAAAGGGAATTATATACACAACACAATATATGTAAGTGGTGTATATGGTGTATGTCTCATGGAAGTAAATGTTAGACGAGAAACCCTTAACTCATGTTAAAATTCATTTGAATGTGTCCAATCCTCTGGTATAATAATTATTAATTTATTATACATCTATTACATAACCATTACCATATATCTGAAACCATATTTTATTTAATTGTGGTATTTTCTAACCTATTCATTAATAATTAATTATTAAAATATTTGTTTTGGGTAAGAATACCATTTTCATGTATGTTTTGAATTGGTATTTTTACTCCATTTACTTTGATCATGGTTCCATAATGTCTAGAATGATAAAAATGTAAAAATGAAAAAAATATAAATTATATAAATTTTATATGTATTTATAATAATCTATATATGTTAGATATATAAAATTTATTATAACATACATCAAGATGTTTAACCGTTTGAATCCATAAAAGATATTTCCATTTTTTTGTGATGGACATAATGAAAGAAAAATAAATATTAATTAAACATTAATGAATCATTATCATTTTCTAAATAGAATTTGTATTAATCATATAAATCCTTATTAGCATCCATGTAAAAATAAAATTAAAACCATTTTATATCGATATTTTGGGGGAGTCCACATGTACGCAGGAGAGATGTTTTTATACTAAAAAGGATTTGTAGGTAATAAGATAGATGTGATATTATATTTCCAAAATTATGATTATTTCATAAATATAACTTCTATTTTTTAATTTTAACCTTATTACCATCCACATAAAGCATAAGTTAAAAACAAATCAAATCACTTCGCAAGGCGGTAGTCCTCTGTACATACGAGAAATTTTATAATACCACCTAAAGAAGGGGATGTGAAAAGATATATGGGGTATCATAACTCCAGATGTATAAAAATTTCAATAATATCATATAAATATTTTATACCCATCATTATATCCAACCTTAAAAGGTGGTTATGGAAAATGAATTACATCAGTTCATGAAGTGGTAGTTCTCCATACACACGATTGACCATTTCGTTTCCCATTTGATAGAAGTAGAGATGGATATTTTTTATTCTATTAAAAAAGTAACATATATGTTCATTGTGTATCGTACTCTTAATATATTATTTTATTTTATGATGATTTTAATGAGGTGGAAGAATAAAAAAATATAATACGCATGGTTATGAATTATACATCTTCTTTAGATATCCTCTTTAAATTTATACCAAAAGTCTTTATATGGGGGATTACTAATAATAAAAATAGAATCTATGATGTCGGGAGGAAATTATGTAATATTTTTTGGAAATTTTTATTTCTTAAAAAATTGTTATGGATGTTTAAAAATAGGAGGATATGTGGCGTCCTGTTTTAAGTAATAGAGAGGAGACGCATGAAATTTCTAAAAAGATAAAGTGATACCTATGTTTTTATCTTTCTAAAAGACTCCAAAATTATCCATTATCAACCCTTATATGTGATAAGGTCCACATATGGATAGAAAATGGATGATGGACATGTTTTATGTCCTTTTAAACCCTTATCATCTTAGTTTAATCCCCTATTAAAACCATTATTAACCTAACAATGTTACTTAATTTTTATTGTCAGTGATATTAATTATGATAAAAAAATTAAATTAACCATATTAGATAATATTAATTATAATTATTTAAAATATTTAATCCATTTTTTCAAATTAATTTCATATAAGTATAATAATACAATTTATAATTAAACCTATAGATGTGATGAGAAAAGGATTTTTCCTAAGAAAAACATTCAAAATTATAAAATTTATTTTATCAGAATTTAATTACAAAATTAACTATAATAACCAAAGTTATTTATATTTTAACATTAATTAACTAATATTAATTTAAAACTAATTGTAAATATAATTGATCCTTGAAATTATTTTAAATGAAAAGGAATTTTTCATAAAAAATCTATATTTTTCACTATTCATAAAAATGAATATATACCAAAAAATCACCTGTTGATAATTTTTAAAATTATATTTTAAAAAATATGTTTATTATTTACAATACAGTTTCTAAAATTGGTAAAAATTTATTTTTAAATTATGTACCCAAGGTGAGACTAAACCGCCTTTTTGTAGAATATAGTTGTTCCAAAAAATTTTTCCTTTTTTGTTCAAATAATTATATCATTACTAATAACCAATATATATACATTGAATTAATTAATCATTTTCATACCAAATAATTTTCATAAATTATTTATTCATAATCATACACAAAAATAAAAAGGCTAGGTTATAATATCCATGTTTAAATAACAATATTTTAATAGGGTATCATGTTTCATTTTAATTCAGTGTTACATAAAACATAATGTATTGAAGAGATTGAATTTATTTAAAATATGTTTATCATAAAATATCAGTTCCTTAAATTCTCATCTATTATTTTGGTTATTTTTTATATAATCAATAAATGATGATTTTTCTCTTTTAAAATCTTAGAGAGTTATATTATACCCACTTAAAAAAATTTCATCCTCATAATTTTATCATGATATAAAAAATAAAGGGGTTTTCATTTGACAACAACATATTGGGAACCTAATTCCAAATAACGGTTAATAAAATATCCCCTTTATAAGATAGAAACTATAACTAAAAATGTCGTCTATAATAATTCATAATTAGTTTTCCATGTAGGACAACATTGGTGGGAAGTAAACATATGGACATGGAAGAAAATAATAAATTATTATAGAGAGTGATATATATCATCTGTCCCAAAAATTTGAATGATCTACAAAATTTAACAACCATATAGTCGTATATATTTGATGATTGAAATTTCCATCAGTTCATAACAAATGAACGTATTAGGTTATTTTTTTTTCATAATCTCTTTCCTAGAGATGTGGTATTCTTTTAAAATATATATTATCAACATAAGGAAATATACATACTTGAAAATTTTAATTTAATATTTTAATAAATATACATAACAATCTCATATTTTTCAAAATTATGAGTATTGAAGGTGATTTTTTATTCATAACACACTAAAATTAAAATTTAATAGATTATAATATCCTAAAAATAATAACATGTTATGATTCATGTATTTACTAAAAGAAAATGATTGTATTAAATTTTCAAATAACTCACAAATATCAACTAAATCCATTTCATAAATACATAACCTTAAGACTCATCCAAAATATGACTGATTGGATTCATTTTACTACTAATATAGAAGGAATGTAACTAAATCTACATTTTATACCCCAAAATATTTAATGTGGATCTTAATTTACCATTATAAATATATGAATACTCTGGGCACCATAAAAATTTAATGAAAACACAAATTCTTAAAAAAAATATATATTATTTTTTAATATATTCCATAAACCCAAGCTTCTTATAAACCCCCTAAATGATAACATAAACCACCATATCACTAACAAATTTCAATGTCTCCATTATTATCCCATAAACATATCTTTATCAATATTGTATAAAAATAAGAAACATATTAAGGGTTATCTTTCCTCATTCATGTTTTTTTTCTTTAAAAAGTACAACTTTCCACTGAATAATTAGTCTTGGTCATCAGTTCTGTATAATATATTCTTTCAAATCCTTACTTAAATATTACTAAAGAAAAATATTCATATGGTTTATTATTTCTATAATCCGAATATCATTGATAAAATAACCCTATAAGATATTTCTTGAATACATACATGAGCATTTTGATCATTCTACTTCATCTTTAGTAATTTCATAATCTTGAAATTGATCACTTAGATTAATCTATGGAACATTCTCTTGATTTATTGGGAATTAATTTTTACAGTGTCATGCCTCCATTATATCTAAAAATTCCAAATTTTAAGATTCTTTCATACACATTCAATAATGATAATTTTGTACTTTCTATCCACTATTTTTGAATAATATCATTCCCTTCAATAAAGTACAAGATTGTTTTGTTCCAAAATTATCACATGTGTGGATTTTTATAAATATATTATCACATTTTTCATCATTTTTCTCAACTATTATATTAGTTTCTTACTTCCCTTATAATCTAGAATATTGGATAATTTATTCTCTATCATTATACCACATGATACTATTTCCTCATACGATGAAAATGATTAGGTGACTAGTTCCCTTTGATGAAATGGATTAATCCCATCAAAGATATGGTAAATATTTCTATATGGATGGAGTACAAAGTCATTAGTATGCAATTTTAACCCTATAAAGTTGTATTCATACATATAATCATTTTTTTCTTTCTTTTGTCATAGAATCAAGAATTTTATCTCCATATTCAATCATAGATTCAAAATTTTTCTTTCTAGGAGAAGTGCCTTAAAATCATTCCACTCCATGTTTTCTATTTATTTTTCATCCTTAGTGTTTTGAATCAACGAAAACCATTGATCATCATCTCCTAAGAGGTTATATACTACTATTAAAACATTCTCCCTTTAATTTCACCCCAAAGATAGAAATATATTCTCTAAGTAACTATTCAATTACTTAGATATAAATAAATTTATATTCCCATTGAATAATAGAGGTTTATGATGCATAAAGATGTCTAACTTTATTATAATGCATGTTGGATCTATCGTATACTCCACATGGGAAAGGTTATTTCCCATAACCTGGGTTAGTTTCCCTAATAAGGTTTTAATTTGATTATTTTTAGTAGTATCTATTTATTGATCTTCATTATCTTACCGATGAAGGAAATACGTACATAGGGCACATTAATTTTTTTGGTTACCATTAATTTCCCTTGGAACCATTTCAAAATTATTTAATATAGTATATTAGTTCCTAACATTTTGAATCACAATATATAATCCCCAAACTAGTAAAATAATTAAAATAAATTGAAAATTTTATGGATTTAGAATCTCATAATCATAAATTTGGTTTCTTTTGGAAATTATTCAAATTTTAAAAATATTTCCAAATAGATCATAATGGATTATAAAGACAATCTGAATAATCCAAAGCATATCCCTAATGTGCGACAAAGCTGGTGTGTAGTAAGGACCATTTTCATGTACCAGGTAATGATCGAGTCAGTCCTATGGTGCATTTTGAGAGATATTACTCTAAAGTAAAATTATTCTAAAACCATGTAATAAACCTGGAAGGCCTAAATCCCTAAAAAACTCAGCCACATCCGAGCCCAGCCCTCTAAAAGATAGAATACCCCCACCCTCAGGAAGATAACATGCCCCCACCTCGAGACTGACCTAGATAACTCATGGAAGGAACTATCCCCTGCCTGGCAAGGATTTAATATGCCTCCTTCGCAACTCGAACCAGTGACCACAGTCTTAACATCCAACCAGGAGCATTAATGAGTACCACTATAGATGGTACTCGTAACTCTCCCAGTTGGCTGTCAAGCCTGTGGTCTCCGGTTCGAGTTGCGGGGTAGGCGATTTAAATCCTCATCAGGCAGGGGACAATTCCTACCACATGTTATCTAGGACAGTCTGAGGTGGGGGCCTGTTATCTGCCCGTGGGGTGGGGGTCTGTTATCTTCCAGAGGGCTGGGCTTGGGCGTGGCCAAGTTCTTTGGGCTTTAGGACCACTGGGATCATTACAAACCACGCCCACATTTATTATCCCGTAAGAGATGTAATTCTTGGAAAACCACATAATATATACCTTACATAAAATTTAGGATCTTCTTATATACTTATCTTCAATATCAATCATATGATTCAATTCCAAAATCTATGTTTTCCACAATATATTTCAAAATATATTTACTAAATTTCATCTAATACTAACTATAAATATCGAAAACCTATTATATTATAGTCGGTGGTTACATTATTACATTTTTATAACATCCATTGAATCACATCCTAAAGGACAGAACTGTTTATGATTCTTGTTAGACTAGAAATATAATTAAAATTAAAATTACAATTGAAAAAATAAAACAAATAATGTTTTTTCATTGATAATGCCATGTTTACCCATATTATATTCCCGCATATCAATTATAAAACACTTCCTAGTATACTGGGGAAAATAAAACTAAAGAAAGTGGTAAGAATATATTATTAGTAAGGGTATTCTTACAATGGAGGATGTCATGAATAAATAATAATAATAAATCTATAAATGTAAATACCTAAAACACATTCCACCCAATCAATTAGTTGAGTATAATATGAACTAAATAAATCATGATCAAATAATTCCATATAAATAATCAAATGATCTTGAATATAGACCATGGATATTCTAACTAATTAAATATTCAAACTAGACATCAATAACTAGTCTCATATTGATGGAATGAATAATGTTGTACATCATAAACATCTTTTCAAGGACTCATACCAAGACATTTTAAATAAATGTTTAAGGCCTTATCCAAAACCCTAGATAATTTTTCAAATAAGACATAATGATGCATCAAATGGCTATGTAATTCCATTCTACATCCATCACATAATAATTCCAATGCATTGATCTTATGAAATGGGTGAAAATAGTCAATATAAACATTCTTACTAAAAAAATAAAAAAATATTTTTTTAAAATCACCCCAATCAAAAAACATAATCAATAACCATACATAGTAATTTAAATTGAATCAAAATAGAAAATACCTAGTCAAACTGATCATAAACCATCCATAAAAATAACATGTATGGTATCATTACATCTTTTCCATAATATATAATAAATAGAATAATTTTTGGTTTTGTTGATAAATATAAATTCCATAAATGTATAATTAAAATATTATTGAGGAAAATAACCATTCCACATTGATAATAAGCCATTAAAAACCAAAAATATAAAAAATTAGAAATACCTTATTTTTAAAATAACCATTGAAACATCTAAATTTAGTTTTAAAAAATGTAGTTTTCATTAAAGTGGGAAATTATGTTCATGTCAAATAGGTTAAAATAAAGATTCATCCCACATTTTCTGTAAAAGACAAACATTTATTATTAGGAAAAAGACATCAAGATTTATTTAATTTTTTTTTAAAAAATTGGTTAATATAACATCAATAAATAATTTGGAGAATATTAATAAAATGAAAAAATAAAGATAACCTTGATTTGGAATAAAAACAATCTTCGATCAAAAAGAGATATATTGTTTCCTTTTCATAAAAATATTTTCTCGATCATTGTATGTATCCCAGAGAGGAAAATGGTACTATTACTTAGAATTGTGATGAATAACCAGTGAAATATAAAATTCATGAGTTTTTTTTAAATATATATCATATAAATTCATCAACAAAATCATAATCATAACCAATCATAATAAATAATGATATTTTCAAGTAAACCATTACCACTTAGGTAAATTATGAATCATAAGCCACATGAGTGAAATAACTTAAAATAGACTATTAAATACCATTATGATAAAGGGATTCATGATATAACATTTCAAATGGGTAGTATTTGTGCCACAAAATAAAAATAATCGGTGAATATGTCGTATGTCTTATGAATGTAAATGTGAAATGATAAACTATTGCCTTATGTTTAACATCCTTCACATGTGTAAACACCTTAATGATTCAGAAATATAAGTTTATCATTCATATATTTCATAAATATACATATATATCTCATTACATATATGATTTACCCACAGTTTTTTTATCACATGTAGATTAACAATTATTTGTTAAAATCACCATTTCAGGTAATAATATCATGGGATTTCATGCTTGTTAAGAGTATTTATGGTCACTCTTCATTGATAATATTGTCATAATAAACATAATTTTAACCATAATATTAATATCATATATATTGATTTTATCAATATTTAGAGTAATCTATAATATTTAGAGATAGAAAATGGATTACATATTTCATTGAGACGGTTGGACATATGGAGGCATGTACTCCTTTTCCATTCTTTGTTAATGAATTGAATGAAAGGAAAATAAATATTAATTATCAATTTTAGAATAATAATTATTTATTATATATAATTTATAATAATCAAATAAATCCTTATTACTATTGAATTAAAAATAAAATGAAAAATATTTCACATCGCTATGTGGAGGCGGTAGTCCAAATAAATGCATGAGCGACGTTATTATTTTTAAAAGGATTAGAAAGTAAAAAGTTACATGGTATTTTATATTTCCATTATTATGATTAGTTAATAAATATTATATATATTCATTAATTTTAACCTTATTACCTTTCAAATAATGTGTCAAAAACAAATCACATTGCTTCACCTACTCCCCACAAAATAAAATGTGAGAAGGTATATGTTATATCATAATTCAAAATTTATAATAATATCACAAATATAATATAAATATTTTAAATCCATAATTATATCATTCCTTGAAATTTTCTAGTGGGAAAAAATTACATCAGTTTGTGAGGTGGTAGTCCACCATACACATGATCGACAATTTTATTTCTAATTTGATATAATTGGATATGGATATGGGGTTTTTAATTAACATAATAAAATTTTTGTTTATATTTTATACCTTTTTAATGATATTATCATAATTAAAATTAATTTTATGTAATTTTATGAATAATTAAAATAAATAAGTCTGATGAAGTATTTTACCTCTTCTTCGAAAATCCTTTTTTGGTTTATACCAAAATCCTTCTTATCAGATATTAATAATAAAAATATGGCCCCAAGGATTTTGGTATTTTATATTATATGTGGAGAAAATTATCTAATATGTTTTGGTATTGATTGAAAAAACCGAAGGTATTTTGAAATATGAAGAAGGGGGAGAGGGTGACCTTTTATAAGTCAGGGAGATGACAGACAAGAACGTTTTGAAAAGATAAAGTGATATCCATGTTTTTAAGATTATAAAAGCCTGAAAATATAGTTCATTATCTATAGTTATAGGATAAAGATTTTATATATGGAAATAAAATGGGTTTTGGACAAATTATAGGTAATTTTAACCCTCATATTCTTAGTTTAACCCCATATAATCCCTTTTTTCCTTTAACACTTTAATTAATTTTTACAGTTTTTACTATTAATTATGGTAAAAATAAATTTTAAAGTTATAATATAATTTTAATTATTCATATTTTAAATATAATATATGTTTTGTTTAAAAAATTCATAGAATCACTAGAATTCAATTTAAAATTAAATCTGTTGATGCGTTGAAAAAATAGGTTTTTTGAAGAAACAAAATTCAAAAGTTGAAATTTTTTTATATCAATGTTCATTATAAAATTTATTCCAATAACCTAAATTAGTTAAATTGTAAAATAATTGAAAAATTATTACTTTAAAACCAATTTAAATTATAATTTAGACTTGTAAATAATTTAAACGGAAAGGATGTTTAAAATAAAAATCTATATGTTAACAATTCATTAAATTGTTATTATTTTATAAAAATTTGAAAAATTTAAACAAATATAATATTGAATTTTATATTTTATTAATTAAATTCATTTAGTCAACTAAAGTATCTAAAATTTATAATAATTAATTTGAATTTATGTTCTCAATGCGTCACTAAATGGCCTTTTTAAAAAATATTTTTTTTGGAAAACATTCGTTTTTCGTTAATCAATAGATAACCATTGAATCTATTTTATACATTTTTAAACCATATAATTTTAATATTCTATATACTCCTATTCATACCCATGATCATAATCTATAGGTTATAATGGTCTTTTTTAAATAATATTATTTTAATTGAGTATAGTGTATTGTTTCAACCCGGTGATGTGTGAATCATAACCTCTCCAAGAGATTGAATTTGTATAGAAATAAATAAATATTAATTTATATTTCAATTAAATTTTCTTTTAATAATAGTGTTTCATGTCACATGCACAATTTATGATGATGTTTCTCTTTTAAATTCTCAGGGTGTTACAAAACATACCATCCAAGCCCAACCTTATTATGGGGAAACCTAGGAATCGTCGAATAGAGTCCAAGTAACTCATCCAAGTTAGTCCATACATTGTAATTTACAAGTGATATGTCTGTACATTACTAAAACATCCTAATGTCAAGAACTCAAATTTACCCCAAGAGTGGTATTTTTCCTGGATATCGAGTAAAACAATCCGCTAGTAGCCATGAGACCATCAAAGGAAACCAACATAGGAATAAAAGTATCACTCAGGACAATCCCCACCTATAGGAATATCTATGATACTTGAGTGAAACTATAAATAGAGTATATTTTTCATTCCAATAAAGTTTTCAATTCTTTATTAATCTTATAATATAATTGACTCTCTCTTAGTATACCCTAGATGATGTCAAGATAGGGGATATGATCTTCACTAAGAAAAGAGTACACTAAGGGGATATCAAAAATTACCAATAATTCCTGATATTGTTTTATATTAAAAAAGAAAAAGTGAGAATCATTTATTTCAACCAACCATACACAACTATTCACTAATTCATGTTATTAGTATCAAGTTTATAAGCCAAAATTAAACTGATCGATAGTGTTACAACACCTAGTTCTTTTGAAACGTTATACCCTAGCATTGAGATAACTGAAACATCTATTTACATCCAGGCCATTCATCTATGGAAATGACAGGTGAACTTAACACAACATCTAAATCATTAACGATTCCTAAAAATCACATATGGTTCATTGTACCATATTATCAATTAGAGGGGTACCATGTGTATCAATCCATAAAAACCAAAGGTTTTATCAACACAGCGACATACCATTTCATATTATCCATAGGAATATCTTCCCTACAGGTTGTAGTATCTAATAGAACATGCATGTATTTATGTCTAGAATAATTTTATACCATATAACTACAAACCTATATTACAAAGTACAAATTCTTCATATCATATAAAATAAATATTCGTCACATTCCCTACTAAGCTATTGATCAAACCCTAGGGATGTCTAACCCACTGAATCCAATCATAGATGCTCCCCATTTCCATAAAAAGTTCAAGATTATAAAATTACACCCATTGACATGGTGTTTTTTCCTCAGTAAGATCCCTACTCGGGATAAATGAAACCTTAATGACACCACATATCTAAAATTGTTCATAAGAATTTAACAATTATTTATGTTTTGAGGGCGCTACCTCAATTAGGCTAGCCCACTCCTTTTTAATATAGATATCAATCATGAAAGTAATGTCATAGAAAAAATATCATTAATATCTACTGAATATCATTTAGGTTTAAGTGATATAATAATAAGTCTACAAGAAACATTAATTTTCCCATTCATGGAAAAAATCAAGGATTTACTTGAATACCCTTACTTGAGGGTCAAGCTATGAACTACATTATTTGTTAATTAAAATTTTCATATTAATCCACCTATTTGAAAATCATATAACACTTTTAAAGAAAATTTGATGGGTACTTTATTCATCTAACATTCCATGGAACATAGGCAATCCATTTGAAGAATCATAATATGCATTGTTATTTATCTGAAATCCTTTAATAATTATAAACATTATGATATAAATTATTTTTTTACACTTTATATATCCATAAGTATCCCACAATTGGTATTAGTTAACGAAAATTACAATTATATTTTATAAATGGAAAAACCGATTTGGTTTTAATTGGAATTTTAATTTTCTAAAGCCTCATATAATGAATATAAATTGAACACTACAAGGTTTTTGGAATTTTACAGGCACTAGTTTAGTAATGTGCCATAATAAATTTATATGTAACCCATATGGGTGGTTAAATACTCTTTATGAAATCATCACATATAGCATATGTATACCAACATTGGTTAAGTACTAAAGAATATGAAAGATAAATGTGACTTATAAGGGTCTATCATACTATCCTGGGCCCATTTAAAAAAATAAAACAACATATGACTTATTGATGATTCAATACAGACATTTTTTGTTTATATAAATATAATGAAGCCTAATGACTAACGTAATTAGGTCATGTAAAGTCTATCTTATATTTTCAACAGGCCAAAAATGACATACCTGGGTTGAATTAGGAATATGACCCTTATGTAATTTCATCATTAATAGGTTAGAGTTTAATAACCTTTATATTTATTTAATGGTCTAGTTAGATGAATCATCATTCACAAATTATATAGGAACATGCATTTATAATTTAGAATTAGCATTCATGTAACTATAACACATCATTTATAATAGTTCAATTATATGGATTTCCACTCACTATTTATAAATCTCCCATGAACATTATAAATTAAATAATTGACACTCATTTAATTTTAACCATTAAAATATTATTATATTAAACCAATTATACATGATTCAAACTTGTCACAATATAGTATTCAAATTTAATTCTACAATCACGTTATGTGGGAAAAATATTTTGGTTGTTGCAATAAATTTATCTTACTGACCATAAACCCTAATTATTTAAAGACATGGAATATTGTAGAAATATTTAAAGGTAAACCAATTATTTCAGCACATAATGTGTAATAGAAGAATTCATATTAAATATTCACCTAAACATGTATACAATTAAGTTTGAGAAATAATCACACAAGCAAGTTATACACTCAAGGTAGAAACCAAATTATAATTTTTTATAAGAATGAAACCTATATGGAATGGAATATGAATGGAATATGAATCCTTATGTGCCTATAATGATGTATATAACAGTAATTACATAAATTGCACATAATGGGAAAATACCATAATCTCATAAATCAATAAATAGTTGATGGCACATCAATCACTCTAGGTGGAATAATAATCAATTATAATAACAAAAAATATGAAAAATAGTCACATCCCAAGACAATTGGTATTTTCACTTTGTGAGGGTTGATCACTCCCAAACATAGCTAATCACCAAGTGAAGACACATTATTACTATACATTTTACCATCCCAAAATAGTATGAAAATGGAAAAATTAATTTAAAATTAATTTGTAACATCCTGACCCCAGAGCCACTATTCTGGTTCCCCAAGTCATTCAGTCACATGTCCTCAAGTGTGCCTCTCGATACCTCAGAGGCTAATGAATAGTACTAGGGGTCCAATGATGGCATTATGGGGATATTCTACACTCATGATCAGATTAACACAGTGATTTATAATAATGAAATCAAGATTATATTTAGTATAATTAAAGTCATACAAAACATAATAATTACATGAAAATAAATATATAATGAATAAACTATACATAAAATATTATACAACCATGAATGTCCATGTGATGAATAAAAGTTCAAGAAAAATACATACCATAAGTGATACAATAATAAATATATAAGGTAAAGAATAAAATCCTTAAAGGAATCTCCACGACCATCTTGAGATATAGCTTAGTCATATTATCATTTGATCCCATGTACAACTGTAATGGCCTAATCATATATCCATGGTCCGAATGTAATATCCATGAGGTTGGTTCATGTACCCCTAGTGTAGCGGTGGTTCGAACAGGGTGTGAGATCTACTCAGTAGGCTTCCAAGAATCATGTCCAATTTTTTTCAATAAATGAATATTAAATAAAGAAGTGTTCATATATAAAAAATAATGAGTTAAATAAGTAAATGTAAAGGATTCATATTTGGGTTCCTCAAGGAAATTTGGCTAACCATCCCTACTTCATCATAATCCTAAATATCTCTAACATTATATTATTTATATATATGAATATATATAAACAAAAATATATGTAGAGATATACATGCACTAAAATGGACCTAAGGTGAAAATATGAGGTGTCCACATTGTAATAAAAGTGATGGTAATAACATAGTCCAAGGACCTATGGACGTACAAATAAGAATCCATGAATGTGTTTCTCTATACCACAGAGCAATTCCAGGTAGTCACATGAATCTAAAAAAAGGCCATTTGTTGTTTAGGGACCCATGTTATAAGACAAGATATCTTATCCTAATAATTCTCATAAGGAGATATGAATAGTCATCTATAATAATAAATAAGCATTATATAATTTGTTTGAACTATGATCCTGTCCAAAGAACATCATAATGAAGAACAGATGTATCAACCTAGGAGTAATGTAGTCATATTTATTCTCTGATCCTTCCATTGAATTCCATACTAAGGAAACTAATTTATCACTCATAACATAAAATATCCCTATGAAACCATCCAAGACATTCCTTATAAATGAAGCCTACGTATGACTTTGTTTGTATGGAAAATAATATTTCCTATCAGCCCATCCAAGGATATCCATGAAAAGTAATCCCAAGGATCTTTTATAGAGTAATATAATTCAATTATGATTTAAGATCATACATGGTATTCATAATGAGGAAACCTATATCACTCATGGTATATATAATCACAAATAGCCTATGATCCTGTCATTTGAATTCTGTAATAATCAATCTGATTACCTATCAAAGCATAGTGTTATTGCCCTTTTAAATGTTCTGTATTAGCATTTAGTAATTATCCATGACCATCATCCGTGATAATTTCAAGTTATAAAATTCAATTTATTCTTTCATTTAAAATTTCATTTATAAAAGATAAGAATAATATAACTTAATTAATAATTATATGAATGTAAGAATTTAATTTATCAAAAAACTAGTATAAATGAATAGGTCCATGCCCCTAATAATGTCACATACCATCCAAATATCACTATTTAAATTACAATTTTATTATAGAAGATAACATTCCTCTTAGGTAGGTATATTAAAAAATAGGGTAAGGGTTTCATCGTAACACGTTTAATTTAGCTCAATCATCCCTTAAATGAGGTTCCAAACCACACACACCAAATTAGATTATTTAAGATGAAATATAATTTATAATTATTATCATTTAACACCACACCCCAAGAGGGTAGCATAATTGTCATAGGATAGGAATAATGGTCATATAATTTAAAACAAAACACCACAAGGGGATGATTTAAGTTGAGATGCACACCCAATAATGGTTTAGGTTATTCTAAAATGACTATATAATTTAGGAATTACATTCTAAATTATTAGTTTTATATTTTATGGGTGACACATGAGAATTATGGTACACAAACCAATGACATAGTTTACAAACCTGATAGACATTAAGGGATAATAATGAGACCACCTACCTCTTACATAGGAACCTTCACCAATCCATTATCGAATTTGGATTCATAAAGGAATGGTAGAAATTAGATGAACAAAAAATAACCAAAAAATATTCCATATTAGACTGTATTGAAATAGGATTTAATACGGAAAAATAAACTGAGAAACGAGGAAAGAGGAATCATGGAATCACTGAGGGGTTTCCAAACTGATAGATTTTTAGAAACAATAATCTTGGTTATATGAGAACCATGGATTAATAGAGGAGAACCCAATGGATTTTTTGAGAAGATTACGTGCAAGGTTGAAGAGATAATTAAAGGGGGAAATGACTAAATAAGGTGGAAAGGGAAATATAAATTTTTATCCCTATAATCAACCTCATGGTTTGGACACACTATTTTGAAAACTATATGTAAATAGTGCCGGTTCACTACATATGTGGAACTAACCATGTGGGTTGGGTGAAAAGTTTGGAAAACTATATTTATCCCTTATAGAAGTAGGGTCTATGTGATCCACCCATTGATGGGTAAGAATCATGATTCGAAAAACTGTGTTTCAATCCTATAATGAACCTAAAATTTAGTGTAAAGGCATTCAAAATTATCTAGTCCAGCTCATAGAGTTATACATACTATACCCCTTAAAAAAACAAGCCTCGTGGTTATGTTTTATGGTTAGAACTAATTGTGCACCAAATGTACACCATTGTTTGCTTCTACTGAAACTATGTTTTCATGATAAAATGATCCCAAAACACTAATGATCACCAAAGAAACCTCTTAGGCATTAATCCCTTCCTAAAAAAACACTTTTATGTTGTCAAAATCGCATATTTACATTTTGAATCTTATTTTATAAAGTATCCATTATCCAAATTAAAATTTCAAATTTTATTGGAAATTTTCCATGGTTCAAAAACATGAGACATTACATATCCTCAGCTGGCGTTAAAATCAAATATTATATGTTATCCTCTAAACATTCCTCTTGATATTTTTAGTATCCTATAGACTGAAACCCATGTGAATTCTCTATAATTTATGTCCTTCAATTACCAAAATTCTAATCTAATTTGATTAAATGTCACTCTTTCTATTCAACTTCCATTATCACTAAATTCTTATCATTCTAAAAAATCACAATAAATATAAATTTTTTACTTTGAATAGAAATACTCTTTTTGTTATCCCTAAATCAAAAATAAATATTTTCATCTCCATATCCCAATAAGACTAAATTTTGAGAGTTATCTTGAATATTATGTTAGGATTTGGACTACAAATGAACATTGGTTAAACATATAAATACTTTATAGTGAGAAAAATTCATTATTTTTTCTTTCTATAGAGCTTATTGATGTTATTTTCCCATTAGTACTAAATGGATTAGAATATTTAAGCATGTTTTGTAAATAACTATGTCTGCCCAAAAAAAAAATGGCTATTCCTGAATGAAATTTCATATTCGCACCCTTCCCCTTAATATTTTATTAATCCTCTTAGATATGAAATTTTTCTCTGGAATCCAAGGTGAAAAATATTTACATACTTAATTCCAATGTTCCTTAAAATAGTCAAGATACTTCTTCTGGTGAACCCACCTATGATATTTGACCTCAAGCATATCATCTTGCATCTTATCATCCTTTCAACCTATCTTTCAACACATTAATGATTTTCAACACCTTAGATTTATGTTTTTCGAAGTATACCCATAATATTTTAATGGATTCATAAATGAAATTCAGAAATTATTATGATCCTCCTTATGATTTAATTTAGGAAGTTATCTATACATATATACACAGAAGCTATAACTTCTAGAATTTCAGTGTTCTTCCACTAAAGTAAAATCTCATTTTTCATTATTAACCGTGTATGTATATGTCACATATTTTTACATGTGAATGATTCATATTTTTTATGACCCTTTCAAATGAAACATTCATACCTTTACCACATAGATTCCCAAGATAACAATTCCAAAAATATGAGCTTCCAAAAGTCAATATTCTAGTTTGTGTAACTACCATTGCCCTTACATTTTGATAAAGAGTTTCATCAATTTTACCTATATATATAAACAATGCTCCCAAAATTAAATTTACACACTATATTTATAATATTTGTTTGATAACCAACATTATCTAATTTTATACTTATATTAGGTTTTTCTAAAGGACTTGAATGTGATGAAAATCCTTTATCACATTGTAATATACATTATTCAACTAAATGCTAAATTATAACTTCCACAAAATATCATTATCTTCATCATATGATAGATGTACTCTTACAAATATTTTGGATATGAAATTTATTAGTTTCCCATTTTCACCAGTAGAGTGGACTACTGCATTAAAATATATTTTACATGTTCCACCACAGTGTTATCATTCAAATATTGATTGTTACTACTATATACAGTTAAAACAATGAAGCTAAAACTTAGGAGAGTTGATCATCTATACATTCCTTTGTATTCCCAAAAATCCATCAAGTTATAAACCCTGCCATGAACCAGGCCGGGTTACCATCCGTCCTGGTGCCCAACCCGGTCCGCCACATGGCTCGAAGGGAATTCCCAATCACCATGGGCTGGAACAAGTGCTCGGGTATCAAATAGTACAAGGGAACAATTTACCCAGAAGAAGAGACTTAACTAACCACTTCAATGGAAAGAAAACTGATTTTATACAACCAAACACACCCTTAACACATTTCATATTTAAAGATCTAAAACCAGAACCAACAACCCAAGAGAGACGATAACAAAGGAAAACTAAAACTCTAAGAAGACTGTAATGAAAGAAAACTAACACATTTATCTACACCTCCATGCAACATGAAGATCCACCTCCTCAAACCACCATCATCAGACCTGCACGGGAAAACCATCGGCAATCCAAACCACCATCACTTAGCACAATGCCTCAACCTATAACATACAAAGAAAAGTTTCTAAATACACACAAAGGTGCATGTAGGGTGTGATACAAGAGCCTAGTAGGGTGCCACCAGGAGAAGATTCCACGCATAACTATTTAAATGATGAATACATTTTCCTGTAAAATAGTTAAATGGGAAATAAATGCTTAAACATTGTTTAATGAAAACAAATTTTAATGACAGAAGCTTTAAATAAAAATGAATTTAAAGTCAAAAACATAAATTAAAGAGAAGAATTAAATACTCGCACAATTTTAAAGAAAACCAGATTTATGAAAACTATTTCAAATAAAACATATTAAATTAAAACACACACACACACACACAATTGCTTTTTAAAATAACCAAAGTGTCGCATTGATAAACGTAAAGTAACCAAGGAGCAAAAAATATGGGAGAGACCTCATGGGTGCTTTCTATATTGGGTACCTAGATCTTCGTGTCTCTGTGAAACATGGCTTAGAAGGCCACGACCCTCATAAAACATGGATTAGAAGGCCACAACCCTCAGAAAACCATACGTTTAGTTAGTGTTGTAATCGTCAGTCCTGCTAGTGAAACCAGGTCGAGTCACCTCCAAAACACTAGCCCACTAGTTCTAGTTCACTTTTCTAGCTACCCCAACTTCCCACTTTGTGCTCAATAAAATTCAAGATAATAATAGGTGCCCATCACATAAGAAATCCAAGAAAAACACCAAGCATGAAAAGATACCATTTTCACCATCAACTCTAATTTTAAAATTCAAGATCATGTCAAATGTCATATTTATGAATAAAATCCAAACAATGTACTTACACACACCAAATGATCATTTTCACACACGAATATCATTTTAAAATATTATACACACCCAAATACCATTTTGAAATATTACGCACACCCAAACCTTATCCAAACAAGTTATTCACCATTGATATAATTTGATAAACCCTTTGAAAATTTTCCTAAGACAATACTAAAGGGTATTAATGGGCTTTACACATGAAGACACACTCAAAATCCCAATTTTTAATTAAAATCACACCCAAAATACTTTTTTTTGACATAATCTGCATTGCTTACACCATCAATTAAACCACTTTCAATTTAAAAAAATAGTTTTACACTTAGACTACCCCCAAAAAAACTTATTAAACAAATTTGAAGATGTTCCACATGACTTTAAACACCAAAATGCACTCCAGACCTCTTTTATGACAAATCACACTTTGATTTAATAATAAAATCACACACTCCAGCTCTTTCAAATTCAAACAAACTAAATTCACAATCTTCAGAACGCTGATAAATAGCTCAATGTAGGTTTTCACAACAAAACACTTTAGCATAACATAAATGCTCAACTAACAAAACAAATGCAAAACAAAACTCAGTCAAAATCACTTTCTCAGCATTAAAACTACTTAAAAATTGTGATGAATTAATTAAATTAGAAAACTAATACACCTGAATATTATAATTTTTTTTTCAAAATACGTCTCATAAATAAAAATAATAAAAATGAAATAAAAAATTCCTCTATGCCTTGATGAAAATTAACACTAAACAAGAACACAATTTGTATAATTTATAAACTAAAAATAAATAGTTAAACATTAATTTCCCCAAAAAACACACTTTTATCACATATTCATATCAACTTCAAGTAAAAAAATTATTCACATCAAACAAAATAATTAGATAATATAATAAATTAATTTAAAAGGAAAATTAATTCATCAAATAATGGTTAAATGTGGAACCACCTAACTTTGACGCTGAATTTCACACAAATTGGTGCGAAACTCCAATCACACCATGAACACACCACACAAAGATCAAATTGAACCCTAAGATAAGAATCAGACAAAAGAAAACATCAAAACTGGACCAAGAACCATCCAAACCCTCACATGTTAATATCCCAAAGGAAGAAACCTCCCAAACTAAATAAAGCATACCTATGGAAGGCATATTGGGATCTGTCCAGATTTTAAAGGGAACCACCGGAGGCACACCATGTTGAAAAAAAAGGAGATGGATAGAAGGGATGGAGCCTAGTGGCCATGGAAGGGGGGGCACAAGCTAGCTGATCGGGTGGGGGTGTGGTATGAGGGGAAGGCAAGCCTGAAGGTGGTTGGTCTAATGAACAACGCATGTGAGGAGGGAATGGGGTGTGGTGCCGGACATGGGAGGGGAGGGCGATGAGCTGGGTAGGAGGTAGGGGTGCAACAGCGGTAGTCCGACATAGGAGGGGGCAGTGCGATAGGAAGATGAGAGGTAAGGGGTGTGTTGTGATGGGGAGAGGAAAAAAAGGTAGGACAAACTCGAGCACAAAAAAAAGTAAGAAATGAAAATAAAATATAAAAAATGGAAATTAATAATAATAATAAGAAAAATAATAATAATAATAAATGTGACAATAAAAATAATAATAATAATAAACTAAAATAGGAATAATGATATCAGCTCAATAAAATTATAACCTCAAGGATAATTATAATGATAATATTATTGATTAAAATTTTACCAATTCTAATGATAATAATTAATGATGATCATAATAATAGTTAATGGTGATAATATTAATACCATTAATGACATTGATAATTTTGTAATAACAGTTATAAAAATAATGACTTAATAATGTGTTAACAATATTAATAATGATAACTTAAAAAAATATATATTCTTCACACTAATAATAATAATAATAATATTTTCAAATAAAATTAAAATCATTATTATTATTAGAAACATTCTTAATTCATCTTATTTAATTACTTGACCATCAAGCAGGGCGTGCGGTGAACCAGGTGAGGTCCTGTGGCGACCCATGCAAAGTCATGCAACTTCAACCGTGCCCCGCCCATGCGTCAGACACCGCCATGCATAAAATATTAATTTATCAGCCAAAAGTAAAAATTCTAATCGAGCTCAGCCCGCACTTCAAAAAATATTTGAAATGGAGAATAAAAATAATAAATAGTTTTTTTTAGAAAACCAGGTGTGAAAATTCTCCCCACCACAATGCTTTCCATCCATGGGAATCCACAACTAAAATGGAAGCCCAAAGTAGAAAACAACACCCCCTTAAGGTTCAAAGGGGATCCTCAACAAAAAGAATGTGAAGAGAGGAAAATCATCATTCTCAGAGAAAGTGACTCAATGAAAACTTCAAGAAACAAGTAAAAAGTCTTTCTGATATGTGTCGCTCGCCCTAAAGAGATAGAACACCACCAGTTGAATGATCACGGAAAGGAACTCTCGCACCCAAGGAAACCAACTTCACAAGCCGAAACATCTCAAGCACTATTAAACGAAAACCACAAAATATTTCTTGAATGAACAAACAAGGTCGAGCCATGTCCAAGGAAAACTCTTATCACATATCACCAAGCCATCTCTAGGAACAGAACTAAAAGGCCAACAAGGGGAAATCCCAAAAGGCCTCCCCACCATTAGAAACATACCGAATCTTGAGATGAGACAAGAAAACTAACACGATGAGGCCCAGGTGGACTCCCCGCCAATATGAAAAGGGCCAACACCAACTCATTCCAAAGACACTTGTGCGAGACCAATCATGGATCTCCCCACCATTAGAACTAATAGAAGGTACAAACATTGACAATTTTCCGATAATGACCAAACCCCCCCCCCCCATAAAAGGGTGGGGAGGGTGGGGCCCAACTACCAGGGCATCCAAAATACGACCTAAGACCAACCAGCATCACTGCGTCCCTAGATGAGAACTATTCAAATTTGAGGTCGATTTACCTAACAGACCCCATAAGGACCACTAATAGTGATTACATTCGGTGAGATTCCACCCCCGAAACTTGAAGGTAACAAGACGACCATGCTTCCTTGTAGGTACAGAAAATGATTTAAACTCCCTTCACCTTCAACACTGATGAAATAAATAAGGTCAGGGTCCCATAAACTCCTGGGGTTCCGGAACATGCGCCAACTTCACTCCCAGGCCTATGGCTAGGGCCCTGATGTTTGAAGCATCTCCTACCTCATAGTCAGGAATTAAAGACTCCTAAATGGAGCTTCTCCTTTTTAGTGCCACATGAAACCACACCACATCCGAGAGAACACTTGAAAACACAACACACTATGAAATATAGCTACTCCAACATGACACACCCATCAAAACATGGTTTTAGATGATTCACATGCATCACTTCTTCACCTTAATCGAGAAACTTTAGAAAGGATGATGCATGAAAAACTCTCCTCTTTTGACAGAAAAATCAAAACTCCCCAAGAGGATGACACAATCCTATGAAAACAAGGATTCTCGAAGGGTTCCACAAAACCCACCTTTTCTCTTCAAGAGAGCTCACGATGCAGATGTTGCCAAACATGACCCCTGCATCCAATGTATGCGGTACAAGCCTCTCAAGACATAGGTCAGTATAGATAATTATGAACCACCTTTACCCTTCCCCGCTTAAATTTCTTTCACCGTTTTTGTGGAAAAGCCTTCCGACGCAATGGTGCTAAACATCATACTCGACGAGTCAGACAACTCAAAAAGATAGAAACTCCCTTCAAATTCCCTCGCATCTATTGTTACACTATGAGAGGATCCACTTAACCAAAAATAAAAAAGGGATAGACTTAGCATGATCACTGAAAAGGGAGAGTCCTTCGATCAACTGGAGGGTCGGCCAATGGCGAATTGCCTATGGCCACACCTCAATCGCATGTTAATGCTTGGGGGGGTGTACAAGTTAGGAAAGAAACCATGGAACCAATCAAACAAGTACAATGGCCAATACATACCACAAACGAACACTAAATGTTTAGGGGGAACTACTGCAGGGGCTTCCGAAGAACTTTTCAAAGAAACTACTAACCACAATATTTCACACCAACTTACCAATAAAAATTCAAACTCAAGAAACAAATCAGTCAAAAAGGATTCTCGGCTCGAAACACCTCACATCTAACACTTCCCAAAACACAAGGACACATTACACAATCACTGGTCATTAAAACACCAATTTTTTTCTTTCCCAAAACATTTGAAATTAAAAAAAGCTGATGGGTTGCACAAACACCAATGGTGTCCCATGGGCCTCACACATGCATGTTATCGTGCCACACCAACACCCACATCTTTTCCATCCAGGAACCCATCCACTCGTGATAATAACTATTTTCCTTTCCATATACGCTCATGCATGTAGTTTCCCATGAGAACACCAAGAATCCAAACCGGATCCTTTTTATTTTTCAAAATCAAACATTCAACCCATAGTTTTCAAACCTTACACATCATTTTATTTTTAAAGCAATTCATTTAAAAAAAAATTTCAAGACCAAAACAGTTTTACTTAAAAACTAGATATCCCTAAATCCAAAACAAAGAGACGAGGAATAATGCAAGAGGAGACTAGTGTCAGCGGGTGATTGGAACATATGGTTGGCGGCCACACGCCAATCACGCCACCACCATAGAGAGTATTCTAGAATAGCGTCCCAGGCTCCACATGGATTACCAGACCCTGCGAGCTCACTGGGACCATTGACCCTACTCCATTTTCATTTCCTCTAAACAAGATTAACCACACAACCAATGGTTTATAAAAACCTCAAATTTCATTGTTAACTCAAGTCCCACCACAAGGTGTGCTGGCTAGTCACCTTGGTCATAGCCAGGACATCATGCCCCGAAAACCTTAAATCCAACCTATCATGACTCTATCCAAAAGAACATGACCCAAGAGGACAAACCGCATCTAATGCCATTTTATCATGAACCAGGCCAGGTCTCCATCCGACCTGGCGCCTGATCCGGTCCGCGACACGGCCCGAAGGGCATTCCTAATCCCCACAGGCTGTAACAAGTGCCTGGATTTCAAATAGTACAAGTGAACGATTTACCCTAAAGAAGAGACACAAAAACAACTAACCACTTCAATGGAAAGAAAACTGATTTTATACAACCAAACAGACCCTGAACACATTTCATATTTAAAGATCTAAAAATGGAACCAACAACCCATGAGAGACGACAACAAAGGAAAACTAAAACTCTATGAAAACTGTAATGAAATAAAACTAACACATTTATCTGCACCTCCATGAAACATGAAGAGCCACCTCTTAAATCCACCATTATCAGACCTTCATGGGAAAACCATTGGCAATCCAAACCACCGTCACTAAGGACAATGCCTCAAACAATGAAATACAAAGAAAAAGGTCTACATACATCCAAATGTGTATATAGGGTGTGAGAAAAGATCCTAGTATGGTTCCACTGGGAGAAGATTCCACACATAACCATTCAAATGATGAATACATTTTCCAGTAAAATAGATAAAAGGGAAATATATTCTTAAACAATATTTAATGAAAGAGATTTTTAATGACAAGTTCTTTAAATGAAAAAAAATTTTAAGACAACAACATAAATTAAAGAGAAGACTTAAATAATCACACACTATTAAAAAAACATGATTTATGAAAACTGTTTCATATAAAACAGATTAAATTAAAACACACACATACACACACATACTTTTTAAAATAACCAAATTTTCGCACAGATGAGCGTAAAGTAACCAAGGAGCACCAAATATGGGAGAGGCCTCATGAGTATTAGCTAGCCTAGGTTCGTAGATCTTCGTGTCTCGGTGAAATGTGGCTTAGAGGGATATGAAACTTGGAAAAACATATGTTTAGTTAGTGTTTCAATCATCAGTCCTGCCAGTGAAACCGGGTCGAGTCACCTCCAGAACACTAGTCCACTAGCCCTAGTTCACCTTCCTAGATACATCGGCTTCCCACTTTTTGCTCGACAAAATTCAAGATCATAATAGGTGCACATCACATAAACAATCCAAGAAAAACACCACGCATTACAAGATACCATTTTCACCATCAATTCTACTTTTAAAATTCAAGATTATGTCAAATGTCAGATTTATGGATAAAAGAAAAAAAGAGTACTTACACACACTGAACCATCATTTTCACACCCAAATATCATTTTAAAATATTATGCACACCCAAATACCATTTTTAAATATTACACACACCCAAACCTTATCCAAAAAAGTTTTACACCATTGATATGATTTGGTAAACCCTTTGAAAATTTTCATCAGACAATCCTAAAGGGTATCACCAGACTTTTCACATGAAAACACACTCAATATCCCCATTTTAAATTAAATACACACCAAAAATCCTTTTTTGGACATAATCTGCATTTCTTACACCATCAATTAAACCACATGCAATTAAAAAAACATTTTTACACTTATAAAACCCCCTGAAAACTTATTAAACAAGTTCAAAGATGTTATGCATGACTTTAAACACTAAAACACACTCAGGACCTCTTTTATGACAGAACACACTTTGATGTCACACCCAAAACACACACTGCAACTCTTTCACATTCAAAAAAACTAAATTCACAATCTTGAGAACACAAATAAAAAGCTCAATGTAGGTTTTCACTACTAAACACTTTAACATCACATAAACAATCAACTAATAAAAAAATTCACAAAAATACTCAGTCAAAATAACTTTCACAGAATGTAAACTACTTAATAATTACGATGAATTAATTAAACTAGAAAACTAATCCAAAAAAAAATTAATTTTTTTTCAAAATACATCTCATGAATCAAAATACTAAAAATGCAAAAAAATTCCTCTATGACAAGATGAAAATTGGCACTAAACCAGAACACAATTTTTATAATTTATAAACTACAAATAAATAGTTCAACATTAATTTCCCCACAAAACAAACTTATATCACATATTCATCTCAAATTCAATTAAAAACATTATTCGCATCAAACAAACTAATTAGATAATATGATAAATTAATTTAAGAGGAAAATTAATTCATCAAACAATGGTTAAAGGCGGAACCACCTACCTTTGATTCTGAATTTCCCACAAATTGGTGTGCAACTCCAATCGCACTATGAAATCACCACAAAAAGATCAAATTGAACCCTAAGACAAGAATCAGAAAAAAAATAAAACATCAAAACTGGAACAAAAACCATCTAAACCCTCACCTGTTAATCCCCCAAAGGACAAAACCATCCAATATAAATAAAGCTCTCATGGGGCGGGAATATTGGGAGATTTCCAGACTTAAAGGGAACCGCTGGAGGAACACCATGCCAAAAAAGAATGATGTCCAAAAGGGATGGAGGCTGGTGGCCACGGGGGGCAGGGTAGTGGAACAAGCTGGCCAGCTGGGCGGGGGTGCGACATGAGGGGAAGGCCAGCAAGAAGGCGGCTGGTCCGGCGAATGGCGCATATGAGGAGGGAAGGAGGTGCAGAGCCAAACATGGGAGGGGAGGGCGGTGAGCTGGGTAGGAGGCAAGGGCACAATGACAGTAGTCTAGCATAAGAGGGGGCAGTGTGACCAGAAGATGGGAGGTAAGGGGTATGTTGCGACGGGGAGAGGAAAAAATAGGTAGCACAAACCCTAGCACAAAAAAGAAAGAAATGAAAATCAAATAAAAATAAATTGAAATTAATAATAATAATAATAATAATAATAATAATAATAAATGTGACCATGACAATAACAATAATAATAAACCTAAATAGGAATAATAACAATAGCTCAATAAAATTATACCCTCAAGGATAATTATAATGATATTATTATTGATTAAAATTTTAACAATTCTAATGATAATAATTAATGATGATCATAATACTGATTTATGGTGATAATATTAATTCCATTAATCACATTGATAATTTTGTAATAATAATGATTAAAATAATGACTTAATAAAGTGTTAACAATATTAATAATGATAACTTAACAAAATATATATTCTTAACACTAATAATAAGAATAATAATAATATTTTCAAATGAAATTATAATTATTATTATTATTATTAGAACCATTATTAATTCATATTATTTCATTAGTTGACCATCAGGTAGGGTGTGGGGTGAACCGGGCGAGGTCGCGCAACGACCCAGGAAAAGTCGTGCAGCTTCGACCGTGCCCTGCCCATGCATCGGACACCGCCACACCTAAAATATTCATTTATCCGCAGAAAGTTAAAATTTTAATCAGGATCATCCCGCACTTCAACTATGATTTGAAAACGTGAATAAAAATAATAAATAAAAATTGTTTTTGAAAACCGGGTGTGACAAACCCTTTTTATAATAGTACCAATATACTTTCTAGGTATAGTGCAGTTTTTTATACCCTTATCTCTTGAATTATCATTTGATTATATTTGACTTCTTTAATGAGGTGATATCCATCTTTCCATTTAACTAAATTTATTTTTTATTGTTCTTGATTCTCTCTCTAAATGACCATTATTAAGAATCAAGTTATGAAATTTTTTGAATATCAATGCATCCTTTCCCCAGGAGTAACTTATTTTTTTTACCATTACATACTACTTTTTCTCTAATGATGAAAACAATTATACGGTATGAACATTATCCATGAATGTTACCATAAAATACTCAAGTGGACTTTGAATCATGTTGAAAACATCCACATGATTCATTATAGAATTTCATTCCAATAGCCTCATGTGGAATAACCATTATATAGATGACAATTTGTTATGTGCGGTTGGATTATCATACAAATATTCATGGGGTTAGATGAACACTATTTTAAAATTCTTCTCAGGGTTTTTCATAGACACATTTTGGGCTATTAACATACTCACCACACCCAAATTCTTTCTATATAGACTTTCCCATTCTCCTTTATCCATTTTCTCAAGGTTGGCACCAATTAATGGAAATTAAAAATCGCATTGGATCATATTTTTTTCCTATATCCTCTAGAAGCTAAAATAAATTCCTTAAATTTTTTTGATCTTGAAATTTTTATCTTCTAACATTATCAACTTCAGATACAATGGCTCCTACTAAATGTAAAAACATTTGGGTATGTGATAATGTCACATTATTATTTTAAATTTACCTAATATTCTTATATAAACATATTATAGATAACTATTTTTGATAATTCCACCCAAATTTTAGTTATAATATGTTCATTCACTAGAAGATCAAAAGCACAAAATTCAGGTCACTATAAGGAACTGTCCAAATGCTAGTGTACCTGAACATTGAGGACTCACAGTACCGAAAAGAATGTAGTTATTATCATGATCTCAATACTATTATGTTAACAAATTACACAATCATTCACATGATAAACATGAAATATAATTAAATAGTGTAAATGATACATTTTTTGATTTAATATTTAATCCTACATCCTTAGAAAATGCATTACATAGTTTCATTAAATTAGAAAAAAAAGTTTATAATAAATTAGTCTTGAAAACCATATAGATCACTAACATAAGTAAATTAAAAACACTTCAATATGTTGTCATATAGAGACACATAAAATTCATATATAGATATTACATATTAATAGATTGATATTCATGACATAAAATTTTGATCCACATAATAATATGTTAGGTCAAGTATCATTTATAATATTGGACACATAAACATCTTGTTGATAAAATATCTACATCTTCACCCACTTATTTCTTCATAACTAGCACCCTTTATATACATATCATATTTAAAACCTTTATTCATAACATGGGTAGAGGAAACATAATAAAATGGTGATCTTAGATGCTCTGTAATGGTAAAAAAGTTATATATCAATGATCACATAATCATAACATGAGCATAGGGTTATAATAACATGATATTAATGCATGAAAACTACACCCTTCATATAAAATATCATAATCTTATGATATGAAACAATTATTCGATGTTCATAAGATGTGAATCATATGGTAATCAAATAACATAAACCATGAAAGGTAAACATAGGTATAAGACATTGATTTGTGGCATAAACATGAGCATATAAAATCATTTCATTTATGGAAAATGATCTTTTTAATGCTATCATAGTGGAATGGGTTCACTCCCCAGACCACAATAATAGTCAAGGTTCAGTCCCAAGACTATCAAAATGGAAAAAGCCCTTGCAGAACCTGGTTCACTCCCCATTCTAGTTCAACTTAACTCATGAGATATCAATCACTCCCATATGCATGAGAGGCATATATAGGTCCCACCCATAATTGGTTGTAACATAACCACCTTCCATGGTTATAACATAACCATATTCCATGGTTATAAAATTACCTCCATTACATAATGAAAATCCTGTTTATGCATGACAAGATATCATTAAAAATTCATCATACCATAACCCATGAAAATAAATGGGTTTCATAAACATTTCATCATAACTTAACCCATATAAAAGAAATAGGTATCATAAAAATTTTATAATTTCATGATAAATAAAAAAAATCCATTAAAAAAATAATTGTTGAAGCCTTTGATCACATCCTTAGTAAATAATAAGTAACCTCAAATAATTTCATCTTAGATGAAAAATAATTTTAAAAGATCATTTTGAATACTTCTCGAGGAAAATAAAATCTTCATTTCTAAATCATTATTATAAAAAGATAAAAAATTATAAAGGATAAAATAATTTATTTGAAAATAACCATGTAAACATATAATGAAATATTCAATGAAAATTATATTTTTGATATCTTGTAATTTTATTTATTTAGTATAAGTTAAAAAAAATTCTTTCTATTATTTGTTAACATGTCCAAATGTACCTCATTTGGTGTAACGCCCCGACCCTAGCTACCCAGAGTCGGTGCATTACTTCGTAACATTGGCCTGATCACAAGAAAGATCAAATCCCGAAAGGCCGATTGGTTTAGTAGCCTTGGAAACACTAGATATAATCATAAAGTTTTACATTACATTTCAAAGTGAAAAACTACTACAACAACAAAGTCTTCATATCCACACTATTAACCCCTCATAATATCCCTACAAGTCATTCATAATTTACTTCTTCACTACCTGGGAAAAATAAAACATAGAAAAGGGGTGAGCTCAAATGCCCAGTAAGGATAACAATATAGCGGAACATTCAAAATAATCATAAACATTTAAGGCAATGAATTACTAAAACAAAAGCCTTTTAAAATTGAACTTCAACATAGTATGGCAAAAGTAAAATGAAATAATGCCATTTACTTATTCACATGGATATTCTACTAATCGAATAATCACATGAAATATCAATAACCACTTTCATAATGTTGGATTGCATAATGTCAAATGTTAATTTCATTGTCTAGGCCTCATCCCAAGACCTAGGGGTTACTTCTAACCGGAACCCAACCCGGAGTGCCTCTAATAACCGGACACCAACCCGGAGTGCCTCTAATAACCGGACACCAACCCGGAGTGCCTCTAATAACCGGACACCAACCCGGAGGGCATACTTTTACCAGTCCCTAACCTGGATGGCTTACTTTAACCAGTCCCCAACCTGGAGGGCTTACTTTTACCGGTCCCCAACCCGGAACATACTTGTTTAGCACATTCATCTGAAGAAAAGTTTGAAATATAACATAAACATTCGGATTAAAACTAGCATACGAAATGTCAATAGTTTCACCATAAACTATGAATGGTATAAAAATAGCACATCCACAGTCAAACATATCACAAAAACTTCAATACAATATAGAATTTTTGTATCATAATAAATCAACTTCAAATAATCTTAAAATCCATCAAAGGATGTTGACATAGATGAAATCAAAATTCTTTTTAAATAAGTATCTCCTTTTATTTTGAAATCATTTAAGATCCATATAAAATAAAACATTTTCTTTGAAAATATTCTTATAAGCTTGTATGGAAAGCTTCGACGATTTTATAACGGCGGAAAATAACCGCACCCGCCGTATAAGTTAAAAAAAACATTCTTACCTCAATTCAGTCGAAAAGGTTAAAAAGGACCTTGTTTTGAAAACGACGGAAAGATTCCTTTATAAACCTCTTATAAAAATTTAAACAAGGGTATAAATGACTTTAACCCATATTCTTGTAAATAGTAAAAATGTTTTGAAATACATTTCAAAGAAACATGGATGTGGATGATAAAGAGATCCCAGTAGATTATTACGTATAATACAACCTCGGATAATGAAGAGATTGTGAAATAACCCTTACCTTGTACTTTTCCTTGGTTGAGGTAGGTTAACCTCCTGTATAATGGTGAAATAATTGTTATTAAATTATACAATAATCATATATATTAATATGATATCATATATGATCTTTTAACATTGATTTGTTAATAATATCTTAGAATTATCGTCGTTTCGGGAGTTAACTTACTCATTTTCTTTTATATGTTTTGTTACATAAGCCATGGTTGTTGTATCTTATTCATATCCAGAATGATATACAGTCCTTAAACATCATTTTTAAATCATCAAATGATAATTATACTTGAATGGATACGATGGAGAATGAATCTCATCGCGTTCGTGGAGACGGTAGTCCGTACGTACGCACGAGCGACAATATCATTCTTTTGATATTAAAATAATATATAAATGGATGGTATATCATATATACAGAATCATTAACATGTTATATTTATTATTTACATGAGTTACACATCATTATTATACCCATACAAATAATATTATATTGAATAACAATTACACCACGACGTGGAGACGGTAAGCCGTACGTACGCACGTATGGTGACATGTTATTCAAAGGGTGGATAGAATACTGAATATGGTTGTACCATATTTATAATAACATCACAGTATATAAATGATACTGGAGTCATTATTTTAGAATGGTAACAACAAAGGAATAAGAAGTGGAAGAAGAAATGAACTTGGAAAAGGGGTGGTGAAAACATTACCTCTTCTTCGGGTTCTTCCTTTTGATTTGATCAAAAGGGCTCCTTCGGTTGGCTTTCTGATCAAACTAAGGCCCCTAGGTTGTAGTGAGGGATGTTGGGAGAGTATTTGGGCAGAGTTTTGCCGAAACAAAAGGCTTTAGAGGTGTGAAGAAAAGAGAAGGAGGAGTTCCCTTTTATAAGAGGGGTGAGGGGCACTTTTGGAAAAGCTAGAAATATTAATTTATAATAAATTCATATTCGGTTTAAAAAGGCTCCAAAGTTGAATATTCAAAGGATGAGGTGGGGATAGGTCGAAAACAACTCATCCAATAGAATTTAGACAGGTTTGGGTACTTATATTAACCTTATCTTTAAGTATTAACTCTAAGTTAATTAGTTTCACTTTTACAATGTCTCTTTGTATTTTTATATAATATGGTTAATAAACTTACTATATACATCCAACCGACCCCCAAGTGGTCCATTAATGATTAACCTATCATAATATAAGTCTCTTGGCCGAACCTTAGATTTTTAGGAATTTAATATCAATTAATAATATAATATTTGTTTTAAGAACTCTTTTTTGTCAATTTTGACACTATTCAATAGTTGATTTTTGTGAAACTGATAACAGATTGATTACTTCGAACAAAGTCAATTAAATCAATCCTAATATATCATATTATCCTAGAAATTAGTTTAATTCATTAAAAGTTTCATATTATATTTATTTGGGTATTTATAATATCAATTATTTTAATTTTTCACTATTATAGTAATTACTGCATCATCATTGTGTCATAAATAAAATAACTTATTTAATGTCTAAAAATTATAAATAAAATATCATTATGTAGGAAATCTTTTTATCTTTCTAATTAATATTTATAATCGAAAATCCAACATGTATAACCCTATGTAAAAATTGTTCTTCTAAAAGATGTTAACTTATGCCATTTTTATTTTTATTTAAGCTTTATTAATATAATGTGTCATTATCACTTACAAGTGGATCCATGGGGTCCCAAAATTGACACAAAGATGCCCATGGTCGACCATCTATCAACCAATAGGGTTAAGACACGTTTTTAGGGTAATTTAGTATTATTATAATATTATTTTTTTAACCCTTATTTACCGGATTTACCCTTAACCATGGTAAATAAAATATTTACCGCAGTAATTATTCAAAATGTCTAAAAATAAAAGTTACCTATTTACACAATTTGAACATCCTGATTCCAAATATGGAATCCATTTTCCTAAATTCAAAACACAGAAGTGGCAGAAATTAATTTAAAATTAATTCCCGCTGTCAAAACAAAAAGCGTGTTTTTAAGAGATAATAACTATCAAAAGATTGACACTTGTTTATGTTTGGTTTAATTGTAAAATTATGTCCAATGACCAACATTATATTAAATGGTAAAAATATATTCTAAATATACTTTAAAACTACTAAAATTCATAATTTATCACTATTAATTATTTTGATTAAAAAAGTTGTTTTTAATTAAAATTTAGTAATTTTCACTATTCATCAAAATATGAAAGTTATCCGAAAAGTACCAAAATTTCACCTTAGGATAAATTCGATATTCCGAGTCCAAAAATGAAGTCCATTTTCAAATATAAAATATATATAATTTCAAAAAGTAGGTATTACTATTCACAACGGCTAGTTTAATTAGTTGTGGTGTGTGTTAGAACTCGAGGTTGCGTACACCACACGCTATCGCATTATTCAAAGGGAAACGTACCGTAGAAGCTTGGGGTGTTTCATTTTAAATTTTTTGATGTCCCCATTTAGTCAAAAAGTTTAAAATATTGTATTTAAAAAGGGTTCACTATTAAAAGTTGATAAAAGTGCAATACTGAAAATGAATTTGTTCTTGCATTATATCTAAGAAACTCATAATATGGATTCTAAAATTATAAGGATTATATAAAGTTTAAAATTTAGATAATACTATTCATAACCTCTTTTGAATGGCTTTTTTTTGTAAGTCATGGTGTGATTGAACTCGGTGTTGCGTGTAGTGCATGTTATTGAATTATTTTGAAGAAATAACACACTATGAAATCTTGGGGTGTTACATTCTCCCCTCCTTCAATAAATTGCGTCCTCGCAATTTGAAATTGTTCTTCGAAAATAAAAGGTTGAAAATAGAAAATATATTTGTGGGAAAACCCACATTGGAAATTGGGTTACTAAAATTTAGTCTTAATATGAGGAAAAGAGAAATCAAAGGGTCACCACCAAATTATGATCTCGATTAGGAGAACATTGGTGGCAATTAGAGACATATAATCGGAGGAAAAACGTAAATATTTATAGGTAGTGATTGAGGTCATCAATCACAAACAAGTATAAAATTGAGGTCCTTAAATTCATCAATCTATGATGAATTGAAATACCATCGGTTCAACAAAACATAGGGTATTAGGATAACACATTTTTGACGTTTCAAAGTATCCTAGTTGAAATCCCACATCGAAAAATGAATTAATGAGGCCTCTATTTAAAATAAAGAGTCGAAAGTATGAAGATTACCGAAAATAACACATAATAGGGTTCCATGTATTAAAATATGGATATGGAAGAAAAATCTAACCATCAATTATCTGATGGAGAGTGGTAGAGAACATGGCTATAAAAAGGCCAACAATCCCAAAGCCAAAAATTAGTGATGATTTAAGGTACCATCTAGGAAAACATTTTTGTTCAAAGTTTCTTTTCTTAATATTGAGGAATTTATTTATGAGATTGGCTAAGATCATAAGGAGATATACTTACTTTATAATTAGAGTTTTATCCATTAATAAATTTCTACCACAAACTCATCTTTCACTCTAAAAGATAATAGAATGTAAAAAAAATTCTATTTACACTATTCGTATAGGGTTCTAAAATAAACGAATTTATAATTCATCTACATGATCTTTTAATAAAAACTACATTATTTAATCCAGGACATCTCATGGTCCAGTGGTAGGTGATACACCCTTGTCGCCCTTCGGTTGCGGGTTCAAGTCTCGCAGCCTTGCCGGACGCGACGGGTTGCCACCCGACCTCCGGGTTGTCCTTTTATGGCAATCCAAAATAATCCAAACTAGAACTATCCAAAATACTTCTTTCCAAACTCACAGTCCAACATTTATAAGGAAGGTAAACATAATGTAGAACCTTTTTACCCCGTAATAGCATATGAATACCTTCATCATGTATTACCATATTCCTTATTGATTACATTCATGCTCCCTTATTCCATATAGAATGCTGGATATACTTCATTAATCCAAAAATGTTTTAAACCCCAACAATGATGGAATATACAAATCATTAATTAGTTCCAAGGTAGTCAAGAATATCCAATATAATTTATCCAAAACAATCACATATTATTCCAAAATCACTACCTCAGTATTAGAACTATATTATGATTTATCATTCTCTCAACCATATATTTTCCAAAAATTTATCCTGCTATTGAGTCACTTTTCTTTGTTCCACATAATCTCAAGTCCTTAATGAAATAGTACTGCAGTACAATCCTTATATACTCCATAATTATTATAACAAGTACATTGTTGATACAACACTCAATTTATATAATCAACATAATAACTCTAATCATTCCTCTTCATCTGTGGTAGTATCATAACTTTATTATTATCCAATAGCATCATTTGCGGCATAGTCTGATGACAGGGGCATAGGTTCGCGTAGTGTCCAAACTCCTTGCAAATGAAGCATTGTACATTTGAAACCATTTTCTTACCCTTGCAGTCACGTACTTTGTGCCCTTTTCCTCCACACTTATAACAAACTCCCATTCCTTTCAGGCAAGTTCCAGGGTGTTTCTTTCCACAGTTACCACATATGGGAAAATTCTTATTTTCCCTCTTCCCTTTATCCATATTTCTCTCTTCTATCCTTTTCTTCTCTTGCTTCCCTTCAAAGCCATAGGACTCAGTAAACTCTTTACTTATCTTATCAACACATGATATTATTTCTTCATATGATGATAATACATGGGAGACTATTTCTCTTATAAATTCTAGCTTAAGACCATGAAAGATATGATCCTTCCTTCTCTTTGGATCATGTGCATTTCTGGAGTTCTCATTCCTTCTACTGGGCGCCATTTCTAAACAATGGCATAAACTAGATCAGTTTATGAATCAAAATACATAATCCCATACTTATAAAACACTTAACATAAATTGAACTATTTATGGATATAATCCATAATCATAAAAATGTTTTCTTTGAGGAAGTATATACTCATAAACCCTTCATAATGGTTTGTAAAGAAAATGAGAATTATCCTAAGCATATCCCCCGGGAGTGTCGTAACCAAGAGTGCAGCAAGGCCCGTTGTCGTGCAACAGTTCCCGTTCGAGTCTAGCTCAAAGCGGTGTTTTCGGGTTTTACCCCTAGGTACATCTGTGCCAGAGCCGCCTCTACCTGCTCGTATCCAGACAGGGATGTATTGCTCGGAAAACTCACAAAATCTCTACAAATACCAAAATTCTAGGAAGTTCTTCTATACTAATCCTCAAAGTTCATCTTAGGTCTATGTGCTCTAATCATAGTTTATCTAATTCTAGCTTCCAAGGTTTGTACTAAACTTCCTCTGATACCAACTGTAACGCCCCGACCCTAGCTACCCAGAGTCGGTGCATTACTTCGTAACATTGGCCTGATCACAAGAAAGATCAAATCCCGAAAGACCGATTGGTTTAGTAGCCTTGGAAACACTAGATATAATCATAAAGTTTTACATTACATTTCAAAGTGAAAAACTACTACAACAACAAAGTCTTCATATCCACACTATTAACCCCTCATAATATCCCTGCAAGTCATTCATAATTTACTTCTTCACTACCTGGGAAAAATAAAACATAGAAAAGGGGTGAGCTCAAATGCCCAGTAAGGATAACAATATAGCGGAACATTCAAAATAATCATAAACATTTAAGGCAATGAATTACTAAAACAAAAGCCTTTTAAAATTGAACTTCAACATAGTATGGCAAAAGTAAAATGAAATAATGCCATTTACTTATTCACATGGATATTCTACTAATCGAATAATCACATGAAATATCAATAACCACTTTCATAATGTTGGAGTGCATAATGTCAAATGTTAATTTCATTGTCTAGGCCTCATCCCAAGACCTAGGGGTTACTTCTAACCGGAACCCAACCCGGAGTGCCTCTAATAACCGGACACCAACCCGGAGTGCCTCTAATAACCGGACACCAACCCGGAGTGCCTCTAATAACCGGACACCAACCCGGAGGGCATACTTTTACCAGTCCCTAACCTGGAGGGCTTACTTTAACCAGTCCCCAACCTGGAGGGCTTACTTTTACCGGTCCCCAACCCGGAACATACTTGTTTAGCACATTCATCTGAAGAAAAGTTTGAAATATAACATAAACATTCGGATTAAAACTAGCATACGAAATGTCAATAGTTTCACCATAAACTATGAATGGTATAAAAATAGCACATCCACAGTCAAACATATCACAAAAACTTCAATACAATATAGAAGTTTTGTATCATAATAAATCAACTTCAAATAATCTTAAAATCCATCAAAGGATGTTGACATAGATGAAATAAAAATTCTTTTTAAATAAGTATCTCCTTTTATTTTGAAATCATTTAAGATCCATATAAAATAAAACATTTTCTTTGAAAATATTCTTATAATCTTGTATGGAAAGCTTCGATGATTTTATAACGGCGGAAAATAACCGCACCCGCCGTATAAGTTAAAAAAAACATTCTTACCTCAATTCAGTCGAAAAGGTTAAAAAGGACCTTGTTTTGAAAACGACGGAAAGATTCCTTTATAAACCTCTTATAAAAATTTAAACAAGGGTATAAATGACTTTAACCCATATTCTTGTAAATAGTAAAAATGTTTTGAAATACATTTCAAAGAAACATGGATGTGGATGATAAAGAGATCCCAGTAGATTATTACGTATAATACAACCTCGGATAATGAAGAGATTGTGAAATAACCCTTACCTTGTACTTTTCCTTGGTTGAGGTAGGTTAACCTCCTGTATAATGGTGAAATAATTGTTATTAAATTATACAATAATCATATATATTAATATGATATCATATATGATCTTTTAACATTGATTTGTTAATAATATCTTAGAATTATCGTCGTTTCGGGAGTTAACTTACTCATTTTCTTTTATATGTTTTGTTACATAAGCCATGGTTGTTGTATCTTATTCATATCCAGAATGATATACAGTCCTTAAACATCATTTTTAAATCATCAAATTATAATTATACTTGAATGGATACGATGGAGAATGAATCTCATCGCGTTCGTGGAGACGGTAGTCCGTACGTACGCACGAGCGACAATATCATTCTTTTGATATTAAAATAATATATAAATGGATGGTATATCATATATACAGAATCATTAACATGTTATATTTATTATTTACATGAGTTACACATCATTATTATACCCATCCAAATAATATTATATTGAATAACAATTACACCACGACGTGGAGACGGTAAGCCGTACGTACGCACGTATGGTGACATGTTATTCAAAGGGTGGATAGAATACTGAATATGGTTGTACCATATTTATAATAACATCACAGTATATAAATGATACTGGAGTCATTATTTTAGAATGGTAACAACAAAGGAATAAGAAGTGGAAGAAGAAATGAACTTGGAAAAGGGGTGGTGAAAACATTACCTCTTCTTCGGGTTCTTCCTTTTGATTTGATCAAAAGGGCTCCTTAGGTTGGCTTTCTGATCAAACTAAGGCCCCTAGGTTGTAGTGAGGGATGTTGGGAGAGTATTTGGGCAGAGTTTTTCCGAACCAAAAGGCTTTAGAGGTGTGAAGAAAAGAGAAGGAGGAGTGCCCTTTTATAAGAGGGGTGAGGGGCACTTTTGGAAAAGCTAGAAATATTAATTTATAATAAATTCATATTCGGTTTACAAAGGCTCCAAAGTTGAATATTCAAAGGATGAGGTGGGGATAGGTCGAAAACAACTCATCCAATAGAATTTAGACAGGTTTGGGTACTTATATTAACCTTATCTTTAAGTATTAACTCTAAGTTAATTAGTTTCACTTTTACAATGTCTCTTTGTATTTTTAAATAATATGGTTAATAAACTTACTATATACATCCAAGAGACCCCCAAGTGGTCCATTAATGATTAACCTATCATAATATAAGTCTCTTGGCCGAACATTAGATTTTTAGGAATTTAATATCAATTAATAATATAATATTTGTTTTAAGAACTCTTTTTTGTCAATTTTGACACTATTCAATAGTTGATTTTTGTGAAACTGATAACAGATTGATTACTTCGAACAAAGTCAATTGAATCAATCCTAATATATCATATTATCCTAGAAAATTAGTTTAATTCATTAAAAGTTTCATATTATATTTATTTGGGTATTTATAATATCAATTATTTTAATTTTTCACTATTATAGTAATTACTGCATCATCATTGTGTCATAAATAAAATAACTTATTTAAGGTCTAAAAATTATAAATAAAATATCATTATGTAGGAAATCTTTTTAGCTTTCTAATGAATATTTATAATCGAAAATCCAACATGTATAACCCTATGTAAAAATTGTTCTTCTAAAAGATGTTAGCTTATGCCATTTTTATTTTTATTTAAGCTTTATTAATATAATGTGTCATTATCACTTACAAGTGGATCCATGGGGTCCCAAAATTGACACAAAGATGCCCATGGTCGACCATATATCAACCAATAGGGTTAAGACACGTTTTTAGGGTAATTTAGTATTATTATAATATTATTTTTTTAACCCTTATTTACCGGATTTACCCTTAACCATGGTAAATAAAATATTTACCGCAGTAATTATTCAAAATGTCTAAAAATAAAAGTTACCTATTTACACAATTTGAACATCCTGATTCCAAATATGGAATCCATTTTCCTAAATTCAAAACACAGAAGTGGCAGAAATTAATTTAAAATTAATTCCCGCTGTCAAAACAAAAAGCGTGTTTTTAAGAGATAATAACTATCAAAAGATTGACACTTGTTTATGTTCGGTTTAATTGTAAAATTATGTCCAATGACCAACATTATATTAAATGGTAAAAATATATTCTAAATATACTTTAAAACTACTAAAATTCATAATTTATCACTATTAATTATTTTGATTAAAAAAGTTGTTTTTAATTAAAATTTAGTAATTTTCACTATTCATCAAAATATGAAAGTTATCCGAAAAGTACCAAAATTTCACCTTAGGATAAATTTGATATTCCGAGTCCAAAAATGAAGTCCATTTTCAAATATAAAATATATATAATTTCAAAAAGTAGGTATTACTATTCACAACGGCTAGTTTAATTAGTTGTGGTGTGTGTTAGAACTCGAGGTTGCGTACAACACACGCTATCGCATTATTCAAAGGGAAACGTACCGTAGAAGCTTGGGGTGTTTCATTTTAAATTTTTTGATGTCCCCATTTAGTCAAAAAGTTTAAAATATTGTATTTAAAAAGGGTTCACTATTAAAAGTTGATAAAAGTGCAATACTGAAAATGAATTTGTTCTTGCATTATATCTAAGAAACTCATAATATGGATTCTAAAATTATAAGGATTATATAAAGTTTAAAATTTAGATAATACTATTCATAACCTCTTTTGAATGGCTTTTTTTTGTAAGTCATGGTGTGATTGAACTCGGTGTTGCGTGTAGTGCATGTTATTGAATTATTTTGAAGAAATAACACACTATGAAATCTTGGGGTGTTACATTTGGAAAATGAAAAAAATATTCCATTAAATTTTTTGGTAAAAAATTAAACATGGGTAAAAATGACTCTAACCAATCAATGTAGAATATTATTTGTCTTATTTAAAACAATTTATGAAAACATGGACATGGAATAGAATGTTTTTGATAAAAAAGGGAAATGAAGTCAATTTTCCTTAAAAATATATTTTCATTCTCATAAATACATTAAATGGGGAAAATAGAAGGAGAAAATGCATTTTAATTATATAAATATTGGATAAAAAAATAATTTGTTTCTTGAGAGATAAATTTTATAATTTCACTATTCTAAAATTAATCATAAGCAATCCGGATATGCAATAATATTATAACATAAAACTTTTACCTCGAGTTATCCTTACGTTGAAAAAACTATAATGTAATATATAATAATCCTAGATTTATTATATTCATATATAAAATCCATTTTATTAATTATAATATAAAATAATATCCCATTAAAAAATTTCAACACCCCCTTTTTTTAATAATTTCTGAAAAAATGTTTACTTCCATGTGGTAAATGTTTCATTAATCATGAGTATTTTAGTTCAGTAGTTCTTTACCTTATATATTTATCATGTTTTCATCACCTAAAAAAAATAATTATGATATAATTATCATAAATAGTTATTATATACATAATTATAGTCATTCATTAAATATATATAGATAAATAGTAATTACACTGTTCATAGAGACAGTAGGGCATACGTATGCATCAACATTGTTTTCATTTTCAAAAAAATATAAACATAAAAATAAAATATTAATTGGAAGTTATTTTATAATAATTATATCATATATATAATATATATTCCTAAAATCATTCCTCATAATCTTCAAATGATAAATTAATCACAACGTTTCGTGGAGGTGGTAGTCCAAACATACACCCAAATGACTGTATAATTTCCCAATAGATTGGATGGTAAGTAGGTAGACATGATATTACTATTTTAGATGTATAATAATGTCATAAATATAATATATCAACATTAAATCTATATTAATACCCATATATACAAGATGTTTATTAAAAGTGAATTGAATCTCTTTGTAGAGAGGGTAAGTCATACATACACATGAGTGATACCTTCACATCTGCTTTCATGTGAAAGTGTAACACCCCGAGATTTTATGAAAAATATTCTTTTTAATTTCATTAATGTCTTGTGTTATACGCTACACCAAAAGGAGCTTTCAAAAAACAAATCTCTGACCTGGCTTGAATTACACGCAATCGCGACCTTCCTCGATAGTGTGTTGTACGCAACACCAAGTTTCGCTAAACAACGATATGCTATTAGGATATTATTAAAACTAGCCGTTATGAATAGTAATAACCACTTTTTGAAATTTTGTAAATTTTATTTTTCAAAATGGTCTTCATTTTTGGATTCGGAATATCGAAATTATCTTAGGGTGAATTTTTGGTGATTTTCGGATAACTTTCACATTTTGATGAATAGTGAAAATTACTAAATTTTAATTAAAAACAACTTCTTCAATCGAAATAATTAATAGTGATAAGTTATTAATTTGAGTGATTTTAAAGTATATTTAGAATATATTTTTACAATTTAATACAATGTTGGTCATTGGATGTAATTTCACATTTAAACCAGTTATAAACAAGTGTCAATCTTTTGGTAGTTATTATCTCTTAAAAACACTCTATTTGTTTTGACGACGGGAATTAATTTTTAAATTAATTAATTCAACTGATATGTTTTGAATTTGGTAAAATATAAATCATTTTTGAGTTCATAATATCAAATATAGCTTAGGCCTAATTTTTGGTATTTTTCTGAAAACATTCAATTTTTGATGAATAGTGAAACCACTAAGTGGTAGTTAAAAAAAACTGAATTTTTCATAAAACTTAATTTTACCGCTTCTGTGAGTGGAATTTCAAAAATCCGAGAGACACTGCTGATTTTAGTAAGTAAAATGTGGTTCAATGAGATGAAAATAATTTTTGGTGAATAGTAACTTTTTACTTTTATTTACCACGGTTAAAAGTAAATAGGGTAATTAAAGGTAAAAATGATATTATTATTACCCTAACACATGTCCAAATTCTATTGGATAAGTGTAATTCGACCAAAAACAAGCTTAGGAATAAAATATGACCATTTAGGCCCACTTGGATTAGATTAGGACATTTATTATTAATTTATTTAAAGAAGGGTTAAAAGAGTTAAAATCAAAGTTTATTTACTAAAACATTTTTAATATAGGGTTATACATAAGATAAATTCGATTGTAAATATTAATTATAAAGATAAAAAGATTTCCTACATAATGGTATTTTATTTGTAATTTTTAGACATTAAATAATTTAATTTATTTATGACACAACGATGATGCAGTAATTATCTTATTAATGAAATATTGACATAATTGATGTTATAAATACCCAAATAAATATAATTTGAGACTTTTTATGAATTCCACTAATTTTATAGGTTAATATGACATGTTAGTATTGATTTAATTAACTTTTTTCGAACTTATCATTCTGTTATGATTTTCAAAAAAATCAATTAATAAATAGTGTCAAAATTGACATAAAATAGTTTTTAAAACAAATATTATATTATTAATTGTTATTTTATTCCTAAAAATCTATAGTTCGGCCAAATGACTTAGATACGGTTATATATATTAATAATAAACAACTTGGGGTTCGATTGGCTTCTTATGGTAAGTTTATTAAGCTTATAGTATAAGAACACAAGAAGACACGGTAAAAGTAAAATTATTTAACTTAATGTTAAATCTAAATGATAAGGTTAAAATAGGAACCTAAACTTGTCTAAATTATATTGGATGAGAGGATTTCGACCCATCCCCACCTTAGCCTCTAAATAAATCAATTTGGAGCTATTTAAAACCGAACTTGACTTTATAATAAAATAATATTTTTAGTTATTCCAAAGGTGCCCCTCTCCTCCCTTATAAAAGGGCACCTCCTCCCTCTCTTCCTCACACAACTTTGAGCATTCAAGATCGGAAACCCCTACCAAAATCTCTTCTAGACTTCCCTAGTATCATCATAGAGGTCCTGGTCGTCTTCAAAGACCATCCATAGTTCTTTAAGTGAAGGTTAAGAAAAGGCGCGTCAAAAAGAGGTAATATCCATTACCGATCTTTTTCAATTTCTTTCTTCTTCAACTTCTTCTTCTTTAGTTGTTTCATGATAAATTAATAACATAAGTATTTCTTATATACTGATATGTTATTATAAATATGAAACAACTCTAATTAACCTTCTATCCATCCAACGGATAAAGGAAATCACCGCGCATGCGTACGTACGGAATACCGTCTCCACGCCGTGGTGTAATCTATTTTACGCCACCACCATAATTGGATGGGTATAATGGTGTAATGAGTAAATATATATGATTATTATAAAGTTATATTGATACTGAAATATTATACATACACTTAAACAAAATTCCACGATCATGGGAACGATATCATCGCTCGTGCGTACGTACGGACTACCGTCTCCACGACGCGATGAGATTCATTCTCCATGTTAACCATTTAAGAATGATTATAAAGTATATATAAGAAATAATAATGAAATATAAGACATTATAAAGCTACTGGATTTATGTATATATGTATGTCATCCACTTACTTCCATTCAAGACAATAAGGAAAGGAAAACAGCGTTCATGCGTACGTACGGACTACCGTCTCCATGAATGGTGTGTTTCATTTCATTTATCTATCTATTATATATATATATATATATACTGAATGTATATGATATATAAATCATGATTTATATTCTGGAAGTAAGTAAATCATGATATAAGTAATAATAATGTCAAGAACAACAAGTCCAAACATGGACGACAAAGGAAACAATTTTACCCAAAACGCTCTTTAACATGGAATTTACAAAAGAACGGGTAATATAAAGTCATAAGTGAACCATATATGATATCATAACAATTAATATGATTCTGTAATAAGTCAATGACATTATTTAAATCATTATACAAGAGGTTTGGACACTTACGAAGCAAATCAGACCTAAGGTAAGGGAAAATATCACAATCTCATTTTTATCCGAGATTGTTTATTCGTAAGTATTTACTAGGGTGTATTTTATCATCCACATCCATGTTTCATCAATATGTAATATTATTTCCATCCACCTACAATTGTTTAAATCCATTTTTAACCTTCGGTGAGTATTTAGTAAAGGATATGAAAGGAATCTTTTGTCGTTTTTCGTACGAGGTACTTTTTGACTTTTCCGACAAAAGTACAAGAAGAATGTTTTTTTAACTTATACGACAAGAATGGATTTTTAAAACTATATTTCCAAAAAGCTTACTTTACAAGTTTTCAAGTTTATTTTTAATCAACTTATTTTTGTTTAAAATTTTATGGCATGTTATGAAAGGATAAATGTTTTTGAAGTAGAAATGATATTTTCCTCAGGAATGGAGTTCAAGTGTTTTATCAAAATTATTTTCCATCTAAGATAATATAGGGTTCTGTTTATATCCCTATTATTACATTGATTTGATTATGTTGTGATGGAATTATTTTTATGAATTCCTTTATCTTATATGAATTGTTTTATGATGTCATGTTGTTTAAGAATTCCATTTTTATTACATGGGTTATGCTATGATGTATGATTTATGATTTTGTGGCACACATAAGAATGCTATCATTATGAGATGGGTGGGACCTATATCTCCCTCCAATGCATTGGGTAAAGATTTTATATCTCATGAGACAGACATGGCTGGAACAGTAGGTTATACCGGTTCAGTGAAATAGGACTGAAACGAGGGTGACTCGGTTCAGAAAGGGACTTTGTCCACTAAGATAGTCTTGGCAATGAGTCTTGACTAACAAGAAATGATTCTCTATGATTATGTGTGTATGGAACAAAGTTTCATGTTTTAAGTTATGATTATTGTGATTACATTTCACTGCCATGATTTATCCCATGTTATGAAATTATGATCTCTTTTGCAGGTTAAGATTTCCAAAAGTTATGTTCTTGTGTATACGATGTGATTGATATTTCTTTTGTTTACCCTTACTGAGCATTTGAGCTCACCCTTTTATGTTTTATTTTCCCCAGGATATAAAGAAAGGTTTTAGGTATAAAAAAGAAGAAGATCTTTATGGGAGATGTTGAAGATCTTTCACCAGGATTAGAAGATTATATTCCGAGTTTCCAAAGACACTAAACTATTACGATCCTTGTGTGTGTGTTTTTGTTATGTACTAAGTATTCCGCAAAAGTAATGTAATGTCCATGTACGTCAGGCTCTGGGTCTCTACAGTTGGTATCAGAGGAAAGGTTTAGTCATCCTTTGGAAACTAGGATGCGAAAATGTTAGTGAGATCCCTAGAGATATTTCTAAGGTATGACTAGGGATGTCCCTAAGGTTAAGTATACATATAGGTTATAGTACTAGAATTACGCTAACGATCATAGAATTAAAACTAAGATGTTAGATATTGAAGGTACTCCCCCTTTATTATGTTGTTTTCCCTAGCATGATTTTTTCCTCTCACACTATTCTTTTTGGGTTTTAGATGATGGCTGGAACCCGAAGTAACCATGTTGATCAATGCAATGGACAATGAAATGATTGCCCTCCTAAACAAACAAATGTTATGGGAGATGGAGTGAAAAATATTATTGCTATACTTACACAATCTATGCATCATTCTGGACTTCCAAATGAGCAGAGAAGGGAACAATATTATATTGGGTCCTTCATGAGGCAACGTCCACCTTCTTTCAGTGGGTATTCTGATCCACATGTTGCTGAACAATGGATCAGTACCACTAAAAAGATATTTTCAGTTCTTCAATGTTCTGAGCATGATTAATCCATCTTAGAAGTATATCGTTTGGAAGGTGAAGCTGATCAATGGTGGAATCTTATCAAGAATACGAGGCTAAGAGATGAAATTGAGTCCATGGAATGGGACGAGTTCAAGAACTTGTTTTTCAGTAAGTACTTCCCTCGTATTCTTCGAACAAAGATGGAAAAGGAGTTTCTTGAGCTGAAGCAGAAGGATGATGAATCTGTTGGTATATACGAAGCGAATTTTACAAGACTTGCAAGGTATTCATCTGGCATTATCATCCAACCTGAAAGTAAAGTTGATCTATTTTTTCAGTGGCTTAAAACCAAGTCTTCGAAGGGCATTAACTATAAGAGACTTCAGTAGCTATGAAGAAATGGTGCGTTGTGCTATGAAGGTAGAAATGGAAGTTGGAGTTACATATCCATCTCATGGTTTTGAAAAGAAACGAAAGATGGAGTTCAAGGAGAAATCTCAAAATAATGGTGAAAAGAAGATGAATGTTTCCTCATGCACAAAGTGTGGAAAGAAGCATGGTGGAGATTGTCTTAAAGGGACTAGAAAATGTTTTAAGTGTGGAAAAGAAGGTCATCGAGCAGCTGAGTGTCGAAGTAATGGAAAAAGGGTTTCTAATGATGTGAATAAAGAAAAGACTGCATAGAACGCACCAACAACACTTCAATGCTTCAAGTGCAAGGAAATAGGGAATTATGCTAATAAATTCCCTAATCCAAGGGTTAGTAATGATCAACATGAGCAACCACTTAAGGAAAAGGACAAAGGGAAGTCACATGCGATCACTATTGGCGATGTTGAATATGAAAACGATGTGGTGGAATGATTAAGTGTTTATGTAATGGGATTCCAAAATAATGTTGTATCATGGAGTATTGGAATATTTATGTATTGGTATAATGTGGTATTCAAAGTGATTGAGATATTTTTGGAAATAAGATGATATGCGCATAGTGAAGGGAAAACGAGAAAATGAAATGTTTAACAGTATTTATGAGCTCATGATTGATATAAGGACTAAGTGATATCATGGATTGAGTATATATAATTTTGAGGAATTTTGGTATGTGGTAAGTGTTAACGTTTAACTGCATTCATGTTTTCAATAAGGTTCAATGGGTATTCAAGAGAATACATGATTAAGGCCTTTGAATGTTTAGAATGTGACCAACAAGACATATCTTATGATATATGGGGATCAACGATGGTATTAAATCTCTGGTAATCGTTTTCACTATATTATGAGTGTGGACTGAAGTATTATGGATAAGCCTAAAGATTGGAATGGATTATGTTGGACAGAAGTTATTATTGTTTAAGGATAGAACTTTTTTTGATATTACTGATGGGATTTTATAGTAATGTAGTTTTAGAAAAAGGACAACCTGCAGGACGTGCGACAGCCCATCGCGTCGGACAAGGCTGTGGGAATCGAACCCACAACCGAAGTGCGACTGGCCTTTATCGCCTACCACTGACCTACAGGAAGTCCCTGGTTAGTAGAAACTAATTTTAATTTATTAAGCGGTATGATATATGAAGTATAAGCTCATTTTTGGAACCATATACTATTAACCATAAGATGGACTTATAACGTTTGCTAACCTTTTGTTTGAAAGAGATGGAATGACCCATCATTCTATCACATGATCTGCTAACACATCACGAATGAAAAATTCAACTTCACTTCTTTAAGAGATGAAGTGGAAATTGTCCAAAGAACGACAAACAGTGAGACTATACCAAAATCACGAAAGTATTTCTCCTAATTCCAATTTCATCAACTTTAGGGAAATGATCTTGAAAACCAAAAATGTTGTCCTAGTGCTCTTATATCTGATTAATCAGATGGTACCTTAGATCGTCACAAATTTATGGATTTGTGATTGCTGGATTTTCCATAGCCATGTTCTCTACCACTCTCCATCAGAACATGATGGTCAGATTTCTCTTCCATATCCATATTTTCACCTATGTGGAAACCCATTGATTAGTTTATTTGGGTAACCGTTACTTCTCATACTTTTGTTTTTAAAGATTGGTTTTGGTATTCCTTTTTACGATGTGGGTTTTGATTAAAGAAACTTTCGAATAGTAAACCATTTATAACCCCGACAAATTTCGAGGGAGAAATTCATTTTAAGGGGGGTAGAATGTAACACCCCGAGATTTTATGAAAAATATTCATTTTAATTTCATTAATGTCTTGTGTGATACGCTACACCAAAAGGGGCTTTCACAACACACATCTCTTACTTGGCTTGAATTACACGCAATCGCGACCTTCCACGATAGCGTGTGTTGTACGCAACACCAAGTTTCGCTAAACAACGATATGCTATTAAGATATTATTAAAAATAGCCGTTATGAATAGTAATAACCACATTTTGAAATTTTGTAAATTTTATTTTTCAAAATGGACTTCATTTTTGGATTCGGAATATCGAAATTAGCTTAGGGTGAAATTTTGGTGATTTTCGGATAACTTTCATATTTTGATGAATAGTGAAAATTACTAAATTTTAATTAAAAACAACTTTTTCAATCGAAATAATTAATATTGATAAGTTATTAATTTGAGTGATTTTAAAGTATATTTAGAATATATTTTTACAATTTACTACAATGTTGGTCATTGGATGTAATTTCACATTTAAACCAGTTATAAACAAGTGTCAATCTTTTGATAGTTATTATCTCTTAAAAACATGCTATTTGTTTTGACGATAGGAATTAATTTTTAAATTAATTAATTCAACTGATATGTTTCGAATTTGGTAAAATATAAATCATTTTTGAGTTCATAATATCAAATATAGCTTTGGCCTAATTTTTGGTATTTTTCTGAAAACTTTCAATTTTTGATAAATAGTGAAACCACTAAGTGGTAGTTAAAAAAAACTGAATTTTTCATAAAACTTAATTTTACCACTTCTGTGAGTGGAATTTCAAAACTCCGAGAGACACGGTTGATTTTATTAAGTAAAATGTGGTTCAATGAGATGAAAATAATTTTTGGTGAATAGTAGCTTTTTACTTTTATTTACCACGGTTAAAAGTAAATAGGGTAATTAAAGGTAAAAATGATATTATTATTACCCTAACACATGTCCAAATTCTATTGGATAAGTGTAATTCGACCAAAAACAAGCTTAGAAATAAAATATGACCATTTAGGCCCACTTGGATTAGATTAGGACATTTATTATTAATTTATTTAAAGAAGGGTTAAAAGAGTTAAAATCAAAGTTTATTTACTAAAACATTTTTAATATAGGGTTATACATAAGATAAATTCGATTGTAAATATTAATTATAAAGATAAAAAGATTTCCTACATAATGGTATTTTATTTGTAATTTTTAGACATTAAATAATTTAATTTATTTATGACACAACGATGATGCAGTAATTATCTTATTAATGAAATATTGACATAATTGATGTTATAAATACCCAAATAAATATAATTTGAGACTTTTTATAAATTCCACTACTTTTATAGGTTAATATGACATGTTATTATTGATTTAATTAACTTTTTTCGAACTTATCATTCTTTTATGATTTTCACAAAAATCAATTACTAAATAGTGTCAAAATTGACATAAAATAGTTTTTAAAACAAATATTATATTATTAATTGTTATCTTATTCCTAAAAATCTAAGGTTCGGTAAAATTACTTAGATAAGGTTATATATATTAATAATAAACAACTTGGGGTTCGATTGGCTTCTTATAGTAAGTTTATTAACCTTATAGTATAAGAACACAAGAAGACACGGTAAAAGTAAAATTATTTAACTTAATGTTAAATCAAAATGATAGGGTTAAAATAGGAACCTAAACTTGTCTAAATTATATTTTATGAGAGGATTTCGACCCATCCCCACCTTAGCCTCTAAATAAATCAATTTGGAGCTATTTAAAACCGAACTTGACTTTATAATAAAATAATATTTCTAGTTATTCCAAAGGTGCCCCTCTCCTCCCTTATAAAATGGCACCTCCTCCCTCTCTTCCTCACACAACTTTGAGCATTCAAGCTCGGCAAACCCCTCCCAAAATCTCTTCTCCACTTCCCTAGTATCATCATAGAGGTCCTGGTATTTTTCAAAGACCATCCATAGTTCTTTAAGTGAAGGTTAAGAAAAGGCGCGTCAAAAAGAGGTAATATCCATTACCGATCTTTTTCAATTTATTTCTTCTTCAACTTCTTCTTCTTTAGTTGTCTCATGATAAATTAATAACATCAGTATTTCTTATATACTGATATGTCATTATAAATATGAAACAACTCTAATTAACCTTCTATCAGTCCTATGGTAAAAGGAAATCACCGCGCGTGCGTAAGTATGGAATACCGTCTCCACGCCGTGGTGTAATCTATTTTCCGCCACCACCTTAATTGGATGGGTATAATGGTGTAATGAGTAACTATATATGATTATTATAAATTTATATTGATACTGAAATAGTATACATACACTTCAACAAAATTCCACGACCATGGGAACGATATCATCGCTCGTGCGTACGTACGGACTACCGTCTCCACGACTCGATGAGATTCATTCTCCATGTTAACAATTTAAGAATGATTATAAAGTATATATTAGAAATAATAATGAAATATATGACATTATAAAGCTACTGGATTTATGTATATATGTATGTCATCTACTTACATCCATTCAAGACAATAAGGAAAGGAAAACATCGTTCATGCGTACGTACGGACTACGGTCTCCATGAACGGTGTGTTTCATTTCATTTATCTATCTATTATATATATATATATACTGAATATATATGATATATAAATCATGTTTTATATTCTGGAAGTAAGTAAATCATGATATAAGTAATAATAATGTCAAGAACAACAAGTCCAAACATGGACGACAAAGGAAACAATTTTACCCAAAACGCTCTTTAACATGGAATTTACAAAAGAACGGGTAATATAAAGTCATAAGTGAACCATATATGATATCATAACAATGAATATGATTCTGTAATAAGTCAATGACATTATATAAATAATTATACAGGAGGTTCGGACACTTACGAAGCAAATCGGACCTAAGGTAAGGGGAAATATCACAATCTCATTTTTATCCGAGATTGTTTATTCGTAAGTATTTACTGGGGTGTATTTTATCATCCACATCCATGTTTCATCAATATGTAATATTTTTTCCATCCACCTAAAATTGTTTAAATACATTTTTACCCTTCGGTGAGTTTTTAGTAAAGGATATGAAAGGAATCTTTTGTCGTTTTTCGTACGAGGTACTTTTTGACTTTTCCGACTAAAGTACGAGAAGAATGTTTTTTTAACTTATACGGCATGAATGGATTTTTAAAACTATATTTCCAAGAAGCTTCCTTTACAAGTTTTCAAGTTTATTTTTAATCAACTTATTTTTGTTTAAAATTGTATGGCATGTTATGAAAGGATAAATGTTTTTGAAGTAGAAATGATATTTTCCTCAAGAATGGAGTTCAAGTGTTTTATCAAAATTATTTTCCATCTAAGATAATATAGGGTTCTGTTTATATACCTATTATTACATTGATTTGATTATGTTGTGATGGAATTATTTTTATGAATTCCTTTATCTTATATGAATTTTTTTATGATGTGATGTTGTTTAAGAATTCCATTTTTATTATATGGGTTATGCTATGATGTATGATTTATGATTTTGTGGCACACATAAGAATGGTATCATTATGAGATGGGTGGGACCTATATCTCCCTACAATGTATTGGGTAAAGATTTTATATCTCATGAGATAGACATGGATGGAACGTTAGGTTATACCGGTTCAGTGAAACAGGACTGAAACGAGGGTGACTATGTTCAGAAAGGGACTTTGTCCACTAAGATAGTCTTGGAAATGAGTCTTGACTAAAAAGAAATGATTCTCTATTATTATGTGTGTATGGAACAAAGTTTCATGTTTTAAGTTATGTTTATTGTGATTACATTTCACTGCCATTATTTATCCCATGTTATGAAATTATGATCTCTTTTGCAGGTTAAGATTTCCAAAAGTTATGTGCTTGTGTATACGATGTGATTGATATTTTTTTGTTTACCCTTACTGAGCATTTGAGCTCACCCTTTTATGTTTTATTTTCCCCAGGATATAAAGAAAGGTTTTAGGTATAAAAAAAAGAAGATATTTATGGGAGATGTTGAAGATCTTTCACCAGGATTAGAAGATTATATTTCGAGTTTCCAAAGACACTAAACTATTACGATCCTTGTGTGTGTGTTTTTGTTATGTACTAAGTATTCCGCAAAAGTAATGTAATGTACATGTACGTCAGGATCCGGGTCTCTACAGAAAGAGTATGTATAATGGTATTTTAATAATTATATTAAAATTTATGAATATTTAAGATACTAAATTTATTATTTAATTATCTTTAAAATTGATTCAGTAGAGGTAAAGTAGAGTAGAAAAGAAAGTGATCGGTTAAGGAGATGACCTCTTCTTTTAAAACAATCTTATAGATCACCTCTAAAGGGCTCTAGGGTTAGTATTTTGTCATGAAATAAAATATATAATATGTTTATAGTGAATATAATACGGTTAATTTTTAGATTTTTTTCATTATTGAAGGCTCAATGTGGTGTGAATAAGTAAGGGATAAGGTTACCTTTAATAATTGTGGTGAGAGGTACTTTTGATTTTCTCAAAACATTTAATAATAAAAAATTAATTATCAACAACATTTACACTAAATGGACCTTAATTCAATGATTAGGTAATATAGGGTTGTAATACCCCAAAAATTTAGAATTTGGACATGTTGTCATATCATTTTAAACATTATAATTTTGATAAAAGCATAGTTAACAAATTTAATATTTATGTATGTTATTAATATTTCAATATTAAAGGGTTATAATTTTTACTTATAAGATGGAAATTGGAAAATAAATGAAAAATTTATGATATTTGGGACAAAATAATATCCAAAATGTACTATTTAATCATTTTTATGATTTTTAAAAAATGTTAAAAATATTTGTTTGATATAAGATCACCATTCTAAATTTTGGAATTTTTCGTTCAATTTAACATTAAATACATCAAGACCAAGGGGAAATTTTAATATAATTTTTTCTCACATCACTAATATTTCATGAAGATCAAGAAAATTAGTGGTTAAATTTTTCTAAAACAAATTATATCACTTTCAATATATTATAAATCATTTCTTATATTTTTTGATAAATAGAGAAGTAGTTTCGTAGTGTTTCATAAGAAATTATGTTCATTATATAATTATTAAAAATAGAAAATTATTAAAATAATTAAAATAATTTCATTTATCACAAAATAGGTACATATATTAATTCACAACTAAAATTTGTCTCTATGTAGATGCATATGAGATATTAAATATAAAGAGAGTGACATTTTGTAGCTTTCTTTGATTTAAATAATATAAGTCATTTTATTTGAAAAGTTTAAATTAAACAAATAAATTTTTATCATAGGGTGATAGGTGCCAAATTTTATTCATCAAATAATAATTATGTTGAAATATTATGGCCTTGTAACTTATTTTTAACATAAATTAACCAAATTTTCCCTTCTACTGAGGTGATAAATTTTACAATGGTTATTATTCATATTGACAAAAAAAATAGATCTATTTATCAAATTTAAAAATCATAGTTAAAAAACATGTAATCAATTTTATCAAATTCAATATGTAAAATAAAAAAACATTAATTTTAAATTATGATCTCAAAAAGTCACAAAAACTTCTTTTTAGAAAAAAAATACATTTTTTGCCTAAAATATGTTTTTTTCTTATCTTATTCACAGAAAAATATTTTTTGAATGTTTAACAAATTTGATAAATAAAATAATATGTTCATTTAATTAAAATAATTTTCAAACAGTGAATAGATTAATTTATTATCATAAATAAACTATGTGTATAAAAATAGCATTTTAGAAAAAAAATTCTTTTTATTTGAAATGATATTTTTTCATTTAAATTCAATTGATAACCTATGAATTAATTTGTTTACTTATAGAGAAATAAATTTTTCATAATTAATTTATTCCTATTAATACATTCTAATCTAATGTCTAGGTAAAAATTCAACTTATATAATAATATTTTAATTGTATATCGTTGTTTGTTTAAACTTGGTGTTGCATGTAACACAAGAAATAGAGTAAATAAACATATTTAAAGAGAAATATTTCATAAAAATCTTGTGGTGTTGTATTCTAACACCATTAAAATAAATTTCACCCTAAAAATTATTTACTCAGACACAAAAATATGTGAGTAATTATCCCCATCAGATCTACAGGTTCCCCTATAGCTTCACCAAATTTTTGGTTTCACCACAACACATTAATTAGGCCGGATGCCATATTTCATAGCACTTTAAGTATATGATCTATAATATCTATTGATTATTCTTCATAAAAAAGATATTTATCCAATGATATGACCTTTCAGTTTAGTAAATGTGAAGGATACTTCATGTACTTCCTTAATAGAGATAAATGGAACACGTCATGAATTATAAAGACATTTGGTGTAAGTGCCAATTGATAAGAAAATATATTGATAAAATCAATAATTTTTAAATAAATTATATACATAGGGATTATTTCTCTAATATTTATAATTCTCATTACTCTCTTCTTTGGATATAGTCATAGGAATACCTTTTCACTAACTTCAAACTCTATATAAATATGATGTTTGTCATCATAAATTTTTATCGACTCTAATATGGTCTTATATTTTGTTTAATATCTATAACCTCATATTCCATTTACTCATATAAATTAGTTCTCAATAATTCTCAAACAACATTACATTATGATGCTGTTCTGCATTTCCTACCATAGAGGGATTTATAAGGAGCCATATGTATACATGAGTAAATGTTGATGTTGTAAAAAAATTCAACCAAATGAAGGTGTTGTCCTAACCACCTCTGAAATACATAGATAAATATTCTAACATAAATTATATAGTTTTAATAATACTCTCAAGTTGACTATATTTTTTAGGATGATAAGTACTTTTAAATCCTAAATATATAATCCAATCCTCCTGAATAATTATCCATACACCATGGTACACTTCAATTCCCAATAAAATACAATTAATAGTGGTACACCATGAAATATTAGTTATTTCTTAATGTATAACTAAGTAATTTGATCAAGAGTTGAATCCTATCATATGGAAATAAAGTGATCTGAATTTATAAGGATATAAAATACAATCCATATAGAATTATAAACTTTAGATGTTTTTATTTGTCAAATGATAAAAAACTTCGGCGATGTCTTCCCATTTTCATTCTAGTATGGGTAATGGTAGTAATATCCCCTTTGACTTTATCATCTCAACCTTAACTTTCCAGTATACCATGTATAAAGACAAAAACTATTCAATATCTCTCTTCATTCCATCCCAATATAAATAATATTTAAATTAACTATAAATATTTATACTTCTAGGAATAATAGGGAATAAATAACTATGATCTTTATCTAATTTATCCTTCAGTTATGGTAACAAAGGGACACAAAAATGGTTCCTAAACATTTTTATTTCATCCCAATCTAGGTCACACTAAGGAACATTTTATACCTTATATTTTATCTCAACATCTTCCTTCCATGACTTTTTAAACATTACATATTGGTATGGTTGAAAAATCATTTTAAAAGATAATATTTCTCCACATTATTTAATATTTAAATATTTATCATTTGTTAGTCCAATAATATTAGATCTTATATGATCCTCATCATAGAAAAACTAGTAAGTTCCTTCTAGTTCAAGGAATGATCTATCATGTCCACTTACTCTCGGTGGCAATGAATGGATTATTCATAATACTTAATCAATACCAACCATCCTATTTTTCTCATCCTCTTCTCTTTTTTATTGAAAATATTCTCAAACATTTTCCATTATATATTTCACACCATTCACCATAAAAATAGTGCATCTATATCTCTAAGGAAATAATTAACACAACTAACTATAAATCATTATTTGAATAATTTTTCTCATAGACATTCAAGAGTCATGATATATATCATATAACAATCTCATTATTCATGAGGATGGAACCAAATACATTCCTTTAAGGATCAAATTAGATTACAAACCCTTCTCCAAAATATGGTATTTGAAGGAAATGGTCAAATATTTTCCTTCTTTTCATACCAAGAAATCATTCATCACATTCATCCATCTAAATTAACATAGATCCCTTCATAGGTAACTTAATGAGTTGAATCTGTAGACATGAAAAATTCTCCAAAAGCACCGATAATATATTTATAACCCAAGAAACCTACAGATCTAAATCATAATAGTTAATCTAGGAATTTTTTTAATAAATTATGACATTTATGGGTCTACTGATATAAATCCACTTATGATTATATGACCCAACAATGAAACATTCCAACGGAAAAATTATCTATTGGTAAATTTTTTATAAAACGTCACCTTCCTTAGAGACTTTAGCAAAACTATCAAATTATCATCGTGATATTAATTTCTCATTATGCATATAAGAATAAAATCTATAAATACTATGAAAAATTGATCAAGGTAATATCTAAAGATTATGTTCATCAAATCCATGATGATAGTGTAGGAATTATTAATACCAAATGGAATAACTATAAATTCATAGTGTCCATACCCTGTATGAAATGATTTATTCAGTATATCATCCTTCTTCACCATTAATTTATGATATCTAAAATAGCGATAAATCTTAAAAAATTATTGATCTTTGTAATGTTTTTCATGTATGTCATCAATTTAGGGTATATAATAATTTTTCTTGATATTGTTCTTCTTAAATTCTTGATAATCAATGCATAGTCTCATTGATAAATCATTATTCTTAAAAAAGGAAAAGGCGCACCCCAATGTGACAAATTTGGCCTAATGAATCCCATTTCAATATTATCATAGTTTTGGTTCATCAATTAATCTATGTCAATCAGATCCATTCTATATGGAATGATGGAAATAGGTGTAGTACTATATATGAGTTATATTGAACACTCGGCTTTGTGATTCGGTGGTAGGGTACAAAACTCTTATGGAAAAACCTTAATAAAATTCTAAAAGATAAGAATATATTCACTGTTTATCTTCTAGACAATTATCTAAGATAAATTCCTTTTTTAAATAGGAACCATGGCTCATGGTATGGATGCAATTTCAATCAAAATTTTATTTTTCTTAACATAATTATCTGTGAACATATATTGGTTTGAAATATAAAATTTGAATTCTCTTACATGAAAATTAGTGTTTTATTTATTTAATTAAATCTTATCCATTCCTAAAATAACATAAAATTCAATTATATTATGAATAAAAATATTTTTAGGTAGCACATTCCCACAAAATTATATAAGGGAATAATCATAATCATCAGATGTTTTCATCATACTATTAGGGGTTTTTACTGATAACTCATAATATGTAAATTTTAGAATTACTATAATACCCCTATCAAATTATTCAGATATAAAACAGAGGATAGACCTAGAACTATATAATACAATAATAGTTCTTGATTGGATAATAAATGTACATTTTACCACATCATTATTGTAACCCACTTTGGTCGTTATGATTAAAGAAGATTTCATTTTCTTTGGGTTTATGAGTTGTTTGATGTTGATCATAATTTATTTTTGGATTCATGCAAATTTGAAATAATTCCCATAATCCTTTCACCTGATGCATTGGAACATGGGTGGTGCATTAATAGGAATTTTCCATTCCTCCATTGTATCATATTTGTTTTTCACCAACTTTTAATGTTCATAATTTCACTGACTAGCATTACCATATTTAACACACATCCTACTTCCAATCAATTTAATATAATGTTGTTTCTTCCCATAGTTATTATGTGTAGCTGATTACAATTTCATTCCACCATGTGATTTATTCAAGTTCTCATTAGATGAGACCTTCCATTTCATATCAAAATCATGGGACTTGTGTGAATCTCCAATTTTAATTCATACAGTGAGTGCCCAATGACAGAAATCATCCTAGATATTAATGTATCTTATAAATAACTCTTTTTTGAGATTTTTATTTAAGAAACTAATGAAATGATCACTTTTTGTAGGGAGATGATTAAACTAGAATTGTAACATGAATCTCTTGTACAAATATATTAATAAGTACTGGTAGATTTATTACCATTTTTCTTCAGTTCATGAAATTTACTCTCTAACCTTGTGAATATAATACAAGGTAAGTGTATACTAAAGAATATTCCCTTAATCTCACCATGCTCTATAGAGTCAATATCTTCCTCTTGTTTGGTATTTCAGATAAGATTCGACCATTGATTTTCTTCTCCATCAAATGATATCTTCTAGAATAAAATTCTTGTGATATTAATATTGTTGAATAGAAAATATATTCAATATAACTGAAATATTTCTCAGTGTCTAGTGGATGAGTATACAAACTAAAAGATGGTATCCATTTCCTCATGAAGGGCATGACAAAATGGTGATCCCTCCTTTTCTCATTTTTATCTCAATATGATTCATACCTTGAGAAAGTTATGAGAGAATGGAAAAACTATTTTACATTACTGCTACTATAACATTTGGTTAGATAGGTGGACATTCATTTCATTTTCTATCTCATTCAGCCTTAACATGATTCCTTTAGGATCTATCCATTTACTAAAACTAGAAAATCATTGTGTGAGAAAAATATAGTTAGAAACCACATAATCCTAAAAAATAATATATAGGATGTATAGATTGTGATCCATTATTTTATGAAACAATATGTTTAACCTAGTACAATCATGATAATTAAAAAAACATTAATATTTTATCATATACATAGAATTAGACTTTTTTTTAGGGTTGTTATCAATGTTTCCTATTCTTAGTTTCAAAAGGTGTACTAAAACTTAATCAAATACAATCTATAGTGACCCATATTTTCATAAATAGATATTAAATCTTAATAGATGAATGTTCATTACATAATAGTTTGATCCGTCTTGGATTATTTATGTCTAGTATCATTGGAAAGATGAAAAAAAATCAAATGGTTCATAAATTATATTCATTCTATATCACTTATTTCTTTGTAACATGGATCGTTAATAGAAAAACAAGACTCAATAGCTTTTTTTTATAACTAGGGGAAAGGAAAAATTAGAAAAGGGTGACATCAGATGCTTAGTAATGGTAAACAATGAAGATGTCAATTTTCACATAAGCATAACATGAGCATAAGGGTATAAGAGAATGATCTTACCATTTGAAAGCTACTCCCTATATATAAAATGACATAATACTAATTCATGGAATAAATATTAGAATTCTATAAGATATGAATCACAAGATAATCAATGAACATCAACCTAGAAATTTTGTCATAGAGATATGGAATTTATTTTTGGCATACACATAAGCATAGACAATTATTTCATTAGTATCCACAGATTAATGAGTAGGATATCATAGTGTAATGGGTTCTCTGCTAAAATTATTGTAGTTTTCATGGTTCACTCCCAAGAATATCATAGTGGATATAGTAAAATACTAAACACAGTTCACCCCGATTCCAGTCCTACTTATATCATTATATATCAATCATTAAGCAATGAGTTGGATGGATATATAGGTCACACCAATCCATATTTATAACGTAACCACTATCCATTAGAATAACATAACCACAATCCTTGGTTATAACATAACAACCATCCTTCTTTATAGCATAAAAACTAGAATATAATTAAAATAATAAATATATTCTCCATAAGATCATATATCATCAATTATATCATAGGATAAGAAAATAAATCGGTTTCATAAACAATTCACCAGAACATAACCAAAGGAAAAGAAATGGGTTTCATAAATAGTTCATCTCTTTATTATAAAATGAAAAAATCTAGAGAAAGAATAAATATGTTAACCTTGGATAATATGTCCAATAAAGAATAAGCAACATTGATGAATGTCATATTTGATTAAATTTTATTTTCAAATATCACATGGAAAATTCTTAAGGAAAACAACCTTACCATTTCGAAATAATATTATAGAAAAACCAAAGAATTATAAAGGAAGCCATTTTAAGTGAAAATAAAATTTTAAACAAGTAGATTATTATTAAACAAATTATTCTTGATGTAGGGAAATACCATTCATGTGGTATAAGTTAAAAAAATTTCATTCTATATTTTTTTTCAAAAAGGTCACAAAGTACATCATTTTCAAAATGAAAAAAAAAACATTTTAAAAAAAATAAAAAAAGGAAAAGAAAATATGAAATTAAAAAATCACAGGATAATATTAGAAACCTTATATAAAACATCTTAAAAAACAAGATATTGAATTTAATGGGTTTTCAAAAAAAGAGAGAAATGCCTTTGATTTTTCATAAAAATATATGTTCGTTCTTCAGAATACATATAATGTAGAAAATAAATGGAAAACATGTTTTTCAATAATATAATTATAGAAGTGTAATTTTTATAAGTTTTTATTGAATAAATCACAAGCTTCCATTAAAAGAAACTTAATCCCAAACAACCCTGATAAACAGGGAGATTGTAACATAAAACCATTACCTCAAGTTCACCATTTTTTAAAAAAATTAGCCTCCTGTATAAAAAATTAAATTTATTATATATCTATAATAGAGTTATTTTAATTCATTTAATATCATATATTATACCTTTATACAATTTCAACTATATTTTTTTTAATTATTTATTATTAAAATTGCTGATTCTGAGTGGTAAATGTTTCATTTACCAGGAGTATTTTAGTTTAGTAGTTTTGGTCATTTTATATTTATCTTTGTTCTATCAAAAAATAATAATCATTATTATATAAATAATATATATTAATTACATTATCAATAATTAATTTCTAATCAAGGAAAAGGAAGTAAAATAAAACAAACAAGCCAACACCCCCCCATGGGGAATGAAATAATAGAGACTGAGGGAATCCCCTCTAATCATGGTGACTCCCTTAGGCATCAAGCTATCCACCGTATGAAACTGAATGTTCTCTATACCAATAATACCCAATGTTTCCATGTGGTCCACAACTTTTCTCCCTTCCCACCATGTGTGTGATACTCTAGTATTATCACCAATGATATATCTATACTTTATGATGATATAGTCTATCGACCAAGGCAGGGTTCAATCACCATTCAAGTGGTTGTGAACTATCATCGAATCTATTTTAGCCTCCATAATATCTAATCCCCAATGAATGTATAACCTGATACATTTGAGAATTTCCATAGATTCTACCTGTATAGAATATCCATGTATTATTTTGATAGTATAAACCATGAAGATTGACCCACTTGCATCATGCACCACCCCACCTCTATGCATGGTACCTAGTACACAAAACGAATTACATTGTTCATGGAGACAGTAGACCCTACATTCAGATGAACATTATTTTAATTTTTTGAATGATGAAAAAATAATGTTAAATATTAATTCACAATTAATAAATAATTATTATATCATATTTATCATATATATTAATCAAATCTATCATCATCACCATCTAATGAAAAATGAACCACATCTCTTCATGGAGGTGGTAGTCCATACGATCACATGAACGACATAATCATTTACCAAAGGATTTGATGCTAATTAGTTAGAGATGATATTATCATTAAGAATGTATAATTGTTTCATAAATATCACATATAAACATAAAAACCATCATAAAACCCATCTATATTATATGTTGATGATAATTTCATTGTTTCTCTATGTGGGGACGGTAATTCATACGTACACACGAGCGATACTTTCACTTCTCACATGGTTGAAAAATGATTCATAATTATTTTTTAATAATAATAATAACATTTAAACATATATTTTATAACTAAGTTATTATTTTTCAGATAAATAAAATAGATTTATAGCATTTAAATTAGAGTATAAAACAAATTGATTAGTCAAGGTGATTACATCTTCTTCGAAATGAATCATTTAGATATCCCTTAAAGGTATATACAATTGGTAATTTTGGAATAAAAATTATCTATGATGTGTATAGGGTAGTTTATAAAGTAAATCATTATTTTTTTTATAATTAATGATTGATTCATCTAGAGGAGGTGAGGGAGGAGGTTCCCCTTTATAATTAGGGTGTGGGGTACTTTTGGAATTTCAAAAAATATTCAATTATAATAATATTATTTGGAATAAAAATACATAAAAATATCATTATTTAGAAGCTTTGTTGGGATATCATATTCATACAGATCAACCATGAGAATTTATACAAGTTATGGTTGAATATTAAACTTTATCATTATGATAAGCCCTTAGTTAACACATTTTAATTTTAACTACGGTAACAAATACTTCAGATTAAATGATTGTAATTTTTTTATGAGGAGAAAATTTATCCATAAATTTAAAATTTATAATATTTAAACCATATAATTACCACCTATCTTTTTTAATATATTTATTTTTTTAATTTAATTTTATAACTTCTTTGTGTTGATAAAATATCATTATTTTAAATTTTGAAATAATTCATTTAATTGATCATTAAATTCATAAATATAAAGGATTAATTAGAATATAATTCTTTTAACCCTCTAAAATATTTCATATATGTCATGTAAAGTCATGGTAATATTATCTTATTCAAATTATATAACTTTTAATATTTTTAATATCATTTATTATATTTATTTAATTAATGGATGTATGATTCATTAGTGTTTCATAAGAAATTATGATCATTATATAATTAATAAAAATTAAAAATAAATTAATATAATGAAAATAATTTTATTAAGATATAAATAAAAACTTATATTCAATCATAACTTAATTGTTTCCTCATGTGGGCTCATAAGAGATATTACAAACAAAGAGAGTGATATTTTGTACTGTTATATGATTTAAATAATATATAAGTCATTTTCAAGGAAAAGTGTCCATTAAAAAAAATTTAGATTATAATGCTTTAATTGTATATTTTAATTTGTCCAATTATAATTAAGATATAAAATTATGGATTTATCATTTATTTTTAACATAGATTTACTGAATTTACCCTCTTCAAAGGTGATAAATTTTTACATAGATATTATTCATTTTGACCAAAAATAAAAGGGTCAAAATTTAAAAAAAATTAACATAATAATTATTAATACATAATAGATTTTATCATATTAAATTTTTAATTGTGGAAGAGGTTAATTTTAAAATAATCACACAACACGTCATGAAAAGTGTGTTTTCATAAAAAAAATATAATTTAAGCATAAAACATAATTTTGTCTTATCCTATTACTAGAAAAATATTTGTTGAATGTTTAAAATATTTAATGAAGTTAATAATATATTAATTTTAATAAAAACATTAATAAATAGTTATTAATTTTTTTTATTAATGAAAATACATTGCACACTCAAAAACAATTTTTCATAAAAATAATTCTTTTTTATTTAAAATGATCTCTATTTTAATTTATAATAAATTGATAACAAATGAATTAATTTTATACGTATATAAAAAAATATATCAAAATTTATTTACTCCTATTCGTACATTCCAATCTAACAACTAAGTGATAAATTACATATTAAATAATAATATTTCAATAGTATATCATGCTTCAATTAAACTCGGAGTTGTGTGTAATTAAATCCATCAAATAATTAATATTATGTAAAGAAAAATATATTATATCAATATAATGGTGTCATAGGCCACACAAACCTTATATATATACACCCAATTGTCCAACTAATTTCACTAACCTATTGTTTTCATGGGGGTCCATCTATTTACAATAGTGAGTGTCGATTCCTAATTGATTTCTATAGAATAACTGATAATAATAGGTAGATAAAAAGTTCTACTACACCTTATTCCTTTACCAAAATTACTTTATGAGAGTGATTCAAATGTAAACACAGCCTAATTATGGTACTCTCGATATATTTGAAACTTTTATTGACCTGACCTCCATGCTTTATATACATCAAAAGATGGTAATATTTGACAAACCCATTATATAACATTGAAGCCTTCTTTCACTACTCAAATAATACATATAGATTATTTAGAGGATCCACTTCTAGAAAATTTAATCAAGAACTTTATGAGTTCTAAAAATCACAACAATTCATTTGGGGAAGCCCCTACATCCTCAACAACAACATGGGAATCAAATACAAGACGATAGAAATAATTCAAAGGTATTATCTTACTTATTATTTCCCCTTACATTCCAATTTCATTATTTATTGTATGGAATGAATGTTTACCCTTATTTTCAAGTTATTCCATACATAGTTTCCACTCATGAACTTTGGGAAAAATCATATTCGGTAGAACCTATTATGGAATCCCCACCCACCATCACGCACATACAATTTTCATCAATCCCAACCTCTCCAATCACAATAAATAATACCCTATAGGGTTATTTTCTAAAAACAATTAGTAATAATTGTAGATGTGAAGAAAAATTATTTTATGAAATATTTTAATTTCAAATAAATTTTATTTTATTTTATATCTTCTGTAACACACAACACCAAGATAAAACAAACGACCCTATACTATTAAACAACTATTATTTAAAATTATAGTTATAACCTAGCCATTAGAATAGTGGGTATGAATATGACTAAATAAAATATGAAAAATTTATGATTATATATGTATAAAATTATTTCATTTCATATGTACTGACTATAAATGAAAATAAAAATCATTTGAAAGAAAATGAAATTTTTTATTTGAAAAAAAATATTATGTGTGTAATAATATTTATATTAATAAATAAAATTAATCACTATTAGTGAATTATATTATTTAATTTTTTTACTTTATCTATTCAACAAAATGATTTAATAACAATTTTTATTTTTTATTACTATGAGGCAAGAATATAACAAGTTTTATGCTAAAAGTGTAATTTTTCTAAGATTATATTCATCACATGATGGGTGATTATTTTTAAATTAGCCTCTATAAATTTTATAAAATTAATTTGAAAAAACTGATTCCATATTTTGAATCTGGTGGTTCTTGTTTGGTAAATATGTCATTTTTATTTTTGGTCAATATGAATATAAATGGTGGTAATAATTTTCATTTTGGTAAAGAGTAAATTTGGTTAATCTATATTAAAACATTATGATAATTCCATAATTTTTAAATCCAGAATATTGTTGGATAATTTATATCATACCATTATCAAGTTAGATTCAAAATATATGTGTTTAAGGGACAATTTTCTATTAAAAGTACATATTTTATATTTTAATCAAAGAAAGTTCCAAAATATCACTCCCTTTGTTTTAAATAACTTTTATATGTCCACATAAGAACAAAATAATGTCATTAATGAATATATATTTCAATTTTGTGATAAATTAAATTATATTCATTATATAAATTCATTAATACTATTAATAAATTATAAAATTATATTAAATTTATTGAAATTCTAATACAATATTTATTTTATAAATAGAAAAATGAAATAAATAAATTTAAAAATATGAAAAGTGATATAACTTGATTATTTATAGTGTTCCAAAGAAAGGCAGATATGACATATTACTATTTTCCTAAAAGACTATATTATAATTTAATCATTTTTCATTATGACATTTAAGTTCAATTATTTGTATAGTATCAAAATTGACTATAATGATATTTTGTCAAAATAATATTTTATTTGATTATTTAGAGAGCATTTAAATATTTAAATAAGACAATTTTGATATGATATGGTCCAAAAGGTCATGAAATGTCTATTTATGGAACAATTTTAAACATATAACTAAAAATTACAGCACATTAATATTTAAAACTTTTCAATCATAGTTGAAATAAAATTCAGTTACCTAATGGTGAATCAAAATAATAATGTTTAAAACAACTCCAAATTTTGTCTAAAATCTATTAGAAAATGGGATTAAAATAATATCCTTGCATATATTCAAATACCTATCCATTTGGTGGAATTTAGAAAGAAAATTAAATTATTATTCATTATTTTTTTGAGAAATTCAAAAAGTTCCCATCAACTCATTTAAAAAAAGGAACCACCTCCCTAAATTCTCCACGCCACATTAGGCCTTCTAGATCTACCAAAATATACCAAGCTATCTTATATATATAGGTAGACACATTCTATAGGTTCTTTTCTTCCCAAAATACCAACCGTAGATCCCTTTATAGAATATCTAAAGAGGTTCTTTTGAAGAAGATGTGATCCCCTTAACCGATCACTTTCTCTTAAATTATTCCTTCAAATATTCTAAATGTGTAATATTTTCCATAACATAATATATTAAGTATCCTAAATATATTTAATTATTATTATTATTATTAAAACACAAATATAAACCCTCTATCACACCAAATGGATAGAGTTTAATTGAGAATAATTATACCTTACTCTCTCCATAGAGATATACAATTCATTTCTCATCAACATATTGTATTGATTAGTAATATGATGTGTTTAATGTTTGTATATATTATTCTTATAAAAATTTAAACTTCTGAATTTATAATATAAAATCTACCTTCTTTCATTCCAATCTGTTGGAAAATTATAACATTTCTAGTGTGTACTTGTGGACTACCACATCTATGAAGTGACATGATTTGTTTTTTGTTTCCATTTTACATGGATGGTAATGAAAACGAATTTAAATAAAAAATATTATAAATATTATATAAAAAAGATTTATAAAATGTTAAATTTATTTAAATATCATTATTTATATCCATTAAAAAATTAAAACATTGTTCATGCTTATGTACGACTTACCGTTTCCATGAACGGTGCAATTCATTTTTCTATCTATAAATTTTATGGATTACTATATATATATTTATAATAAAAATATTTTATGTTATTATTATAATTATAATGTTTTATATGATGATAATGTGTTAAAATTTAAAGGACTGAGATTACTAAATGTAAACATACATCAACCTGAATGGCCCGAAGGCCTTCTTTTTTATTGATTTTTTTGATAACCCCCCTTTCAAGGGATGAGGGGGAACCCTTACAAGGCCCGTAGGCTTAGATATTAAATTTCCTGTAGGCTTGGAGAAATTACAAGACCTGTAGGTCTTAAGGAAATCATATAAACTATGACCACTTGAAACCTCCCTTCCCCAACATCTGCATCGTGATAAGCTCTCCACATTTGCATGGGTGTTCGACTAGCTGTCATATGCAGTGATGCACATGCCTGGTACTAATGGAAATGCCATACCCTCTCATTATTCTAAATCTGTTTATCCCTACTCGGGTGAAAGCTCCATGCTATTGAATCCTCCTCTAGAGTTGGTTCCTTATAGAATCTATCTGTGCATCTGCATATTAGGTGGCCTGAAGGCATTGAGGTGGCCCAAAGTCCTAGGTGGCCCAAAGGTCTTAAGGACTCCATGCCCAAACTGGTAGCCTAAGGTGAATAGGTCTAGCTGCTATAGTACCAAACAATACCTTCTATAGTAACTGCTATAGTATCTGCTACAGTACCCACATAGTACTACTACAATTTTTGGTATAGTCCCTGCTATAGTACTACTACAGTACCAGAATTATGCCTCCACTAGGTTTTTAACCTTGGTCTCTTGGATAAAATTAGAGAGACCTCACCAACTGGGATGAGGATAATGTGAAAAACGTTTTTGTCAATTAAGTCCCCCTCTTTACCCATATGGTGGGTCCTCCACCCTAGGGAGATACACATTCCCTTGCTAAGTAATGGAATTGAATATCCCTATTCATAATTTGAATAGTGTCTGAGCCTAGTGGGACTTGAGCCTGTGCCAGTTCCCCTAGATAGTAAAATGTCCCAAATGGTGAACCACTCGACTAACGCCCTAGGGACTGTAAACATACATGAAAAATGAATTAATTATCACCCAAAATAGTGATTTTGATAATGAATTTTTAAAAAATGGGTGATAAAAATATGAAATTAAAAAATATACTATTAGATATATTTGATTATGGTTCTGGAATATGTTTTATATTAACCCCATATTTTTTTATAATGGTTTTTATACAATAAACTTATGAATTAAGACCTATGGTAAGTGGTTTTATGTTATTAACTCATTATTTATTAGGATTGTTTATAATTAAGATATGATTATAAAATAGTATGATAAACCACTCAATATACTTATGAATTATCATATAATATAGTTAATTACTGAAAATACATGTTTTTTGTTCATTTTTCATCATTCTTTTAATTCAATCTAATTAAAATATGATTAATGTAAACCCAATATAATTTACCTCTTTGGTCAAAAAAAAAATTTCCTTCCATTTCCATAATTTATCAAAAAATTCTTAACGATTTTTAAAATCAAAATATTATTTTTAAATTTCATTTTTAATGATGTCTAATTTTTTTAAAATGTGTTTGAATGTAAAATTTTTATCATTTTCCATATGAGTTATTTTTTTTCTTTTCTGATAATAGTATGGAAGAAATGATTTTTTAACTTATAAAAAATGAATGAAATTTATGACTTCCATGACTACTCAATAATTTAATGTTGATTTTAAATGATCCGATGGTTATTTTAAACAAAAAAAATTCCATTTATATTTTTTGAAATTTTATATTTTAAGGAATTTATTTCAAAATGGAATAGTTATATTCTCAATAAAGTATTAATGATATTATGTTTCATCAATGACAACAAACTTCAATGGTTCTTATTAATTAATGGGATTATGATCCAACAATAAAAATCCTTATTATTTCTCTAGATGTTTTATGTTAATGATTGAATTATATTTAAGAAACCTAATCTAGTTCCATGTGTTATTCTATGATGGGATGTTTATAAATCCCATTTCATTTAATGGGTGCTGATATTATGAATGGTTTATAATCTTGTGGAACACATACATATGATATTCATTATCTAGGAGTGACCTATATCTCTCTATAATGAATTAGGTAAATATTAATATGACATTAGATATATAGGGTTGTTATAGGGAGTGAACCCAGTTCTATAAGGTACTTTCTGTAAAATGATAATCTTGGTAAAGAACCATTATAACTCTGATAGTTTGGGGAGTGAACCCATTCCACTATGTTAGTCTTGGAAAATATATTTGAATCATAATTAAATGATTTTATATTCTTATGTGTACGCTATAATTCCATGTATTATTCCCATTTTATGATCTCCTGGCTCATGATATTTTTTTCATTATGATTCATGTCTTATAAACCACTAAGATTTATGTCGTGACCCAATATTATGATCTATAATATGCAGGGTATGGTTTTATAAAGTTGTGATCAATATATCATACCATTTTTCTAATAATATTATTATATTATAATTGATATCAACCTTTTCTACCCTTACTGAACATCAAAGTGCACTGATTATTATATATCCATTATGAAGTTATGAAGAATGGTTTTATGTATGATATGTTTAATAAGGATGATAGTTATGAGGCTCTAGGTGGGATATGTTATAGATATAGTACAAACTAATTGATTATGTTTCCATGAGTCTAATGATACTAGAACAATATGATTCTGCCATGTATTATTATTTTTTGTGATGAATATTCATCTATTTAAATGTAATGTCTTTGTATGAAAAGTATAGGTCCTTATATGTATCCAATCCAAGATTATATACAGGCCACCATTACTTATGAAAACTGATTTGGGATAGAGTTTTAACCTAAAAATATTCACCTTAATGTAACTACCACATATTTAGGACTCCCTTTGAATGATAATATAACCAATCCAAATAGACTTCACTAGAATTACTATTTTTCTCAACACATGGAACACCACATATCCACTATTATAAAGAATACATTGAACATGACGAATGTACAAGGATCTATATTCTTTGAACAAGACATCATAACCATTTTCAAACTATTTTTGGGCCACCCACATCACACCTAGGCTACACAATGGCTCTGATACAACATTTTTTGAATTTTCCTCCATCCAATACCATCCAAAATAATCACATAAAATTTTATTGGGTTAAATCGACATTAAAATTAGTTATAGGAGGATTATCCCTTCAAAGATTATATGTCCTCCTCCATTCGTAAAAGACACTAATGTGAGATTTCATTTTCACCCAACACACCAGACCTTGGTTTACCATGGGATTTAAAATGTTTTTCTTATATATGTTTAGTTCTTGTGGGAAGGAAACACCATGTTTTTTCATTTTCTCTAACTATATTTTAATTTTATTTTTTTTATTTCAAGGGGTAACCAATTTTTGTTTTGTTTTTTTCATGTTGGAAATATGTTAGGTAACAACTTTGAATCATTTTTTAAGATCATTTAAAGTAGAAGGAGTAATTTATTTCTTACAATACTATCCAAACACATGGAATAATAATGTCTAGGTTTTTTCTTTTATCACACTTTTTTTATACAATATTTTTTTACATAAAATAATAACCATCCCACTAAATTTAATTGTGGATATATTAAAATCTATGATAGGGTAGGGAAATAATAGGTTGGAATATATGACATTTTTTTGTATTCAGTTAGATATATTTTTTCATTTGATTATGTTTTGAATATATATTTTTTATATATTATTTTTATTTCTTTTATATTTATTCTATGAAAATAATTTTAATTGAAGAATTGTATTAAAAATATTAACACCAATTCACTAGTAAGGAACATGACCTTATTATTAACCTTAATTTAATAAATTATTGCTGATATTATTTCCCCCATGGGGTTCTATATTTGATAATTTTATTGATTTTTGAAAAAACAATTAAATTAAATCCCACCATTTACAAAATTAGATTATTTTTCCCATCCAAAGAGGGTTATATTTCATTCTAAATTTTTTATTTTTATAATAATATCATTTTATTAAGAAAATAATAGAATGTATTTTTATAAACAAAATTTGTATTAATTACTTTGAAGTTATTCATGAGTACATTGTAATTTTTCTCTTTTCATACACCTTGAGACCTCTCTTTTAAAATTTCTATTATTAATCAATTTAACAACTTTGAATTGATTAATATTTTAAATTACTATTACAAACCTATTTTAACTTTATAGCTCAATATATTTAATTTTTTATTGATAAATTTCATTATAAATTATAGGGAATATCATTTCATTGGTTTTATGGGATATATCCACACTTTGCATGGTAATATGTTTAATGTAGAATTGTTTTAATCAATAGAAGGGATTACATTTTATTAATCAGAATATTTCCTATCAACCCTCCGATTCTCCAAAAAAGGAAAAAATGTAAAACATGTATGTAAAAAAAGGTTGAAGTGTTGAAAAATGAGATAAAAAGTTGAATTATTTCATTGATATCATTTTATTGAATTTATAATAACTAAATTTAATAATTTTTTTAGTGATATTCATTATAGAGATTTATGTTATCCTTATTTCATTGTTTTTGAAATGTTATTATGAAATGGAATTTAATTTTTTAAACCTAAAATTTGATCATGTGTTTTTAATATTAACCTACAAACCCTGAACCATTTAATGTACTTGAATGAAAATATATCATGATGATTTCAACTTTATTGTATAATTTTTTATAGAAACTTTAGTTATTATAAACATATGGTAAAATAAAAGGTATTAGTAATAAGAACACCATATATCTATTTTCATTAGTAAAAAGTTATACTACATTATCTATGAGGTAAGTTACACATTTGATTTTGAAAGGATTTTTCACTAGATGAAAACCCAATCCTAAATTGGTTTCTATAAATTTTTTTGGATCACATATAACCTTGGATGAGAAACTACACTCACCTCCAATTGGTTTTAAGATGGAACCTTAGAAGGGATTATTTTTTAGGACTGGAATGTATATGTTATAGGAAAAAGGATACTTAAAAGTGGATTACAAGTCATGGAGCAGCCTATGTGGGATGTTAGTGGTTCCAAAACGGTTTGAAAACGAACATAGTGTGTAACAACCCTAGCCTTTTACATATAACATTACATAATTTTAAGCATAATTATACATTAGAGTACATGACAAGGATCGTTAAGTCCAGTGTCTTGGAAGACTAGGTACATAGAACATAAAACATGGGGATAAAAAAACTTCTTTATTTAATCTTCATAAAAAGATCCTAACTTCCTTTGAGCCCTTACATCTGTATAGGGTACCCTGGGGAACACATGAACAATGGGATGAGATAAAAATCCCACTAAGGGAATGAACATAAGGATACATTTTAAGTAAATGAGTTAGGAGGAATGACATAATGATATCCAAAGCATGGAAAATATGAAATCATATCATATAAGCATGGGATCATATAAACAAGGAATCATATAAATGTGGAAGAATCACAAAACATGTCTTTAGTATGGGTCATGGAAAACCTCCAATCATGTTTCCCATTTTAGTATGGGTCAAGGCTAACCGCTAATCCCAATTCCCATTTTAGTACAGGTCAAGTCTAAATGCCAATCTTGTATCCCATTTTAGTACGGGTCAAGGGTAACCGCCAATCCCATTTCACATCGCATATCACGAGACTTAACTTTAAAAAATTAATTTGAGCACTATCTGGGTGCACCCATATCATTATTTGTAGGAATATTCTTCTCAGATAAATAATCATACCTAATCAACAATATGTGAACATAAGAATACCCATGGAAAGAATAGGGTACCACAATCATGACATAAGGCATAACCAATGAGAATATCAAGAAAGTGTCCATGAAATAATGGGATTAGAACATTCATGGACGTTCATAAGGTACAATAGGAATATAACATGGTATGTGGGGTAAAATATAAGTGACATCATATAAGAAATGTATTTGAGAAACATTAGTATTAAAACATTTTTTTACGGTTTTAAGGAAGATACTACAGAGCATTTAAAATAGACAAGCGTAAAATATTTTATATAAAACCAGAATTTAACCATGAAGGTTTTCATAATAAAAATACTGATTTTATAAAAACAATGTTTTCTTAAAAAAGAGGATAAAGTTCAATTTCAATTGGGTAAAAATTTGGGAAGTTTCCTTAAAATAGGTTTGCTTATAAGAAAGTTCTAAGGAGGAAATATTTTAAAAACATGAATATCCCCAAACGAGAGTGATGAAAGGTTATTCATAAATGATTTTTTAAACTAATATGAAATTATAATATTTACATAAATTGATAAGAAAAATCTGTTTTGATATAAATAAAGATAAGAAAACCCGAAAGAACAAAGAAGGTTTGGGTTGAATTCGTTACTTTTTATCATCATGTTATCAGGTGTACCTAAGAGGGATTGATGAGAGAGAAAAAGAGTTTCTCATCACTTATATGTCATGAGGGAATTATGGGGGAGGTGCTTAATTCTAACCCATCATTAGGGATTTAACATAAAATGGCATAACATTGAGGATATCTTGATAAAGAGTGAAATGGAGAGGATCCGTTAACTTATATCTGGTGGTGTTATCCACTTGTTATTAATGACCAAAATAAAAAAAAGGTTTATTAATTAATAATTCAAGTACCTATTCAATAATAAATTGATTTAGTGTAACCATTTTTAGTTCATTCAAGACCCTTTTGATTGTTTATAAGGTTCAATTTCATTATTTAGGTTTGTTTGCTTCCTTGGTTTTAATGATCTGTTCATGCTTGGATAAACATGTATGATGAAAGTGATTGTCCAGAATTGAAGATGCATGTTATTAGTGAACATACAAGAGATTATAGGGTAAAAATTTTAATTTGGTTGAGTGAAGTCGAATTATTATATAGAACCTTAGTGACAACCATTTTTTTAAATGGTGGGTTTGATTAGAATGAACATGTTTTGCTTTATAACATAATACCATTAGTACAGAAAGATTACCGAACCATAAAAAGGATATATTAAATATATAATAATATGGTTCAACCATAAAACAAATAGTTTCCTCACCAGAATTAAATATGATAATATAATTTGATAAACCATTGTCCTTGAATGTGTTAAATTAGCACATCTCAAACTGTGCTTTCATTTCTTTCAAATAAAAGATGGGGAAAGGAGGGATGATAATGAAATATACCATTAGTATAACAACATTCTAGTACATGTATGTTACTAGAGTTTTCATACTATTTGGGTTAAGGGAGGTGAGTAAATAAACAAGAAAATAAATGAACATAAAAGAAATAAAATAATTTGAAAGAGGAATTTGCCTCTTGAGATTATCTCTATTGAGAACCTCTTAAAGGGAGAGGTTTTGGTATTTTTCATTGACTAGGAGATGTTGTACATGGGGGAGGAGCTTGGGGAGATATTTGGGTAGAATATTGTCAAGGTACGAGGCTTGAGAGTCCTGAAGAGATGAGGGAGTGAGGGGGGTTTTTATAATGGAGGAGGCGAGGCTTTCATAATATTATAATAATTAATTTATTATTTATTCACAGTACAAGAAATAATATGTATTTCATGACCAAGAATAGTAATAAATGCATGTGATTTCGAACCAAATGGGATTACATCAGTAGATCATCATCAATGACACAATAAATCAATTATTTAGCATTTATCGTAAATTGTCATATTTTAAAATTCATAAAATTCAATTATTTATGAAAAATATAAAAAATTCACCCTAACCATTTTTTGACATGTATAATCCAAAAATGAAATACATTTTTCCGAAATAATTTTCTAAATATAATTAATTTAATTTTTAATTAAAATCATATTTTATTATTAGAAAACCAGTTTTAAAACATTCATTTACTTATTCTGAAATATAGGTACATCATAATTTCACTTGAATATTATTTTTATACAATCATAGGTAAGGTTAATATTCATTACCATATATAACTATTCATAAGGGTAAGTTACTATTCATAAGGGTAGGTTACTATTTCCCAAAAATTAATTTTTTCCCCATAAGAATCCAAATAACTCACTGATCACAACCATGTATGTCATATTTTCGAAATTCCAAATAAAGAACTGAAAAACTTGTGTTTAAAGGTCACATAGCAGTTAGTAGCTCATTTTTTTAGATTTCATGTGACTATATGAAATATTTATAAGAGAGGAATTTTCATTTATAAAACATTAGGTCATTACATTCTTCATCCTTATTAAATTTTTCCCTTGAAATCTCATTTTACATTCTAAGCCATAAACATGGGAGAGTACTTTTCCTTAATTGCTTCCTTCAGTTTCCATGTTTCCTTTTAATACTTATGGTTTCACCATAGTACGTTGACTAGATGAGTAGTTCTGTTGCATTGAACTTTGTCTCTATGATCCGAGATCTTCACTGGCTGCTCCTCATAGGAAAGATCATCCTCTAACTATACCACTTCTAATGAGAGTACATGTGAAGGGTCTGGTATGTACTTCTTTAAGAGGGATAAATGAAATACATCATGCACTTTTGACATGGTGGGTGTAAGTTCCAGTTGATAGGCTACAACTCCGACACGATCAAGAATATTGAAGGGGATGACGTACCTTGGACTAAACATCCCTTTCTTTCCAAACGTCATAACCTTTTTCCATGGAGATATTTATAGAAATACCATGTCTCCAACTTTAAACTCATGGTCTCGTCGATGACTATCTGCATAACTTTTCTATCGACATTGTGCTATCTTGATATGTTGCTGAATGCTTTTCATCTTCTCCACCATTTCTTTTTCCATTTCATGTCCTAGTAGCTTATGCTCAAAGACTTCATCCCAACACACCGGTGTTCCACACCATTTCCCATAAAGGGATTCATATAGTTCTATTCGGATTCTCAAGTGGAAACTGTTGTTGAAAGAGAATTCAACCAATGGAAGATGTTGGTCCCATCCTCCTTTGAATTCCATAGAACATGATCTCAACATATCTTCTTGTGTCTAAATAGTCTGCTCATATTGGCCATTAGTTTGAGAATGATAGGCCGTACTAAAGTTCAGTTCAGTGCTTAAAGCATATTGATGACTTTTCCAGAACATCGAGGTAAATCTAGGATCACGATCAGATACAATAGATAGTGGTACTCCATGAATCCTTACCACTTCTATGATGAAAATCCCTGTAAGCTGTTCCAATGAGAACTCCTCATGAATTGTGATGAAGTGAGTTTTCTTTGTAAGATGATCTACAAGGACCCATATAGCATTGTTTCTTATGGATGTCCTTGAAAGTATAGTAACAAAGTCCATTGTAATGTTCTCCAACTTCCATGCTAATATGGGTAGTGGTTTTATAATCCCCTTGGGCTTTTACCTCTCAATCTTCACTTGTTGACATACTAGGCACTTTGATGTATATTCAGAAATCTCCCTTTTCATATTTTCCCAAAAAATGTTTTCATGGAGATCATGATACATATTTGTGCTCCCTAAGTAAATAGAGAAGATAGAGCTATGTACGTTATACAAAAATCCTCCTTTTTCTCTGGATCAGATGGTACACATAATCATGACCCAAATCTTACAACTCCTTCCTCATCAATCTTAAAATAGGAGGAATTCCAATTTCTAATAGCTTCCACCCTTTTATGAATTTCCACATATTTTCATTGAGAATACTTTATTCTCTCCATGAGAGATGGTAGTACAACCATTTGAGAAAGTATTGATGATGTTCTTCCCTTAATTATTCCAATGTCCATCCTCTGTAAATCAAATAATATTATATCCTTTTCCATTCTCATCATTGATATACATGAAAGATCCTTTCTTCTTAGAGCATCCTCTACCTTATTCGCCTTACTGGGATGGTATTGGATTGAAAAGTTATAATCCTTGATGATCTCTATCTATCTTCATTGGTTAATAATAAGATCATTTTGTGTGAATATATATTTGAGACTCTTTTGGTCAGTATATATCTCACACTTCTCTCCATAGAGATAATGCTGCCAGATGTTTAATGCAAAGATCACTACCGCCAAATCTAGATCATGCATAGGAAAGTTTTAATCATGGATTGTCAGCTTCCTTGTGGTGTAAGATATATCTTTTTCATTTTTCCTCATATTACAGAAGAGGGAGACTTATAATATTTTCAACAAAAACATTCCCATAAACATCAACGTTAGATACAATACTCATAAAAGTCTTCCCTAATGATATAATATCATTTCAGGTGGGGACTCAATGTTCCTATAATACATGAAATATATACAAATAGTAAATGAATTAAAATACATTATGACTTACACTACATTGAAGTAGTGGTTACATTTAATTTATTCATCATTATCCACCGTAGCATATGACCTTCAGTGCTCCCTTTACCATGGAGATTGTTGATGCTCATCATGCCTCTCCACCCTTGAAATAGAGAATTTTGTTGGATAATGTCCAACTTCTCCACATTTATGATATAGAACTATGTACGATTACATAGATGGAACTTTGTTTCCATTCATCACACTATTAATTTTTTCATCGAAATTGGAAACTTTGTGCCCAATCTTTCCACACATAAAACATCTCTGAGTCCCTTTGTAACATTCCCCTTGGTGCCTCTTTCCATAATTATTTCCCAAAGGAAATTGGGAATTCTTTCCCTTATCACTTTTATCTGTTGAAGCTTCATGAGATTTCATCTTCCTCTTCCTTGACTCCATTGAGCATTCAACCAAGTACCAATTTGTAATCGTGATTTTTGATAGTTGGTTTGGAAATATCATGATATGTACTTCTTAAGCTCCCATCTGATCGGGGATCTCTTTTTGGCTGTCATCACATTGCCTTCACATTGGTTTTCAGCCTGATTCATTCTGTTACCAACAATTGTCCATAATAAAATAAAATTTGGGGATGATTATGACATAAGGTGGAAACCAATGACATTAAAGGGATAACTTACAAATTACACTTATATCCTTAACTTATGTGTTTTTAGGCCCCAATCAATGTTATTCATGATCTATCTCTTAACGTATATTCTTATGGGATCCTTTTTGTTCCCTTAATAATGGTTTGTACTAAGATTATGAATCTACCAAATAAAATCCCCCAGGAGTGTCTTAACCAAGAGTGCATGAAGGGCTGTTGTCGTGCACTAGTTCCCATTCGAGTCTAGCTCAAAGTAGTGTTTTCGGTGTTTGCCCAAAGATATATTTGTGAAAAAGCTGCCTCTACCAGCTCGTATCCAGAAAGGGATTTATTTTCTTGACAAACAATTTAATCAATACTCACCAAAATTTTGGAATGTTTTTTTATACTTAGTCTCATCCTTAAGGTTCTCACTACGGTGCTCTATTCCCAATATCAAAAATTAACTAGGCCATCCCCTGATACAAACTTCATCAACCATAGCCTTTTATATATAACATTACATGATTTTAATCATAATTATATATCAGATTACATTTCATTTATTGTTATGTCTAGTCTCTTGGAAGACTAGATACATAGAACATAAAACATGGGCCTAAAAAAACTTCTTTATTTAATCTCCATAAAGAGATCCTAACTTCCTTGGAGCCCTTACATTCGCATAGGGTACCCAGGGGAACACATGAACAATAGGATGGTCTAAAAAGACCATTAAGGGAATCAACATAATGATACATCTTAATCACATGAGTTAGGAGGCATGACATAATGATATCTAAAGCATGGAACAAATCAAATCATATAATATAAGCATGGGATCATATAAACATGAAATCATATAATGTGGAAGAATCATAAAACATGTCTTTAGTATGTGTCAAAGATAACCACCAATACTATTTCCCATTTTAGTATGGGTCAAGGAAAACCTACAATCTTGAATCCAATTTTAGTAAGGGTTAAGGCTAACTGCCATTCCTGTTTCCCATTTTAGTACAGGTCAAGGATAACTGCCAATCCCGTTTCACATCACATATCATGAGATTTAACTTTACCAAATGCATTGGAACACTATCTAGGCACACCCATATCAACATTTTTATGAATATTCTTGACACATAAATAATCATACATAATCAACCATATGTAAATATAACAATACCCATGGAAAGAATTGGGTACCACAATTATGACATAAAGCATAACCAATAAGCATATCATGAAAGTTTCCTTCAAAGAAAGGGATTAGAAAATACATGTACATTAATAAGGTAAAACAATCCTATAACATGGTATGTGGGGTTAAATAGAAGTTACAATATATAAGAAATGTATTTGAGAAACATTATCATTAAAACATTTTAGTGCGATCTTAAAGAAGATACTGTAGATATTTTAAAACAGAAAAGAGGACAATATTTTATATAAAACCAGAAATGAACCAAGAATGTTTTCTTAATAAAATGGCTTATTTTATAAAAAAATTGTGTCTTAAAATATAGGACAAAGTGCACTTGATATTGGGTAAAAATTTTGGGAAGTTCCCTTAAAACAAGATTTCTTATCAAAAAGTTCTATGGAGGGAAGCTTTTAAAAACATATATATCCCCAAAAGAGAGTGATGAAAGGGTATTCATAAATAAATTTTGTAAAAGTACATAAAATTTATAATATGTACATATATAGATATGATAACTCTATTTGGATATAAAGAAAGATAAGGCAACTCGAGAGAATAAATAAGGTTTCGGTAGAATTCGTTACGGTTTATCAGCATGGTAATAGGTATACCTACGAGGGCTTGATGAGAGAGAAAAGAATTTTCTCATCACTTATACATCATGACAGAAGTATTGGGGAGGTGCGTAATCATAACCCATCATTAGGGATTACACATAAAATTCCATAGCATAGAGGACATCTTGATAAAGAGTGAAATGAAGAGGATCCCTTACCTTAAATCTGGTGGTGTTCTCCACTTGTTATTACTGACCTGAATAAACAAATAAGGTCTATTAATTAAAAATTCAAAAAACTTTTCTACAATTAATAGATTTAGTTTAACTCTTTTTAGTTCATTTAATACCCTTTTGATTGGTTCTAAGGTTCAATTTCATTATTTAGGTTCGTTTGCTTCCTTAGATTAAATGACCGGTTCACGTTTGGATAAACATGTATGATGAAAGTGATTATCCGAAATTAAAGTTGCATGTTATTAGTGAAGATCCAGTAGATTAAGTGATTTTAATTTTAATTTGGTTACTTAGTGTGACGTTGAATTATTATATTGAACCTTAGTGACAACCATTTTTGTTAAACGGTGGATTTGATTACAATGAACACGTTTTGCTTTATAACTTAATACCATCAGCAGAAAAGGATTCCCGAACCATAAAAAGGAAATATTAAAAATATAATAATCTGGTTCAACCATAACACAAATAGTTTCTTGAACAAAATTAAATATGATAAGAAAAACTGATAAACCATTGTCCTTGAAAGTGCTAAATTATCACAACTCAAACGACGCTTTCATTTCTTTCAAATAAAATATGGGGAAAGGAGGAATGATAATGAAATATCCCATTATCATAACAAAATTCTACTAAATGTATGTTACTGGAGTTATCATACTATTTGGGTGAAGGGAGGTGAGGAAATAAACAAGAAAATAAAAAATATAAATGAAATAAAATAATTTGAAAGAGGAATTTACCTCTTCAGTTTATCTTATTTGAGAACCTCTTAAAGGGAGAGGTTTCAGTATTTTTAAGAGAATAGGGGCTGTTGTACATGGGAAAGGATATTGGGGAGGGATTTGGGCCGAATATGGTCAAGGAACAAGGATTGAGAGTAGTGAAGAGAAGAGGGAGTGAGGGGGGGTTTTATAATGGAGGAGAAGAGGGCTTTCATAATTTTATAATCATTAATTTATTATTTCTTTAAAAGACAAGAAATAGTAAGTATTCCATGACCAATAATAGTAATAAATGTATTTTATTTCGAAATAATTGGGCTTACATCAGTAGATCATCATCAATGACTCAATAAATCCATTATTTAGCATTTATCGCAAATTGACATATTTTACTATTCATAAAAAATTCCAGTTTTTTTGAAAAATCTCAAAAATTCACACTAACTATTTTTGGACATGTAGAATCCAAAAATGAAATCCATTTTTCAAAAATAATTTTCTACCCATGATTAATTTTATTTTTAATTAAAATCATATTTTATTATTTAAAAACAAGTTTTTAAACATTCATTTACTTATTCTAAAATATAGGTACATCAAACTTTCACTTGAATATTATTTTTATAATATAATAGATAAGGTTACTATTCATTAGGGTACATCACTATTCATAAAGGTATGTTATTATTCATAAGGGTAGGTTACTATTCACCAAAATTTATGTTTTTTCAAGCAGACACCATATAACTTACTGATCACAACCGTGTACGTCAGATTTTCAAAATTCCAAACAAAGAAGTGTAGAACTTATGTTATAGATCACATAACAGTTACTATTTCTTTATTTTGTGATTTTATGTGATTATATGAAATATTTTCAAGAGAGTAATTTCCATTTATAAAACATTGGGTCGTTACATAGTGGATCAATTGAATCAGGTGAATCCATGGTTCCTTGCGTTGATATATTTTTCAATATAAATAATCAGGTGGTGAATCACGATGATGATAAAATTATTGTGTAAGATATTTGGATCTGGTAGACTATCATTGAATGGGGGCCTGATTGTGTATTATTTTTATTAAGGGTTTTAATTTTTTAGTGTGAATGAAATAAAAAATTTTCTTTCACAAGGAGTGCTAACTAACATATAATATTTGATGATATACTCCTGCTATAAATAATTTGGGAAACAGTGAAACCCCAAAAGGGTTTATGTGTTAGGCCTAGATGGTTAGGGAAATAGGAAAAATGATCCCATAAATACCCCGAACCTAGTATCCTAGAGCCAATGCATTTATTTATTACATTTTTATGATTAAAAGGATGTTTTATCCCAATGGAATGAATATTCATGTAGTTTTAGAATCTAGAGTGCATTCATTCACTTTACATTACAACTTGAAAGGAAATTAACATAAAAAATAATTTGTAAACAACCATAAAATCATTGATTTTCCCTCCTAGTCATTCTTAATATACATCCACACACACGAGGGAAAAATAAACCATTATAAATTGGAGAGATTAGATGCTCAATATGGGTTTGAAATATAGTAGAATCATAAATAATAAGTCAGGGTGAATAATTAAAAGAACACATGCTATTAAAACATGATATTGACCATAAAATGGATGGAATTAAAATATAATTAAATAATTCCATAATAAAACATAAACATAGACATTATACTAGTTGAATAATCAAATGTAAAATAAATTACTAGTTTTATAAGGAGGGAAAGCATAATTTCAGACATCATAATCATACTATAAAGGGCTCGGCTGAGACGCCAAACATAATGGGTAAAAACCCATTCTAGTTTGTCTCACGAGATTTACTAATGTATCGAGGGGAAATAGAGGGCCCCTCCATTAAATTACTAAGTCCAATTCATTCCTCATATTAACGCGTATAAACATAAATAATGTATTTATATGATATGTAAAAACATTCCCTAATATATAAACATAATCACTAACCATTCTGAGTAGTATCGTGAAAGCTATCAAGATAGAACATGCATAAAAAAACTAATCATAAACCATTTAATAAAATATTTTGGATGATAAACATAAAATATAAATATAAATAAAGAATAAAATTCAATGTATGAATTGAAATGAATGAAAATATTCTAATAAAATCATCCAGAAATTCCTGAGAGAAATACACCTTTTACTTTGCAAAGAATAGTTCTTTTGGAAGAATCACTTGTATTTGTCAAAAGTATTTGTATAAAAATAGAAATTGACATATATGGGGTTTCATGAAAATATTAGTTATCTTAGAAAATAATTTGATCTTAAAATAGATTATGGATCATTCTTGAAAATGGGTATGAAATTGAGACGTTCCCTTTAATCGGGCATACGTAACAGGAAGAAATGTGATGGGAACTAGGTAAAACATTTATTCTACCAAAAAATAATGATGGAATAATATGGTTATATGATTTTGGAACATAAATATATAATTTATTGAAAGAATATAAAAATAATGAATAATTATAGTGGTGTATAGTGGGAGAAATCAAAGCTCGAATGAAAATTTATGTTTGGGAAGAAAACCCTTAACTTATATCCGAATGTATTCTTCACTTGACCTTAACATATTGTATAATAAAATTAAATATATTAATTAATTAATTAATAACCATATCTACTTGTATTTTATTTTTTTTAATTTTATTAACTTCATTTATTGTATTTTTGATGAGTTATAAGATACAATTTTATTTTTTGGGAGTATTCATTTCCTTTGTTTTCAAGATCTGTATACATGTATATGAGTTTGGAAGTTCCTGTGGAATGGGTATAATTATCTATAAATGAATTTATATGATATTAATGAACATAAATAATAATAAATAGTTATATAATCCATTTTTTATATAGTATGAGGAATATTTGTTATATAAAAAATTAGGGTTAATTATTTAGATTTGTTTGGTGGGTTTTCGATTATTGCAAACTAGTTTTGTCATATGAATTAATTTTATGTATATATAATAGTTAAATATAGTAAAATAGGTTGTAATAAATATATTATATTCTTTTTTAATCATAAAAATGGTTTCATTACCTTCCTTGAAAGAGAAATTTATGAACAAAAATCTATCATCTATAGAGGTTGTAAATTGACACCTCACGGACATTTATTTCATTTTTAAAATAAAAGAGAGTGAGAAAGAAGTTTGAGGAAGGATATAACACTAAAATTATATCAGTATAGTTAATATATTATAGTATAGTTATCATTCTATTTTGGACATAGGAGGTGAGGATATAATATTAAAATAAATGAACATTAAAATAAATTAAAATGAAAATGAAGAGTATTTTACATATTGAAAAATATTATTTGAAAACCTCCTTACGAGAAAAGATTTTGATCAATTTTTAATGACAATAGAACTTGTAAGTGTGGGAGATGCTTGGGGAGAGTATTAGTAATAAATTTTACAATCTTCATGGATGAAAGGTGTTAGGAGAATTGGTGGCGAGGGGTGGTAATTATAGTGGAGGAGAGTGGCGATTTCTCATTTTGTAATCATTATTTTATTATTCTGATCAAGAAAATAAATAGTGTTAATTATTATGACTAAATATAGTAATATGTTAATCTTAGTTTTAACAAAGTGTGCTTATATCATCTGAAATTCACCTATGACTCAATAAATCATGTATTTATTATTTATTGAAAATTACCATATTTTACGATTCATCAAATATTTATGTATTTTAGAAAAATTCAAAAATTTCACCCTAATTTTTTTGATGATTAGATATAAAAAATGGAATCCATTTTATGAAAATAATTTCCTATATATAAGAATTTTATATTTTTATTAAAACTATCGTTTACATGAAAAATACAGATTTTAAATCTCTAACTGATTGTACAACAGTTTAAAAAATTATCTAACGTCTCATAAAATTATCTAAAAATAAGACGATGAAAAAATGTTTGTTTATGAATACATCACACATATATATAAATTATTTTTAATTAATTATTTTAGTTATAAAATTGTAATTAAATATTTATAACATACAAAAATACCGACACTTAATATATATTTTTTAAAATATTTATTCGCTTATGCGATGATATAATTATATGATACATTCATTTATATGGTGCCTAAATTTTATTAACACTTTCATCATTGATATTATGATTAATTAGTCAGATTTAATATCCATAATGTTTATATTACAAATCCTCAGGTCAATTTACTACTTCATCGGTATAGGTTTGTTAACTTATATAAATATATATTTTTTCATTCATTCTTCATTTATGACTCTTTTATTGTGTTCTATAAGTGATTTTATGTGATCTGTACTATATCAACATAAGAAGGGAAATTTCATTGATAGAGTTCTAGACCGTCACATTCTCCCCTTCTACAAAAGTTTTTCATTGAAATTTCCATAACATCACCTCATGAAATGATTTGGTAAGTTATTCATCCTAACATCCTATGTTTCTTAAGTCGCCACTTCAATTTTATGATTTTTTCAATGTACCTTTTCTATCTGAGTCATCCAATTCCCCAGAGCATGTTATTTAATGTCAAGAATCTGGATATGCTCTTCATAATAAGATATATCAAGTTGAAATTCTATTCCTTCAGAAGTGAGTACATGTGTTGGGGCTGGAATGTACATCCTTAACAAGGATATGTGGAACACATCATGTACCTTAGAAAGGCTGAGCAAAATTACCAAACGATAATCCATAGATCCAATTCTCTCCAGAATATCGAAATTTTCCATTGTACTTGGGGCTTAGTTTCCCTTTCTTCCTGAATCTTATAACACCATACCATAGAGATACAATCAAGAAAAAATGATCTCCAACTTTAAATTACAAATCAAGTCATCGATTATAGTCATAGATCTTTTTCCTACTTTGAGCCAATGTGATATGGGTTTGAATAGAGTTTGCCTTTTTTGTTCTTTCCTCCTCATGCTATAGGCCCAAAAGCTTCCTTTCACCAACTTCATCCCAACAAGTTGGTCTATGACATCTATTTCCATGAAATTCTTTATATAATGCCATTTAAATAGAATAATGGAAACTTTTTTTGTAGGAAAACTAAGACAAAGGTAAATAATGGTCCCACATACCTTGAACATAAAGGAATAAGGATCTTAACATATCTTGTAATGTTTTTATTGTCCTTTCTAACTTTCCATTAGTTTGAGGGTGATAAGCAGTACTCAAATGAATCATAGTATCCAATGATTTTTAAAAACTTTTCCAGCATTTTATTGTAAATTTTGGATCATGATCAGACATAATTAAGAGAGGTGCTCCATGAATTCTTAAAAATTTATTAATATATATTTTTTCAAAGTACTCTAGTGGAAAATCCTCACTTATAGTGAGGAAATGTGCAAATTTTGTAATTTGATCAACAATTAATCATATTACGCCATTCATACCTAGGGTTTTGGTGTTCCAGTGACAAAATCTACAGGGATGTCATCCCATTTCCAGATAGGAATAGGAATAGGTTACATGGATCCATTATTATTTTTTATTTCAGTTTCACTTGTTCATAGAAAAAACATATTAATATATAATCATCAATTTCCTGCTTTATGTCATCCCACAAAAAACGTTCTATCAAATATCTATACATCATAGGTCTACTAAAGTGTATAGATAAATTCAAAATATGGGAATTATCTTATAAGTATCTTTTTAGATCATGTATAAATTGATAAAATTGACTCCTAATAAATTTCATAATTCCAACCTCACACACGAATTATGGAAACATCCCTTCATTCACATCTTTAATTTTCTTTTGAATATTCTCATCATCACACTGTGAAAATTTAAAAATTTCTAATAAAGATGGTTGGGGAACTAATTAAAAAAGTAATGATGTTTCACCTTCCTTGATTATTCCCATATCCATCATTTCTAGATCCAAGTACACAATATCTTTTTCAATACTCATTTTATTTATAACTCCATGATTATTCCTACTCAAAGTATCTTCTACCTTATTTACCTTACATGGTTGGTAGTGTATATCAAATTAATTATCCTTGTGTAGATATATCCATCACCTTTGTCTCAGGTTGAGTTATTTCTATGAGAATATATATTTCAAACTCTTGTGATCCATATATATCTCGCATATTTCACCATAGAGATAGTTTCTCCATATATTCAAAGAAAGTATTATATCAAATAACTCATGACCATGAGTTTGATAGTATTATTCATTAGTTTTTAACTACCTTGATACATAGGAAATAACTCTTACATTGTTCATAAGGTCCTAGCCAAGTCCTTTCTTTGATGCATCACCATATATCAGAAACCCTCCATTTCTCGATGGTTGATTTGGGATCATAGAATTCACCAATATCCTCTTTAATTATTCAAATAATTCATCATATTAATTTTTCCATATGAACGTAACCCCTTTATGAGTAATCTTGTTACAAGGGTTAGCTAATTGAGGGAAGTTCCGAGGGAAACACCAATAATAACCTACTAAACCATTAAAACTACATACCTCAGCTAGGTTTGTTTCTGTAGGCCATTACTTAACCACCTTTTTCCCCATGGGATCAACTATAGTTATATATTGAGAGACCATATACCCAAGAAAAGAATGTATTTGAAGCTATAAATCACAATTACAAAAATTCCCATATTACTCAATTTTTTAAATGCCTTCTTAATAATGAACATGTGATTCTCATGATTATTGTACCTTTTGGAGTATACCAAAATATAATTAATAATTACAACAAATAAGTCTTCAAGATATAACTTCAAAACTATATTCAATAGATCCATGAAAACATATTGTCCATTAGTCCATCCAAATTGCATTACTATAAATTCATAATGTCCATAAAAGGTTCAAAATTCTATATTTGGAATATCTTCTATCCTTACATGCAACAAAAGATATCCAGATCCTAGATTAATCTCCAGAAAGTATTTATATCCATAAATTTTATCAAAATATTCATCAATGTGAGGTAGGGGATACTTTTTATTTATTATAATACCATCAATTTGTCTATAGTCAATGTAAAACCTCATAGGGAGATCATTCTTCCTAAATAAAGAATAAGATATACCCACTAATAAAATCTAGGGAAAATCAACCCATTACTACTCAACTAATCTAGTTTATTCTTCAGCTCCACTAATCCTACTATGACCATAATATAAGGAGTCTTTGATATAGGAATTAGATAAGTAATAAAATCAATAAAAAACTCAGTTTCTCATTTCATAGGATGTCTAAGTAAATACTCTGGAAATACATCAACACATTCTTTCACAATAAGTACATACTCAATTTGAATATTTCATTCCACACCCATAGATATTGAATTATCTTAATCCCCTTGAATTTAATTAATTAGAATCATTAGGGGTGGATCTAGATAAGAGTCATATGGTGTGGTTTCTACTCTAAATACAAGGTACTCTACATCCCTCAAAAACTATAAATTCCTTCTTCATACAATAGTTTTTTTGCGTCATATCTTGAAATCCAGACCACAATGATGATTATATCAAATTCAACAATAGGTATGACAATAATATTAGAATATAAATCACCATTATATGTCAAAATGTGAACTTTGTGACACATATTTATTATAATGAGACATCCCTTAGCTGTTTTGAAAGACAACTCCATTGCTAAAGAGAATTTGAAATATATAATTTATAATTAAATCTGGGAAGATATAAAGGAATGTGATGGTCCAAAATCAAGTAATGCATTCACAATTATGAGTAAATGATTAATGTACCTAGCACCACATCATTAGGAACATTGACCTCAGTAGTTGTGACTACATTAGCTTGAACATTCTCTCTTGGAATTCTTTGGGGAATATTTCCTTGGTACTTAGAAAAATAATTTTCATAATTTCCCATATATTTTCAATTATATCATTGAACATTAATAGCTTATTTAATTCCCTTAAAATCATGGGATTGGTGACCTTTTTCTACACACATGTGAAAAAAACCAATACCCTTCATGGAAATACCATGGTGTTTTTTCCGATAATTAAAGATGAATGGTAAATAATCTCTTCCCTTCTTCCCCATTTCCTTATTTCCATTTCCAGAGTTTTCAAAAAACATATTCAACCCATTCTTTACATTGAAGTTATATGACTTGGAGAATTTTTTTCCATCTTGATTACACCTGAGACTATATATTTATATGATGGTAATTTCTTGGAGACTATTTACATTTATAGGTTTAGTTTAAAACCATAAAATAATCAATCAATATTTCTTTATAGATTATGTATCGAGTCTCTGGAATGCCTTGTTAAACCTGTAAAGTTGTCTTTATACATGGAAACATTCTCATCCTCTATTTTCCTCAGATTCAAGAATTTTCTTTCCATATCTGCTCGTTGTTTGTGATCAAAATATTTTTCTTTGAAAATTTCCTTAAAATACCTCCATTATATATATGTAATTTCATCATTCTACATTTTTGTTTTGAATTAGTGACAATAAGTTATCTGCATCTTATGATATATGATATACAACAACAAAAACCTTCTCCCTTCCTTTACACCCCAGAGTGAGAAATATTTTTTCTGCGGAAGATATACACTACTCAGCTATAAATTGGGTTATAGTCCCATTGAATGATGGATGTTTTTTTCACATAAATTAATATATCATTAACTATCTATGTTGCTGATCAGGATGATCCATATGGGTAAACATTTTGTTCATAACCTGAGTTAACTATTGTAGTATAGTCATAAGTTTCTCAGCACTAGTCGAAGCTCCCATAATAAAATCATTCCCTTTCATATGATAAAAATCCCTATACGGGATACATGTGTTGATATGGTTTAAATTACTTCCACTATGATCCATTTCTAAATAATGGAATACACTATATTGGGTTATTAATCATAAGGTATATTATAAAAGTATAAAACACAAAACATAAATGGATGTTTTATGCATAGAAAATATTATAATCATAAACATGTTTTCATTAGGGGAATATTTAATTTTAAATTCATCATAATTGTTTGTAAATAAATTTTGACTTATCCTAAGAATATCCCCTGAGAGTATCAAACTATTGGACCAGTAAGGCTTGTTGTCATCTAAAAGGTTACCTCAAGTCCAACTCCAGACACATTGTCAGATTTGATACCCCTAGGTACATCATTTCAAGAACCATGTCCTCTTGTAGTATCTATACATGGATGTATTTCTAGGAATAATCACATAATTTCTAAGCTACTTAAATTTTTGGATGTTCTTACATGCTTATCCTTTAAGTATATCTTAGGGATATGTTCCCTAATCTATGTTTTCTAAATCTATTTTCCAATGTTTCTATTTATCTTCATCTAATTCCAACTATAAAATCCCCAACCATAGTATCCTAGATCTAGTGCCATTTTTATTATATTTTTATGATTACTAGGAAGTCATATACCAAAATACTGAATAGTTTAGTAGGTTTGGAAACCATAATGAATACATGTAATATACATTAAAACATGAAAGGAAAAAACAAAAACTCATTTGGAAACACCCATAAACATAAATATTCTCCCTTATAGTCATTAATGATATATAACTTCTCATCCGAGAGAAAAATAAAAAAAAATAAAGGGGTGATATTAGATACTCAGTAAGAGTAATCAGTACAACAAAAACCTAAATAATAAGGCATTGTGAATAACTAAAAGAACAAATGCCATTAAATCATAACTTCGAGCATAAAATGGTAGGAATTAAAATATGATTAAATAATCCCATAACAAAACTGAAACATGGATATTCTACAAGTTGAGTAATCACATAGAAAATTTCTAGTTTCATAATGAGGGGATAAATAATGTCAGAAATCATAAACATACTATCATGGCATCAGCCAAGGCACCATATGTAATGGGTAAAAACTCAGACTAGTTTAACTCATAAGACCTACAGATGCATCAAGGGGATATACCTGACCCCACCCATCACATAGTAATTCAATTCATTCCATATATGAATTGGTATAATCATAAACAACATTTTCATATGATATGTAAATAAAATTCCCTAATCTGTAACCATAATCACTAACCAGTCAGATCAGTATGTTAAATGAAATCAAGATATCACATCCACAACCAAACTAATCATAAACCATTTAATAAAATATGGTGGATGATAAAAATAAGATATAAATCTCAATAAATCATTAAATTCAACATATTTGTTCAAATGAATTAAAATACTCTAAAAAAATGATCGATAAATTCATGGGAGAAATAAACCTTTTACTTTTCAAAGATGAGTGCACTTTGAAAAATCCTTTGTATTTGACAATTTTGTTAGTATAAAACCAGAAATGAACAAATATAATTTTTTATTAAAATTTTTTTTATTTTTAAAAAATAAATGTGTCTTAAAAATTATTATCTATGGTACATCAATATGGGTAATAAATTGATAAGTTCCCTTTAATCGAGCTTACATATTAAGAAGAAATGATAAGGGAACCATGTAAAACAATTATTCTCCCATAAAATAATGATGAATTGATCTGGATATTTGATTTTTATTATATATATAATACATAAAAATTATATATAAATATGAAGAATTAATTTGGCATATAGAGGGAGAAAGCATAACTGAAATGAAAATGAAGGATTGGGAAGAAAACCCTTACTTTCTGAAAGAGTGTATTATGCACATGAACATAATGTCCTAGATAATAAAATTAAATCCATTAATTAATTAATTAAGAAACTACTGTATGTGTATATGATTTATTTTATTATTTTCATTTATGGAATTTTTAACGAGTTATAGGATACAATTTTATTTCCCTGGAGCATTCGTTTCCTTGGTTTTCATTATCAGAATACATATATATGAGTATGGAAGTTAATATGGAATGGTTATAATTCTCTAGAATTTAATTAATATGATATTAATGAAAATATAGAAGATTAAATGGTTATATAATTAATTTTTAAATGGTACGAGGATGTGTTATTAGATAAAAAAATGATAATCATTTAGAATTTTTGGAGTGTTCTCGATCATTACTAACTAGTTTTTTCATATGAATTAATATTTTGTATAAATACGCATTTTAGAACATTAAATAGGTGGTAATAAATATATTATAGTCTGATTTGACCATAAAAATTATTTCAATATCAGGTATGATTGGTAAATTGAAGATAAAAAATATGTTGTCCATGAAGGTTGTAAATAAGCACCTCACAAAAAATGATTTCATATTTTAAAAAAGTGAGAGAAATTATTTTTTTGAAGTATGTACCTTTAAAATGATATCATTATAGTATATTGACGATACTAGAGTTATCAAGCTCATTTTTAAACAGGAGGTGAGGATATAATAATAGAAAAAAATAACTTGAAATGAATTAAAAGGAAAATGAAGATGATTTCACATCTTGAATACTCCTCCTTGAGAACCTCTTTGAGGGGATTGGTTTTGAAATTATATTTAGAAAAAGAGATATTATACATAGGGTAGGGGATTTGGGAGAGTATTGGGACTAAATTTTAATAGCTTTATTTCTTAGAGGTGTGAGGATAGGTGGTGGTGATGGTGGTATTTATAGTGGAGGATAAGGGTAATTTCTGATTATTTTATTTATTATTTTATTATATTTATAAAGAAAATAAAAAGTGTTGAATATTGTATAAAAAAAAGTAATAAGTGCATGTTAGTTTTAACCAAGGGGATTCCATCTAAAAAACATTACCTATGATTCAATAAATCAAGTATTTATCATTTGTCATAAATTATTGTATTTTACAATTTACCCAAAATTCATGAATTTTAGAAAAATACCAAAAAAATACCATAATAATTTATCAATATGTAGAATATTAAAATGAACTCCATTTTATGAAAATATTTTTATAAATACGATACATTTAATTTTTAAATAAAACGATCATTTACTAAAAAAATACAGATTTTAAATCTATAACTTATTTTCTAACTTTTTCCAAAAATAAAAAAGTTCTCATAAAATTGTCCTAAAATAACAAGACACTAAATTATTAATTTATAAATACATTATATATATATTTGATTTATTTTATATTATTTTATTATTTAAAAAATTATAATTAAATATTTAAGACTTACAAAACTAGCAACAATTTATTTAAACATATTTAACATATTCATTTACTTATTCAATGATATAATTATAAGATACATTAATTTATAAGGGGCCTCAATTTTAATTATTCATTTATAGGTGATGTTACTATTCATTAGTCTAATTTACTATTCATAAGGGTCATATTACTATTCCTAGGGTCATGTTACTATTTCATCGGTATATGTTCCTTAACTTATAGAAATACCTATTATTTCATTCATCCATAATTTATTATATTTGTATTGTATTAAGAAGATAAATTTAATTGATTGTTTTATGGGATATTATGTATCCTAAAATTTATAAGGATTAATTTCATTTGCAAGGGAGAAATCATACATTGAGATGAAAATTCATAAACAAAGGTTGATCGATTTTATATAAAATAATGGAAAAACCCATTAATTTTATATTTGTTATATGAAATTATGATGAGTATATATTTCATTTTATGTGTATAATTCTTTTCAATAAATTTATGTAATGTGAAGTGATACCTTTGATCTAGTTTGGAGGATGATTAAAATAAACTTTCAGAATAATATTAGATTTTTTATAAAATACAATTGAAAATTGTTTTATTGTGCTTTATAGATTAAAAACAATATATAAAAAATTAATTATTCATCTGGTTAGGATTTTTAACATCGATATATTCATTATTTATAATTTTTTTGGGTTTTTTGGGTGTACAATGTTAATTTTATTTGGATGAAAGGAGATAAAATTGTTTTGGCGATTCAAAATAATATGCACTATATATTTAATTTTATGATATTTTTAATTTTATTCATATTTTATATGGATATCATGTTATTTTTGATAGTAGATATAATTTTTTCATGATAGTGGGACATATATTAATATCTAAAACAATTCTATTTGAAACAATGAGTCTTTTTTGTAGAAGGAAAACCGAGATTGTTAAAATTTAGACTTTGTTAGAGGTTTCTCTTGATATCTTTGTAATTGTGTGGGTTAGTAATAATATCACAGAATTCAATTTGGGGAGTTACAGTTTTATATTTTCACATATAGTTTATTTTCAGTTCAATTAAATAACATCATCATATATTGTTAGAATTTTGAGTAAAATCACATTTTTATTTGTTCATGTGTTTTTATTGAAATAATTGAATTTAGTCTAGAAAGGATAATTTATTGACCATACATTAATTTATAATCTATTAGTTTAATAATGGAATTTTTTTAATTTTAATTAGGCAGATATATATGTTTTCAAATTCCTTGAATAAATTAAAATTAAATTAAAAAACCACTTTATTTAGGATTTTTTTATCCTAATGATTAATATTAAATTATATAAATATATGATTTAGGAATTTAAAATTCCTAGAAAAAATTATTACAATGATAAATACACACATTCCACTTGAAAAACCTTAATCCAATACATTGGCGGACTAGCCTCCTACAATATTTCACACAAAACCAACACAACCATGTTTGACATGATCCTTCAACATATACATATGAAAATCCTTACTCCCATGACAAACACTTCACTAACCCAATACAATTCCTACACAATAGACCAAAATAAGAATTAAAAAACAATCACCTTATCCTAGATGAAGTAGAACCACACTACCAAAGTCTTACCTTACATGGAACTCAATGGAGATTTCTTCTGATTCAGGTTCAACCAAATAACTAAGATAATTTTATAAGATAGTAGCATAATATATTACTTAACAGAACCACTCAAATTAACCCATATAGTAAATAAAACCAATATATAGTGTCTCATCCAACCAGTCATCTCCTTAGATCTTCACACTCACAACTCTTATTACAAAATTATTATTCGCAACTTAGAACCATGTAACACCCCAAAAATAAAATTGAATATGTGATCCATAAAATCTATTATTATGGAGAACAATATCCATGATACCTATGATTTTAAAAAAAAATTCCACGTTGAAAACTAAATGATTCATTGAAAAAAATCATTCTAACACATGAAGTAACATGCTTGAGTGTCCCTTGCATGACCATTTTAGTGTTATAGATCCAAAGCAATGCCTTTATTAATACAGTATTTAGATGTAGTGTACATCATGTGTTTGGTGTGATATCTGATCAAACATAACTATAACAATCCATTCCAACTGAACCATATAAATATATCTAATCCCAACTCCATCTAACTCATTTTCAAAACACGATTATGGTTAAGCCCAATTCAACTTCCAAATCCTTATACATACAATTTTGTTATTAGACGTGCATGATCTGAGAACTTATCATTCAAATTTCTATAATGTAGTAAATAAAATATTTATCATAGTGATTTTTTAAATTTAGTACCTTATATACAACATTCATATACATTATGACTAACTATATACATGTTTATTGAGTATTAAAAATGTTTTTATCCTATCAATATTTTTTATTTTGTGTTAAATTATTTGTGATAATTTTTGAATGGGTACATATCACATTTAAAGTTCATAGATTCAACCCTCTATGATAATAAACTATATGTTCCATGAAATTATTAAAAAAGGATATCTTATAAAGATTAATGATATAATTTAATGGTAGAAAAATTATATTCCAAGTCAAGGGTTGGGGGAATATATGATATTACTAGTTTGTCTAATAAAGTATATCCATTATAATCAAATGAATAAAGATTATGAGAACCTGACCCGCCGGTAGGAAATAATGATTTATATATGTGTCAATTGATGATCCTATAAAGATGCATAATTTTCATACATAAATATTACATATTTTTTATGAATGTTGCATGTATTTCACAATAGTAAACGCCTATAGACCATAGAGGTTTAGTTTTTTTGGAAATATTAATATTTAAAAACATGGTACATAAAATATCTATTCTATTTAAAATTATATTCTTCAAAACTATAACCATTCTTAGGTATATCAAACATAATGGATTTATTCATTACTTATTGAAGGGAATCATAAGAAAGTGTATAATCAGATGATCAGTAATGGTAAACATAAGAGACACCAATCAAAGATAATAATTGATCACAATTTAAGAATAATTTTAAGATAACACGACCAATTATTACAATAAAAATTCCAAATTAATAAAATAAATTAAATCATGATTCTTGGTATAAGGTTCTATTAAATAGATTGGATAATACATTAGAGTTTCAAAAAACAAATAATCAATCATAAGACTAAAAAACATTTTATTAAAACAATACATAAGTTTTGGTATTAAAACATTCCTAGAAGATCATTTACCTAGTCAAGGATCACTACCAAGTCTATCATAGTGGATTTGGTTTTACCTCTAATCCATCATTTCATTAGTCACGGTTCACTCCTAAGACTATCTTATTAGGAAATTCCCCTTACTCAACTATGTATAACCCCCATTCCATTCCATATTTTCTCATATGATATCTATATTTTACCAATTAGTTATAGGTATATATATTTCCATTACCACCCATCACATATTGAAATACATTTATATGTGTTCCATAATATCACAAAACATTCATCACATCATTAAATCATAACCTGTAGAAATGATTTGATTTTCATAAAAATTTTATCAACACAAGAATATACCATCATGAGTAATAATAAATATTTTAACATTGTATATTATACCTATTAAATCATAAGTATAATTAAAGGATGTTGTTATAGATAAATATAACTTTAAAAGATCATTAAACTAATTCTTAAAAATTAACATCTACATTTTGAAATTGTTTAATTAAAATATAAAAAATAAAAAATAATAAGGTGGGATTATTTATTTTAAATATTCATAAAAACATATAAATTTATTAAAAATAATATTATACTCATGATGGTGTAAAAATCCATTCACCCGGTTCATGTTAAAATAAAAATTCATTCGACATTGTGGGTAAAAAGACTGAAGAAACTTATTGCGAAAATAACAAGAAGATTATTTTAAAATAATCATATATAAATTTTAAAATGGGTAAAAAATAATTTAATAATTATTTTTTTAATATTAAAAACAATCTTGAAATCATTTTGTAGAATATATGGATTTGGAAGAAATGATTCTCAATCAAAGTAAAAAATAAGGTTAGTTTTTCTCAAAAACATTTATTTTGGTATCATGAGTTATTGATTAGTGGAAAATGAAATGAAAACATGAAATATCTAGAAATTACAAAAATATAATAAAATTAAAAACAATTAGGAGAGATAGATCATATAATTTCATCATTATAAAATTTAATCATAAATAATCCAGGAAAAAATGATATTGTAAAATAAAACCCTAACCTAAATTCTATCTTTATTTTTATGCACTCTAAACTATTTTATAATAAAATTAATCATATTTTAATTATATACTAGAACCATAATAATTTTTATAACACCATACATGTCATAATTATAAAATATTATAACTCGTTCATTAACATTTTTTCTTTATCGTTATCATTTCAAAAGTTAACTGCTTCAATTATCATATATGTCTTCATTCGATGGTTATGTTCCTTGAATATTGATAATAGTTCAATAATATTCATAATTTTAAAAATGATATAAATATTATTTATATTCATTATGTAAAAAATTATAACATTTCATATGTAGTTTTGATAAAAAAATGAATCACATCACTATGTGGAGATGATAGTCCGTACATACAAGTGAGTGACCTTTTAATTTTCCAATGGATAGAATAAAATAAAGTAAAATAATAATTCATATTTTCAGAATAATTATTATAATATAAATATAATATATAAATGTTAAATATATCAAAATATCCAAGATTTAATTATGGTGGTGGAAAATGAGTTTTAACACTACGTTGAGGTGGTAGTCCACACAAACGCACAAATGCATCCAATGGCCCGAAGGCCTTAATTTTTTATTGATTTTTGATAATCCACCTTTCAAGGGGTGAGGTGGAACCCTTACAAGGCCCATAGGTTTAAGTATTACATGTCCTGTAGGCCTTAGAGGAATTCATTGCCCATAGGCTTCAAACATTACGTACAACCCAAACTAACTACTTGGAACTGCTCCTCCCCAGTAACTTCATTGTGAAATCAGCTCTCTACTTTCGCATGGCTATTCGGATAGTCTATCCCATGCATGAACAAGATTTTCCCGATGGCAAGTGCCATACCATCTCATTCTTGCAATCAGTGTAGCTTCTACTGTGGTGAAAGCTCCTTGCTCATCCTTCTTATAGTGCTTGTTTCTTGTAGGTTATCTGGTTGGCATCTACCCTTAAGGTTTCTCGAAGGCCTTGAGGTGGCCCGTAGGCCTTACTGGATCAAAGTCATGGGTGGCCTGAAGGCCTTAAAGAACTCAGGTTCCAAATTGGTTTCCCGAAGGCCCAAACAGGGGAAAATTATCGGCTGCTACAATGCCAAAAAGTTCCTGCTACTGTTCCCGCTACAGTACCTGCTACAATGCTGCACAGTTCCCGCTACAGTACTGCTATAGTACTATTACAGTACTTCTACAGTCTGTTATAGTATCAGAAATTGTGCCTCCACCTAGATTTGATATCGGGTCACCTGGATGCACTTAAGATTCCTCACCAACCGGGATGAGGCTCTTGTGCCACATATGCACGAATGATACTTTCATTTCTCATTGAATATAAAAGTTGTGGTAATGGGTGTTCCACAATCATTATAAAAAATTATTATATTTATGATACTTTATTACTGATGATTTTATGGATAAAATAATTTTATAGGATGTATAGTAATAAAAATTGAATGATCTTAAAATAGATTTATACATCTTCTTTGAGAGAACACATTGAGCTTACTCATTAGTCCTTGAAGGATTAGTGTTAAGATAAATCCAAATTTTCTAGGATAAATTGAATGATTCCAGAACTGTTTTTTAGAAGGAATTTTTTAACTATATATCTCAAATGAATTTCATAATGAATGATAAGTCAATCCATTTTATAAGTTAGGGGAGGGACACATGGAAATGCATAAAAGATATTAGTGATTTAAGGTCACTTTCAAGGTAAATGGGATTCAAATGGACAAGTATTAGAAGATAAGATAATGTAAGATTGAAATATATTTAAAATAAATAATAATTTCATAGGTTTGAGTGGAAGTCCTATCTTTATCACATGGTTTAATCCCTCAATAAACTCATTTTAGAATTAAATAATGAAATTGTTTTAATTTGTTTTCTATTAAATATGAATAAAAATTAAATTTACCCTATTAATTTTTTTTAATTATTATTATTAAAAATGTTTGAATCCTTTTTACCAGATATATTTTGAATATGTGGATGAATATAATTTCTCATTAAGAATGAAATCTAGAAAAATTCTCATTTTCAAAAAATGAATTTGTAAGCATAAAACTTAATTTACATCAATTAATTTCCTTTTAAATAAAATAAATTTAATTTTAAAATATTTATTCAATATACAATATAATATTATAATTAAAAAAAATATAAATAGATATTAAATTAATTATTTTATATAAAAATCCTTGTGCGCATAAAACCATATTTTCTAAAACTGTGTTTTTATTCCCATGAAATAACTAATTCTATAATAAATTATAAGGAATATTAATACATAATTATTATGATTACACATAATTAAAGGATAAATAGGTTAATTTGTTTTTAAAATTAAATTCATACAAGGACATTCACTTGATAATAAATGATAAATTTTACAGAAATTACTAGTTTTCATTATTCACTGGAAAAAATAACTCCTTTGAAAAAATTAAAAAACTCATGCTTAGATAAAACTGAAATACGGATTTTGAAAATAATATTCATTTCCTTAAATAAAATATCTCAAAATGGTATAAATTATTTTTAAATTTCACTTTTCAAAATTTGATAAAACCATTTATGAAGAAAACATATTTTTTAAGGATAAAATGAATTTAATTAAAATTGAGTACTTATTTATTAATTATTAATAAATGAATTTTTATTTAAATAAAATCGGTAAATAATTTTCAAAAAGTGTTTTGATCAAAACCATTCCTTAAAAGAATATTATTTTATTGGAATGAATTATGGAGTATGTATCTTTTAGATGTTCATATCTATCCATGCAATGATATATCATCATATGATGGTTTAGAATATCAAATTTCATTTTCTTAATATATAAAATTATAAGAGATCTATATTGAGAGGAAGATATGAATTCTAAAAAACACATTAAATTCAACTAGATAAATAATAATAATATTTTTATGGGGAACATTATTAAAATATGTACAATAATATCCTTATCTCTATAGTGGAGGATAAGTGTGCCTTATTCATCATGATCCACTTTAGTTATTAACAAATAAAGTCCCCTCCTTGGTGTAGTTGTTAGACAATAAAATAGGTAATCGAATCAGATAATTCTCATGTTCCACACATATAAGACATCAAATTAATTTTATTTTTCCATATATGACTTTAATTTTCCAAAAACCATGTTCATCTTACTTTGAGAATTTATCCATAAATCTTCTTCACACATTCTCGAAATTAATGAAATTGAAAAGTCATTCATCAATGATACTAACAACCTGAACATACTTAAAATTACATTTTCCTATCATTTAATGTTGTAGGAAGCTCACATATTTATGTATTATTATTCATTTATCATGATATATGATTAGTCATAATCACAAAGTTCCACCTTCTAGATTCTATGTTAATTATTTTCTCAAGAGGAAAATAATATCATTGTCCTTGACATTAAATATTAACACTGAACCTAAAGGATCCATCCATAGTCCAAAAAAATCATAATGTAAGAAAAAATAATAATATTTCAAAATAATATAATCATTAAAATAATTTATAGGATTTATAAATCATGACCCCTTCTTTTAAATCTACAAAACCTTTGGTTTAACCTAGGTCTCCTATTATTATTATTATCTACTGTTGTCATTCATAAAGGATCATAACAAAAATATAAATTTACATAATAATATCCCCCAGGAGTGTCACACTAGGTCTGCATTAAGGGAATACTCACCATACACCACAGTGATGGCTGATATATAGTCAACTATCTCTTTTCAAGGTTATTACCCTTATATATTTTTGTGTAAAAACCATAAATACTTGTATTATTCAAATATGGATGCATTTTGTTATGGAAACATAATATTTTTTAACATAAAATTGGATGTTCCATTATAAATAGGCTTAGATATAGGGTTACCAAAAATTATTCGTCATCCGAATTTTAAATTTTTTCTAAAAACCTACTTCAATACCATATACAAAAACATTTAATTTTCATATATATATTTCATCATTTTTGGTTAATATTTAACAAATTTAAAAATAATATATTAAGGAATACTATAGATGTTTAGTGTATTTTTCAACATGGTTACGTATGAAATTGGTACATAATAGATCTAATATATTTTTGAATTTTTTATTCACTAATATAATCCTTTATAGACAGTCCATATGTAAAACAATTCTTTATAACATTGGGAAGGGAAACATAAGAAAGGATGATATCATAAGATTAGTAAGGGTAAACAGTAGATATATCAATCAATGATCATAAATGATCATAAGATAAGAATAAGTGTATGAAAAAAAATAAATACTTACAATAATCATAATCAGTCAGTCATAGATATTGATTAATGAAACGTGACATAATGATTTAATAAAAATATTACATATGACATAATAGTGTGGAATACTCAATAATCAACTTTGATCCATGAAAAAATAAAATAAGAATAAAACAAAAGTCAATGGAATGAAAATATGTTTAGAAAATTATTTCTTTAGTCAAATATCACTACCAAGACTGTCCTAGTGGACTGGGTTCACTCCCCATTATATCATTTCCTTATTAAAGGTTCACCCTCGATACTATCTTATTGGTAAAATTCTATCACTAAACTTAGTTAACTCTCTATTACCATCCTTACTATCTCAAGAGATATCTATATTTCAACAACTCATTGGAGGGATATATAATGATTGGAACATCCACCACATTATGAAAAAAATTCATATGTTTTAAACATGATTGAAAAACATTCATTATATAATAAACCATTAACCCGAGAAATAATAAAAATTTCATAAATAATTTTTTGATAATAATCCTAACTAATACATTTCAATAATAATGATGGTATTATTGGATCATATACCTAGTAAATCATAACAATCATACTTGTATGTTTTCATAGATAAAAATAATTTTAAAATATCATTAGAACAATTCATGAGGAAAATACCATGTTCATTTTCACATAATATATTTATAATATAAAAATTAAAAAACATTAATGGATAATTTTTCTTTGAAACTAAACTTGGAATAATATAAATGAATCTTCAAATAAAATATTATACATAATGGTGGAGAAAGGAAATTATTTGGAGTATGTTAAAATAAAAAATTCATTCACATTTTTGGTAAAAAGACATAAGTGCCTTATTTAGAAACTGAAAAAGGGATTCCATTAAAGAATTATTAACATTAATAAATATTAAAAATATAATTAAATTAATCTTTATAGAATACTAAAATAATTCATGAATCAAATTGAATGAATATATGGGCATGGAAGAAAATATTTAAGGCCAAAGTGAATTTATTTGTTTTCATTAATAACATTCTTTCAGTCTCTTCTATAGTTGTATAGAGGAAAATGTAAGGTAATTATGAAAAATATAGAATTAAACATAGGATAATAAAATTAATATTTTTTTGAATAGACAGATCATATAATTTCATCTATAAAAAATTAGTCATAAATAATCCTAGTAAAAATGAGATACTAAACTAAAACCCTTACTTTATGTACTTCTTTCTTTATAAGAACTCTATCATGATGTATAATAAATATATGTAGATTATAATTCTACACCAAAACCATAATAATACCTATTATATATAAATATTTTACTTATAACATATTATCAATATATATCTAGCAATTATACATTATCATTGTCATTTCATGGGTGAATTGCTTCATTTTTCATATGTGCTTTGATTCAGTGGTTATAGTCCTTACATTTCAACCATGGTTAATTCATCTTCATAATATTAAAAATGTTAGAAATATTATATATATATATTTATCAAATTTATAACTATTCAAATAATATGGTGTAGAAAAATTAATTAAATATTTATGTGGTGATGATAGTCCGTGCGTAAGCATATGTGGCATTTCTGTTATTCAATGAATGGAATTAAATACTGGAAAATAATAATTAATCTTTAAGTAATATTTATTATGAAATAAATATTATTTATTAACCTAAATATATCGTAATAGACATCAATTAAAGATGTTGTTTTAAAATTAATTGTATCGCTATGTAGAAGTGATAGTTCTCACATACGTGGGATAGATAGATTCATCTCCCACTATATTAAGAAGAGGTGTAAAATTGTTGTTATATAATAATAATAAAATATAAGTATATTTATAAAACTTTATTCATAGTTTTTATGGATAAAACATCATTAAAATAAATAATAGAGGAAATACAATTGAATGATCTGGCATAATATCTATACCTCTTCTCTAAGATAACTGCTTTAGCTCACACCTTATTACAAAAAGAATTTTTATTAGGATAATAAAAAAAGATCATGGTTGAAGGGAATGATTATATTATGGAGTTTTAGTAGGTATTTTTTCAATATATATGTTGTAAATTATAGGAATAACAGAGGATAAGAGGTAACATTTTATAAGTGAGGTGTGTGACACACATAGAATTTCATAAAAGTGTTCAATGATTTAAAGAAAATTTCCATTGAAAATGGATGAAAATGTACAAAGATTCTATGATAGGATAATATAATTAATAACTTCATACAAAAATTAATTTTATAACATTTTTGGGTGTAAATCCTACCCTTATCTCATGATTTGACCCCCAGTAAACCCGTTTCAACCTTAACTATAGTAACAAAATTTTATTATTTTCACTATTCACTATAACCAAAAATTAATATCACCCAATTAAAATATATTAATTATAATTATTGAAAATATTTAATCTATTTTACTAGATTTAATTTCAATAAGTTTCTGAATTTAATTTTTATTAAGCACACAAATCGCAATGAAAACCCGTTTTTGATAAATAAATATTTAATCCTAAAATATAATTTACTTCCCTTCCATTTTCTATGAAAAGAATAAAATTATTGTTAATATATTATATTGAATATATAATAATTTTTTTATTAAAACCATTAATAAAAATAGGGTAAATTAAATTATGATGATAAAAAGAAATTGTGAACATGAAAACATTTTTTTAGAAAATGTTGTTCTAGTCCTAAAAATTATCTTCTACAAAAATCAAGTCTAAAGATTGTTAAATTGAAAATAATTATATTATTTCTAATTAAAGTAGTCTTATGTTAGTTTAATATAATAATTTAAAACATAATGGGACATTTAATTTAAAGGAAATGACATGTTTTTACAAAAAATGGTATATTTCACTATTTACTAAAAAATAACCCTTTCTTAGAAAATATTAAATATAAAAACTAAGACAAAAATGAATTTATAAATTTAATTCATCATTTAAAATTTCAAAAAAAAATATATTCATTATAATTTTACATGAAAAAATGTGATAAAAATCAATTTTAATGAAAACATATTTTTGATGCATAAAATGAGAACTTGAAATTTTATACTTGTTCATTATGAATTAAAATATTAATCTTCATTATTAAAAACCATTATACATATTTTTCAAAAATTGGTTATTTCTATTCACAACTTCCACTTTAATATCTTGGTTCTAAAAGTTTATGATACCATTATTCATATAGACTCCATGTTACATATAATGAAAGATATCAAATTATTCAGGTTTTATTTCATAAAATTTATATATAATTTTAGAATTTTATAGTTTCATTCCATGTATGTTTGTAACTATATGTAAAACTTAATAATATGATTAATTAATTTTATTATTTGTTTTATTTGATTTATTTATATAAACCGTGATGATATATGTACATGGGGAATTTGGACACAGTATGACTAATATGGAATAAATAATTAATGTGATACTATAATTTCCCCATTTTTTTGAAACAGAAGTTGATATCCCAGGATAAATAAGGTAAATGGAATATATTTATTAAATATATGGCCATGGTGTTCTATTGGAATGTTTTTTTCGAGAAAAAATTTATAAAAGATACAACTTTAAAAGAAAACAATATTCAAGAGGGAAACTTTAAATGGTGCAGACTTATAAATAAAATAGACATGCTACCAAATAATCCAAAATAACACACTATATGAAAATTTTAAATACTATATAGCCAACATGCACTAGTTACAGGAATATCCCTAGGTACTAGGTAGTGGTAGGGCCCTAGGTACATCATATCTCAGTGTACAAGTAACCATAACCAATATACTTATCATGCACGAGCCACTTTTGTGGGGAATCCCCAATAGTGTAGCATCCCCAAAACATTATAAATTCTTAGCTAGTGTTTTCATCATCAAACTTGCTACATAAAATAGGGACAATACCATTACCATATCACTAGCATACTTGTCATAGTTAACCCACCTAGATTCCCAGGTTTCCAACATTGTGCTCAAACAAATGAAAACTGTTATAAAATAACATTTTCTCATAAGAATTCCATATATGAATCATACAAACACAAAAAATTAACCAAATTGTTTTTCACGATTTGTGTAACTCAATAATTCATTTAAATTTTTCATAAAATAATCTGAAGAATTAAAACAATGCTTTACACACAAAATCCATTTCAAAAACACAATTTCAAGACCAAATGAACCCCAATACCATTAAAAAATATAATTGGAAGAGATAAAAACATATAATAAACCATTTTCATATATTATAACATCCCTCAAATGATACCACATGAGTTACACATGAAAATCACACAATTGAAGCAAAAATGAAACTTTAGAATCAAAAGCTTAACTAATTATATCAAAAATAATTTTCTATGCACACAAAATAGGTAATAAATATTCTAGGAATATCAAGAAACAATTATAACTCATCAAATAATTCTTACACATGGAAACACCTAACATAGAGGTCAAAAATCCCAAATAATTGTTCCAAACATCATCTACACCACCATTGAACCACAAAGGGATAAAAATAAACCCTAATCTACATGATTCAACCATGAAACAAAAAATTATACCCTTGGTATGAAACGCTAGTTTTGGGACATTTGTAAATTCATGAAGGATGGAAGAGACCTGAGAGATAAGGAATGAAAACAATTTTGGATTCACTTACTTTATGAACCTTGAAGTTTCCCCACATAAAAACCCATCAAAATTGTGCTCTAAAAGAGCTTGTGGGAGGTTGGGAGCCTTACATGGATGTAAGGGTCTAACGGGGGAATCAAGGGGTGCACTAGGGTTCATCATGGAATTGAAAAGAATGAATAAAAACAAATTCTCAGGACTTGGACACTTGTGAATAGGTTGGTTGCGTGGAATAGTAAATAGTGCAAGCAAACTGTGCGCCCAGTTCTGTCCACCCTAAAATTTCCAATTTTCATCAAAGTTCAATGTGAAGACTAGTGGAATAAAATGGGGAATTATAGGGAAATAATAGAATAAAAAAATACATAAAAAAATTCATGGATATGACAATTCTCCCCACTATGAAAACTTTCCTCCCTAGAAAGTCAACATGAAGCTTTATCAGAAAACATGAATGGGTACTCTTAGTAAAACCATGCATTATTCCCCCATGTATCGTGAAAATCACTCCCATATATCAAAAGGAACTATACTAGTGGAATTGAATTTCCCCAAAGCACATTCTCTTGGTAATATACTATTCACACAGGCTGTTCAACCCCAGATAAATCAGGCTATATTACCAACTCTTCCCAATTCAACACATGAGAAGGATTGAGAATGTACTACTTAATTTGAGGGACATGAAATATGTCGTGAATAGATGTCAACTGAGAGAGAAAAAATAACATGTATTATACCTTTCCAATGTGCTTATTGATCACAAAAGGTCTGACATACCTTAGAGTTAGCTTTCCCTGCATTCCCAAATGATGATGAACCAAATGAGGGGACACCTTCAAAAATACCCTATCCCCCATATAAAACTAAAGGTCTGGATACATATAGTAAAAATAATATTTTTGGTGAATATGATATGACAATATGCACTGCCCGATTAGCTTTACCATTCATATGTCTCTTTCACAAGGATATTCTCCAAGAGTGAGGTCTCACCTGCCTTAGCCCAACACAGGGGGGACCGACAAGGCTGACCATAGAGCACCTTATAAGGAACTATCCAAATTGAGGATTGATATCTATTATTATAAGAAAACATGAAAAAGCCAAAATTTCTATCCCATAAACCTCTAGAGTCCAAGACACGTGCATGGAGTTTGTCTTCCATAATATGTTTTTCCTACTCCGTCTGGCCATCCACTTAAGGATGGTATGGAGTTCTCATCGTAACCTGTGACCCCAAATCCTTTTGAAGGCCTTCCCAAAACTGAGAGTTAAAATAGAGGTCTCTATCTTAGAAAACAACTGAAGGAACACCATGGAGCCTTACCACCTCTTGAATATAAAATCGACCCATCTTATCCACATTAGTTGAATCTCTCATTAGAATGAAGTAGGATTATATGGAAAATAATCAATAACCACCAAAATAGAATTATTACCCCAAGGAGTTGCAGGTATTTCAACAATGATATACATGGAATCCTCTTCCCACCTCTAGGTATGAATGGGTAATGGCTAAAAAACAAAAGGTCCTTTGATGATCTGCTTTCACCTGCTGACATGTATAACACCTTGATACAAAATAATCTATATTATTCCTCATACCTGGCCACCATAACTACAGACTAACATGATAATACATTTTGTTTTAACTCGGATGAACAACCCACTGTGATTGGTGGCCATTCATCCTCAACACCTTCCATAGAGACAACTGCACAAATAAATGGACCTGGAAGCTCATGATTCTCTAGAGAGATAGAGAATAGTCAAAAGTAGTCTCTCCACCATGAAAAAACATTATAAATTGCTAACAGAGATCATCACTAGGATGATCCCACCAAATCAACTCTAAAAGGAAAAGAGGCACCTGAACAATCCCCAAGAAGGCACCTCTACTGTGCTATATGGTCTCCAAGTGTATTTGGGAAAAGATCCCAATTCTAGTCAACTTATCACTTGATTTCCTCAAATTCTACACTCGTACATTCCTTCTCAAGGTATTAGAAACCAAATTACCCTTTCCTGGTGTATAGATGATATCAAAGTCTAACTCCTGCAAATTCTCAATCTAATGATGTGTCCTCAGATTAAGAACCTTTTGTGGGAAGATGTTGTCAAGGATATTATGATCAGAGTAGACCAAAAACTTCTCCACAAAGAGGGAGTGATCAAAAGTATCCAAATAATTCATCAACCCTGAAAACACTATCTCATGGGTCAAGTAATTCCTTTCATGTGGTTGGAGTTGGCAGGAGACATATGCCACCCCATGATCACCCTGTATAAGAACACACCTAAGACCCATACCTGAAGCATCACAATACTCCACACAACCCTTTCGATATTCTATCTAGATCAAAACAGGGGGGTTTTCAACTGATGCTTCAACTCCTCATAGGATTCCTAAAATTAAGGACCACATTCAAACATCACCCATTTTTTAGTGAGTGCGGTAATGGGAAAAGAAATCAAGATAAATCCTAAAAAAACTACCTACAATAAAATTCCAGACCGAGGAAACTCCAGATCTCAAACACATTAGTCGAATTCTTCCATGAAATAATTGAACAGATCTTATCATGGTCCACCTAAACACCCTGTTCTGAGATGACATGACCTATTAACTTCGATTACCTGATCCAAAAGGTGAACATGGACAACTTTGAATAAAGACAATGATCTCGCAGATTTCTCGGCATGATCTACAAATGACACCCATGCTCTTCCTCATATCCAGAATAAACAAAGATTTCATCCATAAATACCATGATTTAGGAGTTAAGATAATGGTAGAACACCCTATTCATGAGTTCCATAAATACATCTGTAGAACCGGTTAATCTAAAGAGCATGACTAAGTACTCAAAGTGGCCATACCTACACTGTAAAGTTGTCTCTAGGATATCTGCCTCTCTCACCGTAACTTGGTGGTTACTTGAACACAAGTATTTATTGGAAAACAAATTTAACCCATTCAACTAATCAACCAATTCATATTTTATGTTAAATGGATGTATTTTGTATGGTTACCTTTTCATCTTCAGGTAATCAATACACAACCAGAGGGACCCGTTGACCTTATTCACAAAAATAATAGGAGTAGCCCATAGAGAGACACTTGAGCGAAAGAATCCTTTGGATTCCAAATCATCTAGCTATATTTTTAATTACTCCAACTCAGTATGGGCTATAAGATATAAGTGATGAAATATAGGTTGTGTTCCTAGATCCAAATCAATCAATAATTCCAAGTCCTTCTCTAGTGGAATGTTTGAAAAATAATTTGGAAATAACATTGGGAACACATCCCATACATGAGGTAATCCACCCTTAAGTGCAGGACCACCATCCAATAGCATGCACGATGATAACTAGAAGATATGATTCCCCAACTCTAGGATTAGAGGCCCTATATGACCTGACTGGGGATCCCATTTCCCATGAAAAACTTGAGGACTCCCATTAGGTTCCATGAAACTCACCTAACACTTGTAAAAATTGATATGCATTGGAAAGTACACAAATCAATCCATGTAGAGAATTAAATTTAAAAGTTCCTTATCCAATACTAGGAGGTCCCAGTCCATCTCAACCCTTGACACCAAAATGACACATGATGGGAACATAAGACCATTCTCTTTCTTCTTACCTGACGATGTCACCAAATCCATTGTAGAAGACAACAACCTGGTTGGTAAATTCACCAGGTTCAAAATATGATAAGAGATAAAATAAAAAGATGCACCAATGTAAAATAGAACAATAGCTAATGAATTTAAAATCAAAATGGTACCTCAAAATATCGAAGGCCCTGTATCCGATCATGGTTCTTCCAGATCTATAGCATGGAAAATCATCATCTGTGATCGAGAATGGCTACTCACCTATAGATCTACCCTGAACTGGATCTACCCATAAGATGATCTAACCCTTCCACCACTACCACCAAACTGAGATCCCACTATCCTGGGAATCTCTAACTAAACTAAAACACCCAAAGATTCCATAGATCCTTCCCTACTCTAAAGGGGATGCGTCACCTTCAAAAATCACTACAAGTTCCCCATAGCTCCACACTAATAAAAATTCTTTGGAGGACATGTACATGAAGGTCATGTGTGCCCTAGCCTCCCACACTACTATCAAATGATGGATCTCGCATCATAAGACACATATGGTAACTGCCTAAGAGGATGTCCTGAACTACCACCTCCTTTATTCCCTTTCTCCTCTCACTTCTTTTTATTCTTAGATTAACATCCAGTACCCGTCACTGATACTATCCTAGAGAAACCATACCTTCACTTGTGATCAATATCCACCATACATGCCCAATAAACCACCTCCGCATAGGTATTCATATTGAACAGGAATACCTGAGAATATACCTCTAGCCACAAACCCCTCTCAAACTTCTGAGCCTTTATATTCTCATTGGAGAACATTTCATGTGAATATAAAACTAGATCACTAAGTCAGTTGGAATACTACATCACTTAAGGATCCCCATGGATTAATTCTATATACACTTGGGATATGGAATAAGCCAAGACATTAGGATGATAATGGTCGTTGAACGTAACCTTGAAGTCCTTCCAGCTCATCTTCTCATGCTTCCCAGCATGAAGAAATTATTACCACCACCTTAGGATGGTACCATCAAATATAAATGAGGAACATTTATCTTTGACCTCCTTAGGTGTGTCAAGGAACCCAAACATTTGTTCTGTCTTCTCAATCCACTCCTCTACTTACTGGGGTTCCAACCTACCTCATATGATAAGAGGCTCGTTCATTAGAAACACTTGGGCTTTGTACTAACTAGGACCAAACTCATATTCTATATATGTATCCAGAGAAGAAGCATGAGCTTCTCCCTATCCTAGATCATGGATATCATAGAACACAAATTCTACCAACATATGATCAAGAGGTGAGGGTGAAAACTCAATATCTTCCACCCATGGGTGTGTGAGAGATTTCTGGGGAGGCATATTGCTAAAAAAATCAACAGTCACAAGAGAAAGTATCAGTACATCAATTTTGAAAAATTTCAGCAATAAAAACAAATATAAATAAGTCATACTCATCTCAACAATTAAATAAACAACTACTTCACCCCCACCCAGTGTCCACATGTAGTCTACAACCTAAACATCTCAACTGAAAGTGAAGTAAAAAATCCCAACATCCCATGGAGACTCTAGGTATATCATGAGAGGTATGGTCTAGGAACCCTACTCGAAACTAAAACTCTAAACCTAGATAGTCCTAGCTCTTCTCTAACTAGACTCATCTCAAATAATAAGACACAAAGAGATTAACCATGCTCTAATACAATTTTGTTAAGAAATAGATCTACTCTCCATCAAAACTGACACCAGAAGTGGTCTATGGGAAGGTCCTAAGGAAGTTATATATTTCCATGGGCTGGCACAAGTGTCAGGGTATCACAAATAATGGCTTAGTAATGATATACCTGAGTTTAGAAGCACTAAATAACCAAAAATAATAAATAAAATGAATCTAAAAACATAATACAAATAGACCTTTAATAAAATTCAGAACTGAAATACATTGTTTTAAACAAAAACCAAGAGGGACACAACTCAAAAGGAGATCCATGTCTGACTCAACAGCCACCACACAACAAGGTGAAATCACCCCCAATACTCCTCCACAACACGACACCCGAAAAAAATCTGACAACCCAAATCACTGTCTCCAAGGACCTTTCCTTAACCTATGTAAAACATTATCTTTTCTACTTACACCAAAGGGTATAAATATGGTGTGAGCCTAAGACCAATAGGATTCCACCAAAAATTTTCCATGTGATAAACATTTTTAGACAAAAAACATGCATGTTTTTACAAACAATAAATGATAGTAACAATTCCTGAAATATGAAACTTTAAAAGAAATTTTTTTTCAAAAGGGAAACATTGAAGATTGAACACTTTCAAATTAAACACACATTATACTGAATTTTCCAACAAAACAGAATATATGACAATGATAAATACAATATATCATATGATCAGTAGTCACAGGAACATCCCTAGGAACTAGAAAGTTGTGGGACCCTAGGTACATCATATCTCAGTGTATAAGTAACCATAACCAATATCCTTCTTGTGAAGAAGACACTCAAAGGGGAAAAATAAAGGCCTAGTGGTCCCTAAATATCATAAAATTTTATTTAGGGTTTTCACTATCAATCTTTCTTAGTGTAATAGGGACAATACCATTACAAAATCACTAGAATAATTGTCATAGTCTTCCCACCTAGATACTCAGGTTTCCCTCTTTGTGCTCAAACAAGTTCCACATGTTATAAAACACCATTTTCACATAAGAATACTATTTATGAATAATACCCACAAAAAATAGCACCCAACATATTTTCACCCATTTGGTAACTCATTAAATCATTTAAATTTTTCATAAAACAATTTCAAGAAGTAAAAAAAAATGGGTTTGCACACAAAATCTATTTCAAAACCCACTTTCAAGGCCAAATACACCCCAATACCATACCAAAACAGAATTGGAATCCCTCTAAACATTGAATACACCATTTTCATATATTATAAAATTCCCCCAAATTATACCACATGGGTTACACACAAAAAACACACAATATGAATAAAAAATGAAACTTTAGAATCAAACACTTGACCAATTCTATCAAAAATATTTTCTTTCACCACACACAATGGGTAATAAACATTCCAGGAATGTCAAGAATGAAATATAATTCATCAAATAATTATTACACATGGAAAAAACTACATTAGATGTCAAAAAAACCAAATCATTTTGTGAAACATCAACCACCCCACTGCCAGACCCTAAGGGGATGAAAACAAACCCAAAAACACAATTTTCAACTAAGAAACACAAAATTATAACCTAGGTATGGAAACTTAGTTTCTAGACATTTATAACATCATAAAATATGGATTAAAACCTATATTTAAGGAAGAAAAAAAAGGAGGAATCAATTACTTGAAGAACCTTGATGTTTCCCCACCAAAACACCTCCAAAATTGGGTTCCAAAAGAGCTTGATGGAGCTTGGGAGCCTTCTATTGATGTAAGGGTCGAATGGGGGAATAATGGGTACACTAGGATAATCCAGGAAGGTCTAACATAGATTAAAAAATAATTTTTTTTGACATGGACACCTGTACACAGTTTGACCTCTTGGATTAGTAAACCATGCGACCAAACCGTGCACCCAGTTCTGTCCACCAAATTTTTTCCAATTTTCTCCAATTTCTAGGGGATCTATAGGTAACCTAGGGGGAGAGATAGGAAAATAATAGAAGATAAAAATACCTAAAATTAATATCATTAATGTGACATCCCTTTTATTAATGGACAACAAGAATAGTAACCTTAATAATACTTATTACTATGGTAAAGTGTGATTTTGGATATTTTGGTTAATAATAAAATGATAATAACTATTAAATGACACAAAAACACCCCTAAATCTAGTTAGATTAGTATATATTGGTAATAATCATACAAATATTCAATTAATTTCATTTTCTGGCCAGTTGTGTGAGATTATAACCTTTATATAATTTTATTTAATTAAAAGATCCATGGGATTATAAGAAAGTGAATTATATTTCAAAGATAATGGAATATGTAATGCATCAGGGTAGAACATACATTTGGTATCATAGGTTGGTTCAGATAATTTCAGATTTGGTATAATGTTAATAGCATACCCATGAATGATTTTACACAATGGTTAATTTTAAATGACATTGATTTTGATTATTACAATGTTCCTTTGAATAAACTATGTTTGTTCCAAATGGTTTTATATATAGGAAATAAGGAGAATACAGTAGGAAGGAACTATGAGGAAAATATCCTACCAAACCAGAAAACTAAAATGAATGGAATCATAAATGAGAAATTTCTTTACATAAATGGATTAGTTTACAAAGTTATAAATGGTGGTGGAATCCATGATAAAATGAATCCTGATCTACCATAGAGGAATATTTCATTAGTGGATAATTTTATGTGAAAATCCCCTATAATTAGTTGTACTATTTGACTCTATGGTAGCTAAGGGATGTATCAATGCTCTAGATATGATATTTTATGTCATTGGATATTAATAATGTCAAAAAAGTAACACATTCCACTAATAATTTTGAAGATGAAGTTATTTGACAATTGTATTTGGTTAAAAATTACAAGGAAAAATATGATATTGATATAATGGAATGGGAAAAATTAAAGAATATTTTCCCTGAGAAATATTACACAAATCATATTCAGTTTAGGATAGAGAGACAATTCATGTAATAGAACCAAAAGGATGCATATTTGGTGGCTACATATGAAGAAAATTTTAAATGTTTGTCCAGGTATGTACTAGATTTTATTCCAAACATTGATAAGAAAATAAACATATTTACTATGGATTAAATCCGATTGTACAAATATATTTAAATTTAGAATAAATTTGATGTTATAAGAAATTTTTTCATTGTGCTGAGAAAGATGAGATGGATTTTTTAGATAATTATGTTCCATGAGTTGATAAGAGTAATAAATGGTCAAGGTGGAGGGAAGTGTGAAAGTAAACAACTAATATGTTGGTGGTAAGCCCCAAAAATGTTCCATATGATAAAAAACATTTTGGGGATTTTTTTCCTAGATCATGAACGTTTTAATGATTTGGTATATTTGGTGAAAGGGATCATAATTTCAAATAAAAGATTCATGAATAGTCAAATAATGAGATAATAAAATAACTAGATAACATTGATATGTTTTAGTTGAAATGAGTTGGGAAATTATGTTAACATGTGTACAAAATTACTTAATCAGGGTTAGAATAATCATGATCAAAATAAATATGGGGAAAAATCTTTTCATAATACTATAATTTATGTTGGTTCATTTGTTAAAGTGGAGACAACTCCAAATAGCTTGATATTTTTTAAATTTTGATCATATGTTCAATTTCATAGGCACCCCACATTTGATATTTTATATAATGGATAGACATTAGGATACATTTATTGAGTTTTCATAAATTTTATACATACATTCAATCCTTATGTATATGATATAAAAAATGTTATTTTATGAAATATTTCTTTTCATATGGTGGACATAAGTTTAATGGAATCCTTTATTGTTTAATTGGTCTTTGATTTTGAGTTAATTATTGATTATTAAAATTTGGGAATATATTTTTTATTAGAAATTGATTTTTTGAAAAATAGTTTTTCATAAGAAACTCACAATTTTGGAAACCATAAATTATAATAATTAATTTTATTTGAGAAATTCAGGATGAATTATTTATTGGAATAATATGTGATTTTATTATGGATTATGGTGATTTATATATTTTTTTAAATGACTAAATTATCTTGGAGATTTTGTTATATTGGTAATTACAATTTTTTATGATACATTAAGAGTTATTAGTGCTACTTTTTGGAGATAAATGTAAAATTTATCTTAGAAGAATATGAAATCATATTAATATGATTTTTTGGTATCAATCTTAGTGTAAGATTTTTTTGAGGAATTTAATGTTTTTTTTGTTGAATAACCTATTTTCAACATTAGGTATTAATACTACATTTTTTATATTAAGGTAGTTTTATTTCATTTAAATGCTAATTCATTTAAGGTAATTACCTTTTCTTATACAATTTTTTTGTTTCTGGTTAATTCCTAAAGATAAGAAGAACATGTTGATATTCTTTTTTAGAATTTTGTAATCAATAAATTTTGTTTATATTACTTCAAACATGAAAACAAAATAATGAATATCCCCATAGGAAAGAATAGGTTATTTTAGTGTTCATTGTCCTGACTCACACAAGCCAAAGAAAAGTTCCCAGGAATTCACCCATCCTAACACTACCCCAGGAAGAGCTCACATAAGTATGAATTTCCAATTAGGTTGTATCCTAAATAGAATGGTGAACCTTGTTTAAATGAGAATAAATATTTAATATATATTTTAATATTTTCTCTCAGTGTTACAATAATATTTTCTCATGTCAATAATGTACACCATTCTGTTTGGGAGCATATGTGATTAGAATTAAATATTTAAGAAAACATGGCCTAGAGTTGTGTCAGGATAGGTGGCCTCTTGGGATGTTTCCTGAGATGTGTGTGAGTGATGAAAAAGTGCATGAGTTGGCCTTTGGGAATATTCATTAACATGAAAAGTGGCCATGATGGGAAAAATATTATGTGGATCTTTGAATTATATCATGGGTTTATATGATATACATGGGGTAAGATGACTATGTTCATGACCCTGTAAGGTTGGGTCATAACAAATAGTATCATATCCAATACATATCATGGTGTGTAGAGGAACTACATAGGACATACCTGGTGTGTAGAGAAACTACATATGACTGATGTGTGGGGGCTATAATGACGATATTTACATTAAGTTGGTCTACAAAACCCATAGAAATGTGGGAAATAAATTTTTAAATATTTCTACTCATGTCAGAAATTTATACCTTTCTTTTCGAGAACCTAACTGCTTAGAACTCTATAATTAGTCATTCTTAGTCAAGAGTAGTATTAGGTGGGTGGCCATCTATAAATTTTCATAGGGTGTGTGTATGGGAGGGAAATGGATCCTAAAATAATAAATGATAAAATATGGGGAAATTCAGTAGTATGATAACTGACCCCATTGGATAATATCCTATGTTGTGGTGGAAAGGAAACCAAGGTATAACATGAGACCCATGGGATTATATGACCTTGTTTATAATCTGGGGTGGTTATTTAGTGAAACTAAATCACTTGATATTTTGTGTAATTGTTATTATAGAGTTATAATGATGAATATAAGTTTCCTTATATTTAAAGAATCTCATCATATCCATGTATTTCAAAAGAAAATTATTTCTACTAGGAAACTGTAAAAAGATATGGATGAAACTAAATTTATAAATAGAGTGTATAAAATAACTCTAGGTTCCTTATTTATAGATATAGGTTTAAATAATGAAAAACATTATCTAAATGGAAGGGATGTGCCAGTTACACTTGTTATAACATTAACATCTAGAAGTTCATATTTGTGAACCTTCTAGATTTGGTGACTATGTTGGAAATGTATGTATGTTTTTATTGAAAAAATAATATTGAAGATGGATCATTAATTATTCATCTGTTTTAATAGTTTAATACTTGGTAACAAATGTAAGGATTCCCTTATCATGTGTGGAAGAAAACCATAATTCCATATGTTAGATATTGTATATAAAAATATATGGGAACCCTCCATAGTTTAATCTCACGGAGGTTCACAATATATAAGATCTTTCAATGATGAATCCATAAGGAATGAATCTTTATACTTTTTTAAATATTATTCCTAATTTTTTTGATACTGTTTTTCAGTGCAAATTTATGGTCAAAAAATATACAAGATACAAATTGAAATGCTTGAGATCAGACATGAGTAAAATAATAGAATATTTCAAACCATATACAAGACCAGGGTAATTAGGCCAAAAAATAATACACTAGGGATGCCGGAGAAAAATATTGTAACTAAAAGTGTGAATTAAAAATTGATATAATTTTTTCACAGTATGAGTTTCATTTAGGAATTACTAAGGTTTCATTTGTGGAAGCAGTGATCATTGAAACCTAATTAATCCACAAGATCTTTTTAGCACCAATTGAATAAGAAGCAATGAAAATCCTATATATATTAAAAACAACAGATTTAGCTCAGCTTAAATTCTATATAATAATATTATATGATATTATTTATTTTAATGTCAAATAAAACCATAATTACATGTATGAAAAATATTTCTTTATGGTATATGAATATAGAAATATCAAATTTTAGCATCAGTATAATAAAAAGTGGTTTTTTGTCAAAATTATAAATGTTATCTTTATTGGGAATGTTTTTTGGATGTATCATAATTTGGAGAAAATGTATTTTGAATTTAGTGAACCAACATCAATCATAGTTAATCTAAATGGTGGTACTAGATGTAAAAAGTATTCGATAGATCTCATATGGCTATGAGTCTACAAGAAGTCCATAAATTGTAGAGAAATGTTGAATGGGTGGTATAGAAGGTCAGTGGTTAAGGTGAGTAGAATATATACCAAAGATCTTGAGAACTGGTAGGGAATGATCTAGAGTTATGAAAGATGAAAATATGGTATTTTTAGTTCTATATATAACAGAATCATTGACATATTTATTTTATTTAATAATAGTTTGTGGATTGATGCATAAGTATGGACAATAATTGAACACTATAATTCTAATGGGTATTTGGGAAACATAAATCATGGAATGTGTTTTTTATATTTTTGATTCCATTATCTAGGAGTTTTCCATGATGGATGAGTTTTTTTCACTTTATGTGAACAAAAATTGGAGTTAACAGATTTACTATTAATAAAGAAGGCCCAGGAAAAAAGTTGGTTCTCTAGATTAATGATGAAGAAGATAGAAGTATAAGGCATAATGGTAGCCTAGTGGTAATCTAATTTTAATAGATGGAGAGTATATACTTCTTTAAAATAATTTATATGGAAGTAAACCATATTACTGTTGGAGTTGTGATCGTTTTTTTACTTCTAAAGGTTTATATCTGTCGTATATAGACATGAAAATGTATTTCCTTCATTAAGTTATTATAAAAAAATATTTATTGATATATCTAATGGTTTAATGGATCAACTGAATCATGGATTTATTTGAAAAAATTATATAGTTGTTTACTGATTGAAAAAAGTTCTAATATAGTGGAACCGAAATCATGAATCATTCAGGGAATTAAATGGTTTCATATTGAGAAATTTGGGTCATTATTATTACCATATGGGGCACATTGATGGGAATTTTATTAGTTTACTATTGTACAAGGGAAAAATGCTTCTATTGGGTTCAAACAATATATGAATTCTAGATTTGAAAATTTTATTATTTATAGGATTCAAAATGAACAATCTTGTCTAAAAAATAAGATATTGGGTATTAGGATCGATTGAGATAGAATTACAAGATTCTCAGTTCTATCATAGAACAATTATATAAAATATTTTACTAAAAAGTATCCAATAATAAAATGAAAATCTATTTCAAATCCTATTTTTGGATAATTCACTCTCAATGGAAGAATGAACAATGAATGGAGGAAGTTTAAAGGAACATGGAGAGAGTACATTATAGATCATTAGTATGAAATGTTATGTATTTCATGGTTTTCACATGAACAGATGTTTCCTATGCAGTGGTAGTTTCTTGTTTTTTCATGTAAAATGTATGGAATGAACATTCGAATGTGATGTAGTGGATCTCCTATTATCTTAAAATAATATAATATAGTTTCATTTAACCTAGAGAAGATGATTTATTGGTTGGGTATGTTGACACGAAATTTAGGAAAAACTAATATTCATCGAAGGGAATAACTGGTTACATTTTTATCTATAGATGAACCACAATCATTTAGAAGTCAAGGATGAATCTAGGGATTTATATATCTATAATGGAAGTATATTATGTGGATGAAATAAAATTAACCAACGAAATGGTATTCTGGATATGTCTGATTGAATAGATCATATGTAGTCCCGAATATTCATTTATTTATTTTGACATTTATAGGGTAATAAACTTGGTAAAAAATATTGCATTCTATATAAAGATGAAGGTCATTGACCATAAGTACTATGAATTTTGGAAGCTTCTTGATGATAGAGTACATGGGTTACAAAATATATCTTTACTATATAACCTAGTTGATACATACCCCAAGTGTTTAGTTTAGGAATGTATAAGGAAACACAATTCCCTAGTGGGACTTCAGTAAACATGGAGGAAACGGAGAGGTGTTTCCTACAGTAGAAGTTTGAATTTATATTTTATAGATTATTGGAGGATGTCATTGGAATCTTTGAAGTGGTATTTCAGTTGGGGATTATTGGGATTGTGATAAATTTTCAAGTGGAGGATTTAATTAAATGAAAAGGTAGAATCTATAAAACCCCAAAATATTATTAGAGTAGGGGAATTTTGATTCAATGATTCGTAATGGGTCTAGTAGAAGGTACTATCTTATGATGGATGAAATTGAAGGATGTAAACTCATTAGAATTTTAGTAAATATCGAGATCATTGTTCGAATAATGTATTTATGTTTGAGTCACCCTCATCATCGTGTTTATTGGAAAAAAGTGAAGTGTAGTAGAATTTTTGATCTACTAATGATTTTAAGTCTATATAAGGAAACAAATAAGTAATTATTGGTCACTATTATAAATTAATGGTCCCTAGTTAATTTAGGAGGTTTTTGAAACTTTTTGACTTAACGAGACACTCTATGGGGGGGACTTCATGTTGAGGTTTCATGTTTTCACATGGGATAATGATCTATATTTCTTCCACATAACAATGATTTCAAATTTTTTACTTCTTATGAAATGAAAGTATTCAATAATTCCCTCATGGGATTAGGATAAATATATGAACCATGTGAATTTTTTTATTACTTTTATTAAAAAAATTTATCATCATTATGTTGAAAATATTTTTTTGAGTTTGAAATTTACAGGATCGAGTAAGTGAAAGATATTTCAATGTTTTGGGATAATTGATAATGACATGTCTTAGTATACTAATGTTTAGGGAGTTCCTTCTAGTGACCCAATTTCTACATTTCTTGTATTTAGGTGAATGAAAATCTTATGGTTGCAATTGTTTTAGAGTTTTCAATAGGATAATTGGGTTATTCATACATAACTACATCTTCTATGGTGGTCTATTCATCATCACCAACACTCAAGGATACAAATACTGTATTCATGTCTATAAAATGGTAAAATAATTATTAGAAAATAATTCATGTAGTGATGGATGAAGTAAAATGGAATCTATGTAAATTTATACTTCATTTAATGATTCAGTTGGGGTATATTGTTCTCTAGGAAGTTCCATTAGGATCTCCTCATGATACATCTCAAAACCCTTAATGAGGAGGTCCTAATAGAACTTCTAGAGGAAAAAGAGTATTAATTAGAACATTTAATTGGATTATAAATCCATTTATATTCCATTTGATTAAATCATTCATTAATTGAATGTATTTTTAACACCCATTCTTCATTATATATACCTAAATGAGTCATTTCATTCCTTGGATTATGTTATTGGAAAATAAAATAATGTAGAAGATGAACAAATGTTTAAATAACCCTTGGTGGAAATTTATAATTCACTATATACATCAAACACCAGAATACCAGTATCATATAAATCAAGTCATGAGAAGGAATCACCCAGTATCAGTGCACCACAATATAGAATAATCCCTGCACCCAAATAATCATAATAAAATTTGAAGAACTTGATGTTCTAATTGAGAATTATTTATAATCTTTCAACACTGATTTCATGTTCACTAAAAGGCCAACATCAATGAAATTAGGTCACCAAAATGAACTATCCAAAATCCATTGTACCAAAAAATAGAAGAATCACATCACCCAAATCATTGAACAAAGTTTCAATTAAAAAATATTGTAAATTCCTGACTGACACAATCATTCATAGGGGAAACAAAAAATAATTAAAATGAGAGAATGTAAGGAACACAAAAGGATTTAAATGGAATAAAATTACATGTTACATTTATAAGAGATTAGTTTCAACCTTTAATATCATTATAAAAAAATGTTACAACACTTTATCATGGAATCCAAATACCTCACTAACACAAGTAAACTCATGCACCACAGTATGTGTCCCCCCTTTATATATTGTATCATTTATTAAACCTCTTTCATTGACCTCCAATATTAACGAGTGTTCATATATTAACAATATCGAATATTGATTTAATGTATCTTTCCTCATCCTGACTAACAATCACCAGTAGATCAACATTTATCATATGACTCAATCCTTTCCCAAAAACATCATTCTGTGAGTGATTGAAATATTAACATAAACTCAATATAATAATGTTAATTTTTTATTTTTTATTATTTTACCTATATATTTTTCATCTAGTTGAAGATGTTATCTTTTGACCAACATATTCCAGTCCACCGAATCCCACTACCACTTTTATAACAAGACCATAAGGTTCTATAAAATTCTTCCACATTGTAAATTGTCTAAATAACATGAGAATTAATTAAAATAAAAAAATACCACACAAATAATTCTTTAATTACTCCCATGACATCCTCTAACAGTCAAGAATTAATGACTGAAAACTTCTACTATCTACAGCACAACTCTATTTTGTTCTTATTCACCCAATTCCAACTAAGGCATAATTTTTCTTCATATGTTCCTTTAATAAACACATTCTTAACGTATTATTTTGGTTCTATTATAAAAATATTTCCCATCACTCGATATTTAAGAAAATTCCTTATGTAATTTTACTTAAAGTTGATGTTCTTCAACATTGTATGAAAGATGATATTTTCCAAATGTTCATTACACCATGACTATCATATAAGAACAATGAAAATTACCTATTTCACCTGAGATCATTAATAAGATGTATCAACCATACAATTTCCTTTATTACATTGGTTTCTTCCACATACTATATTTCAATTTTGGGGTGAGAAATCACTAGTTATAGTGTTGAAATCTAGTTTAATGTGGTTCCTCTAGAGGTAAAGACATAAATAATCATATTAATCCATTAAATCTTTAGATCTATAAAACAAATTGATTTATCCATAAATTCCATGTAATCTAGTTTTATTTAGAAAAACATTTGCATATGCATTTCATATTGATATAGACGTCATGAACATCCAAATGTAGCATAACATGAACTATTTTATTTTTTCCAATGAATAAAAAAAATATTTGAAGATATATATACCCCATTATGTTGAAATCCTTTCACCACCATACTTAATTTATTCATTTGACATCCAATTTATTCATCTTTTAACTGAAAAACCCACTTGTTTTCAAGTTCCTTCTTTCGGAATGGAAAACCCATTAGCTCCCATGTTTTATTATCATGAAGTAAATCAAACTATTCCTTCATGGTTAAATCATACATACCATAATAACCAAGATTAGATTCTTAATTTGTGATTTATTGTTCCCCAAAGTAAATTAAAAGTAATAAGTTCAAGTTAGTTCCATACATCTATATCTAATATTAATTTCCTATTGACCTTTATAAATTATCCTAAGATTCTATTATCACTCCAACAGAAACCTTCAACTCTTAATCCTCTAAAATTATAAAACGAACCTCACCAGTTCATGAGATATTTGGTATATATTATATTGGACATAATAAAAAACCTTTTCTAATACCCTCTAAACATCCTTCCATATTTTTATAACGTCTAGTAGACTGAGATCCATATAAATTGTCATGAATTTTTTGCCTTATTCTAAAAATATTTTCATCAACTTATATTGTATTAGATTCACAATGATTAAATTCATTTGTCTCTAAACTATACTTCTTCCAATGGAATTTATGATTAAGGATAAAGTTTATACTTATAATAAATTTCCTATTGTTATCATGACAAAGTGAAAATTTAAGATTTTAATCTTCATAACCCATATATAATATTGTGTGGGATTAGAAACCGATTTTTATTTGTCTTTGTTTTTTAACTCTCTATAAAAATAGAAAAAACATATAAAGACTTTATGGTGGGCCAAATCCAGTGTTGTTTTATCTATAGAAAATCTAGTAGTTCCTTTATAATTAGTGATGAATGGATCCTTTTGATTATGTATATTGTTTTGATAACTGATTCCTTCCTTTAATCCATGATAATTATGGAATTTAAATTTATATAGTAAGACCATTCCAATAATTTTTAATTTATTCTTTATAAAACACCATTTCTATCAGGAAAACATGGATCAATCATTTCAAGCCTAATACCACTATATCTGCAGAATTTTGAGAAAATTATTTTGTTTTAATCACATTCATTAAATTATATCTTGATTATTGGTACAAAAACACACACACACACATATTCATTTTTAAATAAATATTTTCTCCCATATAAAATAATATGTGATTCATTTTAATGAGATTATGCAATTCAACACTGATTAAAAAACAATACATTAAGAAGCTGGAACAATAATCAATAATGAAAACACTAGATGTGTTGTAAATGTGAATGAATTTAAAAATACCCGGAGTGAATAATATTTATCCTCATGGTATCCTATAAAAACCGTCAAACTTATCCCAATTACTCCTAGATTATTGATCAACAGAATCATATGAAGCATCCTTGTGAGTAAAATTAATAGGTGTGGAAGAATTATAATTTAAAGGATGGGATATGAATATTGTAAGAAAATAGAAATCTAAAATGTATGTTAAGGATAATTAATATGGGATCCTTAAAAAAAGGGGCCATATGACTTTATATATATATATTAGAATTTTTTTTACTAATAGGTGTTTATTATTTAAAAAATCATATTCAATATGTTTTATTGAAATATATGTACATTAATTGTAATTGAAATTATATTTATTAACTAAATATTTATAGATAATATATTAACGAGATTAACTTATTTAACATACATTAAGAAATAATTTATATGATTTTTTATAGCAACAAAATATTTTTTAGAAATATAAAAATTAGGGTAAGTGAAATATTAATTTAAAAATATGTTTGGGTATATTATATTAATTTTAAATAACAATATTGTACGTATCGAAGTACATTAATTTGATATATAAATTAATATTAATATAAAATAATGAAAAATATAATATATAAGATAATTATAAAAATCATTGTATTGTTGTGAAAATATTATGGTTAACTATATATTCTAGTAGTAATATAATATTTATTTGAAGATATAATCATCAAAGAAAATAAAATATTAATTTCAATAAGAATTTATTATTTATTATTGTACAAGAATCATTTATTTGAACTAAATATAAGAATAGGTATATTAAATTTATTATTATACCCACATATATAGATTTATTTAGAATTTAGAAAATATAATAGTATATAATACATGGTGGAAGTAAATAATGAATTATAAAAATTATATATTATTTTACTCTTAACAAAGTGATATATATAGTTATAGAATTAATTATTCACAATAAACTTATAAAACATTCTAATAAGGGTTTCTTTGTATTTTGAAAACAAAATTTGACCAAATATGCTATAGGAATAGGTTAGTAAATATAAAAAATGATACTCGAGTATAAGCCAATGGAATTAATTTGTTGGACATATGGAGTGTTTTGGTCAATGTAGAAGTGTGATAAGGGGTATTTAGCCTCTAACATGTGGGGGTGGAATGGTAAGCATAGGGAAAATATGGAAAATTAACTAATATTGAAACCTTATTATTCCAAAGATTGTAATATAGTGGAGTGTTATACCAAAAGAATTACCTATGTGGTATTGAGTTTCATAACACTGTTTAATATTTCAACAAAACACTACATGCTAAAAAAATAAACCCATGAAATCCATCATCATCTACTAACTCATGAAATCTCAGGATTTTTAATATAAGGGGAGTTCAAATTCAACCATTACTATAAATATCACACCACATGGAGATCGATTAAAAGAGGATAATGATCAATCAATGGTAGGAAGAATTTCACTTAGCCATAGTTATATCTTAATTCATCATCTTTGTCTTCTTCCACCCTATGACTATAAAAAGATAACTTAAAAGTTATATAAAAAATATTTACATATATATAGTGTATCGGTGTAGTAGTTACAGATGATTCTTGATCATAGGAAGCTCACATGGCCGTGAATATGGCTTGAGACACAATATTCATACTCCATCATAGATCCAATGGTTATTGGTACATTATATATATATGTATAATGAAGGAAGTGATATATTCACAAAACTGTGAATCACTTGGGACAAAAATTCTAGGTGATACTATAAAAAGTCATTTTACTCTCCATGTATTCTACCGTGGAGAGTTCGATTAATATATATATATATATATATATATATATATATATATATTAATCTATCTCTGTGTTTTTGTGTGAGTTAATGTCCATCAATTCTAGGTCCACACATATAAACTCACGTGTGTAAATCAATATAACTATTAGGGGAAATATAACATAGTCATGTCTACATAATTAAATTTCCCGGTACGTTCTAGTATACCCATATAAAATAGATGGAAAATACCATATAAAAGTGTCCTGGATTATAGAGCACAATTTAATATCCATATTATATAAAACTAATATTTTAAATGCTTTATAAAATTTTTCATTCTCCTCAAGTGTTTATATAATAAAAATATTTTCGTTCCCTTAGTTGTGATAGATGACAGAGAGAGAGGAAGAAATAAATTACATAAAGTAAGGTTCACTTACCAATAATAGGCTAGGGATATTAAATTTTTTTATTTCAATGATTCAAAACATATTACATATATGGATTTTTTAAAAATTAAATTATTAAATTATTTTGTGTTATTAGAAACAAAACTCTTATTATAAAAATAGTTTTGAAGTTTCCTATATTTAAATCTCTCAAACTGAACAATTTTATTCAAATGGAATTATTACCAAAATAAATTTTTATCTCATAGTTATTTTTAAGGAATTAAAAGTCATTTAATAGTCAATATTTAATCTTTGAAATATTTTATTTGAAAAAATCAGAATTTATTTATTTTTGATGAATCATGTTTTCTTTGGAAAATAATTTTATCTTCATGGATCTCAATTATTCCTAAATTAATGTACAATCATGGAATATTTTTTATACCAATGATCCATTATTTTCATAAAAAACATATCACTCCAAAAATTTTCAATTATATAATATTATTTCCACTATTTTATACATTTCTTAAAAAACATTTGTTAACAAAATCAACAATTTAAATACCTTCCTTTCTCTTGAAAAATAATTTTTTAATTATTGATGATAATAATTTGGAATGTATTGTGTCGGGGTAATTATATTCATTATGGAAGGAATTTTATTTTTATTAAAATATGTCACCTGGGTATAGTAAATAATAATTTTGGATGGGGAGTGAACTCAAACATTAAAAGTCATTGCGAACAATATGAAGGGTTGGCTATATATATCCACTAATATATGAGGTTTCCACATGTATTTTCTAAGAATTCATAGTATCATTGGATTTCATTTCAAATTAAAATTTTAGTTTTCAAAATAAAAAATATTATTCTTAAATGGATTCTTGATTAAAATTGTATTATAATGTTTTTATTTTTGCTAATATTTTTTTTCAATAATTTATTTCTTCTCAAATAAATTTTAAAGCTACTTTTTATGAAAATTAAAACACTAATTTGTTTTATATAATATTCATTAATTTTTTAATTATTTTCAATGTACATTCCTTAAAAGAGAATATTTCAAAGATTTTTCCATCATTTGAAAAATAATTTTCTCTCATTTTTTAAAGACACTTCCTGAGAAATTTTGAGCTCATCTAAAATTTTTGAATTTTTTTATAGAAATTATTTATGAATATGACCAATTATGGAATTATCTATGAATTTTGAAGATTATATTTAGAAATGATTTTGTTCCAATCAAAGAATATATTAATATTAATTAAAAATTAATGACATAATCTCTAATAAAATTCAAAATAATCTAAATTTATGGTCCTAAAAGGATATTAAAAATGTAGAGTCTCATTATTTGGAGTTAATTTGAAATTTTATATACATTTTTTTCTTCAGTCATGTCTTCTAGTATCGAATCCATTAACAAAAAATGAAAAATGTAAAAAGGTGTTGTATTTTTTAAGACCAGACTCATGATTATGGGTCTACGGTTTCATAATACATGTTTGAGAAATAGTTTTCATAAATTTTAATATTACAATGTAATATATAAATAATAACATAAGAGTTATATGTTTTTTATTTTTGATAATTTCATGATTATAATTTTATTTGAATAAAATTATTTGAAAAACAAAATAATTTTAGATAGAGTCCTTGTGATATAAAGTAGGATTCTATAGGATTTTGAATATTTTTAGTCTTTATTTTTATGTGACTTGAGGAATTTTGGATTTAAATGAAGTTTTAAGAGACAAGAGAGTTATGGTTATGTTTTTATATTAATATGTCTATAAATATTATAAAATATTTTTTTATTCAATTGGGTGAAAACATGATCATGAAATTGAAGCTACAACATGTATATTTCTAAAATCTATTTATGTTTGTAACTAAGGAAGTACATTTGTAACACACACACAAACATGTGTGTGTGTGTGTGTATTATAATATATATTTATTATCTGGATGTAAGCACAGGGAGGAGGAAAGAATTAAAGACTTACTCTAAAACCATCGACCAATGATCTTTGTCTGGTCATTCCACAATCATCCGACCTCTTGCTATAAATCATCTCATAGTGTAAGGTTTATTGTCCGGGTGAAATTTGAATGCCCCTTTTTCATGGATTCCTAACATGGATCAATATTAAATTGTTGTGGTATTTTAGGGTTTTATTTTTTAAGTTTTCCCAATATTTTTTAAATAATGAAGAATGTCTTAAACCTTTAACCAACATAAATAATCCAATTAGTGGGTAACTCCCTTATATTATAATCAGTGGAATGTGGGGATATTTAATTCAACGAGGTGTTGCCTTTCACGGGCCAATTCATGTTTTACCCTTCATATTAGAGGTTAAAAGTTTCTTATCTATTTTCTATATTATCCCATACTCTCCAAATTCATATCCAATACTTTCCTTTCTCTATTCATATAATCTCATTGCACTATAATTTCTAGCATAAGTTTCCAGCCTTTTGGCTCAATTTTTTTATACCAATTAAAAATAACATCTTAATATAAATTTTAATAATTTCATTATGAATAATTTATTTATTAACTGTATATTTTTAACCCATCATTGAGACTGGGCATATATGAATACATTATGTACTATTAATTTTTATATTATAATACACACACACACACACACACATATATATATATATACATATGTATGGTGTTTTTGGGTATTGGTATTGAGTATTGATCAAAGGAATCTCAAAGGGAAAATAATAATACCCCCAACCATCATCTTCCCTCTCTTCCATAACTATAATGGTTATATATACAATATATATATACATTTAACTCATTGAGTCTATCATATATCCACAAAACTATGAGAAAAATGGGATAACAAAAATATATCTAACCTCAAAATATGTCATTGTGTTCTCCTGGAAGGCTACTGTTTGAAGGTAGATTGATATACACACACATGGGGTGTTAATAGAACTGGTAGAGGTAAAAAAATTCACATAGACAATTCTATAAAAACAAAGGGTTCAACCAGTTGTATTAGATTCGTAACAAAAGAACATTAAAACTCTCCTATATAATATTCAATTCAAATACACTAATATCGAAAAATCATATTATATTAAACTAATATTGAATGTTTCGTATAAAAGAAACTGTTTTACCTATGGTATCCAACTAATAAAAATACAGTTGTGTGGCATGGTTGTGATTTTTTGGAGAGAGAGATAGGAAGAAGATATTTCTACAATGGAAGGTTATCTTTATAATAATATTTTTGGAATAATCCATTTTTTAATTAAAATATTGAAACATATTTTTATAAGGTTAAAAAAATTTATAACTAAAAGATTTTAAATACTTATGTTTTGCCAAAAATAAAATCCTCCTTAGAAAAAATATGTTTCTAAGTAATTCTTGTTTAAATCATCAAAATAAACAATTTTATATTAAGGGAATTATTTTAAAAATAAATTATAATGTTAAATATGTGTTGAAGTGGTTAGAACTCCATTATAATATATCATTTCTTGTCTAAATATTTTTATCTAAAAAATTACAACCTTAAATATTTTTAAAGCATATATTATTTTGAAAATAATTTTATCTTCATGGATGTAATTTATGAATAAATTATTGTGTCACGAAGAAATTTTTTTCATATCAATGATCCATGATTTCATTTGAAAAACATATACCTCCATGAATTATTAATTGCATCATACAATTACAATTATTTTATATATTTCTTGAAATTTTTTTTTGAGCTAACCATCCTCTTAATACTATCCTTCATACTGAAAAAACATTACGAAGTAATGTTATAGAATTGTGAACTATTATTTAATGGAATTATAATGAGAATGGAAATTTAAAAATTGTTTCAATATAATATTTCTCTTGGTATTTTTAAATAAAGATGAGCGATGGAGAGTGAACCCAAACACCAAGTGTCTTCGTAAAAAAAATGACGGCTAGACCTTATATATAATTTAATGTCTCATGCGTTGAAATAAATTTGCTATTATTTTTCGTTATCATTGGATTGAATTTCGATGAAAAATTTGGTTTTCGAAAATAAATGTTTTTATTTTAAGATGTACTGCTGATTTTAAAAAATGGTTTCCATCATTTTTTATTTTTATTAAAAAATGTTTTTAGTAATTTATGACTTGTAAATTAAGGTTTTTAATTCCATTTTTAATGAAAATTGTCTTCTAAAAACATAACTTTATTTTATAGGATAATATATAAATTGTTTTATTTTGTTCAAAGTATTTTATTTTAATGATAAAATTCAATTTATTTATCAATAATTTCTAAAATAAGATTTTATAATTTGATTAAAAACCCATTATTGAGAGATTTTGTGCTGATCCCAAGATTAAAAATATTTTTGACAGGGAATATTGATGAAAATTGGATAATATATAATCAGGTTTTGATTTTGAGGATTTACTCGATTAAGGATACTATTGTATTCAATGAGTTATATTAATACTCATTTAAAATGAATAATTTTGATATATAATAAAATTACAAATTCTATAAATTCATAAACCTAAAATGATATTGGGAATGTAGTTAATTTTGATTTGGAATTGTAGATGAAATTTAATATACACTTATTGAGGGAATAAATTCTTCTTAAATGAAATATTTTCTTAATAAATAAATAAGAAAAAATGTAATGTATTTTTTAGAGCTAGACTCAGAAGCATGGTTATGGGAGTTTACAAGCTGTTTGATCTCAAGCATTTCATCATGCATCCAATATCCACATTAAAATATTTATTTTCACTAGAAAAACCTCCAAACACATATGTTTTTTAGGATTTATACTCATACTACCCTCATGGGTCCATAAATTAATGTCATAATGTAGTGTGAACCTCTTTGACACTTAACTTGGTAATCCCCAATACATTTGTATATAAAATCTCCATCTTCAAGTACCTTAGTTATCTTCTACACATGCTGAAGCTCGCATTTCAATTCTTACAGAGAATATGACTATAATATTGTTAAAATATTTAATGATCCTTATTCAGTGTTCCTTTTACAACTAAAATAATCATACCATCCTCACATCATCTCCCAATAAGACAGTGCTAAAAATATGAAAATTTAGAAGTTAATGTTACAATAATTTTAACTCCCACTACTATTCTGATCACATAAAAGGTGTCATTTGTTACAAATTTGCCTATGACTGAGGAACCACAATGGATTTTAACCACATAATTTGTAAAGGTTATTCCATACCATTCACTTTTAGGTTTTCTAAATGAAATTGGGGTCTTCTAAAACCCTATAATATGATAATATTTCTTCAAAAAATAAAACATTCATTATTTAATTAAAATCTAACACATCCATTCCCCACAATATTAGGAGGTTCATTATCTGATAAATTCATTCTTCCAATGGTCCCAAAAAAATAATATTCTACAAAACCTATTTTAATAGTGTTGTTTAATGATTATATATAATATATTATCCAAGATTACATTTTAGTGTTGATTTTAAAAAAATATATTTTCATTAATCCCAAAAATCGAACCATCAAAAATTAATAATATGAATGCTTCTCTTCAAAAAATTACTATGTATTCATGGAAATACATTATGAGAAGACTCATTTTTCAATGTTTAGTATAGTGGCCGAGGTACTATAGACTTACTTGCAATCCTCCATCAAAACATATCTTTTGATCTTATTTAAATTTCTTGATGAGGTGAGAAACCTATTCCATCTGTAGTGAATAGATATCTAGAACATTCTTGAATCTCCCTATTTTTGATATATTCATAATGAATCATGTTTCTGACATCATCAAATATAAGTCACCATTTCCATATGTGTGACTTACTACAATTTCAATTTCATCCCATGATTATGGTAATGATGAGAACAATAGTCTGACCCAAAGATCTAATGATTGTATTTCCTCTAAACACTAAATCTAAATATGAGTCACGATTAAATTTTTCACTTGTTTCATTGTCAATCTTCCCTCTGATAGACTCATGATTGACATTGTATCTCCATCAAACACATTTTTTTAAGTGTAATGGGATTCTCATATATATAATCCTAGACTATGATTGACTACGCAATTGTCTTCTTCTCCCAAATGTTTAGATCCACCTTTTGGATAATAAAATCCAAAACAAACCCAAAGTCTCTCCATCTAGTTTTTCAATTTTACTTTCTCAATTATAATCATTTAAAAACCTTCAAAGAAACATTGATATTTTTTTGGATGATATAACCCTCTACTTTCATCATCTAGAATTTTTAATTCATTATATAAAATATTTCAATCTAGACCATACAACCTTCTAACACTATCACTTTTAAATATAATAAATCCTATTGAATCTAAAAAATATTGAGTAAGAGAGAATGATAATTGAATAGTTTATGAGTAAACTATTGATTCAATTTAAACCATTTATTTTCTGAAATATAAGGATAATTATACACAAACCTCAACCATATTTTTTCATTAGAACATCATCAATGTGGTAATCAAGCCACCAGATGGGACCTCGAACAATCAATGTATCAGAAAAATGATTATAGTTTCAACCAAATCATTACAAATAGTTTAACTTTCATGATCATGTTAACCCAAAACTCAAACAAACCTTCCCAAAAAAGAAATAAATTAACATACATTAATGCATTTTAATGGTTTTATGTTGTTCATACTTTTATCCTACACCCATAGCAGAACCATTGCAGACTTTTATTTCCTCAACGGATACAATCATTTTGACTTGGTATCCAAGTATATCACTAACAAAACTAAATTAATGAATAATCCATATATCACCCCACTCCCCATTTACATAGGGTCTCATTAGGTCAATAGATTTAAAATATCTCCAATATTAATATGAGACTATCCGTTTACAATAGTGACGACTGATTCATTATTGATTTTCTTATCCTGACATCCGATCAATAGTAGATAAAAAATTATCCTAAGCATCACACCATTAAAATTTATTCCATTATGATAGTAATTATAAATTAGGAAAATTCACCTTATACTAATCTCCACATTTTATCATATTCTAATGAGTTGAACTCTATGATTTTCATCCATCATAATATAATACCTTCCAACTGACAAATTGCTTTCTACCGAAGCTTGGTACCACTATTATGATAAGACTGAAGGGTTATCAAGAGTATCTCTTTTCAGTAAACTGACTTAAACACTTGAATAGTCTTCAAAATCTCAAAAAATCACCCATTTAAAGACTATATTAAGGATTCCAATGATATTCTCTAACACTATAGAAAAAACTAAATCCATCTTCTGTTGTATGCAACACCACACTATTTACATTCCATTCTAACAAGTACAATTGATGAGAAAAATTACCTCCAACATTCCATAACCAAACACTTGGTTAATATATTAGTTGGTTTTTATTGTCCATCTGTCTTCTAAATACTCATTGATCCATATTCAACAATATTTTGGATGTAATAGTACTTATGTTCAATGTGCTTCATCCTCCCATGGAAGACCATATTTTTACTAAGTGTGTTGCACAATTATGGTAGCAATAGTGAAATTATCTTTCCTAACTACATTTTAAATCCTTAATCAGATGTATCAACCATAACATTTACTTACATGATTTTGTTTCATCCATATACTCTTATTTTTTTTGGATATTTTACTTGTTTTTTATAATCTTGACATCAGATGAACTATCATTCCATTAAAGGTAAATATATAAATAGTCATTATCTTCTATGAATATATATCCCCACAATTTATTCATCAATATACTGATATAATGGGTAATATTCAATATTTTAAAGGGTGGTATATTCATTTATTCTATGATATATTTTGATCTAATTCATAAATTCCCAATGTACTTTACCTATATTTCCTATAACTGATAGATAACTACCAATACATGGAAATTATCTATTCTAGTGGACAACATGAAATATATGATAATTCTTATAATTAATGTGCATATTACCCTCTCTTGGTTTTCTTTATCTATGTCTATTTTTGGATATTATTCCTCCAATATTTGTAAGTGTTCAAAAAGGAGAAAACAAATTTATATTAAGTTATCATAATATTTTTTATGATATTAAATATATAGTATTTCTCTTATAGAACCGATATTCTACTCTTCATATCTCTCTCAATCATCATTCCCAAGATATTATTTTATCTACCATGATATTTAAATTTAAATCATCAAAATAATCCATTTTCAACTTTGAAATATTTTGAATGTTTGAATCCACAAGAAGTATATCATCCACATAAATTATTAAAATGATGAAATTTTAATAAATATACTCCTACTTATAGATTTATTGGAATGATTTTCTCCACGTAAATCCATTCTAATCCATGAATGAGTCAAAATAATTATTCTATAATCTGGGTTGTTTTTTCAAACTATTGATACTTATCTTCATTTCACACACAAATCACTAATTTTGTTAATCCATGAAACCAATATGTTTACCCATGAATATTTTGTATCAAATGATATCTATAATGAAAAATAATTTTCTTATCTATTTTATCTAGATATAAACCTTTATAAAAAATAAAAATGAGAATCGATTAAATGGTAGTATGTTTTTATATCAAAGAAAATATTTTAGAGATGTATACACCCTCCATTTCAATGATGTTCTCATCATATTTTTACCTTTTAACCAACTATATGACTCTTTTATACCTTTTAAATATAGCCTATAATTATAAACTCCCTATAATATAGGCCTCTAAATTTTTATCCTCCAGAACTCTAGAACAATCTGAACCTATTCAGGATATTTTAGGTATATCATGTGATAACTTGATAGGAGATCAATTGATCCAACGCCCCATGTTGGTATAATTCATAGCCTCAAGTGCATCTCCTCTAATATTAAAAACATAAAACTAGTACTGAAGGCCTAATTATGGTATGATGGTGAGACAATACCCTCATGTTAGAGTATTAAAACTATACATAAAAAATAAAATAATAGTGGATGTTTTTAACTAGTGGTAGTGGAAATATAATAGTGAATAAAAATTAATAAATAATGAGTAAACATTCCAACACTATATAGTTATCCCATTCATGTTCATGTGATGCTACAAGGTACAAGAAAAATACATACAACTAGTGATAGTACAATAAATACACAATGTAAAAAACAAAATCCCAAAGGCTATATCCACAGGTATCCAGAGCAACGACTCATTCCTGTACTCTTATTATCCCGTATTAAAGTATAATGTCTTAATAAAAAATCCATGATCCTAAACGTAAAACCATGAGGTTCTTTTGGAAACCTTAGTGCAATGGAGTCTTGAATAGGGTGCGAGATATAGTTAGTAGGACACCACAACTATATTTTCCAATTCTATCAACTCTATGAATTTAAAATACATTACTAAGAAGGTATAATAAATAAATAAATGTAAATTAGTTGTTTTGTGTTCCTAAGTGAAAGCAAACAAACCATACCATCTTCTTTATAAACCGAAATATCTCTGACATTCCAAAATTTATATATATTCACATATATATAAACATATATATGTATATATATGAATTCATAGGTGAGGAATTGATTTTCATTGTAGAGGAATCCACATAGTAGTAAACATATCATTGTAACATAGACCTAGGACCCATCATCACTTCTTTGGCATCCATGAATGATTGTCTCAAAACCAAATTAAATTGTCATATAATCAAACGTACAGGAACATAATACTGTTAGTCATTCAAGGACCCCTAGTACAAGATTATAAATCCTAGAACTATAATAAACATAATGATATTCCACTAGTTGTATATATTAATACAAAAACATTATATAATTCATATTTCCCATGTTACCTTCTATGGTGTTCTGTAATGGGGAACCAAGGTATAACACATGGATTTCTATAGTCATGTTTTTTATATGATCCCATATAGGACATTCTGTAATGATAAAACCAAAGTATTGATCATAAATTCTAGTTTTCCCATGAAGAGTTCATTATAATTCATTTAATTTAGATTAATCTTCCCTTAAATGAGGGATAAAACCACAAAACCCCTAAGACATGATTCAAGATAAAAAACATTATAAATATGAAAATTTAATACCCCACCCCTCAAGATGATATCTTCATTTTCCTAGGTGATTAATGAAATTCATGAAATTTTAAATAACACACCCCAAGGTGATGGTTGGAATTTGGATGAATAACCACAAAGAGTGAAATTCGACTAATAATGAATATATAATTTAAGGAACTAGCTTACATATTATTAATTTTATGTTTTAATGGAGACATAGGATTTTTAGGATGTTCCATAACAGAGTATTTTATAAACATGCTAGACATTGAGGGAAAATAATGATACCACAGACCTCATACTTAGGATGATTCAATAATCATTTATCGAGTTTTCATTAAACATAGAATGATATAAATCAGAAGAATATATAAATGCGTTGAATATTGGGAATATGATCTCACATTAAAATAAAATTAAATCTGGAATGATAAACGATGAAAAAGGAATGAAGATTTTTTGAATCATCAAGGGGATTCAAACATGATAGACGATTATATATTCTTATCTTGGATGGAGTATAACCAAGGTTTCCTAGAGAAGATCCTAAGGGGGAGTCTAGCGGTAGGTGCACATTGGAGTATATAGAACAAATGTAGGGGGATTTAGTAATAATGAGTTAGGGTTAAAATATAAATTTCCAAAAATTTTAATGAGCCTCATGGGTTGGAAACAAATTTTGGATAACCTTTTACCAAAACTGTGGGATCACAGAACATGTAGAATTAACTATCTGGTCTTGGTGCATAGTTTGAAAAAATGTGCACGAACAGTGTGGTCCTACTATCCAAGTGCTCCATCCCCTCACATGGTTTAGTGCATGAATCAAGAGACCTTTCAACAACAATGTGATGCACCAATAATTTATTGTAGATCGATAAAAATTTATATTTCCACCTCACACTATTAAAAAAACCACATACAATAACAAAATTAGACACATAGTTGTTCCTCTTGGCTATCACTAACCATGCACCAACCATGTTCCCCTGTCTGCTTCTCCTAAAACATATTTTTTAGGGTTTTATGCTCTCAAAAATAACCGGAACACCCAAGAAATCTCACAATACAAAAAACTGAATCAAAAATTCAATTTAAGGTATTATAATTCTCATATTTAAATTTTTATGAAGATATTAGAAATTAGACCATCAACCAAACCCAAATTTCCAATTTTATTAGAAACTTTTCATGGATTGAAAACACATTATATTATAACCTCCCCACCATAAAAATTATCATCCCTAAGAAGCTTTAGGGAAAGAATAAAACATCATCCAGACTTCCTAGCTCATGAAAGTTCCACTAAAACAACCACATTTGATTTTAAATTCCCTATTGACATGTAAGAATCATAGTAAAACACTAGGTTTATACTCTATTTAAAATTAAGTCAAATCTCACAATCAAAATGAAAACTTCAATAAAATAGGTACCTGATCCCGTTTATCCTGAGAAATAATCACATTGGGACCTCATTTATCAATAATCTTATGGTTCTCCCCACAAAAAGTTCTAACTCTTAATGGAATATTTCATGTCATGGTTCTACCATAATTATAATTTCCTATTTAATAATTCCCTTTGAGTTCTAATGATGAAATTCTGTATGTTTAAGAACTAGATAAAATGGTCTATTCGCAATAATTTTCATTGTGACTTTTGATGACATGAAAATCCTCATTTGAACATTTCACATCAATCACCTCATCTTGATGATGTGATTGATGTGGTTTCTCACCGACTACATGATGATAAAAATGGGGAGGATATTATTGATACTATAAAAAAAACTATTTCTGAAAACGCCCAACATCAACGGCTAGTGCATCTAAAAACTCAATACAGACACCTTTAAATAAAGGTATGTTGTGTTATCTTGGATCTTATTCACCAAATATTTTAATCATATCTCCGTGATGTCTGTCACTGAACTAAATGTTATTTTCATCATTCCAAGGCACTACCATGGGTTCAAACATGATTCAAGAACATTGGATCCTCACACTAATAACCTAAAATGTCCTCGACCATAATAGCCTGGATTTATTAGTTAATTTATAATAGTTTTATAGGGTACAAAAAATTGAAACCTGAAGGAATGAATAGTAGATTAGACTTGGTAATATAGATAAATAATTAAAATTCACATTAAAATTGAAAACATAAATTACACAAGGGTTCTTCTTTAAGAATGTTGTGTTTCCCTTAGCATATCCTTCCATATCAATCGCAAAACACATCCTAGTATCCATGGGAAAACAAAACACAAGAAATGGGTGAGTTCAAATTCACTATAAGTGTATGAGTACAGTGGAAGCTATCATCTTTAGACATGAATATTCAATATGGAATGGTAAATAACTAAACCACATTTTATTCAATAAATTACTTAAGAATAATATGAAAATAAATTATGATCAAATAATTCCATATAAATAATGTCATAATCTTGAAACATAATGATGGATATTCTAACCAATAAAATAATCCCATGTAACATAAATAACTAATATCATAATTAGTTAATTCATAATCCCAACCATCATAAAGGTACATTCATAACCTTATTCCCACACAACATACATAAATGGGTAATGGCTAATCCAAAAACCCAAACATGTTTGTCTCATGAAACCTATGGATGCATTGAGGGATATTTTATTATAAGACCCATTCATCACATAAAACATTTAATTCATTTTTCATATGAAATAGATGATATTTAATCAACCTAAACATTAGTATTGATAAAATGGGATATGAAATGATAATAATTACCCAAATCAATAAACATAGAGATAAAAAATCACAAGTAATATGAATTGTATCAAAATAATAAGTCACAAGTCAAAATGATCATAAAAATTCCATATAAACAACAAGGATGGTATAATTAAAACATATCCCTAATAGAGAATTAGTAGAATAATGTTTTTTGACATTGATCAATTAAAGTTCCATAAAAGGATCCATATATCATTGAAGAGGAAAATAACTTTTACACTTTGATAATAACTCTTTCAAAACAAAAAAAAATCACAAATTTATTTAAAATAATTACCTTTTAAAATGTTCTTTAAAATTCATAATGGAATCTATAAATCAGTTATTGGTCATGATAGTGGTAATATCTATTAATTTCATACATGTTAAAAAAATTAATTTCACATTTTTGGTAAAATCCAAATGAGCATCTTCTGGTAAAAGAGATAAATATTATATTAAAAACAATTTCAAAATACAAACATGGGTGGATGTTTCATTAATAAATCATTTTTATAATGTTAAAAACATTTTTTACACATTATTAGAAAAAATAGATTTTGAATAAAAATAATTTTCAATTGAAACGAGAAATAGTGTTTCATTTTATAAAAATAATTTTATCAATCATTTAATGTACCAAAGAGATGAAAATGGAAATATTACATAAAAATTTCCTGAATGAAGTAATTATAAGAAAAATCATGAGTTTCATAAAATATATATAATTTTAATTCAACATCATAACCATATTCATGAACGATCCTTATAAACAATGAGATTTTGAAATAAACCTTTACTACTTGGGTAATATCTGAATAATAAGTCCCGTAAAAGAAATATCATCAATGTAAAAGTTAAATACAATTAAGTTAAATTTATTTTTTATATAACATATAAAAGGGAATTATATACACCACCAAATATAAGTAAGTGGTGGATATTATATATGTCTGTTTGAAGTAAATGTGAGATGAGAAACCCTTACCTCAGGTAAATTGTTTTTCGAATGTGTCGAAACCTTCTATATAATAAATATTAATTTATTGAACCTATATTAAATTACAATAATCACATATATCATACTATATGTGATTAATTATGGTCTTTTATCACCCATTAATTAATAATTGTTTATTAATATAATTGTTTCAGGTAATAACGACTTTGTTTTCATGTATCTTTTGATTTGGTATTTTCGGTCCATTTACATTGATCATGGTTCCATGATATCTCGAATGATAAAATGATAAAAATATAATTTATATTAATTATATATGTTCTTAAAATAGTCTATATTTTTTATTGATATAAAATGGATTACAGCGTTCATATTTATGTTAGGCTGTAAAAATCCGTAAATGATGTTTCTATTTTTTCATGACGGATGTAATGAAAGAAAAATAAATATTAATTTAATATTAAAGACTCATTATAATTTTAAATATTGAATTTATATTAATAATTTTAATCTTTATTACCAATTATGTAAAAATGAAATAAAAAACATTTCACATCAATATATTGGGGTAGTCTACATAAATGCATGTGCGACATTATTGTATTCAAATGGATTAGAAGGTTATAAGTTAGATGTGATATTATAATTCAAAAATGTTGTTTTTTTCTTATAAATAACATATTTTTATTAATTTTAACTTTATTACCACCAATGTAAAGTGTTAAACCAAAACAAATCATATCGCTTCATGAGGAGGTAACCCTCCATACACACGGGCAACATTATCATATCACCCAACACATGGAATGTGAAAAGATATATGTGGTATCATAACACCATATTTATAAAAAATTATACAATATTATATAAGTATGATAAAACCATAATTATATCCATCCTTCAAAGGTGGTGATGGAAAATGAATTACATCAGTTCAAGGAGCGGTAGTTCGCCACACACACAATCAACTGTTCCATCTCCCATTTGATGAAAGAAGAGATGTATCATGGTTATTCTCTTAAAAAATTAAAATATCAATAAAAATTTTATTCTAAAGTTCTTATATTATCATATTTGAAGTTGTTTTTATGGAAGTGGAAGAAGAAATAAAACTACTACGATTGTTTATGAATTCTATATCCTCTTCAAAGAGATTCTTAGGTTTATACCTAGAGCCTTCATAGGAGGGATTAATAATAAACAAATAGAACTGAGATGTTGGAAGAAAATAAATATGATATTTGTAATTTTATTAGCTCAAAAGAGTTTGTTGGTAGTGTCAAATGTGGTGGATAGGTGGTGTCTTGTTATAAGTGGGGGAGAGGATACACATGGAATTTCTAAAAATATAACGTGATACCCATGTTTATTGAATTTCATAAGCATCGAAAATTGGAAATTATCTAACAATATATGTGATAAGTTATAAATATGGATATAAAATGGGTGATTGACATGTTTTATGTCATTTTTACTCATATAATCTTAGTTTAACCCCCATTAAACCCATTACTATCTTAAGAACATTAATAAATTTTTACTATTTATTTTATTAATTATGATTAAAAACTGTGGTAATCATTGTAGATAATATTATTTATGTTATTCAAAATATTTAATCCATGTTTCATAATTTATTAAATATATGTAGAAAATTCAATTTAAAATTAAACCTATATATGTGATGAAAAAATGATTTTTCATAAGAAAAAATTCAATAATTTTAAAAAACATTATCATAATTTAATAATAAAATTTATTAAAATATAAAATAGTCATATTGTATCATTAATTAACTAATATTAATTTCAAACTGATTGTAAATGTAATTTCTCCTTGAAAATAATTTAAAAGAAAAGGATGTTTTCAACAAAAATAATTATTTATCACTATTAAAAAATAAAATTAATAAATAATAAAAATCAACGAAAGATAATTTTTACAATTAGATTTAAAAAAATATACTTATTAGTTCCAATAGAGTTTCTAAAATTGTTAAAAAAATTAATTTTAAAATATCTGTTCATGGTGAAACTAAACCTCCCTTTCAAAGAATACCGATTTTCTGAAAATATTTCTTTTTTTCATTAAAATGGTTCTTACTTTATTCATTACCAATATATATACATTGAATTTATTTATTAATTTTCATACAAAATAATTTCAATAATATATTTAATCATATTCATATGCACCATCTTAATGTCTATGTTATTATTTTCATGTTTAAATAATAATATTTTAATAGACAACCATGCTTCATTTAAACTCGGTTTTTAAGCAATGTAATGTATCAAAGGGATTGAGTTTATTTAAAAATAATAATAATTTGAAATATCGGTGCATTACAGTCTCTTCTTAGCTTGGTGTCATGTGTCATATACTCAATAGATTCTGATGTTTTTCTTTTAAATCTTAGTGTGTTACATTATACCTCAGTAAATAAATTGAATCCTCATAATTTAATGATGATATAAAAAACGAAAGGAATTTTCCTTTGAAAATACATTTTTTGGAACCTAAATCATAAAAGGGGTTAATAATATATCCTCTTTATAATAGAAAAAATGGAACCAAAAAGGTCATATATAATAAAACATAATTATATTTCCATGTAGGAAAATATTGGTGGGAACTAATATATTGACATGGAAGAAAAGAATAAATAATTATATTGAGTGATATAGATCATATATCACAATAATTTGAATTATTAAAAAATTTAGAAACCATATATCCAAATATATTTGATGAGTGAAATGTCCATCAGTTCGTAAAAAATGAAGGTACTGGGATAACACTATTTTTCAAGAAATTTTTTCCTAGAGTTGATGAATTACATTACAATATAGATTATTCACAAAAGGAAATATAATTAGTTGATATTTTTAATTTTATCTTTTTATCAATATCCATTACAATCTCATCTTTATTCAAAATGATGAGTATTCAAGTTGATTTTTTATTTCTTAAATCACTAAAATTAAAATTTAATAGATTATAAGATCAAAAAATGAATAACAAGATCAGACTCATACCATTATTAAAACAAAATTATTATAAAAAATTATCTAATAATTCCAAAATTTCAACTATATCCATTTCATAAATACATAACCTTAAGACTCATCCAAAATCTGATTGACCAAATTTAATGCAAAACAAATCTAGAAGGAATGTAACTAAATTGAATTATATTCTCCACAAAATATAAAGAGGATCTTAATGTCCCATTATTAATATTTGAATATCTTGATCACTATAAAAATTTAATAAAAACACAAATGCTTCTAAAAACAATATAATTGATTTTTGAATATATTCCTTAAAACCCTAATTTCTATAAACTCCTAGAAAGATAACAAAAACCAAAAAACCACTAACAAATTTCAATGTCACCTTTATTATCTGGTAAAAAATCTTGATAATTATTATATAAACATCAGGCACATATTAAGGGTTATCTTCCCTTAATAAATGTTTTTCAGAAAGTATAACACTACACTTAACCGGACTTCTTGGTCATTAGTTCCATCTAAAATATTCATTCAAATTCTTAATGAAATATTACTAACGTACAATTTTTATATGGATTATGATTTCTATAATCATAATATCATTGATAAAATACTCTTACATGATACTTCTTGGATCTAAACACAATCACTTTGATCATTCTTTTTCATTTTTAGTAATTAGATAAGCTTTAGGTTGACCCCTTAACTTCTCTATAATATATTCCCTTGATTCATTGGGAATTAATTTATATAGTTCCCCAAGGTTTTTACTATTTAATAATTACACATAATAATATTGTTTCTTATCCTTTCAATCAAGATTATATTTTCCTTTCTCTCCACTATTTTTGAACAATCCCATTCCCTTCAATAAATTCCAAGATTGTTTCATTCCAAAATTATCCCATGTGGAAAAGTCCACCAATATCTTCTTTCCTATATCCATATTTGTTTAGCCATTCTCTTTTTCTATTAAATCCATTGTAATCCATAATATGGGAGAATTCATTATCTATATTTTTATTACATGATATTATTTCCTCATATAATGATAATGAGTTGGTGACTTGTTCCCTTCGATGAAATGTCTTAATCCCATTAGGGAAACAATCTATATTTCTATAAGGATTATGTAGAAAGTTAGTAGCATTCCTTGTGAAACCTATAAATATTTATTCCTACATAGAATCATTTTCATCTTCCTTATATCTTAAATCAAGAATATTCTCTCCATATTTAATCATTGATTGTGATGAAAATAATATTCTATGAGGAGTTCCTTAAAATCATTCCATTCCAATTTTTCTATTTCATATTCATTCATTGTGTTTTGAATCAATTACCACTATTGATCTTAATCTCCTGATATATTATAAACTTTCATGAGAACGTTAACCCTTTCATCGAATCCCAAAGATAGAAATATCTTATCTAAGGAACTAATCCATTACCAAGCTACAAATGGATTTATGTTCCCATTGAATAATGGAGGTTTTTGATGCTTAAAGATGTCTAAAATTGTAATAATACATGGCGGATCTATAGTATACACCACATGGGAAAGTTTATTTCTCATAACATGGGTTTGTTTCCTTAATATGTTTATAATTTTGATCAGTTTAGCAGTATCTATTTCTCGAGATTCATTATCTTACCCATGATGGAAATCCATAAGGGTACATGAATTGTTATGGTTACCATTACTTTCCCTTGTCACCGTTTCTAAATAATATAATACATAATATTGGATCCTAACATTATTTAATATAACATTTAATCCCCAAACTAGTAATATATTTAAAATAAATTGATAAATTTAAGAATATATATTCTCATAATCATAAATATGATTTATTTGGGAAATTGTAAAAATTATAAAAATATTTCCAAATCCTTCATAATATATTGTAAACAAAATTTGGATAATCTAAATCATATCCCCTAAGATCACCAAACCAGTTGGGTAGTAACACACATTTTCATGTACTAGGTAAACATCTAGTCAGTCCTGATGTGAATTTGTTTAGAGTTATTACCCCTAAGTACTATTGTTCTACAACCATGTCCACCAGTAGTATCCAGAAAAGGGTTTAATTCATAGAAACCCACATAATCTCTACCTTACCAAAACATTAGTGTGTTCTTATATAATTTTTATCAGTATCTATCAAAGGATTATATTCCCTAATCAATGTTATCCTCAATATATTTCTATATATATTTACTAAAAATCATGTGATACCAATTTTAAATACACCAAATCTATAAGTTCAGAGTCTGTGGTTACATCATTATACTTTCATAGCAAACAAATAATATTATCCTAATGTATATAATAGTTTATGAGTCTTGTTAAATATGAAATATACTTAATTTATATTAAAATTGGAAACATAAAATAAAAAATAAAATTCATTGAGAACTCCATATTCAGCATAGTATATTCCAACATTTTAATTATAAAAAACTTACATGTACACCAAGTAAAATAATTCTAATAAATGGGGTGAGCTTATATTCATAGTAAGGGTATGCTTATAATGGGTAATGTCATGAATAAATTAGGATTATCTATATATAAGTTTAAATTACTAAATATCCTTCCACTCAATAAACTAGTAGAATATAATATGAAAACAATAAATTATGATCAAATAATTCCATATAAATAATCACAAGATCTAAAAACTAGACGATAGATATTCTATTGAATCAAATAATCAAATTAGAAATAAATAACTAATATCATAATGAGTTAATGAATAATTTCATATATCATAACTGAATTGTCAAGGAATCATACCAAGACATTAAAGATTATTTTTAATGCCACAGAAAAATCCCAAGCAAGTTTATCTAATGAGACATACTAATGCTTCAGGTGGATGTGTAATTCCAGCCTCCATCCATCACATAGTAATTAGAATGTATTTATCATATAAAAGTGGTGATAATAATCTATATAAACAATCTTATTGAAAAAATTACATAAATATTTTTAACAATTAAACCAACAAAAAAACATTACCATTAACCAGACATAGTAATATGAATTGTATAAAAATTATAAATCCCCAATCAAACTGATCATAACCTATCTAGATAAACCATAATTATGATATCATTACATCACTTCAAAAATAGATAATAAGTAGAATAATGGGTTTTTTATGATGATGAATATGAATTCCATAAATTGACCATTGAAAAATTATTACAGAAAAAACCATTCCATGTTGATAATTAAAAATTAAAAAAAGGTTTAAAAAATTGAAAATACTTGATTTCAAAATATCATTTGAAAATTTGAAATTTATGTTTTGAACATGAATATTTATTGAAATTTGGAAATTCTACTCTTTCGAAAACATGTTAAAACTAAGATTCCTTCCACATTTTTGGTAAATTACAAATACTCCTTGTTAGGAAAAAGCCATAAAAAACTATTTAAAAACATTTAAAGAAAATTGCTCAAAATTAATTTAATAAAATTTTAGGATAATGTTAAAAAAATAAAAAAGTAAGAAAACATTGATTTTGGGGAAAAAATAATATTTGATTGAAAAGAGAAATAATGTTTTTTATTAAAAACATATCCTCTATCATTTTGAGTACTATAAAGAGGAAAATGATATTGTTGCCTGGAAAGATAATGAATAAAAAGTGAAATAGAAAATTCATTGTTTTATTTAAATATATATCATATAAATTTATCAATGGAATCTTAATCATAAACAATCATAATATATAATTATATTTTGAAATAATCTTTTACAACTTTGGTAAATTCTAAATCATAAGACCCATGAATGAAATAACTTCAAATTGAACCTTAAATACCATTATGATAAATGTATTTATGATATAACATATAAAATTTGAATTTTATATTCTTTACAACGAAAATAACTTCTGTGTATGCTATATGTCTCTGGAAAGTAAAAGTTTGATGAGCAACCCTTACATAAGGTTAGAATTCCTATTTATGTGTAAAAACCAAATGTTTTATAAATATTTGTTTTTAATACATATATTATAGAAACACACACACATATATATATATAAAACCATATATGATTAACCTATGGTATTTTAGAACATGTAAATCGAAAATTATTTGTTAAAATCACTCTTTCAGGTAATAATATCATGGGTTCTCATATTTGTTTTCAGTATATCTGGTCCTTTAATATAAAACAGTGTTCAATCATATAAATATTTTTAACCATGATATCTATATCATATAAATTTATTATACCTATATTTATATTAGTCTATAATATATATATATATATATATATAATAGATTACACAATTCATGGAGATGGTAGGACGTATATACGAATAAATGATTTTTCCATTTTTTCCATGATGAATGGAAGGAATGGAAACTAGATATTAATCAACCATTACATAGTCATTATAATTTCATATATATAATTTATATTAATAAAATAAATCATTATTCACATTGTTGAAAAAAATAAAATGACAGATATTTCACGTTGTTATGTGGAGGTGGCAGTCCAAATGTATGCATGATTGAAATTCTTATTTCAAAAACAAATTATAATTTAAGAAGTTAGTTGTTATATTATATGTTCATAATTATGTTAAATTCCTAAATATGAAAAATATTCATTAATTTTAACCTTAATACATTTCATGTAATGTATAAGAAGAAAACAAATCACATCACTTCGCAAGGTTGTAGTCTACAGTACACATCATCCACATTATCGTACACCCCATAGAATGGAATATGAGAAGATATATGTGATATCATAATTCAAGAAGCATAATAATTTTAAAAATATATTGTAGATATTTTAAATCCCTAATTATATTATGCATTGAAATTTTCTTCTAGAAGAAAAATACACCGGTTTGTGTGGTGGTAGCCCACCATACACATGATCGACAATTTTGTTTCTCAATTGATAGAATTTGATATGGATATGAGTTAGTACCTTAAAAAAATAACATGTTAGTATATATTTTATAATTATATAATTATATTATCATATTTCATAATTATTTTATGTAATTTTATTAAGAATTGAAATATATTAAAATGTTTATGGATTTTACCTTTTCTTCAAAAAGCCTCTTTTGGTTTATACCTAAATCATTCATGGGAGAGAATAATAATTAAAATATGGTCTCAAGTATGTGGGGTTTGATCATGGATATTTTGAGAAAAATATGGAATATTTGTTGGTGTGGATTGGAAAATACAAAGGGTTTTTGAAATATGAAAAAGGGGGGGGGGAGTGGGTGACTTCTTATAAGTTGCGAAGATGACACACATCAAATTTTTAGAATATAATGTGATAACTATGATTTTATCACTCTAAAAGCCTAAAAATGGCCCATTCAAAAAAAATATTTGTGTAAATGTTTAAATATTTTAATAAAATGCGTTCTGAATAATTTATAGGTCATTTCTAGCACTTATCTTCTTATTTTAACCCATGATAGTCCCATTTTTACCTTTAAAAAATTAATTAATTTTTTTAGTTTTTACTATTAATTATGGTAAAATTATAAGTTGAAGGTATAATATAATATTAATTATTCATCTTTAAAATATTGAATATTTTTTTCCAAATTTATTTCATAGAAGTATCAGAAATCAATTTAAAATTAAATATGTAGACGGATCAAAAAAAAGTTTTTCTCAAGAAAAATATTCAATATTTGAAAAAAAATTCATATGAAAATTCAACATTGAATTGATTAAAATGAACTAAATTAGTTAAATTATAACATAATTGAACAAATTTTACATTAAAAAAAATTTAAAGTATATTTTTTCCCTGTAAATAATATAAATAAAGAGGCAGTTTTAAATAAAATGTTTTATTTTTCACCGTTCATTAAATTATTATTATTTTTCAAAAAATCCAAAAAAATTATCTAAATATAATATTGAAATTTATATTGGAAAAATAATGTATATTTTTTAAAAAAATTAACTCGAAGTGTTAAAAAGTATTCTAAATGTATGTTCTCAAAGCGTGACTAGACGCCCTTGCTGAGAAATACAATTTGTCAAAAAAACATTTATTTTTATTTCAAATGATTTTTTTTATTTTTAATAAATATATAACCATTGAATTTATTTTAAAAATATTTAAACCATAAAATTTTAATATTCTATATATTCTTATTCATACCCAAAAAAATAATCTCTAGTTTATAATGGTAATGTTTAAATAATAATATTTTCAATGTGTTTCGCATTTTGTTTAAACTCAGTGTTGTGTGAATCGTAAACTCTCAAAGAGATTGAATTTATTTAAACATAAATATATATTAAAGTGTTTTTCCATTAATTTGCCTTATAATATTGGTGTGGTATGTCATATATTCAATTTATGATGATGTTTCTCTTTTAAAATCTTGGGGTGTTACAAAAAATATCATCCAAGACCAACCTTATTCTGGGGAAACATAGGATTCATCTACTAGCGTCCATGTACCTCATCCAAGATAGTCCATACATTGGAATTTACAAGTGATAATTCTATACAAAGATAAGACTTCCAAATATCAAGAACACAGATTGAGCCCAAGAGTGGTATTTTTCATAGCGATTGAGTCAAAGAATCCACTAGTGGCCATCAGTCTATCAAAGGCCCTGTTACATGGGAATCAATATATCACTAAGGATAGTCCATAACTCTATGAATACCCATTATATCTGAGTGAAACTATGAAAAGAGTATATTTATCATTCTAATAATGTCTTCAATTCATTATTCATCTCATCGTATAACCATATCACTTTTAGTGTACCATATACAATTTCAAGATAAGGGTCATGATATTCACTAAGACAAGAGTACACTAAGGGTATATAAACAATTTTAAAAAATTATTGATATAGTCTCATATTAAAAAATTCAAAGTGAGAATCATTATTTTCAACTAACCATACTCAACTATACACATGATAGAACAGTTGGGCTACATCCAGTCAACCTCCATTAAAAGAGATCAACTATTGCTACTGACACATCATTATTAACAGACCTCAATTCCCTTACTACTGAGGCATTACATGGTTATTTAAATTACCTCCACCCTAGTCCAAACTGGATCCATTGTTTTATCAATGGGTATATACACATGAAAAAATGTTATCATTATGCTTCCTTGAAATCGCCGACTTCTGTTAGAGGTGTTACACTCTCAGGGTAATTCATGCACCAGAAGACTGAATCTAGCATCAATATTCCATCCAAAACAATCAGAACGTTTTAAATTCAGTATCATCTCAAGGACTAGATAAACCAAACAGAAATCCTAATAGTATTTTAGAAGCAAAAGCACACACACCAAAATTGTTCTTTTAGGGTTTTTCTCCCTCTGCATAAAAGGACATGAGAAATAATGTTTGATGTGACTCTATCTATATTTAGATTTTCCTAGTATACATTTAATGAGAATGGGAGGTCATATCATGACACACACACACTGCATAAACCAGTAAACAATGGTTTTCGATGTTGAAAAAACACTTTTACCATGCACCAATTGAGGATACAATAAAATCATCCACATAAAAACATACTTCATCCTATTTTACTATGGGAATGTCTGTGATTATCTCTTGAGACGAACTCATGCATGCTTTTAGTATCAATCATATAAGACAAAAGTAAACTTGTTGATAGTGTTACAACAACCAATCCTATTGAAATGTCACACCTACAATCGAATTTACTAAAATATCTCTTAACATATAGTTCATTCAACTACAGAAATGACAAATGAATGTAACATAGTAGCTAATGGTTGAATGATTCCCAAAAAAAATATGGTGTTTTGTACGATTTTATCAATAAAATGGGTACCATGTGTATCATTGCACACTAGACCAATGTTTTATCAACCCAACGCCATATCATTAGATATTAATCCTAAGAATAGTATCCCAACACATCATAATACCTAATAGAACATATATATATTTAAGTCAATAGTCATTTTACCCCCTGTAAATATTAACCAAGTTGACTACATACTAATTCTTCCAACAATTGAAAGTGAGTAAGGGTCACATGACATTATAAGGAGCCGACAATAACCAAGTCTCGTCTAAACCACTAAATACAATAATTTGATGATCCCAATTTCCGAAAAAGTACAATATACTAAAAGGCCACCCATCAACACGGGGTTTGTTTCTTCCGTAATATTCTTGCTTAGGACAAGAGACACAGGAATGACACCACATATATGAAATGGTTCACAAGGATTTAACAATTATGTATGTTTTCAGGGTGCTACTTAAATCTATCTAGCCCACTCTTTTTAATACAATGATCAATCATTAAACTAGTGTCACACCACAAAATATCACTAAACTCTACCACCTGTCATTTAGGTTCAAGTGATAGAATAAGAAGTCTACATGAAATAGTCATGTTCCCATCCAAGGAAAAACACAAAAATGGATTTAACTACGCCCACATGAGGGTCAATCTATGAAATCTATTATGGGTTCATTCAAGATATTAAATTGATCCACATCTTTGAACATCAAGTACCACTTATGTGTAAAATGTGAAAGTTACATTACTGAGTTAACATCCATTGGAATATAGGAAATCCATTTCAAACATCATAATATGTTTTTTTTATTTTACGTCCTTTCATAATTAGTCAATTTATTTTATAAATTATTATTTATCTAATTTATTTATATATAAGGATCTCACAATTGGTATTAGTTAAAGAAAATTACAATTTTATGATATAAATGGAAAACCCCATTAGGTTTTAATTATAATTTTAATTTTATAAAGCCTCATATAATAAATCTCAGTGGTAGAATAAAATGTTTCGTTAAATTTTAAGGGAACTCATTTAGTAATTCACCACAAGAAATTCATATTTAACCCATATAAGTGGTTGTATACACATTAAATAATTTTTTGATATAACATATTTATACTTTCATGGGCAAGGCGCTAAAGAATATGGAAAATAAATGTGACATATGAGGTTCCCATCATACTATCATGGGCCCATTTAAAAAAAAATCCAAAAATATATGATTTATTAAAGATTCAATACACACATTTTTGGTTTATTGAAAAAGAATAAATACCCATGACTGACCTACTTTGGTCAAGTGAAGTCTATCTAACTACTACAACATGCCACAAACGACATACATGGGCCGAATTATGCATATAAAACATATGAAATTGCATTACTAATAGGATAAAGTTTAAAAACCATTATATTTATTGAATAGTCTAGTTAGATGAATCATCATTCCCAAATTATAAAGGAACATGAATATATAATTTAGAATTAGTATTTATGGAACTGAAATACATCATTTAAATTAGTTCAATTATATGGATTTCCACTTGCAATTTATAAAGCTCCCATGCACTATATAAATTGAAAAATTGACACTCACTTAATTTTAACCATTAAGATTTTATTCCATGCTACCAATGATACATGACTCAAACATGTCATAATAGATTAGTCAAATAGAAATCAATAAAAAATCTATATGGGAAAACCATATTTTGTTTGATGAAATTAATTTATGTTACTAATCATATAACATATATATTTAAAATCATGGTATCTAATAGAAATAATTAAATGTAAATTGGAAAATGTTTCTCATAATGTGGAATAAAATAAACCAATAAAATATTCACCTAAACATGGTATACAATTAAAAATGATAAATAGTGACATAAGCATGCTATAAACTCAAGGTATATTTCAAATTATCATGTAGTATACAAATAAAAACTACATGAAATAGAATATGAATGGAATATTAATTATTATATTCCAATAATTATGAATGTAAAACTACTTCCTTGCATTATATATAAGGGGAAAATACCATTATCTCATAAATCTGTAAGCATCAGAAGGTATAATAATCACTCAAGGTGTAATAATAACCAACTATAATAAAAAAAATATGAACAATGGTCCCATACAAGGACACATAGTTTTTTCTCTTTGTGAGGGTTGATCACTCCCAAACAAAGCTATCGACCAAATGATGAGACATTCTTGCTATACTTTTTACCATCTCAAAACAGTATGAAAAAGGAAAAAGTAATTTAAAATCAATTCGTAGCATCCCAAACTATGAGCTACTAAACTAGTTCCCTAAGTCGGTCAATCACATGGCATCAAGCATGCCTCCCTATACACCAAAGTCCAATGACTAGTAGAAATGTTCCAATGAGGGTATGGTGGGGAAACTCGAACCTAATGATCAGATTAGAATAGTGATTCAAAATAATAAAATCACGATTAATTGTAGTATAATTAAATGAATCAAAAATATAATAATTTCTTGACAATAAATAAATAACGAATAAACTTGACATATAAAAATATACAACCATGAATGTCCATGTGATGATAAAAAGTACAGGAAAAACACAAACAATAGGTGATACCATAATAAATAAAGAAGGTAAAGAAAAAATTCTCAAAGAAAATATCCATGAGAATCATGAGCTGTTGCTTAGTCATTTTCTCTTATGACCCCATATACAATTTTAACAACACGAGTATAAATCAATGATTGTAATATTATATCACTGAGGTTGGTTCAGGTACCACCAGTGTAATAGTGGCCCAAACAGTGTGTAAGACATACTTAGTAACCTACCACCAATTGTGTCTAATTCTATTCAATATATGAATATAAAATATAATAGTGTGCATTTATAAAATATAATGAATTAAATAAAAAATTTAAATAATCTATATTTGGATTCCTTATGGTCATTTGGATGATCATACCTTCTTCATCATAATCTGGAATATATCAAACATTCCATTATATATATATATGAATATATATTAAAACAAATACATGAAGAGATATACATGTACTATAAAGGAATTGACGTATAATGATGAGGTGTCCACATAGTAGTAAAAGTGATGGTAAAAACAAAGTCAAAGGAACCATGGATGCATGAACATGCATCCATTAATGAGTTTCTCTAACCCACAGAGAAATTCCAAGTAGGCACACATATATTAACAAAGTACTATTAGTTCTTTATGGAACCATGCTACAATCCAACGTATCCTAGCATAATAAACATTATAAGAAGATACCACAAGTCATTTTTAATAATAATGAAGCACGATATAATTCATTTTAACTATGATCATGTTGAAGGAAGTCCATAATGAAGAATCTAGGAATCACCCAAGGCGTAACATAATCCTATTTATTCTATGATCTTGACAATTGAATTCCAATCTAAGTAAACTAATCTATTGCTCATAACATAAAATATATCTATAAACCCATCCAAAGAATTCCTTAAAAATGAATCCTCTGTATCCCTTAGTTTTTAAGGAAAAAGATTTATCATATTTGCCCGTCCAAGTAGATTTGTGAAAAGGAAATCAAAGAATCGCTAATGGTCTAATATAATTTAAGTATGCCCTGAGCCCATCCATGGTATTCGTAATGAGGAAATCAGTATAACTCATGGTATATATAATTTATAATAGACTACGAGCCTATCATATTCATTCCATAATAAGCAATCTTATTATCTCTCAAAGAATTATGTTATTCTATTTTTACATGTTCTATATTAACACTTGGTCATTGGCCATGGGCATCATACATGATAATTTCAAGTTCCATAACTCATTTTATTCCTTCATTTATCATTACATTTGTGAAAGATAAGAAAAATATAATTTAATTAAGAATTATATTCTTTAAAACATGTAATTTGTCACAAAAAAATTAAAAATAAATAGGTTCATGCCCCTAAGAATGACACATGTCACGAACCGTCCCCTAGGGCCCGTTCTGTGACTACCCCAAGCCCTCCTTCCATAGGCCATGGGCTGGTGACTAGCACCAAAGGTGTAAATCCCTAAAACTGGGAAGACATTGCCTTTATAAATTATAAACACACAATAGAGTATAAGCTGGAAGAAAAATACTAAGTAAACTGTATAAAAAAGGAGTGTTGAAAAGTAAAGGGGCCAAAAATACAAGCCCAACTATAAGGTACAAGTACAACTGAAAAGGAAAAAATACCGATGAAAGTTTTAAAGGAGCTCCTCGCTCATCCGCCACAGATCCTACCTGAAGAGTAGGTATATATAGCCTCCACAACACTCCTCTTCCGTCTGTCTCCTCCGTGTACAGTCACATCGTGTGGTCCACTCTGGGTACCATCCAATCATACTACTCATGGTTTTATTTAGCGTTGTCCGTTGTGTACAACCATCAAAATGAGGTGCGGGAAAAGCCCGTGCATGGGTGAGTATAACGGTACTCAGTATGGATCCTGAGACCCCCAAGGTCTCACAAAATCCCACAAGGATAAACCAAAAAGTAAGAAATCCACAGATAACCTCACTTAGGTATATGCACGTACATATACTTATGTTATCAAGTAATCCAACTCAATCATGAGGTAAACAAAAAAGTTACTGACTCAGCTCATCCAGGAATTTTATTCACATTGTCGAAACCATGGCCACGGAAGAACTCCTCCTCTATCGAGTACAGTGGGCCTGGTGCCACAACCAGGCACTTTCCACTATCCTTGGACTGCTGAGGTACTCCTCTTGTTTAGTACCGTGGGTTTGTCATGCTCACACAAAGGGGATCCCCACTGTAGGTCTCCCGCCAACTACCAGGCGCTCCCCCTAATAGCATTCAGAGGTACTACTCCTATCGAGTACCATAGGTCTGCCGCCAATTACCATGCGCTCCTCCACCGTGGGTCTGCTGCCACAACCAGGCACTCCCCACTAGGCTAGTTGAATCACTCCGAGTCGAATCGGTTATGTAGTCGTCAAGTCTCAGCCAGCTACTAGGTCTTTGTACTCTGCTCGCTCATCTCTGGGAGGGTCTGCTACACGAGCAACATGTCGATACACCAATTGTCACGAAGTCCCACATAGATGTATCTCGAAGGACTAACACATCATAGAGGACTCAACACAATAGACGACACGTCAAACGGATGCCTGGTCTGTGAGTTATTAGCTTTTTAGTCCCAGAGGCCTGGTTGGATTTCGGTATGATCAAACTGACCATATCCCAACTTTACCCCGAACTCTAATGGGGTATACTCAAGGGACCTTTGTGCTCCAAGAAATCTAGTGCCGTTGACGGTTTGTCAAATGGACATTCGGTGACAAATATATGGCCAAAGAATGAAAAGCGGTCGGTAGTGGGCCTGGGTCTGGTCCGACCTGATCGGACCGACTCAGCCTAATCCAGTCTGGGCTGACCTGGTCAGACCTGCTGCGTCTGACCCGGCCCATTGAGTGGGTCAACCCGCTAGTTTTGGATCCATCCACTAGGCCTGACCCAGTGGACTGGGTGGGGGGGGGGGGGGGGGCAGTTCGGCCCGGTGGTCGCCGCATAGGCGGCTCGAACTGGTAACTGGGGTTTTTTCGGCAAACACCACGTGGGGCGCGAATCGTGTAGCTCGGTCCAGAAGGCCGACCTGGTTCGGCCAGCGATGCCGCGGGGGATGTCGTGGGACGCCTCAAGAGGCCGGGAGACCGGTGAAAGCTAGGAATGGCGCACGGGAGTCCGTGGGAAGGCTGGGTAGGGCGTTCGGGAGGTTGTGGCAGGCCACGTGGGGGGACGTGCAGGCCGGTTCGGTGCGGCTCAGGACGGCGTGATCCGGTGGTGTTCGGCCAGGAGTACCGGTGCACCGCGGGGGCGACGCGGTTCTCATAGGCCACTAGTAGCGCAACCATTGTCTTCCGCCGCCTTCGTCGCCTCGTTGCTTCATAACCATACCACTAATTTCCATAAACAAGATCAATGGAGGGGTCAGGCCATGTTGGTTTGGCCCGCACCCTCGGCAGTTAGGGTGGTATCAAGTGGCTCACAAGTATGAAGCATAAAAAACCTCGTTCTTCTTTTTGAGGTAAAGAAAGAACAAGGGAAAGATCATACTTAGATAAAATTAAACCCCTACCTTTAATCGTCTGTCATTGTCGGTGAAGTCATGGGAAGAAGACAAAGGAGAATCATCATTCATCATGTCCACCATGCACACTTCCAATCCTAGGTTTGCGTTGGCTCGTGGAAGACACTCTATATCGGTAGGTGTCTGGGGAAGAATTCGGAGAAGGATCATCGTCAGCGTTCTTTGTTGGAAGAACACATTATTTTTTCTTCGTTGGGATAATTCTATCGTCTCCCAATAATCCTCCTTCCCAACTTCCACCCAAATTACAACTGAAAATAATAGAAGAATGAGTTTGTATATTATTTTGTTGGCACAAAAAAGTCACATTGGAGAATTAATGACACGGATCCCCTTAATTAATCCACGAGAGATGGCACAAAGGATTAATTAGGGGAGGTGAAGAGGCTCTTCATCATTAATGAGGGAGATTTGAGAGGTTATATCCTCATCCATCAATAGGGGGGTTTATCTCCGTGTGGTCCCTACGATTTAACCTCTCACTGTAGGTTATGTTTGTGTGGTCCCCACATCGTAACCTCTCACGTGAGGTTATGTTCGGGTGGGCCCCACCACCATAACCTCTCATGGGAGGTTAAGGTATGGTGGTCCCACCTCCAACTTCCAAGAGGAGGTTTCAACTACCAGTCACCCACATGGTGGCTCAAATAAAATAATGTGTAGATCACTTTATTTTATTATTTTTTTATGTAATCCTGATAACTAACTTTTATTCTCGACCAACTTTCATCGAGGTGAAAGTTTCCTTGAGCGAATACTGACACTGCGAGTTCAACGGTGCCCTCAGATTTTAATTTCAACCACCGATTCATAAGTTATAAAAACATGATCATATGTTTACTGAACGTACCTAAACAAAACTTTAGAAATTGATTTCTGGAACACCGGGCCTCAGAATCAAGCACTGAAAATTTTCATGGACTCATAAAAATACCATGTTTTAAAAAAAAATCCATGGGTCCCCACCTTATGGATTTACATCCCCATAAGCTACAACTCAAACTAAAGAAACAAATGGGGGTACTGAACACGCATCTGAGCCTCCCGCTTCTGTGTGATCTCCTGGAGGTTCCCGTGCTGCCAGCGAGCACACATCATAGGTATTAAACCTCGATGTAGGACCTGATCCTGTCGATCTTCAATATCCACTAAAACCTCTATGAAAGTCGCCCCATCATCAATGTATAGATCTCCATGGTCAATGATGTGAGTAGGGTCCTGCACGTATCTCCTTAGCTGTGATATGTGGAAGATGTCGTGAACTTGGTGAAACTGAGGCGGAAGAACTATGCGGTAAGCCACCTCGCCAACTCTGCTGAGGACCTGAAAATGTTCAATGAATCTCAGAGATAAATTTCCACCTCATCCCAATCTACATAGGCCTCGCCGAGGTGAGACTCATAGAAAGACATGGTCTCCATCCTCAAAATCCAAAGGCCTCTGTCTCCTATTAGCATACGACTTCTACCTACTTTGTGCAGTCTTCATCCTCTCTTGGATGATCTGCACCTTCTCTGTGGTAGCCCATACCATCTCTGGTGCCACCCGTGCTAACTCCCCTAGGTTTGTCCAACTCAATGGTGATCTTTAAGGTTTCTCGTACAACGCCTGAAAAGGGGACATCCCTATGGAAGAGTGATATTTGTTGTTGTATGCAAAATCCACCAAAGGTAAGTGATCCTCCCAGCTATGACTAAAGTCGAGGACACAAGCACGGAGCATGTACTGGAGAGTCTGAAGGGTCCTCTTAGTCTGGACATCCGTCTGAGGATGGAAGGCAGTGCTCATATGAAACTGCGTCATAAAATCCTCAAGCAACCCCATCCATAGTCATGAATTAAACCATGCATTGCAATCAGAGACAATAGAAGAAGGTACTCCAGGTAGCGGGACAATATCCTGCATAGAGAGTCATCCCAAGATATCTACTGAACCATACTCTCTGATCTGTAGGATGTTGGCCGACTAGGTGAGTCGGTCAACGATCACCCAAATCGAGTCATGACCCCTGGATGTATGTGGAAGTCCTGTCATGAAGTCCATTGATATCCCATCTCACTTCCACTCTGGTACCTCTAAAGGATGAACTAAGCATGCCAGTTCCCAGTGCTCTGCCTTCACTTACTGACAAGTGAGGCATCAAGAGACAAACTCTACAACTGCCTTCTTTATACCGGGCCACCAGTTTTGCCGTTGAAGGTTTGGGTACATCTTCGCCACTCATGGATGTACCTCTAGAGAAGATGTGTGGAACTCCCTCAAAACTTCCTCCTGATGTGACATTGATACCATGGTACATACTCTAAAGAGGAAGACATGCTCCCCACCTTCAGATAATCCATCAGGTGCATGCCCTGTGGATATATGAGAACGTCGCGTCTCGCAGTCAACGTCTCCATGTTGCGCCTCCCTGAATCACTGAAGAAGTGGAGGAGTGACTATAAGAGACTATAGAAAGGATTCTATATCTCAATCCAAAAAGTATATATGTAAAGTAGCTAGCTGCTCTGTCACCTCACCTAGTAGTTGTATAACAGTTCTCCTACTGAGTGCATTTGAAACAAAATTCCCCTTCCAAAGAATACAGACTATCTTGAAATAATAGTCCTAGAAGAACTCAATCCAACATTGCTGTCTTATGTTCAGTTCCTTATAAGAGAAGATATACCTAAGACTCTTGTGATCAGATTACAATGTAAAATGTTCTCCCATCATATAGGGTCTCCACATCTTCAAGGTTAAGACCACAGATTCTATCTCTATGTTATGGGTAGTGTAGTTCTGATCATTTCTTCTTAGCCGAAAAGAACCATATACATCAATGCTTGCTCCTGCATCAGGACACACCCGAGTCCAGTCCCTGATTTGTCGTAGTAGACTACATACCCTACACCTTCCTCTGGAAGCCTCATGATGGGGTAACTAGCTAGCCTCTGACTCAACACCTGAAAGATCTTCTAGCATCTCTCTGAACACATGAAGGGTTTTAACTTCTTTCTCAAGGATGATAGTGGTGATGCAACTCTAGAGAAGTCTGGTATGAACCTCTGGTAGTAACCAGCCAGACCTAGGTAACTCCTCACTTCTGTCACACTCTTGGGTGGCTCCCAAGTACGTACTACCCCAATCTTCCCTGGATCAACTGAAACTCCAGCCTCCAAGATGAAATGACCCAGAAAGTGAACCTCTTAGATCCAAAAATAGCACTTTGAGAGCTCACCATAACTCTGGTGCTATCGGCGTGTGTCCAGTACTACCCACAAATGGATGGCATGCTCCTCCTCAGTAGTCGAGTAGATCAGAATTTCATTGATGAAGACTACAACAAATCGATCGAGGTGAGGTTGGAAGATCCTATTCATGAGTCCCATGAACACTGTTGGTGCATTGGTTACACAAAAGGGAATAACCAAGAACTCGTAGTTGTAGTACCGACATCTGAAGGCCGTATTCTGCACATACTCATCTAAAACTCTGAGCTAGTGATAGACTGATCTGAGGTCTATCTTTAAGAACCACCGTGCTCCTTTCAGCTGATCAAAGAGGTTGTCAATCCTCGGGGGTGGGTACTTGTTCTTCACAGTCGCCTAGTTCAGGCGATAGTAGTTGACATAAAGCCTCAAGCTCCCATCTACCTTCTTGGTGAACAGAATCGGGGCTGCCTAGGGAGAAACACAGGGCTAGATGAATCCCTTCCCCTAAAAATCCTCCATCTGTACCCGCAACTCGTGAATCTCAGTGGGAGCCATACGATATGACGGAGTAGATATCATTGACGTCCTGGTGTGCATGTCAATGTATAAGTCCTCCTCTCTACGAGGAGGTAGTCCTAGAACATCATCAGGGAAAAAATTTGCATACTGTTCCACCACTACAGGATAGCTCGGACTCTCTACATCAACTACTCCGAGGGTAAGGCAGGCCAACTGATGAGTGATCGGCTACACCCTGCTCTGAGTAAGTTCGTCCTGCACTGCAACGACTCCCTTCTCACCGGTGAAGGTGAACCTGGTCCCATCCTTGCAAACACACCACACTATGTGGGTAATACAGTTGATCTGAGTGTGGACTGTAGATAACCAGTCCATACCCAATATGACATCGTAAGGCCTCAACACTGCTATGAGGAGATCCCTGTCGAAGCTTTTGCCTCATAGAGTAAGCTCACACTACCGGAACCAATGCGTGATCCTCGAGTATGCTCCCATATGAGTCTCTAGCCGTAAGGATCAAGCGAACAACTCCATCAGAATCTCTGAGCTCCGAATGAGGGTAGTGGAAATGAAAGAGTGACTAGAACCTGTGTCTATAAGAACTATAGATATGGTGGAGTAGACACAAATCATACCTCGAATCATCTCCAGAGCAAAATGATTGTAAGCCTTAGCTTCCCGGAGCTAAGCGCTCCCCTATCCACCTGCTCCCTTCAGCTGGGGTGGACCTCCTAGTGATGGTGGTGGTAACACCTAGAATCGTCTCCCACCGCCTACTGCATGACCAGATCCTCTACCACGTCCACATGATCCCCGTAGACTATCTCGATCGAATATTAGTCTCTACAGGGGCGGTCCTTAGACCTTCTGATGATCATCCGAACGACAAGTCAGATAGTCACAAGCCATGTGACCATGCCTGCCGCATGAGTAACACTATCTTCTCAGGGAATATCTGGATCTGTCTCCACTCCGGGAGCCCCGCACAACTGATTCTGAGTCATGTGGTCATCCACCTATAGGTTTTTCCTCTTGGACCTCAACAAAATTTGTTTACTGCTAGCTGCAGAAGACTCTGCTGATTGTCGAAAAGTGGTGGGTCTCACTTCTAGAGACTTCTCAGCAAGGAAACTGTCCACTAAGAGGGCTCACTCCAATACCACTTCATGCGTCAGGATCCTACGGGAGATCATAGAAGCCATGATCTCTCGCCTGAGTCATTGCTCAAAGGTCCGGTCCCTAAAAAATGCGTCGTGTACCATATCAGTGGAGTAACATGAGAGGTCGGTCAACCTCACTGAGTACTGAGCTACAATCATGCTACCACGCTGTAGATGAAGTAGCTCTTGTATATCCACTACGCAGAGAGTGGATGGGACAAACTCTACCCAAAATAGGCTCTCGAAGTCTGCCCAGAGTAGTGTCGCCTCATCATGCACCTAGAGCATCAGGCTTCACCATCTGCCTACTGCTGCTTGAAAGAGACTCACGACAAGGATCATCATGAAGTTGGCTGGTGTCCCTAACAGTCTGAAGACTCTCACCACAGCCTCCAGCCAATCCTCAGATGCCTGCAGGTCCGTCTCTCCCTTGAACCTAGGAAGACTCTGGCACTGCAACTTGTGTGACGCGCTCCAGCGGCGTCCATAATATGCTGCTGGGGATGGTGGAATCAGTGGCCCAATGGGAAGTTGTACCGCTTGTACCTCTGTTGGTGCCTCTACTGGAAGAGGGCCCTGCACCGATGCCTCATCACTTGGTGGGTTTCTACACGTACAACTCTTGGGGATTTAGCCAGTCATCCATGGGGAGTCATCCTAAAAGAAATAGATGTGAAATGGTCAAAACATTTATACCTGTTAAGATGATCTGGTTGACCAGACTTAAAGAAAACTTTTAAAAACACACACACAATCAGTGTTTTCATGTACTGAGTTTGAAATCAGTAGTCAGGGTCCTAGTGTATGGATCGGTCGGCTGTTGCACCAAAACTGGACTCCCTAAACTGAAAACCACACTCAGTACCCTTAATACTATTTCTTCACAGAAAAGATCATATTTCTATGTTATGCAATAGAACCGATGTCCTCTGATACCAATTTGTCATTACCCGTCCCCTAGGGCCCGTGTGGTGACTACCCAAGCCAACTTTCCATAGGCCAGGGGCTGGTGACTATCACCTAAGGCATAAATCCCTAAAATTGTGAAGGATTTTTCTTTATAAATTATAAACACACACAACAGATTATAAGATTGAAGAAAAAAACTAAGTAAAACTGTATATAAAAGGCGTGCTGAAAAAAAGGGCTAGAAATACAAGCCCAACTGTAATGTACAAGTACAACTGAAAAGGGACAAATACAACTGAAAGGTGTAAAGCAGCTCATGGATCATCCACCATGGATCCTACCTGAATGGTAGGTATAAATAGCCTCCACAACACTCCATGTCCATCCGTCTCGTCCATGTACCATCATGTCATGTTGTCCACACCCGAGTACCGTCCAATCCTACTACTCATGGTCTCAGTCATCATTGTCCGTTATCTGCAACCCACACAACGAGGTGCGGGTAAAGCCCATGCAGGGGTTAGTATAACAATACACAGTAGGGACCCCGAGACCCTCAAGGTCTAACAAAAGCCATCAAGGATAAACCACAAAGTAATAAATCAATAGATAACCACACTTAGGTATATTCCCATACATATAACTAAGTTATCAAGTAATCTATCTCAATCATGAGGTAAACTCAAAAGTTACTGAAACAACTCATCCAAGATTTTTATTCAAATTGTCAAAACCACGGAAGATGGAGAACTCCTCTGTCCAGTACAGTGGGATTTTTACCACAACCAGGTGCTTCCCACTAACCTTGGACTACTGAAATACTCATCCTATCAAATACCATGGTTCTTCCATGCTCACACAGAGGTCCTCCCCACCGTAGGTCTGCCACCAACTACCAGGCATTCCCCCGAATAGCTTGAAAAAGAACTCCCGCTGTTGAGTAACGTGGGTCTGTAGCCAACTACCAGGCACTACTCCACCGTGGGTCTACCGCCACAACCAGGCGCTCCCCACCGGGCTTTCCAAATCATTCTGAGTCGAATCAGTCATGAAATCATCATGTCTATGACAACTACTAGGTCTCCAAACTCTGCTCACTTTTCTCCAAGAGGGTCCGCTCCAATAGCTATAGATCGATACTCCAACTATCACGAATTCCCACGTAGAGGTATTTCGAAGGTCTGCCAAATCATGGAGGTCTCAATGCAACAGACGGCCTGTCAAACAGACGCCCGGTCTGTGACTTATTATCTTTTTAGTCCCAGGGGCCCGATTGGATTCATGTATGATCCAACCTGACCATATATCAACTTTACCCCATACTCCAATAGAGTATAACCAAGGGACCTTCATGCTCTAATAAATCCAGAGCCGCTGGAAGTTCATCAAACAGACATCCGATGCCAACGATATGGCCAAAGAAAGTAATGAGATCGATAGTGGGCCCGGGTTCGGTCCAACCCGGTCGGACCGACTTGGCCCAATCCAGTTTTCACCAACCCGAATAGACCCACTGGGTCTGACCATGCTAGTTGGGTGGGTCAGCCAGTGGACTGTGGGGGCGGTTCGACCCGGCGGTCGCCACGTAGGTGGCTCGGTCTGGTGATTGGGGTTAGTTCGGCCAACACCACGTGGGGCATGGCTCATGTGGCTCAGTCTGGAAGGCTAAGCCGGTTCAGCTAGCAATTCCATGAGGGATGTCGTATGACAGCTCCGGAGGCAGGGAGACCGGCAGCAGCTGGGCATGGCGCACAGGTGGTTGTAGTCAGGTCGAGCAGGGCATGCGGGAGGCCTCGGTAGGACGTGTTGGGCATGGGAAGGCCACAAGGGTGTCGGGCTTGTGGCGGGCAGGGTTCGCGAGGCACAGGTAGGCTGACAGGGTGCCGGGTAGGCTGCGCGGGGCACGGGGAGGCCGCACTGCACGCTGGACAGGCCTCACGGGAGGCCGTGGGCAGGCGGGCCGGCAACCGGGTGGCGGTAGGGCCAACCGGTTCAGCACGAGCCAACCACTGGGTGGCATCCGGGTAGGCTGAATCAGCGTGGCTCGTGCTGGCGGTGTTCGGCCGGGAGCATCGGTGCACTTCGGGGGCGGTGTGGTTTGTAGAGACCGCGGGTAGTCCGGCCTTTGTCTTCTGCTTCCATCGTTGTCTCGTTGCTTCGTCGCCATGCCAAGGATTAACATAAACAATATTGGAGAAGGGGTCGGGCCATGATGATTTGGCCTACACCCTCCGCGGTTAGGGTGATATCAAGCGGCTCACAATTATGAATCCCAACAACCCTCATTCTTTGTTTTGATATAAAGAAAGAAAATGGGAAAGATCATACTTAGATAAAAATAACCCCTACCTTTAATCATCAATCATTGTCGGTGAAGTCACGAGAAGGAGACGAAGGAGAATTTTTGTTCATCACGTATGCCACACAAACTTCCAATCCAGGGTTGTGTCAGCTCATAGAAGACGCTCCACGTCGATAGGTGGCCAGGGAAGAATTCAGAGAAGGATCATCACCGACATTCTTCATTGGAAGAACACATTCTTTGTTCTTAATTGGGAGAATTCTCTCTTCTCCCAATAATCCTCCTTCCCAACTTCCACCCAAATTTCAAGTGAAAATAATAGAATAATGAGTTTTTCTATTATTTTGTTGGAACAAAAAATTCAAATTGGAGAATTAATTACACGTCTCCCCTTAATTAATCCACGAGAGATGGAACAATAGTTTAATTAGGGGAGGTGAAGAGGCTCTCCCTCATTAATGAGGGAGAGTTGAGAGGTTATATCCTCCTCCATCAATAGGGGGTTTATTCCCGTGTGGTCCCCATAATGTAACCTCTCACGAGAGGTTATGTTCGGGTGGTCCCCACGTCGTAACCTCTCGTGGGAGGTTATGTTTGGGTGGGCCCTACCATCATAACCTCTCATGGGAGGTTAAGGTGTTGTGGTACCAAGTATAAATTCCAAGAGGAGGTTTCAACTACCAGTTACCCACATGGCGGCTCAAATAAAATAAAGTGTAGCCCACTTTATTTTTTTTATGAAATCCCAAAAACAAACATTTATTCTCGACCAACTACCATCGAGGTGAAATTCTCCTTAAGTGAATACTGGCACTACGAGTTCAATGGTTCCTTCATGTTTTCATTCTGAGCACCGGATCAAAAGCTATAAAAACCCACTTTTACGTTTACTGAACATACCCGAAAAAACATCAGAAATTGATTCCGGGCACACCGGGCATTACAATCAAGCGCCGTAAATTTTTTCAGACTTGTAAAAATCCCATGTATTAAAAAAAATCCACAGGATTTGCATGATTTACATCACATACCATCCAAATATCACCATTTATATTACATGTTTTACTAGAAATGACAGCATACCTCTTAGGTGGGTATTTTAAAAAATGGGGTAAGGGTTTAATCCTAATTCATTTAATATACATTAATAATCAATTACATGAAGTTAAAAACCACACACACCTAATGAGGTTACATAAGATCAATTAGACTTTATAATTATGATCATTTAACACCACACCTCAAAAGGGTATCTTAATGTTCATAGGCCAAGAATAAAGGTCAATTAATTTAAAACAGCACACCCTAATTAGATGGTTTAATGTGGGATGTAAAACCTGTAATGGTTAAGTTTAATCTTTACTGACTACATAATTTAGGTATTAGATTCTATATTATTATTTAAATATTTTAAGGCTGACACATGAAAATTCTGGCGCATGAACCAATGAAATAGTTTATAAACCTGGTATACATTAAGGGATAATAATGAAAACACTAACCTTGTACATTAGAACCTTCACCCATCCATTATAGAAATTAGATTCATGATGGAAGGATATAATTTATATGAATAAAAAACACATTAAAATATAGAAAATTAGATCGTATTTAAATATAATTCAATATATGAAAATAAACCTACAAAAGATAAAGGAGGAATAATAGACTCCTAGAGTGGTTTCCAAACATATTGATAGTGATCAATTCTAATCTTGGGTTGATGTGAACCAAATATTCCTAGAGGTGAAACCAAATGAGGATTTGAGAAAATTACATGCATTTGATAAGGGAGAATGAAAAAGGGTAAATAATAAATAAGAAGGAAAGGGAAATTTTGAATTTTTATACCTGTATGAGCCTCAGGGTTTGGCCAAACTTTTTAGAAAACTGTATTCCAATAGTGTGGGTCCATTTCCGATTTGGAATTAGCCATGTGGGTTAATTTCATGGTTCGGAAAACTATATGATTCCATTTTAGATGTACAACCCATGTGATCATCCCCTTGATGGGTTACAAGCATGATTTGACAAACTATGATTTAACTATACGATTCACCTACAACTTAGTGTATAGGGTCGGGAAATTATCTAGGAAACCTCAAAAAGTTAAAAACGTATGTCCCTTAAAAATAAAATCAACATGGTTGTGTCACATGGTTATCACTAATTATGCGCCAAATGTAATCCCTTATGTGAACAAAGTTTTTGAGACTGAATACTCCCAAAACTCAACTGATCACTAGAGAAACCTATTAGGCCTTAAACCCTTATTAAAATGAAAATTTAAGTTTTAAAAATTTAAAATTTACATTTATAATAATAGTTTATAAAATATCCATCTACTAAATAGAAACATCAAATTCCTTTGTAAATTTTCCATGGTTCAAAAACACAGGACATTATATATCCATATTTGTCCTTAACCTCAAACATTCAATGTTATCCTCTAAACATTCATCATGAATAATTAACATCCTATAAAATGACACCCACATTAATATTCTATAATTTATTTCCCTCCATTATCAAAATTTTGGTAAAATTTGATTAAATGTCACTCTCTCAATTAAATTTTTATTATTCTAAAGTCTTATCAATCTAAAAAAAATTTACATTAAATATAAAATTTATAAATTTAATTCCATTCATCTTTTTATTATCCCTACATAGAAATTAAATATTTTCATCTCCATATCCCAGAAAAAAGAATTTGTGATAAACATCTTAAATATTATCCCTAGATTTGGAATGCACATGAACATTACTTAAATATATAAATTCTTTTTGGTGAGCTAAATAAAATATTTAATTTTCCATAGAGCTTTTTGATATTCTTGTCACATTAGTACTAAATGGATTTGAATATTTAAGTATGTTTTTTAAATCATTGTGTCTACCCAAAAAACCTTGGTCTTTTCTGAATGAAATATCATACTCCTCACCCTTTCCGTTAATATTTTATTAATACTTTTATATATGAAATTTTTATTTGGAATCAAAGGTAAAAAAATATTTCCATAGTTAATTTCCATGTTCATTAAAAAGTTCATGAAACTTAATCTTGTTCAACTACCTCTAATTTGAGATGTCAAGCATTTCATCTTGCATCATATAATCGTTTAAACCATATACTTCAAAAATTTAATGATTTTAAACATTTGAGAGTCCAGTATTTGTAAGTATACTCATAATATTTTCATGGATTAATCAGTGAAATTCATAAAGTATTATGAACATCTTTATGATTTAATTTTGGAAGGTTCCTAAACATTTATACAAAAATCTTCAACTTATAGAATTTCAATGTTATTCCAGTGAAGTAAAATATCCACTTTCATGGTTTACCATATATGTAACTATAACAACTTTTGAAGTATGAATAATGAATATTCAATATGCCTCTTCCCAATAAAAATATCATACATTTCCCTCTTAGATTCCCAAGAAGAAAATTACCCAAATATGAGCTTCCAAAAGTCCATTTTCTAGTATATGTAACTACCAATACTATTACATTTTGATAAAGTGTTTCATCCTGGTCACCTATAGTTATGAAAAATGATTCTTTATTAATTGTTATCACAATATTTGTAATGTTATTACAGCCCCATCATCCTCAAATTTTCCAATGAAATTAGATTTTTATGAAGTTCTTGAATGTGATGAACTTCCATTAAAACATGGTAACATCCATTATTCAACTGAACATAGGCATCTACCTTCCACAAAATATCAATATCATCATCATCGGATATATGTAATCTTCCAAATATTTGGGATAATTTTTTTTTCAATTTTTCCCTTTTTCATGAGTGGAGTGTACTATAACTTCAAAATATATTATTCAAGATTCCACTATAGTATTAACATTAAAATGTTCATGTGTATTACTCTCTACATTTAAACCAATGAAACTTCAACTTATTAAATTTTATCATATATAATTTCATTTGCATTCCCAAAAATCCATTACTAGATAATCCCTTTTAGAATATTACCGATATACTGTTCTAGGTATAATAAATTTACTTATTCCCACATCTCTCAACTTATCATTCGATTAGCTTTGACTTATTTGATGAGGTGATATCCATATTCTGTTATCGCAAAATTTATTTTTAAGGGTTATTGATTCTCCCTCTCAAAATGATCATTATTAGGAATCTTATTATTATCATTTTCAAACTTCAAAAAAACCTTTAACTCTGAGTTACTAATTTCTATTATCATTGCATCTAATGATTTCGGTAATTATAAGAACAATTATATGGTCTGAACATTATCATTGAATGTTACCCTCAAAGACTCAAGCTGAATTTCTGTCATGTTGAAATCATCCACATAATTCATTAAATGTTTTCATTCCATTGTCTTCATGTTGAATAACCATTATATAGAAAAAAATTTGTTATTTGTTGTGATATTATCATACAAATATTCTTTTGATTACATGAATGCTATTTTAATTTTTTCTCCTAGATGTTTACAAACATATTTAGGGATATTGGCATCCTCACCAAGCCCAAATTCTTATTATATAGACTTTACCATGATCCTTTCTCCAGTGTCTCTAGTTTAACACTATTTAATGGAATTTATTGACATTATTAAGTTAGATAAATATATACCTAAATACTCTAGAATCTAAAATCTATTCTATGAATTTTTTTGATCTAAATAATTCTATTTTATTTCATTATCAACTTCTGATACAATGGATCCCATTGAATGAAAAAAACATCAGAGTAAGCGATAATTTCACATTAGTATATTTCAATTTAACAAATGTTCTTTTACAACCCATTGTTTTATATCATTACTATGATAATTCCACAGAAGCTTCTACCATAATATGTTCATTAACTTCAAGACAAAAAATCACAAAATTATATTCACTAGAAGGAACTCTCCAAATTCAAGTGTACCATAACCCTGAAGACTCATATTACCCAAATAAATGGTGTAATTTTCAAGTTATAAATCCAATTAAGTCCAAAATCACACAATAATTCATAAGATAAACAACGAATATAATGAAACCATGTAAATAATATATTTTATGGTATAATAATTAATTATATAACCCTAGAAAAATCATTACATGGTTTCATTAAATTAGCAGTTCCATGTTATAATTAGGGAGTCTTGATAACCATATAGTTCATTAACATAAGTAAATGAAAAGCACCTCAATATGTGGTCATATAGAGACCCAAAAATTTTATATAAAGATATTACATCTTAAGAGATGAATATTCATTAGATAAAAATTTCATCCTCTCATATATATTTTAGTTCATGTATCATTCAAAATCTTAGAATCATAAATATATAGTTGATAAAATGTCTACATCTTCAGGCACATATTTATTTGTAACTATAACCATTCATTGAGATATCATACTTAATACCTTAATTCATAACATGGGGAAAGGAAACATAAAAAATATTGAGTTCAAATGATCTGTAATGGTAATCAAGGGAGACATCAATGATCAAATACACATAACATGAGCATAAGGGTATAAGAATATGATATTAATGCCTGAAAACCATACCCTATATATAAAATATCATAACTTAATACAATGAAATAGTCATTCAATGTTCATAAGATATGAATCATATGGTAATCAAATAACATGAACCACAAATGGTAAACATCGGTATAGGACATTGATTGTTTTCACACACATGAGCATATAAAATCATTTCCTTTGTAGAAAATTATCAATTCCAATGTTATTATAGTGGAATGGGTTCACTCCTAAAACCACTATAGTAGTTAGGGTGTTTTCCCAAGACTATCAAAATGGACATAGTCCCCTATTAAACTGGGTTCCCTCTCCATTCTAGTAAGATTTATCACATGAGATATAAATCACTCCTCAATTCATGGGAGAGAGATATATGTCCAACCCATCATTTTTTATAACATAACCAGCTTCCATGGTTACAACATAGACATCTACCATGGTTATAACATAACCACCATTACATAATGAAAATAATATTTATGTGTGAAATAATATCATATAGAATTCATCATACCATAACACAGGAAAATAAATGAATTTTATAAACATTTCATTATAACATAACCCATATCAAATAAATGGGTTTAATAAACATTGTATAACATCATGATAATCCAATAACATCCATAGAAAAAATAAAGGTGGTATCCTTTAATAATATCCTTATTAAATCAAATTCAACATCAAATAATGTTATTTGAGATAAAAAAATAATTTTATTGCATTATAGGGAATAATTTTTGAGGAAAATAATCTTTCCATTTCAAAATAATTTTTATAAAAAAGATGAAAAATTATAAGGGGAAAATATATTCTTTGAAAATAACCTTCTAAAAATTTAATTTATGATAAAATGAAAAATAACTTTTTACATATTGAGATTTCATTCATTATGTATAAGTTAAAAAACATTCCTTCTATTTTTTGTTTAAATGTCATAAAGTACTTCATTTTGAAAATGAAAAAATGATTCCATTCAAAAAATTGTAAAAAATTTGAATATTGGTAAAAATAACTTTAAGCAAAAAATTTATAACATTTTATCCTTCTTTAAAACATTTTTGGAAAACATGGATATGGAAGAAAAATGATTTTTTTACTTAAAATAGAAATGAATTCATTTTTCCTTAAAAATATATATTTTATTATCTTAAATACATAAAATGAGGAAAATGAAAGGAAAAAATGTATTTTAATGATATAAATAGAGGATAATAATTTTTTTGAGTTTCTTTATAGATATATTTCATGATTTAATTATTACAAACTTAATCATAAACAATCCGGGTATGCAATGATATTGAAACCTAAAACATTTTCCTCAAGTTTTTCTTATATAGAAAAAACTATATCCTACCACATAATAAACATAGATTTTTTAAATTACGATGTAAAAATACATGATCTTACATATAATATCATATATTATCTCTTGAAAACATTTAAACACCCCCAGGTGTTAATAATTTCTTATAAAATATTTACTTCTAGGAGTGAACTCTTTCGTCAATCATTTTTATTTTTGTTTAATAGTTCATTTACTTATACATTTATCATTGTTTCATCACCAAAAAACAATAATAACAATATAAATATTATATATAGTTATTATATACATATTTAATGTCACAATTAAAATATAGATATAGTAAAATTAATTATACCATTCATAGAGGACATAGAATATACCTATGCATTCACACTATTTTAACTTCTTGAAAAATAGAATGAAAAAAATAAAATATTAATTGAAAATTATTGGATAATTATTATATAATATATATAATATATATATTCATTAAATAATTCCTTATAACCATCTAATTATAAATTAATCACATCACTTCGTGGAGGTGGTAGTCCACACGTACACACAAATGACTGTATTGTTTCCCAATGGATTAGATGGTAAGTATTTAGACATGGAATTATCATTAATGATGTATAATAATTTCATAAATATAATACATAAACATTTAATCCACCACAATATCCATACAAACAATATGTTCATTAAAAATGAATTGAATCGCTTTGTGGAGATGATAAGTCGTACATACACACGAGCGATACTTTCACTTATGGTTTCATATGAAAGAGGGTGTATCATGGTGTTTTATTAATAATATTAACATTTCATAATATTTAAGATTCTAATATTAATATTTTATGATAAATACAATTTTTTAGTGGAGTTAACATAGAGTATTAAATAATGTGATCGATTAAGGAGATTGAAACTTCTTCCAAAATAATTTTTTAGATATCATCTAAAGGGCCCTAGGGTTGGTCTTCTCAAAAGATATACAGTCTATAGTATTTTTATAGTGAATATCATATGGTTAATTTTTAGGGTTTTGTAGTTATTGTAGGCTCATATTTGTGAGAATAATTGAGGGATAAAGTTACCATTAATAATTGAGGTCATGAGATCTTTGGGATTTCTCAAAACATTTAATAATAATAATTTAATTATCAAGAACAATTACACCAAATGGACATTACATCAATGATAAGGTATTATATGCTTTTAATACACTGAAAAATAAAATTTATACTTTTCTAATATCTTTTTAAACCTTATCATATTGACAAACCCTTAGTTAACTAATTTTAATTTTAATGACGGTAATAATGTTTTCATATTAAAGGGTTGTGATTTTTTACTTATATGCATAAAATTGACCAATAAAGGGGGAATTGATTATATTTTAGACCATATAATATCCAGAATGTAGTATTTAATTATTTTTATTTTTTAAATAATATTATAAAATATTATTTTGTCAAAATATCATCATTCTAAATTTTGAAAATTTTCATTTAATTCATCATTAAATACATCAAGGTAGAGGGGGGATTTGAATATTATTATTTCCCAAATCCTTAAAATTTATATAAGATTATGAAAATTAGTTTTTACATTGATTCTATAAAATTATATCAATTTTAATATATCATAAAACTTATTGTATATTGTTTAATAAATATAATAATATGTCACTATTGTTTCCAAAGAAATTATGGTCATTATATAATTATTAAAAATTATAAATGAATTAATATAAGTAAAATAATTTCATTAATCTCAAAATAGTTACTAATATTCATTCATAACTTAATTTTGTCTCAATGTGGACACATATGAGATATTAAAAACAAAGAGAGTGAAATTCTTAACTTTTCTTTAATTTAAATAATATATTTTATTTTCATGGAAAGTCTTAAATTAAACCACTAAATTCAGAATATAGAGTGTTATGTTCCTAATATTCTCCATAATATAAGAATTATGTTGAAATATTATGGCCTTATAACTTATTTTTTTCGTAAATTAACCCAATTTTCCCTTTACTAAGGTGATAAATTTTACCATGGTTTCAATTTATATTGACAAAAAATAATAGCGGCAAATTTACCAAATGTGAACATCCTGATTGTGAATATGAAATAAAATTTATCAAATTTTACATTTGAAAGTGTAAAAAATAAATTTCAATTTAATATTTCAACGCATTATGCAAACATATTTTTAGAAAAATATACATTTAAGAATAAAATAGGATTTTTTTTATCTTATACATAGAAATATATTTATTGAAAGTATAAAAAATTTAATATAGTAAATATTATTTTCCATTAACTTAAAAAAATTAGAAATAGTAAAATATTTATTTTATTAATAAATAATACATTATATGTATAAAAATAGAATTTAAGAAAAATATTTATTTTTTCCATGAAATGATTTTTATTTTCATTTATATTCAATTACTAACCAATTATTCTTTTCATATATATATCCACACATTTTTCATCATTTATTTAGTTCTAATAATACCTTAAAATCTAATTTATTTATGATAAATTTCATTATAAATAATAATATTTTAATATTATATCATTGTTGGTTTAACCTCAGTTTTGCATGTAACACAAGATATCAAATAAATAAACATATTTAGAGGGATATATTTCCTAAAAAATATGGTGTTACTTTCTAACCCCATTAAAATAAAATTTTCCCTACGAATTATTCACTTTGAAACAAAAATATGAGGATACTTCTCACCTTCAGATCTTCAGGTTCTCATATAGCTTACACAAATATTTAATTTCAGCAGAACACATTATCTAGTTCAGTTGTTTTTAGCATATTTACTCTATGATATAGACTCTATATTTATTTTTATTCATAATATTGATCATTTTCCCATGTTTTGACCACTATGTTCGGTAAATGTGTAAGATCCTTCTTGTACTTCCCTATGTGAGATAAACAGAACACAAAATTAATTTTAAAGAGGTTTGGTGGAAGTGGCTATTGATAAGAAACTATCTCGATACAATCAATAATTCTTAAAGAAAAGATATATCTATGGATTAGGTATCCCATATTTCTAAATCTCATCACCCACTTCTAGGGACATATTTATAGGAATACATTTGCACTAACTTCTAACTCTATGTCATTATGAAGATTGTAAGTATAACATTGTGTCAACTGTAAGATGGTATTATCTGTTTTTAATATATCTAAGCTTATATTCAATTTCCTCATCTAAATTAGTTCAAGATATTTCTCAAATATCATTCAATTCTATTTGTATTATGCATTTCCTAACCCAGAGGGATTCATAAGGATCCATCTAAATACAAGAGTGAATGCTATTATTGAAGAAATATTCAACCAAAGGAATGTGTTGATCCTAACTACCTTTGAAACCCATGGAGAAATATATCAATAAAAATTATATTTTATTAATGGTCCTCTCAATATGACCATATATTTGAGTATGTTAAGTAGTTATAAAACATAACTATATAATCAAATCCCCTTGAATAATTATCCAAAACATCAATGTAATCATAAGATCCCAATTAGATTCAATTAATAGTTGTACACCATGAAACTTTACCAATTTATTAATGTATAACTAAGTAATAGGATAAAGAGAGGAATCATATTATATGGAAATTAAGTGTACTAACTTTATAAGGATATTGACTACAATCCATATATAATTATATACATTAAATGTTTTTATGTGTCTGATGAAAAAATACAGGGTTCTCTTTTCCCAATTTCATTTTGGTATGGGTAATTGTTTTAACATCACCATAGATATAATCATCTCAACCTTAACATTACTGTATACTATTTACCAAGATAAAATCTATAAGATATCTATATTCTTTTCAAACAACCAGATATAATATTTAAAATAACTATAAAAATTTATACTTCTAGTATCAATAGAGAATAAAGAACTATGATCGTTATATAACTTATCCATCAGTTCTATTACTGAAGGGACACAAAAATGGCTCCAAAACTTTATTTCATCATAATCAAGGTCAAACTCAAGAACATTTATCAACTTATATTTCATCTATACAAATTCATTCTATACCTTTTTAATCTTTACATAAAGTCATAGTTGAAAACTCATTTTACAAGATAACATATATCCACATTATTTAACATTCCAATATTCATCCTTTTAAAGTCCAGAAATATTATATCTTTTTTGATCCACATCATAGAAAAAATACCACGTTCCATTTGACCCGAAGCATACTGTATCATGTACACTTCCTCTAGGTGGTAATTAATTGAGTATTAATAATCCTTAATCAACATCAACCATCATATTTGGAATATGTTCATACCTTTTTGTTTGAAAATATTATTAATTTATTTTCATTATATATGCCACACCTTTCCCCATAAAGATAATTCATCTATAATTCAAATGAAAAAATTTCCACATCTAACTCTAAGTCATTATTTTAATAATGTTTCTCATTAAAATTTTAGAGTCATGATACATATGTTATAACCTTATCATTATATATGAGGATTCACCCCAATCCATTCTTTGAAGCATCATGTTATTTTACAAACCCTTCTCTCCTATTGGGTAGTTTAAGAACAAGCACACTAACATGACATTTTTTAGATCTTGAAGACATTCATCACGTTCATCCAACTAAATAAACATAGATCCCTTTTAAGTTAACTTAGTGATTTGATTATATATCCATAAATAATTCTACAAAAAGCATAGATAATATCTATACAAACTAAGAAAACTAAGGATCTCAATCATAGTGGTTGGTCTATGAATTTATTTTATAACATATTACTTTTATGGGTGTACTGATATACCTCCACTTGGGATTATATAACCCAATAATGAAACATTTTGGAAGAAAAATTCTCAATTGGTAAATTTTTAATAAAATTTATCCTTTGGGAATTTAGAACAATTATAAACTTATCAACATGATCTTCATTTCTCTTTGAATAGATAAGAATATCATCTATAAAGACTACCACAAATATATCAATCTAATACATAAATACTCTATTCATGAAATCCAATATAATAGTATAGGAATTAGTAATACCCAATGGAATCACTATAAATTCATAGGGTCCATACCTTTTAGGAAATGATTTATTCAGTATATCATCCTTATTGACCCATAATTTAGTATATAAAACATGATGATTAATCATGGAAAAATATTGATCAATGGAAAGTTGATCAAACAATTCATCACTTTGGGGTAGAGGATACTTGTTCTTGATATTGATCTTATTAAATTCCGGATAATCAATGAATATTCTCATTGATACATATTTCTTCTTAACAAAACAACTGGTGCACCCAAATGTGACACCTTTGGATGAATGAAGCCCTTTTTATTATTCTCCTAGTGCGGGTTCATCAATTCATTCAAGTCAATAATATCCATTATATATGGAATGATGGAAATAGGTGTATCAGTATATATGAGTATTATTGAACACTTATCATCATGATTCTATGTATGTTTAAGAGAATCCTATGGAAATACATCAATAAAATACCACATGATAAGAGTATCTTAACAATTGATTTTCTTCCCAACTATCTTATATAAATTCCCCTTTTAAATAGGAATCATGTCCCATGGTATGTATGCAATTTATATAAAGAATTTATTTTTGTTATCAAAATTATCAGTCATCATATGTCTGTTTGAAATATCAAATTTCAATTCTCATCCATGAAAATTGATGATGTATTCATTTAATGAAATCATATCCATTACCAAAGTAACATAAAATTCATTTATAGGATGAATGATGAGATTTTTAGGTAGAAAATTACCACAAAAATTAATTAGAGAATAATTACAATATTTAGATGTCGTCATCATAATGTTAGGGGCCTTTACAGTTAACATAAAATCCAGTAATTGGGGCCTTACTATGACACCCTTATCAAATTATTTAGATATAAAATAATGGATAAACCTATAATAAAATAATACATTAATAGTTCCATATTCGATAATAAGTGTAAATTTCATCCCATCATTATCGTAACCCACATTGGCGGTTGTGATCAAATGATATTTACTTTTTTTCATTGGGATTAAGAGTTTTTTATGGTGATCATAAAAAAAGTAGATTCAAGCATAGATTTTAGTACTTCCCATACTCCGTTCACATGAAGCCTTGGAGCATGGGTGGTGCATTAGTTGGTGTCTCCCTTTCCTTCACTGAATCCTCTGACATTTTCACCACATTTTAATATTCACTATCTCTTTTACTATCCTTACCACATCTAAAACACCTCCTAGTTCTAATAAATCAACTCCCATGATGTTTATTTCAACATCTATTACATGTAGGTGACTGGAATTTCTTTCCACCATGTGATTTTTTAAATTTCTCAAGAGGATAAATCTTCAATTTAATTTCAAAATCATGGAAATGGTTAGAATATCTAATTTCCATTTCTATATTGAGTTTAAATTGAATTATTTCCCCATAGATAATAATATCTCTTATAGCTAATTCCATTATGAGATTTTCATTTATGAAACTAAAAAATATATCAATTTTTTATGGAGATGATTAAACTAGAAGAATTCCATGGAAGTCTTGTAAAATTAGATTAATAGGTACTAATAGATTCATCATCCTTTTCCTAGAGTTCATGAAATGTAGTCTCTAACAATGTGCATATACTACAATTAAAGTACAAACTAAAAAATATCCAATTAAACTCACCACACTCCCTGGATTCAATTTCATCCTCTTGAATTTTATTTTTGAAAAGAGTCCACCATTGATCTAATTCTCCATCCAAATGGTAACTCTTAAAATAAAATTCTCATGATATGAAAATTAGTTAATGGAAAATATATTAAAGGGTACCGATCCATCTCTCAGTGACTAGTGGATTGGTAGACTAACTAAAATAAGGTCGATTTTTCTTCGTGAATGATAAAAGAAATGGTGTTCCATTCTTTTCTCATTTGGAATCTCGTAATGATTAATACCTTGAGAAATTTACTAGAGAATCAGAAAAATAATTTTCATTCATGCTTCTACTAAATTTTGTTACATAGGGGGACACCCATTTCATTTCCATCCCATTCATCCCCAACATGAATCCTTTGGGATCCAGCCATTGACTAAAACCAAAAATCATAATGCTAGAAAAAAATAGTTGGAAAACACGTAATTATAAAAAATAATTTATAAGATTTATAGATTTTGAATTCTTATTTTATGATACTATATGTTTAACCTAGTAAATTAATGATAATTAAAAAACATCAAGATTTTATCATATAAATATACTTAGGCATATCTTTGGGGTTCTTATTAATCTTTTATTATCCTCATTTCCAAAGGATTAGTAAAAAATATTCTAATAAAAACTATAATGAACCATACTTTTCATACATAAATACTAAATCTTAATAGTTGAATACTGATTAAATAATAGTTTGATCCATTTTGGGATCATTTAAGTCTAGTATCATTGTAAACATGGAAAAAAATTCAACTGGTTCCCAAAATATCTTCATTTTCTATAACTTATTTATTTGTAACATGAAATCACAATAGAAAAATAAAACTCAATAAATTTCTTCATAACTAGGGAAAGGGAACATTATAAAATAGTGATATCAGAACCATGGTAATGGAAAAAAATAGAGATATCAATAATCTCATAAGCATAACATGAACATAATTTTATAAGAAAATGATCTTACCTTCTGAAAACTATTCCATATATATACAATGACCTATTATTAATTAACATAATAATGACTATCATTTTATAAGATATGAATCATAAGTGAATAAATGAACTAGAACAAAAAATTATTAGTATAGGGAGATGGCATTTATTTTTGGAATATAAATAAGTATATAAATTAATTTAATTAGTATCCAAGGATCTACAAAAATGATATCATAGTTGATTGGGTTCTCCACTAATATTATTGTAGTTGTCCGGGTTCACACCCAAGAATAACATACTAGATACAGACCCATACTGAAAATGGTTCACCACCCATTCTAGTTCTATTTATCTCATGATATATCATTCTTTACCCAGTGAATTGGATGGAGATATTTTTTCCACTATTCCATAATTAGAACATAACCACTATCTATTCTTATAATAAAACCACTATCCTTGGTTACAACATAACAATCATCATGGTTTACATCATAACCACAATAAAAAAAATATAATCATATATATGTGTTTCACATGTTCATAAAGAATTAATTATATCAGAACCCATGAAATGAAATTGTTTTCATAAAAAATTCACCACAAGCTAACCTAGGGAGAAGAAATGGGATTCATAAAAAGTTCATCTATTCATAATAAAAATAAACCATATAGATAAAGCATAAATATGGAATTTTTGGATATTATATCTAGTAAAGAACAAGTAATATAAAATAATTTCACATTTGATAAAATATTATTTTTGAAATATTACATGGAAATATTGTTAAGGAAAATAACCTTATAATTTCGAAATAATTTAATAAAAAAGCCACATAATTATAAAGGAAACCATTTTAATTGAAAATTATTTTTTAAAAATTTAAATTAATATTCAAAAAAATTATTTATAATGATGAGAAATACCATTAATTAAAATATAAGTTAAAAAAAATTCCTTCTACAGTTTTGTAAAAAAGGTAACAACAAGGAATCCCGCCTTTTTATAACATAACTTTTCATTATATTTTACAAATAGAGGATCTATAAAGTCCAGTGTCTAGGAAATCAGGAACATAATACATGAAAAAAATAGAAAATTATTCTAAATCACTCGTAAGTCTTTATAATAGGTTAATACTATTCAAAATTACTACATCTCATATCGTGGAGATATACATCAAAGGAAAGGGTGAGCAGAAGGCTTAGTAAAGAAAACAAGTCAAACAGTTGACATGTGATCTTGAGAAATATTAATAAGAACATGATAAAAATCATAAATACATGAGAAATGGAAGAATAATAATATAATTATAAAAGGAACATGAATCATAACTTGGATATGTGGGTACATCATTTCATTTATACAATCATGAACATATTATCAAGGTTTATCCCCAAGATGCCATAAAAATTACCAAGGTTATTCACCAAGGTATCGTGAAACTTGTCATCTCTAGAGATTAATTTCATTAACCAATGCATTAGAGAGATATTAGAGTGCACCCTTAATATGTTTTTATTTCCATGTGATCCAAATATATCATAATGAAACATTTCTTTAATAACCCAAAGAGAGTAAAAGAAATGAGTTTCACTTCAAAATCATGGCGTTTTAAAAGTGCTAAAAAATAAGATCATTATGTCATTTATAACCCATGGAAAGTGAGTGAGGGTTACATGTATGTCAATTAAAGAATAAAATATATCATTTTTTTATCTATCAACACCCATAGAAACGAAATAGGCATGGGTATTCCAATAAATAAAACAGTAAAATTGTTGAGAAAAAGAGAGAGAAATTTTGAGATGAACTTTCTACAGCATAACGGCTATATAACATGGTTTTAGAAAATAATATAAAGAGAGGGGACACGATCTTTGATAAATAAATGAATCATTTTAAATTAGAGGTATATAATTAAAATAAATAAGATCATGGTGTGGAAAATTTAATGACACACCACATGAAAAGGAACTGGGAAGGAAAGCGAAAGCATGATTTCTTTTATGAAAATTCGGCAGCCTAACGACGTCACATAAAAATTTAGAAAATGAATTGATGAGAGAGGAAAGGGTTTATCATAATTTGGAAATTAAATGGATAGTACTAAATATATATAAGAACAATACCCTTCATAATAAAATAGAACTATAAGACATAACATAAAGGAAGTCATGACATAAACGAGGGGGGTGAAAGGTTCCCTTTCCTTGAAAAGTATATTAAAAATCTTGAAGGTTGGGACCTTGGAAGGCTTGAGGTCACCTTGGGAGGACTCCTTGAGATGTTAGGAGACCATAACATCGTTCAGGTGGATTTTGGAATTAAATAAATGAGGGAAATGGCTTGGTATTTATAGAAAAACTGAGGGAATAAATTATTAATTTCGAAGGGACACCTTATCAGTGGTATTTGCAAAACCATGGGCTTTCCCATGTTATTTACCCATGGTATTGGCAACTTGGGAAATCTCATAACATATCTTATTACTCACAAGACGACCAGATTGTTTACATCATGATTACATCATCAATGATGTCATTAAACACCCAAAACACAAAACTATTTTTTTATTATTCACCGAAAAATCAACTATTTCAGAAAAATCCCAAAAATTCACTCTAACCAAATATAGATGATCTGGATTAAAAAATGAACTCTATTTTATGAAAATAATTTTCTAAATATTTTTAATTTAAATTTTAAATAAAATCATTATTTATTCCAAAAAATACATGTAACGACATAAAGTTTCCTTAATGGAAATCCCTCTTGATCTAATTAAATGTCCCTTTATGTAAAATGTTTATATAAAATGTCAACTTCTTTGGTTTTATGTTAATAATTTTTACAATTTATAACATAGTCACTGAACAGTGATCACATGATTAGTATAAATATAGGGCTTTAACAAATCCAATTTACTCAGACAAAAGAAGCAATGACCTCATCCCGTATAATTGCTCCATATGAAGCCCATTTGTCAGAGCACAGAAAAGAGGTGGAGTACATGGGTATTTTCTCTTGACCAAGATCAAGATGAACTTCATCATGTCAAGCTCGAACGGGACCGTCAACGGGAAAAGTGGAAGTTGATAGAGATTAGCACTCGAGCGATGTTATCTGAGCCACCCCAAGAGTCTGTCACAATCGCACACCTTACCCTTAGGTCTTATGCAGCTGTTTTAAGGGGTTATGTAACAAATCTCTAGTATTATTTTCATATACATTATTTTTGTATATAACAATTAATATAATTTCTTGTCATTATTGATACATTGTAAATAGTTTTTAAAGTACAAATAGTGTTTTTAGTTATTATTTAATTAAGAATTTTATTTTATTAAATTAAGGGATTTTTGAATTAAAAAATATTTTAATAAAATATTATGTTTATTATTAAATTAATTTTTATTAAATATAAATGATCTTATAATTTTATGAATGCAATTGAAATTTTTATTAAGGTTTGAAATCCATTTTTGTCAAAACCCATGAATTTTCGATAAATGTCAGTTTATATTTTAAAAGTGAAAATTAACATATCTAGAAAATTATTTAGATAAAATAAATGTTATTTCTAGAATCAGGATGTTGAAATTATCCAACGGTGAAATTTTCATAATTTTCTGAGATAGTCAAATTTTTGGGTAAAAATTAAATACGATTTAAATATATTATGTGGTTTATGACATCATAATGACCCAATAGTGATGTAACAAAATACTATAAGCTTTATGTTCGACCAATATATGTTTTAACATTAAAATAATATGATATTGGGTTTGTTTGACTTATTTTACAAAGCATTAATGGACCCCTCAAGACTTATTAAACATCTTGTCTTTTTAATTTATTTTCCATGGAAGTGTGACTCACCTCCACCTAAGAAACACCATTATTTTAAGATGTTAGGACTTTGGCCTTATAAAATATTGTTTTCCTATCCCCTTTTACAAAAAACCATGGGCAAAAACCATGATCTATTTTGTGTTTTGGATTAGTTTAATGTAAGGGGTCCCAAACCAAAATAATAAAGAATTCACTCACCTTTCCTATATAAACCCACCCAAACTCCCACTTCCTCCTCAATAGAAGCCTTTGGAGTTCCTCCAACCTCTTCCCTACAATCTCTAGAATCCTACCAAGGTTCCCCAAGATCCCAATAAGCCTCTCTCAAGCCTTCGGAAGCACACATCCATGTAAGGGTTTTTCATCCTTTCACTTTTTTCTCCAATTTTCTTAATATTGTTATGACATTTTAATTTCAATTATAAATGTTGGGGTATGGTTTCCCACCTCCCCCATACTGCACTCTTATTTTTTGAATTATGGGAGACCCCTTTCTCTCTCATTAAATGCCTCCCATGTACACTCGTTACTATGCCGAAATTCCGAAAGGAACTTCTCTCTCCTCATTTACATTCAAGAAATACATTTGTATCATGAATCTAAATTACATTAAAATTATTGGGAAATGTATCTACATTACCCCCTTACTGTCCATTTCATGTAGATATGATGAGGCACCCATTTCTCTCTCATCAACCATTTTTTATGAATTCTTATATCACGCCGTTACGCTGCCAAAATTACACCGATTTTTAAGCCAATGCCATTGTGTAGTGAATACCATGCCCATTTCTTCATCAAGGGTATTCACCTTCATGAAAATTTACTTATTTATTATAAAGTTTCATTTCACATTCCTTTTTCGTTGAATAAATTATTATGTTTAATGAATCCATGTTTTATGATCCATGTGACACACTTATGCATGAAATGAAATGTTTAAGAAGGGTGCGCCCTTATAGCGCTCCAATTCATTGGGTAAAGTATAGTATCATGATACTTCATGTGAAATGAGTGTTTACACATGATAATTCAAGTTCAATGAGGTTTTACTCATAATTCATGTGCAATGAGGATTTACTAATACTCCATGTGGCATGAGCCTTGGCTCATGCTAATTCCATGTTAAGTGTTGTTGCCACATTTCCATGTTATGATTATCATGATTCTTCATGCCTTTGTTTCCATGTTTCTCTTGTTCTATATTGATATTTCTATTGTATAACATGTATTTTACTCCTCATGTATTTCATGTTTATTCACTTACTGGGCTTTATAGCTCACCCTTTTCTTATGCATGTCCTCAGGTTATCCCATGCAATGATGTTTATAAACCCTAATAATTATCTAAGTATGAGAAAATTTGACTTTTAAATATGAAAATCCGTAGTTATTAAAAATAATTGTGGGTAGAAAATGAATAGTGAAATTTCATAGTGAAATTTATAACAAAAAAATGTAAAATTATTCTATCATTTAAATTAAAAAACATATGTTTTTAATCATACTTTTTAATTAAAATAATCATTATTCCATATACCTTAATTTTTTATAATAATTATATCATTTTTGAAAACTAAAATTTGGGTCCAATGTAATTTGATGTGCTTTTATTTTAAAACAAAAAAAAATTTATTAAGAGAAAAGAGATCCATACAAAAAAGAAAATTTTTTGGGTCATTACATTCTTCCCCCCTTAAGGAAATTACGTCCTCACAATTTTCTCTTACTATAAATTTTTTACCATTATGAATCTTATAATTATAAAGTAATTTAATGTAATAAAAATAATACTTAAAAAAAATATTATTCCTTAATAACAATTAAAATTTCTTTAAATAATTCATAATTATTCATAAAAAGATTGTGATTAACCAAACATATTCCCCATGAGTGTTATAACCACGAGTGAAGCAAGACCCGTTGTCATGTACCAGGATACCCTAGGTCAAGCCTGAAACTCCATGTCAGAGTTTTCACTCCTAGGTACTTCTGTGTTAGAGCCGCCTCTACCTGCTCGTATCCAGACAGAGATATATTTTCATGATAAACCACTTACTCAATACTCACCAAAATACCCGGACGTTTTCCTATATTTAAACTTTTCTATAGGATTCTTCCTAAAGATTTCATTGCCTAATTTCCATAATAACTAAACTATCCTTTCATACCAAATATTTCATCCCGCCTTTTTGTTACATATCTTATCATTACATTTTACAAATAGAGGATCTTTAAAGTCTAGTGCCTTGGAAATCCGGAACATAATACATGAAAACACCCTAAAACATTATTCTAAACCACTCGTAAGGCTTCATCATAGGTTCATGCTATGTAAAATTACTGAATCTCATATCCTGGAGACATACATCAAAGAAAAGGGTGATCAGAAGGCTTAGTAATGAAAAACAGGTGAAACAATTGACATGTGATCTTGAGCAATATTAATAAGAACATGATAAAAATCATAGACATGAGAAATTGAATAATAGGAATATCATGATAAAAATAACATGAATCATAACATGAATATGTTTCTAAAACATTTTATTAAGAAATTCATGAACATATTTCCAAGGTTTATCCCCGAGGTGTCATAAAAATTAGCAAGGTTATTCACCAAGGTATCGTGAAAATTATCATCTCTATATATTAATTTTCTTACCTAATGCATTGTAGTTCAATAAGGGAACACCCTTAATATTTTTTTTGATCCACATAGAACATAATAAGATATTTCATTAATAAACAAAAGAGAGTAAATGAAATGGGTTTCACTTCAAAATCGTGACATTTTAAAAGTGCTTAAAAATAAGATCGGTGTGTCATTTATAACCCATGGAAAGGGAGTGAGGGTAACATGTATGTCAATTCCAGAATCAAATATATCATTTTTACTTATATATTAACACCAATAAAAACAAAATAGGTCTAGTTATTCACATAAATAAAACAAGATAATTCCTTTAGAAAAAGAGAGAGAAATATTTAGATGAAATTTCTACAGCATAACGACTATATAACATGGTTTTGGAAAATAATATAAAGATAGAGGACAAGGGTATCCCATCAATAAATGAAAAATTTTATAGTAGAGGTACATAATAAAAAGAAATAAGATCATGGTGTAGACAATTGAATGAAACACCACATGAAAAGGGAACTTGCAAGGAAAGAGAAAGTGCGATTTCTTTTACGAAAATTCGGCAGCCTAACGACGTCACATAAAAATTTATAAAATCAATAGATGAGAGGGGAAAGGGTCTATCATAATTTTTAAATTAAATTTATAGTAGAAAATATATATATGAAAAATCTCCCTCATAATAAAATGGAACTATAATACATAAAATAAACGAAGTAATGACTTAAAAGAGGAGGGTGAAAGGTTCTCTTACCTTGAAGAGTAACTTCGAAAGCTTGAAGGTCAGGACCTTGGGAGGCTTGAGGGAACATTTAGAGGAATACTTGGGAGGTAAAGAGACTAGAACATCATTGAGGAGGATTTTTTAATGAAATGAATGAGGGAAATGGCTTGGAATTTAAAGGAAAAGTGAGGGAATATATTATTAATTTCCAAGGGACACCTCATCGGTGGTATTTGAAAAAACATGGGCTTTCCCATGGTATTTTCCACATAGGACACCTCATAAAATATCTTACATTTCACAAGTTGACCAGATTATTTACATCATGATTAATTCATCAATGATGTCATTAAACACCCGAAACTCAAAACTGTTTTTAACTATTCACCGAAAAATCTTCTATTTCAGAAAAATCCCAAAATTTAACTCTAACCTAATATTGATGCTCTGAATTGAAAAATTATCTTCATTTAATGAAAATAATTTTTTCAAATAATTTTAATTTAATTTTTAAATAAAAAAATTATTTATTCAAAAAATAGAACATTAAAACTATAACTCATTTTGTAACACCTTAAGAAAGTAATCAAGGTCCCATAAAATTATCTTATAACCATAAGAAAATAAAGTAAAAATTTATGATTAAATTTTATGAAAATAAATTTCCATTTTAAACTATTAAATTAATTATAAAATTTTAAATAAAATATTTATGACATAAAAAAATACCAAAACTTAAACTGTGATCATTTTTCCACTTTTAAGATGTCTAAAATGTATTTATACATTCATGGGTGATGTTTCTTTTTTTTGGTTGATTTACTATTCATCACTATTCATAAAGGTAAGTTACTATTCATACTTTACTATTCACTTAAAATTAAGTTGATCTCATCAAACTCTAAATTTCATACTGATCACAGCTATAGAAGACCATTTTTTGAAAATCATTTCACAAAAAATGTTATTTAATAATAAAATATTTTTATACTATTTATAAAAAAACAATATTAATCAAATTGAAACTTCTTAGAAAATTTCTAAAAATTCATCCTAGGTTAATTTTGACATTTGGAATTCACAAATGATGTTTATTTAACCATAATAATTATCTAAGTATGAGAAATTTTACTTTTAAATATAAAAATCCTCAGTTATTAAAAATAATAAAGGACATAAAATGAATTTTGAAATTGCATAATGAAATATATAACATAAAAAAGTAAAATTATTATATCATTTAAATTAAAAACATGTATTTTTAATCATACTATTTATTTAAAATAATCATTATTCCATATAACTTAATTAGTTATAATAATTATATCATTTTTGAAAAATACAATTTGGGTCTGATGTAATTTTATGTGCTTTTATTGTAAGACATAATAAATATTTATCCAAAGAAAAAAGATCCATAAATAAAAGTACATTTTTGGGGCGTTACTAACAAAGTACATGATTTTCAAAATGAAAAAAATTTCCATATCAAAATATTTTTAAAAAAGGGAAAAATTAGAAAATATGACTTTAAAAAATAATATGATATTATTAGAATCATTATTTAACAGATTTTAAGAAAATATAAATATAGAAGATACAATTTTTTGGATAAAAGAGAAAAATGAAGTTGATTTAAAAAAATATATTTTTAGTCCCTTGGGTATATATGATGCAGAAAATAAATGGAACACATGTATTTTAATGATATGAACATATGAGTATAAATTTGCTGAGTTTTTTTTAAATGTAGATCATAAGATTTCCTTATTGGAAAATCAATCATAAACAGTCAAGATAAATAACGATATTGCAATAGAAAACAATTACCTCAAGTTCAGCATGCTTTAAAAAAATTAACCTCATGTATAATAAATTATATTTTTTATATCTCTATAATAGAGTAAATTTGATTACTTTAAAATCATATATGATCCCATTATAACATTCTACAATTTTTTTCCAATAATTCATTATTAAAATAGCTACTTATGGGTTTTAACTGCTTCGTTTATCATGGGTATTTCATTTCAGTAATTCTGGTCCTTTTATATTTATCTTGGTTTCATCTATAAAAAATAATATTCATGGAATAAATCATATATTTTATTTACATAAAAAATGTTTTTCCTTCCTAAAATTTATGGGAAAAATAAATTATGTTGTTCATTGAGATGGTAGGCCCTACATATGCATGAACACTACATTCATTTTTAAAAGATGGAAGAAAGTTATGGTAAATATTAATTAACCTTTATCAGATAATTATTATATCATATTTTTTATAAATATTAATCAAATACTTCCCCATTAACAATATATGAAAAATAAATCACATCTCTTCTAGGAGGTGGTAGTCCACACGAGTGCATGAATGACATTATAATTTCCCAAAGGATCTGATGTTAATTAGTTAGTCATTATATTATCATTCTAGATGTATATTTTTTTATAAATATCATATATAAACCTTAAACCCATCATAAAATCCATCTATAAAATACGGTGATGATAATTTAATTATATCACTCCATGGAGATAGTAAGTTGTATACACACATAAGCGATACAATCAATTTTAATTTGGTGGGAAAAGGATTTATAATTATCCATTGATAATAATAATTACATTTAAACATATTTATTATAATGAAGTTATTATTTTTGGAAAAATACCCTAGATTTCAAGGATTTAAATTTTAGTATAAAATAATGTGATTAGTTAAGGAGATGATATCTTCTTTGAAAAAAATCCTTTAGATCTCATCTAACGTTATCTAAGATTTCACTTTTGGGAATAAAAATTTTATTACATGTGTACAGGGAATGTTTATACGCTAAATTTTTATTGGATTTTATAGATTTAAGGATCAATGTAGCGTGGGGAAGTGACCGAGGAGGTTCTCTTTTCTAAATGGGGTAAGAGGCACTTTATGAATTTTAATAAATATTAAATTAAAAAAAATAATTTTAAGGAAACTTATACTAAAATATCCATTACATATAAGATAAGGTGGGATAGCGTTTTTATACCATCAACATAGAGAATATAGATAAGTGTTGGTGGCATTTTAAACATTATCATTATGATTAACCCTTAGTTAATGGATTTTAATTTTAATTAAGGTAACAAATTTTTATTATTGATAGATTGTAATTTTTTCTTATAAGGTAAAAATTGAGCCATAAATTTAATATTTATAATATTTTAAACCTCATAATATCCACCTTGTATTTCTTTTAATATTTTTATGATTTTTAACTAATTTTATTAATGAATTTTTTTAAAATATAATTATTGTCAATTTTGAAAATATTAATTTAATTTATCCTTAAATTAATAAATACCAAGGGTTAATTAGAATATATTTATTTTTAACCTAAAAAATATGTCCTGTAGATAATGTAAAGTCACGGGTCACATTATCATATTCAAATTATATCACTTTCAATATTTTCAATATCATTTATTATATTTTTTTAATTATTGTAGATGTGTTTCATTAGAGATTAATAAGAAATAAAGGTCCTTATAAGATTACTAAAAATTATAAAACGAATTAATATCATGAAAATAATTATATTAAGATCAAAATAGATACTTATATTCAATAATAACTTACTTTTGTCCCAATGTGGACTCATAAGAGATATTACAAACCAAGAGAGTGATATTTTGTAATGTTATTTGATTTAAAAAATATATATGTCATTTTCATGGAAAAGTGTCCATTAAAAAAATTAAATTTGGATTATAATGTGTTAGTGATGTATCTTACTTCATCCAATAATAAATAATATTTAAAATTATGGACTTATCAATTGTTTTTAATGTAGATTTACCTGATTTAGCCTTTACAAAGGTGAGAAATTTTAACATAGTTATTATTTAAATTGACCAAAAATAGAAGGAGAAAATTTTAAAAAAAATTAACCTGATTATTCCTAATATATAATATATTTTATCATATTAAATAATTAAATGTGGTAGATGTTAATTTTATAATAATCAAGCCACAAGTGATGAAAATTGATGTTTCCAAAAAAATACATTTTATGCATAAAACATAATTTATTCTAATCCTATGACTTGAAAAATTTTAGTTGAATGTTTAAAATATTGAATAAAGTTAATAATATATAAATTTTAGTAAACTCATGCATAAATAGATATTACTTTTACTTATAACTGAAAATATATTGTACTCATAAAAACAGGTTTTTCGAAAAAAAAATCATTTTTTCTTTCGAGTGATTTTTATTTTCATTTACAATAAATTGATTGCCAATGAATTAATTTTATAAATATGTAACAATAAATATTTCCAAATTTAATTATTTATATTCATCCCATCGAATCTAATAGCTATGAGATAAATAAAAAGTTAAATAATAATATTTTAATAGTATATTGTGCTTCGCTTAAAGTCGGTGTTGTGTGTAATGAAAAATATCAAAAAGATAATATTATATTAATAAATATATTTCATAAAAATATCAAGGAATTATTGTCCACACCCCCTTATATTTATGGAACCATTTGTTCAACTCATTTCAACAACCTATTACTTTCATGGGAGTCCATCCATTTAAAACCATGAATGTTGTTTCCTAATATATATCCTTAGTCTAACTAACAATCATCAGTAGATAAAAAGTTATACTACACCTTCTTCCATTAACAATAATACATTACGAGTGTGATTTAAATACAAAAACAGCTATATTCTGGTATTTTCAAAAATTTTATAACATATATTGACTTGACCTCCATTGTTTTTATACATCAAAAGATCGTACCATTCGACAAAACCATTACTTACCATTGAATAATGCTTTCATTACTCAATTAATTCCCATGTATTATAATGAGTTTCCACTTCTAGAAAAGTTAATCAATCACCTTATGATTCTTAAAAATCATAGAAATTACTATAGAGAATGTCACGATCCGTCCTCAGGGCCCGTGTCGTGACTACCCCAAGCCCACTTTCCATAGGCTAGGGGCTGGCGACTAGCACGAAAGGCCTAATTCCCGATAAAAGGGAAGGAATTGCCTTTATATAAGTAAAAAAACACAATAGAGTACGCAAGCTAGAGTAAACACAAAGTAAACTGAGTACAAAAGTAAGTGCTGGAAAGTAAATGGGCCAGTATACAAACCCAACTGAAAGTACAATACAACTGAGAAAGAAAGTACAAAAGATGAAATGTAAAGTAGCAACCACCAAGTCGTCCACTGGATATCCCACAAGAAGGGTGGGTATAGATAGTCTCGTCAGTACCTCGGGTCCATCCGTCCAATCCGTGTACGTCCAACCTGGTAGTCCACCTCCGAGTACCGTCCAACTCCACAATCCTCGACCACGATCAGTGTTGTCCGTCATCTACAACCCACACAACGTAGTGTGGGAAAAGCCCGTGCAGGGGTGATTATAACGATACTCAGTAGAGACCCCGAGACCCCCAAAGGTCTCCCAAAATCCATAAAGGTTAACCAAAAAAGAATTATACAAACACGAAGTATCAACCAAATCTACTTAGGTATATGCCCATACATATACCTAAGTCATCAATATCAGTTCGGCTCCAACTTCCGAGCCCAAGCACAATCCATTCCACACAGGAAAGAAGTCGATCATACCAATGATAATGATTGAAAGTCAAGACACAACTTACACAGGTATACAAATCATGTAGAGGGGTGGAGATGATTAGATGTAGCCTCTGAATAATCTCCTCTACCGAAACCACGTAGGATCCAAGTACAGTAGTCGTCGCTGCCGAACCCACGTAGGATCCAAGTACAGTAACCATCTCTACCGAACCCACGTAGGATCCAAGTACAGTCGTCATCGCTGCCGAACCCATGAAGGATCCAAGTACAGTCCTCCTCACTTCCGAACCCACGTAGGATCCATGTACAATCATTCCCCCTGCCAAACCCATGTAGGATCCAAGTACAGTCGTCATCGTCGTCGTAGTCGCAACCAGCTCTAGGTGTTCTGCACACAACACGCTCGATTCAGGGAGGGTCCGCTCCACGAGCCAAGAGGGTCGATACATCAACTGTCACAAAGTTCAGAGTTAATCTATCCTAAAGTTCCATATCATCTATAGGAACTCAACATGATAGAAGACATGTCAATCGGACGCACAGTCTAAGAGACAATGGCTTTTCCGTTCCAGGGGCCTGGTTAGAAATACACTCGTTTCTAACCTGGCCAACATCCATAGTTGTCCAAAACTAACTTAGAGTATCAAAAAAGAACTGTCTTGTCAAAAGGGTCCTAGTGCCATAGACGGCGCGTTGATCAGATGCACAGTCTTTATGTTATTCATGTTTAAGGGAATAATGGGCCCGACCCGTTTAGCCCAGTGGGACAACGGGTCGGGTTAACCCAATTTGACGGGTCCGACCCGGCGGGGGTGTCGGACCGGTCTGAAGGAAAACGCTGCTTGACCTGAAGGGGTGCGGCCTAACCTGAAGTGGCATAGCTCAGCCTGGTGGAGCGCGGCCCGGATGGGCGTGCGGCCCGACCGGTGGGCCGAGCGGTGCGGGGGGGCATGCCCCCCCACCCGGCAGTCCGCCCCGGTGGCGCCATGCGGCACTGCCCTTCCCCAAATCGACAGGCTAGGGCAGCTGGCCTTCTGGCACACGCGGCCCTCATAGGTGGTCCACTGGTCTTTCGGTGTGGTGCCAACCGACGGGCCCGCCGGTTCCTCAGCGCGATACCCTCCTGGCACAGTGGTTCGACTCCACCCGGCCAGCCGACGGGCCGACCGATTCTACCACCGAAGCTGTATCACCCCAGGTAAATAAAGAATATGACATTTTCATATTTACCCATATTTTTGAATAATTTATTAATATTACTTTAAAGGGAACACTTTTCTCGATGGCGTACCCAATACGCAACAACGGGTTTCTTTGAAATCTTACGTTGCACTCTAATAATAAAATAATATTAGTTTAAATGGTAGTTAACGACTAGTCTTTGAAATGGCGGGAATGAATTGAACAAACTAAAAAATGATTATATATGTTATTTAAATATTTTTACTTTTATCCAATAAATGTTAAAGGCATAAAATGCAAATGAATCCAATTTTAAGCATAAATCTTCTAATATTCTTTAAAAGGACGATTAACTACCTTTTGATGAAGAACCCTTTTTAAATATAGTTTTGAAAATTTTATATGTTGTATTTTATAAAATAAAATCCTTCATTATAATCTGGACATCAAAATTTACTTTGTGTAAATTTTTGTTATTTTTCCGATAAAGATCATTTTTATTGAAAATGTTGCATTTTAATTCAAAACCTCCTTTTAATCTGATTTATTTATATGGATAGATTATATTTTTAATTGAGATTAAAGTTTATTTAGAATATATTTTTACCATTTAATCCAATGGTGGCCATTAGAATTAATTTCACTTTGAAATTGGACTTAAACTAGTGTCAATCTTTTAATAGATATTGTTTCTTAAAAACACGATATTTGTTTTGACAGTGGAAATTAATTATTAAATTAATTAATGCACCTTATATGTTTTGAATTTTTTAAAATAGAAATCATTTTTGAATTCGGAATATCAAATATATCTTACGGTGAATTTTTGGTATTTTTCTGAAAAACTTCAATTTTTGATGAATAGTGAAACCACTAAGTGGTAGTTAAAGAAACTGATTTTCGTTTAAATGAAACTTTTCCACTTCTGTGATTTGACTTTCAAAAATTAGACATATGTGGTTGTCATTAAAAAGTAAAATGTGGTTCAATGAGATTAAAATAATTTTTGGTGAATAGTAACTTTTAAGTTTTATTAATTGCAATTAAAGGTAATTAGTGTAATTTAATGTAAAAATAATGTTTTAATAATATGAAATGACCTAGAAACATGTCATACCCTCATTGGATGTGTAATGGCAGACCAAGAAAATCCATGGGTCAACTTGGGGACCCATTTAGCCACTTTGGTAGGAAAATGACAGAAAAACCTTTTTATTTAAAGTTAAAATAAAAATGTCACAAACATGGGTTGTTTTACTAAAGAAATTTTTAAATGGGGTTATAAAAGTCTTACTTTTGACTATAAATATTCATTATAAATCTAAAACGATTTCCTACATCATGATATTTTTTTATAATTTTTAGACTTTAAATAAATTATATTATATATGAAACCATGATGATGCAGCGATTACCTCATTATTTAAGGATTTAAATAAAATGAAAAGATAATGTAAAGTCTAAGACCTACACATGTCAAAAACTTATTGGATGGATGTATTTCGAACTAAAAACACCTTATCCTAGAAATATATAATTTTGGGACCTTTTAAATCCGAAAATCATTATATAATAATGTAACCTTTTATAACTTTCCAAGAGTGCCCCTCCTCTCCTCTTATAAAAGGCCCCCACCTCTACCACCTTACCCACACCTCTCAAGCCTTTGGCTCAGCCAACCCCTGACCATTTTGTCTCTCCACATCTCTCCCTTACTCCTAGAATCCTCACCTTGGGCAGAAGTCTTCTCAAGGAAGCCTTTGAGCTCAAATCAAAAGGAGTTACCCATTTTAAAGGTAGTGTCTTCTCTTGTGTTCTTATGTTGTTTTTGATTCTCCAACCCTCTAAACTATTTTTATTCCTTTCTTTTGTAACAAAACCAGTATCTTTAATATACTAGGATGTTGTCATGTGAATTATTCTATCTACACTTACACACACCTTCATCTAATGGTTAAAGAACATACTGTTTCTGTGGATAGTGAATTTATGCCTCACGTAGCGATGATTGTTCAATATTCTCTTAACACCTTTAATGGTGGCCATTATGATGTAAATATATTTTATATATGATATATATGGTATTTATGTTTTCTATATGCTTCTTAATTTTATATTTAAAACATTTATTTATGCTTTACATGTTGTGCAAATCAGATAATTTCATACGAGGAAGTGTGGACTACCGCCCCCTCAAGTGATGTGACTCATTCATGCAATACATGGAATGTATAAAGAATGAAATTAATGAACATAAGTGATCTATATAACATATATATTATACCGTAATTCTAATATATATATCTATCAATTAGTTTTAATTCCATTAATGTTCCAAAGAAATGAAATCAGCGTTAATGCGTACGTACGGCTTACCGTCTCCCTGAACGGTACATTTCATTTCTTATCTCCAAATGTTATGTATTATTATAATTACATACATATAATGGATATATATTTCATATATTAAATATAAATTGTGGATATCATTCTGGAATTATAATATATATATCTCTCTTTTAACATTAATTCCATTAATATGACAAAAAAATGAAAGTAGCGTTCATGCGTACGTACGGCCTACCGTCTCCATGAATGGTGCTTTTAATTTTTTTATCTCCAAATGTTATGGAATAGTAAAAAATGAATATATACTGGATATATATGATATTTAAAACATTAATACTATTCTGGAGATGATGTACCTATAACGACATGGAAAATTCCTTTCCAACAAGTTCAATTTTTACTCATGTACTGAACATCAACAAAAACATCTGATATGAACTCACTTTATTAACCAATTGTCATAAAATTATAATATGTGATCTGAAATGAATAATAATATTTAAATTAGGTACTTGAGAAATTATAAATTGACCAAATTTTATTATTCATGAGATTAAAGAACGATCGAGTCATGTCGGACACGAGGTAAGGGATCCAACCTCTCTCTTTCTTTTTAAGTACTCTCTTTTATGTCATTTCTTTTAAGCTCATATTTTTTATGTCTGAGGATGTTATTTTATATTCCTAATACTTTAATTTTTATTTTCATATTATGAGAGACCCTATTTGATCTCATAAATCCATTTTTGGATGTTTTAAGTGGCGTCGTTAGGCTGCTGAGTTTTCGTAAGAGATTTTTCATCTCACTTTTATTCCCGTGACATTTATGCTACGTTTGACACTATTTCTGTTCAGTGGTGTATGTACTTCCCATTATTATAATCTTTTTGTATTATAATTTCATTTATGGGTATTTAAATCTTCATTGTATTGCCCTTCTTCCATGGGTTGTATGTTTCGAAAGTTACCCAACTCGGTAAGGGGACCTTTCACCCTCCACTTTTTAAAAGACTTCTTTTGTTATGTCTTTTAATTCACATAATATTATGTTGGGATATGTTCTTATATATCCTTATTTATGTAAATTTTATGTCCAAGTGATGACATACCATTTTATCTATTATCAATTCATTTTATGAATTTTAAAGTGACGTCGTTAGGCTCTCGGATTTCTGTAACGAAACTTCTTAACCCACTTTAAATTCTTTGGGATAAACCTCTACTTCTTGATTTTATTATGCCAAGATTATGTGTGTAATCTATATGTTGTAATTTCCACAAAACTTTTTGTGGATATACTATTTCTACACATAATCATCTCATTGATAAATTCTTACGAACTTGTATGGGAAATCATAACTCAATCTCATTTCATTGAGTTAAATATCTATGTCATTGGTTTTGTTTTTCCAATATTATGTTTGAATGACCTCTAATTGTTTCACACTTAATATCCACTTATATTGGGTGTATTTATATTTCTCACAGATAATTATGTGATAGATTTATCCTTAATTTAAGGATACCATCTTTATAATTGATTTCATCTCAATTTACATTTCCATTGAGACTTCATTGTTTTTATGCTCCAATTCAATCTTATATGGTGTGCATACTGTCCTTTTCCATATTATATCATGAATCCCTTTATTCTCATGATATTATAAAGTTCAGATTAAATGTTATTCCGAAATTATTCGTATTCAAGAGTCTCTCAATTTGTTAAAAACCCTTTAACAAAAATATCATTTTAAATGTTTTAAAGATTCATTAATATAAATCTTTATCATTAATTTCCATGTTTTCAAAATGGGTTTCAGTATTTATATATGTGGACATTAATGTTTTAAAATTATAATTCCATTAAAAGCTTCAAAGTGGTATGGGACACGTTGATTCAAAAATCTATTTTAAATGATTTTTGAAAATGGATTGATTAATTCAATATCTTGGAATTACTTATTGTGATTGAAAATGAAATGTTGTTGTTGAAATGTTTATATTTTCAATATTTTATGTGTAATGATGGTACTTGGACATTTTACGGGTGGTTACGTGATAAACCATATGATGGGTGGTACCGTGAATACCAGGACGGGTGGTTACGTTATAACCTCCAATGCATGGGGTATGGAAGTCGGCCGTATGGCTATTCCATTAAGTATATGTAGAAGTTGACCGTATGGTTATTCCATTGAAGTATGTTTATGTACCAAGATACCTTTATATGTTATGTGTTCCTTATATGGGTTTTATGGTAATCTTTTGGTTACAAAAGGGTAAGTAATGATCTTTTATTCAGTGAAGATTTTTTACTACTTCATAAAGGTGAAAGGTATTACTTTGATAAAGTATACATGGTTTACTTGTTGTTTTGAAAAACTAACAGTTTTCCTTCTTTGTGTATCCTTTACTGAGATTTTTATGGTCATCCCATGTTTTTTTGAAATGTTTTTCACAAGACATAAAGTTTAATAGGGTCAAGGATGGGATCAAGGAAATGTTAGGCTATCTAAAACATGGAACTAGACATGTTTCTTTTTAAGAGTTTTTATTTTATGGAAACTTAGTAGAAGTGTCTACTATGTAATCTTTTGATATGTAATAGTTATGACCTAATTCTCTAAAATTATAAACCTAAAAAGATCCTCTATGTTAATTATTCATTTAATTCATGATTAAGTAATGCTTAAGGCCGGGCCTTATAGTTGGTATTAGTGGTCAGTTTAGATTACTTTAGAGGTTAGGCTATTATCTAAGCATAAGTGACATTACCATAATGGTTAGGATTTCAGAAAGAGTCCAAGTTTTAGATAAAGTGAATGAGTAAGTATATCATAGTGTTTAACTTCGTCATTATTACATGATGGTTTTGTTGATATACTTACACTGACCTTTCTGGTTTTAGTAAATGGATGGATCTAGCCGGAAGCAAAGTGAAAAAGGGTTTGAAGGAAACTGTGGTGGTTCTCTGATTAAGAGACTGGATGAAATGGGGCATTCAATGAGAAATCTCGTTGTTATTCTAAACCAACTATCAGGAGTCATGATCAACCATATGAACCTTGGTGAGTTATCTAATGCATCATGTACAAGAGAACCAACTAAATATGGATGTTCATGTAATAATTATAAAGGTAACCACTAGGGTTTATATGATCCTTACTTTTGAGGTAATTATGGGTTTATATTTGTTATGATGGAAAGTGAAAGGCATGAGATAAAAATGAGGTTAAATTATGTTGTGGTTATTTTTGATGATTTTATCTCTTCTTTTTGGGGAATGATTTGAGAATTATATAGTTTGGAAAAAGGAAAACACACAGACCGTGTGACAACCCGTCGTGTCAGACAAAACTACGGGAATGGAACCCACAACCAAAGTGCGATTGGTATTTATCGCATACCACTTGACTATGTGAAGTCCCTAGTTAGTATGACTTATTCTTTTTAGTTATATGATTTTATGAATTAATAGTAAGTTGATTTTGGGTTATCCATGGAAATTATTAACCTATCATGGAGGATATGTGATTAGGTTAATTACTTTTCAATATGAGACTTTTAGAGAAACTGATGTAATTTGGAGATAACTGTTGATTTGTACCTTGGAAGACTATGTGATTAAATTATTCAAATATTTGGGTTTCAGTCTTAATGTTGATTACTTTGAAGAATTTTATGGATAGATGTTTATTTAATGATCTTTTTCGAATTTTGGGTATTGTTTGACAAATTTTGGAGATTAAGAAAAGATTTTTTTTATAAAGGATTATCCTTTTTGGGAATTATCTAATCTTGTACTAAAATTTTTGGTTTGGTTTTGGATTATATCTAATGACATGGGAAATATATAGTTCTCTTTTGTGGATTAGGTGATTCTCAAGATGTTTATTATAGTACTCTTAATGCGAACAAGTCTTCCTAAAAACTCATCTTTTGGAGAAAATATGAGTTTGATTAAGGAATCTAGTAAAAGTTGAATATCTACATGACAAGTAAGTATGTTTAATTATGATTTAGTTTAGCTCAAAAATAATTTCCTCAATGAAGAGTAACATAAAACCAAAATTTTGTCTGTTAACTTTTCATACTGGGGAATCTAATACCGTTTAACCCAACACAAGTTTGTGATTTTCTTATGGTTAACTTTCTCCTAGAGATGTTTACTATCACTCTCCATCAGAACATGACCCTTTGTTTTTCCTCCATATCCATATTTTCATAATTGGAATCCTATTATTGGTTAACTTGGGTGACCTTTGTACTTCTCTCCCATTCTTTTAATGTGAAACTTTTACTGACTCTTGTTCCGATGTGGTAGTTTCAATGAAGTTTCCATGCCCAATTATAAAATTGCAAGGACGCAATTCCCAAAAGGGGGGACAGATGTAACACCCCAGGTAAATAAATAATATGATATTTTTATATTTATCCATATTTGTGAATAATTTATTAATATTACTTTAAAGGGAACACTATGCTCGATGGCGTACCCAATACGCAACAACAAGTTTCTTTGAAATCTTACATTGCACTCTAATAATAAAATAATATTATTTTAAATGGTAGTCAACTCCTAGCCGTTGTAATGGATGGAATGAATGGAACTAACTACAAAATGATTATATATATTTTTTAAATTTTTTTACTTTTATCCAATAAATGTTAGAGGCTTAAAATGCAAATGAATCCAATTTTAAGCACAAATCTTATAATATTCTTTAAAAGGTTGATTAACCGCCTTTTGATGGAGATGCATTTTAAAATATAATTTTGACAATTTTATATGTTGTATTTGACAAAATAAAATCCTTCTTTAGAATCTGGACATCAAAATTTACGTTGTGTAATTTTTTGTTATTTTTCCGATAAAGATGATTTGTATTCAAAATGTTGCATTTTAATTCAAAACCTAATTTTAATCTGATTTATTTATATGGATAGTCTATATTTTTAATTGAGATTAATGTGTATTTAGAATATATTTTTACCCTTTAATCCAATGGTGGTCATTGGAATTAATTTCACTTTGAAATTGGACTTAAACTAGTGTCAATCTTTTAATAGATATTGTTTCTTAAAAACACGCTATTTGTTTTGACAGCGGGAATTAATTATTAAATTAATTTATGAAACTTATATGTTTTGAATTTGGTAAAATAGACATCATTTTTGAATTCGGAATATCAAATATATCTTAGGGTGAATTTTTGGTATTTTTCTGAAAAACATCAATTTTTGATGAATAGTGAAACCACTAAGTGGTAGTTAAAGAAACTGATTTTCGTTTAAATGAAACTTTGCCACTTCTGTGATTTGATTTTCAAAAATTTGACATACATGGTTGTCATTAAGAAGTAAAATGTGGTTCAGTGAGATTAAAATAATTTTTGATGAATAGTAACTTTTAAGTTTTATTAATCGCAATTAAATGTAATTTGTGTAATTTAAGGAAAAAATAATGTTTTAATAATATTAAATGACCTAGACACGTGTCCTACCATCATTTTATGTGTAATGGACGACCAAAAAAATCCTTGGGTCATCTTGGGGACCCCATGGAGCCACTTTGGTAGGAAAATGATATCCATAATTTTTTATTTAAAGTTAAAATAAAAATGTCACAAACAAGAGTTGTTTTACTAAAGAAATTTTTAAATGGGGTTATACAAGACTTAATTTTGAATATAAATATTAATTAGAGAGATAAAACGATTTCATACATCATGATATTTTTTTATAATTTTTAGACATTAAATAAATTAAATTATACATGACACCATGATGATGCAGTGATTACCTCATTATTTAACGATTTAAATAAAATGAAATGATAATGTAAAATCTAAGACCTAAACATGTCAAAAACCTATTGGATGGGTGTATTTAGAACTATAATCACCTTATCCTCTAAATATAAAATTTTGGGACCTTTTAAATCCGAAAATCATTTTATAATAAAGTAACCTTTTATAACTTTCCAAGAGTGCCCCTCCACTCCTCTTATAAAAGTCCCCCACCTCTACCACCTTACCCACACCTCTCAAGCCTTTGGATCGGCCAACCCCTGCCCATTTTGTCTCTCCACATCCCTATCTTACTCCTAGAAGCCTCAATTTGGGCAGAAGTCTTCCCAAGGAAGCCTTTGAGCTCAAATCAAAAAGAGTTACCCGTTTTAAAAGTAGTGTCTTCTCTTGTGTTCTTATGTTTTTTTTGCTTCTCCAACCCTCTAAACTCTATTTATTCCTTTATTTTGTAACTAAAACAGTATCTTCAATATACTAGGATGTTGTTATTTGATTTATTCGAGCTACACTTACACAAAACTTCTTATAATGGTTAAAGAACATACAGTTTCTGTGGATGGGGAATTTCTGCCTCACAAAGCGATGACTGTTCAATCTTCTCTTAACACCTTTCATGGTGGACATTATGATGTCACTATATTTTATATATGATATATATGGTATTTATTTTTTCTATATGTATATGAATTTTATATTTAAAATATGCCTTTATGCTTTTCATGTTGTGGAAATGCGATAATTTCATACGAGGAAGTGTGGACTACCGCCCCCTCAAGTGATTTGACTCGTTCATGCAATACATGGAATGTATAAAGAATGAAATTAATTAACATATGTTACGTATATAACATATATATTATAATGGAATTATAATATATATATATATATCTAAATTAGTTTTAATTCCATTAATGTTCCAAAGAAATGAAAGTAGCGTTCATGCGTGCGTACGGCTTACCGTTTCCATGAACGGTACATTTCATTTCTTATCTCCAAATGTTATGTACTATTATAAGTACATATATATAATGGATATATATTTCATATATTACATATAAATGATGGATATCATTCTGGAATTATAATATATATATATCTCTCTTTTAACTTTACTTCCATTAATATGACAAAAAAATGAAAGTAGCGTCTATGCGTACTTACGGCCTACCGTCTCCATGAACGATGCTTTTAATTTTTTTATCTACAAATGTTATGGAATAGTAAAAAATGAATATATACTGGATATATATGAAATTTACAACTTTAATACTATTCTTTATATGATGTACCTATAACTACATGGAAAATTCTTTTCCAACAAGTTCAATTTTTACTCATGTACTGAACATCGACAAAAACGTCTGATATGAACTCACTTTATTAACCAATTCTTATAACATTATAATATGTGATATGAACTGAATAATAATATTTAAAGGAGGTCCTTGAGAAATTATAAATTGACCAAATTTTATTATTCATGAGATTAAAGAACGATCGAGTCATGTCAGACACGAGGTAAGGGATCCAACATCTCTCTTTCTTTTTAAGTACTCTTTTTTATGTCATTTCTTTTAAGCTAATATTTTTTATGTTTGGGGATGTTATTTTATATTCTTAATACGGTAATTTTTATGTTCATATTATGAGAGACCCTATTTGATCTCATAAATCCATTTTTGGATGTTTTAAGTGGCGCCGTTAGGCTGCCGAGTTTTCATAAGGTATTTTTCATCTCACTTTTATTCCCGTGACATTTATGCTATGTTTTCCACTATTTCCTTTGAGTGGTGTATGTACTGCACATTATTATACTCTTTGTGTAGTATAATTTCATTTATGGGTATTTAAATCTTCATTGTATGACCCTTCTTCCCTGGGGTGTACATTTCGAAAGTTACCCAACTCGGTAAGGGGACCTTTCACCCTCCGCTTTTTAAAAGAATTCTTTTTCTATGTCTTTTAATTCATATAATATTATGTTGGGATATATTCTTATATATCCTTATTTATGTAAATTTTATGTCCAAGTGATGAGATACCATTTTCACTCTCATCGACTCATTTTCTGAATTTTGAAGTGATGTCGTTAGGCTGTTTGATTTCTGTAAGGGAACTTCTTAACCCAGTTTCAATTCTTGGGGTTAAACCTATACTTCTTGGTTTTATTATGCCATGATTATGTTTAATATCTATGTTTTAATTTCAACAAACCATTGTGTGGATATACTATTTCTACACATAATCATCTCATTGATAAATTCTTACGAACTTGTATGGGAAATCATAACTCAATATCATTTCATTGAGTTAAATATCTATGTCACTGGTTTTGTTTTTCCAAGATTATGTATGAATGACCTATGATTTTTTCACACATAATATCCAATTATATTGGGTGTATTTATATTTCTCACACATTATTATGTGATAGATTTATCCTTAATTTTAGGATACTATCTTTATAATGGATTTCATCTCAATTTTCATTTCCATTGAGACTTCATTGTTGTTATGCACCAATTCACTCTTATATGGTGTGTATACCGTCCTTTGGAATATTATATCATTAATCCCTTTATTATCATGATAATATAAATTTTATTTTAAATGTTATTCCGAAATTATTTTTATTCAAGAGTCTCTCAATTTGTTAAAAACTCTTTAACAAAAATATCATTTTAAATGATTTAAAGATTCATTATTCTAAATCTTTATCATTAATGTCCATGTTTTCAAAATGGTTTTTAGTATTTATTTATATGGACATTAATGTTTTAAAATTATAATTCCATTAAATCTTCAAAGTGGTATGGGGCACTTTGATTCAAAAATATCATTTAAATGATTTTTGAAAATGTATTGATTATTTCAATATCTTGGAAATACTTATTGTGATTGCAAATGAAATGTTGTTGTTGAAATGTTTATATTTTCAATATTTTATGTGTAATGATGGTACTTGGACATTTTACGGGTGGTTACGTGATAAACCATATGACGGTTGGTGCCGTGAATACCAGGATGGGTGGTTACGTTATAACCTCCAATGCACTGGGTATGGAAGTCGGCCATAGGGCTATTCCATTAAGTATGTGTGGAAGTTGACAGTATGGTTATTCCATTTAAGTATGTTTATGTACCAAGTTACCTTTATATGTTACATATTCCTTATATGGGTTTTATGGTAATCTTTTGGTTACAAAAGGGTAAGTAATGATCTTTTATTCAGTGAATATTTTTTACTACTTCATAAAGGTGAAAGGTATTACTTTTATAATGTATACATTGTTTAATTGTTGTTTTGAAAAACTAACAGTTTTCCTTCTTTTTGTATCCTTTACTGAGCTTTTTATGCTCATACCATGTTTTTTTTTGAAATGTTTTTCCAAGGACATACAGTTTAATAGGGTCAAGGATGGGATCAAGGAAATGTCAGGATGTCTAAAACATGGAACTAGACATGTTTATTTTTAAGAGTTTTCATTTTGTGGAAACTTAGTAGTAGTGTCTACTATGTAATCTTTTGAGATGTAATAGTTATGACCTAATTCCCTAAAACTCTAAACCTAAAAAGATCCTCTATGTGAATTATTCATTTAATTCATGATTAAGCAATGTTTATGGTCAGGGCCTTATAGAAGCAGCCCATGATGCGGGCCATGGTTCCTTCCACATAACCGGCATAACGACACCAGCTTCCATTGCCATGTTTCTGTCACGGCGTGGCGGTGTCGTTCTTTCCCAGCCTCTAGTTTCAAATTCCCAAAAGATCAAGAAATTATGGAGGGTAATCAAGCCATGTTTGTTCGGCCCGCGCCCTCCGCTTTAGGCTGTAATAATCGTCTGAAAATGAACAGGGCTTCACGAAGCACAATGAACAATTTTATTCAAATAAAATTGGAACAATTCACCCTACCTCGAAAAAGGTTTGTGGTTGACAAGAATCGTGGATGACGGTGCCATTACCGTCGTCGTCAGTGTGCACCCGAGAAAGTGATGTCTCCTCTTTTTTCATGGAGAGAGGAATATAAGATGCGTCGTCACTAGCAAGTTCCTGCATCGGTGTCTCCACCCTTGCCGGGGATAAAGAAGAGGATGAAGAACCGAGGTTGCCGAGTTGATGTTCTTCATTGGAGAGTTGGCAATCTTAATCAAAGGAGAAATCCTCCTCTTCTTCACAAGCGTTCTCTCCCAAAAATTTCCCCCACCCTATAATCCAAAAACCATTGAAATAAGGACTCCCCTTATTTTAATTTAACTTTCCATGCATTTCAAAATTCAGGATCTATTTCACCTAATTAATTAAATCAAGAATTGTTTAATTATTTAAGTAATAGGTTGGAAGTTTTTAATGAAGTGAGAGAGGGAGAGGAAGAGTCCTCATTAATTTATGGGAGTTATCAAGTTTAATGGGGAAGTTTATGAGAGTTATAAGAGAGTTATGGGATTGTGAAAGGTTGGGGCTCTTGTGGTCCCCACTTGACAAATATACTTGCACGGGTAGTTAGAAGCTTGTGGGTCCCATCCCAACTCCCCCATGTAGGATATAACCACATAAGATATAAAAATAAAATTATCCCAAAATTTTATTCACTTCTCATTTAATCAACAAATTTTAACTTCTCCTCTCATACAAACACAAACGCGGTAAAGGTCCCCTTAAGCAATTACCGGAATTGCGAGTTCATCAGTGCCCTCAGATTCCTATTCTGAGCACCGGTTCAAAAGATATAAAAACCCGCTCATTCGTTCACTGAACATACCCGAGCTAAACTTCAGAAATTGATTCTGGGAACACCGGGCCTCAGAATCAGGTGTCGTCAAATGCCACAGACTTGTAAAATTCCAAAGTATTTAGAAAAAAAATTTCCTTGAAATTTCCTAGTCTTTAAAATACTCCCGCCTCAGGGAATTACATCCCCGTAAAGTTACAACATAAACTAGGGAAACAAATGAGGGTACTGAGTACACATCTGAGCATCCCGCTCCCATGTGGTCTCCTAGAGGTTCTCGTGCTACCAAAAAATGCGCACCAGAGGAATCAAATGTCCACATAGGACCCACTTATGTCGATCCTCAATTTCCACTGGGACCTTAGTGTATGTCACACTGTCATCGATGTCCAACTCCCCGTGGTCGATGATATGTGTCGGGTCGTGCACATATCTCCTCAGCTGAGATACGTGGAAGATGTCATGAACCCGGTGCAACTGAGGTGGAAGGGCCAAGCGGTAAGACACCTCGCCTACCCTACTGAGGACCTGGAATGGTCCGTTGAAGTGCAGAGATAACTTACCACCCCATCCAAATCTCTGTAATCCATGTCGAGATGAGACCCGTAAGAAAACGTGGTCGCCATCCTCGAACTCCAGTGGTCTCCGTCTCCTATCAGCATAGGACTTTTGTCTGCTATTTGCAGTCCTTATCTACTCCTGGATGATCTGAACCTTCTCCATCATAGCCTGAACCATCTCTGGTCTTATGAGTGCTGACTCCCCAGGGTCAGTCCACCACAGAGATGAACTAAAAGGTCAGTCGTACAATTCCTTATATGGTGTCCTCCTGATGGTGGAGTGGTAGCTGTTGTTGTACACAAACTCCACCAAGGGTATGTGATCCTCCTAGCTACAACCAATGTCAAGGACACATGCACGGAGCATGTCCTCGAGTGTTTGAATGGTCCTCTCTGTCTGGCCATCCGTCTGAGGATGAAAGGCGGTGCTCAGGCGTAGCTGTGTCTCGAATGCCTCCTACAACCCCTTCCAAAGCCAGGAAGTAAAGCGAGCATCTCGATTTGAGGTGATAGAAGATGGCACACCATGAAGCCGTATGATCTCCTGAACGAAGAGGCGCCCCAGGCTCTCTACTGAGCCCTACTTTTTGATCAGTAGGAAGTGGTCCAACTTGGTGAGTCGATCTACGATCACCCAAATAGAGTCGTGTTCTCTGGAAGTACGTGGGAGCCCTGTCACGAAATCCATGGATATCCCATCCCACTTCCACTGTGGAACCTCTAAGGGATGTAGCAAGCCTGCTGGTACCTAGGGCTTCTCCTTCACTTGCTGGCAAGTGAGGTATTGTGAAACGAACTCTGCTACAACCTTCTTCATACCCGGCCACCAGTGTTGTCGTCTGAGGTACTGGTACATCTTCTCCACTCCTGGATGTACCGAAAGAGGGTAAGATTGAAACTCCCTTAGCACATCCTCCTGTAGTGCAACTGGTACCATGGTACGTCCACTGAAGAGAAAGACGTACTCTCCTCCCTCATAAAATCCATTAAGAGCCTACCCTATGGAAATTTGAGCACATCACGTCTCACATTCAATGTCCCCACACTATGCTTCTCTGACCCGCTGAAGTAGTAGAGGAGTGACTGTAGGAAGGCTGTCCCATCTCTATCCACGAGGGATATCTGTAAAGCTGCTAACTTCTCTTTCGCCTCTCCAAGTAGCTGAATGCCCGATCTCCTGCTGAGAGAATCAGCTACTACATTCCCATTCCCAGAATTATAGACTATCTCAAAGTCACAGTCCTGGAGTAACTCTAGCCATCACTGTTGTCTTAGGATCAGGTCCTTCTATGAGAAGATGTACCCGAGACTCTGGTGGTCATAGTAGACTGTAAAGCACTCTCCCATAAGATAGTTCCGCCAAATCTTCAAGGAGAATACCATTTCTGCTAACTCCAGGTCATGGGTAGCATAGTTCTACTCGTTCTGCCTCAATTTTCATGAACCATAGGCGATCATTGCCTACTCCTGCATCAGGACACACCCGAGTCCGGTACCTGATGCATCTTAGTAAACTACGTACCCTATTCCCTCCTCAGGTAACCTCAAGATGGGTTCACTGTTCAATCTATGTCTCAGTTCATGGAAGCTCTGCTAACATGTAACTGACCAAACGAAGGGTTTCCCCTTCTTCATCAAAGCTGAAATCATTTCGGCAACTCTAGAGAAGTCTGGAACAAATATCCGATAGTACCCAGCCAGACCAAGGAAACTCCACACTTCCTTCACGCTCCTGGGTGGCTCCCAAGCTAGTACTGCCTCGACCTTCACAGGATCCATAGAAACTCCTACCTCTGAGATGAAGTGCCACAAGAAGTGAACCTCTCGAATCCAGAACTGGCACTTTGAGAGCTTACCATAAAGCCGTTTCTCTCGAAGTGTGTCCGGTAAAACCTGCAAGTGGTAGGTATGTTCCTCCTCAGTAGTCGAGTAAATCATCATGTTGTCGATGAAGACCATGAAAAAATGATCTAGGTAAGTCTTTAAGATCCTGTTCATTAGACTCATGAACCCTACTGGTGCATTGGTTACACCAAAGGGCATAACCAAGAACTCGTAGTGGCCATACCGACACCTGAAAGTTGTCTTCTGCACATCCTCATCTCGAACTCTGAGCTATTGATAGCCTGACCTGAGGTCTATCTTTGAGAACCATCGTGCTCCCTTGAGCTGATCAAAGAGGTCATTAATCCTCGAGAGTGGGTACTAGTTCTTTATGGTCACCTGATTCAGGCGACGGTAGTCGACACATAGATGTATGCTCCCATCTGCCTTCTTGGCGAATAAAATCAGAGAAGCCCAAGGTGAAACACTGGGTCAGATGAATCCCTTTCCCTAAAAATCCTCTAACTGTACTCACAGATCACAAAGCTCGGTGAGAGCCATCCGATATGTTAGAGTAGATATCAGGGCTATCCCGGGGTGCAGGTCAATGTAGAAGTCAACCTCTCTATGAGGAGGTAGTCCTGGAACGTCGTCATGAAAAAAATCCACATATTAATCCACCACAATAGGAAAACTCGGACTCTGCACATCAACTACTCCTAGGATGAGACTAGACAACTGGTGGATGATCGGCTACCCTATTCTCTACGTATGTCCATCCTACGCTGCAAAGGCTCCCTTCTCGCCGGTGAAGGTGAACCTGCTCCCATCTATGCAGACACACCACACATTGTGCCTAATGCAGTCAATTTGAACATGAACTATATACAACCAGTCCATAACCAAGATGACATCATAAGGCCTTGACTCCACTACATGAAGATCCCAACTGAAGCTCTCACCTCCAAGAGTAATCTCACACCATTGACACCAGTGCGTAATCATACAGTCTACTCCCATAGGAGTCTCTATCCATAAAGATCGAGCCATCGACTCCATCGAAATATCCGAGCTCCAATAAGGGTAGTAGAAATAAAATAAGGACTCGCTCCTGTGTTTATAAGAACTGCAACATGGGTGGAATAGACACAGATAGTACCTTGAATCATCTCAGTTGTGCCATGGGCGTAGGCCTTGACTGCCTGGAAGTGAGCCTTCCCCTGTCTGGTAGCTCCCTGTGGTCAAGGTGGCCCTTCTGGTGGTGGTGGTGGTAGAGCCTCAAAGTGTCGTCCACCACCTGCTGCTCAGCCAACTCCGCTGCCTCATCCGCCTGCTCCATGCGGACCGCCACGGTCGATCCTCTGCCTCTTCCTGGGAGGTCCCTCTACGGTCTTCTGCTCCTCTGCATGGCGGGTCGGGTAGTCACGAGCCATGTGGCCCTGTGCGCCGCATGCATAGCCCTGCCTTCCTCTCCTATGACTAGCTCTGCTGCGTGTTCCCCGCACATCGGAACCAGTATCCTGACATCGCCCACCTGATGGCCTGGTCCGCTTGGACCTCTACAACATCTGTCTACTAAAGGCTGCAGAAGACTCCGCTACGTGTCGACCTGCGGTCGACCTCACTACTGGTATAGGCTCAGCAAGAAATGTCTCCACAAGAAGGGCTAGATCCAGTACTCCTACCTACGTCGGAATGATGAGGCAGATCATCGAAGACCCGATCTCATTCCTCAATCCCTTCTCGATGGTCCGGGACCTGATGAATGGGTCTCGTACAATGTCCGTGGAGAAGCGCGAGAGGTCGGTAAATCTCACCGAGTACTGGGCTACTGTCATGCTGCCCTACCGAAGCTGTAGTAACTCCTGGATGCGCACTGCACAGAGGGTGGATGGAAAAAACACAGAGAGGAAGAGGCTCTCGAAGTCCGTCCAAAGTAGAGATGCCTCATCGTGCACCTGGAGCATCAGGCTCCACCATCTACCAGCTGATACGCGCAGGAGACTCGCAACAAGGATCACCATAAGGTCTGCTGGTGTCCCTACCAATCTGAAGACTCAGATGATAGCCTCCAGCCAATCATCACCTGCCTGAGGGTCCGTCTCTCTGCGAAACCTGGGAGGCCTCTGTCGTTGAAACTCATGCAGTTCACTCAGGCAACGTGCACTCTCTGTTGCTGGGGCTGGTGGTATCAGTGGCCCAGTGGGTAGAGGTACCGCTGGTTCCTCCGCTGTAATGGGGCCCTGCACCGAGGTCTCGTCGGTCGGTGGGCTGCCATCTTGCACATAGCTCAGAACCATAACTGGGTGCCTTCGTGGGGCTATCCTGAAAAAAATAGGTGTTCCATGGTCAAACAGTATACCTGGTGAGCTGACACAAAGTAATCACAAAGAAAACATTTGAAACACACATGTAATCAATGTTTTCAAGCACTAAGTCAGAAATCAGAAGTCAGGGTCCTGGTGTGTGGATACGCCGGCCACCGGACCAACACCAGACTCCCTGGATTGGAATCCTAACTCTATAATCTTAACACTATTGCTTCATAGAGAAGAAATTATCAGAGTCTTGTGTTTTGTGGTAGAATCGACTCCTTTGATTCCAATTTCTCACGACCCATGCTCAGGGCCTGTGCCGTGACTACCCCAAGCCCTCCTTCCATAGGCCAGGGGATGGTGAATAGCACCAAAGGTGTAATTCCCGATAAAACGGAAGAAATTGCCTTTATATAAGTAAACAAACACAATATAGTAAGCAAGATGGAGTAAACACAAAGTAAACTGAGTACAAAAGTAAGTGCTGGAAAGTAAATGGGCCAGTATACATACCCAACTGAAAGTACAGTATTACTGAGAAACAATGTACAACAACTGAAAAGTAAAGTAGCAGCCACCGAGTCGTTATACGAAAATCCCACCTGAGGGGTGGGTACAGATAGTCTCGTCAGTACCTCGGGTCAGTCCGTCCACTCCGTGTATGTCCCACCAGGTAGTCCACCTCCACGTACCGTCCAGCTCCACAAGCCTCGACCACGATCAGTGTTGTCTGTCGTCTGCAACCAACACAACATAGTGTAGGGAAAGCCTATGAAGGGGTGAGTATAACAATACTTAGTAGGGACCCCGAGACCCCCGAAGGTCTCCCAGAATCCACAAAGGATAACCAAAAAGGAAATATACAAACACAAAGTATCAACCAACTCTACTTAGGTATATTCCCATACATATACCTAAGTCATCAATCCAAGTTCGGCTCCAACTTACGAGCCCAAGCACAATCAAGTCCATAGAGGAAAGAATTCAATCATACCAATGATAATGATTGAAAGTCGAGACACAACTCACACAAGTATACAAATCACGTACAGGGGTGGAGATGATTAGATGTAGCCTCTGAATCATCTCCTCTTCTGAACCCATGTAGGATTCAAGTACAGAAGTCGTCGCTGCCGAACCCATGTAGGATCCATGTATAGTAACCATCACTGCCAAACCCATGTAGGATCCATGTACAGTCGTCATCACTACCGAACCCATAGAGGATCCAAGTACAGTCATCCTTGCGGCCGAACCCACGTAGGATCCAAGTACACTCGTCATCGTCGTCGCAGCCGTAGCCAGCTCTAGGGTTCCCGCACATAGCACGCTCGATTCTGGGAGGGTCCGCTCCATGAGCCAAGAGGGTTGATACATCAACTATCACAAACTCCAGAGTTGATGTATCACAATGTTCAGTCCCATCTATAGGAACTCAACGCGACAGACGTTGCGTCAATCGGATGCCCGGTCTAAGAGATAATGGCTTTTCCATTCCAGGGGCCCAGATAGAAATATGCTTGTTTCTAACCCAGCCAATATCCATAGTCGTCCAAAACTCACATAGAGTATCGAAAAATAACAGTCTCTTCAAAAGGGTCCTATTGCCGCAGATGACACATCGATCAGATGCACGGTCTTTATGTTATTCATGTTTAAGTGAATAACGGGCTCGACCCGTTTAGCCCAGTGGGTCGACGGGTCGGGTAAATGCAGTTTGACGGGTCCGACCAGGCAGGGGTGTCGGACCGGTCCGAAGGAAAATGTAGCCCGACCCGAAGTGGTGCGGCCTGGCCCGGTGGGGCGCGGCCCGGCCCGAAGTGGCACGGCCCGGCCCGGTGGGGCGTAGACCGGCCCATCCTGGCGCAGCCCGACACGGCCCGGCTGGCTCGGCTTGTAGGCCGAGCGGTCTGAGGGGGGGGGGGCACGACCCCCCTGCTGTCCACACCGGCGGCACCAAGTAGCGCCGCCCTTCCCCAAACCAGCTAGCTAAGCCAGCCGGCCATCTGGAGCACGCGGCACGTACGGGTGGGTCGCCGGTCTTCCGGCGCGGCGCCCTCCTGGCGCTGCGGTCCAGCTCCGCACGGCCGACCGATGGGCCAACCAGTTCATCATTGCGACGCCCTCCTGCTGCCACAGTTTTCCTCCACATGGCTAATCGATGGGCCGGTCGGTTCTTCCGCCGAAGTGTCCCGTGATGCAGGCCGCAGTTCCTCCTGCATAACCGGCGTGACGGTTCCGGCTTCCTTTTCCATGTTTCTGGCATGGCATGACGGCGTTGTTCTTTCTACCCCTCTGATTTCCAATATCAAAACGATCAAGAAATGACGGAGGGTCATCGGGCCGTGTTTGTTCGTCCCACGCCCTCCGTGTTATGCGGTAACAATCGGCCGTAGATGAATATGGATTCACGAAGCACAATGAAAAATTTTATTCAAATAAAATTGGAACAATTCACCATACCACGAAAATTGTTCGCGGCTGACAAGAGTCGTGGATGAAGGTGTCGTTATTGTCGTTGTTGGTGTGCACCAATGAAATTGACGTCTCCTCTTTTGTCAGAAAGAGAAGAATAGAAGACACGTCGTCACTAGCGAGTTCCCACGTCGGTGTCTCCACCCTTGTTGTGGAGAAAGAAGAGGATGAAGAATCTAGGTGGCCAAGTTGATTTTCTTCGTCGGAGAGTTGGCGTTCTTCAACAAAGGAGAAATCCTCCTCTTCTTCACAAGCATTCTCTCTCAAAAATTTCCCCCACACGACAAGACAAAAACCATTAAAATAAGGCCACCAATTATTTTAATTTAACTTGCCATGAATGTCAACATTCAGAATCCATTTCACTTAATTAATTAAATCAAGAGATGTTTAATTAATTAAGTTATAGGTTGGCAAGTTTTAATGAAGTGAGAGAGGGAGAGGAAGAGTCCTCATTAATTTAGGGGAGTTATCAAGTATAAAGGGGAAGTTTATGAGAGTTATAAGAGAGTTATGGGAATGTGAAAGGTTGGGGATCGTGTGGGCCCCACCTAACAAATATCCTTACATGGGTAGTTAAAAGCTTGTGGGTCCCATCCTAACTCCCCCATGCAGGATATAACCACTTTAGATATAAAAATAAAATTGTCCCATAATTTAATTCTCTTCTCATTTAATCCTCCAATTTTAACTTCTCCTCTCATGCAAATGCAATCGCAGTAAAGGTCCCCTTAAGAAGTTACCGGCCTTGCGAGTTCATCGGTGCCCTCAGATTCCAATTCCGAGCACTGGTTCAAAAGATATAAAAACCCGATCGTTCGTTCACTGAACGTACCTGAGCTAAACTTCGGAAATTGATTCCGGGCACACCAGGCCTCAGAATTAGGTTCCGTTAGAAGCCACATACTCATAAAATTCCAATTTATTTAAGAAAAAATTTTCCTTGAAATTTCTAGGTCTTTATAGAGAAGCCACTACTTCCTCAAAAATAACATGGGCATCAAATGAAAGACGATACACATACATTCAAGGAATTCCATTTACACTTATCCAACTTACATTTACATATCCTTATTTATTAATGTATGGAATTTTTTATATTATTTTTGGGGTATTTCATAATTATTTTCTACTCATGAACACAAAGAAAAATCACATGTGGTAGAATATATTATGGAATCCCCACCCGCCTTCATGCAAGGACAATTTTCCTCCATACCAACCTCTCTAACACCAATACATAATCCCATTAGGGATTGTATACCAAAAATTATTAGTGGAAATAGTAGTACTGTAACACCAAAATATTTTATTAAATATTTTATTTTAAAATAAATTTATTTTCTTTTATAGCTTGTGTTACATGCAACACTAGATTAACAAAAACCACCCTATACTCTAAAAACAATTATTATTTAAAACGATACTTATCACCTAGAAAATAGAATAGTAGGTATGGATATGACTAAATAAAATATAAACAATTTATGATTATATATGTATAAAATTAATTCATTTTATATGAAATGAAAATAAATTATAATAAAAATCCTTTGAAATAAAAATATTTTTTATGATAATCATTTATCATGCGCATAAAATATTTTTAACTCAATAAATAAAATTAATCAATATTAGTGATTTATTTATTGAAATTTATACATTATCTATTAAATAAAATGATTAAATAATATATTTTTTATTTTTTATTGCCATGGTACAAGGATAAACCATTATTTATGGTAAAAGTGTAATTTTTATAAAATATTATATTCATCACAAATTGTGAGTTGATTTTGAAATTACCATATACCACTTTTAGAAAATCAATTTTTTAAAATTGACTCCATATTTTGAATCAAGAGGTTCATGTTGGGTAAATATATCCATTTTATTTTTGGTCAATATAAATAGTAATTTTGGTAACATTCTTCACCTTAGTAAAAAGTAAATCAAGTTAATCTATATTATAACTGTATGATAATTCCATAATTTTATAATATTTAATCTTATTGGATTATTTAAATCATTCCATTATAATCTTAGACTCTAAATATATTTTTTTAAGGGATAGTTTTCCATGAAAATGACATATTTAATATTTTAAGCAATGAATGTTCCCAAATGTCACTCTCGTGGTTTTAAATATCTTTTATATGTCCACCTATGGAAAAAATAAAGTTATGAATGAATATAAATGTCAATTTTGTGATAAAATAAATTATTTTGAGGACATAAATTTATTTCTAATTTTAATAAATTATAAAATAACCTTAAAATCGTGTGCAATGTTAATACATTATTTATTTAATAAACCAAAAAATAAAATAAATGATTTAAAAAATATAAAAAGTGATATAATTTTAGTAATTTATAGGATTTTGAAAAAAAATAGGTGAATTTGACATATTAGTGATTTTTTAAAAATATTATATTATAATGTAAATTTTTTATTATGTATTTTAAGTCGAATTATTTGTATAGTGTCAAAATTTACTATAATGATATTTTTTAAAAATAATATTTTATTAGATTATTTAAAAATAATACAAATATTTAAATAAGACAATTTTGATATGATATGATCTAAAGGGTCATGAAATATCAATTTATGTAATAATTTTTCTGTTATAATTAAAAATTACATCACATTAATATTGTAAACATTGCTACTGCAGTTGAAATAAAAATATGTTACCTTAGGGGGAGTCAAAATAATAATGTTTAAAATGACCCCAAATAATGTATAAATTGGGTTTTACCATAGGATTAAAATTAAAACCTACCATAGATTCTAATAATTATCCATTTGGAGGAATTTGGGAAGAGAATGAATTTATTATGCTTTAAACTTTTGATAAATTCCAAAAGTTTCCCTCATCTCAATTATAAAAAAGAACCACCACCCTCTCTATTTCAGACAATATTGGGCCTTCAAGATCAACCATAATATACTAAGTTCTATTATATATATATGTAGAAACATTTTATAGGTTATTTTCGTCCAAAATAACTAACCCTATATCCCTTTATAGAATATATAAAGAGGTTGTTTCGAAGAAGAGGTAATCTCCTTAACTAATCACTTTCTCTTAAATTATTCTTATAACTCGTATAAATGTGTTATATTCTCTATAAAATAATATATTAAGTATCCTAACTATATTTAAATATTTTTATTATAATTAAAAAACATATGTAACCCCTTTATCTCATCAAAGGGGTTGAGTTTCACTGAGCATACATACAGATTACCGTCTCCACATAGAGATATAATTCATTTCTCATCAAAGTATTTTATGAATTTTTATTATAATGTGTTTTCTAATTATATATATGATATTTGTAAAAATTATAATCTTATGAATTTATAACATAACATCTAACTTATTACATTACATTATTTTGAAAAATTATAATGTCACTTTTGTGTACTTGTGGAGTACCACCTCAACAGAGTGATGTGACTTGTTTTTTGTTTCCAGTTTACATGGATGCTAATAAAGATGAATGTAAATATAAAATCTTATATATATTATATAAAAAATATTCATAAAATATTAAATATTACTTAAATTGCATTATTTCTATCTATTGGAAAATGAAAATAGCGTTCATGCATACGTACGACTTACCGTCTCTGTGAACGTTGTAATTCATTTTTCTATCCATAAATTTTATGGATGACTCTATATATACATACATATATTAATAATATATATTATTAAAATATTATTATTAAAATATTTGATATGATGAAACTGTGATAAATGTTTAAGGATTGAAATCACTAAATAAAAACATACATTGAAAATGGAGCAATTATCACCACGAATAGTAATTCTGATAATGAATTGTTAATAAATCGGTGGTAAAAATTTAAAATTTTATCATGTATTTTTTTATATATATGATTATGTTTCTGGAATATAATTTATAATAATCCAATATTTTTTATACAGGAGTTTCTAAAATAAACTAATGAAGTTAGACCTAATTTGAGAGTTTTTATGTTATAATCTCATTATTTAGTGGGATTATTTATAATTAAGTTATGATATTGAAATATTATGATCAACCAATCATTATTCTCATGAATATTATTATAATATAGTTGTTTATTGAAAATATGTTTTTTATTTTTATTTTTCTTCACATCTTCAAATCAAGAGAATTAAAATATATTTAAAGTAAAATCAACATAATTTCTCTATTCAATTAAAGAAATCAATTTTATACCATTTCCATAATTTATAAAAAATATTCTAGACTATTTTTATTGATATACTATGGTTTTTAATATACTTTTTATTGATGTATGAATTCTTAAAAATTAGTTTGAAATTAATCTTCTTATATGTTTCCAAATATGGTTCTTTTTTCGTTTCTAATAACTTCAAGGAAGAATTTTTATTCAACTTATATTACGTGAATGAAATTTACAACTTCCATGGATTCTCAAGGGTTTAAAGATTCTTTTAAATGTTCCCATGGTTATTTCCAATGAAAATTTATTCAATTTTATTTTGTAAATTTTTAGATTTTAATGAAGTCATTTGAAAATATGAAGGATATATTCTAAAAAATGTGTTAATGTTATTTTTATTCATCAATGAAAAAATATTTATAAGGCACATGCCTTAAACCTTACTTAATATTGAATTAAATGAATAATTCACATTGAGGATATTTTCAGGTTTAGAGTTTTAGAGAATTATGATATTACTATTACATCTCAAAAGATTACAAAGTATACACTTATATTAAGTTTCCACAAAATAAAAACTATTAAAAAGAAACATGTCTAGTTCCATGTTTTAGATAGCATGACATTTCCTTTATCTCATCCTTGACCCTATACCACATTAAGTCCTGTGAAAAACTTTTCAAAAACTTGGGATGAGCATAAAAAGCTCAGTAAGAGATATAAAAGTATGAAATGAAAACAATAGTCCATGTATGAAATCATACTTTACTAATAAAACATGATCATTTTAACATACCTCATAAAATCATGAATGAATCATAGAAATCATAGGACATAAAGGTAACTTGAGGCAATCATAACATTCTTACGTAGGGAGTAACTCTCATGGTTACGTTTGGAAGACCCATCACAGTATATTCCCTAAATATCTTCAGATAAACCTTAATGTTTAACTCCTTCACATTACCCAGTGCATTGGAGATCTATATCGGTCTCACCTTCCCTTAGTTTATCACGGAACCACCCGTCTTCATAACAATGCCCAAGAACCATAACATAATCGTATCATGTAAAACATGCATAAAGGAAACATAACATTTCCACATTTCAATCACAAGATATCAATACAGCACATTGATATAATAAAAACATTATGAAAACCATTTTCAATAAAAAAATAAAAGAAAAGTAATACATGGTATTTATTTTTCATTTTTTAAAAAGATAGGTTATGACTTGTAGAGGAAGCCGAAACTCAAATAATGGTCACGGCAGCGGAGAAATCATTGTCACCACATACATATAACAAAAATACATTCCTTTTGTCATTTAGTAAAACAATTCGTATAAAACAATATTCCTTTTGAATAAGCATAAAAGTCAAAGGGTTTTACACACCGTATAAAAGAAAGTTGTTTATAAAACAAAATATGCCTCAATGAATGGATATTGAGACGAAGTCCCATACCTCATGTCCGACGCGACTCGATTGCTCTTTAATCTCATGAATAATAATATTGAGTTAATTTATAATTGCTTAAGAAACTTTTTCAAGTTCATAATTCATTTTATACCACTTATTACCATGTCATGAACACTATGTAATTATTTAAGTTAATAATAGTCGTTTTAACGATCATTGGTACTTGAGCCAAAAATAAACTCTTTATAATTACAAGTTTTTCATGTATCGATTATATCCAGAGTTATATTTATTATGTAGATATCATATATATCATATATATCCAGTATATACATGCATTTATAATATTACATAACATTTAGAGGTAAGAAATGAAATGTACCGTTCATGGAGACGGTAAGCCGTACGTACGCATGAATGCTACTTTCATTTCTATTTCATATTTTATGGAATGGAATCATAATTAAATAAAGTTTTATTATAATTATAGTATAATTTCATATATAATATCATTAACTCCATCCTTTATACGTCCCACATATGGCATTAACGAATCAAATCACTTTGAGTGGGCGGTAGTCCGCACTTCCTAAAATGAAGATATCACGTATACCCATAATGGAATCCATAAAGGTATGCCATAAATGAATCATACAGAAGCCTAAGGAAAAAATAAAGATATTATATATCATATATAAATATAGTGTCATCTTAATGGCCTCCATTGAAGGTGTTAGAATAATATTGAACAATCATCATTTTGTGAGCTAGAAATTTTCAATCCATGGAAACGGTATGCTCTTTAACCATTAGATGAAGGTGTGTGTAAGTGTAGCTCTAATAATTATCATAAGAAAATACTAGTATATTCAATATACTGGTGTTTTTACAAAATAAAGGAATAAAAAGAGTTTATGGGGTTGGATAATCAAAATAAAACATTAGAACACAAGAGAAGACAACAACTTTAAAATGGGTAACTCTTTTTGATTTGAGCTCAAAGGCTTCCTTGGAAAGACTTATGCCCAAAGTGAGTTTTTAGGAGTAATAGAGGGATGTGGAGAGAAAAAATGGGCAGGGGTTGGCCGAGTCAAATGCTTTAGAGGTATGGGTAAGGTGGTAGAGGTGGGGGCCTTTTATAAGAGGAGAGGAGGGGCACTCTTGGAAAGTTATAAAAGGATACTTTATTATAAAATGATTTTCAGATTTTAATGGTCCCAAAATTATATATTTCGAGGATAAGGTTAAAATAGATCGAAATACACCCATACAATAGGTTTTTGACAAGTTTAGGTCTTAGATTTTACATTATCTTTTCATTTTATTTAAATCGTTAAATAATGAGGTAATCGCTGCATCATCATGGTGTCATAAATAATTAAATTTATTTAATGTCTAAAAATTATAAAACAAATATCATGATGTAGGAAATCTTTTTATATTTCTAATGAATATTTATATACAAAATTATGACTTGTATAACCCCATTTAAAAATTGTTTTACTAAAACAACACATGTTTGTGACATTTTTATTTTAACATTAAATAAAAAGTTATTAATGTCATTTTCCTATCAAAGTGGCTCCATGGGGTCCCCAATTTGACCCATATATTGTCATGGTCGGCAATGACACATCCAATAAGGATGGGACATGTGTCATGTTCATTTCATATTATTAAAACATTATTTTTACCTTAAATTACAGTAATTACCTCTAATCGTGATTAAAAACTTAAAAGTTACTATTCACTAAAAAAATTATTTTAATCCCATTGAACCAAATTTTACTTCTTAATGACAACCATGAATGTAGGATTTTTTAAATTCAAAATACAGAGGTGGTAAAATTCCATTTATATGAAAAATCAGTTTTTTTAAGTACCACTTAGTGGTTTCACTATTCATCAAAAATTAATGTTTTTCAGAAAAATACCAAAACTTCACCCTAAGCTATATTTGACATTCCAAATTCAAAAATGATGTCTATTTTACAAAATTCAAAATATATAATTTAGATTAATTAATTTAATAATTAATTTCTGATGTGAGAACAAATAGTGTGTTTTTATGAAACAATATATATGAAAAGATTGACACTAGTTTAAGTCCAATTTCAAAGTGAAATGAATTCCAACGACCACTATGGGATTAAATAGTAAAAATATATTCTAATTTCACTTTAAAACCAATTCATAATATAATCTAATCATATAAATAAATTATATTAAAAAGAGGGTTTGAATTAAAATACAACATTTTCACTATTCATTAAAAAAATAAACTTTATCAAAAAATACCAAAAATTTACACAAAGTAAATTTTGATGTCGCGGTTCTAAAGAAAAATTTTATTTGGTCCAAAAGAATGTATAAGAGTGACCAAAACTATATTTAAAGAGGATTCTCCATCAAAATGCTATAAGTGGACCTTTAGTGAAAATGAGAGTATATATGCCTAGAATTGAATTCTTTTCGTATTTTAAGCCTTTATCCTTTACTGGATAAATGTAAAAACATTTAAAAAACATATATAATCATATTTTAGTTATTTCTATTCATTCCCTCCACTAAAACGGCTACGTGTTAACTACCATTTAAAATAATATTCTTTTGTTACTAGTGTGCAATGTAAGATTTCAAAGAAACTATTTGTTGTGTATCGAGTACACTATCAATCATAAAAACCCCTTTAAAGTAAAATTAATATTTAATTCGTAAATATTAATAATTATGAAAATGTATTATTTTTCTTTACCTGGGATGTTACATCCTTCCCCCCTTTTGAGAATTGCATCCTCGCAATTTTATTCACTTATCAAAATAAGTGGGGGTATTTATCCCTCATAGCATTTTTAGATTCCCATATAGACTCTTCAACCATATGGTTTTTACATAAAACCTTTACCTGATGAATTATCTTATTCCGCAACACTTTCTCTCTATGGTTAAAAATCTGGACTGGTTGTTCTTCATAAGAGATATTCTCTTCCAACTGATCTACCTCAGGGCTCAGAACATGTGATGGATCTGGCATATACGTTCTCAACATAGAAACATGAAAAACATTGTGTACCTGAGATAAACTCAGAGGTAAAGCCACTCGGTAAGCAACTGATCCAACTTTTTCCATAATTTCATATGGTCCAATGAACCTTGGACTCAGCTTTCATTTCTTACCAAATCGAATCACACTTTTCCACGGTGAAACTTTGAGAAAAACATGATCACCTAACTCAAAAGATAGATCCTTCCTCCTATTACCTGCATAACTTTTCTGTCTCCTCTGAGTTGTTCTCATGTGTTTCTGAATCAAATGAACTTTTTCTGCCATCTCTTCTACCAATTCTGGTCCCATCAGCATCCTTTCACCCACATCATCCCAAAAATATGGAGATTGACACCGCTTTACATATAATTCCTCAAACGGTGTCATATGTATATTGGAATGAAAACTGTTATTATATGAAAATTCAACCAAAGAATGATGTTGGTCCCAAATTCCTTGATAATCCATCGAACAATCACGTAGCATATCCTCCAAATTCTGAATTTTTCATTCTTACTTACCATCTGATTGAGGATGAAAAGTTGTACTAAAATTTAATTTAGTACACAATGACTTCTTAAGGCCTTTCCAAAAGTTAGAAGTAAACTTGGGATCACGATCAGATAGAATGGAGAGAGGAGCTCCATGTAACTTGACTATCTCTTTAAGATAAAAACGGGAAAGTTGATCTAGGGAAAAAGTATCTCGTATAGGAAGGAAATGAGCATATTTAGTCAAGCGATCGACAATAACCCAGATTGAATTATTACCTCGAGATGTCTTCGGAAATCCCACAACGAAGTCCATGGATATATTCTCCCATTTCAACTCTGGCACTGGTAAAGGATGAATCATCCCTTTCGGTAATTGCCGCTCTGCTTTAACCTAATGACAAGTCAAACACTTCACAATAAAATCAGCAATATCTTTTTTCATTCCATCACACCAGTAATACTCCCACAGATCTCTGTACATCTTAGTACTACGAGGATTAACTAAAAACGGGGAACTATGAGCTTCACATAACAACTCTCTCTTCAACTGTGAATCACAAGGCACACACAATCTCTTCCCAAATCTCAAAACACAATCATTATCAATGTTGAATTCCGGTAACTTACCCTTCTAAACCAGCTCTACCTTTTTCTGCAACTCACTGTCTTGCTTCTGTGATTGCTTGATTCTGTCTGATAGAGAATATTTCACTGATACCTGAAGCAAAACAGAAGGACATCCTGCGCCAACAAATCTTATGCCAAAGTTCATCAAATCCTTAACTAAAGGATCATTTTCTAAACACAAAATTGTTAATGAATCATTACTTTTTCTACTCAAAGCATTAGCCACTTTATTTGCTTTTCCCGAATGGTAATGAATTGTACAATCATAATCCTTGATTAATTCTAGACATCTCCTATGTCTCAGGTTCAATTCTTTCTAAGTAAATATTAATTTAAACTTTTGTGATCATTATAAATTTCATACTTTACTCCATACAAATGATGCCTCCAAATTTTTAAAGCAAAAACAACAACAGCTAATTGCAAATCATGTGCTGGGTAATTTACCTCCTGGGTTTTCAATTGACGTGAAGCATATGCAATTACCTGATCATTATGCATAAAGACACAACCAAGTCCCTTCAACGAAGCAACACTGTATATAATAAACTCACCATTCCTTGAAGGAAGTGACAAAACTGGAGCATTCACAAATCTTCTTTTCAACTCCTGAAAACAATAATCACATTCTTTAGTCCAGATAAACCTAACACCCTTCTGAGTTAGCATAGTCATTAGACTAGAAAACCGTGAATAATTTTCAACAAACCTTCGGTAGTAACCTAGAAAACCAAGAAATATATGGATCTCGGTTACATTTGGGGGTCTTGGCCATTTTTCAACAACTTTTGTTTTTTCCGGATCCACAGTTATTCCATCTATAGAAACAATATGACCAAGGAACGAAATTTGTTGCAACCAAAACTCACACTTTCTGAATTTCCCATAAAATTTCTTTTCTTTTTTGGTTTTCAAAATAACCCTTAAATGTATTTCATGCTTCTCTTTACTTTTAGAAAACACCAAAATATCATCAATGAAAACAACCACAAACTTATCCAAGAACTCATGGAAAATTCTATTCATAAGGTCCATGAATACAGTAGGTGCATTGGTTAGCCCAAAAGGAATTACTACAAATTCATAATGGACATATCTTGTACGAAATGTGGTCTTCAGAGTATCTTCTTCCTTTACCTTCAACTGATGGTAACCCGATCTCAGGTCAATCTTTGAGAAAAAATGAGCTCCCTGGAGCTGATCAAACAAATCATCGATATGAGGCAAATGATATTAGTTCGTAATAGTGATGTTATTCAAGGCTCTATAATCAATGCAAAGTCTCATTGATCCATCTTTATTTTTAAAAAATAAAACAAGAGCACCCCATGGTTATGTGCGAGGTCGAATTAAACCTTTCTCTAATAAATCTTGCAATTGCTCCTTCAACTCTAAAAGTTTAGTTTGAGCCATTCGATATGGGGTTTTGAAATTGGATTAGCATCAGGAACTAAGTCAACAGTAAATTCACCTTCCTGATCTGGTATTATTCTAGGAAACTCCTCAGGAAAAACATCAGGATACTCATTTACCACTGGCACATCATTAATCAGAACAGTTCCACTATTTTCAACGATATGTGCAAGGTAACATTCATTTCCATATTTTACAAGTTTATCGGCCTCTTGGTATGTTATCAACAGTAAGGGTTCATTCTTGTACACAAACTGAAAGTCTTTCTGAAAAGAAACTTCTTTATCTCTATAGTAAATCTTAGCATGGTAAATAGAGAGCCAATCCATACCCAAGATAACATCAAACTCTACTAGAGGTAAAACAATAAGGATTGCAAGTAGGTTCTTTCCATGGATAAGGATAGGATGATTCTTATAAATTATTTTTGCCTCAACATTTCCCCCAGGTGTTTTTACCACAATTTCAGGAGTCATTTCTTGATATGGTATTCCCATTTTACTAGAAAAGTTTTCAGAGATGAAAGAATGTGTAGACCCCAAAACAAACAACACACTGGCATAATCTGAAAAAACAAACAAAGTAACTGATACAACTTCATTTGATGTCCTGACATCTGCTGAAGTAGTTGCAAAGGATTTCACCACCCCTTTTTGCTTGTAGTCTAACTGCTTCCCATCACTCAAGCTCTTTTTCGGACACTCGTTTGCATAGTGACCCATCTCATTGCACTTTTTCACCAACTGTAAATCAAATTTGGACTTACCATGACCTTGATCATTTCCAGTGCAATCATGAGCCTTATGTCCCATCTTACCACATCAGTAGCACTTTCCAGAATTCAGAAGATATTCCCCAGCATGCCTTTTACCACATTTATCACAAAATGGAAACATATTTTTCTTACCGTCAGACCTTTTTGAAGAATTCTTTCATTTCTCCTGCCACCTCGGTCTCTTCTTCCGCTGGTTGTTATAGAACACTTGATCATCGGAAAACTCCATTTCCACCTTCTCAGCACATCGAACAAGTTTTTCATAACTTTTGAACTCACGAGAAGCTAAAGACCTTTGATACTTTGGCTTTAACAATGAGTAAAAACGGTTAATTTTACTATCAAGATCTCAGATAAAATTTGGAGCATACCTTGACAATCGAGTGAACCTTTCATCATAGGTAGCCACTGAGTCTTCCTCTTGACTCAATTCCAGGAATTGTTTTTCCATCCTAAGATGAAAAACCTTAGGAAAATATTTCTCAAGAAACATACCTTTTAATTCATCCCAGTGAAGATCATCAATCTCATCACTATCCCTGACATTTTTCATCATCGACCGCCACTGATCTACTTCACCCTCCAAATGGTAAATATAAAGACTAACCTTTTGATTTTTTGAACACCACATGACATTGAAAATATTCTCCAATGCTTTAATCCACCCTTAAGCTAGCACAGGGTTAGATGATCCTCTGAATGATGGGGGATGTTGCCTCATGAAATGTTCCACCACTGACATGTTCCTCTGCGGTTGATCTGGCTGATCTCGTGCATGAATACCGCCACCATTTATCGCTTGAGTCAACTGCGCCATTACTACAACAAACTGTTCCGTTCCAATTCCGACCATATCAGGATGCTGATTCGGAAGGTTATTTCCTTTTGTATGCCTTCCTAGCACTACTTTAATGTTTCCTCTGTAGAAAACCATTCTGAACAAACATGTCTTAGATGAAGCAACATGGTAATCTTCGAATTCTATATCATTTCAATTTTACCATAAAAATATTTTTGGATAATCATTTAATAGAATTCTAATTCCTAAAGTTCTCTAAACCGACCATTGATACGAACTATAGGGCCCAAACCTTAAACCATACTTAATATTGAATTAAATGAATAATTCACATTGAGGATATTTTCAGGTTTAGAGTTTTAGTGAATTAGGGCATAACTATTACATCTCAAAAGATTACAAAGTAGACACTTCTACTATGTTTCCATAAAATAAAAACTCTTAAAAAGAAACAAGTCTAGTTCCATGTTTTAGATAGCATGACTTTTCCTTGATCCCGTCCTTGACCATATTCCACATTAATTCATGTGAAAAACATTTCAAAAACTTGGGATAAGCATAAAAAGCTCATTAAGGGATAAAACAGTACGAAATGAAAACATATTTCCATGTATAAAATCATACTTTACTCATAAAACATAAGAATTTTAACATACCTCATCAAATCATGAATAAATCATAGAAATCATAGGACATAAAGTTAACTTGAGGCATTCATAACATTCTTTCATAGGGAGTAACCCTCATGGTTACATTTTGAATACCCATCACAGTATATTCACTATATATCTTCGGAGAAACCTTAACGTTTAACTCCTTCATGTTACCCAATGCATTGGAGAGCTATATCGGGCTCACTCGCCCTTAGTTTATCACAGAACCATCAATCTTCATAACAATGCCCAAGAACCATAACATAATCGTATCACGTAAAACATACATAAAGGAAACATAACATTTCCACATTTCAATCAAAAGATATCAATACAATACATTGATATAATAAAAACATTATGAAAACCATTTTCAATACCCAAATAAAATAAAATTAATACATGGTATTTATTTTTCATTTTAAAAAAAAGTTAGGTTATGGCTTGTAGAGGAAGCCGAAACTCAAATAATGGTCATGGCGGCGGAGAAGTTGTTTTCGCCGCATACGTACAACAAAAAAACATTCCTTTTGTCGTTTAGTAAGACTCTTCGTATAAAAAAAGATTCTTTTTGAATAAGCATAAAATTCAAAGGGGTTTATACACCGTATAAAATAAAGTTGTGTATAAAACAAAATATGCCTCAATGAATGGAGATTGAGATGAAGTCCCTTACCTCGTGTCTGAAGTGACTCAATTGCTCTTTAATCTCCTGAATAATAAACTTGAGTTAATTTCTACTTTATTAAGAACCTTTTTCAAGTTCATTATTCCTTTTATATCACTTATTACTATGTCATGAACACTATGTAATTATTTATGTTAATAACGGCCGTTTTAAAGATCATTGGTACTTGAGTCAAAAATAAACTCTTTATAATTACAAGTTGTTAATGTATCCATTATATACAGAGTTATATTCATTATTTAGATATCATATATAACATATATATCTAGTATATACATACATTTATAATATTCCATAACATTTAGAGGTAATAAATGAAATGCACCGTTCATGGAGACGGTAAGCCGTACGTATGCATGAATGCTACTTTAATTTATATTTTGTATTTTATGGAATGGAATCATAATGACATAAAGGTATATTATAAATCCAGTATAATTTCATATATAATATCATTAACTCCATCCTTTATACGTCCCACATATGGCATTTACAAATCAAATCACTTTGAGAGGGCGGTAGTCCGCACTTCCTAAAATGAAGATATCACGTATACCCATAATGGAAGCCATAAAGGTATTCCATAAATGAAAAATACAGAAGCATAAGGAAAAAATAAAAATATTATATATCATATATAAATATAGTGTCATCTTAATGGCCACCTTTGATGGTGTTAGAAGAATATTGAACAATCATCGTTTCGTGAGGCAGAAATTCACCATCCACGGAAACATCATGCTCTTTAACCATTAGATGAAGTTTTGTGTAAGTGTAGCTCTAATACTTCTCATAACAACATCCTAGTATATTTAAGATACTGTTTTTGTTACAAAATAATGGAATAATACGAGTTTGGGGGGTTGGAGAAGCAAAATAAAACATAAGAACACAAGGGAAGACACTACCTTTAAAACGGGAAACTCTTTTTGATTTGAGCTCAAAGGCTTCCTTGGAAAGACTTATGCCCAAATTGAGGCTTCTAGGAGTAAGAGAGAGATGTGGAGAGACAAAATGGACAGGATTTGGCCGATCCAAAGGCTTGACAGGTGTGGTTAAGGTGGTAGAGGTGGGGGCCTTTTATAAGAGGAGAGGAGGGCCACTCTTGGAAAGTTATAAAAGGTAACTTTATTATAAAATGATTTTCAGATTTTAAAGGTCCCAAAATTATATATTTCGAGGATAATGTTATAAGGGTTCTAAATCCACCATTCTAATAGGTTTTTGATATGTTTAGGTCTTAGATTTTACATTATCTTTTCATTTTTTTTAAATCATTAAATAATGAGGTAATCACTGCATCATCATGGTGTCATGAATAATTATATTTATTTAATGTCTAAAAATTATAAAAAAATATCATGATGTAGGAAATTATTTTAGATTTCTAATGAATATTTATAGTCAAAATTATGACTTGTATAACCCCATTTAAACATTGTTTTAGTAAAACAACACATGTTTGTGACATTTTTCTTTTAACATTAAATAAAAAGTTATTAATGTCATTTTTCTACCAAGGTGGCTCCATGGGGTCCCCAAGTTTACGCATGGATTGTCTTGGTCTTCCATGACACATCCAATAAGGTTAGGATATGTTTCATGGTCATTTCATATTATTAAAACATTATTTTTACCTTAAATTACACTAATTACCTCTAATCGCGATTAAAAACTTAAAAGTCACTATTCACCAAAAAATTATTTTAATCCCATTAAACCACAATTTAATTCCTAATGAAAACCATGAATGTTGGATTTTTGAAATTCAAAACAGAGAAGTGGTAAAATTTCATTTAAACGAAAAATCAGTTTTTTTAAGTACCACTTAGTGGTTTCACTATTCATAAAAATTGATATTTTTTCAAAAAAATACCAAAACATCACCCTAAGGTATATTTGATATTCCAAATTCAAAATTGATGTCTATTTTACAAAATTAAAAGCATATAAGTTACATTAATTAATTTAATAATTATTTCCCGCTGTCAGAACAAATAGCGTGTTTTTATGAAACAATATATATCAAAAGATTGACACTAGTTTAAGTCCAATTTCAAAGTGAAATTAATTCCAACGACCACTATTGGATTAAATGGTAAAAATTTATTCTAATTTTACCTTAAAACCAATTAAATAGATAGTCTAATCATATTAATAGATTATATTAAAAAGAGGTTTTGAATTAAAATACAACATTTTTCCCTATTCATTAAAAAAAATAAACTTTATCGGAAAAATACGAAAAATTTACACAAAGTAAATTTTGATGTCCCGATTCTAAATAAGAATTTTATTTGGTCAAAAAAATGTATAAGAGTGACCAAAACTATATTTAAAGATAGTTTTCCATCAAAAGGCGATAAGTGGACCTTTAGTGAAAAGTAGAGTATATATGCCTAGAATTGAATTATTTTCATATTTTAAGCCTTTATCCTTTATTGGATAAATGTAATAACATTTAACAAACATATATAATCATATTTTAGTTATTTCTATTCATTCCTGCCAATAAAATGATTACGTGTTAACTACAATTTAAAATAATATTATTTTTATTACTAGTGTGCGACTTAAGATTTCAAAGAAACACTTTGTTGCGTATCGGGTATGCTATCGAACATAGAAACCCCTTTAAAGTAAAATTAATATTTAATTCATAAATATTAATAAGTATGAAAATGTATTATTCCTTATTTACCGGGGATGTTACATCCTTCCCCCCTTTTGGGATTTGCGTCCTCGCGATTTTATTCACTTATCAAAATAAGTGGGGGTATTTATCCCTCATAGCATTTTTAGATTCCCACGTTGCCTCTTCAACCATATGGTTTTTCCACAAAAACTTTACGTGATGAATTACCTTATTCCACTACACTTGTTCTCTATGGTCAAGAATCTGGACTGGTTGTTCTTCATAAGAGAGATTCTCTTCCAACTGAACTACCTCTGGGCTCAAAACATGAGATGGATCTGGCATATACTTTCTCAACATCGAAACATGAAAAACATTGTGTACCTAAAATAAACACAGAGGTAAATCCACATGGTATGCAACTGATCCAACTTTTTCCAGAATTTCATATGGTCCCATGAACCATGGATTCAGATTTCCTTTCTTACCAAATCGCATCACAATTTTCCATGGTGAAACTTTGAGAAAAACATGATCACCTACCTCGAAAGATAGATCCTTCCTCCTGTTGTCTGCATAACTTTTCTGTCTGCTCTGAGATGTTATCATGTGTTTCTGAATCAATTGAACTTTTTCTGCCATCTCTTCTACCAATTCTGGTCCCATCAGCTTCCTTTCACCCACTTCATCCCAAAAAAGCTGGAGTTCGACACTGCTTCCCATATAATGCCTCAAACGGTGCCATCTGTATACTGGAATGAAAACTGTTATTATATGAAAATTCAACCAAATAAAGATGTTGGTCCCAACATCCCTAATAATCCATCGAACAACCACGTAGAATATCCTCCAAAGTCTAAATTGTTCATTCTGACTTCCCATCTAATTGAGGATGAAAAGCAGTACTAAAATTTAATTCAGTACCCAACGACTTCTGAAGGCCGTTCCAAATGTTATAAGTAATCCCGAGATCACGATTAGATTCAATAGTGAGAGGAACTCCATGTAACCTGACTATCTCTTTAAGATACAAACGGGATAGTTGATCTAGGGAAAAAGTATCTCGTATAAGAAGGAAATGAGCAGATTTAGGCAAGCAATCAACAGTATCCCAGATTGCATTATTAACTCAAGATCTCTTTGGTAATCCCACAACGAAGTCCATGGATATATTATCCCATTTCCACTCTGGCACTAGTAAAGGCTGAAGCATCCCTTTAGGTAACTGCCACTCTTCTTTAACCTTCTAACAAGTCAATCACTTCACAGTAAAATCAGCAATATCTCTTTTAATTTCATCCCACCAGTAATACTCCCACAGATCTCTGTATATCTTAGTACTGCCAGGATGAACTGAAAACGGGGAAATATGAGCTTCATATAACAACTCTATCTTCAACTGTGAATCACAAGGCACACACAATCTCTTACCAAATCTCAAACACACAATCCTTATCAATGTTGAATTCAGGAAACTTACCGTTCTGATCCAGCTCTACCTTTTTCTGCAACTCACTATCTTTCTTCCGTGCTTTCTTGATTCTGTCTGATAGAGAAGATTTCACTGATACCTGAAACAAAACAGAAGGGCATCCTGCACCAACAACTTTTATGCCAAAGTTCATCAAATCCGTAACCAAACGATCACGTTCCAAAGACAAAATTGTTAATGAAGCATTACTTTTTAGACTCAAAGCATCAACCACATTATTTGGTTTTCCCGGATGGTAATGAATTGTACAATCATAATCTTTGGTTAATTCTAGCCATCTCCTCTATCTCATGATCAATTCTTTCTAAGTGAATATATACTTTAAACTTTTGTGATGAGTATATATTTCACACTTTACTCCATACAAATGATGCCTCCAAATTTTTAGAGAAAAAACAACAACAGCTAATTTCAAATCATGTGTAGGGTAAATTACCTCATGATTTTTCAACTGACGTGAAGCATATGAAATTACCTGATCATTATGCATAAGGACACAACCATGTCCCTTCAACAAAGCATCACTGTATATAACAAACTCACCATTCCTGGAAGGAAGTTCCAAAACTAGAGCATTCACCAATCTTCTTTTAAACTCCTGAAAACAATCATCACATTCTTTTGTCCTGATAAACATAACACCCTTTCGAGTTAGCTTAGTCATTGGACAAGATAACCGTGACAAAGTTTCAAAAAACCTTTGGTAGTAACCTGAAAAACCAAGAACACTATGGATCTCGATTACATTTGTGGGTCTTGGCCATTCTTCAACAACTTTTGTTTTTGCAGGATCCAAAGTAATTCCATATTTAGAAACAATATGACAAAGGAAAGAAATTTGTTGCAACCAAAACTCACACTTTCTGAATTTCCCATACAATTTCTTTTCTTTTAAGGTTTGAAAAATAACCCTTAAATGTCTTTCATGATCCTATTTACTTTTGGAAAACACTAAAATATCATCAATGAAAACAACCAAAAACTTATCCAAGAACTCATGGAAAATTCTATTCATAATGTCCATGAATATAGCAGGTGCATTGGTTAGACCAAAAGTCATTACTACAAATTCATAATGGCCAGATCTTATACGAAATGCGGTCTTCAGTATATCTACTTCATTTACCTTCAACTGATGGTACCCCGATCTCAGGTCAATCATTGAAAAAAAACTGAGCTCCCTCGAGCTGATCAAACAAATCATCGATATGAGGCAAAGGATATTTGTTCTTAACAGGGATGTTATTCAAGGCTCAATAATCAATTCAAAGTCTCATTTAGCCATCTTTTTTTTAAAAAATAAAACAATAGAACCCCATGGTGATGTGGTAGGTCGAATGAAACCTTTCTCTAATAAATCGTGGAATTTCTCCTTCAACTCTAAAAGTTCAGTTGGAGCCATTCGATAAGTGGATTTTGAAATTGGCTTATCATCAGGAACTATGTCAACAGTAAATTCAACTTCCCGATCTGGTATTATTCCAGGAAACTCATCAGAAAAAAATAAGGATACTCATTTACCACTGGCACATCATTAATCTGAATAGTTCCCTAGTTTTCAACGATATCTACAAGGTTACATTCATTTCCATCTTTTACAAGTTTCTCGACCTCTTGATATGTTATCAACAGTAAGGGTTCATTCTTGTACACAAACTAAAAGTCTTTCTGAAAAGAAACTTCTTAAGCTCTACAGTAAATCTTAGTATTGTAAATAGAGACCCAATCTATACCCATGATAACATCAAACTCTACAAGAGGTAAAACAATAAGGTTTTCAAGTAGGTTCTTTCCATGGACAAGGATAAGAATATTCATATAAATTCTTTTTGCCTCGAAATTTCTCCCAGGTGTTTTTAACACATGTTCATGATTCATTTCTTGAGATGGTATTCCCATTTTACTAGAAAAGTTTTCAGAGATGAAAGAATGTGTAGACCCTGAATCAAATAACACACTGGCATAATCTGAAAAAACAATAAAAGTACCTTATACAACTTCATTTGATGGCCCGACATCTGCTGAAGTAGTTGCAAAGGATTTCACCACCCCTTTCTGCTTGTAGTCTAACTGTTTCCCACCACTCAAGCTCTTTTTCGGACACTCGTTTGCATAGTGACCCATCTCATTGCACTTAAAACATTTCACCAACTGTAAATCAAATTTGGACTTACCATCACCTTGATCTTTTTCAGTGCAATCACGAGCCTTATGTCCCATCGTACCACATCGGTAGCACTTTACAGAATTCAGAAGACATTCCCCAGCATGCCTTTTACCACATTTATCACAAACTGGAAACATAGTTTTTTTACCGTCAGACCTTTTTGAAGAATTATTTCCTTTCTCCTGCCACCTCGGTCTCTTCTTCTGCTAGTTGTTATAGAACACTTGATCATCGGAAAACTCCATTTCCACCTTCTTAGCACATTGAACAAGATTTTCATAACTTTTGAACTCATGATAAGCTAAATCCCTTTGATACTTTGGCTTTAACCCTGAGTAAAAACGGTTTATTTTACTATCAAGATCTCGGATAAAATTTGGAGCATACCTTGCCAATCGAGTGAACCTTTATTCATAGGCAGCCAGTGAGTCTTACTCTTGCCTCAATTCTAGGAATTGTTTTTCTATCCTAAGCCGAACTACCTTAGGAAAATATTTCTCAAGAAACATACTTTTGAATTCATCCCAGTGAAGATCATAAATCTCATCACTATCACTGATATTTTTCATCATCGACCACCACTGATCTGCTTCTCCCTCCAAACGGTAAATAGAAAGACTTACCTTTTGATTGTCTGAACACCCCATGACATTGAAAATCTTCTCCAGTGATTTAATCCACCCTTCAGCTAGCACAGGGTCAGATGATCCTCTGAATGATGAGGGATGTTGCCTCATGAAATGTTCCACCACTGACATGTTCCTCTGCGGTTGATCTGGCTGATCTCGTGCATGGTTACCGCCACCATTTATCACTTGAGTCAACTGTGCCATTACTACAACAAACTGTTCAGTTCCAATTCCAACCATCTCAAGATTCTGATTCGGAAGTTTATTTCCTTCTTTATGCCTTCCTAGCACTGCTTCCCTGTTTCCACTGTGGAAAACCATTCTGAACAAACATGTCTTAGATGAAGCAACATGGTAATCTTCAAATGCTATATCATTTCAATTTGACCATAAAATAAATATTTTTGGATAATAATTTAATATAATTCTAACTACTAATGTAATATAAACTGACCTTTGATACCAAATATATGGCCCTGGCCTTAAACCTTACTTAATATTGAATTAAATGAATAATTCACATTCAGGATCTTTTCAGGTTTAGAGTTTTAGAGAATTAGGACATAACTATTACATCTCAAAAGATTACAAAGTAGAAACTTCTACTAAGTTTACATAAAATAAAAACTATTAAAAAGAAACATGTCTAGTTCCATGTTTTAGATAGCATGACTTTTCCTTGATCTCATCCTTGACCCTATTCCACATTAAGTCCTGTGAAAAACATTTCAAAAACTTGGGATGAGCATAAAAAGCTCAGTAAGGGATATAAAAGTACGAAATGAAAACATTAGTCCATGTATGAAATCATACTTCACTCATAAAACATAAGCATTTTGACATACCTCATCAAATCATGAATAAATCATAGAAATCATAGGGCATAAAGGTAACTTGAGGCATTCATAACATTCTTACATAGGGAGTAACCCTCATGGTTATGTTTGGAATACCCATCATAGTATATTCCCTAAATCTATTAGGAGAAACCTTAAAGTTTAACTCTTTCGCATTACCCAATGAATTGGAGAGATATAGCGGGCTCACCCGACCTTATTTTATCATAGAACCACCCATCTTCATAAGAATTCCCAAGTACCATAACATAATCGTATCACGTAAAACATCCATAAAGGAAACATACATTTCCACATTTCAATCACAATATATCAATACAACACATTGATATAATAAAACCATTATGAAAAACATTTTCAATACCAAAATAAAATAAATTTAATACATGGTATTTATTTTTCATTTAAAAAAAAGTTAGGTTATGGCTTGTAGAGGAAGCCGGAACTCAAATAATGGTCACAACGGCGGAGAAGTCATTGTCGCTGCATACATACGACAAAAAAACATTATTTTTGTCGTTTAGTAAAACGCTTCATATAAAAAAAGATTCCTTTTGAATAAGCGTAAAAGTCAAAGGGGTTTATACACCATATAAAAGAACGTTGTGTATAAAACAAAATATGCTTCAATGAATAGAGATTGAGACGAAGTCCCTTACCTCGTGTCCGAAGTCACTCAATTGCTCTTTAATCTCCTGAATAATAAACATTAGTTAATTTCTACTTGCTTAAGAACCTTTTTCATGTTCATTATTCCTTTTATATCACTTATTACCATGTCATTAATAGTATGTAATCATTTAAGTTAATAATGGTCATTTTAATGATCATTGTTACTTGAGTCAAAAATAAAATCTTTATAATTACAAGTTGTTCATGTATCCATTATATAAAAAGTTATATTCATTATGTAGATATCATATATATCATATATATCCAGTATATAAATGCACTTATAATATTACATAACATTTAGTGGTAAGAAATGAAATGCATCATTCATGGAGACGGTAAGCCGTACGTACGCATGAACACTACTTTCATTTCTATTTCATATTTTATGGAATGGAATCATAATTACATAAAGGTATATTATAATTCTAGTATAATTTCATATATAATATCATTAAATCCATCCTTTATACATCCCACATATGGAATTAACGAATCAAATCACTTTGAGGGGGCGGTAGTCCGCACTTCCTAAAATGAAGATATCACGTAAACCCATAATGGAAGCCATAATGGTATGCCATAAATGAAAAATACAGAGGATTAAGGAAAAAATAAACATATTATATATCATATATAAATATAGTGTCATCTTAATGGCCACCTTTTAAGGTTTTATAAGAATACTGAACAATCATCGTTTCGTGAGGTAGAAATTCGTCATCCACGGAAACAGTATGATATTTAACCATTAGAAGAAGGTGTGTGTAAGTGTAGCTCTAATACTTCTCAAACAAAATCCTAGTATATTGAAGATACTGGTTTTGTTACAAAATAAAGGAATAAAAAGAGTGTAGGGGGTTGGAGAATCAAAATAAAACATAAGAACACAAGAGAAGACACTACCTTTAAAACGGGTAACTCTTTGTGATTTGAGATCAAAGGCTTCCTTGGAAAGAATTATACCCAAAGTTAGTCTTTTAGGAGTAATAGAGGGATGTTTAGAGACAACATGGGCAGGGGTTGGCTGATACAAAGGCTTGAGAGGTGTGGCTAAGGTGGTAGAGGTTGGGCAGTTTTATAAGAGGAGAGGAGGGGCACTCTTGGAATGTTATAAAAGGTTACATTATTATCAAATTATTTTCGGATTTTAAAGGACCCAAAATTATATATTTCTAGGATAAGGTGATAAGAGTTCGAAATCCACCCATCCAATAGGTTTTTGACAGGTGTAGGTCTTAGATTTTACATTATCTTTTCATTTTATTTAAATCGTTAAATAATGTGGTAATCACTGCATCATCATGGTGTCATAAATAATTTAATTTATTTAATGTATTAAAAATTATAAAAAAATATCATGATGTAATAAATATTTTTAGATTTATAATTAATATTTATATTCAATGTTATTACTTGTATAACCCCATTTAAAAATTGTTTTAGTAAAACAACATATGTTTGTGACATTTTTATTTTAACATTAAATAAAAAGTTATTAATGTCGTTTTCCTACCAATGTGGCTCCATGGGGTACCCAAGTTGACCGATGGATTTTATTTGTCGGCCATGACACATAAAATAAGGGTAGGAAATGTGTCAAGGTCATTTCATATTATTAAAACATTATTTTTACCATAAATTACACTAATTACCTCTAATCGCGATTAAAAACTTAAAAGTCACTAATCTCAAAAAATTATTTTAATCCCATTGAACCAAATTTTACTTCCTAATGACAAAAATTAATGTCGTATTTTTGAAATTCAAAACACATAGGTTGTAAAATTTCATTTAAACGAAAAATCAGTTTTTTAAGTACCACTTAGTGGTTTCACTATTCATCAAAAAATTGATGTTTTCCAGAAAAATAACAAAACTTCACCCTAAGATATATTTGATATTCTGAATTCAAAAATGATTCCAATTTTAAAAAATTCAAAACATATAAGTTACATTAATTAATTTTATAATTAATTCCCGCTGTCAGAACAAATAGTGTGTTTTTATGAAACAATATATATCAAAAGATTTACACTAGTTTAAGTCCAATTTCAAATTGAAATTAATTCCAATGACCACTATTGGATTAAATGGTAAAAATATATTATAATTTCACTTTAAAACAAATTAAAAAGATAATCTAATCATATAAATAAATTAGATTAAAAAGATGTTTTGAATTAAAATACAAAATTTTTCACTATTCGTTAAAAAAATAAACACTATTGGAAAAATACAAATAATTTACACAATGTAAATTTTGATGTCCCGATTCTAAAGAAGAATTTTATTTGGTCCAAAAAATGTATAAGAGTGAAAAAAACTATATTTAAAGAGGGTTCACCATCAAAAGGAAATAAGTGGACCTTTAGTGAAAATTTGAGTATATATGCCTAGAATTGAATTCTTTTCGTATTTTATGACTTTATCCTTTATTGGATAAATGTAAAAACATTTAACAAACATATATAATCATATTTTAGTTATTTATATTCATTCCAACCAATACAACGGCTACGTGTTAACTACCATTTAAAATAATATTATTTTATTACTAGTATGCAACGTAAGATTTCAAAGATACTCTTTGGTGCGTATCGGGTACACTATCGAACATAACAACCCCTTTAAAGTAAAATTAATATTTAATTCGTAAATATTAATAAGTATGAAAATGTATTATTCTTTATTTACATGGGATGTTACAATATTGAATGGTTCTTAATAAATAGATGGATTATGATCCCAGGATAAAATCCTTTTTCATTATACAGATGGTTTATGTTAATGAAGGAATGATATTTATGAAACCCATTCTTGTTCCAGGGGTTATTCACTTATGGGATGTTTATGAAACCCATTTCTTTTAATGGGTTCTGATATGATGAATGTTTTTTCATATTGGGGAATAAAGATGTATGATATTCACTATGTGGATGTTGGGATCATTATCTACCTCCTATGAATAAGGTAAATATTGATATCTCAAGGGATATATAGGGATGGAATAAGGAGTGATTCCAGTTTTATAATGGATATTCTTCACAATGATGGTCTTCGGATTGATCCTTAACTACTACGATAGTCTGGGGGTGAACCCATTCCACTATGATAGTATTGGAAAATAGCTTTTACTACTAATGAAATTATTTTATATTCTTATGTGTATTCCACAATTCCATGAATTATTCAAATTTTATGCTCTCCTCAATCCATATTTTTATATTCTAATGAAACTTTTATGGGTAAGTGTGAACCATAAACAAATCCAACTGAGTAGACCAAAACCCACTACTAGGGTCCCGCCCATAGAAAAATTCAAAATTCAAATGAATGCTAATGATCAAACATTTCCAAATTCAAAATTCAAAATTAATCATTCTATCTTTGTCCATGAGACACCAAATGTTGTGTGATCCCTTGATTCTCTAACCTTGTCACCTCATAGCCCCATTTTCGCTTCATGACAATCATCACTTCATGCCAAATAACCAGCGAGCCCTTCAACCAGAGTCTGTTATTGTCGTCGTATAAACTACCATGATTAATGTCTTATAAACTACCATGATTTAATTTATGACTCAATACTATGATCTATAAAATTTAGGGTATGGTTTTAATAATTTATTATCAATATATCTTACCCTTTTTCTCAAGTTATTCTTATATGGTCATTGATATCAACCTTTTTTACCCTTATTGAGCATCAAGGAACACTCATTCTTATATTTCATTTCCCATGTTATGAATAAATGTTTTAGGTATGATATATATAAGAAGGTTGATAGTTATCAATATCTAGGAGGGATATGATATAGAACTTGTATAAACTAATTAATTATGTTTCTAATAGTACAATGACAATAGACCTATATGAATGTGGTAGAGATTATTATGTTTTTTTAAAACATATTCATCTATTTTGATGTGATTTATTTGTATGAAAATTATGGTTATCTATAGATATTTCTTTAGAGATTATATGTCAACCACCATTCCTCATGGAAACTGATTTGGGATAGTGTTTTATCCTAAAAATACTCACATCAATGTAAATAACACATATCCATGAATCTCTTTGACTGAAAAATCCATCCGGTCTAAACATACTACACTTCGATTGGTATTTTGTTTCCTAACAGTTATAAATGCCACATATCAACTATTACGAAGAATACATTGATCCCGAGTCACATCCATGGATCTATAATCTTAGACCAAGAAATCATAAACATTTTCAAACTATTTTCTAGCCACCCACATCACACCTAGGCTATGCCATGGCACTTATACCACATTTTAGGACTATTTTCCCTCATCCAATAACTTCCAAAACTAACACATTAAATCTTATAGGGTTCAATTCTAATAAAACATAGTGATATTAGGATTATCCCATCCATGTAAATATTTCATCCACTATTCCTAAGAGAAACCAATGTGATATTGATTATCACCCAACACATCAGACCTTATATTACAATTGAAATTGAAAATTTATTTCCTATATATTTTCAATCCTTGTGGAAAGGAAACACCATTTTTTTCATTTTCCATAAATAGATTATAAATTAAATATTTCTATTTTTAAGGGGTAATTTTTTTTCTAGTTGTAAATACGTTAGGAAACAACTTATGTAGATTTTTTAACATCATTTAAAGTAAAAGGAGTACTTTCATTATTCCAATCTTGTCCAAAGAAAGAGAATAATAACAGCCAAGTTGTATCTTTTTTACACATGTTTTTTAAATAGAAGATATTTTTTTAAATAAAATATGAATCATACCCCTAAATTTAACTGAGGATATAGTAAAATCTATATGATGGTAGGGAAAAATCATTTGGATTATATGATATTTGTTTGTGTTTAGTTTTATATGTTTTTAATTCTTTTATGTTTTCAATATATATATATATTTTGTTATAAATTAATTTTTAGTGTTTTTTGTTTCAATTTTTAAAAAAAATTATTTTGTATTGAATAATAAAATAAAAAATTTGAACACCAAGTCACTTGTAAGGAGTGTGATCGTATTATTAACCATAAATTAATAAATGATTGATGATAAGATTTCTTCTTCCATGGGGTCTATATTTAGTCATTTTATTTATTTTTAAAGAAAAAATTAAATTAGATCCCACAATTTAATAAGTTTTATTATTTTTCCCATACAAATAAAGTTATATTCCATTTTAGGCATTTTCTTTTTTAAATAATATCAATTTAATAAGATAATATTAGAATTGTTTTCATAATAAAACACTTTTTTTGATTTATTTAAAGCTATTCATGAGTACATTTTAATTTGCCTGTTAATATTCACCTAGAGACATATATTTTTAAATTTCTGTTATTAATCTATTTAACCACCATGAAATTATTTATAATTTGATGTACTATTACAATCCTATTTTACCTTTCTAGATCAAAATATTTTTTTTTCTGATATAAATCAATATAAATGTTACAGAAGATTGTTTCATTAGTTTCATTTGGGATATGTCCAAAAATTTCATGGGAATAGTGTTGTTGTGGATTGTCACGACCCGACCCTACCCGGGCTTGAGCCGCAACTACCCCAGGCCCGCCTCCATAGGCCAGGGGCTGGCGACCAGCGCCGAAGGCACAATAACTCGGGGAGGCCTTTTCCTAAGCACCTGCACACACACACGCAACAAAATCAATGAAACAGTGCAGATTAAAAGTAAAGACAAGAAAAGAAAAGAAAAGGGCAAGCAAAGTGAATGAGAACTACTATAAAAATACCACAAAGTGCATCGACCTCTACAAGAAAAAAGTACAAACTGAAAAGAAAAGGGGAAAAACATGCGCCCAACCGAAAAGTGCCACAACCCAGAAACATGTAAACAAAAAGAGAAACAGCTGGCAGATCTCCCACCTAGATCCCAGCCACGACCACCGCACGTGGTCCAAGCTCTCAAGCTCCTACGCTCCACTGAAGTCACGCTCCACCTGTCCGTCATCTGCAAGGGCACACCAAGTGCGGGCAAAGCCCAAGCAGGGGTGAGTATAAAAATACTCAGTAGGATACCCCGAAGGCTCGAGGGAGCAACAAAAAGAGGTACCGAAGGGTGAGTAGTAGAGCGAACAAGGAACAAGTAAGGGAGTACAACTGAAAGTGAAGTAAAGAGTCCAGCTCAACCCAAAAAATGGAAAGTAGGTAGACTCATCCAACCACGGGAAGCTAGACACGAAAAGCACGTGGCATACCCCACACGTCTTCACCTCTCCTGGAAGGAGAGTAGCCAAACCCCAAGGAGTGGGTACTCGAACAAGGTATATACATATCCTTATGCTCAGTTGAGAAGCCCGAACAACGTCGTAAGGGGATCACCATCCCATAGCTCAGCCCAAGAAAATGAGTCGCCAACAGTCCCTGACATAACCCTATCATCGTCGCCCAGCAACCCACACTTCTTCCCTGAACCACAAGCCAAGGGACTCAGTTACCACACCTTGATACTATCCACTTTGGGAGGCACTGACTCGCCCGCACGGTTTTAGATCGCGTCACAAGAACGCGTCTCAGTGGGGAAAGTGCCCCTCGAACTTGAGTGTTCTAGTGAAATTCAAACTACAGCTCGTCACTGCCCCGTAGTCGAGAGGTCTCCTCAAATCCAAAGCTGTCACAACACTGACCCGTACAAACAAGGGTCCCGCTCCGGTAATCATGAAGGTAAGACACAGACTAGCCTATGTGAGAGGACTGAGTCTGAAATGCTAACAGGTGTCCCACTGCCCAGCCCCGCTGGAGGGTAATTCATAACTAGATATCAGGTGACCCACTGCCTAGCCCTGCTGGAGGGTAAACCATAATACATCATCAAGAGACCCACTGCCCATCCCCACTGGAGGGTAGACCTTAATACATCATCAGGCGTCCCACTGCCCAGCCCCATTGGAGGGTAGACTTGGAATAAGTCGACAGGCGACCCACTGCCCAGCCTTGCTGGAGGGTAGACCTGGAACTAGACGACGGGTGACCCACTGCCCAGCCTACTGGAGGGTAGACCCTAAGAGGTAGTCGGGTGACCCACTGCCCAGTATCTGCTGGAGGGTAGACCCTAATAGCGTCGGAAAACCCAGTGCCCAGTTCCTGCTGGAGGGTAGACCCTAAGAGCATCGGGTGACCCACTGCCCAGTCCCTACTGGAGGGTAGACCCTAAAAGCATCGGGTGACCCACTGCCTAGTCTTTGCTGGAGGGTAAACCCTAGAAGTCAGTGAGCAACCCACTGCCCAGCCCTGCTGGAGGGTAAGCCCGAGGAAGTCGATGAGTAACCCACTGCCCAGCCCCGCTGGAGTGTAAAACTCAGAACTGCCCTGGCCACATCCACTGAAGGGTACAACACTGGCCAACCAAACGTGGAGTGGGTATCGTGCAACCACCCAACTCCAGAACAACTCACCTAAGGGGGTTCAACGTCTGTTCCATCACGGGGTTCCACTAGCACCGCTACCCGGCCAATCCATCGCAAGCGAGACCAGGGGAGACCACTCAACCCTGCTGGTCAAACACATAGCACAAAGCCAGGGGAAAACTCCACCCTGCTAGTCAAACAAAAGAACATAAAGGGACCCTCTACGCCGCGGGAGGTCCAAGTACGCCATGCAGAACACGGAACGCACGTGGGTCCCACACGACGTGTGGCCCCAAGTCAACCCCAACTGAGCGCACAACCATCCTCAGGTACAAACAACCACACGTACCTCCAAGCGCTCCCGTATACTCCTAGAGTATACCTCATTCCAGCCCAAAGGCTATCGTGCACACGGCACCCAACGTCAACGCGAAGGCGTGACGTAACAACTCGACCTCAAAGGCCTAGACACGTCCATCCACATCTCGTGGAACATTTACGTCACTCTCCCAAGAGTGCGCGATCACACGCCAAGGGTCCGCTACAGACAAAGTAGGGAGAACCACCACTAGAGAACCTTCCGTGCTTCCACATTTCTCAATATCACACAAGAGGCTCCGCACAACCAAACGGATCGCACCGTTGTAATCCTTGCGAAAAAACACACCAGTTAGACTACTCACTCGCCCGAAACGGTCAACAGGTGGAAAGGGTATTATTCACCATGACCAACCCGCCTGGGGCCCACCCCAGAATCCCGAAACTGAACCAACGGATCACGCCACTGCGATCCCCTCGGAAAAACACACGGGATTGACTACTCAATCACCCAAAATGGCCACCCGGTGAAAAAGGTACTATTCACCGTAGCCCGGTCTGGTGGGACCCACACCACATCTTCGAAAGAGGTCAGGCGGACTGCGCCATCGCAAAGCTCTCAGAAAAAGCATGTCAAATTGACTGCTTACTTACGTGGGACGGGTACCCGGGGAAAAAGATGCCTTCCCTCGTACCGCACACGAGCGGTGCCACGTGGGATCGGCAACCCGTTCCCGAAACTCAACGAACGGATCGCACCGTTGCGATCCTCTCGAAAAAGCACACAAGATGGACTACTCACTTGTCCAAAACGGTCGCCCGATGATAAAGCTAGAAATCACCGTCGACTCCCGAAACGGCCCTCGCGAGGGCCCGCACCATCGTGCCGAATTAGGGCGGGCATACTGCGCTTACGCGACGCCCTTGGAAAAACACCCAACAACGACTGCTCGCACACCCCGAACGGACGACCGAGGAAAAAGTCGCTAGAAGCTGCACGTAGCTCAAAAGATGGGCCGTGGGGCCCGCGCCTCAACTCCAGCCTCAACGCTCGGAACCACCATGGAAACCTCCGCCTCGACGCCAGGGTTTCAACGCCACTGACGGCGCTTAATTCGGACGTCGGACGCGTCCGCGCCGTCCAAAACAACAATCCCGGAAAAACGCTCGTCCACTTAAGGACGCGTCGCGCCTCAGCGACCCCTCGTTTCGGGAATTTAAAATTCCCAAAACCATATCAAAAGCATCGCCTCGATGTAAGCTCCGCGCTACTGCCGACGACACGCAAAACGGACGCCCGTAGCCCGAAATACGAGCATCCAAAGTCTGAGGGGCAAAGCCCCTTGGGCCGGACTGGCCCGGACTGGCCGGTCCGCCCTGCTTGGGCCGGCCCGCGCCGGCCGGCCCGGTCCAGCCGAGCCGCGGGCCGCCGCTCCGTGGCCCGCTCCCCTTCACACACGCGCGCCCGCCGCGCGGGATTGCTCCACCGACCGGCCGACATGGTCGGTCGAGTCCACGCGGAGACCCACCTTTGGCAGGTCTCGGTCTCCCCAGAGGGGTCGCGAGCCGCGACCCCGGACGCCCCCTGGTCTGCGCCCCCAGCCGGCGCCCTCTCGCCGGCTCCCCGCTCCACCGCGACCCCGCCGAAGGCTGACAACCCCGCTCACCGACCGCGCGCCCCGGCAAGCCGCCGCTGCCCTCCGTCGCGCTCGCCCGACCGAGCCACCGCGCCACCCTGCGTCGACGCCGCCGCCGCCACCTCAACCTCGGACCGCCGCCGCCTAAGCCGCCGGACCGCCAGAAACCGCCGGAAACACCCAGAACCTCCCGATTTCCCACAAACTTCGGCGAGCGATTGCGGATGCCTCAGACCCCCGATTTCAAATCCGAAACAAGCGTCGGAAAGAGAAAATTGTATACTACGCGTCCATGGGATTTGTTCGAAGATTAAACAATGAACCAATACTAAAATTGGGGTTCAAAGGGGACTCGTGATTTAAAACTCAAATAACACCACCTACCTCGCTGGGCTTCGCCCGGAGCTTCGCGTCGATCCGCCGGCACCACCGCACCTTGCCGGAGTCGCCTTGCCGGAGCTCGCCTCGCCAGAGCTCGCCTTGCCGGAGGTGAAGGAGGGGGAGGAGGGTTTGAGGAAGAAGAAGAAGGGGGGGGGTGTTTAAGTACAAATCACTTAAACGCCCGCCCGTCAGCCCCGAACCCGAACTCCCGACGGGGTCGGGATTTATCCTCCCCTAGGCTAAGAACCACGTTCTGAGCGCAACGGCGGTCTCGGAATTTTATTCCGAGATCCCGTTCAAAAGTTACTAAACTTAGCGCCCGAGGCCGCCAAATTACGAAAACGCCCCTGGGGCCATTCTTCACAGACGGCCCGCGCCCGCGAAACTTATTCCCCTCCTAGGGTAAACGGAACGTTCCGAACTCAACGGTACCCTCGGTTTTCCAATCCGAGCCACCGTTTAAGAGATACTAGCGTTTCTCCATTAAACGAATTAATTAATTAATTAATTAATCCCTTTAACGTTCCAGAACCGGGCGAGGGGTCCAAACATCCCGCGCCGACAAGTTTTATGTTGTTCCTAGGGTAAACACCCCATTCCGGACCCATCCGTACACTCAGATCCCTGATCCGGAACTCCTTTTAGGAGTTATCCCATTTATTTAGCGTTTCCAGTGTGAATGCACTGAAAATTTAATTCCGGCCACTCCGGGGCTCGGAATCGCACGCCGTCTGAAGGCGCTGCTCTGGAATATCATCAAGAATATTCCAAAGTCTTTCATAGAAAATCCCGGGTTCTTACATGGATATTGTTTTTATCATGATAATAGTTAAATTTTATCAATTATTGTATTTCCTATAACCCCCTTATTATCTAAGAAATGAAAAATGCAAAACCTGTATGTGAAAAATGTTGAAGTGTTTAAAAAGTAGATAACATATTGAATTATTTCGCTGATATCATTGTATTAAATTTCTAACAATAAAGTTAAATAGAATATATTATTGAGTGATATTAATTATATAGATCTCAGTGAGCCTTCTTTCATTGTGTTTGAAATGTTATCCTGAAATGCACTTTAATATTTTAAACCATGTATTTGAGCATGTGTTTTCATATTAACCTACCATACCTCAACCATTTAATGGATCTAAATTAAAATACATCATGATCATTTTATATTTATTATCAATTTTTTTAGAGAGACAATAGTTATTATAAACTTATGGAAATATAAAAGGTCTTTTGAATATGAGCTCCATATAATTGTTTTCTTTAGTAAGAACTGAAATCTCATTCTTTATGAAGTATTTTAAAAACTTTTTAAATGGATTTATTATTTGTTGAATAATAAATTCTAAATTGGTTTCGATAATGTGGGTTGGATAACATATATAATTGGATGGGAAACTATGCTCATCATCAATTGGTTTTAGGATAGATCCGTATAAGGGATTATGTGTTGGGATTGGATGGTCTATATTAGAGAAAAAAGGTTACTAAGAAGAGGCATTAGTGCCATGGAGTGGCCTATGTGTGATGAAGGTGGCCCCAACCTGGTTTCAAAATGAAAATAGTGGATTAATTGAATCGTGTGAATCCACTGTTCCTTGCATTTAAATTTTTATAAATATTGATATTAAGGTGGTGAGTCCTCATGGTGATAAATTTGTGGCGTAAGATGTTTGGATCTGATAGACTGTCACTGATGTGGGTCCTGATTGTTTTTATTTGGTTTAAGGGTAGGAACTTTTATGTTTGAGCACTATCCCACATTTTTTTCAGAAGGATTGGTGGAAAAAATTTAATATTTTATTATCTAATACTACTATCAATAATTCGGGTTAGGATGAAACACAAGAATTTATTATGTGTTAGGCCTAGAGAGTCATCAAAATAGGAATAAGGATCCTATAAATACAAATATCCTAGTTTTCTAGAGCCTATTCATTTATTTATTACATTGGTATAATTACATTGAAGTTGTATCCTGAAGGACTGGATATTCTAGTAGTTTTGGAAACCATAATTCATAGATGTACTTTACATTACAACATAAAAGAAAAAACATAGAAACTCTTTTGGAAACACATATAAAATCATAGATTATCTCTTCTATTCATTCGAAATATTCATCTTCGCATCCTTGGGAAAAATAAAACATTAGAAAGGGGTGAGCTCAGATACTTAGTAAGGTTATGAAATACAGTAGTATCAAATATAATACGTTGTGGTGAATATATAAAAGAACACATTCCATTAAAACATAATCATGACCATAAAATTTGAGGAACTAAAATATAACTAAATACATTAATAATATAACATAACTGTGGAAATTCTACTCATTGAATAATCACATATACAATCAATTTCATAATGAAGTAATGCATAATCACAGACATCATAAACATACTATCAAGTCCTCATCTAGGACACCATATATAATGAATAAAAACTCACTCCATATTGCCTCATTAGACCTAATAATCCATTAATAGGATATCGAATGCTCAATAAATCACCTACCAAGTCCAATGGATTTCTTGTATGAATGAGGATTGATATAAATAACATATACATATGATGTGTAAATAACATTCCCGAATCTGTAAACCTAATCACTATCCATTCTGAGTAGTATAGTGAATGGTATTAAGATATAACATTGAGAGAAACATTGATCGTAAACCATTTAATAAAATATGGTTTATGATATACATAAGATATAAGTATAAAAAATAATAAAATTCAACACATATGTTTAAATGAATGAAAATTCTATAATAAAATTATTGATAATTTCTTAAGAGAAATACACCTTTTACTTTGCAATGAATAGTTTTTTTTGGAAAAATCACTTGAATTTTTCATAATTGTTTGAATAAAACCAAAAATGAATATATATTTTTTTCATTCTTAAATTAGTGATTTTAGAAATATAATTGTGTCTTAATATAAATTTTGTATTTTACATGAAAATTTGAATGAAATTGAGACATTCCCATTAATCGAGCTTACATATCAGGAATAAATGAGAAGTCACCCTTATAAAACATTTTTCTCCCATAAAATAATTATGATCTAATCTAGATATATGATTTTTTAACATATATATATAAACATATGTATAATTTATAAAAAAAATTATACAAAAATAATTAATAATTATATTGGTTTATATATGGAGAAAGAACACCCCAAAAGAAAATCGAAGTTTCAGAGGAAAATCATTATACTATGTCTGAATGTGTTCTGCACATGACCATAACATCATAGATAATCAAATTAAATATATTAATTAATTAATTATCAACATTTTATTCATGTATTTTATTTAATATAATTTTATTATGTTTATTTATATCCTTTTTATGAGTTATAAGGTACAATTTTATTGCTCAAGAGCATTTATTTCCTTGGTTTTCATAAACAGTACACGTGTATATGTGTTTGGTAGTTCATGTGGAATGTGTACAATTATACATAATTGAATTTATAATATATTAATGAAAATATGTAATTTTAAAATTTAATATTTTTCATTTGGTTATATGGTATGAGGATTAGTCATTATATAAAAAATTACTGATAATCATTTTGATTACATCGGTGGGTTTTCGATCATTACAAACTAGTTTTGTCAAATGAATTAATATTTTTTATATATAATAGTTATAGAGAATTAAATAAAATGTATTAAATATATTAAAGTCACGTTTAATCTTTAAAATGGGTTCATTTCCATCCTTTAAGGAGAAATTGAAGAAAGAAAATCTGTTTTCTACAAATGATGTAAATTGCCACCTCACAGAGGATAATTTCCTTTTGAAAATAAAAGAGATATAGAAAGGAGTTTGAGGAAGGATATACCGTTAACAAGATATAATTCTATTATATATTTGATATTGGAGTTAACATGCTCATTTCGATAGAGCATGTGATGATAGAATATTAAAATAAAAGTACTTGAAAAAACATTGAAAAGAAAAAGAAGTGGATTTTACCACTTGAATAATCCTCCATGAGAACCACCTTAAGAGGACTGGATTTAGTATTTTTTTCAATACTAAGAGATCATAGACGCGGGGGAGAGTATTTTAGAGAGGATTTTGAAGAAATATTTCGTGATTCATGGCTTAGATGTGGGAGTAGAATTAGTGGTGAGGGGTGGTATTTATAATGGGGGAGAGAGGTGATTTCCCAAAATTTTATTCATTATTTTATTATTTTCCACAAACAAAGAAATAGTGTTGATCATTGTGACTAAATTTAGTAATATGTTCATGTATGTTCTATCCAAGGGTGCTTACATAATACAAATATCACCTATGACTCAATAAATCTTGTATTTATCATTTATTGTAAATTATCATATTTCATGATTCCCTAAAAATTCACACATTTTTCAAAAATACAAAAAATTCACCCAAGATATTTTTCAATGATTATAATTAAAAAATTAACTCCATTTTATGAAAATATTTTTCCGAATATGTGGAATTTAATTTTAAATTAAAACTATCCTTTACTTGAAACTTTTCTATTTTCAATATATACCTAATTTTATAATGGTTTAAAAAATTATCTAAGGTCTCATAGAATTATCCTAAAATACTAAGACAAAAATGTTAGTTTATTAATTTATTTTATATATTTAATTTTTTAAATCATATTATTAATTATAAAATTAAAATTAAATATTTATGACTTACAAAAGTACCAACATATAATTTGTTTTTAAAAAATATTCATTTAATTATGCAATGATATAATTATATGATTCATTCTTATATAAGGTGCATAAATTTTATTTATACTTTCATGGATGATGTTACTATTCATTAATCTAATTTACTATTTATAAGTTTCATATTACAATTCCTTGGGTCATGTTATTATTTTATCGGTATAGGTTCCTTAACTTCTACATATTCCAATTATTTTATTCATTCTTCATTTATGATTTTTTATTGTTTTATATATTTGATTTTATATGATATATACAATATAAACATAATAAGGGAAATTTAACTGATATAGTTTTGGGTCATTAAATTATCCCCTCTTAGAAAAATTTCATCCTCAATATTTCTTGGACATCACCTCATGAAGAGATTTGGTTAGATCATTATCATGACTTCCACTAGTTCCCATGTCAAATATATAATTTTATGAATTTTCCAATGTACCTTTACTAGCTGAGTAGTCCGATTCCTTAACAACTACTATTTACTTTCCAGATTTTGGATAGGCTCTTCAAAGTAAGATAAGTTAGTTTCTAATTATATTCCTCCTTAAGTGATTAGATGTGTTGGGTTTTTAATTTACTTCCTTGTCTAGGAGATTCGGAACACATTATGTAACTTATAATCGCTAGGTGGAATTAATGAACAATATTCCATAGCTCCAATTATCTATAGAATTTCAAAATGGCCTATGTACCTAGGGCTCTGTTTCCCTTTACTCCCCAATCTTATAACACCCTTCCATGGAGATACATTAAAGAAAATAATATATCCCACCTGAAATTACAAATCCTTTCTTCGAATATAGGTATATCTCATTTTCCTATATTGAGATACATTCATATTAGTTTGAATAGTCTTTAACATTATTTATGTTTCCTATACAAGATCTGGGCCCACAATATTCCTTTCACCAACTTCATCCCAACAAGTTGGTGTATGACATTTCTTTCCACAAAATTCTTCATATGGTTCCATTTGAATACTATAATAGAAACTATTATTATAGGGAACCTCTACCAAATGTAATTACAGGTCCCATATACCTTTAATGTCATGTGATAAAGATCTCAACATTTCTTATAATGTTTGGATTGTCCTTTCTAACTACCCATCAGTTTGAGGGTGATAAGAAGTACTCAAATGATGCTCAGTATCTAATTCATTCTGATGACTTTTCCAGAATTTTGATATAAATGAGGGATCATGATATGACACAATTGAGATAGGTTCTCCATGAATTATTACAACATAATTAATATATATCCTTGTATAGAACTCTATTGGAAAATCCATTCTTATAGTGGGGAAATGTGCAGATTTGGTAAGTCGATCAATAATCTCCCATATTTCTCTACTCATTCATGGGTTTTAGGTAATAATGTGAAAAAATCCACAGGGATGTCATCTCATTTGGATATTGGAACTGGAATAGGTTGTATAAATCATTTATGATGTTTTTTATTAGCCATAACCAATCAAAGACTAAACATCTTAATACATAATGAGCAATTTCTCACCACATGTTATCTGGTTAGAAATGTTCCATCAAGTATCAATACATATTAGAGCTACCAAAGTTTATAGAGGAATTAAAACTATGGGAATCATCCAATTACTCAATTTTTAGATCATTTATAAATGGAACACATATCTGCCTCCCATATTTCATAATTCCATCCTCACACACGATGTATGAAAACTTCCCATCATTCACAACATTATTTTTCTTTTGAATATTCTCATCATTATGCCGAGAACATTTGTTTCTTTCAAATAAAGATGGTTGGGAAACTAGTGGAATAAGTAATGATGTTTCACCTTCCATGATAATTCCCATATCCATATTTTACTAATACATGTACACATGATCTTTTTCAATCCTCATTTTTATCATAACTCCATGATCTTTCCCACTCAAAGCATATATTGCCATATTTTCCTTGAATGGGTGGTAGTGTATTGAAAAATAATTATCCTTGAGTAGTTGTATCCATATCCTTTGTCCCATGTTCATCTATTTATATGAGAAAAAATATATTTCAAACGCCTGTGATCTGTATATATCTCCCATATTTCTCTATAGAAATAATGTCTCCATATGTTCAGAGAAAGATTACCACTGCCAACTAAAGATCATGATTTGGATAGTTTTTCTCATGTGTTTTTGACTACTATTATGCATATGAAATAACTCTTTCATACTTCATAAGGAAACAACTATGTCCTTTCTTTGATGTATCACCATAAATCCAAAACCTTTCATTTTCGGATGGTAGAGTCGTGATCTATGAATTAAACAATATCCTCTTAAATTATTCAAAACATTCATCACACTCTTTTTCCCATATTAACATAACACCTTTATGAGTTATCTTGCATAACGGGTTAGCTAATCGAGTGAAGTTCTAAAAAACATCGACACTAACCATATAAACCAATAAATACTACTTACCTCAATTTTGATAGTTACTGTATACTATTATTAAACATCATTTTTTGTCAGAGGATCAACTAATATTCCATCTTTAGAGACCATATGTCTAATAAAATAAACTATTTTAATCCAGTAATCACATTTTCTAAACATACTATATAACTCATATCTTATAAGAGTATTCATAACAATGACAATGTCATTCTCATGATCTTTGTACATTTCGTAGTATATAAGTATATTATAAATAAAAGACAAAACAAATTCATCAAGATATTCCTTGAAAAAATTCATTCATTAGATCCGTGAAGATAGATGTATCATTAGTCTATCCAAATGGTATTACTGTAAATTCATAATGTCTATACCTAGTTCGAAATGTTGTATTTGAAATATCATCCTTACTTACATGAAATTGAGGATATCCATATCAATGTTCAATATTTGAAAAATTTTCGGCTCCATGAAGTTGATCAAATTAATCATCGATGTGAGGTAGTGGATACTAGTTCTATATTAAAATAGCATTGGTTTCTCTATAGTCAATGAAAAACCTCATAGATCCATCATTATTCTTAACAAAATAACATTAAATCAACATTGGTAAACACATTGGAGAATAAACCCCTTACTACTCAACTCCTCCAGTTGTTTAATCATCTCCACTAATTTTAGTATGGCTATTCTATAAGGATTCTTTGATATAGGATTTTATGAGGAATTAAATCAACATGAAACTCAATTTTCACTCCATATGTTGTCTTGGTATATCCAATGGTAATACATAAAAATATTATTTCATGAAAGGTAATTCCTCAATTTAATAATTTCTTTCCTAACCCATAGATTTTTCATTCTCTTAATCCACAAGAATTGAATTCAGTAGTTCTATTGGGGGTGGGACTAGAATAGAATCATATGTTGTGGTTGCTACTCTAAAGATAATGGAATCTACATCATTCCAAAAAATTGAAATATCTTTCTCCTGTAAATAAAAAGTTTCCATTATATTTTGAAAGCTAGTTCTTGTCAAGGATTATGTCATAGTAGACCATAGGTATGATGATAAAATTTGTAGATAAATCATGTTTATATGCAATAATAGAACTTAATAACACATCTTTGTTGCAATGATACTTTCCTTAGGAGTTTTTAATGACAACTACCTTTTCACGAAGAAATGGGAATATCTAATTTTTAATGAAAACTGGGAAGATATAAAGGAATTTGGGGATCCAGAATCAAAACATTCATTGGCTAAGTGGGAGGAAATAATTAATGTACCTTCCACCACATCATTAAGAACTTCAACCTCAATATTTTTGACCATATAATATTCACCTTGATCCCTTTTCTTTCCTTGGGGAATTATTCCATGGTTATTAGGATTATCATTTTCATAATTTCCTATATCTTTTCAATTGTGTCATTTAACATTTGTATCTTCTTTTTTTCCCATACAATCTTATACTTGGTGACCTTTTTCTCCACACTTTTACCAAACACCCATACCCTTCAAGGAAGTACAAGGATGTCTCTTCCCACCATTACCATAGGATGAAAAACAAAATCTTTCCTTATTAACCATTTTCATATTTCATTTCCTACAGTGTTCACCATCCCTCTTCTCACATGAGATTATATGTTCACAAGAGGAGTAATTTTATCATACTAGTTCCCTTTAGAGGAATGGTTTTAAACCAATAAAGAATATATAAATATTTCTCCTTGTATTAGGTATGTAGTCTTTAGCATGTCCTATTAACCTTGTGATGTTGGATTCATATTTCACAACATTCTTATCCTCCTTTTTCCTTATATTCAAAATTGTTAATTACATATCCTCTCTTTGTTCGCAAGGAACATATTTTTCATGGAAAATTTCCTTAAAATCTCTGCATTAAGTATTTGTAATTTCATCCTCCACTTTTTTTTAATTGGTAACCCCATTGATCTTCATCTCCCTGTAAATGATATACTAACATGAAAAAATTATACCTTTTGTTACGTCCTAAAGCGAGAAATATATTTTTTAAGGAACTTATTCACTACTCAGCTATAAATGGGTTTACAAATACCATTGAAGGATTGAGGTTGTTTTCACACGAATAATTCTAACATTACTCCTTTATGTTGTAGATCATGATGATCTATATGGTTACGGTTATTATTTATAACCTGAGTCAGATTTTCGAGTAATATTATAAGTTTCTCATAACCAGTCGAAGCTCTAATACAGATATCATTATCATTCATAAGTAGGAAATAATTACATGGGATATATGTATTTTTATGGTTTCCATTCATTCCATTAGTTTTCATATCTATATCATGTAATACAATAAATTATGTTATTAATTTTAATGTATAATATCAAAATATCGAAACACATTACATAAATTGATGGTTTATGCATAAAAAATATTCTAATCATAAACATGGTTTCTTTGGGGACATATTTAATTTTAAATTCTTCATAATTTTTTTTAAATAAAATGAGGCTTATCCTTGGAATATACCCTAGGAGTGTCAATATAGGTGCATAATAAGGATCATTTTAATGTACTAGGTATACCTGAGTCTGGCCTGAGACACCTTTTCAGAGTCGTTACCCCTAGCTAAATCGGTGCCAACATCACGTCTAATTATAATATCCAGACAAGGATATATTTCTAGGAGGAATGAAATAACCACTACCTTACCAAAATGTTTGGATGTTATTCTATCATTATACTAAAAGTATATCTTAGTTATATTTTCCCTATTCTATATTTTTGGAATATAGTTTCCAAGGCTTCTATCGATCCTCATATGATACAAACTATAAAGATCCTGACCCCAGTAGCCCAGAACCAATGCCTTTATTTTATATATTGGTACAATTTATAGGTAGTCATATCCCAAAGGAATGAATTTTTTCATTGTTTTGGAAACCATAATGCATACATGTAAATTACATTACAATATAACATAACAATAACACAAAAACTGCTTTGGAAACAGCCATAAACTCATATATTATCCTTTACATTAATTCATTATATAACACTTTTAATCATAAGGGAAAATATAAAAAATTAATGGGGTGATATTATATTCTCAATAAGGGTAAGAAATAGAGAAAAAACATAAATAATAAGGAATAATGAATACCTTAAAAAATACATTCCATTAAAACATAATCTTGAGCGTAAAATGGAAGGAATTAAAATATGATTAAATAATTACATAATAAAACATTAACAAGGATATTATACTAGTCGTGTAATCACATGTAAAATTACTAGATTCATAATGATGGAATTCATAATGTCAAGCATCGTAAACATACCACCATGGTCTCGACCAAGGCACTATAAATAATGGGTAAAAACCCCATTCTAGTTTGTCTCATTAGACCTACCGATGCATCATGGGAGTAGAGTAGGCCACATACATCATATAATAATTCCTATTAATTCCTCATATAATTGGGTATAAACATAAAAAACATATAAATATGAGATGTAAATAACTTTTCCCAATTCGTAAACATAATCACTAACCATTTTGAGTAGTAGGTTGAATGGTATAAAGATAGCACATCCCCATCCAAACTAATCGCAAACCATTTAACAAAATATGGTGGATGATAAGTATAAGATATCAATATAAGTAAATAATAAAATTAAATATAGGTGTTTAAATAAATTAACATACACTAATAAAGTGATCATGATATTCTTGAGAGTAATACACCTTTAACTTTACAGATAAGTGTTCTTTTGGAAAAAAAATATTTATTTATCATAATTGTTTTTATACAACTATAAATTAAAAAAATGTTTTTTCTGGATAAAACATAAATTTTTTATAAAAATAATGGTGTCTTCAAAAAGATTTTGGTTGGTACGTGAAATTGGGTATGAAATCGAGATGTTTCCTTTAATTAGACATGCATATTGAGAAGAAATGAGAAGGAAACCTTGTAAAACATTTATGATCTCATACAATAATGATGAATTCATCGGGGTATATGATTTTGGAAGATATATAATTCATAATGTTTTTATAAATATAATTAATAATTACATTGGTGTATAGAGGGAGAAAGGATAACCCGACTGAAAGTAGGTTTGGGAAGAAAACCCTTAATTCTTGACGAAGTTTGTTCTGCACTTGAACTTAACTTCCTATATAATCAAAATATATATATTAATCAATTAATTAATAACCTAAAATAAATTTATATGATTTATTATAATTTTATTATGTTAATTTATTATCTTTTTATTAAGTTATAAGATACAATTTTACTTATCTGGAGCATTCATTTCAATGGATTTCATGATCGGTATACTTTTATTTGAGTATGGAAGTTCTTGTAGAATATGTATAATTCTCTAGATTTGAATTTATATGATATTAATGAATATATATATTATTAAATGGTTATATAATTCATTTTATATATGTTATAGGGATGATTCATTAGATAAAACATTAGTGATAATAATTTAGATTATTTTCGTGGTTTTTCGATCATTGCGAACTAGTTTAGTGTATGAATTGATATTATCTAAATATACCTTTTATAGAACATTAAATAGGTTGCAATACATATATTATTGTCTGTTTTAACCATAAAAAGGGTTTCATTATCATACTTTAGTGAAAAATTAGAGAATGAAAATCTATTATCTATGAAGGTTATAAATCAGCACCTCACTGACAATGATTTCATTTTTAAAATAAAAGAGTGAGAGAGAGGTGGTGGTGATGGGTGGTATTTATAGTGGGTGAGACAGGTTATTTCTCATTATTTTAATCATTATTTTATTATTCTTCTCAATAAAAGTTTTATATTTTTATTTTTATAACTAAATGAAGTAATAATTGCATTTTTATTCAATACAAGGGTTCTTACATCATCCAAACATTACATATGACTCAATAAATCAAGTATCTATAATTTATCATAAATTATTGTATTTTACTATTCACAAAATTCATATATTTGAAAAAAACCAAAAAATTCACCCTAATCATATTTTTATGTGCAAAATTAAAAAAATGAATTCTATTTTATGAAAATAAAATTTTAAATATGAGAAAACTAATTTTTTAACTAAACAATCATTTTCTCAAAAAAAATATAGATTTTAAATCTATAACTGATTTTATATAATTTTCAAAAATTAATTGATGACTCATAAAATCATCATAAAATCATAAGAAAATAAAATTTAAATTTATGAATACATTAAATATATGTATTAATTTTCATTGAAATAATTTTTATATTTAAAAATTATAATTAAATATTTATTACTTACAAAATGAACAATAATTTCATTACAAAATTTTAAATTATTCATTTACTTATGATTTAACATAATTATATGATACTTTCATTTATATGGTTTTTAAATTTTATTTATATTTTCATGGGTGATGTTACTATTACTTAGTTCAACATAATATTCAAAAGGTTCATATTACTATTTATAGGGACACGTTTCTATTTAATCAGTATAGGATCCTTAACTTCTATAAATATGTATTATTTATTTCATTCATCATTTATGATTTGTTTCTTGTGTTAAGAAGGAAAATTCCATTAATAGAGTTCTCGGTCCTTATAGATCCTATTATTTAAATCGATTAATTTCATATATATTTGTTGAATCATACATTTTGGTGAAAATTTATAAATAATGGTTGATCAATATTAGTTGAAATGAAAAAAAACCAATTCTTTTATCATGGTTATTGGAAATTATGATGGTTATATATTTCATTTTCATTATATAATCATTTTTAATTAATTTATTTAATTTGATGTGATACCTTCGATCAAGTTTGGAAGATGATTAAAATAAACTTTCAAAATAATATTTTATTTTTTATACCATATCATTGAACAATGATTTACTATTCTTCTTTTATTAAAACTAATATATAAATAATTAATTCTTGAACTAGTTAGGATTTTTGAAATCAATATAATCATTATTTCTATAATTTTATGGTTTTTGTGTGTACAAAATAAATTTTCATTTGATAAAAAGAAATCACATTGTTGTGGTGATTCTAACTAATATGGAATATATATTTAATTTTATAATATGATTAATTGTGGTTATATTCTAAATGGATATCATGTTTTTTATAGTAGATATAAATTTTTCTTGATAGTGATATATTAAATAATATCTTGATCAATTCTATTAGAAATGTTGAGTCTCTTTGTAGAATAAAAATTGTTATTATTAAAATATATAAATGGTGATAGGTTTCAATTGAAATATTAATAATTGTTTCAGTTGGTACTAATATCTTGAAATTCCGTTTGGGGCGCTATGGTTTGGTATTTTCACATAAAATTTATTTATAGTTCATTGAAATAAATTCATCAAATAATGTTAGAATTTTGAGTGAAATAACTTTTTTATTTTTTCATCTGTTTTTATTTAAATTATTGAATTTAGTCTACAAAGGATATTTTATTGAAAATATATTAATTTAAAATATATTAGTACAATCTGAGTTTTTTTAATTTTAATTATAAGGATACAATGTTTTCAAATTCCATTAATATATTGGAATTAAATTAAAAAAACACTTTATTTTGGATTTTTTTATATCTTAATGATTAATTTTTGTATATATATATATATATGATTTTAGAATTCATAATTTCCCAAAAAAATTATTTCAACGGAATAAACACACTTTCCATTCACACAACCTTAGACCTAAACCATTGCTGGACTATCCACCTACAAGAATTCACACACAACCAAAACAATCATGTTGACCTAGACCATCAACATATAGATATGAAAATCCTCACTACCATCACCAAACTTTCACTAGACCAATAAAATTTATACATAGTATATGAAAACATTAATTTTAAAACAATGACCTTGTTCTAGGTAATGTTGACCCACATTTCTAATGTCTTACCTTACATGGAACGCAGTGGAGATTGCGTTTGATTAGGGTTCAACCAGTTCACTAAGATAATCATAGATGAAAGTAGAACTAAATATTACTAACTTCAACCACTACACTTAATCCCTATATTAAATAATACCAAGAAATAGTGTCACATCCAACCCACCATCTCCAAGACATTCACACTTACAACTCTTATTTCAACATTACTTTTCACAACTCAGAACCTTGGAACACACCATCTTTCAAATTGAATGAGTGATCCATAGATTCTACTATTATAGAGAATATTGACCTAGATACATAATAATGTATAAATTTACAATTTATCTCACTAAAGTATTAATTTATAATTTTCATACTAACACATTTAGTAACATGATTGAGTATCCCTTAAATGAACATTGTAGTGTTATAGATCCAACAAAAAAAGTAATTAATCCAAAATTTAGGTGTAGTTACATCATGTGTTTGGTGGGATATATAATCAAACATAACTATAACAAACCATTCCCATTTAAACATGTAAATATATCTAATCCCAAGTACATATTACTCATATCCAAAACACTGTGAGAGTTAATCCCATGTCTGTCTCTCAATCCCTATACGTACAATTTGCAGTTTAGATGTGCATGATCTGAAAATGTATCATTAAAATTAATATAATTTTGTAAATAAATGTTGTATTTAGGGTGATTTTGAGGATTTAATACCTTATATAAAACATTTAAATACTTTATTACAACCTATATTCATGGTTTTTGAATATTAACAAAAATTTTATCACATCAAGATTTTTTTTCTCATGAAATTATTTTTGATAATGTTAAAAAGTGTAAATATCACATTGAAAGGTCATAAATGTTTCCTGATATGGTGATAACATACATGTTCAATGCCATTATTAAAAAATATATCTTATATAGATGGATTATACCATTTTATGGGACATAAATGCTATAGGCAATCATAGGTTGGGGGAATATATCATATTACGAATTTTTCCAATGAATTAAATCCATTATAATCTCACGAATATATATTTTGAGAAAATTACACACTGGTAGGATATATAGATTTATATATGTGTCAACGGATGATCCTTTAGATACTCATAAGTTTTAAACATAAATAATATATTTTTCTTATGAATATTCAATATACTTCAGAATAATAAACACCTAAGGACAATTGATGTTTAGTGTATTTGGAAACATCTATATGTAAAAAAAAATAATAAATAAAATATCTACAATATTTCCAATTTAGTTCTTCAAAAATATCACCCTTTTTTGACCTATCAAACATAATACATTTCTTTATAACTTGCATAAAGGAAACATAAGAAATTGTAATATCCAATGAATACAAAGGGTAAACAGAAGATATGTCAATCAATGATCATAAGTTATCATAAGAAAAGACTAAGGTTATGAGAACATGATCATGTATTACAACAATCATACCTAATTAGTAAATTTAATTTAATCATGAAACTATGCATAAGGTTCCATAAAAAACAGCACAATACATAAGAGTGTGAAATTACAAATAATTAATCACCATCCCTAAAAACATTTCAATAGAACAATACATATTTTTTTGGATTGAAAACATGCATAGAAAATCATTTCTCTAATCAAGGATCTCTACCAAGACTATTATAGTGGATTAGGTTTACTCTCTAATCCATTATTTCATTAGTCAATGTTCACTCAAAAGACTATCTTATTAAAAATTTCCCTTACTCAACTAGGTTTAATACCCATTTAATTCCTTATTTTGTCATGTGATATCCATATATTCCAAATTAATTAGAGAGATATATATTTCAATGTCCACCCATCACATATTGAAATCTAGTCATATGTGTTCCGTAATAGCACAAAACATTCATCACATCATTAAATCATAACCTGTAGAAAAGATATAAGTTTCATAAAATTTCCATCATCACTAAAATAAAAAATCCCATGGAATAATAAATATTGTAACGTTATACCTTATACATAGTAAATCATATTAATCATGATAATTTGTTGTTATAGATAGATATAACTTTAAAATATCATACAAAATTTTTAAAAATAAAACTTTTCTTTTTGAAATCGCTTAACTAAAATATTAAAATTAAAAAATATAAGGAGGGAATTTCCACTGAAAATATTAATTGAAATATATAAATTAATCATTAAATACAAATTTATTCCTGATGATGGAGAAATTCATTCACATAGTTCACGTTAAACCAAAAATTTATTTCATATTTTTTGTAAAATAATTCTGGAAAATAATTCAAAAATTGAAAAGAAAATTCTTTAAAAATAATCATATATAAATATAAAAAAATGTAAAAACACCTTTAATAAATCATTTTAAATATTAAAAAATATTCTTGAAATAACATTATAGAAAATACATAAATTGAAGAAAATATTCCCAATCATTGTGAAAAATAATTTGAGTTTTCCTTAAAAACATTTTTTTGTATCATGAGTACATGATTAGTGGAAAAGGAAATTAAAACATAAAATATATAAAAATAACCATAGTATAAGAAAATTCATAATAATTAGGAGAGATAGTTTATATAATATCCTCATTATAAAATTTAATCATGTATTATCCCGGTAAAAATAAGATTGTAAAAAAAACCCAAACCTAAAGTCTATCTTTATTTTTAATCATTCTATCCTCATGTATAATAAATTTAATAATTTAATAATTTTATCCCATAACCATAATAATACCTATAACACAATACATGGTTTACTTACAACATTTTATCACTCATTCATTAACAATCGTTTGTTATAGTTATCATTTCATGTGTCTACTGCTTCATATTTCATATATGCCTTGGTTCAACGGTTATGGTCACTAAAAATTTATAATTGTTCCATAATAATTTTAATATTAATAATTATATAAATATTATATATATTCATTATGTATATAATTATAACCTTTCATACATAGTTTTGATAAAAATTAATTACATCACTATGTGGAGATGACAGTCCGTATGTACAGACGAATGGAATTTTAATTTTCCAATGGATAAAATTAAATAATAGTACATAATAATTAATATTTCTAGAGTAGTTATTATATTACGGATATTGTATATAAATTTTAAACATATCATTATATCCAACAATAAATGATGGTGGTGGAAATTGAATCACATTGCTTCGTGGAGGTGGAAGTCGACACATAGACATGAACAATACTTTCATTCACCATTGAATAGAGAATATGTGGTCAATTGTTGTTCCATCATAACTATAAAAAGTCACAATATTTATGATACTTTATTAATCTTTTTTTATGGATAAAACATTTTTTATGTAATTATAATAATAACAATTTAATGATCATGGACAAATAAATGCATCTTCTTTGAGAGACCTCCTTTATCACACTCTTTACTCCACGGAGGATTGGTATTTAGAGAAAAAAATTGTAGAATAAATCTAAATATTGTAAAAATATATTACAAAAATATTTTTTTATCTAGAATTCTCAAATTGAGTTAATAAAGAATCATAATTCATTCCATTGTATAATTGATGGGAAAGACACACATGGAATTGCATAAAATATATCAATTATTTATGGACACATTCAACAAATAATGGATTCAATTGGACAAGTATTTATTATTAGGATAATATAAGATTTAAAAATATTTATAAAATAATAATTTAACCAGTTTGGGTGGAAGTCATATCTTTATCGCAGGGTTTAATCCCCTAGTAAACCCATTTTAACATTTAATGTTGATTTTTATTGTTTTTAATTCACTATGATTAAAAATTAATTTGACCCGATTAAATTATATCAATTATTATTAATAAATATTTTCAATCCCTTTTATTATATATAATTTCTATATTTGGTTAAATATAATTATCATTAAGAATGAAATCCAAAATAAAAACTCATTTTCAAAAAATGTATTAGTAAGTGTAAAACTTAATTTACCTTGATAAATTTATTTGTAAATATAATAGTTTTAATTTTAAAATATATATTGAATATATAATATATAATTTTAGTTAAAAAAATTAATAAATATATATTAAACTAATTTATTATGATTAAAAAAACCTTGTGTGTATAAAGTTTTATTTTCTGAAAAATTTGTTTTTATTTACAAAAAATTACCTATGGGATAATCAATTATTTTCATGACCCATACACCAAGGCTTATTCCGTGACTACATCAAGACTACCTCTCATAGACTAGGGGATTGTGACTAGCACTATGTAGGAATATCCCACATGTGGGAGGTATTTTTTAAGTACATATACACATGCACCCGTCTCTATGAAAAAGTTGAAGGGTAGGTACAATAAGATCTCTGAATGTTGCTAAAGCATACCACATCCGTCGGGTCACCTTGAAGTATCACTTGTCTCCATCCCATTAAGAACTATATCAAATCTATTGATTATCTCCACAATACAGAACATGTGTGGGTGAATCTCACGTAGGGGTGAGTAAAGTAATACTCGATATGGACCCCAAACCACAAAGGCAAATTACAAAAAAAAGACACCAAGAAGACTACCAAATAGGTACAAGGAGTGTATCCTATGTGAAGTACAATAAAGAGAGTCTCTATAGTAATGTAATTCTATGTATAGGTTTATGCTTCATAAAAATGTTAACTGAAGACTCCACAACACCCTCATGTTGTAAATATTCGGAGAGTTGGTAACAAATGAAGTATAGATAACACACAGAGTTTTGGTAACACATGAAGTGCAGGTAACACATTAATTATAGAAAATACATGGAGTGTTGGTAATAGATGAAGTGTAGGTAACACATAGAGTGTCATCAAAGATAATAGGACCCACACCCTTGTGGTAAAGAGGAGTCCAGACCCTGTACTTGTAAGACACAACATTTAGATAAGACATGTAGTCTAGGTTTGACACACAGTCTAGGAAATCAAAAATATTCCAGGTCATTTCTAGTTGCAGGATTATTTCCTTAGCATGCTCGTTCTGAGACCACCAATTCTATGTGACAACAGGACATATTCCAACTTACACTGAAGCTCATATATAGTAACTCAAAATGAAGGCCTAGTTGCAAGGGTCCAAATTCCGCAAACGACTCATCAAATAGACACGCTCTTTGAGAGTTATGGGATTTTAAGTAAAAGGGGGTTGTTTGGGTCCAGGTCCAGTCCAACCTTGATAGAAAAAACCGACCAGACTCGAGTCCCGCCTGACCTGACCTGGCCCGACTCGACCCGTAGGGTCTGACCTGACCCATGGGGTCCAACCCAGTTTGAAAGGGCTCTACCCATTGCGAGAAAGACCCACTGCCAGCCCAGCCCTCTGTTGACCCACCTTGTTGGCTTCTTCCCAGACATATCAAGCGGGCCAACTCATTCCACAATGATTTAGTTGGTTCCATATACTCACTTGGTCAATGTAGCCGACCTCGATGATCAATTTGGTCGGTCACTGCATAAAATTCTCCATGGCGCTTCCCATGGGGTCTCACCGTAGTATAGAAGGACCATGCCTCTTTATTGTGAGATGCAACTTCATGTTGCATCCCATCAAGCCAACGGCCCTATCCACTACCCATGGTCATTGTACCATTGGGTCATCCTCCAATGGAAATAGATCTGGCAACCTCCAACTATCGGGAGGTTGTGCTGCCATGTGCCCCCACCTGAACTACAGTGAGCCTCTGTCAGCGTCTCAATAAGGACTTATATGCAACGCCATAATCCAATGATGACTCATCTACTGTTGGTCACCAATCACACTCTGGTTGGAATGTTTTCAAAACCAAATCACTCAAGTGACCCCCCGGGTCACGTTCTTTATCTCTATGGGCTCGAATGAATTTTTGTGTCACTTTAAGGGTCCAATCAGGTTCAGAACCTCTCATAAAATCCCACTGTGACCGTGGGGGTCCATCCACAAAGAACACGTGAATGGGGGAGATAAATATCATAATAACACCCTTATAATGGACCATATCCTTATTCATGTTGGCCTTGGTCCATTTATGATAGTGGAAATAGAAAATAACAAGAGAAGAATAATCACTAATTTTTATTTTATTTAATCCCACATTTTTAACCATCCTTTTGAAATGATCAAATCTTAGATCAATATGTTTGTGGGTTGGCCATTTTCCTCATTAAAAACAGTAACATGGAATGAAATCATGAAGAATATAATCCCGCAAACAGGTGTTAGTATTAGTCGAATAATTGGATTCGTCGTTGATGGTGATCCATCTATGAGGGATCTTGATCCGTCATTTTTATCATTCCCCAATGGGATGGTACCACCTTCTTACCTGAAGAAAAATCCATGGTTTTGATGATAACCATGGATTTCCTAACAAGGATCAATTAAAATGAAAACCACCAATACATTACCATGTCAGGTTAATTAAAATATTTTTATTAAATATTTTAATAATTTCTATCTCTAGAAATTAACTTTAACCCTCGACCTAAGATGATCGAAGTTAGGCTCTACTAAATGAAAAAACCCCATTACGAACTCAATGGTGGTCTCAGATTTCCAATACGAGTTATTGTTTATGAGTTATAAGGATTTTACAATAAAATAATTTTATTTATCATAACGTTCATTTCGATTATTCTCACTAGAGACCCACATAGACTAATGTTAAGTCAAGCCTTGGGTAAACCTTCCATTTAGAATGAAATAGTTCCCTTAGATTTCCTATCTGTGAAACCCTTTCTATGTTATGAAAAATTCATAGATTAAATATTTTTTTTAATAAACATAAAAAGATTTCAAACACCGATTTCGGGCACCCTAGGCCTCAGACTCACATGCCATCTTAGCACAATGTTTTGAAGTAATCCAATATAATTTTTTAAAAATTTTACATGGAAAATCTGGGACATTACATTCTCCCCACCTTAAGGATTTATATCCCAAAAATCCAAAAAAATGGATAAAAAATCAAATTGGGATACTATGCATGAATTTGAACCTCCCACTACAAAGTGATCTCCAAGCGATTCCCATGCTACCATAGAATGCACACTAGAGAAATCGAACATCCCTGAAGGATCCTCTCCTGTCAATCCTCGATCTCCATTGGTTACTTAGTGAATGTCATCCCATCACAAATTTTGATCTTTCTATAGTCAATAATGTTTGATGGGTCATGTACATTTATCCTCAGTTGTGATACATGAAACAAGTCGGTCCCATGTTCTATCTATGGAGGTAGATCCAAGAGGTACACCACCTTTTCTACTCTAAGCAGTATCGGAAAAGGTCTGATGAACCTCAAAGATAACATAATACCCCCAAAAAATCTATGTTTCCCACATCGAGGAGTCACCCAAAGGGACTCATCATATCCCTCCTCAAATTCCAAGGGCCTCTATCTCCAATAAAAATATGAATTATAATGTATTTGTGTAGTATTAATCCTCTCTAAGAAAACCTCATCCTTCTAGATAATGTCCTATACCAATTCTAGGCCCCTGAGTGCTGTCTCTCTAAGATCACCCAACAAAAGTGGAAACCTAAAGGGTCTTCTCTAAAAGATCTTGAACGATATCATAATGATGGTGGAGTAGTATCTATTATTATACATGACACCACCAGGGGTAAGTGATCCACCCAACTGTGTCCAAAATCAAGGATTCAAGAACGTAACATGTCCTCCAGGACCTGGATGGTCTGCACTATCTATTTGTCTGTATATGGATGGAAAGCTATTCTCAAGCATTGCTAAGTCCCAAATGCCTCCTACAATACCATTCATAATTGAGATGTGAATCATGCATCGTGGTCTGTGACTATTGTTTATGAGACTCCAGGGAGACGAACTATATCCACTATGTGGAGGTGTCCCATTCTCTCTACTGAACACTATCCCTGAATTAGTAGGAAGTTGGCCAATAAGGTGAGTTAGTAAATGATCACCCTGATGGTATAATTCCCTCTGGATGTACGTGGCAGTTTCATCCAAAATTCCATCGATATTCCGTCACACTTTCACTCTGGCACCTTAAGGGGTTGAGTTAAACCTGCTGGAACCTAGTGCTTGGCCTTCACATGCTTACAAGTGAGGCATCTAGAGACAAACTCTGGCCTTTCTTTATTCATCATTGACAACCCAAACTGATGTCTGAGGTCTTGGTACATCTTTTCCAAGCCTGGATGTATTTCTAATGGGGATGTATGGAACTCCCTCAACACCACCTCCCATAATGTCACCGGTACAATTATGCATCCTCTGAAAAGGATGAATTTCCACACACCTTTTGAATATCCATCATCGGAATTCCCTGTGGACATCTGAGCACGTGTAGTATCATAGAAGAGATATGAAAGCTATGACTCCCACACGCCCTGTAAGAGTGGAGGGGTAACCACCATCAAATAGATATGGGATTCTTCATCACAATCCTTGAAGAATATCTAAAGTAAGGCCAACTTCTCTGAGGCCTTGTTAAGTAGTTGTGAGTTAATTCTATAGTTGACAACATATTCCAGCATGTTCCCCATCCTAAGACTATAGACTATATTGATGTTATAGTCCTATAGGAACTCTAGCCAACATCATTGTCTCCGATTTTGTTCCTTACGAGAAAAGATATTACTGAGACTTTTGTGGTTTGGGTAGTTGATAAACCTTTCACCCATAAGGTATTGTTGGCACATCGTCTAGGAAAAGACTACCTCCGGCAACTCTAGATCATGGGTCACATTGTTCTTCCAATGTGGTATCAACTATTGTGAACCATAGGTAATCACTAATTTCTCCTTGAATCTGGACACAAAAAAACCCACTTTCCACTCATCCTGCTCCTCTTACACATCTTCCACTTGAAAGACTTCCCCACTCCTTCCTCCATTGTAGCCTTGGCGATCCCTCGACCTTCTCCTGGTCAATTATATGACTAGTTGGAAAATATCTAGATAGATTCCCCTGACCATCACATAAGTAACTCAGTTTGTCCTTCAGTTAACTCACTAGACCCTTAGAGGCTCTCACTGTAGATCTGATATCCTGGGGTCATCCCTTGGTTTTCATGAACCTCTTGGTTCCCTGTGTCATTTTTCAGCTACCCACTACCAAAGAATCTGTTACCTGTTTCCCAGTGTTATCTACCATTAATGGTTCCCACTCCACAGGAATGAACTCTACCAGTAGAGCTCAGTCCATCACCCATAAATTCGTAGGGATACTATGGGATATCATTGATATACTGATCTCACAATGTATAACCTACTAAAAGGTATGGGCCTTCAAGAATGGACCTCACACCATGTATGCAGAGTAGAGAGAAAGATTTGTGAATCTTTACATGTACTCTGCTACTGACCGGCTATCCTACTACAGGTGTGGTATCTCCTGTATATGCATAGAGTGTAACATTGCTAGAAATAACTCCTCCATAAAGAGGTTCTCGAATTCTATTCAGGACATCATCACCTTCTCATGTTTTGAAGTCATCAGGATCCACCATCTCTGCATTGAACCCTGAAGAAGGCTTGTGGCTATGACTTCCATCTAGTTGGGAGGTTCCCTCACAAAGCGAAAGACTCATTTAACCACCTACAACAAATCCTCAGTTCTCTATGGATCTATCACAAAATTTAATATGGGAGGTATCTACCTTTGGAACTCATGCAATGCGCTAATACTAAGTGCATTCTCTACTGGTAATGTAAGTAGGAACTGCTGCTCTCCGAGTGGTGGTATCACTTGTAAACCACCGGGAGGTGCTATATCTTGAAATGGTCCCTGCACTAATGCCTCATAGCTCATCAGAACATCCTCTTGGTGATGCCTCAGAATCCTGGATGGTTGCCTATGTGGAAGAATCCTAAAATAGGACAATTTGTACCATTGTCAATGGAGTATACCTGGTGAGGTGTATTTTACTCAATAAGGGAATGAGTACATTGTCAATAACTATATGATGCTTGAACCATTAATTTCCCAAGAAATAAGTGTTTTCATGTTTAGTGTCAGAAAGAATAATTCATGGTCATGGTGTATGGATAAATTAGGAACCACACTAACACCAGGTTCCCTAGCATGAAAGATGAACTCCAAACACTCAACATTGTTTCCCCAAAACAAGAGTAAAACAGACCACCCTCTAATACCACTATATCACAACTCGTCCCCCGGGGCCCATGTTGTGACTATCCCAATCCCAACTTTCATTGGACAAGGGATGGAGACTAGTTATGATTAGGCATATCCCACAAGTGGGAGGCATTTTCCCAAGTATATATACGCAGACACCCATCTCCATGAAAAAAGATAAAGGGTATGTACAGTATGATTTCTGAATGTCGCTAAAGTATACCACGTCTGACGGGTCACCAAGAAGAACCACCAAAAACCATCTCACTATGGTCTCTATCAAAGATGTTGATCATTTTCACAATACATGACACATGTGGAAAAATCCTATGCAGTTGTAAGTTAAACAATACTCAGTAGGCCCCCCAAACCACAAAGTAAAACCACAAATAAAGACACAAGGAAGACTTCCAAATAGGTACATGGAGTGTAGCCTCTAAGAAGTAAAATGAGGAGATTAAGTAGAGTCAGATCACACCATGTATAGGTCTATGGTACATAAAAAGGATGTCACAAGAATCTACAGTACCCTCAATTAGTAAACACATAGAGAGTTGGTAACACATAGAGTGTGGGTAACTCATGGAGAGTCAGTAACACACGGAGTGTCCGTAACACACAGAGTGTAGAGAACAGATAGAGTGTTGCTAACACATGGAGTGTAGGTAACACACAGAGTGTCATCAAAGAATATAAGACCCACACCTAGGTGGGAATGGAGAGTACTAACTCAGTCTCTGTAAGATATAAATTCAAGATAAGACACAAAGTCTAGGTAAGACACACGGTCAAGGTAATCACATAGCTTCTAGGTCGTATCAATTTTCATGATTCCATTCATCGAACACTCATTCTTGGAGCATGTACTCCATGAGCTAATAGGCTATTTTACAACCTCCATTAAAACCCACTTATAGTGTCTCAAAAGGACCTCCTCGTTGCATGTTTCTCAACATTGTAAATGGATCATCAAATATACATATTGTTTGAGTGTTATGGGCATTTAAGTAAAAAGGTGTTGTTTAGGAATGGGTCTGGTCTGACCCGACCCATTTGGTCTGTGTCTCGACTAACCTGACCCACTAGACTGATGCATACTATGAGGTAAAACATGGTCTGGTTTGGCCTGGACCACTCGAGCAGCCCGATTTGTACCACCCAGACATGGTAGGTGTTGTATCTCCTTGTGATCAACACGCATGACCATCGCATTCATCGTGATTGGCTATTGTGGTGTCTTTTCGTGGTCTAACTAAACCATGAATCCTTTCCATTTGACATTGATTTGTGCTATATGTGGTCAATCCATCCACCAATGGTCAATCCAGTGGTACTGTCAGCCACCCGCGACTGTAGTGCTGCGGGGTCCTCCACCGCCGGTTATTAAGCCGACAACCTCCTACTACCGGGAAACCGCACCCCCCAACATCTCTTCTTCTGAGGGACTCTAGTCACACTAATGTGCTACATTTTTTGAAATTAAAGCACACATGTTATCCTTGGGTCATGTTATTCAACTCCATGGGCTCAAAAACGTTTTTTTCATCGTTTCAAGGGTCTTGTCATGTTTGAAACCTCTCAGAAAATCCTAATGCAGCCACGAGGGTTCATTAGTGAAGAACACAAGAATGAGGGAGAGAAATATCCCAAGAATACCCTTAGAATAGACCCTTCCCTTGTGCATGTTGGCCATGGTCCGTTCATGTCAATAGAAATACAATAGAACAAGAGAAGAAAAATCATTATGATCGATTCCCTTTAACCCCACATTTTTAATAATATATCAAATACGATTGAACCACAAATCAACCTTTACATGGGATGGTCTAAATTTGTAATTGGAAATAAGAATAGGGAATGAACCCATGAAGAAAATAAACCCCATACATAGTATTTTGATTAGTTTAAAAAGATGAATCTTCATTTATGGTGATCTGTCCATGAGCGATCTTGATCCGTCATTTTTCATCTTTCACCAATAGGAGGGTTCCTCCACCTTTCCATAAGAAAACATTAGGGTTATAACAATGACACTATATTTCCTGATAAGAAACAATTAAAAAATAAAACCAACATTTTTTTAAGATATTACATTAATAAAAATATTTTTATTTAATATTATAATAATATTCACAACCAAAAATTAACATTATCCCTTGACACATGCCGGTCGATGTTATACTCCGCCTAAGGAAAAAACCTTATTTTGAACTCAAAAGTGGTCTTTTATTTTCAATCAGTGTAACAATTTATGTGTTATTAGGATTTTAAAATAAAATAATTTTATTTAATTATTTTATTTATGGTTATTTCCTTTTTAGGTTTTCTCACTACGGACCCGCATTGACAAAAGTTAATTTGCACCTAGGGTAACCCTCCATCGGGAACCAAATGGTGCCCTCATATTTCTGATCAGAGCACACATTTAAAAGTTAATAAAACCCCACATGTATTATATTTTTAATAAACATAAAAATAGATCGAACATTTATTCAAAGAACCTAAAGCCTTGGAATCACGTGCCATCTCAGCACATGGTGTCGAAACAATCCCATATAATTTTTCAAAAATTTATAAGGAAATATGAAGCATTGTAATTATAGTGACAATTAATACATAATTAATTTGATTTCATATAATTAAAGGATATATTGGTTACTTTCAGGAAAAAATCAATACATACTGGGATAATTTACACGAATATAATTGAAAATTTTAACAGAAAATATTAGTTTTCATTATTCATTGGAAAATAAAACTCATTGAAAAAATTTAAAAAAAATCACCTTTATGTACTTCCTTAGGAGAGATACATATAACACATCAACAACATAAAATTATAGATCTCACATATGATTGTCAGTGTAACTCTTCTGTCATATTTTACATACCTTATTATGATGATATATTACTGTTACCTTATTTACCACTTTCTCAACTATATCAGTTATCAATAGGATATATTCCAAAACATAATCCTAGTTTGTTAGTGTTCTACACTTCTTTAAAAATAATGATTCATAAGGATCCATCTGAATTCATGAGTGAATGTTATTTCTATAAGAACAATTATGTAGAGTATGGTGTGGATCCATACCTCATTTGAAATGTAGGGAAGAATATCTCAACATATCTTCTAGGTGTTAAGTAGTCCTATAAGACTAACAATTTATTTGAGGATTATATGTAGTAAAATAAATGAACAAGGTATCTATATCCTAATAATGAATTCTTTAGAACATCAAGGTAAACATTATATCATGATCAGATACAATAAAATATTTCACAACATGAAACCATACCTATTAATTAATTTATATCCTAGAAAGATGATTAATAGTGAAATATTAATTGGTTGAAACATAGTGTGTTGAATTAATATGTCAATCAACTGAAACATATATAACATTATGACCTTTTGATATTTGGGAGTGTACGATAAGAAAATACATGGTGTTTTTTTTCCAGTTCAGGAATTGGTTATGGTAATAACATCCCCTTAAACAAATAACTCACATACATAACTTGATAACATATCATGAATCAAGATACATACTTCACAATATCCTAATTCATGTTGTCCCGACAGAAATAATGTTTTAGATCTCTAAAAAGCTTCTTACTTCTAGGATGAATAGCGGTGATGAGCTACGATCATTGTAAATAATTTATATTTTTGGTATAGTATTAATGGAAATCATTACCTCTTCATGAAACATATCATTCTATCACAATCAAGGGTTAACGTGGGAATATTTATTAACATATACTTTAGACCCACAACCTACTTTTTCACAACTTTAATCATCACAAGGATAGATGGTTGAACACCCATTTGAGAAATATAATATGTCTCCCCTTCCATCCATATTTCAATGTACATCCATTTAAAATATATAAATATTAGATCGTTTATTATCATCATCATAGGTAATATAGCATGATCCTTTCAACACAAACTATCAATCACTTTGTTCACTTTCCCAAGGTGATAGTATATTGAGTAGTCATAATTTTTAATGAACACAAACCAAATTATCATGTGAATTTTGAACTATTTCTATACCAACAACAACTTTAAACATTTTTACCAGTATATATATCAAAAAATTCTGTATAAAGTTATTACATCCATATATTTATTTAGAGTTTTCCATTACAAACTAAAAATATCGAGTTATGTAATTTTTGTCAATAACCATTAATTTGTGTGAGGTATAATCTCTCACAATATCATTATGCATGAGTAAACATTCCAACACTTTTGTGATCAAATCACTATAAATCACAAACCCTTCCCATTAAAGGGTATTACAAGAATAGTCTTAATAACCATGCATCTCTTCAGTTCCTAAAAATTTTATTTACACAAATTATTTTTAAGGAACATAATCCCTTCTGAGTAAACTTGGTGAGAGGAGTATATAACTGTGATAAATATTTTTAAAATCATTGATAATATCCATCCAATATAGGAAAACTATAGATACCATTCTCAGTGGTTTGTTTGGTATAATGTTAAATAACTTCTTGTATTTTTTGGTCAACCAATATAACCTCATTTGAGATTATATGACCATGAAAAGAAAATTTTTATAGCCAAAATTTACACAAAGTAAATTTTTCATAAAACTTATCCTTCGTTAGGGTCATTAAAACAATTCTCTTTTGATCATAAATCTCTTCCTTGCACTAAGAATAAGTTATAATATCTTCTATAAAGACTAACACAGAATAATCAAGGTAATACGTATATACGTTATTTATTAGATACATGATTATATCATGGAAATCAGTAAGATAAAATGGAATCACTATAAATTCACAGCATCTATAACTCAATTATAAGGATATATTTGGAATATATCCACTTTATACCATCAAATGATAGTATCTATATCAATGATCAATATTGGTAACACATTGAGATCCTATTAATTGATCACAGAAAAAATCTATATGGGGTAGAGGATACATATAAATGATCATGATCTTATTATGTTACAAAAAAAATCAATGCGCAGTCACATTGATCAATTATTATTCTTGATAGAAAGTGAAGGTGTTGTAGCATCCTAGACCCATATAGGCACCCGAACATTGCTAACAGGTTGGGTGCCACTGGTCTTAGGCACACCACCCTGAATTCCAATGGATTGTGACTATAAGGAAGCATGTAAACATGTATAGTTGGGATGTTATACCCTTTGGGAATAGATAATATACTGGTTCGAGCATGAAAGTAACACATGAAACATAAATTAATTAATTAGTAGACTCAAACCTAACCCACAAAGTGGAATCAAATTCAATATCATATACTTATAAAGTAATAAATAAAGAGAAGCATCTATGTAATGTAAACATAAAAATATGCCAAACACCACTTGTAGCCACTAAACTAAACAAGAAAGGCATAGATCCCTAGAAATTCATACATGTATATATACAAAGGGATTCCATTTCTATCCACTTTTACTACATTCAAAATAATCATTATAATACAAGAGTGAAAGTTAAAAAAAATGTAAAACTCTAGCTAGACATGACCTCAAGGTCCATACCAATCTCCATGTCAAACAGTACTATGATCCATCACTTGAGGCTGATCCTTTACATGTTCATAAAACCATAAAGTTTACACATATCCAGAATGTCCCATGTAGGTTGTGAGATGAATCTTAGTAGGATAACACCGAATGGTGCATACATAGTATATGTGTTTAAGAATACATGAATCCTTAAGGAAATTAAACAGTACGATGAAGTAATAAACACAACCTCCACGGGTTCTCGGTAGCCACCAAGGAGTATCACCTACTTTTTCCATCACCAAAATCTCAAAAGAAAAGAGAGTCCTTGGCCCATGGCCCCAGGTTCCCCTATAATCACAATGTCCTGGTGAACCCTCTGGTTCCAACTCAATTATGTATCCTAACACCATGTTTCTCCAAATAGATCATGTCTCAATGTCCTGATGTCTCAAAGGCATGCCCAAATAGTAGTATCCCAGTACCATGGACCCCTAATAAAAATCTCACGTAGGCCCTCCACTCAACAACCAGGGGAACAATGATGCCTATCCTCAAATAAATATCCAGATCCATGAACAAGACTCATCTCCCAATCTGATAGAATCATTTCTACTAACCAAATGATCCTCACCCTTCACGTGGAATTCTACTCCAAGCACCCCCAAACCATAAATACCAAAGTTGAAACTATCGGGAGCCTCTACCCAAATGTGTTGATAAAACCTCCTCATCCTATAGTCAACCTGTGTTCAAATCACTCAACTAGTGCTTTGTCCACCACAGTTGAGTGGAAATCACCAAATAATAACTTAAGACACGTAATCTTTGGCCCCTCATTCCCCAATGACCATGTAGCTCAAATCTAATGCATATTCCATCCAAGAATCCCAGGCCATGATCAACCTGATAGTCACATTACCACAAACCAACATCCATAATGTCCATTTATATAGTCAAAACCACTCAAGTATCTGAGCCAAGCCCAATTAGTAATCAGCATCACTCGATCTTGATGGTTATTCCATCCCAACCATATATCCGGCCCTTCCCATCATGACCCCTTATGTCCCATATCATAAAATTCTAGAAATTAAATATATACAATATAATTAACACATTTTAAATAATAAATTCAATTTAGAAGATTGAATTTCATATCTTAACAATCATAATAATTTAACTAGGTGGTTCTGAATGCCTCTAACAAGCTTAATAAAGATTTAACAAATTAAATATAACAGTTTAAATCAAAATCATTCATTTTAAACCATTCTAGCACCCCCATTCAAAATATCCGAATGAGCAACGACCTCATGCCCGACCATGATCAAGAATAAAAGGTTTAGATCATTACCCCGACATCCCATGTGGTCTAATAGGTTTTTTAATAATCTATAGAAGGATATCACTCAAAACCCACTATTGTGATAAATAGATACAACCCCCAAATGTTTGTGAAAACTCAAAAAAAGGTATGAAACACCAACCTTTGAATTGTTGGAATAGGAATGTCTGATCAAAAAATCAAAAACTAGCATAACCACTGATTGAAAAATTAAAACTGGATGGGGGTTTTTGACCCATTTCAAAAACCCAAGTCATTACGATAACCACTTGTTGATGTAGCTCATCCCTAATATATAAAAATCATAGATATGCTTTAGAAAACACACATCCTAGTACAAAGAACCCAGAATACACCATTCTCAAGGGCTCTAGCCAAATTCCTCATGGGGCACCCCACCTTTGGAACTTCCTTAGTCTCAACCAGAACAAAACTCAAATCAAACAAAGGTCCATAAACCTATTTTTGGTTTCATGGTCCTCTAATGATGCATCATCACCCCTACTTATTATCAGGTGCTCATGTGTTGCTTTAACACCTAATCGCCAACTACAACACATCAACACCCACCTCAAGCCCATGTAACCCATAACACAATTAGGAACATCCCATTGATGCTTAAAACAACACGGTGCCTCAAACTATAATCACAAACTTCAAACTCAATGCCCTGATACCCATGGAACCTCAAGTAACCAACATCCCTTAGATTACATGGTGCTTAAGGACCTCAAAACATGCATCCAACAATACTCTTGATGCTATGAACGTGATATATATATATATATAATCATGCACTGAAATGGTTCCAACCCAATCAATAGTGTCTGGAAAGTCCATATATATCATGTGTACCATGTGCACTAAAAAGAGACAAGCCACAACGAGAAATTCCAAAATGGAAAAGACTCAACAAGCCATGCTAATGAGAAGAAAAAAACTATAGACCTGATCGCATCGTACCTCTAATAATCCAGTACTCTCTAGGCTACTCCACCCCTGGAAGCTCCATGGTGAGCACCTAGCCTAAAAAACAACATTATGATACATGGCCTCCCTATGGTGCTACACCAATCACTATGCAATGACACCATGAATGGGTCCCACTATATCCACCATGTCCTCCATGTGAATCTGATCCTTGTCTACCCTCACCAGGTACCGATCTAGAACCAGTATCTAAAGAAAGTGTCTGGATCCGTCCCTACCTGTTAGCTATATGAGAAGGCTACTTGCAGAACCTCTCAATATGACCAACATTACCATATTCCCATCACTACTTTTAAGGATGATCACACTGAGTCTAGATGTTACCTGCCTACTCACACTGAATTAACCTCACTCCTAAGCTACAACAAGGTGTGTTAGCTAGGTCCTTGGCTAGACCACCCTATAGGAACTCATCCTGACCTCATTTACAACCATCTTAACCATCACCTGAAACCTCCACCCAGCCGAAGTGTGACATTTCTATCAGGTTTCCCTCAGCTATGAGTGCCTGATTCACCACCTCTGAGAATGTGGCCAACCTAAAGATGTTTACCTGCACCTGGATGGTGTGTCGTAATCCATATTAGAAGAAACTCACCCTCAAAGTGTCATTGATTACCATACCTATGGAAAAGTGAGAAAAATCAGTGAAAGTAGCGACCTAGTGCATGAAAGACATGTCACCCAGCTGAAGGATCAAGAACTCCCAAGAACTTTTTTTCCTCAGAATCTCCGGGATGAAGTGGCCAAGGAATATATCCTCAAAGTCCTTCCATGCCATTACGTTGTGTCTAAAATATTGAACATGCAAATCCCACTAGTGCTTCACCAGTCCTTTAATTATGTATGTCTCTAGCTTGAACCTCCTCCATAGAGGCATCTCCATCTACTTAAAGTCATCTGCATGCACTCTACACAGTTCTCAGCTACCTGTAGAAAACCCTCACCCATAACAAAGTAGTGGATACTGCAACATGAACTCCCACGTTAGATACGCCTTCAATGGATCATCTCAATAATCACCTTTGTCGATCCCCTATATGATATGTAACATGATTGATCAGATACCCTTGTCAAGACACAACCCAAATTCTATCAAGACTTGATGTTGTCCTTCCTACACTGGATCTTGAACCTGATCATAACGCGGAGCCTGTACCTTTGTATCATGCTCTACTTTCCCCTCAGGGGTCTGAACCTGATCATGCTCCAGTGACACTATAACATCACCCACCTGACGCTCCATCTGATCCATCTTGGAGGAACCCACTGAATAACATAAGTGGTCAGAAAACCCACACACCCACCCACACACACAGATATATATATAGCAATATATACCATAGAAAGGGAAATATGTAAAAGGTAGCATATAACAACTATCCTTAGTCTCCCCCACCGCAACTAGGCCCCCAACATCCCTAACTCATGGCCTACATATCCACCTTTAACAGAGCGAAGTATCACAATATCCTTGAGACATGCCCATCATGAAAACCACATTGCCTCAAACTGACGAACTAGTAGCCCAATACTGGTGATCAAAATAACATCATCTATAATACCTGCCTACTCCTATAAGTCCTAGTCCCAATCCTCATGCCACATGTAATTTGACACATATATACTTACAAAATTTCATATTATAGTTCACATTATAAAATCATCAAAAGCATGTAATTTCACATTTCCACATGGAATATGATATTATTCACACGGTATTATCACTTCATAAGACATACATGCATATATGAAATTGAAATACCCTAAAAATGTGCCTATGAAAAGCCAAACTACTACACCTTGCCTTACTAGGAAAAGGACCAATTATCCCTTATCACACAAGGTTAAGGGTCACATATCACAATCAACAATAACCACAAACCAAGTGAGACACCATGGTGTAAACATAAAAAATGTTATCTGAGAAAATGGAAAACAACATAACCCACCCAAGGTAACTCAATCCATCCCTCAAACATGTGGCTGCAGGAACCCAAGAATGTGTTAAAAATCCTATTCCAAAAACAAATTATCCCTAGTATACCATAAAACTAAATTGAACTAAAAATTAAATATGTAAAAAAAACTCATATGATACCATTATTAGCGTCCTAGACTAGAAAACCAACCCGAACATCATTAACAGGTCGGATGCCACTCGACATAGGCTTAACTCACTGAATTAAAATACTTTCTGACTAGCAAGAAGGGTTTAAATTGGTATAGTGTGGATGATACACCCACTGTGAATACATAATATACTAGTTCAATAATAATAGTAAAACATGCAACATAAATAAATTACTTAGAAGACTCGAACCATACCTGCAGAGTGGAAGCACATCCAATATAAATAAACAATGGAAGCAATAAATAAATAGATGTAGTAGGAAAATTTAGATACAACTAGATGCCAAAATCCACGTTTATCTATTAAAGAAATCAATCAAGGAATGAATCTATAATAGTTCATACATGTCAATATACAAAGGGATCCCATGGCTAACCACTGTATCTACAGAAAAAATTAGCATCCTAACACATGAAGGAATGATAAACAAAATTAAAACTTTTTTTAGACATGATCTCAAGGTCCATGCCAAAATCCATGCCAAACAGTACTATAATCCAGCTTCGGAGGCTCATCCATTACATTTTTGTAAAACCATAATGTCTACAGGCGTCCCGAAGGGCTTGTGTAGGTTGTGAGATGAATCTCAATAGGATACCACCAAATGCAGCATACCTATTATATGTGTTTAAGTAGACATGCATCTCTATAAAATGTAAATAGGTCAATGTAGTAATAAATACAACATACACTAGTGCTCAGTAGCCACTAGGGAGTATCACCTGCTTCATCCATAACCTAAATCTCAAAAGAAAAGTGAGTACTTGGCCCATGAACCATATTAACCCTGTATAAATAATGTATCGATGAACCCTCAGGTTCCACCTAATTCATGTAGAAAAACATAGTATACCTCCTCACTAATCATGTCATAATGTACCGATATCCCAAAGGCACACCCAAATAGTATTATCCTGATCCCATGACCCCCTGCTCGAAATCTCACATCAACCCATGGCCTGATAATCAGAGGAACTTAGATGTCTATCCTTAAATTATTCTCTAGGTCCACAGCTTCAATCACAACAAGCCTCATCTACCAACCCAATAGCCTCATGGCTACCAACTGAAGGCTCCTCACCTCCCACATGTATTTCTATGGAAATCATCTAAAACCATAAATAACTAAGCCATAACTATCGGGGGTATATAACCACATGAGTGGTCAAAACCACATAATCATAGATTTATCATGTGTGCACATGACTCAATCAGCGTGTTGGACATCACAAGTGATTGGAAATCACCAAATAATTACATAAGACACACCATCATTGGCACCTTGTGACCCTGTGACCATGTAACTCAAATATCATGGCCATTCCATCTATGAATCATGGGCCAATTCCAAACCTAACAGTCACACTAAACAAGAAATTCAATTTAGATGATTGAATATCATATATTATCAATTGGCCTAATTTAACTTGGAGGTATTGAATGCCTATAACGAGATTAATCATGCGCTAAGAAAATGAGTCATAGTAGTTTAAATAAAAAATCATTTAAAACCATTTTGGCACCCTGACCAAAATATCCCAACAAAAAATGACCTCTCGCCCGACCTCCCTTGTAACGTCCCAACCCCAGAGTCAGTGCATTATTACGTATCATTGGAATGATAAAAAAAGATGAATTCTAGAAATAATGATTAGTTTAGTAGACTTGTAAGTACTAGATACATTCATATGTTTTACATTACATCAAAAAATGGAAAACTACAACAACATTGTTTCCATAGACAATACTAACATCCCATAGACTACCCCTGCAGGTCCGTCATAATATACTTCTTCGAATCCTGGGACAATTAAAACATAGAAAGGGGTGAGCTCAAATACTCCGTAAGGATAAAAATATAGAATAAACTTTCATAAATAAGCATAAAAATTTAAGTCAATGTATAAGACTAAAACAAAATCCTTTTAAACTTGAACTTCAACATAATATGGAAAAGATAAAATCAAATGATTCCATTTAATTATTCACATGGATATTCTACTAGTCAAATAATCACATGAAATATCAATAGCCACTTTCATAATGATGGAATGTATAATGCCATACTATTATAAATACATAGTCAAGGCCTTGTGCCAAGACTACAAATAAGATTTTGTCAAGGCCTTGTTCCAAGACACTAGTTTGTCTCATGAGACCTACTGATGCATCAAGGAGCTATAGAGGGCTTCACTCATCACTTACTAAGTCCAATGAAGTCCACATATGAAATGGTTGAAACATAATTTGAACTTTCGTATTAAAACTAGAATACGAAATGTCAATATTTTAATCACAATCCACGAATGGTATAAAAATAGCACATCCACAGCCAAACATAACTCATTCAATACAATATGGAAGATTGTATTATTATAGATCAACATCAATAGAGAATAATTAATGATATTGACAAATATGAAAATAATCATCCAAACTATTTGAGAGAAATATCTTCGTTTTTCTTGAAAACATTTAAAAGTCTCACTATTAAACAAGAAACTGTTTAAAATTGATTTTGGAATCAAAGTGTCCCAAACCACTTTGACTCTTTTAAAAGGAATTTTAATTTTAAAACATTAACATACATATAAATAAATCCTTAAAACCATTTTTAAACATGGACATTAATGAAAAAGATTTAGAATAATAAATCTTTAAAACATGTTAAAATGAAATTTTAGTTAGAGTTCCTAACCAAAAGAGAGACACTTGAATACAAATAATTGAGGTAATAAAAACTTTATATTATCATGGGAATAAAGGTATTCATGATATACTATGTCAAAGTAAATTATATACACCATATAAAAATGAATTTGTGAATAACAACAAATAAGTCTCAAGAAAATGTAAATTGAGACCGTATCCTTAGGTTAAGGATAAAAAACAACATAATTATGTGTGAAAAATATAAATAAACTCAATATTATTGGATATTATGTGTAGACCAATCAAAGGAAATTCACACATATTCTTGTAAAAACAACACCAATGAATTGGATGTTTAACTCAATAAATGGAGATTGAGTTAAAATTACTCTTATCAAGTTCATATCGATGACTTGAGAATTTATCAATGGAGTGATTATGTGCATCAAAATTATATAAACATAAAGGGGATTGGAAATTACTAAACAAATAATAAATTGTTATTCCACACATAATCTTGGAGTAAAACAATTAATGAAGTATGCGTTATCCAAATGAGTGGAAATTGAAATTTGAAATTCCCATAACAATATGGTAACTTACGAAACATAAAACCCATCAAAGACAGATCATAAAATTAAGATGTAATTACCCATAAATTAAATTATATTACACAATTAATACAATCATTGGGTATTTCATGCACCACACAAAACGAAATAGTGGCGGTATGACATGAATCTCATGGAAATAGTAAGTGAGATGAAAACCATTAATTCATTGAAATAAATCGAGTCGTATGGAAAAAAGTTAATAAAAACCAAATTAATCACAAAATAACATGAATATAAATAGAATCATGAATATATATATATATCAAATGACAGTACACAATGCACTACATTTACTAAATAAGTGGCGAATAATGGAAATTTCACGGAATTAAAAATGAGATAAGAAACCCATTAATTTTTACTTTTACTTTGTCGAGGATAGGATAACCACTAGTATAATGGTGAAATGATTGATATTAAATTATAAAAGAATCATATACATTAATATGATATCATATATGATATTTTAATATTTCCTTGTTAATAATATTTTAGTATTATCGTTGTTTTGGGTGTTAATTGATTCGTTTTCCTTTATATACTTTGTTTAGTAAGTAGTGTTTGTTATAAATAAGATGTATCTTATTCATACTCAGAATTATATTAAGTCATTAAACATTATTTTTAATCATATAATGAAAATTAGTCTTGAATGGATTACAATGGGGAATTAATCTCATCATGTTCGTAGAGATGGTAATCCGTATGTACGCACGAGCGACAAAATCATTATTTTGATATTAAAATAATATATAATTGGATGGTATATAATATATACAAAATCATTATCATGTTATATTTATTATTTCAATAAAGTACACATCATTAATATACCCATCCAAATTATAATTTATTTAATAACAATTAGACCATGATGTAGAGACGGTAAGCCATATGTACGCACGTATAGTGACATGTCAATCAAAGGATGGATAGGATAGTGAATATGGTTGTAACATATTTATAATAACATCACAGTATATAGAAATTACTAGAGTTATTATTTTATAATGTAAACAATAATGAAAGTGGAAGTGGAATAAGAAAGGAACTCAGTAGAGGTGATGAAATATTTACCTCTTCTCTGGGTTCTTCGTTTTGATTTGATCAAAATGGCTCCTTAGGTTGTCTTTCTGACTAAATGAAGGACTCTAGGATTAAGGGAGTACAATTGTGAGGGTATTTGGGTTGAGTATGGACAAGAAAAAAGGCTATGAGGGTGTAATTTTGAGGGGAGGGGGAGTGCCCATTTTTAAGAGTGGTGAGAGGCACCATAGGAAAAGTTAGAAATATTATTTTATAATAAAATCATTTTCGGTTTCTAATGGATCAAAAATGAATTATTTAAAGGCTATGGTGGGGATGGTCAGAAAACCACTCAACAATTAGATTTTAGGCAAGTTTGGGTCACTATATTAATCTTCTCTTTTAGATTTAACTCTTAGTTAAATAGTTTGACATTTACCATATTTCTTTGTATTTTTGTATTATATGGATAATAAACTTACTCTATACTACCAAGAGAACCCCAAGTGGTTTATTAATGATACACCTATCATTATATAAGTCTTTTGGATGAAACTTATCTTTTTAGGAATTGAATATCATTTAATAATATAATATTTGTTTTAAAAACTCTTTTATGTCAATTTTGACACAATTTGGTATTTTGTTTTTTCTAAATCCGTAACAACATTAGTAATTCGAAAAATATTTATCCAACCAACCCCAAAATGTCATATTAACCTAGAAAATTAGTATAATTAATAAAAAGTCTCAAATTACATTTATTTGGATATTTATAATATCAAATATTTTAATATTTCATTAATTCGGTTATTACTCCATCATCCTTGTGTCATAAATAAATTAAATTATTTAATGTCTAAAAAAATATAAATAAAGTACCATTATGTAGGAAAGATATTTATCTTTATAATTAATATTTATAATCTAATTTAACTTATGTATAACCCTAAATTAAAAATGGTTTAGTTATTCAGCATTGAATTTAAAACTTTTAACTCTTCTTTGAATTAAATAATATTAAATTTCCTAATCTATATAAGTAGAACTAAAAGATAATATTTTATTCCTAAGGTTGTTTTTGGTAGAATTAAACTTATCCAATATAATTTGGACATGTTTTAGGGTAATAGTAATATCATTTTAACCCTTAATTACACAATTTACTTTTAACCGTGGTAAACAAAAGTCAAAAGTTACTATTTACCAAAAATTATTTTTATCTTATTGAACCAAATTTTACTTACTGATATCAACCATGTCTCTCAGATTTTTGAAATTAAATTCACAGAAGTGGTAAAATTATGTTTATTCAAATTTTCAAATGCTCCTATGAGGTGGGTAAAAGATGGTTTAAAAGTTCAATAAAGTTTTTATATATCTAAAATTATTATAAACTGACTCTAACGAATTACATTGAAATTATAGAGGTATTATGTATCTATTTTGATCTAAAATAAATTTAAATAAAATAAATAATTATTTAAATAAAAATTATGTTTAAAACTATAACTCAGTGTTTTTCACAATTCATCAAAAATTGAATGTTTTCATAAAAATACCAAAAACTCACCCTAATATAATTTCGAAATCCCAAATCCAAAAATGAAGTCCATTTTGAAAGATAAAATTTATAAAATTTCCAAAAGTGGGTATTACTATTCATAACGGCTTGTTTGATTGGTCGCAATGTGTTAGAGTTGTAACATCCCAACTAATGAATAATAGATATTCTTATCTATGTCTATTTATGAATTAGATAGTATTTTATAGGCTCAAAACAAAAATAAATCCAATCTTAAGCATGGAATACACTAATATTTTTAAAAGATTGTTTTACTACATTTTGATGGAAAACCATTTTTAAATCAAAATTTTGACAATTTTATAATATCTATTTTTCAAAATAAACTTATTCTTTATGACTCAGACATTAAAATTTACTTTGGATAAATTTTTGGTATTTTTCTGACAATGTTCATTTTTTTAATGAATAGTAAAAAATACTGCATTTTACATCAAAACTGCATTTTCATCTAATTTAATTATATGTTAAGATTATATTTTTAATTGGTTTTAAAGTTTAAATAGAATATATTATTACCATGTAATCCAATGGAGGTCATTTGGATTAATTTCTCTTTAGAATTGGGCATAAACAAGTGCCAAATGTTTCATAGATATTGTTTAAAAAAACCCGCTATTTGTTTTGACAATGGGAATTATATTTAAAATAATTATTGCAATTTATATGTTTGGAATTTGGTAAAATGGATTCCATATTTGGAATTATAAGGTTCAAGTTATCTAATTAAGACTCTATTGTTTTTGAACTTTATGAATAGTAACGACGGTAATTATCTTTAATTATCTTGATTAATTAGTAATCAGGTAGCTAAGGATAATAAAATAATATCATAATAATAAAAAATGACCCCAAAATGTGTCCTAATGCAACTGGTTGTGTCATGGACGACCATGGTATGCCTTGTACCAAACATTGGGGACCCATGGAATCACTTTTGTGTGATAATGACTTTTTATCTTTTTATTTTTAAAGAAAGTTAAATATGACAAAGAATGTATCACCTGAGTAAAACATTTGTAATTTTGTCTAAATAAATGATCTATTAGAATATAAATAGTCGTTGAAAAGATAAAAATATTTCCTACATCATATTATTTTTTTATAATTTTAAGACATTAAATAAATTAAATTATTTATGACATGATGATGATGCAACGATTACCTCATTAATGAACGATTTAAATAAAATGAAAAGATAATGTAAAATCTAAGACATACACTTGTCAAAGACATATTGTATGAGTATATTAAGAAACCTTATCACCTTATCCTCAAAATTCATCAATGTGGGACCTTTAAAATCCGAAACTCATTTGAAAATAAAGTAACATTTTATACCTTTCCAAGAGTGCCCCTCCTCTCCTCTTATAAAAGGCCCCCACCTATACCTCCTTACCCACACTTCTCAAGCCATTGGATCGGCCAAACCCAACTAATTGTATCTCTCCACATCCCTATATTCATCCTATAAGCCTTAACTTTTTCATAAATCTCTTCATGAAACCATTTTGGTTCAAACCAATAAGAGTTACCCGATTTAATGGTAAAGTCTTCTCTAATGTTCTCTTGTTTTATTTTTCTTCTCCAACCCCATAAAATAATTTTATTCATTTATTTTTTAACAAAACCAGTATATTAAATATTCTATGATGTTTTTATAAGAAGGATTTGAGCTACACTTACACACACGTTCATCTAATGGTTAAAGAGCATACTGTTTCCGTGGATGGAGAATTTCTGCCTCACGAAACGAAGATTGTTCAATATTATTCTAACACCTTAAAAGGTGGCCATTAAGATGAATATATATATATATATATATATATGATATATAATATGTTTATGTTTTCTTTAAGCTTCTGTATTTTTCATTTTTGGCATACATTTATGGTTTCCATTATGGATAAACGTGATATCTTCATTTTAGGAAGTGTGGACTACCGCCCCCTCAAAGTGATTTGATTCATTAATGCCATATGTTGGAAGTATAAAGGATTGAGTTAATGATATTATATATTATATTATACTAGAATTATAATATACCTTTATATCATTATGATTACATTCCATAAAATATGAAATAGAAATGAAAGTAGCGTTCATGCGTACGTACGGCTTACCGTCTCCATGAACGGTGCATTTCATTTCTTACCTCTAAATGTTATGTAATATTATAAATGCATGTATATAATAGATATATATGATATATATGATATCTTAATCATGAATATAACTCTGTATATAATGGATAAATTAACAACTTGTAATTATAAAGAGTTTATTTTTGACTCAAGTACCAATGATCGTTAAAACGACCGTTATTAACTTAAATAATTACATAGTGTTCATGACATGGTAATAAGTGATATAAAAGGAATAATGAACTTGAAAACGATTATTATGTAAGTATAAATTAACTCAAGTTTATTATTCAGGAGATTAAAGAACGGTCATGTCAAGTCGAATACGAGGGAAGGGACTTCGTCTCAATCTCCTTTCATTGAGGCATATTTTGTTTTATACACAAATTTATTTTATATGGTGTATAAACCCCTTTGACTTTTACATTATTAAAAAGGAATATTTTTTATACAAATCGTTCTAATAAACAATAAAAGGAATGTTTTTTTGTCGTACGTATGCAGCGACAATGACTTCTTCGCCGCCGTGACCATTATTTGATCTTCGGCTTCCTCTACAATCCATAACCTTTTTTTATAATGAAAAATAAATACCATGTTTTACTTTTCTTTTATTTTGGTATTGAAAATGGATTTCATAACGTTTTTATATCAATGTGTTGTATTGATATCTTGTGATTGATACGTGGAAATATTATGTTTCCTTTATGCATGTTTTATGTGATATGATTATGTTATGGTTCTTGGGCATTTTTATGAATACGGGTGGTTCCGTGATAAACTAAGGGTGGGTGAGCCTGATATAGCTCTCCAATGCATTGGGTATCATGAAGTGGTTAAATGTTATGGTTTCTCTGAAGAGATTTAGGGAATATACTGTGATGGGTATTCCAAACGTAACCATGATGGTTACTCCCTACGTAAGAATGTTATGAATGCCTCAAGTTACCTTTATGTCTTATGATTTTTATGATTTATTCATGATTTAATGAGGTATGTTAAAATGCTTATGTTTTATGAGTAAAGTATGATTTCATACATGGACTAATGTTTTCATTTAGTACTTTTATATCCCATATTGAGCTTTTTATGCTCATCCCATGTTTTTGAAATGTTTTTCACAGGTCAAGGGAAAGGTAAATAATGTGATGATAGGGTCAAGGAAGTGTCATGAAAGAGTCCATGTTTTGTTTTAAATATGTTTCTGTTGATGGAAAAAAATGAATACTATCTTTTATGTAACCACTTTGTTTAAATGTGGAATTTAATGGATGATTTATGATTTAATTCTCTAAAACTCTAAACCTGAAAAGATCCTCAATGTTTAATCTTTTAATAACTCAATATTAAGTAATGTTTAAGGCTGGGGCCTTATAAGAATCTGGAAGTTGCGTAAAATTCATGCTATTACATTATTCAAAGGGAAACATACCATGGAAGCTTGGGGTGTTACCTCGCTCAAGAATAACATGTATAAGGCATTCCTAGGACATCCTATATAGTCTAATAGTTAGTTTAATATTCTATAGTAGGGTCTCATTCAAAACCTTCTATTGTGCAAAAAATATGAAACCCCAAAATTTCTGAGAAAAACTAAAAAAAATATCCACCACCTACCTTAGACTCATATGTAAAGGCATGTCCGATATCGAGCTCCAATTCAAAGATGATATTCGTAGATCTAATTTTCCATCATAAAACCTAAAATTTGATATGATGTAAATAGTATGACATAAGGCAAATGATAGATGAATGGGAGGGGTGGATGGGATTTGACATTCTAAAACGATCCTATATCTTTTTACAGATCAAATTACAAATGACTGAGAAAGTATATAGATCGAAGGGGGAGAAAGGGGGAATGGTCTAACTCCCCTACTGTGTGGGAACAAGAAGGAATAAATAAAGGGAGAAAAGAACAATAAGAACGAATAAATGTAATTAAAAAATATTTAAAAATTACCTAGCACTAGACACATGGTTTATCCAAACAATTTTACTTAAACCCTGTGAAAATTACTGCCTAGGAACTTCAGACTCACATGGCCACCCCACACAATTTTCCAAACTGTGTGGAAACCATGCATAATACTAATTCAATTCTGTAGATGCATCTGTAGGGCTATGCACCTTGACTCACATGGTTTCCCTAAACTGTTCTCCTATAGCTGCTTCCTAGAAACTAGGTCTTTGGGCCTCTAATGCTCCCAAAACCTTTCCAAACACCCGAGGCCCTCTCCTAGCCTCTAAAACAACCCCTAAAATCCATTTAATTCCAAATGAACTATCAGAATTGAGTTTTGATCAACAAATAAAAAATTAACTTATCCACTAATTGAAAAATTCAAACTGGGTAGGGATTTTGACCCATTCCAAAACACAAGTATTTACAGGTGTGCTCCATGGAAATTCACTTTGCAGAATAATTTCCTTAACTAAATTCTTCTATAGTTTCCTCTTTAATTCTTGAAACTCTATAAGGGACACTATATATGGATTATTTGAAATATGTGTAGCCCCATGAATTAATTATATCATATAAAAAACTTCATAATTTTTATTAAGGCTAGGATGCATTCTGGAAAATCCATCTACAATGTCATCTAAAATAGGCAGATAATCGATATTTAGTGTCTCCCTGACCATCTGAGATATATTCCCACATTATATAGGAATAATGACCCCTGAAATGCATATAATTTCTATTGGATGTTCTTATCTATCCTTATAAGGGTAAATAATCATTGTATGTCTTAGAATACTAAATTTCATTTCCTCAATCTATAAATTTATAAGGGATCTATATTGAGAGGGATATATGAATTATAAATACTATATTAAATTACACTAAATAAATAATCATAATATTTTTATGGGGAACACTATTAAAATCTATAAAATAACATCCTTATCTCCGGAGTGGAAGATAAGTGTGCCTTATCTAAAATTATCCACATTAGTGATTAACAACATAAAGTCCATTCCTTGTTCTAGTTGTTAGCCATATGAATAGGTAATTATCTTAGATAAATCTTATTTTCCAGGCATATAAGACATCATATTCGATGTATTTTCCCATATATTACCATTATTTCAAAAAAATCATGTTCCCCTTCCATTGAGACTTTATCTTGAGTGCATCATCCCACATTCTCAAAATGAATGAAATTTAACATTCATTCATCAATGATCCTTACAACCTATACAACCTTAAAATCCCATTTTCCACTTATTTAATGTTTCAATAAACTCAATTCTTTATTATTATTATTAATAATTTATCATTATAGATGATTACTAATTAATCAAAAGGGTTCACCTTCCAAATTCTATGTTCATAATTTTCTCAAGAGGACAATCATTTCATTATCATTCACATTCAACATTAACACAATTCATTATGGTTCTATCCATTGAATAAAACAAAAAATCATTGTGTGAGAAAGAATAATCAATGTTGGAAATAATATAATCATGGAAATAATTTATATGATTTATAAATCATGACACTTTTTTTATATAACACCATAGGTTCAAGCTCTGTATTATGTTATCATTATATATTGATGTCATTCATAAAGGATCATAAATAAAATGTCAATTAACCTAACAATATCCCCCATGAGTTTCACACTAAGTCTACAGTATGGGACTATTCACCATGCATAAGAATTACGACCAATATATACTCATCATTATATTTTTAGGGTTATTACACTTATACAGTTTTGTGCCAAACCCATGACCACTTTTAGTATCCAGGTAGGGATGCATTTTTTTAGGAAATCACACTCATTTTTTTACCATAACAAGGGATGTTACCTTATAATTTGTCTTATCCTTGGGATTATAAAAAATGTTTCCTCATCCTAATTTATAAATTTTTCTAAAAACATACTTTAAAACCAACTATTACAACCTTTACTTTTCATAAATAAATATTTCTTCATTTTTTGTTAATATTTAATATATTTGGAAATAATAAATTCATTAGGACTATAGAGGTTCAGTGTGTTTTTAATATATGGTATGTAAAAATTTGGTACATAATAGATCTTAAATATTTTCGAATATGTTCTTCACCAATATCATTATTTATAAACATATCATATCTAAAACCTTTCTTCATAACATCGGGAAAGGAAACATAATAATGGATGATATCATAATATTAGTAAGGGTAAACATAAGATATAACAACCATCGGTTATAAATGCTCACAAGATAAGAATAAGGATATGATAACATAATAAATACTTAAAATAATCATACACAATCATTCAAAGTTTCTAAACAATGAAATGTGATTTAAGGTATTGAAAGAAATATGACATAAGATGTAAGAGTGTGGAATCATCAATAATCAATCGTGATCCATGAAAAAATATCATAAGAATAACATGGTAGTTTTTGGAATGGACATATGTATAGAAAATCATTTCCTTAGTCAAATATCACTACCAATACTATCCTAGTGGATTTGGTTCACCTTCCATTATATTGTTTCATTATTCAAAGTTCACCCTTAAGACTATCTTATTTGTTATATTTTGTTACTAAAAAAGGTTAACTCATCATTCATATCCTTAATATCTGATGAGATATACATATTTAAAAAATATTATTGGATGGATATATAATTATGGTAACACCCATTGCATAATGAAAACCAAATTTATGTTTTCAACATGATTGTACAACATTCATATATAATAATCCATTAGCCCTAGAAATAATACAAGGTTTATAAAAATTTCTTTGCAATAATCATAAATAATAAAGATAAATAATAATGATGGAATCATTAGATCGTATCCACATTAAATCATAAAAAACTTCCATGGATGTTTAATGGATAAAAATAAATTTAAAATTTCATAAGAACAATTCATGAGGAAAATACCATTTTCATTTTCACATCACTTGTTTAAAATATAAAAATTAAAAAATATTAATAGATACTTTTTTTAAATGAACCTTATATTCATATAATGGAATCTTCAATGAAAATATTACTCATTACTTTGGAGAAGGTCATTCATGTGGAGTATGTTAAAATAAAAATTACCATTACATTATCAGTAAAAAGCTAGAAGTAACTTATTTAGAAACTGAAAATAAAAGTCATTTAAAAAACTTATTGAAAATATAAAACAATAATAATTAATTTAATTAATAATTATAGAATATTATCAATGTTAATGAAAAAAAGCAAAAGAAAATATGGGCATGGAAGAAAAAATTGATGATCGAAGTGATTTTTTTTGGTTTATTAAAATTCTTTCGGTATCTTTAGTAGTTTTAAAAAAATGTGAAGAAAACATGAAATATTTAGAATTAGTAATAGGATAATAGAATAAATATGTATTGGGATATATATATATATCATATAATTCTATGTACAAATAAATTAGTCATATATAATCCCAGTACAAATGAGATATTAAAACAAAACCCTTACATTAAGTCTTTGTTGCTCTATAAGAAATAGCTCATGATGTATAATAAATTTGAAATTATTATAATTCTACACAAAAACCATAATAATTCCTATAATACCATAAAGGTTTTACCTATAAAATATTATCAATTATTAATTATAAATCATTCATTATCATCATCATTTCAGCTATGAATCGCTTCATTTTTCATGTATATTTTGATTCAGTGGTTATAGTACTTTGACTTTAACCATGGTTAATTCATCATAAGAATGTTAAAAATGATATAAATTGTTTATATATATATATAATATTTATAACTATTCATACAATGTGGTGTAGTAAAACTAATTACATCACTATGTGGAGACAGTAGTCCGTACATAAGTATAAGTGACATTTCTTTTTTTCAACAAATAGAATGAAAGAGATGAATATGGTAATTAATATTTAAGGAATATTTATTGTGAAATAATTAATATATATAAATTCATATATATCATAATATCAAATAATAAATTATGGTGGTGGAAAATTATTCGTATCATTATGTAGAAGCGATATATCACACATACGCACGAGTGATACTTTCATGTCCCATTGGATTGATAAGAGGTGATAAATGGTTGTTAAATCATAATAATTATATATATATATATGTTTATGAAATTTTATTAATCATTTATTTAGAGATAAAACTTATTTTAAACAAATAAAATTACAAATAAAATTGAAATTACATGGATAATATTTATACCTCTTCTTCAAGAGAATTCATTTGGCTTACACCTTAATCCATAAAGGATGTCTATTTAAAGAATAAAAAAAATATCATGGATTAAACGAATTATTACAATATGTTTTTAGACAATATTTAGTTCAATATATATGTCACCAATTATATGAATAAGAGAGGATAATATGTATCCTTTTATATTTGAGGGGAGTGACACAGAATGGATTCCTTTAAGGAGTTCAATGATTTAAAGACCATTTCAAGGGAAAATGGATCCAAATGGACATGTAATATATGTTAGGATATTATAATTTTGAAATATATACAAAAAATAATATTATATTAATATTGTTTTTGAATTCTACCATTATCACAAGGATTAACCCCCAATAAACCGATTTTATCCTTTACTATGGTAACACAATTTTATTGTTTTTACTATTCTATATAACCAAAAAATAATTTCACCCTATTAAATTTAATTAATTATCAATATTAAAAATATTGGATCCATTTTACTTGATTCAATTTCAATATGTGGATGAATTTAATTTTGATTAAGCACCCAAACCATAATGAAAGCCCATTTTTGAAAAACGAATATTTAAGACCAAAACATAATTTACATACTATAATTTCCTTGTGAAAAACATAAAATAAATTTTAAAATATTTTATAGAATATTTAATATAAATTTTTATTAAATCCAATAATAAAAAGTGACTGAATTAATTTATTACATTAAAAACATGTTTTTCGGACAGTTTTTTTAGTTTTAAAGACAACTATTATCTTCTACATAAATCATGTTTAATAATTATTAATATGAAAATAAATAGATTATTTCTAACTAATGGAGTATTATGATAACCTTAGATAAAATTTTAAAACATAATGGTACTATTATATTAAAGGAAATTTCATTTTTTACAAAACTGTATTTTTCACTATTTACTAAAAAATAACCTTTTTTTAGAAAAATAATAATAATTAATCCTAAGATTATAATGAAAATATAATTTTAATTCAAAAATTAAATTTTTAAAAAATTTGTAAATTTGTTAATTTATTTCATGAAAATTTGTGATAAAACTCATTTTTAATGAAACCATAATTTTTATGCATAAAATCAGTACCTTAAATTTTTTTCTTATTCATTATGAATTAAACAACTCATTTTCCTTTATACTAAAAATTATTAACATTTCTCATAAATTTTTTATTACTATTCACACATACATATTTAATAGATAGGTTATAATAGTTTATGATATCATCAATCATGCATACTCGAGGTTACCTGTAAGGAAAGATATCGAATTATTCATGTTTTATTTGATAGAATATATATATATATATAATATTAGAGTGTTATAGTGTCTGTCTTTGTATATGTGTAATTATAAATAAACCTTAATAATAATATTAATTAGTTTCATGAGTTGTGTGATTTTATTTATTTACATGAACCAAGATGATATATGTTCATGGGGATGTTGTTTGCGTCATGAATGATATGAAATAAATAAATAATGAGATACTAGATTTCTAACTTCTATTTTTTAAAAAAATTTATATCCTTGGTTCATTGATGGAAATGGAAATTAGTTTTTAAATCTATGGTTATGGGGTTAAATAATCATGTTCATTTCAAAAAATTGAAGGAAAGAGACATCGAGCTCATGATAACACGGAATGTGACCTATTTGACTACATAGATCATGAAAAGGGGATTATATTTCACAATGAACATTCATATGATGTTTTAGGTCATTGATAAATGGAATTATTTATCTATCAGTTTCTTTTCATTTTGCACGATTCTTACTTCAGATCTTAGGGGGTTATACCCAATTACTTTGAAAAAGAGGCCTAGAGGATCACACTATAAATGTATATAAAATATTATGATAAATTATATATGAAAATAACTTGGTGAATAAATATTACTAGCATATACAGTTTAATAAATATTCATGTTAGTTTTCTTGTATATATTCATTAAGCATATATTCAAGAGACTATTTTTGAGTTTAATATTTAATAATTATTTATATTTTATTTTTCATAATTATAATATATATTTAATTATTGGAGAATAATTTAGTGATATTTATTATTAAATAAATAGTCATTATTAGAGGTATGATAAATGTTAAGGAGGATTGATAGATCAGGTTTAATGGTCTAGTGAGAAATTACATATTAATTACTTTTTGAATAACTATTAAATTATATATTCAATGAACTAATATTTATTGTATCTGTGATATTAGAATATGAAATTTAAATAATAATAATAAAATTATTACTTATGCATGGGGTGTAGAAACCCAGACAATTATTGAATCAATCAACTTAATATTTTTCAATAGTCTAGAATTATATAGTTATATTAACTATAAGATATTTATAAAAAGATTAATTTTAAATTTATATAATTATAATTTAATGAAATTTATTTTATTTTTATATTTTTCATTTCAAAATGAACATAAAATGATTTTTTATGAATTCTCTAAAAATATTGATTTCCCACGGAATAGTGAAAAATACTATTCTTTATTAAAAAATTCAAATTATTTATTATGTTAAATTATGTCTTCAATTAGTTCTAGATTTTCATTAGTTCATTTTGATTTAAAATACTCGAATAATTATTATTTAAATGGAATTTATACATTAATTAAACATAATAAATATTTATAATTAAAATTTTCATTTTTTGTTGTAACTATTTTTTTTCTTTTGAAGGTTTAATTTCATATTTAATTCTTTAAATTGTATATTCTTAATTTATAAAAAATTATTCCAAATTTTGAACAACTGGGTATGAATTTTTAATTTAGGTCACTTTTATTTCTGGGAAATATGAATTGTAGCATTATTAATTATTATTAATTTGATAATGGGTATATTGGGAAATTTAGGTTAATAATAAAATTATTAGAACCATTAAATGAAACAAATCTTCCCAAAATATTACTATATGTGTATATCTTGGACATAATCATCCTAGTGTTCAATTTATGACCTTTTGAGTCAACTTTTATTTTATTATGGACTTTATATAATATTATTTAATTAAATGATCCACGAGATTTTAAGAAAGTGAATTATATTTCAAATAAACTGAAATATGTAATGCATAAGGTTGGGTCATACATTTGGCATCATAGGCCATTCTAGATAACTTTAGACTTGGTAAATTGTTAATAGCACAACATTGAATGATTTTACCTAATGGTTAATTCTGAATGTCATTTAATTTTTTTATTACCATGTTACTTTGACTAATTTGTTTTGTTCATAATGGTTTTCTATAGAGAAAATTGTGAAGATGAAGTAGGAAGGATCCCATAGGACAATATCCTTCTTTATAAAAAAACCCTCAAAGATTGGAACCATAAACGAGTAGTTTTTAGTTGTAATGGTTCAGTTTATATGAACTATAAATGGTTGTGGCTTCCATGCTAATGAAAATCCATATATACCATAGAGTAATATTTCATTAGTGGAGCATTTTATGTAAAAAAAATCCCCATAATTCAATGGTTATTTTGACCATATTCTAGATAAGGGGTGAATCAAAACTCCAGAGAGGCTACTGTTGTACCTCTCGTACCCCTCGAGGTTTAATTTTCATGATCACAATCACTCTCATCTTTATCTAATCTTGTTTTAAGTGTTTTTGGATGATAGGGATAATTTCAGGTTTCCAAGGAATTGGGCCAAGAAGGCCAAGAAGGCAAAAAGCCAAAAATGGACTGAAATTCAGTCCACCGGCCAACCGGTGGAAGACCACCGGCCAGCCGATGGAGGCCTGGACAGAAGGCGTCTTTCTGTCCAGACCACCGGCCAACCGGTGCCTCACCAGCGGCCAGCCGGTGGCACCCAGCAGAATAGTGTTTGCTACTGCCTCAGCACCGGCCAACCGGTGGCCCCCTCACCGGCCAGCCGGTGGAGCCTGAGCCCGAAGGCCTCTCCTTTTTCCAAACACCGTCCAACCGGTGGCTCTGCACCGGTCAGCCGGTGGAGCTAGTCAAACTAGCCGTTGGGCCTTTGACCAGGCTGGTCCACTTGCCTCCCAACGGCTCCGAAGCCTTTTCCAACGGCTCCGAAGACATCCAAAGGCCATATGAGGGTTCCCCCTTTATAAATAAAGGACTATGAAGCCCCGGATCAATACCGGAACCATAACCAAGCCAAGGAAGCTCACGGGACATATTTTTGATCATTTGGCAAACCTCCGGTGCATTCGTCCAAGGGAACCCCACTTGCTCCAACACACGTCCACATCCAAGGAGCACCACCAAAGAAGCTTGGGAGCGCCCTTCATTAGCTCCATCAATCCATTGGCGCCCAAGACTTCCCCATTACGGTTTTTCATTGCTTTATCATTTTTGAGCATCTTTTTGGGTTTGTGCCTACAAACCCCATCTCTTTCTATCATCCTTTCATTTGGGTTTTCACATCACCTTCAAGGTGTGAAGAGGTTGGTCAAGCCTTTCCTTTAAAAGGCTTGAGACATAGGTGAGCTAGCCTTCACCTGTAAGAAGGCTAGTGGGTTCTTGCTCAACCATTGAAAGCAAGTGGGTTCTTTCATAACCACTAAAAGCAAGCTGTAATAGGTTCTAGACTAACCTTAAAGTCTAGTGGGTTTCTTGCTAAAACCATTAAAAAGCAAGCGGTAGTAAATCTCTCAACGGTTGAGTTGGGAGAGGAGACGTAGGCTTGGGTTTAAGCCGAACTCCGTTATCAATTTTGTGTCTTGCCTTTTTTATTTCCGCTGCACCTTTAACTTTGATTTTAAATTGATAATTTTTAAAAGGCAATTTACCCCCCTCTTGCCATCACTCCTTTCTTTCTCCGCCCAACAATTGGTATCAAAGGGAAAATTTGAGTAATACCTTAACCGGTTTCAAATTTAAGATCCATTGTGATGGCTTCAACCTCTTTCACCCCCGAAGGCTATTCTTTGGGTCGTGCTCCATTTTTTGATGGAACCGACTATAATTATTGGAAAACCCGCATGACTACTTTTCTTAGAAGCATAGGTTATCCCATTTATAAAATTGTCATGCATGGTTACACTCTCTCCTCTCCCGATGAATCCAAATGGACCCAAGCCGATATTAAAAATTTTGAGCTTGATGGCAAAGCCATGAACGCTCTACATTGTTTGTTTTGGTGATTGTGATCATCAAAATAGGGGGAGATTGTTGTACCTCTCGTACCCCTCGAGGTTTAATTTTCATGATCACAATCACTCTCATCTTTATCTAATCTTGTTTTAAGTGTTTTTGGATGATAGGCATAATTTCAGGTTGCCAAGGAATTGGGCCAAGAAGGCCAAGAAGGAAAAAAGCCAAAAATGGACTGAAATTCAGTCCACCGGCCAACCGGTGGAAGACCACCGGCCAGCCGATGGAGGCCTAGACAGAAGGCATCTTTCTGTCCAGACCACCGACCAACCGGTGCCTCACCAGCGGCCAGCCGGTGGCACCCAGCAGAATAGTGTTTGCTACTGCCTCAGCACCGGCCAACCGGTGGCCCCCTCACCGGCCAGCCGGTGGAGCCTGAGCCCGAAGGCCTCTCCTTTTTCCAAACACCGGCCAACCGGTGGCTCTGCACCGGTCAGCCGGTAAAGCCAGTCAAACTAGTCATTGGGCCTTTGACCAGGCTGGTCCCCTTTCCTCCCAACGGCTCCGAAGCCTTTTCCAACGGCTCCGAAGACCTCCAAAGGCCATATGAGGGTTCCCCCTCTATAAATAAAGGACTATGATGCCCCGCATCAATACCGGAACCATAACCAAGCAAAGGAAGCTCACGGGACATATTTTTGATCATTTGGCGAACCTCCGGCGCATTCGTCCAAGGGAACCCCACTTGCTCCAACACACTTCCACATCCAAGGAGCACCACCAAAGAAGCTTGGGAGCGCCCTTCATCAGCTCCATCAATCCATTGGCACCCAAGACTTCCCCATTACGGTTTTTCATTGCTTTATCATTTTTGAGCATCTTTTTGGGTTTGTGCCTACAAACCCCATCTCTTTCTATCATCCTTTCATTTGGGTTTTCACATCACCTTCAAGGTGTGAAGAGGTTGGTCAAGCCTTTCCTTTAAAAGGATTGAGACATAGGTGAGCTAGCCTTCACCTGTAAGAAGGCTAGTGGGTTCTTGCTCAACCATTGAAAGCAAGTGGGTTCTTGAATAACCACTAAAAGCAAGCTGTAATAGGTTCTAGACTAACCTTAAATTCTAGTGGGTTTCTTGCTAAAACCATTAAAAAGCAAGCGGTAGTAAATCTCTCAACTGTTGAGTTGGGAGCGGAGACGTAGGCTTGGGTTTAAGCCGAACTCCGTTATCAATTTTGTGTCTTGGCTTTTTTATTTCCGCTGCACCTTTAACTTTGATTTTAAATGGTTAATTTTTAAAAGGCAATTCACCCCCCTCTTGCCATCACTCCTTTCTTTCTCCGCCCAACAATTGGTATCAGAGGGAAAATTTGAGTAATACCATAACCGGTTTCAAATTTAAGATCCATTATGATGGCTTCAACCTCTTTCGCCCCTGAAGGCTATTCTTTGGGTCGTGCTCCATTTTTTGATGGAACCGACTATAATTATTGGAAAACCCGCATGACTACTTTTCTTAGAAGCATAGGTTATCCCATTTATAAAATTGTCATGCATGGTTACACTCTCTCCTCTCCCGATGAATCCAAATGGACCCAAGACGATATTAAAAATTTTGAGCTTGATGGAAAAGCCATGAACGCTCTACATTATGGCCTTGATCGTAATGAGTTCAATCGAGTTTCCACGTGCACCTCTTCACATGAAATCTGGAAACTATTGGAGGTTACCCATGAGGGGACCAACAAAGTTAAGGATACTCGATTGGACATGTATCGTCAAGATTTTGAGTCTTTTACCATGCATCCATCTGAAAACATTTCTGATATGTTTACTCGATTTACTGACGTTTGCAATGGTAGAAAATCTCTTGTTGATAATATTTCTGCAGAAACAATGGTCATGAAGATCCTTTGGATCCTACCAAGCTCATGGGCACCGAAGGTAACGGCAATCCAAGAAGCAAAGGACATCAAGAACATGCCGGTCAAAGAGCTCATCGGATCACTCATGACCTATGAGATCACCATGAGGAGGCAAGATGATAAGGAAGGAAAACCGAACAAAACTCCAAAGAACATTGCCTTCAAAGTTCAACAAGAAGAAAGTTCCTCCTCCTCATCATCTTCCTCTTCAAGCGGAGATTCTGAAATAGAGAATCTTGCCCGCAAAATGCACAAGTTCATGAAGAAGCACAAAAAGAAGAAATCCCGCAAGGCTCAACCCAACGAAAAATCCGAGACCAAGGTAACATGCTATGTGTGTGGCGAGAAAGGCCATTACAAGCCCGATTGTCCACTCAACAAGAAAAAGGCCAAGCAAAAGGAAAAGAAGAAAGCTTTCAAGGCCACATGGAGTGATAGCTCCACATCCTCCTCCTCCTCCTCCTCAAGCGACAACGGTAACAAATGTCTAATGGCATTTCATGAGGTAACTTCTTCCGACTCCTCTTCCTCTTGTTCTTAAAATTCTTTTAATCATCTATCCTATGAGGATCTCCAACATGCGAGAGATCAATTGGAGGAAGGTTTTCACGAACTTTCTTCCAAATTTGTTTATTTAAAAAAGAATTTCAAAAAACTTACTTCTGAAAAGGAAGAACTTCTCAAAGAAAAGGAGGAGTTGTCCCTCAAAATCCAAAACCTTCCCAATGTTGATTCTATGGAATCAACAATCAAAGATTTAAGGGAATCTCTCGCCAAGTTCACCCAAGGGGAACAAAATTTGACCAAACTCCTTGGTTCCCAATGCATATCTAGAACCACTGAAGGGCTTGGCTATTCCAATCAAGCTTCCTCTTCCCATGCACCTACTATTTTTGTAAGGGGGAGCTCCCAATTTAAATTTTGTAATTATTGCAAAAAACCCGGGCACTTACTCTATGAGTGCAATTGCAAAAATGCCTGGTATGGTAGGCCCAAAACCATTTCCTTTAATGATGAATTTTATAGGAGAAGACCCGCCACTAGACAAGTATGGATTGAAAAATCCCTTTTAGCGAGTCTTACCGGACCAAAATTTGTCTCGGTTTCAAAATCCACTTCCCTGTAATTTGTTGTTTTTATTTAGGGGGAGTTAGGATTGTTTAAGCCTTTTTGATTTCAATGTCAAAATTCTCATTTCAAAATTTTTTGATTCAAAACTTTCAATTCAAAATTTTCCAATTCAAAATTTTTGATTCAAAACTTTCAATTCAAAATTTTCAATTCAAAATTTTCAATTCAAAACTTTCAAAAATTTCAATTGGTTTAAAAATCACTTTCTCATTTTTCAACGATTCCCTCAATAAAGTTTTATGCCCCGTGCTATTTTGATAATCACAAATGGGGAGAAATTCTTGGTTGATTGGGGGAGAAATCTTTCTCTCTTTCTTTACTTTACTTTGCCTTATCCTTTAAAGCATGCCTTTCATTTCAGTATTTTACATTGTTTGTTTTGGTGATTGTGATCATCAAAATAAGGGGAGATTGTTGTACCTCTCGTTCCCCTCGAGGTTTAATTTTCATGATCACAATCACTCTCATCTTTATCTAATCTTGTTTTAAGTGTTTTTGGATGATAGGAATAATTTCAGGTTGCCAAGGAATTGGGCCAAGAAGGCCAAGAAGGAAAAAATCCAAAAATGGACTGAAATTCAGTCCACCGGCCAACCGGTGGAAGACCACCGGCCAGCCGATGGAGGCCTGGACAGAAGGAATCTTTCTCTCCAGACCACCGGCCAACCGGTGCCTCACCAGCGGCCAGCCGGTGGCACCCAGCAGAATAGTGTTTGCTACTGCCTCAGCACCGGCCAACCGGTGGCCCCCTCACCGGCCAGCCGGTGGAGCCTGAGCCCGAAGGCCTCTCCTTTTTCCAAACACCGGCCAACCGGTGGCTCTGCACCGATCAGCCGGTGGAGCCAGTCAAACTAGCCGTTGGGCCTTTGACCAGGCTGGTCCACTTGCCCCCCAACGGCTCCGAAGCCTTTTCCAACGGCTCCGAAGACCTCCAAAGGCCATATGAGGGTTCCCCCTCTATAAATAAAGGACTATGAAGCCCCGGATCAATACCGGAACCATAACCAAGACAAGGAAGCTCACGGGACATATTTTTGATCATTTGGTGAACCTCCGGCGCATTCGTCCAAGGGAACCCCACTTGCTCCAACACACTTCCACATCCATGGAGCACCACCAAAGAAGCTTGGGAGCGCCCTTCATCAGCTCCATCAATCCATTGGCACCCAAGACTTCCCCATTACGGTTTTTCATTGCTTTATCATTTTTGAGCATCTTTTTGGGTTTGTGCCTACAAACCCCATCTCTTTATATCATCCTTTCATTTGGGTTTTCACATCATCTTCAAGGTGTGAAGAGGTTGGTCAAGCCTTTCCTTTAAAAGGCTTGAGACATAGGTGGGCTAGCCTTCACCTGTAAGAAGGCTAGTGGGTTATTGCTCAACCATTGAAAGCAAGTGGGTTCTTGCATAACCACTAAATGCAAGCTGTAATAGGTTCTAGACTAACCTTAAAGTCTAGTGGGTTTCTTGCTAAAACCATTAAAAAGCAAGCGATAGTAAATCTCTCAACGGTTGAGTTGGGAGCGGAGACGTAGGCTTGGGTTTAAGCCGAACTCCGTTATCAATTTTGTGTCTTGCCTTTTTTATTTCCGCTGCACCTTTAACTTTGATTTTAAATTGTTAATTTTTAAAAGGCAATTCACCCCCCCTCTTGCCATCACTCCATTCTTTCTCCGCCCAACAGCTACTTTATGCCATTAGATGTTCATAATGTCAAAATGTTACACATTCCACTAGTCATTTTGAAGTTGAATCTGGTCTATAGTGGTATTTAGTTAGCAATTATAAAGAGAAAGATGATCTTGATATTATGGAATGGGATACATTTAATAATACTTTCCTTGAGAAATATTATGTGAAACTTATTCCGCTGAGGATAGTGAAATAATTCATTGAATTGAAGGAAAAGGATTATGATTTAGTGTCTACTTATAGAGTAAATTATAAAAGGGTTTTTAGTACACATCCAATTTTATTCATTTCATTGATAAAATAATTAATAGACTTTAATCTAGATTGGATCTAATTGTATAATGATATTTAGCTACAAAAGAGTTTAGAATTAATGTGAATTTTTTTCATTGTGCTGAGAATATTGAGATAGTGTTTTCAAACAATTATGTTCCATGAGATTATAGGAGTAAGAAACAGTTAAATTGGAGGAAAATGGAAAATAAACAACTAATAGGGCTTGAGGTATGACCCAAAAATGTTCTAAATTCTGAAAAATAAATTTTCTGTAATCTTTTTCAAGACATTGAATGTTTTTTTTATTTTGGTATGTTTAGTGACTAGGTTTGTCAATGGAAATAAAATATTCCTAAATAGTCCCAAAATGAGATATAAAATAACCAATAAAATTTGATTTTTTAAATTACGATGCATGTGGAAATTATTCTAACATGTGTCCAATGTTCCGTACTTAGTGTGGAAATCCTCAAGATTGAAATGAAAATGGGGTAGAAAAATATATTCCTGAAACTAAAGTTGATGTTGGGAAATCTTTTGAAGAGGAGACAAGCAAAGGGAGTTCAATATTTTTTTAATTTGGAACATCTATTCAATGGATTAAGCACACCTATTTTTATTTTTTATGTAATAGAAAAAAATGGGGATACATTTCCTGGGGTTTGATAAACTTTTTAACTACATGTAGTTTTTAATTATATGATATGAAATTTTTATTTGTGGAATGATTAATTTACATATTGAGGAAATATGTTTAAAGGAATCCTTCATTATTTAAATGATATATTATTTTGAGGAAATGATGGATTATTGCAATTTGGGAACATATTGTTCATTATAAATTGATTTTGTTACCAATGTTATTTTAAGTGAAACTCACAATTTAGGGGACCTTATATGATATATTTTATTTTATTTGATAAATACAGGATAAATTATTTTATTTGATGAATATGTGCTTTTATCATGGATTATGGTGATTTACAATATTTATAATAATAATTTAACTATCTTGGAGAATATGTGATTTTGGTAATTACATTTTTAGTATGATATATTTTAAGTGATTGAGGTTATTTTTGGATTTAAATGTTAAAGATATCTTACAAGAATATGAGATCAAATTATTTTTATTTTTTGGTTTCAATCTTAGTGTCTAATTTTTTGAGTAATTTTAAGGTTGTTTTATTGAATGATCTATGTTCAACATTAGGTATTACTACTAAATTTTGAATATTAAGGTAGTTTTATTTCATTTAAATGGGTATTCATTTAAGGTTATAACCTTTTAATTTACTACCCAGTTTGTTTTTGTTAAATTCCATAACACATGAGTAAGATATTGATATTCTTTTATAGATTTTGTAATCAATAGAAGTTTATTCTAGTGAATCAAACATGAAAAAAATATTCATCTTGGATTATCATTGTTTATAGAAAATGTGATTATGGTGGGAATTTATTAGAGACTAACATTATTCGTTTCAAGTAATTATATTTATTAATGTTCATTGAATAAGGATTAATTGAAGTTCTCATCCTTAGGAAATGGATTTTGAAAAAAATACATTTTTAATTACTTTTCTTAGTAAGAAATCAATGGCCTTTTAGCACATCAATGATTTACGGAATTGTGATGGTTACATTTCTTGTGGATTTTTTTATCATAATTAATTTGAACTTGGGAATTATTTTTCTCTTCTATAACCATGTTTTGACTTCCCATATATGTTTTCCATCTAGGAAACCTTGTATGTGTAACTGTAGTTGACATTCATAATTCAATTTTATCATTAATAATGAGGATGTTTTATTAGTACATTGTATAATGTGGGATTTTAATAAACATATTTTCAGAATGTCTAACATTGGCTACCAATAGTCAGTTAAAAATATCCAAGACCTAATTTACAATGGCGGTGTCAATGTAATAACCTAGGTAATGATAGAATAATTCCGTTTAATATATACCGGCATTTAGAAATTATACAGTTATATTCATTATAATATTTTATTTAAAATAATCCTTTTGAAATTATTTAAATTTAATTTTATGAAAGTAATTAAATTTTTAAATTCCACATTTTGAAATTAGGATTTGATTATTTTTTGTAATTTATTTAAAAATATTGGGTTTTCATGGAATAGTGAAAAATAAAAAAATTTATTCAAAAACATATATTATATAAAAGGTTAAATTATATTTTTTATTTGTTGAAATTTAAACTGGTTGTTTTTTATTGAAAACAATATAATTATTGTTTTTTAAATTGATTTTATACATGCATTTTGAATAAAATTTTATATTTTAAAAGGTAATTATTTCAAGAAACTATTTTTCATTGTTTTTTGTTGGTTTCATTTTAAATTAAATTAAAACAAATTCTTAATTTTAAAAAATTGATTCCATATTTTCAATCATTGGTTTTAAATTTTTTATGTAGGGATATTTAAATTTTGAATAGTATGAATAATAAAATTACTAATTTTTGTTACCATGGTAAAGGGTAAACTAAGTAATTTAGGGGATAAATAAAATGATAAGAATCATTAAATTACCCAAATACATTACTAAATATTATTGGATGGTTATATCTCGACCATAATCATTATAGGGACGAATGTATAAGCTTTTTGGGCAACATGGATAAGATTATGATCTTTTTAGTATTTTATCTAATGAAAGGATCCACAAGATAATAATAAAGTGAATTATACTTCAAAAACAATAGAATTTTATATGAAAAATGTTAGTACCTTACATGGGGTTTAATAACAATTAAGAGAATACTACGGGCTTCTTTGTAATTATTATTCCCTAACCCTAGTTCAATTCACACACATTCATGAAATTCTCTAAAAGCCTGGACATTCTAACCATTGTGAACAATGAATTCTAGATAATTTTACTCAATCCTTAAAAAAATCCTTTAATTGAATTATCTCAAGAATATAGTGTCGCAAGCATCTATCACCAATTTTATTTCTATATAGAATAAGGAGATTACATCCACATGAAGTAGTTTTCTTGGTAATCAATGACGAATGATGCAATCATTAGGATCTTTAGATGTATCACTCATAGATATATATGGTGATTCTTGAAGGATTATGGTGAACATGTGGATCACACCTAATGGGAATATACCCTCGATTCCTATGATGCAATGAAGTAATTACATGTTGAAATTTTAAAATGCATCAATGTAGAATGAAATTTAACATGAGGTATTTATAAATACAAATAAAATAAATTTTAAATTATATGTGTTGATAATGCTATCTTATTTATAGAAATAGAGTAAAATAATCATCAATTTAGTTCTATTGTTCACGATATTATTCTCCATGTATATCTTGAATTATTCATAAATTATAATAAATAGATGAGATATCTATTCCGAATAGGTTTTTTAACTATTATTAAAAACATTATTTGGTATCTAGGGCTCACATAATAATTTATAATTAATTATTATCCCTTTATCCATCATATAGATTTATTGTTAGTATTTGTTTTCTTGTTTATTCATTATTTAATATAATGATACATTAATAATTTTAAATATATAAATATTATTTATTCAATTTTTATATGAAATTATAGATGTTAAGAACCATTCAAGATCAATTAGAGATTACATTTGATAGGTTTATATGCTTCTGGATCATAGACACAATGAAAAAATGTGTAACTAAAAAGTACACTCTATGTTCTGATGTTTATTTTATATTGATGTTTCATATGATATTTGAAATTACATGTGATTAATTCATGTTGGGTTTTCAAAAAATTCATTAAATATAACACATGTTGATTGGTCCATACTGGTCAAATTTTTTTTGAATTACAAGACATGAAACTATTTTACACATTATGTCGTCTACATGACTTCATGATGAAATTTTTTAAAATCATGTTGTCAAATTCCCATAACATGACATTTGAGATTTATAAATGAAAAATTAATGAGTACCATGATATGTAGTTGGAATAAATGACAAGTATCTCATAATTTTCTATATAAGAATAATAAGATTAGTCAGTATGTATGATTCACAAAAAAATGAAAAATAGAGTACACAGCCTATGTCTCGTTGAAACATTCCTTTTAACCTAGTGATGATACACACCAAGTCCATAGATATCAATTCTTGATACACTCTAAGTGATATATATGACATGTATCTCAATAATACACATTTTGTTTTTACCGACTAATTAATTGAATTAAAATGACATAAATAATAAATATTTTGAGAATTTAAACTGAATTACATTATTAGAACATAGTGTGTTAACTATATAACAAGGTTTCAAAGTATTTAAAAAATAAATTAATTCCATGTAAACATCTCTAAATAATAGGGAATCCCTTTATTTTCAATGATTTATAAAATGATAAGTAACTCCAAGTTAGATAAAATGGAAAATATCAAAATGAAATTAATTAATAAATAAATAATTAAATACTACATTTTTTATCTTAATAATAAATTCAAAAAATAAGTTAATATTATCTAGTTTACATTTGTCTATTTATTTCATGTGTGTTAGTGGTAATATTATTATACTATAACTATATATATTATTTTTTTATTTAATCTATTATTTTTAAATTAAAATGATGGCATGTGTGTCTTATCCACCTATCATTATCGATGGTGCCATGTTCCCATTGTTTCCTGTATATAAACCCCTTAATAAATAATTTGGTTCACCACAATTGGGAATTTTTATAGATTATATAGTGGATAATACTCCCAAATGAGTGGATATTGTTCATTGTTTGAACCAACATGAAAGCAATCGAAGAGGTATATAGGATGATAAATGGAATGCTGAATCATGAACCAAGTATAGTTCAAGATATTTTTTCCTGAGGATTGAGGGTTAGTTTATCACCCACTAGATAACTTAACCATTAGAAAATATCATTTTTATAACACTTTTATAATTTTATTTCTTTCAAGATGCACAATTATTTTCTTTATGGATTCCTTGTTCCAAACTTATAAGTTTGGTAATTGACAAGACATAAAGATGCATTTAAAATAAAATTGATTACACATAAATTTTATTTATACATGGTTAGTTATATCCAAAAAATATTAAAAACTATTTAATATGTTTAAATATGTAATTTATAAAAAAATATTTCAAAATACATAATCCCAAAATTATGTTAAACAAGCCATTTGTTTCTCGAAAATGAGTACAATCATATAACTAAGTGTTTTCATGATCAAAGTTTGGAAACTTAATTTTTTTGGGAAATTATTATATTGGTTTTTGGTTAACAGAACCAAATTTATATTGATTTTAAGGGTCAAATTCTATTCAATAATATTTTATAGGAATGTGTAGTTGAAATTTGAGCCTTGGATTTTGAAATTAGGGATTACACTCAACATATTAATGATCTATGGCATAATCTAGCTGGAAAGTTATTCCAAACTAACCTACTCTAATAGATTTTAATTTAACATTTATGGGTTATGAAAATAGGGGATAAATACTTTCCCCTATAATATCCACACAATAAGATATTCTAAAACAAAAATGGAGGGTTGTGGAGTTGTTGATAAAATAGTGCTAGATTTATAAATTTTATATTTAATATCTAATTTTGAATTCAAAATAAATCAAAAAAATTATGATATTATTTATTAATGAAATGTAAATCCACAATATTTTTACTATATCACTTTGATCCATATTAGTGAAGGAAAATATTCTTATATGACTTAATTTCTATGAAGGGTAATTATTCTTGTGTGTTTTACTACACTATAGACATATATTATATGTGATGGAAATCACTATTACTATTGTTCATGGAAAAGAGTATTGTGAGGATGAAATATCTCTATATATGAAACATTTAGATGATTCCACACATGTAAAATGTTCCATGTTGTTATACATACATAATTATCTTATAAAGAAACATGAGTATATGGAAGTGTATAGTATCTTTCCTCACCTGGGTTATCATTATCCAGAGAAGGAGAGATAAGAAATATATGAGATTTTGAATGAACTATTCACATTCATGCTTAGATAGTTAGTGCTATATGGGAACCGTGTATTGAAGATAACTGGATATATAGAGATCTTAGATAACATGTGATTTATCATTTCTCATGAGTTGCAGACATGTCACATTTTATCCTCACTAACTAAGAGCTTCTCCATATTCATTTTTATTTATTATATGGGAAATGAGGATAAGTATCTCTCATAACTTCTTACTTTGGATCATGATGTTTATGAGGAAATGATGTGAGGAAAACTCATGGTTCTTATGGTGAAGAAAAGGAAGAACATGGAATAATTCCCCAATAATTAGTCTAGTTATTAGTCATTTACACATCATATTTCTATGAAAAGGAATATACAATGTCTGAGAATGGAATAACTACACAATATGTTTTCCATGTGGAAAGCTGCGAAGGTGAAAGAAGAACTTCACCCAGTTGAAGAAGTAAGGGGAGCATTTAGTCGTGTTCATTATCAAGTGAAATGTTTCTATATCATTACATTGGATTTTAAATATAGTTGTGGGTGTTAATACGCTTTTTTAATTACCTTAAACAATTAGATTTTAAATATTATATGAGGAGAGGTGGATTTACTGGATTTTAATAGAGAGATAATAGCTACTCATTCCATTAAAGACTACAATATCATATGACTGATGATGTAAATCATGGGTTGAAATAACTTTTATTATGTTCTTAGTGTTACCAATAGAATCATATATGATTCTTTCCTAGACATATGAATGGATATGTTTCCATATTTTTAAATAAATAACTAATCATTTATATTAATGGTATTTTTTATGTCAGGACAAAAATAAATAACTATCATCGTTTGTATATTAAAAAATACACTTGTTGGAAATAAATAAAAAATAATGTTCAGAAGACTCATTTTAAACCCATTTATGGAATCACTCTCCTGATGACACAAATAAGAAGTATCAAACAACTCTCCATCAATATTGTTGTTTAGGAAGTTTTAATTTAGAATAACATGATAGATGTCATGTTGGTTTAAAATAAAAAATGACCAAAGGACCATTTTTTGGACATGGTGATAGGGACACAAAGATTCTAAAATTGGAACACAGTTATATGTGTGGGCCTTTTCCAACATATTAATGAGGTGGGTATTCTTACTCGATTACATTTATTGATGACTTCCGTAGATATGGTTATGTATACATGATTAGGTATAAGTCAGAATATTTTGATTAAATCAAATAATTAAAGATATATGTAGAGAATCAAATTACTAATGAGGTAATGAAGATCCGATCTAATCAAGGTGGAAAGTATCTTTACTAAGATTCCATCGACCTTTTTTGGTAGTTTGGGATTTTATCCAAAATTATTCCTCCTTATAAACTCCACTGGGATGGGGTCACCAAAATGAGACCTCATACCATTCACGATACAATGATTTTAATGATGATTTATACAAGCCTTACATTATCATTTTGCAGATATTAATTATAGACTATAGTATACACAGTATATCATGTTTCAACCAATGAGACTGATGGTATCCCATACTAGTATTAGACTAAGAAGGAACCTTTGTTTTCTAACCCACTTTCATAGAGATGTGAGATGTTTTTAGAGTCTTTAATAGGAAAAAATTACATAAATATATTAAATGCATCTTTTGAAGACATATTAATGAAAATAAAGGATATTAGTTATAAAAAACATTATATAAATGAATTGTATGAAATCCAAGTCCTACCATTATAGAGATGGAACACATCCTCTAGACTTATAGTTTAGGAAATATTATCTTTAATAATGTATATGCTAAAAATATAACAGGTTCTGTACAAGAAAAAAAATTTAAATTTCCCTATGGAAGAAGTTTTTCCTAATTTAAAGGTACTACATAGGATCATTAGAGATGATAGAGAACCAAAATGTTATGGTATTGTCTTTATTAAGGATGGTGAATCATTATTAGTTTTCTATAATGGTACTTTTACATATAAGGTGGAATAGAAGTTTTCAAAAGCTACAAGATAATAAGAATACATGAATTATGAGATAGAATCCCAGTATCTGAACCAAGTTTGGGTTCTAGTCGATTCGTCATTTGATCTAAATCACATTGGGTGGAAAGTAGTATTGAAGAAAAAATTGGACATGATAGGAAAATTTAATACCTATAAAAAAACTATTTATAATGGGATTACAAATCATGAAGGAATTGATTATATTTTAACCCTTTATCCAATTCCCATGTTTAAATCCTTTATAATTCTACAGGATATAACATCTTTTCAGGACTATGAGATTATTTATATGGAAGTCAAAATAACTATACATACTGGAAAACTATATGAATATATCAATATGTCTCAACTAAAATGGGTTAAGACTTCATGTAATGAAAAATAAGTATGAATGTTATAGAGATCTATTTATGGATTAAAGAAATAATACCTTTTTAGAACATTTTCATTGGATGAATCCATGTGATTATTTGGTTTAATTAAGAATGAAGGTGGGAAATATGTTTATAAGATATGTAATTAATATTTGGTTATTATAAAACACTTGGGGGCTGATGGGTCACCCTAATGAAAAGAACATGCATCATGTTCTTGGTATTTAGAATTCTCATCCAACTGTTACCCTGTAGGTTCCTTCACAGGCGTGCTTTTTGGTGTCACCGTATGGTGACTATCGTCATCCTTATATGGTTTATTCGTCTTCATTTATGTCCCTTTTTAAGGGGAAAGGGTTTGGGGTTTGGCCTTTCATGGATTCAATTTTCTGTCCCTTATAGTATTCTCTATGATTGTGTTTTCAAGTGATCCCATCAATTTATATTTCCCTTCATTATCTGTATCAGTTGTATGTTTTCCCGATGGTGGATCTCTCAACTAATGAGATTTGAGAAGTGTCACCATTTCAATATCTCTATTTTTTTGTTGATGACAGACCATGATAATCCTTTTTTTCCAGATATTTTATGGGATTATGGATCCTTGAACATCATGACGCACCATCCACAATTTTACGGTCTTACATTTGTATTTATTTTTTTACAAAGATATAATTTTGAAATCTTGTTTAGGGGAATCTCAAATTTAGGGAGCATTAACTTTATTCTTTTCCCATTACTCTAGGGATATTAATTATGGGTATGAATTGAGTTCAGTTACAGTTTCGATCAGGAAACCTAGTCTTGCTTTTCTATTTCAGAAAACATCCATACTCCATGTTGTGGGTATTTCACTGGGTCATTTCCTTTGATTAGATGTGGAAATTTAATTCCTTCATGTGGTGTCATCCCAGAAAATATTTATTGACGTTTTTCTTGTGTCACCACATCATTAAATGGTTTTGGTTAATACTAGAGACAACTACAAATGGTGTATGCTTATAATCTTCTTTGAAATTACATGATTTGGTATAGAGTGTCATTTTATGTAGATCATACTTATTATTTTAAGAATATGATATCTAGTTTTTAGTGTGATCAAGGATGTTCTAGGATCATGTGTGGAGGATAAGGTTGGTCTGATTCTAGGGAAGGACATGTTGGGGATAAAAATGTCTAGCCTGGATTCGCAAGAGCTCGAATATCCTTCACTGGGATGCGAGCCTAGTCCATATAAGGAAGGATTTTTAAGTTTGAAATCCATGACAAACTTTTATTACTGGTTCATACAATTAATTATTTTTTGACATTGTTTTTTCATACATCTTTAGACCTCGGGTTTTTATATCCAGGTTCTTGTGTGGGCGGGGATCATTTTTTTCACCCTTCATCACCATTTATCGTATATGGTATGTATCTGTTGATCCCAACTCGTGTTGTTTCTTCTGATATGATTTATTTTTCTTGTTTATCAGATGTATCTATGATTGGGGGTGATGGAAATACCTCATCAAAACCATTAGGGAGAGGGGTGATGGGCCTTCATTCTCGATTCTGGGTGAATGTTTTCCTTATTGTGAGAAATAGGGTGGCATGGAAGACATCACAAATAAGGGTGTTGTAGAGATCATCAACATGATCATCAATATCAATTGAATGATTCTATGACTTCTTAGAGTAATTATATATGTTATCCCAATAAATTAAAGGAATTATTCATTTTTGATGTTACAATGGTGGTTCCAAGGGATGTATCTTCATCTGTACATAATGGTTTAGTGGAAAGTGTGATAGTCAATCCAAGTTATTCCTATTTATATCCTAATCAATATGTAAAATTATCAGATGTGAATTAATATAATGATTGTCATGGTCATTTAGCTTTAGCGGAAGGTCTTTACTCTAAATTTCAGTCATCTTTGGATCATGAGGGAAGGGTTACTCACTCCAAGGATAGGGATGTCTTGAAGAAATAGTAAACAATATATTATATTAGAATATTCTAGGATGGAAGGGAATTAACCTCCCTATATAGTTTCATCGATGATTGTGAGTAATGAAAGGGTTTGGGGGCTTGTGAAAAATATTAATTCATGAAGGATGAGGTATGAAAATACCAAGTTAATATTCTGGTATTTATGGAACAAAAATATAAGGTTGATTGTCTCTGTAAAATTCCTTGAAAGAATTATTTGTATATTTTCATGCATGGGTTTCCATAAAATAACCATGTCTATATCTTCTATAGGTGAAATTTCATAGCGGAAATATTGATTCTTTCTACTCAATTTGTTCGATAAAAGGTTTCTATGGATGGATTGTCTTTTTTATTCACTTTTTATGCTAAGTTAGATCCGATTAAGAGGATGGGACTATGGAAGTAAATATCATCATTTCAACCTAGGAATAATCCCATGTTCATGACTAAACTTTTCAATTCTATAACTAATGGATTAGATAAAAAGGTTGGGGTTAATAATTTCATCCTAAAGATGTATAATTTCAATTTTTCCTTTAGATAGTCTCAAGGATATGGGTTTTCAAAGAAACCTATTCACATTTGGAAACAAAAAAAGGATGTATATGATAATTTGGTGTCTAAATGATCACTTCCTTTATAATATAAAAGGCATTAAGTCTTCTCTATTACATGAAATCATTCATTTAGATCATTTCCTTTCAGATCATCCCTGTATTTTGGTTCACCTCAAGAGGGAGGTTGGAAGACCCAAAATGTTTTTTCTTCTCTAAGAAAGGTTAGGGAGAAAGAATTATTTTAGGTTGTTAAAAAATATTAGGACCAACTAGTGAGGGGATCTTCCAAGATGATCCTTGTTAACTGTCTTAAGATAAATATATGTAATATTCAAATATGGAATTGAAATAATACAAAACATTATATTCCCTTAGAATAATTAAATAATGAAATTTGAGTGATGGAATATATTATCTATGAGGTCAAGGATGGTGATATTTTTGGCATTATGGTTGAAAAATAAAATCTCATATGTGAAAGGAATGATAAACTTCAGAGAGTTTCAGGAAATAAATCTATATCCATGTGGTTATTGGATGGAGACACGAATAAAATATTTTTCATGCTTGTGTGATATAGATATTGACCATGAGGAAGATAAAACTCCTACATGATGATGGAAAATTTTTTGGAGGCATGAATGTGGGTAGTAAGACAGAAGAAAGACATTTTGATTGTTATCTGACTTAATATCTATAGGAGAAGGTGTGTGTTATAGGGGTATTAGAAATGAGAGCTTCTTATAAAGAATTTTGAGGTTGGCGGATGAGTGGGATAATAACTATTTGGAGGTCATCCCTAATGAAAAGTTGATTAAGAAAGTTTTACTTTCTATTAATCCAGAAAGTGCCCCGAGTCTAGAAAAATATTTTGGAAACTTTAATGAAAATTTTTGAGAGATCATTCTTCTTCAAGTGATTTTTGTAGAGAAAAATTATTTTAGGGAAGATATCTTCTAAGAGTTGTTTGTGCCTCAAAGCTGGTTCTTATTCCAAAATTCAAGGACCTGATCATCATTGATCAATTTATGAAAATTTATCTATGTAACTTTAGTTACCAGATTATTACCAATGAAATTAATATAAGGATATGTAATGTGATTCCAATAATCATATTGGAGGATCATAATGGTTTCATTGAGTGTCAGAATATATAAGGAGTATTACGATTACAAAAGGGTCATGTATGGCATTATCATGAGATATATTGTCTCCTATATCATGATAATTGTGTTAATGGATAATAAATATGATAGAATGGGGAGGGTTTTCGTCTTAACTAACATGGATTGATTTGGTTTCTAGGAATGGTATTATGATTCTCTATTCAGATTCCTTGTATCTCCATTATTATCCATCTCTCTTATGGGAAGAATCATTGTGTTCTTTAAATCATTTAAGGGTCTATATCAGAGAGATATGAACTCACCCCATTTATTAATTCTAGGTTATGAGGTAATTTTGAGGAATTTAAATTGTGAAATAGACAGATGGAATACTATCCTATTAAAATATAGGCTAGGGAAAATCATAATTTACCACTTAATGTTTTTTGATGATATGTTGTTAATAACTAATGGAAGTAAAAAAATACATTGAAGGATTCAATAATATTATTCAATGTTATTCATGATGGGGTGGGATGAGGATCAACTATCAAAAGTGTGACCTCTTCATTTTATAAAAATGTTTGAATCAGTGTGGCAAAATGATTTGTAATAAGATGTCCATTCAAAGAAGGAAACTCCTGATAGTTTATATAGGGTATCCTATTCCAAACATGAAAATTAAAAAAATTGTATGTGGATCTATTTAATCTAGTTTTGATCACATTTTTAACTAGAAAAATATGATTATTTCATTTGGGGGATGGACTGTGTTCATAAATTTCATTCTAACATCAATTTTAATGCACAATATTCTAGTTATCAAAATTATCAATAGAATGATTAAAATTCAATAAAAAATGAGGAATTTCTTCATATGGGATTTCATGAAAGAAGGGAAAATCCATTGGGAATCATGGAAAATAAGGGTGAGGTCCATTGCATAAGGAAGTGTCATCATGCGGAGTGTGGAGTGGAATATTCATGGAACATAGAGGAAGTTATCCAGGGAGGCTATCAAAGAGTAATATATTTGTGAAAAGTTTATGAAGTATAATTATAGAGAAGAATGGAAATGATATAAAAATAATTATTGAAGAATATTAAGCCTAGATCAATGAATGATCACCCATTTAGACTCCTTAAAGGATATAGTGAGATTAGTTTGGAGAGAGGGGATATTAATAACTGGAAAGATTACTAGTCTGGATCTCTATATTTTTTCCCTATATATATGGTTCCAAATAAATATTTTAAACAGGTGATAAGTAATCATATTTTCATTTCAACCACTCTCAGTGAGGAAGTTGGGGCTCTGTACGATAAAATTATTATCATTGACAGAATGGGTAGGTGCATGTTTTTAGCATCAAAATCTATCCTAGTTTGCTTTCAAGTGAACAGTTACCCATTTCATGGAGGTATTCAGAATGATGAGTGGGATAAAAAATTATGCTGCAATAATATCCTATGGAAGATGGGTTTTATATTCTTGAGGATACACAACACATGTCTCCATACTAAATTTAATATTCATAAGATATCATTACAGTTAGGTTTTTACTGCATGTGTTGGGAGTGACCCAAAATCAAGACATCGTGGAATTCATTTTTTTTTATACTGAGATTGATGTTCATGGATTATCATTATATATATGAATGTTTTTTATTGAAGGTTGTAATATTTTATAATTTTATGTCTTCTTGTATTATTAGGGATGATCATTGACTAAATGTGGCACAACTTCAATGTATGGTGTTTTCTGTTGTGTGTTGAGTTATTTAGTAAATTTAGAATAGACGTCGGTGTGAAAACACAATTTTATCTCATTATCTAAATATGGATATATATATTTTTCATTTATTGATGATCTTTGTATTCTTATTCTTGGAGGTGATAATCCGATAATTAGTAGGCATTTCCCTAAGAGTGGTTCATTTTTCTTCACACATGGGCATTGTTATGAAAAAGAGATGGGTTTTGTTAAATACTCCCAGCACTAGTTTCATGTTGAATTTATATAGATCATTATCATTGGGTGTCATGAGAGTAGGATTCATTTTGAGATATTATATAGGGTCTATGGTGTTTGTATTTGGTGTTTTCTTAAGGTCATGAAAAATATATGGAGGCACAAGTGAGAAATATTATTAATGGTCTCTCCCTTTGGATATTATACCACTTTCTTATTTCCATCACTGATATTGATTAAAAAGTTATTGTTAGTTTAATTAATGAAAAAACCAATGTTATATGTTCTATTGAGTATCATATCTTAAATTATTGGTCTCTCTTTAGTCGTGAAATAGAGATTCCTCATACTGGTAGGGAAGGGAAATTTTCATCAGATAATTTAGCCTGAAAGGGTATCCCATGTGATAGTATTATTCTCTATCATATCATTGATTAGATTCTTAATTACTGTAACCATATTGTTAGTGGTTTTTTTCTTGGGTTTCACCACTTTATACCCCCAAAGACTCGCAATTTTGAAATAAAATGTTATTTTTGAATGAGTAGTCATTATCCAAATAGTGTATTTAGATGACATAATACATATTGTAAATGACATAACGATCTTATAATTAGGTAAGGGATCATTGAAAAAGATCTTACCCATGGATGTATTTGGGGAATAAGCCTACATATTGTTGATTTAGATCATTCATGATAGATCCTAGAGGATTCTTGGAAAAAGTCACGTTATATACATTTTCTTGAAAACAAGGAGATTTAGTATATAAAACCATAATAAGGGATTTTTTCAAGTGTCACATGGTATGAATATTTCAACGAAAATGTATCCTAATTAAAAATAATAATGTAAAATAATAATTAATTTCCCATATACTTCTGTGATAGGATAGATAATTCATTCAATGTAATATACTAGTCATTATGTTTTCTATAACCTGATCATGGTAGGAAGATATCAAGAAGATACAGATAAAAAACATAATTTAGGTGTTAAGGATATTGATAAGTATCTAAGGAAAACTAAGTATATGTTCCTAGCATAAACAGTATATGATGATATTTTCATTAGGGTTTATACAGATTCTTGATTGTAGACTGATAAAAATGATATGAAGTCAAAGTTAGGAATATATTTAGATAAATGGAGGAGCAGTGAGTTTGGAATGTTCAAACTTACCAACTTTCACTAATTATATAGTGTTTAATGAGTATATAAGAGCTTCTGATGTAGCCAAAGAGACTATTTATATAAATTTTTTTTCTATGAACTGGATGTGGTGCATAGTATTAATCTCCCTATCATTTTATATTGTGATAATACTATAGGAATAGCTCTTGTAAAGGATTTAAATTCACACCAAGAGACAAAGCACATACTATAAAAGTATCACCTATTGAGGAATTATTCTCAGAGTAGTGAATTAAATTTAATAATTTTTATATAGAGTAAAACATTAAAATATTCGTGACTTATTCATTATCTCAATATATGTACACATATCATGTGAGAGAAATAATACTAATGATTATTAGTATTTGGATATAGTGTTAGTGGGAGCCTGTTGTAGTTTATTCCCTATAACAAACTTTTATATAATATAAAAGTACTGATATTAATTTTTTAAATGTTTATAATATTCTTCTCACATAATGACTATTCTTATATGTGATATTTTACGTGATAATGTACTAAATATCACATGTTTCATTGAAAGGTCATAGAAGTTCCCCACTATTATGAGAACCTAGAAGCTTCATGATGATATTCACAAATACATGATATATGATAAGATGATATCATTTGATTGGAATAAAATGATATATTCCATCATGGGTAGGTTCCCATAAGATATTAAGACATTGTCTCTACTTTTCCATCTTTGTAAATCATAATAATGTATCTTATAATAACATGAACTTCTAGTAGGAATTCCACTTTTTTATATATTTCGTTGGATGTTCCTATATTTGGATGTTAATATTGATCTAAATACAATATGATTATTATTAATGCATAACATGAGTCATGTGATTTGATATATTTCCATAAACAATAATGACATATTTTCATGGTGATGTGGGGTGCATTGGGTGACTCACAACTTATATTGAATTATTTAATAATGTGAGAAATAATTTTCTTATAATTTAATTTAATTTTAGTTAATATCTTATACCATCTAATGAAAATGTTACTTCCTTATTAAATAGAAGTACATATTTTTAGCATCTTCGTTTCCATAAATTGAAATAATGATACATCAATCACATAGATCAATGACAAAAACATTAAACATGCTTTATTAATGATATCATAATAAAGGGATTATATTTCTTAGTGATAATTCAAGTGTGTTTTTATGTCATTATGATATTAAATTATTTCTATATGAATTCCATGGAATGTTGTATACTCTAAGGATTTTGGAATAATTCAAATGAGAAATAGTCTTAGAGGGTTACACAGTATTTATACAAGAGCCATAATATTAAGTTCTATATGAATTTAACATGCTGGATAAATATTATTCCCATAAATTTCTTAAAAATTATTCACATTAATTTAATCAAATATATCCAGTCATGAGTTAATCAATTGAGTTTTTTTATTTTAGTATTTAATACATATTTATTTTCTTTTTTAATTAATATAATATTTATTTATTAATTGGTGAAAAATTAAGTGATATTTATTTATTAAATAAATAGTGACAATTTAGGGGCTAATGAATATTAAGAAGGATGTGTATATTGATTTTAATGGGTTCATGAGAAATAACATATAAATTAATATTTGAATTAATATAAATATATTTATTCAAGGAAATATTGTTTATTGTATCCATGATTTTCATACAGACCATGTAAATGATAATAATACTATAATTATTTAGAATTGGGGTTTGTCCGGGATTAAAATTATCATAAGGGTCCATGTGAAATTATTATTTTATAATGATTACTCTATTTAAATCATATCTTAATTTTCTATAATACCACATATTTTTTAATCAATGTTCAAAAATAATTTCATAGAATCTCTCACAAACCCTAGAGTGATAACTACCCTATAACACTCTTAAGAACAAAGGGTTATCCTCATCGTACACCCTCTCTATTATAGAGAGAACATGGGGAGTGATTCAATATAATGAAATTTCAATGTTGATAAACAATGAAAATAATAAGTTTTAGGATCATATATAATGGAACACGAATATTTATATAGACATGTTCAGGGTTTTTTGGTGTACATGTGCATCAATGAATAATGTAATCCTCAACTGATTCCTACAAAACAATTTATGTATTAAGTGAAGAAATTATAAAAATCATCAATGAATTATGAATCACATCATAATTTATTTATTTATGAAAGTAAACTAATAATAATTATTTGTGATGGTCTTTCCTTCTTAGGTCTAGTATAATAAACAAATTTCATTTTATTTCCATTGTCCCTCACTTTATTCATCATAATTATCTTATATTATTCATGGATTATGACAAAAATATGAGTTGGTTATTCATATTATGTTCTTCCTATATTCCCCAAACTATATAATTTTATGTTGTGAATAGATTATATTGAAATAGAGTAATGTGGAGAAGTATATTCATCTAAATAGTAGTTTACTAAAACATCTGATAAATTATTCCTTAAAAATAGTTATTTAAAATTCAATCATCTAATTTGTTATTATAAAAGGTAATGAGGGGTATGTGGGAATATTAAATTCCCATATTGTGGGACTTCCTTCCATATCTCATTTCTCTATTACACAATAAATTTATATTTATATTTTATTTTTTCATGAGATTTGTGATTTTATATCTTATGTTTTCAGTATTTTATACTTTTCACCTCTTCGTTTTTCCACTATGATGTGTTGTGGCCTCTCATACTATACAATTATAGAGTAACCATCCCAAAGGGTGAGGTGGTGGGTTTTTATGTCACATTCTTGACTTATTTTTCATTTTATTTTCAATTCATGAAGGGAAGGGTAAAATGGACGTGTTTAGGTGGTTTTCAACATTTAAAATGAATACCATTTCTTTATTACATACTCCAATTAAATATATATCATTCGCTTATCTTAGTTCAAAAAATGTAAATTTTATTTTGATAAATAGAGGAATGAACATTTTATTTTGGGATCACACTTATAGAATGTGTCATGCTCTTGTAAATACTATATTCACTGCCCTATAAATATTACGGAAAAGGTGATAAATTCCATTCAATGGTCATTGGAATGTATTCAATTCTAAATCATATGTAAAGTAATTGATGAATGGTAATTAGTGAATTATCAATTAGATTTATAATATCATTATGATACAATAAAGGTAACCATGAAACCAAACGTATAATATATCACTTTCCTGGTACATTATGAATTTTTTATTTTACATAATTTTTTTAATTTACAATACATATAATAATATTACATTATTTTCAACCTTTTAAAAATACTACTAAATTTTCTGGATTGAAACACATGAAGAATAAATAATAATTAGATCTCTCTATTAGACAACCAATGGCCAGACCCAATGATTCTACCCACTGGGATAGTCAATTTTATTGACAATTACTAGGAGATAAACCTATTCCACTACCACCAATCAAAAAATGATATAAGATATTAATGTGTATGTTAAGTCCACATTTATAAATAGAGAGTTTAAATAATTGGTTTATATTAAATAACCTACTATATTTAATATTAGAAATGATGCTAGAAATCATTTTATGTCAAATAAATATTTATAAGGTTTAATTTAATTATGAAGTTTATGATTCTAGATTTTTGATGTGTTATTGAGGTCACTAGAATTCAAAAAAAGGAAGAGTATCCAAATTCTGTTATGGAAATAAATAATCATTGAAATCAACAATATTCCGTATTTATGTTGATTATAAATTATTTATATAAATTATAAAGTATTTGTTAATGATTTAATTACTCAAACATTAAAGATGTTTGATATGCTAGTTCATGGAGAAGTGAGAAATTTCTTGGGATTTTAAATTACTAATGTAAATTATGTTATATTTCTTTATTAAGAGAAATATTCTTGATAATTATTTATGAAATTTAGAATGGGAGAATCTATGAATTAATATTCTATAATTTTAATGGGAAAATAATTTTTATGGATAGTGAGGGTAAATATGTAAATCAAATAGTTATTAGAATACATGTTAAATGTTTTATCTATTTGACTACATCATGAATAGAAATAATCTTCATTATCTCATTTTATTCTCAATATAAAATGGCATGGAATGAATCTCACATTTTTTACTATAAATATATTCTCATGATATTTCATAAGTGTTGTTGATTATGGGTTGACCAATTATAATAATGTAATGAATAATCTTTTTTAATTTACTATTTTTTTTTATAAAATTGTTGTTAAATTAGGAATCCACATTAGGTAGAGTTCAATTATTTATAACAATTGTGTCTCTCAGATGAGGATAAAGATAAAATTTATTAAAAAAAGTATTGAAAAATCAATGAATCTTATTGAAAATCAATAAATGTATCAGCTGATATGGACAAATTATTAGTTTGATTAACACATGGTGGCAGTCAACTAGATGTTTTTAGCAACTAATAATAATCATGGTTCTATTAACCAATAAAAAACATTGTTTAATAAATTAGGTAATGGAATATTTATATGATGTAATATTTTATAAATAAAAATGTTGAACAAGATATATCAAAATTGGTGTTTTCTATTATAAATGGGAAAGTGGATAATGTTCTACCAAAAATACTGATTTAAGAAATATTTTAAAAATTTATGACAATAGTGATATTTAAAACATATATCACAAGAGTTCATGATATACATTTTATCTCCATCTATATTATTCTTTAGATTTTCAGGTCAATGGGGGAGAAAATAAATGGAATCAATATATATATATATATATATATATATATATTCCTCAAAAAAGATGTTATAATAACCTTAATAAAAATAAAAAAAATTCACCCAAAATATGTATAATATATTTAAATGTAAAAAATTTAAAAGAGATTTTGTGAATTAACTGGTCACATGGGTGTGTGAGTGTAAAACTATTAATTTTTAATGATCATGTGAAGTTCCCCATGATATTAAAGTGTGATATAATTAGTGTTGGGGTAAATAAATGTGATAATAAAAAAACCTTACATCCAATATTATTATAATTACTTTTCTAGTTAATGCGTAGTTTTAATGAGTGAAACCAATCCATGATGATGATAGATAAAGAGTTTAAAAACCAAACATGACATAAAATATTTATAGGATTCATGCACTTTTTACCTAGTGGATAATCCTTGGTGCTCGATGGTTTTGATCCTTCATCACTTGCCCTTATCTTGTTATTGACAAGGAACTGAGGAAATAGGATATCATGGTGATATTTGAAAACACTATGTTTGATAATGATGAAAATAAGTAAAAAAAATCAACCAAGGTTTCACATACCTTCTCAATTTCCTCCATAGAATAGATTAAGTTTACATTGATGTAACAACCCACATTCTAATAACCATATACCATTTTCTAGATCAAGGGTGATAATTGAAAATGTGTGCACCTGACTATATGATAGAGAATTATAACTATCATTGAGAGTCTTAGGCATTGTCATGGAGGAATTCAAACACATATTAGAGTAGAAAAATATAGAAAAACTAAATAAAATCTATAAAAAAATATTCAGTCAATGTATACATAGTCAAAAAACAAGAATCATGCATTAAAAATATAATACTAAAGCATACAATTATACTTCACAACTGGTCACCCACAATGTCTACCAAATATATAACATAAACAATGAATAAAATATTTGAGGATATACTACCATCCTTGATCCTCATCCCACACTTCTCACAACATTTTCTAAGTTATCCTTATAAATGATCTAATGTGGGGCCTCTACACTACATGAACATGTGATAAAGGGGATCTTCTTGGTTACTAAGTGACATGGGAACTCTCATAAGAAGTGAAAAAAACTGAATAGGGAACCAAAAATTTATCAAAAAATAATAATTAAATATTATTTTTTGACATGTGATATGTTCATAATAATGCATAAAATGACAAATCACAAAAAAAAATAACTTTCGATCATTAGGTTCTAAAGTGACCCTTGGGATCGACCATAACAATTTTTTCTAGCACCATATGTCTATGAAAAAATTTAATACCATGCTAAGGGTTTGAAAATATCAAACCCATAATATCATAATAGGTATATAAGATCACTAATGGGGTTGATTTTCCCACACAAATCATCTAATATATACATGTCATTAATTATTGTGGGGAATTATTCCCACCCATCCATCTCATATAGTATCATGTGAAATCAACAGATTTTGGGAAACAAACATGGAATCAGGGTATCGTCAGGAATCTCAAAATTATTACAGGGAGTATTATAGGACACCATACATCATCATAAAATATCACTAGATCCTAGGAACACTGTATACATCATATATATCATTAAGTGTAATGAATAATTTTTATATATCCCATGAACATAATTAGATATCTAATATAAGTACTATATCATATATATACTTGGTATATCATAAAAGTTTAGGCATATCTTCTAGATCATAGGAATCCTAGTTATCTAATAATATCAAGTATAATCACCCGATGATAGGGACATCATATGAATCTCATAGTTATAAGATAAAATGAGAGATCCAATGAATTCTATACAAATCTCATATATGATAATAGAAACCACTATATCCTAGGATACACCCTAAGAATTTTTATATAATATCTATTGTGATCACTATACACATGGAGTCCTTGGAATATAATTTATCATCATGTGTGACCAACATATCCTAGGGAACATCCCATGAATGTTATATAATATCATGTTTGGTGGACAACATCAATCTGGTAAAATCACACACACACACACAGAAGCACATATATACACAATGATGGATGGTTATCTTGTTGATCCCAACACACGTAAACATGAATATCCTCTCAAAGATATTACCCATCCCCATCTTGAAAGCTATAACTATATAAAACCATTGATTTTTGGTTCTATGGAGACACCTGAAATTGATAACACCTGCTTCCATACACAAACCCTATATTAGGTCAACATGACAGTGGGGAATCCACTAAGGTCCTCTAGGTATCATCATAATATGTATAACCTACAGGGCCCCCCAATTCCATTCTCAACCCTTGTGATGTTTCTCATTGATTAAAGGGAACGAACTCCCTCATCATCCCCACAATCAAGTTACAGAATTATTTTCATCCTAAAAAATTCCACACCACAATTCATTCAAAAGAGATTATATAATACACATCTCACATCGCAAGGTCATCCTAGGTTAGTCCACTCATGAAACATATCAAAACTTTTCACAAGGTATTCCAAAATTATTCCATACATACCAGTGGGGTAGAATCACTCCCCCCACTATATAATCAAATACCATAAAGGGTCTATGAAATCTCAAGAGTCTATTATGACTTTCACAATGAATCCTTCTCAGTATATCAATTCTCACAACTTAGGGGAAGAAAAGGTATGATATCTCAGTATACATAATGACCAATTAATGTCATTTTTTATGAACCCTATAGGGTCTCCATGTTAGAAGACACAAATTTATCATCAAGGCCTTATCCAGGGCTGCTGAGGTATCACACTAGTGTCAAGGGTCCATTACCCCCATTCCACTTGTTGGAGTTCAAGAAAAATTTTCAACAAATATTTATTATTGATCTCCCACATAATGAAATACCAAATAACACATGCTTTATAAATTAAATACATTTACTTTAGAGATACATTTATAGACCACCTATTTCATAAAGTTTCATTTCCATTATAAAAATCCCACCCACTTAAGCCCAAGCTCATCCCTGCCCAATTTCATCTCCCAGTACTATATCTCAAGTCACAACATATAATTCATATTATTATAACAAATAAAAATAATTTTAAAATATTAATCAAATACTAATAATTTCACAAAAACTCATCCAGATCTGTCTACTCATAGAATCCATGATAAATGGGGTGTAGTCCACTCTTCTGATTCTCTTGAACTTAGTCTACGAGAAAAACCAATATAATTACTTTATTAAATATCCAATTTAATCCAATTTTTTATAAAACCCTAAATAAATTCATCATGGTACATACGTTATTAAAAATAATATGAATCAATATGTGTTAACCTTCTCCGGTTGTCACATAGTCACATAATTAAAGATCCCTTTGTATGTGAGATTCAACCATGATTTAAGGGAATCTTTAATGAAACCCTATGTTAGAGAAAACGAATCTAGATGAAAAAATGTATTATAAGAATATGTTATGGAGTGGAGGTACCATTCCTCAAATTTCTAAATGAATGTTAGGAAATTACCCCTTTTAGAGGGGGATTGAAGGAGAATAAAGGGGAAAGAGATCCCCTAACACAACCACACATGATGGATGGGAAGAGGTAGGTGATTATTCAAAGATATAGAGTGGAAAAAAGATATTTCCTACTTTTTAATGAATTTTTGGTAGTCAAATCGTCATTATATATTTTTACAAACCATTTTTCAATCATTAAAACCACATTATCCATGTTTTTACACCTAACAATGTTTTCTCAAATGGTTTTCTAGGCATGAAAATTAGAACATTCCAACCTCCAACCACTAACATGGTTTGGATGAATAGTTTTTATACTGTTTAAATTCATATGAAAAATTAAAATTACATTTTTTTCATTGTTTCTATAGAACTACGCACAAACCATGAATTGGCACCAAATGGAAAACCAACCCAGCTAGTTTAGCCTCATAGTTTTCTTTAACAATATACTAACTATGTAATTAGGAAAAATGATTTAAAAAATTTAAAAATTCATTATTAATATCTTGATATTCCACTGAGTACCTGAGACACCTCTAGAGTCTTGATGCATATCCAAAAACATCATCCAAATACACTCAAAAACTCAAAATCCTTATCTAAAAAATTATTCTTAAAAAAACTTGTACAAGATTAAAAAATGGAATTTCCTCTACATTTTACAAATCATAATGACACGATTCACTAAAAACTCCAAAAAATAGAACTTGTAATCCTTAATAGTACTCAGTGGCCTTTAAACCATAAAACCTAACATATATAGGCCAACAATTCCTCATTAACAGGCCATGATCCATCCCTAGATTTATAATGATAATCCATGGTCAATATCCAAAAATAATGTGTATTATACATCAGAAAATGATTTACATGCTAATCACCATCACCATGAGATGGTTCTTAATGACACCCATATTTCTCAACATACAAAGGTGTCACCAATTAAATCATTCATAATATTGTGTTGACCCTCACTATATAACCAAACCCATAAGAGAAAATTTGAATACTTGATGCTCTCCACCATTACAATCATCTAGTAAAAATTGTTTTTGTGTATTCTAATGATATGCACATTACATTTTCTATTTCACTACATAGAATTTCACGTAAAAACACTAATCAATCAACTTATGTCCAAACCCTTTTCAAAAATGATTACTCTTTCACACTAGTTAATTGTCTCGTCACTCAATAATTATTCCCCTAACCTCAAAATAATATCAATATCATATTAACAACCAAATTTATGTTCCAAACAAACTATTAAAGTAATTATATGGTTGGATTCTCAACCAACATCACTAGCCCTTACTATTTCATCTTGAGCATCGATATGCCATCGATTCGACACCCCCATGAATCATATACCAAATCAAAATTGTTTCTAATTATAAATCATATACAACATGAAGATAAACATCTAGACCTCGAATACGATACTCTCTAGTGAAGTAGGTAAAATTAGATCAACCCACTCACCAAATATAAAATTATATATCAACAATACATCGATCAGTATTATCAAACCCACAACATTACCAAGATGAGGACATATATCATTCAATGATAATAAATTCCATAATATATGGGTGACCTCTTTGTCACTCCAATAAAATAAATAAAAAATATCTATGGCCCACACTCCATCCATTACATCAAATAATTAATAGCCATGGTTTTCCCGATCATACCTTATAGATATTATGAACATTTATTTCTAGAAAAAATAATCCGAACTTATACCATTTTTCTTTGAACACATCAAATTATTTTTTATCAAACATTGACATCTTCCATGGTAATTTATCTATTTTTGATTCATGGTGAGTAATGTTTGATCATTTTAATCTCCCAACTATTATTAAGAACCAAATTAAAATTACTTCAAATCATTATTATCTTAGTATTATGAATTTTAATAAATAATCATAATTTATACGATAAAACTAAGATTAGGTTTATGCTTCTTGTTGAATCCTATAAAAAATTTAAAAAACCAAAATCAATCCCATGATCATTTTTCTGATAACTCATCATTGACTATTTTCATACACTAACTATTAATTTATTTTTAAAGAACTATGATATGGTTTTTTTCCTTTGAAAACATTCTTCCTTTTGATAAAATTTCTTCCTCAATGAGTATTCTATCAATCCAAATGATTTTTTTTATAAACATAAAACAAACTCATGAATTTAATTATCGTGATACTATTCATAAAAATCTCCAAATGGTATAGTTGTATAAATAAAACACCATTATATAGAATGAAAATATTTATATTCATTCAACCCTTTTTATAAAGATCTACACTATACTAAACTAGTGTCAATTTTTTATTTCTCAGCTCCCCCATTGTTAAGTCAATTCATGCTTGCCCATTATAATTTATAATCATCAAGATCTCTATAATATGTTTTGGGAAAATGTGGAAAATTTTTTACAGGATTATTAAGTATGTATATAGAATTTATATTAAAGAAATCTGTGACATTTTTTTTTTAAATTAATGAACCATGTGGATAACACAATGCATAATTGAAAAGTATTCATTGGAAATAAATTATTTTTCATTTGATATAATGGTTTTTAAATGAGTGATGTTAGCTTTTATTAATGTATATCTTTGAGAATATATATTTTCATTATTTTTTCATGAATTTTATTTCTTAGATAGGCCCATAAATGGAAAATTAATGTTCTATTATAATGAATATGAAAATTTATTGAATGTATAAAGTTGAACTTTTATGAGATGTTGTGATGAAAGTCATATTTAATTTTACAATTTACAAAAAAATATAAAGAGATAGAGTTTTTGAAAACTATATATCATAATGTTCAAGGAATATAAAATTATATTAGGATTTTATGTTTTTAAATATGTCTAGATTTTAGATGAATACATGGTCTTTAACTATGTTGGTTTTTGTTTCTAACACAAAAATTATCAAAATAGTCTAATTATTTAGTAAAAATATTGGAGAAGGCCCTATATTGGAAATTAAATATTTTTTAGTGTTGAACATAACTTTTCTGATGTTGTACACTATTATAATAAATTCTCCCATGATGATACATGTCATAAAAAAATATTAATGTATAGGATCTATAGAAATAATTTAGTTAGAGATCATACCACTACTGGTATTTTCAAATTCCTAGTTTATGACTATAGATAAATATTCTTGGAATTTCCCAAATTATGTAAGGATCATATCCCGATTAATGTTGATATTTATTTTATTTTATACCAATGTTTATCATGTAGTGGTTACAAAGTGGTTTTATGGACATAATTTTAGGACTAGAATTGGATTATTATTACTAATTCATATTACACATTAATGATTGGGTATAATAATATCTATTTTTTGGCTATTCATTTAATGTAATTGGATTGGAAATTATTTATAAGACATAATATCTAATAAGTGGTAATAATATCATAATTAATTTGATTATTTTGTAATACATTTGAAATGAATCTTGATTTTTATAAAATTGATTTTAGTTGTTTTATAACTATATGTACACCATTATATTTGATGTAACTGCACAATAATATTTAAAATACCAATATATATATATATATATATCAAAATTTCTATAAAATTGATATTATTTTTGAAAGAATGCTTCTTATTTATTATAAGAGTTTTAATGAGAAGTGTCTTGTTCGATGAAATTTTATAGGAAAGAAAAGAAAATATTTTTGACTTTAGAAATAATTTTTTCAAAACATTCATGAGGATAACGTTAGTTTTATATTGGTTGTTCTACATAAAAAAGGAAGTTTTATTTATTTTTTTAGAAATATTCTGAAAATGGTATTGGTTTTTTATGTCAATAAAAATATATATTCTACAGAAATATTATGGAAAATGTGTCTGATTGAAAGGAAATAATTTCCATGAGAAAATTATATGATCAAATAATTTTTCCTATATTGATTTTCCTTCTTATTGGTTTGTAATATGTGTCAATGAACTTCAAAAGACCCAGGACACATTATTTTAATGAGATAAACATATTTTTTTTACAATTTTCAGATATTATATTATCTTTGTGAATCTTGTGGTCATCAGTGTTCCCAAGTCTTTCCAAGGATCTAGAAATCAGAGTTCGATTGCAGAAGCTTATATATGGTTTTATATTTCCTCACCATTTTTACTACCATTTTAAATAGGTTAACTGAAATTAATATTCCAATAGAAACTATTACATATGATTCATTTTGATGACTGCATCCCTGATGAAACACTATAATAAAACATAAAATTTCTCATATCATTACCTATAATTAACCGTGAGAATCCCATAAAACCATTATAAAATCTACGGATTTATCAAATTTTCATATTTTTGTTTCATTTATTGAATAATGATATTTTTTAAATTTTTTATTTTACTGATAAAAATGAATTCTTGTTTAAATCTAGAATTAAATGATCTGATGGATTGAATATAGAATTTCATTTCATTTATATATTTTTTAAGTTATTGATGTCCATATATTGATTTAATTATTTTTCAATGGATTTAATACTAGGGTGATTAGTGGATAATTGGGTATTTTAGTCCCTAAAACAAGGTATAAGATACATTACATGTGCTATGTAAATTTTAGACACCTCACTGCAATGAGTAGAGGTCCTCCACAAGTGTAGTGTCAGAGTGCATACAACCATATAACCATGAATTTAACACTAGTCCAAAACAACCCAATTATGCTACTAGACCAACCATGTGACTTCCACGAAATACAATTAAATATATCATATTCAATTTATTCTATGTAAAAAACTTTGAAAATAATCATGATGCCGAGGTAAAATGGCCAATAGATCTAATTCAACCAACCTAAGAAGAAATATCGACAAGCTAGAAGATCCCATTAAACATTCTTCAAATGAAAAATACCAGACACAATACCTAAATATATTTCAATATATGGTGGTAGAAATGATCCACCACAACAAACTAACCACGAGTGGATATATTAAGATATCACAAGAAGAAATATTCTCCTACCATGGAGACCTTCCATGCTTACGAATCGCAGATAAAGTCAATTTTCACATATGTAAGGTATATAACACTTAACTACTGGGAAGTTGACATGACTATGGGAGAATGGACCAATAATTGAGAAAAATTGATACTAATCTTCATCTAAAGATGATATCTTCATGAATAATAAATTAAAATTAAAATCACCTCAAGGATCTGAGTTAATAATAAGGGTTTTTATTAAATGATTTATTTTTAATGATTATCATTCCTCATTAGTCTTATTGTTGAGGATTTAAGAAAATATTTTAAAACATAGTTGGTGATCAAACCTTTTCTTGTAATGGACTAGTAATGTAATGTTTTTTATAGAGCCCAAACTATTTATTGAAAAAATAAAAATAGGGGGAGATCCTATCCAATATTATAAAACCCAAAATCTAAATTCCCAAAACATGCTTTACTAAGTGCTGAATTAATGTTGAGTTTATTTAATAATGACCAAAGATCACTAGATTTAATTATCATGATGAATTATTATAGAAGGATATAATTAATCTCCTAAATATTATTGAAGGGTAAAAAAAAGTGATCTCTTTGACACATAAGGTTACCATGGAGATCTACATGATATGTTATGTTGATTCCCACATTCAAAAGATCATATAGAGCTAAAACAAGTTTCATTAAGGTGGATGATGGACTCTTTAAATATAAAATAAGAACTTCATGAACTATGTAAGATTAAGTGATTAATTTAAAAGTGCTTGTAAGGATAATATCGACATAATTATTATTTTACGATAGAATATATCCACTTGAATGTAAATAAATCTATGTACTTATCTTAAAGAACATGAATCAAGGTAACATATGCTACAAATTATCATGTAATCGTACCAAACTCCTCCCACATGCTCCTTCACAGTATAAGTAATGGTTCAAATTCTTTATAAAGGTCATATAACATTTGAGTAATGGTAATTTGAGGTTTCTGGAAACTACTTTAAGGGTATTTTCCCAAGGTACGGTTCTCATGTAAGGGAAAATTCTACCATGTAAGAGTACCAACACATCTATAAATAGGTTTTAACCATAGTACCAAATCTATATATGGGTAACCATAAAAATCATGGTGCTAATAAGCATTAGGTAACTTCTCTTACATGAGGGTAGTTTCATTAGGATCATTACATCACTAAAGTATTAAAATCAATAATTTCTGAAAATGATTACATTGAACTTAAAATTAAATATTAATACCTCTATTTAGAACAAATTGGAAAAAATATCCAAGTAAAAATCCACATGGAGATCATCCAATCTAATAAGAAGTTGGAGATCATGGGGGGAGTATTGAGAACACGATAGGGGAATCGATACTCCCAACCCATTGACCAAAACCCTTAATGTATTCACATGTTGGAGATCATAGATGAAGGAAGTCGGTATGTGAATTTGAGGAACCATTCAATGGTTTGAACAAAAAAAGGAATAATGAACTGTCACTATAAAAGAAGAACCATTCAATTGAGAGAGATACAATATTCTTATGAAATTAACTAACTATGTTACTATTATGCCATGATTTAATACATTTATATTTATGTAATTCTCTAGTGATGGAATACAAATACATTAGTGATCGAGTGGAAGAGATTCCCCTTACCCCCACATGTCAATTAATTATAATCATCAATTCATTATATATTTAATGAACCTCTATGAATTTATTTTAAGGTTTAGAAATTGGGGTATTCATTTTCATCATTTTTTTTCTTCTTGCATCCTTCATTAGATTACACACACTGAATACATATGTTCTCTCTAATTATTACTATCACGGGAGGTCAGTTGATCCAAGGATTATTCAAGATTAATGATCACTAGGAAAGGTGATATTAGATATTCTTGAGATTACATAAGCCCATTTGTTAAGATAAAACAACCATGTAAGGGGGATTAATGTGACATATTCTAATCTAAGAGAGAACATGAGGTTTGAAATATAATAATGATTTAGTAGTCACGGTGAGGGGGATACAAGGTTACAACCCAATTATTAAAAATTGATATTAGAACAATATAATTCAATAATTATTTTTAAAAAATGAACACATTAAAAACAAATGAAAACATAAAAAACACAGTCCTATCAATATAAAACCTAACTACAACTATCAAAACATTAATTTTAGATGAAAATATTATTTTCTAAGAGCCCCATGAAAAGCCTCACACTAACCTCAGGACATTTTCATTGAGGTTGAGGTCATGTTTCTACTATGTTTAATATTATTTTAAGAAGTTAATAGATCTAGTTTATCTCAACTCTTTGGATTTGATTCAGAGATTGAATGAACTATGGTGGAATGAATTTTGAATTTCTGAATCACTTAAGAAGTTGAGATATATTTTACACAATTCCATTGAATTAATCTCTGTACTCATCTAATTCTTTCACTAGTGTCACTATATGAAGTGAAATATATGGAATATAATCTTTAAAAATTTAATATATCTCTATGATAACTAGATAAATTTATCATAAACATTAATAATCATCTTAAATAACAATATAATCATTTATATTTGTGGTTAAAACTAATATGAGCCAATTTTTTGAACAGTTTTATACATTTTATGGAGAGGATCCTAACCGATATTTAAAACAATTGATGATGTTTTGGTAAATTCAAACCATGAAGAGTTTCATAATAATATGTATTTTATAAGGGTACCCCATTATCCATTGAAGGAGTGGGCACGAAGTTGATCTACAACCTCCAACATGGATAGTGAATCCTTCCTCCTGAAAAACATCCCTACATCATGGAGTTCCCAACCAAGGAAATAAATATATAGAATTAATTAAAAATGTGTAAAACCCCAAAATTATTATTTGGAATGATTAATGGTTTTAAAAACATATTTACCACACCAAACATATTAATATATCAATTTATAGATATTATTTTACCCAGGATTGAGGGAAAATGACTAGATCCTTCAGGATACTTCCTCTATAGGTGCACTTTTTGAAACATCGTCTACTGAAGTCATAGGGATAATTAAGAGGATTTAAAAAAAATCTATGTAGTTTAGTCTAAGAACAAAAAAGGGGGAGTAATTAAGTAAACCATTTATAAATCTCATATATTTTGAAAAAAAATATAATGTAATATCTCTTGTGATATAGTTCGTTTTGAATTAAATTCATGAGACAAAAACTTCTACACCCCCTTAGGTTAACTAGTTTTCCCTTTATTGAACTATAACACTAATGGATTCCCTCAAGTTTAAGGGATCGAAATCCGTTATTCCATATGTTAGAGGAAATAATAGTCGAAACCAACCTAAAATAAATTATTATGAGAATATTTCAATTTCCAGTACGGATCTATTAACCAACAAACTAAAAACCCTCATGTACAACATAATTTTCTACCATATTTCTATTCATAACACTTCCAAAGAGTTTGTTTCCATGCATATATAGCCTAATATCAAGAGAATAAACAGGATTCCTCAGTGAAAGACCTATTGAATCAACTTGTGGACTATGAAACAACTCAAAAAACCTATCTCATCACTCATATACCATCACTAAGGGATCCACAAGTACAATCCAAAAATATCAAAATTCCCCCCAATGACTTGGAAAAGTAATGTTTAGGCCGAAATCGTACCCAGTCAATTCATGACCCTAAAGTTAATATTAGTTCTATTTCATTAAATATTTTAATGGAGATGAAAAGAAATTGAAGAATCACAATTTCTAATCAAATCAAGATGTGGATATCTGTATGAACCAGTTGAATATATCTCTATAAAAACCATAAGAATATGCCAATTTAGAGACATCCCAAGTAAATAATAACACTATAAAAGAAAATATTCCATACCTACATCATCCCACACCTCCCATTAAAACTATAATAAAAATACCCAAGAAAACTAGTGAGGATACCTTAATACAATAGATCTTCTAAATATTCAAAATAGTGTAGATAATCATCCCTTTTCGAGAATCCATATACCAAGTACTTTATTATGAGAGTTTTATTAAATAAATTTTCACCAGGCATATAATATTGAAAGGAAACGAAATGATAAATTTATACATAATAGTATTTTACCTATTTACTACACTATTAATATGGAAATTAAATAATCACAGTAATTTCATTATACCTTACACTACAAGTGAAATATAATTTTTGAATGAATTATGTGATTTTGAGGAATTATTTAATGTAACACATTATTTAATTAAGTATTACCTATATATAAGATATATTAAATCCACCCAAGTGGTTTTAAAAATTACTAACTGAACCACTGCCTGCCCAACTAGAGTTATTGGGGACATTCTTGTAAGTACTATAGGATTATTAAACCCTTCTAATTTTTATATTCTCAACATGGAATGAGAACGATGTAAATATCATTAAAATTTCATTTTATGTAGGATAATTATTAATACTTATAAGGAAATTCTAAATGTCAATTAATGAATATTTTCATGAAATTTTGGTGACTATGAAGAGAACATTAATATTAGGTATTCATTGAAATACCCCCATGAGGAGAAATTCATGTTTAAATTAAACCACTTTGAATTTAATTTTTTTTAAGATAAGAAATTGATATATTTGATGACATAATTTTATTACGATAAGCCTGGGATTCATATATTTTTTTGTATGAATATATTTTAATGAACATAGTATGTAATTTATTTTGTTTAAGGAAAAATTTAATGATGCTGGTGGGGAATATTTTGATTATTTACTACAAAAATATGAATTATCAATATTCCATACTTGATAATGTTTTAGGAAGACATAAAACCATGATAAAATCATCACTATATTGACTACCTAAAGATAAATTATAACTACTCCCCTCAAATATAAATATAATTTAATAAAAGGTAATGAATAATATTCTATCATAATTTCAAAAAAAATGGATCCTAATCAATATAATAAACATTTTTAAACCATGAAATAAAAATCTAGATCCATATTGTTATCCATTGGATACATTATATGGATTATACCAACCACCAACATATATTTAATTATTTTTTATTCATAATCTAAACTAGTGACACAACGATAATGGAGCATTAACCCAAACATCATGAATCATTTAAAATGGAATTTAAGAAACTATTAGGATATAGACTCATATACCCAATCTTATACACATAATGGGTGATCCCCATTAATAAAATCCCTAGAAAAACTAGAAAGTTGTTTTACAAAAAAGAGAATAAGGATTTGGTACCCATAAGGATTTAGAATAGTTGGAGATTTTTCATTGACTATAAGAAACTGAATTATGTAAACCAAAAGTAAAAAAATATCCATTCACATTATAGAAAAAATTATATTGAGAATAGTGGGGAAGGGGTAGTACTCAATCCTGGATCGATATTTCGGGAATTTTGAGGTTCCAATATATCAGGAAGATAATAAATATACCACATTCAGATGTCAATTTTGTAATTTGTCTTACCCAATTCATCCCATTTTGATTTATAAAACCCCATGTACATTTTACAAAATTTATGGTTTAAATCATTTCAAAACTATTTTAGAACTTTCTAGAGGTAATCATTGGTGATTTTACAATTCATGAAACATGTTCTCATTGCCATATTGAATTTATAGACAAATTTTAGTAAATGAATGTAAAAATTAATGGTTTGACATATAAAAAATGTTATTTCATTGTAGAGAAAATAAATTTTTTGTCTATATAATTACTAAATATGGTATTTAAGTGGATAAGTCCATAATTGAAATTATTTATACATTTCCATTCCCAACCACTTTGATACACATTAGATACATTTTACGATATACTGGATTTTTCAAGAAGGTTTTTTATGGAAATTAAAAATAACTATTTTCACCTAGATGACCTAATTATAAAGGAGAGTGAATATTTATTTGATGATTCATATAGCATATATTTTGATAAACTAAAAGAGTATAATACTAAAATCCAAATAAACTACCCACCTAATAGAAATTTACTTTTTAGGATAGTGTGAGATTCATCAAAAAATATGTAAGAGTGTTTCATTTTGAGAAAGTTGATAGATACCAATATGTGGAAAACTATATATAATATAACCTAAAGAAAACCCAAATTAATTACAGATAAATATAGAATATTTGTTTCAAACATTTTTATTTAGAAAGGTTTCGATATTTTTTTAGGAGGTAATGTAATGATTTATTTTTATCATAAAAAACATAGGTAAATGATTAATATTTCTAAAGTGATGATGAATTTAGTGAGTTGGATGTTATAACAGCAGGAATGTAACTTAGAGATCAAGGATAATTAGGTATATTAAGTTCTAGTGGAATAACACATGACTATATCACATCACATTACTGGGGTAGATTAACCAATGGAAAAAATCCAAGATGACTCCTTCCATAGTGAAAAACTATACAATGTGACCCAAGAACCCTAGTATGATAATTTTTCCAAATTTTTGGTAATATTAATGGTACCAATATTATATACTAGGAATCAATATACTAAATTAAAATATGAATTGATGTTTTATCTATAATAAGATCAATATTTTTGGATGATTTGTAATTTATATATAATTAAGTGGTGTATCTCTTAGAGGAAATTAAAGTTGTTCATTCATTTTTCTATACAGTGGAATGTGGGGTTAATGTTTGACCCCCAATAATAGTCTAAAATGTTTTTACTAATGGTTTATTTTGGCCCTCACTTTTCAAATACTCAGATAATTTTTTAATTCGTGTCCAATCTCTCAACATACAAGTAGAGGATCCAAAAGATTTGAAATTACACATAAAAACATAATTTTCACGAAAATATCTGATGGTTATGGATTTATCCTCGTGAAAATATTTCATATATACTTTGTATTTTCATATATATTTTTTTAGAAGTGGACTATGTGTTTGAGTGAATTGAAGAAAAATCCACCCAAAATAATGTTTCAAATGTTGTAATTGAATTTATAAAATCAAACATTTATTTATAAATTTAGAAATCCTCAAGCCGTAATCCGGGACTAGTAAACACACCTTTACAATAATAATAGGATACTATTTATAAATAAATTCAGAAAGAAACATAATTCCCCAACCTCATATCACCCCAAGAAAAATGGGTAGTTAGTATTTTCCATGAATTATTTTAATATAATTTTGGAGAAGAAACCAAAACCTACACATAATGGAATGAGTGATAAAATTGTAGATGAATTATGGGTATACATAATATACTTTAAAGCCCATTAGGTATGTCAAATTACTAATTTTTTGTGGAATGCATTGTCATAAGCCAGTTGAGATGTAGCATAAAGACTACTAAATAGTAAAAAGAATAGAAATAGAGTTTGGAAAGGATGGAGTGTAAAGGAATAAACAGATTATGGAACTAAAGTTGATGATAAGTTATACATATGCGAAAACCCTGAACTATAAGGAAGATTATTGAAATATTAATGATATAATCTTCTAGAGATGATACTTTCACGTTGGAGATAATGTTTAGTTTTTTTCCTCAAGATTGAAACTCATTCTTATTATACTTCATCTCAAGTGGTCTAGAACTTATGTAGTAACCAATACATTTTCATTTAGTGAAATTGTGATAATAAGAGATGAATCAAAACACCCATTCACGGTAAATGACCAATATGTGATGAATTACATTAGATCATTTTTTAAAGAAAAATAGGGTATTCTAAACACCTCCCCTCTAACATTTAATAATGGATTTTTTTTCATTCCCTTATATTACTATGGATACCCTCTCACTAAAACTAAATTTTAATGATAAATGCATGAAATAAATAATTGTAATTGTGTGTAAGATAACTGTGTATGTGATATATAACTATCTTTTGATAAAAATTATTTTCCCTCTTTAATGTAGCTGTTTCTATGTATATTTTACATAAAATAAAAAAATAAATGTGAGTCTAAATATATTTTTATAGAGACATTCAAATCTTCTTCATGATATGGTTTTATATTTTTATTATTCCCTTCTGTAGGAAACCTTCACCTAAATTATTTTTCTTACACAGTAAAAATAATATTCTATAGATGAGGTGGCTTATTAGTTCTAAAATTGTAATAATTAGATGATTTATAAGTGAATTGAATTCATTCATTGATATTCCTTACATTAGAACAATGAAAAGATTTGAAAATGAAAATAACATAATAGAAAAAATCATAAAATGAGGTAAATGGAACTAATAAACTCAAACATAAGTAACCTACACCTAGTGGTTGATTAAAACCTCATGAATCCTACATAAAATTCATTTAAAATGATCATTTAATATAATGTAATGAAAGTACATGGGAACTGATCTAGTAGTCTATATGATTCAACAATAACACGAGTGTGTGTTTTTTTCTTCAAGTAAGAGTTAAAGAGACCTATGATCCATTTTTCCAAGTTTTACATATATTCCTTCACTATTAAAATTATTCCTGGTGGATACATGATATATTGATATAGTTTAGTTCACATTTTAGCATCACTCATTGAAAAAGTTCTTTTTAAAAATATAGATGGGACAAATAAATTATGTGATAATTAATAAAGGGGGTGAATATATATGAATAATTATTAATGTATATAAAAAGGGTTATAAGATATATCTAAAGATCAATTTATAATTATAAAGGATGTTTTAAATGGATATTTGGATAATAAATCCTAGAGGAAATTGATTTATCGAATGTTCCCCATAATAAAATCTCTATTCCAATAGGATATACACTATTAGAAATCTAGAACATGGGCTCTAATTAAATTGAAGTAGTGAATCAAATTCATTGATTAGGAATAATTATTCTGACAACAAATGAATGAGTGATTTTTTCATCTTGGTATGTGTACTTAAATAGACCCAATCTTAACAAACATGGATATTAAATCATTTATTATGAATATTATGAATATTAAAAAAGTAAATGCATGGGGAATATATTATTTTAGTGTGTTTGGAAACATGGAAAAATAATTCTATCGTTTTGAAAGATCTTCAATATCTCTATTTAAGATATTTTCCCGAAGTACTTCTACCTAAAACATTCCTCCATACCATAGATGAAGGAAACATAAGAAAGGGGTGATATTGAACGCTTAGTAAGGGTAATTAAGTTAAATTCATAAGCATAACATGAAAATAAGGGTATCAGAACATGAGAATACAATTTGAAGATCATACAATGTATATCAATGATCTTAATAATGAAACATGGAATAAATAATCTCAATTCATATGAAAAAAATCATAATGAAATCAATTGCGTAAGACATGAAAGCATAAAATATGAATAAGACATGTAATTATAGCACACACATCAATATCTAACATCATAAACATGTATAAGTAGAAAAATATTCACACATTAATTTTTGGATATGAAATTAGGCCCTCTCATAGACTTATGGACAAGAAACTAGGTCCATGCATAATGTGTTGAACATGAAATCACAGTCACACATAACATTTTGAACATGTAATTAGGTTTATGTATAAACTTATGGACATGAAACCAGGTCCATGGCTAAAATTTTTAATAGTCAATCAGGTTCTCACATAATATTATTAACACATAATAATGATCACTCATAACATCGTGAACATGTAATCAAGTTCACACATAAACTTAAGGACATGCAACCTGGTCCATGCATAACATTATGAAAATGTAATCAGGTACACATATAGCACTTATACTCTTGAGTCATCCATCATTACCCAATTCATTGGAGGGAGATTTAGGTCTCACCCATCACATAATGAAATCATGCAATCATCTTCCAAAAAATAATTATCATATCGTGAATGATGAACAAATATGGGTTTCATAAGCATCAAATAATAACCCTATAAATTAAATGGGAATCATTAACACTTCATCACATCATAACGTATTGAAATAGATAAGTTTCATAATAATTTAATCAAATCCTTATCCATGAAAAGAATCATATTTATATAGCATATAACTCATTGAATATAAAGGAGTGTAATAAACATCATTCAATCAAAACAAGAAAACTTCAATAGGGAATATTAATGTAAACTACAGATCATTTACAAGAAGGGAATGAGTAACTTCAATAGATGTCATCTTATATATAAGATAACATTGAATGATATTTTGAATATATTTCTTGAGAAAAATATCAGTTCTTATTTGAAAAGATGTTTTAAAACCTAAAACCTTTAAAAAAACATTTCTTTGAATGTTCATTGAAATATTACAATAAAGGCTTTAAATTATTTCAAAGACTATTTCCATTGATAACTTATATACGAACCATGAAAACATTATGATACCATATTACTTTAAAACATGAAAAATAATCATGAAAATGATTTGAAAAATATTTTATTTAATATAATTTTACAACTTATAAATAAGGCTTTTAATAGTTTTTAAAACCATATTCCATGTAAATTTATTAAATAATATTGAAAAAGTTTTGAAATACATTTCTTTAATAATATTTTAAAAAATATAAATAACACTTGAAAACATTTTGAAAATAATTATTTTGAAAATACATTGAAAAATATAAATAATGCCTGAAAAAGTTTTCAGAACCATTTTCATTGATAATTACTTTAAAAACATTTTCTATAAAATAAAACTTTATACATGCAATAGAATCTTCATAGAAATGGCAACGGGTAAATTTGTACCTATTCACGAGAAAACAGTGAAATTTCTTTTTCACGGTAAAAAGGATAGAATAATTCTCTATTTAGAAATCAATATAAATATTCTTTGAAAAAATGGTAAAGTAAAAAGGGAAAAATGTATTTTAATGATTATAGAATAGTTTAATATTCTTGGAAACCTATTTTTGAAAACATGATAATGAAAAAGCACAGATTTCCTATCAAAGATAAGGTAAAGTCAGGCTATCATAAAACCACATTATTTACTATATTATGTACCATAAAGTGAAAAATAGTTCTATTACATGAATATATCATTAATAACTAGATATTAATCAAATTAAAAAGAGTTATTGAGATAAATATCAAAATATTTCATCAGTGGGAGCATAATCAAAAACAATCTCTATAAATAGTTAGATTGTGGCCATAAACCGTTACTAATTTGGTAAAATTACATCATAACAATATTGAAAGAATAAAATTACATGAATCATAACAATTCAGTAAAATAATTAGATTTATAATATTACATTTAAAAGGTATTATATACACTTTATGGAAAAATATTGGTGAATAATATGGCATGCGTCTTAAAGATGGTAGATTGAGATAATATGACTTTACTAATTTGGTAACTTTGGAAACATAGAACCCATGAAATAATGATAATAAAATGGAAATTTAAATAACCAAAATTTAAATTATAACAATCATATAATATATCCATAGTTATTATACACACCACACAAAATAAATGAGTGATGATTAAGGCATGTATCTCATGAATATAAACATAGAGATGAAATGCCCTTACCTTATGTCTTGACTCTCTTCGTATTCATAGGAAACTCCAATATAATAAATATTTGTCTATTATATGTAATTAAAATAAACATATTACTATTTATAATTCCATATATGTTCTATTTATGACTTTATATTATCCCCTTGTTAAGGACATTATGTTAAGGCTACACTTCAAGTAATATTCTCTTTTTCACATGTGTCTGAATTTGTTATATCATTGGTCCTTATACATATATCATTATTTACATAATGTAAACCATGATATAATTATAAATAATATTCAATATATTTTAATTATAATAAAATATAGTTTAAATAGGTATCTAATGAATACACTATTCATGGAGACGGTAGGCCATACATATGCATGAGCAATGCTTCCATTTTATTGACTTGTTGAACGAAGTAAAGTAAATGACATATATTTATATGTTTATATTTATATAAAATCATTACATTAGAATTATTATGACTTATATATTATATAGGTTCATGAAAAATATCCTTAATACATTCTATGTAGTGTGGGAATGAATCACATTTCTTTTATGTAACGCTTCGACCCCAGTTACCCAGAGTCGGTGCATTATTACATAACATTTGCATGATCAAAAAATATAAAGTCTCGAAAGACCAATGAGTTTAGTAGCCTTGGAAGTACTAGATACATTCATAAGTTTTACATTACAACATAAAAAGGAAAACTACAACAACATTTTCTCCATAGACAACACTAAGATCCCATAGACTATTCCTATAGGTTAGTCATAATATACTTATTTGCATCATGGGAAAATAAAACATAGAAAGGGGTGAGATCATATTCTCAGTAAGGATAACATTATATAGGAAACTTTCATAAATAATCATAAACATTTAAGGCATTGTATAAGACCAGAACAAAAGCCTTTTAAATTTTATCTTCATCATAATATGGGAAAGATAAAATCAAGTAATTCCATTTACTAATTCACATGGATATTCTAATAGTCAAATGATCACATGAAATATCAATAACCACTTTCATAATGATGGAATTCATAATCATAGACTATCATAACCACATAGTCAAGGCCTTGTGCCAAGACTACAAATAAGATTTTTTCAAGGCCTTGTGCCAATACAATAGTTTGTCTCATGATACCTACCGATGCATCGTGGAGATATAGAGGGATCCACCCATCACTTACAAAGTCCAATGAATTCCTCCAATGAAAACATTTAAACATAACATAAATATTCGTATTAAAACTAGCATACAAAATGTCAAAATATTATCCACAAACCATGAATGGTATAAAAATAGCACATCCACAGTCAAACATAACTCATTCAATACAATATGGAATATTTTACTATATCAGATTAACCTTAATCAAGAATAATGAAGGATATTGACATAGATGAAAATAATCATCAAAACTATTAGAGATAAATATCCCTCCTTTTCTTCAAATCATTTAAAAGTAACACTATTTATCAAGATGCCATTTAAAAATATAATTTTTAGTCAAAGTGTCCCATACCACTTTGAAACTTTTAAAAGGAATTTTAATTTTAAAACATTAATTTCCACATAAAAAAAATCCTTAAAACCATTTTTAAAATGTGGAAATTAATGAGAAAGATTTAGAATAATAAATCTTTAAAACATTTTAAAATGATATTTTAATTAGAGTTCCTAACCAAAAGAGAGACACTTGAATACAAATAATTGGGTAATAAAAACTCTATAATATCATGAGAATAAAGGGATTCATGATATAGTGTGTCAAAGTACATTATATACACCATATAAAAGTGATTTGGAGTATAACAACAAGGAAGTCACAATGGAATGTAAATTGAATTTAAATACTGTATCCTTAGGTTAAGGATAAAAAATGACATAATTATGTGTGAAAAATAGAAATACACTCAATATGACTGTATATTCAGTTTAAATCAATCATAGGATAATCACTCATATTCTAGTAAAAACAACACCAATGAATTGGATGTTTTAACTCAATAAATGGAGATTGAGTTAAAATTACTCTTATCAAGTTCATATTGATGACTTAAGAATTTATCAATGGGTTGATTATGTATATTAAAGGTATATCCACAGAAAGGGGAGTGGAAATTATGACATAAGAAAATGAATTGTGATTCCACACATAATCTTGAAGTAAAATAATCAATCAAGTATGCGTAAAGCCGAATGAGTGGAAATTGAAATATCAAAATCCCGTATCGATTTGGTAACTTAAAAAACATTAAAACATGAAAGAAGGATCATACAATGATAATTTATATATCAATAAATTAAATTATATTACATAATGAATACAATCATGGGTAGTACACACACCACATGCAATACATAAGTGGTGAACAATGGAAATATCACAAAATTAAAAGTGAGATAAGAAACCCCTTAATTTGTACTTTTTCCTTGGTTTAGGGTCGGTTAACCTCTTGTATAATGGTGAAATAATAGTTATTGAATTACACAAGAATTATATACATTAATATTATATCATATATGATATTTTTACATTGATTTGTTAATAATATCTTAGTATTATTGTCGTTTTGGGTGTTAACGGATTCATTTTCCTTTATATTATTTGTTATGTGAGACATATTTTTTATAGATGGGATGTATCTTATTCATATCCAGAATGATATTATGTCTGTAAACATTATTTTTAATCGTCAAATGAAATTTAGTGTTGAATGGATATGATGGGGAATGAATCTCATCGTGTTTGTGTGGATGGTAATCTGTACGTACGCATGTGCGACAATATCACACTTTTGATATTAAAATAATATATAATTGGATGTTATATCATATATAAAGAATTATTATCATGTTATTTTTATTATTTTCATGAATTAAACATCATTATTATAGCCATAAAAATAATAAATTATTGAATAACAATTACACCACGACGTGAAGACGGTAATCCGTATGTACACACATATGGTGACATGTCATTCGAAGGATAGATAGAATAATGAAGATGGTTGTACCATATTTATAATAAATTCTTAGTATATAGATGATTCTGGAGTTATTATTATAGATTAGAAGTAACAAAAAAGAATAAGTGGTAGAAGGAAGAACTTGAAATAGGGTGGAAAAATTATTACCTCTTCTTCAGGTTCTTCCTTTTGATTTGATCATAAGGGCTCCTTAAGTTGGCTTTCTGAACAATGGAGGGACTCTAGGTTTAAGGGAGGGAATTTTATAGGATATTTGGGAAGGGGTTGGCTGAGCCAAAAGGATTTTATGGTTTGAATTAGTGAGTAGGGGGAGTGCCCTTTTATAAGAGGGGTGAGGGGAACCTTATGAAAAGTTAGAAATATTATTATATAATAAATTAATATTCGGTTTCTAATGGCTAAAAAGAATATTATTTAAAGTTTAAGGAAATTATAGGTCTAAAACCACTCAACCAATAGGTTTTAGATAGGTTTTGGTCACTATAATAACTTTATCTGTTTTATTTAACTCTAAGTTTAATAGTTTGACATTTACCATGTCTCTTTGTATTTTTATATTATATAGTTAGTTAACATACTATATACTTCCAAGAGACCCCAAAGTGGACCATAAATTATACAAATATAATTATATAAGTCCTTTGTATGAACCTTAGATTTTTAGGAATAGAATATCAATTAATAATATAATATTTGTTTTAAAAACGCATTTATGACAATTTTGAAACAATTTAATAATTGATTTTTGTTAAAGTCATAAAAACATTATTAATTCTAAAATAATTCATTTAAGAAATTATAACATGTCATATTGACCAACTAAATCCATATATGTCATAAAAAATTTCAAATTGTTTTCATTTTAACATGAATAATACCAATTATTTGATTCTTTCACTAACAAGGAAAATACTGCATCATTATTGTGTCATAAATAAATTCAATTATTCAATGTGTAAAAATTATAAATAAAATCCAATTTTGTAGGAAATAATTTTATCGTTATAATTAATATTTATAGTCAAATATATAACATATATAACCCAATGTAAAATGTTTTTTTCTAAAAGATATATGCTTATGTAATTTTTGTATTTATTTTAACTTAATTAATATAAAGTGTCATTATCACTTACAAGTGGCTCCATGGGGTCCCAAAATCGATCCAAATATTCCCATGTTCGGACATGTATCAACAAATATGGATAGGACATATTTCAGGGTAATTCAGTGTTATTATAGTATTATTTGTTTACCCTTATTTACCACATTTACCCTTTAACCATTGTAAATAAAATATTTACAGAAGGAATTATTCAAAATGTCCAAAAATAAAAGTTACATATTTACAAAATTTGGACCTCCTGATTATAAATATGGAATCCATTTTTCTAAATTCAAAACCCATAAGTGGCAGAAATTAATATAAAATTAATTCCCGTTGTCAAAACAAAGAACGTGTTTTTTAAGAAATAATAACTATCAAAAGATTGACACTTGTTTATGTCTAGTTTAAATGTGAAATTACATACAATTACCAATATTGGATTAAATGGTAAAAATATATTCTAATTATAATTTAAAACCTCTCAATAGTATAATTTTTCACTATAAATTATTTAGATTAAAAATGTTGTTTTTAATTAATGTTTAGTATTTTTCACTATTCATCAAAATTTGAATGTTTTCTAAAAAATACAAAAAATTCACCCTAGGATAATTTCAATATTCCAAATCCAAAAATGATGTCCATTTTGAATGATAAAATTTATAAATTTTCAAAATGTGGGTATTACTATTCATAACGGCTTGTTTGATTGGTTGTGGGGTGTGTTAGAACTCGAAGTTGCGTACATCACACACTACTATATTATTTAAAGGGAAGCATACCGTGGAAGATTTGGGTGTTACATTCTCCCCTCCTTAAAATAATTTCATCCTTGATTTTTTTTAAAATTGGGATTGGGAATATAATGGAAAGTGCCACATCAGAAAAAGAGTCAATAAAACTATCACTTTAAAAGAAAGAAAGAGAAGTGCAAAGGTCACCCAAGATAACCCATACTAGGATTCCATATAGGAAAACATGGATATGGATGATAAAATAAGTGTCATGTTCTAAAGGAGAGGGATAGATAACATGATCATGAGAAAGTAAACAACAAGAAAACCACAAACTTGTGATGGGACAAACAGTCATTAGTCTCCCAGTAGGAAAAGTAAATGGACAACATTTTTTGTTTTAAGTTACATTACATAATGTTGATGAATTAATTTATGAGATTGAATAAGAACATAAATAAATATAATTACTTTTTATGTAGAGTTTCATTCTTTATAAATTTTTACCACTAAATCATTTTTTAAATGATGAGTATTCAAGAAGACATGGTCACACTGGAAGAGCTAGAATAATATTCTATAGAATCAAATGATCCATGAAGGATAAACTATATATTTACGTTGTCATTAAAGATTAATAAAAACCAAAACAGTTATTATAATATCTGATGATACCCCAAAAGGATATTTCATTAGAGAAAGAATCACTAATCTTAATTTCTAAAACTAAACCATCAATACCCAGAAGTTAAATAAATACCATTCAATAAATATAATCCAATCAAATATTGAAACCCAAAACATAGAAGAATTTGGATATTTTGTCTTCAACATTAAATTGTATCTCCAAATGACATCAAATAATCTTAAATTCACATAATTAAAAGTAATTAAACTAATCATATATTCTCTAGTATAAGTTAATCATTTACATAAATAAGCCAAATCACTATAAATCCACAATAAAAAAATAGATAAAAATCCACCATTACTCATCAAATGAAATCCCATAGTATTCTATTTTCCTTGGGGAATATACTATTACCAACTAAGCGAACATCTTCGAAAATAACATTTATCACTTAATCATCAAATCATTTTCCTATACTAAGGGTATTCATTTGGTAAGACATAAGGTCCCAAATAAACTTATCACTGATCAATAAAATCTTTTAACTAAAAATAATTAGTCACACTAACTAGGGACTTCTTGTAGTCCAGTGGTAGGTGATAAATCCCAATTGCACTTTGTTTGGGGGTTCAATTACCATAGTTTTGTTCGCCACGACAGGTTGTCACACGGTCTGCATGTTTCCATTTTTCAAAAACTATATTTTATAACATTACAAAAATGAGAGAAATCCCTCAAAATAACCATAACATAACTTTACAACAAATGTTATCTCATACCTTTCATTTTCATCTCAAAATATAATAACTTGAAATTTCCTCAAACCCAATTATCACATAAAACCAAATGGTTATTTATAACTATATCCACATGATAAAAGATAATTCTTCCCCAAATATCATTTTCACATGAAAAACTGCAGGGTTACAAATACAAGAGAAAATTATTCCAAATTAATCCCATCAACAAGTAGTACTAGTACATTTAAAAATTTCTCCAAACATTTATTTCCACCTAGCTTCTTTGACCAATAAAATATCCTATAGAATAGGGAATTCACTCGGGTAATGGACATGTCCCTTACATTTATGGGAAATGACTATAAATGGATTCATGGGACCATTTTTATTTTCTTCTATAGTAATATTCATTTTTCCTTAGAAATTCTTCACTTTATATCCTTCTTTCCCACACGTAAAGCATTTATTTATTCCACTGACACACTTTACAGGGTGTCTCCTTCCACATTTATTTCCTGATGGAAATTGAGGATTATTTTATCCATGGTCTCCACATCTGGATCTCTTATCATTCATCACCTTTATCTTATTTTTTATGTCCAGGAGTTGGTTAATATATATGTTATTGATCATATTTTTGGAAAAATGATTTGGCATGAACACGATATATTTTACGCCTATCAAAATTCCATTTTGTTGCACATTTGTACCACTGTTCCCACCTTGTACATCATTCTCAAAGTTACTATGAAATCCTTGTAATCCAACCATTGACTAAAACCAGAAATCATTTTGTGAGTAACAATAGTCATAAAATCATATAGAGAATATTATAACACCATATTATCAATTTGAAATCGCTTAGGATTATAAAGGTCATTTATTCTCATCTTATATTAAAATACTTCAAATCAGTTTGTAAAGAAAATGTAAATTATCCTAAGTATATCACTGAGAGTGTCTTAACCAAGAGTGCAACAAGGACCGTTGTCATGCACCAGTTCCCATTCGAGTCTAGATCAAAGTGGTGTTTTCGGGTTTTACCCCTAGGTACATCTGTGCCAGAGCCGCTTCTACGTGCTCATATCCAGATAAGGATGAATTGCATATAAAACATAAAAAACCAATACAATACCAAAATTATAGGAAGTTCTTCTATATTAATAATCAAACTCCATATTAGGTCTATGTGCTCTAATTAGAGTTTATCTAAATATAGTTTCTAAGGTTTGAACTAAACGTCCTATGATACCAACTGTAATGCCCCGACCCCAATTACCCAATGTCGGTGCATTATTATATAGCATTGGCAGGATAACAAAAGTTCAAGTCTCAAAAGACCTATTATTTTAGTATCCTTGGAATTACTAGATACATTCATAAGGTTTACATTACATCATAAAATGGAAAAATACAACAACATTGTCTCTATAGACAACACTGAGATACCATAGACTATCCCTAAAGGTCACTAATAATATACTTATTTTCATCCTGGGAAAATAAAAAATAGAAAGGGGGTGATATCAGATTCTCAGTAAGGATAACATTATAGTGGAAACGTTCATAAATAATCATAAACATTTAAGGTAATGTATAAGACTAGAACAAAAGCCTTTTAAACATGAACATTAGAATAATATTGAAAAGATAAAATCAGATAATTCCATTTAATTATTCACATGGATATTCTACTAGTCGAATTATCACATGAAATATCAATAACCACTTTCATAATAATGGAATGCATAATTCCAGACTATCATAACCACATAGTTATGGCCTTGTGCCACGACTAAAAATAAGATTTTGTCAAGGCCTTGTGACAAGAAACTAGTTTGTCTCATGAGACATACTGATGCATCGAGGAGCTATAGCTAGCTCCACCCATCACTTACTGAGTCCAATTCATTTGTCATATGAAAAGTTTGAAACTTAACATAAACATTCGTATTAAAAATGGCATACGAAATGTCAATACTTTATCCACAAACCATGAATAGTACAAAAATAGCATATCCACAGTCAAACATAACTCATTTGATACAATATGGAAGATTGTGTTGTATCAGATTAACCTCAATCGAGAATAATTAAGGATATTGACAATGATGAAAATAATCATCAAAACTATTAGAGAGAAATATCCCCCTTTTTCTTGAAATCATATAGAAGTCACACTATTTGTCAAGAAGCCATTTAAAAATAGATATTTTAATCAAATATTCCCATACCACTTTGAAAATATTAAAAGTAATGTTAATTTTAAATCCTTAATGGTCATATAAATAAATCCTTAAAACCATTTTTAAAACATGGACATTAATGAGAAAGATTTAGAATAATAAATCTTTAAAAAAATTTAAAATGATTTTTTAGTGAGAGTTCCTAACCAAAAGAGTGACACTAGAATAAAAATAATTTAGGTAATAATTTTTTTTAATATCATGATAATAAAGTGATTCATTATGTACTATGTCAAAGTACATTATACACACCATATAAAAGTGATTTGGAGTATAACAACAAGGAAGTCTCAATGGAATGTAAATTGAATATAAAGACCGTATCCTTAGGTTAAGGATAAACCAATGACATAATTATGTGTGAAAAATATAAATACACTCAATAATATTGGATATTTAGTGTAAATAAATCATAGGACATTCACAGATATTCTTGTAAAAGCAACACCAATGAATTGGATGTTTAACTCAATAAATGTAGATTGAGTTAAAATTACCCTTATCAATTTCATATCGATGACTTGATAATTTATCAATGGAGTGATTATGTGTATCAAAAGTATATCCAGATAAAGAGGAGTGGAAATTATGACATATAAAAATGAATAGTGATTCCACACATAATCTTGAAGTAAAATAATCAATCAAGTATGCGTAAAGCCGAATGAGTGGAAATTGAAATTTAAAATTCACTTATCGATTTGGTAACTTTCGAAACATACACCCATGAAATAAGGATCATATAATGATGATGTAGATATCCATAAATTAAATTATATTACAAAATTAATACAATCATGGGTAGTACACACACCTCATGCAATAAATAAGTGGTGAACAATGGAAATCTCACGAAACTAAAAGTGAGATAAGAAACCCCTTACTTTGTACGTTTTCCTTGGTCGGGGGTAGATTAACCTCCTGTATAATAGTGAAATAATAGTTTTTGAATTATAAAATAATAATATACATTAATATTATATCATATATGATCTTTTAATATTGATTTGTTAATATTATCTTAGTATTATCGTCGTTTCGGGTGTTAACAGATTCATTTTCCTTTATATTATTTATTATTTTAGCCATATTTGGTATGGATGGGATTTCTCTTATTCATATAAATAATGATATAATGTTTCTAAAAATTATTTTTAATCATCAAATGAAATTTAGTCTTGAATGGATATGAAGGGAAATGAATCTCATCACGTTCGTGGAGACGGTAATCCGTACGTACACTCGAGCGACAATATCACTCTTTTGATTTTAAAATAATATATAATTGGATGGTATATCATATATAAAGAATTATTTTAATGTTATATTTATTATTTACAAAAATTACACATCTTTATTATACCCATCCAAATAATAAATTATTGAATAACAATTACACCACGATGTGGAGACGGTAATCCGTACGTACGTACGTATGATGAAATGTCATTAAAAGGATGGATATAATAATAAATAAGGCTATAACATATTTATAATAACATCTCAGTAGATATATGATACTAGAGTTATTATTTTAGAATGGAAATAACAAAAAAGAATAAGTGTAAGATGAAAAGAACTTGAAAGAGCGTGGAGAAATTATTACCTCTTCTTCAGGTTCTTCCTTTTGATTTGATCAAATGAGACCTTTAAGTAGGATTTCTGACCAAAGGAGGGCCTCTAGGATGAATTAAGTTATGTTGAGAAGATATTTGGGTAGGGGTTGGCCGAGCCAAAAGGCTTTGAAGGTTTGAATTAGTGAGTAGGTGGAGTGCCCTTATAAAAGATTGGTGAGGGGAACCTTAGGAAAAGCTAGAAATATTATTTTATAATAAATTCATATTCAGTTTATAATAGAGGAAAAGTGGATTATTTAAAGGTTAAGGTGGATATTGGTTGAAAAAAACTCATCCAATAGGTTTTAGATAGGTTTGGGTCACTATATTATCTTTATCATTTTGATTTAACTCTTATTTAAATAGTTTGACATTTACCATGTCTCTTTGTATTTTTATATTATATAGTTAATAAACATACTATATACATCCAAGAGACCACAAGTGGTCCATTAATGATACAAATATCAATATATAATTCCTTTTTCTGAACCTTAGATTTTTAGGAATATAATATCAATTAATAATATAATATTTGTTTTAAAAACTCATTTATATCAATTTTGACACTATTTAATAATTGATTATTTTGTTAAAGACTTAAAAAATTTATTAATTATAACCAAATTCATTCAAGAAATTATAACATGTCATATTAACCAATAAAATTTGTGGATGTCATCAAAAATTTCAAATTATATTTGTTTTAGCATTTATAATACCAATTATTTGATTCATTCATCAATAAGGATAATACTGTATCATTATTGGGTCATAATTAAATTTAATTATTAAATTTCAAAAAATTAGAAATAAAATTCCATTATGTATGAAATATTTTTAGATTTCTATTTAATATTTATAGTAAAAAATATAACATATATAACCCTATGTAGAAATTGTTTTTCTAAAAGACATATGATTATGTCATTTTTGTATTTACTTTTACTTAATTAATATAAAGTGTCATTATCACTTACAAGTGGCTCCATGGGGTCCCAAAATCTACCCAAAGATGCCCATGGTCGGAAATTTATCAACCAATAGGGTTAGGAAACATTTTAGGGTAATTGAATATTATTATAATATTATTTTATTTCCCTTATTTATAGGATTTACCCATTTACCATGGTAAAAACAATATTTAACGAAGTAATTATTCAAAATGTCCAAAAAGAAAAGTTATCTATTTACAAAATTTGGACCTCCTGATTATAAATATGGAATCAATTTTTCCAAATTCACTACACATATGTGGTAGAAATTAATTTAAAATTAATTCCCGTTGTCAAAACAAAGAGCGTGTTTTTTAAGAAATTATAACTATCCAAAGATTGACATTTGTTTATGTCTAGTTTAAATGTGAAATTACATCAAATTAGGAATATTGGATTAAATGGTAAAAATATATTCTATTTATACTTTAAATCCTCTCAATAGTAGAATTTATCACTATAAATTATTTGGATTAAAAAGGTCATTTTTAATTAATATTTAGTATTTTTCACCTTTCTTAATAATTTGAATGTTTTGTAAAAAAATACCAAAAATTAAAATTTGTGTAATTTCGATACTCCGAATCCAAAAATGATATTGATTTTGAAAGATAAAATTTATAAAATTTCAAAAAGTGGGTATTACTATTCATAACGGCTATTTTGATTGGTTGTGGTGTGTGTTAGAACTCGAAGTTGCATACAAAAAATGCTACTATATTATTCAAAGGGAAGCGTACCAAGGAACCTTGGGGTGTAACATTTTATGTGGTGGTGGTTCACACTTCGTCAAATGAAATTATCATATTTACACAAGATGGAATGAATATGGCTATGTTCCAAATAAAAATTTCAGAATAAAATATCCAATATAAATATCATATAAATATCATATATAAATATAATTTCCATTATAATTTCCCACATTAGAGATGGTAATGAAAAAATGAACAATACTCGTTTCGTGAGGTAGTAGATCACCATACACTTAAATGGTATGTTTGTTACCCATTACTTGAAGGTTTCTATAAATGTACATAGAGATGTTAGAATAAGAACATCGTAGTATTTTGAGGATTATATTTTTGTTATACAATCATGTAATAAGAATAGTTTTTGGAGTGGATAACGGAAATAAATGAAAGGATCTTGAAGGAGGGAGTTACCTATCAATTGTGTAACTCCATTTGGTTTGCACCAAAGGGTTTCCATTGAAGTATTTATAACCAATGGGGGGTTTAAGATGTAATGGGAGGTTTTCGGTAGGTTTAATTTTTTGATATTGGCCAAAAATAAGTGTTTTGTGGTGTGTGAATAAGAGGTATGGTTGGTTTCCTTTTATAGGGAGGAGAATGCACACAATTGGATTTTTTTAAAACAAGTTATTTGTACCCACATTTTTATATAAAAAATGTCAAAAAATCCAAAAATAAAACTCAATACTGAAAGGTATATGGGCCAAATATTCCCATAAAATTTGTTTTTACTTGTTTCTAGTTTATTTGGGCACTTAAGATTATGATTTATTAATTTTTTATGATTAATTTTACATTATTAAATGTAATTAATTTTAACTCCATTCACGAATATTTTTGGTAAAAAATATTTTTTCCTTTTTAAGGATTATAAATTATTATAATTCCAAAAAATTAATCCATTTTTCTAAATAGTAATGATATAAGTGGAAAAAATTAGTCTAAATTTAATCCCGATGGCGGGACAACACTGCGAGTTTTTAAAGTAAAAACATCCAACGTTTTGCTAAGTTTTTATACCCATTTCAATGTAATGTTGATTTTGAAGACATAAATTGGATTAACTGATTAAAATATTATCTAATTAATATTTTATGTTTTATTAAAATATAATTTATTAGTATAAATAAATTAGATGAAAAATAAGTATAGAATTGAAATTTAATATTTTTAACTACCCAACAAAAAAATGAATCCTTGTAGAAAAATACCAAAAATTTATCCTAACCTAATTTTTATGTTTCTATTTAAAATATGATGTCAATTTTGACATAATAAATCTATTAGAGTTCCAAAAATTGGTTTCAATATGGGGTTTCTATTAAAAGTTGGTAAAACTACCTTTATAAAAATATAGGTTTTTAAGCATAAAATTTGTGTTTTTCTTATCTTAAGCCTATTAAATATTTTCGTTTAATATAAAAATAATTATATAATATATAATATATATCACACGAATATCACTCAATAATTATAATTAATTTAAATTATTTGGGTATAACCAATTTGGGGTTATAATAATATTTTCTTTTATAATCAATCAATTTTCAGATTTCTTTCTAATTAATTTTTAACCATTGAATTTATTTTATATCTATGTAAACCCTAGATTTTGCTATTATATTTAATAATTTACATAATTACTAATTTAATGGATTTTTTTTAAATAATATATTGTATTTCGGTAAAACTCGATCTGGCGTGTCACATAAGCCATTGAAGAAATCCATTGTTGTGTGTAACACATGATATCCTCGATGTTCTGTGTAAATAAACCAAAAATCTATGCTACATGTACTTAATTATTACCTATGTTTTTCATTTATTGAAAGACAAAAAAAGTTATTTACTATATGATAAACTATTTTCAGTGGGGTATGTATTGAAAAATATAAAAAAGATTAAATTAATTAAAAAAATTATTTCACAAAATATCGGGGTGTTATAGTAATTATGTATAGGAAAAAGGTATCTATTAATGTAAAAATAAATTTTTTATACAGATTAATATTGAAATATTATATGTGGGGTGTAACGCCCTAACCCATGTTACCCAGATTTGGTGCATTATTTTAATACATTGGCATGATTACAAGGAATAATGTCCTGAAGGACCGATCGATTTACCAGTCTTGGAAAATAGATTACATACATGAATGTTACATTACACCTTATAACATAAAAAACACATAAATAATTCTTTATGAATACCATTATTCCCTTGGCGTAACCCTTCATATCAATCACAATACACTTCTAGGAATCCTGGGAATAATAAAACATAGAAAGGGGTGAGCTCAGATGCACAGTAAGGATAACAATATAGTGGAAACTTTCACAAATAAGCATAAAAATTTAAGGAAATTTATAACTAAAATAAAATCATTTTAATCATGAACTTCAACATAATATAGAAAAAATAAAATGAAATAATTCCATTTACTTATTCACATGGATTTTCTACTAGTCAAATAATCACATGCAATATCAATAACCACTTTCATAATGATGGAATGCATAATGCTGAACTTTAATTTCTGTGTCAAGGAATCATGCCAAGACCTAAGGGATAACTGTAACTGGAACCCAACCCGGAGTGCCTCTAATAACCATCCACCAACCCGGAGTGCCTCTAATAACCGGACACCATCCCGGAGTGCCTCTAATAACAAGACACCAACTTGGAGTGGCTCTATTAACCGAACACCAACCCAGAGTGCCTCTAATAACCGGACACCAACCCAGAGGGTCTAATGTAACTGGACCCCAACCCGGAACATACTAGTCTAACCCATTCATCTTAAGAAGAGGATGAAATATAACATAAAAATTCATATTAAAACTAGCATACGAAATTCCAAAATATTAATCATTAACCATTAATGGCATAAAAATAACTCATCCATAGTCAAACATATCCCAAAACCTTAAATACAATATGGATGTTTTGTATCATAATAAATCCACTTCAAACAAGTGTAAAACTTATCAAAGGATGTTGACATAGATGAAAATGATTTGTAAAACTCTTTAAGAGAAATACCCCATTTTAATGAAAATATTTAAAAGTCACACAATTTAGAAAAGAAGTTATTTAAAGATATTTTTAAATCAAAGTGTCCAATACCACTTTGAATCTTTTAAAAAGAATTAACATTTTAAAAAAATTCATGTCCATATAAATAAATCATTAAAACCCACTTTGAAGACATGAACATTAATGAGAAAGATTTATAAGAATAAATATTTAAAACCTTTGAAATGATGTTTTAGTAAAAATATCCCTTAAAATAATCCCTTGAAAACTCTTTCATAAAACATGGACATGGATAATAAATATGTCCTAGTAGATACTTACATTAAAACAACCTCGGATTATAAAGAGATTGTGAAATTAACCCTTACCAATTTGGTAACTTACGAAACATACCACCCATGAAATATGTATCATACAATGAGTATGTAAATACACATAAATTAATGTGTATTACACAAATAATACAATTATGGGCAGTACATACACCACACAAAAGGTAATAGTGGAAATATGTCATGAATCACACGGGAAAAAAGAGTGAGATGAAAACCCCTTACCTTGCACTTTCCTTTAGTGGAGGGTATGTTTATCCTCCTGTATGAAGACTATAGTATGTTATTAAATTATAAAATAACCATATTAATATTTATGATATCATACATTATTCATTTATGACATTATACTACCCATATAATAATAATTTCCATGTTGTATTAATATTTCGGGTAATAATCGCTTTCGTTGTCGTACGTGTTTTAGCATTTTACTCTTGATTGTATCACATAGATCATGATTTAAATACTTCCAGAATATAAAACATGATTTATTTATCATATATATTTAGAATATAAAAATTTATAATAGACGTATATAAGAAATGGAAAACACCGTTTATGGAATGGTAGTCCGTACGTACGCATAAACGCTGTTTCCGTATTCATATAGTACTGAACGGAAGTAAGTGAATAAGATATATGTAAGTATATAAATACTTATATATATACATATATATATCCCCATTATCATTATTATTTCATATATTACATACTTATTATTAATATGTATTTTTATAATTGTTGATGAATGGTGAACTTGTAAATGAATCTCATCGCGTCGTGGAGACGGTAATCCGCACGTATGCACGAGCGAAAATATAATTCTTTGAATATTAATATAATATATAATTTTGTGTTATATAATATATACATAATCCTTATCATGTTATATTTATCAAATACACATCATTATTATACCCATCCAAATAATAATGTATTGAAAAATAATTACACCATGACGTGGAGACGGTAAGCCGTACACATGAACGTATGGTGACATCTCAGTCAATGGGTGGATAGAATAATGAATTTGGTTGTACCATAATTATAATAACATCCCATTATATAGAATGTATTGGAGTTTTTATTTTAGAAAGGGAACCACAAAGAAAAAGGAATTGGAAGTAAAAAGGAACTTGAAAGAGGGTGGTGAAATCATTACCTCTTCTTCGGGTTCTTCCTTCTTATTTGATCAAAAGGGCTCCTTAGGTTGGCTTTTTGATCAAAATAAGGCCTCTAGGATTAAGGTAGGATAGTTGAGAGGGTATTTGGGCAGGGTTTGGCCGAGCCAAATGGCTCAGAAGGTGTGAATTGGAGAGAAGGGGGAGTTCACTTTTATAAGAGGGGTGAGGGGCACCTTAGGAAAAACATAAAATATTATTTTATAATAAATTCATATTCGGTTTCTAATGCCTCAGAAGTTGATTATTTAACGTATAAGGTGGGTATAGGTCTAAAAAAACTCAACCAATAGGTTTTAGATAAGTTTAGGTTACCATTTTAACATTATCATTTAGATTTAACTCTAAGTTAAATAATTTATCTTTTACCGTGTCATCTTGTATTCTTACATTATATGGTTAATAAAATTAATATATACTGCCAATATAACCCCAATTGGTTTATTAATTTCATATATGTTATTATATAAGTCCTTTTTCCGATCCTTATATTTTTAGGACCAGTATATAAAATAAGAATATAATATCTATTTTAAAAACTATTTTACGTGAATTTTGAAACTATTTGGTATTTGTTTTTTTTATAAAATAATAACAACATGATTACTTCAAAATAAATACATTTAATAAATCCTAACATGTAATATTCACCTAGAAAATTCGTGGATGTCATAAAAACGTTGAAAGTTTATTTATTCAAATATTTATAATATCATTTATTTGATTCATTCATGAATAAGGTAATTAATGGATCATCATTGTATCATAAATAACTTTATTTATTTAATGTCTAAAAATTATAAATAAAATACCATGATGTAGGAAATCGTTTTATATGTCTCATGAATATTTATAATATAATTTATCTTATGTAAAACCCTATATTAAAAATGGTTTAGTAATTAAACTTCGATTTGAACTCTTTTAACTCTTCTTTGAATTAAATAATAATAAATGTCCTAATCTAATCCAAGTGAACCTAAATGATAATATTTTATTCCTAAGGTTGTTTTTGGACAAGATAAACCTATCCAATAGAATTAGGACTTGTGTGAGGGTAATATTAATATCATTTTTACCCTTAATTACCCAATTTACTTTTAACAGTGGTAAATAAAAGTACAAAAAACTATTCACCAAAAATTATTTTCATCTCATTGAACCAAATTTTACTCCGTGATATTAACCATGCCTCTTGGATTTTCGAAATTAAGATCACAGAAGCGGTTAAATTATGTTTTATGTGAGTTTGCAAAAGCTCCTAAGAGGTGAGTAAAAGACGGTAAAAAGTTCGATTTTTTTTATATATCTAAAATTATTATAAACTGACTCCAATGAATTAAAATGATCTTATATAATAATTATGTATCTATTTTGACATAAATTAGTTTAAATAAAATAAGTAATTATTTATAAAAAAATTGGTTTTAATCAGTAACTTAGTGTTTTTCACTATTCATCAAAAATTAATGTTTCTGAGAAAAATACAAAAAATTAGGCCTAATATATATTTAATATTATGAATTCAAAAATAATGTCTAATTTATCAAATTCAAAACATATAAGTTTCATTAATTAATTTAAATTAGTTCTCGTTGTCAAAACAAATAGCATGATTTTAAGAAATAATAACTATCAAAAGATTGACACTTAGTTATTTCCAGTTTAAATGTGAAATTATGTCCAATGACCAAAATTGCGTCAAATGGAAAAAATATATTCTAAATATACTTTAAAACCAATCAAATTAATAATTTATCACTATTTATTATTTCGATTAAAAAAGTTGTTTTTAATTAAAATTTAATAATTTTCACTATTCATCAAAATATGAAAGTTATCTGAAAAGTATCAAAATTTTACCGTAAGCTAATTTTGATATTCTGAATCCAAAAATAAATTTCATTTTGAGAGATAAAATGAATAAAATTTCAAAAAGTGGGTATTACTATTCTTAACGGCTAGTATGATTGGTTGTGGTGTGTTAGAACTCGAAGTTGCGTATAAAACACGCTATTGTATTATTAAAAGAGAAGCATACTTTAAAATAACGGGGTGTTACATTATCCCCTCCTTCAATAAATTATGTCCTCACAATTTATGCTCAGTATTTGAAACTTGGGGTTGACATTTGAAAATATCATAGTTGAAATCCCACATCGAAAAATGGATTAATGAGGCCTCTATTTAAAATAAAGATTGGTAAGTATGAAGGTTACCAAAAATAACACATACTAGGGTTCCATGTAGGAAAACATGGATATGGAAGAGAAATTTAACCATCAATATCTGATTGAGAGTGGTAGAGAACATGGCTATGAAAAGTCAAACAATCAAAAAGCAATAAATTTTTGATGATCTAAGGTACCATCTAGGACAACGTTTTTGTTCTAAGGTCCTTTTCTTAATGTTGAGGAATGTATTTATGAGATTGGATAATATTTTAAGGATATATACTTGCTTTATAATTTGAGTTTTATCCATTAATAAATTTCTACCACAAACTCATCTTTCACCCCAAAACATAATACAACGCAAAAATACTCTATTTATCCTAATCGTATAGGGTTCCAAATATAATGAATTTATAATTCACATATCAGAACCTTTAAAAAAACTACATTATACCATCCAGGAACATCACGCAGTCCAGTGGTAGGCAATAAATCCCAATTGCACTATGGTTGTGGGTTCGATTCCTGCAGCTTTGTCCGACGCGACGGGTTGTCACACGGTCTGTGTGTTTTACTTTTATAAAAATCCAAAAATAACATTTCAAACATAATCAATTCCAACCTTTATAATTATCCGAAATTATTCTGTAAACTCTCAGTCCAAAATTTATATGAACGGTAAACATAATGTAGATCCTTTTTTCCATGTAATAACTTGTGAACACCTTCATCATGTGTTATTTTAAAACATGTAACATCCTAAATTACCAATAAACCTTATTGATTACATTCATGCTCCCTTATTCCTTATAAAATACTGGATATACTTCAACCATCCGAAAATGTTTTAAACTCCAACAATTATGGAATATAAAAATCTTTAATCAGTTTCAAAGTAGTCAAGAATATCCAATATAATTTACCCAAATCAATCTTGTATTATTCCAAAATCACTATCCCGGTATCAGAACCATTTTATGGTTTATCTTTCTCTCATCCATATATTTTCCAAAAATTTAACCTTCTATTGAGTCACTTCTCTTGGTTCCACACAATCTCACATCCTTAAGGAAATAATACTGCACTACAATCCTTATATACTCAATAATTATTATAACCAGTACATTGTTGATACAACACTCAAATGAAATAATCCTATAATAACAACCTAAGAACACTAGTCATTCTTCTTCATCTGAGGTAGTATCATAACTTGATTATTATCAAATAGCATCATTTGGGGCATACTTTGATGATTTTGACATTGGTTCACGTAGTGTCCCAACTCCATCCAGATGAAGAATTGTACATTTGAAACCTTTTTCTTACACTAGAAGTCACATACATGGTGTCATTTTCCTCCACACTTATAACATACTCTCATTCCCTTCAATCATTTTCCAAGGTGATTCTTTTCACAGTTATCACATATGGGAAAATCCTTCTTTACCTTCTTCCCTTTATCTTTCCTTCTCTCTACTGTCATTTTCTTCTCTGGCTTCCCTTCAAATCCATTGGACTCTAAAAACTCGTTACTTATCTTATCAACACATGATATTATTTCTTCAAATGATGATAATACATGGGAGTCTATTTCCCTTCTAAATTATGGCTTAGGACTATGAAAGATATGATCCTCGTTACTCTTTGGATCATGTGTATTGCTGGAGTTCTCATTCCTCATACTGGGCACCATTTCTAAACAATGGAATAAACTAGATTAGTTTATGAATAGAAATAACTAATCCCAAACTTGTAAAACACTTAACATAAACTAAATAGTTTATGGATATAATCCATAATCATAAAAAAGTTTTCTTTTAGTAAGTATATACTCAAAATCCCTTCATAATGGTTTGTAAAGAAAATGATAATTATCCTAAGCATATCCCCCGGGAGTGTCGTAAACAAGAGTGCAGCAAGGACCGTTGCCATCCACTAGTTCCCATTTGAGTCTAGCTCAAAGCATTGTTTTTTGGGTTTTACTCCTAGGTACATATTTTCCAGAGCCGCCTCTACCTGCTCGTATCCAGACAGGGATGTATTTCTCGGGAAACTCACAAAATCTCTACAATATCAAGATTCTAAGAAGTTATTCTCTACTAATCCGCAAAGTCTATCTTAGGGCTATGTGCTCTAATCAGAGTTTATCTAAATATAGCTTCCAAGGTTATTTCTAAACTTCCTTTGATACCAACTGTAATGCCCTGACCCAAATTACCAAGAGTCAGTGCATTATTTTAATACATTGGCATGATTACAAGGCATGAAGTCCCAAAGGACTGATATATTTAGTAGTCTTGGAAAATAGATTACATACATGAATGTTACATTATACATTATAACATACAAAACAACCTAAATAATCCTTTATGAATGATATTATTCCCTTGGCATAACCCTACATATCAATCACAATACACTTCTTGGAATCCTGGGAAAAATAAAACAAAGAAAGGTGTGAGCTCAGATGCTTAGTAAGGATAACAATATAGCAGAAACTTTCATAAATAATCATAAACATTTAAAGAAATGTATAACTAAAATAAAATCCTTTTAAACATGAACTTCAGCATAATATGGAAAAAATAAAATGAAATAATTCCATTTACTTATTCACATGGATATTCTACAAGTCGAATAATCACATGCAATATCAATAACCACATTCATAATGATGGAACACATAATGATGAACTTTAATTTCTCTGTCAAGACCTCGTGCCAAGACCTAAGGGATAACTATAACCAGAACCCAATCAGGAGGGCCTCTAATAACTGGACACCAACCTGGAGTGCCTCTAATAACCAAAAACCAACCCAGAGGGTCTGCTGTAACCGGACCCCAACCTGGTACATACCAGTCCAACCCCTTCATCTTAAGAAGAGGATGAAATATAACATAAAAATTCTTATTAAAACTAGCATACGAAATGCCAAAACATTAATCACAAAACATTAATGGAATAAAAATAACTCATCGATAGTCAAACATATCTCAAAACCATAAATACAATATGGATGATTTGTATCATAATAATTCAACTTCAAACAAGTGTAAAATTTATCAAAAGATGTTGACATAGATGAAAATGATTTGTAAAACTCTTTGAGAGAAATACCTCATTTTAATGAAAACATTTAAAAGTCACAGAATTTAGAAAAGAATTCATTTAAATACATTTTTTAATCAAAGTTTCCCATACCACTTTGAAACTTTTAAATGTAATTAACATTTTAAAAACAGTCATGTCTATATAAATAAATCCTTAAAAACCATTTTTAAGACATGGACATTAATGAGAAAGATTTAGAAGAATAAATATTTAAAAAATTTGAAATGATGTTTTAGTAAAAAAGTCCCTTAAAATAATCCCTTTGAAAACTCTCTCATAAAACATGGACATGTATAATAAATATTTCCCATTAGATACATACGTAAAAAAACCTCAGATAATAAAGAGATTGTAAAATTAACCTTTACCAATTTGGTAACTTAAAAAACATACAACCCATGAAACATGTATTATACAATGAATATGTAGATACACATAAATTAATGTGTATTACACAATGCATACAATTATGGGTAGTACATACACCAAACAAAAGGTTATAGTGGCAATATGGCATGAATCTCACGGGAAAAAGGAGTGAGATGAAAACCACTTACCTTGCACTTTCCTTTAGTCGGGGGTATGTTTATCCTCCTGTATGAAGACTATAGTATGTTATTATATTATACCAGAACCATATTAATATTTATGTTATCATAAAATATCAATTTAAGACTTTATACTACCCATTTAATAATAATTTCCTTGTTATATTAATATTTCGGGTAATAATTGCTTTCTTTATCGTACGTGTTTTAACTTTTTACTCTTGATTCTATCACTTATATCATGATTTAAATACTTCCAGAATATAAAAAATGATTTATTAATCATATATATTTATAATATAAAAATTTATAATAGACTTTTATATGAAATGGAAAACACCATTTATGAAGACGGTAGTCCGTACGTACGCATAAATGCTGTTTCCATTTTCATATAGTATTGAATAGAAGAAAGTGAATAAGATATATGTAAGTAAATAAATGCTTATATATATAAATATATATATATATCAAATAGCATTATTATTTCATATATTACATACTTATTAGTAATATATATTTTTATAATCATCGATGAATGGTGAACATGGAAATGAATCTTATCACGTCGTGGAGACGGTAATCCGCACGTACGCACGAGCGAAAATATCATTTTTTTATATTAATATAATATATAAATGGATGGTATATAGTATATACAGAATCCTTATCATGTTATATTTATAAAATACACATCATTATTATACCCATCCAAATAATAATGTATTGAATAACAATTACACCACGACGTGGAAACGGTAAGCCGTAGGTACGCACGTATGGTGACATGTCATTCAAAGGGTGGATAGAATAATGAATTTGGTTGTACCATAATTATAATAACATCATAGTATAAATAATATAATAGGGTTATTATTTTAGAAATGAAACCACAAAGAAAAAATGAATTGGAAGAACAAAGGAACTTGAAAGAGGGTGGTGAAATCATTACCTCTTCATTGGGTTCTTACCTTTGATTTGATCAAAAGGGCTCCTTAGGTTGGATTTCTAATCAAACTAAGGCCTCTAGATTGATGGGAGGATAGTTGATAGGTTATTTGGGTAGGGTTTGGCCGAGCCAAATGTCTTAGAAGGTGTGAATTGGAGAGAAGGGGGAGTGACCTTTTATAAGAAGGGTGAGGGGAACCTTAGGAAAAAATTAAAATATTATTTTGTAATAATAGGTTTTTTACATGTTTAGGTTACCATTTTAACCTTATCATTTATATTTAACTCTAAGTTAAATAATTTAACTTTTACAGTGTCTTCTTGTATTCTTACACTATATGGTTAATAAAATTAATATATACTACCAATTGAACCCCAATTGGTTTATTAATGTCATATATATTATTATATAAGTCTTTTGGCTGAACTGTAGATTTTTAGGACCATTTTATCAATTAATAATATAATATTTGTTTTAAAAACTATTTTATGTCAATTTTGACACTCTTTGGTATTTTTTTAAAATAATAACAATATGATTACTACAAAATAAATACATTGAATCAATAATAACATGTCATATTCACCTATAAAATTCATGGATGTCATAAAAACGTTGAAATTATATTTATTTTAATATTTATAATACCATTTATTTGATTCTTTCATGAATAAGGTAATTAGTGCATCATCACTGTATCATAAATAAAATTATTTATATAATGTCTAAAAATTATAAATAAAATACCATGATGTAGGAAACCATTTTATATTTCTAATGAATATTTATAATCGAATTTATATTCTGTAAAACCCTATATTATAAATGTTTTAGTAATTAAACTTTGATTTCAACTCTTTTAACTTTTCTCTGAATTAAATAATAATAAATGTCCTAATCTAACCCAAGTGGACCTAAATGATAATATTTTATTCCTAATGTTGTTTTTGGTTGAGATAAACTGGTCCAATAGAATTAGGACATGTGTGAGGCAATATTAATATCATTTTTACCCTTAATTACCATATTTACTTTTAACAGTGGTAAATAAAAGTAAAAAGTTACTGTTCACCAGAAATTATTTCCTTCTCATTTAACCACATTTTACCCCTTCATATTTACCGTGGCTCTTTGATTTTATAAATTCAGCTCATAGAAGCTGTAAAATTACATTTTATGTGAATTTTCAAAAGCTCCTAGGAGGTGGGTAAAAGACGGTAAAAAGTTCGATAAATTTTTTTATATATCTAAAATTATTATAAACTGACTCCAATGAATTACAATGATCATATATAAGTATTATGTATCTATTTTTACATAAACTGATTCAAATAAAATAAATAATTATTTAAATAAAAAATCGTTTATAACCAATAACTCAGTGATTTTCAATATTCATAAAAAATTGATGTTTCTCAGAAAAACACCAAACATTCGGCCTAAGATTTACATGATATTATGAATTCAAAAATGATTTATATTTTACCAAATTCATAAAATATAAATTGCATTAATTAATTTAAATTAATTCCCATTTTCAAAACAAAGAGCGTGTTTTTAGGAAATAATAACTATAAAAAGATTTACACTTACTTATGTCCAGTTTAAATATAAAATTTTGTTCAGTGACCAAAATTGTGTTAAATGGTAAAAATATATTCTAAATATACTTTAAAACCACTTAAATTCATAATTTATCACTATTAATTATTTCGATTAAAAAATTTGTTTTTAATTAAAATTTAGTAATTTTCACTATTCATCAAAATATGAAAGTTATCCGAAAAGTACCTAAATTTCACCCTAAGCTAATTTTGATATTCTGAATCAAAAAATGAAGTTCATTTTGAAAGATAAAATGTATAAAATTTAAAAAAGTGTGTATTAGTATTCTTAACGGCTAGTAAGATTGGTTGTGGTGTGTTAGAACTCAAAGTTGCGTATAACACATGTTATTGTATTATTCAATGAGAAGCGTACCGTGAATGCTTGGGGTGTTACATGCAGGGAGTGATGAAACACAATATTTGAAAAATTATTTTCTATAATTATCTATTAGAATCACCTCAACCTATTTAAAAATGTTATTTTTTATGAAATTATCATACTTTGGTGTGTTTTGAGTGAATAAAGTAAAATTTGTTTGATTTTTTTATTTTAATGATACAAATGAATTTATATTTTAAAATGGATTAAAATGATCTAATGGATTAAATATTTAATTTTATTCTTTTTACCACTTTATAATTTATTAAAATCTATTTATTGATTTAATGGTTTTTGAATTTAATTGATAGAAATATGCATAAACATCAATTGGGTCATTCTACTCCATGTGTAAAGGTAGTATCCAAATTCAATATGCTACACAAGGGTTATGCACCTCACTACCTTGAATAGTTTTCCTTTACATGTTTTGATCCAAGTTGAAGGTGACCACATCAAAATCAAGATACCATAAGTCCAAAACTAAAATAATATTAAAAATAGATTGACTGTGAAACATCCAAGAAAATAAATCAACCATATCACCTATATGCTCCTATTATCTGAAATTTACAACGAGATTTAAGATAACTTCTTCATCAAACCAAATTCTCTAATTCAAACTATAATCATAATAATGATCGACTAACTACAAGATCAAATTCAGTATACCACATGAGACTCTAACTTACCACAATCCCTCTCCATATTTCAATTGACCACAACTGACACAATCCACAAAAATTGATCAACCATGAGTGAAGATATCAAGTTTACATAAGAAGAAGATTCAATATAACATAGAGAAAGATCATTGATGAAAAAATAAATTATTTTTTATGTTTATTAAAACCAAACTAAGGAGAAAATATTTATAGTGTAAGAACATGTCCTAGGCATAAATAAAATATATTTGTTGATATTTAACTAGCGCTGGGATTAACATGGATGTCAATTTGAAATAAAAATATATAAAAGAATCATAGTTTATGTAAAATGTTGTTTTTATCTAAATTTTTCAACTTTTATGGATTTATTCTTAAATTACATGTGTTATATATTGATGTATCTAAAACTAAATTTTTAAATTCACAACAGGTTCTTAGTCAATTACATTTGTTGAACTGTAATGTGAAGGTGTCCACCCAATGTTATATTTATTCACTAGACAATGTCTTCTAGGAGATATTGTGTCCAGTTATATGATAATCAAGCTCTGGAACCATTTTCAAAGCATCACTAGAAGAATAATTTGATGCAATACTATTATATATTGGAAAAAGATCACCAATTTCAATAATGAGAAAAAAAAGTTCCAGAAGGGTAAATTTTAGTGCCTCAAATATACATAATGCTAAAATATCATGCTCACATTACTATATAAGGGTACCAAAGAGATACATAGAATTTATGAAGTTGAATCCCACTTTTTGAATGATATGTATGGTTCAATCAATCCAGATTAATGTAGATGGTGTGTCTTGTAAATATAAGACTAGTGCATCATATGAGGTACATCAGTAAGTGTTGAATTATAATGGTCTTTTAATGTTAAGATCACAAAAAATCACTACATAATTGTTGAATCTAGAAACATAAAGGTAAATGGAGAAATTTCAAGGTATCAAAGAACATGTGTAAAGGTCAACTTTTACATAATGTGCTGCATAAAGCTACCAGGATCCTCTAACACGCCATTTTATAGTGACAATTATGGTCCACAAGATATATAATGGTCACATAGGATTTGAGTAGTGGTATTATATATTTCCTAGAATCATACATAAGTGTATTTAAATAATATTATGTCCTCACTTAAGGGTAAATACCATTACAGAAGGGTTCTAATTCAATTATGTAAGGTTCAAAACTGTGGTAAAAAATCTATGCAAGGGTAACCCTTGCAATCAAGACACTATGTAAGGTCCAAAATCTATGCTATTATAAGGTTTGATGTGTATGATTTATTACATCCCAATGGGATTAAATCCAACACTTACCAAATAAAGGCCCAATATTAACTGAATTTAAATTTTTAGGTCTCTGGTAAACCCAAATCATGAACAATATCCAACTAACTAACCTTGTGAATATTATCCAATCTAAAGATGTGCATAAATATCATAAGGTTGTATTGATCATGAGATAGGGGATTCGATATGATCAGTTCATCAATTAAAACTCATGAACTATGCTCATGGTAAAAATCTGATGAATTATGTTTAGAATAGATTTTGAGGAATCCTACAAAAGTGATAAACTGAGGAAGGAACCCTGAACCATATCTATATATAGATAATTTTTCACTTAAGGGAGAGATAGAGTCTTATTTTTATATTTCATAATTAATCTAATGATACTTATTTCATTATAACATTAATATTAATTTAATTTTCTAGTGATGGCACATGAAGGCTCTAGTGGATTGGTGAAGGAGATTCCCCTATTTCCTAGCTTTTAATAAATTTTATTTATTAATTTTTTTTCCATTTATGTCTTCAATTTTATTTTAATATTTTGGAATCAAGATATTTTTATATATTCTATTCATTATCAGTTCATCTTCCATCATTATCTTGATTATACACAAATATAACAATTTTAATATTTAATACATATGATCATGGGTTTTGTGTTGATTGTGAGACTGATTAGTGATTTTAAATATATATTTTTATTAGATTAGATATTATAGTTATTATTGAATCCATAAGATAAATTAGAAATAACCAGGAATTAGTGATCTGGGATATATCATCTGACTCGAAAGAGAACAAGAGAGTTAAAATTGAATAATGATTTAATAGTCAATATATGGGGATTCCCCTTGTTAGGGTATAATTCATTAAATCTGAATTTAAAAACACTATAATTCAATAATTTTTTCCCACACATCAAACCCATTAATTAATAGTACAACAAACCTAGAAAAAAAATTTCATACAAATTGAATCCTACTATCACAATATTAATTTATGTTAAAAATATTATTTCTGAGGGTCCCATGATATTTCTCTCAAAACATTTCAATATAATTTATCCTTAGGAAGGATATTGAGAATACAATTCTTCTGATGTATCCTAATACAATATCCAAATACTATATTTTCATAAATGTATTAGAAATAAAATAATTTTCATAAGGATAGTTCGGCATAATGTAGTGATCATATAATAAAAATTATGATTAGAATATACCTTCCAAAATGAATATTTTCTAAAGATAAAATAGAAAATCTTCCACAATGGATATATGAGTTAATTAATTCATAAGATACATGAAAAACTCATTAACTCATTCATTACAATGTATTCTTTACCAGGTATCATCCACATGGATTTGTAAGACCCGCTATCATATGATTGCTAGTGGGTTTGAGCTTGTGGATGTTTGGTCATTTCTTTCCCTTCGAAAAGCTTTATTCTTATTCCTCATTTTCTCCCCAAGATGTCATCACATCATGAAACAATATGGGACCTAGATTTGACAGTTCAAATGATTTATCAAGGAATATGGATATACCTATGTTGAGGGGATACCATTTGGATACTCACAAGTCATCTACATCAAATCAAATAATGGTTTGTATATATTAAAAGTCTCTTTAATGCAAGGTATTCACTATTTATTGATTCTTCATTTCGAGTATACACTATTACAATTTTCAAAGTTTGTAGATCTTAACTAAAAATGTAGATATTTTTATTCCAGGGAATAAAATATTGTCTATATACATTAAGTCATTTTAATGTAATGTATCCTATGGGAATCCTAAAAAACAATACACCCACCATATAGCTGTAAGGAATAAATTCCAAAATAAGAAACAACCATATACATGTTTTCACCTTTGGAATCATGATGATAAATAAATATATTACCTTCACTCCATTTTTATAGAATCACCACTTCATGGTGAATCTTGATTCCACAAGTTATGATGATTTAAGTCACACTCCAATGACATTGGGAGGATCCCTATAAGAATTGCACCATAATAGATGACTCAAATTCAACTAATGAAAGCCTAATGTTGTTTTTGTTTTAATGAGTAAATCCAATTTACAGGGAAATATTCATTTTAAGGAGAGAGTTTCACTCACTATATAAAGAAGAGTAATCCAAGAGGGATTATCCATAGAAGTTGTAAAAAAATACAACCTTCCTGAATAAATATTTGGATACATGAATGTTCTATATTCAGTATTTGACCCTAACATAGAGGCTCATAGTGAACCCAAGAACTATGTCCCTCTCTGTTAGTACACAATTTATATTTGATAACACAAGGAATATATTCCTTTATAAATAAGTGGATAACAACGTTCTTTCACAATGAACTAAGGTCCATGACCAAATACATAATTTTTATAATGTTGGATTTTGAAGGAATTTTACCAATAAGGGATAGAAAAAACACCATATTATTTGATTGAATGAAATAATATTTTTAAAATGAATAATATAAGTTGAAATAATGATGAATTTGAATGTAATATCAAACAAGAACATTAGAATTAAATTATTGTTTTAACATATTCTTGAAAAAATAACCATTTTATGTTTATTATATAATGTAACATGATTTTTCTCTTGAAATTATGTTTTATGGAGTTAATGATATAGAATATGTTATATAATAACATATAATTTGTGAAATATTGTAAAAAATATAGTATAGTAAAATATCTTTTGGATGTTATGTTTTAAGACAATCTGACATGGGGAAGTCCGCCTAAATTTGTTTTTTGATAAAACATAGTTTAGGGTGAAGCTTTGAAAAGAATTAAGGATTAAAAAATCCTCATGTATCTATTTATAAAAAATATTAAATAAAATTTTTAATATGTAAATAATATTTATAAATTACAATTTAAGGTATTTTGGATGTTTATGAATTGTAAATGTTTTATAATATAATTTACTGTTTCCTTTGAAAAATTTGTTATTAAATATTACATAATATTACATGTTAATATTAAATAACTTTTCTATTATTATATGGAATAAATTTGGAAATATAAATAAAATTTTAATATAAAAATCATATTATATAATATGAAAAGGGTTAATAAATTTAAAAAAATAAGGAAAGATATACTATTTTTAACAGTTTAACATTATGATTTTTTTCATAATATTTGGAGTGTTTAAATTAAGGGTCTTTATTTCATACATTATTCAAAATACAGTAAGGGTTTTTTCTAATTGATATGATCAATGTCTATACGATGTTAATAATGCGATATTTAGATTATATAAAATGTTTAAGTAATTTAAGTTGAATTATAAATGCTGTATAATTAATAAAATATCATATATGTTTAATAAAGTTCCATATAATGTATAGGATGGATGAGAGGATTCTACTTTTTGAAACCAATATAGAACAGATGGGGTGGATCAACAAGTAAGACCACATTCTAGTAAGTGGTTTTAATGTAGGGAAAAAAATTGAGGAGTACATCCAAACATTTCTCAAGATGCCTTACTATTTTCAAAATCTTATCCAAGATGATCTTTCAAAATAGGTATGTAATATCCAATGAAAAATATTTAAATGGAATGTGTCAAATATGATGAAATTAGATTTTAATGGCACGACCATCTCATATGGTACATAATGCTGGTATATATTATGCACAGGTTCTCACCTTTCTTTAAATGTTTTTTGAAAAATAAAAAATTAATTTTCATTCATTTTATATATATTTTAGTTTCTCATTAATGGTTAACTCATGTATTTTTATTTAAGAAATAAATTTCTTTTAAAGGTATTTCCCTATTATATACAAATTTATAGAATTTTAATCATATAAAATGTGTATTCATATGTTTTATTGTTAAAATACTTCTCAAATATTATTATAAATTCATCTAATTATTCAATATATAGTTATAATAAGAAAATTAATTTCTATATAGATTCAATTAAATAATAAATTGATTTTATTTTATTGAAAATAGTTTTTTAAAATAGTCTATACATTATATGTGTTAGAGTTATAAAATAGTTTACTCTCTCTTGAGTAACATATCCCAAAGTACATGGATTCTAGTTTGGGATTTCAATAATCTTGAGTTTTGATTCAATTGGTAGTTTTATGTCAATTGACTTGGGATTACACTTTTATAGATTTTCAATCTCATATAATTGTAAACCATTACATGAAAAGTTCATGTAAAATATGTATAAAATTAATTTTGATGTGTGTCAATATGTTTGCCTTTTATTTTTATATGAGAAACATAAAATAAGAGTTTTTTAAACATTTAATAATAAATTTAGTTTGGAAATAAATTTTTTTAGATGTAATAGTATTCCAAAAATGAATAGTTACAAGAAATCATACATAAAGGGATCAAAAGTATATAATATCATGAGATTAAATCCCCTTGATAAATATCATGTTTTAGATTCCTTCAAAGAGGAATTTGTAAAGACCATGATAATTCGTTTTAGATGACCCTAAGGTTAGGTGCCCATTAAATATATTTGGTATGAAAATAAATTAATAAAGTCACCCTAACATTTAAGTGAATTGTTCATAACTTTTTATTTATGTTACACTAGCATGGAATACCTAATGTTTAAGATACGATAAGAATAGAGTTTTTTAATATCCATATGATGGATTAGACAAATTATTTTATAGTTGACTCTCCAAGATTCATATATTATATGATTAACATGGGTTATCTAATATACATAGTGATAACTTAGTAAATATCCCAAACCACTAAAAATCATGATAAGTTAAGAAACATGGATAACTGATATGATATACTAACAACAATATGAAGATAATGGATCCACAATTATTATTCTATATAAGGAATTTGTATTATTTTAATTTGTAAAAACATTCATGAAAGAAGAATGAATTATATAATGTTTACCAAAGGATCTAAAATTTTTAGAATATATAAACAATGCATGTGATAGTTAGGTTTTTTTACCATATCAATAGTAATAGTTGGGGAAATATCAAATTGTAAGAATAAAATAATATTGTAAAGTACAATAATATTTCATCTAGTATTCAATGAATTTTACTAAAACCTTAACGTTTTACTATGAAAAATAAGTGAGAATCGAATAATATGGAATTGTTTGGGATACCTTTAGTAGTTTTTAAAACTATAAGGAATATTTTTTTTGGTATACACATAGTATTTGATTTATCATATTCTATACATAAATTGAGAATATGATAATGAAAAAAAATATTATCATGGATAATGTGTTTATCTATTTGTTTGTTAAAATATTATGGATGATGTTTTAACAAAAAATCAGGGGTATATTTTGATAAAAAGTATTCACTTAAGTGTGACGCGATCCAAATAGAGATACTAAAATATATTATATTTTAAAAAATTAACTGTTAAATATTTCTTAAAATTGGAAATAAGTGATTCTTCGTATCACAAATGAATTATTTCATCTTATCACAATATTTTGAATTATTTTCTCTCTATATGGCTGGTGAGAGCATTTTTGAAGAAAATAAAGGTCTAATTCAAGAAATAAACAATTTACTAGACTAAAATATCTGATTCTAGCATAAATATCCTAAAGGGTTTATGGAATTTTAATGTATGTATAATTTTTATAGTAAAATTTAATACAATATTAAAATAAATTATACTATTTCCTAAAAGATTATTCTAATAAATGTGAATGTCAATTTATCTTAAAGGTGTATTTGATATGGTCTTGAAAATTAATTTAAAAAAATACATTATTTAATGGAATTTTTTGAGTAAATAAGTATCCAAGGATGATTATTTATATTTATATATAGTTCAACGTATAAAATAGAATTTTACATCATAAATTATGAGGTAGATTTGTTAAAATGATTAAATATATTCAGAGAGTTAAACATTTGGAATATGAATCCTAAATATTAAAATTATTCAAATATTCTTTATTTATATATGTTACTCAAAAAATATTTACATATTGGGTTTTATAAGATGATAAAAAATGGATGTCATGAGAATTACATATAGATGAAATTATTTTACATTACCCAAAAAAGTGAGACAAACATAAAGATGATCCTACAATTTATCACAGGTTATATGATATACAAATTCTTAGGTTCTATTTTTTAAATAGTCTTAAAAGAGTTTTATGAATATAAAATTTATCATATTAATGGAAATATCTAAAATTTAATTCATTCATAGTGGTCTCTTATATGTATAGATTGATATAGATCTCCTGAAATGTATTCATAACTGACCACTCAAAGTATAATTTTTTAGTTATCCCAATCCAGTTTCCATCATGGTGTTTTGTAAATTTTGAAAATTTTTTATGGATAAATGACTTGGATTCTTTTATGAGATCAAAAAATAATCAGGAGGCCCAAAACAAAATAAATTATCTTTCTTATTCACTGGATGACTGAATATGTATATCACATGGAGTATCACACACTATGTCTTTGGTATACTAGGGGATCATGCATCATATAAGGTATTATTACAAATAATTGGTGAGATACCTACCATAAGTACATGATTACATTGATACGTTTCTTATGAAATCCATTGCGACTTAGAATTTCTACGGGGGTTAAGTATGATGTTGATAATGCCATTGGTTAGAGCTTAATAAAGATGATATATTTCCTCTTGTATGATTATCATGACAACTGGGACCTGGATTGTGATATGCATGGGTGTGTGTGGTCACACATCGATAGTACACATGATGTGATTATCTATATGACATTGATGATGTGATTTTATAGTCTACAAAGACATATTACATGTGATATATTTATTAACTCAGATAGTATACAATAAGATATCCATTAATGTATGAATTAACTGTATGTTATTAGAAAAAATTGTGTTCCATGGTAACAAAAAATATTATATAAGGGGAACCGATGAGAATTTGTTCTATGATGAGATGTGGATTTTGGGAACTTGTACAATGGTACATGTTTTTTATGGATATCAATTTGCATCCCTTTAATGATTGATAAGAATTGATGAGTCACTAGAAGATTATCTTTGGTTAAATATATGGATCAAGTGATTCATATTTTTTATCAACACATTAAAGGAATGTGGGTTCTCACATTGGGGATGACTGACTAATGATTGAGGTTACATTTCCATACACCGTATCATTAGGTAAAATCTTTAGAATAGATTTATATCAATGTATCCTCATGAAATATCATGAGAGCACATTTTCACCAATGTATTGAAATAATTATTAGATGCATAAGGATACAATCATACAATATATTACTGAAATTAAAATCATCATCATTAAATCTGGTCTTCACAGTTACATTACTATAAGGAACTATTAAAAGATTTTTAATATGAGGGAGGTGATTTGATGAATGAATATCATGCATGGATGAGGAATTAACTCATGTTTTATTACCCATCTCTTAAAACATGAATCACTGATGTTCATCCATATTGATATATAAACCCAATTTTATAGGATTGTTGGTGGGTGTTAGCTTCTTAATGCTTGATGGAGACTCTCCCTTCGTTAATCCTTCTTCTCCATATTCCTCTATTATGTCTTGAGATGTAAAAATGTTGTGGAGGAATGTAGGAACCGATCTTCAGCATCAAAATTTTAAATATAGGCACATAAAAATACCTATTTTGAAATTATTTCATTTAGATACATTGGATAGATATTAATAAAACTATATGATGGTTTTAGGATATTGAAGAGAATCATTGGTGCAAAGAATGCACTATTTTTTGGTTTCTTAATTTCTAGTATACAAGGATTCATTTACCTAAGAATGGTTGTACAGTGTTTATGGTTTTTATTTGATAACATTATTATAATTAAGTTCTAATAAACCTCTTATAAACCTAAAATCAATAACAATTAATGTTAATGTAATCAATAAATAATAATTTAATTAGGTTTCATAAAAATAATTCAAGTGAGACTTCATTCAACATTCATACCCACATAGTGAATATTGTGTAATCTCTTGAACTGGGCCCTCTATAGTAAGTTTTTATTAAGTGGATGACAATTTCTTGGTTAGTATATATATGTCATTATATCCCCTCTAGTTAGTAGTGGGGAGACATGAATCATTGGGATGAACCTATACTTGATAAGTCATGATTTTTGTACCTTGATTTGACACTATTAATATCCCACATCTATGGTGATGATTGATTGGTATTAAGGGATTTTTGGGTATCCCTATTGAATTTAATATTCTTTGAGTGTTGATTCATAACCATTCTCTATAAAAATAACCACCTGAGTAAGGTATGTGTGACTATGTCTCAACATACTGTTAATTCATAACCTACTGAGGTGTATCTCTATATGTTGTAGAAATTATTGAAGAGTGGGTTGGTTCTTGTTTTAAATTTTATGCATATATATTATTTATGATGATCTTAACACATTGATATTGTTTTAGGATTGAGTGGGAAGAGACTAAGTATGGTTATATAAACCCATAATTCATAAATCATTTCTATAATATTTCATATCAATTTTCTTGTAGTGATTTGCAGTGCTGTATTTTCTATTTTTGTTAACTTATGTAGAAGTTTATATATGGTTTTAAATCCATATATCTCATTCATATACATGTTTCAAAAGACTTTTCTACTCATATGAGTCCTAAAGTAAGTTTAGTGGTGTTTGGGTGGTGATATCTAGAAGTATGAGGATTTCATTATGTAAAAGGAAGTAAACACTATGAATATGTGGTTTCTATCATATGTGGGATTTAGTTAATTGAAAATGTTAAATTCATGCCTTGTGTGGGAGTTTGGTTCATGGTATGAATTCACATATTGTATGGGATTCGTGATGTGAGTATGATTTTTTTTTTTCAATGAATATATGACCAAAAGGACTAAAATTGAAAATATGGGATACCATAAAATTAATTAAATAAAGGTAGTATGGTTTGACGTGATGCTATTTTTGGAGGATGTTAAACAGAAAACATTTAAAATGTGAATTACCCATCGACACTATTATTTACCACAAGTAAATGAACCTATAAAACCTATAGTTCCCTCAGTTTCTCTAAAACCCTATGATTTCTCCCAAAATATTGATGCAAAAGAGTGATATCTTAAGGATTTTTGAATCCCTTTTGAAAGTGATTAATCCCCAAATTACCATATACGATCATTGGTGATTAGAAGATATATATTCTACCCTTTTTTTGTCTTATGAATGGATTGGTATTATTTCATCCTATTCATACTTTCCATTATATATATGTTTATCTACATTGTTCTTATGGGTTATTTCATTTATTTTTGGCATGTTTGGGGCATAATGATCATGGAAAGGTGTAGTCGTATAATGGGAGAGTTAATCAATATATGAAATTTCATTCTATTCTAATTTTAAAAATATTTAATTATTGAGGTTGGGGATTCATTTATTCTAATTTTTTTATTATGTGAAATATTAATGTTATAATAAATTATAACATTGGGCAATGGGGGGATTAACCTTTATAAAGATTAAACAAGATTAAAGAAAAATTAATAGTTTATCATTATAGAGATAATATGTTAATTTTATACTATGATATTTATAAGAAACATGATTATAATATTAGTTACTATCTACCCTTAATATTTTATGTAATGTTTTTTATGTTTTCTTTGACATGTTAATTTTTTTAAAATTGTCCAATAACATAAAGGCAATAATTTTTTTTGGATAAAGTATTAAGAAGGCATGATTTGTAAACCGTTCTTCTAATTTGAGAACAAATAAATCAATTTTAATGAAACATTAATTGATATGTTCATAAATATGTTAATGTAAATGGATAATGAACCAAAATATTAAGTTTAACTTGTAGTGGTTAATGAAAATCTGTGTAAAATAATAATTTTCATTCCATAGATTTTCATGAAAATCAAAATATTTTAATCAATAAATGATTAAAATTGTTAATATCTTGTAATAAATTATGTCTTATGATACACATAGTCTTAACCTTTGATAAATTAATTAGTTATTTCAAGGGAGTAAAAAGACCAATTTTTTATAAATATTAATGTTTGCGGATGAGAGAGCATGTTTGTTTGAAGAAGGCCAGTTCCCTTATTTTATGGTATATATGCCCCATTGAATAATTTTGATTCTTTTTGACATTCTATTTTGGGATTTGGCTGTTATCATTATAATGTTATGTGATTTTATTCTAGGAGGTCTACTTTTTGACCTGATATGGGCCAGGATGCCCAGATTTGTGGAAGCAATTGATGTAAAATATGGTGAGATGAATGGGGATATGCATGAAATTGTTGGTGATGGAACCAAGTTAATGGATCTGGATGGATCTTGTATTTAACATTTTTCTGTTGAAATATTGATGATTACATTTTAATAAATCTACTAAATGGTTCGGATGGACCAATTTCTTGATTTCATTCAAACCATTCCCCCATAACATAGACTAGTTGTCTGTTCATGGTTATGAATTTCCTTTTATATTAACTTAGGATTATTCATAGAGTACCTAGATTTATGGAACAATAATAATAAGGTTTAATAAATGTTTTAACCGATGGGGTTTCATCTTGTTGGAATAAAAATGTTATAAAAATTAAGAAATTTTGGACTATGTTGTATGGAGGGAATGGTCTTCATTAATGGTTTAGAAACTTTTTAACATTGGATGTATAGATAATTCATGGATTATGAATTTATTAATTCCCATAGTTTGGTTTTGATATTTTCAATTTATCCTATTTTTTGACTATTTCCACAGTTTGGTTATGATATATATTATATCATGTAGTTTTTTTGATATGCTACCCAAACAACGATGTTAGGTAGAATCACATATAGTGGACTCTGGGAGGGTGTTTTCAAAAATATCCTAGTTGGAATGGGATAGATGGATGACTACCACCTCTTAACATACTATTTTCCCTTTGTAGTATTATGAACAAGTATACACTATAGTTACATTATTTCATATACATGTGTGTAGGGATGTAATGTCTTATGGTTATTTCATACACATATATATCCTAGTATTGTTTCTAAATGGTTTTATGGGTTTTTTTCTATATGGGTTGTGATGGTTCAATGTAAAATACATGTGTTATGTACTCTGATGGCTTGAGGTAAAATAATTGATATATAATACACAATGTTATGGTTGTAATTGTTCTCATAAAGTACTCATTAACTATATGTATATGGGGATGGGATTATAATATGATATGATGCACAAGATTCATGTCATGATTCATTATCCTAGTGTCATCCGAGCATCTTTTGGAGAGAGATGGATCTTGATGCATGACATCGGGGTAGGGTGGAAAACTAATGTGGAAGCAGAATTGGTCACCCTTTATGTATTAATATAATATATGATCACTTTTATTTGTTACAATGTAATATATAATCATGTAAGGCTAGGAACTTAGTATACATTTTTAGGTGATGAGTTATCTTCACCTATTATTCACTAATGTTTATAATTATTTCTTTATCTTTTACAAGGGAGGATCCCTAGAGGACCTCACTAAGAATACTGGCTATACTCACCCGGTATACGTAAAAACTATTTATAGGTCACCAAGATTGTGTTGGAGATCAAGATGGACTTCACTACCACATTTTTATTTGAGAGATACTTGTTATTCATGGTAACTTCCATGTAAATATTTTGTTACTTTTATTTACTTTTTATATTTAATAATCCTTTTATGAAACTACCTAGATGTAACTAATGTCTTTATTTTACATTTTTTCATGTGATTTTTTTTTGGTATTCTTGTCTTTTCTCACAAAGCTCTTGTCCTATTATGGATAATTCCACACATCAGTGTGTATGATACACCCTTATTGATTGATAGAAACCTATGACCTATTGGATAATGGATTCTGGTATCATTATGTCCATTCTCACATTGGAGGCCCATGATGGGAAATTTTAGGGGATGGGGTTGTAAATGAGTGGAATCAAAGATGTAGGTTTATTGTTAAGATTATGTTTAGATATAGACACATGTGAAGCTTCTTGAGATGGTAGGGAAATGATTTCCACTATTCTTAGTGAGCATTGTAAAGAAGGGAGGCCAGCTGAGATATGGTTATTTAGGTCCCAAATTTATTTAAAGCATGGAACATTATTATTTCCAATTAAACTATGCATAGTGATACTCGTTCCATGGTGGATACATAAGAATGATCCTACATCTTTTTTCCATGATCCTTTGTTTGAAATGGATAGAAATTTGGACAATTTTTCACTTGAATTAATTAATAAATTAATATTAATTACACCATATTATATATTTAAGTGTTCCTAACCATTTTTTCTTTTGTTTTGTGTCACTAGGTTGAAATACCCATTAGGTTAACAACATGGATGTTCAGAAAGACTTTCCAACTGATGGTAAGAGTATAGGTTAAAGACAATGACACATAGAGAAGGAGACATTAATATTTTCAGCACCATAGACTTAATTTGTTTTAGGGATCCATTTTTTACCTAGAGACCCGTGACTATTTGGAGGAGGTATATATAACTTTTTGTTTGAACCATGTTCAGTAGGAGAACTGTGTTTCATTAGTGGTGATGATGCAATGTGGAGCAGTGAGGTAATGGTGGGTATTATTCTGTGTATATTATGATAAGTATGACATATAATAGGAGAAGTTTGTTTATCGGTTTCAAGTTGGATTTCATTCATTAACCATACATGTTTCCTATAATTTGGTGTTTCATACCCTTAAACATGGGAGTTAAAACTTGTATGAGGTCCATTATTGGACCCTTCTCCATTAGTAATCAGACCAATTTAAAAATGAGGAGTTTATAGAGTGACATTTTAGGGAGGAATTTTATACACTAATACCTCTCTACTTCATTACATTTATGTTTTTGACATATCTCAAGAAGCTAGTAGGATCATAGGTTTTCTAGAGAATGTTGGCCGTGAAAAAATCATAATGAAAGGGGAGTTATATAACCTCTCCTCAATGAAAAGACACGGTTTGGGTTTCCCAACATTCTCGACATGGGATATTTTAGATATCTGAGGGTAGGTCCCAAATCCTATTATCTCATTTCATCAGGGGATAGAATATTATTCCATTACCAAAAGATAAAATATATATTTTTCTATTATTCATGTTAATTAGTGGGAGATGTTCTAAAAATATCAATGTAGGTGGTGTGAAAAAGGTGTTTCACATCATGATCCTTTGTTAATGAAATTTCATTCATGAAATGAGAAGAAGGATTATTTAGCTTGGGATCAATAGATAATATATGGATAATGGATAGGAAAACCTAAATATATGAATATTCTTCAAAGATAAGATTTAATATTTGGTGTTTATCCTCATATGGGTATAGTGGAAATGGAGTAGGCCATGGATAGTTGCATTCCCTTGAGTTTCCAAAATTTGGGTGAGATAGATTTCATTTGAGATTCCAATTACATGTTTTTACTAGGGTGTAGCCATTGTTTTACTTATGATATATACACTCATTTATATCTCCATCCACAACATTGCCTTTAGGAAATGAGGTAGAGAGGCTTCTAGTTACCATGCATTGACTATACATGTTGGAGGTATAGATTATCTTTATGAAGTATATAGAGACTATGATGTAGTTATGGGAAATAACCAATCTTAAAGAAATTTCACATGTTTATTAATAAAACACTTTGAACTCATCATTGACATTTAATAGATTTTTTAGTGCATTCCATTACGGATTTCATCTAGACATAGATTTTTATTCTATTAATGCTGATGGAGATCCTATTGTTTTCATTGTTGAGAGAGACCATCAGAAGCATCATATGATTATTTCTTCCTTATCATCATTGTTGAATGAGATGGTGGTGAGTTTTTCAAGGGTTCATATGATGGTGTTTATTTGGTTTTTGAAAGATTTCCCTGATGTTTTATATAAGGAGGATCCATTATAACCCCCCCAATGATAGGTCTATATTTGGATTGATCTTTAGTTGGAGATTTTTCAAATTGTGATGTCTCCTTATTGTATAGATCCTTCTGAGATGTGAGGGATGTAAGTATAGATCAGTGATCTATTTCAAGGTGGATCTGTTCATCAAAATGTGTACAAAGTAGTGCACTAGTATTTTTATGAAGTAGGTTTATGGCCATATTCGTGTTTTTATTTATTTCCATCACATGAATTAGGTGATTGTGATGAACCATTATCCCAATTTATGTATTTAAGACTTATTTGAGTAGTTAAAATTAGGTATTTGTTTTAAAAGGTCAATATATATTAAGGATTTGATCTGACTTGGGTAAAATATTAAGACCTTCTGAATATTTATTTTTGAAGTTGTAATAGGAATCATGAGTTATTTGAGATTACATTGAGTGGGATGAATTATTCTAATATTTTATGGGTTTGATGGAATCAGTATTTGAGGATGTTATGGGCCTTTTTCGGTTGTTTTAATTGATGAAATACTTATGTACCCAACATATTCATAAGAGCACCTAGAGAATTTTTGTTTCACATTGGCCGATCTATATTGAAAAACATTTTTGGGATATTTTTGAATTTTTAGTTCTAGGATCATGATATTTTATTCATTGGGAATGTTGTTCTAGGAAAAGGGTTATATGTAGATAATTAAAATATCAAGGTAGTCATTTCGTGGATATCCCCCATTACTAGTGAATATGAAAAAAGTTTCCACAGTCTTACTATGTATTATAAGATCATTGTAGCAAATTTATCTTGGATTTTGAATCTTATGTCATCCTTGATAAGAAGGGATATGGAGTTCATATAGAATTTTCATTCTCAGGTTGATTTTGAGTACTTGAAAGAGAATTTTTTCAGCACTCTGGTTTTTCATATTCCATAAAATGGAGTTCAGTTCAATGTTTTTGGTATCCCATTGTGTCATTGTAGGGTTATAATATGATGTAGTAGGGAACATTTATTTCATATGGGTCAAGCATGTATGGTACCCATTATCATAGTTATGTGATGCCTTATCTTGAGATAGTAGTATTCATGTTCTAATTGAATTTGGGACAGTATTACCTCATTGGTGAGAGTTTTTTTTATTTCGATCAAAAGACATTGCGGTATATAATCACCCAATGTGATCTAAACTTGGGGAATAGATGGTACATAAAATTATTATTTGATTACTAATTTTATATTTCATATACACTAGTCAATGGTAATGTTACATTTGATTAACTATGTAGGAAGCCACATAGTGATGTCATGTATGCATCTCATGATTCATGGTGAGTTGTGGAAGTGTTATTAGTGTTTCATCTTGATATGGGAGATGTTTGTGGAAGATTGTTTTTAGATGAATTTATAGTTACCTTTAGGGAACTATGCAGAGGAGTCCACGATTGGGGATTTTGAGGTGATGATCTGGATATACCCATTTTTCTTTGGTGGTTCCCCTAATGGTTGATATGAGGATGAGAAATATATTTTTTTGTCCAAAGGGATTATTTTATTAAATTTGGAGCTACATGAGATTATTCTCAATGAGTTCCATATGTCAACCTCAGTTTCACAACCTAGTCTATAAAAGATTCATTGGGATATGGGAGGCTACTTTTGGTAACCTGTGTTAAAGCATGTAGTTGAGAAGATTGTGTCTTGATGTTTTATCTTACAGATGGTGAAGTATGAGAACTGTGTTCCTGGTGGTCTTCTCCAACCCTTTGATGATGCTCAGTGGAAGTGGGAGGAAGTGTCAACAAACTTTGATACTATATTACCTCAATGTTAGTGAGGGATTTATTGTATATCTGTGATATTGGATTATTTTATGTAATTATTCCACTTCATAGAGATCAAGGATTCATTCTTAGCGGATCATTTTTCAAGGAATTACCTATAGGATGTGGGAGACTCCTCAAATTTTTTATGATTATCAAATCAGATCATGATACTCATTTTTCCTCTAGGGTGTAGAGTGGACTATTGAATTATTAAATCTCTTAGTTAATACTTATTAATTATTTTTATTCATATATGGATGGTTAGAACGAGTGGACTATCTAGACTCTTGATGACATGATGCACGCTTGTTTTTGGGATTTGGGAGTATTGTGGGCTGGGAGGTTTCCCTTGGTGATGTTTTATTACAAAAATGGTTTTCATTCCACCATTATTATGGAGTAATTGTATGATTATGGTCATCCATTTCATTCTCCACTCTATTTGATTGGGTTCATAGAATTATGTACTCATGAAACAAAACTAGTGTAGAGTATTTTAGAGATATTTTAGTTGATTTCAAATAGGAAGATGGAAGAAAAGAACAATCAGAATTCTTATGTACACTATAGGTGGATACCTATATAGTTTTACATAATAGAACATCTGTTCATGATAGTGAATCCTCATCTTGGTAAGTGAAGGTTTGATCATTGGAGAAATTTTGCTACGAGGTTTTTTGGAATTTGAAGTTGTTAGATCATGTTGGATCAACTGAATATTAAAAAATACTTCTCTTTTAGATGAGTATACATGATTTCATATATGTGTCGTGGCTTCATCGTTATCTTCATGATTAATGTCACATCTTTAATTATGGTGATATCTATGTTCATGATGATGTGACCTTCATGGATCGATCTATAGAGATCTAGGGCCACCAAGAGAGGTTGTTTTGTAGTCATCCAATTACCTTGGTTCTCATATATTGGTGAAATATTGTCATGGAGGTGAGTACATGGGAAAGTGGGTCATATATGGAAACTCAATATCCTAATATAATGGGTCTTTGGGCTATCTAATGGCATTCAATCCCACTGGGCCTTTAGGCTATGTTATTGGTCTTCCTATACCCAGTTAAAAGAGGCCTTTTCTTTTCTTTATTAAAACAAATGAGGCATCAACCCCAACTTTAAAAATAATAATAAAAAATATCCTAATATGTTTGTTGTTTATCCATTATATTGTATCAGTGTGAATTTATGGTTTCAGAAAATAATATTGTTATGAGATGGTTTCCCCTTCATTGATGATGTATTTATGTCCTCTCTCTTATATGAGAGGTATATCTCCTATGAGATTTTTTAGCAGATGGTTTTGGGTGTTCTGTAGATTTTCACTTTTTTCTCAAAACAGTTTTGATGATCTGATGTGGTGGTGACAATCTTGAGAGGTATCTCATGAGTGTCTATTCAGATGAATCCTTTCCATTTCCTTCTCTATGGGCTTGGTTTTAAATTCTTAAGTATGAGAATTTTTTTGATAGAAATATAATGTATGGTCATAGGTCATTTTATCAAGTTCCATTCAATGTTTCCTAATACCATGGTGGTGGGAGTGGGAATGAAGATTGTTTGATGGTGTTTGGGAGCTGAAATATGGAAGGGGTGGAATCCCCAACATGTAAGGATGTTCAGATTAATAATGTGTGAATTGTGGATTGTGGGAAGTTTGGTTCAAGTATTTAATGGAATTAAAATCTTCATTATTAGTTTGGTTTTCATGGTTCATTCACATCATGTATGGGATTCAAAGCTTGAATGTGATTATTTTTATAACTTATGAACTTATCCAGAAATACACCCATCATGAACCTGTGATTCACAATGTGAGTTAGGTAATGTTTTGAAGGTTTGAGATGAAATGGTTTTTGGTGGATGATAAACACGGAACATTCAAAACATGAGTTACCCACTAATTCTATGTATTACCCATTCACACAGTGAATTCCCACCAAGAGGTGTGCATATACAACCCATTATGCCCTCAAATTCGATCGAACCCTGTGATTTTCTCCAAAATTCCTATTGAAAAAATTTGATCTCTCATGGTGTTATGATTCCTTTTTGAAATTGATTAATCACTAAATTACTATACTCGATCTATGGTCATGTGTGAATGTTCATCCTTCAATTGTTTGGTTTTCTTCATCGATCAATCATGGTTCCTCCTATTCATCATTTCCAAGATTTGGTGGTTAATACACCATGTTATTATTGATCATTTGGTTTTATTGACGTGATTATGGAATGTAATTATTGGAGGGATATATTATTCATGTAGGAGAGGTGATTGGGATCCGCATTTTAAATCCATTCTCATTCAAAGAAATTCGAAGCCTGGGGGAAGGGGATATAATGCTTCACTATTTTATTTTTATTTACAATTATAATTTAGTCAAGGGTTATCCATCTAGGAAATTCTGTAATTAACCCCAATAAATAATAATCCAAATTAATGAAAAAGAAATAGTTTTTCACTGTAGCGATCAAAAGTTTCTTTTCCCCCATGATAATGGTTTTACTCTTGATTTTCTAGATAATGTGCTATATATGTTTATTCATTGTTAGTGACCATCATATCTATCATCGGTAATTCCTCATGAGAATGATCAAATAAGAAATCTATTTTGTACAAAACCACACTATATAGAAAGGCATTTCATAATGGTAGTAAGGGGTTGATCCCACAGAGAGTGTGGAATGAAATTATTTGGGTTCATTGTGTAATAAGTACACACCACATGAAATTAATATCGGAAAGTTAGATAGAAAAGGTTGGAACATTGATTTCAGGGAGTACATGTCGTGTACTCTTACTACATGCCATGTACTGCATATTTTTTCATTGTGGGAAATATTTAGTCAGACCATGTTGTGTAATTAATGCATCACATGTACTTAAAACATAACACATATAGACTAACAACTATTTATATATACTTAAAAATTGTGTATTAAAAATTTTCAACATAAGTACACAAAATGTCCCTAGGTGTATATTGTGCGTATTCAATAAAATGAATCATGTATGTTTATTCTATATTAGAAACTTGAAACATTAAATTATTTATGAAATATAATTTTCATGTGTTTCATGGTTCATTACATAGATAGTAAAATCTATGAACTTATATCATGTATCATGTACACAATATATTGTAAGAGTGAATTTTTTAAATTTAAATCATTGTGATTAATTTTGATAGGTAATCACTTAGTTTCTTCTTAATAAAAAGTTGGGTAATATTTTTTTGATTATCTAATAAACTAAAATTGTTTATTTTATTTAAAATAAAATTGTATTGAATGTTTTTGGATGATTAGATGAAATAAGATAAAATGAATTTTTTGACTAATAAGATTATTAATTGGATTAATTTTTGTGAACTTTATTTTATCAAATAACAAATTCAAATGAATGCTAGCTAAATATTTTAAATGTGTAATAATTTCATTTTCATGAAGAATAATTCTCTTAACTAAGACTAGAGTATGAGTTCAAATTATTAAATATATTTTATTGAATGGTTTTAAATTTTATTTATTAAATTAAATTTGATAGCCTGTATATCACCCCTCCCTCCGTTATTATATTGGACATATGCATCTAATTTTATTTACATAATTTCCCTCTAACCAATTTTTTTGGTTCGATAACCAAATAATACATCTATAAATAATATAAATTAATGGAGTATCCTAAGGTTCATGGAGGCAGTTCAAAAAGGAACCAAGATGTCACCAACTTGGGTTATATAATGGTGTACATGCGAAATATTCCCACTCATGCCAATACTGGAATAATGAGTTATTTCCTCTTAGACAATTTTTTATTTTTTTCCCTTAGTAAATCCACTATTAGATAATTTCATGATTGGGTCATTTTGTTATTTATTTATTTTTTTCATATAGATTATTTATTATATGGATGTAAGACTGCTATCACAGTATTAAATGAATTAATGTGGAAATATTGAATATCGACAGATGCATTATGTGTATTTTGTCCAATATAGTTAATTAATTATATAAAATCAACATTAAATTAGAATTTAATGTAAATATATAAAACATAAAATTCATGTATAATAAAATAAAATCCCCCAACATAATATAAATTCATTCACCCTTCTTTCATTTGATTTAAGATTGACCCTCGTTTAAGTGTCAGTTCTTCCTCAGTTAGGGGAACTTTATATTATTGGGAAATCATATCTAATGCAGTTGGATGACTTAACAAAATGTGTTTTGGGTTTAATTTCCTTATTCTATCAAATAAAAATTTAGAGGCAACTCTTGAGGAAATTTGATTTAGGATTTCTAGATTGGGGATTCCACTCTACGGTTTATAGACCTAAAAGCTATCATTTTTCATGAACACCTATATAAATACAGTCAAATAAGTTTCAATCCCTTCATTAAGATTATAATAAAGGAAATATTTATCTTTTCCCCTATAATGTAGATGAAAATTAACATTCCATGTTCAATGGTGAGGGATATTTTGACTTGACAGAAAAGTGGAAGACATTTTAAAAATAAGTTATTATTAATTATAACCTAAATTATAATCATTAAAGGTAAAAATGATCTAAAAAATTAAATTGTATAAAAAATGGAAATCAAATAATCCAAATTTTCCCTATGATCAATATTGGAGAAAGAACACATTTTCAATAGAAGTAACAACCAATTGTGGTTAAGAAGACTTCATTTTGGGCAGTGCTATGAACAAAAATATATTGTGAATGAAGCCTCAGTTATTAATAATCCTAATAAGGAGGTGAGTTATGAAGAGTTCCAAAAAAAAACAAAAGAATGATGTAGTATTTATTCATTGTTTTATCATATCACCCATGTATAGTTAACCCATTATGTCTCACAAAAACTTTGAATATTATATCATGATTAAGAATATGTTGGGTTTATAATAGGAGATAAATTGATCAGATTGGCTTGAATGTTCAAAATTACTATTTATGAATAGTCTCATGAAAGGTTCACTATTTGGGACTCTTGTAGTCAACCACAATGGCTTCATTGAGCGACTATAATTTCAAGGGTTTAAAATCATTGATGATATGTTCATTGATCTCATTCATGCATCACTCCCTTAGAGATTCTAGATTTTTGAATTATTTTAATTTGAAAAACATTGAGATGTATCTTATAGATCTTATCACTCTTCTTCATGAAGTATATATGGTGAAAAATCATGAAATTCCTTTAGTCCATATGATGAAAGAAATGAAATCGAATGTTATGAGTTCTAAGCCCATATATTCTTTTCACGCTTACAATAAGAGAAAGATCATAGGATAATCAGTGGAGTAGGATGCTATCTATTTCAAATGTTGAAAGAATGGCCACCTGAAGAAAAACTAAACCCAAAAAAATAAGTAAGGTTAACCTTCATGTTCATTTTGTTTCAAGTTAAATGAATTTGTCTCTAGAAAATGGTTATTAGATATAGCCTGTGGTGATCATATATTTATTCAAATACAATTACCATGTATATATAGAAAGAATGGATGAGGGGAGGTAGATCTATGAGAATCAAACATATTTAAACATATTATTTTATTTATCAGTGAAACCCATGTCATGTTTCTAACTAAAATGGTGTTCATTTTAAAATTTTGTTATTATGTTCCATATATTACAAAAAAAATTATTTATGTATATATACTTGTTATGGATGGATTTATTATAATGTTTGGAAAAAAATATTACATTTTTTAAAAATATTACATTTATATTTTATTGAACATTTAAATAATGGGAATTATGTGTTGGATTACACAAAAAATGTAATGGAAATTGATAAAAAACTAAATCACATGAGTCATACGACTCCAAAATTGGAATCAACAAATAGGCCATGTAAACATTATAATTGGACTAAATTTCATATATATGGGTATTTATATTCATTTTAAATAATACTACTCAGTGTATGTCACAAATTTTTACAAGGAATACTATTCAAATACCTATTTAGTGGAAAACGTGAGAGGGATAAAGAGCTTGTTGGATTAGTTCATATAGATGTCTGTGGACCATTTCCTATAGAATCAATTGGTGGCTTCCAATAATTCATAACATCTAATGAAGATTTTCATAGATATAGTTCTGTCAACAAGATAAAGTATAAGTCATATTTCTTTGATAAATTCAAGTAATACAAGAATATAGTTCAGAACAAAATTGGTAAAGAGATTAAGAAACTTATCTCAGACCATAGTAGCTAATATCTTAATTAATATGTAATTGATTTTTTATTAGAGTATGTGATTCTATCAAAAATCACACCTCCTTATACACCTTAGTGGAATAGTGATAGTTAAAATAGGATTTTCACCCCATTGGAAATGGTGAGTTCAGTAATGATTCATCCAAGTCTCCCACTATCCTTTTAGGGATAAAAATTGGAAATAATATGACATAGTATTAACCATGTATCAAATAAATTGGAAAATGGTATTCCATATGAAAATTTTCATATAAATAAACCATTGGTGCTACATGCATGAGTTTAGGTATTTAAAGAATATGTGAAGGCTATTTTTGGAAGGAAACATGCACCATAAATAACTAAGTGTACTATTATAGGATATCCCATGTAAAAAGGGGATATTATCTAAAAGATTCTTATGATAAAATATTATTTAAAAAGAATCACATTATTTATGAAATATTTCATCCCTAAAAGAGATAGTGGCAGTGAGTTAGACTTCGATGAAGTCAAGGATCAAGATAAATAAGTGTTTCCACATGAAAAAATTCCAAATAGATCCATAAAAGAAGATGCTAAAGAGAAAAAATACATTGTTGGAGTATAATAGAATATGGAGAATGAGAATGGTGTTTTATTCTATTCACTGAGGATGGTGACTGATTATTAGGTAATAATAATGATCTAATAACCTACAAGAAAGTAATTAGTGGAATAGATGTTTCCAAGTGTTAGGAATCCAGGAATTATGAAATAGATTCCTTATACCAAAACCATATGTTTATTTTTGTAGATCATATCTTGGATGTAAATACCATTGGATGTAAATGGGTATTCATGGAGAAACTAGACATGGAAGGAAAACTTAGAAAAAAATACGGTATGACTAGTTGCAAAAGGGATTATATAGCATAATGGAATTGAATTTGGTGAATAATTTTTAGTAATTACAATATTTAAATCCAATAATATTATATATTAAATTCTCACCTTCCTTGATTATCATATTTGGAAAATGGAAATCAAAACAAACTTCCTTAAGGGGATTCTGTTGGAAGATGTATAAATGACACAACCCAAAGGGTATGTGACTCCAAAGGATGACATAAAGATATAAAGGTTGGAAATATCTATTTATAGATTAAATTAGTCATCCAGGTCATGGAATATCTAGTTTTATGAATACATGATAGAATTTGGTTTCATAAAGAATTAATTAGAGCCTTATCTTCATAAGAGGATTAGTGGTAGTGTTGTTGTTTTCTTAATAGTATATATTGAAGGAAAATTACATATTAAAAATTATATAGAAACCTTATTGACTTTTAAGGCATGGATAAATAAATAATTCTCCTTTATGGACATAAGTGGTGAATACTATTTTATTTTGATCATGATTCTTCATGATATATCCAAGTGGTGGAACAGAGTTTGTCAATGTACATATATGGATATGGCACTTAAGAGGTTTTGTATGTAGAAATCCCTAATTTTAATATTGATAGTTTCAAATGGAATTCATATTTTTAGAAATATGTTTCCTCAAATGAAAAAGTAATAAAAAATAATGGAATGGATTCCATATGCATCGTTGATTGTGTTAGTCATATATGATATTCTATTAACTATGATAGATGTATTTTTTCATTAAGTGTGGTCGATAGATATCGTGATAACCCAGGTGACCACCATTTGATGATAGTCCTGAATATACCTAATTAAATAATGTGTAATAAGGATAAGTTCTTGGTATATAGAATAAACAATGAACTAGTTATCAAAGGATATTCATATGCTACTTTCCTAATAGTTCATGGTGATATTATATTGCAATCATGATACAATATCAAATTAAATGGAGGTGTTGTGAGCTAGAAGACCTCAAATTATATTTTGATCATAGATTCTACAAAAGAATATGATAATATTGTGGCTAATTAGCCATCACATGAAGAAGTATGGATAGATATCTTCATTTATGTTCTTGATGGGTTATATAGCAGTAATAATTCTATCACACTAAATTTTGAGAATAATAAAGCGATAAACCATTCCTATGTGCAAAGGTAACATCAGTGGATGAAGAATATAATTTAGAAGTAAAAAAATATAGTGGGTGTTTTCTCAGAGAGTTGAGGATACAATTATAAGTATATCAATGGGACACAATCTAGAAGAACCCTTGACTTATTCCTGGACTTAGCAAAAACATGATTTTCATGTGGGACTTAGTAGACTGAAATTCATCAGTAGTGTTCTCTAGTCCATGTGTTTTTTTATTAGAGTTGGTTTCTAAATTCTAACCATTGTCACTTCGAATACATAAATATTATATGATTTGAATATATATAAAATATCTTATTTTATATTTTTCATTATTTTATAATAATTTAATGTAATAATTTCCTAGATAATATATCACATTGGTATTATTGTAGAAGTTACCCACTATGATGAGTATCTTGTAATTCTATGAAGAAATTATTAAATATAGTTTTATGACTTGGAAATGTATCATTATGGGAATCATAGTGTGTATAAATTTATTTGAGAGTAATAATAAGTGGATAAGTCTTCTACTCATGAAGTTCACATTTTTGTAATCTACATAATGGAAGATTATGAGAACTGAACCACCAATATGATTTTCACATGTTTTGGTGTCAATAGATATTCCTATTTGTGAGTGTGTTTAATAGACAACATTCTTTATTATTATTATCAATTCATGTTATGACTCATGAACTTATATGTATATCATAAAATATGATGATGAAAGTTCCTGGTGAAGTTTGATATAATGGGTGTGTCATGAGTGACATGTTTTTAATGAACAACTCAAAGAAGGCTTTGTACCTTCCATCTTTATGGAAGTGTCTATCTCAGCACTTGGATTTGAAAATATCCATCCCATTAAATCCATGGACATTGGGTTATGAAGTGTTTATTTTGTGACAATCAATAAAAGATGTATCGAGCACATAGTTTGAAGACATAGATGTTAAACCATATTCATCATTTATTGAGATAATGATATTACAATACACAATTAGTGTTTGTATTTTTTTTGTAATTTTTGGATATTATTGTATTTCTATTGGGCGACGAGACCATTTTTAGAGAGTAATCTTGAAATTTATGTGATCCCACCTAATGTTAGTGAGAAATAATTATCTAGGATCATACACAACATGTTTCCTATGATCGAAATTAAATATTATTTTAATTTAATAAATCAAATAAATATTAATATCATGGTCAAGGAATAATTTTATTATTGTTTTATTAATTATTTAAATTAAATAAATATTTATTTACCAACTTGAGAATACAATTTTTTATTTACTTTTGTCTATTTTTAGTAAATATTTTTTCATTGGTTTGTGGAAAAAATATTTATTTATGAATAAAGTGTTCATTAGGGTATTCAATAATTTTTTAGGAGTTTGAATGGACTCTGTCAATGTCTGCTAACAAATATTAATTTACAATACAGTTAAATAAAATATTTTATATTTCACAAGTTTTCACATGTGACAAAATATAATAATAATTTCATTATTTTGGTATGTGGTTGAATAAATATAATTTTATTAGATAGGTTATGGTATGAAATAAAATTATATTTTAACCTAAACTATAGATCAATAAATATATATTTATGTCTATGGTGTAGGGTTGGTCAAAAATTGATAGAAAAGATTCATTTTTCATAACATAATTCTGTCTCTCTCTCTCTATCTCAAAATTCTCCTCTCTTACTATCTTGAATGTTATGATCTCATTAAAACATAGGGGATATTATAGTGATATTTTTGACATATATTATATTCTAGAAATATGGAATCAATCAAAATTTCTCAAATAACAAAGGAGCATGTGTGGATCACTACTAGAGGGACTCTACACATGGATTTTTGAAGCATGATAAAAGGTAATCTGATAGGGTTTTAAAAATACCAACAAAATCCTCGACGAGATGATCCTATTATGAAGTAATAATTTTTTCAAATATAAAAATTATTTATAAATTTTTCATACATGATCCTCTATTAGAAATTTAGGAAACTCAAAATTAATAGACATGAATGGTTATATCTTTATGCTCGAGACCAACACTTGACGCATCATCATCTCCTTTATCTCATTTTCATCCTATGAGGGGTAATATTGGGGGGAGTGGGTTGTGATGGTTATTTATACCATCATTTTGGAATACTATATTATATTGGGTTTTCATTTTGGGATTTTTATCATTATTATATTTTATCAATGATAGTTCTCTCAAATTAATAGGGTTTTATGACATGAATACATTTATGTAGAATATTTTTTTTTTGATTCTTCGTTTTTTGATAGATTTTGAAACCCCTTATCCTTATTTATATCCTAATAAAATATTATTAATATAAATTATGCACATATGTATGTATTATTTATTTTCAGTTTCTAAAGCTTGCCTCATACTTGGGTGGCACTGTTGGTTAATCAAATTTGATCTTATTGTTTAACTAGAGTGGGGTGCTGATTATTTTAGTTTATCACTGTATGATATCAACGTGAGTAAAAATATGTGAAAATAAATTAAGTTGTATTAAGGGATTATATTTTAACATTGTATGTGAATTAAGATTAGGAATCCATGATATAGATAGTGAATCATATAATCCTATTCATGGATTATAATCATATATTTATTATTATTGAGTGGTTGCGTTGAATCTGTAGGGTAAAATTATAGGTATGGAACATGTATCATATAGTTTCATGTTTTTAGTATGGTTTTATTTACATATAGAATGAAATAATGCATGAGGAGAGATAGGGAATTGAGGTTTTGATGGAAAAAACATGAAGCATTTATGTGTATGTGTTTTTTGATGAGGATGTTAATAAGAATATTTTTAAAGAATATGAATACTTCAAAATTAATTTATGTGGTAATGTAATACCCTTAAAGGAGTTTGTAATGTACTATAATAGTTTGATCTATAAGAGTGGAAAAAAACCATGAAACCTCCAGTTTCACCTCATATTTGGTTGTTAATGAAATGGAAAAGCCATAGACGACCTTATATACATCATATTACTCAATATATTACAAAAGAGTCATTTATTTTTTTCATAAGATTCTATAAAGTTTCATTATAAGGATAGTAATAACCATTCTTCAATAACTCTAATTATTCCACAACAAGGATAATGTAGAAGAACTTGCATTAGAATATTGGATTTATTTAAAGGTATTTAATGAGATAAGAGATAATGTTTTTTATAGATTCGATATGGTTTCTTGGTATAATAATCAAAGCCCATGTTTCACTATAGATTGAGTATAATATATAAATGTGGTAAATTCCCCACATCATTAGGATTATTTTGAGATATATTAATATTACAAAACTGATATATATGATTTTTTCTAGTGGATGATCTATTTTAAAAGTTTACATTCCATAATATAAGATTTCATTAGAAACCCTTGATATGAAAATATATATATTTATAGAGAATAGGTAACCATGTCACCAAGGGGTATGATTCATTGTAGTTTTCAATTCAAAGTGGAGTCCTCGATTTATAAAAGTGACATTTTTTGTAGATGTGAGCCAAATTTTTTTAAATAATCATAATATAAAGAGCAATATGGTGTGATGTTTTGTGGATGTGAAAGTGGAATCATATGTTTGAAGATGAAGTATCACGAGGAACTATGATTACATAATGGCTATGATACTCAAATTATTAGGGTGTCAAGTTTCCATTACATTATATTTATATCAGTTTTCATTCAAGAGGGAATTAAGTGAATTAAATAATAAATCATGACTTAGTTTTGAAGATGGTACTTCAAAATAATTTACACACAAACCATAAGTTGATTAAAGATCTATATAGTGGGAAAAAATTCATTATCTAAGGATAAAAGAGACATATTTATATTTATAAAGAAAAAATAATAATATCATGGAGATGATATATGAAATATTAAATTGAGGAGTTTTTAATATTAAAAATTTTGGAAGGTATCCCTAGGATAAGGAGACGTGATTTCAAATGTCAATAATTATTCAGTATTTATTTCAATACACTCTTTCACAGTGGGTTCATGATAAGTGTATTTTGTGCATACATTTTTGGATGTTTTAATTTGTTTATTTTTTTCTATAAGTAAGATTTCCAAATTTGGAAAACTATTTTTTTATGTTTTTATTGTAGGAAAAATTGATTTATGAAATGGGAATGAAAATTAGAGAATTTACAAGATAAATCACACTTCATGCCCTGAGAAAAGTGAACCGTCTTAACACTAGATTTTTTAGAAACAAGTGGAGCTTGAAAACTGAAGTAGGATAGTTTCACAACATGTAATGTATTTACATTTCATAAGTTTTTTTAAAAAAATACATGATGAACAATCCATGATGCCATTAAATTCTTTGAAAGAGTCTACAGGTTGTATAACTATATTACACGTCGTGAGAATGTTTTAGATTTTTTCAAAATATTATGCTGAGATTCGTGATACCTTATGATTGAGGGATTTTAAGATGTGAAACTCATTTACACATCATGTGTTTTTCATTGGCTAGAAAAAGAAATACATGTGTGACCGAGATTTTATTTGGATTCCAAATAAAAAGATCCCCTCAGCCACTCCTTTGGATGATCTAGGACAAAAGAGAGTTGGCGCGATGTCGATGGAGCACTGTAGGCATATAGTGATGTCGTTGGGGCCTTATTTGCATCAATTCTTCACCGCTATTCTTCTCTAGGTACCCGTAATTCTCCTTATCATTGGGATTAGAATGATTGTGTAGTTTATCTAATTTTTGGTGATGTGATTGTTGGGGTAGTGCTACATAGGAATTGTTTTTTCTTCATTATCCATGTTTTTTATTCTTGCGAACATTGTATACCAATTCCAATGCATCATATTTTCAGATTTCATGGCCATTTAAACATTATAAGGGTTATAATTTCGTTTCATTAATTAATTGGATTATTTATTATATGAACGTTATGAAATATAAGTTTGTTATGTTTAAATATGTTTTTTGGTTGCCCTATGTTATGATTTTATTTAATAAATGTTCATTCCAATGGTGAAATCATAAGAATATTGCATGGTACCCAGACCAAGTATCACTGCATACCCTAATTCCAAAACCAAACATGAATAAATTAATTATCAATTAAATCTCTATAATAGAAACTATGAAATCACTAATCTTGGAGTTTCGCCTATCATGATATTCCCCCAAATGAATCCGGATATTTGTTTGTCTTTTTCCAAAAAAACCTAACTATTTAATTTTTAATTTTTTTAATTAATTTAGAATATATGATTCGTCCCTATGGGTTCAATACTAACAAAATCCAAGTAAAACATTTTTTTTGTTTGTCTAGGCTTATTAAATTATTAAATTTTTGTAGCCTCATAAGAATTAACAAAGCCCAGTGGGCTTTCAGTTCATTATTTTGGTTTACATCAGGGAGGTATAATCTATTTTGATTGATTTTGTGGAATTTAAGTATAGCTTAAAAATAATTTAGATTAGGTTTTCCATTTTTATCTCCCATAAAAACATCTATTGAATACAAAAGTCATCACATGGTACAAAATTTCTTTCTAAAGAAAGGTGGTCATTGGATGTTTCAAACCCGACGGATCTTATGAACATACAATGGTAAAGAGGATGGGAGGTTTGTCTCATCACAACCATTATGAGGGTATTTAGTTTTTGGATACTCTCCTATAGATTTTTTTTTCATGAATATATTCCAAAATCGAATATGGGATCGGTTTCCCTAAAAATGATAAGGTGTTGAATCTTTCTATGTGTAAAGTCTGTTCTATCGATGTTCCCATATATAAGAATCGGAGGTTCACTATTCATTTCATATTATTTCTTATCAATGGGTAGTATCTTATATTTTGAATCCATATAAATAGGAACTCTAGATTTTTTTGCAATTAGAGAAGGTGATTGGTGTTTTGAGGATGGGGGGAAAATATTTCAGGCATCAAATGATAACTATATAATATATGAATAAAACCCCTCATAGTTATTTATGACCATGTTTTTTAGTTTATAATTATGTGGAAAGAACATATACGAGGGTACTTAGGAACCAAGTATGAAGATCTATCCTTAAAAATATTTCCTACATATTCTTCTTGTAAAAATAATCATATTTATCATAGTTCAATCCACCCTCAACCCACTGATGGGTGATGATCGGTAATTAATTCCCATAAGGGTTGTTTCCCTAAAGAATACCAACATTGGAATTCCCTAAGGTATTATCCCAAGATAGATTCCCCGGGGTATACACATAGAGGTTTCCCTGGATAGGGAAAATTTATGATGGGAATGTTATGATCATTGAAAATCCCTAATACTATGTAAATCATGCTTGGTGTGGGAAACTAGGGATATCAATTGATCAGATTCAACACATATGGATATTTGAATTACGAATTAGAGAATCCCTAATGGGGTGTATGATATGTAGAAGGGTCCTTGGGAATAAATTCTACATATCCATTTTATAGAATGAAGTACAGTCGTCATAGTTCAATTAGATTCTCAATCCATTAATAGATGTGGAATAATAATAAACCCATATGAGAGTTTGGGTCCCATGGGTCAGAGTGTCTGAGATGTAGAGGGACATACACGAGGGTGGATGACCATTTAGAGATCCATCCTTAGTAAAGAGTCTTATGTATCCTCTTTGGATAGGAATCAAATTCCCTATATTTCAATATAGTGTTTGTATTAGTGTGTCTACTGAACAAGGACATCTCATTCCATGGTGTCTTCCAAATGTGATTGACATGTCTAGGATATCTATGGTACATGTCATGGTTATTATATTGACATGTTTGATGACGTATTGAAATTTATTGGGGTGTCTTCTATGTAATATAGCTGACCTATTCAAGATCCTCCACTTGAAAAGGTTGACATGTCCATGATTGTACACTTTATTGAAGTAGACATGTTAAAGGGATTCCACGTAATCCAACTGAATTTTTTGGGGAGCCTTCCCATGATTGACTCATACATGTACAAGGGTGTCATGTATTAGGGCAAACATATAAAATAGATTTTTTTGTTGTTATGATGTACGTTCAAGACCAATGACCATGGGGTGTGGAATAAAAGTTCGTTTTAATTTTATAATAATGTTTCATAACTAATTTAGAAACCTTTATTAACCTCTAAAACTTGTTAGTATGTTCTGCTCAAATATAACACTGAAACGTACCATTCTTTTGAAAAATATAAATATGGAGAAGAACTATATTGTCCTTACATTTTGTTAAATTAATATTACATCATATAAAATATAAACAACATAATTGCATAAAAAATATGGAATCTGAAGGTTTGGTGTCTTTTAAAAATCAGGCTCATACATAAATTTTACATAATAAAACATAAATATTATTTAATTTATTCATCACTATATTATTATTGGGCCTTTAATTCTATTTAGTACATGTATTCTCTTGATGATATACAATAACGAAAGCTGTGTGCTAAAAGCCCAGTAAGGGGATGAATAAGGGATGTGAATCCATATTACATAGATGTGAATAATAATGATCACAAAATAAAAAGTGTAGGATCATCATAAAAATCATGAGGGAAACATGTTATAAAGTCACAGAATATGGAAATGTATAAAAATAAATCATCAAGTCATAGTGGTCAAATACCACACATAGTTGTGAACAATGCTAGCATTATGTTAATGCATAGAAAATGTGCATAATCATAATATCATCATTGTAAAAAAAATAAACCACATACATTCATAACCCACATAATCATACGAGATAAATCACATTACACAATTCATTTTAGGGAAACATAATTTCGTTCATACCCATCACACAATAACATTTACATAATCTTTAAGACCACATTGAATGAACTACAATCACACGCATGAATTCAACCATTGAATGTAATATGTTACATACAAATTTTATCAATCATGATTTCATAAATAAACTTGGAGTTACCAAATCATAAAAGGGGTAAAAATTTAGTTTATGTATCATCATTCTTAAGTGATTAATTGGAAACTCAATTGCTGACAGGATGTGTTTTAAGAAGAAGAGTTCATTGAGAAATTATATGAATTTGTGATAAAATAGTGTTGTAATGATGCATATCTATAAAAATAAAAGGTATAAATAATTAAATTATACTGAATTAACATTATGGAAATATTTTTCACATATAATTCTTGAATGAGGGATAACCCAAAGAAAAATAGTTGCGTTCGAGAATCCCCTTACCTTAATTCCCACCATTTTGTCTCTTTTTTACCAACTGAATAATAAAATTATATTAATTAAAATATGGATTCAGAAGTGAGTTGTAGTCATTTATAAAACTATTTATCAATTTTAATCATTTAGTTATATTTATTAATTTATCTAGATGAAATTTAATAGTTTTTATATCATGTTTATCTCAATGAAATTCTTGTTTCTCTTTAGTTTCTCTATTTTCAATCCAAGGCATTAATCAAAAACTAATATTAACTACATAAGAGTATAATTCATGAAATTACACACAAAAACACACACACACAGATATATATTATTTTAATAATGAAATCCATCCATTAAAGTGGTTTTGAAATTTTTTTCTTCCTGATATCTCTGTAGGAGGCAAATCAACCTTTAATGAGACATTGTTGCTAGAGTGGAAAAGGGAAGTATGACAATTATATTTGTCATAAATTTGAAAATTACTATATGTTTAAATCAATAATATTAATTTACCATATTGAATAATTAATTTTATATAATATATTTTTGAAATTAATAATATAAAATAAGAAAGAGAAGAAGAATAATGGAAGAGTTAATAGAGACTTCATATCTTCTCGATGTAGCTTCTATTGTACGACAATATAACTACCTTGGTGATTGGAGTTGGATTTCTCCATAACAATCCTATGTATTATAAGGGGCGTGATATGGGGGATTATGGAATATCATGGGCATTTTAATGGGTGGGATGAGTGGTTTCTGAATGGATGGGATCGAGTTTATTTATACATGAGGTGATGGGATTTTTATATTAAAAAATTAAATAAAATAATATATCAAACATAAAACTTTTAATAGTGAATTTTTGACATTAAAAATAATTTATAAATATAATAAAATTAGTTTAATACTTAAAATAAAATTTAAAATTCAAATTAATTATTTTATAAAAATGTAATGTTGAATGAAAGAAAACATTATTTTTAAGGAATCAGTTCTAAATTTATGTTTTGAATGGATATTTTTAGGTCAGGAAATTAATTATATTGTATTTTAATGAATAACTTATGAAATTAAATATATCATGGAAAAATTAAATGTTCTATAAATTATTATTTCATTATTACATCATGAATGATTGAATTTAAGATACATCAGTTATGTGAATAATTATATTTTTACAATTCACCTAAAATTTGAATTAATACTGGATATTACAAAAACAATTCACCCTTGTGAATTTTATATGTGATTATGTAATATATAATATTAATTTTATCAAAAAAATAGAGAAAATAGGTAATTTGAACTTTTAATATAAATATAATTCTTTTCACAAAAAAAATTAAAAATAAAGTTTATTAAAAATGATCTAATTTTTCCTTTGAGTTTTTTAATCATGATATTTATATTTTTGAACTATCAAAATAATATTTACATAAATTAATAATGATAAATATTTTTTATATCAAAATTTAATTGTTTTTAAGTTAAATTATTATTCCCAACTGTGAGGTAACTATAAAAATGGTCACATTACTGTCCAAATGTCACATTACCTCATATATATACCACTTAATTATTTCACTCAATATTCAAATCAATTACTATAAAGGTTATTCAAATCTTTTTTCTATAATGGTTTTCATTTTAAAAATATTTTTTCCTTTCAATAGTGTTGTTAGTGGGGGAGATGATTAGCTTTAATATTTTACATTTTTTTATCTAGGATAAATGTTGTGAATTTTAATGAGTTCTATTATTGATTAATGAAATAGTTCTAATTATTGAAATAATTTTTTTATTATATATATATCTGCATAATTTTATATTATATATGACCAAACACAATTATTCATGAAAAAAATATTACCAATAATCATTATGTTGTTACATTCTTCCCCCCTTTAGAAATTTCATCCCTAAAATTTCAACTCCTATTCATAGTTGAGAATAGGTTTGGGAAATTTTATTTCATTATTTCCTCTAGTTCCCATGTCACTTATTAATACCATGGTTCCACCCCAAAACATAGGAAAGGTGAGTTGTATTTTTTCATGAATCTTTATCTCTACAATTATAAATCTTCACTAGAAGCTCTTCATATGAGATGTCATTATACAGTTCTACCAAATATAGATTCATTACATGTGAGGGATATGGTATGTACTTCCTCATAGGTGATATGTGAAACATTTCATGGAGTTTATACATTCTTGGTGGAAGTGAAATCTAGTTTTCCACATATCATATTAGATCATGGATATCAATGTTGAAAATCTACGTTGGGAAAGTTCCCACACTACAAAAAAACCGGCCCCTAGTGGCGGTTTTTTTTCATTTGGCGGCAGTTTAAACCGCCGCTATGGGGTTTGGCAGCGGTTTACAAAAACCGCCGTGAAATTGGGCGTCGACAATCTATTAGCGGCGGTTTTTACTATTTCGCGGCGGTTTAAGAAAAGCATCGTAGATGCCTCTTTTCGCGACGGTTTTTGACCATTTCATGGCGGTTTTATGCGTAGATGATACTTTTTTTTCATGGCAGTTTTAACCACCACTATATTTTGGCCTTTGATGCGCCTATGTCGCGGCGATGAAAACCGCCGCTAAATTTAAACATAATACATTTAGCGGCAGTTATAACCACCGCTAAATACTGACCAATAAGGCATTAGCGGCGGTTATAACCGCCGCTAAATGCTGACCAGTAAGGCATTAGCGGCGGTTAAAACTGCCGCGAAATGTTGACCTGGAAAAAATAATAATTCTGCTCCTACCACACCACTGCCCTGAAAAACAAATCAAACCAGAATATTGAACAGGAGACACCATACAAACAAATAACATGGTAGTATTCATTGAAAAATAGGATATGAGAAAATGTTGTATGTTATGGAGTCCAACCTAAGGAAAGGTATGTATCACAATTTGGTGAGTAACCAATCCATGTGACCCCCAATATGTATATGTGTTTTTAGCTTCTTTAATTTCTTATGTGTTTTTAGAAGGGTTGATTTATATTATATGGATACTAATACTCTATATAATAAATGGTTATGAATTTTGATACAATTTATGTGATCATGCTAACCATGGTGATGTGTAATGATATGTAATTGGTTATGCTCTAAGTTGGCCGATATAACATCCATGGGTGGATTGTGATATGGGTTGGGTTTTTTTAACAATGGATTTGTGTTATGGGATAAAACAAATTATGTTTATATGGGTATAGTATTTGTTACAAAGATGGATGTTTGAGTAGTTATAGAATGTATGTTATGGTATGGTTTGTTGTGTGTTTTGGGTTGGTTGTTAATGCCTACTACAGAAAATGGGTAACTTGTGAATTGGCGTGTGTTTTAGGTTGGACAACACACTAACCGTGCATGGTGCTTGAGAGAGTATGGTTTATGATCTTGTAGGTTATACATGATTCCTATTGAGGATTTGAGTTATGTCATTGGATATGAGATAAGAGTTTCATGTATATATCCCAAGATGGTCATCATGTTGCAGGTTGGATGGGATGCATCATGATATAGTTGTTATTGACTTCATTAAAGAAAATAGGTTGGAGTTTTTTAAAATTTCAACAACTTATCTAATGTTTTCATAAATACCTTATTGGTGGAATTATACTTAACCAAACCAAATGATATTGATTTTTCACAATAGTTATTATCATAAGATAATTTCATTAATATATATGTGCATGTATGTGATCTTTATCCTTTAGGGGAAGTATGGTGTGTCGATTTCTAGTTCGGATTAGTAACCTATATTTCATAGTTGGATTGGGTATGGGATTTGTGATATGCATGAGAACCCTCAAGTGGGTATATTGTCCAATGATTTTCCTCGTGATATTTGAGATGGGTTCATAGATGCTTCTCCATGAGTTGTATCCTATATAGGATGTGACATGTGAACTAGGTTTGAGAGAGACTAGTAATATTGAGATGTATCTTGGGATATTTGTTATTGGAGTGTTCTAATCAAGTGAAATAGCGATTCTCATTTCCACCTGATGAGGGTTTTCTTATATGTATGTAATCCAGGAGATGACTTATCCTAGGTCTATGAGTTCATTAAAAAAATGAAAGTATGTTTAGACACTTTGTTCTATAGTGATGGTATATAGGTGGATTGTGGTTTGGTATTCAGTTAGTAATATCATTGTATTTGGTATTGTGAATGTAAAAGCATGGGTAGTGCTTGTGTTTTGTTAACTCTAACATGAATAATTGACATGGTTATTTGGGGGATAAGTTAAGTTAAACTAGGATTATTTGGATGTTATTGTAATGATGCATATTAGGTGTTCTAATAGAGTGTATACATGCTTAGATTCATGTTATACTGATAACGGTTAAATTTAGGTATTGTGGGAGTCTTCCAAGATACACTCTTTCCATGTCAGTAAGAGCGTGAGTTCTTTATCAGCATAATTGGTATGTTGGTTGTATAGTCTATGATTAGCTGTCAGGTGGGAATTTCATCATGCCTGTGTAATGTGTTGTGGCTCATTGGGCCTTGATAGTGATGGTATGAATTGGGCTTACACAGCTAGGATACCCAGGTGCTTCTATGGAGCAACAATGATATGAATGGTACTTACACAGTTGGACTGCCTAGGTACTTCTATGAATCAGTTATGGTATGAATCGAGCTTACACAATGGGGCTACCCGAATGCTGCTATATAGTATAAATGGTATGAATATGGGTTACATATATGGTATTCTCATTGGATGTGGTACCAATTCAAACACAGGCCTAAATGGAATGATGTATAGCACACTAAAGAAATCAAGAAATAAAATGAAACATCATAAATAAATAAAATGCATAGAAGTAAACATGAGAAATCAAAAAAAATTTAGGACATGGAAATGTTTGGTGGAAACAATGTGCCATATACATGTTACATATACAAACCAACCGTTCTCATACTTGTTCAACACATCAACAACACTACTACTCATCATCTGATGCTACATCGTTACCCTCTCCACCTTCATCTCCACTACCTGCTGCCACCTATAAGAACATTATATTGAAAATTAAATATTGTTGCATATTTATAATTAAACTTAAAACCAATAATAGTGTGAAAACTAAATGATTTTGTTTTTTTTTGTGATTTACCTGCTCACCACTAGGCGATGCACTACCACCGGTGACATATCTGCTCATATGCTGACGTATTTCAAGCAACTCTTTCTGCAAAGCAGATATCTGATCCCCCTGCTGGTGAATTGTGTTTCGTAGAGAAGACATCTCCCTCTGAGTATCTTCAGGTAAGAAATGACCAGAACCAGGAGTATATGTAGCTGAAATCCCTGATGGCCTGCCAAAGACCTCAGATGGTACGGGTCCAAAACCCATCCCGCACACTCTACCAGGATGCTCCTTCCCAAGGAATTTACCGACCGGGTCATCCTGGGAGACTGAGTAGGATTTCTCAGGATTGACATCCGATATTTCTTTAATTTTTACCTATAAATAAAATATAAATATATATTAACACAGTAAAAACTGATAATAAGTTATTATAATAAATAATTGACTTCATACCCCAACTTCTCTGGCAGGTTCATTAACAAAACGTCCATCTGTTTTTTTATGAACATCAAGCCACAGTTCTGTTGGGGATGCTTCATGCCCTAAACTCTGTGACTGCATTAAACAAAGATAAATCCACAATTAAATATGTTAAATAGATAATATTGTCTTATAAATATTTAAACTAATTAAAAGATTACCAATGACATTCGGCTTCTAGAAAAGATTTTTGAGCCCGCAGTGTGCGGGATGACTTGTTTTTCCCAGTTTGATGCATTCTGTCTTGAGAGATCCTGAAATAAATAAAATTCAATTTAACATTAATGTATTCAATGCCTATCTCCTCTTCATGGACATGTATAAATGTAAAATGAGGATAATATAATAATATATATTTCAATACCATCCGCTTCTCATCACGATGGCTATCGAAAAAAACATTCCACTGTTCTTTCGGTACCCCACTGGGTAGCTTCTCATACATCTGCTGCACAGTAAACGAAGTATCATTGGCATCACACCACAACCTCAATTTGAAATCTTTCCATTTTTTTCCAAGATTTTTCAATGTCCACTTCCGTGCTATCACATCAGCAACGGTAAAGTGGAAGAACATCTGTATACAGAAATTCATTTTGAATATATTAGTAAAATAACATTCAATTAAACCATAAAGTAATAAAATTTCCTTTATCTGAGAATCAAAAACTTCATTTTTCCAGTTTGGAGGCATATGCCTCCAATCATCATATAAAATAGGCAGGGAAATGGGCTCCGCTACCAGCTGACCTATAATCTGACCAAGTAAAACTACAGCGTCATCCGTCGGGACCCTATAAGAATCAAATGGCACCACTATCTTCTCTCCATTCATGTTCCAAACATCAGAACTTTTTAAGTGTTTTTCCATGGTTTCATTTTTTTCATCTTCAATTATCAAACAATTACTATAAACAAAATGCAATAAATTATTTTAATTAAAATTTGTACCTATGACTGTGACCCTCCAGAATGTCCGTGATGAACTGGAAGGGGCGTGTCGCTGCCCCGCTGCTGAGGATCATGTAGGGGGAGGCGATGACTCATCCTCTAATGAGACATCCACTGATGGTGTCAGAGATGGTGCAGGGGGAGATGATGTAGGGATGTAGGCAGCTGCTGCCTCAGATGCTGTGGGGACAGATGGATCGTCATCTGTCGCAGAAGTAGATGAAATGGTGTACCGCTTCTTCCTTGGCATTCCTATCATTTAATCAAATAAAATTATGTTCAGAATATATATTTCAAAACATTTATGCAGAAAAAAAATTAAAAATGATAATAGATTCCCAGTACTAATAAAAAAAATATAAAACAATGATAATGAATGACTACAGAAATGAAACAAGCGGTTGCTGAATGAATACATAATTGTACATAGAATCATTTTCCCCTTCAATCATGTCGGTTTCCTTCTCCATTTCTTCATCCAATTCATTTATCCTTGCTAGAATAATATTTTCAATATCATGATGGACAAATAATTCTTCTTCCTGTTGTTAATGAAATTCAATTGCAGAGGTCAAATCTTCCACTTCATCACCCATATCATACAAATCTCTTTGTATTATGTGAGTAACTACACTCCACCCTTCATCCACAACATCATTCACATAATATACCATTTTTTTCTGCGATGCTAAGATATATGGATCATGCAGTTCACGATCACCAACATCCATCAAGCGAGAGAAGATTACAAAAGTAAATTGCAAGGAATCTATTTTAACACCTCTGATAATATTGACCCATCTACATTTGAATGAAACAATAGAAAAATGCCCGTGGTAGTTTAATTCAATAATATCATGCAACTTTCCAGAGTATTCCACTTCAACAAATGTAAATATACCACTATTCTGTGTTTTCAAACCCATTTCTTGATCGACTGTACGAAATATAAAACCATTCACATTATAAGCATCGAACTTTCTAACTTGTTTTATAGGACCTCTAGCAAGAAACTTCAAATCTTATGACAAGTCTGCTCGAGTATCAGTATTCATGATCTGAAGAATAAAAATATAATTTAATATATTTGCAAATTGTATGTGTCAAACTAATATTCATATTTATTGCAATATTTATAAACTTAATCGTCGTGAAAACCATTCTTTCATCTCTTTATTCACAGCTTTCGTTATATCTTTCTCATTTCGTGTTCGGACTCTCATTCGTCTCTTTGTTTGTATCCTCAAATCTTCAATAAATGGATCTGCAATTTCACTATTCAGTATCACATATCTATCTGCCTGTAATAACTCCAATTCTGTCAGTGTCGCGTATGAGGTCCTCCCAACTGATCGGCCAATGGCAGGAAATATTTTTGATTTCTGATGCATTTGAGATTGAGTTGATGTGTCGTCAACACGTCCAACTCGTTTAAATCTGGTCTCAATATCATCCAAATATCTGGAACAAAAGGTGAGACACTCCTCGGCCAAATAGCCTTTAGCAATAGAGCCTTCTGGTTGAGATTTATTTCTCACGTATGCTTTCAAATTCCCAAGATATCTGTGAATAATAATAATAATAATATGCATTTATTTAAATTCAAAATATTGTTTACTTAACTGTAAACATATAAATAAAATACCTCTCAATTGGATACATCCATCGATAATGAACGGGGCCTCCTAATTTAGCTTCGTCAACCAAATTCATAGTTAAATGCATCATGACAGTAAAAAATGATGGAGGAAAGATCATCTCCATTGCACAAAGGGTCAATACAAACCTCTCCTGTAGGTTGTAACAAAACATGTGAATCGTGACTTTTCAATCCATATAACTTAGGATTCTTCAAATCAATACACCTCGAGATGTTACTCGAATACCCATCAGATACTTTCACATTATTTAAAATTCGAAGGAACGCATATTTATCCCTATTTTTCATTGAAAAAATGGTAGGAGAATACTTTTCATTCTCATCTGGCTAGAGATCACGTTTTATGTTCATTACTTTAAAGTCTTTGCGAGCATTGAGATGATCCTTCGACTTTCCATGCTCATTAAGTAATGTGAAAATCAAATTATCACATACATTCTTCTCAATATGCATCACATCAAGATTGTGGCGCAAAGAATTAAATTCCCAATATGGAAGTTTGAAGAATATACTTTTTTTTCTTCCATTGTTGCGTTCTGATTTCACTTGACGATGCACTTCACACTCGTTTTCCGCTATTAGTCAAATGATGAACCTTCCCAAATTCTGTTTTTAAATTTTCAAGCTGTGTCAATATTTCAGAACTGGTTAACAACTTTGGAGGTGGTCTACAATCAATGGAACCATTAAATTTTGATTTGTTCAGCTGAAATCTATGAGATGCATCAAGAAATCTTCGATGACACAAGAAGCACCATTTCTACTGTGAGGTAGCCGTTTGGGCTCGAAATCAAAGTTACAAACAGGACAAGCCAAACCCGTATAAGTGTTCCAACCAGATAAATTCCCAAGCCCAGGGAAGTCACTAATGGTCCACATTAAAGCAGCATGCGTTTTGAACATTGTTTTAGAAGAAACATCAAATATCTCAACACTGTTCCTCCATAACTCCTACAATTCTTCAATCAAAGGCTGCATGTATACATCAATATCATTTCCAGGCATTTGTTTTCTAGGAATAATCATCGAAATGATAAAATATGTTTGTTGCATACACATCCACGGAGGCAGATTATAAGGGATCAAAACAACTGGCCAAATGCTATAACTCGTACTCAAAGTCCCAAATGGGTTGAATCCATCGGCAGCCAATCCCAATCGAACATTCCTAGGATCAGCTGAGAAATCTGGATGTAATGAATCAAATGTCTTCCATGATTGGGAATCATGTGGATGTCTCATTAACCCATCATTGTTATTATGTACAGAATGCCACTTCATGTGTTCGGCGGTTTTTGATGACCTGAATAATCTTTGCAATCAAGGCTTCAAAGGAAAGTAACACAAAACTTTTACAGGTGTGTTTCTTTTCTTCTTCTCCATGAAATTATGTTCAGTCATACTTCCAACATCAACTTTTGACTTCCATCTAGAAGAAGAACATTTCTTACAATTCTATCTACTTGAATCATCTCCCCATTGAAGCATACAATCATTGGGACACGCATGTATTTTTGTATAATTCAGACCAAGCTTGTTTACAACTTTTTTAATCTCATAAAATGATTCTGGAATTTTTGCTTCAGGAAATTCATCACGAATCAATTCCAATAACATGGACATTTCCTTATTTGTAATTCGACATAGACATTTGATATGGTACAACTTCAGCAGAAATGAAAGCTTTGAATATTTCAAAGACCCACTATACAACTCTTGATTTCCATCATCAAATAAATCATGAAACGAATTTTCCTCACTGAAGTTTTCCCTTACATTTGGCTCCACAGAATCAAGAGGAGGATCCAATGATATGTTCCAATCTTGATCTGCTTGTGTTACAGTCTCAAAAAACATCACTTGTCACGTTGGAATTTTTACCACCCTCTTTTGGTTGTTCTGATATGTTTTGATGCTCATAGTGGTGTCTTGTAGTGCCGAATGCATCATTTATGAGGTTTTTCATTTCATTTTCCATTGTCGACAAACTTGGGACCTCATTCTGTGGATTAAAATCATTCCTCAATATTTCTGTATTTTTTGATTCTCCATGCCAAATCCAACACAAATATTGATCAGGGAATTGCTTCAGTATTAAATGTTCATAAACTTCATCTCTCTTCAACCATGTTCTAAATTTACATTTAGGACATGGACATCTTATTCTCCATTCAACGGATCGATTAGAAATTGCAAAATCTAAAAAATCATTCAAACCCTTAACATATTGAGGTGTGTTCCTCTATAATGTGATCCATCTTTTATCCATGTATATCACAATGTGCCTATACAAAATATACGATAGTGTAAGATTACAGAAACATAATATAATAATGATAAACCATTGATCATAAAGTATGCATAATATAATAAAGATGTTTCATTGATCACATTTACCACTTCAGACCAACCGAACAAGTCTGGTCCATAACAGACAGCGTCAACACCTCATTGAGGAGAAATAAGAATATCGGGTTACACACTTATCATAACACTATCTACCCAACAATTTTTTATGGTTTCCAATGGGATATGTTTATAGAACATGAAGCACTTAATTAATTCATTATCCATGATAAGACATGTCGTTATGGACCAAATTTACAAGGGAGAGAAGTCGCATGGATTTTTGTAAAATAAACCATTGGAATTGAAGTTGGTCTATAGGATGGAATTTAATCTATTGAACATATCTATATTCTTGGAAAGAGTTGAGTTGTAAATAATATTAAGTGATTTCCCAAAGGAACCAACTGCTCAATATAAATTTCAAGAAATTACTCAAATTGTGGATGGATATTCTCACTTTTAGTAATGAATACATGAATAAATGTAGGAGAAATATATAAACCAAAAAAATAAATAATCCACAATTACTATGCATGAATTATCCTTCGTTTATGAGAAGAAATCAAAGAATCAAGGAAGAACTAAAAATTACCAAAGTCAAAAGGGGTCGCGGGGGGCGCCGGGGGGTGCGGGGGTCGTCGGAGGCCACGGGGGGCGTGGGGGGTGTCGGGGTCAATAAAAAAATTACACCCATGAAAATAAAATAGAAAATTATCACTAAGCATATACCTAGGTATGAAATCCATACTATAAAACCATTCATGGAAAACCCAATACACATAATATGAAATCTTACCTTCTTTAAATAAAAAAATAAAGATAAAGTGATGGTCAAGGTTTCAATAATGACATGACCTTTATAATTAACTACATCATGATGAATCTCTGAGAAAAGTAATATAAATTTACATTTATCTTTCGACGTACAAACTACATGCACTTGATAATTTATACTTAGAGCATTAATAATGATATTTCACTTTCTTGGAGTATAATAAAAATTTAAATAAAATGACTATATATATTCATCCCATATACTCTATCATAAATTTTTATCCCTATGATAAAATATTTACTACATGTTTTTTTATTTGTAAATGCCACAAAATTCTCATTGAATAACTAATTTCATAAACATTGGAGGGCATGCATAACCATAACTAACTCAATATCATGAGTTGGATAATTGTTATCATTTATTATAAGTTTCAAGACCCATTTACTAAAACTCATTCCTCCATATCAACATAAATCTTAACATCACATTGGAGGCCTCATTATTGACCTTATAATGCATCCTTGGCTTTGGTCAAATAAGAATATGTGTAGATGTCAATATATTTTTTAGCTCATTAAATGAATCTTTTTATTTGTCATCCCACTAAAAATTCACTCCATTCCAAGTCAATACTATATTTTTAATGAATATTTGAGAAAACTCCAAGATAATTCAAGAATAAGAAACCACATGACTAATGAAAATATGAATCTCAACAATATTAGTATGAATCTATTAAGAAATTATAGATTCTACTTTCTCAATATCCCCTAATATCCTAGATTTAGAGAACTCACGACCAAAAAATGTCACCTATTGATTAAGGAAATAACATTTCAATATATGGGCATATAAATGATGATATCTCAATGTGTCTAATAACATAACCAACTATTCTTCATGCTCCTCATAGGATCATGATCATACCGATATATCATTGATAAATATAGTCCCGAATGAAAAAAAGGATAAAAAATGGATTATCAAAGTTATAAATACATATGGTTTCTCCATTACCCTAAATAGAATTACCAAAAACACAAAATTACTATATAGTGTTTGAAATTCTATCTTGGACACACCTTTAGCTCAAACCTTTAACCACTGATATCCTAATCGATGAACAATTGTCAAAATCCATAAAGAACCTCTAAAATGATTGAATAAATCAAAAATTCATAGAAAAGGATACCAATTATTAAGAGTAATATGATTTAATTTATAATAGATAATATAAAATCAATAAATCACTCTTCCAATATTGGTAAAAAGAAATTGATAACCCTATGTAGACACACTCAGATTAATAAATCCATTGGATTAAAGATCTCCCAACTAAATATTTATCTATCTAAGAATCAAGAAATAACTAAAAATTACCAAAGCCGAAAGGGGTCTCGGGGGGCTCCGGGGGGTGCAGGGGTTGCCGGAGGCCATGGAGGGTGTGGGGGTGTCAGGGTCGCCGGATGGCACAGGGGGCGCGGGGGTCGCCGGTGGTCAAGGGGGCGCCGGGGGGTGCGGGTTTCACCGGAGGTCTTCGCCGGAGGGCGCGGGGAGTGCGGGGGGTGCGGTGGTCGCCAGAGGGTGAGGGGGGCGCAGTGGTCGCCGAGGCTGGGGGGGGGGTCAGGGAGGGTTTGGGGAATGCAGTCGGGGAGTGGGAATGGGTCGTGGGGTTTCTAAAAAAATTTGGGTTTCGCGGCGGTTTATTAAAAACCGCCGCGAAACCTTCACCAAAAATGTTTAGCGGCGGTTTTGCGAACCGCCGCCACAAAACTGCCGCTAAACCCGGTTTTTTTTGTAGTGCCATTCCATTCCAACCTAGATGACTATAATCCATGATGATAGTCAATTAAAGACCTTGTCTCAAAAATCATACATCATATACCATCAATAGTTGTCATCATGGAACTTTTTTTGACTCTGAGAAGCTTTATATATTTTTGGATGGATTAAACCATCTTTTTCATCGCTTGCACAAGGCTAGATCTAATTACCATTCGTTCACCAACATCATCCCAAAAAGACTGAGTTCAACATTTCATACCATATAGAGCTTCGTATGGATCCACTTGAATACTTGAGTAGAAGATGTTGTTATATGATAACTCAATCAGTGTGAGATGTTGATCCCATCCAACTTTTAATTCCATTTAGCAAGATAATATCATATCCTCGACCTTATAAATAGTCATTTCACATTTTCCATCAACATGAGGGTTTTAGGTTGTTCTAAAATTTAATTCTTTTTTCAAATAATGCTGATAGATTCTCTAGAATTTTGAAGTGGACATTGTATCACGATAGGATAAGATCGTAAGTGGAACCCCATATATCCTCTCCACTTCCTTCACATATATCATAGAGTTTTTTATAATTGAGAAATCATCCAAAATAGTGATAAAGTTGACAATCTGGGTGAGTTAATCTGCCACAACCCATATCACAATGTTTTTTTGGATGTATTCCGGAGACTAGTGACAAAGTCCCTGGTGACATTATCCCATTTCCATGTGGGTATAAGAAATATTTTTATCATCCATCAGGACATTGGTTTCTCTAGTTTAACTTCTCAACATTCCAAACACCATCATATATACTCCACGATCTCATTCTACAAGTTTTCCTACCAGAGGTTTTCTCGAAGATCACAAATCATAAGTGTACTTCAAAGATGGATAATGAATTGTGAGCTATGAAACTTATCTTATAGATTTTTTTATCTCATATGATGAAGGAACACAAATCCCCACTCTATTCTGAATAACACCATCATCATTAATGTTTAAATCATGTATCTCTCTATCTATTATTTCATTCACCTTCTTTTGTAACTCCAGATCACCCCTTTGTGCCTCACTAATATTATCTATGAAAAATGGTTGAGAATTTATTTAGGAAAGGATGGATTTATTTTTTACCATCATTACATCAAAATTCATCCTTATAATACCTGTGAAGCTGGGTTCTTTCTCAATCATCATCACGAATAGATTAACTGGTTATTTTCTACTAAGAGAATCAGTTACATTATTCACTTTTCTCAGATGTCACTGAATAGAGAAATTTTAATTCTTGATTAGTTCTAATAATATTAATTTATGTAAGTTGAGTTCCTTATATGTGAATATATATTTCATCCTCTTGTAATCATTATATTTTTCTCACTTTTCATCATAGAGGTAGTTCTTCCAAATCTTCATAGGGAAGATCAATGAATCAAACTCCATATCACGCAATGGTTAATTATCCTCATGGATCTTCAATTGATGTGAAGCATAGTCTATCACATTACTATTCTACATTAATACACAAGACAAGCATTTCATTTATGAGTCAATATATATGAGAAAAACCTTATCCACTTATTAGTAGTGTGATTAAATTATTAGTGATTAGTCTCTTCTTGATCTCCATAAATCATTATTCACATTATTCTTCCCATACATACTTTACACATTTCCATATTAACATAGTTATCATGATAGAAAATCATGAGAAATGTTTCAAACAAACATCGGTACTACCCATAAAATCCAATACAACATTGGATTTCTATAATAGTAGTCAGACTTATCCATTATTTAATTTCATTTTTCTTTGAATGGTCTACATGAATTCTCTAACTTGTGATCATGTACCCCATAAATGAAAAACATTTTATCCAAAAGTCACATTTGGTGAACTTATCACTCAATTTCTCCTTCCTAACATTCTCCAGCACAATCCATAGATTATATTCATGTTCCTCCTTTCTCTTTTAGTAAATGATAATATATTTGATAAACAGTTCCACAAATTTTTTTTAGTGGTCATGATATACCTTATTCATCAAATCCATTAAGACTTCATGGGAATTGATTAGTTTTAAGAGAATCAATATGAACTCCTACTTTCCATATCTTGCATAGAAAACATTATATTGAGTATCATACTTCTCAATATTTATTTGATGATATCAAAAATGAAGATCCACCTTTGAAAAGTACTAATCTCCACATAGTTGATAAAACAAGTAATCAATCATTGGAAGAGGATACTTGTTCCTTATGGTGATCTTGTTAAGCTCCTACTAATTGATATACAACTGCATTGATCGAATATTCATCCTAAAAAATGGAATTGGGAGACCCCAAGGTGATGTACTAGGGAATATTTACCCTTTTCCCCAATTCTCTTGAAGCTAATTTTTTAACTCCTCCATTTTGATCAATTCCATCCCCTTGGATAACATTCAGATAGGAGATTCTCTATGTTTGAACACTATTGAATACACTACCTCACGATATTGGGGATGTCTAGGAATGTCTTTAGAAAATACATCAATATATTCCCAAACAGCAGTAATTTTCTCTCGGTTGATTCCTTCCATTAAATAAACCATTTGGGCGAGGCATACTTCTTTGTAGTGTATCAACACCCACAACATCGAGGGATATTCCAATGGAGATTCATGGTATTCATCCCATTTATATAGGATAATAGGATGGTTCAGAGTATGAAAAGAGAATTCCTTTTTCCAAGATTTTATGTGAGTTCTATATAATGAGAGACAATCCATTCCTACTATATCATTGAATTTCACCAAGGGACGTTTTATAAGATTGTCTAGAAGAATCATCCCACATAATCCAATAGGAGAAGTGTCCAATACATGGGTTGTATTGATTTCACCACTAAGTGTTTTTAAGGATATATATATACTTCAATGTGTTAGGATATTGATTCAAATGTTATAGAAAACTTATTAAGAGTTATACTAATTCTTAAAACCTTAATCAAATAAAACATTTTCTATTCTGGATTGAATATGAAGTTTGCCTCATATGAATTAATTTTCATGATCCACTTAAACTGTAGTGATGAAATATTCATTCCCTTTCACTTTTGGCTCTAATGGTTACTGACATTGATTACCCTCAAGGACATATGATATAGTGCACAAGCTTACAGAGTGAACTTACACCCTAAAGTTGAGGTATTAAACTATATATGGTGCATTATTTGGTCCCCTCCATTCCTATACCATGAGAGACAACTTGTTATTTTCCCTTTCAAATTCATGATTTTGGTGGACTTCAATCCCACACATGAATCATTTACCAATTCCTATGAGGTAGTTTTCCGGATGCTTCTTCCCACATTTTCGGAATGGGTGTTGTTGGATCCTCTTTCGTCTTTTTTATTTGTCCCACCATCATGAAACACCATTCTTCAAAACTTATCTCTAAAACGGTGGGATAATTATCCAAAATCTATTTCTACATTGAGATAACATCAAACCATTTCTTCATAACTACCAATGTCATAGATAGGTATATCATTTCCAAGGTGAAGTTTTAAACCCCCAAGAAATATATAAATATTTATATTATTGGTTATTATAAAATATGAGGTATATTTGGAAATCCTTGTTATTTTTTACTCATACATAATAAAATATTCATAATCCTCTTTCTTCTGATCTATGAATTATCTCTCTATCATTGAAGAGTTTGAGGGAAATACATTGTAAGAAATATTTTTATAAAGTCCACCCACTCAATATCATCCATTAATTCCTTTTTATTTGTGTTATTAATCAATTCCTAATTTTGATCAATCATTTCTTCTAAATGAAAGATGGAAGAAGTCACATCCTCCTTCGTAGAATAATTGATCACACAAAATATTTTTCCTATTGAGAAATCCCACGGTTATGTGACATGTGGATCAGAAGTTCCAATAATGGAAGGTGTCGTTTTCAACAAAATTGAATTAATACCTAGTTTATCCATAATGGTAGAAGGGGTAAATTCCACACGGTTCATGTTATTTTTCATATCATAATACAACTATGTATTAATATCGAAAATATTTTTAACTCCACCTCCTGTGGCATTAGGGATTTCATTCGAAAAACCATTGAATTGTCCCTCACATGGGTTATTGGCATGGATTCTCTTGATTTCAACAATTTTTATAAAATATAAGAGGTTTGAACAAAACCATTGTACATAGGTAATAAATAATTTATTCCTTTTCAATATTGACTCTAAATTCAAATATTATAGGATCCCTATTTTTATCCTTTTTTAAAAATATTTTTTAGAAGAATTTACTTTTACAATGTCTTTTCTTTATGGTTTTTACTATTTTTTCTAAACCTAATTCCAAAATTTACCAAACCACTCTCTGTTAAAATCAATAGAGACCCTAATTTGTCTTAAACGACTATTACATCATTTTAATGATAAACAACATAATATTGTTATGAATCTGGGATCCAATGTTTTAGTGTATAGAGAAAATTGTTCTCATACAAAAAAATTAGATAAAATATAATCTTTTTCATTATTATATATCTTATTACTCGTACTTATTTTCTTTTTAGTATTACCGTTCAGCTAAAGAATTATATCAAAGAAATGGGTAAGCTAAAGTCCCTGTAAGAGGATGAATAAGGGACATGAATCAATATAACATCTGTGATCATACTTATCAACATAAAATCATTAGGATAGGATCATCATTAAAAAAATGATGGAAACATGTTATAAAAGCTTATAATGTGGAAATTAATAAAAATGAAACATCATTTCACAGTAGTCAAATGGAACACATAGTTGTGAAAAAAGCCTTGCATCATGTTCACACATAACATATGTGCATAATCATAACAAAATAATTGTGAACAAATATAGAAACATGTTCATGAATAATACACTCCATCTCATTAGATACATAAAATAACCCAATTCAGTATAGGCATATATAATTCAAGGCCCCCCGTCACATCATAACATTTATATAATCTTGCATGCCTCATGAAACTTATTACAATCGTAATCATGAATTAACCCTTGGAAATGATTGGGTTTCATAAAAATTTTGTCAATCATGATTTCATGAATGAACATGGGTTTCCAAAATAAAAAATGGGTAACTATATTTTTGACATCTTTAACTGTAGATGGTTGATTATTGACTCTATAAACACTAAACTAAAGAGATGTGCTGAAATGGAAAATTCTCAGTAAATTAAGAACCTCTTCCTAGATGCGATTGTTGAGCATCACCACGTGATCTCGTATGATAGAAAGACTATTATTTATAACAACTACTTATTCAATAATAATTCAGTGAAAATGAAAAACCTTTTTCCATTTGTGAAGCAGCTTCGATGCAAAAGGGTCATTGCAATAACATTATTAATGAATTCACAATTATACGACGACTTCTAATTGATGGAAAAAAATTTGCACCGTTCCCTACCTTTGATGTTTTTTGGCATACTCCATTCCATGGTTAGATTATAGTTAATGTGGATAGTGCCACCAAAGTCAATCTTGGTCTTACAGGTTTTAGAGCTATCTTCAGAAATCATCATTGCTAGATCCTTGAATGTTTTCTTGGATGGTGCAGCTTTTCCTCTTCTATGGATGCCAAAATTATTGGCATGATACATGTTGTTGCTTTTGAAAGGATCCATGGTTGAAAAAATCTCTAGATTTAATGTGATTCGACCACCATTGTGCAAGTAATTTGGAATGGTGTGACAAAACTTGTGTGGCTGATTACAACTCATTGGATGAACTACACCCACTTGCTTCGAGTCATCAATTACATTATTACTCATATTTATCGTGAAGTGAATACGGTGGTAGATGGCCTTGCTAATAAGGGATTAAATTAAGATATTACCCATCATGATGTTCTCCCTGATGACTTGCTCTCTCTTCATGAGAGGAACTGTAATATGTTTATGTATTTTAGACTCATGTAATCTTTTTTTATTTCAATCAAAAAATTTTAATTTAAAAAAACAAACATATTACAATCACAATCATGAATTAACCCATGGAAATGATGGGGTTTCATAAAAAAAAATTCAATCATGATTTCATGAATGAACACATGTTTCCAAAATGAAAAATAGGAAACTATATTTTTTATAATAATCATAATTCTTGAGAAATGAAGTGCAAACTCAAGAGGATTTAGATTTTTTTTGGATTGTAGATCTATTTTGGAAATTCATTTTATTTTTCATAAAATCTATTTGAAAACATTAATATCCAAAAAAATAAAAGTAAATAATAATAAAATTATATTTAAGGAACATTAGATAAATAACTACATCAATGTATTCATGAATGATTAACGACCAAAAGATAATATGTTCGGTTCGAGTATCCCCTTACCCTAATTCTCGGGTTACTTGGTTGCTTTATACCTCTGGAAAAAGAAAGCTATATTTATAAAAAAATGATCAATAAGTTAATTATAATAATTTATACAATTATTTATCAATTAAAATCATTGGATTATATTTGTTAATTTATTTGATGAAATTGAAGCATTTTGAGATCATCTTTTTTTAAGAAAAATATCCTGTTTTAATTGATTTATCTTTTTTCATTCAAAGTCATTTATAATAAGGTATTATTACCTATTTAAGATTATATTAAATGTAATTTCATATTTATTTATTATATATAATTAATATTTTCCTTCAATATAGGTGGTAATAAGATTTTTCTTAATAATGTCTTCATAGGTTGTTAACCTACATTTAATAGAACGTTTCCAAAAGAGCGGGAAGAGGATGTATGACACTAATATTTGTGATAAATATAAAAATTGTGGTAGGTTAAAAACATTAATATACTATTAAATTACTAAATAAAAAGTTTTATTGTATATGGTTCCGAAAGTAGTAGTGGAAAAGATGAAAGATAATAAGAAAAATGGGAAGAGTTAATAGAGAATTAAACTCTCATCAGTGTAGCTTCTCTTGTATGACACTATAACTCCCTAAGTGATTCTAGTTGGATTTCACAAGAATGTCCCTATGTATTATAAGTTTTTTTAGAGGGATTATTTGTGAAAATAATGGGTTTGGAATGGTTTGGTGGTGTGATTTTTGAATGAAAGGTAGAGGGATTCTATATACATTAAGAGAGTGGTTTTTTAGAAAAACAAAATAATGAATAAAATGATATATGAAAGCTAAAACATGTAATAATTATTTTTTAAAATATAATAATTATATATAAAGATTATATAATTGATTTTATCCTTTAAATATTCTTCAAAATTACAATTAATTATTTTATAAAAAAAATTGTGGGTATAAAAAATATTTTAAGGAAACACATTTGACATTATGTTTAGGAATATTTTTTGAGGTTTTGAAATTAATATTATTGTATTTTAATGAGTCATTTGAGAAATTAAATACATCATGGAATAAAATCATGATATATAAAGGATTAATTAATTATTACATCATGAATGATGTAATTTATGATACATGGGTTATCTAAAAACTGTATTTTTACCATTCTCCCAAAATTTGATGTATTTCATAAAATTACCAAAAAATCACATTCAGAAAATTTCAACACACCGATTTCTAAAATGATATTAATTTTATTAAAATAATTTTATAAAATAGGTAATTTATATATTTATATTTAAATAATTATTTTTTCAAAATACATTAAAATACTATTTATTAAAAATATCTTTATATTTTCATTCAGTTGTTTTAATAATAATAGTTTTTTGGAATTATAAAATATATATTTATATAATTTAATCATGATAAAAATATTTATAAAATAATAATTAATTTTTGGGTACAATTACAATTCCCAAATGTCATGTTATAATTTTTATGGTCACATTACTACTCCAATGGAAGCATTACCTCCTATATATACAACTTCATTCATTTAATAAATATTCAACTCAATTATGCGCAATGATCTACATTTACATTTTATATAATGTTGTTTGATAATATCGTATTTTGATTCGTTTATATAGTGTTGTTAGTGGTGGAAATGATTCTAGTAGAATGGGGCAATCAGTATTTTCCCATTCATTCTTTTTTATTTTATATTTTTTCACCACTTGTAATGTTTGTAATTTTATTGAGTTTTATTTCAAATTAACGTAAGAGTTATTTTTAATGAAATAATTTTTTTGTTGTTTTCTCTATATCTATATGTGTATAAAAATATATAATATAATACAAAAAAACATTTATTTAGGAAATAAATATAACTAATATACCATGTTCCTTTGCAAGAACACATGGTTTAAAATTTTTCGTACAAAGTCTTACTCTTTATCACATTGGATTGTCCCACCAACATGGATTCATTCACTATTTTCTTTTCAGAAAAAAAAAGACACCAGTAGAAAACAATTATATTACCATGTAGAAAACATTTTTTCAATAGTTAGTTAGCCCCCCAACAATCATTTTCATTTCCACTATACCATAGCTAGTTATAAACCCCAATAAATAAAAACCATCTTCAACAACTTATAAAAATCCACAGATAGAGGCTCTTTCTTTTTTTTCTAATCCACTTCATAAATATATTCACTTAATTAATATGTATGATGGATCAACTTCATCCATATACAATCATAATTAAATTTAACAATTATCAAAAGAATTATTTGGTCTTGAAACTTCCTCCAGATATTAAACAAATATTAATATTCCCAATATTTCTAGAATTCTATCCAGAATACTTTCTTATAAAATGTTAGTATGATTAGCTTTCATCTGGAATCTTTAGTCCAATGGTGTCTATCCAATTCTCCTTTTTTTTATTCTCCTTATTCTTTTACTACATATATTTAACCGAATTAGAATTGAAACCTCATAAATTCTTTATCCGATGGAACTCCAATTGATCGGAAATCTCACTGTTGGATCTCACCCTGGTAGATCTTACTCTAGTGAATCTCACTCTGATGGTGCTTGGTCGAATGTAACTCATATTGGTGGACTTGTTTTTAGGGATCTTCCTCAGCTTCATGTTTAAAAAAGGTTGGGCTAGAAACTCAATACAAGTCACATTAATTTTGGAGCTTCACATTCCACATAAATGAACAGTAGAAAGTAAAAATGTACTATGTACTCTATTAATAATAATCACATATTCGTAATGGAAGAAAACCAATTCCTTTTCCAAATTAATGAAATTTAGAAACCACTTGATTTCATCATCTTTTTTAGTTCATCTCTGATTATTTCAAACCTTATATACACATTTTTCTTATTCTAAAATTTTCTTGGAAGATAGAAAAATAGTAGAATTCAGTGAATTTACAAACTATCCTTTAATCTGAATATTTTAGTCTATTTATATTTTATTTTTTTGACTCCAATTGATGTTTTTAAATTAATCTTATTCTGATGGAATTTTTTTTACATAGAATGAATCTAATGAACATTAATACAAAAAATTCATCCAGTAGATATTTACATCAACAATCAGCATTCTTTCATATTGGCTTAATAATGAAACAACCTAAAAAATGTTTCTCTTAACTCAATGAAGAATTAAAAAATTAAAATGACTATTTTCTTCAAATAATTCAGTCAATTGAAAATGGTTTACTACATTTTTGAATAGCATAGTTGAAAATTCTAAATATTTCATTCCCATTCAACTACTTCAGTCGTAACTCAACACATATCAAATATTTATTTACTTTTTAATTATGACTTAAATCTCCAAAAATATTCTCATATCAATTTAATTTTCCCATTTGTAGATATTAAATACCCTCTATAATTTTCTTGGTAAATGAAGTGGTGTAATCAACTCTTTTCAATCAGATTTTCTACACCCAATGTTTTATTGGTGTTTGGATCTCGTTTGATTCAAAATTTAGGACTCTGTCCTACCTTTGATAGTACACAGCATCCAACACCATAATTAAAAAAAACTATTTTTAAATTTAATTAGCGGATGAATTTCCTTTGTTGTATTTGTTACACAACATCTCCAATGAATTGGGGTCTATATCTTGTTTGATATATTGATATCTATGGGATACTGATGAATTATTCTTTGTAAATAATCCCATTTATCATCTCTTTTGATGGATTAGAATATATATCTCACTAGTGTATCCATCCAATAATAAATTATGTATGATCTTGAAACATATAAAATTCTCATATCCAAAGGTTCTAAAAATTCTTGGATATGATGCACATTGGTTCAATGATCTGCATTTAGAACACAGTAGTGATGGAAACTCTTGAAACTCAATTTTATGTTTCCTTGTTTTCCCTCCTATTGAAATCATGACATCTTCAAGATTTGTGAAAAATTTTATAATAAAAAATCATGATCATATTTACATGGACCAAAAATTATGTCTAATCATCAGGGCCATGTGTTATGTGTCCAAAACCATGTTTCCTTTTAATTTTTCATCCAATTTTTAACATCAGGTGCATATTTATTTTCATTCTGATAGGGTGTTTCTAGAAACCAACACATTAAATTTTTTCAACATAAAACATGTATCATCTATTAACAACAAATACTATGAAATATCATCTAGGTACCAACAAACTACCCTTTGTTCTTTTTGAAAATACTTATGTATTCTCCATATCTTCTCCCCCCTAATATTTTTTTACCCTTATACATCTCCCATATCATTTATTGTTCACCTTTGTCACAATCCAATTCAAAGGTATTAGTCATCACATTTAAAACTTTTCTTCTAAAGAACAATAGTATCACATTATTTTCTTTAAAATTACCCTTTATCTAAACATCATTAAGTCTATGTGGGAAAATATAGTATAGAAAAATAAGAGTGTATAGTCAAGGTTATCATGGTTTTCCATAACTCACCTTTTATGTAATATATTTTCATATTCTATTCATAATTATATTACATGGGGAAATTCTTGATAATAATTTTTAAGATAAAATTTTGTGCACCCATCAGAAGAAGCATATCATAATGTTCTGGTGTATAAACCCATATTTACCATAATCTCATTTTTCATAACCTCATTACATTCTTTCTCAATAATATTGGGAGACTCAATACTCACATGTTGGAGTTTGTGGCCTAAAACTAACTAATTTGTACTTTATTCATTAATAAATACCTTATCACATCTTGATTGTTCTTCTGCATGACAATGCATGTGATAATGTCCTAAGGATAGTAGTTGTATTAAAGGGTCATAGTGGATCACTGCTATGATGAGAACCTAGAAGTTCCATAATGTTGTTCTTGAATATATATTCTATGGACAGATGATGTTATTTGAGAGACACAAATAATACATACCATTAGGTGTGAGGACTCATAAAACATTAAGGAACCTTCTCGTGGTGTGTGCCCTTGGTAATATCTCGGAGGATATTATGAGAATGAGACCCACTAGTAGGAAATCCACATTTCATAGTGTCATTGGATGTTCCAATCTTTAGATGTCTGTGTTGGTCTTTAAACATTGAAATTATAATTAATGGGTATTACAACTCACACACTTAGATGTATTGATGAAAACTGGGACGTCACACTTTTCACAGTGAGGTAGGATACATTGGGTGTATCACGAGTGATACTGTATTAATAGATAATGCGAGAAAGGATTTGTCCCATCTGTTCCATAACAGAAGTATATATCTCAGGCCCTTTGATGGAATTGATATAGCCTATATAAATCCATGGCCATGTTGAGGAATGGGGAAGTTCAATTATGTAAATTCAAAGAATGAATAATCGAGCACATGGGTTGATGGAACTAGTTTGAAAACCTCTTGATTCAAGATATCGAGACAAAGGATTATATTACATGGTAAGTGTTCGTAGGAGGTGACACGTCATTGTGACATTAACTTCTTTCTCTATGGGTTCCTTGGCGTGTTGTTAGATGCTAACCTTAGAATTTAGGTAGGATCTGTCTAATGCCACTAGGAAAGAGGCCTAGAGGATCACACACTAAGTGTGTCCAGGTATCTTAGTTAAATATTAATTTAACAACTTAAATAAAGATTATTAATGATTGTGGTTTAATAATTATTTAAGGATGTCTGATCACATTTATTTTGACACAAGTTATTCGAGAGAATATATTGTGGGTGAAATAATATATTTATTAGCAAGTAATGCAGTGATATTTATTTTATAAATAAATATCCATTACTCATGTTCTAATAAATGTGGTGGAGGAAATAAAGAAAAACAAAAAAATAAATATACACATCGTGCATTTTTTTCTAGGAATTTATGGGAAATAAATATTATTTATTGAATTAAATAATATTAGGTGCAATTCACAAGGCACATGTTAGGTAATAAGAATATTCAACTGTTATTATTAGACATGGGGTATTACTAAGAATTAAATGTAATGAATAAATTATTTTGGGTAATTAATTCATTTTATTATTCTATGTAATTATAAGTCCCAATTATATTTTTCTCATTAGCCTAGCTATTGTTTTGGGGTTGTGCCCAATGGATTTGGAAAATATTTCAATCCCAGAGAGAATTATTTTTCCATTGAGAATGCTCTCAAGCTACAAGAGAGAGATCCACCTCCACTGGATCAAGACGATCAAAGGCGGACATCACAAGCGAAGGATCTTCCATACTAGCACCCGAAGTTCCCTTCAGCAACATCCAGAGATACGTGGATCCTCTGTGGATCACCACTATAGTAATCCTACACTTGAATTCTACGATGAAACAATGGATCTCATCGTATTGTGACCAGAAACATCAACAAAGAGATAATTCCATCAAGGTAATTATAGTGAATTAATTAAATTAATTATAACCAATATATGATGATCCTATTTATGGTTCTGGGACTCCCCTATTTCTTTTTCATTATTTTTCATTCTTTATTCTATTATATAGATCTGACATTTTATTATCGTGACATATCTTAGATTGATCGTTGTTAACGCTAAAATTAAAGTTAGGTACACACACCAACGTGCTTCCACTGCGCCCGAAACCTACAAGTCGTATCAGAGGGGTCATATTGTTGGTTATATTTATTTATGTTTTTCAATGGTGATTTTCACATTTAATAATTTAGTTTTTTCAATTCAAGTTAATCTTTATTTAAAACATGAATCTTGAGATCTGTTCCTCCTCTCACATTTCTCGTTCACCTTACATAAACGATTTTTTATTTTAATTTTGATTAAAATAAAATATTGGATCTTATCTGGAGGTTCCAAACGTTCCTAGCCATAAAACACCAGAATAAACGGTGTGTATTCAGAAGTACATGATATTTAGTCTAGGTTCTATGCATCAGACATGTCTGCCAAATCAGGCCATGTGTTGGATTATTCCTAAGTCATAAATGACACCATGTGTTGACTAGGAATAGGTGGCACATGGTTTATGGAATACACACCATGTGGTCAATTAAACCCATCGTGTAGTCCCTTCGAGCTAGGGTTGGACCATATACCCCGTACATGGCTTGCCTGACTAGAAACCATGTAACATGGATACTACATGGCGTGTTTCCTACTGAACATGCCTTTTATTCCATAAATTTCCAAAGTACAACTATACACCATGTCCTCGGGCATGTACTTTAGATGGATGGTGAAAAAATGTACACATCATGTAGTGAGAACTGCACACTGTGTACTCATCCAAATTACAAAGATTTATTAAAATTTCTTATTATATTATACGAAACCTTGAGACATGTACCATAGTGCAGGCGTGAAGCTGAGCCACAACACATGATAGGTGTTATATATATGTGTTTAATTTAACATCTATGTAATGTCCATTTCTACTCACTCGGTAATTATGAACGAGAATTCACCGGGTTGCCTCCAAGGTACAAGTTACGTACAAAGAAAATTTTAAAAGAATTTATTTGTTTAAAATTATTATGGATGAGAATCTGAAAGAAATTGAGAAAAAGGGTTTAAGATAAAAGGATTTATTGATTAAAAATAATTAATTGATTCGAGCGTGATTTATCTTAAACCCGAATGATTAAATAATTGAATAATAGTTTTATTTATGAGTAAATATCGTTTCTTGTATGGAAGATCATGAGCTAGACCAAGACCTTTGTATGTGAATGGGTTACCTTAATTTATATATTTAAATTAAATTTGTTGTCATGTAATCCTTCTCCTCATTAATATGTAGGGCCTACAAGCCCACGAATTCTATTATGTAAAACCCCTTTTTATCCCTCACTTGCGTGTTATATAAATTCATATGTAATGGATGGATCAACCAAGATAGTGGATGAGGCACAAGTCAAGAGCCAAAGTGAAAAAAATACAAGGAGATACAATACTGGACAGGTGGAAAGCTATAAACACGAACCCGAAAGGGTCAAGGTGTTTCTCCCATAGGTCTTCTATTAGTTTATCAAACTTCTAGATAAACTAACCAATAGAACATGCTCATGATCATACAATTTATTTTCTTTCTGTCATTATAAAGGCTTATTTATTGCGGATCTTTTGTCACAATAACACAATTAAAGAATTAAATAAGCATTCAAGATGGAACTAAAATAAAACCGACTTATGTGTAAATTTTATCTTAGACATGGTTAATCACTTAAGTATATCCCAATTAATGTTAACAAACATATAATCAAAGATAATAAAATAGAAATTTATGTATATGGATAAAATCCTTCAATGAAATATTAAGTCAGTATGGCCTTCCATAATCTTGGTTATAATCGAACCATAGTTAAAAGTTCTTGACCAACCCTAGTTGGGGTGCTTTCAATTATTGGGGAATTCTAAATTCTAGATTTTGGGTTGACATGACTAGGTTCAGATCAAGGGTTGACTTCCACAACAGGACTTGGTGTGATCAAGAGGCAAAGGTTGAGGAAATCCAAAAATAAAAAAATTCAGGATTCGGGAGTCCACTCAGCAGATCAAGGAGTTGTGAGTTAATGTAGTCTACATTTAGAATGCCTACCTAAAAACCATAAAGTTTCTAGACCAACCCTAGTTGTCGTAATGCGGTGGGCAATATGGATCCTTGCCACTAGAATATTTTGGCAATGAAATATACTGAATTCAATGGTGAGGGCTATTAGATTTCAATAAAATAGGTGGAGACTAATAAGTATTATTTTATTTATTTGTCTCAGTTTTATCATAATAAAGTACTAAAACTTTTCTCATCTTAATTTTTAGAAAGGGAAAGAAAAAAGACTTCGAATATATCATTGTGAACCATACTCTAGAAGGAAAACCTTCTCACCGGCATCAATTTCCAAGAGTGGAAGAGGTGTTTATGTTTCATCCTTTTCCACGAGAGGAAATTGTATGTTCTAGAAGAGCCAATTCAAGTTGCACCTCGAAAAGAGGCCAGTGAAGAGGAACTATCTCTGTATATGAAACACATGAATGATGCCCAAGATGTCTAGTGTTTCATGTTGTCAGCCATGTCTAATGAGATCTTGAATCAACATGAAAACACAGACGTGTATAACATGATGTCTCACCTTAAGGATTTCTATCAAGAGAAGGCAAGACCGGAGAGATATGAGATCTCTAATTCTTTGATTAAAACTAATCTTGGAGAGTCTGCAGTAGCTAGTCCTCTTGTATTTGGTCTCATTGGCTACATTAAATTCCTAGACAACTTAGGGATTAAGTTCCCAGATGAGTTGCATACAGATCTCATCCTATCATCACTACCCAAGACCTTCTCTAGCTTAATGTTCAACTACAACATGAGAAACAATGAGAAGATTCTATCGGAACTTCTAACCTAAATTCTTCAGGTAGATAAGGACATGGGGCATGATAAACCTGTAGTTCATATGGTGAATAATAAAAAGAAGGACAAGGAATAGGGTCCAAAGACTTATAAATGGTCTGAAGACCCCGTGCGGCATCCCTCCAAGAAGGGAAAGATCTAGATCCAGAGCAAGGAATGGGAGTCGATATGTTTTGGATGTGGCGGGCAATGCCCCTAGAAGAGGAATTGCACCCAGAAGCATGGGGATGCTATAGGTGCATTCGTTATCGAGTGTAATCTTTCCATTTCATCACATTGGGTATTAGATATAGATTTGGGGCTCACATCTATATTCCAATTCAAGAACCAAGTATATTTAGAAATATTTCTAGAGGATAGGTGGATATTCGAGATGCCAATGGCGTGAGGCTGGCTGCGTTGTCCATTGCCAATTACCACCTCTCATTGCCGAATGGAATGATTTTGGTTTTACATAACTGTTATTATGTTCCAAGTGTTACCAAGAACATAATTTCTGTATCTTGTTTGGATATGTATGGATTTATTTTTATGTGTAGAAATAAGGGTGGTCTCTTTTATAAGAATAATGTATGTTATTGTATGGAACATGTAAATAATAGTTTTTATGTATTAAATTAAGAAAACCAAGTGTTTCTAATTGATAATGAAATAAACTCACATGACTCATACATCACCCAGTTGTGGCATCACCGTCTCGGTCATGTAAATGAGAAGCGCTTGAAAAAACTCTGCCAAGATGGCTATTTAGACTCTACTGAGCTAAAACGACTTGATTGATGTCACGCTTGTTTACAGTGTAAAATGACAAAGCTACCTTTTGGTGGATAGAGTGAAAGGGCCACAGAGCTTCTAGGATTAGTGCTCATGGATGTGTGTGGACTATCTCCTGTAGAAGTTATAGGTGGATATTATAACTTCATTACTTTTACTGGTGATTTGAGTAGATATGGCTATGTCTACTTAATAAGGTATAAGTCAGAATCCTTAGATAAATTTAAGAAATTCAAGAATTAATTACATAATCATCTTGGTAAGAAGATAAAGAAGCATTGATCAGATTGAGGCAGAGAATATCTGAACCAAGAGTTCATCGATCTTCTAAGGGAGTCTGGGATTCTATCTCATCTTACTCCTCCTTATACACCACAGTGAAATGGTGTTAGTTAAATGAGGAACCACATCATATTGGATATGGTGAGGTCGATGATGAGTCATGCAGATCTTACATTATCCTTTTGGGGATAAGAATTACAGATTGAAACATACACATTAAACCGAGTACCAACCATTGTGGAAAATGGAATTCCCTCCGAGTTATGGAATGTAAAGCAACCCATTTTGTCACACACATGTGTACTCGGATGCGAGGAATTTTTTAAGGCCTTCTCAGGCAACAAACTAGCACCCCAGGGTGTGAAGTGTATCTTTACAGGATATCCCAAGGAAACTAAATGATATTACCTATATACCCCTTCAGATAAGAAAGTGATTGTCACCAGACAAGCAGTCTTTCCTGAGAGGGATCACATACTAAAAAGGATAGTGGGAGAAAGATTGAATTTGATGAATTTGATTCTCAAGATACACAAGAGTTGGTACATGAAAAAGTCCCACAGGTCCCCATGGAAGAGGTTTCAGAAACACAAGTACTGTGTAGGAGCTCCAGAGTGGTAAGAGAACTAGAGAGATTTGGTTTCCTAGTCACTAAGGATGGTGAATCATTATTTTAGGATAATGATGAACCTATCTCCTACAAATAAGTATTAGAGTGTTCAAAAGATGAAATATGGCTAGAAGCTATGAATTCTGAGATAGATTCCATGTATCAGAACCAATTATGGGTTCTGGTCAATTATGTAGTTGATTTAAATATTGTTATATGAAAATGGGTATTCAAGAGAAAACTGGACAAGGAAGGTTACGTTAGCACCTATAAAGCATGGCTAGTGGATAAAGGATTCAGATAACATTAAGGAATTGAATATGATGAAACCTTATCACATGTTTCCATGTTTAAATCTATTATAATCATACATGACATAACATCTTATCATGAATATGAAATTAGGCAAATGGATGTCAATAAAAAATTCTTTAATGGGAACCTATAGTAAAATGTTTATATGACACAACCAAAAGGGTTTGGGACACAAGGTTAAGTCAAATAGGTTTTCAAGTTTGATAAATCAATTTATGGATTAAATCAAGCATCCTAGTAATGGAACATTTTATTTGATGAAGCCATAAAAAAATTTTGTTTCATTAAGAACGAATGTGAGCCATGTGTTTACAAGCGGTTTAATGGGAATGCGATCATTATCCTAGTAGTATATGTTGATGACATTTTGCTTATTCGAAATGATGTACCAGTAAAAAAGTTAGTTAAGAACTGTTTGAACAAGTGTTTCACCATGAAGGAAATAGGTGAAGAAGCCTACATTCTATGGATCAAGATCATTCATGATAGATCCATGATGCTACTTGGACTAAGTCAGGGTACATACATTGACTAGATACTAAAGAGATTTAGTATAGAACAATCCAAGAGGGGATTGGTTCTCGTGTCACATGGCCTACATCTTTCTAATAAAATGTTTCCTCAGACACAACAAGAGAATTTTATAATGAGTAAGATCCCATAAGATTCGGCTATAGGATCCGTCATGTATGACTTGTTATGTACCAGGCTTGATGTTAACTATGCACTGAGAATGGTAGGAAGATATTAAGAAGATCCAGGAGAAAAACATTAGAATGCTGTTAGGACTATCCTCAAGTATCTGAGAAGAACTAAGGATATGTTTCTCATGTTTGGAAGAGATAAGGAGCATGTCATCAGAGGGTATGCTGGTGTTGGTTTTCAGATAGATCAGAACGATCTGAAGTCACAATCATGATGTTTTTTCTGTCTCAATGGAGGATCTGTGATCTAGAAGAGTTAAAAGAAACTAGTTGTTGTTGATTCTATAGTGATGTATGAATATAAATCAGCTTCTGATGTAGCCAAGGAAGCCATCTGGATTCATAACATTTTCCAAGAGCTTGATGTGGTTCCTATAATTAAAGATCTTATAACATTTTATTGTGATAATACTATAGTGGTGGCTCTTGCAAAAGAACCAAGGTCTCATCAACCAACATAGCACATACCCCATATATATGACCTATTGAGGGATTTCAAGTAAAGTTGTGAATTTTCAGTGAGAAGAGTGTAAAAGAAAGAGAAGATGCTAGACCCCATGACTAAAGGCCTATCTTAGTAGAATCATGAATATCATGTGACAGATACCAGTTTAAAGGTTTTTAGCAGTTGGCTCTAGTCTATGTGGGAGTCTGTTGGGGTTGGTGGCCTAGAGAAAAAAACTTTGTAATTTATTCATTAATAAATATATTATCACATCTTGGTTTTTCTTCTACAAGAAAATGCATGTGACAATGTCTTAAGAATAGTTGTTGCATTAAAGGGTTATAGCGGATCCCTGCTGTTATGAGAGTCCGGAAGTACCGTAACGCCATACTAGAATTTTTGTTCTATGGATGGATGATGTTATTTGAGGGAAAAAAATAATATAGTTTATTATGGGTGAAGACTCATAAAAATTTGAGGTACCTTCTCATTATGTTAGCCCTTGGTAATATCCAAGGGGATAATATGAGAAGAAGACCCGCCAATAGGAAATCCACATTTCATAGTTTCATTGGATGTTCCAATCTGCAGACGTGTATATTGGACCTTAAAAATTATGATTATTATTAATGGGTATTACAACTCACGCACTTAGATATATTGATGAAAACTATGAAGACACACTGTTCGTAGTGAGGTAGGATACATTGGGTGTGTCACGAGTGATACTACATTTGTAGATAATGGGAGAAAGGATTTGTCCCTTTAATTACATAAAAGATGTAGATATCTCATGCACTTTGATGGAATTGATATAGCTTAAATAAATCCATGGCCATGGTGAGGAATGGGTAGGTTTAATTCTATAATTTCAAAGAAAGAATAATCAAGCACTTGGGTTAATGGATTTAGTATACAACCCGCTTGATTCGAGATATCGAGACACAGAGATTATATTACAATATAAGTGTTAGTAGGATGTGACACGTCATTGTTGCATTAACTTCTTTCTCTATGGGTGCCTTGGCATGTTGCTAGATGCTAACTTTGGACTTTAGGCAATCTATGCTTTATGTCACTAAGAAAGAGGCGTAGAGGCTCATACACTAAGTGTGTCTATGTATCTCAGTTAATTATTAATTTAACAAGTTATATAATTATTATTCTTGAATGTGGTTTAATAATTATTTAAGGACGCCTGATCTCATTAATTTCAATACTAGTTATTTGAGAGAATATATTGTGGGAGAAATAATATATTTATTAGTGAGTAATTCAGTGATATTTATTTTAGAAAGAAATATCCATCACTAAAGGTCTAATATATGTAGTGGAGGAAATAAAGAAAAATGGAAAAATAAATATACATGTCATGTATTTTTTCTGGGAATTTATGAGAGATAAATATTATTTATTTAATTGAATAATATTAGGTGTAATTCACTAGGCACATGTCAAGTAATAATAATAGACAACTGTTATTATTAGACATGGGGTATTACTAATAATTAAATTAAATGAATAAATTCTTTTTGGTAATTAATTCATTTAATTATGTAATGTAATTAAAAGTACCAATAATGTATTTCTCATTATCCTAGAAATTTTTTGTGTGGTTTTCCACAACAGATTTTTAAAATCTCTCAATCTAAGAGAGAATTCTTTTTTCCACCGAGAACACTCTCATCCTACGAGAGAGAGATCCACCTCCACCGGATCAATGTGATCGAAGGCAGACATCGTAAGAGAAGACTCTTCCATGCTAGCACATGTAGATCCCTTCATCAACATCTAGAGATACGTAGATCACGTGTGCATCACCACAAGAGTAATCCTGCTCTTGGATTCTACGACGCAACGATGGATCTCATCAGATCGTTACCAGAAACATCAACGAATAAATAATTCCATCAAGGTAATTATTGTTAATTAATTAAATTAATTATAATAAACATATGATGATCATATTTATGGTTCTAGGAATCCCCACTTTCTTCTTCATTCTTCATTCTATTAAATTCTTCCAACATTTTATTATCCCGACGGATCTTAGATTGATCGCTGTTAACGCTAAAATTAAAGTTGGGTACACCCACCAATGCGCTTCCGCTGTGCCCAGAACCTACATCACCTTCATTATATATAAACCTTATATTCCCTAAATGTTTTTATAAATATAAAAAAATTGGAAAAAATAGGAACCTAATATTTTATCATAAGAAACATTCATACTGAGAGTCTTCTATCAGTATTGAATTTTTCTTCTTCTTTTTGGATTTTTTAGTGGATGTGTTTTATTTATTATATTAGTCCTTATTAGATTTATTAACAAGTTTCATATCGTCTATAAAATCTTTATATGTAGGATTAAACTCCTATTTAACTTTATTAACCTTTTTTGAATAATGAGTTTGTAACAACTATTCCATTCTGTCATCTTGTTTTGGAAAGATAATGTAACCTCTTTTAGTAACATTCCCTACTTAGTCACATAATTGTAATCTTTTCTAAATAAAATAAGCAAAATCTATTGATATATTTTTATTCAACTTGTTCAAATCTTTAGAAATTTTATTCTTCTCCATTGATTCTACTTATTTTTTTGATTCGTATAACTTTGTATCCTTGGAAACATGTTCATCCATATAACTATGTACACATTCATTTTAGACTAAGTATTTGTCTTTTTATCAAATTCATTAACATACATAGCTTTCTTTGTCATCTCATATTTATTTATATACTTAACTTCTTCTTCATCTATGTTCCCTTTTTCTATTCTTCAAATTTTGTAGGAACATTTTATCTTCTTTTGTCAACATAGCTCTGCATTAATTCATACACATTTATTCGTAAAGGAATGTTATTCCAGAATGAATATGCACTATGTCCAAAATTCCACTACACCAACTATGACATAAGAATATTGATTTTTTAGGCTGATAGTAAAAATTCTCAATACATTTTTGTTTTTGTGTCTTCATAAATCGTGGTCTACTTTTCTTTTGGAGATACATTACTAAATAATTCCATTCCTTCATGGTGAAAGATATTTTTTCACTAATATGATTCTTTTGACACTTACTTTCACTATCTCTATAAGTTTCACATCCAAATTCAACTTACATAGTGAATTTTGATCTCATCATTCTTATCTCACATTCTTTTATAGGAATCTTTGATTTTGTCTATAATAACTCCTTTTGTTTTTCTTCCAAACTATTTTTTATAAAATCTACATCTTTTCCTATTCAGCTATCATAAAAAAATTATTATTAAATTCTTCAAAAACTATAGACTCTATCATGTTGAAATTATCATTTCTATATGAATTTTCATCACCAATTTTCAATTCATATTGGAGCTCACAAATGTTCATTTTCTATGCTTTAATTATATTTTTATTTCTCGACTATTTTTTCATATGATCACCATTCTAAAAGGTTATTTCTTCAACATCTGTCCTCAACTTATATCATTTTTTATTGAGTAGATTTTTTGGTTCTAGTGACTTTCCCAAATTCTATTTTTCGAATATATTCCATTTCTATTAACTCTTCTCCATCATTATCAATTCTTGTAGAAATTCCTCCATTTATAAATTTATCAATTAATTTTCCATGATGATCATATTCATAACTTCATGAATGGATATCCTTATTTTTTCTAATTGGATAACTTTTATTCTTTCTTTCAAATGTATATTTTTAATTATGATTCTTCAAAATATTTTTTTAGAACTCTTATCATATTCTTTAGACTCATACTCTTCTGATTTTAACCTTGTACAATTTTGGGAAAATTTTCAGTTGCCTTCATAATTCAAATACTTGAGGGTTATACATTTCTATTTTCCCTTAATGCATTTCATAGGAATGTGGGAACCAATTTTCTGGATATTTTCATCTTATTTATCTACCTCCAAATCAATTAATTCTTCATAAAATTATTTATATTAATTTTCTGAAATTAATAGTAATTTTATGGATATTTCATTCTCAATCCTTTTCATGAGAGAATATTAATTTCTCATTTCATATTTCATAAGAATATAATATAGTTCTTAAAATGATAAATAATAATTGTCATCAGAATCTAAAACATTGGCCTCATTTTTATATGGAATTTTTCTCAACGGTTTCATAAAAATTGTAGTGTATTTTAATTTATATCCAAAAAATTTTATGTAAATCACAATCTCAGTTACTCTTTTAATGTAACCAAAAAATCTATCATCATCAACCGCTCACATATCTTAAAATATAAATCTCCAAATTTGTAACAACACATTTTTAAATTTCTCATTCCCTTTACATCTACATCTTAACTTATACCACATTTTCATAACTATTGGAAACCCCATGATCATTTCATAAAAATTATACTTAAATGGAAATAACAATGTATCTGGTGCTTTTACATCCGCTTATAAAAACCTCTTTTTAGAATCTTTAATAATATCTTCATCGATTGGAAAAACCCCACAATGTTTTCATGTCTAACTTCAATGATGAGAGAAAGAATATATGGTACCATCTATTCTTCCAATTATGATAGTTTTTTTCATAAAAAACTCGAACAACCCTATTTTTATTTGAATTTAAAATATCTATTTGAAAATATTGTTCTTTCATTGGGAACCTACTTTGATAATAATTTATTTTCCAAATTATGATCAATACCACTATGAAAGGGGGATAATCATTGGTTCCTAATTATTTTTATAATAATTTTTCTAAAATATTGTACAAATATTTCATAAACACTAAAACATTTTAGAATATTATGAACTCGAATATAATACCCAAACATACCTTTCATATGAAGGAAATTCAAAAATAGGGAAACAAAAAATATTTACATGGTTCAGTACAAATAAAAACTCCTTTTCATGATTGAAAAACCCACCAACATTGATTCTTTTACAATAACAATTCTAGAATTAAAATTCAAAATATGGAAAAAAAATATACATCCCAATAGGCTGATTTTCTTCAATAGTTGGTTATACCTCCCAACTATCTTTTTCATATCCACATTCCCACAGCTGGTTGTACAACTAAGAAAATAAATGTACCTTTTAGTTATAGGTAAGAACCCACAACTAAAAACTAATTTCAACTTATATTTTGTTCCAATTTATAAATTTCATCACTTCCCCAATAATTTAGATTGGTCAAATTCACCTCTATACAATTTTATTAAGAAAATATTGGTCTTGAATTATCCTATATATCTTTATCTTATATTAATATTCATAGTCATTACAGAATTATATCAAAAAAATATCTTAGAAAAATTCAGTCTGATTGGCCTTTATATGGAAACCATAGTTCAATGGTCTCTATCTAGTTCACCTCTATTCAATTATTTTTAATCCCTTATAACTTCAATTTAATAGAAACTCAATTGTCAACCCACAACTACATTGTGTGATGGGACTCCATCAGATGGGGCTTCACTCTAATCAATCCCACCATGGTAGATCTTACTCCAGTGAATCTCACTACGATGGTGCTTTTTTTGATAGAACTATCACTAATGGACCTATATTGATGGAATTTCATCAAAAAAATGAAAAAAAATTCATGTTGGAAACTCAACACTATTAACATAAATTTTAGAGCTTCAATTTCTATACATGTGAACAGTTTCAAGTAAGAATGTATTACATAATCTATTTTTAGCCTTCCAAAAATTATGAAGGTGGGGAAACCGATTCCTTTTTGTGATCAATTTGATTCTAAAACCACTTCATTTCAGGATCATTTTTACAAAAAATGTGACTATTTCAAACCATTTCATCAATTTTGGTTTCTTCTCAAATCTTCAGAGAACATCTCAAAACATCAAACTTCGTCATATATAAAAATTATTCTTCAGTCTTATTAATGAATTCTAGTCATCCATTAATTGGTGACTCAAATTGATGTTACTACCTCAGTTTTAGTCAGATGTAATTTTAAAAAAAATATGTATGATGAAATTTCTGATGAAAAGCTTGTCTGATTGATCAGTAATTCAACGCTCTTCATTCTTTCATCTTGAATCAATAATGAAACGACCTCAATTATTGTTATTGAGCCTCACTAGAGAATGAAGAAAATAAAATGGTTTTTTATTTAATGATTTTTGATAATTAAAAATGGGTGGCAACATTTTTTAATATCATAGTTTCAACTTCTAATGATTTCAAATGCATACAACCACTTCTGTATAAAATCAACACTTATCACATCATTAATTAATATTTCATCATAACCGAGCTCTATATAATTATTCTCAAACTAATTTAATGATCAAGATTACAATGATAAAATCCCCACTATCATTTCATAGGTAAATGAATTAGTTTAATAATCTCAGGCCAATCTGAATATTAGTAACTATTGATTTTTGGTGTCTCAGACCGTCTAATGAACCCGTTCCTTTTACCTATCAGATGGATAATCAATAAGGTCATATGAAAGTTTCATTCATTACATCCCATATGATTTATTGGTGTCAGGATCTCATTTCATTCATCATTCTCGACTCTAATCACCCTTTTATAATTACACTACATCAGATTCCTTAATGACACCGATAATTTGTAAACATAATTAGTGTAATAATCCCCTCTATTGGATTTGTGGCATTCCATATCTGATGAATCAGCGTTTTCTTTTTTTAATAGATTGATGTTTATGGAATGGTAATGAATTTTTTTTGGAAATCATCCCATTTATTGGTATTTTCAATGGAATAGTAGGTATCTCACACTGATGAATCAACCAGATTAAGACAAATGTTTGTTCATCAAACATAGAAATTTCCCAATTCCAAAGTTTATAAAAATTATTAAATATAATGTTCCTAGGTTCAGTGATCTTTATTCAAAAAACTATTTTGTTGGAGACTCTAGAAACTCACTTTTCTCTTTTCTTCATTTCTCTCCTTATCGTATCAAGACTTATTCATGATTTGAGGAACATTTAATGAGAAGTAAAATATCATAAGATTTTTCTTAGTCTGGAAAAAATGTTTGATCATATGGGTCAAGAGTTCTATGTCCAAAACTGAGTTTCCATTTTTATTTTTCATCTTATTCTCTTAACGTGTTTCATCTTCTATGTCATTATGTTAGCTTTTGTCTAGAAACCAAAACTCCCCCTTTTCTTATCTTCAAACATTTATCATCTATTGAAAAAACATACAAACAAAATTGGACTTGGTCCCAACATGTATGATCTGACTACAATGTTTTGTCATATTTTTGTGCCTTGGATAACATGTTCTGAGGACATCACAATAAATATCTTTCATGTCAGGAGAAATTTGTGTAACTTGGGTGACATGTCTGGAGGATGTCACGTGACTTGGTTAACATGTCTGCATGACTTTTTGTGACTAAAATGACCTACTTGGGTGGTATCACATGATATGGGTGACATATCTAGGTGTTTTCACAATACTTGGATCACATTTATTGGTGATATCACATAATCTGATTTACATGTTCGGTTGCCATCACAAGATATGGATAGGTCATGAAAAGTGTATTAATCCATCATATGAAAATAAACATAGAAACATTTTCATAAGTGTTCTGTATTTTTTAACTTTTATAACATATAGGTCTCAATGTTTTTTAAGAATTCATTTTTCAGAGTTATTGTGACAAATTAGACACATCGAAACACCTTTTTTTGATTTGGTTGGAACACTAAAATTTAGTCAACTGATGAATATATTAACATCATGAAAGGTGAATATATGTTTCATAATACCTTATTTCATTCCCTATGTTTACCTAGTGAAATACCTTTTCAATTGTGTGTATTACTACTCAAATTAATCTGATATCTCATTGCCTCACCCATGGATGTATCGTGTCCATGTATCTCTACTTTTTCATACATATGGGGTGGAATATATAGGATTCACCCCTCCCAGATCTATGCTACCTTTCATGATGAATATATTAATGATGTGGGATAGAGTCGCTGGAGGGGAATCAAATTATCTGATTCAAGTGAACCTATAATGGGTTTCTATGGAATTACATAATATATAGTGACCAAAAAAATACTCCAACTTCACAATTTTTGATGGAACCATGGATTTTCAAACTGATTTCACATAATTATAATGATATGTTAATGAGAATTCACTGGATCAGGATGAAATGTTAGGAAATATTCATGAAACTAGGATGCCTGTTGAAGAATATTTCATATGATCAAGGGAGACTTGTTAGGGACCCTTTATGAGATCTTTTTGGCCTTTCCGAGGCCATTCATTATATCAAGATGGAATGTCAAAGGGCCTTCACATGATCAATGAGATCATCACACGAGGATCACAACCCCTTTCACATGAAATATAGAGTATCTTATCCTCACATGAAGCTTCCTCCTTTTCCATGTTTTTTTATTTATTTTACAAGCTTACATCCTTTTCCTATTGGTTTTCTATCATGAATTGCATGATAAATAATGGATATTACAATGATGTGAAAGAATTCTCATGGACAGTAAACACCTTTTCAGTAGTGTGTTGCATGATCAGTGTTGAAACTCATGATGATGTGTGATCATTTTCATAGACAATAGACCTATTTGACTATGAATCTGAAGGGGCATCACAAGATCCAATGGACACATCAGAGGGACTTCCCATGCTGAAGGTGGCAATCCCAAAGGATTTAACACAAAAGGGATGTTATTTCATTAGGAATCTCATGTTATTGTTGAACTGATCAATTGATTCATATGATCCATTCATGTGAAAATCATAAAAACATCTACCACATGAAGACTTCCAATTTTTTAGATTTATTTCATAAGGTTAATTTGATAATTTTTAGTCTCCCTTCAGTTTACATGTTGTATGATTGATGGAAATCATCTGGTAGCCTTCACATGATCATTTGGGTTTTCAGAAGGGATTTTAATGAAGAAGCATGATGTATGATGGAGCTTTGTATGATTAGAATGACTCTATAAAGGGGCTTCATGTGATCATTATCAGATCACGCAGAGGGCAGTATATATCTTTGTGATGTTCCTAGGGTCTTGAAATTGTAATTATTTATGGGGTTTTGTGATCCATGTAACCCATCCGACTGATCATCATGTATCCATGATGCTCCTACCATCCTTTTGTAGGTGAAATAATACCTATGCTTTAGTTATTTATTCAATCATTGAGTTTTTTATTTTCATTTGGTGGGATTCAATAATATCCCCCAAGGGAGTGAGGTTCGTATAGACATGGGCTCAATTATATGTTGAATAAATACCCTCATGTGTCCCTAAGGATACTTCTGATTGATGTCTCATGTAGATTTTTGTATTTTGATTGAACTTTTTATTTTCTCATAGGGGGATTATAAATAGGGTATTGAGAGATATTCTCATTCCACTAGTGACTCATACTTATATATCTCTTACAACCTCTCATCACTTGTTCTTTATTCACATGACTAATACACAAGGAACAATTCAAAAAAAATATTCACAAGATTTGTTTGTGTGGAATTTCCGCATGAACTCCTAGGATAATTTTCTTGTATCAACAGCCTGTGGGACAAACTAGTAGGTTGATCGATGATAATTTGGGTGTATTGTGATATATGTTTTTGGTAGTAGGATAGTTTCACATGCTTCATGTGACCTTGGGAATTTCACAAGATAACATTTTTATTAAACTATTCTTGTGACCTTAATAGGGTCAGATGATCACAAGTATTTAATCATATCATGTGATCATAGAATTGTACATGGTACATGCACCTCGTAAGACCCATGGAGGATTATACAATTGAAAAACCACTTATGGGTCATGCAATTTACATGGGGCTTCCTAGGATAGCTACATCATTTACTCCATCTGATATGTTTTTTTAGACATATGACATATTCTTCTTTATTTGAAATGATTTATTCATACACATTAAATGGTTCATAAATGGATTTTTTGGTTGTAGTGGATCATCCGAATTTCATCATCGCATGTGTGGACCCTGACATTTATTCCATCACCCAACCACTCTTGAAAACATTAAAGGACCTGATGGGTACAGGTCTTACAAAATATCCACTATCACACTTCTTACACATTTATGGGTTTATAATTATGAGTGATGCTCATATCCTTACACTATATTCATCAATTGTGTCTCCATCTTGATCCCTGTAGATCCATAATACTCTCAGATAAATCATATCCCATATGACCCACTTTATAACTGAATAAAAAGAAAAAAAATTTATAGGCTAAATTTTACACCATTAAACATTGGAAATAATAATTTTAAATATGATTCATACATCAATATGTATCGACTAATAATGTGGAAATTTTCAATGAACGAGAAGTTCATGTGGTTGTCACGCTATGAAATTTGATTTGGGGGGAGATTCATGATGGATTGGGGCTAGCCCTTCTTTGTGTAGCACAGTTCTTCTGAATTTTCCATAGATCTGAAAAACATTGGAATGTATGATTCCATATGGATATCTAAAGAAATATCTTATTGTCACAATACCTTGATGGTTAAATCGGTTAGAAAATGGGTTCTAGAGAAAAAATATTTCATCTGATTCATGGATATTTGTGAATCAGTCCTTGGGACATCGAGAAGATTTATGGTGCACCAATTTTTGGAGAGATGTATGATGAGTTTCTCCCACCATCTTATGTTCTGGAAAACCTAGAGTGAACCCCTCCCATTACAAGGGCGATGATCAAGTTAGTTGATAAAACCATTGGGATTTCATCAATTCCTAGAGCATACATCTCGTTTAATAAATTGGAGGGATATTCCTTTAATAAGGCCTATTATGAACCAAAACTTCATGAAGCCAAATCCTTGTCCCATAAAATATTACCATAGTTCGGAGAGTGCCTATTGGCCAACAGATGAAGAGGGTTCATGTACCAACGGGGTGTGGTAGTTTGTTCCTGAAATTGATCAAAATATTAGGTTGTCTAGTTTTATTACTGTGTACCTGAGTGGGTGCCTTCCCATATCACTGGAGAATGGTGGAGTTAGTTTTTTCTCCTCTATAATGGTGGCCTCTATGGACTGAGTTATTCACATTGGTTTGAATAATCTACTATTGGACAAACTATACCACCTCATGAATTACATTTATATGGGAAGAGTCCCACATAGAATTTCTAATCCCTTAAAGGTGTTCTACGAATGGTTGGAAGATCACCTAGGAATCTATGAGTAATTGAGAATACCAAACATTCATAGAATTCATTTTAATCCATTTGTACAATGTATCACTGAGGTGAGGAACAACACATTAATGGAATGGGAAATCAAGGAAATCTTGAGTTAATAAGAATTATTTACTTTCAATCCCTATTTGATTCCCACCAATATTATAACTTATAATGGTGGTGTATGATTTCAGTCTCATACATATATGATGTCAATATGTGAGGGTGTCCATTCTACCCACATTCATGGGATTATTTTATAAGAATGGTTAGCACATTGTTGTTTCTTTTATCAGTCTGAATGCAGTCATAAAGAATCTTCTTCCCCTCTTCACATACATTTCAAAAATAATACAATGGTGTCCCATATATTCTAGATGATTTTTAACATATAATAAACACAAATTAAATTATAATTTCAGGTAAATGATTTACAGATCACATTTTCTCAAGATTAATATGTTATTTGGATTCTCTGGTATCAAAATGGGAAATAATCCACAATAGTACATGAGGCTGTGAAGTTACCACTTACCACTTAAGGCACTCTATGACCCAATACTCCACTCACTTTGACAATATCGTCAATATTAGAGATTCCATGTAAGGTGGTCAGACATTTTTCATCATATTTTTTTCTATGAGAGGTTCTAAATCGCATGACTGCAATGAGTGTTGGTCCAGAAGGAAAGTAGTGTCTACACATGTAATTATCATTGCAATTTATAAAAGGATAAAATGGAGGGAAGAAAAATAGTATAAGGATTTTGGGGGGGTCATCAGGAAGTGGAAGACATGGGAATATTTGCAGTCATTACTACTCCAATAGGAATATCCTTCAAAAACCATACCATTGATGTCAAGGATATCCTTTGAGACAAATATGCAATGAAAGAATGCTTGAAGGGAAGGTATACTATATAGACATAGTTTAGTTGATATTGATTCCTGGAATGTTGGATGTTCTATTGATTAAAGTGTCTAACTTATTAGGAAATAGAAATACTAACCTTACTACCATATTCAAATTTTTTTTTCTTCCGCTGAAGCCATATTTATGTATTTTATATATTCATATGCCTGGTAGGAATCTATAGGATACTCGTCACTCCCACCATCCCCATTGTATTATAGTTACCTAGTTTTATCATATATATATATATTATAAATTTTTATTAAAATTCATTACACTATACAAACACATTCCTGAGGGATATATTAGTTTAGCGTCTTTAGAAACAAGGAAACACAAAAAAGTGGTGTTTGTAGACAAAATTATCTCCCACTATGATAAACATAACTAATTGCATTCTGAAAAATATCTTATGTAATTCAATTCATCACAAAATAGGGAAAGGAAACCAAATAAATGGTGGGATTAGATTCTCAGTAATTGTAACCAATGTAGGTATGTAATCATAAAATGAATATAAGTGTGTGAGAAGATAAGAATAACATTTGAAACCCATAACCAGAATATAAAAGATCATAATTTTTAGTAATGAAAAAATCATTTCCCATTCATAAGACATGAATCTTTATCGAATAAATTAACATGATCTATTATCACATAACATTTAAATAAGAAAAAAAATTGTGTCATGCACATGAGAAAAAAAAATATTATGTCAAGGTCACCCACCAAGAAATTCATAACATGTTAGTATTTGGTTAAACATCCTTATACCTAATCATAGATTTGTATAGAATATAGTGTACCCTATTTTGAGCCTTGAATAACCTCTGATATACCCTTTTAGTTTATATAACATTAATCATTACCCAATTCCTTAGAGGGAGATATACTTCCCACTCATCAATAATGAAAACCATAAATATTTGTCCCAAATGATAATAAAACATTATTCATATCACAAAAAATGAAGTTAAATGGGTTATATATACATTTCATTACATCAAAACCAATAGAAAATACAAGTGGTTTACAATCATTCCATCAATTCATCATTTAATAACATATGGAAAAAGAATTTAATTTCAAAATTATTTTTTCATGGTACAAACCATGGAAGATAAACAGGTTTAATAAACATGTTTTTGTCATAAACCATTCATATATAGAAAAATAATGGTATCCTTGGTTCATGTTCTCAAAAAATATTTAACATCATTGAATGACAAATTATATGTATACACTTTTTAAATATTACATGGAATGTTTCTGGAGGAAGATAACTTTTCATTGAAAATCACATTTTAAAACTAAAAATTCATAAAATATTTTTAAAATATTTACATTTTATATTAACCTAAAAAATTTATGAAGTTGACTTCAATGAAAATAAATCTGATTATTAAATGATTTTTTTTCTATACCATACACATTAAAACAATGATTTCATTTAAATTTTTGATAAATACCAAATGGCCATTGTTTAGAAAATTACATAAAGATACATTTCAAAACAATTGTAGACAAACTAAACCATGGGACAAAATTTATTTTGAATATCATAATGCAATAATAATTCATATTTGAAAACATTTTTAGAAAACATGTTTTTGGAAGATAATGGATTTTAAATAGACGAAAGATATAATGTCAGATTTTTGTAAAACAAATTCTCTTTTATTTTAATTACCAAATTGTGGGAAATGGTAATATTAAATAAAAAGTACATTCAAACCCATATAATAAGAATAATTATTAGTTTATTGGGATATAGATCAAAATATTTTAAAATTGTAAATGTAATCATAAATAATCATGATAAATGCTGAGATTGTAACATAAAATCATTACCACTTTGGTAAATTTTTATCTTAAGCCCTATGAAGGAATAATATAAAATGGAATGTAAAATATTATGTGGGTAAATAAATTCATTATAGAATTTGTAAATTGTTCTATATATGAACCTCAGGAATTAATTTATATGCATAAGATAACATACATCCCAAAAAAGGAAAATTGGGACAAAAATTCTTTACATTATGTCTTCGCATATGTTGTACATGTTAAAACATCATGTATAATAAATATAATTTTATTACGAATCATAAATGAAAAATATTTATATATATAATTCCATATATTATTTTTTTATGACCTTTTATTAGCCGTTTATTGATAATTCCATATTAGCGTAACATTTTTAGTAATAACTGATTTGTTATTCTTGCATGTTTTGATATTTTTGTTCATCCTATTACATTGATCATTATTTTATCATCTGTAGAATGCTAAAAAATTATATAAATATCATATATATTCATTATATATCTATTTATAGAAATATATAACATATAATTGTATATATATAGAAAATGAAATACACAATTCATGGAGACAGTAGATCATACTTACAAATGAGGGTTGTTTCTTTTTTTTGACGAATTCAAATAAATCTAGGTGAATGATATATTATATTTATTTAATATTTTTTATTTCATATATATAACATATACTCATTAAACCCATTCTTATTAGCTTCCACATAAATCATGAACAAATCCCATTGCTTTCACAATATAATAGTCTATCGTACACATGAGTGATGTTATTGTATTCACATAATGTGAAGTTTACTATGGTAAGTGTCATATAAAATTTTTATAAGTATAGTAATATCATAAATATAATATATAAGTTATAAATCCATCATTATTTCCATCCTTGATAGGTGGTAATGAAAAAATTAATGACACTGGTTCAAGAGGGGGTGGTATTCCATACACATGAACGATGTTTTAAAATCCCATTTGATTGAAGTTTATATAATTTCATGTCATGAAATTAATATAAAAATACAGAAGTATATTAATTATTCATTATTTATTATATCATCATGTAAATATAAATATTTCTGGTGGTAGAGGAATAAATAATGAAAAAAATGTTCATTGATGAACATTACCACTTCTTCGGGTATCCTCTTTAGGTTTGCAATAAAATACCGTCTTTGTAGGATTTATATAAAAAAGGATTCTAGGATCAGTGGAGTGAATTTGAGAAGTGGTATTGGTTGGTATTTTCATATACCAAATGTGTGGATGGTGTGAATATAATTGGAAAAGGGGAGGCCTTTTATAAGTGAGGTGAGTGGCACACTTTTATTTTATTTTGATAAAACAAATTACACCCATGATTGTTTCATTCTATAAGGAACAAATAATTTTCCATTCAATATAATAGTAAATATAAAATCATGAAAATTCATATAATTGTGGTTTGGAAAAGTCTTAGTTTTTTAACACTTCTATTTTTATTTAAACCATTGATAAACACACTTTTACATTAATCACGATAAATAATTTTTACTTCTTTTAATATTAATTTATTTAAAAAAATATATAGGGCGTAATAAATAATATAAATTATGATAATTAAAAATATTTAATCCAATTTTCATAATTTCCTTCATATAATACGAAAAATATAATTAATAAACTTCAATAGATGAGATATGAAAGTGAGGTTTTAATGAGAAAATATTCAATAGTTTTTAAAATATTTATATTGAAATTGATTACTCTATTGATAAACATGACCTAAATTTCTTTAATGCATTTATAATTGAACTAATTTTACTTTAAACCAAATTTAAAATATAAATTAAATTTATAAATAATCAAAACACCAAGGCAGTTGCAATTAAAATTTTGTATTTTTGACTATTTATCAAATACATTAATATCTTTAGAAAAATAATAAAATTTCACTCTAAGAAAATTTTGAAATTTTGATTTAAAAACATATGTTTATTTCATGAAATTAAATTTATAAATGCGGGAAGAATTAATTTTATTATTTTAAAAAAAGGAAAATAAAAAACGTTTTTTTAGATAATAGAATTTTCAAAACATATAAAAACCTTACTAAAAATTGGGCAATTATTTATAATTGGTTTCCTTTAAAAAACATTATAATTAATATTTAAAAATTAGATATTAATATTTATATTTTTATGAATAATTTATAATTTATAACAGTCACGTTTAAATAACTATATTAATAATATATCATGGTTTTGTTTAAATTGAGTGTTGTGTGTAATGAATGATACCCCTATATTGTGTCTTGTGCATGCATAAAATGGTGTTATATGTAATGAAATATTATCTTATAATTTATTGTATTGAAATATAAACTCTTTGTTTCATATAACCCAATATATCAAATAATTTATATTTATTTGAAAAAAATAATTCTAAAAAACATAGGGTGTTATATTCTACCCCATTATAATGAATTTCTCCCTAGAATTTGGTTACTATTATTGAAACTGGGGATAATTATTCTTCATAATATACTCTATTTCCCATATAACTCATTCAAATAGTTTTTTTCACCATAAATAATTGATCAGGTTAGTGGTTTTGTTTCATATAACATTCTCTCAATGATCTGAAATCTCCAACTTTTTTCCTCATAAGAAATATATTTCTCCAGTGGTATGCCTCTAAGTTCAATAAAAGTTAAGGGAAAAGTATGGAAATTCATATAAGAGATACATGAAACCCACCACATACTTGATAGATGTTTTTGGAAGAACTATATGATAGGACACCATTCTAATATGATCACAAATTTTAAACGAATCGATATACCTAGGGATTAGGTTCCCTTTCTTCTTGAATCTCATAAGAGTTTTAAATAGACAAATTATTAGAAACCCTTTATCACCAACATAAAATTCTAGATCATACTGGATATTATCATTATAACCTTTCATCCAACTCTGGGCTTTCTTGATGTGTTATTGAATGGGTTAACCCTCCCTACTATTTGATTGGCTATCTCAATTTTCAATAACGATATTTCTCCAAAAACATTCTAGCATATTAGATATCTAAATTTCATATCATGGATGGATTCTTAAGGATCATCTTAATTCTTGAGTGAAAGAGATATTTTAAAGAAAACTAAACTAAATGAGTGAGTTTATATTAACCACCTTTGAAATCCTAATAAAAATATCTCAACATATCATCTAAGGTGGGAATTATTATTTCAGACTGACCATATATCTGAGGATGATATGATTTTCTAGAACTCAAAATCATATCAAGAGATTTTTGAAGGATTTTTTATAACATTTAGGTAAATATTGGATCCTGGCCAGACATAATTGATGCGATAATCCATGAAAAAATACCACTTCATTAATGTGTATCCTATAAAGCTGATCTAGAGAGAAGTCTTCCCTGATAGATGTGAAGTTTGCTGACTTAGTAAGTTAATTTGCTATAACCTATAAGTAATTATTCACTTTAGATGTTTTGGGGAGTCTATTGAAAAAATACATGGTGATGTTTTCATGTTAACCTTGTAGTATGGGTAATGGATTTTACATCCCCTTATACTTTTATCTTTCTACCATAACTGGATAACATAAAATAAATTGAAACACAAGAATTATGATATATATCTTTAATACATCCTACTAAAAACACACTTTTAGATATCTATACATATGCATAATTTCTGAAGGAATAGGGAATGAATAATTATGTGTCTCCCCTTACAACTCCTTAAAATTTGGTATACACTTAAAACATATAGGGTTTTTAAATCATATCATTCCATCATGATAATGTTTAAACTCGTGAACATTTCTATCCTTATTTTTCAAATCTATATTTTTTATACCCCAAATTAATTTCCACAAGAATAGATGGTTGAAAATTCAAATGAGTAACCTAGGAATTTTCACCTTCCTTTTGGTTTTAAATATCTATCCTAAGAAAATAATTTTTTTGGATCTTTTGTAACCCATGTCCGGGATAAGGGAGAATGATCATTTCAAGTAAATGTATCATCCACCTTATTTTATTTCTAAGGGTGGTAATGTATTGATTATTCACAATCGTTAATTAAACTAACCATATTATTTGGCACATATTCAACTCCTTCTATATGAATATATACATTAAACTCTCCAGGTGAGTATACATATCAAAAATTTCCCAATAAATATAATGCCACCATATCATTAAGGATAAATTACCACAACTAACTAAAAATCATGAGTTCTGTAATTTTTCTCATGAATAATCCATTTTCATGAGGTATAATCTATAACAATATCATTTTGTATTATAAAAAATAAAATTATCATCTTGGATGCATCATTATATATCTCAATCCCTTCCCCACTATATGGAAATGTAATCGTAGGTGCGATGAATAACCTTCCCTTCAGTTCCTTGTTGTTTTACATGTATTGATATGTTTATAGGAACTTGAATCCCTACAGAGTTGACTTGGTTATTGTATTAGATAGTTGTGATAAATTATCTAAAAAACACTAATAATATCCATCTAAACCAGGAAAACATTGGATCTCAACCACCATGGTTGGTCTTGGAAAACATTATATATACCACATCTTCGAGGGATCCACTGATATACCATTTCATGTGGTTATATGACCCGAAAATGAAACCTTTTTTTAGAAAAAATACACAATTTTTAAATATCTCATATATTTTCTCCTTCCATAGTGTATTTAGTAAAATTTTCAGGTGATTTTCGTGCACTTCCATTATCATTGAATAGTTAAGAATATATTTTATAAAAGATTTTGTAAAATGATCAATGTTATCTATAATAGAACTATTCCTTAAATCCATGATGATATAAGGTCATTAGTAAGACTGAATTGAATCACTATAAATTTTCAGTTTCCATACCTTGTACGTAATGGTTTATTGGGTATATCCTCTTTCATGATCCTCAATTAATGATAATTTTAATGAAGATAAATCATGGAAAATTATTGATCCCCACAAAGTTGATCATAAAAGTTATCAACTTTTAGAATAATATAGGTTTCCTCAATTGTGATCTTATTCACATCCCAATTATCAATGAAGTGACAAATTGATCAATCTTTATTTTGTAAAAAAGAACATGTTCACTACATGGAGACACACTTGGATGAATGAATCCATAATCATGGTTTTACTTGAGTTTCTTATTAAATTCCAACAAATCGATTATTTCAGTCCAAAATGTAGTCTTTGAAATTGGTGTGACACAGGATATGAGTTCCATTGATAATTGACTTTTTCGTTTCGGAAGAAGGCTAGTATACTCTTCCAAAAATACATCAAAAAATTCCCATAATTTATTAATTTCACTTATGTTGAGTTTCAACCCAACCATATGAGATAAACCCACCTTATTTTTGGGAATTAAGACCCATACAATAGATTTGATCTCAATTGTAAGTCCTTAATCATTTTCACATTGATAGATGAACATAGGTTTGTTTGGAATATAACATTTAAATTAATTTATTTGAAAATTTTTTTTGGATATATGTACATAAATACAATCCATGCCAATGTTATCATAAAATTTATATAGTGGAAGAATGAAAAAATATCAGGAATCACATTCCATCAAATTTTAATAAGAGAGGAATCAATGGCTTGAGATGCAACCATCATACCATTAGGGGTTTTAACTTCTAATTCTATATCTAATAATTTGGGTAGCATCATGATACCCTTAAAAAATTTATTAGATATGGATGAATGGTTAGATACAAATTCAAATAAGACATTATCAATTCTAAAGCGTATGGAAAGTTTACCTTTCAACACATCATTATCGCATCAATTTTTAGAATTAGTGATCACCAATGATTTCCCATTATATGTCTTCTTTATAGGTTTCTAACATCGATCTCAGTCACTAACCCAAGGATTTGGGAACTTTTTATAATAATTCCCAAAATCCTTGTATTTAAAACACTATAGATTGGTTGGTGAATTCATTGCAGATTTCACCCTATTCACATCACTATTTAACATCTTCCAAACACATTTGAAATCAATTTCCTAATGACCTTACCTTACACACATAATGAATTTACAAGTCCCCTTAAAAAATTTCCCCCAATTAATCTTCCCAAACATTGATCATAAAGAAAATCTCAACTTCTCATCTCCACGGTTCTTATATTTTTCATTGAATTATATTTTTTGCTTCTTATCAAAACCATGATGTTGCTAAATAAATACCACTTTTATTTGCACTTTGATAAGCAACTGAACAATATATTCTTAAATACTAATGTATCTTATGGATAAGACACGTTTGAGACTTCGTTTTAAGACACTAAATCATTAATCAACCATTAATTTACGATGTTTGATAATACCGTAATCATACCAACAAGTCTTGAAAAATTTTCTTCCTAATTACAAACATATTCATAATACTTTTTCTTTATCTCAATTTACTCCTTCTCCATCTTCGTTAAAATAATAAGATGAAATTTCTTATTGAAAATAAGTTCTTGAACTATTCCCAATCCATGTATTGACTTTAATCATTTTTCCTTGTATTACTGAAATTATTCCACCACTGATTTATTCAACTTCCAAACATTAGATAACCAAAAGGGATTTTTCATGTTTAGAAAACTAGAGAATCCAAAATATATTTTCATTGGTTTTGAACTATTATTCATAATCTAGTGGTTAAGATGACCCCATAATGGAATGTGGTATTTTTATCATAATGGAATCAATAGATTTTTTCCATGCTTTTTTTCACTGTATGTCTAGAATGATTCATTGCCTGAGAAAGTTGTGTGAGCATATAAATGTGATTTTTCATTTCAACTCCCAAAACATTTGGTTGTCAATGAGGTTAATCATATCATTGTAAAACATACTCAACATTAACACATTTCCTTCAGGTTCAATTCATTAACTAAAATAAAAAACATATTTTACGAAGAAATAATCTTGTTGTGGATCCAAATAATCATGAAATAACACATATGGGATATATAAATAATGAAAACCACTTTAATATATGGAAATTTATGTTTTTTCTATGTTATTTATAGTCATAATCTATTTAAATCCTTCATGATGGTTATTTTTTTTTGTGAATTTCCAAATCATATCCCCCTGAAGTGTCAAATGATGTTCTTAGCAAGGCCCAATATCATTCCCCATCTAATTACCAGGTCTAGATGAATGAAAAAATTTCATATTTATTTCCAACAGGTACCTCTATGCCAAATCTACATCCACATGTAGTATTCAGGCAGGGATGTAATTTCCTGGAAACCACTTTCTCTATTGCTTACCAAAATTCTAAGACATTTTTTTACACATTGACTTATCCTTAGACCTATCCATAGACATGTTCTTATAGGTATAAATATGGTTTTCTCATCATAGTTTCCAATGTCTAGATAAACCTATCATATGATACCAAATATAGAAACCCATTATAATTATACATAGATATTACATAATTTTTATGGATATTCACTAAATCTTAGAAACTCATTGTCGGGGACCATAATTATTTATTGTATTTGGAAGAAAGAAAAAAATATGACCATAATGAAACTACATCATATAACACAACTAACTTCATAACTATAAAACTGATTTTAAATATCATAGATAAAAAAATTATTCAACATGGGGAAATAAAACATAATAAAGGGTTAGATTATATGATCATAAAGGGTAAACCAGGGAGATAGATAATCATATCAAGAAGATACAAGTTTGAGAATATGTTCATAACATTTCAAAACCGTACTGTATATATAAAAGACAATAATATTTATTCATGGAAAAAATATTTATAGTTCATAAGATATGAATCATACAGGAATAAAAGAACATGATCCATGAGGAAATAAAATTATTGAATGACATAATATTTTGGAATACACAAAATCATAGAAAATATTATGTCAGGGATACCCAAAAAAACATTCCTTACATGTTAGGATTGGGATAACGACCCATGTGTCCACTTCATCCTAGGGATAACCTTCCATATTATCTATTTTTTTCTTTTGATAATTTCACATGTTCCCCTTACGCTCATATGACATTAATCATTACCCAATTAATTGGAGGAGATATAGGTCCCACAAGTGACATAATGAAAACCATATACATGTGTTAAATATGTTAATAAAACATTAATCATATCACAACCCATGAAATTAAATGGTTTTGATAAACATTTCATCATATCATAACTTCTATAAAGGAGAAGGCTTTCAAAATCATTTGATCAATTTATAATTGCATAACCCATGGAAAAAGTAAGAGGGTTTTATATGAGTTTTATCATAGAATAACCCACAGAAGAGAAACTGGTTTCATAAAAATCCTTTCATCAAAAACCGTCAAGATAAATAATAAGAATAGTACCTTGGGTTCATTTCCCCAGTGAATCATATGTAACATCAAAATATTTCATCATATATTGATAATGATTTTACCAGATTACATGGAATGCTTCTTGAGGAAGATAAATTTTCTTTGAAATACAATTTTTAAAATAAAACGTTGTTTAAAAAAGTTAGAAAGTAAATTTTATGGAAAATAATTGAGAAATAATATGAATTCATATTCAATGAAAATAATTTTCATGTTCACTAGAACATTTGTTCTTTCTATACATGTTAAAACAAATATTCTTTTAATATTTTTTGAAAAATCAAAAACGGTATTATCTTTAAAATGACATCAATATTTCATTCAAGACAATGTTTGTTAAAAAAGTTTAAAGAATGGTAAAAATTTATATTAAATATCATTTTATAATAATTAAAATCTGTTGAAAATATGGTTTTGGAAGAAAACAAATTTTCGACAGAATATAGAAATAAATTCTTATTTTCTATGAAAATATTTATTAATAAATTTATGTACCATATAGTGGAAAAATTTTAAAATAAAATTAATAACTAGAGTAGAATATATTTAATGAGTTTTTTTAGTTATTTATGATAATATTTTATCATCAGAAACATTAGTATAATTAATCTCAAAAAATGATGATATTATAACATAAAATCATTACAACTTTGGTAATATTTAATTCCAAGCCCCATGAAAAGATATCCAAAAATGGGACTTAAAATATAATGTGCATAAATAAATTAATTATATCACATGTAAAATTGGATATATATATATATATATACATCATTAGAAAATATTAGTGCATCACATAACATATGACTCGAAAAAGGAATGCTGAGAGAAAAATCACTTTCTTTAACTCTTGACTTCTGCAGTACATGTTCAAACCACCTATATATTAAATATATGTGTATTATGAATCTATTATACAGAAATATTTATATACCTAATAATAAAAATGATTTTATTATGAAATTTATATTACATGTTTGTTAAAAATCCCATGTTAATGTTACGTTTCGAGTAATAACGACTTTGTTTTTCTTATAGGACAATATTGTTGGGTTTTCCTTACATATATCCGCATCATATATGTCTCTGGTGAAATTATGTTTTATCTTGTATTATGAAAAATATTGTTACATGGGATTACGTTTAAATAATATGTACTCAGTAATCCTAGGATGCACCAAATTCTATCCCAATGTCATGTGGGATCTAGAGGGACTCAATTACATCCTCTGTGAGTTCTTTTGAATGATAGAGAGAATCCATGATTGAGTATTCGTATGGGGAGTATAAGGACCAAGCCTTATTACATACATAATCTTCAATTTAGTAATGAAAACACTTCATATTAATATGAGGATCTTATCATTTTTTGAGCTTTACATAATTTGGACAAAACATTCATAACATTACACATTATTATAGAGTGGATACCATAAAAACAGTTTCCATTTCATTCAAAGTATTAATCATTAAAACATAAACATGACTCTTTAACAATTATTAAACATTTAACATGGATTAATTATTTGTAATAAAAATCCATTTAACTATGAAAATCATTTAAAATAATGGGATGAGCACAAAAGCTTAGTAAGGGATGATAAATAAAGAAAGAGCACATTAGTCCATGAATACTCGTAACATATAAAAGCATTTTAAAAAAGACAATATTATCAGCACATATATATTTAATTTGTGTAACATGATATTTACATAAGATCCACAAATAACATGTGGGCTTAAATATAATCATAAAGGTATCTTAGGGAACTACTTACATAATCTTGCAACCCTCACAACTACCTTATAATTTGTAACCCTCACGGCTACTATACAATTTGTGTAACTATCACTATTACACATGGAGTAACTAGGATACCGACCTCAAACATACACATAACCAATGCATTGGAGGGAAATATAGGTCCCAAAATTCATCTTAAAAAATTACAATGAACTAGAACATAATCATACAACATAAAATAATTGCATAAAAATAATGCCTTTGAAAAATTTATGACAGAATTTTAAAATAATAATTTAAAGGAAAATTTCCTTATAAATATCATACAATTGTAGTGAGACTTTATTGAGTGCATGGAATATGTATATAGACATAATTAAACATAACATAATGAAAACCCATAACATAATCAATTTAAATTCCACATAAATAACGAAGTAGAAGGTTAACCCAAAGAATGGAAATCGGGTTACGAATTTTCTTTACCTTGGGGTTTTCTTACTTAAAAATTGTTTAAAAGTCCTTTATATTTATTAAAATAGTTATATTAGTATTTTATAGAAACATTTGCATGTTTATAAAATATTATATTATCATTTCATAACATCATTTTACCCTTTAATTGATAGTATTTTTCTCCTTACACTGCATTTGGGTGAGTTCCTTACAAGATTTCCATGATTGGTTCACGATGGATGTTCTTGTTGATTAGAAGTGAAACTATAGAATTGGAATGGATTAATATTTAAATATATCCAGTAACATAAATTATACCATTTATCATTTTAAATTCTTACATGAGGATGATTCATATGGTCAAACATTAATGATGTTCGTTTAAATCATTTTACTGGTTATTTGATAAAAGCGACCTCATTTTGTTTTATAAATTAAAACCATGTGTTAAAAAGAATTATAGAACCATGTATGAGCTATGATACCTATATTATAACTTTTTTAAACCATAAAAATAGTTTCATAATAATTATTTAAGGATTAAATGAAAATTTAAATCACATCATCCATGATGTCTGTAGGTCAACACATCACAAACAATGTTTTAATTTCTTGAATAAGTGGAAGAGGAGAAAAATAATAATGATGAATTTTACATGAACATGAGAAAATACAGAATATAAATTATTTATGTTGATTTCATGCCTCTTGGGTAATAATAGATAAAGAAAGAATAATAAAATAATGGAACACAAAAGAAAATAATAATTGAGAAATCCCTTACAAAAAATCGGCAGCCTAATAGCTACTCAACATGGTTTTAGAAAATTTTAAAAAGAGAGATGAAAAAGTTCACCAATACAGAAATGAATCATAATATATATCAGATCTAGAATATGAATGAAATAAGAACATGGTATGGAAACTTGAATGTTATACCACGTAAAAGAGAACATGAATGGAAAAAAGAAAGAAATTGAGAATTTTCTTACCTTGTAGAGTAACCATTAGAACATGAAGGTCGGGACCTTGGAGGCTTGAGGAATCCTTGGGAGGACTACTAGGAAGGTGAGGAGTCTAAATATTTGTTGAGGAGGAATTGGTAATGAAGTTAATGAAGGAATGGGTTGGTATTTATAGGAAAAGTAAGGGAACATTTTAATAATTTCCAAGGGACACCTCATGAGTGGTATAAGAAAAACCATGGGCTTTCCCATAGTATAAGACACTTGGGACACCTCAAATCTTATTTATCTTTAAAAAATTTGACCAGATTTATGACATCATTATTGATGTTATTAACACACGAAAACTAAAAACTGTATTTGTTACTATTCACCAAAAAATCAACTGTTTTAGAAAAATTACCAAAAATTACCAAAACTATTTATTGATGTGTAGAATTAAAAAATAAACCCCATTTTTTGAAAATAAATTACTAATTATTATTTATTTTATTTTAAAATAAAATCATACTTAATTCGAAAATTAACGATTCTAATTCTATAACAACTTCTATATCACGATGAAAAATTAACCAAGATGTTATTATCTTAAATCCTTAAGAAAATAAAATAATAATAAAATGTACTATTCATTAGGGTCATATTACTATTCATGATTGTATTTTACTATGCACAAAATTTTTTGGTTTCCTTAGACTCTAAATAACTTACTGAACACAATTTTAGATGACAGTTTATTGAAATTCAAAACATAAAAGTGGAAAAATTATTTTTAAAGAGTAGTTATAAATTTCTACATAAAACAAAGTTCCATGAATTTATTTTTATTTTTAGAAAAACTTGTGTTGTTATATTATCCTCGCCTTCTAGAAATTGTGTTCTCACATTTTATTTACTTATTAAACAACATAGGGTACTTTTATCTCATAAAATTTTCAGACTCCCATATTGCTTCTTCAACCATGTGGTTTCTCTAAAAAACCTTTACTTGGTGGATTACCTTATTTTGCAATATATGTTCCCTTTGATCAAGAATCTAAACTGGTTTCTCTTTATAAGAAAGGTTCTCTTCCAACTGAACTGCTTCTGGACTCAATACATCTGATGAATCTAGAACATACTTTCTCAATATTGAAACATGAAAAACATTATTTACTTGAAACAAACTCGGAGGCAAAGCTATGCATTATGAAACTGTTCCAACTTTCTCAAAGATTTAAAAAGTATCGATGAACCATGGACTTAGCTTCCATTTCTTACTGAAATGCACCACACTTTTCCAAGGAGATATTTTATGGAAAACATCGTCACCCACCATGAAAGAGTAGTTTTTCCTTCTTTTATCTACATAACTTTTCTGACTAATCTTAGCTATCCTCATGTGTTATTGGATCATCCTCACTTTCTCAGCCACTTCTTCTACAAATTTGGGCCCCATAAACTTTCTTTCACCGACCTCATCCCAAAACACTGGGGCCTGACACCGCTTTCCATAAAATTCTTCAAAAGGTTCCATCTGTATACTGGAATGAAAACTATTGCTATAAGAAAACTCAACTAACTAAATATGTTGATCCCAAATTCCCTGATAGTCCATTGAACAAGCTCGATGGATATCCTCCGATGTTTGAATCATTTGTTCTGACTTCCAATCTGATTGAGCATGAAAAGATTTATTGAAAATTAACTCTATACCCAACGACTTCTAAATTCCCTTCCAAAAGTTAGAAGTGAACCTGAGATCCCAATCAGATACAATGGAAAGAGGAACTCCATGTAACCTGACAATATCTTTGAGGTAAAATCAAGAAAGCCGATCCAAAGACATTATATCTCGAATATAACGAAAATGTGCATACTTTTTTAGCCGATCAACAATAACCCAAATTTCATTGTTACCTCAAGAAGTCTTTGGTATTCCCACCAAAAATTCCATGGATATATTATCCCATTTCCACTCTGGCACTAGAAAAGACTATAACATCCCATTCGGTAACTTTTGCTCTTCCTTAACATGTTGGCATGTCAAAAATTTGATTGTTAAATCATAAATATCTCTTTTCATTCCATCCCACTGATAATACTCCCGAAGGTCTCTGTACATCTTAGTACTACCAGGATGAATAGAAAATATAGAACTATGAGCCTCACACAACAAATCTTTCTTCAAATGAGATCACTAAGCATAGACAAACTTTTTCCAAATCTAAAAACACAATCATTATCAAGGTTAAATTCTATAAACTTACCCATTTTAACAATTTCTACATTTTTCTATTTCTCACATTATTCCTTCTACGCTCGCTTAATTCTTTCTGACAACAAATAATGCACTGAAAAGTTTAGCAAAAAAGATGTATTCCCTACACCAACAACTTCTTATACAAAATTTATCAAATAATTAATCAAGGGATCATGTTCCAAACGTAGCATGGTTAATGATGCATGAGTTTTCGAACATAAGGCATCCGCTACTTTGTTTGCTTTTCCAAGATGGTAATTGATCGTGCAGTCACAATCAATTATCAGTTCAATCCATCTTCTCTGCCTCATGTTTAATTCCATCTTAGTGAATATATATTTTGGAATTTTATGGTTAGTATATATTTGACATTTGGTTCCATATAAATGATGCCTCAAAATATTCAATGCAAAAACTGCTGCTGCCAATTCCAAATAATGTATTGGATAATTTAACTCATGAGGTTTTAGTTGTCATGAAGCATAAGAAATTACCTGATCATTCAGCATCAAAACATAGCCAAGTCCCTTCAAAGAAGCATCATTGTAGATGAAAAACTCACTATTTCGGGAAGGCAAGGCCAGAAATAGTTCATTCACCAATCTATTCTTCAGTTCTTGAAAACAAACATCACATTCTTTTGTCCAAACAAATTTAACCCTTTTATTTGTTAACATAGTTATCGGGCTAGATAATCGTTCAAAGTTCTTAACAAACCGTCGGTAATAACCGACTAACCAAAGAAAACTATGAATCTATGTAACATTTGTGGGTCTTGGCCATTCATCAACAATTTTTTTGGAAGGATCAACTGTTATTCCATCCTTATTTACAATGTCCCCAAGAAAAGAAATATGTTGCAACCAAAAATAACACATGATGAATTTTCCATAAATTTTCTTTTCATTTATGGTTTGTAAAACAACCCTTATATGTTTTTCATGCTCCTCATTATTTTAGAAAAATACCAGAATATCATTAATAAATAAAACCGCAAACTTATCCAAGAACTCATGAAATACTCTATTAATAAGATTCAGGAATACCGTAGGTGAATTAGTTTATCTTAATTTCATAAAAACAAATTCATAATGACCATATCTAGTATGAAAGGCTATTTTTGGGATTTCATCCTCCTTCACCTTCAGCTGATGGTGTCCGGATCTCAATTCAATCTTGGAAAGGTACTGAGCTCCCTGGAGCTGATCAAATAAGTAAATGGTATGATGAAATGGATACTTGTTTTTAATAGGGATGTTAATAAAAGCTCTATAATCAATGAAAAGCCTCATGGAACCATTTTCTTTTTAACAAGAAAAACAGGGTCTCCCCATGGTGAAGTACTAAGAAAAATGAAACCTTTGTCAAGAAAATCAGGCAATTGATGTTTCAATTCAAGAAGTTTTATTGACTCTATATGATATGGGGGTTTTGAAATTGGCTTAGCTTCAGGAACTAATTCAATTGTGAATTTGACTGCTTGATCAGGTATGACACTAGGTAACTCATAAGAAAAAACATCAAGGTATTCATTTACCATTGGCACATCATTAATTTGAATAGTACCTTTTTTTCTAAAATATGAGCAAGATAAATTTCATTTCCATCTTTCAATAGTTTCTCATCTTCCTGATATGTTATCAATTTTATGGGTTCATTCTTGTATAAAAACTGAAACTCTTTCTGAATAAAAACTTATTTATCTCTACAGTCAATCTTAGCATGATAATCAGAAAACCAATCCATTCCCAGAATAACATCAAACTCAACCAAGGGTAAAACAACAAGGATTGCATGTAAATTCTTTACACATACCACAATAGAAAGATTCTTATAATTCCACTTTTCTATATCATTTCCCCCCATGTGTTTTAACAACAAGTTCGGGTCTCATTTGTTGAGGTGATATTTCCAATGTACCAGAAACTTTCTCAGAGATGAAGGAATGTGTAGACCATGTATCAAAAAAAACTTTAGAAAAATCTAAGTGAATAAACAATGTACCTGATACAACTTCATTGGATGGCCTAACATCTGGTGACGTAGTTACAAAAAGGATCTCACTACACCTTTCTGTTCGTAGTCTGGATTCTTTTCATCATTCAGATCTCTCTTTGGAAAGAAATTTTCATAATGAACCATTTCACCACATTTAAAACACTTTACAGTCTAATTTTCAGAATTAGTCTTAGGATCATTTTCATTGCAATCTTGGGCCATATGTCCAAAAATACAACATTTAAAACACTTCCTATTTTTGATAAGTCATTCCCCATGGTGATTCTTGCCACACTTTTCACAAATTGTAAATTGGATTTTCTTAACATCAGATTTCATTGGTTGATTCTTACCCATTTCTTGCCACATTAACCATTTCTTCTCTTTGTTTTCAAAATGCACATGATCATCAGCAAACTCTATCTCTACCCTCTTAGGAAATTGGAATAGTTTCTCATAACTTTTGAATTCATGGGAGGCTGAATCCCTTAGATTCATTGGCTTTAGTCCATTTTAAAAGGGGTTGATTTTTCTATCATGATCTAGAATAGGGTTTGGAGAATACCGCGATAGTCGGGTGAAGTTCTCTTTATACACAACCACAGAATCATCTCCCTTTTGTTTCAATTCAAGGAATTGCATCTCCATTCTAAGCCACATCACCTTAGGAAAATATTTTTCAAGGAAAATACTTGTAAATTCCTCCCACTCTAAGGCATCAAAATCCCCTCTACCCCTTATATTCCTTACCATTGACCACCACAGATCAACTTCCCCTTTAAAAAAATAAATGGGAAGGCTTACCTTTTGATTGTCTGAATATCCCATAACATGGAATATCATTTCACGAGATTTGATCCATCCTTCACCTGCTACTGGGTCTGAAGATCCATTGAATGCAGGAGGGTGTTGTCTCATAATGTTTTCCACTATTGTCATGTTCTGTTGTGGTACCTATATTGGATCTCTTGCATGGATTCCACCACCTTTTATTTCAGGTGATAGCTAATCAATTATTATCACAAACTGCTTGGTTCCAATCCCTACCATTCCGGGCTATAGTTCCAGAAGGATGTAATTATATCGATGCCTCTCCACTTTAGTATCCCTATTACTTCCGCAGACAACCAGTCTGAACAAACATATCTTAGATGAATCAACATAGTAATCTTTAAAAGCTAAAACATTTCAAATTAATTAGAGTAAAAATCATTTATGGTATTCATTTAACAACACCGTAACCCCTAAAGTTATCTATACCATCCTCTGATACCAACTATAAGGAATCGACCTTATTAAATACATAATCATGAATTTAGTCAAGAAAACACTTCCTATTACATTGATGATCTATTCAAGTATAGAGCATTAGAGAATTGGGACAAAACATTTATAACATTACACATTATTACATAGTGGATACCATAAAAACAATTTCCATTTTTTTCAAATTATAAAACATTAAAACTTAAACCTGAATCCTTGACAATTCTTAAAAATTTAACAAGGATTCCTTATTTTTCCTACACATAAATTTACCAGTGTAAATCATTTAAAAACTTGTGATGAGCACAAAATCTTAGTGGGGGATGAAAAAGAAGGAAAGAGCACATTATTCCATGAATACTCGTAATGTATGAAATCATTTTCAAAAGACATTATTGTCACCCCATATATACTTACTTTTTGTAACATGAGATTTAAAAAAGATCCACACAAAACATGAAAACTTAAATATAATCATAATGGTATCTTATGTAATTACTTACATAATCTTGTAACCCTCACAACTACCTGATAATTTGTAACCCTCACGACTACCATACAATTTGAGTAACTATCATAGTTACACTAGGAGTAACCATATAGCCGAACTCTAACTTTCACATACCCAATGCATTGGAGGGAAATATAGGTCCCACCATTCATCATAAATAATTCCCAATAACTATAACATAATCATAAAACATGAAATAATTTCATATATACATTTCATTTGAAATTAGTAAAATAGAATTTTAAAAGAGGAATTTAAAAGAAAAGTCCCTTATAAATATCATAAAATTGAAGTGAGACTTTTTAGAGTGGATGGAATATATATATAGACATAATTGAACATAATATAATCAAAACCCATAACATAATCAATTTAAATACCATATAAATAACGAAGTAGGAGGTTAACCCAAAGAATCAAAATTGGGGTAAGAATTCTCTTACCTCGAGTTTTTCTTAATTCAAGATTTTTTAAACATCCTGTATAATGGTTAAAATATTGTTATTAGTATTTTAAATAAACATTTCCAAGGTTATAAAATATTATATTATCATTTCACTACAAGATTTCACCCTTTAATTGTTAGTATTTTTCTCCTTGCACTGTTTTTGGGTGAGTTTTTACATGATTTCCATGATTGTTTCATGAAGGATGTTCTTGTCGATTGGAAGTGAAACTATAGAATTGGAATGGAGTTGTATTTAAAGATATCCATTAACTTATATTTTACCAATTATAATTTTTAATTATTACTTGAGGATGATTCATAACTTAAAATATTAATAATGTATGTTTAGATAATCTTAGTGGTTCTTTGATAATAAGGACCTCATTTAGTTATATAAATTAAAACCATATGTTAAAAAGAAATCCATAACCATGCATGAGATATAATACATATATTATAACTTGTTCCAAACATAATTTTTTTTGATAACCTAACTTGAAATAGTAAATGAAAATTGAATTCACATAATCCATGATGTCGGTAGTTCGGCAAATCAAAGATAATGTTTTTATTCCTTGAATAAGTGGGAGAGGAGAAAAATAATGATGGAGAATTTTCCATGAAAATGAGAAAATCCAGAATATACATTATTTTTGGAGATTTCATGCCTCTTGGGTAAGAAGAGATGAAGAAAGAATAATAAAATAATGGAACTCAAAATAAAATAATAATTGAGAAATCCCTTACAAAAATTTGACAGCCTAACGGCTACGTAACAAGGTTTTAGAATAAATTAAAAAAGCGGGGGAAAAAGTCACCCATCCATAAATGAATTATAATATAGATTAGATCATTAATTAAACAGATATAATATTATGGTATGAAAACATGAGAGATATACAACATTAAAGGGAACTTGAATGGAAAAAGAATGAAATAGATAATTTTATTACAATGTCGTGTAACCCGTAGAACATGAAGGATGGGACCCTGGGCGATTGAAGAAGCCTTGGGAGGACTACTAGGAAGGAAAATAAGCCAGATAGTTTTTTTATGAGGAATTGGGAATGATGTTAATGAAGGAATGGGTTGGTATTTATAGGAAGAGTAAGAGAATATTTTAATAATTTCCAAGGGACACCTCATGAGTGGTATTTGAAGAACCAAGGGATTTTCCATGGTATTTTCCCATGGTATAAACCACTTGGGACACCTAAAATATTATTTAACTATACACAAGTTGAAAAGATTTATGAAATCATTGTTATATCATTATTGATGTCATTAACACACCGAAACTAAAAACTGTATGTTTTTACTATTCACCGAAAAATCAACTATTTCAGAAAAATTCCGAAAATTCACCGTAACCATTTCATGATGTGTAGAATTAAAAAATGAAGTCCATTTTTGGAAAATAATTTTTTAAATATTATTATTTTAATTTTTAAATAAAATTCTACTTAATTAAAAAATTAACAATTCAGATTTTATAACTTATGTATCACGATGAAAAATTTACCAAGATGTTATTATCATAAATACTTAAGAAAATAAAATAATAATAAAATTTACTATTCATTAGGGTCATATTACTATTCATATTACTATTCATAAGGGTATGTTACTATTCACAAAAAACATGTTGGTTTCATCAGATTCTAAATAACCAACTGAACACAATTATAGATGATAGTTTCATGAAATTCAATACATAGAAGTGGAAAAATTATGTTTAAAGGTTAGTTATAAATATCTACTTAAAGAATGTTCCATGAATTTCTATTTATTTTTAGAAAAACTTGCGGTCTTATAGGGAGACAGACAAATAATTTAGAATTTCATAATTTTTTGGAATATTTTTTCCTATCCCAAGGTAGGTTTTCCCCCTATTTTTTTGATGAGTTGTAGTTTATTAGGTGGATGTACTTAGTTATTGATAAGAGGGTGAAATATCATCTTATGTAAGTCATGTACATTTTAAGGACTTTTCATTTGATTGGGTTAATCCCACAATCGCACCACCTCCATAAGATCATATAGAATGACTGGTATTGGAAAACTGATAGAGGGATCTGAGGCATCTCCATGTTTCTGTTGGGATTTCTAGATTGCTTTCCCATAGGTATTTGATTTATATAGTGCCTCTGTAGGAATGTGACCAAAATCCTTTGTTCACCCACACCCTTATCATCCAATTCATTCTCAACGTCTATGTCCTCAACCTCCATCTCCTCATTCAAGTATGGAGAACTCATACTCTAAGGCATATTCATCATAGTGTATGGTATATGTTTTGTGAACTATGTTAATAGAAACTAAAATGATCTCTTTATGTGACAAAAGTTCAATTTTGCATGATTTTTTCGATTCCCTAGATATTGATGGAAAAAAATCAGTACGATCTATATAATGTATGGGAGCAGTATGTAACACATTCAATAATTCATTTTCCTATGTCTATTGATTGTGTTTGCCTCCAGGAGGTGTATGCAATATCTCCACCCATGGTGATGAGGTAATTTTTTGTTAGTGAGGTTTTGATCATATAGTTGCATGTGTTCATTCCAATGAATTTCGAGAGAATTAGGTATTGAATATCTATCCACACTTTTACTGATCATCTTACATTTCACCCTATTTATATGGTGGAGTGATGGTTACAAAGGTCACCTATTCCAAGGAATTATCTAGCATCACCTATCTAGAATCCGCCATGATTTAGAGAATGTCTGTGAAGGTAAATAAATTATATATGGTATGACCCTGTATCCAATGGAAAGGGATGTAGTCAGAATGATCAGTGAGTTTTTCATTTTTTGGTTTCCTATGATCTAATAGCTTGAGTATGTTATTCTACATGTCTAAAATAAAATAAAAGGGGACATGATAATTTTTAAGGAGTGTGATTTGTTCATTTATTCCTCAAATCATGGGTGATGTCTATCTATTATTGTTTATGGACAAGGGAAATTTTTTTTTCTTTATATCTGATGGGAGGCACAGATTGATTTTGGGCATACATGGGTGTTGAAATGGGAACTACTACTTCTTATAGGGTTATATTAAAAGTTACTGACTTAACATGCATTTTCCCTATATTTAGGGAATAGTGTGGGATTTTCCTTGTCCATGGCGGCTTGGAGGTCTTGTGTTTTCTCATTGAGGAGCTATGGCGATGAAGCATTCGCCATCATTCATCATCCTTTGAAGTCTGCAAAGTAGATTTTCTTCTAGCTTGTTGTGTCCTATGATCTGTTCATGTTTTTTTGGTTTGTTATAGCTCGTGTTTGGAATGGTGGATCCCCTTGAACATGTTCTCTTGTTTTGTTTTGGTTGGTTTGATTTGTGTCTACAATGTTCCCATTCTGTCTTGGATCATTGGGATGTCTTGTAGGTTCTCACTTGGCCTCAAAGTGATTTTGTAATTTTGGGGTTTCACTTAACCAAAAAGTGTTTTCAAAAATCAAAAAAATTGATTTTCAGTCAGTGTGGGATTTATTTAGAGTCCAGTTAGAGGACTCTTCTAGGTGTTATTCCATTTCTGAAATCTCATTGAATGTGCATGGATACTTCATTGAGATAAAAAGTTTTTTTAGATCATTTAGAAGATTATAAACATATATTTCTAGGGTAATCACTTTGAAGAGAGGGATACTGAGTGAGTAGGGTAAATATTTCCAACTATTGATGAAGTCAAAACCCTCTCATTATAATTTCTCAAGTGATATTATTAAAACATATCAATTTTTATTTTTGTTTAATAACTAATAATGGTTTTGATAAAAAATGTATTTCCATCCCACAATCTATCCTTATAGAAGGATACTATACCAAATGGAGGTTTTTCCCACCACGGTACGTGAAAAACAACTAATATTGGTTTCCTCCTACAGATCTTTCAGTTCGATCATCTAACATCATCGAGAAATGATGTTTGTAGTATTTTATTATCAGTCTTACTCACCATCAATGGTTGGGAATATAGGTTGGTAAATATTTGTTGGGGGAAAATGTCATTCAACCTTTCAATATATGTCTTCTTCTCGAGCTACATGGGCATGTTCCACCTCTCCATGGATTTCATTCATGTATCCATGGATTCAATGGTGTTGAGGATTCATAGAGGTACTACTATCAGGGGAGAATCATGTATATATGGTGTGGGGATGGATTGATGATGTCACCCTATAATAATATCCTCATGATTCTCGATGTATGTTGTGACTTAAAGATCACCCTAATTGTTGTTGGGGGGTATTCAATGTAATGGTGGAATTTTTTGATTGTCCTCAACTTTCTAATTTTTGTAGACTATTTTCATGAATCTAGAACCATTATAAAGATAAAATTACACCTTTTTTGGTGATTTATCTCTATCTGAACATTTGGGATGAGGGATATTCATATCCTCCTAGACACAATACTAGGTGGTATTGTTTCCCTTCAGTATTTTCTCATTGAGTTTTCTGAGATTCCATATCACATCTTCAGTCTATATCAGTTTTTCCCCATGAAGGAATTATAGATCCTCACAGTTGTGAGTAGGATGTCTCTACAACATTCTATTTATCATTTTATATTCTCTACCATAGAGGTGGAAATTCATTATTTAGAGGTTCCATGTTCTCGAATATTCTTTGAGTCCTTGAACATGTAGCCTTAGTTTGTGAATCTAGATCACCGTACTCTTAAGGTTAATTTTTGACAAGCCTTGCCTCAAATTAGGCATATTGTTCATCATAATGTTTTGTGTTTATGTAGGTGATATTCAATGAGGTGTGTCATGAAAAGGAGGTTATCACATTACTATAAATGTAATATAGTAATCTAGCACGACTTACTCCTCCTTAGAGGGTTGCATTAGTGTCATTTATCAGACCCCGAATAGAATGGACTATTTTATATAATGAAAATTATGGGGCTTTACTGTATTAATTATATGTTCCTTCTAAATAATTCTATAAATGGTGACGTTATGGGAGATTTAATTGTGCTTTCTGGATATTACCTCAACATTAAAGGTATGTTTTATGGAATGTGGAATGAATGTGATGATGACAGTAAATAGTTATCACTAAACTTGGATAAGGATGATTTCATTCAGGGGATGATGATGATTAAAATTCCCCAATACCATACAGGTTTGAGTGGATTCATGGATTCTATTGGCACTTTCTAATCCTTTTTTTGTGGATTTAATGATTCCAATTGATCATCTCGTGGCTATTGATATGTAAATTTATATATAAATACTCATATACCTATGGGTTCAGTTTGATCATGAATCTCTACCAATTTCTCCATTACCCTCTCAGGGTTTTATGAAACTGGTGATACTGATAGAGATAAATTCCCCCCCCCCCCACCCTATGGAATGGGGTTGGTTTCTAGATGACACTGATATTTCCTAGATTATCTCTAGGATTGATGATCTGATAGGTTTAGGAACTTGTAAAAATTCCCCCAACATTGTTGGATGAGATCATTCATGGACAACTGATATGATGAATACTATTGTGATCTATTTGATTGGGGGAAATTGTTCTCATGTATGAGTTATGTGAAATAGATTCATATGATGTGAGTTATTTTCTATGGTAATATTTCATGTGGTCCATAGATTTTTATTCCTTGTCTTAAATAGGATTCTCATTCTTCAATGGTCCCAACATAGCTGTCTTTTGGAAACCCACCCACTCTATTCGTAAGTCCTTTTAATCTTTTATGTGGGGGATATTTGTTGTATTGACAAACTTGTGGATTCGTTATACAATCCCATGATTTATCCTATGTATATGACATTAGAAAACACCATACCTATTGAAATTTGTTATTATAAGGATGCATTGAAGTGAAACACTCCATACATTCCACATCCGTGGTTATGAATACTTAAAATGGCCTCGAAAACCATTTTTCAAAGAGTTATGGTGGATTTACCGCAATCATGTTGTATATTTTCTCTATTATTTTCTAGTATCTGGTTTTGGGCCATAGAGATAGTAGCCATGTATATTTGAAAGTAGATTATGTGTATGTTTGGAAGGTTACTATAATATCTTATATTGGGGATGTGTCCAGCCTTCAATCATTGATGAGATTTGCATATGTGTTTCTGTATGCAGGGAATGAAATTGGTCTCTATATTATCTGGGATCTTATAGATAAAAGTAGTGATAGTCCAAAACAAGGTTGGGATGTTTTTATTGATTAATCTATCAATATATTCATGTGGTTATATTCTTCATCATATTAATATGACTCCACACGGTCATACCATTGAGGTTTCTTCTCTAGGTCACCAACTAATCATGGTGAAGAGTTGTTGATATATTATGTGGCACTATAAACAGTAAACTGTAATATTTTTAGAAACTCCTTATAAGATGGTTTTGTAGTTTTGATAAACTCTCTATAAGAAGGCATATGTATAAGGGTATGATTTCTTATTGTAGGAGAGATATCACTATGGGGAGGTTGACCATAATAGATATCAGTAGTTGTGTCCAAGTGATCCATCACCTCACTACTACAAGGAGGACTATCATGGTAATGATTACCTTATACATTGGTTGAAGAGTCAAAAGACCCTTGTGGTGTTACATATATTCCTTGGAAAACCTTAACGACACCAATATAGAGAGGATGAGGCACATGAGCCTCATTATAAGTCATAGAAATAATATATATACCTTCTTTTTACGGATATGTAGGGATATGAGCCTAGTTCATGATAGTTTCGAGAATATATTGATAACTATATAATGTGGTGGGGATGTGAGACTTCTACTAGGAAGATATTTGAGTATTCCAGAGAGATTCTATATTATCAAAAGAGAATATGATCATCCCTATAGGTGGTTCATGAAATTTGATGATCAAACCTAGATGAAGAGGGGATATATGACCGATTCCAATACTCATTCCACATCGGAATATGTGGAATGAAACCCAAAATGAATAATGGTATATGATCCTTTACATATATAACCTCAGTAAGATTCTGGTTCATCTTTTGAGAAGTAAAATTAGGTATATAACACAAGAATCAGTAAGTTGCTGTAATATCTCCAGTTGACTCATTAGTAGGGATATGATCCTTCTCGGAGGTGATTTTGATATTTTACTGAAAAAGTATTTCTAAGAGGGTATATAGGTCAGTATTTTCCATTTGGAGTATTTTACTGGTGTTTTTTAAGAATGAATATGTACTTTTCACAATGAATGTGCAAGTAAAACATGATGATTCCATATTATAATAAATATATGATCATGACCATGTACCTTTTGAGTACATCACCTGATGTTTTTTTAATTTAATGTGCACCTCTCCAAAGGAATTTTCCAAAATGATTTTGTGAGACACTATCTGAATGGGGATATATGCCCAGTCTTATTCCTTTGGACCTTACCTCTAGTATTTTTTGATTAGAATGTGCACCAGTCCCAAGGCATGTTTTAAACTGAGATCATTATCCTTGGTTGGAAAGGGTGTCTGAGTCCAGTGTAATGCTTCGTTCATTATAGGAAAATATTGATAATACACATATATGATAGAAACAATGTGTGTATTCTCTGTATTATCCACATGTTCATCCTAATCATGGTGATATATCAGTCTGCTATCAGGATAGAAATATGTACTTTTCCCATTATTTTTACCATTTTTGGAATGTTCCTACATGGCTCTTCTGGTGTTTCTATAATATAGTGAAACATTCTCATTGTGTGTGCTCGAATGTATATTGTGCATTTTCAATATCAAAAATATACTATCAATTATCTTAAATTGATAAAAGAATATTTTCACTCCATTCATCCTTGGGTGTTTGGAATATTCCGAAGGGTTTTATGTGTGGGGGGAAGTGATATGTGCTTCCCCATTCCTATTTTGGGAATATTCTGGAAAAAATAATTTGAGAGAGAAAGGATATGATCCTACCCACTAGATATAGCTAGAATATATTGACGTGATTCACTATTAGAGTAAAAGATATTACCCCACACCCATTTATCAAAAAAATTCTATTCTTAGTGGGACTTAATTTGTAGCAATTCATGAGACTTCATGTTAACTATTTATTAGGATATGACATTAGTAGGTGACTGAGGTGAACAAGATGGATGACAGTGGGGATGGTGGTTGATAGGCTCCCTCCTCAGCGTCTCCTAAACTAGATGGATCCATAGTCGACTCCTTGATCAACCATCTTATGATATGCGAGTTAGTTAATTTTTTCTTTGTAGTCATTCTTTAAATTATTTAATGGTGGTGAAAAGTTTCACTAGTTTTATTTCAAGATTCCATAAGTGAGAAAAACATTCCAAATTTTTTACCTCAATACCTTTACAAGAATCCTAAAAGGTAGGAATAATACAATGTTAGTAGTATTCCTAAACAACCATTGTTTCGGATTCTTTCATCAGGGCACATGCACATGTCCATTTGAGAATGATGACATACTGGTTGTTTCACCACATTCCTTCTTTCCAAAGGCAGGCAACATCTATCGATTATTCAGGGATATTTTCTCCTTGATCGAAATGAGATGATGGGATGTCGGTCCCTCCTTATGTGGATTTCTCTATGAAACTCGTTTACTAGTCCTGGAATCCCTCATGGATTAAGATGTAGTTCATGAAACTCTTATTTATGCCATGTCTTCATGGACGTTGGTTATTTTCACCACTTCTGTCATGACATCCCAATGAGGTCCTATCAGGGCAGCAACCATCGGTTAGGGGAGTAGTCACTTTGGACATCACAATCGTGCCTAGAAGCTGGAACACTGGAACATCTGGGTTTCTTCCCCATATTATAGGGATTCTTGAGGGTAAGGAAGCCTAAGTAATCCCATGTATAATGTGGGGAATTGTATGAAATATGCATGTCTCTAAGGTTTTCCTCAGCTTCCCATGTTTAACACACGGTATTCCAGGAGTTTAATGTCTGGAAGAGATGGATCATACTGATAAGAACAGTGGAAAGAGTGGATTAGGGGAGTGAAACTTCAGTAGAGGGAATGAATATTGGGGCTAATGTGTGGTTAGTGACATGATTACTACTATAGAGAATGATAGATGAGGTGGAATGATCCCACTGGGATGTGGCGACCTAGGTTAGAATCTCGATGGGTGATGGAGGGTTGAGAGAGGATAAAGAATGAGATGGAACTGATGTGAGGATGTTAGTGATGTTGGAATTGAGCCTCAAAGAGACTTCCTACGTATCCCTATGGAAGGGAATCAAATTACACATTTTTTGGCGGGCGATGGGACACTTGAGTAGGTGCCCTACGTGGATGGGTGCATGGATGGGAACTGGAGATAGCGAGACCTCTAGGTTGGGGCATGGAATTAGGTTGTGTGTGGAGGACAATGACATGGTGACATCTTGGAGCATATGCGTGGTTAGCATCCTGAGAGTTGGTCTAATGCCAGAGGGGAAAACCAGAAATGTGGGTCCCAGTGGTGGGTACTACAATGGCTTACTGATGGATGGGGTCACAATGGCTTACCACTGGATGGGGTCACAATGAATTACCGCTAGATGGGGTCACAATGGCTAACAGCTAGATAGGGTCACAACAGCTCATAGCTGGATGGGGTCACAACGGATCACCACTGGATGGGGTCACAATGGCCCACCGCTTGATGGGGTCATAAAGGCTCACCGTTTGATGGGGTCACAACAGCTTACAACTGGATGGGGTTGAATCTCATGGAGGCTTGCTACGTGACCTGTCTAGGAGACAAGGATGAAATCACACATAGTTCGAGCGGGTATAGTTTAACGTCATGTGGGATAAAAGGGGGCATGCAGTTTAACGTCATATGGGATGAAGGTGAACTAACATGAAGGGGTCAGAACAACTTGGTGTTGGTCTTGAACCTTAGGGGGGATTCCTATTTACCCTACATAGGAGACAAGAATAAAAGTCCACGTAGTTCAGAATGAGGTGTTGGTGAACCAACATGAACGGGTCGGGACCAATGGTTATTATTCTTGAACCTCAGGGATAATTCCTACGTACCTTGCCTTGGCAAGGATCTAAGTCCACGTAGTTCAGAATGAGGTGTTGGTGAGCCGACGTGAAGGGGTCAGGAGCAATGGTTGTTGGGATTGAACCTTAGGTAGGCATCCTACGTACCATTCCTAGGAGATAAGGATTAAAATCCATGTAGTTCTGAATGAGCTATGGTGGCTTACACTGTAGGCTGACTATAGAGGATATAATGGTCGATGATTACTCTTAGCCCATTTGAGTCATTATCGGTATGATAAACAAGAGGCATCAAAGACCTGACGATCATGTCATGAAAGGTGAGTCCATGGGGAGTGGAGTGGGGATTACATGTGGTTTGCGAGCCAAAGAGTAAACAAGGTCTTACTCATGGTTAGTATCCCAAGGAGATAGAGATTGGTACTTACTCCAGGATGGAGGCCTGGGTGGCGACAGAGCCCAACAAGAGAGGGATTTGGCATGGAAGAGAGGAGGGTTTTGGTGCCCATCCACCTCCTCCCTTTTTTCTTTGGAAACGATGTAGAAATGAGGAGTAAGTGTACTACATCCTGCAAGAAAGGGAAGGGGCTTACACCAAGATGGTTTCCCTTCCCCTCAGATAGGCACCACTCTAGCAAATTGAATCTCATACTATGTGAGGAAGATTACACTCTCATGGAGACCAGTGGGTGTAGAGAATGTCTGAGATGGGGCACCCCATGTAAAGTGTATGGGGTGAGATCACAGTTTAACGTCATGTGCTGAGGATATTGGTGCTTGGTAGTTTAACATCCTACATATCAGATGATGCGAGTTCACTCGGCACCGCAAGGACTTAAATGATGGATACCCGCCTACCCTTGGGGAAGGGAAGGCATCAGTAATGCCATGTTGTTGGGTTGTTGTGGAGTGATCTATTGTTGGGAACATGTTTTCATGGCTATGTGAAGAAGAAATATCCATTAGCATGACTATGAGAAGAAGCATGAGGCAATGAAATGAAATGGGAAGTGCCACTCAAGAGACTTTGATGTTAGTCCATACAAGCATTTAGTGTCGTACAAGAAAAGGGTGTATAGTATAGATGTTTTATGCGTAAGAAGATCCCGAAGATAGTGCCTGGAAGAGAGACATCAAACATGTGTGAAAGAGCACACACAAGGAGGATGGGTTGCATGCAAATGGAGAAGTTGTGTAGGAAAGGTCGGGTGAGCGGAAAGGACGGTTTGTGTGCAATAGAGGATGGTTTCACGTAATAGGCGCACAACTGGGACAGCTGCATGAAAAAGGGTGGGTGAGTAGAAAGGAAGGTGTGCACACAATAGAGATTGTTTAGGATAAAAGGGGGGAGAGGTTTTTTGAACACTGGTGGAGGGGTTTGCGTGCAATTGGACCAGTATGTGAGGACTTTGGTGAGGGTCAAAGTCTAGTGGTACCACATGAACATGGACCCCCGAGAGACCTGTTGCAGAAAATACCATACCTGGAAGTCATATTTTGTGCGTGGAAGAGGTGATTTCTGTGCATATTAGATGGTTATGATTCTACAACCACTGGAAGGGGAAGCAACACCCTTCTATTTATAGGTGCTCAGGGTCATCGGGTCTGTGCGAAAGTTGACTGGCATGGAAAACCCTGTCTTGGTGTCGGTGGCACGGAATGTTCCATGTCCATGAATAAAAATTCTTCCGGTCCCAATATTTTTATTGTGGGAAAGAGGTTTCTCATGCACCACTTGTATTTTCCGTGCAACCATTCGGTTCCACCCAGAAATGGTCGCTGAGTCAAAATATGCATTCGTTTTATCCAAGGATACCCTCTTTAGGGCTTATGCAGATTTCAACGTCTACAATTCCCCCCCCCCCCCCTCGGAATCGGATCTTCAATGGTTTGAAAAGGTCAGATTTTGAGGTAAATGACGAGACGCCCAATCTCCTAAGGGCAGAGTGCATAAAACCCTTAAGTCACGCATAATGCATTTTTCACGTGTGCGGAAACCCCTCTCTGTTCCTATAAAAACCCTTAGGGGTCCCATAGACCGTATGGATTTTCATGCACAATAAGCTTGGATCTATCATGCATAGAAAATATGCCTTTCCATTGAGCGTAATCTGACCTTCGTTGCACATAATCCCTCGAATTTGGTCATGATTTTAAGGTATGTGTCGGTTGTTTTGTGCCACTTACTCAGTTTTTAACGCTGATTTCAGATTTTTCATGTGCTATTCTGGCCTTTATGCATGGTCTCCTTCAGAATTTACCAAAAGACAGTGGATTATAATTTGGGCGACACTGAGAGAGAAGCTATATATGCTGCTCGAAGGGCCGATATGGCTGAAAACCCTGAGGTTTATGGTGCCTAGAATGTTGTATCCTACAACTAATCTCTCTTCAACATGTTTACCCCAGCATAGAAAGAGTATGTGTTGTCTGACAACCTACTGATATGGGACATTGGTATTTTAGAGGAGGTACCTTTGCCAAGATTCGAAGTTGATACACCGCAATCATGGGTGACCCACGAGGATGTCCTCCCCCATATAACATCACTAAAAAAAGAATATTTCTAGATAAATAGACACAGGGATGTTTATGTCCAGAACCCCATGACCAGAACCATCTTGGGAAATAATCCAGTCTCCAAGGATTATTTAGCCCATTATGAAAGTACATTTCAATATTGTATCACCGATGAGACTAAAGGATGGCTACAGGACTGGGACATGAGGTCTGCAGGTAATTCTAAAAGTGGGTGGGCCTGAGTGCATTGGGTACGCCAATCATGCGATCAGTTTGGGGAAGTAGTGTGACACATCAGGTTGTTCGAGGTAGTGTGGACATCATAGTTCCATTTCTACTACCAACAAGAACTTGATCACGATATGTTTACCTGATGTTCCCTTGATACCAACACCTTCTATGTCTATCGTGGGAAGGTTGGAATCAGTCTTTGGGATGTTTATTGTATCGGCGATATCCCATTGGACGGGCACTAGTACGATGAATTTCATCCAATGGGGAACATCTGAGGAGATGGGTCACAAACTTCCATCCTGGCATTTCATCTATTAGAGCTGGCCAAGGACAGGCCAGGGTCAAAGTCTTCTTAAAGGACATTGCCTATAAAAAGGGTTCAGCATGTTTCTACAAAAAGACTCAAATATCAAGATGTCGGGGTGAGGAAAATGGTGTTCGATCGTGGAAAAGAGGATAAAAGTGAATCATACTAGAGGATCCTAGAGGTGGTGGAATATCAATCACAGGGCTTTAGTGTGAATGAAATCCCATACCTAAACATCAATTATACCGGATTTCATGAAACCTTTCTTAGTGGGTGGCGTCTGCCAGTGGGGGACAAAAGGATGGGAGTGTCTACAGAAACATTGGTGATGGATGGCATTGTGGATGCTAATTCGAGGTTATACTTGGAGGTCCCTGTGTTGGCCCATCTGTACGCCATCCTAGGGTGTATTTCGAGATGGGGTTCACTAAGGAGGATCTGTGGCCCTTTCTAAAGCCTTCATGGGTGGGACATAGCTCAATGTGGCAGATACACCTTCCCAAACACCATTCTAATCCCAGTTAATGGTCTGCATCCATCCTTGTTGGACATTGCAAGGGCTTTGTCGTTGCCACTCAACGAAGAGGGGATACATATCAGGATCGGAAATCATTCCAATTTTACTTTTAGTCTCTTCCCCACCCCGTCTAGCCAGATGATCGACAATGGGAAAGGCTCACTGGAGAAAAATGAATACTTCCAGAGCATTAGAGGTGGGGTTATTGTGGCCCAGGTCTATGGGAAGATTCTATGCAAGCCTTACGTGCGATCATGATTTTCCAGGAAGTTTAGATGCCTCAAGTGGATTCAAAATAAAGTGTATACATATGTCCTGAAGAAGAGGTATCCCTACTTTTTATGCCAAATGCGGCTGATGTTTACAACTTATGGCTCTAGTGAAGTCATTACCTTTCCCCCACCAGAGTTGATTCCATCCTTTCAATAAAATATTCCAAAAATTGGGATGTGGAATACCATGAAGGGATACTGCAGAAGCGAGTCTGGTAGCTCAATGTGGCCAGTGTAGAACCTCAGCAGTGAGAGAGAAGACAAGGCGTCGTCAGGGAGGAAAGGCTCACAACAAGTCAGGCAACTGGGCCAGTATAGGCTGGGACAACAACAGTGGGAACGTCACCTGGTGTGGTTGTACCCTCATTGTCTGGGGGAGTGGGGCTCGTGAACAACCTCAGAAAGTAGTCAGGGAGCTACCCGAGAAGTAGATAAGGTACCTTCTTTAACCTTACAATGATGAAATCATCCCTACATTGTGTTCTGCCTGGTTGACCCTGCGACAGTTGACGGGCACCAAATCCCATTGGAAAAAGATACTACGAGATAGAATCTAGCTCCAGAAGTTAGAAAACTTTTGATTGATGACAAGGTGAACTTCCATTGTCAGTATGCATATAAGACATCCATGGATGCTATTCATGCCATTGGGGTTGGTGTGAGGAACCACCTCTCCTAGTGAAGGTAATTCTCTACTAGGACCATGAACCAAAAATAATTCTATCTGAGGATAATGACAATGATGAGGATCCATAGGGCAGTGAGTTGAGAGAGGAAGAGGGAGAAGAAAGGGAAGAAGAAATATGGGAAGCTGAAAAGGATCTTGGAGGTGGGGGATCTCAAGATACATCCCACCAATTCACTCCTAAAGAGAGTTTCAAGATTGCTAGCTCTGGCATGGAAATAGTTGAGCTACTCTAGGTATGCCTCAATCTTTATCATAGACTTTCCTCTTTTCATCATTCACAATCTTCAATCAGATTTTTTATACTGCTTATACGCATATTGTCACCGGCCAAGAAGCTCCATCCATAGGTGGGAGGACACACCAATATAAAAAGGTGGTGTGACAACACCCATCATTGAATTGACAAGCACTGAAGGATATCGTACAGTGAAGGCACCAGTAGAACTGAAATGTCGGAGGTTGATGCATTGAGCTCTTGTAAGTTTCAACACTTAGACATCTATATTTTTCATCAGAGAGCTCATCTGATTAGGGAATTCAATGTTTTTGAAGTAATCATTCCATTGGAGGCTCGATAGACCACTGAATCTAGACCATCTATGGATGCCCTGATGGCGAACTCACCGACTCACTCGGGACACACTTATCAAACTGAGCCGCCCCGGGCACATGATGAGCAAAGGGATGTGGAAACCGAAGACATAAATGGCAGGGCATGGCCTGAAGTTAAAAATGGTTACATTGGTGAGGCTGATATGAGATATGAAGGTCACCCACATTTCGAGGAGCCTAATAACTTGGGAGGAATACTAGAAGGAGAACATGCCATTAATATTATGATTACATTCCCTGACTATCAACCTGCAGACCCTAATGAGATGGATGACTATGATTCTGAAGCAGCCGATGAGAGATGGAGGATGTGACCTAAGGGGTGGGATTATAATAAATTCTTCCTCATTCCGCCATAGGAATAATGGATAAAACAGATGGGATCACTCCACACCTATATGTGCTTTCACTACACTAGAGGGGTTGATGCACACCATCTTCATCTAACAATCCATGACTACATGGATGATAAGATATGGGAGAACAAACAACGCTCTGACATTTTCCAGTACTATAAAGTGTCAGGGAATACCTAGCCATTCCTAAAGGCGGATATGGAGGTTTGATTCATTGAAGTGAAAATGAAAGAAAGGGGAAAATCATTGCAAACTGGTCTGAGCTTTTTGAGCAATTGAGGGGCCAGATGGCAGAAGCCCAGGAGCAGATAGTGGAGGAGAGTTACAAAAATATTGAGCTTCAAACCGAACAAGAACAAGTACTGGTTAGGGGAAATGAGTTGTGATCTGCAGCTTCTGATGAAGAGAAGGATCTCAGGGGGTGATAAGCAATGCTGGGGGCCACAAACCAGAGGGTGGAAACAGTCGAGAAATTTATCCAAAACGTTGATCCTTAAGGGACCTATTTTTTTGTAGAAATCATAAACCTATCCACTTTCTTTTCTTATTATTTTGAACTACAAGCATGAATGGATTATTCAATTTCCTGTTCAGTTTAATGCATTCCGAACGTAATCGTGAAATTTCTAGAAATCCATCCCTAAGATCACATGGGTCATTCCTGATGTAAAAAACAAGGGATGTTCACATAATCATTTCATTTGAATGTGGGAGTTCTAACAAAACTTTGGGAATCCAAGGTATAAAAGACATAACTAGGTTTTTGAGAAGAAGAGGGTGGCGACTTGACTAGAGAATGAAATTATCAGAATAGTCGGGTTGTCATTTTCCCAATGTGCTCTAGTGCACGAGTGGGGTAATGCCAGTGGCGTTAGGACCAACCCGAACATAGGGGAGTGGAATGTGTGAATCACGATACCCAAAATTCAGAATGTTGTAGGGGTGGCTTGAAAATGTATGATAACTATTGACTGTGTTTGAAACACAAAATCCCTATTGTTTTAGATTGATATGGGGATTACAAAACAAGGTCTGACCACTGACCATGTTTGAAAAAAAAGGACTGACTTGAAATTTCATCATTTAATTTTTCATAACGTTAGCCCGGGAGAGTAGGCAAGCCATGTGAAGAGAATCTGTACTGTTAGGTGGTTTAATTAAACATGAATGAATATGAGGATCAAAATAAAGGGTAAACAAAGTGTGTAGGGTGGAGTGATTGGTTGTTCAAATGGAGTCCAAAACTCTTTAAATTATGCTATCATGGTGGAAAGACGTTAGGTGAGTACATCAGTCTGATTAGGGATCATACCTTCTTCTGAATAGGAACTCTCTGGTGAGGACCAGGAATGCATTGCAGTTTTATGTCGTACCAAGGATGATGATGAAAACATAGTTTAATGTCAGGCGGTGTAGATGATATGCACAGTTTTAAGGCCATATTACCTGGACCATGATTGGGGGCCAAGGGGCCAATGGGGTTAATGACCCTGGGCTTGGGCCTGAGGTAAAATGTTTGTGCATCACTACGTATCTCATAAAGGAGAGAATAAATCCAAAAGTAGTTCTAGGGCACAGTGTGGTTTGAGACCATCGCTGGTAGGTGAAATCTTCTTTGATGAGAAAACAAGTGTATCCCATAGTTAATATGGGGCATCCAAAACTTGTTTAAGGTAGAACAACAATTTAAAGTCATACATTGAGGACAAGGTAACTCATAATGGGATTGTGCAGCATGGTACATATCCCGGTGAGAATGAGGATAGTAGGATCCGATATCATTATGTGTTCCCGAATGATTTTAGACCCATGGGCCAGAAAAGGGATAGGATTTATGAGATTCCTAGGGATGGACCCGAAGACGATATGTCTAGGCATTCCTATGTATCCCATAAGGGTGGGAATCAAGCCATACATTGTCCTAGAAGGTGTCATGAAGTTTGACGACTTGCAGAAAGGACGTGGGGTGATCCTAGTTTATGGTCATAGAGCTCAGACCATAGATAGAAAGGAGTGAGGGAAACACATGGTGTGGTAAGTATAAAACCCTACGTGAATGAAGACATAAGTCCATACTACCATGTGCACCCTAGGAAGGTTCTAGGTCGAGGGACCAAAAATGAAAGTCAGGATGGGCCCATGGAAACGTTTGTGGGCATTCCTACATATCCCCAAATGATGGGGATCAAGACATACGTAGTTCTGGAAGTGTCATGGTAAGGTACTAGTGATAGGGATAATAAGTGCATGCGAGTCTGGCCTCCGCACCAAAAGAAGTGGCATTTGATAGATCTTGTTCATCCTTTAGGATGAGTGTGTGTTTTTTTTGTGAAGAGATGGACTAGGATAGAGATTCCAGTAACTTCCATAAAAATCAAGCCATATACAAATGTTGACAATTGGTATGGTGGGCGACCAATACCAAACATGATATCCCCTTGAGTGAGGACATAACAATGTGGTGTTTTTTTTCTTCATGTGGCCAGGATGTAAATGTAACAGTTTAGGGTCATGTGATTGGACCAACCCCTGCACATTAATGTCTCATAGTATAGACACAACGGTTTAAAGTCATGTTGGACTAGACAACATAGTTTAAAATTATATGGCTTAGACATATACCGATGAAACTAGGATCAATAGGGGATGTACACGACAAGATAAAGTATTCCGAACATGAATGAGGAAGATCTCCACGTCACACTGCGTGCATTTACTAGAAAGAAACATCAGGAAGAGGGGCCAGAAAAGGTTTGAGAATATGGGGAAGGAGAGACTAGCACTTATAAGGGGAGTACTTGGCACAGATCTTGCAAAACCATTGTGAATGAAGACATAAGTCCATACTACACCACCCAATCCTAGATGAGAAATTCGATCAGGGGTCCAAAAAGGGTTGAGGGACCCGGACAAGGGTGTCCCGGCCAACAATAGACACATGACCCTTTATGAGGATAATTCCATACCAAAGCTCCTAATCCCACGTGAGTAATGCACGATGTGGGAAATAAGTAATTGGATCGGTCTCCCCCTAACATATATGATAATGGAAATGAGGGAAGAAGATCAGTCAAGGTATGTCCAGCTAGATCAATACTCTTGTCCAAGGTGGATGGATGTTTGAAGAGGTAGCAGGACAAAATGAATTCATTGCACTCAATATTTGGGATGTATAGGGGTGGCGACAACGATGGAGGATTACTGTTTACCGTATTCGAAACAAAAAATCCATATCGTGTGACCTAAAACAGGAACAAAAAATGATAATCAACCACTGACAATACTCGCAATGTGGGACTTGTATCAATTTTTCGTTCAAAATCCTCAGGGACATTGGCCTGAAATGGTAGGAGAGCCCTTGGGTCGAAAATCCATTCCATTCAGAGGTCCTTTCATATGTGAAGGGTGATGGATTCCTAAAATTGATGGGATGAGAAAATCATGAATATTTCAGTGTAGTTTATCATCATTCAGGATGAGACTCAAGGGGTGACATTGGAGTTTGAGGTTCGGCCTATGGAAAAAATGTTCGGGTGGTCCTACGTATCCCATGAGGATGGGAATCAAGCCATATGTAGTTCTAAAAGGGACATGCAGTTTAACGTCATTTGGTAAGGATGTGGGAGCATAGAAGAATGAGGAGGGGAACATGGCACGACCTTCGTAATATTACTGCAAGTGGGGCCAAAGAGTCTTAGGCTACACCACATGGGATCCTCCAAGGGAACTACACCCAGGTGGGGAAGACAAATGGGAAGAGTGTGGGGGATAGAATCTTAGGCATGAAGTCTTAGTGTTCCTATGTATCCCATGTGGAAGGGAATCAAGCCATAAATTCTTCTTGAGATGCATTTTAATATCTTGCAGGATGAGGAAACTTAAGGCCCTGTATGACCCTACTATTTAAGGTCATGAAGGACCAGATAGTTTAGAGTCATTCCAGGCCAAAATACATTTTTGGGTTGTGCAGTACTAAATAGTTTAAGGTCATGAGGGACAATAAATCTCAGGAAAATATTTTCTTGAATAACTTTCCATTGGTGGGAGTAGTTATACACTCACCATCCATGGTAACCCGGGAGTATGCGCCATTGGAGTAATCCATGTGAATTATGTATGTTCCTTCCCATTTGGGCTCCAACATGGGTGGTTTCCTACCTAGTATCATAAGAGTTATTAGGTCTAACACCATGTCACATTGAAATAAATATCAGAGGAGAACTTTCTTGTTGAAAGCTCTAGAAATCTCATTCTGAATCCTCTCATGATTGTGCAGGGCACAAAGCATGTTCTCATCGAGTGATTCTAACTCAGATAGATAGATTTCATGTACTTTATCTGGTTCTTACTAATCATATAAAGTTTTGATCAATGAGGGAAATTGAATCTTGATGGTCAGGATGACCTCCCTTCCATACACTAGGGAATATGGGGTCACATGGGTGGAATTACGAGTAATCATCCAATAAGGCAAGAGGGAATTGGGGATATTTTCCAGTCAACTCTTCTTGTTTTAACCAAAAATTTTCTATATAATGTTAGAGAGGGTTTTGTTGAATGCCTTGATCTGTCCATTTTCTTGCGCATGATAACAGGAGGTATGGTTAGAATAGATGTTTTACTTAGCGTAAAATTTCATTAGCTCAACTTCCTGGAAGTTCTTGCCGTTATCGACTAGGACGTCATGAGGGAATCCAAATAGTTAGATGATTTCGATGCTCACAAATTCAATTATTGAATGGGCCTTGACTTCCTTGAGTGGCACTACATCTTACCACTTAGAGAAGAAATCTGTAGAGGTGACAATGAACCTGCACTGGAAAGCTGTCGCCCGTAGATGTGGTCCCATGACATCGAGTCCCCAGACTGCAATGGGTCAATGGTACTTGGTAGTGTAGAGAGAATATGTTGGCCAATGCATAATGTTGGAATGAATTTGGCATTCATGGAACCTTTTGGTGAACTCGATGAAGTCATAGATCCTTGATGGAAAAAATACCCCTGTCTCTGGATCTGGTGAGATAGTTTCATTTTGGTCTGATGAGATGAACAGAAGCTGGCATAAACCTCCTGCATAACATGAGAAACCTCAACTCCTTAAATTCAATGGAGGGAACCCCCTCCAACCCATTATTATAGAGGATCTTATCGTGACTAGGACCGTCCTTGAGGGTAAACTGTAATGCACAACATTGGATTCACTCGTTCTCGGTCCGATTCGTCGAGAGATTAATATTTTAGAGATACTCAACAGAGAAAGTTATCCAGTTGGGATTCATCTCAATCATTGTATCATGGGGACCTGGAATTCCTAACATGGTTGTGTTAGTGGTAAGGTGGCTCACCTATAGGCTGTCATCATCATCTGGAATGATGGGAGCGATGAATCTCCAGTGTGCCACATGGATAATCAAAATATCCTATTTGGGCTCTGCATGTGATGTATCTAGGAAATCATAGGCATCAGCTCGACCGTTCTAGGATCAAGGGACATGAAAGACTTCAAGCCGAGATGGGAATTGGGCCATTAACTAGAGAGTGTGTTCCAACAATAGTACGTGATCTAGATTTCTGTATACATAGTCACCTTTTATCTTCTTAATGACTAGTTCAGAGTCCCATTTCACATGCATGTGGGGAGCATCAATCTCAAGATCCAGATCAAGGCTATTAATGAGAGCCGAGTACTCTGCAACCTTGTTGGTGCAGCCTTCTGACAACAGGAATGAATATGACATAATGGATTGTTCTGGGGTAATGTAGACAATACCCAAGCCTACTCTGTTGATCCTGGGGTCATTGAGCCTTCTTCCATTGGGGCTCTGGGAAGCACCATTGATGTTCATTTTCCAGCACGACATGGCTTGGTCTTTTGAGACAATCCCATCATCTTGAAAATCAAGGTCTAAGGACTGGTCTGTAGGAGCTGGATGGTAGGAAAGGAAGTCTGCCAACAATTTATCCTTAATAGCCTTTTGAGGGAAAAACTTGATGTCGAACTGCTGAAAGATTACTTCCCATTGAGATAGAAATTCTATCAAAATTGTGCAGTTCAATATATACTTCAATGGATCCACTCGGGTCATCAGCTGTACAACATGATGATGCAGGTAATGACACAATTTTTGTATTGCGAATACCATTGCAAGGAAGCACTTATTGATAGGGGAGTATCTTGTCTCTATATCGAGGAGAAAGAGACTGAGGTTGTGGAGGCTATTCACTGTTCCCTTGTTATTAATCTGGGGGAGAAGGGCATTGAGGGATCATTCTAGGGTGGTCACATAAAGGATCAGTAGAATTTTGGAGACAGGTGGAATTAAGGCCAGAGGCTGGAGGATATACTATTTTCTTTCATTGAAATAAGTTTTACATTCTTCATCCCACTGTTAGAAAATGCATTTCTTCATGAGGTGAGGAAAGGGAATACCCTTGACAGCCAAATATTCAATGAATCAGAATTTCTTGGCCATGTGGCATTAAATTCATCAAATATCCCAAATGTTTCTCGGAGGAGACATCTGACTGATGGCCTTGATCTTATTTGGGTCAATCTTGATGCCCCGGTATTAGACAATGAAACTGAGGAACTTCCCCGAGGTGACCCTGAAGGCACACATCAACGGGTCCATTTTCAGGTGGTGAGAATGGAGGAAGCCAAACACTTTCTCACGATCTTTGAGATAGTCCTCACGCTGGTGATATTTGACCACCAGATCATCCACATAACATTCCACCAATGTCCTAATGATCAGCTTAAATATGTGATGCATGGAACGCTGATAGGTGGCTCTTGTATTCTTTAAACTAAAGGGAATGTCCTTGTAACATAAAGTACCTTGTGGTTCCCTGAAGGCCATGTACTCCTCATCCTCCAGAGCCATTCAGATCTGGATATACCTGGAGTACCCATCTATGAAAGAGAGGGCCTGGAACCCTACTATAGAATCTATCAACAATTCCCTCACAGGAAGGGGAAATTCATTATTTGAACACTAATGGTTGAGATCTCAGAAGTCGATGCAGACTCTAATATGTTCATTCTAATTTCTGACTAGCACAATGTGGGCTATATATTTGGGGTACTAGACCTCCTTAATGAAATTGGTTCTGATGAGCTTATCAACATCATCCTCGAACATGGCACAATGAGTAGGATGCTTCTTTCTAGGAGGTTGTTTGAACTCATGGTGATTTTCTGGGAGACCGTGGAGGTGGATTTCTAAATGAGGATCTTGTCCTATAATCTCATCATAGCTCCAATAAAATACACCATGGTGTTGTTTGATTAAGTCCACATAGTATTGTTTCTCCTGGAGGGTCATAACAGCACTGATCAGTGTGTCTTTCGGGTCCGCCTCGCTAACGGGGTTCACCTGTACCAATTCATCGACTGTAGTGGAGGCACCCTCTTCCAAGGTAGGGGGAGAATTTTATAAATATTATTCATCAATTATAGGGGAGGTATCCTCGGTGGTAGGAGTTTGATCTATGTCAATAGATCCCGATGGGAGACTAGTACCAGCATGAGCGGCGGTGGAAACTACATTGGCGGAATCCTGTACTACCGAAACCATGGAGATGAAAGTTATCGATCCAATTCCATCTGTTTTTTGGCCCAAGTGGCCACACATGATGATATTAAAGCAATAGTTTCACATTGTCTTGAGTTAGTTCATCTCATCCAGGCGGAACAAGAAATTATGATGTATTGCTATCCCCATGGGGTGCACACCCCGATACCTTATGGGAGTAGGGAGCTCTAGGATCACGTGAGCCTAATTTGTGTAGGAATATGTGGTGATCTTCTGGCATCACTTAGAGTTGGGAATGTGTTCCCCCTTGTTCCAGAAACGATGAAACATTGTCCCATGTGCAGGGTTGTAGTCTCCAATCAGTGGATTGGAAAGATGTTGGCATTTTCTAGATCTGTCCATGGGTTAGTCACAACCGTAACATGCTTAACCTAGTTAGCCTGAATCTATTTTCCTTTCCCTTATAATAGTAGTAATCTTGGTTGCAGGCTTTACAAGAGGTAAAGGGAGAAGCGTCACCTAGGAGTACGCCCACTCGACCATTGAGGGAGTACTTAAGGCACTAGTGATATGATGAAGGGACCATCGCATGTAGGTGGAGCCATGGCCCGCCCATCAACACATTTTAGGCGGTGTCCTGGGAGACAACCATGAACTCAGTACTGGCTACCAGACTACCGAACTAGTTCTTTAGATTAATTTTTCCGACCGGTTTCTATTTCATCCCTACATAACCTTGTATTTTTAGGTTAGAGGGACTCAAATCATCCTAGGAAAACCCTAGTTTTTGCAGTGTCCGAGTCGGGATTAGGTTGACCCTAGAGCCTATGTCGACAAGATAGAGACTAACCTCCCCGACATTAATATGGATGGTGATGTACAGAAGGAGGATGTGCCCCTATATGAGAGTGACTTTGTCTTCTCCATAGAAAGAGATGATGTCTTGAAATCCAGTATGCTCGACCACCTCAACATGAAGGATTCTACAGCTACAACCTCCATCTTGAATTTCAGGGGATCCTTAAAGCCTTAGCGAGGGCTTCACGCATATCTGCTGATAGAAAAATATCCTCAAGGATAGATATCCTTGCCAGAATTCTAGAATGATTCTTGAGGACATCATACTTCTATCCCACGCATGATCTTCTAATTATAAGAGGTCGCTCTGTGACAAGAGGTATGGTGGGCCCTGCCGGCTAGACCAGTGGCTGGTTGGTGTTAAGAATATCCAACTTCTAACTATTTGAAGTCTGTGGGGTGACCACATAAGGAGGGATAGATGACTGATACCAGTCTGTAGTAGATTGTGGCTGGTCATAACATAGTTGAGGTGGCTCTACCTGATCATGTATGAAAAACAGGGGAGAAGGCTGATCTGATGACACCAGATGAGAAGGCTGTGCATGCTGAGCTCTGCACTGGGCCTTCTATCTAGTTTCGGTGGCATGGACAACCTTGTTGGAAGTAGTGACTCAGGCACTCTGATGACCCATATAGCCATGACTCCATCGATGCTGGTGACGACTAGGGATGTTAGGAGGATCCTCCTGGCACTCCTCACAGTCAGAAATCTTGTAGGGTTTTACCAGCTCTACGGTGCTAAATGAGGCATACCATTGACTGTCACTTGAAGATTCATCCACTACTGGGTAGATTCTAGGTGGAATCTCCATCACTTAGGGCATGAAGTCACCGATATTACAAGATGATGATAGCATCAGTGGGGGAATTTTTTTTACCTTGCATCACCAATGCTTTCTCTTCTCGAAGGAAGAGGGATAATACATCATTGTAGAAATACTAGTTGTGGAAGATGCAGTGGCCTCTAAGGGCTCGGTTTGATTCTGACATTCCTCGATAATTCCATGATCATAAAAAACAGTATTACGAGGTATCCAGTTGTCATAATTTTGTGACCCATGGTTAGAAACCTAATCACACTCACCCTCACCATATCTGCCACTATCTGGTTTTTCAGAAACACATGATAACTTGGCCGGAGCTGGGCCTAACCTGACTGTGTTGTTGTCGACTTGGTCCTGAAGCTAGTCCTTAAACATATAGAACTCTTTATGGGTGTTCCCCAAAATCCGATGATAGGGGATGTAATTTTGGGCAATCAGTGAGGTTCACCACTTCTGGACTCATGAATTTTGGAAAACATACAATCCTCAGTTCCAAATCACTTCATAAATAACCATGGATATGAGCCTCATTGAAGGAGTAGGTCCAGTTCCTCCTTCCTGGGATGGGGGCCCTGGTAGCCTAACCCTAACAAGGGGATGGAGGAGCCTATTGAGGAGGAGGAACCTGGTTGTCTCACCTTGGTGGTGGCAGCACATTACACGGGGTCAACGACTGATTTTGAGGTGGGAACTATAGGGCCAGAGGCTATGGCTGCGGTGGTGGGCCACCATGTGTCTATAGAGGAGACTCCACTGGTAATAATTCTAGTTGTATACGAGCCTCTATTTGAGCCACCACAGCGGGCTCAGCCCTGGCGATCCTTCTCGTGGGGATTTTAGGAGGCAACAAACGTTCCTAGATGTCCTATTGCAAGGATTCTTCTAGGCGTTGGGATTTGTCAGAGATGTCTCAGAATCTCCTAGCGTAATTCTGGGTGATCAGAGAGGGGACTAGTTCTTTCTTTTCATTCCCTACACACATCGTCAACAATTTCTCTTGTGTCAGTGGCATGTCAAGGGAGTATGTGAGCCATTTCCACTAGGTGAAAAAGTCTATGACATGCTCATTAGGACTCTGCTTATACTTAAATTGGTCCGTAATACTTGTCTTCCAAGTGGTTGAACTGAAATTGTAAAGAAATTACCTATGAAGATCTTCCCAGCCAGCTATTGACCCGATGGTTATCTAGTTGTACTAGACAAACACAGACCCTTCCAATGTCTCTACAAAATATCGGATTTTGGTGGCCTCCTACTGCACCGGAGTTCCCCACATGGGTCCACACCTTGTGATAAAGTGGGAAGGATGATGTAGTAGGTCACTGGTCCCATTAAATGGGGAAAAGGTGGAATTTCTGAAACCCAGGGATTCTAGAATATCATCTACCCATGCCAGATACGACTTTCCATCAAGAGGGATGGCCAGCTATCATGTTTCCAATTCCTTGAGGTGAGAAATGAGCACTTACATGGGATCATCTAGGTGGGAGTTCTTATCTTGATGGGGATCCCTAACCCCCAACACATTGGCAGGTTCTTCCACATGATAAGCAGGCCCAGCGACCCATGGAGCGGTTGGTGGGAGGATCTGTTGAGTGACTGGGGATCCCAATCTTCATCCCAGGGGTTGTCACGTCGCTTAGGTGGATTTGGCGACTCATATCGCACCATCTTTCTGTACATTCCAGCCTCAACCTAATCTGCATGGGTAGGATAGTCAAGGTCAATTTGAGACAATTCTCTGGGGAAAGTTGTGTCTACCCCTATTTCCCTTGTCGAGGATCAACATAGTTCGGTCGTCACTCTACAGTGCGTTCAGCAAGGAGGTTGTCAACCATCTTCTTGTTCTCTACAAGATGTTGGTGCAACATAGTTTTTTCGGGATCATCCTCCATCTTCTGCACTGATCCAGACAGGTTGGAGATTTTGGCAGCTCTGAGGTGCTATTTTCCCTTATTTAGGTTCCGACCGAGGGTTAATGACACGGTAGGTATAGGGAGACCCAGAAAAATCCTTTACCAGTGAGTGATCCTTCCCAATGGATCCAATAGGTGAGATACAACCTCATGTGGTAGGTCCTCTCTATGAAGCTCTAGCTCGTGCTCTCCCCTTGGTAGGTTATCCATGTTAACCACGGCCCTTCCTGGAGGCATATCCTCGATGTCGCTGACAATCGGGCTGGCACCAGATAGAACAAAAACAGAGGGCTGCGTACTACCCCCAACCATGAATTTTCATGTGGGGAGAAGCCTCCTTGATTATCCTATGGAGCCCTTTAATTCTATGGATGCATCATTGTTGGAGGGTCCTATGGCGGCCTGGTGACTCAGGGCACTAGGCCATGGAGAGTGCAACGAAATCAACCAAACAGAATTGTTGACCAATGTATTTGAATTGTGACAGACTCTTTGGGTAGGTCACTCTTCAATGTTGAAGGAAAAGGTAAGTTTCCCGGAGGATCTGGTGAATGAATCCAACCACCTCCGGGGTGAGTTCTTCCGGTTCTAAAAAATTCGGCACTACAACTCGCCAAAACATCTCCTGGAAATTGTCTGATGTAAGAATGTCCCACAAGCTTCTTGGTCTAGAATCGGGGTCTGGCCCTTCATTTCCCCACTCATCAAATGGTGTTGGCTGGGGAACCAGTAGTGGTACTAAAGCAGACCGTTGAGATGGTAGGCTGGCCAGTTGGAGAATAAGGCGAGCGGGCTGACAAACCACCACATCTCAGTCTATCATCCTAAGAGTGCACTGACATGGCCACAACATCATGATAAGAAGGGCTGGAGACCATGGTTTCTAGAGCATGGATTATTGCTATTGGTGGTGAACCATTTTGATACTTGTTCTCCATCGGTCCTTAGAATAACACTTCATGATCTCTGGTCGAGGTAAAGAATGATACTAGTAATGATGGTGGTGATTTCATGGCCAGACCCTATGGAGAAACCAAATCTTCATCCGCATAGATGTATTTGCAGAGGGAGGTAGGGATCTGGTGGACTTCGCATTCCAAAAGTATGAGGCTGATGTGCCTCATTCCTGCCCCATCCCTTGACACTAAGGATCGAGGTGAGGGTTCCATTGCTGAGTCGTATTCTGCCTTAGAATATGAGAAGAAGACAAATTTAATCTTGGTATGAATCTTCCTAGCATTCTTTTTATGGTTGTAGCGACCTGCCCTCCTAAACAGGGATGGCTCTTCAGGACAGGGTAAGTCTCCTACATAAGGAGGACCTTCGGCTGCACTGGTGCTGGATCGGAGATGGCTTCCAACCGAGTGAGTTGGGGTATGGGGAGAACCTGGACAGATGAAAAATGGAACATGTGGAAGGCCTCCATGCCCACGGGTTGATGTGTGGAGGGAATCTCCACATGAAGTCCTGGAGCGGGTCAGACCTCTTCCAGAGCTAGCAGGAGCATGGGTAGGGCATCCATGGTTATTTCCCCTAGTAGCATCAGTGTGAGTAGGGTCATCATATTGATCAAGATGATCATTGGCAGGACCTCCATGCTGGGTGCTGATGAAGCAAGGATAACCTTCACTCCTCTAATTGATGGGGAAAGGAGGACCCTCACCAGCCACTGTAAGGAAATGGGGGAGGACCCCATGCTAGATATTGACTGGATGCATAACATCTATACACTGGCAGACTGTGATAGGAAGAATGTCCCCATACATGATGTCATGAGTGTGGAAGAGGATTCTGTATTGAGTTTCACTACCATAGGGAGCACCTTCATTCAGATTGAAATTCGCATAGGGCGGACCTCCACACAGAGCTTGGTAGAAAGGAGGGTCTGTGTTTTCAATGGTGGTGGTATGGGGAGGATCTTCATACTGGATTTCATTACCACGGTTTGGCCTGCAGAAGGCACTACCTGAACTGGAAACTAGGAAAGTTGACCTAGCCTCCCCATGGGGCGGTTAGGGCCTCGATCTGGGTTGGGTGTCTGCACACCCTTGTTCAGAATAGACTGGGAACTAATGGTACATTCCAGTGGTGGAATGAGCCACATTTGTCATTAAAGTTGAAGATCCTTGGTGGGAGTCCTCCTCGGCCTATTGCCGACATTGGCATTAGGTTAACCAGACTGTGGACGGGGGTGAAGGCACATAGCTTACCTTCTCTTCAGCCCATGGGGCTGGGTAGAGGCTTTGGCATAGCCTAGTGGGATCCCTCCTTGGGATCCCCAAGAAAGGGACTCCAGCTGGGCGGGCCTAGACATCGCCTACCTCATCAGCGTAGGGGGGGAGTCATTGAAGTGTTCCATGGACAGGTGCCCAATGTTGTTATGTGTCGGAGTGGGGAGTTGTGGCTCCCTGCGTGGACCTAGGGAGTGATGGTGAAGGTGAGGCATATAAACCTCTAAATATTAGCAGGCCATATCCTAAGTTGGTGTAATACCCTCATACTCGTATAGATGGATGAGTTCATTTTTAACCCTTCACTGAACGAACTCAGACATGGAGATGGGGCGTGGGTTCCCAACAAATGTTGATGTAAAGGCTTCCATGGGGGAAATGAGGGCACACGGGATTTCAATGATGACGTTTCCCCTACCCCTACATCGATGGGGGGGGTGGTGATTGGTTTCTTGTTAAGAAATCTTGGGTCCTGGAAGGTAGGGAGATTAATCCATTAATGTTGAAACAATGAAATCAATGTCCAATTCCCCATGGCCATTCTATCCTCCAAGGCTGGTAAAAAGTATCCACACTGATAACATCATAGACCGGGATGTCCGACGTTCAACTATACCTACTTTTGGTGAGTTTCACCTCAGGCCCAATATTTTCTTGGTGGGACATGGTGTTGGATAACTGGATCTAGTGACATGATAGTCCACTGATGTCTCGAACACTACTAATCTCCACACTGAGGAGAATTAGTTCCCATCGAGTTCACCATTTCTGTTTCTGATGATTTCTCTAGGGTGCGTGCTCACGTCCATTTGAGGATGAGGATGCACTGGTTGTTTCCCCGCGCTCCCACTTGCCAAAAGTTGGTTGTATCCATCGATTATTCAGGGACATTTTTTCTTTGATCGAAAAGGGATGATGGGATGTCAGTTCCTCCTTCCATGTATTCCTCCTCAAAACTTGTTACCTAGTTTGAATCTCCCTCATAAATTACGACATTGTTCCTGAAACTCTTCCTAGTGCCTTGTCTTCAAGGACACCAGTTAATTAAACTCCTTTTGTTAGGACATCCCACGGTGACCCATTCAGGGAAGCAAACTTCAGTCAGGAGAGTAGTCATTTTGGACATCACTAGTGTTCCTAGATGTTGAAACACTAGTGCGTATGGGTTTCTTCCCATTATTACAGGGCTTCTCGAGGGCACGGAAGCCCGAGGTATCCCACATCGAATGCGGGGAATTGTATGGAATAGGCATGTATCTAAGGATTTCCTCATCTTCCCATGTCTGACATAGGGTATACCGAGAGTTTATAATCTAGCGTAGACAAATCAGACTGATCAGAACACTGGAGAGAGTGGATTAGAGGGGTGAAAGCATAGGAGAGAGCATAAATATTGGGGCTAATGCATGGTTAGTTACCCGATTACTGCTAGTGGGAATTGGAGATGAGGTACCATGATCCCACCGGGATATGGCAGCCCGGGTGAGAAATAGGATGGGTGATGGAGGGTTGAGAGTGGATGAACAATGAGATGGAACCGATGTGAGGATGTCAGTGATGTTAGGATTGATCCTCTAAGAGACATCATATGTATCCCCATGGTAGGAAATCAATGTCCACATAGTTCGGCAGGTGATGGGACACTTGAGGAGGAACCCTATACAAATGGGCACATGGATGGGACCCGAAAGAAGAGGTACCTTTTTGCTGGGGCATGGAATCAGGGTTTTCGTGGAGCAAAATGACTCGAGGACATGTTGGAGCCTATGTGTCATTAGTAGCCCGAGAGTTGGTTTGATCCCAGATGGGCTGAAAAGAAATGTGGGTCCCAATTGTGGGGACTACAATGTCTTAATACTGGATGGGGTCACAATGGAATACCACTGGATGGGGTCACAATGAATTACTTTTGGATGAAGTCACAATAGATGACCACTGGATGGGGTCGCAATGGCTCACCGCTGGATGGGGTCACAATGGATCAATGCTTGATGGGGTCACAACGGATCACCGCTAGAAGGGGTCACAACGACTCACCATTGGATGTGGTCCCAATGGATCATCGCTTGATGGAGTCACAACTACTTACCTCTAGATGGGGTTGAATGTCATGGAGGAATCCTACCTACACTGTATAGGAGACAGGGATCGAAGCCCACAATGTTTGAGCGGGTAGAGTTTAACGTCATGTGGGATTAAAATGGGGCATGCTGTTTAACGTCATGTGAGACGATGGTGAACCGACATGAATGGGGTCGGAACAACTGGGTGTTGGTCTTGAACCTCAGGGAGGCGTCCCACGTACCCTATATAGGAGACGAGAATCAAATTCCACGTAGTTCAGAATGAGGTGTTGGTGAACCGACATGATGGGGTCGAGACCAATGGTTGTTTGGTTTGAACATGATAGAGGCATCTTACGTACCTTTCCTTCATAAAGATCAAACTCCAAATAGTTCAGAATGAGGTGTTGGTGAACCGACATGAAGGGCTCATGACCAATAGGTGTTGGGATTGAATGTTAGAGAGGTGTCCTATGTACCTTTCCTAGAAGACAAGGATTATAGTCAACATAGTTGAGAATGAGGTGTGGAGGATTACACTCTTGGATTCCCATAGAGGATGTCATGGTTGATACATACTCTAAGCCCATGTGATTCATGCTCGGTGTGAGGAAAAAGAGGTAGAAAATACCTGGTGATCATGTTGCGAATGGTGCGTCTGTGGGATGTGGAGTGGGGCTTACATGTGGTTAGTGACCCAAAGATGAAATATGGCCTTACACGTGGTTAGCATCCTAAGGATATGTCTATTGGGACTTACTATAGGATGGAGGCCTTGGTTGTGACAAATCCCAACCAGAGAGGGATTTGGAATAGAAGAGATAACGGTTTTGGTACCCATCCCCTACCCCCATTTGGTCTTTGGAACTGAATAAAAAAGGAGGAGTAAGGGTACTACCTCATTCAAGAAAGTCTATGGGCTTACACCCAGACAGTTTCCCTTCCCTACAGACAGGCACCACTCCAGCAAAGAGGATCTCATTCCATGTGATGAGGATTTTACTTCCATGGAGAATAGTGGGTGTAAAGAATGTTTGAGATGGGTTACCCCACGTAAAGTAAACAATGTGAATTTATAGTTTAACATCATGTGATTAGGACATTGGATCTTGGAAATTTAACATCTGATAGATTGGACGAGGCATGTTTACTCAACACCCCTAGGACATACATGATAGATACCCGCCCACCATTGGGGAAGGGAAGGCATCTGTAAATTCATTGTGTTGGGGGGTTGTGGAGTGATCCATTGAGGGGCCCACGTTAGCGTGGCTATGTGAAGAAGAAATAGCCGTTAGAGTAACTATGTGAAGAATCATGAGGCGATGAAATGCAACGAGAAGCACCACCCAAGGGACTTTGATGTCACATTGTATGATCCTAGAGGGCCATATGAGAGATGGGGGTGTAACATAGATGTTTGGGTGTAAGAAGAACCCGAAGATGATGCTCATAATAGGGACATAGAACATGTGAGAAAGAGTTCACATAAGGAAGACGATTTGCACAAAAATTGAGCAGCTACGCAGAAAAGGCCGGGTGAGTGGAAAGAAAGGTTTGCATGCAACAGAGGAGGTTTTCTTGCAATTAGCATACAACTGGAACAAACACACCCAAAAGGTCACGTGATTGAAAAGGAATGTGTGCATGTAATAGATAATGTTTGCGTGCAAATGGGGGTTTAGGTTTTTTGTCACATAGGTGGAGGGGTTTGCACGAATTAGGCCTAGCACATGAGGACATGGGAAAGGGTCGAAGCCTAGTGGTCCCACGCGAAGGAGGACCCTCCAGTGTTCTATTTTAGAAAATAATGTAACTAGAAATATTTTTTCCACACAAAAGAGGTGAATTCCATATAGAAGAGACGATTTGGATTCTTCAGCCATCAGAAGGGGAATGGGCACCCTTCAATTTATAGGTTCTCAGGGTCATCAGGTACGCATGGAAATAGACTGGCATAGAAAAACTGGTCTTGGTGTTGGTGGTGCAGATGTTCCTACACCCGTGTGTAAAACTCATTTCGGTTCGGTTGATTTTCATGCGGGAAATAGTTTTTTCGTGCACCACATGGATTTTTCATGTAGCCCTTCAGTTACTCCCAAAATTGGATTCCGAGTCGAAATACTCTATTTTTTTCCACGGATTCCCTCTTTAGGGCTTAAGTGGATTTCATCATATACAACCGTGTTTTCCACCCGATGATGACATTGATGGTCCGGGGAGTTTTTTTATTAAAATCATAGAGGTTAATTATATATTTGAGGTTCCAAATCACATTCCTGATGATTTGATGGTCTCATGTTTTGATGTCTATGAGATAATTTTCTACAATCAAAAAATAAATCAAGGAACAATGTCACTTTTTAATGCATCATTGCAAGTATGAAACATGTATCATCTGCTATGAACATGTAAAAATATTTTCATTTATTTTTATATTATTATCCATATTTATTTCTTATAATTTTAATGGAAAACTTGATTTCCTTCATGGGAACCCTATATAAAATGAATTTACCATTATTAGTACCATTTTTCTCTACATAAGATGTTGGTCAGAGTAGTTTACTCAAGAGGGGAGGGGTGAATTGAGTAACTATAAAAATTTCTATTTATAAAAAATTTTATTTTAAAAGAAAGTTTTTCTCCCAAAAATTGATACAGCCCATTTAATCAATGTTATACTGTTATAAGAGTTTTACTTTTGAAACAACTTCTTAGAAGATTGATTAATTCTCAGTAATCTTAATTTGTATTATTAATATTACTTTTGAATATATCCTACTAAGACAAATTAGATATAACTTCTTTCCAAGGATAACTATCGAAGTGAAATTAGTGTTTTATAGATTATGCAATAATGCAATAAAACAGAGAAGACAAAAATTAAATAGCACAACAGATATGAAACAAGTGGTTTAGTCTCATGCCAAGACCTAATCCATGGCACTTGGTGATCACCTTCCACCAAGCAGTTTGTATAAATAAACTTTTATCCACACTCTAGATCGGGGTTAAAAATAGTACACATACTATCAAGGTCACACAAGTACCACTTCCCCAGTTATATTGGGTAAACAAAATAATCCCCAGGACACACAAGGACCTCTTCCACAATTTTTGTGGGTAAATAGAAGTATAAAGAGTTTAGTGTAAGGATTTGGAAATCCTCCAGTTTAGCATAGGAGTTAGTGTGTGCATGGAATATACATAGTAAACACACCGGTTAAAATGTAAGTAAAAAAATAACTGAGAGAGAGTAGATATGAGTTTATAATGCTCTAGTGATTTGAAGTGAAGCTCTGGACTCCTTTGATTAAACAGAAATGCTTCTGAGTCCTTATCTGGTTTTTATCTAAAAAAATAGAGTGTTGTGATTCATCTTGTGTTCTTCATGAGTTTTGATAATGTGTAGATGCTCTCTAGATTCCAGTGTACATCGTATTTTCTTCAGTAGAGTTGGATTGCATGCATGTGACAATGGTTTCTTTGGAAATCTTGCAAAGTGTTCTTCATGGTCCTGCTCACAGGCTTGTTTTTCATTCAGTATCACACTTGTTCATTCTCGGGAACACTCTACTCTTTATTATCGAATGCATGAGTTTTAGTCGACAAGTTCCATGTATTCTGCACCTCGTACCTCATACTATATCTACAAGGAAACATTAATTATGTCAATGCATTAAAGGCATCAAATATGACCGTTAGAAATTAAATTGAAAGGCGAAAAAATAGTTTACGAAACGGTGTCACAGTATGTTATGAAAATGGTGTCTAAGTGTCACGGTGTCTGAGTGTCACGATTTCTTGCTCACGGTGTCTTGGTCACAGTGTCTTACATCACAGTTTCTAGCTTATTGTGTCAGGATTCACAGTGTCTGGCTTCACAGTGTCTGACTTACGATGTTAGGCTTCACGGTGTCTGGCTTACTTTGTCTGGCTTCACGGTGTCAGGCTTACTATGTCAGGATTCAAGGTGTCTAGCTTCACGGTGTCTTGTACGTAGTAAAACAACTGTATTAAGAAATAAATATTAATATGCATGAAATGGATTGAGCTTAACCATTATAAAGAATGAGAGAACTTGAAACATAAATAAAAATGATTGGATATAATTTATAGGATTTAACTAGATTGAATGAAATTTGGGATCATTAATGCGATTTGTGATCATTAATGAGATTTGTGATCATTAATGAGATTTTTGATCATTAAAACATGATTAATACATGAGGAGTCCAACAATCTCCCCCTTTTGGATGATCACAAATCATGTACAGTTAAAGTGTAAATTTGATTCAACTAAATATTGAGACAATAACATATTGAAACTTCTCCCCCTTTTGGGATTATCAAAAAGTGGAAATAAGAGATACAAAACAGTGCACATTCCATTAAGAGTAAACAGAGTTCAGTACAAAATAAAGGTTAAATTCAAAAAACAATGGCATCCACATCAAAAATGAGTAAGCACGTGTCTTCATCAGGGATTGGCCTTCTCATTCCCTTTATCAGCAGCAGAAGAGGAAGCCATAGGGGCAGTGGTTGATGTAGAAGAAGGCAGAGATGTGGTAGATAGAGATGGTAATGGGAGACCTTGAAAGACTAAGGGAGCCAAGGTAGGAGCATTAGAAGATCTAGGCAGTTGCTGATCAAGAATCAAAGGCCTGATCTGCCTAACAGCTTGGCCAACAGACATGGTTGTTGAGGCCAAGGTAGAGGTGAATGTAGGCAGCTCAGGTATGAATGGTTCAGCTGCTGTAGCAATAATTGTTGTACTTTGGACATGAATATAAGGTCTTAGGAGTTTTATGAAGTCTACAATAACCTCTCCACCATACTGCATGGATTTTTCAAAGTCATTTTTGTTTTCCATGAACATGTCCATCAATTGGGTAAACTCGGTTAGCTTCTGGACTTGGTTTTTGAAGGCTTTAGTTACTAGAGGAATTCACCGATTCTCTACAATGTATTTGAAGTGGTTGGTCATATTAGTCTTCGAGAAAATTTGATTTAAATAGAAATCCACTTTCTTAGAAATCTCATGCTGGGCATAATTTTCAATCTTGGAGTAAATTTGCGCAAAGTCAAGAACTCTATCACTATTCTTGATAACATCAGATAAAGAAGCCACATTAAAGCCACTAAAAGCATTCTGAATCTCTTCTTTGACTATATATCTAAGAAAATTTCTATCTGAGGAATATGTAGAGGATTAACCAGAGGTATTAGAAGCTTTGATGGCTGTTGTCAGAAATTTTAGCTGATTTAGTACCTTTTGAAGAAAACCGGTATACTCATCAGTGAGTATATTAAGGTTCACCACAAGCTCTCTCATGTCCTTCAACATCTGTTTGTGCCTTTCCAAAATGTTTTCATCGAAGGATAATAGATAAGTGTGAATCTGAGACACAACATATCAATATATTTGAGAAATAGTGGGTTTTAGAGGAGCTGTAGCAGGCTCTGATCTAGAATGAATCTCTTTCTGCATGTCTTCAACCATGCTTCTTAGGGTTGTTACTTCATTAATATGAAAATTATTTTCAACTCGAACTTCTTGAATATCATGGAGAATCTTAGGTTGCATCTCCCCAATGATATATTCCAGTAATAGTGAGGCATCTCTCTCACTCAAATTTGTCACAGGATGAGGTTGGGAGTTCATAAGTTTCTCTACTCCAAACAAGAGAGTATCCCCAAATTCCATCAAATCATCTTTACTGACAAAGGACAACTATTCAGATAAATGTTCAGGTACATGAATTCGTACAGGTTCAGGTTCAGGTTCTGATTCCTTCTAAGGGGAAAAGCATGTGAAAGATTTCAACTGCAATAGGGAAGAGAGATCAAGCATGGTTGTAGTAACCTAGTGAGACTCATTCACATCATAAAAACTAGGAAATTTGTACTGAGTGTCCACAGGACGAGACTCAGTTGGATGTGAGGCTTCATTAGGCTCATGGATTGGGGTTTTCTCCCCCTCAACAGGTGCCTCCTTCTCAGCACTGAGAAACTAAGGAGCATGGTCTAAATCTACAGTTTCATCTCTAAGTCCCACATTCACTTCTTGTCTATCCAACCGAATGTCTAGCTCCATCCTCTCTTTAGCAGAGGGTATTATTTAAGGAACAGATTGTTACACAAGAATTTCTTCAAGATTTTCTTCTTGAACAACATGGAATTCTTCAATTATAGGCTCTTCCATGACTTTCTGCTCAGATTCTGTCACCACTAATTTTCTTTCAACTACGTGTTGGATTTTTAGATTGATATCATCTCTAGAGGCCGGACCTTCTTCTTAAAGAACAACATGAGGAACAAAAATCCTTTCTTCCTCAACAAAAATGGCTTCCCTATGTAGTACTTCTGCCTCTTCTTCCTCTTCTACTGAATACTCAACATGTTCATCCGGATCAAAACCAGGATTAGAAATATCTTTCGGCCTTGATGGATAATCCACAGGATTAAACTTCTCATAAACCTTATCATTTTCTTCCACCCATTCCTTTTTCCAAGGATTCTAGTTTATCTTCATTCTCCTGATGATGGATTTACAGAGACAATACTCACAGTCCATAAGAACTTCTTCATTAGGTCCAACTACACCTTTTTCAACAAGCATGGCTGATATCAGCCGAGAGTAGAACAAAGAAGTAGACTATGTTGTAACCTTGATAAACTCACACATATGGTGAATGATGTACTTGCACAGGTTGATCTTATGTCTATTCTTCATTATATTAATCAGAAACACATCTTGATATTTTAACACCGAAAAATAAACTTTTCTTGAACTAACTAGATTTTGAACAAACTTAAACAGTAGCCTTGTTTCACTATCATGTTCATCAGTGATGGCCCTTCTCTTGGTGTCATTTTAAGTTAGGGTTTTTAGAGAATCATCAAGATCAAATAAATCAGTTGTAGGAGGAGTTTCTCTCTAATAATCATCACATATTACTTTATGAGGTATTCTAAGGCATGCTGCCCATAACCTTGACTAGAAGGAGTATCTTTGGCCATTAATCCAGCATCTCACAACATAACTTTCACCAGAGTCAAAAGAAAACTGTGTGTACAGGTAGAAGTGAGCTACTAACCTAGGATATATGGTACTATTCTTCCTTGAGAAACATTATAACCAGCCTTGTTTTTAACACATTAAATACCAGAGATTTCCTAGACAAAATCCATTCGGGGAAGATTTCTTTCTTAGGTAAAAACTGTGATTTACCAGATTCAGATTTAACGGTCATTCAGGCATCAATTTAGGTGAAATCTTCTTATTCTTATAGTTGCAATTCTCAAGTGTGGTTGAAGACGAATGTTTCATTCTAGGAATCCACTAATGGTTCTAGAGAGAGGTAGATATGGTTTAAAGGTTGAAAGGGATCGAGACGAGTGAATAGGAGAAAGTCCGGGTGAAGAACCAAGTGAAAGTTTTTGTTTAATCATTTAGGAATGTCAAACGTCACAACAAATAAAAACACCGAAAAGTAAAAGAGGTGAAATAATAATTACTGTGCTATGGGTTTAAAGAAAAAATAACAAATTTTCATGGTGTGAACGGGAGTGGTTGTTACGGTGAGATAGTGAGCGGTCGTCACAGTGCAAGAGTAAGTGGTCAACATAGTGAGACAGTGAGGGAACATCAGTGAGCATTACAGTGAGACAGTAAATGACATTCCGTGAGTACAAAGTGCTAACAGTGAGACCGTAATCATGAGAGAGAGTAACTAAGAAACCGTAATCATGTAACAGTAATGTATAACATAGAAAAATGTAGAACATTAAGACATTTAAGATATCTATTTGAGATTTATAATGCCAAGATCATGTATGAATTAGTTTATTATCTCAGAATTTAATGGTTTAGTGAATATATCAAAAAGTTGATATTTAGTCCCAATGAATTCCAAGGTGATATCACCTTTTTATAATGACATTCTGTGAGTACAAAAAATGTCTACAGCTATGTATTCAGCTTCAGCAGTAAATAATGCCCCATATTTTTGTTTCCTACTACACCATGATACCAATGACATTCCAAAAAGGTGACATGTTTCAGAGTTACTCTTTCTATCTAACTTACAGCCATCGAAGTCATCATCAGAATAACTAACTAGTTCAAATGATTTTCTTTTAAGATAGAATGGTCCTAGATTGGTTGTATGTTCGAGGTATTTGAAAATTCAATTTACAACATTTAAAAGATATTCCTTAGGATTTTCTTGAAAATGAGCACACATACACAAACTAAACATATATCTGGACAACTAGCAGTTATGTAGAGTATTCTTCCAATCATTCCTCTATCGGTGGTTTGATCAACAGATTTTCCATCTTCATCAAGATCCAACATACAGGTGGTACACATGAGAGTGTAACTACTTTTAGTACTATCCAATCCAAAACTTTTTAGAATATCTCTAGTGTATTTACTTTTATTTAAAACAATTCCATCATTATTTTGAAAGATTTTAAATCCAACGAAGAATTTTAGTTCACCCATTAAACTCATTTCAAATTCGTTTTCCATCATTTCATAAAAATAAATACATAATGAATTTTTTGAAGATCCAAAAATAATTTCATCTAAATAGATTTTAAAAACTAAAACATCATTAGAAATTTGTTTTATAAAGAGGGTAGGATCAACTATTTCTTTTGTAAAACCTTTGGAAATGAGAAAAGTACTCAATCTGTCATACCAAGCTCTTGGAGAATGCTTTAAACCATATAAAGCTTTTGATAGTTTGAAAATATGATTTTGAAAATGAGGATTTGTAAATCCATGGGTTGTTCATCAAAGACATCCTCATCTATATACCCATTAAAGAATGCACTCTTAACATCCATTTGATATAGTTTGAAATTCAGATGTGCAGCATGGGAAAGTAGGATTCTGATGGCTTCATGTCTGGCTACTAGAGTAAAGGTCTCCTCATAGTCAATTCCTTCTTCTTGACTGTATCCTTGATCAACAAATCTAGCATTGTTCTTAAATATATTTCAAACTTCATCTACCTTATTTATAAACTCGCATTTAGTGCCTATGATGAATGTGTCCTTTGGTCATCGACAGGTTTCCAAACATTGTTTCTTTCAAACTGATTAAGTTATTCTTGCATAGCCATTACCTAAAATTCATCATTGATGGCACCATCAATGTTTTTAGGTTCATGTTGTTACAAGAAAACTTAATTTTCAACATAATTTATAAGAGAATCTCTAGTTTTAGTTACATTCTCTAAGTCTCCTACAATAGCATCTAAGGGATGGTTTTTAAGGGATCTAACCTTTCTTGAAAAATAGGGACTTGTGATTTTAGTTTCATCAACAGATTCTGGTTCATTATGAATCAATTGAAGGGAATTTCTAGAATTGGACGTTTTCACAGATTCTATTATAGAGGAATTTGAGGAATTTGAGTTGATGTTTAGATTTGATACATCATCCTACAGAATTTCTACAATGGTTCTAGGATCATGTGGATCTGTTTCGTAAAACTTGATATGAATGGATTATTCCAAACATTTAGTTCTCTTATTGAATATTCTACAAGCTTTACTAAATATTGAGTAACCTAGGAAAATTCCTTCATCACTTTTGGATGAAAATTTGTCAAAATTATCCTTAGTGTTGATAATAAAGACTTTTTAACCAAAAACCATAAAGTAATTATCCATAGGCTTTCTATTGTTCCAGAGTTCATACTTGGTCTTTTTGAGAATTGTTCTAATCGAGACTCTATTGATTATGTAGCATTCTTTATTAACAGATTCAACCCAAATGTAATTAGGTAAGTTATATTCACTAAGCATTATTCTAGAAATTTCATACAGGGTTATATTTCTTCTTTCTACAACACCATTTTGCTGAGGTGTTCTAGCAGCAATGAAATTGTGACTATAACCATTCAGTGAGAAAAAGGATTCAAACTCTTGATTTTCAATCTCGCGACCATGATCACTTCTTAAAGATTTCATTTTAAGGCCACTAATATTTTCATTAGACTTGGAATACATAGTAAAATAAGAGAAGGCTTCTCTTTTGTGATCCATGAAGATGGTCCAGGTATATCTAGAAAAATCATCAACCAGAACATAAACATAGTTCATCCCATTTAAAATAGAAACTCTAGATGGTCCAAACAAATCCATGTGAACCAATTTGAGTGGTTGAGAAGTAGAAACTTCTTTCTTTGATTTGAAAGTGATTTTGTGTTATTTTACCTTTTGACAAGGATTACACACTTTTTCATGTGGAAACTCATGTTTGGGTAAGTCTTTAACTAGGCCTCTTCTAGTTAGCTTTCTAAGGGAGTGAACAGTACACTGTCATAGTCTCCTATGCCAGATCCATGATTCTTTATGAAATACACTTTAGAATGAAGCATTTTGAGAGATATGGAATCTAAATTAACAGAATAAACGTTCCCATTCCTTGATGTAGAAAATACTACTTCATCTTTAGAATTAAAGACATTACATGAATCATTTTCAAATTTAACATTATATCTATCAACACATTATTTTTATTTACTAAGAAGATTATATTTTAATCCATTAAATAATAGTACTTTAGAAATTAAATTTGAATTAGTGTTTCCAATCTGGCCTAAGACAATGATCTTTCCTTTGGCATTGTCACCAAATGTGACATGTCCTCCATCTACTTTTATCAGGTTCTTAAAGAATTAGTAGTCTCCTATCATGTTCCTTGAACACCCACTGTCCAACTACCATAGATTCATGTAGGAGCTCTTTAAAGATATTTCCTATCACATGATCAAGAGAGAATATATTTTTGTACCCATACTGGTTTGGGTCAAGTAACATTAGTAATAAGTTCTTTAGGAACCCATATTTGTCTCACAGGTTTCCTATAAGCATTTTTTAAATTTTTTGAAAAATAAAATGTATTTGGTCCACAGAAACTTGAAATAGTAGAGTATGTATCATGACTTGAGCTAGTTGAGTTGGGTCTAGAACTGGGAACAAAACTATATGTCCTATACATGGAAACAAAATTCATTCTACCATGGTTTCTTTTACCAGGTTGATAACCTATACCAGTATTGTATTTGGGGGCAATTTGTTTTCCTAGCATTTGGGTAAGGGTATTTTTCCCATTAGTAACCTTTTCTATGACACTTCTTAATTGCTCATTAGAAAATTTTAATTCATTATTTTATTTGATAAGTTGGGAATTTTTCTCCTTTTCAGACGTATGTTCAGATTTAACATTTACTGTGAGAGCATGATGTTTCATCAATGATTTATATTTATATTTTAATTAATTTCATGTCTCTTCGAGCATGTTGCAATATTCAAACATTTCTTCATTAAAAATATTTTCAGATTCACTTTCCTCTTCATAATAGTAAGAATTATGTACAGAAGAGTTCAGTGATACTTCAGATGTGTTTGTCATAAAACACATATTGGATTCGTTATCCTATTTATCATGTGATTTCTCTGAGTCACTTGAAATATCCTCAAAGGCACTCCAGGTTGATTTCATTTCCTTTTTGTACATCTTTTCCTTGTACTCATACTTCTTCTTATACTTGAGATTTCGATATTCAAACTTTATATGTCCTTTGCGATTACATTCATAGAATAAAGTTTCATCAGTTTTGCCACTTCTTTTCCAGTCTGTTTTCCAGTTTCCTTTTAGATTATACTTTCCCATGAAGTTTGGCATTCAAAAAAAGTTCTTCTTTTTGTAAAATCATTTGAATATTCTGGCTAGTTGAGCCATCTCCTCATCACTATCGGGTGAGGATTTTTTTGTAGTGGAAATTTCTACAAAAGCTTCTAGTTTTCCATTGACTTTTTTGCTTCAAAAAGGTGGTTTTGAAAGCTACAGATTTCCACTTTGGTTCATCCTCCTCTTCTTCGTTAACTTTTATCTCTTCCTCCTACATCATCAGTTTCCCAATGAGTTCTTTTACAGGTAGCTTGATGATGTTTCATGATTCTCTAATAGAGACATATGTTCCCCTCCATCTGTCTGGTAGACATCTAAGGATTCTCAAGATTTGTTCTTTAGTAGTGAGTTCTCTTCCAAGAGAATTCATTGTGTTGACAATCTCATTGAACCTGAGATACATGCCAGAAATAGGCTCATCAGGTTTCATTTTAAAATTATCATATTTTATTGTATAATTATTAAGTCTCATTTCCGTTACACTAGATGTGCCTTCATGTGAGGCAGACAAGGTATCCCAAATTTCATGGGCAGTTTTACAAGTAGAAATCCTATTAAATTCTTCATCTCCTAAGTAATAGTATATAGAATTCATGTCTTTGCAATTTTAATTGTAAGAATGTTTGGTGGTTCATCCCATTTAATTATATCAGTCATAGGATGTTTGTATTCTTATATAATGAAAGACCAAATTTCAAAGCTCATACTCTCTAGATGCATTTTCATTTTAATTTCCCATTGAGCATTGTTGGTTCCATTAAATAATGGGGTCCGTTGGTTGTAGCACCTTCCAATCATTTATCCATACTAACGAATTACATTAAAAGAGGTAGAAATTTATAATAAACATAAATCAATGATCTATAACGTAAAACTACAATCACAGTTGAATAAGATTACACATAGTCCTAATAAAGCAACCTCTAATACCAAATTTTGGTCGAAGTAGTTTACTAAAGAGGGGAGGGGTGAATTGAGTAACTATAAAAAATTTTGTTAAAAAAATATATTATTTTAAAAGAAATGGTTTCCCCCAAAAATAGATACAACCCAGTTAATCAAGGTTATAATATTATAAGAGGTTGAATTTTGAAACAACATCTTAGAATATTGATTAATTATTATTAATCTTAATTTGTATTATTAATAATACTTTTGAAGTTATCTTTCTAAGAAAAATCTGTTATAAATTATTTCCAAGACTAACTATCAATGTGAAATTAGTGTTTTAGGGATTAATCAATAAAGCAGTAAAATAGAGAAGACTAAAATTAATCAGCACAATGGATTTAAAACAAGTGGTTCAGTCTCAAGCCGAGACCTACTCCACTCCACTTGGTGATCACCTGCCACCAAGAAGATTATATAAATAAACTTTGATCCACACCCTGGATCGGGGTTAACAACCGTACACATACTATCCAGGTTACATAGGGACCACTTCCACAGTTTTTGTGGGTAAAAAAATAATCACCAGGTTACACAAGGACCGCATCCATAGTTTTTGTGGGTAAAGAGAAGTATAAAGAGTTTAGTGTAAGGATATATAAATCCTCCAGTTTAGAACAAGAGTCAGTGTGTGTATGGAATATACAGAGTACACACACCACTCAAAATTTAAGTAAAAGAATTAGTGAGAGAGAGTATATATGAGTTTATAATTCTCAAGTGATTTGAAGTGAAGATCTGGACTCCTTTGATTAAACATAAATTCTTCTGAGTACTTCTTTGGTTTTTATCTTGAAAAACATAGTGTCGCGATTCGGCTTGCGTTCTTCTCGAGTTTTCATAATTTGGAGATGATATCTGGATTCTAGTGCACAATGTATCTTCTTCAATAGAGTTGGATTTCATGAATGTGACAATGATTTCTTTGAAAATATTGAAAAGTGTTCTTTGTGCTTCTGCTCATAGGCTTGTTTTTTGTTCAGTATCGCGCTTGTTCGTTCTCCGGCACTCTCTACGCTTTATCATAGAATACATGAGTTTTAGTTGACATATTCCATGTATTCTGCACCTCGTACCACATACTATGTCTAAAAAGAAACATTAATTATGTCACTACATTAAAGGCATAAAATATGGTTGTTAGAAATTAAATTTAATGTCGAAATAATAGTTTAGGAAACGGTGTCACAGTATGTTATGAAAACGGTGTCTCCTTTACGGTGTCTGAGTGTCACAGTGTCTTGTTCAAAATGTCTTGTTCATGGTGCTTGAGTGTCTTCGTGTCTGAGTGTAACAATTTCTTTCTCATGGTTTCTTTCTCACAGTGTCTTTCTTCATGGTGTCCAACTTACGATGTCATGCTTAAAGGTGTCAGGCTTCCTGGTGTCTGACTTATGGGGTCAGGATTCACGGTGTCTGACTTAGTGTGTCTGGCTTCCTGGGGTCCGGCTTACTGTGTTTGGATTTATGGTGTCTGGCTTCACGATGTATTGTACTTAGGAAAATAACTATATTCAGATTTAAATAGTAATATTCATGAAATATATTGATCTTAAACATTATAAAGCATGAGAGAACATGAAGCATAAATACACATGATTGGATATAATTCATAGGATTTAACTAGGTTGAATGAGATTTGTTATCATTAATGATATTTGTGATCATTAATGATATTTGGGATCATTAATGAGATTTGGGATCATTAATGAGTTTTTGATCATTAATGAGATTTGTGATCATTAAAACATGATTAATACATGAGGAGTCCAACATAAGAGATGAAATAAATAACCCAATTAGTTTTCAACTAATCATTCTTATTATTCCAATGATTAACATCTGGTTCACTATAATTTTCCTTTGAGATATTATTGATGTTATTCTATGGGTTTAGAATACATCATGCCTAATGATTAAAATGATTCATTTATTCTTTCATTATGTTCCTTCACATCAGGTTTACCCTTCTTATTTCCTTTGGATATATATGATCTATCATGATTTATTGTGGGATGTTTATGTATAGTATCACAATCATTTACATCTAGTTTACCATTTTTATCTCCCATAAAAACATATAATTTCTCCCATATCCATAAAAATGTACATACTTACATTACAAACGTAATCATTAATTTTTAATTTCAGAACCAACATTTCGTAGGAAACCACATTGGTCGAGAGTATTAGAGTTATGGCTCATCTCACACTTTTAGGATGAATTATTTATTATATGGGGAATCAATTATTGATTTAAGATATCTTCAGAAATGTCTTCCAAATCCTGATATGGTTTTGGTTACCCTAATAAAATTATTAGGTGTTGAATAATTTTTTGTGTAAAGAGAGTTCTATTGATTATACCATATTCAAGTATCCTATGATCTATATTTGTTTTCAATTATTTAGTAGAAAGGGGTATATGATTATATTTTAGAGCAATATAACATGGAACATTGTATTTTACATCCTTCTAAGAAAAAATTTTATGTTTTGAGGAAGATATTGATCCTTTATGTGTCATCCTATGTATCTTATTTATAACAAGAATTAAAAAACACATAGTTCATTTAATTCTAAGCCTTGCAGTTTAACATCATGTAGAAATGAAATATATCTGGAAACTAAGACACGATATAAGGAGCTAAAACACTAGGAAGGAATCCTACGTATCATACTTACTGTAGGAATCATAGTCATAATTTATTGATTCTCCCTCAACCAGTTGATGGGTGGGGATAGAAAATTATTCCCCATTGGGGTCATTTCCCAAGTATTTTCCAATATGGGAATTAATTTGAGGCCTACCTTGAGGATGATTCCACTGTGTTCTAATAATAATATCATGATACTGAACGGGGATTACACACTATGGTTTGGCTATATGGGTTAAATTTATAATTTGAGTGATATGACTACTAAAATTACCTAAGGACATCTGAGTTATACTAGGTGTGAGAAACTAGGAATAAAAACTAATTAGAATGACCACATATGGATATGATAATTATATATTAGTGAAAATACAATGGTCTGTTTGATTTGGATTATAGGATTTAGGAATTAATCCTATCTATCCTTTTTATAGTTGGAATTAGAGTCCACATAGTTCAATTATCATCTCAATATTCTGATGGATGAGAAAGGACAATAAACCCATGGGTGTGATTGGGTACCACGGGTAGTGTCCTTTATATGGAAGTATTTACACCAAGGTAGATGCCCATTTTTAGCTAGATCCCTTGTAAGGTTCCCTATATATCATTTTTTTGATAGGAATCATATTCCCCATAGTTGAATCTAGTGTATGTATGAGCGCATAAACCAGGCCTGGATATCATGCCTATGGTTTTCTGTTTGACCTAATTTACATTTTGGGGATGTCTTCTATATAGGTCCTTATTATGTTCTTGAAATGTTTTAGGATTTTTGGAAATATCATTGGGATTCTTCCATGTTATCCATTTAACTTTTCTATGTTTTCCCGCATGACAAGGTTTTCATTTCCATGATTTTTTTCATTATTATAACCGACAAGTCATAGGGATATTGTGTGATTCCACTGACTTTTTTAGAGAGCCTTCATGTGATCAATGTATACATGTCCAAGGGTATCATGTGGTCAAGGATGACATGTCAGAGGAAAGTCAAATGATCTAGAAATCATGTCTAGATGACATTGTGTGACTTGGATGACATGCCAGGAGGACTTCATGTGACTCAGATGATATGTTTAGAGTACTTATCATGACTTGGATAACATGTCTGGAAGACCATTCATGACATGTATGACATGTCCATCTGACGTCGCATGATCTAAATGACATTTCAAGGCGGTGTCTCATTATTTGGATAGATCAAATTAAGTTCATTACAACATCATGTCAAAATCAATATATCCATATCCATGTAAGGCTTCAATCTTTTCTAAAATTTATTTCATATTTTACACATTGAATTTCCTGATTTTTTTTAGGTTTTGTGAAAAAAAAATTGTATATTGAAAATCCTTCACATGATATGGTTGATGCACTAGAATTCCTTCACATGAATGATAGGGTGATCATGTGAAGCATATATACATATCACATAATCCCTTAGGACATTATATGAGTTTACTTAGTGGATAAAACATTTCTATTGGGTTGAATTTTACTCTAATAATTCTTATCTCAATTTTGTACTCCCATGAGTGTCTCACAATTATATATTTCTTATTTTATCACAGAGAGGGAGTAATTTATAGTTCTCATCTCCAAAAATCTACACTACCTTGAATGGCGTGAATACTGTTTATATAGGCATGAGTCATTGGAGAGGGAAATGACATTACCTGCTTTATGTGAACATTTTGGGGGTCATCCATTGTGTTTCATAAGAGACAACGACCATGAGAAAACTCCATCATCTCTAGATTTATTCAACCAATGTATTTTTAATGGTATGTCACATAATTATGTCAATATATCAATGTTCCTTCTTCATGTTAGGCTGATATGTTTGGGTGTCTTAGTGAGATTGGGAATCCTATCAAAGAGGCTTTCATAAGATCAATAGAGGCTTGTCTGTGGCCCTTTTAATGATAAATTTGGATTATTAGAGTCTATTCATGATATTTTGTTGGAATGTCAATGGGACTTCATGTGATCGATGAGATGAACACATGAGGCAGATAACCACATCACATGAAATACAATATATATTTTATTTACATCAAGATTCAATATTTTCCATATTTTATTCACTATTATAAAAGTCTTCTAAACATTGCCCACTGGTTGTCTATCAGGGTGTCTTGTGATCAATATTATATCTCATGATAGTATATAATCCTTGTCATGGAAAGTTACATTTATTTTACAAAGTGCATCAGATTAATAGGGATGTATCTCACTATGGTGTGTGAGAATAGTTTCATACATTTTCCCTGATTTTCTATGAATCCAAAGTGGATTTGAATGATTGAATGGATGCATCTAAGTGTTTTGACATGATGAAGGTGACATACCCAAAGGACATCACGTGGAATGGACAATATGACTCTAGGAATATCACCTGATCATTGAATGAGTCATGTGATTCATATGATACCTTCACATGAACATCAATTTAAATTCCATCTCATGATGCCCTGATCTTTTTTGGATATATTTTATAATTATATTTGGGTGATTGGTAGGAATCTATTGGTAGACATGTTTCATAATTGGGGTAACACATCAGGAGTCTATCACATGATCATGAGGGCCTATTTTATGAGATTCACATGATAATATGGTTGTCTGGTAGGGATATTTATGATTATAATGATTTTTCAAGAGGGATTTGAGTGATAATTAAAAGATCACATGGAGCACATGATTCATCCATGCGATGTTACTAGGGTCATGCGATCACATGTAATTCTACAGGTTACACGATACACATAACCCATACCCATGATCATTAGGTATCCATTATTTTCCTATATTTTTTATTTGGAGATAATAATACCTATTATTTATGTAATTATTTGATCCTAGCTTTATCAATACTTATATAGTGGGTGTGAACTAAAATAATTAACTATAAGATGAATTCTATAATTTCTAGAAAGTGAAGAAGGAGATCCTATAGTTACTAACCCTGATGGATGATGGATTTTAATTTTGGATGAAATTGAAGTAGTTTTTATACACCACACAGGTGTAAACTCACTTTTTTAAAAAAATAACATTTCCATAGAATATATAAAGTTAATGAGATATTTGATTTCTTTAGAGTAGTGAGTTCGTTATTTCAATGAGGGTCATAAACCTGGGACGCGAGTGTGGCCTCTAAGAATTATAATAAAAAATTGTAAAAATAGTATTTTAGGTTCTCTATACATCACTAATTCATCCACCATGGATTAACCCGTTTTTTAAACCTTGTATAATTGGATGTGTCCCTCATTTAATATCATCGTCCCTTTATATAAATCATGAGAGAGAGGAGTGTTCCAAATAATGATAGAGCATGTTTTTTAGTGAGGGATTATTTTGGAATGATTGACATACCCAAATTCTCCCAACCCCATAGAATATTTACCTTTCTTAGGACCAACACATTTCATAAATGATAAATTTTCTTAGTGGAGTCTTCCCTCAAATAAGTGATGATAATTGATATCTAGAGTAGGGTAATTCTAATCTTCTATATAAATAATTATCTACTATATAAGAATCAAATGAAACAATAAATATAATAATTGGGAATTCATGTCTACATGAATCTTATTCCCTGGATTTCAACCACCATGATTAGCATATCATTATTATCCAATAATGAAGGGAACATGATGTTGACACCAAAGGAGTCGACACACTGGGAAGAGAATTATCCCAATCTATTTACATAATGGATATGTTGTGTAAATCCTCACACATGATGCGGGGAAAAAATCTCAACAATAATGAAGTTGATTCCGTGGTACATGAGGTTAAATTATAGGTACTAGGAAATATGCAAAAGGATTTCCAGATGCACTGGAATTATTTACATAATTTTTTTATTGATCAGTTAGGCATCATTTTGGAGGATATGTGTGATCCTATAGAATTTTTTTATGAAATTAAGATCATGAAGTGGATTTGAATAATATTACCACTTCCTTTCAATATAAATTCCATGTTTCTTAGAGGAGAAGATTCAAAGTATGTGGCACTATATTTTTCTCACATGTCTCTCATTTTCTAAAATATAATGAAAAATTACAATGAATCCTTGATGAAGGAGAGTTTTTGAAAACTACAGTTGATGATTATAAATAAAATTTCATTGGATGGAGATCCTAAATATGGTGAAATTAATTGGTTATGTCTTTCCAATCCTAAATCCTCAGATAATGAAAATGAATATTGAATGGAAAGCTTCTAAAAAAATACCCTCAATGTGGAAAAATTAAGAATTTCTCTAAAAATTTACAAATAAATTTTGAGATAATAATGAAGTCGAAGAACCCATGAAAACATCATCCAAGGTTATGAATGTAAAGATGAAACCATTTTAGAAATTATTCAAAATAATATAATTCTTTCCATTAAATATTTAAGAATTTATGAATCACAATTAGAAGAAGTTGATGACATAAAAGTCCTTATTGATGAATTTATTATGGCTGTAATTGATAAAATATAATTATCCGAAAATTATAATGATGGTATTTAAATGGATTTAATAGTATCCCTTGATAATGTAAAATATTATTTTCTTGAAGAAATTGATGTTTTTGGTATAAAACAATGAAACACAATGGTTTTTTTTATGATTCCAAATTATACATATAATAGAAAGAGGACAAAAAATATGATTTAAAGGAAGATATTGAATAACTTAGGTTTAAAAACATAAAAAACTGAAAAATTTTATTTGATCTCAATACTAAAAATAAATATTAGGCCCAAATCATCGATGTATTGATCAATTCTTTGAATGATAATGCAAAAATATCTAAGAGATCAATGGATTATTTTTTACCATGTGATAAAATATTGATGGTCAAGAAATACATCTAACACCTGGTATGGATTCAAGAATTTGGAGTGTACGAACTATGTAAAAAATAAGCAGGCTAATGTGAATTTAATTAGGATTGTATAAACTTTTCTAAAATTGAATTAGTTCATTGAGAAATGAAATATTTTTTATGGGATTAATCATAAAAAAATTTTGATGGTTGATCGGTTAACTCAAGAAATTATACACAACAAGATTTTCTATTTGGGTTAATAAGAAAGAGGTAAAGGAACGAAGTATAGTATCAATGAAATGAAATAATACACCACAAATATTGCGTTATTTTTTTGAAAAAATAGATATTTTATAACATCACATTTTATTAATAAAATTCGGTGCTTAAGAAAAATAGAACTAATGACTTTAAATTCAGATAATCAAAAATTTATTAGCATATTTTGTTTTTTAAAGGATACTAAAAAAAATATGTTCACTTATCATCTAGGGTTAAAAGTTTCATGATTATATAGAAATATATTTTATGATATCATTTGATCGAAGCATAATCTAGTAGGTTATAAATGTTTAACCAATTCATAGCTGTACTAGATGAGTATGATCCAAGGGTACTGATGGATTAATAAACTAATCCACCATAAGCAGAATGGGAAATTGAATATGGATACATGAAGAATGAACTAGAAATTGTAATTTAATATGGATATCATTGAAATTAATAGATTAGGTTATAATGTGGATTCTAGATAGTGTTTGTACTTCCCACATGATGGGAAACCATAATCTTGTCATGGAAAATAAATAAAAAAAATTGTAATTAATTTTTTATGAATTGATTTTTTGAAAATTATTGGATTTTTAAAACACAAAAATGGATGAAAATATTTGAGGTGCATAGCATACGTTGTAGTTGAAGGCATTAGGCAAAATTTACTAAGTTACAGTCAATTATGTGACTTGGGGAAATATGAGAATATCAAAAATAAGGAATGAATAATAAAATTAAAATATTGTTTGATTGTGAATCAAGGAAAAAGGAGAACATGGAGTTCATATCACATTAGTGGATTGAATGATTTGTGATTTTTATCCAAGGATTAATGGATACTTATATAGAATAAGGTTCTAGGAAACTTGAACAAAAAATCATTGGAGGGATTGGTGAAGAATGAATGAGCTCATGATATTTTTTAATATATCATATGATCTCACCCACACATGTAATACTTTCATAAAATGAAAAATCATTCATAAAAAATATAATGAAAAGATTAATATTTCAATGATTTTATTTAAGAGAGTACACATTGTGGTATGCGTACTAGTCTCACCCAAATAATGGAATGGAAATTGGTATTACATGTTTTTTACTAAGGATTATAGTTGGATGACATGGAAGGTGGTTATCTCTCACAAATCTGAAGCATTCTAATGAATGAAATTGTTTTACATATTGGTAAAGATGCATATGAAGATAGAAATTTTGATGTTTCATTAAATTAATGATATGGAAATCTCTAATAGTAAAGTGAAAAAATATGTTAGGAATCAAGGGATAAGACTGAATGTTTTAGTAGTGAGGAGTCCTCAATGAAATAGGGCAATTTAGAGTATAGAAATAATTTTTAAAAATAATTTTTAGAAAATATTACAAGATAAAGATATACTATATAAAAATTAAAAGGAATTGGTTCTTATATAAGTTTATATTTCTAATATAACATTTCTATGTCAATATAAAGAAAATAAACCATAATAAATATCATATGAAAATAATCTAAAATGGATTTGTATCTAAATATTTTGAAGTATGTGATTTATTCTAAAAAAGGATAAATATATCAGTATTGAAACTAAGTTATATTATGATATATTACATTGATATTCTTCAAAAATCATGGATTAAATATTCTAGAACAAAATTCATTTGAAAATGGGTAAATGTAAATATGTAACAATTATATAAGATTAGTATATTTCAAAATTTATTAAGAAGTTTTAACAATAAAACAATGGGAAACTCTCAAATGGTAGGGATTCAATTGTCTCCCAACTAAGGGGAATAGATGGGGATATATAATAATTAATATAAGACATCTATGAAAATAAAAGTGCCAAAGGATTAGAATATGTAAATAATTAAATGAGTTTGGATATTTTTTTAAATAAATATTGTGGGTGACTGGAAAAATTCAATAAAAAAACTGAGTATAATGGATTTACAACAAAACAATTTTCTATCTCAAGTAGATCCTAAGAATTTTTAATATTATACCAAATATATTAATAAGGATAAATAAATACATGTAGATCATGAGAAAATTTAGAGGAACCAAACATGGAAAATTATCTTAAGGCTAAAAGATAAAATTTTCATTATAACTAACTAGGTGTTCAAAAAGAATATTAATGAAGATGAAATAGTTGATTTGAATAGAGTACAATGGAAATGTATGGGATAATCAAAAATTAAGGTGATTATTGTTGATGATAAAATTTCACCCAAGTCCTAGTTGTAAATCATTTGACATTTTATAGTGATGTCAATTAAAAATGGATTTTGATTGTTTAAAAATGATTTTAAATCATAATTACTCAATATAGTATTTTAGTAGGAAGTTAACATTTAGAAACTAGACATTTTCTTTTTAGATAAGTGGTGAGTTAAGTGTGACATTTAACAAAGCATTTATATATACAAATAAATGTACCACAAGTTTATTATTCAAGGATTGATTAGTAGTTTTTAATGATTTCATTTCAATTAGGAGGACTTGATCATAATATTTATATCAATAAGGATGATGATGAAATAAATTCGGTGCATATCTATGTGGATGAAAAAATGTTCATAGGATCAGATGAGTTAAAATAATAGATGTTTGCAGAATACATTATATTTTATTTTCAGATGTCTATGATTTGGGATTTAACATTTTTACATGGTTTATAGGTATCTCAAAGAAGGATTTGTAGGATTATTTTATAAAAAATAGGCCAATGAAATCCTAATGAAATTTGGAATGTAAAATTCCATGCCAATGACATCTCAGGAGGCCACCTAGAATAAACTATTAAGATATTATTATGGAAAAAAAGTCAACGTGAAAAAATTTATGAAAATAATTAGATATCGATTTCAAATAAAAGTTACAGGACCAGAATGTTTTTCGCACATGTTTAGATACATGATAATGAAATTTTCCCTGCGAGGTATATAAACTAGATGTGAATTTATTTCAATGATGCATCAATAAAATGGTTGATTTTGGGTAGTTTTATCAAATAATATGCATTATTTGTTTTTGGAGAAAACTTGTTACTGTTCCTTGGTCCTCTTATTGCAAACCAGTTAAAAAAGGTGGCATTGGCATAAAAAACCTCAATAATTTTAATGAAGCGCTTCTAGCTAAGTTCACTTAGAACCTCATCCACAATAATTCTCCTTCAATTGATTTTCTCAGGTCTCATTTATTTGATAAATTAAGAAATAAAAATTTCAATTATTTGACCTCCTCTCTAGCCCTCCATCAGAAATACTTTCATTTCTATTATGAAAAAATCTAGATGGATGTCTTGAAAAGATTCTAGCTTAAATTATTGGCTTAATAACTGGACTGGTACTCCTCTCATCTCTTTGGGGCCTATTACTCAACTTCCAAACCATACTAATGATTCCATTAAGGACATTTTACAAATGCAAAACCCATGATTACCTGAAAATATTAGTCATGTTGTTGACAATTATCCCTTCACTTTTACCAAGGATCTTCTAATCTGGGAACCTGATTATAATGGTATGCTTGACTCAAAAAGTGACTACCACTATTTATTCCACAATGCTGATAATAATTTAAGCTGGTTAATGTTTTTTAATAAATCATGATTAAATCCATTGAGATTCACTATCATTTGGAATATTTCTCAAGGAAGGCTTCCAACTGATAACTGTTTACAATATTCTGGGATTTATCTCTGTTCAAAATTTCATATGTGTAATCAGAATTAGGTGGATATTAATCTCCTCTTCCTTTCTTGTGATATGGATACTGTCCTTTGGCATTACATTTTTGATATCTTTGAGTGCATAAGGCTGCATTATAGCTCTATAACGTCTCCGTTGCTTCGATGTGTGGAATCAAATGACTCCCCAAAAATTAGGAATCTCTTTATTTTAGCTGCAAAGGATCTCCTACTTGTGATATGGTATAGAAGAAATGCTTTTCCTTATGCCAATAACACTTTTAAGGTTAATGTAGGAAAAATGAGAATTCTCATTTCTATTCAAGAGGCCACTCTGCTTCAGAAGGATCATTGCAACAACTCGGTTAGAGATCTTGGGATTCTCAGACACATCAGTGCAGATGGGCAGTAACCTCAACCTAAATACCCCATTAAAGTATTTTGGAAAGATCCACCTCCAGGTTGGATGAAAATCAATGTTGATGGGGCTTCTAAAGGAAACCCATGTCCCATGGGATGTGGTGCTATCTTTAAAAATCATCTGGACCTGGTTCAATGCTGTTTCTATGGATCGTGCGGCTTCGTATCTTCCCTAGAAGCAAAGATTATGAGTGTGATTCACACTACTTCTTATTCCAAGCTACATAACTGGAACAACATCAAGATTGACAGCGACTCAACTACAATTGTCTAGGCCATCTGGAATGGTGTCATTCACCTAGATTGGACTCTCACCCCCAGTAGATGGACTGTTTGTACTCTCTGTTGGATCTCAACATCATTTCCACCCATACCTAATGGGATGAAAACAAGCTCGTTGATGGACTTGCCAACATGTTATTTAATCACGAGGTCTCCTGGAGGGATGACCTCCTTCTTGAGTTACTCCATCTTTATGTCACGAATGTTCAAAAAATATCTTATTTTAGACTCATGTAATCCTCTCTTGTTCTTTCTTTTATAATAATTTTTCGGTTTTGGTCATGAACCAGAACAAACCCTTCAAAAAATACAATATTTGTTTTTGGGATACATATATACTAATTGGGATGGTTTAGTGGATTGTTGCATTCGACATCGAATGAAATTTTCTATCATGTAGATTTTTTACATTTATTATCTAGTAAATAAGTAAAATGATATCTCAATTTTCACTAATTAAGTTTAATATATAGTGGATACAAAATTATACAATCCAAAACTATGGATAGATAAACAACTTGAGGATGTCATATTTGATTTTTATTCTCATATTGTAATAAGATATGATATCTCATTCTCTATTAATCGTATATATAAATATTCTTCATCATTCAAAGGAAATGTGACCTGATATAAAGTTTCATTTCATCAAGGAGGAGGTTAAAATAGTATAGGTATAACAATATTACATGTCAACATAAGTTTATATTATAGGTATCATGATGAAGGAAAAACCCAAATATATGTTTGAAAAGCATCTATTGGACATTGGAGTCTAACCATATCCATCCAACTAAATGTCTTAGAGATGTAACCAACCCTCTTCCATGGGATTTTCAATTTGTTGTAAATTATGGTAACTCTCTCTTGAATTTAATGATTGAATTTCTAACACTAAAAAGTTTAATATATGTTCTCTTTGGTTGTCTTGATAAGGGGGTGGAAGTTTCCAACAATTAAATTAAAGAACATGCATATTGTTTGTGTTGAAAATGGTTTTGAGTGTTATTTCCCACATCAAATATGGGATAACTCCAATGATATTGTCTTTGAGTGGGAGAGGGTTCTTAAATTTTTATTAATTGTTATTAGAAGCATGATGATGCAGTGAATAACATATAAATAAAGGAAGTGTTTCCATGTGGATCTTTTTTATTTTACAATTATTTATCCGGGAAACCATTACTCACATGGTATTATAGTTTATGATTAGTGAATAATTTATACAAAATATCACTACATAAGGTTTTGATGCAAATATTAGGTCAGATATGATGGTATAAAAATTAATGTTGGTAAATCTTCTTTGGCGTGATAGAATTGATTTCAATAACTCCAATGTGAGAAATATTTAGAAAAAAATACATTAAATTATTTTTAGGGTTGTCTTTATTGGAAAGGATATTGATATAGTATTGTAATACTTATAAAGAGGATTTTGAGGTAAATGAATGGGCTTTAAGGTTTTTTAAATATATTGTAATAGTTATCTCTATAAGATAAAAACCATGATGTGTCACCTTTTTCCGTTCTATAGAAGTTGTTTCTAATAAAATAACTAAGAAAAAAATATTCCAAAATTTGTATGATTAATAAATATATTATATAAGATTCTTTGGATAAGAACATAATATTATACTGTTTTAACTAAAATTGGAGTGTATGAACAACACAAAAACATTGGTGGGGCCACATCTAAGCTAAGGTATCAGTTAAATTTTCACATTGTTGAATCTGAGTGGAAGTTTGTGACCTGATAATATCCCATTAGTTTTAATGCTTCTAGTTGGTTTTCTGGTCAACTAATCAAAGACCATGTTACATCTGGGGTGGATTCTCATATGGATGTTTGGTAAATTCCTCCTATGTTTATGATTATTTGGAGATTTTATACGATTCCCAAATTGATACATAAGATTGTTTCCTTCGAAAAGTTTTATGAAAAAGAAATTACATTATAGAATTAATCACCACAATATAATGAAGTTGAATGTAATTTGGGTGGATCTACCATATTGGAGGTTTCTATGTTATAGTGTAATATTTCATGAAAAATACATGACCTGAAGAACATAATATTTCTAGAGTACAAGTGACCATTATATAAAGGAATATTTTTTCACCATGGTATAAAATTAAAAGGTATATTCCATATTTATAGTTTCAAAATGTTTTGTAGATGAATCATGAGAATTTCATAAGAATCATAAAACAAGAGAAAATAGTGTTTGAATTTCCATGAAGGGTCCCATGGAAATAGAATTTTGATGATAAATTTTAAAAGGAAGATAAAGGTCACATAGTGGTTTTTATTCTTGAATTATGATGATGTCAATTCAGAAAGACTACAAATTAACATTTTTTATATTTTAAGAATAAATTAATGAAATTATGGAGAAGATATTGAATCAATTTTCAATATTTATTTGGATGAATATTCCCAACATAAAAAAATAAATTTCCCATGACGGTGAGAAATAATCATAGTTGGGTTCAATTAGTCGTGATATATTAGAATTAACTTACTCTTTCAATTAAACCCAAAAAAATGTTAGAATTTTTATACTTAACATATATGTAAAACTCAACCACTGTTAATATAAAAATATATCTACAGAAAACCAAAGACATAATACTTATGATGTTCTCCGATATTCTAGGTGACTAAAGAATTACTGTGGTGACTCTCGTTGATCAATGGAAATCCCCAATGAAGTAATGTGAATATAATTTAAACAACTATATTAATAATTCATAAATATTTTAATATGAAATTATATAAATACCATAAATTAAAAAGTTTTTTTTATATTATAATCCAAAAAAACAATAGGAAAAATGGAAATAGATTAGTGAAATATCATCTGAAAAATTCCCCACTTGATTACTCAATCTGGTGCACATTCGGCCTTTGACAGGTGAAACTCTGTCTGATGCACCATAGAAATTGGTGCCTCTAATATTTTATCTGTATAGTGAATAAAACACTTCCCCTAAAAAGATACCAATAATATTTATCATTTATGTTCTTAGTATGGTATCTTTGAATGATACCTCTGATTGAATAATCTTCTTGGTACCTTTTCTCACTACTCCTATATATGGTGTACTTATTACTAAACAATGTTTTCCCTTTTTTGTATACTCACCCTACTCGAAATCCATCAGCACATTATATCTTAGGAATAATAAAATAAATCAAAATCCAATATTTTACTTTTGACCCCATTTATAAGGGCACATATACTATAAATTGTTTGAACTGGAAAACACATTCATGTTCATCCAAAAATCACAATTTTCACCTCCAACTCATTTGTGGCTTTGCTATATAACTATAAAATATTCAATAACATTTTATGGGTATACTAAAAACTAAAAAATAACATTATATCTTTGATCATCCTTAAACATGAAACAAATGAAACTTTTTCAAACATCAATACCAATAGAGAGATAAAAACAATATAATGAAAACATAACATCTTCATTGTTAAAGGGATAAAAAAATTATAAATATCCTCAAAACTCAAAATGGTACAAATGTGTCTGATTCTCTAAAAAGAAATTTTTTCTCATGAACTATTTCTATTTCTTGTTAAATATTTAATTTATTAGAAAGTTGATCTTCTATGATTGACTCTCCTATGTACAGTACGCTTCATCTAATGACCTTCATTAATCACTCCACCCGATAAGACTTATTCTTATGAATAAAATGTGTTTAATCAATGAATTCTCAACCATCCATTATGTGACTTCACAAATTATTACCCAATGACATGAAAAGAAATTATTTTCACCGTGATAAGAACATAAAAAATCAGGCCTATACTTCTTTATAGACCATTCTGTCTAATGCCTGAAATTTCTATAGTCGATAATTATTTGTTTGTTGGATCATTATACAATTTCTTATCAATCAATCTATTCGAATGAGGACACATGGACCAATGTATTTTATCTCATAGAATTCATACCACAACACACATTATTACTTTATAACTTCAATTACATACAACATGAAACATCAAATTTGTACACCCTATACAACTAAAACTTTAGAAAGCACATTTTATAGCCCCTTGAAAAATGAATTATTTAACTGTATAGTTTATTCCCTTTAAATTTCATTCAATTTGATCAAATGTATACAAACATAGTAATAAGGGATTCTTTCTATTTTTCATTTGGTAAAATTATTCAACTTCAATCATTGTACACTTCAGTCAATCTTATCTTGGATCATGAGTATTTTTTTGATGTCAGAAAAACTATGAATGGTAAATCATTATATTAATTATGGAAGTTTTCATAACATGGCTATTAAAACATTATTATCCTCCTAATGTAAACCATTCAAAAAAGTCTTAGAAAATACATTAAATATTTTAAACCTAAAATACCAAAAAATGATATATTAAAAATAAAAATAAAACTAATTATAAAAACATACCAATGGATATTCAATATCTCCTTTTTAAATTTTGAAAACATTTTAAAATACAATAAAATGTATTCAATAACTCTTTTCTCGATATTGTGTCAAAACCATAGCCATTAAAAATTAGAATTTACTAACAAAAAATTAATTGATAAATTATTTTTTAAAGGAATTCCATCCTTTGATTATAATAATTTTTTCGTACATGATTTTATAAACTCCACCTAAAAATTTCGTTATCACAACATTTTATCATTAAAAAATGCATTGTTTCATAAAATAAATAGTTTTACATATTCTTAGAATGTTTTACTTTCAATCCACCTTAAAAACAAATTCAAAGAAGGGTGGGGGAATATTCCATATAAATATTATAATTCATTATTAGTATCTGTACATGAATTTGAAGCATATGTTCATCAAATAATTCCCTTGGGAGATCATTAGTTAAGAAATTTACAATTTTCCAATTTGATAAAATATAATCCCAAAATAAAATCACCCCCGAAACATTTTATTTTATAACATTATATTTACTATCAATGTACATTGATCTATAATATTATACCTGATTATAGGAAAGATAAACGGATTTTTTACTATCTCAAAGAATCTTCAATAATTTACAAACATTCGCACAAAAATATTCCTATTGAACATTCATCCACAACATTAATATACAATCATGGGTGGTGGAAATATAATATTATTCCACTATTCTCAAAGTAATAGATCATTGTTTTCTACTATACTAGCTCAAAAAACATTATCCAAAGAATAATGTTCCTCCTGATGTTTCTTTTCTCTATTTATATTCTTTATACCAATATGTGTCAGTGAACAAAAGAATATTCATATTATTAAATATTTTATACATCACCCAAAAAATTTGAAATTCCTTTACCATACATGTTAATTATTTTAGCTTCCATAAAATGTGATTCATTTGGATCTCTTTAATTTCTAGTTCATGTGGTAAAAACATATATAATTTTTGGTCTTGAAGTTTTAAGACAGCGTAAATTCCTATTAAATTTTGGAAAAAATTCTGATTGACACTTATCTTCTCTTCATATTTACTCATATTCTTACTAAACAATATTTCAATAGTAATATATTTTGAATCTTTGATTCCAAACCGTTTTAATAACTCCTTATAATATATTTATTGAGATATGTTGATAAAACTCACCATTTTTAAACATGTATTACTAGAAAGAAAGATAACTCCCCAAACATAGAAACATCAAAACTTTCCATCAAGATCGTAGAAAATTGGTCACAAGTTTTATCCATGTCAACTGAGTAAATCTTATAATCCATGAAAAAACATAAAATTATGGAACCTTTTCTCATTTCTTTTGTTTACATGTTTCTATTATATATTCCATTTGTAAAGTTTATTTTCTTCATGATACTATCATGTTTAGAGTAATACATGAGTGGTTATTTTTTCAACCCATTCAAATCATTCCCTTTCTTACACACCATGTTTCCATCATAATCAAGTTATAACCCACTAGGTTTCTCAATATAAATTCCTTCATAAATTTCTCCATATAAGGATGATTACCAAAGATACATATTATATACACTGTACTAATGATGTGAAAAAAATCCAATAAAATTATTATAGTCTCATTTCTTATAATTGGGGGAAAAGTTTCATCCAATTAAACACCTCTACCCTGTGAGTAACCCTTTAAAATAAGTCAATTATTAATTCTCAAAATTTATCAATGATCATTCTTTTTCTTTCTAAACACCCACATTTTTCATATAAAATTCATTCCAAATAGTCATGTAAAAAAGTTCCCATGTTTAATTTTTTTCAATTTGATCTAGCACTTCATTCATAGAATTTTATCACTCTTCATATTTGAAAATAACTAAAATGGACTGTTGTTAAACCTATGAGATGATTGATTTGTAATTCTGTAATCCAAGTTTCCTTCTGGTCTAAACTAGAGCGTTCTGATTTCAAATGATGATTTCATATTCAACCTATTTTTTTAATGTATGAAACATAATATATTTTATTCCAATTTCACTATATTCATAAAAATACTAATCTGAATCACCTTGAACATGTTTAGGCTCCTATATATCTTCTATTTTATTGTATCTATGGAATTAATCAATCTATCTCCCAAAATATTTTCATTATTGTTGTGAATAAAATTTTCCATGTAAGATAGATTTTCAATAACTTTCACATCATTGGAATCATCCATCTTTTTAGATGATTATTCAAACACATGAATCTTATTCCATTGGATGAATATCGAATGAAAATTCCTTTTTCATATTTCTCAATAAAAGTTTCAAGATTTTTATTTTTGTTTTTGAGAAACAAATTAATCTTAAAAAATTAAATTATATTACAATTGTATCTATCTTATAAAAATTATCATAGGAAGTCCTTTTAAATTTTGGCTACAAAAAATATCTATTTTGAAAGTAAACTATATCATTTATAGATTATATTTATAATAATTTATAATATTTAAATTCAATGAGAATAATTCTTCCTATTTCTACTAACCATCTATTTTAACATTCTATAGCTAAATTTTATTGAGGGTTAAAGGGTCACTATACTAGTATATGATTTAATGTTTCATTAGATAATTCTCAAAAGAGTCACTTGTTTATTTATTCCATTGTTTTTTCTTAGTTTCTATATATTTATATATAAATATATTTTTAAAAATTCCTTCCAAAAATTCGGATCATCTTGGTATCATCCAACTTATGTTTAAAAAATATTATATTTATCATCTAAGTGATGTTATCAAAGAATGTCATAAAGTACAAACCACATTATATTATTGATTTCTCATCACCCCATGAGGATATTAATTAATGTGTACAAGTGGTCTAGTATTTTTTATATCTAAATTAATAAATATTCTACTAAACATACTTCCTTTTAGGAATCATAAAAAAATTCTTTTTAATTTGTGGTAATTTTATTACAAAATAATCCTTTGAAATTTTTTTCATACCGATCTAGACAAAATTCCCACATTTGTGATATCAATTTTTTTTCATCATTGACACATAAGTAACATGAGTTATAAAGATATCCAATATAGAATTTAATTTTATTGGTTCTTTGTCCGTTTGTAAAAACGTTTCTATCACTCAATCATAAAATGATATAAGAATACTTTTTTTGAATATTACTTATTAATAATCATCATAATGTTTTATAATCATTATAATGTTTTCCTTAAGACCATCCACAAACATAAATTCCATTGATTTGATTTTAAGAGATTCAATCTAGGATATTACCATACCATTTATTTTTAAATAACTATCATTTCAGAAACTAATTACTTCCAATTAAAATTATTCCATATATTTCATGATTTTTATACCACCTTTCATATGCGAGGAACATAATCTTTTATGAATCTTTGTTTGGTTCCTTTATCTTGATCTTAGATCAGTCTCCATAACAGAATATCATTCAAATTTTTTTCCTAGCAACTTTTTCATTTCATTCATGGTAAATTTTCTAAAAATTATTGTCATACACTAATAATTATACTGATCTTGTTAGTCACAACTTCCATAAAATTCCTACAAAAATTTAAATAACATTTTCATTGGAATATTTCTAGAATATAATGACTTTTCATTTCATTTAAAATAAAACATAAGACATTTACTACCATTTAATACCTCATTTCTCCCATTCTGTTCATTCCTTTTACAAATGAGTATGATGTTGTGCAATAAATTATATTCCTTTTGTAAATATATAAAATAACACAAAATATATCCACTAAAACATGATCTTCTATTAAAATATGGGTTTCCCCTACAAGAATATTGTTGAGGTTCATAATATCTTTCTATATATGACTCCTCCTAGCATTGGGCCACGTTATTCTGGAGGTTATTTTAACCTTTAATATATGTTATGTGTTTCTAATATCCATTTTCAAACCATGATTTCCCAAAACTTTTTATTACAGCTGCATGGTTAAAAAATTAGATATACTTTTCGTTTTTATGGGTTTAGAATTTACTTGATATTAGGATAATATTTCTATCCTCCTAGAGATGTTTCAAAATTTACATTATATTCCTTGTAGAAAATTTTGTTCATCCTTATTAAAGTACTTCCAAACACATGAAATATCGATTTGGTTTGAGAAATATCATCTTCTTCAATAATATGTTTATTAAAAATATCTTAAATTTTGTTAATAATATATTCCATGATATTTTCTTTGTTTCTTTCTTTAATTAATATTCTATTTTTTTTTGATTTTCCTTTTTATTAAGACATTCCAATTATATGATCTCAGTTTGTATTACCCCATTGTTTCTCCACTGTCTTATGCATTGATAATTGATGTATCTTCCATTATCTAAATAATAAGAAAATTAATTTATGAACTTATTTTATATTTGATCAACGCATGGACTATTTTTAGTAGATTCATACCCCAAATTATTAATTGAATTCCTTTTTTTATTATATTTTGTTAATGTTTTCTTACTTACTATGGATTTGTTTTCCTCTTATAGCTTTTTCTCCAATTATTCCACCATGGTTCTTCTTCATTATCGTCCTCACAGTCCCTAACATTATTATTCATAAAAATAATTGAAAATTCTATAATTCATCTAAACTCAAAAAAGTAAAAGCGAGTTTTCTAATGTAATTTCTTCTAAATATTTATCAATTTTTAAAGACATGAGACATGATTTTATCATTTTAATAAAAATAAAATTCCTTATCATCATATTAGTCATTCCCCTATAAACTCATGCCCAACATCAAAAAAATTTATCTTATTTATATATTTAAAATATATTTATTCCTTAAACTTATATTTCATTACTATATAATTCCTAATCTCATTATTAACAATAATCATATGCAATTACCGAAGAGATAAATCATATTTATTTCAAAAATTAAAAAATCCAGGATCAATACTTTTTGTAATGTTTTTCATGAGCTTCTAAAAAATGGTAGAATCTTACAAGAAAAATCTAAATAATTTGATGTTTTTAAAAATTTCATAAACTCTCATAAATAAATCATTAATAGTTTCATCATATTCCATTTTTATATATTTGAAATTTATTCTCTTTGTTTGTATTTATTCATCCTTCACTTTCATATTTCCTTCAAAGATACATTCAGGTTTTCCCCAGGATTCATTATCCATCTTTTGTCCCATCACCTTCTTATAAATATTTTTTAATTAATAAATTATAATAATGTATTGATCTTTCACATCAACCTCAATATTTATTTTTTCAGAAAATGGAATAGATTTATCTTTCTCAATGTGCAGAAACCCATCATTAGATACATCAATTACCCCTAGTTCATGAGATAGAATATAGGGTATGAATAGATGACTCGATACATGTATTTTTTTCCATTAATGGTTTGAGTAACTCTTTTTTTCATTGAGTTGATATTACACTTGATATGAAATGTAGTACCTTATAAAGAGAACCTATATTTTTTATACCAATTGAAGTTACTATGAATGAGAGGGCTACTATGAAAGGTATGAGTGTCTGGGATGAATCTTTAGTGATATTTTAAAATATATTTCCTCTAAAAAATGACCCAAACTACTTATTATGGTTTCAATCCATAACAAAAATATAAAACTCAAAACATGTCACATGAAATGATAGAAATTTATAGCAATTCACAAAATATTTACATGGTTGTCCCCCAATGTGGGATACTACATCATTTTTACATAAAATCCTATTGGTCTATTGAAATCCACTATAAAATGAAGTGAATAAAAATTGATCCAAATCATGTTAGACTACTTCAATTTATTTATATGAAATTATACTTACTCCCATAAATTATAATGTTGGTTTATATTTTGAGCTAAAAAATGATAGGAAACATTGAAAATACATCAAAAGATCTTCTTCTTGAAATTTTTTCATCTCATAACTCCATTATTTAAGACTATGTCTGGTGTTCCTTCTACCTTCATCTAGTTAAGATCATTTCAATTTTCCTTATATAAATGCACTTATGTCCTATGATATTTTTAGTAAAAAACACTACACATTAAAAAATTCATGTTACCTCATTCATTTACAACCTCTATCTTCTATATTGGATAGACTCGTATGACCAATGGCTCTAATATGCACCAATTTTTGGTACATATTCTCATTACATCTCCAACTGGTGAACTTATTCTTCAACCTAGTGTTTCCTTTGATGGATATCATCCCTACACAAAATCCTTTATCACTATTCCCCTCACAAATATGAATATAAATTCCACTCCTTTAATATACTTTAACACCCTTTAATATGTTCACATTCGGGATAGATGGAGGGAGATGGTAAACCATTTTACACAAATATAAATGTTAAAATTGGAACCTCCCACTCATTTTCAATATTGAAGGAATCCTATATAATATTTTATAAAACTATTAATGTTTCTTACAAACTGATAGATAACTAAAAATCTTTAAAATTACTTAAAATTAGTGATAAGAAACTTATTCAAACATCCTTAGTGATGGAATTATAAAAAACATTGAACAAACATATTATCATCATCTTTGTTAAATATATTTACAATGTTTTCTATTGATTCAAAAAACTAAAAACAGTAAATTTTCTTGATGAAATCATATTAAAATTTCATCTAATGCGCTATTTGTTTATCTTGTGTACATCTAAAATTTATTCATCATGGGAACTAATCTATTCAAATCTCTTCTTCCTGATTATCTTCAATTGATGAAATATTTGAAACAGTCTATCCAGTATGACATCATTTTATAGTTTCATGTTTCTAACCAATGATGTATTAACACTCCATATGGTAACTTGGAAAAGCACTATCTAATTAAATATAGACATGAATCTGGTTAGCTTTATAAAATCTCATATAATCATAAGAGTACCTCTTAATATAACTATCCATATGATAAAAGAAATTCCTCTAGATGATGATCATCTATCCATTGGTTATTTCTAGAGTGTTTTATTGATGAATCTAATTGGCCAAAGAAACTATAACTAGTTGATTCAATCCAATAATATTAATTTAGAAATAAATTTAATAACTTTATAAAAAAATCTATATACATCTTGAATATTAATATTATTATAACTTTTTTATTTAGAACATCAGTGTGAACCTTATTTAGTTTCTCAAACATTAACTTCTCATACTTTTTACTTCATCCCATTTTTATTTCATTCACTTTTCAACACTGCATTAACACTCAGAACCCCATGATTACTGTTTTTATCCAATTGATAATATTGAATATATTTAACATTTTTACATTTAATATGAACTCCTATTAGATCATGAGTATCATCACAATGTCAAGAACATGAAGAATGGAAATTTGTAATTTCATGTAAGAAAAAATTCCTTACATGGTTAGGTAAACATTCTTATCAACTTTTAGAAATTCATAAAAAAATATCTTAACAACTCTAGAAATTATTTCTTACCCTATTTACAAAAACATATTTTAAATATAAATTCTGAAAAAAGAATACACATTACAATAAAATATAAAAATAATCATTTTAAAGTTGTATTAATGATCATTCAAGATTTAAACATGGTAATTATCTAATGAAATGATATATTCATTTATATATATTTGTAGGAAGAATGATCAATGATATTAGATATGAAGAGAGAAATTAAAAAATATACTATGAGAGTAATTAAAAAATTAGAAATTGGGAATACAGACATAGGAGGTATTCTCAATGGATATTTGTTGGTTTTATCAGTTGAGGAATATGGAGTATAATTTATAAACCACTATTGTGTACACTCACTTTTTTATTTAGATCAAGGAGAAACACACTTATTGATAGTGAGACATTCAAGTGTGTGAGATTAATTAGTTATTCATTTTCCAGAGGGTTTTAAACCTATAGGGCTAGTGATTCCACTTTGAATTATAATAAAAAAGATGTAAACTTTCTTTTTTAGGAGATCGGTACATTATCATTTCATAATCATTATAATATATTACTTAATATGAAACAAGGAAAATATATTTTCTACCTCATATATTTAAGTTACCACTTCAAATAAATAATGAGGTAAAAATGTGATCCTAAAAATGAACGAGTAATATCATTGGAAAGGTTTCATTTTTGAAATATTTACTATGTCTTCTTTATATCTATTGCTATTAAAAATGGTTATCCGAGTAGATATTTTTGAGGGGAAGAGTTTCAATATCCAAAGAAAGTTCAATTGAGGGTTGAACGTGTTGTACCGATCATGGATGATTTTCGAGGTTCAAATTTAGGTTATTTTTATTGGAAAATTTTCTATGGTATATGGGATATATATCGTATTCCGGGGATAAAAGCTTATGATAGGTGGTTTTCAAAGAGTTTTAACTAGTTTAGAAATATATATATAAACATGTGGCATTAGTTGTGAGTTTGTTGAGTAAGGATTATCAATAATGATGAATGTAATATATAGATGATTGAACTGTGACATAATTATTGTAGAATAAATTTCATGACTATTTTCAAAAGAGTATATGTTTGTTATTCTTAATGTAGATTATTTTGGGGCCTTTATCTATTTAATACGACTATATTAAAATTCTTGTTTACGATATCATATTCATGAGCATGTTGAATAATTTTTTGGATATAGTAACTAATGATGTGTGGACATCTATAAATTTTTACACGGTGTTTTGTTCCAATATCAATAGGTAGATAAGAAATTTAAATCCAATTATCTATGTTGAGATAATTTAATATTCAAGGATAAAAAATATATCACTATTCTTGTTGAGTTCTCATGTGATTCAGATTATCTATGGTTAGAGAGGTATTATGGATTGGAGTTATCATTTTAAAAAATAGAAATTATTTTACCATGATTATTTTTACCTCTATTATATTCATCAAGATTTGGTATTTTGTTATTATTTATAGGTGGTCAAGGTCTTATTTTTTTCTTTTTTATAGATTTTAGGAATCTTTAGTTTGAATTTCCTTCCTTTTAAATAGATTAGTATTGGAAGATGTGTAATTTGATAGTGGATTTACCTCCTTCACATTTTCATATATATTAGTAGAATTAATTCATGAAACTGTAGGATAATCATATTTTTAGTACACTAATTCAAAGAGGAGTTGGTAAGGGTAGAAATACGTTCATGTGCAATGACCATATAAAAAACAATGATTTTCTATATAAACTTTTATATCATATCAAATATGTGTTCCATACATAAAATCATTTTATTTATAAAGAATAATATAATTTATATTATAAATAAGTCACCTGCACCACATAATAAAGTAAATATTATATTATTTCATCATTATATAACATTACTTATAATGGATAAATTAATTATATACAATTAAAAAATATATATTAGGATAATAAAACCAAGTAAATAACATGACTTGAATTTAAAAATATTTATTCTTATAATCTCCCGTAAATAAATTATTCCTGAAAACCAATTGGAAAAGATATAAAATCATTAGAAATGTGGTAAAAAAAATTTAAATGAAATATTGATTACCATGGGTGAAAATAATGGAAAGAAATATATAGAATTAAAAGAGTATATATATGGTATTGAAAGGAAATATGTATGGTGGAAATGTAGATATTATAATAGTACCCTAACCATTATAATATTGACCTAAACATTGGAATAGTAAATTAATGAATGTTGTTAACTTTATAAATTACTATTTAATTATATAAATACGAATATATTAATATAAAAATACAATATACGTAATAGGAATGTTAATTTTACTCAAATGAATATATTATTTTGTTAATATGTTCTATCTTTGTATATTAATCCATATTATTTTATATTTAAAATAAATATTTATTTTAACTTATTTATAAATTCTTTTGATAAAATTAATTACAAATAAGGAATCAAAAATTCCAAATTATATAAGAGTAGTTTTTTATATTTTTGTAATAAACATGAAATTCAATTTTAATAGTGATATTACATTTCTTAAATATAGTATTCTTTTTGAGATAATATTAATGAAATCATGTTTTGTTTATTTATATAATGTTTTCCATAATACAAAATAAATTTAATATGATAATAATATATTTTAAAAAAATCAGTTTTGAATCCTGAAATGTAGTATCCAATTATTATAATGATAATAAATTCCATTCCAAAATTATTTTTAGTTGTATTATTTATTTATTATATAACATATTAAAATAATTATATTATGTGGTGTAAAGCTTTAAATGTTATTAAAATATATATTTTTATTTATATATAATTCATTTTCCAAAAGAATACATATGTTTCATTAATTCGTCATTAGATTACTATATATTTTTAATTTTATCTCAAAATACACATCACCTTCATGTATAAATACATCCTCTCACACCATTTACTAATTAATTACAAAATATTAGGAATATACACAAACATAACTCATATTGAGTCAAAAAAATAGATTAAGAGTGACCCAATATGATTGTATCCAATAATTATTAGTTTGAGGACTAGAACAAAGTGTATAAACACATAAAATGAGAGGTGTGTTATGATCTACTATAAAATCAGTTTTCTTAACCAATGAATTAGAGAAAAAAGAATGAAGAATTATAGTGTTCTAATTTAAAATGGATTTTATCGAAATATATTAGATTCAATGACATAAATTTTGGATTCAAGATAAAGGAAAAACAAAAATTAAATACTATATTACAAGATGGTACCATCAATAGATACTATCAATACAATATTGGTTGATATGAATGGTAGAAGGGAAATAAATATGATATGGAGATTACATAATTAAATATTACACCAAATGTTTTGTGAAATATTTTTTTCTAATAAATTTAAATTCATTGATATCTTGCGCTATATGAAATAAAATGTCTTAAGAAAACACAACACACTAATAAAATATTATTTTTTAATTTTATTGTTATCTCATTTCTATTGGAATTATGGGTATTAAATGGATTAATAAAATTATGAAACTATATGGTTTATACATATATTTGAAATTAATTTTTTTTATCAACTATTTAAAATTGAAAATAAAATCCTTTAAAAAAGAAGGTAATATTTTTTTTAAAAAAATTATTTTTATGTGAACAAACACATTTTATTTCAATAAATTAATCAAATAAATTTTGGTTAATTAATTTATTTAAATTTTAATATAATATATTTTCAATAAAAAATCACATTAATCTTATGTGTTTTCTAGGAATGACATAAGATTAAATCTAATTTTATGCTAATAATGATATTTTTCTAAAAATATCTTTTGTCACATTCGACACACTTTTCTCATAATTAATTTTAACTGTTTTAAAACCTATAATTGAATATATTAAATTAATTTCTTAAATAATTGTTCTAAAACTATCTTGGGGTGACTTTTTCTATATTTTATAAAAATGTTCCACAAAATAGTGAAAAATACTACTCTATTAAAAACACACATTTTAATTCCAATTATTAAAAAGATAAACATTATTTTAATTTGGTTTTAAAAGTCAAATTATATCAATAAAATATATATATTAATAAAATATTAGTCATTGGAATCAATTTTATATTTACTATTGATATAAGTATTTTAAAAATGTTGAATATTTTCTCATTGGAAACCCTCTTTTTGTCAAATCTATATGATTGAAATTAAATTCAAATTTTATACTTCTATGAATGTAATTTATAAAAATTTATTCCATATATGTAATTAGGAATATTTATATTAAATAATATCTTGAATATAATTTTTGGTCAAAATTAATCGTAAAGACATAAAATTAATTATTGTAGTTGAGATTAAAATGGGTTTACAGGGGGTTAAACTAAAAGGATAATGCGTAACATAACCTATAAATTATTTAAATCCCCATTGGATGGCCATATTTAGACCTTGTCACATACGAGGTTCTATAATGGGATGTTTTTGGGGATGTTTAATGTGAATATCATGGGTGCGCAATTCTCTTAAAAGATATAATGGGTGTCCTCTCCCCCCACTTATATATTGCCACCACCTCTCCTCTCAAATTAACATATCAAAAAACATTTGATTATGAATATACCTACCCAACTAAATTTTTTAATACCAAAACCACACCTTAGTGGCCTCTATGATATCATAAATCCAATTTTATGATGGAATTAGGTTAAGAATAAAGTGGTTGTCCAAATAAGAGGTAATGTTTTAAACTATTTTTTTGTTTTAATTATTCCTCTATCTCATTATAATATTATTCAATTGTTTTCATGTTACATATAATAAGATTTTATTGTGTTAATTTAATAAACAAAATCATTCTCCTCATCCTTGAAATGCGATACAAGGTCATCATTTGGTTGTACGGAAGTATGTTGCCTCAAAAAACAATTTTTTTCATTCTATATCATCACATCTCATGGATGGACATAATTTTGGATTTTATGTTTATATTTGACATTTATGATATTATTAAACACATTAAATCATAATACCACATCTAACTTCTTACCTCCCAACCCATTGGAAAATAATAACGTCCCTTGTTTGTACGGTGGACTACCATCTTGTGAACTGATGTGATGTGTTTTTTATTTATGTTTTACAAGGATGGTAATAAGGAGAGATTCAATGAATATATATGATATTTTTGACATAATTATACCTACTTAATAAATATATCACATATAATTTCTAACATTGAATTCTGTTTGAGATATGATAGTGTCATTTGTGTATACGATGAACTAACACCACATGAAATGATGTGAATGGTTTTCCATAAATTCATTGCATTGAAGGTAATAATGGTAAATGTATCTTATATATTGATATATATGTGTTGAAATTATCTTTTTATAATGGAAGGAAAATGATTATGAATAATCACTTTTGATAGCTTGAAGTATCAATGAAATTTAACGAATGTAATTAAATTTAGTTCAACTGATGTACACAACATACATGAACATAAGAAGGCCCGCACAACTCCTTCCATTTCATAATAAATGCATAGGGTCCTAAATGGCACAATTACACATCAAGCAGCTTGCGCAGGTCCTACCCGTGTAGCTCAATGCGTGGCCCCTATACTGAGGACCTCTGCTGAGGACCTATGTCGTAGGCCTACATAGTAGTATACTTTTTACCGCCCCTATACAGAAGTGATACACCATGGAGCTACACAAGAGACATATTCAGAAAACACCATTTGACCACGTCCCCTCCTTTCATATAAATAGGATCCTTGGGCTCCCCATTTTGATATCTAAAAATGTTGGAAGAACTCCTGAAGCTCCCTTTGCATATCTCTTTCTCCCAGGTCCTCCACATTTTCTCAGGTAGATCTCTATAAGATCAAAGAAGATATAATTATATTGTATAAGTAATATCAAGGTCCTTTTAGAGTTTTCAATTTATGAAATCTGATTAAGGACCTTACTTTCATAGAAATAAGTCATTTACATAGTATCCTTTCCTTAGGGAAGGTCCTATGAATGACGCTTACAAGGACATCAAGGGAAACCTAGGGTGCGTATTTTAAAACCTCTCCAAACTATTGTTGTCTCTATAGACCATTTCCCAAGGAATATCATGATTTCACATGATTATCCTTCTTATGTTAAGCCATTTTTTAGTTCCTCATAGGAATTTTGTGGTACCACAACACTGATAACCAACACGAAACACCTTCACAAACCACCTATGTGAGCCATCCTTAAAAGCCTCATATAAGAGACCTATTAAAGTGCATCTCCTTCCATTGCATCCTTTTATGAAAAGATCTATGTTGAAGCCTCCACTAAGACCAAATGATTTATACGGCCTTTGGGAAAGGCATATTAGTGTGTCTCCCATTTGTATTCGGATATCTATGGTCTGGGGTTTCCTACACTAATCCTACTTGAGGGTAGGGATCCTCGAAGTGTCTATAGATATGGATATCCATGATCCTATTGACTCTTACCATAATGATAGTGTTGGGGAGTTCCCAGTCACTGGTTCTACGGATAGGACTATATCTACCCCTCCTAGTATCTAAGACCCAGAGCCTCTGGTCCTTAATAGGAAGAGTGGGGATCAGTATTTCTTTTCCCTTCCACTAGTAATGATATCCTCCTTCCACAATAGGACCCATACTAGGGAATCCCTTCTGTAGTAATCCCCTATCATTTTGATCTAGAACCAATGACCTTCACTTTTATTTCACATTAAAGGTTTAATTCTATGTACCCTAATCCACAGTCACCTTGGATTCATTCCCCATGGGCCCAACCTCTTCCTTTAAGAGAGGAGGATTTTTTTTTGTTTTTCAAATCATTTACATCCTCTTGTTAGTCACACCAAGGATGTCTCACATGGTCTTAGAGATTTAGGATGATCAAAATTTCCACACAATCCACCTCCTCTCTTGAACTACGAGAACTCTGGTTCCTACCATAATTGGGATACATAGGAAGCCTTCACCCAAGGCCTGAGCTCAATGAACATCCTCCTCAAGAGTCGAATACTAATTAAATTAGTTCAAGAATCCTCCTTAGTAGGGAGCCCTAAATTAAGGACCCGTTGAATCCCCACGAGTTAAGAAATCTCTCGTGGACCATGTTACAAGGGAATCCTCTTTAGGAGTAATCCCCACACCATTTTCCTCAAAAGGGCTATACTCACCTATGAGACATACAAAACTATGTGGACTTTGATTCCCATCCAGGTGGGTTATGCACAAAGCCTCCCTGATGTTCAAAACAAATACTTCAAATCAACCTTGTTCTTTCTGGGACAAATTTCTAGCGGGGTATAATCCAACATGGAAACTCATATCCTTTCCATGTTCCTTGGGATACATAGTCATAAGTCCCACACCATGCATTGAGTAGGATCCTTCTGCCTAAATGTCCATTCCACATAACATTAAACTATATAGTTAGGTCCTTATTAAACAACCATAAAATGTATGATATGTTATATTAAGGGGTACTAAACTATGAGGGCTCTGATTCCTTTCATGAGGATAAATTGGTATCTTATCTATGGGTACGATCTAAACATAAACAAAACATTCATCTCCTTGGGTGACGATAAATTCCAGAGTGCCCCACTTAGTGGCTTAAAAATAAGAATTATCATAATAATAACTAAATAATATCTATGTATTATATGAGAGGATAACATTTGTGGATAACCTAAAATACATACAAATACCTCCATTGATGAAGTACCTCGAATACATATGGATGATTTTGAATTCCAAACATGCTAAATAATTGATTTCAAATTTCCATGGAATCCTACATTACACATGGTAAACTAATAAGGATTCATGAACTTATATTAAATCTATAAGATTGTCCCAATGATGGAAATAAGTCCACTAAAAGGATGAAGTGAGCCTGACCTTCCATCTACTCGACCAATGTGAGTTATTATGTATCTAGTTTGAACCTGTGAAAGCCCCATCTTCTAATAAATCTTGATCATCATTCACTCGAAGGATGTCATCACTAACTCAACATCATTAACACTAGGTCCCCAATGAATTGATCTTTTTGTAACATCATCATGGTATTATCTCAACCTTATAGGCGTCATGACGGGCCCTCCAAATCATGAATAACCCCCAGTCGTCCGGTAACTGGTGGTCCAGAAGCAGACTGTACCGACCAAAATCTTCAAAAATTCGAGGAGTTTATCCCCAGAATACAATCACCAATCCCTCCACTATTCTGGGGTTCTTGTACTAGATTCCACACATGACCTGGTTCCAATGAAACATGGGTAATTCTCAAGGGGTCCTGGTAACATTCCCTGCCACCAACGTCCTATGACCGAAAACCCTCAACATGATGAGGGTGTTATCCTTGATCTTCTAGCCAGGGTCTCTCATGAATGGGTACACAAGACGAACCACTGAGGACAATAATTAGACAACATGGAGCACATTTTTAACTTTTTCGTCTCCAGATAAGTCCATCAACCTTTCTTGGTGGAAAGAAATAATCGGAACATACACCCATCTGCCTTCAATCCTCTAGCCAGAAGACTCATCTAGCAATACCCAACCAATCCAACCATTAAAATATGGTGGTGTGCCATGAGTAGGAACATAAACCTTCTTACAATCTATCATCGAGTCAGTAGACTTTTTTGGATACATTCAAGTAATCTCTCAAACCAAATATTGTGGCAACTTATAAGAAGGAACATACACATGACTGCACTCACCAAGCCTACCAGCAGTCTTGTCTGTTAGAATTGAAAGAATTATATCGATCATCTTCATAGAATTTAGCCAGTAGGAACATACACCTACTAGCATCTATCAATCATGTCAACAGTCTCACATGGAAGCACCCATAGATGTAATTTTGAAGGCTCTGATGATAAGACTAGGGAAGGCCCAACTCTCTACCACCAAACATGTGTTCAATCGGTATCCACTAACAGTAAAAGCATATTAAGATAAGATACATACAATTAATCTAGATATAGAACGAAAATATATTCTAGTTCTAGATGCCTAAGTCAATTTTTTTTTGGAAATGGTGAAAGGATAAACACAAATTCCTACCCATGTATTGGATGCCTGCTAAAATATCACAACGAAAACTTCAGCAGTATGATAGGGATAGACTTATAATTCAATCTCATACCTTTGATGACTAATCCGCATGACATCCTGGAGTTGATACACACCTTTGTTCTTATCTAGGAGGGTCATATCACATGGAAAAACGGACCAGGAACATACACCCTTACCAATTGGAGATAATTAGCATTTTTTGATGTACACTTAAAGGTAGAAATATACACAAGCCCATGATAAACACTTTTCCTAAAAAGTTGCCCCAATGTTGTGTAAAAAGGTGTAAAATTAGAAGTCTCACCAATAATAGTTAGGGAATAAATATTTGATCTGTGATCTAGTTCTTCCTAATGAAATATTTCATGAATCGCTTTTTCATTTATTTGTTGAAGCTCAAGATCATTCCATCGCATTAAATTTTTTTTGGAGTAGTAGTAGTAATAATTATAATGTTCCTTATCAGTCACTACATCAAGAAATAATTTTTTATTATAATTAGGTCAATCTTGAGAACCTATCTCTGGATGAGAGGCACAATAACTCTCTATGTGTCCATAAGACCATGGAGAAATAGGTTTTATCAATTATAATAATCCACCATGGTGGTCTTTCCTATGACATAATTCACTTCCAAATTTCTCTCTAAAATATTGTTTCACGCTGTTAAGAAAATTCTACAACTGATAATGTAGTGATGAGAAATCTCTCTTATAATGAGTAATTTCAAGACATAAAGACAGTCATGTCTGATGATTTATTACTGGTAGATAAAAGAATTTCTCACCCAGAGGATATCCCAAGGCGATGGTAATTATATGAGCTCCCCTGGGTCATTTTCCTTATAATTTAGTATAGGAAACACTGACTTATCCCATTTCATGTGATAAAGCAATTAGGGAACACCCCCTCTGGTCAGACCAAGTTGATGAAACACTAGAAACATATGAAGAGGATATGTTGAATATAATAAAAAACTATTTAAGGGTGAAATACCAGTCATGTTTTAGCCTTTAGAAATCTCTCAATACAACAGTTCAGAGATGCTGGAGGAATATTGTATTCATGATATCCACCTCGACATATGGAATATTCTTCATCATCTAAAAGTAAAATATTACCATATTATGAATATTGATGTCATGATAAGGTAATTGTAGGATTGTAGTGCCGAATTGACTTGTCATATCTCAAGGTGTCCCAAAATTCAAAGATCGAGAAGAAATAAGAGTCCATTAAATGTGAATTCCTCAATGCATTAAAGAAGTTGTGATAATTTCTTGTAGAAACCCCATCTACTGTTCATATTATAGGTTGGAGTGCACAAGGATAATTGTATTTTATTATGCCCCTATATCTTTCAATGCCTGTAAAAAGTGGTCTCATGCAATGATATTTTCCCAGGACAACTACAACAAGAAAATTAATTGCTTAACCAAAGAGATACTTAGTGAGAACTGACCTCGATCAGATTTTACCAATGTTAGGTCCAAAGAGAGTTTTTATTGAGTTTCCTCAACATTAGGTGTCTAAAAACATCAAGTGGGATTATAACATAGCGAATAGAAACCCTGGGATTACACAATTGTCTGAAATAGCACAATGATATTCCAAAAAAAAAGGTGATTTTAGTGGGTGCTAGTTAATGTACGTAGCCAATGATTAGACCAGAACTCATAATATCATAAGAGAATGTGTGATGATATCAACAATAGCAGTTCAAGAAACACCCCATCCCATAAGGCTGGGGAATTTATTAATCTATCCTTATGAGTCAAAAAATAGAATCTGAAGGGTTATGGAAGAATAGTAATAGCCCCATCCTATAGGGGTGGTGTTTTTTTTTCATATCCACAATTCCATCCTCAGCAGATGTCAGTTTTCTCCCAATTAGGGAAGATTCCATGAAGTGAATGTAAAATTGAACTGTATGAGGATTCCCTTCAGATTAATATCCATAAAATAGTTCATAGAGAATCAAATTTTTTGATTATAATTCCTCTTAGAGGATAGTGATGAATTTGATTTCACAAATATACTAATTGAATTCCATGAATGCATTATGAATCAGTGAATCTCATTTATACTATAATGGAAGCTCCTCCAAAAAATGAGTCTATTTTGGTTAAGATAGAGGATAAAGTTCTTATTCATGATGTGGTAAAAACTAAATATAATTAAGGAGGTGTACTAACCTGATATAAAAGGATTAACCAAAATCTAGGTATTCCCTCAAATAATCAAATTCCATATTTTCGAAATACATTTAATGAGGGGAAAGGTAAAGGTCAGATCATGACTCGCTTTTCCACTAGATAAGGTCAACTTCATTTTATTGAAGAATTATTTTACCATATATAGGAGGATATGATGGAGTTAAAAATAATCAGTGTAGAGTTACTACAAAGCATCATTCCTTCCAGACAAGCTCCATAAGATGATCTTCAACTTGCAGCTCCAGTAGGAGCTCCCCAACATAGAGGGTCGGTTGCAACTAATGATGTGTATAATTATATCCCTATATTGGGAACACAACCATAAAAGAGTCATGTTAATCCTTAGAGGATTGTACCTCTAGTTTATCCAGGAAAAATACCTGTAGTACCACAACAAGTGATCTTCCGAGTCATCACACCTATTCAGGATCCATCCTCCACAACTATTTAGGTCCTGGCTCAGCCTCATGTTTCCAAAATTCTTATGAATACAATTGAGTCATTACTAACTAAATTGGGATCTATGGAACAATATCATGCATATATACAACCAAAAAATAATTCTTTCCCTGAATGGGTATATCTGATTCCCCCCACCCCGCCACAATATTTTAATACCACATTTCTAATGATTAATGTTTCAGGAAATCTGGAGAATCACGTGAAAATTTTCATTTCTCTCTGTGACCCCATGATAGGGGGACCTAAATAACAAGAATATAAAGGTTTAGATGTTTTTTAAAATCACTACTTGGGTCAGAATCTTTCTTGTATAAAATTTTTCAGTCTCAATAAATTAATTTGTTAGACTACGTCTATCAGAAATTTATTTTCCAATTCATCTCAATGTTATAGAAGACAATAGTTGTAGATCTGATTAACCGAAAACAAAAGGATTATGAAATAGTTTCATATTTCATTACATTATGGAATGTACTAGAATATTACTTAAACCATCCACTCCCTCAATAATATTTACTACCAATCTATGTGTAAAATCTCTTTGATGAGTTGTTCACACCATTAATCCCTGTGAAATACACCGTAGTGTTTCGAGAGCTTACCTCGATTTCCCAATAAGTTTATAAATCCATCAAGGAAACCAAATACAAGTATTATGTAATCCCATAAACGTTGGGATGGATAATAAGAAAATAAAAGGTTTTGATAGTTAATCATAATAAAGCACATGTACCTATTTCTCCTTCAAAACCCTGATCATACCATAGGGAACCATCTCCCGAACATCAATAGAAATGAATGCCTCATCAAGATGATCAAAAATATCATAGGAGAAGACATTTTGATGAGTAAAAGAAAATATTATATTCTTTTTAGAATTAATAGGTTCCCATTTACTTCATTTCACCCTTGAAAAACAACTGACTTCAATTCCCAAGGCCCGGAAAATCAAACAAAGAAGTAGATGATGACCTCCAAAACTACCGTCCCTTCAATAAATTGTTGGCGCACTCCAATAATGAGTGTTTTCTTTTCAAATATCTCCTAAAAAGTATGATGGACTATATAAAAGAGAAACTAAAGTGATCATCATCCCAAGTAGCATGTGTTATGGTTACTGATCCAAAGGAAGAAGGCGAGTGAAAAAAATCAAAAGAAAGAATGTGTAGAATATTAATGATTGGATGGTTAGGGAAATGAAAAATTTTACTCATGCCATTCTACAAACATAGTAAAATCAAATGACTATGCCTCCTTCCACTTCTATTGTAATCAATATATATTTATCCAAATACCATTTCTCCAAAGTCCAATCCTCATGGATGTGACATGGTTAAAAGGATAAACAACATTCAGAAGAATACGAGCTCTTCTTAATTACAAAGTTGTCCTGGACTCTGGAGATTTTCATGCCTTTTATCTCACAAGAATGGGCACCACCCAACTAAACTCCACAATAAAAATCAACCAGTCGAGTAGAATCTTCATCATATGAGGTGTTGATCTTCATTTCCATTAACATTATCCACATAATGGTCCCCTATTAAAATGATGAATCTGACTGTAAACCTGAATTCCGTATAATTGATTGGGGAACTAGGAGAATATTTCATCAAGGTAGAGGATTAAATTTAATAAGTTGTTATTCTAGAAGACAATATATTAATTATACCCCTACTCAAACCGTTTCTTCAATACAATATTATGGGAGATCCCTTTAGTGGGCTCAGTAAGAACAAGGCAATTCTCCCACACATGACAAGGTAGGCCCTATGATTATCATCTTGGAATAAATATTAGAGGCTATAACACAAATTAATTAGTAGGTGGGATGTCCTAGTCATCCTAATACACCAGGAACATAAGTATTTCTATCTCCATCCCTGAAACATGATCCATCTACCTCAATAGCATCATCATCCAAGGTACCTACAAAGCCACATCTCCAAACAAGGAAATGGGGAGCATCATACTAAAAGTATGAGGTTTTGAAGCAACTGACCCATGTATTGGTGAGTTTATTAATATGGGATTCTCTAAATCTATCAAAATATCTCCAAGAAGCACTTATTGAGGCTATGTTAAGTCCTCGATAGTTTGAAACCGAGGATGATAGGGATAGCTTCTACTGTATAGAAAATGATCCACCAAAATTTCATGCAGTTATACCTTTCACCGATAAAGGCGAGGATGATTTTGTACATGAACTCATTAGGCCCTTGTGTTTATCTTAAATGTTAATAATAAAAACATCTGATGAGACTTAATTGATAATGGTTCTAGAGTCAACCTCATTCCCATCCGTACATTTCATCAGTTGGTTCTCACTAAATCTGACTTATCTCCCTCTACTATGATGTGTCAATGTAATGAAGAGAATGAAAATTATCTTCTACGTGAGATTACACTCAAAAATCAGTTTGAGGATCTTGTATCTAATTCCAATTTCTTGGTTGTTCAGCAGGACATAGCTTTTAGCTTTCTACTTAGAAGGGCTTGGCTACATCAACATGAATACATTCCTTCATCATACCACCAATGTCTCTACTATTTATTGAATATTAAAATTGGTAAATTTTTAGGTGAAAATTACCCATTTAAAACTTTTGAATCACATTATATTTAGGAAGAGTTTTATAACAAAACGGGAGCACGGTTAATAGAAAAAGATATTACAATAATCAATTCTCTAAATGGTCTTGAAAAGATCGCATATAGACCATTCAAACATCTAAGTGCATATTATGATCATGATATCAATCAAATTTAAAGGGTAGATACAAATTCAAGCACTAGTTAAATGGATTCTATAATTTCTGTTGGGGAAATTGAGCCCGATATCATAAGAGAAATTATAAATTTACCAAACTCTGATAGAAACCTAAATGTATATGTCTTCATTCCATCAGTAAAACATTACCAAGTATTTATATAATCATCCAAGCTAGAATAAGTTGTTTCATTAATAAAGAAAGAAATAGATGTTGATTCCTAACCCATCATTTTCCATTCAATTCTCAAAGAAGATACTTCATCATGAGTAGGGTTAGAAACAGTCACCTCTTCTTCAGGATGTCAAAATACTGACTCCTCCCCTAGTTTAGAAACACATTATTCATAACCTACCCATCATGTAGATATAGAAGAAGCAATGTGTGAAGAACTCGATGAAAAGTAAGACCTCATGGATTCCCCTCCTGTATTTGAGAAAGTTTTCTCCCCCATTATGGATTAGCTTAGAGAAATAAATTTGGGTACATTGGAAGATCAACACCCCACTCTAATTATTACATCCATGACTTTCAAAGAGAAAAAGGTTTATATATAATTTCTTAATAAACACTAAGATATGTTTCATAGAAGAATAAAAATATTTCAGGCCTTGACATTGATGTTTCCACCAATCATTTGGGTTTTCTAGAAGAGCATTGGGTATTTATGTAGGAAGCAAGAATAATGCACCCAACTCATGACTCCAAAACTGAGACTGAAGTCAACAAGATTGTCAATAATGATTCTATTAGGGAGGTGAAATATCCCAAATGGAAGGAAAATGTCATCCTAGTGAAAAAGAAGATTTTGAAAATTTGATTTTTTATTGATTTCAGATATTTTAACCGACATTGTCCCAAAATATAGATTTTCCATTCCAATCACATGACTTTTGATGGATGCAAAAACTAGCATGGAAGCTCTCTCACCACTTATGGATAATCTAGGTATAAAAAATTTTTAATGACCCTATAAGATGAGGAATCTATAGCTTCCAGATCCCCTAAAGGCATATTTTTCTATTGTGTAATCCCATTTTTTGATGAAGGATAGTGCGACATATCAACGCTCAATGAACCACATTTTCAATTGATTCTTGGGGAAATTAATTCAATTCTATGGGGATGATCTAGTGTTTAAGTCCACAAAATTAACTAATCACTTGCCAGATCTAGGGACAGTTTTCAGTAAGTTTTGGCAACATAATTTGAAGATGATCCCATTGAAATGTGATTTATATTTAACATTGGAAAAAATTAGAGGTTTTCTTGTATTCCATAGAAGCATCGATGAATATCCCGGGGAGATTAAGGCTATACATGGAATGTTACCTCCTTGAATCATGAATGAGTTAATAGGACATCATGGAAACTTGTCATATATTTGTGCTTCATAGCCAATTTCTTAGGAAAGTGTTTACCTTTCACCAAATTTATTAAGAATAGGTTCACATATCAATGGACCAATGAATAATAATCAGAATTTTCCTCATGAAATACCTCTTGAGACCACCAGTATTGATTTCTCCTATTGATGGAATTCCACTCATTCTTTATGTGAAATCCTTGGAGTTATCATTGTGTGCGTTCCTTATAATAAAGAGTGATGATTGGAATGAAAACATCATTTACTATCTCAGTAAAACTATGATTTACACCGACAATCAACATTAAAATATTGAGATAAGTTGCCTAGAATTAATATATTCATTTAAAAATTGATACACCATTTGCAACATCATGAGGTCCACATGGTATATCAAAATAACCCACTCAAATTTATCCTCCTTCATCCTATGCTTATAGGACATCTATCATGGTGGGAGGTAATTCTGAAACATTTTTCTATAAATTTTGAGCCTTAAAATTTACTAAAAGGCCATGCTTTAGCAGAATTCCTTAATGAGAACCCATATGAGGAAGTTTCGTAATTTAATACTAAATACCCTCACGAACAAAGATTTTCTATTCAAGAAACTCCCCGAATATGGGAAATATACATTGATCATTCTTCTAGAAGTACAACAAGGAATATAATGTAAATCCCTAAATTCAACAATTTTTGGTTGGGAATTGTGATTATCTCCCCAGAGAAGGTAGTTCTTCAATATTTATTCCTATTATCAGAACATGGTACCAACAATGCGGCAGAATATCAAGATCTCATTGTAGGCCTAGAATTGTTACTCCAAGTACCAAGGTATTTCCTGGATGTGAAAGCTGATTCAAAATTTTTAATCGAAGAAATAAACAGGGATTACACCAATATAAAAGTAGAACTAATTATCTAATGTGATTATGTTTGTGGGTTAATGGCAGAATTTCCCTTCGATCTAGCATTATCTTATGTCCTGCAGTCACAAAAAACCCAATCTGATGCATTGGAAAATGCACCACAACCATGGAAGATTCAAATTGGGATGAAACAATCATTAACATTTCTCATCATCAAGTTGTTTCACCTTTTTTACAAATAAAAATAGATGGAATTGATGAAATTAGTCCTACTTATTATCCATATGGTCATACCACATGATGGATGGCACCCATCATGGAATATCTCCAATATGCGGTACTTCCACTAGATAGAATTAAAAGAGAAAAAAATTGTTGACATGCAATGAATTTCACTAATTCTGATGGAAAAAATCACCCAAAGATCCCTTATAAATGAGGTTTCAATGAAATTATTCTTAGATACATTGATGTGGAAGAAACCGTAGATGTCATGAAAGAAGTACATGCAGGTGCCAATTGTGCTCCCTAATCTGGGCATAGGCTTTCTGATCAAATCTAATTTCTTGGAAACTTATATACATTGATGATGCAATATTCACAGATTTCACTACGATGTTTCATTCCTACAAGATGCATGAAAACACAATTCATCACCGCATTGAGTTTCTATATACAACGAAATACTCATGGATTTTTTTCTACATATGGAATGGATGTAGTATGACCTTATCCTCTAGGTAAGGCTATGCAGTTCAGGTATATTCATACTGCTACTGATTTATTTTCCCAATGGGATGAGGCAATACCTCTCAAGGATGTCGGGGCCAAAATCATTGTTAACTTTTTCATTGATATTATAAATACCAATTTTTTTTCCCTCATAACATATTGATGGTCAATGACACTAATTTATGTTCTATTGAGTTAATGAATCTATATTCGGAGCACAATATCAAATCTAGCTATTCATCTCACTAGAATGTAATGGCCCATAGATAGATAGATTTTTTCAACAAGAGATTATTGAATATACATAAAATTTTTGTTGATACAGGCCAAAAGTACTAGACTAATTATTTATTTCGTGCATTGTGTTATTATCAAACTACTACTCATACAACGACATGGTGTACCCTGTATTAGCGGGTGTACGGGATAGAAACAGTTTTTTCCTATTGAAATTCAACTTCCTTCACTCCGAGTTTCCATATGTGACTTTTTATCTACAGATGAATAGTCTACAACCAAATTTGGTTATCTAGAATGATTATATGAAATTATATTTCATACCTTTAATTAATTGGAAGCCTATCAGGACATAATAGAATAAAATTTTAACAATAAATCTTTCCTACACTCATTTCATCATGGAGAATTGGTATTAGTCATCCTGACTCTGATGATACCAGGAAGGAAGCCTCCAAATCTTGAGTCAAAGTGGGAAGGACCTTATTCCATGCAGAAGATCCACATTAATTGAGCTTATTACCAAATCTCAATAGATGGAGATCTTATTAAAACTCCAATGAATGATAGATTCATGAATATGTAATTTTTGTAATCACACAGAGTTATGTCCTAGTTGAAAAAAATTAATCTTCATAGCAACCATATGCATCCATGATACACGACGTTAAAATGTGTTGCCCCTTTGTCCTTGTTGGATGACATTAAACTACATGACTATATTTCTCTCCTCTATATAACATTAAACTATACAGTTAATATGTCTATCATTTGATGTTATGAAATCCCCCCAGATACCAAAATTTAGTATTCCTTGTGGAACTTTTAAAAATGAGTAGTTTTTTGTTCCAGAATTACTCGAACTATTGCTACTCCTTAGTGGAGCATGATCCCCATTTCTCCATATGATGGAATTCTCAAGAACTATGTGAGATTTTATTCATTTCCCTAGAAATATACATAGTGACACTTGGGTCTTATCCATTTTTCTATCTTCAATTTTTCATTCACCTCCGGTGACTTACATCCCTTCCATAAGACCTTAAATTAAATCTTTCATCCAAAACTATGTATGGCATGATTCCCATTCCACGGGGATACATAGAGACACCTAGATCTACAATTTTGGGCCACGCCATGAAAAAATAAAAATTCTCCATTCCTTTTGTTTTTGATTCATATCTTCACATGGAATAGAAACATCAAGAACTATGTGTAGCTTGATTACAATTCAATTGAGATATATGGTGATTCCTAGATCTCCAATATTGGGCCCACCTGTAACCATAAAGGAATTAATTTTTCATGTTTTTCCTATATATGAACTAAACCTATATAGAGTACTCTTCCAGAATACATGGTTTGATTTTAATACAATAATGTGTCTTGAGCTTAACCTTTATTCTATAATTTATTAATAACCATCGTCTGTCACATCAAAATCAATTTGTGCAGGGAATGATCTTTTCAAGATCTATGTTGGGATTGATTCTCATTCCAAAGAGATACATAGTGACACCTAGATCTCTAATCTAGGTTCCAACCATGAAAACGATACCCCATCATTCCCTTTATATAGGAATAAAACTTTCATAGGGAATGTTTTGTGAACTATATGTGTCTTGATTCTCATTCTATTGGGATACGTAGGGACACTCAGATATCTTATATCAAGTCTAGACACAATTATAAAAAATAACCCACTCTCTATGTAAATATCATAACTACATGGGAAACACTCTCAAAAACTAAATTTGGATTGATTATCATCCAATATGAGATATGTAGTGATGTCCAAACTTCTAATCTCATACCCAACTGCAACACCATTCAGAAGAGGCTCTTCTCTCCTATTTATGAATAAGATCTACATAAGGATATTAAATACATGTTCTCACCTTTAAAAATGAACTATTATATGATATAACTATGTGTGGTATGATTCTTAACTCGACATGATAGATAATGACGATTGGGCTCTGTTCCTTGGTTCACCTGCACTGTCTTATTGATCTTCACATCAAGACACCTAATGTCCTTTCCAAATGACGTTAAAACTAAAAACATAGTGTACTTTCTACAAGACATTAAACTACATGGTACCTACATGTTTCTTGATTCTCATCCTATTGAGATACATAGTGAAAAATGTGACTTAGATCATAGTCCCAACTATGGGATAAAATAGAATTTCCCTTCTCCCAGATATAATTTAAAATTTATCACCTCTAAAATCATGTCCAATATTGATCGAAATATTTCTCTTATTCATTGGAAATTACCCCTTTCAGATTTCATACTCATAATCTTGAATACTTTCATATATTCGTAGTATTTACTTGATTTTTGGTGATGGAATATCTGATTCCTAAGAGATATTTTGCTTAACTATGTATTACATGCCCCTAGGTGGACTTGCATAAGTCACCCATGAAATGGGATTGTCTTCCAAAGATTCTGTTGTATGGATATAGAGCACATGAACCAGTGGGCCATATATAATACAACTGATACAATGGGTTTTTTGAACAACGGTAACGTCATTCATGGGAGAAACATATTCTGTCCCCTTAAATATTTGATAACTGTATGAAGGAACTTGTATTTTAAAGCAGCCATCAGTTGCATATTTGTCCCATATCCTTCCACCTGATTAGAATGTCTCCAAGTATATGGTTTACATTTTTTCCCTTCACTTATTCAAAGCACACTAAAATAAATCTGGATCATTTGACCACATGTCATCCATTTTTTCCATAATATTTTTACCCTAATCATATGTCCTAAAAACTATAGACACCATATTTCCAACATTTTGATCAGACCTTTGTAGAATGTCTATTCCTCAATTTTATTGGAAATCAGGAAGGAAAATACTATTTCTATTTAAGGTTCATTTCTCCATAAACTAAACTTTGTGTTTTAGAATATTGGAATATCCATACATTTTCATCATATTTTTGAAATTGAATGTCTGATACCTAAGAGATCTTTTTCATGACTATGAAATATGTGCCCCAAGGCGACCTTACATAAGTCACCCAAATTATATCCCTATCGTCCGAAAGATTCCATTATTTCTATGTGAATCACATTCCCTAGTTCATCCTATATAATACATACCCCATAATGGGTTTGTCAAATAGTGGTAACTTTATTCTTGGAAAACACATCCTATAATCCCTTTATCCTTTTTCACATGTCATTCTCTGAATCCATAAATTATCAAATCACTATTTACACTTCATCCATTCCATACCTGAATATGGTAGTATGTTTCGTGAAAAAATTACCATGAAATGGGTTATTCATAAACTTTTAGTCAAATCTAAAGACCTTAAATTGAATCCCTCTAATGTCCTTATTATAAGACATTAACCTACACCCCATAATGTCTTTATTGCATGACATGAAACTTCATGACATATTATCAAAAAGCCCTTAATTTATTTGTTGTGTGACTTAAAACTGTACAACATAATATCCTTGAAACATGGCATTAAATTGTCTGGAAAAATAAAAAAATATCCTTTTAGAAAAATTCACCTCCATCGCACATAAAAATAGAGTACTAGTGGTTTCTCATTCATAGGGATATGTTAGCACAAATGGACCTTTTATTTTCAAATACCCTTCCAAGGGAAATTTACCCCTAGTGGTCTTGAGATATCCAAATGTTGACCCGATTTATTCAATCAATATTAGAATGTCAAAATTCCTAGGAACTCATTTGCCTTACTGTGTAGTATGTTCCCAAGTTGTTGTGCATAATATTCACCTACATAAAGGGCATGTTAGCCTAAGGATACCATTGTTTGGCTATGAAATATATGCCCAAGTTGTCCATGAATAATACAACCCCCATAATATGTTTATCAAATATCGGTAACTTTATTATTTTAAGATACCTCCTTTATTTTCATAATAAAAATATTATATTTAGTGACCATAAAATTCAAGACTCAATATTCCCCTTTGTAGTATCCAAGAAAGTTTCAGGACATTGTTAGCCATCATGTTTTGTTTGAGTTTAATATCAAAATTCATAGTCAAATCTATCCCCCTGCAAAACCTGATTTATTAGTATAACATTAATGACTTTAAAATACCCACCATAAAATACATAACACTCACTAGTTTTAAAACCCACAAATGGCACCTTGGAAAAAAATGAGTCTCAGTTAGCTAGACCCACACTTTGTATGGTCTAGGAAATATCGACCAATAAAATGTGAAAAGACAAAAAAGTTTATCTTTGTCCATATGCCCCCAGTGTTACTCAAACAAGGCATACTAAGATTCTTGGATTAGTAAAAATTATAACACCCCAGACCTATCATTGTAATTATGATTTATCTGAGGTAAATATTCAATGTTATGAAAATCAGATTTGATATTATGATTAGAAAATGAAAAATAAAAATAAAGACATATATATGATTAGAGTTAAAATTATTTTCATTTATATAGTAAAATTATAGGAACATCCACATAATGGAGCCTCTATGTCATATATTATAAGAATCCTCATGACTCTTTATCTATTGAACAACATCTTGAGCTCTATCAACCACTTGTTGAAGCTCCGATAATTGACTGCCTTCCGTCTCTTCGACTTTATGATGTTCTTCTATGGTATCTCCAATGTTTGTAACCCATTCTCATTAGGATTATTTTAATGATTGATGGATTTGTACATTTACCTTATTAGATACATCCAACTATTTTTAAAGGCTCAAAAACTCTTTTTGAAGGTGTTTTACATTAATTAATTGTTCCTTGATTTGAAGATCGAACATTTCCAATTTTACACTATGGTTGGCCTCCTCATGGGATAATGAAACTTGAAAACCAACATAATTGGTTTGTAGTTTGGCCTTTATATGATCTTTCTGTAGTTTGTGTTCATTCTCTCGTCAGTGAACAGACTATTTCACCACATTAGAAATTTTGCGATAACCAAATCCACAAAATCCTAGTATACTAAATAGTTCTCATTGTTGAAAAAATTGTGAGGGCATATCATCCTAAGGATTCTCAAAATTATCTTCAGAATGGTTCTACATGTCTTGTTATGCATGATACCAAGAGAAACTTATGACTCTATGTATGAATCAGAATCTCTTCCATGAGGTTGAACATATTCTGGAATCAGATCCCTCAAAGAGGTGCTTGGATCTACTCCTCTCAAAGAATGAATTTCATCATCTTCAATTGTTGTTTTATCCAATATAGAGGCTTAAATGTAGGACCTAAATGTGGGATTTGATATCCCTTAATGGTAAGTTAGAATGACTTTTGTCTCTAAAAAGTTATAAAAAAGAATAATCAAGATATTCAATGATATTTATCCTATAATATGTCGGTTTCTTGTGTAAACACCTCCCCAGTATTCTTTTCTTTTGTAGTTTAAGAAAGTACTTATTGGTGGGACTTATACTAAGAGTTCTTGGTCACCACAAACATTGAATCTATATCCTCTCACAAAATTGTATTCTATGTTTGTACTTCTCCAACATCAGTGGAAGCTAGATAAAGTGGAATTCTCCATTTTCGAATGGCCTTTTCAATGTTCTCTATAGAAAATGCGTTATCAATATAGATTTTATGTGAATTATCAAATAAAAGAACAATTATTTATGGTAAAAATAAGAACAATAACATATATAAATTTAACTCTTCATTAAAGTACCCAAAATCCATGATGGGACTTGGAATATCAGTGTCAAGATTAAGAGAATCCCTTATTTAATTGTATATAGATTTTTATATCATATCAACATCACCATTTATGGTATCAAAAAAACATTGATCAATGCTCTAATTGGATCTATTGGAATTCTCTTCCATCATCTCTTCAACTAGTGTAATGTCATCACACCTTGCTGAATTAGGATCAGTGCCAGCACCAGCCTTAAACTACATAGGATCCTTTTTCCATCTTTCTGAAGCAATTGGAATATTGACACTAATTTTAACAATATCCTTCACCATAGGTAATATATATGAAATATTGTAGTGAAAATAATGTTAGAAATGGATGTAAATCTTTTGTTACCCAAAATAAATGTTCCTAACAATATTGTGACCCTCCTCTCTCTATAGAGAAGTATGAGATAACACGGCTACATCCCATGATGCATTATATATCAAGATAATAGATTCATCCGCATGAATTGGTACTTCTCCCAGAGTTTTCTTCTCAATCTTAGAAGGACCTGTTTTTATACCCTTAAGATAATAATGGGATGTAAATCCTCTGAGAATATGAACATGGTCACCATGTTGTATCAAGAAAGTCATAATACTAGAGGATAGCACAAGTACTCACTTCTTTTACATACACATCAGATCAATTTTAGTTCTTTATTTCATTTGTTTTCATAAGATAGTGGAGATATTTCATTACTCCTCTTGGCATTACATAACTAAGGTAACATCTGAGGATTTTCTGTCACCATTACCTCTATCATGGTTTTCCTCCCATAGAATGCCTTGGAGACCTAGGGGTTTTATCCAAGGTGTCATTGGGGTACCCTTAGGTCTGTATTTGGGTGACTCAAGAACCTTTCTTGATGTTCCTTCTCTAATTTCAAGCTGAAAAATACAATACCATCAAGATTAATGATGATGGATGATAGATCATAATTGATGAAAAGTAAAAGGAATGTACCTTCTCAGTATTGACATAAATGTCTCTTTCCTTTTCTGGGTAAAAAATTACCCCATCACATACCCCTCAATCCATCATTTTTTATACTCATTTTTAATTTGGGACTTTTTCATTAGTTTCATATATGAGGGTCTCCATCTACGTGACATGATCCAATACATCAGCCAGATTACTCTCTGGATGAAAATCAGAAGGATCTATAACATCACCCAAATTCGTTGTTCAAATTCTAGATTGGAAAAATTGCTATTCATACATGTGTTCAAAAGTCATTCTTTCCATGTACTGGATTGCTAATGGACTTACATAATTTGACATCGATATGGTTGGTTGCGGAGAAAACTCTACAACCTTAGTTTGGAAGGCCTATTCCAACCTCCCTTCTTCTTGAGTAGAATCAGAAGACGAGATGGTAACCTCTTTTGGATAATGGTGACTTGAACACATCACTACTGGAGGTGTTCTGTCCTTGGTCTTGGTCTTCTTGGTGGATTTTTTGTGAGGATGTTTTAATGGTTTAGAAGATTCGGAATCATCTTAATCATCTTTGGCCTTAGACATTTAACCCAAATTTCTATGAACAACTGTTATCGTGTCCTTTACCTTATGTATGACTTTTTTTAAATACACCTGAGGGTTTCAGGAAACCCAAGAATTATCATATCCATCTAGTAATCTAATTGATGGATATGACGGAGGTAGTGTAATAGACATTTTGGTTGTCTCTAATGCCATTAGAATCCACAATTGTTAGGATACCGTTGTGTTCTTCTCCTGCCTAACATATGTAGGAGGAGAAGTGATCGATTTTTGAAGAAATTTTAACGGGAGAGGAAAACATTAAGGTACATAATCCTCATAGATTATTTCTACATCAATCATGTTTGATAGTATTATATCACTAAACTCTATCATATAAGACATTTTTAGTAAATTTTCTTCCTTACCATCATTGAAAAATGATCCATTTGGTGGGTAACCAAAAGAAAATAAACTAAATTCTACTAATGCATTCAGTTATGTTATCACTTCATCAAGATTCATGTTCAAAGGAAGAATCCCAAAATCATTTTGAAAAAATATAGTAAAGCAACCATTAGGGACTCGATCCCAATTCAACAATGAATATGAAAAAAAAATTGATCCGATCTAGACCCAAAATACTATAGTGTCCTACAAATATAAATAGAGCCTCCCAATTGAACAAATGTAATCAGGAGTGATCGAATCGTTCTAATACAAGGGTTTCTTACCCAATATATTCACCCTATACCAACATGGATACAATATAAAAAAGTCCCTAGTCTTTTAATGACACTAGACTCACAGAATGGAATCAAATAAATGCTTATCCATGTGGTAAAGAAGATTGCTAATCTTACCATTTCATCAATCTCATAGTTATCCTTGTAACCCCAATTCATTTAATCACCTATCTCCATTGGGGCTAGTACATGCCATATTCTTTCCAACAATCCATAGTTGGGAAAATGGCAGGACATCAGCAAGAAGGGCCCTTCTCTTTCGTTGGATCTAACAATTCTTCTATAAACATTCCTTCATCAAAATAATCCGGAGTGATAGAGTCTTTCTTTTCATTCATAAATTTATTTACTATTTAGAATAGTTCATGAGCAAATGGTGTATTCCTATAAGAATCAGCCCATGTTGTTATTTGTGGAATGAATTTATCATACGTCTCCCCAAGAATGGGAGCCAAATATATTTGGTAGATATCCCATAAACTAATGCCCACATCACCATGTGTCAAGTGGAATGCAATTTTTTACAGACTCCATCCGCTCAGTAATTATAGAATGAAGTCATTTTTTAAACATAGGTTTTTCCTATCGATACATCTTAATAAATATGAACATCCATTAGTTATTTCCGGAAATATTCACAAGTCCATCACAGCTAAAACACCAACATCTATTCTGGATTGACTCCACCTCCATAACGAACATCCCAGACTTCCTTCCAAAAATTAGATTTATTTTTTTTGAATAAAAAAGTTTGATTCATATTACTGGATCCATAGATCTAGAGAATGATCAATCATATCAGTAGTACAACCAATATGATGTAACATTCATCCAATAGGGATTATTCCCTCGTGAACTGGAAACCCCTTCATAGTAATATTCATATAATTATAGTTGAGGTTTTAAACAAACCAAGTATTTGAAAAATATTTCATATAAGACATAATGTGTGCATCTAACTAAATCTCATGCCCATACACAAAAAATAGTGGCTTCGTCGATATTCACATTGATATGGAATCAAGTCATTCATAAACTCAGGTAGTGTACTCTCAACAATGTCATAATAATTTGGTAAAATGGTTTTCATCATTTCAGTTTGGAGAAATCTAGCTTCCTCAGTTTAAGTAATCAATTGACTCAATTCCTATAACATAATAACCAAATTTTCCACATTAACTTGGAATACTAACTTACGAAATTTCAAATTTTAACTTAAATGAATTAAATAATTTAGAAAAGGAAAATTTTCATGCAATCCTTCAATAAGGTCTCCCACATAGATCCTTTGAAAAGCCACCCAGTGTAGGTCCTTCGACAAAATATTTCATATCTCCTTCGATAAAGTAACTCCATGTACCTCCATCGCTAAAATGAATATAACTTGAGATATTTTAAAAGTACCAACACTACATCACAATGTGATAGACATGGACAAATAAACTACACAACAAGAGCATAAAACCAAGAACGTATGTGACAATAATTACCATGGAATGGGTTTATTTATCGGCACTACTGGCCTATGCAGCCCACCTACACCATGGACCTATGTGATATAACTGTTTTTCCAACTTTCATGGTCCAAAATTAATTCACCATAATTGTTTCCCCATAATCTTACTTTAGGAACAGACCCTATTTCTGGATGTATCCATTCCCGAGGGGGGGATTTGGTTGATCCAGATATTTTTTAATAAAGTAAGGAAAAAAATATGAAGAATAACTTCAGATATATTAATGAATCAATGTTATTTAATGGATGTAAGGAAATGTATTTCAAGGTATATATGAAGTATACTTGTGCATAATAAGGCTAGTGCAGTTCATTCCATTTCATTATGAAGGCAGTGAGACCTACGTGGGACCCCTATGCATCAAGCAGCCAGTTTAGGTCCTGCCTATGGAACTCAATGTGCATGCCCCCAAGCCAAGAACCTACGTTGAGGACCTGCGTCACAAGCCTATGTGGTGGTGTGCTTCATCATACCCCTATGTGTAAGATCTGTAATGTGGTGTTACACTGATGACCTATGCAAACAAAGTCCACTCGACCAGGTCCCCTCCATGTGTAAAAATAGGACCCCTAGGCTCCCCATTTTGATAACTAAAAAAGTTGGAAGAACACTCAATGATACCATTGTGTAGCTATGTTACCTAGGACTGCCAAACATTCTTAGTTAGATCTCTACCAAACAGGAGAAGATATAATTTTATGGGATAAGAAAGATCAAGGTCCTCTCAAAGTTTCAAATATAAAATATCTATTTAAAGACCCTTCTTCCATAGGAAGAAGTCATCTATTCATTGACCTTTCCATAAAAAATTACCTACATAGGATTCTTACAAGGATATTAAGGGACACCTAGGGTGCTTAAGTTAAAACACCACCTAAGTTGTTTTATCCTAATAGTCTATTTCCTATGAAATTTCATGCTTTTTTAGGCTTATCCTTCATATGTTAATCATTTTTTAGTTCCTCCTACAACCTTCACAGTACACCGATGCAGCAAAACCTATGTGGCACGCTTGTGTGGACCACATATGCGAGGAATCCTTAAAGGCCTCTTCAAGTCCACTTTTGAAAAGGCTTCTACTTCCTTGGATTCCTTTTCTGAAAGGGACCATGTTGAAACTTCCACCAAGACCTCCTCATTTATCAGACCTTTGGAAAGGAACATTAGCATGTCTCCCATTTGGATTTGGATATCTATGATCAGAGGTTTCCCATGCTCTTCCTACCAGATGGTAGGGATCCTTGAAGTGTCTATTGATTGGGATATCTATGGTCACATAGAACCTTACCCTATGGGAAATGATAGGGAGTTCCCAGACTCAAATTCTATGGGTAGGTCTCTATCTTCCCCTAATCATCTCTATGACCCGGAGCCTCTAGTCCCTAATAAGAAGAGTGAGGATCACAATTTATTTTCCCTTACACATGGAATGATATCTGCCTTCTACTAAAGGATCCCTTTTATGGAATCCTTCCATGATTAATCTCCTACCATTTTGAGCCAGAACCAATAACCTTCAATTTTAGTTAACGTTAAAGGGTTAATTGGTTTGTGCCCCCCATCCACTGACACCATGGATTCTTTCATTATATACCCAACCTCTTCTGTAAATAGGGTAGAAAGTGTGTGGTTTGTTTAATCTTTCAAATCCACTTGTCTCTCAAACATAGCATTACTCACATGGTCTTAGATATTTTTGATGATCACAACATCCACACAATCCACATCATTATTTTATCTATGAGAACTCTAATTCCCACCAAAATTGGGTTACATAAGAATCGTTCACCAAGGGTTTGAGCTCAATGGCCATCCTCCCCAAGACTCTAATCCTAATTCCCTTAGATTGGGCATTATCCTTAGGAATAATCCCAGAATTGAGTCCCCCTTGAATCTCCATTAATTAATAAATCTCTCATGTACCTTGTTATGTGGGCAACTAATTTCGGAGTAATCCCCAAACTATTTCTATTAAAAGGATATACATCCCTTTGAAGCTTTCTAAACTACATGTTTTTTGATTCTTATCCATATGGGATACACAGGTAGCTTCACTATGGTTCAAACCCGACACTCCAAATCATCCATGTTCTTTCTAAGACACATTACAAGTAGGGTCTAATCCAACTTGTAATCTCATATGGTTTCCATGTTCCTTGGGATACATATGCTTAATCCCCACACCAATCTTTGATAAGGAACCTTCTGCCTAGGTGTCTTTAACACATGACATTAAATGATATAGTTAGGTCCTTATCACACGACCTTAAAATGTATAATGTGTCCCATTGAGAGGAACCAAACTACGATAGTTATGATTCCTTTCAGGATATGTAGGCATCTCATCTACGGGTACGATCCCAACATTAAAACAATTTTAATATCCTTGGGTGTTGATAAATTCCAGAGTGCCCCACTTAGTGTCTTAAAAACAATCATTTTCATAATAATTACCAAAGAATCACTAAGTAGTATATAATAGGATACCATTAATTGTACCCTAGATTTCTCTTATTTAACCCTTAATTGATTCATTTTAGGGTAATAAAGTGTAAGGGTTATGGATGGAATAGTTGTGAGAACATTGGATTTGTTTTGATGCTAAGTCAAGGTCTGAAAGGCAGCGCACCATGCGACCAAACCATGCACAATGGTCCTCTTGAGGCAGTAGCACCAGCATGTTTGGAGTATTGTTTGGGAGACTGTACAAGGTGAGGTCGTATGGCTAGTAGCAACCACATTGTTAGGGCGTGGTTTTCCAAATCATGAGGTCAATCCATATGCAGAGTCAAATGGAGATCCTTAAAAATAGGATCTCACTCATTTTTGGCATAAATCCCTTCTTTTTTCCCTATGTAGACCTAATTCGAGATTACTCCCCCATATAAGGTAGGAGAACCTCGTCTAAGAATTTTGGAGTCTATCTGAATGGTTCCCTTAGTTAATTGAAACCATATTCTTGAGGTATGTGATCGTTCTTCACCGTTCTTGATCGGTTTCATAGATCTACTTAGATCTACCTCTCCTCTCTCCTTGGTTTCCAAGATCTACAACCATTGTGGGTAAATCTATATGGTTGGATAACAAATAAGTCGATATTTGTTCTTTATATTTCTCAAGGAAGTTATATAAAGAGGTTCTATGAAGAATCAACCTGGTTTTCATAAGCATTCTTTGTATGTTTCCATGATTCATCAAAACCTTTGATGTAGGAGGATTCACTCTCGAATTATCTATGTATAACTGATTAGAATGACCTCAAATTGAATGTATTGTGCTTAATTTATTGTGATTCGGTTTCTGAACACTTTTTCACAACATTCTTGAGTTTTGGTTGGAAATATGGAAAATTGGGGATTTTGAATGAGGTCTTTGGTTCTTGGTTTTAAAATATGGATTTTAAAAAGGGTATTTTTCTGAATTGTTGGCACATGAATGGTATTAGATGTTTTAAATAAAAGGTAATGTATTATTGAAATGAAATTTTGCTTTGAAATTGGCTATTCTTTGGTTTTCAATAAAAGTTCAGTTTTATTAAAGTGTTTTATTTTATTAATGGAAATATTTGGAATAAAGGGTTTTGGTGTGAGTTCATGATTAACGGGACGTTAATATGGTAGGAGTACCATTGGAGTAAAAGTTATGTTACCCTAGATCATGGGAGGTTGTTAGTGGGACCCAAGGTAATTGGATGAGAGACCACTCATGAGTATGGAACTGTCGAACGAAGGATGCATGTGTGGGTGTGTTGTGAACTATGGAATGGGTATGCCAAAATTATATTAATAATTGGTTTTTAAGATTAGATTAGTTATTTTCTAGAAAATAACTTGCAAGAATTTTGTTTCATTTAACTTTTTTGACATGGATATGATTAGTTTTCGAACGTTTTAATATTTGGTTATAAACTATTATGTAAATTTTTTTATATCAACTATTTTATATATTATGCTAACTATTCCATCCTATTTGTGTGAGTAGGGAAGTCATTGGAGAAAACATACTGAGGATTATAATCACCTCTGGTTTGTCACTTTGGTGCTTTTTTAGACGTTTTCTTCCAAGACAAGGGCGAAGGTAATGTTTCACAAGTTTTTAGGACTACCTTGTGATACTTGGGATATTCAGTGTTTGTGGATCAAGGAGCTTGTGGAGCATGGAGTCCTGTGGTCTCATGAGATTGTTTATTTGTTTATCTTCTATGTACTTTTATACATGTTTGGTCTTCCATTGTTTCCCACTTTGATGTGGTTTTGAGATACATGAAGTTTTTTAGTTTTCTTTCTTTTGTTCATGCATCATTTAGGGACCGATTTGGTTATGGTTTATTGGTTTATTGGTTTATTTTTTAAAATGTAAATCATCCACCACTTGTATTTTAAAACCTTCAGCATTTAATTATAGCCTTTGGCATCTTGGTGATTTATTTTAAGGCCCAATAATTACTTGTTGTACTCTCAAGCCAATGAGAATTAATGGGTCATTACAAATAGTAGTAGTTTGGTCCTTCATTTTTGGTACAAATGCTATCAACTTGCTCGGTCCTTCTTTAAAACGTACTCATCAATGTTCTTGGTCTTGGAGTTGGAATTATTTTTCATCTATTCCTCAGGTTGGAATATTATATACGAGTAGGATTGTCGAAACATAAAATGTATAGTATAAAAGGACATAGCTAACCCTTTTATGATAAACATCAAGTTACCATGGAGTTGGGTACATACGTGTTTTGGAGGAACTTCTAGAATGTTGAAAATATCATTTTCATAGGTTTAGCCAATGAGACATGTATGAAATGCAATGTAGATGAGTGAATTCCCACTAAGAGTGCATATATCATTTCTAGTAAATATTCATGTTGTGTAAACGTTGTTCATTTTTGAAATAGGTATGAAACTATTTTCAAATGAATGACTTTGAAAATGTATGGTTGTATATTTTAAAATTTGATTGATTTCAAAAAGAATTTTTAATGTTTTAAAAAATGATTGACCATTGAAAAGATGCTGATTTTGGAAAATAATGTTGTGATAGTTGATTTGATAGAATTTGAACTTATAATCCATTTGTTGATAGACAATGAGATTGATAGATTTTGTTGTTGGTTTAGAAAATGGAACCTGGTAGGCATCACCCAAACCAACCTTAAGAAGCTGTAGAGAATGTGGTTTCACCAGAACCACAGTTAAACCAAGAGCTAGTTCATAGTATTGTCTATGATTTTAAAGCTGTGGATATGAGGAAATAGAGGAATGATCCAAGGCTTGTGGATCATACCATCCAGTTCATAAAGGAAAATCCACCTATATTCGAGGGTGATGTTGAACTAGAGAAGGTAGAGGTTTGGCTCAGTAGGATGAATCGTATCTTCGAGTTCGTTAGAACACTGGTGGAGCTAATGGTCAAACTAGCAGAGTATATGCTTGAGGATCTTTCACACAAGTGGTGAGATTTAGTAATGGATGATAAATTTGATGAAGGCCTTGCATGAGAAGATTTTGATTAATTTTTCAACAAACAATTCTATCCTCCCACATTCATGTTTCCGAAAATTAAAGACTTATTCATCTTGAAACTAGATAATCTCTCTATCATTGAGTATGCAGTTAAATTCAGGAATTTAGTACACATTGGACTAGAAGTTACAACAAGTGTGTCTTTAAAGTAATGCATCTTTGAATCAGGGATACATTAAGAGATTTGATCGAATATTGTTGTGCTCTATATTACAGATTATATAGAGATTGTGAACACAACGATTGTGGCTAAATGTGATATCTTGGGATATATGGGATGAGGTATGATGATACCTATAGAGAATGGTAGGAACTCCACTACTGCATGTGAACAGAAAAAAGATTCCTATTTCCAAGGTGGAAGTGTAAATCAGAATCAGACAACTGGATCATTTAACCTTCCTCCATGAACCAAGAAGAAAGAAGGTTGTTTTCAATGTGGTTCGCCTGACCCTATAATGTGAATGTGTGTGGAACAACCTAGATAATGACATAACTGCAAGAAGATGGGGCATTTTCAGTGTTATTATTGTAGTGATCCATGGTCAGGTGCTCAAGAAACTTCTCAGGCATTGCAAGAATCATATGCTTTGATAGGGAGGGGACAACAAAATGAGTCTTGTTAGCAGAGAAGGGCGAGCAATGGTGGTTCTAAAAATACCGTGACCCCTCAACAAGGTAATTATCCATAAGGAAACAAGGATAATAGTGTAGTGATGAAGAAATTATATGGATGTGAGAAAATTATTGCTGATTATTAGGTTGTACCATCTACAGTGAGAGGTACGATTCTGTTGAATTCAAACCTTATGCAAGTGCTATTCAATACTCGTTTATCTCTTTGTTTAATTACTTGTTGTGAAATTTATTATCTTCATTTAATGTTGGAAATGATGCCATCTATTTTAAAACTATAAATCCCACTTAGTGAAAGAGAATTTCAAGCATGTGTGTGTAGATCATGTGTAATTACCATTGATGGAGTGGAGCTAAAATGGGGAATCCTAGTGTAGGAAAAGGATGTCTGTGACATAATCATGGGTATATATTGGTTGAAAATGTTTAAGAATCACATTGAATGTTATAGGAGAATAGTTGGGTTCATGATTGAGGGCGACATCGAGCATCTCTTCATAAGAGAGAAGATGGTAAATAAAGGTGTAATGAGATTTTTGACACCAACGGTGGGAACAATCTTTTATGATTTGGAGGTTTTGACTTTGGAATCAATGGAATAGATTGAGGAATTTTTTTTTACAACAGATGTGGATCAATTTCTAAATTTATTTTCGGAGAAATTCTTAGGGTTACAACCTAAAAGAGAGGTGGAGTTTAAAATTGATATCCTTTCGAGGACCAGTCCCATTTTCCTTCCATCTTATAGGATGACACCAATAGTGTAATGGGAATTGAAAGCATGGTTGGATGAACTGGAATGTAAGGGTTTCATTCAACCAAGTGTGTCTTTGTGGGAAGTACCATTCTTGTTTGCAAAGAAATAAGATGAAACCCTTTGGTTGTGTGTTGATTATCATAATCTAAACAAAGTTATGATAAAAATTAGATATCCAATTCCATGCATTGATGAACTATTCGATCAATTAATAGGAGATCAGTGGTTCCCCAATATTGAATTGTGATCAAGATATCCCAAATTGCGTGTTCGGAAGGAATATATTCAAAATACAACTTTCAGAAGAAAATATGGACACTATGAATATGTATTCATTCCTTTCAGTCTAATGAATGCATCAATGGACTTAAAGTATTTGATGAATCAGTTATTTCAATGATATATGGACTCTTTTGTTCTGGTTCTTGTGGATGATATTTTGGTGTATTTAAAGATAAGGGTTGACCAAGGGGAGCACATAAAAACAATGTTACCTTTATGGAGAGCTCATCGTTTGTATGCCAAATTATCAATGTGTGAATTTTGGATACATGAACTACATTTTCCTGGCAATGTCATTTATGAAAAAGGAGTTTCTATTGATCCTGAAAAGATAGAAGCTATTATCTCATAGAAACCACTAATGAAGGACTTCTATATATGAAGTTTTATTGATATAATTTTTTACTAAAAATTCTTTTTTCATGATTTCTCATGACTAAATTCACCAATGACAGCTCTGACAAAGAATAATTCCCCATTCCGATGGATAGAGAAATTCTAGACGTTTTTCAGGGAACTAAAAGTTAATCTTACATCAGAACCTATCTTGATTTTTCTTGAATTAGGATAGGGGTGTGTGGTTTATTGTGATTCTTCAAGATCAGGGTTGGGTTTTTTTCTCCTGCAATGAGACCAAGTCATGTCTTATGGTCAAGGCCGTTGAGGTTGCATGAGGAGATTTATTCAACACCCAATTTGGAGTTAGCTACAGTCGTCCATGATTTGAAAACATAGAGACACTACCTCTTTTGTGATAAATTCACATTGTATACAGATTATATAATATTGAAATATATCCTACCACAATTATATTTGAATATGAGGCAAAGGAGATGGATGGAGTGTCTCCACATGTTTGACTTTTTCTTGATGTATACATCAGGGAAAGGAAATTTTGGGGTGGATGCATGGAGTAGAAAAACATATACTCAGTTGGAAAAATAAGTTTTAGATGAATTGCAATTGATGTCAATCCTGGATGACATTCATGTGTAATGTGAAGACTGAGGTGATGTTTATGTTATAATTTCAGCTATCCTTGTTCCTGATTTCATAAATATTTTAAAAGAGACACAAATATCAGATGAAGAATGTCTAGTTATGATATAAAAACTCAATGGTAGGGATACCATTGAGGACTAGAAACTTGATGAGAGTACAATTTTTTTATTTAGATATAATTTGGTTGTACCAATTGATTGTCAAGAACAACTACTTCATACTTACCACCATTTGAGAGGGTTGTACATCCAGCTACACAGACTATGTATAAGCCATTGAAGGCATAGTTTCAGGGGAGTGGCATAAAAAGGAATGTGTCCGGGTTAGTTTTTATGATCTTAACTCATCAACATGTTAAGGAAGTGTATCATATACCAGAAAGTTTGTTTCATTCTTTACATATCTTATTGTGGAAATAAGAGCAGATAGCGATGGATTTTGTTATAAGACTTCCAAGAATGGTCCGTAAACACGGTTTTATATGGGCGATTATGGACCATCTTACAAATTCAGGCCATTTCATCCCCATTTTTGAAACTCATATGGTAGAGGATTTATCCAAAACCTATATCCAAGAAGTTGTAAGGATACATGGCGTAACTGTTTCAATCATCTCAGTGAGAGATCTGAGGTTCATGTGTGTTTTTTGTAAATCCTTAAAAAAATACCTTAGGACTCAGTTGACTATGAGCACAACATACCATCCTCAGATAGATGGAAAGTCTGAGGGGATGATACAAACATTTGAAGACATGTTTGTGGGCCTGTGTAATGGATTTTTTGGCTCATGGGAAGATAATATACCCTTTCTAGAGCTCTCATACAACAACAACTATCAGGACTCGATAAATATGGCTCCCATTTAAACATTGTATGGGTGTACTTGTTGTTCTCCACTTTATTGGGTGGAAACGGGTGATACATTAGTAGTTGGAATGATCCTTTTCTAAGAAACAATAGACAAGATCCAGTTTATTTGAAAGAGAATGGAGACATCTCAGAGTTTTGAAAAATCAAATGCATATCACCATCGAAGACCATGGTCATTCACGATGGGTGATCATGTCTTCTTGAGGATATCTACAAGGATTGGACATCATCATTTTGATAATTTGGGAATGTTATATCCTAGATAAATTTTCCCTTTTGAGATGTTGGAACAGGGTAGAGACGTGGAATATTATTTGGTATTATCACCATCGGTTTTTTAGAGCATAATGTGTTCCATGTATCTGAGTTGAAAAAGTATCATCCTGATCCGGACCATGTGATCAGAATGGATCACATTGACCTAGAGCCAGATACTTCCTTGTGATATATCCTTGTACGGATTTTCAAAAGGAATGAGAATTCACTGTGTGGAAAAATCATGAGTCTGGTATGGGTTTTAAGGAAGCATGGCTAGATTCTGGAAGAGAATTTATAATGTGAGATGGAAAAGAATGTGTATTGGTTAGAACTCTTTTAGGGAAACAAATGTTTTCTACTTTATGAGGATAGATAGACTAATGGTGTGAAGATTATAGTACACCCATTTTCTATTATGTAACCCTTACATGATTATTTTTTTGTTATAAAGTGTAAGGGTGATGGATGGGAAATTTGGGAGAACATTGGAAGTCTTTCTAGGGCTATGTTAAGGTCGCACGGGTGGCGCACGGTTTTCCTAACCACGACGCCAAACATTGTACAGTGGTCTTCTTGAGGAAGTAGCTATATAATGGTTGAATCATAGTTGTGAGACAAGGTAATTTGATGACAGACCGCTCATGAGTAAGGAACTGTTGAAAAAAGCATATATGTGTGGGTGTGTTGTGAAATGGAGAATGGGTATGCCAAAATGGTAATAATAATTGGTTTTTAAGCATTGATTCATTATCTTTAAGAAAAATAACATTCTAGAAATTGGTTTTATTTACCTTTTTTCACTTGCTTATGATTGGGTTTCTAACATCATTATATTGGGTTATAAAATGCTTTGTAAATTGTTTTATATAAACTATTTTATATTATGTGATAACCATTTTATCCTAGTTGTTTGAGTAGGGAAGTCATTGGGGAAAACCTACTACGTTTTTTACTCACCCCTGCTTTGGTACTTTGGTTCTTTTGCATATGTTATCTTCTAGGACATGGGAAAAGTTAACATTTCATATGTTTTTATGACCACCTCATGATACAAGGATTGTTTGATGATTGTGTATCTAGAATATTGTGAAGAATATAGTCTTATGGTATATTGAGAGACTTTTTTTCCACTGAGTACTGTGATACTTGTTTAGTCTTTTGTTGTAGCACACTTTGATGCGGTTTTGAGATACATGAAGCAATTTTGTTATATTTATTTTGTTCATGCATTATTTAGTGAACGGTTTGGTTATGGTTGGTTGGTTTATTGGTTTATTTCATAAAGGGTAAATTTTCCCCCACTTGTATTTGACACAATTGGTTATTTATTTCTAGGCTATGGAATCTTACAGATGTTGCTTAAGGCCCAGTAATGAATCATTTTACTCTCAAGACAATGATAATTAGTGGGTCATTACACCATTGACGGAGAACCTCAAATACAGACATATCTAATTTTATTAAGAACCTAGAATACATATAGATGATTCCAAATTACACACATTCTAAATAATTGATTTAAAATTTCCACGAAAACCTACAATATGGTTAGTAAAGTAATAAGTATTCATAAACATATATTAAACATATAAGAGAGTCCTAGAGTGGGAAATAATTCCCCCCAAAATGGTGTGATGATCCTAACCTCCCATACTCTAGACCAGTGTGAGTTCTTAAGTATCATAGGTTGATAAACCTAATGAACACTAACCATTGGAATATAGGTCCCTTTGGATATAGAACCGTTTGGTGTTTCCAGTTTCATAAATGAATCTTATAGAGACCATCCAGAAGTAGTGATTCCTAAAAAGAACAATGGTTCTGGGGAAATTATGAAATAAATATTATTCTTCAATTTAAATATATTAGTTACATTTATTTCATTCAATACATCAAGAAAATGGAAACAACATTCATGCAAACATACAACCTACTGTCTTCATATACAATACATTTAAATTTCTATCTCTAATTTTTATGGGTTACTATAAATAAATATATACTAAACATATAACATATATATATAATTTTTAACATTTTAGCTATTATGGAACCTCTATCAATGTAATATAAAAAAATAAAAAATATAAAAAAACATGAAAAATCCAGTTATTGCTTGAAATGAGATTTTAAAATAGAATTGTTAATAAACATGTAACAAATTGTCAAAAGTAAAATCATATATGGTATGATATATATATATATATAAGAATTTATGTTTATTTAATATATTTATATTAAACATATATTTATTATAAGTGTTTTAATGACATGTACAAAGGAAGATGAGACTTATGTTAAGGGACTTCCATTTCACTTTTAATTTCCCTGAGACACTTTCAATATTCACCAAAAGTTTATTTTATTTGGTGTAAATATTTCCTATGAATCTATTTTATGATTATTCTACAGATAATTATTTTGATTTATATATCCATTTGATTGTATCTTTTTTGTGTTATTTAAAGTTCAAAATTTATCAAAGTGGTAAGTGTGTTTTTTCTCAAATCTCTTTATTTGAGAATATGTTGTGTTAGGAACCTATCTTCTTCTATGAGGTGTATATAAATTCCCCTTCAAATATAATATCATGAATTTATTTATTATATAGAAATTATAGGTTTAATTTAATGTTATTACTTAATTGGGATTAAAATTCTATGTTAACAATGGTGTAAGGGTTTTATTGTCAAAATATCATCATTTATTGATATTGTTTAGGTTTATGATTATAATAAAGATAACTTATGAAACATATCTCAATATAATAATGATATTTATTCTTATAATGACCCAATATTTTCATATATAAATATTAAATTGTTTTCAATAAATATTCATTATATTAGAGAAACACACTTCTGATGACTGTAATAGTTTATTATCATTAAAAAAAGTGGAATCCTAAGGAATCAAGATATAAGTATACCACAATATATCCCACTATGATTTTAATAACTATCATACTTCTTAGAAATATGATGCATATTAAATTTCATTAAAAAGTACAGAAAAAAAATATATAATAAAGGGTGATCTCAGATTCTCATAAAGGGTAATCATGGGTGATACATAATCAGAAAAAGAACTTTAGTGTATAATAACAAGATCAAATCATTTGAAAATAAAACCCTACATATCAAAGATAAAAATTCCAAATCATGGAATAAATATCTATAGTTCATAATACATGAATCATATGTTAATCAGTGGCCATGATATATGAGATCATAACATTTTCATATGACATAGATTTGCGAAATATACATAATTATAAAAAATGTTATGTCAGGGCTACCCACCAATAAATTCTAACATGTTGGGTTTGGGCTAACCACCAATTTACCGATTTCAAGATAAGGATAGATAATAATGTACCCAATTTGTTTTCTTCATATAACCAACAATTTTCCCTCATTTTTGAGCTTTGGCTACCCACTAGTGTACACTATAATCTCATAGAATAGATATCATCAACCATGCATTAGATGGAGATATGGGTCCCACACATAACATAATGAAAATCAGACATATGTGTGCCACAAGATCATGAAACACTCGTCATATTGTAACCTAATAAATAAAATGTATTTCAAAAAAATTCATTATATCATAATGTGGGAAAATATATAGGTTTCATAATCATTTCATCATTTCATCATAGCATAATCCATTGAAAAATAAATGGGCTTAATAAGAATTTTATCATGGTATAACCCATGCAAGATAAATAGGGTTCATAAATATTGTTTTACCATAAAAAAACATATCAATAATAATAATTTTATCCTTGGATCATATCCTAGAAAAGAGGAAGTTACATAAAACAATATCACCTTATATGGAAAATGATTTTTGAAGATAAATCACTTGGATAATTTCTTGATGATAATAAATTTATTTGGAAATCACTTTTTAAAACTAAAAATTTATAAAAAATAAAAAAATCCTTTTATTTAAAAATAAAATTAAAAAATTTAAAATAATATTTAAAATTCGTTTTAAATAATTCCCCAAGAAAATAAAACATTCTCTTAAAAAATATTTTATAAATAAAACTTCTTAAAACTAATTTTCATACTATATAATGCTGATAAAGATTAAATGAATCAATAAATATAATTTAAAATATTTGTTTTGGAAGATAATATTTTCAAAAAAAATGTAAACATAATTTTTTAAAAATATTTCTTTCAAATAACCCTGAAAATTTATAAAATAATATTAAAATAAAATAACTTTCATGATGGTAGAAAATTAGTTTTATGTCTTACATGTGAAAAATTTTATTACATTCACATTTTTGGTAAAAAAAATTAGTATTATTTGAAAAATGACATGATGATTAATTTCAAAATAAATTATGATATTTATTAAATATGTAATCAATTCATTAATAAAACATTTGAAAAAAATTTAGAAAAAATATTTTAAACATTTTTATAAAACATGTTTTTTGATGAAAAATGGTTTTCAATGGAAAAAATAATTTTTATTAAAAAGAGTATTTTTTCTTGAATACATTAATAGAGGAAATTGAATTAAAGAAATTTATTCTCATGAAATAACTATAGGAGATGTAAATTATTTAGTTTCATGAGAGATGGAATAAATTTTTTGATCATCGTATACAAAATCATATACAAACCTAGAAAACGATGAGATTGTTACATAACATCATTGCCTCTTTGGTAACACTAAAGCATGAGCCCCATGTAGAAGAATAATTAAAATAAACAACAAATATAATGGGTATAAATAAATTCTTAATATTACATGTTATAGAGTCTATATATACACCTTGTAAATTAAGATAGGTTCATAACATGACCACGTGCATCAAAGAAGGAAAATTGAAACAAAAATCCATAATCACTTTATCAATGTTTGAATCATAACACCAATGAAAGATTAATATTCAAAGGGAAATATAAATCCCAATAACTATAATGATATTAATCATAAAATAAATTTATGGTAAATATATACACCACAAAACATAAATAGGTGGCGAATATGGAATGTGTCTCATAGAAGTAAAAAAGTAACAATGAAATCCCTTCCCGCTTTAGTGATATTTTAAATAATAAACCCCAATAAATAACAAAATTAAATAAAACACTAAATTTCATGAAAATTATTTTATGATATAAATAACATCCAAAAGAGTAGTATATATATCACACAATATAATTGAGTTTTTTTTTCATATATCCCTCTGAAATAAAATAGAGACTAGAAATTCCTTACCTTAAGTATTGAATTCCTTTGTAAAAAATAAAACCTATTGTATAGTAAGTATTAGTTTATTATAAATATGTAATATATCCATATATATATATATATATATATATATTTCCATATAATATTTACCTATGACTTTTTATTTCCCATTTATTTATAATACCTTGTTAAATTCATATTTCGGGTAATAACCACTTTGTTTTTCATATATGAGTAAACTTAGTATTTTTTGTCATATTACTATAATAATGACCTAATAATCACTATAATGTTAAATATTATATAAATATAATACATTTGTAGTATTTATTTTTCAATTTTAATGTATAAATTTGGTGATTGAAAATGAAATGCCCAACTCATGAAGATGATAAAACGTACACACGGATGAACATTGTTTCAATTTTATAATTGGATTTAAAAAAAGAAATGTAAATTATATATTATAATTCAAAAATAAATTTTATTTCATAAATATCACATAATTTCATTATAATCATTCTTATTACCTTCCATATAATTTTTGAACGATCACATCACTTCGCTAGGCAACACTCTGTCGTACACATGAGTGACAACATTATAATCCCAAAAATCGAAATCATGATGTTATGTGTGATATAATAATTAAATAAAAATAATAATATAAAAATTTTCATATATTGATAATAAATTGATATTTATTTTAAATCATGAGAGGTGGTAATGTAAAAATGAACGACATCGGTTCGTGAGGCGGTAGTCCGATGTACACGAGAATGATGATTTCATAACCCATTTGATAAAAACAAAGATGGTTGTGGGTAATGATATTAGAATAATAGAATATAATGATATGTATGATAATATTTTTATTATATTATAACTGTACAATATTATTTTTTAAAGGAGGGGAAATAAATAAAATTAAAACACTCGTTCATGATTGTTACCTCTTTTTCTTGTATCCTCCTTAGGTGAGAACCAAAATCATTTCTAGGATGGATTTTTTTTGAAAAATAATGCTTATATGATGAGAGGAGAGTATTATTATGTATTTGGGTTGGTATTTTTCTATAAAAGTATTTTACTGTGTGAATAACATTTGATTAGGGCTGGCCTTTCATTAGTGAGAAGAGTAGTACAGATATAAATTTTTGACATGAAAATGGTGTTCCCAAATTTTTCTCATTAAAAAAGGATCCAAAAGGATTATTATTGAGAATAAAAGGGATAAGGACAACATATTTAAATAAAATTGGTTTTTAACATGTTTTGGGCCATTTTTTACATCTATTTTTTTAATATAAACTCATGGTAATATAATTTTTACCTTAACCATGGTAAATAATTTGTATAGTTTTTTCAATTCATTTTAGTAAAAAATAATATGACCTTATTATATGATATAATTTCTTCTAATTAAAAATATTTAATCCATTTTTACAAATTTGAATCTTAATTTTAGAAAAAATTATTTAAAAATTAACCCCATAGATGTGATGAGAAAGCAGGTTTTTAAAGATAAAATGTTTAAAAGTTTACTGATTTCTTTTATAGAAAATCAATAAAAATAGATTATATAGAATTAAATTGGGTTAATTTTTGTATAATTTAACAAATTATAATTTGTAACCAATTTAATATATAATTTATCAATATAAATAAATTTAAAAAAAATTTGTTTTCAATTAAAATTCATAATTTTTACTATTCATCATAAAATGAATATTTTTAGAAAAGTTCAAAATTTCACCCTATGATAATTTTGATATAATAATTTAAAAAATGAACATTATTTTATCATATTATTTTTTAAAACATTTAAAAAATTATTTTACATTAAAAAATAGATATTTTTTTTGAAAATATTACGTTCAAAACATATAAAGACATTATTTAAAAATTTAATAATTTTTTATCAATGTTTTTTCTTTATATAAATCCATTATAAAATATAATTAATATTAATTTATTACTATTTATTCTTCCAATTTAATGAATAGGTAATAATGGTATTTTTAAAAATAATAATATTATTTGTTTGTTATATTTCGTTAAGAATTAGTGTTGTCTGTAATAAAAGACAATTCTAGTGTTTTATGTAAAACTAGATAAATTTGGCATTTTGGGTAGTGAAAAAAATTAATTAAAGATTAAATATATTTGAAAAAAATTAATTTTTCAAAAAATATTATGGTGTTACACTCTACCCCCCTTAAAATGAATTCCACCCAAACAATCATTATATTGTTTCCAATAATTGAGGATAATTATGCCTCATTAAGCCTCGAATTCCTACATAGCTTCATCAAGAAGGAATTTTTAACAGAAAAATAACCAAATAAGTGGTCTTGTTTCATAAAAACTTATCTATTTGATCTATATTCTACGACGGTTGTTCCTTATAATGAATATCGTGATATGGTGGTACAACCATTGTGTTTAGTGCATGTGATGGATCAGATATGTGTCTCTTCATGAGTTACTCCGAGAAAAATCATGAACCCTAGAGTGGTTTTCTGGAAGATCTATGTAATATGATATTTTCCCAATATTATCATGTATTTTAGTGGGACTATTATACCTAAGAATTCATTTTCTCATCTTTATTCCATGGAAAAATTCTTTAAATGATCTTCATACCAACTTCAAATTATAGATCACATCAAGATTTATCAATATGACATTTCTATAAACTATGATAGATTATTACCTGTTTATAAATGAATCTAACCTTTTATTTCATCGCATTAGCTTGTTCAGGTCCCAATAACATTTGTTTAGAAACATCATTCTAGTACTTTAGAGTTATACACATATTTTGATAAATGGATTCATAAGGATCCATAAAAATTATGAAGGGAAATGAATCACTCTATGAAAATTAATCTTTTACTAGGTACTGATCCCAACCACCTTTTAAATCCATAGTAAATGATCTCAGTATGTCCTTTAGGGTTTGAATTATTCTCTCAAGCTAACCATCTATCTGAGGATGATATTCAGTGATGAAACTCAACTACACATAATGATTTTTCTAAAGAAGTTTCCAAAACATCTAGGTAAAAACTACATTTTGATAAAATTCAATGAAATATGTTACTCCATGCAACCTTACCAATTATTTTATTTATATTCTTGAAATAGAATCAAGAGAGAAATATTCTCTAATGGAAATGAAATATAATGACATTATAAGGTGGTCGACTACAACCCATAATTATCTAATCATCAAAGGTAAGATATAACCTCATGGTTACAAGTACCTTTAATCATAATATCACAATGTGTTACGAAATTCCTCCTCCAATGACTTTGTCACTTCAGATAAAACAAAGAGGTTTCAATTCCATAATTGTCTCTTAAAATATCGTATTTCATAATACAAATCCATCATATAAAACCCCCAATGGGGGGTCATTGAATTTGAACTTTTGATCATCCTTAAACTCATAAACCCATGATAGAATCCAAAAAAAATTAGTTGATCTTACCTTGATACATATATAATTACAAAATATAATTCACCCTTTATTCATTGAAAAAGATCTTATCTTATACAAAAAAAATTAAATTATAATCTTTTATTAAACATTGTACCTATATAATATAAAATGTGGTTTAATTATTCCTAAATTCATTTTTAGGGTCATAGTCACTAGAATGTTCACTAAAGGATGAACCATAATATTTTTATAGGGCTCACTTATACAAAATAAGACATGAAATTATCAACTAACATGGGGAGGATTATTGTGCCCAATTATCATGATTCACCTCAATAAACATGATCACATATGCTTCCATTCTATCCATTTTCATAATAGTTTGCAGTTGTTGATCATAATTTTAAACCCTCATATTTGGGAACTTGTTGGAATAATGACCAAAATCCTTGTAATTGAAACAAAAATGTGTTGGAGGTGAACTATTTTGTGATTTTGGATATTCCACTAACTTCTTTACATCACTTCAGTATTTAATTAGTCAACTAACTTCATTTCTACACAAAAAAAACCATTATTAGTCCTATTAAGAAAATTTCATCCATGATAATTCCCAAAAATTTAGCATGAGAGAAAAACTCATATTTATATCTCTATGGTTCTTATATTTCCCATTGATTTCCAATGTTCTCTTCTTATCAAAACCATGATATTGATACGTGACTCAAACCTCAATCTCCTCCTTGATTGGATATTGAGAAGCCTCTTTATATTTACTAAAGTATATTACGGATAATTCCATTTGGAGACTTGGTTTTATGCCACTAAAGACACTAACAACTTTACAATTAGTTTTGATTATAACACCAAAATTTTACCTCATATGGCTTGTAAAAATTTCCTTATATATTCCATGAAATTAATTATACTATTTAATTAGCTCAAGTAACCACATCTCCATCTTCATATGAAGAACATTAGTATAATACATATTGAAAAATGTGTTATTGAGCTCATCCTAATTCATGGATTCAATTTCTTCTTGTTAACTTATATTCTTGATATGAGTACACCATTGATCTTATTCACCTTCTAAATACTAGAATGCCAAATTTGATTTTTCATGGTCCAACAAATCCGTAATAGAAAATTTCATTTGAGTTATTCTAATCGATTATTCAAAAATTAGTGGATCAAGAGTCCCACTGAATGAATTTTGGAGATTCCTCTAGAAGGAATAAATAGATTATTTTCCACTCCATTGTTCATCTATAAGTCAATCATGATTCATAGTTTGATAAAGTTGTGCAGAAATAGATATTAGGTTTTTTATTCAATCACCCATAATTTTTAGTTTCTCAGGAGGAAAATCATTGAATTTTCCATCACACTCTTCAATAAAACTATTTAATCATGTTATAGCTATTAATTAAAATAAAAAAACATAGTGTGGGAAACAATAATGATAGTTGTGAAAAATATAATTATGAATACTCACTTATCATATATTTAAATCATGAGGCCTTCCTTTAAATTTATGATACTATAGGCTTAACCAGGTTCATCCATGATCATCATCTACTAAAATAATTTATGATGGTTTGTAAAGAGTTTACGTATTTATAATGCATATTATCAAGGAGTGTCAAACCTGGTGTGAAGAGAGGCTCATTTTCATATACAATGTGATGATTGAGTCATGATAAATGCACCCTTTTCAGAGATATTACCCATGGGTACATTTCATTAAGATACACGTCTAATTGTAGTATCTATACTGGGTTTTGATTTCAGGGATACCACATACTCTATCCAATAAAAATATTCTTGAACATTTTCATATACACTAACTCATACATTGAAATATCCTTAGAGACATCCATAGATTTATCCTCCGAAATATCCCTAATTATTTATGTAATGTCCCGGAAATTCCATATAATTTTTTTAATTATAAGGAATTATTTCAAAATCGTGAAATCTGACGGTATGTGATATGAGGCCCGGAATGATCCGTCGATGTTTTTTTAATCTTTAATTAGAGCATGTAAGATGTTTTCCAGAAAAAGAGTAATAACTCTTAAATAGTTACTCAGATCAAAAATCCAAGGGCACCGTTGCACTCCGGATGTCATTTTTACCCAAGGCTCAAGGTATGTTTAGTCGGTACGGGCCTCCCATGAGAAAACCCCAAAATTTCATAACCATAAATAAAAAAATTAAATAAAGTTATTTTTATTTTTCAAAGGCGTATAACTCACAAACAGTAACTTAGATTAAAAATCTAATACCATCCCTGAACTTGTGAGGGTATGCTTTCTTTAGGAAGATACTAACCATGACTGGAATGGGAAACTATTGAATGTTAGTTTTTAGCCATAAATAAAATAATTAAGTGAAAATTATTTCATTATAAAAATTTATAAATTCTAAATGGTAAATCAGATTAAAAAACTGAGTGTACTGTTGGGTTCATTTGGGCGTGTTTCACATAGGTAGATCCCAACCATGACTGGCGCGGGGTGAGGGTGACTATTATTAATTTTCCAAAAAAATTGGGTACGTTCAGTAAATGCGTGAGCGAAGTTTCCTTACATTTGAATCATTGCTCGGATTAAAAATATGAGGGCACCGTTGAATCGGCAGTGTCGAGATTCTCTTAAGGGAGACTTCACTTTGACCGCAGTAGGTCCGGAAAAAGTTAGTTTTAGGAAAATTTTAATATAATAAATAAAATAACATTTTTTTTATTCTATTCCTTTAGCGAACAAGCGGTAAGGTGGGGTCAGCAATGTGTCAAGCCAATAAATGGATTGACCCTCCAATCGAAGTAACATCAACGTTGGGGTAAATTAGGAAGATTCCTAATTAATGAGCCCCATTAACTCCCCGCATCATTACTTACCCTCCCCCTCTGCAAAAAATATGGATCTAGGGGAGGGGCATTAGGGAGCTTCAACAAGCAGTGAAGTTATGAAGGAACACCGTGATGTCAAACCCTTGGAAAATGTCGCTGACCCAATGGGAGGTGACATACGACATCGAACCAAAGGGATGACATGTGAGTGGCGTTTTTGTGATCTGGTTACGAGAAAAAATAACATGATCAACCATCAAGAGAAGATGTTTCTCAGATGTTTCAAGATAGGGGTTATTTCGTTTGAGCATTTTGGATTCCCGCTTCTCCATTTTTGAAATTACATGAAGAACATAGGTCAACCGACTAATGGGTTGACCCGTGATTCATTCGTCTTTGCGGGAGGTTTATGTGGGGATAATATAGAGTTCAATTCAATTGTTTATTGAACTCCCTTAACATCCTCCATATTACGAGCTAACGCTAAGGGCGCATGCCTAAAAAACCTAGCCTGAAACCTCTGCTATCTTTCTTTCCTAGTGCATCCTTGGAAGACTGTGAGCACGTCGACATGCACCGCAAGAGGTGGTTCACGGCTTGTCAGCCACAGTGAACAGAGGAGGCGACCTGCATGACAGCTTTCCACAGGAAGTAAGGCGGTGCCACCGTTACACTCCCGGTGAATGGAAGCCACGAAAAAAGTTGTGGCGGAGGCTGAACCCACCTCTTATGGGTTCTGTAGTGACCAAGAGGCTCCATCGCGGTGCCACTGCTTTGCCAGCCAAATGGCCCTTGGGCCATTTGGGAATCTGGGAGACTGGGGGGGGGGTTACATCCCCCCACCCCCCGCATCGGACCCAACTGGGTCGCCGCCCTCGTAGTGGGCTGCCCCCTTTGGTCGGGCCCCTGCCCTCGGTCGGGCCGCCAACTTTGACCCAAATGTTGCCCTCGACTGGTCCACCACCCTCAAAATGGGCCACTTCCCTTGGAAATGTCCTCCATTCTAGCAGGTCGTCGCCCTAGCCAGCTGCCACCCCTTGATCAGGCCTCAACACCACATGGGTCAAGTCACCCCTTTGTGGGCCGCCCTATTCTGGATGGGCCACCCTTACGAGTTACCCCTTTTGAGGGCAGGGAAAAACCTCGGCCCAGTTGGCCAAGTATTCCATGGCCCCACCTAGACCAGGTCGGGTCGAGTTAGTCTGACTAGGTCGGACCGATCCAGAGCCCAACTAGGACAAGAATCACATTAAGGGTCATATCATGAGAACCGGGAGTCCTCTTGACAAACCGTCTATGGCGTTGGGATCCTTGGATCAAGATTTTCCTTTTTATTAAATCCTATTTTGGTTTTGAGACTGTTGGAGTATGGCTGGGTTTGATCAAACTCAAATCCAACCAGGCCCCCAGATCTAAAACACTTATAACTCACAAACTGGGTGTCTAATTGACGCACAATCTATCATGTTGAAACCCTTTCAACATGGAGGTACTATGAGTGACATTTTTTGGAGATTACTGATGGTTGAGGTATGACTAATATCTTGGGGGAAGATTCTATGGAACTCAAGCACACTGGGTACGTGGAATATAGTGGCTAGTATTGATGCAGATGTTGGAGACAGATCATGCAGAGTTCAGTGCTCGGCGATCCTATTTGGGTCAGTGCATACTGATCATGTGTGGGTCGAATCCTGTGTGGGTCAGCGCTCAACGATCTTGTGTCGGTCAGTCCATACTGATCATGTGTGGGTCTGATCCTGTGTGGTTCAGTGCTCGGTGGACCTAAGTGGGTCAATGCATACTGATCCTGTGTGGGTCAGATCCTCTGAGGGTCAATGGGGGTTATTTACCTATCGACTCTGGGTGGGTCAGATCCTATGTGGAAAATTTCGGGGGTTAGTACTTATCGATATTGTGTGGGTCAAACTCCATATGGTCAGAAGGAGTGGCTCTTGATAGAATAAGATGATCTAGCTTTGCGACTAATCATCTGTACTTCTATACATCACTAAAAACCTAGTTTGAGCTGAGACTCTATTTGAACTAAGTCTTTTACCATTGTTTTACTATCTTTGTGGTGATACATGTGTCGTAAGTTTACCTTCACAGTACGATCTTCGTGCTGATACTGAGGTGGTACTTTTACCTTCATTGTATGATCTTCGTGGTGATAACTGTGCGGTACTTTTATCTTCATGGTAATAAATGTGTGGTACTTTTACCTCCATGGTACTATCATCATTGTAATATCTGTGTTGTGCTTCTATCTTCAAGGTGTTACATGTGTGTTACTTCTGCCTTTGTGGTGTTACCTTGTTAGTATACTTACCTAATATATGAGATGAGTTTTTTTAAGATGACTTCTGGTCAAAAAACCAGAACCCTGCAATTTATTCAAAATAACGGTAGCATACAAATTACATGAGACGAAATGAGGGTAATTTGATAGAATCTCTAATAAAAAAATGAATAAAATCCTGAGGGAGATCATTCCTCCAAGTGATCTCATGGGAGACTCCCGTGTTAGTGAGACCATAGACGATCTTGTTAACTTCATGGAAGATGTGTGTAGAAATGAAATTGAGACTGTTGAGTGAGTTGAGGCAGTTGATCCATCGGGGGGTGAGAGACCATGCAAGGTGAGTCTCACCCTTCCATATGGATTGAAAAATGGTAGATGCGTCGCTATCATTCTAGATGTTTCTCTAGTGGAAAAGTTTTTCAAAAGATATGGCATGTGTGAGACCCAACATTTCGGCCTCCAGAGCAGAAGAAATGCCACTGCTTCCATAGAAACACCCGAGAATCCGATCAAGATGGTCTCTGAAAACACCTCTGCATCCTGAAGGCCCCGGGTTTCCTTTTGAGCCTCCATCAATATTGACTTTAATCTATCCGGGAGGAGGAGCCTGCCAGAAGACTTCAATAGTGTATTTCAGTTTTGGAAATATTCCACTCACTCTAATCTAACAGAGGGTTTCAAGATCAATGACAGAATTGTCACAATGATATTTTTGGATTATGGCAGCCTCTTTGATAACAAGAAGGATCCTCATTTTACCTACATTTAGTTTAAATGTGATATTGTTGAAAGTGAAATCATTTCTTCCATACTAGAGAATATGCATAATCTCTGCCAGGGCAGTGAGAAAAAGGTTTCTAATTTGTGGAGACCTCAGATGCTCAATCGTCCTTTTTAACTATGAGAAAATAATGTTATCCAAAATCAATATGAACCCAAAAAGATTAAAATTGTAGTGCCAAAGAGTAGTAGCAGTTCCGCAAGATAAAATGAGGTGGTTTATATCCTCCTGATGTTGATTTCACAAACAACATTTACAACAAAGATTAAAACCACTGGACTGAAGACAACCGTCGGTAGGAATTTTTTGGTGAGCAATTCTCCAAATGAGGGTAAGACGTGAAGGTTTAATCCAAGCCTTATTGAAATTGTATATCCAACTGATATTATCATCAACTTTAGAGAGATGTTGATTATAATATTTTTTTGATTCTAACAAACAATTATTAGCGGGTTCTCTGACCAGAAAGTCATCATTGGAAGTGAAGTAATAATTTTCAAGGATCAATTTAATAGGGTCTAGATGATGTGGGCCAGAGAATTTGATCACATATCTGATGGAGTAGTTAGTGTGATCATGAGTAAAAGAATTAAGAATTTCTTAGATAATAGGGGAACCAGACTAGTTATCAATCCAAAAATTTAAATTTTATTATTTATTAATAATCCATCTAAAATTTTCCAAAATGGAAAAGTAAGAAGATTTAATCGAGGGCCAGATAGAGGAAGAAATGTAGTGAAGAGTACTAGATTTAAGTTTATTAATAAAATTAGATCTGAGAAAATTCATGGGAAGAGAGTTATTATGAATGAGGGACCACGTAAATTTAGCTTCGAGAGCCTCATTAAAGGTTTTAAGATTTTTAATTCTGATACCACCTTCTTCAAAATGTTTACATGAAGCGGTCCAAGAAACCGTGACCAATTTTCTCTCCAGGATGCTACCGCTCCAGATGAAGTTACTTATGCCATATTTTAAGCGCTCAATTAGACCAGTAGGCCACTTGTAGACCATCATGTAGTAAAAAAACATAGAAACAATGGTGGGTTTTACCTGGAAAATCCTTCCAGCCATTGAAAGGGATTTTCCTTTCCACGATGAAAGTTATTTATGAATTTGATCCACTATGTGATGGAAATAAGAGGATTTGGGTCGTCCCTAGAAAAATGGGGACACCAAGGTATGTGAAGGGAAGAGAACCTTCCTTACCTCCTAAAACATCAGTAATATGAGTTTCCCTGTTTAGGGGGAAATTTTTACCAAAATAAGTCGAGATTTGTGCAAGTTAACACAGTGACCAAACACCTCTTCATAATGAGAGATGATGGATTAAAGGTTATTGATATTTATTTTTTCCCCCTGGAGGAATAAAATGATATGATCGACAAAAAGAACATGGGAAGGGGCATGCAAATTTTTGGATTCAAGAATCAGTTTGATCTTGCCTTGGTCAACATTGAGCATAGGAAATCTGCTAAGGTAGTCTTTTGAAATAGAAATACTGATAGCAGAGAGAGGGTCTACTTGTCTAACACCTTTGGAGCACTTAAAGTAACCTCTAGAAGTGCCATTGATCAGAATAGAAATATGTTCTGAATTGAAAATGGTTTTAATTCTACTGAAAAAAGTGTCATTGAAACCAAAACTAGATAGAACTTTAAAAATCATGTCCCAGTCAATCGTGTAAAATACTTTAGTAATATCGAGTTTAAGAGAAATATTTCCACTGCTAGTGTTTCTATTCAATAAATTGGTGGATTCAAATGCAAGAAAAATGCAATCTTGTATTGATCTCCCGTTAATGAAGCCAAACTGGTTCTAAGAAACAATTATGTTACTAATAGCAGAGAGTCTATTGGCAATGATCTTAGTAATAATTTTAAAATGATAATTTAAGAGGGAAATGGGATAGAAAATGTGAATTTTATCGACATTTTCAATTTTGGGAATAAGAGTGAAAAATTGAGAATTAAGACCATGAGGAAACACCCCTTTTTCAAAGAAGGTAAGAACTAAATTACAAACATCTTTTTGATTGACATCCCAGTGTTTTTGGTAAAAACCGTTATTAAAGCCATCAGGACTAGGGGAACTGTCTGTATTAATTCCAAACACAATGTCTTTAATTTCAGAATCAAGAGGGATGTCATTAAGTAAGTGATTATTTTCCAAAGTAACCATGTTCAGAATTATATTGGGAAAAATTTCATTGTTGGTATTGGGGCTATTGAAAATGTCAGTGAAATAGGAGACAACATGTTTGGCAATCCCTTCTTCCATGTGGATGAGGTTACCCTCAACCCTTAAGCAGGAGAGAGGCCTACTAATATTCCTAGCTCTTTGAAGGGAGTTGTAAATTTTGGTGTTCTTATCACCATCTTTGAGCCATTTAGCTTCGAAAATTTGTTTCTTTAAATTGCCCATAAAGTTGACAAAGGAGATTAATTTAGCAGAAATATTGAATTCATTTTGTGGATCAGTATTAAATCTGGTTATGTTATTCTTATTTTGAATAAGAGACATGTATTTCTCCAAAATATGAATATCTTTATCTAATAAGTTAGATTTGGTTTTGCACCACTTTTTAAGAATAAGTTTTAGATTTCTCAACTTTGTGGTGCAAGAAAAGGAGTCCATGGAGTTACCCATGGTTTCCCAGGAGGAGTTGATTAAATTTACACACTCAGGGTCCATGGACAAGGCCAAATTAAATATGAAGGGAAGGGAGGGTTTCTGAAAATTTTGAGGGAGACTAACTAAGATTGGGTGATGATCTGAGGCAAGTTTGGTCAGAGTAACACTGAATATCTGGTTCCATTTTTCAAGGGCTACGTCATTAGTGAACGCTCTATCGAGATTACTCACCACAACTCGATTATAGTGATGTCTATAACAGGTAAATTGGGAACCAACTAGGTTAACCTCAATAATATTTTTGGCCTCTATGGAGGCCTTGAATTCTCTAGAAGAAATGGCAGAGAAATATTGTCCAAGTTTTTCGGAGGGCAAGAGAATAGCATTAAAATCACCAACTAAACCCCAGGGGTCCTGAATTTTGGTATTGGTAGTGGAGAGTTCATCCCAAAGAGGTCTCCTATCCTGGTAATTATTTTTGGCATAAAAAAAGTGTTGAAAAGATGAGTGTTATCCAGGTAGTAATCACAAGTCAATGCTTGCTCAAAAAGACTGGAAATATTTACATTTTGAAGAGATGAGTGATAAAAGATTCAGAGAGAGTCCGTAACATTACCATTGTTACAGGCACCTAAGAAGGAAAATCCAAAATTGCAAAGATGCATAAATTTGGGGGGGAAATTCACCTTATGTTCAAAAATAGCAAGAAGCATAGGGCGATGAATATTAATAAATCTTTTTAAGACATTAAGGGTGTCAGGATTATCAATTCCTTGATAGTTCAAATAGAGTATATTGATTAATGTTTGTGATAGGGTTCTGGCCCCCATTTCATTTTATTTCCAGCCTTTTGACCTCTGGTTTTCTTAGGGGGAGTATTCTTACTTGGAGTGGAGGATATCTCAATATTTCCTGAAGGAGAGGCAGAATTTTGGGTACCTCCTACCTTGTTACAGGAAGTCTGGATGTCTGAAGTGATCTGATCAGGACCAAGAAGTGCCTCTGAAACTGAAACAGTTTCAGAGGGGCCCAAAACAATAGCTTCCTGGGGGGCCTCATCCTGAACCAAGCTGGAAGCTGCTTCGATGATTGAATCAGATGTGGAGGGACCCGAGGCAGAAGCATCTTGGGAGATGTCTCCAACACAAGCCGGTGTGGGAACCTGCAGATTTTTAGTGACCAGAACAACTGAAAAAACCATACCAACCTATTCATTGAATGAGGGAGGATATTTGAGAGAAGAAGAAGAATTTTCAGTGACCACTGGATCAGTGTGGACAACATTATGACAAGAACCAACTGCATCTCAATTCAAATCCACATTATCAAGAACATGAACCTCTTGTTACCATGCAGGGAGGCAGGTTGGAATAGAAATAGAGGGTGAGGAGGAGGGCTGAGACACAGAAGAAGACCCAGCCATACCTTTGTTCATGGGGGTCCCTCCCTTGGATGCCAGCGGTGAGTTTTCAAGTGTATTACCATTACCCAATGTTAGGGAAGCCTCAAGATCAGATTTAAGGGGGAATCTATTATAGTATGAGGATTCTGTGTAAGTGGAACAAGCTCATTATCCAGATTTTGTTTAATGTTTTGTTCCTCCAAATATTTTTCATGCTCTTCCACTAAGTCATCCCGAGAGACCCCATGGTTTTCCTTAGGTTTAACAATCCATTTTCCAGTGATAGGATTGTGAGGTTCTGTTTTATTTGTGAAGGGTGCCTTCTCTATTCTATTTTTCCTATATTCAGTCCAGGAAGAGGGATTATGATGGTTGGAGACTCTATGGACCATTCTAAAATTAAGGACAATGTTTCCATCAATCTTACAGTAATCACATAAGGGAGGCAGGTTTTTATATTCAAGGTTGATAACTGTCTTATAATCCCTAACATTGAAAGAGATGATTTTAGGTGGTTTGTTCTCAAGGTTGACTTCAATTAAGACCCCAGAAAACATTCCAAAATTAGCATTTATGGTCCTTTGATCAATTTTTAAAGGATTTCCAATACATGAGGAAAGATCATTAAGGATCCTAGGGTGCCAAAAAAACCCAATTAAGGTTATGAAATCTGACCCAAATCTGGGTAGATTTTCCTCTCTGTGTATTTGGATTAAAGGAGAAATCCCATTCGGATAGCCTTAGGAACCCCGGATTTAGATTAATATTTCCTATTCTCCAGACTCTGTCAAGATCATCTTGAGAATTGAGAAGGAAAAGAAAAAACCCTCTCCTTAGCTGGATCGAATTCTAGTTTCTTATACCCCAGCAGATTGAAATTCATTACTTCAATTCAATTTAAGACCAAGGTATGTCCCATTTAACATACGTGACATGACCCATGATAGAGAACTTACAAAGGTTTTGGCGCTGTGCAATCGCCTCTGGGTCTGCTTCGACGGAAAATCCCCCATCTTCCAGACGTTTCACCGTCAAGAGAGAATTATCACCTATAGAATAGGAAGTATGGGAAACATTAAGGGATTCGAGAAATGAAATACCTCGTGGTGCCGCATTCAAATCATGAGATATAGGAGAAGATTCATGAGCATTCACCAGCTCAGGTACTCCCAGATTTGCAAACTTCTTCTCATGATAGATCTGTAATACCGAGGGGAGCTCCCAACTGGGGTCGAAACTAGTTATGTCAAGAAGAATCTCCTCATATATGAGATGATTATATATCAATAACATAGGTATATGTATGGGTATATACCTAATTAGAGTTGATGTCTTACTTTTTTGTTTTTCCTTTGTGTAACTTTATGAGACTGATGGGGTCTCGGGGTCCCTACTGAGTATCGTTATACTCACCCATGCATGGGCTTCACATGCACCTTGTTGTGTCTTGTGCAGATAACTTACAAAATTGATTGAGGCTGAGGGAGAGAGGACTGGATGGTTCTCGGAGGTGGACTATTCAGCGTGATGTGACGTGGAGGAGACGGACGGACGTGGAGTGATGAGGAGGCGATTTGTACCTACCCATTTCGTAGAAACCTTATAGGACGACCCAAAATTTGATTTTATTTTTCTTTTAGTTGTATTGTATTTTTAGTTGTACTTGTAACTTTAAATTTGGGCATGTATTCGGACCCCTTTTACATTCAGAAATATTTTACTACAACAGTTTACTTCCCAATTGCTTCTTATTATGTTCTTGGACTATGTGTCTATACTATAAAAAGTTAATGCTTTCCCATATTAGGGATATTCCTTTCCATTGCTAGTCTCCATCCCCTAGCCTATGGAAGGTGGCCTTGGGGTATTCACGACACGGGCCCTGGTGGATGGGATGTGACAAATTGGTGTCAGAGGAGTTCGGTTCTACTGAATAACTAGGAATATGATCTTTTCTGTGAAGAAATAGTGTTAAGTGTTATGAGTTTGGTTTTCAGTTTGGGGAGTCTAGTGTTGGTGCGGTAGCCGACATATCCATACACGAGGACCCTGAATTATGATTTCTAACTCAAAGCACAAACACACTGATTGCGTGTATTTTTGAAAAGTTTTTATTTTGATTTATTTGGAGTCATATCACCAGGTATAACTTAATGACAATGGTGCACCTGTTCTTTATCCAGATGCCACCATGTTGATATCCAACTATGATTCCCAAGAGAGTACATGATGATGTACCACTAAGCGATGGGGATTCAGTGTAAGGCTAGAATTAGCACCTTCGGGTGGTGTTCTAGCAGCACGACTACCAAATGGGAAGTCATTGACACCAACCCCTTTAGCAGAGGGTGCACACCAACTAAGCATCTTTCACAAGTTCCGGCAGCAGAGACCTCCAAGGTTTCAAGAAGAGACAGATCCCTAGGAATTTGAGGAATTACTGTAGGTTGTGGTTACAGTTTTCCTCCTTTTTAGGACACTACCAGATCAGATGGCGATCCTAGCTACGATACTTTATCAGTGTGTGGCCATAAAGATGGTATTCATGGTGATGAGGCATCGGTACATAGACTGTTTCCCTATATGGTACCATTGGTTAGTGTTCCAAGTATATCCCGACCTGTTGGTCAGCAGTTACAACTGACGATACCGGTAGAGGACACATATAGTAATAGTGCCTTACAAGATTTTAAGCATAAAATACCCCTCAAGTTCGGAGGATATCCTGACTCACATGCGGTTGAGGATTGGCTTTAAGTGGTGGCTGAGAGTTCTCTAGAGCTTCTACAGTTTTGGCAGGACAACATGTCTGTAACTGAGTATTCATCAAGGCATACCGACCATTCCTAGTACTCAATAAATACAATATGATCAATTCTTCAAAGCTCGGACCTTTGAGTTAGTTGTGTTTAGGGACATCCAAGCCAGCACTAATTTTCCTTTCTTTACTAATTATGTTAGGGTGGTAGAGAGAATCTTTGTTGTTGAATGTTCTTTGGATGATCGAATACAGAAAGTGAATGTTAGCTATATGAAAGCAGGAAACTGACGCCAGTCTTGGAGACTTGGGCATGTACAATTTTTTTTGATGAAGAGTTAGGGAAAGATAAATCTGCAGGGCTATAAACATGTAAGAAGAGTTAGTAGAGAAACATGTGGTTGTGTACATTTCAACATGTTACAACCACGCCCTTTGTGGTCCCCTCCGGGCTCAGGGAGCTAGAGGACAAGGGATGAAAGTAGTTGTATATGGTCAAGGAGTGCGACCCTAGGGCTCTAGGAATGATTTGATGAATGGTTTGTGTCTACTACAAGGTGTCATATTAATAGACATAGGTACCAATTATTCATTCCTTCCATGAATATTGTCCAAAACCCATAGTTTCCAGTTCAACCATTGACATGACCCTCACATATGGAGGTACCATTAGGAGGAGACTCAATAATCACAATTACACCGATCGTGTGATCCGACCCTTGAGGCAAGAGTTTCAGTTGGATCCTCTTGGTGGAATCTTCGAGGACTTACAACGTTAGTTTGGGTATGACTGGACATCCTTAGTTCATACTCAAATTGAATATATTTGGAAAAAGGTTGTGGTATATCTAAAATGATGTGATGGGGTTTTCCTTAGTTGGTGAAAAAGGAAAACCAGGTAGCACAAGATAAACTCATGCATAGAAGGGTTCATCTGATCACTCTTGAGTCAGTCAGACTTACCCTAGTGGTAGCAGGAGTTCTATGTTTTCAGTTTCAAATAGGAGTGGTATAGAATTGGGACATCTTTTCAAAAGATGTTTCCCGGATTACGTCCATTAAGGGAGAGAGATGTCTACATTGGCTAGGTACTACCAGAGATTTGTACCCGACTTCTCCAGGGTAGCGGCACCCCTGTCATCTTTGACGAAATTGGGGGAGCCTTTCCTATGGATGAAGATGTGTCAGCAGAGCTTTCGGGAGATATGACAAAGATTGACATGTATAACTATGCTACCCATGACTTGGAGTTAGCAGCAGTGGTTTTGTGCTAAAGATGTGGTGGAATTACTTGATGAGAAAAGCTTTATAGTCTACTTTTATCATGAGAGTCTCAGGTATACGTTCTTTCAAAAGGACTTGAACATGAGACAACGACGATGGATAGAGTTCCTCAAGGACTATGACTTTGAGATGATCTATATTCTTAGGAAGGGGAACATGGTAGAAGATACACTTAGCAGAAGGTCTGGTTTGCAGTTTCTAAATGATGTGACATAGCATCTTGCCGCATTATAGATATCATTTGTGGATTGAAATGGAGTTGTATACCTCTAGTCTATGATAGTCACTCCCCCACTCCTTCAGCGATTCAGGGAGGTGCAACTTGGGGACACTGACTGTGAGGCTCGACATTCTCAGATATCCTTAGGGTAGACAACTGATTGATTTTCTGAAGGTGGGGAGGACGCCATCCTCTTCAAAGGATGTACCATAGTACCAGTAGTGCTACAGGAGGTGGTGTTGAGGGAGTTCCATACATCCCCTCAAGAAGAACATCCTGGATTGGAGAATATGTACCAGGACCTCTGACATTAGTACTGATGAACTAGGATGATAGATGCAGTGACATAGTTTGTATCACGATGCCTCACTTGTTAGCAAGTAAAAACTGCCCAGAGCTGACAGAAGTCTTATGCCGATAAGAGAAGGGAGACCATGTCTTCTTAGGGGTCTCACCTCGACGATGTTTGTGGAGATTTGGTCAGGACGACAAGTTATCTCTAAGGTTCATCAAACCTTTCTAGATTCTCACCAGAGTTTGAGAGGTGGTGTACCGTCTATTTATTTACCCATAGATGCACCAGGTGCATAATGTTTTCCATGCGTTGTAGCTAAGGAGATGCGTTCATGATCAATTGCACATTATGAACTAGTGAGAGTTGAACTTTGATGATGGGGTGACATTTACAGAGTTCCCAGTGAAGTTTGAGGATCGACAGGAGCGGGTCCTTCATGGGTGGTCGATACCACTAGTGTGCATTCGATAGCAGCACATGAACCTCTAGGAGAGCACATTGGAGTAGGAGGTTCAGATCCAATCTTTGTACCCCCATTTGTTTCCTTGGTCTATGTTGTGGCTTTCAGGGACGTAAATCCCTAAGGTGGGGAGAATGTATTATCCCAAAAATGTTGTATAATTTTTTTAAATAGATGGAATTATTTCAAGACTGAAAAATCAAATGGCGCATGAATCCAAGGACTGTAGTGCCCATAATGATCTTTTGAAGTGTTTTAAGCTTTAATTAGCACACGTAAGTAGTTTTCATGAAAAAGTGGATTAAATATTAAACAGTTACTTGGATCAGAAATATGAGGGCACCGTATCTCTTATGATGGCGGGTTTACCCTAGGAACGACTTAAGTTTAGTCGGTGCAGCCCTCCTATGAGAAAACCTGAAAATGGAGTAATTGTAAATAAAATAACTAGATAAAGTTATTTTATTTTTCAAATGGTTATAACTCACAATTGGTAACTCAGATTTAAAATATGAGACCACCACTGAACTCGTGAGGGTATGATTTCTTTTGGAAGAAACTAAACATGGACGATGTCGGACACTACTGAAAGTTAGTTTTTAGTTGTAAATAAAATAATTAAGTGACAATTATTTTATTTAAAAATTAATAACTTCTAAATGGTTACACTAATTAAAAATATGAGAGTACCATTGGGTTCTTTGGGGGCATGTTTCAATTAGGAAGAGCCTATCCTCGACCAGCGCAGGTCATGGGTGACTGTTATTAATTTTCTAAACATTTTTTAGGTACCTTAAGTAAATACTTGTGCGGCGTTTCCAAACTTTTTAACAATTGCATGGATTAAAAATGCAAGGTAACCATTAAATCTGTAGCATCGAGATTCACTTAAGGGATAATTCACTTCAACCATAGTAGGTCTGGATATAAAGTTAGTTTTTGGTACTTTTTAATATAATAAATAAAATAACTTTATTATTTAATATTTATTCTATTCCTCCAATAGACAATATGTAAACTGAGACCAGTGATGTTTCATGCAAATAAATGGCTTGAACATCTAATTTGAGTAACAACAACTTTTAGGGAATTTAGGAATCATTCTAATTAATGATCCCCATTAACTTCTTGTGCCTTTAATTTCCCTCCCCCACTGCAATAAATTTAGAGCTAGGGGTGGGGTATCAAGGAGCTTCACCAAGAAGAAAAGTGCAGAAGGAACACTACGATGCCAGAAACTAGGAAAATGAACATGACCCAACCGGATGTGATGACGACACTGAACTAGAGGGGCGATGTGTGAGTTGCATCTTTGGGAGCCGGTCACAGGAATGAAGAACATGATCCACCATCATGAGCGAGTGTTTCTCCAACATTTCAAGTTAGGGGTAATTTCATTTGAGTATTTTTTATTCCATCTTCCACACTCTAGAAATTACATGAATAATGTGGGTCAACTGACTAACGGGTTGACCAGCGATTCATCTTTCATTGCGGGAGGTTGTTCTAGTGTATATGTGAGGGGTTAATCTATTGTTCAATTCAATTGTTTATGTATCTCCCTTAAAAAAACTCCATATTACGAGCTAACGTGGAGGGAACGAGCCTAACGAACCTGTCCCGAACCCTCTGCTATCTTGCTTTCCTTGCGCCACCTTGGAAGATCGTGAGCATGTCGATGCGCAACACAAGAGGAGGATCGTGGCTCGTTATCCACGACATACTAAGGAGGTGGTAGGCACGACGACCGACCACCGGAAGGGAGGAGGCATGACCACCTCATTGCCAGTGAACGGAAACAGCGATAGAATCCACGACGGAGGCTGAACTGGCCTCTGGAAGGTTCCACAATGACCAAGTGGTGCCCTCATGGCACTACCAATTCTCCAACCGAATGTCCTCTAAGTCACTCCGAAATCCAAGAGATCGGGGGGGGGGGGGGTTACACCCCCCCTCACATCATACTGAACAGGGCTGCCGCACTTGACAGGGCCGCCGCTCTCGACTGGGTGACTGCCCTCAGAGTGGGCCACCATCCTCAACCGGCCCCCCCTCGGATGGGCCCCCGCCCTTGGCCGGGCCACCGACCTTGTCTGGGCTGATGCCCTCATCTTGGCTGCTGCCCTCATACAGGCCATCACCCTTGAACGTTCCACCGCCCTCAGATCGGGCAACGATCCTCAGATCGGGATGCCGCCCTAGTGGGCTGCCGCCCTTGGACTAGGCCGCCGCCCCAGTAGGCCGCCACCCAAGTAGGTCGCCGCCCCTGGACTGGGCCCCCGCCCTAGCAGTTCGTTGCCCCATGTGGGTTGGGCCACCATTTTATGGCCTTTCCTATTCTGGTCGGGCCACCCTTGCGGGCCGCAACAGACCTCAGCCTAGTGGATTGAGGCTTCCATGGCCAAGCACAGACGAGGTCAGGCCGGGTCGGACCTAACCTAGGCCAAACGAGGCCCTAAATCACATAAAACACCATATCATGAGAACCAGACGTCAATTTAATGAATCGTCTATGGTGTTGGGATCCATGGATCAAGACGGTCATTTTGGTTTACTTCTATTTAGTTTTAGAGATAGTTTATGTATTTCCACGTTGGATTGAACTTGAATCCAACTGGCCCCCCCAGAGTTAAGATGCTTCTAATTCACAGACCGGGCATCTGATTGACACACAATCTGTCACGTTTTAACCCTTATGACAATGCAGTCCTATGGTTTACTCCTTTGTGGAGTGTAGTGATGGTAGAGGTATGACCGATATCTCGAGGGTACATTTGATGGAACTCAAGCACACTGGGTGTGAGGAATCCAGTGGCAGGTAGTGAGGTGGAGGTTAGAGATAGATCATGTAGAGTTCAGTGCTCAGCGATCCTCTGTGGGTCAACACATACTGATCCTATGTGGTTGAGATCATGTGTGGGTCAGTGATTAGCAATCATGGGTGGGTAATCACATAACAATCATGTGTGGTTCAGATCCTGTATGGGTTAGCTCTCAACGATCCTGTATGGGTCATCCCATACCAAACCTATGTGGGTAGATCCTGTGTGGGTCAACATGGGTTAGTTACTTATCAACTCTGGGTAGGTCGAATCCTGTGTGGATCATTTTTGTGGTTAGTACCTATCGATCCTGTGTGGGTAAATCCCTGTACGGTCAGATGCAGTGCCTCTTGATAGAATAAGATGATCTAGCTTCACGACTAATCGTCTATACTTCTATACATCACTAAAAACCTATTTTTGTGCTGAGAAACTATTTGGACTAAGTCTTTTACCTTTGGGGTACTATCTTCGTGGTGATACCTATGTGGTAATTTTACCTTCGTGGTACGATCATTGTGGTGGTACTCGTGTGGTAATTTTACCTTCATGGTATGTTCTTCATGGTGATACCTGTGTGGTAATTTTACCTTTGTGGTAAAATCTTCACCGTGATACATGTATTGTACTTTTACCTTCATGGTAATATCTTCATGGTGATACATGTGTGGTACTTTTACCTTTTTGGTACTATCTTTGTGGTAATACCTGTGTGGTATTTTTATCTTCATGGAGTTACCTGTGTGGTACTTCTACCTTAATGTTGTTACCTTTTTGGTATACTTCCCTCATGTATGAGATGAGTATATCTAAATAACATAGGTATATGTATGGGCATATACCTATATAGAGTTGATGTCTTGATTTTCTGTTTTTTCCATTGTGGAACTTTAGGAGACCTACGGGGTCTCGAGGTCCCTACTAAGTATAGTTATACTCACCCCTGCATGGGATTCACCCACACCTTGTTGAGTCTTGTGCACACAACATAAAACATTGACCCAGGATGAGGGAGCCAGGACCTGACAGTGCCTAGAGGTGGACCATTCGGCTTGACATGATGCAGAGGAGACAGACATATGTGGAGTGTTGAGGAGGCGATCTATACCTACCCATTAGGTAAGAACCTCAGAGGATGATCCAATAATGGTTTTTATTTTTCAATCAGCTGTATTGAAATTTCAGTTGTACTTGAAAATCTACAGTTGGGCTTGTATTATGGCTCCTTTTACTTTTAGCACTCTTTTACTACAACAGCTTACTTCATAGTTGTTTCATGTTGTGTTATGGGACTGTGTATCTCTACGGTAAAAAGGAAAATCCTTCCCATATTAAGGATACGCCTTTTGGTGCTAGTTGTCAACCTGTGGACAATGGATGGCAGGCTTGGGGTAGTCATGGCATGGGCCCTGGAGAATGGGTCATGAAAATTTCCCTAATGTTTTATCATCCTTATTTCTTATGTTTAACTAAACCTTTTCTATAATACCAACTATAATGAACTAGGATTTTCATACAATGATGTTACATAATTTTTTTATGAATATTCAAAAAATTACATAGAAACATTATAAGGCCCCAGCCTTAAACCTTACTTAATATTGAATTAAATGAATAATTCACATTGAGGATCTTTTCAGGTTTAGATTTTTAGAGAATTAGAACATAACTATTACATCCTAAAAGATTACAAAGTAGACACTTCTACTAAGTCTCCATAAAATAAAAACTCTTAAAAAGAAAGATGTCTAGATTCCATGTATTAGATAGCATGAAATTCCCTTGATCCCATCCTTGACCTTATTCCATTTTATTTCCTGTGAAAAACATTTCAAAAAACTTGGGGTGAGCATAAAAAGCTCAGTAAGGGATACAAAAAGAATGAAAACTATTAGTTTTTCAAACATCAAGTAAACCATGTATACTATATCAAAGTAATACCTTCACCTTCATGAAGTAGTAAAAAAAATCTTCACTGAATAAAGTATCATTACTTATCGTTTTGTAACCAAAATATTACCATAAAACCCATATAAAGAACACATAGAATATATAAAGGTAACTTGGGACATAAACATACTTAAGTGGAATAACCATACGGTTGACTTCCACACATATCACTTAATGGAATAGCCATACGGCCAATTTCCATACATACTTAATGGAATAGCCATACGGCCGACTTCCATACCCAATGCATTGGAGGTTATAACGTAACCACCCGTCATATGGTTTATAACGTAACCACCCGTTAAAATTTCCAAGTACCAGTATAAAATCATAAAACATAAAACCAATATAAAGGAAAGATAACATTTCCACATTTCAATCACAATATATCATAAATATATTGACATAATAGAATCCTTTTTCAAAACCATTTTCAATACCAAAATACATAAAAGAGTATATGGTATTTATTTTATTCTAAAAACAATACGGCTTGTTGAGGAAGCCAAAGACCAAATAATACTCGCGGCGGCGGAAAAAGTCGTTGTCACCGCGTACGTAAAAAAACATTCCTTTTTGTCGTTTAGTAAAATGCTTCTTAGAAAAAGATTCCTTTTGTATAAAAGTAAAAGTCAAAGTGTTTATACACCGTATAAAAGAATGTTGTCTATAAAACGAAATATGCCTCAATGAAAGGAGATTGAGACGAAGTCCCTTACCTTGGGTCCGACTTGACTCGATCATTCTTTAACGTCCTGAATAATAAACTTGAGTTAATTTATACTTGATTGAGAACCTTTTTAAAGTTCATTATTATTTTTATATCACTTATTGCCATGTTATAAACATTATGTAACCATTTAAGTTAATAATGTTTGTTTTGCCAATATTTGGTTCTTAAGTCGAAAGTTGACTTCTTACAATTACATGTTGTTCAGGTGGTCAAAAGTTCTTTATATCCAGAATGAAATTCCTGATTTGGATATCATATATATCATATATATCCAGCATGTACATGTATTTATAATATTACATAATCATTTAGAGGTAAGAAATGAAATGCACCGTTCATGGAGACGGTAAGCCGTACGTACGCATGAACGCTACTTTCATTTATTTGTCATATTAGTGGAATTAAAACTAAATGAGAGGTATGTATATTTTAATTCCAGAATTATATTAATCATTTAGATATATCATTAATTATATATATACATTATATACATGTAATGTTAATAGTACATTACATTTGGGAATAAGAAATGAAATGCACCGTTCATGGAGACGGTAAGCCGTACGTACGCATGAACGCTACTTTCATTTCTATCTCATACATTAATGGAAAGAAATAATAATTGATATAGAGGTATATTATAATTACAGTATAACATCATATATAATAACTTTAAATCCGTCCTTTACACGTCCCACATATGGCATTAACGAATCACATCACTTTTAGGGGGCGGTAGTCCGCACTTCCTTAAATGAAGATATCGTGTTTACCCATAATGGAAACCATAAAAGTATGCCAAAAATGAAAAATAAAGAAGCTTAAAGAAAACATAAACATATTATATATCATATATAAAAATAGTGACATCATAATGGCCACCCTTGAAGGTGTTAAATGAGTATTGAACAATCATCGTTTCGGGAGGCAGAATTTCGCCATCCACGGAAACCGTATGTTCTTTAACCATTTGATGTAGTTGTGTGAGAGTGTATCTCAAATAAATATTATAACAACATCCTAGTATATTGAAGATACTGGTGTTGTTACAAAAGAAGTAAATAAAAAGAGTTTAGAGGGTTGGAGAAGCAAAATAAAACAAATGAACAAGAGAGAATGAATTACCTTTAAAAGTGTAACTCCCTTTTGATTTGAGCCTAAAGGCTTCCTTTGAAATGATTCTGTCCAAAGGGAATCCTCTAGGATGAGGATAGGGATGTGTAGAGAGTAATTGGTCAGGGGTTGGCCGAGCCAAAGGCTTGAGTAGTGTGTGAAATGAGGTAGAGGTGGGGGCCTTTTATAAGAGGAGAGGAGGGGCACTTTTGGAAAGTAAAGAAATATTACTTTATTTGAAAATGTGTTTCGGTTTCAAAAGGTCCCACATTGATATAATTCGTGTATAAGGTGATAAGGCTTCTAAATCCACTCATCCAATTGGTTTTGTACATGTGTAGGTTTTAGATTTTTCATTATCTTTCCATTTTATTTAAATCGCCAAATAATGATTTCATCACTGCATCATTATTATGTCATAAATAATTTAATTTATTTAATGTCTAAAAATCATAAAAAAAATAATATGATGTAGTAAATCTTTTTAGATTTCCAATGACTATTTATAATCAAAATTTGGACTTCTATGACCCCACTTAAAAATTATTTTAGTAAAACAATTTATGTTAGTGTCATTTTCACTTTAACATTAAATAAAAATATATTAATGTCATTTTCAAACTAAAGTGGCTCCATGGGGTCCCCAAGTTGGAACATGGCTTTTCTTGGTCGTCCATGACTCACCCAATAGGTGTAGGACAAGTGTCATGGTGTTTTAACATTCTTATAATACAATTTTTACCTTAAACTACACTAATTACCTCTAATCGCGATTAATGAAAAAAAATTACTATTCACCAAAAAATTATTTTAATCTCATTGAACCACATTTTACTTCTTAATGACAACCATGTATGTCGGATTTTCAAAATTCAATACACATTAGTGGTAAACTTTCATTTAACTGAAGAATCAGTTTGCTTGATTACCACTTAGTGGTTTCACTATTCATCAAAAATTGAGGTTTTTCAGAAAATTACCAAAAATTCACCCTAAGCTATATTTGATATTCCGAATTCAAAAATGCAGTCCATTTTACAAAATTCAAAACATATAAGTCAAATTAATTAATTTAATAATTAATTCCCGCTGTCATGACAAATAGCGTGTTTTTGTGAAACAATAAGTATCAAAAGATTGACACCAGTTTAAGTCCAATTTCAAAGTGAAATTGATTCCAATGACCACCATTGGATTAACTGGTAAAAATATTTTCTAATTTCACTATAAAACCAATTAAAATAATAATCTAATCATATAAATAATTTAGATTAAAAAGACGTTTTGAATTAAAATACAACATTTTACACTATTAATAAAAAAAATGAACTTTATCAGAAAGGTACCAAAAATTTACACAAAGTAAATTTTGATGTCCCGATTCTAAAGAAGAGTTATATTTGGTCCAAAATAACGTATAAGAGTGATCAAAACTATATTTAATGACGGTTCACCATTAAAAGGTGATAAGTGAACCTTTAGTGAAAATTAGAGTATATATGCCCTAAAATTGAACTCTTTCCGTATTTTAAGCCTTTATCTTTTATTGGGTAAATTTATAAACATTTAAAAACATATCTAATCATATTTTAGTTATTTATATCCATTCCCGCCAGTACAACGGCTACTTGTTAACTAAAATTTAAAATAATATTATTTTATTACTTGTGTGCAATGTAAGTTTTCAAAGAAACTCATTGTTGTGTACCGAGTACGCTATCGAATGTAGAAACCCCTTTTAATTAAAATTAATATTTAATTCGTAAATATTAATAAATATGAAAATTCTTTATTCTTTATTAACCTGGGATGTTACATCCTTCCCCCCTTTTGGGAATTGCGTCCTCACAATTTTATTCACTTATCAAAATAAGTGGGGGTATTTATCCCTCATAGCATTTTCGGATTCCCACGTTGCCTCTTTAATCACATGGTTTTTCCACAAAACCTTTACCTGATGAATCACCTTATTCCGTAACACCTGCTCCCTGTGGTCAAGAATCTGGACCGGTTGTTCCTCATAAGATAGGTTCTCTTCCAGCTGAACTACCTCTGGACTCAAAACATGAGATGGATCTGGCATATACTTTCTCAACATTGAAACATGAAAAACATTGTGTACCTGAGATAAACTCGGAGGTAAATCCACCTGGTATGCAACTGATCCAACTCTCTCTAGAATTTTATATGGTCCAATAAACCTTGGACTCACCTTTCCTTTCTTACCAAATCTCATCACACTTTTCCAAGGAGAAACCTTGAGAAAAACATGATCACCTACCTCGAAAGATAGATCCTTCCTCCGTTTATCCGCATAACTCTTCTGCCTCCTCTGATCTGTTCTCTTGTGCTTCTGAATCCACTGAACTTTTTCTGCCATCTCTTCTACCAATTCTGGTCCCATCAACTTCCTTTCACCAACTTCATCCCAGAAAGCTGGAGTTCGACACTGCTTCCCATATAATGCCTAAAATGGTGCCATCTGTATAATGGAATGAAAACTGTTATTATAAGAAAACTCAACCAAAGAAAGATGTTGGTCCAACTTCCCTGATAATCCATAGAACAAGCTCGTATCATATCCTCCAATGTCTGAATTGTTCGTTCTGACTGCCCATCTGATTGAGGATGAAAAGATGTACTAAAATTTTAATTCAGTATCCAACGACTTCTGAAGGCCTTTCCAAAAGTTAGAAGTAAACCTGGGTTCATGATCCAATACAATGGAGAGAGGAACTCCATGTAACCTGACTATCTCTTTAAGATACAACGGGAAAGTTGATCTAGAGAGAAAGTATCTAGTATAGAAAGGAAATGAGCATATTTGGTCAAGTGATCAACAATAACCCAGATTGCATTATTACCTCGAGATGTCCTCGGTAATCCCACAACAAAGTCCATGGATATGTTTTCCCATTTCCACTCTGGCACTGGTAAAGGCTGAAGAATCCCTTTCGGTAACTGCCGCTTTGCTTTAACCTGTTGACATGTCAAACACTTCACAGTAAAATCAGCAATGTCTCTTTTCATTCCATCCCACCAGTATTACTCCTGCAGATCTCTGTACATCTCAGTACTGCCAGGATGAACTGAAAACGGGGAACTATGATCCTCACATAACAACTCATTCTTCAACTGTGAATCACAAGGCACACATAACCTCTTCCCAAACCTCAAAACACAAACACAAACTTATCCAAGAACTCATGGAAAATTTTATTCATAAGGTCCATGAATACAACAGGTTCATTGGTTAACCCAAAAGGCATAACTACAAATTCATAATGGCCATATCTAGTACGGAACGCAGTCTTCGGAACGTCTGCTTCTTTTACTTTCAACTGATGGTACCCCGACCTCAAGTCAATCTTCGAAAAATGCGGAGCTCCCTGGAGCTGATACCACTTCATTCGATGGCCCAACATCTGCTGAAGTTGTTGCAAAGGATTTTACCACCCCTTTCTGCTAGTAGTCTAACTGCTTTCCCCTAGTTGAGCTCTTCGTTGGACACTCGTTTGCATAATGACCCATTTCATTACACTTAAAACATCTTACTGTTGGATTTTCATTTCCTTCTTGATCATCTTCCTTACAGTTACGAGCAATATGACCAGACTTACCACACCGAAAGCACTTACCAGACTTGGATAAACATTCTCCAGGATGCATTTTACCACACTTCTCACAGGATGGATATTTGGTTTTCTTACCTCCTTGCTTCTTTGATGAATTCTTCCCCTTTTCCTGCCAACTAGATCTCTTATTCTGTTGTTTGTCATAGAACACCTGATCATCGACAAACTCCATTTCCACCTTCTCCGTACATCGAACAAGTTTTTCATAACTTTTGAACTCACGAGAAGCTAAATCCCTTCGATACTTTGTCTTTAACCCTGAGTAAAAACGGTTTATTTTACTATCAAGATCTCGTATAAAGTTTGGATCATACCTTGCCAATCGAGTGAACTTTTCTTCATAAGTAGCCACTGAATCATCCTCCTGCCTCAATTCTAGGAACTGTTTTTCCATCCTAAGACGAACCACCTTAGGAAAATATTTCTCAAGAAACATACCTTTGAATTCGTCCCAGTGAAGATCCTCAATCTCATCACTATCCCTTATATTTTTCACCATCGACCACCACTGATCACCTTCACCTTCAAAACGGTAAACAGCAAGACTAACCTTTTGATGTTCTGAACACCCCATGACATCAAAAATCTTCTCCAGTGCTTTAATCCACCCTTCGGCTTGCACAAGGTCAGATGATCCTCTGAATTATGGGGGATGTTGCCTCATTAAATGTTCCACCACTGACATGTTCCTCTGCGATTGATCTGGCTGATCTTGTGCATGGATACCACCACCATTTATAGCCTGAGTCAACTGTTCCATCACTGCAACAAACTGTTCAGTTCCGATTCCGACCATCTCAGGTTGCTGATTTAGAAGGTTGTCTTCCTCCTGATGTCGTCCCAACATAGCTGCTTTGTTTCCTCTGCGGAAAACCATTCTGAACACCGAAATATCTTAGGCGAAGCAACATGGTAATCCGTAAATGCTATATCATTTCAATCATATTATAATTTAACACTTTTCTAACTCCTAAAGTTGTCTAAACCGACGTTTGATACCAACTATAAGGTCCCAGCCTTAAACCTTACTTAATATTGAATTAAATGAATAATTCACATTAAGGATCTTTTCAGGTGTAGAGTTTTAGAGAATTAGAACATAACTATTACATCTTAAAATATTACAAAGTAGACACTTCTACTATGTCTCCATAAAATAAAAACTCTTAAAAAGAAAGATGTCTAGATTCCATGTATTAGATAGCATGAAATTCCCTTGATCCCATCCGTGACCTTATTCCATTTTAAGTCCTGTGAAAAACATTTTGAAAAACTTGGGGTGAGCATAAAAAGCTCAGTAAGGGATACAAAAAGAATGAAAACTGTTAGTTTTTCAAACATCAAGTAAACCATGTATACTATATCAAAGTAATACCTTCACCTTCATGAAGTAGTAAAAAAATCTTCACTGAATAAAGTATCATTACTTACCGTTTTGTAACCAAAATATTACCATAAAACCCATATAAAGAACACATAGAATATATAAAGGTAACTTGGGACATACACATACTTAAGTGGAATAACCATACGGTTGACTTCCACACATATCACTTAATGGAATAGCCATACGGCCAATTTCCATACATACTTAATGGAATAGCCATACGGCCGACTTCCATACCCAATGCATTGGAGGTTATAACGTAACCACCCGTCCTGCTATTCACGGCACCACCCGTCATATGGTTTATAACGTAACCACCTGTTAAAATGTCCAAGTACCAGTATAAAATCATAAAACATAAAACCAATATAAAGGAAAGATAACATTTCCACATTTCAATCACAATATATCATAAATATATTGACATAATAGAATCCTTTTTCAAAACCATTTTCAATACCAAAATACATAAAAGATTATATGGTATTTATTTTATTCTAAAAACAATATGGCTTGTTGAGGAAGCCAAAGACCAAATAATACTCGTGGCGGCGGAAAAAGTCGTTGTCACCGCGTACGTAAAAAAACATTCCTTTTTGTCGTTTAGTAAAACGCTTCGTAGAAAAAGATTCCTTCTGTATAAAAGTAAAAGTCAAAGGGTTTATACACCGTATAAAAGAAAGTTGTGTATAAAACGAAATATGCCTCAATGAAATGAGATTGAGACGAAGTCCCTTACCTTGGGTCCGACTTGACTCGATCGTTCATTAACGTCCTGAATAATAAACTTGAGTTAATTTATACTTGATTAAGAACCTTTTTAAAGTTCATTATTCTTTTTATATCACTTATTGCCATGTTATAAACATTATTTAACCATTTAAGTTAATAATGTTTGTTTTGTCAATATTTGGTTCTTAAGTTGAAAGTTGACTTCTTACAATTACATGTTGTTCATGTGGTCAAAAGTTCTTTATATCCAGAATGAAATTCCTGATTTGGATATCATATATATCATATATATCCAGAATGTACATGTATTTATAATATTACATAATCATTTAGAGGTAAGAAATGAAAAGCACCGTTCATGGAGACGGTAAGCCGTACGTACGCATGAACACTACTTTCATTTCTTTGTCATATTAGTGGAATTAAAACTAAATGAGAGGTATGTATATTTTAATTCCAGAATTATATTCATCATTTAGATATATCATTAATTATATATATACATTATATACATGTAATTTTAATAGTACATTACATTTGGGGATAAGAAATGAAATGCACCGTTCATGGAGACGGTAAGCCGTACGTACGCATGAACACTACTTCCATTTCTATCTCATACATTAATGGAAAGAAATAATAATTATATAGAGGTATATTATAATTCCAGTATAACATCATATATAATAACTTTAAATCTGTCCTTTACACGTCCCACATATGGCATTAACGAATCACATCACTTTTAGGGGGCGGTAGTCCGCACATCCTTAAATGAAGATATCGTGTTTACCCATAATGGAAACCATAAAGGTATGCCAAAAATGAAAAATACAGAAGCTTAAAGAAAACATAAACATATTATATATCATATATAAAAATAGTGACATCATAATATCCACCCTTGAAGGTGTTAAATGAGTATTGAACAATCATCGTTTCGGGAGGCAGAATTTCTCCATCCACGGAAACCGTATGTTCTTTAACCATTTGATGTAGTTGTGTGAGAGTGTAGCTCAAATAAATATTATAACAACATCCTAGTATATTGAAGATACTGGTGTTGTTACAAAAGAAGTAAATAAAAAGAGTTTACAGGGTTGGAGAAGCAAAATAAAACAAATGAACAAGAGAGAGTGAATTACCTTTAAAAGTGTAACTCCCTTTTGATTTGATCCTAAAGGCTTCCTTTTAATGGATTCTGCCCAAAGGAAATCCTCTAGGATGAGGAGAGGGATGTGGAGAGAGTAATTGGGCAGGGGTTGGTCGAGCCAAAGGCTTGAGTAGTGTGTGAAATGAGGTAGAGGTGGGGGCCTTTTATAAGAGGAGAGGAGGGGAACTTTTGGAAAGTAAAGAAATATTACTTAATTTTAAAATGTGTTTCGGTTTCAAAAGGTCCCACGTTGATATAATTCGTGGCTAAGGTGATAAGGCTTCGAAATCCACTCATCCAATTGGTTTTGTACATGTTTAGGTTTTAGATTTTTCATTATCTTTCCATTTTATTTAAATCGCCAAATAATGATGTCATCACTGCATCATTATTATGTCATAAATAATTTAATTTATTTAATGTCTAAAAATCATAAAAAAAATACTATGATGTAGGAAATCTTTTTAGATTTCCAGTGACTATTTATAATCAAAATTTGGACTTGTATAACCCCACTCAAAAATTATTGTAGTAAAACAATTTATGTTAGTGTCATTTTCACTTTAACATTAAATAAAAATATATTAATGTCATTTTCCAACTAAAGTGGCTCCATGGGGTCCCCAAGTTTGCCCATGGCTTGTCTTGGTCGGCCATGACTCACGCAATAGGTGTAGGACAAGTGTCATGGTGTTTTCACATTCTTATAATACCATTTTTACCTTAAACTACACTAATTACCTCTAATCGCGATTAATGAAAAAAAATTACTATTCACCAAAAAATTATTTTAATCTCACTGGACCACATTTTACTTCTTAATTACAACCATGTATGTAGGATTTTCAAAATTCAATACACATTAGTGGTAAACTTTCATTTAACTGAAAAATCAGTTTGCTTGATTACCACTTAGTGGTTTCACTATTCATCAAAAATTGAGGTTTTTCAGAAAATTACAAAAAATTCACCCTAAGATATATTTGATATTCCGAATTCAAAAATGAAGTCCATTTTACAAAATTCAAAACATATAAGTCAAATTAATTAATTTAATAATTAATTCCCGCTGTCATGACAAATAGCGTGTTTTTGTGAAACAATAAGTATCAAAAGATTGACACCAGTTTAAGTCCAATTTCAAAGTGAAATTGATTCCAATGACCACCATTGGATTAACTGGTAAAAATATTTTCTAATTTCACTTTAAAACAAATTAAAATAATAATCTAATCATATAAATAATTTAGATTAAAAAAAGGTTTTGAATTAAAATACAACATTTTACACTATTCATAAAAAAAGAACTTTATCAGAAAGGTACCAAAAATTTACACAAAGTAAATTTTGATGTCCCGATTCTAAAGAAGAGTCATATTTGGTCCAAAATAATGTATAAGAGTGATCAAAACTATATTTAATGACGGTTCACCATTAAAAGGTGATAAGTGAACCTTTAGTGAAAATTAGAGTATATATTCCCTAAAATTGAACTCTTTCCGTATTTTAAGCCTTTATCTTTTATTGGGTAAATTTATAAACATTTAAAAACATATCTAATCATATTTTAGTTATTTCTATCCATTCCCGCCAGTACCATGGCTACTTGTTAACTAACATTTAAAATAATATTATTTTATTACTTGTGTGCAATGTAAGTTTTCAAAGAAACTCATCGTTGTGTACCGAGTACGCTATCGAACGTAGAAACCCCTTTTAATTAAAATTAATATTTAATTCTTAAATATTAATAAATATGAAAATTCTTTATTCTTTATTTACCTGGGATGTTACAAACATGGCTGAGGATCATAATAGTTTCATAGCATTGGATATTTGAAAATAGAAACAACTAGACCAAAGGTAAACTGTATCATCTCCCACTATGATCACATAACTAGAACACATGTTTGAAAAAAACATATGTAATATATTTCATCAAAACATGTATTAAGTAAATATAAGATATTGGGATATTAGATGATCATTAAAGGTAAAAAAAGACATACATAATCATAACATTAACATAATTTTATAAAAATATGATCATAACATTTGAAAACAATATATTACATATCAAAGATAATAATATTGAGTTAAAGAATGATGATTGGAATCTTATAAGACATGAATCATATGGTAAATAATAAAATGAGCCATGATAGAATAACATTGGTATTAGACATAGATTTTTGGAATATACGTAATAATATAAAATCATAGTCAATTCTTCCCACCAATACATTCATAACATGTTATTTTTTTCACTAACCACCTGTATACAAAATAAGGTCTCATTCTAACCATAAATGTACCCTATTTTTGGGCTTTTGTAAACCATAATTGTACCCTACATTTTTATCTGGTGCTAGCCACCCATGTAGCATCTATTCCCATAGAACATTTATCATTACCAATTAATTGGAGGGAGATATAGGTCCCACCCCTCAAATTACTAAAATCATACAAATTTGTTCCCCAAGATCATAAAATATTCATCATATCATAATCAATTAAATGAAATTGGTTTCATAAAAATTTCATTACTTAATATCCTATGGAAAATAAAATAGTGTCATTATCATTTCATAATTTCAACATAGCTCAAATAATGGAATAATAAAGATGTTTCATATTAATTTTATATAGGTATAATCTTTGGATGAAAAATGTTTTTCATAAACATATTTTCATCATAAACCATTCTAGGAAAGAATAAAAATTGGTCTCCATGTTCAATATCCCCTAAAAATAATAAGTTACATTAAAAAATTCCATCTTAGATAAATAATTATTTTGAATGATAAATAACATAGAATGTTTTTTGAGGAGAATAAAAATCCTTATAAATCAATTTTTAAAATGAAAATTTCATAAAACATACTCAGAATCCATTTCTGGGAAAGTAACCATCAATATTTATTACAGATTCAATATAATTATTTAAAAAAATTATTTATGAAAATAACTTTTTAACTTTGACAAACACTTTTAAAACATAATAAATTTTCAAAATATGTTTCTTTGAATATATGCTTGAACACTTATAAAGGAGACTTCAAAAACAATTTAATAAATTTCTTGCGGAAAATATCTACTTATATATTAAAAAACATTTCAAAACATAAAACATTGTTAAAATTATATTATATTGAAATAAATTTGAAAAATTATAAATGAAGATTAAAATAAAATAATTGTCATGATGGTGCAAATCGTTTCCATGTTGTACACATTTAAATAAACATTCCATTCAAATATTTTTTAAAAACCAAACAAGCAATATTTGAAAAAAACATGAATATTACTTAAAAAAATAAAAAAGACAAAAATGTGTAAAACGTTCATTAATTAGTCAAATTATAAAATGTTAAAACCATTTTTCAAAATATTTTTAGAAGTCATGGATGAAAAATGGTTTACAATAGAAAAGATAATTTATCTTCAGAATATTATTTTTTAGCTATTGATTATATGATTATAATTATTTGATGTTAGAATATTTAGTCCCCTGAAATAACCAGAGTAATATAAAATCTATTAGTTTGTTTATAGAGGGATTATAATATTTGTTCATCAATAACCTACTCATAAATAATCATGATAACATATGAGATAATAACAAAAAATCATTACCACTTTGGTAGCATTGAAATAAAAACCCCATGAAGTAACATCATTAAAATAAACGTAAAATATCATTATTACAATTAAATTGAGGGTATTAAACGTAAAATTTGAAGTATATAGGCCTCATAAAAGAATATAGGTTCATAACATAACAGTATGTCTCAAAGAACAAAAATTGAGACAATAACCCCTTACCTTTTAGCTAAAGTACGAACCATATACCCCATTAAAGATATTTCCTTAAATGGGTATATAAATGACCATAATTTTATGGATATTAATCATAAAAATTATGGAATGTATATACACCATATAAAATAAATAGTTCATGAATATGGATGTGACTCATTGAAGTAAAAAGGGAGATGAAAATACGTTGGCGCTTTTGTATTATTTTGAGTATTTAGCCCCAATAAAAAAAATTAAGAATTGGAACTATAAATATCATTAAAATTGATATAATCAGGATATAACATGTCAATGGTGCAATATAAACACCTAACAAATTAAACTAGTGCCAATGTTTAATTTGACTCCTAGAAATAAATCATAGACTACAAATCCTTTACCTTAAGCCTTGAAATCCTACATACACATTCTATCCTCATGTATAATAAATATCAGAATATTAAAAAACTATTATAGTACTATATATATATATAAATATATATCACAATATATCTAATTTACTTATGTCCTTTTATGACCCGTTTATTTACGATTCCATGTTAAAGTCACATTTCAGTTTATAACCGATTTGTTTTTTATATTTGATTTCATTTTTTTATTTTTTTATCATGTAGATAATTATATAATCCTATAAATAATGTTAATTATTTTATAATTATAATATTTATTTATTAAATATTTAATTATATTAAACCAAAAAATTTAACGATTGAAAATAAAATACACCATTAACAGAGAAGTTTGGTTATGCATATTCATGAACGATGTTTCCATTTTCTTAAAAGATTTAAATAAATAAACATAAATAATATATTATACTTATAGAATATTTTTTATTTCATAAATATCTCATATTCCAATTTAATCTAGCCTTATTTCCTTCTTTTTATAGCACAAACGAATCACATTATTTCATGTGATAGTATTCCTCCATACACACAAACAACGTTATCATATTATCAAAAAAAGGAATGACTGAATTTTTGTGTGATATAATAAATAAATAATCATAATAACATCATAAATATAACATATAAAAAATAAATAAATCATTACTTCTAATCATGAGAGGTGCTAATGAAAAAATGAATGTCATTGGTCCGTGAGGCGGTGATCCGTCGTACACACAAATAATGATTTACTAAACAATTTTATTGAAGTAATGATTTTTTTAGGTCATCATATTAAAATAAAAAATCTTTTGATATCAAATATACTGATTTTATTATACAATATTATTATAATAATAATTTAAGGTGGTGGAGGAAGAAAAAAAATGTGTATTGATGAACGTTACCTCTTCATATATTATCCTTCATAGGTTTGCACCAAAAACCATACTATGTTTTATTTATGTCTAAAATAAGGGTTATATTAATATATGAGGGAATTTGGGTTGTTTTTTTTGGGTAATTATTTGACAAACTAAATGCTCTTGATGGTGTGATGATTAGAGGAAAAGGGGTGACCTTTTATAAGTGAGATGATAGTCACATTTGTAATTTTTTGGAGAAAAAGGTTTTCCTATATTTATCTCATTAAAAAAGGACAAAAAATAATTATTATCAATAATATAATGGTTAATTTGAAAATATTTTCATACAATGGTTTTTGGGACTATTTTAGGTCATTTTTTGACACTTATGTTTTTATTTTTACCCCTTTGTAAACCCATTTTTAACCTTAACCACAGTAAATAATTTTTAATTGTTTTTACTTTTCATTTTTCTAAAAACTTATGATGAACATATTAGATAATATAATTTTTTCTGATTCAAAATAAGTAATAAATCCAAACATCAGTAACAAAATTGGAAAATATTAATTTAAAAGTAACTATTCATGCACGATGAGAATGCGAGTTTTAAAGACAAAATGTTGAAATGTTTACAAAGTTTTGATATCAAAACTCAACATGAATTTGATTAAAAAGAAATAAATTAGAATAATAAATGAATAATTGAACTAATATTAATTTAAAACCAATATTAAATATATGTTTTATTCATAAATCAATTAAATGAAATGGTATATTTCAATAAAAACTTAGTATTTTTCAGTATTCATAAAAAAAAAGTAATCTTTTTAGGAAAATCACAAAAAATTACTACAATATTATTTTTATATTGAATTTTTTAAAAATAAAATTTATTTAATAATAATCATATTATAAATTTGGGAAAAATTAATTTCATTATCTTTCACAAAAAAGAAATAAATAGAACCATTTTTGAGAAAATAGTGTTTTCATACGATATAAAGACATCATTACAAAATTAAATACTTTTTAATATATGTGTATTCCCTATATAAAATAGTTATATATATAATATTTAAAGTTTATAAATTTTGATTTCTTCTTCAAATTTAACATCTTGGTAATAAGAGTATTATTAAATATTAATATTAATTTCCTTTCGAGATTTGTTATAGCTCGTTGTTGTGTGTAACATAAGAAAAAAATATTATTGTGTGTAACAAAAGATAAACTATATATAACATGTATTGAAAAAATCTAGAAAAGTATTAAATTTATTTAAAAAATATATTTCCCAAAATCCCAGGTGTTTTCACTTCTCCTATTATTATTTCATGAGAGTACATTGTTTCCCTTAATTTTCCTCCCTTTATATATCCATGAATCCAATGAATGTTTTTTAATGAAAACCGAATTTATATCTATCTTCTGTTGAAAACCATTTTTTATTATATATCCAAGATTCCTAAAAATGTTTTCAAAAATGTTTTAACATTGCTCTACGATATTTTAAAATAATTTTTTATCAGGTTTTGAATTTATTTACATATTATTTAAAAATATATATTAAATTCATTTTGAAAACACAACATTTTTTGTTTTTACAAAAACATTTGATTGGAATTTGTGTTTTAAATTATATGTAATTTACATCCCTCATGAACACTCAATTATTTAAACATTTTTATATAATTTTGATTTTTTATTTTCAATTAATTTGATTTTTAAAATGTTTTATGTTTTAAAAATTATTTTTCAAATATGAAAGGATAGTTTCCCCATGAATTGTTTTAAAAGACCACTATTATTTCCTTAATATGTTTGCAAGTTTTTTTTAAAAAAATTATTTTGAAAATGTGTTATGTTTAAAAAAAATCAATGTATATAGGACATTTTCATCATAAATAATTTTGTGTGATCTTTCAAAATAGTTTTCAATCTATGATGAAATCCTTTGATGCTAATTATGTTTTTATGGGGATAAGTTTAATGACATGATCCTTATTATTTCAATATATTCATATTGTTTGTGTTGATGAATTATTTATGAAACCCATTTATTTTTCTGTATTTATTTAACTAGGAATTTAGGAAATATTTACGGATCTGTTTTCTTTACATAGGAAATGACGTGCTAATATTATCAATGTATGATGAAATTTTTTCATACATAAATGTGGTTTTAATTATTAAATGGGTGGGAACTATATGTCCATATAATATTTTGGTTAAATATTTATGTATAATTATATTGAAATGGGAAGTAAGTTAATGATCTTCTTCCACTCTGAGAAACATGTGAGTCCTGATCCAATATGGTAACTAGGTGTGTCCAAATCCACAATGGGAAAAAGGTGATGAGTCTTGACCCACTTTATTGATACTCTAAGTAGTTATCCATGATATCTAAAATGGTTTTATGTTTTGATGATGGTGTCACACTTTTATGTCATGATATTACACTTCATTATTGTTAGATGATGATTTCTAACTATTAGTGTCCATAAATTCTAAAATGATAACATTTTATATCATGACTCAGGTTTATGAGATATGTAAGTTCGGGAATAAAAATTATAAGGTGTGTCCATTATCACATAAATTTTGATTATTTTATACTTTAATAAGATCATACATTTATATCTCTTACAGTAACCCTTATTAGGGATCTAATCTAACCCCTTCCATATGTTTCATACTCAAATTTATGAAGAATGTTATAGGTAGTTTAGTCCTAATATGAGTTATTTGTGAGAAGATATTTGTGGGAGATGTTGAATATCATCCACTACATAAAAATATTGTGTTTATAGTCTCTAAATACAATAAACTATTATTTTCCTTAATTGTGTGTCTATGAAATATATTGAATATTCATCTAAAATATTGTGATATTAATGTATGAAAATCCCATGTCCTTATATTTGGTATTGAAGAAAATGATTACTAAATATTATAAGATTAGTATTATAAAAAAATTAGTGAAAAAATGGGTAAAAGTTTATATATATCATAATAACGATTATGTTTTGTGGTTTACCTAGAAATATATTTGTTTCATGATACAATAAGTAGTTGTGGTTCTGGGATAGAGGTACCATCAGGTAATAACTCTAAAATATCCATGTTAATATTGAATTGAACATTACCTAGAACATGAAAATTGGCCAAACTATACACCTTGTTTTACACTCCAAGGGATATTATATTTTCATAGACATTCTATTTATGAACCATCATGAATGATTTGAATAATTATAATGAATTATCTCTGTTTTGAAAAAGGTTTAATATATTGAAAAGAATGTATCCTGTTATAGACATAGTATTTATGATATTTCATAATTATATTGTGAGACATTATTATTCTTTTTTCTCAAACTATATTTTTTTTGTTTTCGTCAGTAGTAGGAACTATAAAGAACTGGTTCAATATTAAATGTGATTGAAAATTTGTTGATGAGAAGACAAATGAAGCAATTACATGAGTAAAATATATTATGATTAATATGAATAAGTTATCACTATATTTTAAAAACAAAATACACCTCAAAAAACCCTCAGACCCACCAAAGAAGTGAATAATAGAGTTTACTAATATTTTGGGTGGGGGATACCGTGGAGGAAAGACAATTCAGGTACCAATATGTTGATAATGTGGGAATAATCAGTCATGAAAATTCCTTAATGGAAATAAAAGATGATTTATTCATTGAGGAGGACACAAATAAAGTAATTTAAAAGATGTATGATTAGTTAACAAGTTAGATGATAATAATTATTTCTCTAAGGAATCGACAATGGAAAATGTAAGAAATGTGGAAAGTATGGTAATTATGAAAATTGATGTCCAAGATAGAGATCTCATGAAATGAATCATCATGGTTTTATAAGTAGTGGTTATCTTCTGATGAAGAGACAGAAAACGACATGAAAAAGGCACGTTTTGTTCTAACATTATTTTATATGTAAAATGTTAGAAGAATTATTATATTTTGGTTATTGAATGTTTAGGAAAGATTAATATTTCATATTATAGGAAATAATTATTATGTAATAAGATGATGAAGCCTAGTTAAGGGTTTAATAATTTAGTGGAATGATTTAAGTGATTTTGTATGGGAATTGAAGAATAAAATTATAAGAATCATATAATATATAAAGTTTTTTCTATTTATTTTTTTATTAAATATTTTCTATAATATGTAGAATAGTACTCAGGTTTTTGAAATTTTATTTAATGTAAAAGATATATTTTACCAAAAACATATAAATAAGGGAAGGTAACTATTAATATGATTATACTGGGTATGTGAATGGTTTTTAGTATTGATAAAGAGATGACTGATATCGATAATGTAAAATAAATTCAATTGATGACAAAAAAACTAATTAATGATTTAATGAATAATTGGTTTATGTTATCATTTATAGAGTTTAAAACATTATTGTATCTATAGAATATATTCAATAATATGTGGCTTTATTTGAGGAATAAGGAACCATGAATGTTTTTATTGTTGTTTTATGGTAATTATTGTTGTTACCAAGATTCAAGAGAATTTGTGAACTAGGTATTCACATATTTTCAGTATAATCATAATGATATACTTATTTAAAATTGGAGGATTAATGTTACGATTATTTTGGGAAATTTAGTGATCTAATTATGAATTATTTTATTTTTGATGTGTAACAATGTATACTATGTATGTAATTGTTTGAAATTAATTTCGTATAGGGTTTCAGTTATTAATGTTTTATATCACTATATGATGATTTATATATATTGGATAAATTGTGATAACCTTTTAATTAAGATATTAACTAGAGATAAAAGGAATACTTATCATTCTGTTGTAGATATTGTGTTTTTAGAGATTTAGGAAAAATAATTTATCATCATTTCTGGGAGTTGGAAAAGAAGATTAAATTGATCGAAGATAAATAAATGGATGAAACTATAGTTAGATTGAAAGGAATTATAATACTTAGTTATATCATTCCCTTTTAAATTTATTAACATATTTGGATGATAGCCTATCGAATCACACTTACAATAATCCTCTCTCAAGTACATGATGTGTTATGTTTATCTATTCTGAGGATATACACAACTGATACATTACATGTAGTGATTTTAGAGATCATAACACTGGAGCATAAAATATCTTATAAAAATCAACTGGTTTACATTCTGTATCATACAAATAATATTCAACGAAACAAAAAAAATCACTTGGTCAATGTTTTATAGAAAAACCAAAACATTGGGAAAGACACGTGGGAACTTGAGGATGGAATGAGGTAGAAGTATCCCAATGTGTTTTATCAATGTGATGAATTATCAGGTAAAAAAGGTTTTATGGGAGTAAAATGTAGCACCATGATATTTTATTAAATAGTTTTCTTAATGAAATTAAAATTTTCTATTGTTTTCATTACACAGAACACTGAGTCTGAATAAATAACAATACACTAGTAAAATTATATTATTTAATATAATAGTAGACACCTAGATGTTGAAATAGGGGTATTAATAGGATTTTCATAATTATGAAAATATTTATTTTTCATCAATATATTAAATTAATTCTTCAATTACAAATTAATTAAATATAAAAATAAGAACCATTTTAAAATAATGTAAATATTTTTATGGAAAACCATTTCTATATTCACAAACCCATTTTAACTTAACAAATAAAATAAATAAACTGTCATGAAAGATTGTAATAAATTTTTTAAATTTTATATATTAAATAAAATCATTAACATTCATCTTTTTTATAGGCATGTTTTACGAATATAACAAATTTTATTCTTAATCCTTTATTTTCTAATTTTAACTTTTGTAATATTTCTCACAATTATAATAAAATTTATTTTTTAAAACTTCCAAAAAAAATTTGGAAAAAAACTTCAATTTTGAAAACATCAATTCAAATTTATATTAAAGTGAATTTTTGGGATTTTTCTAAAAAGATAAAATTTTCAGTGAACAATGAGAAATAATTTTTCTTATTAAAAAAAATACTCGTGATTCAAAAAAAAATATAATATATATTTTATATTAATATGGTTTTAATGGTAAAATAAGAAAAACTAATAATATATTAATAAAATATTCATTTTTTAATCAATTTCAAAGAGAATATTTATATAAAAAATTTTCAATATTTGAAAGATTTTCTCTATGTAAAACTACTTTTTCATCACTTTGGGTGGATTAAATTTAAAATAATATTTTTCCATTTTTTGAATATAATTTGGAAAAATGTATTTCATATTTGGAATCAGAATAATTAATTTTACATAATATGTTAATATTAATTTTTGGTCAAAATATATAGTAAAATCATTAAAATTTAATTATCTCTCTTACAGATAAAATACGTATACTAAAGAGTTATACTAAAAAAATAAGGGGTAAAATAACGTATAAACCTATGAAAAAAATTTTATGGATATATTTAGAACATATCATCTGTAATGATTAATAATGCAACATTTTTTTATCTTTATAGGAATGTGAAAAATGTGGGCCTACTTAATTCTTTTCAAACAATCCATGAGTGTCCTCTCCCCCACTGATAAAAGGCCGCCACCTCTCCTCCCCTTTTCACACTTACATAACCCATTGGATTTTAAAATACCAAAAAAATTATTTCTTACATCCCTACTCACATATTAGAGGACATGGTGACATTATAATTCCAATCTTTATTGGATTTAGGTTAAACCAATAGAGGTTATCTAAAAAGAGGACAAGTTATAAACTATGTGTTTTTGTTTTTATTCTTAGTTTAACTCATTAACATAATCTAAAGTTGTAAATATTTAAAAATGATATAAAATATAATTATGTTGATTTATGTATATTATGTAACCTAAATCCGTCTCCACTTCTTTCAAATGGGATACAAAATCATCATTTGTGTATACAGTAGACTATGCATCATGAATCGATGTAATTCATTTTCGAACCCCACCCCCACTGATGGATTTAATGATATAATTAATAATTATATATGAAATTCATGATATTATTATACATATATAACTATAATACCATATATAAATTTTTACTGACCAACCTTCTGGAAAACAATAATGTCATTCATGTGTATGGAAAACTACCTCCTCATGAATCGAGGTGATGTGTTTTACATTCCTATTTTACATTCATAGTAATAAGTTTTTATTTAATGACTATGTATTATATACTTAGCATAATAATAAAAATTTAATAAATATATCACATATATTTTCTTAGTTTCTATTCCTTTGGGGATACAATAACTTCATTCATGTGTACAACAAAATAAAACCTTATAAAGCGATGAGTATCATTTTTCACTAACACATTTCATGGAAGTTAATACGGTCAAATTTAATAAATATATGTGATATATATTAAATATCAGTTTTAATTTAATGGAATGTTATTATTTACCTTTATTTCTTTCAATCATTTGATAAAATTGAAACATTGTTAATGCGTACGTACAACCTACTATCTCAATGATTGGGAATTTCATTTTCCATATGTAACTTTTATGGACCACTCTAAATACATATATTTTAAATATATATTACATTTTAATCATTATAAAATTATTTAGAAGATATATCATTGATCAATGTAAGAGTATAGAAAATTAAAAATAAAAACATTCATGAAAAACATAAAATTTATTTCCTGAAACATGATTTTAACATGGACTTGTTAATAAAAGCGTAACAAATGGTCAAATATATAATAATATATTTTATGATATATATATATATATTATTATGAAATATGTTTATAACTAAAATATATTTATTTTACAGTTTTTAACATGAATTATGGAATTCAACACATGAGATAATGTATTTCTGTCTCACTTTTATTTCATATGTGACATATGTCATATTCAACAAAATTTTATTTTTTTGGTATATATACATAAAATTAATGTACCCTATTATTCATATATATAAAACTATTGGGATTTAAATAACAATTCTATGAAATCTCCTTAATTGTATTTTTAGTTTAAAATTTACCAAAGTAGTAATGGATTTTTGACCCAATTTTCCATTGTTGAAACATATGTTGTGTTTTGTACCTATCACCTTTTATAAGGAGTATATACAAAACCATTGACTTATAATACCCATAATTTAATGATTACCATTATATTTTATGTTTAATATTATTTTATTCATTTAGATTTCATAGGAATCATTGTTACTAAAGTGGCAAGGATTTTCTTATTCAATCCTGTCATTTATCGTGTTTGTAAATGTTTATGCTTCTGATAATAATATTCTAAGAAATATCTCTAAAAAAATCATGAATTTAATTATCCAATGATTATTTCTTGTGAATTCATATTTTAAATTCATTTTCCCCATTTATGTACTCATGATTCTAAAATAATATTTTTAAGAAAACTGACATTATTTCTATCATCAGTCAAACCACCATTTTTATACCATACATATATTTTATAAAAAAGTTTTCAAAAATATTTTAATGTTCCTATTATATTGTTTAAATTTATTTTTACACATTATTCACTGTATTAAGGAAAACACCACCATTATATTTTCAAAACTAGGACCATTAGGCTTTTAACAAAAATGTCAAAGGAATCATTCATTAATCATGGACCAAATTTCCCACAATCATGAACACAAAGAATTATAAGGCTTAATTTACAAGTTTATATGTTTATTTTTCACTGAAAAATATTACAATTTTATTTATATTTTTAAAAACATTATTTTTCGTAGTGGAATGTATGTTTTAATGAAGAAAATTTATAAGTGATCTTTAGATATTACACTATAAGTTTAACATGTTTTTTTTCAAGGAATATTATTTTGAAAGTGTTTTATCTTTTTAAAAATAATTTTTCAATGTGGAGAAGGATATTTTTTATAAGAAATAATCCAGGTGATATTTGAAAATAACATTACATCTAGTAAAAATTAATTTGATGTTACTTTTTCCTTACTAGTGATAAGATTGATTGATACCATCATTATTCATTCTCATAATGGATAATATTTATGTTGAGGAAATTTTTGTGAAACACATTTATTTATTATGGGTTATGCAATGCTGAATTTATGAAATGTGTATGAAACCTATTTTCTTTTAATGTGTTGTGATGTTATAATTTTGTGAAATTTTTATGATATTGTGTAACAATAACCTATATTTTCCATTATGAGATGGTTAGGAACAATATCTACCACAAATTAATTGGGTAATTATTTACATCTTAGGAGATAACAATGGAATCAAGTTGAAGGGATTGATCCATAATGTGAAACTAGTGAGTCTTGATCCACTATGGGAAAATGGTGTCTCTTGATCAACAATGGGAAACTAGTTTTGTGTATTGATCCAATATGTTGATGTTTTTTGTAGTTAAGGTTTCAATATGAAATGATTTTCTATATTTATGATTGTGAAACGAATTTAAGAAATGAGCTTATGGTTCATAATTGATTGATGATGATTTCACACTCTTAGGCCCATGTTTTCTAAAATTATAAATTTTAATGCAATGAATCATGTTTATGGTATATGAAATGGTGGGTTTGAGCATTAAAATATATTTTCCTGATCACACATATTTTTGATTATCTTATTCTATAAAATGATCATAGATTGATATCTTCTATGTTTATCAATACGGATTATCTGATCACAACCCTTTATTATGTTTCCATCCCCAGATTATGAGGAATTATTTAGGTAGGTTATTCTTAAGAGGATTAATATTTGAGAAGATCTTTGTATTATATATTGATATTGTTAGGATTAATTATGACAAAGGCAAAGTAGTGGTGGGTGTAAGCTGTGATCCTTTTGTAAACCTCAATAGTTTTGATTCTTCCTTATTGATATGAATCAATTATTTCCATATTTCATAAATACGACTAAGAAACAGATATAAATATATAAAATAATAAAACAATATATAGTGGATACGAGAAAAAATATCCCCTAATCCACTACAAAAATTCTCTACTCTGGGATCTTGGGGAATTTCAATTGTAAGTCCTTTTACCATGGAAATCCACAACTTAGTAGAAACAATTGATTCAATCATCGTAAATATTTTACAAGTCCCTCTAGTTATTTTACAGGGAACATAAATATCCATATCCTAGTATAATAAGTTGATACTCCTCTATGAATGATTCCAAACAACTAAAACTCTAATAAATCAATAGATGTTGAGATGATTGAGAAAACTTGGTATGATCATTTTTACAGAAGAAACTGATAGATGTGATTATCTTAAATAAAATAAAGCACCATAAATGATATCTTCAATGTGAGAGATCATTATATTAAATAGGAATAAAGAAAAAACCATACATATGAATAAACATGCATGTCTCTAAAAATTTTCTTCTACAAATGCTTTTTCAAACTCACAGAAGATGATTAAATAAAATATACAAGAGAGTTACAATAAAAGTAGCAAGTCAGCGAGATAGATAAAAACATGTATGTCCCCAAATTTTATCTATAAAGGAAAAAATCACACTATTATTTTCCATGAAAAAGTATCCTTATATTTCGATGAAAATATATATTGAGTAGAATAATATCTCATTATTTATCATAATGACTGAACAAATCCAGGTAAAACCAGCTCCAGAAATATCATAAAATAAATCAAAAATATCTGAATCAAAAATCAATCAATGAAAGTCATAACAAATTTTATAAATAGAAATGATTTAATATATTTAATATGATCTATTTAATCAGTCATAATAAAAATTTAATGTTATATTTACTACAAAAGAACCGATGCAGAAAATGTGGATAATATCTTATATTCAAAACATTATCATTGACTTGTCAAACATAGGGTTACTTCACATAACCACAAACTCTTAAAGTAATGTTGATACTATATGGTTGATAAAAAATGTTTAGCTAATGAAATATATGTTTATTTATCAAAAGTAGGGTTCCTTAAACAATCTAATCAATGTATTTCTTTCCCAACATAGGGTTCCCAAACCATACGATATTCTTATAAATGTTAGGAATGAATAGTGTTTCAAGATTACATTAAAAACATGTTAAGAATAATAAATCAAATATATTCCCATGGCTTAACAAACATTGAATATTTCCAAAATAAATATTCTAGTGAATATTATCTTCTTAAAATTCACTTCAAAATCAACATTATTGGTAACATAAAAGGGGGTGTTTGTGATCATCACAATAAAAAATAAACTAAAGATATTTTTCAATAAATCAATACTTTCTCAATAATATCCTTATTTTTTCATGATAAAAAACCATATATTAAATATGAAAAATAATAGAATTAAATTCTATGATTGTATAAATTTAAAAAAAAATTAAATTTTCAATAAAACTTTCACCTAAATTTATCATTAATTTGTCATAACTTTCTCGTACATTTATCCTCCTTTTGTGACCTAAAAAGGATGAGAATAAAATTTTAAAAATAGAAAACACTCCTGAATTAACTCTTTCCATAAAAGGATAATAATAAATAATATAGAATCCATGAGAACCCATAAGACATTATTCAATGCATAAAAGGTGTTTTTATGTAATCATTTAACCCATTTTATAAGTATAAAATATTTAAATAAAAAAGAAATATTTAAAATAATTCCCCATAATATATGTTATGACTGTAATATATATATATATATATAAGGAATATAAATAAATATTATAGAGATCATAATTGAGTGAGTGATTTATTAATTTTAGTGTATATTAATTTATCACTTTCAAAGAAGATGAATAATGATATTTTTAAAAATATAATTACATGTAATATAAGCATTTATACAAAATCATAATAGTATATGATGTTATAAAAAATTATGAAACAATTTATAACACACTACTACTAAATAAAATATTTGAAAAATACAAGTATATAATATTGATTTTAAATAATGTTCATATATGAAAAGGTAGGTTGTTAGTACCGTTTTGATAGTTTATTTAAACATTCCAAATTATCAATTATTACAAATAAATTAGATATAACTTTTTACAGGTGTTCTGTTCAATTTTGAATATCTTTAAATCGTTAAAATAATGAATAGGATAAAAATTGTTTGAACAAAAAATCCATTAGTTCAACAAGATCTAACTAAGAAATGGATTCACTTATAAGTAACTCCATTTGAATTATCATTCCCATTTTAAGTTCACTAATTTTTTCAAATTGAATGATCTCTCATATTTTAATACTCCCTCTAAATTTTATCCAAAAATTTTATTTAAAAAAATATTTTTGATGTTATTCGTACGACTTCATAGATGCAATAAACTCATCATGAAGATTCACTATTTATTAATTTAATGTATTAACTTTGAATATATTCTATTCAAAAGACTTTTCACCTTTATTTAATTGAGATGATTAATCTTATGGTTCCTTATAACCATGAAATGCCTTTTCTGTTTCATAATATTATTCAATCAAATCCTTCACATAAGAAATCGAATATCCAAAAAATGGATCCAATAAATTATTTTCTTTTACTTTAAATTTAAAAATTCATTTCATTGAACATGATGTTCTAGATCACATTATGTTTCCCAATCTGAAATCAGATGTTTTTGAAAAGAAAATTTCAGTGAAGAATGAAAAATATTTTAATAGGTTTCAATAATAAGATTCAATGGTTATAATGAGTAAGATGATAGATTTTTTTATGATATTTTTAGATGATGTTTCACATTCTTGAGAAGAAAATATTGTTTAATAATTACAAAATAAAAATATTGAAAATAAATTGAACATAGGAAAACAATTATGGGAGAAACATTATGTAAAAAATGAAATTTATAAATACATGAACTCTAAAAAAACCGGTTTAAAAGTTTAAACAACTACCAATGTTTCAAAAAACCTATTTCCATAATTAAATGATTATGATATTTTCTATAGTCTAGTTTTTTAAGAGAAAGATATTTTAAATATTATTATATAATATTTTTAAATTTTATTTGTTTTTTATGTTATGTAATTTAATTATCTGTGTTCTAATTAGTTAAATTCAAAGGGTTTTGAGGAATTTAACATTTATGAAAAAAAAATTCTCCCTCATTATAAAATAATAAGTTACATAAGAACACATATACAAAGTTAATAATGAAATTATTCGTACACTAATACTTCTAGTTTTGAGGACTTTTTATAACATACTAATTTAACATTGATCATACCATTATTAAAAATATAAATTATATATATTACTCAGATGATAACATAATGATTTAAAAACGTATTCTATTTGTGTATTCTTATAAAAATAAAATAAAAATACAATTTGGGATACATTTTCTTTTGGTTTTAGCAGTTTTAATAAATATGGTTTTTAGTAACAAAATATGAATATTATGAGTTAGGTTTTTATTATATAGGTTAAATAGTTATTTTAAAGAACAAACATGTATAATACCAAATAATTTTTTTTTCTAAAGAAACAATCATTTCTATAATTTTAACTAAAAAATGATAAAAAAAATTTACTGTTGACATATATTTTTATTTTATCTAAGAACATAATATTTCATTTTTTTATTTTTCACCATTACTAAATATTCCATGTTTTCTTTTAAGAACATTAACTATAATTTGATTTAAATAATTTTATCCTTTGATAAAAATACTGAAGCATTTTTATAAAGTATCAAATGAATCCAATAATTCATAAATTATTGTTTCATGAAGATCAAAAAGAATTTAGAAGATTAATTTTTAAAAAATGAATTTTAATTTGACAAAAATTATCTGTCCAATAAAATAAAATCATACGATTTTATTGTTTTTTATAATATTCTCTTAATGATTAAAATATATCTTTAACCATGAAACAATACATAATTCATTCATCATAAGTATGATATTTAGGATTATATTTTTGAGAGTAAGAAGATTGTACCTCATTAATATGAGTCATGAGACAAACCATTTAATTTTTATGTTCATCTTCAAAACTAATAGAATATTCCTTATTTGAAACAAAAAAACACTCATAGTTGCATTAACAATTTTGTTTCCATTTTTTTGTATTCATATTTTTTCTAAGAATTAATATAAGGATAGTTAAACTTTGTTTGACCATTTTTTTCATTCATAACATATAATATCTTCAAAACTTTTATGTCTTTTATTATGAATTCTTCCAGTATTTTAACAACATTGGAAACATATTTGTTTTAATCATGATAACATGTATTAGATTATTTGTCCATAATAGTTTTCTGATAAGCTTATTCATATTTGAAATTATGTTCTTCCTTGAAGAACATCTCATCTATATACATCATCAAGGTTCCAAATAATTCTTCCATTAATACTTATTTAACTAACAAGGATTTTCATATAGCTTCAAATATTCCATTATACTTATATGAAAAAACTCTAAGTACTTTTAATGATTGATTTAATTACCAAATTGGTAGTCCTAATGAAGAAACATTAATGAATATTGTTTCAATCTCCCATTCATCTAAGTGATATTTTCATCTTCATGAATTCTGAAAGTATGAAATATTAACATTTAAGAGTTATATGCTAGTTTTTTAATATTTTAGTTTTATTCATTAGTAAAATCAATAGTTTTCCACATCTCATATGTAGTAGTACATTGAGAAACTTGATTAATCTTTTCAGTTCCTAAACCAAAAAAATATCATTCAGTTATTCTAAATTAATATCATATTATTTCTATTTGTCATCTTCCCATTTTTGAAAATATTCCATAAATCATTAATATGGATTTAAAAACATTAAAAAACTCATATTCCAATATTTTTTTATATAAATACTCGTTTGATCATTCCATCATACATACTGATCATCATTAAACAAAGGATCACAGATCATAGACATTTCTTCTTTGAGATCATCAATTTTGAAGTTTTTCCTCTGAATTAATTATTAAATATAGATAACTAGATCAAAATTAAATAATAAATATAGAAAAGAAGCCCAAAATTGTGATGCACATGTTTGAATTAAATAAAATAATGATGAATTCTTTCAATAAATTAGAACCTTTGATATTACTTGTCGAACATGAATAGAAACATCATAATTTTTAAGGATTCCCAAAAACATAAATATATCCAATGGATACCTACCATTGATAACCCTTTTTGGTTAGATTAATTATGACGAGTACACCAGAGGGGGTGAATTTTGAATTATTTTAAACTTCAATAGATTTGATTATTTCCTCTTGATATGTAGTGATTCATTACTTTTATTTTAAGGAAGATTAATTAGCAGATAAAAATAGATAAAAACACAATAATATATTGTTGTTCAATGAAAAAATATCCCCAAGTTCACTCTAACAACACCCAACTTGTTACACCCCAATATTTTATGAAAAATATTATTTTAATTTCATTGATGTCTTGTGTTTTATGCTACACCAAAATTATCTGGTTCTATACGCAACACCACATTAGCTTATGTTATATTCAAACACTATTCTTGGCTTGTGTTTCTGCAAGAGCAACCATACTCAATAGCGTGTGTTGTACGCAATATTGAGTTTCACTAAACAACGATGTATTATTATAATATTTTTATGAACTACCCTCTATGAATAATAGTAACTAAATTTTAAATTTTATGACATTATAATTCATCTTACACATTTTATAGAAGATGATATGAGAACAAAATAAATTTTTCGAGAAAAATAAGTAATTTTAAAAAATTGCAGTTTTACCGCATTTTGATGGAACAACCACATTAAATTTAGTTTTTGAATGGTTTATAAGTTCAATTTGACAAAATAAAATTCTTTTTTTTAATCAGTATATAAAAATTTAGTTTGGATAAATTTTTGATATTTTTCTAATAGGTTTATTATTTTGATGAATATTAAAAATATGCAAAATTTTAATTTAAAAAAAATGTCATCTAGATAATTTATATAGTTAAATTATTATGTTGAATGGTTTTAAAGTATAAATAGAATATATTTTTACCATTTAATATAATTTATGTCATTAGAATTAATTTTACACTGAATTCATAAGTAAAAATATTTCAATCTTTAGCAACGTTTTAACTTTTAAAAACCGTTTTCTCAAGAGTGGGATTAATTTTAAATTAAATACTGCAACTTTTGTGTTTTGAATTTGGAAAAATGGATTCCATATTTTGAATCAGCAGGTCCAAATTATGTTAATAATCTACTTTTTATTTTTGGGCATTATGAATAGTAAGTACGGTAAATTTTATTTACCATAGTTTAATGTAAATCGAGTAATTAAGGGTAAATATAATATTATAAAATTACCCTAACAAATGTTTTAATATAATTGGATTATTATATTTTTCCCTAAATCATACATTGGTAAAAATGGAATCTAATGGAACCCACTTGAATTTGATTAATACCATTTATTTACATTATTTATTGGAAAGTGAAATATGTATCACTCAAACATTAATAATTAGATTATTTTTAATATAAGGTTATTCAGAATATAGAAACAATTATAAATACTAATTGGAAAGTCAAAAATTTTTTATTTATCATTGTAATTTGTTTGTAATTTTTAAGAATTATTTAATTACCTTAATATCTTATACATTAATGATGTAGAAATTATTTATTTAGTGAAAAATAAGTAATATTGTTTTTATTAAAATAACAATACCTATCAAAAGGACCAGAAACTTGACCAAAAATTATTGGTCGAGTATAATTATACCCTAATCATCCAAGGGTCAATTTTTTGGACCATTTCAAGACTTATAAAACCGTTTAAGACATTTATATTATTTTATTTATAATGATGTCAAAGATTTCACCTTCATAATTTAATAAATATAACAATTTAAATGTTTTGATTTTAAGCTGATAAATTCGAGTAAAAATATTACTATGAAATTTATTATATTTATCTTCATTATAGGGTTTTATTTTTAAATTATATACAAAATATAATTATATTAAATAATTATACAAAAATGTTGTAGTAATTATTTTATTAAGAGATATACAAAATAAATGGTTTTAAAAATATTAAAATAAATAATATATGAACAAATTAATGTGCCCCATGAATTTTTTTGAAGTATATGACATGTTAGGAATCAATTATTTTTTTTTTGAACATATCTACTGTGTGGTTTTTATTTAAATTCAAAAATGAATATTGTCAAAATTGACACTATTGATATTTTATAAAAATAACATATTATTAAATTATTTAAAAATCAAAAAATATATTTAAAAACAACAAATTGTAAATTATATGGTCTAAAAGGTGATTAAGTATCCAATTAGAGAAAAATTACACTATTTACCTATTTATTTATACCAATTTAAAATTTAGAATTTTATTACCACAAATAAAATTAAATAGATTAAATAATGATAAATCAAGTTGATAATGTTTAAAATAAACTTAAAACAGGTATAAATTTTATTGTTTGAGGAGATTAAAAGCCTATATCATCTCATATTCTAATTGAGTCATTTTTTGTGGTTTTTAAGTGGGGTTTCATTTTATTATTAATTAATATTTTTTCAGTTTCCAAAAGTGCCACTCTCCTCTCCCATATAAGGGCACCTCCTTCCCTCTCGTATTCACTAAATTTTGAGAATTCTAGCTAGTCCAACCCCTTAATATTTCTCTTCTCAACATCTCAAGTTATATTATAGTGGTTCTGTTCTTCTCAAAATAACAACTCTATTACCTTAAGAGGAAGCATAAAAGAGGTTCTTTGAAGAAGAGGTAATATCTTCTTCCGATTCTTTCAAGTTTCTTTCTTCTCCAACTTATTCTTATTTAGTTGTTTCATTATAAAGTAATAACATCCATATCAATAATATACTGATATTTTATTATAAATATGAAACAAACCCATTTCCCCTTCTATCCATCCTATGGAAAATGAAATCACCGCATGTGCGTACGTACGGAATAACGTCTCCAAGTCGCGGTGTAATGTATTTTTCCACCACCACCTAACTTGGATGGGTATAATGGTGTAAAGAAATAATATATTTGGTTATTATAACATCTTAATAATTCTAAGTTATTATATCATCCACTTAAATTCCATTCAATAATTATGGGAATGATATCATTGCTCATGCGTACGTACAGATTACCGTCTCCACAACGTGATGAGATTCATTCTCTATGTTAACCATTCAAGAATTATTATAGAGTATATATAATGAATAATAATGTTATATATAACATAATAATGCTAATATATTTATGTATATATATATATATGTCATCTACTTACTTCTATTCACGTTAATAAGGAAAGGAAAACATCGTTCTTGCGTACGTATAGCCTTCCGTCTCCATGAACGGTTTCTTTCATTTCATTTATCTATCTATTATATATATATATATATATATTAAATATATATGATATATAAATAATGTTTTACATTATTAAATTATGTAAATAATGATATAATAAATAATAATATCAAGAACAACAAGTCCAAAAAACGTACGATAAATGAAACGATTTTACTGAAAATGCTGCTTTAACATGGAATTGACAAAAGGACAGGTAATATAAAGTTATAAGTGAATCATATATGATATCATAAATATAATTATGGTTTTGTTACAAGTTAATAATATGTTTAAACCCACTATACAGGAGTTTCAGACACGTACAGATGAAATGGGACCTAAGGTAAGGGATGGTTTTACAAATCTCATTTTTATCTGAGATTGCTTATACGTAAGTATTTACTGGGGTTATATTTTTTTCATCCATGTCCATAAAAATTTTCTTCATAAATTTTTTAATATTATTCTATGTATTTTTAATGTCATTTTACTCCCTTTTTACTTTTAGTTTGTGCTATGGAAGGAATCTTTCTTTTGTTTACCATACGTGGTACTTTTTGACTTTTCCATTAAAAGTACGAGGAGAATATTTTTTTAACTTATACGGAGTGAATGCATTTTTATGGTTCTATAACGCATAATTTTCATGAAGATTAATCGAAAAGATTTCATTATTATTTTCAAAAAAATCCTTTTATTTTAAAACTGTATTGCATTTTCTGATAAGAAAATGATTTTAAAGAAGAAAGGATATTTTCTTCATGAATTCATTTCAAGTGTTTGGTCAAAACTATTTTCCATCTAAGATGACATTATTTAGTATGATTATGATTCATGTATAATTTCCCTATTATTTACATGTATTGATTCTTTGAATGATGAAATGATATCCATTTGTTTTATATGGATTACGTTATTGTGGGATGATGTTTATGAAACCCATTTTATTCTTTGGGTTATGATTAATGCTTTATGTTTATTTTGTGGCATAAGTAAGAATGACTTCTTTATGAGATTTGTGGGACCTATATATACCTACAATTCGTTGCATAAAGATTTAAATCTCATGAGATATACATGGTTGGAATAGTAAGTTAATCCAGTTCAGTGATACATTACTGGAACGAGGAGTGAACTCAATTCAGTAAGGGACTTTGTCCAGTAAGATGGTCTTGGAAGAAATGACTTGGATAATATGGAAATCATATCATGTGATTAATGGTTTTACACAATTACATGTTTTATTCCCATGATATTTTATCCTGATTAATATTGCATTATGATCTATTCCTTATGTACTACCAAGATTTATTACTCAAGATTTTGATGTTTAAACTTTATGTTCATGTTTTTCTAAGTTCAAATGTATATGATTTATTTTATTTTCTCCATTATTACCCTAACTGAGCATTTGTTCTCACCCTTTATTTGTTTTCTTTTCCCCAGGATTTAAAGAAATGTTTTTGGTAAGAAAAAAAGTGATGATCTTTACAGGAGATGTTGAAGATCTTACAGCATGATTAGAAAATTATGTTCCGAGTTTCCAAAGACACTAAACTATTACGGTCCTTGAGTGTTGGTTCTTGTTATGTATTAATTATTCTGCAAAAGTAATTTAATGTTCATGTACGTCAAGCTTGGTTCTCTACATTTGGTATTAGAGGAAAGGTTTAGTTAACCTTTGGAAATTAGGATGCAGAAACTTTAATGAGATCCCTAGAAGATATTTCTAAGGTATGTCTAGGGATATCCCTAAAGATACATATAAGTATAGGTTATAGTCCTAGAATTATGGTAAATATATTATATTTCAATATAAGATGTTAGATATTTAAATTACACCCCCTTGGTTTTGATTATTTTCCTCTCACACTATTCTTTTTGGGTTTTAGACAATGGAATGATATTCTTCATGAGAAATCAAATGAAATTGGATCTGGAAGTCCACATATCATTATTATTCCTAATCATAAATCTCATAATATAATCAATAATCTCTACTTTGGTTAGTTTCCTAACTCAGATAATAAGGGAAAGATGGTGTTTCATGATGATCATAGAGGAAAGAAAGTTCAATTTCCATCATGTAAGTCATGTGGGAAGAGGAATCAAGGAGAATGTTTCAAAGGAACTGGAAGATGCTTTGGGTGTGGAAAATAAGGACACAAAGACAGTTATTTCAAAGGAAAGGGTTCAGTTAACACTATGGACAAGTATAATGGTATTTCTAAGACATAAACAACTGTTAAATGTTTTAAATGTGGAATGTACGGGCATTATGCAAACCAATTCCCTAAGGGAAAGACTCATGAAGAGAATCAACATGGTCATATGGGTAGTATTTATGTTGATGATGATGAGGAGACTACAAATGATATATGATATGAAAGAAGTGTTGAGGAATAAAATGATGAAGCTCAGTCGATGGTTTAAAATGGTAATGGAATGATTTTATGTTTATCAAGAGTAATGTTGTATAAGTAACTTAGTGGTTCTATGGAATAAATTAACATCTATGGATTGTTAAACTATTGTTTATCCTTGACTATTTGAATATATACGTTGAATGGTACCGGTAACCATGAAAGGTTATTCAATTTTTTTTTGAAAGCAGTTGATATGCGAATAATTAAGGGATAAGGAGAAAATAATATGTTTGATAGTATTAATGAGCTCATGACTGATAAAAGGACGAAGTGATATCATGGTTTGAGTATATAAAACTTTGGGGATTTTTGGTATGTGGAAAGAGTTACCTTTTGACAACATTCATGTTTTTACTATGGTTCTATGGTAATTTATGTTTCAAGAGAGTACATGATTAAGTTATTCCCATGTTTCGAATGCGATCAACAAGATATATCTTATGATATATAGGGGAAAAACGACGGTATTAACGTGCTTTTTATGTGACCTTTACAGTAATCATTTTCTTTATACTATGAGATTTGATAGATGTATTTTGGATAAGTATAAATATTGGAATAGATTATGTTTGACATCATATAGTATTGTTTATGGATAGAACTTTTTTTCTATTGAATGTTATAATAGTGTAGTTTTAGAAAAAGGAAAACTCGTTGGACGGGCGACAACCCATCGCATCGGCCAAGGTTGCGGGAATTGAACCCATAAAGGAAGTGCGATATGCCTTTATCACCTACCAGTGGCCTACAAGATGTCCCTGGTTAGTAGAAACTAATTTTATTTTATTAAGTAGGATGATAGATGAAGTATAAGTCCATTTTTGGAACCATATACACCATAGATGGACTTATGTATAAAACTTTTGCTAACCTTATGTTTGAGACAGATGGAATGACCTATCATTCAATCGCATGATCTACTAACACTTCACGAAAGGCAAATTTAACTTTATTTCATTATGAGATGATGTGTAAATTCTTCAAGGATCTAGTAATAGTGACATTGTACCAAAATCAAGTAATTATATATTTTAATTAAAAAATTCATAATCATTTGGGAAGTGATCATGAAAACCAAAAATGTTGTCATAGTTCCCTCATATCTGATGAATCAGATGGTACCATAGATCATCACAAATTTATGGCTTTGTGATTGTTGGCTTTTTAGTTGACATGTTCTCTACCACTCTCCATCAGAACTTTATAGTTATATTTCTCTTCCATATCCATATTTTCACCTATTTTATTCTATATGGAAACCTATTGATTAATTAATTGGGGAAACAGTTATGTTTCATAATTTATTTTTTAAGTTATTTTTTGGTATTCCTTTTTACAATGTGGGTTTCTATTAAAGAAACTTTCAAGTAGTAAACTATTTATAACCCCGATGAATTTTGAGGGAGAAATTCATTTTAAAGGGGGGTAGAATGTAACACTCCGATATTTTATGAAAAATTTTATTTTAATTTCATTGATGTATTGTGTTATACGCTTCACACAAGTTATCTTGTGCTATATACAACCCTGTATTAGCTTATATTATACGCAAAAACTATTTTTGGCTTCTGTTGCATGCAAGAGAAACCTTCCTCAATAGTGTGTGTTGTACGCAATACTAAGTTTCACTAAACAACGATATATTATTATAATATTATTATGAACGAATTGTTATGAATAGTAATAAATAAATTTTAAATTTTATGACATTATAATTCATGTTACACATTTTATTGAACATGGTATGAGAACAAAATATATTTTTCGGGTAAAATAAGTATTTTTCAAAAAATGCAGTTTTGCCGCCTTTTGATGGTGCACCCACATTAAATTTAGTTTTTGACATGATTATAAGTTCAATTTGACAAAATAAAATTCTTCTTTTGAATCAGAATATAAAAATTTACTTTGGATAAATTTTTGATATTTTTCTGATAAGTTTCTTATTTAGATGAATAGTAAAAATACGCTAAATTTTAATTAAAAACAACTTTTTTCATCGAGATAATTTATAAAAATAAATTATAATATTTAATGGTTTAATAGTATAAATAGAATATATTTTTAAAATTTAATATAATTTACGTCATTAGCATCGATTTTACACTGAATTCATAAGTAAAAACATTTCAATCTTTAGCATCATTTTGACTTATAAAACCCGTTTTCTCAACAACGATATTAATTTAAAATTAAATAATGAAACTTTTTGTTTTTTATTTGGAAAAAATGGATTCGAAATTTGGAATAACTAGTTCCAAATTATGTTAATACTCTACTTTTTATTTTTTGAAATTATGAATTGTAACTACGGTAAATTTTATTTACCACAGTTTAAGTTAAATCATGTAATTAAGGGAAAATATAATATTAAAAATTACCCTAACACTTGTTTTAATATAATTGGATAATTATATTTTGGCAAAAATCATACTTTGGTCGAAATGGAATCTAATAGAACCCACTTGTATTTGATTAAGACCTTTTATTTATTTTATTTAAAGGAATGTGAAATATGATTCAATCAAACATTAATAATTAGATTTTTTTAATATATGGTTATACAGAATATAAATTTGATTATAAACACTCATTTGGAAGAAATTTTTTTTTAGTTATCATGGTAATTTATTTGTAATTTTTATGAAATATTTAATTACCTTAATAGATTATACAATAATGATGTAGAAATTATTTATTTAGTTAAAATTCAATAATATGGTTTTTATTAAAATAAAAATAACTACCAAAGTACAAAAAACGTGACCAAACATTATTGGTAGAGTATATAAATACCCTAAGAATCAAAGGGTAGATTTTTGGACCATTTGGAGCCTTAAAAAACTGATTAGGAAATTTATATTAATTTATTTTAAATGATGTCAAAGATGTCACATTTATAATTTAATAAATATAAAAATTTAAATGTTGTGATTTTATGATGATGAATTCGATTACAAATATTATTATTAAACTTATTATATTTAGATTCATCATAGTATTTTATTTTTAAATTTTATGAAACAAATAAGTATATTAAATAATTATACAAAAATGTTGTTGTAATTATTTTATTAAGAGATATAACAAATAAATGGTTTTATAAATATTAAAATAAATAATATATGAACAAATTACTGTTCCCCATGAATTTTTTTTAAGAATACATGTTAGGAATTTATTATATATTTTGGTCCGAACATATTATCTATGTGGTTTTTATTTTAATTCAAATAATGAATTGTATCAAAATTGACACTATTGATATTTTATAAAAATATCATATTATTAAATTATTTAATAATCCAAAAAATATTCAAAAAATAGAAATTGAAAATTATATAATCCAGATGATTATAAAGTATCCAATTATGGAAAATTTAAAACATTTAAGTATGTATTTATAACAATTTAAAATTTACAATTTTATTACCTCAAATAAAATTAAATAGATTAAATAACAATAAATAAAGTTGATAAGGTTTAAAATAAACATAAAACATGTATAAATTTTATTTGTTGATGATATTAAAACCCTATATCCTCTGATATTCTAATTGAGTCATTTTTGGTGGTTTTTATGTGGTGTTTCATTTTATTATTAATTAATATTTTTAAGGGTTCCAAAAGTGCCCCTCTCCTCTCCTATATAAGGCCACCTCATTCCCTCTCCTCTTAACTCAATTTTGAGCCTTCAAGCTCGGAAAAACCATGCCAATTTATCTTCCCAACCTCTCTAGTTATATTCTAGAGGTTTGGTTCTTCTCAAATGACCAACTCTAGTTCCTTAAGATGAAGCTTAAAAGAGGTGCATCGACGAAGAGGTAATCACTTCTACCGATTCATTCAAGTTTCTTTCTTCATCAACCTCTTCTTCTTTAGTTGAATCATTAAAAATTTATACCATTAGTATCACTAATATAATGATATGTTATTATAAATATTAAACAACCCAATTTCACCATCATTCCATTCTATGGAAAATGAAATCACCGCGGGTGCATACGTACGGAATACCGTCTCCACGCTGTTGGGTAATCTGTTTTTTCCACCACCACCTTACTTGGATGGGTATAATGGTGTAAAAAATAACTATATATGGTTGTTATAACATCATACAGATTATGAGATATTATATCATCCAATCCAATTCCATTCTATAATTATGGGAATGATATCATCGCTCGTGCGTATGTACGGATTACCGTCTCCACAACGCAATGAGATTCATTCTCAATGTTAACCATTCAAGAATGATTATAAAGTATATAGAATGAATAATAATGTTATATATAACATAATAATGATACTGGATTTATGTATATATATATATATATATATGTACGTTATCTACTTACTTCGATTCAAGTCAATATGGAAAGGAAAACCTCGCTCATGCGTACATACGACCTACCGTCTCCATGAATGGTGTCTTTCATTTCATTTATCTATCTGTTATATATATATATATACAGAATATATATGATATATAAATCATTTTTTTAAATCTAGATGTATTTAAATCATGATATAAGTAATAATAATATCATGAAATACAACTCCAAACACGTAGGATAAATGAAACGATTTTACCGAAAACACTGCTTTAACATGGGATTGACAAAAGAACGGGTAATATAAAGTCATAAGTGAATAATATATGATATCATAAATATTATTACGGTTCTATTACAAGTTAATAATATTTTTAAACCCACTATACAGGAGTTTCAGACACTTATGGATGAAATTGGAACTAAGGTAAGAGATAGTTTTGCAAATCTCATTTTTATCCTACATTGCTTATACGTAAGTATTTACTGGGGTTATATTTTTTCATCCATTCCCATAAAAATGTTTTTCATAATGTTTTTAATATTCTTACATGTATTTTAAAAGTCATGTTTACCCCTTTTGACTTTTACTCTGTGTTATGGAAGGAATCTTTCTTTTGTTTTCCATACGTGGTACTTTTTGACTTTTCCGTTAAAAGTATGAGGAGAATTTTTTTTACTTATATGGCGTGAATAGATTTTTACGGTTTCATAACACCAAATTTTTATGAATATTCATCTAAAATATTTCACGATTATTTTCAAAAAAATCCTTTACTTTTAAAATTGAAGGGAATTTTCTGATAAGAAAAATGATTTTATAGAAGAAATGATTTTTCTTCAAGAATTCATTTCAAGTGTTTTGTCAAAACTATTTTCCATATAAGATGAAATTATTTAGTATTATTATGTTTCAATTATAAAGACTCTATTATTTATATGGTTTTATTCTTTTTATGATGAAATGATATCCATTTGTATTATATGGATTATGTTATGATGGGATGATGTTTATGAAAGCCATTTTATTCTTTGGGTTATGTGAATGGTTAACATTTATTTTGTGTCATAAGTAATTATGATTTCATTAGGAGATGGGTGGGACCTTTATCTCCATCCAATTAAGTGGGTAAAGATTTATATATCATGAGATAGACCTGGATGGAACGGTAAGTTAATCAACTACATTGATACAGGACTGGAATGAGGAGTGAACTCGAATCATTAAGGTAATTTGTCCACTAAGATGGTCTTGGAAACAATGCCTTGACTACTATAGAAATCATATCATGTTCTTAATGGTTTTCCGTAGTTACATGTATTATTCCCATGCTATTTTATCATGGTTAATGTTGCTTTATGATCTATGCCTTATGTACTGCCAAGATTTATTTCTCAATATTTTGATGAATAAACATTTTGTTATTGTTTTTTTTAAGTTTAAATGTATTTTATTTGTTTTATTATCTCTATGCTTACCCTTACTAATAATTTGATCTCAACCTTTATATATTTTTTCCCTAGGATTTAAATAATGGTTTTAGGTAAGAAAACAAAGAGGAAGATCTTTATGGGAGATGTTGAAGATCATTCACCATGATTAGAAGATTATGTTCCGAGTTTCCAAAGACAGTAAAATATTACGGTCCTTGAGTGTTGGTTTTTGTTATGTATTAATTATTCCACAAAAGTAATTTAATGTACATGTACGTCAATATTGGGTCTCTAAACTACTCCACGAGGTTGATGATTTTCACCAGTAATTCCTTTTTTCAAGGACAATAAAAAATAAGTATTAGCAATTTATCCCATTATAATAAGGACTTTCTATTGACTTTTGGTTATTTTATAAAAAACCTAAATATCCACAACATAGTTAGAGAATATTAAAATCCACCACTATAGATTCTAATAATACAATACTCCAATAAATCCTTATATATTGATTTTATTGATAAAATATACTTCTAACTTAATTACTACAAAAACTGATAGATGTGATGATATTTAATAAAACATAATATACAAATATTAAATGTCCCACATGATTCCATTAAATAGTGATATAGGAAAAACAAGATAGATTAATAAACATGCATGTATCCAATTTATAACACTGCCAAATGATTTTTCAAACTTATTGAAGAAGATTTTACAAAAGGTATAGAAGCATCAGTAGAAATGATATTTATTCAATCAGATATATCAAAACATGTATATGACCAATGTTTAGTTCTAAATGAAATGGAAAACTCTTATTGTATAATAAAAAAGTATCTTTATACAGATATACATTTATATATTGTGAATAATGATATATCCGAATTTATCTTGATGATCGAATAGCTCTAGGTCATACCAGCTTCAGAAATATCGTATAAAAAATTACAATTATTTTAATTCAAAATCTGTTCAAGAGAGTTATAATACCTCTTAGAAATTTTAATGATTCAATCTATTTTATAAGAGATTATTAAATTAGTCTTAATAATATTTAACGATATATTTACCCTTCATGAGACCAATAGAGAAAACCTAGATAATATCTTATATATAAAACATTGTCACTGACTTTTCAAATTAATGGTTCCTTCACATAACTATAAAAAACAAAAGTATGGTTCAAATCATATGGTTGATTAAATAAGTAAGTTTTATGAAAAATAAATTTATTTCTAAAATTAATATTTTCTTCCAAATATTGGGAATCTAATCCATACATCTCCTTCCAAACATAGGGTTTCTAAACCATAGGATACACTTATAATTTTATGGTGTGAACATGGTGTCTATATTACATTCAAAATATATCAAAACATACATAATAAAATTTCATCACACATATTAACAACATGTGAACATTTATAGAATTAACATTCTAACGAATATAACCTTCAAGAAAATAAATTAACAATAAAATTTATTAGTAAAATAAATGTGTGTGTTAGTGATCATTGAAATCAAAAAAAAAATTAAAGAAATTGTTTAATGAATAAACAAATTCTCTATAGTTGAATATCACTCAATAAATAAGAATATTTTGTTTCTGGTATCTTAATAAACTAAACTATAATGGTCTTTGGCCATGTTTTTTAAATGTATTGAATATTTATTTAGGAATTTATGATATCTGCCTATTAAAGTATTGTGTGATTATATTCTGTACCCCTTCACTGAGTTGATGGCAACAATTTTAAATTAAATGCATGAATGTTTTACTATCTAGAGAAGTGGAGGATGTGGGAGCCTTCTGTCAGATAGAGTGATACGAATAAAGATAATAGCTACATATAAGTACTCCCCATGATGTTTGGATGATATGGGAAAAAGTTACACACAATTAAATCAACTCTATTAAATTTGAGGTATCAATTTTGATTAAAAAAATGTGAAATCCATTATAATCATCCTTTTTTTCCTTAATCAATGTAAATCAATATTCCACCATATAGTAGTCCTCAAATTTTATCAACATAAAATTATTTTCTTGAATTATCTTGCATTCATTTGATTTTTTTCTTCCAATACTCTTGTCAATGAATAACTGAAGTCTTCTCATTATAGTGTAATTATTTATGAGTATTGTCTATATAGTTCAAGATGAAATAGTGTATGCTCATTTAATAGTACTTTTTTCCTCCTTATTTAAATTTTAGGTACAACTATTTTTGTGTATAACAACAACATATTTTTGATCCATACATATTTTTCAAATTATTTGATGGATTTTCTAATGGTTAATATTAATAAAGGTGTTTCAAAGATTTATTTAGTAGCATCATTTCATCTTATTTCCTTATAAGATAGATTTTGGTATGTAGTTCTTGATTCCTTGTACATATTATTAAATTTAGTGTCATTTCATTGTATACTAGATTTAAGGGAATTTGGTGTGGGTATGTTTTAAGTGGAGAAGATTGAGGACATGAATTTCTCATTGTGGAGAATGAAAATAGAGTGTTTTTTACTATATAAGGACATCAATCAGCCATTGATTGGTTCTAAGATGAAAAAAATGAAGACTGGATAATGGGAGTGGATATAGAATAATGAATTAGGGTTAATAAGGATTCTATTACCTAGTAAAAAGATTTATAATATCTAAAAAATTAAATCCACGTCAAAAAATTTGAAGACCCACACATATATGTATAAGAATCAGTCAATAATGAATAATTTGTACCACTTGTATTGGATGTTTATCATGACAGTTTTATACCCTATACCATTATAATATCATATCAACATATTCAACATCATATGAAGGTTTTTGGTGTCAGTTAAGGTGAAAATTGTTGAACTAGGATGGGTATTGTTTTTATTTTCATCCCTCCCTAAGCCTCCAGATTCAATGTCTACGATAGTGTAAAAATAAATTCATAAGGATTACCCTATATTTATAGTTCTGATTGACCTTAACTGGAATGAGGACCCTTATTGGAATGAGATCCTGACCTAATCATGTAATTCATATTAAGTGAATCATAGAGGGAAATTCAAAAGAAACAAAAGGACAGAGAAATGGGAAAGAAAGAATCCGTCTGATCAGGATTAGTTATGTTGATGGTGGTATCATGTGTTGTAACTATGGTAAGAACGAACGTATAAAGAAATATTGTAATGAATAAAGAGTGAATTCCAAAAAATATTCTTTAGATGTGGATCTTTGATTCATGTATCAAAAGGTAATATTGTTCTACTATAGAATATATCTAACTAGATTGATTGTTTTATTATTGAAACTATCACTTCACTAAAATTAAAATTTGATATGGGGAATATGAAGAAACATATTACTATATGATATGATGAGATTCATATTGAGGATGAACAGGAACTTGAGATTATGGAAATGGGTGACATTTTCATTTAGACAAGGAATATATGTGAACTAGAGTTGAAGGCTTGAAGACACATTCTAGGGTTGATGAAGAACTTAATTTCAGTATGATAGTCATATGATGGATGTTTTTTGTACTATATTTAGTAATAGTGAATGGATGATTTCACATTGTTCTATGGTTGTGTCTAAATGAATGATGGATGGCTCATTAAACTACAAATGTGTATCCAAATTTATGATTCATACCAGATGAATAACATAATAAAAATTATTTCCTGATCAATGAGTTTAGTTAAGTGATAATGTAATGAAATTCCTCATCACAAATGGAATATTTAAGATCTGTACCATAGATTATGGGCCAATGCTTGATTTTATTATTCAAAATAAAAAAAAGTTATCCTTAATATAATTGTTAGTCACTATGTGTCTGAATTCTATAGCTAGTTCAAATAGATGTTCGAGGCCCCCGTCTTGTTCGTTGAAATGGTAGGTCATTGTTCTTTGTATCTTTCATTGAGTGTAAAACACCTAAATTTTGGTTGTTATTTATGAAGAATAAATCTGAATTGTTTAAAATCATTATTTCATTGAGATTCATGGTGGAAATGAATATCTATAGTAATATCAAGATCACGATTTTAGTTATTGGTGTGGAGTATTGAAATATGATAGTTAATAGATTCTATTGGTGGAAATACATATGGATTAGGGAGACCAAAATAGGTAATCTGAAATATAATAAACTCCTAGAGACGGGGAAAAGAAAATTGTATGCAAATTAAAATATTATGGGAATTATAATTGGATTCCCAAGGGTGTTTTGGGATGAATTGATGAATTGTGTGACATACTTTTAAATTGGAATTCGTCATCTCCATTGGGATATGATCTAATGTATTTTGTATTCTTCAATTAGGGATAAAATTAACCATAACTAAGTCATTGGTGCACTCATGTACATCCTAGTTGATGTCATGGAATGGGAAAATCATAAGCTATATCCTAAGTATGTTAATTTATGGGAAATGAAGACAAATATTTTTGTATCTGAGTATAGAAAAACCCACTTCATAAGGTGGCCATAATTTAAAATTTGAACTTTTTTAAAGGGGTTATATGGACTTTTTAGAACTCAGTAGAAGTTATATATGATTCAGAATTTCTATAAGTTCCTAAAGATCATCTAAATTCACATATTGATGTTGTGTATGATCCATAAAAGATATGATATACATTATTAATTGGAACACCTAACTATTAGAAAGTTATAATGGCTGATAATAAGGTTCCAATTATGTTTTCATGGACAAAATACAAGAAAGGTCTATGTCCACATATATTCATGGCCTAGATTAAAAATAAAGTGCATTGGAATATAGAACACTCTAATTTACAATACCATACAGAGTCGAACCATAGAAGGAGTTATATAGATCAAATAGGGTAAGGCACTGAGTTCACGTGTATGGTAGCTAGTTTTATTTGTAACATTAAATAGAAAATTTATTTCCTAACATCTTGCAAGATTATATAAATATAAAATACTCAAATCATTTGGCGTTTACAATGAGGGATAACAATTATTACCTCTATGTGTCTGTAATATGGGAGATATAATATATTCTTGTTGGGAAGAAAGTTCTTCATAATAAATGAAATTATCGTTTGAAGGAAGACTATATTATAAAGTATGTAGAAGGTTTGCCTAGTCATGAAATGGATTCCACGAAATGAAGTTATAGGCATCTCATATATCTTTACATTGATAGTTATAAAAATTATAAAATGGATGACACTTAGTACAATTTCCATGGATTATTTTCATCTAGATATGTTTGAGGTTAATATATTATTCTTTTATAAGGACATGGATGAGGAGATAAATATTGAAAAAATTGACTGGTTTCATAATGAATCACAACCATGACTTTTTTTAAATAGTATGTGAAGAAATTATGTTTTAATATAAGAAGGAAGGTCAAATAAGTATAAATTCAACTCATTTCTTATAGAGGATATGAATATCCTGAGTAATACTGAACCTTGATGATACTAGAAGGTAGATAATGGTGTGTGTTTTATTATTTTTCTTCTCATCACTAATGATATGATTATTGGTGGTCTTAGTAAGTGTTGGTTTAATTACCAAAATGGAAAATTGTTTTATAGATTAAAGATACAATATCTCTTCCTGAAAAATAGATTTTGGAAAATGGATGTTAAGGGAATTAAGTTAAATTACTTGGTACCTGAGCCAATCAAACTATATTTGGAAGGTAGTGGAACACTTAAATATGGGTAAGGTATAACCAGTTACCACACCCCAGGAAAGAAATATTAAATTACAAATTGAGAAGTCTTCATGAATTTAATCTAACATAGGAAACCTAAACAATATATGTTTTTCATTAGAATCTAAAATCTTTTTGTATTATATAGTTATTACCCGATTGGTCATTCCACAATTAAATGGGGTTGTTATCAAGTCAATATTGGATCCCTAATGATAACATTTGGATCCAATGAAATAGAGTCATGGGTACCTAATCGGTTCTTTAAGAAAGTAATTTTTATTTGGAACAAAATTATCATTGACGAGGTTTGTTTAATTTGACATTAAAAGATGTTGAGACACATAGAAAAGTACTACCATATTTGTTTTCAATTTTGGTTGAACAGAAGTTATATGGATGTAAAATCATCAAATGATAGTTTTACTCTAGAAAATGAGAGAGAATTAAGATTCATTAAGATAAAGTTGGACATAAATGATCTTGTTAAAGATATAGATAAAAGATCATGGTTATATGATAGATGATTATATATTATTTTTTAATTCCTAATTTTTAATTCACTTGGAAAATATTATGACATTCCATTCTAGGATGAGATATATTTAGCTGGAAATTTATTTTATATGGATTTTTGGGGAGGATAATTATTATATCTATATAAGAAAAAAAGATATATTCTAACAATGACCAAAAAATTAGATTTACTCAGTTACAGATTCACCTAAATTGGGGTAGGATAATAGGAATCATTGTGGGGGAAATTCAAGATATAATGATAGATTGATGGATATAAGCATATATGTTTTAGATAATAAATATGTTGATGGTAAATCCTTGAAAAAATGAGTCTAAAGTAGAATATTGTGAGTCATGGCTACGAAAACCATTTTTGATATAAGGAATTAGATCCAATGGAAGTAAAAATTATTGTGCTCTAATTTATGATTGATCATATGGCAATGGAGGATAATTAATTATCAGGATTTAGGTATCTATAAGGTTCACAACTAGTAGTTACAAACCAGATCATCTGATAGTATGAATAACAGATATGAATGTAAGATGATCTGTTGATATGATTTGTAGATGATTAGAAAATATGATTTGGATATGCAGTCAATAATTAACCCTTTACAAAGTAATGTAAACCAATGTGAAATCAGAAGCACCCATAGTGTAACATAAGGTCACTTTAAGTGATTGAGAGATTTTGACTAATTAGATAGATAGTTTTGAAGTAAATACAATGTTGGAAAACTACCCATATAAATCATAATATTTGGTGATTTTTTACACCAGATGCACTCAAATATTTTTAAATTGATAGATCACTTATGATTTGAATAATTATTAATCAATTTTAATCATCCTATATTTCTTCAAAAAATTTAAATTAATGTTCCCCAATGGATTGGTACTCACATATGTAATAGGTATAATTATATTTTTCTCTTTTCCTTTAATCTTTCGATTCTTATCTTCCAACACTCTTCACTATTTACAATCTAATGTTGTGTTTTATAGTGAGGTGATTTATGTGAATGTTCTTCAATATTATGGGTTCCATTACACAGTATCATTTTACAGTTCCTTTTAACCACATTTAGTATGTTTCAATAGATTAATTGAAGACAATAATGTTCACAACAAGGCATTGCACTTTTAAAATATAAGCAGAAAAACATAAAAGAAAAAATTTTCCACACATTTTAAAACAAATGAATATGTATGAAAGAAAAATATATATAATATTATCTAATAATTTATTGGAAAACACATCAAAAATTTCTCCACCTACTCCATTCTATATTATATTTTTGTTCAGTGTAATAATTCCACAAACCACCCCCACTCAATCCTATAAAGTTGAAAAATAAAAAATATTAATAGTTTGTTTATACATGTATACACATTGGGTTCCTAGTCTAACCTCTAATATGGTAATTGAATAGCAATAATAGAGACTCAATGAATGAATTCAATAATTAGAGTTACAATTATCATTGAAACTAGAATAATTATAATTTTGTTAAATCAACCAAAAAATCCCTCCAAACCACCACCATTATCATCTTTATATCATAAAGCAGACCCACCCACCAATAACCATATCATCTTATCCCCACCCCTATAATAGTATCATAAAAACAACTACCACCCACATTATTGTGCAGATTATAAAACTTCAACAATTATAATTATAAAATTATATTACTACAATAATAATAATTATATCTATTGGAGGAATGTAACATCTCCCCACTACATTATCCAATAGAAATACCACATACCAAACACCACCAAAATATATGAGAATATCTCATCGTATAGATAATACCAAAAATCCCACAAATCTCGATAAGCATGATCTATAATATAATATGGACACAATTTTGTTAAAATTACTTATAATTAAAAACAATAAGTAAACATAACCACATTAAAATAAACACCTATCATCACAGAATATATGTCACACTAGATACCTCATTCTTCTACTTCCATGATTCAATTTCAATAAAATATATTGATGTTAATGTAAAATATATTCCAACAACCCTCAACCATGATTTACTTATTAACTAATAAAGCTTCATTCCTTATAAAAATAGTCTTCTATTTTTAAAAAATAATGTAAAAAAAACTACAAATAATAACATTCATATGAAAAAATAGATTTTAAATTCCAATGATTTTATCTCATATTGAAATAAAAAAATCAATATTCACACGTTATCAAAAATTAGACTTATATAAAAAATTTCCTACTTATTTAAAATATTCCTATTTAAATTTACGGGAATAACTATGTTATTGATTTTATTCCCTATTCAAACACAATTATGTTTATATTTCCTTGACCTCGTGGAAATTAATTGTTTACCAATAATAAAATCAACCTATTTATAAAAATATAATGGACTAGAATAAAAGATAAGTTGTAATCCATTAACTCAATAAGAGGATCAAACTGTTGGAAAATCAAAAATTGAAAATCAATTCCATAAACAACCAAAATCTTGAAAATCTATCACCAAACATAGATCATGTAATATCAGTCTAAAAAATTTAGGGACACTATGATTCACTAAGGTTTTCATTAAACACTAATGTTGAGCTACAAAGATACCTATGGTTCTCGATATGTAGGAAATTTTTAATGGGAGGTAGAGGGATCAAAAATTTTATTATTGGAAAAAAAATAACTATGATGTGGTTTCTAAACCATGATTTGGTTTGAGCTGATAAGTGTTGATTTATAATTCATAATGACCAACCTCCCCACCCCTTTAAATCTACCACATTTCTTCCATATTTACTATATATAGTTTGACAATACTATGTCTTGGTAAATAAAACACATCTGAGTCACTTTAATCTCTCTTCTAAATAATTAGATAAGCATAATTTTTTTATCACTTAACGGTGCCAATTTTTTTTATGATAAACCAACAATATAAATATCTTCCTCCAATTACATATTAGTATTTATCGAAAATACTACTCTAAATAATGACAAGGAAATTTGGGATTCTTCTATAATCACATCATGGGGTTAAATCATTTTTTTACTAACCAATTTTCAAACCTCATAAAAAATTCCTACCCTTCATTCAACCACTGTATATTGGAAAAAATTGAATAACTATCATGAATATAGCCATAACTATTATTAAACAAGAGAAACCATGTCATAGTGAGGACTAAACCAATATATATTTTCCTAGAAAGTTCAAATAACTTGTCTCAACCAACAATTCAAATCCAAAAATATCCCAACCAGCTTCAAAAAATTAACATAACTATGTAATGGACCAATAAAATATAGGCCTCTAAATTAAATATCTATCAAATGATTATCACTACCATGAATAAGAAAAATAATTGGAATGAAAAACAAATCAAATATACATACACCCCATGATATACTGCTCAAATAAAAATTTATCCATTGAAAGAGATCAACATACTATAAAAAGAGAAAGAAAAATATCAATGATATGAACATATCAACAAATTTATATTTCATTAAATGAAAAAAATTAAAAACTCTATTTAAAAATCCCACATATCTACCTATGACTCCCATATTCATTCCTCTGTACCACCATTCCTCCATAAAACATCTTCAATGAAATTATATATCCTCCTAAAACCTTCACATGTAGATTTTGAATAAATAAATTTCATTCCATGAATGTCTCATCCTACCCCACATCTAACTCAGTCCAATTGATGATGTGGAAGTTACCATGATTATACAATCAAAGATATGATTACTAATGTACGTTGTGAACCCACTACATTTTAGATGGGAGTTCCAACCTATTCGACACCTCTCTAACTAAATATAAAAACTCAAAATTGTATGATAATCCATTCATAAACATTTCAGCCTATATTAAACCTTCACTTCAAAATTTGAGGAGAATAATTTAAGAAAACAAGTTCTCTAACACTAAAATCTAAAATCATACCCCTTAGGTAAGAATATAAATTTATTTCAATCATGATATGCTTTCAATATCCCTTTAATCCCTGATACTTTCTTATTCTTACATTTCATATAGTATTTATCAATGATCATTGCCTCTCAAACCTTGATATTGTAAAAAAGGTGTTCTATGATCGCACCTATACATTTCCTCAAAATGTTTCATGTAAATATTTTTCTGATAACTATAATTCTAAAAAACATAACCAATACCAAATATTAAACACAGGATCCACTAAAATCACCAATAAATGAATGTAAAATATCTTTCAGTAGCTAAATAATATGATCTACCTCCACATACATCCATGGATAAAATGACATGGAAAGGCATTACTAAAATAAAAAAATCACACTTTCCATCCAAACATGCGAGCTAATGTGATTATAACTTTCACAAATGATCATAGTCATAAATCCTTGTATCCTTACTAGTGCAACCATATACCAACTTAATAACACATCCATTGTATTAGATATACCACATTATTAACACATCCATCATAATAGACTACTTAAATACTAAGAAATGAGATGGATTCCTTAATATATCAATAAAAAACAAATAACATCATATAACAAAATAACCTAGGGAAATAATTTAATGAGATGAATAGGAAAAAATATCATTTCAATGGAAGAACTTTTGAAATTTATACCATTATAGTAGAAGATAAATTCTATGAATTAATGTTCTAGTAATCAATAAACTAAGATATGAAATCTATCATGGAATCCATTATAACAACCCACAAAAAATTTTCCATCACGGTATAATCCATATTAAAAGAGTTAAATATACTAATAGAGACCAGTTATGGAATTCATATAGAATAGTTTATCATATATTCAATTAAATAATTATATTTTCCTGGAATAACACCTGATGTTATCCATCATCTTACCATCTATCCTGAGAATCCCCAAATATAATATGACCTAACTAAACTAACATATTATGTTATCCAAATTGATACTCATCCACTTATTAAACCATTGGAGAATATTTTGTAATCTTCTTTAAATAACCTCAACTACCAACATCATAAATATCCAAATATAAATCTATGAGATTCCCTATTATCATTCTATCATTTCATTGAATATGAATAAAATCTCTATAATTTATTCTAAAAAACTATTTACTAATAAATTTACATAACCAAAATTATAATAACACTAAAAATAATGATGTCATGAACCAACCTGGGTTGACCCGGAACCGGTCACCCAAATCGGTCCATGATAAGGCCCGAAGGGCATTCCCAATCCCCACGAGCTAGAAACTAGTGTCGGGCATCAAAACATACAAGTGGGAACAATTTATCCTGAAATAAATAAACCAGGACATGATAGATAAATGAACCATACAATCCAGAAAAATCAACAACTCACAGAAATAATATAAACAGATCCAACTATAAAATACAACACATAATGTTGAAACTAAAATTAAATAATTAAACCAAAACAAACAACATAAACCACTAACACATGATCTCTATGTGACCTTTTCATCACCTCCAACCCCTAGACCAGCTATTCTCCAATCACGATCACCTACTAGGGAAAACCTATGCAAAATTAAACCTACAAAATATATTCGGTCTACCAACATTGAGTGGTATACGTAGGGTGTCAGCTTGACATCTCCATTGGTAAAAACAAAAAAATCCCTTCCACTATTTCCCAAAAACATTCCATTAACAGTAGTTTGAAATAAATTTAGAAAAATTTATTTTTATACACGTTAGAAATTTAAAACAAAAAACATGATTCATTGCCTGAAAATTTTTAAAACCAAATACCCAAAAGGAAACAAGGAGGTTCTTCTTTTTTATTCAAAAAATATTCTTAGAAATCCATAAAAAAATACATATTCACAGTTTTCCTAATCAAATACCAAAACTAGGTGAAAAGGATCATATTCTACAAAACAAGGGAAAATACTCTAATTTTACTCATATTTAGGAAACATGGGAAATATTAGGAACAGAGAGGAGGACCAAACCATACAAATACATGTGACTCATCCTCAATACATCTCTACCTGATGACATCAAAATGCCCAAATGACCGATTTTCACCCCACCTGGTCGATTGAGAGGCCTAATCCCATAGAAATAATAACAAATATATTCCCCTTCTATGGGCCACTAGAAGTGCGCAATGTTACTAGCGCAACTATCATTATCAATAAACCACTTTTCTATGATAGGTTCCTATGATATGTTTTTTAAGGGGGAGTTCCCTGAAATTCAAATCACAGCTCATATATATATATATATATATATATATATATATATATATATATTTATATCCAAAAACACCACACAATCTGAAACCACCTCATCCACTTCAATTTCAGTCCCCTGCCTTAAAATAATCACTATACAAGAGAAGTACCATACCATGGACCCTCCCAATTCATGACCAACCAACTAGGTAGGAGATCCAACTCAAGAAAGGTTTTCAAAATAGCCATTTCAAAATGACTAATGGGCCTTTTTCTTCACAACATTTAACCATTTACTAGAAACACATAAAAACCAATTCCAAAACATTACCAAATATCATTTTTAAAATAACATTTCTAAATGGGCCTTTAGACTATGTTTTCTCCAAAAATTTCCCAAGTAAAATTTTGAAGCCAAGTACAAACACACAAAGCATATAAAAGTTCCAAATGGGAATTAAGTCAACCAATCTAGGGTATGTTTACCAAGTAGAAATAATCACCTCAAAAATCATTTATCTATAATAATAAATTCTATTTTGACTAGTCCCTTTCCGATTAACCTTTATGATTCACACACACACCCTAACATGTAACACTTGAAAAACAACCTATATTTCAAATCCAATTTACCAATATAAGTTGAAACCATAAAAAATATACTCCAAGGTTCTAAATGGGACTTCAACCATTTAAATAAACCATTTAATCTGTACCATAAATTTTATATCATTCCACACATTTGAAAACAACTTAAGTCATTTTAAAAAACATGGGACCATTTATCAAAATAAGAAATGAAATGGTGAGAAATAAAATATTTTTAGAAAACCATGGTAGGAGGAAAGGACCTCTCAAAATGTTATCATCATTTGAAGGTGCATCCATGGGTGCACTCCGTACATCCATTGGATGTGACCCATCCAATAGAATAACAAGAGACCATTTACCAAAATTTTTTAAATGAACTACAAACACACACACCAACCACTATCACATTGAAACATTTCGCTAGGTTCCATGTTTCATAAAGCAAACTGATAGAAAACAAAAAAATTACATAAAAAATGTTTTTATCAACAAACACCACCCAAAATATCCGTCATTACCCTATGAAAAATCTAGACAATTATTAAACAGAAATGGAAAGGAATTTACATGTGCATTAATGGAAATGTTTCCAAAAAACTAATTTTAATCGAATCAACTAACAAGAAATAACTACAAAGAATTAACTAATTATGTAATGTAGGTACAAAAAAGGCTTCAAGAATTAAAGAACAAAAATCCAGAACAACATGGGTTGAAATTGGGTTAAAGGGAATAGAAATTACTAAATCCAAGAATTATTCATGACCATGATTTCTAACTCAAACTTCAACCTACTCATGTACACACACTTCCACAAATGTGGGCACACATGGAATTGTTCGCATCACCTTAAAAAAATTAATTGGAACCCAAAATTAGCATTGAAGGTACCAACAGATTCCCAAAAAAATACCAGGGACACACATAAACCATAATACCCTAATCTATGTGTTGTAATACCAATTAGTGGTATTAGACTCTTACTTGAAGCAGTGGTGGGAAAAAAAATCCACCGGCCTATCACTTTGTGGTGGATGCCAGATTATGGACTAATGAGTCCCAATACACCATTCGCATATCTGAAGGGGAGTTGTAAATCGGCGAAGAGGGTAGATGGATGGAAGGGGGAACCAAAGTTTGGTGGTGATGCTGCGAATGGGGTTTATGGCCATCCTAGAAGTTTCAATAAAGGATGCGCACAGCGGGTTTGGTCCAGGGGTCACATGCCATGAAGGGATTAGGGTGGCTGGATATGGAGATGGTTGGAGCGGGGTTCGTCACCAGTGATAGAGAGAAGGGAAGAGGGCAGGGTGCATTCATGGTTATAGGGAGAAGGTTGGGAACCCTCGATGGTCAGAGTAAAGGATAAGGGTCTCCATGCTTGTGAGGTAAATAGAGGAAGGTCGCTTCTGCACTGCAGGTTAAGAATGAGAAGCCGAATGGAGGTTGGGTTGCGCCAGGGGGTGATGCACTAGAGGCTAGGTCTAGGGGGTCATCCTCGTTGATAAGGAAGGGAAGGAGGATTTAGGGTTTATAAAATATTAAAAATAATTATGTTCCTTATAATAATAATAATGTGATGATGATAATAATAATGAAATCAATAATATAAAGAGGATAATATTAATAATTTTAATAGTATTCATAATAATAATAATAATAAATATTAATAATAACTAATAATAATAACATTATTATTATTATTAGTCACCCTCTTACACTTTTTCATCTAATATTACTATTTTTAAACACTGATCATGGCTCACAGTTCGACCGCACGGTCTTCCAGACAGGGCGTCAACCGTGTGCATGCCAAAAATCACCTAGAAATTTTAAAATCAGAAATTTTTTCCTCAGAATAAATCCATAATTAAACTAGAAAATTAAAATACCATGAAAAGAAATAAATAAAATAGGGTCTAAGGTTGGGGTGTGACAATTATCCCCACCACAATCACCTTCTTCCCCCAAAATGTCACCAATCTGACAGTTAACAAAAAACCTGAGTCCATGCCCACATAAAACTAAGAAAAACCGAAAGCCCCATGGTGACCATTCCAAAAATATAGAATATCCAACCTATTCAAGGAGAACCATTTCCTGATATTACGGGGAGAACACAAGATGGTTTCCCCCAACACGAGAATTCACTAACACTGAAACCTTGAAACCGAAAAACAACACCCCTAGGGGGGGATACGTGGGAAATCCCAAACCAAACTCATTCATATACCCCACCTAGACAGAACATCATCCAATATACTTAAACAAAAACATTTCTATGAAACAACCCAATAACTGGGGATAAGAAGTTAACTCAACACCTCTCACACCGACCGAATAAAATCCTCTCCACAACCGGATACTATGGAATTCCTAGCCCGAACTCAACCCACTTTCTCAATGATTATAGAACAACCCCACCACCTGGATTAAAACCAATATAGGGAAAACCAGAACAATAGAATACTAGCAAGGAGGAATCCCTTACAAAATAGAAACACACTAGAGTAAAACCCATATAGAGGTGTCGGAACTAAGAAAGGGCCCAGAAACACAACCCATTAATTTCAAGAAACTGAACATCCATCTAATGAACATAGCTGAGACCAACTCAAAACCAGAACAAGTCTGTTTATTGAAGGTTGCACCCCCATTATAGGGAAATGAATGATTTGAAATCCACACTAAGTGAATATAAGATCGCTTGGATTGCGGTATAATGAGATCATGACACCGACAAAACAAGGGTGATCTTATAAAGGTTACAAGAATATAACAAGGAATACTTAGATATTTCCATCCCAACTCTGAAAACATAATCCAAACTGATTTTCCACACATACTCAGTGACTACTGAAAATGCACAAGCTTCACCATGAGACCTATGATTTGGGCAATGATGGCTGAAGCATATCCTACCTCACAATCAAGCATTTCTATCCTCTGATCCCCAACACATTCTTCCGCATGATGATTCAAATGACTACTATGATGGTGAATTTTCAAATGGATGCATCATGAGGGACTGGAATTCCTGAATTGGCCAAGATGGTGGCACACAAGAGAATGTTTAGAAAAAAAAGGATTCAATATCGAAGAAAAAGATTCTTCATAAACATGTCCCCCCGGCACACCCAACTCCCTAGATGGGGAACCATCACAAAAACTGACTACCCTTTAACCACACCCCAAATCATAATGAAGATGTGGCACCCAACCTCCACTAGTCCAAAACTGGACCATCCATGAAATCTGAGATAAAATAGGCTCTAAAAAAGGTGAGAGTTCCCAACCAACTAAAGACGTTCTATGATATTATCAAACCACTCAACTACTTATAATAGACATCAAACTCCACGAAGGATAAGCAATGCCCAAGAAGAACTAGAAACTAGGCATGACTCACTGAAAACATTAGTGACCTTTCTAGTCAGCATACTTTGAACTACATGAAAAACACAACAGAAATTGGTATCAATCCAAAACTCAATCAAGGCAATAGACCAAGTCAAGGGAAACATGCCCATAATAAAAACATAAACAAAACAAAGTACAAAATTAATCATACAAAAACCTACATTTCTTACTAATTTTAAATTCACCTATGCACCTTATGAACTATCACGAGTGCATTCATCCAATCCTGCCTACATCATCTGTGGACAAGTTCCCTCCCACACACTCTCCATATATACCAACAAACAAGTGGTTCTCTATAAATAAATATAGGGTCTAAATATCTCCTTATTTTATCAAATCAGAACACAGACCAAATTCTCCAACTTGAAATTCTTCCCATTTAAAAACCCACATTACCCATTTAAAACAATTTGAGGAAAGCATTCCCATTCCAAAACCATTTTCCATTTAGAAGTCATCTTTTAACATCAAAACATACTCGTATCCCCAAAAATAAAAACAAAACAAAAAAATAACTGACTATTAGATAGAGGAACTAGTGGTTATGCCTAACATAGAAATATGGTGGTGAGACCTGCCCCAAGTAATCCGTGACACTATGAAGACCTTTAACAAGACACTAAGACTTCATATGGGTCACCATTCCATGTGAGGCCACATCATAACCAATTTTTTCTCCATTTTTATCCCTCAATACAAAAAAACCCAAGACGAAAGATATTGATGCTGGACTACCCCTAGTGACTCAAAAATCAGTGAAAGTAAGAGTTTGTGATGATCTTCAGGCACCTACCTCTAGAGTATCGATAGTCCTAATATCCTTCTAACCTGACTCATCCAAAATTATAACATATCTAAAAAATCATAACCCACCTTTTAGATCATTTTGTCACAAACAATCCTAGTCTGACCATTAAATGGTCACTCGAGATGCTCTGTGACAAGGCTTAAAGGGTGTTCCCAATCCCCACGGCCTGGAAACAAGTGATGGGCATCAAAACAAACAAGAGGGAACAATTTAACCGGAAAAAAATAAACATGGACTAGTTAGATAAATGATCCGTATAAATTACATAGTGCGGAAATCATTCTTAACAAATATCATTTTAATGATAGGTTCCCATGTTTTGTTTCCCAAGGTGGTGTTCCATGAAATTTGAACAACAAGACACATATATTTGTATAGCCAAATACACCACACAATCTGGCACCACCTCATCCACCTTAAGGTTACTCGCCTACAATAAAATAATTATCATACGTGGGAAGTACCATACCCAAAACCCTCCTATTTAATGATCAACTAACTATGAAGGAGACTCAATTCAAGATATGTATTCAAAATAGCCATTTTAAAATGTCGAATTTTCTTTTAGCGTCATAATATTTAACCATTTACGATAAACACTTAAACACCATTTCTAAAACTTGACCAGACATAATATTTATAATAACATATCCAAATGGTCTATTAGACCAATCATTCACCAAAATGATTCCAAGTTCATTTTTATAGACAATTATAATCACAAAAATCATACAAAAATGTCAAACGAGATTTATCCTATACCCATCTAGGGTACACTTATAAAAGAAAAAGAAACACCTTAAAACTAATTTTCCAAAAATAATAAATTCAATTTGTACTAAGTCCTTTCCCATTGGACTTTATGTTTCACACACACACCCTAACATGTCACACTTTCCAAGGGGCCTTTTTTTCAAATCAACTTTACCAAACTATGTTGAAACCAAGAACAAAATACTCTACAGTTCCAAACATACCTTCAACAATTCAAAGAATCCATTTAATAAATACCAAGCATGTCATAAATTTCCACACTCTGGAAACCACCTAATGTATTTTTGAAAACCATGGGACCATTTATCAAAATAAGAAAAGAAAGGGTGAGGATGAAATTATTTTTAGAAAACCAATGTTCCAGGAAATGACCTCTCTAAATTTGAATGTCATTTAAAGGCCCATCTTTGGGTGCACTCCATGCATCCATTCTATGTTCCTCATCTAATCTCATAACACGAGAGTGTTTCCCAATCATTTTTAAAGAACTACACACACAAACACTGTCCACTTACACATTAAAACATTTCATTAGGTTCCAATTTTCATAAAGCCACTCTATACAAAAAAATCCATAAAAAAAATTTAATCATCAAACACCGCCCAAAATAACCAAATTTTTTTTTGAAAGAACCTAATAATTATTCAGACCCAAATGGAATTTCATTTACATGTGAATAAATGGAAAATTATAAAAAACATAATTTTAATTGATTAAACCAATAAGAAAGCACTACCATAAATTAACAAAGTATGGAATGAAGGTTTCAAACTTGTTTTTGGAATTTAGGAAAAAACCGAAGCACTACATGGATTCAAATTGGGAGAACGGGCATAGAAACACCTATATTAAAGAATTGAAAAAACCTATGATTTCTAACTCAAACCACCACCTACTCACATACACACACTTCCATACAAGAACGTGCACTAGGGATTTTTTGCAACATCCTATAATAATTAACGAACACCCAAAATTAGAACGACAAGGACCAAAAAACATTCAAATATATACCATAAAATCACATAAACCATAATACCCTACATTAAGTGGTGAAAAAACAATTAGCGGGTTTAGAAACATACCCAAAATAATGAAGGAAAGGCAATTTTAGTCCATCTGCCTTTCCCTAGGCAACATATGCCAGATTATGGAAAAATTGGTTCCAAGACACAATTTTTATATCTAAAGGGGAGTGGTGTGTCAGTGAAGCAGGATACAGGACGAAAGAGGGCAAAAGAGTAGGGTGGAGATGCTGCGAAGGGGGTTTTGGGCCATGCTAGAAGCTACCGAATAGGATGCGTGTAGAGAGGATCTGGATGAGGTTGCACACCAAGAAGGGATTAGGGAGGGCGGATGGGGAGCTGAACGAAGTGGGGTTCGACCCAGGTGAAAGGGTGAATGTCGGAGGGATGGGTGCGTGCAGAGTTGCAGGGAGCAGGTCGGGCGGCTAGGATTGTCAGAGCAGAGTAGGTGGGTCACTAGGCTGGTCAGAGCAAAGGAGGAGGGTTGATGGGGCACTACATGTCGAGTGGGAGAAGTCGACAGGAGGTTGGGTCGTGCTAGGGGGTGATGTGGAGGAGGCTAGGGCAAGGTGTGTGTAAGCCATGGATGAAGAAAGGAAGTCAGAATTTAGGGTTGAAAGAAATGATTAAAAATAATTATGCTACTAATAATAATAATAACATGATAATAATAATAATAATATGATAAATAATATAATAATGATAATATTAATAATAATTATAGTTTTAAAAATTATTATAATAATAATAATTGATATTAATAATAACTAATAATAATACCATTATTATTATTATTATTAATCACCCTCTTAATTTTTTTAATCTCATCTAATCTTACCATTTTTAAGCAATGAGAAGATTTCATGGTCTGGTCGCATGGTCTTCCAGACCAGGTGAAAACCATGCATAGCCCAAAACTCAACCATAAATTTTAAAATCCAAAATTTTTACCCACGACTAAATCCAAACATCAACTGGGATTATCTGATACCATGAAAATAATTAAATAAAAGAGGGTATGGGGTCAGGGTGTGAAAAAAAATCCCTATAGATTTTCCATATATGATAATATACAATGAAATGTATTATGTTTAGTAAAGAACACAATTTATTTTCTATGAAGATAACAAATTTATATCTTTAGTGAAAACATCACTATTGGTAGATTAAGTAGATGAGTTTTGTAATAGAATTTATGTGTTCACAATTGAATTGAAAAAGGATATAACTTCCCCTACTTCTTCAATAAATACCATAGAATAAAATTAAATGCATCGTAGTAAATATGAAAAAATAATCCTTCCACATGTAAATTTAATATGGGAGTTATAAGTAGATTCTCCATCATAAACTCAAATGAAACTACCAGTGGTGAATCTAGATGGAAGCATTTTTTTATTGTCCCAGGATGATAAGTTAAAAAATATTTCATAGAACTCAAATATAGGCCTAATATAATAATAAATATGCATACCTCATAAATAATTTTTAACACATTTGAATAAATTCTCACCTAAATTTTAAATTTATTCAAATATATTCTTTGATGATAAATAACACAGTAAAAGGATATGAATTAATAATGCCTTGTTTTTTCACATTCTAATATTCCAATATAGACTTTTTTAATGAAGGAGTTTGAATCACTTGGCTGATTCTTGCCTATCGACCGGTAAAGGTTCTGGTGCTCTGCTAATGTGTATAGCAGCACTCGGGTTGAATCCTCGGCGATGATACTTTGTAATATTCGTTTTTTAGTTGATTGTATTCTGATTGGGGGGGGGTTGTTTTCAGATATTATTTGAAGTGATTAATGATTTGTGTTTGATTTAACAATTTGATAAATATTGGGGTGAGTTTATATTTAGGGTGTTAATCTTGTGATATCATGGAGCTTTTCTTTATATTGTAGTTAATGTAACACCCACTTCACAAGATAATGATGATTGGAATTACTAAGTGTTAAGTCTTTAATCCAATCCATAACGTAACATTGGTTTCTAATATCAATCAGATCTTGTTGATGGTTGTGTATTTATGGTTCCAATAATCCAAGGAAACCACATGTTAAAAAAACATGTTTTTAATCCAAGACATGTTAATTCCAACATACACAATGTTAAATTCAAGAATATTCATCGAGCAAATGGTATCAATCACTTAACATACCTAAATTATGACTCACCCCAATAATATATTTACTCAGACATTGATATTAATATTAATCAGGTTTATATATTTATGATTATTAATTAACAAGTGAAGAAAAAGAAAGGGATAAAAAAAGAGTGGTATGTCGAAGACACACTCGAGAACAATTATGAGAATTAAAAAAAATAGAAGTTCGATTGAATGAGGAAGCAAAAGAAGGGAAGGGGAATCAACTGTATTTAAACTATTTTAAGAACATTAATATTACACTACATAAGGTGGAAGATAATTAGATATATTGAAGAAGAAACTTTCATTAAAACAGAATTACAAAAGAAAGGACTTAAAAAATTACAACAATGAAGAACATAAAAGTAAATGAAAACAAAGAGAGAATGAAAGGTATCAAAAGGGAAAACATGAGTATGGAAGGTCCTCCCAAGACTTTATCAGGGATTTTGATGTGCCAATTGTTTCTCTTATCTTCTTAAATTCCAACCCATTTGTAGGAGAGGAGGGGGATGCATTTATAGCCCATGGAATTGGACTGTTTTAATTCCCAATCTGTCCCTACACTTGTATCACCATGTTTGCTATTCCAACAGCCAAATCTCGAGATATGTCCTTCTTTAATGTTTTAGATACTAATTTTTTCCGACTACTCTCAATATTTTGAGGCATTTGGACCTATGGATCCAATGTTATGGCCAGTTGATTAATAAATTTTAATCTTTCCATTTCAATCCAGTCTTTTTTGATGTCCAAAATATGAAAGGGTTTTTGAGAAGTAATATGCCTTCAAAACCAAATGATGTCTTCAACAATGTCGGCCGCCTATATCACCTCTTTCACACTACAAAATATAATATCAAAATTATTTTTAGATCAAGATCCGTGTCATCAACACTATAATGATTTTAATTCCGTTCCAAAAATGTGGGATGAGTTTAAATGAATCAATTCGGCCCCTTGTGTTTGGTATTATGACCTGGAATTTTTATCCAGGATTCTTTTAGACAATCTAGAATAAACTGTGTATTATAATCAAATTTGTTCTTATAGATGGATCCCAGTAATTCCATTATCATGGCTGATCCAGTTTCTTCATAGTTTTCTTGAGTCTTCTTGTGTGGTCCATATGACCATAAAAATGGCCGAATTGGGTAGTGGTTCCTTCTAAGGAAATGTTTTATATTTAATTTGGAATCCTAAAAAAATAGAAACACTCAATTTGGATTAGTACTCTGACAGTTATAAAAAAATAGTAAACTGACTCAATTCGACTACTTCAAAAAATGCTCAAAAACTATACTTAGTATTAAAATATTAATATTTCACACACATTATGCATATTTCATATAAAATTAGTAAAGGGAGTATATAATAAGTCATGAAAATATTAATAACATCAACTCACCCACACTTAGTTTTTTTCATGTCCTTATGTGCAACAAATATAAAAACATAAAAAATATTTTTTACTCACCAACAAATACTAAAATTTTGTTTTCTCCAATCAGGGGAGGTTTAGAGTATTTAACTCATCCATTTTGAATTCCCCCACAAGTTTTTACGGAAACAATGTTCCAAAATAATTCATATTTTATTCTCAAATTTAGAAATCGAAAATGTGGACACTCAAAAGTCACACCTCTCAAGATGATAAAATTCATTTGTGCAGGTTCACTCTTTCACCAACCAAAAGTGGAAATCTTATAGTTTTAAAGAGATCTCAACTTCAAATCCATATCAAAAGTGCTCAAACATCAAGAGGCCTTTTTAAGTGGTTTTTTTGTGTCTATGGGATGGTAGGAATATAATGTCCAATAGAGAGAATAAGATGGGAAAAACACCAACATAGAAAAATAAATGCACATTTTTTTTGAAAAAAAACATGGAAGTAAATGGAAACACATATTTAACAAGGGAATAATTTTTTGAAGATAGAAACAATAGAGGATTAGATTTTGAAGGGGATGAGAAGATGAAATATTTACAAACCACAAAACATCTCCCAATGACATAAGAATATAATGAAAGTGTTATTTTTTTCTTTTCTTTCTCTTTATTCAAAACTTGAACTTGGAAAAGATCTCACACTCATATCACAACTCATGATTGATCTCCTCACAACACTAATTGTAATAGTTATAATAAGATCAAAGGTTGAAAAAGAGTAATTTTTGACCTACCCAAGAAACAACACAATTTTCATTATTATTTTTTGAACACTTGTCAATAACATTTAAAAAATTACATAAATGAAAGTACATTATATTCACCAAAACACACTGAATGAAAAACTCTCCCCCACACTAAAATGGATGCTTTCCATCAAGAATATAATAACACAGTGAAATCAACAAAGGGTAACCATAATGAAATCCATCCCCCCCACACGTAAATTTCAAAAAAGTATGCAATGAAAATCCTTGTTGATATTGGGTGGGAAAAGGTATTGTTCTTGTAATGTGGCTATCAAAGAAAATGTTCTCATAGGCTCGAATGGGTGATCAAAAAGAGGATTAATTTAATTTAAATGGGAGGCTATTTGGATATTGTGATTCTCATGTGGTTCAAAAAATTCATCTATCGTATTAATGCACACTAAAGTAGGAAATTCATCTCGAAGGTCCAAAAAATCCAGACGCACAAATGGGGGTGAAAACACACATTTTGAAAAGATGGCCATAGGTGGCCTTGGCATGAAAGAAAATGTTGTTCCTCATATTTGAGGAAAATTATTTTTCAAATCAAAATTTGAGCATTCAAAATGTGTTGGTTTTGACACAAAATTATTTATCCAATGTCATGATGAAAAAAAATTGATATATAAACATTACTGTTGACTCCCCCAAAAGGTTGGAAAAAATTTCAAAACATGATGGTGAGTAAGTATGACTCTTAATTTTTTTGTATTTTTTGTTATTATTATTTCTTTTAGTTTTTAATAAAGACACACTCACAAAAAAGAGAAAGATAAAAATAAAGGGTTTGAAAAAGAAAGTGGTAAAAAAATGAAAGACAGGGGAAGAAGAAGAAAGAGGTTTTGGGGGGAAGAGAGAGAGAGAGTTAATGGAAAAGAGGTTCCCCCAGGTTTGGATTTAGCGGGTTTCCAAATCCATCTAGTGGTAGGTCGACTAGAGAAGTCGGGGATCCAGTGGAAGTAGATGTTAATACAAGATTGTGCATCCTCTCATGGTGATGCTTTAACCGATGTCCATTAACCGTGAATGTCCTTCTGGAAGAGAGGTCTTGGACATGCACTACACCAAATGGGTAAACATTAGTAATAATAAAAAGACATTTCCAACGAGAATTAAGCTTACCTAGGTGAACCCAAGATTGAGAATTGAAGAGAATTACCTTTTCACCTTCATGGAATACCTTTCTTTGGATGTGTTTTTCATGGAGTGCCTTGGATTTTTCTTTGTATAGATTAGAATTCTCATTAGAATCAAGTCGAAGCTCCTCTAGTTCAGCCAATTTCAACATTCTTTCTTCACCAGATTTTCACAATCAAATTTCAGGTTTTCATAGCCCAGAAAGACTTATGTTGGATTTCCACTAGTAGATGACATTCTTTACCAAAAACATCCCTAAAAGGAGACATCCCAATAGGTGTTTTATAGGCAGTTCGATAAAGCCAAAGTGTATCACCAAGTCCTTCAGGCCAGTCTCTTTTGGTGGGTTTTATAATTCTCTCAAGCACTCTTTTCACTTTTTTATTAGAAATTTTAGCCATGCCATTTTTTTGGTGGTGATATGCAGTTGAAGTTTTATGTACAACCCATTTCTATTTAAAAAGAGATTCCATGGTTTTTTTTCCAAAAATGGGTTCCTAAGTCACTTGTCAAGGAATGTGGTGTGACGAACCGATGGAACATGTGTGTCTTTAGGAACTCACTAATAGTATGTGAATCATCCTTTCTAGTGGGTTTGGACTCTACCCACCTATAAACATAGTCAACTGCAAGAATTATGTATGAGAATCCATTGGAATGGGGAAATGGTCCCATGAAATTGATACCCCAAACATCGAAGATCTCAATGAAAATTAAAGGCTTTTGGGGAATTTCATTTCTATTATAAATTGTGCCAAACTTTTGGCAAGTGGGACATGATTGACAGAAATCATGTGAGTTCTTGATGAGTGAAGGCTAAAAGAATCCAGAGTCTAGGACCTTTCGGGAGGTCCTTTGTTGTCCAAAGTGGCCACGTCTGGAAAGTTAGTGACATAATTATAATATGGAAGAATTTTCATTTTCGTCGACACATCTCCTTATTACTATGTCAGCCCCAATTTTACAAAGTTTATTTTCTACCCAAAAATAGTATTTTTTATCACTTTTCATCTTAATTGTTTATTCTTTTGAATAATATTTAGTAAAAATCCAAAAAACCAAGTAATTTACAATTGGGGCATACCATGGTATTTTTGGAGTGAGAGATGAAATCTGATCAGTGGGGAATTTAGGATCGATGATTTCAGAATGAGAAGAATTAGAAATTCTACTCAAGTTATCAGCCAGAGGGTTTTGTTTCCTGGTCTATCTTCTATTTCAAGGTCAAACTCTTGGAGAATTAGGATCCATCTTAGTATCCTCGGTTTGGAATCACTTTTCTTGATTAAGAACTTTATATCAAAATGGTCTGTGATGATGATGATTTTGGCACCTAAGATATAGGGCCGGAATTTATCTAGGGTAAAAAACACTGTTAAAATTTTCTTTTTAATGACAGTGTAATGAGATTGAGTTTAATCCAATGTTTTTGAGGAATAATAGATGACATGAGGAAGTGTTTCTCTTCATTGACCAAGAACATCCCCAACAACTCTATCAGAAGCATCTCACATCAATTCTATGGGTAACTACCAATCTGATGGTTGGATTATCGAGGTAGATGTAAGAGCAGTTTTGAGTTCAATGAAGGCTCTCTTGCAAACTTCATCAAAAATGGAAAGTGACATCATTTTGGAGAAAATGAGTGAGTGGGAGGGAAATTTTACTGAATTTATCGATGAATATCATATAGAAACCAGCATGACTGAGAAATGAACATATGTCTCAAACAGAAGTGGGTTGAGTAAGTGATTGGATCACTTCATTTTTGGTAGGATCGACTTCAATACCATCTTTTGAAACTATGTTTCCTATAACAATCCCATTTGTAACCATGATGTAAAATTTTTCAAAATTTAACACAAGGTTTCACATGACACACTTTTGAAGGACTAGAGAGAGTTAATTCAAACATGATTCAAATGACCCACCATAAATGGTAAAGTCATCCATGAAGACTTCCTTGTAGTGTTCAATGAATTCGGAAAAAATACTTATCATATAACTTAGGAATGTTGCAGGTGCATTGAAAATCCCAAAAGGCATTTTTCTATATGAATATGTTCCGAAGGGGAATGTGAAGGTAGTCTTTTATTAGTCCTAAGGTGTGATTGGGATTTTAAATTAGCCAATGTATCCATCAAGAAAGCAATAGTGTGACATTCCAGCTAATTGTTCTGGCATTTGATCAAGTAATGGAAGAGGGTAGTGATATTTTCTTATTTCAACATTCAATTTACTATAGTAAATTCACACACGCCATTTGTTCTTCACTCGAGTTGTGAATACCTCACCATGTTCATTTGTGACAACAGTTATCCCACCCTTCTTAGGTACAACATGAATTGGACTAACCCATTCACTATCAGAAATTGGGAAGATAATACTAGCTTGAAGAAGCTTGTTGATCTCTTCCCTAACTACCTCAAGGATGAGTGGATTGAGTCATCTTTGTGGTTGTCTAATTGGTTTGGATGATTCCTCAAGATTGATGTGATGATAGAAAGGGAAGGGTTGATTCCTGGTATGTCATCTAGGGTACAACCTAAGGCCTTTTTGATTTCCTATAACACCTGAACAAGTTTGGATTACTTGGTTTCGGTAAGTGAATATGAGATAATGATATGATATGAGTGATCATGGAAAAGGAATGCTTATTTCAAGTGATTAGGAAGAGGTTTTAGATCATTATCATCTCTCCTTTGTGGGTTAGACATCTCAAGAATAGATTAAGGGACTTCAGTTGCTTCAGATTCATTTTCCATAATACTATCCAAGGGTGATCAGTAGAGATCAGAGTTGATGTGGGATTTAGGAGAGTATTCAAGTACCATTAGATTGATGGAGTCTGTGAATGAGAGGTCCACATCATGTTCACCATTTATGACTTGGTTAATCATGGTGAATATTTCACAGGATCCTTTATCATCATAATAGGATGAACATGATGAAATGGGGTTCAATTGACTTTTATAAGTGCCCTCAGAAGCATAGAATGAGAATGCAGAGTGATCCTCATATGGGTATCGCATGGCTTGGAAAATGTTGAATTTGACCAGTTGGTCATTGAATTCCATGGATAATATGCCTGAACGGACATCAATCTTAGTTCTAGCAGTCATGGGGAATGGTCTTCCTAGAATTAGGGGAGATCGAGATGATTTCGTCTTACCTTCCATGTCAAGGACATAGAAATCAATATGGAAGATAAGATTATTCACACAAACAAGGACATCCTCAATTATTCCCTCAGGACTGGCGATGCTTCGATTGGCTAACTGATTGAAAACACCTTTTGGGTGAAATGGACCAAGACCAAGGTTGGATAATATGGATTTAATCATGACATTAATTGAGGCTCCTAGGTCTATGAGTGCATCATAAAAGTTTGAAATTCCATTTTGGCATGGAACCATAAAGGTCCATGTATCTTTGCACTTTATGGGAATAGAATTCTAGGTGGAAACATTTTAAAAGGTCCTAAGTTTCCTCTTATGGGTGCATAATTCCTTAATAAACATGGCATACAGAGTAATTTGTTTGATGGAATCTAAGAGATGAATGTTGATTTCAACACGGCTAAACATGTTGAGCATTTCAGGATCGGGTACAAAGGAATTTTTTGGATTAGAAACAGCTCGAGGAAAAGGAATTGGATTCCTGAGTGGAATTAAAGGATTTGAGGGAATGGATTCAGATTCCTTTTCAAGTTTATTTTTGTTTTCATTTTCTAGGTCAACATTCAAAGGAGGGTTGGAGGACTTATCTTGAGGCATAGAAATTTTCTTCCCCGATCTAAGTGAAATTTCACTTACATTACCCTTGGGTATGGGAAAAGGTTGAGCTAGAAGTTGGGAAGAATTAGATAGTTTTTACTGACTAAGGTGGGATTCCAGTTGACCGATTTGGGTTTCAATGTTCTTGAGGATAGAATGGTTGAAAGAGGAATGATCTTACACTACACTTTACCATGGTTTCTTAGAAGAAGAGGCCTTTCCCAAATTGGGGTTACCTTGATTTTGGTTCTTGGGAAATCGATTCTATTGGTTTTCGAATTGGGAAGGCCCACTAGGATAATGGAATCTAGGAGGAGGATTGTTCCTTTGATGTTGAGGAAGAAAAGGATAAGTTTATTGGATGTTACCAACACCTTGACCATATTGAAACTGGGTTTGTTTTTAAGGAGATAATTGAGGAGGATGAGATATGGGATTACCATACCTATGGCCTTGGTTATATGAAGAATAGAAGGGCTCAGAGTGAGGTTGGTTGAATTTTCTAACAAACTGACCTGATAATTGAGGGTTGTTGTTACGGTGAGCATATGTTGCATTGAGATCCATTTGTCCAGATGAATCTGATTGATCCTCTTGAAGTTGTGGAAATGAGTCAGTTGGAAGTGATGGAAAGTTGCAGATTCCATAGTTTTTGATAGGTCCAGGAAATAGTGATTGCAGAGAAGATGAGATTTTGGATTTGGTAGCCACAACTAGTTGTCGCACAAGACCTGTAAGTTTACTCACCCACTCGGTCATCTTGTTCAGCTCAATTTATTGATTATCTTGGGCTTGTTTGACTTGAGCATGTGCTTGAGTGTGGAATTGTTGTGTGTTTACATCCATGTTACTTATGAGATCTCTTGCAACTTCAGGAGTTTTATCGACAAGCGCACCACCACTTGTGGCATCAATGAGAGTTCCCTCCATTGAAATAACCCCTCATAGAAGTATTGGATCGAGATTTGGTTATGGATTTGGTGGTGTGGGTAGGTTGCAATATGCTTTTTGAACCTCTCGCAGTATTCATGGAGTGATTCACACGGGAACTGACTGATACCACTTATTTCCTTTCGGATAGAAGTAGTACGAGAAGCAGGAAAGAATTTTTCTAAGAAAAGTCGCTTCATGTCATTCCATATGGTTATGGAACCACGAGGGAGGTAGTAAAGTCGTTACTTGGAAGTGTCGGCTAGGGGGAAAGGGAATTCATAGAGTTTTATTGGTTCCTCAGAAACCCCTTGAGGCTTCATGGTAGAGCACACTACTTGAAACTATTTAAGGTGGAGATGTGTATCCTCAGCGGATAGCCTGTAGAAATGACGGAGAAGATGAATGAAAACCAATTTTAGTTCAAAGTCAGCCTCTATGTTTGGATATTGAATACCAAGAGGTTGGTAATTCATTTCAGGGGCAGCAAGTTGATTAACTACTTGTTCCCTAGGATTGGCCATATATGATTGAATTGGTTGGACAAGGACTAGTTGTTGAATTATTTGATTATCTCTTATGTTCCTCCTAAGTTGGAGAAGTGTTCGGTCAATTTCAGGGTCAAACAAATCTGAGAGATTGTTTGGGAGGCTATGGGCATTCAGAGAGATTTTGGAAGAAAGATGAAGATGGGTTTTTCTTTGTGTTTTTTTTTCTATTTATGATTTTTATGAGAAGACGAGTTTTTCATTCGTTTTTATTGATTTTTTTTGTTTTTTTACAACAACCAGAAAATAATGACTACTTAAAGAACCATCCATGAAAACATCACCATTTGAAACACACGTCCGATTGTCTCCTATCAACTGTTCAAGGATCCGGTGCTCTGCTAATTTGTATATCAGCACTCAGGTCGAATCCTCAGCGATGATACATTGTAATAGTCGTTTGTTTTTAGTTGATTGTATTCTGATTGGGGGGAGTTTGTTTGCAGAGCAAAAATGAAGTTATTAATGATTTGTGTTTGATTTAACAATTTTATAAATATTGGGGTGAGTTCATTTTTAGGGAGTTAAGCTTGTGATATCCCAATCAGTTCTTGTTGATGGTAGTTTTTTACGGTTCCAATAATCCATGGAAACCCCATGTTAAACAAAACATGTCATTAATCTATAACATGTTATGTCCAACATACACAATGTTAAATTAAAGAATATTCATCGAGAAAATACACACAATCACTTAACATCCCAAAATTTTGAATCACACCAATAATATATTTTACTCATCCATTGATATTAATATTAATCTGGTTTATATATTTATGATGATTAATTAACAAGAGAATAAAAAGAAAGGGATAATAAAAGAGTGGTATGTCGAACACACACACACAGACAATGATGAGAATTTAAAAAAGACGACTTTCGATTTAATGAGGAAAAAAAATAAGGGAAGGGGATTCAACTTTATTTAAACTATTTTAAGAAAATTAATATTAAACTACATAAGGTGTATGATAATTAGAGATATTGAAGAAGAAACTTGCATTAAAACAGAATTACAAAAGAAAGGACTTACAAAATTACAACAATGAAGAACAAAAAGGTAAATGAAAACAAAGAGAGGAGGAAAGGTCTCTAAAGTGATAACATGAGTATGGAAGGTACTCCCAATACTTTTCAAGGATTTTTTCGTGACAATTGATGCTCCTCTATTCTTAAATTCCAACCCCTTGGAAAGAGAGGAGGGGGATGCATTTATAGCCCAAGGAAGCTTACTATTTTCATTCCCAATTTGTCCCTCCACTTGCATCGCCATGTTGGCTATTCCGAAAGCTGAATCTCGAAATATATCCTTATTAAAAGTTGTATATAATAATGTTGGCATACTACTCTCAAAATGTGTGGGAATTGGGACATATGGCGCTAATGTTATTGTCGGTTTGTTAAAAAAATTTAATCTCTCCATTTCAATCCGGTCTTTTTGATGTCCAAACTGTGAAAGGGTTTGTGAATAGGAAGATGACATAAAAACCGAATGATGTCTTCAACAAAGTCATCCACCTATATCTCCTCATTCACATTGAAAAATAATATCACAAAATGTTGTCTATATCAGGAGACATGTCATCAACACTATACTGATTTTTATTCTCGGCAAAAAATGTGGTGTGAGTTTTAATAAAACAGTAGGGCCCCTTGTGTTTGATATTGGGCCCTGAAATTTTTATCCAGGATTATGTTAGACAATATAGAATTATTTCTGGTGTATAATCAAATTTGGGATTATGTATGGAGCCCAGTAATTCAAATATCATGGCTGATCCAGTTTCTTCACAGTTTTCTTGAGTCTTCTTGTGTTGTCCATATGACCATACAAATGGCCAAATTGGCCAATTGTTCCTTCTAAGGAAATGTTGTATATTGAATTGGGAATCCTAAAAAACAATACCCACAAAATTTTGATCATCATTGAGATAATTATAAAGAAAATAGTAATCTAACTTAGTTGGACTACTTCAAAAAATGATCCAAAATTATACTTAGTATTAAAATATTAATATTTCACAGAAATTATGCAAATTTGATATAAAATAAGTAAAAAGAGTATATAATAAGTCATGAAAATATTAATAACATTAGTGTTCCAAACCCATCCCTAAATAGTCCAAACTATCCACCTATATGCTTTAGTAAACTGAAATATCATCGATAAATACCTTGAAAAATTATGATTTTCTTAAATACCCAACACATAAAATCCATATTGATTGTTAATGAAATGATGACTCAAAAGGGAATTATGAAAAAAAATTAAAATTTCATTAATTAAATAAAAAATATGTCTTCATTATATTCACCTATTTCACCCTATTTTTATAGCACCTCCACGATAAATATATCATAAAAAATATTCTGGCAATTTTTAGCTAATCAAAATAACCGCCAACCATGATAAGTCATATATATTATTAATTATTTATTGATTCAATCAATGATAATAATTACATAACCATATAATCCCAATTGAATTCTTAGAAAATAATATTAACGAATCTGAGAGAGATATAATATAGAATATAAAGCCTCTCTTCAAAAAGTCATATTAGTAGAAAATATTTTAAAATGACAAGTTTATAACATTGTTTATTTATAGATAATTTAAAAAAATGGTTTTCAAGATATATATTTCATAATATACATGGAAAAAAATTAATTAAAGTTTTACAATAAATGTTAAAAATACCTTTTTAAAATATTTTATGGGGATAACTGATGTTACAAAAATCTGAAAAATGTAAAAGTTATTAAAGTCTATGATTATTTTATTCACTCAATCTATCCGATTATATCTCACTTTTATTTACCTAAACCTTGAATTGATTATTCATATACCTTCATAGGAATTGACATCCTTCCAAATTTTTTATCTTAAATCATTGAAATACATCTTCCACTGTTGATATTTATCTACTGGTGTCATGTCTGTCTACTAATGTTTTATTCCATCATCATGTTATATGACTTCTATCGACCAATGAATTGATACTCTACATAATTAAATTTATATTTTCTCCTTTATTCAGCCAATAATTTTCTATTATTATTTTTAATATATAAATAAATATAAAATTTCATTTTATTTTTAATCCTCATTGAAAAAATGTTGAAAAATTTGGTCACATTTTTTTTAATTTGTTAAATTTTATATCTATAATTTTTTATTATGATATGAATTTTATACTTTTTATTATAGGAAAATATTTTTTCCCCAAAATAAAATTTTAGATTATATTTATTTTTTAATTCGTTTTTCACTTAGAATCCAAATATTGTTTTAACCACATTAATTTATATTTTATTTCTATATACAACTTATGATATTCAAATTTTATATAGATGCTTTATAAAATTCTATAATATAAATATAATTTTAGATAATTATTTTGAAACAATGTTATTTTTTCATATTGATTGACCAATTATTAATGATTTAGGTCATATTTTTACCTTTTTTTGAAATTAAGATCAAAATATTTTAATAATTAACTTGGTATTTTATTCTTGTAGGCAAAATGTTTTTCTATAAAAGAAATTGTTTTGTTCAGATGGGTTTTAAAGTTAATTTATTTGTCACATTCTAAATAATTTTTTATATTAGAAGATGGTCTAATTTTATATTATATATAAATTAATATATATATATATGGATAGTGATTGAATAATATTTATAGTACTATTGATTCTATATTTATGAAAAATATTGTATTTTCCAATCAAACACATACACACAGAAACATATTGTTATATATATGTTTATATTATCTAATAGATGATGAAGGGTACATTTTATTAACATTTGAAATATATTTCAATGATTAAATCACCACAATTTTATGTTTTTATATTAATTATCACAATTTTAGGGTTTATGGAAAAATTGGACATTATTCTGAAAATGGATAAATTAATGATTTTTATATTTTTTTACTCATATATGTAATTATATGGGCAGAGCACACATTTTTAGGTTTTTTTAAATTTGTTTTGGAAAAGTATCATTTTTAACATGAACGAGACTATTTTGGATAATTATTAGTTCATATGTATAATATTCTAATATGTTTGATATATACCATAATGGAAAATAGTTATGTTTGCAATGTGTACTATGTTCATAAAGAATCCTAAAGTATACATAAGATTTTGAGACAAATTTAGAACATGGATATGTAAAACATCATATGTATAAATTTTTATGATAGATAATCTTATGGATGAAGTGATGTTATTATCTATCCCTTCAAACCATAATTTTAGAAAAGTGAAACATGTTATGTATCAATTAGAGTGAACATAAATATTATGTATAATGTAAATTTCTTATGTGTCTTCTCCGTTATTAATTATTAAAATATACTGTAGAGACCCAAAGCATGAAGTACATGGAAAATAAATTACTTTTTCGGAATACTTAATTCATACAAAAAAAACACACAAGGATCATAATAGTTTAGTGTCTTTGGAAACTCAGAACATAATCTTCTAATCATGGTGAAAGATCTTCAAAATCTCCAATAAAGATCTTCCCCTTTTGTTTTCTTACCTAAAACCTTTCTTTATATCATAGTGAAAATAAAACATATAATGGGTGAGCTCAAATTCTTAGTAAGGGTATGCATGGTGAAAATAAAACAAACCATATAAATTTGAACACAAAAACATGAACATAATGTTTAAACATCAATATCTTGAGCAATGACATAAAAAATGGAAGAATGTAAGGCATAGATCATTATGGAACATCAATCACGATAAAATAACTTGGAAATAAAATTTTTAATTGTGGAGAAACATTAACCACATGATATGGTTTCCATAGTAGCCAAGGCATTTCTTCCAAGGCCATCTTAGTGGAAAAAGTCCTTTACTGAACCGAGTTCACTCCTCATTCCAGTCCTGTATCACTGAACCATATTAACAGGACATTCCAGCCATGTCTATCTCATGAGATATAAATATTTACCCAATGCATTGGATAGAGATATAGGTCCCACCCATCTCATAATGAAATCATTCTTACATGTGCCACAACATAAACCTAAATCATTCATCATAACCCAAAGAATAAAAATGGGTTTCATAAACATCATCCCATCATAACATAATCCATATAAAACAAATTTATATCATTTCATCATAAGAAAAGTGAAACCATTTAAATCATAGAGATATTATTCTTGATACATACACATATGAAATAATGTCATCTTAAATGGTTTTGATAAAACACTTGAAAAGAATTCTTGAGGAAAATATCCTTTCTTCTTAAAAATAATTTTATTTTCACAAAATGCCAGACAATTTTAAAAGAAAAGGATTTTATTGAAAATAACCATGAAATATTGTATATATAACTTCATGAAAATAAGGTGTTATGAAACTGTAAAAATATGTTCATGCCGTATAAGTAAAAAAAACATTATCCTCGTACTTTTGTCAGAAAAATAAAAAATTCCTTGTATGGTAAACAAAAGAAATATTCCTTCCATATCACAAAGTAAAAGTCAAAGAGGGGTAATCATGACATTAAGAATACATGGAATAATATTAAACACTTTATGAAAAACATTTTATGGGCATGGATGCAAAATATTACCCCAGTAAATACTTATTTATAAGAAAGCTCGGATAAAAATGAGATTGCAAAATTATCCCTTACCTTAGGTCCGATATGCTTCGTACGTATCCGAACCTACTGTATAATGATTTAAATATTGTCATTGACTTATTAAACAATCATATTCATTGTTATGATATCATATATCCTTCACTTATGACTTTATATTACCCGTTCTTTTGTAAATTCCATGTTAAAGAAGGGTTTTGGTTAAAATAGTTTTATTTATCGTATGTGTTTGGACTTGTTGTTCTTGATATTATTATTACATATATAATGATTTAATTAATTCCATAATTTAAATTATGATTTATATATCATATATATATATAGTATATATATATATAATATAGATAAATAAAATGAAATACATCAATCATGGAGACGGTAGACCATACGTATGCATGAACGTTGTTTTCATTTCCTTATTGACTTGAATGGAAGTAAGTAAGTGACATATATATTTATATATGCATAATTCCAGTAGCTTTATCATGTCATATATTTCATTATTATTCATTATATATACTTTATAATCATTCTTGAATGGTTAACATGGAGAATAAATCTTATCACGTTGTGGAGATGTTAATCCGTACGTACGCACGAGCGATGATATCGTTCACATTATTACTGAATTTAATTGTATTGGATGATATAATGTCTCAAAATCATTATGATGTTATACATATAGTTATTATTTACACCATTATAAATATCCAAGTAAGGTGGTGGTTGAAAAATAGATTACTTCATGGCATGAAGACGATATTCTGTACGTACGCACATGCGGTGATTTCGTTTTTTGTAGGATGGATAGAAGGTCAAATGGGGTTGTTTCATATTTATAATAAAATATCAGTATATTAGTGATACTTATGTTATTACTTTTTAATGAAACAACTAAATAATAAGATGTTGAAGAAGAAAGAAACATGAAAGATCCTGTAGAAGAGATTACCTCTTCCTCGACGCACCTCCTTTAAACTTCTTTTCCGGGCACTAGAGTCGGTCTTTTGAGAAGACAAGAACCTATATGATATAACTAGAGATGTTTGTAAGAGTAATTGTTAGGGGTTGGCCAAGCTTCGTGGCTCAAAATGGTGTAAAGAGAAGAGGGTAGGGGTGCCCTTTTTATAAAGGAGGAGAGGGGAACCTTTGAAAAAACATAAAATATTATTTTATAATAAAGTCATATTTGGTTTATAATAGCTCAAAATTGATTTATTTCAAAGATAAAGTGGGCATGGGTCTAAAACCTCTCAACCAATTGGTATTTTAAAATTTTAGGTTACCATTTTAACATTATAATTTAAATTTAACTCTAAGTTAAATAATTTAACTTTTACCGTGTCTTCTTTTTTTATTACACTATATGGTTAATAAACTTACTATAATAAGCCAAACGAACCACAAGTGGTTCATTATTAATATATATAACATTATCTAAGTCATTTTTCCGAACCTTAGATTTCTAGGTATATAATAACAATTGATAAAATAATATTTGTTTTAAAAAATATTTTATGTCAATTTTGACACTATTTGGTAATTGGTTTTTGTGAAAATCATAACAACATGATTAGATCGAAAACATTTAATTGAATCAATAAAAACATGTCATATTAACCAATAAAAGTAGTATAATTCATAAAATGTCTCAAAATACATTTACTTGGGTATTTATAACATCAATTTTGTTAATCTTTCATTAATTAGGTAATTACTACATCTTCATTGTGTCGTAAATAAATAAAATTATTTAATGTCTAAAAATTATAAATAAAATAACCTTATGTAGGAAATATTTTTATATTTCTAAGGAATATTTATAGTTGAATTTATCATATTAATAACCCTATATTAAAAAATTTTAGATATTAAACATTGATTTTAACTATTTAACTCTTCTTTAAATAAAATAATAATAAGTGTCTTGATTTAATCCAAGTGGACCTAAAGGGTAATATTTTATTCCTAAGGTTTTTGTGGTCTAATTAAACTTATCCAATTGAATTAGGACATGTGTTAGGGTAATAATAATATTATTTTTACCCTTAATTACCCTATTTACTTTTAACCATGGTAAATAAAAGTAAAAAGTTACTATTAACCAAAAATTATTTTTATCTTTTTGAACCACATTACACTCATTGATATTAACCGTGTCTCTTTTATTTTCTGAATTCCACTCACATAAGTGGTAAAATTATGTTTTTTGTAAATTTGCAAATTCTTCTAGGAGGTGGGTAAAAGACGGTGAAAAATTCAATAAATTTTTTATACATATAAAATTATTATAAAATGAATCAAATGAATTACATTTAACATATATAGGTATTATGTATCAATTTCGACCTAAAATAAATAATTATTTAAATAAAAATTCTGTATTTAAATAGTATCCTAGTGTTTTCACTATTCATCAAAAATTGAATGTTTTCAGAAAAATACCAAAAATTCACCCTATGATAATTTCGATATTCTGAATCCAAATATGAAGTCCATTTTGAAAGATAATATTTTTAAAATTTCAAAAAGTGGGTCTTACTAATAATAATGGCTAGTTCATAAATATATTATAATAATATCTTGTTTGGTGAAACTCGGTATTGCGTACAACACACGCTATCGATGAAGGTCTTGATTGCGTGTAATGCAATCCAAGTCAGGGTTGCATGTAGTGAAAGATTTGTTTGGTGTTTCATATAACATGATCAATACTTATTTCATTTATACATTTAAAAAAATCTATACTTAATGTTTCATAGAATAATTTCCACAAAACGAACTTGAAATTGTGTGTAACACGATCCAAGAATAGTGTTGCATATATTGCAAGCTAATACGGTGTTGTGTATATTACACGATAATCTTGGTGTAGCGTAAAACACAAGATATCAATGAAATTAAAGGAATATTTCTCATAAAATCTCGAGGTGTTACATTCTACCCCCCCCCCCTTTAAAATGAATTTCGCCCTCGAAATTCGCCAAGGTTATAAATTGTTTACAACTTGAAAGTTTCTTTAAAAGAAACCCTCATTGTAAAAAGGAATGCTAAAAAATAATTTTAATAAGTAAAGTTAGAAAGATAATGGTTACCCAAATTAACTCATTACTGAGTTTCCACATAAGTGAATATAGGTTAAAATATGGATATGAAAGAGAAATATAACCATCAACTTCTGATGAATAGTGGTAGATGAAATGGCTATGAAAAATCCAAAAATCACAAAGCCATAAATTTGTGATGATCTAAGGTACCATCTAATTCATCAGATATAAGGGAACTAGGACAACATTTTTGGTTTTCATGATCATTTCCCTAAATTTGAAGAAATTTAAATTAGAAGAAATACTTTGATGATTTTGGTACAATCTCACCGTTGATCGTTCCTTGGACAATTTCCACTTCATCTCTTAAAGAAATGAAGTTGAATTTGTCATTTGTGAAGTGTTAGCAGATCATGTGATAGAATGACGGGTCATTCCATCTCTCTCAAACAAAAGGTTAGAAAAAGTTATCAAAAATACATAAGTCCATCTATAGTGAGATTAATCATATATGGTTCCTAAAATGGACTTATACATCATATATCATACTTCTTAATATAATAAAACTTGTTTCTACTAAACATGGACTTCATGTAGGCCAGTGGTAGGCGATAAAGGAATGTCGTACTTCGGTTGTGGGTTCGATTCCCATATCCTTGTCCAACGTGACATGTTGTCGCCCATCCTGCAAGTTGTCCATTTACTAAAACTACATTTTTATAACATTCCATAAATAATATAGAAAAAATTTCTAACCTTGAAAAATACTAAGTTATGTCCAACCTAATCCATTCCAATCTTTAGGATTATCCAAAATACTTTTGTCCAAGATCATAGTATAAAGAAAACAATTACTAGAAATGTCATTTTCCGAGCATGTGAATACCATCATTTATCCCCCGTATATCATACGATATATCTTGTTGGACATATTACAAACATGTGAATACATTAATCATGCATTATCTTGAAAAATGAATACCCATTGAACCATAGTGAAAACATGAATGCTGTAAAAATTTAAAACATTCTACATACCAAAATCTCAAAATTTCTATATAATCAAACCATTATATAACTTTGTCCTTATATCAGTCATGAGACCATTTCATTTTTTTCTTTATCCCTTCATTATGCGAATATCACCTTCTTTCTAAAAATATTTCAATCACTTTTCATGGTTACCTGTACCATATAATTATTGAAAACCAATACATAGAGATTCCAAAATTCCATGATGCCATAAATGAGATTCCATGATACTATTTGGAAATCCCATTACATAAAAACTTTATCATTACACAACATCATTGTCATACTCAACATGGAAAATTGTGATCGCATGTGACTTCCCTTTATCATTTTCCTTAAGAGGTTTCCCACATAGATCATTATTAACCCTTGGATTAGGGAATTGATTAGCATAATGCCCCATTACCTTTCACTTGAAGAATTGAAGTGTTGGTGGTGCGTTATCTGCAGTCTTTTATTTATTCACATCATTAGCAACCCTTTTTCCATTACATCGACACTCAACTTCTCGATGACCTTCTTTTCCACACTTAAAATATTTTCTAGTCCCTTTAAGACAATATCCACCATGTTTCTTTCCACACTTTGAGCATAAAAAAACATTCATCTTCTTTTCACCATTATTCTAAGCTTTCTCCTTGAACTCCATCTTTTATTTCATTTCAAAACCATGAGATGGATATGTAACACCAACATCCATTTCTACCTTGATAGAACAATGGAAAATTTCTTCATAGCTACTAAAGTCTCTTATAGATAATTCCCTTCGAAGACTTGGTTTTAAGCCACTGAAGAATCGATCAACTTTACATTCAGGTAGGATGATAAAGCCAGATGCAGACCTTTCAAGCCTTGTAAAATTCATATCGTATATACCAACAGATTCATCATCCTTATGATTAAGCACAAGGAACTCATTTTCCATCTTTTTTCGATGAATACGGGTAAATTACTTACTAAAAAACAAGTCCTTGAACTCGTCCCATTAGATGGATTCAATTTCATATTATGGCCTTGTATTCATAATTAGAGCCCACCACTGGTCTGCTTCACCTTCTAAACAGTAAAAAAATAAAATGACTATTTCTTGTTCTGAACAGCGAATTATGGAAAATATCTTTTCAATGGTACTGATCTATTGTTCAGCGAAAAGTGGATCAGAAGACCCACTAAAAGAAAGTGGACATTGCCTCATGAAGGACTCAATAGAATATTGTGCCCTTCTCTACTTATTTGGAAGTCCAGAATGATTCATTGCTTGTGTAAGTATAGAAATAAGATTTTTCACTCCATATCCCATAATATTGGATTGTTTAAGAGGAAAACCATTGCATTGTCCATTACATTGATCAACACTGTTCCTTAGGGTTCCAACCATCGTCTAAAACCCTAAAAAGAATAGTGCGAGAGGAAAAAATCAATCTAGGAAAAACAACATAATAAATGGGGAGTACCATAAATATATAACATCTTAGGGTTAATTCTATGATTGTTACCATAATTCTTGGACTATAACCTATAATTATACTTAACCTTACAGACATCCCTAGACATACCTTAGAAATATCTCTAGGGACCCCACTAATGTTTTCGCATCCTAGTTTCCAAAGGTTAACTAAACCTTTCCTCTGATACCAACTGTAGAGAACCAAATATTGACGTACATGGACATTAAATTACTTTTGAGGAATACATAACTCATAACAAAAACAAACACACAAGGACCATAAAAGTTTAGTGTCTTTGGAATCCCGGAACATAATATTATAATCATGGTGAAAGATCTTCAACATCTCCCATAAAGATCTTCCCCTTTTGTTTTCTTACCTAAAAGGTTTCTTTATATCATGGGGAAAATAAAACATATAATGGGTGAGCTCAAATTCTCAGTAAGGGTAAGCATGGAGAAAATAAAAAAACCATATACATTTGAACAAAAAAATATGAACATAATGATTAAACAACAAAATCTTGAGAAATGACATAAAACATGGCATCATGTAAGGCATAGATCATAATGGAACAGAAATCATGATAAAATATATTGGAAATAAAACTTTTAATGTTGGTAAAACATTAATAATATTATATGATTTCCATAGTAGCCATGGCATTGCTGCTAAGACCATCTTAGTGGGCAAAGTCCCTTACTGAACCGAGTTCACTCCTTGTTCCAGCCCTGTATCACTGAACCAGATTAACTTTCCATTCCAGCCATGTCTATCTCATGAGATATAAATCTTTACCCAATGCATTGGAGTGAGATATAGTTCCCCACAATCTCATAATGAAATCATTCTTACTTGTGCCACAACATAAACATAAATCATTCATCATAACCCAATGAATAAAAATGGGTTTCATAAACATCATCCCATCATAACATAATCCATATAAAACAAATGGATATAATTTCGTCAAAAGAAAAGTGAAACTATGTAAATCATAGATATATTATACTTGAAACATAAACATATGATATAATGTCATCTTAAATGGTTTTGATAAAACACATGAAAATAATTCTTAAGGAAAATATCCTTTCTTCTTAAAAATCAATATATTTTCACAAAATGCCACAAAATATTAAAAGAAAAGGATTTTATTCAAAATATACATGATATCTTGTAGATAAAACTTCATGAAAATAAAGCATTATGAAACCATAAAAATCAATTCATGTCGTATAATTAAAAAAACATTCTCCTCAGACTTTTGTCAGAAAAGTCAAAAAGTTCCTTGTATGGTAAAAAAAGAGAGATTCCTTCCATAACAAAAAGTCAAAGTCAAAGAGGGGTAAACATGAAATTAAACATACATGGAAGAATATTAAACACGTTATGAAAAACATTTTATGGTCATGGATGAAAAATATAACCCCAGTAAATACTTATGTATAAGCAATCTGAGATAACAATGAGATTGCAAAATTATCCCTTACCTTAGGTCCGATATGCTTCATATGTATCCGAACCTCCTGTATAATGATTTAAATAATGTCATTGACTTATTATAGAATCGTATTCATTTTTATGATATAATATATGGTTTACTTATGACTTTATATTACCCGTTCATTTGTAAATTCCATGTTAAATCAGTGTTTTGGGTAAAATCGTTTTATTTATTATATGTGTTTGGACTTGTTGTTCTTGATATTATTATTACATATATCATGATTTACTTAATTCCAGAATGTAAATCATGATTTATATATCATATATATTCAGTATATATATATAATAGAAATGTAAATGAAATTAAATACACCGTTCATGGAGACGGTAGGCCATACATACACATGAATGCTGTTTTCCATTCCTTATTGGCATGAATGGAAGTTGGTAGATGACATATATATATATATATATATATTTACATAAATACAGTAGCTTTATCATGTCATATATTTCATTATTATTCATTATATATACTTTATAATCATTCTTGAATTTTTAACATGGAGAATGAATATGATCGCGTCTTGGAGACGGTAATCCGTACGTACGTACAAGTGATGCTATCGTCCCCATAATTATTCAATTGAATTGTAGTGGATGATATAATTTCTCAGTATCAGTATGATTTTATATATATATAGTCATTCATTACACTATTATACCCATCCATGTAAGGTGGTGGTTGAAAAACAGATTACACCACGACGTGGAGACAGTATTCCGTACGTACGCACACGTGATGACTTCATTTTCCGTAGTGAGGGTAGAAGGTTAAATGGGGTTGTTTCAAATTTATAATAAAATATATGTATATTAGTGATACTGGTCTTATTACTTTTTAATGAAACAACTAAATAAGAAGAAGTTGAAGAAGAAAGAAACATGAAAGAATCGGTAGAAGAGATTACCTCTTCCTCGATGCACCTCCTTTAAACTTATTTTTATGGCACTAGAGTTCGTCTTTTGAGAAGACAAGAACCTCTATGATATAACTAGGGATTTTAAGAAGAATAATTGGCAGGTTTTGGCCAAGCTTCAAGGATCAAAAGGGTGTGATTAGAATAGCGAAGGGGTGCCCTTTTTATAAGGGAGGAGAGGGGCACCTTTGGAAAAACATAAAATATTATATTATAATAAAGTCATATTCGGTATATAATAGCTCCAAATTGATTTATTTCGAAGCTAAAGTGGAGATGGGTCGAAAACCTCTCAACCAATAGGTTTTATACAAGTTTATGTTACAATTTTAACCTTATCATTTAGATCTAACTATTAGTTAAGTAATTTAACTTTTACCGTGTCTTCTTATTTTCTTACACTATATAGTTAATATACTTACTATAACAAGCCAAACGAACCCCAAGTGGTTCATTATTAATATATATAACATTATCTCAGTCATTTTCCCGAACCTTAAATCCTTAGGAATACAATAACAATTAATAATATAATATAATTTTTTAAAACTATTTTATGTCAATTGTGACACTATTTGGAAATTAATTTTTGTGAAAATCATAAAAACTTGATTAGTTCGAAAAAAGTTATTTCAATCCATAAACAAATGTCATATTAACCTATAAAATTAGTTTAATTCATAAAAAGTCTCAAATTACATTTATTTGGGTATTTATAACGTCAATTATGTTAATATTTCATTAATAAGGTAATTACTGCATCGTCATTGTGTCATAACTAAATAATATTATTTAATGTCTAAAAATTATAAATAAAATAACGTTATGTAGGAAATATTTTTTAGTTTTATAATGAATATTTATAGTCAATTTTATCTTATGTACAACCCTATATTAAAAATGTTTTAGTTATTAAACATTGATTTTAACTATTTTAACTCTTCTTTAAATAAAATAATAATAAGTGTCCTAATCTAGTACAAGTGGACCTAAAGGGTAATATTTTATTCCTAAGGTTTTTTTAGTCTAATTACACTTATAAAATTGAATTATGACACGTGTTAGGGTAATAATAATATCATTTTTACCCTTAATTACCCTATTTACTTTTAAATGTGGTAAATAAAAGTAAAAAGTTACTATTCACCAAAAATTATTTTTATCTTATTGAACCAAATTTTATTCCTTGATATTAACCATGTCTCTCGTATTTTTAAAATTCCACTCACAGAAGTGATAAAATTATGTTTTATGCAAATTTTCAAATTCTCATAGGAGGTGGGTAAAAGACGGTGAAAAGTTCTATAAAATTTTTATACATCTAAAATTATTATAAAATGACTCAAATGAATTACATTGTACTTATATAGGTATTATGTATCAATTTTGACCTAAAATAATTTTAAATAAAATAAATAATTTTTTAAATAAAATTCTATTTTTAAATAGTAACCCAGTGTTTTCACTATTCATCAAAAATTGAAAGTTTTTATAAAAATACAAAAAATTCACCCAAGGATAATTTAGATATTCTGAATCCAAAAATGAAGTCCATTTTTAAAGATAATTTTTTTATATTTCAAAATGTGTGTATTACTATTCATAACTGCTAGTTCATAAAAATATTGTAATAATATCTCATTTTTTAAAACTCGGTATTGCGTACTACACACACTATCGGGGAAGGTTTTCATTTCATGTAATGCAATCCAAGTCAGGGCTGCGTGTAATGAAATATCTTTTTGGGTTTTCATGTAACATAATCCCAACTTATTTCATTTATACATTAAACCAAATCTATAATTAATGTTGCGTATAATAATATCCACAAAACGAACATGAAATTGTGTGTAACACGAGCCAAGAATAGTGTTCCGTATACTGCATGCTAATACAGTGTTGTGTATAGTACAAGCTAATCTTGGTTTAGCGTACAACACAAGAAATCAATGAAATTAAAAGAATGTTTTTCATAAAATCACGAGGTGTTACATATAAACATCTTACATACCCTAAATTATATTCATCATCTTATATATGGGTGTTTTTTATTCATAAGTATTTGCGTAAGATATTAGTTTTTATAAATTTTAAATATATTTAAATATATTTAATATTAATCTTTTTAATATCAAAGAATTCGAAGCTTCATTTTGTAAGGGAATGAGTTGTGCTATAATGAATCATTTATTAATTTGGTTTCTGCAACTATATTAGAGGTTCACTTGAGATGAAGAGTGAGATGAAATAAAAAGCATAATGAAAATGTATTTAATTATAATAGAAGACCTATAAAACTATATATAGAAGATCAATATTCAATGGTAATGGGGTAATTATGAGAATAATTTAGGTTAGAAAATCTATATGGATAATTTATATTATCTATCTCCAAAAAGTAAGGATATGAGCTACAACAACAGGTACCATTATAATATTTAGATAAAAATTGTGAGAAATTATATTTCCCCATAAAGACTTGTTTTTACTAACACATGAAAATATAATGATTTATCTTTCATGAAGTCAACTCCTATTGGAAGCACACCATTTTTTGAGGATACTCCAAAATTTTATATTAGTTTTTATTAAATGTAATAATGAATTGGTTCCTAGAATATGTATATTAGTGGTTAATAAAATAATCAATTTATCATTTCAATATAAATCAATTTTATCTATTCTCTCTCTTATTTTTTTTCTATTTAGTGAATTTCCCACAGTGACTCCAATCACAAAAATTTATGGAGAGATACTCCACATTATTATTCAAGGAGGTAGTGGTGATGATTTGATTACTTTATGATAAAATGTTTTGTTTTTATTTTATTCTAATATTTAATTAGTTGTTAAGTTGATTAGGGTATGTGGTCACTGAAATTTCAATTCTACTAACTTCTTTTTTATTTTCATCATGTGTACACACCATCGTTATAATGCTATATATGGGGGGTATAACATTGATTGATGGTGTAAGGGATATTTTTCTGCATGAATAGGTCTTAGGGTAGGATAATTAAAATTTCAATTGGAGGGTTTCCAGTTCTATGTATTGATCTATAAATTGATTAGAATAATGATATTTATGTTTTAATGAATAATTATTTATCTATTTTGAACACCTGAGAACAATAAAAACTTTTAACTGAAATATTTTTATATTTATTTTTTTCATTCTTTTGTATTCATATACATATATCGCTTTAATTTTATAAATCACCACTATTTTTGAATCATTTTATAATATTAAATTTAGTATTAAATAGTGACTATATAAAAGTAGTTTTTTTAGTGTCTAGGTGAACGGATTGTCCCAAGGTGTGAATTAAACCTCATGCATATGCCAATAAAAAATTAATCTCCCCTTATTTTATGAAAAATAACAAAATCTAAACATTTCAGCATTTCAAGGGAGTTCAAATACATTCAGAAATTTTTTTAATAACACAAAAAACTAAAAATATTTAAAAAATATATATATAATTTTATTTAATATATTTTTTATCTAGTAGAAGATTATGTTTTAGAGTGATTATTTATGTTCCTATCTTATTAACCATTTTTATGATTCTAGAATTGGAGAATCATTAAGGATTCAAGTTCAACATAATTTTTTAATTCTAGAACATGTGAAAAAACAAATCGATATTCTTTGCATGTATTTATATGTAATAAATGATTTAGGTTTGGAATGGAAACAAACTAATATTTAAGAATAATTACCTCTTTTTCGACCCACATTTCATGTTAATTAACTGATGGGGTCTATGAGTTACCCACTTAATGATCTACCATATTACATTTATTAGTTATTTAAAGAAGTGGATTCAGAAGAATTCATTAAAACTAGTCCACCAATGAAAGATCAATAAAAAAATAAGTTTTTATACCACTATTCATAATTTCCAGAAAACACCTCTACTGTGATATAATATGAAGAACAATTGGTGCAGATTGACCACCTACCTCCAATCATGTTAAACCACCTTATTGTGGCACTCAAAAAAAAGAATAAATTCAATCCGATCTAATACATAGAGATAATATTATCGATAAATAATTTTATAATAATTAATTTAAGTAGAATTGAGTATTACCTCTCATTAACATGATCTTATAGATCCTTAATTTACATGGACTTCCATGGAAGATGAATTAGGGAAAAAATATTTTCCTACTGATATTGACCCCCCATTTATCTTTCAAGAAGAAATCATATTAAAAAATGACTTAAATGTCAGGGAATATTTTTTTATTGGTTCAATATTTTTCAATTCTATTAAAATTGATCTACTAAATTAATTTCCATTTCAATGTTTTTTAGTACAAAAAAAATGTGAATTCCATCGAAGTTAAATAGGAGTCCAAACAAGTTGTTTTGGTGAAGCAAACATACTTTATCCTCCCACACCATAAAAGTTATAGTTAATTTATAAGGGTGTAGATAATATATACACTATCCATCGGGTCATAATTAAGTATTGAATGTTGAAGATAACTAAAATGAATATGTTTTTGTGTTCATGGACCTGAAATCACATCCCCTTTTTAATAGAGATAAAATTCTAAAAAAATCATCCCTACACATTATAAAATGCAGCACACACCTGCATGTTCAAACCTATATTATTTCAAATTTTTTATTACTTTTTATTTATTAATATTTAAATATATTTTTTCTATTTTATTTATTTATTTCTTGTATGTCTAAAGTGGAAGAAACTATGAGATTCACTCACTATTGTCACGATTCAAAATAAACCTTGGTTGGGAAATTATTTCTCTATCATCACCTATATTATTATTTTATTTATATTTGAGAATTAATGAATGGTAGTTATGTCATATGTTTTTTTAGTGAATGTCAAACTATTTTCGTAAATTTTTCATGTTTTTTAAATATATTTATATTTAATTCCACAAGTTTAGTTATCAATTTTTAATTTTTTGAGAGTTTTTAGGATCCTCCAAATTCAACCAAATAATTTGGGATATTCTGAATATCATGGAATTTATATTACAGTTATTTATTTCAATATAAAATGTTTAAATGAATACTCTTATAGATGTTTGTTTCTTGATTTTCAATATAATTATTTATAGAAGATGGAATGATTTTGAAATTTACTCTTACTAGTACTATAAAAAATAATTATTATGTAAAAACCTAAGAGTTTTATAAAAACTAATAATATATTATATAAATCTATTTTTCCAAATAGTCATGGGTTATGTTATGAAATCCATAACTTTTTTTTCTTTTTTCAAAACATTTTGAGTTATTCGAATGTGTCAAATTTGATTGTAGAACCAATTTGATATCCACATTTACATTAAACATATATTTGGGACTACCATAAAACTTAATCCATGGTATGCCCCAAATATCCCTGAAAAACCTTTTTTGGTATCCACATTACAATAAATTCATACCCTTCTACCATGGTCTATAAGTTATTTCATGATTATTGTTAACTTTTGTATAGGGAAGGGGCTGTCTAGATTTCACAGGAGTATCAACTAGGTGATTGGATGGGGTTCATTATAATGTGAGTGATGAGCACACAATTATTGAGTGTATAATATTTTCATGAATTTACATAAATTTAGATCCAAAAAATCTACATTTTTTTAAAACTATTTTTAAAATTAGAAACATTCCAACCCTTTGTGTAAAAACACACATATTTATGGGTAATGAAATTTTAGGGAATTTTAATTTTTTCCCTAGAATATGGGATGTAATGATAATTGGTATTTGGATAAAATTTATTAGAGTTCAAATATCACAACGTGATGTTTTTTATATTAATGATGGCTTATGAGGTGTTTCAAGTACGTGGGTGAATTTAGAGAGATTCGTGTTAATGTTTGGATTTTGGGATGGGGGTTTTCCCTATCACATGGTTATTTCATATATAATAGAAAAGAACACATTGTTTTTAATTTTTGGTTTAGGTTAATGGTTTGGAATTATTTAGGGAGAACCACATGATCCAATTCTTCCTAATGTATTAGATTAAGGGAACATAATGTTTCATAGATTTTTGGAAAACCATGTGGAAAAATGGTTAAAGGGGTTGCATCTTGAAACAAGGTGAGATTTATGTTTGGCGAAATGTTTTGAAAACTATTCATCCAACCCATTAATTTATAGATAATTATTCAAAATGGGGAATTTATTGTCCCCCCATTGAATTTTTAACCATCCTCCCCTCTTCTCATCTCCTCCGGTGTGAATGCGTCTGTAGAGTCCCCATTTCCCATATTCACTTTGATTTTACCTTCATATAGGCTATTTCCTAGAAATATTATGATATTTTAAAGGTAATTCCATATCTTATGACTCTATTCTTACTAGACTTCATTCTCTAAGTTTGTGTAGTTTCAATATAGAATATTGTGATGATTCCACCAATGAAATGTGAAATCCTCTCGATATGATGAGGATTATGACATGATTGGATAATGGATTTATTGGGAAGGAAATCACAAATCATTTGAAAATGTCTCATTCGAGGTATGTCACCATATGAATTTTCTAGGTTTCTAAAAATTAATTGATGCAATTGGTGATCGATTAAGTGTTGGTTCTTTCGGTTTTTTCTTATAATGGTACCATTGGTGTGTCATATACCTTCTTGGTATGTATAGATTTAGTTTCAATGAGTTGTGATGGATCATTATGGTGTTATTAAATCCATCATGGATGATTCTTGAAAAAATTAGGAAATGGTGGAAGATATTTGATTAAAAGTGATAACTCCATATGATGTGGGTGTTTCCTAAAAATATCCCTATGGTATGTGACATGGGTTAATGATACTTGTGATATGTGGCCTTTCCACCATGTGTGAATGAAAATAAAACTAGGATAAATTATTTTAATAAATTCCTTTGAAATAAAAAATATTTTGTGGTCCTCTATAGACCCTTGATCCCCAGATTGATTCCTCATCCACTTGTGTAAATTGTTTGAAAATGAATGTTTATTATGAGATATATGAACCCTAGAGTATTATGAATATAGTGAATAAAACATTGTTTACCATGAAGTAGTTTTCTATAAATTCTTTTATTTAAGAACTAGTGCTAAATTAAGAATTATTTGAATAATTACCCCATGATAGAACCATAAGATACAATGTAGTTGTGGGTCTACCTGACTAGTTAGTGGGGTAAGTATTCCTTTAACCCCAAATAATTTTTTGTACCTAGGTGGGTATGTCCTAGGAATGAATTATATGTAGAATGGTCATGAGAGGGTCAACTTATGATGAAATGGTAAGTGGCATAGACACTATTCCTCTTCCTGAAAGTGATGTTGTTATGGAATTTCGAATATGAAAAATTAGAGCATGATGTGTGTATGGCCTTGTCGAGGGATGATATTTCCTTTGAATGATAGGATTCATCACTAGTGTTAGTAGAAATATTGTGAACCCCATGTATAGTTTATTTACATGATGAAAGCTAGGATACCCTATATGTTTCTATGATTTCATGCCCAACCTAGATATGATTTTTGGAGGAACAAGATGATATCCTAGAATGGATATTGATTTGGGATGGCCTCTTAAGCCTCTGATAAGGAAAGAGCCTATGTGATGTGATAAAATAGTGGGTTTTCGATATAGACTTCTAATAGTGTGCAATGTTCAAGTTGGGTATGGAGGATTGTATATGATTCCCATGTGTATTAGAATTTGTATTGTGTTTGGTGTGATGAGATTCTATGATTGGGATGGATATTATAGGCTAAACCATTGAAGATATCTTGGCCTCAACTAATGATTATAGATTTAATTCTTAAGATGCATTATCAGGAAATTTATGATGAGTTTGGGTACGTTTCTAACATGGTTGATAACAATGTGATGTATGATTAAAGAATACAGGATTAAATACCATACATATTTTATGTTTCTTGTATGAGGAGTGTGTATATCCTCAAGTTCTAGTTGAGGTGACTAATGTTTGTAGGAAGGGATGAGTTAATCCCCTATGTTATCTGATGATATGATATTCATTTTCATGAATGTATCATGTATTCCCATGAGGACTTCATCAAATACTTATTCTTTTAGACATGGTGCTACTAGGAACCTGAGTTTCATGATGATATGAGACCAGTGATTCTTGGGTAATGAGAGTTTTTCCCTCGGTTTTGGATTTTATATTACATGATTAAAGGTTTTAGAATGTTTTACCTTTTTTCATAATGATTTGATGTGATTCCTGATTTCAGGGCAATGTGTGGGCATGCCCCAGGTGCCTAATGACTACGTGACATGAAAAGTTATAGTACATCACTTACTGAACAACATATAGTTTATCCCATGTGTCATTTTAGATCTCTTTGATTGATGGGGATTATTTTATTTAAATTAAATGTTTTTATTTATTTTAATCATATTACATGTTCATGCACTTATTTATTGGTTATGTGTGGGACACCATTACTGGGGTACTACTATGTTATTCTCACACCCTTTTTGAAACTGTTTCCACTTTGGTACCCTAAAAGACTTCATGATAGTATTTATAGGTAGGGTAGAGGCCTAAGATAATTTTATCTTGATAGAGTAGCAAAATAGGAATCCAGATACAAGGATTTGATGAGTCTCAAGGATGGTAGTATAGCCTCCTCATATTTTTCTAATTTTTTTAAATTTTGTATACACATTTAACATAGTAGATGATCAATTAGGATTTATGAATGTATTTATTTATAGTTTATTAAATAACATGTACAAGTTTTATTTTTTCCATGTACACTCATTATTTATATTGAGGTTGTTTAGTTATTTGCACTCATGTATCACTCGAATATGAGGTTATACTTTCCCAATGGTAACATCTTAGATCCTTTATGCTATTTGGAAGCCTATGGCATATGGGGAGGCATGACTAAGGTCATGTGAAACCCCAACCATGATGTTAATGAATAATCATAGACGATGGGGATTTCATAAAGTAGTATCAAATCATATTTTACTTTTTATTAATATTTAGGGTATCGAAGAAAGGCAATAGGGACATTTCATAACATGTGATGGACCTCAAACTGGTGTGTTATGAAAACTAGTCATGGTGGGAAGTATAGGATACCAAGGATATGAGATTTTTGTTTTCTGTTTTCTCTATAATAATTGGGTTATTTATTCAAATATTGTGTCTCTATTTTGATTTTATTATTATTTTGTCTCTTGGACCATTGTTAATAGTCTTGTGTATATGAATCTATTTTTAAAGTAGGATTCAAACAGAATTCATGTGTCTGTGTCTGATTTATATCACATCAAATGAGTTTTTGGTTGTTTAATGTGTCAAAAAAACATATATAGTTTTTTTCAATTTAACATGTTAATATAATTCAACTAATTTTAGTCACAATAGTTCCTCTATTGATATTTCATATTGATATAATAGTGAAAAGTTCAAAGGAAATATTTGTATTTTCCCTCTATGAAAGGGATTTATATTGACCCTTAGTGGGTCTATATATGAATTAAATTCCTTAGAAATGGACCCTTTGTTGGTGATTTCGGATATGGTTTATTTAATTAATGTTCCAAAAACAACCTATACTGTGTTTTCGAATATATTTTCTTGGGGGAAATCTATTTGTTTAAAGAATGTGTCTATGGATTCACTCAATCCAAATCATTATATGGTGTGGTTTTTATATAAAATAATATATAAATTAATCCTTTATTGGGTGGTTTGGTAAGAAGATTAATAATGTGGATTGGTTCTGAAAGAGGAGTGATTCACTCAACATGTGGTTATTGATATGTATATGTGTGAATCCTTATATTGTTTTGTCAAAAAATGAGTTTACTTTTGATAGATATGATGGTTGAAGATATGTTTTCTCATGAGATATGACCTATATGATACATGGTGGATCAGTTAGGATGAATATCCTTGTTTCCTTGATATCTAGCTAAGTGTAGTGGTGAGTCAGGGGTATTATTTAGTTGTATGATGTTTTTCCTATTTTTATTTTGATGGGTGGTTATGTATGTTGGTATCCTAAGAGATGGGTTATGTTAAACACATGATTTCCCTTCAATAATTGAAGCATGGGAACATTATTTCTGTTAAGATTTATTTAAGGGATGTTCTATTTGATATATTGTACATATTTTGAGATTTCATATGTATCATCGATCATGACCCAATACATTAATATCTAAGATTTGTATAGTTTGGGTTGATTCTTGAGGTTTTGGGATGACTAATGAGTGGTGGGTGATTTTGGTGGTGGCATAGGCATGGGTGATATGATAGGATTTTTTGAAATAAATATACAAATTCTGATCTCTATTATATGAGATTTTATTATTATAGAGAATAGTTGGTGGATTGGGAGTGTCACTATAGATTTGAGGACGTGTGACTCATTAGAGAATGAGTTGGATTATGTTATCATGTGGTATGTGAGCATACACCTGTTGGGTTGGATGATAATGAGATGAATTAAGGGTAAGAACCTATGATACTATTCTTAATGGTGCAAGCTTCTTGAGAGGAGTACAGTGAGGGTTATCATGGATTTTTTGAAAAAACATTGAGGTGTGAGGGATATTTTTTGTCATTAGTATATAGTGTCTGATTGGTTTGTAGATTAATGAGTTTTCATGTAAAGGATGAGACCCAATGTATTTAGTTAAATTATTATGGGCATAGTGGATTGAGGTTTTTGATGAGAATGAGAGGTGTCCCTTAGTGTTAAGAGGTGATTCTGGAAATGGATTGGAGTACTGTGGTATTGTCTATTGGATCCTATGAATTAGAATTTGTTATTAGAGATGAGTGAGCATGTCTTGGGAATATTGAAACACATGTGATGATGGAATAGGTTGTGGTTTCACCTGAAGAGTTTTATAAGGGATTCCATATGATTGGGAGTGAACAATTGGATATTGGAGGTTTTGTCCCTCATCATGGATGGAATTTAGTCAAATTATAAGGATTACATTCCTAGTGATCTGGGAATGGGTAATTATTGGCTTAATTTTTTGGATGTTATGTGTAAGCAGGATGTCCACATCCAGTCATTATATGTGATAGTTGAAGGATCATGGATGATAAAGAATTGGAATGTTTGGTTTATTGGACTAATGATAAAGATACTAATATATCAGGGAGCACTATATCTATCATTTAGGTAAGGCCCTCATGTTGTTAGAGTCATGGATATAATGATACAAGTTAATGAATTGTCAAGATTACACTGATATATTTGTGTTCTTGTGGATCCAAAAAAATTGTTTCTTATTAGGCTCTAGATTTGGTATTTTGGATGAATCTAGAATGTTTACATCTATCATGGTTATGAATTAATGTGATTTTATCATGACTTAGATTAGTAGTTCAATAATGATCGAGGGGAGAGTATAATGGATTTTGAAGATTTTTTTTAATGAGATTTAAATTATAAAATTACATCATGCTTCCAATAAAAAATTCAAATTAAGAATTTATATGATCCTCTGATGCCTTGGGGTAAATAAAAAATATCAATCAGGTGATGTGATGGAATCATATGAGGGTATGAATGAGAATTTTTTTAGAATGGTTGTCCAGATGAGTAGTGAATAAATATTTTTTTTAAATAGAATTTTGTGAGAAGAAAACCAAGGAGAGTAAGTATTCGTATAAATGGAAGTATGATTTTGGAAGCTGATTACTATGGCGGAGAGAACCATGGTTTTGAAAACACTTTTATTAAAAGATTATTATGCCAAGAAGAACTATAATTCTATGGAGGAAATAGTTTATGAAACAATGGTGTTTTAGGATAGATAGTTGTGGTTGATCTCCATTCCAACATTGGAGATGGTTATGAGTGTGTAGCTCACCTTTTTATGATCAATGCATTATATTGTTTGTAGCTTCATAGTGGAAGCTTATTTTGAAATTCATAATAGGATATGATGAGTGATTGATGACATGAAAATTGATATAGGTCAGGATTAAATGATAAGAATTACCAAAACTTCTTTGGGATGATAAGATATATTATGTGGAAAATATAAATGCTTGCGTCTTTATGGGTTGAAAAATTAAAAGTAAATTTGAATTTCAGTCCCAGAGTAGAGGATATTTTGAAATATTTTTTGGAATAGAATTTGAAGAGTTAATTCATCTCATGGTGTAATTTTATCATAAATATATAGGTAAGGGAGGTGTTTAGGGTTCTTAGATTAATTATGAGATCATAATTATTGTTTTTTGATTTTTATAGGAGGTTTCCCCTATAAATTGGTTACCACATGATTTCAGTAAATGATTACAATAAATAGTTAAGATAGTTTTTCCATTCATGTTGATGAATATGGAATGTACAAGGCTAGGGATAACCATTCAATGTAACCAAACATGCTTATACAGTTTTTCAAAGGGAGTTTTATAGATGATGCATTGTTTTGTAAATTATGTAGCCAAACTATGTGAGGGGGTGTGAATCATGATTGTTCAGGCTAAAAGGGTAGTTCATAATTTATAAAATAATTTAAAAAATCAGTTTTCATCCAATAATATAGAAAAATTATGAATTTATGCTCCCCAATCTTGTTTTATTACCCTCCTCTTCTCTTCTCTTATCCTCCCATATAGAAAATATATGGGAGTCACCATCTCCCTTATTCACATTAATTTCTCATAAGATGAATGATATTAGGGTGATCCAATAATGGTATAAAGGAATTTACTTTTCCTATTACTACCTTATAACCCCCACTTATGTCCCTATTTTGGATAGGTTGTTGGTTAGGGATTCATGATGATTCCTTGGAGCATGATAGAAACATATAAATATGATGAGTATTCTATATAGCTTGGATGGATGAAATTATAGGAGGATGAAAGCATATTATTTCCCAATATTTTGTTATACTTGTGTCTCCATTTTGATTTTATAGGTTTTTAAATTTAAATTATTGAAATTTTAAATTGGTTGTGGTCTATGTGTTATTGATTTTTGTCATAATTTTGTCCAAAATGTACCATAGACCCTCCAGATGTTCCTGTTTATGGTTTAGATGTGGTGGGATGGTTTGGGTATTTGGCATTGATAGATGAATGGTAATTTGTAAGACAATATTATGAATAGGTGTCTAGACATAAATTTTAATGAATAAGTATATAGGATGTAGATGTTCCCAGAACATATTATGATGGTATATGATTTTTTTTCTAGAATATGATATGAATTATCACCACCTTGTCTGATTATCCAGAAATATAAAATGATTTGTTTAATTAAATTATCATGAAATTAATAATGTGTATAGTTTCATTATAAACATTTTAGCACTAGATTAATGATTTAATAACTAATTTTTTAGGGCCTGGACCTTATGGGTTTTTATGTTATATGAGTCGTATTATGGTAAGAAATCAATGAATAAATAATACTAGACCCTATAATAGGTACCCACATCACCATTAAAGTTGTAAATATTGATGGATTGAATATTATTGGATCATGTATTGCATGAAAAATCATTGGGATACCATGTAACGATGGATCTAGTTGACTAGAGTGTGGGGTGAGTATTCATACCCCTACTAGAATATGAGTACCTTTGTGGGAAATTCTTATTTAGAAATTATATGTTTTTTGGGCATGTGAGGACCAACATAAGAAATAATAGGAAGGGTGGGAATTATTCCATCCCTTCATAGTGATACAATTTTTGTATTTTCAGTCTTTTCAATTAGACCATGAAGTAATAAATATCTTGTTGAGTGAAAGTATTCCTTGTGAGTTTTATTATTTGACCAAGAGTTGGGAAAAATATTGACGAAACCATTTTCGGGTTTTTGAACATGATTTGACATGTGAGACTTTTTGGGTTTCCTAGTTTTATATAACCCCTATAGAGGGTTAGTTTATCTGGAATAATATATTGATAGTCAAGAATGGAAGTGGATTTAGACCAAACCCAAAAGTATTGGATCTGGTAAGGGCCTAAGAGAAGAGAGAGAATTTTGAGTGTTGGGTATGTGTTTACAGTGAGAAGTGATCGAGATGGTTCCAGAGGACACTATAGGACACCCATGCTGGGGAGAGAAGGATATATATGGTATTGGAATGATGATCAATTATTATTAATAAAATCATAAGGGTTTATTATTGTGATTATGGTTAGATAATGAGATGTGCATCAAGGTGTGAGCTTGGCATTGAGTGATGAGTCTAAGATATGTTAATTAGAGGCTAACATAACTGATGTGTGATGGGTTTGGGTGATAGTCAAATACATGTCAGGATGGTTTGGTGTATTTTTCAAGTGATGGGTTACAATTATATGATATATTTTTTGTTTCTGAGATGGATAGTATGTATTCCCTTCGGTTCAAGATGATGTGACTGATATTTTTTGGCAGTGAGTAGGTACTGTAACAACCCATAAATTAACTATATGATTTCCTTGAATTAATATTTTTTAAACAGAATGTTTCACATGTAATACCAATGTAAAACAAAAAATGATATATTATACATATTAAAAATCATCATTAACAGTTATTCATTAAATTATTTAGTATAAATTAATGTAACACAATTGAAAAAAATAAATGGAGGAAATTCAATTTGGGGAAAAAATATGTTGTCCAAATCCTACGTGTGCCATCTTATAAGGTAGTTAGATTTACTAGGGTTTTTTCAAGATTAATCGCAATCTAAATATGAGAAATTAGAATTTGAGATAAAATGTATAAGGGATAAGTTCAAGCTCATGGACTTTTCCACCAGATCCATACTAGATGAACCTCCACTAAAACCTAAAACCATGGATTATTTCATTCTTTAGTCTAACGTGGAGATCAAAAAGGGTTATATATGTATAAATAAGGATTTATTAAAATGATATAACAAAATTTTAGGTTATTATATATGAAGAAGTTTAATACTATTCTCAAATTCATTTTTTCTAAATTCAGGTTGTGTTAATTAAATGTAATTAAAAAAAATAGTAATTTTATTTCAACGAACTAAATTTAATTTTTTTAATTATAATATTAAATATTAACACTATATTAATATTTAATATTTATGAAAAAACAATTTTTATACCAAAAATAATTTTTCTATTGAAACAATTTTCTTAATATTTATAATTGTAATTTAAAATAAAATTTATATATTTTTGGATTTTAATTTGAAAAAAATTAAATAGTTTATGATCTTATCATGTACATTTAACTTATGTATAATTTATGGGATTTTTCTAAGATGATTGATTTTTAGGTTAAAATTTCGTAAAACTCTTTTTATAAATAACACGACTTTTCTGACATTATTGGTTTATATATATGAATTGTAAATTTGTTAAAAAAAATTATAGTACCAAATATACATTTTCTCAGTGACATATAAATTAACAAAAATAAATTTAAAAACCCATATTTTACATTTTAAAACATAAGTTATATTTTTTAAAATTATTTTAATACATTATAAATTTGGAAACAAATTATATTTTTATCAATTATATAATTTTAATATAATAAAAATGACCCCATAATTTATATTATTCATTTGAAAAGGATTGTAGGAATAATATTTTATTATTTTAATAAAATAGTTGATTTTAAATGAATAATGAAAAATATTACCTTTTTCCAAGACAATAATTTTATCTTTATTAATATCAATAAGAGACTAGAAATTTTATTAAATTATTTATTTATTTTATGGAAAATTTTCATTCATCTTAAGTATATTTTTTTTGTTTTATAAAACCCATTTTTATCCATATAAAATAAATAGTGTTTTAATTATAAAAAAACCCATTTTTCACTTTTCATCTAATCAATCATTATTTCAGTACAATTATGGGTTTCCATGATTTTAATAAAACATATATTTTTTCATAATAAGAAAATATATTTCATTAAAATAATCTTATCAGACACATAAATTATAAGCTCAAAAAAATCTTTTTCTAAGGAATAGGTTTTATGTATTATATTTGCTAATAATATAATTAATTTCTATACCTGTAATTAATTTTATATTATAAAATTATTTATATATTTAAATTAATCATACTAAAATTAATAAATAATTTTATATTTAATTTTCCCCACTATAATTAGTTACCATGTGTGAATGTTGATTTACAAAAGTAAGAGAAAAGTAATGAAAATGGTTTAAATCCTTTGCCTGTGGCTAGAACACATGAAACCCATTTATGATATTGAATTTTTTTTAGAGTATAGAACTTAAAGGTTTTTTCCAAACCATTACTGGTAATTTTAATAGGCTTTAACATTGATTAATGGAGTGATATTATTAAAAAATACGGCGTATTCGCAAAATTTACATTTCCTTCACCTATAAAAGAGACCTACTCCTCCCACTCCAAATATTTTTATGAACAGAAGTGAATCCCTAGTATCTAAAAAAACCCCACAATGACTTTTATTCATTTTCCAAATGAAAAGAATAATCTATGTAAACCAAAAGATGTACCCAAGGAAGAACATCCAAGGGAGAGGTAATACCCTCAATCCAAACATTCTAGTTTGTTTCTTATTATACACCTCTAAGGTCCCATATATCAATTAAGTATTGATAAAACAATAATTTTTACCATACTAATGTTTTTTTATAAAAATTGAATATAAATTTTACAAAATGCCCCAATAATATTGATAAAAATTTAAATTTTGACATGTGTGTGTCAGGACTACCACCTCTAGGAAAAACGAGTTCAATTTTCTGTAACAAACTTAAGTGGTGGGTTAAAAAAATGATATTTAAAAAATAATTTCATATTCCTGACCTAATAAATACATTTTAAGACTAATATTTATCATTCTATATGTGTGAATAACAAGAAAGTGTCATGTCATGTTAACCACCAAAAAATATTTTTTAGGGAACCTTTATTAATTTTGTGTTTTTTGGGATAACCATTGAGACAATATATATATTTATTTATAATTTAATAATTTGGGATATAAAACTAAAAAATTTTATGGATCATGGAATCATTTTTCAACACTAGTAACAATAGTCAAGAATTTGAAAGTGTTATGATGAAATTAACCAATCCCACATGAGTTTCATATGTAGGTAGGTAATATATTAAAACTATAAAAATATAATAAATGGAAAATATAAAAATAAATATATTTTATATATTATCATGGTTATGTATATAATGAAAATTATTTAATTATTTGGGATGTTAAGTGGATGCACATATAGGTTTCAGATATGAAGGTAAGATGTTTTCATGACTCAAATGGTTTCATTAGGTAATAATCACTCTTATTTATCTATTATAATTCAAGACTGGTATATTATAAATTATAATTATTCTAGAATTTATTTCCATCGTCTTTTATGGTAAGTCGTATTTCACACAAAAGAATAATTCTTCGATGATTCTATTTTAATCAAATTTCATTTTTCTTAAGAATAATTACCATTTATTTTAATGGATTTTTCTCCATATCCATGTTTTAAAATTATTCCAATGTTCATATTTCCTTAATGGAATCATAAATTTATTATTTATAATAATCCTTTTTACCCATTTATTCTTTTTAAAACTAATGTTTTATCATCCAATTAACAATTCAGGTTTTTTAAAACTTTTTAAAATTCTTACTAAATACATTTAGTTATATTATTTACCATTATGGGTTTATTAGATTTATATTGTTTCATTTCAAGTATTATTTATTAATAAATATTTATAATAAGGTGTTTAAAATTCATCTATATACCTTCTTACAAAACAGAATGTGATTTATTCTTTATCATTTTTAACAATATTTAAATGATTTTGTGAAAAAAATTATTTTCACTTCTATTTTTTCTACAAGGTTTTTCTCTATTGAATTATTGTTTTAATAATAATAATTTTTTATTATGTTACAAATCCATTTTAACAATGAAGTTTTTATATCATATTATATCTCATGGTCTTGTTATGGTTAATGTTTATCAAACATGTTCTTTTTCTACATAGTTTCATTAAGATAATTGATTTTTATGGAAAATATATATGGTTGATGATGGGTGGATCCTATATGACCCTATAATTCAATGATTTATATTTTTATCTCATTATATATTCAATAATATTAATAATTAGTTTTTTCTCATAGGCATGTGCATGATAGGTGTTGCCACATTTTCGGGCGAGGATAAAAGGAGTTTGTTCACATAAGCATGTACAAAATGAGTTTTCTCATAAATTATTTCCTATAATTATGGTTTTCCCACATTAAAAAGTTATATATCTAGTTGTGAAAAAATTTCAATATTAATTTAATTACAATGAAATTCCATATTTTCATAATTTTTTATTCTTAATGTATTTCATACTTTTATGTCAATGTTACATGTTATATGACCATTGACATGAATTATGAGACATATAATATCATTTTATGATTCTTTAATGGTATTATTATGATAATATGTTTATATAACATGCTTTATGATTATCACCCATGTTATTTGATCTTTTATTAAGATATTCACTTTATCTTCATGTTCTCCTCCATGTTTTCAATTTCTTACATTTGAAACTGTAATTTTATAATAGATCCTCTAGAGGAAGGTGATTATAATGAAATTTTTGCATGTGTTGACATATAAAATGTTTATATAGAAAATATATAATATTGTAAGCCTTTTATTCCTTAGTTCATGCAACTGGTGTGAATTTTTTTTATCTTAATCATGATATTGTTTCGCTATTGATTTTATGTTATACTATGGATGTTTTTAGGGTATTAGAGAAGGGTTTAGTTAATTTTTGAGAATATTGTAGATAAATTTGTTGAAAAAAAGGGAAATGAGTAAGTTATATGTTTATGTGTATAATGATATCCGAAAGTTTTCATAATGTATAGATTGTGTGGTTCTCCTAGGAATTACATCTATACTTGTATACTACAATTTGATGCTTTATATAGAACAATCGTACATAGGGATTATAACATTGAAGATAATGTGTTGGGTATTATCTTATTTGTGACATGACGCGAATCAAATAGGCCTAACTGCATACCTAGTTTGACACTCCTAGGAGATATTATTTGGTTGATCACATGGCCTTTTTGATACACTACAAGGGATTTAAATACTAGATTTATTGTGTAATTAGGTATAGAATTTTATGATAACAAATAATAGTGTATCCTAGGCCAAAAAAATATCTATAAATGTAAAACTAAATGTACTATATACCAATGTTTTAATTTTAAAGAATGAGGTGGTTTATGGTTTAATTCCTTTTATGATAATAATAATTCCCCAATATTGTATCTATTTAATGAATCATGTAATTCCTTTTTATGTATTTATTGGAACTAGATGTAATTATTGGTGTGAGGGAAAATATGCATATTATATTAATGATAAAACCATAATAATTTTACTTGATTTGATAAATCTTATGATATTTATAAACTATCTATCATGAAATATAATTAACCATGTGGACATAATTAATGTTCCAACCACATCAAATGAGAGAATGATAGATCCAAAAGAAAGATCCAAGTGATGATGATGATGAATGAAGGAATGATTAATTTCACATGTGTCAGAAATGTTTGAAAAAGAAGCATGGAAATTTAATTAAAGGGACTATGATGTGATTTACTTATAAAATATTGGGTATTATATAATCATAATACCATATTAAGATTAATAAGTATGATATAATGATTGGATTGTAAAACATGAATTTTAAATTCCTACTAAATACCTGATTTCTTATGTGTAATGTTCTCATAAATTTCCCATGATACTTTAATAAATCCTTGGATGATTTAAATTTATGCATAAAAAATCACTACAACCAATTGAATAAGGTCGATCAAGTTCAATGAATACTATATGGGTGGATTCAAATAACTAATATGAGATCATTATTCAATCCACTCAAAGTTTACTATATCATTTATATGTGTTGAACTAATACTTTTTATAACCTTTTTTCGTTTCAAATTTAAGGTTTATATAAGTATTACTAATCATCCTTTATATAGATTTTATTTAATGGATTAAATATTTTAGAAGGGAATCTATAATCCCATATAATTGATAGAAAAACCCCAAAATCTCCACAATTAAAAATGGATGGGGGAAGAAACCATAATCATTTTCCACTACTGGGAGATATTAATGTCACTATAATAGTAGGTAATGGAATGAAATCATCTTCATCATCATCCATCCTTGAACCACCATTGAATGTATATCTTATTGTTTCCGAATAATTTCAAATATCCATGTAAATAGTGGATATAGATTATAGTCCCCCTATAGTCCAGCAACATGACACAATGGTAAGGAAAAAAGGTGTCCACATAGTGACCTCAATGATTGGGGAAGTTAAACAACCAAATTCAATGGCCTAGAAAATGTGATACCATGAAGTGTGTGAAGGAAATATTATTGGGCATTTAAGACCATGATTAGACACATGAAAAGACCAAAAAATCGAATGTGGGGAAGATTCCATCCAACAATAAGATTCATCCAAAAGGGTTTTATGTATTGGGAAGTGAAAATACTAGTGCAAAAATAGGTTAAGAGATCGGTACTATAGCATTACTGTAGCAGGCAATGTTCAGTACTGTAGCATCCAAAACTACTCATCCATCTGGGCCTTCGGGCCACTTGTTTGGTCCTCGGGCCCTGAACAGCTTTCGGGCCACCCAAGGCCTTTGGTCCCATTTATTCTCAAGGCCTTCGGGCCACCTTAAAGCCTATAGTCCTCCCCAAGGCCTCTGGGCCACATGAATGCAGGCCCCAGACACAGTACAAAAAAGTAGCAGCCCCATAAGAGGATTCAGAGTAGGTGCACTCACCAGAGCAGAGCCAAATGGATTGTCAGAATGAGAGGGTATGGCTATGCCATCGGTACCAGCCTGTGCTTTCACGGGATGCCTAGCCAGATGGTCATGAAAAGGTGGAGAGCTACTATCATGATGCAGATTCTCAGGGAGGGGCAGTTCCTTGTAGATAGTCTGGTTTAATTCCCTATGACCTACGGGTCATGTAATCTCCTAAGCCTACAGGCCACGTAATCTCTAAGCTCAGGGGCCTTGTAAGGGTTCCCCCTCTTCTCTTGAAAGGGAGATATCAAAAAATCAATAAATATGAGGGCCTTCGGGCCATCCAAGTAAACAAGGGAGAAGACGAAGAGGGGGTAGGCTGGTGTAGTGAAGAAGTATACTAAAAAAGGTTAATTAGGTATGTGAATTTGGATAACAATTAGACTTATGTTTAGGAGTAATATTCTTCATCGAATTCATCATTTAACCTCAACTTTCTTCCAATACTTCCATATTGAGGATCTTTGGGGGATGAAAGATATGTGTATGTGATATAGCTATTATAAAAAAGGGAACCATGTATCATTCCTTAATCCCATTTATTATACTCTATCATTATAAATAGGAGATACGAACTCAAATAAAAAATAAATATGTCTTCACACCAAACCCTAAGAGGTATTTATCTCAAATGGGTAGAAATGAACACGATATTAGGATTATAATTATTATCAATATGTATAAATGATTGATTCCTCATTAGAATATTAACTCTTGAGTCATCTTTCAAATACCCATAGATAAAATCATTAATATGTAATAATTAAACTTACGACGATGTAATTTATATAAGGAGAATAATATAATGGCCAGATAATTCACTTTATTTTATCCATGGATAAATATTTTGTTAATACACAATTTCACATGAAAACCAAACAATAAAATGAAAATAATTGATATATTTTTATTATTTAATGTGACCATTAAAACATATCCATTAAATTATATGGTATAAATTAATGTAGGCCTATGGAAAATCAATAATGGAAGTGGGACGAAATAGAATACTGAAGCGTAAATATTCCTTACAAGTCTAACTTGTCTAAGCTAAAAAGGTAGGATGATTCTTTATATGGTATTCCCTAGATTAAGAACATAACAAATTTTATCAATTATGGTTTGATCAAAACTAAATACGAGACAAGATTAAGCTCACATAGATTTATAGAAGATTCATGTAAACTCCACCACAACCTAACACTACAACAATATATTATTAGATTTATAAATAACACAAAAAGATCATAAAGAGATAATTAAGTATAAATTAGGATTATATGTAAATATAATAAAATATTTATATTAATAGATATATCATGATTTTTTTTCTTTTCACAATGTTATTTTTTCTAAATAAACTTTAGGGGAAAAATTTTATTTTTTAGAAAATATAGTTTAAAAAAATGGAACTAATTTTATTTGTGTTGAATAATATCAAGTTATTGTAACACTATATTAATTACTAATTTATAGTAAATATAATAGTTAATATACCAAAATTTATTTTTTCTATAAAAATAGTTTCCCCTGTATTTTTTGTTATTAATTAAAAATAAAATTGATAATTTTTAGGAATTGAATTTGGAAAAATTAATTTGATTTTTAGGTTTATCATGTCCATATTATCTTCAGATAAATTTTTGTATTAATTTGAAAACATGTGTTTGTTATGTAAACAATGAAAATAATATTTTTAGAAATCACATTAATTTGATGAAATTATTAGATTCTAGTTATCAAAAGGAATATTATTAATAATTTCTATAAGGAAAAATATTTTCTTATAAGTTAATTTACAATTATTTAATTTTTTTAAAATTTACAAACCCATATTTGACATTTTAAAACATATTTTATTATTTTATAAAATAAATTATTTTAATACATTATACATTTAGTAATTTAAAATTATTTTTTATCACTTATATAATTTTAATATAATAAAAAACATATTAATCTTGATTAATTATGTGACAAATACCTAAGGATTCATTTTGGAAATTTTTATAAAATAATTGGTTTATAATTGAATAGTGATAAAATCAGTTTTTTTCTAATAATTTACCTTCTAAAATATCAGTATATAAATGTGAATTTTAATTTTAAGAAACTATTAATTAATTTAAGAAATAATTTATTTATTTTTACATATAAATTTTTAAATTTATGAATTAATTTTTAACATTTTAAAAGAAAATTCATATTTTATTTTAATAAAAATATGTATTTTGACTTTTCATTTAATCATACATTTTTAGGTAAACTAATTTATTGTGTTGATTTTAGATCCAATTTCTTTTTATAATAAATGAATTTATTTTTTGAAACTAATAAATAGTAACAATAATATCTCATACATAAATTTAAAGATCAAAATGATCTTCTTTTAAGAATAATTTTTTTCACATTTTGTCTGCTAATAAAATAATCATTTTATCTAACACTAAAAAATTTTATTTCATAAAATTATTTCCATATATAAAATAATAATTACCCTATTACTAAATAATTTTTGTTTTATATTTTTTCTAATAAACTTTGTTACCATGAGTGATGGTAGAGTTACTATGGTAAGGATAAATTAGGGTAAAATGGATAAAAACATATGTATGTGGACAGAACATGTGCAAAAATTTAATATATTGAATGGTGGATGTGATTTTATACCTTATCACATTCACTAAACTGTTATTTTCCATTTTTCGAACCTTATGACCAATGTAATGGTGTGGTATTATTCAAAATAATGATTATTTAAAAAAGTTCCCTTTTAGTCACTTATTAAAATAGACCACCACCTCCCCTACTATTCACCAGTTGAAAATATTTTAGTTAAAAAAAATATGTCTTAGTTTCTCTTCAACACCATCCCCAATCCTTTTAAGACTTCATCACTTCAAAATACCATACTAAAGAGTTTTGTGGAGATGACTATGGGAGAACATCCAAGGGAGAGGTAATAATATCAATCTAATAATTCTAGTTCTTTAATTATTCTACAGCCATCAAGTAACATCTATCTATGATGGTATGATAAAAATTTCATTGTTAGCACAATGAAGTTATGTTATACATCTATTTTAAATCTTCCTCTAAAATAATTGAGAAATGGAAAAAGTCACTATGTGTGTGTGTGGATTTATATCTAGATGAAAAATGGGTTCTATTTTCCATCACCACCTTAAATGGATAGTTATAAAAGTTCATTTAATTAATTAATTAATTTTATACTCTAATAATTCTATATAAGGTTAATATTATGAGTTTTATAGGTGTCATTAACAGGGAACGGTCGTAGTGAGTTCAACAACATTAAATGGACTTATCAAGGTACCTTTATGGATTTTGGTATTTTAATATAAAAATTTAAATTATATCAATATAATTTAAATAGAATAATAATATACATAAAACTCCACAATTTGGGATAGCATGAATTTTTTTGACAACACCTTCGACCATGGTTAAAAAACTAAAAGTGTTATGAATAAATTAACTGAACAACCATGGGTAATCATTGTATGATGAAACAATATTAATAAGAAATAAAAAATCATACATTTATAATATAAAATTATATATAGATGAATATTTTTCTTGGAAAAATATAAAATTAAATTAAATTAATTATTTATAAATTTAAGTGTAAGTGAATAGTGCATTCATACACAATGATAAATAGTTTTCAAGAATAAAATATTTTCCTTGGAACATAATCACTCTTACTTGTCTATTTTCAATGAATATTGATCTATTATTTTCAAGGATTTATTACTTGGTATTATTTTTAATAAGGTTTTAAATATTCTTCTCTTTATATTCTTAAATTTTTAATGAAAATTTTAATTTTAATTTTATAAAAACATTTACAGGAAATTTTCAAATACTTTTTATTTTCTCATATATTTTTCCACCAGTGTTTATCTTTTATGATGTAATGTGTTAATAATAATCTATATTTTATTATGTTATAAATTATTTTTGAAATTCATATTTTTTATCCTATGATTTCTAATGATCATGTCAAGTGATATGTTTAATAAGACTATTCATTTTCATTGAGTTCATTAAGATGATTGATTTTAAATGGTACATATATGATTAAATGATGATGATGGGTGGGGTCCTAAATAACCCGCCACTTAATCATTTTAAATTTATATATCCTTAGATAATAAGTTATTTAAATAATTAGTTCGTTATAATATGGACTATTATGGTAGGTTTTCTCATATTTTCAAGTGTGGACACTAATGAGTTTTCTCACAAAGGAATGGGAATAATGCGATTTCTCCAAAAGGTATTCCTATTACTATAGGTGTTCCATATTCCCTTGTTATTTATTTGGTTATTCTAAATTTTATGATGCATTTCATTTCCATGAAATTGGATTTTATTATCAATATTCCCTACTTATTATTTATTACACACTTTTATGTTTTCGTAACATGTTATATGATCATTGAGACCTATTTTGATACATTTTATATATTTTATTCTTCCTTAATAATAATATTTTGATCTTACCTTTCTATAATATGTTTTATTATTAACATATATGGTTTGGGATATTTTATAATGATAATCGTGTCTTCCTAATTTTCTCCTCAATGTTTATGACATGTTGCATTGTGATATGTTTTTCCTTTACTGAGCATCTGAGCTCACCCCTTTCATAAGATTTTGTTACATAGGTTATAAAAATGATTTTATTTTTTATAATTATATTAAATGGTCAAGATGAATCCTATTACATAAAATTTTATGCAATTCTTGTAAAAAAATATGTGTATGTATGTAAAATACAAAAAATCTAAACCTTTCAGTCTATGAGTTGTGGAATGGTTTCGATATGTATTTTTTAAATCATGATATAATTTTATTATTTATTCTATGTTATACATAGGTCACTATAGGTACACCCCTAGGTTAAATGAATATTTGATATATGTTCCTATGTGGGGAGTACATATGCCCCCATGTTTCATAATATATAATATGATATTCCAAGGGGTGTTAAAGTTCTCCCAAAATTTTCCTAATGATATGTAATTAGTGATTATATGGTAGAGAGAGTTTTCTCATACATTCCTCAAGATTTGTTACATGATTATAGTGTGGGGAGTGTCTTACCACATGTACTTAGTTGTGTGATTTCATTAGAAATTCTTGGGAGGGGAGTGATTATTCCCCAAGGTAACTAACGATTGTGCAACATGCTCAAAGACACTCTAACAATAACCATAGAATCTATTTACATTCCTATCTATCACTCTAATACAATGGTATAATCTCCCAATGAAAACACCTTATCCCCTTGATTTTGGTCCAAAACCTCTAAAATTTGGAGAGGTGAAACCAAATCTATGTGACACCCCCACATCGTAACTAATGACTTGTCTCAAACTAGTGGGACATAACACTAAATTATGAAACAAAATTATTAAAATTTCTTCATGATTGAAACATTTATGATTTTTTAATTTGGATAACCTATGAATGTAGAGAGCCTATGTAGAATAGTCATGTGATTAAAAATGATAAAATATTTAAATTAAAATCCATTAGTGAGAGAGGCATATATTTTCTGGGAGGTGGGTACCAAATTCATATAGGGATTAGTGTGAAATTGAATGGATTTAATGTTTGTCCAGGAGGAGTGGAATTAATATCCTTGAAAGGGGAAATATATATATATTTGATATTTGAGTTGAGTGTTGCATCTATTTATATCTTGGTATGTTTGTTGAAAACATAGTATAAATAATTTCCCAGTAATTTAATTGTTTTATGTGGGGGAATTTATAAAGATCCTATTTTTAACCCTATTACAATGAATTTAAATGATTTAAGACACAACATTTTATCATTTTAAATATAGTTATCCCTTTTTTAGGTTTTAGGGAAAAATATAAATCTATTTTTAAAATATATTAATACACGATTTTATGTGTTTTAATCATTTTTGTAATTACTTGTATTAGCCATGAGTTTATTTCATTTTTAGTGTTATTTTGCTAAAAGATTCATTTAATGCATTTATAGAAAGGTTTTGGCTAATTATTGGAAAAAATATATAATATTCACATATATGTGATATATAATAGAGTATAAAAAAACTATTTTTGGGATATGATTGATGTTTTTAATGAATTTTATATCATACATATGAAGCTGAGATGAAGAGATAAAATGGATTTGTAAAAAATCTTATATATCAATTCATGTAAAGGAAAACCAAGGAAGGAAGTGGACATCTTATGCATCCCTTAGAACTGAAGTTTAGCCCATGTGAAGCTGATTACGTATCAATTAGAGTGAAACTACTTCTAATATATAAAGTGAACCTCATACTTATAATCTCCTGTAAATAATTTTCAATGTAGGACATCTTATGAGTCCCATAAGATATTCATAATTATATGTATGTGTTTTTTAACTTTAGAGGGAGTTGTGTATGATATTAATTGTTGTCAAAATTTATACAATGATTATAAAATTCATTTTTATATTTTATCCTATCAATTCATTAGAATCATTACACCGTAATTTATTTATTCATTCCATTAAAAGATATTTATTATTTAGTGGTCCATAAACAAAGTTGTATTTTTCATTATTTTAAAGAATTAGATGTTCTGTAAAGATTGATGGTAGTAGAAACAGTTTTAATAAATGAAATGGAAATTTTAATTGGGAATATAAAGATCCAATGTCCATTGTTAGATTATAAGAACAATTAATGATGGAAATAATGTATGAATAATTGATGTTGTTTATCACATGCATAAAAGGGGATGATCAAAAAAAACTATCATGAACAGAATATTTGGTAGAAAATATTAAGCAGTGCTACTATAGGAAAAATAATTTATGTTAAAAAATTCCCACATTATAATTCCCCATGAATTAAGATAGATCCTTTTAGAAACCAAATTTTTTTTAGGATACTACCACTTTTTAAATATGTTTTCCCTCAATTTAAAAAATAAATGGAACCAATCCAATCTAAATTATATATTACACTGATAATGTTTTCTTAATTTTAATATAATCTACCTTTTCTCTTTTCTCTCCATTCTTTTATTTTTTTTATTCATGATTCTCCCTTTGTGAATCTTGTAGTTCCCCAGGCAAGACCTGCCAGCGGGGGTGAAATATTGGTTAACATTTTACAATTTATTTCGTATTAATTCAAACTATTAAACTTGTTAAGGTTCTTGATTCAATCAATAACATCTCAATGTCTAAATTATTATATAAAAATAATAAAAGAGTGAATATCACACAATATTTATAATTATTGGTACAATGACCAACACCTTACTAGGTTAGTTATTCTCCCCATCATGGATTCTACAGTATAATTTTATTATCAATTAAAATGGTCAGTATAGAGTCACATTTTATCTCTCCTAAATCCAAACAAAATTTTCATTATACTACATCCCATATTTTAACTTGAATAGGAAATGGATCGCTCCATAAACGACACTAGATATTTCTACTCCTGAATGAAACAAGATACATCTAACTCACAGCTCCAACTAAGAAGCTTTATCCTTTCATCAAGTCTTGATCAGATGTACATTGATATATTGTTTTTCTTCTATGATCATGAAGGATCAAAAATTATTTTTTAAAATTCAAGTATCTTTATAAATATTATTTTCCTTTCTCATAAATCAATGATCACCAGTATTTGATATGTTTCCTAAGTACAATGATTCTTTGCCTATGCTTCCTTCAGATGGTAAATTTTCCATTTCATTGAATGTTTGAAATTAATGAAAACTAATTCATTAAGAATATTTATTTTTATGAAGGATATTATAAATCTTAATACACTTTCATCTTGTATATCAGATCTTCTAATATACCTCACATCTATCTCAAATAGACTTCACATTGTCGAAGAAAAGCATATCACATGTTCCTTACTCAATATTCAAAAATCAAAAACTCTCATTTCACATAATATTTAATTATGGATTATTTTATATGAAAATCAAATTATATTAATTATTTTAGGTCATTTGATCAGATTAGTCTGTACTTACATATGATTTCATTCAAGTGTGCATGAAAATATTCTTTTTAAAATCACTGGTTGGGAATCTAGTATTCCCTATATTATCCACTTATTGTTTTTCTAAAGAATTTGTTTTACCTATGAATTCTTTGGTTTCATGAAACCTATACATTCATGAATGTATGTAAGTTTTCATGGGTTACATGTAGACTTATTTCCTTTGTGCCACCCTCCTCCTTAGTATGAACAATTAGAGATGACATGATTCTGTATCTTGTTATTCATGCAAGGAATTCACAAGAGAAATAAATCTGTATTCCCTTCACATGAAATAGGTTATCAATGATCTTTGTCATGAGACATGAGGTATGTCTGCAGGTGTCTCCTTCATGCGATAGGAGGTACGGTCTGAAGGATATTCTCAACCGTCATTTGAAAAAATGAATGTTTGTGGGTTATTTGAAATATCTTCACATAAGGAGTTTCTTCACATGATACTTTCACATAAAAAAGGTTTTGTGTCTATAGATTCCTCTTTCACAAGACACAAAGCTTTCAATGGGTTCATCTAAATCTTTTTGAGAATCCTTGTTGACTCATGGGTCCCCCCATAATAATACGAGGATTATATATAGTAAACTTTATGTAACCAAGAAGGATTTAAGGATATTATTATTTCATGTGATTGAATAATGAGGAATTGTTTCAATTCACATGATGGGATCTCATGAGTTCTCTATTTTAAGGATATCTCTCTCGATATATCAATTCATAGAAGAAAAAATTCTATTCTATTGCATTATTTATATAGGAAATGATTAATTTCCTATCATTTTATAATAGTTCCATGATGAAGTCCCCTTAAATCCACTCGAGGATATGAGGATCCCATTTATTTCAAACTGTAGAAAATGTTGAATTAACCGTGTTATACTGAGGTAATCATGAGATCCATAAGATTTATGATTATGATCACATTGTAGATCATGTGATGCCACAATGAACTTTATATGATTACATAGGGAGTGTCATAAATCTTTTAATTGTTAATATATAAAAAATATTTCACCTTATCACAAAAGAAGACACATTAATCTTTATGTGATGAAATCATTAAATTGATCTATGTTCATATGATTTACAAGAGTTTTTCTATAATCTATAGTTGATTTTATTCATACAATGAAATGTCTAATAGATCATCACATGATGGATTCATGAGATGGATGGTACTTGTGATGGATTCTTGTGCATGTATGAAAGAATATGATTTAATTAAATCTCTTAGATCATATTTCCTTGTATAAATCCTTTATTTTGACAAGTATTGATGGTTTTTCTATGGAGGAGTCATGATATATGATCACTAGTTTTTAAAGGATCACACATACAACCTATTAATTTAATCTCCTATGTTTTTTCTGTTTTATTTTTATTTATTATATGGATTATATTAAAGACGAGGTTCTTAAAAATCATGTGATTTCATGTCTCAGTGTGACTGGAATAAATTTTTGATATATATTAAAATATTAAATATCACGTAGGTGAGTTTTCATGAAAAAGTGAAATAATATCTTACTAGGTTCCAAGGTCAAAATCCAAAGGCACCATTTCATTCAGATCAGTGGCTTTACCTTGGGCATGACCTAAAATTTTTCATCATGTGTCAATTGTGAAATGTTGTTATAGGCATTTTAATGAATAAAATAAATTGAAATATTTATTTTAGTTTTGTGTTTCATTGATGAAGTAAAGTCACGATTGTTTTATTTTACATATACCATTATGTAGGGATCCATGGTTAGGATAATAACCCTAGAATTCCCTGGAGGGATTGGAGAGGAAACCTTATAGATGTCATTGGGTGGCCGATGACGAAACTATGGATTAAAGATCAACGAGCTCTATTCTATATGGATCTCACTAGTGGAACTTGATATTCAATGGTGAGAAAGCCAATTTCTAGGTAGGATTCATTATTTCAGATTTACTTCTCCATTAATATATTCAATGATGAACGCTGACCAACCAATGAACATGTTGAACAACAGTTTGGTTGTGCTTTACGGGATGACATTTAATTGTTTGATTTATGGGATTTGATCATTCTTCTGATTGTAGATAATTATTAAGGGAACAAATTGAAACTATAATCAATTATAGGTGAGGTTCATTCCTCAGATTTGGTTGTTGTTATTTTTCTCCCCTAATATATCTATGTGTGTTCTTCGTTCATCGATGCGTTCCTGAATGGTCTATAGTTTCTCCTTCATTTCCTGGTGAAGATATCTGAAATTGAAGATCCAACCTTGTGATGACCTAATGGAGGTGTGATAGTGACAGTGAAAGATAAATCAAAACAAATTGGAATAAACCATGCTTCGAGATGATTGCATCAGAACATGTCAAAACGGTTTACCAAGCCAATTAAATTCCTAAACCACCTCGATTTTGTGTTAGGGTGATGAAATGAGACTATATCTGGAGTGTCAATGTGAACAGACCACTAGAGCGGAACCCGAGAGATCAGTCAATGTGTGCAGAGGAATAACCATGGAATTTTGAAAAACCCAATGAACATGAAATGTAATCTGTCATTACACGGTGTGTGGCCCCCAGTGAGTGGAGGGTGGGGTTTTAGGAGATAGATAAATGTCACAAGACATGTGACCCCTTTCACATAGTTTGTATACTCTCCCCTAAGACTCAACAAGTACATTGTATGCAGATGAACATGGTGAGGATTACACGATATACTTTCATGTTGTGTACTCCCCACACAACTTGGCTTGGAACAAGTACATGTTCTAAACTATGTACTGGTACATGGGAAGAGACACCTGGGTTGACACCATGTACTATCACATGGCCAGAGTACACGAGAAGACCCTGAATGGTAGGACACTATGTGTTACTCATTCTATGCGTCATGTACTTCCTTCTCTACACAACAGGTTCTAAAAGAATGGACTGTTGTACATGAGTAGTACCCAGGGTCAAGAGACATAGTGCATGACCCTACTACAAAACTGTTACCCCTTTATAGATGGATTTATTTTCTTATCCACTATATATTGGACATGTTTTGTTAGGGTTTGTTCCTTTTATCATTCCTTGAAGGTAGCTATGAATCATTTACAACTCATAGGTATATGATACCTTTAGCTTGAATTATTTTATAGATTTGTTGGAATCCCCCTAGAGGCCTGAAGCATGATCCTATATTAATTTTCCATGCCATAGGTAGAGTCTTCTATTTTGACGTGACCACGTTTATAGGGCATCGATCCAATACATAACTGGTTAATCTAGATCAAGTTAATGGTATCACCCCATGTATTTGGTTGTCCTCATCATCTTTTGTATCGTATATATCTTTAGATCTATCATTGTATCACTCTCATTATGGTTTCTAATGAACAATACTTCTCATATAGACAACACAAATTCTATAGGACTCAGGGGTGTGTTCTCTTGGATGAATACTTAATGGAATATTCATGATAAATCCCTATTGTTGGTATGTGGTAGTCATGATTTACATATAGTCTGTATGTCTTGGATTGAGTATATCTGGGTATTCTTATATATGTTATAGACATTTACCTGTGTCGAGATGACTATAATTTCATTTTTTATATATATTTTTTATTTTAGGGTGTCTTACTGACTATTGTTATACCCACCCCTACATGGACTTTTCCCACACATGTCATTTCATGTGCAAATGATTGACATTATGATATATTTATAGGAGTAGTAGGACCAGAGAGTGATTTTAGAGATCAGGAAGGATAAGTTTTGTTATTACAGCTACAGGTAGCAACCCCAGTACCTTTTCTTATAGCTTGGACTTGTGGTTATATTCATCTATTGGTGGGATTTTATTTCATCGAGTTTAACTTTACTTTACATTCCTATCATACTATGATGGTTGGGATATAGTAGTTTGCATGCATTTTTTACTTAGTGGGTTTTACATTTCATCATTTTGTGGTCTTGTAAATGGGTGTGTGTATATAGGTACATGGGCAATGCCTCCCATGATAGTGATATGCCTACTCAGTGCAACTCACCAACGCATAGCCTATTTGAGGAGGGCTTGATGAGTCACAAAACGGGATCTAATTGGATAGGTTGTGATAGAGTGGTATCAAGTGTGGTTGGATCTAATGTAAGACCGAGAGTTTTTCAGATTGGTTTGGGGAAACAATGTTAGGTGTTTTAAGTTCAATTTTATACCACGGGACCCTAGTCTTGGTGTAGGCGGGTGAAGTATCCATACACCAGGACTCCAGTAACCTTTTTTCAACTTGGTACATGAGAACACTAGTTGTATGGAAAGTAATGGTACATGCATCATATAGGAATGAGTTGTGGTTTCTATGTCCTTCGTAAGTCTGCTCTCCAAATATACTCATTGACTATGGTACATCTTGTTTTTTACATTATTCATCCATGATGAACAGAATCTAGGATTCTGAACCTTAATCATTAAGATGACCCCCTCAATGAAGAGGATTTGGTACAGGGACCAGTTCCCTAGATGTTACCTCAAGGTGGTGCACCAAATATACCACCACCAATTGAGAAGCATGTGGTACCCCCAGTACCAGCATACAAGCTGTGAAGGTTGAGGATGCTCCATGAGTTTCAAGGATAGTGATCTTTTAGTTTTTTATGCGATCCCCACCCCCAGGCAGCTGAGGACTGACTCAAGGTGGTGACCCATTTTTATCTCCTCGTCCAGACACCAGTAGATCAGATGGTGGTTCTGGTGCTGAGACTTACACAAATATCACTAGGTAAATGGTGTAGTTTTTCAATCCATACTCATGATGATGTGGATCATTCATGGAAAGAGTTAAAACTTTTATTTAGAGAGGAGTACTTGGTAGTTACTTTGAGATATGTGCATATAAAATAGCTTATTCATCTCTAGCAGGGTTGCATGATAATGGCTGATTATTCATTGATGTTCACCAACTTTTCTAGGTACATGATGGATACGGATAGAGATCATCACATCAGGGATCAAACCTTCATGTGAGGTTTGTGTATAGACATCTGATCTAGTGTTATCCCTATTTTAATTATGACTTATACTTGGGTTCTTATGTGATATTGGGTTGTTTAAAGCTTATTCACTGAGAAGATATAGCCAGTGATAGTCACTGGTGGATGAGTAGGAGCAGTGACCTCATCGTCATGGAGTCGATGTCATTCCTAGGGATGGGATTCATTTTAGGAAGAGGTCCCATGACATAAGATCTTTAGTTTGGGTTCACAGGGTGGGTCCAGTTATCCTAGGGAGAGATGGTTCTATTCATTTGACTGTGGGGGACATATCAATCAAGATTGCCCGATCTACCGTGTTATTAATAAGAAGACTGTGGAAGGACCATCGAGGAAGAGATAGTGAAAGGAGAAAGTAGATATGTAGGTTAGTGGATTGTAAGAGGAGCATGGAGAGTAGGAGGAGGTGGTCAATCTTTTTTACTTCTTACCACCACCACCCCCAGGTGGTCCATGATATGCTTAGGGAGATAGAGGAAAGTGGAGGGGATAACTGCATATAGTCAACTCATAAGACATAGGGGATCCATGAATTAATTGAGGTATGATCTGTGTCTTTTTTACTTTATCTGTAGTACTGATAGACATTGGTGCTAGTAATTCATTTCTCACCACATTTCTTGTTCGAGAACTTGGGACTCCATTTGAACTACTGAAACGGCCCTTACTTTTTGAGTAACCTATTGGGGAAGAATCTATGATTACACATCTATGACAACAATGTGTCTTGATCCTTGGGGAAGAGAGTTTTCATTTAATTCTCATGGTCGTAGTGTTTTGAACATATGATTTCATTCTTGGTATGGATTGGCTATCCAAATTCCATGCTCAGATTGACTGTTTTAGGTTAAGGGTATGTTGTTTCAACAATTATGGAATGAGTTTTTCCTTTTCCAGTGAAAAGGAAACCCAGGAAGCATAGGATGGAATCTTGAATAGGATGGGGAATCTGAATACTCATTAGTTGGCTTGATTGACCCTCAATGAAACAAATGTTATAAGCTTCCTATTTCTAGTAGTAGTAGTGGAGTATGTTGATTTATTTTTTGAAGATGATCCTGAATTACTTCCCAACTAGGAAATAATCTTATGCAATGTTTTAAACCCTAGGAAGACACCAATATCTTCACCAGTATATTGGATTCCTCCTGAAGAGCTTCAGAAGATGAGGTTGTAGTTGGAGGACTTGTACGGGAAGGGATTTATGAGACCTAGGGTTTCACCATGGGCTTCCCTAGTCTTGTTTTATAAAAAATTAAAATGAGTTCTTGAGGTTGTCTGTGGACTACCAGAGATTGAACCTAGTCACCATGAAAAACAAGTATCCACTAATGAGGATCAATGACATGTTTGATTAGTTGATAGGGGAATGCTAGTTCTTGTAGGTTGACCTTAGATCTGGATATTACTAGTTGAGAGTAGAAGACCAGGATATACCAAATATAGAATTAAGATGTCATTATGGTTACTATTAGTACTTAGATATTCTATTTGGCATCATGAATTCCACAACAGTGTTCATGGAACTCGTGAACTAGATCTTTCAGCCTTACTTGATCCTGTTTGTGGTATTCTTCATGGATGATATTCTTGTGTACTCGGTCTCCGAGGAGGTGCATGTGAGATTCATAAGGATGGTTCTGGATGTACTCTAAGAGAACCATATTAATGGGAAACTCTCAAAGATCCAACTATGGATTCAAGAGGTCCTCTTTCTAGGACACATTATCTCAATTGATGGAGTGGAGTGGACATAACCAGGGTTGAGGAAATGTTATCATGGTATCCAACTAAGAGCATGACATAGGTGTAGATATTCTATGGGATATGAGTCTAGTAACTGAGACTCATTCCTAATTTCCCTAAGATATAATCACATAAGATAGCGTTGAATCAAAAGGAACAACATTTCGTGGGGACAGAGAAGTGAGAATAAGATTTTTATCAGTCCAGGATGAGATTGACGAGAGCTCTGATTCAGTGATTTCCAAAGAAGGGTGTCGACTATGTAGTTTTCTATGATACATCCGGAACCGGTTTTGGTTATGTCCTAATAAAGAGGAGTGTAGTGATTTCCGTGGGTTTGTTTCAGTAGAGAACACATGAGCAGATCTACACAACCAATGATCTTCAGTTACTAGTAGTAGGCTTCACGTTGAAGATGTAAAGACACTACCTGATGGTAAAGAGATTTACTTCCTACTCTAATAACAATAGTATCATGTATATCTTCTTTCAAAAGGATATAAAATACATACAGAGGCAGTGGCTGGATTTTATCCAGGACTCTAACATTGGAATTTTCTATACTCTTAGGAAGGAGAATTTGGTTGGAGATTCACTTAGAAGATGATCTAATTGTAAGTTTTTGAATCATGTGTTGGACCAATTGCCCTTGTTATAGTTATCCATTGAGGACAGAGACAGATCAGCCTACCTCTAGTAGATGGTTTTGACAGCTCCACTCTTACTGTGAGTCAGGGAGTCAAAACATGGGGATACTGACAACAAGACCCTATGTACTCAGATGTCCACAGTTCATGCCCCATAGTTATATTCACAAGGCGAGGAGCACATAATTCTTTTTAGAGGACACACATTAATACAAGTGGCATTGTTGGAGGAGGTTATGAAGGTGTTTAATACATCCCCTGTGTTGGTACATCCAGGTGTAGTGAAGATGTAGTGGGACCTCTGATGTTAGTTTTGGTGAATGGGGTTGAAGAAAGGTGTTGTAGAGTCTGTTTGTCTATGCCTTACTTGTCAAAAAGTGAAGGTTGGGCACCAGGTTCCAGCAGGTTTAGCCCAACCCCTTGAGCTACTGGAATGGAAGTGGGATGGGATATCAGTATACTTCATGATGTTTTTACCATGTACTTCTAGGGGACACAATTTCATATGGGTGATCATTAAACTACTAACCATGTTAGCTCACCACCTAGCTATCCGAGAGAAAGGTTTAGTAGAGAGATTGGGATGCTTCTATATACAAGAGATAGTTCGACTCTATGGGGTTCCATAGATGATATTTTCATAGTCAGATGATCGTTATACATCAAAATTTCATAAGGGATTAAAAGAAGTGTTTTGGATCCAGTTATGCTTAAGCACAATGTTTTGCCCATAGACAGATTACCAGATGGAGTAGACCATTCAGGTCCTAGAGGACATGTTATAATCTTACATGTTGGAATTTGGTGATAGTTGGGAGGATCACCTACCAATGGTGGAGTAAAAGTACACCAATAGATACCATTAAACCATTGGTATGGAACCATTCGAGGCATTGTATGGGTGACCCTGCTGCTCACCACTATGTGGGAATGACCCAGGAGAGTCAGCACTCATCATCCCAAATATAGTATGTGCTAATGTAGATAATATGAAGCTCAATTAGGATCATATGAAGAACACAAATATCCATCAAAAGTCATATTATTATAGGTGATAGAGGCCTTTGCAGTTTTAGGAAGGAGATAACATGTTTCTATGGGCTTCACCTCGACAACGATTGTGGGGATTATCTGGGAATCATGTTATCTCTATAATTTTCCATCCCTTTTCAGATACTATGTATAGTTGGAAAGGTGTAATACCACTTAGTTATAACCCCATTGTTGGAATAGGTACACAACATCTTCCATGTTTTGTAGTGGAGGAGGTATGTGCATGGGACATCACATGTCATTGAATTGGGGGAGTTAGACATTCAAGATAGAGAGTCATTTAATGAGTACCCAGTGGATATTGGGGGTCAGTAGGATAGAATCTTTCTTGGGTGAGTGATCCCTTCGATGTGTGTCTAGTGGAAACATGGGAATATCTAGGAGAGCACATGGGAGTGGGAGGCTCAGATTCATCCATAATACCGAAATATTTTTATGTGGCATTATTTTTGGCTTTTCAAGGATGTAAATCCCCATGGTGCGGAGAATGTAATGGCCCCAATTTTTCAATAATTTATTTTAAAATATTATACATATTATATTTGAACCAGGCATAGAGACAAGGTTTGATTATGAGGACCGATGTGTCCAGAATAAATGTTTAAATTATATTAAAATATTAAATATAACACGCTTGTGGTTTTCATGAAAAAGTGAAATAACTTCAAAAAGGTTTTATGGATTATAAATTAGAGGGTACTATTGCGTTCAGAGTTTCATTATTACCTAAGGTGCCACATAACATTATTCGGCACATGTCAACTATGAATACTTTTTAGAGATGTTTTCAATGAATAAAATAAATTAAAATAATTATTTTATTTTTCTATTTCTTCAACACAACGACATAATGATGGTTTTATTTTAAAAAAAAGGGTTGGGATCCATGGTTTGGATAATAACCCCATAATTCCAGGGAGGAACTCGAGGGGAAACCCTGAATATTTATCTCACCAGGTGATGACAGAACTATGGATCGGAGATCGATGAGCGCCATTCATGATGGATCTCTCCAACAAAAAATGATCTTCAACAATGAGCAATCCAATTCCTAGGTAGGAATTTTAATTTTGGATTTCCTTCCCCATTTATAGATTCAATGATGAATAGGGACCAACCAATGAGAAGGATGACACACACTTCGATTGTGCCTTGCAGGATGGGTTTTAATTGTGGGATTTATGGGATATTATTATTATTTTGATTTTTGATTGTTCTTTTGGTAATAGATCAGGGCTGTAATGAAAAAATGTTGAGATTATTTCCATGGATTCATTCATTTTCCTTTTTCTCCCCCAATTTTTTATGTCTATTTTGTATTCTTCAATGCATTCAAGAACGATCGATCATTATATAGTTATTTCTTATCAAAATGATCTTAAATTGAAGATCCATAATTTGGAGGACCTAGTGGAGGTGTGATGAAGATGGTGATAGAAGAATCAGATAGAATCAGAAGAAACTACCCATTGACTGATTTTGTCGGATAAGATTGAAATAGTTTTTTCGAGCAAATTGAAGGCCTGAAAACCCATGATTCGAAATAAGGTGGTGAAATGAGCCAAGATTCGATGTTTTTAGGTGAACGGACCACTGGAGTAGAACTCTTGAGATCATCCAAGTCATGTGGATGAATAACCAGGCTTTATAGAAAAATTTGATGAACATGGCATGTAATCTATGATTACATGGCATGTGGCCCCCATTGATAGGTGGATAGGGTTTATAGAGATAGATAAATATCACACGGCATGTGACCCCAATCACACAGTGTGTAAAATCTACCCAAATACACGAAATGTACATGGTATGTAAACAGACACGTGGAGGAGTACACAAGTTATCTACATGGCATGTAATCTCCCACATGACTTTACCTTGACCAAGTACACAGTCTACCCCATGTACCGATACACAGGAAAAGATGCATGGGTTGACACCATGTACTTGGACATGAACAATGTACATTGGAGGACCCCAGATAGTAGGAAATGGAATGTGACTCCTTCTACATATCATGCAATTTCTTTTCTATACTACATGTTCTAAAGACATGACCCGTTGTATAGAGGAGGTACCCAGTTTCAAGGGACATGACATATTCCCCTTCTACATTTTGTGTACCCCCTTCTATACAGATTGATTCTCTTTTCCTAAATATCTTGGATGAGTTTCATTACATTTCATTCCCTTTAAGATTCCCCTGATGGTAGCTATGAATCATTTCTTACTCATAGGACTATTATCCCTTTAGTAGGACTTCTTGGATTGGGTTTTTTGAGTTACCCTGAGAGGCCTAGAGCTAGATCCTCTATTAATTATTCATTCCCTAGATAGAGACTTTAGTATTTGCATGACAAACATTACACAGAGTCGATCAACTACCTAGTTGGTTAATATCGATCATGTTTATGGTATTACCCCATTTCTATGGCTCTAATCCTCATCTATTGTATTGTATATCTCTTAAGATCTGACATTTTATCTCTCTCTTGATTGATCCTGATGAATAATACTTCTTAGATAGCCATCCCCCGTGCTATTGGAACCAAGAGGGTGTTCTCTCGAATGTCAACAACGGCGGCGGCCGCAACGGAATGGGATGGAACCCTAGTGAGTCTCATATCCTACGGTGACAATGGCAGCAGCCGCGACGGATCCTCGCCCACCTGTGGGGGAGGGATCCTGCTCAAGGAATGCGGCGTCCCCTTTCCATCCCTTCTCCAACCCTGAACATCTTCCGCCATTCTCGAAAGCTGTGATAGGGACGAAGGTGCCGGAGCTCGTCGATGGCAGCCCAAATCTCCATATTTCAACCTTGAAGTTCACTGAGGCCTCTGGGCTTCTGAAGTTCACCCTAATCACAAGGTTCAAACACCGAAGGCCATCGGTCGATGCCTTTGATAGATTTGTCTTCGCTGCTTGGGACCTCCAGGAGCAGGCAACAGTGGGATTTCTCGATAAGCATCATATTATGATCCGGTTTTCTTTAGAAGAGGACCTCATCTGCGCCTGGTCAAAGGCACCCCAGTGTTGCAATGGAGATCATTTTTTCTTGTTCTGGTGGTTGTTCAATTTCCACATGAACCGCAACTCAACGTCCACAACAACTTGGGTTAGTTTCCCTAAGCTTCCCTTGGCATTTCAAAACCCCTCGATTATCCATATGCTCGACAACCTCCTCGGTCGGTATCTTTGTTCGGATAGAAGAACGACAAAAGTCTGTCACCCGGTTTTCCCGAGGATAAGTGTAGAGATGGATGCGTCTAGGGTCCCTTTTGACTACATTTGGATTAAAATCGGAGAATAATACCGGTGCAGGCAGAGAGTTATCTACGAAGGATGGATGGATTTCTGTTTATCGTGTAAGCGGTTGGGGCACGCCGCTGAGTTCTATTGCCGGAGACCTCCAGCGTTGGAGAGTATGGTCTTTGGCTTGAATTTGAGGGATAGTGGTCTTAGGGATGGGAAAACACTTCTCAGTCGGCGGACAGTGGTGAAGCTCCACTGGTTTGTGATCAGGTGCGACTTGTGGAGGAGGCGCGAACAGGTAGTGAGGCAGAGGGCATATTTGCAGTGGGTATGGAGGAGGCGCGAATGGGTATTGAGGTAGAGGGCTTATTTGCAGCAGGTGTGGAGGAGGCACGAATGGGAAGTGAGGCCGGGGCAGATTCGCTGCGGGTGTGGAGACCATTGACATGGTTGTGGCAGCTCAACTGATCAATCCATTGGCGGTGGATGTGTTCAGTAGGCTAAAAAGAGATTTGGTCAGTCCCTCCAACCAGGGTGCTAAAAATGGTGGGGGTGGTTACTAGACAGGAGTGATGCAGGTGGAAGACCAGAGGAATGGATGTAAAACAGTTCTGGAGGAGACACCTGGTGAAGGGAAGTTATACACCGCTGGTTCGGTGGCTGAGAGGGCATGGGTAGGCAGTGTGAAGATAAGAAAGGGGAGGCAGGGGCCTAAATTTAATGACTCTATTCTAGACAGAGGTAGTAAGGAAGGAGAACCGAGTTCACATACCTTGAGGAATAGATTTGTAGGGATTTCAGAGGAGTGTTCTGAGCTCGTTAGTGGAGGAGAGGAACATGGAGCTAACGGGATGGCTATCAGCCGGAGTATTCACCGACACTCTACTGATGAGGCTCTAAGCCCGAAGATCACTAGGGGCCCTAGAAGAAGGAAGGGGAGGGAGGATTACTACTCACTACCTCCTCCTATGAAGACTCGATCGGTGAATAATATGGATGACAAGAGAACTCCGGTAGAACCTTTGAGTCATTTGAGACCCGGGGAACAGGATTGTCAGCCCTTGGTCTTGATCTTAAGCTCTGAAGAAGAAGTAATGGAACAGGTACTATTGCTAAATGGTACTGAGGAGGAGGCTTCTAGGATTATGGGGAGATCTCTTGAGGTTCCCCTTACGGAGGATCAATATTCTTGGATTGACAAACAAGACTCAATTTTGGTAGGCGGATTCAATCTTGGGAAGTTCAGTGTAGAGGAATACATCCAGAATTGGGATCAACTTGTGTCAGCTTTTGAGAAGCTGCTAGTGGAAGATGGAGAATTAATCCTACCATCCTTAACATGGAAGCTATTTAGGGAAACATAGATGGGTAATATTAAATTTTTCGTTAGCGACGTTGTTTAAGCTTGTGGTTTTGGTTGGACCGTGTGAGTTTTGGGTCTGTGTTAGCCGTGGTTGCTTCAGGTTCCTTACAGTTCAGTTTTCTTGTTGCCAGTACGCTTTTGGGCTACTCCGGATGAGGATCGGTGCACTAAGTCTTTATTGATGCAGGTCACTTGGAATTGATTTCTTGAGAGGGTATGGCTTCGCCATCAGTTCCGCGCCCTTGCTTCTGCATGGGACTGCTTACCGAGGGGTCCTGTGTTGGTGAAGGTTTTTTATTGGCACACTTGCTGGGTTGGAGCTATCCAATTGTCTGTTTGGGTTGTATGTGGTTTCTCACGTTCCCTTTAAAAATTGTTTTAATAATAAAAAGTAATTTTCAGTGTTCTCTCGAATGTATTCATAGTGGAATATTCGAGCTAAATCCCTAGTCTTGGTATGCAGTAGCCATGACAGAACTCTAAACTATGTGTCTTGAATTGAGTATATGTAGATAGACTTTTATATGTTTTAGAAAAATACTTGTATGGAGCTGACTGTATTTTGTCAAATTTCATTATGGTTTCATTGTGTACTTATGATTATTGTTATACTCACCCTTGAATGGGATTTTCTCTTATGTGTCATGTCTTATATAGACGAGTGATATTTTGATATATTCCTAGGCATGTCAATACCATACAGTTGATTATGAGATCAGGCAAGATGAGGTGTCCTGTTACAACAACAGATAACAGTCATAGTACCATTCATTATATGTTTGGACTTGTGGTAACATGATTTTTTTTGGTGGGATTGTGTTTGGAATAGTTACAGATTACTTTACTTTCTGGTCAAACTTATTTGGATGGGATATAGGGGTACGGGTTCATTATTTATATAGTGGTTTTTACATTTCATTATTTTATGGGCATGGATATGTGTGTGTGCATATAGGTACATATGAAATGCCTCCAATGTTAGTGATATACCTACTCGATGTTAGTCGCCAGCCCCTGTCCTATTTGAGGTAGGCTTGGGGAGTTGTGGAAACAACCCCACTAGGATGGGTCATGATATTGAAGTCTGATGATTGAAGATGGTGGCCCTGGATTAAACCATCTTGGATTGAGAGATCGTATGGAGGAGATATCTCAGATCAGATGGAAATCATTGTTTCTTTCTTTTTAGTAGATATGTGAAAAATAACTATGGGGGTGTGGCCCATATAAAATCTCTAATTAGTCTTATCATTACATTTTAAGATAATCAGTGATTGTAGATCGATCGAGCTAGCTCTGAGGTTCGTCACCTATTACACTTGAACACATCTACCTCATGGGCCACTAAATACCTAAACTGCCCCACTTGAACCTATGAGATTATAGAAAAACAAATGTTATTTCTAAGCACTCTGTCTATGATCCATATAAATGGGCCTACTCAAGGCTTGTAGACAACCCATATCACTATCATGCACATACATTGGGTAAGCTCTCCCATTAGGGATGACCCATTAGACACCCCTATGAGTGGTTTAGGGATATACCATAGGAAAAAAAATGGTTTTAACATCATTTTTATATGAGTACTAATTATATATACTTAGAAATAATAATGGTATAAAAATAGAATCATATCCATCTTCAAATATAAATTCCTCAAGACAATTCTCTTCATATGTCATGCAAACCATTACTAAAATTACTTCATCATGAAATTATAATTTAATAGTCTTACTAAACTACTTTTCATATATAAAACAACAACATGAAAATTATATAATTATATTTTTTTCATGGAATTCAATTATATAATATTCATGCAATTACCATTATTTTTCACAGATGTATTCTTCTTCATATTGTAGTATGCAATTTTTCATCAATGACAAATTTATTGGACCATAAAATCACTTCACCAATCATTAGTGTTGTCTACAAAGAATAGTCCAAGTATCAAATAAAATTTATTAGTATAATACATCATTATTAATATGGAATTACAACTTCATCCACCAGAACATATATAATTATTGAAAAAGATGCTTTATTGGCCTAAAAATATCTACCTTTGTATTTTGTTTTCAATATCAACACATATCTTAATCCAATATTCAGTTCTAACTTTTCTAGCTTATTGATATTAAATATTAAAAGTGTAAATGTGGTCTTCTCAACTCATCATCTTTTCAAAATCATGATCATATCCCTTATTTGAAAATTTCTATATTACTTCTAATAGAGGAATGATGTCACATTGTTCTCTTATAAAAGAGTCTTTATATAATTAACTCTAAGTATATGTAAGCTAAACCAGTGTAGAAAAAAAAGAGAAAAACCCAACCTATCCAAGATATCCATAATATACCATGAATTTAAAATCGTGATCATAATTTCACAATTCACTTATTGGGGTTGGGAATAATCATATTAATCAGTGAACTTATAAATCATGCACAAACTATAACAAACTTATCAAAAAAGTTCAATTGAAAATGATATAGCTGACCCCTAATTTTATCTTTTCATCATCCAAGGAATCCCCATTGATTGATATGATTATTATTATTAAGAATAAGGGATCAGTATTTTACTCGCATTCTTTGTCATCTAATTTTTTAAAACTCTTTAGAAGTACCACATTCAATAGATAGTGATGATTTAATAGATTCATCTCATCAATACTTCCACATAAGGGATGCATCCATATTTTTCAATTCCCTACATGTTAGTGAAAAATAATTCATATATAAGGGACTAATAAGATGAATTATTATTAATTAAGAGTAACATTTAGGCTGAGGACTTCCTATTTACCCAAGCAATTATCTATTCCCAATTTCAGTATTTCATCTGTGTGAAGTATCCTTTTCCATTATAGTCATTTGAGTATATGAGGTCTCTAGTGATTTCTTTTCAATTTTAAAAATCACCCACTAATTAGAGAGAATCTATATATAGTTTTGTGGAGTATGTCCAAATTTATATCATCATACTTATATGTCACCATCATTGTGTGGAATAGCTTTTTCCACCTCATTTTTTCCAACACTTTCTTTCCCTTATTTTTTTTAGATTCCAACCATTTTTTAACTAATTTAAATTCATTTATCTAGATAATTAGGTGTTGTAAATTAATATTCCCTATCATATTAGATTATTCACATGAAATTAAACTATTTTTCTATTTTAGACTCATCCCTTTAGAAATATATGAAATATGTTTTTAGTCAGGCCACAAATGTTTCAATTCTGTGACTCGTCATATTACATATTCCTCAAAATTCTTTTAATAATTTATATTTTTTTCATTGTAGATTCAATGAATTTATAGTCACATATTTCCTTCATAGATATTTCTCTATTAGTTTTCAGGTATGATTCCCCATAGATTCATTCCTATTTTCTAGTAATGAAATGTTATACCAGAAAGACATGGTTTTTTTCCCATACATTTCACTACACCAGTAAAATCCACTAAAAATAGATCATCTTCATTGATATAAATTATGTCCAGAATCCTATGATTATTGTAATTATTCAAATTAGGACTACTTTTCCAAAGGGGTAGTTATTTTATTGACTCGATTCTTTCAACCAATGATTTAATAGAAAATATATCATTTTTTATTGGTTATAGTTGGATTAATATTTATTTTTGTTTGTTCACATCTCTCGACTGGCCTGTCACACAATTTTCATACCTTCCTTTCCTTTTTTTGTGGTATTCTCTACACATCATTAGTTTTATTGTTCCTGAATGGTATATTACATAACTCATCATAATAGTGACCACTTATATTTCAATACTCATAGCAGTATTCAGAGAATTTAAATATGTTCCTTTTTAAACAATTAAATTCTGTGAAATTTTCTTCTCTAGTGAACACATTATATTTTCTTTATCTTTCCTCTAATAAATTATATAATATTATCTATCACAATTTGTCATGTTATGACAACATTCCATATATTCATGCCCAAAATTACAGAAAATCCAAAAATAGACAATGTAACTTGTTCTATATTTTTATAGTTTAATATTTTTAGTTTTCATATATTGTAAACCTTGCTACATTTGAGTGTCACCAATGATCATTAGGACACATATTCAGGGAATATTTCTTCATGTTACTTTTCTCAAAAAACCTTTATGCGGTGGATTTAATATAATTTATTACCAACGATAGTTTTTCAAGGGATTGGTTTGAAACATGTACAATCACTTGAAACATAATAATTATATAAAATATTTTTTACGTAATGGGATACATACTTATTTGAGGATGATTCAATTTGATTATAGGATGACATAATTTTATAAATGGAATTATGATCCTCAATAAAAACATGAGTTGAATCATTTATTCTTCCCCTTATTAGGAAATCTCATGCTGGTGGTAATTCATGATTTTTCAGTATCAACTCAAGATCTAAACACATCATGTTGATGGAGTTATTCTCATTCTCATTTGATTTCATCTTGGACTTCAAATCATCATTCATTATCTTCATTTATTCGTTAGTAATTCTTCTTGATTATTGACTAGAATTGTCAGGATCCTTTAACCTATTATCTTTGTCATCCATTTGATGAATTTTTACAACCATAGATAAATTTTTTAATTTATAAATGCATGGAATGATAATTCTAATAGAATATGAAATAATTTTTCATCACAGTCACTTCCTTTAACATCATTAAATTTTTCATCATATTTTACATTGAGATGCGAAATTATATCTTCCTTTCATTTCACATGTTTTTTTTGATATTTTTTGATATCTCAACCCTTTTAGAAAGTACCTATTATATATAAATAACAAATTTTTCTAGCTAAGATTCTTCATACTGAATACCGTAGACACCATAAATAAATTCCATTACAACTTATCTGGGAAATTTCATCAGATTTTATATGAATTCAAGGAGTTGATCACAAAGTTTTCCTTCATCATTAAAAATTGAGAAGAATTATTAGAAAAATAAAAATACACAACAATGTAAAATATTTTGATTTATATCACATATAGGTATCTATTTCTGTATTTCATGATACTTCTTCATCTTTGTTTTTTTCCACTTTTTCGTTTATTCTGAGTCTTGGAATAATTTTCATATAGAATCCTTTGGAGTAAATTCTTTTTTATCTATATCGCTTTTCTCAGTCATTTATTGAAATATAAACTTTATAAAAAAACTCTTGGATCATTAATGGTGACCTATTCTTTCATAAAACTTGTACTACCCCAGGATGAATTGACCACTAAGAGGGGGTGAAATGGAGGTTTAATTTTTAAAAATTATTTCTTTTCAATACAAATTCTTAAAGATGTTAATCTTCATGATATACATAGTGATATCTTATAGTGTTACTTCTTATGTTTAAATAATAAAATAGATCACAACACATGACACATGCATGTTTTGGTAAATATTACTACTCCTTTCCATGTAGGTTTCCCCCCCATTTGGGACTCTCCACAATAATCTTATTATCGATAATATTTGTTGATATAGAATCAAATTGTACCTATCATGAATCCAAACTAGATGTTCCTTATACAAAATCAAACTATTTATCTAGAATCCAATGTGGCATAATCTAAAATTCACATTAGAGTCTTCGTCTCCGGATTCACAAAAGATACTTCCTACTCCCATCTACAACATATTGGATTCATGCTTTATTTAAGGCCCAATCAATTTTTTCTTGTCTTATTTATCATCTTCATGATATTTGTCGATCACAATTTCCCAAGAACCTATTCACATATATTTTCAATTATTTTTCATCTTTCTCACAAATCTCTAATAACTTAATTTTTATAAATTGAATCACTGAAAAAATTGTAGGGAAAAGATTCCTTATAATGATAAAGTCCTAGACACACCTAATTTTTTATAATGATGTACAAAACATCCTCAACAGTATTTATAATTAAAAATTATCTTCCACAATCTCAATACACTATCAACTCATATATAATCCCTTTTAATATTATTCCTAGATTTAGTCTCATATTAACATAACAGTATTCATTAAAATAATATCACATGTTACATTCTCAATATTCATGCATAGAATACTCATATTATATGTAATAATTCATCCATTATTGTTTTATGGGAAACTAAATTTTTTTTATGCATTTGGGACATTTACTCAAATGAATTTATAATTATGTAGGTATGTATTCATGTCTGCATGCATGTATTTTTCTTTCTTATCGCCTATCGAGAACCATATATTACCTATACTATATAATTATATTTTTATCAAGAATTATTCATTACCTATGCATGAATGGGTTTCATGGGTTGCATAAAACTTCTTCCTTAATGTATTTATGTATATATGAATGGATTTCATGTAGCTTTATCCTTCACTTATCTCTTTCCTCATTAGTGTGACCAAGTATAGGTCACAATATTGTCTTTCCTTTTCATCACACACGTGCATCATAGGAGTTGTGAATTCTTATTCCCTTCAAATGAAAAAAATGTCCCCTGACATCCTTCATAAGATAAAGGGTATGTCTGCATGTGTCTCCTTGTTGTAGAATGAGGTGTGGTTTATGGGATATTTTCAATCTTCATGTGACATGATTAACTTGTACATGTTCTTTTTGAGATCATAATGTATGTAAGAATTACTTCACGTGATACTTTCACATGACATAGGTTGTATGTCTACAGGTTCTTCTTTCAAACGACTCTGTGTTTTTTGTAGGTTCTTCTCAATATTTTGGGTAGAACTTGATGGATCATGGTCTTCCATCTCATGAGAAAATGATTTTATTTGGAATCATTCATGTAACCAATTAGGATCACTATTTATTCTTCCTTTTAGTGAATGAATAATTTAGGTTTGTTTTCATCCATTGGTATGGATCAAATGACTATTATATTTTAACTATATCTCTCTTGATATGTCAAAGTATAGAAACAAGTTGTTCATCCATTTCATTGTTTATTTATACAAGGATTCATTGCCTATCCTCTGATATAAGTGTCACATCAAGTACCTGTTAAACGCTCCAAAGGATCTCGAGATCCCATTTATCTTAATAAATCAAAATCATATTGTTCTCCGTGTGTTTTAGGGGATATCATGGGATCTGGGTGATTACTTATCATGATCACTTCAATGATGACTCCATCCCTCCATGAACTTTATTGGATTTCATGGTGATATTTTGAGTTCCTTAATGTGATTATATATAAAATATGAAACATTCTTATGAAATAATATTATTTCTTCTTCAAATAATACTATAATGTGATGGATATATGTTATTGTGGTGGAATTTTTTTTATGCATGCAAAATTTTATTTTCTTTATAATATTTCAGTATCAATTGATCATCACGCAATGGATCCATCTGATGTCTAGTACATGTGATAGATTCTTATACATGCTTTCAAGAAAATGATTTCAGGAATTTGATCAATTTAAATGTAGTTGTCTCAATCCTTTTATTGGAAAATTAGATATAGACTTTAAGAAATAGATTCATGATTTATGATAATTGGTATTCAAAGGCACATAAATATAGAAATCAAAGTATGAAGGCATTAGATGTCAGTGGTTGTTTAAATCACTAGGGTTCCAGAGGTTAGAAGGTAAATATATCTCAAATTGGATGGTGTATAATCTCTTTATATTTTTAATTGGCGTGTGAATTGTATTTCTAGGTGAACATTTCACATCGAATATATGAATCAGGTTCTATCCTCTTTATAAAAAAATCAATAACTGCTGAATAGTTGAGCCAGATATGGGGTTCATCGCCTGTTACATTTTTACGCCACTAGCTCACGAGCGGCACCACACCTATGATGGACCATTTAAAAATAAGGTCTTTTGAACAAATTTTATTCCTTTTAGGGTTTCCCATTACAAGCCTTATACAAAATCATTCTAATGGATTATACATGTCCATTTTTGCCACCATGTTTCCTCAATTGGAAGGATCTCCCCTGGGGGTTGACCACTCAGGCCCCCCTATGAGTTGTTAAGGCCCAGCCCAGGGGGATTTCATGGGGTCACCTTCTATTTTTAAAAATGCGCCAACTCATATATATATAAAAATAATCAAATTATAAATGTTAAAATCCAACACTTCTTTAAAACATAATTACTCGATTTAATTCTCTCATATATTCCCAAACAACCATTACTAAAATGATTTCATCATGATAATTTAATTACATGGTCTTCTTAAACAACTCTTCCAATTCAAAACTAATCCATTCAAAATATATGATTTTATTTTTTTCATTCAATTTAATTAAATAATATTCTTGTAATTTATGTTATTTTTAATTGAATTATTCTTATTCATCATGTAGTAAAAAATGTGTCATTAATGATATAAGTCTTCGAACATAACATCACTTCCCAAATCATCGATGTTGTCCAAAGAGAAATGTTTATTCATGACATCCAATTCCATTCGATGAATCTATAACAATTCTGAAGGCAAATGCATTTCAACCACCAACACATATTGAATTATTGACTAAAAATTAAATCTAGGCTCAATAAATCTCATCTCTATCAAATATGGAAATATAATACAAAATGTTGTTTGTGGAAGGGAGTAATTATTTTTAAAAACTTTTATACAATGTTGAGTTTTTTATTTTATTCTATGATCAATGTAGTGGTTAAATTTGTTTCAATATATGATCAATAGATTTTCACAACTATTTATTTCCTTTTATTTGTCATCATTTTGCTCACTTTTTTCATTACAATAGTCAAAATGGTATAGTATAATTATATTGATAATGTGAGGGGGATTATCCTACATACATAGGTCCTAATGTATGGTAATTACCATTTGAATATGAGGCTGTAGGGTGATAATTCATGATCACTAAATTGGGTGAAATAAAATGATATATATTTTAATGAAGAATGATTGCACTACTATGAACTCTCGAGGGAAATTTTTTTATTACTTATATCATAGAAAATTTCATTTTTTTCATTTATATTCTTCACTATATATATCACCTAAATTTTATAATAACCCAATTATAGTTGTATTACTTTTTGAAAGAATATTTATAAATAAATATTGAAATCAATATTTTGTGTTTGTAAGTGGCCTCTATGAGATATTGACAATAGTTGTATAGTTTAATGCATGTTTAGATAAATAAGAAATTTTTTGATCAGTTTTTCTTGATAAAGCATTATCTGTCAATATCATATATAAGAGAATGTCTATGTGTGTATTATTTTATAATGTATATTTAAACATGAAATTCATATTCCTTCATAATACTACGATATATATATATATATAAATATATGAAAATTTAATTAGTTTATTTAGATGAGAATAAATATTTGTGAATAATAAATTAATTTTAGCATTTTTAGTGTTACTATAAATATTTCTATTAGTTTTAATATTATTAAAATTAGTATTAATATTATTAATATTATTTTGAAAATTGTTAAAATTAGAAATAATATTTGTAAAATTAATATTATCATTACTATTATTATTATTAATATCACATTTAATTTTAGTAATCGTAATATTACTTTTAATATTTGTAATATCAATGTAATAATTTTAATATTGTCAATAGTAGTGTTGGTATTATTGATATTACTGTTAATATTATTAACATTATAGTTTCTATTAATATTAATAATATTAGTGGTAATATTAATAATACAGGTATTGATATTATTGATATTGTTAATATAAGTGGTAATTCGTTAATATTAGTGTTAAAAATATTAATAGTCTTGAATATATATATGTGTGTGTGAGTGTGTTATTATTATTAAAGTTAATATTATAATTCTATTTAATAATAATATAATATATATGTATGTGTTATGAATTAATTATATTATAATTCTAAATATATATAAGTTATATCATTTATCATGTATATAGGAATCAATATAGAAATATATAATTTTTATAATTTTTATGTCAACATAAAATATTCGTGTTTTGATGATAGTAAAACACATAGACACATTTAAATATATATGAATATGTAATGAATTAGTAGTTTATAATATAATTTAAAATTTTGATGCTTTATATATAGTATAATATATCAAAAATTTCATGCATGTTTGAGTATTATTATTATTATTGTTGTTATTTATTTTATCATCATCGTTGTAATAACTATAATTATTCTTTCTTAAAAAATAATCAATAACTTTTTTTATAAAAAACCTTTAATTCTCCTTTTCCAAATAAATTTGTTATATTAATTAAATAATTTTTTTATAGGTGACGAGGTAGAATATTTCGATTACCGCATATTGAAACAGTGAAAAATAAAATGAATGCATTGATTATTTTTGGATGTTTTAAAACAAAATGTTCAAAATAGTTACTTATTTTACTATCCACGTACGAAGTGTTTTTACATGAGAATGATGTGAAGAATAGAAATAAAATATCATTTATTTTCAAAGGTTTAAATGTAACATACATTATTTAGATTTATAAACATTTAATTATTCATATTTATCGAAAAAATAATGATGGTGATTTTCAAAATGATAATTCCAATAAAATTAAATAATATTTTTTATATAGAAGTGGATTCAATTGAGAAAACGTTGATGATTGATCACCTAAATGATGATGCTGAAAACCCATTGTATCCATGTTTTACTAAATTTATGGTTTTATCCAAATTATAGTGTTTTTTTCACAATAAATCTAATAATGGAAAAAGAAACAATTGGATTTATAGAATTATTGGAGACATTGAATGAAATAATTCCGAAAGGAAATGATCATGGAGATTTAAAATATGAAGTAAATATTATTATGTTCAATGTGATTTGATTACTATAAGGTACATGATTTCCTAATGATTGTGTGTTGTATAGAATGGAATATAATAGTTTTTAGAGTGTCATAAATGTGGTACAAAATAATATGATTTGATAGAAGGGTAAGAAGATATTTTATCTAACATACGAAGTACCAAAAATCCCTCTTAGAAAAATTTGTATGTTCTTAAAATTCATAATTCAAATCCTTTACATAAAAATGTAAACAATGAAAAAAGGTTATGATGGAATATATAAGATGTAATATCTAATAGAATATTTTTAATATGACTGCTTTCCCATAGTGTATGAAAGTTCAAAAAAATACCCATTTTAGAATTGAATTTTAAAATAATAGACAAGGAATGTGTATAAATGGAAGGAATCCATACCAAAGAATCAGTAAAAAAATAGTACATGGCCAATTTTGTTGATAAATTTTAACTTATCCCTAGAAATATGTATGATGAAGAAATATGTCAAATTGATATTAATGATTTCTGGATACTAATATTCTGGAATGATATTGATGTTTACATGTCACCATTAATTAATGATTTGAAATTCTTATGGGGTGAAAAAATAAAAGAGTTCTTTTTCATAATAATTAATATATTGAATTGGATTAAATTAATATGTTAATTAGAAATGAATTATCATATTAGGGACTTTTTTTGATACAATGTCAAAGTGGTTGAAATATTTTTTAATTTACAAAGTAGGGACTTCATATTATTAACTACAATATTGGAGAAAAAATGTGTACATGTTTAATAAAATGTTTCTATGTATGGATAACTCTTATTGATGATTAATAATGTTATTCTACTCCTCCCTTGAGTTTAATATTTCCCCAAATTTGTTTTCTATAGATCAATATTTTTAGAGGGAAAAAAACATTGATATCATATTTGGAATAAAACAAATACCTAATAAGAAAAGAGATATATGGAAGTTTTTTGAGATTCTATATTAGTGATATCACTAGGATGAACATAAATTTTATGTGATTCATGTTGATAATTATATCATTGATAGTTTTTTTGGACATTTTTTAAATATTAAAAGTAAAACAAAGGTTAAATTTAATACAAGATTAGGCAAATGATTAATGGAAATAGAGGTTTAGCAAGCACAAACTTCTAAAGGAAAACACTCATACTTTATTATTTTTTTGTAAACATTCTAGGAGGGATAAAATAAGTATTTTAGTTCTCAAATGGAATAAAGATCCTCCAAGGATAGTCTTTTATGATAAAAATTTTCATAACAATTTAATTTTAATAAGTTTGAAATCTCAAGATTTTTATTTTAAGATGAAACAAAAAATATACGTTTGAATATGCGGAATATTACCATTCAATACAATGATGACAATTATCTAGGTGTATTATCATTTTATTTACATTTGAAGAAATGTTGTGGATAATAATTTTTTAAAACTATTTTAGAATGAAGCATTCAATATAATTTTAAACTAGAACTACACATTCCATTAACTTTTTTGATATTATGGTATATGAAATGGTTCATTTATTGTGAGTATAAAATATATTTGTACCTATGTACATATATTAAATATATCCCTTTTAAATGTATATGATAAATTTAAAGGGTTATTTTATGAATACACATCAACCAGAATCCTACACTATTGAAAATTATTCTAATATGCAGCTGTTGGAGTTCTATATAAACTACTTGTTTTCTTTATAGAAAGTCTAATTGAATTTATCTAAAAAATAGTGATGTTTTGGGTGGAAAGGGGTTCAGGGATTCCAAATGAAGTCCACGATAGGTGAGAGAATAATACAAGCACATTTATACTTCAGGAATAACACATATGAGGTTCAATTATATATAATGTCAAATATTAATGCATTAAAACAACATTATCTAAATATTCACGATATATGGGGATTGGATGAGTATAAAAAAACATTCATCCCATTGTTATATGATATTATTACAAATGAATCATATATATTAGAAACATTAAAATAGTTAATAAGAGAAAAATGATTAAATGTGATAGATTATTCTCTTAGGAAATTAATAGGTATAGAATTTCTATTAAAGACTATGAATGTATAAGTCTATTTCAGAATTGCAATGCATCGGATTTCACTGAAGAAAAAGATGTTTTAGAATTTGATAAATGGAAACCCAATATCTTCCTCAAGTTTAGATTACAGGGTTATTGAATATATACGGGAGATTGAAGACATGAAATTTCATATTGTTCTGTTAAAATTTATATGGTTTTTCAGTAACAGTAGTGTAAAACATGATGAATTAAGAATGATAGTAGGGGATCTAAATATATTGGGACAAACAAATGAACCTTTTATCATGGAAACACTTGAAAAAAATTCTATGTTCTTGACCCATAAAAGGATTACTAGTCTATCCTTTTTTAAGTAAAAAATACACTATAGAAAAATAGCCTTTGGTGATGGGTTAATTGTGGCGAGAATAGATCCCATCACAAATAGACTGTCAATAAGATTATTTGCGATGGTGACATCATCCCGTCCCAAACAATTAGTTATTTGCGACGGAATAAGGGGTCACATCGCAAAAGGTTTGGTGTTGTTTGCGTGCCAAACCGCGTGAAGGGTATTTGTGACGGGGGGTGCCTCCCCGTCGCAAATACCTAGCGGTAGTAAATATTATTTGCGACGGGAAAACAGCCCCCATCGCATATACCCAACAGTGGTAAATACTATTTGTGATTGGATATGCCCATGTTGCAAATAGTGTGTCGGTAAGTCACTATTTGCGATGGGAACCGTCACAAATACCCTTTTAACTGCCGACTGTAATTAATATGGCCGAATGTATTTACGACGGGTCCCATCACAAATAGTCTTGTCGCAAAATTGCCTCGTTGCAAATTATCTAACCTATATATACCCCATCCATTTTTTTCATTCATCCTCTCTATTCTAACTTTTTCCATTCTAAACTCTAATTTTTGTAATAAAATATCTCTGAGTTAAATTTTTTTATGAACAGGTTTTGAAGTCATGTACACCTATACAAAATTAAGTTTAATGGTATTTATGTTTTATTTATCTTAATATTTATTTAATTTTTTTATATTAATATTAATAATTGTTAATTAGTTGTAATTAAATTGGATTTAGATTGTTTTTTATCCGTATTTATTTGTAATAATAGATTAAAATTATTACTATAATTCTTAATAATTACTTGTAATTAGGAATTATTGAAGATAATTAGTAATGAATATAAATATTTAGCGGTCATTAGTAATTACTAGGGGTAATTTGCAGTACATATTAGTAATTAACACTAATTAGTAATAATTAGCAGTAATTAGTAATAATTAGGAATAAATGGTAATAATTAGTAAAAAATAGTAAAAAATACTAATAATTAGTAATAAATACTAATAATTTGTAATAATTACTAATAAATCGAAATAATTACTAATAAATTGTAATAAATACTAATAAATAGTTATAATTACTAATAATTAGTAAAATTTAGTAAAAATTAGTAAAAATTAGTAAAACATACTAAAACATAATAAAAATTAGTGAAAAATATTAACAAATACTAATAATTAGTAACAAATACAAATAATTAGTAACAAATTATAATAATTAGAAATAAATACTAATAATTAGGAGTAAATAGTAATAATTATTTACACATAGTAATAATTAGTCATAATTTGGGATAATTATTAATAATTAGAAATAATTAGAAATAATTAGAAATAAATAGTTATAATTAGAAATAATTAGTACTAATTAGTACTAATTATTAATAATTACTAATAATTAGAAATAATTAGAAATACGTAGCAATAATTGGAAATAATTATCAATAATTAGTAATAATTTGCATTAATTAGTAATAATTAGCAATAATTACTAATAATTAGTAATAAATAGTATTAATTAGAAATAAATAGTAATAATTAGCAATAAACTGTAATAATTAGCAATAAATACTAATAATTAGCAATAAATGCTAATAATTAGTAATAAATACTAATAATCAGCAATACATACTAAAAATTTGCAAGTAATAATAATAATTACAAATAATTAGAAATAATTACTAATAATTAGTAATAATTAAAATTATATAGAAATAATTAGGAATAATTAGTAATAATCAGTAATAATGAGTAATAATGAGGAATAATTAGTTATAATTAGTAAAAATTAGTAAAAATTAGAAAAAATTAGTAATATTTAGTGATAATTAGTAATAAATATTAATAAATAGTAATTATTAGTATTAATTACTAGTAATTAAAAATAATTAGTAATAATTAGTAACAATTAGTAACAATTAGTAATAAATAGTATTAATTAGTAATAAATAGTATTAATTAGTAATGAATAGTATTAATTTGAAATAAATAGTTCTAAATAGTAATAAATAGTAATAATTTGTAATAAATACTAATAACTACTAATAAATAGTAGTAAATAATAATAAAATATAATAACGGGTAATAAATAGAAATAAATACTAATAAATATTAATTATTAGTAATAATTAGTAATAAATACTAATAAATAGTAATAAAGAGTAATAATTAGTAATAATTAGTAATAAATAGTAATAAATAGTAACAAATACTAATAAATAGTAAAAAATAGTAAAAAATAGAAATAATTAGTAATAAATAGAAATAATTATTAATAAATTCTAATAATTAGTAATAAATACTAATAATCAGTACTAAATACTAATAATTTGTAATAAATACTAACAATTAGAAATAAATACCAATAATTATTAATAAATACTAATAACTATTAATAAATACTAATAATTAGTAATAACTAGCAGTAATTAGTAATAACTAGCCATAATTACTAATAACTAGAAATAATTACAAATAACAATCAATAATTACTACTAATTAGCTATTATTAGTAATAACTAGCAATAATTACTAATAATGAACAATAATTTCTAATAATTAGTAATAATTAGAAATAATTAGCAATAATTAGCAATAATTATCAATAATTACCAACAACTAGCAATAATTAGAAATAATTATTAATAATTAGTAATAATTAACAATAATTAGAAATAATTACCAAAAATTAGGAATAAATAGAGATAATTATGAATAAACTGTAATAATTAGAAGTAATTAGCAATAAGTAGAAATAATAAGTAATAAATAGTAATAATTATCAATAAATAGCAATAATTATGTATAAATAGTAATAATTAGAAATAATTTAAAATACATTGAAATAATTAGTAATAAATGGATATAATTATGAATAAATAGCAATAATAATGAATAAATAGAAATAAATAGAAATAATTAGTAATAATTAGTAGTAAATTATAATAATTTGAAATATTTATTAATAATTAGAAATAATTAGTAATAATTAGAAATAATTAGTAATAATTAGAAATGATTTGTAATAATTACAATATTTAGTAATAATTAGAAATATTTAGTAATAATTAGCAATAATTAGTAATAATTAGCAATAATTAGGAATAATTAAGAATAATTATTATTAATTATAAACAAATAGTGATAACTATAATAAATTGTGTGAACTTGGTACAATTTTCAGTGGATAGGTTGAATTCCTTTTGCTCGATGACTCTTTCACTGACTCAAAAACATTATGAAAAACATGCATCTACATATTCATATCCAATATCATATGTATAAGATTGATATGCGTTCATAGAAACACATTTTTTATAATGTTTTCAGGCTATGATAATTACAAGAACAAGATTCATCTATGAAAAGGGGGATCTTTTGTCTGACCGCTCATTTATTTTCATCTTTCTCATACTGAAATCATAGTGAAAAATCTGGTCAGAGGCACACTTATTAAATCTCATATGCATGTGAATGGATATGAATACCTCAGAGAAGATTATTTATTATGATTTTAGAGTGAGAAAGTTTCAAGTAAATGAGACGTCAGATAGAAGAGCAGATTCCAATCCACTGGAAATTATGTTGCCCGTAATTAGTGGTAATTAGTAAGAAATAGATATAATTATTTATCTTATCATTATTGGATAGTTTTTTCTTATTTAAATTATTCAACAATAGTAATGATTTTATATTTTGTAGAAAAATAAGGAACTAGGAAGTTGGCAACAGTCCTTATTAGATGATCATGCTCAGATAAATCAGTGTAGAAATCCAAATGGTTCTAGATTAAATCATTTATATAACGAGTGTTTTAAAGCTTTCTTATCATTTGCATCATGAGAACTTAAATTTTTTAGAACTATGGGGACTCGACCTTAAAACATTACATATTATTGAATTAAGTTAATAATTCACAATGAGGATCCTTCCAGGTTTATATTTTTATAGAATTAGGTCATAACTGTTAGATTACATCCCAAAAGTTACAAAGTATACACTTCTACTAAGTTTAGATTATTTTTTAAAAAATAAAAAATCATGAAAAAAAGAGTCATGTCTTCTTCCATGTTTTAGACAACATGACTTTTTACTAATCCCATATTTAACCCTATTCACATTATGTCCAGTAAAAAACATTTCAATAACTAGGGAGGAGCATTAAAATCTTAGTAAGGGGTTCACAAAGAAGGCAAACTGTTAGTTTTTTAAAACAACATTTAAACCATGAATATTGTATGATAAGTAATACTTTTCACCATTATGAAGTAGTAAATACTCTTCACAAAATAAAGGATCATTGTTTACACATTAGTAACCAAAATATTACGAAAAAACCCATATAAAGAACACATAACATATTAAGTTAACTTGGGACATAAACATACTTAAATGGAATTATCATACGGTCAACATCCACACATATCACTAAATGAAATTGATATACGGTCGACTTCTATACCCAATGGCGTTGGAGGTTATTACATAACCATTCATCCTGTTTTATCACGACACCACCCGTCATTTGGTTTATCACGTAACCACCTGTCAAATGTCCAAGTACCATTATAAAATCATAACACATAAAAAAATATAATCGAAAGAAAACATATCCACATTTTAATCACAATATATCATTAACATAGAAAATACATTATCAAAACCATTTTCAATACCAAAATTCATAAAAGGGTATATGGTATTTATTTTCCTTTTAAAAACATTACGTCTTATTAAATAATCCAAAGATCAAATAATAATCGTGGTGGCAGAAAGGTCGTTGTCACCGCTTACGTTAAAGGAAACATTCCTTTTTGTCATTTAGAAAAACACTTCATAGAAAAATATTCCCTTTGAAAGAAATGAAAATTCAAATGTGTTAATAGAGCATATAAAATAAATCCGTGAATTAAAACAAAACATTCCTCAATGAAAGGAGATTGAGATGAAGTCCCTTACCTTATGTCCGACATGACTCGTTTGTTCTTTAATATCTTGAATAATAAAATAATGTTAATTTATAATTGATTTAGATCCTTTTTCAATTTTATTATTCATTTATATAAATTATTACCATGTTATAACATTTTGTAATCATTTATGTTAATAATGATCATTTTGTTCATATTTGGTACTTGATTCAAAAATGGACTTCTAATAATTACAAGTTGTTCATGTGGTAAAAATTTCATTATATAAATAATTATATTTATGATTTAGATATCATATATATCATATATATCTAGTATATACATGTATTTATAATAGTATATAACATTTGAAGATGAGAAATGAAATTCACCATTAATGGGCATGGTAAGTCATACATACGCATGAACACTACTTCCATTTCTATTTCGCATTGTAAGGGAATGAAAACTTAATAAAAAAAAGGAAATTATAATTAATGATTAATATCATATATAATTTCATTAAATATACATTATACATTACTCATAAGTCATGAACGAGTCATATCACTTTGAGGGTGCAGTAGTCCGCACTTCCTCAAATGAGATTATCGTATTTACCCACAATGGAAACCAGAAAGGTATTCTATAATTGAAAAATACTGAAACATATAAAAAATATAAATATAAAATATATCATAATTAAATATAGTTCCATCATAATGGACACTATGAGAGGCGGTTGGAGATTTTTGAACAATCATCGTTTCGTGAGGCAGTAGGTCACCGTCCACAGAAACAGTATGTTCTTTACCCATGAGACGGAAGTTTGTGTAAGTTTAGTTCGAATAATTTTCATAAAAACATCCTAGTAGGTTGGGTATACTTGTTTTTTTATAAAATAAACTAATAAAAAGATTTTAGGGGTGGAGATGTAAAATAAAACAAAATAACATAAGAGAAGATGATACCTTTAATTTGGGTAACTCCCCTTGGATTGAACCAAAAGGGTTTTTTGAAGTGGCTTTTTCATAAGGTAAGGTTTCTAGGTGAAAGATATGTATCTTTGGAGCCTATGTGGGCTGTTTTTTGATGATACAAGGGGCTTGAGTGGTGTGATGAATGGGTTAGAAGTGGTGTATTTTTATAAGGGGAGGAGGGGCTCTTTAGGAAAGTTCGAAACAATTATTTTATTATAATATTATCTATGTTTTAAAAAGGTCAAAAAATAATTAACATAGAAGATAAGGGAACTCATGGTTGAAATTAAATCATTCAATAATAATTTTATAGGATTTAGATGTTATTGTAATCTTTATAATCTTGCTTATTTAAATCATTTATTAATCACGTAAACACTGCATCATTCTTGTGTCATAAATAATTTAATTTATTTGATGTCTAAAAATTATAAACAAATACAATAATGTAGGAAATCTTTGTATCTTTCTAATTAATATTTATTTCCTATGAGGTAACTTATATAACCTAATGTAAAAATTAACTTACTAAAAGATATTTGTTTATTTCATTTTGGTCTTTACATTAAGTTAATTAAAATAATGTGTCATTATCATTTTAAATGACCCCATGAGGTCACAAAATCGACCCAAATATTCCCATGGTCGGATATGTGTTAAAAAATAGTATTAAGGCACATTTTAGGGTAATTTTATATTATTATAATAATATTTTTTTACCCTTATTTTCAATATTTACCCTTTAGCTGTGGAAAATAAAATTTTTACTAAAGTAAATATTCATAATTTCTAAAAATAAAAGTTACATATTTACACTATTTTCACCTCATGATTCCAAATATGGAATCAATTTTTTCAAATTAAAAACACATTAGTGGAATTAATTAATTTAAAATTAATTCCCACTGTCAAAATAAAAGGGGTGTTTTATGAAATATAAACAATCAAAAGAATGACACTTATTTATGTCCAATTTCATAGTTAAATTACTTCCAATGACCGAAATTGGATTAAAGAATAAAAAAATAATCTAATTACACTTTTATACAAAATAAAAAGTTAATCTATCCTTATAAATAAATTATATTAAATGGTAGTTTTGAATTAAAATATCGAAATTCTTTACTATTCATTACAAATGAATTTTTTCCTAAAAATACCAAAATTTCATCGAATGTAAATTTTGATGTCCCAATTCTAAAGAATAATTTTATTTTGTCAAATAGAACATATAAAAGTGGCCAAAACAATATTTATAGAGGGTTCTCCATAAAAAGGAGGTAAATTGACATTTTAATGAATATTTGAGTATTTATGCTTAAAATCGGATTCATTCTTATTTTAAGCCTCTAATATTTATTGGATAAATGTAAAAACATTTAAAAACATGTAAAATAATATTTTAGTTAGTTCTATTAATTCCCACCAATACAATCATTAGGCATTAACTATAATTTAGAATAATAATATTATATTATTATTGTGCAACGTAAGATTTCAAAGAAACTCGTTGTTGCATATCGGGTATTTCATCAAATATAGAAACCCCTTTTTGGTAAAATTAATATTTAATTGACAAAATATTAATTAATAAGAAAATGTATTATTTCTTTATTTACCTAGGATGTTACATCCTTCCCCCCTTTTGGAAATTGCATCCTCACAATTTTATTCACATAACAAATAAATTGTGGGTATTTATCCCTCATAGAATGTTCATATTCTCACATTGCCTCTTCAACCATATGGTTTTTTCCCAAAACCTTTACCTGGTGAATTAAATTATTCCTCAACAATTTATCTATGTGGCCAAGAATCTATACTGGTTGTTCCTCATAAGATAGATTCTCTTCCAACTAAACTATCACTAGACTTTATACAAGAGATGGATCTGGAATATACTTTCTCAACATTAAAACATGAAAACAATTATGTACCTTGGAAAAATTTGGAGGTAAAGCCACTATGTAGGAAACAGATCTCACTTTCCTTAAGATTTCATAAGGTTCAATGAACCTTGGACTCATATTTCCTTTCCTACCAAAACGCATCACACTTTTTCGGGGAGAAACATTGAGAATGACATAATCACATACCTCGAAAGGGAGATCCTTCCTCTGGTTATCCATATAACTTTTTTCCCTACTCTGAGCTTTTCTCATGTGCTTCTGAATCAAATAATCTTTCTCTGCCATTTTTTCTACCAATACTTTTCCCATAATCTTACTTTCACCTACTTTATCCCTAAATACTACAGTTCGACAACGCTTTCCATATAATGCTGCAAATAGAGCAATTTGTATACTGGAATGAAATTTGTTATTATACAAGAATTCAACCAAAGAAATATTTTGGTCCTAACTTCCCTTGTAACATAGTAAACATGTACGTAACATATCATCTAAGGTCAGAATTATTTGTTCTTACTACCCATATGATTGTAGATGAAAATATGTACTAAAATTAAATTCTGTATCCAACGACTTCTGATGACCTTTCCAAGAGTTTGAAGTAAACTTGGGATCACAATCAGATACAATAGAGAGGGGAACACCATGCAAATTGACTATCTATTTAACATAAAACTGAGAAATCTGATCTAGAGACAAAGTATATCGAATAGGAAGGAAATGTGATGATTTATTCAATCGAACAAGAATAACCCAGATTTCATTGTTACCTTGAGATGTCTTTGGTAATCCCACAAAAAAGTCCATGGATATAATTTCCCATTTCCAATCTCACACTGGTAATGACTGAATCATACCTTTTTTAATTTTATTTCTACTATAACCTATTTACAAGTCAAACACTTCATAGTAAAATCAACAATGTACCTTTTCATTCCATCCCACCAGTAATACTTCCGATGATTTTGGTACATCCTAGTAATTCTCGGATGAACTGAAAATAGGGAACTATGAGCTTCACATAATAACTCGTTCTTCAATTGTGAATCAAAAGGAACACATAATAATTTCCCAAACCTCAAAACACAATCACTATCAATGTTAAAATCAGGAAACATACCCTTCTAATCCAAATCTACCTTTTTCTACGACTCATTGTCTCCCTTCTGTGCTTGCTTAATTCTGTTTGATAGGGATGATCTCACTATCACCAGAAACAAAACAGAATAATTTCCTACTCCAACAACTTTTATGCCAAATTTCATTAAATCAAAAACCAAAGGATCTCGTTCCAAATGTAGAATGGTCAATAAAGCATTACTTTTTTTGACTCAATGCATCATCCATTTTATTTTCTTTTCCCGGATGGTAATGGATTGTGAAATCATAATACTTGATTAATTCCAACCATCTCCTCTATCTCATGTTCAATTATTATCGAGTAAATATATACTTTAAACATTTTTGGTCATTATATATTTTACATTTTACTCAATACAAATGAGGCCTCCAAAATTTTAAAGAAAAAAAATAGAATCAAATTACAAATCATGTGTCGGGTAATTTAACTCATGAGGTTTCAACTGACATGAAGCATAAACAATTACCTGATTATTCTGCATAAGGATACAACCAAGACCTTTCAGTGAAGAATCACTATAGATAAAAAACACACCATTTCTGGAAGGTAATTCCACAATAGGATCATTCACCGATATACTTTTCAATTAATGAAAAAAATCATCACATTCTTTTTTAAAAATGTACTTAACACCTTTTTGAGTTAACTTAGTCATTGGACAAGATAACCATGAAACATTCTCAAAACAACTCTACTAATAATCTTCCAATCCAATAAAATGTGGATCTCAGTTATATTTGTGGGTCTTGGCCATTATTCAACAACTTTTTTTTGATGGATCAAGAGTTATTCCATTTATTGAAACAATGGGACGAAGGAAAGAAATTTTTTGTGACCAAAACTCACACTCGCTGAATTTCACAAAGAGTTTATTTTCTTTTAAGGATTAAAATGCATCCATTAAATGACTTTCATTCTCCTATTTATATCTAGAATAAACAAAAATTCCATCAATGAACACTGCCACAAACTTATCCAAGAACTCATGGAAAATTCTCTTCATAAGATCAATGAATACATCAGGTGCATTGGTTAAACCAAAAGTCAGAACTACAAATTCATAATGGACATATCTAGTATGAAAAGTGGTCTTCAGAATGGATTCTTCCTTTACATTCAACGGATGGTACCCCGACCTCAAGTCAATCTTTGAACAATACTGAGCTCCCTGAATCTAATCAAACAAATCATCGATATGAGGAAAAGGATACTTATTCTTAACAGTGATGTTATTAAATTCTATATAATCAATGTGTCGTATCATTGATCCATCTTTATTTTTATCAAAAAAACCAGGAACAGGCCGTGGTGATGTGCTAGGTCGAATGAAAACTTTATCTAATAACATCGGTAATTGCTTCATTAACTCTAAAATTTCAATTTGAGCCATTCGATACAGGGGTTTTGAAATTTGCTTAGCATTAGGAACTTTGTCAACATAAAATTCATCTCCCCGATTAGGTATAATACCAGAAAACCCATCAAGAAAAACATCAAGATACTCATTTACTGCTGGAACATCATTAATATGAACAGTTCTTTTGTTTTCAATAATATGTGCAAGGTAACATTCATTTCTATATTTTACTAGTTTATCAGCTTCCTGATATGTTATCAAAAGTAAGGGTTCATTTTTGTACAGAAATTGAAAATATTTCTGAAAATAAACCTCTTTAGCTCTACAGTTAATCTTAACATGATAAATAGACATCCAATCCATTCCCAAAATAACATCAAACCCTACTAGAGGCAAAAAAAATAAGGCTTATAGGTAGATTCTTTCCACACATAAGGACATGAAGGTTCTTATAATTTCTTTTTGTTTCAACATTTTCTCCAGGTGTTTTTACCATAAGTTCAGGATTAATATCTTGAGATAGAAATCCCAATTTACCAGAAAAATTCTTACAAATGAATGAATGTGTAGAACCCAATCAAATAACACATTGGAATAATCTAAACTAACAATCAGTATACCTGATACTACTTCATTTTATGGCCCAACATTTACTAAAGTAGTTGCAAAGTACTTCACCACCACTTTCTTCTTGTAATTTGGTTTCTTTCTCTCAGTTGAGTTCTTTTCTGGACACTCATTTGCTTAATGCCCTATTTCATTGCACTTAAAACATCTTACCTCTGGCTTTTCATTTCATGCTTGATCTTCTTCCCTATATTTATGAGAAATATAGACAAACTTACCACACTAGAAGCAATTTCCAAACATTGAAAAACATTCTCCAAAATTCTTTTTACAACACTTCTCACAAGATGGATATTTAGTTTTCTTACCTCTAAGCTTATTTGATGAATTCTTTCCCATTGCCTACCAACTGGATCTCTTATTCTCTTTTTTTTCAAAGAACACATGATCATCGACAAAATCCATTTCTACCTTCTCTGCACATCGAAAAATCTTCTCATAACTTTTGAAATAATGATAGGATAATGCTCTTTAATATCACAGATTTAGTCTTGAGTGAAATCAATTTATCTTAGTATCATGATATCCGATGAATTTTGGAGCATACATTTCCAGTGGAGTGAACTTTCTTTTGTAAACATCCACTGAGTCATCCTCCTACCTCAATTCCAAGAATTGTATTTCCATCCTAAGTCGAACCACCTTAGGAAAATATTTCCCAAGGAATATACCTCTGAATTAATCCCAATCAAGAGCATAAATCTCCTCACTATCCCTGATATTTCTCACCATCGACCACCATTGATCAGCTTCACCATCAAAATGGTAAACAACAAGACTAACCCTTTGATGTTCTAAACACCCCATGACATTAAATATTTTCTCCACTACTTCAATCCACCCTTCAGTTAGCACATGGTCAGATGATCCTCTGAATGATGAGGGATGTTGCCTCATGAAATGCCCCACTACTGACATGTTCCTATTTGGTTGATCTTGATGATCTCATTCATGGAAAACACCACCATTAATAGCCTAAGTCAACTGTGCCATCACAACAACAAATTTTTCAGTTCTGATTCTGAACATCTCAGGTTGTTGATTTGGAAGGTTGTCTTCCTCCAGATGTCATCCCAACATAGCTTCCATGTTTCCTCAGCGGAAACCCATTATGAACAAAAATATATATTAGGAAAATCAACACGGTAATATGTAAAATCTATCATTTCAATATTAACATAAATTAATTTATGGATATTAATTTTACAATACCCTAACTCCTAATGTTATCTAAACTGACCTCTGATACAAAATATAAAGACTCGACCTTAAAATATTACATAATCTTGGATTAATTTAATAATTCACATTGATGATATTTTGAGGTTTATTGTTGAAGATAATTAGGTCATAACTGTTACATTACATTCCAAAAGTTACAAATTAGACACTTCTACTCAGTTCCCATTATTTTTCACAAAAACAAAAATTCTTGAAAAAAATAGTCATGTCTAGTTCCATGTTTTAAATGGCATGAATTTTTCTTGATCCCATCCTTGACCCTATTCCACTTTATATCCTATAAAAAACACTTTAAAAACCTGGGATGAGCATAAAAAGCACAGTAAGGGATACACAATGAAATAAAACTATTAGTTTTTCAAAACAACAAGAAAACCATGAATACTATATCATAAGTAATACTTTTCACATTTATGAAGTAGTAAATACTCTTCACTAAATAAAATATTGTTTCTTACCCTTTAGTTACCCAAATATTACCATAAAACCCTTTTAAATAACACATAACATATATAAGTAACTTAGCACATAAACATACTTAAATGGAATAACCATTCAGTTGAATTCCACACATATCACTAAATAAAATAGAAATATGGCCAACTTCCATACCCAATGCATTGTAAGTGATAAAGTAACAACCGATCCTAGATTATCACGGTACCAGTCATAATTTGGTTTATCACATAATGACCCTTCTATTGTCTAACTACCATTATAAAATCATAACACATACAATAGATATAATGGAAAGAAAAAATTTCCATATTTCAATCACAATATATCATTAACATAAAAATTCATTAAAAAACCATTCCCAATACCAAAATACATAAAAGAGTATATGGAATTTATTTTCCTTTTAAAAAAATTATGGCTTGTTAAAAACTCCAAAGATCAAATAATACTCACAGCGATGGAAAGGTCGTTGTCACCACTTACATTAAAAAACATTACTTTTTGTTATTTTGTTAAATGATTCATTTAAAATGATTCCCTTTGAATGAAAATAAAATTAAAATGTGTTTATATATTGTACAAAAGAAGGTCGTGGATTAAAATTAAATATGCCTCAATGAAATGAGATTGAGATAAAGTCCCTTACGTCATGTCCGACTTGACCTGTTCGTTCTTTAATCTCCTAAATAATAAACTAAAGTTAATTTATAATTTCTTAAGAACATTTTTAAAGTTTATTATTCCCTTTATATCAATTATTTCTATGTTATAAACATTATATAATCATTTATGTTAATAATGGTCATTTTGTCGATATTTGGTACTTAAGTAAAAAATAGACTTCTTATAATTACATGTTCTTCATGTTGTCCAAAGTTCCTTATATACATAATGATTTTAAAGATTCAGATATCATATATATAATATATATCTATTTTATACATGTATTTATAATAGTACATAACATTTAGAGATAAGAAATGAAATGCACCGTTCATGGAGACAACATTCCGTACGTACGCATGAACGCTACTTCCATTTCTATTTTGTATTGTAGTGGAATGAAAACACAATGATACATAATTATATTATAATTCCAGTATAATTTCATATATAATTTAATTAAATCTACCTTATACATTCCACATAAGTGATGAACGTTTCATATCACTTTGAGGGGGCGGTAGTCCGCATTTCCTCAAATGAAATTATCTTATTTACCCACTATGGAAACCATAAAGGTATTATATAAATGAAAAATACAGAATCATAGAAACAATATAAATATAATATATATCATATATAAATAAAGTTCCATCATAATTACCACCTTGATAGGGGGTTGGAAATATTTAAACATTCATCATTTCGTGAGGTAGTAGTTCTCTATCCATAGAAACAATATGTTTTTACCCATTAGACGGTGGTGTGTGTAAGTGTAGTTTGAATAGTTCTCATAATATCAAACTAGTATATATAGGATACTATTTTTGTTTTAAAATAAATAAATAAAAAGAGTTTACGGGGTTGGAGAAGAAAAATGAAACAAAATAACTTAAGAGAAGATGACACCTTTAATTCGGGTAACTCCCTTTGGTTTAAACCAAAAGGGTCTGTTGAAGTGCCTTATGCCTAATTCAAGGATTATATGTGGAAGATAGGGATATTGAGAGACTATTTGGTAATTTTTTCTATTGTAAAAGGGGCTTGATAGGTGTGATGAATGAGTTAGAAATGGTGTCCTTTTATAAAGGGGTCGAGGGGCTCTTTAGAAAGTTTTAAAATATTATTTTATTATAAACTTATCTTGGGTTTCGAAAGGTCCAAAAATAATTAAAATATAAGATAATATGACTCATGGTTGAAATCAAATCATCCAACAATAATTGGATAGGTATAGGATATTATTTTAATCTTTATAATTGTGTTTATTTAAATAATTTATTTATGTGGTAAACACTACATCATTATTGTGTCATAAATAATTTAATTTATTTGATGTCTAAAAATTATAAAAAATATACCATAATGTAGTTAATATTTTTAGATTTATAATGAATAATTATAGTCTAATATTTAGCTTATATAACCCCATGTAAATATTAATTTACTAAAAGATATTTTTTTGTCATTTTTGTCTTCTCTTTAAGTTTATTAAAATAAAGTCTTATTATCACTCCCAAGTGGCCCCATGAGGTCCCAAAATCCACCAAATGTTGCCCATGGTCGGATATGTAACAACAAATTGTATTAGGACACATGTTAGTGTAAATTTATATTATAATAATATTTTTTACCCTTATTACCATATTTACCCTTTAACCATGGTAAATAAACTTTTTACTGAAGTAAATAATCACAATGTCTAAAAATTAAAGTCACCTATTTAAAAAATTTGGACCTCCTGATTCCAAATATGGAATCTATTTTTCCAATTTCAAAACACATAAGTGGCAGAAATTAATTTAAAATTAATTCCTGCTATCAAAAGAAAAGAGGTGTTTTTATGAAATATTAAACATCAAAATATTGATACTTATTTATGACACATTTCATAGTGAAATTACTTCCAATCACCAAAATTGGATTAAATATTAATAGCATAATCTAATAACACTTTCAAACCAATTAAAAAGTTAATCAAACCTTATAAATAAATTATATTAAAAGGTAGTTTTGAATTAAAATATAGTAGTATTCACTATTCATTAAAAATGAATTTTATCAGAAAAATAGCAAAATTTCTTCCAATGTATGTTTTGATGTCCCAATTATAAAGAAAAATATTATATTGTCAAATATAATATATAAAAGTTAGAAAAACTAGATTTATGGAGGGTTCACCATCAAAAGGCTGTAAATCGACCTTTTAATGAATATTTGAGTTTTTATGCTTAAAATTAGACACTTTCTTATTTTAAGACTCTAATATGTATTGGATAAATGTAAAAAAAATTAACAAACATTTATAATCATATTTCCGTTAGTTCTATTTATTCCTACCAATACAACATCTAGGTGTTAACTAAAATTTAGAATAATAATATTATATTTTTATTGTGCAACGTAAGATTTCAAAGAAACCCGTTTGTTGCATATCAGGTACGCCATCGAACATAACAATCCCTTTAAGGTAAAACTAATATTTAATTCAAAAAAAATTAATTAAAAATAAAATGTATTATTTATTTATTTACCGGGTATGTTACAGGAACAATTAAGAATCCTTGTAAAAAATTGTGCTTTGAGAATGTTGGATACATTTGACAACATCTGGGGGGCATTTCATGCATTTTAGTTTTCAACTAGATTATTTTTTTGGAATAAACACAATGAATTCAGTATCATAGAATATACTAATAATTTTATTATGGATCCATCACAGTTTCAAAATTTATTATATGATGTTGTTGGTCCATCTGTTCAACAAACAGAAATTCGAGATAATATTAATTTAACTCTAGAGTTTACACTATTTAAATTTTATGAGTTATTGATGTTTGAATGGGATTCTTATATCCCGGTTTCAAGATAAGTAAATTATAAGCGGTTGAAAAATTTATGGCCATTAAATCCGATAATGGAATTTTAAATAACTCTTTTGATTAGATATTTTCTTTGGTGGAAACACTTTTACCAGAAGGAAATGTGTTGCCTATAAATTAATATGAGATAAAGAGTCGGGTTCATAATCTAGGCCTTTTTTATCAAAAGAATCCTGCTTGTTCAAATGATTGTATCTTATATTCTGGTGGAAATGGTTAGTTGGGTATTAGTACCACATGTGGACAATCAAGGTATAAAGAAGCTCAAATGAGGAAGTTTGGATGGATTCTTGTAAAACTGTTGTGTTATTTCCAACATACACCTAGGTTGAAGCATTTATTTATGTCTTAAAACACAGAAACATTTATGTAATGGTACAAAAACCAAGATTTCAACCGGTAAAATCATAAAACATCTATCTGATGGTGATTAATTGAATCATTTTGGCTGAGTGCGTCTATATTTTTCTTTAAAATCTTGAAACATGCGATTGGGTATTTCTACTGTTGGTTTTAGTCCATTTGGTTCTTATGGTAGTATGAATTAATGCTTTCTTGTCTTTATAACTGTTTCCGACGCTTTCGCCGGGGCGCACGCATCCGTCCGTGAGGACGCGCGGCTGTGTTGCCCCGCATTCCCGCTTTCCAAAGGCGGGCGGCATTCGATCCTTATTCAGGGACGTCTGCTCCTTGATCGAAACGGGATGATGGGATGTCGGTTCTTCCTCCTGTGGATTCCTCCTCAGAACTCATCACCTAGTCCGGGTCTCCCTTATAGATTTAATACGTTGTTCGTGAATCTCATTCCTGGTGCCATATTGTCATGGATGCCGGTTAATTACACTACTTCCGCCAAGACTTTCCATAGGGTCTTGACATGGTAGCGACCTTCGGTCGGAGTAGACGACAACATCAGGAATGTCGGGGCATCTATGGGTGCGTGGACATTAGGGAACCTGTATTCTTCCTCATAAGACGACATCTCAAGGGTGCAGAACCCGAGGCGTACATCTGAGGTTTTCCTCAGCTTCCTGTGTTTAGCACATGGTATGTTGCAAGATTAACGTCTAGCAGAGACGGTTACACCAAAGGTGTTCCATCCAAGGTTTTCCTCAGGCATCTCATGTTTATCACGAGGTAGGCCGCGAGTTTAATGTCTTGCGGAGACGGAATGAGGGTGATCAGAACGTCCAATGAGGACGGATCAGATTGGTATATCCCTATGAGGGAACACCTGGAAGGTTTACCAAGGTGATGGATCAGAACACCCAATGAGGACGGATCTGAGGTGGTGCACTCCCTAGAGGGGAAAAGGGTGATGAATCGGGGTGTACACAGAGGAAAACGACCCAGAGATATGATGGGGCTTACACGTGGAAAGCGGCCCATGCACCGCTAGGAGCAGCGAGGAGGTGGATGGCATGATCCCACCGGGATGTGGCGGCCCGGGTGAGAATCAGGATGGGTGGTGGATGAATGAATGAAGTGGAGGGGGAATGAAATGGGACCATCGCAGGGGGGAGACAGTGAAGTTGGGCTTGAGCCTTGAAGAGGCTTCCTACGTATCCCCGTGGCAGGGAATCAAAGTCCGCGTAGTTCGGGATGGTGTCGGTAAACCGACGTGAATTGGGTGATGGGTGGGCTTGAACCTCGTGGAGGCTTCCTACGTACCATGCCTTAACACGGATCAAAGACCTCGTAGTTCAAAAGGTGATGATCGCAATGGCTTACCACTGGACCAGGATGGAACCCGACGTGAAATGACGGGTGGGTGTGTCGGTGAGCCGACGTGAAAGTGGACCTTGGTCCAATGGGTGGTGGGCTTGAACCACGTAGAGGCTTCCTACGTACCATGCCTTGACACAGATCAAAGACCTCGTAGTTCTGAGAATACAGTTTAACGTCATGCGGGACGATAGTGAACCCTGACGTGAATAAACGATGGGTGAGCTTGAACCTCGTGGAGGCTTCCTACGTACCATGCCTTGACATGGATCAAAGACTTCGTAGTTCAAGAGGTCACAACGGCTTACCGCTGGACTGGAATGGGACCCGACGTGAAAGAGCGATGGGTGGGTGTGTCGGTGGACCGACGTGAAAGCAGACCTTGGTCCACTAATGGTGGGCTTGATCCTCGTGGAGGCTTCCTAGGTACCATGCCTTGACATGGATCAAAGAACTCGTAGTTCAGGAGGGTTTGTCGGTAAACCGACGTGAAAGCAGACCTTGGTCCACTAATGGTGGGCGTGAACCTCATGGAGGCTTCCTACGTACCATGCCTTGACATGGATCAAAGACCTCGTAGTTCAGGTGGGTTGGGTCGCAATGGCTTACCACTGGACCGGAATTGCAGTTTTAACGTCGTGCTGGACGTAGGTGTGCAGTTTAACGTCATGCTGGACGAGGGTAAAACCCGACGTGAAAGACGGGTGGGCTTGAACCTCATAGAGGCTTCCTACATACCATGCCTTGACATGGATCAAAGACCTCGTAGTTCAAATGGAAAGTAGACCTTGGTCCACTGATGGTGGGCTTGAACCTCGTGGAGGCTTCCTACGTACCATGCCTTGACATGGATCAAAGACCTCGTTGTTCAAATGGGGGTTTTGTCGGTAAACCGACGTGAAAGCAGACATTGGTCTGCTAATGGTGGGCTTGAACCTCATGGAGGCTTCCTACGTACCATGCCTTGACATGGATCAAAGACCTCGTAGTTCAGGTGGGTTGGGTCGCAATGGCTTACCACTGGACCGGAGTTGCAGTTTTAACGTCGTGCTGGACGTAGGTGTGCAGTTTAACGTCATGCTGGACGAGGGTGAAACCCGACGTGAAAGACGGGTGGGCTTGAACCTCATAGAGGCTTCCTACGTACCATGCCTTGACGTGGATCAAAGACCCCGTAGTTCAAGAGGTCACAACGGCTTACCGCTGGACTGGAATGGGACCCGACGTGAAAGAGCGACGGGTGGGCTTGAACCTCGTGGAGGTTTCCTACGTACCATGCCTTGACAAGGATCAAAGACCTCGTAGTTCAGGTGGAAAGTAGACCTTGGTCCACTGATGGTGGGCTTGAACCTCGCGGAGGCTTCCTACGTACCATGCCTTGACATGGATCAAAGACCTCGTAGTTCAAATGGGGGTTTTGTCGGTAAACCGACGTGAAAGCAGACCTTGGTCTGCTAATGGTGGGCTTGAACCTCATGGAGGCTTCCTACGTACCATGCCTTGACATGGATCAAAGACCTCGTAGTTCAGGTGGGTTGGGTCGCAATGGCTTACCACTGGACCGGAGTGAAGTTTAACGTCATGCTGGACGTAGGTGTGCAGTTTAACGTCATGCTGGACGAGGGTGAAACCCGACGTGAAAGACGGGTGGGCTTGAACCTCATAGAGGCTTCCTACGTACCATGCCTTGACATGGATCAAAGACCCCGTAGTTCAAGAGGTCACAACGACTTACCGCTGGACTGGAATGGGACCCGACGTGAAAGAGCGACGGGTGGGCTTGAACCTCGTGGAGGCTTCCTACGTACCATGCCTTGACATGGATCAAAGACCTCGTAGTTCAAATGGGTTGCGCCGGTGAACCGACGTGAAAGTAGACCTTGGTCCACTATTGGTGGGCTTGAACCTCGTGGAGGCTTCCTACGTACCATGCCTTGACACGGATCAAAGACCTCGTAGTTCAGATGGGTTGCGCTGGTGAACCGACGTGAAAGTAGACCTTGGTCCACTATTGGTGGGCTTGAACCTCGTGGAGGCTTCCTACGTACCATGCCTTGACACGGATCAAAGACCTCGTAGTTCAGATGATTTCCGCCGGTGAACCGACGTGAAAGCAGACCTTGGTCCACTAATGGTGGGCTTGAACCTCGTGGAGGCTTCCTACGTACCATGCCTTGACACGGATCAAAGACCTCGTAGTTCAGATGGGTTTGTCAGGGTCGGTGCTCACTCTAAGCCCACGTGAGTCATGCTCGGTGTGAGAAACAAGAGGTTGCAAGGACCTGACGATCACGTCGCGAAGGGTGCGTCTGTGAGAAGTGAAGAGGGGCTTACGCATTGAGCGTCCCATGGTGTTGGGACTTTCTCCAGGATGGAGGCCCAGAACGGCTTACCGCTGGATAGGGATGTCAACGGCTTACCGCTGAATGGGGTCACAACGGCTTACCGCTGGATTGGGTCACAACGGATTACCGCTGGATGAGGATGTCAACGGCTTACCGCTGAATAGGATCACAACGGCTTACCGCTGGAAAGGGTCACAACGGCTTACCGTTGGATGAGGATGTCAACGGCTTACCGCTGAATAGGATCACAACGGCTTACCGCTGGAAAGGGTCACAACGGCTTACCGCTGGATGAGGATGTCAACGGCTTACCGCTGAATAGGATCACAACGCCTTACCGCTGGAAAGGGTCACAACGGCTTACCGCTGGATGAGGATGTCAACGGCTTACCGCTGAATAGGATCACAACGGCTTACCGCTGGAAAGGGTCACAACGGCTTACCGCTGGATGAGGATGTCAACGGCTTACCGCTGAATAGGATCACAACGGCTTACCGCTGGAAAGGGTCACAACGGTTTACCGTTGGATGAGGATGTCAACGGCTTACCGCTGAGTAGGATCCCAACGGCTTACCGCTGGAAAGGGTCACAACGGTGGATGGGGGCTTACATGAGAAAGCTGCCCGGGTGCCACTAAGGAGCGGCAATGGTGAATGGGGCTTACGCTAGGAAGCTGCCCGGGTGACGCTATGGAGCGGCAATGGTGAATGGGGCTTACGCTAGGAAGCTGCCCGGGTGCCGCTATGGAGCGGTAATGGTGAATGGGGCTTACGCTAGGAAGCTGCCCGGGTGCCGCTAAGGAGCGGCAATGGTGAATGGGGCTTACGCTAGGAAGCTGCCCGGGTGCCGCTATGGAGCGGCAATGGTGAATGGGGCTTACGCTAGGAAGCTGCCCGGGTGCCGCTATGGAGCGGCAATGGTGAATGGGGCTTACGCTAGGAAGCTTCCCGGGTGCCGCTATGGAGTGGAACTGGTGAATGGGGCTTACGCTAGGAAGCTGCCCGGGTGCCGCTATGGAGTGGCACTGGTGAATGGGGCTTACGCTAGGAAGCTGCCCGGGTGCCGCTATGGAGTGGCACTGGTGAATGGGGCTTACGCTAGGAAGCTGCCCGGGTGCCGCTATGGAGCGGCAATGGTGCATGGGGCTTACGCAAAGGAGCTGCCCGAGTGCTGCTATGGAGCGACACTGTTAAATGGGGCTTACGCTAGGAAGCTGCCCGGGTGCCGCTAAGGAACGACAATGGTGAATGGGGCTTACGCTAGGAAGCTGCCCGTAATGTCTTCCTCATGTCTGGCCATGAGGGCATCCCAACTCACTGGTGAATTGGGCATCCCATCATTTGTTAGATAGGGAGAATACTACAGTTTAGATTCATGTAGGCAGGACTATTGGCATCTCATGATAAGAGAATGAGGCATCTCTCGTTAGAAGTGAGAGGCATCCTATCATTTGTTAGATAGGGAGTACTACAGTTTATAGTCATGTAGATAGGACTATTGGAATCTCATGATAAGAGAATGAGGCATCTATCGTTAGAAGTGAGAGGCATCCTATCATTTGTTAGATAGGGAGTACTACAGTTTATAGTCATGTAGATAGGACTATTGGCATCTCATGATAAGAGAATGAGGCATCTCTTGTTAGAAGTGAGAGGCATCCTATCATTTTTTAGATAGGGAGTACTACAGTTTATAGTCATGTAGATAGGACTATTGGCATCTCATGATAAGAGAATGAGGCATCTCTCGTTAGAAGTGAGAGGTATCCTATCATTTGTTAGATAGGGAGTACTACAGTTTATAGTCATGTAGATAGGACTATTGGCATCTCATGATAAGAGAATGAGGCATCTCTCGTTAGAAGTGAGAGGTATCCTATCATTTGTTAGATAGAGAGTACTACAGTTTATAGTCATGTAGATAGGACTATTAGGCAGAAGGTGCCTAGAAATGGTTGGTGTTGGGACTTACGCAAAGCAGCCCTTTCTGGTTCAACCTGGCATAGGAGCCAAGTGATCGGGTTTGGAGGAGTTGCCTGAGGGATGGTTCGACTCGAGGTACTCGGGGAATTGATGATGAGAATCTCGATTCACGACATGGAATGAAACCAAGAGGATATTTCAACTCAAGGTATTTCATGGTGTGTGGAGGAGTATCTCTAATCATGGTATTCCATAGGTGGAAGGTGGGAGCGCATAAGGGCGCAATGGAAAATCCTGGCATCCCGGCCCGAAAAGTTCGCAGTGCGACTCTCCATTTTTCATGGGGGTCTGTGACGGTAGCGAAGGGACCGGCCTGGAGGGCCGGGACCGCAGCCCGGCACTGACCCCGAGTGGGGGTGCGGGGGCCCAGCCCTCGCGGTATGGACCGGTGGGCACGAAGGTAGGATCCTCGCGAAGGATGGGTCTTCGCGAAGTAGCTTCGCGAAGCATGGACTCGCGGAGCAATGGTCTCTCGCGGAGCAAAGGGGTCTCGCGGAGCTTGGTCTCGCGGAGCAGCATCGCGGAGCTTGGTCTCGCGGAGCAGCATCACGGAGCAGCATCGCGGAGCAAGGGCTCGCGGAGCAGCATCGCGGAGAAAGGTCTCGCGGAGCAGCATCGCGGAGCATAGGCTCGCGGAGCATGGACTCCTGGATTCTCGGCTCGCGGAGAAGCAACACGAAGGAAGCTGCTCGCGGAGCATGGCTTCGCGGAGCCGCAATTCGGAGCTCCGCTCGGCCGCCCAAGGGGCGAAGTGGCCGTGGCGGTCTTCTTTTTTTCAGTCTTGAGAATGGGGGGTGATCTGGGTATTTATAGGAAGGGGCGCCGCGAAGCAGAACTTCTGCGCCGCCTCAGGAGCTTCGCGGCGCGCTCGCGAACGTCAAATGCGTTCGTGGAGAATCACCGCCTCTGGTGCTTCGCGGCGGCTCGCGAACGTCAAATGCATTCGTAGAGCATCACCGCCTCTGGAGCTTCGCGGGGCCGCGATGGTCGGGGCGCTTCGCGGCGGGGCTTCGCGGGACCGCGCTGCACGGGTGCTTCGCATCGGTGCTTCGCATCGGTGCTTCGCATCGTTGCTTCGCATTAGTGCTTCGCGAGGGGTCTTCGCGGTGCATCGCAAATGTCAAACGGGTTCGCGGGACCTCTCGCCTCATTGCTTCGCGGTGGCGCTCCGCGATCACGGAGGGGGCTTCGCGAATGGGCTTCACGAACCAGATTTCCAGCCCAACTTCAAACGTCCATAACTCCTAATCCGTAACTCCGTTCGGGCCCTACGACCTACCAAATCGAAGCTTGAGAAATGGACTACGATCTTGGATCATGTATGGAAGCATTTGGAAAATTTTGGGGACACGTTTTCCGGGGTCTACAATAACTCAATAAAATTTTCTTCCATGGATGTTTATGAAGGATCCTAATATATTTTTGACCTTATTAATCCCGGGACATCTAAAAAAGAATATTGATGTTTAATTGAATCCATTGATTGTTGAGTTAAAATCATTGTGGAGTAATGGTGTTAGTACATATGGTGTTGTTGTGAAACAAAATTTTCTACTAAAATCAACATTGACGTGGAAAATTAGTGACTTACAAACATATGGATTGATTTCTAGATGGAGTACACATGGAACAAAATAATTTCCTTATTGTATGAGAGACAACATAGCATTTATTCTTGTCGATGAAAAAAACTGTCAATTTTTATTTTTATCATAGATATCTTCCAACCGATCATCCTTTTCAGATGAACAAATCTCATTTCAGAAAAGGCACAATTTAAAGGGATGAAACACCAAAATTTATCTCAAGTAAAAAGTTAAAATCAGTTGTATTTTCATTACCTCCAATCACATTTCTAAAAATAATAAACCAATAGAATATTCATGGCTTTGGGAAAGAACAAAATTGGATAAAAATGAACATTTTTTAGGAACTACTATATTGGTCTGATTTTTTGGTCTGGCACATGTTTGATGTCATGTATATGAAGGGAATATGGTAAAAAAATCCTCAATCAATATATGTAAGGAATCTAGCAGAACATCCTTAAATAAATAAAATACATAGATGAAATATTACATAATAAAGTCATTGTAAGATAAATTATGATTATAAACATCAAACATTTGGAATGAAAAAGGTAGTGATGAAAAATTTCTCCCTATAAAAAAATATATTTTATAAGTCATACTAATAATTAATATGGATGGTTAAATAAAAATAATATCCTTCAACAAGCATAATATTTTTCAATGGGTCTGATTTTAGCTAAAAATCATTTTTAGCAAAATTTGAATAAATAATTTTGAAAATAAGAAAATTTCATGATATTTTAAAATAATTTAAATATATATTTTTTATAAAAAATGTAAACAAATTTCCTTAAGAAAACATATAGAGATGATGTTTCTGTTTCCAACTTATTTGATGGAGCATGCATCGTCGTGTTGTGACACACTGATTGTTGCCTTATATTCCTTCTTTCTAATGACAGGTGTCATCCATTACTTATCCAGGGATATTAGCTCCTTGATTGAAATGAGTTGATGGGATGATGGTTTCTCCTTATGTGGATTCCCCCTCAGAATTCATCTCCTAGTCAGGGTATCCCCCATAAATTTAAGATATTGTTCATGAATCTCATTCTCGATTCTATATCATTGTGGAAACTGATTAATTACATAGATTTTTTTTCAGGAAATTAAAGGAGGTCAAGTTACGGTAGCAACCTTTGGTCAGGGGAGTAGTCAAATTGGAAACCACTGGAATTTTTGGACACTAAAAAATTGGTACACCTATATTTATTTCCCTTATGATAGGGACTCTTGAGGGTGCAGAAGGCTAAGGAATCCCACATTGTGTACAAATAATTTTATTCCAGAGGAATGTCTCTAATGTTTTCCTCAGCTTCCCATGTTTAACTTGGGGTATGCCATGACTTTGATATCTAGCAAACATAGATCAGACTGATCAAAACATTGATGATAGTGGATCAGATGTGTACATCCGTATGAGGTAGCACCTAGGAGGCTTAATAGATGGGTGGATCAAGACGTCCTTTGAGGATGGATTTGAGGATGACTGGGTACCGAAAAAGAGAATGCTTGGGTCCCAAAAAAGGATACAACATGGTTTTCCATTGGAAGGGATTGAACCCCAATGTGGCTTACTACATACCCTGTGTAGATGAAAGGGATTAAAATCCATGTAGTTCATAGGGGGTGATGAATTGGGGTGTACACAAATGAAAACAACCCGGAGACATGATGGGGCTTACACATGGTCAGAGGCCCATCATACATTACAAGAGAAACACTTTAGCTTGGATGGTTATGGATCATGTGGGGACTATGCATGGCTAGCTTCCTGAGAACTGTCATGACACTATCGGGGTGTGGCGGAACGAGTAGGAATTATGATGGATGATGGATGGTTGAATGAAGTGGATGGGAGAAATGGGATGGAACTGACATGATGATGACAGTGATGTTGTGATTTGACCTTAGAGAGGACTCTTACATATCCTTCGGGTTGGTAACCAATGTCCATATAGTTTGATGGGGATATGAGTAACCTAAGGTGGCGGATCATGAGAATGGATGCATGGATGGGACCTGAAGAATGTAGAACCCCAAGGTTAATGTATGACCATCCCAAAACACAGAGGCTCAAGGGAGAGACCAGAATGGGGCATGGGTGACGGGCTTGAACCTATAGGATCCATCCTACGTATCCCTGTGACTAGGAATCAAACTCCACATATTTTAGGATGGGGAATATAATTGGGGAGTACAAAAAGGAAAATATCATAAAGACATGATGGGGGCTTACATGTGGTTAGCATCCCATCACAAGAGGGGCACTCGGTGTTGGAGTAGTATGTGTTGAGTATAGGGATTACACTTGGGTAGTAGCCTGAGAACTAGCCTGATACCACAAAACTTTGGACCAAGGATGTCGGTCCTTAAAATGGGGACACTAATTTTTACCAGTTTTTAGGGTTGAACCTCATGGAGGATTCCTACATACACCATTTAGGAGACAAGAATCAAAACCCGAATAGTTCAAAAGAATATAGTTTTACATCATGAGGTACAGAAGGGTCATACAATTTAACATCATGAATGATGACATTGAACCAACATGAATATGATCATGATAAATGGATGACAATATTGTACATTAGAGAGGCTTGCAACATACCCTTCCTATATAGGGAAAGGATAAAACTCAGCATAGTTAGGTTAGATGGGGGATGGGGGTTTCACACTAAGGAAGAAAATAGAGGGTGTCATTATTGATGTTTACTCTATGCCCTCATGAGTCCTTCTTGGTGAGAGAATAAAGATGAAACAAAAGACCTGACAATAAAGTTGTGTTAGGTTTGTCAGTAAGGAATAGGGTGGGGATTGCATTTGGCTAGCAGCCCATGGAGGTGTATATTGGAAATTACCCCGAGAGGGAGGTCCATTATGAAATTATGGTTTCCAAATGTATGAGGAGGATATGGCCATCATACCCGAATCATCTCACAAGAGGGTTTCAGGGAATATGTGCAGTCTTCCCAAGGTGCACATGGTGACAAAGCTTAGAAAGAAATAGAGAGCGGGAGGGAACCCATGCCCATCCCCTCTTTGATATTCTTGGAAATACCACACAGGAGGCCATAACATTTTTACATCTTATGTCGAGGACATGGGTTCTTTGATGTTTAACATCATACATCTCAGACAGTGAGGATTCACTCATCACCCATAGGACTTACATAACAGGTGAACTTTAACCATTGGTGAAGGGAAAGCAACATCGATGTCATGTGGATATGGGGTTATGGAGTGATCCATTAAAGGTAACACATTATAATGTCTATGTAAAGAAGAAGTATTTGTTAGCATTCCCATGTGAGTAAGAATGACGAAAATAAATGTAACATGTATCACCGCCCAAGGGACATTGAAATCAGTTCATAAAAACATGGAGGGTCATATGGGAGCACTATGAAAAAGATAGGGGTGTCGTGCATAAGAGGGGATAAGACATGGTGCCTTAGGGTAAGGATGACACATGGAGTTCACAAGAAGGGGAGAATTCATGATTGAAGGGGTGCATGTCAGATGAGCAGCTATGCACAATATTGTGAGGTTGTGTGCCAAATGAGCGGTTTCATGCATGGGGAGACCCGAGGCACATGATTTCCATGAAAGAAGGGAAACGTTTGCACAATATGAATCATTTGCGCATAAATTAATTTGAGTAAAAGTAAATGGATGAGGATCTAGCCCTAGTGGGACCACCTGAAAGAGGACCCATGGGAGACCTGTCATAAAAGATCCAATACCTCGAGGCCATGTCCTTCACACAGTCGCAGAAGGGTTGTATTTCAGGCAATAGATCATTGGTTCATATTCTATAACTATCCCCTGACGTAAGGGGGTACATTTCTATTTATAGCTGGAAACATCAGAGGCAGCGTGAAAGATATGCAGTGTGAAAGTGTCCTTTTTGATGCCACATTGTGCCCAGAACATCTTGCACACATTTTCAAATCATACATTCAAGCTAATTATCTATTAAACCACTAAGATGGATGGTTTTCAGAAGGTTTTAATGGAAGATTCCCATTAACATTTCATTGGGTGGGAAGCTCTTGCGTGTACTTTTCAATCTTTCATGCAGTCCTTAGAACTTATGTGCACCTTCCTTGGGAATCTCGAGATGGTCCCCTAATTCAAAATATTCCATTCGTTTAATTAAGAATGGGACTTCATAGCCTTAACTAAAATCTGGCACCAACAAATTCCCCCCTCAGAATCATAGATGAAGGATTACTCAAAGGCCATATTATAAGGGTCCTACCCAAAATTATAAAACCTAACAATCGGTGCATGAAAAAATGGCCATTCAGAACACAAACTACTTCTGTGCATGTGAAAGTGTTAGTCTGCACCTATAAACACCCCAGGGGCCCCATCGGTCCTCACATTGACTTTACTGTGTGACAAGATACTTTCTTATCGTGCGTAAAATATCTTCATTTCTACTTGAAAAGTTTCACATTATGTCTATGTTTTTCAGGCACCTATAGGCTCTTTTGATCTACTATCAAATCTTGCGAGCATCCAGATTAGCGGTGTATTTTTTGTGCAACCTATGTGCATATTGTGTGCAATAAACTATCTAACATTCCAAAACCCCATTCCTTCAAACAAGTCCCTTTGTGAATTTAGGGCCTAACATAAATTGATTGTCAACTTACTGATGCTGAGAGGTAAACTACCGCTGCTTCAAGGAGGACCCAAATGATAAAAAACATTGAAATTATTCTTTCGAGAAGAGTTTTTTCTGATTATCAGATGTTTTTTGGTATGCTGATGCAAGATGAAAAGGATTTAGTTCTGAGTGACAATATACCGATATGAAAATTCAGTATATTTGAAAGGTTTTGATTCTTCTCTTTGAGATAGATACACCACAATCATGGATAACATGCGAGGATAGCCTTCCACATTTCCAAATTACAATCAATGGTCTCCCCATTAGGGAAACACATAACCTGACCATTTACATCATGAATCTGAAGAGTAGGAATGTGGTAGGGAGCGATTTGACTCATGAGGAATCTCCAGCCCACAATGCGAGCACCTTCATAAGAAGCATTACTGATGAGACCAAAGGTTGGTAGGAATGGGACTTCAGGTCCAGGGGATATTTCATGAGTGAATTGGCCTGGGTGAATTAAGAATGCCAAACATGAGAGGAGTATAGATAAGAGATTTGGTCTATCATGTTTTTTAATGATATGTGGACAATGTAGTTTCACTTCTACCATCATCAAGACAAGGTACTAGAGTTATTTAGTCTGTAGTCTCCTGACACGTATACCTTCCACCTCCACCATGATGAGGTAGGAATCAATATAGGGGACATTCATTTCATTAGCGGAATTCCCCTAGAATGGTACCAATATAGCGAGTTCCTTCAAACAGGGGGTGTTTGTGGGGATAGGACACACACAACTATTCTAGAATGGCATCTGTTGGAGTTGTCCCAGGAGAAGCTGCAATTCAAGTATATTCTAAAGTATATATCCTATTCAGGATTGTTTAGTCAATTTCTAATACAAGACAAGGCAATGAATATGCCAGCCCAAGGGAAGGAGTGCCTGAACAAATCACATAGGGAGAAGGCAGGATCATACTAGATTGTCCTAGAAGCATGCGAGTACTGATCCTATGGCTTTAGTATTAATGAAAGCTGGGACCCAAATGTATGATATTTCAGGTTCCTTAGTGAATTTATGAGTGGATTGATACTTCCAGTGAGGGACACAATGAAGGGGGATTTCTCTGGAATGCTTGTGATGGTCAGAATCATGGAGGCCATGAACAAGGTTAATCATGGGGTGCTTATATTGTCTAGGATATACAACATTTTGGGATACATTTCTATAAGGATAATTCCTATGTGTATATGTGGAAAATTCCAGATTCTTCATGGTAGTGTTGTAGCTCATTTTGGTGGGTATGAATTCTGGAATTCCATCCTTCCTCTAGGTGATGGTCTACGACTATCCTAACTGAGCATTGCAAGAATCCGGTAATTGATGCTTAAGGAGGAAGGGATCAATCATAAGATCATCAATAACAAAAAAATCATCTATCATCCCTTTCAGACCCCGGTTGGCCATATGGTAGATGATGGGAAAGGCCATTTGAAGCATAGGGTGTACATGCAAAGCATCTGGGGTGGTGTGTTGGTATCAGGGATTGATGGGAAAATATTCTACAAACCGTATGTGCCAATGAGGTTTTCGAGGAAATTCAAGAGAATACAACCGATATCAAATAAAGTATATATAGTTGTTTGATAAGAGTTTCATCCTTAAATCCATTACCAATGGTGCCTCATCTTCGTGATTGCATGTTTTGGGGAAGTCAACATCCTTCCCTCCACTGATGTCAATGATACTATCAATAGAGTATACCGACCATTCGATAGCAACGTACCCAGAGGCGATTCTATGGAATCACATTCAGAAAATCAAGGAGGTCAGTATAGAGTCAGGACAATATAGAAAAAAAATGTACAACTAGGGATGTATGACAAGGAATATTCAACACAATTGGAACAATGTGGGATAGATATTCCTCAGTAGGATTGTCGTGAGGCTAGAATGCGCTCCCACATTCTGAAGAGGGGTGGTCTCATGGGTGGCCTTGTGGGTCTACCATGGAACTCCCTAGGAAGCTAATTTGTCATTTCTAAATCTAAACATGGATGCAATTTTCATATCTCTATGTTTTGTATGGGGGACTCTGTGACAATCTATGTCTGCTGAAGAGTTTTGGTAGAGACTGGTGTTCACTAGGCTAGAAATACTAGACATATGACACATTCAGGTGGCAGAGATGGTAAAAATTCCTCCCTGACATTAATAACTAATATCCATTGATATGTATGCCTACCAATGAGGGCAGTATGAAGAACAAAAAAAACTAGTGAAAGTGATGATGGGAAAGGAGGATAATCTGAAAATGATGTCACTCGTGGATGTCGATAACAAAGAAGAAGATGAAGAAGAGGAGGAAAAGTAGCATGAGGAAGAAGAGGAAGAAATAAAAGAGAGAGTATAGGAATTTGATGAAGAGGGGGTTAGGGGTGAAGATTCTCGAGTTGAGATACCACATGAAACAACCATTTTCCAAGGAAGCCCATGTGAGAGAGGTGAGACCAGAGGCTCTTATGTGGAGCTGAATGAAAAACTTGAGGTGGGTCTCAAATCTTATCTCTACTAGCATTTTTCTATTAATAATGTGAATCCCCTAACAAAAACCTTCCCTATTAAGGAACATATCGATGATGATAGAATGTAATATTTCCTTGGAGGTGACAATGATGTACCCATGGATGTGGAAGAACAATATTATGAGTCTGCACTTGGGATTGAGCAGGGTGGGGAACTGACCATGGTTGAAGAAATCGAAGGACCAACCATGATTGCAGTGGACGCTGATGAACCATAAGGAAGGGATAAAATGGAGAACTCAGATTCTCATTCAATTCCGAGCATCTAGAAGGATCCAATGCCGATTATTGAATTAAAAATTGTCACAGGATATCCTATGGTGGCCACTCCAATCGTGTCTCAAGAAGTTGACACCATTGATCTTGGCTCCTGTAATATTCTTCCTTTGTGGGATAGCATAATTTATTAGAGGACTCACTTGACCATGATATTGGTTCCCAATTCAGTAATCACAAGGCTGGGGGATCAGGAAACTACCGAGTCTCAAACATCTGTGGGAGAAATATCATTTATTGCACCAACTCTCATAGAGCCAACTATTCAAGCTGGCGCCGCCCTAGCACCCAGTGAGCCAGAAGATACAACCATGGGTGATGTTTCTTCCATTTTTGAGATACAAGTTGGCGGGGGGTGAGGTCCCTTAAGAGGAATGAGTGCCAAATGAGGTCCCTACTACAGAACTCCTAGCTATTTTCCCTATTTAGGGGCCTACATATCCTATGAAGATGGATGCCTTTGACCCCAATGTGGAAGAGGATAGTCATATGACATAGTTTAAGGCATGTAAGTGCATCAATCTCTTTCTCAGTCAGTCATAGGAAAAATGGCTAAGCTCGATGGGGTCACTTTGCACATGGATATGCTTTCTCTATGTCGGGGCAGTTGATTCTCACCATCTTCATATAATGTTCCGTGATTAATTGGATGAGAAGATGTTGTAGAGTATCCAAAACTCTGACATTTCCCGGTGTCATAAGGAACCAGATAATACCCTGAAGATCCTTAAATATGTGTAAGAAGTACGACATCATGATGATCAAGAAAATGAAAAAGCAGCATTTATCACGAGCCATTCTGAGCTCATTAAATAGTTGAAGGCCCAACTGGTGGATTCCTAGGAGCATGCAGTGCACGCATTCCTCCAAATGACTAGGCTCCAACATGATCAGGCATGAATGCAGGCCAATTCTATTGAATTCTGCTCTGCATCTGCTAATGATGGGAGGGACCTCAAGGAGTGGGAAGCAACCTTGGAGCCTATGATCTAGAAGGTGGTAGCACTTGAACAATCAATCAAAGCGGTTGATAAATAAATGACATGTTTTGGATAAACACATAAACATATATTCTTCCTTATTTTTCTATCCCAAACTACGTTCATTTTCATATTATCAGATTTCTTTCTTATTTAAGTAAATTCCCACCGTAACACTGATGTAATTAGTAACCAATAACTAAAATCTTATGGGTCATGACTGGTATGATAAATAAGATATTTTTATATAATTATACACTTGTGTATGAGAGATCCAAATAAAATTTCATAAACATAGGATATGGATGACCACCAAGAGATTTTGAGATAATAGAGGGGTCTTGACCGTAGAATAGGGTCCTCAGAATAGCCAAAAAAAATTCATGTACTCTAGTGTGTAAAGACCTGTAAAATTCAAGGGAATTTTTTTCTTAATTTTCTTTAGAATTTTACAAGAGCGCGGTTTCAGACGGCACCTGATTCCGAGGCCCGGAGTGCCCGGAATTAATTTCTGAAGTTTGGCTCGGGTACGTTCAGTGAACGAACGAGCGGGAATTCCTAACTTTTGATCCGGTGCTCGGAATTGAAATCCGAGGGCACCGATGAACTCGCAGCGCCGATATTCGCTTAAAGAGACCTTTTCGGGAGTTGCGTTTGTTGCGGGTTGAAAGTTAGTTTTAGTGGTTTTTAGTTTGAGTTAAATAAAATTGTGTAGAACAATTTTATTTTTAAACTTCTTAAAACCTACCAAATGGAGTTGGGAGTGGGACCCACATCCACTTAACCTCCCTTGGGAGGATTAAGTGAGGTGGGGTCCACACGAACCCCAACTCCTCAAATTCTCTCAAAACCTCCCCTTTAACTCAATTCATTTAATGTTGTCAACTTGGGTTACTTAATTAATTGGGAGTTAAACCTTTTTGAATTTCAAACTTTTGAAATTCTTGTGTGTTTTGTAATAATAAAATAAGATGTTATCTTATTTTATTATGGGTTGTTTGTTTGTCTCCTGGAGAACTTTTGAGAGCTTCTTCTTCATCTTCAAGCTCTGACGAAGAACGAAGAACACCCAAACTCCGACGAAGAACGACGCCTCTCTTCTTCGTCCTCGGTGTCAACAAGAGGGAACGCCGCTTCCTCCTCGGACCTTCTTCGTCGGCATACGACGATTCGCCAACGACATATCTCTTCGGGCATAACTCTTCGTCAACGGATTTGACGAACGACGACCGCGACGCCCGACCTCCGCGACGCCGTCTTCCGCGGAACGTAGACGAATCATCGAATCTTAAACCCGAGGTAGAGGTTGTTGATTCATTATTTATTTATTCCATTTCTTGAATGTGGACCTCGCATGTCAAACTTGAGGCTTGAATGTTTAAGTTGAGTTATTTATTTAACGTGAGGGGGGCCGGACCGCATGAACACGGCCGAACCCCCCTCCATCGTTCATGTTGATTATTTCTTGCGTGAGGAAGCAAGTGGCGTGGTGCCGTCGCACCACGCGGTTGATCGTACAAATATTTTACGCGGCGTCGTCGCGCCACGCCGAGGTAGAAACTTCAAGAACGCGACGCCGTCGCGCCGCGTTGAAAAGAATCAAAGCACGGCGAAGGGGAGCGGTGCCGTCGCACCGCGCCGGATGACGAACGCCGCGGCCGGTTCCGGGCCGCGGCGGGACGAGGAGACCACGGCCGGTTCCGGGCCGTGGCGGAAGAGAAGACCGGCGGCCGGGCCGCCGGCGTCAGAAGCCGAAGGGGGACCGGAATTTCCGGTCCCGTTAGAGAAAACCGGCCGGCCAGCTGGCCGGCCGGATACCATTAAAACCGGGGAATTTAATTCCCCGGCCACCTCATAAACCCCCCCCCCCTTTTTATGAGGGGGGGAGGTTCTTTGAAGGAGGGGGGCAGCCGGCCCCCTCGGTTCCGCACCAGCAGGCCCCCCACGTGGGGGGGGGGGCTTCTTTAAAAAAAAAGGGCGCGGCCCTTTGTGCCGCGCCGCCCCTCAAAAACCGCGGGGCTTAGCCCCCGCGTGCGTGCGGCCTCCCCGCAGGCGACAGCCGCCGCGGTTCCCCGCGGCTCCCCGCGCCGCCGCCCGCCGCCGCCGCGCCGCCCCAGGGGGGGGGGGGGGGTCGGGCCGGGTCGGCCCGGACCCGGACCCCCCCCCCCCGTTTCGAACCAGATTCGGTTTTTGGCCCATAACATGAGCCTCGGACCTCCGAATGACGAACCGTCTGCGGCAGCGCGATCCTTGGATCGAGACGGTCGTTTCGATATATCGCACTCAAGGTTTCGGTTAACTTTGAGTTCGGCCGGGTTGGTTCGTTCACGAAACCAACCGGGCCTTCGGAGCGGAAACGCTCATATCTTGAGCTACGAACGTCCGATTGACGCGCCGTCAGTCGCGTTGTGTTCCTCTTAGTGAGACGGATCTTTTGGCATACTCCGCCCGAGGTTTGGACGCAGGTGGAGTACGGTCGGGTTGGTTTTGCCTTAAAAACCAACCGGGCCCCGGAGACGAAAATGCCAATAACTCTCAGACCGGGCGTCCGATCGACGCGCCGTCTGTTGCGTTGAGTTCCTGTTGACGATACGGAACTTTTGGATACATCAACTTCGGTCTTCGTGACAGTTGATGTATCAGCCTCTCGGCTCGTGGAGCGGACCCTCCGAACAAGCTTGCTATGTGCGGGAACCCTAGTGCTGGCTGCGACTGTTCTACTGCTACGACTGCTACTGTGACTGCGACGACGACAGTACAGAGATCCTGTGTGGATTCGACGACGACGACTACAGCACTCAGCGATCCTACGTGGATCAGTGCTACAGGTCCTGTGTGGGCCCGATCCTGTGTGGGTCCTTGCGCTCAGCGGTTCTGTGTGAGCCAGCGCCTACAGGTCCTGTGTGGGCCCGATCCTGTGTGGGTCATTGCGGGGGTTAGTTACCTATCGATCCTTCGTGGGTCCGACGACTTAGATGGATCAGTGATCATCTTTATCGTCCTTGAAGAAGTATACCTGTGTGAGCTGAATCCTGTTGCTTTCCTGTGTGGATTGTGTTGTGCAATCCTGTGTGGATTATGTTTTGCTTTCCTATGTGGAATACGTATACTTTCCTGCGTGGACTGAGTTGTACTTGGGCTCGGAGGTTGGAGCGTATTTTTAATTGATGACTTAGGTATATGTATGGGCATATACCTAAGCAGTGTCGGTTGTTACTTCGTGATTGTACTTTTCTTCGTGGTTTATCCTTTGTGGATTTGAGAGACCTTCAGGGGTCTCGGGGTCCCTACTGAGTAGCTTATACTCACCCCTGCACGGGCTTCGCCCGCACTACGTTGTGTTGGTTGCAGACGACGGACAGCGTTGACTTAGCTGAGGCTTGTAGAGCGGGACGGTACCCGGAGGTGGACCACTGGGCGGGACGTGCACGGAGCGGACGGCGGGACCCGTGGAGCAGAGGAGCTATCTGTACCCACCCTTCAGGTGGGATTTCCGGTGGACAGCTCGGAGTAGCGGCTTTTACTTTACAGTTGCTGTTTTTCCCTTTTTGAGTTGTACTTTACTTTCAGTTTGGGTTTGTATTCTGGCCCATTTACCTTTCTGCACTTTCAGTCGTACTCTGCTTGCTTAGTGTTTACTTTCCGTTTGTTTACTCTGTGGTGTGTGTATACTTATCAAAGGCAACGCCTTCCCTTTTTACCGGGATTTACGCCTTGGTGCTAGTCGCCAGCCCCTGGCCTATGGAAGGCGGGCTTGGGGTAGTCACGGCACGGACCCCGAGGGCGGGTCGTGACAAATTGGTATCAAAGGAGTTCGGTTCTACCGCGAACTCTGATCTTTTCTATGTGAAGCAATAATGTTTAGCGTATTGAGTGTGGATATCAGTCCAGGGAGTCCAGTGTTGGTGCGGCGGCCGACGTATCCGTACACCAGGACCCTGACTTCTGATTTCCGACTTAATGCATGAAAACATTGATTGCGTGTGTGTTTCAAAGTTTTCTTTGTGATTACTTATATCAGCTCACCAGATATACTGTTCTAACCGTGGCGCACCTGTTTCCTTTTCAGGATGGCCCCACGACGGCAGCCAGCTAGGGTTCCGAGAGTCGAGCGAGACGACAGCCCACCGAGCGACGAGGCCTCGGTGCAGGGCCCTTTTCCAGTAGTGGCACTGGCGGTAGCTTTACCCACCGATTCCCCGATGCTTCCAGCAGCAGCCGCTGACGATGCACGTCGCCTCAGCGCACTGCATGAGTTTCAGCGCCAGCGACCGCCCAGGTTTCGCGGGGAGACGGATCCCCAGGCAGCAGAGGACTGGCTGGAGGCAGTGGTTCGAGTGTTTAGGCTAGTGAGGACACCAGCAGACCTCATGGTGATCCTCGCTGCGAGCCTACTACACGCAGCAGCAGGACGATGGTGGAGCTTGATGCTCCAGGTGCACGATGAGGCATCTCTACTTTGGACGGACTTTGAGAGCCTCTTCCGCTCGGAGTTCGTCCCAGCCACCCTACGTGCGGTGCGTATCCAGGAGCTTCTACAGCTGCGGCAGGGCAGCATGACAGTCGCTCAGTACTCGGCGAGATTTACCGATCTCTCGCGCTACTCGACCGACATGGTACGGGACCCATTCTTCCGGGCCCGGACCTTCGAGCCGGGTTTGAGACACGAGATCAGGGCATCGCTGATCTCCCTCAGCATACCGACTCAGACAGGAGTACTGGAGCGGGCCCTTCTGATCGAGAGCTTCCTTGCTGAGTCTACACCAGCACAGAGACCCACCGCAGGGTGGCACGTGGCAGAGTCATCTGCAGCAGGCAGTCGACGGATGACTCAGGGGTCCAGACAGACCAGACCTTCGGGCAGACGATCTCAGGGCACTGGCTCAGCAGTGCGGGACACACAGCGCAGAGCCAGTCTTACGAGAGGCAGACAGTGCTACTCGTGCGGCGGGCAGTGCCACATGGCTTGTGACTGCCCGACCCGCCGTGCCGAGGAGCAGCAGACGGTTGAGGGACCACCGAGGTTGAGGTAGAGGGTCGACCGTGGCGGTCCGCAGGGAGGAGGCGGACGAGGCAGAGGAGCTGGACGAGCAGCTGGTGGTGGCCGACGCTTTGAGGCTCTACCACCACCACCACCAGGAGGTCCACCCCGACCACAGGGAGCTGGCGGGCAGCGAAAGGCACAGCTCCAGGCAGCAGAGGCCTACGACCACGACGCACCCGAGATGATTCGAGGTACTATTTGTGTCTATTCCACCCTTGCTGCAGTTCTTATAGACACAGGAGCGAGTCATTATTTCATAGCCGCTGCCCTTGTTCGGAGGTCGGAGATTCCGACAGAGCCGTTGGCTCGATCCTTACGGCTAGAGACTCCTACGGGAGCAGACTCGACGATTACGCACTGGTGCCGGCAGTGTGAGCTTACTCTAGGAGGCGAGAGCTTCGGCTGGGATCTTCTTGTAGCAGCGTCGAGGCCTTACGACGTCATCATGGGCATGGATTGGCTATCTACGGTCCATGCACAGATTGACTGTTTTAGGCGCAAGGTGCGTTGTGTACGCACCGACGGGAGCAGGTTCACCTTCACCGGCGAGAAGGGAGCCTTAGCAGCACATGATGGACTTCCGCGGAGGAGAGGACAGCCCATCACTCATCAGTTGGCTAGCCTTATCCTTGGAGCAGTTGACGTGCGGAGTCCTGGTTTTCCTGCAGTGGTGGATCAGTTTGCGGACGTTTTTCCCGACGATGTTCCAGGGCTACCTCCTCGCAGAGAGGTAGACTTTTATATTGACTTGTACCCCGGGACAGCCCCGATATCCACTCCAGCATATCGGATGGCCCCCGCCGAGCTTCGAGAGCTACGGGTACAGTTGGAGGACTTGCAGGGCAAGGGGTTCATCCGACCCAGTGTTTCACCCTGGGCTTCCCCGATATTGTTTGCCAAGAAGGCGGACGGGAGCTTGCGACTTTGTGTTGACTATCGTCGCCTGAACCAGGTGACAGTGAGGAACAAGTATCCGCTACCGAGGATTGATGACCTCTTTGATCAGCTCAAGGGAGCACGATGGTTCTCGAAAATAGACCTCAGGTCAGGCTATCATCAGCTCAGAGTCAGAGACGAGGATGTGCAGAAGACGGCCTTCAGATGTCGGTATGGCCACTATGAGTTCTTGGTTATGCCTTTCGGTGTAACCAATGCTCCAGCAGTGTTCATGGCTCTCATGAACAGGATCTTTCAGCCATACCCCGATCGGTTTGTCGTGGTCTTCATCGACGACATTCTGATTTACTCTACGACAGAGGAGGAGCACGCCTATCACTTGCGAGTTGTTCTTGACACACTCCGAGAGCACCAGCTTTATGGTAAGCTCTCGAAGTGCCAATTCTGGATACGTGAGGTCCACTTTTTGGGACACGTTATCTCTGAGGCGGGAGTTTCTGTGGATCCCGCGAAGATTGAGGCTGTGTTAGCATGGGAGCCACCCAGGAGCGTGAATGAGGTTCGGAGTTTCTTGGGACTAGCTGGATACTATCGGAGATTTGTGCCGAACTTCTCCAGAGTTGCGGCATCACTCACAGCTTTGACGAAGAAGGGGAAACCCTTCGTGTGGTCAGAAAGATGTCAGCAGAGCTTCCAGGAGCTGAGACAGAGATTGACTAGCGCACCTATCTTGAGGTTGCCTGAGGAGGGAGTAGGGTACGTAGTCTACTGCGATGCATCAGGGACCGGACTCGGATGTGTTCTGATGCAGGAGCGGGCAGTGATCGCCTATGGATCACGACAGTTGAGGCCGCATGAGCAGAACTACGCTACCCATGACCTGGAGTTAGCAGCAGTGGTCTTCGCTCTGAAGACATGGCGACACTATCTGATGGGCGAGCGCTTTACAGTCTTTTCCGATCATCAGAGTCTCAGGTATATCTTCTCGCAGAAGGACCTGAACCTGAGACAGCGACGATGGCTCGAGTTCCTCCAGGACTATGACTTTGAGATAGTCTATACTCCTGGGAAGGGGAACGTAGTAGCCGATGCCCTCAGCAGGAGGACGGGCATTCGGCTACTCGAGGAGGCGACGGAGCAGCTAGCCTCTTTGCAGATATCCTTCGTGGATAGAGATGGAGCAGCCTTTCTTCAGTCTCTCACAGTCACTCCTCCACTACTGCAGCGAGTTAGGGAGGCACAACATGGGGACGCTGACTGTGAGACACGGCGTGCACAGATATCCTCGGGACAGGCACCTGATGGTTTCTCCCTTGGAGTAGAGCACGACATCCTTTTCAGAGGACGTACCATGGTACCAGTAGCTTTGCGAGAGGAAGTGCTGAGAGAGTTTCACACTTCTCCTTTGGCGGTACATCCTGGAGTGGCGAAGATGTACCAGGACCTCAGACGACAGCACTGGTGGCCGGGCATGAAGAAGGCAGTAGCAGAGTTCGTATCACGATGCCTCACCTGTCAGCAGGTAAGGGCAGAGCATCAGGTACCAGCAGGCTTCGTACAGCCCTTGGAGGTTCCGGAGTGGAAGTGGGACGGCATATCTATGGACTTCGTGACTGGACTTCCAAGCACTTCCAGAGGTCACGACTCCATCTGGGTGATTGTTGACCGACTCACCAAGTCGGCACACTTCTTACCCATCAGAGAGCAGGGCTCAGTGGAGATCTTGGGACGTCTCTACGTTCAGTAGATTGTGCGGCTCCACGGCGTGCCATCATCTATCGTTTCTGATCGAGATGCCCGCTTTACTTCCCGGCTTTGGAAGGGGTTACAGGAGGCGTTCGGGACGCAGCTACGTCTTAGCACAGCCTTTCACCCTCAGACGGATGGTCAGACTGAGAGGACCATTCAGACTCTCGAGGACATGCTCCGCGCATGTGTCCTCGACTTTGGTCGTAGCTGGGAAGACCACCTACCCTTGGTGGAGTTCACGTACAACAACAGCTACCACTCCACCATCGGGATGGCACCGTACGAGGCATTGTACGGCTGACCTTGTAGATCTCCTTTGTGCTGGACAGACCCTGGAGAGTCAGCACAGGTGGGACCGGAGATGGTCCAGGCCATGACAGAGAAGGTCCAGGTCATCCAGGAGCGGATGAGGACAGCTCAGAGCCGGCAAAAGTCATATGCTGACAGGAGGCGGAGGCCACTAGAGTTCAAGGATGGCGACCACGTCTTCTTGCGGGTCTCACCTCGACGTGGTATTCGGAGATTTGGCCGAGGCGGCAAGTTATCTCCGCGCTTCATCGGACCCTTCCAGATTCTCAGCAGGATTGGCGAGGTGGCTTATCGCCTGGCTCTACCACCTCAGTTGCACCGGGTGCACGACGTCTTCCACGTATCTCAGCTGAGGAGATACGTGCACGACCCGACACACATCATTGATCATGGGGAACTTGACGTTGACGATGGGGCGACTTTTACGGAGGTCCCGGTGGAGATAGAGGATCGACAGGAGCGGGTCCTGCGTGGGCGATCGATTCCTCTTGTGCGCATCATATGGCAGCACGGGAATCTCCAGGAGAGCACATGGGAGCGGGAGGCTCAAATGCGTGCTCAGTACCCTCATTTGTTTCCCTAGTTTTGATGTATCTTTACGGGGACGTAAAGCCCTGAGGTGGGAGTAATGTAAAGACCCGTAAAATTCAAGGGAATTTTTTTCTTAATTTTCTTTAGAATTTTACAAGAGCGCGGTTTCAGACGGCACCTAATTCCGAGGCCCGGAGTGCCCGGAATTAATTTCTGATATTTGGCTCGGGTACGTTCAGTGAACGAACGAGCGGGAATTCCTAACTTTTGATCCGGTGCTCGGAATTGAAATCTGAGGGCACCGATGAACTCGCAGCGCCGATATTCGCTTAAAGAGACATTTTTGGGAGTTGCGTTTGTTGCGGGTTGAAAGTTAGTTTTAGGGGTTTTTAGTTTGAGTTAAATAAAATTGTGTAGAACAATTTTATTTTTAAACTTCTTAAAACCGACCAAAGGGAGTTGGGAGTGGGACCCACATCCACTTAACCTCCCTTGGGAGGATTAAGTGAGGTGGGGTCCACACGAACCCCAACTCCTCAAATTCTCTCAAAACCTCCCCTTTAACTCAATTCATTTAATGTTGTCAACTTGGGTTACTTAATTAATTGGGAGTTAAACCTTTTTGAATTTCAAACTTTTGAAATTCTTGTGTGTTTTGTAATAATAAAATAAGATGTTATCTTATTTTATTATGGGTTGTTTGTTTGTCTCCTGGAGAAATTTTGAGAGCTTCTTCTTCATCTTCAACCTCTGACGAAGAACGAAGAACACCCAAACTCCGACGAAGAACGACGCCTCTCTTCTTCGTCCTCGGTGTCAACAAGAGGGAACGCCGCTTCCTCCTCGGACCTTCTTCGTCGGCATACGATGATTCGCCAACGACATATCTCTTCGGGCATAACTCTTCGTCAACGGATTTGACGAACGACGACCGCGACGCCCGACCTCCGCGACGCCGTCTTCCGCGGAACGTAGACGAATCTTCGAATCTTAAACCCGAGGTAGGGGTTGTTGATTCATTATTTATTTATTCCATTTCTGGAACGTGGACCTCGCATGTCAAACTTGAGGCTTGAATGTTTAAGTTGAGTTATTTATTTAACATGAGGGGGGCCGGACCGCATGAACACGGCCGAACCCCCCTCCATCGTTCATGTTGATTATTTCTTGCGTGAGGAAGCAAGTGGCGTGGTGCCGTCGCACCACGCGGTTGATCGTACAAATATTTTACGCGGCGTCGTCGCGCCACGCCGAGGTAGAAACTTCAAGAACGCGACGCCGTCGCGCCGCGTTGAAAAGAATCAAAGCACGGCGAAGGGGCGCGGTGTCGTCGCACCGCGCCGGATGACGAACGCCGCGGCCGGTTCCGGGCCGCGGCGGGACGAGGAGACCGCGGCCGGTTCCGGGCCGCGGCGGAAGAGAAGACCGGCGGCCAGGCCGCCGGCATCGGAAGCCGAAGGGGGACCGGAATTTCCGGTCCCGTTAGAGAAAACCGGCCGGCCAGCTGGCCGGCCGGATACCATTAAAACCGGGGAATTTAATTCCCCGGCCACCTCATAAAAACCCCCCCTTTTTATGAGGGGGGGCGGTTCTTTGAAGGAGGGGGGCAGCCGGCCCCCTCGGTTCCGCACCAGCAGGCCCCCCACGTGGGGGGGGATTCTTTAAAAAAAAGGTGCGGCCCTTTGTGCCGCGCCGCCCCTCAAAAACCGCGGGGCTTACCCCCCGCGTGCGTGCAGCCTCCCCGCAGGCGACAGCCGCCGTGGTTCCCCGCGGCTCCCCGCGCCGCCGCGCCGCCGCCCACCCCAGGGGGGGGGGGGGTCGGGCCGGGTCGGCCCGGACCCGGACCCCCCCGTTTCGAACCAGATTCGGTTTTTGGCCCATAACTTGATCCTCGGACCTCCGAATGATGAACCGTCTGCGGCAGCGCGATCCTTGGATCGAGATGGTCGTTTCGATATATCGCACTCAAGGTTTCTGTTAACTTTGAGTTCAGCCGGGTTGGTTCGTTCACGAAACCAACCGGGCCTTCGGAGCGGAAACGCTCATATCTTGAGCTACGAACGTCCGATTGACGCGCCGTCAGTCGCGTTGTGTTCCTCTTAGTAAGACGGATCATTTGGCATACTCCGCCCAAGGTTTGGACGCAGGTGGAGTACGGTCGGGTTGGTTTTTCCTTAAAAACCAACCGGGCCCCGGAGACGAAAATGCCAATAACTCTCAGACCGGGCGTCCGATCGACGCGCTGTCTGTTGCGTTGAGTTCCTGTTGACGATACGGAACTTTTGGATACATCAACTTCGGTCTTCGTGACAGTTGATGTATCAGCCTCTCGGCTCGTGGAGCGGACCCTCCGAACGAGCTTGCTATGTACGGGAACCCTAGTGCTGGCTGCGACTGTTATACTGCTACGACTGCTACTGTGACTGCGACGACGACAGTACAGAGATCCTGTGTGGATTCGACGACGATGACTACAGCACTCAGCGATCCTACGTGGATCAGTGCTACAGGTCCTGTGTGGGCCCGATCCTGTGTGGGTCCTTGCACTCAGCGGTTCTGTGTGAGCCAGCGCCTACAGGTCCTGTGTGGGCCCGATCCTATGTGGGTCATTGTGGGGGTTAGTTATCTATCGATCCTTCGTGGGTCCGACGACTTAGATGGATCAGTGATCATCTTTATCGTCCTTGAAGAAGTATACCTGTGTGAGCTGAATCCTGTTGCTTTCCTGTGTTGATTGTGTTGTGCAATCCTGTGTGGATTATGTTTTTCTTTCCTATGTAGAATACGTATACTTTCCTGCGTGTACTGAGTTGTACTTGGGCTCGGAGGTTGGAGCGTATTTTTAATTGATGACTTAGGTATATGTATGGGCATATACCTAAGCAGTGTCGGTTGTTACTTCGTGATTGTACTTTTCTTCGTGGTTTATCCTTTGTGGATTTGAGAGACCTTCAGGGGTCTCGGGGTCCCTACTGAGTAGCTTATACTCACCCCTGCACGGGCTTCGCCCGCACTACGTTGTGTTGGTTGCAGACGACGGACAACGTTGACTTAGCTGAGGCTTGTAGAGCGGGACGGTACCCGGAGGTGGACCACTGGGCGGGACGTGCACGGAGCGGACGGCGGGACCCGTGGAGCAGAGGAGCTATCTGTACCCACCCTTCAAGTGGGATTTCCGGTGGACAGCTCGGAGTAGCGGATTTTACTTTACAGTTGCTGTTTTTCCCTTTTTGAGGTGTACTTTACTTTCAGTTTGGGTTTGTATTCTGGCCCATTTACCTTTCCGCACATTCAGTCGTACTCTGCTTGCTTAGTGTTTACTTTCCGTTTGTTTACTCTGTGGTGTGTGTATACTTATCAAAGGCAATGCCTTCCCTTTTTACCGGGATTTACGCCTTGGTGCTAGTCGCCAGCCCCTGGCCTATGGAAGGCGGGCTTGGGGTAGTCACGGCACGGACCCCGAGGGCGGGTCGTGACATAGTGCATGAGGTGGATGACACCATGGGTGTTGGAATAAATCCAAACAAAGGGGAATTTATAATGTGAATCATGATACCCAAATTTCAGAATGTATTGGAGAGGGCTTGATGACAGAGGATAACTATTAACAAAATTTTAAACACAACATCCATATCGTGTGACCTAAAACGAGAACTAACATCAAAGGGTCGACCACTGACCGAATTCAAAATGAGGAACATGTATTATAATTTCATTCAATACTCTCTTGGACATTGTCCCAAAGTATAAGGCGAGGCATAAGTCTAGGAATTCATACCATCTGGGGGGTCTGCCATATGTGAAAGATGATGGAAACCCAAACAATTGGATATGTGAAGCATGTAACCGAATGGAAACATATCCATGTAGAATCCAACACTTGATGTCCTAAACCAATACGCATCTAAGAACATTTTTGAGGCAGAATAGAGTTTGAGAAGTCCATAAGAAAAGGGTAAAATGGGTTGATGAACCTAGGTTTGGACCCAGAGATGAAATTCCTAGGAGTTCCTATGTATCCCATGAGTATGGGAATCGATCCACACATAGTTATTGGAAATGGAATGGAAGAGTACCAATGCTAGGGGAAATACTACCATGGATGTCTTTCCCATGTACCAAAAGGAGTGAAATTTGATGGATCTAGTTTGTTCTATAGTGTGGATGTGTGTTTTTTTAACGAAGAAACCCAGTATGAAGAATTTGGTTGTCACCACAGGAATCATGAAATATGTAGGATTTGAAAAATTACATGGTGGTTGAATAATACGAAACATGATGTCAAATAAAGTGATGATACTGAAATGTGGAACCATTTTACATCATGGATCCAAGAAAATGGTGTCACAGTTTAAGGTCGTATGAGAGGCCCAACCAATGAATTTTAGTTTCAAGATCAAATATGCAATTGTTAAAGTTCATGTGGAACCATGAAGCATAGTTTAACTTCATATTATTGTACACACATAAAAGAATGAGGTTATATAGGGAATGCACATGGCATGATAAAGAAAACCCAACATGAATGAGTACATCAGTCAATGCCACACTGTGTGCAATCATAGGGGGAGGGGACCTCATGACATGGCACTAGAAAAGATCAAAGGACATGGGATGGACCCAAAGATGTAACATCTGGGTGTTCCTAGGTATCACATGAATTAGAAAATCAAGTCATATGTAGTTCTCAGAATTCTTGCAGTTTATAATCATGTAGTAAGGATGTGGGTTCTTATTTTAAGGTATTAGTGCTCGGACCTAATGAAGTGATATTCCACTAAGCGTGCTTAATGTAACACCCAAGACTTTAATGTTATATAAATCATCAAATGAATCGTTTTCTACACAACACTTTATTGGCTTTCTTTACACGAAATCGCGACCTTCCTCGATAGCTTGCGCCGTACGCAATACCGAGTTTCGCTGAATAACGATATGCTATTAAAATATTATTAAAACTAGCCGTTATGAATAGTAATAACCACTTTTTTATATTTTATAAATTTTATTTTTCAAAATGGACTTCATTTTTGGATTCTAAATATCGAAATTAGCCTAGGGTGAAATTTTGGCATTTTTCTGAAAATTTTAATTTTTGATGAATAGTGAAACCACTAAGTGGTAGTTAAAAAAACTGAATTTTTCTTAAAACTTAATTTTACCGCTTCTGTGAGGGGAATTTCGAAAATCCGAGAGACACGGTTAATATCAAGGACTAAAATTTGGTTCAATGAGATGAAAATAATTTTTGGTGAATAGTAACTGTTTACTTTTTTTACCACGGTTAAAAGTAAATAGGGTAATTAAGGGTAAAAATGATATTATTATTACCCTAACACATGTCATAATTATATTGGATATGTGTAATTCGACCAAAAACAATCTTAGGAATAAAATATTACCATTTAGGCCCACTTGGATTAGATTAGGACATTTATTATTAATTTATTTAAAGAAGGGTTAAAATAGTTAAAATCAAAGTTTAAAAAGTAAATAATTTTTAATATAAGGTTATACATAAGAAAAATTAGACTATAAATATTCATTATAAAGATAAGAAGATTTCCTACATAATTATATTTTATTTGTATTTTTTAGATATTAAATAATTTAATTTATTTATGACACAATGATGATGAAGTAATTATCTTATTAATAAAATATTGAAATAATTGATGTTATAAATAACCAAATAAATGTAATTTGATACTTTTAATGAATTACACTAATTTTCTAGGTTAATATGACATGTTATTATCGATTTACGTAACTTGGTTCGAACGAATAATTCTGTTATGAATTTCAAAAAAATCAATTACTAAATAGTGTCAAAATTGATATAAAATAGTTTTTTAAAAAAATATTATATTAGTAATTGTTATTTTATTTCTAAAAATCTAAGGTTCGGCCAAATGACTTAGATAAGGTTATATATATTAATAATAAACAACTTGGGGTTCTTTTGTCTTCTTATAGTAAGTTTATTAACCTTATAGTATAAGAACACAAGAAGAAACGATAAAAGTAAAATTATTTAACTTAATGTTAAATCTAAATGATAAGGTTAAAATAGGAACCTAAACTAGTCTAAATCATATTTTATGAGAGGATTTCGACCCATCCCAACCTTAGCTTCTAAATATATCAATTTGGAGCTATTTGAAACCGAATTTGAATTTATAATAATATAATTGTTTTAGTTATTCCAAAGGTGCCCCTCTCCTCCCTTATAAAAGGACACCTCCTCCCCCTCTTCGTCACACCACTTTGAGCCTTCAAGCTCGGCCAACCCCTGCCAATTTCTTCTCTCCACTTCCCTATAAACATCCTAGAGGTTCTGGTCTTCATCAAAGACCTATTTTAGTGCCCTAAAAGGAGGTCTCAAAGAAGCACTTCAAAGAAGAGGTAATGTCCGTTACCGATTCTTTCATCTTTATTTCTTCTTCCACTTCTTCTTCTTTAGTTGTTTCATTATGAAGTAATAACATCAGTATCACTCACATACGTATATTTTATTATAATTATGAAACAACCCTATTTCACCATCTATCCATCCTACGGAAAAAGAAATCACCACGCGTGCGTACGTACGGAATACCGTCTCCACGCCGTGGTGTAATCTATTTTCCACACCCAACTTACTTGGATGGGTATAATGGTGTAAATAATGACTATATATGACTATTATAAAGTGATATTGATTCTGAAATAGTATACAAACACTCCAATACAATTCCAAGATCATAGGAACGATATCATCAGTCGTGCGTACGTACGGAATACCGTCTCCACGATGTGATGGGACTCGTTCTACATGATCTTCATTTCATAATGATTATATAAATTAATTAAACGAATTAATATGATATATATTACACTAATACCATTCTGGAAATGAGGTATCTATAACCTAAAGAGAAGAATAAGAATTTATTCGACAAAACACGCATAAGAACAAAAAGTAATAAACACCCAAATAACAAGTAGTAATGAAATATTACTAGTAAGAAGCTAAGAATATGACCATATATGATATCATAACAATAAGTATGATTCTGGAATAAGTCAATAAAATTATTTAAATCATTATACAGGAGGTTCAGACACTTACGAATCAAATCAGACCTAAGGTAAGGAAAAATATCACAATCTCATTTTTTTCCGAGATTGTTTATACTTTGGTATTTACTAGGGTGTATTCTATCATCCACATCCATGTTTCCTCAATATTTAATATTATTTCCATACACCTACAATTGTTTAAATCCAATTTTACCCTTCAGTGAGTTTTTAGTAAAAGATATGAAATGAATATTTTTTCGTTTTTCATATGAGGTACTTCTTGACTTTTCCGACAAAAGTACGAAGAATATTTTTTAACTTATACGGCATGAATGGATTTTTAAAACATTATTTCCAAGAAGCTTCCTTTAGAAGTTTTCAAGTTTATTTTTAATCAACTTCTTTTAGTTCAGAATTGTATGACATGTTATGAATGGAAACGTGTTTTTGAAGAAGAAATGATATTTTCCTCAAGAATGGAGTTCATGCATTTTATCAAAATTATTTTCCATCTAAGATAATTAAGGGTTCTGTTTCTATCCCTATTATTACATTGATTTGAGTATGTTGTGATGGAATTATATTTATGAATTCCTTTATCTTATATGAATTGTTTTATGATGTCACGATGTTTAAGATTCCCATTTTTATTACATGGGTTATGCAATGATGTATGATTTATGATTTTGTGGCACACATAATAATGGTATCATTATGAGATTGGTGGGACCTATATCTCCCGCCAATGAATTGGGTAAAGATTTTATATCTCATGAGATAAACATGGCTGGAATGGTAGGTTATACCGGTTCAGTGAAACATGACAGAAACGAGGAATGAACTCGGTTCAGAAAGGGACAATGTCCACTAAGATAGTCTTGGAATGAGTCTTGACTAACAAGAAATGATTCTCTATGATTATGTGTGTATGCCCCAAAGTTTCATGTTTTAAGTTATGATTATTGGGATTACATTTCAGTAATATGATTTATCCCATGTTATGAAATTATGCTCTCTTTTGCAGGTTAAGATTTACAAAAGTTATGTTCTTATGAATATGATGTGATTGATATTTCTTTTGTTTACCCTTAATGAGCATTTGAGCTCACCCTTTCATATGTTTTCATTCCCCAGGTCAGGAAGAATGTTATTAAGTAAGATATTCCAAAAAGGGACTCTAGATATGATGAAATAAATGGGAGGAAAAGTAGATACTTTATGAACCAGTTGTTTATGTTTCCCAGTTTCAAAAGACACTATACCTATATGGTCCTTTCTTGGTTTTGTTATATGTTGTAATAAGTATGCTTCAATTATGAAGTAATAACAATGTATGTAAAGTATGGGTCGTTATAGTTGGTATCAGAGGAAAGGTATAGTCAACCATTGGAAACTAGGATGTGAAAGCCTTAGTAAAAACCCTAAGGATAAGTCTAAGCATAGAACCCAATATTAGTGTTTTAGAAATGGTAATGAATATCCTAGGATAAGACCTTAAGTGTGAAATTTTATTCTTGATTATGTGGTATTCCTATTATAGTTTGTGTTGCTCACACTATTCTTCTTGGTTTTAGTCAATGGCTGGAACCCGAAGGAACCGTGTTAATGAGGAATGCGACGGGAAATGCAATGATTGTCCCCCTGAGCAACCAAACGTTATGGGAGCTGGACTGCAAAATCTTGTAACCATGCTCACACAACATTCTCAAGCTATGAATCATGCAAGACTTCCAAAAGAGCAAAGCAAGGAGCAACATTCTGTTGAATCCTTCATGAGGAAGCGTCCACATTCTTTCAGCGGGTCTACTGATCCATTAGTTGCTGAACAATGGATTTGTACTACTGAAAAGATATTTTCAGTTCTTCAATGTTCTGAACATGATAAATTCATCCTAGCAGTGTATCGTTTGGAAGGAGATACTGATCAATGGTGGAATCTTATTAATAATATGAGGCAAAGAGATGAAATTGAGTCCATGGAATGGGACGAGTGCAAGAACTTATTTTTCAATAAGTACTTCCCTCGTATTCTCCAAACAAAAATGGAGAAAGTGTTTCTTGAACAGAAGCAAAAGGATGATGAATCTGTTGGTACATATGAAGCAAATTTTACAAGACTTGCAAGGTACGCTTCTGGTATTATTATCCAACCTGAGAGTATGATCGATCGATTCTTTAGTGGCTTAAAACCAAGTCTTCGAAGGGCATTAGCCATAAGGTACTTCAATAGCTACAAGGAAATCATTCGATGTGCTCTCAATGATGAGATGGAGATTGGAGTAACCCATCAGTCATATGGGTTTGATAAGAAGAGGAAAATGGAATTCAAAGGAAAATCTAAAGAGCACACTGAAAAGAAGATGAGCTTTCCCTTATGCTCAAAGTGTGGAAAGAAACATGGAGGTAGTTGTATTAAAGGGAAAAGTAAATGTTTCAAATGTGGAAAGGAAAGTCATCAGGCATTTGAATGCCGCGCTGATGGGAAGAAGATGTATAATGATGAAAACAAAGGAAGGTATACACAGAATGAACCTACTACACTTCAATGTTTCATGTGCATGAGATGGGACATTATGCCAATAAATGCCCTAATCCAAGGGTTGATGATGATGGTCGACATCAAGAAACACTTAAGGCTAAAGACAAAGTAATGTCACATGCAATTTATATCAGTGATGTGGAGTACGATAACGATGTGGTGAAAGGTACACTTACTATCCACTCTAAATTAGAAAATGTTTTATTCGATTCTGGATCCACCCACTCATTTATTTCTGAAGAATTTTCTAAGGGTATCACCGTATTACCTCAACAATTAGATGTTGAGTTAGCTGTGACAACACCTAATGGCACAATAGTCGCATCAAAAGTTTATAATTCTTCTCCGATTGAAGTTTGTGGGCAAGTGCTTCCTACAAATCATGGGATCCTTCCTATAGCAGAATTTGATGTGATTCTTGGCATGGATTGGATTTCTTTATATGGAGCTCATATCAATTTCCAAAGAAGGGAAGTCACATTTCATATTCCAGATCAATCTATGATCGTCTATCAATGCAAGGATGAACATAACCTTCCAGTGGAAATTTCTTCCATTTTATGGGTATTGATACCACAAAATGAAGGTTATTTATCTCAAATGGTTGGTGAGAAACTCACGATTATTAATATGCCCATTGTACGGGATTTTGATGATGTCTTTCCGGAGGAATTACCAGGTCTTCCACCGAATCGTGAAGTTGAGTTTTCAATAGAACTCGTACCGGGTGCTTTGCCTATTTCAAACACCTTATAGAATGGCCCCAATTGAGTTGCAGGAATTGAAGAAGAAACTCCAAGAGAATCTTGATAAGGGATTCATACGCCCTAGTTCGTCACCTTGGGGAGCACCTGTTCTATTTGTTAAGAAGAAAGATGGATCAATGAGACTCTGCATGGATTATCGAGAACTTAATAGGATCACTATCAAGAACAAATATCCTCTCCCACACATTGATGACTTATTTGACCAACTACGCCGAGCTCAATACTTTTCCAAGATTGATCTTCGTTCAGGGTATCATCAATTAAGGGTCAAAAGGGAGGATATACCAAAGAAGGATTTCCGTACAAGGTATGGACATTATGAATTTATAGTGATGCCATCTGGTCTTACTAATGCCCCTGCTATGTTCATGGATCAGATGAATAGAGTCTTTAGAGACTATCTTGATCAATTTGTGGTAGTCTTTATAGACAATATTCTTGTCTATTCAAAGAGAAAGGAAGAACATGAAGATCACTTGAGAATTATATTGAAGACCCTGAGAAAGGAGAAGCTTTATGCCAAATTTATCAAGTGTGAATTTTGGATTCAAAAAGTTGCATTTTAGGGTCACATAATCTCAAAAGAGGGGATATCTATGGATCCAGCAAAAACAGAGGTTATTGAAAGATGGTCGAGACCAACAACAGTAACCGAGATCCGAAGTTTTCTTGGTTTGGATGGATATTATCGACTTTTTGTGAATGATTTTTCACGATTATCAAATCCACTAACCAAGTTGACACGGAAAGGAGTTAAGTTTGTTTGGACGGAAGAGTGTGAAGAGAATTTCAAGGAGTTGAAAAGAAGGTTGTCCAGTGCACCTGTGCCCACACTACCTTGTAGTGGAGAAAGGTTTGTGATCTATATTGATGCATCCAAGAAAGAATTGAGGTCTGTTCTTATGCAAAATGATATGGTGATAGCTTATGCCTCACGACAGTTGAAAATCCATTAGCAAAATTACCCAACTCATGATTTGGAGTTAGCTGCGGTAATATTTGCATTAAAGATTTGGAGGCATTATCTTTATGGAGAAAGGTGTGACCTTTATACTGATCATAAAAGTTTAAAGTATATTTTCACACAAAAGGAGCTGAATATGCATCAAAGAAGATGGTTGGAGCTGATTAAGGATTATGACTGCTCAATCCATTACCACCCTGGGAAAGCAAACAAGGTGGAAGATGCATTAAGTCGACAAGACCATGCCTGTTTATCCATGATGAGGATCACAAAGGATCCAATATTTATTGATTTACAAAGGATGGATCTTAGAATTATAATGGAAGGGGAAAAATCTTATCTTTCTCAAATGAATGTTCAACCATGTATACATGTTAAGATTAAAGAGGCACAGAAAGAAGATATCGAGTTACAAAAGAATGTGAGAAATGTTCCTGAATTCAACCTTGATTGTGATGGGATAATAAAGTTCAGGAATTGGGTGTGTGTTCCTCCCATCCCCGAATTAAAGAAGGAGCTACTGGATGAGGATCATAGTTCTTCATTCTCTATTCATCCTGGAAGCATGAATATGTATAGGGACCTGAAAGAGTACTTATGGTGGGATGGCATGAAAAGAGATGTTGTTGAATATGTCTCTCGATGCTTGTTTTTCAACAAGTTAAAGCTGAGAGACAGAAGTCTAAGGGGATGTTACAAACATTACCTATACCCGAATGGAAATGGGAAAACATCACTATGGACTTAGTCACAGGACTTTCTAAAACATCCAAAGGAAATAATGCTATCTGGGTCATAGTTTATCGTCTTACAAAGTCTGCACACTTCATTGCAATTAGAGAGGATTTCTCTCTGGATCAGCTTTCCAGGATATATGTAAAGGAAGTGGTAAGATTGCATGGAGTACCACATTCTATTATATCTGATCGGGATCCGAGATTTACCTCGATGTTCTGGTGAAGTCTTCAGCATACTCTGGATACAGAGTTGAGTTTCAGCACTGCTTATCATCCTCAGTCAGACGGTCAGTCTGAGAGAACAATTCAAACTCTAGAAGATATGTTGAGAGCTTGCTCTATGGATTTCAAAGGTGGTTGGGATCAACACCTACCTTTGGCGGAATTTTATAATAATAATAGCTTTCACTCCAGTATTCAGATGTCTCCTTATGAAGCTCTCTATGGAAAGAAATGTAGGACTCCAACTTGCTGGGATGAAGTTGGGGAAAAAAGCTATTAGGACCTGATCTTGTTGATGAAATGGCAGAAAAGGTCAGATCTATTCAACAACACATAAGAGCAGCTCAGAGTCAACAGAAAAGTTATGCCGACAACCGAAGAAAAGACCAAGAGTTTGAAGTGGTTGATAAAGTGTTCTTACGAATATCTCCCTGGAAGAGGGTTATGAGATTTGGAAAGAAGGGGAAGTTGAGCCCTAGATATATCGGTCCTTTCGAAATACTGGATCGTGTTGGGAAGGTAGCTTACCGATTGGCGCTTCCACCGAATCTCTCTCAAGTTCACGATGTGTTCTATGTATCTCTCCTGAGAAAGTACATACCTGATCCTTCACATTTACTCAGCTCAGAAGTTGTACCGCTGGAGCAAGATCTTTCTTATGAAGAACAACCGATAGAGATTCTGGATCATAGCAAAAAATTACTATGAAACAAGACCACTCGATTGGTGAAAGTTTTATGGAGGAACCACCAATTAGAAGAAGCTACATGGGAGCTTGAGGATATGATGAGGGAGAGGTATCCTCATCTATTTGTTACAAAGTGACGAATTTCGAGGGAGAAATTCATTTTAAGGGGGGTAGAATGTAACACCCGAGACTTTTATGTTATATAAATCATCAAAGGAATCTTTTTCTACACAACACTTTCTTGGCTTGCTTTACACGAAATCGTGACCTTCCTCGATATCTTGCGTCGTACGCAATACCGAGTTTCACTAAATAACGATATGCTATTAAAATATTATTAAAACTAGTCGTTATGAATAGTAATAACCACTTTTTGAAATTTTATAAATTTTATTTTTCAAAATGGACTTCATTTTTGGATTCAGAATATCTAAATTAGCCTAGGGTGAAATTTTGGTATTTTTCTGAAAACTTTCAATTTTTGATAAATAGTGAAACCACTATGTGGTAGTTAAAAAAACTGAATTTTTCATAAAACATAATTTTACCGCTTCTGTGAGTGGAATTTCGAAAATCCGAGAGACATGGTTAATATCAAGGACTAAAATGTTGTTCAATTAGATGAAAATAATTTTTGGTGAATAGTAACTTTTTACTTTTTTTACCACGGTTAAAAGTAAATAGGGTAATTAAGGGTAAAAATGATATTATTATTACCCTAACACATGTCCTAATTCTATTGGATAAGTGTAAATCGACCAAAAACAAGCTTAGTAATAAAATATGACCATTTAGGCCCACTTGGATTAGATTAGGACATTTATTATTAATTTATTTAAAGAAGGGTTAAAATAGTTAAAATCAATGTTTAATAAGTAAATAATTTTTAATATAAGGTTATACATAAGATAAATTAGACTATAAATATTAATTAGAAATATAAAAATATTTCCTACATAATGATATTTTATTTGTAATTTTTCGACATTAAATAATTTCATTTATTTATGACACAATGATGATGCAGTAATTGTCATATTAATGAAATATTGACATAATTGATGTTATAAATACCCAAATAAATGTAATTTGAGACTTTTTATGAATTAAACTAATTTTATAGGTTAATATGACATGTTATTATTGATTTACGTAACTTGGTTAGAACCAATATTTCTGTTATGATTTTCACAAAAATCAATTACTAAATAGTGTCAAAATTGACATAAAATAGTTTTTTAAAACAAATATTATATTAGTAATTGTTATTTTATTCCTAAAAATTTGAGGTTCAGCCAAATGTCTTAGAAAAGGTTATATATATTAATAATAAACAACTTGGGGTTCATTTGGCTGCTTATAGTATGTTTATTAACCTTATAGTATAAGAACACAAGAAGACATGGTAAAAGTAAAATTATTTAACTTAATTTTAAATCTAAATGATAAGGTCAAAATAGGAACCTAAACTTGTCTAAATTCTATTGGATGAGAGGATTTCGACCCATCCCCACCTTAGCTTCGAAATATATCAATTTGGAGCTATTTAAAACCGAATTTGACTTTATAATAAAATAATAGTTTTAGTTATTCCAAAGGTGTCCCTCTCCTCCCTTATAAAAGGAAACCTCCTCCCCCTCTTCCTCACACCACTTTGAGCCTTCAAGCTCGGCCAACCCCTGCCAATTTCTTCTCTCCACTTCCCTAGAAACATCCTAGAGGTTCTGGTCTTCTTCAAAGACCTATTTTAGTGCCCTAAAAGGAGGTCTCAAAGAAGCACTTCAAAGAAGAGGTAATGCCCGTTACCGATTCTTTCATCTTTATTTCTTCTTCCACATATTCTTATTTAGTTGTTTCATTATTAAGTAATAACATCAGTATCAATCACATACAGATATGTTATTATAAGTATGAAACAACCCTATTTCACCATCTATCCATCCTACGGAAAAAGAAATCACTGCACATGCGTACGTACGGAATACCGTCTACACGCCGTGGTGTAATCTATTTTCCACCACCACCTTACTTGGATGGGTATAATGGTGTAAATAATTACTATATATGACTATTATAAAGTGATATTGATTCTTAAATAGTATACATACACTCCAATACAATTCCACGATCATAGAAATGATATCATCACTCGTGCGTACGTACGGAATACCGTCTCCACGATGTGATGCGACTCGTTCTACATGATCTTAATTTAATAATGAATATATAAATGAATTGAATGAATGAATATTATATATATTACACTAATACCATTATGGAAATGAGGTATCTATATCCTAAAGAAAATAATAATAATTTATTCGACAAAACACGCATAAGAACAAAAAGTAATAAACACCCAAATAACAAGTAGTAATGAAATATTACTAATAAGAAGCTAAGAATATGACCATATATGATATCATAACAATAATTATGATTCTAGAATAAGTAAATAACATTATTTAAATCATTATACAGGAGGTTCGAACACTTACGAAGCAAATCGGACCTAAGGTAAGGAAAAATATCACAATCTCATTTTTATCCGAGATTGTTTATACATTGGTATTTACTAGGGAGTATTCTATCATCCACATCCATGTTTCCTCAATATGTAATATTATTTCCATCCACCTACAATTTTTTAAATCCAATTTTACCCTTCAGTGAGTTTTTAGTAAACGATATGAAAGAAATCCTTTGTCGTTTTTCGTACGAGGTACTTTTTGACTTTTCCAACAAAAGTACGAAGAATGTTTTTTTAAACTTACACGGCATGAATGGATTTTTAAAACATTATTTCCAAGAAGCTTACTTTACAAGTTTTCAAGTTTATTTTTAATCAACTTCTTTTAGTTCATAATTGTATGACATGTTATGAAAGTAAAAGTGTTTTTGAAGAAGAAAGGATATTTTCCTCAAGAATGGAGTTCAAGCGTTTTACCAAAATTATTTTCCATCTAAGATAATTAAGGGTTCTGTTTCTATCCCTATTATTACATTGATTTGAGTTTCTTGTGATGTAATTATATTTATGAATTCCTTTATCTTATATGAATTGTTTTATGATGTCACGATGTTTAAGATTCCCATTTTTTTACATGGGTTATGCAATGATGTATGATTTATGATTTTGTGGCACACATAAGAATGGTATCATTATGAGATGGGTGGGACCTATATCTACCTCCAATGAATTGGGTAAAGATTTTATATCTCATGAGATAGACATGGCTGGAACGGTAGGTTATACTGGTTCAGTGAAACAGGACTGAAACGAGGAATGAACTCGGTTTAGAAATGGACTTTGTCCACTGAGATAGTCTTGGAAATGAGTCTTGACTAACAAGAAATGATTCTCTATTATTATGTGTGTATGCCAAAAAGTTTCATGTTTTATGTTATGATTATTGGGATTACATTTCACTACTATGATTTATCCCATGTTGTGAAATTATGCTCTCTTTTTCAGGTTATGATTTCCAAAAGTTATGTTCTTATGAATATGATGTGATTGATATTTCTTTTTTTTACCCTTACTGAGAATTGGAGCTCACCCTTTCGTATGTTTTCATTCCCCAGGTCAGGAAGAAGGTTATTAAGTAAGATATGCCAAAAGGGACTGTAGATATGATGAAATAAATGGGAGGAAAAGTAGATGATTTATGAACCAGTTGTTTATGTTTCCCAGTTTCTAAAAACACTATACCTATACGGTCCATTCTTGGTTTTGTTATATGTTGTAATAAGTGTTCTTCAATTATGAAGTAATAACAATGTATGTAATGTATGGGTCGTTATACTTAAACCTTGACCAAGTCCCCGATCCAATGTGAGCTATGCTCGATGTGGTCAACATGGGCGGATAATATTTTAAAACACATGGAATAAACCGTAAGGGGAAATGGTTCAGGGTTAAGGATGACACCACAATGTTAATGTTTCCACATAATGTGAAAATTCACATAGAGGGATAGCACTAAGGGTGTCAAAATTCCACCAGAACATGATGGACTAGAAAGGGATGTGAATCATGAGACCAATATTTATGGTTCAAAGGGGGTTGTCACAATGATGGAGGATAACTATTTATTATGTACAAAACATAGCATCCATATCGTTTTGGTCTGAAATCGGAACAAAATATGAGGGTTAACCACTGAAAATATTCAAAACGCAAATCCTGGAAAATAATTTTCATCAAAATCCTCTGGGACATTGTCCTGAAGTTATAGGAGATCGATAAGGCCTAAAATCTATATCATTTGGGTGTCCTTAAAATGTGAATGATGATGTAAACCAAAATTAATTGTAAATGTGAATCATGGATTCAAATGAAAACATGTCCATTCAGAATCCATAATTCTATGTCCTAAACCACAATGCATCTATGAAAATTAGTGAATCACCTAAAAGGGTTGGGGGGAAGAATTGTGACGACTCGAGGAGATGAGTGGAGTAAAGGGGAATGGAGATCTCTCTAGAGAGAGATACATGGAGTGGTTATTAAAATTTGGATGTGGAAGAGGCCATAAGTCCACACCACACCACACTCCACTAGAGAATACAGTCCAAGAGTCCGTAAGGAAGAAATATTTTCTAGAAGACAAAACTGGACCCGAAGAGGAAATGTCGAGGCATTCTTACATATCACATGAGGATGGGAATCACACCAGATGTATTAATGAAACATCCATGCATTTTAACACCATGAATTAAGGACATAGAAAAGTGGAATCTCAAATAGTAATGTGTATGGAATGGTAAATAACCCAATGTGAATGTGGAAATATGTCCACATATGCCACACCATTCATAATTCTTGGAGATTACTTAGGCCAAGTTGCTGAGTGAGAGAATTGATGAACCAAGGTTGTACCCCAAAATGTAATGTTCAAGAATTACTACGTATCCCATGAGGATGTAAATCAATCCAGTCATAGTCATGAAGATGAGCTAAAAATTAATGTCATACGGTAAGGAAGATGTATAAAGAATATTCTAGGAGGAGGGGCACATGATCCGGAAAATATAAACCCGACCTGAATGGGAAGAAAAGAAGTCCAAATACCACACCATGTGGAATCCCTCGATGAGAAATAAAACTGAGGGGGGAAAAGATATTTTTTTATATGAACCCAATGATGAAATGTCCGGGCATTTTTACATATCCCATAAAGATGGGAATGAAGTCATATATAGTTCATGAAAACGTCGTGTATTTTATCATCGTTCAACAAGGACATAAAGAGGAGTGTCTCAAGGGGATGTGTGCAGCGTGTAAAAAAAATAGCCCTACATGAATGAGGACATATAATCCATACCACACCACACAATCCTAAGTGAGAACTTGGGCCAATTGTCCAGAAAGGTTTAGGTACCCATGGCTGGGCCATGGAGGAAAGGTCATTCCTTTATTATGTATACCATAAGGATAGGAATAAAAAATATGTAGTTATGAAGACAAAATGTAGTTTAACATCATGACATAAGGATATAGGATATCATAGTTTAAGGTCATAGAACTTGGACCAGTTTATAGTTTATCACGACATGGGATAAAATGGGAATTAGTTTAAGGTTGTAGAACTCAGAAAAGTATGCATTTTATCCTCATGTGGGACAAAATGGGCTTTAGTTTAAGTTTGTAGAATTTGGACTAGTTTGCAGTTTTTCATCATGCGGGATGAAATGGGTCTTAGTCTATGTCATAAAACTCAGACCAGTTTGCAGTTCATTGTCATGAGGGATGAAGCGGGTCTTTGTTTAGGGTCGTACTACTCATACCAGTATGTAGTTTATCATCATACATGATGAAACAGGTAATAGTTTAAGGTCGTATAACTCTTACAAGTTTTTATTTTATCGTCATATGGGATGAAAGGGGTCTTAGTTTAAGGTTGTAGAACTCAAACCTATATAGATTTTAACATCATGATGGATGGGTGATAGGTATTATTATGTCCTTTATCCTAGATGGATCACACATTTTAACATCGTGTTGTAAAGATAGAGGCATGCACTCTTAAGTGAAATACATCTTGTGGAATTTACTATTGGTGGGGGGAGTAACACACTCACCATAAAAAGTGACCAGAGAGTATGCACCGTTTGGGTAAACCATATAAATGATATATGTTCCTCCCATTTGGGATCCAGCTTCTATGGATTCTAGCCTAGTATCATTGGAATTATCAGGGCCAACACTGTGTCAACTTGTAAGAAATAAAGGAGGTGATCCTTTTTATTCAAATATCTAGATACCTTGTTCTGATGAATCTCTAGATTTTACAAGCCATGAAGTCTGTTCGCAAGAGGCCCACCATTTCAGAAAGATGTATTTCAGATACTTTTTCCCGAACCTTATGTTCGTAGAATGTTGTGCGTAATAATAGTAACTATATCTCAATAGGGAGGACCACTATATTCTGTACTTTAGGGAATATAGAGTTACCTGAGTTGAATTACAATTCATAGTCTGGTACGCCCAGAGAGAAATGGGGAGTTTTTCTAATCAAATATTCATTTTATGAACAACCATCTTAGTCATGATGTTAGAGAGGGTTTTTTAAATTCCTCGATCTGCCCATTTTCTAGCACAAGATAGCGAGAGGTATGATTAGAACGAATGTTATACTTGGCGTACAATTTCATCAGCTCGACTACTCCAAATATGGTGAAATTATAAGTGAGGATCACTTGAGGGACTCTGAATCAGTGGATGATATTTGATCTCATGATATCATCAATGAACTAGGCCTTGACTTCCTTGAGAGGAATTTTCTCAGCCCACTTGGAAAATAAATCTGTAGTAGTCAGGATGAACCTGCAATGGAGAGCCATTTCTGGTTGATACAGTCTCATTACATCAATTACCCATACTAAAAAGGGCCAATAATACTTGGTATTATAAAGAGGATTTGTCAGCTGATGCACAAAATTATCATTGATCTAGCATGCATGTGACCTCTTGGAAAAACCATAGTAGCCACAGATCATGGTAGGCCCATGTTACCCCAATCATCAGATCTGATAAGAATTTTTTGTCCCTTACTGATGAGCCCTATAGTGACCAACATGAACCCCCTTCATGACCTAATAAATCTCCCCTCCTAAAAGTCAATGTAGGAGAATCCAATCAAACCCACAATTTTAGAGAACCTACTTATGACTTGGATCACTTTGGGTGGTAAACAGCACTGCGTGCCGACAGACTCACTCACATTCGGCTCACACTATTGGGAGATTATCATGTTAGAGATACTTGATAAAGGGATTCATCCAGTTAGGGGTCCCTTCAAACTCCATGGAATGGGGACCTCGAGGTCCTGACATAGGGGCACTGGTGGTAAGGTGGATTACTTGTGTGCTTTCATCATTATTCGGAGTGATGGGAGTGATGACTCCTTGATGTGAAACATTTATAATAAAACAATACTAGTCAGGCTTGGTAAGAGATGCAACCAGGTTGGACAAGGCATCAGTTAGGTCGTTCTACGATCGAGGGACATGACTTGCTTCTGGTTGAGAATGGAATTGGGCCATCAGTAAAAGATTATGCTAAAAAAGAGGTACAAGATATGACTTCTAGATGATGTAGTCATCATTTTTCATCTTGATGACCAGTTAAGATTCCCCTTTAATATGTAGGTGCGGAATGTCAATCTTGAGAGCTAGCTCAAGACGAGTGATGAGATACTAGTACTTTGGCTCGTTTTTGGTACGACCTTCTGATTATTGAAAAAATAGTGCATGAGATCTTTTATAGGGGTGATGAAGATGATTCATGGGCCCACTATGTTGAGTCTAGGATGATTGAGTCTTCTACTGGTAGGGATTTGGGAATCACCATCAAAGAGAATTTTCCAACATATAATAGCTTGATTAACCAAGAGGATTGACATTTCTAGAAAATAAAGATCTAGAGAGTTCCCAACAGGGGCTGGATGTGTGGCAATAAAGTCCTCCCATGATTGTCCCTTGATAGTCCTTTGGGGGACACCATGATGTCGAACTATTGAAGGGTCACTGCCCTCCGAGCTAATCATCCTGTCAATATAGGGTAGTTCAGAATGTTCTTTATTAGATCATCTCAGGATAATATCTACATCTCATGGTGAAAAATGTAATGTCACAACTTCTACACTATGACTACCATCGCATGGAAGATCTTGTCAATATAAGAATATATGGACTTTGTATTGTGGAGCAAGTAGTTGAGACATTTTAAACTATTCTCTATTTTCTCATTGTTCTTCAGGGTGAGAAGGGCACTGAGGGACTATTCCAGAGCAGTGACATAGGGGACCAATAATTTTCCATAAATGGGTGGTATTAGAATCAGAGGTTGTAGCAGATACTAGTTGATTTCCTCAAAAGCATTCTGACACTCCTCATCCCACTAATATGTTACATCATTAATCATGATCTAGGAAATGATATTACACTTGCCAGCCAGATTCATGATGAATCTTCATATGTAGGATAAGTGGCCTTGAAATCCTCGAATCTCTTAGAGGTTTCTTGGGGGAGATATCAGACTGATATCCTTGATCTTATTTGGGTCGATCTCAATGCCTATGTATTTGATAACAATGTCAAGAAACAATTCAAAGGTGACCCCAAAGGCACACTTCAAGGGGTACATCATTAGATAATGGGAATGCAGGAAGTTGAACACATTATCAATATCACAGAGATGGTCTAGATGCTAGAGAGAATTAACAACCAGTACAACCATGTTTAATTCCACAAATGCCGTAGGGATTGGCCTGAATATGTGGTACATTTCATGCTGATAGGTGGCACCTGAATTCTTTAGAATGAAAGGAATTAATTGGTAGAAAAAAATTATCTTGTTTTGATTATATTGATGAATAATATTCATCCCTGAGGGCCATTCAGATTTTATTATACCTCATATATCAATCCATGAGGGAGAGAGCCTGGAACCCATTAGTGGTGTCGATCAAATGGTTTGTTAAAGGAAAGGGAAAATAATCATTCAGATTGGGAAAGTTGAGATCTCAAAAGTTGATGTAGACATTGATTTGTCTTTTCTTATTCCTAACAAGCACAATATTAGCTATCCATTTGAGGTACTAGACCTCCTTGACCATGTTTTATTTTATGATCTTATGAATCTCAGCCTCAACCATGGCATCGTGAGAAGGGTGCATCATTCTAGGAGGAGGTTTTAACCTACGATGACTTTCAAGGAGACCGAGATAGTGGATGGTGACCTCAGGATCTATCCATATAATCTCATCATAACTCAATGAAAATAAATCATGATGCTCCTTCATAAAATCCACGTGTCGCTCTTGATCTTCTACAATCATAGAAGTGCTAATCAGTGTTGGTTTCAGAACTATCTCGGTAACGTGGTTCTCATGTACCAATTCATTGACCGTAGTAAAGACACCCACTTCATATGTGGGAGGTTCATGTTCCAAATCATCTTCCTCATCCATGACTAGAGTATCATCAACAAGAGGCAACTCCTCTAAGTTGACAGATCCGGATAGTATACTGGTTCTATCTTGAGCGGTGGTGGAAACCTCATTGGGGGATTCCTGCACCACGGAAACCATAAAAACAAATTCCATCAACATGATCTTATATATCCATCAAACAAATGGTACACATTTGATAATATCAAATAAATAGTGGAATTTCAACTTGAGATGCTTTATCCCAACATGGAGAAACAATAAAGTATGATATATCATTTTTTTCATGGGGCAGACATCCTGAAACCTTATAAGAGTAGGGGGTTCTCAGATCACCTGAGCTAGATTTTTATAGGAATATGAGGTGATCTCACAACATTACTTATACACGGGCAATGTGCTTCCCCCTTGTTCTAGAGACAAAAAATTAGTTCCCCAAATCCAGGTTCATGGTTTCTAATCGGTGAATTGGGAAAATGTTGGCATTATCCAGGTCTGTCCATGGGCTGGTCACAACCATAGATTGTTCATATTTGTTAACCTAAATCTTTATTTCCTTTATCTTGTAATAGTATTCATCCATGTAGAGGGATTCAGAAGAGGTAATGGGGGACACATCACCTTGGATTTTCCATACTCGACCATTAAGGGAGTACTTAAGGCAGTGGTGATATGAAGAAGGAATTTCCACATGAAGGTGTAGCCTTGGTCTACTCATAAATTCATTGTAAATTGTGTCTTGTGAGATAACCATGAACATGGTGCGGTAACGAGGACACATAACTAGGTCATCATGTGAATTTTTGTAATAAGCACATGCTATGTCTTGTCAAAAAATTTAATTTTCAGGTCTGAGGGACTCAGATAGATCTTGGAAAGTACCATCATACAATGTTTCTAGGTCGGGATGAGGTTGATGTCGAAGCCCATGTTGACAAGACAGAGGTAGAACACTGCACCATTAAAATGGTCAGTGATTTATAGAGGGTGTTTGTGCCCCTATATTAGAGAACCTTTATCTTCTCTAGAGAAAGATATGATGGCCTGACATTCCACATGCTCAACTATCTCAGCATGGAAGTATTCTGTGGCTACTACTTCTTTCTTAAAATGGAGGGGATTCTTATAGCCTCCTCAAGGGGTTAGTGCATATCTACTTATAGGTGGAGATCCTCATGGATAGAGATATTAGTAGGAATGATGGAATGATTCTTGAGTATATCCTATTTATACTCTAGGCCACCACTTCTACTAACAGGAGGCCACTCTATGGAAGGAGGTCTGATGGGTGATTTTGGTTGAACCGATGTATCCTGGTTGGTTCTTGGAATGTCCAGTTTCTCACTAGTAGAATCATGTAGAGTGACTACTGACTGAGGGATAGATTAATGATGTCTTTACATGATAGAATGTGATAGACCATATCACGGCCATGGTGGCTCTACCTAAACAACTATCCCAAACGGCGGTGGCGGAGGATCCGATAAGATGAGATGAAAAGGTTTAACATGCTGAGTTATATACTAGGCCTATTTTCTAGTCTTGGTGGAATTCACAGCTCAGTTAGAAGCACTAACCAATGCATTTTGGCGATTCACATACCCATGGATCCATCAAATATAGTGTTGGATAGATAAATTGGTAGGGTATTCATAGCACTCTTCATCATTGGTATCCATGTAGTGGTTTATCAGCTCTATGATATTGACTAAAGTGTACCCCTGATCATCACTTGAAGAATCCTCCATCATTGGGAGAATTATATGGTCAATATCTACCTTGGGGGGCATGAAATTACAGAGAGTATGGGATGAAGATGGCATCAGTGGGGGAAATTTCATTCCTTTGAATCATCAATTCTTTCCCTTATAGGAAGAAAAAGGATGAGGTGTTGACACATATGCAGTGGATGTAGATAACCTGGTGACATCAGAAGGCTTGGGTCAATTAAAATGTGCATTGATGATACCATGGGCATGAACAAACCCCTTGAGATCCATTCCATCATCGTATTTTTGATACCCATGGTTAGAAACCTGCTACCATTCACCCTCACTATTGTTGTTAGGATTTATAAACACACAGGCCACCTCTGTTGGGGCATGATCCAACCTATCTATTCTATTATCGACCAAGTCATGAATCCAGTATTTAAACAAATATAACAGATTGAGGGTGTTCCTAGGGAATTGGTGATAGAGGCAGTAATTGGGGTGATCAGTGAGATCCACCTCTTCAGGCCTATTTCATTATGACAACCATAAGATTACCTAATCCAAGGTTATTCTGATATAATCAGGAACATAATCCTTTTCAAATGAGTAAGTATGGTTCCTTTGATCCAAGAAAGGAGGTTTGGGAGCCTAGTCTTTCCAAGAGTCAGCTTGATCCGATGAGGTGGGGGAACCCGATTATCCCACCTTAGTGGCGGTGGTGCATTACACGAGGGAACCTTACGATTATAAGGTGGGAACTATTAGTCTAGAGGCTAAACCTGAGGTGGTGGGCCTCAATAAAGATATGGGGTGGCTCTACTAATAACAATTCTAGCTATCTAGGGGACTCTATTAATTCAACCAAGGTGGTCTGTTCTTTAGTGACTCTTCTTGAGGGAACCAAAGGAGGAAACAGACATGCCTTCTTGGCTTGCTTTAAGGGTTATTCTAGGCATTGATCATTATTAGAGAAATCCTAAAACTCACCTTGGATGTTCTGAGTAATGAGAGAAGGGACCAGTTCGGTCTTCAAATTCCCCACAGTCATCGTCACTAGCTTCTCCTGGGTTAGTGGTATATCAAGGGAATATTTAAAGCTCTCCCACCTAGAAAAATAGTATGTGACACACTTTTCAGTCCTCTAAATGCATTTAAAGAGGTCAAAAATGATTTTATTCTAAGTGGAGAAACTGAAATGGTAGATAAAATACCTACAAAGGTCCTCCCAACCGGCTACTAAACCAATGGGTCACTGGCTATAATAGACAAACATGGGGCCTTTCAGTGTTTGTATGAAACACCGGAGTTTGGCTACCTCTTGCTATACTAGATTTCCCAGCATGGGTCCACACCTTGAATTAAAGTGGGCTAGATGATGTTGTGGATTGCACATCCCATTAAAGGGGGATAATGTAGGATTCCCAAATCCTGAGGGTTTTGGAATATCGTCCACCCATGCTGGATATAGATTTCTATCCGGCAGGATTGCCACCTGTTGAGTTTTTGGGGCCTCAAGGTGAGAAATAATTGTTGTCATCAGATCATCAGGATGAGGATTCAAATCATGATGAGGATCTATAACCACTAGTCTGTTGGAGGTTTCTTCAATATGGTAAGTAGGCCCAGTGGCTTTTGGAGCATTTAGTGAAATGACTTGTGGGACTTCCAAGGGAACAAATATGGAATAGCTGGGGAAACCTGAGTTGGGTTCAGAGGAGGGTTATCACACAACTCGATTGGATTATCTGATGCATATCGCACCCTATTTCCATAAAATCCAACCTCTAATCTATATATATTGGATGGATAGTCAAGGTTACCTGGAGAAAACCTAATGGGGGGAGGCTATACCTGCCGCGGTCAAGCAATACTGCAATCTGGCCACCGTTTCACAACACATTTTTTGAGAAGGTGATCAACCATATTTTTTTGTTCTATGAGTTGTTGATGAAATGCAACCTTCTCTGTGTCATCTTTCATCTTTCTCAATCAACTGAATGGGTTATAGGGTTTTACGGCCCTAGTGTTCTCTTCAACATTATTGGGGTTCCGACTAAAGGATGATGACATTGAAGGTGAAGGAAGGAACAATAAGTTTCTTTTCAAGTGAGAAACACAACATGAAGGATCTACCATGTGTGGAACCACATCAAGGGGTAATTTCTCTTCAATGAGTCCTAGAACATTTCTTCCTCTAATAGGTCAGCCATTTTAACTATGACTATGCCTGGGGTCATATCTTCAATATCATCTACAAAGTTGAGTTAGTGATGGATCAGACTGAAATTAAGGGGAGTATACTATCCTCAACCACAAATCTGAATGTGTGTGTGTGTGGGGGGGGGGGGGGGGGTCCTCAATAATTCTGTAGAGCACCATAAATATTTGGTCGCATCATTTCTGGAGGTTCTGATGAGGACTGAGTGACTCGGGTCACTATTTCATGGGGAGCATATCCAAGTCAACTATGTGACATTACTGGGCAACGTCATCTAAATTCACATGGATCTTAGGGTAATCCAACCGTCGTTGAAGGAGATATAGGTGCATTTCCCAAAGATTTTTGTGTAAGTAAATGACTTCCTCTTGGGTGAGAGATTTTGGAATGTTGAAACATTTTGTTGCAATAGGCCAAAACATCTCAAGGAGACGATCTGTAGTGAACAAGTTCCACAAACATCTCATCATAGACTCAGGATCTGGCCCTTGGGTTCCCCATTCATCATATGGGGGTGGTTGTGGGACCAGTAATGGCACTAATGAGATCTTTTGTGATGGAATACTGGTCGGTGGAGAATAAAACGCGTGAGCTGACAAGCTGCCACATCTTAGGCTATCTTCTAAATTATGCACTGATTGAGCCACCAAATCCCGATAAGACGGACTACAAAAACTCTTCTTCCAATGTAAGGCCTATGATCTTCGGTGGTGGGTCGCACTGTTTCTCATTATCTATTGGTCACCATTAAAACTCTCTCGGATATCTTATTGTGTTGGAGAATTATAATGTTGACCATAAAGAAGATTTTAAGGCCAGGTCCTAGAAATGGGTCAAATCTTCCTCCTCATGTTTGTATCTTCAATGGGACACAAGGATATGGTGGAACTCACTTTTCTGAAGGATGAGGGTTATACGCCTTATTCTTACACCAGCCCCCGATATAGAATATCGAAGTGAAGGTTCCATCACCTAATCACACTCTACCTCAGAATTTGAAAAGAAGATGTGTTTGATTGTAGTTTGATGATTTTGAGGATTCTTCCGTAGGCATAAGAGACTCACCCTCCTTCCTCAGGATTGTTCTTCAGAACATGGTAGGTTTTTTACACGGGGAGGTCCTCTATATAGATTGGTTCTTGAGTGGAGAAAACCACCACCTGCACAAGATGGGATATGAGGAGGGCCTTTATATCATCTATTTATGATACAGGGAGGACCTCTACTCTGATGAGATGGGGTGATAGGGGAACATGAAAAAAATTCTAAATGGAACATATATATGACCTCTATTTTTGATAGTTCATTAGTGGGGAGGGCCTCCACTAGAGTTGGTAAACCCTTGGGGAGAACCACTATGGTGGTTATCCGTAATGCGGGGAGGACCTTCACATAAACTGGCCCTAGTAGCAGCTGTACAAAGATGACCCTCATACTGATTATACTAGACATTAGAATTCCCTTCATGTTCATCATTGATGGAGTCAGGGAGACCTCCATTTTGGTGATTGCTGGCATGGGGAGGACCTCCATTAGAATCGATGAGAAACTTGGGTGGGCCTCCACACTGTTCAATAACTGGGAAATGAAGACCCTTTTGTTGAGAACCTGGTATGTGAGAAAAAATTCCATACCTGAGACCAGGAGCATGGGGAGGAACTTCATTATGAATTTTGAGGATGTAGGGATGGCCTCTGCGACTGTTGATGATTGTGTCATGGGGAGGACCCCCATAATTAATGTAGGAGTGGGGGCGAACCTCCACTACCTCTAATAATAGTATGGGAAGGACTTCTGTAATATATTTCATCATCGTAGGTTATCCCATTATAGTTTCCACTTGCACTAGTGACTGAGGAGGTCAACTCCCCCTGCATGTGAGGTGGATGGTACCAAACTCTGGATTGAGATTGATGGGACCTAGCTCTGATACATCAATAGGGAGAAATAACATGCACCATGGGAGGCTTGAGCCATAGGAGCAGTGGAAGATGATGCCCCTTGGTGAGCTTCATTATGAGCATGCACCCGACGTTAATGTCGGGTCAGCCAAACTGGAGCCAGTTGTGCAGTCATAGAGAACATGTACTCTTCAGTCTGTAGGACTGGCTGGTGATGCTGACGTGGCCGGATGGATCCCTCCTTATCCACTCCCTATCTTAGGTCATGACTGGGTGGATTGGAGATTCCCTTACTTCATCCTCATAATGGAGTGCGTCATAGGAGTGCTTCGGGGATAGGATCCCACATATATTGAAGGTATGAGTGGGGTGCAACAGCTCCCTACACATCCCTTGGGGGCAACAACATTGATGCGTAACAATAGCCTCCAGGTCATGGAAGGTCAGGTCCCTTATCGAGATAACCCATCATGCTTATATCGATAAACAAGAGCATTAATCACCCTCTTTTGAATAAATTCATTGGGTGATAGGGGGTGTGGCTACCCAGTAGATGTAGGTGTGGGAACCATCGTAGAGTATATGAAGCTGTGGGGAATTGTTGGATTTGTACTACCCATACCCTAGTGTCTGACGGTGGAAGGTGTTATGTTTTTGGTAGCTTGATCTTGGGCCCTGAAAAACGTGAAAAATCACTCATCAATATAGACAATACGAAAATGATTCACCATTCCACAACACCATTGAGTCTTCAATGGCTGGATAGAGAGATCTACACTAACAAAGTTGTAGACTAGGATACCCGACAATCAACTACCCCTAATCCTGGTTAGTTTAATTCTAGGCCCACAATTTTCATGGTGGGACCTAGAGACAGAATTCATCGCCTAGTTCAGGCCTCCCTTATAGATTTAAGATGTTGTTCGTGAATCTCATTCTTGGTGCCATATCATTGTGGGAACTAGTTAATTATACTTCTTCTATGAGGACATTCCAAGGGGTCAAGTCCAAGAAGAAACCTTCAGTTAGGGGAGTAGTCACGTTCAACATAATAGATGTGTATGGACACTGAAACATTGGTACACCATGATTTATACCCCTTATGATAGAGCATCTGTAGGGCACGTAATCCTAAGGAATCCCACGTTGAGTGTGGGGAACATTATTCTAAAGTCATGTTTCTAAGGTTTTCCTTATCTTCAAATGTTTAACATGGGGTATCCCATGAGTTTAATGTCTAATGGTTAAGTATTTAACTAATAGGATCACTAATGAGAGTGGATTAGATGGGTACTTCCCTTGGAGGGAGAACCTAGGAGTCTTACTAGATGGGTTGACTATGGAACCCAATGAGGATAGATCCAAGGATGATTGGGGTATTATTGGGTCCCTACAAAGGGAACACCATGGTTTACCATTGGATGGTATTGAACCTTGAGGAGGCTTCCTACGAACCCTGGGTAGAAGAATGGGATCAAAATCCATATAGTTCAAAGTGGGTGATGAATTGTGGTGTACACAAAGGATAACAACCTAGAGACAAGTTGGGGATTATGCATGGTTATAAACCCATCACAATATGAACTCTCTTGGTTGGATGGTTGTTGATCATGTGGGGCATATGCGTGTCTAGCTTCCTGAGAACTATCATGATGCCACTGGGCTGTGTCGGCCTGGGTTGGAATGAGGATGGATGGTTGCTGGTTGAATAAATTGTATAGGATAAATGGGTTGGAAATGACATGAATATGCTAATGATTTTGGTATTTATCCTTATAGAGGCTTCCTACATATCCATGTGTAAGGGAATCATTGTCCATGTAGTTCGATGGTGTGATGAGTGCCCTAAAGAGGTGGTTTGTAAGAATGGATGTGTGGATGAGACCTGAAGGAAGTACAACCCCATGAGTTAAGGAATGACCTTCATGAAACACAAAGGATCATGGGATAGACCATGACAGGACATGGGTAACTATCTTAAACATTAGGGAGGATTCCTACATATCCCCATAATGGGGAATAAAAGTCCACATTATTCATGTTGGGGCACCGAATATTTTTGTACACAAAGAAAAGTATTCTGAAGAAATCCTTGGGGATTAAGAGTGGATAGAAGCCCATCATAAGATGGGATCTCTTAGTGGGATGAATATAGATTTAGTGTAGGGATTATGCAGGGTTAGCATCCTAAGAACTGGTCTAACACCACTAAATGGTGGACCATGTATGTGGATCGTAACCAAGGGGAAACCGAAGTATACCAGTGTTTGGGGTTGAAACTCAGGGAGGCTTCCTACATACCCCGCCTAGTTGACAGGGATGAAAACCCATGTAGTTTGAAAGCATATAGTTTAATGTCATGTGGGACAAATGGGTCATATATTTTAACATCCTGTGGGATGAGTGGAACTGATGTGATGATGTTTGGGATAAATCAATGATAGACTTGACCCATAGAGAGTCTTCCTATGAACCCTACCTAGAGAGGGAAAGGATCAAATTCCACATAGTTTAGTTAGATGGGGGATGGGGCTGACACACAATGGTATCCTGTATAGGGTGTCATGGTCGATGCTTACTTTAAGCTCATGTGATTCAAGCTCAGTGGGAGAAACAAGTAGAAAAAAATACAATATTATCACATCATGAGAGATGTGTCTGCGAGGAATGCGGTGGGGCTTATGGGTGGTTAGCGGCCCATGAAGATGGATATTGGTACATTCCCCAAGAGGAAGGTCCAATGAGAAATGAGGGTATACTGATGCATGAGGATTAAATGGCTATTGTACCTGAATCATCCCACCATAGGGTTCCAAGGATTACATTAAGACAAACTGAGGTGCGTATGGTGAAAAATCTTTGAGGGAAATAGAGAGTGGTAGGGAACCTTTGCCAATCCCATCTCTGACCTTTTAGATCTACCACACATGTGACCATCATAGTTTAACGTCTTGTGTCGAGTGTGCAGGTTATTGGAAATTTAACATCCAACAGATCAGATGGTGAGGCTTCTCTCCTCACCCCTATGACATACATAACTAGCATGCTTTAACACATGTTGAAGGGAAGGCACTAGAAATACCGTGTGGAGATGGGGTTGAGGAGTGATCCATTTAATGGATCACACTAGTGTGGCTATGAATAGAAGAAATAACCATTATCATTATTATATGATGAAGCATGAGGCAAAGAAACACAATATGAAGCACTACCTAAGTGACCTTGAAATCATTTCATATAAACCTGGAGGGTCGTTTGAGAGCAGTATGCGCAAGACAGGGGTGTCACATGTAAGAGGGGTACAAACATGGTGCCTTAGGGCAAGGAAGACACATGGAGTGCACAATCAGGTGCATGTGAAAGTTTTAAGGGCTGCAAGAAAGATGAGGGGGATTCATGCAAGACTGGGTGGTTACACACGAAATAGTTGGATGCGCGTATGGAGAGACCCTACGTGCAATATTTTCATGATAGAAGGGAAACATTTTGTGTAAGAGGAATCTATTGTATGAAAATTCCTTTCAGTAAAATCAAATGGCCAAGGATCAATCCCTAGTGGTCCCACCCAAAGGAGGACCCCTAGAAGACCTATCACACAAGATCCAGTACCTTAAAGCCATGTCTTTCACGCGGTCGTGGAAGGGGTGTCTTTCACAGAGCAGAGTGTCGGTTACTCTTCTGTAACTATCCCCGGAAGTGAAAGTGTACATTTCTATTTATTGACGCAAACATCTACAGCAGTTTGTAAGTTTAATTTTTATGTCGAATTGGGTGTGGAACATCTTGTGAACATTTTTGAATCTTGCACGTTGGATAATTGTCTTTTGCATCACTGGGGTGGCTGGGTTTTAGAAAGATGTGGTGTAAGATTCTCTTTGACGTCGCATTGGGCACTAAAGTTCTCCCAAACACTATTCAATCTTCTTGTGTGGTCCTTAGAACATGTGAAAACCTTCCACGGGCATCAAACGATTGTCCCCTGATTCAAAATTTGCCTCTAGTTTCCTTAATAATAGGCCTTCATGGTCGGACAGGATCTTCGGTGCCAATAGTTTTATAGTGAATTAAATAACGGTGGAATGATTTTTTCACATGGAGGGAAACATAAAAAAGAGTTTTCATTAAACAAGTATAGCATTATCATAAAATATGATATTATAGGTAACCTTAAAAAGTTATTTAAAAAAAGGAGAATTTAAAATATTGTAAAAAATATATTTTAAGTAAAATAAAAATAAACAATGGATCTTAGAAACAATATTATGGTTATGAAAATAAAATATGGAAAACGTTTTTTTATTATTTGGAAATACCTTTGTTATATATCCTACTCATAAAAGTGTTTTAATTAATTTTTTGAAAAAGGGTAAAAAAATTATAATCATAGGTAATGATCCATATTAGCTTTCAAAATAAGATGTTATAAAATTGGCGGGAAGGATATTTTTTACATGGAAGAATTCATTTATTTATTATAATGGTATTTATTCTTACCAATGTTATACTTTGATTTTTGAAAAACACATTACCAAAGAACTGGTTATAGATTAAGAGAAGTAATTTCCATATAGAATAAAATAAACAACCATATAAAATAGGGGAATATTTTGATATATTAACATATTAAAGTTATAATCAAGTAATAAATAATATTACATGATGAATCAAAATTTGATCTGATGAACCCCATATGTAATTGGCAATTTAAGAATCAGAAGAGCTCGAGAAGAAGGTCATGAAATGGATATGGAAATATCATAAAATGGAATATATTTCAATCTGTTAGTAAAATTTGGTATCTAATAAACCATATAACAAATTATCATTCATAATAGAAAAAATACCCCATAGAGATGAATATGAGTAAAATAAACAATTACAGTTTGAGAAACATTGTGAACAAAACCACTTCCAAAATAGCTAACATTTGAATCGATAAACGTTTAAATAATTTAAAATATATATCTCTTAAATAAACAATAATATGTTAAATTAATTAACTATTAATTAATCACATCATATTAATGGGATGGTTTTGTAAATTAATAAATAAGTTTCAAGAAATTAAATTAGAGACAAAGAATCACTTACCTTACTTCCCTACATAGTCAAATTTTCTAAAAGATCATATATAAAAAACATAAATATCTTAATAAAATATTAATTTACCTTTTTAATATATGTTATCTTTTATAAAAATCACTTATAATGATTCATATATTTATATTTGTTATTCATTATGTATTTTCGATGATGGGTCTGGGTAATCATACACGTTCTGAACTAGTTTTGCAGTAACACTGTTTCTTTTTATTCATCTCCAAATCATAATATTTCCAATTTAATTAATTTTATTACAATATTTTGATTATATTGGTTTTAATTTTTAATATTTCATTTATGATTCATTATACTTTATCCTAGAAGATGAAATCGCAAATAATCATTTTTTTTCTGATATTTAACCTATGAAGGGTATTTTTCATTAATTAATGTGTTACATATTTACTTATATATTTAAAAAATTAGGGAAAATAATTATATAAATAATTATATAATATTATACTAGTAATCAAATTTTCATTTTCATCCATTATATAATCCCCTAGATTCGTTCAAATAGTTGGTAAAATGAACCCAAACATGAACATACCATGATTATTGATGATTATTAAGTGATTTAGTTGAAATATTGTTACACAAACCTAATAATGATATAATTAATTTTTTTTCATTATATATCATAATTAAGAATGATATGTTATAATATTTAATGTATATTATAATATTAAATAATTGGAATCAAATATTTTCCTCTTAGTAGGATAATTTTAAACGATTAAATTATCAATAATCATTTGTTGATCATATATTTAATAGGTTATCAAATTTCCAATAAAAGAAACATAATTATATCACAAAATAATATTTATCTATTAAACCCATTTTTATAATCATCCATGAAGGGTGGTAATGAGAGACAGAATACACTATTCCATTGATGTCGTAGTCTGCACGTACACATGGATGGTGATTTCATTTTTCATAGAGTAGGGAAAATGAGTATTATGGATTATAATTTAGTAATATAAAAGATTTCATAAATATTATAGTTGCATTTTAAATTCCAAATTTGTACAGGATATTTTTAGTGTTCAAGGGAAATAAACATATTACATTATGTTGGTGGTAGTCCCCTGAATGCACATGTGACGATTTCTTTTTTAATTGATAGAAAATGGAAACATGGTTAATGCTTGTACAATCATTATAATAAAATAATTGTATATGAATGATACTAATGTTATGATATTATGTTTCTATAATTTAATTTTTGAAATAACATGTGTACATAACCAAATACAAAAATAAAGGATCATTTAGAAATTTATACCTCACCACATGGATTATCTAATCTATAAAGGGGATTAAACCATTAAGTGATAATATTTTTAGAATGATACAATCACAATAATGTGAATATAAATTATTTGGAGAAGTTTGGGTGGATTTTTGTAAGAAATAAGTTTGTTTTTATTAGAGGGTAAGGGAGGAGAGGGGCGCCCCTTTTATTAGTGAAAACAGACCAAATTTTATAAATATCCAAAACATTTCAATAATATAAAGTAACTCTCCTGGAATGTGGAACAAATTTCTTAGAAAAATGTTTATGATTATTGATAAGGTTATTAAATTCCCCATCCAGATATTCACACAGAATTTTAAAACATGTTTCAATAGTTGTACTCTTAGATTGTTTTATTTTATAATTTCATATTTTACCATATTAACTAGTTTTTATCTATGGTAAGTTATCCTTCATTCCCAAAATTAAGATGGACCTTATCAAATAATTTGGACCTAATTATTAAATATTTTAAGTCCAATTATTTCTTTACATTATGATAAGTAATAAATATAAATATTAATGTACTAAATGTATGATGTATTAAAAAAATTATATAAAATAACATAAGTTCTAAAATTTAAAATATGGGTTTTCAAATTAGAAATAAAATTTATAAAATTATAAATTCACTTATAAAACTAATATTTATTCTTAATAAAGTTTTAAATAATTTTATGTGTACTTTTATAATAATAATGTCATTACATTCATGTTATTTATCAATATTTTCTTTGGAATTATTCACCTAAAAATAAATATTTTAGAAAAATCCTTTAAATTCCACTAAAGGTAATATTGAAAATTTTAATCCAAAATTTATTTTATTTTTTCAATTAAAATATTAAATTTTTTCAATTATATTTTAAATGAAAATTATATATATTAAGAAAACCAATTTCTATTTAAAATATACTTTTTAAACATCAATTATTTTAATCTAAATTAATACAATTTCAGAATTTTTTTTATTAATGATGTATTAGTTTATAAATACGAATATTACCTATTATGATAAGCATTTAACAACTATGAATTTATTTCATTTTATTAAAAACAATAACCATTTTTAAAATGGTTCATTAAAAGTAATTAATTATTTTAAAATAGTAATAAATGAAAAATAAAAATATGTAATTATCTTAATTGATTATTGTATTTTTGTATTATTTCTATAATTTTAATATATTAAGGTTCATTTTAGTCATGTTGATCTTTGGTTTTGTGTTGCGTTTGACATAATATATCAAAGATAATAACAATTTTCAAGATCTAAATTATGATTTCATTTCATTTTATTCCCTCAAATATATTTAAACCTTACAATCATAATTATTATTCATTGATGAAAGTGTGTGAGGTTAATCGTAACATATAAATCATTTTGGATATAAATTATAATATGGAAGCTACCTTATATTCTTAGGATATACCAAGTTACTTATCATTCCTCAAACAAATTAATCATTCATACATTCATATACCCCATCATATATTCTCTATTATATACATCTCCCAAAATCATTAAGATCTTTTTGACTTTAAACAACGAGATATTATATATTCATTCAATAATTAACATTATTTTTAATGCTAAATTTATTAATCATTATTTTGATAGTTCGCCATCTATTCAATATTTGTAATATTCCCATGAATTAAATAAACATCACCAAAAATATCATGTATCACTTTTCCATTCAATAATTAATAAATTTCAAAACTAGCAATACTAACTATAACAATTTCATCAAAATTCATCAACCCTTTATTTCAGAAAAATCAATGATTTATTAATAATAAGGTTTATCTATTAATCAATAACGTGTTCTTTAATTGTTTTCCCCAAAAATTACGACCATGTCATAAAATCATGTTTCCTGTATATTGATTTCATTTAATAAATGTTTCAAAAACTATAAGGTTGAACTAAAAAATTAAAAACATTATATTTTTCATATAACTCTCATAACCTTTTGTATATAAAAAATAAACTTGATAAGTATCGATCAATAATGAATATAACATTGATTATAAAAATAAATTTCATTATTGTGTCAATAACACTAAAAAATTTCATATTATGGAACTAAACTTTTTTTATAATATATAGAATATAAAACGATTCTCATCCATTTATATATACTCTGTTATTAGATTGTCATATGTAGTGGTTCATGGTTAAATACCATTCTCAGCATCATCTTGGTGATCCTATTTCAATAAAATAGTAAAACTAAAATGGTTATGAAAATATAAAAAATAATTTGTTTAAATTAAATATGATAAATTAATCCTAATTTGTATTCACCAATGATAACTTCATTTCAACCTTTGATACTTTCAATTATACTATGTGTGACATGGTTAATTAGATAACTATATTAGTTCTACTATGGATACATTAAATTGCGATTCCACATACTTCTTAATCTAATACCATACATTAATTAAGAAATTGAACATTCATAAGGGTTTATAAAGAGGAAGTTATTGTTTGAAGAGTGTCCCTATAAAGTTTATACCCTAGTATACAGTTTCTCATATTTTTCATTCACTATGTCGTGGTTCAGTTAATATCAAATATTCCCTCTTCTGGGTTATAACCCCTAGGCACGACAATGTAAGAGCCTACATCATCTTTCCAGCATCCAAAAAGGGATGCATTTTCTATTAAAAACTAGAAATCTCTACAAAACCAAAATTTTACGATATTAATCTATACTTAAAATTATCGCTAAAACTTATTAATATTGTTTTTAATAATTATCTATTATCCAAATACAAAAAATATTCAACATTGTGGAATCTAGACTTATGTGTTATCTATACCATTAGAATTATGACCAAACTTATCATATCAACACATAAATTATCCTCAACTCTCATCCCAACAACTAATTTTTTCTAAATACTATTCTGATAGAGACTATGATAGAACATACCTAATTTCAGGTAATTATAGGATCTAAAGAAAATATTTTATTATCATACCTTCATAAGAACTTTTAGGTTTAAATTTTTAGAGTATTATTAATAAAAATTAACTAACAAAACTAATGTATTTTTTAACTAATAGACATATTAACACTACATAGAAACTTCATTTTGTAAAATTAGTTTTAAAAACATCCCAACAATTTTTATGATAAGTTACCCTCCAAACACCATCATACATATTAATTTTCTTCATAACCTTGGTAAATGGATTCATAATAAAAGGGTGATCTTGGATGCATAGTAAGGGTAAACATAAGTTATAATAATAAAATATCGTAAGTGGGAATATGATGAGCATATGTGTATAATCAAGATACATAAGAAAATCACACCTAATAAATCATATATGATAAAACTTGAAAAATATATTGACATAAAATAATGCATGAATAAAAAGATTGATTCAATATAATTGATTCTGGATAACATTATATGGTCATGGTAATAAGAATTAAAATTTTGAAAAATCTTTTAATGAAGGAAAATATATTCGTATAAGGAAGATAACATTCATGAGACACACCAACAGTGCCTGTGATTTTGAGAAACTAGAACTACCAAAGAATACCAATCTCATGAGATATAAACTCATATGAAATGCTTTGAAGGGTGATATTGAAACCCATTCATTATCATCCATACCTATGAGTGACATAAAAAATCATTCATCCATCATATTATAATAAACCCTTTGAAATAAAATTGGTTTAATTCAAAATATCACAATGTTACCATGGAAAAAATGTGTTCAACATCCTTATCCAGTGGAATAAAATAAGGAAATAATTTAAAATTACATAAATAATTATAACATGATAAAATAATATACTTTATAAGTTCCACTTGGATAGAGTGGCTGAGAGACACATAGAATGACAATTGATGATAGTTCCCTAATCCTTTCAACTCATGTAAATTTGTGGATATGGTTGCATGGAATGCTCATTCAAAATATGTTCATCCTATAATTACTATGATTCTAGATGAATCCTTTTATCTAACATAGTTCCATAACAATGAACTTGCGACCATTGCCTTTTCAAATGAAGAAGTTCAATTTATTTCTTCTGATCTCAATTTTGTTCATGTTGGTAAATTTTATAAGAATCATCCATCACTGACCTTCTTTCATAAATCATTCAAATAAATTGTATTTGTTGATTTTGAGATCAGCCTACTCAACTCGTTGAATATCATGATATGTTCTTCATCTTATAATGATTACTGTCAGCTTTGGTCCAGGGGTTCTTGTATTTGTGGAGCCTTCTCAATGAAAGCCCTAAAATGGTATCCCATGTTCGATTTCAACTCTGAATCCCCTATTTACCCCATTTGGTTATGCTTCCAAGGCATTATGTTTCATTTTCTCAAGAAAATTTTCATCTTCTCTATTATTGTGTTAATTGGGTGACTAATTAAATAGGATTCTACTACTTGAAATTTCACAAGTCCTTCAATTGTACTTGTCTATTTTCATGATAACGTTATTTGACACCACACTCCAGTTATATATATTTATAATGGCGATGAAAGTTTTTTCAAATAAGTAGTCTATGAAAATATACCTAGCTACTACTCAAATTTCCCACACCTCAGACACTCCCATGTAGACTGTGTCTCTCAGAATGACCCCATGACAAATCGCAGCTTTGGAAAATCCCATCCTCTACCATATAAAGAGAAATTAGTTTGGGTTGAGAAAGATAAAATGTTTTCTAATGTACAAGTTGCAAATTATGGTGTTAATATCCTATTGACTTCTTCTCCTTCCCCATATCTCTAGCCAGTATAACCTCAGTGCACTAAGTTTGATGTTTTATCTTGTTTTTTGGATGTTTTTAATAATTATGAACCCATTACAGATACTTTATGTGTTGTTTCAACCAATCTCAATGTGGAACAAGCGAGACACTTTTTGGGTGAATGTAATAATGATGACCTTGAAAAAGTACGACAAATTGAGGAAGAATTTCTGCACTCGAGCACCCATTTTTTTAGAAACCTATAGTTATATCTGATGGCCTTATTACTCCCAATAATATGAAGTCTCAAAAACACATTCATTACAACAAGTTTGAATGAAATATTTTCACCGAATCCTCAAATATTCTAGTGGAGAAAGACAACATCCCTTCAATGTTGGATGTTAATAGAGAGCCATCTGCATCTGTACCCTCTGATGAAGAGGGATTCTATATATCCTCTAATGTGGAGGAATCCTCCCCATACTCTAATGAAGATAATCATGTGGAAAACATTGACATTAAAAACTAAACTTCTGAATGTAGGAGGGATAGACGTAGGAATTACACACTTGTATTGGGGAATAAGAAATGAGATATTTTAGAATTTATCATAATAATAAGATAAATGTTGATCACTACAAATGTATGACAGAATGAATGTTTGACAGAGTTGAATTTTAGATTTATTGAAATCCGTATAATTATTATTGTTAATTTCAATGGGAATAACTTTTTGTTGGTATGGTCTCTGAGTCCGATTTGTATTTATATATGATATTATGTCCCATGAAATGAGTTTTGGATAATGGAATATAGTTTAAGAGTGATCCTCCAATTCAGTGATGGTGATTTGTATTGTTACAGGTTACAATCTTCAATTTTTTAATTTTTCATATTTAGATGATGATTTCATTCCTTATTAATGATGTTGCCACCTTCTAATTTTGTCCTGGACATTGCCTCCTTGGCCAAGAATGATTTAATACTAACCTATAATTTTTTTTTCTGTGTGTGACTAAAATTTTTTCAATCCATTACTTAGTAAGATAGGGTTATTATTTTTTATATGATGTACATGCCCTAGGAAATAGTCACAATTGCATAAATTAGTGTAAAACAGGTAGAAGAATGTAGGGTAATATACCCATGTTGGGTTTCCCAATAAATCTAGTGATATTTTTGTCTTTTTTAAGGTGTTTGTAGTCTCTATCATCAGTAAAATTAATAGAGTCACATACCCTCAACATTCAAGTGTTTAAGTGTGTTTCTGTCAAGATATACTGATGAATACAACCTGGTAAATGTTTCATTGTGATAGTGTCATATGGGAGTCCATTGATAGATTAAAAATCCAGAAAAGTTATTCCAATTGTTCTATATTAATTTATTCTTAGACATGGGTTTAAAGTTGTGTTTTGGATCTTGGTATTGTTCATGATGATGAAGAAGATCCTAAAAAGAATGCACTACTTTTAAATCTTGAACAACCTGGTTTTCTGGTGTGTTTTACAGGATGAATTAAGAGCATTAATGTAGAAAAATATATTACTTATTTTACTCATGAATTACCTTTCATTACTTTCTGTTGTTGATATTCTTGTTCATGTCACTCTCATTTTTTTAATGAAGCTAGTTGTCTCAATGATATGAATACAAGGATACTTTCATGCTATCAATTTTTACATGATGATTTGTTTGATGAGCTTGACATTGGGGGAATATGCGTTGATGATTAATTTGACTCTTCCTCTATAATATGGTAAATCACCATGAATAATTTCATGATGATCTTCTTCATGTCCTCTTAGGGATGGTTTTGAGGTTTTCATGGTCACCCTATTTTTCAATTAACTTATTCTATCAGTGGTACAAGCTCATTTTAACACATGTAATCACATTACATTTACATTTTTGTTAATAAATTTTGGGGATAATGGGTTTTAACACATTCTATAGGCATTTATGGTAATTATAACATGATAAAAAAATTGAAACTAAAGGGATTTCAATTGAAATTAAGCAAAATTATATGTTAATACCATTCAATAAATATAATAAATCATTTCGTTTTTAAACAATAAAGATAAAGGGTATATGATTGGGGAAATAATTTTACCAAATCAATATATGTGTGGAATCTAGGTGAAAAACATTAACAAATACAATCTAAAATATTTTATTCATATATGAGAGGCATTATAAGAAAAATTACATTTATAAATTGAAGAATATTATGAATGAAAAAGGAAGTGATGAATCATTTCCCCCAAAATAAATGGGAATTATATAAATCCTCTAGATAAATAAGGTGGATTGTTAAAGTAAATGTGTATCATTTATGAAGAATAATGTATTTAAAATTAATTGTATTTAGATGAAAACAATATTTAGGGTAATTAGGAAAACACACATTCAAAATATGAAACATCCATGATCATTTTAAAAAACATAGAATATTATTGTAAAAAAACAAGAAAACATATAATTTATTTAAGAAAACATGTAGTGAGGAAATTTTATAGATAATATAAATATGGTCGAATGATGTATTACCATTTAAGAAAACTTATATTGATATTTTGAAAAACATTTTTAACATTATAATAAAAAATGAAGTTATAAGTCACATTTATATGATTTTTTAAAAAAATGGGGAATTGAAAACATTGAAAATAGTTAAATTAAAAAAATCATCAATAATGGATCCTTGAAAATATTGAAATTTTTTCAAATTAAATTATTGATAATCAACTTTTTTGAAAAATATTTTCAAATACCTCTTTTTGAAAACATGCATAATAAAAAGACTAAGAGTTTGAAATTTTTTAATTTGGTATAGAGAATTATGTGACTTATAGAAATTAATCCATATAATAATTCCCAATAATAATGGAAGACATTTCTGGGATATAAAATATTGACATAGATAAAAATTATATTTAGTAATAATGCGAGTTATTATTAAAAATGTTACATGTTTATTTGTGATAAAAAAATTTTATCAAAGAAGTAGATTTTTATAATGAGAGGTTATTTCCATAGGGAATAAAATGACATACCTTATAAAATAGGGAAGTGTTAGTATGAATTAAATATTTATAGGTATATTCATGTAATAATTTCTTTGACTTAATCAATAAAAAATTGAGTATATGAGACTCTTACCAAAATAATAATATAAACATTAAAATAGCTTGGAAAGATGTTAATGAAGAGGACAAGGAATTATCATGAAATGAAATATATTTTCCTTTTTAAAAGAAATTGGGCAGAAAATATACCATATAAAATAATATATGGTACACAATATCAATCAATTATAATGGATATTAAAATGAGACTAAGAAACTCTTACATTTTTATTATCATATCGAGGTAAACCACTTTCAAGATGGGTATCTTTTGAATCAATTAAAATTTTATGAAATTGAATGATATGTCTCTTACAAATAAATGATTATGGATAAATAATTTTTTTCATTAATCATATTATCTTAATGGTATCATGTTAAACATTAATAAAAAAGTCTCAAAAAAAAATTAATTTTGAGATAAGGAACCTCTTAACTTATTTCTACGCTTAGTTGGATGCACAATATGATCCTATATAAGAAACAAAAATATCTAGATCCCAAATTTAAAAACCATTTTCATTTATATATTTTTTTTCAAAATTATTTTTTAAATATAATATACATTTATATTAGTTTTCTGTTTCTTATTTTGGACATCATGTGTGGATAATATTGATAGTTTTGAATTGGTTTCATATTAGTGATATTCTAATTATTTTTATCAAAAATTTCATCATAAAAAATTCATTATTTATAATATAATTTTTGACTAAAATGATTTATTATGTTTAAATTTCCATTCATGATTACATTGGTCATTATAGTAGAAGATTGATTAGACACTGACGATTTTTCATTGATTTTTTTCCTATGAATGGTGTTTTCATAATTAATGACTTAAATATTTCAATAACTTCTACAAAACCAAAAAAATTATTACATGAATATATATATATATATCATATGATAAAAGTAATCAATTTTTCAGAATCATCAATGATATAATCTCACATCATTGTTCAATTATGTTTTAAAACTGACCAAAACATGAATATAACTTGACAATTGATGATTATGAGGTCATTTAGTTGAAATATCATTATAATAGTATAATAATGATATAATTAGTTCTTTTTATTAGGAAAAATTTGAATAAATAATGATTTATAATAAAAATTAATTGATATAAAAAATTTAAAAAATTTGAATTAATGATTTCCTCTTTATTACTCTTGTTTATAAACTGTTACGAACTAACTCTAGTCAACCATGAACTGGTCACCCGAGTTGATCTGTGACATCATCTGAAGGCTGTTCCCGATCACCACCTATAGGAAATTTGTGACAATCATCAACATATTTAACAAATGGAATGATATCTCCCAATAATAAATAAACTAAACAATAGAAATAAACAAAACAACCCAATATATGTAACAATATCCAAAATGTTAATACTTTATTCCAGAATCTGAAACACAACCAAACTATAAAATAAAACCCAAACTGAAACCCAAAAACCAACATCTCCATGTGACCCTGAGGGTCACCCTATGATACCAAGAACCACTATCACCCATGGTTATCAATACTAAGATTAAAACCATCAGTAGAAGCTTAAAATAGAAAAGAACTGCATGCCTGAGTATTAAAACTCAGTCACCTTTTCTGATAATCTATTCCCAATACAAAACCTTCAGAATAAAAGAAACATCAAATTCATGTTTGATATTAATTATATAAATTTAAAATTTTAATATTTTTCATAATAAAAACCAAACACAACCCATTTCCCTCATTTTCCATTTAAACCCGTATCCTTTTTCAAAATAGGATCCTTATGCATTTCAAAACCTTTTCAAAACCTTTTTCTAAAACTTGTAAAAACATTGTATAAATATTTAATGAAAAGACAATAATTAAGGAGAAAAGTACAATAATCATAAAATAACAGAAATGGATATAAGAACATAAGGATAACCAAAAAAATGTGTCACAATCAAACGTTGCAAGAAAAGAAGTGCCAATAATCATGGGTGAACCTAGGAGATCATGAATAATCTAGAATATAATAATACATGATAACCATCACTTGAAGCATTCCTCACATTATGAAATAAAAAGTGCCCTAAATACTCGAAGACAATATATCTTAGAACATGTTGTGGGGAAAATAACATATCAATAATGTAACGACCCAAAGTTTCATTAACTGAAATCCCTCTTGATCTAGTTAAATATATCATTATGTAAAACATTTATATAAAATGTCAACTTCATTGGTTTTAGGTTAATAATTGTGATTGTTACTTTTATATCTGTTGAACAATGATCACATGATTAGTATAAATATAGGAGTTTAACAAATCCAATTTACTTAGACAAAAGAAGCGATGGCCTCATCCAGTAGAATTTTTCCATACGAAGCCCATTTGTTGGAGCTCGGAAAAGAGGTGGTGGCCTTGGGATTCACTTTTAACCAAGCCCAAGATGAGCTACATCATGTCAAACTCGAATGGGTCCGTCTACGGGAAAAGTGGAAGTTGATAGAGATTACCACTCGAGCGATGTTATCTAAGCCACCCCAAGAGTCTTCCACCATCGCACACCTTACCCTTAGGTCTTATTCGTCTATTTTAAGGGGTTATGGAACAAATCTCTAGTAATATGTTCATGTATATTATTATTTTTATATAATAATGAATATACATTCTTGTCATTATTGATACATTGTAAATAGTTTTTAATGTACAAATAGTGTTTTTAGTTATTATTTAATTTAGAAATCTATTTTTTTAAATTAAAGGATTTTCGAATTAAATAATAATTTCATAAAATATCATTATTATTAATAAAATAATTTTATTATATATAAATGATCAAATAATTTTTTAAATGAAATTATAATTTTTATTAAGGTTTGAAAGTTATTTCTGTCAAAACCTGTGAATTTTCGATAAATATTGGTTTTTATTTTAAAATTTAAAATTAACATATTTAGAAAATTATTTAGATAAAATAAATGTTATTTTTGGAATCAGGATGTCAAAATTATCCAATGTTGAATTTTTAATAATTTTCTGAGACAGTCGAATTTATGGGTAAAAATTAAATACCGTTTAAATATATAATGTGTTTTATGACTTCATAATGACTCAATAGTGATGTAATAAAATACTATAATCTTTCTTTTCGGCCAATATATGTTATACGATTAAAATAATGTGATTTTGGGTTTGTTTGACTTAATTTTCGAAGAATTAATGGACACCTGAAGACTTATTAAACATCTTGTATTTTTAAATTATTTTTCATGGGAGTGTGACTCTCCTCCACATAAGCAACCCCATTATTTTAAGAAGTTCATATTTTATCCATATAAAATATTGTTTTCCTATTCCCTTTTCCAAAAACCATGGGCAAAAACCATGATCTGATTTGTGGTTTGGATTAGTTTAATATAAGGGGTCCCAATCCTAAATAATAAAGAATTCACTCACCTTTACTATATTAAGCCACTCAAGCTCTCACTTTCTCCTCACTCAAAGACTTTTGAGTTCATCAAACTCTTACCTACTCTCTCTAGAATCCCCCCAAGGTTCCCCAAGCTCCCAAGAAGCCTCTCTCAAGCCTCTGTCAATCCTTGGGAAGCACACTTCCAAGTACGGGTTTTTTCTTCCTTTCTCTTTTTTGTCCAATTTGTTTAAGTTGATTTTCCCATTTATTTCAATTATGAATGTTGGGGTATGGTTTCACACCTCCCTCATAATTCCTTATTTATGTTTGAATGATGGGATACCCCTTTCTCTCTCATAAAATTCCTCCCATGTACACTCGTTACTATACCGAAATTCCAAAAGGAACTTCTCTCTCCTCATTTACATTCAAGCAATACTTTTGTCTCATGAATCTAAATTCCATTAAAATTGTTGGGAAATGTATATATATGAACTCATTACTTTCCATTAAATTTAAATATGACGAGGAACCCCTTTCTCTGTCATCAATTGTTTTTATGAATTCTTATGTCACGTCGTCACGCTGCCGAAATCGCACTGATTGTTTGCCAATTCCATTGGGTAGTGAATACCATGCCCATTTCTCCATCAAGGGTATTCAAATTTATACACATTTACTTATTGATTATAATGTTTCATGTATGAATTACACATTCCTTTATCGTGGAATAAATGATTATGATTTATGAGTCCATGTTTTATGATCCATGTGGCACACTTATGCATGAAATGAAATGTTTAAGAAGCGTGCGCCCTTATAGCGCTCCAATGAATTGGGTAAAGTATAGTATCATGATACATCATGTGAAATGAGTAACGACTCATAGAAATTTAAGTGCAATGAGGGTTTAATCAGGCTTCATGTGCAATGAGGATTTATCATGCTCCATTTGCAATGAGCCTGGGCTCATGCTAATTCTATGATAAGTGTTGTTGCCACATTTCCATGTTATGATTATCATGCGTTATCATGCCTTTATGATCATGTTTCTCTTATGCTCTATTGATATGCCTATTTTCTAACATGTATTGTACTCCTCATGTATTCCAGGTTTATTCCCATACTAGGATTTATAGCTCACCCCTTTTCTTATGCAAGTCCTCAGGTTATCCCATGCAATGCTATGTATGAGGGAATGTAGTGGTCTGTAAAGGATGTTTTCAATAAAGATGTAGTATTTCATGTTTTACATTGTTATGTAATGATAATAAGCCCCAAATACACTAAACCTCTCAATCATCCATGTTGTATCAAGTGAATAGTTTTTGTAATAAATCATGTTTTATTTTGTAATAAAAGTAGGGTTGTCATAAATAAACCCAATATATCCACCTAATATGGTCCTATAATTAGTTTGTAATCTATCAAGTGTAGAAATATTTCTTGGAAAATTATCCTACTATGTTAGGTTCCCATGCCTCATGTAAAAATGGTGTGAGCTAACCGATTCCAACCAAGCATCCAATCACATGCATATATAATAAAAAATCAACAACAGGTCTAACCCCAATCCACTCCAAGGATCAATATATTTCAATACAACTCAAAATTCTTGAATGAGTCCATGCATAGATTCTCCCATTACATAAAGAAGTACATGGGTCAAAAGGGTTCCATAGCATCGACATCCCACCCATTCCCTATTCAAATATAACAAATGAAATTCTATTTTCCTAGGAGCATTTGCATGATAAAAATTTCCTCCATTTTCACAAAAATTCCAAAAAAGACCTTTAATCATTTTTTACAAAACAATCACTCTAATTAACCAAATGAACAATTATAAAAGGGTGTAAACGCACCATTTTCCACTATAAAACATTTAAAAATTATTTTAAACACTCAAATAAAACATTCTAGCCGATTCTATTTTTATAAAAATTATTAATGGGCCATTAACCATAATCCCATTCCATAACACATATTAAATAAAATACACATTCTATTTTAAAACAAAATATGCTTAGAGAAATGATACAGGGAACCCAAAAAATCATCTCACACATCACCAATATATTTTCAAATCCAAAACATACTTTATATATCACAAATTTCCCATAAAATCTAATAATTCATTTTCTCAAACACTTGGTGTGCATAATATGAGCAAAACAATACTATTTATCATAAAACAAGGAAAAAATAACCATTTTTCACACCCAAAAATAATTCCAATTATCATATATCAATATATAATATTTATGGATGGTACGAATGGCATGAAAAAAAATATTCTCAAATTAAAAAGGAATGTTCTAGGGAAACCTTCCTCAAATCAATGGTGCATCAACGTACACTTGAAAATGCACCACATGGTTTCCAAGATCCAATATAAATGAAGAGGAACCCTAAAAAAATCATCCAATTTTGCACCACCATTGGTATGAATAATTATCCAAACATAGCCACTATGGTTAGAGGAGAAAGGGAAAATTGAAGAAAATTGAATGAAAAACTAGAGGTGATCCTTAACCATTCCAACTTGTTGAAATTCCCCCACCAAACCACCTAGAAATCCTCTTGGATGTATTTTGAGGAGCTAAAAACCAGCATAAGAGGAGTTTAGGTCATAGGGTTCGAATAGGGTAGCCTATGGGAAGAAACCCCAAATAAAAAGAAGGAGAAAATTAACAAATTCCCTTTCCCAAGTGGGTTTCATGGTAATATTACATGGTATAACAAACCATGCAAAAACCATGAAGTTTCCTATTTTCTAGTGCGGAAGGTCTGCACACCTTGGCTTCATCATTATTTAAACCATGCTCAGATCCGGTGATTCCCTTCACACATACCTGCATCATTAAACTAACTATGAACCTTAACCGTGCGACCTAGAAAAAGTCCCCAAAAATCATCATTTTCTTACCAAAACACAACTAAATAAGTGGGATAAACCATCCATCAAACATAAACCATAAAAAGGTGTCACTATGAGTGTTGAAAGATCATTTTCTATGCCAAAGCCTCCTAATTCCATTCACTATAACCAATAATAGGTCAGAAAACCACCGAAAACATCTAAAAAATAAAACTTAAATATGGACCACCTAAAACTCAGTAGAATAACCAAGATCCAAAGTTTACAATAGAAATAGAGATGAAAACAAAAATAAAAGTGTGAAAATTATCCTCACTGTAATGCTTTCCCAAATTTGAATTCCCCAACAATTTCTAGTTTATCGATCAATAACTACGGATTATAAAAACTACATATCTAACCCAATGATCTTAAAACATACCATGAAATTCAAATGGAATGTATCCCTCTTTCCCGAAAGGGACCAATAAACTAGAACTATTTCATGAGAATCAACGGGAAATTAGAGCCACAAACTTCAAAACCATCATTCGAACAGAATCATTGGGTGCACTCCAAAAACACTAGTGTTTACCTAAACCCAAAAGAAAAATAAAAAATAGAACAACTTTAAAAGAAATCTATGTCAACCGTACTAACACAAAAACCAAACTAAAAAATATCACTTATAGGGGGGAAGCCCGAACATCCTCTCGACCATTTGAAGAAACATAGTACTGGTTTGTCATTGAATAATTTTCAATGAGACCAATGGTGGTTCTCCCCACCATTAAGAACTAATGCGAAAAAAAAATAAAACATCCCCATATGAACCAAAAAACCCCACCACATGGGGAGGGGATGGAAGGGGAAAAATGATTGGAACACTAATACCAAAACTGACACCTACCCCTACTCATCATCTATTTAAGACCACAAACCAAATACCTAACTAATTCACATGGGTGGTCCATCCAAGGACACTGATTAGAAACTGGCATTCAAGAAGGAATAATAATAGACATTGTGTGAGGGATACTTCCATCACACTCATTGAAATAAGAGGGAATTTGTAGTGATATAGAGTCCATAATAGAAACATAGAACATTATTCACTGTAATGTTGGAAATCAAATCTTAGCCAAACTCTCCACAGTCTCAGGATTCCAAACTAAAATCTAGATTCACTCTGAGGACTTTGTCTAGAGATCTGATGTTTGAAGCATACATTTCCACACAGTGAGGAGCTGCTAATACCTAATAAGAACTCCTTTATTTAGGTTCACAAGTAGGAACAAAGCACTCTAGGAAGAAAAAAATATTATGACACACCACAAAAATCCATTAATCAAATAACACACTTTTACTAAAACAGTGATGTGGAAGATGCATAGACCATTCTTTCTCACTCCGAACAAGGAATATAGTGAACAATGTAACCAAAGAATCATAGAAAATAATATCAATCCAAACTTTTATAACCTATAGAAACAAAAACAAATGAAGTCTCATTAATTTTATCCAAATAATCTCTATACTCTAGTAAAAAGGTTGTGGTATCCTTTAGGGATGTTTATTTATCTTTTAAAACAGGAGAATAGAATTTTTAATTAGATCAAATGGGAGTATTTCAAATGGGGAACCACACATAGACACAACAACAACATTCATCAAATCTCTTTGGTGTGAAAATTAAGAAATAAGAAAACCATGAGCTCTATCGAAACTATATTAGGAATAAAAAATCATATAGAACAAACACTAACACAAAGGGAAACTAGATCAAAGATTCCCAAATCCATTGTAGAAAACCTATAAACACTACTTCAAAAACTAAGTTACCAACATGATTTCAAATTAGGACATAACATGAGAAACACCGCAAAATAATTTGAATACATATGTAAAAACAAGAAACAAAACCGTCGGAATAAAAATCACCAATATAGAAATCATTAAATCACATTTGAAAAATAAAAAAACATAGTCAATTTTTTCAAACTCACTAATTGTGTTTCTTAGAGTCTCAATAACATGCACAAGTCCATGCTAATTCATGCCCATGTCAACTATTCCCATACTAGGAACACATCAACTATTCCAATCATAGTAACTCTTCAACCACATCATCATCCAACCACTTCCCACACATATCCATGCATGCAAGAACCCATGGAATTTATCAATGGTCAAAAAACATTTTCATTTTCCAAAAACAATAATCATACATCTTAAGAAAAAAATTCAAGATACCATTCAATGGATCACTAATCACCATGTCAGAAATCATTTTTAGGATAAATGTTTTAGTAAATTTCATTATGTTTACATAAATCCCCTGAATTCCCATCCAAAAATTGAATTTGTTTCAGTGGAAACATTTTATAGAAGAACAAAAAATTAATTTCCATCCTAACCATTTAATTAAAATTCACCCCATTTCATTTAAAAAAATTACAATCATACACACACTTTAAAGAATACACTCTCCATAAACCCTAGGATTGGTTTATAAATTTACAATCCCATTAAATAATTTACACTTTACCCAAAGGGTTCATTTTATGAAAATCATTTTTTAATGTCTTCTTCATGGATATATTCTAAAAATAAGTTATCCAATTTCAAAAAAATCCAAAAATTATCACTAAAATCCATTTTTTCCCAATTCCAAAAAAATAGTTTTCAAAATAAATTTTTAGAATCGAAGAAGAACCAAAACAACTCACAAGAGGAAACTAGAATTGATAGGTGACTTGACTATATGGTTGGAGTCCATATGGAAAACATTCCACAATCACAAAGAGCCTTCTAAGACTATCCCCACCATTCCAGACCCTATGAGATCACAAAGAAAACTAGACCCACTCCCTTTTTATATCCTAGAAACCAAAAAATAAAAAAAGACCAAAGAGACAATAAAAATTAGACTTCCCATGGAAAAATGAGAATCCGAATGAGAAAGGATTCATGACATCCTTCCCATTGCTACCTCTTGAGTCCCAACAGTCTTACTCCATCTAACATTGCATCCCCATGTAACTAAGGGTGTTATGAAAAGAAATTATAACGAACCATACATTACATACATGTATAATACTTCAAAATTGAAGCAAACTTATTACAACATATAACAAAAACATGAAACGACCGTATAAGTATAGTTTCTTTAGAAACTGGGAAACATAAACAACTGGTTCATAAAGAATATACACTATCTCCCATTTATTCCATCATATCTATAGTCCCTTTTGGAATATCTTACTTAATCACCTTATTCCTAACCTGGGGAAAGAAAACATACAAAAGGGTGATCTCAAATGCTCAGTAAGGGTAAACAAAAGAAATATCAATCACATCATATTCATAAGAACATAACATTTTGGAAATCTTACCCTACAAAAGAGATCATAATTTCATAACATGGGATAAATCATGGTAGTGAAATATATTCCCAATAATCATATCATAAAACATGAAACTTTTTTTCATACACACATAATCATAGAGAATCATTTCTTATTAGTGAAGACTCCTTGTGAAGACTATCTTAGTGGAAAAATTCCATTTCTGAACCGAGTTCACTCCTCGTTTCAGTCCTGTTTCACTGAACCAGTTTAACCTGTCCTTCCAGCCATGTCTATCTCATGAGATATAAAATCTCTACCGAATTCATTTGAGGGAGATATAGGTCCCACACATCTCATAATGATACCATTATTTTGTGTGCCGCAAAATCATAAACCATACATCATAGCATAACCCATGTAATAAAAATGGGAATCTTAAACATCATGACATCATAAAACAATTCATATAAGATAAAGGAATTCATAAAAATATTTCCATCACAACATAGTCAAATCAATTTAATAATTGGGATAGAAAAATAACCCTATATTATCTTAGATGGAAAATAATTTTGATAAAACACTTGAACTCCATTCTTGAGGAAAACATCCTTTCTACTTCAAAAACATTTTTCCTTTATTAAAATGTCATATATTTTTAAACTAAAATAAGTCGATTAAAAATAAACTTGAAAACTTGTAATGGAAGATTCTTGGAAATAATGTTTTAAAAATCCATTCATGCCGTATAAGTTAACAAAACATTTTTCTCATACTTTTGTCGGAAAAGTCAAAAAGTACCTCGTACGAAAAACGACAAAATATTCCTTTCATATCGTTTATTAAAAACTCACCAAAGGGTAAAATTGGATTTAAAAAATTGTAGGAGGATATAAATAATGTTACATATTGTGTAAACATGGATGTGGATGATAAATATTCCCCAGTAAATTCTGAAGTATAAACAATCTCGGATAAAAATTGAGATTGCAAGATTGTCCCTTACCTTAGGTCCGATTTGCTTCATAAGTGTCCGAACCTCCTGTATAATTATTTAATTAATGTTATTGACTTATTCCAGTATCATACATATTGTTATTATATCATATATGGTCATATTCTTATATTCATATTAGTAATATTTCATTGCTACTTGTTATTCAGGTGTTTATTACTTTTTGTTCTTATGCGTGTTTTGTCGAATAAATTATTACTATTCTCTTTAGGTTATAGAGTCATCATTTACATAATTGTATTAGTGTAATATATATCATATTTATTCATTCAATTCATTTATATAATCATTATGCAAAGAAGATCATGTAGAACGAATCGCATCACATCGTGGAGATGGTATTCCGTACGTACGCACGAGCGATGATATCGTTCCCATGATCGTGGAATTGTATTGGAGTGTTTTTATACTATTTCAGAATCAATAAAAATTTACAATAATCATATATAGTTATTTATTTTAACCATTATACCCATCCAAGTATGGTGGTGATGGAAAATAGATTACACCACGGCGTGGAGACGGTATTCCGTACGCATGCACGAGCTGTGATTTGGTTTTTCGTAGGATGGATAGATGTTGAAATATGGTTGTTTCATACCTATAATAACATATAAGTATATGAGTGATACTAATTTTTTTAATTCATAATGAAACAACTAATGAAGAAGATGTGGAAGAAGAAATAATGATGAATGAATCGGTAACAGACATTACCTCTTCTTTGAAGCACCTCTTTGAGACCTCCTCTTAGGGCACTAAAATTGGTCTTTGAAGAAGACCAGGATCTATAGGAAGTTTCTAGGGATGTGGGGAAGTGAAATGGTCATGGGTTGGGAGATCATGAAGGCTCAAATTTGTGCGAGGAGGAGAGGGAGGAGGTGCCCTTTTATAAGGGAGGAGAGGGGCACCTTTGGAAATATAAGAAATATTAGTTTATATTAAATCCAAAACCCACATAAAAACATCCAAAAAGACTCATTTCAGAATATTAGATGTTATAGGGTTGTAATATCATCAACCAATAAAAGTTAGACATGTTATGAATTTATTTTAAACATTATCAACTTGATTTATCCTTATTTATCAATTTAATTTTATTTGTGGTAATAATATTCTAAATTTTAAATTATTATAAATAATTACATATGTGTTTTTAATTTTACAAAATTTGACACGTTATGACATTTTAGACCATATAATGTTTAATTTATAATTTTTGAATATTTTTTTGATTTTTAATCAATTTTATAATAGGTTATTTTTATAGAATAACAATACTGTCAATTTTGACACAATTAATTTATTTGAATCTAAATAAAATATATACAGAAAATATGTTCGAACTAAAAGCTTTAATAGATTCATAAAATGTCATATGTATCTAGATAATTAGTGTAGCACATTAAATAGTTCATATAATATTTATTTTAATATTTTAAAAAAACTTATTTGATATTTTAATTAATAAAATAATTTCAACATCACTATTGTGTCATAATTAATGACAATTATTTAATCCCTAAAAATTATAAATAAATTCCTATGATGTAGATAATTGTATTATATTTCTGGATACTATTCATGTTTGAAGTTTCATTAAGTTTATCACAAAAGTAAAATTATTATCCTTATAAGATTTAAGAAAGTGACATGTTGTCACATTCTTTGGTTTTAATAATAATTAAATTATTTTCATGGAAAAAAGTCCATTAAATGAATCTAATCAGACACTTAGGTGATATGGGTCTACTTTTAGTCATAAAATAGGATTTTGGTAGGTGTTAGGGTAATTTTATAATCTTATATTTACCCTTAATTACCCGATTTATCTTTAACTAGGGTAAATAAAATTTACCGTAGTTACAATTCATAATGCCCAAAAATAAAAAGTATCCTAGTAACATAATTTGGACGCACTGATTCCAAATATGGAATCCATTTTTCTAAATTCTAAACAAATAAGTTGCAGTAATTAATTTAAAATAAATCTTGTTGTTAAGAAAATGAGTTTTAGAAGTTAAAACATTGACAATGATTGGAATGTTTTTACCTATGAATTCAATGTGAAATTAACGCTAATGACATAAATTATATTAAATGGTAAAAATGTATTCTATTTATACTTTAAAAACATTCAATATTATCATTTATCAATATAAATTATCTCAATGAATAAAGTTTTTAATAAAAAATTAGCATATTTTTACTATTCATCAAAAATGAAAATTATCAGAAAAATATCAAAAATTTATCCAAAGTAAATTTTTATTTCCTAATTAAAAAGAAGAATTTTATTTTTTAAAATTGAACTTATAAACATGTCAAAAAAATAGATTTAATGTGGGTTCACCATCAAATTGCGGCAAAACTGCATTTTTTGAAAAATACTTATTTTACTCGAAAAATTTATATTGTTCACTTTCCATGTTCTAGAAAATGTTTAAGATAAATAATAATGTTATAAAATTAAAAATGTAGTTTATACTATTCATAATGACTAGTCCATAATAATATATCATTGTTTAGTGAAACCCGGTATTGCGTACTACGCACACTATCGAGGAAGGTCGCGATTGCGTGTAATGAAAACCAAGTCCGTATTGTGTGCTGTGAAAGATTCCTTTGGTGTTGCATATAACATAAGACATAAAAAATATATTTCTCATAAAATATCAGGGTGTTACATTTTACCCCCCTTAAAATGAATTTCTCCCTCGAAATTCGTCACTTCATTACAAACAGATGAGGATTCCTCTCCCTCATCATATCCTCAAGTTCCCATGTAGATTATTATAATTGGTGGTTCCTCCATAAAACATTCACCAAGCGAGTGGTCTTGTTCTGTAGGACTCTTTCTCTATGATCTAGAATCTCTATCGGTTGTTCTTCATAAGAAAGATCTTGCTCCAGTGGTACAACTTCTGAGCTGAGTACATGTGAAGGATCAGGTATGTACTTTCTCAGGAGAGATACATGGAACACATATTGAACATGAGAGAGATTTGGTGGGAGCGCCAATCGGTAAGCTACCTTCCCAACACGATCCAGAATTTCAAAAGGACAGATATATTTAGGGCTCAACTTTCCATTATTTCCAAATCTCATGACCCTCTTCCAGGGAGATATTTGTAAGAACAATTTATCACCCACTTCAAACTCTAAGTCATTTCATTGGTTGTAGGCATAAATTTTTTGTCGACTCTGAACTTCTCTAATGTGTTGTTGAATAGATCTGAACTTTTCTACCATCTCATCAACAAGATCAGGTCCTAAAAGATTTCTTTCCCCAACTTTATCCCAGCAAGTTGGAGTCCTGCATTTCTTTCCATAGAGAGCTTCATAAGGAGCCATCTGAATACTGGAGTGAAATCTATTATTATAAGAAAATTCCACGAAAGGTAGGTGTTGATCCCAACTGCCTTTGAAATTCATAGAGCAAGATCTCAAAATATCTTCTAGAGTTTGAATTTCCCTCTCAAGCTGACCGTCTGTCTGAGGATGATAAGTAGTGATGAAACTCAACTCTGTATCTAGAGTATGCTGAAGACTTCGCCAGAAATTTGAGGTAAACCTCCGATCCCGATAAGATATAATAGAAAGTGGTACTCCATGCAATCTTACCACTTCGTTTACATATATCTTGGAAAGCTTATCTAGAGATAAATCCTCTCTAATAGCAATGAAGTGTGATGAATTTGTAAGATGATCAACTATGACCCAGATAACATTATTGCCTTTGGATGTTTTAGGAAGTCCAGTGACAAAGTCCATAGTGATGTTTTCCCATTTCCATTATGGTATGGGTAATGGTTGTAACATCCCCTTAGTCTTCTATCTCTCACCTTTAACTTTTTGACAAACCCAACATCGAGAGACATATTCAGCAACATCTCTTTTCATGCCATCCCACCGGAAGTACATTTTCAGGTCCCTATACATATTTGTGCTTCTAGGATGAATATAGAATGATGAACTATGAGCATCATCCATCAGCTCCTTCTTTAATTCTGGGATGGGAGGAACATAAACACGATTCCTGAACATTAGTATCCCATCACAATCAAGGTTGAATTCATGAACATTTCTCACCTTTTTTTGTTACTCGACATCTTCTTTATGTGCCTCTTTAATCTTCACATGTATAAATGGTTGAACATTCTTTTGAGAAAGATACGATTTTTCCCCTTTCATTATAATTCCAAGATCCATCCTCTGTTAATCCATAAATATTGGACCTTTTGTTATCCTCATCATGGATAATCTGGCATGGTCTTGTCGACTTAATGCATCTTCCACCTTGTTTGCTTTCCTAGGGTGGTAATGAATTGAGCAGTTGTAATCCTTAATCAGCTCCAACCATCTTCTTTGGCGCATATTCAGCTCCTTTTGTGTGAAAATATACATTAAACTTTTATGATCATTATAAATGTCACACCTTTATCCATAAATATAATGTCTCCAAATCTTTAATGCAAAGATTACCGCAGCCAACTACAAATCATGAGTTTGGTAATTTTTCTCATGAATTTTCAACTGTCGTGAGGCATAAGCTATCACCATATCATTTTACATAAGAACACACCCCAATCCCTTTTTGGATGCATCACTTTAGATCACAAACCTTCCTCTACTACAAGGAAGTGTGAGCACAGGTGCACTGGATAACCTTCTTTTCAAAACCCTGAAATTCTCTTCACATTCCTTCGTCCAAACAAACTTAACTCCTTTCCGAGTCAACTTGGTGAGTAGATTAGATAATCATGACAAATATTTCACAAAACTTTGATAATATCCAGCCAAACCAAGAAAACTTCGGATCTCAGTTACTGTTGTTGGTCTCGGCCATCTTTCAATAACCTCTGTTTTTCCGGATCCACAGATATCCCCACATTTGAGATTATGTTACCCAAAAATCAATCTTTTTGAAGCCAAAATTCACACTTGGTAAATTTGGCATAAAGCTTCTCATTTCTTAGGGTCTTTAGTACAATTCTCAAGTGATCTTCATGTTCATCCTTGCTCTTTTAATAGACAAGAATATCATCTATAAAGACTACCACAAACTGATCAAGATAGTCTCTAAAGAATCTATTCATCAGATCCATGAAAATTATAGGGGCATTAGTAAGACCAAATGGAATCACTATAAATTCATAGTTTCCATACCTTGTACGAAAAGCCTTCTTTGGTATATCCTCCCTTTTGACCCTTAATTGATGATACCCGGAACGAAGATCAATCTTGGAAAAGTATTGAGCTCCACGTAGTTGGTAAAATAGGTCATCAATGCATGAGAGAGGATATTTGTTCTTGATAGTGATCTTGTTAAGTTCTCGATAATCAATGCAGAGTCTCATTGATCCATCTTTCATCTTAACAAACAGAACAGGTGCTCCCCAAGGTAACACACTAGGGTGTATGATTCCTTTATCAAGATTCTCTTGTAGTTACTTCTTCAATTCCTGCAACTCAATGGGGGCCATTCTATAAGGTGTCTTTGAAATAGGCAAAGCACCCGGTACGAGTTCTATTGAAAACTCAACTTCAGGATTTGGTGGAAGACATGGAAATTCCTCCAGAAAGAAATCATCAAAATCCCATACAATGGACATATTATTAATCGTGAATTTCTCTCCAATTATTTGAGATAAATAACCTTCATTTAGTGGAATGAAGACCCATAAGATAGAAGAAATTTCCACTGGAAGGTTATGTTCATCCATGCATCAATAGACAATCATAGATTTATCTGGTATATGAAATGTGTCTTCCCTTATTTGTAAATTGATATGAGATCCATATAAAGAAAGTCAATCCATGCCAAGAATCTCCTCAAATACCACTATAGGAAGGATCACAAGATTTGCAGGAAGCACTTTCCCACAAACTTCAATCGGAGAAGAATTGTAAACTTGTGATGCGACTGTTGTGCCTTTAGGAGTTGTCACAACCAACTCAACATCTAATTGTTGAGGTAATACGATGATACCCTTAGAAAATTATTCAGAAATAAAAGATTGGGTGGATCCAGAATCAAATAAAGCATTTTCTACTTTAGAGTGGATGGTAAGTGTACCTCTCACCACTTCGTTGTCGTACTCCACATCGCCGATAGTAATTTCATGTGAATTTCCTTTGTCTTTGGCCTTAAGAGTTTGTTGACATCGATCATCATCATCAACCCTTGGATTTGGGCATTGATTGGCATAATGCCCCATCTCCTTGCACTTGAAACATTGATGTGTAGGAGGTTCAATCTGTGTATCCCTTCCTTTGTTTTCATCATTAGACATATTCTTCCCATTATTTCAACATTTAATTTCCTGATGACCTTCATTTCCACACTTATAACATTTTCTTGTCCCCTTAAGACAATATCCTCCATGTTTCTTTCCACACATTGAGCATAAGGGAAAAATCATCTTCTTTTAAGTGTGGTATTTAGATTTTCATTTGAATTCCATTTTCCTCTTCTTATCAAATCCATGTGACTGATCGGTTACACCAATCTCCATCCCAACCTTGAGAGCACATCAAACAATTTCCTCATAGCTATTGAAGTCCCTTATGGATAACGACCTTAGAAAACTTGGTTTTACGCAACTAAAGAAACGATCGATCTTACTCTTAGGTTGGATAATAATTCTGGAAGCTTACCTTGCAAGCCTTGTAAAATTTGCTTCGTAGGTACCAACAGATTCATCATCCGTTTTCTTCAGTTCAAGAAACTCCTTCTCTATCTTTGTTCGAAGAAGATGAGGGAAATATTTATTGAAAAATAAGTTCTTGAACTCATCCCATTCCATGGAATCAATTTCATCCCTTTGCCTCATATTCTTAATAAGATTCCACCATTGATCAGAATCACCTTCCAAACAATACACTGCTAAGATGACTTTATCATGTTCAGTTCATTGATGAACTGAAAATATTGGTACTGATCTATTTTTAAGCCACTAATGGATCAGAAGACCCGCTGAATAAAGGTGGACGCTGCCCCATGAAGGATTAAATAGAATGTTGCTCCCTCCTTTGCTCATTTGGATGTCCTCCATGATTCATAGCTTGAGAATGTTGTGTGATCATGGATACAGGATTTTTCATTCCAGATCCCATAAAGTTTGGTTTCTCTGGGGGACAATGATTGCATTTCCCATCGCATTGAGCATTAACATGGTTCCTTCAGGTTCCTACCATTGAATAAAACCAAGAAGAATAGTGTGAGAAACAGTAATTATAATAAGAAAACCACACAATAAAAAAAAATCACACTTAAGGTCTTATCATAGGTTGTTCCTAGCTGTTTCTAAAATAGTAATATTGCGTTCTATGCTTAGACATATCCTTAGGTTTCTTACTAAGGCTTTCACATCCGAGTTTTCAATGGTTGACTATACGTTTCCTCTGATAGCAACTATAACAGTCTGGAATTACTTCCAGTGGACTATAATTGATACCTATCAAGGCACTCCATGGGAGGATAAACCCCCTAGGTGGGACACACCACCATCCTCAATGGCAGCCATTTCCTCATGAAGCCCTTGGGAAGAGATCCATGCTTCGTCCAATGCTCACATGTGACAGTTCCCAAGGATCGGATACATTCCTACCTACTTTGCCTCTGATACCAACTATAACGACCCATACTTTACATACATGATTAATACATCAAAATTAAATCATACGTATTACAAAATATAACAAAACCATGAAAGGACCGTATAGGTATAGTGTCTTTAGAAACTGGGAAACATAAACAACTGGTTCATAAAGCATCTACACTGTCTCCCATTTATTTCATCATATCTATAGTCCCTTTTGGAATATCTTACTTAATAACCTTCTTCCTGACCTGGGGAATGAAAACATACAAAAGGGTGAGCTCAAATGCACAGTAAGGGTAAACAAAAGAAAGATCAATCACATCATATTAATATGAAAATAACATTTTGGAATTCTTACCCTGCAAAAGAGATCATAATTTCAAAACATGGGATAAATCATGGTAGTGAAGTGTAATCCCAATATTCATAACATAAAACATGAAACATTTTGTAATACTCACATAATCATAGAGAATCATTTCTTATTAGTCAAGACTCATTGCCAAGACTATCTTAGTGGACAAAGTCCATTTCTGAACAGAGTTCACTCCTCGTTTCAGTCCTGTTTCAATGAACCGAGTTCACCTACCGTTCCAGCCATGTCTATCTCATGAGATATAAAATCTTTACCCAATTCATTGGAGGGAGATATAGGTCCCACCCATCTCATAATGATACCATTCTTATGTGTGCCACAAAATCATAAACCATACATCATAGCATAACCCATGTAATAAAAATGGGAATCATAAACATCATGACATAATAAAACAATTCATATAAGATAAAGGAATTCATAAATATATTTCCATCACAACATAGTCAAATCAATTTAATATTAGGGATAGAAATAAAAACCTATATTATCTTAGATGGAAAATAATTTTGATAAAACACTTGAACTCCATTCTTGAGGAAAATATCCTTTCTACTTCAAAAACATTTTTCCATTATTAACATGTCATACAATTTTAAACTAATAGAAGTTGATTAAAAATAAATGTGAAAACATGTAAAAGAAGATTCCTGGAAATAATGTTTGAAAAATCCATTCATGCCGTATAAGTTAAAAAAAACATTCTTCTTGTACTTTTGTTGGAAAAGAAAAAAAGTACCTCGTATGAAAAATGACAAAAAATTCCTTTCATATCTCTTACTAAAAACTCAACAAACTGTAAAATTGGATTTAAAAAATTGTAGGAGGATATAAATAATATTACATATTAAGGAAACATGGATGTGGATGATAAATATTCCCCATTAAATTCTGAATTATAAATAATCTCGGATAAAAATTGAGATTGCGAGATTGTCCCTTACCTTAGGTCTGATTTGCTTCGTATGTGTCTGATCCTCCTTTATAATGATTTAAATAATGTTATTGACTTATTCCAGAATCATACTTATTGTTATTATATCATATATGGTCATATTCTTAGCTTCTTATTAGTAATAATTCATTGCTACTTGTTATTCGGGTGTTTATTACTTTTTGTTCTTATGCGTGTTTTGTCGAATAAATTCTTATTCTTATCTTTAGGTTATAGATACCTCATTTCCCTAATAGTATTAGTGTACTATATATCATATTTATTCATTCAATTAATTTATATAATCATTATTCAATGAAGATCATGTAGAACGAATCGCATCACATCGTGGAGACGGTATTCTATACGTACGCACGAGCGATGATCTCATTCCCATGATCCTGGAATTGTATTAAATTGTATGTATACTATTTCAGAATCAATAAAACATTAAAATAATAATATATAGTTATTTATTTTCACCATTATACCCATCCACGTAAGGTGGTGATGGAAAATAGATTACACCACAGCATGGAGACGGTATTCCGTATGTACGCACGCGCAATGATTTCATTTTCCGTAGGATGTATAGATGGTGAAATAGGGTTGTCTCATACTTATAATAACATATCAGTATATTAGTGATACTGATGTTATTAATTCATAATGAAACAATTAAAGATTAATAAGTGGAAGAATAAATAAAGTTGAAAGAATCGGTAACGAACATTACCTCTTCTTTGAAGCGCCTCTTTGAGACCTCCTCTTAGGGCACTAAAATTGGTCTTTGAAGAAGACCAGGATCTCTAGGATATTTCTAGGGATGCGGGGAAGTGAAATGGTCAGGGGTTTGGCGAGCATGAAGGCTCGAATTGGTGTGAGGAGGAGAGGGAGGAGGTGCCCTTTTATAAGGGAGGAGAGGGGCACCTTTAGAAATATAAGAAATATTTGTTTATATTAAATCCCAACCCCACATAAAAACATCCAAAATGACTCATATATGAATATTAGATGATATAGGGTTGTAATAGCATCTACCAATAAAATTTATACATGTTAGGAATTTATTTTATACATTATCAACATGATTTATCCTTATTTATCAATTTAATTTTATTTGTGGTAATAATATTCTAAATTTTGAATTATAATAAATAATTACACATGTGTTGTTAATTTTCCATAATTTCACACTTTATGACATTTTAGACCATATAAATTTTATTTTATAATTTTTAAATATTTTTTTTGATTTTTAAATAATTTTATAATATGTTATATTTATAAAATAACAATAGTGTCAATTTTGACACTATTCATTTATTTGAATTTAAATAATCTATATACAGAATATATGTTAGAAATAAAAGCTTTAATAGATTCATAAAATGTTATATGTATCTAGAAAATTAGTGGAGCACATTAAATAGGTCATATAATATTTATTTTAATTTATTTAAAATAGTTTATTTGATATTTTAATTAATAATATAATTTCAACATCACTATTGTGTTATAATTAATGATAATTATTTAATCCCTAAAAATTCTAAATAAATTCCTATGATGTAGATAATTGTATTAGATTTCTGGAGACTATTCATGTTCGAAGTTTCATTATGTTTGTCAATAAATTAAAATTATTATACTTATAAGATTTAAGAAAGTGAGATGTTGTCACATTCTTTGGTTTTAATAATAAATAAATTATTTTCATGGAAAAAAGTCCATTAAATGAATTTAATCCGACCCTTAGGTGATATGGGTCGACTTTTAGTCATCCAATAGGATTTTTTCAGGTTTTAGGGTATTTTTATAATCTTATATTTACCCTTATTTACCCGGTTTACCTTTAACTATGGTTAATAAAATTTACCGTAGTTACTATTCATAATGCCTAAAAATAAAAAGTAGCCTATTAACATAATTTGGACCCACTGATTCCAAATATGGAATCAATTTTTCAAAATTCAAAACAAATAAGTTTCAGTAATTAATTTAAAATAAATCCTATTTTTAAGAAAACAGGTTTTAGAAGTTAAAACATTGCCAAAGATTGAAATGTTTTTACCTATGAATTCATTGTTAAATTAATGCAAATGACATAAATTATATTAAATGGTAAAAATATATTCCATTTATACTTTAAAACCATTCAATATTATAATTTACCCATATAAATTATCATAATGAATAAAGTTGTTTTTAATTAAAAATTAGCGTATTTTTACTATTCATCAAAACATGAAAGTTATCAGAAAAATATCCAAAATTTATCCAAAGTAAATTTTTATATCCTGATTCAAAAGAAGAATTTAATTATGTCAAATTGAACTTATAAACATGACAAAAACTAGATTTAATGTTGGTGCTCCATCAAAAGGTGGCAAAACTGCATTTATTTGAAAAATACTTATTTTACCCGAAAAATTTATTTTGTTCTATTACCATGTTCTAGAAAATGTGTAAGATGAATAATAATGTTATAAAATTCAAAATTTTAGTTACTACTATTCCTAACGGCTAGTCCATAATAATATATTGTTGTTTAGTGAAACCCTGTATTGCGTACTACACATGTTATCGAGGAAGGTCGTGATTGCGTGTAATACAAGACAAGTCCGTATTGTGTGCTATAAAAGATTACTATGGTGTTGCGTATAACATAAGATATAAAAAAATTCTCATAAAATCTCAGGGTGTTACAGAATGTTCCTCTAAATAGATGACAGGCCCTAAGAACATTTTGTCCTGAACAAACCTGGGTTGATCCTGGACCGATCAGATGAGATGATCCATGACATGGCTCGAAGGGCATTATTGAACCCCAAGGGTTGGAAACTACTATCAGGCATCAAAATAGTGATCAAAGGGAATTTTTTATCCTAATAATAAATAATCTAAATAATTGAAATAAACATATCATCCCAATTGTTATAAAAATATCCAAACTAAAAATCCTTTATACCATTATTTGATAATACAACACAACATTACAATAAAAACTGAACAGAAACCAGACAACCCAAAACTTCTATGAGACTCTGAGGGCCACCCTTTGATTCCATATACCACTATTACCTTTTGTGATCCATACCATTCTAAAAACCTATTTCAGAATCTAAAAAAATAGAATTTCAGACACAAGTATTAAAACTCAGTAGGTTATCCCTATAATCAATTCATAATGAACATCCTTTAAAATAAAACAAACATCAACTTCTTGTTTGAGATACATTATATAACGGAAACTTCTAATAATTTTCATATTGAAAATTAATAATAGTCAGTAGACAGCATTTATTAATTAAACCCGCAATCTTTAAAAAAAGAGGTTCTATATAAATTTTTGATAATTTTCCAATACATTTTTCCAAAATATTTTAAAGTTTTTCTGAATTTTTCCAAGAATCCATCATGCTCAAGTGTAAACAAACCATAATCATATAATAAGAAAACTATATTTATTCACATGAGGATAACAATGCAACATGTGTCACAATAATACTCTACAAAAAACTAAGTCCCAATAGACATAGGTGAACCTTGGATATCATGAATAATTCAGAACATACTGATACCTTAGGCCCATCCCCAGAAACATGCCTCATATGATTAAATCAAACTCACCCTAAATACTCCCAGCCACCATAGCTTAGGACAGACTGAGGGGGAAATCCCACAACAATAAACCCAATATATCTACATATTATTGGCCACATTATAGTTCATACTCTAGCCAGTGCACTAATTGTTCTCAGAAAATTCAATCATTATGTCATGTTCCCAAGCATCATGAAAAAGGTGGATTTCCAACTAATAGAGACCGAGCATCCAATAACATGCATATATAATAATAATTCAACAATAGGTCTTATCCCTGGCCACTCTAAGGATAAATATCTTTACATAATACTCATAAGTCAAGAAGGAGTCCATACTGAGGATCTCCCATTAAATAAGAAAAACATGGGTTATAAGGATTCCAACACAATTAAATACAACCCATTACATATTCATATATAAACAAGGCAATTCAATTTTCCCAGGAGGTTTTTCATGATACACACTTCCTCTATTTTCAAAAAATCCCCAAAAAGGCCCTTATGATTTTTTCACAAAACCATCACTCTAAAAGAACCTAATACCCCATTCTAAAAGGGTGTAGACACACCATTTTCCACTTAGATATTATTTTATAATTCTTCTAAAAACTGACATTAAAATTTCATAAAAAATCAATTTTTTATAAGCTAAACTGTCCATTAACCATCATTTCCTGATATACCACATTTTAAATCTAATAAAAATTCGTTTTTAAAATAAACACCACTTGGGGATCCAATATACGTAACCCATAACATAATTTCAAACATGACCAATTTATTCATAAATCAAAAACATACTTTATATTTCAAAAAGTACTCATAAAACCGACCTGATAATTTTTCCAAACACTTGGTGTGAGCAATATAACCAAACCAATACTATTTATCACAAAACAAGGAATCAATAACCATTTTTTCACTTAAAAACTATTCCAAGGATCATATAACAGTATTTAATCTATATAGAAGGTTTAGAAGATGTGAAATCTGTTATTCATAAATAAAAAAGGAATGTTAAGGGAATCCTGCCTCAAATACATGGTGCATCAATGATGCAACCCCTAATGTGCACCACTATGGTTCTAAGATCAAAGGTCAATCAAGAGTAACCCTATAAAACCAAAACCCATAATTTCGCACCACCAAATGTAGGAAAAAATGGACAAACATGGCCACTAGGTTTAGAGGATAAAATTAAAATGGATGAAAATAAAATGAAAAAGGGAGACGAGTAATAGCCTTTTAAACTAGGTGAAGATTCACTAAGAAACCACCCTCAAATACACTTGTAGGGAATTATAGGAGCCAAAAATCACCATGGGAGTTGTTTTGGTCATAGGTTTTGAATGGGGAAGGTTAAGGGAATAATATACAATTAAATATAAGGATAAAATCCCAAAATACCCTTTCTAGAGTGGGTATCTTGGTTAACTCAGACAATTTAACAAACTATGCACAAAATGTGTGATCAACCACTCTCTAGTGCTACATGGGCTACAAAAATTGGATGAATGGTTAGTTAAACCATGAACAAATCATGAAACCCCATACACACTTACTTGTATTATTAACATAACCATGTGACTTAACTATGTGACGTAGAAAAAGTCCCATGAAATAACTCTTTTATCCCGAAAACTCATTTAACCTAAGGGGATTAACAAACCAACAAACATAACCAAAGAAATGATTCCACTAGAATTGTTACAAACTAATTTTCCAAGCCACCTCATCCTCATACAATTCATACTAACCATTAATAGGTCTCAAAACCTCCAAAACAGAAAATTTAAATTTATAACACCTGGAACTCAGGAGAAAATCCAAGAGCCAAATTTTAATCCAGAAAAAAGGATGAAAACAAAAACGTATATGTGACATAAACAATGGAATTAACCATAATCATTTTTTGAAAATAAAAATGACATGATATTCAATTTTTCATAACATAACATTAAATATATAATAAATATCCTATTTATCCATAAAACCATTCTTATATCCATTCATGAGTGTTTTCAATGATATACAGAATACAATGTTCCTTGGAGCCAGTAGATCAAACACACTCATGGATGATGATTTCATTTTCAATAGAATTTGAATAAGAGTAATATTTTATTATCATTAAAACATATAAATTATTCCATAATTGTATTAATTATATTTTGAATTTCTTATTTGTTCCCTAGATGTATGTTGGTGAAGGAAAATCAACATGTTAGTCTATTGAGGTGGTACTTCAAACAACCTAAGAGGGGAAATATATTTTTCCCTTAATACAAAATGGAAAAGTGGATAATGCCTATAACATCATTATAAAAACATAAATTAAAATAATCATAATGATTCGAAAACTTTAATATGATGTAATGGTGGTTTATAATGATGAATTTCACATAATAAAATATAAAAAAATATCGGTTAGAAATTGGTACCTCAGTACTTGGATTATCTCATTTACAAAGGGTGTTAATCCTTTAAGAGATTTTTTTTTGAAAATACCATATTGGCCAGAGTGAGTAAATCAAGATGTGTGGTCAATTGAGTTCCCAAAAAACAATCTATTTTAAAAAAATTAAAACTAAATCCCCAAAATTAATAAAAAATACATGTTAATCAAAATACTATAATTATTGTTTTGATCATTCAAATAATTTTATAAAGTAGGATTAAGGATCAGTTAAAATAATATATGAAAGATCATTATCTTTTGAAATCAAATTACTTAATAAAAAAATTATATAAACCCAAATTAATAATAGATATTAAATTAATTTTCTATTATAATATTTAAATAAGAAATATCGTTCTTACATTAAAATCTAGGCAATCAAAACAAGTAATACATATACTAGAATAAAAAAAGGGTTTAGTCTCAAATCAAGACTTAATCTCTCCACATTGAAATCACCTAATAAAAAAAGTTTATTAATCAATAATCTATTTCCATAACATGTATTGGGTTTTAAAATTAATGGCACACAATGATATCCGTGATCAATGCCTCTTCCATAGTTGTATGTGAGAGGAGAGAAACAATACCAGGTCACTCTAGAACTCTTCAACAGCTATAGTGAGTGTAAAAAAGTGATATTGTGGAATTCTTATCATTATCACTATAGTACAATATATGAGACAGTGAGTATAGATAAACAATATAATAAAACCCATAGAACAAATGTAATGCATAAATAAAATGAAAAATGATTTCTGATTAGAATAAGTGGGGTTACATAGTCTGAATAGCATCAAATGTTAAAATTTCCTTGTATTTTTCATTTTAAAGAGCTTAAAAATGATTCCCATAAAAAATTCAGGAAAAAACTATATAAAATATTTAGTAAAAATTCTCATGTTTTATATCTATAGATATCTAGGGCCCTTCCACATAATGGTGCATTAGATTTTTTTGAGGTTCAACTTATAAAATATTATGTTCAAATATATATTCAACAAACCATTTTCACCCCCTCACATGATATTTCTATTGAATATATAACTCTACTAGTCCAAATATATGTTCGAACATACTAATTAATATATCATGGATACTCATACAGTGCACAAAATCAAGAATTTATGGTTCTTCTTCAATGCATTCTTTTAGTTGTTTAGGAAGACTAATTATTAAATCCATGTTAGGCATGTTAGAATTTATTTCTATACACTAGAAATTGGAGGAATTAAATTAAAAGAAGAATATATAAATATATTATGTAGGGTACTAGAAGTATATACTTTCTTAAGGTAGATCACAAATGCAGTAACACTGATTTTTTGTAGCCCAATTTAGTGGTATATTTATCAATCTTAGATCATATGAACTAGTAGTGGATCTTATCAATGGTAGATCTGATAAGGGATTGATCTGTCAATGGAAAACATATAGAATAGTATTTTACTAGATCATGGGTATACCTAATAGTTAGTATATCATTCAATGGTCGATCATTGGGAATAGTGGTAGATTTTATTAGTGGTACACATGATTATCAGTGAAACTATTGAATTAGAAAAAGTAGTCATTGACTGTAGATCTATCTTGTTAGTTGATATTTTCCAATGATAGATTTTATGATTGTATATCATCTTTAACAAATGGTATATTATTACTTTACCAGTTTTTAAAGAAAAATTACTAAGAATATGATTTCCTATTATAAAAATTCAAATTATTAAAAACATAAAAATCTTGTTCTGTGATCATAAATATATGGATATCATGATAATATTCCCCTTTTTCTAATAAAAAAATGGAATTCATAATAATGTATATGAAAACAAATATATATAATTATGGATGAATATATGGAATATTATTTTTAACATCTTAAAATATCAATTTGATAAATTGATTTAGTCATACATAGAAAATAATTATAGTCTTGAATCTGAATCCATGATTTCTCCCCTTTGGGATTATAAAAATAATAATAAAATAAGATTAAATAATAATAAATAAATATATAAGAATAATAGTCATGTAAATAGATAAAGATAAAGGAAATATAATATTCAATGGTGATAAGAGTCATTAGAATACATCCCAATAAATAATACAAAGGAGAAAATGAGATCCCCATCAAAGACTTATCCAATTCATAATCACTCTCAACTTGATGAGATGAAGGATCAACATGGTCATTTTCTTTTCTTGAGATATGAGGTTTGGAGGTAGAGGATGAGGGTTTATACGTCATCTAAGTAAGCTCAGGGAAGAAAACTAGGTTGATATGCTAAACAAATTCAATAATATACATTCTAAAATTCTAAAACTATGGATAAAGAGGTGTAAAAGAAGGAGATTATGTGAATTTAGTCAAAGGAAATGCTTCAGGTTCCACCATTTCAATATGAGATACATAAAATAAATACTTCATCAATTATTATCAATAAATACTGATGTTTCCACCGTGCTCTATTAGTGTGAAGAAATCCTTCTTCTACTCTATAAAAATGTTTAGCAGAGAGGAAAAAATTTTGAGTTGGTTAAATTTCAGTTTGAAGGCCCTGGTTAGAGGAAACCACCTTTAATTTTTATCAATAAACATAAATGTTTAATTTTCCTCATTTATGGTTTATGTTATAAAAAGGAATAATTATTTGTCTTTAGTGATAGTCTCTCTATAAAATAAATATTCATTCAAACACTGACAAACCAATTTATAGATGATATCACTGTGGGACCTTATTTGTAGAAGAACCTCATATTGAGATATATTGAGATCACATGATGTATCATTAAATTATTCCTTCACAATAACTGTGATCATCTCTACATTAACTTAAGATGGAGGTGGTGGAGAAGTGGAAGTAAATGTACCATATGTTGGTAAGATGTCCAAACTCTCCTAAAACGTTTCATGGCTTCCATCAATGTCTCTTCTTAGATTATATATGAGAGCATTGAATTCTTTTATATCAATAAAAAATATCCAATACTCTATTTACACTTCTTGAATAATCAAGATCAGTTTAGGATAAATTGGGAAGATAACCAACTTAAAGATATGTCATGTATCTACTTTACTACTCTATGATACCTAAGGAATTGTAGATATAAGGATCCCACTAATATAAAAATATTACTCTCTTTGAATGTATCCAAATCATCCATAGTAACAATACCTGAATGCAGAGGAGAAGAATGTATAGGTGATGTAATTTTCATAGGAAAATAGACTCTATATTCTAAAAAATAGGATAATGAACATCTAACAGAAAATCATCAAACTACCCAACCTCATTAATTTTCTCCACTATATATCCATTGGGATTATTTTTCATTAATAATGATAGAAATTCTTCCATTCTTTGGTGGATATCTGTGGTCATCATTTTCTCCACTATCCTCACCCTCAATACTTGAATCTGGGTAGGATATTCCTAATAGCTTGGAACCAAGAGTTGGATCCACTATAAATGGTGATTCGTCCTTAGTTGTGGCTGAAAAGATGGGTTATCCCAATGAACAAGTTTTTTAATAGATGGGACCATGGATTCCACCCCATCAACAGGTTCTCAAGACTCATCTCTATGAGAATATTAAATGCTAATAGGATAATGAAATCTATATCAATCCTCATTTACATACTTACCAAAAACAAAAAACAACTGGAGATGGATTTGACTATTACCTCTCAACAACATAATAATCATCACCAAGTCATTGAGATGCTTGAGTTCCATCAACATTCTCATTTTAAGATCCACAAGAACCATATAAAACATGTACTACTTCCCTTGATGTTTATAAAGAACACTAAAATATTTCTTCTCTTGTGACTTTGGTAAAATCTTATTCACCTTCACTTAATAATCCTTCTCTTTTAGTAACATAGATATAGTGTCTATAATCCTCACAGTAAACATTGGCTCTCTTGAGGACATTCACGCTAATACATTCCTTATTTGAAATAGATTATTCTTCTTCTATTATATCATCTTCCCCTTATTCTTACACATCCTCATTAGATTAAAACACAACATCATCTAGATCTAATTCAGGATAAACTATTTATTTATGAATTATAGGCTTCAACACATGATTGAAATCCTCATATATCTTGTAATATTCCTCCACCCATTTAATTAACTGCATATTCTGATTTTCCTTCATCCTCTTATAGGTAAAATTTATCAAACAAAAAAGGCCATACTTTTTACTGGTTCTTTATCCACCTCTAACAATCCCTTGGCTTCCAACATTGCTTAGATAATCTTAGGATAGATTAATGATTTTTATATACATGAGGTCTTTCTCATATCCCTCACATATACCATCAAATATATTCATTGGTTTCCAAAATTCTATATTTTCATAGAGAAAAAAACAAAAACCAATTTGTACTCATCATGATAATGAACTCTTTACTGGGAAAAAGCATGTGATGGATGAATTTAAATAGTAATCTACACTCCCCATCAATTTTTGTAGTAGATTTTCTTTTCACAACACCATTTTTAATAGTATCCAGATGATAATTACTGTATACAGATAATTCAGTATTACTTGGAATAGATCCCTAAAAGTAATCTAATATACCTCTTTGAGGTAAATTGATCCATCTTCCCACTTATTTTAATAATATTTGAAATCTTTATCATCAATAATTTTTATAATTACATCACTATTCATCCCAAAACTATACTCTTCATATTGGTAGAATTGTTGAACAAACCTAGAAAATAATTCTCATTTATTACTTAAAAACCACTCAATCCTTAATTGGTTATTAATCAGCTCAAGCACTAAATAATACTAAAAATTATGTATTCATAATCTACCTATTTCCATGTAAAATCTACAAGTATTGAATGTTTCATGTTATTTGGTCTGAAATCTATAGTGTAGCACAATTCACCTTCAGGCTTATTTATATTATTTGATCCTTTATGTGGTGACAAAGAAATATTCATAACTCTCCAAATTTCACTAAATTTAATGGAGGATGATGAGTGCAAGGAAGGATTATTATTGGGAGAGAAATGAAGATAAAAGTATCAAACCAAGGCACGACAGACAATGTTCCAAAAATAAAATTTAAGGATTGATTCTATAATTTTAGGATTTGGATACATAAATTGTAATAAAATATACGTAAATAAATATAATAAATATTTAAACATAAAAAATAGTATCGATAGAAAATAAAAAAATGACTACACTTGATGATCATTCAAATGAGGATCTTCCAATAGTAGATCACCCAATAGTGTATCATGCCGAGGAGGATCACCCAAAATTATATCACTAATGGTGGATTGTTAAAATTGGATCACTCAATGGTGGATATTCAAATGATGGATCTTAAAATAGTGGATCATTAAAAGGTGGATCACCCAATCCTAGATCACCCAATGGTGGATCACAAATTGTGGATTACCAATGGTGGATCACCCCACAGTGTATATTTGATGATAAAGGATTATCCATGGTTTATCATTCATAGAACATTTATGATATAGCATAATCTCTTAGAATATAATTTATTTGTAAATATTTTAGAAATATGATTTTCAGTTCTAATGAATTTAACATTTATATCACCTTTTAGATGTGATATCTCAAAAAGTGATTTTTTATATCATTAGGTTTTGTCTTAGAATGAGATGTGGGATTAAAGGAAATATTTATGTCACTCATAATATCAAACTTTATAGGGAATTGTATAAATTGGTATGAATAATCCTATAAAGAGTGTTTCATCCAATGAATATGAGCTTAATAACATCATGTAGCTATATATTAATCCACAGTAGTAAACAGTGCAAGAAAATTTTTCTTTTTACAACACAATGATACTTGTGATTATCCCAATACATAACTCCTTATACATTTAATTTTTCTATATATATTACAACCAACATAATTAGCTTATGAATAACTAATAATAAATAAATCATATCTTCTAGGATAGAACAGTCAAAAATTGGTAGTATAATTGAGGTATTTTAATTTTTTTTGACTGTAAGTAAATTCACTACATTGGAAATAACCTCTATGTGAATGTATCCTTATGCAACCAATATAGAATTATTTCTTACTATAGTTCCTAACCAATCAACTTTGTTTCTAAAACCCCATTTATTTCTTGTGTTCATTGTGTATTTAAGTCTACATACATGTTCCCAAAATCTATTTCTTTCAAATTTATTAGCTTATTCGTAAATTTCCATAAAAAAACCGCATCGTTAATGGTATCATTTATGTTTTTAATTACAGGATTCGAAAATAAATCTTTCTACTCAACCTTATTTCTAAGAGAATATCTAATTTTTGTACCTCTATCTAGGTATCTAACCATAAGATATAAATCACGGTATTTAAGAGTCATAACTATTCTTGACAAAGAATTATGTGTTATATCATTGACCTTTATAGGTTTGGGATTTGGTTGTTCCTTAGAACATGATGGTTTTTTTATTCTTGTTTGATAGAACTTTCAGATAGTTTAAAATTTATACATTGAATTGAAATATCATATTATGGAATTTATATAGGGGGTCTTAGGATCATTTGGATCTATTTCATGAAATTTGTTATGTACATATTCTTCCACAACCATATTACTTTTATTAAACACCCTATATGAGTTACTATATGTTTTTATATCCAATTGAAACTCCTTCACCGCTCTTAGAAGAAAATGTTTCAAAATTATCCTATGTATTATGAATAGTGGCTTCAATACAAAAGACACTAAAGTAATTAAATTTTTGTTTTCTTACATTCCATAATTCATATTAGGTTATTTTTAAGAGAGATATAATTAAAACTCTATTAATTATGTAACATGTTATATTCACATTTTCTTCAAAAGGTTAATAGGTAAGGCATAGTCATTGAGAATATCCTGGTCAATTTTTTGAGGGTTCTATTTCTCTATTCTACTACACCATTATGATATGGGGTCCTAAGGAAATTAAATGTATGAATATAGAAGTTTTTTTATAAAATTTATTCAAAATAACTATTTTCCAAAACATGAATATGATCTCTTATTAATATATTAATTATATCTCTGCATAAATTTACTAAAAATTTACAATATTTAGAAAAATCTTCACAATATTCACTTTTGTGAGCCAGAAATAATACACATGTATATCTAAAAAAGTAATATGATAGAACATAGACACAGTGCTTCCCATTTATTGTAGAAACTCTATAAGGTCCATAAAATCTATGTGAACCAAATCTAGGGGATGGTAAGTTGGAACAAATTTCTCTGATTTGAAATAGATTTTGTGTTTTTCCCTTTTACGCACGGGAAAAAACTATGACATTTGGGAATTATATTTTAGGTAGATCCCTGAGTAACCATTTATTAATAATATTTATAAGTTAATTAATATTATAATGGCCTAATCTCCTATGAGAAAAAAAATTCCTCATAAATTTCACATTGACGGAAAATGTTTAGAAAAAACAAGGAATCTAGAAAAAGGAAATACACTGTCATTTCTCAATGCAGTAAAAAATAGAACATTTTTAGAATCAATAAAATTTTAACAATTATTTTTAAATTGTACATGAAACCATAATCACATAACTCTAATATGCTAATAAGGTTGTAGTTTAATACATCTACAAATAAAAAATCATAAATTAAAGCACTGTAATATTAAAATATTTGACCAATTCCAATTACTTTTCCTCTTCCATTTTCAGCAAAATTTACATGTCCACAATCAACCTCGATAATGTTATTGAAATGTGAATACTTCTCAATAATGTGTCAGGAGAATCCAATATCTAGATACCATATATTCTTACTATATCAATTAAATAAGGATTCTTACAACATGTATATAAACAAAAAAAGAATTTTGTACCCATATTTTCATGGGTATAAAATTTTTAGTTATAAAAAAATTACTAATCCATAATTCTCTCAGAGGTTTCATGTAATAATTTCATTAACTATCAATAGTAAAATAAAGTTTTGTCTAGAGGAATTATATTTATTAATAGTTTTAATAGAACCTGAGATTATAATGAAGTTATTTATAATAATACTTAATTATCTAGAATAACATCCAACTCATGTAGATTATTCAGGTACTATTTTTATTCCCTGAACTGAGTTAAGAGTATTTAATTAATTGATAAATCTCTCCAAATCCTTTATAAATTTCTAAATGGATAATTTTGAGTCATTATTCTATTTTAGTAATTGATTTTTTTCCTTATCTATAATAATATCATTTTAAAATGAAAATTCAAGGCATCTTGTTTCTTCAAAAATTTATATTTATATTTAATTTAATTGAATGTATCTTCTACTATATTATAGTATTTTAAAATTTAGAATTTAGACATTTTTTCTACCCTATTTTCATATATATAAGGATTTGAAATATGTATAGAAGATGTAGGAAAAATACTATATTACTCAAATGTGATTGATATAAAACCCATGTTGGCTCTATTATGGTAGTTTTCTTTTATTTAATATCATTAACATAAGATATCATATGAATCACTTCATCTTTATTTCATAAACTTCTCACACCTCTTATATATTTCATCATATATATTCTTAATGTTTTACATAGGAAGGTCATCTTTCACATGAAATCTTTTGATTCATTCGTAGGAGACTATTTTTTTGTAGTGCGATGCTTCTTCCAGTATTTTCCAAAATTAAATAAATTGCTATTATTTAATTTAAAACAAGGTTTTCGAAATAAAATCATCATTTTTTATAATTTCATGTTTCTTCAATCCATGTGATCAATTTCTATCTAACTATCAGTAGGTTACCCTTCATCAGTTGAGTTGTCAGCTTTGATCTTCTAGTTTTTTGGAATATTTTTAGATTATATAGAATTTCTCTTTGATTCATCATATTGTTATATATTTACTTATAGTTTATCTACATGTATCATGATATTTTATATAATCTATTTAAAATGAAACTTACATAAATCTCATGACTCTATAATTGACATTTATGTTCATCTCCATCTGTTTGGTAAACATCTCAGAAGGGGCATCACTTTATCTTTATCAGAAATTGGTTTACCTAGTTAACGCATCATGTTAAACATCAAATATAAACTCAGTTACATATCATGAATAGGATTCTTATTATTTATCTTAATATTTTCATATATTTAGTAAATTTTTTAAACACATATCTTCGATATAAAAAGTTAATTCATGAGAAACATCTAAATTATCCAAAATTTTAATAGAATTTGAATAGGAAAAAAATATGTTAAATTATTCATCTCCTATATGAAATGTTACAAAAATAAAATCTTTTTAATTAGTATTTTAAATATCTATATTAGGATAACACTATTAAGCTCCAATAGTTTTTTGAAGTTCATATTTTTCTTTTATTAAAGTCCAAATTTCAAACCCCATACTTTCAATATGTATATTCAATTTAATATAAAAATGATCATTGCTTGTTCCATTAAAATAAATGGGCCTATTTTTATAATATACCTATTTTCTATTTTTATCTATAAAGAAAAACATTTAAAAATTATAAAAATTTACGATCTTTAAAATACAACTATATCCTCATTGAAGCTATATTTGAAAACCTTTGATAAGAAATGTTGATGAGACTTATTAACTAAAGAGGTGGGTGAATTGAGTTCCCAATAAAAATTTCTATTTAGAAAAATTTAATATTAAATACATAAAATGAATAAAAATTTATAGTTAATAAAAAAATAAAATTATTGAATATTTAACATTAAAATAATTTCTCAAAGAGGGGTTCATGATCAGTTAATGTAATTTTGAAATCACATTATCTTTTGAAATATAATTACTTAATCAATCCCTTTATAAAAACAAAAATTATGAAAAACTATTAAGTCATAATTTATTCAATATTTATATAATATATAAAATTTTATCCTTGAAATATTGTAAAAAACTAGTAATAAATAAAAAAACTATAAAAGAAGGGGTTCAATATCAAGTCAAGACTTAGTCACCTCAACTTTGAAATAACCTGATTCCAAGAAGTTTATTAAACAATATATATAATCCAAAACCTAGATCAGGTTTTAAAATTTGAAGGAAAAAAGTTTTTCTAGGCTCAATGTCTCTTCCATAGTAAGACACTAGAAGAAATGAACAATATCACGTAACTTTAGACATATTCTATAGTTTTCATGGGTATAAAAAACAAAATAAATCTAGAAAGTGTGTTAAGAACACTTTAAATTGGAACAGGATATAGTTTGTACAGTTGAACTGAGTAATACAACACAGAGCTCAAATTTAAATCATAATATAATATGATTATTGATTGGAATAATTTATGTTGCTCAGTATAAATAGCTTTAGATGTTTAATGGTCATCGTATTTGTCATTGTGAGGACATCAAATAGATTTCTCTACAAATGTTCCTGAAAATAGATCATCATAGAGTCCTAAAAAATCCCTATGATTCCAATTTATAATTTTTTATGGTTCTTATAGAAAAATGTGTATTATAAATTATATACGATTCATTGTATGAAGCTTTATGTTCAACTGTATACTCGACACACCATTATTCTCTCCCACATGAGAGAGTTCTGTAGAATATATATCTCTCCAGGTCAAAATAGCTATTTGAAAATAATAATTAATATATCATGGTTCCTCATACTAAGCACCCAATCAAGAAACTATAATGTTTTCTTCAATGCATATATTGTGGGGTTTAGGTATAATGACTCTCAAATCTATGTTTAGATGTCATCACATAATTCCATAAACTAGTTTTTCGATGAATTATATTTTATTATGTGTATCTGGATAGTAATTATAGAATACTAATAGAAGATCCTTACAAATGATAAATCATCCCAATGGTAGAACATATAGGTGGTATCACCATCGAGTAGTAGATCATTTGAACTATTGCTAGATATGAATAGTGGAAGATTTAATAAGTGGTAGATCTACTGAACTGGTAGCAGATTTCATCAATGGTAGATCTAGTCAGGCAATAGATCTTACCTGATGACAGATGTGGTAACTATAGATCTTATTAATCTAATAGTAGATTAGTACTTTACCATGTTGAATCACATAATTAATTATAATATGATTCACTATCATAAAACATTGATCTTGTTAGAAACATTATAACCATGATTTAAAAGATATAAAATAATGATGCGATAGCACACCATAACCTATTCATGGTGTTTATGAGTTTTTATGAGAGATATTGATATATTATAGGCAGGTTAAGGTGGGTTGTGGGGTGGGTTTATGTGAGGAGAGGAGCTCCTCAATAATAAGTGAAAAGATAGGATATTTGTGTAAATACCCAAAACAATTTGAGTAATTTGAAGTCACATTCAATTAATGTTGATCAAAAAATGAAAATCAATTTTAAGACAAAGTTATAAGGTTGATCATGGACTCAAAAAATATATTCCCACACATATTATTAATATTTTTGAGTTATTTTACACTTGGATTCGTTAATTTTACCATTTTAGCAATTTTCGAGGTAACAATATTTCACCCTAGGTAACTTATCATTTATTCTAAAAAAATAAAATGGACCTTATTAAATATTTTGGGCCTATTGATTCCCAATTTTATACAAGTTTTATTTGAATTAGTTTCTAAAACTGATAAAAATTAATTTTAAAATACTACATGTATAGTGTAACAAATAAACTTTTTTTAATATAAAACATGTGTTATAAATTTCAAATATGGAATTTTAATTTGAGAAAATAAATTTTTTATATAAAAAAATCACTTATAAAATAAATATTTTATCTTACAAAAATGTTTCATTAATTTAATTTTCATACTTATATAAAAAACATTATAAAAAATGATGTAATTTGTAAAAATGAAATTTTCCACTCTTTTCCTAAAAATAAATCTTTTCATAAAACGCCCAAAAGTAAAATTAATATAATATTGAAATATTTAATCCAAAATTAATTTAGTTTTTTTAAAATTAAAATAAAAAATGTATAAATTTTAATTTAATTTAAAATACAATATATTAAAAAAATATCTTTTATTAAAAATGACATTTTTAAAACGCCATGTTCATTTAATATTAATACATATATAATTATAAATAATAGAATATTGATATATTAGTTTGATAATTTTTTTGAATATTTAATTGATAATATATGATATAATTTCCTCAAATTTTGGTAAACATGTCTATTTATAGAATATTTTTGATTAGATCTTTCATTTAATTTTTTTTTGAAAAATATAGTTTTTCCACTTTAATGTTGACCATATTATTTCGAACAAAAATATTTGTATATGAATTATTTTAACATAAAATATAGTATTGGTGCACCTCACTTAGTTGGATACAACTTTCATTTAGGACATTCTATTTAGATTGTGCATTTGATTGGAGTAAATGGAGCAGAAAGTCAATGATGGATATGACTCGCCAGATTAGAACGCCACTTTAGTATTTAGGATAAAATTATTCATAAATTCTTGGATTGGTCGCAAATTTTAATGGAGGATATAGGATATAATTCTTAAAAATAATCATTCTATAATTATAGATGTTTCATGTGTTGTGGATATCAAACAGTTGGTCCAATTTGGATTGAAATATGTAGTTGAATTTATCCATTCACATTTGAGGCCATTTATAACACTAGAAACACATTCACTTTATAAATATGTTTTATTCTCATTTGGAGGGTCTGATATTTGTATTGATATATTGATGGTAGAGGAGAATTGGTTTCACTAAATTTCTCCAGGAATTTCATTAGGGTGATCTATTGAAGCAAGGATCTATTCATCGATGCCTTCTTCTTCATCTACTTGTTTTAATGTTTATTGATTTCATGTTAAACTTCTTAGTTTCTCTTCCATTTATCCTATTATTTTCAATTTTTTCAGATTTATTTTACTTCTTTAAGTTGGAACTCGGTAATAGAAACATTATTGGGTTATACCCATTCTACATCCTTTGTGAATGCAAAACGTTTCTACAATGACTACACCACCCATGGGAGAGTGATTTCTTATTAATTGATATATTTTTCATATTATTAATTTTTTAAATAAATGAGATAATTTAAATCAAATAATAAGATCTATGAATTTATTTATTTTAATTAAAATAAACTATTAATGAAATTGAACAATTAACACAAATCTCACGATGTCTAGTAATGTATGGATTGTAGGAGCGGGATCATAATCAATAAAACAAAACCACATAGGATAAAATTGTAGTGTTAAAATATAATCCCTAAACTAATTTCATACTCACTTATAGTATGGATATGACCATTAATTCACCACTAACCATAAGCTAAACTTGGAATGAAAATCAATGCAGGGTGCTACAATTTCCTATATTGAAGAAAGCCTAGGGTTTAATTCTATAAATATTTGGTGTTAAGGAAAATTATCATAAGTTTTGGGTATTAAAAAATTAGGATATCATATTTAAGTTGATTTTAATTTTATTTAAAATTCTTAGATATTATGTGAAGATTTAGAGTTAGGTATATTATGCCTTCTAAATTAATTTTTAGAAAAACAACTTCTCATTGTGTTTTCTCAGTCACATTTTAAAAATTGAAACAAAAAATGAAATCCACTTAAAACATACTCTTTATTGATTTATAAATTATAAAAAATTCCTTATAGTTTTAATTAATATTTTTTATTCATTTTATTTTATTTTCCAAATACCTTCAATATTTTATTATAATTACTTCTTCCTTTGAGAGACGACCCTGTTAATTCACTCTACTTCACCTAAAATTCCAAATAAACACACATTATTTGAGATCAACAATGAAAAAGACATAAAAATTGGTGTTGTTTATAGTGAGGCTATTATATTCTTAAACTTATTATATTTATTTAATTTCATTTAATTTTTCCTTTAGATTTCTCTTATTTCCTTTTTCTTATTTCCCATTTCTCGATTTTTGTTTCTTTCACACACTCTCTATTTTCATATCTTTAAGAAAATCTATCAAAATATATTCTCATGATATTATGGTATGTTATTATTAATTTATGCCTCTTATTTGATTTATGAATGGATATCATCCTGATGACCACTTTCATCTAGACCCTAAGGTTGGGCGCAACCATAGTGCTAAAATCAGACAATCTCGATCTACGGAATGTGATGAAATTCGCCCAACAATAGAATTCCCCTTTTTTAGGATTTTGAAATAGTTATCTCATATGAAAAAGTGTTAAACCCAATACAATTTACAAAAATAATAAAAATAAATTCAATATTACCATTATTGTGTCGGATGAACCTGATATGAATTAACAACATACATTCATTTCATATCCAACTCTCGAATCCGATATTGAACTAAAATCTGGGTTAATTCCCCTTCTTCCAAAAAATGTTGGATTAAGCAATGAGGACCCAAAAAACACTGTAAATAATTAAATGTTTAATGATCAATAATGAATCTATAAAATGACGTTAAATATCAAATCAAACTAAGAATATTCCAAATTTTACATGATAATACTGCAATTACTTGGTTGTATTACTTAAAACCTACAGATGTAATATATTGACAAAAATTCGAAACATAATTTGTTTTATATATATCTTCATTAATAGAGAACCATGTCCATTTTAATTTATATCTTATGTATTTTTAAAGTAGAAGTGACATCAATTTATTATTATATCGAATAATTTATGAAGTTATGTGAATGCTTCCAAAATCACCAAATTACGGGTAAATTACTCACCCAATACTTCTGTGAAGGCCACAAGCCTATAAAGAAGATCAGGGTTGATGTCATGGATATATATTCACTGGTTGAATAAATACTCAAAGGATCACATTCATTGATTTTCAAGATGGAACAATACTCCCAAAAATTTGGAAAATGAGGTACACCACATGTTAGAGGAGTACATTACATAGTTCCTTATTTTCATGAAAATAATTTACTTGATATTAATTTAGATTAGTAGATCACTAGGGTGAAACTTATTTATTTGTCTCAAGTAACACCCTAACCCACTCCTATTATATCTTGTTGTATTTTCATAGAAACGAACTACCCATATGTATATTTCCCCCATTTACAAGATATATTGTTGTGAATAGCCGTATTACCTAAGATACAATATTATAAACAAAAACAACCACATCAACAAAATTAGTATGATTCATTTTCACTAATATTTAACAAAGGATGGGATGATCTATAAAAATGTATCTATATCTCTATACAAAAACAAGGTACCTCTTTTCAAAAAATCATCCATTGGCCCCCACCTTACCAATAGAGTTTTCAACAACCCACAATGTGATACGAATCCCATGAATCAACAAGTCAATGACAAGGTATTTATCGACACATGTAAGATTATAATATTGGTGACATTTTTAAATAAATAATTCTTAATAATTAGAATGATCTCAATAGTCAATGATTATATTTGATGGAGTTGAGGACACAAATAGTGAATATTACCACTGAACTCCATGAACTATTAAGTAAGAACACTAAATACCTTCCATATAAACCCCTAGAAAATCAATAGGATAATGTTAGTGTTATAATTCATTGGAGTTGGATTCAAAACAATGAGTGAATGGTTTCTATATGTTCATCAATATTCACCATTCCTGAGAAGATTCCCCCATCATCACCGGTCTTTGTGCAAACAAAGGAGAAAGGGTAAGGTAAGATAAAAATTTATAATGTTCCTACTAAACCCCTAACCATTAAAAATATAATTTTCCAAACCAATAATATGGGTTATGTGGAAATTTTAAACTAGTATTTAGAGAAAATAAAGCCCATTGGGGTAAAAATCCCCCTTATTGAGATCATTAAGAAAATCCCATGTAATGACAAATTATTAATAGAATATTATACCAATTGAAGAGGGATAAGAAACGAGAGTGTAAATCATGGAATTAATATGTCAACAATCAGTACACTAAATCAAGTAATTCCAAAAATGTGAAAGGATATGGGGAACTACACTATCCCTTAACCCATATGAGAGTTACTCTTTTCTTATTTTTTATATCATTTGAAAGATTCCATAATTGTTTCCTCACATTGAATTCTCCTATCTATAGTTTGGTGAGTTTACACCAATGAGAGTAGTGGTTTAGTTGGTTAATAGAGTTAATATCTAGCGGGAGTCCATGTGGATGTACTTTTTTAGTAAGAGACGTGATCTTTCTAGGAGACTTCTATGCTCTTAACATTAAGGATGATCATGTAATTTCTATTGATCCCATTATATTAGGTAGTCCCTTCCTAAAAACTGAAAAACAACCATAAATATCATTGGAGATACAATTTAAATTATGTTTGGAGATTATGTTCTGATAATTAATGTTATGGACTCCATGAATCACTCCCATAGAACCATTCTTCTTTTTATCACCCATTTTGAATGGACAAGTTAAAATAAAATTGATTTTTATTTTCCATTTCTTAAAGAGAATTTGAGAATTGAATCATGATTGATTTATAAGATCATTCATAATCTTGTTTCTAAGGGAAAAAAATTATCAATTGGATTTTATTTTTATGTGGATTCATATTCTAACTTTGACCATATCTGATTATGACATGGTTTATTGAATATGATGGTGTATTTGAATCATTATCCTCTAATTTAAATGAATTATATTTTGATACTAATGTTCACTATGAAAATATTATCGTTCCATTGACGTCTCTATCCATATATATTCCACCTTCAATGGAACTCAAGTCAGTTACAAAAAATATCAAATAAACTTACTTATTTATTTGGGAGATATTATTTGTTATAATTTTTATGAATCACCCATTGGAAAATGGAGAATTTTTTTTGAATATTTTGTTGGATAAAAATTGGCGAATTTGGAGGACCATAGATGATATATCTTGTATTACCCCCTCTATTTAAATTGATATTATTCTTTTAGAGGATGGAGATAAACCAATTAGGTAGCCATTAAAAAGGCATGATCCAAATTTTCTGATATTTGTTAAAAAAGAGGATGAATGTTTTCAGCAGGATGTATCTTTTATCCAATTTCATATTCCCCGTGATTGAGTGCTATTGTGGTTGTACCTAGGAAAGGTGGTGTTGTTATTGTTAGAAATTATAAGGAGTATTTTGATCCAATGAGGGTTCAGAACTATTTCCATGTGTATATTAATTATAGGAAACTAAATCAATCGACTCGTAAGGACCATTTCACCCTTCCCATTTATTGATCAAATTCTTGAGATCCAAGATGTGACGACAAACTATTGTTTCATTCTTGGATTTTATAGTTGTTTTTAGGTTCCTATACCTCTAGAGGATAAATATAATGAAACATTCACTTGTATATTTGGTACATTTTCTTACCAATGTATTCCATTTTTACTTTTAAATTACACAGTTTTCTTCCAGAGTTGCATGGTGGTTATTTTTTACAAATTCCTTCTAACCTGTATAGGCATATTTATGTATGATTTTATAGTGTATGTATTGTCATTTTATAAATGTATCATTAGTTTAAGAATGATGTTGTAATTTTTTATTGATATCATGTTTTGAAATTTGAAAAATTTCATGTCATGGTAGAGTATGGAATTTTATTAGTAAATGTAGTGTGAAAAAATATAATAGTTGTTGATAGATCTAAGGTATATATTATTTCATCCCCTACACATATTTCATGCATGAATGATGTTATATAATTCATATATAAAGACTTATTTTATCAATTCTTGATTATAGAATACAGTAATATCATTCTATCCATATTTAAAATGATTCAAAAACATATTGAGATATTTTTTAATGATTAATTTAGGGAATCATTTGTTGAGAAAAAGAACATTCACCCCAAATAGTTGATCATAAAACCCACATGGTTGGGCCTCCCATTTCATAACATGTGTGATGCTTCAAACTTCATAATTGAAGAAGTATTATCTTATAGGGGAAGGGAATTCCCATGTGTTTTTTTATGCATCAAGGAAATTAGATTCATCCCCTTAAAATTACACCACAATAGAAAATGAATTCATTGGAGTTATATTTTCATTAGATAAATTATCTTCATATTTTTTGAGCCTAAAAGGAGTTTTATTTTTTTTAACATGCATATCTGAGTTACCTCTTGAAAAAACCTGATGTGAAGCCTTGATTTTGACCTTTGTTGCTCTATTTTTAAGAATTAAATATTGAAGTAATATAAATGAAGGGTTAAATGAACTTGGCATTGGAACAGATGACTATAATTTCTCACACACTATTGGATGACACCGTGAACCCAATACCACATTATGATAGTTTCTCAGATGACATCTCTATGTCATCTATGGTATTCATCCTTGGTATGTAAATTTATCCCTACCTTGGGTGCATGGGTAGTGATCATGTCATTTGAAGACGTTTCCCTGATCAACAGTTTGAGTCTTATATTTATTGTTTCCACAAAAATTCATGTGGTGGCCACATTGGACCCCAACAAAGAGATAATAACTTCTTAAGAACAGTATTATATTATCCTAGCTTGTTTAATGATGATCATGTGTTTTTTAAGTCTTTATCATGTTGACAATAGAATAGAATAATTTTGAGGAGACACAATATGCCACAACAAACAATTTTATTCTATGATAATTTTCATGTTCAGGGAATTGATTTTATGGGTCCCTTTCTATGTTTACCAGGTTTCATATAAAATTTTTTCTTTTTTAAATATGTTAGAAATTAGGTAGAGTTCCCATCCACAAGGACTGATGATTCTCATGTTGTAGTGTATTTTTTATAGGATTAAATATTCTGTATATTTGGAGTACCAAACCTAATCTTGAGTGACCAAGGGACACTATTTTCCGATGATAATTTTATTTCCCTCATTCAGAAGAATGGGATGTCATATAATTGTTATACTCTATACAACCCCCAAATAAATTTCCTTAACGAGGTTTCAAACCAGCAGTTGAATTTTTTTCCATGAAAATCATGTAGTAAAATAGGAAGGATTGGATCAAGCACTTGGATGATGAACTATGGGATTATATGAATACATAAAAGAAAACCATCATTATGAAACCATTTTTTTCTTTTGAATATCATATCATCTGTTAGTGAAGGTTGAGAATTGGGTATATCAATCTATAATGATATGCAACATGAATTTAGACCATGATGGAATTTAAATGAAGATAAAAATTTAAGAGCATTGGGAGATTCGATTATCATCAAATGAGAACAAATGTATCTATAACGATTGATCAAAAAATTCACATATTATAAGTATCTGATAAATGGTGTTTCATGTAGTTTGAAAACCCTTCTCTACTATTCACAACTGAAGTTGATTTCTAGTTCATTGCGCTAGTGAGGGTTAGGTTATTATGTTGTATCTAATGTTTTTCCTTATGGTGAAGTAGAGATCACATAAGAGGACACATGTATGATCTTCACATTCAAAAGGAAATGTTTGATGAAATATATTTGAGTTACTTCTCACCAATGTTGTTGATTTCATCACACATTATGACCCCATCACCAATTGAGAATATCAGCATTTTTCTAACCCTTTCACATTGATATTATTTTTCCTATTGAATATTCTATATTACATCCTAACATATCTTCTCATCGGTTCATATTAGGGAAAATGAAATATTTTATGTATGTGTGAGGGGAAAATATTTTGGGGTAGCTATTTGGGATTTTCATTTGGCAGTTTTGGGTTCATTTTCTATTATGTTTTATGTTAATTTTTCAATAAAACAACAAAAAACTAAAAAGTGAATGGAAAAAATACATCATGTAACTTGATTATTTATATATAAAACATATTTAAAATGCATGTTTTCAAATTCAATGGTATTTTGTGGATCTCGAGAAATATTTCATCTTAATGGGTTGATTTTTTATAAAAATAGAAATCATCAACAATATGTTTACTTCTATCATTATAAAAATATTTATATTTTTACACCATTCCTTATTAATTTTTCATGGTAAATTTATGTCATTTACTTCCCCACAAAATATTCTACATAACCATGACTTGTCAAAAATTTTCATACTCAAATATATGTATATCCATGTTTGGAAAAAAATTCTTCTTCTATCAGTTTTTGGTCTATATATTCGTTTATATTTAGATAATATTATTTATTGTACCAAATTGACCTATTTATATTTACCTAAAATACAAAATGTGTACACCCTATTTTTTTAAAAAAGAACATATATCATAATAAAGTGGTGAGTGAGGAAATTCACAACAAGTGGGTATATCTAGGTTGGGAGCTTATCCTTTGACTTTCAGGAATGATTAAGTCAGTGGGTGTAGAAATGTTATGAAAAAGGAATGAAGGTCTTGTTTAGAGAATTATCCAAAGTATGAATAACTGTTCTTCTTGACTAGATTACACTGAGTAGGGTGGATATATGGGCTTTAAATGGTTTGAAACACATACATGGGGAATTAATGTCATGGTAAACCCACAACCTGTTTCTTTGTGATTAATGAAATTAATCTTACTAGAATTTTTATTGAATTTATTTAATGAAATTAATTTAAAAATTATTTTGTTTCATGCTTGGTTATATTTTTACATTCCCTATACTGCAACAGGTTATTGGGAATTATGAACATTCTTATCTTGTCACAATTTTCCAGAATACAAAATAGGTTTATTTTCCCATCAGTGAAGAATGGAAGTATGGGGGAGTTGATAAAATGAAATTTTATTCAATAATATATTTATAATAAAGGTCAAAATTTCATTATATAGTGTTTATTATGATTATTTTTATAATATATGAAATTAGATCAATTATTTGAAAAGATGATGAAAATTATTACTTCCCCATTTAATTTTTTTTAAATCTATTGACCATAAATATTTTTTGGGACTCATTTGAACTCAATATTTTTTGAAATAGTTACTCACTCAATGGGATATAACATTCAATTAGGACATTAATGCTAGATTGTGCATCTGATAATATTAAATGGGCTATGAAGTCAAATATGGGATGGAATCACTAGATTAGACACCACTTCAGTATTTGGGCCATAATATATTCATAATATCTTTTATTGTGTCAAAATTTTAAATGTGTCTAGAACATATAATTCCACACAAATAATACTACTGGAAGGATATTGGGTTCTCGTGTTTTGGGGGGTCAAATAGCTTATTAAATTCCAATTATAATATTTTCCCTATTTTCACCATTCTCACATGAAACCTCATATAAACCTTACCTCCCTCTAGTAAATAAATATTTATTTTTCTCCTATGAATAGATTGGTATGTGAATTAATAGATTGTGGTAAGAGAAAAATTCATTTCACATTAATTTTCCATGAATTTCAAGAGCGGGATCTCTTGAAAAGAGGATCCCTTTATGAAATACCTATTCTTATTAATTATCTTTTAATGTTTAGGTTTTTGTAATATGATTATTCATTTTTATTCCATTTATTCTATTGTTTTAATTTTTATTCTTATTTATTTTATTTACTTTAGACTCAAATCATTAGTAGATACATTATTGGGTTATACACTTTCTAATGTCCTTGGGAATGAAAAAAGATTCTACAATTACTACACCACCCATTGAAGTGTAGTTTTTTGTATTATGTGATATAATTTTCACCTAATTGATTTTTTTTAAATAAATGATAAAATGTAATTTAGATAATATTATCCATGAATTATGATTTAAAATTAAATTAATCTTTGAAAGAAATTGAAAAATTAACACAAAACATGGGAGGTCGAGTAATGCATGAATTTTAAGAGCATGATCTTAATCGGTAAAACAAATCCACATTTTATCAATTTTTGGAGATAAAATATAATCCATAAAATCAATTAATCCTCACTTATAGTATGGAAATGAGACCAAATTCAGCACTAACCATATGATATCCTTTTAATGAAAATTAATTTAGGGTTCAACAATAGAATGTTCCGAAACTAGCCTAGGTTTTAATTCATGACTTATTTTTAGTAGAGTTAAATTATTATATGTTTAGGGAAGTAAGAAATTAGGTGATAATAATAAATTTTATTCTAATTTTAATTATATCGAGTAATAATTAAATGAGGAGGTAGAGTTAGATCAATTACACCTTCTAAAATATCGTCTAAAATACATCTTCTCCTTAGGTTTTCCCAATCCCATTTTAAAAATAGAATATAATAATCATACAACATACTTATTATTGTTTTATATATAATAAATTAATTCCATATAATTCTAAGTAATGTGTTTCATTTATTTTCCATAAAAATACATTTAATATGTTGTTTTAATTATATCCTCTATTTAGGGTCAAACATTGACAACCACTCTTTTGCACCTAAATACCCAAAAATCACAGATCATTTGAGGCTGACATGATATAACCATTCATATTTTTTAAATATGAATATTACTTAATATTATAAACTATTAACTCTAATCAATTTAATTTATTGAGGAAAAACAAGACACTCCCATTTAAAATTATTCTTAGAAATTCATTGTTTCATTTCAAATTTTAATTAATGAAAAAAATAACATATAATTATTTAATTGGATATTTAATTTTAATATACTAATGATTAAATGGTTTATGTTTTTTAATTTGTATTTGTTCATTTTATTTGGGTTTCATGATGGTTTGGTGTAGCGTGGTTTATAAGCTATTGAAGAGAGAATCAATTTAACGGATATAAAATATATTTTCATTACATGTATGGGAAAACATATCATTGTTTTATTGATGTTTGGATCATAATCATATGCGAAAAATTGGTAGAATAGAATTTTATTATTATAATTACATTGAACAATAATATTTTTAAATATTTCCTCATATAAGTGCATGTAATCTCAATTGGGAAAATGAATAACATAGGAAAATTATTTGTAATCATGAGATATCAAATATGATTCTATGATAATAGTGATAGGAATAAATAAATAAGTAATTTAATTGAATATTTGTATAAAAATGAATAATGGAATTAAAATATACCTAGTAAATATCACGAATAATGGTTTCCACTTCACTTTCACACAAAAAGTTTTCAAAACATCTCAACACTTCTCATTAACACAAAGAACATGTGAACACAACTTCTTACTCTCATACCCATAAACATTTACCAAATCCTTCGACCTGAACCCATCACTAATTAATTTTAGTTATATATTTAACCACACTAATCAAACATCCATACATATGTTTTCAACAAGAAAACTACATTACTTATATCATAAAAAACCATGGAAAAAGATAGGATTTCTTTAGATATTCAAAAACATCACATAATGTTATCATAATAAAAATAATGATATCAAAAATATCTTTTCCAAAAATTAATTCATATTATAATAAAAATTATAGGGTGATCAAAATATCACTTCATGAAAGATAAACAATTATGGGGAAATTTAAGTGAAAATTTGAATATTTTTTAAATCACTTTAAAAAATTTGATGTACAAAAATTCATTAAAATCATATTTTTTAAGGGAAAGAGAAGGGGTTTTTATCTATATTATAAATAATTTCAAATAACGTATTCATAAAAACACATAAGGGTTTTGAATAAAATATGTATTGTATAGTAGAACATTTTATATTGAATGGATATAAAACATTTTTTATATTGAAATGCATTTTTTGAAAACTGCCATTGTGAAAGATGTTATAGAAAAATCTTATTAAAAGTGGGTAAGGGATATATGAGGGTAAAATGAGAGAAAAAATATTTACGTTTCAAAATATGAATATAAAATATTTTTTTTTGTAATAATGAACATATAAATGGTGAACACTCCATCATTAAGGGAGATAATATTTACATTCATAAAAATGTCACACTTTTAATAGAATTAAATTCATCAAAAAATAATATCTACGTTAAAGAAAATATTTTCCAAAGATAGAAAAGGGTTAATATCTTACCAATAATAAATAAAAGTATTTATTAAAAATAGATGAATTATTCTCAAGTAATACCATTTTAACTCATCAAAATAAATTTCAAGTAACCCAAGTCCCTTATAAATGTTATTATTCCTAAATAAAGGCAAATTTAAAAAGGGGCTATGCACTATACATTTAAATATCTAGAAAAAATATATATTAATACATAATACAGTCAAAGGGGAAAATTCACCTAACTTATATGAAATATGTTCAAAAAGAATAACTATAAATCAATAATGAGAATAGAGTTCCCAAAAACACATATAATAATGGTAGCATAATAATTAGATGGTTACCATGAAATTAAAATTATTTTATCTTGAAATGGGATATACTCAATACAATTAAAGGATATGGGGTAGTGAATATCCCATATAAAATAAATTATTGTGTGCAATATAAAATATGTCTCAAGGATTTGAAAAAAGAGACAAAGACACCCTTACTACTTTAATAAATGTTCTAATAGAAACCCCATAAAAGATAGAATATTTTATTTTGGAGTTAAAATAACGTGAATAAAGATAATTAGTGACATTATGTAAACAATAGGTATTATACATAACATTAAAATAAAATTAGGTGCATAAAAGTTAATTTTTCTCAATGAAGGGAATTTTGAGATGGATATTGTACCAAGTTCAGGATTCATTATGCGCATGCACCTAATGTCCTGAATAATATATCTATTTTTAATAGAAACCTTATTATAGATATTATTCCTATTTATTTAATTTATTATGGACCATTTATTATCATATTATATTTTTTATTATATATTTGTCTTTCCTACATCAATTAGTTTAGTTTATTCGATCTATTTTCTATAACACCTTATATAAGTTGACCTTGGCAGAAAGTATCAAAAATTATTTTCATAGTTTCTACAAAAATATTTTTATGGAAATAAGTTTAATATATAAAATATATTTTTGAATCCATCCTTGGTGGGTGATTAGGAAAAATGAAACTCATTGTTCATTGAGATGGCAGTCCGTGCATATACCCAATTAATGATTCCATTTTTCAATGAATGAGAGGGAATAAAGATAAATAATCATTAATGTTAGTGATGATATGATGATGATAGAACTTATAGAGTTTTTAAATAAACAATATTAAATCTTTATAAAGATATATTAATCATAAAAATTAATTATCAATTTTGATTAATGGATATAATTTTCAGCAACAAATAAAAAAAATGACAAGATGTTTTTAATGGTAGTTTCGTCCAATGTGTATCGAGTCTAACTCATACCTTTCAACACTGTAAATTATACATTGTAAACTAATCTATTTTATGAAGGGGAATAATAACCCAATTAACAACCAACTTTATTTGTTGTGGAATTATAACTAAAAGACACCTGAATTTTTTTATTGAGTCAGAACCCAATTAAAACATTGATATTAAATACCATGTGTCACAACATGAACGATCGTAAATTTAGAATCATGGATTTAAAACATGTTGGTAGAAACTTATATTTTATGTAAAATCATTAAGAGAAATTGAATGAATGTGAAATATGGTTATAAGTTTTACATGTTTATGAATCCAAAATGAAATTGATAGAAAAAATAATAAAACATAGGTACTCGTTCTTGAATGATTTATTATCTATATTGTATCATCAAAATTTTAAAACAAGACAGATAATTTTTTTCAACCATTATGAGATTATATAGTAGTAGTGATAAATGTTCTTCATATGATGAATGCACATCACTTCAAAGTATCAACACCCTGACACTCTTCGCAATGTATTGAATGAAAATATGAAACCTCCCATTGAAGAAGAATAACATTTGTAGTATGTTATTTTCAAAAAAATAGCTTCGAGGGTTGAAATGCATTTAAAAAAACACAGTATAAAATAGAGATGTGAGAGAATTAAAAATTCAATAATGATAAAACTGGATAATCAAAGAGAGTTAGAGAAAAGACCTAAATTATCTTTTCATAATAATCACACAAGTCACATAATATTTTAAAAATAATGAATAATAATTCAAAAAAATTAAATAACTCAAATTAATATTTTAAAATACATCCATAATAATAGGTCAAGAAATGATCTCATGAAAATATCATGTTTCTATTTGAAATATGGAATTCAAAAAAATTCCATTTAAAACAATTAGTAAACATTAGGATAATTTAAAAACATACTAACCCTAAATTAAAAATATTATAAAATGTTTTATTGATATTGATATAACATTTTATAAATTTTTATATAATAGAATAAAATAAAATAAAAAAACTAATGAAAAAGTTTTTTTTGAGTTTCAAGGTCTTAGTTTCATGCATTAAAAACACCCTTTGATCATTATAAAAAAACAAAAAAATTAAAAAGTGTTATAATAGGTTATACATAATTCATATGAATTCAAAAATTTGTTATAATAATTTAAATATTTTAACGAAACAAGTAACAAATTAAAATATGAAACATTACATAAAATAGATCAAATTTGTTGATTATAGAAACACATGTGAAATATCACCAAACTATTCAAACACAATCATGTTAGGTTTTTTCTCTTTATAAGATAATTGACCACATAGGTGAATCAGAGAAGGTGATTTATATAAGATATTCAAAAAATCATATTCATCACATTAATTATTAATTTAAGGTATTCATGTAATAGAATTTATCTTGTAGGTGATTCACGTAAGGGATTCCCATAATCAAATTCATGATGTAGTTGAATTGATGTAAACGATTTATTTAAGTGAATTCATTATTCAAGTGATTTATAATATCTATAAATAGATTCATACATTTATTGTTATACATAAAACAAACCTAGTAAAATTCAGAATCATAATTCAGTCCAGTTGAATTATATTTATAAAATATTATTCTCTTTCCAATGAATCTGTAATTACGTTCATCAGATTTACATAACTCAAGTTATGATTAAAAAATATCAAAAATATCATAACTCATCCAAGTGGACCTGTGCCACGACTCCCCATTCCCGCCTCTAATAGTCCAAGGGCTGGTGACTAGCACCTAGTAGGAATATCACTAACATGGGAGGCATTGCCTAAGTACATGTACACACACACACATCTCGAAGCCCAAAAATGAAGAAAATTGAAAACCACTAATGAAAAAATGCATGCATACAACTAAACCCAACCAAAAGAGTATAATGAAAAGTAATGTGTGGAAAGTAAACTGGGCTATAATACAAGCACACCAAAAGAAATAGTATGAAAACAAAAAAGACCACCGTTTAATCAAAAATAGGTATTGGGACTGCTTCTCGTAGTGGTAGGAACACCTCGGCCTGTAAGGATCTCAGAAAGCTCGGTCCCATCCTAGTTTACCATGAACTCCATCAAATGGTCACTCGTCTGAACAAGACTTGACACGTATGGGGAAAGCACATGCAGGGGTGGGTTTTAAAATACTCAGTATAGGACCCAAAAAACTACCAACCAGAGCACCACGTAAAGGTATAGTCATCTCAATATAGTATATGTATACTAAACATATAAGAAGAGAAACATTTCCCGATATACCTAAAACCCAGACCCATAGTCTTGAGGTAGGTCGCAACAACCACGTACCCATGTTGGGGATTCAATTTGAAGATTCCACAAAGCACTCACCTAGGAGAACACACCCCACATTTTTGATAGAAATGATGACCTCCATTCTAGAAGTACTGTTTGTCGAGAAAATCCCTGAGAGAGATATATGCACTGAAAGATCTAAAGAGAAAATAAGTGAAATCATTTAGGTAGAATACACTTATGATTTAGAAATGCTCATGATTGGCATTCATAATTTAATTTAATAATGGGAAAAAACGAAATAGAAAATCCCTACCTTGATTTGGTTGAAGAACGTTAATCGCATCATGTTCATTGGCGAGGTTCATTGAATCCAAGATGCATTGATCGATCACTCTGTCATCATCTTCCAACGGGTTATACTGCAAAGCTCCAACAGAAATTGTCAATTCGTAGGGTTATGTAGTTAATCTTATAAATTATCCATATTATGGTATTAATAGGAGAGGATTTGGTCTTTGCATTAAGGAAATGTTTAATATAAAATAAATTATTAATTTATTTAATTTTCGTTAAAACATCCAAAATATAACTATTTTAGTTGACCCGCACCGTTTGATGTTATGCCCTGACTAAGGTAAATACGCTATTCTGGATGCAACGATTCTCTTGGATTTCTGATCTCGAAACCCATTTAAAATTTATTCCTTTATTTTAGGAAATTATATCTCACATGCTATTTAAAGGTTCAACTTATTTCAAACAATTATTCTGGGAACACCACGCCTCCAAATCGCATATCGTTACAAAAACTAGTCTCTTAATAATTCCATATAATATTCATAAATAATATATGGAAAATACAAGACATTACAATACCCCCCACCTTAGAGATTTTATGTCCTCGAAAAGCAATGAAAAGGATACTCAAATAGATTTCAGTACTATGCATGAATCTGAGGCTCCCTCTCCCACATTCTCTCCTGAAGATTCTCATACTGCAACATGACATGCACTAGGGGAATCTATCATCCATAAAGGATACTCTTGTGTTGATCATCAATATCCACTAGGTACTATGTGAATTTTTCTCCATCCACTATGTTCACCTCTCCCTAGTTGATGATGTGCAATGGGTCGTGCACATACCTCCTCAACTAAGACAAGTGGAATACATCATGTACCCAGTGCAACTATAGTGGTATAGCTAGGAGGTACTCCACCTCTCCAAATCTGCATAGTATCTGAAAAGGGATGATGAACCTCAGAGAAAACTTATCGCCCAAGTGAAATCTCCACAACCATCATTGAGGTGATGCTTGATGGCAGACATAGTACCCCTCCTTGAACCCAATATGTCTCCATAATCTGTCATCATAGGACTTCATCCAGCTCTGGGAAGTATTCATCCACTCCTAGTTGACCTGTACCTTCTTAGTGGTATCTCTCACCAACTTTGGACCCATGAGAGCAGACGCGTTGTGGTCAGTCAAGCAAAGTAGTGACCGATAGGGTGTCCTATATAAATCCTCAAATGACACCAAATCGATGGTTGAATACTACCTGTTGTTGTACATGAGCTCCACCAGTTGTAAGTGGTAATCAAAACTGTGACCAAAATCCATGATACATGACTTCAACATATCCTCCAAAACCTGAATAGTTCTCTCTATATGACCATATGTCTGGGGATGAAAAATCATGATCAAGTGTAACTAAGTCCCAAACACCTCTTACAATCCCTTCAACAACTAGGATGTGAAATGAGCATTGCGAAATGAGACTATTGTCAAAGGGATACCATGAAGCCGAACTATCTCTTACATGTATGGGGATCCCAACCTCTCTACGAAAATCTACTCCCTCATAGGAAGCAAATGGGCCAACTTGGGGAGTCTATCAATGATCACCCAGATGGAATCTTGTCCCTTGGAAGTCCATAGTAAGCCCATCACTAATTTCATCGATATTTCACCCCACATCCACTCTATAACTTTTATGGGGTGATCTAACCTTGATATAATCTGTTACTCGACCATCACCTACAGGCATGTAAGGCATCAAAAAATTAATTATACTACCATATTCTTCATACATGTCCATCAGTACTAATTCTAGAGGTTCTGTTACATTTTTCATACTATAGGATTTACCACCAAGGGATATTCAAGAAAATACCTAAAAAAATCCGCTTTCAATGCCACTAACACAACTGTGCGCCCTCTAAAAAGGGCTAAATGCTCCCCACCTTGCGAATATCTATCAAGAGCATCTCCTACGGATAACTTATCATGTAATGTATCGCATTCAACATCCCCTAGTAATACCTCCCTGAGGATTTGTATGAGTGGAGGGGTGAAAACCATCGACTGGAGATATGCTATATCTTCTCCATCCATGAAAGACCACTATAGTAAGGCAAACTGCTCTGACGCCTCACTTAGTAGTTGCGAACTCGATCTCCTACTGAGAGAATATTCCACAACGTTCTATTTCCCATGAGTATAGATGGTCTGAAAAGAAGAATCCTAGAGGAAATCTAGCCATGACCTCTACCTTAGATTTAGACCCTTCTACAGGAAAATGTACTTGAAGCTGCTGTGGTTAGAGAAGATAATAAACTGTTCACCCATCAGGTAGTGTCACAACATATTCAATGTGAAGACTACCACTACCAATGCAAGATCATGGGTCGCATTGTTCTTATCACATGGCCTAAGCTGGAAAAAACCATAAGAAATCACCACATGTCTCTGCATTGGGACACAACCAAGCCCTGTCCCTAATGTGTCAAAGAAAAATACAATCTCAACACCCTCTTCGGACAATATCAAGATGAGTACACATGTAAAAACAATGCCTCAACTTCTAGAAAGCCTGCTGGAACATCTCCATCCATAGAAAGGGATACCCCCTCTGAGTCAAGGCTGTAATCAGTGCCGATAAACTGGAGAAATTAGGGATAATTCTATGATAATATACTACCATACCATGGAATCTCCTCACCTTGGACACACATCGGGGTGGATCACATGCTAACACTACCACAACATTGGCTTGGTTCACTGCAAATCCATCTTTTGGAATAACATGTCCCAAAATGCGGTCCTCATATATTCATAACTTGAACTTCGAGAGCTTCCCATAAATATGGTTCTCATAGTGTACGCCAAGAACCATCTATAGGTGTATCATGTTCCCCTCCTATGACACTGAGTACACAAGGATTAAATCGATGACGACCACCATGAGTCGGTCTATGTACAATTGGAAGATCTGTTTCATAAGATAGGGAACACAGTGGGGGCATTATTATTGCCGAAAGGCATCAAAAAGTACTCATATTGATCGTAACAACATCTGAAATTCATCTTCAGTATATCCTCATCTTGTACCCGTAAATGGGGGTAACATGATCGATATTCAACCACCAAGAACCATTATGCCCCTGTTAGGTGACCGAAGAGTTCATTTATCATCGAAAGTGGATAATTGTTCTACATTGTTACCTAATTCTGGCATCGGTAATTCATGCACAACCCCAATCCCGAATCCTCCTTCTCATAAAATAGAACTGGGGCGGCTCAAGGTGAAACACTAGGTCATACCAATCCCTTGCTCAAAAAATCCTCTAACTGCACCCTCGGAGTTGGAATCTCTATGGGGGGACATCTGATACGCTAATGTGGATATAGATGCCATCCTATAGTTAAAGATAATGCATAAGTATATCTCTCGGTGGGGAGGTAATCCTGGAACATTTTTTTAAAAGACGTTATTGTACTCGGCTACTACCACTGGGTACTAAAAGCTCACAACATTTTCTCCCTAAGGGTTAGGCTATTCAACTCATGGTTGATTGGTTTCACCCATTTATTTACGATACCATTCAATGCTGCTTGGGTTTCTTTTTCACCAGTAAAGGAAAAACTCTTCCCATTGCTTCGGACACACCACACTCTTCTCCTCAAGCAGTCAATTTGGGAAATGACCGTAGATATCCAATCCATACCAATAATGAAGTCGTAAGGCCTCGATGATCCCACACAGAGGTTCCAACCGAAACTCTCACCTCCAATTAAAAGATAACACTATCTAAAAAGATGATTGATCATCAATTATCCTCCCATAGGTGTCACCAAGCATAAGGGTCGAGTCAATAGATCTTACAGAATCTCATGGTTTCACACAAGACATGTGGTGGGGAATGAATGATAGATAATTGTGTCTATATGTATGGTAGTTAAGGTATAAAATATAGAGATCATACATCAGATCATCCCAGGATTCCTTGGATCATATTACTCAACCACATGTAGTTTTCCCTACCCCAATCCCCTAGCTCCCAAAGATTGGTGTGGACCTCTTGGTGGTGGTGGTATAAGTAGATCAAAGCGTCTTTCACCACTTGAGGATCTCCTTACACCTCTACCACGTTCGACACCAGGCGGGTCCTCCTACTCCCCACTCTGAAACTGCCTCGGTGGTCCATCTAGAACCTCCCTATATCCAAATCAATGGTTTGGATAGTCTCTAGTGAGATTTACTCTACCATCATAAGAATAGAATAGCCTCTCCCTACGCTGAATGTATCTAGCCTCAGTTCCCCAGACCACAAATCCACTGTCTTGGGTCCTCCTATGAAATATCTCACATCTCGGTCCCTATTCCTAATGTTGGACCCCTACTGTTGAAGTCTCTACACTTATATGCTTACTGCTAACTGCCACTGGCTATATCTACTCAGCCAATAAGCTATCGACCATTGAAGCTCTCTCAAGCAATCTAACATAAGTCGAAATGCATAGAGGCACAATAGAACCTCATATATCCTGACATAGACATCACTTGAAGGTTTGAGCACTGATGTACTAATCACTGACCATATCCATCGAGCACTTGGAAAGGTTGGTGAATCATGATGAATAGTCTGCCATCATTAAACTTCCCTACATGAGGTGAAGGAACTCCTGGATACACGTTTCTGTCAGCGTAATTGGAGAGGACTCCTCCCTAAATATTCACTCGAACTCTGTTCATGAAAGAGTCTCATCATAATAAGTCTTCATGGACAAAATCCACCATCATCACACAAAACCTTGAATAAGTCTCACTCATAGGATCACTATCTGGTCCATTGGTGTCCTCACTAGACATAAAAATCTGGTCGCCGCCTAAAGCCAGTCCTTAGCTGCCTGAGGGTCAGGCTCTCCTCGGAACCCAAGGGGTCTCTATGTCTTAAACTAATGGAGCACACTCAACCTAAGCTCCTCATCTGTCAGTATTGTAGGTACCACATTCTTCCCTACTAGTGGTGGTATAATACGTGCACCACCTAGATATAATACCCAGGTAAATGGTCCCCGAATCATAGCCTCGTCACAGAGTGGGTCATCACCATGACTGAGCTTCTAAATCCTAGTAGTTATGAATTACGGAGGCATCATGTAATGAAACAAGATGTACAATGGTTAAGAGTATATCTATATATTTGACACAAAAGGACATGGAAAACACAACTCATTATTATATGATTCATGTACCATTATTTTATTTTCATACAACTATCATTTTTATGTATTGAGTTGAAAATTAGGTTATAAGAGTCTTAGTGTACGGATACGTTAGCCACCTGAACCAACCCATGAGTCCCTATCCTGAATGTCAAACTCGAAACACATTCCACTACTTACCCAAACCAATCTCATAGACTCTTGGTCCTATGGTTGAACCACCCACCTCTAATACCACTATGTCACAACCCATCCCAGTGGGTCCCCTGATGCGACTCCCCATGCATGCCTCCAATAAGTCAGAAGATAGTGACTAACACCAAGTAAGAATATCCCCAAATTGGGAGGCATTTCTTAAGTACTTGTACACATGCACAAATCTCCAAGAACACAAATGCTAAAAAGTGAAAACCACAAAGGAAAGAAATGAATGAAAATAATTAAACCAAACCAATAGAGTTTGATGGAATATAAATTATGGAATGTAAACTAGGGCATGAAACAAGACCAAAAAATATGATTCTACAAAAAACAAATCCTAACCCATAACTAAAAGAGGTACTGGGAATGATGCTCATATCCCTAGGAAAACCTCAGCAAAAAAGGAACTCAAAAAGCTCGGTCTGGTCTTAGTCTGCCATAGACATTTTAATGGTATAATTATCTCTAAACAATATATGTCTACTGAACATAGAACTAGTGAAACATATCTAGATATACCTGAAATCCATACCCGTAGTCTATAGGTAAGTCACAATGACAACATACACATGTTGGTGATTCAATTTAAAGATTCAACAAAGCACTCATACAAGAGAACTCATTCCATGTATCTGATTGCTCTGATGAACACCATATAAGAGGTTATGTTCATCGGGAAAATCCATGATAGAGATATATGCACTGATAGATATAAAGACAGAATAAGTGAACTTAGTCTATGAGAACACACTATTCTGTGATAAAAAGATCCTGATACATGGATGAGGATCACTACCAATGCCTTGGATGATACCAATACTCATCAAGATTCACTGGTTAAGTAGAGAATCGGCATCCTGTAGGATTGGTCATGTCGATACCTGACTCTACCTAGGATCTAGAATGAGTATAATATCTCACTCTAGGCATCTCAAGTGGATTCTGACTCATCCAGAAAGTCCTACTGATGGTATCATACTCCTATGGATGGAAATGATACTTGACATTCATGGTAATGATCAAAGGGGGCACTAAACCGAAAAAACATATTTCCAAGGAATTGTGGAAATGTAAATCAAGCCATGTAAAAAAATGTAAACTCTGTGTAGAAGGGGTCACACATCGTGTCCCCTGGCTCTAGTTACCAACTGTGTACAATGGCCCATGTCGAAGTCAGGTCAGGTAAAAGGAGGGATACATGGAGTGTAAAAGATTGACATGTTGTGTTCCATTATTTTGGGAAGAATCCTTTTACGCTGGCCAGGTTCCCATGGATGACTTCAACCCATGTGTCCCCGACTGTGTGACGGTACACGGGGTAGTCCATGTATCAAGCTAGAACTGGTAGTTTGGTGAAGTACATGCCATGTACTCCACTTGGACTATGCGTGCCTCTTGAGATACACACCAAGTTTTCATAAGGGCAAAAACATCATGTGACAATGTTCACATGTTGTGTTACTGCTTCTGGTCTCCTAGAACACTGGCCACTATAGTGTGGGGCCCATATGCCATGTCCTCTTATGATCACTCTCTGTTCTTAACTATGTGCAACATGGAAAGCCTATCCACCACCACACTGGTCCCACATAGCATGTTAAATGGATAACACACCGTGTTATTCAAAAAATTATGGAATGCGCCATTCATCCTCCACTGCAAATCGGTTACTCCTCTAGTCTTTTCTCCAGTCATGAAATCACTAAAAAACTCCAGATTCTAGGTCTCCACAATGCCGAAAATCTATTTCAATGGATTTTTTCTCCCCAAAATCAAGTTTATATCCGCCCGTATGAAGAACACTAAAAGAATGGTCCTCTTTGATCTGAGCTGATTCATCATCTTTCTTCACCATCGCACATCCTCTAGGTTTTAGAGATGTCCAATATTCCGTTTGGAATTGTTATGTTGGGAATAGGATTCACAATGATCCATTGTTCATCGCCCCATGAAGAATGTGAAGAATGTGGGGTGAGGAGGGAAGAAATTAAATAACAACAAGAGGAACAAACCTGCACATGAGCCGTAGCCCGATGGGTGAGGACTCATCATGTGCATCAAAGAAACCCAAGATTAAATACAGGTGGAGACACATTCTCAGGTTACTGTAGTGGAACTATAGTAGGAACTATTTGGTAATATAGCTGTTGAAATTATTCATCCATCGAGGCCTTTGGGCCACTGGTTTGGTCCTCAGGTCTTGCAAGGCTTTTGGGCCACCCAAGGCCTTCTATCTAGTTGTCTCTCAAGGACTTCATTCCAACTCAAGTCCTTTAGGCCACCCAAGGCCTTCATGCCACGTGAAATATGCATATACACCAAGAATATTAAAAGATACCAGTATCTAGATAAGGATTCAAATAAGGCGCATTCACAAGAACAGAGCTAACTGCAATTGGAAGAATGAGACGGTAAGTAATTCCCACCATTATCAAGACTATGCAACTCTACAGAGGACAGCTAGCCAACTATACTTATGAAGGTGAAGCATGAATTTCATGAAATTTCATGGGGATAAGCAGTTCCATGTTTTCTTGTCTTGGTGATTCACTTATGATATACAGGTCTTGTAATTGTCTCTTAAGCCTTCGAGCCTTGTAATGGTTCCACCTAACACCTTGAAAGGTGGATTATCAAAAAAAGTCCTTTGGGCCATTCCAATAGGAAAGAGGAAAAAACTCTCATGTTATTCATCATCGCAAGAATTTTATCCTGTTAGAAGGATTAAATAGAGAAAATTGAATCAAAAAAATAAATCTTGCATATATTAATTCCCCAAATCAAAATCCACAAAGGAAACAAAAAAATAAACACACTCCGACAAGAATGCATGACCTACAGATCAAAATGTTCATGGGACGATCATTAATCATATTTTAATCGAAAAATGGGGAAAATAGATCAAAATTACAAACTGATACCATGATTCGTTTGAATAATGATCTATGTATCACGTTCGTTGGAATGTTTACTCAAATTCTAGATGCATTGATCGATCTCTCTATCATCATCAGCTAACCGTTTATCCTCCAAAGCACCAGTGACAATCATAAATTTGTAGAGTTATGTGGAAAACCCTACGAAATCTCTATAAGCATATATTATTAGGGAATGATTTGTTTGTTTCGTTAAGGGAACTTTTAAAATAAAATAAATTAATAATTTAATTGATTTCCTTTAGAACATCCAAAAACTATCAATTTCAGTAGACCCACGCCAGTTGATGTTAGTCCCCGCATAAGGTAATGTCGATGTTCTGGACACAATAGTGTGCTCAAATTTATGATTCAGTCACCCACTTAAAATTTAATCATTTTTTAGGGAAATGTTCTCCCTTGTGCTATTTAAATGATTAAATTATTTCAAACATTTATTCCAGGCCCCTCGAGTCTCTGAATCACATGTCGTCACAAAACCTGGTTTAATAATAAGTCCATATAATATTCAAAAATATTAGACAGAAAATCAGAGACATTGCAAAAATAGTTCTAGAAACCTATAGAAATAATACTGAAAACTTATAGTGAATTATAACTTATTTTTATACAAGATAAAACTTATGGAAATGTATGAAAAACATTAATAAATCTAATTAAAAGATACTTTAAAGTCCAAAATGATGTATTTATCCTAGGAGAAAAATATAATACATCTATAAAATGTTATGGGAAATCAAAACCTAAAATCTAAAGATATTTCAATGAAAGAAATATTTTTATATGATCAATATAAAGAATATTCTAATCAAGATCAAATACGAGGTATAAATACATTTAAAGGAAATAAAACAAATAAACGATTATAATTATCAAAAAATAATGTGGTCTTGGGAGCCACCCAACATTCTACTAAATTATAATAATTAAAAAATCATTTATATTTTCCAAATCACCTCCCCTCCTTTGAAATTACCAAAAAAATATGATTTTCTTTAAAAATGGATTATATATTTAGGATAACGAAATATAGGAAATTATAAATATTGCATAAATTGTTTCTTAAGAATAATTTTTTTAAACATATATCAATAAGACACTGTAATTTCATCCAATGTTGACATATATAATTTAATCCATTGTAAATAATTCATAATGTTTTTTGAGAACAATAGTATGAAATATTTTACAAAATTAGATTTTGTGAAAAATGATGTTCTAATGAGTAATATTAAGTCATTTAGAATGCATGATAAGTTTCAAAATAGTTATATAAAAAATTATTTACAAATATTATAAAATTTTATTTAGGAAAATTTATTCTAAATTTTCCATAATTCATCTAAATATGAAACTTTTATCACTTAAATACATTCTAAATCCTCTTAAAAACCTGAAAAAATAAGACCATTAAGATTCAAATATTCGAATATCAAGTTTATTATTTTGAAACCGTGTAATTTAAAAACTCTTATTAATGATATATGCATGTATATTTTCATTAGGGGAAAATTCAACAACAAAATATTCCTTTTTCATATGATCTATAATAAAATGACATCTAACATTGATATAATTTTTTGTACAGTGTTGAAAATTATTCATAGAAATAAAAATTGAAGATGAATTATCACAATAAATATGTAATTTATCAATATAAATACCAAATCCCACAATTTTTTCTTAATACATAAACTCAATGCACATCATCTAGATGAAGAGTTATACTCATCATCAGTTATAGATAGAGAAAAGGATAATTGCTTCTCTGATGAAAAATAATTAATCTCTTTCCATGAAAATGTCACATACCTGATGTTATTTTACCTCCAATTTTTTTAGACTCAAAAAATAGAGTTAGAATGTGTTATTAAATAAAAATAATTCCACATAGAATAAAATAATCCATAGTGAATAGTTCCTTTAGCATATAAAGTTATTATTTTCACATCATTATTATAAATCTCCTTAGGACCATATTTAATCCAAAAACATTAGAAAATAGTATATAAGTTATCAGGTATAGATGCAATTAAATTAATAAATCTCCCTATCATTCCTTTATAAACATTAATATTAATTGATTTAAAAAAATCATTGGCATCTAATTAAGACTGGAACATATATAATTTTCATATATTTACAAGAATTGGTAACAATCCTTTGGAAAATTACTTTAGAATATATCTATTGATTAATAATGATTTCATATTTCCTTTATGAATGTGGAACTCTGAGAAATAAATTCAATTTTATAATTAATCTTAATTCAAATTCAGATAAAATAAATGCAGAAAAATCATCACATAGAAATTCACTATAAGAACCCAAAACAATATTTTCAACATAAATTTTTACAATTGAAATATCCTTATATGTTATTTTAATCAAAATATTAGTATCAAAATTACCTTTCATGAAATCATTATTCCATATAATTAATTAAATCCTTTCATACAAAGAATGTGGTTCTAATTTGGGATCATACATAGCATCAAATAATTTAAAGACATGAATAAGATATTTTGTATTTAAAAAACCACGGTGTTGATTAACATAAACATATTTGGATATAAAACCTTATAACAAATCACTTTTAACCAACATTTTATATAACATAATAATTTTCAATAAAGAATAACATAACAATATTCTTATAGACTCTAACCTGGTAATAGATGAAAATTAATCATAAAACTCTAAACCTTATTATTGAGAGTTTCAATAAAAGACATTTCTAGCTTTATGTTAGAAAATTTATCCACATTCATCGATTGTATATATAATGAAATTTTTATTTCCAATTACCTACTTATCCTCAATAAAATCAACTAACTACCAAATATTATTTCTATTAAACTGATTTAGTTAATCTTTCAAACAATTAATATTATTTGTATCATTTAATTAATCAATAACATTAGTAGGAACATGATTAGAAACAAAATTAGATTCCGAAAATAAGTTTGAATAAGAGCTTTTATTTTTCGTACCAAAACCAAAATTACCAATCACATTGCCAGTGGGGAGATATTTATGAACCCTCCATGATCTAGGATCAAATTAAGATATATTAGGTCCCCCTCAATAGATTCACTATCTCTAGGATTTTTTTTTCTGAAATTAAAATCCTTGAAATCACATTAATTTTTTTTCAAAAATATATTTCTAATCATCAAAAGATTCATCAAGATTTATATAAATATATTCTTCATTTCTCAGGGTTTTATTATTATAAACTGTATAAAAAATATAGAATAATAACCAATAAATATGACTTCAAAAATTATAAAAACAATCTTATCTAAATTACCATTCATATTCAATAGAAAATCCTTATAATGAAAAAAATTAAAAAAAAAACCTTTTTACATGTTTTATTCATTTAATAAGGGATTTTATTCAATAATGTTATAACATTAACACTAATAAAAATATAGTCATCTATATTTATAGATTCAACCCAAATGTATTTTGGTAAACAATATTCACTAAGAATGGTTTGATCCAGTTCAGGAATGGTTTTATTTTTTATTCTACAATACAATTTTATTATGGGGTTTTAGTATTACATAAAATATGATCATAAAAATCTTCTTCACAAAATTATTCAGAAATTAATATTATCAAATTAAACACCATTTTCACATATAATAAATACAATTAAAAAATCCTTCATATTTTGAAATGGAATGAAAAAAATATCTAATTTTTCATTCTTATAATACATTAAATAAACCCATGTAAATATTCTGAAATAATTAACAAAAAAACACATTTCAGGCCACATAAACTAGTTGTTTTCATTAGACCAAATAAATCAACTTATAATATTTCAAATGTTCTATAAGTAGATACAATATTGATATATTTTATTGATTTTATATAATTTTTACCATTAAATCTTGAATCTCAAAATATTTTTACTATCCTTTGAAAAGGATAAATCTAGAGCATATCCATGCTTGGATAATTTTAATATAATTTATAAAATACCACTTCAAAGCGTTTTATAATAGGGAACATCATATGTTTCTATAATATTGACATAATTAACATTTTCATAAGGTAAATTAAATAATATAATAGAAAAAATATTATCTTTTCTTTAGAATAAAATATATCATTTTTATTAATAAAATGTTTTTATTATCTTTAAAGTTAAAATATCCACCATCATCACATAATTGTGAAATAATAACTATGTTATGATTCAAAACATCATTGTATAAAACCTTAGAAACATAAACAATATAAAAAATAACAACCTCCCAAAATCATATAACCTTTACATTTTAATTATCACTAAAAGTGATAGAGCCTCCATCAAATTTAATATAACATAAGGAATTTGATAGTTCATCAATCAATATCCTAAAAATACCACTAATAATGTCACATGGGTCATTATGGAAACATCCAGGGAATTTTTAATACAAAAATTAATTACTTTTCATTTTTTATCCCCCATATATTTTTAGTCCAACTATGTTAATAATATAATTCAACAGTACCAAAATAGATTTAAAATATTTTCATATTTTAATCTATCTGAAAAATTATTTGAAATAAATTTTTGGGTTAAAAAAAGTGGTTGATGATATCTTAGAGAACATTCATTAGCATAATGTCATTTAATAAATAGTTTAAATCATATAACAGAAGAAACCATTGAAAAAAGAAATTTAATAAAAGTGTTCTAATAACAATGGAATATGTGGATTATAATCAAGTGAATTTTTATATTAATTCAGTTTCGTCATAGATTTGATGTTTTTTAATTTTTTACTTTCAATGAACAAATGTAGAAAATTTGTCCCTTAAGCTCTAAATTTCTTTTCAAATATTATCGTTATCCATTTGAATAGACCCAATATCATCATAGATGATACATTTAGAACATGAGATGGAGTTTATTATGACTTCCAAAAGTTCATCATTATCTGTATTAACTTTCTTCATTTCCATTATAACCCTCTTAATTTCTTCTTTTAATTCATTATACTATTCAATAAATCATAAATAATATTTTTTCTTCATTAATTTTGATGCATACATATAATAAACTTTGTATTCATCACTATGATAATAAAAAATAAAATTGGAATAATTACTATCCCATTTTTAATTTTTTTCATAATACATAGGTTAGATAACTCTTTTTGACTTTTAGATTTATCACATGAATCAGATTCTTCAGTTAAGCTGCCTACAAAACAATAACAAAATTTTAATTATTTTTTTTATTTTTTATATTCCATCTTCATTTAACTATGGATAGTCGTCTGGTTTGATACGTACATTCTTTCTAAAATGTATGGGTTATGAAAATAGTGGATAGATACTTTCCCCTATAATATCCACAAGATATGAGATTCTAAAACAAATTTTGAGGGCTATGGAGTTGTTGATAAAATAGTGCAAGATTAATAAAATTTTAATTTACTATCTAATTTTAAATTCAAAACAAATCACAAAAATTATGAAATTATTTATTAATGAAATTTAAAGCCCCATGAATTTTACTATATCAATTTGATCCATATTAGTGAAGGAAAATATTCTTATATGACTTAATTTCTAAGAAGGGTAATGGTTCTTGTGTGATATACTACACTATAGACATATATTATGTGTGATGGAAACCACTATTCCTATTGTTCGTGGAAAAGAGGATTGTGATGTATAACTCTCTCTATATATGAAACATTTAGATGATTCCACACATGTAAAATGTTCTATGTTGTTATATATACATAGTTATCTTATAAAGAAACATGAGTATATGGAAGTTTATAGTATCTTGTCTCACCTTGGTTGTCATTATCAAGAAAAGGAGAGATATGATATATATGAGATTTTGATTAAACTATTAACGTTCAATATTGGAGAGTTAGTGCTAGATAAGAACCATGTATTCAAGATAATTGGATATATAGAGGTCTTAGATAACATGGTATTTATCATTTCTCATGAGATGTAGACATTTTTAATTGTATCCTCACTAACTAAGAGCTTCTCCATATTCATTTTAATTTATTATATGGGAAATGAGGATAAGAATCTCTCATAACTTATTACTTTGGTTCATGAAATCTAAGAGGTCATAATGTGAGGAAAACTCATGGTTCTTATGGTGAAGAAAAGGAATAACATGGAATATTTCTCCATGAATCAGTCTAGTTATAAGGCTCTTACACATCAATTTGTTATGAAATGGAATATCCAATGTCTGAAAATAGAATAACTACACAATATGTTTTTCACATGGAAATCTTGGAAGGTGAAAGAATAACTACACCTAGTTGAAGAAGTAAGGGGAGCATTTAGTTGTGTTCATCATCAAGTGAAATTTTTCGATATCATTACATTGGGTTTTAAATATAGTTGTGGGTGTTAATACCATTTTTTAATTACCTTAAACTATTAGATTTTAAATATTATATGAGGAGAGGTGGATTTACCGGCTTCTAATGGAGAGATAATAGCTACTCATTCCATTCGAGACTACAATATCATATGAAATATGATGTAAATCATGGGTTGAAATAACTTTTATTATGTTCTTAGTGTTACCAATATAATCATATATGATTCTTTCCTAGAAATATGAATGGATATGTTTCCATATTTTGAAATAAATAACTCATAATTTAAATTAATGGTATATTTTATGCCAAGACACAAATAAATAACTATCATCCTATGGTATATTAAAAAATACATGTGTTAGAAATAGATAAAAAATCATGTTTAGAAGACTCATTCCACGCCCATTTATGGCATCACTCTCTATGTGACATAAATAAGAAATATCAAACAACGCTCCATCAATATTGTTGTTTGGAAAATTTTGATTTAGAATAACATGATAGATGTCATGTTGGTTTAAAACAAAAAATGACCAAAGGACCATTTTGTGGACATGGTGAAAGGGACACAAAGCTTCTAAAATTGGTACACAGTTATATGTGTGGGCCTTTTCTAAAATATGAACGAGGTGGGTATTCATACATGATTACATTTATTGATGACGTCAGTAGATATGGTTATGTCTATATGATTAGGTATAAGTTAGAATGTTTTGATTAATTCAAAGAATTCAAGATATATGTAGAGAATGAAATTACTAATGAGGTATTGAAGAGCTGATCTGATCAAGGGGGAGAGTATCTTTACTTGGATTTCATCGACCTTTTTTGGTAGTTTGGGATTTTATCCAAAATTATTCCTCTTTATAAACCCCAGTGGGATGAAGTCACCGAAATGAGACCTCAATACATTAATGATACAATGATTTTAATGGTGAGTTATAAAAGCCTTCCATTATCATTTTGGAGATATTAATTATAGAAAATAGTATACACAGTATATCATGTTCCAAACAATGAGACTAATTGTATCCCATACTAGTATTATACTAGGAAGGAATCTGTGTTTTATAACCCACATTCATAGAGATATGATATGTTTTTTGAGTCTTTAATAGGAAAAAAATACATCAATGTATTAAATGCATCATTATAGGACATATTAAGGAAGATAAAGGATATTAGTTATAAAAAACATTATATAAATGTTTTGTAAGAAATCCAAATCCTACCATTCTAGAGATGGAACACATCCTCTAGATGCATAGTTTATGAAATATTGTCTTTAATACTGTTTATGCTAAAAATATAATAGGTTCTGTACAAGAAATTTTTTTAAAGTTCCCCATGGAAGAATTGTTTCCTAAATTAAATGACTACATAGGATCATAAGAGATGATTGATAACCAAAATGTTATGGTATTATATTCATCAAGGATGGTGAATCATTATTAGTTTAATATAACAGTAATTTTACCTATAAGGTGGAAAATAAGTTCTCAAAGCTACAAGATAACAATAATACATGAATTATGATATAGAATCCCATTATCCGACAATGTTTGGGTTCTAGTCGATCCATCATTTGATCTAAATAAAATTGGGTGGAAATCGGTATTGAAGAAAAAACTACACATGATAGGTAAATTGAATAACTATAAAAACAACTATATTATAATGGGATTACAAACCATGAAGGAATCTATTAAAATTGAACCCTTTCTCCAATTACCATGTTTAAATCCTTTATAATTATACTGGATATAACATCTTTTCAGGACTATGAGATTTTGTATATAGAAGTCAAAATAACTATAAATACTGAAAAACTATATGAATATATGAATATGTCTCAACTAAAATGGATTAAGACTTCATGTAATGAATAATAAGTACGGATGTTATAGTGATCCCTTTGGGGATTCAAGAATGAATCAATTTTTAGAACATTTTCATAGGATGAAGACATCAGATTGTTTGGTTTAATTAAGAATGAAGGTGAGAAATATGTTTATAAGTGACTTAATTGAAGGGTGGTCATTATAAAACACTTGGGGACTGATGGGTCACCCCAATGAAAAGAACATGACTCATGTTCCAATAATTTATAATTCTCATCCAACTGTTACTATGTAGTTTCCTTCATAGACATGCTTGTCGGTGTCACCGTATGGTGGTTGTCGTCATCCTCCTATGGTTTAGTCATATTCCATTATTCACCTTTCCCATGGGGAAAGGGTTTGGGGTTTGACCTTTCATGGATTAAATTTTCAGTCCCTCATAGTATTCTATATGATAGTGTTTTCATGTTATCCCAGAAATTTATATTTCCCTTCATTATCTATATCAGTTGTATATTTTCTTGATGGTGGATCTCTCAACTAATGAGCTTTTAAAAGTGTCACCATTTCACTATCTCTAGTTGGTGGTGATGATTGACCATGATAATCCTTTTCTTTTTTTTCCTGATATTTTATGGGATTATGGATCATTGAACATCATGATTCAAAATCCACAATTTAATGGTCATACTTTTGTATTTATTTCCCTATAAAGAGATCATTTGGAAATCTTGTTCAGGGGATTCTAAAATTTAAGGAGCATGAACTTTCTCCTTTTCTCATTACTCTAGGGATATTAATTATGGGAATTAATTGAGTTCAGTTACATTTTCTATAAGTAAACCTAGGCATGATTTTCCATTTCATAATACATCCATACTCCATGTTGAGGGTATTACACTAGGTCATTTCCTTTGATTGGATGTGGAAATCAAATTCCTTCATGTGGTGTCATCCCATGAAATATTTATTGAGGATTTTCTTGTGTCACCACATCATTAAATGGTATTGGTTAGTCCTAGTGACAACTTTAAATATTGTATTCTTATAATCATAGTGGAAATTCCATGATTTCGTATAGAGTGTAATTTTATGTGGATCATAGTTATTATTTGAAAAATATGATATCTTCTTTTTAGTGTGATTATGGTTGTTCTAGGATCATGTGAGGAGGATAAGGTTGGTCTGATTCTAGGGATGGACTTGTTGGGTGTAAAAATGTCTAGACTAGATTTCCAAGAACTCTCATCTCCTTCACTAGGATGCGATCCTAGTCCATCTAAGGAATGATTTTTAAATTTGAAATCCATGCCACCATTTTATCAATGGGTCCTACAATTCATTATATTTTTACATTGGTTTTTCATACATCTTCAGACGTCGGGTTTTTTATATCCACGTTATTGTGTCGGTGGGGATCATTTTTTTCACCCTTCATCACCATTTATTGTATATGGTATGCCTCTGTTGATCGCATCTCGTGGTGTTTCTTCTGATAAGATTTATTTTTATTGTTTATTAGATGTATCTTTGATTAGGGGTGATGTAAATACCTCATCAAAACCATTTGGGATGGGGGTGATGTTCCTTCATTCTTGATTCCAGGTGAATGTCTTCCTTATCATGAGAAATAGGGTGGCATGGAAGACATCGCAAATAAGGGTTTTGTAGAGATCATCAACATGACCATAAATATTAATTTAATGATTCTATGACTTCTCAGAGTAATCCTATATGATCTCCCAATAAATTCAACGAATTATACATTTTAGATGTTATAGTGGAGGTTCTAAGGGATGTCTCTTCATCTCTACATAATGGCTTAGTGGCAAGTGTGAGAGTCAATCCAATTTATTCCTCCTTCTATACTAATCACTATGTAAAATTATCATATGTGAATTAAGATGATGATGGTCATGGTCCTTTAGCTTTAGCGGAAGGTACTCACTCCAAATTTTAGTCATCTATGGATCATGAGGGAAGGGCTAGTCACTCCAAGGTTACGGATGTCTTGAAGAAAGAGTGAAAAAGATATTATATCAGTAATATTCTAGGATGGAAGGGAATTAACCTCCCTATATAGTTTGGTCTATGATTTTGAGTAATGAAAGGGTTTGGGTGCTTGTGCTAAATATTAATTCATTAAGGATGAGGTATGAAAATACCAATTTAATATTATGATAGTTATTGAAAAAAATATAAGGTTGATTGTCTCTATAAAATTCCTCAAAAGGTTTATTTGTATAATTTCATGCATGGGTTGCCATAAAATAACCACATCTAGATCTTCTATAGGTGAAATTTCATAATGGAAATATCGATGATTTCTACTCAATTTGTTAGATAAAAGGTTTTTATGGTTGGATCTTCTTTTTTTATGCACTTTTTTATGCTATGATAGATCTTATTAAGAGGATGGGACTATGTAAGTAAATATCATCATTTCATCCAAGGAATAATCCCATGTTCATGACTAAACATTTCAATTTTACAACTAATAGATTAGAGGAAAACGGTGGGGTGAAGCATTTCATCAGAAAGATGCATAATTTTAATTTTTCCTTTAGATAGTCTCAAGGATATGGGTTTTTAGAGAAACCTATTCACATTTGGAAACAAAAAAGAGGTATATGATAATTTTGTGTTTATATGATGAATTCCGTTATAATATAAAAGGCATTGAGTGTTCTCTATTTCATGAAATCATTCATTTAGCTCATTTCCTTTCAGATCATCCCTGTATTTTGTTTCACCTCAAGAGGGAGGTTGGAAGACAAAAAATGTTTTTCCCTCTCTAATATATTTCAGGGATAAAGAAGTCTATAAGGGTGTTAAATCCTATTAGGACCAACCAGTGAGGGGATCTTCCTAGATTTTCCTTGTTAATAGTATTAAGATAAACATATTTAAACTTAAAATATGGAATCGAAATAGGAAAAACATTATATTCCCTTAGAATAATTAAATAAGGAAATTTTAGTGATGGAATAGATTATAAAAGAGGTCAAGGATGGTGATATTTTTGGCATTATGGTTGAAAATGAAAATATCATATGTAAAAGGAATGATGAACTTAAGAGAGCTTCAACAAAAAAATCGATATCCATGTGGTTATTGGATGGAGAAAAGAATTAAATATTTTTCAGTCTTGTGTGATAGAGATAACAACCATGAGGAAGATCAAACTCCAACTTGATGATGGAACATTTTTAGGGGACATGGATGTTGGTAGTAAGATAGAAGAAAGACATTTTTATTATTATCTGACTTGTTATCTACAAGAGAAGGTGTGTGTTAGAAGTGTATTAGAAATGAGAGTGTCTTATAAAGAATTTTGAGGTTGGCAGATGAGTGGGATAATTATGATTTGGAGGTCAACCCTAATAAAAATTTGATTAAGAATGTTTTACTTTCTATTAATCAAGAAAGTGCACCTGGTCTAAACAAATATTTTGGAAAATTTAATAAAAATTTTTGAGAGATCATTCTTCTTCAAGTGATTTATGAGGAGAAAAATTATTTCAGGGAAGATATATTCTTAGTGTTGTTTGTGCCTCCAAAATAGTTATTATTCAAAAATTCAAGGACCTAATCATCATTGTTCAATTTATGAAACTTTGTCGCTGTAACATCAGACACAATATTATTACTAATGAAATTAATATAAGGCTATGTAATGTGGTTCTAATAATCATATTGGAGGAGAATAATGGTATCATTGATCGCTGAAATATATAGGGGGTATTACAATTACAAAATTATGGTGTATAACATTAACATGAGAGATATTGTCTCCAAAATCATGATAACAGTGTAAATGGATAATAAATATGATTGAATGAGAGGGTATTATTTTTAAATAACATGGATTTATTTAGTTTCTAGGAATGGCCTTATGATCCTCTATTCAGATACATTGTATCTCCATTATTGTCCATATCTCTTATGGGAACAATTTTTGTGTTCCTTAAATCATTTAAGGGTGTTAATCAGAGAGATCAGAACTCACCCAATTTATTCATTCTAGATTATGAGGCAATTTTTAGGAATTTCAATTGTGAAATAGACATATGAAATTCTCTCCTATTAAAAAATAGTCTAGGGACATGCATAATTTCCCACTTAATGTTTTTTTAGGATATGTTGTTATTTACTAATGGAAGTGAAAAATACATTTAAGGATTCAATAATATTATTCAATGTTCTTAATGATGGGGTGGGTAGAGGATCAACAATCAAAAGCGTGTCATCTTCATTTTATGAAAATGTTTGAATAAGTGTGGCACCATGATTTGGAATAAGATGTCCATTAAAAGAAGGAATCTCATGATGGTTTATATAAGGGATCCTATTACAAAAAAGAAAATTTAAAAATAGTATGTGGATCTGTTTAGTCCAGTTTTTTATTATATTTTTAACTAGAAAAATATGATAATTTCATTTGGGCGATGGATTGTGTTCATAAATTGCATTCTCACATCAATGCTAATGCACAATTTTCTAGTTATCAAAATTCTCAATAGAATTATTAAAATGAAATAAAAAATGATGAATTTCTTCATATGGGATTTCATGCAATAAGGGAAAATCTAATGGGAATAATGGAAAAGAAGGGTGAGGCCCATTACAGAAGGAAGTGTCATCATGCAGAGTGTGGAGTAGAATATTCATGGAATATAGAGGAAGTTATCCTGGGAGGTTATCAAAGAGAAATATACATGTGAAACGTTTTTTAAGGATAATTATAGAGCAGAATGGGAATAATAGAAAAATAATTATGGAAGAATTTTAAGCCTAGCTCTGTGAATGATCGTCCATTTAGACTCCTTGAAGGATATAATGAGATCAGTTTGGAGAGAGGGGATATAAACAATTGTAAAGATAACTAGTCAGGCTCTGTACATTTTTCCCTATATGTATGGTTACAAGTATATATTTTAAATAGGTGAGAAGAAATAATATATTAATTTAAACCACTCTCAGTGAAAAAGATGGGGCCATATATGATAAAATAACTCTCACTGAACAAATGGGCATGTGCATGTTTTCAGCATCAAAATCTATTATATTTAGCTCTCAAGTGCACAGTTCCTCATTTCATGGAGATATTGAGAGTGATTAGTGGGATACCAAATTATTGTGCTAGAATATATTCGGGAAGATATGTTTTACATTATTGAGGATACACAACACATGTCTCGATACTAAATATAATATTCATAAGAAATCATTACAGTTAGATATTTACTGCATGTGTTGGGAGGGACCCAAAATCAAGACATCGTGGAATTAATTTTTTTTGTGATAATGAAATTGATATCCGTGGATTCTCATTATATATATATGAATGTATTTAGTTAAGGGTGGAATATTTTATAATTTCTTGTATTCTTATATTATTAGTGATGATTAATGACAAAATGTGGCACAACTTCAATGTATGTTGTTCTCTGTTCTGTGTTGGGTTATTTGGGAAATTCAAAATAGGCCATGGTGTGAAAACCCAATTTGATCTCAATATCTAAATATGGATATTTAATTCATTTATTGAGGACCTTTGTCTTATTATTCTTGGAGGTGATAATCTAATAATTAGTAGGCATTTCCCCTAAGAGTGGTTCATTTTTCTTTAGATAGGGGCATTTTCTTGAAAAAGCGATGGTTTTAGTGAAATAATACCAGCACAAGTTTCATGTTGAATTTATTAGAAGGAATTTCCCCTAAGAGTGGTTCATTTGGATTTGGTGCTTTCTTAAGGTTTAGAAAAATCTATGGAGGCACAAGTGAGAAATATTATTAATGGTCGCTCTCTTTAGATGTAAGACACTTTAATATTTCCATCACTGATACTGATTAAAAATTTCTTGTTAGATTACTTCATGAAAAAACCAATGCTATATGTTCTATTGAGTATCATATCTTAAATTCTAGGTCTGTCTTTATCTGTGACATAGAGATTTCTCATACTTGGAGGGAAGGGAAATTTTCATCGGATAACCTAGCCCAAAAGGGTATACCAAGTGATAGTATTATTCTTTATCATATCATTGATTCTATTCTTAATGACTTTAACCGTATTGTTAGTGGTTATTTCCTTGGGTTTCACCACTTTATACCCCCAGAGACTCAGGGTTTTGAAATATAATGTTATTTGTGAATGAGTAGTCATTATCCCAATAGTGTATTTAGATGACATAATACTTATTGGACATGACATAATGGTCATATAGTTAGGTAAGGGATCATTGAAAAAGATCTTATCCATGGAGGTATTTGGTTAGTAGGCCAACATATTGTTGATTAAGATCATTCATGATAGATCCAAGAGGATTCTTGGGAAAAGTAATGTTATATCCATTGTCTTGAAAACAATGAGATTTAGTATATAAAACTATAATAAGGGATTTGTTCAAGTGTCACATGGTATAAAACATTTCAACTAAAATGTATCCTAATTAAAAATAATAAAGTAAAATAATGATTAATATCCCGTATACTTCTGTTATAGGATAGATCATGCATTCAATGTTATATACTAGTCGTTAGGTTTTCTATAACCTGAGTGTGTTAGGAAGATATCAAGAAGATGTAGGTCAAAAACATAATTTTGGTGTTAATGATATTTATATGTATCTAAGGAAAACTAATGATATGTTCCTCACATAAATATTTTATCATGATATTTACATTATGGTTTATAAAGATTCTAGATTGTAGACTGATAAAAATGATTGGAAGTCAGTGTTAGAAATATCCTTAGACTAAATTGAGGGGCAGTGAGATTGAAAAGTTAATAATAACCAAATTTCACTAATTATATAGTGCTTAACAAGTATATAAGAGCTTCTGATGTAGCTAAAGAGACTATTTCGATAAAAACGTTTTCTATGAACTAGATGTGGTGCATAATATTAATGTCCCTATCATTTTATATTGTGATAATACAATAGCACTTGGTCTTGTAAAGTATTTAAAGTCACACTAAGAGACAAAGCACATACTATAAATGTATCACCTCTTGATGAATTACTATCAAAGTACTGAATTCATTTTAATAATTTTTATGTAGAGTAAAACATGAAAATATTCGTGACTAATTCATTATCTCAATAGATGTACACATATCTTGTGAGAAAAATTATACAAATGTTTGTTAGTATTTGGATCTAATGTAAGTGGGAGTCCGTTGGAGTTTATTCCCTATATGAAAACTACATATGATATAAAAGTACTGATATTAATTTTTTTATTTGTTAATAATATTATTTTCGCATAATGACTATTCTTATAAGGGATATTTTACGTGATAATGTACTAAATATCAAATGTGCATTGAAAGGTCATAGATGTTCCCCACTATGATGAGGACCTAGAAGCTTCATGAAAATATTATAAAATACATGATCTAGAATAATATGATGTCATTTTATTGGAATAAAATGATATATTCCGTCATGGGCAAGTTATCATAAGATATTAAGATATTGTCTCTACTTTTCCATCATTGGAAGTCATAAGAATGTATCTGATAATGACATGAAATTCAAGTAGGAATTCCAATTTTTTATATATTTCGTTGGATGTTCCTTTATTTTGATGCCAATAATGATCCAAAGACAATATGATTATTAATAATGCATAACACGAGTCAAGCAATTTGATATTTTTCCATAAACTATGATGACATTTGTTCATGGTGATGTGGGGTGCATTGGGGACTCACAACTTATATTGGACTATTTAATAACATGAGAAATAATTTTCTTTTAATTTAATTTAATTGTAGTTAATATCTTATAACATCTAATGGAAATCTTACTTCCTTATTAAATAGAATAATATTTTTCTAGAAAGTTCATTTTCATAAATACAAATAATGAGACATAAAGCACATAGATCAATGACAAAAACATTCAACATGCTTTATTAATGATATCATAATAAAGGGATTATATTTCCTAGTGATAATTCAAGTGTGTTTTTATGTCATTATGAAATTAAATTATTTCCCTATGACTTCCATGGAATGTTTTTATACTCTAGGGATTTTGGAATAATTCCATTGGGAAATAGTCTTAGAGGGTTACACACTAATTATACGAGAGACATAATATTAAATTCTATATGAATTTAACATGTTGGATAAATATTATTCCAATATTTGTTTAAAAAATTATTCACATTAATTTGATCAAATATATCCAATCATGAGTTAATCAATTGAACTTTCTGAGTTTAGTATTTAATACTTATTTATTTTCTATTTCTGGTTAATATAATATTTAGTTATTAATTTGTGAAAAATTCAGTGATATTTATTTATTAAATAAATAGTGACTATTTAGGGTGTAATGAATATTAGGAAGGATGGGTAGATTGATTTTAATGGGATGGTGAGAAATAAAATATTAAATAATATTTGAATGAATATAAATATATTTATTCAAGGAAATAGTATTTATTGTGTCCATGATTTTAGTACATACCGTGTAAATGATAATAATACTATAATTATTTATAATTGGGGTTTGTCTGGGATAAAAATTATCATAAGGGTCCATGTGAAATTATTATTCTCTAATGATAACTCTATTTAAATCATATTTTGATATACTATAATTTCATATAAGTTATAATCAAGGTTCAAAAATAATTTCAAAGAATATCTCTCAATCCCTAGAGTGATAACTTCCCTATAACACTTTTAAGAACAAATGGATATCATCATCCTACACGCTCTCTATTATAAAGAGAACCACAGGAGTGATTCCACATAATGAAATTCTAATGTTGAAAAAAATGAAACTAATAAGTTTTAGGATCATATATTATGGAACGTGTATATTTATATCAAGATGTTCATGGTTTTTTGGTGTACATATGGATCAATTAATGATGTAATCCTCTACTAATTCCTACAATACAATTTATGTATTATATGAAGAAATTATAAAAATCATAAATGAATTATGAAACACATCAAAATTAATTTATTTATGAAAATAAACTAATAATAAATTATTTTTGATGGTCATTCCTTCTTATGCCTAGTATAATAATTAATTTGCATTTTATTACCACTATCCCTCACTTTATTCATCATAATTATCTTATATTATTCAATGATTATGAAAAAAATATGAGTTGGTTATTCATGTTATGTTCTTTCTCTATGCCCAAAACCATCTAATTTTAGTTTGTGAATAGATTATATAGAAGTAGAGTAATGTGGTGAGGTATATTCATCTAAATATAAGTAGAATAAAAAATCTGATAAATTATTCCTTAAAAATATTTATTTAAAATTCAATCATCGAATTTGTTATTATAAAAGGGAATGATGTGGTACGTGGGAATATTAAATTCCATTATTGTGGGACTTACTTACATATCTCATTTCTCTATTATACAATAAATTTATTTTTATTTTTTATTTTTTCATGAGTTTTATGATTTTATATCTTATGTTTTCAGTATTTTATACATTTCACCTCTTCATTTTTCCTCTATGATGTGTTGTGGCCTCGCATACTATACAATTATAGAGTAACAATCTCAAAGGGTGTGGTGGTGGGTTTTTTTATGTCACATTCTTGACTTATTTTTCATTTTATTTTCAATTAATGAAGGGAAGGATGAAATGGATGTGTTTAGGTGGTTTTCAAAATTTACATGAAAACCATTTCTTTATTACATACTCCAATTAAATATATATCATTCCCTTATCTTAGTTCAAAAAATGTAAATTTTATTTTGATAAATAGAGGAACGAACATATTATTTTCTGATCGTTCTTATAGAATGTTTCATGCTCATGTAAATACTATATTCACTACCCTATAAATATTTACGATAAGGTGATCAATGCCATTCAATGGTAATTAGAATACATTAAATTAAAAATCATATGTAAAGTAACTGATGAATGGTAATGAGTGAATTATCAATTAGATTTATAATATCATTATGATACAGTAAAGGATCCCATGAAACCAAACCTATAATATATCACATTCCTAGTACATTATGTATTTTCTATTTTACATAATTTTTTTAATTTACAAAACATATTATAATATTACATTATTTTAACCCTTTTAAAAATACTATTAAATTTTATGAATTGACACCCATGAAGAATAAATAATAATTAGATCTCTCTATGAGAAAACAAATGGCCATACACAATGATATATCCCACTGGGATTGTCAATTTTATTGACAATTACTAGGAGAGAAACCTATTCCAATAACATCACTCAAAAAATGATAGAAGATATTAATGTTTATGTTAAGTCCCTAATTATGACTAAGGAGTTTAAAAAATTAGTTTATTTTGAATAACCTACTATATTTAATATTGGAAATGATGCTAGAAATATTTGTAAGTCAAAGAAATATTTTTATGGTTTAAGTTAATTATGATGTTTATGATTGTAGAGGTTTTATGTGTTCTTGAGGTCACTAGAATTCAAAAAAAGGAAGATTATCCAAATTCTATTATAGTAATAAATACTCATAGAAATCAACCATATTCATTATTTAAGTTGATTACAAATTTTTTATATAAATTATAAAGTATTTTCTAATGATTTAATTACTCAAAAAATTAACTTTTTTGATATTCTAGTTCATGGGGAAGTGAGAAATTTCATAGGCTTTTAAATTACTCATTTAAATTATATTGTATTTCTTTAATAAGAGAAATATTCCTAATAACTATTTATGAAATTTGGAATGGGGTAATCTATGAATTAATCTTCTATAATATTGATGGGAAAAGACTTTTGATGGATAGTGAGGGTAAATATGTAAATCAAATAGTATTTATAATACTTGTTAAATGTTTTATCTATTTGACTACATCATGACTTGAAATCATCTTCATTATCTCATTTTATTCTCAATATAAAATGGCATGTAATGAATCTCAACTTTTTACAATAAATATATTCTCATGATATTTCATATGTCTTTTTAATTATGGGTTTACCTATTATAATAATGTAATGATTAATATTTATAAATTTACTACTATTTTTTTGATAAAGGTGTTGTTAAATTGGGAATCCACAATTAGTAGAGCTAAATTCATTGGAATAATTGTGTCTCTTAGATGTGGATGAAGATAAATTTTATGAAAAAATATTAATAAAAAATCAATGAATCTTATTGAAACTCAATAAATGTTTCAGATGATGTAGATAAATTCATAGTTTGATAAACACATGGTGGAAGTCAACTAGATGTTTTTATAAACCAATAATAATCAAGGTTCTATTAACCAATATTTTTTTTAAAAAAAATTATAAAATGGAATATTTATATGAAGTAATATTTTATAAATAATAATGTTGGACATGTTATACCAAAATTGGTTTTTTCTATTAGAAAGGGGAAAGTGGGTAATGTTCTTCCAAAAATACTGATTTGAGAAATATTTTAAAAATATATGAAAACAGTAATATTTAAAACATATATCACAAGAGGTCATGATATATATTTTATCAGCATATATATAATTATTCTGATTTTTCAGGTCAATGGGGGAGAAAAAAAACTAAATCAATATATATATATTCCTTAGAAAAGAGGTTATATTAACCATAATAAAAATAAAAAACATTTCCCCAAAAATATTTATAATATATTGAAAGGGAAAATTCTAAAAGAGATTTTGTGAAATCACAAGTCACATGGGTGTGTGAGTGTAGAACTATTAATTTTGAATGATCATGTGAAGTTCCCCCAGATATGAAAGTGTGATATAATTAGTGGTTGGGTAAATCAATGTGATAATAAAAAAACTTTACACCCAATATTATAATAATTATTATTCTAGTTGATGTGTAGGTTTAATGAGTGAATCTAATCCATGATGATGATATATAAAGAGTTTGAAAAACCAAACATAACATAAAATATATATAGGGTTCATACACTTTTTACCAAGTGGATAATCCTTGGTGCTCAATGGTTTTGATCCTTCATCACATGCCCTTGTGTTGTTATCAACAAGGAACTGAGGAAATAGGATATCAGGGTGATCTTTGAAAAAACTATTTATAATAATGATGAAAATAAGTAAAAAAATCAATCAATGTTTCACATCCCTCCTCAAGTTCCTCCATAGAATAAATTAATTGTACATTGATGTAACAACCCACATTCTCACAACCATATACCATTTTCTAGATCAAGGGTGATAATTGACAATGTGTGCACCTGACTATATGATAGAGGATTATAACTATCATTTGGGAGTCTTAGGAATTATCATGGGGGAATTAAAACACATATTTGAGTTTAAAAATAAAGAAAAACTAAATGAAATCTATAAAAAAAATATTCAGTCAATGTATACATAGTAAAAAAACAAGAATTAGGCAATAAAAAATATAATACTAAAGCATAAAATTATACATCCCAACTAGTCACCCACTATGCCTACAAAATATATAACATAAACAATGAATAAAATAATGGAGGATGTAATACCATCCTTGATTCTCATAACACACATATCATGACATTTTCTAAGTTATCTTTATAAATGATCTAATGTGGGGCCTCTACACTACAAGAACATGTGATAAATGCTATCTTCTTCGTTACTAAGTGACATGGGAACTCTCTTTGGGAGTGACTAAAACTTAGTAGGGAACCAATGATGTGTCAAAACATAATTATTAAATAATATTTGTGGACATGTGATATGTTCATAATAATGAATATAATGATATATCAAACAAAATAATAAATGTTGATCATTAGGTTCTAAAGAGACCCTTGGGATCGACCATAACATTTTTTTCTAGCACCATATGTCTATGAAAAAATTGAATATCATGCCAAGGGTTTGAAACACTCAAACCCATAATATCATAATAGGTATATAAGATCACTAATGGGGTTGATTTTCCCACCTATATTATCAAATATATACATATCATTAATTATTGAGGGGAATTATTCCCACCCATCCATCTCATATAGTATCATGTGAAATAAGTAGATTATAGGAAACATACATTGAATCAGGGAATCCTCAGGAATCTCAGAATTATTCTAGGGAGTATTTTAGGAAACCATACATCATCATACAATATCACTAGATCCTAGGATAACTGTATACATCATGTAAATCATTTGGTGTAATGAAAATTTTTTATATATCCCATGAACATAATTAGATATCTAGTATAAGTACTACATCCTATATAAACTAGGTATATCATTAAATTTTAGGCATATCTTCTAGATCATAGGAATCATAGTTATCTCGTAATATCATGTATAATCACTAGATGATAGGCACATCATATGAATCTCATAGTTATAAGATCTATAGAGGGGTCCTATGAATTCTATACAAATCTCATATATAATTATGAGAAACAACTATATCCTAGGATACAACCTATGAATTTGTATATAATATCCAGTGTGATCACTATACACATGGAATCTTTGGAATCTAGTTTATCATCATGCCTGACTAACATATCCTAGGGAACATCCCGTGAATTTTATATAATATCATGTTTGGTGGACAACATCAATCTATAAAAATCACACACACACACACACAACCACGAATGGTTATCTTCTTTATCCCAGCACACATAAACCCAAATATCCTCTCAAAAATATTACCCATCCCCATCCAGAAATCTATACCTAGATAAAAACATTGATATTTGGTTCTATGGTGACACCTATAATTGATAACAACTTCTTTAATAAACAAACCATATATTCTGTCAACATGACAGTGGGGAACACACTAAGGTCCTCTATGTATCAGCATTATATGGATACCCTATAGGGCCCCCCAATTCCATTCTCACCCCTTGTGATTTTTCTCATTGATAAAAGGGAATGACCTCCCTCATCATCCCCATAATATTGTTAATGTCTTATTTTCTTCCTAAAAAAATCCACACGACCAATATTTTAGGAGAGATTATATAATAAACATCTCACTTCGCAAGGTCATCCTAGGTTAGTCCACTCCTGAAACATATCATAAATATTCACAGGGTCTTCCAACATTATTCCATGCATACCAGTGGGGTAGATTCACTCCCCCCACTCTATAATCAAATACCCTGAAGGGTTTACGGAATCTCAAGAGTCTATTTCAACTTTCACAATGAATGCTTCTCAGAATATCAATTCTCATAACTCAGGGGAAGAAAAGGAATGATATCTCAGTTTACATAATGAACCATTCATCTCAATTTTTTATAACCCTATAGGGTCCCCATGTCATAAGACACAATTTTATCATCAAGGCCTTATCTAGGGTTGCTGAGGTATCACACTAGTGGCAAGGGTCTATTACACTCATTCCACATGTCGGAGTTCAAGAAACAAATTCATCCAAAATTTATTATCGATCTCCCACATAATGAAATCCCAAATAACACAAGATTTATAAAGTAAATACATTTAATATAGAGATATATTAATGGAAAAACAATTTCATAATGTTTTATTTCCTTTATAAAAATCCAACGCACTCAAGTCCAAGCTCATCCCATCATAATTTCATCTCTCTGTACTATATCTCAAGTCACAACAAAGAATTCAGATTATTATAACAATTAAAAATAATTTTAAAATATTATTCAAATATTAATAATTTCTTAAAAACTCATCCAGATATGTCTACTCATAGAATTCATGATAAATGGGGTGTAGTCCACTCTTCTAATGCTATTGAACTTATACTATGAAAAAACCCAATATAATTACTTTGTTTAGTATCCAATTTCATCCAATTTTTGATGAATGCCTAAATAAATTTATCATGGTACATACATTATTCCAAACAACATGAATCAATGTGTTAATCTTCTCATCTTGTCATATAGTCACACAATTAAAGATCCCTTTGTACATGAGATTCAACCATGATTTAAGGAAATCATTAATGAAACCCTATGTTAGTGAAAATGAATCTTGATGAAAATATATATAATAAGAATATGGTATGTAGTGGAGATACCATTCCTCAAATTGCTAAATGAATGTTAGGAAATTACCCCTTTTATAGGGGGATTGAACGAGAAGAAAGTGGAAAGAGATCCCCTAGCACAACCACACACGAGGGATGGGAAGAGGTATGTGATTATTCAACGATATAGAGTGGAAAAAAGATATTTCATACTTTTTAATGAATTTAGGGTAGTCAAATTTTCATTATATATTTTTTCAGACCATTTTTAAATCATTAAAACCACATTAACCATGTTTTTACACCTAAAAATGTTTTCCCACATGGTTTTCTAGGCATGAATATTAGAACTTTCCAACCTCCACCCACTAACATGGTTTGGATGAATAGTTTTCTATACTGTTTAAATCCATATGAAATATTAAAATTACATTTTTTTCATTATTTCTATACAACTATACACAAACCAATCATTGACACCAAATGGTAAACCAACCCACCTAGATTAACCTCATAGTTTTCCTCAACAATATGATAACTATGTAATTAGGAAAAATGATTTCAAAAATTTAAAAATTCATTATTAATCTCTTGATATTCCACTGAGTACCCGAGACACATCTGGAGTCTTGATCCATATCCAAAATCATCATCCAAATACACTCAAACTCTCAAAATCCTTATCTAAAAAACGATTCTTAAAAAACTTGTACAAGATAAAAAATTGGAATTTACTCTACATTTTACAAATCATAATGACACGATTCACTAAAAACTCCAAAAAATAGAACTAATCATACTTAATAGGACTCAATGGTCTTTAAACCATAAAACCTGACATATATAGGCCATCAATTCCTCATCAACATGCCATGATCTATCCCTAGATTTATAATGATAATCCATGGTTAATATCCAAAAATAAAGTGTATTATACATCAGAAAATGATCTAAATTCTCATCACCATCACTATGAGATGGTTCTTAATGACACCCATATTTCTCAAGATACAAATGTGTCACCAATTAAATAATTCACAAGATTGTGGTGATCCTCATTATATAACCAAACCCATAAGGGAAAATTTGAAGACTTGATACTCCTAACCACAACAATCATCTAGTGAATATTATTTCTGTGTAGTCTAATGATATACACATTTCAGTTTCTATTTCACCACACATAATTTGATGTAAAAACACTGATCAATCATCTTATGTCCAAACCATTTTCAAAAATGATTACTCTTTCACACTAATTAATTTTCTCATCACTCAATAATTATTACCCTAACCTCAAAATAATATCAAGATCATATTAACAACCAAATTTATGTTCCAAATAGACAATTAATGTAATTATATGGTTGGATGCTCAACCAACATCACTAGACCTTACTATTTCACCTTGAGCATCGATACTCCATCAATTCGACACCCCCGTGGATCATATACCAAATAAAAATTGTTTCTAATTATAATTCATATACACCATGAAAATAAACATCCAGACTGCAAATATGATACTATCTAGTGAAGTAGGTAAAATTAGATCCACCCACTCATCAACAATAAAATGATATCACAATAATACATCAATCAGTATTATCACACCCACAATCTTACCAAGATGATGACATATATCATTCACTGATAATACATTACCTAATATATGGGTGACCTCTTTTCACTCTAATAAATGAATTAAAAAATATCTATTTCCCACACTCCATCAATTAATTTACATAATTAATAGACATGGTTTTCTCGATCAAACCTTATAGATATTGTGAACATCTATTTATACCCACTACCATCTTAATATGAAAAAGATCCACAAAATATGTTTAATTTTCATCTATAAAAAGTTATAAAACCTCTATAAATTAATGTTCACTCCCCATCATATGGATTTAATTATTCCAGTCATTGATAACCACCTTTATAGATTCCAAAATAACAATCAAATTTTTTCTCTTGAGCCACACTCACCACATGTGAAACCCTGACACCATCCATCCATGGTGGAATCATCATCATAGAGGGACACACTCACATTTATATTGCAAAACCTGATAAAGAATTCCCAAAAAACATTTCATAAAACCCAATGGTCCTCAACCCACACATGGCCACCAATATTTGATAACAAAAATAGGCACTACACATAACCATAATGTACTCACCTTCTCACATAAACAACATTCCCAAAAAATCCATCTCAACACACAAAATCCTCTCATAATTCATATTAGCCACATAAAGATCATTCTCATAGGTTTATATCCACTATTCATCTATGTCTCATATGAATCAAACAAACGTATGCTCTCGTCTACATGCACACATTAGCGACATTATAGTCCACCAATGGATAAGATGTTGAGAATGTGTGTCTAATTATATAATTAAATAACTATTTTTATGTTTTAAATATAATATATAAATATTAAACCCATAATAAGAACTATCCACGATGTATTGTTGCTGAAAATTAATTGTGTCTCAATGTGGAGGATGTTGTCCACACACATGAAAGAGTTAGATTTTTTTTTCCCTTTTGATTTAGAAGATGTGGTAAAATTTTGTTCCATAATAATAATAATAATAATATAGTTATATTAATGATACTTTATTAACATTGTTTTTGTGGATATAGTCTGTTTATAGGACATGGAATATGAAATAAAATTGAAATAGGTTTATTAAGATCTACAACTCTTCTTTGAGAAACTTCCTTTGGATGACAACTTAATCCATGATGGATTATTCATAATAGAATAACACAAGTTCTATGATCAAATAAAGGAATATAGAAAGTTCAAGGATTTTATATTTTCTAAGCTTAAATTATAAAATTGTTTTAATAAGGGTGGAGTAAAGGTTCCCTATTATATGTTTATGGATGTACACACAAAGAATTTATTAAAAGATTTCAATTATATAATGTCAATTTCATGGGAAATTGGAACTAAATTGATACTAATTTGAAATTAGGTTATTATATGGTAAAAATATATTCTACCAAAAAACATTTGAAATGTTTCAATTTAAATTCTTCCCTTATCTATTTTTTTAACACATCTTAATCCCATTTAACCATAACTTTAGTAACAAAAAATATATTTTTTTAATATTCAATATAACCAACAATTATGTTTAACATCTTAAATTATTTTATTTATTATGATCACATATTTAGAAATTATTTTACTAATTTAAATTTTAGTAAGTTGTTTAATTAATGTTTAAATGTGTGTGCAAACCGCAATGGAATCATATTTTAGAAAAAATCCATTTTTTTGCATAAAACGTCATTTAATTCAATTAATTTCCGTGTAAAAAAATTAAAATGAATGTTAAAATATATGATTTAACGTATAATATATATATATATATATCATTAAACCCATAAAAATATTTATTTATTTAATTTATAAATATAAAAAACATCTTTTATATAAAAATACGTGTTAGAAAAAATGTGTTTTGGACCCTAGACATAAAATTATACTAGAACCAAGTATAATGGCGATTATTATTTAATTAATTATAATATTTAAAATTATATGATTTGTTTTTTACATTAATGAAAAATTTATAACATAATGTAACTTTACTTGAAAATAAATTATAGTTTTTTTAAAAAATAGTTGTTTCATTAATCACTAAAATATAAATCATTATTTAAAATTCTAAATATTAACCCAAAAAAATATGGGATTTATAATATAAAAAAATATGAATAATATTTATTAAATTTCTATTAATTTTATATAATTTTCATGTCAATAAAATTAAATAACAACATTTTCTAATGAAAACGAATTTTTTATGAAAATAAATTGTTGAAGCATAAAATGACATTAATAAAAATTTAGTAAAAACTTATTACTCCTTAATCAATGAATTTTCATCATCAATAAAAAATGTTTCATTATAATGTGTTCATTAATATTCATGTGTATTAATTTTATGACTATATTATAAAGGGTTATTAGGTCAGGGATTATTTAGACTCAGGGTTTAGTGTAAATAAAATACATTGAACAATTGTAATTTATTTAAAGAAAAATATATTATAAAATATTAGGGTTGTATAATTTTCCTAACCAAAAACATTTTTATGACTAATACTATTAAATAATCCTAACACACTTGATATATTTTGCACATATGTAGAAAAAATATTCATATCTTATACCATTTTTCTTTGAATTCATCAAATAATATTTTTATCAAACTTTGAAATCTTCCATGGTCATTTATCTATTTTTGATTTATGGTGATTAAAGAATGATCATTTTATTCTCCCAAATATTTTTAAGATCCAACTTACAATTATATAAAATTGTTATTATCATAGTATTATGAATTTTAATAAATAATCAAAATTTATAGGATCAAACTAAGATTAGGTTTATGCTTCTTGATGAATCCTTCAAAAAGTTTAAATAACCCTAATAAATCCAATGATCATTTTTCTTATAAATCATCCTTGTATATTTTCATACACTAACTATTAATTTATTTTTAAAGAACTATGATATAGTTTTTTTCTTTGAAAACATTCTTCCTTTTGATAAATTTTCTACCTTAATGTGTAATATATCAATCCAAATAATTTTTTTATAAACATAAAACAAACTCCTGAATGGAATTATCATGAACTATTTATAAAAATCTCCTAATGTGATACGTGTCTAAATAAAACACCATTATATAGTATGAAAATATTTAGATTCATTCCACCCTTTTTATAAAGATCAACACTATACAAAACTAGTTTATATTTCTTATTTCTTATCTCCCCCATTGTTAACTCAATTCATGCTTTCCCATTATAATTTCCACTCATCAAGATCCCTATAATATGTTTTGGAAAAATTTGGAATGTTGATTACATAATTATTAATTAATTTTATAGGATTTATATTAAACACATCTATAACATATTTTTTTTAATTTAATGAACCATGTGGATAACACAATGCTTAATTGAAACGTATCCATTGGAAATAAATAATTATTCAATTGATATAATGGTTTGTAAATGAGTGATGTCTGTTTTTATTAATTTATATCTTTGAGAATATATATTTTCATTATTGGTTCATGAAAAATGATTTCTCACATAGGCCCATAATTGGAAAATTAATGTCTTATTATAATGTATATGATAATTTGTTGAATTTATAAAGTTGATCTATTGTGAGATGTGGTGATGCAAGTAATATTTAATTTTACAATTTACAAAAAAATATAAAGACATAGAGTTTTGAAAACTATATATCATCATGTTCAAGGAATATAAAATTAGATTAGGATTGTATGTTTCTAAATATGTCTCAATTTTAGATGAATACATGGTATTTAACTATTTATGTTTTTGTTTCCAACACAATAATTGATCAAAATTGTCTAATTATTTGGTAAATATATTGGAGAAGTCCCTATATTAGAAAGTAAATATTTTGAAGTGTTGAAAATAACTTTTCTGATGTTTTAGACTATTAAAATAAATTCTCCCATGATGATACGTGTCATAAACAATATTAATGTATATGTTATATAGAAATTATTTAGTTAGACATCATTCCACCACTGGTATTTTCAAATTCATAGTTCATGACTATAGATAAAGATTCCTAGCATTTATGAAATTACATGAGGATCATGTCCCAATTAAGGTTGTTATTTATTTTATTTTATACTAAGGTTTATCATGTAATGGTTACAAAGTGGTTTTAAGGACATAATTTTAGGACTAGAATTGGATTATTAATACTGATCCATATTACACATTAATGCTTGGGTATAATAAAATCTGTATTTTAAATATTCATTTAATTGAATTGGATTGGAAATTATTTATAAGACATAATATCTAATAAGTTGTAAAAATATCATAATTAATTTTATTATTTGGCAATTCATTGTAAATGAATCATGATTTTCAAAAAATTGATTTTAATTGTTTAGTAACTATATGTACTCAATTATATTTGAAGTAACTGCACCATATTTTTTAAAATACCAAAATATATATATATCAAAATTTTCTTGAATATTGATATTATATTTGAAATGATGTTTCTTATTTATTATATTAGATTTAATTAGAATCGTCTTGTTCTATGAAATTGTATAGGGAAAAGAGGAAAATATTTTTGACTTTAGAAATCATTTTTTCAAATCATACATGAGGATAACTCTAGTTTTATATTAGTTATTATACATAAAAGAATGTAGTTTTATTCAATATTTTATTGAAATATTCTGAAAATGGTCTTGGTTTTTTATGTCAATAAAAATATATATTCTACAGAAAGATTTAGGAAAATGTGTCTGATTGAAATGAAATAATTTCCTTGAAGAAGTGATATGATCAAATAATCTTTCCATATTGATTTTACTTCTTAGTGGTTTGTAATATGTGTCAATGAACTTCAAAAGACCTAGGATACATTATTGTAATGAGACAAATATCTTTGTTTTAAAATTTTGAAACATCATATTAGCTTTGCGAATCAGGTGGTCATCGGTGTTACCAAGTATTTCAAAGGATCTAGAAATTAGAGTTTTATTGCAGAACCTTATATATGGTTTTATATTTCCTAACAATTTTTACTACCATGTTCAATAATTTAACTGAAAGTAATATTCCAATAGGAACTATTACATGTGATTAATTTGGATGATTCCATCCCTGATGATACACTATAATAAAACATAAAATTTCACATATCTTTACTTATAATTAACTGTGATAATCCCTTAAAACCCTTTTAAAATCTAAGGATTTAACAAATTTTCATATTTTTGTTTTATTTTATTGAATAATGAAATTTTTTAAATTTTTTATTCTACTGAAAAAAATAAATTCTTTTTTAAATCAATAATTAAATGATATTTTTTATTGAATATAGAATTTATTTTATTTTTTATATTTTTTAATTTATTGATTTCAATATATTGATTTAATTTTTTTTCAATGGAATTACTACTAGGCTAATAAATAGAGAATTGGGTATTTTACTCCCTACAACAAGGTATAAGATACATTACATGTGCTTTATAAATGCTAGACACCTCATTGCCTTTAGTAGAGGTCCTCCACAAGTGCAGTATCAAGGTTCATACTACCACATCACAATGAATTTAACACCAGTCCAAAACAAAACAAATTTTTCTACTAGAACAACCATGTGACTTCTAATAAATTCAATTAAATACATAATATTCAATTTATTCTGTGTAAAAAACTATGAAATGCATCAAGATGTCGAGGTAAATTGGCAAACAGATCTAATTCAACCAACCTACGAAGAAATATTGACATGCTTGAAGATCCCATTAAACATTATTCAAGTGAAAAAACCAGACACAACACCTAAATATATTTTAATATATAGTGGTTGAAATGATCCACCACAACTAACTAACCACAAGTCGATATATTAAGATATCAAAAGAAGAAATATTTTCATACCATGGATACCTTCAATTTGTACTAATCACGGATGAAATCAGTTTTCAAATATGTATGTTTTTTAACACTTAACTGCAGAAAATTTAACATGACTATGGGAGAATCGACCAGTCATTTAGAAAAATTGATACTAACCTTCATCTAAAGATGAGATCTTCATGAATAATAAATTAAAATTAAAATAATCTCAAGGATCTGAGTTAATAATCATGATTTTTATTAAATGATTTATTATTAATGATTATCATTCCTCATTACTCTTATTGTTGATGATTTAAGAAAATATTTAAAAACACAGTAGGTGATCAAACCATTTCTTGTAATGGACTACTAAAGGAAGGTGTTTTCTATAGGCCAAATTTTTTATTAGAAAAATTAAAATTGGGGAGATCCTATCCATTATTATAAAATTAAAAATCTAAATTCCCAAAACATGCTTTACTAAGAGTTTAATTAATGTTGAGTTTTTTTAATTATGACCAAAGATCACTAGATTTAATTTTCAAGATGAATGATTATATAATGGTATCATTAATCTCCTTAATATTAAGGAAGGGTAAAATAATGTGATCTCTTTGACACATAAGGTTACCTTATAGATCTACAGGCTATGTTATGTTGATTCCCACATTAAAAAGGTCTTATAGAGCTAAAACAGGTTTCATTAAGGTGGACGATGCACTCTATAAAGGTCAAATAAGAAATTCATGAACTATGTATGATTAAGTGATGAATTAAAAAGTGTATGTAAGGATAATATCGACATAATTATTGTTTTATAATAGAATATATCCACTTGAATGTAAATAAATATATGTAATTATCTTAAAGAACATGCATTATGGTAAAAAAATGTTGCAACTTATCATGTAATTATACCAAACTCCACCCACATGCTCCATCACGGTATAGGTAATGGTCCAAATTATTTATAAAGGACCAAGATGATTTGAGTAATGGTAATTTGAGGTTTCTGAATACTCATTTAATGGTATTTTCCCAAGGTACGGTTCTCATGTAAGGGTAAATTCCACCTTGTAATAGTACCAACACATCTACATATAGGTTTGAACGATAGTACCAAATCTATATATGGGTAACCATAAAAATCATGGAGCTAATAAGAATTAGGGAAATTCTCTTAGATGAGGGTATTTTCTTTAGGCCCATTACATTAATAGAGTATTAAAATCAATAATTTCTAAAAATTATTACATTGAACATAGAATTAAATATTAATACCTCTATTTAGACCAAATAAGAAAAAATATCCAACTAAAAATCCTCATGGAGATCATCAAATATAAGAAGAAGTTGGAGATCATGGGGGAGTATTGAGAACAAGATTGGGGAATCAAGACTCCCAACCCATTGACCAAAACCCTTAATCTATTCACATGTTGGAGATCATAGATTAAGGGAGTCGATACATGAATTTGACGAACCATTCAATGGTTTGAACAAAAAAAGGAATAATGAATTGTGACTACAAATAAATAACAATTCACATGAGAGATATACGTTATTCATATGAAATGAACTAACTGTGTTACAATTATATCATTATTTAATACATTTATAATTATGTAATTCTCTAGTGATGGAACACTAATCCATTAGTGATCGAGTGGAAGATATTCCCCTTACCCCCACATGTTAGTTAATTATAATCATCAATTCATTATATATTTAGCTAACCTCTATGAATTTATTTGAAGGTTTAGAAATTGGGATATTTATTATAATCAATTTTTTTCTTTCTTCTTCCATCCTTCATTAGATTACACACACCAACTACATATGTTCTTTCTAATTATTACTATCATGGGAAGTGGGTTGATCCAATGTTTATTCGAGATTAATAATCATTACTCAAGGTGAGATTAGACATTCTTGAGATTACATAATCCCATTGGTTTAGATAAAACAACCATATAAGTGGGATCAATGTGACATATTCTAATATAATCAGGAACATGAGATTTAAAATATAATAATGACTTAGTAGTCCTGGTGATGGGGAATCCAATTTTACATCCCTATTATTAAAAATTCATATTAAAAACAATATAATTCAATAGTTATTTTTTAAAAATGAACACATTAAAAAAAACATCAAAAACACAATCCTATCAACAGAAAAGCTAACTAAAACTATCAACACATTAATTTTAGATGAAAATATTATTTTTTTAAGATCCCCATGAAAAGACTCACATTAACCCCTTGACATTTTCATTGAGGCTAAGTTCAAGTTACTAGTATGTTTTATATTATTTTAAGACATGAATAGATCTAGTTTATCTCAACTCTTCTGATTTGATCCAGTGTTTGAATGAACTATGATGGAATGAATTTTGAATTTCTGAACAACTGATGAATTTGAGATATGTATTACACAATTCCATTGAATTAATCTCTATAATCATCTAATTATTTAAACAGTGTCACTGTATGAAGTGAAATATATGGAATATAATCTTGAAAATTTTAATATATCTCTATGATAACTAGATACAGATATCATAATAATTAATAATCATCTTAAATAAAAATAATAATCATTTATATTTGTGGTTAAAACTTATATGATCCAATTTTTTTAGCAGTCTTATGCATTTGAAGGAGAAGATCCTAACTGATATTTAAAAATATTTGATGATGTTTTTTTAAATTCAAACCATGAAGAGTTTCATAAAAATATGTATTTTATATGGTTACCCCATTATCCCTTGAAGAATTGGGCATGAAGTTGATCTACAACCTCCAACATGGATAGTGAATCCATCCTCTTAAAAAACATCCGTACATTATGGAGTTCCCAATAAAGGAAATAGATATATAGAATTAATTAAGAATCTGTAAAACACCAAAATTATTCTTCAGAAATATTAATGTTTTTAAAATCATTTTTACCACACCACACATATTAATATATCAATTTTTAGGTATTATTTTACCCAGGATTAAGTGAAAATGACTAGATCCTTCCGGATGATTTCTCTAGAGGTTCACTTGTTGAAACATCCTCTACTAAAGTCATAAGGATAATTGGGAGGATTTTAAAAATAAATCTATGTAGTTTAGTCTAAGAACAAAAAAAGGGGAGTAATTAATCAAAACATTTATAAATCTCATATATTTGGAAAAAATTATAAACTAATATCTCTTGTGATATAGTTCACTTTGAATTAAATTTATGAGACAAAAACTTCTACACCCCCTCAGGTAAACTAGTTTATCCCTTATTGAACTATAAAACTGATGGATTACCTCATGTTTAATGAATTGAAATCTATTATTCTATATTTTAGAGGAAATAATAGTCAAAACCAACATAAAAGAAATGATTAGGAGAATATTACAATTTCCAATATGGATCTAGGAACCAAAAAAATGAAAAACCTCATGTACAATATAATTTTCCACCATATTTCTATTCACCACACTTCAAAAGAGTTTGGTCCCATCCATATATAGCCTAATATAAATGGAATAACCAAGATTCCTTAGAGAAATACCTATTGAATCAACTTTTGGAGTATCACCCAACTCAAAAAACCTATCTCATCACTCATATACTATCACTAAGGGATCCTCAAGTACAATCCAAAAATATCATAATTTCCACCAATGACTTGAAAAAGTAATGTTTAGGCTCAAATACTACCCATTCAATTCATAACCCTAAAGTTAATGTTAGTTCTATTTCATTTTATATTTTAATGGAGTTGTAAAAAATAAAGTATCACAATTTCTGACCAAATCAAGATGTGGATATCTATGTGAACCAGTTTAATCTATCATTGTAAACACCATAAGAAGATGAAAATTAGAGACATCCCAAGTAAATAATGATAGTGTAAAAGAAAATATTCCATACCTACATCATCCCACACTACCCATTCATACAATGATAAAAATACCAAAGAAAACAAGTGAGGATACATTAAAATATGAGATCTTCTAAATACTCAAAATAGTGGAGATCATAATCCCTTTCCAAGAAGCCATATACCAAGTACTTTATTATGAGAGTTTTATTAAATAAAATTTCACAAGGCATATAAAATTGAAAGGAAATTAAATGATAAATTTATACAGAATAATATTTTACATATTCACTAGAAAATTAACATGGAAATTACATAATCACATTACTTTCATTATACCATACACTACAAGTGAAATATAATTTTCAAATGAGTTATGTGATTTTGAGGAATAATTTAATGTAACACATTTTTTAATTTAGTATTCCCTATATATAGGAGAGCTCAAACCCACCCAAGTGGTGTTAAAAATTACTAACTAAACTACTACCTACCCAGCTAGAGTTATTGGGGAGATTCTTGTAAGTACAATAGGATTATTAAACCCTTCTAATTTTTATATTATCAACATGGAATGAGAATGAAGTAAATATCATTAACATTTCAATTTATAATGGACAATTATTAATACTTATAAGGAAACTAGTAATGTCAATGAGTGAACATTTTCATGAAATTTTGGTGAATATGAAGTGAACATTAATATTAGGTATTCATTGAAATACCTTGATGATGAGAAATTCATGTTTATATTAAATTAATTTGAATTTAAATTTTTTAGGTTAAAAAATTGATATATTTGATAACATAATTTGATTAAGATAAGCCTAGGATTCATAGATTATTTTGGAAGAATATATTTTAATGAACATTGTATGGATTTTTTTGTGTGAGGAAAAATTTAATGATGTTGGTGGGGAATATTTTGATTATTTACTACAAAAAATACCAATGATAAATCTTCCAAACATTATAATGTTTCAGGAAAAGATAAAACCATGATAAAATCATCACTATATGGACTACCTAAAGATAAATTATAACTTCTCCCCTCAAACATAAATAAACTTTAATAAAAAGTAATGAAATACATTCTATCATAATTTCAAACAAAATGGATCATAATCAATATAATCAATATTTGTAAACCTTGAAATAAAAATCTAGATCCATATAATTATCCTTTGGATACATTATATGGATTAGACCTACCACCAACATACATTCAATTATTTTGGATTCATAATCGAAACTAGTGACACAACCATGAAGGAGACATAACCCAATCATCATGAATCATTTAAAATGGAATTTAAGAAACTATTAGTATATGGACTCATTTACCCAATCTTATACACATAATGGGTGATCCCCACTAATTAAATCCCTAGAAAAACTAGAATGTTCTTTTAAAAAATGAGAATAATGATTTGGTACCAATAAGGATTTAGAATAGTTTTAGATTTTTCATTGACTAGAAGAAACTGAATTATGAAAACCAAAAGTAAAAAAATCATCATTCACATTATAGAAAAAAAATCTAGAGATACTTGTGGGGAAGGAGCATAACTCTATCCTGGATCGATATTTCCTGTATTTTGAGGCTCCAATATATCTGGAAAATAAGAAATATACCACATTCACATGTCTATTTTGTAAATTTCTTACCTAAGTAATACCATTTTTATTTATTAAAACCCATGCACCTTTTCCAAAATTTCTGGTTTAAATCGTTTCAAAACATATTTAGATCTTTTTAGAGGTAATAATTGCAAATTTTACTATTCATGAAACAATTTATCATTATTATATTTAATTTATAGAAGAATTTTAAAAAAGGAAATTAAAAAATAATGGGTTGGCATATAAAAAAAATGTCATTTCATGATAGATAAAAGAAATTGTTTTTCTATATAATTACTAAATATGGGATAGAATTGGATAAGGCAATAATTGAAATTCTTTCTACATTTCCATACCCCACCACAATGATACACATTAGATATAATTTATGATATACTAGATTTTTCAAGAATGTTTTTTAAGGAAATTAAAAATACTTATTTTCACCTAGATGACCTAATTATAAAGGAGAGTGACTATTTATTTTATGACTAATGTAGCATATATTTTGATAAACTAAAATAGTTCAGTACTGAAATCCACATAATCTACCCACCTAATAGGAATTTACTTTTTGAGATAGTTTGAGATTCATAAAAAAATATGTAGAGTGGTTCATTTTGAGAATGTTGATGGAGACCCATATGTGGAAAACTAAATATAATACAACCTTATCAAAACCAAAATTAATAACACATCAATATAGAATGTTTTTTCACACTTTTTTGTTTAGAAAATTTTTGATATTTCCTATTAGGAGGTAAAGTAACCATTTATTTTTATTATTCAAAACATAGGTAAATGATTAAAATTTCTGAAGATATGATGACTATAGTGATTTGGTTATTATTACTAAAAGAATGTAACTTAGAGATCAAGGATAATTAGGGATATTAAATTCTTATGGAATAACACATGACTGTATCACATCACATTACTGGGGTAGAGTAACAAATTGAAAAAATCCAACATGACTCATTCAATAGTGAAAAACTATAAAATGTCACCCACGAACCCTAGTATAATAATGTTTACAATTTTCTAGTAACACTAAAGGCACCAAAATTCTATAAAAGGAATAAAGATACTAAATTGAAATATGAAATGATGTTTTATTTATAGGAAGATAAATATTTATGGATGATTTTTAATTTAAAGTTAATTATGTGGTGTATCCCCAAGGAATAAATTCAAGTGGTTTATTCATTTTTCTATACAGTGGAATGTGGGGGAAATTTTTAACCTCTAATAATAGTCTAAAAAGTGTATACTGATGGTTTATTTTGGCCCTCATATTTCAAATACTCAGATAATTTTTTAATTCGTGTCCAAACTCTCAACATACAGGTAGAGGATCTAAAAGATTAGAAATTACCCATAAAAACATAATTTTCTCAGAAATTTCTGATGGTTATAGATTTATGCTTGTGAAAATATTTCCTATATACTTTGTATTTTCATATATTTTTTAAGATGTGGACTATGTGTCTAAGTGAATTGAAGAAAAATCCACCGAAAATAATGTTTCCAATGTTGTAATTGAATTTATAACAACAAACATTTATTCAGAAATTTATAAATCCTCAAGCCGTAATCCGAGACTAGTAGACACAATTTTACAATAATAATAGGATAGTATTTATAAAGAAATTTAGATAGAAACAAACGTCCCCAACCTCATATCATCCCTAGACAAATGGGTAGTTATTGTTTTCCTTGAATTATTTTAATATAATTTTAGAGAATTAAAAAACACCTATAGATAATGGTATGAGTGATAAAATTGTGGATGAATTATTAGTATACATAATATACTTTAAACCCCATCAGGTATGTCTAATTAATTTTTTTTATGGAATATATTGTAACGAGCCGGTTGAGATGTAGCATAAAGCCTACTAAATAGTAAAAAGAATAGACAAGGAGTTTGGAAAGGCTAGAGTGTAAAGGAATAAATAGATGATGGAACTAAAGATAATGATAAGTTATACATATGAGAAAACCCTACACTATATGGAATATTATTGAAATATTAATGATATAATCATCTAGAGATGATACTTTCACCTTTGAGATAATGTTTTGTTTTTGTTCTCATGAATGAAAATCATTATTAGTATACTTCATCTCAAGTGGACTAGAAATTATGTAGTAACCAATGCATTTTAATTTAGTGAAACTGGGATAATAAGAGATGAATCACAACACCCATTCAAGGTAAATGACCAATATGTGATGAATTATGTTAGATCATTTTTGATAAAAAAAATGGGGTATTCTAAACACCTCCACTCTTACATTTAATAATGGATTTTTTTCATTCCCTTATATTTCTATGGATTCCCACTAACTAAAACTAAATTTGCATGATAAAGGCATGCAATAAATAGTTGTAATTGTGTGTAAGATAAGTGTGAAAGATATATATAACTATCTTTTGATGAAAATTATTTTCCCTATTTAATGTAGTTCTTTCTAGTGTATTTCAGATAAGATAAGAAAATAAATATGATTCCACATATATTTTTAAGGATACATTCTAATCTTCTTCATTCTATGGTTTTTATATTTTTATTATCCCCTTCCGTATGAAACCATCACCTAAATTATTTTTCATACATATTAAAAATAAAATTCTATAGATGAGGTGGCTTATAAGTTCTAAACTTTTTATAATTATATGATTTCTATGTTAATTGACTTCATTCATGGATATTCCTTACTTTGGAACAACTAAAAGAGTTGAAAATGAAAATAACCTAATGGATAAAATCCTAAAATGAGGGAAATGAAACTAATAAACTCAAACACAGGTAACCTACACATAGTTGTTGATTAAAACCACATGAATCATACAAAAAATTCATTTAAAATGATCTCTTAAACTACAGTAATGAAAATTCATGGTAACTGATCTAGTAGTCTATATGATTCAACAATAACACGAATGTGAGTTCTTTTCATAAAATAATAGTTAAAGAGAACAAAGATCCATTTTTTAAGTGTTACATATATTCCTTCACTATTATAATTATTCCTGGGTGATACATGATATATTGATATAGTTTAGTTCTCATATTAGAATCACTCATTGAAAATGTTCTTTTTAAAAATATAGATGGGTCAAATTAAATATGTGATAATTAATAAAGGGGGTGAATTTATATGAAGAATTATTAATGTATATAAACATGGTTAGAAGTTATATCTAAAGATCAATTTATAATTATAAAGGATGTTTGATAGGGAAATTTGGATAATAAATCCTTGAGGAAATTGATTTATGGAATGTTCCCCTTGATAAAATCTCTATTACAACAGCATTTATTCTATTTAAAATCTAGAACGTGTGCTCTAATTAAATTTAAGTAGTGAATCAAATTCATTGATGAGGAAAAATGATTCTGGCAAAAGATGAATGGGTGATTTTTTTCATCTTTATATGTGTACTTATAGAGACCCAAGCTTTACAAACATGGATATTACATCATTTATAATGAATATTAGGAATATTACAAAAGTAAATTCATGGGGAATATATTAGTTTAGTGTTTTTAGAAACATAGAAAAAATATTCTATGTTTTTGAAAGATCTTAAATGTCTCTATTTAAGATATTATCCTCAAGTACATCGACCTAAAAAATTCCTCCATACCATAGAGGAACGAAAAATATGAAAGGGGTGAGCTCGAATGCTCAGTATGGGTAAATATGTTAAATTCATAAGCATAACATGAACATAAGGATATCATAACATGAGAAAAAAATTTTAAGGTCATACAATTTATATAAAAGATCCTAATAATGAATCATTGAATAAATAATATCATTTCATTTGACAAGAATCATAAGTAAATCAATTGCGTAAGACATGAAAGCATAAAATATTAATAAGACATGGAATTATAGCACACAAAACAATGTATATAATCATAAACATGTTTAAGTAGAAAAATATTCATGCATTAATTTTTGGATATGAAATTAGGACCTCTCAGAGACTTATGGATAGGAAACTAGGTTTATGAATAATGTTTTGAACATGAAATAATGGTCACACATAACATTGTGAACATGTAATCACGTTCAAGTATAAACTTATGAACATGAGACTTGGTCCATGGCTAAAATTTTTAATTGGTAATCAGGTTCTCACATAATATTATTAAGACTTAATAAGGTTAACTCATAACATTGAGAACATGTAATAATGTTCACACAAAAACTTATGGGCAGGTAACCAGGTCCACGCCTAACATTATGAACATGTAATTAGGTACACGCATAGAACTTATATTCATGAGTCTTCCATCATTACCCAATTCATTGGAGGGAGATTTAAGTCTCACCCATAAATTATGAAATAATGCAAGCATGTTCCACAAAACAATTATCATATCATCATGATGAAAAAATGTGGGTTTCATATGCATCAAATAATAACCCTTTAAATTAAATGGGAATCATTAACATTTCATCAAATCATAACCTATTGAAATATATAGGGTTCGTAATAATTTCATCAAATCCTAACCCATGAAATGAACAGATTTCTAAAGAATATAACTCATAGAATATAAAGGGGTGTAATAAACATCATTCAATCAAAACATGAACCCTTTAATAAGGAATATTAATGTAACATACATATAATTTACAAGAAGGGAATGATAAACTCAAATAGATGTCATATTATATAAAAGATAACATTGAATGATATTTTAAATACATTTCTTGAGAAAAATTCCAGTTCTTATTTGAAAAGTATTTTTAAAACTTAAAACCTTTAAAAAAATTCTTAGAATGATCATTGAAATATTACAATGAAGGATTTAAATTATTTTGAAGTCCATTTCCCTTTATAATTTATATATGAACCATGAAAACATTATGATACCATATTCCTTTAAAAAATGTGAAAGAATCATAAAAAGGATTTGAAAAATATTTTGTAGAATATAATTTTACAACTTATAAATTAGCCTCGAAATCATTTTTAAAACCATATTCCTTGAAAATTTATAAAATATTCTTCAAAAAGTTATGAAATACATTTCTTTGAAAATAATTTTAAAAAATATAAATAATGCTTGAAAACCTTTTGAAAACCATTAATTTGAAAATATATTGAAAAAATATAAATAATTATTGAAAATGTTTTGGGAACCATTTTCATTAAAAATTAATTTTAAAAACATTTTTCTAAAAAATTATCATTTATACATGCAAAGGAATATTCACAGAAATGACAACGGGTAAATTCATAAATGTCATATGAGAAATCAATAACATTCTTTTTTCACAGTAAAAAGGATAGAATAATTCTCTGTTTGGAAATTAATATAAATATTCCTTGGAAAATTTGGTAAAGGAAAAAATGGGAAAAGATATATTTTAATGATTATAGAATAGTTTAATATTCTTGGAAAACTATTTTTGAAAACATTATTTTGAAGGAGCATATATTTCCTATCAAAGAGAAGGTAAAGTCAGGATTTATTAAAAACAAATTTTTAATTGTATTATGTAACAATGAGTGAAAAATGGTTCTATTACATGAATATATAATTAATAACTATTTATTAATAAAATTCATAAGAGTTATTGATATATTTATCATAATATTTAATCAGTGGGAGCATAATCATAAACAATCTCTATAAATAGTTAGATTGTTTCCATAAACCATTACTAATTTGGTAAAATTTATTCATAAAAAATTGAAAGAATAAAGTTACACAAATCATAACATATCATTAAAATAATGAGATTCATGATATTACATTTCAAAGGTATTATATACACCTGATGGAAAAATATTGGTGAATAATATGGCATGTGTCTTAAAGAAGGAAGATTGAGATAATCTGACTTTACTAATTTGGTAACTTTGGAAACATAGACCCCATGAAATAATGATAATAAAATGTAAATTTAAATAAAAAAAATATAAATTATAATAATAATAAAATATATCCATCATTTTTATACACGCCACACAAAAGAAATGAATGATGATTAAGGCATGTATCTCATGAATCTAAAAAGAGAGATGAAATCCCCATACCTAATGTCTTGACTCTCTTTGTATTCATACGAAACTTCTATATAATAAATATATGTTTATTATCCATAATTAAAATAAAAATATTCTAATTTATAATTACATATATGTTCGGTTTATGACATTATATTACCCCCTTGTTAAGTATTTTATGTTAAGGTTACACTTCAAGTAATATTCTATTTTTCACATGAGTTTGGATTTGTTATATCATTGGTCCTTATACTTATATCATGATTTACATAATGTAAAACATGATATAATTATAAATAAAATTCAATATATCTGGATTATATTAAAATATAGTTTAATGATGTATCAAATGGGTACACTATTCATGGAGACGGTAGGCCATACATACGCATGAACGATGCTTCCATTTTATTGACTTGTTGAATGAAATAAAGTAAATGACAAATATTTATATGTTCATATTTATATAATATCATTACAATAGAATTATTATGACTTACATAACATATAGGTTCACTAAAAATATCCTTAATAAATTCTATGTAGTGTGGGAATGAATCACATTGCTTTTAGGTGGTGGTGGTCCACACTTCGTCAAATGAAATTATCAAATTCACACAAGATAGAAAGAATAAGGGTATGTACCAAATAAAAATTTCAGAATAACATAGGAAATATAAATATCATATATATATCATATATAAATACAATTTCCCTCATAATTTCCAACATCGGAGATGGTAATGGAAAAATGAACAACCATCGTTTCGTGAGGTAGTAGTTCACCACACACGTAAATGGTGTGTTTGCAACCCATTAAATGAATGTTTGTGTAATTGTAGGTAGAGATATTAGTATAAGAACATCCTATTATAATGAGGATTGTATTTTTGGTTATAAAATCATGTAATAAGAATAGTTTTTGGAGTGGATAACAGAAATAAAGAATGGATCTTGAGGGAGGGAGTTAGCTCTCAATTGTGTAACCCCATTTGGTTTTCACCAAAGGGTATATATTGAAGTATTTATGACAAAAAGGAGATTTAAGTTGTAATGGGGGGTTTTGGTAAGTGTAATTTTGTTGATATTGTCCAATCATAAGTTATTTGTGGGGTGTGAATAAGAGGTATGGTTGGTTGCCTTTTATAGGGAGCAGAATGTACACGATTAGATTTTTTTAAAACAAGTTATGTGTACACACATGTTTATATAAAAAATGTCAGAACCCAAAAAATTAAATACTGAAAGGTATAAGGGATAAATATTCCCATAAAGTGGGTTTTTTACACATTTCTAGTTTATTTGGGCCCTAAGATTATGATTTATTAATTTTTTACGCTAAATTTTACATTAATCAATGTAATTAATTTTAATTGCATTCAATAATATTTTTGGTAAAAAATAATTTTTGATTTTTTAAGCATTATTAATTAGGATAATTACAAAAATTTAATCGATTTTTCTAAATATTAATGATATAAGTGGAAAAAATTAGTCTAAATTTAATCCTGATGGCGGGACAACACTATGAGTTTTTAAAGTAAAAACAACCAAAGCAATGCTATGTTTTTATACCCATTTTTAATGTGAAGTTGATTCTAATGTCCTAAATTGGATTTACTTATTAATATATTATCTAATTAATCTGTTATGTTTTATTAAAATATAATTTATCAGTATAAGAAAATTAGATGAACAACCTATATTGAATTGAAATTTAATATTTTTAACTACCCAATAAAAAATGAATCCTTGCAGCAAAATACCAAAAATTTATCCTAACCTAATTTTTATGTTTCTATTTAAAATATGATGGTAATTTTGATATATTAAATATATTAGAGTTCCAAAAATTGGATTTAATATGTGTTTTCCATTAAAAGTTGGTAAAACTAAATTTATAAAAATATAGGTTTTTAAGCATAAAATTGGTGTTTTTCTTATCTTAAGCCTATTAAATATATTAGTTAAATATCAAAAAATTATATATAATATATTATATATATATAACACTAATATCACTCAATAATTATAATTAATTTAAATTATTTTGTTATAACAAATTTGTGGGTATAATAATATTTTCTATTATATTCAATCAATTTTCATATTTCTTTTAAATTAATTTTTAACCATTGAATTTATTTTATATCTATGTAAACCATATATTTTTCTATTATATTTAATAATTTCCATAATTACTAATTTAATGGGTTTATTTTTTAAACAATATATCGTAAATCATTAAAACTCTATCTTGCGTGTCACTTTAGCCATCAAGGAAAGCCATTGTTGTGTGCAACACAAGCTAGCCTCGATGTTCTGTGTAAAGAAACCTAAAATATTTGCTAAATTTAGTTAATTATTAACTCTATTTTTCATATAATGAAAGACAAACAAAGTTATTTATTACAAGATAAACTATTTTCATTGTTGTACGAATTGACAAATATCAAAAAGCTTAAATTAAATAAAATAATATTTCACAAAATATCGGGGTGTTATAGTAATTATGTATTGGAAACAGGTATCTATTAATGTAAAAATAAATTTTTTATACAGATTAATATAGAACTATTATATGTGGGGGTGGGGAATGAAACATTATATTTGAAAAATTGTTTTCGATAATTCTCTGTTAGAATCACCTCAACCTATTAAAACATGTTATTTTTTATGAAATTTTCATACTTTGGTGACTTTTGAGTGAATAAAGTAAACTTTCTATGAATTTTTTTTAATGATAAAAATTATTTTCTATTTTAAAATGGATTTAAATAATAAAATCGATTAAATATTTAATTTTATTCTTTTGAAAACTTTGTAATTTATAAGAATATATTTATTGATTTAAAGGTTTTTGAATTTAATTGATAGAAATATGCATAAACATCAATTGGGTCATTCAACTCCATGTGTAAAGGTAGTATCCAAATTCAATGTGCTACATAAGTGTTATACACCTCATTGCCTTGAATAGTGTTCCTTTACATGTTCTGATCCAAGGTGAAGGTGACCACATCAACTACAAGATACCATAAGTCCAAAACTAAAATAATATTATAATTAGATTGACTATGAAACATTCAAGAAAACAAATCGACCATATCACATATATGCTCCTATTATCTGACATATACAATGATATTTAAGATAACTTCTTCATCTAAATGAAATCTCTTATTCAAACTATCATAATAAAAATGATCAAATAACTACAATATCTAATTCAGCATACCACATGAGACTCTAACTTACCACAGTCCCTCTTCATATAAAAATTGAACACAACTGAGACAATCTACAACAATTTATCAACCATGAGTGAATATCTCAAGTTTCCATAAGAAGAAGCATCAATATAACATAGAGAAATATCATTGATGAAAAAATAAATTATTTTTTATGTTGATTAAAACTAAACTAAGGAGAAATTATTTATAGTATGAGAACATGTTTTAGGCATAAAAGAAATATGTTTATTGATAATTAACTAGGGATGGGATTAACATGGATTACAATTCGAAATAAAAATAGATCAAAAGATCGTAGTTTATGTAAAATGTTGGTTTTATCAATATTTTTCATCTTTTTTGGATTTATTCTTAAATTCCATGTGTTATAGATTGATGTATCTACAATTAAATTTTTAGAAGAACAACAGGTTCATAGTCAATTACATGTGTTGAACTATAATGTGAAGGTGTCCACCCAACATTTTATTTATTCACTAAACAAGGTCTTCGAGGAGATATTGTGTCCAGTTCTATGATAATTGAGCTCTGGAACCATTTTCAAAGCATCACTAGAATAATAATTTGATGTAATACTATTATATATTAGAAAAATATCATCAATTTCAATACTGAGAAAAAAATGTTTCATAAGGGTAAATTTTAGCACCTAAAATATGAATAATGCTAAAATATCATGCTCACATTACTATATAAGGGTACCAAAGAGATACAGAGAATTTATGAAGGTGAATCCCACTTTTTGAATGATATGTATGGTTCAATCAATACAGATTATTGTAGATGGTGTGTCTTGTATATATAAGACAAGTGCATCATATGATGTATATCAGTAAGTGTTGAATTATAATGGTCTTGTAATGGTAATATCAATAAAATCACTACATAATTGTTGAATCTGGAAACATAAAGGTAAATGAAGAAATTTCAAGGTATTAAATAACATGTGTAAATGTCAACTATTACATTATGTGATGCATAAAGATACCATGATCCTCCTACACGATGTTTTATTGTGACAATTATGGTCCACAATCTATATAATGGTCACATAGGATTTGAGTAGTGGTATTATATGTTTCCTAGAATCTTACATAAGTGTATTTAAATAATATAAAGTCCTCACATAAGGGTAAATACCATTACAGAAGGGTACTAATTCAATTATGTAAAGTTCATAACCATGGAAAAATAACTATGGAAGGGTAACCCTTGAAATCAAGAGACTATTTAAGGGCTAAAATCTATGCTCATATAAGGTTTGATGTGTGTGATTCATTACATCCCAGTGGGATTAAAACCAATAATTCCAAAATAAAGGCAAAATATTAAATAAATTTAAATTTTCAAGCATCTTGTAAACCCAAATCATGAACAATATTCAACTAACTAACCTTGTTAATATTATCCAATCTAAATATGAGCAGAAATGTCATAAGGTTTTATTGATCATAAGATAGGGGATTCGATATGATCAATTCAACAATAAAAATTTATGAACTATGTTCACAGTAAAAATAAGATGAATTATGTTTAGAACAGAATTTGAGGAATCCTACAAAACTGAAAAACTTAGGAAGTCACCCTGAACCATATATATAGATATATAATTGTTCACTCGAGGGAGAGATAGAGTCTTATTTTTACATTTAATAATCAATATAATGTTATTTCTTTCTTTATAAAATTAATATTATTCTAATTTTCTAGTGATGGAACATGAAGGAAATAGTGGATTGGTGAAGGAGATTCCCCTATTTCCAAGCTTTTAATAAATTTTATTTATTAATTTTTATTTATTATTTTAATCTCTTCAATTTTATTTTAATATTTTGGAATAAAGATATTTTAATATATTCTATTCATTATTAGTTTATCTTCCCTCATTATCTTTATTATACATAAATATTACATTTTTTATGTTTACTACTTGTGATCATGGGTTTTGGGTAGATTGTGAGACTGATTAGGGATTTTAAATATCTATTGTTAGAAAAATTAGAGATTATAGTAACTATTGAATGTTTCAGATAAATTAGAAATAACTAGGAATTTGTGATCTGGGATATTTCATCTGATTCGAGAAAGAACATGATTGTTAAAATTGAATAATCAGTTAATAGTAAATATTTGGGGATTCACCTTGTTAGGGTATAATTCATTAAATATGAATTAAAACCCAATATAATTCGATAAATTTTTTTCCAAACATCAAACCCATTAATTAATAGGACAAAAAACCTATAAATTTTTTTTCATAAAACTTGAATCCCACTATCAAAATATTAATTTATGTTAAAAATATTATTTCTGAGGGGCCCATGATATGTCTCTCAAAACATTTCAATATAATGTATCCCTAGGAATGATCTTGAGAATAAATTTATTCTGATCTATCCTAATACAATATCCAAATACTATATTTTCATAAATATATTAGAAATAAAAAAATATTCATAAGGATAGTTTGGCATAATTTAGTGATCATAAAATAAAAATTATCATTCAAATTTACCTTCCAAAATTAATATTTTCTATAGATAAAATAGAAAATATTCCACCTTAGATCTATGATTTAATGAATTCATAACATACATCAAAAATTTATTAACTCATGAATTACAATGTATGCTTTAATAGAGATTATCCACATGGATTTGTAAGACCCGCTATCATATGATAGCTAGTGGGTTTGAGCTTATGGAAGTTTAGTCATTTCTCCCCCTTTGAAAAGATTTATTCTTCTTCTTTATTTTTTCCACAAGATGTCATCACATCATGAAACAATATGGGACCTAGATTTGAGTGTTCAAATGATTTATCAAGGAATATGGATATACCTATTTTGAGGGGATACCATTTGGCTACTCACGAACCATCTACATCAAATCAAATAATGGTTTGTAGATATTAAAAGTCTCTTTAATGTAAGGTATTCACTATTTATTGATTCTTCATTTATAGTATACACTATTCCAATTTTCAAAGTATGTAGATCTAAACTAAAAATGTATATATTTTTGTTCTAGGGGATAAAAGATTGCCCATATACATTAAATAATTTTAATGTAATATAGCCTATGGGAATCCTAAAAAAACAATACACCAACCATATAGATGTAAGGAACAAATTCAGAAATAAGAAAAAACCATCTACATGTTTTATCCTTTGGAATCCTGATGATAAAAAAATATATTACCTTTATTCCATTTTTATAGAATAACCACTTCATGGAGAATCTTGCTTCAACATGTTCTGTTGAATTAAGTCACACTCAAATGACATGGGGAGGATCCATATAATAATTTCACCATAATTGATGACTCAAATACAACCAAAGAAAACCTAATATTGTGTTTGTTATAATGAGTAAATCCAATTTAGTGTGAAATCTTCTTTTTAAGGAGAGTGTTTCACTCACTATATAAAGAAGATTAATCCTAGAGGTATGATCCATAAGAGTTGTAAAGAAATACATCCTCCATAAATAATTAGTTGGATACAAGAATGTTCGATATTCAGTTTTTGACCCTTACATAGAGGCTCATAGTGAACCCAAGAACCATGTCCCTCTCTGTTAGTACACAATTTATATTTGATAAAATAGGGAATATGTTCCTTTATAATGAAGTGGGGAACAAGGTTATTTCACAATTAACAAAAGTGCATGACAAAAGATATAATTTTTCTAATGTAGGATTTAGAATGTATTTTATCAATAAGTGATTGAAAGAACACCATATTATTTGATTCAATGAAATAATATTTTTAAAATGGAGAATATAAGTTGAAATAATGTTGAATGTCAATGTAATATCAAACAAGAACAATAGAATTCAGTAGTTCTTTTAACATATTCTTGAAAATATCAGGATTTTATGTTTATTATATAATGTAACATGATTTTTTCCTTGAAAGTATGTTTTGTGGTGTTAAATATATAGAATATGTTATATGATAACATATAATATGTGAAATATTGTAAAAAATAGAGTATAATAAAATATCTTCTGGATGTTATGTTTTAAGTCAATCTGACATGGGGAAGTCCACCTAATTTTTTTTATGATACCACATAGTTTGGGGTCAAGCGTGGAAATTCATAAAGGATTAACAAATCCTTAGGTATCTATTTAGAAGAAATATGAATTAATTATTTTTTAATATTTAAATAATATTTATAAATTAAAATTAATGGTATTTTTCGTTTTTATGAATTGTAAATGTTTTATAATATAATTTATTTTTTCCTTTGAAAAAATTATTATTAAATATTACATAATATTACATGTTAATATTATATACCTTAATTATTATTATATGGGTAAAATTTGGACATTGAAATAAAATAATAATATAGAAATCATATAGTGTAATATGAATAGGGTTAATAAATTAAAAAAATAAAGAAAGATATACTATTTTAACAGTTTATCATTATGATTTGCGTATAATATTTGGTGTGTTTAAATTAAGGGGATTTTTTTGATACATTATTCAATATAAAATAAGGATTTTTTTCTAACTGATATGATCAATGTCTATATGATGTAAATAATGTGATATTTATATAATATAAAATGTCTATGTAATATAAGTTGAATTATTAATGATGTATAATTAATAAAATATCATATATTTTTACAAACATTCAATATAATATATAGGATGGATGAGAGGATTCTAATTTTTGAAACCAACATAGAATAGATGGGGTGGATCAACAAGTAAGACCCCATTCTTGTAAGTGGTTTTAATGTAGGGAAAATAAAAATTGGTGAGTATATCCAAACATTTGACAAGATGCCTTACTATTTTGAAAATCGTATCCAAGGTGATATTTCAACATAGGTATGTAATATCCACTAAAAAATATTTAAAGGGAATGTGTAAAATATGATGAAATTAGATTTTAATGTCACGACCATCTCATATGGTACGTGATGCTAGTATACATTATGCACGGGTTCTCACATTTCTTTAAATGTTTTTTTCAAAATAAAAAATTAATTTTCATCTATTTTATTTATTTTTTTGTTTCTCATTAATGTTTAACTCAGGTATTTTTATTTAAGAAATAAATTTCTTTTAAAGGTCTTTCCATATTATATACATATTTATATATTTTTAATATTATAAAATGTGTATTCTTCTATTTTATTGTTAAAATACTTATTAAATATTATTATACATTAAAATAATTATTAAATATATAGTTATAATAAAAAAATTATTTTTCATATACATTCAATTAAATAATAAATTTATGTTATTTTATTGAAAATTGTTTTTTAAAATAGTCCATAAATTGTATGTGTTAGAGTTATAAAATATTTTACTCTCTCTTGAGTAACATATCCCAATGTACATGGATTCTGGTTTGGAATTTCAATAAGCTTGAGTTGTGTGTCAATTGATTTGGGATTACACTTTTTGATATCCTTAATTTCATATAATTATAACCCATTACATGAAAATATAATTTAAAATATATATGAAATGAATTTTGATGTGTTTCAATATGCTTACCTTTTATTTTTATATGAGAAACATAAACAGGGGGTTTTTTAAACTGTTAATAATAAATTTAGTTTGGAAATAAATTTTTTAGATGGAATAGTATTCCAAAACATAATCTTTATATGAAATCATACATAAAGGGAACAAAAGGAGATAATATCATGAGATTAAATCCCCTTGATAACTATCTTGTTTTAGATTCCTTTAAAAAGGCATTTGTAAAGACCATGATAATTCATTTTAAATGACCCTAATGTTAGGTTCCCATTAAATAAATTTGGTACGGAAATAAAGTAATAATGTGACCCTAACATTTAAGTGAATTGTTCATAATATTTTATTTATGTTACACTATCATGGAATACCTAATGTTTAAGATATGATAAGAATATATTTTTTTTATCCATATGATGGATTAGACAAAGTATTTTATAGTTGACTCTCCAAGATTCATATGTGACATGACTAACATGTGTTATCTAATATACTTAGTGATAGATCAGTTAAGATCACAAACCCGTACAAATCATGATATACCAAGCAACATGGCTAACTGATATAGTATACTAACAACTTTATGAAGCTAATGGATCCATAATTATTATTCTAGATAACGAATTTTTCTTATTTTAATTTGTAAAAACATTCAAGAATGATGAATGAAATAAATAATTTTTACCAAAGGATCTAAATTTTTTAGAATATATTAATAATGCATGTGATGGTTAGGTTGTTTTACCATATCAATAGTAACAGTTGGGAAAATATCAAATTGTAAAAATAAATTACTATTGTAAAGTACAATAATATTTCGTCCAGTATTCAATAAATTTTACTAAAACACGAAATTTTTATTATGAAAAATAAGTGACAAATAAATAATATGGAATTTTTGGGATACCTTTAGTAGTTTTTGAAACTATAAGGAATATTTTTTGGTATACACATGGTATTTGATTTATCATATTCTATACATAAATTGAGAATAAGATAATGAAAACAATATTATCATGGATAATGTGTTTATCTGGATGTTTGTTTAAATATTATAGATGATGTTTTAACAAAAAATCAGGGGAATATTTTGATAAAATTTATTCATTTAAGTGTGATGTGATCCAAATACAGAGACTAAAATATATTATATGTAAAAAAATAACTGTTAAATATTTCTTATAATTTGAAATATGTGTTTCTTCTTATCACAAATTAATTATTTCATCTTATCATGATATATTGATTTTTTTTTTGTCTATAAGTTGGGTGAGAGAATGTTTGAACATATTGAAGATCTAATTCAAGAAATAAAAAATTTACTAGACTAAAATATGTGATTCTAGCATAAATATCCTAACGAGTTTATGCAATTTGAATGTATGTAAAATTTATATAGTAACATTTAATATAGGAGTAAAATAAATTTTAAAATTTCCTAAAGGACTATTCTAGTAAATGTGAATGTCAATTTACCCTAAAGGTGTATTTGATATGGTGGTGAAAATTAATTTAAACAAATACATTATTTAATGTAATTTTTTTGAGTAAATAAGGATTCAAGGATGATAATGTATATTTACAAAGAGTTTAACATAGAAAATAGAAGTTGACATCATAAATTTTGAAGTTTATTTATTAAATGGTTTAAATATATTCAATAAGTTAAACATTTGGAATATGAATTCCATATATTAAAATTATTCAAATATTATTTATTTATAGATGTTACTCAATAAATATTTACCTAGAGGGTTTTATTTGATGATCAAAAATGGATTTCATGAGAATTACATATAGATGAAATTATTTTACATTACCCAATAAAGTGACACACACATAAGTATTATCCTACAATTTATCATATGTGATATGATATATAAATTCTTAGGTTCTATGTCATAAATAGTTTTAAAAAAGTTTTTTGAATATAAAATTTATCATATTAATGGAAATATCTACAATTTAATTCATTCAAGTTGGTCGCATATTTTTATATATTAATATAGATATCATGAAATGTATTCATAACTAACCACTCAGAGTACAATTTTTTAGTTTTCCCAATTCAGTTTCCATCATGGTGTTTTATAGATTATGAAATAATGATAAGGTTAAATGACTTGGATTCTTTTATGAGACAAAAAATAATCATGAGGAAAAAAACAAAATAAATAATATTTATTATTCAATGGATTACTAAATATGTATTTCACATGGAGTATCACACACTATGTCTTTGGTATAATAGGGGTTCATTCACCATATAAGGTCTCATTACAAATAATTGGTGAGATACAAACCATATGTATCTGGTTACATTGAGCCGTTTCTTCTGAAATACATTACGACTTTGAATTTCTACGGTGGTTGAGTATGTTTTTGATAATTATTCAGTTGGAACTTAATAAAGATGATATATTTCCTCTTGTATAATTATAATGACATATGGGACCTCAATTGTGATATGCATGGGTGTGTGTGGTCACACATCGATAGTACACATGATGTGATTATCTATATGACATTGATGATGTGATTTTATAGTCTGTAAAGACGTATTACACGTGATATATTTATTGACTCGAATAGTATACAATTAAATATTAATTATTGTATGAGTTAATTGTACTTTATTAGAAAACATTGTGTTCCATGGTCACTCAAAATATTATATAAGGGGAACCGATGAGAATTCATTCTATGATGAGATGTGGCTTTTGGGAACTTGTGCAATGGTATATATTTTTTATGGATATCAATTTATATCCCTTTAATTATTGATAAGCATTGATGAGTTTTTAGAATATTCCCTTTGGATACAAATATGGATCAAGTGATTCATATTTTTTATCAACACATTAATGGAATATGGGTTCTCACATTGGGGATGACTGAATAATGATTGAGGTTACATTTCCATACACAGTATCATTAGTTATAATCTTTAGAATAGATTTCTATAAATGTATCCTCATGAAATATCATGAGAGTACATTTTCACCAATGTATTGAAATATTTATTAGATTCATAAGGATACAATCATACAATATATTACTCATATGATAATCATAATCATTAAATATGATCTTTAAAGTAACTATACTATAAGGAACATTTTAAATAGTTTAAATATGAGGGAGGTTATTTAATGAATGAATATCATGTATGGATGAGGAATTAACTCATGTTTTATAACCCATGTGTTAAACCATGAATCTCCGAGGTTCATTCATATTGATATATAAACCCAATTTTATAGGATTTTTGGTGGGTTTTAGCTTCATAAGGCATGATGGGGACTCTCCCCTCCTTAATTCATCTTCTCCATCTTCCTCCTTTATGTCATGAGATGTAAAAATATTGTAGAGGAATGTAGGAACCTATTTTTAGCATCCAATGTTTTCATATAGGCACATGAAAATACGTATGTTGAAATTATTTCATTTAGATACATTGGGTAGATATTAATAAAACTATATTATGGTTTTAGGATATTAAATTGAATAATTTGTGAAAATAATGAACTATTTTTGGGTTTCTTAATTTCTTATATACAAGGATTCATTTATATAATCATGGTCTTATAGGGTTTATGGATTTTATTTGTTCACGTTATTATTATTAAGTGCTAATAAACCCCTTATAAACCTAAAATAAATAACAATTAATGTTAATATAATCAATAAATAATAATTTAATTAGATATCATAAAAACAATTCATGTAAGTCTTCATTCAACATTCATCCCCACATGTGAATATTGTGACATCTCTTGAACTGGGGCCTCTATAGTTAGTTTTTATTAAGTGGATAACAATTTCATGGTTATTCTATATATGTTATTATATCCCCTCCAATTAGTATTGGGGAAACATTAAACATAGGGATGAACCTATACTTGATAAGTCGTGATATTTTTACCTTTATTTAACACTATTGATATCCCTTATATATGGTGATGATTGATTGGTATTATGGGATTTTGGTATGTCCCTATTGAATTTAATATTCTCTGAGTGTTGATTCATAACCATTCTCTATAAAAATAACCATCTGAGTAAGGTATGTGTGACTATGTCTCAAAAAATAGTTAATGCATAACCTATTGAGGTGTATCTCTTTATGTTGTAGGAATTATTGAGGAGTGAGTTGGTTTTTGGTTTAACTTTTATGCATATTTATTATTTATGATGATCTTACCACATTGATATTGTTCTAGGATTGTGTGGGAAAAGACTAAGTATGGTTATAAAAATCCTTAATTCTTAAATCATTTCTAAAATATTTCATATCAATTTTCTTGTGGTGCTTGGTAGTTCTGTCTTTTCCATTTTTTTAACTTATGTAGAATTTTATCTATGGTTTTAAATCCATATGTCTCATTCATATACATGTTTCAAAGGAATTTTCTTCTCATATGAGTCCAAAAGTAATTTTAGTGGTGTTTGGGAGGTGATATCTAGAAGAATGAGGATTTCATTATGTAAAAGGAAGTAAACACTATGAATATGTGGGTTTTGTCATCTGTGGGATTTTCTTAATAGATAGAGTGGAATTAATGCCTTGTGTGGGAGTTTGGTTCATGGTATGAATTCACATGTTGTACGGGATTCATGATGTGTGTGTGATTTGTTATTTTCAATGAATATATGACCAAAAGTACTAGCATTGTGAATATGGGATACCATAACATTAATTAAATAAAGGTAGTATGGTTTGACGTGCTGCTGTTTTTGGAGGTTCTTAAACAGAAAAAATTTAAAATGTGAATTACCCTTTGACACTATTATTTAAAACAATTAAATTAACCTATAAAACCTATAGTTTCCTCAGTTTCACTCAAACCCTACGATTTCTCCCAAAATCATAATGGAAAAGAGTGATATCTTAAGGATTTTTGAATCCCTTTCAAAAGTGAATAATCCCCAAATTACCATATGCGATCATTGGTGATCAGAAGATATATATTCTACATTTTCTTGTGGTGTATGAATGGATTTGTATTATTTCATCCAATTCATACTTTCCATTATATATATGTTTATCTACATTGTTCTTATGGGTTATTTTATTTATTTTTGGCTTGTTTGTGGCACAATGTTCATGGATAGGTGTAGTCTTCTTATGGGAGAGGTAATCATGATCTGAAATTTCATTCTATTCTAATTTAAAGAATATTTAATTATTGAGGAAGGGGATTCATTTATTATATTTTTTTTATTCTGTGAAATATTAATGTTATAATACATTATAAAATTTGGCAAAGGGAGGTTAACCTTTATAGTGATTAATCTAGATTGAAGAAAAATAAATGGTTTATCATTATAGAGATAACATGTTACTTTTCTTCAAAGATCATGATATGAACATTGATTATAATATTACATACTATCCACCCTTAGTATTTTATTTAATTTTTTTGATGTTTTCCTTGACATGTTAAATTTTTTAAAATGGTCAAATAACATAAAGGCAATAATTTTTTTGGATAAGGAATTAAGGAGGTATGTTTTGTAAATTGTTCTTATAATTTGAGAATAAATAAATAAATTTTGATGAAACATTAATTAATATGTTCATAAATATGTTAATGTAAATGGATAATGAACCAAAATATGAAGTTCATCTTGTAGAGTTTAAAGAAAATACATGTAAAATAATAATTTTTATTTCAAATATTTTTATGAAAATCAAAATATTTTAGTAAGAGAATAATTAAAATAGTTAACATATTGTAATGAATTATGTCTTATGATACACATAGTTTTAAACTATGATAAATTAATTAGTTATTTCCAGGGAGTAAAAAGACCAATTTCTTTATAAATATTAATGTGTGCGGATGTGAGAGCTTGTTTGTTTGAATAAGGTCAGTTCCCTTATTTTATGGTCTATATGCCCCCAGTAAATAAGTTTGATTATTTTTTATATTCTTTTCTGGGATTTGGATGTTATCATTATAATGTTATGTGATTTTATACTAGTAGGTCAACTTGTTGATGTGATATGGGTCAGGATTCCGAAATTTGTGGAACCAATTGATGCAAAATATGGTGAGATGCATGGGGATATGCATGATGTTGTTGGCGACGGAACCATGTTAATGGATCTAGATGGATCTTGTATTTCCCATTATTGTGCTGAAATATTGATGAATACATTTTAACAAATCTTCTAAATGATTCGGATGGACCAGTTTCTTGATTGTTTTCATTCCATTCCCCCTCAACATAAACTAGTTGTTTGTGCATGGTTATGAATTTCATTTTATGTTGTCTTAGGATTCCTCCTAGAGTACCAAGATTTATGGAATGATAATAATAATGTTTAATAAATTTTTTAACTGATGGGATTTTATCTTGTTGGAATGAAAATGTTATAAAAATTAAGTCATTCTGGATTATGATGGATTATGTATGGAGGGCATGGACTTCATTAATGGTTCAGAAAATTTTTAACATTGGATGTATAGATAATTCATGGATTATGAATTTATTAATGCCCATAGTTTGGTTATGTTATTTTCAATTTATCTTATTTCTTGACTAATTCCCAGAGTTCGGTTATGATATATATTATATCATGTAGTTTGTTTGATATGCTTCCTGAACCATGATGGTAGGTAGAATCACACCTAGTGGACTTTGGGAGGGAGTTTTAAAAAATATCCATGTTGGAAAGGGATAGATGGATGAATACCACCTCTTAACGTACCCTTTTCCACTGGTAGAATTATAAACTAGTATACACTATAGTTACATTATTTCATATAAATGTGTATAGGGATGTAATGTCATATGGTTATTTCAAACACATATATATCTGAGTATTGTCTATAAATGGTTTTATTGGTTTTTTCTATATGTGTTGTGATGGTTCAATGTAAAGTACATGAGTTATGGTATGTGATCGCTTGAGGTACAATAATTGGTATATAATACACAATGTTATGGTTGTAATTGTTCTCATAAAGTACTAATAAACTATTTGTAGATGAGGATGGGATTATAAGATGATGTGATGCACAAGATTCAAGTCATGATTTATTATCATCGTGTTATCCGAGCATCGTTTGGAGAGATATGGATCTTGATGCATTACATTGGGGTAGAGTGGAAAAATATTAGGGAAGCAGAATTGGTCACCCATTATTTATTAAAATAATATATGGTCACTTGTATTTGTTACATGGTAATATATAATCATGTAAGGCTAGGAACATATTATATGTTTTTAGGTGATGAGTTATCATCACCTATTATTAACTAGATTTTATAATTCTTTATTTATCTTTTACAAGGGAGGATCCCTAGAGGATCTCACATAGAATACTAGTTATACTCACCCGGTATATGTAAAAACTATTTTCAGGTCAGCAAGATTGGGTTGGAGATCAAGATGGACTTCACAACCACGTTTTTCTTTGATAGCTATTTTTTATTCATGGTAACTTCCATGTATATATTTTGTTACTTCTAGTTACTTTTTATATTTAATTACTCTTTTATGAATCTACAAGGATGTAACTAGTGTCTTTATTTTACATTTTTTCATGTGAAATATTTTTTTTGGTATTCTTGTCTTTTCACACAATGCATTGGTCCTATTAGGGATAATTTCACACATCAGAATGTATGATACTCCCTTATTGATTTCTAGAAACCTATGGCCAATTGGATAATGGATTCTGGTATCATTATGTCCATTCTCATATTGGAGGCCTATGATGGGAACTTTTTGGGGATGGGGTTGTAAATAAGTGGAGTCAAAGATGTAGGTTTATTGATAAGATTATGTTTAGATATATAAACTTGTGTTACTTTTTGAGATGGTATGGAAATGATGTCCACTATTATTAGTAAGAAATGTAAAGAAGGGAGGCTAGCTGAGACATGGTTATTTTGGTCCCTAATTTATTTAAGGCATGAAACATTATGATTTCCAATCCTACTACACGTAGTGATACTGGTTCCATGATAGAGACATAAGAAATATCCGATATCATTTTTCAATGATCCTTTGTTTGAATTGGATAGAAATTTGATCATGTTTTGACTTGAATTAATTAATAAATTAATATTAATTACACTATATTACATATTTAATTGTTCCTAACCATTGTTTATTTTGTTTTGCGGCACTAGGTTGAAATACCCATTAGGTTAACAACATGGATGTTAAGAAATAATTTCCATATGATATTAATAGTATAGGTAGAAGATAATGACACACGAAGGAGGAAACAACAATATTTTTAGCACCAGAGTCTTAATAGGTTTTAGGGGTCATTTTTTTATCTGGTGACTCACTGCTAGTTAGAGGAGGTATAAATAATTTTTTTTTCAATGTTCAGTAGGAGAACTGTGTTTTATTGGTAGTGACGATGCAACGTGGAGCAGTGAGGTTATGGTCCGTATTATTCCTTGTATATTATGATAAGTATGACATATAATAGGAGAAGTTTGTATACCAGTTTCAAGTAGGATTTCATTCATTAACCATACAGGTTTCCTATCATTTTGTGTTCCATACCCTTCAACATGGGGGTTTAAACGTTTAAGAGATTATGATCCATTATTCGACCCTTATCCATTATCAATTAGACCAATTTCGCAATGAGGAGGTTATAGAGTAGCATTTTAGGGAGTCCTTTCATACATTGATCCCTCTTTACTTCATTACATTTATGTTTTTTACATATCTCGAGTAGCTATTAGAATCATAGGTTTCTTGAGAATGTTGGACATGAAACAATAATCATGAAAGTGGAGTTATCTAAGCTCTCCTCAAAGAAAATACGTGGTTTGGGTTTCCCAACTTTCTAGACATGAGATATTTTAGATATATGAGGGTAGGTCCCAAATCCTATTTTCTCATTTCACCAGGGGATAGAATATCATGCCCTCACCAAAGTTTAAAATATATATTTTTTCTATTATTCATGGTAATTTGTCGGAGAAGTGCCCAAAATCTCAATATAGGTGGGGTAAAAATGGTGTTTCACATCATGATCCTTTGTTAAAGAAATATCATTCAAGAAACCAAAAGATGTATTCTTTATCTTGGGATCAATAGAGAGGATATGGGGAATGGAGAGGAAAACCTAAATATATTAATCTTTTTCAAATAGAAGATTTAATCATTGGTGGTTACCCTCATATGGGTATAGATGAAATGGATTAGGCCATGGATAGTGGCATTCCCTTGAGTTTCCCAATATTGGGTGAGATAGATTTCATTTGAGATTCCAATTACATGTTTTTTACTAGGTTGTAGTCATTGTTTTACTTATGATATATACATTCATTTATATCACCATCCCTAGACATTACTTTAGGACATGAGGTGGAGAGGCTTCTAGTTACCATGGCACTAACTATACATGTTGGAGGTTTAGATTATCTTTATGAAGTACATAGAGAATGTGATGTAGTTATGGGAAAAACCTATCTAAAATAAATTTTATATTTTTATCAATAAAACACTTTGAAGTCATCATTGAAATTGAATATATTTTTTATCGCATTCAATTACATATTTCATTTTGACATAGATTCTTTTTCTATTGATGCTAATAGAGAGCCTATTGTTTTCATTGTTGTGAGAGACCATCAGATGAGTCTTAGGATTATTTCTTCCTTATCATCATTGATGGATGATATAGTGTTGATGTAGATACCCAAAGCATGACTTACATGGAAATTACATTACTTTTTCGGAATACTTAATACATAACAAAAACAAACACATAAGGATCGTAATAGTTTAGTGTCTTTGTAAGCTCAGAAAAATAATCTTATAATCATGGTGAAAGATCTTCAACATCTCCCAAAAATATCTTCCCCTATTTCTTCTTACCTAAAACCTTTCTTTATTTCCAATGGAAAATAAAACATAAAAATGGTGAGATCAAATGCTCAGTAAGGGTAAACATAGAGAACATAAAACATTCTATAAACATTTGAATGAAAAAACATGAACATAAAATCTAAACTTCAAAATCATGAGAAAATACATAAATCGTGGAAGTATGTAAGGAATATATCATAAAGTAAAATCAGTCATGATAAAATAGAATGGGAATAAAACATTTAATTGTGTAAAATCATTAAGAACATGATATGATTTCGGTAGTAGCCAAGACGTTTCTGTGAAGACTATCTTAGTGGACAAAGTCCATTTCTGAATTGAGTTCACTCCTTGTTCCAGCCCTGTATCACTAAACCAGATTAACTTAACATTCCAACCATGTCTATCTCATGAGATATAAATATTTTCCCAATGTATTAGAGGGAGATATAGGTCCCACCCATCTCATAATGAAATCATTCTTACGTGCGCCCCAACAGAAACATAAATCATTCATCATAACCCAAAGAATAAAATGGGTTTCATAATCATCATACCATCATAACATAATCTATAAAAAACAAATTAATATCATTTCATCATAAGAAAAGTGGAACCATGTAAATCATAGAGACATTTTACTTGAAACATGCACATATGCAACAATTTCATCTTGGATGGAAAATGGTTTTGATAAAACACTTGAAATGAATTCTTGAGGAAAATATCCTTTCTTCTTAAAAATAATATTATTTTCAAAAAATTCCATTAAATTTTAAAAGAAATGGATTTTATTGAAAATAATCATGAAATCTTGTCGAGTATGATTCATAAAAATAAGGTGTTATAAAACCGTAAAAATCTGTTCATGCCGTATAAGTTAAAAAAACATTCTTCTCGTACTTTTGCTGGAAAAGTCAAAAAGTACCTCGTATTGTTAAAAAAAAGATTCCTCACACACCATGTAGTAAAATTAAAAAATGTGTAAAAAGGACATTAACCACAAATGAATCCATTTTTATAAATCAGGGACATGGATTATAAATATAACACCAGTAAATACTTATGAATAAACAATCATGGATAAAAACGAGATTGGAAAAGTTATCCCTTACCTTAGGTCTGATATGCTTCATACATATTCGAGCCTCATGTATAATGACTTAAATAATTTCATTGACTTATTATAGAAAAATATTCATTGTTATGATATCAAAAATGGTTCACTTAGGACTTTATATTATCCGTTATTTTGTAAATTCCATGTTAAAGCAGCATTTTGGGTAAAATTGTTTTATTTATTGTCCGTGTTTGGACTTGTTGTTATTGATATTGTTATTAATTTTATCATGATTTAATTACTTCCAAAATTTAAATCATGATTGATATATCATATATATTCTTAGTGAATATATATATAATATATAGATAAATTAAATGAAATACATTGTCCATGGAGACGGTAGACCGTACGAACGCATGAAAGCTGTTTTGCATTCCTTGTTGAATTGAATGGAATTAAGTAAATGAAATATATATATATAAATAAATCCAGTAGCTTTATCATGTAATATATTTCATTATTATTCATTATATATACATTATAATCATTCTTGAATGGTGAACATGGAGAATGAATCTCATCGCGTCGTGGAGACGGTAATCTGCACGTACGCACGAGCGATGATATCGTTCCCATAATTATTGAATTAAATTGGAGAGGACGATATAATATCTCAAAGTCTGTATTATGTTATATATATAGTTATTATTTACACCAATATGCCCATCCAAGTAAGGTGGTGGTTGAAAATTGGATTACACCACGGCGTGGAGACAGTATTTCGTACGTACGCACGCCTGTGATTTCATTTTCTGTAGGATGGATAGAAGGTGAAATGTGGTTGTTTAATATTTATAATAACATATCATTATATTATAGATACTAATGTTATTACATTTTAATGAAAAAAATAAATAAGAAGATGTTTAAGAAGAATGAAACTTGAAATAATTGGTAGAAGAGATTACCTCTTCCTCGACGCACCTCCTTTAATAATTTTTTTAGGGAACTAGAGTTGGTATTTTGAGAAGACAAGAACCTAAATAATATAACTATAGATTTTCAGAAGAGGAATTGGCAGGCGTTGGCTGAGCTCCAATGGTCAAAAGGGTGTGAAGAGAAGAGTGAAGGGGTTCCCTTTTTATAAGGCTGGAGAGGGGCACCATTGGAAAAACTTAAAATATTATTTTATAATAAAGTCATATTCGGTTTATAATAGCTCCAAATTTGTTTATTTAGAAGATAAAGCGGGGATGGGTCGAACTCCTCTCAACCAATAGATTTTAGTCACGTTTAGATTACTATTTTAACCCTATAATTTAGATTTAACTCTAAGTTAAACAATTTAACTTTTACCGTGTCTTCTTATTTTCTTGCACTATATCGTTAATAAACTTACTATAACAAGCCAAACGAAACACAAGTGTTTAATTATTAATATATATAATATTATCTATTTCATTTGGCCAAACCATAGATTGTTAGGAATACAATAACAATTAATAATATAATATATTTTTTTAAAACTGTTTTATGTCAATTTTGACACTATTTGGTAATTGATTATTGTGAAAATTAAAAATACATGATTTGTTCGAAAAGAGTTTATTGATTCAATAAAAACATGTAATTGTAACCTATAAAATTAGTGTAATTCATAAAAAGCCACAAATTACATTTATTTCGGTGTTTATAACATCAATTATGTTAACAAGGTAATTAATGCATCATCATTGTGTCATAAATAAATAAAATTATTTAAAGTCTAAAAATTATAAATAAAATACCATTATATAGGAAATATTTTTATATTTATAATGAATATTTATAGTCGAATTTATCATATGTATAACCCTATATTAAAAATGTGTTAATTATTAAACATTGATTTTAACTATTTTAACTCTTCATTAAAAATAATAATAATAAGTGTCCTAATATAATCCATGTGGACCTAAATGGTAATATTTTATTCCTAAGGTGGGTTTTCGTATAATTGCACTTATCCAATAGAATTAAGATAGGTTTTAGGGTAACAATATTATTATTTTTAACTTTAATTACACTATTTACTTTTAACCGTGGTAAATAAAAGTAAAAACGTACTATTCACCAAAAATTATTTTTAACATATTGAACCACATTTTACTCCTTGATATTAATCACGTCTCTCGGATTTTTTAAATTCCACTCACAAAAGTGGAAAAATTATGTTTTATGTAAATTTTCAAATTCTCCTAGGAGGTGGGTAAAAGATAGTGAAAAGTTCAATAAACTTTTTATACATCTAAAATTATTAGAAAATGACTCAAATTAATTACATTGAACATATATAGATATTATGTATCAATTTTTACATAAAATAAATTTAAATAAAATAAATAATTTTTTAAATAAAAAGTCATTTTTTAAATAGTAACCTAGTGTTTTCACTATTCATCAAAAATTAAAAGTTTTCAGAAAAATACCAAAAATTCACCCTCGGATAATTTCGATATTCTGAATCCAAAAATGAAGTCCATTTTTTAGGATATAATTTTTAAAATTTCATAAATTGGGTATTACTATTCATAATGGTAGTTCATAAAAATATTATAATAATATCTCATTTAGTGAAACTCGGTATTGCGTACTACACATGCTATCGAAGATGGTCTTGATTGCGTGTAATTCAAGCCAAGTCAAGGTTGCGTGTAGTTAAATCTCTGTTTGGTGTTGCGTATAACATATTAAAAATTATTTAAATTATACATTAAACAAAATCTATCCTTAATGTTGTGTAGAATAATTTCCACAAAACGAACTTGAAATTGTGTGTAACACGAGTCAAGAATAGTGTTGCATATACTGTAAGATAATATGGTGTTGTATATAGTACATGATAATCTTAGTGTAGTGTACAACAAAATATATGAAATAAATTAAAAAGAATATATCTCATAAAATCTCAGGGTGTTACATTCTACCCCCCTTAAAATGAATTTCTCCCTCGAAATTCGTTGGGGTTATAAATGGTTTACTACTTGAAATTTTCTTTAATAGAAACCGACAACATAAAAAGGAATACCAAAACTTATCTTTAAAAACTAAATTATGAAACGTAACAGTTACTCAAATTAACTAATCACTGGGTTTCCACGTTGGAGAACATAGGTGAAAATATGGATATAGAAGAGAAATATAACCATAAACTTCTAATGAAGAGTGGTAGAGGACATGGAAATGAAAAATCCAACAATAACAAAGCCATAAATTTGTGATGATCAAAGGTACCGTCTAATTCATCAGATCTAGGGGCATTAGGAGAAATTTTTTGGTTTTCATGATCATTTCCCTAAAGTTGATGAAATTTGAATTAGAAGAAACACTTTCTTGATTTTGGTACAATCTCACTATTTGTCATTACATGGACAATTTCCACTTCATCTCTTATAGAAATGAAGTTGAATTTATCATTCGTGAAGTATTAGTAGATCATGTGATAGAATGACGGGTCATTGCATCTGTCTCAAACAAAAGTTTAGAAAAATTTATCAAATATACATAAGTCCATATATATTGAGATTAATCATATATGGTTCCTAAAATTGACTTATACTTCATATATCATACTTATTAATATAACAAAACTAGTCTCTACTAACCAGGGACTTCTTGTAGGCCAGTTGTAGGCGATAAAGGCCCGTCGCACTTCAGTTGTGGGTTCGATTCCTGCATCCTTGTCCAATGCGATGGGTTTTCACTATTCCTACAGGTTGCCCTTTTTCTAAAAACACATTATTATAAAATTCCATCAATAATATCAAAAAAAATTATAGCCTTAAACAATACTAACTTATGTCCACTATAATCCATTCCATTCTTTAGGCTTATCCAAAATACTTCTGTCCAAGCTCATAGTATAAAGAAAACAATTACTAGAAATGTCATCTGTCGAGCATGTGAATACCATCATTTATCCCCCATATATCATACGATATATCTTGTTGGTCAAATTACAATAATGTGAATAGGAGGTAGATGGGGATGACAATCGATCGGCGATAGCGAGGTTTGGTACGGTTCTAGTGATGATGATGATGGGTTCGGCTATAAGGGTTGTAGACAAGGAACTATGGTTAACGACGACTCGATACGACGAGGGATTTGTCGAAGGTGTAGGTTTGTGGTGGTGGGATATGCTCCGATGGTTGTTTCTCGCCGGCGCGGTGGTGATTCGGGTGATGATAGATTGATGTTTGGCAGGGATGATGACGGTGTGATGATGAATACTAGTTGTGATGTTGGCAATTTCAGCATAATATTTGATGGTGTGTGATTTGTGGGGAAAAAAATCAAAAAACAAACAAACAAACAAACAAAACAAACAAACCTGTGAATACATTTATCATGTATTCTCTTGAAAAATGAATACGCATTAAACCTTAGTGAAAACATGAATGCTGTCAAAATTTAACACTTTCCACATACCGAAATCCAAAAATTTCTATATACTCAAACCATGATATAACTTTGTCCTTATATCAATCAGGAGCTCATTTATTTTTTTCTATATCCCTTTATTATGAAAATATCATCTTTTTTCCAAAAATATTTCAATCACTTTTTATGGTTACCTGTACCATATAATTATTGAAAACCAATACATATATATCCCAAAATTCCATGAAGCCATAAATGATATTCCATGATACAATTTTGAAATCCCATTACATAAACACTTAATCATTACACAACATCATTTTCATAATCAATATCAAAAATAGTGATCACATGTGACTTCCCTTTATCCTTTTCCTTAAGAGGTTTCTCACGTCGATCATCATTAACCCCTATATTAGGGTATTGATTAGAATAGTGCCCCATTTACTTTTACTTGAATCATTGAAGTGTTGGTGGTGCGTTATCTACAGTCTTTTCTTTATTCACATCATTTGAAACCATTTTCCATTACTTCGATACTCAAAATATCGATGACCTTTTTCCACACTTAAAACATTTTCTAGTCCCTTTAAGACAATCTCCAACGTGCTTCTTTCTACACTTTTAGCATAAAGACACATTCATCTTCTTTCCACCATTATTTTGAGATTTCTCCATGAACTCCATCTTTCGTTTCTTGTCAAAACCATGAGATGGATATGTAACACCAACTTCTATTTCTACCTTGATAGCACAACACACTATTTCTTCATAGCTACTGAAGTCTCTTATAGCTAATTCCCTTTGAAGACATCGTTTTAAGCCACTGAAGAATCGATCAACTTTATTTTCAGGTTGGATGATAAAGCCAGATGCATACCTTACAAGCCTTGTAAAATTCGCTTCGTATATACCAACAGATTCATCATCCTTTTTCTTATGCTCAAGGAACTCCTTTTCCATCTTTGTTCAAACAATACGAGGGAAGTACTTACTGAAAAACAAGTACTTAAACTCGTCTCATTCCATGGATTCAATTTCATCATGGGGCCTTGTATTCTTCATTAGAGTCCACCATTGATCTGGTTCACCTTCTAAACGTTATATAGCTAGAATAAAATTTTCATATTCCGAACTATGAAGTATGGAAAATATCGTTTCAATGGTATTGATCCATTTTTCAGCAACAAGCGGATCAGAAGACCCACTGAAAGAAGGTGGACATTGCCTCATTAAGGAATTAATAGATTATTGTTCCCTTCTCTGCTCATTTGGAAGTCTAGAATGATTCATAGCTTTTGTAAAAATATCATTAATATTTTTCACTAAATCTCCCATAACATTGGATTGTTCAGGTGGAAAATCATTGCATTGTCCATTACATTGATCAACACAGTTCCTTCGGGTTCCAGACATCGTTTAAAACCCAAAAAAGAATAGTGTGACAGGAAGAAATCATGCTAGGGAAAACAACATAATAAAAGGGGAGTACCATCAATATATAACATCTTAGGGTTAATTCTAATATTGTTACTGTAATTCTAGGAATATAACCTATACTTACACTTAACCTTATGAACATCCCAAGAAATACCTTAGAAATATCTCTAGGGATCTCACTAATGTTTTTGCATCCTAGGTTCCAATGGTTAACTAAACCATTCCTCTGATACCAACTGTAGAGACCCAAAGCATGACGTACATGTACATTACATTACTTTTGCGGAATTCTTAATACATAAAAAAAACAAACACACAAATACCGTAATAGTTTAGTGTATTTGGAAACTCGGAAAAATAATCTTCTAATCATGGTGAAGGATCTTCAACATCTCCCATAAAGATCTTCCCCTTTTTTTCTTACCTAAAACCTTTATTTGTATCATGGGGAAAAGAAAACATAAAAAGGGTGAGCTCAAATTCTCAGTAAGGGTAAACATAGAGAACATAAAACAATCCATAAACATTTGAATTCAAAAAATTGAACATAAAATATGAACTTCAAAATATTGAGCAAAGACATAAATCTTGGAAGTACGTAAGGAATATATCATAAAGGAAAATAAATCATGATAAAATATCATGGGAATAAAACATTTGGTTTTGGAAAACCATTAAGAACATGATATGATTTCCATAGTAGCCAAGACATTGCTGCCAAGACCATCTTAGTGGACAATGTCCCTTTCGGAATCGACTTCACTCCCCATTCTAGTCCTGTATCACTGAACCGGATTAAATTATCGTTCCAGACATGTATACCTCTTGAAATATAAATCTTTATCCAATGCATTGGAGGGAGATATAAGTCCCACCCATCTCATAATGAAATCATTTTTACGTGTGCCACAACATAAAAATAAATCATTCATCATAACCCAAAGAATATAATGGGTTTTATAAACATCATACAATCATAACATAATCCATATAAAAAAATTGGTATCATTTCATCATAAGAAAAGTGGAACCATTTAAATAATTGAGACATTATACTTGAAACATACACATATAAAAAAATTTCATCATGGATGGAAAATGGTTTTGATAAAACACTTGAATTGAATTCTTGAGGAAAATATCATTTCTTCTTAAAAATAATGTTCATTTCACAAAATTCCATGAAATTTAAAAAGAAAAGGATATTGTTGAAAATTATCATGAAATCTTGTAGATTAAGCTTCACGAAAATAAGGTGTTATAAAACCGTAAAAATCATTTCATGTCGTATAAGTTAAAAAAACAATCATCCTGTACTTTTTCTGGAAAGGTCAAAAAGTACCTCATATGGTGAAAAAGGAAATATTACTTTCACATAATGTAGTAAAAGTAAAAATGGGTAAAAAGTTCATTAAACACACATGAAACCATTTTTAGAAATCAGGGACATGAATGATAAATATAACCCTAGTAAATACTTACGAATAAACAATCTCGGATAAAAACGAGATTGGAAATGTTATCCTTTATCTTAGGTTTGATATGCTTCGTACGTATCTGAACCTCCTGTATAATGATTTAAATAATGTCATTGACTTATTATAGAATAATATTCATTGTTATGATATAATATATGGTTCACTTATGAAAATATATTACCCATTCTTTTTTAAATTCCATGTTAAAGCACTGTTTTGGGTAAAATCGTTTTATTTATCGTACGTCTTTGGACTTGTTGTTATTGATATTATTATTAATTATATCATGATTTACATACTTCAATAATTTAAATCCTGATTTATATATCATATATATAGTAATTATATATATATATAATAGATAGATAAATTAAATGAAATACACCGTTCATGGAGACGGTAGACCGTACGTACGCATGATCACTATTTCAATTCTTTATTGACTTGAATGGAAGTATGTAGATGAAATATATTTATAAATAAATACATTAGTTTTATCATGTCATATATTTCATTATTATTCAATATATATACTTTATAATCATTCTTTAAAGGTTAACATGGAAAATGAATCCCATCGTGTCGTGAAGACGGTAATCTATACGTACGCACGAGCGATGATATCGTTCCAATAATTATTGAATTGAATTGGAGTGGATGATATAATATCTCATAATCATTATTATGTTTTATATATTGTTATTCTTTACACCATTATACCCATCCAAGTAAGGTGGTGGTTGAAAAACAGATTACACCACGGCGTGGAGACGGTATTCCGTACGTACGCACGCGTTGTGATTTCATTTTCCGTAGGATGGATATAATGTGAAATGGGGTTGTTTCATATTTATAATAACATATCAGTATATTTTTGATACTGATGTTATTACTTTTTAATGAGACAACTAAATAAGAAGAAGTTGGAGAAGAAAGAAACTTGAAAGAATCAGTATAAGAGATTACCTCTTCCTCGACGCACCTCCTTTAAACTTCTTTTTAGGGCACTAGAGTTGGTCTTTTGAGAAAAAAAACCTCTATGATATAACTAGAGATGTTGATAAGGTGAATTGGTAGGTGAATTGGCAGGTGATTGGCATGCTTCAAGGCTGAAAAGGGTCTGAAGAGAAGAGGGAAGGGGTGCCCTTTTTATATGGGAGGAGAGGGTCACCTTTGGAAAAACATAAAATATTATTTTATAATAAAGTCATATTTGGTTTATAATAGCTCCAAATTGATTTATTTTGAAGATAAAGTGGGTATGGGTCTAAATCCTCTCAATTAATAGGTTTTATACAAGTTTAGGTTACTATTTCAACCTTATCATTTAAATTTAACTCTAAGATAAATAATTTAACTTTTACCATGTCTTCTTGATTTCTTACACTATATGGTTAATAGACTTACTATAACAAGCCAACCGAACCCCAAGTGGTTCATTATTAATATATATAACATTATCAAATTCATTTTTCTGAGACATATATTTTTTGGAATATAATAAAAATTAATAATATAATATTGGTTTAAAAAACTATTTTATGTCAATTTTTACATTATTTAGTAATTGATTTTTGTGAAAATGATAAAAACATTATTAGTTCGATAAAAGTTAATTGAATCAATAAAAACATGTCATATTAACGTATAATATTAGTGGAATTCATAAAAAGTCTCAAATTTTATTTATTTGGGTATTTATAACATCAATTATATTAATATTTCATTAATAAAGTAATTACGATATCATCATTGTGTCATAATTAAATAAATTTATTTAATGTATAAAAATTATAAATAAAATACCATTATATATGGAATCGTTTTATCTCTCTAATGAATATTTATAGTCTAATTGATCTTATGTATAACCCTATATTAAAAATGTTTTAGTTATTAAACTTTGATTTTAACTACTTTAACTCTTCTTTAAATAAAATAATAATAAGTGTCCTAATCTAATCCAAGTGGACCTATAGTGTAATATTTTATTCCTAAGGTTGTTTTTGGTTGAATTACACTTATCCAATAGAATTAGGACATGTGTTATAGAAATAATAATACCATTTTAACCCATAATTACCCTATTTACTTTTTACTGTGGTGAATATAAGTAAAAAGTTACTATTCACCAAAAATTATTTTTATCTTATTAAACCACATTTTACTCCTTGTTATTTACATTTTCTCTCGGATTTTCGAAATTCCACTCATAGAAGTGGTAAAATTTAGTTTTATATAAATTTTCAAATTCTCCTAGGAGGTGGGTAAAAGACGGTGAAAAGTTCAATATAATTTTTATAAATCTAATATAATTATAAAATGTCTCAAAGGAATTAAATTGAACGTATATAGGTATTACATATCAATTTTGACCTAAAATAAATTTAAATTAAATAAATAATCATTTAAATAAAAAGTCAGTTTTTAAATAGTATCCTAGTGTTTTCACTATTCATCAAAAATTGAATGTTTTCAGAAAAACACCAAAAATTTACCCTAGGCTAATTTCAATATTCCAAATCCCAAAATGAAGTCCATTTTGAATGATAAAATTTATAAAATTTCAAAAAGTGTGGTTTACTATTCATAACAACGAGTTCATAATAATATTATAATAATATCTCGTTTAGTAAAACTCAGTATTGCGTTCTACACACGCTATCGAAGAAGATCTTGATTGCGTGTAATGCCAGCCAAGTCAGGGCTACGTGTAGTGAAAGCTCTATTTGGTGTTGCGTATAACAAAATAAAAACTTATTTCATTTATACGTTAAACAAATTCTATACTTAATGTTGCGTAGAATAATTTCCACAAAACAAACTTGAAATTGTGTGTAACATAAGACAAGAATAGTTTTGTGAATACTGCAAGCTAATACGGTGTTGGGTATAGTACAAGCTAATCTTGGCGTAGCGTACAAAAAAAGATATGAAAGAAATTAAAAAGAATATATCTCATAAAATCTTAGGTTGTTACGGTTGAGTTCGTAAATGTTTCATCTACTGGTGTTTATTAGGTTTTTGAAAGATTTCCCTGATGTTTTTTCTAAGGAGGATCCATCATAACCCCCACCCCCCAATGATAGGCCTATATTTGGATTGATCTATAGTTGTAGATTTATCAAATTGTGATGTCTCCTTATAGGATAGATCCTTTTGAGATGTGAGGGATGTAAGTATAGATCGGTGATCTATTTCAAGATGGATTTTTTCGTCTAAATGTGTAACAATGTAGTGCACTAGTCTTTTATGAAGTAGGTTTATGGCCATATTCATGTTTTTATTGATTTCCATCACATGAATTAGGTTATTGTGAAGAACCGTTATCCACTTTTATGGATTGATGACTTATTTGACGAGTTAAAATTAGATATTTGTTTTAAAAGGTCAGTATATATATAGGATTTGATCCGACTTGGGTAAAATATTAGGATATTCCGAATACTTATTTTTGAAGTTGTAATAGGAATCATGAGTTTTTTGTGATTCCATTCAGTGTGATGAATTCTTCTAATATTTTATGGGTATGATTAATGTTGTATTTGAGGTTGTTATGGGCCTTTTTCTGGTTGTTTTAATTGATTAAATCCTTGAGTACCCAACATATTTGTAAGAGAACCTAGATAATTTTCATTCCATATTGGCCGATCAATATTGAAAAAGAAATTAGGATATTTTTTATTTTTTAATTCTAGGATAGTGATCTTTTATTCATTGGGAATGTTGTTCTTGGAAAAGGGTTATCTGTAGATCATTAAAATATCAAGGTAGTCATTTCTTGGGTATCCTCCATTACTAGTGAAGATGAGAAAAGCTTCCTTAGTCTTACTATGTATTATAGGATCATTGTAGCTAATTTTTTTCGGATTTTGACTCGTATTCCATCCTTGATAAGAAGGGATCTGGAGTTTATATAGAATTTGCAGTGTCCAAATGATTTTGAGTACATGAAGGAGAATTGTTTCAGCACTCTGGTTTTTCATCTTCCATAAAATAAAGTTCATTTCAAGGTTTTAAGTTTCCCATTGTGACTTGGTTAGGGTTATACTATGATGTAGTGTGGAACTGTTATTTCTTATGGGTCATGCAAGTATGGTACCCATTATCATTGTTATGTGATGTATTATCTTGAGATAGTATTATTCCTGTTTTAATTGAATTTGGGACAGTATTACCTCCTTGATGAGAGTTTTTTTTATTTTGATAAAAAGATGTTGCGGTATATAATCACCCAATGTGACCTGAACATGGGGAATATATGGTTCATAAAATTATTTTTGATTACTACTTTTAGATATCATATACACTAGTTAAGGGTAATGTTACATCTGATTAAATACGTAGGAATCCACACAGTGATGTCATGCATGGGTCTCATGATTCCTGGTGAGTTATGGAAGTGTTATTAGTGTTTCATCATGATATGGGAGATGTTCATGGAAGAGTTTTTATTTTTAGATGAATGTATAGTATCATTTAGGGAACTATATAGAGGAGTCCAAGATTGTGGATTTTTAGGTGATGGTCTGGATATACCCATTTTTCTTTGGTGATTCCCCTAATGGTTGATATGAGGATGAGAAACATCTTTTGTTGTCCAAAGGGATTATTTTATTAAATTTAGAGCTAAATGAGATTATTCTCAAATGAGTTCCATATTTCTACCTTAGTTTCACAACATAGTGCAAAAAATATTCATTGGGATATGGGAGGCTACTTTCGGTCACCTGTGTTGAAGCATGTAGTTGAAAGGATTATGTCTTGATGTTTGATCTTCCAGATGGTCATGTCTAAGAACCATGTTCCAGGTGATTTTCGCCAACCCTTAGATGATGCTCAGTGGAAGTGGGAGGAAATATCAACTACCTTTGATACTATAATACCTCAATGATAGTGAGGGATTGATTGTATATGTGTGATGTTGGATTATTTGATGTAATTATTCCACATAATATAGATCAAGGATTCATTCTTAGTGGATCATTTTTCATTGAATTACCTATTGGAGGTGGAAGACTCCTTGAATTTTTTATGATTATCATGTCGGATTATGATACTCATTTTTCCTCTAGGGTGTAGAGTGGACTATAGAATTATTAAATCTCTTAGTTATTACTTAGTAATTATTTTCATTCATAGATGGATGGTTAGAAATAGTGGAATATATATACTCTTGATGACATAATGCACGCTTGTGTTTGGGATTTGGGAGTATTGTGGGATGGGGGGTTTCCCTTGGTCATCTTTTATTATAAAAATGGTTTTCAGTCCACCATTATTATGGAGGAATTTTATGATTATAGTCATCCTTTTCATTCTCCACTCTATTTGAATGGGTTCCTAGAATTATGAACTCTTGAAACAAAACTAGTGTGGAGTACTGTAGAGATGTTTTAGTTGATTCACAATAGGATGATGGAAGAAAAAAACTATCAAAATTCTTATGTCCACTATAGGATGACACCTCTATAGTTTTACTTAATATATCATCTGTTCATGATGGTGCATCTTCATCTTGGTAAGTGAATGTTTGATCATTGGATAAATACTTCTACCTAGCTTTTAAAAATTTCAATGTGTTGGATCATGTTGGATCAACTGAATATTTTAAAATACTTTTCCTTTAGATGAGTATACATGATTTCATATATGTTTCATGGCTTCATAGTTATCTTCATGTTGAATTTCACATCTTTAATTGTAGTGATATCTATGTTCATGATGATGTGACCTTCATGGATCGATCTATAGAGATCGAAGTCCACCAAGAGAAGTTGTTGTTTAGTCATCTAATTCCCTTGGTTCTCATGTATGGGTGATATAATGTCATGGAGGTGAGTACCAGGGAATGTGGGTCATATATGCAAACTCAATATCCTAATATGTTTGTTGTTTATCCATTATATTGTATCAATGTGAAATTATGGTTTCATAAAATTATATTGTTATGTGATGGTTTCCTCTTCCTTGATGATGTATTTATGTCCTCTCTCTTATTTGAGAGGTATATCTCCTATGATATTTTTTAGCAGATCGTTTTGGGTGTTCTATAGATTTTCACTTTTTTTTCAAAACAGTTTTGATGATCTGATGTGGTGGTGACATTCGTGAGAGGTATCTCATGGGTGTCTATTTAGATTAATCCTTTCTGTTTCCTTCTCTATGGGATTCGTTTTAAATTCTTAAGGATGAGAATTGTTTGATAGAAATATAATGTAAGGTTGTAGGTCATTTTAGGAAGTTCCATTTAGTGTTTCTGAATACCATAGTGGTGAGAGGGGGAATGGAGAATGTTTGATAGTGTTTGGGAGCTGAAATACGGAAAGGGGTGGAATTCACAACATGTAAGGATGTTCAGATTAATATTGTGTGAATCATTGATTGTGGGAAGTTTGGTTGAATTATTTAATGGAATTAACATCTTGTGTATCATTTTGGTTTTCAAGGTTCATTCACATCATTTATGGGATTCAAAACATGAATGTGATGATATTTATAACTTACCAATCTAAACAAAAATACACACATCATGAACATGGGATTAACAATGTGAGTTAGGTGATGGTTGGAAGTATTTAGATGAAATGGTTTTTGGTGGATGATTAATACGGACCATTCAAAACATGATTTACCCACTAACTCTTTGTATTACCCATTCACGTAGTGAATTCCCACCAAGAGGTATGCTTATACAACCTATTGTGACCTCAAATTCTATCGAACCCTATGATTTTCTCCCAAATTCAAATTGAAAAAATTTGATCTCTCGCATTGTTATAATTCCTTTTCGAAAGTTACTAATCAATAAATTATTATACTCTATATGTGGCCATGTGTGAAAGTTCATCATTCAATTTTTGTGGTTTCTTCATCGATCAATCATGGTTCCTCCTATTCATCATTTCCACGATTTGGCAGTTAATACACCATGTTATTATCGATCATTTGTTTTTATTGATGTGATTATGGCATGTAATTATTGTATGGATATATAATTCATGTAGGAGAGTTGATTGGGATCTGCATTGTAATTCCATTCTCATTCAAAGAAATTTGAAGCCTGGGGGAAGGGGACATGATGATTCTCTATTTTATTTTTATTTATAATCATAATATACTCAAGTTTTATCCCTCTAGGAAATTATTTAATATACCCTAATAAATAATAATCCAAATTAATGAAAAACAAATAGTTTTTCGCTGTAGCGATCAAAAATTTATTTTCCCCCATGATAATGGTTAAACTCTTGATTTTCTAGATAGTGTGCTATATATGTTCATTCATTCTTAGTGTCCATCATATGTATCATTGTTAACTCATCATGAGAATGATCAAATAATAAATCTATATTGTCCGAAACAACACTATATAGAAAGGAATTTCATAATGGTAGTAAGGGGTCGATCCCACAGAGAGTGTGGAAACAATGATTTGGGTTCATCATATAATAAGTACCCACCAAATGAAATTAATACGAGACAAGTAGATCGAAAAGTGTGGGACATTTATTTCATGGAGTACATGTCATGTACTCTAACTACATTCCATGTACTGCACATTTTTTCATGGTGGAAAACATGCAGTCAAACCATGTTGTGTAATTAATGCATCACATGTACTTAATACATAACACAAATAGACTAACAACTATATATCTAGAATTAAACATTGTGTACTAAAAATGTTCAAGATAAGTACACAAAATGTCTCTAGGTGTATATTGTGAATATTCAGTGAAAATAACTATATGTTGTGTAATTGTCCTGTAAACACCATGCACATAATTATTTTACATGGAAATATTAAAATTAGGAAATTACTCCTTAAACGATATCGACTTGACATTTTTTGGTAATTATATTGATAGTATATGTCAGTCTATAAGTTTCATATTATATCAATCATTTAATTAATTACCTATAGTATTCAATAAAATGATTCATGTATGGTTATTCTATATTAGACACTTGAAAAATTAATTTATTTATGAAATATAATTTTCATGTGTTTCATGGTTCATTACAAAGATATTAAAATCCATGAACATATAACATGTATCATGTACACAATATATCATAAGAGTGAATTGTTTAAATTTAAATCATTGTGATTAATTTTGATAGGTAATCGCTTGGTTTCTTCCTAATAAAAAGTTGGGTAATATTTTTTTGATTATCTAATAAACTAAAATTGTTTATTTTATTTAAAATAAAATTGGATTTTATGTTTTTGGATGATTGGATGAATTAGGATAAAATTTATTATTTGATTAATAAGATTATTAATTGGATTAATTTGTGTTCACTTTATCATATCAAATAAAGAATTCAAATGAATTGTAGCTAGATATTTTAAATGTGTAATAATTTCATTTTCGTGAAGAATCATGCTCTTTACTAAGAATAGAGTATGGGTTCAAATTATTAAATATATTTTATTGAATGGTTTTCAATTTTATTTATTAAATTAAATTTGATAGCCCGTATATCACCCCTCCCCCGTTATTATATAGGAATTATGCATCTAATATTATATACATAATTTCCCATTAACCAATTTTTTTGGTTCAGTAACCAAATAATCCATCTATAAACAATATAAATTAATGGAGTATCCTAATGTTCATGGAGGCAGTTCAAAAAGGAACCAAGATTTCACCAACATGGGTTATATATAGGTGGACATGTGAAATATTTCCCCTCATGCCAATATTGTAATAATGAGTTATTTCCTCTTGTCTAATGATTTATTTTTTGTTCCCTTAGTAAATTCACTATTAGATAATTTCATGATTGGGTCATTTTTTTATTTATTTATTTTTTTCATATAGATTATTTATTATACGGATTCATGACAGCGATCACAATATTAAACGAATTAATGTGGAAATATTGAATATTGACAGATGTATTATGGGTATTTTGTCCGACATAGTTAATTAATTACGTAAAATTTACTTTATATTAGAATTTAAAATAAAAGATATAAAATATAAAATTCATGTATAATAAAATAAAATCCCTCAACTTAAAAATCAAGTCATTCATCCTTCTTTCATTTGAATTAAGATTGACCCCTATTTAAGTGTCAGTTATTCCTCAGTTAGGAGAACATTATATTATTGGGAAATCATATCTGATGTAGTTGGATGACTTAATAGAATGCGTATAGGGTTTAATGGCCTTCTTCTATCAAATAAAAATTTAGAGGAAACTATTGAGGAAAATTGATTTAGGATTTCTAGATTGGGGATTCCACTAAACGGGTCATAGACCTATAAGCCAGCATTTGTTATGAAATCCTAGGTAAATACATTCAAATAATTTACAATCCCTCCATTAAGATTATAATAAAGGAAATATGGATCTTTTCCCCTAGAATGTAGAAAAAAATTAACATTCCATGTTCAATGGTGAGGGATATTGTTACTTGATAGAATAGTCGGAGACATAATAAAAATATGTTATTATTAATCATAACCTAAATTATAATCATTAAAGGTAAAAATGATCTAAACCATTAAATTATATAAAAAATTGAAATCACATCAACCAAATTATCCCTATGATAAATATTGTAGAAAGAACACATACTCACTATAAGTAACAACCAATTGTGGTTAAGAAGACATCGTGTCGCACTGTTCTATGAACAGAAATATAATTTGAATGAATCCTAATTGATTAATAATACTACTAAGGAGGTGAGTTATGAAGAGTTCCACAAATATGAAAAACATATAAATGATGTAGTATTTCTTCATTGTTTAATAATATTACCCATGTCTAGTGAGGTCATGATGTCTCACAAAAACATTGAAGATTATAGCATGATTGAGAATTTTCTTGGTTTATAATAGGAGATAGAATGATCAGAATGGCATGAAAGTTCAAAATAACTATTTATGAATAGTCTCACAAAAGGTTCACTATCTGGGACTCAGGTAGTCAACCACAATTTCTTCATTGAGAAACTATAAGTTCATGGGTTTAACTCAATAATGATATGTGCATTGATCTCATTCATGCATCACTCCCTTAGAGATTCTAAATTTTTTAATTATTTTAATTTGGAAAACATTCAGGTGTATCTTATAGATCTTATCACTCTTCTTCAAGAAGTATTTATGGTGAAAAATTGTGAAATTCCTTTAGTCCATATGATGAAAAAAAATGTAATGGTATGAGTTCTTAGCCGAAATATTCTTCTCATGCTTACAATAAGAGAAAGATTAGAGGATAATCAGTGGAATATGATGGTATGTATTTCAAAGGTGGAAAGAATGGCCACATGAAGAAAAACTACACCCAATGAAATATGTAAGGGTAACCTTCATGTTCATTTAGTATCAAGTGAAATGAATCTGTTTATAGAAAATGGTTATTAGATATAGCCTCTGGTGCTCATATATGTATTCAAATATAAGAACCATGTATTTATAGAATTTATTGATGAGGGGAGGTAGATCTATGATAATCAAACATATTTAAACATATTATTTTATTTATCAGTGAAACCCATGACATGTTTCTAAATAAAATGCTATTCATTTTAAAATTTTGTTATTATGTTCCATATATTACAAAAAGAATTAATTTTTATATATACTTGTAATGTATGGATTTATTATAATGTCTGGGAACAACTATAACTTTTTAAAAATTATATCATTTCTATTTTATTGAACATTTAAATAATGGTAATTATGTGTTATATTACACAAACAATGTAATGGAAATTGATAAAAAACTAAATCACATGACTCATATGGCTCCAAAATTGGAATCACCAAATAGGCCATATAAACCTTATTATTGGACTAAATTTAATATATATGGGAATTTATATTCATTTTAAATAATACCACTCAGTGTATGTCACGAATTTTTATAATGAAAAATATTCAAATACCTATTTAGTGGAAAACATGAGAGGGATAAAGAGATTGTTGGATTAGTTCATACAGATGTTTGTGGACCACTTCCTATCGAATCAATTGGTGACGTCAAATAATTCAAAACATTTAATGAAGATTTTCATAGATATAGTTATGTCCAGAAGATGAAGTATAAGTCATATTTATTTAATAAATTCAAGGAATACAAGAATTTAGTTCAGAAAAAAATTTGTAAAGAGATTATGAAACTTAGCTCAAACCATAGTGGATAATATCTTAATCAAGATGTAATTTATTTTTTATGGGATTATGAGATTCTATCAAAAATCACTCCTTATACACCTTAGTGTATTGGTGATAGTTATAATAGGATTTCCACCCCATTAGAAATGGTGAGATCAATGATGATTCATATGAGTCTCCCACTATCCTTTTGGGAAACAAATTTGAAACAGTAAGAAAAAATCCTAACCAAGTATCAAATAAATTGGAAAATGGTATTCCATATGAAATTTTTAATAGAAATAAACCATTGGTGCTGTATGCATGAGTTTAGGGATTTAAATAATTTGTGAAGGATATTTTTGGAAAGAAACAAGCACTATAAAGAACTAAGTGTACGATTATAGGATATCCCATGCAAAAAAGAGGATATTATCTCAACAATACTTTTGATAAAATATTATTTAAAAAATGTATCATATTCTTAATGAAAGATTTCATCCCTAAAAGAGATAGGGGTAGTGAGTTAGACTTTTATGAAGTCAAGGATCAAGATTAATAAGTGTTTCCACATGAACAAGTTCTAAAGAGATCCATGAAAGAAGATGCTAAAGAGAAAAAAATACATTGTAAGAGTATAATAGAGGATGGAGAATGAGAATAGTGTTTTTTTCTAGTCACTGAGGATGGTTTTTGATTATTAGATAATAATAATGATCTAATAAATTATAATATTGTAGTTAGTGGAATAGATGTTTCCAAGTGTTAGGAATCCATGAATTATTAAATGGATTACATCTACCAAAACCATGTTTTTATTTTGTTAGATCATATATTGGATGTAAATACCATTGGATTTAAATGGTTATTCATGAAGAAACTGGACATGGAAGGAAAATTTAGAAAAAATACGGTATGACTAGTTGCAAATGTGTTTATATAGCATAATGGAATTGAATTTGGTGAATAATTTTTAGTAATTACAATATTTAAATCCAATAATATTATATATTCAATTTAAACCTTCCTTGATTATCATATTTGGAAAATGGAATTGAAAATAATCTTCCTTAATTGGATTATGTTGTAAGATGTATATATGACACAACCCAAAGGGTTTGTCACTCCAAAGGATGACTTAAAGATGTAAATGATGGAAATGTCTATTTATGGATTAAATTAGTCATCCAGGTCATGGAATATCAAATATGATGAATTCATAATAGAATTTGGTTTCATAAAGAATGAATGAGAGCCTTATGTTCATTAAAGGTTTAGTGGTAGTGTTGTTGTTTTCTTAGTAGTATATATTGAAATAAAATTACATATTTGAAATTATATAGCAACCTTATTGACTTTTAAGTCATTGATGAATAAATAATTCTCCTTTATGGACATAGGTGTTGAATAATATTTTATTTTGATCATGATCCTTCATGATATATCCAAGTGGTGGCTCAGACTTTGTCAAAGTACATATATGTACCAGGCACATAAGAGGTTTTGTATGTAGAAATACATGATTTTATTATTGATAGTTTCAAATGGAATTCATATTTTTAGGAATATTTTTCTTCAGATGCACGAGGAATAAAATATAATGGAATGGATTCCATATTAATCGGTGATTATGATTGTCATATACGATATTTTATTTACTATGATAGATGTATTTTTAATTATGTGTGGTCGATAGATATCATGATGACCCAGGTGATCACCATTTGATGATAGTCCTGAATATAACTAATTAACTAATGTGTAATAAGGATATGTTCTTGGTATATAGTGAAAATGATGAACTAGTCTTCAAAGGATATGCATATGATTCTTTCCTAACCGTTCAAGGTGATATTATAATGCAGTCATGATACAATTTTAAATTAAATGGAGGTGTGATGAGCTTTAACACCTCAAATTATATTGTGATCATATATTCTACAATATAATATGATAATATTATCGATAATTAGGCATCTCATGTAGAAGTATGTATAGATATCATCATCAATGTTCTCGATGTGGTAAATAGTAGTAATAATTCTATCACACCAGATTTTGATAATGATAAAGCGATAAACCATTCCTAGGTGATAAGGTAACATTAGTGGATGAAGCATATAATTTTTAAGTAAAAAATATAGTGGGGGTTTTATCAGAGAGTTTAGGATACAATGAGAAGTATATCAATGGGAGACAATCTGGAAGAACCCTTGACTTATGCCTGGACTTAGCAAAAACATGATTTTCTTATAGGACATAGTAGACTGAAATTCATCAGCTGTGTTCTCTAGTCCATGTGGTATTTTATTAGAGTTGGTTTCCAAATGCTAACCATTGTCACTTCAAATACATAAATATTATATGATTTGAATATTTATTAAATATCTTATTTCACATTGTTCATTATTCTATAATAATTTAATGTAATAATTTCATAGATAATCTATCGCATTGGTATGATTGTAGAAGTTACCCACTATGATGAGTATCTTGAAATTCTATTAAGATATTATTAAACATAGTTTTATGATTTGACAATGTATCATGATGGGGATCATAGTGTTTAGAAATTTATTTGAGAGTAATCATAAGTGGATAAGACTTATACTCATGAAGTTCTCATTTTGTAATATACATGATGGATGATTATGAGAACTGACCCACCAATATGATTTTCACATGTTTTTGTAGAGACCCGAAGCTTGACATACATGAACATTACATTACTTTTGTGGAATACTTAATACATAACAAAAACACACACACAAGGACCGTAATAGTTTAGTGTCTTTGGAAACTTGGAACGTAATCGTCTAATCGTGGTGAAAGATTTTCAACATCTCCCATAAAGATCTTCCCCTTTTTTTCATACCTAAAACCATTATTTATATCCTGGGGGAAATAAAACATAAAACGGGTGAGCTCAAAGGCTCAGTAATGGTAAACAAAAGAAATATCAATCACATCAAAATAAAAACATAACATTTTGGAAATCTTACCCTGCAAAAGAGATCATAATTTCATAACATGGGATAAATCATGGTAGTGAAATGTAATCCCCATAATCATAACATAAAACATGAAACTTTGTGCCATACACACATAATCATAGAGATTCATTTCTTATTAGTCATGACTCATTTCCAAGACTATCTTAGTGGACAAAGTCCATTTCTGAACAGAGTTCACTCCTCATTTCAGTCATGTTTTACTGAACCGGTTTAACCTGCCGTTCCAACCATGTCTATCTCATGAGATATAAAATCTTTACCTAATGCATTGAAGTGATATATAGGTCCCACCCATCTCATAATGATACCATTCTTATGTGTGCCACAAAATCATAAACCATACATCACAGCATAACCCATGTAATAAAAATGGGAATCTTAAATATCGTGACATCATAAAACAATTCATATAAGATAAAGGAATTCATAAAAATATTTCCATCAAAACATAATCAAATACCTGTAATAATAGGGATATAAATAGAACCCTATATTATCTTAGATGAAAATAATTTTGATAAAACTCTTGAACTCCATTCTTGATGAAAATATCCTTTCTACTTCAAAAACATTTTTTATTTCCTAACATGTCATTCAATTTTAAACTATAAGAAGTTAATTAAAAATAAACATTAAAACTTGTAAAGTAATATTCTTGGAAATAATTTTTTAAAAATCCATTCATGCTGTATTAGTTAAAAAAACATTCATCTCGTCCTTTTGTCGAAAAAGTCAAAAAGTACCTCATATGAAAAATAACAAAAGATTCTTTTCATATCTTTTACTAAAAACACACCGAATGGTAAAATTGGATTTAAAAAATTGTACGTGGATGGAAATAATATTACATATTGAGGAAACATGGATGTGGATGATAAAATACACCCTAGTGAATTTCAAAGTATAAACAATCTCGGATAAAAATGAGATTGTGATATTTCCATTACCTTAGGTCCGATTTGCTTCGTAAGTGTCCGAACCTCCTGTATAATAATTTAAATAATGTCATTGACTTATTCCAGAATCATACTCATTGTTATGATATCATATATGATTCACTTATAACTTTATATTACCCGTTCTTTTGTAAATTCCATGTTAAAGAGCGTTTTGGGTAAAATCGTTTCATTTGTCATCTGTGTTTTGACTTGTAATTATTCATATGATTACGTAGATCATGATTACTTAATTACAGAATATAGAACATTATTTATATATAATATATATTCAGAATGTACATATATATAATAAATCAGTAAATGGAAATAAATACACCGTTCATGGAGACGGTAGGTCGTACGTACGCATGAACGCTGTTTTCGTTTCCTTATTGAGTTGAATGGAATTAAGTAGATGAGATAAATATATATACACATAAATCCAGTATCATTATTATGTCATATATTTCATTATTAATTGATATATATACTTTATAATCATTCATGAATGGTTAACGTGGAGAATGAATCTCATCGCGTCGTGGAGACGGTAGTCCGTACGTACGCACGTGCGATGATATCGTTCTCATGATTGTGGAATTGTATTGGAGTGTATGTATACTATTTCAAAATCAATATCAATTTACAATAATCATATATAGTTATTATGTACACCATTATACCCATCCGAGTAAGGTGGTGGTGGAAAATAGATTACAACACGGCATGGAGACGGTATTTCGTACGTACCCACGCGCGATGATTTCATTTTCCGTAGGATGGATAGATGGTGAAATAGGGTTGTTTCATACTTATAATAACATATCATTATATGAGTTATACTGATGTTATTACTTCCTAATGAAACAACTAAAGAAGAAGAAGTTGAAGAAGAAAGAATTTGGAAAGGATCAGTAATGGATATTACCTCTTTTGTTGACGCGTCTCTTCGTAACCTCCACTTAGGGCACTAGGGTTGGTCTTTGAAGAAACCCAAAACCTCTAGAATGATTCTAGGGAAGTGGGGAAGTGAAATGAGAAGGGTTTTTCCGAGCTTTATGGCTCAAATTGGTGTAAGGAGGAGAGGGAGGAGGTTCCCTTTTATAAGGGAGGAGAGGGGCACCTTTTGAAATATAAGAAATATTAGTTTATATTAAATCACATCCCCACTTAAAAACGTCCAAAATGACTCATATCCGAATATTAGATGATATATGGTTGTAATATCATCAACCAATAAAATTTATACATGTTAGGAATTTATTTTAAACATTATCAACTTGATATATCCTTATTTATGAATTTAATTATATATGTGGTCATAATATTCTAAATTTTAAATTATTATAAATAATTACATATGTGTTGTTAATTTTCCATAATTTGACACTTCATGACATTTTCGACCATATAAATTTTAGCTTATTATTTTAAAATATTTTTGTGATTTTTAAACAATTTTTTAAAATTTTATGTTTATAAAATAACAATAGTGTCAATTTTGACACTATTCATTTATTTGAATTTAAATAAAATATATACAAAATCTATGTTTGAACTAAAAGCATTAATAGATTCCTAAAATATCATAAGTATCTAGAAAATTAGTTTAGAACATTAAATAGTTCATATAATATTTATTTTAACATTTTTAAAACAATTTATTTGATATTTTAATTAATAAAATAATTTCAACATCATTATTGTGTCATAATTAATGATACTGATTTAATCCCTAAAAATTATAAATAAATTCCTATGATATAGATAATTGTATTATCTTTCTGGAGACTATTTAGGTTTGATGTTTCATTAAGTTTATCCCCAAATTAAAATTATTATACTTATAAGATTGAAGAACGTGACATGTTGTCACATTCTTTGGTTTTAATAATAATTAAACTATTTTCACGGAAAAAAGTCTATTAAATGAATCTAATCTGACCCTTAGGTGATATGGGTCTACTTTTAGTCATAAAATAGGATTTTGGAATGTGTTAGGGTAATTTTATAATATTATATTCACCCTTAATTGCCCGATTTACCTTTAACTATGGTAAATAAAATTTACCGTAGTTACTATTCATAATTCCCAAAAATAAAAAGTAGCATATTAACATAATTTGGACCCACTGATTCCAAATATGGAATCCATTTTTTCAAATTCACTACACAGAATTTCAGAAATTAAATTAAAATTAATTCCGTTGTCGAATGAAAACGGGTTTTTGTTCAAAACATTGCAAAAGATTGAATTAATTTAACGTACGAATTCAATGTAAAATCAATGATAATGACATAAATTATATTAAATGGTAAAAATATATTATATTTATACTTTAAAACCATTCAATATTATAATTTAACCACATAAGTTATTATGATGAAAAAAGTTGTTTTTAATTAAAATATATCGTGTTTCTACTATTCATTAAAATATGAAAGTTATCAGAATAATATGAAAATTTTATCCAAGGTAAAATTTTATATCCTGATTCCAAAGAATAATCTTATTTTGTAAAATTGAACTTAGAAACATGTAAAAAACAAGATTTAAAGTGGGTGCGCCATCAAAAGGCGGCAAAACTGCATTTTTTTAAAAATACTTATTTTACCCGAAACATTTATTTTGTTCTTATACTATGTTCTAGAAAATGTGTAAAATAAATAATAATGTTATAAAATTAAAAATTTAGTTAATAGTATTCATAACGGCTAGTTCATAATATTATAATAATAATATATCGTTTTTTAGTAAAACCTGGTATTACGTACAACACACGCTATCGAGGAAGGTCGCGATTGCGTGTAATGCAAGCCATGTCAGGGTTGCGTGTTGTGCAAGAATCCTTAGTTTTTTTGTATAACAGAATCCAACCATATTTCATTTATACATTGAATATATATATATCCTCAATGTTGCGTATAATAACTATTATCAAAATTGTGTGTAAAACGATCCATGAATAGTGTTGCGTATACTGCAAGCTAATACGGTGTTGTGTATGGCACAAGGTAATCTTGTTGTAGCATAAAAGACAAGACATTAATGAAATCAAAATAATATTTTTCATAAAATCTCGGGGTGTTACATTCTACCCCCCTTAAAATGAATTTAGCCCTCGAAATTTTTCGGGGTTATAAATTGTTTACTACTCGAAAGTTTGTTTAATAGAATCCCACATCGTAAAAAGGAATACCAAAACCAATCTTTAAAAACAAAAGTATGAAACGTAATGGTTACCCAAATAAACTAATCATTGGGTTTCCACATAGGTGAAAATATGGATATGGAAGAGAAATCTAACCATCATGTTCTGATGGAGAGTGGTAGAGAACATGGCTATGGAAAAGCCAGCAATCACAAAGCCATAAATTTGTGAAGATCTAAGGTACCATCTGATTCATCAGATATAAGAGAACTAGGACAACATTTTTGGTTTTCAAGATCATTTCCCTAATGTTGATGAAATTGGGATTAGAAGAAATACTTTCGTGATTTTGGTACAGTCTCGCCGTTGGTCGTTCTTTGGACAATTTTTACTTCATCTCTTAAGGAAATGAAGTTGAATTTGAGATTCATGAAGTGTTAGCAGATCATGTGAGAGAATGATGGTTCATTCCATCTTTTTCAAACAAAAAGTTATAAAAGTTATCAAAAATACATAAGTCCATCTATAGTGAGATTAATCATATATGGTTCCTAAAATGGACTTATACTTCATATATCATACTGCTTAATATAATAAAACTAGTTTCTACTAAACAGGGACTTCCTGTAGGCCAGTGGAAGGCGATAAAGGCCAGTCACACTTTGGTTGTGGGTTCGATTCCCACAGCCTTGTCCGATGTGATGGCATGTCTCCCGTCCTACAGGTTGTCCTTTTTCTAAAACTACATTATAAAAAAAATTCTAGCCTTAGAAAATACTAACTTATATCCAACATAATTCATTCCAATCTTTAGGATTATCTAAAATACTTCGGTCCAATCACATAGTATAAAGAAAACGATTACATGAAATTTCATCAACCAAGCATGTGAATACCATCATTTATCCCCCATATATCTTGTTGGTCAAATTCCAATCATGTGAACACCTTAATCATGTATTCTCTTGAAAAATGAATACCCATTAAACGTTAGTGAAAACATGAATGCTGTCAAAAGTTAACACTTTCCACATACCAAAATCCAAAAATTCTATATACTCAAACCGTGATATAACCTTCTCCTTATATCAGTCATGAGATCATGAATACTATCAAACATTTAATTTTCTCCTTATCCCTTCATTATGCGCATATCATCTACTTTCGAAAAATATCTGAATAACATTTCATGGATACTAGTACAATTAATCATACACTCTCAAAACACAAGGAAAGACAACAGTGTAAAAATCCTTAGATGTCTCCTTATTCCATAGTACCATGAGATTACTTATACAACATTACACTTGATAAACATGTAATCATTCCACTACCTTTTTAAACCATTGACCGAGCTTCAACAATTCTTTCATCTCACATATCATTTGTAGTCTCTTCATCATCATCAACATAAATACTACCCATACGACCATACTGATTCTAATCATGAGACATTCCCATAGGGAATTGGTTGGCACAATGCCCGTATATTCCACATTTAAAACATTTAACTATTGCTGATGTCGTAACAATACCATTATCCTCGTCCATGGTGTTAACTGAACCTTTTCCTTTGCACTTACTGGCTTTGTGTCCTTATTTTCCAGACCCAAAGCATCTTCCAGTTCCATTGAAACATTCTCCTTGATGCCTCTTCCCACATGATTTACATAGGGGAAATTGAACTTTCTTTCCTCTATGATCATCATGAAACACCATCTTTCTCTTATTAGTCGAGTCAGGAAACTTACCAAATTTGAGTTTATTGATCATATTATGAGATTTATGATAAGGCATAATAATGATATTTGGACTTCCAAATCCCGTTTCATATGGTTTCTCATGAAGAATATCATTCCATTGTCCATCATAACCTCCATTATCGTGAATCTTCATGTTTCCGGCCATTTTCTAAAACCCAAAAAGAATAGTGTGAGAGGCAAAAATCATGCTAGGGAAAAAACATAGTAAATGGGGAGTAACCTCAATATCTAACATCTTAGGTTAAATTTTAATATCGTTACTATAGTTCTAGGACTATATCCTATACGTATACTTATCCTTAGGGACATCCCTAGACATACCTTAGAAATATCTCTAGGGATCCCACTAATGTTTTCGCATCCTAGTTTCCAAAGGTTGACTAAAAATTTCCTCTGATACCAAATGTAGAGACCCGAAGCTTGACGTACATGAACATTACATTACTTTTGAGGATTACTTAATACATATAAAAAACAGACACACAAGTACTGTAATAGTTTAGTGTCTTTGGAAACATGGAACGTAGTCTTCTAATCGTGGTGAAAGATCTTCAACATCTCCCATAAAGATCATCCCCTTTTTTTCTTACCTAAAACCTTTCTTTATATCCTAGGGGAAAGAAAACATAAAAATGGTGAGCTCAAATTCCCAGTAAGGGTAAACAAAAGAAATATCAATCACATCCAAATAAAAACATAACATTTTGGAAATCATACCCTGCAAAAGTGATCATAATTTCATAACATGGTATAAATCATGGTAGTGAAATGTAATCCCAATAATCATAACATAAAACATGAAACTTTGTGGCATACACACATAATCATTTAGAATCATTTATTATTTGTAAAGACTCATTTCCAAGACTATCTTAGTGGACGAAGTCCATTTCTGAAACGAGTTCACTCCTCGTTTTAGTCCTGTTTTACTGAACCAGTTTAACCTTCCGTTCCATCCATGTCTATCTAATGAGATATAAAATCTTTACCCAATTCATTGGAGGGATATATAGGTCCCACCCATCTCATAATGATACCATTCTTATGTGTTCCACAAAATCATAAACCATACATCATAGCATAACCCATGTAATAAAAATGGGAATCTTAAATATCATGACATCATAAAACAATTCATATAATATAAAGGAATTTATAAAAATATATCCATCAAAACATAATAAAATCCATGTAATAATAGGGATAGAAACAGAACCTTATATTATCTTAGATGGAAAATAATTTTCATAAAACTCTTGAACTCCATTCTTGAGGAAAATATCCTTTCTACTTCAATTTTTTTTCCTTTCTTAACATGTCATTGAATTTTAAACTAAAAGAAGTTGATTAAAAATAAACTTGAAAACTTGTAATGTAAGCTTCTTGGAAATAATTTTTTAAAAATCCATTCAAGCCGTATTAGTTAAAAAAAACATTCTTCTCGTCCTTCTGTCGAAAAAGTCAAAAAGTACCTTATACGAAAAATGACAAAAGATTCCTTTCATATCTTTTAATAAAAACTAACCAAATGGTAAAATTTGATTTAAAAAATTTTAGGTGGATGGAAATAATATTACATATTGAGGAAACATGGATGTGGATGATAAAATACACCCCAGTGAATTTCAAAGTATAAACAATCTCGGATAAAAATGAGATTGTGATATTTCCCTTACCTTAGTACTATTTGCTTTGTAAGTGTCAGAACCTCCTATATAATGATTTAAATAATGTCATTGACTTATTCCAGAATCATAATTGTTGTTATGATATCATATATGGTTCACTTATGACTTTATATTACCCGTTCTTTTGTAAATTCCATGTTAAAGAGCTTTTTGGGTAAAATCGTTTCATTTGTCGTCCGTGTTTTGACTTCTAATTATTCATATGATTACATAGAACATTATTACTTAATTACAGAATATGAAACATTATTTATATATAATATATATTCAGAATGTACATATATATAATAAATCATTAAATGGAAAGAAATACACAGTTCATGGTAACAGTAGGCCGTATGTACGCATGAACGCTGTTTTCGTTTCCTTATTGAGTTGAATGGAATTAAGTAGATGACATACATATATATACACATAAATCCAGTATCATTATTATGTCATATATTTCAGTATTACTTATTATATATTCTTTATAATCATTCATGAATGGTTAACGTGGATAATGAATCTCATCGCGTCGTGGAGACAGTAGTCCGTACGTACGCACGAGCGACGATATCGTTCTCATGATCGTGGAATTGTATTGGAGTGTATGTATACTATTTCAGAATAAATATCACTTTACAATAATCATATATAGTTATTATTTACACCATTATACCCATCCATGTATGGTTGTGGTGGAAAATATATTACACCACGGCGTGGAGACGGTATTCGGTACGTACTCACGCGCTGTGATTTCAATTTCCGTAGGATGGATAGATGGTCAAATAGGGTTGTTTCATACTTATAATAACATATCAGTATATTAGTGATACTAATGTTATTAATTCATAATGAAACAACTAATGAAGAAGAAGTTGAAGAAGAAAGAATTTTGAAAGGATCGGTAATGGATATTACCTCTTTTTTTGATGCGCCTCTTCTTAACCCCCTCTTAGGGCACTAGGGTTGGTCTTTGAAGAAAACAAGAACCTCTAGGATGATTCTAGGGAAGTGGGGAAGTGAAATTGGCAGGGTTTGGATGAGATGGAAGGCTCAAATTTGTGTGAGGAGGAGAGGGAGGAGGTTCCCTTTTATAAGGGAGGAGACGGGGCACCTTTGGAAATATAAGAAATATTAGTTTATATTAAATATCAACCCCACATAAAAACATCCAAAATGACTCATATCTGAATATTAGATGTGATAAGGTTGTAATATCATCAACCAATAAAATTTAGACATGTAATGAATTTATTTTAAACATTACCAACTTGATTTATCCTTATTTATCAATTTAATTTTATTTGTGGTAATAATATTCTCAATTTTAAATTATTATAAATAATTACATATGTGTTGTGAATTTTCCATAATTTGACACTTTATGACATTGTAGACCATATAAATTTTAACTTAAAATTTTTAAATATTTTTGTGATTTTGAAACAATTTTATAATATGTTATTTTTATATAATAACAATAGTGTCAATTTTGACACTATTCATTTATTTGAATTTAAATAAAATATATACAGAAGATATGTTCGAAATAAAAGCTTTAATAGATTCGTAAAATATCATATGTATCTAGAAAATTATTTTAGCACATTGAATAGTTCATATAATATTTATTTTAATATTTTTAAAACAATTTTTTTGAAATTTTAATTATTAAATAATTTCAACATCACTATTGTGTCATAATTAATGATAATGATTTAATCCCTAAAAATTATAAATAAATTCCTATGATGTAGATAATTGTATTATATTTCTGGAGACTATTCATGTTCGATGTTTCATTAAGTTTATCCCCAAATTAAAATTATTATACTTATAAGACTTAAGAAAGTGACATGTTGTCACATTCTTTGGTTTTAATAAAAATTAAATTATTTTCATGGAAAAAAGTCTATTAAATGAATCTAATCCAACCCTTAGGTGATATGGGTCGACTTTTAGTCATCCAATAGGATTTTGGAATGTGTTCAGGTAATTTTATAATATTATATTCACCCTTAATTACCCGATTTACATTTAACTATGGTAATAAAATTTACTGTAGTTACTATTCATAATTCCCAAAAATAAAAAGTAGCATATTAACATAATTTGGACCCACTGATTCCAAATATGGAATCCATTTTTTCAAATTCAATACACATAAGTTGCAGAAATTAAATTAAAATTAATCCCGTTGTCGAATGAAAACGAGTTTTTGTTTAAAACATTTCAAATGATTGAATTAATTTAACCTACGAATTCAATGTAAAATCAATGATAATGACATATATTATATTAAATGGTAAAAATATATTCTATTTATACTTTAAAACCATTAAATATTATAATTTAACCACATAAGTTATTACGATGAAAAAAGTTGTTTTTAATTAAAATATACCGTGTTTTTACTATTCATTAAAATATGAAAGTAATCAGAATAATATTAAAATTTTATCCAAGGTAAAATTTTATATCCTGATTCCAAATAGTAATTTTATTTTGTAAAATTGAACTTATAAACATGTCAAAAACTATATTTAAAGTGGGTGCACCATCAAAAGGCGGCAAAACAGCATTTTTTGAAACATACTTATTTTACCCGAAAAATTTATTTTGTTCTTATACCATGTTCTAGAAAATGTGTAAGATGATTAATAATGTTATAAAATTCAAAATTCAGTTACTACTATTCATAACGGCTAGTTCATAATAATATTATAATAATATATCGTTGTTTAGTAAAACCCGGTATTGCGTACAACACACGCTATCGAGGAAGGTCGCGATTGCGTGTAATGCAAGCCAAGTCAGGGTTGTGTGTTGTGCAAGAATCCTTCATTGTTTTGTATAACAGAATCCAACCATATTTCATTTATACATTGAATATATATATATATATATATATATATAATCAATGTTGCGTAGAATAACTATTATCAAAATGGTGTGTAACACGATCCATGAATAGTGTTGCGTATACTCAAGATAATACGGTGTTGCATATGGCGCAAGGTAATCTTGGTGTATCATACAACACAAGACATTAATGAAATCAAAATAATATGTTTCATAAAATCTCGGGGTGTTACAGTTTTAGTGTCAATAGATATTCCTATATGTGAGTGTGTGTAATAGACGATATTCTTTATTATTATTATTATTAATGCATGTTATGACTCATGAAATTATATGTATATTGTCAAATATGATGATGAAAGTTCCGGGTGAAGTTTGATATAATGGGTGAGTCATGAGTAACATGTTTTTAATGAACAACTCAATGAAGGCTTTGTACCTTCCATCATTATGGAAGTGTCTATCTCAACCCTTGGATTTGAAAATAGCCATCCCATTAAATCCAAGGACATTGGGTTATGATTTGTTTATTTTGTGACAATCAATGAAAGATGTATCGAGTACAAGGGTTGAATACATAGATATGAAACCATTTTCACCATATATTGAAATAATGGGATTATAATACACAATGAGTGTTTGTATGTTGTTGTTATTGTTATGATAGTATTTTATTTCTATTGGGTGACGTGACCCATTTCTATAGAGTAGTCTTCAAATTTATGTGATCCTACATAATGCCAGTGAGACATAATTATCTATGTTCATAGACAACATGTTTCCTATGATCGCAATTAAATATTATGTGAATTTAATTAATCAAATAAATATTACTCTAATGGTCTAGGAATAATTTTATTCATGTATTGTCAAATATTTAAATTAAATTAATATTTATTTACCAACTTGATAATACAATTTTTCATTTAGATTTTTCAATTTTTAGTAAATATTTTTTCCTTGGATTGTGGATAAAATAATAATTTATGACTAAATTGTTCAATTGGGTATTCAATAAATGTTTAGGGGTTTTAATGGACCAAGTCAATGTCTGCTAACAAATATTAATTTAAAATACAGTTAAATAAAATATTTAATATTTCACAAGTTTTCAAATGTGCCAAAATATAATAATAATTTCATTATTTTTGTATGTGGAAGAATAAATATAATTTTATTAGATAGGTTGTGGTATGAAATAAAATAATGTTTTGACCTAAACTATAGATCGATAAATATATAGTTATGTCTATGGTGTAGGGTTGGTCAAAAATTGATTGAAAAAAATCATTTTTCATAACAGAATTATGTCTCTCTCTCAAAACATTCTCCTCTCTTCCTATCATTAATGTGATGAACTCCGTGAAACCTAGGGGATATTATAGTGATCTATTTTAGATATATTCTATTCTAGAAATAAGTAATCAATCAAAATTTCTCAAATATCGAAGGAGCTTGTGTGGATCACTACTAGAGGGATTCTAGACATGGATTTTTGAAGCAAGATAAAAGGTAATGTGATAGTGTTTTAAAAATATCAATAATGTCCTTGAGGAGATGATCCTATTATGAAGTACTAATTTTTTGAAATAAAAAAAAAATTAATTATAAATTTTTCATGCATGATCATCTATTAGAAATTTAGGAAACTGTAAATTAATAGAACTGAATGGTTTTATCTCTATGCTCGAGACCATAACATGATGCAATGTAATCTCCTTTATCTCATTTCCATCCTAGGAGTGGTAATTTTGGGGGTAGTGGGTTGTGATGGTTTTTTTATACCATCATTTTGGTATACTATATTATATTGGGTTTTCATTTTGGAGTTTTATTATTATTATTATATTTTATCAATGATAGTTCTATCAAAATAATAGGGTTGTATAACATGCATAAATTTATATAGAATATTTTTTTTAGATTATTCATGTTATGATAGATTTTGAAACCATTTTTCCTTATTTATATCCCAATAAAATATTATTAATAAAAATTCTTCCCATATGTATGTATTATTTATTTTCAGTTTCTAAAGCTTTCCTCAGCCTTGGGTGGCATTCTTGGTTAATCAAATTTGATCTTATTGTTTGAATAGAGTGGGGTGGTGATTATTTTAGTTTGTCATAGTGCGATATCTATGTGAGTAAAAATATGTGAAATTACATTAAGCTATATTAGGGGATTTTATTTTAACATTGTATGTGAATTATGATTAGAAATCCATGATATAGATTGTGAATCATATAATCCTATGCATGGATTATAATCATATCTTTATTATTATTGAGTGGTAGTGTATAATATGTAGGGTAAAATGATAGGTATGGAACATTTATAATATAGTTTCATGTTTTTAGTATGGTTTTATTTACATATATAATGAAATATTGCATGAGGAGAGATAGGGAATTGAGGTTTTGATTGAAAATAAACATGAATAATTTATGTGCATGTGTTTTTTTATGAGGATGTTGATGTGAATATTTATAAATAATATGAATAATTCTAAATTAATTTATGAGGTAATTTTATACCATTAAAGGAGTTTGTAATGTACAATAATAGTTTGATCTATAAGAGTGGAAAAAACCATGAAACCTCCAGTTTCACCTCATATTTGGTTGTTAATGAAATGTAAAAGGCGTATATGACCTCGTAAACATCATATAATTCAATATATTTCATAAGAGTCATTGATTTTTTACATAATATTATATAAAGTTTCATTATAAGGACAGTAAAAACCATGCTTCAATAACACTAAATATTCCACAACAAGGATAATGTAAAAGAACTTGTATTAGAATATTGGATTTATTTGATGGTTTTAAATGAGATAAGAGATGATGTGTTTTATCGATTCAATATGGTTTCTTGGTATCACTATGAAAGCCCAGGTTTCACAAAATAATGATTACAATATATAAATGTGGTAAATTCCCCTCATCATTAGGATTATTTTGAGATATATTAATATTACTTAACAGATATATATGATTTTTTCAAGTGGATCAACTTTTTTAAAATTTTACATGCCATAGTATAAGATTACTATAGAAATACTTGATATGAATATATATATATAGAGAGACAGAGAGAATAAGTAACCATGTCACAAAGGGGTATGATGCATTGTAGTTTTCAATTCAATGTAGAGTCCTAGATTTATAAACTTGGAATTTTTTGTAGATGTGAGCCTAAAATATTTAAATAATCATAATAAAAACCACAATATGGTGTGATGTTTTGTGGATGTGATAGTGGAATCAGATTTTTGAATATGAAGTATCATTAGGAACTAATAATCACATAATAGTTATGATACTCAAATTATGAGGGTGACAAGTTTCCATTCCATTATATTCATATTAGTTTTCATTCAAGAGGGTGTTAAGTGAATTAAATAATAAATCATGACTCGGTTTTGAAGATGGTACTTCAAAAAAATTTACCCACAAACCATAGGTTGATTTAGGATCTATATATTGGGAAATAAATTCATTATCTATGGAGAAAAGAGACATATTTATATTTATAAAGAAAAAATAATAATATCATGGCGATCATATAAGAAATAATAAATTGAGGAGTGTTTACTTCAAAAAATGTTAAAATTTATCCCTGGGTTTAGGAGACATGATTTCAAAAGTAAATAATTATTTAGTTTTTATTTCATTACACTCTTCCACATCGGGTTCATGATATGTATATTTTGTACATACATTTTAGGACATTTTAAATTTTTTATTTTTGTTTTTCTGTGTATAATATTTCCACATTTGGAAAAAAATTATGTTTTTATTGTCGGAATAATTTATTTATGAAATGGTAATGAAAATTGGAGAATTTACAATATAAATCACACTTCAAGCCTGGAGAAAAGTGAACCTTCTTAAAAATAGATTTTTTAAAAATAAGAGGATCTTGAAAACAAAAGTAGGATAGATTCACAACATATAAAGAAATTACATTTCATTAGTTTTTTCAAAATAATTCATGATGAAAAATATATTATTCCATTACATTCATTGAACGAGTCTACAGATCGTATAACTATATTACATGACGTGAGAATTTTTAGATTTTTTTAAATGATTACGCTGAGATTCATGATGCCTTATGATTGAGGGATTATATGATGTGAAGCTCATTTACAAATCATGAGTTTTTCATTGGCTATAAACTTAAATACACATGTGACAGATATTTTATTGGTATTTCCTATAAAAATATCCCCTCAGCCACTCCTTTGTATGGTCTAGGACAAGAGAGAGTCAGAGCAATGCCGATGAAGCACTGAACACATAGAGTAATGTCGTGGAGACATGATTTGCTTCCATTATTCACCGCCATTATTCTCTGGGTACCCATGACTCTCATTGTCATTAGGCATAGAATTCTTGTGTAGTTTATATAATATTTGGTGATGTGATTGTTGGGGAAGTGCTACATAGGAATTGTTTTTATTCATTATCCATGTTTTGTACTCTTGCAAACATAGTATATTGATTCCAATGCATCATATTTTCACATCTCATGATCATTTAAACATTATAAGGGTTATAATTTCATTTCATAAATTAATTTTATTATTTATTATATGAAAATTATGAAATATAAGTTAGTTCTGTTTAAATATGTTTTTTGGTTGCCTAGTGTTATAATTTTATTTAATAAATGATCATTCTAATAGTGAAATCATAAGAATATTGCGTGGTAACCAAACCAAGGAACCATGCATACCCTAATTACAAAACCAAACATCAATAAACTTATTATCAATTAAATCCCTAGAATATAAACTAGGAAATCACTTATCTTGAAATGTCTCATATCACGATATTCCACCAAATCAATCCTGATATTTGTTTCTCTTTTTCCAAAAGAAATATCTATTTTAATTTTAATTTTTTTAATTAATTTAAAATATATGATCTGTCCCTATAGGTTAAATACTCATAAAATCCATGTGATACATTTTTTTATTTTTCTAGGTTTATTAAATTATTACATTTTTGTAGCTGCATAAGAAATTACAATGCCTGGTGGGCTTTCAGTTCATCATTCTGGTTTACTTCAAAGAGGTATAATCTATGTTGATGGATTTTAAGGAATTTAATTACAGGTTCAAAATAATTTACATTAGTTTTATCATTTTTATCTCCCATAAAAAGACCTTCTGAATACAACATTCATCACATGGTCCATTATTTTTTTCTAAAGAAAGGCGGTCAATGGATGTTTTAGAACCGACAGCTCTTATGAACATACAATGGTAAAGGGGTTGGTAGGTTTTTCTCATCATTCCCTTTATGAGGGTATTTATTATTTTGATACTCAACTATATATTTTATTTTTGTTCATGAATATCTTCCAAATCAGAGTATGGAATTGGATTCCCTAAAATTTATAAGGTGTTGAATCCTTCTAGGTTTAAAGTGGGTTCTATCAATGTTCCTGTTTGTAAGAATCGAAGGTTCACTGTTTATTTCATATTATTTCTTAACAATGGGTAGTATCTTATATTTTTAATCTATATAACTAGGAACTCTTGATTTTGTAGCAATCAGAGAAGGTGATTGGTGTTTTGAGGATGGGGGAACATTTTTTAGGCATCAAATGATAACTATTTAATATAGGAATCAAACCCTTCATAGTTATTTATGACCATGATGTGTAGTTTATAATAATTTGTAAAGAATGTATTCGAGGGTAATTAGGAAACAAGTATGAAGATCTATCCTTAAAAAGGATTCCATCATATTCTTCTTGTAAAAAGAATCATATTTATCATAGTTCAATCCACCCTCAACCCACTGATGTGTGATGATCAATAATTAATTCCCATAAGGGTTGTTTCCCCAAAGAATACCAATATGGGAATTCCCTAAGGTATTTCTGCAAGGTGGATTCCCTGGGGTACACACACTAAGGTTTCCCTGGCTATGGAAAATTTATTATGGGAATGATATGATCATTGAAAATCCTTAATACTATGTAAATCTTGCTTGCTGTGGGAAACTAGGGATATCAAGTGATCAGATTCAACTCATATGGATATTTGACATATGAACTATAAAATACCTAATGGGGTGTATGATATGTAGAATGGTCCTTATGAATACATTCTACATATCCATCTGATAGAATGACGTACGGTCATCATAGTTCAACTAGATTCACAATCTATTAATATATGTGGAATAATAATATACCCATATGAGTGTTTGGGTCCCATGGGTTCGAGTTTCTGAGATGTTGAGTGACATACACCAGGGTGGATGCCCATTTAGAGACCCATCCTTAGGAATGAGGCCAACATATCCTCTTTGGATAGGAATAATATTCATCATAGTTTAATATAGTATTTGTATTAGTGTGTCTACCGAACAAGGACATCTCATTCCATGGTGTTTTCCAAATGCGATTGACATGTATAGGATATCTATGGTACATCTCATGGTTTTTAGATTGACATGTTTGAGGAATTTTTTACGAGTATTAGGGTGTCTTCTATGTAGTCTACCTAACCTATCTGAGGTCCGACACATGACAAGGTTTACATGTCCATGATTGTAAAATTTATTGAAGTAGACATGTTAGAGGGATTCCACGTAATCCAACTAACTTGTTTGGGGATCCTTCACATGATTGATGCATACATGTACAATGGTGTCATGTATTAGTGATAACATATAAGATGGATTTTTTTTGTTCTGATGTAGGTTCGAGACTAATGACCATGGGGTGTGGAATATCATATCATTATAATTTTATAATAATATTTCAAAACTAATTTAGTAACCTTTATTAACCTCTAATTTTTTTAGTATGATCCACTCAAATTTAACACTAAAACTTAACTTTCATATGAAAAATATAATTACGGAGAACAACTATAGTGTCATTAAATTTTCATAAATTAATATTACATCATTTAAAATATAAACAACATAATGGAAAAAAATCATGAATCTGAAGGATCGATATCATTAAAAAATATGGCTCATACATAAATTTTACATAATAAAAAATACACATTATTTAATTCATTATTGACTATATTATTAGTGGACCTTGACTTCTCTTTAGTACATGTATTCTCTTGATGATATACAATAATGAAAGTGGTGAGATACAAGCCCAGTAAGAGGATGAATAAAGGACATGAATCAATATTACATGGATGTGAATAATAATCATCACAAAATAAAAATTGTAGGATCATCATAAACATCATGAGGTAAACATGTGATAATGTCATGGAATATGGAAATGTATAAAAATAAAAAATCATGTCATAGTGGCCAAATACCACACATAGTTTTGAATAAAGCTACCATTACGTTCATGCATAGCATATGTGCATAATCATAATATCATTATTGTGAACAAAAACAAATCACGTTCATTAATAATACACATAATCATATGAGATAAATTAAATTAACCAATTCATATTAGGGATATATAATTTCGTTCCTACCCATCACACAATAACATTTACATAATCATTCAGGACACATAGAATGAATTACAATTACACACATGAATTCATCCATGGAATGGAATGTGATACATAAGGATTTTATCAATAATGATTTCAAAAATAAACATAGAGTTACCAAATGATAAAAGGGTAAAAAAGTTTGGTTTATGTATCATCATTCTTCAGTGATTAATTTGAATGTCAACAACTGACAGGATGTGTTTTTAGAAGAAGAGTTCTTTGAGAAATTATATGAATCTGTCATAAAATAGTGTTGGAATGATGTATATTTATAAAAATAAAAGGTATGAATAAATATATTATACTGAATTAATATTTGGGAAATATTTTTCACAAATAATTCTAAAAAGTGGGATAACCCAATGAAAAATAGTTGTGTTCGAGAATCCCCTTACCATAATTCCCACAATTTTGTCTCTTTTTTACCAACTTAATAATAAAATTATATTAATTAAAATATTGATTCAGAAATGAGTTGTAGTCATTTATAAAAATATTTATCAATTATAATCAATTAATTATATATATTAATTTAACTAGATGAAATTGAATAGTTTTGATAACATATTTATCTCAATGAAATACTTTTTTTGCTTTAACTTCTCTATTTTAAATCCAAGCCATTAATCAAAAACTATTATTAACTGCACAAGAGTATAATACATGAAATTACATATATATATATATATATAATATTTTATTAATGAAATACATCCATGAAAGTGGTTTTAATTTTTTTTCCTTCCCAATATATTTGTAGGTGGCAAATTGACCTTTAATGAGACATTGTTTCCAGAGTGGAAAAGGGAAGAATGAAAATTATATTTGTCATAAATATGAAAATTACAATATGTTTACATCGATAATATTAATTTACCATATTGAATAACTAATTTTATAGTATATGGGTTTGAGATGAATAATATAAAATAATAGAAGAAGAATAATGGAAGAGTAAATAGAGACTTCATATCTTCTCGATGCAGCTTCTATTGTACGACACTGTAACTACCTTGGTGATTGGGGTTGCATTTATCCATAACATAACTATGTATTATAAGGCGCATGATATGGAGGATTATGGAATATCATGGGCATTTCAATGGGTGGGATCAATGGTTTCTGAATGGATGGGATCGGGGATATTTATACATGAGGTGATGGGATTTTTATAATAAAATATTAAATAAAATTATATATCAAACAAAAATCTTTTAATAGTGAATTTTTTACATTAGAAATAATTTATAAATATAATATTATTAGTTAAATACTTTAAATCAAATTTCAAATTCAAATTAATTCATTTATAAAAAAGGAATGTGGAAAGAAAAAACATTATTTTTAAGGAATCACTTCTGACATTATGTTTTGAACAGATATTTTTAGGTCAGGAAATTAATTCGAATGTATTTTAATGAATCATTTATGAAATTAAATATATCATGGAAGATGTAAATGTTCTAAAAATTATTATTTCATTGTTACATCATGAATGATGTAATTTAAGATACATCAGTTATGTGAATAATTAGATTTTTACAATTCACCTAAAATTTGAATTAGTACAGGAAGTTACAAAAAATATTCACCCTTGTGAATTTTATATGTGGTAATGTAATAAATAATATTAATTTTATCAAAATAATTATATAAAATACGTAATTTTACTTTTTAATATAAATATAATTATTTTTACAAACAAAATTAAAAAAAATTATATTAAAAATGAGCTAATTTTTTCATTGAGTTTTTTAATCATGATATTTATATTTTTGGACTATATAAATAATATTTACATAAATTAATAATGAAAAATTCTGTTTATACCAAAATTTAATTGTTTTTAATTAAAATTATTATACCCAACTGTAAGGTAACAATAAAAATGGACACATTACTGTCCAAATGTCACATTTCCTCATATATATACAACTTAATTATTTCACTCAATATTAAAATAAATTCCAATAAATGGTATAAAAATATATTTTCCATAATAGTTCTTATTTTGAAAATAATTTTTTCTTTTTAATAGTGTTGTTAGTGGGGGAGATGATTAGCATTACTATTTTATGTTTGTTTATCTAGGATAAATGTTAGGAATTGTAATGAGTTTTATTATTGATTAATGAAATAGTTTTCATTGATGAAATAATTTTTTTTTATATATACATGTAACTGTATAATGTTATATTATATAATGCTAAACAAATTTATTCATGAAATATATATTACAAATAAAAATTTTGTTGTTACATTCTTCCCCCCTTTAGAAATTTTATCCTTGAAATTTCATCTCATATTCTTAGTTAAGAATAGGTGAGGGAAATTTTATTTCATTGTTTCCTCTAGTTCCCATGTCACCTATTAATACTATGGTTCCTCCCCAAAACATAGAAAATGTGATTTGTATTTTTTCATGTATCTTTACCTCTATAGTTAAAAATCTTCACCAAAAGCTATTCATATGAGAATTCATTATACAGTTCTACAAAATATAAATTCTATTCATGTGAGGGAAATTGTATGTACTTCCTCATAGGTTATATGTGAAACATGTCATGGAGTGTATACATTCTTGGTGGAAGTGAAATCTAGTAGTCCACATATCCTATGAGATCATGGAAATCAATGCGGCCAATCTACATTGGGCTAGTTTCCATTTAATTATAACCTAGATGACTATCATCCATGGTGATATTCGAATAAAGAATTTGTCTCAAAAATAATACTTCATATACCATCAATAGTTGTTGTCATAACACTTTTTTCGACTCTGAGAAGCTTTTATATATTTTTGTATGGATTAAACCTTCCTTTTCATCTCTTGCACAAGGCTAGATCTAATTAGCTTTCATTCACCAACATCATCCCAAAAAGTCTGATTTGTACATTTCTTACAATATTGAGCTTTGTATAGATCCTCTTGAATACTTGATTGGAAGATAATGTTATATGGGAACTCAATCAGTTTGATATGTTGAACCCATCCTACTTTTAATTCCATTTAGTAAGATAATATCATATCCTCAACCTTATAAATAGTCATTTTACATTTTCCATCAACATGAGGGTTATAGGTTGTTCTAAAATTCAATTCATTATTCAAATAATGCTGACAGATTCTCTAGAATTTAGAAGTGAACATTATATCATAAGAAGATAATATTTAAAGTGGAACCCCATATGTCCTCTCCACTTCCTTCACATATATCATAGAATTTTTTTATAATTGATAAATCATCAGAAATAGTGATAAAGTGGACAATATGGATGAGTCAATCCACCACAACCCATATCACATTGTTTCCTTTGGATGTATTCATGAGACCAGTGACAAATTCCATGGTGACATTATCCCATTTCTATGTGGGTATAAGAAATATTTTTATCATCCATCTGAACATTGGTTTCTCTAGTTTCACTTCATGACATACCAAACACCATCATATATACTCCACAATCTCCTTCTTCAAGTTTTCTTACCATAGGTTTTCTCAAATATCACAATACATCGGTGTACTTTAAGGATGGATAATGAATTGTGAGCTATGAACGTTATCCTATAGATCATTTTTTATCTCATATGATGAAGGAACAGAAATCCCATTTATATACCGAATAACACCATCATCATTAATGTGTAAATCATGTATCTCTCTATCTGTTACTACATTCACCTTCTTTTGTAACTCCAGATCACTCCTTTGTGCCTCATTAATATTCTCTAGGAAAAATGGTTGGGACTTTATTTACAAATGGTTGAATGTATCTTTTACCATCATTACTTCAAAATCCATCCTTCTAATACCCATGAAGCTGGGTTCTTTCTCATTTAGCATCATGAAAAGATTAACTGGTTATTTTCTTCTAATAGAATTAGTTACATTATTCACTTTTCTCAAATATCATTGAATATAAGAATTTTAATTCGTGATTAGTTCTAATAATATTCATTTATGTAAGTTGAGTTTCTACTATGTGAATATATATTTCTTCCTCTTGTCATCATTATATTTTTCACACTTTTCATCGTAGAGTTAGTTCTTCCAAATCATCATAGGGATGACCAAATAATCAAACTCCATATCACACAGGGGGTAATTCTTCTCATGGATCTTCAATTGATGTGAATAATAGTCAATCACATTACTATTCTACATGATTACACAAGAAAAATCTTTCGTTGATGAATCAATATATATGAAAAAACATTTTCCAATTGATGGCAGTGGGATAAAAAGCTTAGTGATTAGTCTCTTCCTGGTCTCCATAAAGTATTACTCACATTATTCTTCCCATACATACTTTACACATTTCCATATTAACATTGTTATCAAGATAAAAAATCATGAGAAATATTTCAAAAAATAGTTGTAGTACCCATAAAATCCAATAAAACATTGGATTTCTATGATACTAGTCATACTTTCCATTACTCAATTTCATTTTTTTGAATGGTCTACATAAATTCTCTAACTTTTGATCATGTACCCCATAAATGAAAATTGTTTTATCCAAAAGTCATTTTTGGTGAACTTATCACTCAATTTATCCTTCCTAAATTTCTCCATCACATTCCATAGATTATATTCGTGTTCCTCCTTTTTTTTATTAAATGGGAATATCATCGATAAACAGTTCTACGAATTTTTTTATGTAGTCTTGATATACCTTATTCATAAAATCTATTAAGACTCCAAGGGAATAGTTGAGTATGAAGAGAATCAATATGAACTCGTAGTTACCAAATCGTGCATGGAAATAGTATATTTAGTATCATAACTCTCAATATTTAGTTGATGATATAAGAAGTGAAGGTCCACCTTTCAGAAGTACTGATCTCCACATAGTTGATCAAACAAGTCATCAATCCTTGGAAGAGGATACTTGTTCATTATGGTGATCTTGTTAAGGTCCTAATAATTGATATAAAACTACATTTATCCAATATTCATCCAAAAAAATGGAACTGGGAGACCCCAAGGTGATGTACTAGAGAATATTTACCCTTTCCACCAATTCTATTGAAGCTAATTATTTAAATCCTCCATTTTGATCAAGGTCATCCCCTAAGAGAATATTCAGATAAGAGTGACTCTGGGTATGAACACTATTGAAAACACTACCTCAAAATATTGGGGATGTCTGGGAAAGTCTTCAGGAAATACATCAATATATTCCCAAACAGCAGTGATTTTATCTAGGTTGATTACTTCGATTAAATAAACTATTTGAGCGAGGCAAGATTCTTTATAGTGTATCAACAACCACAAAATTGAGGGATCTTCCAATAGAGATTCATGGTCATCTTTCCATTTATATAGGATAATGGGATGGTTCAGAATATGAAAAGATAATTCTTTTTCCTGAGAGTTTATGTGAGTTCTTTATAATGAGAGATAATACATTCCTAGTTTAGCATTGAATTGCACCAAGGGAAGTATTATGAGATTGTCTAGGAGAATCATCCCACATAATCCAATAGGAGAAGTGTCAAATACATGGGTTGTATTAATTTCACCACTAAGTGATTTTAATGATATATATATATAATTAAATTTATTCTGATATTGATTCATATGTTATAGAAAACTTATTAAGAGATAAATTAATTATTAGAACCATAATCAAATAAAAAATTTCCTATTATGGAGTGAATATGATGTCTGCCTCATATGAATTCTTTTTCATGATCCACTTAAATATTAGTGATAAAATATTCATTCCCTTTCACTTTTGGCTCTAATGGTTACCGACATTGATTACCCTCATGGAAATATAATATAGTGCACGAGCTTTCATAGTGACCTTAATCTCTATAGTTGAAGTATTAAAATATATATGGTGCATTAGTTTGTCCCCTCCTTTCCTATACCATGTGAGACAACTGGTTAATGTCCCTTTTAAATTCATGATCTTGGTGGACTTCAATCCCACACTTGAATCATTTCCCCATTCCTATGATGTAGTTTCCATGATGCTTCTTCCCACATTTTTGGCATGGGGTAATTGGATCCTCATTCATCTTTTTTTATCTATCCCACCATCATCAAACACAATTCTTCAAAACATATCCCTAAAACCGTGGTAAAATTATCCAAAATCCATTTTTACATTGAGAGAACATCAAACCATTTATTCATAACTACCAATGTCTTAGATAGGTATAGCATTTCAGATTTGATGTTTTAAACCACCATGAAATATATAAATATTTTTATCATTGGTTATTATAAAATTTGAGGTATATATGGAAATCCTTGTTATGTTTTATTCATAAATCATGAATGATTCATAATCCGTTTTCTTCTGATCTATGAATTTTCTCTCTATCATTGAAATGTTTGATGGAAATACATTGTAAGAAATATTATTATAAAGTATTCCAACTCAATCTCTTCCATTTCATACTTTTTATTGTTGTTGTTAATCAATGCCCAATATTGATCAATCATTCCCTCTAAATGATAGATGGCTAGAGTCACATCCTCATTCTTAGAATAATTCATCACATAAAATATTTTCCCTATTGAGTAATCCTACTATAATGTGGCATGTGGATCAGAAGTTCCACTAATAGAAGGTGTTGGTTTCAACCAAATTTAATGAATGTCTAGTTTATCCATCATGGGAGAAGGTGGAAATTTCACACGGTTCATGTTATTTTTCATATCCTAATATAACTAGGTAAAAATATCATAGATGTTTTGAACTCCACCTCCAATGGCATTGGGGATTTCATTCAAAAAACCACTGCATTGTCCCTCACATATGTAATTGGCATGGATTCTCTTGATTCCAACCATTTTTATAAAATATAATAGTTTTGAACAAAACATTTGTAAAAAGGTAATAAATAATTTATTATTTTTCTAAATTTACACAAAAATTCTAATCTTTTGGGATCCCTATGCTTATCCATTTTCGAAAGATTTTTCTCGGATAATTTACTTATACAAATACTTATCATTATGGTTTTTACTATTTTTTCTAAAAATATTTCCCAACATTACCAAAACATTCTCTATTAAAAAAATAGAGACCATTCTTTTTCTTAAACAACTATTAAATCATTTTAATGATAAACAACATAATAGTGTGATGAATCTGGGATCCAATGTTTTAGTGTATAAAAAATATTATGCTCATAAATTAAATTTAGATAAAATATAAACTTTATTTAAGTCCTTATTATATATCTTATTAGTGGTACTTATATTATTTTTAGTATTACAATTTAGCTAAAGACTTATTTCAAATAAAGGGGTAAGATAATGTCCCTGTAAGAGGATAAATAAGGGACACGAATCAATATAACTTGTTTGATTAAACTTGTCACCATAAAATCATTAGGACAATATCTTCCTTAATGAAATGAGGGAAACATGTGATAAAGGCATATCTTGTGGAAATTAATAAATATCAAACATCATTTGACAGTGGTCAAATGTAACAGATAGTTGTGAAGAAAACCTTTCATCATGGTCACACATAACCTATGTGTATAATAATAACAAAATAATTGTGAAAAAATATTGAATCATGTTCACACATAATACACACCATCTCGTTAGATACATAAAATAAACAAATTCAGTATAGGGATATATAATTCAATGCCCACCCATCACATCATAACATTTATATAATCTTTCAGGCTACATGAAACTTATTACAATAATAATCATGAATTAACACTTGGAAATTATTGGGTTTTATAAAAATTTTGTCAATCATGATTTCATGAATTAACATGGGTTTCCAAAATGAAAAAGGGGGAACTATATTTTTGACATCTTTAACTAAAGATGGTTTATTCTTGACTCTGTCAACACTAAACTAAAGAGATGTTCTGAAATGGAAAATCTCATCAAATTAAGAACCTCTTCCTAGCTGCGGTTGTTGAGATTCACCATGTGATCTCCTATGATAGAAACAATATTATTTATAACAACTACTCAATAAATCATAATTCAGGGCATATGGAAATCCTAATTTCCATTCATGAAGTTGCTTCGATGCAAAAGGGTCATTGCAATAACACTGTGAATGACTTCACAATTCTTCGATGACATCGGATTGATGGAAAATTTTGTCCACAGTGTCGTACCTTTGATATTTTTGGTCATTCTCCCTTCCCTAGTTAGATTATAGTTAATGTTGATGGTTCCACCAAATGAAATCTAGGTTCTGTAGGTTTTGGAGCTATCTTCAAAAATCTCCATGGCTAGATCCTTGGATGTTTTCTTGGATTGTGCGTCTTTGCCTCTTCTTTGGAGGACGAAATGATGGGCATGATACATGATGTTTCTTTTGTAAGGAGCCATGGTTGGAACAATATCTAGATTTAATGTCATTCGACCACCATTGTGCATGTAATTTGGAATGTTGTGACACACTTTGCGTGGCGGATTACAACTCGTTGGATGGACTACACCCACTCGCTTCAAAACATCAATTACATTGTTACTCATATTTATCATGAAGCGAATACGGTGGCAGATGGCCTTGCTAATAAGGGATTAAATAAATATATTACCAATTTTGATGATCTCAATGATGACTTGCACTCTCTTCATGTGAAGAACAGTTATATGATTCCTTATTTTAGAATCATTTAATCTTTTATTTGTTTCAATAAAATTTTGTGCCATTTTAAAAAATGAAACTTATTACAATCATAATCATGAAATAACCAATGGAAATGATTGGGTTTCATACATATTTGGTCAATAATGATTTCATTAATGAACACGTGTTACCAAAATGAAAAAGGGGAAACTATATTTTTTATAATGATCATAATTCTTGAGAAATGAAGTGGAAACTCAAGAGGATATAGATTTTTTTGGATAGTAGAATACTTTTAGAAATTCATTGTATTTTCATAAAATATATTTTAAAACATTTATATCCAAAATAATAAAAGTTAATAAAAAGAAAATTATATTTAATGACATTAGATAAATATCTACCTCAATGAATTCTTGAATGATGGACTAGCAAAAGATAATATGTTCAATTCGAGTATCCCCTTACCCTAATTCCAGCCTTACTTGGTTTCTTTACACCTTTGAAAAAATAAATCTATATTTATAAAAAAAATTATCCATAAGTTAATTATAATCATTTATTCAATTATTTATCTATTAAAACCATTGGATAATATTTTTTAACTTTTTTGATGAAATTGAGGCGTTTTGAGATCATCTTTTTTTTTAAATATCATATTTTATTTGATTTATCTTTTTTCATTCAATGTAATTTATAAAAAGGTATTATTAACTATTGAAGATTATATTAATTGTAATTTGATATTTATTTATTATATATAATTAATATTTTCCTTCAATATAGGTGGTAATAAGATTTTTCTTAATAATTTCTTCATTGGATGTTAACCTACATTTAATAAAATATAGCCAAAAGAGTGGGAACATGAAGTATGACACTATTATTTTTGATAAATATAAAAATTATGGTAGGTTAAAACCATTAATATACTATTAACTGATTAAATAAATTTTTTTATAGTATATGGTTTTGAAATTAATAGTGGAAAATATGAAAGATAACAAGAAAAGGGAGAAGAGTTGATAATGAATTAAACTCTCGTTAGTGTAGCTTCTCTTGTATGACACCATAACACCCTAGGTGATTGGAGTTGGATTTCTCAAGAATGTCACTAAGGAATATAAGGGGGTTTAGAGGGATTATTTGTGAAAATAATGGGTTTGGAATGGATTGGAGGTGTGATTTTTCAATGAAAGGTAGAGGGATTATATATACATTAAGAGAGGTTTTTTAGAAAAAAATACTCAATAAAATGATATATTAAAGTTAAAACATGTAATAGTGAATTTTTAAAATTTAATAATCATATATAAAGATAATATAATAGATTTGTTCTTTTAAATCATATTTAAAATTATAATTAATTAGTTTATTAAAAAGCAACGTCTGTATAAAAAAATATTTTAAGGAATCACATTTGACATTTATTTTTGGGAATGTTTTTTGAGGTTTTGACATTAATATTATTGTATTTTAATGATTTATTTGTGAAATTAAATATATCACAGAATAAAATCATGATATATAAAGGATTACGTAATTATTACATCATGAATGATGTAATTTATGATACAGGGGTTATCTAAAAATTGTATTCTTACCATTCTCTAAAAATTTGATGTATTTCATAAAATTACCAAAAAATCACTCTCAGAAAATTTCAACAAACCAATTTCTAAAATGATATTAATTTTATCAAAATAAATTTAGAAAATAGGTAATTTTTCTATTTATATAAAAATTAATATTTTTTCAAAATACATTAAAATACTATTTATTAAAAATATCATTATATTTTCCTTCAGTTGTTTTGAAAATATATTTTTTGGCATTATATAATATTAATTTATATAATTTAATCATGATAAATAATATTTATAAAAAAATAATTAATTTTTGGGTACAATTAAAATTCCCAACAGTCAGGTTATAATTTTTATGGTCAGATTACTACTCCAATGGATGCACTACCTCCTATATATACAACTTCATTCATTTAATAAAAATTATACTCAATTAAGCTCAATGTTCAACATTTCAATTCTCTATAATATTGTTTGATAATATCATATTTTGTTTCTTTTATATAGTGTTGTCTATGGTGGAAATGATTCTAGTAGAATGGGTCAATTTGTATTTTCCCATTTGAGATTTTTTGATTTATATTTTTTCACCACTTGTAATGTTTGGAATTTTATTGATTTTTATTTCAAATTAATGTAAGACTTATTTTTAATGAAATAATTTTTTCTCTATTTTTTATATATCTCTATGTGTATAAAAATATATAATATATTACAACACACATTTATTTAAAAAATAAAAATAACTAATATACATTGTTTCTTTTCAAGAACACATGGTTTACAATTTTTGGTACAATGACCTACTCCTTATCACATTGGATAGTCCGACCAACATGGATTCATTCACTATTTTCTTTTAAAAAAAATACATAAGTATAAAATGATTATATTACTCCGTAGAAAACTTTTTTTCAATATTTAGTTAAACCCCCAAACAATCCTTTTCATATCCACTTTACCATAGCTGGTTATAAATGCCAACTAATAAAAACCCTTTTCAATGACATTTAAAAATATAGAGATACAAGCTCTTACTTTTTTTTCGAATCCACTTCAGAAAGATATTTACTTAATTTATAAGTATGATGGATCAACTTCATCTATATACAATAATAATTAAATTTAACAGTTATCAAACGAATTATTTGGTCTTGAAACTTCCAAAAGATATTAATCAAATATTAATATTCTCAATATTTCTAGAATTCTATCCAGAATACTTTCTTATAAAATGATAGTCTGATCAGCTTTCATCTGGTAAATTTAGTCTAATCGTCTCTATCCAATTCTCCTTTTTTGATTCTACTTATTCCTTTACAGATTCTATTTAACATAATTAGAATTGACAACTCATAAATTCATTATCTAATGGAACTCCAATTGATCGGAAATCTCACTGATGGATCTCAACCAAGTAGATCTTACTCTATTGAATCTCACTCTGATGGTGTTTGGTCAAATGTAACTCACATTGGTGGACTTGTTTTTATGGATCTTACATAGCTTCAGGTTTATAAAAAGTGGGTCTAGAAACTCAATACAAGTCACATAAATTTTGGAGCATCACATTCCACAAAAATTAACAGTAGCATGTAAAAATGTATTATGTACTCTATTAATAATAATTGCATGTTATTAATGAAGGAAAACCAATTCCTTTTCCCAATTAATGAAATTTAGAAACAACTATATTTCATCATCATTTTTTACTTCATCTCCGAATATTTCAAACTGTATCAACACATTTTTCTTTTTCTAAAATTTTCATGGAACATAGAAAAATAGTAAAATTCATTGAATTTAAAAAATATACTTTATTCTAAATTGTTTAGTCTAGTAATCTTTTATTTTGTGACTCTAATTGATGTTTTTAAATCAGTCTTAGTCTGATGGAATTTTTATACATAGAATGCACTTAATGAACATTAATACAAAAAAAACACATCAAGTAGATATTTACATCAACAATCAGTATTCTTTCCTATTGACTTAATAATGAAACAACCTCAAAAATATTTCTCTTAACTCAATAAATAATGAAAAAAATCAAATGGCAATTTTCATCAAATCATTAAGTCAATTGAAAATGTTTTACTGGAATGTTGAATAACATAGTTGAAAATTCTTAATATTTCAATCCCATTCAACCACTTCAGTTCTAACTCAACACTTATGACATCATTATTTACATTTTAATTATGACTTAAATCACAAAAAATATTCTCATATCAATTTAATTTTCCAAGTTATAGATATTAACTACCCTCTATCATTTTCTTGGCAAATAAATTGGTGTAATCAACTCTTTTCAATCTGATTTTCTACACCCATTGTTTTATCATTGTTAGGATATCGTTTGATTCAACATTCATGACTCTATCCTACCTTTGATAGTAGATAGTATCCAACACCATAATGAAATAAACAATTTTTAAATTGAATTAGTGGAAGAATATCCTTTGTTGTATTTGTTACACAACATATCCAATGAACTAGGGTCTATATCTTGTTTGATATATCGATATCTATGGGATACCGATGAATCATTATTTGTAACTAATCCCATTTATCATCACCTTTGATAGATTATAATATATATCACGCTAGTGTATTCATCAAATCATGACTTATTTATGATCTTGGAACTCATAAAATTCTCATATTCAAAGTTTTTAAAAATTCTTGGATATGATGCACATTGGTTCAATGATCTGCATTTGGAACACAGTAGTGATGGAAACTCTTAAAACTCACTTTTATGTTACCTTCTTTTCCCTAATATTCAAATCATGACATTTTCAATATTTTTGAATCATTTTATGATAAAATATAATGATCAGATTTAAATGGACCAAAAACTATGTCTGATCATCAGGACCACGTGTTTTCTATCCAAAACCATGTTTCCTTTTAATTTTTGATCTAATTTTTTACATCAGCTGCATATTTATTATCATTCTGATAGGGTGTTTCTAGAAACCAACACTTTAAATTTTTTCAACATAAAACATATATAATCTATTGACAACAAATACTATGAAATATAATCTTGGTACCAACAAACTACGCTTTTTTCGTTTTGACAATACTTATGTATTCTACATATCTTCTCCCCCTTCGATTTTTTTACCCTTATACCTCTCCCATATCATGTATTCTTCAGCTTTATCACAATCCAATTCAAAGTTACCAGTCATCACATTTAAAACCTTTCTTCTAACGAAAAATAGTATAACATTATTTTCTTTAAAAATATCCTTTAGCTAAACATCTCTAAGTCTATGTGGGAAAATATAGTATAGAAAAAAGGGTGTATAGTCAAGTTTATCATGGTTTTCTGTAAATCACCTTTTATGTAATATATTTTCATATATCTATTAATAATTATCATACATGGGGAAATTATTGATAAGAATTTTTAAGTTAAATTTTTTTTTCACCCATCAAAACAAACATATCATAATGTTCTGGTGTATAAACCCATATTTCCCAAAAACTCATTTTTCTTAACCTCATTACATTCTTTTTCAAGAAGATTAAGAGACTCAATACTCAAATGTTAGAGTTGGTGGCCTATAACCAACTAATTTGTACTTTATTCATTAATAAATACCATATCACATCTTTATTGTTCTTCTTCATGAAAATGCATTTGATAATGTCCTAAGGATAACAATTGTATTAAAGGGTCATTACGAATCACTTCTATGATGAGAACCCAGAAGTTCCATAATTTGGTTCTTGAATATATATTCTATGGCCGGATGATGTTATTTGAGGGACACAAATAATACATACCATTAGGGGGGAGGACTCATAAAACATTGAGGCACCTTCTCATTGTATGCACCCTTGGTAATATCTTGGAGGATATTTTGAGAATGAGACCCACCAGTAGGAAATCATCATTTCATTGTGTCATTGGATGTTCTAATATGCATATGTGTGTATTGGTCCTTAAACATTGATATTAGTATTAATGGGTATTACAAATCGTGTACTTATATGTATTGATGAAAACTGGGACAAAACACTATTATTAGTGAGGTAGGATATGTTCGGTGCGTCATGAGTGATACTACATTAATATAGAATGTGAGAAATGATTTGTCCCTTCTGTTCTATAACAAAAGTACATATATCAGGCCATTTGATGGAATTGATATAGCCTAAATAAATCCATGTCCATGGTGAGGAATGGGGAGGTTCAATTATGGAAAGTCAATGAAAGAATAATCGGGCACATGGGTTGATGGAACTATTATGAAACCATCATGATTCAAGATATAGAGACCAAGGGATTATATTACATGGTAAGTCTTCGCAGGAGGTGACACCTCATTGCGTCATTAACTTCTTTCTCTATGGGTGCCTTTGCATGTTGTTTGACGCTAACCTTGGCATTTTGGTAGGCTCTGCCTAATGCCACTGAGAAAGAGGCCTAGAGGGTCACACACTAAGTATGTCTAAGTAACTCAGTTAAATATTAATTTTACAACATATATAAATATTATTCCGGATTGTGGTTTAATTATTATTTAAGGATGCCTGATCACATTTATTTTGACACTAGTTGTTCGAGAGAATATATTGTGGGTGAAATAATATATTTATTATCATGTAATGCAGTGATATTTATTTTAGAAATAAATTGCCATTACTCAAGGACTAATAAATGTGGTGGAGGAAATAAAGAAAAATTGAAAAATAAATATACACATCGTGCATTTTTTTCTGGGAATTTATGGGGAATAAATATTATTTATTTAATTAAATAATATTAGGTGTAATTCACTGGGAACATGTCAGGTAATAATAATAATCAACTGTTATTATTAGACATGGTGTATTACTACGAATTAAATGAAATGAATAAATTCTTTCAGTTAATTAATTCATGTTATTATTCTATGTAATTAAAAGTCCCAATTATATATTTCTCATTAGCCTAGCCATTTTTTTTGGTTTTTCCCAACATATTTAAAAAAGCTCTCAAGATAAGAGAGAATTCTTTTTCTACCGAGAACACTCTCAAGATACGATAGAGAGATCCACCTCCACTGAATCAAGGTGATCGAAGGCATACATCGCATGTGAAGGCTCTTCCACGCTAGCACCTGGAGATCCCTTCGGTGACATCCAGAGATATGTGGAGCCCATGTGGATCACCGCTAGATTAATCTTATACATGGATTCTATGACGCAATGATGGATCTCATCAGATCATGACCGGAAACATAAACAAAGAGAGAATTCGATCAAGGTAATTCTAGTCAATTAATTAAATTAATTATAACCATGATATGATAATCCTATTTATGGTTCCATGACTCCCCTCTTTCTTTTTATTTCTTTATCTTTATTCATTATATTCCAAAGATCTAACATTTTATTATCCTGCCAGATCTCAGATTGATCATTGTTAATGCTAAAATTAATGTTAGGTACATATTCCAACGCACTTCTGTTGTGCCCAAAACCTACAAGTGGTATAAGAGGGGTAATATTGTTGGTTAAATTATTTATGTTTTTCATTGGTGATTTAAACATTTAATAATTTAGTTGTTTCAATTCATGTTAATCATTATTTAAAATCTGAATCTCGAGATCTGTTCCTCCTCTCATGTTTCTCGTTCACCTTACAAAAATGGATTTTTCTTTTAATTTTGATTAAAATAAAATAGAGGATCTTATCCGGAGGTGACAATCATTCCTGGCCATACAACACCAGAATAAATGGCATGTATTTGGAAGTACATGATATGTAGTCTAGGTTCAATGCATCGTACATGTCTTCCAAATCAGGCCATGTGTTGGAGTATTCATAAGTCATAAATGACACCATGTGTTGACTAAGAACATGTGGCACACGGTTTCTCGAATACACGCCATGTTGTCAACTGAACACGATGTGTAGTCCATTCGAGCTAGGGTTGTACCATGTACCACTTACATGGATTTCCTAACTAGAAACCATGTAACACGGATACTACACTGCGTGTGTCCCACTGAACATGCCATTTATTTCAAAATTTTCCAAATTACATCAATACACCATGTCCTCGGGCGTGTACTTCGGAGGGATGGTGAACAAAAGTACTCACCATGTAATCAGAACTACACACCGTGTACTCATCCAAATTATATAAATTTATTAAAATTTATTATTATATTATACTGACCCTTGAGAAATGAACCATATTGCAGGCGTAAAGATGAGGCACAACACGTGATAGTTGTTATATATATGTGTGTGTGTGTGTTTAATTTAACATCTATGTAATGTTCATTTCTACTCATTGGGTAGTATTGAATGATAATTCACCTGGTTTCCTCAAAGGTAAAAGGTACGTACAAAGATAATTTTAAATGAATTTATTTGTTTAAAATTATGATGGATTAGACTCTGAAGGAAATTCAGAAAAAGGGTTTAAGATAAATGGATTTATCAATTAAAGATAATTAATTGATTCGAGCATGATTTATCTGAAACAAGAACGATTAAAGAATTGAATGCTAGTTTTATTTATGCATAAATATCGTTGCATGTATAGAAGATCATGATCTAGACCAAGAGCATTGTATGTGAATGGTTTCTCTTAATTTATTTATTTAAATTAAATTTGTTGGCCTATAATCCTTCTTTTCATTAATATATAGGGTTGTAGGAATAATGTTTCTTTTATGTAAAACATCATTTTTATCCCTCATCTACGTGTTAGATAAATTCATATGTAATGGATGGATCAACCAAGATAGTGGAGGTGGAACAAGTCAGGATCCAAGGTGAAAACAATCCAAGGAGATACAAAGGTGGACATGTGGACAGATGTAAACACGAACCCGAAAGGTTCAAGGTGTTTCTCTCCTATGACTTCGGTTAGTTTATCAAACTTCTAGGTAAACTAACCAATAGAAAAATATCATGATCATACCATTTATTTTATTTATGTCAATTGAAGGGTTTATTTATTGCGGGTGTGTTGTCACAATCACGCAATTAATGAATTAAACAAGCATGCAATATGGAACTAAAATAAGACCGTCTTATGCGTAAATTTTATCATAGACATGGTTAATCACTTAAATATATCCCAATTAATGTTAAAAGGCATATAATCAAAGATAATAAAAAGGAAATTTATGTATAAGGATAAAATCCCTCAAAGAAATATTAAGTCGGTATGGAATTCCATAATCTTTGTTAGAATTGAACCATAGTTCAAAGTGCATGACCAACCCTAGTTGGGGTGCTTTCAATTATTGGGGAATTCAAAATTCTAGGTTTTGGGTTGACATGACCAGGTTCACATCAAGGGTTGACAACCACAAAAGAACATGGTGTGAACAAGAGGCAAAGGTTGAGGAAATCCAAAAATAAAAGGATTTCTGGATTGGAGAGTCCACTCAGTAGATCAAGGAGTTGCGAGTTAATATAGATGTCATTAGAATGCCTACCTAAAACCCTTCAGGTTTCTCTACCTACCCTAGTTGTGGTAATGCGATGGGAAATATGGATCGTTGCAACTATAATATTTTTGCAACAAAATATTCTGAAGTCAATGGTGAGGGCTATTGGATTTCGATAAAATAGTGGGAGACTAATAAGTATTAATTTATTTTTTTGTCTCAGTTTTATCAAAATAATGTACTAAACCATTGATCATCTTAATTTTTAGAAACATCAAGAAAATTTAATTCAAACATATCATTGTGAACCATACCTGAGAAGGAAAAACATCTCACCAACACCAATTTCCAAGAGTGGCAGAGGTGTTTATGTGTCATCCTTCGTCACGAGAGGAAATTGTATGTTCTGGAAGAGCCTATTCATGTTTCACTTATAAAAGATGAAAGTGATGAGGAACTATCTCTCTATATGAAACACATAGATGATGCCACAAATATCTAGTGTTTCATGTTTTCATCCATGTCTAATGATCTCTTGATGCAACATTAAAACATAGAAATTTATAACATGATGTCTCACCTTAAGGATATCTATCAAGAGAAGGCGAGACAGGAGTGATATGAGATATCTAATTATTTTCTTAAAACTAAGCATGGAGAATCTGCACTATCTAGGCCTCATGTAGTCAATCTCATTGGTTACATTAAACGCCTATACAACATAGGTATTAATTTCCCAGATGGGTTGCATACAGATCTCATCCTATCATCACTTCCCAAGACCTTCTCTAGCTTCATTGTCAACTAAAACATGAGAAACAATGAGTATAGTCTATCAGAACTTATAACCTTAATTCACCTGGTAGATAAGGACATGGAGCATGACAACCTCGTAGTTCATATGGTGAATAAGAAAAGGAAGGGAAAGTAAAAGGGGCCAAAGACTTATAAACAGTCTAAATCCCCTGAGCTACGTACCTCCAAGAAGGGAAAGATCTAGGGGTAGGGAAAGGAATGGGAGTCGGTATTTTTTCATGTGGCAAGAAATTCCACTAGAAGAGGACCTGCACCCAGAAGCATGGGGATGCTAATGGTGCATTTGTTATTGAGTGTAATGTTTTCATTTATACACATTGGTGTTAGATATGGATTTTGAGGATCACGTCTGTATTCAAATGCAGGAACCATGTAAATTTATAATGATTTCTGGAGTAGAGGTGGATATTCAAGCTACCAATGGCGCGAGGCTGGCAACATTGGCCTTTGGCAATTACCACCTCTCATTTTCGACTAGGATGATTTTGGTTTTACATAACTGTTATTATGTGCAAAGTGCTACCAAGAACATAATTTATATATCTTGTTTGGATATTTATGGATTTATTTTCATGTTTAGAAATATGGGTGGTCTCTTTTATAAGACCAACTTATGTTATGGTATGGAACATTTAAATAATGGTTTGTATGTATTAAATTACAAAAACCATGTGTTGGTAATTGATAATGAAATAGACTCAAATGACTCATATATCACCAAGTTGTGGCATCTCTGTGTCAGTCATGTAAACGAGAAACACTTGACAATGCTCTGCCAAGATGGCTATTTAGACATAAAACAACTTGATAGATGTCACACTTGTTTACAGGCTAAAATGACCAAGCTTCCTTTTAGTCGACAGGGTGAAAGGGTCACAGAGCTTCTAGGATTGGTGCACACAAATGTGTGTGGACTATTTTCTGTTGATGTTAGAGGGGGATACTATTACTTCATTAATTTTACTGGTTATTTGAGTAGATATGGCTATTTCTACTTAATGAGGTATAAGTAAAAATCCTTAGAGAAATTTAATGAATTCAATAATGAATTACAAAATCATCTTGGCAAGAAGATAAAGAAGCTTTGATCAGATTGAGGCAGAGAATATCTAAACCAATAGTTCATCGATCTTCTAAGGGAGTCTAGGATTCTATCTCAGCTCACTCCTCATTATACACCTCAGTGAAATGGAGTTAGGGAAAGGAGGAACCACACCCTGTTGAACATGGTGAGGTCGATGATGAGTCATGCAGATCTTTGATTATCCTTTTGGGGATAAGCAATATAGACTACAATATACACATTAAACGAAGTACCAACCAAGGCATCAAATGGAATTCCCTCCGGGTTATGGAATTTAAATAAACCCATTTTGTCGTACACATGTGTACTGGGATGAGAGGAATTTTTAAGGGCTTCTTAGGAAACAAACTAGCACACCGGGGTGTGAAGTTTATCTTTATTGGATATCCCAAGGAAACAAAAGGATATTACCTATATAACCCTTCAGACAAGAATGTGATTGTCCCAAGACAAGCCGTCTTTCTTGAGAGGGATCACATAATCAAAAAGGATAGTTGGAACAAGATTGAAATTGATGAAGATGATGCTTAAGATACCCAGGAGGTGGTACATAAACAAGTTCCACAGGTCCCCATGGAAGAGGTTTCAGAAACACAATTACTGAGTAGGAGCTCAAGAGTGGTAAGGGAACCACAGAGATTTGGTTTCCTAGTAACTGAGGATGGTGAATCATTATTTTTCAACAATGATGAACCTATATCCTATAAGGAATCCATAGAAAGCTCAAAAGATGCCAGATGGCTAGAAGCTATGAATTCTGAGATGGATTCCATGTATCAGAACCAATTATGGGTTTTGGTCGATGATCTAGTTGATGTAAATCTTGTTATATGAAAATGGGTATTCAAGAGAAACCTGGACAAGGAAGGTCAATTTAGAGCTTATAAAGTAAGGATAGTGGCTAAAGGATTCAGACAACATTAAGGAATTGACTATGATGAAACCTTATCACCTGCTTCCATGTTTAAATCCATAAGAATCAGACTTTACATAGCAGCATATCATGAATGTGAAATTAGGAAAATGGATGTCAAAACAAAATTCCTTAATGGGAACCTTCATGAAAATGACTATATGACATAACCAGAAGGGTTTGTGACACAAGGTGTAACAACCCGAGATTTTATAATATATATTCTTTTTAATTTCTTTCATATATTCTGTTGTACGCTACACCAAGATTATCTTGCGCTATACGCAACACCATTTTAGCTTGTAATATACGCAACACTAATCTTGGATCGTGTTACACACAATTTCATGTTGGTTTGATAGTAGTTATTCTACGCAACATTGAGTATATATATATATATATTAAATGTATTCTTTTATACGCAATAACAAATGATTCAGGCACTACACGCAACCCTGACTTGGCTTTCATTACACGCAATCATGACCTTCCTCGATAGCGTGTTTTGAACGCAATACCGGGTTTTACTAAACAATGATATATTATTATAATATTATTATGAACTAGACCTTATGAATAGTATTAACTAAATTTTGAATGTTATAGCATTATTATTTCATGTTACTCATTTTCTAGAACATGGTATTTGAACAAAATAAATTTTTCGGGTAAAATAATTATTTTTAAAAAAATGCAGTTTTGCCGCCTTTTTATGGCGCAACCACATTAAATCTAGTTTTTGGAATGTTTATAAGTTCAATTTTACAAAATAAAATTATTATTTAGAATCATCATATAAAATGTTACCTTGGATAAAATTTTCATATTATTCTGATAACTTTTATATTTTAATTAATAGTAAAAACACGCTATATTTTAATTAAAAAACAACTTTTTTCATCGTAATAACTTATGTGGTTAAATTATAATATTGAATTGTTTTAAAGTATAAATAGAATATATTTTTACCATTTAATATACTTTATGTCATTAGCATTGATTTTACCTTGAATTCGTAGGTTAAATGAATTCAATCTTTTGCAATGTTTTAAAAAAAACCCGTTTTATTTCGACAACAGGATTAATTTTAATTTAATTTCTTCAAATTTTGTGTATTGAATTTGGAAAAATGGATTCCATATTTGGAATCAGTGGGTCCAAATTATGTTAATAAACTACTTTTTATTTTTGGTCATTATGAATAGTAACTACGGTAAATTTTATTTACCATAGTTAAAGGTAAATCGGGTAATCAAGGGTAAATATAAGATTATAAAATTACCCTAACACCTGTCAAAATCATATTGCATGACTCAAAGCCGACCCATATCACCTAAGGGTCGGATTAGAATCATTTAATGGACTTTTTTCCATGAAAATAATTTAATTATTATTAAAACCAAAGAAAGTGACAACATGTCATTTTCTTAAATCGTTTAAGTATAATAATTTTAATTTAGTGATAAACTTCATGAAACTAAGAACATGAATAGTCTCCAGAAATATAATAAAATTATATACATCATATGAATTTATTTATAATTTTTAGGTATTAAATAATTATCATTAATGGTGACACAATAGTGATGCAGAAATTGTTTATCTAGTGAAAAATCAAGAATATAGTTTTTATTAAACTAATAGTGATCATTAAAGGCACAAAACCCTGACCAAAACTTTCTGTTCATTTAAATTTAAACCATAACCATCTAATGGTCGAATATTCGAGTATTTGGAGCCTTATAAAAGAGATTATGACACTTATATTATTTTAAATGATGCCAAAGTTGTCACCTTCATAATTTAATAAATATAACAATTTAAATTTTGTGATTTTAAGATTATAAATTAGATAAAAAGTATTATTGTGAAAGGTAATATATTTATCTTCATCATAGTATTATATTTTTAATTTTTATGCAACAAATAAGTATATTAAATAATTATACAAAAATGTTGTAGTAATTATTTTATTAAGAGATAAACCAAATAAATGGTTTTAAAAATAATAAAATAAATATAATATGAACTATTTAATAGCATCCAATATTTTTATAAATACATATGACATTTTATGAATCTATTAAATCTTTTTGGTCGAACATATCTTCTGTATATATTTTATTTAAATTCAAATAAATGAATAGTGTCAAAATTGACACTATTGTTATTTTATAAAAATAACATATTATAAATTTGTTAAAAAATAACAAAAATATTTAAAAATTATAAATTAAAATTTATATCGACAACAATGTCATAAAGTGTCAAATTATGGAAAATTCACAACACATATGTAATTATTTATAATAATTTAAAATTAAGAATATTATTACCACAAATAAAATTAAATTGATAAATAAGGATAAATAATGTTGATAATGTTTAAAATAAATTTATAACATTTATATATTTTATTGGTTCATGATATTACAACCATATCTCATCTAATATTTTGATATGAGTCATTTTGGATGTTTTTATGTGGGTTTGGGATTTAATATAAACTAATATTTCTTATATTTCCAAAGGTGTACCTCTCCTCCCTTATAAAAGGGCACCTCCTCCCTCTCTTCCTCACACAACATTGAGAGTTCAAGCTCGGCCAGCCCATGCCACATTTTCTTCTCCACTTCCCTAGAAACATCCTAGAGGTCCTGGTCTTCTACAAAGACCAATTTAATTCCCTAAAAGGAGGTCTCAAAGAGGCACTTCAAAGAAGAGGTAATGTCTGTTACCGATTCTGTCAACTTTATTTGTTTCTTAAACTTCTTCTTTAGTTGTTTCATTATGACATAATAACATCAGTATCACTCATATACTGATATGTTATTATAAGTATGAAAAAACCCAATTTAACCATCTATCCATCCTACGGAAAATGAAATCACCGCGTGTGCGTACGTACGGAATACTATCTCCACGCCGTGGTGTAATCTCTTTTTCCAACACCACCTTACTTGGATGGGTATAATGGTGTAAAGAATAACAATACATAATTATTATAACATCATTCTGATTTTGATATATTGTATCATCCTATCCAATTCAATTCAATAATTATGGGAACGATATCATCGCTCGTGCGTACGTACGGACTACCGTCTCCACGACGTGATGAGATTAATTCTCAATGATTTACCATTCATGAATGATTATAAAGTATATATAATAATTAATCATGAAATATATGACATAATAATGATACTTTATTTATGTATATATATATGTATTTCATCCAATTAATTCCATTCAATTCAATAAGGAAACGAAAACAATGTTCATGCGTACATACGGCCTACCGTCTCCATGAATGGTGTATTTAATTCCAATTATCGATCTATCATATATATGTGTGTATTCTGAATATATATTACATATAAATCATTTTTTACATTCTTTAATTAAGTTGATCAGGTTATAAGTAATAATATCATGAACAACAAGTCCAAACATGTACGATAAATAAAACAATTTTACCCAAAACACTACTTTAACCTGGAACTTACAAAAGAATGGGTAATATAAAGTCATAAGTGAACCATATATGATATCCTAAATCTGATTCTGTAATAAGTCGATGACATTATTTAAATCATTATACGGGATTTTCGGATACGTACGAAGCATATCGGACCTAAGGTGAGGGATAATTTTGCAAAATCTCATTTTTATCCGAGATTGCTTATTCGTAAGTATTTACTGGGGTTATTGTTATCATCCTTGTCCATGTTTTCTAAAAGTGTTTGTATGTATGTATAATTTCATTTTTACCCATTTTGACTTTTACCCCATGGTATGGAAGGAATCTTTATTTTTTTTACCCTACAAGTTACTTTTTAACTTTTCCGACAAAAGTATGAGAAGAATGTTTTTTTAACGTATACGGCATGAAAGGATTTTTTACGGTTTTATAAAGCCTCATTTTCATGAAGCTTCCTAAAAAATATTTCATTACTATTTTCAAGAAAATACTTTTCTTTTAAAAATTCATGACATTTTGTGAAAATAAAATGATTTTAAATAAGAAAGGATATTTTCCCCAAGAATTCATTTCAAGTGTTTTATCAAAACAATTTTCCATCTAAAATGAAATTCTTTCATATGTGTATGTTTTAAGTATAATGCCCCTATGATTTAAATGGTTTCACTTTTCTTATTATGAAATTATATCCATTTCTTTTATATTGATTATGTGATGATGGGATGATGTTTATGAAACCCATTTTATTCGTTGGGTTATTATGAATGATGTATGTTTATTTTGTGGCACAAGTAAGAATGATTTCATTATGAGATGGTTGGGACCTATATCTCCCTCCAATTAATTGGGTAAAGAGTTTATATCTCATGAGATAGACATGGCTGGAACGATAAGTTAATCTGGTTCAGTGTTACAGGACTGAAACGAGGAGTGAACTCGATTCAGAAAGGGACTTTGTCCACTAAGATGGTCTTGGCAGCAATTCCATGGATTCTATGGAAATCATAACATGTTCATAATGGATGAGATAGTTACATGTTTTATTCCCATGATATTTTATCATGATTGATGTTCCTTTATGATATATGTATTACGTACTTCCAAGATTTATGTCTTTGCTCAAGGTTTTGATGTTTAGATTTTATGTTCAATTTTTTGCATTCAAATGTTTATGGATTGTTTTATGTTCTATATACTTACCCTTACTGAGCATTTGAGCTCACCCTTTATATGTTTTCTTTTCCCCATGATATAAAGAAAGGTTTTAGGTAAGAAAACAAAAGGTGATTATTTTTATGGATATGTTCAAGTTCTTTCACCACGATTAGAAGATTATGTTCCGAGTTTCCAATAACACTAAACTATTACGATCCTTGTGTATCTGTTTTTTTTATGTATTAAATATTCCACAAATGTAATGTAATATCCATGTACGTCAAGCTTCGAGTCTCTACAGTTGGTATCATAGGTAAGTTTTAGTCAACCTTTGGAAAATAGGATTCGAAAACGTAAGTGAGATCCCTAGAGATATTTCTATGGTATGTCTAGGGACGTACCTAAGGATAAGTATACGTATAGGATATAGTACTAGAACTACGGTAACGATCTTAGAATTTAATCTAAGATGTTAGATATTGAGTGTACTCCCCCTTTACAATGTTGTTTTCCCTAGCATGATTTTTTCCTCTCACAGAATTCTTTTTATGTTTTAGTCAATGGAGGGAACCAGAAGGAATTCGGTTAACATTGAATCCAATGGAAGAATTGGTGACTATGAGAAACGAAATTGCGTAATTCCTAGATAGAAAGATATTGTGATTATGCCAAATCAGTCATCATGATATATGATTAACAAGGTGAAATTTAGTGGTATTCCTATGTCATCAAATAAGAGGAAGATGGAATTTTATGCTTGTTCGCATAGTGAGGAGCATACAGAAAGAAAGATTGAGATTTCTAAAGAAGGGAAGAAGAACCTTGAGGAATACCTCAAATGGAAGGACAAATGTTATCTGTGTGGAGAAAAGGGTCATAGAGTGATAGACTGTTATGAAGTTCAATGTCTTATCTGTGGAGAACATGGGCATTACCCAACTCAATGCCCTGACCTAAGAGGTTACATCTAAATCAAGGATGGACTTATTCCATGAAAATCGTTGAAGAGGATGGTTTGAAGTGTTTATGTATTGGTATTCAAAAACAATGTTGTTGAGGTAATTTTATGGTATATTGGAATACCTATATATTGGTTCATTGTAGTTTTCCATATGAATATGGCATCGATAACCATGGAAAGTGATTGAGATATTTTTGGAAAGAAGATGATTTGTGCATAATAATGGGATAAGGAGAAAATGAAATGTTTGAAAATATTCATGATCCCATTATTGATATAAGGACTAAGTGATATTATGGTTTGAGTATATAGAATTTTGAGGATTTTGGAATGTGGAAAGTGTTAACTTTTAACTGCATTCATGTTTTCACTAAGGTTCAATGGGTATTCATTCTTCAAGAGAATATATGATTAAGGTATTCAATTGTTTGTAATTTGACCAAAAAGATATATCTTATGATATATGGGGGATAAATAATGGAATTCACATGATTGTTATGTGACTTTTCAAGTAATCATTTTCTTTATACTACGAGCTTGGACCGAATTATTTTAGATAAGCCTAATGATTGGAATGATTATGTTGGACATAAGTTAGTATTGTTTAAGGATAGAACATTTTTCGATATTATTGATTGGATGTTATAGTAATGTAATTTTAGAAAAAGGACAACCTGCAGGATGGGTGACAGCCCATCGCGTCGGACAAGGCTGTGGGAATCGAACCCACAACTGAAGTGCGACGGGCCTTTATCGCCTACCACTGGCTAACAGGATGTCCCTGGTTAGTGGAAAGCAGTTTTATTTTCATAAGCAGTATGATAAATAAATTATAAGTCAATTTTTGGAACCATATACGATTAATCTCACCATAAGATGGACTTATAATTTATACAAACCTTTTCTTTGAAACATATGGAATGACCCAACAATCTATCACATGATCTGCTAATGCTTCACGAATGAAAAATTCAACTTCATTTCTTTAAGATGTGAAGTGGAAATTGTTCAATTCACGAACAACAGTGATATTGTACCAATATCATGTAAGTATTTCTTTTAATTCATCAACTTTAGGGAAATGATCTTGAAAACCAAAAATTTTGTCCTAGTGCTCTTATATCCGATGAATCAGATGGTACCTTAGATCATCACAAATTTATGGCTTTGTGATTGATGGATTTTTCATAGCCATGTTCTCAACCAATCTCCATCCGAACTTGATGGTTATATTTTTCTTCCATATCAATATTTTCACATATGTTCTCTTACGTGGAAACCCAGTGATGAGTTAATTTGGGTGACCAATATGTTTCGTACTTCACTATTTAAAATGGAGTTTTAGTTTTCCTTTTTATGATGTGGGTTTCTATGAATAGTAAATGATTTATAACCCCAACGAATTTCGAGGTCGGAATTCATTTTAAGGGGGGTAGAATGTAACAACATGAGATTTTATAAGATATATTCTTTTTAATTTCTTTCATATCTTCTGGTGTACGCTACACCAAGATTATCTTGCGCTATACACAACACCATTTTAATTTGCAGTAAACGCAGCACTAATCTTGGATCGTGTTACACACAATTTCATGTTGGTTTGATAGTAGTTATTCTACGCAAAATTGATTATATATATATATTAAATGTATTTTGTTATACGCAACAAAAAAGGATTCATGCACTACACACAACCCTGACTTGGATTTCATTACACGCAATCGCGACCTTCTTCGATAGCGTGTGTTGAACACAATACAGGGTTTTACTAAACAATGATATATTATTATAATATTATTATGAACTACATATTATGAATAGTATTAACTAAATTTTGAATTTTATAACATTATTATTTCATCTTACCCATTTTCTAGAACATGTTATGTGAACAAAATAAATTTCTCGGGTAAAATAAGTATTTTTTTAAAAATGCAGTTTTGCCGCATTTTAATGGAGCACCCACATTAAATCTAGTTTTTGACATGTTTATAAGTTCAATTTTACAAAATAAAATTATTATTTAAAATCAGGATATAAAATTTTACCTTGGATAAATTTTTCATATTATTCTGATAACTTTTATATTTTAATGAATAGTAAAAACACGCTATATTTTAATTAAAAAAAAATTTCATCGTAATAACTTATGTGGTTAAATTATACTATTAGATGGTTTTAAAGTATAAATATAATATATTTTTACCATTTAATATAATGTATGTTATTAGCATTGATTTTACCTTGATTTCGTAGGTTAAATGAATTAAATCTTTTGCAATGTTTTAAACAAAAACCCATTTTCTTTCGACAACAGGATTAATTTTAATTTAATTTCTGCAAATTTTGTGTATTGAATTTGTAAATATGGATTCCATATTTTGAATAAGTGGGTCAAAATTATGTTAATAAGCTACTTTTTATTTTTGGGCATTATGAATAGTAACTACGATAAATTTTATTTACCATAGTTAAAGGTAAATCGAGTAATTAATGGTAAATATAAGATTATAAAATTACCCTAACACCAGTCAAAATCCTATTGGATGACTAAAATTAGACCCATATCACCTAAGGGTCGGATTAGTATCATTTAATGGACTTTTGTCCATGAAACTAATTTAATTATTATTAAAACCAAAAAAAGTGACAACATGTCGCTTTCTTAAATCTTATAAGTATAATAATTTTAATTTAGTGATATACTTCATGAAACATAGAAAATTAATAGTCTCCAGAAATCTATAAAAATTATCTACATCATATGAATTTATTTATAATTTTTAAGGATTAAATAATTTTCATTAATGGCGACACGAAAGTTATGCATAAATTGTTTATCTAGTGAAAAATCAAGAATATAGTTTTTATTAAACTAATAGTGATCAAAAAAGGAAAAAAACCGGGAACAAAACTTATTTTTCATGTAAATTTAAACCATAACCATCCAATGGTCGAATATTCGACCATTTAGAGACTTATAAAAGCGATTATGACACTTATTTTATTTTAAATGATGCCAATGTTGTCACCTTCATAATTTAATAAATATAACAATTTAAATATTGTGATTTTAAGATGATAAATTCGAGTAAAAGTATTATTGTGAAAGGTAATAGATTTATCTTCATCATAGGATTTTATTTTTAATTTTTATGCAACAAATAAGTATATTAAATGATTATACAAAAATGTTGTAGTAATTATTTTTTTAAGAGATAAACCAAATAAATGGTTTTAAAAATAATAAAATAAATATTATATGAACTATTTAATGTTCTCCACTAAATTTCTAGATACATATGACATTTTATAAATCTATTAAATATTTTAGGTCAAACATATCTTCTGTATTTATTTTATTTAAATTCAAATAAATGAATAGTGTCAAAATTGACACTATTGTTATTTTATAAAAATACCATATTATAAAATTGTTTAAAAATAAAAAAAATATTTACAAATTATAAAATAAAATTTATATGGTCTAAAATATAATAAAGTGTCAAATTATACAAAATTAAAAACACATATGTAATTATTTATTATAATTTAAAATTTAGAATATTATTACCACAAATAAAATTAAATTGATAAATAGGGACAAATCATGTTGATAATGGTGAAAATAAATTCCTACCATGTCTTAATTTTATTGGTTGATTATATTACAACCCTATATCATCTAGTATTCTGATATGAGTCATTTTGGAAGTTTTTACATGGGGTTGGGATTTAATATAAACTAATATTTCCAAAGATGTCCCTCTCCTCCCCTATAAAAGGGCACCTCCTCCCTCTCTTCCTCACACCACATTGAGCCTTAAAGCTTAGCCCAACCATGCCAAATTTTCTTCTCCACTTACCTAGAAACATCATAGAGGTCCTGGTCTTTTTCAAATACCAATTTTAGTGCCCTAAAAAGAAGTCTCAAAGAGTCACTTCAAAGAAGAGGTAATGTCTGTTATCGATTCTGTCAACTGTATTTCTTCTTCAACTTCTTCTTCTTTAGTTGTTTCATTATGAAGTAATAACATCAGTATCACTCATATAATGATATGTTATTATAATTATGACAAAACCCTACTTACCCATCTATCCATCCTACGGAAAATGAAATCACCGCGCGTGCGTACGTATGGAATACAGTCTCCACGCCGTGGTGTAATCTGTTTCTCCAACACCACCTTACTTGGATGGGTATAATGGTTTAAAGAATAACTATACATAATTATTATAACATCATTCTGATTATGATATATTGTATCATCCTCTCCAATTAAATTCAATAATTATGGGAACGATATCATCGCTCGTGCGTACATACGGACTACCATCTCCACGACGCGATGAGATTCATTCTCAATGATTAACCATTCATGAATGATTATAAAGTATATATAATAAGTAATCATGAAATATATGACATAATAATGATACTGTATTTATTTTTATATATATATGTATGTCATCCAATTAATTTCATTCAATTCAATAAGGAAACGAAAACAATATTCATGCGTACGTACGACCTAACGTCTCCATAAACAGTGTATTTAATTCCAATTATCGATCTACCATATATTTATATATATGCTGAATATATATTACATATAAATCATGTTTTACATTATGTAATTAAGAAAATCAGGTTATAAGTAATAATATCAAAAAATCAACAATTCCAAACATGTACGATAAATAAAACGATTTTACCCAAAACGCTACTTTAACATGGAACTTACAAAATAATGTTTAATATAAAGTCATAAGTGAACAATATATGATATCATAAATATGATTCTGTAATAAGTCAATGACATTATTTAAATCATTATATAGGAGGTTCAGATACGTACGAAGTATATCGGACCTAAGGTAAGGGATAATTTTTCAAATCTCATTTTTATCCAAGATTTCTTATTCGTAAGTATTTACGGGGTTATTGTTATCATCCATATCCATGTTTTCTAAAAGTGTTTGTATGTATGTTTAATATCCTTTTTTCCCATTTTGACTTTTACCCCATGGTATGGAAGGAATCTTTCTTTTATTTACCCTACAATTTACTTTTTGACTTTTCCGACAAAAGTACGAGAAGAATGTTTTTTCAAAGTATACGGCATGAAAGGATTTTTTACGGTTTTATAAAGCCTTATTTTCATGAAGCTTCCTCAAAAATATTTCATGACTATTTTAAAGAAAATCATTTTCTTTTAAAAATGCATGACATATTGTGAAAATAAAATTATTTTAAAGAAGATAGGATATTTTCCTCAAGAATTCATTTCAAGTATTTTATAAAAACCATTTTCCATCTAAAATGAAATTATTTCATATGTGTATGTTTTATGTATAATGTCTCTATGATTTACATGGTTTAACATTTCTTATTATGAAATGTTATCCATTTATTTTATATGGATTATGTGATGATGGGATGATGTTTATGAAACCCATTTTATTCGTTGGGTTATTATGAATGATGTATGTTAATTTTGTGGCATAAGTAATAATGATTTCATTATGAGATGGGTGGGACCTATATCTACCTCCATTTCATTGGGTAAGGATTTTATATCTCATGAGATAGACATGGATGGAATTGTAAGTTAATCCAGTTCAGTGTTACAGGACTGAAACGAGGAGTGAACTCGATTCAGAAAGGGACTTTGTCCACTAAGATGGTCTTGGCAGCAATGCCTTGGATACTATGGAAATCATAACATGTGCTTAATGGATGCCACAATTACATGTTTTATTCCCATTATATTTTATCATGATTGATTTTCCTTTATGATATATGCCTTACATACTTCCATTATTTAAGTCTTTGCTCAAGGTTTTGATGTTAAAATTTTATGTTCAATTTTTTGCATTCAAATGTTTATGGATTGTTTTATGTTCGATATACTTAACCTTAATAAGAATTTGAGCTCACCCTTTATATTCTTTCTTTTCCCCAGTATATGAAGAAAGGTTTTAGGTAGGAAAAAAAGGTGAAGATTTTTATGGAGATGTTGAAGATCTTTCACCACGATTAGAAGATTATGTTTCGAGTTTCCAAAGACACTAAACTATTACGATCCTTGTGTGTATTTTTTTGTTATGTATTAAGTATTCCGCAAATGTAATGTAATGTCCATGTACGTCAAGATTCAGGTCTCTACACAAGGTGAAGCCAAATGGGTTTTCAAGTTAGATAAATCCATTTATGGATTAAATCAAGCATCCTGGTCGTGGAATATTTTATTTAATGAATCCATAAAAAAACTGGTTTCATCAAGAATGAATGTGATCCATATGTTTACAAGTGGATTAATGGGAATGATATCGTTATCCTAGTAGTATATTTTGATGACATATTTCTTATTGTAAATGATGTACCTGTCATACAATTAATTAAGGATTGGTTGAACAATTGTTTTTCCACGTTGGACTTAGGTGAAGCAGCCTACATTCTAGGGATCAAGATCATTCATGATAGATCCAAGAGTCTACATGGACTACGTTAGGGTACATACATTGACCAGATACTAAAGATATTTAGTATGGAAAAATCCAAGAGGGGATTGATTCCAGTGTCACATGGACAACATCTTTCTAAGAAATGCTTCCTCAAACACAACAAGAGAAAGATAAAATGACTAAGATACCATACGCTTCATCTATAGGATTCATCATGTATGCCATGTTATGTACTAGTCCTGATGATAACAATGCAATGAGCATGGTAGGACGATATCTAACAGATCTAGGAGAACAACATTGGACTGTTGTTAAGACTATCCTTAAGTATCTAAGAAGAACTAAGGATATATTACTGGTGTTTGGAGGAGACAAGGAGCTTGTCATAAGAGGGTATAATGATGTTGGTTTTTAGACAGATTAGAATGATCTGAAGTTTCAATAGAGATATTTTTTCGATCTCAATGCAGGAGATGTGAGCTGGAAGAGTTCAAAGCAACCAGTTGTCATTGATTATACAGCGGAGTCTGAATATGAAGCGGCTTCTGATGCAGCCAAGGAATCCATCTGGATTTAGAACTTTGTCCATCAGCTTGATGTGGTTCCTAGAAGTAACGATCTTATCAAATTATGTTGGGATAATAATAAAGTTGTGGCTCTTGCAAAAGAACCAAGGTCACATTAATGGACAAAGAACATAATCCGTAAGTATAACCTCTTGATGGATTTCTATCAAAGAGGTGAATTTTTAGTGAGCAGAGTGTCCATGGAAGAGAACATTCCAAACCCCATGACAAAAGTTCTATCTCAGTAGAAGCATGAATATTATGTGAGTGCTAGTAGGTTAAAGGTTATTAGCAGTTGGATCTATTCCATGTGGGAGTCTGTTGGAGTTGGTGGCCTTGAACCAACAACATTGGACTTTATTCATTAATAAATACCTTCCCACATCATGATTGTTCTTCTGCATGACAATGCATGTGATAATGTCTGAAGCATAGTTGTTTCAATAAAGGGTCATAGCGGATCCCTACTATGATGAGAACCCGGAAGTTCCATAACGCCATACTAGAATATATGGCCAGATGATGTTATTTGAGGGAACAAATAATATAGGCCATTAGGGGTGAGTACTAATAAAAATTGGAGGCACATTTTCATGGTGCTATCCCTTGGTAATATCTAGGAGGATATTATGAGAACAAGACCCGCTAGTAGGAAATCCATATTTCATAGTGTCATTGGATGTTCCAATCTGCAGACGTGTGTAATGTCCCTTAAACTATAATATTATTATTAATGGGTATTACAACTCATGAAATTATATGTATTCACAAAAACTATGACAACACACTATTCGTTGTGAGGAAGGATACATTGGGTGTGTCAGGAGTGACACTACAATAGTAGATAATGCGAGAAAGGATTTGTCCCTTCTATTCCATAATGGATGTAGTTATCTCAGGCCCTTTGATGGAATTGATATAGCCTGAATAAATCCATGGCCGTTTTGAGAAATGGTAAAGTTAATTTATATAATTTCAACTAAATAATAATTAAGAACATGGGTTTATCACACTATTATACAACCCTCTAGATTCGAGTTATCGAGACAAAGGGATTATATTACACTATAAGCATTCTTAGGGGGAGACACATTAATGTGGAAATAACTTTTTTATCTATGGGTTCCTTGGGGTGTTCCGAGATGTTAACCTTGGATTTTAGTCAGTATTTTCTTAATTCCACTGAGAAATAGGCCTAGAGGGTCAAACCCTATGTCTGTCCAAGTATCTCAGTCAAATATTAATTTAACAAGTTAAATAATTATTATTCCTGATTGTGGTTTAATAATTATTTAAGGATTCCTGATCCCATTTATTTTGACACTAGTTATTTGAGGGAATATATTGTGGGGGAAATAATATATTTATTAACGAGAAATGCAGTGATATTTATTTTAGAAAGAAATATCAATTACTCAAGGTCTAATATATGTTGTATAGGAAATAAAGAAAAATGGAAAATAAATATACATGCTGTGTATTTTTTTCTGGGAATTAATGAAAAATAAATATTATTTATTTAACTAAATAATATTAGGTGTAATTCACTAGGGACATGTCAGGTAATAATATTAGTTAACTGTTATTATTAGACATGGGGTATTACTAATAATTAAATGAAATGATAAAATTCTTTCAGGTAAGTAATTAATTTTGTTAGTATATGACAGTAAAAGTACCAATTATATATTTCTCATTAGCCTAGACATTTTTTGTGCGGTTGTTCACAACAGATATGGAAAATATCCCTTGCTAAGAGAGAATTATTTTTCCACCAAGAATGCTCTCAAGCCACGAGAGCGAGATCCACCTCTACCAGATCAAGGTGATCGAAGGAAGACATCGCAAGCGAAGGCTCTTCCACGCTAGCACCTAGAGATCCCTTTAGCAACATCCAGAGATACATACAGCACATGTGGATCACCTCTAGAGTAATCCTACCCTTGGATTCTACGACGCAACGATGGATCTCATCAGGTCGTGACCAAAAACATCAATGAATAAAGAATTATTTCAAGGTATTTATTGTCAATTAATTAAATTAATTATAACCCGCATATGATGATCCTATTTATGGTTCTAAGACTCCTTTATTTCATTTTCATTCTTCATTATATTAGAATGGTCAAGAATTTTATTATCCTGATGGATCTCAGATTGATCATTGTTAACGCTAAAAATAAAGTTGGGTACACCCACCAACGCGCTTCCGCTGTACCCAGAACCTACATCACATTCATTACATATAATCCTTATATTCCCCAAAATATTTTATAAATATTAAAAAATTAAAAAAAAGAAACCTAATATTTTATCAGAAGAAACATTCATACTGAGAGTCTTCTATCAGTCTTGACTTTTTCTTCTTCTTCTTTTATTTTTTAGTGGATGTGTTTTATTTCTTATATTAGCCCTTATTATATTTATTAACAAGTTTCTTATCATCTATAAAATAATTATATGTAGTTTTAAACTCTTATTTAACATTATTATCCTTTTTGGAATAATGAGTTTGTGACAAATTTTTCATTCTTTCATCTTGTTTTGGAAAGATAGAGAAACCTCTTTTAGTAACATTCCCTACTTAGTCACATAATTGTAATTTTTTCTAAATCAAAGAAGCAAAATATATTGATATATTTTTATTCATATTGTTCTTATCTTTAGTAATGTTAGTCTTCTCCGTTCATTCTACTGATTTTGTTTATTCTTATAACTTTGTATCATTGGAAACATGTTCGTCCATATAACGATGAACTCTTTCATTTTAGACTAAGGATTTTTCTTTTTATGAAATTAATTAACATACATAGCTTTCGTTGTCATCTACACTTCATTTATATACTTAACATCTTCTTCATCTATGTTTCCTTTTTCTATCCTACAAATTTTTTTTGGATCATTTTCTCTTCGTTGGTTAATATAGCTCCCCATTAATTCATACACATTTATTAGTAAAGGAATGTTATTCCAGAATGAATATGATCTTTGTTCAAAAATCCACAACACCAACTATGACATAAGAATCTGGATTTTTTAGGATGATAGTAAAAATCCTAAATACATTTTTGTTTTTGTGACCTCATAAATCATGGTCCCCTTTTCTATGGGAGATACATTGCTGAATAATTCCATTCCTTCATTGTGAAAGATATTTTCTCACAAATATGATTCTTTTGACACTTCCTTTCACTGTCTCTATAAGTTTCACATCCAAAATCAACTTACATAGTGAATTTTTCTCTCATCATTATTATCTCACATTCTTTTATAGGAATCGTTGATTTTATCTATAATAACTCTTTTTGTTTGTCATCCAAATTATTTTCTATAAAATCTACATCTTTTCATATTTTTATATCTTAAAAAAATTATTATTAAATTCTTCAAAAACTGTAGACTCTATCATGTTGAGATTCTCTTTTCCATATGATTATTCATGCCAAATTTTCCTTTCTTATTGGAGCTCACAGATGTTCATTTTCTATGCTCTAATTATATTTTTATTTCTCTACTATTTTTTCATTTGATCATCATTCTCAAAAGTTATTTCTTTAACATCTATCCTCAACTTATATCATTCTATATTGAGTTAATTGTTCATTTGTAGTGATTTTTCCAAATTTAATTTGATAATATATTCCATTTTTGTTAACTATTCTCCATCATTATCAATGTTTGAATAAATTCCTCCATTTATAAATTTATCAATGAATTTTACATTATGATCATATTAATAACTTTATGAATGTCTATCCTTATTTTTTATACTTAGATAAATTTTCTTCTTTCTTTAAATGTATATTTTTCATTATCATTCTTGAAAATTTGTTTTTAGAACTCTTATCATATTCTTTATTTTCAGACTCTTCATATTTTGACCTTCTACAATTTTGGGAAAATTTTCATTTCCCATAAGAATTCAAACACTTCAGTGTTTGAAATTTCCACTATCCCTTACAGCATTTCATAGGAATGTGGGAAACAATTGTGTTGATATATTCATATTATCCCTCTTCTTCCAAATCACTTAATTCTTCATCTGGTTATTTATATTAATTTTCTAAAATTATCAATTATTTGATGTCTATTTCCTTCACAATATTTTTCATGAGAGAACATTAATTTCTCATTTAATATTTACTAAGAATATTCTATAGTTCTTCCAATGATAAATCATCATTATCTTCAGAATCTAAAACATTGGCCTCATTTTTACACGGAATGTTTCTCAATGGTTAAATAAAAATTGTAGTTTATTTTATTTTATATCCAAAAAATTCTATGTAACTCACAATCTCAGTTACTCTTGAAATGTAACCAAAAAATCTATCATCATCAGCCACTCACATATCATCAAATATACATCTCAAAATTTGTAACATCACTTTTTTAAATTTCTCATTTCCATTTACATCTATATCTTAACTAATACCACATTTTCATAAATATTGGAAACCCCATGATCTTTCCATAAAAATTATAGTTAAGTGACAAAAACAATGTATCTATAGCTTTTATATCGACTTATAAAATCCTCTTATTAGAAACATTAATAATTACTTCATCATTAAGAAAAACCCCACTATTGTTTCATGTCTATCTTCAATGTTGTGAGAAATAATATATAGTACCATCTATTATTCCAATTATGATATTTTTTTCCTTCAAAAACTAGAACAACCCTACTTTTCATTGAATTAAAATTATGTATTTGAAAATATGGTTCTTTCATAGGGAACATAATATGATAGTAATGGATTATTCAAATTATGATCAAGAACACTATGATAGGGGTAGAATCATTGGTTCCTTATTCTTTTTATAATAATTTTTATAAAATATTGGACAAATCATTCATAAACACTAAAAATATTTAGAATATTATGAACTCTAATATAACAGCCAATCATACCTTTCATATGAAGTAAATTCAAAAATAGGTAAAAAACAATATTTACAAGGTTCAGTAAAAATACAAACTCCTTTTCATGATGGAAAACCCCACCAACAATGATTCTTTTATAATAATAATTCTATAATAAAAATACACAATATGAAAAAAAATTATTCATCCTAGTAGACCAATTTTCTTCTATAGCTTGTTATACATCCCAACCATCTTGTTCATATCCACATTCCCACAGTTGGTTGTACAACCATCAAAACAAACATGCCTTTCAGTTACAGGTAAGAACCCACAACTACATACTAATTTTATCTTATATTTTGATCCAATTTAGAAATTTCATCACTTCCACAATAATTTAGATGGATCAACTTCACCTCTATACAATTTTAATAAGAAAATATTGGTCCTGGAGCATCCTATGTATCTTTATAAAATATTAATATCCATAGCCATTACAGAATTATAACAAAAAAATATCTTAGAAAATTTCAGTCTGATTGGCCTTTATATGGAAACTATAGTCCGATGGTCTCTATCTAGTTCAGCTCTATCCAATTATTTTTATTCCCTTACTACTTCAATTTAATATAAACTAAATTGACAACTAAAAACTATATTGTGTGATGGAACTCCATTAGACGGGGCTTCACTCCGATGGATCTCACCATGGTAGATATTACTCCAGTGAATCTCACTACGATGGTGCTTTCTTTGATAGAACTATCTCTAATTGACCTATTTTTATGGAATTTCTTCAAAATCAACATGAAAAAAAATTCATGTTGGAAACTCAATACCATTAACATAAATTTTATAGCTTCACATTCTATACATGTGAAGATTTTCAAGTGAGAATGTATTTCAGAATCTATTTTTAGCCTTCCATAAATTGTGAAGGTGGGGAAAGAAATTCCTTTTTGTGATCAATGTTATTCTAAAATCTATTCATTTCATGATCATTTTTACATCAAATGTGACTATTTCATACCATTTCATCAATTCTGGTTTATTGTCAAATATTTCGAGAACATCTCAAAACATCAAACTTCGTCAAATATAAAAATTATTCATGAGAACTATTAATGAATTCTGGTCATCCATTAATTGGTGACTCAAATTGATGTTACTACCTCAGTTTCTGTCGGATGTAATTTTGTAAAAAAATGTATGATGAAATTCCTTATGAAAATCTTGTCGGATTGATCATTACTTCAACTCTCTTCATTCTTTCCTCGTGACTCTATAATGAAACGACCTCAATTAATTTTATTGAGCCTCACTAAGGTATGAAGAAAATAAAATGGTTTTTTCATTAATGATTTTTGTTAATTGAAAATGTGTGGCAACATTTTTTAATATCATAGTTTCAACTTCTAATGATTTCAAATGCATACAACCACTTTAGTAGTAAATCAACACTTCTCAAATCATTAATTACTTTTTCATCATAACAGAGCTCTCTATAATTATCCTCAAACTAATTTAACGATCATGATTACAATGATAAAATACCACTATATTTTCATAGGTAAATGAATTAGTGTAATCTTCTCAGGCCAATATGATGATTAGTAACTATTGTTTTTTGGTGTCTCACACCATCTAATGAACCCATTCCTTTTACCTATTATATGTATAATCAATAAGGTCATATGTATGGATCATTCTCTACATCCCATATAATGTATTGGTGTCAGGATCTTATTGCATTCATTGTTCTCAACTCTAATCATCCTTTTATAATTACACTATATCAGATTCCTTAATGACACCGATAATTTGTAGACATAATTGGTGGAAGAATCCCCTCTTTTGGATTGTTTGCATACCATATCTAGGGAATAAATATTTTCTTTTTTTATAATAGACTAGGGTTAATGGAATAGTAATGAATATGTTTTTGGAAATCATCCAATTTATTGGTATTTTCAATGGATTAGTAGATATATCACACAGATGAAATGGCCAGATTAATACAAATGATTGTTCATAGAACATAGAAATTTCACAAGTCCTGAGTTTATAAAAATTATTAAATATAATGTTCATTGGTTCCGTGAACTTTATTCCAAAAACTATTTTGTTGGAGACTCTAGAAACTCACTTTTATCTTTCCATTATTTCTCTCCTTCTGGTATCAAGACATATTCATGATTTGAGGAACATAGAATGAGAAGTAAAAGATCATCAGATTTTTCTTTGACTGGAAACAATGTCTGATCATATGCGTCCAGATTTCTATGTCCATAACTGAGTTTAATTTTCTATTTTTCATCGGATTCTCTTCACATGTTTCTTCTTCTATGTCATTATGTTAGTTTGTGTCTAGAAACCAAAACTCGCCATTTTCTCATATTCAAACATCTATTATCTATTGACATAAAATACAAAAAAAATTGGACTTGGTCCCAACAAGTATGATCTGATTAAAATGTTTGGTCGAATTTGTGTGCCTAGGATAACATGTTCTGAGGACATCACATGAAATATCTTACATGTCAGGAGAACTTTGTGTAACTCGGGTGACATGTCTGGAGTATGTCACATGACTTGGTTAAAATGTCTGCATGACTTTCTGTGACTCAAATGACATGCTTGGGTGGTATCCCATGATATATGTGACATATCTAGGTGTTTTCACAAGACAAATATCACATTTCTAGGTGATATCACATAATATGATTGACATGTTCTGTTGTAATCACAAGATATGGATAGGTCATGAAAAGTGTATTAATCCATCATGTGAAAATCAACATTTAAAAATTTTCACATGTTTTCTATCTTTTTTAACTTTTATAACATATAGGCCTCAATGTTTTTCAGGAAGTCATTTGTTCAGAGTTATTTGGGACAAAGTTGACACTTCGAAACACCTTTTATTGATTTGGTTGGCACACTAATATTCAGTCAACTGATGAATAGATTAACCGAATGAAGGGTTCATATATGTTTCATAATACATTTATTTCATTATCTATGTTTACCTAGTGGAATACATTCCCAATTGTGTGGATTACTACTACAATTAATCTGATCTCTCTTCACCTCACCCATGGATTTATCATGTGCATGTATCTCTACATTTTTATACATATGGGGAGGAATTTATAGGATTCACCCCCTCCCAGATCTATGCTACCTTGTACGATGCATATATCAAAGATATGGGCTCGAGTCGCTGGAGGGGAATCACATTATGTGATTAAAGTGAACCTATAATGGGTTTCTATGGAGTTACATAATATATAGTGACCACACAAAAATCCAACTTCACAATTTTTTATAGAACCATGAATTTTAAAACATATTTCACATAGTCATAATGATATGTTAATGAGATTTCACTAGATCAGGCTGACATGTTAGGAACTATTCATGCAACTAGGATGCCTGCTGAATAATAATGCAAATGATCAAGGGAGACTTTTTAGGGACCCTTCATGAGATCTTGTTGGACTTTCAGAGTCCATTCATTATATCAAGATGGAATGTCAAAGGGACTTCACATGATCAATGAGATCATCACATGAGGATCATAACCCCTTTCAAATGAAATATAGAGTATCTTTTCCTCACATGATTCTTCCTCCTTTTCCATGTTGTTTTATTTATTTTAAAATTTTACATGCTTTTCCCGTTGGGTTTCTATCATGAACCGCATGATCAATAAAGGATATCATGATGACGTGAAAGCATTCTCAAGGACAATAAATACCTTTTATTTGGTGTGTTTCATGATCAATGTTGAAACTCATAATGATGTGTGATCATTTTCATGGATAGTAGACCTGGTTCAGTATGAATCAGAAGGGGAATCACATGATCCAATGCACGTCAGAGGGACTTCCCATGCTAAAGGTGGAAAGACCAATGGATTTAATACAAAATGGAAATTATGTCATTAGAGATCTCATGTTATTGTTGAACTTATCAAGTGATTCATACGATCCATTCATGTGAAAATTAGATAAAAAACCTATCTCATGCAGACTAAAAAAATTAGATTTATTTCATATGGTTAATTTGATAATTTTTAGTCTCCTTTCAGTTTACATGTTGTATGATTGATGGAAATAATTTGGTAGCCTTCACATGATCATTTGGGTTTTCAGAAGGGATTTTAATGAGGAAGCATGATGTGTGATGGAGCATTGTATGATTAGAAGGACTCTCTAAAGAGGCTTCATGTGATCATTATTAGATCGCACAGAGGGTAGTACATATCTTTGTGATGTCTCTAGGGTCATGAAATTGTAATTATTTATGGGGTTATGTGATCCACATAACACATCTGACTGATCATCATGTATCCATGATGCTCTTCAAATCCTTTTATAGGGGAAATAATACCTATTCTTTTTTTATTTATTCAATCATTGAATTTTTTTATTTTCATTTGGTGGTATTCAATAATATCCCCCAAGGGAGTGAGGTTCGTATAGACATGGTCTCAGTTATAGTCTGATTAAATGCCATCCGATATCCGTAAGTCTACTTCTGATTGGTGTCTCATGTATATTTTGGAATTTTGATTGACATTTTTAATTTCACATGGGGGGATTATAAATAGGGTATTGAGGGATATTCTCATTCCACTAGTGACTCATACGTCAAGATCTCTTACAACCTCTTGTCACTTGTTATTTATTTTCATGACTAATACAAAAGGAACAATTCACATAAAACATTCACAATATTTGTTCGTGTGTCATTTCCACATGAACTCCTAGGATAATTTTCTTGTATCGACATCCTGTGGGAGAAACTAGCAGGTTTATCAATGATAATTTTGTTGAATTGTGATATATTTTGTTGGTAGTAGGATAGTTTCACATGCTTAATGTGACCTTGCGGATTTCACAAGATAACATTTTTTTAATAAATTCTTGGGACCTTAATAGGGTCAGATGATCACAAGTATTGTATCAGATCATGTGATCATAGAATTTTACATGGGACATGCACCTCGTAAGACCCATGGATGATTATACAATTGAAATCTCTCTTATGGGTCATGCAATTTACATGGGGATTCCTAGGATAGGTACACCATTTACTCCAATTGAAATGGTTTTTTAGACATATGACATATTCTTCTTTCATTTAAATGATTTATCCAAATACATGAAATGATTCATAAATGGATTTAGTGGTTGTGGTGGATAATCCAAATTTCATCATCACATGTGTGGACCTTGACCTTCATTCCATCATCCAATCATTCTTGAAAACATTGAAGGACCTGATGGGTATATGTCTTACAAAATATCCACTATCACACTTCATACCCATTTATGGGTTTATAATTATGAGTGATTCTCATATCCTTACACTATATTCATTAATTGTGTGTGGTTATTGATCCCTTCTGAGCCATAATACTCTCAGAGAAATCATATCTCATATGAACCACTTCATAACCAAATAAAATGATAACAAATTTATATGCTAAATTTTACACCATTAAAAATTGGAAAGAATCATTTCAAATATGATTCATACATCAATATGTATAGTTGAATAATGTGAAAATTTTCAATGAACTAAAATTTCATGTGGCCTTCATGCTATGAAATTTGATTTAGAGGGAGCTTCATGATGGATTGGGGCTAGCCCTTCTTTGTGTAGCATAGTGCTTCTGAATTTTCTAAAGATCTGAAAACATTTGGATGTATGGTTCCATATGGATATCTAAAGACATCGCCTAGTTTCACAATACCTTGATGGTTAATGTCATGACATGACACTGCCCGGGCTTGAGCCGCAACTACACCAAGCCCACCTCGATTGGCTAGGTGCTGCCTACCAGCACCGAAGGCACAATAACTCGGGGAGGCCTTTGCCTAAGTAACTGTAAACACACACGCATCCTACTAAATGAAAAGGCACAGAGTATAAGGAAAAGTTAAGTACCAACTGATATAAATAAACCACAAAGTGCATCGACCTTTAAACAGTACAATGCAAGTGCTGAAGGTAAACTAAAAAGTAAAGGGGAAAAACAAGATCCCAACCAGAAATGTGCCACAACCTGGCAACAGGTAAACAAAAGCAAACACCTAGGAGATTCCCACACCTGGAACCCAACTATGACCAGCTCACGCATTCCATGCTCCCAAAATCCTAAGCTACTCTGATTTCACGACCAACCTGTCTATCGTCTACAATGCCACACCAACTGTGGGAAAATCCCAAGAAGGGGTGAGTATAAAAATACTCAGAAGGATATCCTGAAGGCTCGAAGGAGCAACAAAGGAGGTACCGAAGGGTGAGAAGTATTTTGAACATGGGAAAGTAAAGGAGTAAAATATATAGTGTAGTAAAGAGTAATCTCAACCCAACAATAGGAAGGAAGTAGACTTGTCCTAAGAAAAGGAGCTAGGAATAGTGAGAAGATGAAATTCTCGTCGAGTCTTCCCTACCTGTAGTAGGATATTAGACTCATCCAACCACGAGAATCTAGACACGGAAAGCATGTGGCATACCTCGCACATCTTCGCTTCTCCTGGAAGGAGAGTAACCAAAACCCAAGAAGTGGGTACTGGAACAAGGTATACATATATATATATACTCTTTCAAGAAACATGAACTAGATATTAAGTGGATTTCTGTCCCATTTCTCAGCCCAAGAAACCGAGTATACAACAGTCCCAGAAGTAAATACCATCGATGCCCAGCATCTCGCACATCTGCCCCATAATTCAAGTCAAGGGGCTCAAATCAACACCCCTTGACACTATCCTCTTTGGGTTCCACTGACTCTCCAGCATGGTTTTATGTCACATATCAAGGACGCATCTTAGTGGGGAAAGCGCTCCTCGTACTAGAGAGTTTCGAGGAGTGTCAAACCACACCTCTTCATTGCCTCGCAGTTGATAGGTCTCCTCAAAGTCGAGAGGCAACCCCCTGCCCAACCCTGCTTGAGGGTAATCCCTGGAAGTCGACAGGTTCCCACTAGAGGGAGACCTAGTAAGAGTCCATGAGTGCAACACTGCCCAGTCCCGTAAAAGGGTAATCCACTAGAGGGAGACCCATCTAAAGTCGTCGACAAGCCCTAATGCCTAGTCTTGTAAAAGGGTACTCCACTAGAGGGAGGCTTAGAGCTGTCAACAGGGACCACTTCCCAGCCCAGTTGGAGGTAAACCCAGCATCGAGGACCACTTCCCAACCCCGCTGGAGGTAAACCCGGAACTGCTCTGGCCATCCCTGCTGGATGGTGCTGCTCGGTGAACACCGATGTACTGTCCATCACTACTGGATGGTAACCCATTGGCCGTCCCTGCTGGATGGTACTGCTCTGGCCATCCCTGCTGGATGGTACAACTGGCCATCCCCACTGGATGGTACCCCACTTGAAATCCCTGCGGGATGATACCTCACCGGCCAGCCCTGCTGGAAACAAACATTTGGCTAGCCCTGCTGGAAACAACCTCCTAGGTAGGGGATCAGTGCCCACTTAATGTGTCGGTCACACCGAATCCACAAGAACTATACTAGGGAATACCAAGAAACTCTTCCGGCCAACCCATCGATAAAAGATCTAGAGGAAAACCACTAAACCCTTTTGGTCTAACAAATGAGAACAGAACCAGGGGGAAACTCAAACCGGTTGGTCAAACAAATGTGAAAAGAACCAGGGGAAACCCAACCATCCTTGTCAAAAAAACGAGAATAGAGGGACCCTCTACGTCCTGAGAGGTCAAATATACGCAAAGCAGAACACGACAAGCACATGGGGCCCACACAACGTGTGGCCCCATGTCAATTCCAACCAATCATACAAACGTTCTCAGGAACAAACAACCACATGTACCTCCATGCATTCCCGTATACTCCCAGAGTATACCACATTTCCAACTCAAAGTCTATCATGCACCCGGCACCCATTGTCAACATGAACGGCGTAAACGTAACAACTAAAAATTTCCACCTCATCGGCCCAGGCACGGCCAACTACATATCTTCAAACATTTACTTCACTCATACGAGAGTGTATGCGATCGCACACCCAGGGTTCGCTTCCATACACATCAAGAAGAACTGCCATCGGAGCACACTTCATATTTCCAAAATTAATAAGATCATGTAAGAGACTCTACTCACATGAACAGATTACACCATTGTAATCCTCACAGAAAAACGCGCGAGATAGACTATTTACATTCCTCAAACAGATATCCGACAGAAAATTTTCTAAAATCGCTTTACGTCCGAACAGCCCCTGCGATCCCAAGCCTCAGTCCCGAAAACCATCGGGCGCATCGCACCATTGCGATCTCCTCAGAAAGACACATCAAATTGACCGACCACTTTAGTGAAATGGAGATCCGGAGAAAACGATGTATCCCACCGCACCGCACATGAGCTGTACTTCGTGGGACCCGCATCCCAGTCCCGAAGCGCTGCCAACAGATCGCACTATTTCAATGCTCTCAGAAAAGTACACAAGATGCAGTATTCACTTGGCCAAAACAGACACTAGGTGGTAAAGCTGAAAATCCCCGCTAACTCCCAAAATGGCCCTCGTGAGGCCCGCTCCACAGTGCGGAATTAAGGCGGGCAGATTGTACCATTGCAATGCCCTTGTAAAAACACTCATAATTGACTGGTCACACACCCCGAACGGGTGTCTGATAAAAAAGTTACAAAAAGCTACGTACAGCTTGAAGGACGGGCCATGGGGCCCATGCCAGAACTCCGACTTCAACGCCTAAAACAACACTGGTAATCACCGCCTCAATGACAGGGTCGCAACACCACTGATGGCGCTCAATTCGAAGATTGGATGTGTCTGTGCCACCCAAAATAAGAACCCCCAGAAAGACACCAAACCGCTTAACGGCGTTTCGTGCCACCGAGAACCTTGTCTTGGAAATTAAAATTCATCGAGACCATCTCAAAAAATTCATCTCGTTCCAAGGAATGTGTCACTGCAGATGGCGCCCAAATCTAATGCCCTGTGAAAGATTTATTAATTAAAAATCTTTTTCATAATAATTATATTATTATTATTTTAAACTAGACCGGCCAGGTTTGTTGGTATTCTTCTGCACGCCGCCAGCAGGACCCACATTTCGCGGGTCGTCGTCTCCCAGTAGACCGGCCATGCGGCCTTTCTTCCTCAGCATGCCAGCAAAACCTGCAGGTCCTGCTTCCTCCGCACGACCGAGGCCATGCCTCGGGATCCCCCTCGAACACGGTAGACGGCGCGCCCTGCAACGCATCGGCACACCTCGCCATGGCCAGCACCACCTCTGGTTAGCCTCCCCCAGCACCTTCGTAGAAGACCCACTGCACCGCATGCTTCCAACCGCGCTCTCGCTCTCCCGACCATCCCGCTCGCCCACGCTGCCTGCTGCAATAGTGTTCCCACTCGGCCGGGCACCGTGCTCACCCGCGCTGCCTACTGCCGCTGTTTTGAAGCCCACGCCGCCTACTTCTGGAACCCCCAAATCCAGCCGGAAAACCTCAAAAACTACCGGAAAACCCCCTTAATCCCGTTGATATTTGGAAGACGTTTGCGAGCTCCTCAGAACTCGGATTTTGCCAAACATAACAGGTGATGGAAACCTCATAAAAATTAATACGCATACATGGTATTTTTTCGAATATCAAATTACATTTTTATGCTTTAATTCAACTTGAAATAAGGGTTCGTAAATTAAAAAGCAATAATGAAATCTCCTACCTGTAGGGGCGTAGCCCGACGCTTTGTCGTCGATCCGCCTTCGCTGTAGCCGAGGTCTCCTTAATTGGAGAGGGAGGATGAGGTCTTGAGGAGTAGCTCCTTGATTGGGATCATTATCCAGAGGATGCATTGGGAGGGGAGGAGTAGAAGGGGGTAGAGATGGGTTATAATGAAAATTAATTAAAACGTTTAATTAAAATAAACCCCTAAAATGACCAGCATCTGAAACCTACGGTGCGGTCCAGATTAAGTATCCCCATGGGAAAACACCACCTCCCGAGCACAACGGTGGTCTCGAAATTTGATTCCAAACTTTTGTTTGAAAGTTATAAAATTTAACGTCTGAAGTTTCTAAATTACGAAAACGCCCCCGGGACCATTTTTTCACAGAATACCCGCACCCATGAATGTTACACCCCTCATAGGGTAAATAGAGCTCTCTAGACTCAACGGTACCCTCAGTTTTCCAATTCGAGCTACCATTTAAGAGACAACTGATTTTAACCATTAAATTAATAAATTAATTATTTTAATTATTCGTTTAACATTCCGTTATCGGGCGAGGGGTACCAACGTCCTGCGCCGACATGATTTATGTCGTTACTAGGGTAAAAACCCCATTTCGGGCCCATGCGGTCACTCATATTTCTGATCCGGATCACCGTTTAGGATTTATCCCTTTTATTTGGCATGTCAAGTGTGAACACGCTGAAAATTTAATTCCAGCCACACCGGGGCTCAGAATCGCATGCCGTCTGAAGGTACTGCTATGGAATAACATCAAAAATATTCCAAAGTCTTTTATAGAAAAAACCGAGTTCTTACATCATTCCCTCCTTCAATATTTTTGTCCCCAAAGAGAAAAACCAGGGAACAACTCAGGGTCGTAAGCCCACACCTGAGTCCTCCGTACCCAAAATAACTCTTGCACAATCCCACGTCACCGTATACCGACCAAAGGAATTGATCTGTTCATGCGTGGTCTGCCCTCACCGATGATGTGCATAGGGGAATGCACAGATCTTATTAGGTAAGTCATGTGGGAGACTTCTAGAACCCACTCTATACTTCGGGGTTAGGTAAAGGTGGTAGGGAACCTCTCTATCCATTCTCATGGTCTCAAACGGCCGGAAGGCTCTCAGTGGTATCTCACCTCCCCGACCAAACCCCTACGTCGCACGCCGCGACTGGAACCACCATTTGGACCTAGGACCATGCCCGGTAATTCCCTCCTTCAGAATATCCATATAGTGAAACACCCAAGGATATATGGAAACGCAAGATTCCACAGTCGTTGTTTCACAACCAAGACTCTCTTACACGCTCGGAAGGCAATGGATTCGAAACCATCGACTAATGGAAAAACGTTCCACGACTTCTATTCCACTAACACAGGGTTAGACCAACGCCCCGCGTCACCTTGGTTACAACTCATGTAAGGAACAGAGAGAAAATAATTCCACACACAGAGTCTAACAATTATACTGCAAATGTAGAAGGTTTGTAGGGCGTACCTCTTGCCACATCATGCACTATAGGATCGTAGACATCCAAAGATTGTGGTTGTATGTGGTCCCAACTGTCAGCTCCCGGAGCCTGACGTGGACCGCCTAGTTGTGATGGGATGACCTCGTAAATCCTTCCCACACTACCAGCTCCTCCTTCTCCTCTGCTAGAACCACCTCTCTGGGAGCTACTTCGATCACTACGCTGCATCTGCTGTGGTGGTGCACCTGCTACCTGTCTGATATTCTCAGCGTGCCTAGTCAGGCAGTCACGTGCCAGGTGTCCTCGCCCGTCGCAATCATAGCACCGACTCTCTCAGGGCTGCACTAGTGCCCTCCGGTGCCATTGTGGTGTACGACCATTCCCCTGAGTCCGGTTTTCAGAAAGCCACCTTCGTCGAGGTTCTGCTTGCCGACGCTCGCTAGTTGTAGAAAACGTCTCGGCTCCATCGTGCCTACTTCCACCACCAATTGTTGAACGTGATAGAAATATCTCTATCACCAGCGCCTGCTCTAGCACCCCGGAATATGTTGGAATTCCTAAGGGTACGATGAATGCATGAATCTCTATGTCGAGACCCTTCTCAAACTTCTGCACTCAGAAGTTTCTGTCGTGGACTAGGTCCGGGTAAAAGCGTGCACAGTCTACGAAACTAGTTGCGTACTCGACCACTGTTATCCTTCTCTACTGAAACTACAGGAGATCCTAAATCCGAACAGAGTGTAAGTAGGTGGGGAAAAACTCCTCACAAAACAACAACTGAAATTCACCCCACAAAAGCGACGACTCATTGAGAAACTGAGTCACCAGGCTCGACCAATGCCCAACTACTCCGTGGAAAAGGCTTGCGGCCAAATCCACCATAAGATCTGTTGGTGTCTTTAGAAGACTGAAATGGTGAACCACTTTTTTAATCCAAACCTCTACTACCGGAAGTTCTGGCTCACCAATTACCCTTAGTGGTCTCTGTCTCTAGAATTCACCGAGCGCACTCAACCCGCGCTCAAACATCAGCCAGCTCTGCTGAAGCTTCCTTCTGCTTACCAGTTGGGGGTGCTTCTACTGGCCCACCCAGAAAAAGGGACCCGCATGATGGGTCCTGGACTAAGGCCTTGTAGCTCACAGGGTCGTCGTCACAAACCGAAGCTGGAATCCTAGCTGGATGTTTTGGCAGAGACATCTGGAATGTTATCAAGGAGTTTCGTGGTCAGATGAGCATATATTTATATAATAGTGACAACAATGGGGAGCTGACTCAAGAAGGATAGTCAATACTCAATCCTATGTGATGCACAAACCAATTTTCCCTACAACAGGTGTCTCAGCATGTCGAGTCGACAAGTGGGTTATCAGGGTCCTAGTGAATGGATACATCGGCTGCCGCACCATCACTGGACTCTCTGGCCTGAGAGCCACTCTTGAGACACGTTGACACGGTTTCCCTAAATCCCAACCAATTCCTTTTTAGGGTTGTTCGAATAATGTCCCATGTAACGAACCACCTCTGATACCACTTTGTCACGACCCAACCCTACCCGAGGACTTCCGCAACTACCCCAAGCCCGCTTCCATACGCCAGGGGCTAGCGACCAGCGCCGAACTCAGAAAAACCCGAGGATGCCTTTTCCTAAGTACTTCTACACACACACACACAGCCCACTCAATGCAGAAGTGTGGTGTATAAGGAAAATTAAAGTACCAACTGCTATAAATAAATCACAAAGTGCATCAACCACTAAACAGTACAAAGCAAGTGCTGAAGGTAAACTAAAAAGTAAAGGGTAAAAACATGCACCCAACCAGAAAAGTGCCACAACCCGGCAACAGGTAAAAAAAATCAAACAACTCGGAGAGTCCCACCCCAGGAACCCGACTACGACCACCACATGTGGTCCAAGATCCCGAACTCCTAATCTCCTCTAACGTCATGACCAACCTGTCTATCGTCTGTAATGGCACACCAAGTGCATGAAAAGGCCAAGCAGGGGTGAGTATAAAAATACTCAGTAGGATACCCCAAAGGCTCAAGTGATCAACAAAATAGGTACCAAATGGTGAGGAGTATATCGAATAGGGGAAAGTAAAGGAGTACAATAGAGAGTGCAGAAAAGAGTACAGCTCAACCGAACAAGAGGAAAGAAGTAGACACGTCCTAACACAAGGAGCTAGGAATGGTGAGTAGATGAACTTCTCATTAAGTCTTAGCTACCTATATTAGGAGATTAGACTCATCTAACCACGAGATTATAGACACGGAAAGCACGTGGCATACTTCTCACGTCTTTACCTCTCTTGGAAGGAGAGTAACCAAATCCCAATAAGTGGGTACTGGAACAAGGTATACATATATATATACTCTATCAAGAAACCCGAACAAGATCGTAAGGGGATCTTCATCCAGTGGCTCAGCCCATGAAAGTGAGTATCCACCAGTCCCAGAAGTAAACACCATTGATTCCTAGCATCTCGCATGTCTGCCCCGAACTACAAGTCAAGGGGCACAAATCACCACACCTTGACACTATCAGCATTGGGCGGCACTAACTCGCCCTCACGGTTTTAGGTCATGTCTGAAGGATGTGTCTCGATGGGGAAAGAACCCCTCATACTTGATAGTTCTGGGGAGCGTCAAACCACACCTCGTCACTTTCCCGTAGTCGAGAGGTCTCATCAAAGTCGACAGGCGACCCCATGCCCAGCCCTGCTGGAGGGTAATCCTTAGAAGTCAACAGGTTCTCACTAGAGGGTGACCCGGTAGGAGTCGACGGGTGCCACACTGCCCAGTCCCCTAAAAGGGTAATCCAATGGAGGGAGACTCGGCTAAATTCATCAATGAGTCCCAATGCCCAGTCCTGTAAAAGTGTACTCCACTGGAGGGAGGCTTGAAACAGTCATCGGGGACCACTTCCCAGCCCAACTGGAGGTAAAACTAGAATCGGGGACCACTTCCTAGCCCCGCTAGAGGTGAACCCAAAACCGCTCGGGCCATCCCTGTGGGATGGTACTGCTTGGTGAACACCGCTGTACTGGCCATCCCTGCTAGATAGTAACCCACTGGTCATCCCTGCTGGATGGTACCACCCTGGGCATCCCTACTGGATGATACAACTGGCCACCCCTACTGGATGGTACCCCACTGGCCATCCCTGCTAGATGGTACCTCACTGGCCAACCCTACTGGAAACAACCTCCCGGCCAGCCCTATTGGAAACAACCTCCTGGGTAGGGGATTAGTGCTCGCGTAATGTGTTGGTCACACCGAATCCACAAGAACTCAACTAGGGAACACGATGCAACTCTACTGGCTAAACCATCAAGAAAAAGAACTCGGGTAAAACCACTCACCCATGTTGGTCAAACAAATGAGAACATAACCATGGGAAACTCATCCCAGCTAGTCAAACAAACGACAAACAAACTAGGGGGAAACTCAACTAGTTTAATAAAACAAACGAGAACAGCGGGACCATCTACGTCACGAGAGGTCAAAGGTACGCAAAGCATGAGATTACACACACATGGGGCCCACACGATGTGTGGAACTAAGTCAACTCCAACCAAGTGCACAAGCATTCTCAGTAACAAATAACCTCAGGTAACTCCATACGTTCTCACATACTCCCAGAGAATACCACGTTTCCAGCCCAAAGGCTATCGTGCACATGACACCCAACGTCAACGCGAAGGGCGTAAGCGTAACAACTCAAACTTGCCACCTAATCATCCCAGGCATGGAAAACTACTTCTCTTCAAACATTTAATTCACTCACATGGGAGTGAATGTGATCGCATGCCAAGGGTTCACATCCGAACACATCAAGAAGAACCACCATCGGAGCACCCTTCATATTTCCACATTTAATAAGATCATATAAGAGGATCTGATCGCCTGAACAGATTACAAAGTTGTAATCCTCGCAGAAAAACACGCAAGATAGACTATTTACTCACCTCAAACGGATATCCAGGGGAAAATTCAACATCACCGCTTTACCCCCGAACTGCGTCTTGCGATCTCAAGCCTCAGTACCGAAAACAGTCGGGCGCATCACACCATTGTGATCTCCTCGGAAAGACACATCAAATTGACCACTCACTTGAGTGAATCGGATATCCGAAGAAAAAGATGTATTCCACCGCACCGTAAACGAGCGGTTCTTCGTGGGACCCGCATGCCGGTCCCGAAGCACTGCCAACAGATAACATAGTTGAGATCCTCTCATAACATTACACAAGATGGAAAATTCACTTGCCCAAAACGGAAACCTGGTGATAAAGCTTGAAATCACCCTCAACTCCCAAAACGGCCCTCATGGGGCCCGCAACACCGTGCGGAATTAAAGCGGGTGGATTGAACCATTGCAATGCCCTCAGAAAAACACTCAGAATTGACTTGTCACACACCCCGAATGGGCGTCTGATGAAAAAGTTACAAAAAGCTACGTTCAGCTCGAAGGACGTGCATGAGGCCCACATATCAACTCCAGCTTCAACGCCCGAAACCACAATGTCAATCTTCGCCTCAACGCAAGGGTCGCAACACCACTGACATCGCTCAATTCAGACATAGGATGTGTCTGCGCTCCCCAAAACAAGAACCCCCGGAAAAACACCAAACTACTTAACAGTGTATCATGCCACCGAGCCCCTCGTCTCAGAAATTAAAAATCCCTAAGACCATCTCAAAATTTTTATCTCGTTCCATGGAATGTGTCACCGTAGGTGGAACCCAAATTGGAAGCCCTGCGAATGATTGATTAATTATAAAACATTTTCATAATAATAATAATAATAATTTTATTATTATTATTATTATTATTATTAAACTAGACTGGCCAAGATGGCCGGTCTTCTTCCGCACGCTGCCAGTAGGACCCGGATTTCATGGGTCCCTGTCTACCAGCAGACCGGCCAAGTGGTCAGTCTTCCTCAGCATGCCAACAGGACCTGTGGGTCCTACTTCCTTCCCACGCCCGGGGCCATGCCTCGGGCTCCCCCTTGACCACGGCAGCCGGCACGCCCTGCAGCGCACCAGCGCACCCCACCGCGGCCCATTCCACCTCTTCTCAGCCTCCCCCAGCACCTCCGCAGAAGACCCGCCACGCTGCCTGTTGACGTTCGCGCTCCTGCTCACCCGACCCCCACGCTCGCCCTCGCTGCCTGCTGCCACGACGATCCCGCTCGCCCAGCCACCACGCTCGCCCGCATTGCTTGCTGCCGCTGTTCCGGAGCCTGCCCCGCCGGCTTCTGGAACCCACAAATCTAGCCGAAAAACCTCATAAACTACCATAAAACACCCTTAAACCCGTTCATCTTCGTCGTATGTTTGCGAGTTCCTCGGAACTCGGATTTACCAACCAAAATTGGTGATGTAATTCTCGGAAAAGTTACATTGCGTACATAGGATTTGTTCGAAGAACAAACCACTTTTTGATGCTATAATTCAACCTGAAAGCAGGGTTTGGAAATTAAAATGCAATAATGAAATATCCAACCTGTAGGGGCGTAGCCCGACGCTTTTTCGTCGATCTGCATTCCTCGTAGCCATGGTCTCTGTAGAGACCTGAAACTTGACGTACATGGACATTACATTACTTTTGCGGAATACTTGGTACATAAAAAAAACACACACACAAGGATTGTAATAGTTTAGTGTCTTTGGAAACTCGGAACATAATCTTCTAATCGTGGTGAAAGATCTTCTATATCTCCCATAAAGATCTTCCCTTTTTTTTACCTAAAACCTTTCTTTATATCCTGGGGAAAAGAAACATAAAAGGGTGAGCTCAAATTCTCAGTACGGGTAAACAAAAGAAATATCAATCACATCATATACACAAGCACATAACTTTTGGAAATCATAACCTGCAAAAGAGATCATAATTTCATAACATGGGATAAATCATGGCACTGAAATGTAGTCACAATAATCATAACATAAAACATGAAACTTTGTGGCATTCACGCATAATCATAGATAATCATTTCTTGTTAGTCAAGACTCATTTCCAAGACTATCTTAGTGGACAAAGTCCCTTTCTGAATCGAGTAACCCTCGTTTCAGTCCTGTTTCACTGAACCGGTATAACCTACCATTCCACCCATGTCTATCTCATGAGATATAAAATCTTTACCCAATGCATTGGAGGGAGATATAGGTCCCACCCATCTTATAATGAATCCTTTCTTATGTGTGCCACATAATCATAAACCATACATCATAGCGTAACCCATGTAATAAAAATGGAATTCTTAAACAACAAGACATCATAAAACAATTCATATAAGATAAAGGAATTCATAAAAATATTTCCATCACAACATAATAAAACCAATTTAATAATAGGGATAAAAACAGAACCCTTTTATTATCTTAGACGGAAAATAATTTTTATAAAATAGTTGAACTCCATTCTTGAGGAAAATATCCTTTCTACTTCAAAAACATTTTCCTTTCATAACATGTCATACGACTTTAAAATAAAAGAATTTGATTAAAAATAAACTTGAAAACTTGTAAAGGAAGCTTCTTGGAAATAATGTTTTAAAAATCCATTCATGCCTTATAAGTTAAAAAAAACATTCTTCGTACTTTTGTCGGAAAAGTCAAAAAGTACCTCGTACGAAAAACGACAAAAGATTCATTTCATATCTTTTACAAAAAACATACCGAAGGGTAAAATTGGATATAAACTATTGTATAAGGATGGAAAAAATATTACATATTTAGGGAACATGGATGTGGATGATAAAATACACCCCAGTAATTACCAAAGTAAAAACAATCTCGGATAAAAGTGAGATTGTGATATTTTCCCTTACCTTAGGTCCGACTTACTTTGTACGTGTCCGAACCTCCTGTATAATGATTTAAATCATGTTATTGACTTATTACAGAATCATATTCATTGTTATTATATCATATATGGTCCACTTATGACTTTATATTAACCGTTCTTTTGTAAATTCATGTTAAAGTAGCGTTTTGGGTAGAATCGTCTCATTTGTCGTTCGTGTTTTTAACTTGTAATTATTCATATGATTACTTAGATCATGATTAATTAATTCCAGAATATAAAACATGATTTATATATATATATTCAGAATATAAATATATAATAAATCAGTAAATGGAAAGAAATACAACGTTCATGGAGACGGTAGTCCGTACGTACGCATGAACGCTATTTTCGTTTCCTTATTGAATTGAATGGAATTAAGTAGATGACATACATATAAATATAAATAATTCCAGTATCATTATCAGGTCATATATTTCATTAGTACTTATTATATATACTTTATAATCATTCATGAATGGTTAATCATTGAGAATGAATCTCATCGCGTCGTGGAGACGGTAGTCCGTACGTACGCACGAGCGATGATATCGTTCTCATGGTCTTGGAATTGTGTTGAAGTGTATACTATTTAAGTGTCAATATAACTTTATAATAATCTATATAATTACTCATTACACCTTTATACCCATCCAATTAAGGTGGTGGCGGAAAATAGATTACACAACGGCGTGGAGACGGTATTCCGTACGTACGCACCCGCGGTGATTTCCTTTTTCCGTAGGATGGATAGAAGGTTAATTAGAGTTGTTTCATATTTATAATAACATATCAGTATATAAGAAATACTGATGTTATTACTTTATCATGAAACAACTAAAGAAGAAGATGTTTGAATAAGAAATAAATTGAAAAGATCGGTAATGGATATTACCTCTTCTTTGAAACGCCTCTTTGAATCTTCCACTTAGGGAACTAAGATTGGTCTTTGAAGAAGACCAGGACCTCTAGGATTATTCTAGGGAAGTGGAGAAGGGATTTTTCCAGGGGTTGGCCGAGCTTGAGTGCTCAAAATTGTGTGAGGAGGAGGGGGAGGAGGTACCCTTTTATAAGGGAGGAGAGGGGCACCTTAGGAATATCTCAAAATATTATTTTATATTAAAGTCAAAATCGGTTTATAATGGTTCCAAAGGGTCTTATTTCGATTCTAAAGTGGGTATGGGTCGAAATCCTATCATCCAATATGATTTAGACAAGTTTAGGGTATTATTTTAACCTTATCAATTAGATTTAACTCTAAGTTAAATAATTTAACTTTTACCGTGTCTTTTTGTTTTCTTTCACTATATGGTTAATACACTTACTATAACATGCCAAAAGAACCCCAAATTGTTTATTATTAATATATATATTCTTATCTAAGTCATTTTGCCGAACATGAGATTTCTAGGAATAAAATAACAATTAATAATATTATATTTGATTTAAAAACTATATTGTTTCAATTTTGACACTATTTGATATATGATTTTTGTGAAAGTCATAACAGAATTATATGTTTGAACCAAGTAGATTAAATCAACACTAATATATCATAGTAACCTATAAAATTAGTGTAATGCATAAAAAGTCTCAAATTACATTTATTTTGGTGTTTATAACATCAATTATGTCAATATTTCATAAATAAGATAATTACTGCATCCTCTTTGTGTCATAAATAAATTAACTTATTTGATGTCTAAAAATTACAAATAAAATACCATTATGTAGGAAATATTTTTATCTTTCTAATGAATATTTACAATCGAATTTATCTTATGGACAACCTTATATAAAAATGTTTTAGTAAATAAACTTTGATTTTAACTCTTTTAACTCTTCTTTGAATTAAATAATAATAAATGTCCTAATCTAATCCAAGTGGGCCTAAATGATAATATTTTACACTTAAGGTTGTTTTGGGTCGATATACACTTGTCCAGTAGAATTAGGACATGTGTTAGGGTAATATTAATATCATTTTTACCCTTAATTACCCTATTTACTTTTAACCGTGGTAAATAAAAGTAAAAAGTTACTATTCACCAAAAATTATTTTCATCTCATTGAACCACATTTTACTAACTGAAATTAACCGTGTCTCTCGGATTTTTGAAATTCCATTCACAGAAGCGGTAAAATTAAGTTTTATGAAAAATTCAGTTTTTTTAACTACCACTTAGTAGTTTCACTATTCATCAAAAATTGATGTTTTTCAGAACACTGCCAAAATTTCATCCTAAGCTATATTTCATATTTCGAATTCAAAAATGAAATATATTTTACCAAATTCATAACATAGAAGTTGCATTAATTAATTTTATAATTAAATCCCACTGTTAAAATAAATAGCGTGTTTTTAGGAAACAATATATATCAAAAGATTGACACTTGATTATGTCTGGTTTAAATGTGAAATTACAACCAATGACCAACATGGTATAAAATTGTAAAAATATATTCTAAATATAATTTAAAACCACTCAAATTAATAATTTATCACTATTAATTATTTCGATTAAAAAAGTTGTTTTTAATTATAATTTAGTAATTTTCACTATTCATCAGAATATGAAAGTTATCCAAAAAGTACCAAAATTTCACCTTAGGCTAAATTCAATACTCCGAATCCAAAAATGAAGTCCATTTTGAGAGCTAAATTTTCTAAAATTTAAAAAGTGGTTATTACTATTCATAACGGCTAGTTTTAATAATATTTCGTGAAACTCAGTATTGCGTACTACACACGCTATCGAGGAAGGTTGCGATTGAGTGTAATGCAAGGCAAGTCAAGGATGCGTGTTGTGCAAGCTCCTTTTGGTGTAGCGTACAACACAATACACTAATAAAATAAAAAAGAATATTTTTCATAAAATCTCGGGCTGTTACATTCTACCCCCCTTAAAATGAATTTCGCCCTCGAAATTCGTCGTGGTTATAAATGGTTTACTATTTGAAAGTTTCTTTAATAGAAACCCACATCATAAAAAGGAATATCAAAACCAATCTTTAAAAACAAAACTATGAAACGTAACCGTTACCCAAATAAACTAGTCACTGGGTTTCCACATAGGTGAAAATATGGATATAGAAGAGAAATCTAACCATCATGTTCTCATGGAGAGTGGTAGAGAACATGGCTATGGAAAATCCAGCAATCACAAAGCCATGAATTTGTGACGATCTAAGGTACCATCTGATTCATCAGGTATAAGATCACTAGGACAACATTTTTGGTTTTCAAGATCATTTACCTAAAGTTGAAAATATGAATTAGAATAAATACTTTCTTTATTTTGGTACAATCTCGCTGTTGTTCATGCCTTGAACAATTTCCACATCATCTCTTAAATAAATGAAGTTGAATTTGTTATTCGTGAAGTGTTATCAGATCATGTGATAGAATGACGGGTCATTCCATCTATCTCAAACAAAAGGTTAGCAAAAAATATTTTATACATAAGTCGATCTATAGTGAGATTAATCATATATGGTTCCTAAAATGGACTTATACATCATATGTCATACAACTTAATATAATAAAACTAGTTTCTACTAAACAGATACTTCTTGTAGGCCAGTGGTAGGCGATAAAGGCCATTCGCACTTCGGTTGTGGGTTCGATTCCCACATCCTTGTCCGAAGCGATGGTCTGTCGCCCGTCCTGCAGGTTGTCCTTTTTCTAAAACTACATTACTATAACATCCCATCAATAATATCAATACTATCTTATGTCCAACATAATCCATTCCAATCCTTAGGCTTATCCATAATGCTGCAGTCCACTCACATAATATAGTGAAAACAATTACTATAGATTTAATACCATTGTTGATCCCCATATATTATAAGATATATCTTGTTGGTCACATTCCAAACATTCAAAGGCCTTAATCATGCACTCTCTTGAATACCCATTGAACCTTAGTGAAAACATGAATGCAATTAAAAGTTAACACTTTCAACAAACCAAAATCCTCATAATTCTATATACTCAAACCATGATATCACTTAGTCCTTATATCAATCATGAGCTCATGAATACTGTCAAATATTTCATTTTCTCATTTTCCCTTCATTATGCGCATATCATCTTTTTTCCAAAAATACCTCAATCACTTCGAATACCACATTATACCAATACATAAGTATTCCAATACATCATAAAAGTACCTCAACAAAATTATTCTTGAATACCAATACATAAACACTTCTGTCCATCCACTCCAATGATTATCCTGGAAGAAGTCCTTCCTTGATTTATAAGTAACTTTTTAGGTCAAGGCATTGAGTTGGGTAATGCCCATGTTCTCCACAAATAAGACATTGAACTCCATAACAGTCTGTCACTCTATGACCCTTTTCTCCACACAGATAACATCGGTCCCTCCATTTGAGGTATTCCTCAAGGTTCTTCTTCCCTTCTTTAGAAATCTCAATATTCCTTTCTTTATGCTCCTCAACATGAGAACATCCATAATAGTTTATCTTCCTCTTCTTTGATGAATTAGTCATACCACTAAATTTCACCTTGTTAATCATATATCGCGATGACTGATTTGGCATAATCACAAGATATTTCTCTCTAGGAATTACACAATTTGTTTTCTCATAGTCACCAATTTGTCCATTGGATTCAATGTTAACCAAATTCCTTCTGGTTCCCTCCATTAACTAAAACACAAAAAGAATCTTGTGAGAGGCAAAAATCATGCTAGGGAAAACAACATAGTAAAGGGGGAGTACCCTTAATATATAACATCTTAGGTTAAATTCTAAGATCGTTACCATAGTTCTAGGACTGTATCTTATACGTATACTTATCCTTAGGTACATCCCTAGACATACCTTATAAATATCTCTAGGGATCTCACTAAAGTTCCCGCATCCTAGTTTCCAAAGGTTGACTAAACCTTTCCTCTGATACCAACTATAGCGGTCTAGAATTACTTCCAGTGGACTATAATTGATACCTATCAGGGCACTCCATGGGTCACTACACCCCCTGGGCGGGACACACCACCATCCCCAGTGGAAGCCATTTCCTCATGAAGCCCTTGGGCGGAGAGCCATGCTTCGTCCAACGCTCACATGTGAGAGTTCCCAAGGATCGGATACATTCCTACCTCCTTTTCCTCTGATACCAACTGTAGCGACCCGTATCTTGATGTACATGGACATTACATTACTTTTGCGGAATACTTGGTACATAACAAAAACACACACACAAGGATCGTAATAGTTTAGTGTCTTTGGAAACTCGGAACGTAATCTTCTAATCATGGTGAAAGATCTTATATATCTCCCATAAAGATCTTCCCCTTTTTTTACCTAAAACCTTTCTTTATATCCTGGGGAAAAGAAAACATAAAAGGGTGAGCTCAAATGCTCAGTAAGGGTAAACAAAAGAAATATAAATCACATCATATACACAAGCACAAAACTTTTGGAAATCTTAACCTGCAAAAGAGGTCATAATTTCATAACATGGGATAAATCATGGCAGTGAAATGTAGTCACAATAATCATATCTTAAAACATGAAACTTTGTGTAATTCACACATAATCATAGAGAATCATTTCTTGTTAGTCAAGAATCATTTCCAAGACTATCTTAGTGGACAAAGTCCCTTTCTGAATCGAGTAACCCTTGTTTCAGTCCTGTTTCACTGAACCGGTATAACCTACCATTCCATCCATGTCTATCTAATGAGATATAAAATCATTACCCAATGCATTGGAGGGAGATATAGGTCCCACCCATCTTATAATGAATCCTTTCTTATGTGTTCCACATAATCATAAACCATACATCATAGCGTAGCCCATGTAATAAAAATGGAATTCTTAAACAACAAGACATCATAAAACAATTCATATAAGATAAAGGAATTCATAAAAATATTTCCATCACAACATAATCAAACCAATTTAATAATATGGATAAAAACAAAACCCTTTTATTATCTTAGATGGAAAATAATTTTGATAAAATACTTGAACTCCATTCTTGAGGAAAATATCCTTTCTACTTCAAAAACATTTTTCCTTTCATAACATGTCATACGACCTTAAAATAAAAGAAGTTGATTAAAAATAAACTTGAAAACTTGCAAAGGAAGATTCTTGGAAATAATGTTTTAAAAATCCATTCATGTCGTATAAGTTAAAAAAAACATTCTTCGTACTTTTGTCGGAAAAGTCAAAAAGTACCTCGTACGAAAAACGACAAAAGATTCATTTCATATCTTTTACAAAAAACTTACCGAAGGGTAAAATTGGAATAAACTATTGTATAAGGATGGAAAAAATATTACATATTGAGGGAACATGGATGTGGATGATAAAATACACCCCAGTAATTACAAAAGTAAAAACAATCTCGGATAAAAGTGAGATTGTGATATTTTCCCTTACCTTAGGTCCGACTTGCTTTGTACGTGTCCGAACCTCCTGTATAATGATTTAAATCATGTTATTGACTTATTCCAGAATCATATTAATTGTTATTATATCATATATGGTCCACTTATGACTTTATATTACCCGTTCTTTTGTAAATTCATGTTAAAGTAGTGTTTTGGGTAGAATCGTCTCATTTGTCGTTCGTGTTTTTAACTTGTAATTATTCATATGATTACTTAGATCATGATTACTTAATTCCAGAATATAAAACATGATTTATATATATATATTCAGAATATACATATATAATAAATCAGTAAATGGAAAGAAATACACCGTTCATGGAGATGGTAGTCCGTACGTACGCATGAACGCTGTTTTCGTTTCCTTATTGAATTGAATGGAATTAAGTATATGACATACATATAAATATAAATAATTCCAGTATCATTATCAGGTCATATATTTCATTAGTACTTATTCTATATACTTTATAATCATTCATGAATGGTTAATCATTGAGAATGAATCTCATCGCGTCGTGGAAACGGTAGTCCGTACGTACGCACGAGCGATGATATCGTTCTCATGGTCTTGGAATTGTGTTGAAGGGTATACTATTTCAGTATCAATATCACTTTATAATAATCATATATAATTACTCATTACACCTTTATACCCATCCAATTAAGGTGGTGGCGGAAAATAGATTACACCACGGCGTGGAGACGGTATTCCGTACGTACGCACACGCGGTGATTTCCTTTTTCCGTAGGACGGATAGAAGGTTAATTAGAGTTGTTTAATATTTATAATAACATATCAGTATATAAGAAATACTGATGTTATTACTTTATCATGAAACATCTAAAGAAGAAGAAGTTTGAAGAAGAAAGAAATTGAAAAGATTGGTAATGGATATTACCTCTTCTTTGAAACGCCTCTTTGAATCCTCCACTTAGGGAACTAAGATTGGTCTTTGAAGAATACCAGGACCTCTAGGATTATTCTAGGGAAGTGTAGAAGGGATTTTGGCAGGGGTTGGCCGAGCTTGAGTGCTCAAATTTTGTGAGGAGGAGGGGGAGGAGGTACCATTTTATAAGGGAGGAGAGGGGCACCTTAGGAATATCTCAAAATATTATTTTATATTAAAGTCAAAATCGGTTTATAATGGTTCCAAAGGGTCTTATTTCGAAGCTAAAGTGGGTATGGGTCGAAATCCTATCATACAATAGGATTTAGACAAGTTTAGGTTATTATTTTAACCTTATCAATTAGATTTAACTCTAAGTTAAATAATTTAACTTTTACTGTGTCTTTTTGTTTTCTTTCACTATATGGTTAATACACTTACTATAACATGCCAAAAGAACACCAAATTGTTTATTATTAATATATATTTATCCTTATCTAAGTCATTTGGCCGAACCGTAGTTTTTTAGGAATAAAATAACAATTAATAATATAATATTTGATATAAAAACTATTTTGTTTCAATTTTGACTCTATTTGATATATGATTTTTGTGAAAGTCATAACAGAATTATATGTTCGAACCAAGTTGATTAAATCAACCCTAATATATCATAGTAACCTATAAAATTTGTGGAATTCATAAAAAGTCTCAAATTACATTTATTTTGGTGTTTATAACATCAATTATGTCAATATTTCATAAATAAGATAATTACTGCATTATCTTTGTGTCATAAATAAATTAACTTATTTGATGTCTAAAAATTATAAATAAAATACCATTATGTAGGAAATATTTTTAGCTTTCTAATGAATATTTACAATCGAATTTATCTTATGCACAACCTTATATAAAAAATGTTTTAGTAAATAAACTTTGATTTTAACTCTTTTAACTCTTCTTTGAATTAAATAATATTAAATGTCCTAATCTAATCCAAGTGGGCCTAAATGATAATATTTTACACTTAAGGTTGTTTTTGGTCGAGATACACTTGTCCAATAGAATTAGGACATGTGTTAGGGTAATATTAATATCATTTTTACCCTTAATTACCCTATTTACTTTTAACCGTGGTAAATAAAACTAAAAAGTTACTATTCACGAAAAATTATTTTCATCTCATTGAACCACATTTTACTTACTGACATCAACCGTGTCTCTCGGATTTTTGAAATTCCATTCACAGAAGCGGTAAAATTATGTTTTATGAAAAATTCAGTTTTTTTAACTACCACTTAGTAGTTTCACTATTCATCAAAAATTGATGTTTTTCAGAACAATGCCAAAATTTCATCCTAAGCTATATTTCATATTCCGAATTCAAAAATGAAATCTATTTTACCAAATTCATAACATAGAAGTTGCATTAATTAATTTTATAATTAAATCCCATTGTTAAAATAAATAGCGTGTTTTTAGGAAACAATATATATCAAAAGATTGACACTTGATTATGTCTGGTTTAAATGTGAAATTACAACCAATGACCAACATTGTATTAAATTGTAAAAATATATTCTAAATATACTTTAAAACCACTCAAATTAATAATTTGTCACTATTAATTATTTCGATTAAAAAAGTTGTTTTTAATTATAATTTAGTAATTTTCACTATTCATCAGAATATGAAAGTTATCCGAAAAGTACCAAAATTTCACCTTAGGCTAAATTCGATACTCCGAATCCAAAAATGAAGTCCATTTTGAGAGCTAAATTTTCTAAAATTTAAAAAGTGGTTATTACTATTCATAACGGCTAGTTTTAATAATATTTCGTGAAACTCAGTATTGCGTACTACACACGCTATCGAGGAAGGTTGCGATTGCGTGTAATGAAAGGCAAGTCAAGGATGTGTGTTGTGCAAGATCCTTTTGGTGTAGCGTACAACACAATACATTAATAAAATAAAAAATAATATTTTTCATAAAATCTCGGGCTGTTACAGTCTCCTTGATTGGAGACAGTGGAGGAGGGCTTGAGGAGGATTTCCTTGATTGGGAGCATTCACCAGAGGATGCAATGGGATGGGAGGAGGAGAAGGGGGGGAGAGATGGGTTATAAAGAAAATTAATTAAAACATTTAATTAATTTTAACCCCTAACACGACCCGTATCTGAAACCTCTGGTGCGGTCAAGATTAAGTCTCCCCAAGGGAAAAACCACCTCTCGAGCACAATGGCGGTCTTGAAATTTGATTCCGAGCTTCCGTTTGAATGTTATAAAATTTAACGTCTGAAGCCGCTAAATTACGAAAATGCCCCAGGGGCCATTTATCACAAAAGACCCACGCCTGCGAAAGTAACACCCTTCCTAGGGTAAATGGCATACTCCAGACTCAACGGTGCCCTTAGCTATCCAATCCAAGCTACTGTTTATGAGACACCTGAGTTTAACCATTAAATGAATAAATTAATTATTTTAATTATTCGTTTAACATTTCTTTACCGGGCGAGGGGTACCAACGTCTCGTATCGACATGCTTTATGTCGTTCCTACAGTAAACACCCTATTTAGGACCCATCCATACACTCATATTTCTGATCTGAATCACTGTTTAGGAGTTATACCTTTTCTTTGTCGTGCCCAGTGTGAATGAACTGAAATTTTAATTCCGGCCATAGCGGGGCTCGGAATTGCCCGCCCTCTGAAGGCACTGCTCTAGAATAACAGCAAGAATATTCCAAACTCTTTTAAAGAAAAAACCAGGTTCTTATAGTTAACTCTATTAGAAAATGGGTTCTATAGAAAAAAACATTTCATCTGATTCATGGATATTTGTGAATCAGTCTTTGGGACATCGAGAAGAATAATGGTGAACCAATTTTTGGAGATATGTATGAGGAGTTTCTCCCAAAATCTTATGTTTTGGAAAACATGGAGTGAACCCCTCCCATTACAAGGGATCTGATCAAGTTAGTTGATAAATCCATTGGGATGTCATCAATTCCAAGAGCTTACATATATTTTAATAAATGGGAGGTATATTCCATCAAGAAGGCATATTATGAACCTAAAATCAATGAAGCCAAATCCTTCTCCCATAAAATATTACCATATTTCTGAGAGTTCCTATTGGCCAATAGATGAATAGGGTTCATGTACCAACTGTGGGTGGATGTTTTTTCCTAAAATTGATCAAAATATTAGGTTGTCTAGTTTTATTACTATGTACCTGAGTGGGTGCCTTCTCATATCCCATGAGAATGGTGGAGTAAGTTTTTTTCCATCTATAATGGCGGCCTCTATGGAATGAGTTATTCACATTGGGTTGAATTTTCTTCTATTGGACAAACTATACCACCTCATGAATTAAATTTATATGGGAGGGGTCCCACATAGAATTTCTAATCTCTTAAAGGTGTTCTGCGAATGGGTGGAAGATCACCTAGGAATTTATGAGTAATTGAGAATATGAAACATTCATAGAATTTATTTTAATCCTTTTGTACAATGTATCACAAAGGTGAGGCAGAATACATTAATGGAATGGGAAATCAAGGAAATACTAAGTCAACAAGAATTATTTACTTTCAAACCCTATGTTATTCCCATTAGAAGTATAAATTATAATGGTGGTGTATGATCTCTTTCTCATTCATATATGATGTCAATATGTGAGGGTGTCCTTTCTACCCACATTCATGGGATTATTTTATAGGAATGGTTTGCACATTGTTGTTTCATTTATCAGTCTCAATGCATTTATAAAAAATATTCTTCCCCTCTGCACATACATTTCAAAAATAATCCAATGGTATCCCATCTATTATAGATGATGTGTACCATATATTAAACACAAATTAAGTTATAATTTCTTGTAAAAGATTTATAGATCAATTTTTCTCAAAATTAAGCAGTGATTTGGATTCTCTTGAATCAAAATTGGAAATAATCCACAATAGTACATGAGGCTGTGAAGTTATCACTTACCACTAAAGGCACTCTATGTCCCAATAATCAACTCACATTGACAAGATCGTCAACATTTTATATTCCATGTATGGATGTCAGACATTTTTCATCATATTTGTTACCAAGAGAGGTTCTGACTCGCGTGACTGCAATTAGTGTGGATCCTATAAGGAAACTAGTGTCTACACATGTAATTATCATTGAAATTTATAAAAGGATAAACTAGAGGGAGGAAAAAAAGTATAATGATATTTGGGGGGGGGGGGTTCATCAGGAAGTGGTAGACATGGGGATATTTGCAATCATTACTACTTCGATAGGAATATCCTTCAAAAACCATACCACTGATGTCAAGGATATCCTTAGAGACAAATATGCAATGAAAAAAATTCTTGTACGGTAGATATAATATTTAGACATAGTTTAGTTGATATTGATTCCTAGAATGTTGGATGCTCCATGGATTAAAATGTCCAACTTATTAGGAAATAGAAAAACTAGCCTTACTACCATATTTAAATTGTTTTTCTTCCATTGAATCCATATTTATGTATTTTATATTTTCATATGTCTGGTAGGAATTTATAAGATACTCATCTCTCCCACCATCCCTATTGTATTACAGTTACCTAGGTTTAATATATATATATATACATTATAATTGTTTATGAAAATTCATAACATTATACCAACACATTCTTGAGGACTGTATTAGTTTAGTTTCTTTAGAAACATGAAAACTAAAAAAAGTGGTGTATATAGACTACATTATCTCCCACTATGATCAACATAACTAATTGCATTCTGAAAAATATATTATGTAATTAAATTATTAAACAAATAGGTAAAGGAAACCAAATAAATAGTGGGATTAGATTCTAAGTAATTGTAACCAAAGTAGGTATGTAATCATAAAATGAATATAAGTGTGTGAGAAGATAAGAATATCATTTGAAACCCATAACCATAATATAAAAGATCTTAATCTTGAGTCATGGAAAAATGATTTCCCATTCATAATACATGAGTCTTTATGGAATAAATTAACATGATCTAATATCACATAATATTTAAATAAGACAAAAAATTGTGTCATACACATGAGAATAAAAAATATTATGTCAAGGTCACCCACCAAGACATTCATAACATGTTAGTATTTGGTCAAAAATCCTAATAACTAATCAGAGATTTGTATAGAATATAGTTTAGCCTATTTCAAGCCTTGAATATCCTCTCATATACCCTTTTAGTTCATATATCATTAATAATTACCCAATTCCTTGGAGGGAGACATAGTTCCCACTCATCAATAATGAAAACCATAAATATTTGTTCCAGATGATAATAAAACATTAATCATTTCCCAAACCATGAAAATAAATGGTTTTTATATACATTTCATTACATCAAAACCAATAGAAAATACAAGTTTTTCACAATCATTCAATTAATTAATCATTGAATAACTTATATAAAAAGAATTTAATTTCATTATTATTTTTTCATGGTACAAACCAAGGAAGATAAACATGTTTAATAAAAATATTTTATTCATAAACCATTCAGATATATAATAATAATGGTATCCATGGTTCATGTTATCAAAAAAAATTAACATCTATGAGTTTCATAATATATTTATAATTTTTTTTAAATATTACATGGAACATTTCTTGAGGAAGATAACTTTTCATTGAAAGTAACATTTTAAAACTAAAAAATCATAAATTATTTTTAAAATATTTAAATTTTATATTAACCTTAAAAATTTATGTAGTAGACTTCAATGAAAATAATGATAATTATGACATGATGTTTTTTTTTCATAACAAACACATTAAAACAATGATTCCATTCAAATTTTTGATAAATAAAAAATTACCATTGTTTATAAAATTACATAAAGATACATTTCAAATAAATTGTAGACAAACTCACCATGGGTAAAAATTTATTTTGAATAACATAATGCAATAATAATACATATTTAAAAACATTTTTATAAAACAATGTTTGGAAGATAATGGATTTTAAATGGACTAAAGATATAAAGTCAGATCTTCGTAAAAAAATCACAATTATTTTAATTAACAAATTGTGGGAAATGGTAATATTACATAAAAATTACATTCAAAACCATATAATAAGAATCATTATTATTTTCTTAGGATATTGATCAAAATATTTAAACATCGTAAATGTAATCATAAATAATCAAGATAAATGAGGAGATTGTAACATAAAATCATTACCACTTTGGTAACTTTTTATCTTAAGCCCCATGAAGGAATAATATAAAATGGAATGTAAAATATTATGTGGGAAAATAAATTCATTATAGATCCTGTAAATTGGTCTGTATACGCACGTCAAGAGTGAATTCATATACATAAGATAATGTATGTCCCAAAGAAGGAAAATTGGGACAAAAATTCCTTACATTAAGTCTTCACATAAGTCATACATGTTAAAACCTCATGTATAATAAAAATAATTTTATTATGAATTATAAATGAAAAATATTTATATATATAATTCAATATAATATTTTCTTATGACCTTTTATTATCTTTTTATGGTTAATTCTATATTAGTGTTATATTTCTGGTAATAACTCATTTGTTATCCTTACATGTTTTGATATTTTTGTTCATCCTCTTACATTGATCATTAATTTATCATCTGTAAAATGTTAAAAAATTATATAAATATCATATATATTCATTATATATCTATTTATAGTAATATTTAACATATAATTGTATATATATAAAAAATGAAATACACAATTCCTGAAGATAGTAGATCATACTTACACATGAGGGTTGTTTCTTTTTTTGACAAATTGAAATAAATAATGGTAAATGATATATTGTATTTAATTAATTTAATTTATTTCATATATATAACATATACTCATTAAACCCATTCTTATTAGCTTCCACATAATGCATGAACAAATCTCATTGCTTACGCAATACAATAGTCTATATTACACATGAGTGAGGTTATTTTATTACCGTAATGTGGAGTTTACTTTGGTAAGTGTCATATGAAAATTTTATATGTATAGTAATATCATAAATATCATATATAAGTTATAAATCCATCATTATTTCCATCCTTGATAGGTGGTAATGAAAAAATGGATGACACCGGTTCAAGAGGCGGTAGTATTCCATACACATGAACGATGATTTCAAAGCCCATTTGATTGAATTTGATATAGTTTCATGTCATGAAATTAACATAAAAATACACAAGAATGTTAATGATTAATATTTTATTATATCATCATGTAAATATAAATATTTATAGTGTTATAGGAATAAATAATGAAAAAAATGCTCATTGATGAACATTACCACTTCTTCGGGTATCCTCTATAGGTTTGTAGTAAAATACCACCTTGATAGTATTTCTATAAAAAAGGTTATAGGATGAGATTAATGAATTTTAGAAGTGATATTCGTAGGTATTTTCATATCCCCAATGTGTGGATGGTGTGAATGTAATTGGAAAAGGGGTGGCCTTTTATATGTGAGGTGAGTGACACACTATTATTTGTTTTGGATAGAAAAAATTCCACCCATGATTGTTTCATTCCACAAGGAACAAATAATGTAGCATTCTATATAATAGTTAATATAACATCAATAAAATTCATATAAATGTTGTTTGGAAAAAATTTTTAAAACATCTATTTTTATTTTAACCCTTGATAAACCCACATTTACATTAATCACGATAAATAATTTTTACTTATTTTATTCTTTATTTATGTACAAAAATAAGTAGAGATTAATATATAATATAAATTATTATCATTAAAAAAATTTAATCCAATTTTAATATTTTCCTTCATAAAATATGAAAAAAAAATAAAAAATCTTCCATAGATGAGATGCAAATGTGAGATTTTAAAGAGAAAATATTCAATAGTTTTAAATGTTTTAATATTGAAATTCTTTACTATATTGATACACATGACCTAAATTTCATTAATGGATTTATAATTGAAATAATTTTACTTTAAACCCAATTTAAAATATAATTTAAATTTATAAATAATCTAAAAACCAAGGCAGTTGCAATTAAAATTTTGTATTTTTAACTATTTATCAGAAACATTAATCGCTTAAGAAAAATAATAAAATTTCACTCTAAGAAAATTTTTAAATTTTGATTTAAAATTTGATGTGTATTTCATTAAATTAAATTTATAAATGTGGGAAGAATTAATTTTATTAATTTTCAAAAAGATCAAATAAAATACATTTTCTTAGATAATAGAATTTTCAAAACATATAACAGCCTTACCGAAAATGAGTAATTATTTATAATTTTTTTCATTTCAAAAAACAATCTAATTAATATTTAAAAATTATATATTACTATTTATATTTCTATTAATAATTTATAATTTATATCAGCCATGTTTAAATAACTGTATTAATAATATATCATGGTTTTGTTTAAATTGAGTCTTGTGTGTAATGCTTGATAACCCCATATTGTGTCTAGTGCTTGCTTAAAATGGTGTTATATGTAATCAAATATTATCTTATAGTTGATTGTATTGAAATATAAACTCTTTTTTTCCTAAAAGACAAGCTATAAAATACATTCTATTTATTAGAAAAAAATAATTCTAAAAAACACTGGGTGTTACATTCTACCCCCATATAATAAATTTCTCCCTAGAAATTGGTTACTATTATAAATAATGGGGATAATTATGCCTCATAATATACTCAATTTACCATATAACTCATTCAAATAGTTGTTTTCAACATAAATCATTGACCATGTTAGTTGTCTTGTTTCATATAACATTCCCTCAATGATCTAGAATCTCCATCTTTTTTCCTCATAAGAAAGATCTTTCCCCAGTGGTATGCCTCTAAATTCAATAAAAGTGATAAGACAGGTTTGGAAATTCAGATAAGAGATAAATGAAACCAACCATGTACTTGATTGATGTTTTTTGTAAGCACTATGTGATAGGCCACCATCCTGATATGATCAAGAATTCTAAACGAACTGATATTCTTAGGGATTAGGTTCCATTTCTTCTTGAATCTCATAAGATTTTTAAATATACAAATTCTTAGAAACTCATTTTCACCAACATAATATTCTAGATCATGCTGGATATTATCAGTATAACGTTTCTTCCAACCCTGGGCTGGCATGATGTGTTATTGAATGATTTAACCCTCTCAACTATTTCTTTGACTATCTCAATTTTCAATAATGATATTTCTCTAACTACATTCCAGTATGTTAGATCTATAAATTTTATATCATGGATGGATTCTTAATGATAATCTTAATTCTTGAATGAAAGAGATTTTTTATGAAAACTAAATGAAAGGAGTGAGTTTATACTAACAACCTTTGAAATCCAAATAACAATATCTCAACATATCATATAAGGTATGAATTATTATTTCAGACTAACCATATATCTGAGGATGATATGATTTTATAGAACTCAATATCATATTAAGAGTTTGTTGAATGGTTCTTTATAACTTTGAGGTAAATCTTGGATCCTCATTAGACATAATAGATGTTATAATACATGAAAAATTACCACTTCATAAATGTTTATCCTACAAAGCTGATCTAGAGAGAAGTCTTTCCAGATAGATTTGGAGTGTTATGAATTAGTATGATAATCGTCTATAACCTATAAGGAATTATTCACTTTAGATGTTTTGGGGAGTCTAATGAAAAAATACATGGTGACGTTTCCCTATTAACCTTATGCTATGGTTAATGGATTTAACATCCCCTTATACTTTTATCTTTCTACTATAACTGGATAACATATCAAGCACTGAAACACAAGGATTATGATATATAACTTTATGACATCCTACCATAAACACACTTTTATATATCTATACATAAGCATACTTTCTGAGGGAATAGAGAATGAAGAATTATGTGTCTCCTCTTACAACTCATCTTAAAAATTTGGTATGCACTGAAAACATATATGATTCTTAAATATTATCATTCCATCATGATAATGTTTAAACTCATGAGAATTTCTATCCTTATTTTTCAAATCTACATTTTTTTAAACCGCAAATGAATTTCCACAAGAATAGATTGTTGAACATTCAATTGAGTAAGAAAAAACATTTCCCCTTTCTTCTGGTTTTAAATATCTATCCTATGAAAAAAAATTGGATCTTTTGTAACCCATGCCTGGGATAAGAGAGCATGATCATTTCAACTAAATGTATCATCCACCTTATTATATTTCCTAGGGTGGTAATTTATTGATTATTCATAATCTTTTATTAAAATAACCATATTCTTTGGCACATATTCAACTCATTCTATGTGAATATATACATTAAACTCTCCAGATGAGTATACATATCAAAAATTTCCCAATAAATATAATTCCACCATATCATTAAGGAAAAATTACCACAACTAACAAGAAATCAGGAGTTTTGTAAATTTTCTCAAGAGTAATCCATTTTCATGAGGCATAATCTATAACAATATCATTTTGTATTATAAAAAATAAAATTATCATCTTGGATTCATCACTATATATTTAAAACCCTTCCACACTATATGGAAATGTTATTATAGCTGCGATGAATAACATTCTATTTAGTTCCTTGTTGTTTTACATGTATTCATATGTTTATAGAAACATGAATCCCTACAGAGTTGACTTGGTGATTGTATTAGATAGTTGTGATAAATTCTCTAGAAACCACCCATAATATCCATCTAAACCCAGAAAACTATGGATCTCAACCACCATGGTTGGTCTTAGACAACATTAAATAGCCCACATTTTCAAGGTATCCATTGATATACAATTTCATGAGGTTATATGACCCGCAAATGAAACCTTTTTAGCAAAAATTCACACTTTTTAAATATCTAATATAGGTTCTCCTTCCATAGTGTCTTTAGTAAAAAATTTCGGATATTTTCATGCGCTTCCATTCTCATTGAATATATAAGAATATATTTTATAAATGATTTTGTAAGATGTTCAATTTTATCTATAATAGAACCATTCCTTAAATCCATGATGATATAATGTCATTAGTAAGACTGAATGGAATCACTATAAATTTTCAGTGTCCATACCTTGTATGGAATTGTTTATTGGGTATATCCTCCTTCATGATCCTAAAATAATGATATTTTTAATGAAGATAGATCATGGAAAAGTATTGATCACCAAAAATTTGATCATAGAAGTTATCAAATTTGAGGAGAATATAGGTTTCCTCAATTGTGATCCTCTTCACCTCCCAATAATCAATGAAGTGACAAATTGTTCAATATTTATTTTTAACAAAAGAACATGTTCACTTCATGGATACACACTTGGATTAATGAATCTATAATCATGGTTTTCTTGGAGTTTCTTATTAAATTCCAATAAATTGATTATGTCCATCCTATATGGAGTCTTTGAAATTGGTGTGACAGAGGATATATGTTCAATTGGTAATTAACATTCTCATTTCAATATAATTCTAGGAAACTCCTCCAAAAGATACATCAAAAAATTCCCATAATTTATGAGTATCACTTTTTTTGAGTTTCAACCCAACCATATGAGATAAACCCACCTTATTTTTGGGAATTAAGACCCATACAATAGACGTGATCTCAATCGTATGTCCTTAATTATTATCACATTGAATGATGATCAAAGATTGGTTTGGAATATAACATTTAAATTCAATTATTTGAAAAAAATGGATATATATTGATAAATTAAATCCAAGACAATGTTTTCATAAAATTTATATAGTGGAATAATGAAACAAAATCAGGAAGCACATTCCATCCAATGTTAATCAGAGAGGAATCAATGAATTCAGATGAGACCATCATACCATTAGGGGTTTTAACTTCTAATTATATATCTAATCATTTGGGTAGCATCATGATACCCTTAAAAAATGTATTAGATATGCATGAATGGTTAGATAAAAATTCAAATAAGACATTATCATTTCTAAAGTGTGTGGGAAGTTTACCTTTCCCCACATCATTATCGCATTACTTTTTATAAATAGTGATCACCAAACATTTCCCACTATATTTCTTCTTTATAGTTTTCTAACATAGATCATAATCATTAACCCATGGATTTGGGAACTTTTTATAATAATTACCAAAATCCTTGTATTTAAAACACTATAGTTTGGGTGGTGAATTCTCTGCATATTTCACACTATTTACGTCACCATTTAACATCTTCCTATCACTTTATAAATCAATTTCCCGATAACCTTCCCTTACACACATAATGAATTTACAAGTCCCAATAAAAAATTACCTCAATAAATCTTCCCAAACATTGATCATAAATAAAATCTCATCTTCTCTTCTCCACAGTTATTATATTTTTCATTGAATTATATTTTTCTCTTTTTATCGAAACCATGATGTTGTTAAATAAATACAACTTGCATTTCCACATTGATTGGCAATCAAACAATCTCTTATAAAATAATGATGTATCTTATGGATAATACACGTCTGAGACTTTGTTTCATGACACTAATGAATTAATCAACCATTCATTTAGGATATTTGATAATAACATAATCATACCAACAAGTCATGAAAAATATTCCTCCTAATTACAATCATATTCATAATCCTTTTTCATTATCTCAGTGTACTCCTCCTCTATCTTCATACAAATAATAAGATGAAATTGCTTATTGAAAATAAGTTCTTGATCTGTTCCCAACCTATGTATTAACTTTAATAAAATTTCCTTGTATTACTGAAATGATTCCACCATTGATCTATTCAACTTCCAAACATTAGATAGCCAAAATGACTTTGTCATGTTCTAAAAACTAGATAATAAAAATTTTCTATTCATTTGTTTTTGATCCATTATTCATCATCTAATGGATAACAAGACCCACTAATGGAAGGTGGGATTTTTATCATAAAGGATTCAATAGATTTTTTCCGTCCTTTTTTCCATTGTATGTCTCGCATGATTCATTGCCGGAGAAAGTTGTTTGAGCATATAAATGTTATTTCTCATTTCAACTCCCAAAAAATTTCGATGTCAATGAGTATAATCATATCATTGTACAACATACTCAACATTAACACATTTCCTTTAGGTTCCATAGATTAACTAAACTAAAATAACATATTTTATGAAAGAATAATCATGTTGGGGAACCAAATAATCATGAAATAACACATATGGGATATATAAATCCTGAATACTTCTTTAATATATAGAAATTTATGTTTTTTCTATGTTATATATAGTCACAATCTATTTACATCCTTCATGATGGTTAATATTTCTATGAATTTCCAAATCATATCCCCCTAAAGTGTTGAATGATGTGCTTAGCAAGGCCCAATATAATTCCCCATGTAATTATCAAGTCTAGATGAATGAACAAATTTCATATTTGTTGCCAATAGGCACCTCTATGAAAAATCTACATCCAGATGTAGTATTCATGTAGGGATGCAATTTCATAGAAACCAATTTCTCTATTAGTTACCAAAATTCTAAGAAATTTTCTTACACATTGACGTACCCTTAGACCTATCCTTAGACATGTTCTTATAGATATCTCTATGTTTTTCTCATCATAGTTTCCAATGTCTATATAAACCTATCATATGATACCAAATATAGCAACCCATTATAATTATACATAGATATTACATCATTTTTAGGGATATTCACTAAATTAGAGAAACTCTTTGTCTGGGACCATAATAATTTATTGTATTTGGAAGCATGAAGAAAATAGGTCCATAGAGAAATTACAACATATCCTATAACGAACATCATAACTATAAAACTGATTCTAAATATCATAGATAAAAAAGTCATCATCCTGGGGAAATAAAACAGAATAAATGGTCAGATTATATGATCAGTATGGTTAAACAAGGGAGATAAATAATCATAATAAGAAGATACAAGTTTGAGAATGTGGTCATAGCATTTTAAAACCATACTGTATATATAAAATACAATAATATTTAGTCATGGAAAAAATATTTATAGATCATAAGGTATGAATCATGTAGGAATGAAAGAACATGATCCATTAAGAAATAAAATTTTAGTATGACATAATATTTTCGCATACACAAAATCATAGAAAATCTTATGTCAAGTATACCCAAAAAAACATTCTTTACATGTTATTATTGGGACAACAACCCATGTGTCTACTTCATCCTACGGATAATCTTCCATATTATATATTTTTATCTTGTGATAATCTCACATGTGCCCCTTAAGCTCATATAACATTAATCATTACCCAATTTATTGGAGGAGATATAGGTCCCACAGGTGACTTAATGAAAACCATATGTATGTGTTCCGTATGTTTATTAAACATTAATCATATCACAACCCATGAAATTAAATATGTTTGATAAACATTTCATCATATCATAACTTCTATAAAGGATAATGGTTTCAAAATCATTTGATCAATTTATCATTGCATAACCCATGGAAAAAGGAAGATGGTTTTACAAGAGTTTTATCATAGAATAACCCATGGAATAGAAACGTGTTTCATAAAAATCCTTTAATAATAATCCATTAAGATAAATAATAAAAATAGTATATTGGGTTCATATCCCTAGTGAATCATATATAGCATCAAAATATTTCATCATATATTGTTAATGATTTTAGAAGATTACATTGAATGATTCTTGAGGAAGATAAATTTTCTTTGAAATACAATTTTTAAAATAAAATGTTTTGTAAAAAACATAGAAAATACATTTTATGGAAAATAGTTGTGAAATAATATTAATTCATATTCAATGAAAATAATTTTCATGTTCAGTAGAACGTTTTTTCTATCTATACACATTAAAACAAATATTCTTTTAATATTTTTCGAAAAATCAAAATGGGTATTATCTTTAAAATTACATGAAGATTTCATCAAAGACTATGATTATTAAAAAAAATTAAAATAATGGTAAAAATGTATACTAAATATCATTTTACAATAATGAAAAACTTTTAAAAATTTGGTTTTGGAAGAAAACAAATTTTCTACAGCATATAGAAATAAATTCAAATTTTCTATAAAAATATTTATTAATAAATTAAGTACCAAATATTGGAAAAATTGTAAAATATCCTTAATAACTAGAGTAGAATATATGTAATGAGTTTTTATAGTTATTTATGATAATATTTTATCATTAGAAACATTATTATAATTATTCTCAATGGGTGAGTCAATTTAAAAAGCCTTGGATAAACCCTTCTAGGATCACCCTTATTTGGTGCATTGCTCACAATAGATTACCCACTGAAGCTTTCATGCAAGCTTTTAACAATCAACTGTTCTCTAAATGTCACTTGTGTAATCAACACAGGGAGGATATTGATCATATTTTTTTGCCTTGTGCGACGGCCTCTACTTTATGGAATTATGTTCTCGAATTATTTAATTACAGATGGCCCTTATCTGACTCTATTTCATTGTTTTAAAAAAAGGCACTAGATATGATGCCTCTCTATAGGTTAAAAATATTTTTCTTTCAGTGGTGGCGGAACTCCTGCATGAGATCTGGTATGCTCATAATGATCTTATTCATAACAATCACTCATTTAGCTTCAATGTAGGAAAAGCTCAGATTCTTATTGTAATTCATGATGCTGCTTCAATTTAGAAAGACTCCTGCAACAACTCAGTTGATGACATTGAGATCCTTCATCATCTCCGTGTGCCTGGTATATACCCAAATCCCAAATGCTACTTGGAAGTATTCTGGCAATCACCGATGCCAGGATGGATCAAAGTGAACATGGATGGCGCTTCCAAAGGAAATCCTAGCCTTGCAGGTTGTGGTTCCATCTTCCGAGACTCATCTGGCTAGTGCCAGTGCTTCTTTTATGTTGGATGTGGTCTTTCTTCATCTCTAGAGGCTGAGATGCTGGGGGTCATTTATGCTGTTGATTTTTCACTTCAAAGAGGTTGGGGAATGCTTTGGATTGAATGTGATTCTACCACTATCATTCATGCCATCTGGAATGGCATCACTCATATTTCCTGGCCACTTACCACTCTTTGGATGAATTGTCTGAACTTGATTCATGGGAATGATTACATAGCTACTCATGCTTACCGTGAAGCGAATGTTGTTTCTGATGCACTCGCTAACAAAGGAGTTCAAGAGAGCATGACTTGGCTTGACACTCTGCCAGCTGACTTATTATTTCTGTTTGATAGAGATTGTAAAAAAATACCATATTTCATACTTTTATAATCCTTCTTCTAATCAATAAATCGTTCTTTGTTCTTTGACCAAAGCATTACCTTTTTTAGAAATATAAAAATAAATGATGAAATTATAACATAAAATCATTACAACTTTGGTAACATTTAATTCCAAGTCCCATGAACAGATATCATAAAATGAGATTTAAAATATGTTGTGCATAAATAAATTAATTATATCACATGTAAAATGGGATATATATATATATACATCATTAGAGATTATAAGTGTCGCACATAATATATGACTCAAAAATGGAATGATGAGAGAAAAATCACTTTATTTAACTCTTGACTACTACAGTACATGTTCAAACCACCTGTATATTATATATATGTGTATTATGTATCCATTATAGAGAAATATTTATATAAATAATAACAAAATTTATCTTCTTATGAAATTTTATTACCTATTTGTTAAAAATTCCATGTTAATGTTACATTTCAAGTAATAACCACTTTGTTTTTCTTGTTGCACAATATTGTTGGGTTTTCCTGACATATATCGGCATCAGATATATCTTAGAGAACTTATTTTTTATCTTGTTGTATGAACAAGATGATGACATGGAATTAAGTTTAAATAATATGTACTCAGTAATGCTAGGATGCCCCAAATTCTATCTCAATTTCATGTGGGTTCTAGAGGGACTCAATTACATCCTCTGTGAGTTCTTTTGAAAGATGGAGTGAATCTAGGATTGAGTATTTGTATGGGAAGTATTAGTACCTAGCCTTATTACATACATAATCTTGATTTCAGTCAAGAAAACAATTTTTATTAAATTGGGGATCCTTTCAAGTTTATAGCTTTAGATAATTGGGACAAAACATTCATTACATTACACATTATTATAGAGTGGATACCATAAAAACCGTTTCAATTTTTTTCTAAGTATAAAACATTAAAATTTAAACATGACTCCTTGAATATTATTCAACATGTAACATGGATTAATTATTTGTATTAAACATCCATTAACCTATGAAAATCATTTAAAAACATGGGATGAACACAAAATCTCAGTAAGGGATGAAAAAGAAGGAAATAACACATTAGTCCATGAATACTCGTAACGTATGAAAGCATTTTCAAAAGACAAGATTATCAGCCCATATATACTTACTTTGTGTAACATGAGACTTAAAATAGATCCAAACAATGAATGAGAACATAAATATAACAATAAATGTATCATAGGGCACCACTTACGTAATATTACAACCCTAACAGCTACCTTATTATTTGTAACCCTCATGGCTACCATACAATTTGCGTAACTATCACAATTACACATGGAGTAACCATACGACTGACCTAAAACATACACATACCCAATTCATTTGAGGGAAATATGGGTTCCATAATTCATCATAAATAGTTTTCATGAACTATATCATAATCATACAACATGAAATAATTTCATAAAAACAATACCATTGAAATTTGTAAAACAAAATTTTAAAAGAGGAATTTTAACGAAAAGTCCCTTATAAATATCATACTATTGAAGTGAGATTTTATTGAGTATATGGAATATTTATATAGACATACTTCAAAATAATATAAGAAAAACCCAAAACACAATCAATTTAAATACCACATAAATAACGAAGTAGAAGGTTATCCCCAATAATGGAAATCGGGTTAAAAAATTCCCTTACCTCGGGTCTGTTTTACTCCAAACATTTCTAAACTTACTATATAATAGTTAAATGAGTTTTATTATTATTTTAAAGAAATATTTTCATGTTTATAAAATATTATATTATCATTTCAAAACATCATTTTACCCTTTAATTTTCAGTATTTTTCTCCTTGCACTGTTTTTGGGTGAGTTCTTTACATGATTTCCATGGTTGGTTCACGATGGATGTTCTTATCGATTAGAAGTGAAACTCCAGAATTGGAATGGATTATTATTTACATATATCCAGTATAATAAATTATACCATTTATCTTTTTGAATTCTTACATGAGGATTATTCATAAGTTCAAACATTAATGATGTTCGTTTAAATTCTTTTACTGGTTCTATGATAATAATAAACTCATTTTGTATTATAAATTAAAACCATGTGTTAAAAAGAATTACAGGACCACGGATGAGATATAATACATATATTATAACTTTTTTCAACTGTAAAAATGGTTTCATAACTATTCTTGAAGTAGTTAATGAAAATTTAAATCACATCAACCACGATGTTCGTAGGTTGACACATCACATACAATGTTTTAATTCCTTGAATAAGTGGGAGAAGAGAAAAATGATGATGTTGAATTTTACATGAACATGAGAAAATCCAGAATATAAATTATTTTTGGTTATTTAATGCCTCTTGGTTAATAAGAGATTAAGAAATAATTAGAAAATAATGGAACTCAAAAAAAACTAATAATTGAGAAATCCCTTAAAAAGATTTGGCAGCCTAACGGCTACGCAACATGGTTTTAGAATATATTAAAAAGAGAGATGAAAAGGATCACCAATCCAAGAATGTATTATAATATATAGAAGATCATGAATATGAATGAAATAATAACATTTTATGGAAACTTGAATGTTTTACCACATAAAAGAAAGCATGAATAGAAAAATAATGAAATTGAGAATTTTCTTACCTTGTAGAGTAACCCTTAGAACATGATGGTTGGGAACTTGGATACCTAAGGAAACCTTGGGAGGACTACTAAGAAGGTTAGGAGTCTAGAGACTCATTGAGGAGGAATTGGTAATGAAGTTAATGAAGGAATGGGTTTGTATTTATAGGAAAAGGAAGGGAATATTTTAATAATTTTCAAGGGACACCTCATGAGTGGTATTTGCTAAACCATGGGATTGCATAGATAATAAGCCTCTTGGGACAACACATATATTATTTAACTATAAAAAATTTGATCAGATTTATTACATCTTTATTACATAATTTTTTATGTCATTAACACACTGAAATAAAAAAAATTATTTTTTTACTATTTACCGAAAAATCAATTATTTCAGAAAAATTCTCAATATTCACCCAAACCATTTATTGATGTGTAGAATTAAAATATGAAGTCCATTTTTTGAAAATAAATTTCAAAATATTATTAATTTAATATTTATATAAAATCATACTTAGTTCGAAAATTAACTATTCTAATTCTATAACAACTTCTATATCAAGATGAAAAATTAACCAAGATATTATTATCATAAAGCCTTAAGAAAATAAAAATAAAAATAAAATTTAATATTCATTTGGGTAATATTATTATTCATATTACAATTCATAAGGGTATGTTACTATTCACAAAAAAGTTGGTTTAATTAGACTCTAAATATCTCATTGGTCACAATTTTGGATGATAGTTTCTTGAAATTCAAAACATAAAAGTGGAAAAATTATGTTTAAAGGCTAGTTATAAATTTCTACTTAAAAAATAGATCCTTGAATTTCTATTTATTTTTATAAAAACATGGGGTGTTACATTTTTCTCACCTTCTAGAAATTGTGTCCTCGCAATTTTATTTACTTATTAAACAACTGAGGGTACTTTTCCATCATAGAATTTTCAGACTCCCATGTTGCTTTTTAATCCATGTGGTTTCACCAAAAAACTTTTTCCTGGTGAATTACCCTATTCTTCAATACATGTTCCCTTTGATCAAGTATCTGAACTGGTTTCTCTTCATAAGAAAGGTTCTCTTCCATCTGAACTGCTTCTGGGCTCAATACATGTGATTAATATGGAACATACTTTGTCAACATTGAAACATGAAAAACATTGTGTACCTGAAAAAACTCGGGGGAAAAGATACACATTATGCAACTATTCCAACTTTCTCCAAGATTTCAAAAGTATCGATGAACCGTAGACTTAGCTTCCATTTCTTACCAAAATGCACCAAACTTTTCCAAGAAGATATTTTAAGGAAAACATGGACACCTACCTTGAATGAGTTGTTTTTCATTCTATTATCTGCATAACTTTTCTGCCTACTCTAAGCTATCCTCATGTGTTGTTGGATCATCCTCACTTTCTCAACCACTTCTTCTACAAATTCCGGCCCCATCAACATTCTTTCACAGACATCATCCCAGAATGTTGGATTTTGACACTTCTTTCCGTACAAAGCCTAAAAAGGTGACATCTATATACTTGAATAAAAATCGTTATTATAAGAAAACTCAAATAAATAAAGATGTTGATCCCAACATCACAGATAGTCCATTGAAAAATCTTGAAGAATATCCTCCGACGTTTGAATCATTCATTATATCTGCCCATCTGATTGGGGATGAAAAGTTGAACAGAAATTTAACTCTATGACCAACGACATATGAAGTCCTTTCCAAAAGTTAGAAGTGAACCTGGGATCCCAATCAGATACAATGGAAAGAGGAAATCCAAGTCACCTTACAGTATCCTTGAGGTACAACCAAGAAAGTTGATCCAAAGACATTGTATCTCGGATAGAAATAAAACGTGTAGACTTTTTTATCCGATCAACAATAACCCAATTCGCATTGTTACCACAAGAAGTCTTTGGTTGTCCCACCAAAAAGTCCATGGTTACATTCTCCCATTTCCACTCTATAATTGGAAAAGGCTGAAGCATCCCCTTCATTAACTGCCACTCTGCTTTAACCTGTTGGCAAGTCAAACATTTCGTGGTTAAATAAGAATTATCTCTTTTCATTCCATCCGACAAATAATACTCCTGAAGGTCTCTATACATCTTAATTCTACCAGGATGAATAGAAAATGGAGAACTATGAGCTTCACAGAAAAAATATTTCTTCAATCGAATCACTAGGCACACACAACCTTTATCTAAATCATGAAACACAATAATTACCAAAGTTAAATTCTAGAAACGTATCTATTTTAATTAATTCTAGATTTTTCTGTAGCTCACAGTGTTTCTTCTATGCTCGCTCAATTCTATTTGACAATGAAGACTGCACTTAAACCTGAAACAAAAAAGATGTTTTCCCTACACCAACAACTTCTAAGACAAAATTTATCAAATCATTAATCAAGTGATCATGTTTCAAATGTATCATGGTTAATGATGCATGAGGATTATGACGTAAGGCATCCACTACATTTTTTTTTATTTTCCAGGATGGTAATTGATCATGCAGTAATAATCCTTTATCAGTTCAATCCATCTTCTCTGCCACATGTATAATTCCATCTGAGAGAATATATACTTTGGGCTTTTATGGTTATTATATATTTGACATTTGGTTCCATAAAAATTATGCCTCTAAATTTTCAAAGAAAAAACTACTACTGAAAATTCCAAATCATGTATGGGATAATTTAACTCATGATGTTTTAGTTGTCTTGATGCATAAGCAATTACCTGATCATTCAGCAACAAATCACAGTCAATTCCCTTCAAAGAAGCATCATTGCAGATGACAAACTCACTATTTCGGGAAGGCAAAGCCAAAACTGGAGAATCCACCAATCTCTTCTTCAGTTCATGAAAACAAATATCAAATTCTTTTGTCTAACCAAATTTAACCCTTTTGGGTTAACTTAGTTATCAGGCAAGATTTCTGTGAAAAGTTTTTAACAAATTGTCAGTAATAACCTGCAAACCCAAGAAATCTATGAATCTCTATAACATTTGTGGGTCTTTCCCATTCATTAACCACTTTTTTGGAAGGATAAACTGTTATTCCATCCTTATTTACAATGTTCCCAAGAGAAGAAATCTATTGCCACCAAAAATAACACTTTCTCAATTTTCCATATAGTTTCATTTATTTTAAGGTTTGTAAAACAACCCTTATATGTTTTTCATACTCCACATTATTTTTAGAAAATACCAAAATGTCATCAATAAATACAACCAAAAACTAATCCAAGAACTCATGAAATACTCGATTCATAAGATTCATGAATACAGCAGGTTCATTAGTTAATAAAACGGAATAACAAAAAATTCATAATGACCGTATCTAGTATGAAATGTTGTTTTTGGGATGTCATCCTCCTTCACGTTCTGCTAATGGTGTCCATATCTCAAGTCAATCTTGGAATAGTACTGAGCTCCCTAGAGCTGATCAAATAAGGAATCGATATGAGTAAAAGGATACTTGTTTTTAATAGTGATGTTATTCAAAGCTCTATAATTAGTGAAAAGTATCATGGAACCATATTTCTTTTTAACAAAAAAATAGGGGCTCCCTATGGTAACTTTCGAGGATGAAAGAATCCTTTTTCAATCAAATCATGCAACTAATTTTTCAATTGAAGAAGTTCTATTGGAGACATACGATATGGGGGTTTTGAAATTGTCTTATCATTGACAACTAATTCAATTGTGAATTTGACTTCTCTATTTGGTATGACACCGCGACTCATCAGGAAAAACATCAAGGTATTCATTTTCCACTGGCACATCATTAATTTGAATAGTTCCCTTTTTTCAAAAATATGAGCAAGATAAATTTCATTTCCATCTTTCAATAGTTTCACAGCTTCCTGATATGTTACCAATTGTATGGGTTCATTATTTTATACAAACTAAACTACTTTTGAAAAAAAAAATTATTTAGCTCTACAATCAGTCTTAGCATGACAATCAAAAAGCCAATCCATTCCCAGAATAACAAAAAACTAGAATAAGGATAAAACAACAAGTATTGCAGGTAAATTCTTCCCACATACACTACTCGAAAAAATACTGATACCCACGGTTCAAAACCGTGGGTATGGCCCCCAAAATCGTGGGTATAGCCTATACCCATGGTTTTGGGAACCATGGGCTGGAAAGACGTCGGTATAGGGGTCTCAGCCTATTCCCATGGTTTTGGAGAACCGTGGGTATAGGGGTGTCACATGTGGCCCATTTTTGTGCCAGTGTGGCACACAACAACCACACAGTTTGAAAACAGTGGGGTATTTAATTCAAAAAACATGCACTCAGGGGGTTTCGAAACCGCACTTCCCGCTGCGCCTCCCGGCAGCGCACCACCATTGGACCAACCAAACTGAAATTTTTATATGTTATATATACATATATCTGCTTATATATATTAATATAATCCACATCGGTTTTTTAAATTCAAAAAATGCAGTTACTGGGTTTTGAACACGCATCTCCGACTGCGCCTCGAGCTCACGCACAACGACAGACCAACCAAGCTGTTAATGATATTCGTTAAAGATATATATACTAGCCTATATATATTAATAAAATTGGGGTATTTAAATTCAAAAAGTGTGGCCATGGGGAATCGAACTATTGTCTCACAATGAGACTGAACACCTCTTTTCACTAAGGTACTAACCAAGCTAACATTGTTATTTCATGTATATATATATATTCATCTACGTGTATATATTAATAAAATCCGTGAAAACATCTCTTCCAACCAAATGTTTTTTCATGTCCCACCTACTTTTTTCCCCTCCATAATGTGGGAAAGATATACCTACGGTTCTGCAGAACCGTGGGTATAGGTCTTCAAAAAAAAAACCGTAATACCTAAGGTTTTGAGGAACTGTCGGTATAGGTCTTCAGAAAATACCCTATATCCACAGTTTTCTCCAAAAACGTGGGTATAGGTCTGAAAAGAAAACAATACCCATTTATTTGGTAGAACTGTGGGTATAGGTTCACATACTATCTCTATACCCACGGTTTGTTTCAAAACCGTTGGTATAGACCTATTTTCCAGTAGTGATACCACAATAGAATGATTCTTATAATTCCTCTTGTCTATAAAATTTCCCCGAGTTATTTTAAAAACAAGTTATGGTCTCATTTGTTGAGGTGTTATTTCCAATTTACCAGAAAATTTCTCAGAGATGAAGAAATGTGTACAACCTGTATCAAAAAAACCTTTGAAAAATCTAAGTGAACAAACAAAGTACCTGATACAACTTCATTGGATGGCCTAACATCTATTGATGTAGTCACAAAAAATCTCACTACACCTTTCTGTCTGTAGTCTGGATTCTATGCATCATTCGGTTCCCTATTTGGAAAGGCATTTTCATAATGACCCATTTCACCACATTTAAAACATTTTACAGTCTTTTTATCAGGATTAGTCTTATGATCATTTTAATTCCAATCTTGGGCCATATGTCCAAACATACCACATTTAAAACACTTCCCAATTTTTCTACGACATTCCCCAGGGTGCTTCTTGCCACACTTTTCACAAACTGTAAAATGTATTTTTTTTACAATCAAATTTCTTTAGTTGATTCTTATCCATTGCATGCCATCTTGACCTCTTATTCTCTTTGTTTCCAAAATACACATGATCATTAGAATACTCCATCTCTACCCTATTAGCACATCGGACAAGTTTCTCATAACATTTAAATTCATGGGAGGCCAACTCCCTTAGATACCATGGATTAAATCTTGAGTAAAAGGGGTTGATTTTGCTATCAAGATCCAGGATAATATTTGGAGCATATATCCCTAGTCGGTGATGTTTTCCTCATACCCATCCACTGAATTTTACCATTTTTGTTTCAATTCAATGAATTACATATCCATTCTATGTCGCACCACCTTATGAAAATATTTTTCAAGGAAAATACTTTTAAATTCATCCCACTATAAGGCATCAAAATCCTCTCTACCCCTGATATTCCTTACCATTGACCACCACTGATCTTCTTCCCCTTTAAAACAATAAATGGAAAGGCATAACTTTTAATTTTCTGAACATCCCATAACATCGAATATATTTTCAGGAGCTTTGATGCATCCTTCAGCTGCTACTGGGTCTAAAGATACATTAAATACATGAGGGTGTTGTCTCATAATGTGTTCCACTATTGTCGTGTTCTATTGTGGTATCTCTATTTTTTCCCTTGCATGAATTCCACCACCACTTATTTCCTATGTTAGCTAAGCCACTATTGTCACAAACTACTCAGTTCCGGTCCCTACCATTCTGGGATGTAGTTCTTGAAGGATGTCATTCTATCAGTGCCTCTCCTATTTATCATCCTTGTTCCTTCTGCGGACAACCATTATGAACAAACATATCTTAGATGAATCAACATGGTAATCTTTAAATGCTAAAACATTTCAAATTAATCAGAGTAAAAATCATTTACGGTATTCTTTTAACATCACCCTAACCCCTAAATTTATCTATACCATCCTCTGATACCAACTTCAAGGACACGACGTTATTAGATAGATAATCTTGAATTTAGTCAAGAAAACACTTCCTATTACATTGAGGATCTTTTCATGTTTACATCATTAGAGAGTTGGGATAAAACATTCATAACATTACACATTATTATTGAGTGGATACCATAAAAACAGTTTCCATTTTTTTCAATGTATAAAACATTAAAACATAAACATGAATACTTGAAAATTATTCAACATCTAACATGGAATCCTTCTTTTTCTTAAACATGCATTAACCTTTGAAAAAAATTTAAAAACTTTTGATGATCACAAAAGCTCAGTAAGGGATGAAAAATCAGGAAAGAGCACATTAGTCCATGAATACTCATAACGTATGAAAGCATTTTGAAGAGACATGCTTTTCACCCCATATATACTTAATTTTTGTAACAGGAGATTTAAAAAATATCCACACAAAACATGAAAATGTAAATATTATCATAAATTTATCTTAGGGAACTACTTACATAATCTTGTGACCCTCAAAACTACCTGATAATTTGTAACCCTCACGACTACCTTACAATTTGCGTAACTATCACAATTACACATGGAGTAACCAAATGGCCAAAATCCAACTTACACATACCAAATGGATTGGAGGGAAATATATGTCCACCCTTCATCATAAATAATTCCAAAGGACTAGAACATAAAATGCTGCATGAAATAATTTCATAAAAACATTGCATTTGAAATTTGTAAAACAGAATTTTCAAAGAGGCATTTAAAAGAAGAGTCCCTTATAAATATCATAAAATTGAAGTAAGACATTTTAGAGTTTATGGAAAATGTATATAGACATATTTTAATATAATATAAGAACCCCATAACACAATAAATTTAAATACCACATAAATAATGGTGTAGAAAGTTAACCCAATGAATTGAAATCAGGTTAAGAATTCACTTAGCTCAGGTTTTTTATACATAAAACTTGTATAAACATCCTATTTAATGGTTAAAATATTGTTATTAGTATTTTACAGAAACATTTTCATGTTTATAACATCTTATATTATCATTTCACAACAAAATTTCACCCTTTAATTGTTAGTATTTTCTCCTTGCACAGTTTTTTGGTGTGTTTGTACATGATTTCAATGATTGGTTCAAGATGGATGTTCTTGTCGATTGGAAGTGAAACTACAGAATTGGAATGGATTTGTATATACATATATCCAGTAACATAAATTTTAACATTTATAATTTTTAATTCTTACTAGAGGATGATTCATAACTTAAAACATTAATGATTTTCTTTTAGATCATTTTAGTGGTTCTTTGATAATAACGACCTCATTTTGTTTTATAAATTAAAACCATGTGTTAAAAATAAATCAAGAACAATGGGTGAGATATAATACATATAATATAACTTGGTGAAAACATAAAAAAAATTCATTTCCAGACTTGAAAGAGTTAATGAAAATTGAAATCACATCATCCATGATGTCGGTAGTTCGACACATCAAAGACAATGTTTTTATTCCTTTAATAAGTGGGAGAGGAGAAAAATAATGATGATGAATTTTCCCTGGACATGAGAAAATCCATAATATAAATTATTTTGGGAGATTTCATGCCTCTTGGGTAAGAAGAGATGATGAAATAATATGAAAATAATGGAACTCAAAATAAAATAATAATTGAGAAATCCCTTACAAAACTTCACCAGCCTAACGGCTATGTAACATGGTTTTAGAAAATATTAAAAAGAGTGGGGGGAAAATTCACCCATCCATAAATGAATTATAATATATATTATATCATGAATAAAAAGTAAATAAGAACATTGTATGGAAACGTGAAAGTTATACCACATAAAAGGGAACTTGAATGGAAGAAGAATGAAATTGAGAATTTTCTTACCTTGTAGAGTAACCCTTAGAACGTGAATGTTGTGACATTGGGTGCTTGATGAAACCATGGTAGGACTAATAGGAAGGTGAGGATGCCAGATCATTTTTTAGGAGGAATTAGGAATGAAGTTAATGAAGGAATGGGTTGGTATTTATAGGAAAAGTAAGAGAATATTTTAATAATTTCAAAGGGACACCTCATGAGTGGTATTTTAAAAACTATGGGCTTGTCCATGGTATTTTTCTCATGGTATAAGACACTTGGGACACATAAAATCATATTTTACTATACACAAGTCTACCAGAATTATGAAATCATTGTTACATAATTATTGATGTTATTAACACACCGAAACTAAAAACTGTCTTTTTTTACTATTCACCGAAAAATCAACTATTTCAAAAAGATTCCGAAATTTCACCGTAACCATTTCTCAATGTCTAGAATTCAAAAATGAAGTTCAATTTTGGAAAATAAATTTTAAATATTATTAATTTAATATTTAAATAAATTTATACCTAATTCAAAAATTAACAATTCTAATTCTATAACATCTATATCATGATGAAAAATTTACCAAGATGTTATTATCATAAATCCTTAATAAAATAAAATAATAATAAAATTTACTATTCATTAGGGTCATATTAATATTCATATTACCATTCAAAAGGTTATGTTACTATTCACAAAAAACAAGCTGGTTTCATCAGACTCTAAATAACTTACTGAACACAATTGTTGATGATAGTTTCTTGAAATTCAAAACATAGAAAGGGAAAAATTATTTTTAAAGGCTAGTTATAAATATATACTAAAAAAAGTTCCAGGAATTTTTAATAATTTTTAGAAAATCAATGGGTGTTATAAGGGGACAAACAAATAATTTAGAATTTCCTAATTGTTTGGAATTTTTTTTCACATCCCACGGTTGGTTTTCTCCCTATTTTGTTGTTTAGGAGTAGTAGTTTATGAGGTGGATGTACTTGGTTGTTGAGAAGAGGGTGAAAGATCATATTATGCAAGTGGTGTACATTTTAAGGACTTTTCATTTGTTTGGGATAGTGACAAAATCACACCCCCTCCATAAGATGATGTAGAATGACTGGTATTGGAAAACTGATAGAGGGATCTATGGCATCTCCATGTTTTTGTTGGGATTTCTAGAGTTCTTTCCCATAGGTATCTAATTTATATAGTTCCTCTATAGGAATGTGATGAAATTCCTTTTCTCACCCACACCCTTATCATCCGCTTCATTCTCAGCGTCTATGTCCTCAGCTTCCATCTCCTCAGTCAAGTATGGAGAAGTCACACTATATGGAATATTCATCATAGTATATGGGATATGTTTTGTGAACTATGTTAATAGAAACTAAAATGATCTCTTTATGTGATGACAGTTCAATTTACCGTGATTGTTCACAATCCCTAGATATTGATGGAAACAAATCAGTAAAATCTACATAATGTACATGACCAGTCTGTGACACTTTGAATTATTCATTTTCTTATGTCTGTTGATTGCGTCTACCTCTAGGAGGTGTATGAAATATCTCCATCAATGGTGATGAGATCATTTTTTGTTTGAGAAGTTGTGATCATATAGTGGCCTGTGTTCATTCAAATGGCTTTCAAGAAAACTAGTTATCAAATATCTATCCACACTTTTATCGATCAACTTACATGTCACCCTATTTAAATGGTGGAGTGATGGTTACTTAGGTCACCTATTCCAACGAATTATCTAGCATCACCTACCTAGAATCGACCTTTTTTTGGAGAATGTCTTTGAAGGAAAATAAATTCTAGATGGTATGACCCTGCATCCAATGGAAAGGGAAGTAATCAGAATGATCACTGAGATTTTAATTTTTTGGTTTCCTATGATCTAATAGCTTTAGTACGTTATTCTAAATGCATAAAATGAAATAAAAGGGGACATTATATTTTGTAAGGAGTGTTATTTTTTCATTCATTCCTCAAATTATGGGAGACGTCGATCTATTTTTGTTTATTAACAATGGAAATTTTGTTGTTATTTCTACATGATGGTAGGCACCGATTGATTTTGGGCATACATGGGTGTTGAAATGGGAACTACTACTGATTATAGGGTTACATTAAAAGTTATTGACTTATCATGCATTTCCCCTATATTTAGGTAATTGTGTGGGATTTCTCCAGGGTCCAGTTAGAGGACTCTTCTAGGTCTTATGCCATTTTAGAAAACTAATTGAATGTTCATGGATACTTCCTTGAGATCCAAATTGTTTTTAGATCATTTAGAATAATATAAACATAGATTTCTAGGGTAATCACTTTGAAGATAGGGATACTGAGCGAGTAAGGTAAATATTTCCATCTATTACTGAAGTGAAAACCCTCTCGTTATAATTTTGTAAGCATTTTGAGTAAAATATTTCTTTTTTATTAATGTGTTGAAAAACTAATAATGGAATTGATAAAAAATTTATTTCCATACCACAATAGATCCGTATGGAAGGATACTATACCAAATGAAGGTTTTTCCCACCATAGTATTTTCCAGACAACACATCTTGGTTACCTCCTACTGATCATTCGTTTCGATCATATAACAACATTGAGAAATGAAGTTTTTGTATTTTATTCTTAGTCTTCCACACCATCAATGGTTGAGAATATAGGTTTGTAAAACTTTGTTGGTGGAAAATTTCATCTAACCTTTCAAGATATGTCTTCTTCTCGAGCTACAAGGGCATGTTCCACCTCTTAATGGATTTCATTCATGTATCCATGGATTCAATGGTGTTGACGATTAATAGAGGTACTACTATCAGGGGAGAATCATGTATATATGATGTGGGAATGGATTGATGATGTCACGATATATTATTATCCTCATGATTCTCGATCTATGTTGTGACTGAATGATCACTCAAATTGGGGGTGGGGGGTTTTCACGGTAATGGGGTAATTTTTTATTTTTCCTCAACTTTCTCATTTATGTAGACTAGTTTCATGAATCTAGAACCATTATATAGCTGAAATTACACCTTTATTGGTGAGTTACTCTCTCTGAACATTTTGGATGAGGGATATTCATATCCTCCTAGACACAATACCAAGTGGTAATGTTTCCCTTCATTATTTTAACATTGAGTTGTCTGAGATAATGTATCTCATGTTTAGTCTATGTCAGTTTTTCCTCCAGGAAGGAATTATAGATCCTCACAGTGGTGAGGAGGATGTCTCTACACCATTCTCTTAGTCCCTGTATGTTCTCTAGCATAGATATGAAAATTCATTATTTAGAGGTTCTAAGTTCTGGAACATTCTCAGAGTCCTCGAACATGTAGCCTTAGTTGGTGAATCTATATCACCCTACTATAAAGGTTAATTTTGGACAAGACTTGCCTCAAATTGGGAATATTGTTCAACATAATGTTTTGTGTTTATGTAGGTGATATTCAATGAGTTGTGTCAAGAAATGGAGGATATCACCTTACTATAAATGTAATATAGTAATCTAGCACAACTTACTCCTCCTTCAAACATTGCATTAGGGTCATTTATCGAACCCTGAACCGAATGGACTATTTTATATAATGCAAATTTTGGGGGTTTACTGTATTAATTATATGTTCCTCCTAAATCATTCTATAAATGGTGAACTTATGGGAGTTTTTAATTGTGCTTTCTGAATAGCCCCTCAATAGGAATGGTATGTTTTATGGAAAGTGGAATGAATGTGAAGATGAAAATCAATAGTTAATTCCAAACTTGGATAAGGATGATTCCATTTAGGGGATGATGATGATGATGAAAACACCCCATTACCTTATAGGTTGGAGTAGATTAAAGGATTCTATTGGCACTTTAAAATCCTTTTGTTGTGGATTTAATGATTCCAATCAAGCATCTTATGGCTATTGATATGTAAATTTATATATAAATACTCACATCCATGTGGTTTGTGGTTGATCTTGAATATCTAACAATTTCTCCATTACCCTCTCAGGTTTTTATGAACCTGGTGATGCAGATAGAGATAAAATCTACCGCCCCCCCGCCCTATGGAATGGGGTTGATTTGAAAATGACACTGATATTCCCTAGATCATCTCTATTATTAATGACCTGATAGGTTGAGGTAGTTGTAAAAATTCCCCAAGCATTGTGGGAAGAGATCATTCATGGACAACTACTATGAAGACTCCTATTGTGATTTGTTTGATTTGGTGAAACTGTTCTCATGTATGAGTTATGTGAAATGGATTCATATGATGTGAGTTATTTTCTATGATAATATTTCAGGTGGTCCAAAAAAATTTATTCCTTGTCTAAAATGTGATACCCTTTCTTCAATGGTCCTAACATATCTGCCTTTTGGAAACCCACCCACTCCATTCGTATGGCCTTGTAATATTTAATGTGAGGGATTTGTGTTGTATTGAAAAACTTGTGGATTTGTTATACAATCCCATGGTTTATCCTATGTATATGACTTTATAAAACCCCATACCTATTTAAATATGATATTATAAGGATGTAGGGAAGTGAAACACTCTACTCATTCCCCATCCTTGGTTATGAATACTTCAAAAGGCCTTGAAAATCAGTTTTCAAATAGTTATGGTGCATTTATAGTAATCAGGTTGTATATTTTCTCAATTCTATTCCAGTCTCAGGTTTTGGGCCATACATATATTAGCCATGTCATTATAAAAATAGATTATGTGTATGTTTGGAAGGTTATTATCATATCTTATATAGGGGAGGTGTACAGCCTTCAATCATTGATCAGATTTGGAAATGTGTTTGTGTATTCAGGGAATGAAATCAGTCTCTATATTATCTAGGATGTTATAGCTAAAAGTAGTGATAGTCCTGAACAAGGTTGGGATGTTTTTTATAGATAAATCTATCAATATATTCATGTGTTTATCTTCTTCATCATATTCATATGACTCCACCTGGTCATACCATTGAGGTTTCTTCTCTAGGTCACCACCTAATTGTGGGGAAGAGTTATTGATATATTATGTGGCACTATAAATAGTTAACCATAATATTTTTTAGCAACTCCTTATACGATGTTTTTATAGATTTGATAAACTCTCTATAAGAAGACATATGTATAAGGGGATTATTTCTTATTACAAGAGAGATATCACTATGGGGAGGTTGACCATAATAGAAATAAGTAGTTGAGTCTGTGTGATCCATCACCTCACTACTACAAGGAGGACTATCATGGTAATGATTACCTTATAAATTGGTTGACGAGTTAATAGACCCTTGAGGTGTTACATATATTCCTTGGAAAACCTTGAAGACACCAATATAGAGAGGATGAGGCACATGAGCCTCCTTATATGTCATGGAAAGAATATATCTACCTTCTTTTTAAGGATATGTAGGGATATGGGCCTAGTTCATTATGGTTTCTAGAATATATTTATAACTATCTAATGTGGTGGGGATATAAGCCTTCTACTAGGAAGATATTTGAATATTCCAGAGAGATTCTCTATTATCTAAAAGAATATGATCCTCCCTATAGGTGGTTAGTGAAATATGATGGTCAAACCTAGATGAAGAGGGGATATGTGACCGATTCAAATACTCATTCCACATCGGAATATGTGTAAAGACATACAAAATGACTTAAGGGATATGAGTCTTTACATATATAACCTCGGTAAGATTCTGGTTCGCCTTTTCAGTATTAAAATTAGGTATATAACACAAGAATCTGTAAGTTACAGTAATATCTCCAGTTGACTCATTAGCAGGGTTATGATCCTTATTTGAGGTGATTTTGATATTTTACTGAAAAACATCTGTCTAAGAGGGTGATCCTTCGCAGATGTAGTTTCAGGTAGAATCCCTTGCACGGAATCGAAGGCCTCCGGATTCATTACTCCAAAAACCTACCGACATAGAGGTCTATCGGCGATTAGTTTCTCCAAAGATGAGGTAAATGATCTTGCTTCAGACCTTCGATTTGTTCTTGTTGGCCGATTTATCAAAAACCGACCTTCTCTGTTCTTTTTACGTAAAAACTTTGAGAACATAGGTTTTACAAACTTCCAGATTGGACTTCTTAACTCTCTGAATGTTGTGTTTCGGTTCTCCTCGGATAATGACTATTACCGATTTTGGATTCGCGGTTCTTGGACTTTTGGGGGGGGGGGCTTCTATGAAGGTATTCAAGTGGTCTACTGATTTTGAACTAGGTTCTGAGCCCCCTATTATTCCCGTTTGGATCTGTTTTCCAGGGCTGCCTCTACATTTCTTCAAGTAGCGTGCTCTTACTGCCATTTCAAGTCTATTTGGAACTCCGATTAGATTAGATTCTGCCACCTTGAATTTATCTCGTCCCTCAGTTGAATGAATTTGCATTGAGGTTGATATATCTCAAGCTTTGCCTTCCATATTTTGGCTTCAGAATGGTGATAAAGGCTATTCTCAAGAGGTGGTTTTTGAAAATGTTCCACCATATTGTAATTGCTGCTACAAAGTTGGTCATTCCATGGGAGAATGTGTGTCAAAAAATTATGAACCTCCTCAACCTCACTGCAAAGCAGTTTGGGTTGAAAAATTCAATGATAAAATTTACTTGAATCCTACTAAATCAAACCCTGTTGATATTATTGAGACTCCTATTGCCAACGATGTCCCCGGGAATTCTAATGTGACTCTAGAACATTATAATTCACGGAGGGATCATGAAAGTTCTTCTCAGGATATGGGTGAGAGGGGGATTTCACCCTCTGTGGTGAATGCAAATATACATCATAGTCCCACACCCTCCCTGGATGATAGGTCGATAGTGAAAATACACGAAGGAACTCAGGAAGATGAGGAAAAAGAGAGGTGTGAAGCATCTGAAGATGATCTCTCGCAAAGCACTGAAGATGATAAATCTACTGATATTGAGGATAAATACTTAATGCACATGGCCAGGAAAGGTAAGAAACCAATAGTGGTTGCTGATGGGTTTATTACACCCAATCCAAAAAAAACTAGAAAACGCAGGGATTTTTCTCATGTGGAGAGGACTATTGTCACTCGTTCGTTGGACATTACTAGACATAATGTTTCTGCACCTACTGAAAATCATCATGTAGAGAAGGAGAAACAAGATGAAAGGGATGATAACCATACTATACCAACTTGTGAAGCTCCAGATTCTTCAGAGGGACTCAGTGATGAAATCTTATATAGCTCTTTTAAGAAAGGAGATATAACTAAGAGCGCATAATTGGTTGTTAAGCAGGAATTTTTCAATGAAAGAATCGGGAAAGATTTCTTAAACTGATTATATTTCGGATTTCTTATTTTTCCCAGCTTAGATACACTCTCCTAGATGTTTTCGTTTTTTTATGAAAATCAGATTTTATTTTTTCCTACTATCTGGATGGAGCTGTTTTAGAGTTCCTCCTCTGAAGCATTTATTTTATTTTCTTCAATCCTCTGCTATCATGCTGTCTAAAGTGTTTCTGGATTTTTTGAGTGGGCATGCAACCGGGCTGCACTGTTTGTTGGTTTTCCTTCTTCACTTGATGACTGATTTTCTCTTTGGATCATAATGGATCCTGATTGTATTCTGATTAATTCTTTATTGAGGAGATTGTCCCCCCTTTTATGTTATGACATGGGATGAAGATTCTCTCTCTCTGATCTGACCAACACTGTGCTATTGGTTGTTGCTTGATGAATATTTTTGGATACTGCTTGGATTTCCGGCTCTACTTTTCTTGATAGCCTGCAACTTTTCAGATTAAAATGGTTCTTTAGATGATGCTGGTTCTGCTTACTCTTGATCTGTTAAGAATAGTGCAGACTGTTTCCCTTGTTTTCTACTGATAATGGTTCAGTGTTTATTGGAGTTTGTGGCCTACTTTTCGAAGATTTCTTTTTCTCAGATGTTTCTGATTTATAATACATCTTTGGAAATTCTGATGTCCGAATTCTTTGGGACTGTATGAGTCCTGTTTTATTTGGATGGCTCTGAGCTATTTCTGTACAGATCCTTAATGTTCTGCATCTACTTGGTTTCTCTGGATTTCAGTTATTTTCTCTGGTTTTTGGTCTGTTCGAATTATGTTCTGTTCTCTTGGATAGATCTCTGGCTCTTCTTATGGTTTATTTGAAGGTGGTTTGGGATGGCTAGCAGCTCAGATTGAAGAATGGTCTTGCTATCTTCCTGCTGTTCATGTCTGGGATGTTTTCATTTATTTTTTTTGGACTTTTTTGTCCTATCTTTTTCTTTGTATCCCCTTTAAATCCCCGCTGGTGTAAGCTCCTTACACCTCATGTTTGTATTGCTACCTTTTGATTTTAATAAATTTCTTTTGGGGGCATGAAATGGGAAACCAATTCATGCCACCACCTTTTAAAAAAATCTATCTAAGAGGGGATATAGGTGAGTATTTTTAGTTTGGAGTATTTTACTAATGTTTTTAAGAAGTAATATGCACTTTTCAAAATTAATGTGCTAGTAAAACATGATGATTCCATATTATAAAATATATATGAGACTGACCGTGTACCATTTGAGTATATCACCTGACATTTTTTTAATTTAATGTGCCCCTCTCCAAAGTAATGTGCCAAACTAATTTTCTGAGACACTTTTTGAATGGAGATATATGCCAGGTCATATTCCTCTGACCTTTCCTCTGGTATTTTTTGATAAGAATGTGCACCAGTCCTGAGGCATTTTCCAAACTGAGATCATTATCCTTGGTTGGAAAGGGTGTCTGTGTCCAGTGTAATGCTTCGTTCATTATAGGAAAATATTTATAATACACTTATATGAGGGAAAGAATGTGTGTTTTTTCTATATTATCCACATGTTCATCCTAATGATGGTGATATATCGCTCGGGCTGTCAGGATAGAAATATGTACTTTTTCCATTAGTTTTACAATTTTTGGAATGTGCCTACATAGATCTAATGGGTTTTCTATAATATAGTGAGACTTTCTCATTGTGTGTGCTCAAATGTAGGCTGCACATTTTCAATATCAAAAATATACTATCAAATGTCTTAAATTTATACAAGAATATTTTCAATCCATTCATCCTTGGGTGTTCAGAATATTCTGAAGGGTTTCATGTGTGGGGGGAAGTGATATGTGCTTCCCCATTCATATTGTGGGAATATTCATGCAAAAATGATTTGAGTGAGAAAGGATATGATCCTACCCACTAGATAAAGCTAGAATATATTGACGTGATTCATTATTAGAGTACAACATATTACCCCACACCCATTTATCGAAAACATTCTATTCTTAGTGAGACCTCATTTGTACCGATTCAAGAGACTTCATGGTAACTATTAATTAGGATATGACATCAGTAGGTGACTGAGGTGAACCAGATGGATGATAGTGGGGATGGTGGTTGACATGCTCCCTCCTCGACATCTCCTAAACTAAGATGGATCCATAGTCGACTACTTGATCCACCGTCCTATGATATGTGAGTTAGTTAATTTTTTCATTGTAGTCATTATTTAAAGTAATTAATGGTGGTGAAAAGTTCCATTGGATTCATTTCAACATTCCATAAGTGAGAAACACTTTTCAAATTTAGTACCTCAATACCTTTACATGAATCCTCAAGGGTTGGGATCATACAATGTTAGTAGTATTCCCAAACCACCATTGTTTCTGATGCATTCATCAGGGCATGTGCGCACATCCTTTTGAGGATGATGACACACTGGTTGTTTCCCCACATCCCCGATTTCCAATGGCAGGTAGCATATATCGCTTATTCAGGGACGTTTGATCCTTGATTGAAATGGGATGATGGGATGTCAGTTCCTCCTTCCGTGGATTCCTCCACGAAACCTGTTACCTAGTCTGGGTCTCCCTCAGAGATTAATACGTAGTTCGTGAAAATCTTCTTTGTTCCATGTCTTTCATAAATTCTAGTTATTTACACTACTTTTGTCAGGACATCCCAAGGGGGTCCAGTTAGGGCATCAACCTTCGGTCAGGGGAGCAGTCACATTGGACATCACATACATTCCTGGACACTGGAACACTAGCACATATGGGTTTCTTCCCCTTATTATAGTTCTTCTTTAGGGCATGGAAGCCTGAGGCATCCCACATCGAATGTGGGGAATTGTATGCCATAGGCATGTCTCTGAGGTTTTCCTCAGCTTCCTATGTTTAAAACAGGCTATGCCAAGTGTTTAATGTCTGGCAGAGATAGATCATACGGATCAGAACACTAGGAAGAGTGGATCAGAGGGGTGAAACCTTAGTATAGAGCATGAATATTGGGGCTAATGTGTGGTTAGTTACCTGATTACTACTAGAGAGAATGGGAGATGATGTGGAATGATCCAACTAGGACGTGGTGACCCAGGTGAGAATCTCAATGGGTGATGGAGGGTTGAGAGTGGATAAAGAATGAGATGGAACTGATGTAAGGATGTCAGTAATTTTTTTATTGGGCCTCAATGAGACTTCCTACATATCCCCATGGAAGGGAATCATAGTCCACATAGTTCGGCGGGCGATGGGACACCAGAGGAGGTTCCCTACTTGGATGGGTTCATAGATGGGACCTAGAGGTAGCCGAACCTTCAGGATGGTGCATGAAATTAGTTTTTGTGTGGAGTTCAATGACATGGTAACATGGTGGAGCCTATGTGTGGCTAGAATCCCGAGAGTTGGTTTGATAGCAGAGGGGCAGACCATAAATGTGGGTCCCAATGGTGGTGACTAAAATGGCTTACTGATGGATGGGGTCAAAATGGATTACCGCTAGATGGGGTCACAACAAATTACCATTGGATGAGGTCCCAATGGATGACCACTGGATGGGGTAACAATGGCTCACAACTAGATGGGGTCACAACATCTCAGCACTGGATGGGGTCACAACGGCTCAGCACTTGATGGGGTCACAAAGACTCACTATTGGATGGGGTCACAACGGATTACCGCTGGATGGGGTTGAATCTCATGGAGGCTTCCTACGTACCCTGTCTAGGAGACAAGGATCAAATCCCACATAGTTCGGGTGGGTATAGTTTAACGTTATGTGGGAAAAAATGGGGCATGTAGTTTAGCATCATACGGGATGAAGGTGAACTAACATGAAGGGGACAGAACAACTTTGTGTTGGGCTTAAACCTTAGGGGGGCTTCCGATGTACCCTATATAGGATACAAGAATCAAATTCCACATAGTTTAGAATGAGTTTTTGGTGAACTGGCATGAAGGAGTCAAGACTAATGGTTATTATGCTTGAACCTTAGGGAGGCGCACTACGTACCTTAGCATGGCAAGGATCTAAGTCCATGTAGTTCCAAATGCGGTGTTGGTGAACTGACATGAAGGGGTCGGGACCAATGTTTATTGGGCTTGACCCTCAAGGAGGCATCCTATCTACCATTCCAAGGAGATAAGTATTAATGTCCACATAGTTCAGAATGATCTGAGGGGGCATACACTCTAGGATGACTAGAGAGGATATCATGGTCGATGATTACTCTTAGACCATGTGATTCATGCTAAGTATGAGTAACAAGAGGCAACAAAGACCTGACGACCATGTTGAATGGTGAGTGCATGGGAAGTGTAGTGGTGATTACTTGTGGTTAGTGACCCAAAGAGGAAATAGGGGATTACACATGGTTAGTAGCCCAAGGAGATGGAGATTGCGACTTACTCCATGATGGAGGCCTGAGTGGTGATATAGCCCAACAAGAGAGGTATTTGGCATGGAAGATAGGAGGGTTATAGTGCCCATACACCCTCCTCCCTCTGTAATTTGGAAATGATGATGAAAGGAGGATTAAGGGTACTAAATCTTGCAAGAAAGTCTAAGGGCTTACACCAAGATGGTTTCCCTTCCCCGCAAATAGGCACCACTCTAGCAAAGATAATCTCATTACATGTGAGTAAGATTTCACTCTCATGGAGACTAGTGGGCATAGAGAATGTTCGAGATGGGGTACCCCGTGTAAAGTGCATGGGGTGAGTTCACAGATTAACATCATGTTCTGAGGATATTGGTGCTTTTCATTTTAACGTCCTACATCTCAGATGAGGCAAGTTCACTCGGCACCCCAAAGGACTTAAATGACATATACTTTCCCACCCTTGGGGAAAGGAAGGCATCGGTAATGTCGGGGTGTTGGGGTGTTGTGGAGAGATCAATTTTGGGGCCCATGTTTGTGTGGCTATGCGAAGAAGAAATAGCCATTAGCATGCCTATGCAATGAAGCATGAGGAAGGGCAACACAACGGGAAGTGCCACTTAAGGGACATTGAAGTTACTTCATATAAGCATTTAGTGTTGTACAAGAAAAGGGTGTATAATATAGATGTTTTGGGCATAAGAAGTTCCCGAAGATGATTCCCGAAAGAGAGACATTGAACATGTGTGAAAGGGAACACACAAGGACGGTGGGTTTCATGAAAATGGAGAAGCTGTGTATAAAATTTCGGGTGAGCGAAAAGGAAGGTTTGTGTGAAATATAGGAGGGTTGCATGCAATAGGCTCACAACTGGAACAGCTGCATGAAAAAGGCTGGGTGAGCGGAAAGGAAGGTGTGCACACAATAGAGATTGATTGCGCTAAAAGGGGGAAGATGTTTTTTTCATGCAAGTGGAGGGGTTTTCATCCAATAGGCCCAATACGTGAGGACTTGGACGAGGGTCAAACTCTAGTGGTACCACATGAAGGTGGACCACCAAGAGACCTGTTGTAGAAAATCCCATACATAGAGGTCATCTTTTGCTGATGGAACATGTGAATTCCAAGATGAGGAGACGATTATGCTTCGTCATCCACTGGAAGGGGAAGGGGTACCCTTCTATTTATAGGAGCTCTGGGTCATCAGGTATGTGCGAAAGTCGACTGGCATGGAAAAAATGTTCTTATTGTCGGTGGAATGGAATGTTCCACGCCCATGCATAAAACTTCTTCTGATCCCACTGTTTTTCATGTGGGAATGAGTTTTCTCATGCACCACTTGGATTTTCTATGCAGCCCTTCAGTTCCTCCCGAAAATGGTTGCTAATTCAAAATATGCATTAATTTTATCCAAGGACACCCTCTTTAGGCCTTATGTAGATTTTGGTGTCTATAAATTCCCCCCATTGGAATCAGATCTGTTACGGGATGCAAAGGTCGGATTCCGAGGGAAATGACGAGACGTGCAATCTCCTAAGGGCTGTGTGCATAAAACCCTTAAGTCATGCATAAAGCATATTTCACGTGTGCAGAAACCCTGCTCCGTGCCTAAAAAAGCCGCAGGGGTCCCATAGTCCCTATGGATTTTCTTGCGTGATATGCTTGGAGCTCTCATGCATAGAAAATATTCCTTCCCATTGACTGTACTCTGAACTTATTTGCACACAATCCCTTGAATTTGGGAATTATTTTATGCACAAGGTCAGTTCTTTTATTCCACTTCCTCGGTTTTTCATGACGATTTCAAATTTTTCATGCACCATGCGGCCTTTTTGTGCGGTCTCATTTGGAATTTACCAAAAGAAGATGGATTATAATCAAGTTGACAATAAGAGAGAAGCTATATATGCCTCTCGAAGGTCCGAGATGGTCGCGAACCCTAAGGATTATAATGCCTAGAATTTTGTATCCCAAAACAAATCTCTCTTCAACATGTTGACCCCAGCATAGAATGAGTATGTGTTTTCTAACAACCTACCAATATGGGACTTTGGTATTTTAGAGTAGGTACCTTTTCCAAGATATGAAGTTGATACACCGCTATCATGGGTGACCCACAAGGATGATCTCCCCCATATAAAATCACTATCAATGGCCATCTTGCTAGAGAAACCAAGCACATGGATTTTTTCTGCCCTGAACCCCAAGGCCAAAACAATCGTGGGAAATGAGCTAGTCACCATGTATTCTCTATCCCATTATGAAAGTACATTTCAATATTGTATCACTGATGAGACTAAAGGCTGGCTGTAGGACTGGGAGATGAGGTCTAGAGGCAAATTTAAAAGCTAGTGGGCCTGAGTGTATTGGGTACGCCAATCATGCGATCATTTTGGGGAAGAACTGCGACACATTGGGTTGTTCGAGGCAGTGTGCACATGGTAGTTCCATTTCTACCACCAACAAGAACTTGTTCATGATATGTTTACCCGGTGGTCCCCTGATACCAACACCTTCCATCTCCGTCATGGGGAGGTTGGAATCAGTCATTCGGATGTTCATTGTATCTATGGTATCCCTTTGGACGGGCACCAGTATGGTTAATTTCATCAAATGGAGAACAAATGGGGTGATGGGTTTCAAACTCCCATCGTGAAATGGCATCTGTTGGAACTGGACAAGTAGAGTTCGGGGTCAAAGGCCTCGTGAAGGACATTTCCTATAAAAATGGTTCTGCCTGTTTATTCAAAAAGACTCAAATATCAAAATTTTAGGGCGAGGAAAATGGTGTTCGACCGTGGGAAGGAAGGGAAAAATCAAATCATACTAGAGGATCCTAGAGGTGGTCGAATATCAATCCCATGGCTTTAGTTTCAATGAAATCCCATACCCGAACATCCGGTATTCTAGAATTCATGAAACCTTCCTAAGTGGGTGGCTCCTGCCAGTGGGGGACATAAGGATGGGAGTTTCTCCAGCAACATTGGTGATGGCTGGTATTGTGGCCACTAATCAGAGGTTAAACTTGGAGGTCCTTATGTTGGCCCGTCTGTACGCCATACTAGGGTCTATTTCGAGATGGGGTTCACCGAGGAGGATCTATGGCCCTTTAAAAATATTTAATGGCTAGATCGTAGCTCAGTGTGACTGATACACCTTCCCAAACACCATTCGTCCCCCAGTTAATGGTCTGCAGACATCCTTATTGAACATTTCTTGGGTCATGTTGTTGACGCTCAAAGAATAGGGGATACAAATCAGGATCGAAAATCATTCCAATTTTACCATTAGTATCTTCCCCACCTCGGCTGGTCAAAAGATAGACAATGGGAATGGGTCACTAAAGAAAAAGGAATACTTCTAGAGCATCATAGGTGGGGTGCTTGTGGCCTGAGTTGATGGGAAGATACTTTGAAAGCCTTATGTGGCATCATGATTTTTTAGGAAGTTTGGATACCTCAAGTGGATGCTGAAGAAAGTGTATACAGATTTCTGGGAGAAGAGGAAACCTAACGTTTTATGCCAAATGCAGATGATGTTTACAACATATGGCTCTAGTGAAGTCATAACCTTTCTCCCACAAGAGTTGATGTCGGCCTTTCAATAAAATATGCCGAAAATTGGGCTGTGGAATACCATTAAGGGATCCTACAGAAGCGATTCTGGTAGCTCAATGTGGCTATTGTAGAATCTGAACAGCGAGGGAGCTGACAAGGCATCGTTGGGGAGGAAAGGCTGGGAGCAAGTCAGGAAACTAGGCCAGTACAGGCCGGGACTACAGTAGTGGGAGCATCACATGGTTTGGTTGTGCCCTCATATTCTAGGTGTAGTGGGCTAATGAAAACACCCTCAGAGAAGTTAAGGAGCTTCCTGAGATGCAGATAAGGTTCCTGCTTCAACCTTTAAATGATGCAATCATCCCTGCACTATGGTCAGCGTGGTTTACCCTACGGCAGTTGATGGGCACCGAAGACCTTTGGAAAAAGATATTACGAGATAGAATCCAACTTCCAGAGGTCATACTCATTTTTATTTATGAAAGAGTGAACTTCCATTGTCAGTATGTGTATTAGACATCCATGGATGCCTATTTATTCCAGCAGGGTCGGTGTGAGGAACCACCTCTCCTGGTGAAGGTAATTCTCAGCCAGGATCATAATCCAGAAGGAATGTTATCTAAGGATGATGAAAATGATGAAGATCCATAGGGAAGTGAGTCAAGAGAAGATGAGGGGGAGATAGGGAAGAAGAAATATGGGAAGCTGAAGAAGAGCTCAGAGGTGGGGAATCTCAGGATACATCCCACCAAGGGACTCCCCAAGAGAGTGGCAAGATTTCTGGCTCTGGTGTGAAAATAGTTGAGCTACTGAAGGTATTCCTCAATCCTTATCATATCATTTCCTCTTTTCATCATTCACAATCATCAATCATATTTTTTAACCTACTTAGATGCATATTGGCACTGGCCAAGAAGATCCATCCAGAGAGGGGAGGACACACTAATAGAACAAGGTGGGGTGACAACACCCATCATTGAATTGACAAGCACTGAAGGATATCATATAGTAACGACTCCTGTAGAACTGAAACGTCAGAGGATGATGCATTGAGTTCTTTTATGTTACATCACATAGAGACCTGTATTTTTCATCACAGAGAATAGCTAATTGGGGGATTCATTTTTTGTGTAGTAATCATTGAATTGGAGGATCGATAGACCGCTAAATCCATACCATATGCGGATGCCCTGATGGCGAACTCACCAACTCACTCGGAACACACTTCTCAAACTAAGCCGACCCAGGCACATGGTGAGCAAAGGGATGTGGAAATCAGAGATATCAATGCCAGGGTGGGGTTTGAAGTTGGAAAGGGTGAAATTGTTGAGGCTGAGATGTGATAGGAAGTTCACCCACATGTTGAGGAGCTTAATCACTTGGGAGGAATACCCGAAAGAGACGATGCCATTAATATTATGGTTTCTTTCCCCAACTATCGGCCTGCAGACCCTGATGAGATGGATGACTCCGAATCTGAAGCAGCCTATGAGATTTGGATGACATGATGTAAGGGGTTGAATTGTATCAAATACTTCCTCATTCATCCATAGGAAGAATGACTAAAACGGGTGGGATCACTGCTCACCTATATGTGATTTCTCTACACTAGAGGGGTTGATGCTCACCCTCTTCATCTAACAATCCAAAACTAGAAGGATGATAAGATATGGGAGAACATCCAATGCTCTGACATTTCCCAGTGATATAAAGAGTCAGGGAATACCTAGGAATTCCTAAAGGCAAATAAAGAGGTCTGATGCCTTGTAGAGAAAACGAAAGAATGGGGTCATTCATTGCAAATAGATCTGATATTGTTGAGCAATTGAGGGCCCAGATGGAAGATGCCCAGGAGAAAATAGTAGATGAGAGTCACAAAATGACTAAGCTTCAAGCCAAACAGGAGCGATTACTGGTTAGGTACAATGAGCTGCGCTCTGTAGCTCCTGATGAAGTGAAGGATCTCAGGGGGTGAGAAGTAATTATGGGGGACACAAACTCAAGGTTGGAAAAACTGGAGCAATTTATCCAAAATACTTATCCTTAAGGGCCTTTTTTTGTATAAATCATAAACCTATCCTCTTTTTTTCTTTTTATTTTGAACTGTATGCATGAATGGATTATTCACTTTTTTTCAGTTTAATTATTTCTGAATGTAATCATGAAATAATTATCAATCCACCCCTAAGCTCACATGGGTTATGCCTGATGTGAGAAACAAGGGATGGTCACATCATCATTTCATTTGAATGTGGGAGTTCCAACCAAACATTGGGCATCCATGATATAAAAAACATACCTGGGTTGTTGAGAAGAAGAGGTGGGAGGCCTAACTGTAGAATGAAATTATTAGAACAGTCGGGTTTTCATCTTTCCATTGTGGTCTAGTGCACGAGTGGGGAATGCCAATGGCGTTAGGACCAAACCAACCATTGGGGAGGGGAATGTGTGAATAATGATAACCAAAATTCAGAATGTTGTAGGGGTGGCTTGACAATGTAGGATAACTTTTGACCATGTTTGAAACAGAGCATCCCTATTGCGTTAGATTGATATGGGGATTAAAAAATGAGGGTCCACCACTGACCATGATTGAAACATGAGGCCCGACTCAAAATTTCATCATTTGGTTTTTCATAACGTTAGTCTGGGATAGTAGGAGATCCATAGAACGAGCATCTATACTGTTAGGGGGTGTCGTTAAACATGAAAGATGATTATGATCCAAATAAAGGGTAAACAAAGTGTGGAGGGTGGAGTGATTTGTTGTTCTAATGGAGTCCAAAACTATTAAAATTAGGCCGTCGTGGTGGAAACACGTTAGTTGAGTGCATCGGTCTGATTAGGGATTAAGCCTTATTCTAAATAGGAACTCTCAGGTGAGGACCAAGAATTCCATGCAGTATTATGTCGTACCAAGGATGATGATGAACACGTAGTTTAATGTCAGACGGTGCAGATGATGTGCACATATTTAATGTCGTATTGCATGGACCATGATTGGGGGCCAAGGGGCCAAAAGGGTTAATGAACCTGGGCTTGGGACTAAGGTGAAATGTTTGGGCATCCCTACATATCTCATAAAGGAAATAATAAATCCAAAATTGTTATAGAGTATTGTGTGGTTTGAGACCAGCACTGGTTGGTGAAATCATCTTTGACGAGAAAAATAACGTATCCCATAGTTATTATGGGGCATCCAGAACTTGCTCAGGGTAGAACTACAACTTAAAGTCATACATTGGGGACAAGGTAACTCATAATGGAATTGTGCAGTGCGGTATATATCCTAGTGAAAATGAGGATAGTATGATCTCATATCATTATGTGTTCCCAAATGAGTTCAGACCAAGGGGCCAGAAAAGGGATAGGATTTATGAGATTCCTAGGGATGGACCCAAAGACGAGATGTGTAGGCATTTCTAAGTATCCCATCAGGGTGGGAATCAAGCTATACGTAGATCTAGAAGGTGTCATGAAGTATAATGACTTGTGAAAAGGACGTGGGGAGATCCTAGTTTATGGTAATAGATATCGGACAATATATGCAAAGGAGTGTGGTAATCACATGGTGTGGTAATTATAAAACTCGACATGAATGAATACAAAAGTCCATACTACCATGTTCTCCCAAGGAAGGTTATAGTTTGAGGGACAAAAAATGAATGTCAGGATGGGCCCAAGGAACATTTTTGGGGATTCCTACGTACCCCCTGATAATGGGGATAAAGACATACATAGTTCTGGAAGTGGCATGGTAGGGTACCAGTGCCAGGGATAAAAGGTTCATGAGTTTCTGGCCTCCGTGCCAAAAGAAGTGGCATTTGAAAGATCTTGTTTCTCCTTGAGGATAGATGTGTGTTTTTTTATGAAGAGATGGAACTAGGATAGAGAGTCCCAAAATTTCCATAAGAATCAATCCATATACAGGTGTTGATAATTGGTAGGGTGGGTGACCGATACCAAACATGATATCCCCTTCAGTGAGGACATAAAAATGTGGAGTAATTTTTTTTCGTGTGGCCAGGATGATAATGTAACTGTTTAGAGTCATCTGATTGGACCAACCCCAGTACACTAACATCTCATAATATAGACGCAATGGTTTAATGTCATGTGGGACTAGGCAGCATAGTTTAAATTGTTATGTCTCATACATATACTGGAGAAATGAGTTTCAAGAGGGGATGTACATGGAATGATAAAGTATTCCCAACATGAATGAGGTAGAGATCCATCTCACACTGTGTGTGATTCCTAGAAATAAGCTTTGGGACGAGGGGCCAGAAAAGGTTTGAGAATATGGAGCAGGAAATACTATCTCTCATAAGGGGTGTACGCGGTGCAACCCTTGCAAAACCAGTGTGAATGAAGACCTAAGTCCATACCACACCACCCAATCCTAGATGAGAACATCGTTTAAGGGTACAAAAAGTGTTGAGGGACCTGGGACAAGTGTGTGCTGGCCAAGAATAGACACATGACCCTTTATGAGGGTAATTCCATTATTTCTTCCAGAAATGGGGATGACCTTATTGGTTTAAGGTTCAATCTTTCCAATCAGTTTCTAATGGGTTTATTCAGAGAACCGAAAACATCCAATGATCTACATCCATTTAGACCTACATTCCAAAGGTAGGTGCCCATTAGCTGTGAACTAATGAGACTTAAGAATTTACATTGGTCGAGAGGATGGATGTTCGGACTCATCACACCTTTTTGGGGGGAATTATTGTCTACTCTAGGACTCTATTATAGATTTGAGTTATGATCATGAATCCTTATTAATTTTCCAAGCTTGAAAATGAGTTCTTCCTTTTGATCTTGCAATCAATGTTTGATATGTATAAGATTTAGAAAATCTTTTATATGTATTTGAAGTTCTTCATCGATAGAGAATCATCTGTATTTATTAGAGATTCTTTGACAATGGTATCCTTAAACACATTATATAGATATCCATTGGTTATTATGTCAATCATACTGGTTTCAAAGACACTCAGTGTGGCACTTGAAGTTTAATGTCATTCAGAAGGACATAGATTATTTCAGAGTTGGGATCGTACCCATAGATGGGGTACCTATGTATCCATGTTTAGAAAAGGAATCAGAACCCACGTAGTTCGAGTGATGAATTATGTGGTTTATACGTGATCAATGGCCCAAAGAGAGATGTCATAATTACTTTTACACTCTAATCTCACACGAGTCATACTTGGGGTGAGAAATTAGAGGTATTAGTAAAACCTGACGATTGTGCCATGAATGATGCAGTTATAAGAAATGATGTCGGGCTTACATATGTTTGACATCCCAAATAGTTTATGATCAGGACATACATCAGAGAAGAATCCTGGGAACAGGGACCATAGAGGTATTTGTACTTTATAGAGATTTTGATACACTAACTTGGGGCTTACTCCTAATGAAGATACCAAAATTAGGGGGGGACTTGTGATTGGTTTTTATTCCTGAGAAGGAAGCCCAAATCAAAATAACTTGTGACTGGGGCTCACTCTTGAAAAGGAGGACCAGGTTATGGGGAACTTGTGAATGGGTCTTACTTATTATAAGAAGTCCGAGTTTAATTGGAAATTTGGGCTTATTCCAAAGGAGGATACCCATATTAGAGAACTTCTCAACTTGAAGGATGAGGTTTAATGAAGGAAATATCTACCCTTCATGACATAAAGATATTTAAATCATGAGGATTTGAGAGATATTCCACAAAATTCCTTTCAGAAAAGGAATCCAACAAATGAACCATGCCATAAATTTCCTTGAAGAGGGTTTTGAAGGCTAAATCTTGAAGAGGAGAGGTGGATTTGAAGAAATGAGTTGAATAGGCAGGAGGGGAACCCAACAAAGAGGCTGGCGTGCAAGTCCTGTTTGGGTGTGCAAGTCCTGGCCGCACAAGTATACTTGCGTGACATGGGTGTACATGGGTGACGGTTAACCAATATGGTAATACTTGGGTGAGACATGGCTCAAGCCCTTAGTATTATCCCTAATTGATTCCAAAAGTTTGGCGCGCAAGTTCTGTTGGAGGGATAAGGTGGTGTGAAAGTATCGCCATTTCTCTTAAGGGTTAGACACTTAGGAATGCAATTTTTGATGAATTTCAACACTTAGGCCTTGTTTCCCTTCATTAGATCTTCCATTATAGGTAAGAAATTACCTTATAAGTGTTCATAAGACTTCAAGTTGAGACTAGGGCGCCGAGAGCATAAATATGACTTTTGGATTTTTGTCATCCTCAAAATGTGGGTCCGATAAGGGGTATTTATAGTCCATTGAAGACCTTGGGCGAAAATAACATAGGGCACACAAGTCACTTGTGCGACCCATATGTGGTGCGCAAGTGTACTTGCGTGACCATAGTCAAACTTGCGCGACCCATGTGTAATGAAATCCTTGTTCATGACTTTGTTAATTTTTGATGTTTCTTCCAAGGATGAATCTCTTTGTTCTTAAGGCAGTCCCCGTTTTCTGTCATTAGACTCCATGATGAAAATGAGCGCCAACAAAATTCCTCCCTCAGAGTTGGATCCGAAAAAGGAAGAGGATTTGACTCTGAGGTAAAGGATAATACCAAGGAACTTGGGCATGGTAGTGTTGAGCGTGAAAGTGGAGGAACGCATGGGTATGATGCATAGGGATACAACCTTGCCTATAAGTTCGAATTCCATTCTCATGCAAAGCACTTGGCTTTCAAGGAAACTCACTCTCATCGTGCAAGTGTTCTCTCATTTGTGCAAGTGATGGTGTCTGCGATACATTGTTTCTTTGTGTCGCGCTTCTGTAGATGTATTTGGACTTGTGTGGTGATACCTACGTGCCCAGAACATGCACGACATGATTAGACTTGCGTTCGAACATGGGAATTGCGCGCCTTAATGCCTTAACCATTTTTTTCAAATTTCTACACAAATTTTAAGAAAAATGAACTTACTAAAAAGTTAATTATTGGACCTTTGTGTAGATTAAATGGCTCCAAAAAGAATTGGAATGTCTAATGGGAGGGAATGCAAGAAGATTGATGACATGATGAACATCATTCGCCATGATTATTACAATATCTATGACATCAGTCTCCCTGATTTGGCCATGTACTTGAATAAGTATCATCTTAATTTTCCACAGATCATTTACGTGCCACTGTATGGCCATGGTCATCTACAAGGATTCAACGTTCCATATGTAAATAACTATATGTTAGAGATGCAGCTGCACTTCTATTCCTCTATTTTGGTTATGCTTTGCATTAAGAGCAGCAACAATATGGTGAAATTTCAAATTTTTCCACCAAGCCATTTCCATGTAGATATGAAAATCGCTAACACATGGGCTGATATGTTTTCCACTACCGGTTGGTGGAGGGAAGATTATTATGATATTAGAATAATATCTGAATAGTCTACTCTCTCCAAATGAATCTTTTCTTCTATTGATCCATCCCCAAATCCATGTATCAATCTTCCAAGTCTCTTGGATAGAAATAGATTCACTGTTTGATCAGGATAAAAGTTTCTCAAACCGAACTCAAGAACATTCTTTAACAATTGTTCCAAGAAGAGATGGTATCACTGCATCTCTTATTGTATCCAGTTGAATGAGTGAATTCTAGGTGGCTGCTGATGAATCTTGGGAATTCGTCAATCAAATGAAGAGTTATGTTGAAATCCACTTGTAATTCTTGGAATAGAGAATAGAATCCAATATGTGGATGTCTTTCTAAATTTTGGATTCAATGAAAAACACATTCAGCTTCAATCATTTGTGTCTGCCTTCTTTTGTTACCTGCATAAAATTTTTACCTATGTCAGTGGGCCTAGTAAGCATAGTTTGATTTTTTCTAGAATTATAAAGATAACCCTAAAAACTTTGAATCATTTTGTTGCTAAATATTACCTAAATCATACGAAATGTATGTTTAGTGAGATGGGTCTTGACTTTTGTTTAATGTTCCTTTTTCTTTTGTGGGAAGTTTGAAGTCATGAACATTGGACATAAAAATGCTAATGTTTAAGGTCGAATAGCTTTGACAGAATGGAGAATGGATTAAAATTGACTCAATTCCTTGATAATTAATCTGAAGACATATTACCACATTCAAGTATGGGGTAAAATATGTAAACTATGACTTAAGAAATTTTGAATCTGAGGAATGATATGAAAAATGGGCTAAAAGGCATTAGAGGTATTATTTCATAAGAGTTAAGTTACCATTATTTAAAAACCCGTTAGGGGGTTGAATTATGAAGGTCCATTTAAGGGCATTGGATACATAGTCAAATAATAGCATATTTTGGATGCTAGGTTTGTTATGTATACTACTTATGCAATTCCCCCTAAGGGCATGTGCTTCATAGTCAGGAAAAAGAACTCTCTAAAATTTTACTTTTCTATTTCTAAAAAGCCAGTGAAATTTTATGGAGATTAAAATTTTCAAAATCATAGAGTCTGCTGTATGGAGAGAGGTAATTGAATAAAGAGAGGATATTTACAATCTAGATTGTCAAAGAATTGGATGAATGTCACACCTGCTAAGGTCTGACCCAAACTTAGGGAAGGGAAATATAAACCATAGACTTCAATACATTCAGAACATGAAAAAGAGTATTGGACAAATATGTTAAGGATGGGTATTTTTTCGATCCCTTAATATTTTCATTAAGAAAAATATGGAAAAAAGAGTTTTTCCTCCCAAGAATCAAATTACCACTATCTGACAAACCTTTTAGGGGGATGAATTATGTAGGGCCACTTAAGAGAATTGGCTACATAGTCACATAATAACATCTTATGGCTGATAGTTCTAATATATAGACTACTTATGCAAGGCCACCTAAGGGCATGTGCTGCATAGTCAGACAAAAGAATTCTCAGGTATCAAACATTTTCTGACCAGAAGTCAAGAAAAGGGTTATACAGATCTGAAAAATGTATGTTTAGGAGTATGACACATAAAAAATGGGTATTGTCCAATACATGAAGGAGATATATAGACCAATGCTAAACAAAATCATGGTGTGGCTGGATCATGAATTGAGGTACTAGACTTCACTACATATCCCCTAAGGATATCAATCAATCCATACATAGTTCTTGAAATACAGTTTAACATCATCTGGGATGAGAGTGTAGGAAATCTTAGTTTAGGGTCATAGAGATCAGACCATAATGATGAATACACTGTGTTTGTTTTATAAACATCATGTGAATGAAGACTAGGGTTTTCATACCACATTCATGTTTTCACAGGGGAGCGTTTCATCCAAGGGAATGAAAGTGGAATTTGGGGTTAGGCCCAATGAATTGGGTCTGGATTCGAGGGACGCTCGAATTTTCCAACCTATACCATAAGGATGGGAATCATGTGGAAAGTGGGTGCCATAGACCCAACGTGTTTTGTACTTCGATTACTTTTACAAGTATTTAGTTTGTTTTTATACATGTGTTTATCTTTCCATTATAGTGTAGATACTTCTGCATCCACTTTTTCTATGGCAATGTCCATAGATTACCTATTCCATCAAATGGTTATAGAAGGGACCATGCTATAATCAGAACCCTAAGATTCCATGATAGTAATCTTAAAGTAACATCCTATGGTTTAGTTACATCATTCTGAAAGGATGTAGATGATGTGTGACCATCAGGTGCTGGTGGCTGATAAGCAATGAGACTTCTCCTCCTGAAGTTCACACTTGATGATCTCTATCTATTGAGATCATGAGGACATACCCTCTTAATAGTAACACCACATATTTCTAGTGTCATTGTTCGTTCCTATCAACAGACATGTGTAATGGTCTCCTGACATGAGATCATTATCAATGATTGTCATTTAATTACGTACATTTGATATAAGGAGAAAACCATGGCGATAAAGTCATGGTGAGGTACATTGTATCATGTAAGTCATTAATGAGATGGCATTGATTGAATGATCGAGAAAGGATTTGTCACTTCCGAGTTCAGGAAGAGATATCTCGGGCCTAGTTGATTAGGATGGTTTCACCTTCATTAAATCCATTTCCATGGTAGTGGAAGGTAAGACCATCCAGACAAATCAACAAAAAAAAATAAAGAAAATAATGAATGATGACAGTAAGTATGAATTCTACTTTATTTAGATATCGATGACAAATATATTAGATTACATTGACCGTGTTCGTAGGAAGCCAGTGGTTTCATGGACTTTTCCTTATCTCTATAGGGGCCTCGATGGGTTGCTAGACCCCGCTCTAGATCGGTGATATTATTCACTGATATTGAGATAAGGTCCTAGAGGATCACACACGATAGCGCCTTCAGAATCTGCCCCATTCTGGAAATAGGAATTTAGAACATGGTGGGCCCCGCCAAAGGGTCCGACCACTATGCATGTTCTATGGATCACCAAAGAATAAATAAATTCATTAATTATTCGAGTTTCGAATAATTCGTTGAATTTATTTATAACATGTATTTATAAGTTATATAGTAAATACACCTATTAATATTATTCGATTGGATTTAGATATCCTAGTTTCATTTAATATTAGCAGGAGTAACGAGTCGAGTTGAAGACTCAAATTTATCATGTAATATATATATATATATATATATTATAATTAAGTGATAATTGTAAATATTATTTATGGCTTAATTTTATTTGTCATAAATAATTATTTATATCTCTTATATAGCGGACTTCTATTACATAGGGGTCGGGAACTGATACCGAGTGTTTTAACACTCCCTATATAAGTGAGAGAGATGCTTTCCCACCAGGCTGATTCATGTGTCAAGATTGAGAGCATCTCTCTCCTCCTAGAATTTAGAGAGAGTGTCTCTCAAGCAAAGAAGGATCTTCAAGGTCATCCATCCTGGATCGAAGCTTCCTCATTTTCGGTGATCATCGTTGCACTGAAGTGTGTGTCGAAGATCCGTGATAGCACCCGGATCTTAACGAATGGCACGCGAGCAGATTCGCGAGGCATGTGTGGATTATCTAGAGGGCTTTGACGTCAGATTCTTCAAGCAACGATCACCGACATCCTATGACAGAATTTGACACGTCAATTATGAACAATATAAACGTTCAGTTTAATTTCGTTTCTCCTTATCAACCTTGCGATATCCTCAAACCAAGCCAGGACAAGATCACCGGAGTTGACAGGGTTATGTCACTCCGTTGAAGTAGAAAATTTTAAAAATCTCGGCCCACCGGGATCCGTTGCGTAGTCCCGGTACCCAATAGTTGTATCAGATGGAGCGCAAGGTTTTTCAGAGACAAAAACATTAAAATGCATTAAATTTAATTGTGGGGTGTTAAAACTGTTCATTTGTATTTGACTGCACGTCATTTCGATTTCGAATGATCATGTTGCGATCATTTAAAATCTTAATCGGATCGACGTTAGAAGTTCTTGTTCATTAGATGTTTATCTCAAATTTATAACTAACATCAAAAAATATTTTTTATTATAAAATTTTATAATAAATAATTTATTATGTTAATAATAAATATTTTATTATATTTTTAAAATAATAAAACATATAAGGGAGGGAGACCAAGACCAAGACCCCAAATGGGGTCATCTTGCTTTTTTATAAAATAAAAAAAGGGTAGAAAAGACCCCAAAATGGGGTCCTCTACCATTATTTTATAAAAATAAAATATAAAAAGGGGATGAATTTTCATTTTAAGGGAAAAAATAATAAAAGGAAAAAAGGGAGGAAGACCCCTTTGGGGTCTACTCACGTGGAGCATGATAAGGGATGGCCAAACCCCAGAGCCTCCCCCCTGCCGGACCTCTCCCTCCACCGGACTGCCTCCGGTCTGACTCCCCTCGCTGGACTGCCCATACCCGGCTGCCCCAGATCCCGCGCCGGGCTCCTCTTCTGCACTAGATGCGGCCCACGCTGGGCCTCCCTCTCCCTCTTCAGGCCGGCCTCCCACCTCGCGCCGGCTACCGCATTGCGACCAGGCCACACCGGCTCTGTTCGGACGCCCCGAGCCCTCACCAGACCTCCTCCTGCCAGATCCTGGTCCCTCACCGAACCTCCTCTCGCTAGTTCCTGGACCCTCACCGGCCTCCTCTTCCGGTCAGCGCCGGGCTGGCTCCGTCCGGCCATTCCGGACCCTTGCTGGCCTCCTCCTCCGGGCCGCGCCAGACCGGCTCAGTCCGGCCACCCCGGACCCTCGCTAGCATCCTCCGAACAGGCTCCGTTCGTCCGCCCCAAGCCCACACCGGGAGATGCATCCGTCGCGGGAATCGTTGGACGTCGCGGTCATGCCGCGGTCACACTACGGTCACGCCGCAGTCAAGCCGAAGTTCCAAGACGAGATCCCACAGTGGTACGCAGTACCGCCGTACTCCTCTCCAACTAGAGGTAACCCTGGACTGAATTAATTTTAATTAATTTAGTTTTTTAAATTAAATTAATTGGAATTAATTTAGGGGTTTATGTTTTTTTAATATGAAAATATTAATTTAATTTGTGTTTAGAATTAAATTAATGGTTTAATTTAATTTAATTTTGGGAATTAAAATTAAATTAAAAAATTGGAACCAATAAAAATAAATTATTTGAATTTAATCAAACTCATTTAATTTATTAGAACACCGTCACATAATTTCAATTTATTGCAATTTCAATTTTTTATTTCACTTTTACTTCAACTGGTCTTGAGCTATTGAACGACCTGTGTATGTCTGGCATTTATTTATTTATTTAATTATTTATTCAATTTGTGCGATGATTGTAATATTTAATTAGATAAATGACAGTCTGTGAATCGTCTTTTAATTAAAATATGTATAAGGGCATGCGTGTCCATTGAATTGGTTTTAGTTTGTATCCTAGACCCACTCACCTGTGTGCGAGTATATTTGTAATTATTCAGTGATGATCAGAGAGGCAGACCTCACCACGTTGAGGTGGTAGTCCAGACAGGAGTTGGATGCTTTGCACTGGGGCCAGCAGTGACACGAGTCATCTATTGACTCAGGTGTGGATGCCCCTAGGAGATGAATGATCAATTATTGATCAAACATTATAGAATTCTCAGGACCATTCGGAATGCATGATTTACTTTACGCAAAGTTTATTATTTTATGCATCTGCATGATTATTCCATGATCACAGAGGATAATAAACAAGATAAAATGCATAAAGTTGTGACGAATAAATATTCTATTGAATGTTCAGTTGTGAGCGTGACAACCCAGTTTGAACATAATAAATATAAAATGATTATATTCGCCAATTAATATTAAAAAAATCCCTCAACGATATATTAAGTCAAAATGCCTTCCATTTGTCACATCTAAACAAAACAAGCTGTTGAGGTGCTCGTTAGCCTCAGTTGAGAGTTCCTTTTACTACCGGGGTGTTTTCATGAGAGAAATAGGTCGACATAACAAAAGTGAGTGATCAAGGATTAGCCTTAGCCAACTTATTATCACTTTAGAGGCAAGAGGTTGAGGGAATCAAGTTCAGAATCCAAAAGCGGGGACTTTACTCAACTACACAATGAACCACAAGAACAAGTGGTTGGCCAGCATAGCGCCTATCTTTAAACCCTCCATGTATTTTCGTAGCCCTATCTTGTAGACTACGAGGGAGGTTTATTGGATCCTTTCCACTACAATACTCAAGAGATAGAGTATACCTAATCTAATAGTTAGTGCTATTAAGGTTCATTAAAATAGTGGGATACATTAAATGATATAATAATTCATTAATCATAAAATGTCAAAAAGTAATCAAGACAAAGTACTAACTACTAAATGTTTATTTGAAGTATATTCAAAATTTCAATCACCAACACGACAAGTACATTATCATTGCGATCGATCTTGGATAAATAAAATATCCTGACCGACAATAACTTCCAGGAGTGGTACATGCGCTTGCGCATATTACTATGCCAAGAAAGTAAGTTATATGTGCTGGAATCCTCAATTCCTGGTGAGACTCCTCAAGGAGAAAGTAATACGGAAAAAAGATAAGAGGAAAAATCATGTAGATGATGCTCTTGATGTACAATGCATCATTTTGTCATCCATGTCCATCCAATTGCAAAAGAAATAACGAGGAAGAGAACTCCTACAATATGATTTCACATCTCCAAGAACTATATGAGGAGAGGGCTGGGAAAGAATGGTATGAGATCTTAAGTGTGCTTTATAAGTGAAGGCTAGAATAAGGGAACCAAGAAGGTCCTCACGTACTCAAGATGATTGGGTATATTGAGAGGCTTGAAGCCCTTGGGTTCAAACTGGACCAAGAACTAGCAGTGGAACTCATTATTTCCTTTTTACCGTCAAGCTTCTCGACTTTCATTGTCAATTATAAAATGAATTACATGACAAAGTCTATCCCGGATCTTTTGTCTTTAGTTCTCCATGCTGATAAGGAAATGAAAAACACCAATTCAACTGTCCTTATGGTGAACAAGAAAAACAAGGGAAAGGAAAATGTGTCTAAGGCCATGTCAAGGACAAAGACACCAATGCATTATCCTGCAAAGAAGCCAAATATTCAGAGGAAACGTAATGAGGAGGAATCTGTCTGCTTTGGATGTATAAAGAAAGGTCACTGGAAGAAGATTTGCAGAGCTGGGAAGAAGAAGAAAGCCGACGCTTCTACTTTAGGTATTTTTGTCATTGAATGCAATCTATCATTATCTATAAGTTGGGTATTGGATACGGCATGTGGCTCACACATTTGTATTCATATATAGGAACCAAGTAGGTCCAAGAAGATTGCAAAAGGTCAAGTGGATCTCCAATCTGGAAATGGTGCAAGTCTAGCGGCCTTGGTAATGGGAGACTATCACTTGACTTTACCAACTGGTTTGATTCTTGTTTTAAACAATTGCTATTATGTACCGTCTATTACCAGAAACAATATCTATGTGTCATGTTTAGAAACTATGGGTTTTTATTTCAAGTTTGGAAATAAAAGTTGTCTCTTTTATCGGGATAACATATGTTATGGTATGGTACATCTTAACAATGGTTTATATATAATAGATCTTGAAAACTCAGTAATGGAAATCAATGACAAAAATAACCAACATGACTCAAATAATTCCCGCCTATGGAAATTCATGCTTTGTCATGTAATCGAGAAGTGATTATGAAGATTACATAAAGAAGGGTATCTATAATCGATATATTTAGAACCCATAGATGTATTTCATGCTTGTTTATAAGGAAAGATGACCAAAGCCCCTTTCTCAAGAAAGGGAGAAAGAGCCAATGTAGTGTTGTAATTAATAAATATTGATGTATGTGGTCCATTTCCAGTAGAGGAATAGGGTGGTTTTCTATAATTCATTACTTTTACCGATGATTATAGTAGGTATGGCTATATCTAATTAATGCGGTATAAGTCAGATTCCTTTTGTTTTTTTAAGGAATACCAAAATGAAGTAGAAAACAAACTTTGTAAGAAGATAAAAGCACTTCGCTCATACCGAGGCAGAGAATATCTTAACCAAGATTTCATTGATCACTTGAAGGAGTGTGGGATAGTATCTAAACTCACTCCTCCTTATACACCACAATGGAATGGTGTTAGTGAAAGGAGGAATAGGACCATGCTCGACATGGTCAGATCAATGATGAGTCATACAACTCTTCCATTATTCTTTTGGGGATGCGACTTGCAGACAGTAGCATATACCATTAACCGGGTACCAACTAAAGCTAAAGATGGGATTCCATATCAGTTCTGGTATAGAAAGAAACCCAATCTAACACACATGCGTGTGTGGGTGTGAAATGCATTTTTAAAGACTTTAACAAGTGAAAAAATAGCATCTTGAAGGACTAAGTGCATCATTATAGGTTATCCTAAGGAAACTAGAGGATACTACCTATATAACCCTTTAGATAGTAAACTCGTTGTGGAACGATACCCAGCATTTCTAGAAAAGGATCACATTTCTACTGGAAATAGTGGGAGCGAGATTGGATTTGATGAAGTTAATTCTCCAGATGCACAAGAGTTGGTAGAGGAACAATCTCTATAAGAGAAAGTGGAATAAGAAATTGTTCTTGAGACATAGATACTGTGTAGGTCTATGCGAGAGGTTAGGGAACTAGAGCGTTATGGTTTTATTGTCACAGAGTCAGGTGACACAATAATCATTGAGGATGATGAACCTCTAACCTACAAGGAAGCAGTATAAGGAAAATAAGCTTCTACATGGAAAGATGCCATGAATTCTGAGATGGAGTCCATGTACCAAAATCAAGTTTGGATTTTGGTAGACCCTCTAGCTGATGTAAAGCCCATTGGATGCAAATGGGTATTCAAGAAGAAGATGGACATGGATGGTAAGGTTAATACCTTTAAATAAAGAATAGTTTCAAAGGGATTCAGACAACATCAAGGAATTGACTGTGATGAAACCTTCTCACCATTGGAAATTCTTAAATCCATCAAAATATTGCTCGCAATAGAAGCCTTTCTTAATTATGAAATTTGGAAAATGGATGTCAAAAAAGATTTTATAAATGGGATGTTGGTTGAAGACATCTATATGACTCAACCCGACGGGTTTCTTAAGTCAAAGAATGCAAATAAAGTATTCAAGTTGTAGAGATCCATTTATGGATTGAATTAGGCATCAAGATAATGGAATGTTCACTTTGATGAGGCCATAATAGATTTTTGTTTTGTAAAAAATGAATGTGAGCCATGTGTCTATAAAAAGGTTGAAGGGAATGCCATCATTTTCCTAGTTTTATATGTTGACAACTTATTAATCATGGGAAACAAGGTGCAAGTCTTATAGTCAGTTAAGACTTGGCTAAATGAATGCTTCTCCATGGAATACATAGGTGAAACAGCCTACATTCTAGGGATCAAGATCTATCGAGATATATCTCAAAGGATGTTTGGCCTAAGTCAATGTACATATATTGACAAGGTACACACAAGGTATAATATGGAACAATCCAAGAGAGGATTGTTACCTATGTCACATGGTGTAAATCTCTCCAAGAAAATTTGTCCACAAACATAGGAAGAGATTGAAAGGATGAGTAGAGTCCCTTATTCTTTCTATGTGGGTTATATCATGTATTTCATGCTATGCAATAGGTTTGATGTTGCCTTTTCTTTAAGCATGGTGGGTAGATATCTAACCAATTCAGGAGAGCTGCACTGGACAACTGTTAAAACTATTTTAAAGTACTTAAGGCGTACTAAGGATATGTTCCTGGTGTATAGAGGAGATGAGGAACTAGTTGTGAGGAGATACACCGATGATAGTTTCCAAACAGATCATGATTCTATGAAATCATAGTCAGGCTACATCTTCTGCCTAAATGGTGGTGCTGTGAGCCGGAGAAGCTCAAACAAAGTTGTGGTTGCTGATTCTACAATAGAGTCCGAATATATTGCAGCTTCCAATGTAGCAAAGGAAGAAGTATGGATACATAGCTTTATCTCAAACATTGGTGTTGTACCTAGCAGTGCAGACCCTATTCCAGTATGTTGTGATAATAATGCTTCAGTGGTGCTTGCCAAGGAGCCTAGGTCTCACCAGAGGAAAAATCATATTCCTCGGAAGTTTCTTCTCTTGAGGGATTTTACTCAAAGAGGTGAAGTAACAGTTAGTAGAGTAGCCACATAGGGCAACGTGGAAGACCCCCTGACTAAATCCATTTCTCAGCAGTATCATGATTCACATGTGAGAGCTAGCGGATTGAAACCTTTTAGCAGTTGGATCTAGTTCAAGTGGGAGTGTTGAAAGTGGGTTCCCTAGACCCAACTTGTTTTGTACTTTGATTACTATTACATGTATTCAGTTTTTTTATACATGTGTTTATCTTTCCATGGTAGTGTAGATACTTCTGCATCCACTTTTTCTATAGTAATGTCCTTAGATTACCTGTCGCGTCAAATGGTTATAGCAGGGCCTAGGCTATAATGAGAACCCTAAGATTCCATGACAGTAATCTTAAAGTAATGTCTTATGGTCCAGTTACATCATTTTTAATGGACACAGATGATGTGTAACTATCAGGTGATGGGGGCTCGTAAGCATTGAGACTTTATCTCATGAAGTTCGCACTTGATGATCTCTAGATATTGAGATCATGAGGATAGACCCGCTTAATAGGAACACCACATGTTTCGGGCGTCATTGGTCATTCCTATATATGGAAATGTGTAATGGTCTCCTGGATTGAGATCATTATCAATGAATGTCATTTAATTAAGTACATTTGACATAAGGAAAAAACCATGGCGATAAAGTCGTTTTGGGGTAGTTTGTATCAGGTACATCATTAATGTCCTGACATTGATTAAATGATCGAGAAATGATTTATCGCTTATGAGTTCAGGAAGAGATATCTCCGGCCTAGTTGATTAGGATGGTTTCACCTTCATTAAATACATGGCCATGGTAGTGGAAGGTAAGACCGTCCAAAAAAATCAACAAAAAAATAAAGCAAATAAAAATGATGGCATTAAGTATGCATTCTACTTTATTGAGATATCATTGATGAAGAGATTAGATTACACTGACCGTGTTCATTGGAAGGTAGTCATTTCTTTGAATTTTCCTTATCTCTATAGGTGCCTCGATGGGTTTCTAGACCCCTCTCTAGGTCGGAGATATTATTCACTGCTATTGAGATAAGGGCCTAGAGGGTCACACAAGATAGCGCCTTGAGAATCAACCCTATTCTGGGAATGGTAATTTAGAAGTTGGTGGGCCCTTCCAAAGGGTCCGAGCACCATGAAAGTTATATGGATCACCAAATAATAAATAAAATCATTAATTATTCGTGTTTACAATAATTCGTTGAATTTATTTTTAACATGTATTTACAAGTTAAATAGTAAATACACGTATTAATATTATTCAACTGGATTTAAATATCCTTGGTTCGTTAAATATTAGAAAGAGTAATGAGTTGAGTTGAAGACTCAAATTTATCACGTAATTTATTTATATGTTATAAGTAAGTGATAAATTGTGAATATTATTTATAGAAAAATTTTATTTGTCCTAAATAATTATTTATATCGCTTATATAGCGGACGTCTATTACATGGGGTCCAGGAAAATATACTATGTGTTTTAACACTCCCTATATAAATGAGCGAGATGCTTTCCCACCAGGATGATTCATGTGTCAAGATTGAGATAATCTCTATCCTCTTTTAATTTAGAGAGAGAGTATATCATACAAAGAAGGATCTTCAAGGTCATCCATCCCAGATTGAAGCTTCCTCCCTTGCAGTGATCACGCTGCGCTGAAGTGTGCGTCTAAGATCCGCTCTAGCACCCGGATCTTGAATAATGGAACGCTAGAAGATTCATTAGGCTTATGTGGACGATCTAGAGGGCTTCTACGTTAGATTCTTCAAGAAACGATCACCGGTGTCCTATGACAGACTTGCACACGCCAATTCTGAACAAGGTAAACATTCAGTTTAATTTTTGTGGTCCTTTTGAACCTTGCGAGATCCTCAGACCAAGCTTGGACAAGATCACCGGAGTTGACAGTCTTATGTCACTCCGGTGAAGCAGAAATTTTTAAAAATCCCATCCCACCACCTTCTAATGCATAGTCCCAGTACCCAACAAATCAATCCATACATATTTTTTAAAATACTCTTTGTATAGATTTGGTTCATACAAGTGAAAGGTGAAAGTGGAATTTAATGCAATGATGGTTTGACCCAAGATTAATGGTTCAGGCATTACCATGTATGCACGTAGTCTTTGAAATATGAAATTATTGGAAATCAGTGTAAATTTTTATTCCCTCTCTGGTGAGGGCATCAAAAATGTTGTAGTTTATTGTCATAAAGGAAAAAAGTGTGAATACTCTAAGGTCATATGCATCGACCTACACTGCACAGTTTAGTGTCATGTAGCTAGGACATAGGGCTATGCAGTTTAATGTGTTGATGTGAGGAAAATGGGGGACTGTATAGTTTAATGTCAAATAGAATTGACAATGGTGCTGCACAACTTAGTGTCATGTAGCAGTGGAAAAAGGGATGTACACAGTTTATAATCATGTGGGATGAAGGTGAACCAACGTGAAGATATTGGTTTTAGGCTGCTTCACAGATCAACATCATATGAGACAGGGGTGAACCGACTTGAAGAGATTGGTTTTGGGATGCTTCACAGATCATCATCATATGATACATAGGTGAACCGACGTGAAGAGATTGGTTTTGGGCTTAAACCTCTGGAGGTTTCCTATGTACCCAGCTAGAAGGTAAGGATCAAAGTCCACGTAGTTCCATTGAATAATGAATTGATTACCAAGATTCACTTGAGGACAACCCAAAGATGGTGTTGAGACTAACACATGGTTAGAAGCTCATAGAGGGTGTTATGGTTGAAGCTCACTCTAAGATCATGTGGGTCATGCTCGGTGTGAGAAACAATAGGTAACAAAAACCCTAACGATTCACAGTTTAATGTCATGTAGGATGTATAAGGGAATGTTTCAATGTTTAAATGACATGTGTCACAGACATGGGGTTCTTGGTAGTTTAACATCTTGATGCTAAGATGAATAGTTTAACGTCATGTTGGATGAAAAAAGAGGGGACACAATTTAACGTTATGTTGGACAAATGAGGATACAATGAAGTTTAAAGTCTTGCAGTTAGGACTATTGGTGCTGCACAGTTTAGTGTCATGTTGCAGGGACAAAATACTGTTTAACGTCATGTTGGACATTTTAAGGGACTTTTTTCAATTTTACGTCATGTAGGATGAATATGTGAATAGTATAATGTCATGTAGGAAAATACAGTTTTATTTCATGTAGGACGTTGGGTTGTAAAATTTAATGCCATGTAGCCAATACGATGGTTGTGTAGTTTAATGTCTTTCTGGACGTACAAGGAACTTTGTCACAGTTTAACGTCATGTGGGATGAAGAGGTGATCATTTTAACGTCGTGTTGAAAGAATATATATAGTTTAATGTCATGTAAGATGAATGGGTGTTGTACAGTTTAGCATCATGTAGCTAGGAAGTTGGTTATGTAGTTTAACGTCTTGCTAGACTTAAGTATTTTTGTTGCACAAAATACTTTTTTAAGAATCTAGAATTTGTTGGAGTTGTAATGAGTTATCCATCCATTGAGATTAAAGAATACACTCCATTGAGATTAAAGAATATGCTCCATTGGATTAAACCTTGTGTATTGAGTAAGGTCCTTCCATCTTTGTTTCAAGCATGGGAGGTGTCATTCCTTGTATCATTGGAGTTTTGAGAACCAATACCAATTCTCCTTGAATGAATGACCTAAGATGAACTTTTTTATTGAAAGCTCGTGCTATTTGATTCTGATAGACTTCCAAGTGGTGCAGGGTGAACAATCGTTTCTCATCTAATCATTCTAATTCATCCAATCGCGTTTGAGATTGTTCATCTGTAGATAAATGATCAAAAATGGCTACTTTGAACGAAGGTAATTAAACCACAATGGGAAAGACTAATTTTGTTTCATATACCAATAAATATGGAGTTGATCGCATATCAGTTCGGGTGGTGGTTTGATAAGAACATAAATCATGAAAAAGGATATCAGGCCATGATTTCTTATCTTTATCCACCATCTTTTTCAGTACATTTGAAAGAGTCTTATTGAAGGCTTCTATTTGGACATTGGCCGCTGCATGATACCAAGAGGAATGGTTGTATTTGATGTCGTATTCTTGATACAACTTCCTTACCTCAGTTGAATAGAAATTGGTGCCATTGTCCTTCAATATGGTATGAGGGACACCAAATCTAGTAATGATGTTAGACTTGATTAAGATAAAATTATTTTAGAAATAACTTCCTTGAGAGATATTGCCTCTACCCATTTGGAAAAGAAGTTAGTAGTAGTAATAATATACTAAAACTGTTTGGATGTAGCTTAAGGATAAGGTCCTACTACATCCATTCCCTATGTGGAAAATGGCCACGAGTATTTAGCTGTATAAAGAAACTCTGGGGGATGATGAATGAAGTTGGCACATACTGGCCAAGAATTACACTTCATAGTGAAATCAACACAATCTTGTATCATTGAAGGCCAAAAGTATCCATCCCTTCGAATTTGATCAGATAGTCTATGTCCAGAATGGTGGGCACTACAGACTCCTGCATGTACTTCATTCATGATAGCCATTGTCTCTTCACCATCAATGCATCTGAAAAGTATTCCATCAAAACCTCTTTTGTAGAGAATTTTCTGGTGATCTGGGCTATCATAATGAGTAAAATTAACCACATGTCGTTAGACATGTTCTTTCTTGGATCTATCTGGTGGGAGTGTTCCATTTTGAAGGTATTAACTTATATGTGTCATCCATCCCGTAGTATGACCATATCGTTCAGAAATGGGACTAATTTCATTGATTTCCTCTGTTCTGATTTGAACATAAGGTGAAACTGTATGACGGTGGGCATTGCTGATGACTGTTTCATCCCGATTTGGATATGCCAGAGCTATTGATATATTATCCAATGTATCATCTTGAGCAATTTGTGATCACCGGACATAAGAAAATGTCGGTTCCAATGGAAATTCCACCATTAACTCTCTGACGTAATCAAACAATGGGATTAACTCTTCTTTTCTAATCGCATAATCCCCATTGAATTTTTTTATTACGAGGTCTGAATCACCTTTCAACATTATGTGATTCAATTGTGCTTGAAACACCTATTCCAAGCCTATGATGAGAGCTTGATTTTAGGATTCATTGTTTGTCCCGCCTCCCAACAATAAGAAGGAATAGGGTAGTACTGCCTTTTCCAGGAAAATAAGTACAATTCCCAATCCAACTATGTTGAAATTAGGATCTTCCATTTTCTTCCATCTTTGACTTATAGAAGCCCCGTCAAAGTACATTTCCCGTGTTTGTAGACTATATTGAATAGTTAAGACTTCCTAATCAGGATGTTCAATATCTGAAGATGTATGTTATACTAAAGGGTGTTTAGCAAAGAAATCAGCTAGAGCTTGGCCCTTTATTGCCTTTTGAGGCACATACTGGATATCCAATTGCTGTAAAATAACTGCCCACCTTTTCAGATGTCTTGTAAGTAATGGAAGACTAAGGATAAATTTGAGTGGGTTATTGCGAGATACCAATTGGACATCATGATGTTGCAGGTAGTGTCTTAATTTCTGAACCACAATGATTAACTCTAGGAATCACTTTTCATTACTTGAATATCGATTTTCTTCTTCAAGCATAGTTCGACTAAGATATTAAAGGTTGTTTTCATTCCCAGCATCATTCTTTTGGGCAAGGAAGGATCCCAATGATCACTCTAAAGTTGTCACATAAAGAATAAGTGGTCTTCCCTCAACATGTGGCATTAATACCGGTGTACTCAAGAGATATTTCTTGATAATATTGAATTCCTATTGACATTCTTCGGTCCACTGGTAAGTGACTCCCTTCTTCCTCAATATGGTGAAGGGTAAACATTCGCCTTCCAAATTTGAGATGAAAAACAGAATATACGACAAGTGTCCTTGAAGTCCTCCTAATTCATTAAAATTTTGAGGACGTGAAAAACCAAGGATTGGCATTTTCTTCTCAGGATCGACTTCTATACCATGATGGCATACAAAAAATCCGATGAAATTTCCTATGGTTACCCCAAAAGCACATTTCAAGGGGTTCATCTTCAAATTGTGTTGTCGAAGTTTGTGGAATATGATTTCCAAATTAGCCAAGTGGTTATAACTTTGTCTAAATATAAGCACCAAATCATCCACATAACATTCAAAAAATTTCCCTAAAAAGGGTTTAAAGATACGGTGCACAACACATTGATATGTTGTGCCTGCATTCTTCAGGCCAAAGGGAATTACGCGATAGCAAAACTCACATTGAGGGGCTCTGAAGGATGTAGATTCTTCATCTTATAGAGCCATTTGGATTTGATTATACCAAGAATATACATCGATGAAGGAAAGTGACTCATAACCAGTTGTTGCATCAATTAAGAGTTCTGTGATCAGAACTGTAAAATCATCCTAAGGACAATTCCGATTAAGATCTCTAAAATCAATGCCAACTCTAATTTGTCCATTATTATTTTTCACAGGTACAATATTAGCGAACCATATGGGATATTGAAATTCTCTGATGAAGTTATCTTTGATAAGCAAATCCACATCAACTTCAATTTTGGAAGCATAAGTTGTGTGTGTTCTTCTAGCGGCTTGTTTAAATCCTCAACATTCTTATTAAAAACCCAAATGATGAGTAGAAACATCAGGATCAAGCCCATGAATTTTTGTATAGTTCCAAGTAAATATATCTCGATATTTCCTTAAAAATGAAATATAAATTTTTTGTTCTTCAAGAGTCATGGCCGCAATAATTAAAGTGGGGCATGCATATTCTTTTGTACCAAGATTTATTTCTCGGAGTTCATCCAGAGTAGTAGAGATACCCTCTTCAAATGTTGGGGGATCATCCTTGAGATCTTCCTCTTCTTCTTCAACACATGTTATTTCTTCTGTTTCTACATGCATAGTAAATGATGAAGCATAATTTCCCTAATTGGGAGATATGTTAAAATTTGAACATCTTGAAGAGGAGGCTACCATTTCTGACCCTATTAACGATGAAGGGTCTTCTTGGATAATAATGAGGAGATAATGGATTGAGAATCGACATCATTGAAATGCACGGCCGATTTTCACCTATCGACCGGTCAAAATTCCGGTGCTCTGCTAATGTGTATAGTAGCACTCGGGTCGAATCCTCGGCGATGATACTTTGTAATAGTCGTTTGTTTTTAGTTGATTGTATTTTGATTAGGGGGGTTTGTTTGTAGAGCTTAATTGAAATGATTTATGGATGATGTTTGATTTACCAAATTGATAAAGATTGGGGTGAGTTCATCATTGGGGAGTTAAGCATGTGATATCCTTGAGCCTTACTTTGTATTGCATTAAATTAACACCCATGTCATAAGTTGAAGTTGATTGGAATTCCTAAGTGTGAAGGCTTTAATCCAAGCCTTAACTTAACTTAGGGTTCTAATCTCAATCAAATATTATTTATGGTAGTGTATTTATGGTTCCAATAATCCATGGAAACCACTCATTAAACAAAACATATCATTAATCCATGACATATTAAGATTAACATACACAATATTAATTTAAAGAATACTCATCGAGCAAAAATCTCAATCACTTAACATCCCCGAATTATAACTCGCCCCAATGAGAGATTTACTCAGCCATTTGGATGTTTAATATTCAGGTTAAAATAATTATGATGATAAATTAAGAATAGAAGAAAAATAAAGGGATTAGAAAAGAGTGGTACATTGACACACACACACGAACGATGATGATAATTAAAAACGGATTTTCGATTGAATGAGGAAGAAAAATAAGGGAAGGGGATTCAACGGAATTTAAACTATTTTAGGAACATAAATATTAAACTACAGAATGTGGATGAGAATAAGAGATATTGAAGAAGTAACTTGCATTAAAACAGAATTACAAAGAAAGAGAATTACAAGATTACAAAAATGAAGAACACAAAAGTAAGTGAAAACAAAGAGAGGAGGAAAGGTATCTAAAGTGAAAACATGAGTATGGAAGGTCCTCCCAAGCCTTTGGAAAGGCTTTGGTCGTTCCAATATGATATCCTCTCTTCTGAAATGCCAACCCCTCTCAAGGAGAGAAGGGGAGAGTATTTATAGCCCAAGGAGTGGACTGTTTGCATTCCCAATCTTTCCCTCCACTTGTATCGCCAATTTGGCTATTCGGATAGCCGAATCTTCAAATATCGCCTTCTTCAAAGTTTTAGAATATAATGTTGGCCGACTACTCTAAAATTTGGAGTCATTTGTAATTAAGGATCAAACGTTATGGCTGGTGGATTAAACAAAGTTAAACTGTCCATTTCAATCCAGTCTTTTTGAAGTCCATAATGTGAAATGGTTTTTGAATATGATGATTCCTTCAAATCCGAGTGGTTTCTTCAAAAACGTCGGCCGCCTATATCTCCTCTTTCACACTGCAAAATCTCAGCTCTATTTGATGCTTACATCAGGAGATATGTCATGCATACTATACTGATTTTAATTCTCGTCCAGAATGGTGGGATCGACTTAAAAGATTTATTTGGGACCCTTGTACTTGGATTTGGGCCTTGAAATTTTTATCCAAGATGACATGTAGTGTCCCCCAAATTATGGTGGATAGTTAATGTTTTTGGACTTCTGGACTGAGCCCAGTAAATCAATCTTCAAGTCTGGTCCAGTTTGTTCACAGATTATTTGGTCTTGTTTGTGAGGACCATATGACCCTTCAAATGGCAGAATTGGATCATGGTTCCTTCTAATGAAATGTTCTATATTGAAAGGAGAATCCTAAAAAAAATAACCACACAATTTGGATCAGTATAGTGACAGTTATTATTACATCATTAAACTGACTCTATTGGACTACTTCTAAAAATGCTCAAAAATTATATTTAATATTAAAACATTAATATTTCACACAAATTATGCACATTTCATATAAAATCAGTAAAGGGGGAATATAATAAGTCATGAAAATATTAATAACATAAACTCCCCCACACTTAGTTTTGTGCATGTCCTCATGTGCAACAAATATATAAACATCGCAAAATCATTTTCACTCACCAACATATATTAAAATTTTGTTTTCTCCAATCAGGGAAGGTTTAGACTATTTCACTCATCCATATTGAATTCCATCACAAATTTGGTTCAAAATAATGCATCAGAAACAATTCATTTTTTCATGTTCAAGGTTTGAATTGGAAAATGTAGGCACTCAAAACTTACTCCTCTCAAGATGATAAAAATGTATTTTAGGAGGTTCACTCTTTCACCAATAAAAAGTGAAAATAAAGAGTTTGTAAGAGATCTCAGCTTCCATTCCCAAATCTAATGTGTACAAGAATCAAGTGGTCTTTTAAGGGGTTTTTCAGTGGCTATGGGATGGTAGGTATATAATGTCCAAAGTAAAAGAGGGGTTAAAAACACCAACATGGAAAAATCAATGCATATTTTTTTTAAATTTGATTTGAAAGGAAATAGAAACACATATTTAAAAGGGCATGAATGTGTGATGAATGAAAAGTGAGGGAGATAGAAAATCGAATAGGCTGAGATGATGGAATATGTACAACATGGAAGACTTCCAATAATGACACAATACAAGATGATTCAAGTGTTCTTTTTTTTCTCTTTTTTTGCTTTTTTTCGAATGTTGTGATTGAAACAAGTCTCACAGTAATCTCCCATCCCATGGTTGATCTCCTCATGGAACTAATTTTAGTAGTTATAACAAAATCAAAGGTTGATGATGAATGATTTTTGACCCACCCAAGACACAACCCATTCCATTTTTTTTTATTTTCATTTTTTTTAATATAATTTTTTTTTCATTTTTTTGAACACTTTTCAATGACTTTTGTAAAAATGAAAATTACACATATACACCCCAAAGCTAACAGAATTACAACCTCTCCCCCACACTTGAATGGATGCTTGCCCTCAAGCATATGATGACACATTGGAAATCAATGAATGTACGCCCAAAAATGAAGTCCATTCCCCCCACACTTAAATTTCAATAAATTGTACAATGAAAATACATGAAGATGTTGGGTGGGACAAGGTATTAGGCTTGTAATGTGGCTATAAAAAGATAGGTTTTCATAGGATCAAAGGGGCTTTCAAAAGTAGGATCAATGTAAGGGTAACGGGAGGCTATTTGGCTATTCTGATTCTCATGTGCCTTAGAAAATGCCTCTATCATATTAATGCACACAAAAGATGGAAATTCAGCTCGACGATCCAAAAACTCAAGACTTACAATCAGTGGTGAAGACAGACAATGAAAAGGATGGCCATAGATGACCTTGGCATGAAGGCTAATGTTATTTCTCACGGTAGGGGAGAATCATTTTCCACCAAAAATTGTTCATTCAAAATGTTTGTTATTGACACAAAATTGTTTACCCAAGTGTGAGATAAAAATTCAATATATTTGAGTTTAAAACGAGCCTTTTGACACCCCAAAATGGTTGGACAGAATTTAAATATTGGATGATGAGTAATTATGACACACCTTTTTTTTTAATTTTCATTTTTTTAATTAAATGTTTTTTAATTTTTTTTATTTTTAATGACACATCCACACAAAAGAGAAAATAGAAAAAAGGTTGTGGAAGAATGTTGTAAAAAAATGAGAGGGAGAGAGGAAGAAGAAGAAATAGAGAGATGAAGAGAGGGAAGAGAGATTGAGGAGAGAGAGAGTTAAAGGGAAAGAGGTGCCCCCTGGTTTGGATTTGGTGGGTCGTCGTTTCCATCTAGTGGTGGGTCAATGGAAGTCGATGTGGAACCTGAAGTGAATGGCCTCTCATGGTGATGCTTTAACCAGTGTCCATTTACCATGAATGTTCTTTTTGAAGAAGGTTCTTGGACTTGCACTACACCAAATGGGTAAACATTAGTAATAATAAAAGGTTCATCCCAACGAGAATTGAGCTTACCTGGGTGACGTCGAAATCGAGAATTCAAGAGCATTACCTTTTCACCTTCATGAAATACCTTTCGAAGAATGTTCTTTTCATGGAGTGACTTTTACTTTTCTTTGTAGAGAATGGAGTTCTCATACAAATCGAGTCGAATCTCCTCCAATTCAGTCAACTGCAACAATCTTTCTTCACCAGAGTTTTCACAATCAAAATTACAAGTTTTGACAGCCCAAAATGAATTATGTTGGATTTCAACTGGTAAATGACAGGCTTTACGAAAAACTATCCTAAATGGAGACATCCCAATGGGTGTCTTATAGGCTGTTCGATAGGACCAAAGTGCTTCACCAAGTCTATCGGGCCAGTCTTTTCTTGTGGGCTTAACAATTCTTTCAAGCACTCTTTTCACTTCTCTGTTAGAATGTTCAGCCATTCCATTTGTTTGAGGGTGATATGCAGTGGATGTTTTATGTACAACCCCATTCTTTTTCAAAAGTGACTACATGGTTCTATTATAGAAATGAGTTCCTAAGTCACTTATCAAATCACGTGGTGTTCCGAATCGATGGAAGATATGGGGTTTGAGGAACTCACTCACAGTTTGAGCATCATCATTCCTAGTGGGTTTTTCCTCGACCCACCTAGAAACATAGTCAACGGCAAGGAGAATGTAGGATAATCCATTGGAAGGGGGAAAACGTCCCATGAAATTGATGCCCCAAACATCGAAAAGCTCACAGAAGATTAATGGCTTTTGAGGCATTTCGTTTCTTTTGGAAATTGTGCCAAACTTTTGGCAAGTGGGACATGATTGATAGAACTCGTGTGAGTCCTTGAAGAGTGAAGGCCAAAAGAATCCAGAATCTCAGACCTTTTGAGAAGTCCTTTGTGGTCCAAAGTGGCCACCTCCAGGCATTGAGTGGCAGAATTCCAAGATGGAGGATTGTTTAGTTTCATCAACACATCTCTTAATTACCATGTCAGCCCCAGTTTTCCAAAGTTTATTATCATCCCAAAAATAATTCTTTGAATCACTTTTCATCTTTTATTTTTGTTCTTTTGAAAATTATTCAGGGAAAACACCAGAAACCAAGTAATTGACAATTGGGGCATACCATGGTAACTTTGGAGTGAGATATGAGAGGTGTTCAGTTGGAAATTCAGGATCAATTATTTCAGAATGAGAAGAATTAGAAATTCTACTCAGGTGGTCAGCCACATGGTTTTCTTTTCCAGGTTTATCTTTTATCACAAGGTCAAACTTTTGGAGCATTAAAATCCATCTTATTAGCCTTGGTTTGGAATCAATTTTCTTAAGTAAGAACTTTAATGCTGAGTGGTCTGTGAAGATGATGATTTTGGCACCTAAGATATAGGGCCGGAATTTATCCAAGTGAAAAACCATAGCCAAAAGTTCTTTTTCAGTCACAGTGTAGTGTGATTGAGTTTCATCCAATGTTTTTGAGGCATAAAAGATGACATGAGGAATTTTTTCTCTTCTTTGACCAAGAACAGCCCCCATGGCCCTCTCAGAAGCATCACACATCAATTCAAATGGTAAGGACCAATATGGGGGTTGGATTATTGGAACAGATGTGAGAGAAGATTTAAGTTCAATGAAGGCTCTCTTGAAAGCCTCATCAAAATTGAATGTGACATCATTTTAAAGTAAACGAGTAAGTGGGAGGGAAATCCTGCTGATGATCTGAATGAATCGCCGATAGAAACCGGCATGACCAAGGAAGGACCGAATGTCTCGAACGGATTTGGGTTCAGGAAGTGATTGGATCACCTCAATTTTGGCTGGATCAACATGGATACCCTCTTGAGAAATTATGTGCCCTAGAACAATCCCATTTGAAACAATGAAGTGACATTTTTCAAAATTCAGCACAAGGTTGCACTTGACACACTTTTGAAGGACCAAAGAGAGTGAATGTAAGCAAGATTCAAATCACTCTCCATAAATGGTAAAGTCATCCATGAAGACCTCCATGCAATTCTCAATGAATTCAGAAAAGATACTCATCATACACCGCTGGAATGTTGCAGGAGCATTACAAAGGCTAGGAGGCATTCTCCTATAGCCATAGGTTCCAAAGGGGCAAGTGAATGTGGACATTTCTTGGTCTTAAGGTGCGATTGGAATTTGGAAGTAGACGGTGTAACCATCAAGAAAGCAATAGTGTGACTTTCCAACTAATATCTCAAGAATTTGGTCAAGGAAAGGAAGTGGGTAGTGATCTCTTCGTGTTTCAGCATTCAATTTGTGATAATCGATGCACACACGCCATTTGTTTTTCACTCGAGTTGTGACCACTTCTCCATGTTCATTTGTGACAATTGTTATCCCGCCCTTCTTAGGAACGACTTGAATTGGACTAACCCATTCACTATCAGAAATTGGGTAGATAATACCATCTTGAAGAAGCTTGGTAATCTCTTTCCTAACTACCTCAAGTATGAGTGGATTGAGTCTTCTTTGAGGTTGGCTAATTGGTTTGGATGATTCCTGTAGATGGATGTGATGCATGAAAAGGGCAGGGTTGATTCCTAGAATATCCTCTAGGGTCCAACCTAAGGCATTTTTGTTTTCCTCTAACACTTGAACAAGTTGGGACTCCTTAGTTTCAGAAAGTGAAGCATAGATAATGACAGGGTAGGAGGGATCATGGAAAAGGAATGCATACATGAGGTGTGAAGGAAGTGGTTTTAGATCAGTTTTAGCCTTGATTTGAGAGCTAGATAAGTTAGGAGCAGGAGAAGGGATTCCAGATGGGTTTAGATCATTTTCCTCAACACTGTCCAAGGTGGAGCAGTAGAGATCAGAGTTGATGTGGGATTCAAGAGAGTTTTCAAGTTCACTTTGATTGATGGAGTCTAAGAAAGAAAGGTCAACATCAACTTCTCCATTTATAACTTGGTTAATCATTGAGCAGATTTTATAGTCTCCACTATCATTAGAACATGATGATCATGAAGAAATGGAGGTGAGTTGACTCTTAGAAGTGTCATCAGATGCATGAATAGAGAATGTAGAGTGATTCTCTGATGGGTATCGCATGGCTTGAAAAATGTTGAACTTGACCACTTGGTCACCAAATTCCATGGATAAGATGACCGAATGGACATCGATCTTGGTTATAGAAGTCATGAGGAATGGTATTCCTAGAATTAGGGAAGATCGAGAAGAGGTCGTCTCACTTTCCATGTCAAGGACATAGAAATCAGCTGGGAAGATAAGATCATTGACCCGAACAAGAACGTCCTCAATTATCCCCTCAGGAATGGCAGTGCTTCGATTGGATAATTGAATGACAACACCCGTTGGGTGAAAGGGACCTAGACCAACATTGGAGAAAATGGATTTGGGCATGAAATTTATTGAGGCTCCAAGGACTATGAGTGCATCATCAAAGTTGGAACTCCCTATTTGACATGGAACCGTGAAGGTCCCTGGATCTTTGTACTTCATGGGAATGGACTGTTGGGTTGAAACATTTTCAATGTTCCTATGTTGCCTCTTATGGGTGTACAATTCCTTAAGAAACTTGGCATACTTAGGGATTTGTTTGATGGCATCTAAGAGGGGGATGTTCACTTCAACACGTCTAAACATGTCAAGCATTTCAGGATCAGATTCAAAGGACTTCTTAGGCTTGGAGATGGCTTGAGGAAAAGGAATTGGGTTCCTTAGAGGAATGTAAGGAGGTGAAGGAGTGGATTCAAGTTCCTTTTCCATATTTTTGTTCTTTTAATTTTCTAGATCAACATCGAAAGAGGAGGTAGAGGAATCAACATGGGGCATAGCAATTTTCTTTCCCGGTCTAAGTGCAATTTCACTTACATTACCCTTAGAGTTGGGTAATGGTTGAGCTGGGATTTGGGACGAATTTGATGGTTGTTGCTGGCTAAGGTGGGATGCAAGTTGACCTATTTGGGTTTCAAGGTTCTTGAGGCTAGAACGTGTGGAGGAAGAAAGATCCTCTACAGCACTTTCCCATGGTTGTTTAGAAGAAGTGGCTTGTCCCAAATTGGGTTGGCCTTGATTTTGGTTCTTGGGAAAGGGATTGTATTGGGTGGGGAATTGGGAAGGCTCATTAGGATAGTGGAATCCAGGAGGAGGATTGTTCCTTTGGGGTTGAGGAACAAAAGGATAAGGTTGATGGATGTTACCACCACTTTGACCATATTGTAACTGGTTTGGATTTTGATGAGGGAACTGAGGAGGATGAGAAATGGGATTACCATACCTCAGAGGTGGGACAAAGGTAGAAGAAAAGGGCTCAGAGTGGGGTTGGATGAAGTTTCTAACAAACTGACCTAATTGTTGAGGGTTGAAGTTTCGCTAGCATATGCCGCATTGAGCTCCATTGGACTAGATGAATCAGATGGATCATCTTGAAGTTGTGGACATGTGTCAGTCGGATGAGTTGGTGAGTTGCAGATTCCACAGTTCTTGACAGGCCCAGTGAAAAGAGATTGTTGAGGAGAGGAGTTTGGGGCTTTGGAAGCCACAGCTAGTTGACGCACAAGACCTGTAAGTTCACTCATCCACTCAGTCATTTTGTTGGGATCTATGTATTGATTCTCTTGGGCTTCTTTCACTTGATCTTGTGCTCGAGTATGGAATTGCAGCGTGTTTTCAACCATGATGCTTATGAGTTCTCGTGCAGCTGCAAGAGTTTTGTCAACAAGAGAACCGCCACTTGCGGCATCAATGAGAGTACGCTCCATAGCCACTAACCCCTCATAGAAGTATTGGATCAAGAGTTGGTCAGGGATTTGATGGTGTGGATAAGTTGCCACAAGCATTTTGAACCTCTCCCAATACTCATAGAGTGATTCATTAGGGAATTGACGGATGTCGCTTATTTCTTTTCGGATAGAAGCTGTTCGGGAGCGGGAAAGAACTTCTCAAGGAAAAGTCTCTTCATGTAAACCTTTGAGTTTATGGAACCAGGTTGGAGGTAGTAGAGCCAAGACTTGGCAGAATCTGCTAGGGAAAAGGGGAAAGCTCTAAGATTGATTTGTTCTTCAGAAACCCCTTGAGGTTTCATGGTTGAGCAGACCACTTGGAACTCTTTGAGGTGAAGATGAGGATCCTCACCAGCTAGACCATGGAAATGAGGAAGAAGATGAATCAAACCCGACTTGAGTTCGAAGTAAGCCTCTATGTTTGGATATTGAATACCAAGAGATTGGTAATTCATATCAGGGGTAGCGAGTTCTTTTAGGGTTTTTTCCCTAGGATTGGCCATTTCAATTTCAATTGGTTGGATGAGGACTGGTTCTTGAATTATTTGAGTATCTCTTATGTTCCTCCTAAGTTGGTGAAGTGTTCGCTCAATTTCAGTGTCAAACAAATCCGAGGGATTTTTTGGAAGGCTACGGGGCATTCAGAGAGATTTTGGAAGAAAGAGGAAGATGGTTTTTTTCTTTTTATTTTTTTTCAATTTATGATTTTTAAGAGGAAGACGCGGTTTTCTTTGTGTTTTTTTCAATTGTTTTTTTAAAATTTTGTTTTTTTTTTGTTTTTTTTTTGACAATAACCAGAAACGAATGACAATTTAAAGCACCATCCCCAGCAATGGCGCCATTTGAAACGCACGGCCGATTGTCGCCTATCGACCGGTCAAAATTCTGGTGCTCTGCTAATGTGTATAGCAGCACTCGGGTCGAATCCTCGGCGATGATACTTTGTAATAGTCATTTGTTTTTAGTTGATTGTATTTTGAGTAGGGGTGTTTGTTTGCAGAGCTTAATTGAAATGATTTATGGATGATGTTTGATTTACCAAATTGATAAAGATTGGGGTGAGTTCTTCATTGGGGAGTTAAGCATGTGATATCCTTGAGCCTTACTTTGTATTGCATTAAATTAACACCCATGTCATAAGTTGACGTTGATTGGAATTCCTAAGTGTGAAGGCTTTAATCCAAGCCTTAACTTAACATAGGGTTCTAATATCAATCAAAACTTATTTATGGTAGTGTATTTATGGTTCCAATAATCTATGGAAATCACTCGTTAAACAAAACATATCATTAATCGATGACATATTAAGTTTAACATACACAATATTAATTTAAAGAATACTCATCGAGCAAAAATCTCAATCACTTAACATCCCCGAATTATAACTTACCCCAATGAGAGATTTACTCATCCATTAGGATGTTTAATATTCTGGTTAAAATAATTATGATGATAAATTAAGAATAGAAGAAAAAGAAATGGATTAGAAAAGAGTGGTACGTTGACACACACACACGAACGATGATGATAATTAAAAACGGATTTTCGATTGAATGAGGAAGCAAAAGAAGGGAAGGGGATTCAACTGAATTTAAACTATTTTAGGAACATAAATATTAAACTATAGAAGGTGGATGAGAATAAGAGATATTTAAGAAGTAACTTTCATTAAAACAGAATTACAAAGAAAGAGAATTACAAGAATACAAAAATGAAGAACACAAAAGTAAGTGAAAACAAAGAGAGGAGGAAAGGTATCTCAAGTTAAAACCTGAGTATGTTATATCCTCCCAAGCCTTTGGAAAGGCTTTGGTCATTCCAATTTGATATCCTCTCTTCTGAAATGCCAACCCATCCCAAGGAGAGAAGGGGAGAGTATTTATAGCCCAAGGAGTGGATTGTTTGCATTCCCAATCTGTCCCTCCATTTGTATCGCCGATTTGGCTTTAACGACAGCCAAATCATCAAATATCTCCTTCTTCAAAGTTGTAGAAAATAATGTTTTACGAATACTCTCAAAATTGGGAGTCATTTGGACTTAAGAATAAAACGTTATGGCTGGTTGATTAAACAAAGTTAAACTGTCCATTTCAATCCATTCTTTTTGAAGTCCCTAATGTGAAAGGGTTATTGAATATTAAGATGCCTTCAAATCCGAGTGGTTTCTCCAAAAACGTCGGCCACCTATATCTCCTCTTTCACACTGCAAATGCTCAGCTCGATTTGATGCTTACATCAGGAGATATGTCATGCATACTATACTGATTTTAATTCTCGGCCAGAATGGTGGGCTGGATTTAAAAAAATTATTTGGGCCCCTTATACTTGGATTTGGGCCTTGAAATTTTTATACAAGATGAAATTTAGTGTCCCCCGAATTATTGTGGAGAGTTAATGTTTTTGGACTTCTAGATGGATCCCAGTAAATCAATCTTCAAGGCTGGTCCAGTTTGTTCACAGATTCCTTGGTCTTGTTTGTGAGGACAATATGACCCTTCAAATGGAAGAATTGGATCATGGTTCCTTCTAATGAAATGTTTTATATTTAAAGGAGAATCCTAAAAAACAAGAACCACAAAATTTGGATCAGTATAGTGACAGTTAATACTAACACATTAAACTGACTCATTTGGACTACTTCTAAAAATGCTCAAAAATTATATTTAATATTAAAACATTAATATTTCACACAAATTATGCACATTTCATATAAAATCAGTAAAGGGGGAATATAATAAGTCATGAAAATATTAATAACATCAATCATCATTCATATCTGAAATTTCTATAACTTCTTCTGTCCTGGTTGATGAAGTATATAATTACTAGATTTCAGTGGATGAAATAAAGACTTTTCATTTGAGATTTCATCATTACTTGGTGAATCAAAAATTTCTCCCATGCTGTCTCAATTGATTGTTGTAATTGACATTATGGAAGTTTCTATAAGACTATTTGGATTTGGGTCTATCCTGTCAATTTGACTGATAGGCAACACATAATCTGTACTCACATGTATGAATGGGTTTATTGGAATCTTTTTCAATCCATAAAGAGCAATAAATTTGGTAGCCCACTTTGTCATGGATTTCACTTTCCCTTCCATGTGATAGAATTCTTCCTGAATGAATTGATATTCACATGTTTTTAATGGGGCTTTACCACCATACAATGTCCCAATTTGGTCATTGAAACAATATTTGAGATATTGATGCTAAGGAGAAGGTACGACCACATGTTGATGTAGCCAAGGTCTTCCAAGTAAAATGTTGAAGGCTGTGTCATGACAAACAACCATGAAATCTGAATTGGATACAAGGTCTCCAAACTAAGTTCTGAGTGTAATCTCGCCTAAAGGATCTTGTTCATTTTTATCATATCCTTGCAACAGTAGAGTTGAAGGAGATAAATCAGATTTGGTGAGGCCTATTCGACGAAGTGTATGAATAGGGATGAGGATGACTCATGAACCATTATAAATGAATGCTCTTCAGATGTCTACATCATTGACCTTTACAGATAAATAAAAAGGTCTAATATGTACATTCACAACGTCATCTTCATTTTCATCTATAAAAGATATCACTGCATGACATTCTTCATGGCCATTCTCTATATGGTAGACTTCAGCTGCAACAATTTTAGTTCTGAATTTCTGAGGACCTGACAAGGCCTCAATAAGTGCCTCCCAATGATCCTTTGATATATTCAAGGCATCCAGAATTGATATCTTGGGAGGTACTTGGGCCAAATGTTTCATGACATCATACATTTGATCAAAAGGTCTATGTTTCCCAGCAGGAACATGTGGCATCACAGGTGTCTTAGATGTTGATGCTTTGGAAGTATATGAATCTTGTATCGGGGGGTAGGAGTTGAAAATACTCCTGGATTTGGAATATTAGACTGACTAGGTCTATTTATTTGCTGAGAGGAATAATGTTTAACTTCCAATTGATCCTCCAAAATAACTATGCCAGGACTGAATCTACCATGTGTGGAAGAACTTGCATGTTCTTGTTGAGACCACTGAAGGGTTCTGCCATGAGTTTCTTCTACATATACAGTTCTAGAAGGGGTAGTTTTGAAATAGTGTCTTCTAGAATATCCACATCTTCCTATGTATCCTAGACCTCTGGAACTCCCTCTAATTCTTCTTTTTGGTTCATGGAATCCATGCTCATCAAGATTGAAACTATGACTGGAATAAGGATATGTTAAATGAATCATGTTAACAGAACCAAAGATAAACTCTTCATCTGATGAAGTTTCTACCTGATTAGCTAGTTTAGGCTATGCCGTTTGGTGGGGCAGTGCCCGTACTTTTGAAGTAGATGGCATAAAATCTTCAAGAGTCAATTACAACATGGGATTTGACAGGAGCTCATCTTCTTCTGACTGCTCTTCTTTCTTTGAATTATGCCTCTTATTTAAATATTTTCCCACAGATGAAGAGGGTTTTTCTATGGCATTCATACTAGAAGACACAATTGGTTTCTTCAATTGCATTCGTAAAATGAAATGAGTTCGGATGATCATTTTCTGGACCATCCAATCATCATATTTCTATGCATTTTTCCTTTGACTTCTTGCATTCGCCTTCTTCCTCTAGATCTGTAGCAGTAACACATGCTACCTAGGATGACAAACTTTTCAGATTTACCTGTCCCGAGACCACCATCTTTTTTAGGTGGTATTGTAAGACAAAAAACTCCTGAATGGGATTCCCTAACATCTGATGAAATGGGAAATAGTTGGGAAGGTCTTCATCTCCCTCCTTGTTAGGCCTTTTAGGCCTTGGAAACTGAACCAAATTATTTTCCATGGCCAATGTGAAGTAACCCGGAACTTATTCATTATGGAAAGAATAAACTTTGTTCTTCAATGCCTCAAATTGTTTCCGTCTTTGACCTCTTTGATAATCTTGATGAAATGGCCTCTGTTGTTGACGTTCAGGAGGTGGATCCCTTCGATAAGATGATTTTCTTGATGTGGAAGCAGGTACAAGCACTTGTTTAAGTGTAACTATAGCGGTCTCTACAGTACCCATTATCTTTCCTGGAATAGATGGAATTACACGAGTTTTAGCCTTAGTCTTCATAAGAGAATCTCCAATATGTTGAGCAATTGAAGTAAGGTCTCAAAACCATCCTGTGTATTTCATAGGGATCAACGGTGTGCGTAATTCATCATGCCAATTTACTACACAGATTGGCAACAATTCTTCTTGAGGGAGTGCTAAGACAAATGAATATTTTAATCCCTTCCAGCAAGAAATGAAATCCGAAACTCTTTCCTTCTCCCTTTTCATAAAATTTATAAGATAAAAAACTATTGTCTTTTGCAAATTTGAGCTGAATTGAAAAAGGAATCGTTGATGGAGATCCTCCCATCAGGTAATTTCTAGGGATTTCATGCTTGTATACAAGACAAAGGTGTGTTCTTGTAATGACTGTACAAAACACATGAGTTTAACTGCTTATTTTTGTTGAGGTGTTCCCATCATAGTATCAGAATGTGAAACAAAATGTGTTAAGTGTTGTTCTAGGTCTCCCGAACCATTAAAAATTGGGAATGTGGTACTTGAAAATTTTGATGGAGGAGGAATTGCATCAAACCATTCAGGTTAAGATCTCTTCTCTGGTTGAATTTGTGCTCGTTTTCCCTCCATAGATTCCAACCAAGCTCTTAATGACTCAATGGTAGTTATTAACTTTTGAGAAACGTCTGGTGGAACTTAGACCTGAGCAGGTGCAATAACTGGAGCTTGGACAGGTATTGTGGCTGGTACTGCAACTGATGGTAGCACTACTGGTTATTATTGTGGATGACCCATAGGATTATAAATATGAGAGAGTACTAGTAAAAGAGGATATTCTTGATCCATCTTAGTATCTACAACAAATTCCTTTGATTGAATGACTTCAGCACACTTAGGAGGAAGACTACCTTGAAGTAGTTCTGCATTCAACCTCCTCAATTCCTTCATTTCATCCTCTTGTTGTGTGAACCTTTTCATCAGTGAGATTGATTGGCCTTCTACAGAGGAAGGGTGTAATGTAACCTTATTCTTCCCTTCCCCCTTGTTTGACGCCATTCGGAGAGGGGGAAGTTGGTTATTTGAAAGAATACCTAGATTCTGGGTAAGCCCTTGATTTCATGTAAGAACACCTTATTCATTTGCCTCTGTGTGTACAACCTCTTGGGTAGGAACTTCTTCATCTGATCCCTCTGTGTGAACCTCATGTTCTGGAGGATCAACAACATCAACATTGATGACATTTATTTATGAATAACACATTGCATCCCTTCTATCGATATTTATGTGATACTGTCTTCTTCCATGTCCTTGATGAGACATTTCCTTTTGTTGAATTGATCCCTCAGGAAATTATTGACAAACCGTAATTTGGAGGGAATCCCCTGATAATTAAGATCTGTGTTCCTCTTGTGGATTCTTCCCTAATTGAGAAAAGACTGACTTTCGCTGAGGAAGTGATTATGGATTTGAAAAAGTCTCTAGTATGGTGGATTGGGGCTCTTCCTGCTGTTCTTGCTGAACTTCTCGAATCCTATTTGTTGATTCTGAGGGTTGAGCTAAAAGTGTCCCTAGTCTAGAAAGATGAGGTGGTTCTTAATCTGCTACATCTGAGACTTTCTTAAAAGCTCTCCTGATCTTGCAGACATTAGTCTAGAAATTAGATGGATGCATCAACCTACATCCATTCCAATCACCCAGCTCAAATGACCGCTAGATGATTTCTGATACTTCTGTCACCTGTTGATGCACATTCTCTAAACGAGAATCGTGTTTGATATTCTCATTTTCCTGATACAAGATTAATTTGACTACTTGTTCTTTGTATGCATGAATTTGGGAAGAACTAGTTGAGGCTTGTTCTTGAATAAGCCTTTGATTACAAACAAAACCAATTGGTTGTGGCTGACCATGGGGAATTACATTACATGAGACCATTTTTGGGGGGCTTTGTTGAATGGATAGTACAGTGAAATACAGTGCTCCATGAACACCCATGCCCCTGATATGAATACCAGATGGGGGTATTGGAAATTAACTAGCATAATATTTGTAGTTCTCCAAGGAATGAACGCTGAAGGGATCTCTGCTTCTTTTCAACCTTTGGATATCAGGAAACTCAAAGAGATGCCAAATCAATATGGCGGTGTAACCTTTATATTATCTTGACATTTCTTTTCATATTCATCATAAGATAATACTTTCTTTTTAAATTAACAAAAAGTTTTCCACATGTTGAGAGAAATATCGTGAATACAATCTTCTGTCAACATCTCTGGAATATCATACGGAGAGTCAGCCAAAGGCCAAAACATGACTGGTACTTCACCTTTCACCAATTGTTTTATCATATTCAGCACATCTTCCTTATCATTTGATGAAGACTCTTCTACCTGATTAGACCAAAACTAGTGGTTATTTGTTGCTTCATTAGATTCAACACGATTGGTGGAGAATTCATTTGTCAAACTAGAAGATTATTGACCCAGGTGTGGTTCATAGAATGACCTCCACCCCGGGCTATCTTCTGATAGAGAAAGTATTTCACCTGCCAGCCGTAAATCATCAGACATGAATGTTTTCACAATTTTAAGTGCCTCAAGATAAGAGGGATTTCTCATTATTTCATTTTCCATTGATTAATTCTTTAGGAAATGTGAATTACTACTACAAAGAGGACATTCACCGCTAAATTCCTCATAATGGGGAGGACCACCATGGTGGGTTACAACAAAAGATGAAACCTCTTGATCTGTATTCTTCTGGCCACGCAGAGGGTTATCGTGGCTCTCATCTGAAGATGATACTTTGAGATCAACCGAACTGTCATGAATCAAGACTTCCCGAGGAAGTGTCTGATGAAAACCTTCAAAATTATTATTCCCACTATTGGGAAATGAGAGAGTAGAATCTTGAGGGGCAATAGAAAATTGTCTGAGGGCCTCAAGAACTCCGACATTGAGCAATGCCTTATTACATATTCTCTCTTGATTTATTGACTATGATGGGTGGGTATTTTTCTTAGACGCCTTCTTACTCACTTTAGAAACCACTTTTTGAATAATGTGGTTATTATGGGATAGTGTATGTGCCTGCTCAAGAGAAATAGTCATATTAGGCTAATTATCTCCATTCAAATCGGGTGTTTGTGCCTAACTTGATTGTCCATATGACATAGGGCAGTATTTCCCACAACTCTCTTGGACTAGAACAGAGGTGTGTATCTATCCCGAAGTGAAATGTTGATGAGTCATTCCATTAGTAGGGATAGATTTATGTTTGTTTCCCTGTGATGTTGCTGAATTTGTTATAATATTATGACAGGAATCCAGAATATGGGTAGGGATTTTCTTCTGCTCTTTCACCATTGTCAGAATGTGCTTGGTGTCTTCAGCTGCCGGAACAGGAATATACATCCATTCCATGTCTAGAGTAGGTGTATGTTCCTGCTCTTATCCTCCTATTCCTTTTAGTGAATTATAACATTACTCATGTGTGGGGGAAGAGAGTTGAGTCAGCTCTAAATTTATCATCGGAGCTTTCCGAATAACTTCTCCAGGTGATACCAAACGAGACTGTTGGCAGTCTTGATTAACATTGGAAGGTTAATGTTCCTGCTGGATGTTCTTTTTCAAGTATAGTTGACGAATTTCCTTCAATACTGGAAGACGAGACTACTGATAGAGTTGTAGATTGTAAACAGGTGTGTGTCCCTGCTTATCAGTTGCCACTATATTAGATTTTCTAGCTTCATTGGGTGTGGTCATATGAGCCTACTGACTGGTTGATGAATTATAAACAGGTGTATATGCCTGCCTATAATACTCTGCCGGAATTTCCTGGCGGGATTGGCGTGTTATTTCTAGATGAGACTACTAGGCAGTATTATTAGGAAGGATGAGTGTATATGCCCGCTCGTTATTTTCCATCAAGTTGGCTTGATGGACTTCTCCGGAAGGGGAAAAAGAAAGAAATTGCTCCATGTTAACCAGATTTCACCACTGGCGGTTCTTCTTGCATACTTGGGTCTGAGACACCAGAGCCGAACCCCTAATGGTGATACCCTCACCATATTGAGGGTGCACTTCTGCACGAGTCTGGCGGCGATTATTGATGGGAGCCGTCGGGAAGGACTCCTGTATCCTTGAATTAAGGCCTTGAGTGACCTCTTCATTCAACTCACAGTAATATAGGAGAGGCTGGTTGTTGCGTTCCGGGGATAAAACGACCCGAAACGGTTGGAGGCGGTGGTTTTCACCGCCTACTTCTTGATCACAGGTCATTGTTGTCCGGAAAACCATGGAGAATTGTTGACTTGGAGGGCTTATAGAGGGGCCCCTAGAGTCGGAATGGCACTGTGTAGATGGTATTCCTTAACCAGTTCATTTGAGACCCAACATTGAAGACACTGAGTATGTGATGTCTTCCTCAGAGCAGACGTGGATCCAACATGAGTAGTAGTAGATGCATTAACCGGTGTGAATTTTAGAGAATCCATTTCTGTAACCCAGAGAGATCTTGGAAAAGAGTTCCTCTTTCATATGAAAGATATAATCAAAATAAGTTCGGCCACTAATTCTGTTGGATGAGCACATATGTTCTAGATTTATTTGTTGGCCCTCACATTGAGTTATATAGGGGCCTAACAAATAAGTAAAACATCATTTAAATTGGTTAAGGATTCACGTCGGGTTCACCATTTTTGTTTCTTATGGAAATGGGGATGACCTTGTATGTTTAAGGTTCAAACATTTCAATCAGATTCTAACAGGTTTATTCATATAATTGGAAACATCCAATGATTCTATATCCATTTGGACCTAGTTTCCAATGGTAGGTTCCCATTATTTGTGAAATGATGAGACTTAAGAACTTACATTGGTAGAGAGGATGGGAGGTCAGACTCATCACGCCTTTTTTGTGGGAATTATTGTCTAATCTCAGACTCTCTTATAGATTTTAGTTATGTTCGTGAATCCTTATTAATTTCGCAAGCATGAAAATGAGTTATTCCTTTAGATCTTGCAATCAATGATTGATATGTATAAGATTTATATAATCATTTATATGTATTTGAGATCCTTCATCGATAGATAATCATCCGTATTTATTAGAGATTCATAGTGAATGGTATCCTTCAACACATTATATAGATATTTTAGGGTTATTATGATAACCATACTGGTTTTAAATACACTCAGTGGGTCACTCGATGTTTATTGTCATTTAGAAGGACATAGATTATTTCCGAGTTGGGATCGTACCCGCAGATGGCCTACCTACCTATCCTTGTTTAGAAAAGGAATCAGAACCCATGTAGTTCTATTGAAGAATTATGAGGTTTATGTGTGATTAATGGCCCAAAGAGAGATTTCATAATTACTTTTACACTCTATGATCACGTGAGTCTTTCTTGGTGTGAGAAACAAGAGGTATTAGTAAAACGTGCCGATTGTGCCCTGAAAGATGCAGTTATATGAAATGATGTGGGGCTTACGTATGTATGACTGCCCAAATAGATGAAGATTGGAACATACATTAGAGAAGAAGCTCGGGAACATGGTCCATAAAGGTATATGTGATTTATGGAGATTTGGATACTCTTACTTGGGGCTTACTCCCGAGGAAGATACCCAAATTAGGAGGGGACTTGTGATAGGGTTTTATTCCTAAGATGGAAGCCCAAATCAAAAGAAGTTGTGACTGGGGTTACTCCTAAAATGGATGCCCAGGTTAAGGGGAACTTGTGACTGGGGATTACTCTTGAAAAGTAGGCCCAGGTGAATGGGAACTTTGGTCTTACTCCTAAGGAGGATTCCCAAATTAGAGAACTTATCATCTTGAACGATGATTTTTAGTGGAGGAAATCTTTAAAATTCGTGACATAAAGATATGTAAATAACAAGGTTTTGAGAGATATTCCATATAATTCCTTTTAGATAAGGAATCCAGTAATGAAACCATGGCATAAATGGCTTTTAAGAGGGTTTTTAAGGATAAATCTTGAATAGGAGAGGTGGATTTGAAGAAAATACTAGAATAGGTAGGAGGGGCACCCAACAAAGTGGTAGGCACACAAGTACTATTTGGGCGTGCATGTGTGGCTATTTACCTTATGGGTTAGAGACTTATGCGCGCATGTGTTGATGAATTTCAACACTTATGCCTTGGTTCCCCTCTTTAGATCTTCCATTCTAGGTAATAAATTTCCTCGGAAGTCTTCGGATGACTTCAAGTAGAGACTAGGGCACTGAGAGCTTAAATATGACTTTTGGATTTTTTTCATCCTCAAAATGGGAGGCCCACAATGGGAATTTATAGGCCATTTAAGACCTTGGGAAAATATAACATAGGGCATGAAAGTCACTTTCATGACCCATATGTGCATTCAAGTGTACTTGCGCGACCATAGTGAAACTTTCGCGACCCATTTGTAAAGAAATCTCTGTTCATGTCATTGTCAACATTTGATGTTTCCTCAAAGGATGAATCCCATTGTGCTTAAGGTATTCCCCTTTTTCAAGTGTTAGAATCTGTGACAAAAAGGAGCGTCAACAACCATACCAAAGCTCCAAATCCTTCGTGAGCAATGATTTATGTGGGAAATAAGGAATTGGATCAGTCTCCCCTTAACATATAAGAGAATGTAAATGAGGGAAGAAGATCAGGAAAGGTTTGTCCAACCAGATCAATACTCCTATCCAAGGTGGAAAGATGTTTGAAGAGGTAGAAGGACTAAATGAAATCATTGCACCCAACATTTGGGATGTATTGGGGAGAATACAATGATGGAGGATGACTTTTGAACATATTCGAGACACAACATCCATATCATGTGACCTAAAATAAGAATGAAAAATGAGAATCAACCGCTGAAAATACTCGTAACGTGGGACTTGTATCAATTTTTCATTCATAATCCTTGAGGACTTTGGCCTGAAATGGTAGGAGAGCCCTTGGGTCGCAAATCCATTCCATTCGGAGGTCCTTTCAGATGTAAAGGGTGATGGATTACCAAAATGTAGGGGATGAGAAAATCATGAATATTCCAGTGTAGTTTAACATCATGCAGGATGAGAATCAAGGGGATACATTGGAGTTTGAGGTTGGGCCTATGGAAAAATGTTTGGGTAGTCCTACGTATCCCATGAGGATGGGAATCAAGCCATACGTAATTTTGAATGGGCCGTGAAGTTTAATGTCATGTGGTAAGGATGTGGGAGGATAGAAGAATGAGGAGGGGCACATGGCACGACCTTCGTAATCTTACAGTGAGTGGGTCCAAAGAGGCTTAGGCTACACCATATAGATCCTCTAAGGGGACTACACCCTAGTGGGGTAGTCAAATGAGAAGAGTGTGGGGGATAGAATATTCGACCTGAAGTCTTAGACTTCTTATGTATCCCATGATGATGGTAATCAATCCATACGTTGTTTATGAGATGCATTTTAACATATTATAGGATGAGACAGTTCAAGGCCATGTATGACCCTACTATTTAAGGTCATGCAGGACTAGATAGTTTAGGGTCATGCCAGACCACAATACAGTTTAGGGTTGTGAAGTACTATATAGTTTAATGTCACTAGGGACCATAAGACTCATGAAATTTATTGGTTGAGTAACTTGTCATTGGTGGGAGTAGTTATACGCTCACCGTCCACGGTAACCAATGAGTATGCACCATTGGAGTAAACCTTGTGAATAATGTAAGGTCCTTCGCATTTGGGTTCCAACATGAGTGGTTTCCGGCATAGTATCATAGGTGTTCTTAGGTCCAACATCGTTTCATGTTGAAATAAAGAGCGGAGGAGAACTTTCTTGTTGAAAGCTCTAGCAATCTCGTTCTGAAGCCTTTCCAAATTGTGCAGGGCACGAAGCATGTTCTCGTCGAGCACTTCAAACTCAGATAGATATATTTCATCTACATTATTTGGTGATTACTAAAAATATATAGTTGTGTAAAATGAGGGAAATTAAATCTCGATGGACAGGATGGCCTCCTTTCCATACACCAAGAAATATGGGGTCACATGGGTGGAATTACGAATCATCATCTGATAAGCCCAGAGGGCGTTGTGGAGCTTGTCCAGTCAACTCTTCTTGTTTTGACCAACCATTTTCTATATAATGTTAGAGAGGGTTTTGTTGAACACCTTTATTTTTCCATTTTCATGCACATGATAACATGAGGTTTGGTTAGAATAGATGTTGTACTTAGCATACAATTTCTTCAGCTCAGTTACCTAGATGTTCTTGTCGTTACCGGTGAGGACGTCGTGTGGGAATCCAAATCTATAGATGATGTCTATGGTCACAAATTCAATTATGGAATGGGCCTTGACCTCCTTGAGTGGAACTTCCTTTTCCCACTTGGAGAAGAAATCCGTAGTGGTCAGGATGAACCTGCACTAGCAAGCTATCGCTGGTGGATATGGTCCCATGACATCGAGTCCCCAGACCGCAAAGGGTCAATGGTACATTGTAATGTAGAGAGTATCAGGTGTCCAATGCATAATTTTGGATTGAATTTGGTATGCATGGAACCTTTTGGAAAACTTTATGATGTCATAGATCTTTGAGGGCCAAAATACCCCAGTCTCTGGATCTGGTGAGATAGTTTCGGTTCGGTCTGATGTGCCCCACAGAAACAGGCATGAACCTTATGCATAACTTGTGAAATCTCAACTCCTTAAATTAAATGGAGGGGAACCCCATCAAACCCTAGCTTATATAGGATTTTCTCATGACCAGAACCATCCTGGAGGGTAAATTGTAATGCACAACATTGGATTCGCTCGCACTTGGCCCGATCTACCGAGAGATTACCATTTTAGAGACACTTGACAAAGAGGTTTTTCCAATTCGGAGTGATCTAAATCACTACATCCGGGGGACCTAGAGGTCCTAACATGGTGGTGTCAGTGGTATGGTGTCTCACCTGTGGGATTTCATCATCATCTAGAGTGACGAGAGCGATGTATCTCTAGTGTGCCATGTGGATAATCAAATCATCCAATTTGGGATCTACATGTAATATAGCTTGGCTAGTCTAGGCATCAGCTCGACCAGTATATGATCAAGGGACATGAGTGACTTCTAGCCAAGATGGGAACTGGGCCATTAGTGGGAGAGTGTGTTCCAACAGTAGTATATGATCTGGATTTCTGAAGGCATAGTCACCTTTGATCTTCTTGATGAAGAGTTCAGAGTCCCTTTTCATAGGCAAGTTGGGAACATCAATTTCAAGGGCCAGATCGAGTCTATTAATGAGAGACTAATACTATGACTCCTTATTGGTGTAGCCTTCTGACAACATGAATGAATACGACAGAATGGCTTGTGCTAGGGTAATGAAGACAATACCCATGCATACTCGGTTGATCCTGGGTTCATTGAGCCTTATACCATTGGGGCTCCAGGAAGCACCATTGAAGTGCATTTTCCTGCACGGCATGTCTTGTACTTCCGAGATAATCCCATCTTCTAGAAAATCGAGGTCTAAGGACTGGTCCGTAGGGCTGTAGGGGAGGCAAGGAGGTCTGCAAACAATTTCTCCTTAATATCCTTTTGAGGGAGAAACCTGATGTCGACTGATGAATGACTACTTCCCACTGATCTAGACATCCTATTAACATTGTGCGATTCAATATGAACTTCATTGGATCCACTCGGGTCACCAGCTGTACATCAGGATGCTGTAGGTAATGCCGCAATTTTTGTATTGCGAATACCAGTGCAAGGAAGCTCTTCTTGATAGGGGAGAATCTTGTCTCTTTATAAATGAGCAAGAGAATGAGGTAGTAGAGGCTAATCTCTGCTCCATAGTTGTTCATCTGGGCTAGAAGGGCACCGAGGGATCATTACAAGGTGGTCACATAAAGGATCAATGGATTTTTGGAGACAGGTGGCATTATGTCCAGAGGCTGGAGTAGATATTGTTTGATTTCCTCGAAATCAGTTTGACATTCTTCGTCCCACTATTAGACAGTGACTTTCTTCATGAGACGAGGAATGGGATTACACTTGACAGCCAAATATTTTATGAATTGGAATTTTTAGGCCAAGTGGCCTTGAATTACTCAAATATCCGGAATTTTTTTTGGAGGATACATCTAACTGATGGCCTTGATCTTATCTAGGTTGATCTTCATGCCCCAGTTTTAGACAAGGAAACCAAGGAACCTCCCAAAGGTGACCCTGAAGGCACAAATCAATGGGTTCATTTTCATGTGGCGATAAGGGAGGAAGCCGAACACTTTCTCATGGTCTTTGAGATGGTCCTGACACTAGTGAGATTTGACCACCAGATCTTCCACATAACATTCCACCAATGTCCCAATGATTAGCTTAAATATGCGATGCATGGAACACTGATAGGTGGCTCTTTCATTCTTTAAACTGAAAGGAATGACATGGTAACATAAAGTACCTTGTGGTGCCCTAAAGGTGGTAGACTTATCATCCTTGAGATCCATTCAGATCTGGATATACCCGGAGTACCCTTCTATGAAGGAGAGGGCATGGAACCCAACTGTAGCATCGATCAACAATTCTGTCATAGGAAGGGGAAAATCATCCTTTGGACACTGAAGATTGAGATCTCAAAAGTCGATGCAGATGCTGAGATGTTCATTCTTATTTATAAATATCATAATGTGGGATATAAATTTGGGGTATTGTAACTCCTTAATGAAATCGGTTCTTATGAGCTTATCAACATCATCCTCGAACATGGCACTGTGAGTAGGGTACTTCTTTCTAGGAGTCTATATAAAGCCATGGTGATCTGCTGGGAGACCGAGAAGTTGGAATGATACATGAGGATATTATCATGGAATCATGTCATATCTCCAATAAAATACGTCACAGTGTTGTTTGATGAAGTCATTGTACTACTGTTTCTCCTTGAGGGGCATAACAACACTGATCAGTGTGGATTTCGGGTCCGCCTCTCTAATGAGGTTCACCTGTACCAATTCATCGACTGTGGTGGAGACACCCTCTTCTAAGTTAGGGGATAATCCTATAAATATCCTTATTTACTTATGGAGTAGGGATCCTCGGTGGGAGGTGTTTCCTCTAAGTCAACAGATCTCGATGGGAGACTAGTACCAGCATAAGCGGTGGTGGACACTACATTGGGGGACTCCTGTACTGCGGAAACCTTGGAAATGAAAGTTGTCGATCCAAATCCATCTTTTCATTGGCCCGAGTGGCCACACTTGATGATATCAAAGCAATAGTGGCACATAGGCTTGAGCCAGTTCAACCGAGCCTGGCAGAACAAGAAAGTATGACGTATTTCTATCACTATGGGGTGCACACCCCAATACCTTATGGGTGTAAGGAGATTTGGGATCACATGTGACTAATTTGTGTAGGAATGTGTGGGGATCATCCAGCGTCACATTGACTTGGGAATTTGTTCCCCTTGTTCCAGAAACAATGACACATTATCCCATTTTTAGGGTTGTCGCCTCTAATTGGTGGATTGGAATGATGTGGGAATTGAATAGATCTATCCAAGGTTCAGTCGCAACCGTAACATGCTTAACCACGTTAGCCTAAATCTTTTTTCCTTTCTCTTGTAATAGTTAGAATCTAGGTTTTAGGGTTCAGAAGAGGAAATGGGAGAATCGTCACCTTGGAATATGCCCACTCGACCATTGAGGGAGTACTTAAGGCACTGGTGATACGATGAAAGGACCACCACATGTAGGTGGAGCCATGGACTGACCATCAACACATTGTAGGTGGTGTCCTGGGAGATAACCATGAACATGGTTTTGGCTACTAGACCACCGAACTGGGTTTTTGATGAATTTTTCCAACCAATTTCTATTTCATCCCAACATAACATTGTATTTTTAGGTTAGAGGGACTCATATCATCCTCAAACAACCCTAGTTTTCACAGTGTCCGAGTCGGGATTAGGTTGATCCTGGAGCCAATGTTGAAATGATAACGATGAACCACCATTCCATTAAAATCGATGGTGATGTACAACAGGAGGATGTGGCCCTATATGGGAGAGCCTTCATCTTCTCCAAATAATGAGATGAAGGCATGGAATTCAGTAGGCTCGAACACCTCAGCATGAAGGATTCTATAGCTGCAACCTCCATCTCGAATTGTAGGGGGATCCTTAAAGCCTCTGTGAGGGATTCACGCATATCTAGTAATAGGAAAAGAGACTCAAGGAAATATACCCTTGCCGGAATGCTAGAAAGAATCTTGAGTACATCATACTTTTGTCCCATGCATGATGTTCTGCTTGCAAGAGGTTACTCTGTGACAGGAGGTATGGCATGCTCTGCCGGCTGGACCGGTGGCTGATTTGTGTTGGGAATATGCCTTTAAACACAATACGAAGTCTATGGGGTGACCACCTAATGAGGTACAGATGACTGAGACCGGTCTTTAGTAGAGCGTGGCTGGTCATGATGCAGTCGAGGTGGCTCTGCCTGATCAAGCAAGAAAAAACTGGGGAAAAGGCGGATATGATGACACCATATGAGAAGGTTGTTCATGCTAAGCTCTACGCTGTGCCTTCTTTCTAGTTTAGATGGAATGCACAACCTGGATGTAAGTAGTGACTCAGGCACTCTGAATACCCATATAGCCACGGCTCCGCCGATGCTGGTGATGACTAGGGATATTGGGAGGATCCCCATGGTGTTCCTCACCGTCAGAAATCATGTAGGGTTTTATCATCTCTATTGTGTTAACCGAGGCATACCATTGACTGTCACATGAAGTGTCATCCACTACTGCGTATATTATGGGAGGATTCTCTATGTCTTGGGGCATGAAGTCCCCTTGAGTATGAGATTATGATGGCATCGGCATGGGACTTTGTTTTACCTTGCAACGCCAATGCTTTCGCTTATATGAGGAAGAGGGCTATGACGTCGTTGCAAAAGAACTAGATGTGGAAGACGCAGTGGACTCTAAGGGATTGGGTAGATTCTGACATTCCAGGATAATTCCATGGGCATGAAAAACTATTTTATGAGACATCTAGTTGCCATACTTTTGTGACATGTGGATAGAAACCTAATTCCACTCGCCATTGTTGTAGCTGCCACTATCTGGTTTTGCCAAAACACATGATACCTTGGATGGAGCTGGGCTAAACATGAATTTGTTGTTGTTGACCATGTCCTGAAGCTAGTCCTTAAACATACAGCTCTGTTTAAATGTGTGCCCCAAAATCCAATGATAGGGTTAGTAATTAGGGAGACCAGTGAGGTTTGCCTCTTATGGACTCCTGCATTAAAGAAAACGTACAGTCCTCTATTCCAAAGCACTTTGTAAATAACCAATGACATGAGCCTCATTGAACGAGTAGGTTTGGTTCCTCCAGCCTGGGAAGGGGGCCCTGGTAGCCTAACCCTAACTAGGGGATGGAGGAGTCTATTGAGGAGGAGGAACCTAGTTGTTTCACCTGGGTGGTGGTGGCGCATTACGTGGGGTCACCTGCTGATTTTGAGGTGGGCGCTACTTTGGTAGAGGTTGTTCCTGTGGTGGCAGTCCACTATGTGGCTATTGAGGCGGATCCCCTGGTAATAATTCTATTTGTCTAGGGGCCTCTATTTGAGGCACTATGACTGGCTCATCCCTATAAGTACTTCTCGTGGGGATTGTAGGAGGCAATAGACGTGCCTTGCTGGCCAGCTACAAGGCTTCTTCTAGGTGTTGGGCTTTATTGGAGAAGTCTCAGACTCTCCTAGCGTAACATTGGGTGATCAGAGAGGGGACTAGTTTTTTCTTGACATTCCCTACACACATTGTCATCAATTTCTCCTATGTCAGTGGCATGTCAAGAGATTACGTGAGCCACATCCACAGGGTGAAAAAGTCCATGACATGCTTATAAGGCCTCTACTTATACTTAAAGTGGTCAAAAATAACTGTCTTCCAAGTGGTTGAACTGAACATGTAATGAAATTTCCTATGAAGATCTTCCTAGCCATCTACTGACCCAATGGGTATGTAGTTTTACCATAAAAACACATACCCTTCCAATGTCTGTACAAAACATCCGATTGTGGAGGCCTCCTACTGTGCCAAAGTTCCCAACATGGGTCCATACCTTGTGATGAAGTGGGAAGGATGCTATAGTAGGTCACCCATCCTGTTAAAGGGGGAAAACGTGGAATTTTTGAAACCTAGGGATGCTATAATATCATCTACCCATGCCAGATACGACTTTCCATCAAGCGGGATGGCCACCTATCATGTTTCCAATGCCTCAAGGTGAGAAATTAGAACTTCCATGGGATATTCTAGGTGGGCGTTCCTATCTTAATGGGGATCCCTAACCCCCAACACATTGTAAGGTTCATCCACATGATAAGCAGGCACAACGACTCATGGTGTGGTTGGTGGGAGAACCCGCAGAGCGATTGGGGAGCCAAAGCTGCGTCCCAGGGGTTGTCATGTCCCTTAGGGGGATTTGGCGACACATACCACACCCTCTTTCTATACGTTCCATCCTCAACCATATCTGTGTTGGTAGGATGGTGGGGGTCACATTGAGACAATTCTCTAGGGGAAGTTGTGTCTACCCCTATTTCCCTGGACAAGGATCACCATAGTTCGGTTGTCACTCTATAGTGCATTCAGCAAGGAGGTAGTTGACCATCTTCTTGTGCTCTACAAGATGTTGGTGCAACATAGATTTTTCGGGATAATCCTCAGTTTTCTGCACTGAGCCAGACAGGTTGGAGTGTTTGGAAGCTCTAAGGTGATATTTTCCCTTATTTAGGTTCCTACCAAGGGTTAATGACACAGTAGGTACAGGAAGACCCATTAATATCCTTTTCTTGTGAGTGATCCTTCCCAATGGATCCAATAGGTGAGATACAAACTTAGGGGGTAGTTCATCTCCAAGAATCACTACCTCATGCTCTACACCTGGTAGGTTATCCATGTTATCTACAACCCTGCCTCGAGGCATATCTTTAATGTCGCCGAAAAATTTGGCTGGAACCGGATAGAACTAAGATAGAGGGCCACGTACTGTCCCCAACCATGATTTTTCATGCATGGAGAAGCCTCCTTGATTATCTTGTGTAACACTTTAATTCTATGGATGCATCATTGTTGGAGGGTCTTATAGCGGCCTGGTGACTAAGGGAATTGGGTGATGTGGAGTGCGGCCAAATCAACGAAAAAGAATTGTTGACCGATGTCTTTGAAGTGTGATAGACTCTTTGGGTAGGTAACTCATCAATGCTAAAGGAAAATTTAAGTCTCCCGTAGGATCTGTTGAATGCAACCATCCTCCTCTGGGGTGATTTCTTCCGGTGCTCAAAAATTCAGCACTGTAACTGGCCAAGACATCTATAGGAAATGGTCTGCTTCAAGAATGTCCCACAAGATTCTCGATCTAGAATCAGGGTTTGGCCCTTCATTTCCCCACTCATCAACTGGAGGTGGCTGGGGAACCAGTAGTGGTACTAAAGCAGACCATTGAGATGGTAGGCTGGCCAGTGGAGAATAAGGTGAGCGGGCTGACAAACCGCCACATCATGGGCTATCCTCCGAAGATTGCAGTGACTTGGCCAAAACATCACAATAAGATGGGCTGGCGACCATGTTTTATGGAGCAGGGATTATGGCTATTTGTGGTGAACTATTCTATTTCTCATTCTCCATCGGTCCCCATAATAACTCTTCGTGATCTCTGGTCGAGGTAGAGAATTATCTTAGTGATGATAGTGGTGATATCATGGGCAAACCCTAGGGAGAAACCAAATCATCGTCCAACTAGGTGTATTAGCAGAGGGAGGTAGGGATCTGATGGACCTCACATTCCAGAAGTATGAGGCTGATGTGTCTTATTATAGCCCTGACCCTTGACACTAAGGATCGAGGTGAGGGTTCCATTGCTTAGTCGTATTCCGCCTTAGAATATGAGAAGCAGACATGTTTAATCTTGGTCTGCATATTCCCATAATTTTTTTATGGTGGTGGTGACCTGCCCTCCATACCCAGGGATGGCTCTTCAAGATAGGGTAAGTTTCCTACATGAGGAGGACCTTCGGCTATACTGGTTCTGGGGCAGAGAGGGCTTCCACCCGAGTGAGATGGGGTATGGGGAGCACCAAGATATATATCAAAGGGATCATGGGAAAGGCCTTTGTGCCCACGGGCAGATGTGTGGAGGGAATCTCCACGGGAAGTGCTGGAGTGGGTCAGACCTCTTCCAAAGCTAGAAGAATCATGGGTAGGGCATCCATTCTTATTTCCCCTGGTAGCATCAGTGTAAGGAGGGTCCTCATACTGATCAAGACGAACACGGGTAGGACCTTCATGCTGGGTGCCAATGAAGTGAGTCTAACCTTCACTCCTCTAATTGTTGGGGAAAAGAGGACCTTCACTGACCGTTGTATGGACATGAGAGAGCCCCCCATGCTATAGATTGATCAGATGCATAACATCTTTAAGCTGGTGGCCTATGGTAGGAAGAATGTCTCCATACACGATGTCATGAGTGCGGAAGAGGCTTCCGTACTGAGTTTCACTACAACATGGAGGACCCTCATTAAGATTTAATGTGGCGCAGGCCGGATCTCTGTACCGAGCTTGGGAGTAGGGAGGGCCTAAGTTTTCAATGGTGGTTGTATGGGGAGGATCTCCATACTAGATTTCATTACTATGAGTTGGCCCATAGAAGGAACTACCTGCACTGTAAACAAGGAAAGTTGATCTAGCCTCCCCATGGGGCGGTTAGGACCTTGATCTAGGTCGGGTGTCTGCACACCCTTGCTCAGAATAGACTGGGAACTAATAGTACATGCCAGTGGTGGCACGAGCCACGGTTGTTGTTAAAGTTGAAGACCCTCGGCGGGTGTCCTCTTCGGCCTATAGCCGACGCTAGCATCGGGTTAACCGGACCAGGGACGGGGGTGTAGGCACATTGCTTACATGCTCTTCAGCCCGTGGGGCTAGGTAGCGGCATTGACACAGCCTAGTGGGAGCCCTCTAGGGGATCCCCTAGATTGGGATTCTAGTCAGGCTGGTCTAGACATCCCCTACATCATCATCATAGGGGAGGGAGTCATCAACGCGTTCTGGGGACATGCTCCCATTGCAATTATGCATCAGAGTGGGGAGTAGTGGCTCACTATGTGGCCCTTGGGAGCGATGGTGAAGGTGAAGCATAGACGCCTCTAAATCCTGGCAGGCTATATCTTGAGTTGGGATAATTCTCTCCTACTCGTATTGATATATGAGGTCATTTATCACCATTCACTGAATGAACTCAGATAGGGAGATGGGGCCTGGGTTCCCAACAACTGTGGAAGTAAAGGATTCCATGGGGGGAAATGTGGCCACATGGGATTTCTGTGATGATGTTGCCCCTAACCATACGATGGTGGGGGGTGGCGATCAGTTTCCTATTATGGAAGCTTGGGTCTCTAAAGGTGGGGATATTAAACCATTAGTGTTGAAACAAGGAAATTGACGTCCAATTACCCAGCACCATTCTATCTTCCAAGGCTGGTAAGATGGATACACATTGACAACATCACAGTCTGGGATGTCCAATGTTCAACTACCCCAACATCTGGTGAGTTTCACTCCAGGACCAATATTCTCTTGGTGGGACATGGTGCTGGATAACAAGATCTAGTTACATGTTAGTCCATTAATTTCTCGAACACTACTAATCTCCACATTAAGATGATGTAGTTCCTATCGGGTTCACCATTTCTGTTTCTGATACTTTTTCCAGGGTTTGTGCTCACGTCCATTTGAGGATGAGGACACGCTGGTTGTTTCCACGCATTCCCGCTTGCCAAAATCGGGTGGCATCCATTGCTTATTCAGGGAAATTTTCTCTTTGATTGAATAGGGTTGATGGTATTTCAGTTCCTCCATCCATGTATTCCTCCTCAAAACTCGTTACCTAGTCGAGTCTCTGTCATAGATTACGACATTATTCGTGAAACTCTCCCTAGTTCCTTGTCTTCATGGACGCCAGTTAATTACACTGCTTTTTTCAGTACATCCCAAGGAGATCTATTTAGGGCAGCAACCAACAGTTGGGAGAGTAGTAATTTTGGACATAACTGGTGTGCCTAGATGTTGTAAAACTAGTGAGTCAGGGTTTATTACCCTTATTATAGGGATTCTCGAGGGCATGAAAGGCCGAGGTATCCCACATAGAATGCGGTAATTGTATGTCATAGGCATGTCTCTAAGGTTTTCTTCATCTTTCCATGTTTAACATAGGGTATGCCGTGAGTTTATCATCTGGTGGAGACAGATTAAACTAATTAGAACATTGGAGAGAGTGGATTAGAGGGATGAAACCTCCGGAGAGAGCATAGATATTGGGGCTAATGTGTGGTTAGTTACTTGATTTCTAGTATAGGGAATGGGAGATGAGGTACCATGATCCCACCGGGACGTGGCAGCCCGGGTGAGAATCCGGATGGGTGATGGAGGGTTGAGAGTGGATGAAGAATGAGATGGAACCAATGTGAGGACGTTAGTGACATTAGGATTGATCCTTGAAGAGACTTCATATGTATCCCCATGGTAGGGAATCGAAGTCCACATAGTTCGGAAGGTGATGAGACACCTGAGTTGGAACCCTTCACAAATGGGAACATGGATGGCAGCCGAAGGAAGCGGTACCTTTGTGTTGGGGTATGGAATTAGGGTTAGTGTGGAGGACAATGACTTGGTGACATGTTGGAGCCTATGCGTGGTTAGCAGCCTAAGACTTGGTCTGATCCCAAATGGGTAGACAATAAATGTGGGTCCCAATGGAGGGGACTACAATGGATTACTTCTAGATGGGGTCACAATGACTTACCATTGGATGGGGTCACAATGACTTACATTTGGATGAAATCACAATGGATGACCATTGGATGGTGTCAAAATGGCTCACCACTGGATGGGGTCACAATGGATCACCATTGAATGGGGTCACAACGGATCACCACTAGAAGGGGTCACAATGGCTCACTGTTGGATGTGGTCCCAACGGCTCACCGCTGGATGGGGTCACAACTACTTACCAATGGATGGGGTTAAACCTTATGGAGGATTCCTATATACACTGTCTATGAGATAGGGATCGAAGCCCACGAAGTTCGAGCGGGTAGATTTTAACGTCATGTGGGATTAAAATGGGGCATGTGGTTTAACGTCATGTGAGACGATGGTGAACCGACATGAATGGGGTCAGAACAACTTGGTTTTGGTCTTGAACCTCAGGGAGGATTCCTACGTACCCTACCTTTGAGACAAGAATGAAATTACATATAGTTCAGAATTAGGTGTTGGTGAACTGACATGAAGGGGTCGAGACCAATGGTTGTTGGGTTTGAAACTGAGAGAGTCATCTTACGTACCTCGCCTTGGTAAAGATCAAAGTTCACATAGTTCGGAATAAAGTGTTGGTGAACCGATGTGAAGGGCTCATGACCAATAGTTGTTAGGCATGAACCTCAGGGAGGCATCCTACGTACCTTTCCTTTAAGGAAAGGATCATAGTACATGTAGTTTTGAATGAGGTGTGGGGGATTACACTCTAGGCCTCCCCATAGAGGATGTCATGGTTGATACTTACTCCAAGCCCATGTGAGTCTTGCTCGGTGTGAGGAAAAAGAGGTAGAAATGTTCTGAAGATCATGTCGTGAATGGTGCATCTATGGGAAGTGGAGTGGGGATTACATGTGGTTAGCGACCCAAAGAGGAAATAGGGGCTTATGTGTGGTTAGCAGCCCAAGAAGATAGAGATTGGAACTTACTGCAGGATGGAGGCCTGTGTGGTGAAAAATACCAACCAGAGAGGGATTTGGCATAGAAGAGATAAGGGTTCTCGTGGCCATCCCCCAAGTTCTTTGGCACTGAAAGAAAAAGGAGGAGTAAGGGTACTACATCATGAAATAAAGGCTATGGGATTACACCAAGATGGTTTCACTTCCCCACAGATAGGCACCGCTCCAGCAGAGAGGATCTTATTCCATGTGAAGAAGATTTAACTTCTGTAGAGACCAGTGGGTGTAGAGAATGTTCGAGATGGGGTACCCCACGTAAAGTGAAAGGGGTGAATTTATAGTTTCACATCTTATGATGAGGACATTGGTTCTTGGAAATTGAATTTCCAACATCTCAGATTAGGCGAGTTTACTCTGAACCCCCTAGGACTTACATGACTGATACCTTCCCACCCATGGGGAAGGGAAGGCATTAGTAAAGTCAAGGTTTTGGTGTGTTGTGGAGTGATAAATTGAGGGTCCCAGGTTATCTGGCTATGAAAAGAATAAATATCCATTAGAGTGCCTATGTGAAGAAGCATGAGGCGCATCAATGCAATGGGATGCACCACCCATGAAAATTTGATGTCACTTTGTACGATCCTAGAGGGTCGTACGAGAGAAGGTCGTGTAACATATATGTTTTGGGTTTATGAAGCACCTAAAGATGATTCTCGTAAGATGGACATAAAACAAGTGAGAAAGAGTTCACACAAGGAGGATGGGTTGCACAAAAATAGAGAAGCTACACGGAATAGGCCAGGTGAGCAGAAAGAAAAGTTTTCATGCAATAGAGGATGTTTTCATGCAATTAGTGTTCAACTAGAACAACTACACCCAAAAGGCCACGTGAGTGGAAAGGAATTTGTGCATGTAATAGAGAATGTTTGTGTGCAAAGTGGGGGTGAGGTTTTTTTCATGTAGGTGGAGAGTTTTGCGTGAATTAGGCCTAGTATGAGAGGACTTGGGAGAGGGTCAAACCCAAGTGGTCCCACGTGAAGGTGGAACCTCCAGAGATCTACTGCAGAAAATCATGTACCTAGAAATAACTTTGTTCACACGGAAGAGGTGAATTCCACATAGAGGAGATGGTTCAGATTCTTAATCCGCTGGAAGAGGAATGGGAGACCTTCTATTTATAGGTACTCAGGGTCATCATGTTTGTATGGAAATTGACCAGCATAGAAAAATAGGTCCTGGTATTGGTGGCGCATATGTTTCTACTCCTGTGTGTAAAACTCCTTCATGTCCTGTTGTTTCTCATGTGGGAAAGAGTTTTTTCGCGTACCACATGTATTTTTAATGTATCCCCTTTGTTTCCTCCTGAAATTGGGTTCTGATTTGAAATATTCTTTCATTTTATCCAAGGATTCCATCTTCATGCCTTAAGCAGATTTCACCATCTACAACCCAGTTTTCCACCTGAAGATGATAGTGATGGGTGGGGGAGGTTATTTATTCAACTCATAGACGTTAATTCTATATTTTAGGTTCCAAAACCCTTTATTGATTATGTCATGGTCTCATGTCCTGATGTCTATGAGATAATTTTCTACAATCACAAATACATCAAGGAATGATGTCACTTTTTAATGCATCATTGCAAGTATGAAAACTGTTTCATCAGCTATGAACTTGTAACAAAATTTTCATTTCTTTTTATTTGATTATCCATATTTATTTCATATAATTTTAAAGTAAAAATTGAATTCCTTCATGGTAATCCTATATAAAATTAATTTAACATTGGTAGTACCGTTTTTCTCTAAATAAGAGATGAAATAAATAACCCAATTAGTTATCAAAAGATCATTCTTATTATTCCAATTATTCACATCTTGTTCAATATAATTTTCTTTCAAGAGATTATGGATGTTATTCTGTTGGGTTAGAATACATCATGTCTAAGGATTAAAATGATTCATTTATTCATTCATTATATGCCTTCTCAACAGGTTTACCATTCTTATTTCCTTTGGAGATATATGATCTATCATGATTGATTATGGTATGTTTATGTATCATATCACAATCATTTACATCTGGTTTACCATTTTTATCTCCCTTAGAAATATCTAATTTCTCCCATATCCATAAAAATGTACATACCTACATTACAAACATAATCATTATTTTGTGGTTTCAGACCCAACATTTCTTAGGAACCCAAATTGGTTGACAGTATTGGAGTTAGGGATCATCACACACTTTTAGGAGGAATTATTGCTTATTTGGGGAATCTATTATTGATTTCAGATATCTTCACAAATTTATTCCAAATCCTGAAACGGTTTTGGTTACCCTAATAAAATTATTAGGTGTTGAATACTTTTTTGTGTAAAGAGAGTTTTATTGATTATACCATCTTCAAGTATCCTTTAATCTGTATTTGTTTTTATTATTTTTTAGAAAGGGTTAGATGATTATATTTTAAAGTAATATAACATGGAACATTGGAGTTTACAATGTTCTAGGGAAAATATTTATGTTTCAAGGATGATATTGATCCTTTATGGGTCATCCTCTGTATTATATTTATAACAAGAATTAAAACCCACATAGTTCATTTAATTCTAAGCCATGGAGTTTAACATCATGTAGAATGGAAATATATGCGGGAACTAAGTCATGATATAGGGATATAAAATAGTAGGAAATAATCCTATTTATCATAATTATTTTTGTAATCATAAAAATAATTGGTTGATCCCCCCTCAACCAGCTGATGGCTGGTGATAGAAAATTATTCCCCATTGTGGTCATTTCCCTAGGATTTACTAATATGGGAATTAATTTGGGGCCTACCTTGAGGTTGATTCCATTGTGTTCTAATAAGAATATCATGATACTGAATGGGGATTACACAATATGGTTTGGTTATATGGGTTAAATTTATAATGTGAGTGATATGACTATTAAAATTACCTAAGGACATGTGAGTTTTACTAGGTGTGAGAAGCTATGGATAAAAACTGATTACAATGAAAACATACATATATGATAATTATATATTAGTGAAAACACAATGTTCTATTTGATATGGATTACGGGCTTATGGAAGTAATCTTATGCATCCTTCTTATAGTTTTAATTAGAGTCCACATAGTTCAATTATCATCTCAATATTCTGATGGATGAGGAAGGACAATAAACCCATGGGAGTGATTGGGTACCATGGGTAGTGTCTTTTATATGGAATGATTTACACCATGGTAGATGCCCATTTTTATCTAGAGCCTTGGCCAGGTTCCCTATATATATTTTTTATAGGAATTAGAGTCCCCATAGTCTAATCTATTGAATGTACGAGTGCATCAACCAAGCCTGGATATCATGCCTATGGTTTTCTATTAGACCTGCTTTACATTTTGGGGATGTCTTCTAGATAGGACCTTGTTGTGTTCATGAAATGTTTTAGGAAGTTTGGAAATTTCATAGGGTTTCTTCCATGTTATCCATTTAACTTTTCTAAGGGTCCCCGCATGACAAGGTTTTCATTTCCATGATGTATTTCATTATTATAACTGACAAGTCATAGGGATGTTGTGTGATTCCACTGACTTGTTCAGAGAGCCTTCATGTGATCAATGTATACACGTCCAAGGGTATGATGTGTTCAGGGATGACATGTTAGAGGAAAGTCACATGATATAGAAATCATGTCTAGAGGACATTGTGTGACTTGGATGACCTGTCTAGAGGACTTCATGTGACTCAGATGACATGTTCAGAGTACTTCACGTGACTTGGATGACATGTCTGGAAGACCATTCATGGCATGTATGACATGACCATGTGACATCAGATGATCTAGATGTCATTTATAGGTGGTCTCTCATTATTTGGACAGGTCGTATGAAGCTCATGACAACTTCATGTAAAAAAAAATATGTCCATTTCCATGTAAGGCTTCAATCTTTTCTAACATTTATTTAATATTTTACTCAATGAATTTCCAGAATTTGTTTTTTAGGTTTTTCGAAAAAAAAAATTTGGTATATAGAAACTCCTCCACATGATATGGTTGATGCACTATAAGTTCTTCAGATGATTGATAGGGTGATCATGTGAAGCATATATACATATCGCATAATCCATTAGGACATTCTGTGGATTTACTTAGTGGAAAAACATTTCTATTGGGTTGAATTTTACTCTAATAATTCTTATCTCAATTTGTTGCTCCCATGAGTGTCTCACAAGTGTATATTTGTTATTTTATCACATAAAGGGAGTAATTTATAGTTCTCATCTCTAAAAAACTACACTTCATTAAATGGCGTGAATACTGTATATACAGGCTAGAGTCATTGGAGAGGGAAATGACATTACATGCTTCATGTGAACATTTTGTGGGTCATACATGGTGTTTCATAAGAGACAGTGACCATGAGAACACTCCCTCATCTAGAGATTTATTCTATCCATGTCTTTTTAAAGGTATGTCACATAATGATTTCAATATATCAATGTTCCTTCTTCATGTCAGGCTGATATGTCTGGGTGTCTTAGTGATATTGGGAATCCTATCAAAGAGGCTTTCATAAGATCAATATAGGCTTGTTTGTGGCCCTTTGCAAGATAAATTTGGATTGTTAGAGTCCATTCATGATATTCAGATGGCATGTCAAAGGGACTTCATGTGATCAATGAGATGAACACATGAGGTAGATAACCACATCACATAAAAGACAATATATATTTCCTTTACATCAAGATTCCACATTTTCCATATTTTCTTCACTATTATAAAAGTCTTCTAGACATTACCCATTTGTTTTATATCATGGTGTCTTATGAGGAATATTATATCTCATGATAGTATATAATAATTGTCATGGAAAGTTACATTAATTTTCAAAGGTGCATCATATTATTAGGGATGTATCTCATGATGGTGTGTGAGAATTGTTTCATACAGTTTCCCTAATTTTCTATGAATCCAAAGTGGAGTCGCGTGATCGAATGGATGCATCTAAGTGTTTTCACATGATAAAGGTGACATACCCAAAGGATATCATGTGGAATGGACAATAGGACTCTAGGAATATCACATGATCATTGAATGAGTCACGTGATTCATATGATCCCTTCACATGAACATCAATTTAAATTAAATCTCATGATTCCTCTATCTTTTTTGGATATATTTTATAATAATATTTGGGTGATTGGTTGGAATATATTGGTAAAAAATGTTTCATTATTTGGGGAGCACATCTTGAATCGACCATATGATCATGAGGGCCTATTTTATGGGCTTCACATGATAATATGGTTGTCTTGTAGGGATATTTATGATTAGAATGATTGTTCATGAGGGATTTTAATGATTATTAAATGATCAAATTGAGCACATGATCCATCCATGCGACGTTCCTAGGGTCATGCGATCACATTTCATTCTACAGGTTACACAATACACATAACCCATACCCATGATCATCGTGTATCCATTCTTTTCCTATATTTTTTATTCGGTGATAATAATACCTATTCTTTATATATTTATTTAATCCTTGATTTATCAATACTTATTCGGTTGGTGTGAACTGAAAGAATTGACTATAAGAATAATTCTTGAATTTCAAGAAAGTGAAGAAGGAGATCCTTGAGTTACTAACCCTGATGCTTGATGTATTTTAGTATTGGATGAAATTGAATTAGTTTTGATACACCACACAGGTGTAAACTCACTTGTTTTTTAAAATTACATTTCAATAGAACTTATAAAGTTAGTGAGATATTTGATTTCTTGAGAGTAGTGAGTTCGTTATTTCAATGAGGGTCATAAACCATGGATGCGAGTGTGGCCTCTCATTATTGTAACAAAAAATTATAAAAATAGTATTTTAGGTTCTCTATACATCACTGATTCATCCACCATGGATTGCCACATTTTTTAAATTATTTATAAATGAATGTGTCCCTCGTTTAATTTCATCATCCCTTTATATCAATCATGAGAGAAAGGATTTTTTCAAATAATGATAGATCATGATTTTTGGTGAGGGATTATTTTGGAATGATTGACATATCCAAATTCACCCAACCCCATATAATATTTAACTTTCTTAGGACAAACACATGTCATCAATGAAAAATTTTCTTGGTGGAGTCTTCCCTCGAATAAGTGATGATAATTTATATCTATAGTATTGGAATTCTAATCTTATATATAGATAATTATCTACTATAGATGAATCAAATGAAACATTAAATATAATAATTGGGAATACATGTCTACATGAATCCAATTCCCAGGATTTCAACCACCAAGGTGAGCGAAGCATTATTAGCCAATAATTAAGAGAACATGATGTTGACACCAAAGGAGTCGACACACTGGGAAGAGAATTATCAAAAGCTATTTACATAATGGATATGTTGTGTAAATACTCACACATGATACGGGAAAAAATATCAACAATAATGAAGCTGATTCCATGGTACATGAGGCTAAATTATAGGTACTAGGGAATATGTATTAGGATTTCCATATGCACCTGAATTATTTCCAAATTTTTTGTATTGATCAGTTGGGAATCATTTTGGAGGATATGTGTGATCTTGTATAATGTTTTTATGAAATTAAGATCATGAAGAGGTTTTGAATTATATTATCACTTCCTTTCAACATAAATTTCATGTTTCTTAGAGGAAAAGTTTCAAAGGTTGTGGCACTATATTTTTCTCAGATGTCTCTCATTTTCAAAAAGATAATGAACAATTACAACGAATCATTAATGAAGGAGAGTTGTTAAAAACTAGAGATCAAGATTATAAATAAAATTTTATGGATGGAGATCCTAAATATGGTGAAATTAATCAGTTCTGTGTTTGCAATCCTAAATCCTAGGATAAAGAAAATGAATATTGAATGGAATGCTTCAAAAAAATCTCCCTCAATGTGGAAAAATTAAGATTTTTTCTACAAATTTCCAAATAAATTTGGAGATAATAATCAAGTTGAAGAACCGATGAAAATATCATCTAAGGTAGTGATTGTAAAGAGGAATCCATTGTAGAAATTATTCAAAAGAATATAATTCCTTCCATGAAATATTTTAGAATTTATGAAACACAATTGGAAGAAGTTGATGACATAAAAGTCCTTAATGATGAGTTTATTATGGCTATAATTGAAAAAAAAATTAATTATCTGAAAATTAGGATGATGAAATTTAAATGGATTTAATATTATCCCTTGATATTGGAAAAGAATATTTTCTTGAAAAAATTGTTGTTTGTTGGAATAAAACAATGAAACCCAATAGTTTTTTTATAATTCTAAATTATACATATAGTAGAAAGAGGATTAAAATTATGATTTAAAGGAAGATATTTAATAAATTAGGTTTAAAAATTTTAAAAACTGAAGAAAAGGTATTTGATCTCAATAATAAAAATAAATATTAGGCCCAAATAATAGATGTATTGATCAGTTCCTTAAACGATCATGAATAAAGAACTAAGATCTCATAGTATAATTTTTTACCATGTGATAAAAGATTGATGGTCAAGAAATACATCTAACACATTGTATGACATCATGAAGTTGGAGTGTACAAACTAGGGAAAAAATAACCAGGATAATGTGAATTATATAGGGATTGTATAAACTTTTCTAAAATTGAATTAGTTCAATGAGAAATAAAATATTTTTGATGGGATTAATCATAAAAAAATTTGTGATGGTGGATTTGTTAACTCACGGAATTATACACAAAAGGATTTTCTATTTCGGTTAATATGAAATAGGTAAAAGAATGAAGTAGAGTATCAATCTAATGAAATAATAAACCACAAATATTGTGTTATTTTTTTGAAAAAATAGTGCATTTACAATATCAAATTTCTTTAAAAAAATTAAATGCTTAAGAAAAACAAAACTAATGACTATAATTTCAGATACTCAAAATGTTATTAGCATATATTTGTTTTTTGGAGGTTACTGAAAAAAATATGTTCATTTATCATTTAGGGTTAAAAGTTTCTTGTTTACATAGACCTATATTTTATGATATCATTTGATGTAAGTATAATCTAGTAGGATATAAATGTCTAACCAATTAGTAGATGTACTAGATGAGTATGATCCATGGTTACTGATGGATTAATAAACTAATCCACCACTAGCAGAATAGGAAAATGAATAAGGATCAATGAAGGATGATATTGAAATTATAATGTAATTTAGAAATCATTGAAATTAATATATTAGGTTATAGTGTGGATTTTAGATAGTGTTTTTACTTCTCACATGATGGGAAACCATAATATTTTCATGGAAAATAAATAAATAAAATAATTTTTAATTAATTATTTATGAATTGATTATTTGAAAATTATTGGATTTGGAAAACATAAAAATGGATGAAAATATTTGAGGTTCATAGATTACATTTTATTTTAAGGAATTAGACAAAATTTACTAAGTGCCAGTTTATTATGTGACTTGGAAAAATCTAAAAATATCAAAAAATGATGAATGAATAATAAAATTAAAATATTGTCTGATTGTGAATCAAGGAAAAAGGAAAATACGAATTACATATCACATTAGTGTATATAATGATTTGTTATTTTTATCCAAGGAATAATAGAGAATTATATAGAATTGGATGCTAGGAAACTTGAACTAAAAATCATTGGAGGGATTGGTGAATAATGAATGAGCTCATGATATTTTTAATATATCATAGGATCTCACCCACACATATAATACTTTCATAAAATAAAAAATAATTCTTAAGAAATATAATGAAAATAATAATATTTCATTTAGATTATTTGAGAGAGTATGCATTGTGGTATGTGTACTTTTATCACCCAAAAATTGGAATGGAATTAGGTATTACATGTTTTTTACTGATGATTATCGTTAGATGGCATGGAAGGTGGTCATATCTCACAAATCTGAGGCATTCTAATGAATGAATTTTTTTTACAAATTGGTAAAGATGCATATGAAGATATAAATTTAGATGTTTCATAACATTAATGATACAGACTTATCTAATAGTAAATTGGTAAAATATGTTATGAATCATGGGAAAAGACTCAATGTTTTAGTAGTGAGGAATCCTCAACAAAATAGGACAATTTAGAGTATAGAAATAAATTTTAAAAATATGTTTTTGAAAATATTCAAAGATAAGGATATACTATATGAAAATTAAGATTAATTGGTTCTTATATAATTTTATATCTCTAATATAACATTTCTATGTAAATATAAAGAAAATAAATCATAATAGATATGGTATGAAAAGAATCTAAAATTGATTTGTATCTAAATATTTTGAAGTATGTGATTTATTCTAAAAAACGATAATTATATCAAGATTGAAACTAAGTTAGATGATGATATATTACTTGGTTATTCTTCTAAAATCAGGGATTAAAAATTCTAGAACAAAAATCTTTTGAAAATGGGTTAATGTAAATATGTAACAATTATATAATATTAGTATATTTCAAAATTTATTACGTAGTTTTAACAATATGATAATGGGAAACTCTCAAATGATAGGGATTCAATTATGTACCAACTATGGGGAACACATGGGGATATATAATAATTATGATGAGACATCTATGAGAAGGAAAGGACCAACGGATTATAAGTTGTAAATAATGAAATGAGTTTGGATAATTTTTTTTGAAATAAAGATTATTGGTGACCGGAAAAATTAAATACAAAAACTGAGTATAATGGATTTATAACAAAACAATTTTCTATCTCAAGTAGAGCCAAATCATTTTTAATAATATACCAATAATATTAATAAAGATAAATAAACAACTAAAGAGCTTTAGACAATTTAGAAGAACCAAACATGGAAAATTATCTTCAGGATAAAAGATAAAGTATTCATTAGAACTAACTCGGTGTTAGATAAAAATATTAATGAAGATGAAATGGTTGAATTTAAGAGTACAATGGGTATGGATTGGATATTCAAAAATTAAGGTGTTTATTATTGATGATAAATTTTCACCCAAGCCCTAGTTGGAAATCATTTGACATTTTAAAGTGATGTCAGTTACAAAAGGATTTTGATTATTTCAAAATGATTTTAAATCATAATTACTCAATATGGCCTTTTAGGAGGAAGTTCACATTTAGAAACTAGACATTTTCTTTTTAGATAAGTGGTGATATAGGTGTGATATTTAACAAAGCATTTGTATGGACCAATAAATGTACCCCAAGTTTATTATTCAAGGATTTATTAGTAGTTTTGAATGATTTTATTACAATTATGAGGAGTTGAGAATAATATTTCTATCAAGAAGGATGATGATGAAATAATTTCAGTTCATATCTACGTGGATGACAAAATGTTCATAGGATTAGCTGAAGTAAAATGATATATGTTTGCAGAATACATTAAATTTTATTTTCAGATGTCTATGATTTGGGATTTAATATTTTTACATGGTTTATATGTATCTCAGAGAATGATTTGTAGGTTTATTTTATAAAAAATATACCAATTAAATCCCAAAGAAATTTGGAATGTAAAATTCTAGTCCAATGACATCTTAGGAGGCCACCTAGAATAAGCTATTAAGAAACTATGATGGAAAAAAAATTCAATGTGAAAAAATTTATGAAAATAATTAGATATTGATTTCAAATAATAGTTATAGGAAATGAAATTTTTTCCCTCATGTTTATATACATGATAATGAAGTTTTCTATGTGATGGATATAAACTAGATGTGAATGTATTTCAATGTTTAATAAATAAAATGTTTGATTTTAGGTAGTTTTATCAAATAATATAAAATATTTGTTTTTGTATAAAACCTGTTACGGTTCCATAGTCCTCTTATTTCAAACCAATTGAAAAAGGTGGAATTGGCATAAAAAACCTCAATAATTATAATGAAGCCCTTCAAGCTATGTTCACTTGGAACCTCATCCAAAACAATTCTCCTTCCATTTATTTTCTAAGGTCTCGTTTCCTTGATAAATTAAGAAATAAAAATTTCAATTATTTGACCTCCTCTATCTATCCCACCATCTGGAATACTTTCATTTCTATTATGACAAACTCAAGATGGATGGCTAGCAAAGATTCTATCTTAAATTATTGGCTTAATAACTGGACCGGTACTCCTATCATCTCTTTGGCTCCTATTACTCAACTTCCAGACCATACTAACGATACCATTAAAGAAATTTTACAAATTCAAAACACTTGATTACCTGAAAATATTAGTCATGTTGTTGATAGTTATCCCTTCACTATTACCATGGATCTTAAAATATGGGAACCTACTTATAATGGTATTCTTTACTCAAAAAGCTACTACAACCATTTATTCCACAATGATGATAATAATTTAATCTAGTTAAATTTTATTAATAAATATTGTTTAAATCCATCAATATTCTCTATCATTTGGAATATTTCTTAGGGTAGGCTTCCCACTAATAACTGTTTACAATATTTTGGGATTAATCTCTGTTCAAAATTTCATATGTGTAATCAACATCATGAGGATATTAATCACCTCTTCCTTTCTTGTGATTTGGAAATATCCATTTAGAATTACATTTTTGAAATTTTTGAGTGCAGATGGTTGCATTATATCTGTATAACATCTCAGTTTCAGTGGTGTGTGGACTCAAATGACTCCCCGAAAATTAGGAATCTCATTATTTCAGCCACAACGGAGCTCCTACATGTGATCTGGTATGGAAGAAATGATTTTATTTATGTCAATAACAGTTTTAAGGTTAATTTAGGTAAAATGAGAATTCTCATTGCTATTCGAAAGGCCACTCTACATTAGAAGGATAATTTAAAAAACTCTGTTAGAGATCTTGGAATTCTCAGACACATTGGTGTAGATGGGCTATACCCTCGACCTAAATACACCATGGAATTATTTTGGAAATCTACACCTCTATGTTGGATAAAAATCAATGTTGATGGGGCTTCTAAAGGCAACCCAGGTCCCGTGGGATGTGGTGCCATCTTCAGAAACCATCTGAACCAGGTTCTAGGTCGTTTCTGTGGATCCTGCGGCTTTGCATCTTTCCTAGAAGCTTAGATGTTGAGTGTGGTTCATGATGCTTCTTTTTCAAAGCTACATAACTAGAACAACATCTGGATCGAGAGAGACTCAGCTATAATTTTCCAGGCCATATGGAATGGCATGATTCACCTAGCATGGACTCTCACCCCCACTGGATAGACTGTTTGCACTCTCTATCAGATCTCAACTTCATTTCCACCTATAACTATAGGGAAGACAACAATCTCACTGATGGAAATGCATAAATGGGATTTAATCATGAGGTCTCCTAGAGAGATGACCTCCCTCCTAAGTTACACCCTCTTTATGTCAGGGATGTTCAACAAATTCCCTATTTTAGACTCATGTAATCCTCTCTTGTTCTTTCCTCTATAGTAATTTTTATGTTTTGGTCTTTGACCAGAACACCACCTTCAAAAAAATACAATATTTGTTTTTCGGATACATATATACTAATTGGGATGGTTTAGTGGATTATTATAGTCGACATCGAGTGAAATTTTATATCATATAGAGTTTTTACAATTATTATCTAGTAAATAAGTAAAATGATTTATCAATTTTCACTAATTAAGTTGAATATATAGTGGATATTGAATAATATACTCCACAACTATGGATGGATAAACAGATTGAGGATGTCATAGTTGACTTTTATTCTCATATTGTAATAAGATATGATAGCACTTTCTCCATTAATCTTATATTGAAATATTTTTCATCATTCAAGGGAAATGTGAACTGATATAAAGTGTCATTTCATTAAGGAGAAGGTTAAAATATTATATGTATAACAATATTACATGTCAACATAAGTTTATATTTCATGTGTCATGATGAAGGAACAACCAAAATATAGGTTTGAAAAGCATCTATTGGCTGTTGGAGTCTTACTATATCCATCCAACTAAATGCCTTAGAGATGTAACCAACCCTCTGCCATGGGATTATCAATTTGGATTAAATAATGGTAACTCTCTATTTAATTAAATTATTGAATTTGTAACACTAATAAATTTAATCGTTGTTCTCTTTAGTTGTCTTTAAAAGGGTGTGGATGTTTCCAAGAATTAAATTGGAGAACATGCGTATTGTTTGTGTTGATAATGGTTTTGATTGTTATTTCCCACATTAAATGTGGGATAACTCTAATGATATTGTTTTTTAAAGGGAGAGGGTTCTTAAATTATTATTAAGTGTGATTAGAAGCTTGATGATGCAGTGAATATCACATAAATAAAGGAAGTGTTTCCATGTGGGTATTTTTTATTTTAAAATTATTTATCAGGGAAATAATTACTCATGTTGTATTAGATTTGATGATTAGTGAATAATTTATACACAATATCACCACATAAGGTTTGGATACAAATATTAGGTATGATATAGTGGTTCAAGAATTAATGTTGGTAAATCTAGTTTGGTGTGATGAAATTACGTTCAATAACTCCAACGAGAGATATATTTAGAAAAAAATACATTAAATTATTGATATGGTTGTGTTTATAGGAAAGGATATTGATATAGTAGTTTAATACATTTAAATATGATAATGAGGTAAATGAATGGGCTTGAAGGGGTTTGAAATATATTGTAATATCTCTCTCTATAAGAAACAAACCATGACGTGACACCTCTGGTCGTTCCATAGAAGTTGTTTCCAGGAAAATAACTAAGAAAAAATTTCCCCAAAATTTGAATGATTAATCAATATATCATATAATATTCTTTGGAGATCAACATAATATTATAATTTTTTAACTAAAATTGGAGTTTATTAACAACACAAAAACATTAGTGGGGCCACATCTAAACCATGGTATAAGATAAATTTTCACATTGTTGAATCTGAGTGGAAGTTTGTGACCTGTTAATATCCCATTAGTTTTAATGCTTATAGATGGTTTTCTGGTAAACTAATAAAAGACCTTTTTATGTCTGGGGTGGATTCTCATATGGAAATTTGATAAATTTTACCTATTTGTATGATTATTTATAGATTTTATACGAGTACCCAAATGATACATAAGATTATTTCGTTTGAATTTTTTTGGGAAAAAGAAATTACATTATGGAATTTATCACCACAATACAATGAATTTGAAAGTTATTTGGGTGGATCTTCATTTTGGAGGTGTCTATGTTATAGTGTAAGATTTCATGAAAAATACATGACATGAAGAACATAATATTTCTAGAGTACAAGTGACCATTATATAAAGGAATATTTTTTCACCATGGTATAAAAGTAAAAGGTATATCCCATATTTATAGTATCAACATGTTTTGAAGATGAATATTGAGAATTTCATAAGAATCATAAATCATGAAAAAATATTGTTTCAATTTCTATGAAGTTTCCCCTGGATATAGAAGTTTGATGATAAATTTTAAATGGGAGATAAAGGTCACATAGTGGTTTTGATTCTTGAATTATGATGATGTAAATTCAGAAAGAATACAAATTAACATTTTTTATATTTTAAGAATAAATTAATGTAATTATGAAAAAGATATTGAATACGTTTTCAATTTCTATTTGGATGAATATTCCCAACATAACAAACTAAATTTCACAAGACTGTGAGAACCAATCATAGTTGGGTTTAAATAGTCGTGATCTATTAAAATTAAATTACTCTTTCAATTAAACCCAACAAAATGTTAGAATTTTTATACTTACCATATTTATAAAACTCAACCATAGTTAATATAAAAATATAGCTACATAAAACAAAAGACATAAGATTTATGTAGTTCTCCCATATTTTGGGTGACTAAAACATTACCACGGCGACACTCGTTGATCAATGGAAATCCCCTATGACGTAATGTGAATAAAAGTTTAACGAATATATTAATAATTCTCAAATATCTTAATATGAAATTATAATTAATACCACCAATTACAATGTTTTCATATATTCTAATCCAAAAAAACAATATGAAAAATGGAAATAGATTATTGTAATATCATCTGGAAAATTCCCCCACTTGATTACTCAATCTGGTGCACCTTCGGCCTTTGACAGGTGAAACTCTGTCCGATGCACCATAGAAATCCGTGCCTCTAATATTTTATTTTTATAGTGAATAAAACGCTTCCCCTCACAAAATACATAGAATATTTATCATTTATGTTATCGGTATGGTATCTTTGAATGATACCTCAGATAGAATAATCTTCTTAGTATCTTTTCTCACTACTCCTATATATGGTGTACTTATTACCCAACAATGTGTTTCCTTTGTTGTATACTCAACCATCATGAAAACCATCAACACATTATCTCATAGGAATAATAAAATAAATCCCACTCCAATATTTTACTTTTGACCCCATATATAAGGGCACATATACTATAAATGGGTAGAACTTGAAAACAGATTCATGTTCATCCAAAAATCACCATATTCACCTCCAACTCATTTTTGGATATGATATATAACTATAAAATATTTAGTAACATTTTATAGGTATACTAAAAACTAAAAAATAACATTATCTCTTCAATCATCCTTAAACATGATGTTAAGTAACTTTTTCAAACATCAATACCAATAGAGTGATTAAAAAATTTGATGAAATCATAACTTCTTCATTGTTAAAGGGTTAAAAAATTATTAATATCCTCAAAACTCAAAATGGTGCATATGTTTCTGATTAAATAATAAGAACATTTTTATCTTGAACTATTTCACTTTCTAGTTATAAATTTAATTTATTAGATAGATGGACATCAATGTTTGACTCTCCTATGTCTGGTATGCTTCAACCAATGGCCTTCATTAAACACTCCAACCAATAAGACATAATCTTAAGAAAAAAATGTGTTTGATCAATTAATTATCAATCATCCATTAGGTGACTTCACAAATTGTTATCTAATGGAATTAATAGAAATTATTTTCACCGCGATAAAAACATAAAAAAATTAGGCCTATACATCTTCATAAACCATTATGTCTAATGCCTGAAATTTCTCTAGTCGATAATCATCTGTTTGGTGGATCTTTTTACAATGTCAAATCAATCAATTTATTCGAATGAGGACACTTGGAACTATGTATTTTATCTGATAGAATTCATAACACAACACACATTAATAACATTGTAAAAATAATTATATACAACATGAAACATCAAATATGTACACCCTATACATCTAAAACATCAGAATGAACATTTTATTGCCCCTAGAATAATGAATTATTTCACTTTATAGTTTATTCCCTTAAATGTTAATTCAATTGGATAAAATGTATACAAACATAGTAATATGGGATTCTTTCTATTTTTCATCTGTTAAAATTATTTAACTTCAACCATTATACACTTCATTCAATCTTAGCTTGGATCATGAGTATTTTTTTGATGTGAGAAATAGAATATATGGTAAATCATTATATTAATTATGGAAATTTTAATAACATAGTTATTAAAACATTATTATCATCCTAATGTAAATCATTCAAAAATGTCTTAGATAATCCATTAAATATTTCAAACCTAAAATACCAAAAAATAAGATATATTGAAAATAAAAATAAAACTAATTATAAAAACATACCAATGGATATTCAATATCCCCCTTTTTACATTTTGAAAACATTATAAAATACAATAAAATGTATTCAAAAACTCTTTTATCAATATTGTGTCAAAACCATTGCCATTCGAAATTAGAATTTCCTTGCAACACATTAATTGATAAATAATTTTTTAATGGAATTCCATCCGTTGATTATAAGAAATTTTGCATAAATGATTTGATAAACTCCACCTAAATATTTTTCTCTCACAACCTTTTATCATTAAAAAAATAGTTTGTTTCAAAATATAAAGAGTTGTACATCTTCATAGAATGTTTTACTTTCAATCCCCCTTTGAAATAAAATTCAAAGTAGGGTGGGGGAATATTCCTTATAAATATTATAATTCATTATTAGTGTCTATTCATGTATTTGAAGAATATGTTCCACAAATAATTCCCTTGGGAGATATTTAGTTAAAAAATTTACAATTTTAGACTTTGATAATATATAATCCAATTTAAAATCAAACCAGAAAAATTTTATTTTATGATATTATAATTAATATCAATGTATATTGATCTATAATTTTATACTTGATTGTAGGAAAGATAAATGGATCTTTGACTATCTCAAATAATCTTCAATAATTTACAAACATTCACCCAAAAAGATTCCAATTTAACATTCATCCACAAAATTAATGTACAGTATTGGGTTGTGGAAATATAATATTCATCCACTATGCTCAAAGTAAAGATCAATGATTCCTAATATATAATCTCAAACAACGTTCTCCTAAGAATAATGTTCCTCATTATGTTTATTTCCTCCATTTATATTCTTTAGACTAATATGTGTCAGTGAACAAAAGAATATTCATATTATTAACTATTTTTACATCACCCAAAAATTTGATATTCCTTTACCATACATGGGAATTAATTTTTTCTTCCATCAAATGTGCTTAATTTGGATCTCTATACTTTCTAGTTCATTTGGTAAAAACATATATAATTTTTTGTCTTCAAGTTTCTAGACATAGTAAATTCCTATTGAATTTTGGAAACAATTCTGGTTTACACTTATCTTATCTTAATACTTACTCATCTTCATGCTAGCCAATATTTCAATAGAAATATATTTTGAATATTTGATTCCAAACCTTTTTAATAACTCATTGTAATATATTTATTGAGATATGTTGACAAACTAACCTTTTTAAAAAATTTAATACTAGAAATAATGATAACTCCCCAAAAATAGAAACTTCACACCTTTACATCATGTTCAAATAAAATCATTCACAAGTTTTATCCATGTAAACTGTGTAAATATTATAATCAATGAAAACATTGATTAATAAGGAACCTTTTCTCATTTTTTATATATACATGTTTCCATTATATATTTCATTAGGAAAGTTAATTTTCTTCATGAAACTATCATGTTTAGAGTATTACATGAGTGGTTATTTCTTCAACCCATTCAAATCATTCCCTAGATTACACACCATCATACCATCATAATCTAGTTATAACCCACGAGGTTTCTCAATATAAATTCCTTCATAAATTTCTCTATATAAGGATGATTACCAAAGATCCATATTATATACATTGTTGCAATGATGTGAAAAAAATCCTATAAAATTATTATAGTCTCATGTCTTATAATAGGGGGAAAAGATTCATCAAATTAAACACCTCTCTCCTTTGAGTAACCCTTTAAAACAAGTCAATTATTCATTCTCAAAAATTTTCGATGATCATTGTTTTTCTTTCTAAACACCCACATTGTTCTTATAAAATTCATTCCTTATAGTCATGGAAAAAATTTCCCATGTTTTATTTTTTTCAATTTGATCTAAAACATCATTCATAGAATTTAATCACTATTTATATTTGAAAATATCTAAAATAGATTTTTGTTCAACATATCAGATAAGTAATTTCTAATTCTCTAATCCAATATTCCTTCTGGTATGAACTAGATATTTCGGATTTCCAACGATGTTTTCATATTCAACCTATTTTTTTAATGTATGAAACATAATATATTTTATTCCAACTTCACTTTCTTCATCAAAAGACTAATCTTAATCACCTTGTACATGTTTAGTCCCCTATATATATTCCATTTTATTGTATCCGTGGAATTAATCAATCTACCTTCCAAAATATTTTCTTTATTATCTTGAATAAATTTTTCCATGTAAAATAGATTTTCTATAACTTTAACATCATTGAAATAATCCATCATTTTTGATGTTTATGAAGACACTTGAAACATCGTCCATTAGATGAATATCCCATCAAAATTTCTTTTTATCGTTCTCAATAAAAATTTCAAGATTTTTATTTTTTTTAGAAAGAAATGATTCAAAAAATAATTAAAGTATATTACCATTGTCTCCATCTTATAAAAAATATAATAGGAAGTCCTTTTAAATTTTGGTCACTACAAATATATGTTTTGAATGTAAATTATATCACTCATAGCTTATATTTATAATAATTTATAATATTTCAATTTAATATGAATAATTCTTCCTATTTCTACTGATTATATATTTTAACATTATAGAACTACATTTTCTTGAGGGTGAAAGGGTCACTATACTAGTATATGATTTAATGTTTCATTAGATAGGTCTCAAAAGTGTCACTTGTTTATTTCTTCCATTGTTTGTTCTTAGTTTTGATATATATTTATATATAAATATCTTCTTAAAAAACCTTCCAAAAAATCTGATCATCTTGGTATCATATAACATATTTTTTAAAAAATATTATATTTATCATCTATGTGATGTTATCAAAGAATGTCATAAAGTAAAAATCACATTATATTATTGATGTCTCATCACCCCCTGATGATATTAATGAATGTGCACAAATGTAATAGTCTTTTTGATATCTAAATTAATATATATTATACTAAACATCCTTCCTTTTAGTATTCTTATACAAAACAAAATTCATTTTCCTTTGTGAATATTCTATTACAAAATAATCCTTAGAAATATTTTCCATACCGATCTGGACAAGATTCCCACGTTTGTGATATCATTTTTTATTTTCATCATTTACACATAAGCAACATGAGTTATAAAGATCTCCAATATGGAATTGATTTTCATTGTTTCTTTGTACATTAGTAAAAACATTTCTACCACTCAAGCATAAAATGATATAAGAATATTTTTTGAATATTACATATTAATAATTATCATAATTTTTTATAATCATTAGAATGTTTTCCTTAAGACCATCCACAAAAATAAATTACATTGATTTGATTTTAATATATTCAATTTGGGGTATTACCATACCATTGATTTTTAAATAACTATCATTTTGGAAACTTATTACTTCATATTAAAAATATTTCATATATTTCATGATTTTTATATCACCTTTCATATGTGAGGAACATCCTCTTTCATGAATCATTGTTTGGTTCCTTTATCTTGATCTTAGATTAGTCTCAATAACAAAATATCATTCATAATTTTTTCCTTGCATCATTTTCTTTTCATTCATTTGAAAATTTTCTGAAAATTATTATCATACACTAATAATAATACTATTCTATTTAGTCACAGCTTCCATAAAATACCTACCAAAAATCAAATAAAATTTTCTTTGTAATCATTCAAGCATATAATGACTTTTCGTTTCATTTTAAATAATACATAATAAATTTACTACCATTTCACACCTCGTTTCTCCCATTCAGTTCATTCCTATTACAAATGATTATGATGTTGTATAATAAATTATATTCCTTATGTAAATAGATAAAACAACACTAAATATATCCACTAAAACATGATCTTCTATTAAAATATGGGTTTACAATATAAGAATTTTGTTTAGTTTCATAACATCTTTCTATATATGACACCTCCTAGCATTGGGCCACTTTATTATAGAGGTTATTTTAACCATTAATATATGTTATGTGTTTCAAATATCCATTATCAGACCATGATTTTACAAAACTTTTTATTACACCTGCTTTGTTAAATAAATTATATATACTTTATTTTTAGTGGGTGTAGAATTTACATGATATTAGGATTATATATCTCTCGTCCAAGAGATATTTCAAATTTTACATTAGAATCCTTGTAGAAAATTTTGATCATCCTTATTAAGGTACTTTCGAACACATGAAATATCGATTTGGTTTGAAAAGTCTCATCTACTTCAATAATATATTTATTAACAATATCTTAAATGTTTGTTAATAATGTATTCCATGATATTTTCTTTGATTCTTTCTTTATTTAGTATTCTAATTTTTTTTTGATTTTTTTATTGAGACATTCCTATGCCAAGATATCAGTTTGTATTACCCCAATGTTTCTCCACTATCTTCTTCTTTGATAATTGATGTATCTTCCATTATCTCAATAAGAAGAAAAGTAATTTATGAACTTATTTTATTTTTAATCAACTCATGAACTATTTTTTATAAGATTCATACAGAAAATTATTAATTGAATTACTTTTTTATTCTATTTAGTTAATGTTTTCATACTTTCTATGGATTTTTTTTCCTTTTATAGATTTTTCTCTGATTATTCCACCATGGTTCTTCTTCATTATCATACTCACATTCCCTTATATTATTATTCATAAAAATAACAATAAATTTTATAATATCTCTAAGCTCAAAAAAATAAAAGGGAGTTTTCCAATGTACATTATTCTAAATTTTATTCAATTTTTAATGAAAAGAGACATTATTCTATCATTTTCATAAAAATAAAATTCATTATCATCTTATTAATCATTACCCTATAAACATATGATCTGCATCAAAAAAAATTATATTATTTATATATTTAAAATATATTTATTCCTTAAAATTAAATTTAATTACTATATCAATCCTCATCTCATAATGAACATGAATCGTATGCAATTCATGAAGAGATAAATCATATTTATTTTAAAATTAAATAATCCTTGATCAATCCTTTTTGTAAAGTTTTTCATATGTTTCTAAAATGTGGTAGAATTTTATAAGACATATCAAAATATTTTGATGTTTCTAACCATTTCATAAACTATCATAAATATCTCATTAATAGTTTCATCATATTCCATTTTTATATATTTGAAATTTATTCTCTCCATTTGTATTTATTCACCCTTCACTATCATATTTCCTTCAAAGATACATTTAGGTTTCCCCAGGTTTCATTATCCATCTTTGGTCCCATCACCTTTATATAAACATTTCTTAATTAATAAATTATAATAATGTTTTGATCAATCACATAAACCTCAATATTTATTTTTTCAAAAAATGGCATAGATTTATCATTCTCAATGTGTGGAAACCCAACATTAGATACATCAATTACCCCTAGGTCAAGAGATAGAATATAGGGTATCAATAGATGAATCGATACATGTATTTTTATCCATTGAAGGTTTGAATAACTCTATTATTCACAGTTTTGATATTCCTCTTGATATGAAATATATGGATCTTATAAAGAGAACCAAGATAGATTATACAAATTGAAGTTACTATGAATGAGAGGGCCACTAAGAAGGGTATGAGTGTCTGGGATGAATCTTTTCTGATTATTTAAAATACATTTCCACTAAAAAACACCAATACTACTTGTTATGGTTTCTATCCTTACGAAAACTATAAAACTCAACACACGTCACATGAAATGATAGAAATATATAGCACTGCAAAAAATATTTACATGGTTATCCCCCAATGTGGGATACTACATCATTTTAACCTAAAATCCTATTGGTCTATGGAAATCCTCTATAAAATGATGTTAATAAAAATTGATCCAAATCATGATAGACTTCTTCAATTTATTTATATGAAATTATTCTTACTCCAATAAATTATATTGTTTGTTTATATTTTGAGCTAAAACATGATATGAAACATTGAAAATACCTCACAAGATCTTCTTCTTGAAAATTATTCATCTGATAACTTCATCATTTAAGACTATGTCTGGTGCTCCTTCTACCTTCATCTTGTGAAACTCATTTCAATGATCCTTTTATAAATACACTTATCGCATATTCTATTTTTGGTAAAAAACACTACACATCATAAAATTCACGTTACTTCATTCTTTTAGAACCTCTATCTTCTATACTGGACAGACTCATCTAACTGATGACTCTAATATACACCTCTTTTCAGTACATCTTCTCACTACATCTCTAACTAGTGAACTTATTCTTCATCCTAGTGTTTCCTTTGTTTTATATTATCCCTACTCAAAAACCATTATCACTCTTCCCCCCACAAATATGAATATAAATTCCACTCCTTTAATATACTTTAACATCCTTTAATATATTCACATTCAGTATAGAAGTATGGAGATGGTAAACCATTTTCCTCAAATATAAATGTTAAAACTGAATCCTCCCACTCATTTTCAATATTGAAGGATGCCTCTATAATATTTTATAAAATTTTAATGTTTCTTACAAACTATAATATAACTACAAGTCATTAAAATGAAATAAAATTAGTGGTAAGGAACTTATTCAAACATCCTTAACCATGTTATTATAAAAAACATTGAACCAACATATTAGCATCATCTTTGTTAAAAATATGTACAATGTTTCCAATTGATTCTAGAAAATAAAAAAAATTAATTTGTGCTTGATGAAATCATATGAACATTTCATCTAAGGCTCTATTTGTTTAACTTGTGTACATCTAGAAATTATTCATCTTGAGAACCAATCTGTTCAAATATATTCTTCCTAATTATCTTTAATTAATGAAATTTTTGAAACACTCTATCTAGAAAGACTTAATTTTATAGTTTCATTTTTCTGATCAAGTACGTATCAACATCCAATATGGTAACTTCACAAACCACTATCTAATTAAATAAAAATATGCATCTGGTGAGCTTCATAAAATCTCAAAAAATCATACGATTACCTCTTAATATAACCATCCATATGATGTAATAAATTCCTTTAGATGATGATCATCTATCCATTGGATATTTATAGAGTGTTTGATTGATGGATCTAATCGGCCGAAGAAACTGTAACTAGTTGATTCAATCCAATAATATTCATTTAGAGATACATTTAATTACTTTATAACATTATCTACATACATCTTGAATATTAATATTTTTAAACCTTTTCTATTTATAAAATCAGTGTGAACCTTATATAGTTTCTCAAACATTATCTTCTAACACTTTTTACTTCGTACCCTTTTTATTTAATTCACATTTCAAAACTGCATAAAAACTTCGAACCCCATGACTGTTGTTTTGATCCATCTGATAATATTTTACATATTCATCCTTTGTACACTTAATATGATCTCCTATTGGATCACGAGTATCATCACAATGTCAGGCACATGAAGAATGGAAAATTATAATTTTATGTAAGAAAAAAAATCTTTACATGTTTAGGAGAACATTCTTATCCACTTTTAGAAATTCATATCAAAAAAAATCCTTAATAACTCTTTAAATTATTTCTTAACTAATTTACAAAAAAAAAATTGAAATATAAATTATGAAAAAACAAGACACATTACATTAAAATATCAAAATAATCTTTATAAAGTTGTATTAATGATCATTCAAGAGTAAAAAAAGGTAATTATCTAATGAAATGATATATTTTTTTATTTATTTTTGCAGGAAGAATGATCAATGAGAATAGAGATGAAGAATGAAATTAAAAAAACATATTATGAGAGTGATTAAAAAATTAGAAATTGGGAATGAAGACATAGGAGGTATTCTCAGTGGATGTTTGTTGGTTTTATAAGTTGAGTAATGTGGAGTAGAATTTATAAACCACTATTGTGTACACTCACATTATTTATTAAGATCAAGGAGAGACACACTTGAAGATAGTGAGACATTCGAGTGTGTGAGATTAATTAGTTATTCATTTTCTAGAGGGTTATAAACCTATAGGGCTAGTGATTCCACTTTGAATAATAATAAAAAAGAAGTAAACATTCTATTTTAGGTTCTTCATACATTATCATTTTATAATACTTGTAATATATTACCTAATATAAAATAAGTAAAATATATTTTGTACCTCCTCTATTTAAATTATCACTTCAAATAAATTATGAGGTAAAAACGTGATCCTAAAAATGAAATAAGAAGATCATTGGAAAGGTTTAATTTTTGAAATATTTACTAAGTCTAATATATTTCTATTGCAATGAAAAATGGTTATCAGAGTAGAGATTTGTGAGGGGAGGAGTTTCAATATCCAAAAGAAGTTCGATTGAGGGTTGAACATGTTGTACCGACCATGGATGATTTGTGGAGTACAAATTTTGGTTATTTTTATTGGAAAATTTTCTAAGTAACGTGGTATCTATATCATATTCAGAGGATAAAAGATTATGATAGGTGGGTTTCAAAGAATATTAACTAGTTCAGAAATAGATATAAAAACATGTGGCATTAGTAGTGAGTTTGTTGAGTAAGGATGATCAATAATGATGGATGTAATATATAGATGATTGAACAGTGACTTAATTATTGTAGAATAAATTTCAAGACTCTTTTAAAATGAGTATCTATTAGTTATTATTCACATAGATTATATTGGGGCCTTTTATCTTTTTAATATTACTGTGTTAACATTCTTGTTTAAGATTTCATATTCATGATCATGTTGAATTATTCTTTGGATATATGAACTAATGATGTATAGACATCTAGGAATTTTTACAAGTTGTTTTATTCCAATATCAAGAGGTAGATATGAAATTTAAATCCTCTTAGCTATGTTGAGATAATTTAATATGGGAGGATAAAAAATATTTCACTATTCATGTTGAGTTCTCATGTGATTCATATTCCGTACGGCTATAGAGGAATTATGGATTGGAGTTATCATTTTAAAAAATAGCAATGATTTTACCATGATTATAGTTATCTCTATTATATTCACCATGATTTGGTTTTTTTGATTATTTATAGGTGGCCATGGTCCTATTTTTTTCTTTTTTATAGATTTAATTAATCTTTACTTGGAATTTCCATCCTTTTAAATAGAATAGTATTAGAAGATGTGTAATGTGATAGTGGATTTTCCTCCTTCATATTTTCATATATATTAGTAGAATCAATTCACGAAATTGTAGGATTATCATATTTTTAGTACACTGATGAAAAGAGGAGTGTGTAAGGGTAGAAATATGTCCATGTGTAATGAACTTATAAAACACAATGATTTTCTATATAAACTTTTATATCCAATCATATATGTGTTCCATACATAAAAGAATTATATTTATAAAGAATAATATAATTTATATTATAAATAAGTCACATGCACCACATAATAAAGTAAATATTATAGTATTTCATCATTATATTACATTACCCGTGATGGATAAATAAATTATGTACAATTAAAAAATATATATTAGGATAATAAAACCATGTAAATAACATGACTTGAATTTAGATATATGTATGGTTATAATCTCCCATAAATAAATTATTCCTATAGACTAATTTAAAAAAATATAAGAGCATTAGAAATGTGGTAAACATTTTTTAAATGAAACATTGATTACCTTGGGAGAAAATAATTTAAAGTAACATGTAGAATTAAAAGAGTATATATAGGGTACTGAAAGAAAATATCTTTGTTGGAAATATTGATATTATAATAGTACCCTAACCACTAAAATATTGACCTAAACATTTGAATAGTAAATTAATGAATGCGGTTAACTTTATAAATAACTATTTAATTATATAAATACCAATATATTAATATAAAAATAAAATATACGTAATAGGCTTGTTAATTTTACTCAAATGAATATATTATTTTGTTAATATATTATATCTTTCTATATTAATCCATGTCGATTTATATTTAAATTAAATATTGATTTTAAATAATTTAGAAATTCTTTTTTATTAAATTAATTACAAATAAAGAATTAAAATTTCCAAATCATACAAGAGTGATTTTTTATATTTTTTTAATAAACATGAATTTCATGTTTAATATCGATATTACATTTCTTGAATATAGTATTCATTGTGAGATAATATTAATTAAATCATGTTTTGGTTATTTATATAATGTTTTTCATAACAGAAAATATATTTAATATGAAAATAATATTTTTTTTAAAAACCATTTTTGAAACCTGAAATGTAGTATCCAATTATTATAATGATAATAAATTACATTCAAAAATTATTTTTAATTGTATTATTTTTTTATTATATAAAATTTTAAAATAATTATATTATGTGTTATAAGGATTTAAAAGTTATTATAATATATACTTTTATTTATATACAATTAATTTTCAAGAATAATACATATGTTTCATGAATTGGTCATTAAATTAAAACATATTTTTAATTTTATCTCAAAATACACATCCCCTTCATGTATAAATACATCCTCTCACACCATTTACAAATTAATTACAAAATATTATATATACACCCTTAACTCATATTGAGTCAAAAAATAGATTAAGAGTGACCCTATAATATTGTATCCAATAATTAAAAGTTTGATGAATAGAACCAAGTGTATAAACACATAACATGAGAGGTGTGTTAGGATCTACTATAAAATCAGTGTTCTTAACCAATGAATTAGATCAAAAGGAATGATGAATTATATTGTTCTAATTTAAAAAGTATTTTATCAAAATATTTTATATTCAATTAAATAAATTCAGGATTCAAGATAATGGAAAACCAAAAATTAAACTCTATATTACAAGATGGTACCATTAATAGATACCATCACTACAAAATTGGTTGATATGAATTGTTTAAGAGAAATCAATATGATATGGACATTAAATAATTCAATATTACACCAAATTTTTTGTGAAATATTTTTTTCAAATAAATTTAAATTCATTGATAGCTTGTGCTATATGCAATAACAAGTCATAAGAAAACACAACACACTAATAAAATAATACTTTTAAATTTTATTGTTATCTAATTTATAGTGGAATTATGGGTATTAAAGGAATTAATAAAATTATGAAAATATATGGTTTCCACATATATGTGAAATTAATTATATTTTTATCAATTATTTAGAAATAAAATAAAATCCTGTTGAAAATTAGGAAAAATTTTCTTTGAAAAATTATTTTTAGGTGAACAAAAACATTTTATTTCAGTAAATTAATCAAATAAGTTTTGGTTAATGAATTTAATTAATGTTTAATATAATATATTTTCAATAAAAAAATTACATTAATATTATGTGTTTTCTTGGCATGACATAAGATTATATCTAATTTTATGCTTATAATGATATTTTTCAAAAAATATCTTTTGTCACATTCGACACACTTTTCTCAAAATTAATTTTTACACTTTTAGAACATATAAATGAAAATATGAAAATAATTTTTAAAATAATTGTTCCAAAACTAACTTGGGGTTATTTTTTTATATTTTATAAAAACATTTCCACTGAATAGTGAAAAATTTTCGTCTATTCAAAACATACATTTTAATTCCAATAATTAAAAAGATAAAAATTATATTAATTTGATTATATAATTTAAATTATATCAATATAATATATATATTAATAAAATATCATTCATTAGAATAAATTTTATATTTAATTTTGATATAATTGTTTTAAAAATGTTGAATATTTTGTCATGGGAAACCCTCTTTTCGTCACATCTATATGATTGACATTAAATTCAAATTTTATACTTCTATGAATGTAATTTAGAAAAATTAATTCCATATATGTAATTAGAAATATTTATATTATATAATATCATCAACATAATTTTTGGTCAAAATTAATCATAAATACAGATAAAATTAATTATAGTAGGTGAGATTAAAATTGGTTTAATGGGGGTTAAACTAAAAGGATAATGGGTAAAATAACCTATACATTATTTAAACCCACATTAGATGGATTTATTTAGACCTTATCACATATGAGGTTCTATAATGGGATGTTTTTTTCCATGTTTAATGTGAATATCATGGGTATACTATTCTATTAAAAGATATAATGGGTGTCCTCCCCCCCCCCCTTATATTTGGCCACCACTTATCCTCCCATATTCACACGTCCAAAAACATTTGGTTATGAATATACCTACCCATCTAATTTTTTTTAATTCCAAAACCACACCATAGTGGACTCTGGGATATCATAAATCCTATTTTATGATGGAATTAGGTTAAGCATATAGTGGTTTCCCAAAGAATAGGAAATGTTTTAAACTATGATTTTTTGTTTAAATTATTCCACTAACTCGTTAAAATATTATTCAATTATTTTCATGTAACATATAATGATATTTTATTATATTAATTTAATAAACTATATCATTATCCTCATCCCTCAAATGGGATACAAGGTCATCATTTTGTTGTAGAGCAGTATGTCACCTCACAAACTGATGTTATTTATTTTCTATCATCACCTCTCATAGATGGACATAATTATGGATTTTATGTTTATATTTTACATTTATGATATTATTAAACAAATTAAATCATAATACCACATCTATCTTTTTACCTCCCAAATCATTGGAAAATAATATCGTCGCTGATGTATACGGTGGACTACCATCTCATGAACTGATGTGATGTGTTTTTTATTTATGTTTTACAATTATGGTAATAAGGATATATTCAATAAATATATATAATATTTTTGAAATAATTATACCTATTTAATAAATATATCACATATAATTTCTAACATTCAATTATGTTTGGGATATGATAGTGTCATTTATGTATACTATTAACTAACACCACGTGAAACGATGTGAATGGTTTCCTAGTAATTCATTGCCTTGAAGGTAATAATGGTAAATGTATCTTATATATTGATATATATGTTTCGAAATTAATTTTTTTTAATAATGGAACGAAAATGATTATGAATAATCACTTTGGAGAGCTTAAAGTATCAATGAAATTTAATGAATGTAATGAAATGCAGTTCAAGAATTCTACACAGCATACATGCGCATAAGAAGGCCTGCACAACTCCTTCCATTTCATCATAACGACATAGGGACCGACGTTTCACAACTACACATCAATCGGCTTGCACAGGTCCTGCCTATGTAGCTCAATTTGTTGCCCCTATACTAGGGACTTATGTCATTGGCCTACACAACAGTATACTTTTTCTCACCCCTACGCAGAAGAGCGACACTGTGAAGTTACACATAAGACATATTCAGAAAACACCATTCGACCATGTCGCCTCCTTTCTTATAAATATGACCCTTGGGCTCCCCATTTTGATAACTAAAAAAGTTGGAAGAACTCCTGAAGCTCCCATTGCACATATCCTTCTCCCAGGTCCTCCACATTTTCTCAGGTAGATCTCAATAAGACCAATGAAGATATAATTAGATGGTATAAGTAAGATCTAGGTCCTTTTAGAGTTTTGAATTTATGAAATCTGATTAAGGACACTCCTTTCATAGAAATAAGTCATCTACATAGTATCCTTTCCTTACGCAACGACCTACGAATAAGGCTTCCAAGGACATCAAGGGAATCCCGGGGTGCGTATGGTAAAACCTCACCCAACTATTGTTGTCCCTATAGACCATTTCCCAAGGCATATAAAGATTTAAAATTCTTATCCTTATTATGTTAAGCCGTTTTTTAGATCCTCATAGGACTTGAGTGGTACAAAAACACCAATAACTAACACTACACACCTCCACAAACCACCTATGTGAGCCATCCTTAAAAGCCTCATATAAGACACCTATAAAAGGTCCTCTCCTTCCATTGCATCCTTTTATGAAAAGATCAAATTTGAAACCTCCTCCAAGACCAAATGATATATCTGGACTTTGGGAAAGGGACATTAGTGTCTATCCCATTTGGATTTAGATATCTATGGTCAGGGGTTTCCCACACTTATCTTACTAGAGGGTAGGGATCCTCTAAGTGTTTCTGGATCTGGATATCCATGATACCATTGACTCTTACCCTAAGGATAGTGTTGGGGAGTTACCTGTCTCAGGTTCTAGGGATAGGACTATATCTACCCCTCCTAGTATCTAAAACCTAGAGCCTCAGGTCCCCAATAGGAAGAGTGGGGGTCAGTATTTCTTTTCCCTTCCACTAGTAATGATATCCTCCTTCCACTATAGGACCAATTTTAGGGAATAACTTCTAGAGTAAGCCCCTATATTTTTGATCCAGAACCAATGACCTTCACATTTATTTCACATTAAAGGGTTAATTCTTTACACCCTCATCCATGGTCACCTTGGATTCTTTCCCTATGGGCCTGACCACTTCCATTAAGAGAGGATAAATTTTGTTGTTTTTTAAATCTTTCACATCCTCTTGTTAGTCACACCGAGGATGGATCATGTGGTCGTAGAGATTTAGGATGATCAAAAATATTCACACAATCCACATCCTCTCTTGAACTACAAGAACTCTGATTCCTACCATAATTGGGATACATAGGAAGCCTTCACTCAGGGCATAAGATCAATGAAAATACACCTTAAGAGTCCAATACTAAATAAATTAGTTAAAGAATCCTCCTTAAGATGAATCCGTAAATTAAGGACCCCTTTAATCCCCACGAGTTAAGAAATATCTTGTGGACCCTGTTATAAGGGAATCCTTTTTAAGAGTAATCCCCAAACTATTTTCCCTAAAAGGTCTATACTCCCCTACGAGACATAAAAAACTATGTGGTCTCTGATTCCCATCCATGTGGGATACGTAAAAAGCCTCCGTGATGTTCAAAACAACCACTCCAAATCAAACTTGTTATTTCTGGGCACATTTCTAGCATGGTATAATCCAACATGGAAACTCATATCCTTTCCATGTACCATGGGATAATTAGTCATAAGTCCCACACAATGCATTGAGTAGGAACCTTCTGACTAAATGTACATACCACATAACATTAAACTATACAGTTAGGTCCTTATTAAATATCCATAAAATGTATGATATGTTAGATTTATGGTCACTGAACTATGAGGGTTCTGATTTCATTCATGAGGATACATTGGTATCTTATCTATGGGTACGATCCAAACATAAACAAAAGATTCAACTCCCTAGGAAACGATAAATTCCAGAGTTCCCCACAGAGTGGCTTAAAAACAAGAATTATCATAATAATAACCAAATAATATATAAGTAGTATATGAGGGGATACCATTGGTGGAAAACCTCAAATACATACATATACATCGATTGATGAAGTACCTCGAATACATATGGATGATTCTAAATTCCAAGCATTCTAAATAATTGATTTCAAATTTCTTAGGAATACAACATTACACATGGTAAATTCATAAGGATTCATGAACTTATCTTAAATCTATAAGAGTGTACCAAAGAAGGAAATAAGTCTCCTTAAAAGGATGAAGTGAACCTGACCTCCCATCTACTTGAACAATGTGAGTTATTAATTATCTTAGGTCAATAAATCTAACGAACATATGCCATTGGAAAATGGTCCCTTTGGATAAAAAACCATTGTGTGTTTCTTATTCCATAAATAAATTCGATGGAAATTTTCATGAATTAGTGATTCCTAACCAGAACACACATTCTAGAGGAAATAAAAAAAGGTGAACCTGACATGAATCCTAAACCCATATTATTTTGTTACCCATCTTTTAGGCCCCTATTAATTGATAAACGAGGGCCACATAAAGGAATAAATCATGCATGGGATCATCTAAAATATGCTATTATGATGGAGTTCATTTTTTTATTTTTCATATATATAGGTATTTTCTTTATAGGAACTTCCTTCATTCCAAATTGTCCCCTTCTAGTTTGCACCTTTGAAAGCCGCATCTGTTGTTCAATCTAGATCCTCATTCACTCGAGGGATTTCATCACAAACTCCACATCTTTAACACTAGGTATCCAATGCATTGGTCCAACTGTAACATCAACATGGTATTATCCAGACCTTATAGGCTTCCGGACGGGCCCTCCAAATCATGAATAACCCCCAGTCATCCGATAACTGGTGGTCCAGAAATAGACTATACCAACCAACTTCTTTAACAATTCCAAGAGTTTATCCTCGAAACACAATTACCAATCCCTCCACTATTCTAGGGTGGTTGTACTAGAGTCCACAAATAACCCGGTTCCAATGAAACATGGGTCATTCTAATGGGTTCCTGGTAACATTCAATGCCTCCAACGTCATGTAACAGAAAAACCTCAACATGATGAGGGTGTTGTCCCTTATCTTCTGGCCTAAGTCCCTCATGCATGGGTACACAAGATGAACCACTGAGGACAACAATTAGACAACATGGAGCACATTCATACATTTTACCTCTCCAGAAAAGTCCATCAACCCTTCTTGGTGGAAACAACAAATGGGCACATACACCTGTCTGCCTTCACCCCTCTATCCAGAAGACTCATCTAGAAACACCAAACCAATCCAACCATTCAAATATGGTGTAGTACCACGTGTAGGAACATACACCTTCTTACAATCTATCATCCAGTCAGTAGACTTTTCTGGCTACATTCAAGTAATCTCTCCAACCAAATACAGTGGAAACTTATATGAAGGAACATACACATGACTTCACTCACCAAGCTTACCAGAAGTCTTGTATGGTAGAATTGAAAGAATTATGTTGACCATGCTCCACAGAATTTTTCCAGTAGGAACATACACTACTAGCATCTATCGAGCATGTCAACAGTCTCACTTGGCAGCACCCAGAGATGAAATTTGGAAGGATCTGATTGTAAGCCTGGGGAATGCCCAACTCTCTACCACCAAACATGAGTTAAATCGGTATCCACTGATAGGAAAATTATGTTAGGATAAGGTACATAAAATTACTCTAGATACAGAATGGAAATATATTCCCATTTTGGATTCCAAAGTCAAAAAACATTTTTTCAATGGTGAAAGGATAGACAAAAATTCCTACCCATATATTGGATGCTTGCTAAAATATCATAATGAAAACATCAGTAGTATGATAGGGATAAACTTATAATTCTATCACATACCTTGGATGACTAATCCACATGACATCCTGGAGAAGATACACACCTTTTTTCTTATTTGAAGGGTCATGGGGAATACTCTCCCATATCACACGGAAAAATGGATCAGGAACATACAGTAGTTCCAATTGGGGATAGTTAGCATTTTTTGATATACACTTCAAGTTAGGAATATACACAATCCCATGATAAACATTTTTCCTAGTAAGTGGCCCCAATGTTTTGTAAAAAGGGTTAAAATTATAAGTCTCCCCAATAATAGTTGGATAATAAATATTTGATCTATGATGTAGTTCCTCCAAATGAAAGATTTCTTGAATCCCTATGAAATTTATCTTTTGATGCTCAAGATCATACCATCCCATTACCAAATTATGGGAGTAGTAGTAATAATAATTATAATGTTCCTCATCAGTCACTATATCATGAAAAAATTCATTATTGTAATTAGGTCAATCTTGAGAACCTATCTCTGCATGAGAGGCACAACTACCCTCTCTTTGGCCAGAAGACCAAGGAGAAAGAGTATTTATAAATTACAGTAATCCACCATGGTGGTCCTCACTATGATATAATTAACTTCAAAAGGTCCATCTACAATATCGTATCACATTGATAAGAAAATTCTCCAACTGATAATGTAGTGATGAGAAATCACTCTTATAAAGAGGCATTACAAAACATAAATGTATGAACTCGGATCTTTGTTTCAGGTACGCCTTTCCTTTTTCTGGTTTTTTTTGGGAAAAATAATGTTTTTGGAAATTTTTGAAGTACACGCCGTGTAATTTCTGAGTACACAACATGTACACATTCCCCACTCAAAGCCGTGTTCTGGACATGTCCGGGCCACACACACAGTGTGTAGGGGTGACGTGGAGGCCGATTTTAGGGGAGTACAGAAAGCCCTAGTACACATCGTGTAATCTAAAAAGTATACACCGTGTACTTTCTTTTGTTTCATTAAATGGACTAGGGTCACACCTGATGCACAGAAACGTCTTCTGTTAGGTTCTGTTCGTCCGAGAGCACTGAGGATCCACGAATCTTCAATGAGCCCCCATCTCTCCATCCATTCTCTGATTCGAACACTGTTGATGGTGTTGGAATCTCAGCGGTGTGTTCTCCCTTCTGCTTGAGCCTTGTTTTCTAAATCCTCCTATTTTTCTTGTTATTGTGGTTTATGTGTTTCAGATGTTTTCTCAGATCTACTACGTTCGAAGGAGAATCTATCATCATTTTTCACGTATATCGATCTCCTAGGAACAAGGTAGGTGTTGTGTGCCATTCTGTAGAAAGTCTTTGAATATTTTGTGTAATTTCTCCAATTACATTGAACAAGAATTGTGCGTTCTCCTATTTTTCGCTTGATTGATTGCCTTCTTTCTTTATTTCTATAGTAGAGGTTTACCTTTGTGAATAGAGTAGTTTTTGCTATACTCTGGATGTATTTCGTACTTGCTTTTCCTATTAGGGGTTATCCAGTTTCCATGCCTAGTTGTAGGATAGTGGAACTATTGTGTTGTTTTGCTGTTGAGCCTTAGAATGATAGCCATGTAGTCCTTGAGGTTTACATGGGTGACACACGTGCGTTATGCATATTTATATTACACATGTCTGAGAGAACCTAGTGTATGGACCAAAGGAAGAATGAACTTAAGGGCTTCTCCAAGGTGTCGTTAATTTACAATGCGAGACCACAGGGGGAATTGACCTTTATTTCATCCTCAGAGAGTCCGTAGTTCCTTGATGGAGGCCACAGGGGGGATTTGATGTTGAGTTCTTCCCCAGAGATCCTTTAGTATTATACAATACTATAGGGGGAATTGATGGTGAGTGCTTCCCCAAAGAGTCTATTCTTTAGCTGAACTAGAGGGGTGAGACTATGTGTGCCTCCCAGGGTGTTACTAGTACTTATCGGTTGAACCAAAAGGATTAGGCTATGAGAGCTCCCCAGAGGGTTACCTATTTCTACTTGTTGTTGGATGTTTACTTGTGTACTTCATATACTATAACTATGGATTGTAGCTGTTGTGTGCTTTTTTGTTTACTGTTTCCTACACTTTTACTAGCCTTGTATTCATTGACTTTTAGGCACATATATTTGGGAGATTGCCTACTAGGAATGTATCTCACACCCTGTTTGGGCCATGCTTTTGGTCCCAAGAATACTATTTTTTTGCAGGTATAGATAAGGGTAAGCGCCCTTCTACTTCAGGTGTTTGACTTACTGTGGAGTTGGAGTGAGTGGGACCAAGCTACGACTAGTGATGCTACTGTAGTTGTTGTTGCTTTAGTACATTGTGGTTAGTTGTATTTCAGCACATTGTTGTGTTTGATTATTTTCTTATATACTTGTACCTGATTCATCATTATCATCACTGCTATATATTTATTCTCCCACTACATGGTTACATTTATGTATGTTGTTACTGCTTCCACTATTGACTGTTGTTTTCCATACCTTGTATACCTTACCAAATGAGGGAATAGTTTCCCCAATAACTTACCAATTCCCTCACTGCTAGTCAGCAGCCTCTGGCGTTTGGGGAAATGCGCTTGAGGTCATGTGGCGAACTGGGTATGGTGTACTAGTGGAGGGGCTCCAGATTCGCGTCATTACAAAGTGGTGTCAAAGGTGTTTCTTTTCTCTTGAATTACGGTTTGGGACCTTTAGGCAGGGATATGAAGGATTCGGTACTTGGTATTAAGATGTTCTCGGGAGTAGCATACCCGTGTACAGGGAAAAGACATACTACCTCGTTAATTGTAGTTTTCTGGTTTAGAGATTTTATGATTGATATGATTTTAACTAGAGTAATTCCATTCTTTGTGTTGTTATTATCTTGATTATAGCAGTTCTCTTTCTATCGCAACCCGATGAGATGAGGGTATTTCATTTCATGCATCACATAGGAACTTGTAGAAATCACATGCCATGCACTCTTGCCATGCCATCTAGGGTGCATTAGCAATTTCATGATGTTGTGATAGACTTTGTGTAGATAATGCATGTTGTTGTGATAGATGATTGATAGAATATCTTCTGCCTTGTTAGATGATTGTTTTTATTCTAATTTGTTTAAATGAACACCATGTTTTGATTCGCAGGGAGTATGGTCCCTCATGAATCGAAACTTTTCTCCTCCTTGACGTGTTTTCTGTGTTTTCTGGGCTTCCGTGCATTTATAATCTACTACCCAGAAAAACATAGAATACACAGCATGAACTTTTTGACTACACGCCGTGTAGTTTTTAGACCGTGTCACTGACCGTGTGAGTGGGGACACGTAGTTGTAGAAATAACTTCAGGAACACACCGTGTACAGTTGGTACACGCTGTGTTGTTCGATGCCGTGTACCTGACCGTGTCACTAACAACACAGTCCAGGGAAGATCGAGTCGAACACGCTGTGATGTAAAGGAACATGTCGTATAGTCCCATCCTGGTACTCGTCTGTGTCATGAACAACACGGGTCAGCGTTACCCTCTCTTAGACATGCCGTGTTGTTTCGGAACACACCATGTAGTCTTGTTCAGGTACCCGACCATGTCATGAACAACACGGGATGGTGTCACCTTCACCTATACACGCTATGTCTATTCGGAACATGCCATGTAAGGTTCAGCCATGTAGACGACAATGTATTTAACAACACAGGCTGCCGAAGCCTTGTCTAGTACACGCCGTGTGTGTTCATAACATGCCGTGTAGTTTCAGGATAAGTCAGACCGTGTGGGTTAGCCATGAAAAGAAACATGGGCTGGGGAATAGTTTTCAATACACGCTGTGTGTGGGGTTAACACGCAGTGTAGTTTGAGGTGTTTCATGACCTTTAGGGAAGGGGTACACACCCATGTCAGTGGCTTAAGAAGACACGTCAGGTAGTTTTTATACACGTCGTGTAGTCGTGTTTGGTAAACATGTGTGTTTACTTCCCCTTTTCCTATTTTGTACTCTTGTGTTCTCTGTCCTTATTAATTCTAATCTAAGGTGGGATTTTGATCTTTTAGAGCTATGCCTCTGAGACTTCCTCCAGTTGTACGTCTGTCATCCGGTAGTGATCAGATGCTAGATATGGCTGATCAGGGACTTCCTGCCGATCCTCTAGTCAGGCCAACCTTGGAACTGGCTTTCATACCAGTTAGAGATGCTGATGCGCAGTTTAGGGAAGGTTTTATAAAGATGATGTAGACCTTTCAGGGAGCACAGCCTCCTACCTCGACTATAGCCGACTTGATGCGGGTTTTCCAGCAGTAGTATCCTCCCACTTTCTCAAGAGAAGGAGGACAACATGCTGCAGAGTCATGGCTGGAAGCCATGCTGACCATCTTTGAGCATCTAGAGATGCCTCCAGAGAGGCAAGTAAAGCTTACTACCTATATGCTACAAGACACTTTCAAAAGGTGGTGGGACATGATCTCATAGGCGGTTCATCAGCATGTTATGGCTTGGGAGGAGTTCAAGTGCGTGTTCTACAACTAATTCTACCCAGAGACCCTAAGGGACAATCGAGCCTGGGAGTTCATGATTCTAGAGTAGGGTACTCTATCTGTTATGGAGTATTCTTCTCATTTTACCAAGCTACAGCGTTTCACACCCCTTCGGGGAGTAGATGGGATGTTCCTGGCACAGAAGTTCAAGGATGGTCTCAGGTGGGAGATCTGATAACAGGTGAATCTCTTCCAGTTGACTTCCATCTCTTCCATTGTCTACCATGAAATGATTGTGTAGCGTAATCAAAGAGACTCCGGAGCTGCAATATAGGGTGGTTCTTCTTCCAGGGCTAGTGTTCCTCCAGTTGATAGCAAGAAATGTCGTAGGGAGTCTTTGCACGGTGACCCGAGGAGGCGAGATACATCTTCTGGCAGCTAGGTTGTATGCTACCATTGTTGTATGAGTGGGAATATGAGGCCGTAGTGCCAGAGGGACCCAGCGGAGTGCCTATCCTACGACAAGATAGGTCACCTTCAGTGTTTCAGCCATGTTTTCTCGCCATCATCCAGTGACGAGAGTTCTTCCATGACTCCTTGTTCAGGAGAAACACCACCAGTTTCACACTAATCAGGGAACTGGAGTTCTTCCGACAGTTCAGGCCGAGGTGGAGGTCGAGGCTGTGGCAGTCAGTCACTGGTCCTTCAGCGCCATTAGGGATGTTTAGCTCAGAGTGGTCATGTAGGGTCACAGGGTCGCGGGGTAGGCCAGACCTTTGCGGTGGAGTAGAACTATCAGGAGTAGGATCCCAAACCTTCTACAGTTCGAGGTACGATTTTAGTAGCCTCTGTTTTATATTTAGATTTTTTCAATACTGGTGATACACATAGATTTATCTCTGTTACTGCTGTTGAGAGCCTTGGGCTCTGGGTCTTTTCTTCTGCCGACTCATTGACACTAGACACACCTTTGTGGAAATGGACATATACTGTACTCCAGTGTAGAGAGTGCCCTCTCGAGGTTGCAGGGTATCATTTTTTATGGGATCTCTACATCCTAGAGATGACAGGCTATTATGTCATTCTTGGGATGGACTGGTTGGTTCCCTTCTAGGTATTCGTCGACTTTTATTGCCATAGAGTGAGTTTCGTTTCACCATAGGGTGAATATTTTCTTCATAGAGGCGAATGGGATGTTCAGGCGAGTCGAGTAGGACTCGAGCATCATGGGCTAGGAAGGGTGACAGCCCAAGTTTCTAGCCTTTATCTGGATGATTAGGGGACTTCGAAGATGAAAATTCCTCTAGTGGGGGATCGTTTCAGGGAAGTCTTTCTAGAGGACTTTTTGGGTTTGCCTCCGGAGCGTGAGGTTGACTTTTCTATTGAACTCGTGCCAAGAGCAGCACCAGTGTCCATTCCTACTTATAGGATGGCTATACCTAAGTTGCAGGAGCTCAAGAAGCAGTTGTAGGAGTTTCAGTCAAAGGTTTTCATCCAACCTAGTACTTCTCCTTGGGGTCTGCTTTTCCACTTTGCGAAAAAGGAAGATGGCACTCTTCGGATTTTTGTGGATTATCTGAAGCTGAAACAATTGATGGTCAAGAACTGGTATCCCTTTCCAAGGATCAATGACCTATTTGATCATATTAGAGGAGCCCGGGTGTTTTCGAAGATCTAATTGAGGTCTGGTTATCATCGGTTGCGCATTAGACCATCAGATATACCTCTGACAGCCTTCAGGAGCAAGTATGGTCTATACGAGTATACAGTCATGCCATTCGGTCTCACGAACACACCTTCAGTTTTCATGGCTCTGATGAACCGAGTGTTCCATCATTACTTGGACTCCTTCGTTGTGGTATTCGTGGATGATATCTTAGTGTACTCTCACACTCGACGCGACCATGCCACACATCTTGAGATCATTCTGAGTACACTGAGAAAGCATCAGCTCTATGCTAAAATCTTGAAGTTCCACTTTTGGGTGGAACAAATTCACTTCTTGGGTCACGTCATCTCAGAGGCAAGATAATCTATGGACCTAGAGAAAGTGAGAGCTGTAGTCTCCTGGGAGAAACCGAAGTATGTTTTTGAGGTATGTAGTTTCTTAGGGATGGTTGGATACTACAGACGCTTCATTCAGGACTTCTCATGCCTAGCAGCACCATTGACAGGTCTGACCAAGAAGGGGGCAAAGTTCTCATTGTCAGATTCTTGGGAGTCATCCTTTCAAGAGCTAAAGGGAAGATTTATGTTGGCACTGATACTAGTCTTTCCAGAGCTAGGCAAGAGCTATACAGTCTATTATGATGCTTCAGGTATCAGACTAGGCACTATGCTTATGTAGGGAGATGGATTCATTGCGTACGAGTCTTGGTAGTTGAGGCCACATCAGAAGAACTACCCTATGCACGATATGGAGTTGGTAGTTGTTGTACATGACATACGCTGTTGGAGACACTATCTTCTGGGAGAGCACTTTGTGTTCATCACCAACCACAAGAGTCTCAAGAATATCTTCACACAGTGTGATCTGAATCTAAGGCAGCATAGGTGGGTCGAGTATCTTCAATATTTTGATTTCGAGCTTGCCTATATGCTGGGAAAGGGCAACACAGTGGAAGATGCGTTGAGTAGGAAAACACAGATTCAGGAAGTTTAAGAGGCCAGTAGTGAGTGGAAGCTTATGGCACTATTCTCTAAGATGTATCTGGAGGTGCAAAATAGACAGAGACAGACCTTCCTTTCTTTTGTAGTTGTTACCTCTACACCACTTGATCGGGTACCGATGAGAAGCTATCAACTCAGAAGGCTTAGTCCTGTGGGAGAGTGTGTCTGGAGAGGTCCCTCTTCCTAGATGGACAGTGGGTGAGGATTAGATCTTGCATTTATAGGGACGTGTATGGGTGCCAACAGACATATGTGAGGAGTTGATATGGGATTTTTATTCCTCATATTGGGAAGTTCATCTAGGTGTCACCAATATGTATCAGGATCTTCATCGCCAGTATTGGTGGCCAGGTATAAAGAGAGATTTTTCTGGTTGCATCATGAGATGTTTTACTTGTCAGCAGGTGAAGGCGGAGCATCAATGACCAATAGGCCTTTTACAGCCGTTACCTATTCAGGAGTGGAACTGGAATAATGTCGCGATGGACTTCGTGACAGGGTTTCCAAGGTCACCCTGAGGTAATGATGCTATTTGGGTTGTCGTAGATAGGCTTACGAAGGTTGCACACTTCTTTCTGATCAAAGATACCTTCAGTGTCGATGATCTGGGACGACTTTACATCAGATAGATCATTCTTCTTCATGGATTTCCACACTCTATTGTTTCAGACAGGGATGTGCGCTTTACCTATCAGTTCCGGTAGGGAATTCAAAAGGCCTTGGGTACACAGGTACTTTTGAGTACAGCATACCATCCCCAGGAAGATGGTCAGTCCGAGCATACGATCCAGGTGCTAGACGATATTCTCAAAGCTTGCATTATAGACTTTGGTGGTTCTTGGGGGAAGCATATCCCTCTTATGGAGTTCTCCTACAACAACAGATTTCAGGTGACCATTAAGATGGCACCATACGAGGCTCTGTACGGTAGGCCATGCTGATCACCCATATACTGGCTGGAGGTAGGAGAGGCAGCTTTTCAAGGACCTCATCTTGTTCAAGAGACTTCAGAGCTGATAGAGCTGATTTTGAAGAGGATGACTACAACACAGTCTCGAAAGAAGTCTTTTGCTGATCAGAAGAGACGACCGCTGGAGTTTGAGGTCGGGGACCAGGTTTTCCTGTGTGTCGCACCGAGTTTGGGACACATGAGGATTAAAAGGTAGGGTTATCTTTCACATCAGTATGTCAGGCCGTTTGAGGTTTTGGAGAGAGTTGGGCTGGTCGCTTATCAGTTGCAGCTACCCCAGAGGTACCGGTCCATGCACGACGTCTTCCACGTCTGTCAGCTCTGAAATTACTTTTCAGACCCGTCTCATGTCTTTCAGCCCGAGGAGGTTGAGCTCGAAGAAGATGCATCATTTGAGGAGCATCACATCCTGATTGTCGACCGTAGTGTGAAGGTTCTCTGTGGGCAGTCAGTCCCTCTTGTACGGGTGCTATGGCAGCATTGGTGAGTACAGGATGAGACCTAGGAGAGGGAGGTCGATATACGATCACAGTGCCTGGAGCTGTTCGGAGTTTCTTCTTCTATGCCTCGCAAGGGAAATTATTGGACAAATTTCATTAAGGGTGGATGTTTTTAAGAACTTGGATCTTCGTTTTAGGTATGCCTTTCCTTTTTATAGTGTTTTTGGGACAAATAAAGTCTCTGGAAATTTTTGAAGTACACACCATGTTCTCTTTTCCTGCTTGAAGCAATGTAGTGGCCATGTCCAGGCCACACACACGGTGTGTAGGGGTGACGTGGAGGCTGATTTTGGCAGAGTATGGAAACACCTAGTACACGCCATGTACCCTAAACTACATGCTCTATACTTTCTTTTTTTTTCATTAAATGGACCAGGGTCGCACCTGACGCATAGAAACGTCTTCTTCTAGGTTCCGTTCATCCGAGAGTGTTGAGGATCTGCGAATCTTCGACGAGCCCCCACCTCTCCATATGTTCTCCAATTTGAGCACCGTTGAATGCATTGGAATCACAGTAGTGAGTTCTCTCCTCGGCTTGAGCCTTGTTTTCCAAATACTCCTCTTTCATTTGTTATTGTGGTTAATGTGTTTCATATGTTTTCTCATATCTATGACGTTCTAAATAGAATCTATTGTCGTTGTTCACGTATATCGATCTCCTAGGAACGAGGTAGGTGGTTTGTGCCTTTTTGTAGAATGTCCTCGAATATTTTGTGCAATTTCTCTAATTCCCTTGAACGAGAATTTTGTGTTCTCCTGTTTCGCCCTTGATTGATTGCCTTCTTGCTTGATTGCTATAGTAGAGGTTTACCTTTGTGAATAGAGTAGTTTTTGATGTACTCTAGATGATTCTTGTACTTGGTTTTCCTGTTAGGCGTTATGCCTGTTTCAATGCCTAGTTGAATGATAGTGGAACTATTGTGCTATTTGGCTTCTGAGCCTTAGAATGATAAGCATATAGTCCTTGAGTTTTACTTGGGTGACATAAGTGTATTGTGCATGTTCATATTACACAGGGCTGAGAGAACCTAGTGTATGGACCAAAGGGAGAATGGATGTAATGGCTTCTCCAGAGTGTCTTCAATTTACAATGCGATACCACAGGGGAACTGACGTTGATTGCCTCCTCAGAGAGTCTGTAGTTCCTCTACGCTGGCCACATGGGGGATTGACATTGAGTGATTCCCCATAGAGCCTTTAGTGTGATACAAGACTATAGAGGGAATTGACGGTGAGTGCTTACCCAGAGAGTCTATTCTTTAGCTGAACCAGAGGGGTGAGACTGTGTGTGCCTCCTAGGGGTTCCTAGTACTTATAGGTTGAACCATAGGGGTTAGACTGTGAGTGCTACCCAGAGGGTGACCTATTTTCTACATGTTGTTGGATGTTTACTTGTGTACTTCGTATTCTAGAACTGTGTATTGTAGCTGCTGTGTTATTTTCTGTTTTCTGTTTACTGCACTTTTACTTGCCTTGTATTCTTTGACTATTAGGCATAGATCTTTGTGTGAATGCCTACTAGGATTTTATCTCATATCCTGTTTGGGCCATGCATTTGGGCGCAAGAAGACATTGTTGTTGAAGGAATAGATAACGGCCAACACCCTTCTACTTTAGGTGTTTTAATTGATATGGAGATGGAGAGCTTGGGATGAAGCTACAGCTTGCGATGCTGCTAGAGATGATGTTGCTTTAGTACTTTGTGTTCAGTTGTATTTCAGCACGTTGTTGTGTTTGCTTCTTTCCTTAGATACTTGTACCTGCTGCATCATTATCATCACTTCTATATATTTATACTACCATGGTTTGGATATAGATATGTATGATGTTACTGCTTCCGCTATTGACTGTTGTTTTCCTTACCTTTTATACCTTACCAAATGAGGGAATAGTTTCCCCAATGACAAACCAAGGCCCTCGCTGCTAGTTGGTAGCCTCTGGCGTTTGGGGAAATGCACTTGAGGTCATGTGGCGAACCGGGTAAGGGGCACCAGTAGAGGGTCTCCAGATTCGGGTCGTTACAATAAAGACAGTCATGCTTGATGCCTTGTTACTAGTAGGCAAAAGACTTTCTCATCCAGAAGATAGCCCAAGGTGATGGTTATTCTATGAACTCCCTTGGGTCATTTTCCTTCTAACGTAGTAGAGGAAAAACTAACATATCTCATTTCATGTGATGAAGTAATCAAGGAACACCCCCTTTGGTCGAACCAAGTTGATGAATCACTAGAAACATATGAATAGAATATATTGAATATGATAAAACAACTAGCTAAGGGTGAAATACCAGTCATGTTTTGGCCTTTGGAAATCTCTCAATATAAAAGTCCAGTGATGCTGGAAGAATATTGTATTCATGATATCCACCTCGACATATGGAAGGATCTTCATCATCTGAAATCCACATAATACCATATGATTAAGATCGATGTCATGATAAGGTAATTGTAGGGTTGTAATTCCAAATTGACTTGACATCTCTCTAGGTTTCCCGAAATCCAAAGATCGAGAAGCAACAGGAGGACCTTCAACGTGAATGCCTCAATGCATTAAAGAGGTTGTGATAATTACTTGTAGAAACCCCATCTATTGTTCATATTATTGGATGGGGTGCACAAGGAGAATTGAATTTTATTATGCCCCTAAATCCCTAAAGCCCGTAAAATGTGCTCTCATGCAATGATATTTCCCCAGGACAACTACATCAAGAAAATTCATTTCCTAACCAAAGAGATACTTAGCAAGAACTGACAGCGATCAGTTTTCACTAAAGTTAGGTCCATATAGAGTTGTTTATTGAGATGCCTCAAAATCAGGTGTCTGAAAACATCAAGTGGGATTCTATCATAGTGAATGGAAACCATGGGATCACACAATTGTCTAAAATAGCACAATGATATTCCAAAAAAGGTGATTTAATTGGGTGTTAGGTAATGCACATAGCCAATGATAGGATCCGAATTCATAATATCATAAGAGCATCTGTGATGATATAAACAATAGATGTTCAAGAAATACCCCATCCCAGAAGGATGGGGAATTTATTAATCTATCCATATGAGTCAAAAAATAGAATCTGAAGGGTTATTGAAGAAGAACAGGAATATCCACATCCTATAGTGGTGTGGTCTTTTTCATATCCACAATTCCATCCTCAGTGGAAGTCAGTTTTATCCCAATTAGGGAAGAAGCCCTGAAGTGAATGCAAAATTGTACTTTATGAGGATTCCCTTCAGATTACTATCCATCAAATAGTTCTTGGAGAACCAAAAATTTGGATAATAATGTCTCTTAGAGGATAAAGAATAATTTTTTTTCACAAATATACTGATGGAATTCTATGAATTCATTATGCATCAGTGAATGTCATTTATACAATAATAGATGCTCTCAACTATTTTGGGTAAGATAGAGGATGAAGTTATTATTCATGATGTGGTAGAAACTAAATATAATTAAAGAGGAGTGATTAACTGATATACGAGGATTACCCAAAATCTAGGTATTCCCCCAAATAATCAACTTCCACCTTTTCGAAAAGAACTTAATGAGGGGAAAGGTAAAGGTCAGATCATGTATCACTTTTCCACTAGAGAAGGTCATCCTCTTTTTATTGAATAATTAATTTACCATAAATAGGAGGAGATGAAGGAGTTAAAAAGAATCAATGTATAGTTAATCCAAAGAATCATTCCGTACAGACAAGCTCCATAAGATGATCTCAACTAGCAGTTCCAGTAGGAGCTCCCCAACATAGAGGGTCTGTTGCAACTGCTGATGTGTATAATTATATCCCTTTATTGGGTACAAAACCATAAAAGAGTCATTTTAATCCATAGAGGCTTTTCCATATGGGTTATCCAGGAAAAATGACTATAGTACCATAGCCATTGATCTTGCTAGTCATCACACCTATTCAGATTCCAACCGCCACAACTATTTTGGTCCTGGCTCATCCTGATGTTTCCCAAATTCTTATGAATACAGCCGGGTAGTTAATAACTAAATTGGGATCTATGGAAGAATATCATGCATATATAAAACCAAAAAATAATTATTTCCCTGAATGGGTATATTTGATTCCCCTGCCCCCACCCCGCCACAATATTTGAATACCACATTTCTAATGATTATTTGTTCAGGAGATCTGGAGAAGCACTTGAAAATTTTCATTTCTCTCTAGGAACCCATGATGGGGGGGCCCTTATTAACAAGAATAAAAAAAGGTTTATATGTTTTTTAAAATCACTACTCGGGTCAGAATCATTCTATTATACATGTTGTCAGTCTCAATCGATTAATTTATTAGACTACATCTATTAGGAATTTATTTTCCAATTTTGCTCAATGTTGTAGAAGACAATAGTTGTAGATCCAATTAACTGAAAAAAAGAGTATGAAATAGTTTCATATTTAATTTCTTTACGAAATGTACTAGAATATTTTTTAAACCAACCACTCCCACAAGAATATTTATAGCCAATTTTTGTGGAAAATCAATGTGATGAGTTATGCACCCCACTAATCATTGTGAAATACACCATAGTGTTTCGAGACCTTACCTTGATTTCCCAATAAGTATATAAATCCTTCATAGAAACCAAATACAAGTCTTATGTAATCCCATAAACTCTGGGATGGAGAACAAGAAAAGAAAAGGTTGTGATATTTACACATAAGAAAGCACATGTACTTATTTCTACTTCAAAACCCTGATCACACCATAGGGCACCGCCTCTCGTGCATCAGTAGCAATGACTGCCTCATAAAGATGATAAAAAATATCAAAGGAGAAGACATTTTGATGAGTTAAAGAAAAAGTTATATTCATTTTAGAATGAATAGGTTCCCATTTACTTCATTTTACCATTAGAAAACAACTTAGTTCATATCCCAAGGACTAGAAAATCAAACAAAGAAGGAGATGATGACCTCCAAAACTATTGTCCCTTCAATAAAATGTTGGGGAACTGCATTAATGAGTATTTTATTTTCAAATATATCCTAAAAATTATGATTTTCTATAGAAAAGTGAAACTAAAATGTTTATCATCCCAAGTAGCAAGTGTTATGGTTACTGATCTAGAGGAAGAAGGCAAGTGAAAAAAATAAAACGAAAGAATGCGTAGAATTTTAATTATTGGATGGTTAGGGAAATGAAAAATTAGACTCATGCCATTCTAAGAAAATAGTAAAAATAAATGACTATTCCTACTTCCACTTCTATTGTAATCAATCTATATTTTTCAAAAGACCATTCCTCCAAAGGCCAATCCTCATGGAAGTGACAAGATTAAAAGGATAAAGAGCATTCGGAAGAAGATGATATCTTCTTAAGTAAAAAGTTGTTCTGGGCTCTGGTGGATTTCATGCCATTTATCTCAAAAGCATGGGAACCTCCCCACCAAACATCACAATAAGAATCAACCAGTCTGGATGAATCTTCATCATATGAGGTGTTGATTTTAATTTCCATTATCATTATCCACATAATGGTCCCCTACTGAAATGATGAATCTGGCTGTGAACCTGAATTCTATATAATTGATTGGCTAAATAGGGAAATATTTCATCAAGTTAGAGGATAAAACAGAGTAAGTGGGTATTATTGAAGACACTATATTAAATATACCACTAATCGAACTGTTTATGAAATACAAACTTTTGGGAGATCCCTTTAGTGGGCTCCATAAGAATAAGGGAGTTCTCCCACACATGACAAGGTATGCCCCATGATTATCATCATTAAATACCTATTAGAGGCTATACCAAAAATATTTTAGTATGTGGGAAGACCTAGTCATCCTAATACACCAAGAACATAAGTATTTATAGCTTCTTATGTGAAACATGGTCCATCTACCACAAGAGCATCATCGTCCAAGGCACCTACAAAGACACATCTTAATACAAGAAAATGAAGGGAATTGTACCAGAAGTATGAGGTTTTGAAGAAATTGACCCATGTATTGGTGAATTTATTAATCTAGGTTTCGCTAAATCTATCAAAAGATCTCTGGGAAGCACTTATTAAGGCTTTCTCAAGTCCTCAAGAGTTTGAAACCGGGAATGATATGGATAATATCTACTGTATAGAAAATGATCGAGAAAAATTTCTTGCAGTTATACCGTTCACAGATAAAGACAAGGATGATTCTGTACATGAACACATTATGTCCTTCTATTTATCTTAACGGATAATAATAAAAACATCTTATGACCCATAATTGATAATGGTTCCAGAGTCAACCTCATTCCCATCTGTACACTTCATCTGTTGGATCTCACTAAATCGGAATTATCTCCCTCTAATCTGATGTTTAAATGTTATGAAGATAATTAAAGAGGACTTCTATGTGAGATTAGACTCAATACTCATTTTGAGGATCTTGTATCTAATTCTGATTTCATGGTTGTTCACAGGACACAGCTTTCAGCATTCTACATGGAAGGCCTTGGCTACATTAACATGCATCCATTCCTCCATCATACCACCAATGTCTCTATTAGTTATTCAAAAGTCAAATTGGTACATTTCATGGTGAAAATTCCCCCTTAAAATCTTTGGAATCTCATTATGTTGAGAAAGAGACTATAACAAAAAGGAAGCACGGTTAATGGAAAAAGATATTACAATAATAAATGCTCTGAATGGTCTTCAAAAGATTGCATATAGATCATTCAAACCTCTAAGTTCATATTATGATCTTAATATAAATCAAATTGAATGGATAGACACATATTCAAGAACTAGTTAAATGGATTCTATAATTTCAGTTGGGGAAATTGAGCTCGATATTATAAGAGAAATTATTAATTTACCAAACTCTGATGGAAACCAAAATGTTGATTTTTTCATTCCATCAGTCAAACATTATCAAGTATTTGAATCATCATCCAAGATAGAATAAGTTGTTTTATTAATAAAGAAATATGAGGATTTTGATTCCTAAACTGTCATTTTCCATTCAATGCTCTAAGAAGATACTTCATCATGAGTTGGGTCAGAAACGGTCACCTCTTCTTCAGGATGTCAAAATGCCGACTCCTCTCCTAGTTTAGAAAGACATTATTTATAACTTACCCATCATGTAGATATCTAAGATGCAATTCAGGAAGAAGTCAAAGAATAATAATACCTTATGGATTCCTTTCCTGCATTTGAGGAAGTTTTCTCCCCCATATGGATTAGCTTAGAGAAATAAATTTGGATACATTGGAAGATCTGCACCCCACTATGACATTCAAATTGAAGTAGGTGTATATATAATTTCTTATGAAACACTATGATATGTTTCTTAGAAGTATAAGAATATTTCAGGCCTTTACACTGATGTTTCCACCCATAAATTGGGTTTTCTAGGAGAGCATTGGGGATTTAGGCAGGAAGCAAGAATAATGCACCCATCTCATGACTCCAAAACTGAGAATGATGTTAACAAGATTGTCAATGAGGATTATATTAGGGAGGTGCAATATCCCAAATTACAGGACAATATCATCCTCGTGAAAAAGAAAATTGGGAAATTTTGATTTTTTATTGATTTCGGATATGTCATCCGACACTGTCCAAAAATATGGATTTTCCTTTCCAATCACATGACTTTTGATTGATGTAATAACTAGCTTGGAAGCTCTCTCACCATTTATGGATAATCTAGGTATAACCAAATTTGAATAACCCTATAATATGGGAAATATATATCTTCTAGATCCCCTAAAGAAATATTTTTCTATGAAGTAATCCTTTTTTTGATGAAGGATGGTGTGGCACATAAACTTTGAATGAACCACATTTTCAAATGATTCATGCAGAAATTAATTCAATGCTATGTGGATGATCTAGTGTTTAAGTCCAGAAAATGTTCTAATCACATTACTGATCTAGAGGCAGTTTTCAATAAGCTTTGGCAACCTAATTTGAAGATGATCCCATTGAAATCTGATTTATATTTAACACTATGAATAATTATAGGTTTTGTTGTATTCCATAGAAGAATCGATGAATATCTCGAAGAGATAAAGGCTATACTTGGAATTTCACCTCCTTGAAACCTGAATGAGTTAAGAGGACATAAATGACAATTTTCCTATATTTGTGCTTCGTATCCAATTTCATAGAAACGTGTTTACCTTTCACCAAATTGATTCAGAAGAGGGTCACATATCAATGGACCAATGAATTCTAAGAATAATTTCCCTCATGAAATACCTCTTGAGACCACCGGTATTGATTTCTCCTATTGATGGAATTCCACTCATTCATTATCTGATATCCTTGGAGTGATCATTGGGTGTGTTCCTTATAATAAAGAGTGATGATTGGAATGAAAACATCCATTACTATCTCAGTAGAACCGTGATTGGCACCGATACTTAACATTAAAATCTTAAGATAAGAGGCCTATAATTAATATTTTCAGTTAAAAACTTAATACACTTTTTGAAACATCATGAGGTCCACATGGTATATCAAAATAACCCACTCAAATTTATCCTCAGTCATCCTATGCTTACAGGACATCTATCATAGTGGGAGGTTATTCTGAAACAGTTTGATATAAATTTTGTGCCTTAGAAATTACTAAAAGGCCATGCATTAACAGAATTTCTTAATGAGAACCTATATGAGGAAGTCACATAATTGAATAATAAATTTCCTCATGAACAAAAATTATCTTTTTAATAAATTCCCTAAATATGGGAAATATACATTGATCATTTTTCTAGAAGTTTAATAAGGAATGTAATGGAAATCCCTAAGTTCCAAAATGTTTGGTTGGGAATTTTGATTATCTCCTCGGAGATGGAAGTGCTTCCATATTTATTTATATTATTAGAACATGGTACCAACAATGTTTCAGAATGTCGAGCTCTCATTACAGGCATAAAATTATCACTCCAAGTACCATGGGATTTTCTGGCGGTGAAAGGTGATTCAGAATTGGTAATCAAACAAATCAACAAAAATTACACAATTAGAAAAGTATAAATAATTATCAAATGTGATAATGTTCGAGGGTTAATGGAATAATTTACCTACGATATAGCATTGTCTTATGTCCTGTGGTCACAAAATGCCCAAACTGATACATCGGAAAATGCACCACAACCATGGAAGATTCAAATCGGGATGAAACAATAATTAACATTTCTCATCATCAAGTTATTTCACCTTTTGTCAAAATAAAAATAGATGTAATTGATAAAATTAGTCCCATTTATAATCCATATGGTCATTCCATATGATGGTTGACACCCATCCTGGAATATCTCTAATATGAGGTACTTTCACTAGATAGAATTAAAAGAGAAAAAATTTGTGACATGCAATTAATTTCACTCTTTATGATGGTGAAAATCACCGAAATATCCTTTATAAATGAGGCTTCAATGAAATTATTCCTAGATACATTGATGAGGATGAAACTGCAACTATAATGAAAGAAGTACATAAAGGAAACAATGGTTCTCACTAATATTGGCATAGGCTTTGAAATAAAATCTAATTTCTTGGGTACTTCTATACTTTGATGATGCAATATTCACATATTTCACTACGATGTTTCATTCCTACCAGATGCGTGAAAACATCATTCATCACCACCATAAGTTTCTATATACATCTAAATACAAATGGATATTTTCTACATAGGGAATGGATGTAGTATGACCTTATCCTCTAGCTTAGACTATGCAGTTCACATATATTCTTACTGCTACTAATTTCTTCTCCCAATGGGATGAGGAAATACCTCTCAAGGATGTCAGGGCCAAAATCATAGTTAAAATTTTAAAAGATATTATAAATACCATATTTGTTTTCCCTCATAACATATTGATGGCCAAAGACACTAATTTATGTTCTACTGAGTTAAAGATTCTATATCCAGAGCACAATATCAAATCTAACTATTCATCTCACTAGAATGAAATGGACAATAGAAAGATAGATGATTTCAACAAGACCTTATTGACTATACATAGAAAGATAGTGGATACAAACCAAAAGTCCTAGACTAATAATTTATTTCATGATTTGTGGTATTATCATACAACTAGTCATACTGTGACCTGGTCTACCCTATATTAGCAGGTGTACGGGATAGAAGCAGTTTTGCCTATTGAAATTCAACTTCCTTCACTCAGAGTTTCCATCTGTGACTAGTTATCTACAGATGAATAGTATACAACGAAATTTGACGAGCACTAATGATTATATGAAATGATATTGCATACCTTGAATAAATTGGAAGCCTATCAGGAGATAATATCATAATATTTTAATAATAAATTCCTCCTACTCTCATTTCATCATGGAGAATTGGTATTAGTCGTCCTCACTCTGATGATACCAAGAAAGAAGCCAAAAAATCTTGAGTCAAAGTGGGAAGGACCTTATTCCACGCATAAGATAAACTTTAATTGAGCTTATTACCAAATCTCAACAGATGGAGATCTTATTAAAATTCTAATGAATGAAAGATTCTTGAATATGTAATTTTTTAAATCACATAATATTATGTCCTAGTTGGAAAAAATTGCTCTTTATTGAAACCATATACATCAATGCTACACGATGTTAAAATGTGTTTCCCCTTTGTCCTTGTCACGTAACATTAAAATACACGAATGTATTTTTCCCTTCTACATAACATTAATCTATATAGTTAATATATCCTTGATTTGATGTTATGAAATCCCCCATGATACCCAAATTTGGCATTCATTGTGGAACTTTTAAAATTGAGTAGTATTTTTGTGCAAGAATTACTCAAACTATTACTACTCCTTAGTGGCACATGATCCCCATTTCTCTATATGATGGAATTAGATCAGTATAGGGACCTCTTCTCAAGAACTATGTGTGACTTTATTCATTGCCCTAGGAATATACATAGTGACACTTGGGTCTTATCAATTTTTCTATCTGCAATTTTTCATTTAGATTAGGCGACTTGAATCCTTTCCATAAGGCCTTAAATTAAATTGTTCATCTAGAACTACGTATGGAAGGATTCACATTCCACTGGGATACATAGAGACACCTAGATCTCAAATTTTGGGCCCATCCATGAAAAAATAAAAATTCTCCATTCCTTTTGTTTTTGAGTCATATCTTCACATGGAATAAAAACTTCAAGAACTGTGTGTAGACTGATTCTAATTCAATTGAGATACGTGGTGATGCATAGATCTCCAATCTTGGGCCCAGCTGTAACCATTAAGGAATTAATTTTTCATGTTTTTCCTATAGATGAACTAATCATATATAGTGTACACTTCCAGAATACATGGTTTGATTTTCATAGCATCATGTCTCTTGAGCATAACCTTTATTCTATAATTTATTAATATCCATTGTCTGTCAAATTAAACTCAATTTGTGTGGGGAACGATCTTTTTAGGATTTTTTTGGGCTTGACTCTCATTCCAAAAAGATACATAGTGACACCCAGATCTCTAATATAGGTTCCAACCATCAAAAAGAAACCCCTTAATTCCCTTTATGTAAGAATAAAACTTTCATAGGGAATGTTTCATGAACTATATGTGCCTGGATTATCATTCTATTGGGATACGTAGGGACACACAGATATCTTATCTCACGTCCATCCAAAATTATAAAAAATCCCCCACTCCCTATGTATAGATCATACCTACATGGGAAACACTCTCAAAAACTAAATTTGACTTGATTATCATCCAATATGAGATATGTAGTTATGTACAAACTTCTTATCTCAGACCCAACCACAACATCATGAAAAAGAGTATCTTGTCTTTTATGTATGAAGAAGATATACATAAGGATATTCAATACATGTTCCCACCATTACAAATGAACTCTTATATGATAAAACTATGTGTGGTCTAATTCTTACTTCGACAAGATATATAATGACACTTGGGATCTATTCTTGGGTTCAGCTGCACTGTCTTTTTGATCTTCACAACAAGACACCTAATGTCCTTTCCACATGACTTTCAAATTCACACCATATTCTACATTACACAAGACATTAAACTACAAGGTACCTAGATGTTTCTTGATTCTAATCCTATTGAGATACATAGTGAAAACTGTGACTTAGATCATAGTCCCAACTATGGGATAAAAAGGAATTACCCTTTTGCCACATACAGTTTAAAATTTATCAACTCTAAAATCCTAGCCAATATTGATCAAAATATTTCTCTTATTCATTGGAAATTACACGTTTTGGATTTCATACTCATAATCATGCATAATTTCAGATATTCATAATATTTCCTTGAATTTTGGTGATGGAATATCTGACTCCTAAGAGCTCTTTTGCCTAACTATGTTGTACATGCCCCTAGGTGGACTTGCATAAGTCGCCCAAGAAATGGGCTTGTTTTCTAAAAGATTCCATTGTATGTCAATGGAGAACATTACCTAGTTGGTCCTATATAATACAACCCCTATAATGGGTTTTTCAAACAATGGTAACTTAATTCTTGGGAGAATCATATTTTTTCCCCTTAAATATTTGACGACTGTATGAAGGAACTTGTATTTTAAAGCAGTCATCTGTTGCATATTTTTACCATATCCATCCACCTGACTAGAACGTATACAAGGGTATGGTTTATGTTTTTTCCTTTCACTTGTTCAAAGAATACTAAAATAACTTTGGATCATTTGACCACATTTCATCCATTGTTTCTATAATATTTTTATCCTAGTCATATGACCTAAAAACTATAGACACCATATTTCCAACATTCTGATCAGACCTTTGTAGAATGTCTATTCCTCAGTTTTATTATAAATCAAGATTGGAAAAACTATTTTGGTGTTAAGGTACTTTTCTCCATAAACTAAACATTGTGTTTTAGATTATTTGAATCTCCATAAACATTCTTTGTATTTTTGAAATTGAATGTCTGATACCAAAGATCTCTTTTTCATGACTATGTAATATGTGCCCCAAGGTTACCATACCTATGTCACCCACATTATAGCCCTTTCAGACCAAAGATTCCACTATTTATCTATGATTCACATTCCCCAGTTCATCCTATATAATATAGACCCCATACTGGGTTCGTCAAATACTGGTAAATTTATTCTTGGAAAAGACATCCTATAATGCCTTTATCCATTTTCACATGTCATTCTCTGAATCCACAAATTCTCAAATCACAATTTACAATTCATCCATTCCATACCTGAATATGGTACTATGTTTCCTGAAAAAATTACCATGAAATGGGTGATTCATATACTTTTAGTCAATGATAATGACCTTAAATTATATACCTCGAATGTCCTTATTGTAAGACATAAACCTACACCCCCAATGTCCTTATTGCATGACATGAAACTGCATAACATATTATAAAAAATCACTTAATTTATTTGTTGTGTGGCCTAAAACTGTACAACATAATATCCTTGCATCGTGGCATTACATATTCTGAAAAAATATAAAAAATATCTTTTCAGAAAAATCCACCTTCCATCACATATCAAAATCATATAGGAGTGGTTATTCATTCATAGGAATATTTTGGCACAAATGGCCCTTTTATTCTCAAATACCATTCCAAGGTAAAGACACCCCTAGTGGTCTTGAGACATCCAAATCATAACCCCATTTATTCAATAAATATTATAATTTCAAAATTACTGGGAACTCATTTTCATGAATGTGCAGTATGTTCCCTAGTTGGTCATGTATTAAATTCACCTACATAAAGGGCATGTCATCCTAAGGATACCATTGTTTGGATATGCAATATATTCCCTAGTTTTCCATGCATAATACAACAACCATAATATGTTTATCAAATATCATTAACATTATTCTCTTAAGATACCTCATTTATTTTCATAATAGAAATTTTATATTTGGTGACCATAAAATTCAGGACTCAATATTCCCCTCGGTAGTATCCATGAAAATTTCAAGACACTCCTAATCATCATGTTTTGTTTGAGTTATAATATCAAAATTCATAGTCAAATCTATCCCCCTAAAAAACTAGCTTTATTAGTCCAACATTAATGACTATAAAATACCCACCAAAAGAGACATAACACTAAATAGTTTTAAAACGAACAAAGGTCACCCTGGAAAAAATTGAGTCTCAGCTAGCTAGACCCACACTTTGTATGGTCTAGGAAATATCGACCCATAAAATCTGAAAAGACAAAAAAGTTTTAGTTTTGTCCATATGCCCCTGGTGTTACTCAAACTAGGCTTACTATAATTCTTGTATTAGGTATAAATTAGAGCGCCCATCCCTATCATTGTGATTATGATTTATCTGAGGTAAATATGCAATGTTATGAAAATCAGATTTGATATTGCGATTACAAAATGAAAATTAAAAATAAAAACATATATATGATTACAGATAAAATCTTTTTCATATATATAGTATAATTAGAGGAACATCCACATAATGGAGCCTCTCTATCATATATTATTAGAATCTTAATGACTCTTTATCTATTGAACAACTTCTTGAGCTCTATAAAGAACTTGTTGAAGCTCTGCCAGATGATCGGCTTTAGTCTCTTCGACTTTATGATGTTCTTCTATTGTATCCCCAAAGTAAGTAACCCATTCACGTTATAATTCTTTTAATGATTTATGGATTTGTACATGTCCCTTTTGGGATACATCCATATATTGTTAAAGGCTCAAAAACACTTGTTGAAGGTGTTTGACATTAATTGATTGTTCCTTGATTTGAAGATCGATCTTTTCAAATTTTACACTATGGTTTGCCTCTTCATGGGATAATGAAACTCAAAAAACCACATCATTGGTTTGCAGTTTGGACTTTATATGATCTTTTTTTATTTTGTGTTCATTCACTCGTCGCTGAACAAACTCTTTCACCACCTTATAAATTTTTCGATAACCAAATCTACAAAATCATAGTATACTAAATAGTGCTTATTGTTGGAAAAATTGTGTGGGAATATCATCTATAGGATTCTTGAATTTATCTTCCAAATGGTTCTCCATGTCTTGTAATGCATAATACCAAGAGAAACCTATGACTCTATGTATGAATCAGAATCACTTCCATGAGGTTAAACATATTTTGGAATCAGATCACTCAAAGAGGTGCTTGGATCTACTCCTCTCAAAGAATGGAATGCTTTATCTTATGTTGTTGTTTTATCCAATATAGAGGCTTCATATTAGGACCTAAATGTGAGATATTATATCCCTAAATGTTGAGTTAGATTTTTTTTATCTCTAAAAAGGTATAAAAAAGAATAATCAAGATAGTCAAAGATATTTTTCCAATAATAAGTTGGTTTCTTGGTTAAACACCTCCCCATTATTCTATTCTTTTGTAGTTTGAGAGTGTAATTCATGGTGGGAATTATCCTAAGAGTTCTTGGTCACCAAAACCATGGAATCCAGAGAATCCCACAAAATTGTATTCTATGTTTGTACTTCTCCAACATCAGTGGAAGTAGGATAAAGTGGGATGCCCCATTTTTCAAAGGCCCTTTCAATGTTCTCCATACAAAATGCGTTATAAATAGATCTTTTATGTGAATTATCAAATAAAAGAATAATTATTAATGGAAAATAAAAGAAAAATAATATATATAATATTAAATCTTAATTAATGTACCCAAAATCCATGATGGAACCTGGAATATCAATGTCAAGATTAAGGGAATCCCTCATTTCAATGTATACAGATTTGTATATCATACCACCCTCACCATTTATGGTATCATAAAAATAGATCAATGCCCAAATTGGATTTATTGTCATTCTCTTCCATCAGCTCTTCAACTAGTATAATGTCATCAATCCTTGCTGAATTATGATCAGCTCCAGCACCTACCTCAAACTACCTAGGATCCTCTTTACATCCTTTTGAAGCATTATGACTATTCACACTAATTATGATAGTATCCTTTGGTACATGTAATATATATGATATATTGTAGTGAAATAATGTTAAAAAGGGATGTAAATCTTGTGGTAAATAGAATAAATGTTCCTCACATTACTAGGACACTCCTCTCTCCATATATAAGTAAGAGATAACATAGCTACATCCCATGATGCATTATATATCAAGACAACAAATTCATCAGCATGAATTTTTACTTCTCCATGATTTTTTTCTCAATCATCAAAGGACCAATTTTTATTCCCTTTAGAGAATAAGGGGATGTAAATCCTCTGAGAATATGAACATGGTCACCATGTTGTATCGAAAATTCATAATAATAGATGATAGCACAAATATTCACTTTTTTAACATACACTTCAGATCAATCTCAATGATTTATTTCATTTCTTTTCATAAGACAGTGGAGATATTTCATTACTCCTCTTGGCAGTAGATACCTGAGGCAACATCTTGAGATTTTCTATCACCATTACATCCATCCTGGTTTTCCCTCCCATCGAATGTCTTGGAGAGCTAGGGGTTTTATCCAATGTGTCATTGGGGTACCATTCGGTCTATATTTTGGTGACTCAAGCACCTTTCCTAATGCTCCTTCTTTAATTTCAAGCTGAAAAATACAATACCATCAAGATTAATGATGGTGGATGATAGAGCATAATTGATGAAAATGAAAAGGAAAGTACCTTCTTAGTATTGATATAAATGTCTCGTTCCTCTTCTGGGTGAACAATTACCCCATCACAAATCCCTCAATCCATAATGTTAGATACTCATTTTGAATATGGGACTTTGTCATTAGTTTCATATATGAGGGTCTCCAGCAACGTGATATACTCCAATACATCAGCCAGATTACTCTCTAGATGACAATCAGAAGGAGCTCTAACATCACCCAAATTCACTGTACGATTGCTATATTGGAGAAATAGTTATCTATCCATGAGTTCAAAATTCACGCTTCCCCTGTACCAGATTGCTAAAGGCTGCACAAAATATGACTTCAATATGGTTGGTTGTGGAGAAAACTCTATAACCTCAGTTTGGAAGGCCTCTTCAAACATCTGTTCTTCTTGAGTAGAATCAAAAGACGAGATGGTAACCTCTTTTTGATGACGGTGACTTGAACACATCACTGCAGGAGGTGTTTTCTCTCTAGACATGGTCTTCTTTGTGGATTTTCTATGAGAATGTTTTGAAGGTTTAGAATATTCTGAGGCCTCTACATTATCTTGGGATTTAGACCATTAACCACAATTTCTATGAACAATAGATTTCATGTACTCTACCGTATGTAAGACTTTTTTTAAATCCCCCGAAGGGTTTCAAGAAACCCAAGTGTTAGCATATCCATCTAGTAATCCAATTGATGGATCTGATGGAGGTTCAGTAATAAACATTTTGGAAGTCTCTAAAGCCATCAGAATCCATAATTGTTAGGCTACCATTGGGTTCTTCTCATTCCTAACATATGTATGTGGACAAGTGATCGATTATTTAAGACATTTTAACGGGAGAGGAAAACTATAAGGTAAATAATCCTCATAGATGATTTCTCCATCAAGCATGGTTGGTAGTATGATATCACTAAACTCTATCATATAAGAAATTTGTGGAAAATCTTCTTCCTTACCATCATTGACAGATGGTCCATTTCGTGGGTAACCAAATGGAAAGAAACTAAATTCTCTTAATGCATTCAGTGCTGTTATCACGTCATCAGGATTCATGTTCAAAAGAAGAATCCCAGAATCATTTTGAAAAAATATAGTAAAGTAACAATTAGGGACTCGAACCGAATTCAATAATGAATTTGAACAATTGTTTGATGCGATCTAGACCCAAAATACTATAATGTGTCCTAAAAATCTAAATAGAGCCTTACCATTGTACAAATGTAATTGGGAGTGATAGATTCGTTCAAATACAAGGGTTTCCTACCCAATATATTAACCTTATACCAACATGGACACAATAAAAAACATTCCCTTGTCTTACACTGCCACTAGACTCACCGAATGGAATAAAATCAAGCTTATCCATGTGGCAAGGAAGATTGATAATCATACCATTTCATCAATCTCAGAGTTAACCTTGTAACCCCAATTCATTTAATAACCTATCTCCACTAGGGATAGTACATGCCTAAATCTTACTAATAATCCATAGTTGGTAAAATGGTAGGAAGTCAGTAAGAAGGACCCTTCTCTTTCATTGGTTTTAACAATTCTTCTATAAACATTCCTTCATGAATATGATACCTAGTGAGAGAGTCTTTATTTTAATTCATAAATTTCTTAACTATTTATAATAGTTCACAATCCAATAGAGGATTCCTATAAGAATCACCCCATGTTGTTATTGGTGGAATGAATTCATCATACATATCCCCAAGAAACTCAATGTGAATCCTCTTATGCCAAGGACCTGCGTTGAGGACCTACGTCATAAGCCTATGTGGTGGTGTGCTTAATCATACCCCTATGCGGAAGATCTGTATTTTGGAGGTACACCGATGACCAATGCGGACAATGTCCATTCGACTAGGTCCCCTCCATGTTCAAAAATAGGACCCCTGGGCTCCCCATTTGGATAACTGAAAAATTTGGATGAACAATTAAAGAAACCATTATGTAGCTTCGTCACCCAGGTCTGCCAAATTTTCTTAGGTAGATCTCTACCAAATAAGATAAGATGGAATTGTATGGGATAAGAAAGATCAAGGTCCTCTTAGAGTTTTAAATATAAAACATCTGATTAAAAACCCTCCTTCCTTCGTAAGATGTCTTTTATTCATGGACCTTTCTTTAAAAAATTCCTACGTAGGATTATTACAAGGTTTTCAAGGGACACCTAGGGTGATTATGTTAAAACATCACCCATGTTTTTTTTCCCTATAGTCCATTTCCTCAGGAATATTGAGGTTTCAGAGTCTTATCCTTCCTGTCTTAATCATTTTCTAGTTCCTCCTACAACCTTCACGGTACCCTGATGTAGCTAACCTATATGGCATGCTTGTGTGGACCACCTATTCGATGAATCCTTGAAGGCCTCTTCAGGACCACTTTTGAAAAGGTTTTCCCTTCCTTAGATTCCTTGTTTGAAAGGGACCAAGTTGAAACATCCACGAAGACCTCCTCATTTATCAGTCATTTGGAAAGGAACATTATAATGTCTCCCATTTGAATTTGGATATCTATGATCAGGGGTCTCCCATGCTCGTCTTACCAGAGGGTAGGGATCCTTAATGTGTCTTTTTATTGGGATATCCATTGTCACATAGAACCTTACCCTAAGGAAAATGTTAGGGACTTCCTAGACTCAAATTTTGGGGGTAGGTCTCTATCTTCCCCCCATCATCATTAAGACCCAGAGCCTCTAGTCCCAAATAGGAAGAGTGAGGATCAAAATTTATTATCCCTTCCACATGGAATGATATCCTCCTTCTACTAAAGGATCCCTTTTGTGGCATCCCTCCATGATTAATACCATATCATTTTCAGCCAGTCACAATAACCTTCAATTTTAGTTCACATTAAAGGGTAAATTGGTTTCTTCCCTCATCCAATAACACCATGGATTCTTTCATTATATGCCTAACCTCTTCCATAAATAGAGGAGAAAGTGTGTGGTTTTTTGAATCTTTCAAATCCACTTATCTCTCACACTGAGCATTACTCTCATGGTCTTACACATTTGTGATAATCACAACATCCACACAATCCACCACATCTTTTTAACTATGGGAACTCTAATTCCCAGCATAATTCGGTTAAATAGGATGCCTTCACCTAGGGTTTGAGCTCAATGGCCATCCTCCTCAAGACTCTAATCCTAATTCCCTTAGTTCGGGCATTATCCTTAGGAATAATCTCAAAATTAAGTCCCCTTGAATCTCCATTAATTAAGAAATCTCTTGTGGAACTTGTTTTTTGGGCATCCAATTTAGGAGTAATCCACAAACTATTTCTCTTAAAAGGAAACACATTACTTTTAAGCTTTCTTATCTACATGTGTTTTGATTCCAATCCATATGGGAAACATTTCTATCCTCTCTATGGTTCAAACCCGACACTCCAAATCATCCATGTTCTTTCTAAGCCACATTCCGAGTAGGGTCTAATATAACATGTAAACTCATATTATTTCCATGTTCCTTGGGATACTTGGGAATAATCCCCACAAAAATCTATGACAAGGCACCTTCTTTCTAGATGTATTTAACACATGACATTAAATTGTATAGTTAGTTCCTTATCACATGACCATAAAATGTATAATGTGTCCCATAGAGAGGAACAAAACAATGATAGTTATGATTCCTTTAATGATACGTAGGAATCCCATTTATGGGTACAATCCCAACATCAAAACAATTTTAATCTCCTTGGGCGATGATAAATTCCAAAGTGCCCACTTAGTGTCTTAAAAACCATCATTGTCATAATAATTAACAAAGAATCTATAAGTAGTATATAATATTTTATAGTTTGTTGTACCCCTGGTTTCTGGTATGTAACCATTACATGATTCATTTTAGGTTTATAAAGTGTAAGGGTGATTGATGGGAGAGTTGGGAGAACATTGGAAGTGTTTTGGGGCTAAGTCAATGTCACACGGGCTGCACACAGTTTGCCTAACCATGCGACCAAACCATGTGCAATGGTCCTCTTGAGGCAGTAGCTCCAGCATGGTTGGAGCATAGTTTGGGATACTGTACAAGGTGAGGTCTTATGGGTAGTATCTACCGCATGTTTAGGGCATGGTTTTCCTAATCATGTGGTCAATCTGTGCACAAAGTCAAACTGAGATCCTTAAAAATAGGACCTCACTCATTTTTGGCATGAATCCCTGATTTTTCTCTAAGTCTCCCTAATTCGAGATTACTCCCCCATATATGGTAGTAGGACCTCTTCTATGAATTTTGGAGTCTATCTGAATGGTTCCCATGGTGAATCAAATCCATATTCTTTAGGTATGTGATCGTTCTTCACCATTCTTGATCGCTTTCATAGATCGTCTTAGATCTACCTCTCCTATATTCATGGTTTCTTAGTTCTACAACATTATGTGTAAATCAATGGTTTTGGATGCCAAATAAGTTGATATTTTTTTTATATTTCTCAAGGAAGTGATTTAAAGAGGTTCTAGGAAGAATCAACCTGGTTTTTATAATAATTCTTCATATTTTTCCAAGTTTCATCAAATCCTTTGAGGTAAGAATATTTACTCTCGAATCCTCTATGTATAACTGATTGGAATTCCATCAAATTGAATGTATTGTGCTTAATTTAGTGCAATTAGGTTTTTGAACACTTTTTCAAAACATTCTTGAGTTTTGATTGTGAAATCTAGAAAATTGGTGATTTTGAATGAGGTCTTTGGTTCTTGGTTTTAAAATATTGATTTAAAAAGGGTATTTTTCTGAATTGTTGGCACATGAATGGTATTAGATGTTTTCAATAAAAGGTAATGTTTAATTGAAATGTAATTTTTCTTTGAAATTGTTTGTTCTTTGGTTTTAAATAAAATATCAGTTTTATTTATGTGTTTTATTTTGGTAATGGAAATATTTGGCATAATGGGTGGTGGTGTGAGTTCATGCCTAACGAGCCTTTAATAAGGGATGAGTACAATTGGAGTACAAGGTATGTGACCCTAGATTAGTGGCGGGTGTTAGTGGGACAGAAGGTAATTGGATGAGAGACCGATCATGAATATGGAACTGTCGAATGAAGCATGCGTGTGTGGATGTGTTATGAACTATGGAATGGGTATGCCAAAATTATAAAAATAATTGGTTTTTATGATTTTATTTGTTATTTTCTATAAACTAAATTGGGGAAATCGGTTTCATTTACCTTTTTTTCACTAGGTTATGATTGGTTTTCGAACTTTTTAACATTTGGTTATAAATTATTCAGTAAATTGTTTTATATAAACTATTTTATATATTATGATAACTATTCCATCCTATTGGGGTGATTTGAGAAGTCATTGGAGAAAACATACTGAGGTTTATAATCACCTATTCCTTTTCACTTTGGTAATTTTGTGGATGTTGTCTTCCGAGACAAGGGAGAAGGTAATGTTTTACATGTTTTTAGCACTACCTTGTGATACTTGGGCTATTTGGTTATCATGGGTCATGTAGTTTGTGGGGCGTGGAGTCTTGTGGTCTCATGAGATTGTTTATTTGTATATCTGTTATGTTCTTTTATACTTGCTTGGTCCTCCATTTTTGCAAAATTTGATGTATTTTTGAGATACATGAAGTTGTTTCGTTTTATTTCTTTTTTTAATGCATCATTTAGGGAGTGGTTTGGTTATGGGTTTTTAGTTTATTGGTTTATTTATTAATGTGTAAATCATCCCCCACTTGTATTTGTAACCCTTCAGCAATTATTTCTATCATTTGGTATCTTGGTGATTTCTTGTAAGGCCTAGTAATGACTTGTCGTACTCTCAAGCCAATGATAATTAATAGGTCATTACAAGTTGTAGTAGTCTGGTCCTTCATTTTTTGTACAAATGCTATCAGCTTGTTCGTTCCTTCTCTAACAAGTACTCATCAATGTTCTTGGCCTAGGAGTTGGAATTATTTTTCATCTATTCCTCAGGTTGGACTCTTAGAGATGAGTAGGATTGTCGAAACATGAAATGTATAGTATAAAAGGACATAGATAACCCTTTTATGATGAACTTCATTTTACCATGGAGTTTGGTACATAAGGGTTTTAGAGACACTTCTAGAATTTTTCCAATATCATTTTCATGAGCTTAGCAAATGAGACAAGCATGAAATGCAATGTTGATGAGTGAATTCCCACTAGGAGTGCATAAATCATTTCTAGTAAATATTCATGTTGTGTAAAAATTGTTTATTATTGAAAGAGGAATTAATGTATTTTCAAATGATTGACTTTGAAAATGTAAGGTTGTTATATTTTAAAAATTGTTTGATTTCAAAAAGAATGTTGAATGTTTTCAGAAAAGATTGAACATTGAAAAGAGGTTGATTTTGGAAAACTATGTTGTGATAGTTGATGTGATAGAATTTGAAATTATAATCCATTTGTTTATAGAGAGTGAGATTGATAGATTTTGTTGTTGGTTTAGAAAATGGAACATGGTAGGAAACATCGAAACAAACCTGATGAAGCTGTAGAGAATGTGGTTGCACCTGAACCATGGAAGAACCAAGAGCTAGTTCCTAGTATTGTCAATGATTTTCAAGATGTGGATACGAGGAACCGGAGGAATGTTCCAAGGCATGTGGACCATACCATCCAGTTCAGGAAGCAAAATCAACCTAACTTCCAGGGTGATGCTGATACTGAGAAGTCATAGGTTTGGCTCAGTAGGATGAATCACATCTTCAAGTTCGTTAGAAGACTGGTGGAGCTAATGGTCAAAATAGCGGCGTATATTCTCGAGGATCATTCACAATAGTGGTGGGATTTAGCAATGCATGATAAATTGGATGAAGGCCTTACATGGGAGGATTTTGAGGAATTTTCCAGCAAACAATTCTATCATCACACATTCAAGATCCAGAAAATGAAAGACTTATTCAACCTGAAACTAGATAGTATCTCTATCATAGATTATGTAGATAAATTCATGAATTTATTGAACATTGGAATAGAAGTTACGACAAGTGAGTCTTTGAAGGCATGCATCTTCAAATCAGGGATACGGTAGGATATTTGATCGAATATTGTGGTGCTCTATATTATAGATTATACAGAGATTGTGAACACAATGATTGTGGATGAATGTGATATCTTGGGATCTATGGGAGGAGATATGACGATACCTATAGAGAATTGTGGGAACTCAACTACTAGGTGTGAACAGAAAAGAGATACCTATTTCCATGGTGGAAGTGTAAATCAGAATCAGACAGCTGGATCATTAAACCTTCCTCCATCAACCAAGAGGAAAGAAGGTTGTTTTTAATGTGGTTTTCTTGACCATAAAAACTGAATGTGTGTGACACAACCTAGATAATTCCATAATTGCATGAAGATAGGGAATTTTAAGTGTTACTACTGTAGTGCTCCATGGTCAGGTGCTCAAGACACTTCTTAGGCATTGGAAGCATCATATGCTTCGATAGGGTAGAGAAAACAAAATCAATCTTTTCAGCAGAGCAGGGATAGCCATGGTGATTCTAGAAATACCATAACCCCTCAACTAGGGAAATATCTACAAGGAAAAAGGAGAACAATGAAGTGATGAAGAAATTTTATGGAGCTAAGAAAATGATTGTCTATGATTAGGTTGTACCATCTACAGTGAGAGGTATGATTCTGTTGAATTCAACAATTGTGCAAGTGATATTAAATTCTGGTGCATCTCATTCTTTAATTTCTTGTCATGCAATTTATTTTATTTGTTTAATATTGGAAATGATGCCATCTATTTTAAAACTATAAACCCCACTCAGTGAATGAGAATGTCAAGAATGTGTGTGTAGATCATGTGTTATAACTGTTGATGGAGTGGAGCTAAAATGTGGAATCCCAGTGTTGGAAATGGATTTATATGACTTAATCATGGGTATAGATTGGTTGGAAATGTTTAAGAATTAAATGGAATAAAATAAGATAACAATTGGGTTCTAGATTGATGACGACATGGAGCATCTCTTCATAAGAGAGAAGATGGTAAATAAAGGTGCAAGGAGATTGTTGACACTAATGGTGGGAACAATATCCTATGAGTTGGAGGCGTTGACTTTGGAATCAATGGAAGAGTTTGAGGAAAATATTCTTCCAAAAGTTGTGGATCAATTTCTAGATTTATTTTTTGAGAACTTATTAGGGTTACAACCTAAAATGGAAGTGGATTATAAAATTGATCTCATTTTGGGGACCAGTCCTATTTCCCTTCCATCTTATAGGATGACACCAATAGTGTTTCTGGAATTGAAATCATGGTTAGAGGAACTATAATGTAAGGGTTTCATTCAACCAAGTATGTCTTTGTGGGAAGTATCAGTCTTGTTCGCAAAGAAAGTGTATGAATCCCTTTGGTTGTGCATTGATTATCGTAAGCTAAACAAAGTTATGATAAAAAATAGATATCCATTTCCATGCATTGATGATCTATTCGATCAACTAATGGGAGATTAGTGGTTCTCCAATATTGAATTGTGATCTAGATATCTAAAATTCCTTGTTCAAAATGAATATATTTGAAGAGAAATTTCAAAAGAAAATATGGCCACTATGAATATGTAGTCATTCCTTTCAGTATAACAAATGAATCAGTGGTATTCATGGATTTGATGAATCATATATTTCAATTATATATGGAATATTTTGTTGTGGTTCTTGTGGACGATATCTTGGTGTATTCAATGATAAGGTCTAACCATGAGGAGCACTTAAAAACAGCGTTACAATTAATGAGAGCTCACCGTTTGTATGCCAAATTATCAATATGTGAATTTAGGATACATGAAGTACATTTTCTTGGAAGTTTGATTTATGAAAAAGAAGTTTTTGTTGATCCTGAAATGTTATAAGGTATTATATCATGGAAACAACCAATGAAGTTCATCGATATATGAAGTTTTATTGATATAACTGGTTACTACCAAATCTTTATGCATGATTTCTCATGACTAAATTCACAAATGACAGCTCTGATAAAGAATAATTCCCCATTCTGATGGTCAAAGAAATGATAGAAGTATTTCAAGGAACTAAATTTTAATCATACATCAGCACCTATCTTGAATTTTCTGTAATTAGGATAGGGGTGTGTGGTATACTGTGATGCTTCGAGATCAGGGTTAGGTAGTGTTCTCCTACAAGGAGACCATGTCATGGCTTATGGTTCAAGTCCATTGAGGGTGCTTGATAGAAATTACCCAACACCCGATTTGGCGTTAGCTGCAGTCGTCCATGATTTGAAAACATAAAGACACTTCCTCTTTGGTGATAAATTAACTTTGTATACTGATTATAAAATATTTAAATATAGTTTATCACTATGATATTTGAATCTGAGGCAAAGGAGATGTATGGAGTATCTCCAAATGTTTGACTTTGTATTGATGTATACATCAGGGGAATGAAATTTGGGGGTGGATGGCTGGAGTAGAAAATCATATGCTCAGTTGGAAAAATAAGTTTTAGATGAAATGGAGTTGATGTCAGTCCTAGCTAACATGCATGTGTAATGTAAAGACTAAGGTGATTTTGCAGTTATATTTTTAGTTATCCTTGTTCCTGATTTTGTAAATATTTTCACAGAGTAACAAATATCAGATGAAGAATGCTTGGTTATGAGATCAAATCTCAATGGTAGGGATACTATTGAGGACTGGAAACTTGATGAGAGTTCAGTTTTTTTTTCTTTAGAGATTTTTTGGTTTTACCTATAGCCTGTCAGTAACATCTCCTCCAGACTTACCACCATTTGAGATGGGTTGTACATCCATCTACACAGAAGATGTATAAGCCTTTAAGGCATAGTTTTGGTGGAGTGGCATGAAAAAGAATGTGTCCAAGTTCATTTCTATGTTATTAACTCATCAACATATTAAGGAAGAGTATCATATACCAACAAGTATGGTTCATTCTTTACCGATACTATTATGGAAATAGGAGCAGATAGCGATGGATTTTGTTATAATACTTGCAAGAATGGTCCATAGACACGATTTTATATGTGTGATTATTGACCATCTTACAAAGTCAGGAAATTTCATCCCTATTTTTGAAACACATATGGTAGAGGATCTATCCAAACCTATATCCAAGAATTGTTAAAGAGACATGGAGTACCAGTTTCAATCATATCATAGAGAGATCTGAGGTTCATGTCAATTTTTTTGTAAATCCTTAAAAAATCCCTTAGGACTCAGTTGACTATGATCATGACATACCATCCTCAGATAGAAGGCCAGTCTGAGGGGATGATAAAAAAATTGGAAGACATGATGTGGGCCTGTTTAATTGATTTTTTTTGCCCATGGGGTGATAACATACCCTTGGTAGAGCTCTTATACAATAAAAGCTATCAGGACTCGATACATATGGCTCCCATTGAAGCACTATATAGGTGTATTTGTTGTTCTCCACTGTATAGGGTGGAAATGGGTGAGACATTAGTAGTTGGGATGATCCTTGTCTAAGAAACAACAGATAAGATCCAATTTATTTGAAATAGAATGGAGACATCTCAGAGTCATCAGAAATCAAATGCAAATAACCATCGAAGGCCATTTTCATTCGTGATGGGTGATCATGTATTCTTGAGGATTTCTCGAAGGATTGGACATAATCATTTTGAGAAGTTGGTAATGTGGTATCCTAGATAAATGTCCCTTTTTAGATACTATAATAAGTTGGATAGGTGGAAGATTATTTGGTATTAGCACCATGGTTTTGTTCAGAGCATAATGTGTTCCATGTATCTCAGTTAAAAAGGTATCAGCAAAATCCTGACCATGTGATTTTATGGAATCACATTGAACTAGATCTAGATACTTCATTGTTACATATCCTTTTACATATTGTCAAAATGAATGATAATTAATTGCAAGGAAAATTCATGAGTATGGTATGGATTTTATGGTAGCATGGTCAGATTCTGGAAGAGACATGGCAATGTGAGATGGAAATGAAACAATATTGGTCAGAACACTTTCATGACAGCAAATGTTTTTAACTTTATGATGATGGATTGACTAATGGTGGAAAGAATGTAGTACCCCCAGATTCTATTATGTAACCCTTACATGATTATTTTTTGTGTTATAAAGTGTAAGGGTGATGGATGGGAAATTTGGGAGAACATTGGAAGTCTTTCTGGAGTTAATGTCACACGGATGGCACACGGTTTGCCTAACCATGGGGCTAAACTATGAACAGTGGTCTTCTTGATGAAGTAGCTATAGAATGGTTGGAGCACAGTTCTGAAACAAGGTAATTTGAAAACAGATTGCTCATGAGTATGAAATGGTCAAAAAAAGAATGCATGTGTGGGTGTGTTGTGAAATATAGAATGGGTATTCCAAAGTGATAATAAAAATTGGTTTTTAAGCATTGATTCATTATTTTCTAGAAAAATAACTGGCTAGAAATTGGTTATATTTACCTTTTCTCACATGGTTTTGATTGGGTTTCAAACATCTTTATATTGGGTTATAAACTGCTTGGTAAATTATTTTATATAATCTCTTTCATATAATGTGATAACCATTCTATCCTCTTTGTGTGAATAGGGATGTCATTGGGGGGAAACATACTATGTTTTCTACTCACCCCGACTTTGGTACTTTGGTGCTTTTGTATATGTTATCATCTAGGACATGGAAAATGGTAACATTTCACATGTTTTTATCACTACCTCATGATACAGGGGATGTTAGATGATTGTGGAGATAAGAGTTTGTGGATAATAGAGTCTTATGGTCTCTTGAGAGACATTATTTGTTTATCCACTGAGTACTTTGATACTTTTTTGGTCTTTTGTTGTAGCACACTTGGATGTGGTTTTGAGATACATGAAGTTGTTTAGTTAGTTTTATTTTGTTCATGAATTATTTATTGAATGGTTTGGTTATGGTTGGTTGGTTTATTGGTCTATTTCATAAAGGTTAAATCTTCCCCCACTTTTATTTTAATCAATTGGTTATTTATTTATAGCCTATGACATCTTGCGGATGTCTCTTAAGACCCAGTAATAACTAATTGTACTCTCATGATAATGAAAATTAGTGGGTCATTACACCATTGATGCAGAACCTCAAATACATACATAGCTCATTTTATTAAGAACCTCGAATACATACATATGATTCTAAATTCCACACATGATAAATAATTGAATTAAATTTTCTACGAAAACCTACATTATGCTTGGTAAATTAATAAGGATTCATGAACATATATTAAATATATAAGAGATTACCTGAGTGGGAAATAATTCCCCCAAAATGGTGTGATGATCATAACCTCCCATACTCTAGACCAATGTTAGTTCTTAAGTATCGTAGGTCAATAAACCTAATGAACACTAACCTTTGGAATGTAGGTCCCTTTGAATATAGAACCGTTCGGTGATTCGGATTTCATAAATAAATCTGATAGAGACAATTCGGAAGTAGTGATTCCTAATAAGAACAAATGTTACAGGGAAATTATGAAATAAATATTATTCTTCAATTGAAATATGTCAGTTACCTTTATTTCATTCAATACATCAAGAAAATGGAAACAACGTTAATACAAACATACAACCTACTGTCTTCATGGACAATAAATTTCAATTTATATCTCTAACTTTTATGGGTTACTATAAATAAATATATAATAAAAATATAACATATTGATATAATTTTTAACATTTTAGATTATATGGAACCTCTATCAATGTAATTACGAAAAAAATAAAAAATAACAAAAACAAGAAAAACAAAGAAGTTATTACTTGAAATTAGAATTTAACATGGAATTGTTAATAAACGTGTAACAAATGGTCAAAAGTAAAATCATATATGGTATGATATATATATATATATATATTAATTTATGTTTATTTAATATATTTATATTAAACATATATTTATTATAAATTTTTTAATGACATGAACAATGTAAGATGAGACTTATGGTAAGGGATTTCCATCTCACTTTTAATTTCTCTGAGACACATTCCATATTCACCAAATTTTTATTTTATGTGGTGTATATACTTTTGTATGAATCTATTTTACAATTATTCTCCAGAAAATTATTTGTATTTATATATCCATTTGATTGAATCTCTTTTGTGTTATTTACGGTTCAAATTTTATCAACGTGGTAAGGGAGTTTTGTCTCAAATTTCTTTCTTTGAGAATATGTTATGTTAGGAAACTATCTTCTTCTATGAGGTGAATATAAATCCCACATCAAATATAATATCATGAATTTATTTATTATATAGAAATTATAGATTTAATTTAATATTATTATTTCATTGGGATTACAATTATATGTTAACAAATGTGTAAGGGTCTTATTGTCACAATATCATCATTTATTGAGATTCTTTATGTTTATGATTATAATAAATATTTATTAAGAAACATATCTCAATAGAATAATGATATTTATTCTTATAAAGACCCAATATTTTCATATATAAATATTAAATTTTTTTAATAAATATTCATTATATTAGAGAAACACACATCTGGTGACTGTAATAGTTTATTATCTTTAAAAACATGGAAACATAATGAATCGAGCTATAGGTATACCAAAAGATCTCCCAATATGATTTTCATAACTATCATCCTTATTATAAATATGATAAATATTACATTTCATTAAAAACTAATGAAAGAAAAAATTTAAGAAATGGTGATCTCAGATTATCAGAAAGGGTAAACAAGGGTGATACAGTATAAGAACATGAACTTAAGGGTATAATAACATGATCAAAACATTTTAAAATAATACCCTACATATCAAAGATAAAAATCCCAAGTCATGGAATAAATATCTATAGTTTATAACACATGAATCATATGTTAATCATTGACCATGATCTATGAGATCATAACATTTTCATAACACATACATTTGACAAATATATATAATTATAAAAGATATTATGTCCGTACTACCCACCAATACATTCTAACATGTGGGGTTTGGTCTAACCACCAATTTACCGATTTCATGATAGAGCTAAATAATAATGTACCCTTTTTTTCTTCTTATAACCACCTATTTACCCTCATTTTTGAGCTTTGTCTATCCACCTGGGTACACTATAATCTCATAGAATAGTTATCATCAACCACGAATTAGAGAGAGATATGGGTCCCACCCATCACATAATGAAAATCAGACATATGTGTGCCACAAGATCATGAAACAGTCATCATATAGTAACCTATATAATGAAATGTGTTTCAAAAAAATTCCATTATATCATAATTTGGGAAAATATATAGGTTTAATAATCATTTCATCATTTCATCATAGCATAACCCATGGAAAAAGTAATGGTCTTAATAAGAATTTTATCATGGTATAACCCGTGGATGATAAATAGGTTTCATTATAATTTTTTACCATAAAAAATCATATCAATAATAATAATTTCATCCTTGGATCATATCCTAGCAAAGAGGAAGTTACATCAAGAAATATCACCTTATATGGACAATGATTTTGGAAGATAAATCACTAAGAACATTTCTTGATGAGAATAAATTTATTTGGAAATGGCATTTTAAAACGAAAAATTTATAAAAAATTGAAATCCTTTTATTTAAAAATAAAATTAAAAAAATATAATGTAATATTTAAAATTAATTTTAAATAATTCCCCAAGTAAATAAAAATTTCTCTTAGAAAAAGTTTTTTATAAATAAAACTTTTAAAAACTAATTTTCATACTATATAAAATTGAAAAGGTTTAAATGAATCAAAAAATATAATATAAAATATTTCATTTGGAAAATAAACTTTTCAAATTAAATAAAATTTAATGATAATTTTTTTAAATATGTTTATTTAAAATAACCATAAAAATTTATAAAGGAATATTAAAATAAAATAATTTTCATGAGGGTAGAAAATTAGTCTTATGTCTTACAGGTGAAAAAATTTATTTCATTCACATTTTTGTTAAAAAAATTAGTATTATTTGAAAAATGACATGAAGATTATTTTCAAAATAAATTATGATAATTCTTACATAGGTAAATAATTCATAATAAAAAATTTGAAAAAAATTTAGAAAAAGTATTTAAAACAATTTTAGAAAACAATTTTTTTGATGAAAAATGGTTTTCAATGGAGAAAATAATTATTATTAAAAAGTATATTTTTTCATGAATACATTAAGAGAGGAAATTGAATTAAAGAAATTTATTCCCATGAAATAACTATAGGAGATGAAAATTATTTATTTTCATTGGAGATGGAATAAATTTTTTGATCATCGAACACATAGTCATAAACAAACCTGGAAAACGATGAGATTGTAACATAACATTGTTACCTCTTTGGTATCACTGAAGCATGCGCCCGATGTAGATCAATAATTAAAAGAAACAATAAATTTAATGGGTAGAAATAAATTCCTAATATTACATATTATAGAGTCTATATATACACCTTGAAAATTAAGATAGGTTCATAACATGACCACATTTATCAAAGAAGGAAAATTGAAATAAAAAACCATAATCGCTTTATTAATGTTTGAATCGTAACAACCATTAAAGATTAATCTTCAAATGGAAATGTAAATCCTAATAATTTTAAGGATATTAATCATAAAATAAATTTATGGTAAATATATACACAAAACAAAATAAATAGGTGATGAATATGGAATGTGTCTCATAGAAGTAAAAAAGTGACAAAGAAATCCCTTCCCACATTAGTGATATTTTAAAACATAAACCCCAAAAAATAAAAAAAATTAAATAAAATATTAAATTTCATAAAAATTAATTTATTCATTAAAAAACATCCAAAATGGGAAGTATATATATCACAAAAAATAATTGAGTTTTTTTTTTCATATATCCCTCAGAAATAAAATAGAGACTAGAAATTCCTTACCTTATGTATTGAATTCCTTTGTAAAAAATAAAACATCTTGTATAGTAAGTATAAGTTTATTATAAATATGTAATATATCCATTAATATATATATATATATATATTTCCATATAATATTTACCTAGGACCTTTTATTACCCATTTATTTACAATACCATGTTAAAGTCATATTTCGGGTAATAACCACTTTGTTTTTCCTATATGAGTAAACATGTTATTTTTTGTCATATTACTACGATCATGAACTAATAATCACTATAATGTTAAATATTATATAAATATAATATATATTTAGTATTTATTTATGAATTTTAATGTATAAATTTAAATTATTGAAAATGAAATGCCCCATTTGTGGAGATAATAAAATGTACACCCGAATGAACATTGTTTCAATTTTATTATTGGATTGAAAAAAAGAGATGTAAATTATATATTAAAATTCAAAAATAAATTTTATTTCATTGATATCACAATATTTCATTAAAATCATTCTTATTACCTACTATATAATTTATGAACGAATCACATCGCTTCGTTAGGCTATACACCGCAGTACACATGAGTGACAACATTGTAATCCCAAAAAATGGAAACCATGATGTTATGTATGATATAATAATTACATAAAAATAATAATATAATAAATTTTATATATATACAATAAATCTATAATTATTTTAAATATTGATAGGTGGTAATGTAAAAATGAAGGACATCGGTTCATGAGGTGGTAGTCCGACATACATGAGAATGATGATTTCATAACCCATTTTATGTAAGTAAAGACAGTTTTATGTCATGATATTAGAATAATAGAATATAATTATATGTATGATAATATTATTATTATATTATAATTGTATAATATTATTTTTTAGTTGAGTAGAATGAAATAAAATAAAAACATGTGTTCATGAATGTTACCTCTTCTTCATGTATCCTCCTTAGGTTTGAACCAAAATCCTTTCCCGAATGTATTTTTTTCCAAAATAAGGCTTATATGATGAGAGGAGGGTATTATTATGTATTTGGGTTGTTATTTTTCTATAAAAGTTTTTTATGGTGCGAATAATATTTAATTAGGGGTGGCCTTTCATATGTGAGATGAGTAGTACATGTATAATTTTTTGACATGAAAATGGTCTTCCCACATTTTTCTCATTAAAAAAGTATCCAAATGGATTATTATTGTGAATAAAAGGGATATGGAAAAAATACATAAATCAAATGGGGTTTTAACAAGTTTTGGGTCATTTTTTACATCTATTTTTGAGTTTAAACTCATGGTAATCCCATTATTACCTTAACGGCGGTAAATAATTTGTATAGTTTTTTCTATTCATTTTGGTCAAAAAATAATATGAACTTATTATATTATATAATTTTTTATTATTCAAAATATTTAATCCATTTTTACAAATTTTAATATTAATTTTAGGAAAAATTAATTAAAAATTAATCCCATAGACATGATGAGAAAACTGGTTTTTAATGATAAAATGTTTAAAAGTTTAAAGATTTATTTTACAAAAAATCAATAAAAATAGATTATATTGAATTAAATTATGTTAATTTATGTATAATTGAACTAATTATAATTCTTAACCAATTTTTTAAGAACCAGGTTCTTTGATTTCAGGTATGTATTATATTTTTCTGATGTTTTTGAGAAAAGAGTAATTTCTAGAAATTTTTGAAGTACACGCCGTGTACTTTGTGAGTACATGCCCTGTACTCCCTTTTCATGCCAGGTCATATGCTGGCTGTGTCCGGGCCACCCACACGGTGTGTAGGGATGAAGTGTAGGCCACATAAAGCAGAGTACGGAAAAATAGAGTACATGTCGTTTACTCAATAAGTACATGCCATGTATTTTTTTCATTAAATGGGCCGAGGTCGCGCCTAATCGATAGAAACATATTATTCTAGGTCTAATTCCACCATGAGAAGTCATATGGCTTCATATCTTCTCTGAGCCTCTGATCCTCCGTCTGTTCTCTGATTCGATCATTGTTGATTGCATTGGAACCGCAGCGGCTAGTCCTTCCTTCTCCTAGAGCCATGTTTTCCAATTCCTATTCTTTCTCAAGTTATCACCAGTTGAACTTTTTGGAAGTTTTATCATATCTTCGATGTTATAAGGAGAATAAATCTTCGTGGCTCAATTATATTGTTCTCCTAGCATCTATTTAGGTGTTTGTGCCTTACTGTTCGATGTATTTGAGTTTTATGTGCAAATTCCACCAATACCCGTGAACGGGGTATTTTCTGTTTACCATTTTTCCCTTGTTGTTTTCTTTCCTTTATTGCATGCTTGTGTAGATTTAATTTGATTTTTTTAGGATAATTATTGTGCTTGGATGTTTTTCCCATGATTTTTTCTATTTACAACCATTGGGTCTTTGTTATCCTTGGTCGTTCTACCTATTTCCCATGCTTAGTGACCGTAGGATGGAGTAATGATGATAACATGCTTGTTTATTGTAGAATGTTTAGCCATGTAGATCTATAGGTGTAATTTGGTTAGCCAAGTAGTTCTATAGGTGTACTTTGGCCTTATAGCATTATTATGCACTAACTGGCATGAGGCTGTGAGAACCTGGTGCTATAGACTATAATGGATAGACCGAGTGAGCTTCCCAGAGTGCCTTTGGACATTATAGGAAATGTGGGATAGACCAAGTGAGCATCCTAGAGTGACTTGCATATTATTGACTACATGAGGGTAGACTGAGTGAGCTTCCTCGGAGAGTCTTTACTTGTTTGAATCTCTTTGAAAACCTTCCCATGCTAGAGGAGGAATTGACCGAGTCTGCTTCCTCAGAGATTATGTGGAATACCTGAAACTATAGGAGGAATTGACTGAGTGAGCTTCATGGGAGAGTTTCTAGGAAATGGGGACAAGAGGGTTAGACCACGTGATCTTCCTCAGAGAGTTCCTGACTACACTAGACTGTAGGTGGAATTGACTGAGTGAGATTCCCTAGAGAGTCTTATAAATTCGTACGACCAAACCAATGGGGTTAGGCTGAGTGCAATTCCAAGAGGGTTATACTACATCTTGGTTAGGACTAGAGGGGATGGCTGTGACTACTTTCCAGAGGGTTTCCTGTCAGTGGTTAGCTGTTTTCATCACTTCCGGTTGTTGTTCTGTGGACTGATTATTGTTGTATATCTTCTTATTACTGCCGGTTGTTTACTGTTATTTTTACTGCTTACTGTACTATTACCTCCCATATACTCACTGACTGTTAGGCATATATCTTCGGGTGGTTTCCTACTGGGAATTAGTCTCACACCCTATTTGGGACATGCTTTTGGGACCAAGAAGACTTTGTTATTGTAGGTATAGACAAGGGAAATCTCCCTTCGACTTCTGGTACTTGATTGCTTTGGAGCCAAATGGCATGGGACCAAACAATGGCTTGTGATGCTAAGTAGTTTATCTATTTACCTTTCTTTTGTACTTTTGTTTGGAACTATTGTATTTACAACATTGTGACTTGTTTGGAAGATTCCCTAGATATATGTATCATGTATTATTTCATATATACATGTGTGCTCCAGTAGTTCATTGCTTCAGTCTTCCGTTTCTTACTTCTGTATGGATTGTTCTGTTTCTGCTATTTCTTATTGTTTACTTCTACTGTGTAATCTGCCAATGAGGACATAGTTTCCCCACTATCACACCCAAGGCCCTCAATGCTAGTCGGTAGCCTATGGCGTTTGGGGAAATACTTTTGAGGCCATGTGACTAACCGGGTACGGGGTTCCTCTAGGTGGCTTCTAGAACCGGGACGTCACAAAGTGGTATCAGAGGAGTTCTTTTCTCTTGAATTACTATTTGGAGCATTAGCGAGGGATAGGATGGATTCCGTAATTGGTGTTAAGTTGTGCTTAAGAGTAGCTAACCCGTGTACAGAGAAATGCCAATATACCTCGCTTATTTCAGTTTTCTAGTTTTGCGATATTACAGTTGATATGATTTCCCCTAGAGTGATTAACATGACTTGTGTTGTTATTGTTGTTGCTATTATGGTTCTATTTCTGTAGCAACCCAATGAGATGAGGGTATTCCATATCATGCATCATATAGGCACCTATTAGAAATCACATGCCATGCATTCTTGCCTTGCCATCTAGTGTGCATTAGCAATTACATGTTGTTGTGATAAACCTTGTGTAGATTATGCATGATGTTGTGATAAATGCTTGATAGAATCCATACTGTTTGTTAGAGGACTGTTTGTATTGTACTTTCTTAGATGAACGCCAAATTTTGGTTCTTGAGGTGTTATGGGCCCTCTTCAATCAGAAATTAGTGGATTATTGACCAGTTTTTCCTTATATATGACTGTATTGGATACCAAGCTTTGATTTACAGGGTGTATGGGTCGTTCTGAATCGGAATTTGGAAACTTCATGCCTTATTTATGTGTTTTATGGACTTTGGTGCAATTTCTGAGCTACTGCCCAGAAAAACCCAGAATACACGGCGTGTACTTTATATATACATGCCGTGTAGTTTTTAAAACATGTCACTGACTCTGTGAGAAGGAACAAAGTGTTGTGGAAAATCTTTAAGAACACACTGTGCATGGTAGTTACACGCTGTGTAGTAGTGATCCGTGTACCTGGCCGTGTCACTAACAACATGGGCTAGGGAAGCTCGAATAGAACACACCATGTTTGGTAGGAACACACCGTGTTGTTTTTTTCCAGGCACCCAACCATGTCACGAACAACACGGTTCAGTGTTATCATCTCTTATACACACCGTGTTCGTTCGGAACATGCAGTGTAAGGGTCATCCGTGTAGCTGGCCATGTAAATAACAACACGGGTTGCCGAAACCTTCTTTAGTACACGCCCTGTCCATGGGGAACACTCTATGTTGTCTAAGTATAAGTGGACCAGGTGGGTTAGATGTGTAAGGAGACCCGGGAAGGGGAGTAAAGTTCATGTACAAGCCATGTGTGGTGACCAAACGCCCTGTAGTTTGGGTTGTTACACGACCAGTTTGGATGAAATACACGCCCATGTGAATGGATTAAGAGAACACATCGTGTAGTTGTTATAAACTATGTGTAGACGTGTTTTGTTAAACTTTATTTTTTCCTTCTCTTGTTCCCATTTTGTACTCTTGTATTCTCAGTCTTTGATAATTTTAATCTGAGGTGTTCTTTTGATCTTTCCAGAGCTATGCCTCTAAGACGTCCTATGGCTGTACGCTAGTTTCCAGATGATGATCAGACACCAGATATGGCCGATCAAGATCCTCCTATAAATCCTCCTGTTGTGCCAGCCTTGGCACCAGCAGTTATACCTGTCGTGGGAGCCAGTACACAGTTCAGGGAGGAATTCCTGGGGATGATGCAGACTTTTCAAGGAGCTCCGCCTCCTACCCCATCGATAGCCGAATTGATGGGGGTCTTTTAGCAGCAGGATGATCCTACTTTATCAGGGGATGGAGGACCCCTGGCTATTGAGTCGTCGTTAGAGACCACATTAACTATCTTCGAGCATCTCGAGATACCCCCATAGAAGAGGGTAAATCATGCCACCTATATGCTCCTAGACACTGCTAAGAGTTTGTGGGAGGTGATCTCACAGTCAGGGCCCCGGCAGGGTATGTCTTGGGACGAGTTTCGACGTACCTTCTATGACTACTTCTATCCGGAGACCCTGAGGGACAATCGAGCCGAGGAGTTAATGAATCTGCAGCAGGGTACACTTTATTTTATGGAGTACTCATCTCGCTTTACTAAGCTGCAGCGTTTCACACCGATCCCAGTAGGTGATGAGTTGTTCCTTGCTAGGATGTTTGAGGACGGTCTCAGGAAGGAGATCTGTTTCCAGGTGAATATCTTCAGGTTGACTTCAATATACTCTATCGTCAACCAGGCACTTATCACTAAGTGAAATCTGAGGGATTATAGAGCAGTGAGCCCAGGCGGTTCGACATCCAGAGCTGGTGTTCCACCTATGGATAGTAGGAAGCATCGTAGAGAGTCTTCTCGAGGAGGTCGAGGTTCACAGGATGTATCTTCTGGCAGCAAGGTTGTATGCTACCAGTGCGGTAGGAGTGGGCATACTAGGTATCAGTGCTATAGAGATTTGATGGAGTGTCGATCTAGCGGCAAGATGGGCCATCCTCAGCACTTTTGTCAGATCTTTTCACCTTCATCCGGTGGTAGGGGTTCTTTTATCACTCAGTGTTTTGAAGATTCTTTTCTAGTTTTTCACCAGTATGGGAGCTATAGTTATTCCGGACGTTCGGGTCGAGGTGGAGGTCATGGATGTGGTTGTTATTAACCCCGTCATCAGCGAAAACAGAGTGGACCAGCTCAGAGTGGTTAGGCAACATCACAGGTCCGCGGGGCAGGCCAGACTTTTGCTGTGGAGCATACCTATCTGGATTAGGCTCCCAAACCTTATACAGTTTGAGGTATGATCTTAGTATCCTCAGTTTTATCATAATCTCTTTTCAATACTGGTGCTTCGCTTATTTTTATCTTTGTTGCTGCTGTGGAGTTTCTTGGGATCTATATCTTTTTGTTTGCTGATATTTTGACTCTTGACACGCCATTGGGAGAAAGGACTTCTACCATAGGTTTGTGCAAAGAGTACCCTCTTGAGGTTGCAGGGTATCGTTTCTTAAGGGATCTCTATGTCCTAGAGATGACATGCTATGATGTCATTCTCAGGATGGACTGGTCGGTTCCCTTCCAGGAGATCGTCGATAGTTATCACCATAGGGTGAGTTTTGTATCACCAGAGGGTGAATCCTTTCTTCATAAAGGCGAGTGGGATGTTCAGGAGAGTCGAGAAGGACATGAGCATCATGTGTTAGGAGGAGTTACAGCCTAGATTTCTAGTCTTTATCTGGATGACCAGGGGACTAGACAGTTTGACTTTCCCCAGTGATGGATCATTTCAAGGATGTCTTTCTAGAGGAATTTCTAGTTTTACCTCTGAAGGGTGAGGTAGACTTCTCAATTGAGCTTGTTCATGGAGAAGAACCGGTGTCCATCCCTCCCTATATAATGGCTACACCTGAGTTGCAGGAGCTCAAGAAGCAGTTGGAGGGGTTGCAGACAAAGGGTTTCATCCAAACCAGTACTTCTCCTTGGGGTTCACCTGTCCTTTTTCAAAATAAGGCTGACGGTACCATTAGGCTTTGTGTGGATTATCCTAAGTTGAATCAGTTAACAGTCAAGAATCAACATCCCTTATCAGGGATTGATGATCTCTTCGATATGATTCAAGGATCCAAAGTGTTCTCAAAGATATACTTGAGATCCGGTTATCATCAGTTGTGCGTTATACCATCAGATATACCTCTTACATCCTTCAGGAGTAGGTATGGTCTATACGAGTATACAGTTATGATGTTCGATCACACGAAAGCGCCATCATTTTTCATGGTGCTGATAAACCGAGTGTTCCATCCGTACATGGATTCCTTCATCTTGGTCTTTGTGGAAAATATCTTTGTGTACTCTCACATTTGACACGACCATGCTACCCATCTTGAGATCATTTTGAGTACACTGATAGAGCGTCGGCTTTATGCTAAACTCTCAATGTTCCACTTTTGGATGGATCAGATTCACTTCTTGGGTCATGTCATCTCAGAGGAAGGAGTATCTGTGGACCTAGAGAAAGTGAGAGATATAGTTTCTTGGGATTAGCTGAAGAACGTTTTTGAGGTGCGGAGTTTCCTAGGGCTAGATGGATACTACATGGGCTTCATTTTGGACTTCTCGCGCCTAGAATAACAATTGACATGTCTGGCCAAGAAGGGGGAGAAGTACTTATGGGAAGATTCTTGTGAGTCAACCTTATAGGAGCTGAAGGGTAGGTTCACATCAGCACCGATACTAGCCTTGCCAGATCCAGGAAAGAGCTATACTGTTTATTGTGATGCTTCAGGTATCGGACTGAGAGCCGTGCTTATGAAGGGAGATGGAGTCGTTGTGTACAAGTCTCGGCAGTTGAGGCCACATGAGAGTAACTACCCGACACACAATTTGGAGTTGGAAGTTGTTGTTCATGCATTACGTTGTTGGAGACACTACCTTCTGGGAGATCACTTTGTGGGTTTCAACAACCACAAGAGTCTCAAGTCTAACTTCACTCAGTTTGATCTGAATCTGAGGCATCACAGGTGGGTAGATTATCTCATGTCCTTGGTCTTCGAGCTCGCCTATACACAGGGAAAGGGTAACACAGTGGCGGATGCGTTGAGCAGGAGAACTCAGATTCAAGTAGTTCAGGAGTCCATCAGTGAGTGTCAGCTTATGGATCTATTCTCTAAGATGTACTTGGATATGCACAACAGACAGGGATAGACTTTCTTTCTTTTGTAGTTCTTACCTCTACTCTTCTTGATCGGGTACGGATGAGGTAGCTATCAAACTCCGAAGGCTTAGTCCTGTGGGAGAGTGTGTCAGGAGAGGACCCTCTTCTTGTATGGACAGTGGGTGAGAATGAGATCCTTCATTTCTAGGGACATGTATGGGTGACAGTAGACATACGTGAGGAGCTATTGTGGGATTTTCATTCCTCAATTTGGGCAGTTCAACCTGGTGTCACCAAGATGTATCTTGATCTACACCGCTAGTACTAGTGGCCAGGTATGAAGAGAGATGTTGCTAGTTTTGTCATGAGATGTTTTACTTGTCAGCAGTTGAAAGCAGAGCATCAGAGACCAGCATGCATTTTACAGCATTTACCCATTCTTGAGTGGAAGTGGAACAATTTCGCGGTGGAATTCGTGATCGGTTTACCAAGGACACCCATAGGGAATGATGCTTTTTAGGTTGTTGTCGACAGGCTTACGAAGGTTGATCACTTCTTGCCTATTAAGGAGACCATAAATATTGATGAGTTGGGGTGTTTGTACATATGAGAGATTGTACGTCTACATGGAGTTCCACACTCCATTTTTTTGGACAGGGATGCACGCTTTACTTCTTAGTTCTGGCAGGGACGTCAGAAGGCTTTGGTTACACATGTACTTTTGAGTACTGCATACCATCCCCAAACTGATGGCCAGTCCGAGCGTATGATCCAGGTGCTTGAGGATATGCACCAATATTTCATTCTAGACTTTGGAGGTTCTTGGGAGAAGCATATTCCTCTTTTTGAGTTTACCTACAACAACAGTTTCTAGGAAACTATTCAGATGGAACCTTACAAGGCATTGTATGGTAGGCCATGCTGGTCACCCTTATGCTAGCTGGAGGTAAGAGAGGTAGCTTTTCTAGGACCACGTCTTGTTCAGGAGACCTCAGAGTAGATATAGTTTACTTGGAAGAGGATGGCTACATCACATTCTCAGAAGAAGTCTTATGCCGATTAGTAGAGACAACCACTAGAGTTCGAGTTCGGGGATGAGGTCTTCCTTCATGTCGCACCGAGGTTGGGACACAAGAGGATTCAGAGGTAGGGTAAACTATCACCATTGTACATTGGTACTTTTAAGGTATTAGAAAGAGTTGGGCCTCTTTCCTATCGGTTGCAATTATCTTAGAGGTACCGAGACATGTGCGACGTCATCCATGTCTCTCAGCTCCGACATTACTTTTCAGACCTATCTCACATCTTTCGGCACAAGGAGGTTGATCTCGAAGTGGATGAATCATTTGAGGAGCATCCAATATGGATTTCCGATCATAGTAAGAAGGTTCACTGATGTCATTATGTTCCTCTGGTATGGGTGCTATGACATCACGAGCGAGTACAGGATGAGACTTGGGAGAGGGAGGCTGAGGTAAGACCACAGTGGCCCGAGTTGTTCGAGGTTTCTTCATCTACGCATCACTAGGGAAATTCAGGGATGAATTTCTTTAATAGGGAATGTTTTTAAGAACCCAGATCTTCGTTTTCAGGTATATCATAACTTTTTATGAAGCTTTTGAGAAAAGTGGAATTTCTGGAAATTTTTGAAGTACACACCGTGTACTTTCTGAGTACACGTCGTGTACTCCCTTGCTGCGCCAGGCCATGTGCTGGCCATGTCTGGGCCACACACACTATGTGTAGTGATGAAGTGGATTCCTCTTAAAGTGGATTATGGAATAGTAGAGTACATTTCGTGTACTCGAGAAGTACATGATGTGTATTTTATTTTTTTCATTAAACATACCGGGGTCGCACCTAATTGACAGAAACCTCTTCTTCTAGGTCTCGTTCGACCGAGAGAAACCGTACGACCATGGATCTTCTCTGATCCTCTGGTTGTTCTCCGATTTGATCACCATTAATTGCGTTGGAACCACAGTGGTGGTTCCTTCCTTCTCATAGTGCCTTGTTTTCCAATTCCACTTCTTTCTCAAGTTATCGTCGGTTGAAAGTTTTGAATGTTTTCTCAGATCTTTGATGTTATAAAGAAAATCAATATTCGTGGTAATGTATATTGATATCCTATAATCCAGGTAGGTTGTTTGTGCCTTTCCATTCCATGTCTTTGAGTTTTATGCGAAAATTACACCAATACCTGTGAACGGGGTATTGCGTGTTTACCATTTTTCCCTAGTTGTTTTCCTGCCTTGATTGCATGTTTTTAGGTGTAATTTGATCATGTTTGAGTATAATTGTTGTGCTTGGATGTTTCTCCAATTATTTTTTCTAATTATGACCTTTGGGTCTTTGTTAGCCTTGTCAGTTCTGCCTGTTTCCCATGACTAGTGACCGTAGGATGGAGTAATGATGATAACATGTTTGTTTGTTGTAGACTGGTTTTCCAAGTAGCTCTATAGGTATAATTTGGTTAGCCAAGTATCTCTATAGGTGTACTTTGGCTTTATAGAATTATTATGCACTAACTGGCACAGGGCTGTGGGAACCTAGTGCTATAAACTATAAGGGATAGATCGAGTGAGCTTCCCAGAATGCCTTTGGACATTATAGGCTATGGGGGATAGACCGAGTGAGCTTCCCAGAGTACCTTGGATATTATAGACTACGATAGGGTAGACTGAGTGAGCTTCTTTAGAGAGTCTTTACTTGTTTTATTCACTTTTAAAACCTTCCCAGGCTAGAGGGGGAATTGACCAACTGAGCTTCCACAGAGACTCTGTGGTATACCTGAAACTATAGGAGGAATTGAAAGAGTGAGCTTCCTCAGAGAGTTTCTAGACCATGGGGCCAAGAGGGTTAGACTACGTGATCATCCTCAAAGAGTTCTTGACTACACTAGACTATATGGGGAATTCACCGAGTGAGCTTCCCCAGAGAGTCTTATATATTCGTACCACCAAACCAATGGGGTTAGGCTGAGTTCACTTCCTAGAGGGGTTTGGTACATCTCGGTTATGACAAGAGGGGATGGCTGCGAGTACTTCCCAAAGAGTTTCCATTTAGTGGTTAGATATTTTCTTCACTACTACTTATTGTTATGTGGAAGGATTACTGTTGTATATCTTCCTGTTACTGCATATTGTTTACTGTTATTGTTACTGGTTACTGTACATTTACCTGCCATATACTCACTGACTGTTAGGCACAGATCTTCAGGTGGTTTCCTACTGGGATTTAGTCTCACACCTTATTTGGGCCATGCTTTTGGGCCCAAGCAGACTTTGTTATTGCAGGTGTAGACAAGAGAAAGCACCCTTTGACTTCTAGAACTTGATTGCTTTGGAGCAGGAGAGCATGGGACCAAGCTATGGCTTGCGATGCTAAAAAGTTTATCTATTTAGCTTACTTTTGTACATTGGTTTGGCACTATTTCATTTCCAGCGTTGTGACTTGTTTGATAGATTTCCTAGACATATGTATCATGCATCATTTCATATATTCATGTGTGATCTAGTTGTTTATTGCTTCAGTCATCCGCTGTTTACTTGTGTATGGATTGTTCTGTTTCCGCTATTTCTTATTGTTTACTTCCACTGTGTACTCTGGAAATGAGGGCATAGTTTCCCCAATATCACACCGAAGGCCCTTACTACTAGTTAATAGCCTCTGGCGTTTGGAGAAATGCGCTTGAGGCCATGTGACTAACCGGGTACGGGGCGCCTCTGGTTGGCTTTTGGAACTGTGACGTTACGAATTTAATATAGAATTTATCATTATAAATAAATTTAAAAAATTCTGTTTTCAGTTAAATTTCATTACTTTTTACTATTCAACTGAAAATGAATATTTTTAGAAAAGTTTCAAAAATTCACCCTATGATAATTTTGATATGTTAATTTAAAAAATGAACATTATTTTATCATATTTTTTTTTTAAATTTCAAAAAAATTATTTTTTTTAAAATAGATATGTTTTTTTTGAAAATATTACTTTCAAAACATATAATGACTTTATTTAAAAAGTTAAAATTTTTTATCAATGTTTTTTATTATATAAAACAATTTTATAATATAATTAATATTTATTTATTACTATTTATTCTTCCAATTTATTGAATAGGTAATACTGGTATTTATTTAAAATAATAATATTATTTTTTTTGTTATATTCCGTTAAGAATCACTGTTGTCTATAATAAAAGACAATTCTAGTGTTTTATGTAAAACTAGATAAAATTTTCATTTTGGGTAGTGAAAAAAATAAATTAAAGATTAAATATATTTGAAAAAAATAATATTTCAAAAAATCTTATGGTGTTACACTCTACCCCCCCTTAAAATTAATTCCACCCTGAATAATCATTAAATTATTTCCAATAATTGAGGATTATTATGCATCATTATGCCTCAAGTTCCTACATAGCTTCATCAATATGGTGTTTTTCACAAAAAAATAACCCAATAAGTGGTCTCGTTTCATAAAAAATTCTCTATTTGACCCATATTCTATAACGGTGGTTCCTTATAAGGAATATCATGATATTGTGGTACAGCCATTGTGTTCAGTGCATGTGATGGATCAGATATGTGTCTCTTCATGAGTTACACCTAGAACACATCATGAACCAGAGAGCGGTTCAGTGGAAGATCAATGTAATATGATATCTTCCCAATATTATCATGTATTTTAGTGGGACTGTTATACCTAAGAATTCATTTTCTCTTATTTATTCCATGAAAAAAATTCATGGAATGATCTTCATACAAACTTCAATTTATAGATCACATCAATAATTATCAATATGAAATTTCTATCAACTATGATAGATTTTTACCTGTTTATAAATGGATCTAACCTTCTCTTTCATCTCATTATCTTGTTCAGGTCCAAAAAACATTTGTTTAGAAACATCATTCTAGTACATGATCTCACTATGTTCTTTTGGGTTTGAATTATTCTCTCAAGCTGACCATCTATTTGCGGATGACACGCAGTGATGAAACTCAACTCCTCATAATTATTTTTATAAAGAAGTATCCAAAACATCGAGGTAAACACTAAATTTTGATAAAATACAATTAAATATTTTACTCCATGAAACCTTACCAATTCCTTTATTTATATTCTAGTAATAGAATCAAAGGAGAAATCATCTCCAATGGATATGAAATATGATAACATTTTAAGGTGGTCTAATACAACCCATAATTATCTAATCATCAAAGGTAAGATAAAACCTCAAGGTTACCCATACCTTTAATCATAATATCACAATGTGTTATGGAATTCCTCCTTCAATGACTTTGTCACATCAGTTAAAACAAAGAAGTTTCAATTACATAAATGTATCTTAAAATATCCTATATCATAATAAAAATCCATCATATAATACCCCCAAAGGGGTGTCATTGAATTTGATCATTCTTAAACTCACAAACCCATGATATAATTCAAAAAAATTTAGTTGATCTTAACATGATACATATATAATTACAAAATATAATTCACCCTTTATTCATTGAAAAAGATCTTATCTTATAAAAAGAAATTTCAATTTTAATATTTGGATAAACATTGTACCAATATAATATAAAATTTGATTTAATTATTCCTAAATTCATGTATAGGGTCCTAGTCACATGAATGTTCACTAAAAGATGAACCATAATATTTTTATAGGGCTCATTCATACAAAATAAGTCCTTAAATTCCCAACTAACTAGGGGAGGATTGTTGTTCCCAATTATCATCATTCACTTCAATCAACATGATCACATAAGCTTCCCTTATCTCTATTTTCATAATTGTTTGTAGTTGTTAATAATAATTATAAATTCTTATATTTGGTAACTTGTTGGAATAATGATCAAACTCCTTGTAATTGAAACACTAATGCGATGGAGGTGCACTCTGTTGAGATTTTGGATAATCCACTAACTTCTTTCCATCACTTCCGTATTTGATCACTCAATTAACTTCCTTTTTGCACATAAAAACCATTATTAGTCCTGTTAAGACAATTTCGTCCATGATAATTCCCAAAACAATTAGCAGGAGGGAACTCTCATCTTTATCTCTCTATGGTTCTTATATTTCCCATTTAATTCCAATTTTATATTCTTATCAAAACCATGATATTGATATGTGACTGTTGACGCTCCTTTTCTTCACATTGTTTAATGGAATGGAAAGGGAAATGACTTAGCACAAATTGATTCATCCTTTGAATAAAATATCAAAAATCGACAAAGGCATGAACAAGGCTTCAAATGCACATGCACCATGAAAGTTCCCTTACTGCTGCACACGTACACTTGTGCGCCGCCTAATGGTCACGCAAGTGACTTGAGCACCCTCTTTGAAAACCACCCAGGGTCTTCAGAAGCCTGTAAATAGACCCTGTGGGCCCCCCATATTAGGAGGGATTTTTTTTCTGAATTCAGATATATAGCTCTGAATGCCTATGTCTCTTATTCAAGTATTCCGAACACTTCTAAGGTAATTCTTTACCTAGAATGGAAGTTATAAACAAGAGGAATATGGTCTATGTGTTATAAATCCACTAACACTTGTGCCCCTAAGTGTTTTAACCTTAAGGGAAATGGACACACTTGTGCGCCTCCCTACCTGTTCATTGAAAATTGCGCGCCACTCTTCTGGAAGTACCTTGGGATAATTATAATGGCTTTGGTCAACGATTTCCCAAGTATTACCCTACTGGTTAACAATCACGCAAGTACCCATGTGTCGCATAGGTATACCTGCCCAACCAGAACTTGCGTTCCCACACAGTACCTTCATGACTACCAGGACTTGCGCACCCTTGTATTGTTTGGGTGTCCTTCCATCCCATTTATCCCCTCTTATGCTATTACACCTCTCCTATTCAAGATTCAGTCTTTAAGACATTCTTTAGAGCCATTTATGGAATTTTTCTTGATTTAATTCCTTTTTTGGAAGGAATTCTATGGAACATCTCTCAAAACCTAGTGATTTACACATCTTTATGTCACTAAAGATTGAGATTTCATTCATTCAACCTCATCCTTTAAGATGAGTGAACCCCTTAACCTGGGCCTCCTTTTCAGGGGTAATCCCCAGTCATAATTCCCATTAATTTTGTGAATCTTCCTTAGAAGTAAGCCCCATGTCCTCATTAATTTGGGACTCCTTTTCAGGAGTAACCCCCAATCATAATTCCCCTTAGCCTGGTCCTCCTTTTCAGGAGTAATCCCCAGTCCATGTTCTTTTAATTGGGCCTTCTTTTCAGGAGTACGTCCCAAGTCCCATAATCTGGGCATCCTCCTTAGGAGTAAGCCCCAGTCTTAATTTCTCTTGACCAGTCATAATTCTTTTGTTCTGGGCTTCCTTCTCAAGAGTAAAACCCAATCATAAGTTCCCTTATAACTTGGGAATCTTCCTTAGGAGTAAACCCCAAGATTAGAGTATCCAAATATCCATGAAGTACATATAACTTTATGGACCATGTTCCTGGATTTCATCCCTAAAGTAAATCTTTATCTATTCTGGGCATTCATACATACATAAGCCCCACATCATTGCATCTTTCATGGAACAATTGTCTGGTTTCACCAATAGATCTTGTTTCTCACACCGATCATGACTCACATGAGATGAGAGTGTAAAAGTAATCATGGAATCTTTTTTGAGCCATCAATCATGCATAAACATCATACTACCTGAATCGAACTACATGGGTTCTGATTCCTTTACTAAACAAAGGATACATAGGTAGCCCATCTGCGCGTACGATCCCAACTCTGAAATAATCAATGTCCTTCTGAATGACAATAAACATTAAGTGCCCCACTGAGTGGCTTTAAAACCAGTATGGCCATCATAAGACCAAGAGATTTTTATGTGTTGAAGGATACCATTGACTAAGAATCTCTAACAAATACAGATGATTCTCTATCGATGAATACCCTCGAATACATATAAAAGATTCTCTAAATATCCTACATATCAATAATTGATTGTCAGATATAAAGGAAAGCTCATTTTTTACTTGGTAATGTAATAAGGATTCAAGAACATAACATAAATCTATAAAGAGAGCCCCTGAGTAGAAAATAATTCCCCTGGAAAAGGTGCGATGAGTCCGACTCCCATCCTCTTGACCAATGAAAATTCTTAAACCTCATCAGTTCACAACTAATGAGCGTCTACCATTGTAAAGTGGGTACAAATGGATATGGAATCATTAGATGTTTCCGGTTCTACGAATAAACCCGTTAGAAACCGCCTGGAATGTTTGAATCTTAAATCAATGAGATCATCCCTAATTCCAGAGGAAACAAATAATGGTGAACCCGACGTGAATCCTTATCCAAGTTAAAATGATGTTTTGATTATTTGTTAGGCCCTTATTTAAAACTCAAAGAGAGGGAAAAAACAATCAATAACATATTTTCTCATACAAAAGATGTAGTGGTCGTACTTATCTTGATTATGTATGTTATATCAAACAGGCACCCTTTTCCAAGATCTTCTGCATTTCCAGAATGTATTCTCTTAAGTTCACATCTGTGAATACCTCTGCTACGAATGCCACTACTGCTACTCCTGCTAGATCATCTTCCGCTCTGAGGACGACATCACATACTCAGCGTCTTCAATGATGGGTATAAAATGCGCTTGATAATGAGTACCATCAAAACAGTACTATTCCGACTCTGGAGGCCGCTCTAAAAGCCCTCCAAGTCAATAATTCAATCTGGTTGTCCGTACAGCAATGACCAGCGATCAAGAAGCAGGCGGTGCAAACCACTGTCTCCAACCGTTTCGGGTCATTATCCCCGGAACGCAATCACCATACACTCCCATATTCTGAGGAGCTGAATGATCATGTCCCTCAGGGACTTAAATCAAAGAGACATGAGTCTTTACCAAGGGCTCCCATCAACAATCACCGCCAAAATCGTGCGGTAGTGCGCCCTCAACATGATGAGGGTATCGTCTCCAGGCGTTTGGCACAGGTTCCTCGAACCCGAGCAGGAAAGTCGAATTGTCAGAGGCGAAATCCGGTCAACGGTGAGCAGTTTCACATATCTGCCATCTCCAGAGAAGTCCACCAACCTAACTTGGTGGTAAGCAATGAGCGGGCACACACACCTGCCCGTTTTAATTCTGCTATCCAGCAGACTCGTCTGGCAGCATCACACCAATCCCGCCAGGAAATTCCTACAGAGTACTATAGGCATGAACATACACATATTTATACATCATCAGCTTGTCTGACTATATATGATGGAGCCCGTCAACCACGTTCGGCGAAGTACAATCAGCAGGCACATACACCTGCTAATATTGATCAATCCTACCAATAGTCTCGCTTGATAGCACTCGGAGATGTCAGTCAGAAAGCTCCGACAACAAATATGCAGCAGACTCAATTCTCTACCCCCACACATGAGTACTGTTAGGATTCACTGATAGGAAAATGAGGAAAAGATAAGACACACACACCTACTCCAAGAACAGAATGGACATATATCCCCGTTCCGGTAGCTGAAGTCACCAGGCATATTCTATGAATGGTGAAAGAGCAGAAGAAAATCCCTGCTCATATTCTGGATGCTTGCCAGGATATTATAATAGCTTCAGCAGCATCTCAGGGAAAGACACATAAATCTATCCCTACCAGTGGAGTGACACATCAACAGTTCACTCCTGAACAGACACACACATCTGTTTCAGACCAAGAGGGTTGTGGGGCGTACTCCCTCATATCATATGGACAAACATGTAAGGAACATACACCTGATTTGAGTGGAGATTGTCAGCCTAACCTGACCATCTCTTCTGATCAGGCACATACACCTACTTAGAGTAGCCACATTCGTCAACAGGTGGTTCCCAAGGTGAGTAAGAAGGTGTCTAAGAAGAAGACCTTCCCAACACAGTCAAGAGATAAAGAGCCAATCTGTAACAAGGCTATGCTCGATGCTGGAGTTCTTGAAGCCCTCAGACAGTTATCTATTGGAATCCAAGATTCTAATCCCTCATTTTCCAATAGTGGGAACATTAATTCTGAAGGTCTTCAATAGATACTTCCTCATGAAGGCTTGCTTCATGACAGTTCGGTCAATCTCGAATTTTCATCTTTAGTTGAGAGCCACAGGAACCCTCTGTGTGGTCAGAAGACCAAGAAGCAAGAGATATCATCTTTTTTTGTAACCCACCATGGTGGTCCTCCCCATGATGATGAATTTCACTGCGAAATTCATCTCCGTAGTAGTGATGCACGTTTTCCAGAAAATACTCTAGTGGACAATGTAGTGCTGAGAAATCCCTCTTATCTTGAGGCACTTTCAAAAGTAAAGCCAGTCATGTCTGATGCTTTACCATTAGCAGGTGAAATACTTTCTCAATCAGAATATATCCTATGGTGTAGGTCATTCTCCGAACCACCCCTAAGTCATTAATCTTCTAGTTTAATCAGTGAATTATCTACCAATCCTTTTGAATCCAATGAAGCAACAAGGAAGCATGAGCTCTAGTCAAATCAGGTAGATGAATCTTCATTAAATGATAAAGAGGAAATGTTGAACATGAGAAAACAACTGGAGAAAGGTGATGTGCCAGTCATGTTTTGGCCTCTAGATGACTCTCAATATGACATTCTAGAGATGTTGATGAAAGATGGAATTCATGACATTCGTCTCAACATATGGAAAAATCTTTGTCAGTTGAAAAAAAAGTATTATCTTATGATTAATATGAAAATCATGATAAGATAATAGAAGGGTTACAACATCAGATTGATTTAGAATCTTTATAATTCACTCAATATCCAAAGGTTGAAAGTAGTAGAGATCCCTTCAACGTTCATGCCTTGGAACACTAAGAAGATTGTCCCAGTTAATTTCCAATTCCCCATCTGGTATTCATGTCAGAGGATCAGGTGTTCATGGAGCACTACATTTCACTGTGCTCTCTAGTCAACAAAGCCCTTCAAAAATGGTGTCATGAAATTTTATTTCCCATGGATGGCCACAGTCAATGGGTTTCGTTTGTAATCAAAAGCTTTCCCAAGAACACGCCTCAACTAGTTCTTCTCAAAATCTAGAATACAGAGAACAAGTTGTTAAATTACTCATGCATCAAGCAAATGAGAATATTGAACAGGCCTCTCGTATGGAGAAAGCACATCATCAAGTTACAGAAGTGTCGGAAATCATCCAATGTTCTTTTGAATCGGGTGATAAATGTGGATGTCTATTGATGCATACAACTAATTTCTGGACTAAGGTCTGCAAGATCAGGAGAGCTGTTAAGAAAGTCTCAGACATAGCATGTCAAGAGCTGCACCATATTTCCATACTGGGGACTATTTTAACCCAACCCTCGGAATCAACAAATAGGATTCGAGGAGTTGAGAAAAGACAGTAGGAACAACCATCTTCCATCGGACTGGGGACTTTTTCAAATCATCAATCCCCTCGTCAGTGAATGTAGGTTTTCTTTCTAATGGGGAAGAAGCCACAAGAGGAACGAAGAGCCAAATTATCCGGATATTCTCTCCAAATTACGGTTCTCCAAGATGTTACTGAGGTATAAAATCAATAAAAGGAAATGCCTCGTTAGGGGCATGGCAGAAGAAAATATCATAGAAATGATGATACAAGAGATGTGATGCTTTATGCAGCAATTAATGTCATCAATGTCGTTGTTGCTGACCCACCGGATGAGGCTCACTCAAAGGAATCAGATGAAGAGGTTCCTGCTCAAGAAGTTGTACGCACAGACACAAATGAAGAAGGTGTGCATACACGAAATCAAATGATTACTCAGAACCCAGGTAATCCTTCAGGTAACCCACTTCACCCTCTCTGAAAAGGAGCTAACAAGGGGAAAGAAAAGAATAAGGTTACATACCCTTCCTCTAGAGAAGGACAATCGCTCTCACCAGGGAAAAGGTTTACGCAACAGGAGGAAGAAATTAAGAAATTAAGAAGGATGAATGCAGAACTACTTCAGGGTAGTCTTCCTCCTAAGAATACTAGAGTTAGTCAGCCAAAGGAGTTTGTTGCAGTTAATGAGATGGATCAAGAATATCCCCCTCTATCAGTACACCCTCACAGGTCTAATCCTACGGGTCAAGTACAACAACAATTGGCGATGCTACCATCAGTTGCAGCACTAACCACCACATCTGTACCAACTCCAATAATTGAACCTTCCAAATTCCAAGTTAAATCGAATTTTTATCAAAAGTCAATAACTACCATTGAGTCATTAATAGCTCGGTTAGAGACTATGGAAGAGAAGCGTGTGCAGGTTCAACCAGAAAAGAGATCTTTCCCAGAAAGGGTATATTCAATCTCTCCCCCATCAAGTTTTGGAAACCCTGTATTCTCTATTTTCAATGGATCAAGTGATCCGGAACAACATTTGATGCATTACGTATCTTGTAGCGATCCTATGATGGGAACTCTGGAAGAACAAGAAGTAGTGAAACTCAGATGCTTTGTGAGAACCTTTCAAGGACTAGCTTTTGTTTGGTATGCAAGCTTGCAATCCCGGTCAATTACCAGAAGGAAAGATCTCTGTCAAAAATTCCTTCTCCAATTCATCTCAATGTTACCAAAGACAACACTTTTTGATCATACAAACTGTATGCAAAGGGAGAATGAAAGGGTCTCAGATTTCATTGCTCGCTGGAACGGATTAACATATTCCCTAAGCTTAGCACTCCCTCAAGAATAACTATTGCCAATCTTTGTGGAAAATCTACGTGATAAGTTGCGTACACCGCTGATCCCTGTGAAATACAACGGAGGGTTTCGAGACCTTACTTTAACCACTCAATAGATTGAAGATTCTATTATACTGACTAAGGCTAAATCTTGTGTAATTCCATCCGCTCTAGGAAGGAGAATGGGTAAAGCATAAACTGCTATAGTTATTCTTAAACAAGCACCTGTACCTTCTTCTACTTCAAAACCTTCATCTTCTCGAAGGGATCCACCTCCTGAGCGCCAACAACAGAGGCCGTTTTGACAAGATAATCAAAGAGATGAAAGACGAAAACAATTTGAAGATTTGAAAAGCTAAGTTTACTCTTTCTGAAATGAACATGTTCCTGGTTATTTCATTTCATCTCTAGAAAATAATTTGGTTCAATTGACAATGCCTAAGAGGCCAAACAAGGAAGGAGATGAAGAACGTCCCAACTATTGCTCGTTTCATCAAATGTTGGGGCATCCCATCCATGAGTGTTTTCTCTTCAATGGCCTCCTGCAAAATATGGTTGACTCAGGACAAGTTAAATTAAAAGGAAATTCAGCCTAGGTAGCATGTGTTACTACTACAGTTCCAGAGGAAGTGGGCGAGGGGCAAGAAGTCAAATGCAAAAATGCGCAGAAATATGATGATTGGATGGTCAGAAATATGATCAACCGAACTCATTCCATTTTGCGAATGCAATTGAAGAAACCAATTATGCCTTCTTCCATGAATTCCACAGCAAAACCCTCTTCATCAGAGGAAAAATCCTCAATGAAACGACATGATTCAAAGAAAGAAAAGGAATCAGAAGAAGTTGAGTATGTGTCAAAGCCTAAGCTTTCTTTGACTTTGGCAGATTTCATGCCATCTACTGCGAAGCCACGGGCACCGCCCCACCAGACGGTAAAACCTAAATTGGATAGTCAGGCAGATTCTTCATCGGATGAAGAGTTAATCTTTGGTTCTATTAATATGATTCACTTAACAGATCATTATGCCAATTGTAGTTTTGATTTCGATGAGCCTAAATTCCCTGTATCAAACAGAGGAATTAGAGGATGTTCAAGGGGTCTGGGATACAAAGGAAGGTGTGGATATCCTAGAAGCCATTATTCTAATTCTACCCCTGCTAGAACGGTGTATGCAGCAGAAACTCTTGGTAGAGCCCTTCAACGAGCTCAGTAAGAACAAGCATGTTCTTCCACCAATAGAAAATTCAGTCTTGGAATAGTTATTCGGGAGGATCAGTTGGGGGTTCCACCTTAATCCTATCAATAATTAAATGGATCTAATTGGTCTAATCTTCCCAAACCAGTAATATTGCCAACTCCTATCCCGATACAAGATGCATCAAATTCCAAAGCATCAACTTTCATGGAACCTACTAAACCACAAGTTCCTATTGGGAAAAACAGACCTATGGATCACAAGTATGATGTATTGAAACATCTGGCCCAAGTAATAGCCATGTTATCAATTCTGGATGCTTTGAATCTGTCAAAAGATCTTCGAGAGGCACCCATCGAGGCTTTATCAAGTCCTCAGGTGTTTGAAACTGAAATTGTTGCAGCTGAAGTCTACCATATAGAGAATAATCTTGAAGAATGTCAGGCAGTAATATATTTTACTGATGAAGATGAAGATGATGTCGTGCATGGACATATTAGACCTTTGTACTTATCTAGCAAGGTCAATGGTGTAGACATTCGAAGAGATTTCATTGATAATGGTTCAGGAGTCAACCTCATTCCTATTCATACACTTCATTGATTAGGCCTCACAGAATCTGATTTATCTCCTTCAACTATTATGTTACAAGGATATGATAAAAATGAACAAGAAACACTTGGAGAGATTACACTTAGAACTCAGTTTGGAGATCTTGTATCCAATTCAGATTTCATGTTGTTGATCAAGACTCAGCCTTCAACATCTTACTTCGAAGACCCTGGCTACATCAACATGTGGCTATCGCTTCATGATACCATCAATGTCTCAAATATTGTTTCGATGGTCAAGTTAGGACATTGTATGGTGATAATGCCCTGTTCAATACATGTGAATATCTATACATTGAGGCGGAATTATATCACATGAAGGGAATGGAGAAATCCACAAAAAAGGAGATTACCAAAGTTAATGCTCCATATGGTTTGGGAAACATTCCAGAAAATCCATTTGCACATGTGAGTACAGATTATGTGTTGCCTATCAGTCAAATTGACAAGATAGGCCCAAATCAAAATACTCTTATGGAAAGATCCATAATTTCAACTACGGAAATCGAGCCAGACAACATGGACGAAAGTGTTGATTCACCAAGCAATGATGAAAGCTCAAATGGAGATGTATTCATTTCATCTGCAGAAATCCAAAAAGTCTATACATCGCCAATAAGGCCAAAAGAAGTTATAGCAACGCCAGAGGTGAACAATGATGTTGATTCTCAATCAATCATCTCCTCTTTATTACCCATGGAAGACCCTTCATCATCATTTGGGTCAGATATGGAAGCCTCTACTTCAAGATGTTCAAATTTTAAAATCTCTCTTAATCATGGAAATTCTACTTCATCATCTACTATGAAAGTAGAAATAGAAGAAGTAACACATGTTGAAGAAGAAGAGGATGATCTTAGAGATTCTCCTCCAGCATTTGAAGAGGGTATCTCTACCAATATGGATGAACACAGAGAAATAAATCTGGGTACAAAAGAAGATCCACACCCCACTTTAATCAGTGCGGTCATGACTCTTTAAGAACAAGAGATGTATATTTCCTTTCTAATGAAAAATAGAGATATATTTTATTGGAACTATACAGAGATGCCAGGGCTTGATCCTGATGTTTCCACTCATCATTTTGGTTCTCAAGAAGAACATCAAGGTTTCAAACAAGCTTATAGAAGAACACACCCAACCTATGCTTCCAAAATTGAGACTGAAGTGGATAATCTTATCAAAGATAACTTCATTAGAGAAGTTAAATATCCCAAGTGGTTGGATAAAACAGTCTCATTGAAAACGAAGAATGGGAAAATTAGAGTTTTCATTTATTTCAAAGATCTTAATCGGCATTGTCCTAAGGATGATTTTCCAGTTCCGATTACAGAACATTTAATCAATGCAACAGCTGGCTATGAAGCACTTTCCTTCATGGATGGATATTCAATATATAATCAAATACGAATGGCTCTAGAATATGAGGAATTTATAGATTTAAGATCCCCTCATGGTGTGTCTTGCTATCGGGTAATGCCCTTCGGCCTAAAGAATGAAGGTGCAACATATCAGCATGCCATGCATCATATATTCAAACCCTTTCTGGGAATGTTTGTTGAATATTATGTGGATGTTTTGGTGGTCAAATAAAAGAAATTTTCTAATCACCTGGCTGATTTAGAAGTCATATTCCACAAGATTCGACAACATAATTTGAAGATGAACCCCTTAAAATGTGCTTTTGGGGTAACCTCGGGGAAATTTCTTGGCTTTGTTGTATGCCATTGTGGTATTGAAGTCGATCCTGAGAAGACCAAGTCAATCCTTGGTATGTCACCTCCTCGAAATTTGAAAGAATTAAGAGGACTTCAAGGACACTTATCCTATATTCACCATTTCATCGCCAATTTGGCCGGAAAAAGTTTACCCTTCACCAAATTAATGAAAAAGGGAGTCACTTACCAGTGGACTGAAGAATGTCAAGAATCATTCAATATTCTCAAGAAATACCTCTTCAGTCCAATAGTACTCATGCCACCTACTGAATCAAGACTACTTATCCTCTATGTGGCAGCCTTAGAGCGATCCTTGGGTGCCTTTCTTGCTCAGAAGAATGATGATGGGAATGAAAACTGCTTCTACTATCTAAGTCGGACTATGTACGAAGCATAAACCCAGTATTGAAATATTGATAAGTGCTGCATGGAATTAATCTTTGAATTTCAGAAGATGAGACACTACCTGCAACATCACGAGGTCCAATTGGTATCTCGCAATAACCCGCTCAAATTCTTCCTTAGTCTTCCAATGCTTACAGGACATCTGGCAAGGTGGGAAATTATCTTGCAGCAATTTTATATTCAATATGTGTCTCAAAAGGAAATAAAGGGACAAGCTCTAGATGATTTCTTATATGAACACCCTTCAGTGGAAGTTACATCTTCAGATATTGAACTCCCTGATGAGGAAGTATTCTCTATTCAAGAAAGTCCTCAGGTATTGGAAATGTACATTGATGGTGCTTCCAGAAGTCCAACAAGGAGGAAAATGGAAAATCCTAAATTCAACAAGGTTGGTTTAGGAATTGTGCTCATTTATCCAGAAAAGACAATGTTACCTTATTCCTTATTATTGTGGGAAGGTGGTACCAATAATGAAGCATAATACCAAGATCTCATCGTAGGCTTGGAGTTGGCACTTCAGGCACAAGGGAATCATTTAAGGGTGAAAGGTGATTCAAACCTGGTAATCAAACAAGTCAATGGGGATAATGCAATCAGAAAAGAAAAACTAATCCCCTTGTATGATTACGTTAGAGAGTTAATGATAGAGTTTCCTTCGGAATAGACATTTTCTTATGTCCAAAGATCAAAAAATTCCCTAGCTGATGCACTGGCTAATATAGCCACAGCTCTGGTAGATCCAAATTGGGACGAGACAACCATCAGTGTTGCCCAGTGTTGTTCAATTTCACAATATGTTCGAACCAGAATAGAGTAAATTAATGTAATTACTCCCATTCCTGAACCATATGGTCATACTACAGGATGGATGACACCTATCAGGGAATACCTTCAAAATGTAACACTTCCACCTGATAGAGCTGATAAAGAACAAATCTGGCGATGAGTGGTCAATTTAACTCTTTATGATGGCCCAGATCACCTAGAGAAAGTTATCTACAAGTGTGGTTTTGATGGAATTCTCTTCAGATGCATTGGTGGCGAAGAGAAAATGGCTGTCAAAAAGGAAGTGCATACAGGAGTCTGTGGTGCCCACCAGTCTGGACATAGACTGTCTAATCAGATTTGAAGGCTTGGATACTTTTGACCTTCAATGATACAATATTGTGTTGATTTCACAATGAATTTTCATTTATTACAAGTACATGCCAACTTCATTCATCAACCTCCAGAGTTTCTTCATACAGATAAATACTCGTGGCCATTTGCCACATGGGGAATGAATGTGGTGGGTCCTTATCCTTCAGTTACGGCCAACCAGTTTAAGTATATTCTTACTACTACCGACATCTTTCCCAGATGGGAAGAGGCAATACCTCTCATGGAAGTCAGTTCTAAATGAATTGTTAGCTTCATCTAATCTAACATTATTACCAGATTTCGTGTCCCTCATACCATATTGACGGACAATGGAACCAACATATGTTCATCAGAGGTGAAGAAGTTGTATCATGAATACAACATCAAATCCAATCATTCATCTCAGTATCATGCAGTGGCCAATTGTCAGATTGAAGCCTTAAACAAGACTCGGTCAAATATACTACAAAAGATAGTGGATAAAGATAAGAAGTCATGGCCTGATAAACTCTTTCATCCTTTATGGGCTTATCAGACCACCACCCGCACTGCAACGTGGTCAACTCCATATTCAATGGTATATGGAACGGAAGCAGTCTTGCCCATTGAAATTCAATTTCCTTCGCTCAGAGTAGCCATTTTTTATCTGTCATCAACAGATGAGCAATCTCAAAAACGATTGAATGAATTGGAACAGTTATATGAGAAAAGATTGTGTACTCTGCACCACTTGAAAGTCTATCAGAATCGAATAGCATGAGCATTCAACAAAAAAGTTCATCTTCGTTCATTCATTCAGGGAGAATTGGTTTTAGTTCTCTAAACTCCAATGATACCAGGAAAGAAACCTCCCAGGATTCAGCCAAAATGGGAAGGACCTTACTCAATACACAAAGTCTACTCCAATGGAGCTTATTCATTATTATCAATGGATGGAGAACTCATCACTACTACAACCAATGCAAGATTTCTGAAGAAATATTTTTCTATTAACAAAAAATACAGCAACATTCCATGCATATGACCCTAAACTATTTTAATGTTCCTTACGTCCCGCAAAGACGTTGAACTACGTCATCCACAGTCCATGCATATGACTCTAAACTATTTTCATTTCCTTACGTCTTGCAAGATGTTAAACTTCTTAACCAACGGTCTATGCATATGATATTAACCTGTTCCCACTTTTGTCCAACATGATGTTAAATTGTATCATCATTTTTTCATCCAACATGATGTTAAACTATGAAAAAGATCCTAATATGTCCAACATGACATTAAAATGTGTTCTCTTTTGTCCTTACTACATGACATTAAACTGCACAGTTCTCTTTCTTCCAACACGACGTTAAACTATATTGTCCCCATCGTCCTAACTACATGACGTTAAATTGTACAGGAAGTCCTTTAATACATCCTACATGACATCAAACTGTACTTCGTCCCTTCTACATAACATTAAACTGTGCAGCACAAATAGTCCTAACTGCAAGACATTAAACTGCATAGTCCCCTTCATATGTACTACATGACATTAAACTGTGCATCATTAGGGTTGTTGCTAACTCTTGTTTCTCACACCGAGTATGACTCACGTGATCTTAGAGAAAACCTCAACCATAACACTCTCTCTTGGATATTAACCGTGTATATGTCCCAACACTATTTTTTAGGTTGTTGTCCCCAAGATCAACTTGATCACTAATTCATTATTTAATTGAACTACACGGTCTTTGATCCTTGCCTTCCAGGCTGGGTACATAGGCAACCTCCTGAGGTTCAATCCCAAAACCAATCTATTCACATTAGTTCACCTCCATCTCATACGATGTTGATTCGTGAAACCACCCCCAGAATCAATATCGTTACATTGGTTCACCTTCGTCCGTGCTATACGATATTAAACTATACAACATTTCCGTCGTGTATGACAATAAACTACAATATTATTTGATACCCTCACCTGAGAGGGAATCATTATTTACATTGATTTTCAATCTTGTTTCAGAAAAAAAATTTAGGTGCATACATGGAAATACCTGAACCTTTTATCTGGGGTTAAACCATTATTGCACTAAAGTCCCCCTTCACCCTTCACATGTACGGACCAAATTTGTACAGAGGGTATTTCTAGAACTACATGGGCTTGATTCCCATCCTTATGGGGTACGTAGGAACATTCGAGTGTCCCTCGAATCCAGCCCCAATTCTTTTGGGCCTAACCCCAAATCCCACATTCAATCCCCGGGCTGAAAAGTCCCAATGAAAACACACACTATGTATTTCTTATAATGGTATGAGTTCTATGACACTAAACAAAGATCTCCAATCCTTTTGTCCCACACGACGTTAAACTGTAGTTCAAGAACTACGTATGGCTTGATTCCCATCCTTATGGGATACGTAGTGAAGTCCAACATTTAAATTTAGGACCCAGCCACAACATGATTATGGTTAGTATTGATCTGTGTATCTATGAATACATTGGGAAATACCCATATTTATGTTTCATAATCCTAACCTTAAATATTTTCAGATCTTTATAACCCTTTTCTTAACTTATAATCACAAAAGGCCTGAAATTCTGAGAGTTCTTTCGTCTGACCATGCAACACGTGCCCTTAGGCGGCCTTGCATAAATAGTCAACATAACGAACCTGTCATCCAAAAGATGCTATTATTTGACTATGCAGTCAATGCTCTTAGGTGGCCCTTCATAATTCAACCCCATAATGGGTTTGTTAAATAGTGGTACTTCATTCATGGGTGGAAAACCTCTTTTGTCTTTATTTGTCTTGATAATATGTATGGATCCACCAAAATAGCCATCCTTAACATATTTATCCCATATCCTTATACATGATCTGAAAGTATTCAAGTCTATGGTTTATATTCTCATTCCCTACGTTTGGGTCAGACCTTCGTAGGAGTGATATCCATCCAGTTCTTCGATAATATTGTTTGTAAATATCTTCTCCATATTCAAGTACCTCTTTCTATATAGCAAAATCTATACTTTGGAAAAGTTGAATCCCCATAAACATTCACTGGCTTCTTAGTAGTAGAAAAGTAAATTTCTGAGAGTTCTTTTGCCTGACTATGCAAAACGTTCCCTTAGGTGGCCTTGCATAAGTAGTCTATATAACTAACCAGTCAGCCAAAAGATGCTATTTATTTGACTATGCAGCCAATTCCTTTAGGTGGCCCTGCATAATTCAACCCCCTAACGGGTTTGTTAAATAATGGTAACTTCATTCTTGGGAACTACTTCTTCTAATGCCTTTTAGCTCTTTTTTATATCATTCCTCATATTCAATTTTTCTTAAGTCATAGTTTACATATCTTCCCTCATAATTGAGTATAATAACATGATTTCAGATAAATTTTCAAGGAATTAAGTCAGTTTTAATCCATTTCGGTCAAATCTATTTAGACCTTAAACATTAGCCTCTTTATGTACGACGTGCATGACTTTAAACATCCCACAAAAGACAAGGGAACTCTGAATAAAAGGCATTTTCCAGCTCAGTAAACATATATTTCGTATGATTTAGGTAATATTCAGAAATTAAAAGATTCAAAGTTTGTAGGGTTATTTATATTAATCCTATTAAAAATCAAACTATGCTTACTAGGCCCATTGGCTTAGGTAAAATCTAAAGAAGGTAGCAGGAAAATACATGCACAAGTGATTGAAGATGAAATCATTCTTTCCATTTTATGCACAAGAATTAGAAGGAAATCAACAGATTGGAGTCTCTTCTCATTTCTATGAAATTACAAGAGGCTGTCAACATAAGTCTTCACTTGATGAACAGCATCCCGAGCTTCATCAGCAGCTGCTTAAAGCTCTTGCACTCGACCAACATCAGTCTTTTCACCCTGATGGAGTGCTTTCTTGGCATCTGCAATGGCCTTCATACCATTCATTTGAGCTCCCTCTAGTGAATTATTGAGTTGGTCAAGTTCCCCAGTAACAACGTCTAACTGTTGCTGAAGGTGCATCTGCTGGACGACTTTATCTTTGATCTTATGCTTCAGCTCTTTCATTTTGGCAGCATAGTCAGCCTCAGCTTGGGATACCACAGCCTCAAATTTTTTGATGTTGACTGACAGTTTCACCCTGGTCAGATCTTCGCGACACATTTGCTCCTACTCCCTCCTGAAAATGACCTATTTCACCACGGCATGGATCTTTTCATATCCAAAACCACCAAGTCCTAGCATGACGAATAGGGACGACATTCAAGGGATCTTCAATGATAGATCTTCTAAAGGTACATTCGATTTGATTTTCCATATGTTGTTTCATGACTTGCATTATGAAAAGCTGAGCACCTTAAGAACCTCTGGGTCTAATTCAACATCATCATCATAGGGGGGTATGCAATCTAGGATTAATGCACTTAAGGAAGTGCCTTGTTCTTCTCCTTCACTATGACCCTGGTTTCTTCGCCTTCTACTACTGTTTGGGAGAAAGTTGAGACTTCACCTCTAGATCTGGCCATTGAAGTTGATAGCCCTATTTGATCAATTAAAAGTATGGTTAGTTTCATAGAACAATGAAATTTGGTAGTCTATCTTGAAAACTCAGTACAATCATTACCTAATAGTAGATCAAAACCTTAATAAGAAACCTCCCCATCTTTCCTAGTTTCAATAGGATCTTCAAGATGGGTCTCATGAGGGTTTATTGGGTTTAACTCCACTTGAGCTAATGTTTCTACAATGGTAGGCTTGACATCAATGTCCATACCCTCTTTAAAAATTGGCAGTTCAACACCTTCTTGGGATGGAACTGCATATTATTTTCAGTCATGATTAGAAGTGTAAATTATAAGAAAATTTACTGGACGAAGGATAACACTCACGCCCATGGTCTTCTAAATCACATTCTAACATAACATGATCATAAAATTCTTCGAAATACAAGCCATGATTCATCATTTCATCCATTGTTATTTTATAATCCTAGTTATTCTCACAAGTGGGAGAATTTTATGTGTCCTATTGACGACCCTCATTCTGTATCCCCTGACCCTGGACAGCTTCTTTAGGAAGGATGGAAAATTCAGTTGCTACAGCCGCTAATGATTCTGGTGCAGGTTCTTGTCTACTTGTAGCAGCAGCAGAAGCAGTACTGGGAATAGATGTTGGCTCTTTTTCAAAAGCAACCAAGTTAGCCCGAATTTTCGTTTATTCCACAACACCCTCCATGGTCCTAAAAGGAGGATCAGACCTTTCCCTCAAAGGGGAAATTGATGAATCCCCTGCAATCCCATGGAAAATGAGCAATCTTTTTCATGGTTTAAAATTCATGATTATCTGAATGACTTACCATTATTGATAAAGAGTTTAGAGGTGTTAATGGAAAAATTAATGTCCTCGGTCCGTGAGGTGGTTATCCGTCGTACACACTAATAATGATTTCCTAAACAATTTTATGGAAGTAATGATTTTATAGATCATCATATTAACATAAAAATCTTTTAATATGAAATATAATGATTTTATTATATAATACTTTTATAATAATAATTTAATGTGGGGGTGGAAGAATAAAATAAAAATGTATATTGATGAACGTTACCCCTTCATATAGTATCCTCCATAGGTTGGCACCTAAAACTATACTATGTTGGATTTATGTCTAAAGGTTTATATTAAGATATGTGGGAATGTGGGTTGTTATATGGGTAGGTATTTGACAAACTAAATGCTCTTTATGGTGTTATCATAAGAGGAAAAGGGGTGACCTTTTATAAGTGAGACAATGGTCACAATTGTAATTTCTTGGAAAAAAGGATTGCCTACGTTTATCTCATTAAAAAAGGGAAAAAAGAATTAGTATCAATAATATAATGGATAATTTCAAAATATTTACATACGATGGGTTTTGGGAATGTTTTAGGTCATTTTTTTACACTTATATTTTTAGTTTTACCCCTTGGTAAACCCAATTTTAACCTTAACCATAGTAAATAATTTTTTATTGTTTTTACTTTTTAGTTTTCTAAAAAATTATGATTAACATACTAGATAATATAATTTTTTATGATTAAAAATAAGGATAAATCCAATCATCAGTAAAAGAATTGGAAAATATTAATTTAAAACTAACCATGCATGCATGATGAGAATGCAAATATTAAATTGAAAATGTTGAAATGTTTACAATGTTTTGATATCAAAACTCAACAAGAATTCAATTAAAAAGAAATAAATTGGAATATTAAATGGATAATTGAACTAATGTAAATTTAAAACCAATATTAAATATAAGTTTTATTCATAAATAAATTAATTTAAATGGTATATTTGAATAAAAATTTATTATTTTTCAGTATTCATCAAAAATGTAATCTTTTTAGAAAAATAAAAAAAAATTACCACAATATTATTTTTATATTTAAATTCAAAAAATGAATTTTATTTAATAATAACCATATTTTAAATTTGGGAAAACAATTAATTTTATTATTCTTCACAAAAAAGAAATAAATAGAACCATTTTTGAGAAAATAATTTTTTCCAACAATATAAAGACATTATTACAAAATTAATTACTTTTTAATAAAAGTTTTTTCCCTATATAAAACTGTTATATATAATATTTAATGTGTATAAATTCCTCTTTCTTCTTCAAATTTAACATCAATGTCACGACCCGTCCTCGGGGCCCATTCCATGACTACCCCAAGCACGCCTTCCACAGGCCAGGGGCTGGAGACTAGCACCAAGGCGTGAATCCTGGTAAAAAGGGAAGGCATTGCCTTTGTAAAGTAAACAAACACCACAGAGCAAGCAAGCGGAATAAGTAAACACTATGTAAAACTGGGTACAATAGTATGTGCGGAAAAGTAAGTGGGATAGAATACAAACCCAAACTGAATGTAAAGTACAACTGGAAAGGGAAAAAAGCAACTGAAAGTAAAGCCGCAACGTCGAGCTGCCCACTGGAAGTCCCACCTGAAGGGTGAGTACATATAGCCTCCACAGCTCCTCGGGTCTAGCCGTCCACTCCGAGTACATCTCGTTCAGTTGTCCAACTCTGGGTACCGACCTACTTTGCAAGCCTCAACCGCGATCAGCGCTGTCCGTCTTCTGCAACCAACAGAACGTAGTGCGGGCATAACCCGTGCAGGGGTGAGTATAAGCTAATCCGTAGGGACCCCGAGACCCATGAAGGTCTCCCAGAATCCACAAGGGATAATCTAAAAAGGAAATATACAAACACGAAGTAATGTCTGACACTAATTAGGTATATGCCTATACATATACCTAAGCCATCAATTCCAGTTCGCTCCAACCTCCGAGCCCAAGCATAAGCCAGTCCACACAGGAAAGCAAAACAGGATTCAGCTCTCACATGTATACTTCTTCGTAAGACGATAAAGTAGATCAGATTTAGCCACTGATTCATCTAAGCCGTCGGACCCACAAAGGATCGATAGGTACTAACCCCCACAATGACCCACATAAGATCGATAGGTACTAACCCCCACAATGACTCACAAAGGATCTGACCCACACAGGATCGATAGGTAACTAACCCCCGCAATGACCCACAAAGGATCTGACCCACACCGTATCGATAGGTAACTAACCCCCGCAAAGACCCACACATGATCGGACCCACACAGGTTCTGTAGGCACTGGCCCACATAGGAATGCTGAGCGCTGACCCACACAGGATCTATATCACTGATCCACGTAGGATTACTGAGTGTTTAGTCGTCGTCGTCGAATCCACTGAAGATCTCTGTACAGTCATCGTCGTCATCGCAGTCGCAGCCAGCTCTAGGGTTCCCGCACACAGCAATCTCGTTCAGGAGGGTCTGCTCCACGAGCCGAGAGGCTGATACATCAACTGGCACATAGTCTAGAGTTTATGTATCCAAAAGTTCTGTATTGCCAATAATAACTCAACATCACAGACGACGCATCAATCAGACGCTCGGTCTGAGAGTTATTGGCTTTTTCGTCCCAGGGGCCCGGTTGGTTTTTAAGTCAAAACCAACCCGACCGTACTCCATCTGTGTCCAAACCTTTGGAAGAGTAAGCCAAAAGATCTGTCTCACTTAGAGGAATCCACCCAAGATGATGGTACGTCAATCGGATGTCCGGAGCTCAAGTTATGAGTGTTTCCGCTCTGATGGCCCGGTTGGTTTCGTGTACGAACCAACCCGGCCGAACCCAAAGTACTCAGAAACCTCGAGTGTAATATATAAAATGGCTGTCTTGATCCAAAGATCGCATCGCCGCTGATGGTGCATCAATCAAAGGTTTGTTTCCCATGATATGGGCAAAAGACCGAAAGGGTCCAAAAACGGGGGGTCTAGGCCAGGACCGACCCAGCCCAACCGCCCCCGGTCGGCCCGAACCGGGGGGACCCGACCCGGGTCCGGGTCCGACCCGGCTGGGTGTGACCCAGCCCGGACTCGGAGTCCCAGCCCGGCCTGGGCGTGACCCGGCTGGCGCTGGCCGGGTGGCCAGCGGGTCAGCTCGGCAGTTACGGCCGAGCGAAGAGGGGGGGGGGGGTTTCCCCCTCGTGGAGAGATCGCGGCCCCACGTGGGGCCACCCTTGCCAACGGATGTGGCCATTTTCCTTGTCCCGCTCCCTCCTATCCCACACGAGCGCGGGACCGCGGCCTACCGCCGGCGCCGCCGTGCCGGCGTGGCGCGCCGGCGGACCGCTAGACGAGTTCCGGTGGTCGGAATTGTGTGTCGTCTTCGCCAATGGCCCTCCCAGGGCCCGTCCTTCACTGCAAGGACCTCACATTTCCTGTGTGGCCTGCTTTTCCATCACCCGCCAATCCGCTCACCAAGAATGAAGAGACGGTGCGTTCGAACTTGTTCGTTGGTCCGCACCCACCTTGTTAGCAGTTTTAAAAAGTCTTCCGACAAAAATTTTAATCATAAGCCATGGGTATAAAATCACAAAGATTTAAATGAACCATTTGTATTCATGCTGAAGATATAATTCACAATGAATTAAAAAGAACTGCAATCCCCTACCTCAATCAGTTGTTGATCGAAGATTGTCGCGGGGGAAAGAACGTCGTGGAAGGTGGATCGTCGACATCGCGGTACACGGCGTCTCGTCGTCGATCTCCGAGGGTTCGGCGTTCCTCGTCACCCTTCATCGGAGGTCGTAGTTCTTCGCGTTCTTCACATTCTTCGCATTTTTCGTGAAGGAGGATGAAGATCTTCAAGCCTTAGAGTCTTCTCCAAATCCTCTCAACAAGCCACCCTCAAGTAAAACAAGTGTTGGTTTTATTTTATTCTTGATGCCAACAATTTTTAATTCAAAGATAAGAAACGAATAATTAATTCAACGAATTAATTGTAACGACTTAACCACCTAATTAATGAGGTGTTTCTTAACCCAAATAAACGCACGGTTGACTTTATTTTAAAAGGGGGGTTGCGGGTGCGTTACTAAGGAGGGAAGAAACGGTGTGGCTCGTGCGGGGCCCACCTCACAAATATCCTACCATGTGGGTAGGATATTTTGGTTCCCATCTTATCTGCTTAACTTATGTTAAGTGGCTTTAAGTGAAATAAAATAAAGTGTCGCACCACTTTTATTTTATTTATTAACTTAACCCCAAAAAATTAAAAACCACACCCGAGCAAACGCAACTCCGGAAGTGGCGTTTCTAAGAAAATACTGGCACTGTGATTCCATTGGTGCCCTCAGAATTCAATTCCGAGCACCGGTTCAAAAGTTAGAAAAACCCGCTCATTCGTTCACTGAACGTACCCGAGCTAATCTTCGGAAAAAATGATTCTGGGAACACCGGGCCTCGGAATCAGGCGCCTTCAGAAACTACGTTCTTGTAAAATTCCCAAAAAAATTAAGAAAAAATTTTTCTTGAATTTTATGGGTCTTTACATCACTCCCACCTCAGGGATTTACATCTCCGTAAAGATACATCAAAAACTAGGGAATCAAATGTGGGTACTGAGCACGCATCAGAGCCTCCCGCTCCCAGGTGCTCTCCTGGAGGTTCTCGTGCTACCATCTGATGCGCACTAGAGGAATCGACCGTCCACGTAGGACCCTCTCCTGTCGATCCTCAATCTCCACTGGGACCTCCACAAAAGTCTCCCCATCATCAACGTCCACCTCCCCATGGTCAATGATATGTGTCGGGTCGTTCACGTATCTCCTCAACTGAGATACGTGGAAGACATTGTGCACCTGGTGCAACTGAGGTGGTAGAGCCAGGCGATAAGCCACCTCGCCAATCCTGCTGAGGACCTGAAATGGTCCTATGAAACGTGGAGACAACTTGCTGCCTTGTCCATATCTCTGTAATCCACTTCCAAGTGAGACACGCAAGAATACATGGTCGCCATCCTCGAACTCAAGTGGCCTCCGCCTCCTGTCAGCATAAGACTTATACCGGCTCTGAGCTGTCCTCATCCACTCCTGGATGACCTGGAAATTCTTTGTCGTGGCCTGGACCATCTCCGGTCCCACAAGTGCTGACTCTCCAGGGTCTGTCCAGCATAGAAGAGATCTGCAAGGTCGGCCGTACAACGCCTCGTATGGTGCCATCCCAATGGTGGAGTGGTAGCTGTTGTTGTACGCGAACTCCACCAAGGGTAGGTGGTCCTCCCAAATGCCACCAAATTTGAGGACACATGCACGGAGCATGTCCTAGAGAGTCTGAATGGTCCTCTCCTTATGAACATCTGTCTGAGGGTGAAAGGCAGTGCTCAGATATAGCTGCGTCCTGAATGCCTCCTGCAACCCCTTGGGAAGTAAAGCGAGCATCTCGATCGGAGACGATAGATGATGGCACACCGTGAAGCAGTACAATCTCCTGAACATGGAGACCTCTTAATCTCTCCACTGATCCCTGCTATCTGATGGGTAAGAAGTGTTCCAACTTGGTGAGTCGGTCGAAAATCACCCAAAAGGAGTTGTGACCTATGGAAGTGCGTGGAAGTCCAGTCATGAAGTCCATAGATATTCCGTCCCACTTCCACTCTGGAACCTCCAAGGGCAGTACCAAGCCTGCTGGAACCTGGTGCTCTTCCTTCACCTGCTGGAAGGTGAGGCATCGAGAAACGACCTCTACCATAACCTTCTTCATGTCCAGCCACCAGTGTTGTCGTCTGAGATCCTGGTACATCCTTGCCACTCCAGGATGTACCTCCTGGGGAGAAGTGTGAAACTCTCTCAGCACATCCTCCCATAAAGCAACTGGTACCAAGGTATGTTTTCTAAAAAGTAAGTCGTGCTCTCCTCCTACAGATAATCCATCAGGTGCATGTCTTGAAGATATTTGCACACGCCGCGTCTCACAGTCAGTGTCCCCACGTTCTACCTCTCTGACCCGCTACAGTAGTGTAGGAGTAAATGTGAGAGACTGGAGGAAGGCTTCTCCATCTCTATCCACGAAGGATATCCGCAAAGTGGCTAGCTGCTCTGTCGCCTCCTCAAGTAGCTGAATGGTTGTCCTCCTACTGAGATCATCAGCTACTACGTTACCCTTCCCAGTAGTATAGACTATATCAAATTCATAGTCCTAGAGGAACTCGAGCCATTTCCACTGTCTCATGTTCAGGTCGTTTTGAGAGAAGTTGTACCAGAGACTCTTATGGTCAGAAAAGACTGTAAAGCAGTCGCCCATCAGATAGTGTCGTCGTGTCTTCAGAGCGAAGACCACTGCTGCTAACTCCAGGTCATGGGTGGCATAGTTCTGCTCATGCAGACTCAACTGATGTGATCCATAGGCAATCACTGCCCGCTCCTGCATCAGGACACATCCGAGTCCGGTCCCTGATGCATCGCAGTCGACTATGTACCCTACTCCCTCCTCCGGCAACCTCAAGATAGGTGCACTGGTCAATCTCTGTCTCAGCTCCCGGATACTCTGCTGACATCTGTCTGACCACACAAAGGTTTTCCCCTTCTTCGTCAAAGCTGAGAGTGGTGCTACAACTATGGAGAAGTCCAGCACAAATCTCCTATAGTATCCAGATAGTCCCAAGAAACTTTGAACCTCGGTTACGCTCCTGGGTGGCTCCCAAGCTAGCACTGCCTCGATCTTCGTGGGATCCACCGCAACTCCCGCCTCAGAAATGACATTTCCCAAGAACTGGACCTCGCGTATCCAGAACTGACACTTCGAGAGATTACCATAATGCTGGTGCTCTCAGAGTGTGTCCAGTACAACCCGCAAGTGGTAGGCGTGCTCCTCCTCAGTGGTCGAGTATATCAAAATGTCGTCGATGAAGACAATGACAAATCGATTGAGGTATGGCTGAAAGATTATGTTCATGAGGTGCATGAACACCGCTGGAGCATTGGTTACACTGAATGGAATAACCAAGAAGTCATAGTGGCCATAACAACATCTGAAGGACGTCTTCTTCACGTCCTCGTCCTGAACTCTGAGCTGATGATAGCCTGACCTAAGGTCTATCTATGAGAGCCACCATGCTCCATTGAGCTGGTAAAAGAGGTCGTCAATCCTCGGTAGAGGATACTTTTTCCTCACTATCACCTAGTTCAGGCGACGATAGTCGACACAAAGTCGCAAGCTCCCATCCGCCTTCTTGGCGAACAATATCGGGGAATCCCAGGGTGAAACACTGGGTCGAATGAATCCCTTGCCCTGCAAGTCCTCCAACTGTACCAGTAGATCTCGAAGCTCGGCGGGAGTCATCCGATATGCTGGGGTGGATATCAGGGCTATCCCAGGGTACATATCAATATAAAAGTCTACCTCTCTGCGAGGAGGTAGTCCTGGAACTTTTTCGGGAATGACGCCCGCATACTGATCCACCACTGCTGGAAAAGTAGGACTCTGCATGTCAACTTCTCCTAGTATGAGGCTAACCAGCAGATGAGTGATGGGCTGCCCTCTCCTCTGCGAGAGTCCATCCTGTTCTGCGAAGGCTCCCTTCTCGCCGGTGAAGGTGAACCTATTCCCATCGGTGCGTAAACATCGCACCTTGCGCCTAATACAGTCAATATGGGCATGGACTATAGATAACCAATCCATGCCCAAGATGACATTGTAAGGCCTCGACGCTGCTACAAGAAGATCCCAACCGAATCTCTCACCTCCTAGAGTAAGCTCACACTGCCGGCACCAGTGCGTAATTATTGAGTCTGCTCCTGTAGGAGTCTCTAGCCGTAAGGATCGAGCTAATGGATCCATCGGAATATCCGAGCTCCAAACAAGGGCAGTGGATATGAAAGAATGACTCACTCCTATGTCTATAAGAACTGCATCAATGGTAGAATAGACACAGATAGTACCTCGAATTATCTTGGGCGCACCGTGGTCATAGACTTCTACTGCCTGGAGCTGTGACTATCTCTGCCCGCCAGCTCCCTGTGGTCGGGGTGGACCCCCTGGTGGTGATGGTGGTAGAGCCTCAAAGCGTCTCCCACCAACTGCTGCTCGGCCAGCTCCTCTGCCTCGTCCGCCTGCTCATGGCGGACCACCGTGGTCCACCCTCTGCCTCTTTCTGGGTGGCCCATCAACCGTCTACTGCTCCTCGGCATGGCGAGTCGGGCAGTCACGAGCCTTGTGGACCTAGCCGCCACATTCATAGCACTGTCTGCCTCTCAGAAGACTGGCTCTGCGCTGTGTGCCCCGCACAACTAAGCCAGTGTCCTATGGTCATCTGCCTGAGGGTCTGGTCTGCCTGGACCCATGAGTCATCCGTCGACTGCCTGCTACAGAAGACTCTGCTACCTGCCGCCTTGCGGTAGGTCTCGCTGCTGATGTAGACTCAGCAAGAAAGCTATCGATCAAAAGGGATCGCTCCAGTACTCTTTCCTGAGTCGGAATGTTGAGGGAGATCAGAGATGCCTTGATCTCATTCCTCAACCCCTGGTCAAAGGTCCGGGCCTGGAAGAATGGGTCACGTACCATGTCTGTCGAGTAGCGCGAGAAATCGGTAAATCTCGCCGAGTACTGGGCGCTGTCAAGTTGCCCTGTCGTAGCTGTAGAAGCTCCTGGATGCACACCGCATGGAGGCTAGCTGGGAAGAACTCCGAGAGGAAGAGGCTTTCAATGTCCGTCCAGAGGAGAGATGCTTCATCGTGCACCTCGAGCATCAAGCTCCACCATCGGCCCGCTGCCGCATGCTTTAGGCTCACTACGAGGATCACTATGAGGTCTGCTGGTGTCCTCACTAACCTGAAAACTCATACCACTGCCTCCAGCCAATCCTCGGATGTCTGGGGGTCTGTCTCCCCATGGAACCTGGGCAGTTGCTGGCGCTGAAACTCGTGTATTACACTAAGGCGACGTGCATCGTCAGTGGCTGGGGCTGGTAGCATCGGTGGCTCGGCGGGTAGATGGCTGCCATCGTGGGGCCATCCTGAAATGAAACAGGTGTGCCACAGTCAAAAAGTATACCTGGTGAGCTGACATAGAGTAATCACAATTAAAACTTGAAACACACATGTAATTAATGTTTTCGGGCATTAAGTCAGAAATCAGAAGTCAGGGTCCTAGTGTACGGATACGTCGGCAGCCGAACCAACACTTGACTACATGGACTAATAACCACACTCAATACTCTTAACACTAGTGCTTGACAAAAAAATATCAGTGTCCTGAGTTCTACGGTAGAACCGAATTCCTCTGATACCAATTTGTCACGACCCGTCCTCGGGGCTCGTGTCGTGACTACCCCAAGCCAACCTTCCATTGACCAGGGGATGGCGACTAGCACCAAGGCGTGAATCCCGAAAAAAAGGGAAGGAATTTCCTTTGTAAAGTAAACAAACACCACAGAGAAAGAAAGCAGAAGAAGTAAACACTAAGTAAAACTGGGTACAACAGTATGTGCGGAAAAGTAAGTGGGCAAGAATACAAACCCAAGCTGAAAGTAAAGTACAACTGGAAAGGGAAAACGACAACTGAAAGTAAAACCGCAATGTCGTGCCACCCACTGGAAGTCCCACCTGAAGGGTGAGTACATATAGCCTCCACATCTCCCTGGGACTAGCCATCCACTCCGAGTATGTCCCGCCCAGTGGTCCACCTCTGGGTATCGACCTGCTCCGCAAGCCTCAACCGCGATCAGCATTGTCCATCGTCTACAACCAACACAACGTTGTGCGGTCATAGCCCATGCAGGGGTGAGTATAAGCTACTTAGTAGGGACCCTGATACCCCCGAAGGTCTCCCAGAACCCACAAGAGATAATCCACAAAGGAAATATACAAACACGAAGTAACGTTTGACACTACTTATGTATATGCCCATACATATACCTAAGTCATCAATTCCAGTTCGCTCCAACCTCCGAGCCCAAGCACAATCCAGTCCACATAGGAACGCAAAACGTAATCCACATAGGATAGCACAACAAAATCCACAAAGGAAAGAAAAACAAGATTCATCTCACACAGGTATACTTTTTCGTAAGACGATAAAGAAGATCAGATTTAGCCACTGATTCATCTAAGTCGTCGGACCCACAAAGGATCGATAGGTACTAACCACCGCAATGACCTACAAAGGATCTGACCCACACAGGATCGATTGGTAACTAACCCCCACAATGACCCTCAAAGGATCGGACCCACATATGATCGATAGGTAACTAACCCCTTCAAAGACACACACAGGATCAGACCCACACAGGATCTGTAGGCGCTGGCCCACACAGGACCGCTGAGCGCTGAACCACACAGGATCAAACCCACACAAGATCTGTAGCAATGATCCACATAGGATCGCTGAGTGTTGTAGTCATCGCCATCAAATCCACTGAGGATCTCTGTACAGTCGTCATCGTCGTCGCAGTCACCGCCAGCTCTAGGGTTCCCGCACACAACAAGCTCGTTCGGGAGGGTCTGCTCCATGACCCGAGAGGCTGATACATCAACTAACACATAGTCCAGATTTGATGTATCAAAAAGTTCCGTATCGCCAACAGTAACTCAACGTCACAGAGGGCGCGTCAATCAGACGCCCGGTCTGAGAGTTATTGGATTGTTCGTCCCAGGGGCCCGGTTGGTTTTTAAGTCAAAAACAACCTGACCGTACTCCACCTGCATCCAAACCTCGGGTGGAGTAAGCCAAAAGATCCGTCTCACTTAGAGGAATCCTCTAAAGTCGAAGGTACGTCAATCGGACGTCCGGAGCTCATGTTATGAGCATTTCCGCACCGAGGCCCCGGTTGGTTTCGTGTACGAACCAAACCAGCCAAACCCAAAGTACTCTGAAACCTTGAGTGTAATATATCTAAATGACTGACTCGATCCAAAGATCACATCGCCGCTAACGGTGCGTCAATCGGAGGTCTGTATCCCAATATATGGGAAAAATACAGAAAGAGTCCGAAAACGGGGGGTCTGGGCCCGGACCGACCCGGGTTCGGGTCCGACCCGGTTGGGTGTGACCCGGGCCGGCCGGCGCGGCCCGGCCTGGCCTGGGCGCGACCCGACTGGTGCTGGCCGGGTGGCCAGCTGGTCGGCTCGGCCGTTACGGCCGAGCAAAGCGGGGGGCACGCTGCCCCCGCGTGGAGAGACCACGGCCCCACGTGGGGCCTCCCTTGCCAGCGGATGCAGCCGGTTGCCATGTCCCGCTCCCTCCGGTCCCGCGCGGCTTCAGCCTCGACGACTCCTCCCGGTGGCGCGCCGGAGGGCCACTCCATGGACCATTGGACATGTTCGGGTGGTCGGAATTGCGTGCCATCTTCGCCAATGACCCTCCCGGGGCCCGTCCTTCACTGCGAGGACCTCACATCGCCCGTGTGGCTTGCTTTGTCAACGCCCGCCAATCTGCTCACCAAGATCGAAGAGATGGTGGGTTCAGACTTGTTCGTTGGTCTGCACCCACCGTGTTAGTGGTTTTAAAAAGTCTTCCGACAAAAAATTTTAATCATAAGCCGTGGGTATAAAATCACAAATATTTAAATGCACCATTTGAATTCATGTCGAGGATATAATTCACAAATAATTTAAAAGAATCACAATCCCCTACCTCAATCAGTTGTTGATCAAAGATTGTTGCATGGGAAAGAACGTCGCGGAAGAAGCATCACGGATGGTGGATCTTCGGCATCGCGGTACACGGCGTCATGTCGTCGATCCCCCGAGGGTTCGGCGTTCTTCGTCTCCCTTCGTCAAAGGCCGTTGTTCTTTGCGTTCTTCGCGTTCTTCGCGTTCTTCACGTTCTTCACGTTCTTCGCGTTCTTCGCAAAGGAGGATGAAGATCTTCAAGCCTTAGAGTCTTCTCCAAATCCTCTCAACAAGCCACCCTCAACTAAAACAGGTGTTGGTCTTATTTTATTCCTGATGCCAACAATTTGAAATTCAAAGATAAGAAACGAATAATTAATTCAATGAATTAATTGTAAAGACTTAACTGCCCAATTAATGAAGCATTTCTTAACCCAAATAAACACACGGTTGACTTTATTTAAAAAGGGGGGTTTCAGGTGCGTTACTTAGGAGGGAAGAAACGGTGGGGCTCATGCGAGCCCAACCTCAAAAATATCATACCAAGTGGGTAGGATATTGTGGGTCCCATCTTATCCACTTAACTTAGGTTAAGTGTATTTAAGTGAAATAAAATAAAGTGTCACATCAATTTTATTTTATTTCTTAACTTAACCCCAAAAAATTAAAAACCACACCCGAGCAAAGGCAACTCCGAAAAAGGCGTTTCTAAGAAAATATCGGCGCTGCGATCCCATTGTGCCCTCGGAATTTGATTCCGAGCACTGGTTCAAATGTTATAAAAACCCGCTCATTCATTCACTGAACGTACCCGAGCTAAACTTCGGAAAAACTTATTCCGGGCACACCGAGCCTCAGAATCAGGTGCCGTCAGAAACTGCGTTCTTGTAAAATTCCCAAGAAAATTTAAAAAACAAATCCGTGTATTTTAAGGGTCTTTACAATCTAGGTAATACCATTATTTTCAAATATTAATATTAATTTCCTTTTGAGATTTGATAAAACTCATTGTTCCGTGTATCATAAAAAAACATAGTGTTGCGTGTTACAAAAGATAAACTATATATATCATGTATTTAAAAAAACTAGACAAAAATAAATTTATTTTAAAAAAATATTTCACACAATCCCAGGGGTTTTCACTTCTCCTATTATTATTTCATGAGAATAAATTGTTCCACTTAATTTTCCTCCCTTTATGTACCCATGATTTCAAAAAAGTTTTTTTAATGAAAAACGAATTTATATCTATCTTCTGTTGAAAACCATTTTTTATTATATATACAAGATTCATAAAAATGTTTTCAAAAATGTTTTAATGTTCCTCTAGGATATTTTAAAATCCTTTTTTCTCAGGTGTTAATTTTTTTACAAATTATTTCAAAATAAATATTCATTTCATTTTGAAAACAAGACATGTTTGTTTTTTACAGAAATATATTATTGGGATTTGTGTTTCAAAATGTATGTAATTTACATCCATCAAGATCAATAAATTATTTAAATAGTTTTATATAATTTTCAGTGTTTATTTTCAATTAAAATGATTTTTAAAATTTTTTATGTTTTAAAAATTGTTTTCCAAATTTTAAAGGATATTTTCCTCATGAATTGTTTTAAAATGCCATTATTCTTTCCCTAATATGTTTCCATGTGTTTAAAAAAAATTTATTCTGGAAGAGTTTTGTGTTTTAAAAAAAATCAATGAATAAAAGACATTTTCATCCTAAATAATTATGAGTGATCTTTAAAAATCATTTTCAATCTATGATGATATCCATTGATTCTACATATGATTTTATGGGGATAAGTTTAATGATATGATCATTATTATTTCCATATATGGATATTGTTTATGTTAATGAATTTTTTATGAAACCCATTTATTTTTCTAGATTTATTTAATTTGGAATTGATGAAATATTTATGGATCTGTTTCCTTACATGGGAAATAACATGCTAATATTATCAATGTCTGATGATATTTTTTCATACATAAATGTGGTTTTCATTATGAAGTGGGTGGGAACTATATTTCCATATAATATTTTGGTTAAATCTTTATATATAATTATATTTAAATGGGAAATAAGTTGATGATCTTCTTCCACTCTGAGAAACATGTGATACTTGATCCAATATGGTAACTAGGTGTGTCCATATTCACAATGGGAAAAGGTGATGAGTCTTGATCCACTTTATTGATGGTCTAAGTAGTTATCCTTGATATGTTAAATGGTTTCATATTTTGTTGATGGTGTCACACTTTTATGTCATGATATTACATTTCATGATTGTTTGATGATGATTTCATACTATTAGTGTCCATAAATTATAAAATGATAACATTTTATATCACGATTAAGGTTTATGAGATATGTAAGTTCATGTATGAAAATTAAAAGGTATGTTCATTATCACATACAATTGTGATTATTTTATCCTTACATAAAATCATACATTAATATCTCTTACATTAACCATTATTATACATCTAATCTAATCCCTTTCATTTGTTTCCTAATATAAGTTATGAAGAATGATTTAGGTATTTTAGTGATAATATGAGTAATTTGTGAGAAGGTATTTGTGGGAGATGTTGAATATCATCCACTATATAAGAAGATTGTGTTTATAGTCTCAAAATACACTAAACTATTATTTTCCTTGGCTGTGTGTTTATGAAATATATTGAATATTCATCTAAAATATTGTGATGTTCAAGTATGAAAATCCCATGTTTTTATATTTGGTATCAAAGAAAATGATTAGTCAATATTTTAAGATTAGAATTATAAAAAAAGTTGTGGTAAAATGTGTAAAGGTTTATATATAGCATAATAAATAATAAGTTATGTGGTTTAGCTATAAATATATCTATTTCAAGATACAATATGTAATTGTGGTTCTAGGATAGAGGTACTATCAGGTAATAACTCTAAAATATTCATGTTAATGTTGACATGATCATTACCTGGAACATGAAAATTGGCCAAACTATACACCTTTTCTGACACTACAAGGGATATTATTCTTTTCATAGACATTCTATTTATGATCTATCATGAATTATTAGAATAATTATAATGAATTATCTATGTTATGAAAAAGGTTTCATATATTAAAAACAATGTATCCTGATATAGACATAATATTTATGATATTTCATAATTATTTGGTATGAAATTTTGATTATTGTTTCTCAAACAATATTTTTTGATTTTTTTTCAATAGTAGGAACTATAAGGAACTGGTTCAACGTTGAAAGTGGCATAAAATTTCATGATGAGAATCCAAATGAGGCAATTACATGAGTAAAATATATTATGACTAATATTAATAAGTTATCACTATATTTTATTAAAAACATACACCTCAAACAACTCCCAGACACACCAAAGAAGTGAATAATAGAGTTTACTAATATTTTGGGTGGAAGATACTGTGGAGGAAAGATAATTCAGTTACCAACATGTTAATAATGTGGGAAGAATCACTCATGATAATTTCTCAATGGAAAAAGAATATGATTTATTCATTAACGAGGACAAAAATCATGTAATTTAAAATATGTAATGATTGGTTAACAAGTTAGATGATAATAATTATTTTGCTAAGGAATCATAAATCGATAAATGATCGAAATGTGGAAAGTATGGTCAATATGAAAATTGATGTCCAAGATGGTGATATCATGAAATGAATCTTCATGGTTTTATAAGTAGTGGTTATCTTCTAATAAAGAGACAAAAAACTACATTAAAAAGTTATGTGGTGTTCTAACATTATTGTATATGTAAAATTATAGAAGAATGATTAAATTTTGGTTAATAAACATTAAGGAAATATTAATATCTCATATTATAGGAAATAATTATTATTTAATAAGATGATGAAGCCTAGTTAAGGGTTTAAGAATTAAGTGGAATGATTTAAGTGTTTTTTTATGGGAATTGAGGAATAAAATTATAATAATCATGAAATATATAAAGTTTTTTCTGTATATTTTTTTCATTAATGATTTTCTAGAATATGTAGAATATTACTGAGGATCTTGAAATGTGATTTAATTGAAAAGATATATTTTCCCAAAAACACATGATTAAGGTAAGGTTACTATTAATATGATCCTAATGTTTATGGGAATGGTTTTTAGTATTGATAAAGATTTGATTGATATCAATAAAGTAAACTAGACACTATTGATGACCACAAAACTAATTAACGATTTAATGAAAAATGGGTTTATTTTATCATTTATAGAGTTTAAAACATCAATTTATCTATAGAATATATTCAATAATATGTGGTTTTATTTTAGGAATAAGGAAGCATGTATTTTTTCATTGTTGTTTTATTCTAATTATTGTTATTACCAGGATTTAAGAGAATATGTGAACTAGGTATTCACATATTTTCTATATATTCATTAATATATAATTATTTATAATTATTTGATAAATGTTAAGATTATTTTGGGAAATTTAGTGATCTTATTAAGAAATATTTTATTTTTGATTTGTCATAATGTATACTATGTATGTAATTGTATGAAATTAATTTTTTATAGGGTTTCAGTGATTAATGTTTTATATCACTATATGATGATTTATGTATACTGGATAACTTGTGATAACATTTTAACTAATATATTAACTAGAGATAAAAGAAATACTTATCATTCTATTATAGATCTTGTGTTTTTAGAGATTTTGTAAAAATAATTCATCATAATTTTTGGGAGTTGTAAAAGAAGTTTAAATTGATCGAAGATCAAAAAATAGATGAAACTATAATTAAATGGAAAGGAATTATATTCCCTCGGTATATCATTCCCTTTGAAATATATTATCATATTTGGATGATAGACTATCCAATATCACTTCCACTAATCCTCTCTCATGTACATCATGTGTTATATTTATCTATTCTACGGATATACACACCAGATACATTACATGCAATGATCTTAGAGATCATAACACCGGAGCATAAAATATCTTATAAAAATCAATTGGTTGGCATTTTGTATCAGAAAAATAATGTTCCATGAAACAAAAAAAATCACCTGGTAAATGTTTTATAGAAAAACCAAAATCTTGTCAAATATACATGGGAAATTGAGAATGGAATGAGGTAGAAGTAGCCCCATGTGTTTTTTCAATGTGATGAGTTTTTAGGAAAAAATAGGTTTTACGGGGGTAAAATGTAGCACCATGCTATTTTATTAAATAGTTTTCTTAATAAAATTATAATTTTCTATATTTTTCATTACACAGAACACCGAGTCTTAATAAATAACTACACACTACTAAAATATTATTTTTTAATTTGATAGTTGACACCTATATGGTGAAATTGGGGTATTAAAAGGATTTTCATAATTATGAAAATATTTATTTTTCATATATATATTAAATTAATTCTTCGATTACAAATTAATTAGAATTGCAAATAAGTACTGTTTGAAAATAAGAACCATTTGGTCAAAAAGTATAGTAAAATCATTAAAAGTTAATTATCTCTCATACAGATAAAATACATCTAGTAAAGAGTTATGCTAAAAGGATAAGAGGTAAAATAACATATATAACTATGAAAAAATAATATTATGAATATATTTAGATCTTATCACATATAATTTTTAATAAATATAATTTTTTTTATCATTTTTGGAATGTGAAAAATGTGGGGCCACTTTTTTCTTTTCAAACAATCCACGAGTGTCCTCTCCCCCACGAATAAAAGGCCACCACCTCTCCTCCCCTCTTTACACCTCCATAACCCATTGGATTTTAAGAGACCGAAAAAATTATTTCTTAAATCCCTACTCACAAATTAGAGGACATGGTGACATTATAATTCCAATCATTAATGGATTTAGGTTAAACCAATAAAGGTTATCTGAAAAGAGGAAAAGTTATAAACTATGTGTTTTTTTATTCTTATTTTAACTCATTAAAATAATATAAAATTGTAATTGTATAAAAATGATATAAAATATAATTATGTTAATTTTTGTATATTATGGCACCTTAATCCATCTTCACTTCTTTCAAATAGGATACAAAATCATCATTTGTGTATACAGTAGACTATGCATCATGAATCAAAGTTATTCATTTTCGATCCCCACGTCCCACTGCTGGATTTAATGATGTATTTAATAATTATATATGAAATTCATGATATTGTTATACATATATAATTATAATACCACATCTAAATTCTTACCGACTAACCTTCCAGAAAACAATAATGTCATTCATGAGTACAAAAAACTAGCTCCTCATGAATCGAGGTGATGTGTTTTACATTCCTATTTTACCTATATAGTAATAAGGATATATTAAAGGACATTGTATTATATATTTTTAATAATAATAAACATGTCATAAATATATCACATATATTTTCTTACTTTCTATTCCTCAGGGGATACAATAACATCATTTATGTGTACAACAGACTACAACCTTATAAAGCGATGGGAATCATTTTTCACTAACAAATTTCACGGAAGGTAATAAGGTTAAATTTAATAAATATATGTGATATATATTAGAAATCAGTTATTTTTCAATGGTAATTTATTATTTTCCTTTATTCCTTTCAGTCCTTTTAGAAAATTGAAACATTTTTTAATGTGTACTTACAACCTACTATCTCCATGAATGGGAATTTCATTTTCCATATGAAACTTTTTTGGACCACTCTAAATACATATATAATAAATATATATTATATTTTAATCATTTATAAAATTATTTAGAAGATGTATCCATGGTTTATTTAAGAGGATAGAAAATAAAAAATAAAAACATTCATGAAAATCAGACCAGTTATTTCCCTAAACTTGATTTTAACATGGACCTGTTAATAAAAGAGTAATAAATGGTAACATATATAATAATATATTTTATGATATATATTTTGTTATGAAATAAATTTATAACTACAATATATTTATTTTATAGTTTTTAACTTGTATTATGGAATTCAACACATAAGATAATGATGCACTATTGGGCAAGCAAGGATGACACCTTCTTAACCATATATCATCTTTGTATGCACGGATACTCCGTGACAAGTACATTCCCCAAACGAACTTCTGTGGTTCCATTCTTGGCCCCCACTCTAGCTTCCTCTAGAGAAGTATTTGGGGGGCCCGAAATCTCCTGAAAAAAGTACTGGGCTAGAGGATTGGAAATGGGTCATCTATCAAAATCTAGACCCATCCATGGATTTTCGATAAGGATGGTTTTCAATCCACATCCCCCGCCCAACCTGGTCTTGAAGATGCCACTATCAACTGACTCTTTTCAGACCAAGGACTAGGATAGTGTGTGGAAAAGATCCAGGAATGGTTTAATGAAAGAGTCCAAAGAATTATTCTGAGCTACCCCTGCGTCCCTAATATATTCTCGACCAACTTTTCTGGACCAATGATTCTTCAGGTGAGTACACGGTGAGATCCGGGTATAGACTGGGTCTTGGAATTCACTCTCTTGACCGTGATGAGGGAGCATGGAAAGCTCTCAGGATGCTCAACGTCCCCCCAAAAATACGCCAATTTTGGTGGCAGGTGTGCACGGTCACCCACCCTACAATGAGCCTCACTATTTACCGACATATAACCATTTCTGAATCATGCCCTTTATGCCCAAATATTCCTGAAACTCATTGGCACACCATCATTCACTGCCCAGGAGGCAAGGAAATTTGGAATAAATGGGGCTCGACTTCGGATGCTTCACTGGACATTGCCTCTGACCTCCTTGATCTTCTGAAGTGCTGGTGTTCCTCTCTTTCATCATCTAATGAAAGATCTCGTTGCACCCTGGCTTGGATCATTTGGGTTCGGCGTAATGATTCAGTTTTCCACCATGTTCATCAGCCTCCAAAGTTTTGGATTGAATGAGCCACATCATGGATTGAGGGCTGGAAGGACCGAAAAGGACACTTTATGGCAGGGGTTACCCCCTCCTGTCCCCCTCATTGGACCCCCCCCAAGGAGGGGAGTCTTAATCTTAACGTGTAAGCGTCTTTCCCCAAGGATGGGCTTGTTTCTCTTGGCCTCCTGGCTCGAAATCTTCTGGGGAAGATCATTACAGCAAAATATGAACTACATCATGCCTTCTGGGAACCTGCAATTGCTGAGGCCTATGACATTATTATAGGGATGATGCTCACTATGGAACGTGGATGGGATAATATCATCAAAAAGTCTGATTGCCTTTCTGTTATCAATGCTATTAACCACAATGACGCCAGACTTCAGGACTTTGGCTTCATCTTCAAGAGAATCCGCTCACTGCACAAAGGCTTCTCTTGCTGCACCTTTTCCTTTACCAAAAGGGAAGAAAACAATGCGGCCCATCAGCTGGTTGCCTCAGGGCCCTTCGATGTAAACCAGCTATGTTGGACAATTTCCCTTCTTAGCTCTTCTTATGTACTGCTACTGATATTCGTCATTAGTATTATCCTTCCTTCTTTTCAAAAAAAAATGTGACACATGACATATTCAACATATGTTTATTTTTTTTGGTATATATACATAAAATAAAGGTATCCTATTATCCATTATATAAAATTATTGTTATTTGAATAAAAATTCTATGAAATCTCATTCATGGGATTTTTTGTTTAAAATTTACCAAAGCATTAATGGATTTTTGACCTAACATACCATTGTTGATACATATGTTTTGTTGTGTACCTATAATCTTTTATAATGTGTATATACAGCCCCTTTGACTTATAATATCCAGAATTTAATTATTACCATTACATTTTATGTTTAATATTATTTTATTCCTTTAGGATTCTTAGGAATCAATGTTACCAATGTGGTAAGGATTTTCTTGTTAAATACCTTCATTTATTGTCTTTGTAAATGTTTATGCTTTTGATAATAAAATTTTATGAAATATCTCTAAAAAACTCATGAATTTAATTATCCAATTATTATTTCTAGTGAATTCATATTTTACATTCAATTTTCCCCATTTTTGTACTCATAATTCCAAAATAATAATTTTAAGAAAATTGAAATTATTTCTATCTTCAGTCAAAAACCATTTTTTATACCATATACCTGTTTTCTAAAAATGTTTTCAAAATTATTTTAATGATCCTATTAGATTTTTTAAATTTATTTTTACACATTATTGACTTTTTTAAGGAATAAATCACCATGATATTTTCAAAACTAGGACCATTAGGCTTTTAACAAAAATACCAAAAGAATATTTCATCAAACATGGACCTAATTTCCCAAAATAATGAACACTAATAATTTTAAGGCTTAATTTACATGTTTATATGTTTCTTTTCAATGAAAAATATTTAATTATATTTATATATTTTAACCATTATTTTTCATAGTGGAAAGTATGTTTTACTCAAGAAAAGATATAAATGATATTTAAATATTTCATTGTATGTCTAAAATGTTTTATTCAAGGAACATAATTTTGAAAGTGTTTTATCTTTTTAAAAATTGTTTTTCAAAATGGAAAGATATTTTTTATAAGAAATAATCCAAGTGATATTTGAAAATAAGTTTAAATTTAAGAAAATTTCATTTGATGTTACTTCTGCATTACTAGTGATAAGATTGAATGATACCATCATTATTCTTTCTATTAAGGGATAATCTTTATGTTGATTAACTTTTTATGAAACCTATTTATTTATTATAGGTTATGATGTGATGAATTGATGAAATGTGTATGAAACCTATTTTCTTTTAATTTGTTGTGATGTTATAATATTGTAAATATTTTATGATATTGTGGAACAATAACATAAATTTTCCATTATGAGATGGTTGGAAACAATATCTACCCCTAATGTATTGGGTAATGATTTACATCTTAAGAGATAACAATGGAATAAAGTCTTAGGGATTGGTCCATAATGTGAAACTAGTGAGTCTTGATCCACTATAGGAAAGTGGTGTCTCTTGTTCCATAATAGGAAACTAGTTTTGAGTATTGATCCAATATGTTAATGTTTTTGGTAGTTAAGGTTTTCATATGAAATGGTTTTCTACATTTAGGACTATGACACTATTTTATGAAATGCTCTTATGGTTCATGATTGATTGATGATGATTTCACAATCATAGGCCCATGTTTTCTAAAATAATAAATTTTAATGCAGTGAATCACGTTTATGGTATATAAAATGGTGGGTATGAACATTAAATGATATTTTCAAGACCACAAATATTTGTGATTATCTTATTATATAAAATAATAATAGATTGATATCTCCTATAATTACCAATATTGATTATCAGATTACACCTCTTTCTTATGTTTCCATCCCCAGATTGTGAGGAATGGTTTAAGTAGGGTATTATTAAGAGGATTAATATTTGAGAAGATCTTTGCAGGAGATGTTGATATTTTTAGGATTAATTATGACACAGGAAAAATAATGGTGGGTGTAAGTTGGGATCATTTGGTAAACCTCAATAGTTTTGATGCTTCCCTAATGATATGAATCAATTATTTCCGTTTTTCATAAAGAAGAGTAAGAAATAGATATAAATATATAAAATATTAAAACAATATATATGGATATGAGCACAAATATACCCTAATCCACTACACAAATTCTCTACTCAGGGATCTGGAGGAATTTCAATAGTAAGTCCTTTTACCATAGAAATCCATAACTTAGTAGAAACAATTGATTCAATCATCGTAAATATTTTACAAGTCCCTCTAGTAATTTTACAGGGAACATAAATATCCATATATTATTCTAAGAAGATGATACTCCTCTATGAATGATTCCAAATAGCTAATACTCTAATAAATCAATAGATGTTGATAGGATTGAGAAAACTTGTTTGGATCATTGTTACAGTAGAAACTGATAGATGTTATTATATTATATAATACAAATCACCATAAATGATATCTTCAATGTCAGACATCATTATTTTAAACAGGAATAGAGAAAACACCAGACATAAGAATAAGCATGCATGTCTCTAAAAATTTACTTCTAAAAATTCTTTTTCAAAATCGTAGAAGATGACTAAATAAAAGATACAAAAACAGTTACAATAAAAGTAGCGAGTCAACAAGATTGATAAAAACATGTATGTCCCAAAATTGTTTCTATAAAGGAAAAATCACATTATTATTTTCCATGCAAAAATACCCTTATATGTTGATGAAAATATATATTGAGCAGAATAATATATCAGTATTTATCCTAATGACCGAACACCTCCAGGTAAAACAAGCTCCAGAAATATGACAACATAAATTAAAAATATTTGAATCCAAAATCATTCATTGAATGTCAGAACGTCTTTTATAAATAGAAATGATTTAATATATTTAAAATGATCCTTTTAATCAGTCATAATAAAACATTAAATAGATATTTACAAATAAAGATACTGATGCAGAAAATGTGGATAATATATTATATTTAAATCATTATCATTGTCTTTTCAAACACAGGGTTCCTTCACATAACCACAGACTCTTAAAGTAATTTTGATACTATATGGTTGATCAAAAATGTGTTTCTAATGAAACAAATGTTTATTTATCAAATATAGGGTTTCTTCCATTATCTAATCCATGTATTTCTTTCCAAACATAGGGTTCCCAAACTATACGATATTTTTATAAATTTTGGGTATGAATAGTGCAACACCCTGAGATTTTATGAAGAATATTCTTTTAATTTCATTAATGTCTTGTGCTACACCATGATTACCTTGCGCTATACGCAACACCGTATTAGCATGCAGTATACGCAACACTATTCTTGGATCATGTTACACACAATTTTGATGATAGTTATTCTATGCAACATTGAGTATATATATATATATATTCAATGAATAAATGAAATATGGTTGGATTATATTATACGAAACAATGAAGGATTGTTGCACAACACGCATCACTGACTTGGCTTGCATTACACGCAATCGCGACCTTCCTCGATAGTGTGTGTTGTACGCAATACGAGGTTTTACTAAATAAAGATATATTATTATAATATTGTTATGAACTAGCCGTTATGAATAGTGTTAACTAAATTTTGAATTTTATAACATTATTATTCATCTTACACATTTCTAGAACATGGTATAAGAACAAAATAAATTTTTCAGGTAAACTAAGTATTTTTCAAAAAATACAGTTTTGTCGCCTTTTGATGGCGCACCTACTTTAAATATAGTTTTTGACATATTTATAAGTTCAATTTGACAAAATAAAATTCTTTTTTTGAACCAGGATATAAAAATTTACATTAGATAAAGTTTTGATATTTTTCTGATAAGTTTTATATTTTAATGTATAGTAAAAACAAGCTATATTTTAATTAAAAACAACTTTTTTCATCGTAATATGTTCTATGGTTATATTATAATATTGAATGGTTTTAAAGTATGAATAGAATATATTTTTACCATTTAATATAATTTATGTCATTATCATTGATTTTACCTTGAATTCGTAGGTTAAATCAATTCAATCTTTTGCAATGTTTTAAAGAAAAACCCGTTTTCTTTTGACAACGATATTAATTTTAATTTAATTTTTGCAACTTTTGTGTACTGAATTTGGAAAAAGGGATTACATTTTTGGAATCATTGGATCCAAATTATGTTAATAAGCTACTTTTTATTTTTGCAAATTATGAATAGTAACTACGGTAAATTTTATTTACCATAGTTATAGGTAAATCGGGTAATTAAGGGTAAATATAATATTTTAAAATTATCCTAAAAAATGTCAAAATCCTATTGGATAAATAAAAGTCGACCCATATCACCTAAGGGTCGGATTATATTCATTTAATTAAATTTTATCAATTAAAATAATTTAATTATTATTAAAACCAAAGAATGTGACAACATGTCACTTTCTTAAATCTTATAAGTATAATAATTTTAATCTAGTGATAAACTTCATGAAAATTCGAAAATGAATAGTATCCAGAAATATAATACAATTATCTACATCATAGGAATTTATTTAGAATTTTTAGGGATTAAATAATTATCATTTATTATGACACAAAGATGATGCAGTAATTGTCTTATTAATGAAATATTGACATAATTGATGTTATAAATGCCCAAATAAATGTAATTTGAGACTTTTAATGAATTAAAACAATTTTATTGGTTAATATGACGTGTTAGTATTTATTGTATGTACTTTTTTTGAACTAATCATTCTGTTATGATTTTTACAAAAATCAATTACAAAATAGTTTCAAAATTGACATAAAATAGTTTTTTTAAAAAATATTATATTATTAATTGTTATTATATTCCTAAAAAACTAAGGTTCTGATAAATTACTTAGATAAGGTAATATATATTAATAATAATCAACTTGGGGTTCGTTTGGCTTAATATAGTAAGTTTATTAACCTGATAGTATAAGAAAACAAGAAGACATGGTAAAAGTTAAATTATCTAACTTAAAGTTAAATCTAAATGATAAGGTTATAATTGATACCTAAACTTTTCTAAATTCTATTGGATGAGAGTATTTATACCCATACCCACCTTAGCTTCGAAATAATTCAATTTGGAGCTATTTAAAACAAAAGTTGGCTTTATAATAAAATAATATTTTTAGTTATTCCAAAGGTGCCCCTCTCATCCCTTATAAATGGGCACCTCCTCCCTCTCCTCCTCACACCAATTTGAGCAATCAAGCTCAGCCAACCCCTGCCAAAATATCTTCTCCACTTCCCTAGTATCATCCTATAGGTCCTGGTCTTCTTCAAAGACCATCCTTAGTTCTTTAAGTGGAGGTTAAGTGAATGCGCGTCAAAAAGAGGTAATATCCATTACCAATCTTTTTCAATTTCTTTCTTCTTCAACTTCTTCTTCATTAGTTGTTTCATGATAAATTAATAACATCATTATTTCTTATATACTGATATGTTATTATAAATATGAAACAACTTTAATTAACCTTCTATCCATCCTATGGAAAAAGGAAATCACCGCACGTGCGTACGTACGGAATACCGTCTCCACGCCGTGGTGAAATCTATTTTCCACCACCACCATACATGGATGGGTATAACGGTGTAAATAATAAATATATATGATTATTTTAAAGTGATATTGATTCTGAAATATTATACATACACTCCAATATAGTCCCACTATCATGAGAACGATATCATCGCTCGTGCGTACGTACGGACTACCGTCTCCACGATGCGGTGAGATTCATTCTCCACTATATCCATTCATGAATGATTATAAAGTACATATAATAAGTAATAATGAAATATATCACATATTAAATATACTGGATTTATGTATATATATATATGTATGTCATCTACATACTTCCATTCAAGACAATAAGGAAAGGAAAACAGCGTTCATGTGTATGTATGGACTACAGTCTCCATGAACGGTGTGTTTCATTTCATTTATCTATCTATTATATATATATATACTGAATATATATGATATATAAATCATGTTTTATATTCTGGAAGTAAGTAAATCATGATATATGTAATAATAATGTCAAGAACAACAAGTCCAAACACCTACGATAAATGAAACGATTTTACGCAAAACGCTTCTTTAACATGGAATTTAAAAAAGAACGGGTAATATAAAGTCATAAGTGAACCATATATGATATCATAACAATGAATATTATTCGGTAATAAGTTAGTCATTATATATGAGGTTCAGATACGTACAAAGCATATCGCACATAAGGTAAGAGAAAATATCACAATCTCATTTTTATCCGAGATTTTTTATACTTTGGTATTTACTGGGGTGTATTTAATCATCCAAATCCATGTTTCCTCAATATGTAATATTGTTTCCATCCACCTAAAACTTTTTAAATACAATTTTACCCTTCGGTGAGTTTTTATTAAAAGATATGAAAGGAATCTTTTGTCATTTTTCGTATGAGGTACTTTTTGACTTTTCCGACAAAAGTACGAGAAGAATGTTTCTTTAACTAATACGACATGAATGGATTTTTAAAACATTATTTCCAAGAAGCATACTTTACAAGTTTTCAAGTTTATTTTTAATCAACTTCTTTTAGTTTAATGTTGTATGACAATTTAAGAAAGGAAAAATGTTTTTGAAGAAGAATGGATATTTTCCTCAAGAATGGAGTTCAAGTGTTTTATCAAAATTATTTTCCATCTAAGATAATAAAGGGTTATGTTTTTATCCATATTATTACTGTGATTTGATTATGTTGTGATGGAATTATTTTTATAAATTCTTTTATCTTATATGAATTGTTTTATGATGTCATGATGTTTAAGATTCCCATTTGTATTACATGGGTTATGCAATGAAGTATGATTTATGATTTTGTGGAACACATAAGAATGGTATCATTATGATATGGGTGGGACCTATATCTCCCTCCAATGAATTGGGTAAAGATTTTATATCTCATGAGATAGACATGGCTGGAACGGTAGGTTATACCAGTTCAGTGAAACAGGACTGAAACGAGGGTGACTCGGTTCAGAAATGGACTTTGTCCACTAAGATAGTCTTGGCAATGAGTCTGGACTAATAAGAAATGATTCTCTATGATTATGTGTGTATTCCACAAAGTTTCATGTTTTATGTTATGATTATTGGGATTTCATTTCACTAATATGATTTATCCCATGTTATGATATTATGATCTCTTTTGGAGGATAACATTTCCAAAATGTTATGTTCTTATGAATATGATGTGATTGATTTTTCTTTTGTTTACCCTTACTGAGCATTTGAGCTCACCCTTTTATGTTTTGTTTTCCCCAGGATATAAAGAAATGTTTTAGGTAAGAAAAAAAAGGAAGATATTTATGGGAGATGTTGAAGATCTTTCACCATGATTAGAAGATTACGTTCCGAGTTTCCAAAGACACTAAACTATTACGGTCCTTGTGTGTGTGTTTTTGTTATGTAAAAAGTATTCTGCAAAAGTAATGTAATGTCCTTGTACGTTAAGCTTTAGGTCACTACAAATAGTGTTTTGAGATTACATTCAACACATGTTAAGAATAATAAATCAAACATATTCCCATGGATTAACAACGTTTTCATGTTTCCAAAATAAATATTCAAGTGAATATTATCTTCCTAAAATTCACTTTAAAATGAACATTATTAGTATCATAAATGGGGGTGTTTTTGATCATCACAATCAAAAATAAACTAATGAATTTGTTCAATCAATCAATACTTTCTCAATAATATCATTATTTTTTCATTAAAAACCCCATATATTAAATATGAAAATTAATAGAGTTAAATTATATTATTTTCATAAATTTTAAAAAAGGAAATTTCCAATAAAACATTAACCTAAATTTCTCAATAAATTGTCATAAATTTCGTATAAATTTATCCCCCTATTTGTGACCTAAAAAAGTTGAGAATAAAATTCAGAAAATATAAAACCCTCCAAAATTAATTGTTTCCTTTAATAGGATAAAAATATATAATTCATAATCCATGAGAACCCATAAGAAATTATTCAATGAATAACAAGTGTTTTTATGTAATCATTTAACCCATGTCATAACTATAAAATATTTAAATACATGTGAAATATTTAAAATAATTCCCCATAATATATGTTATGACTGTAATATATATATATATATATATATAAGGAATATAAATAAATACTTTAGAGCTCATAATTGAGTGAGATTATTTATTACTTTTAGTGATAGATTAATTTATCCCTTTCAAAGAAGATGAATAATCAAATTTTTAAAAATATAATTACATGTAATATAACAATTTATAAAAAAATCATAATAGTATATGAACTTATAAAAATTATGAAACAATTTATAACACACAGTACTACTAAATAAAATATTTGAAAAAATAAAATTATATAATATTGAATTTAAATAATGTACAAATATGAAAAGGTAGGTTGTTAGTACCGTTATGATGGTTCATTCAAACATTCCAAACTATTAATTCTTAAAAATAAATTAGATAAAACTTTTGGAATTTGTTATATTCTATATTTAATATATATTAATCATTAAAATAATGAATAGGATGAAAATTTTTTTAACAAAAAATCGATTACTTCAACAAGATCTAACTATGTAATGGATTTCGTTATAAGTAACTGGATCCGAATTATAATTTCCATTTTAAATTCATCATATTAAACATTTTAAATTGAATGTTCTCTCATATTTTAATAGTACCTCTAAATTATAACAAAAAAATTATTAAAAAAAATTCTTTTTGATGTTATTCTTACAACTTTGTAGATGAATTAAAATCATCATGATGATTCACTATTTATTAATGTAATGTTTTAACTTTAAATAGATTCTCTTTAAAAGATATTTTAACATTATTTAATTGAGATGATGAATCTTATGGTTCCTTATAACAATGAAATCCCTTTTCTATTTCGTAATATTATTCAAAAAAAATCCTTCATATAAGAAACTGAATATCCTAAAAATAGATCCAATAAATTATTTCCTTTTATTTTAAATTTAAAAATTCATTTCATTGAACATGATGTTCTTGATCACTGTATGTTTCTCAATCTGAAATAAGATTTTTTTGAAAAGAAAATTTCAGTGAATAATGTAAAATGTTTTAATAGATTTCATGAATTAGAGTCAATGGTTATAAGGAGTAATATGATAGATTTTTTTCTGATATTTTTAGATGATGTTTCACATTCTTGAGTAGAAAATATTTTTTAATAATTAGAAAAATAAAATTTTGAAAATAAATTGATCATAGGAAAACAATTATGGGAGAAACGTTATGTAAAACCTGAAATTTATAAATTCATTAACTCTAAAAATAATAAGTTTAAATGTTTAAACAACTACTAATGTTTTCAAAAACCTATTTCCATAATTAAAAGACTACTATATTTTATATAGTCTAGTTTTTTAAGAGAATGATATTAAAACATTTTTTATATAATATTTTTAATTTTTTTTGTTTTTTTATGATATGTAATTTAATTAATTGTGTTCTAATTATTTTAATTCAAAGAGTATTGAAGAATTTATCATTTATGAAAAAATTTATTCTCCCTCAGTATAAAATGATTAGTTAAATAAAAAAACATATACAAAGTTAATAATTAAATTATTCTTATATTATTACTTCCTAGTTTGATGATTTTTTATAACATACTAATTTAGCATTGATAATAGCATTATTAAAAATATAAATTATATATACTACTCAGATAATAACATAATGATTTAAAAATGAATTCCATTTGTGTGTTCCTATAAAAATCAAATAAAAATACCTTTTGGAACACATTTTCTTTCAGTTCTAGGTGTTTTATCAAGTACAGTTTTTAGTAACAAAATATGAATATGATGAGTTAGGATTATATAATATAGGTTACATAGTTATTTTAAATATTAAACATGTATAATACCAAAAAAATGAATTTTTCTAAAGAAACAATCATTTCTATAATGATAACTAAAAAACAATAAAAAAAAATTTACTGTTGACATATATTTTTATTTGATCTAAGAACATAATATTTCCTTTTATGATTTTTCACTATTACTACCTATTCCATGTTTTCTTTTATGAACATAATTTTTACCTATAATTTAATTTAAATAATTTTATCCTTTAATAAGAATATTGTAGTATTTTTCTAAAGTATCAAATTAATCCAATAATTAATTATTTATAGTTTCATGAAGATCAAGTCATTTTTGGAAGAATTATTTTTCAAAAATGAATTTTATTTTGACAAAAAAAAATTTTCCAATAAAATAAAATCATAAGATTTTATTGTATTTTTATAATATTTCCTTAATGATTCAAATTTGTCTTTAAACATGAAACAATACATATTCAACTCATCATATGTATGATATTTAGGATTATATTATTGTGAGTAAGAAGATTATACCTCATCAGTATGAGTCAGGAGAAAAACCATTTTATTTTTTATGTTCATATTCAAAACTAATAGAATATTAATTATTTGAAACAAAAAAAATACTCCTAGTAGCCTTCATAATTTTGTTTCCATTTATTTTTTATTCATATTTTTCCTCAGAATTAAGAAAAGGATAGTTATACTTTGTATGACCATTTCCGTTGCATTCATAACATATACTCTCTTCAATCCTTTTATTTCTTTTGTTATAAAGTTTTCAAATATTTTAACAACATTTGATACATATTTATTTTTATCATGATAAGATGAAATAGATTATTTTTCAATAATAGTTTTCTGAGAAGCTTATTTATATTTGAAATTATTTTCTTCCTTTAAGTACATATCATCTTTATACATCATCAAGGTTCCAAATAATTCTCCCATTACTTCATATTTAACTAAAATGGATGTTCATATAGCTTCAAATATTCCATTATAATTATATGGTAAAACTCTAAGTACTTTTAATGATGGATATAATTACAGAATTGGTTCTCCTAAGCACATGAGCCTCAGCCTAGTTGATGAGGACTCCTTAAGTGCATCCAAGAGACCCGTGATCAAATCCAGGTGGGGGATAATTTATGGTAATGTAGTATTACTCTAGCAGTATTGTAGTAGGTACTATAGTAGGAACGTTAGTTGGACCTGTAACAGGAACTGTAGGAGAAACTGTGTAGAACTGTAGAAGGTACTGTAGTAGGCACTATTTGGCACTGTAGCAGCTAGGAAATATGCCCCCCATTTGGGCCTTCGGGCCACCAATTTGGTCCTCGAGTCCTTTAAGGCCTTCGGGCCACCCAGGCCTTCGGGACAGTAAGGCCTTCGGGACACCTCAAGGCCTTTGGGAAACCTTAAACTACAGATTCCTACCAAACACCGTATAAGAAACAAGCTTCAGAATGACGGGGAGCAAGGAGCCTTCACCATAGAAGAAGCTAAACAGATTGCAAGAATGAGAGGGCATGATAGCTATCATCAGGACAAGACTGTGCATGCACAAGAAAGCCTAGCCAAATAGCCATGCAAAGGTGGAGAGCTAATTTCACGATGAAGGTGCGGGGGAGGACCAGTTCCATGTAGTCAGTATGGGTTGTATGTAATCTTTGAAGCTTACAGGAAATGAATTCCTCTAAGGAATATGGGCCATGTAATGCTTATTCATACGGGCCATTTAAGGGTTCCACCTCACCCTTTGAAAGGTGTATTATCAAAAAATCAATAAAAAAATGAAGGCATTTGTGCCATTGGAGAATTGGTTCTTCTAAAAAAGAAACATTAGTTATTTTTTTCAGTCTCTTATTCATCTAAGTGATATTTTCATCTTCATGAATTATAAAAGTATAAAACAATAACATTTAAGAGTTATATGATAGTTTTTTTAATATTTTAGTTTCATTCATTAGTAAAATAAACAGTGTTCCACATCTCATATATAGTAGTACATTGAGAGACCTTATTAATCTCTTCAGTTCCTAAACCAAAAAATAGAATTCAGTTATTCAAAATTAAGATCATATTATTTTTCTTAGTCATCTTCTCATTTTTGAAAATATTCCATAAATAATTAATATGGATTTAAAAACATTAAATAAACTCACATTCCAATATTTTTTCTGTAAATACTCCTGTGATCATTCCATCATCCATACTGATCACAATTAAACTAAGTAGCACAGATCATGGACATTCCTTCTTCGAGATCATCAATTTGGAAATTTTTCCATCGAATTAATTAATAAATAATTATAGATAGATCCAAAATAAATAATCAATATATAATATAAGCCCAAAATTGTGATGCACTTGTTTGAATTAAATAAAATAATTAAGCAATTTTTTAGTAGATCAGAATCATTAATATTACTCGTAGAACAAGAATAGAAACATCAGAATTTATATGGATTCCCAAAAATAGAAATATATATAATGGATGCCTACCATTGGTAACCATTTTTGGTTGGATTAATTATGAAGAGGACACTAGAGGGGGTGAATTTTGGTTTATTTTAAACTTCAATAGATTTGATTCTTTCCTCTTGATATGCAGTGATTCATTACTTTTCTTATAAAGAAGATTAATTTGCAGATAAAAATAGAGAAAAAACAATAATATATAGTGGTTCAAGGAAAAATTATCCCCCAGTTCACTCCATCAACACCCTACTCCATGAGGTTGATGATTTTCACTAGTAATTCGTTTTATCAAGGACATTAACAAATTAGTATTGAGTTTTTATCCCTTTATAAGAATTCCTTTATAATGACTTTTGGTTATTTTTTAAAAAATCTAAATATCCACAATATAGTTAGAGAATATGAAAATTCACCACTATAGATTCTAATAATACAATACTCCAATAAATCCATATAGATTTATTTTATTGGTAAAATATACTTATGTCATAATTACTACAAAAACTGATAGATGTGATGATATTTAATATAACATAACATATATATATATATATATATATATATAATAAATGTCCCACAATATTCTAATAAATAGTTATATAGAAAAAACAAGATAGATTAATAAACATGCATGTATCCAAAGTGTAACACTGCCCAATGATTTTTCAAACTTATAGAAGAAGATTTTACAAATGGTATAGCAGCATCAATAGAAATGAAATTTATTCAATCATATATTTCAAAACATGTATATGTCCAGAGTTTAGATCTAAATGAAATGGGAAACTCATATTTTCTAATAAAAAAATATCTTTCTACATATATACATTTATATATTGTGAAGAATACTATATTAGAATTAATCTTGATGATCAAATAGCTCCAGATCATACCAGCTCCCGAAATATCGCACAATAAATTACAATTATTTTAATTAAAAATCATTTCAAGAGAGTTGTAATGTCCCTTAGAAATAATAATGAATCAATATATTTTAAAAGAGATTATTAAACTAGTCTTAATAATATTTAACTACATATTTAACCATGATGATACCAAAAGGGATAATAGGGAAAATATCTTATATAGGAAACTTTGTCATTGAATTTACAAATGAACAGTTCTTTCACCTAAATAAAAACTACAAAAATATGGATCACATCATATGGTTTATTAAATAAGTAAGTTTTAAGAACATTAAATTTAACTCTAAAATGTCTATTTTCTTCCAAATATAGGGAATCTAATCCATACATTTCCTTCCAAACATAGGGTTCCTAAACCATATGATACACTTATAATTGTATGGTGTGACCATGGGGTCTAGTTTACATTCAAAATATATCAAAAAATACATAATAAAATTTCATCACACTTATTAACCACATGTGAAATTTTATAGAATTAACATTCTAATGAATATAACCGTCATGAAAATAAATTAACAGGAAAATTTATTAGTAAAATAAATGCGTGTGTTTGTGATCATTGAAATCAAAAAGAAATTAAAGAAATTGTTTAATCAATAAACAGATTCTCTATAGTTGACTATCACTCAATAAATATGAATATTTTGTTTCCAGTATCTAAAGAAACTAAACTATAATGGTATTTGGACATGTTTTTTTAATTATATTTAATATTAATCTATGAAGTTATGATATTTACATATTGAAGTCTTGTGTGTTTATATTATGTACCCCTTCACTAGGTCGATGGGAGTAGTTTTAAATTGAATGCATGGATTTTGGGATATCTAGAGAAGTGGAGGAGGTGGGAGCCTTCTATCAGATAGAGAGATATTAATGAAGATAATAGCTAAATATAAGTTCTCCCCATGATGTCTGGATGATATGGAAAATAGTTACACTCAATTATATCGACTATATTAAATTTGAGGTATCAATTTTGATTAAAACAATGTGAAATCCATTGTAATCATCCTTTTTATCTTTAATCAAAGTATATCAATATTCCACAATATAGTAGTACTCAAATTTGATACACATAAAATTATTTTCTTTCATTATCTTAAATTCATTTTATTGTTTTCATCCAATACCACTTTCAATGAATAATTAATGGCTTCTCATTATAGTGTAATGATTTATGAGTATTGTCTACATAGTTCAAGATGAATTTGTTTATGTTCATTTACCAGTTATTTTTTCCTCCTTATTTAAATTTGAGGTAAACCTATTTTTGTGCATAACAACAAAATATTTTTGATTCCTTCAAATTGTTTAAAATTATTTGAAGGATTTTCTAATTGTTAAACATTGATATAGGAGTTTTAGAGCTTGATTTAGTATCATGATTTAATCTTATTTCATTATAAGATATATTTTGGTATGTATTTCCTGATTCTGTGTAAATTTTAATAAATTTATTTTCATTTCATTGTATACCAAATTTTAGGGAATTTGTTGTGGGTTTGTTTTAAGTTGAGAAGATTGAGGATATGAATTTATCATTGTGGAGAATGAAAAATGAGTGTTTTTTTACTATATAAGGACATCAATAACCCATTGATTCGTTCTAAGATAGAAGCAATGAAGACTGAATAATGGGTGTGGATACCGAATAATGAATTAGGGTTGATAAGGATTTTATTACCAAGTAAAAATATTTATAGTATCAAAAAAATTAAATCGACATCTTAATATTTGAATACAATCACATATATGTATAAGAATCCCTTAATAATGAATAAGGTGTACCTCTTGGGTTGGATTTTTATCATGACAATTTCATTACCTATACCGTTAGAATATCATATCAATGTCTTCAACATCATATTACGGTGTTTGGTGTTAGTTAAGGTGGAAATTGTTGAAATGTGATGGGTATTGTTGTTATTTTCATCCCTCCATAAGTCTCATGATTTAGATTCTACCATAGTGTAAAACAACAGTTATAAGGATTACCCTATATTTATAGATCTGATTGTCCTTAACTGGAATGAAGAACATTATTTAAATTAGATCCTTACCTTCTCATGTAATTCCTATTAAGGGAATGAAAGAGGGAAATTCAAAAGAAAAAAAAGGACAGAAATAAGGGAAAAGAAGAATCAGTCTGATTTGGATTAACTATGTGGATGGTGGTCTCAAGTGTTGTAATTGTGGTAAGAACGGAAAACTAAAGAAATATTGTAAATAGTAAATATTGAATTCCAAAAAAAATTCTTTAGATATGGATATATGTTTCATGTATCACAAGGTAATATTGTTCTACTATTGAATGTATTTATCTAGCTTGATTGTTTTATTAATGAAACTATCACTTCATCAATTAATATTTGATATGGGGAATATGAAGAACCATATTACTATATGATATGATGATATTCATATTGAGGATGAAAATGACTCGAGATTATGGGAATGGGTGTCATTTTCATTTAGACAAGGAATATATGTCAACTATAGTTGAAGGCTTGGAGACACATTCTAGGGTTAAAGAAGAACTTAATTTCAATTGGACAATCATATGACGGATGTTTTTGTACTATATATAGGAATAGTGCATGGATGATTTCACAATTTTCCATGGTTGTGTCTAAATGAATGAAGGATGTCTCATGAAACCACATTGGAGTTTCCGAATTTATGATTCATGCCAGAGGAATGACATAATAAAAATTATATCATGATTAATGAGTTTACATAAGTGATAATATAATGAAATTCCTCAATAGTAATGGTATATTTAGGATTTGTACCATAGAGTATGGGACAATGAATGATTTTATTATTCAAAATAAAATGAATCTTTCCTTAATAGATTGTTAGTCACTAAGTGTCTGAATTCTACATCTAGTTCATATAGATGTTCGAGGGCCCCCTCTTGTTCATTCAAATGTTTGGTCATTGTTCTTTGTATCTTTAATTGAGCATAAAACACATAAATATTTGTTGTTATTTCTGAAGAATAAATATTAATTGTTTAAAATCATTATTTGATAGAGATTCATGGTGGAAATGAATACCTATAGTATAATCAAGATCACGATTTTAGTTATTAGTGTGGAGTATTGAAATATGCTAGTTAATTGATTCTATTGGTGGAAATACTTATTGATTAGGGTGATGAAAATAGGTAATCTTATAAATAATAAACTAATAGAGATGGGGAAAAGAAAATTTTATAAAAATTAAAATATTATGGAAATTAAAATATAATTTCCAAGGTTGTTTTTGGGTGAAGTGATTAATTGTGTGATATACTTTTCAATTGGAATCCCTCTTCTCCATTGGTATATGATCTAATGTATTTTTTATTCTTCAATGAGGGATAAATTTAACCATAACTAAGTCATTTATGCACTCATGTACATCCTAGTTGTTGTCAAGGAAAGGGAAAATCATGAGTTATGTCCTATGAATGTTAATTTATGGGAAATGAAGACAAATATTTTTGTATCTAAGTATAGGAAAATGCACTTCATATGGTGGTCATAATTTAAAATTTGAACTTTTTTAAATGGGTTTTATGGACTTCTTAAAACTCAGTAGAGGTTATATATGAGTAAAATTTTTAATAAATTCCTAAATATCATCTAAATTTACATATTCATCTTGTGTATGATCTAGAGAAGCTATGTTATACAATATTAATTGGAACACCAAAATATTATAAAGTTATAATGGCTGATAATAAGGTTACAATCATGTTTTCATGGAAAAAATACAAGAGAGGTCTATGTACAGATATTGTCATGGCCTAGATTAAAAATAAAGTGCATTGGAATATAGAACACTAAAATTTACAAAACCATACAGAGTCGAACCATAGACAGAGTTGTAGAGATCAAACAGGGTAAGGCACTGAGTTTACGTTTATGGTAGCTAGTTTTAGTAGTAACATTAAATTGAAAATTTATTTCTTAATATCTTGCAATATTATATAAATATAAAATACTCAAATCATTTAGAGTTTACCATGAGGGGTAAATATTATTACCTCTATGTGTCTGTAACATGGGGGATATAATAGATTCTTGTTGGGAAGACAGTTCTTCAGAACAAATGAAATTATTAGTTGAAGGAAGATTATATTATAATGGATGTAGAATATTTGACTAGTCATGAAATGGAATCTATGAAATGAATTTATATACTTCATGTATATATTTTCATTGATAGTTAAAAAAATGATAAAATTGATGACACTTAGTATGGTTTCCATGGAATATTTTAATGTAGATCTATTTAAGGATAATATATTTTTCCTTTATATGGACATGGATGAGGAGATAAATATGGAGAAACTAAATGGTTTCATAATTAATCATAACCAAGACTTTTTTTAAATATTATGTGAAGAAATTATGTTTTAATATAGGCACGAAGGCCAATGAAGTATAAATTCAACTCATTTATTTAAGAGGACAAGTTCATCCTGAGGAATACTGAACATTGATGCTACTAGAAGGTTGATAATGGTGGGTGATTTATTATTTTTCATCTCATGACTAATTATATGATTATTGGTGGTCTTAATAATTGTAGGATTAATGACCTAAATGTTGAATTGTTTTATAGATTAAAGATAGAATATCATATCCTAAAAAATAGATTTTGGAAAATGGATGGTAAGGGACTTAGGTTAAATTACGTGGTACCTGAGCCAATCAAACTATATTTTGAAGGTAGTGGAACACTTCAAATTGGGTAAGGTAAAACCAGTGACCACACCCCCATAAAGAAATATTAAATTAAAAATTGAGAAGTCTTCATGAATTGAATCTATTATAGAGAACCTAAATAATATTTTTTTTCATTAGAAGTTTAAATCATGTTGTATTACATAGTTATTACTCGACTAGTCATTCCACAATTAGTGTGGGTTGATAGAAAGTGCATATTATATCCCTAATGATTAAATTTGGATCCAATGAAATAGATTCATGGGTACCTAAAGGGTTCTTTAAGAATGAAAATTTTATTTGGAATAGAATTATCATTGACGGGGTATTTTTAATTCGACATTAAAAGAGGTTGAGTCACATAGAAAAATACCACCATATTTTTTTCTATTTTGGTTGAATAGAATTTATGTGGATGTAAATTCATCAAATGATTGTTTTACTCTATAAAAAGAGAGATAATTATGATACATTATCATAATGTTGGACAAAAATGAGATTGTTAATGATATAGATAAATGATCATGGATATATGATAGATGATGAGATATTATCTTTTGATTCATAAAGTGTGATTTACTTGGAAAATATTATGACATTCCATTCTAGGATGATATATATTTAGATGAACATTTATTTTATATGGATTTTTTTGGAGGATAGTTATTATATCTATAGAAGAAAAAATATATATATTCTAACAATGGCCAAAGAATTATATTTACTCAGTTGCAGGTTCCCCTAAATTGGGCTAAGATAATCAGAATCATAGTGTCAGAAATTCAAGATATAATGAAAGATTGATGGATATAAGAATATATGTTTTTGATAATGGAGAAGTTGATGGTCAATCCTTGAAAAAATGAGTCTGAAGTAGAAGATTTTTAGTCATGGCTACGAAATTTTTTTTTATATGAGGAATTAGGTCTAATGGAAGAAAAAATTATTGTACTCTAATTTATGATCGATTATATGGTAATGGAGGATAATTAATTATCCAGATTTATGTATCTATAATGTTTACAACTAGTAATTACAAACTAGATGAATTGACAATATGAATAATAGATATGAATGTAAGATGATCACTTGATATGATTAATATATTATTAGAAGATATTATTAGGATATGTAGTCAATAATTAACCCTTTACAAATTCAACTGAAGAAATGTGAAATCAGAAGCACCCATAGTGTAACAAAATTTGTATTTATGGGATTGAGATATTTTTACTAAAAAGATAGATAATTGTGAAGGTAAATACAATCTGGGAAAACTAACCATATAGATCAGAAAATTTTGTGATTTTTTACACGAGATGGACTCAAGTATTTTTATATTCATAGATCACTTATGATTTGTACAATTCTTAATCAATTTTAATCTGCCTCTATTTCCTCAAAATATGTAAATTAGTGTTCCCAATGGATTGCTACTCACATAAGTACTGGGTATAATTATATTTTTTTTCTTTTCCTAGGATCTTTCGATATTTATCATCTAACTCGCTTCACTATATAAGATCTAATGTTGTGTTCTATAGTGAGATGATTTATGTGAATTTTCTTCAATATTATGTCGTTTGTTACATAGTATCATTTTACAGTTCCTTTCAACCACATTTAGTATGTTTCAATAGATTAATTGAAGACAATAATGTTCCCAACAAGGCATTTCACTTTTTAACTATAAGAATACAAACATAAAAGACAAAATTTTCCACATAATGTATTACAAATGAATATGTATGAAAGAAAAATATATATTATATTATCAAACAATTTAATGGAAAACACTTCAAAAATTTCTTCTCCTACTCCATTCTATATTACTATTTTTTAGTGTAATAATTCCACAAACCACCCCCACTCAATCCTATAAATTTGAAAAATAAAAAATATTAATAGCTTGTTTATACATTTATACACATTGGGTTCGTAATCTGACCTCTAATATAATAATTGAATAGCTATAATAGAGACACAATGAATGAATTCAATAATTATATTTATATTATCATTGAACTTGAATAATAATAATTTTGTTAAATCATCCAAAAAATTAATCCAACCCACCACCGTTATCATCTTTATATCATAATGAGGACCCACACACCTATAACCATATCATTTTATCCCCACCTCTATAAATAGTATCATAAAACAACTACCACCCACCTTATTTTGCAGATTATACAACCTCGAGAATTGTAATTATAAAATTATATTACTAGAATAATAATAATTATATCTATGGTGGGAATGTAACATCTCTCGACTACATTATCCTATAGATATACCACATACCACACACCACCAAAATATATGAGAATATAACATCCTATAGATAATACCAAAAATCCCACCAATCATGGTAATAATGATCTATAATATAATATAGACATAATTTTATTCAAATAACTTATAATTAAAAACAACAAGTAAACATAACCACATTCAAATTAACACTTATCATCATAAAAAAGTTGTCACATTAGATACCTCATTCTTCAACTTCCATTATTCAATTTCAAAAAAAATATATTAATGTTAATGGAAATTATATTCCAACTGTCCTCAATAATGATTTACTTATCAACTAATAAACCTTCATTCCTTATAAAAAAAGTCTTATATTTTTCAAAAATAATATAGAAAACAACTATAAATAATAATATTCATTTTAAAAAATAGAATCTAAATTCCAATTATGTTACCTCATATATAAATAAATAAATCAATATTCACACGTTATAAAAAATTAGACTTCTATAAAAAAATATTTCCTACTTATGTAAAATCATCCTAGTTAAATTTACGAGAATGACTATATTATTGATTTTATTCCCTATTCCAACACAATTATTATTATATTTCCTTGATATCATGGAAGTTAATTATTTACCAACAATAAAATCATCCTATTTAGAAAAATTTTGTTGACTAGAATAAAAGATAAGTTGGAATCCATTAACTCAATAAGAGGATCAAACTGAGGGACCATCAAAAATTGAAAATGAATTCTATAAACAACCAAATTATAGAAAATCTATCAGAAAAAATATATCATAGAATATCAGTATAAAACATTTAGGTACACAATGATTCACTAAGGTGGTCAATAAATAATAATGTTGAGCCACATTGATACCTATGGTTTACAAGATGAAGGAATTTTTTATTGGGAGGTAGAGGGATCAAAATATTTTATTATTAGAAAAAAATTAACAATGATGTGGTTTCTAAACTATGATTTGGTTTGAGCTGATAAGTTTTGATTTAGTATTCATAATGACCAACCTCCCCACCCCTTTAAATCTGCCACATTTCCTCCTTATTAACTATATATAGTTTGATTAAAATATGTCCTAGTAAATAAAACAAATCTTTGTCTCTTTAATATCTCTTATAAATCGTTAGATAACCATAATTTTATGATCACTTAAATGTTACAATTTTGGTTATGATAAACCATCCACGTAAATATCTTCCTCCCATTAAATATTAGCATTTCTCCAAAATAATACTCAAAATAATGACATGAAAAATTGGGACTCCTCTATAAGCACATCATGGGGTTAAATCCTTGTTTTTTAATAACCATTTTTCAAAACTCCTAAAAAATTCATACCCTTCATTAAACCACTGTATCTTGGTAAAAATTAAATAACTACCATGAATATTTCTATAACTATGATAAAACAAGAGAAACCATGTCACTGTGAGGACTAAACCACTATATATTTTCTTTGAAAGTTCAAATAACTTGTCTCAACCACCAATTTAAATCCATAAATATCCCAACCATCATCAAAAAATAAACATAACTATGTAATGGAACAATAAAACATAGGCCTCTACATTAAATATCTAGAAAATGATTATCACTACCATGAATAAGAAAAATAATTGGAATGAAAAACCACTCCAAAATATATACACACCATGACATACCTCTCAAATAAAAAATTTTCCATTGAAAGAGAGCAACATACTATAAAGAGAGAAATAAAAATTGCAATGATATGAAAATATTAACAAATTTATATTTCATTAAATGAATAAAATTAAAAAATCTATTTAAAATCCTACATATTTAACTATCACTCCCATATTCATTCCTATGTACCACCATTCCACCATAAAACAACTCCAATGAAATTATATATCCTCCTAAAACCGTCAAATGTATATTGTGAATCAAAAAAGTTCATTCCATGAATGTCTCATCCTACCCCACATCTCACCCAGTCCAATTGATGATGTGGAAGTTACCATGATGATATAATCAAATCTGGGATTACTAATGTACGTTGTGAACCCAGTACATTTTTTATGGGAGTTTCATCCTATTCGACACCTCTCAAACTAGATATAAAAACTCAAATTGTATAATAATCCATTCAAAAAATATTCAACCAACATCAATCCTTCACTTCAAAATTTGAGGATAATAATTTAAGAAAACAAGTTCTCTAACACTAAAATCTCAAATCATACCCCTTAGATAATCATATAAAATCATTTAGAACATGATATGCTTTCAATATCCCTTTATTACCTGATACTTTCTTATTCTTACATTTCATAGAGTTTATATCAATGATCATTGCCTCTCAAACATCGATATTGTAAAAAGGGAAGTACTAAAATTATCATGATATGCTTTCAATATCCCTTTATTACCTGATACTTTCTTATTCTTACATTTCACAGAGTTTTTATCAATGATCACTGCCTCACACACGTCCATGTATAAAATTACGTGGAATAGAAATACTAAAATACAAAATCACACTTTCCTTCCAAACATGCAAACTAATGTGAGTATAAATTTCGCTAATTATCATAGTCATAAATCCTTATATCCTTACTAGTACATCCATATACCACCTTAATGACACAACCATTATAATGGATTTATCCCCTTATTAACACATCCATCATAATATACTACTTAACTACTAATAAATAAGATCGATTCCTCAATATATCAATAAAAACACAAATAAAATCATATAATAGCATAACCTAGGAAAATCGTTTAATGAGATGAATAGGAAAAAAATATCATTTCAATTGAAGATATTTTAAAATTTATAACATTATAGTAGAAGATCAATGATATGCATTATATTTCTATTAATCAATTGACTAAGATATGAACTCTATCATGGAATCCATTATAACAAACCACAAAAAAATTTCCATCACAGTAAAATCCATATTAAAATAGTTTAATGTACTAATAGAGATTAGTTATGGAATTCATATAGGATAGTTTATCATATAATCAATTAAATAATTATGTTTTCATGGAACAACACCTGATGTTATGCATCGTCTTACCATCTATCATGAGTATCACCAAATATAATATGACCTAAGTAAACTAAAATATTATGTTATCCAAATTGATACTCATCCACTTGTTAAACCATGGGAGTTGTAAACTTTTTTAAATAACCTCCACTACCAACATCATGAATATCCAAATATAATTCTATGAGATTCCCTATTATCTTTCTATCATTTCATTGATTATGAATAACATCTCTATAATTTATTATAAAAACTATTTACTAATAAATTTACATTATGAAAATTATAATAACTCAATAAATAATGATTTCATGAACCAACCTGGGTTGACCCAGAACCGGTCACCCGAACTGGTCTGTGACAAGGCCCAAAGGGCATTCCCGATCCCCACGAGCTGGAAACTAGTTTCAGGCATCAAAACATACAAGAGGGAACAATTTAGCATGAAATAAATAAACCAGGACAAGATAGATAAATGAACCATACAATCCAAAATAATCGACAACTGACATAATTAATCCAAACCGATCCAACTATAAAATACAACTCATCTAGTTGAAACTAAAATTAAATAATGAAACCCAAAAAAAACAACCTAATCCACTAAAGCATGATATCCATGTAAACTTTAGGTCACCTCCAATAACAAGACCAGCTATTCTCCAATCATGATAACCTGCTAGAGAAAACTTATGCATAACTAAACCTGCAAAATATCTTGGGTCTACCAACATTTAGTGGTATATGTAGTGTGTGAGCTTGACATATCCATTGTTAAAAACCCCAATATCCATTAAACTATTTCCCAAAAACATTCCATTAACACTAGTTTGAAATAAATTTAGAAAAATGAATTTTTATACACGTCAGCAATTTAAAACAAACAACATGATTCATTGGCCAAAAAATTTTAAAACCAAATACCAAAAAGAAACAAGGAGGTTCTTCTTTTTCACTCAAAAAATCTTCTTACAAATACTTTATAAAACAAGTACATATTCACAGTTTTCGTAATCAAATAACAAAACTTGGGGAAAAGGATTAGATTCTACACAACAAGGCAAAAAACTCCAATTGCACTCATATTTAGGAATCATGGGAAATATTAGGAACAGAGAGAAATACCATAACATACAAATACATGTGACTCATACCCAAGACATTACCTACCCGATGACATCATAATGCCCAAATGGCCAATTTTCACCCCACCTGGCCTGATTGAGAGGCCAAATCCCATAGAAATAATAACAAATATATTCCCCTTCTATGGGCCACCAGCAATGCACAATGTTACTAGCGCAACAATAATTCTCAATAAACAAATTTTCTATGATAGGTTCCTATGATATGTTTCTTAAGGGAGAGTTCCATGAAATTAAAATCACAACTCATATATATATATATATATATATATAACCAAACACACCTCACAATCTGAAACCACCTCATCCACCACAATGACAGTCCCGTACCTTAAAATAATCACTATACGAGGGGAGTATCATACCATGGACCCTACAAATTCATGACCAAAAAACTAGGTAGGAGATACAATTCAAGATAGGTTTTCCAAATAGCCATTTAAAAATGAAAAATGGGCCTTTTGCTTCAAAACATTTAACCATTTACTAGAAACACTTTAAAACCAATTCCAAAAAATTACCAAATATCATTTTTAAAATAACATTTCCAAATGGGCCATTAGACCATGTTTTCCCTAAAAAGTGCCAAAGTAAATTTTAAAAGACAAGTAAAAACACACAAAGCATATACAAGTTCCAAATGGGCATTCAGTCATCCCATCCAGGGTATGTTTACCAAATATAAATAAAAACCTTAAGAAACATTTACCAACAATAACAAATTCCATTTTCACTATTCCCTTTCCCATTAGCCTTTATGTTTCACACACACACACAATAACATGTCACATTTGAAAAAACCTATATTTCCATTCAAATTTACTAATATAAGATGAAAGTAGAAAAAATATACACCAAGGTTTTAAATGGTCCTTCAACCATTTAAAGAAAACATTTAATCTATACTAAGAATTTTATAACATTCCACACTTTTGAAAACCCCTTATGTCATTTTAAAAACCATGGGACTTTTTATCATAAGAATAAAGCAAATGGTGAGAAAGAAAATCTTTTTAGAAAACCATGGTTTTAGGAAAGGACCTCTCCAAATGTTATCATCATTTGAAAGCCCATCCATGGGTGCACTCCCTGCATCCATTAGATATGACCCATCCAATGGAATAACAAGAGAACCTTTACCAATAATTTTTATAAGAACTAAAAACACACACACCAACCACCAGCATATTTAATCTTTTCCCAAGGTTCCATGTTTTATAATGAATCATGATAAAAAGAAAAAAAAATTCCATAAAAAATGTTTTTACCAACACACACCACCAAAAATATCCATCATTAACCATTGAAAAACTAGAAAATTATTAAGCCCAAATAGAAAGGAATTTATATGTGCATAAATTGAAAATTATCCAAAAAACTAATTTTAATCGACTCAACCAAAAAGAATGAACTACCACAAATTAACTAAGTATGTAATGTAGGTGCGAAACATGGTTTAGAAATTAAAGAACAATAATCTAGCACAACATGGATTGAAATTGGGTGAAAGTGAATAGAAATGCCTACCTCTATGAATGAGTCAAGAACATGACTTCTAACTCAATATTCAACCTACTCACATACAAACACTTCCACAAATGTGTGCGCACTTGGAATTGTTCGCAACACCATAAAATAATTAAGTGGTACCCAAAATTAGCACGGAAGGTACCAAAAACTCCCTAAACAAATACTAGGGACTCACATAAACCATATGACCCTAAACTAAGTGTTTTAATACCAATTAGTGGGATTTGACTCTTACCGACAACAATGGCAGAAAAAATTAAATCCATCAGCCTCTCCCGTTGTGGTGGATGCTGGATTATGCACTAATGGGTCCCAATACACCATTCGCATATCCGAAGGGGAGTTGGTTGTCTGCAAAGAGGGTTACTAGCTCGAAGTGGTCACCAAAGTGGGGTGGTGATGCTGCTAATGGGGTTTATGGCCATGCTTGAGGATTCTATAAAGGATGCGCGTAGAGGATTTGGTCTAGGGGTCACACGCCATGAAGGGATTAGGGCGGGTGGACAGGGAGCTGGTCGGAGCGGGGTTCAGCACCAGTGATAGAGAGAAGGGAATAGGGCTGGGTGAATTCTTGTTTATAGGGAGAAGGTTGGGCACCCTGTATAGTTGAGGTAAAGGATGAGGGTCTTTGGGATTGTTGGGGAAAAGTTGGAGGGTCGCTTGTGCACTGCAGGTCAAGAAGGATAAGCCAAATAGAGGTTGGGTTGCACTAGAGGTTGATGCACCATAGGTCAGGGCAAGGGGGTCCTCCTAATTGATAGGGAAAGAAAGGAGGATTTAAGGTTTAGAAAAATATTAAAAATAATTATGTTTCTTAAAATAATAATAACATGATGATAATAATAATAATAAAATCAATAATATAAAAAGGATAATAATAATAATAATAATAATAGTATTCATAATCAAAATAATAATATGTAATATTTATAATAAATAATAATAATAACATTATTATTAATATTAGTCACCCTTTTAATTTTTTCATCTAATATTACTATTTTTAAACATCGATCATGCTTCACAGTTCAACCGCACGGTTTTCCAGACTGGGCACCAACTGAGTGCATGCCAAAAATCACCTGGAAAATTTAAAATAAGAAAATTTTTCCTCAGAATAATTCCACAAGTCAACTGGAAAATTATAATACCATGAAAAGAAAAATTCAAAAGACGGTTTTGGTTGGGGTGTGATATGTATCCCCACCACAGTCACAATATTCCCCTAAAATGTCACCAAACTCACAATTAACAAATAACCAGAGTCCATGCCCACATAAAATTAAGAAAAACCGAAAGCCTCTTGGTGACCATTCCCAAAACACGGCACATTCAAACTATTCAAGGAGAACCATTTCCTAAAATTAATGGGAGAACACATGAAGGTTTACCCCACCACAAGAATTCACTAACACCAAAACCTTGAAACCCAACACACCACCCCTAGGGGGGATACATGGGAACTCCCAAACCAAACTCATTCAAATTCCCCACCAAGATAGAACAACATCCAATAGAATTAAACAAAAAAATTTCTATGAAACTACCCAATAACATGGGATGAGAAGTTAACTCAACACCTCTCACACCGACCAAATAAAATCCTCTTTGTGACCGAATACTAGGGAACTCCTAGCCCGAACTCAACCCACATTCTCAATGATTATTGAACAACCCCACAACCCAGATTAAAACATTATAGGGAAAACCGGAACACTGGGATACTGGGAAGGAGGAATCCCTTACAAAACAGAAACACACTAGAGTTGAACCCACATAGAGGTTACAGAACAATGAAAGGGCATATGAAAACAACCCATTAATTTAAAGAAACTAAACATCCCTCTAACGAACACAACTAAGACCAACTGAAAACCAAAACAGGTCTATTTATTCAAGGGAACACCACCATTAAAGGAAAATTAATGATTTGAAATCCACACTATGTGAAAATAAGACTTCTTGGATTGTAGTAGAATGAGATCATGACACCGACACAACTAGGGTGATCTTACAATGGTTACAAGAATATAATAAGGAATACATTTATATTTCCACCGCAACACTGAATACATAATCAGAACCGATGTTCCACACACATTCTGTGACTCCTGAAAATGCACAAGCTTCACCCTGATACCTATGATTGGGGACCTGATGGATGAAGCATGTCCTACCTCACAATCAATAATTTGTATCCTCTCATCCCCAACACATTCTTCTGCATGATGATTCAAATGAATTCTATGGTGGTGTATTTTCAAATGGATGCAACATGATGGGAAACCATCAAAAAAACTAACTACCCTTTAACCACACCCGAAATACTAATGAAGATGTGGCACCCAACCTCCCACAATATAAAACTAGACCATCCATGAAATCCGAGACAAAATAGGCTCTAAAAAACTTGAGAGTTCCAAACCACCTAGATATGTGCTATGATATTATCAAACCACTCCACTACTTATAATAGACCTCAATCTCTTCAAAGGATAATCAAAAACTAAGAAGAACTAGAAACTGGGCATGACTCACTGACAACATTTGCAACCTTTCTTGTCAGCATACTTCAAATAACATGAGAAACACAATAGATATTGGTATTAGGCCAAAAATCAATCCATGCAATATCCCATGCTGAGGGAAACATGCCCATAATAGAAACATATACAAAAAAAGTACAAATTTACTCTAACACAATCCTTCATTTCTTTCAAATTTCAAAACTCACCTATGGAAGCTTATGAACTATCACAAGTGCATTCATCCAATCCAGCCTATGTCATCTGTGGAAAAGTACCCTCCCAAACACTCTCCATATATACCCAAAAACATGTGGTTCTACATAAATAATTATACGGTCTAAATATCGACTTTGTTTTATCAAATCTGAACACATACCAAATTCTCCAACTCGAAATGCTTCCTCTTTAAAAACCCACTTTTCCCATTTAAAACAACTTGATGAAAGAATTCTCATTCCAAAATCATTTTCAATTTAAAATTCCAGTTTTAACATCAAAACACACTCGTATCTGCAAAATTATAAACAAAACACAACAAATAACTGACTATCAGAAAGAGGAACTAGTGTCTATGCCTGACATAGCAACATGGTGGTGAGACCAGCCCCAAGTAATCCATGACACTACGAAGACCATGGACCAGACACTAGGACTTTTTATGGGTCACCATTCCATGTGATTCCACATCATAACCCATCTTCCCTCCATTTTCATCCCTCAATCCAAAAAACCCAGGACAAAAGATTCAGATGCTGGACTACCCCTAGTTACTCAAATATCAGTGCAAGTAAGAGTTCGTGATGCTCTTCCCGCACCTACCTCCCATGTCTCGACAGTCCTAATCTCCATCTAACATGACTCATCTAAAATAATAACATAACCCAAAAATAATAAACCTCCATTGAGATCATACTGTCACAAACTATCCTAGTTTTACCATTAACATGTCACTCGAGACGGTCTGCAACAAGGCTTAAAGGGTGTTCCTGATCCCCACGATCTGGAAACTATTGATTGGCATCAAAACAAACAAGAGGGAATGATTTAACCTGAAAAAAATAAAACAGGACTAGTTAGATGAATTATCCACACAATATATCTAGTCAGAAAATCATTCTTAGTAAACATCTTTGTAATTCTAGGTTCCCATGTCATGTTTCCCAAGGTGGTGTGACAAAGAAATTTAAATAACAAGAAACATCTATATATATATCCAAACACAGCACACAATCTGGAACCACCTCATCAACCTTAAGGTTACTCACCTACCATAAAACAATTATCATACGAGGGATGTTCCATACCCAAAACCCTCCCAATTCACGATCAACCAACTAGGAAGGAGACTCAATTCAAGTGTTGTTTTCAAAATTTCCATTTGAAAATTCCAAATGGTCCTTTAGCTTCAAATGTTTTAACCATTTACCATAAACACGTAAACACCATTTCCAAAACATAACAAGACATCATATTTATAATAACATATCCAAATAGGTTATTAGACCAATCGTTCACCAAAAATATCCCAAGTGCATTTTTAAAGCCAATTATAAACACAAAAATCATACAAAAGTGTCAAACTATCATTAGGTAAAACCCATACATGGTACATTTCTAAATGAAAAAGAAACACATTAAAACCCATTTTCCAAAAATACGAAATTCAATTTTCACTAAGCCCTTTCCCATTGGCCTTTAGGTTTCACACACACACCCTACCATGTCGCAGTTTATAAGGGGCCATTTTTTCAAATCCTCTTTACCAAACTATGTTAAAACCATGAAACATATACTCTAAGGATCCAAATGGGCCTTAAAAAATTCAAAGAAACCATTTAATCAATACCAAGCATGTCATAAATTTCCACACTCCAGAAACCACCTAAAGTAATTTTGAAAACCATGGGACCATTTATCAAAAGAATAAGAAAAAGTGTGAGAATTAAATTCTTTTTATAATACCACGATTCCATGAAATGACCTCTCTAAATTTGATGGTCATTTAAAGGCACAACCTTGGGTGCACTCCATGCATCCATTGAATGTGCCTCATCTAATCACATAACACGAGACCGTTTCCCAATAATTTTTAAATAACTACAGAGACACAATGACCACTAACACATTAAAACATTTTATTAGGTTCTAATTTTCATAAAGCCACTCAATACAAAACAAAATTCCAAAAAAAACGTTTTAAACATCAAACAACACCCAAAATATCCAATAAAAATTTGAAAGAACCAAAAAATTATTCAAATCCAAATGGAATGGAATTTACATGTGAATAAGTGGAAAATTATAAAAAGCATAATTTTAATTGATTCAACCAACATGAAAGCACTACCAAAATTAACAAAGTACGTAATGTAGGTGTCGAACATGTTTTTGTAATTTAGGAATAAACTAAAGAACTACATGGATTCAAATTGGGAGAATGGGCATAGAAACACCTACATTAAAGAATTGGATAAGCCTACGATTTCTAACTCAAACCACCACCCACTAACATACACACACTTCCATAAAAGCACATGCACTAGGAATTTTTTGTGACATCGTAAAACAATTAACCAGCACCCAAAATGAGCATGAAAAGGACCAAAAAACATTCAAATATACACCAGTTTCTCACATAAACCATAAGACCCTACATTAAGTGGTGAAAATTCAATTTGCAGGTTTAGAGACTTACCCAAAACAATGGAGGAAAGCCAATTTGATTCCATCTACCTTGACCTAGGTAAGAAGATGCCGAATTATGGATAAAAGGGTTCCAAGACACAATTTTCATATCTTAAGGGGAGTGGTGTGTCAGCGAAGTAGGATGATAGATGGAAGAAAGAGATGGAGCAGGGTGGAGATGCTGTGAAGGGGGTTTTAGGCCATGCTACAAGCTACCGAATAGGATGTGTGATGAGAGGTTTTGGATGAGGTTGCACACGAAGAAGGGATTAGGGAGGGTAGATGGGGAGATGGATGAAGTGGGGTTCGACCCAGGTGAGAGAGAGAAGGTTGGAGGGATGGGTGTGTATAGATTTTCAGGGAGCAGGTCGGGCCACTAGGCTTATTAGAGCAAAGGAGGAGGGTCACTATGCTGGTCAGAGCAAAGGAGGAGGGTCACTGGTGCACTACTTGTTGAGTGGGAGAAGTCGACAGGAGGCTTAGTTGTGCTAGGCGGTGATGCGCAGGAGGATAGGGCAGGGTGTGTGCATGTCATGGATGAAGAAAGGAAGTCAAGATTTAGGGTTTAAAAAAATGATTAAAAATAATTATGTTACTAATAATAATAATGACTTGATAATAACAATAAAAATAATATAATAATTAATATAATAATGATAATATTAATAATAATAACATTGTTAACAATAATTATAATAATAATTGATATTAATAATAACTAATAATAATAATACAATTATTATTATTATTATTATTAATCACCCTCTTAATTTTTTTAATCTCAACTAATCTTACTATTTTTAAGAAATGAGAAGATTGCATGGTTCGGTTGCATGGTCTTCCAGACCAGGAGAAAACCATGCATAGCCCAAAACTAAACCATAAATTTTAAAATCCAAATTTTTTCCTAGGACTAAATTCAAACCTCAACTAGGATAATCTGATACCATGAAAATAAATAAATAAATGATGCTATGGGGTCAGGGTGTGAAAAACAATCTATATTGAATTTCACCCATATATTTTAATAAAAATTAATATCCCAACATGATAATATACAATGAAAAATATTATGGTTAGTAATGAACACAAATTATTTTCTATGATGATAACAAATATATATCTTTAGTGAAAACATCACGGTTGATAGATTAAGTAGTTGAGTTTCATAATAGAATTTATGTGTTCATAATTGAATTAAAAAATGATATAACATTTCCTACTTCTTCAATAAAGACCACAGAATAAAATTAGAAGCATTGTAGTAAACCTGAAATAGAAATATTTCCACATGTAAATTAAATATGGGAGTTATAATTAGATTCTCCTTCATACACTCAAATGAAACTTCCAGTGGTGAATCCCGATGGAAGCATTTCTTTATTGGCCTAGGATGATAAGTTAACAAATATCTAATAGAACTCAAATATAGGCCAACTATAATAATAAATATGTATACCTCATAAACAATTTTTAACTCATTTGAATAAATTTTCACCTAAATTTTAAATTTATTCATATATATTCTTTGATGATAAATAACACTGTAAAAGGATATATATTCATCATTCCTTGATTTTTCACATTGAAATATTCCAATATAGATGGTTTTAATGAAGGAGTTCCAAACCCATCCCTAAATAGTCAGAACTGTCCACCTATAAGCTTTAGTAAACTGAATTATCATCGATAAATACATTGAAAATTATGATTTTATTAAATACCCAATACATAAAATCCGTAATTACTATTAATGAAATGATGACTCAAAAGGGAATTATGAAAAATAAATAAATTTCATTAATTAAATAAAATATATTTATTTAGTATATTCACATATTTCACCATATTTTTATATCACCTCCACTATAATTATATCTTAAAAAAATTCTGTCTTCCTTTAGCTAATCAAAATAACAACCAATCCATGATAAATCATATATATTATTCATTATTTATTGATTCAATCAATGATAATCATTACATAACCATAGAATCCCAATTTAATTCTTAGAAAATAATATTAGGTAATCCCAGAGAGATACAATATAGAATATAAAGGCCCTCTTCAATAAGTCATATTTGTAGAAAATAGTTTAAAATGATACGTTTATAACGTTGGTTATTTATAGATAATGTTAAAAATGGGTTTCAAGTTTGTTATTTCATAATATACATAGAAAAAAGTTAAGAAATGTTTTATAATAAATGTTAAAAAACCCATTTTAAAATAAGTTATGGGGATAATTGATGTTTAAAAAATGTAAAAAATGTAAAAGTTATTACAGTCTATTTTTTTTATTCACTTGATCTATCTGATTATATCTCCCATTTATTTACCTAAACCCTAAATTTCGTATTTATAGACATTCATAGGAATTGATATCATTCCTAATTTTTTATATTAAATAATTAAAATACCTCTTCCACTTTTGATATTTATCTATTTGTTTCATGTCTGTCTACAAATGTTTTCTTCCATCAGCATGTTATATGACTTCTATCAACCAATTAGTTGATACTCTACATAATTTAATCTATATTTTTCCTTTATTCAGCCAATTATTTTATATTATTATGTTTATTATATAAAAGAATTTAATATTTCATTTTATTTCTATTCTTCATTGAAAAAATGTGGAAAAGTTTTTTCACATTTTTTTAATTTGTTAAATTTTATATCTATAATTTTTTATTATGATATGATTTTTATACTTGTTATTATAGACAAATATTTTCTCTTCACAATAAAGTTTATGATTATATGTATTTTTTAATTTATTTATCACTTATATTCCAAATATTGTTTCATCCTCTGGAATTTATATTTTATTTCTATATTCATCTTTTGATATTCGAATTTTATAGTGATTTCTTATAATATTAGAATATATAAATATAATTTTGATTAATTATTTTGAAACAAGGTTATTTTTTCGTTATTGATTGACCCAATATCGGTGATTTATGTCATATTTTTATCTTTTATAGAAATTAAGATCAAAATATTTTTATAATTAACTTGGTATTTTATTCTTGTAGGCAGAATGTTTTTCTATAAAATAAATTGTTTAGTTTAGATGGGTTTTCTAGTTAATTTATCTGTTACATTCCATAAAATTTTTTATATTAGAAGATGATATCTTTTTAAATTATATTTAAATTAATATATATATTTATATATATGGATAATGATTTAATAATATTTATATCCCTATTGATTATATATTTATGAAAAATATTGTATTATCCTATCAAACACACACACACAAACATATTGTTATATATATGTTTATATTTTATAATAGATGATGAAGGGTATATTTTATTAACATGTAAATTATATATCAATGATTCAATCCCATAATTTAAGGTATTTAGGGTAATTATCACATTTTTAGGGTTTATAAATAAATTGGACAATATTCTGAAAATGGATTAATTAATGATTTTTAGGTTTTTTTACTCATATATGTAATTATATTGGAAGGCCATAAATTTTTATGTTTTTTTATATTTTTTAGGAAAAGTGTCATATTTATCATGAATGGGACTATTTTGGATAATTATTAATTCATATTTATCATATTCTAATATGTTTGATATAAACCAAAATGGAAAATAGTTATGATTACAATGTGTATTATGTTCTTAAATAATCTTAAAGTATACAAAAGATTTTGAGACAAATTGAGAACATTGATATGTAAAAATCATATGTATAAATTTTTATGATATAGAATCTTATGTATGAAGTGATATTATTAACTATACCTTCAATACAGAATTTTAGAAAAGTGAAACATGTTATGTATCAATTAGATTGAACAAAAATATTTTGTATAATGTAAATTTCTTATCTGTCTTCTCCATCATTAATTTTTCAAATATAAGCATCTTACATACACTAAATTATAATCATCATCTTATATATGGGTGTTTTTTATTCATAGGTAGTTGTGTAAGATGTTATTTTATATAAATTTTAAATAAAGTTACATATATTGAATATCAATATTATTGAAATCAAATAATATGATACTTAATGTTATCAGGGAATGAGTTGTGCCATAAAGAATCACTGATTAATTTAGTTACTAAAACTGTATTGGAGATTCACCTGAGATGAATAGTGATATGAAATAAAAAGGATTGTGAAAAAGGATTAAATTAAACTAGAAGACCTAGAAAACTATATATAGAAGATCAATATTCAATTGTCATGGGGTTATTATGAGAATAATTAAAGTTAGAAAATCCATATGGACAATTTCTATTATCCATCTCCCAAAAGTGAGGATTTGACCTACTAACATATGTACCTTTATAATATTTAGATAAAAAATTTGAGAAATTATATTTCCCCTTAGAGACTTTTTATTTCTAACACATTAACATATAATGATTTTTCTTTAATGAATTAATATCCTATTGAAAGCCCACCATTTTTTTAGGATAGATAAAAAATTTGAATGATATTTTATTAAATGTAATAATTAATTGGTTCCTATAATATGTAGATTAGTGGTCAATAAAATAATCAATTTTTCATTTCAATATAAATCAATTTTATTTATTCTCCCTCTTAATTTTTTTAGTGAATCTACCACATTGACTCCCATCACAAAAATTGATGGGGAAATACTCATTATTATTCAATAAAAAAGTGGTGATGATTTGATTACTTTATGATAAAATGTTTTTATTTTATTTTATAATAATATTTACTTAGTGGTTATGTTGATTAGTGTATGTGGTCACTGAAATTTCAATTTTACTAACTTATTTTTTATTTTCATCATTTAAACACTCCAACGTTATAATGCTATATATGGGGTGTATAACAATGTTTTACGAAGTGAAGGATATTTATATACATGAATATGTCTTATTGTGGGGTAATTAAAATTTCAATTGGTGGGTTTATAGTTATATGTATTGATATATACATTGATTAGAATCATGATATTTTTTATATAATGAATAATTATTTAACCATTTTGAATACTTGAGAACAATAAGAACTTCTAACTAAAATATTTTTCTTTTTCTTTTTTTCATTATTTTGTATTCATATATATATATCACATTAATTTTATATATCACAACTATTTTGGAATACTTTTATAATATTAGATTTATTAATAAATGGTGATTATATAAAATTATATTTTTTAGTGTCTAGGTGAAGAGATTGTCCCTAAGTGTCAATTATACCTCATATATGGGCCAATAAAAAATTAATTTCCCCTTAGTTTATGAAAAATAACAAAATTTAAACATTTCACCATTTCAAGGGAGTTCATATACATTCATACATTTTTATAATAAAACAAAAAAAAATATTTAAAAAACATAAAAAAATTAATTTTATTTAATATAATTTTTTATCTAGTAGAAGATTATGTTTTAGAGTGATTATTCATTTTCCTATCCTATTAACCATTTTTATGATTCAAGAATTGGAGATTCATTAAGGATTCAAGTTTAATATAATTTTTTAATTCTAGAACAGGTGAAAAAACATATCGATATTATTTCCACTTATTTGAATGCAATAAATTACTTATGTTTGGAATTAAAACTGAAGAATATTTAAGAATAATTAAATCTTTTTCGACCCTCATTTCAAGTTAATTTACTGATGGGGTCCATGAGTTCCCCACTTAATGATCTACCATATGAAATCTATTAGCTTTTTCAAGAAGTGGATTCTCAAGAATGCATGAAAACTAGTGCACCTATGGAATATCAATTAAAAATAAGTATTTTCGTACCATAATTCTTAATTTCAAGAAAACACTGCTACTGTGATATAATATTAAGAAAAAGTGGTGCAGATTGACCACCTACCTCCATCCATGTTAAACCACCTTATTGTGGCACTCAATAAAGAATAACAAATTCAATCTGATCTAATACATGGAGATAATATTATCTATAAATAATTTTATAATATTTAATTTAAGTATAATTGATTATTACCTCTCATTAAAATGATCTTATAGATCCATAATTTATATGGAAGTCCATGGAAGATGAAGAAGAGAAAAAAGATTCTCCTACTGAGATTGACACCCCAGTGGTCATGCTAAAAGAAATCATATTAAAAGATGACATACATTATAGGGAATATTTTTTATTGATTCAAGATTTTTCAATTCTATAAAAATTGAACTATTAAATAAATTATCCATTTTTATATTTTTTAGAACAAAAAAACTAAGAATTCCATCGAAGTTAAAGAGGAGTCCAAACAAGTTGTTTTGGTTCAAGAAACATATTGTATTCTCCCACACCATACATGTTATACTTAATTTATAAGGGGATAGATAAGATATACACTATATATGGGGTCATAATTAAGTATTGAATGATGAAGATCACTAAAATGAATAAGTTTTTGGGTTCATGGACCTGAAAATACATCCCCTTTTTAATAGAGATAAAATTCTAAAAAATTATCCTTACACATTATAAAATGCATCACACACCTGCATGTTAAAACCAATATTATTTCACATTTTTTATTAAATTTTATTTATAAATATTTAAATATATTTTTTATGTTTTATTTATTTATTTCTTGTATGTCCAAAGTGGAAGCAACTATAAGATTCACTCACTGGAGTCATGTTTCCAAATAAACCTAAGTTGGGAAATTCTTTCTCTATCTTCACCTATATTATTATTTTATTGATAATTGAGAATTAATTAGTTTTAGTTATATCATATGTTTTGTTAGGGAATTTCAATCTATTTTTGTAAATTTTTCACTTTTTTAAATATATTTATATTTAATATTACTTTTTTAGTTTTTATTTTTTAATTTTTTTTGTATGTTTTTTGGATCCTTCAAATTCATCCAAATAATTTGGGATATTCTGAATATCATTGTATTTTTATTACAATTATTGATTTCAATATCAAAATTTTAAAATAATACTCTTATAGATTTTTGTTTCTTGATTTTCAATATAAATATTTATGGAAGATGAATTGATTTTGAAATTCATTCTTACTATTACTATCAAAAGTAATTATACTTTCCCAAACTAAGAGTTTTATGAAAACTAATAAAATCTTATATACATCTATTTTTCCAAATAGTCATGGGTTATGTTATGAAATCCATAACTTTTCCTTTTTCTCTTTTTCAAAACATTTCGTGTTATTCGAATGTGTCAAATTTGATTGTAGAACCATTTTAAAATCACCATTTACATTAAACATATAATTTGGACTACCTTAAAATTTTATCCATAGTATGCCCCAAATACAGATGAAAACCTATTTTTGGTATCCATATTACAAGACATTCATACCCTTATACCGTGGTCTATAAGTTAATTCATGATTTTTGTTAACTTTTATATAGGGAAGGGGCTGTCTGGATTCCCCATGATATCAAATAGGTGATTGGATGGGGATCATTATAAGGTGGGTGATTATCACACCATTATTGAGTGTATAATATTTTCAAGAATTTTACATAAATTTACATCCAAACAATCACCATTTTTTTACAACTATATTAAAAATTAGAAACATTCCAACCCTTTGTGAGAAAACACACATATTTACGGGTAATGAAATATTAGGGAATTTTAATTTTTTCCCAAGAATATGTGATGTAATGAGAATTGAGATTTGGATAAAATTTATTAGAGTTGAAATATCACAATGTGATGTTTTTTATATAAATTATTTCTTATGAGGTGTTTCAAGTACGTGGGTGAATTTAGGGACATTCATGTTAATGTTTGGATTTTGGGATGGGGGTTTTCTCGATCACATGGATATTTCATATTTAATACAAAAGAACACACTATTTTTAATTTGGGGTTTATTTTAAGGTTTTGGAATTAGTTAGGTAGAACCACATGATCAAAGAATAACTAATGTATTAGATTAAGGGAACATCATGGTTCATCGAGTTTTAGAAAACCATGTGGACAAATGGTTAAAGGGGTTGCATCTTGACACAAGTTGAGATTTTTGTTTGGTGAAATTTTCTGAAAAATATTCATCCAACCATGAATTTATAGATAATTCTTCAAAATGGGGGATTTATTGTCCCCCAATTGAATATTTAACCATCCCCCCCTCTTTTCATCTCCTCCAGTGTGAGTGAATCTATAGAGTCCCCATTTCCCTTATTCACTTTTATTTTACCTTCACATTAGTGATTTCAGGGAAATGTTATGATATTTTTAAGGTAATTATTTATCTTATGACTCTATTATTTCTAGGCTTCTTTATTCTCTTAGTTTGTCTAGTTTCATTATAGAATATTGTGATGATTCCACCAATGAAATGTGAAATCCTCTCAAAATTATGAGGATTACGAAATGATTGGATAGTGGACTTATTGTAAGGGGATGCACACACCATTTCAAAATATTTTGTTGGAGGTATGTCACTATATGAATTTTATAGGTTTTAAAAAAACAATTGATGCAATTAGTGATCGATTAAGTGTTGGTTCTTGGGGTTTTTTCTCATAATGGTACCAGTAGTTTGTCATATACCTTCTTGGAATGTATAGATGTAGTTTCTATGAGTTGGTGGGGGTCATTATGTTGTTATTAATACCATCATGGAAGATTCTTGAAAACATTAGGAAATGGTTGATGATCTTTGATAAAAATTGATAACTCCATATGAGGTTGGTGTTTCCTAAAAATATCCCTATCGTATGTGACTTGTATTAATGTAACATGTGATATGTGGCCTCTCCACCATGTGTGAATGAAAATAAAACTAAAATAAATTGTTTTATTAAATTCCTTTGAAATAAACAATATTTCGTGGTCCTCTATAGCCCCTTGAGCCCCAGATTGATTCCTCATCCTCCAATGTACATGGTTTGACCATGAATGTTTATTATGAGATATATGAACCCTAGAGAATTATGAATATAGTGAATAAAACATTTTTTACCATTAATTAGTTTTCTATAAATTCTTTCAATTATTAAATAGTGATAAACTAAGAATTATATGTCTAATTATGCCATGATAGAACCATAAGATACATTTCTATTGTGGGTTTAGTTGACTAGTTTGTGGGGTAAGTATTCCTTTACCCCCAAAACATTTTGATTACCTAGGTGGGTATATCCGAGGAATGAATTATATGTATAATGGTCATGAGAGGGTCAATATAGGATGACATGGTAATTAACATATACACTATTCCTCTTCTCGAAAGTGATGTTGTTATAGAATTTCCAATAAGAAAAACTAGAGCATGATGTGTGTATGGCCTTGTTAAGGGATGATATTTCCTTTGAATGATAGTATTCATACTTAGTTTTAGAAGAAATATTGTGAACCCCATGTATGGTTTCATTGCATGATGACAGCTAGGATACCCCATATGTTTCTCTGATTTCATGCTTAAGCTAGATATGATTTGTGGAGGAACGATATTATGATGATATCCTAGCATAGATATGGATTTGGGATGGCCTCTTAAGGCTCCGATAAGGAAAGGGACTATGTGATGTGATAACATTGTGGTTTTTTGATATAGAATTCTAATAGTGTGCAATGTTCAAATTGGGTATGGATGATCTTATATGGTTCCCACGTCTATTAGAATTGGTGTTGTGTTTGGTGTGATGAGCGTGTATGATTGGGATGGATATTATAGGATAAACATTTGAATATATCTAGGCCTCAACTAATGATTATAGATTTAATTCTTAAGAGGCATGATCAGGAAATTTATGATGAGTTTGGGTAAGTGTCCAACATGTCTCATAAATATGTGATGTATGATTCAAGAATACGGGATTAAATACCAGACATATTTTATTTTTCTTGTATGAGGTGTGTGTATATCCTCGAGTTCCATTAGATGTGACTAATGTTTGCAGGAAGGGATGAGATAATCCCCTATGTTATCTGATGATATGATATTCACTTTCATGATAGTATCATGTATTCCCATGAGGACTTCATCAAATTACTTATTCATTTAGATAAGGTGCAATTATGAACCAGAGTTTCATGATTATATGAGACCAGTGATTCATGGGTAATGAGATTTTTCCCATAGTTTTGGATTTTAGATTACATTATTAATGGTTTTAGAATGTTTTCCCGTTTTTCATAATGATTTGATGTGATTCATGATTTCAGGGCTATGTGTGGGCATTCCCCAGGTGCCTAATGACAACGTGACATGAAAGGTTATTGTCCATCACTTAATGAACGATATATAATTGATCCCATGTGTAATTTTAGATCCCATTGATTGATGGGGATTATTTTATTCCACTTAAATTTGTTTTTATTTATTCTAATCATATTACAAGTTCATGCACTTATTTATTGGTTATGTGAGGGACACCATTGCTGGTTTCTTACTATGTTTTTCTCACACCCTTCTTGGAAACTGCTTCCACATTGGTACCCAAAAAGACTTCATGATATTATTTCTAGGTAAGGAGAGTCCTAGGATAATTTGATATATCTAGAGTTGAAAATTAGGAATTTATATACAATGATTTGATGAGTCTCAAAAATGGTAGTATTGCGTCCTCATATGTTTCTAATTTTTTTAAATATTTTATACGCATACAACATAGAAGATGATCAATTAGGATGTATTAATGTATTTCTTTATATTTTTTAAATAACATGTACATGTTTTATTTTTCCCACGTACACTCATTATTTATGTTGAGGTTGTTTAGTTATTTTCACACTCTTGTATCACTCAAATATTAGGTTATACATTCCCCATGGTAACACCTTAGATCCTTTATACTCGTTGGAAGCCTCTGGGATATGGGGACGCATGACTGAGGTCATGTGAAACCCCAACCATAATGTTAATGAATAATCTTAGACCATGGGGATTTCAAAAAGTAGTATCAAAACAACTTTTACTTTTTATTAATATTTATGGTATCAAAGAATGGTAATAGGGAAATTTCATAACTTATGATGGAACTCAAACTAGTGTGTCATTAAAACTACTCATGGTGGGATGTATAAGATTCCAGGGATATGGGATTTTTTTTTGATTTTCTCTATTATAATTGGGATATTTATTCAAATATTCTGGCTCTATTTTAATTTTATTATTATTTTTTCTCTTTTCCCATTGTGAATAGTCTTGTGTACATGCATCTATTTTGAAAGTAGGATTAAAACAAAAATCATGTGTTTGTGTGTAATTTATATCATTTCAAATGTGTTTTTGGTTGTTTAATGTGTCAAAAAAACACATATAGTTTTTTCCATATAACATGTTAATATAATTCAACTCATTTGAGTCACAATAGTATCTCAATTGATATTTCATATTGATATTATAGTGAAAAGTTCAATGGAAGTATTTGTATTTTTCCTCTATGAAAGGGTTTTAAAGTGACCCTTAGTGGGACTTTATATAAATTAAATTCCGTAGAAATGGACCCCTTGTTGGTGATTGCAGATATAGTTTACTTAATTAGTGTTCCAAAAATAACATGTACTTTGTTTTCGAATATATTTTCATGGGGAAAATCTATGTGTTTAAACAATTTTTCTATGGATTCACTCAATTCAAATCATTATATGGTGTGGTTTTTATATGAAAGAATTTATGAATTAATCCTCGATGGGGTAGTTTGGTATTCAGATAAATAGTGTGTATTGGTTCTGAAAGAGGGGTGGTTGACTCAGCATGTGGTTCTTGATATGTATATGTGTTAATCCTTATGTTGTTTTGTCAAAATATGAGTTTCCTTTTGATAGTTATGATGGTGGAAGATTTTTTATCTCATGAGATATGACCTATATGATACATGGTTGTTCAGTTAGGATTGAAAGCCTTGTTTCCTTGATATATAGCTATGTGTAGTGGTGATTCAAGGGTATTATTTAGTTGTATGATGTTTTTCCTACTTTTGTTGAGATGGGTGGTTATATATTATGGTATCCTAAGAGATGGGTTAAGTTAAAAACATGAGTTCCCTTAGATAATTGAAGCATGTGAAAATTATTTTTGTTGATATTGATTTAAGGGACGTTCTATTAGATATATTATACATGTTTTGAGATTTCATATGTATTATAGGTTATGACCCAAACATTAATATCTAATATTGGAATAGTGTGGGTATATTCTTGAGGTTTTGGGATGATGCATGGGTGGTGGGCGATTTTGGTGGTGGCGTAGGCATGGGTGATATGTTAGGATTTTTTAAAATAAATAAACCAATATTGATCTCTATTATATGAGATTTTATTGTTGTAGGGAATGGTTTTTGGATTGGGAGTGTTAATATAGATTTGAGGATGTGTGACTCATTGAAGCATGAGTTAGATTATGTGATCATTTGGTATATGAGCATACACCTGTTGGGTTGGATGATAATGAGATGAATGATGGGTTAGAACCTATGATATAGTTCCTAATGGAGAAAACTTCTTGGGAGGATTAGAGTAATGGTTATCATTGATTTTTGGGAAAAACATTGAGGAGTGAAGGAAATTTTTTGTCAGTCACATATAGTGCCTTGTGGTTTTTATATTAATGAGTTGTCATGTGAAGGATGAGACCTAATGGATTTAGTTTAATTATTATGGGAATGGTTTATTGAGGTTTTTGATGAGACTGGGATGTGTCCCTTAGTGTTAAGAGGGGATGCTGGAAATGGATTGGAGTACTGTGGTATGGTCGATTTGATCCTATGAATTAGAAAGTGTTATTAGAGATGAGTGAGCATGTCATGGGAATATAGAAACATAAGTGACGATGGAACAAGTTGTGGTTTCACCTGAGGAGTTTTATAAGGGATTCCATCTGATGGGGAGTGAACCCTTGGATATTGGAGGTTTTGTCCCTAATCAGGGATGGAAGTTAGACAAATTATAAGGATTACATTTCTAGTGAGCTGGGAATGGGTAATCATTGGTTCAATTTTTTGGTAGTTATGAGTTAGTGGGATGTCAACATCAAGTCATTATATGTGATAGTTGAAGGATCATGGATCATATAGAATTAGAAATTTTTATTTATTGGAGTAATGATAAAGATACTACTATATCAGGTAGCACTATATCATTCATCGAGGTAATGCCCTCATGTTGGTAGGGTCATGTATATGATGATACAAGTTAATGAATTGTTGAAATCACACTAATATATTTGCGTGCTGGTGGATCCAAAAAAATTGTTTATTATTAGACTCCAAATTTTGTATTTTCAATGAATCTAGAATGTTTTCATTGATCATGGTTATGAATTAATGTGATTTTAGAATGAGTTAGATCAGTAGTTCAATAATGATCAAGGTGAGAGTATAAAGGATTGTGAAGATTTTTCTTAATGAGATTTAAATTATAAAATTACATCATGTTTCCAATAAGGAATTAAAATTAAGAATTTATATGATCCTTCGATGCCTTGGGGTAAATAAAAAATATTAACCCAGTGATGTGATGAAAAGATAGGTGGGTATGAATGAGAATTTTTTTTGAATAGTTGTCCAGATGAGTAGTGAATAAATATTTTTATGAAATAGAATGTTGTGAGAAGAAAACCATGTAGAGTATGTATTTATATTAATTGAAATATGTTTTTTGATGCTGATTACTATGGCAGAGAGAACCATGGTTTTGAATACACTTTTATTAAAAGATTATAATGCTAGGGAGAACTATAATTCTAAAGAGGAATTAATTTTTGAAACTATGGAATATTAGGATAGATAATTGTGGTTGATCTCCCTTCCAACATTGGAGATGGTTATGAGTGTTTAGCTCAACCATTTTTGTTCAATGCATTATGGTGTTTGCAGTTTCATAGTGGGAGCTTGTTTTGAATTTCATAATAGGATATGATGAGTGACTGATGAAATGAAAATTGATATAGGTTAGGATTAAAGGATACAAATTACTGAAACTTCTTAGGGATGATAAGATATATAATGTGGAAAATAGAAATACTTGCGTCTTTCTACATTGAAAAATTAAAAGTAAATTTGAATTTCAGTCCCAGTGTAGAGGATATTTTGATAAATTTTTCTGGAATAGATTTTGAAGATTTAATTCATCTAATTGTGTAATTTTATCATAATTATGGATGTATGAGAGGTTATTATGGTTCTTAGGTTAATGATGAGATCTTAAGATTTTTTTTTAATTTTATCGGAGGTTTCCCCTATAAAATGGATACCACATGTTTGTGGTAAATGATTACAATAAACCATTAAGATAGTTTTTCCATTCATGTTGAGGCATATGGAATGTACATGGAAAGGGAGAACCATTCAATGTAACAACACATATTTATACTGTTTTTCAAAGGGAGTTTTAAAGATGATCCATTTTTTTGTAAATTGTGCAGCCAAACCATGTGAGGGGGTGTGCATCATGACAGTTCAGGCTACAAGGGTAGTTCATAATTTATAAAATCATTTATAAAAATCATTTTTCATCAAATAATATAGAAAAATTAGGAATTTATGCTCCCCAATCAAGTTTTTATACCCTCCTATCTTCTCTTATCCTCCCATGTATAAAATATATGGGAGTAACCATCTACCTTATTCACATGAATTCCTCATAAGATGAATTATTTTAGGGTTATTCAATAATGATTTAATGGTAATTACTTTTCCTATTACTACATTCTAACATCCAACTTTTGTCCTCTTTTTTGGACAGGGTTTGGGTTTGGGATTCATTATGATTCGTTGGTGCATGATAGAAATATCTAAATATAATGGGGATTATGTATATCTTGGATAGATGAAATTCTAGGAGGATGAAAACATATTACATCCCACTATTTTGTTATAGTTGTGTATCCATATTGATTTTATAGGTTTTTAGATTGAAATTATTGAAATTTTAAATTGGTTGTGGTCTATGTGCTATGTATTTTTGTCATAATTGTGTCAAAAATGTACCATAGACCCTCAAGATGTGGGTTTTTATGGTTTAGATGTGGTGGGATGGTCTGGGGATTTGTTATTCATATATGAATGGTACTTTGTAAGACAATATTAACAATAGGTGTCAAAGCATCAATTTTAATGAATAAGTCTATAGGAAGTAGATGTAGCCAGAACATATTCTGATGGTATATGATTTTGGATTTTCTAGAATATGATATGGATTATCACCACCTTGTCAGATTATCTATAAATATAAAATGATTTGTTTAATTTGATTATCATGAAATGAATAATGTGAATAGTTTCATGACAATCCTTTTAGACCTAGCTTAATTATTCGATAACTAATTTTTGAGGGCAGGGACCTCAATGTTTTTTAGGTTATATGAACCATATTATGGTAAGAAATCAATGAATAAATAATATTAGACCCTATGATAGGTACCCACATCACCATTAAAGTTGTAAATATTGATGGATTGATAATTATTGGATCAAGTATTGCGAGACAAATAATTGGGATACCTTGTAACCAGGGATCTAGTTGACTAGAGTGTGGCGTGATTATTCATCCCCCTACTAGAATATGATTTCCTTGGTGGGAAATACGTATTTAGAAATTATATGTTTTTTGGGCATGTGAAGACTAACATAAGAAAAAATAGGAAGGGGTGGGAATTATTCCAACCCTTCATAGTGATACAATTTTTGTATTTCTAGTCTTTTAAATTAGACCATGAAGTAATAAATATCTTTTTGAGTGAAATTTTTTCTTGTGAGTTTTATTATTTGACCAAGAGTTGGAAAAAATATTGAAGAAACCATTTTGGGGTTTTTGAACATGATGTGACTTGTGGGACTTTTGTGGGTTTCCCAGTTTTATATTACCACTTTAGAGGGTTAGTTTATCTAGTCTAATATAATGATATTCAAGAATGGAAGTTGATTTAGAACAAAATCAAATGTATTGGATTTGTTAAGGTCATAAGAGACGAGAGAGAATTCCGGGTGTTGGGTATGTGGTTACATTGAAAAGTGATCGAGATGGTTCTAGAGGACACTATAGGACACCTATGCTGGGGAGAGAATGATATATATGGTCTTGGAATGATGATCATTTGTTATTGATAAAATATTAAGGGATTATTATTGTGAGTATCGTTATATTATGAGATGTGTATCAAGGTGCGAGCTAGGCCTTGAGTGATGAGTCTATGATATGTGAATTAGAGGCCAGCCTAACTAATGTGTGATGGGTTTGGGTGAGTTTCAAATACGTGTGAGGATTATTTGGTGTGTTTTTCATGTGATGGGTGACAATTCCATGATATATTTTATGTTTCTTGGATGGATATTATGTATTCCCATCAGTTCAAGATGATGTGACTGATATTTTTTGGTATGGAGTAGGTACTGTAACCACCCAGAATTTAACTATATGTTTTTCTTGAATTAAATTTTTTAAATAGAATTTTTGACATGAAATACCAATGTTTAAAAAATGATATATTATAGATATTAAATATCATCATTAAGAGTTATTAGTTAAATTGGTTAGTATAAATTAATGCATCCCAATTGAGAAAAATAAATGGAGGAAATTAAATATGGACAGAAAAATATAGTGTTCAAATCCTACTAGTGCAATATTATAAGGTAGTTTGATTTACTAGGGTTTTTTAAAGATTAATCCCAATCCAATCATGGGAAATTAGAATTGGAGTAAAACCGTATAAGGGATAAGTTCATGCTCATGGACATAGCCACAAGATCCATAATAGATGAACATCCACTTAAACCTAAAACCAAGGATTATTTTATTCTTTAGTCTTACGTGGAGATCAAATAGGTTTATATATGTATAAATAAGGATATATAAAAATGCTATAAAATACTTTTAGGTTATTATATATAAATAAGCTTAATACTGTTCTCAAATTCATTTATTCTAAATTCACATTATATTAATTAAATGTATTTTAATACAGTTGTAATTTTATATCAACAAACTAAATTTATATTTATTTAATTATAATATAATATATTAACACTATATTAACAAGTAATATTTATGAAAAAAAATAGTTTGTATACCAAAAATAATTTTTCTATAGAAAAACTTTTCTCAATTTTTATAATTGTAATTTAAAATAAAATTTATAAAATTTAGTATTTTAATCAGAAAAAATTAAATAATTTATGATCTTATCATGTCTATTTAACTTAGGTATAATTTATTGTATTTTTCTAAAATGATTTATATTTAGGTGAAAAGTGCATAAAACTATTTTTATAAATAACACGACATTTATTACATTATTGGTTTATATATAAGAATTTTAAATTTGTGAAAAAAATACAATACCAAATATACATTTTCTCACTGACATAGAACATTAATTAAAATAATTTAGAAACTAAAATTTTACATTTTAAAATATAATTTATTTTTTTCAAATTATTTTAATACATTATAAATTTGGTAAAAAATTATATTTTTGTCAATTATATAATTTTAATATAATAAAATGACACCCTTATTTATATTATTCATTTTAAAATGATTGTAGGAATAATATTTTATTGTTTTTGTAAAATATTTTATTTTCCGATGAATATTGAAAAATATTACCTTTTTCCAAAACAATGATTTTAAACTTATTAATATCTATAAGAGACTTGAAATTTTATAAAAATATTTAGTTATTTTATGGAAAATTTTCATTCATCTTAAGGATATTTTTTAGATTTATAAAACCCATGATTATCCTTATAAAATAAATACAATGTTTTAATTCTAATTAAACCCATTTTTGGTGTTTTCATCTAATCAAACATTATTTTGGTAAAATTATGGGTTTCCATGATTTTAATGAAACATATATTTTTTCATAATATGAAAATATATTTCAATGAAATCATAAATATTAATAATCTTATCAGAAACATAAATTATAATCTCAAAACAAACTTTTTCTAAGGAATAGGTTTTATGTGTTATGTTTGCTGATAATATAATTAATTTCTATAACTATTATTAATTTTATAATATAAAATTATTTATAAATTTAAAATAATTTTATAAAAATTAATAAATATACTTATTTTTAATTTTCCCTACTATAATTTGTTACCATGGGTGAAAGTTGATTTACAAAATTAAGACAAAAATATTGAAAATGGTTTAAATCCTATGCATGTGGCAAGAACACATGAAACCCATTAATGAAATTGAAATTTTTTGGAGATTATAGAACATAACTGTTTTTCCCAAACCATTATTGGATATTTTAAGAGGCGTTAACATTGGTTAATGGAGTGATATTACAAAAAAATAAGGTGTATTCACAAAAGTTCCATTTCCTTCACCTATAAAAGGGATCTACTCCTCCCACTATCTCCACCCACTCTAAATATTTTTATTAACCAAAGTGAATGAAGAGTATCTAAAAAAAATCCACCATGACTTTGATTCTTTTTCCAAACGAAAAGAATAAACCATGTAAACCTAAAGATGTACCAAAGGCAGAACATCCAAGGGAGAGGTAATACCCAAAATCCAAACATTCTAGTTTGTTTCTTATTATACACCCCTAAGGACCCATATATCATATAAGTATTAATAAAACAATAATTTTTACCATAATGATGTTTTTTATAAAAATAGATAATCAATTTTACCAAATCCCCCAAAAATATTGAGAAAAACGTAAATTTGGAATTGTGTGTGTGAGGACTACCACCTCCATGAAAAATGATTTCAATTTTCCAAAACCAACATAAGTGGTGGGTTAAAAAAGATATTTTAAAAAATAATTTCATATTCCTGACACAATTAATACATTTTAATACTAATATTTATCATTCTATATGTGTGAATAACAAGAAACTTTCGAGTAAAGTTAACCACAAAAAATTATTTTATTAGGAAACCTTTATTAATTTAGTGTATTTTGGAATAACCATTGAGAAAATATATATATTTATATAATTTAATAATTTGGGATATAAAACTAAAAAATTATAGGGATAATGGAATCATTTTACAACATCATTGACAAAAGTCAAGAATTAGAAAGTGTTATGATGAAATTAACCAATAAAATATGAGTATCATATGTAGGTAGGTAATAAATTAAAAAAATAAAAAGATAATAAATGGAAAATATAAAATTAAATATATTTTATTTATTATCTTGGTTATTTATATAATGAAAATTATTTAATTATTCGGGATGCCAAGGTGATGGAGATACAGGTTTTAGACAAGAAGGAAAGTGGTTTTCGTGACTCAAATTCTTTTATTAGGTAATAATCACACTTATTTTTCTATTATAATTCAAGACTGGTCTATTATAAATTATAATTATTCTATGATTTATTTCCAACTTATTTCATGGGAAATCATATTTCACACTAAAGAATAATTCTTTGATGATTTTATTTTAATCAAATTTCATTTTTCTTAAGAATAATTCCCATATCTTTTAATGTAATTTTCTACATATCCATGTTTTAAAATTATTCCAATGATCATATTTCCTTACTAGATTCATAACTTTATTATGTCTAATAATACTTTTTACTCATTTATTATTTTTAAAACCAATTTTTGATCATCCAATTAACAATGCATGTTTTTTAAAAACTTTTTAAAAGTCTTACTAAATACATTTAATTATATTATTTACCATTATGGGTTTGTTAGATTGATATTTTTTATATTTAAAGTATTATTTATTAATAACTATTTATAATAAGGTTTTTAAAAGTAATCTATATGCCTTCTTAAAAACATAATGTAATTTATTCTTTATCATTTATGACAATGCTTAAACAGTTTTGTGAAAAGAATTATTTTCACTTCTATTTTTTCTCCAAGGTTTTTCTCTAGTGAATTATTGTTTTAATCATAATTTTTTTGTATTTTGTTACAAATCCATTTTTTAAATGAATTTTTTATATCCTATTATATCTCAGGGTCTTGTTATGGTTAATGTTTATCAAACATTTTTTTTCTACATGGTTTCATTAAGATGATTGATTTTTAGTGGAAAAATATATGGTTGATGATGGGTGGGTCCTATATGACCCTATAATGTAATGGTTTATATTTTAATCTCATGATATATTCAATAATTTGATTAATTAGTTTTTTCTCATAGGGATGTGCATGATGGGTGATGCCACATTTTCAGGTGGGGACATAATGTGTCTGTTCACATAAGCATATACATAATGAGTTTTCTCATAAATTATTTCCTATACTTAAGGTTTTCCTACATTAAAAAGTTATATATCTAATTGTGAACAAATTTCAGGAATCATTTAATTTCAATGAAATTCCATTTTTCATAATTTTTTTTAAATGTATTTCATGCTTTTATGTCAATATCACATGTTATATTACCATTGGCATGTATTATGTGACATATAATATGATTTATGTGTCCTTAGTTGTATTATTATGATAATATGTTTATATAACATGCTTTATGATTATCATCCTTGTTATTTTATCTTTTATTAAGATATTCACCTTATCCTCATGTTCTCCTCCATTTTTTAATTTCTTACATTCAAAAAAATAATTTCATAATATATCCTCTAGAGGAAGTTGATTATAGAGAACCATTTTATTGTGTTGATAAGTAAAATTTTTACGTAAAAAATATCTAATATTATAAGCCTTTTATTCCTTGGTTCATGCAAATGATGTGATATTTTTATATAAAAATCATGATTTTGTTTCACTATTTATGTTATGTTATACTTTTGATGTTTTTAGGGTATTAGATAAAGGTTTAGTAATCCTTTTATAAGATTGAAGATAAATTTTTGAAAACAAAAGGGAAATGATTTAGGTATATGTCTATGTGTATGATGATATCCTAAATGTTTTTTAATGTAGAGAATTTATGGTTTTCCTAGGAATTACATCTATACTTGGATACTACAATTTGATTCATTATATAGAACAATTGTAAATAGGGGTTATAACATTAAAGATAATGTTTTGGGTATTAACTTATTAGTTACATGATGTGAATCAAATAGGCCTAACTGCATACCTAGTTTGACACTCCTATGAGATATTCATTGGTTGATCACAATGTATTTTGGATACACTATAAGGGATATAATAATGTATCCTAGGCCAAACTAATATTTAAAAATGACAAACTAAATGAACTATATACCAATGTTTTAATGTTAAAGAATGAGGTGGTTAAGGGTTGAATTACTTTTATGATAATAATAATTCCCCTATATTGTATCAGTTTAATGACTCATGTAATTCCTTTTTATGTACTTGTTGGAACTAGAAGGAATTATTGGTATGAGGGAAAATATGGATATTACCTTAAGGATAAAACCATAATAATTTTAGTTGATGTGATCAAACTTATGATATTTCCAAACTAGCTGTCATTAAATATGATTAACCATATGGACATAGTTAAAGTGCCAACCAAATCAAATGAGAGAATGATATATCCAAAATAAAGATCCTAGTGATGATGATGATGATGAATGAAGGAATTATTAATTTCACATGTGTCAAAAATAGTTGAAAAGGAACCATGGTAATTTCATTAAAGGGACTATGAGGTGATTTACTTATGAAACAGGGGGTATTAGAGAGTCATAATACCATATGAAGATTAATAAGTAAGATACAATAATTGGATTGTAAAACTTGTGTTTAAAATTCCTACTAAATACCTGATTTCTTATGTGTAATGTTCTCAGAAATTTCCCAATATACTTTAACAAATCCATGGGTGATGGAAATTTATGCATGAATAACCACTCCAACCAATGGAATAAGGTCGATCATGTTCAATTACTACTAGTAAGGTGGATTGAAGTAACTAATATGAGATCATTATTCTAGCCACTCAGATTTTACTATATCATTTCTATGTGTTCCACTAATACTTTTTGTAATTTTTTTTTCATTTCAAAATTCAGTTTTATATAATTCTTATTATGAATCTTTTATATTGATTTGACTTAATGGATTAAATATTTCATAATGGAATCCATAATCGCATATAATGGTTAGAAAAACCCCAAAATCACCACTATTAAAAAATGGATGGGGGAAGAAACAATAACCATTGTCCACCATTGGGAGATATTAATGTCACAAGAATAGTAGTCAATGGGAACAAATCATCTTCATCATCATCCATCCAAGCACCACCAGTTAATGTATACCTCAATATTTACAGATAATGTCAAGTCTTCATGTAAATGATGTATATATAATATAATCCTTCTATAGTCTAGCATCATGACACACTGATAAGGAAAAAAGGTGTCCAACTAGTGACCTCAATGATTGGGGGAGTTAAAGAACCATGTTCAATGGACTACAAAATGTGATACCATGAAGTGTGTGAAGGAAATAGTATGGGGCATGTAAGACCATGATTAGACACATGAAAAGACCCAAAAAGAGATTGTGGGGAAGACTCCATCCAACAATAAGATTTTTCCAAAAGTGTTTTATGTAATGGGAAGTGAAAATACTAGTGTAACAATAGGTGAAGTGATCAATAGTTATAGGTGGAAGATGGAAGCAAAGACAAGGGAGAAGATGAAGAGGGGGTAGGCTGGTGTAGTGAAGAAGTATACTCAAAAAGGTTCATTAGGTATATGAAATTGGATCACAATTAGACTTATATTTATGAGTATTATTCTTCATCAAATTCATCATTTAACCTCATCTTTATTCCAACACTTCCATTTTGAGGATCTTTGGTGGATGAAAGATATGTGTATGTGATATAGATATTTTAAAAATAGGGAACTATGTATCATTCCTTAATCCCATTTATTATACTCTATCATTACAAATAGGATCTATGAACTCAAAAAAAATAAATATTTCTTCACAACAACCTATGAGAGGTATTTATCTCAAATGGTTAGTAATGAACATGATATTAGGATTATAATTATTATCAATAAGTAGAAATGATTGATACCTCATTAGAATTTTAAATCTTGAGTCATATTTCAAATACCCATAGATAACATAGTTAATAAGTAATAATTAAAAATGTGAGGATGTAATTTATATAACGAGAATAATATAATGGCCAAATAATTCACTTTATTTTATCCATGAATAAATATTTTGTTAATACCCTGTTTCACATGAAATCAAAACACTAAAATGAAAAAATTGAAATATTTTTAATATTAAATACGACCATTAAAACATATCCATTAAATTATATGGTATAAATTAATGCAGGCCTATGAAAAAACATTAATGGAAGTGGGACAAAATGGAATACTAAAGAAAAAATATTTCTTACAAGTCTTACTTGTCTATGCTAAAAAGGGAGGATGATTATTTATATGTTTTTTCCTAGATTAAGAAGATGACAAATTTTATCAATTATGGTTTGATCAAAACTAAATAAATAAGAAGATTAAGCTTACAGAGATTTCCAGAAGATTCATGTATACTCAACCACAACCTAATACTACAACCATATCTTATTAGATTTATAAATCACACACAAAGATCATAAGGTGATAATTAAATATAAATTAGGATTATATGTAAATATAATAAAATATTTATATGAATGGATATATCATGATTTTTTAACTTTTCACAAGTTTATTTTTTATAAATACACATAAGGTGAAAAAATATATTTTTTAGAAATTATAGTTTTGCAAAAAAAGGAACTAAATTTATTTTTGTTGAATAATATCAAGTTATATTAACACTATATTAATTACTAATTTATAGTAAATAGAATAGTTCATATACCAAAATTCATTTTTCTATAAAAATAGTTTCCCCTATATTTTTTGTTATTAATTAATAATAAAATTAAAACAATTTAGGAATTGAATTTGGAAAAAATAATTTCATTTTAAGATTTATCATGGCCATATTATCTTAAGATAAATTTTGGGATTAATTTGAAAAGATGTGTTTTTCATGGAAACAATGAAAATACAATTTTTACAAAGTGTATTACTTTGATGAAATTATTGGATTCAAATTGTCCAATGGAATATTATTAATCTTATCTATAAGGAAAATTATTTTATTATAAGTTAATTTATAATAATTTAATTTTTTTTTAAATGTAAGAACGGATATTTGACATTTTAAAACATATGTTCTGATTTTCAGAAAAATATTATTTTAATACATTAGAAATTTAGTGTTTAAAAAGTATTTTATATCACTTATATTATTTTAATATAATAAAAAACATATAAATCTTTATTAATCATGTGACAAATACCTAAGAATTCATTTTTCATATTTGTATAAAATAATTGGTTTATAATTAAATAGTGAAAAAATCATTTCTTTTCTAATAAGGTGAATTCTACAATATCAGTTTATAAAATGTGAATTTTAATTTTAAAAAAGGTATTATTAATTTAAGAAATGATTTTATTTTATTTATATATAAAGTTTTAAATTTATGAATTTTTTTTAACATTTTAAAATAAAATTCATATTTTAATTTAATAAAAATATGTATTATGCCTTTTAAATTAATCATAAATTTTTAGGTAAAATAATTTATTGGATTGATTTTAGATCCAATTTTTTTATAATAAATCAATTTATTTTTTTTAAAAAATAGTAATGATAATATCTCACACATAAATTTAAAACTCAAAATGATCTTCTTTTAAGAATAATTTTTTCACATTTTGTGTGCTAATAAAATAATAAATTTATCTAACACTTTTATCATTTTATTTCATAAAATTATTTCCATATTTAAAATTATATTTATCATATTATTAAATAATTCTTGTTTTAAATTTTTTTCAAATAAAATTTGTTACCACGAGTTAAGGTAGAGTTACTATGGTAAGGATAAATTAGAGTAAAATGGATAAAAACTTATGAATGTGGACATAACATGTGAAGAAATTTTACTATATTGAATGGTGGATGTGAATTTATACTTTATTGCATTCACTAAACCATTGTTTTCCATTTTTCGAACCTTATGACCAATGTAATGATGTGATATTATTCAAGATAATGATTATTTAAAAAATTTACCTTTCATTCACTTATTAAAATAGACCACCACCTCCCCTACAATCCACCTGTTGAAAATATTTGGGTTAACAAAAAAATGTGTCCTAGTTTCACATCAACACCATCCCCAATCCTTTTAAGACATCATCTCATCAAAATACTGTGATAAAGAGTTTAATGGAGATACCTAAGGGAGAAAATCCAAGGGAGAGGCAATAATATCAATCAAACAATTCCAGTTCTTCAATTATTCTACATCCATCAAGTCACATCTATCTATGATGGTATGGTAACAATTTCATTTTTATCACGATGAAGTTATGTTATACATCCATTTTAAATCTTCATCTAAAATAATTGAGAAAAGGAAAATATCACTATGTGTGTGTGTGTGGATTTCTATCTCCATGGGAATTGGGTTCTATATTCCATCACCATATTAAATGGATGGTTATAATAGTTTATTTAATTAACTAATTAAATTTTTACTCCAATAATTATATATAAAGTTAATATTCTGAATTTTATAGGAATCATTAACAAGGAACGATCATAGTAAATTCAACAACATTAAATGGACTTATCAAGGTACCTTTATGGATTTTGGTATTTTTATATAAAAACTCAAATTATATACATTTAATTATAATAGAATAATAATAGACATAAACCTCCACAATTTGGGAAATCATGAATTTTTTTACAACACCTTTGACCATGGTTAAAAAACTGAAAGTGTTATAAATAAATTAACTGAAAAACCATGTGTAATCGATGAATGATGAAATAATATTAAAAATAAATAATTAAAAATTAATAAATTTATCATATAAAATTATATATATTAATATGTTTTTTGGAAAAATATAAAATTAATTTATTTTATTTATTTAGAAATTTAAGTGAAAGTAAATAGTGCATTCATACACAATGATAAATAGTTTTCATGAATAAATTATTTTCCTTGGAACATAATCACTCTCACTTGTATATTTACAATGAATATTGATCTATTATACCATATAATCATTTATGTATGTATTTAAACCTTATTTCTATGGAAATAATATTTCACACCAATGTCTTCTTCCTTGATCACCATAATGTTTCACCATTTCTTTTATGGGATTTTTCTCTACACCCATGTTTAACATTCCCAAAAAATTTCCATTCCATATAAAAAACCCAAATTATTTTCGTCCCTAATGAACCATCTTCTCCCATTATTCATTTTCAAAGATAGGTCTCCTTTTACCTTTAATGATGTTTGATTTCTTAAACACCTAAAATTTTTAGTAAAGGATTTATTTACATTATTTACAACTATATATTTTTTAATATTATATTTATTTACATATTTTCAAGGTTTGATTACTTGGTAATAATTTTAATAAGGTTTTAAATATTCCTCTATTTATATTCCTAAATTTTTAATGAAAATTTCAATTTTCTTTTATAATAATTTTTAAAAGAGATTTTCAAATACTTTTTATTTGCACATATTTTTTGCCACCAGTGTTTATATTTCATGAAGTGATGTGTTAATAATTATCTATATTTTATTATGTTATAAATAATTTTTGAAATTCAGATTTTTTATTCTATGATTTCTAATGATCATGTCATGGGATATGTTTAATTAGCCTATTCGTTTTCCATGAGTTCATTATGATGATTGATTTTAATGGTATAGATATGAATAAATGATGATGATGGGTGGGGTCCTAAATCACCCTCCCCTTAATAATTTTAAATGTATATATACTCATAAAATATGTCATGTAAATAATGACTTTGTTAAAATAAGGATTATTATGGCAGGTTTTATCACATTTTCAAGCGTGGACATTCTTGGTTTTTTCACAAAGGAATGGGCATAATGAGATTTCTCCAAAAGGTATTCCTATTACAATAGGTGTTCTTTATTCAGTTGTTATTTATCTGGATATGCTAAATTTTATAATGCATTTAATTTCCATGAAATTCAATTTTATTATCAATATTCCCTATTTATTATTTATTACACACTTTTATGTATTCATCACATGTTATATGATCATTGATACCTATTTTGATACATTTTATATCTTTTATTCTTCCTTAATAATAATATTTTTATCTTACCTTTTTATAATATGTTTTATGATTAACATATATGCTTTGGGATATTTTATAATGATAATCATGTCTTCCTAATTTTTCTCCTCTATGTCTATGACATGTTACATTGTGATATCTTTTTCCCTTACTGAGCATCTGAGCTCACCCCTTTCATAAGATTCTGTTACATAAGTTATGAAAATGATTTTATTTTTTAGAATTCTAATAAATGGTCAAGATGAATCCTATTACATAAAATTTTATGAAATTTATTTAAAATAATATGTTTATGTAGGTAAAATAAAAAAATCTAAACCTTTCAGTCAGTGAGTTGCGGAATGGGTTTGATATGTATTTTATAAATCATGATATTATTTTATTATTTATTTTATGTTATAGATAGGCCATTATAGGCACACCCCTAGGTTAAATGAATATTTGGTATATGTTCCTATATGGGGAGTACGTAGGCCCCCCCATGTTCAAGATTATCTAATATGATATTCCAGGGGGGTTAAAGTATGCCCAAAAGATTGCTAATGATATGTAATTAGTGATTATTATGGTGGAGAGTGTTTTCTCATACATTCCTCAAGATGTGTTACATGATTATTCTGTGGGGAGTGTCTTACCCCATGTTCTTAGTGATGTGATTTCATTAGTGATTCTAGGGTGGGGAGAGAATATTCCCCAAGGTAACTAATGATTATTCAACATGCTCAATGACACTCTAACACTAACCATATAATTTATTGGCATTCCTAGAAAACACTCTAATACAATGGCATAATCTCCAAATGAAAACACCTTATCCCCTTGTTATTGTTCTAAAACCTCTGAAATTTGGAGAGGTGAAACCAAAGCTATGTGACACCCCGACCTAGTAACTAATGACTAGTCTCAAGCTAGTGGGACATAACACAAAATTACAAAAACAAATTATGAAAATTTCATAATGATTGACACATTTATGATTTTTTATGTGGATAACATATGAATTTAGTGAGCCTATGGAGAATAGTCATGTGATTGATAATGAGAAAATATTTAAATTAAAATCCATGAGTGAGAGAGGCATATATTTTTAGGGAGCTAGTTACCAATTTCTTATTGGGATTAGTGTGAGATTGAATGTATTTTATGTTTATCAATGAGGTTTGGAATTAATATCCATGAATGAGGAAATATTTATATTTGATATGAGATTTGAGTGGTGCATCTATTTGTATCATGGTATGTTTGTTTAAAACATAGTATAAATAATTTCCTAGTAATTTAATTGTTTTATGTGGGGAAGTTATGAAGCTCTTATTTTTATCACTATTACATGGAATTTCAATGATTTAATACACAAAATTTCATTATTTTAAATATAGTTATCCCTATTTTTGGTTTTATGACAAAATATAAATCTATTTTGAAAATATCTTAATACATGATTTTATGTGTTTTTATTCATTTTAGGAATTTTTTGGGCTAGCCATGATTTTATTTCATTTTTAGTAAATTTTTGGTAAAAGTTCCATTTAGAGCTTTTATGGAAAGGTTTTGGCTAAGTATTGGAAAAAATATATAATATTGTTATATATATTATATATAATAGAGTATAAAAAACTATTTTTGGGATATGACTGATTTTTTAAATGAATCTCATAGCATACATATATAGTTTAGCTGAAGAGATAATATGGATATGTAAAAAATCTTATATATCCATTAATGTAATGGAAATACAATGCAAGAAGTAGACATCTTATGCATCCCTTAGAACTGAAGTTTAGCCCATGTGAAACCAATTACGTATCAATTAGAGTGAAAATACTTCTAACATATAATGTGAACCTCATACGTATAATCACCACCAAATAATTTTCAAAATAGAACATATTATGAGTCCCATAAGATATTCATCATTATATGAATGTGTTTTTTAACATTAGAGGGAGTTGGGTATGATATTAATTGTTGTTAAAATTTATATAATGCTTATAAAATTAAATTTTATAGTTTATCCTTTTAATTCATTAGAATATTTACACCGTAATAGATTTATTCATTCAATTATAAAATATTTATTATTTACTTGTCCACTTCCAAAGGTGTATTTTTCAATATTTTAAATAATTATATGTTCTCTAAAGATTGATGGTTGTGGAAGAAGTTATAATCCGTGAACTAGAAATTTTAATTGGGTAGATAAAGATCAAATTTCCATTGTTATATTATAAGAACAATTAATGTTGGAAATAATTTATGTGCAATTGATGTTGTTTATCCCATGAATAAAAGGAGATGATCCACAACAACTATCATGAACACAATATTTGGATGAAAATAACAAGTAGTGCTACTATAGGAAAAATAATTTATGTTAAAAAAACCCCACATTATACTTCCCCATGAATGAAGATAGATCCTTTTAGAGACCAATAATTTTTAGGATACTACCACTTTTTAAATATATTCTTCCTCAATTTAAAAAATAAATGGGACCTAACCAATCTATATTACATATTACTGATAATATTTTCTTAATTTTAATATAATCTACCTTTTCTCTTCTCTCTCTATTCTTTTATTTTTTTATTCATGATTCTCCCTTTGTGAATTTTGCAGTTCCCCAGGAAGGACCTGCCAGTCAGGGTGAAATATTAGTTAACATTCTACAATTTATTACTTTTTAATTCAAACTATTAATCCTTTAAAGGTTCTTGATTCACTCAATAACATCTCAGTGTAAAATTTTTTTATATAAAAACAACAAAAGAGTTAATATCACAAAATATTTATAATGATTGGTACAATGACCAACACCTTACTAGGTTAGTTGTTCTCCCCATCATGGATTCTACACTATAATATTATTATCAATCAAAAGGGTTAGTATAGAGTCACATTGTTTCTCTCCTAAATCCAAAAATAGGTTAATTATACTACATCCCATATTCTAACTAGAATATGAAATGACTCGCTCCATAATATAAACTAGATATTTCTGCTCTGTAATCACACAAGATACATCTTTCTAATAGCTCCAACTAATATGCTTCCTCATTTTATCAAGTCTTGATCAAATGTATGTTGATATTTTTTTTTTCTCTATGATCATGATGGTTCCAAAATTCTTTTTTAAAATTCAGGTATCTTTTTAAATATTATTTTTCTTTCTCATAAATATTTTATCACCTGTATTTGATATGTTCCCTAAGTACAATGATTCTTTGGCTATGCTTCCTTCAGATGGTAAATTTTCCATGTCATTGAATGTTTGAAATTAATGAAATCTAATTCATTAATAATATTTATTTTCATGAATGATATTATACATCTCAATACACATTCAACATGGATATCAGATCTTCTAATATACCCCACATCTATATCAAATAAACTTCACAGTGTTGAATAAAATAATATCACATGTTCCTTACTCAATATTCATAAATTAATGACCCTCATTTCACATAATAATTATTTATGGATTACTTATATGAAAATAAAATTATATTAATTATTTGTGGTCATTTTATCAAATTAGTTTTTACTTACATATGCTTGCATTCATGTGTGAATGAAATAATTCTTTTTAACATTAGCAGTTGGGAATCTAGTATTACCAATATTTTTAACTTACTTTGTTTCTCAATAATTTTTATTTACCTATGTATTCTTTGGTTTCATGAAACGTATACATTTATTAATGTATGTAAGTATGCATGGGTTACATCTAGGTTTATTTCCTTTGTGACACCCTCCTCATTTTTATGAACAATGAGAGATCACGTGATTTTTCTTCTTCCTCTTCATTTAAGGAATCCACAAGAGAAATATATCCTTATTCCCTTCAGATGAAATAGGTTATCAATGATCTCTATCTTGACACATGAGGTGTATCTGTAGGTGTCTCCTTCATGCGATATGAGGTACGGTCTGAAGGATCTTCTCAACTGTCATATGAAAAAATGAATGTGTGTGGGTTCTTTGCAATATATTCATATAAGAAAGATTTTCTTCACATGATACTTTCACATGAAATAAGTTTAGTGTGTGTAGATTCCACTTTCACAAGACACAAATTATTCAATGGGTTCTTCTAAATATTTTTGAGAAACCTTATTAACTCAAGGGTCCCCCCCCAATAATATGAGGATTATATGTAGTATCCTTCATGTAACCAAGAAGGATTCAAGGATATTATTCTTTCATGTGATTGAATAATGATGGATTATTTCAATTCACATGATGGGATCTCATGATTTCTCTATTTTATTGGTATCTCTCTCGATATATCAATTTTTAGAAAAAACAAATCTATTCTATTGCATTATTTATATAGGAAAGGATTCATTTCCTATCCATTGATAATAGTTCCATGTTGATGAACCCATAAAACCACTCAAGGATATTAGGATCCCATTAATTTCAAACTATAGAAAACATTGAATTAACCATGTTCTACTGAGTTAATCATGAGATCCATGAGATTTATGTCTATGATCACATTGTAGATCATGTTATGACATAGTGAACTTTATATGATTTTATAGGGCGTGACATAAATCATTTATTTGTTAATATATAAAAAATACTTTACCTTATCATAAAATAAGATACATTCATCTTTATGTGATGACATCATGAAATGGATCTATTTTCATATGATTTACAATAGTTTTTCTATAATCCGTAGTTGATTTTATTTATTTAATCACATGTATAATAGATCATCATGTGATGTATTCCTGAGATGGATGGTACTTGTGATGGATTCTTGTGCATGTATGCAAGAATATGATTTAATTAAATCTCTTAGATCAAATTTCCTTGTATACATCCTTTAGTTTTAAAACTATTGATGGATGTTCTATTGATGAGTCATGATCTATGATCACTAGTTCTTAAAGGATCACACATACAACCAATGAATTTAATCTCCCATGTTTTTTCTATTTTATTTTTATATATTATACGGATTATATTAAATATGAGGTTCTGAGACAGTATGTGATTTCATGTGTCGGTGTGAATTGAATAAATGTTTGATACATATTAAAATATTAAATAGCATGAAGGTGATTATTGCATGAAAAAGTGAAATAATGTCTAAATGGGTTCCATGATAAAAATCCTAAGGCACCATTTCATTCAGATCAGTGGATTTACCTTAGGAATGACCTAACATTTTTTATCATGGGTCAACTATAAAATGTTGTTATATGCATTTTTATGAATAAAAAAATGAAATATTTATTTTTAGTTTTATGATTCATTGATGAAGTAACATCGTGATGGTATTATTTTAAAAAAACATTAGGTAGGGGTCGATGGTTAGGATAATAACCCTGGAATTCCCTGGAGGGTCTGGAGAGGAAACCTAATAGATGTTTTAGGTTGGGTGATGATGAAACTATGGATTGAAGATCAAAGAGGTCTATTCTTGCTAGATCTCACTAGTGGAACTTGATTTTCAATGGCATGCAATCCAATTCCAAGGTAGGATTAATTATTTCAGATTTACTTCTCCATTAATAGATTCAATGAGGAACGCTGACCAACCAATGAACAGGTTGATCAATAGTTCGGTTGTTCATTATAGGACGATATTTAATTGTGTGATTTATGGGTTTTGATAATTCTTTTGATTGTAGATATTTCTTAAGGGAACAAATCGACAGTAGAATTAATAATAGGTGAGGTTCATTCCTCAGATTCGGTTATTGTCCATTTTCTCCCCTAATATTTCTATGTGTGTTCTTTATTCTCTGATGCGTTCATGAATGATCTATAGTTTCTCCTTCATTTCCTAATGCAAATATCTGAAATTTAAGATCCAACCTTGTGATGACATAATGGAGGTGCGATAGTGACATTGATAGATGAATCAAAACAAATAGGAATAAACCATGCTTCGAGATATTTGCATCAAAACAGGTTGAAACAGATTACTAATACTATTAAATGCCTAAACCACCTCGATTTTGTGTTAGGGTGATGAAATGAGACTATATCTGGAGTTTCAAGGTGAACATACCATTGGAGTGGAACCCAAGAGATTGGTCGAGGTGTGCGGAGGAATAACCATGAAATTTGAAAAAATCCAATGAAAATGGAATGAAATATATGATTACATGGTGTTTGGACCCCAGTGACTAGCGGGTGTTGTTTTAGGAGATATATAAATATCACACGACATGTGAACCCTTTCACATAGTGTGTAGACTCTCCCCTGAGGCACAACATGTAAATTGTATGAAAATGAACATGGTGAGGAGTACACGGGATACATGTGTGTTATGTACTCCCCATAAAACTTGGCTTGGAATAAGTACATGTTTTACCCTATGTACTGGTACATGGGAATAGACACATGGGTTGACACCTTGTATAGTCAAATGGCCAGAGTACACGGGATGACCATGAATGGTAGGACACTATGTGTTACTCATTCAACGCATCATGTACTTCCTTCTCATCACAACATTTTCTAAAGAATGGACTGTTGTACACGAGAAGTGCGTAGTGTCAAGCGACATAGTGTGTGACCCTACTACACAATTTGTTGGCATTTATACATGGCTTTATTATCTTATACTCTATATATTGGACACGTTTTGTTAGGGTTTGTTCCATTTATCATTCCCGGATGGTAGATATGAATCTTTTACTACTCATAAGTATATGATACCTTTAGCATGAATTATTTTATAGAGTTGTTGGAATCCCCCTAGAGGTCTGAAGCATGATCCTCTTAATTTTCCATGCCCTAGGTAGAGTCTTCTATATTAACGTGACCAAGTTTATAGGGAGTCAATCCTCTACATTGCGGTTTAATACAGATCGAGTTAATGTTATCACCCCATGGATCTGGATGTCCTCATAATCTTTTGTATTGTATATATCTTCAGATCTATCAATGTATCACTCTCATAATGGTTTCTAATGAAAAATACTTCTCATATGGAAAACACAAATTCTATAAGACTCAGAGGTGTGTTCTCTTAGATGAATACTTCATGGAATTTTCATGATAAATCCCAACTGTTGGTATTTGGTAGTCATGATTTATAAATAGTTTATATGTCTTGAATTGGGTATATCTTGATATTCTTATATAGGTTATAGACATTTACTTGTGTAGAGAAGACTATAATTTCATTTTTTATATTGATTTTTTATTTTAGGGTCCTACTGACTATTTTTATACCCACCCCTCCATGGACTTTTCCCACACATGTCATTTCATGTGAAAATGAGTGACCTTTTGATAGATTTATAGGATGACTAGGACCAGAGAGTGATTTTAGAGATCAGGAAGGCTGGGATTGTTCTTACAACTATAGGTAGCAGCCCTAGTACCTTTTATTATAGCATAGACTTGTGGTTATATTCAACTTTTTGTGGGATTGTATTTCATCGAGTTTAAATTTACTTTACTTTCCTATCATACTATGTTGGATGGGATATAGTATTATGCATGCATTTTTTACTTAGTGGGTTTTACATTTTAGTATTTCTTGGTCTTGTAGATGGGTGTGTGCGTATAGGTACATAGGAAATGCCTCCCATGATAGTGATATGCCTACTCGGTGCATGTCACCAACCCATAGCCTATTGGAGGAGGGCTTGAGGAGTCACAACATGTGCTATAATTTTATAGGTTGTGACAAAGTGGTATCAAGGGTGGTTGGTTCTAATTTAAGACTATGAGTTTTTGAGATTGGTTTGGGGAAACAATGTTAGGTGTTTCGAGTTTAATTTTCTAACTAGGGACCCTAGTCTTGTTACAGGTGGGTGATGTATCCATACAACAGGACCCCAATAAACTTTTTTTCAACATGGTTCATGAGAACACTAGTTGTACGAAAAGTATTGGTATATGCATCATACAGGAATGGGTTGTGGTTTGTATGTCCTTCTTAAGTCTGCTCACCAAATATACTCATTGACCATGGTACATCTTTTTTTCTTACATTATTCATCCATGATGAATATAAGTTAGGATTCTAAACCTTTATCATGAGGATAACGCCCTCAATGAAGAGGATACGATATAGGGACCAGTTCCCTAGAAGTTACATCAAGGTGGTGCACCAAATTTACCACCACCTGTTGAGAAGCATGTGTTTCCCCTAGTACCAAAATACAAGGTGTGAAGGTTGATCATGCTCCATGAGTTTCAGGAATAGTGATATTTCAGGAATTTATGTGACTCCCACCATCAGGCGGCTAAGGAATGGCTCAATGTGGTGACCCGTGTTTATCTCCTCATCCAGACACTCGCAGATCTGATGGTGGTTCTAATGGTGAGACTTATACAAAGATCACCAGGGAAATGGTGTATTTTATTTATCCAGACTCATGATGATGTGGATCATTCATTTAAAGAGTTCAAACTTCTCTTTAGAGAGGATTACTGAGTAGTTACTTTGAGATATGTGCATATACAGTAGCTTCTTCAGCTCTAGCAGGGTGGCATGATAATGTCTGATTATTCATCGATGTTCACCAAATTTTCTAGGAACCTAATGGATATGGTTAGAGATAATCACTTCAAGACCAAACCATCATGTGATTTTTGTGTAGAGACATCTGATATAGTGTTATAAAAATATTAATTATGAATTATACTAGGGTTATTATGTGATATTGGGTTGTTAAAAGCTTATTAGTTGAGACGATATAGCCAGTGATAGTCAGCAGTGGATGAGCAGGAGCAGAGACCTCAGCGTCATAGAGTCTATGTCAGTCATAGGGACCTGGATATGGGAGACATTTCAGGACGAGGTCCCATGAAATAGGATCTTTAGTTTTGGGTTCACAAGGTGAGTCCAGTTATCCTAGGGAGAGGTGGTTCAATTCATTTCACAGTGGGGGACATCTCACTCGAGATTGCCTGATCCACCGTGTTGTTAATAGGGAGACTGTGGAAAGACCACCGAGGCAGAGATAGTTACAGGAGAAATTAGATATGTAGGTCAGTGGATTGTAAGAGGAGATGGGTGAGTAGCATTAGGTGGTCAATCTTTTGACGTATTACCACCACCACCCCTAGGTGGTCCATTCCATGCTTAGGGAGATGGAGGAAGGTGGATGGTATAGAAGCATATAGTCAACTCATTTGACCTAGGGGATCCATGAATTAATTGAGGTATGATCTATGTCTTTTTTACTTTATCTGTAGTACTGATAAACACTAGTGCTAGTAATTCATTTCTCACCACATATATTGTTCGAGACCTTGGGATTCCATTTGAACTATTGAATTAACCCTTTCATTTTTAGGCACCTACTGGGGAAGACTCTATGATTAAACATCTATGATGAAAGTGTGAACTGAACCTTGGAGAAGAGAGTTTTGGTTTGAAGCTCTTGGTTGTAGTTTTGAGGACATATGATGTCATTCTTGGTTTGGATTGGCTATCAAAATTCCATGCCCAGATTGACAGTTTTTGGTTAAGGGTCTATTGTTTCAACAATTATGGAATGAGGTTTTCCTTTTCCAATAAAATGGAAACCTAGGAAGCATAGGATGGAATCTTGAATATGATGGGGAAGCTTACTAATCATTAGATGGCTAGATTGAACCTCAATGAAACAACTGTTATAAGATTCCTATTTCTAGTAGTAGTGGTGGAGCATATGGATGTATTTGTTGATGATGATCTTGAATTACTCCCCCACTGGGAAATAACCTTCTGCAATGATTTACACCCCAGGACAGCACCAATATCTTCAACAGCATATTGGATGCCTCTTGTAGAGCGTCAGATGATGACGGTGTAGTTGGAGGACTTGTACATGAACGGATTTATGAGACCCAATGGTTCACCATGGTCATCCCTAGTAATGTTTAAACAAAAATTAAAATGAGTTCTTATGGTTGTGTGTGGACTACCAAAGATAGAACAAGGTCACCATGAAGAAAAAATATCTACTATTGAAAATCGATGACCTGTTTGATCAGATGAGAGGGTAATGATGGTTCTTGAAGGTTGAACTTAGAACATGCTATCACTAGTTGAGAGTACGAGACCACAATATAACGAATATATCATTCATATGTCATTATGGTTACTATGAGTACGTATATATTCTATTTGGCATGATCAATTCCACAAAAGTGTTCATGGGACTCATGAACTAGATCTTTCAGCCTTACTTGGTCCTGTTTGTGGTATTTTTCATGGATGATATTCTTGTGTACTCAGTGTCCAAGGAGGTGTATGTGAGATACATAAGGATGGTTCTAGATGTACTCTGAGAGAACCATATTTATGGGATACTCTCAAAGTGCCATTTATGGATTCAATATTTCCACTTTCTATGAAACATTACCTCAGTTGATGGAGTGGAGTGGACATAGACAAGGTTGAGGTAGTGTTATCATGATTGCCAGCTAAGAGGTTGACATAGGTGTAGATATTCCATGGGATAGAAGTATAGTAACTAAGACTAATTCCTAATTTCTCCAAGTTATCAATACCTATGATAGTGTTGAATCAAAAGGGACAACCTTTCATGGGGACAGAGAAGTGTCAACAAGATTTTTTTCAGTTCAAGATGAGATTGACGAGAGCTCTGATTTTGAGATTTCCAAAGAAAGGTGTTGAGTATGTAGTGTTCTATGATGCATCAGGAGCCGTTATTGTTTATGTCCTAATATAGAGGAATGTATTGATTTCCGAGGGATCATTCCAGTTGAGACCACATGAGAATATCTACACAACCAATGTTCTTCAGTTACCAGTAGTAGGATTCACGTTGAAGATGAAACGAAACTACCCAATGGTAAAGAGATTTATTACCTACTCTTATCATAAGAGTATCATGTATATCTTCTATCAAAATTATATAAACTACAAAAAGAGGCAATGGCTAGAGTTTATCCAGGACTATGACATTGAAATTTTCTATACTCCTATGAATGAGAATGTGGTTGAAGATTCTCTTAGAAGAAGATCTTATTAGAAGTTGTTGAATGGTGTGTTAGAGTTAATGGCCTTGTTATATTTATCCATTATGGACAGAGATAGATCAGCCTACCTCTAGTAGATGGTTTTGACTCCTCCACTCTTACAGTGATTCAGGGAGGAAAAACATGGGTATACTGACTAAAAGACCCTATGTACTCAGATGTCCACATGTTGTGCTCCAGAGTTATATTCACAAGGCATGGAGCACATAATTATTTTTAGAGGACACACATTAATACAAGTGACATTGTTGGAGGAGGTTCTAAAGGTGTTTAATATATCCCTTGTGTTGTTACATCCAGGTGTAGTGAAGATGTAGTGGAACCTCTGATGTTATTTTTGGTGAATGGGTATAAAGAAAGTTGTTGTAGAGTCTGTTTGACTATGCCATACTTGTCAAAAAATTGAAGGTTGAGCACCAGGTTCCAGTGGGTTTAGCCCAACCCCTTGAGCTACCGGAATGGAACTGGGATGAGATATCGGTAGACTTCATGCTATGTTTACCATGTACTTATAGGGGACACAATTTCATTTGGGTGATCATTGAACTACTAACCATGTCGGCTCACCACCTAGCTATCAGAGAGAAAGGTTTAGTAGAGAGAAAGGGATGCTTATATTTAGAAGAGATAGTTCGACTGTATGGGGTTCCTCCGATGATATTTTCATATTGGGACGATCGTTGTACATCCAAATTTCAGAATGGATTATAAGAAGTGTTTTGGATCCAGTTATGCTTAGGCACAATGTTTCACCCATAGAAAGACTACCAGATGGAGCAGACCATTCATGCCCTAGAGGACATGTTATAATCATGCATGTTGGACTTTGGCTATAGTTGGGAGGATCACCTACCAATGGTGGAGTTCATGTACACCAATAGATACCATTCAACAATTGTTATGGAACCATTCGATGCATTGTATGGGTGACCGTACAGGTCACCATTATGTGGGAATTACCTAGGAGACACTACTTGATATTTAGGCCATATCCATGGTTCTAAACCATTGCAATAAGCCCAAAAACCAAGGCTATAGCTTATAGCCACAGTTTCATGAACTGTGGTTGGTATTGGCGTGGCTATAGGGCTGATCCTATTTCCACGATTGAACCATGGATATAGGGTCAGCCCTATAGATGCCAATAAAGGACACATGAACCGTAGAAAAAGGCATATAGCCTCAGTTTAAAACTGTGGCTAGAGGGATTTAGCCAACATTAAAAAAAATCCATCATGGTGAATCGTGCTGGCTGTTGGGAGGACTGCACCAGCACCCCCCAGCACCCCCACCCCCTACTCCTGCACAGCTCCCCTTCCCCACCCCCTTTACCTTTCACCCCACCCCCTACCCCCTCCTCACAGCACACCCCCTCCCCCTAGACCACCCCCACCCTACACCAGCACCCCCTATAAAAGGTAATCCAAATCCCATGGAACCACCACCTTCTTCGAAAAATAGCTGAACCAAAACAATTGAGTCGGATTCTACATCATCAATCTCCTAAATGAAAATATTACACAATATAAGGCATGTATTCATCGCACTCACCTCTTCCCCAATGGAGGTTCCCATTCAGTAAAAGGAATTGAAACACAGAGTCACCAAGCCCCTATTGTTCTGAACCAACCCGCCTCCCCTCGTCTCCCGCACAATATACGATCTATCCACATTCAATTTTAATGCTAGGCCCCTATTGTTCTAAACCAACCCGCCTCCCCTTATCTCCCCTGCAATACATGATCCATCCACATTAAATTATAATCCCATAGCAGGAGGCTTCCATTGAAGCTTCCTTTCCATGACTACCTTGGAAATAATAACTATTAATATAAATCCACGGATGAAATATTATCAGGGTAGTAGAAAAAATTCCTCCATTGATAATCACTCCCAACTCTGCCCCAATCATTTTCACTTGAACCTAAAAATAGATTGAGGAATTCCTCTTTCCTTCTATTATATTATTCCTACAATCCCAAATAGTCCTACACACATCCAAGAAAAAACATAAATGAATCATAACCTCCAACCCTGGCTCTCCCCTTGGAACAAGGCCTCAAAAATCTCTTACATGGAGTTCCCGCTGTTGTCGTTATTCAGAAATTTTCCAATAAACCTCTAGATCTCCCTCACCCAGTCACTATGAAAAAATAAGTTCCAAGAAGATTCATAGTGTGGCTTATGTACAACAGTGAAATCCAGAGGCTAGAGCCACCCCATAATTCTAAATATTCTCCTCTATTGGAAGCACTTGATGTCTCATTCAGCAAACAAGAAAAATAATATGGTTTGGGATATTCTTGTACCAGAGTTTCAAAGCCCATTCATTCATCCAGCATCTTACATGAACCAAATTTCAGAACTCCCTACTCTTGTACACCTCCCCTTCCCCACCCCCTACACCATCCACCCCACCCCCCTTCCCCCTCCTCACTGCACACCCCCCTCCCCCTAGACCGCACCCACCCTGCACCAGCACCCCCCCAATGGAGGTGAATATAAAGTAAAAAAACACAAGACCTGCAAAATAAATAAAATAGTTAGAATCTGTATACATGTGTGGTCAATGAGCATAAAAGAAAGTTGTTCACTAATATTAATTACTTTAATATATCCCATAATATGTTGGGTTAGTGAATATAAAGTAAAATAAATAAAATAGTAACAATCTATATACAGATAACAAGGGTGGTCCACCAAGTGCTAACAATGTCACAACGATACACAAATAATCTCCAATAAATTGGTTGTTTGAAACATTCCTGATAGCATCAGTAAAAGCACGAAAAGATTAAAGACATTGCACTAAGGATTCTCAGAATTCATACAAACTAAAGAAGTGAATTCTGATTAATTACATGGTAACAAAAACTATGTAAACTAGAAATATGTCAATTCAAGTAAGTGTTGTTTAAACATACCATCAACTTAAAAATCATAAAGGGGAACACCATCAAGGGCAGCAATTAGAAAATTGAATTGATTGATCTGTAAATACCTGAATAATGACATAAATACATTAAAAATGTTAATTATCTTAACTAAAGTCTTAGTTTCTTTCAGTGTACCAAGGCTTGAATGTGACCTGAAACTGTGAGGTAAGTTCCCTGTCATTGAGTTGTTTGAGAGATCCATGTATGTGATACAAATCATTATAAAATAATATTAAATTGAACAAGAACCTTCTAACATAACAGATTAAGAAAAGAGAAAAGTGGACTCAATAAATGAAAATAAAATTATGAACGAACTCTAAAAAGATTATTTACATAAGCCCCCCCTTTGGACAGAATCCCCCCTACTGGACCCCCCTGGACAGCTGCTCCCCCACCCCCTGCTGGACCCCCTAGACAACCCCCCTAGACAGAAGCCCCCCTAGACAGAAGCCCCCCAGGCTGGACCCCCCTGAACGACCCCCCTGTTGGATCCCCCTGGATAGCAGTCCCCCCACCCCCTACTAGACCCCCTGGATAATAGCCCCCCCTGGACAGCCCCCTCTCGACAGAACCCACCCCCCGGACAGACCCCCCCTACTGGCACTCCCTGGACGGCCCGCCAGCTAAACAGCAACCCCCCTGCTGGACCCCCCTGGACAGCAGCCCCCCCTGCATATTAGGACGATCTCTTTGATGTATTGTTGGAACATATTGAATCTTGGGTCGGTTGGGACTGGCTAGTGTTTTGTGGTATTCCGTACATAAATGGAAGAAATTGGAAAGGTGCCATGAAATTTTAGGAATGAAGGTAAGCATTTAATGGGTGTCATGACCATTTGAATATGTTAGAGGGTCATGACACATGAACCAGGCTTTAAAAATAATGACATAGTGGCTTCCAAAATAAAAAGGAATGATTGAAAATAGAATATGGGGATGGTGAGGTTATCCTAGGTTTGTGCTAAAGGTCCCTATGCATAAGGATAGTAAACATATTTCTTGTAATCATCATCAAAATTTGATGATCCCATATTTATTATTTACATTACCTGGGTTGCAGTCAAATTATAATTCTCTTATCCCAAACTAAACATGCTATAATTTTGTATTATATTGATAGTGTGGGGTCGAACCCATGGAGAATGTTTCGTAGAATAGAAAATTAGACTCTAAAATATTTTTAGGAGTCCTCCAAATTTGTACTGGTTTTGGGATATGATTGATGCTATTGAGTTTTGTTTAACATTTAGTAAGAAATAGGGATCACGGACTATTTTGGGATTGAGGTAAAAAGGAAAACATTGGTCCTAAAATGGAATAATCATAGGGATTAGGCATCAAAGTGGATTTTAAAACACTATTTTTTCATGGAAAACCCAAAATAGATCAATATAGTTGTTAAATATTTCTTAGTTTTTATATAGATAAAATTGATGATTCTTTAATCCTAATTGTAATGGCATAAAGTGGCAAATGTTAGTAGTCATAGGAAACTCAACTCTAATCAGGACAAGTTAAATCATATAAATATAATATGGTAATGGATTCATAAAATAATTAAACACATAGAATTTATTTTACATTATTACTATCATTTGGGTTAGATGGTTCTGATTTAGAAATTCAATAAGATCATATGACTCATATACTCAACCCTTCCCCTTAGTGGTTTAGCCACTCCAGACTGTGATAATTAAGATCGAAGAAAAAAACAATTGTTTAGATTTGATTTGGGAGAAAAAAAATAAGGGAGAAAATGAGAATTTCTCCATACCCCCTACCCCCCACCTGCACACCCCCATGCCCCCTCTCCCTACCACCATCTCCCCACCTACACAACCCCTGCCCCCTCCCCAGCCCCCCACCAGCACACCCCCTCGCCCTACCCCCCCCCCCCACCTGCCCCCCCACCTGCACACACCCCCCCTACCCCAGCACACCCCCTACCCCACCTGCACACCCCCGTTCCCCCTCTCCCTACCCCCTTCCCCCCACTTGCACACCCCCATGCACACCCCCCTGCCCCCACCTGCACACCCCCTCCCCTACCCCCACCTGCCCCCCACCTGCGCACACCCCTCCCACTGCCCCAGCACACCCCCCGCCCCCACCTGCATACCCCCATGCCCCCTCTCCCTACCCCCTGCCCCCCACCTGCACACCCCCTGCCCCCTCCCCTGCCCCCCCCCACCTGCACACACCCCTCCCCCTGCACCAGCATACCCCCGGCCCTCCACCTGATCACCCCCCTGCCCCCTGCCCCCCACTTGTATACCCCACTGCCCCCTCCCCTGCCCCCCACCTGCACACCCCCCTCCCCCTACCCCCACCTACCTCCCCCCCACCTGCACACACCCCTCCCCCTTCCCCCAACACACCCCCCAAAATGAGATCCTTGCAAATACAACAAGGTTTCATTGATTTTCTATATGGGCCTATGAAAACCATTATGACTATTAGTGAAACTGACCAGACCATTTATGAATACCATGAATTTCCCACATGTATACTTGTTATGCCACCTTGCTTCCTATTACCTTACGTTGTTGATAAGGCCCTTATAGAAGTTTAGTAAGATTCTACCACTGAGGGTGTTTGGCTTATACATGAAAAATTATACATGATTGCCTTATTTGTAGGAAAAATTTACAAGAAACATTGTATATTGACATTCAAAATGAATCCTAGTACATCTATAAAAACCATTTAGATGAGGTTAATAAAATCATGTTAGATTTAGAAAATATTAGTGTTTATGTAGATGTTGAGGATCCAGAAATGATCATATTAATCCCTCCTGAAAATAGATATAGAACATTTGCTATGACCATGATGTATGGTTGAGTTTATTTAACATTAGAAGATATCAAATCAGCCCATCAGTCTAAGGAATTGCATTCTAGAATAAAAATAAAAGGTGAGGATAAGAGTTTTTCACAAGCGGGAGAACATAATCTAAAGGTAAGAAAAAACAATTCATTAGGGAAAAAAATAATATTAAATAATAAACAAAATCTAGGACAAGCTCTATGGATTGAAAATTAATATGTTTTCACTATGGTAAACCTGGGCACATTAAGCCCGAGCGTAGGAAACTCATGCGTGAGTTAGAATCCAAACAGTCCACTAACCTGTATTTTCTAGTTGATTCAGGCTACAAAATTTGTTTAAATCTTGAATGTGTCCATTTATACACTCAATCAAGAGTGGGTCCTAGAATGTAGTTGTTATTTTCATGTTTTCCAATAAAGATAGTCATTTTTAGAGTTGGTCGAAAAGTGAGAATTAGATCTATTCTTATGAAAAAAAATAGGTGCAAGGTTGATGGAAAATGATCCATTATTATAGAGTTAGATAATCAATCCATCATCACCTTACTTAATGTATGATGGGTCCCCATCCTTTAATGAAACACAATCTCCTTAGCGGTCCTAGATCAAAATGGATTTACCTCTAGGCTAAATCTCAAGATCTCTAAAGGATCAATAATTATCATAAAAGTATCTCTAAATAATGGGTTATATGTTTTGAATGGGAAGACCCATTTATGGAAATTGGGCAGTGTATACAATACAAGAACTAAAAATAATATACTATAGCATATGAGATAGGGAATTTCAGCTCCAAAGTCTTAGAGGAACACAACAACCAAGGGCTATTGAGTAACATCACAACTATAAATCTTTCATTTTATAGAGATTTTGTTATGGGAAAATCCAAGAGGGTGAGTTTCAATATGTCTTATTTCAATGATGCCAACCCACTTGAATACATACACTTAGATTTTTGGGGGATAGCTAGGACTAGTTCTTGTGTTGGAGGATCCAATTTAATCATCTTCATATAGAGAAGTTATTTGTTAAAACTTATTTCCAGCTTGATGATGTGAATGAAATGATTTATATGATACCTCTTGATGATTATCCTACTGAGTTCAAACCAAAGAAAGTATGCCATTTAAATAAATCTTGGTCCGGCCTGAAACAATCCTCATGGAAGTGGTGCTTCAATTTTGATTCATTTTCTCTAGGTAACAAGGTCATTAGCATTCATTATAATTCCTTCTTTTAATTAAAATCAACTAAAACCTACATCATTTACCTAATATAGTATATTGATGACATGCTCTTAATTTTGAATGTCATAAATATGATCACTATTGTTAAATCCCAATTGAAAATTAACTTTTCAATGAATGGATTAGGTGTAGATAAGAAAATCCTAGGTGTTTAAGTCATTAGGGATATAATGAATAAACTACTTTACCTATCTTAGCATCCATATATTATATAATTTATAAATAGGTAAATGTTGGAATCTCTCAGTCCTGTTAATTTCCTACTTGAAAAACATTTTAATTTTTCCTTGAATCAATCACCTTCTACTGAAGGTAATGTTGAATTTATATCTAGAATTCCTTATTCTAACATTGTTGGTTGCAAGGCGTATTCGATGATTTTCTCTAGGACTAATTTCTCAGTTTCTATCTGCACTATATGATGGTTCATGGGCACTCTAGGGAAGCTATAATGGTATTCCCTTAAGTGGATCTTGAGGTATCTTTATTTTACTTATAATATATCATTATTCTGTGGTAAAAATGTGGATACTACTTATATTTTTTGTGGTTTTGTTGATGCTAACTATACTGTTAATGTTGAAAATTGTAAATCCTTAAATATTAATGTGCATACTGAATTTGGAGGTTTCATTTCCTATAATTGAAATATTTAATCTATTATTGCACTTTCAGCTACTGAATTTTAATACATATCTTTAACTGAGGTAGTTAAAGAAACTTATCGATTGAGAAGTCATGGTCATAGGGCTATATCTAATACTAGACATAGTTAGATTAATGTAGATCTACATGTTAGTAGACATTCTCATTCCCAATAAGATATTCTAAATATTAATGATATTGATCAAAAAAGTAGTGTAATCAGATGCATGGAACTCGTCATACATTACCAATCCAAAAACACAATTTACATCAAAAGTGAGTATCAATATCAGTATCATCAGAATCATGATAACCCTCATCCACACCTCCTAAAAAAACACTATCACTGCCTCTGACACCACCAACATCATCATTGCCATCTGCATCTGAATCGGAACTAGGACCGGGTCTAGTACTAGGTCCGGCACCGACTCCTATAGAAGAATCTACATTAGCAGAACGCATCGACATCAAAAAAGCATCAACCGTTGCTGCTGATTCTGGTGGAAGTGTAGAAGAATGGGCAGACATAAATTTCATCATATTTGCAGTTATCACCTGTTCTGATTTTTTACTTGCTTCTTTGATTCTGGCATTCATTTGTTCCACTATTACAAAACCAGAACTGGTACTCGAAGAAACGTTAGCAGACCAGTATCAAGATGGTACAATCTTCATCCCAGGTCGACAAAACACTCTACCCTGATGCTTATCTCCTAATACCTAATGTAGATGATCATTTGGGCCCAAATAGTCAGGTTCTTTTTCTGCCAATGCCTCTAAAGCATTCTGTTGATTGATATATAACATAAATTATAATGATAAAATAATATAAGGAATTAAATTTAGTAAAAATCAATGAAATTGAAATATACTTACAATCACCTTCTCAATGTCGGTATTTGGCACAATACCATCTTTCTTTTTCCATCTTGAACAAAACAAAGTTGAGTGATGAATGCAACCCTCAATATTCGATTCCTTTTTCTAGAAAAAAACAATGAAATAAATCAAAAGTGGTTTCTAAAAAGATTACACTAAACAAAGCTAAATATTTTAGATGTTAAATTACCTGCGTCTGCTCATGATCTGGTAATGAAGTGTGTCTGTGAGTATTAATGGGTTTCATTGCACTCTTTTTTGTTTTATTTTTGGTTGATTTCTCCTATAAACAAATAATTATATAAATTCATTAACATAAATAAAAAAAATTATTTAAAATAATTTTCAAATAAATAAATGAATATATATATAAATTTAACAAAAACCTTAAACACTGGACTCTTCCAATAGCCGGTCATTTCTTTATATTGTGATATTGGGCAATCTTGAATCACTAGTACTTCTTCAAGCTCTGTACCAACTCCCTTTTTCCAAGGAAGGTATAAATCATACTTGTAGGCTTTCCACATTTCACCTAAATCCATTATCCTTGCAGCCTTTGCATTTTTCCCATCAGGAAAATTATATCGAAGCTGCAATGGACATAATATTTGTTAAGAATGTATTACAAATATATATATATATAAGGTGAATAACATTACGTACCCAAATCTCTACCCGAGTTTTGTTCTTTATTTGTTGTCCAACTACCTTCCAACTTATCAGTTGAACCGGAATGATATTGTTGTGTCTAGAAAGTGTTCTCATAAAACATTTACATTCTATTCAATTTTTATTAATTATAGCATTGTCGTCATTGTAATCAACTATGATTTGACTGTGCTGATTCCAAAACTCGTGCATTTTTGTGTGGCCTCGTTGTCTGGTAGAGGCTAGAGCAAATCATGAAGCCACAAATAAAAGAATATAATATTTTTGAATTTATCATTAATCAGTAATTGTAATGTTTTAAAAAATACCATTAGATGGGGGATCTGCTGACCCCTGAAGTGCGGCTTCTGGAGGGGGAGAAACCTCCATGGTAGGTGAGATATCTACAAGATTACTATGTATATTAGATGCAAAGTGTACTGATAGAGGCAGAAAACCTGATGGATAACCCTGTATAGATGAGGGTGGATATGGATATGAATATGGTGGTGGGATATATGGGGGCACAATACCCTGTACAGTGGATGGTGGGAATGGAAAATGAGAGATGGGAGTCTTAGAACTACCATCCGATGTGGGTGCAGGCAAAAAGGGATACATAAAATGTGGGTATAGATAATATGTAGGTGGCATAATGGGAGGATGGCCTCCTGGTGTCCCATGCAGCATAGTAGTAGGTTGACCTGTAGAATCAGTACCCCCGCCATAATATCATCCTTAGTGGCACAATCCAATTGTCTCCTCGGCGATGGAACCTAAAATAACATAGATGATAAAATAAAACGAACGATAACAAGATAAATAATATGAAAGACCATAATATTCAAACATAATTTGTACTTACATTGGTTCAAGGAGGAGACCTACGTTGTTCGTTTCTCGTTATTCTTCTACTCCTTCTAGTGTTATCATAATCATACATTTTGACCTGGAAATTTAAATAATATTATCAAATAAATAGAAATAATAGAAAATGTTAAATAATACAATTTTATCATAAAACAATGAGATACATTTTCATGTGTGATATGTATATTGATAAAATATCAAGACTTTTCTATGTTCAAGATTTTCTAGAGAAGTGGTTAAACATAAATTGTTGAGGCTATTAATAGTTTTATATTAGATAATGGTATAAAATATACTAGTTATTTTGATATCATGTATGGAAGTTAAAAAAACACATACAATATTGCGATAATATCAGGTAAATACATACAAATGTGTCAACTAATTGTTGGGTATATGACAATTTCCGGTTCAAAATTTGTTCTAACAATTGCATCATTTGTATCATCAAATGTAAATTTTGAATAAATACTGGAAGCTTCATCCACAACATCATTATCATCAATGAATTTGTCAAAAATATGTCCAGGAATAACATCAACAATAAAACCAAATTGTGGTTGTAACAGGTCACTTACATAAAACACATGTTTAGCTTGTGACGTAAGAATATAAGGTTCATCGGTACGAAGATAGATGTTCATATCAATCACTCCAAATCCATAGTTATCAATTTGCATTCCTTGTCATGTCATTGAATTAAACCACTTGCATTTCATCATTACAACATGACCATGTGAATAGTAATATAATAAAATGATTCATTCAACAACACCGTAATATTATATATTTTCTTATTGAGGCTACATGTCTAATGCACTCACATGATAATCTGTTGTGGTGCTTATCATGACACCGTCATGCTATGTTGCCATTTTTTTACACAACTATTGATAACAAATTTAAATCCATTGACAACAATTGAATTACAATCACGTACCACATTGTTTGGACCAAAGGATCATGCTTTTATTTCATCAAATACTTCAATCATTGGTAGAGTTAAAACCTAAAAGATACCAAAATAGATTATTAAACAGAGACATGTCATTATGTTATGAGAAAAAGAAAATGAAATCTATTACCTTTGAATTTAACCAGGCAGCAAATTCTTTGTTGTGCAATAGTTCCTTCCTCTTAATAGACAGAGAGCGATGTCACTTTTTTATAATTTCTAAATGTTCTCTACATATATGAAATCATTAAAATTTCAGAATATATAAAGAAACCACACAATGAAAAAATACATATTTATTATATTACATACTTGATATAATCATCAAGCACGCCACAATTGAATAATATTGTGCGATGTGACATTTCCCACTCTTCCCAGCTTAATGTACACAACGAGTACGATCCAGATATCCCCCCTATTTGGTGCAGTGAAGGAAATACAGGCTCAATGGGATCATATTTCTCATCTTTAGTTCTCATTAGTCGATTAGACCTCGTAGTGACGTTAGCCAAGTATGATGAACAAAAATCCATGCATTCTTGTTCTAAATAGCATTTCACAATAGAGCCTTCAGGATGATATTTACTTCTCACATAAGATATCAATGTAAACATCATTCTTTCGGTAGGATACATCCACCGACTCGAAACAGGACCACCATATAGAACATCCATGGGAAGATGCACAATAAAATGTAACATAGATGTGAAAAAAGATGGTGGGAAAATTTTTGCCAAGTCGTATAGTATAATTGGTGCACCTCTATGCAATTTCTGAACAAAACTTCTGCTCAATATTTTGGCACAATGATCTCGATAAAATTAACATAACGTAATCACCGCCACTCTAAGATTATGTGAATGTAAATGGTGAATGGAAATTGGAATCAACTCATGTAACAATACATGGTAATCAGGTGTTTTATGAGATTTGAGTTTCACATCTTGTGTATTCACCCTTTTCGAAATCTTAATTGAATAACCATCCAGAACCATCAGACTTTCCAAGACCTGAAGAAATTTTTTTCTCTCGATATTTTTCATCGAATAACATGAAATAGGGACTTTCCACTTATTTTTACCAACTAACTCAGGATGAAGTCTTTCTCTTATACCCCAATCTGTCAAATCACGACGACACCGCAAATCGTCTATTATTTTTCCTTTGACATTTTAAATAGTAGAAATTAACATCTCACAAATGTTTTTCTCGATATGCATTACATCCAAACAGTGACTTAATAAATTCAATGACTAATACGGAAACTCAATGAATATGCTTTTCTTTCTCCAAATACTATTGTAATTCGACTTAGAATGCTTTCACTTTCTAATATTTGATTGAATTTTTTCCATGAACATAATTAAAATCATCATGTTCATTAACAATATCAGTCCCTGACATTCATTGAGGTGTCTTATCTGTCTTGATGGCATTATCGAACTATCTCCGATTTTTCCTGTATGGATGATCCATTGTTAGAAAACGTCGATGCCCTATGAAGCTGAAAGTTCATCGAAACATTAATATTCAGAAACGTGTATTTTTAATGCAAATATAATAGGATAATTTCCCTTTAGTACTCCAACTTGACATCATTCTGTAGGAAGGGAATCGTTTATCGTCTATAATAAAGCTGCACGAAACATAAAGTACTCCTTTCTGAATATATCATACGCTTGTGCACCAACAATCCAAAGCTCATTTAACTCCTCTATTAATGGATGTAAGTATATATCAATATCATTTCTCGGATCACTGGGTCCATATATCAATATACTCAGGATAGTGAATGGATTATTCATACACATCCATGACAGAAAGATATAAATGTGAATGAAAATAGTCCAAGTACTATGTGTAGTATGCATTTGCGAAATGGGTTGAAACCATCACAGGATAATCCCAATCTAAAATTTTGTGGGTCGGCTGAAAAATCAGGATGTAACCTATCAAATTTCATCCAATCCAACCCATCAACAAGATGCACTATTTCATCGTTATCCTTATTTCTTTCATTTGCATGCCATCTCATATTCTTTGACATTTTTTCTGATATAATTGTTTTTTGAATCTTGGGAATTAAATGGAAGTGCCACATCAATTTCTATGGTATTCAAGATTGAGATCCATCTTTATTAGTCTTCCACCTTGATGTGCCACACTGTTTTCCCTGACTCAAGTCTGCATTCTCCTTCCAGAACAAACAACATTCTTGGAGACACGAATGAATCTTACTAGATGAAAATCTAAATTTATTAACCAACTATGATACCATGTTATTATTTTCTGGAATACACGAATAATCAGGAAGTAAATCCTTTATAAATATAAGGAGATAGTTGACTGCAGTATTACTAAATCCATACATTGTTTCCCCTTGATATAATCGAATTAAAAATTCAGGTTTTCTCATTTTTTCACATGCTTGATATACATGGGTATTTTCATCTTCCATCGGCTTTCTAACACTCTCAACATCATCATCACGATTAATAGATGAGAACTTTGTTCCTGTATTAATTTCCTCTTGCATTGGTCTACATGAGGATCTAGCTTCAAAAACAAAAGGAAACTGATCAAAAATAATATTTTTCATACCAATCTTTTCCTCTGAATCGATGTCATTCAACACTTGAGATTTTTCTCCATTGTGATACCACACATGATAATTTTTCTGGAAACCACTTTTAGTTATATGGTAACTCACTTCCTCATGATTTAACCAAGGTATTCCAACACAATCAAAACACGGGCATCGAATCAATCCTCCATCTGAATCATTAGTGAATGCAAAGTCTAAAAAATATTGTAACTCCTTCTGAAATTCATCAGTGATCTGATCAATATTGTACACCTAGTATCTATCCATTCTGATGCAGATAAACATACATTAAATAAATAATCTAGAAAATGACTTAACATTATATGTATTGTTTCATAAGATATTAGTAATCATCAATAACAGGTTAATAAAAAAATCATAACAAATATATTAAAATTATGGTTTAGGGAAATCATAAATGTTTTAAATTATAAAAATTCACTAATAGTCATACATAAGTTGCAAAAATGAAGATTTATTATAGTACAAAGAGTTTATATGAAATCTAAGAGATAATAATAATCAATTCTGAAAAGTGTTTGTATTAATTCATATCAAGTTGTGATGTTTTGTATTAAATCTACAAATATTTATTGAAATTTAGAGACATTTTGAAAATATAAACCATATCATATACCAAGAATTAATATTAAATAATTTGATGATAATTACAATGGTAAGAAGATGAGAATAATAACTAGTGTGTCAATCTATACTTTATTGATGTTGGTCACCTTAGAAAAGGGATATCCCATCAACGTGGTTGTTCCCACCCTTGCTCGTATCTATGAACTGTTGGGTCAAATACATGAATGAAGATACACACATCACCTCAGTGGTCTATTTAAATTATTTTATGGATGGGTGGTGAAGTTCTATCAATGTTATGAGTACCGGTATACTACAAAAGTCCCCCACTCTAACTTTCATCCTACCCTACTCTATATTTTTGTCATTCTACTAAAATCCTTGTGAATTGCTAGTGTGGTTGAGTTGTTTAGTGATTTTTCTCAGTTTTCTTTTATTCCTTACCCCACACCCCATTGAGTAGTGGTAGATGACAGAAAATATAAACCATATCATATACCATAGTGTAAATACGCGACGTCATTCCATTGTTGACTTTTAATCATGGAGTATAACACCACATCATGGTGAAGGATATTGAAAACTCTTTATAATCTTCTTTTATCATACCCAACAACAAAAAACAAACCAACTTACCTTTTTCACACTTGAAGGAACAACCCAAACACCTACATTTTTTTAGGGATAAAGTAGAACCTATGAACTAATTTTTTCCTAGGTTAGCATAACCAATACACTACCTTTTGATGAAGGCACAACCATGTGTGAGTTGAGTGATTACAACTAGATAAACCATTACACCAAAAATTAAATTCATTATAATGAATATAGAATAATTAAACCAATCAATGTCATTGAAAATTATTACCAATGTAGAATAACTGGATTTGAAACATCACACGGTAGATATAGAACAATTTAGCTTTGTCATTATTGCAAGAGAAATGAGTAGATAAGAAGCATTAAAACCCATTGGTAAAATGCATTTAACATTTATTATCTAAATAATTATCACTAATTTTTTTTATGTCGATTATAGAATAACTATCATCTAAATGCCAATATGAAATCCTTTTTTTTGTATTTGTGTTGGTACTTTAAAGAATGCTCCTCAAAATATCCAATCTCTAAGAGGGTATAACATTCAATCAACACAAGACTAGTCAATTCCCAAAACATCCCTTGTTAAAAAGGCACTTGAAGTATAAGGCATAAAGTTTCATGCCCAGTAAGGTGATAATGTAGGGTATAAGAATTATTATACTCAATAGGGAACCAATGAAATACCTCAAATCACAAGTGAATAACCAAGTGTAAGTGTGAACATGTATACTAATTAACATGTTTAAATAAAAAAAATTAGGAAAATAAGAAAAATATTATTAAAATAATTGTAAATAGGTAGTTGAAAGATAAATAAAAGTTATATCATGTAACTCTCTATACTAGGAAAAGGAATATTAGAACTTAACTAAGTTTATATTCTTTAATGGGGATCGTTATCAATGTTAATCTAGAGATATAGAAATATTGTAAGACATTTTGTCTAGGTTAGGTGTAGGGAAATATTATTGGCCATCCTACCCAGGTGCACTTCTGGAGTCAGGTCCTCAGCCCATCCCATGGAATGTGGAGGGATTATACAAAGTGGAGGCCTCATCCCATCCCATGGAATAATTAATGTGGTATACTCATTTATAACTCAAAATCACATCCCATGTAATTTACAGGTACCTAAATGGATAGAAAACATGATTAATCATATATAATGAAAAGGAAAAATATAAACATACCCTTTATAGCAGGATCATAATCATATACAAGGGCATTTAATGAATATGGTTGAAAAATAAAGGTAAAAATTGGATAAGTATGGTTCTTTACATAGTGAAAATCCTAACGTTTGGAATTTATGACTAAAATATCCGAGTTCTGAATTCTATTAACTTTAGAAATACAAAGTCTATTACACCAAACACATAGAAATAGATTAATAATTACATAATATTAAAGAGAAACATAATAATTATAGAATAGTAAATAGATTATAGAATAGTAAATAGATTAAACCATGAATACCAGAATACTAGATTAATTATGATAATTAGAATGAAATATAAACCATTAAATACCAGTGAATAACAGTCGATAGAATAACAGTCAACACACAAGAGCCACAAAATAGGAAATAAACATAAACCCCTCCTTGAACTCCTCCTTCAAACTGAAAACTACCTAAACATAATAAATACTGAAAACAATATTCAAAGAACACACAAAACAAGATCCACAAAATAGAAAACGCACCGAAAGGGTGTGGAGGAGGTTAGGAACCCTTCGGCCGATGCTGCACTGAATGGATGAGGAACACCCAAATAAGGGTATGGAGGAGGGGAGTACCGCACGAGGTATGGAGCAACCCCGAATGGAGAAGCCGAGCCGCGATTGGAGAATCCACACTGTGGATGAAGGAACGATGATGAGGGATGAAGGAACGATGATGAGGGATGAAGGAACTGAAGCTGGCGAGGAAAACGGGAGAGGACAACAATGAGTTCAAGAGATGACAGCCACGAGGGAAGAGAGGAGGGTGTGGTGAGAGAGGTCATCGGGGGGAGTAGTGGTCGTCGGGAGGAAGAGTCGTCGTCGGGAGGAGGAGCGGTCATCGGGAGGAGGAGCGGTCATCGGTAGGAGGAGGGTGTCGTGATGAGGGTTTCAAAATGGGTAAGGAGGAGCCCGACGAGAATATAAAAAAAAACAAAACACAAATGTGTAGCCACAGATGGAAATTAAATTGTGGGTGTAACCAAGATATAGCAACAAACTTATAAAACCGTGGCTATAGGTCCGTGGCTATAGCTTAAATTTCCAGTAGTGAGAGTCAGCACTCATCAACCCAAATATAGTATGATCCAATGTAGAGAATATACAGCTCATCTAGGATCGGATGAAGAATACACATATCCATCATATGTCATATTCTTATAGGCTATAGTGGCATTTGGAGTTTTAGGAAGGAGACAACATGTTCCTATGGGCTTCACCTCGACAAAGACTGTGGGGATTTGTTTGGGCAGCATGTTATCTACCTTATTTACCATCCCTTTTTAGAAACTATGTATAGTTGGAAAGGTGGAATACCACTTAGTTATACCCCCATAGTTGGAATGGGTATACAAGATCTTCCACGTTTCATAATGGGGGAGGTACGTGCCTGTGACATCGCATGTCATTGAATGGGAGGAGTTAGACAATCAAGATAGAGAGTCGTTTAATGAGTACCCAGTGGAGATTGGAGGTTGGTAGGATAGAATCATTCATGGGTGAGTGATCCCTTAATTGTGTGTCTTGTGGAAACATGGTAATCTCTAGGAGAGCACATGGCAGTGAGAGGCTCAGATTCATGCCTAATTCCAATATAATTTGATGTGGCCTTATTATTTTGATTTTTATGGATGTAAATCCACATGGTAGGGAGAATGTAATGTCCCCAATTTTTCAATGTATTATTTTAAAATATTATATAGATTATGTTAGATCACGACATAGAGACAAGGTTATATTGTGAGGCCTGATGTGTCCAGAATAAATGTTTAAAATATATTAAAATATTAAATATCACATGCTTTTGGTTTTCAAGAAAATGTGAAATAACTTCTAAAAGGGTGCATTTATTATAAATTAGAGGGTACTATTGTGTTCAGAGTTGCAGCTTTACCTTAGGTGGAACCTAACATTAGTCGGCTCTTGTCAACTATGAATATTTTTTAGACATGTTTTTATTGAATAAAATAAATTAAAATAATTATTTTATTTTTCTATTTCTTTTACAAAATGACACAATGATGGTTTTATTTTAAAAACAATTGGTTGGGAACTATGGTTAGGATCATAACCCCAAAATTTCATGGGAGGAACTCGAGGGGAAACCCTGAATATTTCTCTCACCGAGTGATGACGAAACTGTGGATCGAAGATCGATGAGCGCCATTCATGATGGATCTCTCCAATAGCAATTGATCGTCAACAGGGAGCGATCCAATTCCCAGGTAGGAATTTTAATTTTGGATTTCCTTCAACATTCATAGATACAACGATGAATAGGGACCAACCCATGAGGATGTTGATACAAAGTTACATTGTGATTTGCAGGATGGATTTTGATTGTGGTATTTATGATATTTTATTATTATTTTTATTTATTATTGTTCTTTTGGTAATGTATCAAGGTCGTAATGAAAAAATGATGAGATTCTTTCCTTTGATTCATTCATTTTCCTTTTTCTCCCCCAATGATTCTATGAATGTTCTTTATTCTTCAATGCATTCAAGAATGACCGATTGTTGTAAATTTATTTCTTAGAACAATGATCTGAAATTGGAGATCCATAATTTGGAGGACCTAATGGAGGTGTGATGAAGATGGTTATAGAAGAATCAGCTAGAATAAAAAGAAACTATCCATTTACGGATTCTGTTGGATCATGTCAATATAGTTTTTTGAGCCAATCGAAGTTCTAAAAACCATGATTTGAAATAAGGTGGTGAAATGAGCCTAGATCCGATGTTTTGAGGTGAACAGACCACTGGAGTAAAACCCTTGAGATCATCCAAGGCATGTGAGGGAACAACCATGCTTTATTGAAAAACTTGATGAAAATGGCATGTAATCTACGATTACATGGCATGTGGCCCCCATTGAGAGTTGGATAGGGTTTCAAGAGATAGATAAATATAACATGGAATGTGAACCCAATCACACAGTGTGTAAACTCTACTGAGATACTCAGCATGTACATGGTATGTAAATAGACACATGGAAGAGTACACAAGTTTCCTACATGGCATGTAATCCCCCACATGACTTTCCCTTGACCAAGTACACAGTCTACCCCATGTACTGGTACAAAGGCTAAGATGCATGGGGTTGACACCATGTACATGGAGATGACCAAAGTACAGTGGAGGACCCCAGATAGTAGGACATGGCATGTGAATCCTTCTACATATCGTGTAATTTCTTTTCTATACTACATGTTCTAAATACAAGATCCATTGTACATAGGAGGTAACCAGTTTCAAGGGACATGACATATTCCCCTTCTACATGTTGTGTACCCCATTCTATAAGGCTTGATTCTCTTGTCCTAAATATCATGGATGATTTTCATTACATTCAATCCCTCTATAATTCCCTTGATGGTAGGTATGAATCATTTCATACTCACAGGACTATGATCCCTTTAGCGGGACTTCTTGGATTGGGTTTTTTGAGTGACCCAGAGAGTCCTAGAACTAGATCCTATATTAATTATTCATTCCCTAGATATAGACATCAATATTTGCATGGAAAACATTACAAGGAGTCGATCAACTACTTAGTTGGTTAATACCGATCGGGTTGTCGGTATCACCCAATTTCCCTATCTCTGATCCTCATCCATTGTATTGTATCTCTATTAGGATCTGACATTGTATATCTCTCTTGATTGATCTTGATGAATAATACTTCCTAGATATACATCACCAGTGCTATTGGAATCAAGAGTGTGTTCTCTCGAATGAATTCTTAGTGGAATATTCGAGCTAAATCCCTAGTCTTGGTATAAAGTAGTCATGAAATACATCTAAACTATGTTACTTTTATTGAGTATATCTGTATAGTATCTTATATTTTTTAGAAAAATACTTGCGTGGAGCTTACTGTACTTTGTCATATTTCATTATGGTTTCAAGGTGTACTTATGAGTATTGTATTACTCACCCTTGAATGGGATTTTCTCAGATGTGTCATGTCTTTTATAGACGTGCGATCTTTTGATGGAGTCCTAAGAGGATCAAGAACATACAGTTCATTGTGAGATCAGTCAGGATGAGGTGTCTTGCTCAAGCAACAGATTATAGTCCTAGTACCATTCATTATATGTTGGACCTGTGGTTATAGACTTTTTTTGGTCGGCTAGTGTATGGAATAGATTTACACTACTTTACTTCCTGGTCATGCTTATTTGGATGTGATATAGGGGTATGTGTTCATTATTTATATAGTGGTATTTACATTTCATTATTTTCTGGGCATGGATAAGTGTGTGTGCATATAGGTACATATGCAATGCGTCCAATGTTAGTGATATACCTACTCGGTGTTAGTCTCCTGCCCCTATCCTATTTGAGGTAGGCTAGGGGAGTCATGGAACAAGCCCCACTGGGATGGGTCATGATATTGAAGTCTGATGATTGATGATAGTGGCACTGTTTCCAACCATCTTGGATTGAGAGATCATATGGAGGAGATATCTCATATCAAATGGAACTCATTGTTTCCTTCTTTTTAGTAGATATGTGAAAAATAACTATGGGAGTGTTGCCCATATAAAATTTCTATGGAGTCTTATCTTTACATTATAAGAAAATTAGTGATTGTAGATCGATCGAGCTAGCTTCGGGGTTCGTCAAATATTACACTTGAACACATCTACCTCATGGGCCACTACATACCTAAACTGACCCACTATAACCTACGAGATTCTAGAAAAACCAATGTTCTTTCTGAGCACTCTCTCTATGATCCTTATAAATGGGCCTACTCAAGTCTTGTACACAACCCATCTTATTATCATTCTCATACATTAGGTAAGCTCTGCCATTATGGTTGACCCCTCGGACACCCCAATGAGTGGTTTAGGTACATCCCATGGGAAAACCAATGGTTTGAACTTAATTTTTATATGAGGACTACTTATATATACTTATAAATAATAAAGGTATAATAATATAATTCATATCCATATTCAAATATAAATTCCTCAAGATAATTATCTTTATATGTCATGCCAACCATTACTAAAATTCCTTCACCATGAAATTATAATTTAATAGACTTATTAAACTACTTTTCATATATAAAAAAAACATGAAAAATATATGATTAGATTTTTTTCATGGAATTAAATTATATAATATTCAGCCAATTACCATTATTTTTCATGGACATATTCTTATTCGTATTGTAGTATGAAATGTTTCATCAATGACACATTTATTGGACCATAAAATAACTTCACCAATCATTAGTTTTTTCCACAGATAATTTTCCAAGCATCAAACAAAATTTAATTAGTTGAATCCATAATATTTATTCTAGAATTACAACTTCATCCACAGGAACATATATACTTATTGAAAAAATATGCACTCTATGCCTAAAAATATCTACCTTTTTATTTTGTTTTGAATATCAACAAATATATTAATCCAATATGTGGTTCGAACTTTTTTACCATATTGACAATAAATATTAAATGGGTAAATGGTGTGTTCTCAACTCATCAACTTTTCAAAATCATGATCATATGCTTTATATAAAATTTTCTATACTACTTCTAACAGAGGAATTGTGTCACATAACTCTCTTATAAAATAGTCTTTAGATAATTAAATATAAGTATATGTAAGATAAACTAGTGTAGAAAACAAAAGAGATAAAACTAACCTATCCAAAATATCCATAATATACCATAAATTTGAAATCATGATCATAATTTCTCAATTCACTTACTGGGGTTGGGAGCAATCATATGAATAAATGAACTTATAAATCATGCACAAAATATAACAAACACATCAAAAAAGTTCAATGGAAATGATATAGCTCACCCCTTATTTTATCTTTTCATCATCCAAGGACTCCCCCATGATTGATATGATTATTATTATTAAGGCTATGGGATGAGTGTTTTACTCGCATACATTGTCATCTAATTTTTTGTCACTCTTTAGAAGTTCCACATTCACTAGTTACTAATGATTTAATAGATTCATCTCATCAATGCTTCCACACAAGGGATGCATCTATATTTTTCAATTCCTTAAATGTTAGTGAAAAATAATGAATATATAAAGGAATAATAAGATGAATGGTTTTTCATTAAGAGTAACATTTAGGTTGAGGACTTCCTCTTTACCTAAGCCATTATTTTTTCCCAATTTTAGTATTTCCTATGTGTCAAGTATCCTTTTCCATTATAGTCATTTGAGTATATGAGCTCTCTAGTGATTTATTTTAAATTTTAAAAATCACCCACCAATTATAGAAAATATATATATAGTTGTGTGGAGCATGTGCAAATTTATAACATCATACAGACATGTCACCATCTTTTTGTGGAATAGCTATTTCCACCTCATTTTTTCCAACACATTCTTTCCTCAATTTTTTTAGATTCCTACTATTATTTAACTAATTTAAATTGATTTGTCTAGATAATTAGGTGCTATAAATTAATATTCCATATCATATTATAATATTCACATGAAATTTCACCATTTTTCTATTTTAGTCTCATCCCTTTAGCAATATATGAAATTTGACTTTTTAGTCATGCCACAAATTTTTCAACTATGTGACTCGTCTTATAACATATTCCTCAAAATTCATTTAATACATTATATATTTTTCATTGTAGCTTCGATGAATTTATAGTCACATATTTCCTTCTCAGATATTTCTTTATTAGTTTTTAGGTAAGATTCCCCCTGGATTTATTATTATTTTCTAGTAATGAAATGTTATACTAGCAAGTCTAGGTTTTATTCCCATATATTTCACTATACCAGTAAAATCCACTGAAAATAGATCATCCGCATTGATATGAATTATGTTCAGAAACCTATGATTATTGAAATTCTTCATATTGGGACTTCTTTTCCATAGGGGTAGTTATTTTATTGACTCGTGTTTTTCAACCATTTATTTAGGAGAAAATATATCATTTTTTATTGGTTATAGTTGGATTAATAGTTTTGTTGTTTTGTTCACATCTCTCGACTGACCGTCACACAATTTTCATAACTTCCTTTCCTTTTGTTCTGGTATTCTCTACACATCATTAGTTTTATTATTCATGATAGTTTTATTCCATAAATCATAATAATAGTGACCACATATATTTCAATACTCATAGAAATATTCAAAGTATTCAAATATATTCCTTTTTAAAGAATTATTTTCTGTGAAATTTTCTTCTCTAGTGAACATATAATCTTTTCTTTAGATTTAATCTACTAAATGATGTAATATTTTCTATCCCAATTTGTCATGTTATGACAAAATTCCATAGATTCTTGCCCAAAATTACAGAAACTCGAAAAACAGACAATTTAGCTTATTCTATTTTTTTATAGTGTAATATTTTTACTTTTCATATATTGTAAACTTTTATACATTTGAGTGTCACCACCCCTCATTAGGACACTTTATGCGGAATATTTCCTTCTATTACTTTTCATAATAACCCATTATGAGGTGGGTTTAATATGATTTCTTATCAATGATAGGTTTTAAAGGGATTGGTTTAAAACATGTACAGTCACTTGAAACATAATAATTATATAAAATATTTTATGGGTAATGGGATACCTTCTAATTTGAGGTTGTTTCAATTTGATTGTAGGATGATCTAATTTTATTCATGGAATTATGATCCAAAATAAAAAAATTAGTGGTATCATCTATTCTTCCACATATTAAGAAGTTTTCTGCTTGTGGTAATTCTTGATTTTTTAGTCTCACCTCATGATCTAAACACATCATATTGATGGAGGTATTCTCATTCTCAACTGATTTCATCTTGGTATCCCACTTATCATTCATCATCTTCAATTATTCATTATTAATTCTTCTTGATTATTGACAAGAATTGTCAGAATCCTTTAACATATTATCTTTTTCCTCAATTTGATGAATTTTTAAGACCATAGATACATTTTTTAATTTATAAAACCATGGAATGCTAATTCTAATAGAATATGAAATAATTGTTCACCACAATCACTTCCTTTAAATTATTTAAATATTTCAGCATATTTTTCATTGGGATGGGAAATTATATTTTCCTTTTATTACATATGTTTTATGATATTGTTGGATATCCCAACGCTCTTGGAAAGTGCCTCTTCAATAGAATTGTCCTTTTTTCTAGATAAGATTCTTTATACTGAATACCCTAGACACCATAAATAATTTTCATTACAACTTATTTGAAAATTTTCATCACATTTTTTTGAATTCAAGGAGTTTATCACAAAGTTGTCCATCATCATTACAAATTGAGGATGAATTATTAGAAAAATAAAAATACACTACAACATAAACCATGTTGATTAATATCACATATATGTATCTAATTCTGTATTTCATGATACATATTCATCTTTTTTTTCCTCTTTTTCGATTATTCGGTGTCTAGGAATAATTTTCATATAGTATCCTTTGGAGTAAATTCCTTTTTCTCCATATGAATTTTCTCAGTTATTTATTAAAATATACACTTTATAAAAAAACCCTATTGGATCATTAACGGTGACATATTCTTTGGTAAAACTTTTACTACCCCAAGACAAATATACCATTATGATGGGGGTGAAACAGAGGATTAATTTTTAAAAATTATTTCTTTATAATTTTAATTCTTAAACATGTTAATCTTCATGATCTACTTAGTGATATATTACAGTATCACTTCATATGTTGAAATAATATAAGAGGTCACAACACATGACACATGAATGTTTTGGTAAACATTCCTACACCTTTCCATGTAGGTTTTCCCCCAATTTGGGATTCTCCACTATAATCTTATTATTGATAATAATTTTTGATATAGAATCACACTGTACCTATCTTGAATCCACACTAGATGTTCTTTATACTAAATCCAAATATTTTACCAGAATCTAATGTGGCCTAATCCAGAATTCAGATTACAGTCTTCATCTCCCGAGTCAGAGAAGATACATCCTACTCCCATCTATAACTTAGTGGCTTCCTGCTTAATTTATGGACCAATCAATTTTTTATTGTCTATTTATCATCCTCTATGACATTTCTCATTCACAATTTCCCATGAACCTATTAACATTTATTTTCAATTATTTTTCATCTTTCTCTCAAATATCTAATCACATAATTTTTATAAATTGAATCACTAAAAAATGATAGAGATATGATTCCTTATAATGATAATGTCCTAGAAACACTTACATTGTGAATGTGAGGTACAAAACATCTTAAATAGTATTTATAATTAAAAATAATCTTCCACAATCTCAATACACTATAAACATAGATATAATCACTTTTAATATTCTTCCCAGAATTATCTCAAATTTACATAACACTATTCATGAAAATAATATCACATGTTACATTGTTAATATTAATGCATAGAATACTCATATTATATTTCATAATTCATTCATTATTGTTTTATGGAAAACTAAAATTTTATTTATGCTTTAGGGAAATTTAATCAAATGAATTTATACTTATGTAGGTTTTTATTCATGTGTGCATGCATGCCTTCTTCGTCTTCTTCTTATCACCTATCGAGAACCATATATTACCTATATTATATAATTATTTTTTTATCAGGAATTCTTCATTACTTATGCATGCATGGGTTTCATGGGTTTCATTAAACATCGTCCTTAATTTAGTCATGTATATATCAATGGTTTTCATGTAGCTTTATCCTTCACTTGTCTCTTTCCCCTTTAGTGTGACCAAGGATAGTTCACATGATTTTCTTTCTTTTTCTTCACACAAGGGCATCATAGGAGTTGTGAATTCTTATGCCCTTCACATGAAAAAAGTGTCCCCTAGCTTCCTTCATAAGATAAGAGGTATGCATTCAGGTTTCTCCTTGTTGTTAAATGAGGTGTGGTTTATGGGATCATAACAATCTCCATGTGACATGATTAACTTGAACAGGTTCTTTTCATGATCGTAATGTATGTATGATTTGCCTCATGTGATACTTTCACATGACATAGGTTGTATGTCTGTAGGTTCCTCCTTCAAAAGACTCTATGTTTTTTAGGTTCTTCTAAATATTTTTAGAAGAACTAGATGGATCGTGGGTTTCCATCTCATAAGAAAATGATTTTTTTGAATCCTTCATGTAACCAATTAGGATCACCAGTTATTCTTCATTTTAGTGAATGAATAATTTAGGTTTGTTTTCCTTCATGGGAATCGATCACATGACTATTATATTTTAACCATATCTCCCTTGATATGTCAAAGTAAAGAAACAATTTGTTCATCCATTTCTTTGTTTATTTACACAAGGATTCACTGCCTATCCTATGATAAAAGTGTCACATCAAGGACCCGTTAAACGCTCCAAAGGACCTTGAGATCCCAATTATCTTAATCAATCAAAAGAATTTATTTACATGTGTTTTAGAGGATATCATGGTATCTGAGTGATTACATATCATGATCACTCTATTTATGATGACATGCATTCGTGAACTTCATTGGATTTCATGGTGATATTTTACATTCCTTAATGTGATTATATATAAAATATGAAACATTCTTATGAAATAATATTTTTTATTTTTCAAATAATTCCATAATGTGATGGATATATGTTATTGTGGTGGCCTATTGTTTTTATGCATGCCTAATTTGATTTTCTTTATAATTTCTCATGATCAACTAATCATCACGCAATGGATACATCTGATGTCTAGTACATGTGATAGATTCTTATGCTTTCTTTCAAGAAAATGATTTCAGGAATTTGATCAATTTGAATGTCCTTGTCTCAATCCTTTTATTTAAAAAGTAGATATAGAATTAATGAAATGGAGTTATGATTTATGACAATTGGTATTGAAAGGTACATGAAGATATCCATCAAAAGATGAATACATCAGATGATGGTGATGGTTTAAATCACTGGGGTTCCATTGGTGAGAAGGTGGAGATCTCTCAAATTAGACGGTGTATATTCTCTCTATATTTTTAATTGGTGTGTGAATTGTTTTTCTAGGTTCTCATTTCACATTGAGTCTATGAATCATGTTCTATCCTCTTTATAAGAAAATTAATAACCTCTAAATAATTGGGCCGGATATGGGGTTCAGCACCCGTTACATTTGTATGCCACTAGCTCACGAGCTGCACCACACCCATGTTGGTCCATTTGAACATAAGGGCTTTTTGACCAACCTGTATTCCTTTTAGGGTTTCCCATTGCAAGACTTATAAAAAATAATTATAATGGATTATAGAAGTCTATGTGTGCCGCCATGTTTCTTCAATGGGAAGGCTCTCCCCTGGGGGTTAACCCCTCAGCTCCCCCTTTGAGTTGTTAAGGTCTAGCCCATGGGGGATTTCATGGGTTGGCCTTCTTTTTTAAAAATATGCCAACACATATATACATAAAAATAACCAAATTATAAATGTGAAGATCCAAGACTTCTTTAAAACTTAATTACTCAATTTAATTCTCTCATACATTCCAAAAGAACCATTACTATAATTATTTCCTCATGATAATTTAATTACACGGTCTTCTTAAACAACTCTTCTAATTCAAAACTAAATCATAAAAAATATATGATTTTATTTTCTTTCATTTAATTTAAATAAATAATATTCTTGAAATTTACATTATTATTCATTGAATTCTTCTTCTTCGTCATATATTAAACAATGTGTCATCAATGATATATGTCTTGGAACATAATATCACTACACAAATCATCGAAGTTGTCCAAAGGGAATTGTTTATTTGTGATATCCGATTGCATTATATGAATCTATAACAATTATGAAGGAATATTAATTTCATCCACCAACACATATTGAATAATTGAATAAAAATTAAATCTAGGGTCAATAAACCTCATCTCTATCACAGATGGAAATCTCATCCAAAATATTGTATGTTGAAGGGAGTAATTATTTTTCAAATGTTTTCTACAATGTTGAGTTTTTAATTTTATTCCATAATCATAGTAGTGGTTAAATATATTTGAATATATGATCAATAGATTTTCACAACTATTTATTTCTTTTTATTTTTCATTATTTTTTACTCTTTCTTCATTACAATGGTCAGTAAGGTATAATGTAATTATATTTATAAAGTGAGTGAGATTATCCTACATACAGAGGTCCTTATGTATGGTAATTACCATTTGAATGGGAGGCTGTATAGTGATAATTATTGATATCTAAATTGTGTGAAATAAATTGAAATATATTTTAATTAACCATCATTGCAATAATATGAACTATAGAGGTAATTTTTTTTATTACTAACATCCTAGAAATTTTCATTTGTTGTCATTTATATTCTTCACTATATATATCACATAAATTTTATATAAACCCAGTTATATTTGTATTACTTTTTAAAGAATATTTATTAATAAATATTGAAATTAATATTTTTTGTTTGTAAGTGGCCTCTATGAGAGATTGACCTTAGTTATATAGTTTAATGCATGCATAGATAGATAAAAAATTTGTTTATCAATTTTTCATGATAAACCATTATCTTTCAAGATCATATATATAGGTGAATTTCTACATGTGTATTATTTTATAATGTATATTTAAGCATGAAATTCATATTCATTCATAATTCAACGATATATATATATATATATTAAAATTTAATTAGATCATTTAGAAGATAATAAATATATATGAATAATAAATTAATTTTATCATTTTTAATGTTACTATTAATATTACTTTTAATTTTAATATTATTAATATTAGTGTTAATATTATTCATATATTTGTGAAAATTATTAATATTAGAAATAATATTTTTAGAATTAATATTATTATTACTACTATTATTATTAATATAACTTTAAATTTTAGTAATCATAATATTACTATTAATATTTGTAATATCAATGTAATAATTTTAATATTGTCAATAGTAGTGTTAGTATTATTGATATTAGTGTTAATATTATTAATATTATAGTTTCTATTAATAATAATAATATTATTTTTAATATTATTAATATAGGTATTGATATTATTTATATTGTTAATAGAAGTGGTAATTGTTTAATATTAGTTTCAAAAATATTAATAAACCTGTATATATATGTGTTTGTGTGTGTGTTATTAATATTAAAGATAATATTATTATTCTCTTTATTAAAAATATAATATATATGTTTGTGTTATGAATTACTTATATTATAATTCTAAATATATATAAGTTATATCATGATTAATATATATAGGAAACAATATATAAATATTATTTTTTCTAATTTTTATGTCAAAATAAAATATTCATGATTCAATGACAGTAAAACACTCAGACACATGTAAATAAATATGAATATGTAATGAATTAGTAGTTTATAATATAATTTAAAAATTTGAAGCTTTATATATTGTATAATATATCAAAAATTTCATGCATGTTTTAGTCTTATTAATATTATTATTTATTTTATCATCATCGTTGTAATAACAATAATTATTCTTTCTTAAAAAAGAATCATTAATTATTTTTAAAAAAAAAAGTAATTCTCATTTTCCAAATAAATTTGTTATATTCATTAAATAATTGTTTTTATAGGTGACGAGGTAGAGTATTTCAATTACCTTATGAAGAAACAGTGAAAAATAAAATGAATACATTGATTATTTTTTGGATGTTTTAAAACAAAATGTTAAAAATAGGTACTTATTTTACTATCCATGTACGATGTGTTTATACATGAGAATGATGTGAAGAATAGAAATCAAATATCATTTATTTTAAATGGTTTAAATTTGAAATACATTCTTTAGATTTATAAACATTTAATTATTCATAATTAAAGATAAAATAATGATGGTGATTTTCAAAATGACAATTCCAATAAAATTAAATAATATTTTTATATAAAAGTAGAATCAATTAAGAAAAAATTGATGATTGAGAACCTATATGATGATGTTTAAAACCCATTGTATTCCTGTCTTACTAAATTTAGGGTTTTGTCAAAATTATTGGAATTTGTACACATTAAATCTAACAATGGAAAAGAGAAACAATAGTTTTTATAGAATTATTAGAGACATTGAAAGAAATAATTCTGGAAGAAAATAATCTTGCATATTTAAAATATGATGTAAAAATTATTATGTTCGATGTGATTTGATTACAACAAGATACACGATTTCCTAATGATTGTGTGCTATATAGAAGGGAATATAACAGTTTTTAGAGTGTCATAAATATTGTACATAATGATATGATTTGATAGAAGGGTAAAAAGATAATTTCTCAAATATATGAAGTACCCAAAATCCCTCTTAGAAAAATTTGTATCTTCTTAAAATTAATCATTAAAATTCTTCACTTAAAAACTTAAACAATCAAATAAAGTTATGATAGAATACATAAGATGTAATATCTAATAAAATATTTTTAATCTCACTACATTCCCATAGTGTATGAATGTTCAAAAAAATTCCCATTTTAGAATTGAATTTTAAAATTATTGACAAGGAATGTGTATAAATGTAACGAATCCATACCAAAGCATCAGTAAAAAATAGTTCATGGATAATTTTGTTGATAATTTTTGACTTATCCCTAGAAATATGTATGATGATGAAATATGTCAAATTGATATTAATGATTTCTGAACAATAATAATCTCGAATGATATTGATGTTTACATGTCACCATTAAAGGATGATTTGAAATTTTTATGGGGGTGACAAAATAAAAGAGATCATTTTTATAATAATTAGTATTTTAAATTGGATTAAATTATTATGTTAATTAGAAATGAATTATTATATTAGGGAATTGTTTTGGATACAATGTCAAAGTGGTGGAAATGTTTTCCAATTTACAAAGTAGGGACTTCACATTATCAACTACAATATTGGAGAAAAAATGTGTACAAGGGTCATTAAATGTTTATACGTATGGATAACTCTTATTAATGATTAAAAAAGTTATTTTTCTCCTCCAATGAATTTAATATTACCCCAAATCCTTTTCTATAGATCTAAATTTTTAGAGGGAAAAAACATTGATGTCACAATTGGAATAAAAGAAATACTTAATAAGAAAAGAGATATATGGAAGTTTTTTGAGATTATATATTTGTGATATCAATAGGATAAGCATAAATTTTATGTGATTCATCTTGATAATTATATCATTGATAGTTTTTTTGGACAATTGTGAAATATTAAATGTAAAATTAAGGATGGATTTAATAAAAGATTAGACATATGATTAATGGGAATAGAGGTTTAGTAAGTTCAAAATTCTAAAGGAAAACACTCATACTTTTTTGGTTTTTCATAAACATTATAGGAGGGATAATATAAGTATTTTAGTTCTCAAATGGAATAAATATTTCCCAACGCTAATCATTTATGAAAAAAATTATCATAAAAATTTAGTTTTAATAAGATAGAAATCTCATGATTTTTATTTTATTATGAAACAAAAAAATATAGGTTCGAATATGGGGAATACTACCCTTCAACGCAACAATGACTATTATCTAGGTGTATTATCATTTTATTTACATTTGAAGAAATGTTATGGATCATAATTTTGTAAAAATATCCTAGAATGAAGCATTCAATATACTTTTAAAATAGAACTATACATTCCATTGACTTTTTTGATATTAAGGTATATAGAATGGTTTATTTATTGTGAGTAAAAAAATATATTTTTACCTATTTACATATATTAAATATATTCCTTTTAAATATATATGATGAATTTAAAGGGTTATTTTATGAATACACATCAACCAGAATCCTCCACTATTGAAAATTATTTTAATATGTAGTTGTTGGAGTTCTATATAGACTACTTGTTTTATTTATAGCAAGTCTAATTGAATATATCTAACAAATAGTGATTTTTTGGGGGGAAAGGGGTACAGGGCATCCAAATGAAGTCCACGACAGGTGAGAGAATAATACAAGCACATTTATACTTCATGAATAACACATATGAGGTTCAATTATATATAACGTCAAATATTAATGCATTGAAACAACATTATCTAAAGATTCACAATACATGGGGATTGGATGAGTATAAAAAAACTTTCATCCCTTTGTTATAGGATACTATTACTAGTGAATCATATAAATTAGAAACATTAAAATAGTTAATAAGAGAAAAATGATTAAATGTTATAGATTATTCTGGTTATGAAATTAATAGGTATAAAATGTATATTAAGGACTAGGATTGTATAAGTCTATTTCAGAATTGAAATGTATTATATTTCACTAAAGAAAAGATGATTTAGAGATTAATATATAAAAAACACAATATCTTCCTCAAGTTTAAATTACATGGTTATTGAATATATATGGGAGATTGAAGACATGAAATTTCATATTGTTCTATTAAAATTTATATGGGTTTTCAGTAATGGTAGTGTAAAACATGATGAATTAAGAATGATAGTAGGGGATCTAAATATATTGGGTTAAACATATAAACCATTTATAATGAAAACACTTGAAAAAAAATTCTATGCTCTTGACCCATAAAATTATTACAAGTCTAACCATTTCATGTAAAAAATGCACGACTGAAAAATAGCCTTTGGTGACGGGTTAATTGCGATGAGAATAGATCCCATCCCAAATAGGCTGTCAAAAAGATTATTTGCAATGAGGACATCATCCCATCGTAAATAATTAGTTATTTGCAATGGAATGAGGGGTCACATCACAAAAGGTTTGGTGAGATTTGCATGCCAAACCGCATGAAGGGTATTTGGGACAGGGGGTGCCTCCCCGTCGCGAATACCTAGCGACAGTAAATAGTATTTGCGACGGGAAGAAACCCCCCCAATCGCAAATACCCGATGGTGGTAAATACTATTTGTGACGGGATATTCCCATGTCGCAAATAGTTTGTCGGCAAGTCACTATTATCTATAAGAACCATGACAAAAAATCTTTTAACCGTCGACCATAATTAATGTGGCTGAAGGTATTTACGACGGGTCCCGTCACAAATAGTCTTGTCACAAAATAGTCTCGTTACAAATTATCTAGCCTATATATACCCCTCATCTATTTTTTCATTCTTCCTCTCTAATCCTACTTTCTCTATTTCTGAACTCTAATTTTTGTGTTAGAATATCTTTGAGATAAATTTTTTTTACGAACAGGTTTTGAAGTCGTTTACACCTATAAGAAATCATGTTTAAAGGTATTTATGTTTTATTTATCTTAATATTTATTTCATTTTTTATATTAATATTTATTATTGTTAATTAGATGTAATTAAATTAGATTTAGATTGTTTTGTTATCAGTATTTATTTGTAATAATAAATTGAAATTATTAGTGTCATTATTACAAATTACTATTAATTAGGAATTATTGATGATAATTCGTAATGAATATAAATAATTAGCTGTAATTAGTAATTACTAGTGGTAATTTGTAGTAATTAATAGTAATTAACACTAATTAGTAATAATTAACAGTAATTAGTAATAATTAGGAATAAATGGTAATAATTAGTAAAAAATACTAAAAAATACTAATAATTAGTAATAAATACTAGTAATTAGTAATAATTAGTAATAATTACTAATAAATAGAAATAATTTTGAATAAATATTAATGGTTACTAATAAATAGTAATTATTACTAATAATTAGTAAAAGATAGTAAAAAGTAGTAAAAAATATTAAAAAATAGTAAACAAATATTAAAAATTAGTAAAAATTATAACAAATACTAATAATTAGTAACAAATACTATTAACGAGTGACAAATTATTTTAATTAGTAATAAATACTAATAATTAGTAACAAATAGTAATAATTATTAACAAATAGTAATAATTAGTAATAATTTGGAATAATTACTAATAATTAGAAATAATTAGAAATAATTATAAATAAATAGTAATAATTGGAAATAATTAGAAATAATTAGTAATAATTAGAAATAATTAGAAATACTTAGCAATAATTTGAAATAGTTAGCAATAATTAGTAATAATTCGCAGTAATTAATAATAATTAGCAATAATTACTAATAATTAGAAATAATTAGTAATAATTAGCAATAAATAGTAATAATTTGCAATAAACAGTAATAATTAGCAATAAATACTAATAAATAGCAATAAATTCTAATAATTAGTAATAAATACTAGTAATTACCAACAAATATTAAAAAATAGCAAGTAATAATAATAATTAGCCATAATTATTAATAACTACGAATAATTAGTAATAATTAGGAATACATAGTAATAATTAGAAATAATTTGTAATAATTAGTAATAATGATGAATAATGAGGAATAATTAGTAAAAAATAGTAATAATTAGTAAAAATTAGTAAAAATTAATAATAATTAGTGAGAATTAGTAATATTTCTTAATGAATATTAATAATTAGTATTAATTACTAGTAATTAGTAATAATTAGTAATAATTAGTAACAATCAGTAATAATTAGTAATAAATAGTAATAATTAGTAATAAATATTAATAATTAGTAATAAATAGTATTAATTTGTAATAAATATTACTAAATAGTAATAATTTGTAATAAATACTAATAAATACTATTAAATATTAATAATTAGTAATAATTAGTAATAAATACTAATAAATAGTAATAAATAGTAATAAATAGAAATAAATCGTAACAAATGATAATAAATAGTAAAAAGTAGTAAAAAATAGAAATAATTAGTAAACAATAGCCATAATTAGTAATATTTACAAATAATCTAAAATAATTAGTAATAAATAGAAATTATTATTAATAAATATTAATAATTAGTAATAAACACTAATAATCAGTACTAAATACTAATAACTTATAATAAATAGTAATAATTATAAATAAATACTAATAATTTGTAATAAATACTAATAATTATTAATAAATACTAATAATTAGTAATAACTAGCAGTAACATGTAATAACTAGCTATAACTACTAATAACTGGCAATAATTACAAATAACAAAAAATAATTACTACTAATTAGCAATAATTAGTAATAACTTGCAATAATTACTAATAGTGAGCAATAATTACTAATAATTAGTAATAATTAGCAATAATATGCAGTAATTAGCAATAATTAGAAATAATTAGCAACAATTAGCAATAATTAGAAATAATTGTTAATAATTAGTAATAATTAACAATTATTAGACATAATTATTAGTAATTAGGAGTAAATAGAAATAATTATGAATAAATAGTAATAATTAGAAATAATTAGTTATAAATAGAAATAATAAGTGATAAATAGAAATAATTTTCAATAAATAGCAATAATTATGAATAAATAGTAATAATTATGAATAATTTGTAATAATTAGAAATAATTTACAATACATTGCAATAATTAGTAATAAATGGCAATAATTATGATAAATAGAAATAAATATGAATAAATAGTAATAATTAGCAATAATTAGTAATAATTAGAAATAATTAGTAATAATTAGATTTAAATTGTAATAATTCGCAATATTTATTAATAATTAGAAATAATTAGAAATAATTAGAAATAATTAGTAATAATTATCAATAATTAGTAATAATTAGCAATATTTAGTCATAATTAAAAATAATTAGAAATAATTAGAAATAATAATCAATAATTAGGAATAATTAGTATTAATTATTAATAAATATGGATAACTATAATAAATTTTGTGAAATTGGCACAATTTCCAGTGGAGTGGTGGAATTACTTTTTCTCGATGACTCTTTCACCAAATCAAAAATATTATGAAAACTGTGCTTCTATATATTCATATCCAATATCGTATGTATGAGATTGGATATGCATTCATAGAACCACATTTTTAATAATGTTTTTAGACAGTGTTAGTTGTAAGAAGATGATTCGTCGATGAAAAGGGGGCTCTTTTGTTTTACATCTCATTTACCTGCATCATTCTCATACAGAAATCATAATTAAGAATTTGGTCAGAGGTATGCTTATGAATTCTCATATGCACGTGAATAGAAATGCATACCTCCGAGAAGATTCTTTATTGTGATTTCAGAGTGAGAAATTTGCAAGTAAATGAGAAGTCAGATAGAAGAGCATATGCCAATCTACTGGAAATCATGTTGCCCGAATATAGTGGTAATTAGTAAGAAATAGATATAATTTTTTATCTTCTCTTTATTGGAAATTGTTTTTCTTATATAAAATTATTCAATAATAGTAATTATTTTTTATTTTGTAGAAAAATAAGGAACTAGGATGTTGACCACATTATTTATTAGATGATCATGCTGGGATTAATCAGGGTAGAAATACAAACAATTCTGGTTTAAATCCTGTATATAATGAGTGTGTTAAAGCTTTCTTATCATTTGCATCATTAAAAATAAATTTTTTTTAGAATGAACTGTAAGGAATCAACCTTAAAACATTACATAATCTTGAATTAAGTTATTAATTCACATTGAGAATCTTTTCAGGTTTAGATTTTTAGGGAATTAAGTCATAACTATTACATTACATCTCAAAATTTACACAGTAGACACTTCTACTTAGTTCCCATTATTTTTTACAAAATAAAAATTCTTGAAAAAAAGAGTCATGTCTACTTCCATGTTTTAGAGAAAATGACTTTTTCTTGATCTCATATTTATGATTATTCCACTTTATGTCCTGTAAAAATCATTTCAAAAACATTGGATGAGCATAAAAATCTTAGTAAGGGGTACACATATACGGAAAACTGTTAGTTTTTCAAAACAACAAGTAAACCATGAGTACTATATCATAAGTAATACTTTTCACCATTATGAAGTAGTAAATACTATTTTCTGAATAAAAGATCATTGGTTACCCTTTTGTAACCAAAATATTACCATAAAACCCATATAAAGAACCCATAACATATAAAGGTAACTTAGGACATAAACATACGTAAATGGAATAACCATATGGTTGACTTCCACACATATCTCAACATGAAATTTCCATACGTTTGACTTCCATACCCAATGAATTGGAGGATATAACATAACCACTTGTCCTATTTTATCACGGCACCACCTGTCATTTGGTTTATCACGTAACCACCATAAAAAGACCATGTACCATTATAAAATCATAACACATGCAAAAAATATAAAGGAAATAAAACATTTCCACATTTCAATGAGAATATATCATTGACATAAAAAATCCATTATCAAAACCATTTTCAATATCAAAATACATAAAAGAGTATAGGGTATTTATTTTCCTTTTAAAAACATTATGGCTTGTTAAATATTCTAAAGATCAAATAATACTCATGGTGGCGAAATGGTCGTTGTCACCGCTTACGTTAAAAGAAAAATTAATTTTTGTCTTTTAGTAAAACGCTTCATAGAAAAAGATTCTTGATTAGCCATTAAATGAGGATAATATTCATTGTTAATATACATAATATTCATTTTATTTTTTATTCATGAACCCCATTTTAGTGCATTTTACACTTTTAACATCATTTCACATTATGATTGTAATACCTTCTTAAAATGCACTATTATGTGGTACATTTTTGAACATCATTTAAAGTACCCAATGATTCATCTGATTTTAAGGAATTGAATTATACATATTTTAATTTTATATTTTTGTAAATTTATCTAAACTTAAATATGAACATGTTTGATTCAGGGATTAGTGGAGAATTCATGGAGGATGGTGGAGATATTTGGAAATGAAAGGAAGCAATTCAGGAGAAGGCAGATTGGACAGTAGCCCACTGACGTGACTGTGGGGCCCACCATACAGGCCCCATTAATCCCAAATTTCGTGGGATTCTATCAGCCATGTATAGGAACAAATCATGCTTCAAGAGTTAATGCTAATTCGGCTTCCATGTTGGTCATTTAAGCGGCCCAAATTAGAGATAAAATTCTGGTCCATATTCTGCTGCCCAGAACAACAGCCCACTACATTGATCATATCTCGGAATCCACACCTCTAAATGGGCCCAAATTTTCCAGGACGTTAGAAGACATCTGGAGATACATTTTCTTATTCTATGGCCAACTCTGATTCTGCCATCTAGAAGGACATACAAATGAGTCTGTTCGGTGGATGAAAGTTGTCTTCCACCTCGGGTCAAATGTGGAAAAGTCCAAATTCCACAAGCTTTCCACCACCTATGGCCTACCAAAATTAATTGAGATGATTTGTAATGTTGTAGGCTTGACCCAAGGGATCAAAAAATTCCTATTTATGGCAGTGGTGTTGGAGGATTTAGGAATCTTGGATGCTTTGTTCAATTGTAATGTTATGCTGCATTTTTGTTGCCTCAAATTTGTCTTTCACATGTAAGTTGTTCAATTCACTTTAGTTTCTTAAAAAAAGTTCTTCTTATACTCTTATTATATTTTTATTCATATCACTTTGATACCGTTGCATCATGGTATGAATTTATTCACACCAGCCCTTTTGAAATTATTCACACAACAGTGGAGTGATCATTTTATTTTTGTTGTTTTCTTTAATTCTCCATTTCCTCCCTCATGAGTCTACTTTCCACTTCCATTGAAACCGTGGGATCAATGGAGGGATAACCCAATTATGGGTTGATCCAAGGGAGTAGAAAGGGGCTGGATTGGATGTTACTTATCACCTAATTAATGTATAATCACTTATTTAATTGGGTTTTTTATTTATTGATTTTTATACTCCATCGTCCTTGTTGAATTTAAGGCCACACACTTCAAGTACTAATACGAACCTTTACCTTGAAGTTATCAAAACTTTGATCCTTCAAGATTATAGGTGATTAGTATTAAATGGTGTAGTCAGTAAACCGGCAAGTGATGATGTTGTTTTATCTCCTTAAATGAACCCATCTCAATTATAAGAAATTAAAATCATTGAAAAGGTAATATGTCAAATCCACCCTGAGAAATAACCTAGGATCAACTCATTCTTTTACATTGAATTAACTTAAATATGTTAGATATCCTTTAACACCATCTTAAATCAACCCATGTTGTCCAATTCATATCCAAAAAAAGTCCATAGAATGTACGTGTCTATAGGTTTCTTCTTAGGTCTCTGAGGATTTGATAACCCTAGCTAAACTACAAGGACCGTTCTACCTTTATCTCATGGGTAAATTTGAGAGAGAATCAAATTTTGGCACCATTGCTAGGGACCCGAGTAAGTCATCTAAACACCCATTCTATTCTACCCCATTTATTCTTTTCTCATCTAAATTCTCTTATCTTGTCCCTTTCTCATTTTTTTTCTTTTGGAGCATGTCCGCCTACACCCGCGATCAATCAAACCGTCTCGTTTTGGTGGATAGTCCTGGGGTTGGGGATTCAAGTAAACCAAGGTAAATCATTCCATTAGATCATAATCTTCCTAATACTTTAGAGTCCAAAATTGAGCCAATTTCAATGGAAGGTCTTCAAAGAAACCAACTCATAAACCCGGGTGGGAACCAAAATGGAACCCCAGATGAGGCAGCCCCAAACTTGGGGAATACAATTGATCAAACCATGAATGACTACCTCACACCTTCCTGGACCAATGCCCCCTCATGAATTAGACACAATTACCTAGGATATTCCAACTACATCTTTAAACCCCATGTCATAAACCACCCTCCCACATTCGATGGAATGGAGTCCGAGATGCCATACCTGCACATTAAGGAGTTCAATGACATTGTAGAAACCATGTGTCCCCCACATCAACTAGAATCTACTAATATGAGGCTATTTCCTTTTTCTTTAAAGTATCGAGCTAAAAATTGGCTAAAAAATTTGAAACCATCATCCATAAACTCTTGGGACCGACTACAAAGATAATTCTACAAAAAATACTTTCCCCACCACAAAACAATTGCACTTAAAAAGAGTATCCAATTTTTTTTGAAAAAGAGCGAGAGTCATTGTATGAAACATGGGAGAGGTTCAAAGACACTCTAAACATGGTTCCACACCATGGTTTTTCTATTCTTGAACATGTGAGAATTTTCTATAAAGGGTTGGGTCCGGGGAACAAACAATTCATTGTCATGATGTGTAATGGAACATTTAAAAACAAAGCCCCAAATGATGCTTACGAGTATCTAGAAAGCCTTTCTGAACAAAACCAAATATGGGTAACTTCACCTTATTCTGAAAAGCCACAAAGAACTTCTGGAATTCATACACTTAGAGAAGAGGAAATCCTTAGGGCTAAACTAAGAACACTCTCTAGGAAGGTTGAAGAGATAGACCTCAAGAAAGTCCATGAAATCCAAACTGTTGACCCTATTTGCACAATTTGTGACAAACATGACCATAAGACAGACAACTGACCAACCATTCCATCCATCAAGGATGTTATTTTAGGAGGACCCCCAGAGGAAGTAAATTATTTGAACTTTCAAAAGCCTCAATACCAAAACAACTTCAACCCAAGGTATAACGACCACCCAGGCTTCCGCTGGAATGATAACCAACAACCTAGCCAACCACAGGGACAAAATACTTACCCCCATCAGAACTACCAAACCCATAACCAGTTCCAAACCCAACCTATCCAATACCAACAGCCACTAGTCCATTTTCAACAAACCATACCACCTCCAAAATATCCCCCTGGGATAAACCAACCTACTCAAGCACCAACCAAAACTGTTCCACAAAGCCTACTAGAACAACAGTGAAAACAAATGGAGAGGATGAACTCAGAAGTCTCTTCCCTAAAACAAGAACATCAAACCATCAAAACTGGAAAGGCACCCATGCCTACTCAGGCGGTGCCATCCTCAACTTCAAGGGGAGAGTCATGTTGTGCTCAAACAACTCATGAACAAATAAAGGTTGTGACTGTTTTAAGAAGTGGGAAATCAATTGAGAAACCTGAACAACTAATTCAGAACCCACTTGAAGATTCAAACTTGGATGAAAATTCAAATGAACCACAAGATCAAACTGAGGAAACTGATAACATTTTCAAGGAAACAACTATTCAACAAATGACCCCACAACCTACGCCATTTCCTCAATGCATGAGGGGGAAAACCAAGCCTGAACTGAGTGAAACATTGAGGGGAATATTCTCAAAATTCAAGTTAAACATTCCTTTTCTCGATGAAATCCAAACCAAACCTTCCTACTCAAAGTACCTTAAGGAATTGTGCACTTTTAAAAGAAAATTTTCACATAAAAACCATGTCGTTTTGGCTACTAATGTGAGTACCACCATTCAAGGGACCATTCCTCCTAAGTTGAAAGACACGGGTTGCCCTTACATCAATGTTGAACTAGGAGATAGAAAAGTTGTCAAGGCCTTGTGTGACTTAGGTGCTAGTGTCAATCTCATCCCATATGCTATGTACTGCCAGTTAGGACTAGAAGAACTCTAACCCACATCTGTCACATTTCAACTTGATGATCGTAGCATTAGGGTTCCAAAGGGGGTTTTAATGGATGTTCTGGTAAAGGTTGAAAACTTCATCTACCCTACTGATTTCATTGTCCTTGACAACCATCCAAACTTAGGAAATAAGGAACAAACCCCAATCATCCTTGGTCGTCCTTTCCTTGCAACAATCAACTCTGTTATCTGAGTCTGAAATGGTAACATGACCATCACGTTTGGGAACAAGAGTCTAGACTTGAACATCTATAATGCAAGCTCACAAATAGGGGATGACGAGGTCATTCATGAAGTAAACATGATAGGAAGCATTGATAATGAATCCATGGAACATCAAGGAATATTTGATGAATGTTTATGTCAGGATGATATTGATTTCCTTTGTTCATATGAAGTATGTTTATCTCATTGGCTTGAATCATTTTCAAATTTCTCTTATGATGAAGTATTAGGTCCAACAATCAGTGAAACCTTTCAGGAAACCACTTTCATGGAGACCACTCCAATTTCCTTCCCTAAATCTGATCAAGCCAATCTAGTAGATAAAAATTATACATGTGGGGAATCAATCCTATCTGAAACTCTAAAAAAATAAATTGATCTTGATCCAATGTCCCAATATTCTGCTGAAATTCTGAACCAACCTGATCTTGAATTGAAGGAACTTCCTGCTGCACTAAAGTATGCCTTCTTAGGGGAAAATCAAACACATCCTATTGTCATTTCTTCTTTTCTTGAATCCAATCATGAGAGGATGCTTCTAGATGTCCTTAGGAAGTATAAGAAAGCCATTGGTTGGACCCTTTCTGATATTCCTAGGATTAGCCCACTTATCGGGACTCATAGGATTGTTCTGGAATCTGATTCAAAGCCATGTCGTCAACCTCAACAGCGACTCAATCCTAATCTCATGGAGGTAGTAAGGAAGGAACTTATGAAATTGTTAAAACCTGGTATCATATATCCCATAGCTGAGAGTGAATGGGTGATCCCAATCCACGTGCTTCCAAAAAAGTCCGGAATCACAGTGATAACCAATGTGGATGGAGAGATTCTTCCAACAAGGGTGAGTAGTGGATGGAGGGTCTGCATTCACTACAGGAAGCTAAACTCATTCACCAAGAAGGACCATTTCCCCTTACCATTCATTGACCATGTCCTTGAGAGAGTGGCAGGTCATGCCTTCTACTGTTTCTTAGATGGGTACTCGGGGTACAATCAAATTGAGGTCTCCCTAGAGGATCAAGGGAAGACTACATTCACATGTCCATTCGGAACCTTTACCTTCAAACGAATGTCCTTCGGGTTATGAAATGCCCCTGGAACCTTCCAGTGGTGCATGATGGGAATCTTCTCAGACATGGTAGGGGATTTTATAGAGGTCTTAATGGATGACTTCTCTGTGATTGGGGATACTTTTGAGGGATGTCTGCAGAACGTGGAGAGAGTCTTGTCAAGATGTGAAGAAAAGAATCTAGTCCTAAACTGGAAAAAATGAAATTTCATGGTTAAAGTGGGATTTGTTCTAGGCCATCTGGTCTCGAGTAGGGGGATTGATGTTGATAAAGTAAAGGTTGACATCATTCTTCACCTTCTATCACCCAAAACTGTCAAGTAAGTGAGGTATTTATTACGACATGATGGTTTCTATAGAAGATTCATCAAGGACTTTAGTTCAATATCTCGTCCCCTTTGTGCTCTCCTAGTAAATGATGCTCCATTTGTTTGGACAGAAAGCTGTGAGGGTTCATTCTCAACCCTCAAATCCTCTCTCACCTCTCCTCCAATTATGTAATCTCCAAATTGGAACCTTCCTTTTGAACTTATGTGTGATGCCAGTGACTTTGCTGTTGTAGCTGTGTTAGGACAACGTTGTGATAAAACTCTTTATGTCACTGCTTATGCAAGAAAATCCTTAAATGATTCCCAAATAAACTACACCACTACTAAAAAGGAGTTACTTTATATTGTGTTTGCTTTAGAGAAGTTTAGGACCTACCTCTTAGGATCCCCCATCACTGTGTTCACTGACCAATCTGCACTAAAATACCTCTTCCAAAAACAATATGCTATGGCTAGACTGATTAGGTAGGTCCTTCTCTTATAATAATTTGACCTCACAATCAAGGATAAAAAGGGAGTTGAAAATTTTGTAGATGATCACCTCTCTAGAATGGAATTCAAAGAAAACTGAAATCATATTTCTGTGTCTGATTCGTTTCCTGATGAACACCTATACTCTGTGAGTGACTACCCTTGGTATGATAATAAAGCAAATTTCATAGTGACAGGAGTCATTCCAAAATTCTTAGGGACTCAATCTCGAAGGAAATTTCTTTATGATGTTAGACACTATGTGTTTGATGATCCTTACCTCTATAAGTTCTGCCCTGACCAAGTCATTAAGAGGTGTGTTCCAGAATCTGAACAAGAGTCCATCCTTAAATTCTGTCATAATGAGGCTTGTGGAGGTCTCTTTTCCTCTAAGAAAACATCTGCTAAGATTCTTCAATGTGGTCTTTTCTAGCCCACCCTCTCAAGGGACTCCTACACATTTTGTCAAACTTGTCCTAGGTGTCAACAAGTAGGGTCCATCACAAAAAGGAATCAAATGCCACTCACTCCCATCTTAGTGGTTGAAATATTTGACTGTTGGGGAATTGATTTCATGGGTCCCTTCCCAAACTCTCTGGGATACCTCTACATACTCTTAGCTGTTTATTATGTCTCAAAATGGGTTGTGGCCATTCCCACTAAGTCCAATGATCATCAAGTTGTGATTCGATTTCTAAAAGAGAACATATTTTCAAGATTTAGAATTCTTAGGGATATAATCAGTGATCGAGGAACCCATTTCTGCAACTGCCCATTTGCTTCCCTCATGTCTATGTATGGTATTTCTCATAAAGTGTCCACTGCATACCATCCTCAAACCAATGGTCAAGATGAGTTAGCGAATAGGGAGATTAAGAAAATTCTTGAAAAAACTGTCAACCCCTCTAGGAATTATTGGTCTGAGAAACTCTTAGATTCTCTTTGGGCCTATAGAACTACATATAAAACCATTTTAGGAATGTCCCCATATAGGTTGGTTTATGGTAAAGCATGTAATTTTCCAGTGGAGATTGAACATAAGGCCTTTTGGGCAATTAAGAAAATGGATTATGACCTCTCATTGGCCGGAACAAAAAGGAAATTAGAACTCAATGAACTGGAGGAAATAAGGATGGAGGCTTATGAAAATTCAAGGATCAATAAAGCTAGAGTTAAAGCCTACCAATCTAGGAATATCAAGGTCAAACATTTTGAACCGGGAAACTTGTGCTCTTGTATAGATCAAAACATTATTTACATTCGGTAATGTTAAGGTCTAGATGGTTAGGACCTTTCATGGTGCATCATGTATTCCCCCATGGGGCAGTAGAGATTCAAGATCCCACAAGTGGTTACATTTTCAAGGTCAATGGTCAAAGGTTAAAACCATTCATTGAATCATTCAATAAACAAGAAATAGAGGTTGAGTTAACTGAGCCAACCTATGAACAAGGAAAAAATTGATAGATTTAGGGTCCATGTCGGGATAACGACGTTAAACAAAGCGTTGTATGGGATACAACCCATGGTTTTGAAGTTTCTTATCATTTTGTTGTTTTAATAAACATTATATTTTAAATAGGATTAATTATTCATTTTTACATTAAAAAAAGACTATTGACCTATTCTTCTATTACGAGTATGGATGGGTATGAAAGGGGAGCATCGTATTCATCTGTGTCACGCGGTGTGATCCTTGAGTAATACCTTACCCAGAAAATTAAAATAAGACAATGTATCATTAGTTTGATTTAAAAAAAGAAAAAGAGGAAAAACCATAAAAATGATGATACTTGGAATTAAATAAGTCGTTATGTTGTTTTTTTTGTCTGGTTTGTTCTTATTTCTATTTAGGTATTATTTTGGGTGATACATATTAAATCAAGGACGTTCCTACGTCCCCTAAGAGATCAAAGGACTAATTTGGAGTAGCAAGAACTTCAACTTCAACCACCAGGTGATTTCATTCCATGATCCTCAGTTTCAATTTCCTTTTTGAACTTCCATTATCTGCCACTACTCCTTCTAAATTTTCATTTCTTCAAACACTGGGGATAATGTTGTTTTATGTTGGGGGGAGATAAAATAAAAAGAAATGCTTTTGTTTCAAAAAAATGAATTATTTGAAAAAAGAAGAAGTGTAAATGGAAGGAAAAATTCCTTTAACATTGAACATGGTAATACACATTGCACACATTGAAACTGAATATCAAATAATTTAGCATACCCTGATTCTGATTTTAATCCTTGTATAATTTCATGAACATAGATTTTGGAATGTGTGGCAGTCCAATGTGATATTTCATCATTTTTATTTTCATCCAAATAAAAAATATCACAATGCACATCCTTTGGATTGTGGAGTATTAGTTTGAGTTCATGGGGTCCCCTAAATAAATAGCATAGTTTTGGTGATCATTTTAGTTTAATATGAGTATTCAAAAAAATTATAAAAAATACATGTAGAGCAATGAAATGACCTAATGCGTGGCTTTTGGGACTTGGGGATCGTGACTCCATAGTTGTCTGGCCTAAAGTTAGTAATTTTATCTCTATTTTTGGTAATTTGAATGTGTTTTTGACTGAGTTAACTCGAGATGATGCCCGAGTATGTGGGCTCCACTTGGTTCCCTATGGTCATTGAGCCTGGGAGTCATCGGCAAAGTCTCGCTATAGGGGTTGACTCTTTTGAGTGCAATTTCAATTACCATGGCAAAATTACAAAAAAAAATCAAAAAAAAAAACAATAAAAAATTATACAAAAAAAATGAATACTCATCTTAATATTGAAATGTGATTCCACATAGCGCTTCCGTAATTTCCCCCTTGAATAATGATGAACCCCCATGTCTATTGTGACACACACCACATCCTCATACTTAATTGATATTGGATGAAATATGGAAATGAATTTAAACAAAGGAATGGGCTTGGGATTGAGATCTTCTTATGAAACTATATTGTATTAAAATATTTTGATGGGTTTCATGATTTTTTGGTATAATTTTTTTTGGTGATCATTGTATATTAAAATGTTTTTTGGAAAATGGAATTCGAATTTCATATTTTTGAGATATATTTTGCTCAGGACTAGCAAAACTCAAGTTGGGGGTGTGATTAGACACTAAATGGGGCTAATATTCATTGTTAATATACATAATATTCATGTTCATTGTTATTCATAAACACCATTTTAGTACATTTTACACTTTGAACATCATTTCACATTATGATTTTAATACCTTCTTAAAATGCACTATTATGTGGTACATTTTTGAACATCATTTAAAGTACCCAATGATTCATCTGATTTTATGGAATTGAATTATACATATTTTAATTTGATATTTTTGGAAATTTATCTACACTTAAATATGAACATGTTTGATTCATGGATCAGTAGAGAATTCAAGGAGGATGATGGAGATATTTGTAAATGAAAGGAAGCAATTCTGGAGAAGGCGGATTGGATAGCAGCCCACTGATAAGACTGTGGGGCCCAATATACAGGCCCAATTAATCCCACATTTCGTGGGATGCTATAAGACATGTATAGGAACAAATAACTCTTCAGGAGTTAATTCTAATTCGGCCTCCATGTTTGTCATTTAGGCAGCCCAGGTTAGAGATAAAATTCTGGTCCAGATTCTGCGGCCCAGACAAACAGCCCACTACTTTGATTATATCTTGGAATCCACAACTACAAATGGGCCCAAATTTACAGGCCGTTAGAAGACATCCGGATCTCCATGTTCTTCTTCTATGGCCCACTCTGATTCGGCCATCTAGAAGGCCATACAAACGCGTCTGTTTGGTGGATGAAAGTTGGCTTCCACCTCGGGTCAAATGTGGAAAAGTCCAAATTCCACAAGCTTTCCACCACCTATGGCCTACCAAAATTAATTGAGTTGCTTTGTACTGTTGGAGCCTCGACCCAAGGGATAAAAAAATTCCTATTTAAGGCAGTGGTGTCAGAGGATTTAGGAATCTTGGATGCTTTGTTCAATTGTAATGTTATGCTGCATTTTTGTTGCCTCAAATTTGTCTTTCACATGTAAGTTGTTCCATTCACTTTAGTTTCTTAATAAAAGTTCTTCTTCTACTCTTATTCTGTTGTTATTCATATCACTTTTATACTGTTGGATCAAGGTGTGAATTTATTCACACCAACCCTTGTGAAATTATTCACACTACGGTGGAGTGATCATTTTATTTTTGTTGTTTTCCTTACTTCTCCATTTCCTACCTCATGAGTCTACTTTCCGCTTCCATTGAAACCATGAGATCAATAGAGGGATAACCCACTTATAGGTTGATCCAAATGAGTAGAAAGGGGCTGTATTGGATGTTATTTATCACCTAATTAATTTATAATCACTTCTTTAATTGGGATTTTTATTTAATGATTTTTAAACACCATCGTACTTGTTGAATTTAATGTCAAACACTTCAAGTACTAATATTAACCTTTACCTTGAAGTGCTCAAAACTTTGATCCTTCAAGTGTATAGGTGATTAGTATTAAATGGTGTATGCATTAAACCAGCAAGTGATGATGTTGTTTTATCTCCTTAAATGACCCCATCTCAATTATAAGAAATTAAAATCATTGAAAAGGTAATACGTCCAATCCACCCCAAGCAATAACCTAGGATAAACTCATTATCTTACATTGAATTCACTTAAATATGTTATATTTCCTTTAAAAACATATTAAATCAACCCAAGTTGGCCACTTCATAGCCATAAATGGTCCATAGAATGTATGTGTCTATAGGTTTCTTCTTAGGTCTCTAAGGATTCGATAACTCAAGCTAAACTACAAGGACCGTTCTACCTTCATCTCTTGGGTAAATTCGAGCGAGAATCAATTCTCTTTTAACTAAATTAAAATTCAATGGTGTTTATAGAGTGTATAAAAAAAATCGTGTAGTAAAACAAAATATGCCTCAATGAAAGAAGATTGATATGAAGTCCCTTACCTGGTGTCCGACATGACTCGTTCATTCTTTAATACCTTGAATAATAAACTAATGTTAATTTATAATTGATTATGAAAATTTTTCAATTTTATTATTCCTTTTATATCAATTATTACCATGTTATAAAAATTATGTAATCTTTTATTTTTATTATGGTCATTTGGTTGATATTTGGCAGTTGAGTCAAAAATGGACTTCTTATAATTACAAGTTGTTCATGTGTTAAGAACTTCATTATATCCATAATGATATTTCTGATTTAGATATGATATATATAATATATATCTATTATATACATGTATTTCTAATTGTACAAAACATTTGAAGAAAAGAAATGAAATTCACCATAACGGACATGGTAAGTCGTACATACACATGAACGCTACTTCCATTTCTATTTTGTATTGTAATAGAATTAAAACATAATGATACATAATTATATTATAATTAAAGATTAATATAATATATAACTTCATTAAATATACCTTATACATTCCACATAAGGCATGAACGAATCATATCACTTTGAGGGGGCGGTAGTCTGCACTTCCCCAAATGAGATTATCGTATTTAACAACTATGGAAACCATAAAGGTATTATATAAATTAAAAATACAGAATAATTGAAACAATATAAATATAATATATATAATATATAAATATATTTCCATCATAATGGCCATCATGATAGGTGGTTGGAGATATTTGAACAATCATCGTTTCGTGATGCAGTAGTTCACCATCCGCAGAAAACGTTTCTTCCTTACCCATTAGAAGGAGGTGTGTGTAATTTTAGTTCGAATCCTTCTCATAAAAACATCATAGTAGGTTGAGTATACTGGTGTTGTTATAAAAGAAAGTTATAAAAACAGTTTATGTGGGTGGACATGTAAAATAAAACAAAATAACTTAAGAGAAGACGATACCTTTAATTCGGGAAACTCTATTTGGTTTGAACCAAAAGGGTTTGTTGAAGTTCCTTATTCCTAAGGTAAGGCTTCTAGGTATAATATAAGGATATTTTGAGCTTATTTAGGCTGGGTTTGGATGATACAAGGGGCTTTAGTAGTGTGTGGAATGGGTTAGAAGTGGTGTCATTTTATAAGGGGGGGGAGGGGCTCCTTAGGAAAGTTTGAAACAATTATTTTATTATATACTCATCTACATATTAAAAAGGCCCAAAAATCATTAATGTACAATATAAGAGAACTCATGGTTGAAATTAAATCATCCAATAAGAATTTTATAGGTTTTATATATTATTTTAATCTTTATAATCTAGTTTATTTAAATCATTTATTAATGATGTAAACACTTCATAATTCTTGTGTTATAAATAATTTAATTTATTTGATGTCTAAAAATTATAAACAAATTTGATAATGTAGGAAATATTTTTATCTTTTTAATTAATATTTATTGTCTAAGAGATAACTTATATAACCCCATGTAAAAATTAATTTACTAAAAGATATTTGTTATGTCGTTTTTGTCTTTAATTTAATTAAAATAATGTGTCATTATCACTTTCATATGGCCCCATGAGGTCCCAAAATCAACCCAAAGATTACCATGGTCGGATATGTCTCAAAATATATTATTAGAACACATTTTAGGATGATTTTATTTTATTATAACAATATTTGTTAACCCTTATTTACCAGATTTACCCTTTAACCATGGTAAATAATTTTTTTACTAAAGTAAATAATCATAATTTCTTAAAATAAAAGTTACATATTTACACAATTTGGACCTCATGATTACAAATATGGAATCCATTTTTCCAAATTCAAAACACAGAAGTGGTAGAAAATAATTTAAAATTAATTACCGCTGGCAAAACAAAAGGTGTGTTTTTATGAAATATTAACTATCAAAAGATTGACAGGTATTTATGTCCAATTTTATAGTGAAATTATTTCCAAAGAATAAAATTGGATTACATAATAGAAACATAATCTAATTAAACTATAAAACCAATTAAAAATATAATCTATCCTTGTAAATAAATAATATTAAAAGGCTGTTTTGAATTAAAATATCATATTTTTTCCGTATCCATTAAAAATGAATTTTATCAGAAAAATACCAAAATTTAATCCAATATAAAATTTGATGTCCCAATTCTAAATAATAATTTTATATTGTCAAATAGAACATATAAAAGTGACCAAAACTAGATTTAAAGAGGGTTCACCATCAAAAGGTGGTAAATCGACATTTTAATGAATATTTGAGTATTTATGCTTAAAATCATATTCGTTCTTATTTTGAGCCTCTAATATTTATTGGATAAATGAAAAAACATTTAAAAAACATGTATAATCATATTTTAGTTATTTATATTCATTCCCACTAATAAAATGGATAGGCGTTAACTACAATTTAGAGTAATAATATTATATTATTATTGTGCAACGTAAGATTTCAAAGAAACTCGTTGTTGCGTATCTGGTATGTCATCGAACATAGAAACCCATTTAAGGTAAAATTTATATTTTATTCAAAATATACTAATTAAAAATAAAATGTATTATTTCTTTATTTACCTGAGATGTTACATCATTCCCCCCTTTTGGAAATTGTGTCCTCACAGTTTCATTCACTTAACAAAGAAATTGGGGTATTTAACCCTCATAGAATTTTCAGATTCTCATATTGCCTCTTCAACCATATGGTTTTTCAATAAAACCATTACCTGTTGAATTACATTATTCCGAAACACTTTCTATCTATGGCCAAGAATCTAAACTGGTTGTTCCTCATACGATAGATTCTCTTCCACCTAAACAATATCTGGACTTTAAACATGAGATGGATCTAGCATATACTTTCTCAACATTAAAACATGGAAAACATTATGTACCTGGGACAAATTTGGAGGTAAATCCACTATGTAGGCAACATATCTCACTTTATATAGGATTTCATAAGGTTTAATGAACCTAAGAATCAACTTTCCTTTCATACCAAAACGCATCACACATTTCCGTGGAGAAAATTTGAGAAAGACATAATCACCTACCTCGAAAGAGAGATCCTTCCTCCGATTATCCACATAACGTTTTTACCTGCTCGGAGCATTTCCCATGTGCTTCTGAATCAACTGAACTTTCTCGGCCATCTTTTCTACCAATCCTGGTCCCATCATCTTCGTTTCACCTACTTTATCTGAAAATGTTGGAGTTCGACAATGTTTTCTATATAATGATACAAATAGAGCCATTTTTATACTGTAATGAAAGCTGTTATTATACGAAAATTCAACCAAAAAAATATTTTGGTCCCAACATCCCTAGTAATCCGGTGAATTAGGATGTAACATATCCTGTAATGTCTGAATTGTTCGTTTTGACTACCGATATAATTGTGGATGAATAGCTGTACTAAAATTTAATTCAGTATCCAACGACATCTGAAGCTATTTACAAAAGTTTAAAGTAAACATGGGATCATGATCAGATAAAATGGAGAGGGGAAGACAATGTAACCTAACTATCTCTTTAGCATAAAATTGATAAAGCGGATCTAGAGACAAAGTATCTCGAATAGGATAGAAATGAGAAGATTTATTCCATCGATCAATAATAACCCAAATTTCATTGTTACCTCGAGATGTCTTTCGTAATCCCACAACATAGTCCATGGATATATTTTCTCATTTCCACTCTAGCACCAATAATGACTGAATCATCCCTTTTTGTAACATTTGCTCTGATATTACCTGTTGACAATTCAAACACATCATAGTAAAATCAACAATATCCCTTTTCATTGCATCCCACCAGTAATACTCATGAAGATCTCGGTACATCTTTGTACTGCCAGGATGAACTAAAAACAAGGAACTATAAGCTTCACATAATAACTCATTCTTCAACTGTTAATCACAAGGAACACATAATCGTTTCCCAAACCTCAAAACACAATCATTATCAATGTTAAAATCAGGAAACATACACTTTTGTACCAACTCCACCTTTTTGTACAACTCACTATCTCTCTTATGCACTTGCTTAATTTTATCTTATAGGGATGATCTCACTAACACCTGAAACAAAATAGAATAATTTCCTAAACCAAAAAATTTTATGCCAAAGTTCATCAAATCAAAAACCAAAGGATCTCATATGAAATGTGGGATAGTTAATGAAGCATTACTTTTTTGACTCAAACCATTAGCCACTTTATTTTCTTTTCCCAGATGATAATGGATCGTGTAATCATAATCCTTTATTAATTACAACCATCTCCTCTATCTCATGTTCAAATATTCTTGAGTGAATATATACATTAAACTTTTGTGGTCACTATATATTTCACATTTCACTCCATACAAATTATACCTCCATATTTTTTAAGCAAGAACAATAGCAGCTAATTCCAAATCATGTGTAGGGTATTTTAAGTCATGAGGTTTCAACTGAAATGATGCATAAAAAATTACCTGATCATTCTGCATGAGGACACAACCAAATCCTTTCAATGAAGAATCACTCTAGATAACAAACACACCATTTCTGGAAGGTAATTCCAAAATAGGAGCATTCACTAATCTTCTTTTCAATTCATGGAAAAATTATCACATTTATTTGTAAAAATGAACATAACACCTTTTCAAGTTAACTTAGTCATTGGACTAGATAACCATGAAAAATTCTAAACAAAAATCTGGTAATAACCTTCCAAACCAAGAACAATATGGATCTCGGTTATCTTTGTGGGTCTTGGACATTATTCAACAACTTTGGATTTAGTTGGATCAACAGTTATGACATATTTTGAAATAATGTGACCAAGGAATGAAATTTTTTGTAACCAAAACTCAATCTTTATGAATTTCCCAAAGAGGTTATTTTATTTTAAGGTTTGCAATAAAACCCTTAAATGACTTTCATGCTCTTAATTTCTTCTAGAATAAACCAAAATATCATCAATGAACACCATCACAAACATATCTAATAACTCATGGAAAATTCTCTTAATAATATAAATGAATACATCAGGTGCATTGGTTAAACTAAAAGGAATAACTATAAATTCATAATAGACATATCTAGTATGAAATATGGTCTTCGGAATGTCTAGTTCCTTTAATTTCAACTGATGGTACCCCAACCTCAAGTCAATATTTGAAAAATTCTGAGCTCACTAAAGTTGATCAAATAAATCATCGATATGGTGCAAAGGATACTTATTCTTAACAGTGATGTAATTCAATGCCCTATAATCAATACATAGTCTCATTGAACCATACTTATTTTTAAAAAACAAAATAGGAGAACCACATGGTGTTGTGATAGGTCAAATGAAACCATTATCTAATAACTCCTGTAATTTCTTCTTTAACTCTAAAAGTTCAATTTGAGCCATTCGATAAGGGGGTTTTGAAATTGGCTTAGCATCATAAACTATGTAAACAATAAATTCATCTTCTCGATCAGGTATAATACCAGAAAACTCATCAGGAAAAACATCAAGATACTCATTTACCACCGATATATAATTAAAATGAAGTGTTCTTTTTTTAATAATATGTGAAAGGTAACATTCTTTTCCATCTTTTACAATTTTCTCATCTTCCATATATGTTATCAAATGTAAGGGTTCATTTTTGTACACAAATAGAAAATATTTTAGAAAATAAACCTATTTAGCTCTTCACTCAATTTTAGCATGATAAATAGACATCCAATCCACACCCAAAATAAATTCAAACTATACTAGAGGAAAAACAATAAGGATTGTAGGTAGATTCTTTCCCCACATAAGGATGGGAAGGTTCTTATAATTTCCTTTTGTTTCAAAATTTCCTCCAGGTGTTTTTAGCATAACTTCAAGATTAATATCTTGAGATAGAATTCCCAATTTACTAGAAAACTTCTGATAAATGAATGAATGTGTTGAACCCGAATCAAAGAACACATTGGAATAATCTGAACTAACAAATAGTTCACCTGAAACTACTTCATTTTATGGCCCAAGATATACTGAAGTAGTTGCAAAGGACTTCACCACCCCCCTTTTGCTTGTAATTTGGTTTCTTTCCCTCATTTGAGTTCTTTGTTGGACACAAATTTTCATAATGAATTATTTCTGTTAACATTAAACATCTTACCTTTGGATTTCCATTTCTTGTTTGATCATCTTCCTGACAGTTATGAGAAATATGACTAGACTTACCACACTAGAAGCACTTTCTAGACTTTGATAAACATTCTCCATGATGCTTTTTACCACACTTCTCACAGGATGGATATTTAGTTTTCTTACCTTTAGGATTATTTGATGAATTATTTCCCTTTTCTTGCCAACATGACCTCTTATTGTATAGTTTCTCAAATTACACATGATCATTGGTAAACTCCATTTCTTCCTTCTCTACACATCGAACAAGTTTTTCATAACTTTTGAAATCACAAGAGGCTAATTCTATTCGATATCGCAAGTTCAATCCTGTGTAAATTCAATTTATATTACTATCATGATCTCAGATGAATTTTGGAGCATACCTTTCCAATTGAGTAAACTTTCATTTGTAGAAAGTCAATAAGTCATCCTCCTACCTCAATTCAAAGAATTATATTTCCATCCTAAGTAGAAACACCTTAGGAAAATATTTCCAAAGAAATAAACCTCTGAATTCATCCCAATCAAGAGCATCATTCTTCTCACTATCCCTATTATTTCTCACCATTGACCACCACTGATCAGCTTCACCTTCAAAATGGTAAATAGAAAGACTATCCTTTTGATGTTCTAAACATCCAATGACATCAAATATTTTATCAAGTGCATCAATCCACCCTTCATCTAGTATAGGGTCAGATGATCCTCTAAATGATGAGGGATGTTGCCTCATGAAATGCCTCACTAATGACATATTCCTCTATGGTTGATCTTGCTGATCTCATGCATGGATACCCCCACCATTTATATCCTTAGTCAACTATGCCATCACTACAACAAATTGTTCTGTTTCGATTCTGACCATCTCAGGTTGCTGATTTGGAAGGTTGTCTTCCTCTTGATGTCGTCCCAATATAGCTTCCCTATTTCCTCAGTGGAAAACAATTCTGAACATAATGATATCTTAGGCGAAGCAACATGGTAATCTGTAAATTCTATCATTTCAATATTATCATAAATTAATTTATAGATATTAATTTTACAATACCCTAACTCCTAATGTTATCTAAACTGACTTCTGATACAATCTATAAGGACCCAACCTTAAAACAATACATTCTATTAAATTAATTTAATAATTCACATTGATGATATTTTGAGGTTTAGGGTTTAGATAATTAGGTCATAAATGTTACATTAAAACCCAAAAGTTACAAATTAGACACTTTGACTCAGTTCCCATTATTTTTCACAAAATAAAAATACAAAAAAAAAAGAGTCATGTCTAGTTCCATGTTTTTGAAAGCATGAATTTTTCATAATCCCATCCTTGACCCTATTCCACATTATATCCTATAAGAAACACTACAAAAACATGGGGTGAGCATAAAAATCTCAGAAAGGGATACACAAAGAAAGAAAACTATTAGTTTTAAAAAAAAAGTAAACCATGAATACTATATCATAAGTAATACTTTTCATCTTTATGAAGTAGTAAATACTCTTCACTATATAAAAGATTATTTCTTACCCTTTTGTAACCAAAATATCATGATAAAACCCTTATAAAGAACACATAACTTATAAAGGTAACTTAGCACATAAACTTACTTAAATGGAATAACCATTTGGTCAACTTCCACACATATCACTAAATGGAATAGCCATACCGACAAATTCCATACCCAATGAATTAGAAGTTATAACGTAACCACCCATCGTAGTATATCACTGCACCACCCGTTATTTTTTTATCACACAACGAACTGTTAAATTTCCATGTACCATTATAAAATCCTAACACATACAATAAATTTAATGGAGAGAAACAATTTCCACATTTCAATCACAATATATCATTGGCATAAAAAAATCAATTATAAAAACCATTTTCAATACCAAAATACATAAAAGTGTATATGGAATTTACTTTCCTTTTAAAAACATTATGTATTGTTAAAGAAGCCAAAGATCAAATAATACTCGCAGCGGTGGAAAGGTCGTTTTCATCGTTTACATTAAAAAACATTAATTTTTTTATTTAGTGAAATTCATCATATAAAAATAATCCCTTTAAATGAAATAAAAAATCAAAGGTGTTTATACAATGTATAAAAGAAGGTTGTGTATTAAGACATAATATTACTCAATTAAAGGAGATTGAGATGAAGCCCCTTACATCGTGTCTGACTTGACCTCTTCATTCTTTAATCTCAGGAATAATAAACTAAAGTTAATTTATACAATATTAAGAACCTTTTCAATTTTATTAGTCCTTTTATATCAATTATTACCATGTTATAAACATTATATAATCATTTATGTTAATAATGGTCATTTTGTCGATATTTGGTACTTAAGTCAAAAATGGAATACTTATAATTACATGTTATTCATGTATTAAAAATCTAATTATATCCATAATGATATTAATGATTTAGATATCATATATATCTATTTTATACATGTATTTATAATAGTACATAACATTTAGAGATAAGAAATGAAATGCACCATTCATGGAGATGGTAAGCCGTACGTACGCATGAATGCTTCATCCATTTCAATTTTGTATTTTAATGAAATGAAAACTAAATGATACATAATTATATTATCATTATAGTATAATGTCATATATAATTTCCTTAAATCTACCTTATACATTCCACATAAGTGATGAATGGGTCATATCACTTTGATGGGGCGGTAGTCCGCACTTCCTCAAATAGGATTATCATATTTACCCACTATGGAAACCATAATGGTATTCTATAAATGAAAAATACAGAAGCATAGAAAAAATATAAATATAGTGCCATCATAATGACCACTATGAGAGGTGGTTGTAAATATTTGAACAATCATCATTTCGTGAGGCAGTAGTTCACCGTCCCCATAAACAGTATGTTCTTTACCCATTAGACAGGGGTGTGTGTAAGTTTAGTTTGAATACTTCCCATAAAAAAATACTGGTATATTGATGATATTTTTTTTGTTGTAAAATAAAGATATAAAAAGTGTTTAGGGGGTTGGAGAAGTAAAATAAAACAAAAGAACTTAAGAGAAGAAGATACCTTTAATTAGGGTAACGCCCTTTGGTTTCAACCAAAATGGATTGTTGAAATGACTTCTTCCTAATTCAAGGATTATAGGTGGAAGATAGTGATCGTTAGAGATTATTTGGGCATGGTTTGAATGAGCCAAGGGGATTTAGAGGTGTGAGGAATGGGTTAGAAGTTGTGTCCTTTTATAAGGGGGTGGAGGGGCTCTTTAGGAAAGTTTGAAACAATTATTTTATTATAAACTTATCTGAGGTTTCAAAAGGTCCAAAAAACATTAAAATTTAATATAAGATGACTCATGGCTGAAATTAAATCATTCAATAAGAATTGGACAGGTATAGGATATTATTTTAATCATTATAATCTTTTTTATTTAAATCATTTATTTATGAGGTAAACACAGCATCATTATTGCTCCATAAATAATTAAATCTACTTTATGTCTAAAAATTATAAAAAATATACCATAATGTAGTAACTCTTTTAATATTTCTAATTAATATTTATAGTCTAAGATTTAACTTATTTAACCCAATGTAAAAATTAATTTACTAAAAGATATTTGTTTTTCTCATTTTTTTTCTTTACATTAAGTTTATTAAAATAAAGTCTCACTATCACTCCCCGGTGGCCCCATGAGATCCCAAAATCGACCCAACATTGCCCATGGCCGGCTATGTATCAAAAAATAGTATTATTACACATGTTAGTGTAATTTTATATTATTATAATAATATTTGTTTACCCTTATTACATTATTTATCCTTTAGCCATGGAAATTTTGTTTACTGAAGTAAATATTCATAATGACTAAAAATAAAAGTCACCTATTTATAAAATTTGGACCTCTTGATTATAAATATGGAATCAATTTTTCCATATTCAAATCCTAGACGTGGTAGAAATTAATTTAAAATTAATCCCCGACATCAATACAAAAGTTGTGTTTTTATGAAATATTAACCATTAAAAGATTGAAAATTATTTATGTCCAATTTTATAGTGAAGTTACTTCAAATGACCAAAATTGGATTAAATATTAAAAACATAATATAATTAAACTTTAAAACTAATTAAGAATATAATAAAAACTTATAAATTAATTATATTAAAAGGCAATTTTGAATTAAAATACAATATTTATTTACTATTCATTAAAAATCAATTTTATCAGAAAATACCAAAATTTCATCCAATGTAAATTTTGATGTCCCAATTCTAAAGAATAATTTTATTTTGTCCAATAGAACAAATAAAGGTGACCAAAACTATATTTAAGGAGGTCTTTCCATCAAAAGGCAGTAAATCAACCTTTTAATGAATATTTGAGTATCTAGGCTTAAAACCAGATACTTTCATATTTTAAGCCTCTAATATGTATTGGATAAATGTAAAAACATTAAAAAACGTGTATAATCATATTTTAGTTAGTTATATTTATTCCTACCAATAAAACATCGAGGTGTTAACTACCATTTAGAATAATAAAATTATTTTATTATTGTGCAACGTAAGATTTCGAAGAAAGCCATTGTTGCATATCGGGTACGCCATCGAACATAGAAACCGCTTTAAGGTGAAACTAATATTTAATTAAAAAAATATTAATTAAAAAAATGTATTATTTCTTTATTTACCTAGTATGTTACAGGAAAAATTAAGCATGCTTGTAAAAAAATGTGGTATGAGAATGTTGGATACATTTGACAACATCAGGGGACATCTCTTGGGGTTTTTTTTCTACCAGATTATTTTTTAAAATCAACACAATGAACATAGTTCAATAGAAGATACTAATAATTTGATTCTGGATTCATCACAGTTTCAAAATTTATTACATGATGTTGTTGTTCCATCTGTTCAACAAATAGAAACTCAGGATAATATTAATTTAACTCCAGATTTGGCACCATCTAAATTTTATGAGTTATATATGTTTTCTAGGGATTCTTATATCCTGGATTCAACATAAGTAAATTATAAGAGGTTAAAAAATTTGTGGGCATTAAATCAGATAATGGAATTTCAAACAACAGTTTTGATCAGATATTTTCTTTGGTTGAAACACAGTTACCAGAAGGAAATGTGTTTCCTATAAATTACTATTAGAGCAAGAGGATAGATCATAATTTGGGCCTTTGTTATCAGAAGATTCATGCATGTTCAAATGATTGCATCTTATATTCTGGTGAAAATGATTCTTTGGATATTTGTACCACATGTGGATAATCAAGGTATAAAGAAGCTCAAACAAGGAATTATGGATTTATTCTTGTAAAACGGTTGTGATATTTCCAACTTACACCAAGGTTGTAGCATTTATTTATGTCTCAAAACACAAAAACATTTATGTAATTGAAAAAAACTAGGATCCCAACTGGTAAAATCATGAAACATCCATCTGATGGTGATTCATGGAATCATTTTGGCGGAGTTCATCTGTATTTTTTTAGAAGCCCGAAACGTGTGATTGGGTCTTTCTACTGATGGTTTCGGTTCGTTTGGTTCTTATAATAGTAATTATTCATGTTTTCTTGACTTTATAACTCAATAAAATTTTTGGTCGTGGATGTTGACGAAGGAACCTTATATATTATTGACCTTATTAATCTCGGGACATCTGAAAAAGAATATTGATGTTTAATTGAAACCATTGATTGTTGAATTAAATTCATTGTGGAGTAATGGTGTTTGTACAAATGGTGTTGTTATGAAACACAATTTTATACTAAAATCAACATTGATGTGGACAATTAGTGACTTCACAACATATGGAATGTTTTCTGGATGGAGTACACATGGAACAAAATCATGTCCTTATTGTATGAGAGACAACAAAGCATTTATGCTTGTCGATGAAAATAACCTTTCAATATTGATTGTCAAAATTGATTTCATCCAACAGGTCAACATTTTCAGATGAACAAATGTCATTTCAGAAAAGGCACAGTTGAAAGGGTTGAACCTCGAAAATTTGTCTCATGTACAAAGTTAAAATCAGTTGTATTTTCATTACCTCCCATCACATTTGGACAAATAATAAACCAAAAGAAAATCCATGTATTTGGGAATGAAAAAAATTGGATAAAAAGGAGAAGTTTTTGGTATCTACTATATTAGTCTGATTTGTTGGTATGCCACATGTTGGATGTCATGTTTATGAAAAAGAACTATTTTGATAATTTATTTCATACAATATGGGATACACCATGTACGACCAAATATAATGTAAAGGCATGGTTAGATCTTGCACAAATTTACATGCGACTCGAACTTAAACTATTTGAAAATGGAAGATCATAGAGGTTAATGAAGCTAGTATCAACTTATACACTATAAAAAGAGAGTTAGTTATTATTTTTTCAGGTGATTATGGATTTGAATCTTCCAGAAGGCTATGCTTCCAATTTGGGCATATGTGTTAATAATGGTCATATTACCGGATTAAAAAAATCATGATTTTCATGTTATAATGGAAATAATTATACCAATTGGATTAAAATGATTGTTTAATTCTGTGATTTTTGATTCAATAACAAAAATATCATATTTTATTGTGACATTTGTTCATCGAAAACAGAATACGATGCACTAAGAAAACTGTAAGAAAATGTTGTTGTAATTATATGTAAACTAGAAAAAATATTTCCTCCATATTTTTTTGACACAATAGTACATTTGATCTTACATTTTCCACATGAAGAAAAATATGGAGGTCTGGTACAGTTTTGATGGATGTACCCATTTGAGAGATGCATGTAGAAATTTATGAAAAAAGTCTGTAACAATGCATCATTTGAAGGATAAATTGATAAATCTTAGTTTCAAGAGGAAATTTCTTTTTTTTTCTCATTATTTTGAATCTGAATATCCATCAAAAGACAAGCGCATGGGATAGAATGAGGGGAATGTTGATGATGAAATAGAAAATCAATTATCAGTTTCTAATTAACCAGTGGTTCAATTTGGTGGAGTTCATTAATGATGGCTTATAGATGATGAACATCATAGAGCTCAAACATAAGTTCTCGTTAATTGTGAAAAAATGAAATCATTTGAATTATGAGTGATTCTATCACTTATTTTATAATTTATATTACAGTAAGTAAACTTTTTTCATTTTTATGTTATATGATAATCATATCAAGAAACAACTTCCACAAATTATAGCAGCTACTCTTCAAGAACACCCTCAAAAAAATTGTAAACAGTTTCAAAAACTGGTAACATAAATTTTTGATGGTTTAACATATCAATCCAGATTATTATTTATTATATTTATAATTATTTTAAATATTTTTAGGTTTCTCAACATGCTGATAAAATGGATAAGAGACTGTGTATATTGAGTAACCCACCATCCAAATTGGTTAAATCATATAATGCATTTGTGGGGAATAGTTTTCGATTTCGTACACACAGATATGGGGAATGAAAAAAATAAACAGAAGCATTTTATTTAGAGGATCTCATCATAGAGAAACTGATGTTGACTTTTACGGCATGGTAGATGAAATTATTGAACTCTGTTATCTAGAGAAAAATTACATAATGATTTTTAAATATCGATGGTTGGATACTGTGAGAGGATAGCGTGTTCATCCGACTCACGGAATCATTGATATTAAATATAAAAGTCTTCTTGCAGTAAATTAACCATTTTTACTAGATCAATAGGCACATAAAATTTATTATAAAATGTATTTTACTACATTAAGATACATGAGTGATTGGTGGAGCATAATAAAATTGAAATCTTGAGGAAATAAGTTTACTCAATGTAAATGTGGTTCCACTGATGTTTAAGGAATTGAATTTTTTCAAGAGACTACTCAAAATCCATATTTTTCACAAAGAGACATGAATATCGATGATGACACCCCAGAATTATGGGTTGATGGTGACAATGATGTTAATGATGTTACAAATGAATTTGAAATGTCAAGAGATGATGAAACTAAAAAACAAATTCATATTGATGATACTGAGGAGGAATATAAAGACATTGACATCGTCATATATGAAGTCGATGATGAAGGTTAACATTGATGTAGTTAAATGCTGGGTATAATCATAACTACTATATATCTATATATAATAGTTATTTCCAACTATTTGATAATAACAATAATAATTTTTTTCAGATGGACAATGATCTATTTCTTCAGTTTTTGTATGTTGATCTACCTTTGGGTGAGGAGGATTTGGGACCATCTGAACCTTATCATTCTGGAAGTTTATGGGGTATGAAGAGGGGGTGTAGTCTTGAGTGACTGATGATTGTTGACCCTATCCTTGAGGGACTTCTACGTCTAGGCTTCGATCCATGCACACAGAAGTATGATAACCTATGTATTTTTGTTACATTTTATTAATTCATATATATACTAATTGTTTGATGATTTTAAATTTTTCATAGTTTTTCACATATAGCCATCGGAAAGAGGAGCGCTATCTTATGTAGTTATTTTTCTCAGCCATGGATCACATGGGAACTGATTCCTGTTGATGTGCAGCTCAACATGTTCGATCATTGGTAGGTATGTAAATAAATAATATTTATTTTCAAATTTATTTCATAAATAACATGATAATATAAATTATTTATATGTTTTATGGTATCCCATCAATGATAACATGCGTGACACTATCCATGAGGCATGGTAGGTGTCTATGTGTGACTGTTTCTTTCAGTTTTTTACACAATTTGAGATGGATGGCCATGAACAAAGTAGGAGTGGTATTATTTGATGATTCATGTAGAGCCCACTGATGAGAGTAAATTTCATCTCATGATTGGTATGGATTATGTTCACAATGTTTGGGTGGTGGATTTTAGTGGTGATATTCATTGGGCTAAGATTACTGGGGGAGATAGGTGGTGATGCATCGAGTCGGTAATCATACATTCAGTACACATAGAGAGCATCTGGTAAGTACTTTTTTAAATATTTTATATAACTTTAAATATAAATAGTTTATTTTATATTTATATAGGCAATCAAGTGGCCCAATATTAAAAAGTACAATGTTCATAAAAGGATATACAGTGATCCAGCCACTGGAGAGATTAAAGGTGATCTCCAGCATTAGATTGTGGTCAGTATTATTTATTTTTTATTTTAAAAACTGACTGTATATAATATTTTTACTAGTTTAAATTCAAATTGGAACTAAAGGAGTCATATGATCCCATGAACTCTCACACACAGGCTGAGAGTCAGGCCGAGGTGGCTAATCTGACTAGTGCCCACCATTTTGATGAGGTGGCATGGATGGAGGTGACCATGTATGCCTTTGAGAAGGGCAGAATAGTTTGTATCATCTCTCAATTGACTCTTGGGACTAATTTTTCTACTGTTACGATGTCGGATTCTAGTTTGAGAGGAGCTAGTGGAGAGGCATCATCTTCAGTCTCACAGTATCAGGAGCATCTCTGAACTCAGAATGAGCTTATTAAGAGTTTGTGAAAGGAGTGGGATGAAATGCATCAGTAGTAGTAGAAGAATGAGAAGGAGTGCTGAAGACAACAATAGTAGTACGAGGAGTAGATGTGTTGTTGGTAGTAGTAGCATCATGAGAATATGGAGTACATGCACTGTCTAACTCGTTGTTCAGGGATGAAGTTTCCTCAACAATCTCCTCCAACACCCCACCTCCTCTAGAAGACCATCCCCTAGTGATTTTTTGTTAAGTTAAAAACATTTGAATTCAAAGTTTATTGTAATATTAACTATCTACAGTTTATGTCTTTTATATAGCTGTGAATATTGCAATTTTTTTAATATTTTAATATTTTAATATTTATTATTAGTATTTTATTTTTTAATGTTTATTTATTTTACTAATAATAATAATAATATAATATTATTATTTGTTTATATTTTTTGTGAATGTTAGGAATTTTAATATTTTATAATTTTCTTATTAATTAAATAATATGAATATTATTTTTTCCTAAATATTAATAATAATTATAACAATATTATATTATTAGTATTATTAGTTTTATTAATATTATAATAATATAATTTTTTAAATTATTAATATAATTATTAATATTATATAATATATTATTATTTATATTAATAGTATTAATAATATTATTATTTTTTAATATTAATTTATCATAATTTTATTGAATACCTTTTTATTTTATTTTATTATGTATTCGCGAAGGGACCTTTTATGAAGGGTTCCCATCACAAATAGTTTATATATTTTTTAAATAATTGTTTGTGACGGTAATTAGGCCCATCGAAACAATATATTTGCAACGGGCCCATCACAACAGGTTTATATATATATACACAGAAAATAATTTTCGATGGTAAATCGTCCCATTGCAAATAGAAAATTTTTTGATGGGCCCATCGTAAAAAATAATCTTTCAGATGTCTTTTTCTACAACTGGATATTTACGATGGGACCCCCATTGAAAATACCTCAAATTCTAATAATGATAGTATTTTCATGATGGGAAATTTGAAGTAGGAAATGATTTATGTGAGATATATACTTCCATACAAATATTATTATTGGATACTGATGACCATGGTATAGACATGTTTTTTTCCATATAGAATAATAATTAAAAGGAATATGGAAATAAAACCATCCATTAAATTAATAATATTATAAGTTTATATATTAATTTCTCTTTTATGTTTTTCAAATTTTAAAACAAAAAATATATTATTTCTCTTCTTATTTTTTATTTCATTCAAATACTTCAAAATATATTATAAATGATTTTTTAGTACTCAAAAAATGAATTATATATTGACATTATTTTAATATTAATTTTCTATAATTTATTATTTTTTTAAATATTTAATTTTAATCCATATATATCATTTTATATGGAATAAATATTGTCTTTATTTCTCAATTAAGTTAACTAATTTAACTAAATTGATAAATAGTGTGTTTCATTTGTATCTATCTATTCTATTTTCCTATTTTTCATCAATTTTATATCTCAAAATTAGATTTATATCATCTTATTTGAAATGTTTGTTAATTTAATTTTTAGTATAATATTTGATCAAATAACAATGTCCTCTCACTCTATTGGGTAAGTGTCTCCACATTCTTCTACTAAGGATCCTCTTCATTCTTCTACATATGAGCCTCTTTCTTCTATTCCAATGTTTGTATATGTTGTATAACTTGTGTACATAGATTATCACTTTCAAATAAAATTATTTAAGTGATACCTTTTTATTTTTATGGTAATATTAATCATACTAATTCAAATATGAAACAATTTAAGTGTTTTGTGGCTATTAATGATCAAGAAAAAATATAATTTTACTTCCACATTATAGAAGTTCCAACTATTGGAAACTGGATTAATAATGTGAGACCATATTAGAACTCTAATATAGAATTATATTATTTATCATGACATATTTTGAGAAATATATGTATTCTATTTTGTCCACTCACTTCTAGATTAAATATGATATATGTGATACTAAAGAAGATAATATAATATTATTATAATTTTCTATAAATAAATCGATGAATTCTAAATCAAAATTAACATTATATTTTTTAGGAAAAGGTAAAATGAAGTTCCATGTCAACTGTATGATTATTTAGATGAAGAAACATTCATATGATTACTTAAAGTTGACACCATGGATTAATTTTAGTATGCAAAATTAAAATTATGTAAAGTGTGTTTTTAAATAATTAAAAAAAGATATTATTTATTATTTTTATGACCTTAAATAACATAAAATGAATATTTCTCATAATCAAATATTGGTGATTAATTTATACCCCCATACATATTCTCATGGAGGCTATCTGTTACCCAAAGAAAAATGATGGTTGACTTGTTTGGAAAATTTAGATCTGGGTAATTAGGATACATAAATATTACCTCTCATCTCATGTAGATCCCCATGAAAAATTTAGAAGGTCGTAGATGATGAAAAATGGAAAACATCTTACTGAGGTGTTGAATTATATAACAGAAAATATTTTAAGAAAAATTTATGTTATCTCTAGATTCCTCGTATATTAAAAAATAACATATGTTTCAAATATTCATAATTGAATTCTCTTTATGTGATGAGAAAATAAGGGATATCCATAATTGAGTGTAGGATGAACATTTTTTCTATTACTTTAGGAATGGAAGAACACATGGGTCACATATACAGATATGATGAGGGTGTATCTATTTTAAAAGTGTTTGTTCATCCTAATTCTTCTTCGAGGGAGGAATTATATTAGTATAAAAAATATATTTAAAATTAAAATTTAGGGATATTAGTGATATGATATAGATTAGGATTATATTGTTGGATTAGTTGATTTTTGTCAAAATATAGTGATAGTTTTAGCCAGTATATCCCACCCCTCCACCTTCTTAACTATATTTGACTATCAAATATGAGTTATATATACAGTATATACTACATCATATTGTAGTATATGTGACTATACATTATATTGTGGATAACATAAATAATAATTATATGGATTCAAATCATCTTAGAACAATCGTACATGAAATTATTCATCTTTCTCATATAGTTTAGTTCCGTAATGATGAGGTGGCTAAACATTTACAGAGTGATGGTTATTTATTAATTTGGCCATCTAGAAATTTATGAAAACTAAACACTATGGTATTAATTAATTATATCCATTATTTAGTACTTTTCTTGAATTTATTTCACTATACACAAATATATTAGGATTCCCCTAAAGGTAATGACATGTTTTACATAAATCCAAAAGGAGTTATGATCATTTTTATTCTAATTTTATTATATCTGAATGAATTTCAAAATTATCATCATATTCATTTTTGTATTTGGGTACCTATGATTCATCATTGACTACTAATTTTTCTAGGAACAATTTTATACTGATAATTTTAAATAATGATGTATTGGATATTTTAGTCATAGGATTACTGAGCCTCAAAGTGATGTTTTCCTTTTCCACATATGATGATATCTATTTGAATTATTTTGTTTGTAGTAACATACTAACTATGATATTTTTAATTTGGTACCTCCCTACAATTTTTATTCAATAAAAAACAATAAATATTGTATGGATAAATGTGACCAAAATTAATTCATCCAATAGAGTGGATAATGTGTGATTGAGAAAGAATCAAATATGATTCTAAATGATTTTAAAATATAGTAGTTATGTATTGAATGTTTTCTTTATCTTGAGATTTATGAAGAAAATATATCATTATAGTGTCATAACGAATGCATGTATTAGTTATATAACCCATCCCATTTGATTTTTTATATTAGTACAAATTTGATGTTGTGTTTTTTGTTAATTGTAATGAACTACTTACTGGTTATGATCCATACATAGTGACATAAAAGAAACCATTGACGAATTTATGGGGTAGTGAAATTAAATATTTTGATGAGTTATCCCATATAGGTTAAATACCATTAATGGGGATGAATAAATGTTAAAAAGACTGAAAACATTCCCCTACAAATATTGTTTCATCGATAAAAAAACACTCTTCTCTCCCATTAATATATAAATGTATGAACATAAATTAAAGAATGAAAATGATAGAAAAATGTTACATAGTTATATTGCAGTGGGCTATGCACAAGGAGAGTAGAAAGGATATTTTCCAATTTACCGTATACAATAAAGATAAATACTATTAAAATGTTTAGAGATAACTAATTATCCCTCCCAATTTACAACCAATCACATTTTGAAAGCTTGACACTCTCTCTACTGATATTTTCTCACTACTCTTCAGAATAATATTCTTTTGATCAAATGAATCAAAATGGATTACACCACATTTGGGTATCATTATGTTCTACTTTCACCCACATAATGAAGTAAATTTTACTATATATTTATTGGGGAACCCTATCTGGTTTTCTTAATATTTACTTCTAGAGAAACACATTTTTCCATCCTTCAGAAAACTTCCCAATTCATCAAAAAAAATATTATTATTTCATGAAACCCACCTCTTTTTCAATGATCACTACTTTTGTGAATCTCATTAGATCACATTTCACACAAAATTTCTGAAGCTTACAAATAATTTAAAGCTTACATATCAATCATGAAAAACCTTTCTTTATGAAATATATTATCCTATTAAAACATTAAAGTAGGAAAAATATTTCTCAAATAACCTTTTTGACATTAGGGCCTTTGGGTTTTTGTTAAGTCTTTCTCCCTCCAAATGAGGTGATATCCAACTATTTAAAGATGTTGAATCCTATTTGCAAATATTTCAACCTCTCCAAGGCCTTTTAGTGGACATCACTATTTGTGTTCATGAACCTACTTGTAATTTCCCGACCCCTATTACCCAGAGTCAGTGCATTATTACATAACATTGGCATGATCACAAGAAAGATCAAATCTCGAAAGACTGATTATATTAGTATCTTTGAAAACACTAGATATATTCATAAGTCTTACATAAAATCATGAAGTAAAAACAAAAAAAACATCTTGTACCCTTTGAATACACTTACCCCTTAGACTATCCCTCCAGGTTAGTCATAATATACTTCTTGACATCCTGGAAAAAATATAACATAGAAAGGGGTGAGCTCAGATGCTCAGTAAGGATAACAATATAGTGGAAATGTTTATAAATAAGCATAAACATTTAAGGCAATGTATAACTAAAACAAAATCCTTTCAAACTTGAACTTCAGCATAATATGGAAAAGATAAAATTAAATAATTCCATTTACATATTCACATGGATATTCTACTAGTTGAATAATCTCATTCAATATCAATAACCACTTTCATAATAAGAGAATGCATAATACCAGACAATCATAACTACATAGTCAAGGCCTTGTGCCAAGACTACAAATAATATTTTGTCAAGGCCTTATTCCAAGACACTAGTTTGTCTCAAGAGACCTACTGATGCATCAAGGAGCTATAACGGGCTCCACCCATCACATACTAAGTCCAATGCATTCATCATATGAACAAGTTTAAACATAACATAAACATTCGTATTAAAACTAGCATACGAAATGCCAATAATTTATCCTTAATCCATTACTGGTATAAAAATAACACATCCATAGTCAAACATATCACAAAACATTCAGTACAATATGGAAGCTTTTTATCATAATAAATCTACTTCAAATAAGCTTAAAATCCATCAAAAGATGTTGGCATAGATGAAATCAAAAATATTTGAGATAAGTATCAGTTTTTTGAAATCATTTAAATGTAAAATAATTATAAAATAAAAGATTTAATTGGAAAATATTCATATTATCTTGTAAGGGAAGCTTCGACGATTTTATAATGTCATAAAATAGATGCACCCGCCATATAAGTTATAAAAAGACATTCTAACCTTAATTTTGTTGAAAAGGATAAAATGGTCCTTGTATGGAAAATCATTGAAAGATTCCTTTATAAACATCTTAAAAAAATTAAAACAAGGGTATAAATGACTTTAATCCATAGTCTGGTAAATAGTAAAAATGTTTTGAAGTATATTTTTGAGAATCATGGATGTGGATGATAAAGATGTCCCAATAGAAACTTACGTAAAAACAACCTCAGATAATAAAGAGATTGTGAAGATAACCCTTACCTTGTAATTTTCCATCATTTATGGTATGTTAACCTACTGTATAAAATTTAAAACATTGTTATTAATTATACAAGAACCATATACATAATTATGATATCATATATGATCTTCTAAAAATGCTTTGTTAATAATATTTTAGTATTATCGTCGTTTCAGGTGTTAACTTAATCATTTTATTTTATATGTTTTGTAACATAAGCCATGGTTGTTATGGATAGGTTGTACCTTATTCATATGAATAATTATATAAAATCTTTAAAAATTCTTTTCAATCATCAAATTAGAATTAGTCTTGAATGGATATGATGTGGAATGAATCTCATCGTGTTCGTGGAGACGGTAGTCCATACGTACGCATGAGCGACAAAATCATTATTTTGATATTAAAATAATATATAATTGGATTGTATATCATATATACAGAATCATAATAATATTATATTTATTATTTACTTCAATTACACATCATTTTGATACCCATACAAATAATAAGGATTTGAATAACAATTACACCACGACGTGGAGACAGTAAGTCGTACATATGCACATATGGTGACATGTCATTCAAAGGATATATAGAATACTGAATATGGCTGTACCATATTTATAATAACGTAATATTATATAGAAGATACTTGAGTTATTATTTTCAAATGGAAATTACAAAGAAAGAAGAAGCGAAAGAAGAAGGGAACTTGAAAGAGGGTGGTGATAACATTACCTTTTCTTCAGGTTCTACCTTTGTCTTTGATCAAAAGGGATCTTTAGGATAGCTTTATAATCAATATAATGCCTCTATGATGAATTTAGGGATGTTTATAGAATATTTGGGTAGGTTTTGGAAAATAAAAAATGATTTGAATGTATGAATTTGAGAGAAGAGGGAGTACCCTTTTATAAGGGGGTGAGTGGCACCTTCGGAAAATCCTAAATTAATATTTTATAATAAATTCATATTCGGTTTATAATGGCTCCAAAGTGACTTATTTCGAGGATAAGGTGGGGATGGGTCAAAATAATTTCAACAAATAGATTTTATATAGGTTTGGTTCACTATATTAACCTTATCATTTATATTTAACTCTTAGTTAAATAGTTTAACATTTACCATGTTTCTTTGTATTTTTATATTATATGGTTAATAAACATACTATAAAAATCCTAGAGAACCCCAGGTGGTTAATTAAAAATATATATAACCTTATCTAATTCATTTGGCCGATCCTTATATTTTTAGGAATAGAATATCAATTAATAATATAATATTTGTTTTAAAAACTCTTTTACGTCAATTTTGACACTATTTGGTATTTTGTTTTTGATAAATTTATAACAACATTATTACTTTGAAAAAATTCATATAACCAACCCTAAACTGTTATATTAATGTATAAAATTAGTTTAATTCCTAAAAAGTCTCAAATTACATTTATATTGATATTTATAATATCAATTATTTTAATATTTCATTAATTAGGGAATTACTGCATCATCATTGTGTCATAAATAAATTAAATTATTTAATGTATAAAAATTATAAATAAAATACCATTATGTAGGAAATATTTTTATATTTCTAATTTATATTTATAATCGAATTTATCTTATGTATAACCATATATTAAAAATGTTTTAGTTATTTAACTTTGATTTTATCTCTTTTAACTCTTCTTTGAATTAAATAATAATAAATGCCATAATCTAATCCATGTGGAACAAAGAGGTTCATATTTTATTCCAAGGTTGTTTTTGGTCGAATTATACTTATCCAATAGAATTAGGACATGTGTTATGGTAATAATAATATCATTTTTACCCATAATTTCCCTATTTACTTTTAACCGTGGTAAATAAAAGTTAAAAGTATCTATTCACTAAAAATTATTATTATCTTATTGAACCATATTTTACTCCTTGATATTAACTATGCCTATCGGATTTTCAAAATTTCACTCACAGAAGTTGTAAAATTATGTTTTATGTGAATTTTTAAATTCTCTTAGGAGGTGGGTAAAAGGCGGTGAGAAGTTCAATACAATTTTTATATATATAAATTTTTTATAAACATACTCAAATGAATTACATTGAACATATATAGGTATTATGTATCAATTTAGAGCTAAAATAAATTTAAATAAAATAAATAATTATTTAAATAAAAATTCGGTTTTAAACTATAACTCTGTATTTTTCACTATTCATCAAAAATTGAATGTTTTTTAAAAAATACCAAATATTTACCCAACACTAATTTTGATATTCTAAATCATAAAATGATGTCCAATTTGAAGGATAAAAATTATAAAATTTCAAAAATAGGGTGTTACTATTCATAACTGCTAGTTTGATTGGTGTGTGTTAGAACTCGAAGTTGCGTACTACACACGCTACTATATTATTTAAAGAGAAGCATATCGTGGAAGCTTAGGGTGTTACATTCTCCACTCCTTAAATAAATTACATCTTAAAATTTTAAATTGTTCTTCTAAAATAAAAGGGTGAAAATAGAAAATACCTGTGGGAAAACCCACATCAGAAATTAAGTTAATAAAATTTAGTCTTAATAAGTGGAAAAGGAAAATTAAAGGGTCACCAACAAATTATAATATTTATTAGGTGAAAATTGGTGGAAAATAGAAATATTATTGGAGGGAAACATAAATAATTATAGGTAGAGATTGAGGTCATCAATCACAAACAAGTGTACAATTGAGGGCCTTAAATTAATCAATCTATTATGATTTAAAATACCATCAGTTCGACAAAACATAAGGTATAAGGATAAAACATTTTTGGTTTTAAGTTCCCTTCATTAATGTTTAAGAATTAATTTCTTCATAGAATAAGAGAAGAAGAAAAATATATACTTGAAGTATAGTTCCATCCTTTAACTAATTTCAATCAAAAACTCACCTTTCACTCTAAAAGATAATAGAACTTAAAAAATATATTCTATTTATCCTATTGGTATAGGGTTCCAAAAAAATGAATTTATAATTAATCTTCTAGACCCTTTAAAATAATATACATTATTCAATCTAGGACATCACATGGGCCAGGGTTAGGTAATATGCCCTTTTCGCCCTTCAGTTGTGGGTTCAAGTCTCATGGAATTACCAGACGCGACAGGTTACCACCTGACCATCGGGTTGTCCTTTTATGGAAATCCCAAAATAATGTAAAATTATAATTATCCAAAATACTTCTATCCATACTCATAGTCCAAAATTTATAAGGAAGGTAAATTCAATGAAGATCCTTTTTGCCGCCTAATAACATGGGAACACCTCCATCATGTATTCTTTTAAAACACTACAAGATCATGAATTATCATAAAACCTTATTGATTACATTCATGATCCCTTATTCCTTATAGAATACTTGATATACTCCTTTTAACCAAAAACGTTGTAAACTAAAAAAAATGATGGAATATACAAATCATTAATCAATTTCAAGGTAGTCAAGAATATCCAATATAATTTATCCAAATCAAACATGTATTATTCCAAAATAACTACCTCAGTATCAGAACCATATAATAGTTTATCTTTCTCTCAACCATATATTTCCCATACAATTTAACCTACTATTTAGTCACTTTTCTTGGTTCCACAAAATCTCATGTCCTTAATTAAATAGAATTGCACTACAATCCTTATATACTCCATAATTATTATAACCAGTACATCGTTGATACTACACTCAAAGGACATAATTATTTAATACCAACATAATAACTCTAATCATTACTCCTAATTTGTGGTAGCATTATAACTTTATTATTATCCAATAGCATAATTTGGGGCATACTTTGATCATTTGGACATTGGATCGTGTAGTGTCCCAACCCCTTGCAGATGAAGCATTGTACATTTGAAACCTTTTTCTTACCCTTCCAGTCACGTACGTGGTGTCCTTTTTCTCCACACTTATAAAAACCTCCCTTTCCCTTCAGGAAAGTTCTGAGGTGTCTCTTCCCATAGTTATCACATATGGGAAAATGTTTTTCCCCCTTCCCTTTATCCATATTTCTCTCTTCCTCCAATTTCTTCTTTTGCTTCACTTCAAATCCATAAGACTGAGGGAATTCATTACTTATCTTATTCACACATGATACTATTTCTTCATATCTTTATAATACATGGGAGACTGTTTCCTATATAAATATTGGCTTAATACCATGTAAGATATGATCCTTCTTACTCTTTGGATAATACGTATTGCTGGAGTTCACATTCCTTCTACTAGGAGCCATTTCTATACAATGGCATAAACTAGGTCAGTTTATGAATTGCAATGAATAATTACAAACTTGTAAAATAACTTACTTAAATTGAATGGTTTATGAATATAATCCATAATCATAAAGGTGTTTTCATTGAGGAAGTATATACTCATAAATCCTTCATAATGATTTGTAATGAAAATGAGAATTATCCTAAGAATATCCCTCAGGAGTGGTGTAACCAAAAGTGCAGCAAGGCCCATTGTCGTGCACCAGTTCCTGTTTGAGTCTATCTCAATGTGGTGTTTTCGGGTATTACCCCTAGGTACATCTATGCCAGAGCCTCCACTACCTACTCGTATCCAGACAGAGATGTATTTCTCAGAAAACTCACACAATCTCTATAATACTAAAATTCTAGGAAGTTATTCTATATTAATCCTCAAAGTCCATCTTAGGTCTATGTGCTCTAATCATAGTTTATCTAAATATAGATTCCATGGTGTGTACTAAAATTACTCTGATACCAACTATAACGCCCCAACCCCAGTTACCCAGAGTCGGTGCATTATTACATAACATTGGCATGATCCCAAGAAAGTTAAAATCTCTAAAGACCGATTAGTTTAGTAGCCATGGAAACAGTAGATATATTCAGAAGTCCTACATTACATCATGAAATATAAACAACACAACATCGTGTCCCCTTTGAATACACTTATCCATTATAATATCCATCCAGGTTAGTCATAATATACTTATTCATATCCTGGGATAAATAAAACATTGAAAGGGGTGAGCTCAGATGCTCAGTAAGGATAACAATATAGCGAAAACTTTCATAAATTAGCATAAACATTAAAGGAAATGTATAACTAAAACAAAAGCCTCTTAAAATATGAACATAAAAATAATATGGTAAAGATAAAATGAAATAATTACATTTACTTATTAACAAGGATATTCTACTAATCGAATAATCACATGCAATATCAACAACCACTTTCATAATAAGGGAATGCATAATGCTAGACTATCATAACTACATAGTCAAGGCCTTGTGCCAAGACAAAAAATAATATTTTTTCAACGCATTATTCCATGAAAGTAGTTTGTCTCATGAGACCTACCCATAAATCGAGGAGCTATAGCAGGCTCCACCCATCACATACTAAGTCCAATGCATTTTTCATATGAACAGGTTTAAACATAACATAAACATTTGTATTAAAACTAGCATACGAAATGTCAATAATTTTTCCATAAACAATGAATGGTATAAAAATAACACATCCACAGTCAAACATATCACAAAACCTTCAATGCAATATATAAGTTTTGTATCATAATAAATCAACTTTAAATAAGCTTAAAATCCATCAAAGGATGTTGACATAGATTAAATCAAAACTATTTGAGATACATATATCGTATGGAAATCATTTAAAAGTCACGTAATAATAAAATAAACCATTTACATTGAAAATCTTCTTATAATCTTGTAAGGGAATATTTGACAATTTTATAACCGTGGAAAATAGCCGCACCAGTCCTATAATTTAAAAAAGACATTCTAACCTTAATTTTGTCGAAAAGGTTAAAAAGGATGCTGTTTGGAAAAAGACGGAATGATTCCTTTATAAACATCTTATAAAAAGTAAAAAAATGGTATAAATGAATTTAACCCATAGTCTAGTAAATATTAAAAGTGTTTTGAAATACATTTTTATGAAACATGGATGTGGATGATAAATAAGTCCCGGTATATAATTATGTAAAAAACAACCTCGAATAATAAAGAGATTTTGAAATTAACCATTATCTTGTACTTTACCATAGTTGATGGTATGTTAACATCCAATATAATTGTTAAAACATTGTTATTAAATTATTCATGAACAATATACTTAATTATGATATCATATATGATCTTCTAATAATTCTTTGTTAATAATACTTTAGTATTATCATCGTTTCAGATGTTAACTTACTCGTTTTCTTTTATATGTTTTGTTACATAAGTTGTGTTTGTTATTGATAGGTGGTATCTTATTCATATCCAGAATGATATCAAGTCCTTAAACATTTTTTAATCATAAAATGATAATTATACTTGAATGGATACGATGGGGAATGAATCTCATCCCGTTCGTGGAGACGGTAGTCCGCACGTACGCACGAGCGACAATATCTTTATTTGGATATTAAAATAATATATAACTGGATGGTATATAATATATACAGAATCATTATAATTTATTAATTATTATTTACTTAAATTACAAATCATTATAATACCCATCCAAATAATAATGTTTTGAATAACAATTACACCACAACGTGGAGACGTTAAGACGAACGTACACATGTATGGTGACATGTCATTCAAAGGATGGATAGAATACTGAATATGGTTGTACCATATTTATAATAACATCATATTATATAGAAGATACTAGATTTATTATTTTCTAATGGAAATAACAAAGAATGAAGAAGTGAAAGAAGAAAGGAACTTGAAAGATGGTGGTGAAAACATTACCTCTTCTTTGGGTTCTTCCATTGGATTTGATCAAAAGGGCTCCAAAGGATGGCTTTCTGATCAAACTAAGGCCACTAGGTTAAAGTGATGGAAGTTTAGAGAATATTTTTTGTAACACCCCGAGCTTCCATGATACGCTTCTCATTCAATAATGCAATAGCTTGCATTGTACGCAACTTCGAGTTCTAAAACACCGCGACTAATCAAAGTAGCCGTTATTAATAGTAATAACCACTTTTTAAAATTATAGAAATTTTATATTTCAAAATGGACTTCATTTTTGGATTCCGAATATCGAAATTAGCCTATGTTGAATTTTTAGTATTTTTCTGAGAACTTCTAATTTTTTATGAATAGTGAAAAATACTTAAAAACCTATTTTTTAATCAAAATAATTTATAGTGATAAATTATACTATTTAGTGGTTTTAAAGTATAATTAGAATATATTTTTTCAATTTTATCCAATGGTGGTCATTAGAATTAATTTAACATTGAAATTGGACATAAACAATTGCCAATCTTTTGATATAAATTGTTTCTTAAAAACACGCTATTTGTTGTGAAAGCGGGAATTAATTATAAAATTAATTAATGAAACTTATATGATTTGAATTTTTTAAAATAGACATCATTTTTGAATTCATAATATCAATTATATCTTAGGGTGAAATTTTGGCATTGTTCTGAAAAACTTCAATTTTTGATGAATAGTGAAACCACTAAGTGGTAGTTAAATAACTGATTTTTTGTTTAAATGAAATATTACAACTTCTGTGATTTGATTTTCAAAAATATGACATACATGGTTGCCATTAAGAAGTAAAATTTGGTTCAATGAGATTAAAATAATTTTTTGGTGAATAGTAACTTTTAAGTTCTTAATCGCGATTAGAGGTAATTAGTGTAGTTTAAGGTAAAAACAATGTTTTAATAATATGATATGAGCTTGACACTTGTCCAACTCCTATTGGATGAGTCATGGCCGACCAAGACAACCCATGGGTCAACTTGGGGACCCCATGGAGCCACTTTGGTTGGAAAATGACATTAATATATATTTATTTAATGTTAAAATTAAATTGACACAAACATGAGTTTTTTTACTAAAGAAGTTTTTAAGTGGGGTTAAACAAGTCCAATTTTTGATTATAAATATTAATTATAAATCTAAAATGATTTCCTACATCATAGTATTTTTTTTATAATTTTTAGACATTAAATAAATTAAATTATTTATGACATCATGATGATGCAGCGATGACCTCATTATTTAACGATTTAAATAAAATGAGAAGATAATGTAAAATCCAAGGCTTACACTTGTCCAAAGCCTATTGGATGAGGATATTTCGAACCCTAATCACCTTATCCTAGAATTATACAAGTGTGGGACCTTTAGAATCCGAAATGCATTGTATAATAGAATAACATTTCATTACTTTCCAAAAGTGCCCCTCCTCTCCACTTATAAAAGGCCCCCACCACTCCCACCTTATTCACACCATAAAGCCATTTGGATCGGCCAAACTATGCCCAAATACTCTCCCAACATCCCTCCCTTACTCCTAGAAGCCTCCCTTTGGGCATAATTCTTCCCAAGGAAGCCTTTGGCTCAAATCAAAAAGAGCTACCCTATTTTTAAGGTAATGTCTTCTCCAATGTTGTTTTGATTCATTTTGCTTCTCCAACCCCTTAAACTCTTTTCATTACTTTCTTTTGTAACAACAACAGTATCTAAAATATACTAGGATTTTGTTATGATAAGGATTTGGTTTACACTTACACACACATTCGTCTAATGGTTAAAGAACATACTGTTTCTGTGGGTGGCGAAATACTGCCTCACGAAACGATGATTGTTCAAATTCTTTTAACACCTATAATGGTGGCCATTTTGATGACACTATTTTCATATATGATATATATATTATGTTTATGTTTTCCTTATTCTTCTGTATTTATTATTTATGGCATACTTTATGGTTTCCATTATGGATAAACGCGATAATTTCATTTTAGGAAGTGCGGACTACCGCCCCCTCAAAGTGATGTGAATCGTTAATGCCATATGTGGGATGTATAAAGGATGGAGTAAATGATATTATATATGATATTATACTGGAACTATATTATACCTTTATATAATTATGATTTCATTCCATTAAATATGAAATAGAAATGAAAGTAGCGTTCATGCGTACGTACGGCTTACCGTCTCCATGAACGATGCATTTCATTTCTTACCTATAAATGTTACATAATATTATAAATGAATGTATATACTGGATATATATGATATATATGACATCTAAATAATGAATATAATTCTAGAGATAATGGATATTCCACCACATAAACAACTTGTAATTATATGAAGTTTATTGTTGACTCATGTACCAAAGATCGACAAAACGACCGTTATTAACTTAAATAATTACATAATGTTCATATCATTGTAATAAGTGATATAAAAAGGATAATGAAATTGAAAATGGTTCTTAATAAGTTATATATTAACTCTAGTTTATTATTCAGGAGGTTAAAGAACGGTTGATTCAAGTCAGACACGAGGTAAGGGAATTTCTTAACCCAATTTCTATTCTTTGGGTTAATCTCCTACTTTCAAATTATGTCATGATATTATTATGTCATATCTTTTATTTTTACATTATTTATGTGTACTTATAGTGAATAAACATTATAGATGTTATTTATTTAAAAATGATCTTTTTAAGGACTTCGTCTCAATCCCTTTCATTGAGGCATATTTGGTTTTATACACAACTTTCTTTTATACGGTGTATAAACCCCTTTGACTTTTACGTTTATTCAAAAGGAATCTTTTTTTATACGAAGCGTTTTGCTAAACGACAAAAGGGAATGTTTTTCTTTCCATACTTATGTGGCGAAAACGACTTCTCCACCACCGTGACCATTATTTGAGTTTCGGCTTCCTCTACAAGCCATCATTTTTTTTAATGAAAAATAAATACAAAGTTTTAACTTTCTTTTATTTTGGTATTGAAAATGGTTTTGAAAGCGTTATTATTATAACAATGTGTTGTATTGATATCTTGTGATTGAAATGTGGAAATGTTATGTTTCCTTTATGCATGTTTTATGTGATACGATTATGTTATGCTTTATGATATGTTTAATCCTATTCATATGAGGAATGTATTGGACTTAATAAGTGACGGGTGGAGCCCGCTATAGCTCCTCGATGCATCGGTAGGTCTCATGAGACAACTAGACGTGGAATTGACCGAGGCCCTTTCCCAATTTGATTTATGGTTTTGGCCGAGGCCTTAATCATTTTAGAAGTCTTGGCCGAGGCCTTGACAAAATGTTTCAGAATGTCTGGCATTATACATTCCCTCATTATGAAAGTGGTTATTGATATTGCATGTGATTATTCGACCAGTAGAATATCCATGTGAAAAGTGAATGGCATTATCTCATTTTACTTTTGCCATATTATTTTGAAGTTCAAGTTTAAAAGGCTTTTGTTTTAGTTATACATTGCCTTAAATGTTTATGTTTATTTATGAAAGCTTTCGCAATATTGTTATCCTTACTGAGCATCTGAGCTCACCCCTTTAAATGTTTTAATATTTTCCAGGATGTGAAGATATATTTTATGATTGACCTGCAGGGTTTGTGAGAAGAGGATATGAGTGTGGACTATGGAGACTTTGTTATTGTAGTTTTTCACTTTATGATGTAATGTAACATTTACGAATGTATCTAGTGTTTCCAAGGCTACTAAACTAATCGGTCTTTCGAGACTTGATCTTTTGTGATCATGCCAATGTTACGAAGTAATGCACCGACTCTGGGTAGCTGGGGTCGGGGTGTTACAGTTGGTATCAGAGGCAGTTTAGTACTAACCTTGGAAGCTATATTTAGATAAACTCTGATTAGAGCACATAGCCCGAAGATAGACTTTGAGGATTAGTATAGAAGAACTTCCTATAATTTTGGTATTATAGAGATTTTGTGAGTTTTCCGAGAAATACATCCCTGTCTGGATACGACCAGGTAGAGGCAGCTCTGGCATAGATGTACCTAGGGGTAAAACCCGAAAACACCGCTTTGAGCTAGACTCGAACGGGAACTGGTCCACGACAACGGGCCTTGCTGCACTCTTGGTTATGACAATCCCGGGGGATATGCTTTGGATAATTCTCATGTTCTTTATAAACCACTATGAAGGGTTATGAGTATATACTTCCTCAAAGAAAATTTTTTTATGGATTATATCCATAAATAGTTCAATTTCTGTTATGTATCTTACAAGTATGGAATTATATATTTTGATTCATAAACTAATATAGTTTATGCCAAGAAATGGCGCCTAGTGGAAGGAATGGAAACCGTATCAATGCACGCACTCCGTGTAGGGATTTCCCTCCTGCTCAAGATAATTATTGTGGATCTGGAGATACAACTGGTGCTGATCAACTTATTACCATACTGGGACAACTCACTCAGGTTATGAATAATAACCTTACTCGTATGGAGCACCCTGATCCGCAACGTGGAGGACCAATGTTAGACCGCTTCATGAGGCAACAACCACCAACATTTAATGGGGTTACAAATCCATTAGTAGTTGAGCAATGGATAAACTCCTTAGAGAAAATATTCCACACCTTGGGGAGTAGTGAAAGGGAAAAGTTTATCATGGCAGTTTACCGCCTCACTAGAGATGCTGATCAATGGTGGTCATTGATTCAAAACAAAAAGGAATATGATGACATATCGAATATGGAATGGAGGGAGTTAAAAGATATTTTCTTAGAAAAATACTTTCCTCATGACCATAGAGCAGATATAGAAAGGCAATTTCTGTGTCTAAGGCAGAAGGAGGATGAGAATGTTGCAAAGTATGAGGCTAACTTTACAAGGTTAGCGAGGCATGCTGCATATTATATATGTAACCCAAGAGGTAAGATTGATCGTTTCTTTGATGGGTTAAAACCATTTCTCCGTCGAGCTTTAGTATCACAATCATTCTCAACATACGAAGATATTGTCTCATGTTCTATCAAGACAGAAAAAGAATTCTCTAAGTCTTATGACAACAAAGTAAAGCAAGAGAAGAAGAGAACAGTGGAACAAGAGATAGATAAAGGGAAAATGGGAAAGAAGGATTTTCCATTATGTGATAATTGTGGGAAGAATCACCCTGGTACGTGCCTAAAAGGAATGGGAGTTTGTTATAAATGTGGATTAAAGGGTCACCAAGCTCGTGATTGCAAGGGAAAGAAAGAGGCTGTCAAAGTTTAATGCTACAATTGTAGGGAAATGGGACATTATGCAAATAAATGTCCTAAGCATCAGGGAAACTTACTTCAGAAAAGGCCAAGGGATCAAGGGAAATCTTATGTTGTTACTACAGTTGAAGGAGAATAACTAATGTGTTGGTGCTTTTGGACTCATGGATTATACTCTGGTTATAAGGATAATGTGATATATATATATATATAAGGATTATACTACAGTACTTGTTGATTTTAGTAAGGTTTTAACATGATGAAGGTAATTATATTTTTAGTATGTGACAATAAGAGAAACTTTACTTTGTTTGGGGAATCTGATAAATTGATTTTGGAATTAAGAGACCTTTTAGAGAAAGTCTAGACAGAGGTATTTTGGATAACTATAAAAGTTGGAGTGGATTAAGTTGATCTTTGGATAGTATTGTTTAAGGTTAAAAAATTTATGAAGATTATTTTTTGAATATTATGATACTATAGTTTTAGGAAAAGGACAACCTGCAGGGTGGGGCATAACCCGTCGTGTCGGACAAAGCTGCAGGAATCGAACCCACAATCATAGTGCGACAGGCCTTTATTTCCTACCACTAGCCTACAGGAAGTCCCTGGTTATTTCAAAATAATTTTACTAATCTAAATGGTATGTGTTAACATTTGGAACCTTATACAATTAGGATAAATAGAATATTTTTGAGTTCCGTTACCATTTAGAGTAAAAGTTGGGTTTGTGGTAAAAATTTATTAACTAATGAAAGTATACATAACAAGTATGTATATTCCCTTACGTTCTTAGTAAATCTCCTAAATAAATTCCTCAACATTATAAAATTTAACTCAAAACAAAAATGTTGTCGGTTAACTTTTCATACTGGGGAATCAATGATCGTTTAACCAATCACAAGTTTGTGATTTTCTTGTAGTTAAACTTTCTCCTAATCCTGTTTTCTATAACTCTCCATCAGACCCTGATGGTTTGTTTCTCCTCCATATCCATATTTTCATAGAATCCTAGAATGGGCTATCTCGGGTGACCTTTGTACTTATCTTTCTTTCTTTTAATGTTATATATTTATTAACCTCATTTCCGATGTGGGTTTTCCAAAAAGGTATTTTATCTTTTCAACCTTTTGTTTTCAAAGAAAAATTTCAAACTGCGAGGACACAATTTATTGAAGGAGGGGAGAATGTAACACCCTGATCTTCCATGATACGCTTCTCATTCAATAATGCAATAGCTTGCATTGTACGCAACTTCGAGTTCTAAAACACCGCGACTAATCAAAGTAGCCATTATGAATAGTAATAACCACTTTTTAAAATTATAGAAATTTTATATTTCAAAATGGACTTCATTTTTGGATTCGGAATATCCAAATTAGCCTATGTTGAATTTTTAGTATTTTTCTGAGAACTTCTAATTTTTTATGAATAGTGAAAAATACTTAAAAACAACTTTTTTAATCAAAATAATTTATAGTGATAAATTATAAAATTTAGTGGTTTTAAAATATAATTAGAATATATTTTTACAATTTTATCCAATGGTGGTCATTAGAATTAATTTAACATTGAAATTGGACATAAACAATTGCAAATCTTTTGATATAAATTGTTTCATAAAAACACGCTATTTGTTGTGACAGCGGGAATTAATTATAAAATTAATTAATGCAACATATATGTATGGAATTTTGTAAAATAGACATCATTTTTGAATTCAGAATATCAATTATAGCTTAGGGTGAAATTTTGGCATTGTTCTGAAAAACTTCAATTTTTGATGAATAGTGAAACCACTAAGTGGTAGTTAAATAACTGATTTTTTGTTTAAATGAAATATTTCCACTTCTGTGATTTTATTTTCAAAAATCTGACATACATGGTTATCATTAAGAAGTAAAATTTGGTTCAATGAGATTAAAATAATTTTTTGGTGAATAATAACTTTTAAGTTCTTAATCGCGATTAGAGGTAATTAGTGTAGTTTAAGGTAAAAACAATGTTTTAATAATATGATATGAGCTTGAAACTTGTCCTACTCCTATTGTATGAGTCATGGCCGACCCAGACAACCCATGGGTCAACTTGGGGACCCCATGGAGCCACATTGGTTGGAAAATGACATTAATATATATTTATTTAATGTTAAAATTAAATTGACACAAACATGAGTTTTTTTACTAAAAAAGTTTTTAAGTGAGGTTAAACAAGTCCAAATTTTGATTATAAATATTCATTAGAAAGATAAAAAGATTTCCTAAATCATATTATTTGTTTTATAATTTGTATACATTAAATAAATTAAATTATTTATGACATCATGATGATGCAGCGATGACCTCATTATTTAACGATTTAAATAAAATGAGAAGATAATGTAAAATCCAAGGCTTACACTTGTCCAAAGCCTATTGGATGAGGAGATTTAGAACCCTTATCACCTTATCCTAGAATTATACAAGTTTGGGACCTTTAGAATCCGAAAAGCATTGTATAATAGAATAACATTTCATTACTTTCCAAAAGTGCCCCTCCTCTCCACTTATAAAAGGCCCCCACCACTCCCACCTTATTTACACCTTCAAGCCATTTGGATCGGCCAAACTATGCCCAAATACTCTCCCAACATCCCTCCCTTACTCCTAGAAGCCTCACATTTGGCATAATGCTTCCCAAGGAAGCCTTTGGCTCAAATCAAAAAGAGCTACCCTATTTTTAAGGTAATGTCTTCTCTAATGTTGTTTTGTTTCATTTTGCTTCTCCAACCCCTTAAACTCTTTTCATTACATTCTTTTGTAACAAAACCAGTATCTAAAATATACTAGGATGTTTTTATGATAAGGATTTGGTTTACAATTACACACACATTCGTCTAATGGTTAAAGAACATACTGTTTCTGTGGGTGGCGAAATACTGCCTCACGAAACGATGATTGTTCAAATTCTTTTAACACCTATAATGGTGGCCATTTTTATGACAATATTTTCATATATGATATATATATTATGTTTAGTTTTTCCTTATGCTTATGTATTTATCATTTATGGCATACTTTATGGTTTCCATTATGGGTAAACGCAATAATTTCATTTTAGGAAGTGCGGACTACCGCCCCCTCAAAGTGATGTGAATCGTTAATGCCATATGTGGGATGTATAAAGGATGGAGTAAATGATATTATATATGATATTATACTGTAACTATATTATACCTTTATATCATTATGATTTCATTCCATTAAATATGAAATAGAAATGAAAGTAGCATTCATGCGTACGTACGGCTTACCGTCTCCATGAACGGTGCATTTCATTTATTACCTCTAAATGTTACGTAATATTATAAATGAATGTATATACTGGATATATATGATATATATGACATCTAAATCATGAATATAATTCTGGAGATAATGGATATTCTACCACATAAACAACTTGTAATTATAAGAAGTTTATTGTTGACTCAAGTACCAAAGATCGACAAAACGACCGTTATTAACTTAAATAATTACATTATGTTCATATCATTGTAATAAGTGATATAAAAAGGATAATGAAATTGAAAATGGTTCTTAATAAGTTATATACTAACTCTAGTTTATTATTCAGGAGGTTAAAGAACGGTTGAGTCAAGTCAGACACGAGGTAAGGGAATTTCTTAACCCAATTTCTATTCTTTGGGTTAATCTCCTACTTTCAAATTATGTCATGATATTATTATGTAATATCTTGTATTTTTACATTATTTATGTGTACTTATAGTGAATACAAATTATAGATGTTATTTATTTAAAAATGATCTTTTTATGGACTTCGTCTCAATCCCTTTCATTGAGGCATATTTGGTTTTATACACAACTTTCTTTTATACGGTGTATAAACCCCTTTGACTTTTACGTTTATTCAAAACGAATCTTTTTTTTATACGAAGCGTTTTGCTAAACGAAAAAAGGGAATGTTTTTCTTTCCGTACTTATGTGGCGACAACGACTTCTCCACCGCCGTGACCATTATTTGAGTTTCGGCTTCCTCTACAAGCCATCATTTTTTTAATGAAAAATAAATACAAAGTTTTAACTTTCTTTTATTTTGGTATTGAAAATGGTTTTGAAAGCATTATTATTATAACAATGTGTTGTATTGATATCTTGTGATTGAAATGTGGAAATGTTATGTTTCCTTTATGCATGTTTTATGTGATACGATTATGTTATGGTTTATGATATGTTTAAACCTATTCATATGAGGAATGTATTGGAATTAATAAGTGACGGGTGGAGCCCGCTATAGCTCCTCGATGCATCGGTAGGTCTCATGAGACAACTAGACGTGGAATTGGCCGAGGTCCTTTCCCAATTTGATTTATGGTTTTGGCCGAGGCCTTAATCATTTTAGACGTCTTGGCCGAGGCCTTGACAAAATGTTTCAGAATGTCTGACATTATACATTCCCTCATTATGAAAGTGGTTATTGATATTGCATGTGATTATTCGACCAGTAGAATATCCATGTGTAGAAGTGAATGGCATTATCTCATTTTACTTTTTCCATATTATGTTGAATTTCAAGTTTAAAAGGCTTTTGTTTTAGTTATACATTGCCTTAAATGTTTATGTTTATTTATGAAAGCTTCCGCAATATTGTTATCCTTACTGAGCATCTGAGCTCACCCCTTTCAATGTTTTAATATTTTCCAGGATGTGAAGATGTATTTTATGAATGACCTGCAGGGTTTGTGAAAAGAGGATATGAGTGTGGACTATGGAGACTTTGTTATTGTAGTTTTTCACTTTATGATGTAATGTAACGTTTACGAATGTATCTAGTGTTTCCAAGGCTACTAAACTAATCGGTCTTTCGAGACTTGATCTTTTGTGATCATGCCAATGTTACGAAGTAATCCACCGACTCTGGGTAGCTGGGGTCGGGGCGTTACATTTGTGCTGGTTTTGGTCGAGCCAAAACGTTTTGAATGTATGAATCTGAGAGAAGGAGGAGTGGTCTTTTATAAGAGGGGTGAGGGGCATCTTAGAAAAAACATAAAATATTATTTTATAATAAATTCATATTCATTTTATAATGGCTCCAAAGTCACTTATTTCTAGGATATGGTGGGTATGGGTCTAAATACATTCAACAAACATATTTTAGACTGGTTTAGGTCACGATATTAACCTTACCATTTATATTTAACTCTAAGTTAAATAGTTTGACATTTACCATGTCTCTTTGTATTTTTATATTACATGGTTAATAAACATACTATAACAACCCAAGAGATCCCCAAGTGGTACATTATTAATATATATAACCCTATCTAATCCATTTTCTGAACCTTATATTTTTAGGAACATGATATCAATTAATAATATAATATTTGTTTTAAAAACTCTTTTATGTCAATTTCGACACTATTTGGTATTTTGTTTTTGCTAAATTCATAACAGCATTTTCACATAGAAAACAAATTCATCTAACCATCCCTAATATGATATATTAACCTATAAAATTAGTGGAATTCAGAAAAAGTTCCAAATTACATTTATTTTTATATTTATAATATCAATTATTTTAATATTTCATTAATTAGATAATTACTGGATCACCATTGTGTCAAAAATATATTAAAATATTCAATGTCTAAAAATTATAAATAAAATACCATTACTTATAAAATCTTTTTAGCTTTATAATGAACATTGATAATTGAATTTATCTTATGTATAACCATATATTAAAAAAAATTAGTTATTTAACTTTGATTTTATCTCTTTTAACTCTTTTTTGAATTAAATAATAACAAATGTCCTAATCTAATCCAAGTGGAACAATGATGTTCATATTCTATTCCTAATATTTTTTCTGGTTGAATTATACTTAGCCAATAGAATTAGGAAATGAGTTAGGGTAATAATAATATCATTTTTACCCTTAATTATCCTATTTACTTTTAACCGTGGTAAATAAGAATGAAAAGTTACTATTCACCAAAAATTATTTTTATCTTATTGAACCACATTTTACTCTTTTATATTAACCGGGTCTCTTGGATTTTCTAAATTACACTCACAGAAGTGGTTAAATTATGTTTTTTAAGTGAATTTTCAAATTCTCCTAGGAGGTGGGTAAAAGACGGTGAAAAGTTCAATAAAATTTTGATATATCTAAAATTATTATAAACTGACTCCAATGAATTGCATTGAACATATATAGGTATTGTGTATCTATTTTGACATAAATTAAATTTATATAAAATAAATAATTATCTAAATAATAATTTGGATTTAAACTATAACTCAGTGTTTCTCACTGTTCAAAAAAAATTGAAAGTTTTCATAAAAATACCAAAAATTCACCCTGAGCTTATTTCGATATCATAAATCCAAAAATGAAGTCCAATTTGAAAGATAAAATTTATAAAATTTTAAAAATTGGTATTACTATTCATTACTGCTAGTTTGATTGGTGTGTGTTAGAACTTGAAGTTGCGTACAACACACACTACTGTATTTTTCAAAGAGAAGTGTACCATGAACGCTTGGGGTGTTACATACTTGTATTCATGAAGAAATTATGGAAATTTTTAATTTCATGATGACTCTCATTATATTTTACTTAAGAATCTATTGTTCACACTCAACTATTTTTCATGAACCTCAAAACCATCACGAAACATAAACCCATTGTGAAACACCCAACCATTATACAATACCAAACCATCATTAATTTTATATCTTTTTACAAATTTTTATATAGATTACCTAGAAAAAAATTCATGAAGCACGATTCATCCTCCACTTTTTATACTCTAAAAATAATTAAAACACAGGGAAATGATGTAACCATGTACATGAAATTTTATGTACCGCTTAGAGAGTATCCATTCATTTTTCTTGGATAGGTGTCAAACTGCGTTATCAAAAACATTTCTAGATCTTCCAAACTATCATTTTAAACAAGAATTTTGAACAAAAAAATAAAAACAAAACCATTTCAATGTTACTTTGAGGTATATTTTTCAGAAAAATATATTCCTTTGGGTTTTTTGAAAATTTTAATCCATTGATACCTCTTTAAATTTTATTCTATCATCTACAAAAATTTGATTCTTTTGATTATCGATAGTATTCAAATAAATTACCAATACACACTCATATCCCACATTATTCAAACTATGTATGCCAAATAAGATTTGGATTACATTTTCCTTAATTAAACAAAAGGTATCCAAAATAGTGAACTACTTTCAAAAAAACCCCATATATCAGGATTTAATACCGTGGATAAATTTTTTTTTATCATCATTAGATTTAACACTCCCACTAATTTTTTATTCACCCTATAATTTTCCCTCCTGTAATGATCTAGATATTTTCTGCCCCTTTTCAATGAACCAAATTATCACTCCATTGTGGCTGAAACATTGCAAAGAATAAATATTATCACATCTGAAAAATACACCGTACATCTGAGAGATGGTGTTACACAAACACAATTTTCAATTGGGGGGGGGGGTTAACTAAACTCCAAGAGCCAGTGGATACCACCAAAATTCCTCTTAGAAAACATCCTTCACTATAATTTACTATACATATGATTTTCCCACATATTACAACTTCATATTCCATTCTCTACCTTCTTATTAATAAAATGATACTTGAATTTAATGTTCATCATATGTGATTGATGAATTAGGTTTTTGATGTGGTTTATAGAACATTGTTTATCACAATGGACTCTGATATAAGATATCACTTCAACTCCCATATCATCATGTTACATCTTCATCCATAATAATTCTGTGCAATATATAGTGGATTTAATATATTCTTCTTCAGTGGTGCTCACTGAAATGAAATCTTTTTTTATTTATATGAAAAAAATCCCCAATTAACCTTGATAGATTGCACTACCATGCATTTATTTTAAATCATATAATAAAACTTATATATATATATCTTTAACACCCAATAATTCTTCTATATAGTATTCAATGTACAATAAACTGAAATCCATCATTCCATTGATATACAATAGTATTATTTTTAATAAAATCAAGAGGAATTAATTGAGATTACAATTCTATCATGCTACATGGAATGTGGAGAAAAAATATAGAGTCATGTAGTTGATAGGTACAACACAATGAAAAGTAGTTTCCTATATTCTGTGACATTAATTGTTTTTTCCTTCATCATCTCACAATAGTTCCATCAGAGTCATCATATCCATGGAATAATCCATTCCAAATCTGCATATAACCTCCTGGTAATATTTGTATTGGGAAATGGATGTGTCATTACTTCTTTGTGTAACCTTTAAAGAAAGAAAAAAGTCATTTTCCCAATCATTAACATTTCAAACTCACATTTTATGAATTTTGAAAAAATGTTTTCATAGCAGATCATTTGATCCACCAGATATTATATGATCTACATAATACACCACCACCATCCATTGAATACTATCAGTGTTTACATATAGATTGTAATCATCTCCACCGCACTGAGAACCGAGCTTCTTGAAAACTGACCATGTCTTGAATATCAAGATCATAGTTTTACTTCAACCCATATTATACCTTCCACTTCTGAAAAACACTATTCTTATCTTAACTGATTTGGAACCCCTATGGATGGTTGATAAAGAATTATTCTTCTAGAACCTCATTCTGAAACACTAATTTTATTTCTGTCTACAAAACATTATACATTCATTCCACCACATTTGATAAAAATATTAAAAAATTATAAATTCTTTAAATAGGTGAAAATAGTTCATCAATATCAATTCCATGAGTCTAAGAGTATTCCTTGTACACTAGTCATGCTTTGGTTTGAATTAAAAGTACATATTCATTTATTTTATTATGGAACACCCAGTTGGTCCCAATGAAATTGTTGTCTTTTGGTCTAGAAAAAATCTCTCATTTCAGATTCTTCTCAATTTTTTCATGCTCTTTGTTCATAACATGAAAACATTTATCAGGTCCAGTTTCTTCTTCAAAAAATATAGGCAATACCTAAAATACAAAGGTTTTATATTGTAAATTCTTCATTATCCATGATTGAACCATCGCTTCCATATCACTAATGATGTATCTCCTATCAATTACAACTAGACTCTTCGACTTCCATGCAGATACAAATTTGACTTCATCTTTCTGATCATCAATAACTTCTTCAAAATCATAATTTTCTACTTTTACTTCCCCATGTCATTCTTTCCTCCCTGTCATTGTCATCAAGAAACTATTGAACTTTTTTTAATATTATATTCATTCTCTACTACAGTGACATTAATAATTGAAACTACCATTCCCAACCTATTTTGGATGCATTTATATTCTATTTTTCCCTATATAGCTACGTAAAATCACCTCATATTAATGAGATTAAAATTTCATTTTTTTCACCTTTTTGAGATTAAATAAATTATATCTAATGATTCAAAAATATTTAATTTATTTCCGTACCAAATCTCAAATGAAGTCTCTTATTCATTAATACTCAACTAAAACTTATGGGATATGTATAATGATGTCAAGAGTGATTCCGTATATAATTTCATTGGTATCTAGTTTTTAATAAGCATTGATCTATCCAAGTTTTTTGCGATATGATTTATTTTCTCAACCACTACATTTTTAGCTGATTTATCATTGGCGAAACTTGATTCCTCATCCAATTTTTCTCATGATTACCCTATACTTTTATATTCATGAATTTTGTACCATTATAAGTTCTACGATTTATAATCTTTTATCCAGGAAACCTTTTAGCTCTACTCTGTTATTTTTTATATAATTGAAAACATCATACTTATGGGAAATTAAAAAACACTCATTCCATCCTGTTGAAATCATCAATAAAATGAACGTAAAACCTCTTTCTATCAATGGATCGTTGTGGGATAGGTCCATATATTTCATCATACACCTATTCAAACACTCTTATTGAATTTTGATTTTTTTCCTTGTATGTATTTCAGATAGTCTTCTCTTATGGTTAAACATAGAATGTGTGATTATGATCACTTGATAGATTGGGGAGATCTAGAGTTGCGTCACATTTTACCTGATCTTCCTAGGATGGATTCCATATACTGACATTCCATTCATGCTATAACCTATTTTTGTCCTCTCTAGATAGTTTTCACTTATCATTTTCTCCACTCACAAGGAAGAGATTCCACTTCATGTGATTTACCAATAAAAAAATTACCATATTTTACCTTAATTATACATAACTTCTTGGAAATGTATATAGAATGACGGAGTCACATAGTGGACTATCACTTTCTATGTTTATAATGATTCCTTCAACAACCTATATATCATCACATATCACATCTTTGCCCCTAAATTTTTCATTTCTAATTCAAAATATATCTATGCCTTCATTATTTACACATTTGAAAACACCATCTTTATCATATTTTCATTCCTATAATAAGATCCTTATTTACCATCACATTGGATGTGTATCAACTATTAATGATCCACACACCATCACAATATAATGCGTTAAGAGAAATATCTTTAACCTCTATTTATATAACTCAATAAAAGTTTTATCCACATCTTTGACTTTATACCTATTGTGAATTTATAATCTTGATCTTTGTCATAGTATGATGGACTTTCTTATTCCCGAAGAGATAAAAATAGATTTTTCAGTTCTACCTCATTCTATGATTCATTGAGATAACTCATACAACAACATTGGGTCTACTTTAAAAAATTCTTCTATATTTTTTATGATTAATATTTGTCCCAGTGTTTGAATCCTCTACACTAGAAATAGTGGCCTTCAAAATTATTCTTCGAATACTGAAATCACTTTGGCATCCTTTGTTACTATTTTTCCCTATAAAACATTTTGTATATCAAATATACAATTTTAGAGTGTCCCATATTCTGGAAGTAATAAAACCTAATATGAGGTGTATTATAGTATAGTAGGACTGATTTTGACTGGGGTACATTATATCTTCTAATTCTAATAGGTAGCCAAAAAAATTTCAACCTTAGAGAGGGTGCTTAAAATATGATATCAATCATAATAGATTTCTATTTTCAGTCAAGACCCATACATTCCTTGTCCTTTAGATATGATTTGTGCTTTTTTTAATGTACCGCTACGCTGAACATCCATATTTTTTATTTCCTATCCAATAAGATTTCTTGATTTCTTAACAGGTATAAAAAATCTCTCATAATATTTTTTTACATGTCTAAAACATCCTCTTTATATAATTTGATACATTTTATTTGGTTATTTTCTATGTTAGTCAAACCATCGATTACCATTTTCTATTTTTCAACATTGAGCTTATAATCAACAACATTTTTTGAGTTCTCTAGTGTTAAAGACATAATATTTTCAATTTCTTCTTTCATGTCAGACATATCTTCTACTTCTAGCTTAATATAATTTATTTCATCATGAACCACATAGTATTTCTGTTTTCTTAAAAAAAATTGTCTTTTAAATAGAGGCTTCAAATTCTTCTTGGATATCAACTCTTTAATTAACATATTATTCACCATTTTCCCTTTCTTGCCTTCTTTTAGGGCTACCTAAAACTACCACTAGAGAATTTTCTCCAGGATCCTTTACATTTTTCATCTCTTAGACATTATATTCTTCTGACCTATCATTTTATTATGTTATAAATTTCTTATTTTTGAATAAATTTCACTTAGATTTTTTTTCATGTTTCATATAGGCCGAAATCATCTTCATGAGAATTTCATCTTTATCCTTATAATAATCCTAAAACATATAAGGGAACCTTGATGTAGGATTCCCAACAATTCCAAAATGAAACAATGCAAGTGGATGTTATCGTTTGAACTTCATTTTTTGATTTATAAATTTGAGGAAAGGAATGACATGACCATATCATTCTCCTCCTCTTCCTAACCATAAAAATATTTATCTTCATCATATAATTGAATTCCAACACTATGAACTCCATTTTTAGAAAGACATAATATATTAATTAATGAGAACTTATGTGACAATAGTATTGGGCATTCTATCAACTTCCAACTCTATTGGATATTTTTAATCCATTATAGAGACTTTCAGATTGAACAAGGTGGATTTATTCTATAGATTCACTGGAATATCTTTATATCATCAAGGATTTCCCTAAGAACAAGCATATAATCTATAATAACATTCACTCAGTCAATGAATGAATCAATAAGCTCATTAGGGTGCATTATCAAATATTTATACATGTTCCAAATAACATTAAAATTTTCTTCTCTAAATTTTGAGTCACCCACATAAATTTTTAACATCTTATCCCACATATATTTTGATAACATACAAAAAAATCAAATTTTTCTATATTTTATTAGATAAGTCTCTCCATTAAGTATTTATTACTCATGATTCAAAAACTAATTCCCTTTTTTATCTTTTGATAAATTACACTATCTAAACTCAAATAAATAATAGGAATTACTATTGTAAATACATCTCTACCTAATGATAAAAAATAATTTTGTATAAGATTATTACATAACTAAAAATATTTTCCATCAAATATCATAATCCCATTATGATTGACAACATCAATTGAAACCATTTAAAGAGAAGTAATGATATTAACAAATGTGTTGGATACAAATTTTTATCCCAACCAGGTTAAAACCCCTATGTGAGGGGGGTGAATCGGGGTATGACATATTAAAATTGCTTCCCCTATGGATCATGTTCTGTCATTAAAAACACACTCTAATTTCCCATTATTATGGAAATGTATGAACAAAAATTAAATCATTTATGAGACATAGTAATTTCAATTTATTCACCCACATGGGGATACATCCAAGAACTATAAAAATCTAACATTACATTATACCAAATACAATATAGAACATTTTATTTGGTGTATCATTAATTTAAAATTTCATCCACATGATGAATATGCATTTACTATAGATTTAATCAAAAACCCCTTCTAGTTCACATAGGATTTACCTTTTCAAAATCCATTTTTCAAACATTGTGAAGAATCTAATTCCTCACAAAAATATCACAATATCATGAATTTTATAACTTTTTCAAACCTCACTACTTTATAGAAAATCACTACTATCAGGATGCTCACTAATTTAATGATTAAAAATAATTTCATGATGGTATTTACTTTTGTGATTGAAACACAGTTCATGAATATTACATAACCTTTGTGAACTTTCTTTATCTACGAAAAAAATGTCTTCTGAAAAAAATCATGGATGAAAAATACTTCATAAAAAGACTTCATAAATTCAGAACCCCTATATTTTCATTAAGTATTTTCCTCTCCAAATGAGGGTGAATAATATTATTTATAAATATTACATCTTATTCATGAATATTTCAACATCACCAAGTCCTTTTTGTGAAACTATTCATTTTTGTTCACAAACCTCCATATCTTCAATAAGCTTTCGGGTGGATTTTCATTTGTATGGATTCTCATAATCATGTTCCTTACATTATTTGCATCATGCTCATCATTTTTTGGGAATGACTATACATTCACAAATCACTAAACCATTGTAAGACACTGAAAATCAAGAAACACCAAACCTTTATGAAATCCATAGTTTTCATATATTTATGAGGAATCCCTAAAAATACATCTTTCATGAAGCATGGTTCATCCTTCAAATCGTGGACCCAAAAAAAGTAAAAAATCATGGTAAATGACACCACCTTATACATGTAATTTTATATATCAATTCCTTAACATTAATTTCATTTTATTGGATCTTTATCAACATACCTTTTCAATAATAATGTTTGAACTCTAGAACATACCTTGGAAACAATCATTGACAAAAAACACTATCGACCCAAAAAAACTGAAAAGTTACCTTGAGGGGGTTTTTCCCAGCACGATTCATGTATATTATAATATATTTTTATTGAATTTATGGTTTTTATAATTTTTGAATAGATCATTAATGAACCATCAAATGCAAAAAATAAGAAGGATAATAAAAATCAATTGTGAGTGTGTAATGTTGAATTGTTTTTATATAGACTATATATTAGTAACTAAGTATAAAATTGTTTTCAATTGATATATTATTTTAGAAAATAACTTTCGTTACTGAAAAGGAGGAGTACAATGTGGGAATTAGTTTCTATGATTTATTCCTGAAATAATTACAAACTAGTACTACTAAATTTTTTGAAAACTTTAGGTTTTATAAAAATTTAAACCAATATTTATGGTATCATTATATTTAGATTAAATGTTGAATTTATTTTAACAGTTTTTAGAATTATGATAATTATCACTCATATGAGTTGAATTGGGTGAATCATCTATCGGGAATATGGGATGATTGTTTCAAATGTTTAATTATGTTTTAGTCACTTATTAAATATTCAGATTTTATACTTAATATAATCACTACAAAATAATAAATGTATTATATATAAAATCATGTAGTGATATAAAAAGAAACTATATAATTTCACATGATCTATATATTATGTCATAATATTGTAATTTTATTCTATATGTTTTATTTTTTTATATTACAAGTTTTTTTATTATATCATTGATGTACTTTTTTGAATAACATTTTTACATCCCTTATTTCTTGAAAATTTGTAATAATATTTCAAATACATCTTTTTTATGAGAGTAATAATATAACATATGTGGAATAAATTATTTTTCATTATTTGTTGCAAAAATAATAATATAGTCTTACATGTCAGTAAATATATATGATATGAAATTTATGTTTACAAAATAACTAGAATTGATGCTGCTTTATATATGAAACTAGAAATATGAAAACAAACCATAAAACCATTTTATACACTAGTACGAGAAGCTTTAACCCATACTTTTTTATGTTCAATGGCTCATATCCAATATTCATCAATTAATTTCAATGATGTTCCAATGTATAATGCCTGGCTGAAATCAATGTCATGTTTTTTTGAAAACTCAAAATATACTTATGGAATACATTAATTAATTACATTAATAGTATAATAAACACATTCCTTCCACCACAACTCATTTTGTCAATATGTCTTGACAATTAATTACTTGTCATATTAATCCACCTTACAATTCAACACCATCCTATGATAGAGATAAACATAATCTCATACTATTTGTAACTAATCCACATCATGTTTAACATTGAAGGAATACATATCCAATAATAGAAAATAAAATTTCTTATAATTTCCTATAATAACTATCTCACACCAACAAATTATCACATTCATTTTCATTTGGTTTCCCAATGGAGTTTATAACACAATCAGTTGACAAAGCCTCTTGATAAGTTACTCTAAACCATATACCAATCCAAATATTAAAAAAACCTATTTGGTTCAATCGAATATGATAATGTTGATAAACGTGTTAGGAATGTATTGATCAAACCTCTCACCACGTTAGGTTCTATATACTCATCAACATCTATTGCATAAATCTGACCATGACCATAACCAGATCCTCTACCTCACTTCCATACATGTATATTTTTATACCTCTATGAATTGTTTTATTCTATAGGTGGAGGAATATTTCTACAATAACCACTAAATCATTTATCTAGTATTAAGGGTCCATTAGATCAATATTTATAGTGCTTTTCAAATTGTTATGGTGGCGGTCTAGTTTGATGTGGTGGTTTATCCACTATCACACTATTTTTTTACATTATTGTCCTACTGAATAATATGGATAGTTAAACTGTCACTTTATTTCAGATCTATAAATATATCAAATTGAATAATTTCTCAAACCCTGTGGACATAAACTATCATCTCTCTAGAATCATAAATAGGGGTCATAAGTTTATAGATTAAGTACCTATAGATTAATGAACTCCTCAACTCGTCTTTATTTCATATTAAACTCTTTCATTCATTGAAACATACCACTCTATTGGTTCATTAAAAAAAATTCAATGATAATTTTATTATGGACTAAATCAATTTAAATATTAAAAAAAATCTATGAAATACCCAATTTAAATAATGAATTATACCTTACTCATCATACAAAAAGTAACAAAATATGACAAAAAAATTATGGAATTTATTAAATACATATAAACATATCATATAATGATTTGTTCATATTTTTATAATAATCTCATCATGTCATTTAATAGTAATATTTTTCATATTATAACATTATTTTTATGTTTTTATATTTATTTGAGTAAATGAACTTATCATATGTATTGGATTTTAATAATAAAATATAAAAATGAAATTTAAATTTCCATGTTTTAATTGTAATATAATTTAGAATTTAATTTAGGTACTAACTTTTAAAAATACATTTATTTTAATATTACATGATATTTTGAAATCAAATTGATAATTCATGTTTATGAAGATGTTATAAAATATTACAATAATTAATTTTCAATTGGATAAATTCAACACATATTGAAAACACATATGTTACTAGTTCATTGATGGTCTATGTGAAATTGGTCAAGATACTCTGATATTTTTATGTATTAATGAGGCCCAATGGACAAAGATGGGATTGGAGTAGTTTCATTCCTAGTATTTCATCATATTTGGGGGAAGATTATCAACAAATTACATTTTCCAAGAGAGAAAACTAGGAGGGGATATTAAAATATTTGAAAAAAACACACACTATTTCACATTTTATATATACCCATGATAAACATAACTGAAATAATGAATTAATATCATAATATAAATAATTCATCTCACCAAAAGTCATGAAATCAAATGAAACGAAGGTTTAGTTCCTTGGATATTAGCTATATAACCGTCATAATCTACAGTCATTTAATCATTATAGATCTCCTATAGATTCCCTTTTGGAAAATCTAAAAGTTATTATGATTTTCATAACCTGGGTAAACATCCACATAAAAAGGGTGAGTTCAAATTCTTATTAATATGATAGATCAAACATAATTATCTTTTAATTACATGATATAATAAAAACAATTAATTATAATAAAATCTCAATACCTTTTCGGATTATAGATTTAGAAAAAAATTGATGAAACATTAACTAAAAAACACATGTTTTTTCAAATAATTGACATTTTTTCCAATATGTAGACAACTTATTAATCCACAAGAATTCCTTCACATATTCAATAAATTCTTCTCATAAGATACCCTTCTAGACTAATCATAGGTAATATTTTTCTTCATAACACATGGAAATTGAATCATATTTAGGGGGTGAGCTTAGATTCTCAATATGGGTAAACAAAAGAGATAATCATTAAGGGTCATAAGTGAGAATAAGATGAGAATGTGGGTATTACTAAGAGGAATAATGTAATCGTAACCCAAAAATATTAGGTAATATATCATTTCATATACCTAGATATAAAATTAGACATGAATCAAAATAGTGATGCAATAAACATGAGAAATGAGATAAAAAAAATATTCATTATAAAAGAACCAAATTATGATATATCTTTCAAATATAGAACATTCCTTAGTAGAGGGACCATAATATTCACAACTAAAACCATGAGTGACCATTCTTATGAGAAATATAATTTTACATAAAAATAACAATCTCATGAGATATAAACTCTTATTCAATGTATTTGAGGGTGATATAGGACTCCTACCATCATCATCCAAACATACGATCACTAAAAAAGTAATTCATTCATAATTTTATTATGAAACCTGATAAAAAATATTTCATTCAAAATATTTTAATCAAATCATAAAAATGATGTAGTCTTTATAACCTTTTAAAATTTTTTCACATAAGAAGATATTTTATAATTCTATCAATAATAATAACATGATAAACCCTTGCAAAATAAATGGGTATCCATTAACATCATATAACTATCTAGGATAATACCATTCATAAAAGATAATAAAATATATTGTATTTACACCTAATATTTGAAGGGAATATTGTGAAAAAATCCTCAATCAATATATGTAAGGAATCTAGGTGAACATCCTTAAATAAAGAGAATCAAGAATAGGAATATTACATAATGAAGTCATTGTATGAAAAATTATGATTATAAACACCAAACATCGGGAATCAAAAAGGCAGTGATGAAACATTTCTCCCAATAAGGAAATATATTCTAGAAGTCAAAATAATAATTAATTTGGATGGTTACATAATAATTATATACTTCAACAAGCATAATATTTTTCAATGGGTCTGATTTTAGCTGAAAATAATTTTTAGCAACATTAGAATAAATAATTTTGAAAATAAAAGATATTCATGATATTTTGAAAGAATTTAAATATATATTTTATAAAACTATAAAATAAATTCATTATGAAATCATATAGCCATGATGTTTCTGTTTCCAACACTTTTGATGGGGCATGCGTCGTCATGTTGCAACGCGCTGATTTTTGCCTTTCATTCCATCTTTCTAATGTCAGGTGACATTCATTACTTATTTCGGGATGTTAGCTCCTTGATTGAAATGAGATTAGGGGATGCTAGTTTATCCTTCCATGGATTCCTCATCAGAATTTGTCTCCTAGTCCGGGTCTCCCTCATAGATTTAAGATATTGTTCATGAATCTCATTCTCGATTCTATATCATTGTGGACACAGATTAATCACGTTTCTTTTGTCTTGACATTCCACAAGGTCTATTCAATCTAGAAACCATCGGTGAGGTGAGTAGTCAAATTGGACATCGCTGGCATGTTTGGAAACTAATACATTAGTACACCAAGATTTATTCCCCTTATGATAGGGATTATTGGGGGTGAAGAAGCCTGAGGCATCCCACATTGAGTTCAAGGAATTTTATACCAGAGGAATGTCTCCAATGTTTTTCTCGACTTCCCATGTTTAACTTGGGGTATTCCATGACTTTAACGTCTAGAAAAGACAGATCATACTGATTAAAACATTGATAAGAATGGATAATATGGGTACATCCCTATAATGGAGCACCTAGGAGGCATAATAGATGGGTGGATCAAGACGTCCATTGAGTATGGATTTGAGGATGACTGGGTACCGAAAATGGAAATACATGGGTCCCTAAAAACAAAACACCATGGTTTACTATTGGAAGGGATTGAACACTGATTTGGCTTATTACATACCCCGTGTAGATGAAAATTATTAAAATTCATGTAGTTTAGTGGGGGTGACGAATCGGGGTGTACAAAAATGAAAACAACTCAGATACATGATGGGGCTTACACATGGTTAGAGGCCCATCACAAGAGAAACACTTATAGTTGTATGGCTATGGTTCGTGTGGGGACTATGCATGGATGGATTTCTAGAGAACTAGCATGAAACCACTACGATGTGGTGGCCCGGTTAGGATTCATGATGGATGATGGATGGTTGAATGAAGTGGATGGGAGATATGGGATGGAACTGACATGAAGACGATAGTGATGATGGGATATGACCTTAGAGAGTACTCTTACATATCGTTGTGGTTGCGAATCAATGTTTATATAGTTTGGTGGGGCGATGATTCCCCTAAGGAGGCGGCTCATGAGAATGGATGCATGGATGGGACCTGAAGAAAGTAGAACCCTATGTTAATGTATGAACATTCCAAAACAAAGAGGCTCAAGGGAGAGACCAGTAGGGGGCATGGGTGACGGGCTTGAACCCGAAGGAGTCATCCTGCATATCCCTGTGACTAGGAATCAAAGTACACATAGTTTAGGTTGGGGAATAGAACTCGGGAGTACACAAAGGACAATATCCTGAAGACATGATGGGGGATTACATGTGGTTATCATCCCATCACAAGAGGGGAACTCGTGGTTAGAGGAGTATGGGTTGAGTATAGGGATTACACATGGGTAGTAGCTTGAGAACTGGTCTAACACCACTAAACTGTGGACCAAGTATGTGGGTCCCTACAATGGGGACACTAATTTTTACCAGTGTTTAAGGTTGAACCTCATGGAGGATTCCTACATACACCGTCTAGGAGATAAAAATCAAAACCCATGTAGTTAAAAAGAATACAGTTTTACATCATGAGGTACAGAAGGTTCATACAATTTAACATCATTCAAGCTGAGGTTAAACTGATATGAAGATGGTCGGGATAAATGAATTAACGGATAGTACCTCAAAGAGGCTTCAAACGTACCCTTCCTAGAGAGGGAAAGGATCAAACTCAGTATAGTTCGGTTAGATGGGGGATGGGGTTACACACTAAGGAAGCCCATAGTTGGTGTTTATGGTTGATGATTACTCTAAGCCCACATGTGTCTGGCTTGGTGTGAGAAACAAGAGGCATAAAAGACCAAACAATCAAGTTGTGAGAGGCTTGTCTGCAATAAATAGGGTGGGTATTACATGTGGATAGTGGCCCATGGAGGTGTATATTGGGAATTACCATAAAAGGGAGGCCCATTGAGAAATGAGGGTTTCTGAATGTGTGAGGAGGATATGGCCATTATACCTAAATCATCTCATAAGAGGGTTTCAGTGAATACATGTATATTTCACAAGGTGCACTTGGCGACCAAGATTCGAAAGAAAGAAAGAGTGGGAGGGATCCCATGCCCATCCCCTCTTTGAACCTCTTGGAACTACCACACATGAGGCCATCACATTTTAACGTCTTGTGTTGAGGACATGGGTGCTTGTAAGTTTTACATCATATAGATCAGACGGTGAGGATTCACTCCACACTGATAGGACATACATAATATGTTCACTTTAACCCTTGGTGAATGGAAGGCACCTTCGATGTCATGTGGATATGGGGTAATGGAGTAATCCATTAAAGGGAACACATTAGAATGGCTATGTAAAGAAGAAATATCTATTAGCGTGCCTATGTGAATAAGAATGAGGAAAAGAAACGTAACATGTATCACAACACAGGGGACCTTGAAATCAATTTGTACAAACATGGAGGGTCATACAGGAGCACTATGTGCAAGATAGTGGTGTCATGTGTAAGAGGGGCTAATACATGGTGCCTTTGGGTAAGGATGACACATGGAGTTCACAAGAAGGGGTGCACCGAAGATTTAAGGGGTGCATGCAAGATGAGCGGCTATGCACAATATTGGGAAGTTGTGTGCCAAATGAGTGGTTGCATGCAAGGGGAGACACTGGGCACATGATTTCCAGGACAGAACGGAAAACTTGTGCGCAAGAGGAATCATTTGCGCATAAATGCCTAGGAGTAAATGTAAATGGATGAGGATCAACACCAAGTGGGGCCACCTGAAAGAGGACCCATGGGAGGCCTATCACAGAAGATCCAATACCTTGATTCCATGTCCTTCACATGGTCGCAGAAGGGTTTTCTTTCATGAAATATATCATTGGTTCATATTCTATAATTATCCCCTAACGTGAGGGGGTACATTTCGATTTATAGCTGGAAAAATTAGAGGCAGTGCACAAGATGTGCGGTGTGAAAGTGTCCTTTTGATGCCATGTTGTGTTTGGAACATCATGCACACATTTTCAAATCTTGCATGCAAGCTAATTATCTTTTAAACCACTAACTTGGATGGTTTTCAGAAGTTAGGCGTTTAATATTCCCATTAACATTGCATTGGGCAGGAAGATCTTGCGCGTACTTTTCAATCTTGCATGCAGTCCTTAGAATTTATGTCCACCTTCCATGGGAATCTTGAGATTTCCCCCTGATTCAAAATATTACATTGGTTTTATTAACAATGGGCCTTAACAGCCTTACTTGAAATCTAGAACCAAAAACTTCCCCCCTCAAAATCATAAATGAAGGGGGACTCGAATGTCAGATTCTATGTGTCCCACCGAAATGTAGAGAACCTAACAATCATTGGGTGAAAAAATGGCCATTCAGCACGAAAACTAATTTTTTGCATGCGAAAGTGTCGATCTGTACCTATAAACACCCCAGGGGCCCCATGGTTCCCCACATTTACTTTTATGTATAACAATCCACTTTTCTCTTGTGCGTGAAGGATCTTCATTTCTACCTAAAATGTATGACATTATGTCTATGTTCTGCGGGCACCATTAGGCTCTTTTGTGCTACTATTAACTCTTGTGAGCATCCATCTTAGGGGTGTATTTTTTGTGCAACCTAAGAGCATATTTCATGCAATATACTATCATTCATGCCAAAACCCCACTCCTTCGAACAAGTCCCTTTGTGAATTTAGGGCCTAACACAAATTTATGGTCAACTTACTGATGCTAAGAGGGAAACTACTACTGCTTCAAGGAGGACCCAAATGATAAAAAACCCTCGAATTCTTCATGCGAGAAGAGTTGTGTCTGATAATCATATGATTTTTGGTATGCTGATGCAAGCTCAAAAGGATTACATTCCTAGTGAAAATCTACCGATACGAAAATTTGATGTATTTGAAAGGTGTTGATTCCATGCTTTGAGACCAATACACCACAATCACGGGTAAAACACGAGGATAGCCTTCCACATTTTAACATTACAATCAATGGTCTCCCTAACAAGGAAACACAAAACATGGCCATTTACTTCATGAATCTGAAGATTATGAATGTTTTAGGGAGCGATCTGACTCCTAAGGAATCTCCAGCCCACAATACAAGCACCTTCATAAGAAACATTACCGATGAGACCAAAGGCTGGTAGGAATGAGATTTCTGGTCTATGGGATATTTCATGAGTGAATTGGAATGGGCGAACTAGGTATGCCCAACATGTGAGGATTTTAGAAATTATATGTGGTCTATCAAGATTTTTAAGGATATATGGAAATTGTAGTTTCACTTATACCATCATCAAGACATGTTACTTGTGTTTTTTAGTCTGTAGTCTCCCGACATGAATACCTTCCACCTCCACTATGTGGTGGTAGGTATCAATCTAGGGGATATTCATTTCATTAGTGGAAATCCCATAGAATGATTCCAATCTAGTGAGTTCCTTCAAACAAGGGATGTTTGTGGGGATAGGACACACACAACTATTCCAGAATGGCATAAGTTGGAGTTCTCTTAGGAGAAGATGTAATTCGAGTATATTCTAAAGTATATATCCAATTCAGGATGGTTTAGTCAGTTTCTAACGCAAGACAAGGAAGTGAAGATGCGAGACCAAGGGAAGCAGTGCCCGAACACATCATAGAGGGAGAAGGCGGGATCATACTGGATTGTCCTAGAAGCAGGCGAGTACCGATCATAGGGCTTTAGTATTAATGAAAGCTGGGACCTGGATGTATGATATTTCAGGCTTCTTTCTGCATTTGTAAGTGTATTTCTACTTCTAGTGAGGGACACAATAATGGGGGATTTCTCTAGAATTCTTGTGATGGTCGGAATCATGGTGGCCAAGAACATGGTTAATCATGGGGTGCCTATATTGGCTAGGCTGTACAACATTTTGGCATACATTTCTATACGGAGGATGCCTAGGGGGATATGTGGACCACTACAGATTCTTCATGGTTGTGTTGTTGCTCATTTTGGTCGGTAGGAATTCCTAAATTCCATCCTTTCTCTAGGTGACTGTCTACGACTATCCTTACTGAGCATTTCTAGAATCCTCTCAATGATGATTATGGAGGAAGGGATCAAACATAAGATAATCAATTATGAAAACATCAACTATCATCCCTTTTAGACCCCAGTTTTCCTTATGGTAGATGATGGGAAAAGCCCATTGGAGCATAGGGTGTACTTGCAATGCATCTGGGGCAGTGTGTTGGTATCATGGATTGATGGAAAAATATTTTACTAACCTTATGGGGCAATGAGGTTTTCCAGGAAATTCAGGAGAATACAACAGATACTGAATAAACTATAGATAGTTGTTTGAGAAGATTTACATCCTTAAATCCGTTACCAATGGTGCCTCATCTTCATTATTTCATGTTTTGGGGAAGTCAACATCCTTCCCTCCACTGATGTAAATGATGTCCTATCAACAGAGTATACCGACCATTCAATAGCAACACACCCAGAGGTGATTCTATGGAATCAAATTCGGAAAATCAATGCAGTCATCCTTGAGTCAAGAAAATATGGAAATGAAAAATGTACAGATAGGGATGTAAGACAAGGAATATGAAACAAAATAGGAAAAATGTGGGATAGATCTTCATCAGTAGTAGTGTCGCAAGGTGAGAATGTGCTCCCACATTTTAAAGAGGGGTTGTCTCATGGGTGGCCACGTGGGCCTGCCATAAAACTCCCTAGGATGCAACTAAGGCATTTTAAAATATAACCACTGATTCCATTTTAATATCTCTATGTTTAGTCTGGGGGAATCTGTGAAAATCTATGTCCGCTGAAGAGTTGTGGTAGGGACTGGTGTTCACTGGGCTTGACTTACTAGACATATGACACATTCAGGTGGCAGAGATGGTAAACATTCATCACATACATTTTTACCTGAGAGCCATGGATATGTTTTCATTCCAATGAGGGTGGTATGAAGAACCAAAAATCCTAGTGAAATTGATGTTGGGAAAGGAGCATAACCTAGAAATGCAGTCATCCGAGGATGACGATGACAAGGAAGAAGAAGAAGAAGGGGAGAAAAAGGAGAATGAGGAAGAAGAGGAAGACATAATAGAGAGAGTATAGGAATAGGAAGAAGAAAAGGTTAGGGGTGAAGATTCTGGATTTGATAGACCACAAGAAATAGCCATTTTCCATGGAATCCCATGTGAGAGAGTTGAGACCAGAGGCTCTTATGTGGAGCTAGATGAAACACTTGAGGTGAGTCTCAACTCTTATCTCTACTAGAAATTTTATTTTAATAATTTGCATCCACTAACCAAACTCTTCCCTATACAGGAACATATCAATGATGATAGAAAGTAATATTTCCTTGGAGGTGATGATGATTTACCCATGGATGTGGAAGAACATTATTATGAGTCTGCACTTGGGATTGATCAGGGTGGGGAACTGACCATGGTTGAAGCAATAAAAGGACCAACCATGATTGAAGTGGGAACCGATGAACCATAAGGAAAGGCTAAAATGGATAACTTAGAGTCTCATTCCATTCCAAGCATATAGAACGATCCAATGCCAATTATTGAATTAAAAAGTGTCACAAGATATCCTGTGGTGGCTGCTCTACCCATGGATATATAAATCAACACCGCTGGTCTTGGATCCTGTAATATTCTTCCTTTGTGGGATCACATACATTATTGGAGGACTCACTTGACCATGATATTGGTTCCCAATTTAGTAATCACAAGGATGGAGGATCAGAAAACTACTGAGTCTCAAACATTTGCGGGAGCAATATTAGTGATTGCACCAACTCTCGTAGAGCCTACTATTCAAGTTGGCCCCGCCCTAGCACCTAGTGAGCAAGGAGCTATATCCGTGGGTGATGTTGCTGCCTTGGTTGAGATACATGTTGGTGGGGGTGAGGTCCCTTAAGAGGAAAGAGTTCCAAATGAGGTCCCTACTATAGAACTCCTGGCTATTGTTCCTAAGTAGGGGCCTACATATCCTGTGATGTTGGATGCCTCTGCCCCCAATGTAGAAGAGGATAGACAAATGAAATAGCACAAGGCGTGTACAGTCATAGGAAAAAAGGCTAAGATGGATGGGGTTACTTCGCACATGGCTATGCTTTCTCTATACTGGAGTAGTAGATTCTCACCATCTTTATATAATGTTCCATGATTATATGGATGAGAAGATGTGATAGAGTATCGAACACTCTGATATTTCCTGGTTTCATAAAGAATCATTGAATACCCAGAAGATCCTTAATGATGAGTAAGAAGTACGACATCTTGAAGATCAAGAAAATGAAATAGCAGTAGTTATCACGAGACATTCTGAGTTCATTGAATAGTTAAAGGATGGCTAGGAGCATGTAGTGTAGGAATGCCTCCAAATGACTAGGCTCTAACATTAGCAGGCATGAATGCATGCCAAAGATAATGAATTCTTCTCTATATCAGCTAAAAAAGAGAGGGATCTAAACGAGTGGGAATCAACCTTGGAGCCTATGATCCAGAAGGTGGTAGCACTTGAACAATCCATAAAAGGGGTTGATCAATAAAGGACATGTTTTGGATAAACACATAAAAATATATTCTTCCTTGTTTTCCTATCCCAAACTACATTCATTGACATATTATTTGATTTCATTCTTATTTAAGAAAATTCCCACCATAACTCTGAAGTAATTCGTTACCAATCCCTAAAATCATCTGGGTCATGACTGGTATGATAATCAAGTGATGTTTATATAATTATACACATATGTATGAGAGCACCATCTAAAATTCCAAAAACATAGGATATTGATGACCACCAAGAGATTTTGAGATATGAGAGGGGTCTTCACCATAGAATAGGGTCCTTAGAATATCCAAAACACTTTTTTCATATAATCTAGTGAATGAGGGGGATGACACCATGGGTGTTGGAATAAATCCAAACAAAGGGGAATATATAATGTGAATTATGATTCCCAAATTTCGGAATGTAGTGAAGAGGGCTTGATGACAGAGGATAACAACTAACTAAATTTTAAACACAACATCCATATCATGTGACCTGAAATGAGAACAACCATCTAAGGGTCAACTGCTAACCGAATTCAAAATGCAGAACCTGTCTTATAATGTCATACAATTTACTCTTGGATGTTGTCCCAAAGTGGTTGGTGAGGCATAGGGCAAGGCATCCATACCATCTGGGGGGTCCTATTAGATGTGAAATATGATGGAAACCCAAATAAAGGGAGATGTGAAGCATGTAACTGAATGAAAAAATATTCAAACAGAATATGACACTTGAGGTCCTAAACCACTATGCATCTGAGAACATTTTTGAGGAATAATATTGTTTGAGATGTCCATAAGAGAAGGGGAAAATGGGTTGATGAACCTAGGCCTGGACCAATAGATGATATTCCTAGTAGTTCGTATGTATCCCATGAGTATGGGAATCGAGCCACACACAGTTATTGAAAATGGCATGGTAGAGTACCAATGCCAGAGGAAATACTACCATGAAAGTATTTCACAAGAACCAAAAGGAGTGAAATTTGATGGATATGATGTGTTCTTCAGTGTGGATGTGTGTGTTTTAACAAAGAATCCCAGTATGAAGAATTTGGTTGTCACTGCAAGAATTTTTCAATATGTAGGTGTTAACAAATTATTTGGTGGTTGAATAATACAAAACATGATGTCCCATCATGTGATGATACCAAAATGTGGTTTCATTTTTCTTCATGGAGCAAGGAAAGTTATGTCACAGTTTATGGTCATTTGAGAGTCCCAACCAATAAATTTTAGTTTCAAGAGGCAAATACACAATAGTTCGAAGTCATGTGGGACCAGGAAGCATAGTTTAAATTCATATGCCTTGTACGTATATAAATGATTGAGGTTATAATGATAATTCACATGGCATGATAAAGAAAGCCCAACATTAATGAGCACACTAGTCGACGCCACGCTGCGTGCAATCATAGGGGGAGGGGACCTCGAGACATGGGGTTAGAAAAGATCAATGGACATGGGATGGACCCAAATATGTAATGTCTGGGCATTCTTATGTATCGCATGAATTGGAGAATCAAGTCGTATGTAGTTCTCAGAATTCTAGCAGTTTATCATCATGTAGTAAGGATGTGGGTTCTTATTTTAAGGTCTCAGAGCTCGGACCTAATGAAGTGATATTCCACTAAACAGGTATAACCCTTGACCAAGTCCATGAGCCCGTGTGATCTATGCTCAATGTGGGGAACAAGGGAAGAGAATATTTTACAAAACATGGTATAAACAGTAATGGAAAATGGTGCATGGTTAAGGATGACACCAAAATGTTGATTTTTCCACATAATGTGCAAATTCACATAGAGGGATAGCACTAAGGTTGTCCAAATTCCACCAGAACATGATATACTAGAAAGGGATGTGAATCATGAGTCCAATATTTATGGTTCAAAGGGGGTTGTCCCAACTATGGGGATAACTATTGATTATGTTCAAAAAATAGCATCCATATCATGTTGGTCTGAAATCCTAACAACAAATGAGGGTTGAACATTGACTATTTTCAAAATACAGATCTTGTCAAATAATTTGGTTCAAAATCCTCTAGGATATTGTCCTAAATTGGTAGGATATCCATAAGGCCTAGAATCTATGTCATTCAGGGGTCCTTAAAATGTGAATGATTATGGAAACCAAAATTAATTGTAAATGTAAAGCATGGAAACAAAAGAAAACATGTCAATGTAGAATCCATAACTCTTGGTCTTAAACCACAATTCATCTGAGCAAATTAGTGAATCACCCAAAAGGGTTGAGTGGCCTAACTGAGATGACTCTAGGAGATGAGTGGAGGAAAGGGGAATGGAGAGATCTTTTGAGAGAGATACATGACATGGTTATTACAAATTAGATTTGGATGAGGCTATAAGTCCACACCACACTACACAACCCTAGAGAACATAGGCCAAGGGTCTGGAAGGAAGAGATAGTTTCTAGAAGAAAAAATTGGACCTGAAGAGAAAAAGTCTAGGCTTTGTTACGTATCATATGAGGATGGGAATGATGCCATATGTATTAATGAAATTTCCTTCTAGTTTAATGTCATGTAGTAAGGACATATAAAAGTGGAATCTCAAATAGGAATGTGTATGGAATGGTAAATAATCCGATGTGAATTTGGACATATGTCCACATATGCCACACCATTCATAATTCTAGGAGATAACTCTGGCTAAGTTGTTGAGTGAATGAATTGATGAACCTAGGCTGGACCCCAAAATGTAATTTTCGAGAATTACTACATATCCCATGAGGATAGAAATCAATCTGGTGGTAGCCTTGAATATGAGATACAGTTTAATGTCATACGATAAGGAAGATGGATGAAGGATGTTCTAGGAGGATGGGCACATGATCCAGAAAATATAAACCCAACATGAATGGGTAACACCGAAGTCCATATACCACACCATATTAAATCCCTTGAAGAGAACTAAAACTGAGGGGGAAAAGATATTTTCTGTTATAAACCCAACGATTAAATGTCTAGGCATTTTTACGTTTCTCATAAATATGAGAATCAAGCCACACATAGTTCATGAAAATGTCATTTAATTTATCATTGTGTGACAAGGACGTAAATAGGAGTGTCTCAAGGTGATGTGTGCAGCGTGTCAATAAAATATCCCAACATGAATGAGGAAAAAGAATCCATAACACACCACACAATCATAAGTGAGAACTAGGGCCAAATGTCCGGAAAGGTTGAGGGACCCATGGCTAGGCCAGGGATGAAAGGTCAATCAATTGTTATGTATACCATAAGGATATGAATAAAAATAATACGTAGTTATGAAGACACAATGTAGTTTAACATCATGTGACAACGATATTGGATATCATAGTTTAAGGTCATAGAACTTGGACCAATTTGCAGATTATCACCACATGGGATGAAAGGGGAATTAGTTTAAGGTTGTAGAACATAGACAAGTATGCATTTTATCATATTGTGGGAAAAAAATGAGGATTAGTTTAATGTTGTAGAATTTAGACTAGTTTTCAATTTTTCATCATGTGGGATGAAATGGGTCTTAGTTTAGTGTCATAAAACTCAGATCAGTTTGTAGTTCATTGTCATGAGGGACGAAGCGGGTCTTAATTTAAGGTCGTAGACATATACCGGTTATTATTTTATCATCATACATGATGAAAAAGGTCATAGTTTAAAGTCGTATTACTCTTACAAGTTTGTATTTTATCGTTATATGGGAGGAAAGGGGTCTTAGTTTAAGGTCGTAGAACTCAAACCTATTTGGATTTTAACATCATGAGGAATGAGTGATGGGTATTATTATGTCCTTCATCCTAGATGGATCATGGAGTTTAACATCATGTGGTAATTATGGAGTCATGTACTCTTAAGAGAAATACATCTTGTGTAATTTAGTATTGGTGGGGGGAGTAATACACTCACCATAAATAGTGACTAGAGAGTATGCACCATTTGGGTAAACCCTGTAAATGATATATGGTCCCCCCATTTGGGATCCAGCTTCTATGGATTCCAGCCTAGTATCATTGGAATTATTAGGGCCAAAACTGTGTCACCTTGTACGAAATAAAAGAGGCAAACCTTCTTATTGAAATCTCTGGCTACCTTATTCTGATGACTCTCCATATTGTTCAAGCCATGAAGTCTGCTCGCAAGAGGGCCCCCAATTCAGAAATATGAATATCAGATACTTTTACAGGCACCTTATGTTGATAGAATGTTTTGCGTAATAATAGTAACTATATCACAATGGGGAGGACCACTCTATTCAATATGCCAGGGAATGTAGACTTAGTTGAGATGAATTACAATTTATTGTCTGGTACACCCGGAGAGAAATGGGGAGTTTTTCCTACCAAATATTCATGTTATGAACAACCATCTTAGTCAAGATGTTAGAGAGGTTTTTTTGAATTCCTTGATCTTCCCATTTGCTAGCACAAGATAGTGAGAGGTATGATTTGAACGAATGTTCTACTTCGCGTACAATTTCTTCAGCTTGACTACTAAAAATTTGGTGCCAGTATCAGTGAGAATGAAATGAGGGACTCTGAATTAGGGGATGATATTGGAGAACATGATGTCAACGATGGACTGGGCCTTGACTTCATTGAGAGGAATTGTCTCGGCCCACTTAAAAAAGAAATCTGTAGCAGTGAGGATGAACTTGCACTGGTGAACCGTTGCTGGTTGATACGATCTCATTACATCGATTCCCCAGACTAAAAAGGGCCAATAATACTTGGTAGTATAGATAGGATTTGTCAGCCGAAGCACAAAATTAGCATGGATCTGTCATGCATGAAACCTCTTGTAAAAATCAATGTAGTCACAGATCATGGTACACCCAAGGTATTCCAATCATCCGATATGATAAGAATGTTTTGTCCCTTCTTAATGATCCCTATTGGAACCAACATGAACCTCCTTCATAACCTAATAAATACCACATCCTTGAAGGTAATGGAGGACAATCCCATAAAACCCACAATTTTAGAGAACCTACTCAAGACTGGGACCACTCTGGAGGGTAAATAGCACTGCGTGCTAACAGACTCACTCACATTCAGCTCGGACTATTGGGAGATTACCGTGCTAGAGATACATGATAAAGGGATAAATCCCGTCAGGGGTCCCTTCCAACTCCATGGAAATGGGTCCTCGAGGTCCTAACATGGGGGAACCGTTGGTAAGGTGGCTTACCTGTGGGCTGTCATCGTTATTCGGAGTGACAGGAGTGATGACTCATCGATGTTCCACATTGATAATCAAACCATCCTAGTCAGGCTCTGTAAGAGATGCTACCAGGATAGACAAGGAATCTATTAGGCCATTCTATGATTGAGGGACATGAGTTTCTTTTGGTTGAGAATGGAATTGGGCCATCAGTAGGAGAGTATGCTATAAAAGCGGTTCAAGCTCTAGCATCTGGATGATGTAGTCATTGTTTATCATCTTGATGACTAGTTAAGATTCCCCTTTCATATGTAGGTGGAGAATGTCAATCTTGAGTGTTAGCTAAAGACCAGTGATGAGATCCTAGTACTTTTCCTTGTTGTTGGTACGACATTATGATAATAGAAAAAATCGGGCAGGGGATCTTTTACAGGCGTGATGAAGATGATTCCTGGGACCACTATGTTGAGTCTACGGTCATTGAGTCTTCTACTGGTAGGGCTTTGGCAATTTTAATCAAAGAGAATATTATAGCATATAATATCTTGATTAACAAATAGGATTGCCTTATCAAGAAAATCAAGATCTTGATAGTGCCCAACAGGGGCTGGATGGGTGGCAATAAAGTCCTCCCATGCTTGTCCCTTGATAGTCCTTTGGGGGACAACATGATGTCGAACTATTGAAGTGTCACTGCCCACCGAGCTAAACATCTTTTCAACATAGGGTATCTCAGAATGTTCTTCAGCAGATCAACTCAAGATATTATCTGTATGTCATGGTGCTAAAAGTAATGTCAAAACTTCTACACTATGAATACCCTGTCATGGAATCTCTTATCGATATATGAATATCTGGTCTCTGTATTGTGGAGCATGCAGTTGAGAAATTTTAAACTATTATCTATTTTCTCATTGTTCTTTAGGGTGAGAAGGGCGCTGAGGGACTATTCCATAGCGGTGACATAGGGGACTAGCAGTTTTCCATAAATGGTTGGTATCAGAACAAAATTTGTAGTAGGTACTGGTTGATTTCCTCAAAATCATTCTGACACTCCTCATCCCACTAATATGTTACATATTTCTTCATGATCCTAGAAACGATCTTACACTTTCAAGCCATATTCATGATGAATCTACATATGTAGGCTATGTGGCCTTGAAATCCTCAGATCTCTTAGAGGTTGCTTGGGGGAGACATCAGAACGATATCCTTGATCTTATTTGGGTCGATCTCAATGCCTATGTATCTGATAAAAAAGTCAAGAAACATTTCGAAGGTGACCCCAAAGGCTCACTTCAAGGGGTACATAAATATATAATGATAATGGGGGAAGTTGAACACTTTATCAAGATTTATGAGACGATCTAGATTCTAGAGAGAATTAACCAACAGGTCATCCATGTGGAATTCAACAAATGTCCTGGGGATTGGCTTGAATATGTGGTACATTTCATGCTGATAGGTGGCACCTGCATTATTTAGACCGAAAGGAATTACCCGATAGAAAAAAGTATCTTTTATTGATCAGAAGGTGGAATAATATTCATCCCCGAGGGCCATTCAGATTTGATTATACCTCGAATATCAATCCATGAAAGAGAGATCATGGAACCCAGTAGTGGTGTTGATCAAACGTTATGGTAAGGAAGGGGAAAATAATCATTCAAATAGTGAATGTTTAGAACTTAAAATTTGACATAGACATTGATTTGTCTGTTCTATTTCCTGAAAGGCACAAAATTAGCTAACCATTTGGGGTAATTGACTTCCTTGAACATGTTTTCTTTTATTATCTTATCACCCTTAGCCTCAACCATTGCACCATGATAAGGGTGCATCATTATAGGATGATGTTTTAACCTACGATGACTTACTGAGAGACCAAGATAGTGGATGGTGACCTCAGGATATATCCCTAGAATATCTACATAACTATAAAAAAATACATCATGATGCTCCTTCAGAAAATCCATGTATCGCTCTTCATCTTCTGCAGGCATAACAATGCAAATCGGTGATGGTTTCAGATCTATCTCAGTACCAAGGTTCACATGTATCAATTCATTGACCATTGTAAATACACCCTCTTCAAATGTAGGAGTTTCATGTTCCAAATCATCTTCCTCGTCAGTGAATAGAGGATCATCAGAAAGAGGAAACTCCTCTGAGTTGACAGATCGAGATGGGACCCTAGTTAAATCTTGAGCAGCAGTGGAAACCTCATTGGGGGATTCCTACACTACAGAAACCATGAAAACGAATGCCATCAACATGATCCCATATAGCCTTCAAACGAAGGGGACACATTTGATAATATCAAATCAATAGTGTAATGACAACTTGATATGGTTTATCCCATCTTGGAGAAACAGGAATGTATGATATACCTTTTTTTATGGGGCTAACATCCTGATACCTTATTAGAGTAGGGGGATCTCAGATCACCCGAGCTAGATTTTTGCAGGAATATGAGGTGATCTCATGACATTACATATACATGGGAATGTGCTTCCGCTTATTCTAGAGTCAAAAAAGTAGTTCCCCAAATCCAGGTTCATGGTTTCTAATCGGTGAATTGGGAAAACATTGGCATCATCCTGGTCTATCCATGGGTCGGTCACAACCATAGATTGTTCATCCTTGTTATCCTAAATCATCTTTTCCTTTATCTTGTAATAGTCTTCATCCAAGTAGAGGGATTCACAAGAGGAAATGGGGGACACATCACCTTGGATTATGCCTACTCGAAAATTAAGGGAGTAATTAAGGCATTGTTGATAAGAAGAAGGAACTATCACATGAAGTTGAAGCCTAGGTCTACCCATCAATGCATTGTAAATGGTGTCTTGTGAGATAACCATGAACTTGGTGCTGGTAACAAGGGCACTGATCTGGGTCATTAGGTGAATTTTTGTAATAATTATAGGCCATGTCTTGTCACAAAATTGAATTTTTAGGTCTAAAGGATACAGATCTCTCTTGGATTGTCCCATATTTAGAAGTGTCTAGGTCAAGATGAGGTTGATCTCAGAGCCCACATTGGAAAGATAGAGGAGGACCTCCACACCATTGAAATTGTCAGTGATTTAAAGAGGTTGTTTGTTCCCCTATATTATAGAACCTTCATCTTCTCTATAGAAAGATATGATGGCCTGACATTCCGCATGCTCAACTATCTCAACATGGAAGGATTCCTTGGCTACTACTTCTTTCTCAAACTGGAGGGGCTTCTAAAAGCCTCCAAAAGGGATTTTTGCATATCTTCTTATAGGAGGAGAGCCATAGTGATATAGATATTAGTAGAAATGATGGATATATTCCTGAGGATATCATATTTCTATACTAGGCCAACACTTCTACTAACATGAGGTCACACTATAGAAGGAGGTATGATGGGTGTTTTTGGTTGAAGTGACAGATTCTGGCTGGTGCTGGGATTGTCTAGTTTCTCACTAGTTGAATCATGTAGACTGACTACTGACTGAGGGCTAGATTAATGAGGTCTATCCATGATAGAATACGATAGACCATAGCACAGTCATGGTGGATCTACCTGATGAACTAGCCCAAACGACGGTGGATGTGGATCTGATAAGACGAGATGAAAAGGTTTATCATGCTGGGATATATACTAGGCCTGCTGTCTAGTCATGGTGGCATACACAGCTTATTTTTAAGCACTAACGAATGAATTTTGGTGATTCACATACCCATGGATCCACCAACTCTAGTGTTGGAGAGGGACATTGGTAGGGTCTTCATAGCCCTCTTCGTCATTGGGATCCAAGTAGTTGTTTACCAGCTATATGGTATTGACTAAAGTGTACCCTTGATCATCACTAGAAGAATCCTCCATCATTGGGAGAATTCTATGATCAATTTCCATCTTTGGGGGCATGAAATTGCTAAGAGTATGGGATGAAGATGGCCTCGGTTGGGGACATTTAATTCCATTGAATCGTCAATGCTTTCCCTTATGAGAAGAGGAAGGATGAGATGTTGACACATATGTAGTGGATATAGATAACCTATTGACATATAATGTCTTGGGTCAATTCAAATGTTCAAGGATGATACTGTGGGCATGGACAACCCCCTTGAGAGCCATTCAATCATCATATTTTTCATACCCATGGTTAGAAACCTGCTACAATTCACGCTCATTGTCATTTTCAGGAATTATAAACACCCATTCCACCTCTATTAGGGTTGGATCCAACCTAACTATTATATTATCGACCTAGTCTTGAATCTAGTAATTAAACACATAGAATAGATTGAGGGTGTTCCTAGGGAATCAGTGATAGAGGTAGTAATTGGGGCGATAAGTGAGATCCACCTCTTCGGGCATCTTGCATTATGACAACCATAGGATTACCTAATCCAAGGTTCTTTGGAGATAATAAAGAACCTAAGACTCATTAAATGAGTAGGTATGGTTCCTCTAATCCAAGAATAGAGGTTTGGGAGCCTGGTCCTGCCGAGGGGCTGCCGGATCCGGTTGAGTTGGGGGAACCCGATCATCCCACCTAGGTGGCGGTGGTGCGTTACACAGGGTAACCGTCTGATTCTAAGGTGGGAACTATTAGTCCAGAGTCTACACCTGAGGTGGTGGGACTCAATAAATATATGGGAGTGGCCCTACTGATAACAATTCCAGGTACCTAGGGGACTCTATTTGTGCAACCAAAGTGGTCTGTTCTTTAGTGACTCTTCTTGAGGGAGCCAAAGGAGGGAATATACATGCCTTATGGGCTAGCTGTAAGGGTTCTTCTAGGCATTGATCATTATTATAGCAATCCTAAAACTCACATTGTATGTTCTGAGTAATGAGAGAAGGGACCAGTTCAGTCTTCACATTCCCCACACACATCGTCACCAGCTTCTCCTCGGTTAGTGGTATATCAAGGGAATATGTGATGCTCTTCCACCTAGAAAAAAAATATGACACAATTATCAGTACTCCACATGCATATAAAGAGGTTAGAAATTCTTTTCTTCTAAGTGGAGAAACTGAAATGGTAGATAAACTACTTACAAAGGTCCTCCCAACTAGCTACTGACCCAATGGGTCGCTGGCTATAATAGACAAACATGGACCCTTTTAGTGATTGTATGAAACACGGGAGTTTGGCGGCCTCCAACTATACTGGAGTTCCTTGCATGGGTCCACACCTTGAATTAAAGTGGGATAGATGCTGTAGTGGATCGCTCATCCCATTAAAGGGGGATAATGTAGGATTCAAAAATCTCGAGGTTTTTGGCATATCGTCCACCCATGTGGGATAAAGCTTTCCATCAGGTAGGATTGCCACCTGTTGAGTTTTTGGAGCCTCAAGGTGAGAAATAAGTGCTGCAATCAGATCCTCTGGATGAGGATTCCAATCATGATGAGGATCTATAACCACTAGTCTATTGGAAGTCTCTTCAATATGGTAAGTAGGCCTAGTGTCTCATGGAGCATCTAATGTAATGACTTGTGGGACATCCATGGGAAAAACCTATGGAATAGCTGGGGGAACCTGAGTTTGGTCCAGAGGAGGGTTATCACACAACTCGGGTGGATTCAGTGATGCATATCGCATCCTCTTTCCATAAACTCCAACCTTTAATCAATATATATGGGATAGATGGTCAAGGTTACTAGGAGGAAACATTAAGGGTAGAGGCTATACCTGCCCCTGTCAAGAAATACCACAATATTTCAGCCATTTCACAACACATTTTTTGAGAAGGTGATCATCCATATTTTTATGTTCTATGAGTTGATGAAAAACAACCATTTTTGGGTCATCTTTCATCTTTCTCACTAATCTGAATGGGTTATAGGGTATGACGGTCCTAATGTTGTCTTAAAAAATATTGGGGTTCTAACCAACAGATGACGACTTGGAAGGTGAAGGAAGGAACAATAAGTTTCTTTTCTAGTGAGAAACCCTACCCAATGAATCTACCATGTGTGGAACCACCCCAAGGGGTAATTTCCCATCAATGGGTCCTTGTAGGTTTCTTCCTCCAATAGGTCAGCCATTTTAACTATGACTATGCCTGGGGGAAAATCATCAATATCCTCTCCCAAGTCGAGTTGGTGATGGATAGGACTGAAATGAAGGGAAGTATACTATCCTCAACCACAACTATGATTGTGTGAGTGGGGGGGGGGGGGGTCGGGTCCTCAATAATTCTGTAGAGAATGAAAGGCTCTGGTCGCATCATTGTTGGAGGTTTCGATGAGGACAGAGAGACTTGGGTCACTGATTCATGGGGAGCATAGCCAAGTCAAGCATGCAGCATTACTGGGCGATGTCATCTATGTTCTCTTGGCTCTTAGGGTAAGCCACTCGTTGATGATGGGGATGGAGGTGCATTTCCCAAAGAGTTTGGCATAAGTATGTGACCTCCTCCTATGTGAGAGATTTTGGAATACTGAAACATGCTGTTGCAATGGGCCAGATCATCATAGGGAGACGATCCGTAGTGAACATGTTCTAGAAACTTGTCGTCTTAGAATCAGGATCTAGCCCTTGGTTTCCCCAATCATCGTATGGGGGTTTTGTGGGATCGATAATGGAACTGATGATTTCTATTGTGATGGTATATTGTTCGGTGGATAATACAACGCACGAGTTGACAAGTTGCTGCATCATAGGCTCTCTTCTGAATTAGGCTTTGATTGAGCCACCAAATCCCTGTAAGATGGACTAACAGACACTTATTCCAATGTAGGGCCTACAATATTTAGTGGTGGGTCACACTGTTTCTCATTATCTATTGGTCCCCATGAAAACTCTCTCAGATATCTTGTAGTAGTGGAGAATTATACTGTTGAAGATAAAGAGGATTGTGTGGCCAGGTCCTAGAAAGGGGTCAAATCTTTCTCCTTGTGTTTGTATCTTTAATGGGACACAAGGTTCTGGTGGACCTTAATTTTCAGAAGGAGGAGGCTTGTACGCCTTGTTCTTTCCCCATCCCCTGACATAGAATATCCGAGTGAGGGTTCAATCACCTAATCACACTCTGCATTAGAATATGAAAAGTATATAGGTTTGATTTCATTTTGAAGATTCTCAGGATTCTTCCATATACAGAAGCGACTCGCCCTCCTGTCTCAGGATGGTTCTTCAGAACAAGGTAGGTTTTTGACATGGGGAGTTCCTCTTTATATATTGTTGCTTGAGTGGAGAAAACCACCACCTGCACTAGATGGGATATTAGGAGGGCCTTCATATCATCAATTTATGATATAGGGAGGACCTCTGCTCTGATGAGATTGGGTGATAGGGGCACCTGAAAAAATTCCAAATGGAACATGTAGAGGACCACTATGTTTGATAGTGCTTGAGTGGGGATGGCCTCCCCTGGAGTTGGTAAATCCATGGGGAGGAACTCCATGGTGGATATCTGAAATGTGGGGAGGACCTTCACATCGACTAGCTCTGGTAGCAGGGGTACAAAGAGGGCCCTCCTACTAATTATACTATACATGATAAGGCCATTTGTGTTTTCCATTGATGAATTCGGGGAGACCTCCTCTTTGGTGATTTCTGGAATGGGGAGGACCTCCATAAGAATCGATGAGAAACTGGGGAAGGCCTCCATGATATTCAGTAACTGGGAAAGGAATACCCTCATTTTGAGAACCCGGTATGTGTGAAAAAATTCCATACCTCAGACCAGGAGAATGGGGAGGAACTTCATTATGAATGTTGGGGAAGTAGGGATGTCCTCTTCCACTATTGATGATTATGGCATGGGGAGGACCTCCATACTGAATACAGGAGTGGGGATGACCTCTACTGTCTCTAATAATAGTTTGACAAGGACCTCTATAATAGATTTCATCGTCGTAGGTTATCCCGTGATGGTTGCTACTTGCACTGGTTACCGAGGAGGTCAACTTGATCTGCTTGTGAGGTGGACGGTACCACACATGGGTACTAGCTCTAAGAAATCAATAGGGAAAAATAGCATTCACCAGTGGAGGCTCGAGCCACATGATCTATGGAAGATGATGACCCATGGTGAACTTCTCCTTGAGTATGCAGCCAACGTTAACGCCAGGTCATCCGAACTAGAGCCGAAAGTGCAGTCATAGATACCACCTACTCATCATTATGTAGTACTGGCTGGTGATGATGACATGGCTGGATGGATCCCTCTTGAGCCACTCCCTTGCTGATGTCATTATTGGGTGGACTCGGGCATCCCTTTTTCATCCTCATAAAGGAGTGAGTCATAGGATTGCTTCGGGGATTGGGTTCCAAAAATATTGAAGGTAGGAGTGGGGAGCATTGGCTCCCTACACGTCACTTGGGAGAAAAAACACTGTTGGGTAACAATAGCCTCCAAGTCTTGGCAGGCCATGTCCCTTTTCAAGATTACCCCATCATGTTTGTATCAAAAAACAAGATTATTATTCACCCTCTTCTGAATAAATTCATTGTGTGATAGGGGGTGTGGGTGACCAGTAGATTCAGGTGTGGGGGCCATCGTAGGGGAGATTAAGCTTTGGGGAATTGTAAGATTCATACTACCCATACCCTTGTGTCTGAGGGAGGAATGTGGTCGGTTTCTGGAAGGCTGAGCTTGGGCTGTGAAAAGCATGAAAATTCACTCATCAGTACAAACAATAAGAAAATGATGAATAGTTTCATAGCATCGTTTAGTCTTCCATGGCTGGATAGAGAGATCTATGCTAACAAATTTGCATACTGGGATACCCAAAGATCCACTACCTCAACTCCAGGTGAGTTTCACGCTAGGCCCAAAAATATCATTCTGGGACCTAGATCCAGATGGCTAGATTTGGTGACATGCTTATATGATGATGTCTCTAATGATACTAATCCCCATATTATAGATAAGATTCATGTCAGTTTCACTATTTTTATATCCGACACTTTCATCAGGGCACGTGCTGTCATGTTGTGTCACACTGATGGTTTCCCTGCATCCCCTCTTTCCAATGGCGGGCGACCTCTATTTCTCATTCATGGACGTTTTCTACATGATCGAAATAGGATGATGGTATTTTGGTTTTTCCTTATAGGAATTCCTCCTCAGAATTCATCTCCTAGTCCAGGTCTCCCTCATATATTTATGATGTTGTTTGTGAATCTCATTTCGGGAACCATATCATTGTGGACACTAGTTAATTGTACCTCTTCTGTGAGGACATTCAAAGGGGTCAAGTCAAGGAAGAAACCTTCGTTTAGGGGAGTTTTTACATTCGACATCATAGTTTTGTATGGACACTGAAACACTGATAAACCTTGATTTATACCTCTTATGGTAGAGCTTCTTGAGGGAACATAATCCTATGTCATCCCACATTGAGTATGACAACCCTGCTTTTATTATAAACTTAAACATGATTTGTTACATAAACCATTTACATGATACAACATGGATGATCAAGAGGTATAGTGTATTTGGGGATTAGGATCATTAAATAACAACTTAAAACATGAAGTATAACATCTTTATTGAAAACTTCCTTTACATGACCACTACATTCCCTCGTACTTAGCATTGCATGGGATAACCTGAGGACATGTATTAGAAAAGGGGTGATCGATAAAGCACAGTAATGGAATAAACATGGAATTCATGAGGAGTAAAATACATGTTATAAAATGGTAATATCAATAGAGAACTAGAGAAACATGAACATAAAGGCATGATAAACCATGATAATCATAACATGGAAAAGTGGCAACAACACTTAACATGGAATTAACCCGAGCCAAGGCTCATTGCACATAGAGCATGTGTAAATCCTCATTGCACATGAAGCACTAGTAAAACCTTGTTGAACATGAATTAGCACAATTCAACACTCATTTCACATGACATATCATGATACTATACTTTACCCAATGAATTGGAGTGCTATAAGGGTACACCCTTCTTAAACATTTCATTTCATGCATAAGTGTGCCACATGGATCAAAAAACATGGATTCAATAAAAATAATCATTTATTCGATGATAAAGGAATGTGTAATTCATACATGAATATTTATAATAAATAAGTAAATATTCATAAAGGTGAATACCATTGATGGAGAAACGAGCATGGTATTTACTACACAATGGCATTGGCTTAGAAAATCGGTGCGATTTCGACAGTGTAACAGCGTGACATAAGAATTCATAAAAATGGTTGATGAGAGAGAAAGGGGTTCCTCATCATATTTAAATTTATTTAAAAGTAATGAGGACATATAGATACATGTCCCAACAATTTTAATTGAATTTATATTCATGATACAAAAGTATTTCTTGAATGTAAATGAGGAGAGAGAAGTTCGTTTCAGAATTTCTGCATAGTAACGGGTGTACATGGTAGGCATTTAATGAGAGAGAAAGGGATCTCCCATCATTCAAACATAAATAGGTCAGTATGAGGGAGGTGGGAAACTGTAACCCAACATTCATAATTTAAATTAAAATGGCAAAACAACTTAATGAAAATTGGACAAAAATGAGAACGGAATAAAAAACCTCTTACGTGGAAGTGTGCTTCCAAAGGCTTGAGAGAGGCTTCGTGGGAGCTTGGGGAACCTTGGGAGGATTCTGGAGAGAGTAGGGCAGAGGTCTGACAAACTCCAAAGGCTTTTAGTGAGGAGTAAGTGGGATCTTGGGTGGGTTTATATAGGAAAGGTTAGAGAATTCATTATTATTTAGGTTTGGGACCCCTTATATTAAATTAATCCAAACCACAAAACATACCTTGGTTTTTGCCCATTGTTTTTGGAAAAGGGAAGAGGAAAACAATATTTTATAAGTCTAAAGTACTAACTTCTAAAAATAATAGGGTTGCTTATGTGGAGGTGAGTCACGCTCCCATGGAAAACAATTTAAAAAGGCAAGGTGTTTAATAAGTCTTGAAGGGTCCATTAATGCTTTGAAAAGTATGTCAAACAAACCCAAAATCACATTATTTTAATGTTAAAACATATATTGGCTGAAAATAAAGCTTATAGTATTTTATTACATCAATATTGGGTCATTATGATGTCATAAAACACATTATATAATTAATGAGTATTTAATTTTTACCCAAAAAATTGATTGTCTCAAAAAATTATGAAAAATTCACCGTTTGATAATTTTGACGTCCTGATTCCAGAAATAACATCTATTTTATCTATATAAATTTTGAAATATGTTAATTTTCACTTTTAAAATAAAAACTGACATTTATCGAAAATTCATGGGTTTTGACAAAAATTGCTTTCAAACCTTAATAAAAATTACAATTACATTCATAAAATTATATGATAATTTATATTTCATTAAAATTAATTTAATAATTAAAATAATATTTTACTAAATAATATTTAATTAAAAAATAACTTAATTTAATAAAATAGAATTCTTAATTAAATAATAACTAAAAACACTATTTTTACTTTAAAAACTATTTACAATGTATCAATGATGAAAAGAAATTATATTCATTATTATATACAAATATAATTTACATGAACATAGTACTAGAGATTTTTTATATAACCCCTTTAAACAGCGGCATAAGACCTAAGGGTAAGGTGTGCGATAATGACAGACTCTTGGGGTGGATCAGATAACATTTCTCGAGTGGTAATCTCTATCAACTTCCAGTTTTCCCATAGACGGTCTCATTCGAGCTTAACATGATGAAGCTCAGCATGGGCTTGGTCAAGAGCGAAGCCCAAATATGCCACCGCTTTTCTAAGCTCCAACAAATGGGCTTCGTATGGAGCAATTCTACTGGATGAGGCCATTGCTTCATATGTCCGAGTAAATTGGGTTTTTTAAAGCCTTATATTTATACTAATCATGTGATCACTGTTCAATGGATATAAAATCAAAGGTCACAATTCTTAACATAAAACCAAAGGAAGTTTAAATTTTATATTAAAATTTTACATAAAGAAGCATTTAATTAGATCAAGAGGATTTCCATTAATGACACTTTGGGTCATTATAATATTCCCCCATTAAGAAATTTCGCCCTCAAAATTTCCTTTTCCCACACTAAAACAGATGTGGGTAACTCAGCTTCATCATTTCCTCTGATTCCCAAGTCGCTTCATCAAACTTTTGGTTTCACCACAACACCTTAACAAGGGGCATTGTCTTATTTCGTAGAACTTTTTCTCTACGATCTAATATCATCACCGGTTGCTCCTCATAAGAAAGATCATCCTCCAACTGTACCACCTTAGAAGAGAGTACATGTGAAGGGTCCAGTATGTACTTCCTTAAAGGGATACATGAAATACATTAAGAACTTTGTCTATTGTAGGTGGAAGTGCTAGTCGATAGGCTACGTCCCTGACACGATCAAGAATCTCGAAGGGGACGATGTACCTTGGACTTAACTTCCCTTTCTTCCCAAACATCATGACCTTCTTCCATGGAGACATGCGTAGAAATACCATGTCTCCAACGTTAAACTCAAGGTCTCATAGAAGATTATATTCATAACTCTTCTGTCGACCCTGGGCTGCCTTGATATGCTGCTGAATGGTTTTCACCTTCTCCACCATTTCCTAGACCATCATTAGTCCAAGAATCTTACGTTCACCGACCTCATCCCAACATGTCGGTGTTCTTCACCTTTTCCCATACAAGGATTAATATGGTGCCATTTGGATGCTCGAGTGGAAACTATTATTATAAGAGAACTCAACCAGAATAAGATGTTGAACCCATCCTCCTTTAAAGTCCATTGTGCACGCTCTCAATATTTCCTCAAGTGTTTGGATATTATAACGACACATACTTTACATACATTGTTATTACTTTAGAATTGAAGAACACTTATTACAACATATAACAAAACCAAGAAAGGACCGTATAGGTATAGTGTCTTTAGAAACTGGGAAACATAAACAACTGGTTCATAAAGCATCTACTTTGAATCCAATTTATTTCATCATATCTAGAGTCCCTTTTTGGAATATCTTACTTAATAACCTTCTTCCTGACCTAGGCAATGAAAACATACGAAAGGGTAAGCTCAAATGCTCAGTAAGGGTAAACCAAAGAAATATCAATCACATCATATTCATAAGAACATAACTTTTGGAAATCTTAACCAGCAAAAGAGAGCATAATTTCATAACATGGGATAAATCATAGTAGTGAAATGTAATCCCAATAATCATAACATAAAACATGAAACTTTGTGGAATACACACATAATCATAGAGAATCATTTCTTGTTAGTCAAGACTCATTGCCAAAACTATCTTAGTGGACAAAGGCCCTTTCTGAACCGAGTTCAGTCCTCGTTTCAGTCCTGCTACACTGAACCGGTATAACCTACCCTTCCAGCCATGTCTATCTCATGAGATATAAAATCTTTACCCAATTAATTGGAGGGAGATATAGGTCCCACCCATCTCATAATTATACCATTCTTATGTGTGCCACCAAATCATAAATCATACATCATTGCATAACCCATGTAATAAAAATGGGAATCTTAAACATCGTGACATCATAAAACAATTCATATAAGATAAATGAATTCATAAATATAATTCCATCACAACATACTCAAATCTATGTAATAATAGGGATAGAAACAGAACCCTTAATTATCTTAGATGGAAAAAAAATTTGATAAAACGCTTGAACTCCATTCTTGAGGAAAATATCCTTTCTTCTTCAAAAAGACTTTTCATATCATAACATGTCATACAATTATAAACTAAAAGAAGTTGATTAAAAATAAACATGAAAACTTGTAAAGGAATCTTCTTGGAAATAATGTTATAAAAATCTATTCATGCCATATAAGTTAAAAAAAATTCTTCGTACTTTTGTCAGAAAAGTCAAAAAGTACCTCGTACAAAAAACGACAAAAGATTCCTTTCATATATTATAATAAAAACTCAATGAAGGGTAAATTTGGATTTAAACAATTTTAGGTGGATGGAAATAATATTAAATATTGAGGAAACATGTATGTGGATGATAGAATACACCCTAGTAAATACCAAAGTATAAAAAATCTCGGATAAAAATGAGATTGTTATATTTTTCCTTACCTTAGGTCCGTTTTGCTTCATAAGTGTCTGAACCTCCTGTATAATGATTTAAATAATGTTATTGACTTATTCCAGAATCATACTTATTTTTATGATATAATATATGGTCATTTTCTTAGCTTTTTAGTAGTAATATTTCATTGCTACTTGTTATTCGGGTGTTTATAACTTTTTGTTCTTATGTGTGTCTTGTCAAATAGATTCTTATTCTTCACTTTAAGTTATAGATACTTCATTTCCAGAATGGTATTAGTGTAATATATATCATATTCATTCATTCAATTAATTTTTATAATCAGTATGAAATGAAGATCATGTAGAACGAGTCGCATCACATCGTGGAGACGGTATTCTGTACGTACGCACGAGTGATGATATCATTCCTATGATCGTGGAATTGTATTGGAGTGTATGTATACTATTTCAGAATCCGTATTACTTTATAATAGTCATATATAGTCATTATTTACACCATTATACCCATCCAAGTAAGGTGGTGGTGGAAAATAGATTACACCACGGCGTATAGACGGTATTCCGTACGTACGCACGCGCGATGATTTCTTTTTCCGTATGATGGATAGATGGTGAAATTGGGTTGTTTCATGATTATAATAACATATAAGTATATGAGTGATACTAATGTTATTACTTCATAATGAAACAACTAAAGAAGAAGAAGTTGAAGAAGAAATAAAGATGAAAGAATCGGTAACGGACATTACCTCTTCTTTGAAGTGCTTCTTTGAAACCTACTTATAGGGAACTAAAATTGGACTTTGAAGAAGACCAGGACCTGTAGGATGTCTCTAGGGAAGTGGAGAGGAGGACGTGGTAGGGTTTTTCCGATATTTAAGTCTCAAAGTGGTGTGAACAAGAGGGGGAGGAGGTGTCCTTTTATAAGGGAGGAGAGGGGCACCTTTGGAAAAACTAAAACTATTATTTTATTATAAAGTCAAATTTGGTTTTAAATAGATCCAAATTGATATATTTCGAAGCTAAGGTGGGGATGGGTCGAAATCATCTCATCCAATATAATTTAGACAAGTTTAGGTTCCTATTTGAACCTTATCATTTAGATTTAACATTAAGTTAAATAATTTTACTTTTACTGTGTCCTCTTGTGTTCTTATATAATAAGGTTAATAAACTTAATATAGGTAGCCAAACAAACCCCAAGTTTTTTATTATTAATATATATAACCTTATCTAAGTCATTTCTCCCTTAGATTTTTAGGAATAAAATAACAATTACTAATATAATATTTGTTTTAAAAAACTATTTTATGTCAATTTTGACACTATTTAGTAATTGATTTTTGTGAAAATCATAACAGAATTATTAGTTCGAACCAAGTTACTTAAATAAATACTATCATGTCATATTAACCTGGAAAATTAGTTTAATTCATAAAAAGTCTCAAATTACATTTATTTGGGTATTTATAACATCAATTATGTCAATATTTCATTAATAAGATAATTACTGCATCATCATTGTGTCATAAATAAATTAAATTATTTAATGTCAAAAAATTAAAAATAAAATATCATTATGTAGGAAATTTTTTTATATTTCTAATGAATATTTATATTCGAATTTATCTTATGTATAACCTTATATTAAAAATTATTTACTTATTAAACTTTGATTTTAACTATTTTAACCATTCATTAAATAAATTAATAATAAATGTCCTAATCTAATCCACGTGGGCCTAAATGGTCATATTTTATTCCTAAGCTTGTTTTTGGTCAAATTATACTTATCCAATAGAATTATGACATGTGTTAGGGTAATAATAATATCATTTTTACCCTTAATTACCCTATTTACTTTTAACCGTGGTTAAAAAAGTAAAAAGTTACTATTCACCAAAAATTATTTTCATCTCATTAAACACATTTTAGTCCTTGATATTAACCGTTTCTCTCGGATTTTCGAAATTCCACTCACAGAAGCGGTAAAATTAAGATTTCTGAAAAATTCAGTTTTTTAATTACCACTTAGTGGTTTCACTATTCATCAAAAATTGAAAGTTTTCAGAAAAATACCAAAATTTCACCCTAGGATAATTTAGATATTCCGAATCCAAAAATGAAGTCCATTTGGTTAAATAAAATTTATAAAATTTCAAAAAGTGGTTATTACTATTCATAACGTTCAGTTTTAATAATATTTTAATAGCATATCGTTGTTTAGTGAAACTCGGTATTGCGTATGACGCAAGCTATCGAGGAAAGTCGTGATTTCGTGTAAAGGTAGCCAAGCAAGTGTTGTGTAGAAAAAGATTTCTTTAATTATTTATATAACATAAAAGTCTCAGGTGTTACATTCTACCCCCCTTAAAATGAATTTCGCCCTCGAAATTCATCACTTTGTAACAAACAGATGAGGATACCTTTCCCTCATCATATCCTCAAGCTGCCATGTAGATTCTTCTAATTGGTGGTTCCTCCATAAAACTTTCACCAATCGAGTGGTCTTGTTTCGTAGGACATTTTTGCTACGATCCAGAATCTCTATCGGTTGTTCTTCATAAGAAAGATCTTGCTCCAGTGGTACAACTTCTGAGCTGAGTATATGTGAAGGATCATGTATGTACTTTCCCCGGAGAGATACATGGAACACATCGTGAACTTGAGAGAGATTCGGTGGAAGCGCCAATCGGTAAGCAACCTTCCCAACATGATCCATTATTTTGAAAGGACCGATATATCTAGGGCTCAATTTCCCCTTCTTTCCAAATCTCATAACCCTCTTCTAGGGAGATATTCGTAAGAACACATTACCCCCCACTTCAAACTCTATGTATTTTCTTCGGTTGTCGGCATAACTTTTCTGTCGACACTGAGCTGCTCTTATGGGTTGTTGAATAGATCTGACCTTTTCTGCCATTTCATCAACGAGATTAGGTCCTAATAGATTTATTTCCCCAACTTCATCCCAACAAGTTGGAGTCCTGAATTTCATTCCATAGAGAGCTTCATAAGAAGCCATATGAATACTGGAGTGAAAGCTATTATTATAAGAAAATTTCACCAAAGGTAGGTGTTGATCCCAACCACCTTTGAAATCCATAGAGCAAGCTCTCAACATATCTTCTAGAGTTTGAATAGTTCTCTCAGACTGACCATCTGTCTGAGGATGATAAGCAGTGCTGAAACACAACTCTGTAACCAGAGTATGCTGAATACTTCGCCAGAACTTCGAGGTAAATCTCGGATCCCGATCAGATATAATAGAAAGTGGTACTGCATGCAATCTTACCACTTCCTTTACATATATCATGGAAAGCTGATCCAGAGAGAAATCCTCTCTAATAGAAATGAAGTGTGCAGACTTGTTAAGATGATCAACTATGACCCAGATAGCATTATTGCCTTTGGATGTTTTAGGAAGTCCTGTGACAAAGTCCATAGTGATGTTTTCCCATTTCCATTCGGGTATGGGTAATGGTTGTAAAATACCCTTAGAGTTATGTCTCTCATCTTAAACGTGTTGACAAACCAAGCATCGAGAGACATATTCAGCAACATCTCTTTTCATGCCATCCCACCAGAAGTACTCTTTCGGGTCCCTATACATCTTCGTGCTTCCAGGATGAATAGAGAATGAAGAACTATGATCCTCATCCAAAAACTCCTTCTTTATTCAGGGATGGGAGGAACACAAACCCAAGTCGTGAACTTTATTATCCCATCACAATCAAGGTTGAATTCAGGAACATTTCTCAAATTCTTTTGTAACTCTACATCTTCTTTCTGTGCCTCTTTAATCTTCACATTTATAGATGGTTGAAGATTCATTTGAGAAAGATATGATTTTCCCCTTCCATTATAATTCCAAGATCCATCCTTTGTAAATCCATAAATATTTGATCTTTTCTGATCCTCATCACGGATAAACTGGCATGGTCTAGTCGACTTAATGCATCTGCCACCTTGTTTGCTTCCCCTGGGTGGTAATGGATTGAGTAGTCATAATCCTTAATTAGCTCCAACCATCTTCTTTGGCGCATATTCAGTTCCTTTTGTGTAAAAATATACTTTAAAATTTTATGATCAGTATAAATGTCACACCTTACTCCATAAAGATAATGCCTACAAATATTTAATGCAAATATTACCGCAGCTAACTCCAAATCATGTGCTGGGTAATTTTGCTCATGGATTTTCAACTGTCGTGAGGCATAAGCTATCACGATATCATTTTGCATAAGAACACACCCCAATCCCTTCTTGGATGCATCACTATAGATCACAATACTTTCTCCACTACAAGGCAGTGTGAGCACAGGTGCACTGGATAACCTTCTTTTCAACTCCTTGAAATTCTCTTCACAATCTTCCGTCCAAACAAACATAACTTCTTTCCGAGTCAACTTGGTGAGTGGATTTGATAATCATGAAAAATCATTCACAAAATGTCGATAATATCCAGCCAAACCAAGAAAACTCCGGATCTCAGTTACTATTGTTGGTCTCGACCATCTTTCAATAACCTCTGTTTTTGCTGTATCCACAGATATCCCCTCTTTTGAGATTATGTGACCAAAAAATGTAACTTTTTGAAGCCAAAATTCACACTTGATAAATTTGGCATAAAGCTTATCCTTTCTCAGGGTCTTAAATATAATTCTCAAGTGATCTTCATGTTCTTCCTTGCTCTTTTAATAGACAAGAATATCGTCTATAAAGACTACCACAAATTGATCAAGATTGTCTCTAAAGACTCTATTCATCAGATCCATGAAGATAGAAGGGGAATTAGTAAGACCAAATTGCATCACTATAAATTCATAGTGTCTATACCTTGTATGGGAAGTCGTCTTTGGTATATCCTCCCTTTTGAACCTTAATTGATGATACCCTGAACAAAGATCAATCTTGGAAAAGTATTGAGCTCCACGTAGTTGGTCAAATAAGTCATCAATGCATGGGAGAGGATATTTGTTCTTGATAGTGATGTTGTTAAGTTCTCGAAAATCAATGCAGAGTCTCATTGATCCATCTTTTTTCATAACAAATAGAACATGTGATCCCCAAGGTGACGCACTAGGGCGTATGAATCCCTTATCAAGATTCTCTTGGATTTTCTTCTTCAATTCCTGCAACTCAATTGGGGCCATTCTATAAGGTGTCTTTGAAATAGGAAAAGCACCCGGTACGAGTTCTATTGAAAACTCAACTTCACGATTTGGTGGAAGACCTGGTAATTCTTCGAGAAAGACATCATCAAACTCCCGTACAATGGGAATATTCTTAATCATGAGTTTCTCACCAACCATTTGAGATAAATAACCTTCATTTAGTGGAATCAAGACCCATAAAATGGAAGAAATTTCCACTGGAAGGTTATGTTCATTCTTGCATCGATAGACGATCATAGATTGATCTAGAATATGAAATGTGACTTCCCTTCTTTGGAAATTGATATGAGCTCCATATAAAGAAAGCCAATCCATGCCAAGAATCACATCAAATTCCACTATAGGAAGGATCATAAGATTTGCAGGATGCACTTTCCCACAAACTTCAATCGGAGAAGAATTCTAAACTTTTGATGCGACTGTTGTGCCATTAGGTGTTGTCACAGCTAACTAAACATCTAATTGTTGAGGTAATACGGTGATACCCTTAGAAAATTCATTAAAAATAAAAGAGTGGGTGGATATAGAATCAAATAAAACATTTTCTACTTTTGAGTGGATGGCAAGTGTACCATTCACCACATCGTTATCGTACTCCACATCGCTGATAGAAATTGCATGTGGCTTTCCTTTGTCTTTAGCCTTAAGAGTTTGTTGACGTCGACCATCATCATCAACCCTTGGATTATGGCATTTATTGGCATAATGACCCATCTCCTTGCACTTGAAACATTGAAGTGTAGTAGGTTCATTCTGTGTATCCCTTCCTTTGTTTGTATCATTAGACATCTTCTTCCCATCATCGTGGCATTCAAATGCCCAATGACCTTCCTTTCCACATTTGAAACATTTACTTGCCCCTTTAAGACAAATCCCTCTATGTTTCTTTCCAGACATTGAGCATAAGGGAAAGCTCATCTTCTTTTCAGTGTGCTCTTTAGATATTCCATTGAATTCCATTTTCCTCTTCTTATCAAACCCATATGACTGATGGGTTACTCCAATATCCATCTCAACATTGAGAGCACATTGAACGATTTCCTCATAGCTATTGAAGTCCCTTATGTATAAGGCCCTTCGAAGACTTGGTTTTAATCCACTAAAGAATCGATCGATCTTACTCTCAGGTTGGATAATAATACCAGAAGCGTACCTTTCAAGTCTTGTAAAATTTTCTTCATAGGTACCAACAGATTCATCATCCTTTTGCTTCAGTTCAAGAAACTCTTTCTCCATCTTTGTTCGGAGAATACAAGGGAAGTATTTATTGAAAAATAAGTTCTTGAACTCGTCCCATTCCATGGACTCAATTTCACCCCTTTGCCTCGTATTCTTAATAAGATTACACCATTGATCATCATCTCCTTCGAAACGATACTCTGCTAGGATGAATTTATCATGTTCAGAACATTGAAGAACTGAAAATATCTTTTCAGTAGTACTAATCCATTGTTCATCAACTAATGGATCAGTAGACCCGCTGAAAGAAGGTGGATGCTGCCTCATGAAGGATTCAACATAATCTTGCTCCTTCCGTTGCTCATTTGGAAGTCCTGCATGATTCATACCTTGAGAAAGTTGTGTGAGCATGGCTACAAGATTTTGCATTCTATCTCCCATAACGTTTGGTTACTAAGGGGGACAATCATTGCATTGCCCGTCACATTCCGCATTAACACGGTTCCTTCGGGTTTCAGCCATTGACTAAAACCAAGAAGAATAGTGTGAGAAACACTAATTATAATAGGAAACCCACATAATCAAGAATAAAATTTCACACTTAAGGTCTTATCCTAGGTTATTCATTGCTAGTTCTAAAACACTAAGATTGTGTTCTATTCTTAGACTTATCCTTAGGGTTCTTACTAAGGCTTTCGCATCCTAGTTTCCAAAGGTTGAATATACCTTTCCTCTGATACCAAATATAACAACCCATACTTTACATACATTGTTATTACATCAGAATTGAAGCACACTTATTACAAAATATAACAAAACCAAGAAAGGACCGTATAGGTATATTGTCTTTAGAAACTTGGAAACATAAACAACTGGTTCATAAAGCATCTACTTTGCCTCCCATTTATTTCATCATATCTAGAGTCCCTTTTTGGAATATCTTACTTAATAACCTTCTTCCTGACCTAGGGAATGAAAACATATGAAAGGGTGAGCTCAAATTCTCAGTAAGGGAAAACAAAAGAAATATCAACCACATCATATTCATAAGAACATAACTTTTGGAAATCTTAACCTGAAGAAGAGGGCATAATTTAATAACATGGGATAAATCATAGTAGTGAAATGTAATCCCAATAATCCTAACTTAAAACATGTAACATTGTGTCATACACACATAATCATAGAGAATCATTTCTTGTTAGTCATGACTCATTGCCAAGACTATCTTAGTGGACAAAGTCCCTTTCTGAACCGAGTTCATTCCTCGTTTCACTCCTGTTTCACTGAACCGGTATAACCTACCATTCCATCCATGTCTATCTCATGAGATATAAAATCTTTACCCAATGCATTGGAGGGAGATATAGGTCCCACCCATCTCATTATGATACCATTATTATGTGTGCCACAAAATCATAAATCATACATCATTGCATAACCCATGTAATAAAAATGGGAATCTTAAACATCGTGACATCTTAAAACAATTCATATAAGGTAAAGGAATTCATAAATATAATTCCATCACAACATACTCAAATCAATGTAATAATAGGGATAGAAACAGAACCCTTAATTATCATAGTTGGAAAATAATTTTGATAAAACGCTTGAACTCCATTCTTGAGGAAAATATCATTTCTTCTTCAAAAACACTTTTCCTTTCATAAAATGTCATACAATTATAAACTAAAAGAATTTGATTTAAAATAAACTTGAAAACTTGTAAAGGAAGCTTCATGGAAATAATTTTTTTAAAATCCATTCATGCCGTATAAGTTAAAAAAAACATTCTTCGTACTTTTGTCAGAAAAGTCAAAAAGTACCTCGTACGAAAAATGACAAAAGATTCCTTTCATATCTTTTACTAAAAACTCACTGAAGGGTAAAATTGGATTTAAAAAATTGTATGTGGATGTAAATAATATTACATATTTAGGAAACATGGATGTGGATGATAGAATACACCCCAGTAAATACCAAAGTATAAACAATCTCGGATACAAATGAGATTGTGATATTTTTCCTTACCTTAGGTCCTTTTTGCTTCGTAAGTGTCTGAACCTCATGTATAATGATTTAAATAATGTTATTGACTTATTCCAGAATCATACATATTTTTATGATATCATATATGGTCATTTTCTTAGCTTCTTAGTAGTAATATTTCATTGTTATTTGTTATTCGGGTGTTTATAACTTTTTGTTCTTATGCGTGTCTTGTCGAATAGATTATTATTCTTCTATTTAGGTTATAGATACCTCATTTACAGAATGCTATTAGTGTAATATATATCATATTCATTCATTCAATTAATTTATATAATCATTATGAAATGAAGATCATGTAGAACGATCCGCATCACATCGTAGAGACGGTATTCCGTACGTACGCACGAGTGATGATATCATTCCTATGATCGTGGAATTGTATTGGAGTGTATGTATACTATTTCAGAATAATTATTACTTTACAATAGTCATATATAGTCATTATTTACACCATTATACCCATCCTAGTAAGGTGGTGGTGGAAAATATATTACACCACGGCGTGGAGACGGTATTCCGTACGTACGCACGCGCGGTGATTTATTTTTCCGTAGGATGGATAGATGGTGAAATAGGGTTGTTTCATACTTATAATAACATATCCGTATAAGAGTGATACAGATGTTATTACTTCATAATGAAACAACCAAAGAAGAAGAAGTGGAATAATAAATAAAGATGAACGAATCGGTAATGGACATTACCTCTTCTTTGAAGTGCTTCTTTGAGACCTTCATTTAGGGAACTAAAATTGGTCTTTAAAGAAGACCAAAACCTCTAGGATGTCTCTAGGAAAGTGGGCAGGAGTAATTGGCAGGGTTTGGCGGAGCGTGAAGGCTCAATGTGGTGTGAGCAAGAGGGGGAGGAGGTGTCCTTTTATAAGGGAGGAGAGGGGCACCTTTGGAATAACAAAAACTATTATTTTATTATAAAGTCAAATTCGGTTATAAATTGCTCCAAATTTATATATTTAGAATATAAGATGGGGATGGGTAGAAATCCTCTCATCCAATAGAATTTAGACAAGTTTAGGTTCCTATTTTAAACTTATCATTTAGATTTAACATTACGTTAAATAATTTTACTTTTACCGTGTCTTCTTGTGTTCTTATACTATAAGGTTAATAAACTTACTATAAGTAGCCAAACAAAACCCAAGTTGTTTATTATTAATATATATAACCATATCTAAGTCATTTTGCCGAACCGTAGATTTTTATGAATTAAATAACAATTACTAATATAATATTTGTTTTAAAAAACTATTTTATGTCAATTTTGACACTATTTAGTAATTGATTTTTGTGAAAATCATAACAGAATTATTAGTTCTAACCAAGTTACTTAAATTAATAATAAAATGTAATATTAACCTAGAAAATTAGTTAATTCATAAAAAGTCTAAAATTACATTTATTTGGGTATTTATAACATCAATTATGTCAATATATCATTAATAAGATAATTACCACATCATCATTGTGTCATAAATAAATTAAATTATTTAATGTCTAAAAATTACAAATAAAATATCATTATGTAGTAAATCTTTTTAGATTTATAATGAGTATTTATAGTCTAATTTATCTTATGTATAACCTTATATTAAAAATTATTTACTTATTAAACTTTGATTTTAACTATTTTAACCCTTCTTTAAATAAATTAATAATAAATGTCCTAATCTAATCCAAGTGGGCCTAAATGGTCATATTTTATTCCTAAGCTTGTTTTTGGTCGAATTACACTTATCCAATAGAATTAGTACATGTGTTAGGGTAATAATAATATCATTTTTACCCTTAATTACCCTATTTACTTTTAACCGTGGTAAAAAAAAAGTAAAAAGTTACTATTCACCAAAAATTATTTTCATCTCATTGAACACCATTTTAGTCCTTGATATTAACCGTGTCTCTCGGATTTTCGAAATTCCCATCACAGAAGAGGTAAAATTAAGTTTTATGAAAAATTCAGTTTTTTAACTACCACTTAGTGGTTTCACTATTCATCAAAAATTGAAAGTTTTCAGAAAAATAGCAAAATTTTACCCTAGGATAATTTCGATATTCCGAATCCAAAAATGAAGTCCATTTTGAAAAATAAAAATTATAAAATTTCAAAAAGTTGTTATTACACTTCATAACGGCTAGTTTTAATAATATTTTAATAGCATATCGTTGTTTAGTGAAACTCGGTATTGCGTACGACGCAAGATATCGAGGAAAGTCGTGATTTCGTGTAAAGCAAGCCAAGCAAGTGTTGTGTAGAAAAAGATTCCTTTGATTATTTATATAACATAAATGTCTCCGGTGTTACATTCTACCCCCCTTAAAATGAATATCTCCCTCGAAATTCGTCACTTTGTAACAATCAAATGAGGATACCTCTCCCTCATCATATCCTCAAGCTCCCATGTAGATTCTTCTAATTGGTGGTTCCTCCATAAAACTTTCACCAATCGAGTGGTCTTGTTTCGTAGGACTTTTTCTCTATGATCGAGAATCTCTATCGATTGTTCTTCATAAGAAAGATCTTTCTCCAGCGGTACAACTTCTGAGCTGAGTACATGTGAAGGATCAGGTATGTACTTTCTCAGGAGAGATATATGGAACACATTTTGAAATTGAGAGAGATTCGGTGGAAGCGCCAATCGGTAAGCTACCTTCCCAACATGATCCAGTATTTCGAAAGGACTGATATATCTAGGGCTCAACTTCCCCTTCTTTACAAATCACATAACCCTCTTCCAGGGAGATATTCGTAAGAACACTTTATCACCCACTTCAAAATCTAGGTCTTTTCTTTGGTTGTCGGCATAACTTTTTTTTTCGACTCTGAGCTGCTCTTATGTGTTGTTGAATAAATCTGACCTTTTCTGCCATTTCATCAACGAGATCAGGTCCTAATAGATTTCTTTCCCCAACTTCATCCTAGCAAGTTGGAGTCCTGCATTTCTTTCCATAGAGAGCTTCATAAGGAGCCATCTGAATACTGGAGTGAAAGCTATTATTATAAGAAAATTCCACCAAAGGTAGGTGTTGATCCCAACCACCTTTGAAATCCATAGAGCATGCTCTCAACATATCTTCTAGAGTTTGAATTGTTCTCTCAGACTGACCGTCTGTCTGAGGATGATAAGCAGTGTTGAAACTCAACTCTGTATCCAGAGTATGCTGAAGACTTCGCCAGAACTTCGAGGTAAATCTCAGATCCCGATCAGATAAAATAGAAAGTGGTACTCCATGCAATATTACCACTTCCTTTACATATATCATGGCAAGCTGATCCAGAGAGAAATCCTCTCTAATAGCAATGAAGTGTGCGGACTTTGTAAGATGATCAACTATGACCCAGATAGCATTATTTCCTTTGGATGTTTTAGGAAGTCATGTGACAAAGTCCATAGTGAAGTTTTCCAATTTCCATTCGGGTATGGGTAATGGTTGTAACATCCCCATAGACTCCTGTCAATCAGCTTTAACTTGTTGACAAACCAAGCATCGAGAGACATATTCAGCAACATCTCTTTTCATGCCATCCCACCAGAAGTACTCTTTCAGGTCCCTAGACATTTTCGTGCTTCCAGGATGAATAGAGAATGAAGAACTATGAGCCTCATCCAGCAGCTCCTTCTTTAATTCAGGGATGGGAGGAACACAAACCCAATTCCAGAACATTATTATACCATCACAATCAAGGTTCAATTCAGGAACATTTCTCACCTTCTATTGTAACTCGACATCTTCTTTCTGTTCCTCTTTAATCTTCACATGTATAGATGGTTGAACATTCCTTTGAGAAAGATAATATTTTTCCCCTTCCATTATAATTCCAAGATCCATCCTTTGTAAATCCCTAAATATTGGATCTTTTTTTATCCTCATCATGGATAAACTGGCATGGTATTGTCGACATAATGCATCTTCCACCTTTTTTGCATTCCTAGGGTGGTAATGGATTGAGCAGTCATAATCCTTAATCAGCTCCAGCCACCTTCTTCGGCGCATATTCAGCTACTTTTGTGTGAAAATATACTTTAAAATTTTATGATCTGTATAAATGTCACACCTTTCTCCATAAAGATAATGCCTCCAAATCTTTAATGCAAAGATTACCGTAGCTATCTCTAAATCATGTGTTGGGTAATTTTTCTCATGGATTTTCAACTTTCATGAGGCATAAGCTATCGCCATATCATTTTTCATAAGAACACACCCCAATCCCTTCTTGGATGCATCACTATAGATCACAAACCTTTCTCCACTACAAGGCAGTGTGAGCACAGGTGCACTGGATAACCTTCTTTTCAACACCTTGAAACTCTCTTCACATTTTTTTGTCCAAACAAACTTAACTCCTTTCCGAGTCAACTTGGTGAGTGTATTTGATAATCATGAAAAATCTTTCACAAAACATCGATAATATCCAGCCAAACCAAGAAAACCTCGGATCTCGGTTACTGTTGTTGGTCTCGACCATCTTTTAATAACCTCTGTTTTTGCTGGATCCACAGATATCCCCTCTTTTGAGATTATGTGACCCAAAAATGCAACTTTTTTAAGCCAAAATTCACACTTGATAAATTTGGCATAAAGCTTCTCCTTTCTCAGGTTCTTCAATATAATTCTCAAGTGATCTTCATGTTCTTCCTTTCTCTTTGAATAGACAAGAATATCTTCTATAAAGACTACCACAAATTGATCAAGATAGTCTCTAAAGACTCTATTCATCAGATCCATGAAAATAGTAGGGGCATTAGTAAGACCAAATGGCATCACTATAAATTCATAGTGTCCATACCTTGTATGGAAAGCCGTCTTTGGTATATCCTCCCTTTTGACCCTTAATTGATGATACCCTGAATGAAGATCAATCTTGGAAAAGTATTGAGCTCCGTGTAGTTGTTCAAATAAGTCATCAATGCATGGGAGAGGATATTTGTTCTTGATAGTGATCTTGTTAAGTTCTCGATAATCAATGCAGAGTCTCATTGATCCATCTTTCTTCTTAACAAATAGAACAAGTGCTCCCCAAGGTGACGCACTAGGGCGTATGAATCCCTTATCAAGATTCTCTTGGAGTTGCTTCTTCAATTCCTGCAACTCAATTGGGGCCATTCTACAAGGTGTCTTTGAAATAGGCAAAGCACCCGGTACGAGTTCTATTGAAAACTCAACTTCACGATTTGGTGGAAGACCCGGTAATTCCTCCGGAAAGACATCATCATACTCCCGTACAATGGGCATATTCTTAATCGTGAGTTTCTCACCAACCATTTGAGATAAACAACCTTCATTTAGTGGAATCAAGACCCATAAAATGGAAGAAATTTCCACTGGAAGGTTATTTTCATCCTTGCATCGATAGACAATCATAGATTGATCTGGAATATGAAATGTGACTTCCCTTCTTTGGCAATTGATATGAGCTCCACATAAAGAAATCCAATCCATGCTAAGAATCACATCAAATTCCACTATAGGAAGGATCACATGATTTGCAGGAAGCACTTTCCCACAAACTTCAATCGGAGAAGAATTATAAACTTTTGATGCGACTGTTGTGCCATTAGGTGTTGTCACAGCTAACTCAACATCTAATTGATGAGGTAATACGGTGATACCCTTAGAAAATTCATCAGAAATAATAGAGTGGGTGGATCCAGAATCAAATAAAACATTTGATACTTTAGAGTGGATGGTAAGTGTACCTTTCACCACATCGTTATCTTACTCCACATCGCTGATAGAAATTTCATGTGACTTTCCTTTGTCTTTAGCCTTAAGAGTTTGTTGACGTCGACCATCATCATCAACCCTTGGATTAAGTCATTTATTGGCATAATGACCCATCTCCTTGCACTTGAAACATTGAAGTGTAGTAGGTTCATTCTGTGTATCCCTTCCTTTGTTTGCATCATTAGACATCTTCTTCCCATCATCGCGACATTCAAATGCCCGATGACCTTCCTTTCCAAATTTGAAACATTTACTTGTCCCTTTAAGACAACTCCCTCCATGTTTCGTTTCACACTTTGAGCATAAGGTAATGCTCATATTCTTTTCAGTGTGCTCTTTAGATTTTCCTTTGAATTCCATTTTTCTCTTCTTATCAAACCCATATGACTGATGGGTTACTCGAATCTCCATCTCAACTTTGAGAGCACATCGAATGATTTACTCATAGCTTTTGAAGTCCCTTATGGATAAGGCCCATCGAAGACTTGATTTTAAGCCACTAAATAATCGATCGATCTTACTCTCAGGTTGGATAATAATACCAGAAGTGTACCTTGAAAGTCTTGTAAAATTTGCTTCATAGGTACCAACAGATTCATCATCATTTTGCATCAGTTCAAGAAACTCTTTCTCCATCGTTGTTTGGAGAATACGAGGGAAGTACTTATTGAAAAATAAGTTCTTGAACTCGTCACATTCCATGGACTCAATTTCATCCCTTTGCCTCGTATTCTTAATAAGATTCCACCATTGATCAACATCTCCTTCCAAACGATACACTGCTAGGATGAATTTATCATGTTTAGAACATTGAAGAACTGAAAATATCTTTTCAGTAGTACTAATCCATTGTTCAGCAACTAATGGATCAGTAGACCCACTGAAATAAGGTGGACGCTGCCTCATGAAGGATTCAAAACAATGTTGCTCCTTCCGTTGCTCGTTTGAATGTCCTGCATGATTCATAGCTTGAGAAATATGTGTGATCATTGCTACAAGATTTTGCATTCCAGCTCCCATAATGTTTGGTTGCTCAGTGGGACAATCATTGCATTGCCCGTCGCATTTCGCATTAACACGGTTCCTTCGGGTTCCAGCCATTGACTAAAACCAAGAAGAATAGTGTGAGAAACAATATTTATAATATGAAAACCACATAATCAAGAATAAAATTTCACACTTAAGGTCTTATCCTAGGTTATTCATTACTATTTCTAAAACACTAATATTGTGTCCAATGCTTAGACTTATCCTTAGGGTTCTTACTAAGGCTTTCGCATCCTAGTTTCCAAATGTTGACTATACCTTTCCTCTGATACCAACTATAACGACCCATACTTTACATACATTGTTATTACTTCAGAATTGAAGCACACTTATTACAACATATAACAAAACCATGAAAGGACTATGTAGGTGTAGTGTCTTTAGAAACTGGGAAACATAAACAACTGGTTCATAAAGCATCTACTTTGCCTCCCATTTATTTCATCATATCTAGAGTCCATTTTTGGCATATCTTACTTAATAACCTTCTTCCTGACCTGGGGAATGAAAACATATGAAAGGGTGATCTCAAATGCTCAGTAAGGGTAAAAAAAAGAAATATCAAGCACATCATATTCATAAGAACATAACTTTTGGAAATCTTAACCTTCAAAAGAGAGCCTAATTACATAACATGGGATAAATCATAGTAGTGAAATGTAATCCCAATAATCATAACATAAAACATGAAACTCTGTGGCATAAAAACATAATCATAGAGAATCATTTCTTATTAGTCAAGACTCATTGCCAAGACTATCTTAGGGGACAAAGTTCCTTTCTCAACCGAGTTCATTCCTCGTTTCAGTCCTGTTTCACGGAACCGGTATAACCTACCGTTCCATCCATGTCTATCTCATGAGATATAAAATCATTACCCAATGCATTTGAGGGAGATATAGGTCCCACCCATCTCATAATGATACCATTCTTATGTGTGCCACAAAATCATAAATCATACATCATTGCATAACCCATGTAATAAAAATGGGAATCTTAAACATAGTGACATTACAAAACAATTCATATAAGATAAAGTAATTCATAAATATAATTCCATCACAACATACTCAAATCAATGTAATAATAGGGATAGAAACAGAACCCTTAATTATCTTAGATGGAAAATAATTTTGATAAAACGCTTGAACTCCATTCTTGAGGAAAATATCCTTTCTTCTTCAAAAACACTTTTCCTTGCATAAAATGTAATAAAATTCTAAACTAAAAGAAGTTGATTTAAAATAAACATGAAAACTTGTAAAGGAATCTTCTTGGAAATACTGTTTTAAAAATCCATTCATTCCTTATAAGTTAAAAAATCATTCTTCGTACTTTTGTCGGAAAAGTCAAAAAGTACCTCGTACGAAAAATGACAAAAGATTCATTTGATATATTTTACTAAAAACTCACTGAAGGGTAAAATTGGATTTAAACAATTGTAGGTGGATGGAAATAATATTACATATTGAGGAAACATGGATGTGGATGATAGAATACACCCTAGTAAATACCAAAGTATAAACAATCTCGGATAAAAATGAGATTGTGATATTTTTCCTTACCATAGGTCTGTTTTGCTTCGTAAGTGTCCGAAACTCCTGTATGATGATTTAAATAATGTTATTGACTTATTCTAGAATCATACTTATTTTTATGATATCATATATGGTCATTTTCTTAGCTTCTTAGTTGTAATATTTCATTGCTACTTGTTATTCAGGTGTTTATAACTTTTTGTTCTTATGCGTGTCTTGTCGAATAGATTCTTATTCTTCTCTTTAGGTTATAGATACCTCATTTACATAATGGTATTAGTGTAATATATATCATATTCATTCCTTCAATTCATTTATATAATCATTATGAAATGAAGATCTTGTAGAACGAGTCGCATCACATCGTGGAGACGGTATTCCGTACGTACGCACGAGTGATGATATCATTCCTATGATCGTGGAATTGTATTGGAGTGTATGTATACTATTTAAGAGTCAGTATTACTTTATAATAGTCATATATAGTCATTATTTACACCATTATACCCATCCAAATAAGGTGGTGGTAGAAAATAGATTACACCACGGCATGGAGACTGTATTCCGTACGTACGCACGCGTGGTGATTTCTTTTTCCGTAGGATGGATAGATGGTGAAATAGGGTTGTTTCATACTTATAAAAACATATCCGTATATTAGTGATAATGATGTTATTACTTCATATTGAAACAACTAATGAAGAATAAGTGGAAGAAGAAATAAAGATGAAAGAATCGGTAACGGACATTACCTCTTCTTTGAAGTTCTTCTTTGAGACCTTTTTTTGGGCACTAAAATTGGTCTCTGAAGAATACCAGGACCTCTAGGATGTCTCTAGGGAATTGGAGAGGAGGAATGGTCAGGGGTTGTCCGAGCTTGGAGGCTCAATGTGGTGTGAGAAAGAGGGGGAGGAGGTGTCCTTTTATAAGGGAGGAGAGGGTCACCTTTGGAATAACTAAAACTATTATTTTATTATAAAGTCAAATTCGGTTTTAAATAGCTCCAAATTGATATATTTAGAAGCTAAGGTGGGGATGGGTCGAATTCCTCTCATCCAATATAATTTAGACAAGTTTAGGTTCCTATTTTAACCTTATCATTTAGATTTAACATTAAGTTAAATAATTTTACTTTTACTGTGTCTTCTTGTGTTCTTATACTATAAGGTTAATAAACTTACTATAAGCATCCAAACGAACCCCAAGTTGTTTATTATTAATATATATAACCTTATATAAGTCATTTGTCTGAACCTTATATTTTTAGGAATAAAATAACAATTACTAATATAATATTGTTTTTAAAAACTATTTTATGTCAATTTTGACACTATTTAGTAATTGATTTTTGTGAAACTCATAACAGAATTATTAGTTCAAACAAAGTTACTTAAATCAATACTAACATGTCATATTAACCTAGAAAATTAGTTTAATTCATAAAAAGTCTCAAATTACATTTATTTGGGCATTTATAGCATCCGTTATGTCAATATTTCATTAATAAGATAATTACTACATCATCATTGTGTCATAAATAAATTAAATTATTTAATGTCTAAAAAATAAAAATAAAATATCATTATGTAGGAAATATTTTTAGATTTATAATGAATATTTATAGTCAAATTTATCTTATTTATAACCTTATATTAAAAATTATTTACTTATTAAACTTTGATTTTAACTATTTTAACCCTTCTTTAAATAAATTAATAATAAATGTCCTAATCTAATCCAAGTGGGCCTAAATGGACATATTTTATTCCTAAGATTGTTTTTGGTCGAATTACACTTATCCAACAGAATTAGGACATGTGTTAGGGTAATAATAATATCATTTTTACCCTTAATTACCCGATTTACTTTTAACCGTGGTAAAAAAAAGTAAAAAGTTACTATTCACCAAAAATTATTTTCATCTCATTGAACCAAATTTTAGTCCTTGATATTAACCGTGTGTCTCGGATTTTCGAAATTCCACTCACAGAAGCGGTAAAATTATTTTTTATGAAAAATTCAGTTTTTTAACTACCACTTAGTGGTTTCACTATTCATCAAAAATTGAAAGTTTTCAGAAAAATATCAAAATTTCACCTAGGATAATTTCGATATTCTGAATACAAAAATGTAGTCCATTTTGAAAAATAAAATTTAAAAAATTTAAAAAAGTGATTATTACTATTCATAACGGCTAGTTTTAATAATATTTTAATAGCATAGCGTTGTTTAGTGAAACTCGGTATTGCGTACGACACAAGCTATCGAGGAAAGTCATGATTTCGTGTAAATCAAGCCAAGCAAGTGTTGTGTAGAAAAAGATTCCTTTGATGATTTATATAACATAAAAGTCTCGGGTGTTACAGATATTCTTCTCGGATTGGCCATCAGTTTGAGGATGATAGGCCGCATTGAAGTTCAGTTCAGTATCTAGAGCATGTTGAAGACTCTTCCAAAACATAGAGGTGAATCTTGGATCTCAGTCAGACACAATAGATAGTGGTACTCCATGCAGCCTTACCACTTCCATGAAATATATCTGTGCCTGTTGATCCAATGAGAAATCCTACCGAATAGAAATTAATTGTGCAGTCTTTGTAAGACGATCCACAACAACTCAGATTGCATTGTTGCCTTTGGATGTCCTCGGATGTCTGGTGAAAAAGTCCATAGTGATGTTCTCCCATTTCCATTCTGGTATGGGCAATGGTTGCATCATCCCCTTAGACTTCTGCCTATCTGCCATCACTTTCTGTCACACCAGGCACCTGGATGTATATTCAGCGATCTCCTTTTTCATATTATCCCACAAAATGATTTCTCGAAGATCTCAATACATCTTTGTGCTCCCTGGGTGAATATAGAAATTTGAACTATGTGCATCATCCAAAAGTTCCTTCTTCATCTTCAGACTTTATGGAACACATAGTCTTTTCCCAAATCCCACATTTCCTTCTTCATTAACATTAAACTAGGAGGATTTCCCTTTTTTTTATAGCTTCCACTTTTTTCTGAATTCCCACATCATCCTTTTGAGCATCCTTTAAAATTTCCAAAAGAGATAGTTGAGCCATCATTTGTGAAAGGATTGATGATTTTCCCTTCTTTAATATTCCCATGTCCATCTTCATCATGTTTATGAATATTGGATCCTTCTCAATTCTAATCATTGATAGAATCGTTGGGTCCTTTCTACACAGGGCATCTGCCACCTTGTTCGTTTTCCAAGGGTGGTAATGTTTTGAACATTCATAATCCTTGTTGAGCTCTATCCATCTTCTATGGTGCATATTAAGCTCTTTCTTTGTGAATATATATTTAAGAATCTTGTGGTTAGTATATATCTCACATTTCTCCCTATAGAGATAATGCCGTTAGATTTTAAAGGTAAAGATTACTGCCACCAACTCCAAATCATGCGTTGGATAGTTTCGCTCGTGGATTTTCAACTGCCTTAAGGAATATGATATCACTTTATCATTCTACATCTGCACACAGCCCAATACCTTCTTCGAAGCATCGCTGAATACCAAAAAAATTTCCCCACTTATTGGTAAAGTGAGAACAGGTGCAGTGATAAGCCTCCTTTTCAACTCCTTGAAGATTTCTTCGCATTCATCACTCCAAGAAAACATTAATCCCTTTTGTGTTAGCTTGGTAAGAGGGTTGGACAATCGTGAGAAATTTCTCACAAATCGTCGATAATATCCAGCTAACCCCAATAAGCTATGGATATCTATTACCAATGTTGACCTCATCCATCCCTCATTTGCATATGTTTTGGATGGATCCACAGATATCCCATTTCTTGTGATTATATTGCCCAAGAATGATACTTCATCAACCAGAACTCACACTTACTGTACTTTGCATAGAGATTCTCCTTGCGCAAAGTCTCTAGTACAGTTCTTAAATGCTCCTCATGATCCTCCTTGGTTTTGGAGAATATTAGAAAATCATCTATAATGACTACCACAAATTTGTCTAGGTAATATCTAAAGAATCTATTAATCAAGTCCATGAAGATTACTAGAGCATTGGTGAGTCTGAAAGGCATTACTATGAATTCATAGTGCCCGTATCTTGTATAAAAAGAAGTCTTGGGAACATCTTCCTTCTTCACCCTTACTTGATAATATCCTGACATCAAATCTACCTTGGAGACGTATTGTGCTCCACGTAGTTGATTGAAAAATTCACCAATCTATGACAGAAGATACTTTTTCTTTATTTTGATTTTGTTAAGTTCACGATAATCGATGTAAAGCAGCATTGTCCCATCCTTCTTCTTGACGAAGAGGACTGGTGCACCCCATGTGAAGCACATGGGAGAATAACCACTTTATCCAGATTCTCATGTAGTTGTTTCTTCAGCTCTTCAAGTTCCACGATAGCCATTCTATATAGAGTCTTTGATATTGGTAGCGCCAATGGTATAACATCAATTGAGAATTCAACATCTCTTCTAAGAGTAAGACCAGGCAGTTCCTCGGGAAACACTTCAGCAAATTTCCTCATAATAGGCATTTGTTCAAAGATGGTTTCTTCCTTAGACTCAATCAATTGATCCAGATACGTATGCTCCTAGGGTAGTAATACCCATGCTTGAGATGATAGAGCTAAAGGAGATTCATAATCCTCCTTACACTTGTATAGAATCAGGGGTCGATTCTCCATATGGAGTGTGATTTCCCTTTCCCGAAAATTTATGTTGGATCTATATAAGGAAATCCAATTCATGACAAGAATTGCATAAAATTCCACCAGAGGGAGTATGAAGAGGTTCTCCAGGAAATTCAATCCATAGATTATAAAAGGGGAGATATTATATTTTTGGGGTGTAATGATTTCCCAATTTTTCATACTCACCAAGATATTCACTACCATTATTTGTGCTGGTGCTGGGATTGTTCTAGAAAACATTCTAGATATAAAATAATGCGTAGAAGCTAAATCAAATAGTACGTTCACTATTATTGAATGAATAACTAGTGTACCTGTCACCACTTCGTTTTCGGGGTTCACATTGGTAGAAGTGATAGAAAAATCTCTTCCTTGCTGCTTAGGAGATTGTTCGTTGCCTCTGAAAACCCTTGTTTTAGGGAACTGATTTGAAAAATGCCCATGTTATTTGCAGTTGTAGCAATGAAAAACATGTTGAGGTATGAACGGAGCATTCATCTCCTCTTTCATAGCTGCGGGAATTTCATGATGATATTTAAAAGCTAGGTTCCCTTCTCTTCCACACCTAAATCATTTCCCCGTTCCCTTGAGGCAATTTACAGGGTGCTTCTTTCCGCACTTTTGGCAAGTGGGGTGCTGGATCTTCTTAGAACCATTGGATTTATCCATCGAACCGCCAACATTGAAGTCCACATTTTTCTTCTGGTCCCCATGATAACCCGGTGATTCCTCGATCTCCATTTCGACCTTGAGGGAACATCGTACAATTTCCTCATAGCTGTCGAAGTCATGGATCGCTAATTCTTTCCGCAGGCTAGGCTTCACCCCAGCAAAGAAGTGGTCAACCTTGCATTCGGGGGTAATGATAAAGCCAAAATTGTATCATGAAAACCTTGTGAAGTTTTCCTCGTACACTCCAACATATTATTCTTCTTTTTTCTTGAGGGAAAGGAATTCCCTTTCCATCTTAAGCCGGAGGGTTCACAGAAAATATTTATCGAAAAACATCTTTTGGAAATCCTTCAATTACAACGCCTCGATCTCCTCCTCATGCTTCGTATTTTTGATCAATTTCCACCATCGATCAGCTTCACCCTCCATACAATAAGCTTCAAGGAGAACCATCTCTTCTTCAGAACATTGAAGGATGGAGAATATCATGTCAATGGAGTGGATCCATTGTTCAGCGATCGTGGGATCAGATGATCCACTAAAAGTAGGAGGCCTTTTTCTCATGAAGCTCTCGATTGCGACTTGTTCCTTCTTAGGGGGTTTGGATGTTCCTCTTGACCTCTGTTTCTATTCAAATATATAGTTAGCAGAGAGAGAAGGGTGAAAAAGTTCACGATTCCCGCTCCCATTGGATTAGGCATCTCATTAGTACAGTCATAACACTGATCGTCACACCAGTTGTTAGCCCGAGTCCTCCTATTACCGGCCATTTTCTGAAATAAAAGTAATTTTAGGGGGGTGACACATAAAGGGTAATCCAAAGACAAAAGTTTATGACTTAAAAAAAAATATTTATTTCCTTAACTCATGAGTCTATAGGCTTCAACCTAGGATTTTCATGATCTACTTTCTAAAATATATTCTTAGGGGCATTTTTTTAATTCCCGTAATAAGGGTTCATACTAAGAATGTGAATTTATCAAAACATATCCACCAGGAGTGTCATAAACAAAAGTGCATCAGGGCCCATTGTCGTTCACCAGTTCATATTCGAGTCTATCTCAAAGCGGTGTTTTCGGGTTTTACCCCTAGGATACATCTGTTCCAGAGCCGCCCCTACCTGCTCGTATCCAGACAGGGATGTATTTTTTTGATAAACCACTTACTCAATACTTACGAAAACATAGGGATGTTTTCATAATAAATAGTCTTGTATGTAAGGCTTTACTAGGGTTTTCTAATCCTAATCCCAAAAATAACTAAACCTATCCTTTGATACCAACTATGACAACCCTGCTTTTGTTAAAAACTTAAACATGATTTGTTGCATAAACCATTAACTTGATACAACATGGGTGATCGAGAGGTATAGTGTCTTTGGGGATTAGGATCATTACATAACAACTTAAAACATGAAGTAAAACATCTTTATTGAAAACTTCCTTTACATGACCACTACATTCCCTCGTACATACCATTACATGGGATAACCTGAGGACATGCAAAAGAAAAGGGGTGAGCTATAAAGCCCAGTAAGGAATAAAAATGGAATACATGAGGAGTAAAATAAATGTTAGACAACAGGAATATCAATAGGGAATAATAGAAACATGAACATAAAGTCATGATAAAGCATGATAATCATAACATGGATATGTGGCAAAAACACATAACATGGAATTAGCATGAGTCAAGGCTCATTGCACATAGAGCATGAGTAAATCCTCATTGCACATGAAGCACGAGTAAAAACACTTTCCACTTGAATTAGAATGAGTCAAAACTCATTGAACATGACCTTTCATGATACATTTATTTACCCAATGCATTGGAGCGCTATAAGGGCACACCCTTCTTAAACATTTCATTTCATGCATAAGTGTGCCACATGGATCATAAAACATGGATTCAATAAACATAATAATTTATTCCATGATAATGGAATTTGGAATTCAGACATGAAATTTTATAATCAATAAGTAAATGTGCATACAGGTGAATAACCTTGATGGAGAAATGGGCATGGTATTCACTACACAATGGTATTGGCTTAGAAAATCGGCGCGATTTCGGCAGCGTAACGGCGTGACATAAGAATTCATAAAAATGGATGATGAGAGAGAAATGGATTCCTCATAATATTTTCATATAATTTATATTAAGGAGGTCATATAGATACATGTCCCAACAATTTTAATGGAATTTAGATTCATTATGCAAAATTATTGCCTGAATGTAAAGGAGGAGAGAGAAGTTCTTTTCAGAATTTCAGCATAGTAACAGTTGTACAAGGGAGGCATTTAATGAGAGAGAAAGGGGCCTCGCATCATTAAAACATAAATAGGAAAGTATGAGGGAGGTGTGAAACAATACCCCAATATTCATAATTGAAATTAATAGGGAAAAACAACTTAATGAAAATTTGACCAAATGAGAAAGGAAGAAAAAACCCTTACTTGGAACTGTCCTTCCAAAGGCTTGAGAGAGGCTTGAGAGAGGCTTCTTGGGAGCTTGGGGCACCTTGGGAGGATTATAGAGAGATTAGGGCAGAGTATGGATGAACTCCAAAGGCTTTTAGTGAGGAGGAATTGGGAGCTTGGGTGGGTTTATATAGGAAAGGTGAGGGAATTTTTTAATATTTAGGATTGTGACCCCTTATATTAAATTAATCCAAACCACAATCCATCTCATGGTTTTTTCCCATGGTTTTTGGCAAAGGGAAGAGGAAAATAATATTCTATATGTCCAAAGTCCGAACTTCTTAAAATAATATGGTTTCTTATGTGGAGGTGAGTCACACTCCCATGGAAAACAATTTAAAAAGACAAGGTGTTTAATAAGTCTTGAAGGGTCCATTAATGCTTTGAAAAGTAAGTAAAAAAACCCAAAATCACATTATTTTAATGTAAAAACATATATCGGCTGAAAATAAATCATATAGTATTTTATTACATCACTATTGGGTCATTATGATGTCATAGAACAAGTGATATATTTAAACAGTATTTAATTTTTACCCAAACAATTGACTGTCTACGAAAATTATGAAAAATTCACCGTTGGATAATTTCGACATCCTGATTCCAGAAATAGCATTTATTTTATATAAATAATTTTCAATATTTTATAATTTTCATATTTCAAATAAAAACTGATATTTATCGAAAATTCACGGGTTTTGACAAAAATGGCTTTCAAACCAGAATAAAAATTACATTTGTATTCATAATATTATATGATCATTTGTATTTAATAAAAATTAATTTAATTATAAAAATATTATTTTATTAAAATAATATTTAATTCCAAAATCCCTTTAATTTAATGAAATATAATTCTTAATTAAATAATAACTAAAAACGCTATTTGTACTTTAAAAACTATTTACAATGTATCAATGATGACAAAAAAGTATATTCATTATTATATACAAATATAATTTACATGAACATAGTACTAGCGATTTGTTACATAACCCCTTAAAACAACCTCATAAGAACTAAGGTTAAGGTGTGCGATTGTGACAGAATCTTCGGGTGGCTCAGATAACATTTCTCGGGTGGTAATATCTATCAACTTCCACTTTTCCTGTAGATAGTCTCGTTCAAGCTTGACATGATGAAGCTCAGCTTGGGCTTGGTGAAGATCGAAGCCCAAAGAAACCACCTCTTTTCCGAGCTCCGTAAAATGGACTTCGTATGGATCAATTCTACTATATGAGGCCATTCCTTCCAATGTCTGAGTAAATTGGGTTTGTTAAATCCTTATATTTATACTAATCATGTGATCACTATTCAACGGCTATAAAAACAACGGTCACAATTCACGACATTAAACCAAATAATTTGACATTTTATATAAATATTTTACATAAAGAGACATTTAACTAGATCAATAGGGATTTCCATTAATGAAACTTTGGGTCCTTACATTGAGTTTGGGGAATTGTTTTCCAGCGGCATGTTTCTATGGTTTTCCTTAGCTTCACATGTTTAACATGGGGTATCCCATGAGTTTAATGTATAATGGTGAAGGATTGAGATGATCGGAACACTGATGATAGTGGATCAGATTGGTACATCCCTATGAGGGAGAACCTAAGAGTCTTACTAGATGGGTTGACCATGAAACCCAATAAGGATAGATCTAAGGATGATTGGGTCATGAAAAAGGGGATTATTTGGTCCCTATAATGGGAACACCATGGTTTAACATTGGCTGGGATTGAACCTTGGGCGGCTTAGTACGAACCCTGTGTATAAGAATGGGATAAAAATCCTTGTAGTTCAAAGGCGGTGATGAATCATGGTGTACACAAAGGATAACAACCCAGAGACAAGTTGGGGATTATGCATGGTTAGAAGCCCATCACATTAAGAACTCTCTTGGTTGGATGGTTATGGATCATGTGGGGAATATGCTTGGCTAGCTTCCCGAGAACAATCATGATGCCATTTGGCTGTGGCGGCCTGGGTTGCAATGAGGATGGATGGTGGCAGGTTGAACAATGTGTATGGGATAAATGGGATGTACATGACAAAAATATGATGATGATGTTGGTATTTACCCTTATAGAGGTTTCCTACGTATCCCTGTGGATGGGAATCAATGTCCATGTAGTTCGATGGGGTGATGAGTGCCCAAAAGAGGCGGCTTGTATGAATGGATGCATGGATGAGACCTGAAGGATGTAGAACCCCCTGAGTTAAGGAATCACCTTCATGAAACACAAATGGTCATGGGAGAGACCATGATAGGACATAGGTGACTATCTTAACCCTTAGGGAGGCTTCCTACGTATCCCCATAATGGGGAATAAAAGTCCAAATTATTCAGGTTGGGGCATAGACTCATGGTTTACACAAAGGAAAGCAGTCTGAAGATATCCTTGGGGCTTACGAGTGGTTATAAGCCCATCACAATATAGGAACTCTTAGGTGGAGGAATATATAAATCATATAGATAAATAAAGTGGATATTTAAAGGAAAAGTGTATCATTGATGAATAATAATGTATTTAAAATTATATGTATTTAGATGAAAATGATTTTTTCGGTTATTAGGAAAACACACATTCGAAATAAGAAACATCCATGATCATTTTAAAAATATTAGAATTTTTTTTGATAAAGAAAAATAATAATTTATTTAATAAAACATGAAATGATGAATTTTTATAGATAATATAAATATGATATAATGATGTATTACCATTTTATGAAACATATATTGATATTTTGAAAAACATTTTTTACATTATAATAAAAACGGAAGTTATAAGTCACTTTTATGTGATATTTTTATAAATGGGGGAATTGAAAACATGTAAAATATTTAATTTTAAAAAATAATCAATAACGGATCTACGAAAATTTTAAAATTTTCTCACTTTAAATTATTGATAAGAAACCTTTTTGAAAAAGATATTCAAATACCTATTTATGAAAACTTTCATAATAAAAATACTAATTGTTTTAAATTTTTTAATTTGGTATAGAGAATTATTTGACTTATAGAAAATATTCCATATAATAATTCCCAATAATAATAGAGATAATTGGTGGGATATAATATATTTACATATATGAAATTTTTATTTACTAATAATGTGAGCTATTAATAAATTTATTACATGTTTATTTGTGATAATTTTTTTTATCAAAGAAGTTGATTTTTATAATGAGAAGTTATTTCCATAGGGAATAAAATGAATTACCTTATAAAATAGGGTAATGTTAGTATGAATGAAATATTTATAGGTATATTCATGTAATAATTTCATTGACCTAATAAATAAAAAAATTAGTATATGAGGCTCTTACCAAAATAATAATATAAACATTAAAATGACTTGATAAGAAGTTAATGAAGAGGAAAATGAATTATCATTAAATGGAATATATTTTAATTTTTAAAAGAAATTATGTAGAAAATATACCATATACAATAATATATTGTACTCAATATCAATCAAGATTAATGGATTTTAAAATGAGACAAAGAAACACTTACATTTTGAGTATCATATCGATGTAAACCACTTTCATGATCGGTATCTTTTGAATCAATGAAAATTAAATGAAATTGAATGATATGCCTCTTACAAATAAATTATTATAGAAAAATAATTTTTTTACTAATCATAGTATCTTAATGGTATCATGGTTAACATTAATAAAAAAGTCTCAATAAATTAAATTTTAGATAAAGATCCCCATACATTATTTCCACTCTTAGTTGGATGCACTATATGATCCTGTATAAGAAACAAAATTATCTAGATCCAAAATTTAAATACCATTCTCATTTATATAATTTTTTATCAACATTATTTTTTAAATATAATCTACATTTATATTAGTTTTCTATTACTTATTTTTGACATCATGTGTGCATAATATTGATAGTTTTGAATTGGTTTCATAATAGTGATATTCTAATTATTTTTATCAAAAATATCATTATAAAAAATTCATTTTTTAATATAATTTCTGACTAAACTGATTTGTTATGATTAAATTTTTGAACAAGATTACATTGGTAATTATAATAGAATATGGAATAGACATCAATGATTTTTTAGTGATCTTTTGCCTATGAATGGTGTTTTCATAATTAATGACATAAATATTTCTATAACTTTTAAATAAACAAAAAAACCATTATATGAATATATATATCATATGATAAAATTAATTAATTTTTCATAATCATCAATGATATAATCTCACATAATTGTTAAATTATGTTTTCAAACTGACCAAAACAAGAATATAACTTGATAATTAATGATTATGAGGTCATTTAGTTGAAATATCATTACAATAGTATAATAATGATATAATCAGTGTTTATTATTTTGAAACCTTTGAATAATGAATGATTTATAAGAAAAATTAACTGATATAAAAAATTTAAAAATATTGAATTAATGATTTCATCTTTTGTACTCTTATTTTTAAACTATTACGAACCAACCCTTGTCAACCATGAACCGGTCACCCAAGCCGATCTACGACATCGTCTGAAGGGTGTTCCAGATAACCATGTATAGGAAATTAGTGATGATCGTCAACAGATTGAACAAAGGGAATGATATCTCCCAATAATAAATAAACTAAACAATGGAAATTAACAAAACAACCAAATATATGTAACAATATCCAAAATGAGAATAGTTTATTCCAGAATCTGAAAACACAACCAAACTATACAATAAAACCCAAAATGAATCCCAAAAACCAAGTTCTCCATGTGAACGTTAGAGTCGCCATAAAATTCCAAGAACTAATATCACCCACAGTGATCAATATCAATATTAAATCCATAAGTAGAAGCTTAAAACAGAATAGAACTGTAGGCATGAGTATTAAAACTCAGTCACCTTTTCTAATAATCTATTACCAATACAAAACCTTTAAAATAATAGAATCATCAAATTCATGTTTGATATAAATTATATAAATTTAAAATTTTAATAATTTTCCAAATAAAAACCAAACACAACCCATTTCCCTCATTTTCCATTTAAACCAATAGTCTATTTCAAAAGAGGAGACATATGCATTTCAAAACCTTTTTCAAAACCATTTTCTAAAACTCGTAAAAATATTGTATAAATTTTTAAAGAAAAGATAACGATTAAGGAGAAAAGTACAATAATTATACAATAAGGGTAATGGAAGTATGAAAATACGGATAACCAAGACAAATGTTTCAAAATCAGACATTGTTAGAAAATGAGTGCCAATAAACATGGGTGAACCTAGGAGATCGTGAATAATCTAGAGTATAATAATACATGACACCCATCCCTAGAACCATTACTCACATTATGTAATCAAAAGATCTTACTCCTATCCAATGTATCTCAGGACAGTTTGAGGGGAAAATCACATATCAATAAACCCAATATATCCACCTAATATGGGCCTCCAAGTAGTGTGTTATCTATCATGTGTGGAAATCTTTCTTGGAAAATTATCTTACTATGTTTGTTTCCCATTCCTCATGTAAAAATGGTGTGATCCAACCGATTCCAACCAAAAATCCAGTCACATGCATATATAATAAAAAATACACAATAGGTCCCACCCCAATCCACTCCAAGGATCAATATATTTCCCTACAAATCATAATTCTTGAATGATTCCATGCAGATTTTCTCTCATTCGATAAGAAGTGCATGGGTTAAAAGGATTCCATAGCATCGACATCCCACCCATTCCCAATTCAAATATAACAAATGAAATTCTATTTTCCTAGGAGCATTTTCATGATAAAAATTTCCTCAATTTTCACAAAAATTCCCAAACAGATCTTTAATCAATTTTCACAAAACAATCACTCTAAAGAACCAAATCAACCATTCTAAAAGGGTGTAAACTCACCATTTTCCACTTTAAAATAATTTAAAAATTCTTTTAAACACTCAAATCAAACATTCACTCCAATTACATTTTTATAAAACTTTTAAATGGGCCATTAACCATTATCACATGCCATACCACATTTGAAATAAAATAAACATTCCTTTTTAAAAAAATTCCACTTAGGGAACCTATACAGGGAACCCAAAAAATCATCAAACACATCACCAATATATTTTCAAAACCGAAACATACTTTATATATCACAAATTTCCCATAAAACCCAATAATTCATTTTCTCAAACACTTGGTGTGCATAATATGACCAAAACAATACTATTTATCATAAAACAAGGAATCAATGACTATTTTTCACACCCAAAAATAATTCCAATTACCATATATCAATATATAATATTTATGGAAGGTACAAATTGCATGAAATCAATTATTCTCAAATTAAAAATGAATGTTCAAGGTAAACCTTCCTCAAATCAATAGTGCATCAATGTAAAACCAAAAATGAACCATAAGGATTCCAAGAGCCATGATCAATGAAGAGGAACCCTAAACAAATCATATAATTTTGCACCACCATTAGTATGAAAAATTATCCAAGCATTGCCACTATGGTTAGAGGATAAATAGAAAATTGATGAAAATAAATGGAAAAATAGAGGTGATCCTAAACCATTCAAACAGGTTGAAATTCCCCCCGAAACCACCTAGAAATCCTCTTGGATGGATTGGGAGGAGCCAAAAACAACCATAGGAGGAGTTTAGGTCATAGGGTTCGAATAGGGTTGCCTAAGGGAAGAAATACCAATTAAAAAGTAGGAGAAAACTAACAAATTCCCTTTCCCATGAGGGTTTCAGGGTATGCTCGCATGGTATAACAAACCATGCACAAACCATGAATTCTCCTATTTTCTAGTGCGGCTGGTCTACACACTTTGGCTTTATCATTATTTAAACCATGCTCAAATCATGTGATTCCCTTCACACTTACCCGCACCATTAAACTAACTATGCACCTTAACCATGCGACCTAGAAAAAGTCCTCAAAATTCTACCTTTTCTCACCAAAACTAAACTAAATAAAGGGGATAAACCATCCATCAAACATAAACCATAAGAACGTGTCACTTTGAGTGTTGAATGGTCATTTTCCATGCCAAATCCTCCTAATTCCATTCACAATAACCAATAATAGGTCAGAAAACCACCCAAAACATCTAAAAAATAAATTTTAAATATGGACCACCTAAAACATAGTAGAAAAACCAAGATCTAAAGTGTACTCTAGAATAATAGCTGAAAACAAAAATCAAAGTGTGAAAATTATCCTCACCGTAATTCTTTCCCATATTTAAAATCCCCAACAATTTCTAGTGTATCTTTCAATAACTAAGGATTATAAAAACTACATATCCAACCCATCGATCTAAAAACATCCCAAAAAATTAAAATGTAACTTATCCCTCTTTCCTGAAAGAGACCAAAAAACTAGAACTATTTCATGAGAATAAACATGAAATTAGAACCACAAACATCAAAACAATCATTTGAACAGAATCATTAGGCGCACTCCAAAAAGACTAGTGTTTACCTAAAATCAAAATAAAACACAAAAGTAAAACAATTTTAAAAGAAATCCATGTCAACCGTACTAACACAAAAAAACAAAAAAAAAACCACCTTCAGGGGGAGGCTCAAACATCCTCTCCACCCTTTGAAGAAACATATTACCAGTTTCTCATTGAATACTTTTCAATGAGACCAATGGTGGTGCTCCCCACCATTAAGAACTAATGAGATTGAAAAATATATAAAACATCCCCATATGGACCAGAAAACCCAACCATATGGGGAGGAGAGGGAAGGGGAAAAATGATTGGAATACTAATACCAAAACGGAAACGTACCCCTACTCATAACCAATTGAAGACCACAAAAAAAATCCCTAACTAATTCACATGGGTGATCCATGCAAGGACACTGATTGGAAACTAGCATCCATGAAGGAATAATCATAGACATTGTATGAAGGATAATTCCATCACACTCATTGAAATAAGAGGGAATATTTAGTGATATAGAGTCCATAATAGAAACATAGAAAATTCATCACCGTAATGTTGGAAATTAAATCATAGGCAAACTCTCCACACCCATGGGGTTCCATACTATAATCTAGATTCACTCTGCGGCCTTTGTCTAGAGATCTGATGTTTGAATCATACATTGCCTCGTAATCAGGAGCTACTAATCCCTAATAATAACTCCTTCTTTTAGGTCCACGAGTAAGAACAAAGCACTCTATAAAGGAAAAAATATTATAACTGAACACAAAAATCGATTTATCAAATAAAACACTTTTACAAAAACAATGATGTGGAATATGCACACACCATTTTCTCTCACTCTGAACAAGTAATATAATGGCTAATGTAATCAAATATTCATAGAAAATAAAATCATGCCCAACTATTATAACCGATAGAAACACTACTAAAGGATGACTCATAAATTTATTCCAAATAATCTATATACTCTAATAAAAAGGTTGTGGTACCCTTTATGGAGGTTTATTTATCTTTTGAAACATTCGAATATAATTCTTAATTTGATCAAATGGGAGTATTTCTAATGGGGGACCACAAATAGACACACCAGTAGCATTCATCAAATATCTTTGGGGTGAAAATTGAGAAATAAGAAAAAAAAGAGCTCTATCGAAACTATCTCATGAATAAAAACTCATATAGAATAAACACTAACACAATGGGAAACCAGATCAAAGATTCCCAAAACCATTGTAGAAAACCTATAAACCCTACTTCAGAAACCAAGTTACCAACATGATTTCAAATCAGGAAATAACATCAGAAATACCTCAAAATCATTTGAAAAATATGTAAAAACAAGACATATAACCATTGGCATACAAATCACAAATATAGAAAGCATAAAATCATATTTCAAAAATAAAAAAAAACATAGTTAATTTTTTCACACTCACTAATGGTGTTTCGTAGAGTTTCAATAACATGAACATGTACATGCCAATTCATTCCCATATCAACTATTCCAATAATAGGCACACATCAACTATACTAATCATGGGAACTTTTCAACCACATCATCATCCGACCACTTCCCACACATATCCATGCAAGTGAGAACCCATGGAATTAATCAATGGTCAAAAAAAAATTTATTTTCCCAAAAAATAATCATACATCCTAAGAAAAAAAAATTAAATATACCGTTCAATGGATCACTAATCACTAAGTCATAAATCATTTTTAAGATAACTGTTTCGGTCCATTTCATTATGTTTAAAAAAATCACATGAATTCCCATCAAAAAATTAGCTTTGTTTCATTGAAAAAAATTTATAGATGAACAAACAATCCATTTCCATCATAACCATTTGATTAAAAATCACCCCATTTCATTAAAAAAAATTACAATCAAACATAAACTTTACATAATACACTTTCAATAAACCATATGTCTGGATTATAAATTTACAATCCCATTAAATCATTTACACATAAACCAAAGGGTTCATATTATAAAAAATCATTTACTAATGTTTTCCTCAAGGTCATATTCTTAAAATAAGTTATCCAATTTCAAAAAATTCAAACATTATCACTAAAATCCATTATTTCCCAATTCCAAAAAATAGTTTTCAAAATAAATTTTCAGAATCAAAGAAGACCGAAAACAGCTCACAAGAAGAAACTAGTATCGATGGTGACTTGACTATATGGTTGGAGGGAATATGACAAACATGCCACAATCACATAGAGCCTTCTAGGAATATCCCCACGATTCCATGACATGTGAGCTCACAAAAACAACTATACCCACTCCCTTTTTATATCCCAAACACCAAAAAAATACAGAAAGACCAAAGAAACAATAAAAAACGGACTTCCCATAGAAACATGAGGATCCAAATGAGAAAAGATTAATGAAATCCTTCCCATTTCTACCTCATGAGTCCCAACAATCTTATTCCATCTAACTTTTCATCACCATGTAACAAAGGGTGTTCTAAAAAGAAAGTTACTTTAAATAGACTACATTCCCTAATACCATTTTGTCATGAAAAAACCGGGGTTGATCCTGGACCAATCACATGAGCTGATCTATGACATGGCTCAAAGGGCATTACTGATCCCCAAGGGTTATAATGTAGTATTGGGAATCATAATAGTGATAAAAGGGAATGATTTATCCTAATAATAAATAATCTAAATAATTGAAATAAATATAGCATCCCAATTGATATAAAAATATCTAAACTTAAAATCTATTATACCATAATCTGATAATACAACCAAACTTTACAATAAAACCTGAACTGAAACCTGAGAACCCAAAATCTCTATGAGACTCTGAGGGTCACCATTTGATTCCATGTACCACTATCACCCGCTGTGATCGATACTAATCTAAAAACTTATAGTAGAAGCTAAAAAAATGAACTATAGACATGATTATTAGAACTCAGTAGGTTATCCCTATAATCAATTTTTAATTCACATACTTTAAAATAAAACAAACATCAACTTCTTATTTGAGATACATTATATAATGGTAAACTTCTAATAATTTTCACAATAAAAATGAATAACAGTCTATAGACATCATTTTTTAATTAAAACCGTAGTATTTTTAAAAAGTGGTTCCATATGAATTTTTGAAAATTTTCCAATACATTTATCCAAAATATTCAAAAGTTCTTATAAACATTTCTATGAAATCATCATGCTCAAGTGTAAACATACCATAATCATATAATAAGTTAATTATATTTATTCACATGAGGATAAATATGCAACATATGTCACAATCATACTATACAAAAAACTATGTGCCAATAGACATAGGTGAACCTAGGATATCATGAATAATCCAGAACATATGGATAACTAAGGCCCATCCCCAGAAGCATGACTCATATGGTGAAATCAAAATCACCCTAAATACTCCCATCCACCATAGCTCAGGACAGATTGAGAGGAAAACACCATAGCAATAAACCCAATATAATTACATATTATGGGCCTCTTTATAGTTCATAATCTAGCCATTGCACTAAGTGTTCTCGGAAAATTCTATCATTATGCCATTTTCCAATGCATCATGAAAAAGGGAGTCTTCCAACAGATAGAGACAGAGCATCCAATCACATGCATATATAATAATAATAATTAAACAACAGGTCTTATACCTATCCACTCTAAGGTTCAATCTCTTCACATATTACTCATAATTCATAAAGGTGTCCATACTGAGGATCTATCATTCAATAAGAAGAACATGGGTCATAAGGATGCCAACACAATTTAATACAACCCATTTCATATTCATATATAAACAAGGTAGTTCAATTTTCCCATGAGATTTTTCATGATAAACACTTCCTATATTTTCAAAAAATTCCCAAACGAGCCCTTATGATTTTTTTTCAAAAAACCATCACTATAGAAGAACCAAATACACCATTCTGAAAGGGTGTAGTCTAAGCATTTTCCACATAGAAATAATTTAAATAATATTCTAAACAGTCACATTACAATTTCAATCCAAAACCATTTTTTTAAATCTAAACTGGCGATTAACCATCATCACATGATAGATCACATTTTAAATCTAATTAAAATTCATTTTTAAAACAAACACAACTTGGGGATCCAATACAAGGAACCTAAAAAATAATTTAACAAAATGACCAATTTATTTAGAAATCCAAAAAATACGTTATATTTTAAAAATCACTCATAAAAGAAACCTAATAATTTTTCCAAACTCTTGGTGTGAACAATATAACCAAAACAATACTATTAATTACAAAACAAGGAAACAATAACCATTTTTTCACCAAAATAATATTCCAAGGATCATATATCAATATTTAATCTATATAGAAGGTTTAAAAGGCATGAAATCCACGATTCATAAATTAAAAATGAATGTAAAGTGAATCCTACCTCAAATCCATGGGGCATCAATGATGCAAACCCAAATGCGCACCACTAATGTTCTATGATCCAAGATAGATCAAGAGGAACCCTACATTAACAAAACCCACAATTTTGCACCACCCTATGTAAAAAAATTGGAAAAACATGGCCACTAGGTTTAGAGGGGAAAATTAAAATGGAATAAAATAAAATGAGAAAGGGAGGGGAGTAATAACGTTTCAAACTAGGTTAAGATTCACTAAGAAATCTCCTTGAAATACACTTGGAGGGACTTGGAGGAGCCAAAAATCCCCATGGGAGGTGTTTTGGTCAAAGGGTTTGAATGAGAAAGGTTAAGGGAATAAAATCCAATTAAATATAATAATAAAATCCCAAAATACCCTTTCTAGAGTTGTTTTTTGGGTTAGCTCACAAAATTTAACAAACTGTGTGAAAAATGTGTGATCACCCACACTATTGTGCTACATGGGCTATAAACATTGGATGCATGGTTAGTTAAACCATGCACAAATAATGTGACCCCCCTACACACTTACTAGAATGGTTAAACTATCCATGTTCCATAATTGTGTGGCCTAGAAAAATTCCAATGAAATAACCCTTTCATCCCCAAAACTCATCTAACCCAAGGGGATTAACCAACCAACAAACAGAACCAAAAAAAGGATTCCATTAGAAGTGTTAAAAACTAATTTTCCAAGACACCTCATCATAATACATTTAATAATAACCATGAATAGGTCTCAAAACCTCCAAAACATAAAATTTAAATATAGAACACCTGGAACTCAGGAGAAAAACCAAGAGCCAAAAGTTAATCCAGAAAAAAGGATGAAAACAAAAATCTATGTGTGACATAAACAATGGAATTAACCTCATTCATGTTTTGATAATATAAATGATAAGATATAAAAATTTTCATAACATAACATTAAATATATAATAAATATCTTATCTATCAATAAAAACCATTCCTATAACCATTCCTGAATGGTTTCAATGAAATACAGAATACAATGTTCCTTGGAGCCAGTAGATCAAACACACTCATGGATGATGATTTCATTTTCCATATAATTTGAATAAGAGTAATATTTTCTTATCATTAAAACATATAAATTGTTCCATAATTTTCTTAATTATATGTGTAATTTCATATTTGTACCCTAGATGTAAGGTGGTGAAGGAAAATCAACATGTTAGTTTAATGAGGTGGTACTTCACAAAACGTAAGAGTGGAAATATATTTTTCCATTAATAGAAAATGGAAAAGTGGATAATGCCTACCACATCATTATAAAAACATAAATTAAAATAATCATAATGATTATACAACTTTAATATGATGTAATGGTGTTTCATAATGATGAAGTGCACATAATAAAATATAAAAAAAATAGAATTGTAAATTTATAACTCAGTTCTTGTATTATCTCATTTACAAAAGGGGATAATCCTTTAAGGGATTGTTTTTTTAGAATACCAAGTTGTCCAGAGTGAGTAAATCAAGATGTGTGATCATTTGAGTTCCCAAAAAACATTCTATTTTAACAAATTTAAAACTAAATCCCCAAAATTAAAAAAATCCATGTTAATCAAAATAGTATAATAAATTGTTTTGATCATTTAAATAATTTTATAAAGGAAGACTAAGGATCAGTTAAAATAATATTTGAAATATATTTATATTTTTAAATCAAATTACATAATAAAAAAATTATATAAACCCAAATTAATAATATCTATTAAATTAATGTTCTGCTAAATGATCTAAATAACCAATACAGTTATTACTTTGAAATGTAGAAAATCAAAACCAATAAAACATATACCAAAATAAAAAAGGGGTTTACTCTCAAATCGAGACATAATATCTCCACATGGAAATGAACTACTAAAAAAGTATATTAATTAATCATCTTTATCCAAAACTTGTATTGGGTTTTAAAATTAATTAAACATAATGATATCTGTGATCAATGCCTCTTCCATAGTTGCATGTGAGAATAAAGAAACAATACCAAGTCACTCTAGAACTCTACAATAGCTGTAGTGAGTGTAAAAAAGTGAAATGTTATGAATTTTTATCATTCTCACTATAGTAAAATATAGGAGACATTGAGTATAGATAAACAATATAATACAACCCACAGAAAAAATGTAATGCATAAATAGTATAAAAATGATTACTGATTAGAATAAGTGGCGTTTCATAGTCTAAATAGCTTCAGATGTTAAAAGTTCCTTGTATTTTTTATTTTGAGGAGCTTCAAAATGTTTCTAATAAAAATTTCCGGAAAAAAGGGTATAAAATATTTTTTAAAAATTCTCATGTATTATATCTATAGATATCTAGGGCCCTTCCACACAATAGTGCATTATATTTTTTTTGTGGTTCAACATATGAAAGATTGTGGTCAAATATATATTCAACAAACCATTTTCACCCTCTCAAAAGATAATTCTATAGAATATATAACTCTATTGGTCCAAATATATGTTCGAAAATAATAATTAATATATTCGGGATAGTAGTACAGAGCACTAAATCAAGAATTTATGGTTCTTCTTCATTGCATTCTTAGAGTGGTTTAGGAATACTAATTATGAAATCCATGTCAGGCATGTTAGAATTTAATTTTATAAACTATAAATTCAATGAATTGAATTCAAATAAGATTATCTAAATATATTATGTATATTTATAGAAGTATATACTTTCTAAAGGTAGATCACCAATTTAGTAACATTGATTCATTGTAGCCCAATTTATTGCTATATTTATCAATATTAGATTATATGAACTAGTGGTAGATCTAATCAATGGTAGATCTGATAAGATCTTGATCTGTCAATGAGATAAACTCTAGAATATCATTATACTAGATCATTGGAATATCTAATAGTTTGTATATCTTTCAATGGTGGATCATTCAGAATAGTGGTATATTTGATCAGTGGTATACATGATCGTCAGTACATCTATTGAATTAGTAAAATATGTCCTCGAATTTAGATCTATTCTATTAGTTGATATTTTATGATGTTATATTTTATGATTGTATATAATTTTTAACTAATGGTAGATTATTACTTTACTAGTTTTGAAAGAAAAATTACAATGAATATGATTTCCTATTATAAAATTTTCAATTATTAAAAACGTAAAAATATTTTTTGTGAGCATTAATATATGGATATCGTGATAATATTTCCCTTTTTCCAATAAAAAATAATGGAATTCATATTCATTCATATGAAAACAATATATATATAATTATTGATGAATATATGGAATATTATTTTTAACATCGTAAAATATCAATTTGATAAAGTGATTTAGTCATACATAGAAAAGAATTATAGTCTTGAATTACAATACATGATTGCTCCCCTATTTGGATTATCAAAATAATAATAAAATAATATTAAATATTAATATAAAAATAAATAAGAATAATAGCCAAATAAATAGATAAAGAGGAAGAAAAAATAATCTTCAATGGAGATAAGAGTCATTAGAATACATCCCAATAAATAATACAAGGAAGAAAATGAGAGCGCCATCAACGACTTATCCAATTCAGAATCCCTCTCAACTAGATGAGATGAAGGATTAACATGGTCATGTCCTTTTCCTGAGATATGAGGTTTGGAGGTAGAGGATGAGGTTGTATATGTTGTCTAAGGATGCTCATGGATGAAAACTGGGTTGAGATGCTAAAAAACTTCAATAAGATACATTCTAAAAGGATAAAACTATGAAGGAAGAGGTGTAGAATAATGTGATTATGTGAATTTAGTCAAAGGTAAATCTTTAGGTTCCACCACTTCAGTCTAAGATACATACAATAAATACTTCATCAAGTTTAATGAATACATACTGATGTTTCCACCATGCACCATTAGTGTGAAGAAACCCTTCTTCTACTCTAAAAAATTTTGAGCAAAGAGGACAAAACTTTGAGTTGGTTAAATTTAAATTTGAAGGCCCTGCTTAGGGGAAACAAATTTAAATTTTTATCAATAAACATAAATGTTGAATTTTCCACATTCATGGTTTATGTTATAAAAAGGAATATTTTTTTGTCTTTAGTGATAGTCTCTCTATAAAATAAATATTCATTCAAACACTCACAAACCAATTTATAGATGATAACAATGTGGAACATTATTTTTAGAAGAACCTCATAATGGGATATAGTGAGATCACCCGATATAGAATTAAATTATTCCCCCATAATAGTTCTGATCATCTCAACATTAACATAATATGGAGGTGCAGGAGAAGTGGAAGTAAATGTACCAGATTTTAGTAATATATCCAAACTATACTAAAATGATTCATGGCTTCCATCAATGTTTCTTCCTAGATTATTTATGATGACCTTGAATTCTTTTATATCAATAGATAATATCCTATACTCTATTTACACTTATTGAATCATCATGATCGGTTTAGGATAAATATGGAAGATAACTAACTTAAAGATATATAATGTATCTACATTACTATTCTTTGTTACCTAAGGAAGTGTAGATATAAGGAACCCGATAATATAAAAATAGTCCTCTATTTGAAATTATCCAAATCATCTTTAGTAACAATATCTAAATGTAGAGAAGAACAATATAGAGGTGATGTAATTCTCTCATGAAAACTACCTCTATATTCCCAAAAATAGGATAATGAACATCTACCAGAAAAGAATCCAACTACCCAGCCTCATTAATTTTCTCCCCTATAGATCCCTTGGGATTTCCTTCCATGAATAATGATAGAAATTCTATCATTATTTTGTTGAAATCCATTGTTATCATTATCTCCACTATCCTCACCCTCTATATCTAAATCAGGGTAAGATATTCCTAATAGCTAGAACCATGAGTTGGATCCTCCCTAAATGGAGATTCATCCATATTTGTAGCTGAAAAGATGGTTTATCCCAATGAACTAGTTTTTTAATAGAAGAGACCATGGATTTCTCCCCATCAACAGGTTATCTAGACTCATCTCTATAAGAATATTCATCGCTAACAGGCTAAAGAAATCTATATCTATCGTCTTTTACATACCTACCTAAAGCAAAAACAAATAGAAATGGATATGACTATTACATCTCAACAATATAATATTCATCACCGTGTCATTGAGAGGCTTGAGTTCCATCAACATTTTCATTTTTATATCCACAAGGACCATATAAAACATTAACTACTTCCCTTCATATATATAAAGAACACTAAAATATTTCTTCTCTTGAGACTTTGGTATATTCTTATTCACATACAATTAATAATCCATCTCTTTGAGTAATATAAGTATAGTGTCTATAATCCCCACAGTAAACTTTGGTAATCTTGACGACATCCATGCCAATACCTTCCTTAGTTGAAATAGCTAATTCTTATTCTATTATTTCATCTTCCCCTTATACTTCCAGAACCTCCATAGAGTAAAACACAACATCATCTAGATCTAATTCAGGATCAACAATATCTTTATGAATTATAGGGTGCAACACATGATTGAAATCCTCATATATCTTGTAATTTTCCCCCACACATTTCATTAACTGCATATTCTGGTTTTCCTTCATCCTCTTATAGGTAATATTTCTCAGACAAAAAAAAACATAATTTTTACTACTTATTCATCCACCTCTACTAATCCCTTGGCTTCCCACATGGCTTAGATCATCTTAGCATAGATGAAGGATTTTTATCGACATGATTTCTTTGTCATATCCCTCATATATACCATTAAATATCTTGATAGGTTTCCATCATCCGATATTTTCATAGAGAAAAAAATAAAAAATACATGGTAATCATCATTCTAATGAACTATTTAATGGGACAAAGCATGTGATGTATGAATTTAAATACTAATCTACACTCCCCATCAAGTTCTGTAATAGTAGTTCTTTTCACTACACCAATTCAATCAGTCTCTAGAGGATAATTATTTTATACAGATAATTCACTATTACATGTAATAGATCCATAAAAGTCATAAAACATACCTCTTTGAGGTAAATTTATATATATTCCATCTTATTTGAATAAAATTTGAAATGTTTTTCATCAATCATAATTCTAATAACATTAGTATTCTTCCCAAAACTATACTATTCATATTAAAAGAATTGGTGAAAAAACCTGGAAAATAATTCTCATTCATTACATGAAACCAATAAATATTTAATTGGTTATGAATCAGCTTATTCACTAAATAGTGCTCAAAATTATACATTCATAATCTATTAATTTCAATATAAAATCTACATGTATTGAATGTTGCATGTTATTTGGTTTGAAATCTATAGTGTAGATCAATTCACCTTGAGACTTATTTATATTGTGAGATCCTTCATGTGATGACACATAAATATACTTAACTCTACAAATTTCAATAAATTCAATGGAGGGTGATGAGTGCAAGGAAGGCTTAATATTGGGAGAAAAAGGAAGATAAAAGGTTCAAACCGAGGCACGACAGATGGTGTTCCAAAAAAAATTCAGGATTGATTTTATCATTTTAGATTTGGAAACATAAATTGGAATAAAATATACATAAATAAATACAATAAATATTTAAACATAGAAAATAGTACTGGTAGAAAATAAAACAATGACTAGACTAGATGATCTTTCAAATGAGGATCTTCCAATAGTAGATCGCCCAATGGTGTATCATGCGAAAGAGGATCACCCTACGTTGGATCACTAACATTGGATTGTTAATATTGGATCACTCAATAGTGGATATTAAAATGATGGATCTTAAAATAGTGGATCATTTAAAGGTAGATCACCCAATGGTGGACCACCCAATCTTGGATCACCCAATGGTGGATCACAAATGGTGGATTACCAATGGTGGATCACCCTACAGTGTATATTTGATGATAAAGGATTATCCATGGTTTATCATTAATAGACCATTTATGATATAACATAATCTCTTAGAATTTAATTTATATGTAATTATTTTAGAAATATGATGTTCATTTCTAATGAATTTAACATTTATATCACCTTTTAGATGTGATATCTCAAAAAGTGATTTCTTATATCATTATGTTTTTTCATAGATTGAGATGTGGGATTCATGGAAATATTTATGTCACTCATATTATTAAATTTTTTTGAGAATTGTATAAATTGGTACTTATAATATTATAAAGAGTGTTTCATCCAACTAATATGAGCATAATAACATCATGTAGTTATATATTCATCCAAAGTAGTAAATAGTGCGAGAAAATTATTCTTTTTACAAAACTATAATACTTGTGATTTTCCCAATACATGAATTCTTCCAAATTTACTTTATATATATATTAAAACCAATAAAATTAGCTTATCAATAACTAATTATTAATAAATCATTTCTTCTAGGATAAAAAAGTAAAAGATTGTTTGTATAGTTGAGGTATTAGAAAACTCTTTTGACTGTAAGTAAATTCACTACATTGGAAATAACCTCTCTGTGAATGTATCCTTATGCAACCAATATAGCATTATTTCATACTATAGTTCCTGATGAATCAATGTTGTTCCTAAAACACCATTTATTTCAAGTGTATTTATGTCTACTTACTTGTTCCCAAACTCTATTTCTTTCAAATTTATTAACTTATTCATGAATTTCCATAAAAAATTCATCTGTAATAGTTTCATTGATGTTATTAGTTCGTGGATTCAAAAATAAATCTTTCTACACAACCATATTTCTATGAGAATAACTAATTTGTGTACCTCTATCTAGGTATATAACTATAAAATCTAAATCATGGTATTTAGGAGTCCTTACTATTCTTGACAAAGAATGATGTGTTTTCTCATTGACCTTTATAGGATTGGGATTTGGTTGTTCCTTAGAACATGATGTTTTTTTTCTTGTTTTATAGAACATCTAGATGGCTTGAAATTTATACATATAATTGATATGTCCTATTCTGGAATTTATATAGGGGGTCTTAGGATCATGTGGATCTATTTCATCAAATTTGATATGTACATATTTTTCCACAACCATATAACTTTTATTAAACACCCTATATGAGTTACTATATGTTTAATATCCATTGAAAACACCTTCATCACCCTAGGAAGATAATTTCTCAAGATTATCCTATGTATTAAGAATAGTGGCTTTGAAACAAAAAAGACTAATTTAATTAAACTTTGGTTTTCTTACATTCCATAATTCATATGAGGTTATTTTTAAGAGTGGTATAATTAAAACTCTAATAATTATGTAACATGTTATATTCACATCTTCTTCCCAAAAGAATATAGGTAATACATAGTCATTGAGAATAGTTTGGCCAATTTTTTGAGGGTTCTATTTCTCTATTCTACTACACCATTATGATATGGGGTCCTAAGGAAATTAAATGTATGATTATAGAAATTTATTGAAAAAAATTGATTCAAAATAATTATTTTCAAACACATGACTATGATCCCTTATTAATGTATTAATTCTATTTCCACAAAAATTTACTAAAAATTTACAATATTTAGAAAAATTGTCACAATATTCTCTTTTGTGGCCAGAAAGAATACACACGTATATCTACAAAAGTAATATTCTAGAATATAAACACAATTATTCCCATTTATGATAGAAACTTTATATGGTCTAAATAATCAATGTGAACAAAATATAGGGGATGGTATGACGGAACATATTTCTTCGATTTGAAAGAGATTTTGGGTTTTTCCCTTTTAGGCATGGGTTAAAAACATTGAAATTTGGGAATTATATTTTAGGTAGATCCCTAAGTAACCCTTTCATAATAATATTTATACGTTAATTAATATTATAATGGCATACTCTCCTATAAGAAAAAAAATATTCCTCATAAATTTTACATCGATGGAAAATGATTCGAGAAAACAAGTAATTTAAAAAAAGGAAACACACTATCATTTTTTCAATGTAGTAAAAAATAAAAAAAATTTAGAATCAATAAAATTTTAAGAATTATTTTCAAAAATCACATGAAACCATCATCACATCAATCTATTATAAAAAGAAGGTTTTACTTTATTACATCTACAAATAAAACATCATAAATTAATGAACTGTAATAGTAAAAGATTCAACCAATTCCAATTACCTTTCCTTTTCCATTGTAACCAAAAGTTACATGTCCAAAATCAACCACGATAATGTTATTGAAATGTGAATACTTCCTAATAATGTGTTAGGAGAATCCAATATCTAGACACTATATATTCTTACTGGATCTCTTCGATAATGATTCCTACAACATGGATTTGGACAAAAAATTATATTGGTACCTATATTTATATGGGTTTATAATTTTTTGTTATAAAAAATTACCAATCCATAATTCTCTCACAGGTTTCATGTAATAATTTCATAAACAATCAATAGTAAAACATTTTTTAGTTTAGAAGAATTATAATTATTAATAGTTTTAGTAGAACTTGAGGTCATAATGAACTTATTTTTAACAATCCTTTATTTTCTAGGATAATATCCAACTCATTTAGATTATTTAGGTTCTATTTTTATTCCATTAACTGAGGTATGAGTATTTACATCATTGATAAATCTCTCCAAATCCAATATAAATTTATAAATGGATAATTTTGAATCATTATTCTCTTTTAGTAATTGAATTTTTTTTACCTACACTAATATCATTTTAAAATGAAAAGTCAAGGCATTTTATTTCTTTAAAAATTTATTATTATATTTATTTTTAATTGAAGTAATCTTCTACCATATTATAGTATTTAAATATTTATAAATTAGAGATTTGTTCTTCCCTATTTTCATATATATAAGGATGTGAAATATTAATAGAAGATGTAGGAAAAATACTAGATAACTCAAATGTGTTTGATATAAAACCAATGTTGCCTCTATTATGGTTTTTTTCTTTTATTTAATATCATTCACTTATGATATCCAATAAATCGCTACATCATTATTTCATAAACTTATTACACCTCTTCTATATTTTATCATATATATTCTTCAATTTTTACATAGGAAATTCATCTTCCACATGACATTTTCTCATTCATTCATAGCAGACTATTTTATTTGTAGTACCATCCTTCTTCCAGTATTTTAAAAAATTAGCACAATTTCTATTCTTTAATTTATAACAAGGTTTCCTAAATAACATCATCTTTTTTCATAATTTCATGTGTATTCAATCCAAGTGATCCATTTCTTCCTAACTATCAGTAGGTGACCCTTCATCACTTGAGTTGTCAGCTTTGATCTTCTAGTTTTTGGGAATATGTTTAAATTATATAGAATTTCTCTTTGATTCATCATATTATTATATATTTACTTTTAGTTTGTCTACATGTATCATGATCCTTTGTATAATCTCTTTAACATGAAACTTACATAAATCTCATTACTCTAGAATTGACATTTACGTTCATCTCCATCTATTTGGTAAACATCTTAGAAGGGGCATCACTTGATCTTTATCAGAAATTGGTTTACCTAGTTAATGCATCATGTTAAAAATCAAATATAAACACAGTTACATATCAAGAATAGGATTCTTATCATTTATCTTAATATTATCATACATTTATTGAATTTTTTAAGCACATTTCTTCGAAATTAAAAGTTAACTCACAAGAATCATCTAAAGTATCCAAAATTAAAAATGAATTTGTATAGGAAAAAGTTATGTTAAAATATTTATCTCCTACATGAAAAGTTATAAAAATAAAATCTTTTCAATTAGTATTTTAAATTTCTTATAGTAGGATAACATTATTCATCTCTATTAGTTTTTTTGTTCATATTTTTCTTTTATTAAAGCCCAAATTTAAAACCTCATACTTTCAATATGTATATTCATTTTAATATACCAATGATCATAGCTTGTTCCATTAAATTAAACGGGTCGATTTTTATAATATACCTATTTTCTATTTTTATCCATACGGAACAACATTTGAAAATTATAAAAATTTAAGATCTTTAAAGTACAACTATATCACCGTTGAAACGATATTTGAAATCCTTTGATAACAAATGTTAGTGAGACTGATTAACTCAAGAGTGGGGTGAATTGAGTTCCCAATAAAAATTTATATTTAAAAAAATTTAAAATTAAATACATAAAATTAATAAAAATTTCAAGATAATAAAAAAATTATTGAAGATTTATCATTAAAATAATTTCTCAAAGAGGGGTTCATGATCAGTTAATGTAATTTAGAAATCACTTTATCTTTTGAAATATAATTACTTAATAAATCCCATTATATAAAAAAATTAATAAGAACTATTAAATTAAAATATTTTTCAATATTTAAATAAAAGATAAAATTTTATCCATGATATTTAGAAACAAACTAGTAATACATAAAAGAAGAATAAAACAAGGGGTTCAATCTCAAGTCAAGATAGAGTCACTTCCACTTAGAAATAACTTGATTCCAAGAAGTTTATTAAACAATAAATCTAACTCAAAACCTATATCAGGTTTTAAAATTAGAAGAAAAAAAAGTTTTTATAGGCTCAATGTCTCTTCCATAGTTAGACATTGGAAGAAATGAAAAATATCAGCTAACTTGAGACATATTATACACTATTCATGGGTATAAAAAAAATTGAGAAAGTGTGTCAAGAACACTTTAGATTGGTACACTATATAGTTTTTACAGATGAACATTATAATACAACACAAACAACAAATGTAAATCATAATATAATATGATTAGAGGTTAGATGAATTTATGTTGCTTAGTCTAAATAGCCTCAGATGTTCAATGGTCATCATATTGGCCTTTTTGAGGAGATCAAGTAGGGTTCCCTAAAAATTTTCATGAAAATAGATCATCATAGAATCCTAAAAAATCCTCATGTTTTCAATTTATAGATTTCTATGGTCCTTCTCTAAAAATGTGTATTATGAATTATATATGATTCGTTGTATGAAGCATTTTTTTCAAATGTATATTCGACACACCATTATTCTCTCCCGCATGAGAGAGTTTTGTAGAATATATAACACTCCAGGTAAAAATATCTATTCGAGAATTATAATTAATATATCATGGTTCTTAATACTATGAATCCAATCAAGAAACTATAAATTTTTCTTTAATGCATATATTGTGTGGTTTATGAATAATGACACTTAAATCTATGTTTGGATGTCATCACAAAATTACTTAAACAAGTTCTTGAATGAATTAAATTTTAGTATGTGTATCTAGATAGTAATTGTAGAATACTAATAGAAGATCCTTAGAAATGATATATCATTCCAACGGTAGCACATATAGGTAGTATCACCAACCAGAAGTAGATCATTTGAACTATTGCTAGATATGAGTAGTGGTAGATTTAATATGTGGTAGATCGGCTGAACGAGTAGTATATTTCATCAGTGGTAGATCTAGTTGGGAAATAGATCTTACCTGTTGATAGATGTGGTAACTATAGATCTTATTAATCCAATATTAGATTAGTACTTTAGCATGTTTGATCACACAATTACTTATAATATGATTCACTATTATAAAAAATTTAACTTGTTAGAAACATTATAATCATGTTTTGAATGATTTCAAATAATGATTTGATAGAACACCATAATCTACTCATGGTGTTTATGAAATTTTTATGAGTGATTTTGATAAATTATAGGCTGGTTAAGGTGGGTTTTGGAGTGGGTTGTTGTGAAGAGAGGATCTCCTCAATTATAAGTGAAAACACAGGATATTTATGTAAATACCCAAAACAATTTGAGTAATTTTAAGTCACTTTCAATGAATTTTGCTCCAAAATTGAAAATAAATTTTAAAGGAAAGTGATAAGTCTGATCATGGACTCAAAAATAGATTCCCACACATATTTTTTATATTTTTGAGGTATTTTGCACTTGGATTATTTACTTTTACCATTTTAGTAATTACCAAGGTAACTATATTTCACCACAGGTAACTTATCATTTATTCTGAAAAAATAAAATTGACCTTATTAAATATTTTAGGCCTATTTATTTCCATTTTTCTACAAATGTTATTTGAATCAGTTTCTGAAACTGATATAAAATAATTTCAAAATACTAAATGTATAATGTAACAAATATACATTTTTTAATATAAATCATGTGATCTAAATTTCAAATATGGACATTTAAATTGAGAAAATAATTATTTATATTATAAATTAACTTATAAAATAAATATTTTGTCTTAAAAAAAGGTTTTATTAATTTAATATTCATACTTATATATCAGGAACATAAAAAATGACAGAATTTTTAAAAATGAAAATTAACATTGTTTTCTTAAAAATAAATCTTTTAATAAAACTACCAAAAGTAAAATCAATATAATATTGAAATATTTATTCCAAAATTAATTAATTTTTTCAGAAATAAAAATAAAAAATGTATAAAATTTAATTTAATTTAAGATACAATATATTAAGAAAAATATCTTTTATTAAAAATGACATTTTTAAAATGTCATGTTCATTTAATATTATTAAATATATAATTATAAATAATAGAATATTTATATATTAGTTTGATAATTATTTTGAATATTTAATTGATAATATATGATATAATATCCTCAAATCTTAGTAAACATGTATATTTATAGAATATTTTAGATTAGATAATTCATTTGAAAATTTTATTAAAAATATAGTTTTTCAACTTTAATGTGACTGTATTATTTCGTACATAAATATTTTTATCTGAATTATTTTAACATAAAATATTATATTGGTGCACCTCACTTAGTTGGATATAACTTTCATTTATGACATTCTAGTTGGATCGTGCATTTGATTGTAGTAAATAGAGCAGAAAGTCAATATTGGACAGGACTCAATAGATTGGAACACCACTTTAGTAATTAGGATAAAATTATTCATACATTCATTGATTGGCCACATATTTGGAGGGAGGATATAATATCTAATTCTTAAAAATAATACTTCTATATGTATAGATGTTTCATGTGTTGTTGATATCTAACAGTTGGTGCAATTTGGGTTGAAATATGTAGTTAAATTTCTCCATTCACACTTGAAGTCATTTATAACATTAGAAACCCATTCAATTTATAAATAATTTTTATTCTAATTTGGAGGGTATGGTATTTGAATTGATAGATTGATGGTAGAGGATAATTGGTTTCATTAAAGTTCACTAGGAATTTCATTATGGTGATTTATTGAAGTAAGGTTCCATTCATTGATGCCTTCTTCTTCATAAACATGGTGTAACGTTTTTTGATTTCATATTAAACTTCTTAGTTTCTCTACCATTTATTCTATTATTTTCAATTTTCCCATATTTATTTTAATTCTTTAATTTGGAACTCGATAGTAGAAACATTATTGGGTTATACCCTTTCTACAACCTTTGTGAATCCAAAACATTTCTACAATGACTACACCACCCATGGGAGAGTGATTTCTTAGTAATTGATCTAATCGTCAACTTATTAATTTTTTAAATAAATAAGATACTTTACATCACATAATATGATCTATGAATTTATTTATTTTAATTAAAAGAAACTATTAAGGAAATTGAATAATTAACACAAATATCATCATGTCTAGTAATGTGTGGATTGTAGGAGCGGGATCATTATCGGTAAAACAAAACCACATAGGATAAAATTGCAGTGTTAAAATATAATCTTTAAATTAATTTCATACTCACATATAGTATGGATATGACCCTTAATTCACCACTAACCATAATCTACCCTTGGAATGAAAATCAATGTGGGGTGCTATGATTTTTTATTCTGAAGTAAGCCTAGGGTTTAATTATGTAAATATTAGGGGATGAGGAAAATTCTCATAGGCTTTGGGGATTAAAAAATTAGGATATCATATTTATGTTTTTTTAATTCTATTGATAAGTTTTACAAATTAAGTGAAGATTTAGAGTTAGCTATATTTTTCATTCTAAATTATTTTCTATAAAAATAGCTTCTCATTGGGTTTTCCCAGTCACATTTCAAAAAATGAAACAAAAAATGAAATCCACTTCCAACATACTCTTTATTGATTTATAAATTATAATCATGTCCTCATTATTTTATTTAATATTTTTCATTCATTTTATTTTATTTTATAAATACCTTCAATATTTTATTATAATTACTTCATCCTTTGAGAGACGACTGTGTTAATTCACTCTACTATAACAAAAATTACAAATAAACACACATCATTTGAGATCACCCATGAGAATGACATAAAAATGGGTTTTGTTTATAGGGAGGCTATTTTATTCCTAAACTTATTATATTTATTTAATTTCATTTAATTTCTCCTTTTTATTTCTCTTATTTTTTTTCTTATTTCCCTTTTTTCAATTTTTGTTTCTTTCACACACTCTCTATTTTCATCTCTTTAAGAACATCTATTGAAACATTTTCTCATGATATTATTGTATGTTATTATTAATTTATATCTTTTATTTGATTTATAAAACGATATCATCCTGAGGATCACTTTCATCCAGACAATAAGGTTGGGCGCAAGCATAGTGCGAAAATTAGACAATCTCGATCTACGAAATGTGATGACATTCACCCAACATAGGAATTACCCAACTTTTAGGATTTTTAAATAGGTATCTCATATGAAATAGTGATAAAATCAATCCAATGTACAAAAATAATAACAATGAAGTCAATATTACCATTATAGTGTCGGATGCACTTGATATGAATTATCAACATACATTCATTGCATATCCAACTCTTGAATCAGATATTGAACTGAAATTTGGGCTAATTCACCTTCTTCCAAAAAATAATGGATTATGAAATGAGGAGCCAAAAAACACTGTGAATAATTAAATGTGTATTGCTCAATAATAAAAATAGAAAACGACTTTAAAGATCTAATCAAACAATGATCATTCCGATTTTCACTAGATAATACTGCAAATAATTGGTTGTACTTTTAAAAACCTAGGGATGTAACATGATAAAAAAAATTTGAAACATAATTTTTTGTATATATTTTTTCTTTAATTGAGCACTACATCCATTTTAATGTATATCTTATGTATTATTAAATCCCTAGTGACAATAATTTATGATTTTATTGAATAATTGATGAAGTTATGTTCATGCTTCAAACATCACCAAATTACTAGTAAATTACTCATCTAATACTTCTTTGAAGGCCACAAGCCTATAAAGAGGATCAGGGTTGATTTCATGGATATATATTCATAGTTTTAAAAAAACTCATAGGAACACATTCATTGATTTTCAATATGGAACAATACTCCCAAAAAATTGGAAAATGACGTACACCACATGTTAGAGGAGTACATTACATAATTCCTTATTTTCATGAAAATAATTTACTTGATATTAATTTAGATTAGTAGATCACTACGTTGAGACTTTTTTATTATTCTCAAATAACACCCAAAACCACTCCTATTAAATCTTGTAATATTTTCCTAGAAACATACTACCCATATGCATATTTCCCCCAGTTACAAGATATAGAGGTTTTCATAGTCGTATTCCCTGGGATAAAATATTATAAACAAAAACAACCACATCAACAAAATTAGTATGATTCTTTTTCACTAATATATAACCAAGGATGGGATAACCTATGAAAAAGTATCTATATCTCTATACAATAACAAGGTCCCACTTTTCAAAAAACCATCCATTGGCCCCCACCTTTCCAATAGAGTTTTCAACTACCCACAAGGTGATATGAATCCCATGAATCAACAAGTCAATAACAAGGGATTTATCGACCCATGCAAGATTTAAATATTGGTGACATTTTTAAATAAATCATTCTTTATAAATAGAATGAGCTTAAGAGTCAATTATTAGAGTTGAGGGAGGTGAGGACACAAATGAACAAGATTACCCCTAAACTCTGTGAACTAGTAAGTAAAAACACTAAATATATTCCTTAAAAAACCATATAAAATCCATAGGATAATGTTAGTGTTATATGACATTGGAGTGGGATGCAAAAAATTGAGTGAATAGTTCCAAGAGGTGTGCTGAGATTCACCTTGATTGAGGAGATTCCCCCATAATCACTGGTCTTTGTGAAAACCAATGAGAAAGGGAAAGGTAAGTGAAAAAATTATAATGTTCCTACTAAACCCCTTCCCATTCAAAATAATGTTTTCCAAACCAAAAAATATGGTTTAAGAGGAAATTTTAAACGAGTTTTTGGAGAAAATCAATTGAATTCAGGTAAACATCCCCCTTATTGAGTCCATTAATAAAAACCCATGTAATGAAAAATTCTTAATATAATATTATACCAATTGAATAGGGATAAAAAACAGGAGTGGAAATCTTGGAAGTAATGTGTCAACACTCGGTACACTAAATCAACCAATTCCAAAAATGTGAAAGGATATGGGAAAATTCACTATACCATGACCCATATGAGAGTTACTCTTTTCTTATTTTTAATTTCATTTGAAATATTCCATAAATTTGGTTCCTAACTTTGTATTCTCTTATCTATATTTTGGTGAGTTTATGCCAATGAGAGTAGTTGTGTAGTTGGTGAATAAAACTAAATAATATCTAGTGGGAGTCTATGTGGATGTACTTTTTTCTGTAAGAGACATGATCTTTCTAGGAGACTTCTTTTTTTAGCATTAAGAATTATCTTGTAATTTCTATTGATCCCATTATATAAGGTATTCCCTTCCTAGAAACTGCAAAAACAACCATAAATATCAATGATGATACAATTTACATTATGTTTGGAGATTATGTTTTAATATTTAATGTCATGGACTCCATGAATCACTCCCATAGAACCATTATTCTTTTTTATCTCACATTTTTAATAGACAAGTAAAAATAATAATGATTTTTATTTTCATTTTCATGAAGAGAATATGAGAATTTATTCTAGATTGATGTGTAAGATCATTTACACTCCTGTTTCTAAGGAAACAAAATCCTCTATTGGAATTTATTTTTCTATGGATTGATATTCTAACATTGAACATATCTGATTATGACATGGATTATTGAGAATGGTGGTTATATCATCCCGCCTTTTTGTCATATAAACTTTAATTACATTAAAAAAAACTGAGGATCTTTAAGGTTTAGTGTCTTGAAAACCAGGAACATAATACATGAAACAAAAAAGCATTCTTCTTAAACACTTGAAAGGCTTATCCTTATGTTAATCTTAGGTTCATTACTGCATCTCATAACCTGGGGACATACATCAAAATAAAGGGTGAGGAGAAGATCCAGTAAGGGAAACAAGAGAAACATTTTACAAGTGAACTTGAGATACTTCAATAAGGTCATGAAAAGAACTTTAAGGCCTGAGAAAAAAATCATGAGGCATATCATAATACAAAAAAAAATTCATAACTTGAAGATGTGGCTACAACATTTAACATATAATATCATGAACATATCACCAGGGTACATCCCCAAGGTGTCATTTGAAAATTACCAAGCTTATTCACCAAGATATCGTGAAAATTGTAATCTCTAGTGGTTACATCATTACCCAATGCATTGGAGCACTATCTAGGAACACCCTTGACATGACTTTATTATCATGTGAGCCACCTATATCTTCATAAATCATTTCATAAACAACCCATATATAATAAAAGAAATGGGTTTCATTTCATAATCATAACTTTTTAAAAACTGCTTTAAAGACATGAACTTTATGTCACTATAAACCCACTGAAAGGGAAAGCAGGTTTCATGTATGTAAATACCAGAATTTAAAATAGAACATTTTGGTATATATGTGAATACCCAAATAGAAGAGAGAGATTTGAGTATTCACTTAATAAAATATAATGTCTTTAGAAAAAGGGAGAGACATTTTGGGACGAAAATTCTACAGCATAACGGCTATGTAATAGGGTTTTAGAAAACAATGAAAAGAGAGGGGACATGGGTCAAACATTCATAAATGACCCATAAAACATCAGAGGGTAAGAATATAATGGATTTAAGAACATGGTAATGAAATTTAAAAATATACCATATGAAATGAAGAACATGAAAGGAAGACAAAAATTTGGTTTCTCTTATGAAAATTCCGTAGCCTAACGACGTCACTTAAACTTCAACCAAAAATGATTTGACAAGATCAAATTGGGTCTCTAATCATATAAACATAAGAGTTAATTATGATAGATATAGATATCATTACCCAACATAATAAAAAGGAATTTTAAAGACTTTACATGAAAATAGATCTTGAAAATGAGAAGGGTGAAAGAATCCCTTAAAAATTCGGCAGCTTAACGGCGCCACTTAAAACATCAAAATACTGAATTGAAGAGATAAAATAGGGTCTCTCATCATATGAACATAATATTTATGTATGATAGATATAGATATCATACCCCAACATAATAAAAAAGGAATTTGAAAGACTTGACATGAAAATAGATCTTGAAAACGAGAAGGGTGAAAGAATCCCTTAAAAATTCGGCAGCCTAACGGCGCCACTTAAAACGTCAAAATACTAAATTGAAGAGATAAAATAGGGTATATCATCATATGAACATAAGAGTTCAGTATGATAGATATAGAGATCATAACCCAAAATAATACAAAGTAACTTGAAAGACTTGACATGAAAGTAGAACTTCGAAATGAGAAGGATGAAAGAACCACTTAAAAAATTTGGCAGCCTAACGGTGTCACTTAAACTTCAACCAAAAATGAATTGACAAGATCAAATAGGGTATCTCATCATATGAACATAATAGTTCAGTATGATAGATATAGATATAATACCCCAACATAATAAAAAGGAACTTGAAAGACTTGACAAGAAAATAGAACTTGAAAATTAGAAGGGTGAAAGAATCTGTTACAAAAATTTCGGCAGCCTAACGGCGCCACTTAAACATTCATAAAATGAAATGATGAGAGTAAGAAGGGTTCTCTCATCATATGAACATAAAACGGACAGTATAATGAATACAAAATAACATCCTCCAATATAAGAACATGGAGCATAAAAGAAATGACATAAAAGAGATCCCTTGAAAAGAATGAGAGGGGTCAGATCCTTTACCTTAAAACGTAACTATTAAAACTCAATGGTTGGGACATTGAGGGCTTGTGGGAACTATGGGAGGAATAAATGGGAGGTAATGAGACCATAACTTCATTGGGGGAGAGTGGGGAGTCGAATGGATGAGATTATGGCTTGGTATTTATAGAGAAAGTGAGGGGACAAGGCATTAATGGCCAAGGGACACCTCATTAGTGGTTTTGGAAAAACCATGGGCTTGCCCATGGTATTGGCCACTTGGGACACCTCATACCTTATCTTACTATTCATAAGTCGACCAAACTGATTACATACTTAATACATCATTTAATGATGTCATTAAACACCCATAACTTAAAAACTGTATTTTCACTATTCATCGAAAATTCAACTTTCTCAGAAAAATCCAAAAATTTCACCTTAACCAAATATCAATGCTTTGATTTAAAAAATGAACTCCATTTTATAAAAATAATTTTCTAAATATTTTTAATTTAATTTTTAAATAAATACACTATTCACCAAAAATTCATTTTTTTCAGAAAAATCACCAAAAATTACCATAACATAATATCGATGCTCCGACTTAAAAAATGAAATCCATTTTATAAAAATAATTTTATAAATATTTTTAATTAAATTTTAAATTAATAAAAACTATTCACCTGAAAAAACTAATACTTGACTAATGATTTATGAAACCGTTATTTAACCATTTTATTGAATCACATTACTTAATCAAGGTGCTTAGATTATTTTAATGCTTTATTTAAGTGAGATTACTAATCCATTTAGTCACATTACTAATTCTAAGCATAAAATCACTATTCATAATTTACTATTCATAAAAAATCGTGTTGATCTTATTAGACTCTAAATTTCATACTGGACATAATTTTAGAAGACCATTTGTTGAATATCATTACATGTTTTTAATTATTTAAGGTTTACATAAACTTTTTTTAAAATATACTTTTTCTAAAATTAATCAAAAATATGCATACTATATTTATCCGTTCATTTGAAAATTCAAAAACTTCATCATAAGAAGAAATCCCAATTTTTATTTAAAACAATGGATTACACAAGGCAGTTACGGTCTCCTTACATATCCCCTTATCACAACAGCATAGAACCTATGTTTAAGGTGTGCTAATGTGAGAGAATCCGAGGGAGGCTCAGCCAACATCGGACGAGTAGTAATTTCTATCAGTTTGAACTTCTCGCGAAGGAGATTCCGTTCTAGCTTCACACGATGAAGTTCGGCTTGGGTTTGGTCCAGAGCAAAGCCCAGTGGTGCTACCTCCTTCCCAATTTCTGTTAGATGGGCTTCGATCGGTCCAAGACTACTGGGTGAGGCCATCGAATCTTCTTTCTATATTAATTAAACAAGATTACTTGTATTTAGAGACAATAATCGAAACCTTTAGTTTCCAGCATCCATATTGACCAATGGTCATATAACAGTCAAAATATAACGATATCATTTTAATTATACTCATGTTATCAAATGAATCATTTTTGTTCTATAAAAAAAATAAAATAACACAGAAAATTAGGAAACAAGATTTATTCAAAATTTCAGGTCATTACAATCTTCCCCCCTTAAGAAATTGCATCCTCGCAATTTCTAAAATTGGGTTTTGAAATTTCATTGAAAGTCCCACATCGGAAAAAGAGACTGTAACACTATTACTTTGAAAGAAAGAAAAGGAAGTACAAAGGCCACCCGAGTTAACCCACACTAGGATTCCATGTACGAAAACATGGACATGGAGGAGAAAACAAAGAGTCATGTTCTGAGGTAGAGTGATAAAAATATGATTAGGAGAATGTTAACCACGATAAAATCCCAAACTTATGATGTGTGTAAACGGTCTTTGATTACCCAGTATGAAGCTTAAACCAACAACGTTTTTGTTTTACGTTCCTTTTGATAATTTTGAGGAATTCATTTTCTACATAGAATAAAAACACAAGGAAATATGCCTACCTTCCAGTAGAGTTTCATCCTTTAATAAGTTTCTACCAAAACTAATCTTTTCTCCAAACAATGAGCATTCAAAACTACTTGGTCTCATCAAAACACAAGAATCAACTTCTTGAGAGTCACTTAATACACAAAAGATTAACTATCAATTTATTCTATCTTTAACCATTATCCGAAAAAACATAAAGGGTAAGATAAAACAACTCTTCAAAAAGAAAGAATCCCCTAGGAAGGTAAACTACTTTTAAATCTTCAAAATTCCATGGTACTACCCAAAGTTCATCATAGACCATTCCATAAATAACTGTCCTTATAATTCCTCTAAATAAACCAAACGATGATTGAAACCCAAATACAAAAAGGATTTGAAAACAAAGTCTTCCAAGGTAAACTTTATCATTCATCTCCAAAAAACATCAACCACTCCTAACATCTTATAACAAAAGTAACTAACCTAAACATCTTTACCCCAAGATAGATTAATCATTTCCATAAGTAAACTAAATTACTATAAGTCCCCCTTAAATTCATAGATTCTTCAAAATATAAGTCAACCTTACTCCTCAAAAAAAATACCGTATTAATCTATTTACCTCGATCAAATAGGGTTCCCAAAATAGTGAACTTCTTCCAAAATAATAATAATCTTTTAATCCCCTAATCATCTCTGTCATATTAATATGGAAATCATCACATTTCTTATCTCATTGGTTGCTGGGACATGTTCTTCCATTTCAGGCCATTAACTATGAAAATAAAGTACAATTAGGGGCTTAAATACTTAGCCAATAATCATGAAAAGGAGCTTAAAGCATAGAAGGATAACTTGTAGAAGCAAATTATAGCCTAACTTGTGATCCCCTAGGAACAGAACTAGGTTATCCATGATCATATATTCTTATATGAATCTTTATTTTATTTTATCTTTGTTCCTTTAATAATGGTCCATACTAAGCTTATGAATTTACCAAAGCATATCCCCCAGGAGTGTCGTAACCAAGAGTGCAGCAAGGACCATTGTCGTGTACCAGTTCCCGTTCGAGTCTAGCTCAAAGCAGTGTTTATGGTTTTTACTTCTATATACATCTTTTCCAGAGCCACCTCTACCTGCTCATATCCAGACAGGGATGTATTTGCTCGACAACCCCTTACTCAATACTCACCGAAATACCAGGAAGATTTCCTATATGTATACTTTTCTATAGGGTTCTTCCTATAGTTTTCATATCCTAATTCCCACAAATAACTAAACCATCCTTTGATACCAACTATACCATCTCGCCTTTTTGTCACATAAACTTTCATTACATTAGAAAAACTGATGATCTTTAAGGGTTAGTGTCTTGGAAACCAGGAACTTAATACATGAAAAAAAACATTCTTCTTAAACACTTGAAAGCCTTATCCTTATGTTCATCGTAGGTTCATTACTGCATCTCATAACCTGGGGACATACATCAAAAGAAAGGGTGAGCAGAAGGCCCAGTAAGGAAAACAAGAGAAACATTTTACAAGTGAACTTGAGATACTTCAATAAGGTCATGAAAAGAACTTTAAGGCATGAGAAAAAAATCATGAGGCATATCATAATAAAAATAACATTTTTCATAACTTGAAAATGTGGCTACAATAATTAACATATACAATCATGAACATATCACCAAGTTCCATCCCCAAGGCGTCATTTGAAAATTGCCAAGGTTATTCACCAAGATATCGTGAAAATTGTAATCTCTAGTGGTTACATCATTACCCAATGCATTGGAGTGCTATCTGGGCGCACCCTTGACATGTCTTTATTATCATGTGAGCCACATATATCATCATAAATCATTTAATAAACAACCCATATAGCATAAAATAAATGGGTTTCATTTCATAATCATAACGTTTTAAAAACTGCTTTAAAGACATGATCTTTATGTCACTTTAAACCCACAGAAAGGGAAAGCGGGTTTCATGTATGTAAATACCAAAATTTAAAATAAAAATTTTTGGTATATATGTGAATACCCATATTGAATAGAGAGCTTTTAGTATTCACTTAATAAAATAAAAGGTCTTTAGAAAAAGGGAGAGACATTTTGAGACGAAAGTTCTGCAGCATAACGACTATGTTACAGGGTTTTAGAAAACACTGAAAAGAGAGGGGACATGGGTCAAACATTCATAAATGATTCATAAAATATTAGAGGGGCAGAATATAAGGGATTTAAGAACATGGTAATGAAATTTAAAAATATACCATATGAAATGAAGAACATGAAAGGAAGACAAAAATTAGGTTTCTCTCATGAAAACCCCGCAGCCTAACGACGTCACTCAAACTTCAACCAAAAATGAATTGACAAGATCAAATAGGGTCTCAAATCATAAGAACATAAGAGTTCATTATGATAGATATAGAGATAATTAACCAACATAATAAAAAGGAATTTGAAAGACTTGACAAGAAAATAGATCTTGAAATGAGATGGGTGAAAGAAACCCTTAAAACTTCGGCAGCATAAGGGTGCCACATAATACTTCAAAATACTGAATTGAAGAGATAAAATAGAGTCTCTAATCATATGAAAATAAGATTTAAGTATTATAGATACAGATATCATACCAAAACATAATAAAAAAGGAATTTGAAAGACTTGGAATGAGAATAGATCTTGAAAACGAGAAGGGTGAATGAATCCTTTAAAAATTCGGTAGCCTAACGGCGCCACCTAAAACTAAAAAATACTGAATTGAAGAGATAAAATAGGGTCTCTCATCATATGAACATAAGAGTTCAGTATTATAGATATAGATATCATTCCCCAACATAATAAAAAGGAATTTGAAAGACTTGACATGAAAGTAGAACTTCAGAACGAGAAGGCTGAAAGAACCACTTAAAAAATTCGGCAGCCTAACAGCGTCACTTAAACTTCAACCACAAATGAATTGACAAGATCAAATATGGTCTCTCATAATATGAACATAAGAGTTCAGTATGATATATATAGATATCATTCCCCAAAAAAATAAAAAGTCACTTGAAAGACTTGACAAGAAAATAGAACTTGAAAATGAGAACGGTGAAATAATTCGTTACAAATATTTCAGCAGCCTAACGACGCCACTTAAACATTCATAAATGATGAGAGTAAGAGGGGTTCTCTCATCATATGAACATAATAATAACATTATAATAATAAAAAATAACATCCTCCAACATAAGAATATGGAGCATAAAATAAATGACATTAAAGAGATCCCTTGAAAAGGAAGAGAGGGGTCGGATGCCTTACCTTAAAACGTAACTCTAAAAACTCAAAGGTTGGGACCTTGAGGGCTTGGGGGAACATTGGGAAGACTCCTTGGGAGGTATTGAGACCCGAACTTCGTTGGGGGAGAGTGGGGAGTCGAATGGATAAGATTATGGCTTGGTATTTATAGGGAAAGTGAGGGGACAAGGCATTAATGGCCAAGGGACACCTCATTAGTGGTTTTGAAAAAACCATGGGCTTTCCCATGGTATTTGCCCATGTTATTGGCCACTTGGGACACCTCATACCTTATATTACTATTCACAAGTCGACCAAATTTATTACATACTTAATACATCATTTAATGATGTCATTAAACACCTGTAACTTAAAAACTATATTTTCACTATTCATCGAAAATTCAACTTTCTCAGAAAAATCCCAAAATTTCTCCTTAACCAAATATCAATGATCTGATTTCAAAAATGAACTCGATTTTATAAAAATAATTTTCTAAATATTTTTAATTTAATTTTTAAGTAAATACACTATTCACCAAAAATTCATTTTTTTCAAAAAAATTCCTAAACATTACCTTAACATAATATCGATGCTCCGAGTTCAAAAATGAAATCCTTTTATAAAAATAATTTTCTAAATATTTTAAATTAAATTTTTAATTAAAAAACACTATTCACGTGAAAAAACTAATACTTGATTAATAATTTATGAAACCGTTATTTAACCATTTTATTGAATCATATTACTTAATCAAGGTGCCTAGATTATTTTAATGTTTTATTTAAGTGAGATTACTAATCCATTTTGTCACATTACTAATTCTAAGCATAAAATCACTATTCATAATTTACTATTCATCAAAAATCATGTTGATCTTATTAGACTCTAAATTTCGTACTAGAAATAATTATAGAAGACCATTTTTTGAATATCATTACATGTTTTTAAATATTTATGGTTTACATAAACTTTTTTTAAAATATCATTTTTCTAAAATTCATCAAAAATATGCATACTATATTTATCCGGTCATTTGAAAATTAAAAAACATCATCATAAGAAGAAATCCGAATTTTTATTTAAAACAAAGGATTTCAAAATGCAGTTATGGTCTCCTTACATATCCCCTTATCACACCAGCATAGAACCTAAGTGTATGGTGTGATAAGGTGGGAGAATTTGAGGGAGTCTCGGCCAACATCGCACGAGTAGTAATTTCTATCAGTTTTAACTTCTTGCGAAGGCTATTCCGTTCTAGCTTCACACGATGAAGTTCGGATTGGGTTTTGTCTAGATCAAAGCCCAGTGGTGCTACCTCTTTCCCAAGTTCTGTTAGATGGGCTTCGATCGGTCCAGGACTACTGGGTGAGGCCATCGAATATTCTTTCTATATTAATTAAACAAGATTACTTGTATTTAGAGACAATAATCGAAACGTTTAGTTTCCAGCAGTCATATTGACCAATGGTCATATAACAGTCAAAATCTAATGGTCTCATTTTAGTTATACTCATGTTATCAAATGAAATAGTTTTGTTGAGTATAAAAAATAAAATAACACAGAAAATTAGGAAACAAGATTTATTCAAAATTTCGGGTCGTTACAATGGTCGATTTGAATCATTATCCTCTAATTTTATGGAATTAAATTTTGATACTAATGTTCACTGTGATCAAATTTTAGTTCCTTTAATGTCTCCATCCTTGTATTTCCCACCTTCAATGGAACTCAATTAATTTCCAGAAAATATCAAATAATCATATTTTATTTGTGAGATATTATCAGTGATAATTTCTATCAATCTCCCCTTTGAAAATGGATAAAAACATTTAAATATTTTCAGGGATAAAATTAGGGGAATTGGGAGGACAATATATGATATATCTAATATTACCCCTCTATTTACATTTATATTATTATTTTACAGGACTGAGATAAACCAATTAGGTATCCAATAATTATACATGATCCAAATCATCTGAAATTTGTTAAAAAATAGGTTCAAAATTTTCAGATGGATGGTATCTTTTATCCAATTTCAGATTCCCAGTGGGAGAGTGCTATTCTGGTTATACCTAGGAAAAGTGGTGTAACTATTGTTAGAAATTATAAGGAGGAGTATGATCCAACGAGGGTTCAGAACAATTGCCATGTGTATATTATTTATAGGAAACTAAATCAATCAACTCGTAAGGACCATTTCACCCTTCCCATTTATTGATCAATTTCTTGAGATACAAGCTGTGAAGACAAACTATTGTTTATTGCTTGGATTTTCTTGTTGTTTTTAGGTTCCTATACCGCTAGATGGTAAAGATAAGGATACATTCACTTGTTTATTTGGTACATTTTCTTACCAAAGGATTCCATTTGTACTTTTCAATGCCTCAGTTTTCTTACATAGTTTCTTGGTGGTTATTTTTTCAGAATTCCTTGAGACCTGGATAGGAATATTTATGTAGGATTTTATAGTGTATGGATTGTCATTTAATGAATGTATCTTTAGTTTAGGTATGATGTTTTATTTTTTATTGATATCAGGTTTTGAACTTTGAAAAATATCATGTCATGGTAGAGCATGGAATTTTATTAGTGCATGTAGTGTGAAAAAAATATAATAGTGGTTGATAGATCTAAGGTATATATTATTTCATCCCCTCCACATCTTTCATGAATGCATGATGTTAGGTCATTCAGAGATAATGACTTATTTTATCAATTCTTTATTAGAGAATACAGTAATATCATTCTACCAATATCTCAATTGCTTCAAAAAGATATTAAGTTATTTTTTGATGATTTATGAATGGATTCATTTGTTGAGGAAAAGAAAATTCACCCCAAATATTTGATCATAAAACCCCCATGGTTGGGCCTCAAATTTGAGAATATATATGATGCTTTAAAAATCAAAATTAAAGAAGTATTATCTCATTGGGGTAAGGGAAGTCTAATGTGATTTCTTATGAATCAAGGAAATTAGATTCATCCCCTTAAAATTACACCACAAAATAAAAGGAATTAATTGGAGTTATATTTTCATTAGATAAATTCTATTCATATATATTAAGCGTAAAAGTAGTTTTATTTTTTAAAACATCCCTATATGAGGTACCTCTTGAAGAAGCCTGATGTGAAGCCTAGACTTTGATGATTGATGCTCCTTCATTAGGAATTAAATATTGAAATAATATAAATGAAGGGTTAAATGATCTAGGCATTGGACCACATGATTATAATTTCTCACACACTATTGGATAACACCGTGAACCCAGTAACACTTTAGGATAGTTTCCCAGATGAAATCTCTATTTTATCTTGGTTATACATTCTTGGTATGAAAATTTATCCCTACCTTGGGTGCATGGGTAGTGATCAAGTCATTTGGAGACATTTCACCGATCAGTAGTTTGAGTCTTATTTTTATTGTTTTCACAAAAATTAATGTGGTGGACACATTGTACCCCATCAAAATTATAATAACATCTTAAGAACTTTATTATATTTTCCTAGCTTGTTCCATGATGATCGTGTGTTTTTTAAGTCTTTATCATGTTTCCAAAAGAATAGAATCATTTTGAAGAGACACAAAATGACACAAAAAACCCATTTTATTCTATGATAATTTTCAAGTTCAGGGAACTGATTTTATGGGTCCCTTTCTATGTTCACTAGGTTTCAGATAAAATTGTGACTTTGTTAAATATGTTAGAAATTAGGTGGAGTTCCAAGCCACAAGGACCGATGACTCTCATGTTGTAGTGTATTTTTTCCAGGATTAAATATTATGTATGTTTGGAGTACCAAACCTAATCATGAGTGACCAATGGACAATGTTTTTCAATCATAATTTGATTTCCCGTATGAAAAGAATGTGTTGCCATATTAACATTATACTCTATACAACCCCCAAATAATTGTCCCTGATGAGGTTTCAAACCAGCAGTTGAAATTTTTTTTTCGAGAAAATCGTGTAGCGAAATAGGAATGATTGGATCAAGCACTTGGTTGATGAACTATGGGATTTTAGGAAGACATAAAAGAAAACCATCACTATGAACCCATTTTTTTGTCTTTTGAAAATCATATCATCTCCCAGTGAAGGTTGAGTATTGGGTATATCAGTCTATAAAGAAATGAAACATGTATTTAGACTATGAAGGAATTCAAATGATTATGAAAATTCAAGATCTTTTTTAGATTAAATTATTACCATATTAGAAAAAAATGTCTCTATAATGATTTATCGAATCATTCTCATAGTATAAGGATCTGAAAAAGGGTTTTTCATGTAGTGGAAAACCCCTACTCTACTATTCAAAACTTAAGTTTATTTCTAGTTCATTTCACTCATGAGGGTTAGGTCATCATGTTGTATCTAATGTTTTTCCTTATAGTGAAGTTGAGATCACACAAGAGGACACATGTATTATCTTTACATTCAATAGGAAATGTTTGAATAAATATATTTGAGTTACTTCACACCTATGTTGTTGACTTCATCACACTTTATGACCCCATCACTAATTGAGAATATCAACATGTTCCTAACCCTTTCAAGTTGATATTATTTTTCCTATTTTATATTTTATATTTCATCATAAAATATCTTCTCATCGGTTCATATTAAGGAAAATGAAATATTTTATGTATGTGTGAGGGGAAAATATTTTGGGGTAGCTATTTGGGATTTTGATTTGGGGGTTTTGTGTTCATTATCTATTTTGTTTTCTGTTAAATTTTAAATAAAACCAAAGAAAAAAATTTTGAATTGAAAAAATACATCATGTAACGTGATTATTTATATATAAAACATATTTAAAATTTATGTTGTCAAAATAAATGGTATTTTGTTGAGCTATAGAAATATTTCATCTTCAATGGTATCTTTTTTATAAAAATAGAAATCATCAATGATATGATTACTTCTATCATTATAAAACTGTTTATATTTTTACACCATTCCTTATGATTTTTTCATGGAAAATTTAGGTCATTTATTTCCCCACAAAATATTTCACATAACCATGACGTGTGAAAAATTTTCATACTCAAAAGTATGTATATCCATGTTAAGAAAAAAATTTCGTCTTCTATCAGTTGTTGGTATATATGTTTATTTCATTTTAGATAAGATGCATTATTGTACCAAATTGTCCTATGTATATTTACCAGAAATCAAAAAAAAATCACCCTATTTTTTAAAAAAAAGAACATATTCCATAATAAAGTGGTGAGTGAGGAAATTCACAACATGTGGGTATATATAGGTTGAGAGCTTAACGTTTTACTTTTAGGAATTCTTAAGTGAGTGGGTGTTGAATTTTTTTTACAAAGGAATGAAGGTCATGTTCAATGAATTATCCAATGTAAGAATAACTATTCTTCTTGAACAGATTACACTAAGCAGGGTGGATATATGAGCTTTAAATGGTTGGAAACACACACATGGGGAATTAATGTCATGGTAAACCCACAACCTATTTAATTGTGATTAATGAAATTAATCTCACTAGAATTTTTATCAAATTTTTTTAAATAAATTAATTTTAAAATTATTGAGTTTCATGCTTCTTTATATTTTTACATTCCCTATGCTGCAATAGGTTATTGGGAAATTTGAACATGCTTATCTTGTCACAATTTTCTGGAATACAAAACATGTTTATTTTCCCATCACTGAAGAATGTAAGTATGGGGGAGTTGATAAAATGAAATTTTATTCAATACTATATTGATAATAATGGACATAATTTCATTACATAGTGTTTAAAATGATTATTTTTATAATATATTGGATTATAACAATAATTTTAAAAGTTGATGGAAATTAATATTTCCCAATTTAAATTTTATTAAATTATTTTGACCATTAACATTTTTTTGGGACTCATTTGAACTGAATATTTTTTAAGTGTTACTCACTCAATGGGATAGAACTTTCATTTAGGACAATAATGCGAGATTCTAAAACCTGTAATATTAAATGTGCCATGAAGTATAATATGGGATGGAATCACTATATTGGACACCACTTCAGTATTTGGGCAATAATATTTTCATAATATCTTTTATTGGTCCAAAATATTTAATGTGTCTATAGGATACAGTTCCGCACAAATAATAATACTAGAAGGACATTGGGTTCTCATGTTTTGGGAGGTCAAATAGATTATTAAATTCTAATTATAATATTTTTCCTAATTTCACCATTCTCACATGAAACCTCAAATAAACATAGCCTCCCTCTCTTAAATAAATATTTATTTTTCACCTATGAATATATTGGTATGTGAATTAAGAGATTGTGGGAAGAGAAGAATTCATTTCACTTTATTTTTCCTTGAATTTCAAGAGGGACATCTCTTTAAGCGAGGATCCCTTTATCAAATACTTGTTCTTATTCATTATCTTTTAATGTTTTAGTTTCTGTAATAAGATTATTTGTTTTTATTCTATTTATTCTATTATATTAATTTTTATTATTATTTATTTTACTTATATGAGATTCAAATCACTAGAAGAAACATGATTGGGTTATACACTTTCTAATTTCCTTGGAAATGAAAAATGTTTCTACAATGACTACACCACACATTGGAGAGTAGTTTTTTGTATTAATTAATATAATTTTCACCTTATTGATTTTTTTAAATAAATTATATAATGTAATTTAGATAATATTATCCATGAATTATGTTTTAAAATTAAATTAATCTTTGCAAGCAATTGAACAATTAACAAAAAACATTGGATGTCGAGTAATGTAAGAATTTTAAGTGCATGATCTTAATCAGTAAAAAAATACACATTGTATAATTTTTAGAGAGAAAATATAATCCTTAAAATCAATTAATCCTCACTTATAGTATGGACATGAGACCAAATTCAGAACTGACCATAAGATATCCTTTTAATGACAATTAAATTAGGGTGCAACTATTGAATATTCCGAAACTAGCCTAGGTTTTAATTCAACTAAATATTTTTGGTATAGGTAAATTATTATATGTTTAGGGAAGTATGAAATTTGGGGATCATAATAATTTTTATTCTAATATTAATTATAATGAGTAATAATTAAATGAGGAGGTATAGTTAGATAAATTACACCTTCTAAAATATCATCTAAAATACATCTTCTCCTTAGGTTTTCTAAATCCCATTTTAAAAATAGAATAAAATCATCTTACAACATGCTTATTATTGTTTTATAATTAATAAATGTACAACATATAATTTTAAGTAAGGTGTTTCATTTATTTTCTTTAAAAATACATTTAATATGTTGTTTTAATTACATACTCTATTTAGAGGAAAACATTGAGAGCCACTCTTTTGCACCTAAAATACCCAAAAATCACATATCATTTCAGGCTGACATGATATAACCATTGATAGTTTTTAAATATTAATATTACTTAATATTGTAAACTATTAACTCTGATCAATATAATTTATTAAAGAAAAATAAAACACTCCATTTTTAAATTATTCTTCAAAATTCATTGTTTCATTTAAAATTTTAATCAATTAAAAATAATAATATATAATTATTTAATTGGATATTTTATTTTTATTTACTGAGGATTAAATGGTTTATGTATTTTAATATGACTTTGTTAATTTCATTTGGGTTTCATTATGGTTTGGTGTGATGTGACCTATAAGCTAATGAAGAGAGAATCAATTTAAAGGATATAAAATATATTGTCATTATATGTAAGGGAAAACATATCAATTTTTTATTGATGTTTGGATCATAATAATACGGGAATAATTGGTAGAAGATAATTTTATTATTATAATTACATTGAACAATAATATTTTTTAATATTTCCTGATATAAGTGCATGTAATCTCATTTGGAAAAACAAATTACATAGGAAAAGTATTTGTAATCATGAGATATGAAATATGATTCAAGAATAGTAATCATAGGAATAAATAAATAAGGGTTGTAATTGAATATTAGTATAAAAATGAATAAGAAAATAACAATAATATTAGTAAATATCATGAATAAAGGTTTACACTTCAATTTCACAGAAAAACTTGTAAAAATATCTCAACACTACTCATTAACACAAAAAACATGTGAACACAACTTCTTACTCTCATACCCATAAACATTCAGAAAATCATTCGACCTGAAACCATCACTAATTAATTTTTATATATATTTATCCCCAATGATCAAAAATCTATACATATGTGTACCACATGAAAACAACATTCCTTATATGATAAAAAACCATGGAAAAAGATAGGGTTTCTTGAGATATTCAAAAACATCACATAACATGACCATAATAAAAAATAGGATATCAAAAATATATTTTTCAAAATTAATTCATATCATAATAAAAAATATAGGGTGATCAAAATATCACTTCATGAAAGATAAACAATTATGGGGAAATTTAAGTGAAAATTTCAATATTTTTAAAAACCCTTTAAAAATTTTGATGTAAAAAAATTCATTGAAAACCTATATTCAAAGGGAAAGAGAAGGGTTTTTAACCACATTATAAATATTTTCAAATAAACTATTCATCAAAACAAATAAGGGTTTTGAATAAAATATGGATTGTATAGTAGAACATTTTATTTTGAATGTATGTAAACCCTTTTTTTATATTGAAATGCCTTTTTTGAAAACTGCCTTTGTGAATGATGTAATAAAACATTCATATTGAATGTGGATAAGGTATCTATGAGGGTAAAATAAGAGAAAATATATTTAGGTTTCAAAATAATAATATAAAATCATTTTTTTGTAATAATGAACATAAAAATGGTGAAAACCCGATCATCAAGGGAGATAATATTTACTTTCATAAAAATGACACACTTTTAATTTAATTAAATTCATCAATAAATAATATCTCAGTAAAATAAAATATTTTCCCAAGAGATAAAATGGTTAATATCTTACCAATTATAAATAAGAGTATTTATTAAAAAGATATGGATTATTCTCAAGTAATACCATTTTAACTCATAAAAATAAATTTTGAGTAAACCAAATCCCTTATAAATGTTATAATTCATAAACAAAGGGACATTTAAAATTTAGATATTCCCTATAAATTTAAATATCTAGAAAAATATATATTAAATCATCATATAGTCAAAGGGAATAATTCAACCAAATTAAATTAAATATGTTCAAGAAGAAAAACTATAAATCAATGAATGAGAATAGAGTTTCCAAAAACACTTAAAATAATGGAAATATAATAATTAGATAGTTACAATGAAATTAAAATTATTTTATCTTGAAATGGGATATATTCAATACAATTAATGTTAATGGGGTAGTTAATACCCCATATAAAATAAATTCTAGTGTGCAATATCGAACATGTCTCACGGATTTGAAAAAAGAGACAAAGGCACCCATACTTCTTTAAGAAATGTAATAATAGAAACCCCATAAAAGATATAATATCTTATTTTGGAGTTAAAATATTTTGAATAAAGATAGTTAGTGACATTATGTAAACAAAATTTATTATATGCAACATTTAAATAAAATTAGGTGCATAAAAGTTAATGTGTCTCAATGAATGGAATTTTCAGATGGATCTTGTACCATGATCATGATTCATTATGCGCATGCACCTAATGTACTGAATAATATATCTAATTTTAATAGAAACCTTGTTATATATATTATTCATATTTATTTAATTTATTATGCACCATTTATTATCATATTATATTTTTTATTATATATTTCACTTTCTTGCATCAATTACTTTAGTTTATTTGATCCAATTTCTATAACTCCTTATATAAGTTGACCTTGGCAGAATGAATCAAAAATTAGTATCATAGTGTACAAAAAAAATATTGTTATGGAAATAATTTTAATATATAGAATACATTTTTTAATACATCCATGGTGGGTGATTTGGAAAAATTAAACTCATTGTTCATTGAGATGGCAGTCTGTGCATATACCCAATTAATGCTTCCATTTTTCAATGAATGATAGGGAATAAAGGTAAATAATAATTAATGTTAGTGATGATAAGATGATTATATAACTTATAGAGTGGTTAAATAATCTATATTAAACCTTTATGGAGATTTACTAATCATAAAAATTAATTATCAAATTTGATTAATGGATTTAATTTGCCGCATCAAATAAAAAATGACAGTATTTTTCTAACGGCAGTTTCATATAATGTGTATCGAGTCTACATCGTACCTTTAAAAACTATAAAAGATACATTTTAAACTAATATATTTTCTGAAGGGGAATAAAAACCCAATTAACAACCAAATTTTTTGTAGTGGAAGTATAAAAAAAAGACACCTGAATTTTTTTATTGAGTCGGAACACAATTAAAAAACTGATGTTAGATACCCAGAGTCACAACCTAAATGGTCCAAAATTTAGAATCATGGATTCAAAACATGTTGGTTGAAATTTATATTTTATGTAAAATCATTAAGAGCAATTGAATGAATGTGAAATATGGTTAGAAGTGTTACATGTTTAAGCTTTAAAAATGAAATTGATAGAATAAAATAATAAAACATAGGTACTCATTCTTGAATGATTAATTATCTATATTGTTTCATCAAAATTTTAAAACAAGATATATAATTTTTTGTTCAACCCTTAAAAGATTTTCTATTAGTAGTGATAAATGTTCATCATAGGAAGAATGTACATAAATTCAAATTATCAACACCACGACACTCTTCGCAATGTATTAAATGGAAATATGAAATCTCCAATGGAAGAAGAATAACATATGTAGTATGTTATTTTCAAACAATATAGCTTCAAGGAATTAACTACATTTAAAAAACAATCAGTATAAAATAGAGATGTTAGAGAATTCAAAATTCAAAAATGATAAAACTGGATAATCAAAGAGAGTAAGAGAAAAGATAGAAATTACATTTTCATAATAATCACACAAGTCACATAAAATATTAAAAAAATGACTACGAATTCAAAAAATTAAATAATTCAAATGAATATATTAAAATACTTCCATAATAAAAGGTCAACAAATTATCTCTTTAAAATATTCTGTTTTATTTTGAAACATGGAATAAAAAAATTCCATTTAAAACAATTAGTAAACTTTAGGATAATTTAAAAACATACTAACACTGAATTAAACATATTATAAAAAGATTTAATGATATTGATATAAAATTTTATAAATTTTTATATAATATAATAGAATAATATTTACAACTAATGAAAATGTTTTTTTGAGTTTCATGCTGTTAGTTTCATGCATTAAAAAATACCCTTTGATCATAATAAAAAAAATAAAAACAATTAAGAATTGTTCTCATAGGTTATACATAATTAATATATATTCAAAAATTTGTTTGAATAATTTAAATATTTTAACAAAACATGTATCAAATTAAAATATGAAACATTACATAAAATAGATCAAATTTCTTGATTATATAAACACATGTGAAATTTCACAAAACTATTCAAACACAATCACATTAGGTTTTTTCTCATTATAAGATAATTGAACACATAGGTGAATCAAAAAATTTGATTTATATAATGGATTCACAAAATCAAATTCATCACATAGTTGATTAATTTAAGGTATTTATTTAAAATAATTCATCTTGTAGGTTATTCACATAAGGGATTCCCATAATTGAATTTATCTTGAAGGTGAATTCATGTAAATGGTTCCTATAATTTAATTAATTATTCAAGTAATTTATGAAATCTATAAATAGATTCATATATTTATCTTTATACATAAAACAAACCTAGTAAAATTTAGAATCAAAATTCAGTCCCGTTGAATTATATTTATAAAATATTATTCTCTTTCCAGTGAATCTAGAATAACCTTCATCAAAATTACATAACTCAAGTTATGATTAAAAAATATAAAAATTATCATGACCCGTCCCAGTGGACCTGTACCACAACTCCCCATTCCCACCTCTAACAGTCCAGGGGATGGTGACTAGCACCAAGTAGGCATATCACTAACATGGGATGAATTTCTTAAGAACTTGTACACACACACATCTCCAAGCCCAAAAATTTTAAAAAGTGAAATCCACTAAGGAACAAAATTCATGCATACAACTAAACCCAACCAAAAGATTACAATGAAAAATAATATGTGGATCATAAAATGGGATATAATACAATCCCACCAAACGAAGTAGTATGAAAACAAAAAAGTCCAACCTGTAATCAAAAAGAGGTATTGGGACTGCTTCTCGTAGTGGTAGGAACACCTTGGACTACAAGGATATCAGAAATCTCGGTCCCATCCTATTTTACCATGGAAACCCTCAAAAGTTTGCTCGTCTGCACAAGACTTGACACGTAGGGGCAAAGCCCATGCAGGGGTGAGTTTTACAATAATCAGTATAGGACCCCAAAAACCACAAAACAAAACACCAATTAATGGTAAAATCATCTCAACAATGTATAAGTCTATTGAACATATAATAAGAGAATCATATCCCGATATACCTAAAACCCAGACCCATAGTCTTGAGGTTAGTCACCACAACCACATACCCATGTTGGGGATTCAATTTTAAGATTCTACAAAGCACTCATCTAGGAGAACTCACTCCATGTATCTGATAGATCTAAGGACCTCCATTCTAGAAGTACTGTTCGTCGAGAAAATCCAGGAGAGAGATATATAGACTGATAGATCTAAAGATAAAATATGTGAACTCATTCAGGGAGAAAACATTTCTGATTGAATAAAGATCGTGATATGCATTCATCATTTAATTTAAGAATGGGGAAAATCAAAATAGAAAACGCCTAACTCGATTTGGTTGAAGAACGATCATCGCATCATGTCCATTGGCGAGGTTCGTTGAATCCATGATGTTTCGATTGATCACTCTATCATCGTCCGCCAATGGGTTATACTACAATGCTCCAATAGAAATCGTCAATTCGTTGGGTTATGTAGATAACCTTATAAATTATCTATAAGAAGATATTAATAGGAGAGGATTAGCTAGTTGAATTAAGGAAATGTTTAATATAAAATAAATTATTAATTTATTTAATTTCCTTTAAAACATCCAAAAACTAACTTTTTTAGTTGTCTCGAACTGGTCGATGTTATTCCTTGACTAAGGTAAATACACTATTCTGGATGCAATGATTCCCTTGGATTTATGATCTCAGAACCCTTTTAAAAGTTATTCCCCTATTTCAGGAAAATCTCTCCCACATGCAATTTAAAGGTTTAACTTATTTCAAACATTTATTATGGGAACCCCAAGCCTCGAAATCACATGCCGTTATAAAAAATAGCCTCTTTATAATTCAATATAATATTCATAAATAATATATGGAAAATAAAAGACATTATAATACCCCCACCTTAGAGCTTTTATATCCCTAAAAAGCCAAATAAAAGGCTACTCAAATAGATTTTGGTTCTATGTATGAATCTGATCCTCCTGCTCCCACATGCTCTTCTGAATATTCTCATACTGCCACAGGAAATGCACTAGGGGAATTTCTCACCCATTAAGGACCCTCTTGTGCCGATCCTCGATCTCCACTATGTACTATGTGAATGTTTCTCCATCCTTGATGTCCACCTCTCCCTAGTTGATGACATGCAATGGGTCGTGCACATACCACCTCAACTGAGACATGTGGAATACATAATGTACCCGGTGAAACTACAACAATATAGCTAGGAGGTACTCAACCTCACAAACTTTGAATAGTATCTTAAAAGGGACGATGAACCTCAGAGGAAACTTGTCGCCCCAGCGAAATCTCCACAACCCTCATCGAGGTGAGGCCTGAAGTAAGACATAGTACCCCACCTTGAAATCCAGAGGTATCCATAATCTGTCATCACAGGACTTTATCTAGCTCTGTGTAGTCTTCATCTGCTCCTAGATGACCTTCACCTTCTTCGTGGTAGCTCCCACAAACTCTGGACCCATGACTGCAGAATCTCTATGGTCAGTAAAGCAATGTAGTGACCGATATGGTCTCCTATATAAATCCTCAAACAGTTCCAAATCGATGGGATAATTCTACCTGTTTTTGTACACAAACTCCACAAATTTTAAGTGGTCCTCCCAACTGTGACCAAAATCCATGATACATGACTTCAACATATCCTCTAAAACCTAAATGGTTCTCTCTATCTAAGCATATTTCTGGGGATGGAACGTTGTGCTCAAGCGTAACTGAATCCCAAACTCCTCATACAATCCCTTCCACAACTAAGATGTGAAATGAGCATTGCGATATGATACTATTTTCAAAGGGATACCACAAAGATGATCTATCTCTTGCATGTAAGGGGATCCCAAACTCTCTAAGAAACTCTTCTTCATGATAGGATGGAAGTGGGCCAACTTGGGGAGTTTTTCAATGATAACCCAGAAGGAATCTTGTATCTTAGATGTCCACAGTAATCCCATCACTAATTACATCGATATTTAACCCCACATCCACTATAGAACTTCTAGGGGTGTTCTAACCATGATGGAATCTTCTACTCGACCTTCACCTGCTAGCATGTAAGGCATCATGAAATGAACTCTACTACCATATTCTTCATACCTATCCACCAGTACTAATTCTGGATGTCCTTCTAATTTTCTTATACTATGGGATTTACCACCAAGGGAGATGCATGAAAATACCTCGAAAACTCCTCTCACAATGACACTAGAACAACTATGCACACTGTGAAAAGGGCTACATGCTCCCCACCTTGCGAATATCTATCAGGGGAATCTCCTATGGATAACTTAGAACGTAATGTATCACATTCAACATACCCTACTTATGCCTCCCTGAGGTGCTGTACGAGTGAGGGGTGACATCCATTGATTGGAGATAAGCTATATCTTTTCCATCCATGAAATAAAACTATAGCGAGGCCAACTGATCTGACTCATCACTTAGTAGATGCGAACTTGATCTCCTACTGAGAGAATCTACCATCGCGTTCCCTTTCCCAAGATTATAGATGATATGAAAAGAATAATCCTATAAGAACTCTATCCATGAACTCTACCTTAGATTTATGTCCTTTTACAGGAATATGTACTTGAGGTTCTTGTGGTTAGAGAAGATAATAAACTATTCACCCATCAGGTAGTGTCCCAACATCTTCAATGTGAAGACTACCAATACCAATCCAATATCATGGGTCACGTAGTTCTACTCATGTGGCCTTAGCTGGCACAATACATAAGAAATCACCACCTTTATCTGCATTGGTACACTACCAAGATCGGTCCCTGATGTGTTATAGAAAACTACATACTCGACACCCTCTTTGGGAAATATCAAGATGAGTAAACTCGTAAAAACTATGACCTAACTTCTAAAAAGCCTATTGGAACATATCCACCCAAAGAACGAGCTACCCCCTATGAGTCAAGGGTGTCATCAGTGCCGATATATGGGATAAATTAGGGATAAATCTACGATAATACCTTATAATACCAAGGAATCGCCTCACCTCAGACACACTCCGGGGTGGCTCAATGCTAACACTACCTCAACCTTTGCTGGGTTCACTACAACTACATCTTTTGGAATAACATGTCCCAGGATGCGGACTATATATATTCAGAACTATCACTTCTAGATCTTCCCATAAAGAGGGTCCTCTCAGTGTATGTCAAGAACCATCTGCAGGTGTCTCATGTTCACCTCCTATGATGGTGAGTAAACAAGGATTTCATCGATGAAGACCACCATGAGTCAGTCTATCTACGGTTGGAAGATCCGATTCATAAGCCAGGGAACATAGTGGCGGTGTTCTTCTTGACGAAAGGCATCACCAAGTAATCATATTGATTTTAACAACATCTAAAATTCATCTTTAGTATATCCTCATATTGTACTCATAACTGGTGCTATCTTGATCGAAGTTCAACCATCGAGAACCATCATGCCCCTCTTAGGTGATCGAAGAGTTAATTTATCATTTAAAGTGGATACTTTTTCATCATCGTTACCTAATTCTAGAATCGGTAATTCATGAACAACCTCAATCCTCCATCCTCCTTCTCATAAAATAGATTTGGGGTGACTCATAGTGAAACATTGGGTCATAAAAATCCCTTGCTCGAAAAATCCTCTAACTGCACCCTCAGAGCTGGATGCTCTGTGGCGGCAATCCAATATGGTAATGTGGATATCGACGCCATCCCAAGGTGAAAGGTGACTCATAAGTCTATCTCTTGGTGTGGACGTAATCCTGGAACATTTTCTTAACAGACGTCATCGTACTCTGCCACTACCACTAGAAACGAAAAGCTCACAACATCTTCTACCCTGAGGGTTAGGCTATACAACTCCTGAGTGATTGGTTTCAACTATTTATGTATGATACCATTCAATGTTTCATGGGTTTCTTTTTCACCTATAAAGTAAAACCTCTTCCCATAACTTCGGACACCCAGACTCTTCTCCTAAAGCAGTCAATTTGGGAAAGTACTGAAGATAGCCAATCCATACCAACAATGTTGTTATAAGGCCTCGATGCTCCCACTAATAGGTTCCAACTGAAACTCTCACCTCCATGGAAAAGATCACACTATATAAAAAGATACTTGATCATAAATTCTCCTCCCATAGGTGTCTCCAAGCATATGGTTCGAGTCAACAGATATTCTAGAATCTCATGTTTTCACACAAGACATGTGGTGGGTAATGAATGACAGACAATTGTGTCTATAAGTATGGAAGCTAAGGTATAAAATACATAGATCGTACCTCAGATCATCCCTGGAGTCCTTGGATCAAATGCCTCGACCACATGTAGTTGTCCTACCCCTATCCCCTAGCTCCCAATGATTGGTGTGGACCTCTTGGGGGTGGTGGTAGATGTAGATCAAAGCGCCTATCACTACACGAAGCTCTCCCTACTCATCTACCATGTTCACCGCCTAGCCGGTCCTCCTACTCCCCTCTCTTCCACTACCTCAGTGGTCCATCCAGCATCTCCCTATAACCAGATATATGGATTGGACAATGTCTAGTAATATTTACTCTACCGTCGCAAGAGTAGAATCACCTCTCCCTATGTTGAATGGATCTAGCCTTAGTGTCCTAGACAAAAAATCCATTGTTTTGGGTCCTCTTATGACATCTCCCACGTCTCGGTCCCTATGCCTAACGTTATAGCCCGACTATTGAGGTATCTACATCTATATGCTTACTGCTAACGACCACTGTCTATCTCAACTATACTAATATGCTATCGACCATTAATGCTCTCTCGAGCACTCTAATATAAGTCAAAATGCATAGAGGCACAACAAAAGCTCATATGTCATGAAGTAGACATCACTTGAAGGTTTGAGATTTAAAGTACTGATCACCGACCATATCCATCGAGTACTTGGAATGGTGGGTGAATCTTGATGAATAGTCTACCATCATTAAAATTCCCCACATGAGGTGAAGGAACTCCTGGATACACATTGCTCTCAGCATAATTGGAGAGGAATCCTCCCTAAGGAGTCACCCAGACTCTGTTCATGAAAGAGTCTTCTAATGACAAGTCTTCATGGTCAAAATACACCACATTCCCACCGAACCTTAAATAAGGCTCACTCCTAGGATAACCATCTGGTCTGCTGGTGTCCTCACTAAATGGAAAAATCTGGTCACTTCCTCAAGCCAGTACTTAGCTGCCTGAGGGTTAGGATCTCCTCAGAACCCGAGGGGTCTCTATCTCTTAAACTCATGGAGTGCGCTTAGCCTCTCCTCCACATATATCGGTATTGTAGGTTCTATATTCTTTCCCACTAGTGGTGGTATAATAGGTGCACCACATAGAGATAATACCTAGGGAAATGGTCACTGAATCTTTTCCTCGTCACTGAGGGGGTCATCATCAAGATCAATCTTCTGAATCGTAGCAGGTATGCATTACAGAGGCATCCTATAAAGAAGAAAGATGTACTATGGTTACGAGTATATCTAGATAGTTGACACAAAATGAAATGGAAAACACAACTCATTCTTATATGATGCATGTACCATTCTTTTATTTTCTTAAAACCAGCATTTTTATGTACTTAGTTGAAAATTATGTTATAAGATTATTAGTGTATGGATTCTTCAGCCACCTGAACCAACACATGAGTCCCTATCCTGAAAGCCAAACTCAAAACACATGACACTATTTCCCCAAACTAATCTCATAGACTCTTGGTCCTAAGGTAGAACCAACCACCTCTAATGCCACTCTGTCACGACCCAACCCAGTGGGGCCCCTCATGCGACTCCCCTTGCATCCCTCCCATAGGTCAGAAGCTAGTGACGAGCAGTGAGTTGGAATATCACCAGCATGAGAGGCATTGCTTAAGTGCTTGTACACACACACACATCTCCAAGCACACAAATGCTAAAAAGTGAAAATCACAAAGGAATGAAATGAATGAAAATGATTAAACCAAACCAATAGGGTATTATGGAATATAAATTATGGAATGTAAACTAGGGCATGATACAAGACCAAAAAAATAAGATTCTACAAACTTCTAAGCCTAACCCATAACCAAAAGATGTACTGGGAATGATGCTCGTAGCCATAGGAAAAACTCATCCAAAAACAAACATAAAATGCTCATTTTGGTCTTCTTCCACCATAAAATATGTAATGGTATAGTTATCTCTTCACAATATATGTCTATTGTACATAGATCTAGTTTAACATATCCAGATATACCCGAAACCCATACCTTTAGTCTAGAGGTAAGTCACAATGACTGCATAACCATGATGGGGATTCAATTTAAAGAATCCAAAAAGCACTCATCCAAGAGAACTCATTTGATGTATCTGATAGCTCGGATGAACTCCATATAACAAGTGTTGCTCATCGGGAAAATCCATGATAGAGATATATGCACTGATAGATCTAAAGAGAGAACTAGTGAACTCATTCTAGGAGAACACAATATTCAGTGAGAAAAGATCATGATACATTGATGAGGATCACTACCAATGCCTTGGAGGATACCACAACTCATCAAGATTCACTAGTTAAGTAGAGAATTAGCATCCTATAGGATTTTTCATATCGATACCTAACTCTACCTAGGGTCTTGAATGGGTGTAATATCTCACTATGGCCCTCTCAGATGGATTCCGACTCTTTACTGAAATCCCTTTTGAAGGGATCATACTCTTATGGTTGAAAATTATAATTGAACTCCATGGTAATGATCAAAGGGGGAACTAATCCAAACAAAACATGTCCAAGGTATGGTGGAAATGTAAATCAAGCCATGTACAGAAAGGTACACTATTTGTAGAAGGGGTCACACATCGTGTCCCCTGGCTCTGGTTACTAACTATGTACAACAACAGTTGTCAAAGTCATGTCGGGTATAAGGAGGCATAAATGTAGTGTAAGAGAGTGACATGTATTGTTCCCTTATATGGGGAAGTATCCTTGTATGCTGGCAGGTTCCCATGGACGAAATCAACCCATGTGTCCCATACCGTGTGCCGGCACAAGAGGTAGTCCATGAATCTAGATAGATATGGTTGCATGGTTAAGTACATTACATGAACTCCACCTGGTCTTTGTGTGCCTCCTGAGATACACACCGAGTTTGTGTAAGGGCCTAAACATCATGTGGCAATGTTCACATGTCGTGTTAGTGCTTCTTATCACCCCGAACACTAGCCACTACAGGGTGGGGCCCATACGCCATATCCTCCTAGGATCACTCTGTGTTCTTCACTATGTGAAACTTGGAAAGCCTAGCCACCACCACACTTGTCCCACATGGTTTGTTCACCGGAGAACACACCGTGTTCATAGAAAAATTATAGAATGCACCATTCTTCCTCTGCTGCACATCGGGTACTCATTTGGTCTTTGTTATGGTCATGAAATCACTAAAAAACATTAGATTCTAGGTCTCCACAATGCCACAAATCTATTTTATTGGTTTTTGGGCTTCTGATAAGCCCCAAAATCATGTCTCTATCCACCCGCATGAAGAAAACTCGTTGAATGGTCCTCTTTGATTTGAGATGATTCATCATCTTTCATCACCATCGCACCTCCTCTTGGTTTTTGGGATGTCCAATATTCAGTTTGGGATTGTTCTATTGGGAATCATATTCATAATGATCCGTTGTTCATCACCCCATGAAGAACGTGAAGAAGACGGGGTGAGGAGGGATGATATTCCATAACAACAAGAGGAACAAACCTGCACATGAGCCTTATCCCGCTTGGTGTGGACACAGAATGTGCATCCAAGAGACCCGAGATTAAATATGTGTTGAGACATATTCATGGGTTACTGTAGTGGCACTATAGTAGGCACTATTCTGTACTGTAGTAGTCGAAATTATTCATCCATCTAGGCCTTTGGGCCACCGGTTTGGTCCTCTAGTCTTGCAAGGCTTTCGGGCCACCCAAGGCCTTCGGTCCAGGTGTCTCTAAAGGACTTCCTACCACCTCATGTCCTTTAGGACACCCAAGGCCTTCGGGATACACAAAATATGCATTTATACCAGGAAGGTTAAAAGGTAAAAATCTCTAGATGAGGATTCAAAGCAGGTTCATTCACTAGAAAAGAGCTAACCGGAATTGGCTGAATGAGAGGGTATGGAATTTCCATCAGTATTAGGCATGCGCAACTCTGCAGAGGATTGGTAGCCAACTAGCCTTGTGAAGGTGAAGCGTGGATTTCATGAAATTTGATGGGGAGAAGAAGTTACATGTTTCCTTGTATGGGTGATTCCCTTATGATATACAGGTCCTGTAATTGTCCCTTAAGCCTTCGGGCCTTGTAAGGGTTCCACCTCACACCTTGAAAGGTGGATTATCAAAAAAAAAGTGCATTGTTCCACTCCGATATGAAAGTGGAAAAAACCTCTACTGTCATTCATCATGGCATCAAATTTCTCCCATTAGAAGGATTAAATAGAGAAAATTGAGACAACAAAATTAATATTTCATATATTAATTCCCCAAATAATAATAGTCAAAGGAAACAAAAAAAATAAACACCCTCCCATAAGAACACACGATTTGCGGATCAACATGTTCATGGGATGATCTGTGTACATATTTTAATCGAATAATGGGGAAAATAGATCAAAATTAAAAACACATACCATCATTCCTTTGAATAATGATCTCTGCAGGATGTTCGTTGGAATGTTTCATTGAATTCGAGATTCATCGATCAATCGCTCTTTCATCATCCGCTAACGGGTTATCCTCAAAAGCACCATTGACAATCATCAATTTGAAGAGTTTTGTGGAAAACCATATGAAATCTCTATAATCTTGTATTAATAGGGAAATATTAGGTTGTTTCATTAAGGGAACATTTAAAATAAAATAAATTAATAAATTAATTAATTTGCTTTAGAACATCCAAATACTAACATTTGTAGTTGACCCATGCCAGTTGATGTTAGGATCTGGCTAAGGTAAAGTCGATGTTCTGGGCACAATAGTGCGCTCAGATTTCTGATTCAGACACCCTTATAAAATGTAATCATTTATTTTAGGAAAAGTTACCCCATGCGCAATTTAAATGTTTAAATTCTTTCAATCATTTATTCTGGGCACATCGTGCCTCAGAATCACATTTCATCACAGAACCTGGATTCGGAATAATTCCATATAATATTTAAATATAATAGATAGAAAATATGAGAAATTATAAAAATAGTTATGGAAACCTATAGAAATCTTAATGAAAACATATAGTGAATTATAAATTATTTTTAGAGAAGATATGACTTGTGGAAATGTATGAAAACTGTTATGAAAACTAATAAAAAGATATTTTAAGGTCCAAAATGAGGTATTTTGCCTAGGAGAAAAATATAAGACATCTATGAAACGTTATGGAAAATAAAATCCTTAAATCTAAAGAAATTTCAATGAAAGAAATATTATTATATGATCAATATAGTGAATATTATAATTGAGACCAAATATGAGGTATAAATACATATAAAGGAAATAAAACAAATAAAAGATTATAATTATCAAAAAATAATGTGCTCTTGGGATCCACCCAATATTATACTAAATTATAATAATTAAAAGGTCATGAATATTTTCCAAACCTTCTCCCCCCTTTTGAAATTACCATAAACATATGATTTTATTAAAAAAAATGGATTATATATTTTAGGATGATGACATAAAGGAAATTATAAATATCGTATAAATTGTTTCTTAAAAATATTTTTTTAAACTTGTATCAGTAAGACACTGTAATTTCATCCACTTCTAAGATATATAATTTAATACATTGCAAATAATTCTTAATGTTTTCTGAGAAAAATAGTATGAAATATTTTACAAAATTATATTTTCTGAAAAATGAAGGTCTAATGAGTAATATTAAGTCATTTAGAATGAATGATAGGTTTCAAAAAAGTTATATAATAAAATTATATTTACCAAAATTAAAAAAAATTATTTTGGAAAATAGATTCTAAATTTCCCATAATTAATATAAATCTGAAACTTTTTTCACATAAAAAAATTCTAACTCATCTTAAACACCTGAAAAAATAATACCATTAAGATTCAAATATTTAATTATCTAATTTTTTATTTTGAAACTGAGTAATGTATAAGATCTTATTAAATATATATGCATGTGTATTTTCATTAGGGAAAAATTCTACAATTTTTTTCACATGATCTATAATAAATTGACATATAACATTGATATAATGTTTGGTACAATGTTGAAAATTATTCTTAGAAATATAAATTGAAGATGCATTATCACAATAACTGGGTAATTTATCAATATAAATACCAAAAAACATAATTTTTTCTTAATCCATAAACACTTTTCACATCATCTAGATGAATTATTATACTCATCTTCAATTGTAGATAATGAAAATGATACTTTCTTCTCTAATGAAAAAGAATTAATCTCTTTCCATGAAAATGTCACATTACCTGATGTTATTTTACAACCATTTTTTTGACTCAAAAAATAGAGCTAGAATTTGATATTAAATAAAAATAATTCTACATAGAATAAAATAATCCATAGTTAATATTTCCTATAGAATATATAGTTATTATTTTCACATCATTTATATAACTCTCCTTAGGACCATATTTAAACCTTAAACATTAAAAAGAGTAAATAAGATATTAGGTATAGATGCAACTAAACGAATTAGTCTACCTATCTTGACTTTATAAACATTAATATTAATTTATTTACGAAAATCATCAGCATCTAATTTACGACTGGAACCTTTATAATTTTCATATATTTACAAGAATTGGTAACATACATTTTAAAAAACACTTTATAATATATCTATTTATTAATAATGATCTCATATTTTTTTTGAGAAAGTGGAACTCTAGAAAATAAATTCTATTTTATAATTAATCTTATTTCAAATGCAGATAAAATAAATGTTAAAAAAATAATCACATAAAAATTCACTATAAGAACCAACAACTATATTTTCAACATAAATTTTTACAATTAAAATATCCTTATAAGTTATTTTAATCAAAATATTAGTATCAACATTAACATTCTTGAAATAATTATTCCATAGAATTAATTAAATACTTCAATACCAAAAATGTGGTTCTTATTTGGGATCATACAAAGCTTCGTATAATTTAAAAACCTGAATAAAATATTTTATACCTAAAAAACCATGGGGATGATTAACATAAACATATTTTGATATAAAACCATTTAACAAATCACTATTAACATAAATTTTAAATAACATAATTATTTTTAATAAAGAATAACAGAACAATATTCTTATAGATTCCGACCTGGTAATAGAGGAAAATGAATCTTCACACTCTAAACCATAATCATGAGAGTTTCTTTAGGATACATTTCTAGCTTTATGTTAGAAAATTTATCTAGATACATTCAATATATATATAGAAATATTTAGTTCCAATTACCTACTTATCCTCAATAAAATCAATTAACGACCGACTATTATTTCTATTAAACTGATTTAGTTAATCTTACAAACCATTAATATAATTTCAATCATTTAATGATGTAAAGACCCGGAAATTTCAAGGAAAGTTTTTTCTTAATTTTCTTTGTAATTTTACAAGAACGCAGTTTCGGACGACGGCTGATTCCGAGGCCCGGTGTGCCAGGAATTAATTTCTGAAGTTTGGCTCAGGTACGTTCAGTGAACGAGTGAGCGGGAATTTTTATCTTTTGAACTGTTGCCCGGAATCGAATTCCGAAGGCACCGATGAACTCACAACGCCGATATTCGCTTAAGGAGACCTTTTCCGAGGTTGCGTTTATTGCGGGTTGAGAGTCAGTTTTTGGGTTTTGAAAATAAAGTTAAATAAAATGTGGAAACACATTTTATTTTTAACTTGTTGGTTAAATCCACCCAAATGGAGTTAGGGGTGGGATCCACATACACTTAACCTCCTTTGAGAGGATTAAGTGTGGTGGGGCCCACACGAACCCTAACTCTTCACCTCCTCTTTTTAAAACTCCCCTTTAACTCACTTTAATTAATGTTTGACACTTGGAATAATTAATTGTGGTGAGATGTTTTAAATTTCAAACCTTTGAAATTCTAAGAGGGAGTTTGTGTAATAAAATAAGCTTAAGCTTATTTTATCATTTTGGGGTTTGTTTCTTTTGCCACTTGAGAGGTTTTGAGAAGCTCTCTCTACCATCCTCAACTTTGACGAAGAACACTCAAGAACGCCGCTTCTCTCTTCTTCCTAGACGGATTGTTTCCGAAGATCGACGACGCCTTCCGTGTCAACGAAAGGGAATGCCGCTTCCTCCTCGAACTTTCTTCGTCGGCTTACGAAGATTCCCCAATGACGTACCTCTTCGGACGTACCTCTACGTCAACGGAATCGACGAACGATTACCGCAATTCCCGACCTCCGCGACGCTTGTCTTCTGCGGTTTGTTGACGTGCTTCGCACTTGAACCGAGGTAGGAGTTTGTTTCAATTGTTTATATTTGTTCGAGAATTTCGACTTGAAAATTTTTCGTGGAATTTTTTTTTTAAAGTTATGTGGAACTTTCTTCAAACTTGATTGTTTATATTTGTCGGGCCTTGATTTTCAAATCTTTTTATTTAATCTAAAAAGATTGTGAAAGTTTATTATTCGTTAAAGGCCGATTGCTATCCTTATAACGTGAGGAGTTCGGACCGTACAAAACCGGTCGATCCTCCTCTTTTACTTCGTGTTGATTTTTTGTGGAATCGTTCGGAAGGGCGTGGTGTCATCGCACCACGCGGGTTCATGCGGTTTAATGTGGAAGATATGCGCGGCGCCGTCACGCCGTGCCGTGGAAAGATTTCAAGAACGCGACGTCATCGCGTCGCGTCGAAGGTAGTCGAGGAGACCGCGACCGGAGTCGGGCCACGGCGGAGGGGCGCGGCGCTGTCGCGCCGTGCCAATCGAACAAGGGTCGCGGCTTGAGCCGCGGCAGAGCTGGAAGGGGAGGCCGGAAAACCGGCTGCCGGCGGTTAATGAAGAGCCGCGGCCGGCCTCGTCGGCCGCCGGATATCAGAAGAGCCGCGGCCATCGGGCCGCGGCGGAAGGGTGGAAGGCAGCTGGCCGTGCCGGCCGGCCGCCGGTTTGCTTAGGAGGAGGGACCCCGCGGGTCCCGAGTGCGAAAGGAAAACGGCCGGCCTAAGGCCGGCCGAGATCCACAAAACCAGGGGAGTTTACACCCCGCGTGCGGCGCACATGCAGCGCCCAGGCCCCGCCCCCGCGCCGGGCCCCGCCCCCGCGCCGGGCCGCGCCGCCACGCTGGCCGCACCGCCGGCCGGGTCGCGCCGCCGGCCGGGTCGCGCCGCCGGCTGGGCCGGGTCCAGCCGGACCGGTTCGGGTCGACCCGGTTCGGGCCGACCCGGTTCGGGTCGGACCAGGGGGGTTGGGCCGGGTCGGTTCGGGCCCAGACCCCCCGGTTTCGGACGGGTTTCGGTTTTTCGCCCATATCTTGGGCTACGGGCCTCCAAACGACTCGCTGTCTATGGCAACGTGATCCTTGGACCGAGACGATCGTTTTGGTATAATATACTCAAGGTACATCTTTCTTTTCGGGAAGCTAGGTGGTTAAAACTCCATAGTTAAGCGTGCTTGACCTAGAGTAGTGATCTGGGTGGGTGACCTCCTGGGAAGTTTCCGAGGGTGGGTGTGAGATGGAAAAGACAATAACTTCCAGACCAGGCGTCCGATTGACGCGCCGTCTTTTGCGTTGAATTCCTGTTGACGATACAGAACTTTTGGCATCCTCTGCCCGAGTTTTGGTTGCAGTTGGATAGTGTCCGGGTTGGATCGCACCGAAATCCAACCGGGCCCCTGGAACGGAAAAGCTGATTTTCTTTCTGACAGAACGTCCGTTTGACGAACCGTCAGCGGCGTTGGTGATCTCGTTGAGAAACGGTCCCTATGAGTATACCCTATGAGAGTTTGGGGTGCAGTTGAGATACGGCCGGGTTGCATCGCACACGAAACCAACCGGGCCCCTGGGACGAAAAGGCTAATAACTCACAGACCGGGCGTTCGATTGACGCGCCGTCTGTTGCGTTGAGACCCCTATGACGAGGCGGTCCTTTGAGATACTTCTTTGTGGGACTTTGAGATACTTGGAGTATCGACCTGTAGCTCGTGGAGCGGACCCTCCCTGTGACGAGTGTGCGGAGTACGGAGACCGTGTAGCTGGCTGAGACCCGACGACTGCTGATCGAACGACTCGGTGTGTTACAGATGTGCGCTTGGTTGTAGCGGCACATGGGAGCACTTGGTTGTAGCGGCAGACCCACGATAGAGATGCGCTTGGTTGTAGCGGCACATGGGAGCACTTGGTTGTAGAGGCAGACCCACGACAGAGGTGCGCTTGGTTGTAGCGGCACATGGGAGCGCTTGGTTGTAGCGGCAGACCCACGACAGAGGTGCGCTTGGTTGTAGCGGCACATGGGAGCGCTTGGTTGTAGCGGAAGACACACGACAGAGGTGCGCTTGGTTGTAGCGGCACATGGGAGCGCTTGGTTGTAGCAGCTGGCCCGCAGTACTCGATGGGTGGAGTTCTTCAGCAGTCTTAGGTTAGTGAGCAGTACCTCAGAGTCGTGACAGGACCACTGTACACTCCAGAGACGGAGCTCTTCAGCAGTTACGGTTTCGATAATGAAAATCCTGGTTGAGCTGAGACTTTTGACCTTGTGTTTACCTCATGATTGAGATGGGTCACTTGCTAACTTAGGTATATGTATGGGAATATACCCGGTAGTGGTTATCCATTGATTTCACAATCCATGTGTTTCCTCATGATTGAGATGGGTTACTTGATAACTTAGGTATATGTATGGGCATATACCTAAGTAGAAGTTATCTGTTGAGATCTTCTTTGTGGTTATCCTTGTTGGTTTAGTGAGACCTTGAAGGTCTCGGGGTCCCTACTGAGTATCGTTATACTCACCCCTGCACGGGCTATGCCCGCACCTCGTTGTGTTGGTTGCAGACGACAGGCAGTGCTGACAGAGGCCGAGTGTTCGAGGACTGGACGGTACCTGGAGGTGGACTATACGGCGAGATGGTACATGGAGGAGGACCTCACGACGAGACGGTACCCAGAGGTGGACGTGACGACGAGGCGGTACCTGAAGGTGGACCACTGGGCGGACATACTCGGTGCGGACGGCGGGACCCGAGGAGAAGAGGAGCTATCTGTACCCACCCTTCAGGTGGGATTTCCAGTGGACAGCTCGGCGTAGCAGCTTTACTTTTCAGTTGCTGTTTTCCCTTCGAGTTGTACTTTACAGTTGGGCTTCTATTTCCGGACCCTTTTTACTTTCTGCACTTACTGTTGTACTCAGTTTTTACTTAGTGTTTATTTCTTCCGCTTGTACTCTGTGTGATTGTTTACTTTACAAAGGCAATGCCTTACCTTTTTACCGGGATTTACGCCTTGTTGCTAGTCGCCAGCCCCTGGCCTATGGAAGGCGGGCTTGGGGTAGTCACAGCACGGGCCCCGAGGACGGGTCGTGACAAATTGGTATTAGAAGAGTTTGGTTCTACCGCAGAACTTATAACTCTGATGTTTCTTTCTGTGAAGCAATAGTGTTGAGAGTACTGAGTGTGGTTGTCAGTTCAGGGAGTCCAGTGTTGGTGCGGGCGGCCGACGTATCCATACACCAGGACCCTGACAATTGATTTCTGACTTTGTGCACGAAAACACTAATTGCGTGTGTGTTTTCAAAGGTTTTCCCTTAAAACAGCTCAAACCAGGTCAGCTCACCAGGTATAAACGTTTGACCGTGTCACGATGTTTCTTTCAGAATTCCTTTTCACGGACGACCAGCTAGAGCCCCGAGAGTGGTATGTAATGACAGCCCGCCGAGCGACGAGGCCTCAGTACAGGGCCCTATCCCAGTTGAGGCACCAGCGGAGGCACCAGCGGTACTGCTACCCGTTGGGCCACCTATGCCACCAGCCCCAGCAGTAGGCGATGCACGATGCTTGAGCGCGCTGCACGAGTTCCAGCGCCAGAGGCCAACCAGGTTTCGGGGAGAGACGGACCCACAGGCGGCTGAGGTTTGGCTGGAGGCTGTGGTGAGAGTCTTCAGGCTAGTGGGGATGCCGGCACACTACATGGTGATCTTTGCTACCAGCCTCCTTCAGGCAGCAGCAGGCAGGTGGTGGAGCCACTTGTTCCAGTTTTGCGATGAGATGAACTTCGCATGGGAAGACTTAGAGACCTTCTTCAGGGTGGAGTATGTGCCAGTATCTCTACACCCCGAGCGTGTACAGGAGATTCTGCCTTTGCCGCGTGCTTTTCGATCAGTATCCAAGTCATCTGTGGGCAGTAGACAGATGATGCAGAGGTCCAGGAGGACCGGTCTAGCAGTTGGACGATCTCGGGTTTTAGGACCGGTGGTGCGGGGCACCCGAGGTGGGGTCAGAGCCAGGCGTTCCAGAAACGGACAATGTTACTCCTGCGGCAGAAAGTGTCACCTAGCACGTGACTGTCTGACTCCTCGTACGATTGACCAATGGGTGTTGGAGGAGCCACCGAGACAGAAGCAGCGGCGAGTGTTTGAGTAACAGCCGAGCAGTGGACAAGGAAGTAGAGCTCTGAGAGCAGGTGGGCAGGAGAGGAACTAGTGGATACGTCCTTTGTACTTCTAGTTCCATGTTGCTTCGTATTCGTGTCTTTGTACTATGAGCTGCAGTAATAAAAAGACACTTATCTTTGTTTCCTTTCCTGTCCTTTTGTTTGGTTGATACTGAGTGGTCCCAGTTAAACTGTTGACTTGACCCTCACTTTCGAGATTTCTACTGGAGGGGACCTAGTGACCTCACACTGATGCCGAAAGTGTGACTCAACCCTTGTAGGCGAGAGTGACAGTTGGATCTCTTAGTAGATACGTCGAGGCCTTACGACGTCATCCATGGCATGAATGCATCATTCATGTCAGGATTGACTGTATTAGGCAACGAATGTGGTTCATCCAGGGGATGAGACCGGGTTTCTTTTATCGGAAAAGAAGAAATCATAGCAGCTTTTGTGAGACTAAAGGAGGTCCAGGACATCCAAGAGAGGATGAAGACTGCACAGTGCAGTAAGAAACAGGAAACCGGTGCCAGTCATAGAGACTCGGGCGTGTTAAAAAGAGGAAGCTTAAAGGAGAGATGAGTCTACGAAGCAGTAAACGTGGAGGCAGAGCTAGGAGAGCAGAATGAGGTGGTGTACATCCTAACATGGTAAAACCGCCCGCCTTAGTTATCCCCGCCAAGCTCAGGGAGCTGGAGGGCGGTGGAAGAATGCGGCTGCATGCGGTCAAGGAGTGTGACCCAATGGCTCTAAAAAAATGATTCAAGGGACAGTCTGTGTCAACTACTATCTACTGAAGTAACAGACGTCGATATGAATCATTCCTCACTTTCACAAATCTTGTTCCAGACCTAGAGTTTCCGGTAAGCCGTGGACTTGACCCTCACGTCTGGAGATACCTTGGGAGGAGACTCGATAATCACACTTACGTCGATGGTGTGGTCAGACCCTCGAGGCGAGAGTTTCGGTTGGAATCTCTTGGTGGCAGCGTCGAGGCCTTACGACGTTAGTTTGAGTATGGAATGGGCAATAACTGTTTATACTCAAATTGATGGTTTTAGGAAAACGTCGGGATGAGTTTTCCTTGGTCGGCAAAAAAGGAAACCCCAGGCAGCGTAGGGTAACTCTTGCACAGGAGAGTGCGACCGATCACTCTTGAGTCGGTCAACCTTACCCTCGTGGCAGTAGCCTTTCGAGTTCCAGTTCTAACAGAAAATGGAGACCTCTGGAGTTCGAGGATGATGATCACGTCCTTATACGGGTCTCACCTCGACGAGGTTTACAGAGATGCAACCAAGGCGGCAAGTTATCTCCGGGGTTCAGCGGACCTTATTAGGTCCCCAACTGGGTAGGCGGGGTGGTTTACCGCTTGACCCATTCACTGCAGTTGCACCAGGTGCACGACGACTTCCACGTATCTCAACGGAGGAGATACGTGCTCGACCCTTCGCATACCATCGACCATGAGGAGTTGGACGATGGCGATGGGGTGTCTTTCATGGAGATTCCAGTGGGGATCGAGGATCGACAGGAGCAGATCCTATGAGGACGATCGATTCCTCGGGTGCACTTTCTTTGGCAGTACGAAACCTCCAGGTGAGGACATAGGAGCGGAAGGCTCAAATGCGTGCTCTGTACCGCTTTTGTGACACTAGTTTGTGTTGAACCTTTACGGGAACGTAAAGCCCTGAGGTGGGAATAATGTAAAGACCCGGAAATTTCGAGGAAATTTTTTTCTTAATTTTCTTTGTAATTTTACAGGAACGCAGTTTCTGATGGTGCCTGATTCCGAGGCCCGGTGTGCCCGGAATTAATTTCTGATGTTTGGCTCGGGTACGTTCAGTGAACGAGTGAGCGGGAATTTCCATCTTTTGAACCGTTGCCCGGAATCGAATTCCGAAGGCACCGATGAACTCGCAGCGCCGATATTCGCTTAAGGATACCTTTTCCGAGGTTGCGTTTATTGCGGGTTGAGAGGTAGTTTTTGGGTTTTTAAAATAAAGTTAAATAAAATGTGGAAACACATTTTATTTTTAACTTGTTGGTTAACTCCTCCCAAAGGGAGTTATGGGTGGGACCCACATACACTTAACCTCCCTTGAGAGGATTAAGTGTGGTGGGGCCCACACGAACCCTAACTCTTCACCTCCTCTTTTTAAAACTCCCCTTTAACTCACTTTAATTAATGTTTGACACTTGAAATAATTAATTGTGGTGAGATGTTTTAAATTTCAAACCTTTGAAATTCTAAGAGGGAGGTTGTGTAATAAAATAAGCTTAAGATTATTTTATCATTTTGGGGTTGGTTTCTTTTGCCACTTGAGAGGATTTGAGATGCTCTCTCTACCATCCTCAACTTTGACGAAGAACACGAAGAACACTCAAGAACGCCGCTTCTCTCTTCTTCCTAGCCGGATTGTTTCCGAAGATTGACGACGCCTTCCGTGTCAACGAAAGGGAACGCCGCTTCCTCCTCGGACTTTCTTTGTCGGCTTACGAAGATTCACCAATGACATACCTCTTCGGACGTACCTCTACGTTAATGGAATCGACGAATGATTACCGCAATTCCCGACCTTCGCGACGCTTGTCTTCCGCGGTTTGTTGACGTGCTCCGCACTTGAACCGAGGTAGGGGTTTGTTTCAATTGTTTATATTTGTTCGAGAATTTCGACTTGAAAATTCTTCGTGGTAATTTTTTTTTAATGTTATGTGGAACTTTCTTCGAACTTGATTGTTTATATTTGTCGGGCCTTGATTTTCAAATCTTTTTATTTAATCTAAAAAGATTGTGAAAGTTTATTATTCGTTAAAGGCCGTTTGCTATCCTTATAACGTGAGGAGTTCGGACCGTACAAAACCGGTCGATCCTCCTCTTTTACTTCGTGTTGATTTTTTGTGGAATCGTTCGGAAGGGCGTGGTGCCGTCGCACCACGCGGGTTCATGCGGTTTAATGCGGAAGATATGCGCGGCGCCGTTGCGCCGTGCCGTGGAAAGATTTCAAGAACGCGACGCCGTCGCGTCGCGTCGAAGGTAGTCGAAGAGACCGCGACCGGAGTCGGGCCACGGGGGAGGGGCGCGGTGCCGTCGCGCCGTGCCAATCGAACAAGGGCCGCGGCTTGAGCCGCGGCAGAGCTGCAAGGGGCGGCCGGAAAACCGGCTGCCGGCGGTTAATGAAGAGCCGCGGCCGGCTCAGCCGCGGCGGAGCAGCCAGAGGCGGCCGGCCTCGCCGGCCGCCGGAGATCAGAAGAGCCGCGGCGGAAGGGTGGAAGGCGGCCGACCGAGATCCACAAAACCAGGGGGGAGTTTACCCCCCACGTGCGGCGCACATGCGGCGCCCAGGCCGCGCCCCCCGTGTCGGGCCGCTCCGCCGCGCCGGGCCGCACCGCCGCGCCGGGCCACTCAGCCGCGCTGGCCGCACCGCCGGCCGGGTCGCGCCGCCGGCCGGGTCGCGCCGCCGGCCGGGTCGCGCCGCCGGCCGGGTCGCGCCGCCGGCCGGGTCGCGCCGCTGGCCGGGCCGGGTCCAGCCGGACCGGGTCGGGTCGACCCGGGTCGGTTCGGGCCCAGACCCCCCGGTTTCGGACGGGTTTCAGTTTTTCGCCCATATCTTGGGCTACGAGCCTCCAAACGACACGCCGTCTGCGGCAACGTGATCCTTGGATTGAGACGGTCGTTTCGGTATACTATACTCAAGGTACATCTTCCTTTTCGGGAAGCTACGTGGTTAAAACTCCATAGTTAAGCGTGCTTGGCCTAGAGTAGTGATCAGGGTGGGTGACCTCCTGGGAAGTTTTCCAGGGTGGGTGTGAGACGAAAAAGACAATAATTTCCAGACCAGGCGTCCGATTGACACGCCGTCTGTTGCGTTGAATTCCTGTTGACGATACGGAACTTTTGGCATCCTCTACCCGAGTTTTGGTTGCAGATGGATAGTGGCCGGGTTGGATCGCACCGAAATCCAACCGGGCCCCTGGAACGGAAAAGCTGATTTCTTTCTGACAGAACGTCCGTTTGACGAACCGTCAACGGCGTTGGTGATCTCGTTGAGAAACGGTCCCTATGAGTATACCCTATGAGAGTTTGGGGTGCATTTGAGATACGGCTGGGTTGGTTCGCACACGAAACCAACCGGGCCCCTAGGACGAAAAGGCTAATAACTCACAGACTGGGCGTTCGATTGACGCGCCGTCTGTTGCGTTGAGACCCCTATGACGAGGCGGTCCTTTGAGATACTTCTTCGTGGGACTTTGAGATACTTGGAGTATCGACCTGTAGCTCGTGGAGCGGACCCTCCCAGTGACGAGCGTGCGGAGTACGGAGACCGTGTAGCTGGCTGAGACCCGACGACTGCTGATCGAACGACTCGGTGTGTTACAGAGGTGCGCTTGGTTGTAGCGGCACATGGGAGCGCTTGGTTGTAGCGGCAGACCCACGACAGAGGTGCGCTTGGTTGTAGCCGCACATTGGAGCGCTTGGTTGTAGCGGCAGACCCACGACAGAGGTGCGCTTGGTTGTAGTGGCACATGGGAGCGCTTGGTTGTAGCGGCAGACCCACGACAGAGGTGCGCTTGGTTGTAGCGGCACATGGGAGCGCTTGGTTGTAGCGGCAGACCCACGAAAGAAGTGCGCTTGGTTGTAGCGTCAAATGGGAGCGCTTGGTTGTAGCAGCTGGCCCGCAGTACTCGATGGTTGGAGTTCTTCAGCAGTCTTAGGTTAGTGAGCAGTACCTCGGAGTCGTGACAGGACCACTGTACACTCCAGAGACGGAGCTCTTCAGCAGTTACAGTTTCGATAATGAAAATCCTGGTTGAGCTGAGACTTTTGACCTTGTGTTTACCTCATGATTGAGATGGGTCACTTGCTAACTTAGGTATATGTATGGGCATATACCCGGGTAGTGGTAATCCATTGATTTCACAATCCTTGTGTTTCCTCATGATTGAGATGGGTTACTTGATAACTTAGGTATATGTATGGGCATATACCTATGTAGATGTTATCTGTTGAGATCTTCTTTGCGGTTATCCTTGTTGGTTTAGTGAGACCTTGAAGGTCTCGGGGTCCCTACTGAGTATCGTTATACTCACCCCTGCACAGGCTATGCCCGCACCTCGTTGTGTTGGATGCAGACGACGGGCAGTGCTGACAGAGGCCGAGTGTTCGAGGACTGGATGGTACCTGGAGGTGGACTATACGGCGAGATGGTACCTGGAGGAGGACCTCACGACAAGACGGTACCCAGAGGTGGACGTGACGACGAGGCAGTACCCGAAGGTGGACCACTGGGCGAACATACTCGGAGCGGACGGCGGGACCTGAGGAGCAGAAGAGCTATCTATACCCACCCTTCAGGTGGGATTTCCAGTGGACAGCTCAGCGTAGCAGCTTTACTTTTCAGTTGTTGTTTTCCCTTCGAGTTGTACTTTACAGTTGGGCTTGTATTTCTGGCCCCTTTTTACTTTCCGCACTTACTGTTGTACTCAGTTTTTACTTAGTGTTTACTTCTTCCGCTTGTACTCTGTGTGATTGTTTACTTTTCAAAGGCAATGCCTTCCCTTTTTACCGGGATTTACGCCTTTGTGCTAGTTGCCAGCCCCTGTCCTATGAAAGGCGGGCTTGGGGTAGTCACGGCACGGGCCCCGAGGACGGGTCGTGACAAATGAATCAAAAAAATTAGAAATAACATGATGAGAAACAAAATCAGAATCAGAAAATAAGTTTAAATAAGAGCTTCTATTTTTCATAACAAAACCAAAACTACCAATCACAATGTTAGTGGGGTTATATTTATGAATCCTCATGATCTGGTATCAAATTAATAATCATTCGGTCCCCCCTCAATAGATACACTATTCTAGGATTTTTTTACTGAAATTAAAACCCTTGAAATCAAATTCAATATTTTTAAAAATATATTTCTAAAAATTCAAAGATTCATCAACCTTTATATACATATATTCATCATTAATCATGGTTTACTTATTATAAACTCTATAAAAAATATAGAATATTCCCCAATAAATATAACTTCAAAATTTTTAAAAACAATCTTATCTAAATTATCATTAGTATTCAATAGAAAATCATTCTAATGATAATAAATTAAATAAAAAACCATTTTAACATGTTTTATTCATTTAATAAAAATTTTATTCTATAATGTTATAACATTAATACAAATAAGAATATAGTTATCAATAATAATAGATTCAACCCAAATATATTTTGGTAAACAATATTCATTAAGAATGGTTTGATCCATTTCAGGAATGGTTTTATTTTTTGTTCTACAACACAATTTTATTTTGGGGTTTTAGTAGTAAATGAAATATGAGCATAAAAATCATCTTCACATAATTATTCGAAAATTAATATTATCAAATTCAACACCATTATCACATATAATATAGACAATTAAACCATCTTTTATATTTTGAAATGGAATGAAATAAAAAATACATATATCTAATTTTTAATTCTTATGAGACACGAAATAAACCCTTGTAAATCTTCGAAAATAATCAACATTAAAAAAACATGTTTCAGGCCAAATAAACTAGTTTTTTTCAATAGAACACATAAATCAACTTATAATATTTCAAAATTTCTATAATTAGATACATGATTGATTGATTTTACTGATTTTATATAATTCTTACCTTTAAATCCTGAATCTCGAAATCAATTTTACCAGCCTTTGAAAAGGCTAAATCTAGAGCATATACAGCATGGATAATTTTAATATAATTTATAACATACCATGTCCAAGCCTTTTATAACGGGGAACATCATCTGTTTCTATAGGATTGACATAATTACCAATTTGATAAGTTAAATTAAATTAAATAATATAATAAATATTATATTTTCTTTAGAATCAAATATATCATTTTTATTTTAAAAAATTTTATTTATTATCTTTAAGGTTAAAATAACCACCATCATCACATAATTGTGAAATAATAATTATGTTATGATTCAAAACATCAATGTATAAGACATTAGAAATTTAAACAACAAAAAAATATCATCCTCCCAAAATCTTGTAACCATGTCTTTTTAATTATCTCTAAAAGTGACAGAGCCTCCATCAAATTTGTTATAACATAGAGAATTTCATAGTTCATCAATAATTACCCTCGAAATACCACTAATAATGTCACATGGGCCATTATGGATACATCCAATGAATTTTTAATACCAAAATTAAATGCTTTTCCTTTTTTATCCCCCGCCTATTTTTAGTCCAACTAGGTTTATAATATAACTCATCAGTACCAAAATAGATTTAAAATATTTTCATAATGTAATCTATCTGAAAAATTAATTTAAATAATTTTTTTGGTTAATATAAGAGGCTGATGATATCTTAGAGAACATTCATTAGCATAATTTCATTTACGAAATAATTTAAATCATATAACCGAATAAACCATAAAAAAATAAATTTAATAAAATTTTTCTAATAACAAAGGAATATGTGGATTATAATCAAATGAATTTTTATATTTATTTGGTTTCATCATGGATTTGATGTTTTTTTATTTTTTATTTTTAATGAACAAATGAAGAAAATGTCTCCCTTAAGATGTAAATTTATTTTATAATATTACCATTATCCATTTTAATAGACCCAATATCATCATAGATGATACATATAGAACATGAAATGTAGTTTATTATTTATTCCCTAAGTTTATCTTTATCTGTATTGACTTTCATCATTTCCTTTATAACCCTCTTAATCTCTTCTTTTAATTCTTTATACAATTCCATAAATTATAAGAAATATTTTTTCTTCATTCATTTTTATTCATACATATAATTAACATTGTATTCATCACTATGATAATAAAAAATATAATTGGAATCATAACTATCCCATTTATATTTTTTTCCATAAAACATAGGTTAGATTAGTCTTTTTGACTTTTAGACTTATCACATAAATCAGATTCTTCAGTTAATCTCCCTACAAGAACAATAAGAAATTTTTAATTATTTTTTTTAATTTTTTTTATATTCCTTCTTCATTTAACTATGGATAGTCATCTAGTTTGATACATACATTATTTCTACATTCATGACAGGTTACATCTAGTCCATATATAGTAAAAAAAATTTCATTTATATCATTTATTCCATGTTTACCTGGGTACTTCTTGAACATTTTTTATCTCATCAAGAAGTTATAAATACCATGAATTATATTATCAATTTTTTTTATCACATTTCTATTCCTCAAATTTTATATAGTTACAATTGAAACATATATGAGACATAAAGTAAATATCTTTCTTCTTTGATGTCTCCCATTTGGGGACTTTATTAAACTCATGATTATATCAATAAATTTATATGATGAGTTAATATAATGTGTATTATTTAATGTTTTTAAATTCATTGATCTAAACCTTATTTAAAATCCATTTTCTAAGTATATCCCTTATAACTAATTAAACATGTATAAGGTTCACCTATGATTCATTAAGGGAATTCATTTCATTCAAAATTCTAGAGAATCAGATGAACATTTCATTTAAACATCAATCATCACATAATTGGAAATCATGGTACTCCACTTTTAATATTACAAGTTAGGTTCTAATAATGTTTTCTGATATAAGATATTAACTTGTAAAATATTCAATATTTTAGGAGGAGTATTACATGTTGACACATGACTAAATTCACCTCTACTAATAGCATAATATAATATATTTATAACTATAAAATTCAATACCTATATAGAATCATCATATCCATTATGTGTATTTGAGTTATTTTATAATAGTGTGTAAGATCTCTCCATGCTTGATCAATTTTCTCTTCTTCGTTGTTTGAGGTACACCTCTATTCTAGATTTTGAGAAACATATTTTCTTCTGTTAAAGTGATGTGGTTTTTGAGGAAACCAGCCCTCATTTTCATTTATTACTGCAATATTATAGATCTTTTTTTTTCAATGTGAGGCCTTGGAAAAGGTTATAGAAATAAAATATAATAAAAAACTCAATTTAGGTATTTTATAATTTCTAAAAGTGAAAACCTATGAAACTAAGTTTTTTTGTATTTAGAAAAACAAATAGTATAACTAAACTATCATTAACTGGGTCCATCCACTGAAACCAATTTTTTGTTTGGATAGGTGATGACAGATGGTCTAGAGGGGGACAAGCTAAATAGACCAGATTAAAAAATTCAGCAAATGCATTAAATATATAAATTAATTTTAAAATTTAATATATTGATTTAATTATCAACCAAAAATAAAAGAAATAATTCAAGGATTATTTTTTAAAAGAATGGTCCAATGTGGTCTTAGTCAACTCTTATATATCTCTACCTATTGAGAGAAATATTGTGTAATAATATTATTCTTTAAGGGGAATCATAACTCAATTAGAAACTACGTTTTCTAGTGTGAGTATAACCAAAATACATATGACATTTTTATGGGAATTCAAAAACCAATTAATATCCTATTATTATATAATGGGACTCACAACTAGAAGGATCATGACTTTAAAATCTGGATGTCACAACTAAATGATATAAAATTGTTTTATAGGTAAAAACATGAAGAGAACCTGATTACATGTGAGATATTTTATGAAATATTTTCAACTCAAGAAACTACAGTAAATAAAGAAAAATAATAAAATACAAGAAATAGTTCTTTATTTTTTGGTCTACATAATTGTCTCATCAGGGTATTAAAAGAAGTCATAAAATGTTTCATTAAACCCTTCAGATATTTCAAAGTAGTAGTGATAAATATTAGAAATATTCTGAATGTAAAACATATCATGGTATCAATACCACCACACTCTTCCCATGGTATCACTTAAATGTATAAAATCAGACATCAAAGCAGTGTCATATGAGAATTATTTTACATTCTCCAAAAAATAAACCCACAAACCCCTTATTAAAATAAATAATCTTAATATTGTCAAGATAGATTAAAGAATTCAAAATTAAAAAATGATATATATAGATTATCTAATAGGAAGAGAAAAGGGAAAAAAATTCATTGTATAACAATCTATTAAGAAATTATTGATATTTAAAATATTGAAGAATAATTCAAAAAAATTAAATCATTCAATATAATATTTTAAAGTAAAACCAAATTAATATGTCAATAAATGATCATTTTAAATTAGAATGTTGTAATTAAAAATACAAAATTCAAAACCAATCCATTTAAAAAAATCTTTAAACATGGAATGTATTTCCATACATAATAACCTTACATTAAATATATTAAAAATGTTTGAATTATTTTTTTATAAACTAGTATTAGTTTAGAAAAAATATAATTTAATTATAAAATAATTTTTTTTAATATCAAGATTTAAGTTTCATGCATAAAAATAGTACACCCTTTCATCTTCATTGAAATACATTTTAAAAAATATAATAATGTTCTCATTGGTTCTACATAATTAATATTAATTTATTAAGATGTAAGAAAATTTTAAATATTTGGAATTTATATATAACATATAAAAATATTAAACATAATATGAAGTAGAGAATACTTCATGATTTTATAAAAATAAGTATAATTTCAAAGAACTATTTATCAAAATTCACAGAGGTAGTTTTTACTAAAAAGAAAATTTACTATGTATGAAACTCTATATAGGTGACTTATGTAGGGGTTTCACATAAAACAATTCATCCAATGGGAGCTTCACATAAGTAATTCTTGTATAATAATGTATTAAATAGGCCATTAAAATAATTAAATTCATCATATTGGTGAATTGACTTAAGGGATTCATGTAAACGAGTTCATCATGCATGTAACTTATATTAACTATAATAAGATTGAGTCATCTAAATTAAAACCTAGAATTGGACTAGTAAATTGATGAATCAATGAATTTTCCATTTGAATTATATTTTTAAAAATTTATTCCCTTTCAAAATCCTCAAGAAGAATACTAATTAGAATTTTGTAAGTCATGTTATGATTAATAATGGTACAAAAGTAGTTCAATAAACATTCAGAAATCATAATTAAAACTTATAGTGAATTCAAGACTAATTTTAGACATGATAATGATCAGTACATAAGTTTATTACTTTTATGGAAATTTATATAATCTTCTTATATTTAAAATAATGACACTAAATTTGGAGTTTTTATAGCTTATGATATTGTAGAAAAATAGAGAGTAATTGATTCTAAAAAACTGATTATGTGGTGAATGTAATTTAGATATGTTGTATATTTGGATATGTGAAATTTCTAATTGAGAAAAATGTATATATTATTTGGAGATGTGGGAATAATTAAAAAACGTAAAAAAATATATTTTAAGGTCCATTATTATTTAATTATCCTAGGAACTCAATATATAACTTATAGAACATGTTAGGACTTGTCAAAACAATAAATATAAAAATAATATATGTCTTTAATTACTAATATATGATCAATATTATGAAAGAATTAATCAATACACAATTAAACATTTTATGAAATTTAAATGAAATAAAAAATAAATTATTAATTATAAAAACATAAATTGGTTCACAGATCAAATCAATAATTTTGACCTTTCATAATCATATTTATATTTTATATATCACATTTATATATTTAGTTTATTCAATTTACCAACCATTAATGGAAGTGATGAAAACATGGAAGGCGTCACTTTTTATATGAGGTAGTATGCACAATGCACTAACAATAATTTTGTTTTTATTGTCATATATTGAGGAATAAATAATTTTTACTCCATTAATATAGTAATATCAATCTATAATAATTACACTTATGTTATTATAATTTTTTGGATACATTATATTTAGACGGGGATGATTATGTAGAAAATATTTCCAAGAAGGGAGTACTAATATTGGGGACATTAGTTTCTCTTAAATATCCTATTATAATATAAAGAAATAAGATAACTTATATTGAATAGTAAATATTTATGAGTAAAGGAATTCAATGAGAAGTAATTCATGGAGATTTAAAAGAAAAATTAGAGTATTAATTATATCCATAGAGGTGTGGAAGTGATCCCCTTTTATTAGTGAATTATATGTCACTTTTAGGAATACCCTTTACACATCCATGATATCATTACACTACTATATAGACAATGAATTCAAATTTTAATAATACATGAGTTTTTTATGGTCATGTTTTGAAAAATAAACAAAAAAATACTTTTCTGAAATTTTTTAAACATGTTTCGAGTTCTCTGTAATAGGTTTGTACATGTTATCATTTTTTTACATTGGTAACTAATTTTTAACAAATTTATTTCTATTTTATTTCAAAAAAATATGTAACCTAAATTACCAATTTTTTATAATTTTTATAATAATTTATTCTCCAATTACCCAAATTCAATTCTTAAAAATGATAAAATCCTATTTTAAATTAAAATACGTAACATAAAAAAAGAATTTTTTGTAGTTAAATTACTTTTGACTATTATGTGTTTTGAACCTTATTTAGTTTAGATTATCAATTGAATGAGTATTAATAATATTTTTTATAGGTTTAAACATCATATTATGTTCATATTTCAAATTACATCAATTTAATTGAATATATTAAATGTACAAGATATTAATGATACAATTCATTCTAAAAATCAATTGTACCATTATCAATGTAATTAACATTAATATTAAAAATATTATAACTCTATATAAAATTGTTGTTAAAACATTACACAAAAAACTTAAATGTTGAAATAAAATAGGAAAAACATTTGTTTATATTTAAATTATAAATGTGATAAATTTAAATATAATATAAGTGTGTAAAAAAGTTACTGTGAAACTTTACATGAGTTACAAAAATTCTAAAAATGTGTTTTATAAATTCAATATAGTAATTTAAAATTATTAATATGACATATATATATTATGAAAAAAGATTTAAAAAATTAATATAAGATTCTAGATCTTTTTAGCTTGACACATTGCATGTTTCTGAAGCCCATGGTGCTCAGAGGAGGCTTAAAACAAATTTTTTGGTGTCCGACAGTAAAAATATTAAAGTAGATGGAATCTAGAATAGGAAAAATATTTTGAAATATTGAATGATCCATTCATGTATTTTTTGGATTTTTGTTCATGTATTGAACGGGATTCATTTCTTGTGTGGAAGTTTGAATAGTGGGGTACATTCATGTCGCGTATGGGATTCACGATGTGACTAAAGTTTATGCCGAGTGGGTTGAGGTAGAATATTTTTTAGTGAGACTTAATATGGGTGTAATTAAAAATTTTAATATCCCATTTATAATTTTATTATATTTTTGGTAGTCCACCAATAAATCTATATATCCCTCAGATTTCTCAACTTTGACTTTTTTTCAATAACTCTAAGCAGGAGAAGACATTTCCTCAAGGTGTTTCAGATGCCATTCAAATGGGGTAAATAGATGGCTTCCAATTTTTGATCTATGGTGATCCAAGGTGAGTTATTTCTCTAATTGTTGTGTTTTATTATTGTGTTGGTATTTTTTCTCCATTTTTCCTTTCATATCTATTGTGGATGACCCCCTTTTTCCTTATAGATTTTTTTGTTGTTTGTTGGCATGTTCATGTCACAAGGTTCACAGATGGTTGTTTATTACATACGTGAGAGGTGACCAGGATCTTCTTATATGTTTTTTTCAGGTTAATAGAATGAAAACAAATCCTTGATTTAGGGGATTCTATGCTTCTCATTATTATTATTATATGAAATAGTAAATTAATCTTTCTCTTTCTCTTTTTATGTCATTCAAATTAACCATAATTAAGGAAGAAATGGATTAAAGAAAATTAATTGGGTTGTTGTTGTAATAATCACACATTATTTTCCCACATTGAAAAAAATTTGACCCTTGATTTTCTGTATACATAGAAATTTATGTTTCTAATTTTTAATCTTTATTTTCATTCTTGTTTTAGCAAGTTAAATTAAAAAATGGGTATATAATGTAAATTATATTATAATTGGTTAGATAAATAATTAAAGATGCATTCATTGAGAACTATTATTATAATTTTATAAAAATAAAAATATTCTTAATTAATGTTTAATTAATTATGTTCTTCCATATGATAATGGAAATGAATAATGAACCTGAAGATGGTGTGTGTTTTGTTGATGTTAAAAAAACAAGGCATGATAGTGTCATTTTCATCCTTAATGTTTTATTGATACTAGAACATATTCTAGAGATAACATATAAATAAATAATATATTCAAATAGATTATGTCATATGTTACCTATTATTATAACCATTTATAAATGAATTGGTTAATCCATGATGGTAATAAAACGTTTTGTTTAATAAATATATTTTTTTGGGGTAGAGAGAGATCATATGTATGAAAAAGGAAGGATGCCTTATTTTTAGGGCCTAGATTCCCTGTTGTCTCTTTTTTTACTCACTACCCTAATTTTTTTTCAATGGATGTGTTCCTTGTTATGTGAAATGATGTGATTTTGTGATGAATTTTAGATGACATTCTTTTGGCAGAGAGGCCTAGAGTTGTGTAAGAAGTTGATGCCTTTGATACCAAGATTCGTGATGGTATCGGGGATGAAACTATGATTTTTGGACTGGGATAAAGATAATAATTCCAATTATTTATTTGTAAAAAATATAATTTTTTTTAATAAATAAATTAAATGTTTTTAATAGCTTAGTTTCATTGTTTATATGATTTTTTATTCCCACCACATGATAAATTTGGTTTTTATTTTCTATACATATCATTTTTTGTAAGCTGGGTATTTTTCATAAAGTACTTGTATCCAAGGAAAGTTAATAATAATGTTTTATTAATATTTAAATCCATGGGGTAGGCTATTTGGAATGTATCTTTTTTTAATCACGAGGAACTGTGTGATCAGTTAGATTATGCCTTTAGGGAATAGACTTAATTAATGCTTAATGAAATTTGAAATTGGTAATGTTAATTAATGGATAATGAATTAATTATCATAAATTTAAATGTTAAAATGTAAAGGTATTTTTTTATTTGTTCAATTATTTTATTCATATACGATATTTAGTTCTTAGCAATGGCAGCTTGGTCCTAGGGATACAACAGATTTTGTTGATCCTATGATTAGTATAATTTTATTAGAATGGATATGTGGTATATTATATCATGCTTGTTCTACTATTTCATATGCTACCACACCCATATTGGTTGGGTGACTTCCAGATAGTTCACTATTGGAGGGTGCATTACTTGATATCCGGATTGGTGACAGACAGTTGGACAAATACCCCATATTTCCTATCTTCTCCACCTATATGTATTATGTACTCGTATTCATGGTGAATATTATTTTCAATATATGAATTTTTAGGGATGTAATTTCTTATCGTTATTTCACACACATATATCTCTGGATAGAGTATCTAAATGGTCTTATAGTTATTATGGGTAATGTATGTGATGGATTATGGAAAAATACTCTATATATTGGATGTTATTTTTTATGGTATAATACTGTAGTTATAATACTCAACATATGGGATGTGGTGGATCCTATAAACTACTTAGTTAATACATGGGGATGTGGTTGGCATGATTTGATTATTTAATGAATGATATGAATGTTATGATAATTTATTGTAGGTTTTTTAGGATGACTTTTTTTAGAGAGATAGATTATGATGTGTGAAATTGGGGATGAGCATGAAACAAGAGGAGAAGTGGTAGTGGGGTAAACATATTTTATCATTATATTATATGATATATTTTATGTTTTACATGGTGGGAGATAATATTGGTGAGGTAGGGAACATAGTATAACTGTTTATTTTATGAGTCAGTTTCACTTGTTTTTCACTTGACATTAGCATTATATCTTTTTTATTTTCACAAGTGGATCTTAGGAGGATCCTACAGAGTATAACTATTATACACAGCCTATGTATATATAAAATAAATTTTATCTCATCCTGAGAATGTTAGAAATTGGGGGCAGGATATTTCTTGTTTATATTTTTTAGGAGCTCTTTGGGATTCATGTTCACTCCCATGCTTATCTTTATTACTTGATGTTCATGTTTAGTTTTATTAATTTGGTTTTAAATTTAATGCATCTACTTGGTTATTTTCTCTAAATCATGAGTAGCAGTTGGTTGGTACTACTTCTTATCTCTCATTCTACATGATCTCATAAAGGGAAATTCATCCAATTTGTATGTATATTATACCATTTGTTCTTATCACCTACCCATGGCCCATTAATGGAGGGTTATAAGGGAAAATATCAATCATCTCTCATTATAATCCACAGAGGGTTACCTTTTGGGGGAGGGGTTTATGACATAGTGGTATTAAATTATTTGGTTGTGGGATCGAATGGAGTTTGGTATTTGGAAATGTTGAGATGACATAGGTTAGTTTGGAAACAATGACATCTAAGAGTAGTGATAAATGAAAATTTTGGAGACCAGCCGAGAAATATGTATTTGGGACTCCCTATTATCTGATACATGATACATTATTTTTATCAGTTCTACTATGTGAAGGGATACTGGTTTGGGTATAGAAATTGGAAAGGATCTTGATCACTCTTTTTTGTTCTTTTTTTTGAAATATGTAATCCTTGGTATTTGGTTAATCATTTAATAAATAAAATTTCTAATTAAATAATATTAAATACTCCATATTATAGTTTTTGGAGTTCATAAACATTTTTATTTTATAGATAGGCCTCCAGGTCAATACCACCCTCAGTTATGCAGTAAGGATGATCACCAGGATGTTCTGGAGGATGACCACCGTGTAGAGTTTGATTAAAAATACACTTAGTGGAGATCACTCCAAGATTTTTAGTTATAGAGACTGTGGAACTATGAGTAAAATATTTTATACTTGATTCTAGAATAAATTTTTTGTAGGAGGATATATCTTTTAGTTCACTATGTGCTTAGATAGAGCATTGGGTTTTGATAGTGGTTATGATGCTGTGAAGAGTAGTGAGTCAGTGGTGGATCTTGTTCCACATAGATATCAAGGAGTTAGATAAATCTTTGGAGATGTACAAAGAGAGATTCTGAGTAGTGTTTCATTCTTCAACCATGAATAAATATTATCTCCAAGATATAATACCCTCTGATAGGGGTTATAACATGAGAGAGTTTTGGATCTGTTTCCATACCCCATTATATTACACATTGATCCTATCACTAAATGAGGTAGTTAGGGTAAGAAAGTTCAAGGAATATTTGTGTTCATTGATCCAGCACTTGGTAACCCCATTTAAAATTCTTAAATATCTCATTCTATTGGTTCTAGCATTGTTTATTGGGAGAATATAGGCTAGAACCCGAACCTCGCATATGGGGAGACCTCAGGTCTCTTCGTGAAGTCGATCTATGGTTATAGATTCCAATTTTCATTGAAATAAGAGATCTATATAAATGGGATTCTATCCCACCCCTATACAACTCATATCTCTAGGTGTGGTGGATCTAAGTCCATTATAAAGGGACTAAAAACATGTTTTTTGTTTGGATTCCATGTTCATTGTAGAGACCCAAAGCTTGACGTACATGGACATTAAAATACTTTTGTGGAATACAAAATACATAAAAAACAGACACAAAAGGACTGTAATAGTTTAGTGTCTTTGGAAACTCAGAATATAAACTTCTAATCATGTTGAAATATCTTCAACATATCCCATAATGATCTTCCCCTTTTTGTTTCCGTACCTAAAACCTTTGTTTGTTTCCTGGTGAAAATAAAACATATAAAGGGTGTGCTCGAATGCTCAGTAAGGGAATACATAGAGAACATAAAACAATCCATAAAAATTTGAAAGCAAAAACATGAACATGAAATATAAACATTAAAACCTTGAGCAAAGACATAAATCTTGGAAGTATGTAAGGAATATAACATAAAGGAACATCAATCACAAAAAAATGGAATGGGAATAAAACATGTAATTGTGGCAACCATTCCGCACATGTCATGATTTCCAGAGTAGCCAAGGCATTACTGCCAAGACCATCTTAGTGGACAAAGTCCCTTTCTAAATCAAGTTCACTCCTCATTTCAGTCATGTAACACTGAACCAGATTAACTTACCGTTCCAGCCATGTCTATATCATGAGATATAAATCTTTACCCAATTCATTGGAGGGAGATATAGGTCCCACCCATCTCATAATGAAATCATTCTTACTTGTTCCACAAAATAAACATACATCATTCATAATAACCCAAAAAATAAAATGGGTTTCATAAACATCATTCCATCATCACATAATCCATATAAAAGAAATGGATATCATTTAATAATATGAAAAGTGAAACCATGTAAATCATAGATAAATTATACTTTAAACATGCACATATGAAATAATGTCATCTTAGATGGAAAATGGTTTGGATAAAACACTTGAAATGAATTCTTGAGGAAAATATCCTTTCTTCTTCCAAATCATTTTCTTTTCACAAAATGCCACGAAATTTTAAAATAAAATAGATTTTGTTGAAAATATACAAGAAATATTTTGGAGGAAGCATTATGAAAATAAGTCTTTATAAAACCGTAAAAATCCGTTCACGCCGTATAAGTTAAAAATAACATTTTTCTCGTACTTTTGTCTAAAAAGTCAAAAAATACCTCATATGGTAAACAGAAGAAAGATTCCTTCCATACGATGTGGTAAAAGTAGAAAAGGGTAAAAATATATATAAACATACATGTAATGAATGTAAACATTTTATGAAAACATTTTGAGATCATATGGACATTGATAATAAGCATAACCCCCTATAAATACTTATGAATAAACAATCTCGGATAAGAATGAGATTGGAATAATTATCCATTACCTTATGTCCGATATGATTCGTATGTATCCAAAACACCTGTATAATGATTTAAATAATTTCGTTGACTTATTACAGAATCATATTCATTGTTATGATATCATATATGGTTCACTTATGACTTTATATTACCCGTTCATTTGTAAATTCCATGTTAAAGAGCGTTTTGGGTAAAATCGTTTCATTTGTCGTTCATGTTTTGACTTTTAATTATTCATATGATTAATTACATAATGATTAATTAATTCCATAACATAAAAAATAATTTATATATAATATATATTCAGAATATACATATATATAATAGATCGATAAATGGAAAGAAATACATTGTTCATGGAGACGGTAGGCCATACGTACGCATGAATGCTGTTTTCGTTTCCTTATTGAGTTGAATGGAATTAATTAGATGATATAAATATATATATATAAATAAATCCAGTAGATTTATAATGTCATATATTTCATTATTATTTATTATATATACTTCATAACCATTCTCAAATGGTTAACAAGGAGAATGTATCTCATCGCGTCGTGGAGACGGTAGTCCGTACGTATGCACAGGCGATGATATCGTTCCCATAATTATTGAATTGAATTTGATAGGATGATACAATATATCATAATCATTATGATGTTATAATAACTATGTATAGTTATTCTTTACACCATTATACCCATCCAAGTAAGGTGGTGTTGGAAAAACAGATTACACCACGGCGTGGAGACGGTATTCCGTACGTACGCACGCGCGGTGATTTGATTTTCGGTAGGATGGATAGATGGTGAAACAGGATTGTTTCATACTTATAATAACATATTAGTATATAATTGATACTGATGTTATTACTTAATAATGAAACAACTAAATAAGAAGAATTAGAAGAAGAAATAAAGTTGAAAGAATCGGTAACGGACATTACCTCTTCTTTGAAGCGCCTCTTTGAGAGCTACTCTTAGGGCACTAAAATTGGTCTTTGAAGAAGAAAAGGACCTATAGGATGTTTCTAGGGAAGTGTAGAAGAGAACTTGTCAGGGGTTTTCCTTGCTTGAAGGCTCAAATTGGTGTGAGGAAGGGAGGGAGGAGGTTCCCTTTTATTAGGGAGGAGAGGGTCACCTTTGTAAATCTTAAAACTATTAATTTATAATAAATTTAGACCCACTTAAAAACATCCAAAAATGACTCATATTCGAATATTAGATGTTCTAGGGTTGTAATCTCATCATCCAATAAAATTTAGACATGTTTTGATTTTATTTTAAACCTTATCATTTTGATTTATCATTATTTAATCTATTTAATTTTATTTCTGGTAATAAAATTCTAAATTTTAAATGGTAAAAAATAATCACTTATATGTTGTTAATTTTCCTTAATTGGATACCTTATAATATTTTCGACTATATAAATTTTAATTTTTTAAGTATTTTTGTGATTTTTATAAAATTTAACAATATGTTATGTTTATAAAATAACAATATTGTCAATTTTGAAACTACTCACTTATTTGAATTTAAATAGAAGATATGTTCTAACTAAAAGATTTTATAGATTCATAAAAGGTAATATATATCTAGAAAATTAGTGGAGCACATTAAATAGTTCATATAATATTTAGTTTATTATGTTTAAAACCATTTATTTGGTTTATCTCTTAATAAAATAATTACTAGATCATTTTTGTATAATTATTTAATATACTTATTTTTTGCATAAAAATTAAAACTAAAATCATATGATGAAGATAAATATATTACCTTTCACAATAATAATTTTACTGGAATTTATCATCGTAAAATCACAATATTTAAATTGTTATATTTATTAAATTATGAAGGTGGAGACTTTGGCATCATTTAAAATAAAATAATATAAGTGTCATAATCGCTTTTATAAGGCTCCAAATGGTCAAATATTCGACCATTGGATGATTATGGTTTACCTTTACATGACCAATAAGTTTTGGTCAGGGTTTTGTGCCTTTTATGGTCACTATTAGTCTAATAAAAACTATATTCTTGATTTTTCACTAGATAAACAATTTTCTGGATCACTATTGTGTCATAATTAATGATAATTATGTAATCCCTAAAATTTATAAATAAATTCATATGATGTATATAATTTAATTAGATTTCTGGAGACTATTCATGTTTGACGTTTCATGAAGTTTATCACTAAATTAAAATTAATATACTTATATTATTTAAGAGAGTGACATGTTGTCACTTTCTTTGATTTTAATAATAATTAAGTTATTTTCAAAGAACAAAGTCCCTTAAATTATTCTAATACGACCCTTAGGTGATATGGGTCGACTGTTAGTCATCCAATAGGATTTTTACTGGTGTTCGGATTATTTTATAATCTTATATTTATCCTTAATTACCCGATTTACCTTTAACTATGGTAAATAAAATTTACCGTAGTTACTGTTAATAATGCCCAAAAATAAAAAGTAGCCTATTATCATAATGTGGACCACTGATACCAAATATGGAATCCATTTTTCAAAATTCAAAACACATAAGTTGCAGTAATTAATTTAATATTAATCACGTTGTCGAAAAAAACGAGTTTTTGTTTAAAACATTGCAAAAGATTGAATTGATTTAACCTACGAATTCAAGGTAAAATCAATGTTAATGACATACATTGTATTAAATGGTAAAAATATAATCTATTTATACTTTAAAACCATTCAATATTATAATTTAACCACATAAATTATTATGATGAAAAAGTTGTTTTTAATTAAAATATAGCATGTTATTACTATTCATTAAAATATGAAAGTTGTCAGAAAAATATCAAAACTTTATCCAATGTAATGTTTTATATACTGATTCAAAAGAAGAATTTTATTTTGAAAAATTGAGCTTATAAACATTTAAAAACTAGATTTAACGTGGGTGCACCATCAAAAGGTGGCAAAACGACATTTTTTGAAAAATACTTATTTTACCCGAAATATTTATTTTGTTCTTATACCATGTTCTAGAAAATGTGTAAGATGAATAATAATGTTATAAAATTTAAAATTTAGTTAATACTATTCATTATGGCTAGTTCATGATAATATTATAATAATATATCGTTGTTTAGTAAAACCCGGTATTGCGTACAACACACGCTATCGAGGAAGGTCGCGATTGCGTGTAGTGCAAGCCAAGTTAGGGTTGCGTGTAGTGAACGACTCTTTTGTTCTCGCGTATAACAAAATACATTGAATATTTATATATATACTCAATGTTTCATAGAATAACTACTATAAAAAAAACATGAAATTGTGTGTAACACAATCCAAGAATAGTGTTGCATATACTACAAGCTAATACGGTGTTGCGTATAGCGCAAGATAATCTTGGTGTAGCATACAACAGATGATATAAAAGAAATTAAAATGAATATATCTTATAAAATATCGGGTTGGTACATTCTACCCCCATTAAAATTAACTTCGCCCTCAAAATTCATCGGGGTTATAAATCGTTTACTATTCATAGAAACCCACATCGTAAAAAGGAATACTAAAACATAACGTTAAAAAAGAATGTTAGAAACGTAACGGTCACCCAAAGTAACTCAGCATTGGGTTTCCACATAGGAGAGTATAGGTGAAAATATGGATATGGAGGAAAAATCTAACCATCATGTTCTGATGGAGAGTGGTAGAGAACATGGCTATGAAATAGCCAACAATCACAAAGCCACAGATTTGTGATGATCTAAGGTACCATCTGATTCATCGGATATAAGAGCACTAAAACAACATTTTTGGTTTTCAGGATCATTTCCCTAATGTTGAAGAATTTTCGAATCAAAATAAATACTTACTTGATTTTTGTACAATCACACAGTTGTTCGTACCTTGAACAATTTCCACTTCATCTCTTAAGGAAATGAAGATGAATTTTCCATTCATGAAGTGTTAGCAGATCATGTGATAGAATGATGAGTCATTCCATCTGTTTCAAACAAAAGGTTGGAAAAAGTTATCAAATATACATAAGTCCATCTATGGTGTGGTCAATCATATACAATTCAAAAATATGAACTTATACTTCATATATCATACCACTTAATAAAATAAAACTAGTTTCTACTAACCATGGACTTCCTGTAGGCCAGTGGTATGTGATAAAGGCCAGTCGCACTTCGGTTGTGGGTTTGATTCTCGCAACCTTGTCCGACATGACGGGTTGTCGCTCGTCCTGCAGGTTATCCTTTTTCTAAAACAATACTATTATAACAAAAAGTTCTATCCTTAAACAATACTATCCATTCCAATCATTAGGATTTTCCAAAATAATTCTTTGCGAACTCATTTTTTAAAGAGAATGATTACTAAAAATGTCATATAACAAGCATGTGAATACCATAATTTATCCCTCATATATCTTGTTGGTCACATTCCAGCCATGGGAATACCATAATCATGTATTCTCTTAAAAAATGAATACCCATTGAATATTAGTGAAAACATGAGTGCTGTCAAAAGTTAACTCTTTCCACATACCAAAATCCTCAAAATTCTATATACTCAATCCCTGATATCACTTAGTCCATATATCAATCATGAGCTCAGGAATACAATAAAACATCTCATTATCTTCTTGTCCCTTCATTATGAAAATATCATCTGATTTCCAAAATATTTGAATCACTTTTCATGGTTACCGGTACCATTCAACATATACTTTCAAATACCTTAGGAAAAACACTAGTGTAACAATCCTTAGATGATTCTTTATTACATAGTACCATACATTATTCTTTATAAACATGAAATAATTCCACTAACTTCTTAAACCACTGACTGAGCTTCATCTTTTCTTTCATCTCATATTTCATTTGTAGTCTCTTCATTATCATCCACATAAATACTACTCATATGATCATGCTGATTCTCTTCATGAGATTTTCCCTTAGGGCATTGGTTTGCATAATGCCCATACATTCCACATTTAAAACTTCTAATCATTGTTGATGTCGTAGAAATACCATTATCCTTTTCCATGGTGTTAACTGAACCTTTTCCTTTTCACTTATTGGTTTTGTGTCATTCTTTTCCACACCCAAAGAATCTTCCAGATCCTTTGAAACAATCTCCCCGATGCCTCTTCCCACATGATTTACATGAGGGAAATGGAACTTTCTTTCCTCTATGATCATCATGAAACTCTATCTTTCTCTTATTATCTGAGTCGGGAAACATACCAAAGTTGAGATTATTTATCATATTATGAGATTGATGATTAGGCATAATAATGATGTTTGGACTTCCAGATCTCATTTCATTTGGTTTCTCATGATGAATATCATTCCACTGTCTGCCATATCACTACCACAGAAACAGTTTTTCGCAGCGCCCCCCTTTATCAGCGCTAACGAAAAAGCGCTGATAAAGCGGGGACCCTTTATCAGCGCTTGTTTAGTAGCACTGATAAAGGGGGGCCTTTATCAACGCTTTTTTAGCGCTGATAAAGGGTCGGCTTCAAAAAAAATATTTAAAAATATATTAATATATTAATATATAAATATAGTTATATTGTTATATAGATATAATATATAATTTAAAAATATATTTTAGATAAGTATTAATGTACATTTACCCTTATTATACTTAATATATAAGATATTTGGTGAAAATGACTTCTAAAAAAAATTATAAAAATATTTTTAATTAATATTTTTATAATCATTATGGAGTAATAGTCATTTAATAACAATTTAAGGAATAAAAAAATTTAAAAAATTTAAAAAAGATCCAAAATATGTTGAAAACGCAACTCAAACTTCAAACGGCCATAACTTTTGATCCGGGTGTCCGTTTGAGCTCTACCACATATCAAATCGAAGCCTGTGACGATCTCTATATCAATGTGACCTGGGTTGACCCTAGTCAAGCGTTTTTCGAGGCCAAAGGAGGCGCGGAAGGCCTCGAAAACTGAGTTTTTTGTCGAGGTACCCATATTTTTTAACATTTTGTGGATTTTCAAACTCATTTAAGGGGGTATTATTGGCCTTTCTTGGCGGGGAATTAATTTATTCCAAGGTATTACATTCATATTGATATTATTTCTTTGAAATTTCATCTTTTTTTATAATGAACTGCTATTTATAATCAAATGTACAACAATATGTACATATTTTTTATATATTCGCACCTAAAAATTAAATTTTTTTAAATAAATAATTAAACATATTTACATATAACTTATATTAGCTTTATCTAAATAATAAATAATATCCATTTTATTTAAAATACCAACATATGAATATTTATATACCAATATATTAATCTAACTATATATATATATATTAATCTAACTATATATATATATATTAATCTAACTATATCTATATTAATCTAATAACTATATATATATTAATATAACTACATATATATATATTAGAATTACTATAAATATATATATTAATATCACCATAAATATATATATTAATATCACTATATATATATTAATATAACTATATAAATATTTATTCATTTAACTATATATATGTTAATATAACTATATATATGTTAATATAACTATATATATGTTAATATATCTATATATATATATTAATATAAATATATATTACTATACGAATTAATATAACTAAATATATATATATATAGATATAGATATATATTAATACCAATATATATATATATTAATATAACTATATATATTATAATATAACTATATATATATATTATAATATAACTATATATATATTAATATAAATATATATTACTATATGAATAAATATAACTAAATATATAAATATATATATATAGATATCATGAATTGGAAAGCAAATCAAAATAGAGTAGTGGTAAGGTCTTAGGCGCGCAGGGGGCGAGGTCTCGAGTTCAAATCCTGGTAGAGACAGGGGTGCGCGCGCATGAGGAATATTGGAGCAAGCGCTGTTAAAAGGTGGAGGGGGGTGTGTTGGGTGCATGGGGTGTTGTATAAGGGCCGAAAAGCGCTGTAAAAGGGGGGGTTCAAGCGCAATAAAATCCCCCCCGATGGGTAGTATTTTTTTAATTTTTTTTTAATTTTGTTAAATTTTTTTTAATTTTTTTTAATTTTTATCAGCGCTAAAATGAAAGAGCTGATAAAGGAATTGCTGATATAGGACCCCTTTATCTGCGCTAAAAAAAGCACTGATAAAGGGGTACTTTTATCAGCGACTTTTTTAGCGCTGATAAAAGACCCCTTTTATCAGTGCTTTTTTTAGCGCTGATAAAGGGTCCTATATCAGCGCTTTTCGAAGCGCTGATAAAAGGGACCCCCCTTTATCTACGCTGGCTTTATCAGCGCTTTTCTAGCGCTGATAAAGGCCGTGTTTGTAGTAGTGTATCCTCCATTATCACAAATCATCCAGTTTCTATCCATTTTCTAAAACCCAAAAAGAATAGTGTGAGAGGCAAAAATCATGCTAGGGAAAAAACATAGTAAAGGGGGAGTTCCCTCAATATCTAACATCTAAGGTTAAATTCTAAAATCGTTACCATAGTTCTAGGACTATATCCTATACGTATACTTATACTTAGGGACATCCCTAGACATACCTTAGAAATATCTCTAGGGATCTCAATAACGTTTTCGCATCCTAGTTTCCAAATGTTGACTAAACCTTTTTTCTGATACCAACTATAGAGACTCGAAGCTTAACGTACATGGAAATTACATTACTTTTTTGGAATACTTAATACATAACAAAAAAAGACACACAAGGACTGTAATAGTTTAGTGTGTTTGGAAACTAGGAATATAAATTTCTAATCATGTTGAAATATCTACAACATATCCCATAACGATCTTCCCCATTTTGTTTCCTTACCTAAAACCATCTTTAGTTCCTGGGGAAAATAAAACATAAAAAGGGTGATCTCGAATGCTCAGTAATGGAAAACATAGAGAACATAAAACAATCCATAAACATTTGAAAGCAAAAACTTGAACATGAAATCTAAACATTAAAACCTTGAGCAAAGACATAAATCTTGGAAGTACGTAAGACATATATCATAAAGGAAAATCAATCATAATAAAATGGAATGGGAATAAAACACGTAATTGTGGAAACCATTCAGCACATGTCATGATTTCCATAGTAGCCAAGGCATTGCTGCAAAGACCATCTTAGTGGACAAAGTCCCTTTCTTAATCGAGTTCACTCCTCTTTTCAGTCCTGTAACACTGAACCGTATTAACTCACCGTTCCATCCATGTCTATCTCATGAGATATAAATCTTTACCCAATGAATTGGAGGGAGATATAGGTCCCACCCATCTCATAATGAAATCATTCTTACATGTGCCACAAAATAAACATACATCATTCATAATAACCCAACAAATAAAATGTGTTTCATAAACATCATCCCATCATCACATAATCCATATAAAAGAAATGGATATCATTTCATAATAAGAAAAGTGAAACCATGTAAATCATAGAGACATTATACTTGAAACATATACATATGAAATAATGTCATCATAGATGGAAAAGGGTTTGGATAAAACACATGAAATGAATTCTTGAGTAAAATATCCTTTCTTCTTAAAAATCATTTTCCATTCACAAAATGCCATGCAATTTTCAAATAAAATATATTATTTTGAAAATAAACATGAAATATTTTGCAGGAATATTTATGAAAATAATGCTTTATACACATGTAATAATCCGTTCACGCCATATAAGTTAAAAATAACATTTTTCTTGTTCTTTTGTCGGAAATTTCAAAAAATACCTCGTATGGTAAATAAAAGAAAGATTTATTCCATACGATGTGGTAAAAGTAGAAAAGGGTAAAAATATCTTTAACCATACATGGAAGGAAAGTAAACATTTTATGAAAACATTTTGAGAACATATGGACATGGATAATAAACATAACCCCCAGTAAATACTTACGAAAAAACAGTCTCTGATAAGAATGAGATTGGAATAATTATCCCTTACCTTATCTCCAATATGCTTCGTATGTATCTGAACCTGCTGTATAATGATTTAAATAATGTCATTGACTTATTAAAGAATCAAATTCATTTTTATGATATCATATATGGTTCACTTATGACTTTATATTACCTGTTCTTTTGTAAATTTCATGTTAAAGAGTGTTTTGGGTAAAATCGTTTCATTTGTCGTTCATGTTTTGACATTTAATTATTCATATGAATAAATAGATCATGATTAATTAATTCCAGAATATAAAACATGATTTATATATAATATATATTCAGAATATACATATATAAAATAGATTGATAAATGGAATGAAATACACCGTTCATGGAGACGGTAGGCCGTACGTAGGCATGAACGCTGTTTTCGTTTCCTTATTGTGTTGAAAGTAATTAAGTAGATGACATACATATATATATATATATAGACTTAAATCCAGCAGCTTTATAATGTCATATATTTCATTATTATTTCTTATATATACTTTATAATCATTCTCAAATGGTTAACATGGAGAATGAATCTAATCGTGTCGTGGAGACGGTAGTCCGTACATATGCACAAGCTATAAAATCATTCCCATAATTATTGAATTGAATTGGATATGATGATACAATATATCATAATCAGGATGATGTTATAATAACTATTTATAGTTATTATTTACACCATTATACCCATACAAGTAAGGTGGTGTTAGAAAAAAAGATTACACCACAGCGTGGAGACGGTATTCTGTACGTACGCACGCGCGGTGATTTCATTTTCCATAGGATGGATAGATGGTGAAACAGGGTTATTTCATACTTATAATAACATATCAGTATATAAGTGATACTGATGTTATTAATTCATAATGAAAAAACTAAATAAGAAGAAGTAGAAGAAGAAATAAAGTTGAAATAATCGGTAACAGACATTACCTCTTCTTTGATACGCCTCTTTGAGACCTCCTCTTAGGGCACTAAAATTGGTCTTTGAAGAAAACCAGGACCTCTAGGATGTTTCTAGAGAAGTGGAAAAGAGAATTTGGTAGGGGTTGGCTGAGCTTGAAGGCTCAAATTGGTGTGAGGAAGGGAGGGAAGAGGTGCCATTTTATTAGGGAGCAGAGGGGCACCTTTGGAAATCTTAAAAATATTATTTTAAACCTTATCATTTTGATTTATCCTTATTTAATCTATTTAAATTTATTTGTGGTAATAAAATTATAAATTTTAAATGGTTAAAAATAATCACTTATATGTTGTTAATTTTCCATAATTGGATACCTTATAATATTTTCTACTATATAAATTTCAATTTATAAATTTTAAATATTTTTCTTATTTTTAATCAATTTAAAAATATGTTATTTTTATAAAATAACAATAGTGTCAATTTTGACACTATTCATTTATTTGAATTTAAATAGAAGATTTGTTCGAACTAAAAAGCTTTAATAGATTAATAAAAGGTCATATGTATCTATAAAATTAGTGGAGCACATTAAATAGTTCATATAATTTCATTTTATTATTTTTAAAACCATTTATTTGGTTTATCTCTTAATAAAATAACTACTACATCATTTTTTTATAATTATTTAATATACTTATTTGTTGCATAAAAATTAAAACAAAAATCCTACGATGAAGATAAATCTATTATCGTTCACAATAATACTTTAACTTGAATTTATCATCTTAAAATCACAATATTTAAATTGATAGATTTATTAAATTATGAAGGTGACAACTTTGGAATCATTTAAAATAAAATAATATAAGTGTCATAATAGCTTTTATAAGGCTCCAAATGGTCAAATATTCGACCATTGGATGATTATGGTATTCATTTACATGACAAAAAAGTTTTTGTCAGGGTTTTGTGCCTTTTATGGTCACTATAAGTTTAATAAAAACTATATTCTTGATTTTTCACTAGATAAACAATTTTCTGCATCACTATTGTGTCACAATTAATGATAATTATTTAATCCCTAAAAATTATAAATAAATTCATATGATGTATATAATCTAATTATATTTCTGTATACTATTCATGTTCGATGTTTCATGAAGTTTATCACTAAATTAAAATTAATATACTTATAAGATTTAAGAGAGTGACATGTTGTCACTTTCTTTGGTTTTAATAATAATTAAGTTATTTTTATGGAACAAAGTCCATTAAATAATTCTAATCCAACCCTTAGGTGATATGGGTCGACGTTTAGTCATCCAATGGGATTTTGACAAGTGTTAGGGTAATTTTATAATTTTATATTTACCCTTAATTACCTGATTTACCTTTAACTATGGTAAATAAAATTTACCGTAGTTACTATTCATAATGCCCAAAAATAAAAAGTAGCCTATTAACATAATTTGGACCCACTTATTCCAAATATGGAATCAATTTTTCCAAATTCAAAACACATAAGTTGCAGTAAATAATTTAAAATTAATCCCGTTGTCAAAAGAAAACGGGTTTTTGTTTAAATCATTGCAAAAGATTGAAGTGATTTAACCTACGAATTAAAGGTAAAATCAATGCTAATGACATACATTGTATTAAATGGTAATAATATATTCTATGTATACTTTAAAAACATTCAATATTATAATTTAACCACATAAATTATTATGATGAAGAAGTTGTTTTTAATTAAAATATATCGTGTTTTTACTATTCATTTAAATATGAATGTTATCAGAAAAAAATCAAATCTTTATCCAATGTAAAGATTTATATCCTGATTCAAAAGAAGAAGTCTATTTTGTAAAATTGAACTTATAAACATGTGAAAAACTAGATTTAACGTGGGTGCACCATCAAAAGGCGGGAAAACAGCATTTTTTGAAAAATACTTATTTTACCAGAAAAATTTATTTTGTTCTTATACCATGTTCTAGAAAATGTGTAAGATGAATAATAATGTTATAAAATAAAAAATTTAGTTAATACTATTCATTACGGCTAGTTAATGATAAAATTATAATAATATATCATTGTTTAGTAAAACCCGGTATTGCATACAACACACGCTATCAAGGAAGGTCGCGATTGCGTGTAATGCAAGCCACGTTAGGGTTGCGTGTAGTGAACGACTCTTTTGTTGTTGCGTATAAAAAAATACATTGAATATATATATATATACTCAATGTTTCGTAGAATAACTTCTATCAAACAAACATGAAATTGTGTGTAACACGATCCAAGAATAGTGTTTCGTATACTGCAAGCTAATACGGTGTTGCATATAGAGAAAGATAATATTGGTGTAGCATACAACAGATGATATGAAAAAAAATTAAAAAGAATATATCTTATAAAATCTCGGGATGTGACATTCATCAGCGGTGGGAGTGCTCTACCATTCTGAGTAGGTAGTGGGAAGCAAGTATTCTTCTTTACATTTTTGAATTAAATATGTTTCAGTTGAGGTTTCAACAATAAGATATTCCACCTTGGTATCAATAGAGATGAGAAAGGGTAGGTCAAGGAAAACTGTGAGATGATCCTCATCCTTATAGAGAATATAATGATTATGGAGGTGGTTATAATCTATTTTAGGGAGGCTCTAGAGTATGTCATGGATGGTTTCCATTTCTATAGTTTCTAGTGATGGGTGAGATAGATTTCATTCTAGGAACCCTTTAATTTTTTCACATGGATGCCTCCCTTTTTTTAACGAGGATCTAAAAAATCATTTATATCACCTAACATAATCAATGATTTGGTGCATAAGGTAGAATGGAATTTAGTTCCCTTGGTGTGAAATATTATTATTAAAAGATGGTATTTTCTAGATTAATCATAATGAGACTACGATCTACTACTAGTTCAGTACCTATATTAGGGATATCTCCAATGATTATGGATACATCCATAAAACATCAACCTCAGTATGGAATGAATTTAATTTTCATTCGTCATTGAAGATATATTCATGAAATAGTTTTTGTTATATGATACTGATAGAGATCATGTGATGTTATTTAGTGATGGAGACCCTCATATGATTCAAAATAATTTTCTTTATCATCCATGATAACAAGGAATATTTTGAGTTAATCGAGGGATCATCCAATGATGTTTCCCAGTGTTGTGGAAGATTACCATTATGTTTTTACAAATGTGTTGAGAAAATACCCTCTCTGTAAGAGGTTATGTTTGAGAATGAAATACATCATCGAATTTGTAAGATCTCAATTTCTCTATATAGTATGGAACCTTTTGAGTAGAGATCATTGGGATTAACGCTCAATGATTTGTATCAATGAGGTTTTTATTAGCTTGGTGTATCACCATTGGTTGTGCATGATTTATTTGTGAAGGATAGTGGATGTCTATAACTATGTATCAGTTATCATCCCATAAATTTGGATATATTAAAGTACCAAAAACATCTTCCATGGATTTATAATTTATCTGATTATTTGAAAGGATCTAGTCAGTTCTCAAAGATTGATCTATGATTATAATATCATCAAATGCGGGTAATGTATGACTATATTATGAAGTATTCGTTCAGATGTAATTATGGGAATTATGAGTTTATTGTGAGTTAATTCATTGTAATGAATACTCCATCTATGTTCATGGATTTATAAATGTAGTGTTTAGGGAGTATTTCGATCAGTGCACGGGGGTTTTCATCGATGACATCCTTGTGTAATTCACATCAATGGAGGAACATACCACGCATCTATGGCCATTTTGGGTGTTTATAATCATTAATAGTTGTTCATGATGTTTTCTAAGTATGAGTTCCAATTTCATGATTTCCATTTAATGGGGAATGTTTTGTTCCAAAATTTGGTAGATTTATATCATTCCAAGATAGAGTTATTCATCTCTCAGGAAACACCAATGACTGTTTCATAGATGAAACTTTTCTTTGGTATTACTGTAAATTATAGGTTATTAGTATCCATGTTGTATATGATGGAGACTTTTAACATCATTGAATAGAAAGGTCTAGGTGTTCTTAAGGATTTTTCAGTGTCTAGAACCTTTCAATTACCATACGGAGAAGGTTTTTAAGGTTTCTATTCTTTATCTTCCAGAATAGGGATATTTATTTTGAGGTTTCTATAACACATTGTTTATGGGTTTGTGATGGGTTTTGAAGTGGATGATTTAAATTGTTTCTAATGGGTATCAGATGTTATGTACCCATGAACTTAAATATTACATCCATTATCTCATGTTAGCATCATTCATTTTTTCCTTGACATTATGGTGAAATTACATCATCAGTGATAATTTTTTGGTTTTTACATATCATAATATCCTAATGTATGCCTTATCCCAACAAGACCTAAAAATAAAAAAATTAATTTGGATAGAATTCTTGTAGGTTTATGAATTTAATATTGTATATACACAAGGAATAAAAAAATATATAGGTGATACATTGAGAAATAATTCATATAGTGATACTATTCATGAGTTTGAGGATTCATGTAGTATTATAGAAGATATTTCAATATTTAATAATCATATAGGAGAGGTTAGTGGATGATGTTTTCAATTATCGATGGTAGTGTATTATTCATTGGTGAAACAAGTAGATGTGTCTGATCAAGGGGATTCTAAGGTGTTGGTCTATAGGGACTATGTATTCTTTGTAAATTCCCCAAAAGGATTGTTTGTGGATGAAGAAAAACTGGTTGTAGTTCAGGTGGGCTTTCCCCATTTTGGAAATGTGTGTGACTGATCCCTATGAGAGACATAGCTCACAAAAAGAGGTATATCCTAAAATAAGAATGGTTTATCTAGATAAAAGAGAATGGTCTTGGTTTCTAGTGTGAAAAAAGGTGATTAAGGATATAGTTCCTTTATGTTTGGTCTTCCAAAATATGAATTCCTAGCACAATTTCTTTGGTGTTATTATCCATCCCTTGGATTCACATTAGTGGAAGTGGGAGTGAATATTATTGAAATTAGTTAATAATATTCCTTTACCATAGAGTGGAATTAGTTATATATGGTTGTTAATATATGTTTTGAAAAAACCATCCTACTTAATATAATTCAATGAGTCGATCTTAGTGGAGGTTTGTCGGAAGCACTACATAGAGGAGGTGTTGGGACTTCATGGATTCATAAAGATTATCACCTCCAATCATGATCCTCTTTTTATATCTATGTTTTCTAGAGGTCTCCAATATATATTTGGCTTTAATTTTTCCTAATAAAAGATTTATATAAGAATATGGATGGTCAGAAATATAAGAATATCAAGGATCATAAAGGAATCATTCACACTTCTGTCTTGGATTTTATATATTCATGTTTGAGGCAACTTCCCTTGGTCTAGATTTATTACAAAAATAGTTTCCAATCCACAATTTTGATGGTCTAGTTTGAATATTTCTATAGATGGCCATTTTGTTCCCCATTGTGAAGGAATTTTGTTGGAGAGTTATAAATTTTCATGATGGAACTAGTGGTGAGTTTAAAAGAGATGGTTTAGGTGACTTAATAGAGGATGAAGATAGTGAAGGATCATTATATGTCTTATAATCACAATAAGGGGAGACCCTTAGTGTTTTTATATGGATATAATATGTTGTTTAAGGTTAATACTCATCAGGGGTAGTGATGGTTTATTCACAATAGTAATATTTCTCCTTGAATTATTAATCTAATGGAGGTTTTAGATCATATTGGAAACATATGATATTAGATATTACATCCACCATAGATGACATGAATATATGATTTATTTAATGTGTCATAACAATAAAATTAAATTCATGGTCACCATTACATAACTAATTATGTAGAGATCAATATTGACAATGATGAAACCTTTGTGGAGTAGCATGTGGAGATCCATGACCTCCTTGGCCTCCAAGATAAGGCATTTTGTTTGTGTGATATTCCCTTGTTTTGTTTTATTTATCTTCATAGTGGTGTGTAGGAGAGTACCTAGGATAAGGATTTCCAGATGTGAACTTGATATCATGATATATTTGTTGTTCATCTATTCCATTATAGCAATTATAATTTTATTTTTAGAAATTTATCTGTTTTATGAGATAGTTTCCTCATCTATGATGCTTTTATTTTGGATTTTAACTTTTTTAAAGGTATACCTACGATGAGATAGTTTATAATATGGTTCTGCGTGTTTCATAGTTTTTCACATTTCCCTTAGAAAAAGGTGGTTGAGCTCATGTAATGGAGTGATTCTTGGGAAATATCTCATAGGGTGTTCATTTAGACAACCCCATTTTTCTTTCTATCACTATGGGTTTGGTATTAAATTATAAAGGATACAAAAAATTAGTGGAATCTAATTTATGGGAAAAAATCCTTTTAGAATATTCCATTCATTTTTTAATGGACATGGTTCTTATAGGAGGCTTAGAGTAGGTTCAGTGGTGCTAGATTGTTATAATCAAGAAGTAGGAGAAATACATTGGGTTAAAGGTAGTTTGAGATTTTAATGAGTTGTTCATGGATAATGTGGAGATTGGTTCAAGACCGAAATGGAATTCATGGATTATTTGGGAGTTTGTTTCCTGAAGTAAATTCACTTTGTTTTTTGAATTCATGATGTGAATTAAATTCATATTGGCTAGTTTGAGGTGATGTGTTTTTTGATAGGACATAAAATGTGATACATTCAAAATGTTAATATCCCATTTATATTGTACATATCCATATTCCATTATGATAATATATTTTTAGTTCCATTAGATTTTTGAAACCAATGATTTTTATTCCAGAATTCTTGGAGGCCATACTGATTTCCATAATTTGTTTTGTAATCCTTTCCACATGATTTAATCCTCAACATCCCATGTTCTATCCATGGTGATATGAAATGAGTTATTCCTCTATTTCTTTTTTTATTTTCATGGATCAATCCTTTTTACCCCCATTATTCATTTCCATGCGATGGAGTTTAATATCCCTAATACTTATGGATTTTTTTTCATATTTTCGGGAAAACATCATGGAAGGATGTAGTTTCCTTACTGTAGAGGAGATTTATATCTTCGTTTTCATTATTTTCGCATTCACTAAACATTAAAATACTTAAGGTTGGTGATTAATTTCTTATACTTTCCATTTTATGTGAAATCACATATTAATCATGCTTTGGATCATAGGGTGTATGTGGGATTGTCCTTAATAAAGGATATATTAGATTTAATAAAAATAAATGGTTTATAGTTATAAAAATAATAGGTCGTTTTTAATTAGTGAGAATGGTATTCCTCTTAATTGGATTTATAGTGTTTAACCTATGTTTATTTTTTGTTATCATGGTTTTTATTTTCGTATTATCATGTTAAACTGATGAAAATGGTTATGGAACATTAATATGGAAATTATGGGTTGGATAAATAATTAAAGGGGAATTCTTTGTGAACTATTCTTATAATATGGTTAAAAGAAGATGATAATTAATATATTTTAATTAATTTTTTCCTTTAATGTCATAATATAAATGCCTAATTATCCTAAATCTGGAGTGCATGTTGTTATCCAAAAATAGGCATAATAATCATATTGTTTTTCCATAAATATTTATTAATTCTAGAATATATTTTAGAGGGAATATTTAAGAAATTATAGATTTGAACAGTTTATTCCACAGATTACACATATTTTTAAAATATTAGAACCGAATCGGTTAACCCAATATGGTTGAAAAACTAGTTGTTTTAAAATGTATATTTTTTAGGTCCTAGAGATCTAGAATGTATGAACTGTTTGAATACTTATTTATAGGGCTGAGATTCCATGTTGGAACTATTTGTTTCTTATTTCCATATGTGTTTTTATCTGGATGTGGGCCTTTCTATGTGATGTGATGTGGTCCTAGAATAGTTGGGGTTAATGTGATATGGGTGGAAAGGCACAAAGTTGTGGAAACAAATGAGACATATGATAGAGAGATTCATCATGATGTAAATGATGGTGTTAGGGATAGATCTTGTATTAATCGAATAGGATGAATCTATGATCTACCATTATTATGATTCTATATAGATAATTGGTTGTTAATAATTCTATTAAAAGGGTTTGGTTAAAGAGTAGATTTTTTATCTTCTTTCATTTCACCACATCTTGACATAGTTGTATGTGCTTGGTTATGCACATACTTTTATTGATACTATGGATGATTCATAGAATACGAAGAATTTTGGAATGATACTAAATATTTTTTAAACACTTTATAGCCTATGGGGTTGGTTCTTTGGAATTCAAAATGTAGATATTCTTGAGGAACCATGGGATGTATTTGATTACACATGTAGGGGATATAATTTTTTAATGGCTAATGAAATGTGAAATGGGTAAAATTAACTAATGGAAAATAAATAAATTAATGTAATATAAAAATTTAAATGGATCATATTATTTTAATAATAATTTTGGAATACTTTTATGCATATAGGATATCTGGTTCTTAGTGGGGTTAACCAGGAGTCCAAGATACAATTGATGTGGTTGAGTTGAAAACCTGGTTAATTCCCATATTTTGGTTGTGAGATATAATATATCCTATTTTTTATTTCATATGCTACACTACCCATTCCATTAGGGAGATTGAAACCTAGTGGATTTAAGGAGGTTGTTTCCCCAACATCTAGGTTGGTGAGGTATATATGGCTGACTACATGCTCTGGTCCCTCTCCCTTCTCTTGGTAATATTATGTACTAGTAAGCATGGTGGTTATCCTTCCATATATATGTGTATAGATTTCTCAAATTTAAAATGTCTTATTTAATATATATATATATATATATATATTTATTTATATCGTGGACAAATGTTAATTTTATGTATGTTTTGTATATGTGGTGATGAACTAAGGTGCAATACATGACATATAGGATGTTATGAATTGAGGTATAATACTTGATGTATAATATAAGAATTATGGGAGTTGGAGGATCCTATAAATTTATCGGTCACTACATGGATATTTGGATGGGATGATGTTCGAATGTGAGACATGAGATGCATGTTATGAGACTTTATCCTAGTTTTCTTAAGGATGGTTTATTTTGGATAGATATGAAAAAGGACATGTATTGTTAGGGAATAGAGGAAAACAATTTGGGGAGTTTTATAGGGGTACACCATATCTATTTAAATAATAAATGATATTTGGAATTTATTTTTTTATACATATCCTTGATGAGGTAGGGATGTTAGTACACCTATATAGTTATTGAGTTAGTTTCATTTTTGGATCACTAGGGTTTAGCATGATTTCTTTTTATTCTCAATAGGCTATAGATAGAAGCCTAATGGGAATACCTATTACTCTCAACCAACCCAAACACACACACACACACACATATTTAGATTAGTGGGAGAATGTTAGAGATCAGGATGGATATTTCTAGTTAGTGATGGTTCAGGGGTAGTTTTGGCTTCCAGGTCATTGTTGAGTTTATCTATTTGAACTTATTGCTACTTTTCAGTTATATTAGTTATGTATGAAATTACATGAATGTAAATTGAATTTATTTATCTTTATATTTAGTATTATATATTTGGGGTTATATCTTACCTCTCATTCCTCATGTTATCTTAGAGGGTAATTTACCCCATTTGTATGAATCTATACACTCAGATCTTGTCTCTAACCCATTGCCTATTGGATGTGGTATTTAGGGGTAATTATCTACAATCTCTCATTACTGATCAAGAGGGACACCTTTGGGGGGTTCATTACATTTAATACATGATAATAACATAAAAGTCATGGTTTTAAAAATATTTATAATTATTTAACAATTCACCAAAAAACCAATTATTTTATAAAAACCTCATAAAAATTCATCTTAGGTTAATATTGATAAAATATATAAAATTGTTTTTTAAAAAATACATATTGTATTTCTATAATGTTTTATTTTATCTTTTAAATAAAACTGTAACACACAATTTTACATTATTTGTTGGAAAATATCCTTTTTAAAATACAAGTTATTCTTATTATTAATTCATATAAAATAGTAATCGTGACAGTTTTAATCAATTTTATATTTTATGGGAAGAATCATTTAACCCTTATACATATATTTTTCATTAATATAAATAAAAACACGAAAAATAGATTCATAAACATAATAATAAATTGTGTAAATTATTAAAAAATAACCTATATATATATGAGCCTATATATATATATCTATTTTATTACTCTAATTCATACCTACCAACTAAATAACAAGGTTTTAACTCTCTAAACATATTTTAGTTTTGATTTAATTTGGTGATTATTATAGATCTTGTTATCGAACATGTTGAATTAATAAATGGAAACATATATCAATATATCATGTAATTTTATTTTCCCCACTTGAATAAATCATAGAACCATAATTTCGATTATTTATTACAAAAGGAAGAATCTATGGGATCCAAGAGAATATAATTATATATCTTCTACTAATATATCCAACTTGATATCCTTGGTAAGACTAATAAAATATTTGTACCAATTAATCTTCTTAGATTTTATCTAATACATACCACATTGATTCATTTTTATGACCCCACATCTAGTGAAATAATATATCAAAAAATGGTTCTGATGACTTATAATAGAATAATACTAAATTATCATATTAATATGAAAGCTCAATCATAATATTTCAACTCTAACAAAACATTCATTTAAAGAAATGATAATTTATTTTCAAATATATCCTAAATGGTTCATCCTATAAACCTCTTAATTTAAGCTAGGCGACATTATTTTTTGTTATCTTATACCTATCAACCAAATACTTCAATGTAACTAGGAAATAAATCCTTGATTCTGGTTTGTAAATAGAGGACTATAACCCATAGAATATCCCCAAGTAATGTAAAACATTGTGTACTTATAAGAATCATTGTCATGCAATATGTGAGTAATGAGTTAATACCCAACATTCCCTTTTCATGTTTATTAAAAATAGGTTCATCTATTCCAGAGCATGAATCCACATGTAGTGTTTATCCTGGTATGTATTTCCTGGGAAAACATATATTCATAGTGTTATCAATAAATTAGGATATCATCCTATATATAGACTAATATTTATGATTTTCACTACGGTTCTCTAAAATGATGCTTGAAATAACTAAACATGTCTAAAAATAACTAAATAATACTATGATACCAATAATAGTGGCCTAATATTATCATGATTAAAATATGAAATTAATATCATGATTTAAATAATACATGTTAAAAACATTTCCAAGACCCATGTTCCAAATTTTTTAGTTTATTTTTGATTATTTACATAAACATCATAATCAACAATCATTTCTCTATAATAAACATCCTCCAGAATCCCTTCTTGCTACCCCCAAGTTTTACATAACATCATATCATGAGGAAAGTTAAACATAAGAAAGGTGTGAGCTCAAAAACTCATTAAGGTGAATATTGTCAATGTATCCTCAAGGGTTAAATCATAGTTATATGATGAAACATCTACAGAGGAAAATTCTACTCTTATAAGTACCTTGAATAATAATAGCTACCCGTAAGTGATGATATAAGGATATGAAAGCCAAAATGAGTAGCAACATACCATGAAGAAAATGTTTAGAATCATGATATAGTAAACATGTTTCAAGCATTATATTCATAGGCATATTTAAATATGGACTTTCATTTAACAGTAGTATAATGAGGTATTATTGAATATATATATGCATAGACAATGATGTGAAAAAAATTATCCACATCATATTTATAAAATAACTTGTGAACATAGATTCCCAAATATCATTACTACAACATTTAATCATCTCATGTAAATTAGAAACCTAAAAAATTTATTGGGGGATATATAGGACCTCAACCATCAGTCATCTATACAAATTTGTGCCCCATGAAAAAAAGCATTCCTCATTTCATAAAGAACACCCTTAAATGTTAATTGGTTTCATAAACCATAAAAAATAATCACATAACATTAACTTAATAAATCATAACATATTGAAAATATAATTTTCTAAAAGTAATCATTTCATAATTACAAATATATGGTAATCAATGATTATCTTTATGAATGATACATGATGGAGGGTAAATATTATTGAAAATAAAAAAATCATAAAAACATTTAAATTATCAAAGTTCAAATCACATTGTAAAACAATTTTGTGTAGGGAATGATAAGTCTTTATAAAAAAATATTATAAATATTTTTAAATAGGGGAACATTTAAAATAAATATGGGTTGTGAAAAACAATGTTGATTGGAAAATAAAACATTTTATTTTGTAAGTATTGAAAACATTTTGAATACCATGAAATGACTTTTTTGAAAATATATAATGTAAAAGAGGAGATAAAAAATAATTTTGAAATATGATAAGTGAAAAATTAATTTCATATTTTTAAACCCATATTATGATTTAAAAAGAAGAAAGGGAAAAAATTCTTATAATGAACTTGAAAATAGTGGAGATACAATATTTAAAAGACTTCATATTTTGTTTCTTAAAAACATAGCACTTTTATGACAAATAAGTTAATATATATAGAATATTATAGTTCAAAAAATCTTTTAACCCATGGAGAAAAGAGAAAATATATTTAAACATATTAAATATAAGGACGTATCAAACATAGAAGAATGACGCTGAAGGAATAATACAATAAATCATATAATGAATATTTGAGTAAAAAAAATCTGTTATAAATGTCATAAATCAAGAATAAAGGGACATTTAAAAAGAGGTAATGTGGTATAAATTTAATCCCCTATAAAAAACATAAATTAAAAAGTAATAAATTTGAAGTTAATAATTTACTGAACGTATATGAAATATGATCAATAAGAATAATCCTAACTCAATAAATTAGAATTAAGTTTCAAAAAAAGCATATGGTATTGGTAATAGGATAATTAGAGGTTTACCATGAAATTGAAATACAATTATCATGAAATGATATATATTAATTATAATTTATGGAAATAGGTTAATGAATCCAACATATAAAATAAATTATGGGGCACAATATAAAAAATGACTCATGGAACTAAAAATGAGACAATAAAAGCCTTAATACGTAAAAAAAATTCTATTAAAACCCCATAAAAAGAGAGAGGGGTTGCATTTAGTGTTCGAATACATTGAATTAAGATAATTAAGGCTATTATATATCTATTAGATAGTATTCAAGATATTTATATGAAATTTGGTGCATAAATTAAAATAGGTCTGAAAGAAAGAAAATGTTTAGATGAAACCCTTACCATGTTCCTCATTCTTTCTGTTCATGTTACTGAATTCATGAATAATATAATTAATTCTATTTAATATCTTATTAGGAACCATATTATTATTTTATTATTTTAATATGAACCATTTATGGTTACATAAAATTCAATTATTATATTTTTTTCTTGCCAATGTCATTATCATGAGGTTATTTTGTCTATTTTTTACTCTAAATTTATGATTACCATCGTTGAAATCATTGTTAAATAGTTTAATAGTGTCCAAAATATTAAATTTTTTATGAAAAAAATTATATATTAAATTTAATTTTAAATACATCCATGGTTGGGGACATGAAATATGAAACTCATTTTTTTAGGAGGCAGTTTTCTTGTACAAATGATTAGTGTTTCCATTTCACAATAAATGAGATTGAATAAAGTTAAATGACAATTATTAAATATAAAAAAATAAATATGTTATATTTATTATATTTATTCATCCATTTCAATACTTTTCTCATCCATGATTGATTGTAATGATAAAATGGAAGATGTCGCTCTGTGGGGGCAGTAGTCTTCCCAATTCACTACTGACACCATTGTTTTTCATAGAGGATAGAGTGGAATAAATAGTAATTATTTAATTAATATAATAACATCTATATATAATAATGATAATAATTTAATTATATTATTATAGATTTAATATTTTTGTATATTTATAATGTAGGATAAAATATTACGACCAAGGTGGTACATACATTGGAGACTTCATCTTCTCTTAGAGATATTCTTGGAAAAGAAGGAATTTAGATGACTTCTAGAGACTATATAATTAATTATGATATATGTAATTATATTACAGGTAATTTGGAAATAGTTTCAATGGAAATTCAAATGGTATGTGTATACATGGTGGGGTGGAAATGATTGCATTTATAAGTGAATAAATGTGCACTTTTAGAAATAGACTTTACACTTCCTTCATATCATTACGCTATTTCATAGTCAACTACAAAAAATGTTTTGTGATAATTGAGTGTGGTGATGGATTCGGTATATAACCCCTCATCAATGTCTTTTAAAGTATTCTTTAAATATATTTCATGTTTATTACCATAGGTTTTTAAATTTTGAGATTTCTATTTTTAACCTGGTAACTGGATTTTATCAATGTAATTTATTTTCTTTAATGACATAATGTAACCCATATTTCAAATAATATATTTTTTAAGCCTAAATTTGACCTCCATTTATTCTAATTCAACATAGAAATATGATAATGTCAATTTGAAATTAAAATATATATTATATACAAAATAATTTTTTGTAAACATATGACTTTTAAACATTATGTATTCATAATAAAATTTATTATTTATTATAATAATAGATAGTTTTAAAAATAATATTATAATCATAATTAAATTACATCAATTTAATTTATTGTATAAAAATTAAATTATATTTATAAAATAAATTTTAAACAAAAATTTATTACCATCATCACCGTAATTACTATTCGTATTAGTTTAATTGTATTTATGCCTAAAATTAAATTTGAAATTACTGATAAATATTTACCTCTACAGGTGAAATATTAGAGATATTTTTTTATATTTAATTTATAAATATTATTAAATATAATTAAATGTTTCTATGTAAAAAATGGTCTTTAATGTGGAATATTACATCACTTACAAAATTGTTAAACAATTGTTCTATAAATTAAATATAGTATTTTCATGTTATTTATATTTTGTATTAAACCTATATATTTTAAATAAAAACGTTTAAAAAATATTATTTTTTATGATAATTTCATAAACATGATAGCTTTATGAATATAAGAATTTATCACTATTCACCTAAAATAAATTAGTTCATAAAATCCCTAAATATTCATCATATGATAATATTGATATACTAAATCCAAAAATTATGTTAATTGGTGGAAATTTTATTTCAATAATTTTCTGTATTAAATCATAAAAAAGTCAGACAATGTAATGAGAATGTTTTGTTATTGGAAAATAACCATTATAAAATAAAAATTATTATTCATATTTTCCTTAAAAAGATATTAAATATATAATTTATTAATAATTTATTTTATTAAACTAATCATTTATCATAAATATTGATATTTTTATTTAAAATTAATATATCACATAAGATGATATATATTTTAAAAATTCAAAATAAAGTAAATTTGTATAAACTAAAATTTATATATGTATATTTATATTAATATATTTCATAATAAGGATACTCTTATTAATTTATACATATTCAATGACAAGGTTTTAATAGTCTAAACATATCACAGTATCATTTAATTCAATGTGGTGTTTGGGGAAATCTATCAATAAGATTGATTTAATTAAAGGAATTAATATATCAAAATATTATGTCATTATAGGTTAAGTTCACATTAACCCTTTCATGGATTTAAAATAGATAAAGATATCATAAATCTAGTAAGATGGTTATTGAAGAACTGGAGTCTTCTATTCAAGCTAGGTTATACGCTACTAATTTTATATATTTGAGATGATGCCAAGATCATTCAATGTTGTGAATTGGAATCAATGTTTAATAGTGATGGAATATTAATTTGGGTTTGGTGCTTTTTATAGTTGGTTTACAATTCATTATTAAATGTCCAATGCTGGGGTTGAGGTCTTTAGTAATCATTTCTCAACAGATACCAGCTGAATATTTGAAAGGAAGTTATCTGAGTGTTATTTTCTATTTTTTTAATAGGTTGGGATTTATAGAAGAGTTTTAATTTATTTTTTTTATTTATTCAAATTTAATGTCCTAGTGTAACACCCAATTGTTTTAGAAATTTTTTTCAAATTAATATAATATTTTTTAGATTTTTCATTTCATGCAACAATGAAAATATATTATTTTATATTAAATAAATATGTTTGGATTATGTTATATGTAACTCCATGTTATCATTCACTATATAAAACATAATATTTAATGTTTTATACATGGGACACATAGGTTAATGTACATTACACACAAGATTAACTTTCCTCGATGTCTTGTGTAACACGCAATACTAATAATTATCAAAAAATAATAAAATAAATATTAGACATTAATTGAAATTTAATTTGATAAAATAAACTTAATATTTTTAATTTATAACATTTAAATTATCTTAGGGTTAATTTTTCGGATTTTTTTGGCAAATTTCACATTTTGGTGAACAGTAAAACTTAATACAATTTTTTTTGAAATAATCCTTATCAATGAAATTATGTTTACTGTTCAATTACATTTTAAATTGGTTTTTAAAGTCAAAATATATCAATTTAGAATATATTAATCTAATTTTAGTCATTCACATCATTTTTATATTGTAATTATATATATAAACTTATTTAACATTTAAATGTTTTTAATTTAAAACCCCAATTTCTCTCTACATCTGCAGCATTAGTGTTAAACATAACACTCCAACATTTGTGATTTAAATTTTAAAAAAATTACATACAACTTTTTGATCTATATAATATTTGTGGGATAATAAGATCAACTTAATTTTTATCCAAAATGATTAATGAAAGTGATTAGAATTAATCACATTTATTAATGTATGATTAAGCTTAATTAAGTACTAAACCTAAATCTGAAAGATCAAAATGACCTGTATTCTTTTCCAACGACATTGGCTACTAAAAATGTAACCATATCCCTTCATGGTTAAATTTTTATGGTTTTTGGTGATATTATTAAGTGTAATTTCACTATATAAAAGGTTATGCATGGAAAAAATATTAAAGGGGATCTTTCCTTACCATTATTATTTATAAAACAATGAGATATGTAAAAAAATCATATTTCATTTATACATATCCTTTTGAAATATAAATGGGTTTTGTTATTATAATAATTTATTAATAATTTTTAGAGAATATTTTATTACCTAAAATTCTTACAAAAAGGGGTCGTATAGATTTTTTAGTTAAAAATTAACTAAATTAAATAATACTATAAATATCCAAAGATAAGTGAATTAATTGTATTATTATACCTTTTTATTCGTTTAGACTAATATATAATTCGAAAAATCATTAAAAATTATATTAATTTAATTCCAAAATCAGCATGATATTTTAATATTTAAATTAAATAAATTGGGTTAATATTGACATTATTGAAATGATATTTTAATAAATGATTCAAAATTAAGAAAAATACTATATTCTTCTAAGTTATTTTTAATGTTTCAAAAAATATTAAATATCGTATAATAATAGACCAATTTATCATTTATTATTAAAATATATACAATTTTTTTTTAAAATAAAATGGTAAGCACAGTTCGGGCTTAAGTATTGTCTTTCACATCACATGTGCTTGTTTTGAAATTAATTCAAAAAAGACAAGATATTTTTATTTTATAAATTATTAATCATATGAAAAATTTATTGGATATATATTATATAACAAATATCACATAATTTTATTCTAAAACGTTTAATTAATTAAGTTATGTAACTAAATTTTTTAATAAAAAAACAAAATCACAAAATTGGGGAATCTTTTATGGTAAGGAACAAAATTTTTAAAATGCACATATTTTTGGTTTGATAAGATTTTTCTAGAACACTATTCCCCTTTAATCCATTATTTTTCTATTTTTGAGGAACATTAGTTATGTTATACCTAAGATTCATGAATACCTTTGGTATTTAGAAGAGTGACACTCTCCTTCCACTATATAAAGGAAAGCACCCTCCGTCTTCTTCACACATCTCAATCAACTTAAGACCAGACAATATCTTCCCAGAACACTTCCATAAAAACCTCCATTACTCCTAGAATCCATAACTCGGGAATAAGTAAATCAATTGAATCCTTTTGTCCGAAACTAAAAGGAGTTTCCTGATTAAGAGGCAACGTCTTCTATTAAACTTGTGCCTTTTATTTTCCTTCTCCACCACCTCTACTATATTTATTCCATGATTTTACAAAAATGACAGTATACTAAATATAATAGTATGTTTTTATGCTAATATTTTTACCTACACATACACAAAACTCAATATAATGGGTAACTGACATATTGTTTATGTGTATGGGGAACCAATTCCATACTAAACAATGATTACACAATTCTCCTTTACCGTCTCTTATCGTGGAACATATATTGGAAAAATATTTATATATTTAATATATTAAATTTATTATTTCTTTAATATTATGTATTCTTATTAAAGAAAATATCTTTTTTACTCTCAATTTGGTGTAAATCGAATTATTTCATTTGAGGAAGTGTGGACTACTGCCCCCTCAATGCGATTTGATTAATTCACACACTACATGGAATGTATAAAAATGGGTTTAGAGAAGTTATATGATATATATGTCACAATAATTATACTTTAATAATGGTATATATATATATATATAAATATTCATATATATGTTTGTGTATTTTACTTTCTTTCCCTCAACATCACAATTAAACAGAAATGGCATTCATGCGTATGTATGACCAACCGTCTGCAAGAACTGTGTTTTCTATTTATTACATATATATATTGTAGATTATTATAATATAAATATATTGTATATATATTAATTTTATATCATGGATAAATTATGGAAATCATTACATAAATTATAAATAACAACTATATAACAAGTTAATACAAATGCGAAGAATAAAGTAAATACTACTGAAAGTGAAACCTTAACATATGATTGTTAACAAGTGGGAAATATAATGTCATAATAAGAACATATATATAATAATATGGATATAAAATAGATTTTTAAAAAATTTGTATTAATCATATAGGTGGTTTTAATGATTATGATGATAGTCATGACACAAGGTAAGGGGACTTTATTGCACTTTTTATTTTTGTGGGATACTTGCTTTGTTCGCCACTTGTTCCTCCTGTGTGGTGTATGTACAACCCATGATTTTATTATATTTTTCCTATATTTAAATATATGGGTATTTAAATATACATTTTAGGATATTCCTTTCATGGTTATTATGTTTCAAAACATACCAAATCGGTGAAATGGTTTTGTCTCAAAATTCGTTCATTGATACTTTTTTATTTTGAACCAAAATTCAATTTTGAGATGTATATAATTACATTTTACATTTTAGGTCACTGATTTATTTATTTTCATGGTGTTTTAAGTTTCATTTTACTTATTTTTCTTAAATGGAGAGTACGATCCAATGTTATCAGGTTATAAGAGTTTATTTAGACAATATCATCTCTTTTCAAGATTTTTATGTTTATATTTCATTTGATGAAATATTATGTTTCTTATCTCCATAAAATTCATGAAATTTATTATCCAATTTTATTAATGATTTATTCATCAATTTATACCATTTAATCAACTCTTTTGTACATTATATATTTAGAGTTTTTAAGAAAGATCAATTTTACCATCTCTTTGGTTGAATATCTATGTTCCTTAAAATGTTTCTTTTCTAAAAAAGGATATCCAAGAAAATTTTTCATTAATAAATTGTCTTTTAAAAGAAAATATTACCCTTTTCCCTTTGATCAATATCATAAATGGAATATTATTATCTCTTTCTAAATAAGGAAATTTTCTAAGATTTTTTCTAGAAAAAAAGGAATTTTCTTTTTACCTCATACGACACATACAAATTTACCCATCATCATTTCATTGAAGCTTCCTTTTATTTTTTCTAAAAGGATAATTTTGAGGAAAATATTTTTAAAAGAGATTATTAGGGGAACATTTTTAATAAAAATCACCTTCATTTGTAATTTTTCATGGAAAATTGTTTTCAAAATGTTTTATGCCATATTTATATGTTTTCAAAGTGTTTTCAAATAAATGGATTAAAAAAATTCAATATTATTTCATATGTTTTTATGTAAATATTTTTTCAATTAAAATTAAATATTTCTTTTTATGTTTTCAAATTACATTAAATCAAATGGGTTTCAATACTTTTTCAAGCTTCATTCATATGTTTTCATGTAAAAAGGTTTTATAAACAATTTCAATATTTAATTATATGTTTTCAAAGTTTTTTCAATAAATTGCTTATCAAAACATTTTAAATCTTTATTATAAGTTTTCAATGTATTTTTAAAGAGATGATTTTCAAAAATATTCATTCTTATTTCATATTTTTTCAAGTGAAAATGATTTCAAAACATTTTAAATATTTATTTATTTATTTTCAATATTTTTTCTTAGAAAAACGTTTTTAACATTTCATCAAGATTATTTTATATATTTCAAGGAAAAGGGTTTTCAAAATTATTTCAAGTCTTATTTATATGTTTTAAATATTTTTTTAAAGAAAATTATTTTCAAATGGTTTTATGTCTATAAATCGTTTTTAAATAAGAAAGGATATATTCATCAAGAAACATTTTTTGAAAGATATTTCAAAATAATTTCCCATGTGATATGAGATATGTTCATGTAACACATGCCATTATAGGAAATGATCTAATGTTTACATTAATATTCATCCTCGGATGATTTATTTTTTTATGGAATAACTCGTATGATGCCTTTTTCACTTCCACAAGTTATATGATTTTGAAACTCACTTCTATTCATGGGTTATGATTTTATGAAATGCTTAAGGAGCCTACTTATCTTCAATAAGTTATGATGTGATGAAATTTTAATGATACCCATTTCATTTCATGGCTTTTGATTTTATGTTCATATAATCCATATATTTTCATGTGTTATGATATGATGAGTTTTTTGGCACATGAACAAAATATTTCTTTATGTGATGGGTGGGACTTATATGACCCTACAATGCATTGGGTAATAATGGATGACTCATGAGTACAAATTTTATTCATGGAACTGCTCGAATTTCCATATGATTATGCATGGACTAAATTTGTTTTTCACAATGGAATGAGTGAAAATTATTATGTGTCCATAATGTTATTCATGGACATGGTAATGTGTACATATCTTTATTTGAGAACCTAATTACATATTCAAATTGTTTTTTTGGGTTTCATGTCCAATATTTTATGTGTGAACCAGATTACATGTTCACAACGTTATAAATGGACTTGGTTTCAGGTCCATATGTTGATGCGGGGGGGGGGGGGGGGGGTTATTTTATGTCCTTAACATAATGAGTGAACCTTTTTCTACATATATATGTTCAGTACATTATAAAGCAATATGCATTCCAAAAATTACATTTCTTAATCCTATGTTATACCTTTATGACTTATTCTCTTTATTATATTATGATCCCAATATTATGAACTACCAATATTTATTATGATCTCTAATTTGAATGGTATGATCATTAAATGTAATCCTAATGTCCCAATCCCTTTTGTTCATGTTATTCTTACAAATTTCATTTATTTATCTTTACTAAGTATATGATCTCACCCCTTTCTATTGTTTACATTCCAAAAGTTATGATGAAAGTTACTAGGTCGAAGTTTTAAAGGTGTAGATCTTTATGAGAGATGTTGAATATTTTTTCACTAGGATATAAGATTTTATTTCCGAGTTTCCGAAGTCATTAAACTATTTTGGTCCTCAAGCATGTATTTTTTTAATGGATTGAATATTCACCTAAAATATTGTAATATTCTTGTATGTTAATCTTGGGTCACAGTAGTTTGTATAAAGGTATGGTTTAGTCAAACATTAGATACTTGGATGAAAAAACATTAGTGAAATCCAGTTGTATATTTCTAATGATTTGTCTAAGAATGTCTCTGAGGAAAATTATAATGATGAGTTAACATTTAGGAAAATCCATTAAAATTTTGGTAAAGGTTAGACTGTGTGGTTTTATAAAACTATATCTCTATATATTTAATAAATGTATATGTGGATCTGGAATAAATGTACCTATGGTTAAAAACATTGACAGGATATTAAAAGCCTATCTTGGGGTAATCTGGTACATGATAACGGGTCTTGTTTCACATCTGGTTTGACACTCTCAGGGGATATGCTTTGAAATTCAAAAAACTATTCACAAACCATCATTAAGGATTTAAATATATTTTGGCTATAAATAAACTAGGATTAACCTAGGGGTAATATATTATTGATTTCTTCATGATTGAAAGACCCTATAAGTAATTATTGTCATGACTATATGTTTTTTTGCTATGATAAGTAATGACCTCAATATGATTTATAGATTTAGTTAATGGATAAAACATAAATATGAATGGATTACCTTTATTGTTTTAGATGTGTAATGTATAGGAATTTTGTAAATTAGTTTCCCAATTTAAAACTCAATAGAAGAATCAGGATGATGGTACGAGTATTAGTTATACTTCTAAAGATAATGAGACAGAAAATGAAATGTGAAATATATGTGATGTTCTTATAGTATTTTGATGTTAAATTTAAGAAACATGATTGCATTGATATTAAGGAACATTAAAAAATGACTGATATTTATTATTATATGATAGAGGTATTTAGGAATATGTTGATGAATCCTGAGTAATGATTTATGAATAATGTTGGGTGAATGAAGTATTTTTTTAGAAATGAATGATTGTGTTATATGAATCATGAAATATATATGTACTTTTAGTATAAGTTTTAATTAACGAATAGAAAAATATGTTGAATGGTGATTCAGATATAGAAAATTTATTTCAAGGAATAGTGAAATTTCATTTAGGGGAAGGTTACCCTTAATCAGGAAAAGTCATTGAGATAATGATGTTTAGATTAAGATATGCTGGATATGAATAATTAAATTAGATGGTATAGATTACCCTGGAAATAATTATTGACAATGTTTTATATTTCATCATGGATTATGTTTTCAACATCATGGATTTAAATAATATATCCAGTAATTGATAGAATAAGGAAGAATGCATGTTTTCAATAAGGATTTATAGAAATTAAAGATGTTACCAGTTTTCAAGGGAATAAACAATGCGCGTATTCTCATGTTTGGAATGTGACAACCCAATCCTACTTTTAATATATGGGGGATCAATATCAAGCCAAATTAATGAAATTATTTCTTAGGCGTTGAATTTTCATCTTTCAGAAGGATTATAAGGTTAACCATTTATTGAATGATTAAGTTGAACTTTAAATAAAGTTAGTAAGATTAATGAATTATATCTCCATATGAGGATTTATACATGTTGGATACTCTATTAAAACTACAATGGGTTGATGATAAATGATGACAATTAGGATGGCATATCATAGATCCCATGAACTATTAATACTTCAAGAATGAAAAATACCCCTTTGTTTTTAAAGAAATAGGTGAAGTCGATCAATGAACAATAAAGGGTGACATTGTTTTTAAATCATGAAAGTATATATTTTGTGAAACAAAAATTCATCTTTTGGAAAAAATGATCTAGAAACGAAATATTTTTTCCTATATATACATTTTCAATGAATAATAAGGTCTCTTAGGTTATCACATATTTATGGTTTTGTGATTATAAACATTATCTTTACCTTTTTTTCTATTACTGTCGATCAGAACATGAAAGTAATATTTCTCTTCCATATCCATGTTTTCATTTCCCATATATGTTCCCCTATGTGTTAATATCATTATGAGTTACTTTGTTTAACTATTATGGTAATAATATTAAATTTTTCGAGATGTTTTAGTACTCATTTTTACGATTTTGGTTTCTATAAATGAAACTTTCATGTATTAAAACATCAATAAACCAGATAGATTTAGAGGGAAAAATTCATTTTAAGGGGGTAGAATGTAACACCCTATGATTTTGGGATTTTTTTAAAATATAATTTAATCTTTGGGTTATTTTTCATTCCACCCAATAGAGAAAATATTTTATTTTATATTAAAAACTATATTTGGATTTATTTATATTCCCAACCATGTTATCATGCCCTACCCACAACATAATGTTTAACATTCTTTACATGCAACACTGAGGATATCATACATAAACGCAAGATTGAATTTCCTCGATGGATTGCATAACACACAATATTGTGTTTTATCAAACAGTATTAAAATATATTTTACAGAATAATAGAAACTAAATTTGATAAAATATATATTATTTTTAAATTAAAAATGATTAAAATTGTATTGGGTAATTTTTTGGTATTTTTTTGAGAATCTTCATTTTTTGGAGAAGAGTAAAAATTACTACAATTTTGTTTAAAACAATTATTATTTAAATAATGATTATTGTTAAATTATATTTTTAAATCGGATATTATAGTAAAAATAGATCAATTATTAATATATTAATCCTTTTTAGGTCATTCTAATCATTTTTATATTGAAAGTAGATATAATAAATTATTGAAATTTTGAATGTTATTACTTTAAAACCTACTTTCTCTCCATGTCTATGGGATTAGCATTAAACGTAATTTTCCCACTTATATGATTTAAATTTTGAAAATTTGACGTACAAGGTTTTAATCTGTAAAATATTTTTCGTATAATATTTTAATTTTTTTGAACAAAATGAATAGTGAAAGTGATTAAAATTAATCACAACTTTTATGCTAAGATTATGCTTAACTAAAGACTAAACATTAATCTTAAGGACAAAAAATGACCTGGAAAATTTTACAAAGGAATTGAATGTCAATAATTTGACCATATGCACCCTTGGATATAATTTGATGGGTTATGGTGATATTATTAAATGGTGGTTTCATATATAAAAGGTTAAGTAAGGAAAAAGACAAAAGGGGGGCTTTCCTTACCTTTAACATTTCTAAAACATTGTGATATGTAACAAAATAAAATTTTTGGTTATACATATCCTTTAGAAAGAAAAATGGGTTATTGTTATCATCATAATTTATTTATAATTATTAGAGAATGATATTTAGTGAAAATGATTGCGAAATTCCAATGTTGTGAATTTTTAGTTAAAAATTAACTAAAATAAATAATACTATAAATGGTAAAAGTGAAGTGAATTTATTGAATTAATATCTTTAATTATTTATTAAGATTAATATATCATTTTAAAAATATTTAAACTTAATTTATTTGAATTCAATAAATATCTTGATATTTTAAAACTTAAATTAAATAAGTAATGTCAAATTTGACATTATTGTAAATGAAATTTGATTAAATGATTTAAAATTAATAAAAATAATATAATCTTAAAAGTCTTTTTTAAGGGTTATAAAATTTTAAATATGGTGTATTAGTGGACTAATTAAACTTTTCCCCTTAACATATTGACTCACATAATGTAAAAACCATTGTTAGGACGGTCAATGATTACCCACTATTTTGCACATCACATACGCTCGTTATAAAATTAATTCAAAAAACAGATGAGATTTTTAATTTATAAATTATATATCATAATAATACTTTATTTTATCTATATTTTATAATAAATAAAACATTATTTTAGTCTTAATGGCTAAATTATATTGTTTATAAAACTAGATACATTATTAGAAACCAAAATCACAAAAATAGGGGAATTTTAGAAGTTAATCAACAAAATTATAAAAATGAATATATTATTGTGTGGTAGATGTTTTTATCTAACATGATTATCATTAAATCCATTTTATGTCCAATTTTTTTATAATATGTTATGTTAAACCATCAATTAATTAAAATATTTTGGTATTTACAAGAGTGCAACTCTCCATCAACTATAAAAAGAAAAGATCTCTTCGTCTACATCACACCTCTCAAACCTATTAGGATCAGAAAATATCTGACCAATAAACTTCCCAAAATCCATCCATTCCTCTTAAAATCATTACCTTTTGTATAAGGAAATCCAATAAATCCTTTTGTTAAAACAAAAAGGAGTTACCTAATTAAGAAGTAACTCTTTCTCTCAAGCTCTAATAATTTATTTTCCTTCTTTAACAATTCCACTATCTTCACTCCATTATTGTAAAAAATAGAATCCAATATATAATATAATTTTATTATTCTTAGTTTTATACTTATAAATACACACACCTCCATCTATTGGGTAACAAACATACTGTTTATCTGTGCAGTGAACTACCACCTCACCAAACAATAATTGTTCATCTTTTCCTTTACATCCTATCATGGTGGAAATTATGATGGAAAATTTATTTATATATGTCATTTTTTTTTATTTAACTAGGATTATTTATTCCTTTTAAAATGAATATATTTTAACATTCAATTTTCTGAAAATAAGATAACTTTGTTTGAGAAAGTGTGGACTACCACCCCCTCAAAGTGATGTGATTCATTCACACACTACATGGAATGTATTAAGAATGGGTTTATTGATATTATATGATATATATGATATAATAATGATACTTTAATAACTTTATATATACATATATATACATATATTTCTTCTACTTTCATCCATTCAACAAAAAAAATTAAACGGAAATAACATTCATGCATACGTACGACCTATCGTCTCCATGAACAATGTATTTCGTTTAACACATATGGATTCCATAGATTGTTATAAAAAATATATATAATATATAAAATATATATATCATTGATAAAATTCATTATTTAATGATATATATTATAAATTTCAATGATATAACAAATTAAGACACAAGCGAGGAATAATATGAATATTACCCGAAGTGAAACCTTAACATAACATTGTAAACAAAGGATAAATGTAATTTCATAATAAAAATATATATATAAGAATATAGATCTATAATTTATTTATAATAAATATATATTTACTGTACATGTGGTCTGAATGAGTACAATGATAGTCAAGACACAAGGTAAGGGGATCTCATATCACTTTTTATTTCATTGAGATACCAGATATATTCCCCACTCTTTCCTTTTGAGTACTGTATGTACATAGAATGATTGTATTATATGTATATTATAATTAAATTTTTGGACTTTCACATATCCATTTTATGATATTTCTTTCATGGGTAATAATTTTCTTGAGTTACCAAATCAGTGAAATAGTTTTGTGTCAATTTTCACTATTTGAGACTCATGTTTGGTTATGCACCGAAATTATATTTAGAGGGGTATATAATTCTATTTTACATGTTATATCATGAATTTCCTTCTATTAATGATATTTTAAGCTTCAAGTATTTTTTTTATTACATGGAGAGTATGCTCCCAAGTTACCAAGCTATAAGAGTTTATTGTGACAATCTCATATATTTTCAGGATTGTTTATGTTTATGATTCCTTTGATGAAATATTGTGATCCATATCTCAAGAAAATTCATGTATTTTATTAACCACTATTTAATAATTATTTATTAATATATTGGTACCTTATAATACATTATTTGGTACATAATTTATTTAATAAATTTTTTTATAAAACCCTACTTTACCCTCTCTTTGTTTGGAAATATATGTTCCTTTAAATCCATGTTTTCTAAAAAGAGTTTCCAAGAAAGTCACACCATTCCCATTTTATCATTAAAAATCAATTTATCCTTTTTTCTTTGACCAATATATTTAACGGAATCTTATTTTTTCTTTCCAAACATTTCATTTTTCGTACTTTTTTCCATGAAAAATGAATTTTCTTTTACCTCGTATGACATGGATTCAATTACCTGCCATTATTTTATAAATACACCTTTATTTTTTTAAAAGGTTTATTTTTATGTAAATTTATTTAAAATTTATTATCAAGGAAATGTGTTTTCCACATTTTTCCATCATTATTTATATATTTTTTCAAGGAAAATATTTTTCAAAATTTTTTCAAGCTTTATTTATAAGTTTTAAATGTGTTTTCAATGAAGTGGGTTTGAAAACATTTTCAAGGAACTTTTATATTTTTTAATGTAAAAAGGTTTTCAACATATTTTTTTGGATTTCTTTATATGTATTAAAATTACATTCAATGAAATGGTTTTGAAATCTTTTCTATCATATATCATATGATTTTAGGTAAAAAAATTATTTTTTTTATTCTTTATTTATATGTTTTTAAATTGTTTTTAAAGAGATGGTTTTAAAAACATTTTCAGGATTTCTTTATAAGTTTTCTAATTATTTTCAAATAAATGGGCTTCAAAAAAATTTAAATCTTTTTTATATGTTTTCATCTAAAAAGGTTTTCAGAACCTTTTTAATCTTCCATTATAAGTTTTCATAGTATTTTCCAATAAAAATTATTTTAAAATGTTTTGAATCTTATTTTATAAGTTTTCAAGGAAATATGATTTCAATATGATTTCAAGTATTATTAATAAGTTTTTATGGTATTTTCTATGAAAATTATTTTTAAATGGTCTTATGTATTAAAAGGAATTTTTTAAAGATAGATATTTTCCTCAAGTAATGTTTTTAAAAGATATTTAAAAATTATTCTCTATCTATGATGACATTCATTGATGTTACTCATTCCATTCTAGGAAATGATCTAAATTTTTTATTCATATTAATTATTTAATGGTTTATGTTTTAGTGGAATAATTATTATGATTCTCATTTCACTTCAACATGTTATAAAATTTTGAAACCTACTTCTCTTCACATGTTACTCTTTGATGAAATATTTAAAAAAAATTAGCTTTATTCCTTAGGTTATGATGTGATGAAAAGATAATGATACCCATTTCAGTTCTTCAGTTATTATTTGATGTTTATAGAACACATCCCTTTACATGTGTTATGATATGATGACTTTTTTTCTGAACATGCATGTATTATTTCATTATGTGATGGGTGGGAACTATATTTCCCTCCAATGAATTGGGTAATAATGGATGAATCATTAGTATAAATGTTATGCTTTTTCATGGTTACAAATCCATAAGTTTATACATGAACCTTATTAAATGTTGAAAATGTAATGAGTGAACCTTATTATATGCTTGCAATATTATGCATGGACGTGTTTGCATTTCCATATGTTTATGTGTGAACCTGATTACAACTCACAATGCAATGTGTAAACATAGTTACATGTCAAAAATATCATGAATGGACCTAGTTCGATGTCCATAAGTTTATGCATGATCCTAATTAAAATTTCACACTTTTATGTCTGAACCAAATTACATGTTCACAATGTTATGCATGGACCTAGTCTCACATCTATAATATTATGCATGTATCTGATTACACATTCACAAGCATATGAATTTACCTGGTTGCATGTATATAAGTTGATGTGGGGGGGGGGGTTAATTTCATGTCCATAAGTAAATGAGTGAACATGTTTCTACATATACATTTTCACAATGTTATGAAGCAGTGTGCATACCACAAATTCCATTTCTTATTCATATGTTATGCTTTCATGACTTATGATCATAATTCTATTAGGATCCATGTCTTATGAAGTTCCATTATTTATTATGATCTATAATATTTATTGTATGATATTAAAATGTAATCCTCATTTTCCATACCATTATTTTCATTCTATGATTACACATTTACTATATTTACCCTTACTAAGCATTTGAGCCCACCCCTTTCATCGGTTTCCTTTCCCTGGGTTATGAAGAATAGTCATAAGTATAAGTTCAAAAAGTGGAGAACTTTATGGTAGATGTTGAAGATATTTCACCAGGATATAAAAAATGGAATTTGTGGAGATCACCCCATTCAATGATATCCATGTCTCTTAAGCCTTTGTCAATATTCTAAGGACCTATTTTTCTAGTGTATGCTACTATAGGTTTATATGAAATTACAATGTCTAATGACTATATAAGATAATGTTCAAATTTTTCATTTAGAAACTATTATAGAATAGAATTGATTAATTATGTGATTTTTTAATTTATTACTTATAAAATAGTTCATGAATATTATTTGTGGAGTTAGATTAAGTGGACATATGGCTCGCTACACTAATGAGAATGCTATTACTTGGAATTTTTTAATGATTTATTATGAAACTTATTATGGTGATGCAATACTATTTGAAAAAATTTCCACATGGATACCCAATGTTTGTGTCAGTATTTTGATTCTAGTTCACTCCCATTCCATGGGAGAATAATTTCTCCTTTTTTTATTATGCGACTTATTTTCATTGTATTTATATTCTTAGTAGGACTATTTTTTTGGTTTTTTATTTCATTTTAAACTATTCTTTTTTCATTATGTATGATGTCAATTTGTGTCTCTTCCTCATTCATTCCATAAATTTATCTCACCTTCTTTAAAGATCAAATATAATTTTATAATTTAGGGGATTGAATATGATTGTATCACATCAATTTATGAAAATAATTTCAGTTCTTATCCCTATTCTTATATGGAATTTTCATGGAAGGATGTGATGAGTGAGGAAATAATCAATAATCCCCCAAAATTATTTTGTACTTCATTATCTTAAATTATATTCTTCCCTTCAATATCAAATTAGATTGGTACATAGTATTATGAAATAAAGTGGTCTTTGGTTCCTTTTTATAGATATATAGGATTCTATGCCACTATATGAATAGACAATTTGATACTAGATTAAATGATAGTAATGATATTTTCACATTCTACTAGTTGAATATGATTATGTGATTCATGAAATCACACATCTAATTGAAGGATTTTATTAGAGATAAATATTTAACAATCGAATATAGATAATGCACATTTCATTTAATATATCATGGTTTAGTTTTATTCTTGATAAATATGAATCAAATTAATTTTACAACCATTTTATATACATTTTTTAATTCTTCAATTAACATTTCTTTCCTATCGTTCAAAATATCCCAAAATAAAAATTTAAAATAAATCAAATCATTGTGCTCTGTTTTCAATTCATTTGTTTGGGACAATTTAAATAATAAGATTCTATGATTATATTTAATTATTTTAAAATTATCATTTTATAATACCATATTAATGGCCCATATGACATAGATGATTGAATTTTTCTACTAAATATATATTATCTTTATCCAAAACTATATATAGAGGATTAAAATTAAGAATTATTTCCCAAAATCATCCCAAAATTTACTCCACTTCACCATTATTACTTCATATTCACCCTCATATAAAGCTTCCCATTTATACACATCCCTACTAAATAAACTCAACACTTATGTATTCAAGTTCTCCCCATACACCTTAATAAAATAAAAGTAATTCTCTTATTTTTACAACCATTGATCAAATTTCTTATTGCTAAAAAATTCTCCATACTTTAGTCATTTCTATCACTAGGACACCTAATATCTAATTCTCTACACAAATGCTACTACTGGGTCAAATTTGTAGTGAATATTAACTGGAGTCTCATAAACTCACTCATTTTATTCATTTTCGATTAGTAATATATGTGATATTTCAATAATTAAGAGATTGTTTTAGACTAAATACAATGTAGCTGTTTTTTCTACAATTCGAAGACCAATAAAAATTAAAATTTTGTCTTACCACAAAATAAATTTATCATGACCTGATATTATATTATTCATAAACCCAACCTTTATAACAATCCCTTAATAAATACACCATAAAATTATTAACTAATCATATATTATAAAGTTATATACATAAAATATCCAGGGACCTCTATGTCGCAAGTTAATTTCTACGAACCATTTCATGTATTAGGATCACGTATTGTGATAAAATTTCAAATCCATGAATTTTATCTCTTATTACTACTCCAAAAACTATCCTATAAGTCATTTTCTTATCAAATTGTATCATAACACATTGTTATTATGACTTTTCATTAGGCGGAGGTGAGATCAATAATTCCACCAAATCCCATCTATAATAAAACACAAGGTGGTGTCTAAGAGTATAGAAATAAAAACATAATATGTGAGGAATCTACATTTATAAATAAACATATAAAACCTCAATGAGAGAGATATTCACATAAAAAATAAAATATTTAAGGGTACATAAAAAATAAATCAAATCATAATATCATCCTATAATATCAAGGAATACATTGAAAAATGAACTCAAAAACTCCCAAATAGATTAATATATTTCTAATCATGTGAAAATCGATACAACATTGAACATAATCATTTAAATCATTAAAATATTAAATATCAATTGGATGACCATACAATTATAATAAATAGGTTCCTCCTCCTACATATATTTTTTCAACTAAATAGGTATAGTGTATCCTTACTTGATGAAATATAAAATTACATCTAATATTAAACAAGAAACAAAAAGAACACAAATTTCAAAAAATCATCAATACTTTTTATCCACCACACCCCCAATATTATGTATTCATCATCACCACATACAACATATCAATCATCCTTTCATCTTATCCACACAAATATTGATTTTAGCTCCCAATACAAATACATTTCACCATACAAGTTTTATATGAATATTATAAAAAAATATTGTGATGCAACAATAAAAAAAATTGTATCCATAGTTTGAATAAAACATTTCACCACAATACCACTATATGGAATTTTGTATCCCAAGATTTATTAAAATTAGTTGGAATATAAAATCCCTTACATGATCATATAAATCATACCAAACGAGGTTAATATAATCCATAATATATCCTAAACATCTTTTTAACATATTGGTAATTGTAGTAACTGCAAATAATTATGTTTAAAATAAAAACTATAATAAGAAAAGTCAATTATAATAGCTTCCTCAACTCATCATTTTGATGATATCCATATATCCTTGGCCAAATTATTCTAACCAACCATGTCCCTACCTCAATAATTAGTTAATAAACCATCACTCCTTAGAAAAATTATGAATAATTTTATATTATGATATATTATAAACAATTACAAAGGCTATCAATATTCCTGAATAATAAAATATTCTTCTTTTTTGTGGAATCACCTCACATAATAAGATGAAAATCACTATTACCATACTATAAATAACTATAATTCTTTAAATATTATTATTTCTCATTAATAAAAACTATTCCTCTTTAATTTTTTTTGGAATTCCATCTTTTATGATTTAATTTTTTATTCCAATTTGATTATTTTTATTTTCCTTAATCTAAATAGAAACAAGTTGTCACTAATATTTATATATAACTAATCATAAAAATTAAATTAAAATATATAAATAAATGTTATAATTGATGAATTAAATAAAAATATTAAACAAGTACACAATTAAAAAATGAATCTCAATTCAATAACCCCCAATATTCTAAGAAATACAATATGAACCTTATATTTTGAATAATCAATCACATCAAGGTAAGGAATCCAGGATCCTCAAAGGGTGTCAAAACAAAAAAATATGAGCCTCCTAGTAAATTATTTTTTCAAAAAAATGATTTATTTTTAAATTAGATGTAATAATATAGTAAGATTATAAATTTTTTAAAACATACCAACAAACAAAAAGGATTTCCAAACCATGATATGTTTTGATCTGGAAAGTATCGATCTGAAACCATAGTGACATACCTCTATACTATTCAATAAATTTACCATTCATTTTTTTCAAACTAAATCCATGTTATTTTAACATACCAAGGTATGTATAAATAAAATAAACCATTATCACTTTTGTAACACCATATGATTTTAAAATAATAAAATTGTATTTGACAGCGTATGTGATAGAAAATAGCATGATTATAAGAAAATATAACACCTCAAGAAATTAAGATATATTTATATTGAAATAAATTCAATATATTTAGTAACCTAAATTACATGCAATACTTATTTTATCTTGGGTTACATTTAACACTATGTTTATCTTATATTGCATGCAATACAGAGTTTATCTTGTGTTGCATGAAACACCATGTATAAAAAAATTGAAATATTATTAAAATATTATTATTTAATATAATAGTTATCACATAGAACTTGGAATGACGAGTAAGAATATTAGTAAATAAATTATTAAAATCATATTTATCTACTAATTAGAAGTAAAATTTTTAACATTTAAATGGAAATAAGTGTTTTCTGAAAACTTTTTTTCCCCTAAAAGAGGGTTTAATCACGCTTTTGATACTTAATTTAAATTTAAATTTTACCAATATTAGAAAAATTAAATGAAAAAAATCAAATTTATTTTTTCAATCATCATATAATAACTATCTTAGTGTGAATTTTTAGGAATTTTTAGTGAATAGTGACAAATATTGAAATTTAATTGAAACATACTTTTTGTTTAAATTATTTATAAGGATATATTATATTTATAGTTAGTTATAAAGTAAAATTATATGGTAATTAATCCAATATATTTAATTGGAATCATTTTCATATTGAATATTGATAAAAAACTAGGTAAACATTTGATCGTTTTCTATTTAAAAACTTGCTTTCTCATAATGTCTATGGGATTAAATTTAAATTTAAATTTTCCCATTTTTTAAATTTCATTTTTTAAAATGGATTATATATTTTGAATCAGATTAATTTATAATTTTTTATATTTTCCACTTAATTTATGATTGAAATAAAGAGTGAAAAAAGAAAAAATAAATTATCACAATTATGGTAAAAACTTCTTTACCGAGGGTTAAACTAAGAGGATAAGAGTTAAATATGTCCTTAAAACTTTTAAAAGACCCATTTTATAGAAATATTTCAACCATTTATTTCCTATTTTAAATAATAGTCTATTTTGGAATACTTTTTCATGATAAAAACATTTGTAATATTGAGTCTTTTTAAATCATTAAAAGTGTACCACTCACCTATCTTATAAAACACCACCCACTATCCTCTGTTAGTAACAACTTAAAAAAAATGTATCATATAATATATATACAAATCAAATCCCATCATCCCTAACATAATCTTATAGTCCTTATTTTTTTTCCACAAATCCATCCTAGGAAGTTTATTGGTGAAAACCTAAGGAGGATTCCCACAGAAGAGGTAATATTCTTCAACACGTATCATTATTTTATTTCTCCCTCAACCTAATTAAATTAATATTAAAAAATTATGATGGAATATAATTAGTATAATGCATGTAATGGGATTTTTTATAATAATTTATGTATCTAAAACCATCTCCACTTCCATCACATGGTTTTGGAAATCATCATTTATGTATATGGAAGACTACTGCATCGCAAATCATTATCACTCATTCTTCCATTACCAACTTAAATTATTTGGTTTGATGATGTTTATAAAGTGTATATAAATAAATTATAACATATTTATACATCTCTAATCACTATATTATATATATATTTTTTAATTTCCATTCTGTAGGGTGCATGATAATGTCTCTTGAGTATACGGTGGATTATCGCCTCGTGAAGCGATGTAATTTTTCATTCACTAATCCACTACATGTAATGTAAAAATATTAATGTTAATAAATATATGTGATATACATGAAAATATAATGATATTCCTGATATATTTATCACTTTTTAAAGATAATATTCTTTCTTACGTTTTCACTCACTTAAAGATGATAACATCGTTCATGTGTGTGTGGACCACCGTTGTCACGAAGTCATGCGACTCACTTTTCATCCCCTAAACACATGAATAATATATATAAGTATATTTACTGAAATAATATTAAATAAATAATATTATTATAATTATTGAAACATAAAATATTACTTATATCCTTTCCATAATGATCATTGAAAAATAGAAGCATTATACATGCGTACATCTGACCTATCATTTCCACGATCATAACGTACATAGATGTTCACATAAAACCTTCATTATTTGATTAAATATTATAATTTTTATATAAATATGATAATTATTTCGGAATTAATATTATATTAATGATGAAACTACGTAATTTATTCCTGAATCAGATCGTTAATGAAAAAACACACATGATTAAACAAGGCTATTAACACCAGAAAAACTTAAATAAAGAATGATTATTTATTAATAGGTGATAAGATGTTATGAGAGGATAAAATATGATATTATAAATATTAATATAATGTTTTTATAATATAAAAAACTATTTAAAACCACTATACAATATTTTGTATAAGGTTGATCAAATTAAAGTGCAAGGTTAAGGATTTTGTCTTAATTTATATTACATTGAAAATTATTTTTTATTATTCTCTAATTAACATTTTTGTGGTTTATATAATTATCATTTCATAATTAATATCACAATACATTCATTATTTATGGTATTTTAGAATTAAATTTTTTTTAATTTCATCCAAGGGGTGTTGACTTCAAAATTACCAAATGGTAAAAGTATTGTAACACCTAACTCTCTTTTTTGATTTTTAACATTCTCCTCAAACAATCACATTATGTTGATCAATTTTCATTATAAATTTTTTTATCTTAAATATCCATATTATTCTATGATTTAAATGATTATTTCAAAAAATTAATACCATTAGTACATATGGAGCTTATATTGAATCTTATTCAATTAACATGGAAATATCGAAAAACATGTATCCTTTATTCATTACAAATATTTGTTAATAAGTCATATAAATTCATTTATGAAATATATGATTAGATATATCGGGAATATTTTGTACATTAATTGATTATATGGGACCATTTATTTAAATCCACTCCATACATCAACATGTCTAATGAGACAAATCAGTTGGCCCAACCCAAAGGATTTGTAATTAGTAGTTTTAAACATTCTTGTTAAAGGTCATAATAATATTATTATAGTTTTCAAAATAGGATAATTTTGTAACTAATAGTTTTATACCATCTTATGAAGGGTATTTATGGTATGGGTATCATGTTATAGAGACTTTATTTCCAATAATTATATATTTTCTATCATTGTGATTTTAGTTTATATTATCCAAGACATTTTCACAATGATATTATCTCCATATGAATTTCATTATAAATTTTTTTATTAAATGCTATGTGTTTTCAATAATATACATTATAATATTTATTATGACTTATCATATAGAGTTATTTAAATGTAATGTGTGTTCATTTATTTTCATTTTTATTATTATTTTTCATATTGATTTATGATTATTTTTTATGTACTTAACTCTTACATAGAATTTGAGACCACTGTTATTATGTTTCTTTTCATAGGAATCTAGTAAGTTTACTAAAAAGGATATGAAATAATAATATATATACCCTCAATTTTAGTAAATATACATTACAAATATATTGTGGAATATATAAAACATTATACAAATAGACGCCAAAAATATATACTAGTCTAGTGTCTTTAGATTATGAAAACATAAACACTCATTCATAAATGAGCTACAGTATCTCCTAATTTTTTCTTCATGACTATAAACCTTTTTAGATATATCCAAAATAATACATATCTTTATAAAATGGGTAATGAAACCTAAAAAGGGGTGATCTCAAATGCTCAGTAAAGGTAAACAAGGGAGATGTGCATTGACAATGCTGAGAAAAATGGTACGATAACGAGATCATGAAAATAGAATATCATACCATATATTACATCAATAATATACATTAATCCTGAAAAAACTCTTGGAATTTCATAAGACATGAATCTTAAAGAAATATAAAACATAATCCATTAAATCACAACATAGGAATAAAACATGGAATTGTGGCATACACATAAGAATATAATGTTATTTCCACAGTAGCTAAGGAATCATTTTCTAGACCATCGTGGTAGTATATTTTCACTCCCCATACCATCTCGGTAGTCATGGTTCACTCCCATGTATATCTGAGTATCATGATTTCCCTCCTCAAACCATCTTGGTAGTTATGGTTCACTCCCATGACCATCTTAGTAGTCAGGGTTCACTACCAAGATCATCTTAGTCTATCACATAAGATATAAATCATTACCCAATGAATTGGGAGGAGATATAAGTCCCACCAAAATCGTAATTAATTAATACATACATGTGACACAAGATCATAACTATTCGTATCATAAACAATGAAATTTAATGGGTATTATAAACATGTAATCATGTCATGACCTGTGGAAAAACACAGGTTCCATAATCATCCATAATGAACATAAGTTTTGAAAAGATGTAGGTTTCAAAAGCTTACAACTCTTGAAAGGGAAATATATTTCATAAACATATATCATGTGAAAGAAGAATGGGTTTCATAAAGACCACGATATTAATCCAAGACATTCATAGACATAATATTAATAAAACCTTTAGATCAATTCCTATAAAGGCAAGAGTAGAATCTATGGATTTAATCATAGATGTAAAATAAATTTGAAATATATTTTAAAAACATTTCTTCAGGAAAATATCATTTCTTGTTTGAAATAAATATTTTAATGCATACAACCCTTTGAAAATGAATTTCTTATAAAATACCTTATAAATTATAAATAATATTTTAAATCAATTTGAAAACATTTTTCATTGAAATTTTATATTGTAGTATTCCAAAAACATTAAGAAAATATTTATTGAAAAACACATTAAAACCATTAAAATAATTTTTTATAATGTTTTGAAAACTATTTTAATAAAAAATGGCATTTAAAACAATTAATGAATCCATAAAAATGTTTGGAATAGTATTTCATTGAAAATAGCACTGAAAACTAATAAAGAAAGGTTAAAAACATTTTAAAAACATTTCATTAAAAATATATTTGGAAACAAAAAATTAAATCATTAAAATGATTTTAAATCCTTTTTACATGAAAACTTATTAATGAAACATGAAAATATATTTCAAACTATTTCACTTGAAATTTTATAATAGAAGTGTGAAAAAAATAAACCTATTTTCCTTAAAAAATACTTTGAAAACTTATAAATAAATCATTAAAATTCAATTGAAAAAAATTATTTCAAAAGTAATTTTTTGAAAACATTTTAAAGATTAACCTTTTAAACAAGAAATGGAAGATTCCGAGAAAAAATGGTAGGTAAATCCATACATGATGTACATGATAATCAGAACATTCATTTTTCACAGTAAATGGTTAGAAAAATACCTCGTTCAAAAAAGGACATGTACATTCCTTTGAAGAAATAATTAAATGAAAAAAATGGAAAAATGTATTTCAATTGTTAAAGAATATTTGTATAATATTTGTGGGAACCCATTTTAGAAAACATGTTGTTGAAGGAACACATATTTCTGACAGAAGGGAGGGTAATGTTGGGTTATTTTAAAAAAATATTATTTACTATGTTATGTACCAAATAGTGGAAAAATGGTACCAATACATGAATATATTATGAATAAAAATCATATAATATAATTAATGTGTTCTCTTTATAGATTTATGATATTATTTCATCGATAGAAGCATAAACATAAAAAATATTTGAAAGTGTTGATATTGTTTCAATACTCTCTTATCACATGGTAACTTGGGATCATACTCTTCATGTAAAAAAGGAAACTATATAAAGTATATAATATCATGAAAATAATTAAATTCATGAATTTTTTTTAAATGGATGTATATACACCTCTAATTAAATTTGGTTCATAACAAAACATGAGTCTCAATGAAGGAAAATTGAGACAAAACTATTTTACGGATTTGATAAATTATAGAACATAAACCCCTTGAAATAAATATCATTTAATGTATATTTATATACCTATAATTTTATGTATATTAATCATTCAATATATCCATGGGAAGTATAAAAACCCTACAAAAAGAAAGGGGGGTGAAAAAATCATGTATCTTACAGAAATAAAAAGAGAGATGAATCCCCTTTCCTTGTGCATTAACTCTCACTGTACTCATACAAAGATCATTTTTAAAAAAATGTGAACATGTTATAGATATATAACAAAACCATATTTTTACTTGGAATTTTATATATTGTTTGATTATGAATTTATTTTACCAACATGTTTACAATTCTATGTTAAGGTATAACTTAAGGTATTATTCGCATTGTTCATCACATGTATCCTAATTTGATATATATTTGGTACTTGTAATTATATAATGATTTCAATAATTTAAAACATGATTTAAATAAAATTTATATTAAATATTTTTTATTATAATAATACATATAATATTGAATTTTGAAATTGAAAACCCCATTAATGGAGATGGTAAGTCATACGTATGGATGAACGTTGTTTCTGTTTTTATTGATGTATTAAAAGAAATAAATAAATTGGAATATATATATATATATTATAAATCTAGAAGTATTATTATTTCATATATATAGTATATTTTAACTAAATGTGTTTTTAATACATTCTATGTAGTGTTTTAATGAATCCCAACGCTTTACGAGGGTTAATTTCCATACATCCTCATACTAAATTATCATATTTACACCAAGTAAAAACTATTATGATATTTTCTTTAAAAACACTAAAGAAGATTAACAATTTAATAAATATAATATATAACATATATTAAAATAGTTTCCATCATAACACCCACCATGATATGAGGTAAAGGAAAAAAATGAACAATCACTATTTCGTGAGGTAGTAGTTCGCTTTACACATAAATAGTATGTCCATTACCCATTAGATTGATGTGTGTGCAAGTGTAGTGATCCCATTAGCCTAAAAAGCATCCTAGTATAATAAATATACTGGATTGTTTTATAAAATAATGGAATAAATAGTGTGGGGTGGAGAAAGAAAATTAAAGAAAGTATCTTGAGAGAATACATTATTTCTTAATCAGGTAACAACATTTGGATAATTCCAAATGGATTACTCGGATTTATTTTTTCACAAATGGAGGATCCATTGACCAACAGACAGATTTTTGGAATTTTATTGGTCTTAAAATGGATGAACCTAAATGGTTTTATAGGTTTTATGGATTATATGTGGTGGTGGCCTCCAATAAGGAAGGGAAAGGACATACCTGACATTTTTTAAAACGAGTTAGGTGTACCCACGTTTTTACATAAAAGAATTCATGAAAAAACTAATACTGGAAGGTTAATGGAAGAATAAATTCTCTAAAATATGTTTTGTACAATTGTCTAGGTCCTTTTGTGTCTTAATTTTAAGGTTTAGTAATTTACTAACATCAGTTTTCTCTTAACTGTTGTAATTAATATTAATCACTTTCACTAATAATTTTTTACAGAAACAGATTTGACCCCATTAGAAGCTATAAATTATTATTATAACCAATATGGACTCAAATTTTCCAAATTCTAATCAAATTAGTGTCAAAAATTCATTTAATATTAATCCCATTGATTGGACGACACTATAGGTTTTTAAAGTAAAAATGTCCAAACTTTTTCTAATTTCTATACCCAATTTCAATTTAAAATTTATTACAATAAACAAAATTGTATTAATTCATAGAAATATGATAAAATAAAACTATTATACCAAATTAAAATATAATTTAACATTATAAAATGTATAAATGAAAAATTATTTTTAAATCAAAATTCAGTATTTTTCACTATTTATTAAAAAATTAATCTTCACATAAAAATACCAAAAATTTACCCTAAACTAATTTTATATTATTATATAAATGATTAAGTTTATTATGAAATATTAAATCTAAAAAATTTCCAAAAAATTTATTTGAAATTTTTCTTCTAAAAAGAGGTGGTAAAAACGCCTAAATAAAAATATTCATTTTTATGTGTAAAATTATGTTTTTATTATCTTATACATATCAACTTTAATGAGTAGATATCAAAAATGTTTTATTTAATGAATAAAATATATATTAAAATAATATAACCCTATAATTAATTTAATTTATAATTGTAAAATAGCTCAGAGACTATTTTAATATTTTCATTTATATTCAATCAGTTTTCAATTATAATTAATTGGTATCCTAAAAATTGATATTATATTTTTTAGACCATAGAATTTTATAAATTTATTAATAAAATTCATATCCTCTTATTTAAAGTTTGGTTTATGTCTTATTATATTAAATAATAACATTACTGTTATGTAAACATAGTCTTGCTTGTTACATAAGACAATGAGGAAATTTCTTGTTGCGTGTAATGAATCCTAATCTCAGTGTTCTATGTAGTGCATGCTAAAATATATTTTTCATATAGTGCATGATTAAAATGGTGTTTTATATAATTCAAAAAAATATATTTCATTAATATAAAATATATTATTTTTTAGTGTAGAATTAATTGAAAAATATCATAAAGGGTAAATTAATTCAAAAAATAATTATTCATAAAATCTTGTGTTTTTGTATTATACCCTATTTAAAATAAATTTCTCCCTCAAAATTCTTTTGGGATATAAAATGTTTAATACTATATAGTTTCATTGATATAAACCCATATCATAAAAATGAGTGCTAAAAGATACCTTAAAAGGAAAAAATTAGGACCATAATGGTTTCCAAAAGATAAATATAGTTGGGGTTCCACATAGGAGAACATGGGATGTGAGTGCAGATTGGACATGCCGGAAAATAGTAAATATTTAATGGGAGTTATTGAGGCTATAAATCCCAAACAATTGAAAGATAAAAAAAAGGTGAGGGCCTCAAAATCATAAATCTATGATGATTTATAAGGGAATCAGTTCCACAAAAAGTAAGGTATTGGAAAAAAATCATCTTTATCCTATCATTGAGTTATTATTTTATTGACTGTGAATATAAGGAAATATATTTAGTTGAAATATTTCAATTAAAAAAATTTCATTATTGGGTTTTTCTATTTCTAATTCATCCATTACATCATTAAATGGATTTCCAAAAATTGGCATTAACACACAAAGAACTAAAATACGCACTTATTTATTGTTATGGACTATAAAAGAATGAAAATTAAAACTATTTATCTATAAATATTCATAAAAATTCATATGGTTAATATATTAATATCTAAAAAACTAATACTATTTTTTCATCATAAATAATTATTCATAAAAATTAGTATAAATTAACCAGAACAACATGTAGGCCCTTGGTAGGCATGAACCCTTATCGTCCTTTGGTCATGAGTTCAAGACCCATAGCCTTTGAAAGACATGGATTGGTTTTCACCTGAAATACATGATGTATTTATCTAAAAACATACTAATATAATATGCAAAATATGATAGAAATCGCTATAATATGATTAATCACTAAATAGCCTTTTAACGGAGGTTTTCAACAGAAACTCAATACCTAAATACTTCCTCTAAAGTTTAACCTGAACTTTTCATGAATGTATTACCTTATCACCCCTTTGAAGGATGAAAATCCAAAACCATAGAAATAAATTCATGAAATTATCTAAACATTGATCCCCCATATGTCACAATGTTTCTCTTCATTGTAACATTCCCAACATGTGAATTCACTCATGGTAAATTCTTCTAGAACATGATTACAACCTAAATTTCCAAAAATCCATAATGAAAACATACATGATTCCTTACTCAATTTATATTGGATTTATTCTAAAAATCTAGAAATGCGGTAAACTTCTTCAATAATAGCATAAAACACCTTTCAACCTGTCCTAAATTAGTTCCATGGTAATTAGTACCTTCTGATTTACATATTCAAATCCAACATATCATTATCCAAAAAAAAATATCATAACATTGATAACATATTAACGGCTATCTTTCCATTAATCATGTGTTTTCTAAGTACATCACCATGCCATTATATCACTTTTGTATACCATCAGATCCATTCAACGTGTTCTTGTAAATTCTTACTGAAAAAAACATAAACTAGAAAATCCATATATATTTCACCTTTCATAATTCTGAAATCCAAATACATAAAAACATCAATTACTTCATCCTTAATACTTTGACAAATAAAACTCATCATATTACATAATACCTCTTTCCTTTCACATTTCATATGTAGTCTCATCATCATCAACAATGTCACCATTACTCATACAACCTTGTTGATACTCTTCAAGATCTTTCTTCTTAGGATATTGAGTTTCATAGGTTCCATTTATTCCAACCCTAAAACACTTAAAAATTGATGATGTATTAGGGATAAAAATATTATCATCAATTTCACTATCTAACTCTTTATTTTTTCCTTTCATTTATTCACTTTATGTCATTTTCCATAGTTAAAACATCTTCATGTTCCTCCTAAATCTTCTCTTAGGTGATTCATTCAATATTATTGAAACAAAAGAAACTTAATTTTCTTTCATCCATGGTATCCACTTCCAATACTCTCAAAGAACTCCTTCTTTATATTCCATGGTGAGTTTGAGAGTTCGTTAAGGTACACGTTGCCAATCATGTTCCAAAAAAAATTATTAAGCATGATCACAACATTATTCACACTAGTAATCATATAAGTTGACTACTTATAAGAAATTAATCTATCAAATTCAATGTTAATCTAGTTCCTTCTGATTCTTACCATTTACTACAACTAAAATCATAGTTTGAGCATTATATATCATAGTAGAAAACCACAGAGTCATAAAAATAATTACTTATAGGATGTCTAAGTCATGAAAACTTTCTTAACATATGAAAAACTAGGTTCAACCTTGGTTGATCATAGACAAATTATATTTAAATCCTCCAGTATGGTTCATGAAGTGTTTGTGAATTTCCAAAGCATATCTCATGGGAGTATCAAACAATGTGTGCAACAAGGATCATTGTCATGTACCAGATTACCCCGAGTTAGGCCTTGAATATCTTATCAGAGTTTTTATCCTTAGGTGCATCTATTCTAGATCCACATCCACTTATAGTATCCAGATATGGATATATTTCTAGAAAACCGCTCACTATATCCATCACAAAATTTCTAGGACATTTTCCACTACGTTTCCTTATTCATAGACTTATCATTAGACATGTTCTTATTATTTATACCAAGGTTTTCTCATCCTAGATTCCAAACATTAACTAACAATTAATCTGATACCAAATATAGAGAACCTCATTTTTATTTCATGGATAGTATATAATGTTTTTATAATACTTAGGACATTATACAAATAGATGCCCAAATATTGTACAAGTCTAGTGTTTTTGTAAATAAGGAATCATAAAAATTGGTGCATAACTGAGCTACATTATCAACCTCTAGGTTCTTCTGGACTATAACCCATATTAGAAACTTCAAAAATAATATGTATCATCCTAACCTTGGGAAGGAAACATAAAAATGGGTGAGATCAAATACTATGTAAGGGTAAACAAGTGAGATGTGTAAGAATAATCTTGAGCAAAAGGGTATGATCACATGATCATGAAAATAGAATATAATAAACAACATAAAAAAATATCATAAAAGTAATTAATGGCATAAAGCAAAGAAATTAATAAGACATTAATCATAAGGAAATAATTAACAGAATCCATTAAATCATAACATTAGAATAAAACATGGAATTATAGAATTCATGTAAGAATATAATAATATTTCTATAGTAGCTATCAAAACACTACCCAAACCATCATAGTAGTATGGGTTCACTCCCCATACCATCTTGATAGTAATGGTTCACTCCCATATCTATATAAGAAGAATGAGTTCACTTCTTGTACCATATTGGTTGTCATGGTTCACTCTCAGGGTCATCTAAGTAGTCAAGGTTCACTCCAAAGACAATATTAGTCTATCTCATGAGATATGAATCATTACCAAATTCATTGGATGGATATATAGGAACCACTAATATTATAATGAAATAATACAGACATGTCCCAAAAGATTATAAATACTATTATTGTAACCCATGAAATGAAATTGGTATTATAAACTGGTAATAAAATCATAACATATGGGAAAATATAGGATTCATAATCATTTCACAATTAACATAATTCATGAAATTAAGTGGATTGAAAAATCATATAACACATGAAATAGATATGGTTTTCATTAAAAATATAACCAATAAAAGAGAAATGAGTTTCATAAATTTCATGACATTAATAGAAACCTTTCAGATAAAGAATATTAGTGGAACCATTAAATCATTTCCTAGAATAGAATGAGTAACATCCACATATGTCATCATAGATAGAAAATAGTTTGAAATATCTTTCAAAAAATATTTCTTGAGTAAAATATCCTTTCTTATTTGAAAAGGGATTTTTAATGCCAAAGGCCATTTGAAAAACATTTTTGTATGAAATAACATGAACACTTATAAATAATATTTAAAAAAAATTTAAAAACCATTTTCCCTTGAAAGCTTATAAAATAATCATCAAAACTTTTTAAAATATTTTTATTTGGAAAACCATTTAAAAAAATAAAATAAAGATTAATTATTTTTGAAAAAAATTCACTGAATATAACCTTGAAAACTTGTAAAGAACGATTGAAAATGTTTTGAAAATAATTTATTTTCAAATATGTTTGAGAACATATAAATAAATCTTGAAAACAGTTTCAAAACAATTTATTCAAAAATATTTTTGATAACATATAGGGAAAACATTAAATTATTTTAAAATCATTTTTACTTGAAAATTTATTAATGAATTTGAAAATATTTTAAAAACTATATCACTTGATAACATATAAAAGATGTTTGAAAACATTTTTAAAACCATTTTTGTCATGACCCGACCCTACCCGGGCTCGAGCCGCAACTACCCCATGCCCGCCTCCATAGGACAGGGGATGGCGACTAGCGCCGAAGGCACAATAACTTGGGGAGGCCTTTGCCTAAGTACCTGTACACACACACGTAGGAAACTCATTTCAAAAGTGCAGAGTAAAAGTAAAGACAAGAAAAATAAAGGGAAACTGCTATATATAAACCACAGTGTGCATCGATCTCAACAAGTAAAAAGAAAGCTGAAAGTAAACTGAAAAGAAAAGGGGAAAACACGCGCCCAACCAACAAGTGCCACAACCCGGCAATATGTAAACAAAAAGAAACAGCTGACAGATCTCCCACCTAGAACCCGGCCACAACCCCCGCATGCGGTCCAAGCTCCCAAGCTCCTACGCTCCACTGAATTCACGCTCCACATGTCCTTCGTCTGCAAGGGCACACCAAGTGTGGGCAAAGCCCAAGCAGAGGTGAGTATAAAAAAATACTCAGTAGGATACCCCGAAGGCTCGAGGGAGCAACCAAGGAGGTACCGAAGGGAGAGCAGTAGAGAGAACGTAGAGGAGTACAAAAAGGAGTGCAGTAGAGTAACAGTAAAGAGTCCAGCTGAACCCAACAAGAGGAAAGAAGGTAGACTTGTCCAAACACAAGGAGCTGGAAATGGTGAGAAGATGGACTTCCTGTCGAGTCTTCGCTACGTATAGTAGGAGAGTAGACTCATCCAACCACGAGAAGCTAGAAATGGAATCCACGTGGCATACCCCGCGCGTCTTTGCCTCTCCTGGAGGGAGAGTAACCAAGCCAAAGAAGTGGGTACTCGAACAAGGTATATACATATCCTTATGCTCTACCAAGAAGCCCGAAAAAACTTGTAAGGGGATCTCTGTCCCGTAGCTCAGCCTAAGAAAAGTGTCCCCAACAGTCCGAAAAGTAACACCATCGATGCCCAGCATCCCACACGGCTGCCCCGAACCACAAGCCAAGGGGCTCAATCACCACACTTTGACACTATCCGCTTTGGGTGGCACTAACTCGCCCGCACAGTTTTAGATCATGTCACAAGAACGCATCTCGGTGGGGAAAGAGCCCCTCGTACTTGAGAGTTCTGGGGGAACGTCAAACCACAACTCGTCACTTCCCCGCAGTCGAGAGGTCTCCTCAAACCCAAAGCCGTTCCATCACCGACCCGTACAACCAAGGGTCCCGCTCCAGTAACCACGGAGGAAAGCCACAAACTAGCCTAGTAGAAAGGACTAAGTCTGGAATCCCAATAGGTGTCCCACTGCCCAGCCCTGCTGGAGGGTAATCCATAATACATCATCTGGCGACCCACTGCTCAGCCTCGCTGGAGGGTAGACCATAATACATCATCAGGCGACCCACTACCCAGCCCCGCTAGAGGGTAGACCTGGAATAAGTCGACAGGCGACCAACTGCCCAGCCGTGCTGGAGGGTAGAACAAGAACTAGACGACGGGCGACCCACTACCCAGCCCTGCTGGAGGGTAAACCATAATACATCATCAGGCGACCCACTACCCAGCCCCACCGGAGGGTGGACCTGGAATAAGTTGACAGGCGACCCACTGCCCAGCCGTACTGAAGGGTAGACCTGGAACTAGACGACGAGCGACCCACTACCCAGCCCTGCTGGATGGTAGACCCTAAGAGGGCGTCAGGTGACCCACGGCATAGTTTCTGCTGGAGGGTAGACCCTAAGAGTTTCGGGTGACCCACTGCCCTGTCTCTGCTGGAGGGTAGACCCTAAGAGTGTCGGGTGAGCCACTGGCCAGTCTCTGCTGGAGGGTAGACCCTAAAAGAGTCAGGTGACCCACTGCCCAGCCTCTACTAGAGGGTAAACCCTAAGAAGTCGATGAGTAACCCACTGCCCAGCCTCGCTGGAGGGTAAACTCAGGACTGCTCTGGCCATCTCTACTGGAGGGTACACCATTGGCCAACCAGACACAGAATGGGTATCGCGCAACCACCCAACTCCAGAACAACTCACCCAAAAGAGGTGTAGCGTCTGCTCCAGCACTGGGTTCCACTTGCACCACTACCGGCCAATCCATCGAGAACAAAACCAGGGGGAGACCACTCAACCCTGGTGGTCAAACAAACGAGCATAGAGGGACCCTCTATGTCGCGAGAGGTCAAAGTGCGCAAAGCAGAACCCGACACGCTCGTGGGGCCCACACAACGTGTGGCCCCATCGCAACCCCAACCAAACGCCCAAACGTTCTTAGGTATGAACAACCACATTTACCTCCAAGCATTCTCGTATACTCCCAGAGTATACCACATTCTCAGCCCAAGGGCCATAGTGCACACGGCACCCAACGTCAACGCGGAGGCATGATGTAACATCTCCACCTCAAAGGCCCAAGGATGGCCCACCATATCTCGTGAACCATTTACATCACTCTCCCAAGAGTGCGCAATCCCACGCCAAGGGTCCGCTACAAACATGGTAGGGTGAACCGGCACCGGGGCACCATTCATGCTTCCACATTTAACAAGATCGCGCAAGAGGCTCCGCACAGCCAAACGAATCACACCGTTGTAATCCTTGCAAAAAAACAAGCGAGTTAGACTAGTCACTCGCCCAAAACAGTCAACCGGTGAAAAGGGGGTACTATTCACCGTAGCCGGGTTGGGTGGGACCCACACCACGTCCCCGAAAAAAAAAGGTCGGGCGAACTGCACCATCGTAATGCTCTTGAAAAAGCACGTCAAATTGACTACTTACTTGCGTGGAATGGGTACCCGGAGAAAAAGATGTGTTCCGGCACACCGCACACGAGCGGCGCCACGTGGGACCCGCATCCTGGTCCCAAAACTCAACGAATGGATTGCACCGTTGTGATCCTCTCGAAAAAGTACACAAGAAGGACTATTCACTTGTCCAAAACGGTCGCCTGGTGATTAAGATAGAAAACTCACCGTCGATACCGAAACGGCCCTCGTGGGCCCCGCACCATCGTGCCGAATTTGAGCGGGCGGATTGCACCATTGCAATCCCCTTGGAAAAACATCCAGAAACGACTGCTCGCACGCCCCGAACGGACGTCCGATGAAAAAGTCGTGAAACGCTGCACGCAGCTCAAGAGACGGCCTGTGGGGCCCACACCTCAACTCTGGCTTCAGTGCCCGAAATTGCCCGAGAAACCTCTGCCTCAGTGCCAGGGCCCCAACTCCGCTGACGGCGCTCAAAACGGACGTCGGACGAGTCCATGCCGTCCAAAACAAGAATCCCGGAAGAAATCGCTCGTCTACTTAAAGATGCGTCGCGCCTCCACGGACCCTCATTTCGGTAATTAAAAATTCCCAAAACCATCTCAAAAGTTCCTCCTCTGCCTCAGGCCCGCGCCGCCATAGACGGCTCGCAAAACGAACATCCGTCGCGAAAGCTACGGACGTCGGATGCTAGAAAGGGGGGGGGGGACCCCTTGGGCTGGACAGGCACGCGGCCCGGCCGCGGGCCCCGCTCACTTCGCCGCGGCCAGCTGGCTGCGGCCTGCCGACACCCGACCATCCTGGATGGCTGGTCTCACTGCGCCCCACGGAGACCCGCGGTTCGTGGGTCTCGGTCCACCGAGGTTGCGCCGCGCCGCGACCCCGAGTCGTCGTCCCGTGCCGGCGCCCTCGGCCTACCACCGCCGAGCCAAAGGTCGCCGCCCACCGCCAGCGCCGGAAAGCGTAGCCGCCAGCCGATGCCACCTCCTCCGCCAGGACTGCCTGCCGCTCGACGGACCGGCACCCTGGCTCACCGGAACACCCCAAAACCGGCCGGAACAAAATCAAAAACTCGCAAACATCGACGAGGCGCTGCGGGTTCCTCCGAACTTCGATTTCAATTTCGAAAGAAGCGACGGAAAGAGTAAAATGTGTACTACACAGCCATTGAATTTGTTCGAATATTAAGCAACAAATTGATACTAAAATCGGGGTTCAAAGGGGGTTCGAGATTTAAAACTCAAATGATTATCACCTACCTCTTGGGACTAACCCGTCGCTTCACCGTCTACCCGCTGGGGTGGTCGCGCCTCACCGGACCGCTTCACCGGAGTCACCTCACCGGAGATGGAGGAGGAGAGGGGAGAGGATTTCTATGGGAGGGGTAAATGAGGGAGAAGAGAGGGGGGTTAGGTTAATTAAATAAATTAATTCACTTAAACACCCTCCCGCGGCCCCGTACCCGAACTCCAGACGGGGTCGGGATTTAGCCTCCCCTAGGTTAAAGACCACGCTCTGAGCGCAACGGAGCTCTCAGAATTTTATTCCGAGACCTCGTTCAAAAGTTATAGAATTTAACGTCCGAAGCCTCTAAATTACGAAAATGCCCCTGGGGCCATTTTCCACAGACGGGCCGCGCCCGCAAAACTTATACCCCTCCTAGGTTAAATGACACGCTCCGAACTGAACGACACCCACAGTTTCCCAATCCGAGCCACCATTTAAAAGATACCTGCATTTCAACATTAAACGAATAAATAAATAAATAAATTTATCAGTTTTACCTTTCGAAAGCGAGTGAGGGGTCCAAAAATCCTGTGCCGACATGTTTTATGTCGTTCCTACGGTAAACACCCCATTCCGGACCCATCCGTACACTCAGATCTCTGATTCGGAACACCGTTTAGGAGTTATCTCATTTATTTAGCGTTTCCAGTGTGAACGCACTAAAAGTTTAATTATGGCAACTCTGGGGCTCGGAATCACACGCCATCTGAAGGCGCTGCTCTGGAATATCATCAAGAATATTACAGAGTCTTTCTCAGCAAAAACCGGGTTCTTACATCATTCCCTCCTTCAATATTTTCATCCCCGAAAAGCAAAACTAGGCAGCAAGACAGGGTACTAAGCCCACACCTGGCTTTCCCATACCCAGAAGAACCACGCATAGCTCTGCGTCACCGCACATTGACCAAAGGATTGATCTGTTCATGCTAGGTCGGCCCTTTCCGACATCGTGCACCCACTCCAGACTTTGGGTTTAGGGCAAGGCGGTAGGGTACCTCGCCATCCCTTTGCATGATCTCAAACGGCCCGAAGGCCCTCGGGGGTAGCTCACCTCGCCGGTCAAACCTCTACGTCGCACGCCACGATTGGAATCACCGCCCGCACCTGAAACAAAGCCCTATTATTCCCTCCTTCAAAATATCCATATGGTGGAACACCCATGGATATCCGGTCATACAAGATTTCACAGTCGATGTCTCTCAACCAAGACTCTCTTACACACTCAAAAGGCGAAGGAGTCAACACCATCGACTAAAGGAAAAGGTCTCACACCTTTTTCCGTACCAACACAGGGTTACACCCGATGCCCTGCGTCACCTTGGTAACACCTCAAACAAGGAGTAGGGTGAAAAGACTTTCACATGCGGAGCCTAAAAATTCTACTGCAAAACGTAGAAGAGTCGCAAGGGGTACCTCTCACCATCCCATGCTCTGCAGGATCGTAGGCATCCAAACCTCGTGGCTACCGGCGGTCCCAACCGTCAGCTCCCGGAGCCTGACGTGGACCGCCTAGTGGTGATTGGGAGATCTCGTAACATCGTCTTCCACCTCCAGCTCCTCCCGCTCCTCTTCTTGCACCACCTCTCTAGGTATTACTCCGATCACGGCGCTTCCTCTATCATGGTGGTGCACCTGCTGCCTTCCCGAAGCTCTCAACAACTCGGGTCGGGCAGTCTTGTGCCAAGTAAACTCACCCATCACAAGCATAGAACCGGCGCTCTCTGGGCTTCCCGGGTGCCCATCGGCGCCACTATGGTGTACGACCACAGCCCGAGATCCACTCACGGAAGGGAATCCGCGGCTGAGGCCCTGCGCCTTTCCGCCACTGTGGTATACGACCACGTCTCCAAAACTGGCAGTGGGATGGCCACCTGCATCGAGGTCCTGTCCTCCGGCACCTGCTAGCTACGGAAGACGTCCCAGCTCCGTCGCGCCCACTGCCACTACCAGCCGCAAAACATGACAGGAAGCCCTCTGTCACCAGCGCCTGCTCTAGCACCCCGGCATATGTGGAAATTCCCAAGGGTACTATGACAGCACAAATATCTCGGCGGAGACCCTGCTCAGACTTCCGCGCTCAGAAGTTGTCGTCATGGACCATGTCCGGGTAAAAGCGTGCACGATCTGCAAAACTAGCTGCGTACTCGGCCACCGTCATCCCACTCTACTGAAACTGCAGGAGCTTCTGAATCCGAACAGAGCACAAGCAGGAGGGGAAAAACTCCTCACGGAGCAAAAACTGAAAGTCGCCCCATGAAAGCGACGACTCGTCAAGAAACTGAGTCACCACACTCCACCAACGCCAAGATACTCCACAGAAAAGGCATGCTGCCAAAGCCACTCTCTGATCTACCGGCATCTGCACAAGCCTGAAAAGGCGAACCACTGCCTTGAGGCAAACCTCTGCTGCCTGAGGGTCTGCCTCACCACTGAACCTCAGCAGTCATTGCCACTTGAACTCATGGAGCGCGCTCAACCGGCGCTCAAGCTCAGCCTGCTCTGCTGAAACTATCTGCTGCTCAATAGGTGGGGGTGCTGCTACCGGCCCACCCGTAGAAAGGGCTCGCATGATGGGTCCTGGACTGTGGTCTCGTAGCTCACAGGGTCATCGTCATGCACCCAAGCTGGTATCTTGGCTGGGTGTCTTCGTGGATACATCCTGAATATTATCAAGGAGTGCCACGGTCAGATGATCATACATGTATATACCAACAACAACAACGATGGGGAGCTGACTCATGAAGGACTGTCAAGACTCCGTCCTATGTGATGCACAAACAAATTTCCCTGCAACAAGTGTCTCAGCATGCCGAGTCGACAAGCGGGTTATCAAAGTCACGGTGAATGGATACGTCAGCTGCCGCACCGTCACTGGACTCCCTTGCTTGAGAGCCGCTCTCGAGACACGTTAACACTGTTCCCCTAACTACCAACCAATTCATCTTTTAGGGACATCAGCTCAACGTCCCAAGGAACAAACCACCTCTGATACCACTTTGTCACGACCCGACCCTACCCGGGCTTGAGCCGCAACTACCCTAAGCCCACCTCCATAGGCCAGGGGCTGGCGACTAGCACCGAAGGAACAACAACTCGGGGAGGCCTTTGACTAAGTACCTGTACACACACATGCATCAAACTCAATGCAACAGTTCAGAGTAAATGTAAAGACACGAAAAGTAAAGGGAAACTGCTATATATAAACCAAAGTGTGCATCGGCCTCTACAAGTACAAATAAAGCTGAAAGTACACTGAAAAGAAAAGGGGCAAAACACGCGCCCAACCAATAAGTGCCACAACCCGGTAACAGGTAATCAAAAAGAAACAGCTGACAGATCTACCACCTGCAACCCGGCCACGACCACCGCACGTGGTCCAAGCTCCCAAGCTCCTACGCTCCACTGAAGTCACGCTCCAGCTGTCCGTCGTCTGTAAGGGCACACCAACTTCCGGAAAAGACCAAGCAGGGGTGAGTATAAAAAAATACTCAGTAGGATACCCCGAAGCCTTGAGGGAGCAACAAAGGAGGTACCGAAGGGTGAGCAGTAGAGCGAAGGTAGAGGAGTACAACAAGGAGTGCAGTAGCGTAACATTAAAGAGTCCATCTCAACCGAACAAGAGGAAAGAAGGTAGACTCGTCCAAACACAAGGAGATGGAAACAGTGAGAAGATGGACTTCCCATCGAGTCTTCGCTACCTATAGCAGGAGAGTAGAATCATCTAAACACGAGAAGCTGGACACAAAAAGCACGTGGCATACCACGCGCGTCTTCTCCTTTCTTGGAGGGAGAGTAACCAATCCCAAGAAGTGGGTACTCGAACAAGGTATATACATATCCTTATGCTCTTCCAAGAAACCCAAACAAACTCGTAAGGGGATCTTCGTCCTGTAGCTCAGCCCAAGAAAAGTTTCGCCAACAGTCCCAAAACTAACACCATCGATGCCCAGCATCCCTCATGTCTGCCCCGAAACGCAATCCAAGGGGATCAATCAACACACTTCAACACTATCGACTTTGGGCGGCACTGAATCACCTGCACCGTTTTAGATCGCATCACAAGAACATATCTCGGTGGGGAAAGCTCCCCTCGTACTTGAGAGTTCTGGGGGAATGTCAAACCACAACTTGTCACTGCCCCGCAGTCGAGAGGTCTCCTCAAAGCCAAAGTCGTTCCATCACCGACCCGTACAACCAAGGGTCCCGCTCTGGTAACCACGGAGGAAATCCACAGACTAGCCTAGTAGAAAGGACTGAGTCTGGAATCCCAACAGGTGTCCCACTGCCCAGCCCTACTAGAGGGTAATCCATAATACATCATCCGACGACCCACTACCCATCCCCGCTAGAGGGTAGACCATAATACATCATCAGGTGACCCACTACCCAGCCCCGCAGGAGGGTAGACCTGGAATAAGTCGACAGACGACCCACTACCCAAACGTGCTGGAGGGTAGACCTGGAACTAGACGACAGGTGACCCACTACCCAGCCCCGCTGGAGGGTAGACCATAATAACTCATCAGGCGCCCCACTACCCAGCCCCGCTGGAGGGTAGACCTAGGATAAGTCGACAGGCAACCCACTGCCCAGCCGTGCTGGAGGGTAGACCTGGAACTAGACGACGGGTGACCCACTACCCAGCCCCGCTAGAGGGTAGACCCTAGGAGGGCGTCGGGTGGCCCACTGCATAGTCTCTGCTAGAGGGTAGACCATAAGAGTGTCCGGTGACCCATTTCCCAGTCTCTGCTTGAGGGTAGACCCTAAAAGAGTTGGGTGACCCACTGCCCAGCCACTAATGGAAGGTAAACCCTAAGAAGTCGATGAGTAACCCACTGCCCAGCCTCACTAGATGGTAAAATCATGACTGCTCTGGCCATCTCTACCGGAGTGTACACCACTGGCCAACCGGACACGGAATGGGTATCGTACAACCGCCCAACTCCAGAACAACTCTCCCAAAAGAGGTGCAACGTATTCTCCAGCACTGGGTGCCACTAGCACCACTACCAGCCAATCCATCGAGAATGAAACCAGGTGGAGACCACTCAACCCTTCTGGTCAAAAAAACGAGCACAGAGGGACCCTCTATGTCGCGAGAGGGTAAAGTGCGCAAAGCAGAACCCGGCATGCACGTGGGGACCACACAAAGTGTGGCCCCATCGCAACCCCAACCAAGCACCCAAACGTTCTCAGGTACGAACAACCACATGTATCTCTAAGCATTCTCATATACTCCCTGTGTATACCACATTCACAGCCCAAGGGCCATAGTGCACACGCAACCCAACGTCAACACGGTGGCGTGACGTAACATCTCCACCTCAAAGGCCCAGGGATGGCCAACCACATCTCGTGAACCATTTACATCACTCTCCCAAGAGTGCGTGATCACACGCCAAGGGTCCGCTACAAACATGGTAGGGAGAACCGCCACCGGGGGACCTTTTATGCTTCCACATTTAACAAGATCGCGCAAGAGGCTCCGCACAGCCAAACGGATCACACCGTTGTAATCCTTGCGGAAAAACACGCGAGTTAGACTACTCACTCGCCCGAAACAGTCAACCGGTGAAAAGGGGATACTATTCACCGTAGCCGGGTCGGGTGGGACCCACACCACGTCCCCGAAAAAAAAATGTCGGGCGAATTGCACCATCGCAATGCACTCGAAAAAGCACGTAAAATTAACTGCTTACTTGCGTGGAACGGGTACCCGGAGAAAAAGATGCGTTCTGGCACACCGCAGACGAGCGGCGCCACGTGGGACCCGCATCCCGATCCCGAAACTCAATGAACAGGTCGCACCATTGCGATCCTCTCGAAATAGTACACAAGATGGACTATTCACTTGTCCAAAACGGTTTCCCGGTGATTAAGATAGAAAAATCACCGTCGACGCCGAAACGACCCTCGTGGGCCCTGCACCATCGTGCCGAATTTGAGCAGGCGGATTACACCATTACAATCCCCTCAGAAAAAAAATACAGAAACGACTGCTCGCACACCCCGAACGGACATCCGATGGAAAAGTCGTGAAACGCTGCACGCAGCTCAAGAGACGGCCTGTGGGGCCCACACCTCAACTCCGGCTTCAACGCCCGAAACCACCCTGGAAACCTCCGCCTCAGTGCATGGGCCCCAACACCGCTGACGGCGCTCAAAACGGACGTCGGACGAGTCCGCGGCGTCCAAAATAAGAATCCCTGATGAAAACGCTCATCTACATAAAGACATGTCGCGCCTCCACGACACCTCGTTTCAGGAATTAAAAATTCCCGCAACCATCTCAAAAAGTTCCGCCTCTGCGTCAGGCCCGCGCCCTTGGGCCGGAATGGCCCGGTCCGACCGGTCCGCCCACAGCCGGCCCGCGGCCCGGCCGCGAGCCCGGCTCACTTCGCCGCGGCCAGCTGGTCGCGGCCTGCCGACACCCGACCGGCCTGGACGGCCGGTCTCGCTGCGCCCCCGCGGAGACCCGCGGTTCGCGGGTCTTTGTCCACAGAGGTCCCGTCGCACCGCGACCCCGGGTTGCCGTCCCGTGCCGGCGCCCTCGGCCTGCCGCAGCCGAGCCAAAGGCCGCCGCCCACCGCCAGCGCCGGAAAGCGCCGCCGCCAGCCGAAGCCACCGCCTCTGCCAGGACCGCCTGCCGCTCGCCGGACCGCCACCCTGGCTCGCTGGAACACCCCAAAACCAGCCAGAACAAAATCAACAACACGTAAAATTCGACGAGGCGCAGCGGGTTCCTCCGAACTCCGATTTCAATTCCGAAAGAAGCGACAGAAAGAGTAAAATGCGTACTACACGACCATGGAAATTGTTCTAAGATTAAACAAAAAATCGATGTTAAAATAGGGGTTCAAAGGGGGTTCAGGATTTAAAACTCAAACGAATATCACCTACCTCTTGGGACTAACCCATCGCTTCGCCGTCCACCCGTCGGGGTGGCCGCGCCTCGCCGGACCGCTTTGCCGGAGTCGCCTCGCCAGAGATGGAGGAGGAGAGGGTAGAGGCTTTCCAGGGGAGGGGGAAATGAGGTAGAAGAGAGGGGGGGGGGGGTGTTTAGGTTAATTAAATAAATAAATTAACTTAAACACCCTCCCACGGCCCCGTACCCGAACTCCCGACGGGGTCGGGATTTAGCCTCCCCTAGGCTAAAGACCACGCTCTAAGTGAAATGGCTGTCTCAGAATTTTATTCCGAGACCCCGTTCAAAAGTTATAAAATTCAACGTCTGATGCCGCTAAATTACGAAAATGCCCCTGGGGCCATTTTCCACAGACGGGCCGCGCCCGCAAAATATATACCCCTCCTAGGGTAAATGGCACGCTACGAACTCAACAGCGCCCTTGGTTTCCCAATACGAGCCACCATTTAAAAGATACCAGCGTTTCAACATTAAACGAATAAATTAATTAATTAATTTATCCGTTTAACATTCCTAAAGCGAGCGAGGGGTCCAAACATCCCGCGCCGACACGTTTTATTTCGTTCCTAGTGTAAAAACCCCATTCTGGACCCATCCGTACACTCGGATCTCTGATTCGGAACTCCGTTTAGGAGTTATCTCATTTATTTAGCGTTTCCAGTGTGAACGCACTGAATGTTTAATTACGGCCACTCCGGGGCTCGGAATCGCACACCGTCTGAAGGCGCTGCTCTGGAATATCATCAAGAATATTCCAAAGTCTTTATCAGCAAAAACCGAGTTCTTACAATTTTCTTTGAAAAATACTTTGAAAACATGGAAACAAATTTTGAAAATGTTTTCAAAAAATTTCATCTAAAATCATTATTTTTAATCATTTTAAAAATTAATCTTTTAAACATAAAAATGAATCATTATAGAAATGACTGTGTGTAAATTCTTACATGTCGTATGAGGTAAGAAGAACATTCCTTTTTCATGGTTAAAGGTTATAAAAAGACTTTATTTAGGAAATGACAATAATATTCCATCGAAAAAATATTTAAAAGACCAAAAAATGAATCATATTCTTGAAATTATTTTTGTAGAATACTATTATATTCTTGGAATCCCATTTTAAGATATATGGTATTGAAATAAAAATTATTTCCAATCAAAAATAGGATATAGTCAGTCTTTCTTAAAATTAATTTCTTAAAAATATTATTTGAATAAGTTTGTAAAAATGGTACCAATACATGACTATATTATGAATAAATAGAGTATAATAATATTAATTCATGTTCTTGGTAGGTGCATCGTAATATTTAATCATTGGAAACATAAAAAAACCATCCTGAAAAGCGATGAGAGTGTTTCAATAAACTATTATAACTTGGTAGAATGGGATCATAATATCTATGTAAGAAGATAAAATTATGTGAACCATAAAATATAAGGAAAATAATTATATACATGATATAACATGTAATATGGAAGTATATACACCTCGAGAATATTTTTTTATACAAAACAGAACATGAGTCTCAAATAAGACAACTTGATAAAAAACTATTTAACCAATTTGTTATCTTTTGAAACTTAAATCCCATGAAATAAAAATCAATGAATGGATATGTAAATAACCCTAAAAATAATTATAATAATCATTGTATACATCCAAAGGTTGTATTCACTCCATAGAAAATGTCATGACTTGTCCCCCGCGGCCTGTGTCGTGATTAAACCAAGCTCGCCTTCTATAGGCCAGGAGATGGTGAATAGCACCGGAACGGTAAAACCCAAAAATGGAAGGCATTATATTTAAAAATATACTAACATATACTAGGTATTCAACAAAATAGAACCAAAAAAAAGAACTGATGATAGTAAAACTAAGTACTGAATGCAAAAGGGGGCAAGAATACAAGCCCAATTATAAAGTAAATATAAAAAAAGGGAAAAACAGCTCCAGAGGTCATCTGCCAAGGATCCTACCTGAAGGGTAGGTACAACTTTTCGATGCTGCTATCCGCATCAAGTGGTCAAATCTATAAAACATCTAGTCCTTTCTCCCATGTCTTAGTCAAGGCTGTCCATCGTCTGCACAAGACACAACATGGTGCGGGGGATTTCCCTGCAGGGGTGAGTATAAAAATTCCCAGTAGGGACCCCAAGACCGCCGAAAGTCTCCCAAAATTCCACAAAGTAAAAACCACAAATCATGGTATCAATAATAGGGCACAATGTTAAGAACATCTCACACCATGAATAGAACATAAAGAACACAAATAAGGATGATTAGTCATAAATATTGTTCATCTTATTCTATCGAGAGGTCTTTGCTACTAGACTGCACAAGGACACTATGTGTTGACCCATATAGGATCGCTAGGTGCTGATCCATAGAAGATCTCTAGGTGGTGACCCATGGAGGATCACTAAGTTCTGACACACAGTGGATATCTAGGTGATGACCTATAGAGGATCACTATGTGCTGACCCATAGAGGATATCTAACTACTAACCCATAGTGGATCTCTAAGTGATGCCCAAGAGAGGATTCCTAATAGTTGACATGTACTTAGCACACATGATTTTGGGAAGATCCTATCCCAAAGGCATTTCTTGTACATCAACCACCGCGAAGTCCCACAAATAACTAACCCAATGGACCACCATGTCATAATTGATCCAACGCACTAGACGACACATCAATCGAACACCTAGTCTATCTGTTATAGGAATTTTAGAACTCAGGGCCTGGTGGGATTCAGGTTCAATAAAACTCAGTCGTACAATAACTTTCTCTAAAACATATGTGGAGTATCTCAAATGGACATCCTCATCCTAAGTATTCCAAAGCCTTAGGCGGTTCGACAAACAAATTTTTGGGTTAGAAGATATGGACCTTTTAAGAGAAACTAGGTCAAAAAGAATTCGGGTCTGGCCCAACCCAACTCAGGACAGGTTGACCTGACATGACATGGCCAACTGGACCCACCCAAATAGGCTACGCTTGTCCTGGTCTGGCTGGGCCTATTTTGTGTCGCAAGACCCTGGGCGCGGCTTGCTAGCTAGGCACCATCCGGCTCCCCGAACGGACGAGTCTTTTGGGGATCCTAAATCAGCAGTTTATGGTTGGAACTGCCACAACTGACTAGTCCACATAGACTACTAAACATGTGGTACCCGTGGGTAAGGCTCCTCCCTCCTCCATGGATCTGATCCGCAACGCCTCCTCCACTGTGTGCCACCCTTCATCAATGTAGCTGACAATGGACTACCACCCCTATCAGTCGTGGCTACTTCGGGATTCACTATCCCTTTGTAGTTGGAGGTAGCCGTTCACTACCACCAGTCACCTCCATTGATCATTGGTGTTGCCGATCACTGGAACTTCTTCATCAGTGGTGCTACCGCAGGCCTTTCGTGAATCTCCAGTGGTCTAATTTTCTTCCCATATGCACCTTTAGGCCTCTCGGGACACCGCCTATGTGGTGCGGCCCTCAGTTTTGTGTTGTTGCCGTAATTCTTAGTCACCCACAATGAAGGCATCCAACTAAGATTGGCGAAGGGTACAAACCTTGTATGGTTTAGCTCGCGCCCTCCGTGTTAGCATTATAACATGGAAAAAAATCAATAATCAACAAACTCATAGATTAAAATCAAAACCCCTACCATGAACTCATTAGAAGATGCTGGTTTTGAGGAAGAAGGTTCTGTGGTTGAAGGTGTTAATAAATGTTCGTAGATCTCTAGATTGAATCCTCAATGGCGCCGTTGAATCTATATTCTTCGTTGGAGGAATACATCACTAGCAATTCATCACGATTTCTCCAGTGGGTTCCTAAAAACCATGCCAACAATTAGATTAAATAGAAGGAAAGATAACCCTCCTTGTTTTTTCATTGATATGATTCATTAATGAATAATAATTAATGAGCATATTAAACCAGACGTGTTTCGGTTACACAATGAGAGTTTTATGTTATTTTAAAGACCCTCATTTAAATCCTGGTGTTACACTACAGTCCTTCCATATTCCACTCAACTATTTCAGAAAGAATAAAATAACTAATTTAGTTATTTTATTATTTTTCTGAAATGTCCTAAAATTAACATTTTCATTCGACCCTTTCCTATCAATGTTATGCTTCACCTAAGTGAATCTCGTTGTAGAAAATTCAACTGTGACCTCGTATATTTAATCCTTGAACTAGTTCAAAAGATATAAATTTTTTCCTGTATGTTTACTGAACGTACCTTAAAAAAGATCAAAATTCTGTTCTGGGCTCTCTGATCCTCAAAATCACGTGCCATCATTTTTTCACATATTGTTAATAATTCCATAAAATTTAAAAAACATAATTTTTGGGTCTTTACATTCTCCCAACCATAGGGCTTTACATCCATGAAATCCATAACATAAGCTGAGGAAACAAATTGGGGTACTGAGAACGAATCTGAGCCTCCCACTCCCATGTTCTCTCCTAGATGTTCCCATGGAGCCATTGAACTTGCACCAGAAGGATTGACCATCCATGATGGACCTGCTCCTGTCAATCTACTATCTTCATCGAGAACTCCACAAATGTCTCCCCATCATCAATCTCCATCCATCCTTTGTTGATAATGTGTGATGGATCATGCACGTACCTCACCATATGAGATACATGGAAAACATTATGCACCCAGTGCATCTTTGGGGGAAGAGAAAGGTGGTACAACATCTCACCAACTCTGCTGAGAATCAAGAAAAGTCTGATGAACCTCGAAGATAACCTTCTTCCCCAAACAAATATATGCAATCCTTGTCAGGGTGAGACCCGTAGGAATACATGGTCTCCCTCCTCGAACTATAAGGTTCTATGTATCTTGTTGGCATAAGAGTTATTTATACTTTTTGAAATCTTCATCCTCTCCAAGATGATCTGCAGCTTTTATGTGGTAGCCGATACCAACTATGGACCTGTAATTACTAACTCCCTGGGGTCTGTCTGGCATGGAGATGATCTTCATGGTCACCTATAAAAGGCCTCAAACGGTTCCATGCCAATGGTGGAGTGAGAACTATTGTTGTAAGAAAAATTCACTAGTGGTAGGTGGTCCTCCCAACTATGGTTAAAATCTAGGATGAAAGCACGAGGAATTCCTTCAAGTGTCTATATGGTCGACTGTGTCTGACCATATTCCTGAGGGTGAATGGCAGTGCTCAGTCATAACTAAGTCCTAAATGCCTCCTAAAATAACATCCACAATCGAGATGTAAAATGTGTCTCACAATCTAAAACGATCATCAATGTAACCCCATGATGTCGTAAAATCTCCTGTATGTAGAGGCGTCTGAATCCATCTACTAATCTAAAATATCAGATGGGTAGGAATTTGGCTAACTTGGTGTGTCGGTCAATGATCACCCAGATGGAATCATGGACCCTTGACGTACATGGTAGTCATGTAACAATGTCCATGGAGATACCATCCCACTTCCATTCCAATACCTCTAATGGTTGTGCTCATCCTGTTGGAACCTGATTCACATCCTTCACTTGCTAACAGGTGAGGCATCATGAAACAAAAATTTCAACTACTTTATTCATACCTGACCACTAGTACTGACATCGCAGGTCCTGATACATCTTCGGCATACCAGGATGTACCAACAAAGGGGACGTTTAGAACTCCCCCAACACATCCTCTCATAGAATCACTAGTACCATGGTGCGTCCACTGAAAAGGATGATGTACTCCCCACCATCATAAAATCTATTGGGATCCCATCTTGAGGATATATGAGCACATTGATTCTCGCAGTCAATTTCCTAAAGTTGTGCCTCCCAGACTCACTAATGGAGTGGGGGAGTGACTTTCATGGATGACAGGTAAGCTACTCCATCATTATCCATGAAGGATATCTGAAATGAAATGATCTTCTTTTTCAACTCACTCAACATCTATAAATGAGACCATCTGTTGAGTGTGTTTTCTAATACGTTATCCTCCCCAACAGTGTAGACTATCTCAAAGTCATTGTCCTAGGGAAGTCCAACCATCGTTGCACTCTCAGGTTCATGTATTTCTGTGAAAAGATCTACCTGAGACTCTTTTGATCGGAATAGATGAAAAACCATTCACCCATCATGTAGTGCCTCCACATCTTCAAGGAAAATACCACTACTACTTATTCTAGGTAATGGGTAGCATAGTTCTGCTTGAGTTTCGTCAGCTACCATGAGCCATAGGCAATCATTACTTTCTCTTACATCCGGACACATCATTGTCTGGTCCATGCTGTGTTATAGTAGATTACATACCCAACGCTCTCTAATGGTATCCTTAAGATGGAGGCACCAATCAGTATTTTCCCCCTCTCTTAGAAACTCTGCTGGAATATCTCTTTCCACAATAAAGGTTTTCCATTCTTGGTCAAAGAATACATGGGTGATGCTACTTTGGAAAAGTCATGTATGAATCTCTGTTAGTACCCAGCCAACCCCAGGAAACACCGAACCTCGGTCCTACTCCTAGGTGACTCCTAATCTATAACTACCTCTATATTTTATGGATCCAATGCAAATCCAGCCTCTGAGATAATGTGTCCCAAAATGTGTACATCTTATATCCAGAACTGGCACTTTTAGAGATTCCCATAAAGTTGGTGATCTCAGAGTGTATCTAGATCTATCTGTAGATGCATAGAATGCTCCTCCCCTAATGTCAAGTATATCTGGATGTCGTCAATGAAAACCACCACAAAGTGATGGAGGTAAAGCAGAAAGAGCATGTTCATGATCCCCATGAACATTACCAGAGTGTTGGTCATGCTGAAAGGCATCACCCAAAACACATAGTGGCCATACCTACATCTGAATGTTGTCTTCGGTATATCCTCATCTCGTACCCTGAGCTGATGATAGCATGATCAGAGGTCTATCATCGAAACCACTGATCTCCCTTCAACTGGTCAAAGATATCATCAATCCTTGGTAGAGGATTCTTTTTCTTCACAGTCCCTAGATTTAGGTGTCGATAGTCTACGCAAATCCCCAAACGTTTATATTCCTTCATGGTGAACAAAATTGGGTCTACCCTTGGAGAGACACTGGGTCCTATGAACCCCATTCCTTGTAAGTCCTCCAACTATACCCTCTACTCAAAAATCTCTACGGGAGCCATCAAATATGTTGGTGTAGATATCAGTGTCATATCAGGGTCCATGTCAATATAATATTCTACCTATCTATGTGGAGGTAGTCCCATAACAATATCAGGAAAGACATCAGCATACTGGTCCACCATAACAGGATAGTTCTGACCCCTCTCATCCCCTACACAAATGGTGAGGCTAGCCAATGGATGAGTGATCAGATGCACACTCCTCTGAGAAATTCTATCATGTGCTGCAAAGGTTTCCTCCTCACTGGTGAAGTAAAACTTCATCCCATCCTCACAGACACACTGCACTTTGCAACTAAAATAGTCAATCTGAGTATGGAATCTAGATAGCTAGTCCATAGACAAGATGATGTCATAAGGCCTCGCCGCTGCTACTTGGAGATCCCAACCGAAGATCTCACCTCATAGAGTGAGCTCACACTACCTTCAATAGTGTTTTAATGTCGAATCCTCTACCGTAGGAGTCTCTAATCGTAATGATAGATCCAAAAGCTCCATCAAAATATCGATGCTCTAAATGAGAGATGTGGCAATGAAAGAGTGACTAGAACCTATGACTAAATTAACTACAACTAGAGTGGAGTATACACAGATCACCCCTCAAATCATCTCTAGTGCACCATGGACATATGACTCAGCTTCCTATAGCTGAGATCATTCCTATCCACCAACTCCCTATAGTCAGGGTGGAACAACAAGGGGTGGTGGTGGTAGAAACTCAAATTGTCACCCACCACCTATTGGATGACCTACTCCTCTATGACGTCTGCCACCTTTCAGAAATCCTCGCTCGAACCACTATCATTGACTCAACAATTCCTTGAACATCAAATGATCATCCACATGGGGAGTTGGATAGTCACGAGCCATGTGCCCCTATCCGCTGCAAGAGTAACAGACTCTAGTCCTCATATGAGCTCCACTACCTCATGAGCTTTGCACCTCTGACCTTGCGTCTTGGGGTCATCCTCCAAATGGTTTGGCCCATTTGGGCCCCTGTGTCATACTCCTACTACATACTGTAGATGAATCGACTGTATGTCATCCGATTGTAACTCTCATCGCCGATCCTACTTGGTAAGGAATCTCTCTCCCAATAATAGTCTCTCTAGCACTCCATCATGCCTTGGGATGTTGAGAAATATCAATGACACTATGATATCCCATCGGAGACCCTGATCAATGGTCGAGGCCCTGAAGAATGGTTCCCACACCATCATGGTGGAGTAGCATGAGAGTTCAGTGAATCTCGCCAAGTACTGGGCCTCTGTTATGTTGGCCTACTGTTATTCTAGTAGCTCTTGAATACACACTATGCTTAAAGTAACTTGTACAAACTCATCCTTGAAGAATCTCTTGAATTCCAACCAGGTGAGTGTCGCATCCTCGTGTGTTTGCAGAAGTAGGAACCACCATCTCCCTTCTATGACCTGCAAGAGGCTGGAATCTAGGATCACATTCTGGTCTTCTTGTGTCTCCAAAAAGAAAAAAAACCATGCCATAACATCTATCTAGTCCCTAGAAACATGGGAAACTGTATCGCCTCGAATCCTCAATGTCCATTGTCTTTAGAACTCGTGAAATGTTCTCAATCAACATGCATGGTTTGCTGGAGGGGCTAGTGGGATCTTCTTCACTATGGGTAGTGGTGTAAATGGTACCCCACATGAAGGTACCGTCATTGTATGAGGGCCATTCACCGAAGCCTCATTTCTTGGTGATCCATCATCATGATCTCTTACTAGAATCTTGGATGGTTTTCTACACAGCAACATCCTATAAAGAAACACAGCCACAGTCAATAAGCTATACCTGGTGAGCTGACTCAAAAAGATCATAAGTAAAGCAACATTTTCATAACACAAGCAAACCGTTTTTTCATGTACCAAGTCAGAAATCAGAATTTGGGGTCCTGTTGTATGGATACCATATCTGCAACTTCAACACTAGACTCCCCAAACTGAAACCAAAACTCAATACACTTAACAGTATTGCTAAATTGAAATCAAAGACTCTTAGTTATTATCGTAGAACTGAACGTCCTCCAATACCACTTTGTCATGACATGTCCCCTAGGGCCCATGTTGTGACTACCCAATCCCACCTTTAATAGGCCAGGGTCTGCTGACTAGCATCGGAAAGGAAAACCCCAAAATGGGAATCCATTTCCTTTAAACCTATACACACACAGACTAGGTATAAAATGAATGAAACCTACAAAAAAGAACTGCTGAGAGTAAATGTAAGTAAGGAAAAAATGGGGGCTAGAATACAATCCCAACAGTAAAGTAAATACATAAAAAATCTAAAAACATATCTTGAGGTCATCCACCAACAATCCTACCAGAAAGGTAGGTACATCTCATCGTTGCGGCTCTCCGAGCCAAATGGTCACCTCCGTACACCGCCAAGTCCAAGCTCCCAAATCTCGCTCAATGCTGCCTATTATCTACACAAGACACAACATTGTGAGGTTGATTCCCATGCATGGGTGAGTATAACAACACCCAGAAGGGACCCCAAGTCCTATGAAGGTCATCCAAAATTCCCCAAAGGAAAAATCACAAAGCATGATCTCAAAACCAAAGCACAAAATAAAAGGTAGCTCACACATGTTATACAACATAAACAATATGTATAAATATTATTATTAGTAAAGTTGGATCATATTATTCTATTGAGGGGAATTTTCAGCAAGACTGCACAAGGTCATTCGGTGTTGACCCACAGATGATCGCTATGTGCTGACCCATAGAAGATTGCTAGGTGCTTACCCACAGTGGATCGCTACGTGCTAATCCACTGAGTATCCCTAGGTGTTGACACAGGGAGGATCACTATGTGTTGATCTATAGAGGGATTATAGGTGTAGACCCACAAAGGATCACTAACCGATGACCCATAGAAGATCGTTAAGTGTTAACCCACAGAGGATCTCTAATTGTTGACCCGCACATAGAACGCTTGATTCTGGGAGGATCCGCTCCTCAAGCCATTGGTCATACATCTATCACCAAAAAGTTCCTCTATGGTGTAACCAAAAGAACCTACATATTATAAGGGTTCCAATGCAATAGATGATTAATACATCAGACACCCAGTTTGTAAGTTATAGGCATTTTAGTACTGCATGCCCGGTAAAATTCAGGTTCAATCCAACTGGACCATACTACAAATTTCTCCAAAACCCAAGTAGATTATCTAAAATTTACTACCTTGTCTTAAGGATTCCATCACCATAGATGGTTCATCAAATGGGCATTTGGTTTTGAGGATATGGACCTTTTAAGCGAAACTGCGTCTAAAAGTGTTCGGGTCCATCCTGGCCTGGTGGGACCGAGTGGACCCAACCCGCTGGCCCGGACCATACTGGCTAGCCATAGCCCAATACGAACTAGTTGGGCCCGGCCTGGTCTAGGTCACCGGGCCACAGGACCTGCCCGACCCACCCAGTTGGGCGCAGTCTGCCTCCCCGAATGGATGAGTCTCTTCGGGCTCCTCAATCAGGGGCACTAGGTTGGGGCTACTCCACCCAATCGATCTGCATGGAATTGTCAACAAGAGAGACCCATGGGTGTGTTTCCCCACTATGCTGCTGCTCAGAGTCATGACACCTCCTCTATGGAGCACTGCCGCAGCATGCCACCCACCATCAATGCGGCCGGAAAAGGAAGGTCACCCCTGTCTATCACATCATCATCGTGCACTACCAGCCTCTACCACCGGTCGCCACCGTGTATGCGGTGCTTCTTCAGGACACTGTTGATGTTTCAGTCGTCTGATTATGTTACATTTTTCACCTACAGTCCTCCTGAGATTCCACCTACACTGCACGTACCTCAGGTTTTTCTTACCACTGTATTTCTCTATTTCCCACAAAGAACGCATCAAACCGAGATCTGTGGAAGGACCATGCCTTGTTTGGTTCAGATCACACCCTCCACGTTAGCATTATAACAATGGAAGTAATTATATATTCAACGAACTCTTAGTTTAACAACAAAACCCCTTCCTTGAACTCTTTGGATGATGTTGTTGTTGAGGATGAAGGGTCTGTGTTTGAAGGTATTCACTGGTGATCATTGATCTCTGTATTGAATCCTCAATGGCGTCGCCGAATATCTATTCTTCGTCAAGTGTTGCGGTTACACAATGAGGGGTCAAAGTTATTTAAAATCCCCTCATTTAAAGTCTAATTTTACACTTCATTACTTCCATCTTCTGCTCAACTTTTGTATTAAAAATAAAATAATTTATTTAGTTATTTTATTATTTTTCCAAAAATTCCAAAAATTAACTTTTTTTTACCCTTTCTTGTCGAAGTTAAGATTCGCCTAAGAAAATCCTTGTCCTACAAATTCAACTATGCCCTCAGATTTTTAATCTGATCACTAGTTCTAATGATATAAATCTCTACTTGCTCATTTACTAAAAGTACCCTAAAACAAGTTCAAAATTCAGTTTCGGACTCTCCATGCCTCGGAATCACATACCTTCAATTTTCACTGACTATTAATAATTATGTATAATTTAAAAAACTAATACGGAATTTCTAGACCATTAGAAAAATGTAATAGGTGGCGAATAAATCATGTATCTCACAGAAATAAAAAGTGACCTGAAATCCCTTACCTTGTCTCTTGACTCTCAACGTACTCTTACAAAACCACTCTATAATAAATATAATTTTATTATAAAACTATTAAAAAAAGTTATTACTTATAATATCATTTATGGTTTGATTATGACTTTATATTACCTGATTTTTAAAAATTCTTTGTTAAGGTATCACTTTGGGTAATATTCACTTTTTTCTACACATGTGTCTTAAATTGTTATATCCATGGTCCTTATAAATATATCATTATTTAAAGAATATAAAAAATTATTTAAATATAATTTATATTCATTATTTTTTATTATTATAATCCATATAATATTTATATATGAAATGAAATACACTATTCATGGGGAGGGTAACCCGTACGTACACAGGAATGTTGTTTATATTTTTATTGTTGTATTAACAGAGAGAAATAAGATTTCATATATTTATATACACATATATAAAATATAATTCCAATGGAATTATTATTTGAAATATATCATATTCTTTCACTAAATTTATCCTTAATACATTCCATGTAGTGTGTGAATGAATCACGTCGCCTTGAGGGGTGGTAGTCCACACTACCTCAAATGAAATTATCATATTTACACAAAGTGGAATGTAGAAGGATATTTGTTTTTAAAATATTATATAATATAAAATACACAATTAATATAATATATAACATATATAAACATATTTTTTATCGTAATTTCATCTTTGAGATGTGGTAAATGAAAAATGAATAATCATCATTCCGTGAGGTTGTTGTTTGTCATACATGTAAATAGTATATGCATTACCAATTTAATGGAGGTGTGTGTAACTGTAGGCAGAATATGAAGAATAAAATAATACTATTATATTTTTGATACATCATTATTTATGAAATAATTTAATAAAGTTATTGGAGGGGGTGTTGAAATAAAATAAAAGAAAGGATCTTGAGAGAAGATGGTACCACTTAATCGGGTTACTCCTTTTGGTTTGTGCCAAACGACATCTGTGTAATTCTTTATGGAAAATAGAGAATTCAATGATGAATTAAGTTAATTTGTGGAGATTATTGGGAAGATATTTTCTAATCCTAATTGGTTTAAGATGTGTGAATAAGGGTAAAGTTTTGTGTCCATTTATTGGGAAGGGAAATGACGCACTTGGCATTTGGGAAAACAAGTTATGTGTACCCATATTTTTACCAAAACAAATTCATACCAAACGGACCGAAATAAATAATATAAGGTTAATGGATTAATAATTTCCATATAATGACTAGTGGAAATGTTTCTATGTCTATTTGGGTCTTAAATTTTTGTTATATTACTTTATTAACCTAAATTTTCTCTTAACTATTGTAATTATTTATAACCACATTAACTATTATTTTTGATAAAAACCAAATTTAATTTATTAAAAATTATAAATTTCTATGAATCCAAATATGGAATGAATTATTCCAAATTTTAATCACATAAGTGTCATAATGTAATTAAAAATTAATCCCATTGATAGGATGACATTTTGGGTTTTTAAATTAAAAAACATTCCAACTTTTGCTATATTTTTATACCCAATATCAAAGTGAAATTCATTGAAATGAAATAAATTATATTAATTGGTAAAATAATTATAAAATTAATATCTAAAACCAATTTTAAATATAATTTAACCTTATAAAAAAATTATTTGAAATAACAGTTTGAAACTAAAATTTAGTATTTTCACTATTCATTAAAAAATTAAAACATTATAAAAAATACCAAAAAATTATCCTAATCAAAATATTATGATCCTATTTAAAATAGGAAGTTTATTTTTACATATTAAATCTATAAAAGTGAAAAAAATTGGCTTTAAAATGGTTTCTCCAATAAATGGATTTAAAAATGCCTTTATAGAAATATTGATTTTTAATCATAAAATTGGGTTTTACCTTATCTTATTTCAAAAAAATATATTGAATTGATATAAAAAATATAAAAATATAAAAATATATTAAATTAAAATCACTAACTAATTAATTTAATTTATTAAGGTAAAATAGCTCATATACCATATTAATATTTTATGTTATATTCAGTCAATTTTCATTTCTAATTAATTGGTATCCTATTAATTAATATTATATTTGTTTAAACCATATGGTTTCCTAAATTAATAAACATTATTCATAAAATATAATTTAAAATATAGGTTATGTATTATTATATTAAATAATATCACTATTGTTCAGAAAACTCGGTCTTGTGTGTTACGTAAGCCATCAAGGAAAGTCATTATTGTGTGTAACGTAAGATGACCATGGTGTTCCATGTAGAAATAGTTAAATTTTATTTTGCATGTTATGAATGATTAACATGGTGCTTCCTATAATTCAATCCAGATATAGAGCTTTAATATAAAATAATCTATTTTCAGTCTTACATGAAATGAGAAATATGAAAAATGTTAAATTAATTTGAAAAAAGTAATTCACAAAAACTTGGGGGGTACAAATATGATATAGGACATAATTTTATTATTGAAAAATTATGTTCTTATTTGTTTACTCAAATGTTTTATAGGAATCATGAATGTATCTAGTTTACCAAGATAACTAATCTATTCAGTCCTTCAGGATGTCATTGTTTGTATCTTATGCCAATGTAATAATGTGGACATTGGCTCTAATCTACTAGGGTGAAATTGGTACTGTTTCTATAAAAAAATTATAAAAATCCTTAGAAACTTGATTTTTGGAAACAAATACTATAGATCATAACCCTATCAAATAATTTTAGGATAAATATATAATAACATCCTAATGTTTTGGTAAGTATGATATTATGCAATTTTTCCTTGAAATACATCCTTGTATGGATACAATTAGTAGATTTTGTTCCATCATAGAGGTATCAAGAGGTAATGGATCTAAATAGTTCTTGTTGGGAATAACCCAATTGTTACCTATTGGATGAAAACAGACCATGGTGTGCACTTATTTTTACACTGCCGGGGATATTATTAGGATAATGATTTATTTATTTATGATCCAATATGAAGGATTTGAAAATAGAGATATCCCCAATGAAACAATAGTTATGATTTTGTTATTATCTATTCATGAATCACTAAATATTGTTAAATATTTCACAATGTTTTGGATTATATAATATTTTTCTTAATGATATGACATAATTTAGTTTATTTCATAATTTATAAATGAAACCTATAAGATGTAATGGAAACCACATCATTGCCTATTATCCAATGAGTAAGAAAGAAAATTTATTTGATGGGAATGAGATAATATTTTTAGTGTAACTAGTATATGAAAAATTCTCCCTGTATTAGTACATAATATCGTGTTATTATAATACAATGAATGAATTATCTATGTATTATATTTTTTAAGTGAAGAAAGTGAAGAATATGACTTTAGGAAAAAATTAGATAAAGGGATTAAATGTATGGAAGGGTTTTCCAACATTTCATAATTATGGGAAGAAACACCCCGGTTCTTACTTAAGAGAAATTATATTTTTCTATACGTTTATAGAGAAAGGCTATGGTACTTGTGATATAAAGGTTATCAAAAAAATTTCTATTGTTCAATGCTACACCTATAAGGAGATGAGACACTACACAAATCAATATCACAACATCAAAGGACTACACTTCATGAAAAGCTAATGGATCATGGTGAAGATTATTATATTACCAAATATGAAGAGAAATGATTAATTTTATTGTTTTTGGATTCAATGTTATTTAATTTTATAATTTTTTCAACAATATCATTGTAATAATAATTTCAAAATATATAAGTATTTTAATATAGTATTATTTCATTAATGATTTTAAAGTGTATGTTGAACGATACTGATGACCAAGAAAAACCATTCAGTGGAAATTTTAACATATTTTAAAGCACATAATTGAGGCCCTTTATATGTTCCTAATGTTTATAATATGATATTTTTTATAAAGATATAAGAGAAATGGATGATATAAATATGACTATACATTCTAAATTGGAATTAATAAATGGTTTTTTTAAATGTGGTTTATTTAATAATTAATGGAGTTAATAAAATTTAGAGATCTATGGAATATATATATTTGTCACGACCCGTCCTCAGGGCCCGTGTCGTGACTACCCCAAGCCCGCTTTCCATAGGCCAGGGGCTGGCGACTAGCACCAAAGGTGTAAATCCCGATAACTGGGAAGTCATTGCCTTTATAAAAGTAACAAAACACCACATAGTACAAGCAGAAGTGAAACTTTAAGTACAAAGAAAGTGCTAAAAAGGAAATGAGACAGAATAAAAACCCAACTGGAAATATAGCTACAACTGAACAAAGACAATAGCTGGAAGAAAGGAAGAAGCTCCTGGTTCATCCTCCTCGGATCCTACCTGAATGGTAGTTATACATAGCACAGCTCCTCAATGCTCTCTCCAGTCAACCTCCTCCGTGTGTCATCTCGTCGTGAAGTGCACCTCCGGATACTGACTCGTTATGTGGTCCACCTCCGGGTACTGACTCGTCGTGTTGTCCACCTCTGGGTACTGACTCATCGTGTGGTCCACCTCTGGGTATTGTCTCGTCGTGTGGTCCACCTCTGGGTACCGTCCAGTCCTCGAACACTCGGCCTCTGTCGGCACTGCCTATCGTCTGCAACCAACACAACGAGGTGCGGGCATTGCCCGTGCAGGGGTGAGTATAAGGATACTCATTAGGGACCCCGAGTCCCTCAAGGTCTCACTAAAACCAACAAGTATAACCACAAAGAATATCTCAACAGATAACCTCTACTTAGGTATATGCCCATATATATACCAATGTTATCAAGTAACCCATCTCAATCTTGAGGTAAACACAAAGGTCATAGACTCAGCTCAAACCAGGATTTTCATTATCGAAACTGTAACTGTTGAAGAGCTCCATATCTGGGAGTACAGTGATCCTGTCATGTCTCCGAGATACTGCTCACCAACCTATGACTGCTGAGGTACTCCTCCTGTCGAGTACCGCGGGTCTGCCACCTGACACAGTAGTGCTCCTCCGCCATGGGCCTGCCATCTCACACAGTAGTGCTCCCCCTAATAGACTACAGAGGTACTCCTCCTGTCAAGTACCACAGGTCTGCCACCTCACACAGTAGTGCTCCTCCACCATGGGTCTGCCTCCTCACAAATTAGTGCTCCCCACTAGGCTATGCTAGTTACTCCGAATCGAATCGGACAAGCAATCATCAGGTCACAGCCAGCTACACGGTCTCCGTACTCCGTACGCTCGTCTCCGGGAGGGTCTGCTCCATGAGCTACAAGTAGATAATCTAAGTATCTCAAAGTCCAATAAAGAATTATATCAAAGAACTACCTCCTCATAGTGGTCTCAACGCGATAGACGGCGTGTCAATCGGACGCCCGGTCTGTGAGTTACTAGCTTTTTCGTCCCCGGGGCCCGGTTGGTTTCGTGTGCAAACCAACACAGCCGAATCTCAACTGTACCCCGAACTATCATAGGGTATACTCAAAGGGACTGTTTCTCCATGTGATCACCAACGCCACTGATGGTTTGTCAAACGGACGTCTGGTCTGAAAGATATCAGCTTTTCCGTTTCAGGGGCCCGGTTGGATTTTGGGTGCAATCCAACCAGGACACTATCCAAATGCATCCAAAACTCAAGCGAAGTATGTCAAAAGTTTCGTCTCATCAAGAGGAGATCAACGAGACAGACGGCGCGTCAATTGGACGCCTGGTCTGAAAGATATCATCTTTTCTGTTCCATGGGCCCGGTTGGATTTCGGCTGCAAACCAACCCGACCGCACTCCGACAGCATCCAAACCTTGAGCGGAGTAAGAAAAAAGTTCTGTCTCATCAAGAGGAATCCAACAAAGTTGACGACACGTCTATTGGACATATGGAGCTCATGTTACGAGCATTTCCACTCCGAGGGCCCGGTTGGTTTCATGTACGAACCACCACGGCCGAACCCAAAGCATTCTGAAACCTTGAGTGCGATATGTCAAAACGACCGTCTCGGTCCAAGGATCGCATCGCCGCTAAAGGTGCGTGGATCGGAGGTCTGTAGCCCAGGATATGGGCAAAATACCGAAAAGGTCCGAAAACGGGGGGTCTGGGGCCGTACCGACCCGGCCCAACCCCCTGGGTCGGGCTGAACCGGGTCGACCCGACTGGGCGCGACCCGGCCCGGTCCGCCCAAGGTGGCCCGACTGGGCCAGGGGGCTCGCTGGCTTGGCCAGCGAGCCGGTGCTCCGCGGACACGGCGCGCACCGCGTCCCCCCTGGATCCCGTGTGGCCGCGTGATCCACCAGCTTGTCGCCGCGGCTTTAGCCGCGGCGGTTTCTCCAGGCGGTGCGCCATGGAGCCGGAGGCTCCGTGCGGCCGGCCGGTGCCGGCCGGCGACCCACGCTGCCGATTGTGTCTGCGGGCCACCAGATTTGCTCTGGTGGTCCATTTTCAATTCCGCCTACGCGGATGCTCATCCCGGGTCTCGTTCTTCACTGCAGAAACATCAAATCATCTCTGCGGCCCGTTCTGTCAATACCCGATGATCCGCACGTCAAAACAAAAAACTGCGGAGTCTTCCATTCGCCTTCGCGGCCCCGACTATGACCACACTTTTTTCGGCCTTGATGGTGCGGCCCGACGACGCCGCACATCCTTGCTGCATCACTCCAGGTTCTCACGCGGTGCCATCGCCTTGTGCCGCCATCTTCCGAACCGCAACATAATCAAAAACAATGGGGAGGAGGGTTGGCCGTATTTGTGTGGTCTGACCTCCTCCTGTTATAAGGATAGCAAGCGACCATCAAATACAAGTCGACGTACGATAAAGAAATATTTCACGGCAAAATCAATAAACCTCAACATCAACCTGCATGAACGAACGATCCGCGGATCAACCTGGAAATGGTTGCTCCATGCTCGTTGTTATTTTCTCAAAAGATAAGAGAACACCAAATAAATTTACCTACCTTGAAATTGACATCGCACGTCGTCGAGTCGCGGAAGTCGAACGTCGCGGTAGTTGAACTTCGAGGTAGTCTGGTGTCGAGGAAGAAAGGTATCACTTCCATCAACGCCGGAAAAAGAAGGAGAACATTGTTGTTGGTGTCGGTCTCCATGGTTGGCGTCTCCTTCCATGTCGTGGAAGAGGAAGAAAAAGTATTAGAGAAAACGTAGAGCGTTCTTTGCCGAGTCAGAAGGTCGTTCTTCGTTTGGAGATGATGTTCTTCAGAAGAGGAAAGAGCTCTCTCCCAAATTCTCTCACACAACAAAACTCACCAAAAATAAAATAAGTCCTCTCCTTATTTTATTATTTTGCTATGCATTCAAAAAATTTTAAAAATTCTAACACTTAGTTAAATTAATTGAAGAGGTTAAATCATTTAATTTTAGATGTGTTTAGGAAAAATTAAAGAGGATAGAGGGGAGAGTTACAGATGATAAAGTGGAGTTACAAAATTTAAGAGGGAAGTGAGTTATGGGAGGTCAAGGGGGTTATGGGAAGATCAAGGGGGGTTAGGGTCTCATTTGGGCCCCACCTCCCACATATCCACACATGGTAAGTTGGGTGGTTGTGGGTCCCACCAACAACTTCCCATGGTAGAATTTAACTCCCTTGGTTAACAAAAATAAAATTGTTCACAATTTTATTTATTTATTCCTTAAACCCCAAAATTTAACTTCTCCTCCCAAGCAAACACAGCTACGGTAAAAGTCCTCTTATGGAAATATCGGCGCTGTGAGTTCATTGGTGTCCTCAGATTTCAATTCCGAGTACCGGTTCAAAAGATAGAAAAACCCGCTCGTTCGTTCACTGAACGTACCCGAGCTAAACTTCGGAAATTGATTCCGGGCACACCGGGCCTCAGAGTCCGGCACCATCAGAAACTGCGTTCTTGTAAAATTACAATGAAAATTAAGAAAATATTTTCCTTGAATTTTACGGGTCTTTACATTACTCCCACCTTAGGGATTTACGTCCTCGTAAAGCTTTAACACAAACTAGGGATACAAAAGTGGTATTGAGCATGCATCTGAGCCTCCCGCTCTCATGTGCTCACCTAGAGGCTCCCGTACTTCCAGAGAAAGCGCACCCGAGGAATCGTCTGTCCTCGTAGGATCCTCTCCTATCGATCCTTGATCCCCACTGGAACCTCCGTGTATGTCACCCTGTCATTGTCATCAAACTCTCTGAGGTCGATGATATGTGAAGGATCACGCACGTATCTCCTCAGTTGAGATACGTGGAAGTCGTCGTGCACCAGGTGCAACTAAGGTTGATGCGTCAAGCGGTAAACCACTTGGATTACCAAGCTGAGGACCTAAGACGGTCCACTGAACCTCAGAGATAACTTTCCGCCTTGGGAACATCTCTGTAAACCTCGTCGAGGTCAAACCCGTATAAGGACATGATCGTCATCCTTGAACTCTGGAGGTCTCCAATTCCTGTCAGCATAAGGCTTCTGTCGGCCCTGTGCTGTCCTCATCCGCTCTTGGATGACCTAGACCTTCTCTAGTCTCACAAGAGATGCTATGATTTCATCTTTGCCGATATAAGAAATTCGGTGTCATCCCCTAGATGAACCACATTCATTGCCTAATACAGTCAATCTGGACATGAATGATGTATTCATGCCATGGACGACGTCGTATGGCATCGATGTTACTACCAAGAGATCCAACTATCACTCTCGCCTCCAAGGGTCGAGTCACACTGTCAGCATCAGTGTGTGGTCACTGGTTCTCTTCTAGTAGAAATCTAAAAAATGAGGGTCAAGTCAACAGTCTTAACCGGAACCACTCAGTACCAACCAAACAAAAGGACATGAAAGCAAACTTTAAAAAAGGTAAGTGTCTTTATATTATTGCAGCTCATGGTACAGTGAAACAAATGTAACAACAACAACATTGAACTAGATATACACCACTAGTTCCGCTCCTGTCCACTCGCTTCTGGAGCTCCGTAGTCGTAAGCTTCTACTGCCTGAAGCTGAGCTCTCCCATGTCCACCTGTTCCCTACGGTTGGGGTGGACCTACTGGTGGTGGTGCTGGAAACACCTTGAAGCGTCGTCCACCTCCAGCTGCACGACCAGCTCCCCTCCCTCGGACTTCAGGTCATAGTGGTCTACCTTGATCGAACGTCTACCTCAACCTGAGAGGTTCTTCATTTAACTGCCAGTCATTTGCATGATGGGTTGGAAAGTCACATGCCTTGTGACCAATCCTGCCGCAGGAGTAACACTACATGGCAGGTCTGGCTCTGTCATTACCCTTGGTGCCTCTCACTACCAACCCTGAGTCATGCGGTCGACCACCTATAGGTCTGATCCTCTTGGAACTCTACGTCATCTGTCTACTGCCTGCTACAGAAGACTCTACCGCATGCCAGCTAGTGGTGGGTCCTGCTGCTGGAGACTGCAAAGCAAGGAAACTCTCCACTAAGAGGGATCTCTCCAACACCCCTGTCTGCGTCGGAATGCTGTGAGAAACAACAGAAGCTCTAATCTATCACCTGAGCCCCTGATTGAAGGTTCGGACACTGAATAATGGGTCCCGTACCATATCTGTGGAGTAGCGTGAGAGGTATGTGAACCTCACTGAATACTGCGCCACTGTCATGCTACCCTGCCGCAGCTGAAGTAGCTCTTGTATACGACCTGCTCGAAGGGTGGCTGGTACAAAATCTTTCCGGAATAGGCTCTCGATGTCTGCCCATAGATGTGTCACCTCGTCATGCATCTGGAGCATCAGGCTCTACCATCTTCCTGCTATTTCCTGAAGTAGGCTGGCAGCAAGGATCACCATGAAATCTGCTGGCGTCCCCACTAGCCTGAAGACTCTCACCACAGCCTCCAGCCAATCCTCAACCGCCTTCGGGTCCGTCTCTCCCTTGAACCTCGGTGGCCTCTGGCGCTGGAACTCGTGAAGTGTGCTCAAGCGACGTGCACCCTCTGCTGTTGGGGCTGGTGGAATCGGTGGCCCAATGGGTAGTAGTACCGCTGGCATCTCCGCTGGTGCCTCAACTGGGATTGGGCCCTGTACTGAGGCCACGTCACTCAGTGGGCTGTCTGTACGAACAAATCTCAGGGCTCTTGCTGTTCATCCACGGGGAGGCATCCTGAAATAAAAAAACATGAAAGGGTCAAAGGATCTATACCTTGTGAGCTGAATTTTAAAAACCTATGGAAACACCCACGCAATCAGTGTTTTCGTGCACAAAGTTGGAAATCAGTTGTCAGGGTCCTGGTGTATGGATACGTCGTCCACCTGCACCAACACTGGACTCCCTGAACTGAAGAACACACTCGGTACCCTTAACACTATTGCTTCAAAGAAAGAAAATATCAGAGTTATAAGTTCTGCGGTAGAACCGATCCATCTGATACCAATTTGTCGCGACCTGTCCTCGGGGCCCGTGTTGTGACTACCCCAAGCCCGCCTTCTGTAGGCCAGGGGATGGCGACTAGCACCAAAGGCGTAAATCCCGATAACTGGGAAGGCACTGCCTTTATAAAAGTAACAAAACACCACAGAGTACAAGCGGAATTAAAACACTAAGTACAAAGAAGGTGCTGAAAAGTAAATGGGCCAGAATATAAACCCAACTGTAAATATAGCTGCAACTGAACAAAGACAATAGCTGGAAGAAAGGATGTAGCTCTGGGGTCGTCCTCCTCGGATCCTACCTGAAGGGTAGGTACAGATAGCGCAGCTCCTAAATGCTCTCGCCCGTTAACCTCCTCCGTGTGTCGTCTCATCGTGAAGTCCACCTCCGGATACTGACTCGTCGTGTGGTCCACCTCCGGGTACTGACTCGTCGTGTGGTCCACCGCCGGGTACTGACTCATCGTGTGGTCCACCTCCAGGTACTGTCTCGTCATGTGGTCCACCTCTGGGTATCGTCCAGTCCTCAAACACTCGGCCTCCATCAGCACTGCCCATCGTCTGCAACCAACACAACGAGGTGCAGGCATAGCCCGTGCAGGGGTGAGTATAAGGATATTCAGTATTGAACCCGAGACCCTCAAGGTCTCACTAAAACCAACAAGGATAACCGCAAAGAATATCTCAACAGATAAAATCTACTTAGGAATTTTCCCATACATATACCCAAGTTATCAAGTAACCAATCTCAATCTTAAGGTAAACACAAAGGTCATAAACTCAGCTCAAACCAGGATTTTCATTATCGAAACCGTAACTGCTTAAGAGCTCCATATTTGGGAGTACAGTGATCCTGTCACATCTCCGAGGTACTGCTCACCAACCTATGACTGCTGAGGTATTCCTCCTGTCGAGTACCGCGGGTCAGCCACCTCACATAGTACTTCTCCTCCGCCATGGGTCTGCCACCTCACACAGTAGTGCTCCCCCTCATAGCCTACAGAGGTACTCCTCCTGTCGAGTAACGCGGGTCTGCCACCTCACACATTAGTGCTCCTCCTCCATGGGTCTACCACCGCACAAAGTAGTGCTCCCCACTGGGCTATAGTAGTCACTCCAAATCGAATCGGAGAAGCAGTCATTAGGTCACAACCAGCTACACGGTCTCCGTACTCCGTACACTCGTCTCCGGGAGGGTCCTCTCCAAAAGCTACTAGTAGACACTCCAAGTATTTAAAAGTCCCACGATGAAGTATCTTAAAGAACCTACTCGTTATAGGGGTCTCAACGTGATAGACGGCGTGTCAATCGGACGCCCGGTCTGTGAGTTACTAGCTTTTTCGTCCCCAGGGCCCGGTTGGTTTCGTGTGCGAACCAACACGATCATATCTCAACTATACCCCGGACTCTCATAGGGTATACTAAAAGGGACCGTTTCTCCACATGATCACCAACGCCGCAGACGATTCGTCAAACGGATGTCCAGTCTGAAAGATATCAGCTTTTCCGTTTCAGGGGCCCGGTTGGATTTCGGGTGCAAACCAACCCGGCCACAATCCAACTTCATCCAAAACTCAAGCAATGTATGTCAAAAGTTCCGTCTCATCAAGAGGAGATCAACGAGATAGACGGTGTGTCAATCGGACGCATGGTCTGAAAGATATCAGCTTTTCCGTTCCAGGGGCCCGGTTGGATTTCGGGTGCAAACCAACCCGTCCGCACTCCGACGGCATCCAAACCTCGAGCAGAGTAAGCCAAAAGTTCCGTCTCATCAAGAGGAATCCAGCAAAGTCGACGGCACGTCTATCGGATGTCTGATGCTCATGTTACGAGCGTTTCCGCTCCGAGGGCCCGGTTGGTTTCGTCTACAATCCAACACGGCCGAACACAAAACATTCCGAAACATTGATTGCGATATGTCAAAACGACCATCTCGGTCCATGGATCGCATCGCCGCTGACGGTGCGTCGATCAGAGGTCCGTAACTCAGGATATGGGAAAAATACTGAAATGGTCCGAAAACGGGGGGTCTAGGCCCGTACCGACCCGGCTCAACCCCCCCTGGGTCGGCCGGCGTGGCCCGGCCCGGTCTGGGCGCGACCCGGTCCGGCCGGCGCGACCCAACCCGGTCTGGCCGCGACCCGGCCCGGTCCGCCCAAGCCGGCCCGGCTCGGCTGGGTGTCTCGCTAGCTTGGCCAGCGAGCCGGTGCTCCGCGGATGCGGCGCACGACACTTCCCACCTGGATCCCTCGCGACCGCGGGATCCGCCAGCTTGCCGCCGCGACTTCAGCCGCGGCGGTTTCTCCAGGAGGCGCGCCGGGGCGCCGCCGGTGGTGTCCGCAGGCCACCGTAGTTGCTCCGGTGGTCCGTTTTCAATTCTTCCTGCGCTGATGCTCATCCCGGGACCCGTTCTTCACTGCGGAAACATCAAATCGTTTCTGCGGCCCGTTCCGTCAATGCTCGACGATCTTCAATTCAAAATAAAAAACTTCGGAGTCTTCAGTTCTCCTTTGCAGTCCCCACTAGGACCACACTTTTGTTAGGCCTTGACGGCGCGGCGCGACGCCGCCGCGCTTCCTTACCACATCACTCTAGGTTCCCGCGTGGTGTCGTCCCACCATGCCACCATCTTCCGAACCGCAACATAATCAACAACAAGGGGGAGGAGGGTCGGCCGTGTTTGTGCGGTCTGACCTCCTCCTATTATAATGATAGCAAGCGGCAATCAAATATAAGTCGACATACGACAAAGAAATATTTCACGGAAAAATCAATAAACCTAAAAATCAACCTGCATGAACGAACGATCCGCAGATCAACCTGGAAATGGTTGGTCCGTGCTTGTCATTATTTTCTAAAAAGATAATAGAACACCAAATAAATTTCCCTACCTCGAATTTGAAGTCGCACGTCGTCGAGTCGTGGAAGTTGAACGTCGCGGTAGTCGAACGTCGGGGTTGTCAGGTGTCACCGAAGAAAGGTATCACTTACATCAACGTCAGAAGAAGAAGGAGAACGTTGTTGTTGGCGTCAGTCTCCACGACCGGCGTCTCCTTCCTTGTCAAGGAAGAGGAAGAATAAGGATTGGAGAAATTGTAGAGAGTTCTTCACCGATTCGGATGGCCGTTCTTCGTTTGGAGATGATGTTCTTCCGAAGAGGGAAGATCTCTCTCCCAAATTCTCTCACACAACAAAACTCACCAAAAATAAAATAAGGCCTCTTCTTATTTTATTATTCTTCCATGCATTCAAATTTTTTTAAAAATTCTAACACTTAGTTAAATTAATTGAAGAGTTTTAATCAATTAATTTAAGATGTGTTTTGGAAAAATTAAAGAGGAGAGAGGGGAGATTTACACATGGTAAAGTGGAGTTACAAAATTTAAGAGGGAAGTGAGTTATGGGAGGTCAAGGGGGTTATGGGAAGATCAACGGGGGTTAGGGTCTCATGTGGGCCCCACCTCCCACATATCCACCCATGGGAAGTTGGGTGGTTGGGGGTCCCACCAACAACTTCCCATGGTAGAATTTAACTTTCTTTGTTAACAAAAAAAATTGATCACAATTTTATTTATTTCTTCCTTAAACCCCAAAATTTAACTTCTCCTCCCAAGAAAAAGCACCTATGGTAAAAGTCCTCTTAAGAAAATATCGGCGCTGCAAGTTCATCAGTGTGCTCGGATTTCAATTCTGAGTACCAGTTCAAATGATTGGAAAACCCGCTTGTTCGTTCACTGAACATACCCGAGCTAAACTTCGAAAATTGATTCCGGGCACACCGGGCCTCGGAATCAGGCGACGTCAGAAAATACGTTCTTATAAAATTAGAATGAAAATTTAGAAAAACATTCCCTTGAATTTTATGGGACTTTACAATATTAATTTGTGTTTTACTAATGTAATAAGGAATAATACGTATTTGTAACAAATTTTTAAGATAATTTAGGTAATTACCAAGATTCAACAGTTTACATGATGATGGTATTCACACATTAGGCATGTGATGATTAGGATCTAAATCCTGTTGTTTATGGGATTAATGATACGTTCATTATGAAAATTTAGTGAAATTCATTATACTTTTTTGGATCATAATATTATTGGATGGGTTATAAGGACTAATTATTAATGAAATGATTTGTGTATCACTTATTATGATGTTTTAGAGATTAAGGTATTAAATTGGATAAATTGTGGTGACCAAACTGGTTTTGGAAATTATTTTGATATAGATGAAAAGGCTTGTCACCCTTTTATAGATATTACGATTCGTTAATAGTGAATTTTTGTGCATTAGTAATAAACAATAATTATTAGATATTATTTTCATAGAGTAAGATAGGAATTTAAAATTTATAAATGCATAACCAAAGGATGAAAATTGAAATAATGAAATAGAAACATATCAATTAAGTATATTTTATTATATTATTAATTAGTAAAATAATTCGAAAACATTAGGAATTTTGTCTTGAAAAAAATATCATATTACCATCATAATGATAAATAATATAGTCCCTTTAAATCATCATAGATTTATGGTTTTTATCCCCTTAGCATTCCATTTGTCGTTCAATTGATTATGACCAATGACCTCTATCATTATAAATAATTATTTATTATTTTAATCCATTTAAAAAAATCACATTACATAAATATTCTTCTACATAGAAACCTAATTATATGTTATTCCAAATGACTTTTGTAATTCCCTATCACTATTATTAAAAAGATATTTTACTAACCCTTTTTTTATTTGGGTTTATAAGTAATGTTATTTACAATTATAAAACCTTTAATTACTAAGATCATTTTCAAATTGTGAGGATAAAATTTATTTAAGGTTGTGATATTGTAAAACCCTAAGATATTAAAACAATAACATTGTGTTCGTTAGAACAAGTAACATGAAACACCATGTTTCAATGAAAATTTAAACCTCGACACATTTTTTGATATTTTTTTAAAATAAATTAAATATAAAAAATATCTTGAATTAATTGAAAAACTTATTTGAGATTTCATTACACGAAACACTAATTTTATCTTGTGTTACACGCAACACTGAGTTTAGCACTCACAACACGAACCACTGAGTTTGAACCAAAATAGAAATATTATTAAAATATTATTATTTAATATAATATTCATCACATAGATTTTATAATTGATAGTGTAAATATTATATATATATATATATTAAAAAATAGTTAACTGTTTATTATAAATAAAATTAGAATCATTTAAAATAAATGAATGGTTTTTTGAAAACATTATTTTCCTAATAGACAGTTTTATCATAATTTTTTCACTTTATAGAAAATTAAATTTTATCCATTTAAGAAAATTTATTTTAAAACTAAAAATTATTTTTGAAATCATTGTCCCAAAATTTTCTTAGGGTGATGTTTTGTGATTTTTAAGATATATTTCGCTTTTGAAGGATAGTGAAAATACTAAATTTTAATTGTAAAATGAATTTGAATGTAAATTATTTCTAATGTTATAGTCTACTTTTTATTTGTTTTAATGTAAAAATAATTAAATTATATTTCAATTAATTTAATTTATTTCATTATAATAATTGTCAAAAATAATTTTTATTTAAAAATAATTTCATCTTTGAAACATTCTCTCTTTAAAAAGTCGAATTCTCATTGTGTCTAAGGGATTGATTTTAAATTAAAATTTTCCACTCCAATGAATTAAATTTGTAAAACAAAGATTCAATATTTTTAATTATCATAATTTTTAATATCAAAATAAGTAACTTTTTATAAAAATGAATAGTAAATATAGTAAAAATTAATGAATGCAGGTAATGTAAAAACATATATATTAAGGGTTTAAACTATGTAGATATGGGTTAAAATGACATAATAAATTTTCCAAAACCCTTATTGCGGAAATATTTCTTTCCTATACCTTCTATTTTTTATAATTACCCATTTTGGTTGCATTGTGAATGATTAAAATGAGGTTATGATTGAATCTTTTCAAAATATTACAAGTGTTCCACTCACCTCAATTATATAAGGACACCAATCTCCTCTAATAATCATACCTTAAAACAATTTTTGGTTGGAAAATACCTTCTAAATAATATCCCAAATTCTCTTCTATTATTTTAGAATAATTATTTTTTTCATAAAGATAACCTTGGACGGATTTGGATAAAACCTAAGGAGGATACCTGAAGAAGAGGTGATGTTCTTCAATGGGAATCATTATTTTATTTCATTCTCTACCTCCATAAGTTATAATATAATCATGTTAATATAATAAACAAATTATCTTCCATATATTGGTTTTTTCTTATAATAATGCAGTTACCTATAACCATATCCACTTCTATCAAATGTGTTATGAAATAATTGTTTGTCTCTATGGAGGGATACCACTTCACGCACTAATGTCAATCTTTCTTTCATTGCCACCATACTTGGTTGGTTATGATGACACATGAAAAGTATATATATGTTATTTATAACAATTTTATACAGATTTATTAACTATATCATATATATATATATATTACTTTCCATTCTGTAAGGGATATAATAACACCACACATGTGTATGGCTAACTACTGAATCATGAAGTGATGTGATTTATCATTGACAATTTAAAGGAAATATAATAAGTATAAATTTAATCAATATATGTGAAATCAATGATAAAATATTTACACTCATGAAATATTTATCATTATCTAACTATTAAATTTTTTTCTAACCTTTTCACTCACTTAATGATGATAACATCATTCATGTACGTGTGAACTACCACATTAACAAAGAGATGTGACTCTCTTTTCAGCACCACACCACATGGAAGATATTGAAAAATATATTTATGAAATAATAATATATATATGATATTATTATCATTCTATAAATATAAAATATTTCTTTACCTCACTTCCATAATGATATTTGAAAATTGTATATGTTCTTAATGTGTTCACATGACCCACTATCTCCATGATCATAACATACTTCATATTACATAACCATATATCATGAATGGATTTAAATGTATAATTTATATAAAAATATTATAATTATCTCAGGATTATTATTCTGGAGATGATGATACCATATAATATTCTCATGAACCAAATATTTAATGAAAAAACAAAGATAAGAAAACAATTAACACCCAAAACAATAAAAATGTTGAATGATTATTAATGAATGGGTGATAATATATTATTAAAGGATAATATATGACATTATAAATATTAATATGGTTTGGTATTTGTTAAAAACAACTTTAAGACAACAATACAGGAACCTAAATAATTTTCAATCAAAAGGACCTGTGAGGTAAGGCATTTCATCTCAATTTACAATCCATTCAGACTTATTTGTTATTATGCAATGATTAATTTTTTTTATGGTGTATATACATCCCCATTGATAAGAAATATCTTGGATCATTTATAATTCATGGAATTTTATTTTCCAATTTGAATACTTTCATCCAAGTAGTATTGATAAGAAAATTACCAAATGGTAAATGTTTTTGTACAATTAGTCTCTTTTTTATATATTTAAATTTCTCTTGAAACAATCACTTTCTTATGGTCATTTGTCATCATAAAATTAATTTCTCTTAAATAAATATTTTTTTGTTTGGTAGATATTATTATAGCCTAAACCGTATACCTTTTTTATAATATCTTTACATTGAATGTTATTTTATTTAGTTGATAATATTTCTAAATTTGTATCCATTATTCAATATGGAAATTTTTTAATAAGTCATTATGATTGATGAATTAAATCGATTATTAAATATATGAGCAATGCGTTGGACATGCAGTTATGGTTGGGGACCAAATATTAAAATCCCCATTATACATCTAGATGTCTTACGAGACAAATTAGTTGGTCAACCCATATGTGTTTGTGACCAATAATTTTAAATTGTCTTGTGAAAAGTATTGATATAAGAGATATAGTATTGAAAACTAGATTGATTTGTACCAATTAGTTTTAATTATTCTTATGAATGTTTTTGAATGAATAAATATCATGTTCTTATGACATGATATCGAATAATTATGCATTTCCTTCTTTGAGATTTTAGTTCTTATTATACATGATATTTTCACAATGATATTATATTTGGATGCATTTTATTAAATTTTTTTAATTAGAATTATTTTTTATTCTATTATTTACATTTCCATATTCACTATTCATTTTATTATAAAGATATTTAAATGGAATGTGTGTTTATATATCTATCTTTCCATGTTTATTGTAATTTTCGATTCATGATAGCTTCCAATGTTCTAAAACCTTACTGAGAATATGAGGCCATATTTATTTTTGTTCCTTTTCAATAAATCCATGATGTGCGCTATGAAATATATGAAATAATATTCTACAGGGAATAATGTTAATATTTAATAAAATTATGTTGTAATTTTTTCATTCAAATGTTATATGGGAATCATTTATGAATCTATATTTCCAGGATTAATAAACTATTCAGTCCATTGAGATAAGATTCATTATATCTTATGAAAATTTAATAAATCAAACCTCAACTGTATGATAATGGGGTAAAGTCACTAAAAATTAACCCCCCTATCAGGCCATGAGATTACCATGAAATAGTGATATCCAAACCAAATTAATTTTTAATAGAGGAAAACTAACCACCATTATTTCATTAATACGTATTTCAAATATATATAACTAAGAAATAAAAAACCAAAACCATGAACTAAATATTTAAAACTCATCTTAAAGAACATAATAATTTATGATCCATGACATAGTCCTCTCTAGAAATGGTCAACCTTGATTCAACCTCTGTATTTATAAATAAAGGGATACACCAATATGACTATATGCAAAACCATGAAAAAACTATACCATACATGATGTGGTTAGGACTAAAATGTGATGATTTTCTTATATGGATAAAAAACACTTATCTACACAAAAACTTCACATTAAAACTCATCCTAGATTTCTAAAAAATGGAGAAAGAACAACATAAATGATCAAGGATATATAAGATTATGTATAATTTTTTCCAATACCTAATTATTCCTACATGTATTCCCTAAAAAAATTAATGGTCATGGAGACATACTGGTCAGACACTACTTTGTGAATTCAAATCATTAGGCCCTTATAAAAGAATTAATCATTAAATATTAGGTAAAAATGATTTATATTAATTTATTTTCTGTTAATTTATTCTTCTATTATCACATCCTTTTACGGAACTAATACTCCACAAACTAATTAATTAATATATAGACATTCCATTGATGTAATGATACTACAAGATTGTGTATATGATATAATTATAATCTATATATTTATATATATTATCTATCAATCTCCATTGAGATAAATTTAAAATGTGTGTTTTATTTCCTATAAGAATATTTTCTTTTTTAATTTATCAATTAGTTCAAGACTAATTAATATATCTTATATATATATTTTTATGTATGTAGTATGAATTCATGTATGTATTTATGTAAGTATGAATGTTTATTTTATAAGACATTAGTAGTGATGGAGGTAATTTATAAATAATAATTATTAATACTAATATATTGGATTGAAAAGGGATTAATGAAATAAATATTTTCACACTGTAATATTATATTTAACTAAAAGAAAATAATTAAATTATTACAGTAATAAATTAAAAAAAATAAACTAATGAAAATAAATTAATTATATAATAATGTTTCAATAAATATAATTATGGTATATAGTATGTGTAAGATAAATGAAGAAAAATAAGACCTAAGGTAAGTGGGTTTCACAATGATTTCATTTTTTATGGGTTTGAAATATTTATTTTTGCCATGTTCTCCTTTATTTTTTATATTCGACCTAATTTTTATATATCTCAAAATTTATCATCAATATTTGGGATATTATTCTTTTCGATATCCAATTTATGATGATTATGAAATTATATGGAAACAACCTTTCTTCCTATATTTAATAACAGAATCTTAATCTATATAAAATTAGTTAAGATTTACATGAAATTTTAAATTCCATCATATTTTATTTTCTTATAATTTTAAAGGTTTTTACATAAAATTATCTCATTTCCTCTATTTATTGATTCTTCCCTAGTATATGATGATATTTATGGGAAATAAAGTTCTTAATTTCCCACTTATATTCTTTCCATTTTTACTTTTGGTCCCCATTACCTCATTGATGATATGTATCCATTATATGTTCATAAAATAATACGCATCTATGTTAAATGTTTTTAATGCCTTTATTTTTTTCCTCATGATTTCTTATATCTCTATTATTCCAAGACCTGAATCACAGGGTCTAAGCTAGAGTTCTGTATGGACACATGCATGCTTCCTTGTATGTAAGAGATTTCTGACTAGTGGTGAGGGTATAATCATTTTCAATGTGAAGAGTGTAACCTCAATATCAATTAAGACATTATAAATAATAACTATGAATACAATAGTTTAATTTATATGAAATTTTATAAGTATTGTCATGAAAAAACCTCAAGTCATACAAAATAATAAATGAAGGACCACTAAATTGGTAGATCAACAAGTTTATAAGAAATAGTGGGAAAGTAAATAAAATAAGACAACAAAATACAAGATTCTATCTTGATACTGCCTCTTAACACTATTCTCCATATCAAATCTCCCTATCATTGGGGGCATTCCATTTTGTGTAACTATGATCACAATGTCTTTACAAACATAATGATTCAATTGAAGGGTGTGTGTATAAATCTAATAGGTCGCCATTAAAACATCTTTATCATGATTTCAAATTAATAAGCATATATACCATGATTATAAATATATATTCAAATAAACAACAATCAATCATATAATGAGTATTTGTGCATTTAACATGTTGCCAACCACCCCGCCTAATCCATCCTCCATTTTCCGTATACTAACGAAATAATAAATATAGAAGTTGTAAAAATTAGTTGAATACAATTTAACTATGTATTTATCAACATAAACAAGCCTTATATCCCTCAATATCCACAAGGATTATGAGTCTCAGTTTCGGGAACATATCTCTCAAGCCAAGGTTCATACCACATGACCATCATATCCCATTTCCATGACTGGTTGGGACAGATGGGCACCATACCATAACAATTCCTCTGGTCAAGCATCAATTCAATCATTCCATGATCGGGGTCTCAATCCACTAGTATTATCATCAAATGAAAATATACTCCCCATAAAAATATAACTGAGAAATGATGATCTGCATGTTATTTTATACGAGAAGGAAACCCTTTAAAGGGCATACATCACATATAATAAAGAATAACACATATATGATCATGTAAGAAATATCATTCATTAGAATTGGTATCCAAACATAAATAATTGATTAAAATCATAAAATCATTTCATGCGCTATATGTGCACACACTTTTGATAATAAATAAAACATGGTCTCACAGTCTTCTCACACAAACACATATGATCAAAATTAAGAATTATATAAAGAATGGAAGTAAACAAATCATAACACTCTAGATATCATATAAATAAACTATGCCTATTACAGAACATATTGACATTATCATTTAAACAACCATGTCAATATTGTCCTAGAATTGATTCTCGAATCATGATCATGCACCACCATGTCATGTTTTTATTCCAAGGATCTTTAAAAAAATTCTAAACCTCAAAAAATATATTATAGAATATAATTATAAAAGAAGATAATAATGTATTCTTAGATTCACATTTCATCCCATCTTAATGAAGGAATAAAAATTTTAATAGAAGTACAATTCACCAAGAATCACCAATGGTCAATCTTCAAATGATGGAAATGAATATGTATGTTTGAGGGCCCCAGGAGCTCTTGATGAAGCACTAGAGTCACCATGGATTTGAGGGGAATTTATATGAGAATTCTGGGTTTGGGGTCCTTGTATATATATAAAAATTATGAGTAAAACACCATAGTGAAACACATATGGATACACTATAATGGGTCTCAAAATGTGATAGGCTCTAACATGCATGAGTTGTCTATGCCATAGTGGTGCCTAGTAAAAATCATTTTTGGATTTTATGCCGTTGTTAATGATAAAATCATACGAACAAGTGGTAGGACCACATGGAAATGGTCCTCACTACACCACAACCTATACACCCTAGTATGGAAACTATATCATAGCCACCACTCCATAATTTAGTGACCACGAAAGTGGAAGAACCACCCAAAATCCACCTTCGTACATCAATTACATAAACCACGCTCCATTCCATAGATTTTAAAATATATCAAAACCATTAAATACATATATTATTCCATAGTTCCCCAACCATGCCCAACCATACATTTTAAAGTGTATGATATGAACCATTCCATAGATAAAATTTCCTACTAAAAAATAATGCCAAAATCCCTCTTAGTTCTCCAGAACCAATGTTATTCAATTCCTTAAAAACCAATAGTTTTAAAAATTTTATTCAATAATGATTTATCTTCCTTGAAAAGTGTATCTAGTTATCCATCTCGAAAAAATCTTTCCACTGAGCTTGAAAATCATCGACATAGTCTTATTTTACCTTCATGATTTGTTTGTGATTCTATAATACATGAACATGTGGAATCATAATCACCATTAACAAATTTTCAATCAAATTCTTATTTCAAATCTGCCACTCCACTAATGATTTGTATTATTCTAAATAAACATATTTAGAGTGGATCACAAGTGTAGGACTAGGAATGTACCTCTAAAGCAGTGAATTTTATATCATAAAATTTATGTCTTGATAATGTGAAGGATGTATAATTGGTAAGAAACTTATCTAATATTTTTAGTTATCTCAAATAGTCATAGAATCTACGATTCTCGATTCCATTATATTCATAAATTATGATTACAAAACCAAGGTGGAACCCATATTAAAACCTGATCTAAAATAACAATATCAGAAGTTCATATACTCCAATTAATGAACAATACATACCTACTCAGAGTGATTTGAACCACTTCTTGATCAAATGAACTCCCTCAATGGTCACTAACACTACACTCTTCAAAATAATTTCTTACTCGACAACCTCATTCCCACACAATGGTAAGAAGCATGACCATTCATAGAGTTCCTTAAAAGGTGTAGTGTGATTTTAATCCAAGAAACTATAATTGTTCAAGAACAATACTACGTACATGTTCTAATCCCATACTCCACCAATGTTCAATAAAAATTTAAATAACCATGCCCAAGGTTCTCAATCCTCCTTTCCAACATTCCACCATTATAGGGATTATACATCACACTCTTTTTCAACTAAATCCCCAAATCCTTCAATACAACTTTTGAAAAACCAAACATGAAATGTTTGTACCAATGTGATATGATGATATATGGAACCCCATGTTTTCATACAATATAACAAAAATAAATCATTCCTAACAAATCTATAGAATGAGTCTCTTCAATAAAAAAAGAGTTTCAATTTCATTCGTTGATCAACTATCACAAAAACAACATCTCAACTTCTAGAGGTTATCCGTCACTCTATCAGGAATTCCATCATCATTCAAAACACTTATACAAAGGCACATTAAGTGGTTGATTAAAAACACAAGAAACATAATGATCTACCTTTATCCTATAATAGTGGAGTCATTGTGAAAAAAAATTGATGTATCTATTTATACCCTTACACAAAAACTAGCATCACATATGAGGGTACATATCCATATACCCTATATTTGTTGTCCATTTAGATGCATGCGTGTATCTCATCACCCCCAACCCTCCCATGGAATAAATCAAAACTACACTCCCCTGAAAATAGATCACATTTTCAATATCTAATGACCAACTTGGTATAGAATCATTCCCAGCCAAGCATTCTTGAATCACTATTGGCAAGGGGTATAATTCCTAGAATATATTAGCAAGGTCCACTAATGAAGATTTAAGCACTAAAGGCATAAATTTCCCCACACCATGATCCTATAATAAATACATTAACCATTGTTTTGTTAAACTCATTAGATGTTAATTTTCAAATGAATTCCTCTCTCTAAGATCATGTGTCTGAAATGTTTTCCTCCTAATTGATTCTATAATAGTATTAACCATTCTTGAAGTTTTGGCCATCTCAAAGTTTAATGTCTACATATTATAAACCTAGAGTCTCAACCAAATGTTTAGATCCCATTAAGAGAAAATATAATATAAAATATATTGGATTTTATAAAAAAAATAGAAAAATCACCAAATAGATATTAATTCCAACACTTCATGGTATAAACCAACAATTATAACTATAAATCACATGTTTAGTAGTTTCACTCATGTTTTCACAAAAAACAGAACACATAGGAGACTAATTAATCCCTATACATCAACACAACTCATAAAACAAAACCCAAGGTATCACAGGATAGTACAAATAAAATCCTAGATTTTAAAAGAATCAATACATGAACCATCATCAATATCCTCTTTAACTCATGAAAAACATCATCACCTGAATGATCATATTCAAAATTCACCCATTTGTGGTAAGGACCCTTATCAATGCAAATAAGTAGGATAAGTTCTTAATTAACCATCATAACTATCCATCTATCTCAAGAAGACTACTAATCTCAAGAAATTTTTTTGTTTATTTCCATGTCAACACATCCTCTACCTTCTCTAGGTCCTCTGAGATCTTAGAATCACAAATCATAAGGCAATGGAAATGAACCTATCAAGTACCAAAGTGAAACTTATTAATTTTGGTATAAATATGATCCACTAGAATTATTCTCAAAATAATCTCTATGTGTAGAGAACTCATATCTAATTTATTATAGAATATTAGGATATCATCTAGGAAAATAAGTAAAATAGAGTCATGATATGGATGGGAAATCTTTTTCAAGAGACTCGTGAACACCATTGGAGAATTGGTTTACCAAAAATCCATGAAAATATATTTATACATTTCATACCTACTGTAACACCCTGAGATTTTATGAAAAATATTATTTTAATTTCATTAATGTCTTATGTTGTATTCTACTCCAATATTACCTTGCGCTATACACAACACCGTATTAGCTTGCAGTATACGCAACACTATTAATGGACCGTGTTACACACAATTTTGATAATAGTTATTCTACGCAACATTGAGTATATATATATATATATTAAATGTATAAATGAAATATGGTTGGATTCTGTTATACGAAACAACGAAGGATTCTTTCACAACATGCAACCCTGACTTGGCTTGCATTACACGCAATCACGACCTTCCTCGATAGCGTGTGTTGTACGCAATACCGGGTTTTAATAAACAATGTTATATTATTATAATATTGCCATGAACTAGCCGTTATGAATAGTATTAACTAAATATTGAATTTTATAACATTATTATTCATCTTAGACATTTCTAGAACATTGTATAAGAACAATATAAATTTTTCGGGTAAAATAAAGAATTTTTAAAAAAATGCAGTTTTGCCACCTTTTGATGGCGCACCCACTCTAAATCTAGTTTTTGACATGTTTATAAGTTCAATTTGAAAAAATAAAATTCTTCTTTGGAATCATGAAATAAAAATTTACTTTGGATAAAATTTTCATATTATTCTGGTAACTTTCACATTTTAATGAATAGTAAAAACACGCTATATTTTAATTAAAAACAACTTTTTAAATCGTAATATCTTATGTGGTAAAATTATAATATTTAATGGTTTTAAAGTATAAATAGAATATATTTTTACCATTTAATATAATTTATGTCATTATCATTGATTTTACCTTGAATTCGTAGGTTAAATCAATTCAATCTTTTGCAATGTTTTAAACAAAAACCCGTTTTTATTCGACAACGGGATTAATTTTAATTTAATTTCTGCAACTTTTGTGTTTTGAATTTTAAAAAATGGATTCCATATTTGGAATCAGGGGGTACAAATTATGTTAATAGGATACTTTTTATTTTTTCAAATTATGAATAGTAACTACGGTAAATTTTAATTACCATAGTTAAAGGTAAATCGGGTAATTAAGGGTAAATATAATATTTTAAAATTACCCTAACAAATGTAAAAATCCTATTGGATGACTAAAAAACGACCCATATCACCTAAGGGTCTGATTATATTAATTTAATAAAAAAATGTCAATGAAAATAATTTAATTATTATTAAAACCAAAGAATGTGACAACATGTCACTTTCTTAAATCTTATAAGTATAATAATTTTAATCTAGTGATAAACTTCATCAAACTCCGAACATGAATAGTATCCAGAAAGATAATACAATTATCTACATCATAGGAATTTATTTAGAATTTTTAGGGATTAAATAAGTATCATTTATTATGACAGAAAGATGATGCAGTAATTGTCTTATTAATGAAATATTGACAGAATTGATGTTATAAATGCCCAAATAAATGTAATTTGAGACTTTTTATGACTTAAACTAATTTTTTAGGTTAATATGACATGTTATTGTTGATTTAAGTAACTTTTTTCGAACTTATCATTCTGTTATGAATTTAATAAAAATCATATATCAAATAGTGTCAAAATTGACACAAAATAGTTTTTAAATCAAATATTATATTATTAATTGTTATTTTATTCCTAAAAATCTAAGGTTCTGCCAAATGACATAGATACGGATATATATATTAATAATAAACAATTTGGGGTTCTTTTGGCATGTTATAGTAAGTGTATTAACCATATAGTGTAAGAAAACAAAAAGACACGGTAAAAGTTAAATTATTTAACTTAGAGTTAAATCTAATTGATAAGGTTAAAATAATAACCTAAACTTGTCTAAATCATATTGGTTGATAGGATTTAGACCCATACCCACTTTAGCTTCGAAATAAGACCCTTTGGAACCATTATAAACCGATTTTGACTTTAATATAAAATACTATTTTGAGATATTCCTAAGGTGCCCCTCTCCTCCCTTATAAAAGGACACCTCCTCCCCCTCCTCCTCACACCAATTTGAGCACTAAAGCTCGGCCTAAACCTGCCAAAATATCTTCTCCACTTCCCTATAAACATCCTAGAGGTTCTTGACTTCCTCAAAGACCAATTTTAGTGCCCTAAGAGGAGGTCTCAAAGAGGCGCTTCAAAGAAGAGGAAATTACTGTTACCAATTCTTTCATCTTTATTTCTTCTTCCACTTCTTCTTATTAGTTTGTTTCATTATGAAGTAATAACATCAGTATCACTCATATAATGATATTTTATTATAAGTATGAAACAACCCTATTTCACGATCTATCCATCCTACGGAAAAAGAAATCACCGCGCGTGCGTACGTACGGAATACCGTCTCCACGCCGTGGTGTAATCTATTTTCCACCACCACCTTACATGGATGGGTATAATGGTGTAAAGGATAACTATAAATAGTCATTAAAACATCATATTGATTCTGAAATATTGTATAATCCACTCCAATTCAATTCAATATTTATGGAAATGATATCATCGCTCGTGCGTACGTACGGAATACAGTCTCCACGACGCGATGAGATTCATTCTCCATGTAAACCATTTAAGAATGATTGTAAAGTATATATAAGAAATAATAATGAAATATATATAAAGCTACTGGATTTATGTATATATATATATATATGTATATCATCTACTTACTTCCATTCAAGACAATAAGGAAAGGAAAACAACGTTCATGCGTACGTACGGACTACCGTCTCCATGAACGGTGTTTTTCATTTCATTTATCTATCTATTATATATATATAAATACTGAATATATATGATATATAAATCATATTTTATATTCTGGAAGTAAGTAAATCATGATATAAGTAATAATAATGTCAAGAACAACAAGTCAAAACACCTACGATAAATGAAACGATTTAACCCAAAACGCTTCTTTAACATGGAATTTACAAAAGAACGGGTAATATAATGTCATAAGTGAACAATATATGATATCATAACAATGAATATGATTCTGTAATAAGTCAATGACATTATTTAAATCATTATACAGGAGGTTCGGACACATACGAAGAAAATCGGACCTAAGGTAAGGGAAATATCACAATATCATTTTTATCAGGGATTGTTTATACTTTATTATTTACTGGGGTGTATTTCATCATCCACATCCATGTTTCCAGAATATGTAATATTATTTCCATCCACCTACAATTTTTTAAATCCAATTTTACCCTTCGGTGAGTTTTTAGTAAAGAATATGAAAGGAATATTTTGTGGTTTTTTGTACGAGGTACTTTTTGACTTTTCCGACAAAAGTACAAAGAATGTTTTTTTATCTTATACGGAATGAATGGATTTTTAGAACATTATTTACAAGAAGCTTCCTTTACTAGTTTTCAAGTTTATTTTTAATCAACTTCTTTTAGTTTAAAATTGTATGACATGTTAAGAAAGGAAAAGTGTTTTTGAAGTAAAAAGGATATTTTCCTCAAGAATGAAGTTCAAATGTTTTATCAAAATTATTTTCCATCTAAGATAATATAGGGTTCTGTTTTTATCCCTATTATTACATTAATTTGATTATGTTTTGAGGGAATTATTTTTATGAAGTCATTTACCTTATATGATTTGTTTTATGATGTCATGATGTTTCAAGAATCCCATTTTTGTTACATGTGTTATGCGATGATGTATGATTTATGATTATGTGGCACACATAAGAAAGGATTAATTATAAGATGGGTGGGACCTATATCTACCTCCAATGCATTGGGTAAAGATTTTATATCTCATGAGATAGACATGGCTGGAATGGTAGGTTATACCGGTTCAGTGAAACAGGACTGAAACGAGGGTTACTCGATTCAGAAAGGGACTTTGTCCACTATGATAGTCTTTGCAATGAGTCTTGACTAACAAGAAATGATTCTATATGATTATGTGTGAATGCCACAAAGTTTCATGTTTTAAGTTATGATTATTGTGATTACATTTCACTACTATGATTTGTTGTACCTCTCGAACCCCTCGAGGTTTGATTTTCATGATCACAATCACCCTATTATGTTTCTAATATTGTGTTTTAAGTGTTTGTGATGATAGGCACAAGGTTGCCAAGAAGTTGGCCCAAGGATGGACAAGAAATGGACTACAATTCAGTCCACCGGTCAGCCGGTGGCTCTGTCACCGGCCAGCCGGTGGCACCCAGACCAAACAGTGGAAGCTACTGCCTTCCCACCGGTCGACCGGTGGCTCTGCCACCGGTCGACCTGTGGCACCCAGCTCAAATAGTATTTGCTACTGTCTTGCCACCGGCCAGCCGGTGGCTCTGCACCGGTCGACCGGTAGAGCCTGGATCAAGACTCTTCCTCTCTACCAAGGCACCGACCAGCCGGTGGAGATGTACCGGTCAACCGGTGGTGCCTGGAAAAGAAGACTCAGCCACTGTCAAGGCACCGGCCAGCCGGTGTCCCTGCACCGGCCAGCCGGTAGCACTGGTCAAACTAGCCGTTGGCTTTGACCAGTCAACTCCAAAAGCCTCCCAACGGCTCCGAGGCCTTTTCCAACGGCTCCAAAGCCCTCCAACGGATACTTGAAGGTTCCTAGCCTATAAATAAAGGCCTAGGAAGCCCCGGAACTCAACACAAGCCACCGGACACATTTTTACATCTTTGGCGAAGCTCCGACGGATTGTTCCAAGGGAACCCAAAGTGCTCCAACAACTTCCACATCCAAGAGCACCTCCATAGAAGCTTGGAAGCGGCCCTCAAACATCATCAATCAATCAAAGGCGCCCAAGGCTTCTCCATTACGGGTTTTATTGTTTTATTTATTTTGAGCTTAAAATTGGGTTTGTGCCTACAAACCCCAACCCTTTTCTCTTCTCCCCTTCTTTTGGGTTTCACACCACCACTAAGGTGTGAAGAGGTTGTCAAGCCTTACCTTGTAAAAGGCTTGAGATCGGTGAGCTAGTCTTCACCCGTAAAAAGACTAGTGGGTTATTGCTTAACCATTAAAAGCATTGGGTTCTTGCTAAACCAATAAAAGCAAGCTGTAATAGGTCCTAGTGCTACCTCAAAGCCTAGTGGGTTTCTTGCTAAAACCATTGAAAAGCAAGCGGTAGGAATCTCTCAACGGTTGAGTTGGGAGCGGAGACGTAGGCTGGGTTTTGGCCGAACTCCGTTATCAATTTCTTGTGTGATTGCCTCTTTTTTTCCGCTGCACTTTACTTTGAATTTTAATTGTTAATCAATTTTTTAAAAAGGCAATTCACCCCCCTCTTGCCATCATTCCTCCCTCCTTGGGGTGTTCTTCCGACCCAACAATTGGTATCAGAGGGATAATTTGAGTAATTCCTTAAAAGGTTTCAAATTCAAAGATCCATTTAGATGGCATCAACCTCTTTCGCCCCCGAAGGCTACTCTTTGGGTCGGGCTCCATTTTTTGATGGGTCCGACTATAATTATTGGAAAACCCGCATGACTACTTTTCTTAGAAGTATAGGGTATCCCATTTATAAAATTGTCATGCAAGGTTACACTTTGTCTACCCCCGATGAATCCAAATGGACCCCCGCCGATATTAGGAATTTTGAGCTTGATGGCAAAGCCATGAACGCTCTCCATTGCGGCTTAGATAGAAATGAGTTCAATCGAGTGTCTACTTGCACCTCCTCACATGAAATTTGGAAACTTTTAGAAGTAACTCATGAGGGCACTAACAAAGTTAAGGACACTCGGTTAGACATGTATAGACAAGATTTTGAAAGCTTTACTATGCATTCTTCCGAATCTATTACCGATATGTTTACACGCTTCACTGACATTTGCAATGGAAGGAAATCTCTTGGTGATGATGTTTCAGCCGAGACGATGGTCAAGAAGATCTTATGGGTCCTTCCAAGCTCATGGGCACCAAAGGTGACGGCGATCCAAGAAGCTAAGGACGTCAAAAATATGCCGGTCGAGGAGCTCATCGGATCCCTAATGACCTACGAGATCACGATGAGGAGGCAAGCACAAAAGGAGGGCACCCCTATCAAAACTCCAAAGAACATCGCCCTCAAGGTTCAAAAAGAAGTAAGCTCCTCCTCATCCTCATCTTCCTCATCTACTTCATCTTCAAGCGGCGACTCGGAAATGGAGAATCTCGCCCGCCAAATGCACAAGTTCATGAAGAAGCACAAGAAGAAGAAGCAATCCCGCAAGCACCGAAAGCAAGAACCCACCGCAAGATCCGAGCCCAAGGTAAAATGCTACGGGTGCGGCGAAAAGGGCCATTACAAGCCCGATTGCCCACTCAACAAGAAACGGGCCACGCCAAAGGAGAAAGGAAAGAAAAAGGTCCTCAAGGCCACATGGAGTGACACCTCATCATCCTCCTCCTCCTCCTCCTCGAGCGACCAAGGTACAAGATGCCTAATGGCATTCCATGAGGTAACATCTTCCGACTCCTCCTCTTGTTCTTCAAATTCAAATTCTTTAAATCATTTATCTTATGAAGAACTCTCTCATGCTAGAGATCAACTAGAAAATGGTTTTCATGAGCTTTCTTCAAAATTTGTTGCTTTAAAAAAGTCTTTCAAAAAACTCTCTTCCGAAAAAGAACAACTTCTCAAAGAGAAGGAAGAGTTGTCCCTTAAAATCCAAAATTTTCCAAATGTTGATTCTTTGGAATCAACCATCAAGGACCTTAGAGATACCCTTGCTAAGTTCACCCAAGGGGAACAAAATTTGAACAATTTGCTTGGTTCCCAACGTATATCTAGAACCACCCCAGGGTTAGGATATACCAACCGAGCTTCCTCCTCCCATGCACCCACTATTTTTGTAAGGGGGAGCTCTGAATTTAAATTTTGTAATTATTGCAAAAAATCCGGGCATCTCATTTATGAATGTAATTGTAAAAACGCCCGGTACGGCCAACCCAAATCGATTTTCTATTCCGATGAATTTTATAGGAGAAGACCCGCCATGAAACAAATTTGGATTGAAAAATCCCTTTTGGCAAGTCTCTCCGGGCCTAAATTTGTTTCGGTTTCAAAAACCACTCCCCAGTGATTCTTTGTTTTTATTTAGGGGGAGTTAGGATTTTTTTTAAGCCTTGTTGTGTATTCAAAGTTTTCATTTCAAACTCAACACTTGGCTTTGAAATTCAAATTTTCTTTTAAATTTTCTTTTTTAAATATCCAACAGTTGGTGTCGATTTTTCAAAACTCTCAATTTCAAAAATTTCATTTGGTTTCAAATTTCGAATTTCAATTGGTTTTTGATTCAAAACTTTCAATTCAAACTGTTATTCAATTTTTCATTTCAAAATTTCCAACAATTAGTATCATTTTCAATTGGTTTAAAATCTTGTTTTTCAAATTTTTCCCTCAATCAAGTTTTATGCCCCATTCTATTTTGATAATCACAAAGGGGGAGAATTTTCTTGATTGATTGGGGGAGAATGGGAGAATCCTTTTTCATCATGCTTTGCATTTCCTTTTAATTTCATTTTTACTTTAATTGTTTTGGTGATTGTGATCATCAAAATAGGGGGAGATTGTTGTACCTCTCGAACCCCTCGAGGTTTGATTTTCATGATCACAATCACCCTATTATGTTTCTAATATTGTGTTTTAAGTGTTTGTGATGATAGGCACAAGGTTGCCAAGAAGTTGGCCCAAGGATGGACAAGAAATGGACTACAATTCAGTCCACCGGTCAGCCGGTGGCTCTGTCACCGGCCAGCCGGTGGCACCCAGACCAAATAGTGGAAGCTACTGCCTTCCCACCGGTCGACCGGTGGCTCTGCCACCGGTCGACCTGTGGCACCCAGCTCAAATAGTATTTGCTACTGTCTTGCCACCGGCCAGCCGGTGGCTCTGCACCGGTCGACCGGTAGAGCCTGGATCAAGACTCTTCCTCTCTACCAAGGCACCGACCAGCCGGTGGAGATGTACCGGTCAACCGGTGGTGCCTGGAAAAGAAGACTCAGCCACTGTCAAGGCACCGGCCAGCCGGTGTCCCTGCACCGGCCAGCCGGTAGCACTGGTCAAACTAGCCGTTGGCTTTGACCAGTCAACTCCAAAAGCCTCCCAACGGCTCCGAGGCCTTTTCCAACGGCTCCAAAGCCCTCCAACGGATACTTGAAGGTTCCTAGCCTATAAATAAAGGCCTAGGAAGCCCCGGAACTCAACACAAGCCACCGGACACATTTTTACATCTTTGGCGAAGCTCCGACGGATTGTTCCAAGGGAACCCAAAGTGCTCCAACAACTTCCACATCCAAGAGCACCTCCATAGAAGCTTGGAAGCGGCCCTCAAACATCATCAATCAATCAAAGGCGCCCAAGGCTTCTCCATTACGGGTTTTATTGTTTTATTTATTTTGAGCTTAAAATTGGGTTTGTGCCTACAAACCCCAACCCTTTTCTCTTCTCCCCTTCTTTTGGTTTTCACACCACCACTAAGGTGTGAAGAGGTTTTCAAGCCTTACCTTGTAAAAGGTTTGAGATCGGTGAGCTAGTCTTCACCCGTAAAAAGACTAGTGGGTTATTGCTTAACCATTAAAAGCATTGGGTTCTTGCTAAACCAATAAAAGCAAGCTGTAATAGGTCCTAGTGCTACCTCAAAGCCTAGTGGGTTTCTTGCTAAAACCATTGAAAAGCAAGCGGTAGGAATCTCTCAACGGTTGAGTTGGGAGCGGAGACGTAGGCCGGGTTTTGGCCGAACTCCGTTATCAATTTCTTGTGTGATTGCCTCTTTTTTTCCGCTGCACTTTACTTTGAATTTTAATTGTTAATCAATTTTTTAAAAAGGCAATTCACCCCCCTCTTGCCATCATTCCTCCCTCCTTGGGGTGTTCTTCCGACCCAACATGATTTAACCCATGTTATGAAATTATGCTCTCTTTTGCAGGTTAAGATTTACAAAAGTTATGTTCTTATGAATATGATGTGATTGATTTCTCTTTTGTTTACCCTTACTGAGCATTTGAGCTCACCATTTTATGTTTTCTTTTCCCCAGGATATAAAGAAAGGTTTTAGGTAAAAAAAAGGGAACATCTTTATGGGAGATATTGAAGATCTTTCACCACGATTAGAAGATTACATTCCGAGTTTCCAAAGACACTAAACTATTACGATCCTTATGTGTGTGTTTTTGTTATGTACTAAGTATTCCGCAAAAGTAATGTAATGTCCATGTACGTTAAGCTACGGGTCTCTACAGTTGGTATCAGAGGCAAAGGAGGTAGGAATGTATCCGATCCTTGGGAACTCTCACATGTGAGCGTTGGACGAAGCATGGCTCTCCGCCAAAGGGATTCATGAGGAAATGGCTGCCATTGGGGATGGTGGTGTGTCCCGCCCAGGGGGTGTAGCCGCCCATGGAGTGCCCTGATAGGTTTCAATTATAGTCCACTGGAAGTAATTCCAGACCGCTATAGTTGGTATCAAAGGAAAGGTTTAGTCAACCTTTGGAAACTAGGATGCGAAAACGTTAGTGAGATCCCTAGAGATATTTCTAAGGTATGACTAGGGATGTCCCTAAGGATAAGTATACGTAACTACGGTAACGATCTTAGAATTTAACCTAAGATGTTAGATATTGAGGATACTCCCCCTTTATTAGGTTGTTTTCTCTAACATGATTTTTTCCTCTCACAATATTCTTTTTGTGTTTTAGTAAATGAAGGGAACCCGAAGGAATTCAGTTAACATTGAATCCAATGGACAAATTGGTGACTATGAGAAACAAAATTGTGTAATTCATAGAGAGAAAGATATTGTGATTATTCCGAATCATTCATCGCGATATATGATTATCAAGGTGAAATTTAGTGGTATGCCTAATTCATCAAAATAGAGGAAGATAAACTATTATTCATGTTCCCATGTTGAGGAGCATAAAGAAAGGAAGATTGAGATTTCTAAAAAAGGGAAGAAGAACCTTGAGGAATACCTCAAATGGAGGGACCGATGTTATCTTTGTCGAGAAAAGGGTCATAGAGTGACAGACTGTTATGGAGTTCAATGTCTTATTTGTAGAGAACATGGGCATTACCCAACTCAATGCCCTGACCTAAAAAGGTACTTCTAAATCAAGGAAGGACTTATTCCAGGACAAACATTGAAGTGGATGGACTAAAGTGTTTATGTATTGGTATTCAATAATAATGTTGTTGAGGTACTTTTATGGTGTATTTAAATATATATGTATTGGTCTATTGTGGTTTTCAATAATTCTATGGTACCGTTAACCATGAAAAGTGATTCAAATATTTTGTAAAGATGATGATATGCGCATAATGAAGGGATAAGGAGGAAATGAAATGTTTGACAGTATTCATGAGCTCATGATTGATATAAGGACTAAGTGATATAATGGTTTGAGTATATAGAATTTTGAGGATTTTGGTATGTGGAAAGTGTTAACTTTTAACTGCATTCATGTTTTCACTAAGGTATTCAAGAGAATACATGATTAAGGACTTTGAATGTTCGGAATGTGACCAACAAAACATATCTTATGATATATGGGGATCGGCGATAGTGTTAAATCTCTGGTAATCGTTTTCACTATGTTATGAGAGTGGACTGCAGTATTATGGATAATCCTACAGATTGGAATGGATTATGTTAGACATAAGTTAGTATTGTTTAAGGATAGAAGTTTTGTGATATTATTGATGATATGTTATAGTAATATAGTTTTAGAAAAAGGACAACATGCAGGACGAGCAACAACCCATCGCATCGGACAAGGCTGTGGGAATCGAACCCACAACCGAAGTGCGACTGGCCTTTATCGCCTACCACTGGCCTACATGAAGTCCCTATTTAGTAGAAACTAGTTTTATTATATCAAGCAGTATGATATATGAAGTATAAGTCCATTTTAGTAACCATATATGATTAATCTCACAATAGATCGACTTATGTATATAATTTTTTCTAACCTTTTGTTTGAGATAGATGGAATGACCCGTCATTCTATCACATGATCTGCTAACACTTCACGAATAACAACTTCAACTTCATTTATTTAAGAGATGAAGTGGAAATTGTTAAAGGCACTAACAACAGTGAGATTGTACCAAAATAAAGTAAGTATTTATTCTAATTCAAATTCTTCAAATTTAGAGAAATGATCTTGAAAACCAAAAATGTTGTCTTAGTGCTCTTATATCTGATGAATCAGATGGTACCTTAGATCATCAAAAATTTATGGCTTTGTGATTGCTATCTTTTCCATAGCCATGTTCTCTACCACTCTCCATCAGAACATGATGGTTAGATTTCTCTTCCATATACATATTTTCACCTATGTGGAAACCCAGTGATTAGTTTATTTGGGTAACCATTACGTTTCATACTTTTGTTTTTAAACATAAGTTTTGGTATTCCTTTTTACGATGTGGGTTTCTATCAAAGAAACTTTCAAATAGTAAACCATTTATAACCCCGACGAATTTTGAGGGAGAAATTCATTTTAAGGGGGGTAGAATGTAACACCCAGAGATTTTATGAAAAATATTATTTTAATTTCATTAATGTCTTATGTTGTATTCTACTCCAAGATTACCTTGCGCTATACGCAACACCGTATTAGCTTGCAGTATACGCAACACTATTAATGGACCGTGTTACACACAATTTTGATAATAGTTATTCTACACAACATTGAGTATATATATATATATATTAAATGTATAAATGAAATATGGTTGGATTCTGTTATACGAAACAATGAAGGATTCTTTCACAACACGCAACCCTGACTTGGCTTGCATTACACGCAATCGCGACCTTCCTCGATAGTGTGTGTTGTACGCAATACCGGGTTTTAATAAACAATGTTATATTATTATAATATTGTTATGAACTAGCCGTTATGAATAGTATTAACTAAATATTGAATTTTATAACATTATTATTCATCTTACACATTTCTAGAACATGGTATAAGAACAAAATAAATTTTTCGGGTAAAATAAAGAATTTTTAAAAAAATGCAGTTTTGCCACCTTTTGATGGCGCACCCACTCTAAATCTAGTTTTTGACATGTTTATAAGTACAATTTGACAAAATAAAATTCTTCTTTGGAATCATGAAATAAAAATTTACTTTTGATAAAATTTTCATATTATTCTGGTAACTTTCACATTTTAATGAATAGTAAAAGCACGCTATATTTTAATTAAAAACAACTTTTTAAATCGTAATATCTTATGTTGTTAAATTATAATATTTAATGGTTTTAAAGTATAAATAGAATATATTTTTACCATTTAATATAATGTATGTCATTAGCATTGATTTTACCTTGAATTCGTAGGTTAAATCAATTCAATCTTTTACAATGTTTTAAACAAAAACCTGTTTTTATTCGACAACCAGATTAATTTTAATTTAATTTCTGCAACTTTTGTGTTTTGAATTTTAAAAAATGGATTCCATATTTGGAATTAGTGGGTCCAAATTATGTTAATAGGATACTTTTTATTTTTGCAAATTATGAATAGTAACTACGGTAAATTTTAATTACCATAGTTAAAGGTAAATCGGGTAATTAAGGGTAAATATAATATTTTAAAATTACCCTAACAAATGTAAAAATCCTATTGGATGACTAAAAAACGACCCATATCACCTAAGGGTCGGATTATATTAATTTAATTAAAAAATTTCATTAAAAATAATTTAATTATTATTAAAACCAAAGAATGTGACAATATGTCACTTTCTTAAATCTTATATGTATAATAATTTTAATCTAGTGATAAACTTCATCAAACTTCGAAAATGAATAGTATACAGAAATATAATACAATTATCTACATCATAGGAATTTATTTAGAATTTTTAGGGATTAAATAATTATCATTTATTATGACAGAAAGATGATGCAGTAATTGTCTTATTAATGAAATATTGACAGAATTGATGTTATAAATGCCCAAATAAATGTAATTTGAGACTTTTTATGACTTACACTAATTTTCTAGGTTAATATGACATGTTATTGTTGATTTAAGTAACTTTTTTCGAACTTATCATTCTGTTATGAATTTAATAAAAATCATATATCAAATAGTGTCAAAATTGACACAAAATAGTTTTTAAATCAAATATTATATTATTAATTGTTATTTTATTTTTAAAAATATAAGGTTCGGCCAAATGACTTAGATAAGGATATATATATTAATAATAAACAATTAGGGGTTCTTTTGGCATGTTATAGTAAGTGTATTAACCATATAGTGTAAGAAAACAAAAAGACACGGAAATAGTTAAATTATTTAACTTAGAGTTAAATCTAATTGATAAGGTTAAAATAATAACCTAAACTTGTCTAAATTCTATTGGTTGATAGGATTTCGACCCATCCCCAATTTATCTTCGAAATAAGACCCTTTGGAACCATTATAAACTGATTTTGACTTTAATATAAAATAATATTTTGAGATATTCCTAAGGTGCCCCTCTCCTCCCTTATAAAAGGACACCTCCTCCCCCTCCTCCTCACACCAATTTGAGCACTCAAGCTCGGCCAAAACATTCCTAAATCTCTTCTCCACTTCCTTAGCAACATCCTAGAGGTTCTGGTCTTCCTCAAAGACCAATTTTAGTGCCCTAAGAGGAGGTCTCAAAGAGGCGCTTCAAAGAAGAGGTAATTACCATTACCAATTCTTTCATCATTATTTCTTTTTCCACTTCTTCTTCTTAGGTTGTTTCATTATGAAGTAATAAAATTAGTATCACTCATATACTGATATGTTATTATAAGTATGAAACAACCCTATTTCACGATCTATCCATCCTACGGAAAAAGAAATCACCGCGCGTGCGTACGTACGGAATACCGTCTCCACGCCGTGGTGTAATCTATTTTCCACCACCACCTTACATGGATGGGTATAATGGTGTAAAGGATAACTATACATAGTTATTAAAACATCATATTGATTCTGATATATTGTATAATCCACTCCAATTCAATTCAATATTTATGGAAATGATATCATCGCTCGTGCGTACGTACGGAATACCATCTCCACGACGCGATGAGATTCATTCTCCATGTTAACCATTTAAGAATGATTATAAAGTATATATAAGAAATAATAATGAAATATATATAAAGATACTGGATTTATGAATATATATATATATGTATGTCATCTACTTACTTCCATTCAAGACAATAAGGAAAGGAAAACAGCGTTCATGCGTACGTACGGACTACCGTCTCCATGAACAGTGTTTTTCATTTCATTTATCTATCTATTATATATATATATATACTGAATATATATGATATATAAATCATATTTTATATTCTGTAAGTAAGTAAATCAAGATATAAGTAATAATAATGTCAAGAACAACAAGTCAAAACACCTACGATAAATGAAACGATTTAACCCAAAACGCTTCTTTAACATGGAATTTACAAAAGAACGGGTAATATAATGTCATAAGTGAACAATATATGATATCATAACAATCAATATGATTCTGTAATAAGTCAATGACATTATTTAAATCATTATACAGGAGGTTCAGACACATACGAAGCAAATCGGACCTAAGGTAAGGGAAATATCACAATCTCATTTTTATTCGGGATTGTTTATACTTTAGTATTTACTGGGGTGTATTTCATCATCCACATCCATGTTTCCAGAATATGTAATATTATTTCCATCCACCTACAATTTTTTAAATCCAATTTTACCCTTCGGTGAGTTTTTAGTAAAGAATATGAAAGGAATCTTTTGTCGTTTTTCGTACGAGGTACTTTTTGACTTTTCCGACAAAAGTACAAAGAATGTTTTTTTTAACTTATACGGCATGAATGGATTTTTAGAACATTATTTACAAGAAGATTCCTTTACAAGTTATCAAGTTTATTTTTAATCAACTTCTTTTAGTTTAAAATTGTATGACATGTTAATAAAGGAAAAGTGTTTTTGAAGTAAAAAGGATATTTTCCTCAAGAATGAAGTTCAAATGTTTTATCAAAATTATTTTCCATCTAAGATAATATAGGGTTCTTTTTTTATCCCTATTATTACATTGATTTGATTATGTTTTGAGGGAATTATTTTTATGAAGTCATTTACCTTATATGATTTGTTTTATGATGTCATGATGTTTCAAGAATCCCATTTTTGTTACATGTGTTATGCGATGATGTATGATTTATGATTATGTGGCACACATAAGAAAGGATTCATTATAAGATGGGTGGGACCTATATCTCCCTCCAATGCATTGGGTAAAGATTTTATATCTCATGAGATAGACATGGCTGGAATGGTAGGTTATACCGGTTCAGTGAAACAGGACTGAAATGAGGGTTACTCGATTCAGAAAGGGACTTTGTCCACTAAGATAGTCTTGGCAATGATTCTTGACTAACAAGAAATGATTCTATATGATTATGTGTGAATTCCACAAAGTTTAATGTTTTAAGTTATGATTATTGTGATTACATTTCACTACTATGATTTATCCCATGTTCTGAAATTATGCTCTCTTTTGCAGGTTAAGATTTCCAAAAGTTATGTTCTTATGAATATGATGTGATTGATTTCTATTTTGTTTACCCTTACTGAGCATTTGAGCTCACCCTTTTATGTTTTCTTTTCCCCAGGATATAAAGAATGGTTTTAGGTAAAAAAAGGGAAGATCTTTATGGGAGATATTGAAGATCTTTCACCACGATTAGAAGATTACGTTCCGAGTTTCCAAAGACACTAAACTATTACGATCCTTGTGTGTGTTTTTTTGTTATGTACTAAGTATTCCGCAAAAGTAATGTAATGTCCATGTACGTCAAGATACGGGTCTCTACACCTACTCTTAAATTCTATTTTGGGAAATTCCTATTTTCTAAATCATTGTTATTCATATCCTAAACAAACATAAATCATAGTGAACCACCAGTCTTCCCATACCTAATCATAATGATATTATATACTATGTAATAGATACCTTTTCCTCACCATCTCCAAATTTATCTTCCTAAAATCTATAAATTCATATAATCATTTTTTTCCATGTTGGAAAATAAAACATGGTCACCCCTTGGAATAGTCCCCAGTCTGATAATTCATATCGCCACATAGTCCCCTATCTTATCCTTCAACCTTCTCAGCTTAGGTGAATATATATGATAAGGATGAATCAAAATTGGTTGTTCTCTTAGAATAAAGTCAATTTAATTATTAAGAGGAAGTCTATAAAATATATTTGGAATAAATCCTAATAAAGAACCACCACTTGTGGAAAGTAAGAAGTTACGAGTGGTTCCTTATTAATATAAATTCCAAATACTTGTGGTATAACAGCTGAAATCTAAGTCATGTCTTGTCCCACTCTACCATATCTAGAAATAAACAAACTAGTTAAATCAAAAGTTTCTTCATTGGTTGTAAAAAAAGGACATACATCTATGATAGTGGTTGATGTGGACACTATTACAGGTCAACCAGTCCATGCCAAATATCAAATCAAATATATTAATATCCATGATTAGGAAGTATTATAGATACCCACAGTTTTTAACAATAATGGGACACCATTTAAATCATTGAAGATGGTCAACATTAATCATTAAGGTTTGGTCAAGATATAGTAACTCAAATGATAACATGAGTTCTAATTGCATCCAAATAACAAATTATGAAAATATCAATGAAGTGTATCAACCAATATTAAATAAGGAACTCAAAAGAATATTTTCAATTAAGACTATACCAGCAATAGTTGATGGTTCCTCACCACCTACAATAAAAATATAGTATACTATATACATATTGACTTCTTATGAACCATAAAATTTCTTATATAGTTCCAAACCCATGGGTTCACTGATGTATTCGTAGTCTAAATATGATATTGAGGACCCAAACTAGACCCATGGGTCACAACCCAAGTCTTTTGTTCCCCACATTAGGAAGGTTTCTACAACTCCCTTACACAAAACTCCTAAATATGGCCCATCTTGTTAAACCAATGACACTAGATCTGTGGCCTTGGTGAAAATTTGTGAAAATTACTACTATATCTATAGTTGAAATTATTAGGACCTCCTTCTCCCACATAAAGTGTTGAAAAGACTCTACAGAATTCTTTCATTCTCCAAAATCACATGTGGAAGTCATCTATCATCCTATTCTAAATAATAATGGTATATTTAGGAAGCCTACTAAATGTTGAAATTATATTGTATTCCCTTTTATCCTTTTTCCCATTCTCAAATATTAGGTACCATTAATGTGAATCTGTATATGATGCTAAGTAAATGGTTCTGAACTGATGCCTTAACTCATATTAGAGGGAGATACAGATCTTGTTGTCCTTTTGTACCTCTTTTCTAGCTAAGAGACAATTATATCATATTAATCTTTGAAACATGATGACTATATAAAATCTAATTTCTAACTCTGATGAATCTCTATAAAATCCTGAACACGGTTGAGCTTCATCAAACTTTTAACAAAATACTCAAATATAATGTCCATAAATGTCATAAATGATAATCCTTCCCCTCTCCCTAACTTTTTCATGATGCCCCACTACATCCTAGTGTTTCCATGAAGAATGATTATAGATAGTTTTACATGGTGGTATTCTATTTTCTCTACTAGATTAATGATTTCCACAAAGACATCAACCCAGTCCCTAGTATCCTAACAAACTCCAGTTCCCTAGAAGGATGGAGGGTGGTTGTGTACAATGTCCTGATCATTGTCAATCATATTCAATGAAAATCATCTTCCATTAATATTAACTATAAAAGAGTCATTTACTTGATATTTCCCTTCTCTTGAGCAATAAAACTGGGTGCTAGAGCATTATCAAATGCCTTCTATTTCATATCATGTGGTAGAACCCATACGCCTGCCATTGGGGGAGCATCCTGACCATCTTTTCTAAGGGATCTAATAAGATTATATTAAGGGGGAATTATCTGAAACACCGATTCATTCATATAAAACCATTAATAGATTACTTAGATAAAGTTATAATAATTTCATAGGAAAATACAATAATGGATTTCTATAAAAAATATCAAATAAGGCTATAAGTAACTGAAGAGAAAAACCCACCTAGAACCAATATGGGCTTAAACCTAGTTCTCTTCATCAATATGTTATTTCTAATCATATATGTTTATTTCAAAAATTATGTTCATGTTTGAATAACTAATTCCAACCCAAATAGATCACAAAATCATAGAATACCAATATATCACCTAACATATAGAACATATATAGAAATTTAATTATACAAATATCATGTTACACTCAATGGGAATATATATATTACATTTCATTTTAATTTCCTAAATATAATTCATGAATATACCAAAATCCAATAATAATTTAACAAAATAATATAAATAGGATCTACATGAAACAATAATACTAAAACTAAAACAGAAATCCCAAACAATTTAACTCATAAGTCCATCACACATGTGATATCCATGTACACATATAGGTCACATTCCCATGTTCCACACAACCTAACACATTTCTACCTTGAAAAAAAAAATTAATATGGAAAAAGGAAAACCTCCTTTGATATAATTTTTTAATTCCCTGAACCAAATCACTTGGTATGATCTATGGTGTCACATGACCTACTTAATGCCTCCAAGTACAAAATATTTTTTCAACAAGAAATTAAGGTTTAAACACTATTAGTGGGCGGACTATAACTTGAATATTAAAGAATATATGTATGAATAAAAACATCGAATAACATAGTGTAATAAATACTAAATACTATAACAAATGGAATGAGAATAACATCAACTCACACAAAATAATAAACCCAGGTCACCCAAATTAGGAGTTCAACTATAGTATAATAGGAAAAAAATGTAAATAATTGAACACTGCATTATCCTAGAGTATTCCCTGATACTACTTCTAGACATCATGCTCTGTCTCTTAGATCCTTGTCCCTAGGGAATTTCCCTTTCTAATATCCTAAACTTTGATGTTTATTTTTACACTAAGAAGGATGTGAAGGGTGTAAGTATTAACCTAGGAGAGCACCATATATGTTAATTTAAAGTGAGTGAACATGTATAAGAGTGTATTCCAGGATACTAAATAAATGTGAAAGAAAAAAATATACAATCATGTTTCAATTTATTATGATATCAATGAGCCGCAACAAACCACTTATAGTACCTTCATCACATCCATTTTAGAAGAATGGGCATAATGGAATTTTTGAACTATAGTCGATGAAATTCTCATCATGTATCTCCCATCAGTCCAATGGATAATTCCTCTAAACAAGCAAAAGATAAATATGTATCGATTCAATCCATATGTTAGTTCAATATTATCACAATCACGGGTGAAACCATATTGTCCTCATATCCCATTTCTACCTCTAGTGGATCCTCATGGTCACTGAATCATGAAGCTTCCATGATTAATGCCTCGAAGAAATTATTCATTATCTCTGTGTTTAGGTTCACTATCTTTATTATCACATTTCAACGTGATCCCCCACTAAGTGATAACCAATAAATCATGGTCCGCCCGTTTTTTTCTACCAGAATAAAAAACAATAATGTAAATACATTAAAAAAATATTTCAGAAAAAATATGAAAACATGAAATGAATATAAATCCTTAAAATTAGTATCCATGAAAAGACATGTGATGAAACTCAATCATGGGTTTCACAAGCTACACATGAAGACACATGTGATCAAGCATCAAACATGGTCTCACAGGCTATGCACATAGACACACAGAATAAAAATTAATCATGTAATAAAGAATATAGTCATACACTATCAAATATTTATAAAAAATATATATATGTAATTAAATTTTTATAGAACTTTCAACCTTTATCATGTCGATGTCAATATCGTGATTTTCCATGAAATGATTTAGAAATCAAACCTGTATACCCCCATATAATATTAAAACACCAAGGATGATTATAAAAATATTCAATTCATCACAAAAGATATTCAAGAATACAATACATGATAGATATTTAGACATATCCTTATATATTGGATTCATCCTATATGTATGGATAAAAAATATAAAGAATGAATGGAAAAGTTACCTAAAATCACCAAGGGTCGATCCACCAACATCATGAATGAATCAACGAGTTGGAGGACTAGAAGTGAACTTGACGAAACCCTAATGTTACCCAAGATTTGATATTAAATATAAATATAAATCATTGTTTGATGGTCCTAGAATATTTATGATAATTCTAAAATAATGGGCCGTAAAATGAAACACATAGGGATAAGACCTAATGGGTCCCAAAATGAAAAGAGTTACGAGGAATGATATTTTTCAAAAACATAGTGGTTCTTGGTCAACTGCATGTCCATAATATACATCAGGGTCAATGATTAAATCCAATAAACTATCCAATAGAATACAACATTATGTACTTCACTACACTGATGCCTTTGACCCCTCCCTTGGAGACTATATTGTAGCAACCATTCCATAGTGTAGTGAGCCCAAAAAAAGTAGAACAACTCAAACTACACCTTCCAACATTCACACCACAACCCATGATCTATTAATAATCTACTCCCAAAATATCATGAATAATCAAAGCCTACATCAATTACAAAGTTCCCAAACTACTCCAATATATTTCCTCCCATGATGCATTACATGCACCACACCATAGAAAAATGTTCCAATTGATAAATCAGTTCATCTTCCTTGTTCATCCTCCTCAAATTGCATTAATATATCCCATAAAAAATGTGGTTGTCATAGTCTCTCTCAAATGGTTACTTAAAATTTTCGGATTTTCTATGATGTATGGGTTTTTTTTATAAAACTCATTTCCATTATCATTAGGTGTTATCCATTTTATTATTATGAATTTATGAATAAAAATTGTGTCCTTTATTTATATATGTTATTTAAAAATTTCAATGAATTTTGATTTAATAAGTTCGATTGTAATTATGAAAAATCCAATCCATTGGTCAATTTTTGATCAGATGTGATACGATATATGGGGAATCTTTAGGGAACCTATCCAAAAAAATTATATTGTCTTGGATGTAATACTTGAGTTATAATTATTTTTTTACATTATTACTCATATAGTTTATTCTATGTACCTTCCCCATGAATTATATAAATTTTTTCTATTCTATTAATTCTCTTACTACTATAATTTTTAAAAGATCTATCCATTAATATATATCCTTGAGTGAACATATGTGTCGAGATGAAAATGAATATCTATAAGAGTATTATAAATAATAATTTAATTAATCATATGTGTATTAATGTTTTTTAGACGAAATTTCAATGACACCAATCCTTTGATATTTTTGATATGTTTTTTTATGTATGTTTTTCTTATAACTAATGTAATAGTCATCTATGTCGTGTATGTGTCTATAATTGTTATCATGGAATGGTTTTTTAATTATGATAATTATGTTATATAGTAAAATACAACCTTGGTTAGGATAATATATTTAATAGGTCAAGTATATTAGAGTAATGTATTCCCTGATAAGGTTTCCATCTATTATTTATTGACTTTTGTTTTACTCTGTCTTTTTTTATATTAAAAAATGGTTGGAGCTAAGATAAATTTACACAAAGCCACATATAATATAAAATGTAATGATTACCTGAATTAAATTCCAAAATTAATGGGAAATATGTTTGAAATCCCTATGGTGGTTCTTAATTAATTTTCTCTAGTTATGAATAATAAACTAAACTATTTTAATTTTTCATTTTACCCTAAGAAGGATAAATTTTCAATTCAGTTTTTCTTGAGAAAATAGAGACCATAATTTTTTGTATATTCCTGTCAACTTATTATATAAAAATTTACACAATCCATAGAAAATACCTTTTATATGGTTTATTATTCTGAGAAGTATAAGGCTACATTATATTTTTATCAATTAGAACTATAAATTTATTAATAGTTGAAATTGATAAAAAAATATGATGATTATAAATAATTTTGAATAAATTTAATTTGATTTATTTATAAAAATATTTCATAATAAGTATTTTAAATAAATATTTGGTTCCTAGATAGAAAAATTAAGATATAATTTATAGAAATCAAGAAAAATGAGAATGATTTTTTTAGATCTTATGGGGATAATTTCATAATGAATTTCATGTGTGGAATATGTTTTGTAATCAACCATGATAAAAAATAGATAAATTCATTAATAGATTATATCTATATGTTTATATTATTTTAACTAATCATGGAATTATAATTTATGAAAAAACAATTTGATGTGGTTATAAATAGAGATGGAGTTTCAATAATTATATCACGATAATGGTGAAAAGAATCAAATGATGGATTTTCAAAATAGTTTATAAAATGAATATTGGAAAGTAGTCATGATTTTACAATTACAAACATGTCAAAATATGGAAAGAATCACCTTGTAATAATCCTTAAATAAATTGAAATTTGCTTAATGTTTCTAAAAGGAAGGAATAAAGGGAATTTTTATAAAATGGAAATGTGGAGGCCACTCAATATAATAGAAAAAATAAACTATCTGCACAATACAACTCATATGATTCAACATTTCAACTAAATGTGATTTGGATTGTATGAAATTCAATTTACCAAACTATTAGTCTTTGATTATAATTAGTACCAAATAGTAAAAAACCAAGGGATAAAAAAAGTTTATTCCATCATGATAGTCATGGTAGAGTAACAAAATGATGCGGTGAAAGAAATAATTAATATTCACTCAATAATTGTGAAATTATATTTTTATTTTTTGTTATTAATTCCCAAAAGTCATGAATGCTAACTAGACATATTAGATAAACTCATCGATACATTTAACTTGAGATGTCTATGAAAACACTTGTGGTTTCAATTATTGTGTCCCATGTGTATGATTCATCCCAAATTAATGTTTTTGGGAATATTATTCCAATAAATATAATCATTATTTATTTATTAGAAACTTTCAATATAGTGTACGTGTATTTTATTTCATTATATATATTAAATAAATCTGAAGGAAAATATAATTTGATTTTATATCCTAAGATATCCCTTGCATTAATATAAATTCTATAAAAATTGTGAATATCCTTTATAAAATTCACCAAAATTACGGGTATTAATATCCAATAAAGAAGAATATTATTTTAAAATTGTTTTTAAAAAACTAAATTATCAAAATAGAAGACATGCTTATTGTATCGGTCTATTTTATGGTATTTTATATAGAGTTTCTTTGTCTCCCCCTACTTCATGGGGTTGTGTTCTTAATAAAATTTATACCATGTGCTACAATTATAGAAAATAGCTATTATATAATGGCACTAATAGATTTCTATGAACTAATAAACATTTTAGGTAATTTTTATACATGTTTTATACACCCTTGTGTGTAACCAAGGTGTATTTCATTTCTCTTTATGAAGAATAATAATTGGATAATGAGACTTTTCATTTATTACAATGAGTACAATAAGCACACTATAATGAACTAGTATCCATTATTGTATATTTATGAATTATTATATTACATTTATAGATACCAATTCATCTTAAAAGTATTTATTTAGTTTGGATATCATCAGCTAAAGGAGATGTTTTAACTTATTCATAATACAACGTTTAGCATAATATATTGATTCCATGACTTTATACTAATGAATTTTGGATTTAAAAATACTACAGCTATCATAATGGACATGATGAATAATGTATTTAAATAGTACCTTTGAATTTCCCTTTGGTAGGTGGTTTAATTTAGTGTTAATGGTATTCTTTTATTGAATAATGTTAATAAATTAGTAAGGAGTTTGGGTGAAAATGTCAGGTGACATGAAAAAAATAAAGATATAAATACATCTTATGTTTATTGGTAAATTAGATTAAACATTTAAGATATTGTATTTTTAAATTATGTATTACTTGTTGGTAAAGAATTTTGTAAGTGTTTGATAATTGATGAGTGGAAAATAATTTCAAATGATTGAATGTCTTGGTCTAAAAGTCTGTGACAATTTCTATGTATGTGAAAGTGTGGTATATGGTTATTTAATAAGGTTTAACATATTCAATATGGTTTAATTGATGATATTATAATGTTTCTATGTTTATTTTAAGTGAATATAATCCAAATTTATGAAATATGAATTTTATAGTTTTAAGAAAATATTTGGAACATATGGGATTTTGAATACACATCAACCCAGATAGTAACTCTCTATATATGACTCAATCTATTATTTTGTAAATATAAACTATGAATATTGGATATATGTGTATATATAATTTTATATGTGTGTATGAATTATCTAACCCCTATGTGACCTTGATTATTTGTTTGTATAATATTCAAATTCTAGCGTTTTTTTATGTGTTAGCATGAAACCTCCCTATGTAATAATAATGTGAAGTTGTGTGACTAATATCTTCATATGGATCAATAAAAATTATTATAATTATACTTATATGTGTACAAGATATATATAATAATTATATAAAAAATGATGTGTAAACATCAACACGTAGATAAATTTTGGATTTATGAAGACTAAATTTCGAAGAATCCACCTATTATATCTGAAGAAGAAATTTAATGTTAAGATTCCTTGACTAATTAAAATTAATAAACACATCACAAAGTTAATGTGATATAATCATGAAATTATTAACATTTTTATAGTATAATTGATAAAATAGATGATCAAATAAAGAGTAGTTTTTAGTGAATTTTTATATTTGAACATATAGTATCCAAATTTGTTAATTTTTAATGGAAATTAATTGTGATAATAATAAAAATATTATAAATTATTATAAAAATAAAAATATTATTATTAATAATTATTTTATTTTATTTTTATTAGATGAATGAAAGATTATTTTATGTGAAATAAATTATTTATGAAGTTATAATTCTATTTTTTTAGATCTGTAAGTGATAAACCTGAAGATTCCTGATAAGAGCTTCATTTTTATGAATATCACAAAGAGTGTTATGATTAATGGTAATAATGATTCATATGTTATGTAATTTTATTATTTAGTAACAAAAATTCATGATACTAATTTGTGTGTGATTTATAGTTTTGTATTTATAAAAAACGAAGAAGTTGAGTTTATGTTTCTTCAATGAGTAGAAGATAACAGAACCAAGACATAAGATAATTTTATTTGATATTTTTCTTCAATATTGAATACTAATTAATAACATATTTCATTGAAGATGTTTTTATATTCATGTGTAAGTTATTCCGGATTAAGGAAGTGTGTTTAATATCATATGGATGATAGTTTAGAGAAAGGAAAATAAAATTAAATGGTGCTTCTGAAAGTATATAATTGAGAAAAGTTGAGGAGAAGAAAAATAATTTGTGATCAAATATCTCTAAAATATATGAAAAAATTTGGACAATGATGAATGAAAATTATAGGAAATAATTTCAAAATATATTGCATAATATAAATATAGGGAATATTATTTATTATTACCTTATTTCTAAAAAGAAAATGAAATGGAAAGGAGTATTAGTTTTATAATTTCAATCAGGATATTTATCTATATTCATAAGGATATTTATATCAAGGAATAAGATAACTCATATATTTTAAAGAATAACATCTTTATGTAAATTAATCTAATTGAAGAAAATTAATCCAATCATTTTTAAGATCATATTATTGTGTTATTATAGTGTGAAGTAGAATAAATACTAATAGAGAAATGATCGACTAGTAATTCATGGGATAATTAATTTTTTTGAGACATTATAAGTTGATGGGATAGTAGATTTGAAAACATAATACAAAATTATATTGCATTGATAAATTCATGTGATTATATTCCGTGATGATTCTGTGAAACTGAGCTATGAGAAGAGACATAGTGACATGTATTGATTTGAAGAAGTATTTTCATTAGAAGGCTCTTATATTGATATAAATGGAATATTTTTTATATTATGGTTCCTCAAAAATATAATTAAATATCAACATAAATCTTATTTTTTTAAAAATGGTTTCATAGGAATTTTCAAAATCCACAGATCAAGAAGGATATTTGGTCTACCTGGATATTATAATGTGACTCAATTACTAAAGTGAGAAGGTGTTATGTATAACTCCCATGAGAATCCTGAAATCGTATTCACATTGAGAATCTTTTTAGGTGTGGGAATCAGCAACTATTTTTTAACTAATTTATTATAGTGTAGAACCCATAATGTGGTGAAAAATGAATCAAGATCATGATTAATCCATTGAACTGAAAAATTTAGAAATACTGCATGATCTCTTTATCTTATTTATTTTCATTATATGTCATATAATTCTTTTGGGAATGTTTAAAATAGGTCCAACTAGCATAAAAATAAATAGAGGTTCATAACCCAATAATGATAATGATTTAATAAAGATTTTGATTTTAGTAAAATTTAGTCATCCCCTGATTCACCTCCACAATCCTAGGTGTCCATACTGATCTTAAGGGTAATTTCAGTTGGTATCAGATAATATATTACCTATATCTTGATATACATATATAGGAAAACTTACATTAATTTCAGTTGACTAATTTTGGATTTAAAGAATTTTATAAATAATAGCATGTGATGGTAGTGTCTCTTATTATCATTACTCGGGTTGAATCCCTTCCAGGACAATGGAAAACATGTATAAGAATGAGACTATGAGGGGGATAAAACTATATAGAAATTTTTAAGAATTTACATTACATGACTCCATCTTCAATATTAGTTAAAATATTTAATATTATATTGATTATTCCTCTAATGATGAATGTTCGACCTATATAGAATATGTTCTCTGTGGTAAATCAATTTTCTATTTCCATTTTGAAATGAAACGTTACATGATTAATGTTACCAATTAATCTCTTTTATATATATATTAGCTCATGTCAAGAGACTATTTAATGATAAGTTGTGGATTGAAAGGTAATCTGATGCTATAAAAGAGGCATTGGCTAAAATGGTAGGCATTGAATCGCCCATTGAATATAAGATATGGTCATGGATGTTATTATATCACATTAAGATTATGTTTATATTCAATTTATTTTTGAATTTAAAGGATTAATTTGTTTTCAGGAAGTTTTCAATACTATATTTATTTATTTAATCCATGTTTTCTAGAATCATTATAAGTTCACACTAAATGTCAATGATTTGAATCTAGATACAAAATAGAAAATATTATGATTGAGTTTGATCGTTCGATATATGAGAATACCATGATTAATTAAGAACATGTTCAAAATATTAATAGTTATTAGAATGTTATATTAAATAAAACGGACACAAAAAGTATTCCCTTAACACGAGGTTATTAATATTAAGAGAAAAAAATGAGAAATATTAAAATTACTCAACCTATATACCCACAAAATTATAGAATAAAGTGTCATACCACCCATATTTCAAATAATTTTATATGTGAAAGACTATTTGAGAAAAATTTTCAAAGCCTTAAACTCATACTCATAAATATGCTATCCCACTGTATTGATACAATTGTGAGTAATAAATCTATCTAAAAAACAATGACGGAAAAATATAATTGTTTGTATATGTTTCGGTGCTTAAAAATACTGATAAAACCAAACATACATCATTTTAATAAAAAATTTATTATATGAAGATTATAACCCAATATAAATCCTAAACATATAGGGTTTCGATGCAAAAACATAAATCGTTGAACTAAAAAAATTGAAAAATTGAGCTTATGAGAAAAATAAAGAGGTTTTCTAGATGTTGTATGAGTTTTTAGATATTTTGTCAAATGTATATATAGTTATGCAATATTTTTTCAAATTATTTAAGTTCAATAAGCCTATATTAAATGGATAAAAAATCTAGATCAAAGAATACACCTACTATTCAAAAATAGTTTTCATAGACAAATATAAATCTATCTCCTGTAAAATGATTTTAAAGACTTAATATTTTATATTAACATTGAAATTTATATAGCCCATATTATGAATATATTGGTACATAAAAACCAATCAAGACTTTTATTGTTATGAGAAGAGGATTTCATAATTTTACAATAATGTAACAAAGAAAAAAATTCTATATTTGGAATTATTGTAATGAACAATTTCACTGAAGAAATGACAACAAAAACTGAAGGGATGAAGTCTAATAAACATTTCACGCCAACAAATATGGGATTAATATTTAATTCTATAAATGAATCATTATTTCAAGAATATCAATATTAAAGGGAGTTATCTAAAATCATATTGGGAATCTATTAGAGAAATATATCACAATATAGGAATAGTGTAAGATATATCTGATGAAGATTCTTTGACTCTTGTTAATAAAATAACTTAAAAGGATCATGAAGTAAAGTGTGTAAGGTGAAATAAAGTGAGAAACAATTATAATAAATTTATAATAGTACTACCCATCCATATGGAGTTTGAAAAGAAATAAGAAAAAGAAAACATTATTTTAGGTTCCAAATATAATTCTACAAAGAAAATTCCACATAATAAATAAAGGAAGATCAATCTCCTAAAGATATAATGACCATACCTCCAAATTTTATAGAGGATTCTATAAAATTTGAGTTATATGAAAAGGATAAATTTTCTTTACTAGGTCATGTGAAGAAAAAATTCCATTGATAAATAAATTTTAAAAATAAGAGAAGTCTATGTCTCCTAAAGGATAAGAAATCTAGATTTCAAAAGAAAAGGGATGCATGGAATAATCTTGTAATTTTGGACCCTTAGTAAATGTAATTTATTAATTGAGAAATAATTTCAATCCATAATTATATTACATGATGGAAATGGAATACCCAAATTTTTATTACATCTTAAGTGGTTATTCTTTAAAAAAGTGTATTGATGGTGATGAATTCGAAGAATTGGTAAGGGTTGTGATGATTGTACAATTAGTAAAAACATCCATCATAAAGATTATTTTAGTTGGAATTAATTTCCAATTAGTATCAAAAATGGATTGGTATCAATTATATTTATATCATTATTATTATTATAATGGTGAATAACTTTGGAAAACATCCCTTGATGTGGATTTAAAAAATCAGGTTTATTTATAGAGTTTTTAATATTTATTGAAAAACTATAAATATATAAATATATATATAAATAATATTTTTAAGTATTAAATTCACTCACATTACACTGTTTTAGTTTAGTTCATATATATTATCTAGGGTGATTCATAAAAATTATTGAAAAACCTCTTTCAATTCAATGTTTTTATGTGTTCTGTGTAGTTGATTATAGGTTCATACACATTCTGATAAATGATTCTAAAAATCCCGATATAGATGTATTTAAATTTTTTTAATAAAAATATAATTATTTTGGTAAAAACTTTATGGTTTATAAAAATTTTATGTTTATCTTCAATGGGGTTTCCCCAATAAATATAGAGACAGCGTACCTAAGGTTACTTTCTAAAAAAATCATTGGTGTCATTACAGAATTAATTAATTACCCAACTATAATGGATAATATATGAAAAGAAAGGTATGGTAAGGTTCTTATATTTATAAGTGTGTGGGAAAGAAAAATGTTTCCTTCAAATATCTCCCATGATGTCAAATGGAATATTTCATTTTTAAGGGGGGGTGGGATTTCTATTCATTGTATTAATTATCATAAATGGGGAGAGGAAAATTTTCATTTTTTGAAGTATTTATTTTAATTTTATTATATTTATAATTATAATGTATTCAAATGAAATAAAAATTGGGAGATTAAAATTCATTTGTTGTGTGATTAGATTTTTTGTCAAATGTATTTATTTTCAATGAAGGATCTAAATATATTAGCATAATGTTTGGGTGATGGATTCATATTCCAACCAACTAAAGTAATTCATGAAGGTTACACACGTTTTTGGATAATGTGAAATGTTGTTGGATACTATTAATTATTTATGGAATGTTCAATGTGTTGGATAAAAATTTGAATAGTTGGTTGCTTGATGAATAGATACTTATATTATGTAATTGAATGTGCTGGTCCTGAAGTCCATAAAAGGTGTTATGTATGTGAAACTATTATATAGTATAGCTTATTAGGTTTTATTATTTTTCAAATGGTGTTTTTGAAAATTATACAGTGTTTATGAGTTTATTTATATAAAATTTGTGTCTATTTTTTGAAATATAGATTTTGGATATCAAAACAAAAATTTAGAAGGTTATGGGATTCTACATATACATCATCTCAGTGTATAAGGGTATATTTAATAATTAATACCCCACCTCATATAAATAATCTGAGAATATTTTATTTTTGAATAATAATAATTATACATGTGTTTATGCATTATCCATACCCTACCTAACTATGATTTGGTGTCTATATAGTATCATCTGCTAGAGCTTTTTCGGTATATGAAAGAAACATCCCACTATAACAGTCGTGTGAATATTTGTAACCATTATCTTTGTAAGGATAATTCTACATAAAAGATATTTCTCTCATACATACACATTACTTTTATAAGAACAACCTTTTGAAGAATTAATCAAGATAATGGAAAAAGGTTAAAATTTTCTAGAATTTCTATAGACTAAAATATGATTATTTTAGATTTTAAATCTAATAAAGAAACTGAAAGTGAGGACTCATGGAAAATTTATGTGCATCACATAATCATCTAATTAATTTGATAAAATAACATAATTTTTGACATATATATATTTTAACTGATAAGGGAAAAATATATTCATAAGAGAAGTTTTAAGGGACTATTCATGTTTAAAAAAAAAGTCTCCAAATTTTCTTAATTATGATGGAAAATAATTTTGATGATGTTGAGGATATTCTGAATTGTTCTAAATAACAATAAATAATTCTATTCATGATTAAATAGTTTTTTTGAAGATAATAAGTCATGATGAATTTATGAGAAAAAAATTAATTTTGAGGATGAAATTATAGATTTTTCAATCTATAATTAGATAATTGAATAATTAATGACATAATAATTGATGTTTGAAATTATAGTTAGAGAATTTTGATTAATGTTAGGACTGTATTAGATGATGCAATTCTATATTCTTCACGTACTAAAATTAAATCTATAGAGTTTGGTATGTAGTGAAACTATATGATTATAATAAATAAATAATATGAGTTTGATCTCCTTTAGTGAGTATAATAATATGAAGCCATGTAGGAATATTATTTACTATGATTGTTTCTTAAAATACAAAATAATTATTGTTTTAAGTTATAATAGTAAATATTTTGAAGGTTTTTAGTAATTTTATCCTTCTAGAAGAAATGTTTTGAAGATTATTTCCTTAGAGTTTTGATAAAGTAAAAAATTGAGTGGTACTTCTAGTAAAATAAATGATTAAATAGTTATGGAGATAAAAATAAAATGATATCATGAATCCCTCCCATGTATTAAAAAAATGGTAAAAAGTTAAATGATATTAATGGGAAATAATTTTAAAGGAATGTATATATTAAATTTATAGAAAATATTATTATTTTTTAAAAATTTATAAAATGAAAATGAAGCAGAGAGAAGTAAATGTTTGAGAATTTCATCTAGGAGTTGTATATGGGTGAAGAACATGAAAGCTCTTGAGTAATAAGTGAAGAAATATAGTTTAAAGTGGATGATATATCGTTTAAAAATGATAATGTAAGAATATAAATCTCACCATCTTTGTGAGAATAGATCATCTTGTTGTTGAAGTGAGAATAAGAATAAATAAAAATATAAGACTGACTCTCCATGTGTTCCTAGTTTTATTCTTGATGTGGATTCATTTAGAGTCGAGGAGATACTGAATTTGATATCATAAAAAGACCAATTATTTATTTTTGAGTGAAATGTGATTATATTTATTAATGATTATATGAAACTAAGCTATGAGTTAAGAATAATTTACATGTAATGTTTTTGAAGAACCATTTAAATTAAAATAATATACTATTGAGATGAATGAGATATATTTTTGGATGTTTTATCATTCCATAGATGGTAAAATTTCTACTTAAAAATATAATATGAAGTAATAATTTCCTATAAATGATGTGATTCCATAGGGCATGTGGGACTCTAGGTATATAGGGAGATCACAGTGAGGCTCTGTGACTATCGTGTGAATTTGTTTTATGGGTTTCCAATGAAAAGAAGGTAAATTTATGAAAAATGATACTCCTTTAAAGTGTTATAAGTGTGAAACATTATAGTATAAATTTTATTATATTGGAGAAATGAGGATTTTCAGGAATAACCAATCACATTTTTGTGTATTCCTTAATAGATAACCATGAAAACATCTTGTGTGATATCTTTATTTCCTTTATATTTTTTTTGAATTGTACGATTTCATGGTTATGTTTAAAATATACCCATCATTTATAACCTAAATTATAGGTTTATAAAGAAGGGGAGTTAAAGAATTAATCAAGAATTAGATTTTGGTAAAAATTAGTCAACACCTTATTTACCACCCCCCCCCCCGCCGTGTTTATGTTATAATCATAAGGATAATTTTATTCTCAACAAATTTTTTGTAGTTTTTTTGAATAAATTCCTATATATGCAAAGAGAAAACAAGAACATGAAGAATATATAAGGTATATTCTAAATACATTAAGGGTGGACAAGTTGTATGTGAAATTCAGTAAGTGTGACATATTGATATAGAAATTATCCTTCTTAAAACATGTAATCAAAAGAAAAGGAACTTATATTGATCCAATAAATACACAATTTATTTAATAATGGAACAAACCAAAAAGTGTATCACCCTACAATTTTTCTATGTATTTTTCTATAAAATAAAAACTATATTCAATAGCTAGTGTCTCACGTAACACTGAGCTGAAATCAACCATGATACATTTTATTGAGATAAAAGTTTATAATTCATGATAAAAAATAATTCATTATGAGAATAAAATATGTTTCTTTATCACAAAATGTACAAGTAGTGTAAATTCACATGTAAATTAAATAAAATTAACATAAAATATTTAACCAAATGGTTTTCCATAAAGATCATAGACTAAATTGAAACTATCAGAGAATGTAAAATAATTAAAAATATAGTAGACATATTGATAGATAAGTAAATTGGATGACTATATTTAGTTATTCCAATAAGGATATATATTTTATCTCAATATTACTTACATATAAATATATATATATCTACTCGTTGAATATATGGAAATAGAAAATATGTTCATTTAAAATATAGTTATAAGAAACATGGTCACTTGGTAATCATGTATACAATAGTTTTAATAAATTTTTGTATTTTTTAAAAACAGGATAAAAATAATATTATTCAAAAATAAAAATTGAAGTGATAGAAATATAATATTATTTTATTTTATTTTATTATAAAAATTTATCTTTTATGTATTTCAGATTCTTATTATTATCAAAAAATAATCTAGAATATTTATAAAATTTAAATAATTATTTTAATACAAATGGATTGCTAAATTTGTTAGATGATAAATATTTTTTTAATAGGATGTGTTTAATATTATTTAATGTTAAAAAAGATATCTTCCATAGAATTTTTTTTCAAGAATAGTGTTTTTTATCATGAAAATATTTAATTCATAACTTTATGTTGTTGAATATAATTTAATATTTCACTGTATAAATAGTAAATTAATAATTATGTAATTATTAACTCATATCAAATAATATAATGAACACATAGTGTCTAAAAATTTATTTTTTATAAAAAATAGTTTTTCTTTATATATTACATTTTCATTTAAATGTTAAAATTGATATAATATTTAAAAATAAAATATGATTAAATGGATTAAATAAATTTAATAATTAACTCTAAATTAGGTATATAGGTCGTTTTTAATTTTGGGTTAAAAAAGATAACAAGGTAAAAATTTATTTACCATGATAAAGGTAAAATAGGCTAAAACGGATTAAGCTAATTTAAAATGACATAAAATATCATGAAAACATATCTTCAATTTTTTGGATGAGGCGATTGAAACGTATTTTCCGTTATTTTAAACTTTTTATCATCATTTCTTTTAAAATTAAAACCTTGTACATTTGGGAATGAATATTTAAGAAAACAACACTAAATAAACTCTAATAAATGGACCCATCCTCAAACCGTCACAAAACAATCAATTTATTTATTTATCTCTTGAATACATACAGATTTGTGTTCTACCAAATAATTATTATATATTTTATATCTTCTGGTTCCCAGAAGGAAGCCTAAATCCTTCATTCCAAAGGAGATCTTGTTGAGGATTGAATTCATCAAGTATCTATGTTATTCTATATATTTTTCAATTACTTTCTCATATCCAATCACTATAAATCCTACTATCTAGATTAATAAATATATATTAATATCAATATACTTATATAAAAATTATACTACTATAATACAACTCTAAATTCTTAATCATTCTCTAGTATAACATGTTCTTGTTTGGGTATGTTCAACCACCTACCTGATTGAAGTTATAACAACATCATTTTTATAAAATTAATATATAAAAATATATTTATTATATAAATATGTGGTGTTAAATATTAATATATTACGTGAATATATTCTAATAAGGATGCAATAAAAATGAATGATCATTAATAACACACTGTTATCAGAAAAATAACAAAAAAATGATCGTTATAAATTTCATTCTTATGAACCATAACCACAACTTCCATCAAATTAACATGGAATATAATAAATCATTGCAAAAAATGATGAAACTACCATGGATAATATGTGAATTATTGAATTATTATCAATGAATAAGGATTGACATCACTATTATAAAGATTCTCTGAAAGAATCCATATTAATTACATTTAGTGATAGAGATAAACTCTAACAAACTAATATGTAGGTAATTAATGATTGTAATTATTAATTATAAAAGGTAATATATATGCATAGGTTTTTAAAATTATTTAGTTTTATATTCCTTTTCTTAAATCCCCTTTTCTAATGCCATGAGTTAATGAATCAGTTTATCACCACGATTTTCATATTATCGAGATATGTCGCATATTTAGTACTTATATTAATTTGTGGGTGGTGTATAAGTCCACATGGACTTATTTTTTTCATTATATTCAATAAATTCTATTTATTAAAAAATCTATATTAGGTTTTCTCGTGAATATTTTTAGATCCAAAGGTTACCATATCTGTAAGGGTTTTTTTCCAATGTCACTTTAATATAAATATTTTATATTTATAAATTTTTATGTGTAGAAAAGGTTTTTTATTTTAACTATTTAAACATGAATATTTTATTCTCCACTATTTATTATTTTTGTTTTCATATCTCACTATGGTTTATAATTTTGTGGTTAACAACTCAAGTGAAATTATTCATTTAATAATGATTAACCATATCTCTTATATTCAATCACGTATATTTCTCCATAATGTAAAAATTAATTATTTTTATTTAAAAGTGGTATAATCTATATTTATATTAATTATTAATTTCCTTTTCTATTACACATTACATTATTGAAAAAATTTAAACTTAAATATTTTTTAACCTTTTCCACATGGGTCCTTTTCTATTGTAATCGATTTTATATACAGAAGAGATAAAGAATATACTATTTAACGTTTCCATCAATAATGAAATTTTCAAAACAATCATATATTTTAATTATAAAGATTCATATTCATGTTTTTATGGGCTTCAAATGTATTTTATATTCTAATTTTTTTGTGAATTTAGCCTAAAATTATTGTTATTGAAAACCTAAAAGGGTATATAATCTCAATCCTCAAAATAAAATTTTAATTCTTATAAAAATATATGTTTTATCAATACTGATTTCCTTTAACAATTCTTAAACAGAATTTGTAATATGCCTTAGTGACACCATCCAATTTCTTCCATTATTTTTCATATGATCATGTTCTATAGAAATAGTTCTAGAACTCATCTCTTTATCTTTTTTTAATTATTCTATGATGAAATTATGAATTTTTTCAAGTTCTTATGGAATATATATGGTTTATCACAATATAATCGGTTGTTATGATATGGAACTCTAATTTTTTGGTTATTATTTTTTATCTAAAAATATATTGATGAGATATGGGTGGTAAGCCCACATAAACTATGGTAAGTGATATAAGTGGGTGGCCCAGGTTCACTATGCTATGTGAATATGGATGGCCTGGTCCATTATGATATAAATGTATTGGTATATATCCTTGACATGTGTCAAGTTTACTAATATTTTTTTACTATATTCATATATTATTCCTTATATTTATGTTATTGTCTCCTGTATCATGATTATTGAATCAATATTTTACTCTCTTATAACTCATGTTTTATGTTATCAAAAGAGCCTTATTCCCTAAATCTTGTATTATGATATATGTTTTATTTAGGGTTATTATATTTTTTATATACATTCAAATTGATTATGTTTTAATTCCAATATGTTCATATTATTCACACTTATAATATATTATTAATGTCTCATATGTTCTCCCTTTATTAAACCTCTGAGCTCACCCATCCTTATGTTTCTATTCCCCATGTTAGAGAGATGATTATAACTTATGGTATATCTATATATCTATCATGTGTGAATAATACTTATTTTTCATGTAGATTAATTTTTTTAAAATATATAGATTATATAGAGAGTTTCCAAAAAAACTAGACCTATATGTTCTAAGGGTATGTTATATTGTGAGATATAATGAAAAATAATGTGATATGATATATTATATATATTTGAAATGTTTGGGTAACCTCAATAATTTTCATTTATATCCATATATTTCTAGGATTACTTAGGTACTACTGACTATTTGTGATAAACACCTTATAATTATCTTTACTAAAATGAAATCATTGAAGGGTGTAGCATATTTTTTGGATGGACGAAGAGGAAAAGAAATTTATTGATCTCCATAAGAGGCTAGTCACACTACTTAAACTCACACTACCCTTTTTGGATAATGATTTGTGATATACAGTGATACATTATTGGAGTACATGAGTTTTTTCATTTTGTTAAATGATACTTTAAAGCCCATACTTCATGAGAATTAATGATTCATGAGAAATCCCACCTAATGTATGATATATAGTTTGAAACTTCTACCCTTACATTTAATACTAATATTAATTGCCTCTAAATTTTTTTATATAATTATTTGTGATTAACAAAAGTATAAAAAATTTAAAAAAATTAAAAACCATCATTAACATGCCATTGAAACAGAACTCATAAGAAACTAGAATTGAAGAATGTTTACTTTAAAAAATAGTAATCTACTATCATTTCATTAATTCAAAAAAAATATGAAGACCACTAAGGAACAATCTAAATTATATTCCCCCCAATGTGTATCTACGAGTTTGAAAAATTCACTTAAAACATATATGGAGAACCATTTGATCCTCCACATCATACTAGTATCTCAGAGTTCATAGAATAATTGAATAATAGAGCTTCCAGAGGGAAATAGTTTCGACTATATATTTTTTATAGGATCATAAAAACATTTATACTATACTCTTATAATTTCATCCAATATATAATAAATGGGTACCCCCCGTAAAACCATACATTTACTAATACATTCCAAAAATGTAGGTGAACTACATTTGGTTATATCTCATATTAGCCACTATTAAAAAGTCTCATATATATTTCATCTTAGGAAACATCAAATCAAATATTGACAAATATTAATAGATTCAAACATTATCACATTAATATTCATAATACTATGTGAGTTTTAGTAGTTACTGATGAATCGAACCATTCAATTATTGAAACAATGAATCAATTGTTTCGTACAATATTACATGCTTCCATAGTCTACATTTGATATCTATATATCATAAAACATAATATGATATAAATATTAAATATAGGTCTTTTTTTATAAGTATATCATACATTAGGACACACCAGATCACATTAAATGGTATCACATGTTATTAGGGAATATTCATTTTAATCACCAACTTTCATTGTAGCCTAAAATAATTTTCTGACATTTTACCTTATATTGTATCATATTTTTTTTTATCTAAATTATATACAAATACCCTTTTATATATCTTAAAAACACATTTTTGAATTTATAATTAACATCATTTTATATTACATCATATGTAATATTTTTTGAAAACACCAAACAAAACTACATTTGGATAAAATTGTAAATCACATTTATTGAATATCTCTATATAAAACCCAATACAAATTTAGTCTAACACAACGTGTAACCCCATGGACCTTTATATCATTGAAAAATGTTATGAGGACCTATATGAATAAATTTAATTAAATGGAATCCTTTATTAAAGTAATCAATAAGAAGATTAATTGGTTAGAAGAATTACCATCTTATTTGAGTCCTCTTCTTGAGAGATATTATAATAAAATCCCTTATTTATGAACCATTTAATTAACTCTCACTTTTAATAAATTTATCTTGGCCTATTTGGACATGAAATCCAACCTTAAAAAACATATATCTCTATACAAGTACCTTCCATCTACATCATATGAAAGTATAAATTTTTATATGAACCCCTTATCTAGGTTAAAAGGTGACCATGGAGAATATGTTGTATTTCAATCTCATCTATCCTCATCATATTTTCTCGACCCCATGAGTATAGACATTCCAGGAAAATAATTTATTATATATAATTAATCTTGTCAATGAGAACATCACATGTCTGTCATCAATGTATATAAGAATGCCTGATAGACCTTTTATGTATGGACATATATTTCCTCAGTAAATCCCAATTGAGGGAATATATACCACAGACATTGTAAAAGAACACAATTCCTATGTTGATTGATCTCTAACTGATGATGATATAATCAACATACCCAACTACCCCTTTTTATTTAATCCCTAAGGAATGTGTATGAACTATATCAATGTTTTAAGGCTATTATTTTAGGTACCTCACAAACCTCACGTAGTGTGGAATCCAATTATAATCTTGGATCTCATAATAATCAAAATACATAGTGTGTGACACTCTATGGGGTATACATATTGGTTTATATAGTACACAAAACTTATTTTGAGGTTCATGCTCATACCAAGAAGGTCCACGATCCAGTCATAATTGGTCCAATGAAATATTTTATTAAGCAAAATAAAAAGATATTTAGGTAACAAACGGAGTATTACAAGACAAAATGAATTGTGTGTAACGCGGTATATGTGATTTTTTATCATTATACTAGAATCACACTAACTCAAACCTTACCCTTTAATCAAAACATTAAATACAACATGATGAATATCGATTAGTGACACATCAAAGACATATTTCGAGTGGTTAATTATTGTTACACTTCATGAAATGTATCTCAATATATTCATAAAAATAATTAATTTGAACAAATGATAATGTATAGACTGTTTTTTATATTATTTAATACATTTAAACATTTAACACTCTTTAATATTATATTAATAAAACCATATATAAGAACCTCTATAACATAGCACATAAGAGAGAAAAAAATATCTTCTTTCTGTTTGATGTGCAATATGGGTTTTTTACGTATCAAATATCTTTGTAATTTCTACCGCATAACAATGTGATCATATGATAAAACACTCTCATAACTCTTTATAGAGTAAAATATATAAAGAAATATAGTTTGAATAATGGTATGACAAATTAATCATATTCCTATTCTTAACAACATGAACATATTCATAATCCTTAAATATATATCAGCCAATGTTATTACGTTAACAAATTATGTTTTATCTATAGAAAAAATTTTATCTTCACCATCATAATGATCCTTTCCAATATAGTAGAGAAAACGTTAACCCTGAAACCATCTACTAACAAATGTAACTCTTTAAAGTTCCACTTACCAATTTATAATAATTTTTATTTGGATAAAGAAAAATTCACATTTTTATAAAATTTAATGTAAATATTTACATAATTCATTATCTCTTTACCCTAAAATCTGTTTTTATATTTAGTGAAATTCACTTTCATGTTTTCCTTCCATTATATTTTATTTTTAAACATTGAAATTACTTAATTTTAAGCATACTCAAACTAGTCATCTAGAAACTATATTTTTTTAATAATATCATTCATAGTACCAAAAAACTCATTTTTCTTTATAAAATTAATTTTATTTCCATTAGTGGTAATATTTAAAAAACAAACTATTATTTTCATATCATATATAGTGTTCTATGTGTTTAAAATTTTAATTGAAATAATACATTATATTATATTCTACAGTTGGTGGTGAAATTATATTCCTTAATATTCTTAGATAAAAAAAAAATTATATTGAATAATATTTCCATATCTATGTATCCTCATCAAAATATGTTATAGAATTCAGATCATTCACAACATTGTATATCAAAACCACCATCACATTTAATTGATACTAAAACATTTTTTAAAAACCACAATCCGTATCACATAATATGTGAACTGATATAATAATATCAAAATATTTATCATAGTCCCCAATATTTGATTTATCCAATTCCTAAAGGGAATTTTTTTAATATACCCTTGATCTACCATTGAAGTACAAAATTTATTCTTTCAACATCAGATCATTCATTATATATAACATCTTATATATTTTAAACACACAAATTTTCTCATATATACTATATAATAAAAGAATAAAACTCTAAAACATCAATACATAATGAGGAATCTCCCTAAGGTTAATTGAAACTCTTCATATATTATTGATAGTTCATTCTCCAATGGATAGGTTTTTCATAATGTAAGAACTTAAGACATTCCTTTTCTTCTGTTTAATAGGAATTATAGACTATCCAAGACAACCCTTATGGTATATTTGAAAAAAATACCTTTATAAATGTACACAATAATTACAGAACATGATCTTGGACCTCCCATTTCTGTCTTACCAATCAGAAATATATTATGGAAATTTTGCAAAAAAACTGTCAACGCATTCATTTTATAGTTTATAAATAACTATCTGAACCTAAATAGTCTTGATTTTATACTGAAGTTCATGACTAAATACAAACAAAGTGGTGATAAAAATCTATCTAAGACATTGACAAAACAAATAAAATTATGTTTATGACTTGACACTGATGTTCCTTGTAACATGTTACAAAAAAAGAGATCCTTTGACACCACATACCTCTCATGCATTTCTTTTTTTTTTGACAGATACTTTTTAGGTTGTCTATCCTCATAGAAGTATCTATGTTATCATGTTTCTTTTACAACATAGATTCCATTGATTGAATAACGAGATTATTAGATTCTAATTAATTCTTTATATTATTATCATAGAAATATAAATCTATTTATTGAATATATTAACGTGTATATTTCTCAGGAGAGGCATTCTCTAACACACAAAAATATCCTTCTTCATTAATATATATTGATATGTTTTGATACTAGTCAATAAAAAAACTAATATTAGGTTTTAAATTATCATTTGTAAATCTCAATTACATTCATATAGATGATGATGATTCCACTATCTACAAAAAATGTTTCACTAGAAGTGTATAATATATTATATTCAATAAATAAAGAATTTTTTAATATTGGTTACCAATAAAATGTTGAACTTCATTGAATTCATAATATTCAGTAGTGGACCATGATCCATATTTTAATATGAAATGGGTATTCATTTTTTACCTTTAACCAAATAGATATTTTGGTAGTTCATCATCCTGATCAAATCATATAAGACATGTTGATGGTTTAGAGAATAAATAATTATCCAAACCAATATATAGATACACTCAAAACCATTCATCTGGTATCCATTATATGGGATTCCAAACTATGTGTAACATAAATATCATATTGAGATTTGGTTACCTAATTAAAAGGGTCATCTATTTCCACCATCCCATTCAAAAGTTAATCCATGTGCACCATGTGTTAGTATAACGTTTTTGATTGAATGATTGAGGTCTTTATATGGGGTTTTTTATGGAATATTACATTTATAATTTTAATTGGAATTTATCTTCACCATATAATATGATGTAGTTATTTTTATGTGTGAATTATTCAAGTAATTTAATTTGTAAACCTATTACTTTTACCAAATCAATATATTCGAACCATATGTATGTGTAACTCATTACACAAATAAATACATATGTTATTAGACCAAATCAAAGAACAATTATATCGGCACCTCCCCAAATTTTTCACATGCCTATGGTATACGAAGAGATTTCATTTATGTATTTTAATTAAATAAGATCAATAATACCTATGTGAGTAAGCATGGACAATAGATAGTTAACCCCAAATATCATAGAACAAAGAATAAGACACCATCATAAAGGGAAGTCGAACCCAAAATTACCTATACCCATGTATAATTTCATCCAGAGAGAACAAAATTTCCTTACAATTCTAATAAATAATTTGTGTAAAACATAATTAACTATTTAATTAAATATAAGAAGGAAATATTGGACAAGTTCTAGATATAAGAGAACTACATCTAGTATCACAACAAGAATTTAACTACATATATGTAGGTTTAATTATTTATAGAAGAAATTTGACAATTAAAATAAAACATCAATTCATTCATAATATAGTAGTAATATCTATGAATTCAAAAGGGAAAACAAATAAATGAATTATTCATGAATTTAAACATTATATAAATATTTAATATAGATATATATAAACACAATATAATTTTAAACACAACATAATTTCGTAATATTGATATTTTGTAATTGTATAAATATAAACATGTTATATTTGTTCCATAATATGATCTCCATCATAAAATTTTTATATTAAATACTCTTTAAATATAGGATATTTTATGAAATATAAACATGTTATATTTCAATTGGTATAAAATATTTTACACAATATAAATAACATATATTTCATATAATTTTATAATGTGACAAAATAATTTAAAAAGTCATTTGATGAGGCCTCTTAATTGGGTCAATTGAAATTAAAAATCATGAAAAATTCATAATTTTAAATATAAACACTTTATAATATTCCCTAGTTTGGTAATATATATCCCATTTATAAATTATAGTTTTATGTTCAATATAAAAATATTATATCTAAATTATAACTCATGAATTATATTTTGGAAATGGTATTTCAACATTATCACTTCATATGTATTGATATTTATTTAAAAAATTTATACAAACAAATTATTAATAAATTATATTCAATTTATAAGAAAATAGTATATAAGATCTGTTTATAAATAAATAAATATGTTGAAATAATATTTACTCAGGTTTATATGAATTTTATAAACCATATGAATCAATTCATAAATTTAATTTTGATAAAAAAATATCTTTTCAAATCCTATTTAACAATATAAATAGTGTCATATTATATGATTGATATGGATTATAGTTCTCAATCCATTCGTTGTTGCTAGTCATATTATATAACAAATAATCCAAACATCACTTATTATTACCATCATACATAAGGATTTTTCTCATCCGTGGAAATGGAATGAATCTTTTGTATTAGGCCAGAAACCTTATGTATTAATGAAATTATCCTTGTATATCAATTGAAATTTACAATTCACGTTGATAGAACTATAATGAGACAAAACTTTATTTTGGACCTTCGTCATAGTGTTATCATCATATAAAATATCATAATGTCATATGATCAGACTAATACAATAGTTTGGGAATTTTACTGAGTCATTGACTATGATATCAATACCAAAATCTTCCATACAATCTATAAGAACAAACTACTCTATCATATTTGGTGACAGAGAAAAATACATGTAGTATTATTTAAAAACATTCATTTCACTATGATTTCAAGGCACCAAAAACATGGTATGTCTTTGATACAACTAAAATGTTTCTAAGGAATGATTCAAAATTAATCATTTTAGTAGAAACATTTGTAAACTATAAAACCAAATATTATCATGCATTTGAAATTGAAATCATATGAAATGAACATTGTGTACCATAAACAGAACTACATTTCTATCACTTAATTTTTTAATTCCATTATATATATCACTATGTAACAACCAAAAGGATCTTCCCAATGATTTATATCTATGGGTTTCATCTAATCACCCAAATATATTGGGAAGAACCTTTTGAACCTCCACGGTATGGTATTGTCTTTTTCTACAAAGGATGATGGGATATGAATGTTTTTGGAGGTAATGATTTTCATGAAGATATTTTTCATGATTTCACACATTTTTAAAAAAATCATATAATGAACAATTTTATATAGGTTATACAGATGCTATACAATTTTATGAATGTACTTATGCAATTCATAAATGGTTGATCAATTCCTTTAGTACCATCTCATTTAACCATCACCTAATCACTATAAAATAATTTTCATATTATGAACTGACTATTCAATAATAGACTATAAGTATGAGGTTTGAATATTACCACTTTAATGTTAATATTTCTAATCAATTCATGGTTGTTCCAAATGAATCAAACCATTTTATTAAATACACTACAAATAAACCATGTTATACAATATGGCATGCTCAATTAGCATTCATATGATATCCATATAGCATAATATATGATATTCCTAAAGGATTAAGAATAAGATTTGTTTTCATATATTTGTAATACACTATAACACACCATATCACACTATACTATATCATATATATTGAGGAAATTTTCCATTCACACTCTATAATGAACGTTGTGACATATATACAGATTATAAGATTTTTAATTGAAAATTCACATAGAAGGATATTAACACGAATCAATGGATATGGTTAGCTTTATTTAATGTATATGATTACCCAATTCACAAACTCTATAAGAATGAAATTAATTTAGATGGTTCACATAAAAGAAGGGAACCTACTACTATATTAATGATGAGAATTGATGAAGATACAATATTTATTAATATGTAAACAAATTATATTAAAATAATAATGATATGAATGGTATCCTAATATCATAAAATGATTTCCCAACCAACCATACAAAATAAATGAAATAAGGTATACAATAATGATTTGGATTTATAAGGGATGGTGATAGAAAATATGAATGGGAACATTCCTGAATTCAACATTAATAATTATTGGTAAATTTTATTGAGAATTATATTATGAATTACAACAACACTATAGGTAATATTTAGGATATTTGATAATGAATAGAACATTTTTTTTATAATCCAAAAAACTGCAAATATGTATTGAGATATTTTAGAGTATTGGTGGAGAACATAAATAATTAAATTTCACAGTAAAACATGAAGTTATTGGTATATTAGTAACATGAGAAAGGGATTTTTATTTCAAATGGCATGATGAAACCATTAACCAAAAAAGAAAAAAATAATAGAACAAAACGATGGACTATATTATGGTTCTTTCAAAGTCATCTAGAGGATACAAAATAACAAGAGTTTTGATGTATAGAATTACCAACACTACTCAATTAATTTCCATTTGGGAAGGATTTTTTATCAATAAACTTTTTATGATATATTTTAAGTATGAAATAAGTCTACATGGGACACCAATTTTAATCATGTATGATCTATATATATGGTACAATATAAAAACATGTGTTTTAAAATATGTGGTTTTTACTGGGGTTTTTTAATTTTTTTCAATTATTGGATTGGATGAATTAAAAACCAAGGTACAAAATGATGTTCTAGGAGTTGTATCCTATTATGGTGATGTTAACAGGCTTGTATAAAAGGTTGAGGAATATCATGGGTGGCTCGAACGGTTTCAGGAGCACCGAACCAGGAATCTCAATTTAAAAAAAAAGTTGTAAATAGAACACTATTCGTTTGATAACCATGTGGCCCACATAGGGTAAAACTATGGCTTAATTCAAGTGGAAAGAGGATATCACATGGTCTGTGCATTTTTAGGGTAACCCTGTAGGAAAAATTGTGCGAGGAATGTTTCTTAGAGAGGGAGTTCCTTACGGTTGGTGTACAGTTTGTCAAATTATGTGGGTTAAACCATGCAGATGGGCCTTTTTAATGCATTAAGATAATTTTAATTAATATAAAAGTAAAAATTAAAACATAAAATCACCCATCCACCCTCTCATCTGTGATGCATCTAGGCCGGGGTCTTCACCCTTTGACGCGCGACTCCCCTCAACCAAGTCTCCCTCCAATCATTATTTTTTCATCTTATTCTCTTATGGATTCTCCTATGGATCATTAAGGTTGGTCATTTGTCCTTTCTTATATTCATTTTTGGCTATTTCTATGTCTCCTCGATGTCATTAAAGGGGGCATATAAATCTAGGATTTGGTGATATCCTGGATTTTAGATTTCCTATTGGTTGTAGGTTCTGTGGATGGTGTCTTGGGACCCGTTGGTCTGCTTTCTGAAAATCTCTAATGAAGGAGAGGTACATTAGGCCGATTTGGTCCATCGTTGTAATGTTAAGGTAAGGGTTTACACAAATAATTTTTTTTCACGCCCTCTATTTAGGGTTTACTAGTGTTTATGAGAACCAATGAAATTGATGTAGGTAGATACGATCAATTCCATGTGTGCACACACATTTTTACCTAGTATGAATATATATATATCATCCTTTTGTGGGTTCCCTCTCAGAATGGGGAACATGTACATTAGTTTAACAATATATAAATATAATTTTGTGTGTGTTTTTGGAAGTGTGTGTGGGTGAGCGGGATTCTTCTTGTGGTAGAAAGCTTTGTCTTGGACATCCTTTGAGGTAGGGTCCTTAACCTAGCCTTTAATTTAAAAAGTATAGTATTTTCTTGTTTTCTAATACTAATAACATGTACTAAAAACCAGTAATTATAATCCTATTTGTGTAAACTAATTTTTTAGAATATTGAATTACGTATTTGTAATAAAACCCCTCAATTAAGGTTTGCAACCATTAATCTAAAAATGTAGTGAGTAAAACTATTTATGTTTTCATAGCATCATGATGTTTTTTTCACTATGATTTATTAGTTAATTGAGGATTTTAAAAATAAAAAAATGTGGTTTTCTTTTCTTATAAATGGTTTTCCTCTTTTACGTATTTATGTACTTGGGTTAAATGGTTTTACAAAACATTAATGTGACATATGGGTGGGTAAACCCATGTGGTATGCTTGGGGATAATTGGTTACTTGAGTAAAAAGGCTCTATAGGTTGGATTGTAATGGATAACAGATTAATTGACAAATAATGGATAATGATTTGGTATACTCATTATATACCTAGAATGGAAAATGGATAAACAAGTAGGTAAACTCTTAGGATTTATTTAATTATGAAATAAGGGTATATGGGTGGGTATACCCACATGGAATGTTGTAAATGATATAAAACACTTGAGTGGAATACTCATATTGTGTGTGACATATGTGAAGCGTTATAATCACTATATGAATTTCTCTAGTTATAAGGGTGGGTATGCACTTATTTGTATCATTAAAGACACATATTGAATTGTGATGATGTGGGGTAAACCCATGGTAAATGATTAAACAAATGATATGTGTGGGTATACTCATATGGAGTTGGATTGTTATATGGTTTATATGAGGGTGTATATACATACGAAAAATGATGGAATGGTATATATGAGTGGGTATACTCATATGGTTAAATTTTTATGGTTGTTTGAGTGAATGAAAGTGTTGAACTCACCTGTTTTGATAATCTCAATCATGTATTCATATGTGTTGAAAATCCCAATTATGTTTTCATTCTATATGATATTTTTAAGTATCATTGATCTATACTTTAATTATTTCAAATCTATGATCAAACCAATAATAATCTTTAAAATAGTCTTTGAAATATGTTAATCCTCATTTATCGATGTTTATACAAGTTATAAATTGATTCTAACCCAATCGGATGTGTTCTGCATAAAACAGATAAGTAATCTGCCTATAGCTACTGATAAAGAGCTACCGGTAACCAGTCTACCGATAGACTTAGTCTACCGACAGACAGCTACCGATGTGCTTATAAATATTAGCTACTGACTTACAGACAGCTACCGATACAAATATAGAGCTACCGGTGTAAGTACAAATAGCTACCGATGGAATAAGAGTCACCGATGGACGAAGCTACTGACAGACTCACTGATCCATCAGACTCACCGATCCATCAGACTCACCGATGCATGGAGCTACCGATGCATGTACCTACCAACGCATGGAGCTACCGATAAACAAAGTCACCGATACAAGCATGTACCAACCGACGCATAGAGCCACCGATAGAGTCAAAGCAACTAATGACATTGAGCTACCGATGTTCAAGCTACCGATGTTCAAGCTACTGATGTTCAAGCTACCGATGTTCAAGCTACCGATGCTGATTACATACTGATCACTCGACTCACTATTTGAATTTCTTTATTTCCTATATTTAATCTATCTAACGGTCATATCATACATTTTAATGATTTGTCAAATATCTGATAAAGGTTGTCGGATGTCAGGAACCCGTACCTCGTACCTGCTGAAAAGAAATATCTTCTGTCCCCTGTTGGGAGATAAATACGAGAAGACTACGCTGCCCAAAAAAAGGAGCGAACTAGAGAAGTGTGTGGTGGATGATATATACCAAAAAACACAAGAAGAGAAAGGAGGATTTCCATCAAGAACACAGATAAGCTCATAGACAATCAAGTATACTCGAGAAGTGTTCTGTGCATATAAGAAGAACACTGAAGAACTTCAACTACTACATTTTCACTGACTGTGAACCTGGAGCATACGACACTCTGTTTCTCAAACAGAAACGAGAAGAGGACTCAGACTCACTTCTAGTCGAATCCAAAGGAGTCCAGAGCCATACTGAAATCACCAGAACCATCTCTAAACTCTACATCTCTTGTTCTGTGATTTATTATCATTCATTTCGAGCAGTGTGTGTTATCTTCAGTATCTAACACATACACTGTCTCCTGTACTCAAACTGAAGGATTTGAAAATCCTTAACAAACTCTTTCATTCTTTCTTTCCCACGAATAACAGTGGTAGAGGTCGTGTGTGACCTGGACAGCTTGTTGTTGTTGTGCTGTTTCCCACGAAGAACAGTGGTAGAGGTCTTGGACCTGGACAGTTGTAAACTATTGAACCCCGATCCAGGGTGTGGATCATTTTTATATAAACTTTTGAGAGGACTAAGTCTCAGCTTGAGACTGAACCTCTTGGTTACATTGTTGTGCCATCTCTTTCAAAGTTTTATTCCGCTGCTAATCACTTTAAAACCAATACTGTTTTTAAAGTTACTTTGATAATTAAATTAGAAAGTGTTTATGTTAAGTGTAGATTAGTATGTTAGTTTCAAAAGATAATCACACACTCCTGTGTTGATTAACTGGGAATTAATCAATCCCTTGAGAATCTAACAGAACCTCTACTTTAATATAAATTCACTACAGTTTAATTTATTATTTCATTTGGGGGTCTTTAAGACATTGTTTTTAAATACAGAAATTTTAATTGGTACTCAATTCACCCCCCTCTTGAGTAAACCACTCCGACCAACACTTGGTATCAGAGGTTGAAAATACTTTCTAAAGTACTCTTCTTTTGAACTGTGATTTTAGTTGTATTTTAAAGTTCTTAAAATTTCTGTTATATCTAAATTTTTATCTCTTTAAAATTTTCTCATCATGGACAATAGACTTGAGGGTGCTGTTACTAACCGGCCACCTTTCTTCAATGGAACTAATTATTCTCAGTGGAAACTGAAAATGAAAATTCATCTAGAAAGCATAGGTTTTGATATTTGGACAGCTATTGAATCAGAATACAAAATGCCTACTACTGCTAGATCTACTTGGGATGAACCTACAAATACTGCTTACAATAACAATTGTAAAGCTATGAATGCCTTGTACTGTTCTCTAGGAGATGAAGAGTTTAATAGAATTTCTGCTTGTAAAACTGCTTATGAAATTTGGGATACCTTAGCTGTTTCTCATGAAGGAACAACTAATGTGAAAGAAATGAGATTGAACACTTATACTATCAAGAATGATAATTTTAAAATGAAGCCTGATGAACTCATTTCTGACATGTATCCCAGGTTCAATGAAATTGTCAATACAATGATCTCGCTGGGAAAGGATGTCTCATCGAAGGAACAAATTATGAGAATTTTGAGGTGTCTACCTGATAGATGGAGAGGCACATCTGTATCAATCAGAGAATCATGTGACATAGCTGCTCTACCTGTCAAGGAACTAATTGGAAAGCTGATGATGTATGAAGAAGAGCTTAAAGTAAAAAAAGAGGAAGAAAATGAACCTGCAAGAAAGTCTGTTTCTTTCAAATCCTCATCTTCAAAGAATAAGGACAAAGAAAAGCTTCAAGCTGTAATTGAAAGTTCAAGTTGTGAATACAGTGAAAGTGATTCTGACAGTGATGATGAGATGGCTCACATTGCTAGAAGATTTAAGAAATTTTATAGGAAAAAGAATTTCTTCAGAAAAACAAATTATAAGGGTAAGTATAATCACCAAGGCAAATGGAAAAAGAATTGGAAGAAGAATGACAAGTCAGATGATGTTGTCTGCTATGAGTGCAAGAGAAAAGGACACATTAAAGCCGACTGTCCAAAGCTGAAATATAAAAAGAAATATGAATATAAGGACAATAAGTTTAAGAAAGACATGAAGGCTACTTGGAGTGCTTCAGAAGACAGCACAAGTGGAGCTGAATCTTCAGACTCTGAAAGGAATCGAGCCAACATGTGTTTTATGACAAACACTTCTGAGGTAACTGCTGAAACTCCTGCTTCAAATTTATATTATTCTGGAGATGATTCTGAAGGTGATAACATGTCTAAATCTGAACTGTTTGAATACTGTGATATGCTGGAAGAGACATGTAATGAACTTAAGGATAAGTACAAGTCATTAAAGAAACAACATGCTCTCACCACTACAGTTAAAACCGAACTCACCATTGAAAAAGAGAAGAATGCTCAGTTGCTTAAAGAGAACACTGAACTGAAACTATCTAATGAGAAACTCAAGAAAGACTTAGAGAAGTTCACCAATGGAAAAAATACACTAACACAGATGCTAGGAAAGCAAGTAGCACCTAAATATACTACTGGTATAGGATACCAACCTGGACAAAGGAAAATTGCCAAAACAAGATTCATTTCTAAATCTGGACAGAATGAAGGTAATTCTAGAACTTCATATGCTTCAACCAGTTATATACATAGCTATGGATCTAATAAAGTTTATCTTTCAAAGCATGTCAATTCTAAAAATTATATGAGACCCATTAGACAAATATGGGTACCTAAAGTGTTATTGGCTAATCTGTCTGGACGCAAGAAAATCTGGGTACCAAAATCATCTCCCATCTAAATCTGTTTTGTAGGGAACTTGCTTGAAGAGCTCCTGTATAGAGACGTGGTATTTGGACAGTGGATGTTCAAGACATATGTCAGGATACTTCTCTTGTTTCAAGAGTTTAATAAAAGTTGATGGAGGCTTTGTCACCTTTGGTGATAATTCAAAAGGAAAAATCATCGGCCTAGGCCAGATTGGTAACACTGATTCAATTTTGATCTCTAAAGTTTTATTTGTTGATGGCCTTAAATAGAATCTATTAAGTATTTCTCAGTTATGTGATGATGGTTTTCATGTTAAATTTGAAAATGATTCTTGCAAAGTTTTTAATTCTAAGAATGTTTTGGTATTTTCTGCCTTAACAAATGAAAATTTTTATGCTGTTAATCTGAATTCTTTAGCTAAGCAGAATATTACTTGTTTGAATGCTTTTCATAAAGAATCTTGGCTATGGCACAGAAGATTAGGACATTGCAACATTCACTCACTTAGAAAACTTTCTAGGAATAACCTAGTTAGAGACCTACCTAAGTTAGAATTCCCAAATGATAGAGTGTGTAACCCCTGTCAAAAGGGAAAACAACACAAAGTTTCTTTTAAATCAAAGAAAGAAGTTTCAACTTATCAACCACTTGAATTGGTTCACATGGATTTGTTTGGACCATCAAGAGTTTCTAGTTTAAATGGGAAGCACTATGTTTATGTTCTTGTAGATGACTTTTCTAGATATACTTGGGTATATTTTCTAGCTCACAAAAGTGAAGCTTGTTCTTACTTTGTCAAATACTCCAAGTCTGTAGAGAACCTTAGTGGACTTAAGATTAAAACCCAGAGGAGTGATCATGGTCGTGAGTTTGAAAATCAAGATTTTTAATCTTATTGCTCACACAATGGCTATACTCATAACTTCTCTGCCCCTAGAACACCCCAACAGAATGGTGTAGTAGAAAGAAGAAACCGAACCCTTCAAGAAATTTCTAGAACCATGCTCAATGAATATGACTTGCCTATTTATTTTTGGGCTGAAGCTGTAAATACAGCTTGTTATGTCATTAATAGAGTCTTAATAAGACCAGTTCTTAAGAAAACCCCTTATGAATTGTGGAACAATAGAAAGCCTAAGGTTAATTACTTTAAAGTTTTTGGTTGCAAAGTATTTATTCTGAATACTAAAGATAATCTGGATAAGTTTGCTTCCAAAAGTGATGAAGGAATTTTTCTGGGTTACTCTATTTCAAGTAAAGCCTATAGAGTATTCAATAAGAAAACCAAATGTGTGGAAGAATCTGTTAACATCAAGTTTGATGAAACTGATCCACATGAGCCTAAAAACTCTCTTGAGAATCTTGAAGAAGATTTGCCTATTCTGGACCTTAATGATAAATCTAAAGAACCTGTTATAAAAGTATCCAATTCTGGACTTTCTCCAGAATCTGCTTCTGTTGAACCCGAACCTATAGATGAACCTGAAATTTCTAGTCCAACCTTTACCAGATCAACGAGGATTCTAAAGAATCATCCTTTAGAAGCTGTTGTTGGTAATCTTGATAGAGGAACACAAACTAGAGCTTCTCTAAGAAACCAGGTTGAACATCAAGCCTTTCTTTCACAGCTAGAACCCAAAAATATCAATGATGCTATCAATGATGAATTCTGGGTAATAGCTATGCAGGAATAATTAAATCAGTTTGAAAGAAATAAAGACTGGGAATTAGTTGACCGACCTAAGGACACTTTGACAATAGGCACAAAATGGGTTTTTAGAAATAAAGTAGATGAATCTGGAAATATAGTTAGAAACAAAGCTAGACTAGTTGAACAATGATACAGTCAAGAAGAAGGCATAGACTATGAGGAAACTTTTTCACCTGTAGCTAGACTAGAAGCCATTAGGATCTTACTGGCATATGCTGCACATCTGGATTTCAAGTTATATCAAATAGATGTGAAAAGTTCATTTCTAAATGGTTTTATAATTGAAGATGTTTTTGTAGAAAAACCACCTGGATTTACTAACCCCCATTTTCCAAATCAAGTTTTTAAACTTTCTAAAGCTTTGTATGGTTTAAAACAAGCTCCAAGAGCTTGGTATGATAGACTTAGAAATTTCCTTATTTCAAAAGGTTTTACTAAAGGGATTGCTGATCCAACTCTTTTTATTAAAAGAATTTCTAAAGATGTTTTAGTTGTACAAATATATGTTGATGATATTATTTTTGGATCTTCTAAACACTCTTTATGTACTGATTTTTCAAAAAGTATGCAAAATGAATTTGAAATGAGCTTAATGGGAGAGCTTAAGTACTTTCTTGGATTTCAAGTATTTCAAAATGAAAATGGTATTGTTTTGAATCAAAGTAAATATACAAAGGATCTTTTAAAACGTTTTGGTATGAATAGTATCAAGGAAAGTGAAACTCCTATGAGTACTACCTGTAAATTGGATGCAGATGAAACTGGGAAACCAGTTGATCAAACAAATTACAGAGTTATGATTGGTAGTTTACTTTATCTTACTGCTAGTCGACCTGATATTATGTTTCGTGTGTGTATGTGTTCTATATTTCAAGCTAATCCAAAAGAATCTCATTTGCTTGCTGTTAAAAGAATTTTTAAATATCTCAAACACACGGTTAACTTAGGTTTGTTTTACCCAAAAGGACAATCCTTTGAGTTAATGAGTTATTCAGATGCTGACTTTGCTGGTTGTAAGTTAGATAGAAAAAGCACATCTGGAACATGTCATTTTCTTGGAAAATCCTTAGTTTCTTGGTGTAGTAAGAAACAGAACTCAGTTGCATTATCTACTGCCGAAGCAGAATATATAGCTACTGGTAGTTGTTGTGCACAAATTCTGTGGATGAAACACAATTTTTTGGACTATGGATATGTTTTTAAACATGTTTCAATCAACTGTGATAACACCAGTGCAATAAACATCTCTAAGAATCCTGTATCTCACTCTAGAACCAAACACATAGATGTAAGACACCATTTACTAAGAGATCACTATCAAAAAGGTGATATTTCTCTAGAATTTATTGGCACTGAACATCAATTGGATGATGTTTTCACTAAACCTTTAAGTTCGGATAGGCTAAGTTACATAAGACACGAACTGGGAATGTTTAATCACAACCGGTGTGAAAATCCTCACTGATGTGAAATTCTCACCGACGTGAAAATCCTCACCGATGTGAAATTCTCACCGATGTGAAAATTCTCACTGATGTAAGTTTCTCACCGACGTGAAAATCCTCACCGATGTGAAATTCTCACCGACGTGAAAATTCTCACTGATGTAAGTTTCTCACCGACGTAGAAATTCTCACCGATTTGTTTTTCTCACCGATGATTAACTCACACCAATTCAATGTTTTTAAAACATCTGTCTGTCGCCAAGAATACGAATCGTTTTATATTAATTTTATTACTCTATTTCAGTCTTTTATTTGGAATTCCTAAATGATAAAACTAAGACTAAGCCACTTCTTACCTCACCGAGCTCAAAATCCCTCACCTTCGAACCTTAGCTCCCAAATCGACCAAGAACCCTAAACCCGTGATGGCAAAAACCAAGCTTCCTATCGTCAGAGATGAAATTGTAGAACCAAATGCTAAGAAGCAGAAGACACAGCATAAAGCCAGTGTTAGTGAAGTCAAAACTAGATCGGGAAGGCGACCAGTGAATCCTCACTTGTAGAATAGAGACATAGTAATCGAGAAGGAACTGTGCGTGGAATGGCTACTGCCTAGCAAATCCTTAGTACTCGAGATTCTGGAAGACTAGAAATGGGTGGATTGTTTCTCGAATAACAATGGCCCATACTACCCAAAGTTGGTAAAACAGTTCTATGAGTTTGTAACCTTTGAGAAGTCTGAGAATGAGAATCGAGTAAGCTCTTTTGTAAATGGAAAAGAGATGTCTTTTTCTTCAGTAGAGTGGGCTGAGAGTTTGAAAGTACCACATGAAGGTGTCTCTGGGTATGTATGAAGAGCAATGCCACCTAGTAGTGATATCTTTGATTATGAAACCGCCTTACAAGAACTGACTGGTAATGGGAATCAAAGGCAAGTGGTTGCTTATAAATGGATGGAGAGAATCGACTGCTTTTCAAGTTTGTTCAGCATGTGTTGATACCGAGGAGAGGAGATTTTGCAAATCTGAGATATCAAGATATCTATCTTCTTCATTTTCTAAGACATGGTGTAAAAATCAATCTGTACAGATTGTTGATGCTTCAAATGGAAGACATGATTAGACCAAAGTCAAAGACCAATGCTTTGTTCTTTGCCAAGCTGATTTCTGTGATGATAAAAGTGAAAGGAATAGCTGAGTCTCAGGATGAGACAGTTGTAGTCAAGAACAATTTCTACATCACCTCGACTGTTTGTAAGTATATGAAAATTAACTGGAACCCATGGAAGGGAGAATGGGTCAGTGATGATCAGAAGATTTATGATAGATTTAATCCTGTGGATCATCCCTCAAGACCAAAGGATGAGAGAGATCTGAGTCTGAGACCTGATGAAGAGGAACCTGTTTATAGTGATGAAACAGAAGAAGAAGAAGAAGAAGAAACTCCCATGGATGTTGGTGGAGATCCAGACTTGCCCCCAAGTCCTGTTGCAGAATTGGTCTATTCTAGGAAAGGAAAGGTAGAGGAAATTGTATCTACTCATGAGGAAGACCAGTCTGTACCTCACCAAGAAGAAGAGGAAAAGGAAAATGTATCTTAATTGTCTGCTTCTGGTAGTTTTAGTATGAGCCCTTTGATTGGGAACTCAGCTATGCCTGCTGATGAAGTAGAAAGAGTTACAGAAGAAGCTTTACCTGTATCAGAAGATCTTCTAGATACTACACCTGTAGAACTTGTAGTAGAAGATTCTGATGAAGAGAATGCATCACCAAATGCTGTTGTGATACATGAGAATGCACCCATTGAGGGGGAGAATCATTCTGTTCTTGGAAAAGTTACAGTAGCTGTTGAGCTTGGAGACTGGGTAGAAGACCCAGGGTTTATAGTCTGTGGATTGGATTATCCAGATTCAGATAATGAGATGTCGGTGAATAGACCGAAGACCAATTATGATCTTGCTACTGAGTTGTTCCCAGATGATGTGGTCAGATTTCATGATTTGAATAAGCTGAAAGAGGACCTCAAAACCAGTTTTGTTGAAGAAGTAAAGTTAATGGAAACCTCTCTTTCATCCTCAATTAATTCAATAATGACTACTTCTGTAGTTAATTTGGCCTCAGCAAGGGGATCTGCTGCAGTTGTCTCAAGTGATTTTGTCTCTAAATCTGATCTTGAATCCATGAAGAATGAGCTGAAAAAGTCATTCACTGAATCAGTTGCTGAGATGAAGCAAAGCTTTTATGAAGAAATGAAAATGTTAGAGAGATCCTTCGAGCTATCTCTAGCTTTTAATTTATCTTCTTTTATGTCTGAGCTTATGGAAGAAATGAAAGAGTGCCAGACTCAGTCTTCTAGAATCGAAGCTGATCTTGAAGCTCTCAAGACATCAGTTGTTGCTTTGGATTCCTATATGAGCTCCAAGTCTCAAGCTGACAAGGAACTAGCCTATGTGAAGAGTGTAGTAAGCCAGTTTGTCTCAGTGTTTGAAAGTTTCAAAACCTCGGTGAAGGATCATGTTCAATTGAAAGACTCTCAAGTTCAAAGCCTAATCAGTGGTTTGTCTAAGAGTTTCAAAGAAACTGTTTCCTTCTCTCTTGGACCTCTCACATCCAAATTATCAGTTGACCTGAATCAAGTTCGAGAAATGTTGAAGGAGGATATTGGTTCTATTTCAACCAGTGGCTCTATGGACTCATCAGAGTTGAGTCGAGTGGTGCATTCTACAAGAGATTCTGCCAGAGAAATCATGAAGATTGTTCAAGATTATATGAGAGAAGCCTCTGCCTCTCAGGAAGCCATTAAGAGCAATGTGGACCACTACTTCACCAAAATTTTCACCAAGCATCAACTCGAACATCACTTCAAGCTAATGTTGGAACACATGAAGCTCCCTCCAGTCACTCAAGCTTTCAGAGAACAAGTGAGAAAGCTAAGAGAACTGACTCCTGCCTTAGAGAAATTCATGGAGAACAAAGATGATTTCATCTCTTTTATGGAAAGAGGAGGAGGAATTATTATGGATTTTAGAAATTTGTTGCTGCCCTTCTTGCATGTTGATGCCAGACCAGTAATCATCCCTCCTGCTTTGCCTGCTTCTGCCTCAGCTGCTTCCACAGTCCAGCTGACTCCTGCTCAAGCTATTCGCAGCCTCACACCGATGATCACCCAAAGATCATCAACCTACAGGCCTGACTCTGTGTCAGTGGCCCAGCCTCCTTTGAACTTTTCTGGGATTCCAAAACCTTCACCTACATCCTCACCACCCGAACCTTCTTCTGATCCCAAAGGAAAATCTCACGTGGAAGAGGTGGAATGATCCAGTGGCCAAGATTTTTGATAGGAATTCCTTTGTATTCTGTTTTTGTACTTTTTGACTACTCTAATACAGAACTCTTTTTACTTCTCATGTGTTATTTGTCTCCTATATATATATATATATATGCTTTCCCACTTTTTGATTATCACAAAGGGGGAGAATAATAAGGAGAATAAGGGGGAGAACAAAATGCGAGAATAAGGGGGAGACCAAGGAGAATGAAAAATATTTTCAATAGAGAAAAATAAGGAATAAGGGGAGACACTTTACCCTTCTTTTCATTTTTTCCCTCTGATACTTTATGTCTATTTAGTACCTTATGATTTTTACCTCTGATAACTTATGTCTATATCATACTATTTCTATTATCTCTGATGCTATTTTCAATAAGAAAATTGAACTCAATTTTATACTCTTTACCATCATTTTTTCACTATGTTAAATGCCCATATCATAAATTGTGATTATCAAAAAGGGGGAGATTGTTGACCTCACCTGTTTTGATAATATCAATCATGTATTCATATGTGTTGAAAATCCCAATTATGTTTTCATTCTATATGATATTTTTAAGTATCATTGATCTATACTTTAATTCTTTCAAATCTATGATCAAACCAATAATAATCTTTAAAATAGTATTTGAAATATGTTAATCATCATTTATCCATGTTTATACAAGTTATAAATTGATTCTAACCCAATCGGATGTGTTCTGCATAAAACAGATAAGTAATCTACCTATAGCTACTGATAAAGAGCTACCGGTAACCAGCCTACCGATAGACTTAGTCTACCGACAGACAGCTACCGATGTGCTTATAAATATAAGCTACTGACTTACAGACAGTTACCGATACAAATATAGAGCTACCGGTGTAAGTACAAATAGCTACCGATGGAATAAGAGTCACCGATGGACAAAGCTACTGACAGACTCACCGATCCATCAGACTCACCGATCCATCAGACTCACCGATGCATGGAGCTACCGATGCATGTACCTACCGACGCATGGAGCTACCGATAAAGAAAGTCACCGATACAAGAATGTACCAACCGACGCATAGAGCCACCGATAGAGTCAAAGCAACTAATGACATTGAGCTACCGATGTTCAAACTACCGATGTTCAAGCTACTGATGTTCAAGCTACCGATGTTCAAGCTACCGATGCTGATTACCTACCGATCACTCGACTTACTGTTTGAATTTCTTTATTTACTATATTTAATCTATCTAACGGTCATATCATACATTTTAATGATTTGTCAAATATCTGATAAAGGTTGTCGGATGTCAGGAACCCGTACCTCGTACCTGCTGAAAAGAAATCTCTTCTGTCCCCTGTTGGGAGATAAATACGAGAAGACTACGCTGCCCAAAAAAAGGAGCGAACTAGAGAAGTGCGTGGTGGATGATATATACCAAAAAACACAAGAAGAGAAAGGAGGAGTTCCATCAAGAACACAGAGAAGCTCATAGACAATCAAGTATACTCGAGAAGTGTTCTGTGCATATAAGAAGAACACTGAAGAACTTCAACTACTACATTTTCACTGACTCTGAACCTGGAGCATATGACACTCTGTTTCTCAAACAGAAACGAGAAGAGGACTCAGACTCACTTCTAGTCGAATCCAAAGGAGTCCAGAGCCATACTGAAATCACCAGAACCATCTCTAAACTCTACATCTCTTGTTCTGTTATTTATTATCATTAATTTCGAGCAGTGTGTGTTATCTGCAGTATCTAACACATACACTGTCTCCTGTACTCAAACTGAAGGATTTGAAAATCCTTACCAAACTCTTTCATTCTTTCTTTCCCATGAATAACAGTGGTAGAGGTCGTGTGTGACCTGGACAGCTGGTTGCTGTTGTACTGTTTCCCACGAAGAACAGTGGTAGAGGTCTTGGACCTGGATAGTTGTAAACTGTTGAACCCCGATCCAGGGTGTGGATCATTTTTATATAAACTTTTGAGAGGACTAAGTCTCGGCTTGAGACTGAACCTCTTGGTTACATTGTTGTGCCATCTCTTTCAAAGTTTTATTCCGCTGCTAATCACTTTAAAACCAATACGGTTTTTAAAGTTACTTTGATAATTAAATTAGCAAGTGTTTATGTTAAGTGTAGATTAGTAAGTTAGTTTCAAAAGATAATCACACACTCCTGTGTTGATTAACTGGGAATTAATCAATCCCTTGAGAATCTAACATAACCTCTACTTTAATATAAATTCACTACAGTTTAATTTATTATTTCATTTGGGGGTCTTTAAGACATTGTTTTTAAATACAGAAATTTTAATTGGTACTCAATTCACCCCCCTCTTGAGTAAACCACTCCGACCAACAGAAAGATATATTCCATGGACTACACTCCATTGATCTAGAACATGGTAGTGGACACCTTGGGTTTATGATACCCATTGGGTCTTGATTCTGTGGTATGGCTCAGGCCTTACTACCTCATGGATCATTGTTTCTTGGACTTGAAAAGGAAATGTCAGTACATATGCTACTTGGAATCTAACCAGTTCCAATACCTAGTTTTCACTGGGACACCCATGGGACTCAATGTGAATTCCTTGGACGAGTTACATGGATTCAGACATTTGTGGTCTATATTTGTTATGTGGGTGCCTTGATACATGAAACCTTGGATATGACCCTTCGTGTTGTACACATATTTATATGGAATGGCTGTGAGGTATGTGATACGACTGAATATAAGGATTGGTTGTGGTAAAATATGATGTTTGGTTATAAGGAAAGATTGTGATAGTATGAAATGTTTATATGAAGGGAAGGGTCAGGTTATTTTTTTTTGAAATAATTTTAGATGCCCTGTTATTGGAGTTTGACCATTTTTTGTAGGGATCCTTGTGGGGATTTGTTGGTGTAACTGTCTTAGAATTTTACATGCCATGGGAATTTCAAAATTTCATTTACTACATACATATTTACCTGCACACTGCCTGATTTAGATATTGAATATATTGTTTGGGACTTGATGCCTTGGGTACTGGCCTAGTGAGAAGTTACCTCACACCCTACTTGGATATTGTTGGAACTAGAGTATACTCTTCTAGTTTGCTAGATCGTGGAACAATGCTTTTGATTTTTTCAATTTTAAATGGGAGTTATGAGAAAAGAATTGAGTGGGAGCTCGGGATGCTCATGGAGATCACCATAGGGACCTTGTGTCTTTTCTTTATTCATGTACTCAAAGGTGAAACATGATGAATGATTTTCTACTTTCTAATTATGTAGCATCATTGGTATTCATTCATTGAATAAACTAGTGTATTCTATTTTCTATATTTTGTAGATATTGAAATCATCTATTTCATCTATGAATATTCCTTTATATCTCCTTTCGCTATTATGTGTTTCTTACTATTACTATTTTTTTACCACTATGCACTATGAATATGAGGGTATAGTCTCCCCAATGACTATAATTAAACTCTCTCTCTTAGTTGGAAGCCTTTGGAATATGGGGAGACATGCTTGAGGTTATGTGGTGACTGGTATGGATACCAGTTTACTGGTCATATCGGTCAGGACGATACAGAGTGGTGTCAGTGTTTTCTATTCCTTTGCCTTACTGTTTTGGGTGGGTAGACAGTATACTATTAATTTGTAGGATCTTTTTTGATAGTCATTCTTGGTGTTGATCATCCCACATACAACAAATAACCAAGTAGTAAGGGGTGGGAATTAATATTATAATGTTGAGGTTACAGTTTATTTGATTTCACCATAGGTGACTGGTTTTTTTGTTTCTACTTATTCAATTTGGAGGATTTGGAAATTTACCCTTAGTCTGGTATGGAATGGATGGATCATGGAATGCATCGTATTAGGCACACAAAAATTCACATTCCATACATATGACATGCCACGTAGTTTCATTAGTAACATGCCTACTAATATTGGTTGTTTTCCTTTTGTGTAATGCCATATTTTTTATTTTATTTAGCATTCTTAATTTTATAACATGTTTAGTAGATTATGTGCCATGTTTCTCCTTTTTTTATAATTTTTTTCTATTATGATATATTTTTTATGTTATAACATGTTTCTGTATTACTAGTTATGATAACATGCTAATGATATTTTTATAAAAAATGGTTGCATGGGTTGAAATTGTTTGGTTTCATTTATGAAAGGTGACAATTTCAATGGAAAGCTGTATAGGTTCTTTATAACTGAAAAAAGGGTAACATGTGTATTCGAACCATTTAATAGGGGCTTATAAAGTTAAACTTTAGAATATAATTGGATGTGATTTATGGGAGACAGATTCTAAAGGTAATGTTTGTGGGTGCCTTATCGATAGGTAGATAGACACCCATATGACTAAGCTATTGTATAACTATGTTGTGTTTGGGAATGGGTGTAAATGTAAAACTGTTGAGTTTTAATTTTAATTGGCTTATGTGAAAGTTGTTATGATTTGAGATTAAATGAATTTATATGATTAAATGGGAGCCAAATTCAACCCGTAATGTTTATGGGTGCTTTATGGATTGGTATATGGCCACTCATATCATTGGATCATTATGCGTGTGAGTATGTGATTTTGTGAAATGGTTTGCTAATTTCCAAATTCTGAACTAGACCCAAGTAGGTCAGTTGGGGCATGCTTTATGAAATGAACAGTTATTGAGTATCTTTCTTAAGAACTCAAGATGAATATATGGGACCCTCAAAGGTTGATGTTTTGGTTAAAAGGAATTTAGATTCTAAATTTCTTATTATTACCATGGGGAGTTGATTAAAACCATGTTCTTTTTTTTGAGAAATACTACATATGGGTTTTTTTAAAATTATTTCAAATGATTATGGTTGAAAGGAATTAATGAATGGATTAAAATTGGAACCTGATGCCATGTCATTTTTTTGAATCCCCACGGAGGGGTAGTCTGAAATGATTCATGTGGTATGCCTTGGAATTGAATCAAGATAATTATTCATATGATATTTCTTTAAGAATTATATTAAATGAAAATGGTAATTTTGATCCTAGTGAAATCTTAATTTCATGACTGAGAGATAGGGTATATGAGTATTCTTCATAAGGGGCTAGTATGTGGTTGGTAGAACCATTAGATTTTTAGATGCCTTTATTCAATTGTGGGATTTTTGACATTGGTTTTGTTTGGGTGATATTGTCCCTAGTATGAAATTTGGGATTTAAAAGTCACCCTTGTTCAGAGGGGTTTTCAATATACCATGACTCTTTATATGATAATAATCATCATGGAATTCTTGGTTCAGTAGGTTAGACATGCCTCATGCACGGTCAGTTGTTTTGAGGTCTCTTAACCCTCTCTTTGCATTAGTGACAGATTACTCGGAATGTCTTCATCCGAGTTAATGGTTTTATGAGATAATGTGCTATTGGATTTTTTGAACTAGGGGTTGTAAATGTTAACATATGCAGTAACCTTCAAGTGTTTGATGATGTAAGGAATTGGTTGAGTTCGGTTTAATCGTAAGATTTGTGCTTTTGAGTATGTTCAATTGTTAAATTTGGAGTACAGTGACTGCGGTGTAAGGTATGTTCATCGGAATTATTGGGAGTAATTTTGGGACCCTAGGGTTTTGACATGATGATTAGTTTAATTTTAGCTTCATTCCATATGTTTTAAGTAGTGATCATGGGTCAAGGAACATCACACGTGTGTTTAAGATGTTCGGATCTAGTGCACTTGTGAGTGGGTAGTCCTTCATTTCAAGAACAATGAATCTCCTAATATGGGTAGCATCACATCAGTTACTATGTAGGGGTCGATTCTCTCTTTGAAACACAACTTCAATGTGGTTAGTGGTATGTGAAAAACTTTTAGAAACTACACTTTATTTGTAATAGTTTTAATGGTAATGTTAAAAGAAAATGAATGCCTTGGGCGGTATAGGCATCGGGGTTTGGTTTATGATGCACCGATAGGTGAAGTAGGAATGTTATATAGAGTCGACTAGTAGTGGTTCGACTGATCTTCTTGGTTTACTCTTAGTGTTATCTTCGGAATGAGACTAGCATCTCCCCTATATTGACTTCATCCTGCAGGCACTAAAATAGTGTCAGTCTTATGCCATGCTAATGTTTCAAAATTCATAGGGATTAATAAGTGGTTGTTATCTAGTTTGTACAGAGGATGCATTGTACTTGGTATTATGACCTTACTCGTGCCAAAGAATGACAATTTTAGAATGACCTAGTGATAGGTTTTTTTGTAATGTTACCGGAATTTGGGTGAGGAATTCGGTGAGTGCACTTTTGTTATCTGGTGAATAACTTGAGCATGAAGGTATTGTTGTTATGTTTTGGAAATATCATCCATATAATCTAGGCATCTTTTAGAATGGTTTTCCTGAGATGATTTGGTTTATATCCCATTTACTCGGTCTTTATAGTGGTTAATGAAACTGTTTTAAAGAGAATGTAGCCATTTTATGGGAAAGTGTGGTTTATGGGTCGATGATGTATATCAAGGAAAGAATCTGTGGCTAGTATTTGTTGGTCGAATAAGATTTAGTAATTTCCATCGATGAAGTCTCTATTGTTTTCTCATATGAAATTGGGTTTTCCCAGTTAAAGAAGTCATGTGGGAAGCATTGCTATAACGCTTAGAAGATTCCCTTTTTTGAAATTCCAACGGTGGAGGATCCATGGTTTGGAATAGTCCATTAAAATCTAATACCCTTCAGGAAATGCATAAAATGGACGGATGGTAAAAGAGAAAATGAAGAAATTATTTCTCTTGTTATATGGGCCTGTTTATGCACAGTTTTGATGTTTCAGGATGGACTTTGAGATTTGGACAGTGTTTTAGAGGCATAAGAGCCTTAGGCTTATGGAATGGTTAAGGGTGTGTTTGGAGTTTGAAAAATAAATATGATTGTTTGAATGAACCCACATGACCTATATCGATTGGGTGATGTTTTTTTAGTTCCCTAGAGCATTTTGGGGACGATAAGTTTTAATGTGGATAGATTGTGGAAAACCGTGTTTTGGACCAAGTGGTTATTGTGATGGATTTTCAATTTTTTGGAATTTACCATATGGGAAAATTTTAAAACTGAGATTCAGAATGAATTTCTGAGAGTTTTTACCTATTAAGGTGATGTTATGGGGCTTTGGTAATGGCTATATGAGTTTTTCATGAGTCTTGATGGGTTTTGGGGCCACCAGACTAGAAAACTCGGTTTTTAAAGGGGTTGTAAAGGGTGCAAGGTTTTTTTGAAAACCGTGTGCCCCATAGGAGGTAACTTTTTGGATTTATTCTTTAGGAAATAGTTATTCACATGGCCTTTAAATAGTTAGTATAACTGTGTTTTGAAAACCCTGTGAGGGGTGTTTCTTAGACATGCGGTTCTGCATGGTTAGAGTACATTTTTCCAAACTGTGTAGGGTAAACCATTTGGATGGGTCTTCTTAATGAATTAGATTAATATCAATTAAAATAATATTATAAATTAAACATAAATTCACCCATCCTCCCCTCTCATATGCGATGCACTTAGGCATGGGTCTTGCCCCATTCGATGTGCGACACCCATCCACATTGGATCCCTCTGATCTTTATTTTTCATATCGATTCACATGTGGATTCTCCTCTAGATCATCATGGCGGGTCTTCTTCCCTCTCCTCTCTTAATTTATAGCCATTTCTCAATATCTACAGTTTCTAGAAATTGGGTGGTTGAACCTAGTTTTTGATGATATACTAGATTTTCAATTTCCTCTTGATTGTAGGTTGTATAAAGAGTGTCTTGGGACCCATTTGTTCATGTTCTATCAATTTCCACTGATTGAGGTCTGGTTTAGGCCCACTCATTCTTCCACTATCAATTTTAGGTAAGAGTTTATACAACTAATATTTTTACCACTAACATCTTAGGGTTTAGTGGGGTTTATGAGACACATGGAAATTAATGTAGGGAGTTGAGATCAATTATAGGGGTTTCACACATTTTTACCTAGTATGAATTTATATATGAGTGTGTGTGTCTGTCTATTTTTCTGTCTGTTTGTGTGTGTGTGTGTGTCCGTGTGTGCTTGTTTTTGTGTGTGTGTTTATACCTTCCATTTATAGGTTCCCTCATGGAACATGGAACATCCGCACCAGTTTAAGGATATATATACATATATATATATATGGATGTGTGTGAGGGTGAGTAAGTAGCTGGTTGAGTTAGAAATCCTTGGCTTGTCTATATGTAGGATCCATAATCGTGCCTTTAATTTTAAAAAGTGATATAATTTCTTATTTAATACTTTTTATTGTTTAGATTGAAATCTGGGAATCAACTGCCTATTTTTTAAAATGATTTTTAGAATACTAATTCATGTTTTTTAAATAAAACCCCTCATTCGAGGTCTGTTTCCTTCAAGCTAATAACATAGTGAGTAGACTATTTATGTTTTCTCAGCATGATTATGTGTTTATTCTCTATACATTTCTAGTTATTGGATGCTTTTGAACATAGAAAAATTTGTTTTTGATATCTAGGATATGTGTATCATACTTTTTGTGTTGACGCACTTGGGTTAAATGGTTTTACAAAACTAGAATAACACATATGGGTGGGTAATCCTATATGGTATTCTTGAGGATAATTGGTTAATTGAGTAGTAATAATTAATAGGATGGCCTGGAATGGTTTAAGGGATAATTGAACAATTATGGATTGTGGGTGGGTATATTAATTATATGCCTTGAATGGAAATTGGATAAAATAAGTAGGTAAAACCGTAGGATATATTCAATTATGAAATGATGGTAAATGGGTGGGTATACCCATATGGATTGTTTAAAAGTAAATAGAACACATGAGTGGTATAATCATGTTGTGTGTGACATATCTGAGTGGTATACTCACTAAGTGAATTGATATGGTTATAAGGGTTTGTATACCCTTATTTTTTATGTTTAAATCATCATATTGAATTGTGATGAATGGGAGGGTAATCCCATGGTAAATTGTTAAATAGATGATTTGAGTAGGTATACTCATATTTAATGGAATTGTTAGATGGTTTATATGACTGAGTATAATCATATGGAATATGATGGAATGGTTTATATGAGTGGGAGTACTCATATGGTTTGATTTGTTGAATGGTTTGAATGAATGATTGACATATTCCATGGACAGCTCTTCGTGGATCTGATACATGGCAGTGGACGCCTTAGGTTGATGATTCCCCAACGGTCTTGATTCCGTGGTACACCTAGGACCTTTCTACCCCATGGATCCTTCTTGCTTGAAATCACATAGGAAATGTCGGTACACATGGTCCTAGGACTACAACCATTTCCTACACCAGGTTTCCTCTGGGATGCCCATGGGACTTAATGTGGATGCCTTGGATGGGTTCCTTGGATCCTTCCCTTCATGGAATAGATATCTTATATGGGTACCTTGGTACATGGCACCTTAGATTAGACCCTTCGTGATCTACACTTAATTATACAGAATAGTCATGAGGTATGTTATACGCTCGAATATATAACTTAGGCATGGTTAATTGTGATATGTACTTATACGGAATGGTCTTGAAAGTATCACTTGTCTCGATGAATAGAAATGTATTGTTATTTGTTTTTACAAAACTAATAGATGTCTTGTTATTGGAGTTTGACCATTTTTTGTTGGGTTACTTGTTGGAATATATTGGTGTAACTGTCTTAACAGCTTACATTCCATGGGAATTTTTTAATTTCATTTACATCATGTGTATTTACGTGCACACTACCAGATTTAGATATTGTATATATTAGTTTCGGCCTGATGACTTGGGTTCCATCCTACTGAGATGTTATCTCACACCCTGATCAGATACCGTCGATACCCGAGTAGATTCCCCTTATTTGTATGATCGTGGACCTATGCTTGATCTTTTTTCTCTTGTACCTAGGATTTATGAGAAAAGGACTGAGTGGGAGCTCGGGTTTCTCATGGCGATCACCCTAGGGGATTGGGGTCTTTTAATTATTTTTTTCACTGAGATATAAAATGTGCTGAAATATTTAACAAATTCAAATTATTCATCATAATTAGTATGAATTCATTATATAAATTGGCATTGCCATTTTCTATATTTAGTTGATATTGTAATCGAAGTTTTCTTCTTTGAATATTCCTTTATATTTTCATCCGATGTTATCTATTTCATACTATTACAATATATTGTCGGGACCACTTTGTGTATGAATATTGTATTTTTTGTCAACAATTGTCATTACTAGTCAAAATGAATAAGAAGATGAAGAAGGGATAAAAAATTAGAGTAGATTGGCAGAAGGGAGGTTTCCTAGAGAATTTTTAGGGAATCATATCATTGGATTCCATAGTTGAGAAATTATCTATGAAGATTAATTCAGATAATTGTTGAACTGATACTATGTTCAAAGAACTTGTGTAAAAGGTGACACATTTTTTACAACAATGAAGAATGGAGAAGTATCATCCATCCAAGAATGATTGAAGAAGAATGAGGATTTAAAGAAGACTATGTAATGCTTCACGATTGCATGAGAACCATTCAAGAGCTTACTTGAAGAAAAGAATGATATTATTTGAATTAAGTAGAGAATGATGGCTGAAGAAGAAGATAGAGTGTGGAAGGGCTTGTCATTCTAATAAAGTCATGAATTACACATTTCCTTGAAATCATATGATTGTTTCACTTTTCATACAGTTCCAAATACATGTATCAAAGGTGATACATTATCTACAAAATTGAAGTTATTTGAAGAAGCTTCAAGCCACCTCTTTTGGATGAAGAGAGATGATTGGAGTTCTTTGGAATTAAAAATACAAAAAAAAATTGAGGATTTGAAGTGAGGATGAGGAAGTACATTGGAATTCATATTCCAAAAAGAATGGACAAAACCAGACGATGATTTTCTGATTTGTATTTCAAAAAATATCATATGTTTGGAAATAAGTGATGAAAGCATTATGAAGAGTATACAGAGTAAGGAATTTATTTCTTGGCAATGGAAAGAAAGTGGTGCGCAAGTCAAAGAGTGGCTCACAAGTATTGGCACACATGTATTGGCGCTCAAGTGTAAGTGGTGTTCAAGTCATATTTCAAGATCATCACATGAAAATTTGACAAAATAAATAAAATGGTGCACAAGTCAAAAAGTGGCGCGCAAGTCTAAGTGGCACGCAATTATAAGTGGTGCGCAAGTCTGCTATGCAAGTATAACTGGCGCACAAGTGTATGTTGCATGAAAGTAATCTTCCAACATCATCTTATCAAAATATGAAAAAGGAATGAATGTGTCACTCTAGTGATGGAAGGCCATGCAAGTGATAGAGTAGCACACAAGTGATGGAGCTGCACACATGTAGGAAAGTCGCGCAAGTGTATGTGGCGTGCAAGTCACCAAAATTCCTATAAATAGATGACTATCCTCATCATTTTTTCATGATAAACACTTCAAGGGAAATTAGAGCTCTTATCGTGCATGTAAGAGAAGGTGCTCTGATCGCATAAGAAGTAGAGGGCGGGGTGCAAGCTGAAGTGGCATGCAAGATGAGGGTTATTTATAAGGTGTACATGTAAGGTGGAACTCAATTTTTTTTGTGCATGTTTTGTTGTGAAATTATTGTCGCACAAGTTTTTTCATGTGAGTAGACAGAGGCGCCCAAACAGGGAGGTTCTCTCAAGAAGTGGGTTGTGTATAACCCAAGGAGGAACCCAAGTTGTGTGATGTGCACAATAGTGGTGCACTAGTTGTGGCACACAAGTAGGTGGTGTGCATGCTAAGTGGCGCGCAAGAATGGAGGCATGCAAGCAGGGTGGCATACAAGTAAGGATTGGTGAGAAAGCTGTGTGCTCAGTGCAGATGGTTTTGCACTGAAAGAGATCATGTGAAGAAGAGTAGGTTTCAGTGTAGCTCGTTTTTCATTGAAGAAGTAGAAGAATAAGAAGAGTGTGTTGCCTACAAGTTTTCTCCATAGAAAGAAGAGAAGAAGAAGAAGAAGAAAATAGTATTCCCACTTAAATCCTAAAATTATTTAGGGTAGCTTAATTCAGATGATGCTGAGTGAACAGATCTTCACTTCCTGAATAATCACGTTGGTATATATGATTCCAGCCAGGAAGAGAGAATATGTTTTAGTGAAGTTGGTTTTTGCACTTAGAAGAAGAAAGAAGAATCCTAGTGAAATTGGTGTTGCACTAGAAAAGAAGCGAAGGAAAGAAGGAAAAATTGCTCGCCTACTCCTTTGCATGTAATAAAGTGGAGAGCATCAAAGAAGACCATGAGCAGAACCTACCTTTTGGAAAAAGAAGAAAACCTTTCTCCATAGGCAGTATAAAGAACCAGCTAGAGGGTGAAAGTTAGACTAGGCTATCACCAGTCCAAGGAAGTGGATCGTTTCCCACCCCATGCAAAGTGTAGGGACTCAAACTGGCTATAGGATTGTTTTCCTAGCGACTCCATTGTAAAATAATATCTCATTATAATGGAGAATCCTTGTAGTGGTCATACCCATGAATGGCCAGGACGTAGCTACTTTTATTGACTAGTGAACCTTGTAAAAATATCGTGTGCATATTTTCACTACTTTCTATTATTTCTTGCAACATGGAAAAGTGAATAAGAGAATCATGATCATAAGAGATCAAGAGGTACAAGGATAAAAGTTGGAATTGGTTCACAAATTCCCCAACCCAGATTCTCCCCTCTCTTAGTGTTAGGTATATCCCAAATTGGTCCTCTCATCTATTTACCATTTTGAACTCTAAATATGAGGGTATAGTCTCCCCATTAACAATCCATACACCCTCATTGGTTATTGGTAGCCTCTAGCATATGGGAAGACATTATTGATGTCATTTAGTGACCAATCCAGCTACTAGTTTAGAGGTCAGCCGAGTCGGGACGTTACATTCACCTTGATGTTTAGGAAAATGCATATATATGATTTGAATATGGGATTTTAATTTATAATAACCCATAAACCATAGTGTAATGTTAAATCTAAAATGACATTTTAAACACATGAAGACATGCATTGATCGTGATCGATTTCTTCATAGAATATTAGTATAAATAGCTTCCACTGATTGATTAATTGTATCATAAAATGTTCCACTCATGTTTAAATAGGGTAACATATAATGATCTATATAGGATTTGATATAAAACTATAATTTATTGGAATATTAATAGTGAATGGAAACTATAAGGTCTTGAACTTGTGTATGAAATGATAGAGAAATGCCAATCAATTTAAAAACCACAACCCAAATTTTAAAAAATTCTTATGCCTGAAATTGTCTACTAGACCTTGATATCATTGATGGGGATAAATATTTCTGTTACATATCTCATTATAATAGGGTTATGAGGATTAATAATATGTGAAATCACATTCCTATGTATATTTTCCTCTTTATCATTCTACATTATGTAGGATATGTGTCCTGTTAATTGGAACATACACCAAATAAAGATCAGGTGCATACTGTGCTCTATGTGTATCTTATAAGAAGGTACACATAAAATCCATACCATGTACTGAATCTCTAGGTTAATAAATGAGAACATGACCTCTCATAAGGGGATAATATAGTGAAGATCATAAATCATAGAGGTAAATTACAATGAAACTGGACAACCCGCCTTTTTAATGTACAATGACTAAACCATATATCTTAAGAGGAAACATAGAATCATATAGATATAATTAAACAAGAGTACAACCATCTATATTTTATTGAGGATATGGACTGAATATATAAATATGTATGGAATGTATTAATTCGAACTCATCTCTATATTTTTTTTATAAACATAATTTCTTTCACACATAGAAAACATCTTTTCATAAATTACAGTATAAGAAATAGAATAAAATAAATGACATGAACTATATAAAAAATTATTGAATTTCATCAATATAGAACATTACATATGAAGGATAATTAATTTTTGGGGTGTTCAAATTAGTAGAGTGGGATAGTATAAAAAATTAAATAACATGACTATAATTTGAAAATCTTTATGTTCGTCATCTCTCATAAACACTATATCTGATAAGTCCAATGTAATAACAAATGAAATGATTATAAAGAAGGTAATATTTTTATATATTAAATATAGATAAACCTATGAGATAATAAATTAATTTAATGTGAGAGAATTAAAAATTCTATTTAGGGTACTATAAGGTAATATAACCACTAGAAATATGGACATTAGAATATTAACATGATTGTTATAATAGTAATTAGATTGTTGGAATAATATAATTACTCATATGGTTAATTGTTTATGTAAATATATAATTAAATAAATAATAATATAAAAATATAAAAATATCATAAATCTATTATATATATTAATTTAACTCAAATACAGAATTTATTTAATCTATTTTGTCCTTATATTTATAACATTATTATTTTATGTTCAACAAAACATTAAATTAACATAATTTATGAATTTATTTTCATAAAATGGATTATAAATATGGTATATTATTTTTAGAGTTATCCATTATTTTTTTTGATATTTCTATTATAAAAACATGAAAATTTTGTTGAATAGTAAAATTAATGGTGTTTAAATATGGTACGTTTTACAACTATATATCGATGTAATAAATAAATAATGATTTAAAAAAATTACATGACACAAAATATGTTTAATAAGATAAATAATCAATTAAAAAATAAATTCAATTTCAAAACCAAAATAGTAACTTTCAGTGTATAAATATGTAATTTATTTTATTATAATAGTATTTTTTTTATTTTTGGTATCTTATTGTTATATAATTTTTTGAAATAATAAAATTCGATGTTGAAAAGGATTACATGTATTGAAAATATATTTATTAATAAAATATTTTTCATATTTATAAATAAGACATCTATTGTAATTCTTGGTCCTTAAATGATATTTTATTCATTATTTTATCACAAAATACCCCTCCCCATCATGTATAAATACCCCCTCTCAACACATTTTCAAATAATTTAAATAACTCAACTAATTTTCAATGCTACACCATTATTCATACACATATGAATTTTATGATGCTTCGAGATATTATAGTCACACCCCACTCCCATCCATGAATTCATTAGTATTGTACACAATAAGTAATCATCACATATGAGATATTAATCGTTTCTATTCATTTTATTTCTTTTTATGTTCTTATATTATCATTTAAATTATCTACTCCAATCCTTCCAAAACTAATTTATAAGTATATAATTATGATATTAATTCTATTACAATACTATATTAAACAAACAAATTAATTATAATATTCATATATGTTATCTCTATCCCTATTTTGATGCATCATTATTAGTCAATTTATAAAAAAAGAATTTTTTATTTATTTATAACCAAATTAATTGTGGGTTAGTTTAATTAATATTCAATATATATATATGAAAAGGATATAAAAGGTATTGAATTCCCTAAGTGGGGGGGGATAAATGCATTGAATTTTTTTAAATATATGTATTCTTAACAGCTTATTTAATAAAGATCTCTCAAAATCATTAAATAAAAAAAGCGTTCTATAACACTATTGTAAATGAGGTTCACCTCCTTTTGGATAACTAAATCCCTAGTGAATGGTTGTTTTTATCCCACACACACATCTATTATATTATTATTAAGGATATCCAAAAGAAATGATAGGACCTTGTATATACTATACGATATTGGATCTAAGCATAGAATTATTGATATAATTTTCTAATGGAAACAAAAAATATAATTAGAAGGTATATAATCAATATAAATCACAATATTCTTCTAAATTTAATGGCTGAATATCATTATTTTCTTTAAAAACAGTTTAATGGCTCCCCTCATGACTAATATAAATTTAAAACAAACATATAAATTATCACACACTAATCCTTTATTCTTTTATACATTAAATATTCACAAGATTCATGATTCAAATTTATTTATATCATAGAATGTAAATTTAAATTGGGATACAATATTTTTAATTATAAATGCTATATCAAATAACCACAACCTAAATTCCTTTAGAAAACCTATAAAGATAATTCTTATTTAAATTACATGGAACTCAACATTAAATTCCCCATGTGTTGTATAAAACATTCACAATCAATATCTCATCACTTTAATAAATCCACATAATATAAATTTATAATTTTATGAAATATTAAACCAATGTGTTACTAGAATACTTATTATTGAACAAATATCTTCTGCAGACTTTACTTTTTACATAGCATGAATATATTATGCATGAGAATTTTAGATACTGAATATGGTTAACAATTTAGTCAAATCAATTGCACGGATTCAACATGAACCATGTTTCTATCTATGATAACTGAAATAAATTTAAAACTATGTGAATAGAACATATACACATATCATGTACTCTAGATTTAATCATGCATAAAAATGGATCTCATGAAGCTCTCACTAATTACTTCTCATGTTAAAATGAACATTCAAGATCGTTGTATTATTTATAAAATTGCATCATTAGGATTTATTTTCATCATTTTATTTACATGAATTCAATTTCAAGATGTTGGAATACCATATTTCGATCCCACTAATTCAGAAATATGTGATATATCATTATAAAAAACCATATCCATAGAATTAAATTTTTTTAATTATAGTTTATGTTAATGGAACTTGGATCTCATTATTATATATTTTCTTATATGAAAGGAAGATCCACGTATGTATAATAGAGGATACATAAATATTACTCATGAAAGATCATGTTTCATGGAAGACACTTATTTTCATGTAAGTTATTTTCATTATTCATATATATGATTCGTGTTCACATGGAATATTGTCTACACAACATTCATTCCTGTATCATTTCTCATGGAATAAGAATATCAACACTCAAAAATGATCCAAGTGAAAATCATCTAATAAAATTACATTCTTGAAATAATGAAAAATATCTTCTAATAATGCTGAAGCTCCTTACAATCATGTAAGATTTATGCACTCACAGAAGATCAACACGTAAGATTCATGATAATATGATCAATTTTACTCTTCACATAGTCGATCTTATTGCACTCACAATCACTTTTATTCTATTCTTCTGGAATAACATTATGATCATTTAAGCATCTTACCATGATAGGTATGAAATCACATACACTTCACATAAGTTCTTTGTTACTCGTTGATTTTTTTTCTAATTTTTGAGTATGTGATGTGTGTTTTGAACTAAAATAAAAATTTTTAATCAAAAACATTCTTAGATTCATACCTGTCCAACTGAGCATTGGATTGATTTATACCTAATTCCAATATAAAAAAATTATATATATATATATATATATATATTATTTTCCAAACTTATCAAGAAATATTTAATTATTTTTCTTTTTTGAGTATGTCATGTGTATTTTTTACTAAAATGTCAATATAAATAAAAAAACATTCACTTTGAGTCATATCAATCGCATATTGTGTCGGTTTTATGTTACAATGATTCCTAGAAATAAAAACCTTCTTATGAATAATTATATTAATGTATCAAGAAAATACAAGAATGTTTTCTATTTTTTCATTGAGTGACCCTCATTATGAACTAAATTTTCCATTTTAAGCTATGAAAAGACACTTTGAGTCATATTGATTGTACCATGTATCCAATTGAGGTGTGGATGACTATTTCACATTAGAAATGACTTATGGGTCATTTTACAAATGTAAAAAAATATCATAATAATTTACTCGGTTTTTAGTATGTGATGTTCTTTAACTATAATGAATATTTTAAATAAAAAGACTAACACAGAGTCACACCTATCACAACCTGCATTGGATTGATCCTATGCTGATTCCTACATGATAAAATTGACATCTGGATCATTTTCTGAAAAATTTTAGACAATACAAATGTGTTTTATCGATCATGAGTATGTCAAGTGGGGTTTTTCTAAAATGTCAAGTTAAATTGAAAACATGTAATTTTATTTATACCAGCCACACCATTTGTTATTTTGACATTATAATGATTCCTACACATCAAAAATGACTTGTGATTCATTTTCATAAAGTATGATGTTAATATTAGTTTTTTTATCAGTTTTCATGGATTTACTTATTATTTGAAATAAATTTTCAATTTTAAATATATAACTAAAACTTTGAGTCATACTGGGAACATCGTGTATCAGATAGAGGTGCAGCTAATTCCAATACATAAAAATTTACCTGTGGATCATTTTCATAATATATAATGTCAATATGAATGGTTATTCATGATCTTGAGTATATGATGTTTATTTTGAACCATACTTTTAATATTAAATTGAAAAAAACTAATTTCAGTCATACCAAACACACTATGTGTTGGATTGAGTTGTAGATGATTCCTATATGTGAAAAATGACATATAGATTATTTTACTAAAGTCTAAAAACTATATGATTTTTTTCAGTTGTGGCTGTGTCATGTGATTTTTGAAATAAAATTGAAATTATAAATTTAAATAAACATCAAGTAATATTGAGCACACTATTTATCATATTATGGTGCAACTGATTAAGGTTTGGATGATTTCTATATGATCATGAGTTGCTACGAATATGTTACAATCTCTTTCATATAGAGAACACTGTATATTGGATAAAGGTGTGGCAGATTTCAACATTACAAAAATTAATTCTTAATAATTATCATAATGTATCAAAATAATATGTTTTTTCTCAATTTTAAGTATGTAACATGATTTTAGAACTAAAATGACTATTTTAAACTAATAACAAAAACATTGATTTATACTATTCATATCATGTATTGAATTGAGTTGTTGATTATTCCTATACAACACACTATTTAATTTTTTAAATGCATTCAAAATTCAGTGTTATCTCACAATAGTTTTTTCGATTACTCATAAATTTGAATGAATTGCAGAATAAAAATAAAATTACATCATCATGAGTGCATCATCCATATTGAGTGCATAATTAGACTACATCATTATATAAATAGTTTATCATCACTCACCGTGAAAATCATGGAAATTGAAAAAATAAGAATCATATGAAAATTATAAGGAAATTATTGAAAAAGTAAATACAATGATGTGATAATTTCCTAAATAATTAGTAGGATGTCATGTATTCATGATGGATGTATACAACCAGAAACCATGCATTTTACTGTAACATCCTGACTTGGGGTACCATCAAACTGATAGTTGGACAGGTCACCACATGAACTCATGTGTGTCTTCTTGAATGCTAGAGGCTACTGACTAGCTATGAGGGTATAAGGGTAGTTTTGTGTTGATACAATACCCTCAATATCATAGTGCAGAGTGGTAAAATAGACAATAAAACTGAGAAATCAGTGTAATTAATATAAAAAAATAACAAATGTTGTTGAATAATAGTATGTTCAACTTAATAATAATGGACAGTCCCATTTTATACAATAGATAAATGATTGACATGGTGATAATACACAATTGAATGCACTAAAAAATCAACGACCTTCACAATATAGTACAAAAATAGGGAAAGAAAAAAAATCCCAATGGGTGACCTCCTTGAGAATCCAGAGATCCACCTCAATCCATTGCTCCTAACTCCAGTTATAGGTAACAAATCAATCAACCTAGTTCCTACAAAGATGAGGTATACTCAGGTACTAAGGTTACTTGAGCAAGGTGTGAGATAAAATCTTATGAGGCCAGAACCCATCATGACCATCCCAAACTAGAAAGTGAATAATAATAAAATATTTTCATGTATAGTGATGTAATAATGTAATTAAATAAATAAAAAGCCCATATAGGTTCTTAAGGGACACCTGACAGTGAAACCAACATTAGATCATTGCCGGAATAAGTGTCTGATTACTTCAATTATATGTATATATATATATAGTAACAGTGTTTGTAGTTTTATAATGAATAAAACTCAAGTAATAAAGTAAAAAAACAATTACATTTATTCAATTATCCATTATTTAACTACATATACCCTCAGGTTCACATGGACACTCATATGTCAATACATTCCTCACCTTGTGCTGGATTCTGAACCATTTCCCTTATTCATTTCAAAACATTATATCACATTGGATTTCATTATCCTTTTAATTAAATTCATATAAGACCAATTGGACCCATGGTACAATGTCAATTAATGGGTGTGGAAAATCATTTCATGCACCTCGTGAGTATTTGGAGCATCAGTATCTATCTCACAACCCATTAATCAATCGTACACAAAAACACAAACACACATATATATATATATCATGGGTGTAGAATGTCATGTCTAGCACTCCATGAGTATTTGGGGCACAAATCCCTGTCTCACAACCCATTTATCAGTCATACATATATATATCATTGGTGCAGAACATCATGTATAGAACCCCGTGAGTATTTATAGCATCAATCCATATCTTACAACCCATTTATCAATTATACATATATATATTAATCCTAGGTGTAGAACGTTGTGTATAAGACTCTACGAGTATTTGGAGAATCAGTCCCTATCTCACAACCGATTTATCAATTATATATATATATATATATATATATATATATATAATAACACATTTTTAACATATGTCAACATCTTATGGATTCCCAATTCATATTACATTGGAATAGTCATATATTCAATTCAAAGCATGAGGCAAGGCCTCTCACACATATCACATACCATTTCCGATTTCCTTTAAAAATTTTAATTAACATAAAATGATTTATGATCATAAATGAGAGGTGTGGACTAAACCATCCTAGATGTGTCAAGTTCACTAAATTTATTTCAACTATTATAAGTCGTGCTTATTAAATTATCCCACAGTGTAGTCATACTATCCTAATCAGTTCCCTTTCCAGTTTAACGATTTCATCTATAGCATTTAGGAAAACATACTATATAAATATATCCACTCATAAGAACCATTTCATTTAATACGAGTATACACTCTCATGTTGAAATTTTATATTTAAATATATCCCATGATTTTACCCACCCGTTTACCCATTTTTCATTCAAAGAATATAATCATTATACACAGTCATTATCCATAACTTGCATCAAAATGCATTCAAATCTTATAATGAATTTACCCATTCTATTATCCCCATTCAAAAGACAATGCTACCAAAAATTATACCCACTTGTTATAGTATGAATTAATTCATATCCCATGGGAATACCCACCTATTTGTTTCCACTCACTCTTATTCTCTTCACATTGTTTTACCCACTCATGAATCTAGTTTTAGTTCATTAGAACCATTTATTTCAAGTGCATAAAAATATAGAGGTGGTGGTATGTCTCTTAGCTAATAAATCCATAATACTTTAATTAATCAAGATTCATATAACTAGGAAATCATAGGAAAACATCACACCATCATTCTAATAAAACATAAATAGTCTACTCATAGTGTTTTTAGATTAAATGTGGAACACCTCTAATAGAGGGGTTTTATTAAAAAACATGATTTTGTACTCTAACAAATCATTTGTCACAAATAGAGAGTTCAATCAAGAATTGTAACCCAATTTATCAAATATATTAAATAAAAAACTACAACATTTTTAAATTAAAGGCTTAGTTTAGGACCCTACCCCATGCATACCATTCCAACGCTCTCCATTAAACACATTCTAACACAAGAGGCCACCTGCTATCACACACACATTCATAAATATATCCTTAAACTGATGTTAGTGTTCCTCGTTCCATCAGGTAACCTTCACACAGAAGATATATGTATATATATATATAAATATATAAATTCATACTTGGGAATATATTTGTGCACCCTTGGAATCGATCCCAACACCGTACAACAATTTCCCTGGGTCTCATAAATAGCACTAGACCCTAAATGTAGGGTTTAAAATAATTCAGCAGTATAAAACCATACCTCAAATTGATAACGGTGGACTGAACTAACCCTAACTACCTCATAGTTGATGGTTGTTTCCATAACACAGACCAATGGGTCCAAAGACACCCTCTACACAACCCTAAATCAAAAGGAAATTGGAAATGAGGTTATCCCTAACCCTATGTTGTTTGAACCAAATCCACCAAATGATGAGTAGATTGAACATTGTCTGGATACAAGGAGAGATACTCATACCTTGATGATATAGAGGACATCTCATAATAAATCAGACTAAAAAATGATGACCAGAGGGAGTTGGATTGGATCATCATGTGAGGCAAGGAGGAAGTGGCATTATGCATTGTGTGACCTAGTGAGGGGGAGGAGAGGGTCTCCCTTAGGATTTATAAAAAAATAAAATAATAATATAAGGATCATAAAAATTATCATATTCATCATCATCATTAATAATTTCATTATCATTAATCATTTCATTATTATTTCTTATCTTCCCCTTAATCTCATTTATCTAGAATTGTGTTTAACTTTTAATTTAATTAATTTCTATTTCTTTAAAAGGACACATCACATTGTTCAAACTCTTGCAATGAATATCCAAAACGAGATTTTAATAATGGCCCACCCAGTAATTATCAAAAAAAGATAAAAAACCCTCGAAAAATAAAATAACCAGTCCAAAACATGAGTTTCTACAATATACCCACCATAATAATTCTTGTCCCTGAGAATACATAAGGAACTAAAAAACAACCAACAACCTACCAAGGTCTTGATGTCTCATTTTAGTGATCATGTTGCATTTCCATACACCAAATTCACCCTTGAAAATTTCACAATACGAAGGATTTATGTATTTAAAACCCAATCCAAAGCTCCAAATCCAACCCAAACATCGAAAAAGCAATTAGCTGATCCCATGAAACTAGATACATGATCCAATCATAACCTCTTTAACCATCTTCCAATTAGTTCATTCCACTAAGGGTATTAGCTTTTAATGACCATTTCCAAACCATGGTTCATTGAACAATTGAATTTCTAAAGAGGGAATGTTATAAGAATCCAAGAAATGCTTTTCATAGGACTCTTTTAACTAGAGAACATGATTACTTTCTAGTCCATAACAGGGACCCCATTGAAATAATGGTTGATTCTCAATCTACCAATAACAAATAGACTCACATTTTTTCTTCAAAATACATCACTAGTCAATAAACCACACTCTCCCTTAAACCCGTGTCATTCCTTTAAAATGATTCCATCACTAACCACATACCATTACCATATTGGGAACAATCCAATAAACAATAGGGTAACCATAAATGAAGATGTCTAGATTATATTTCTGGTGTATCCCAAATAGAACCAAAAACTCTTCCTCCCTACGGAATTCATTAGCTATCACAAGAACATACACCAAAGTCCATAGCCAACATCAGGTGACATTACTAGAAAAATCCATCACTAGTATATTTTAAAATAGTCATGCCTCACCCAGAATAATGGCATAAACCAAAGAACCATGCATCCTGCATAAAACCAAGATAACAACAACTTATCAAACCCAACTACTTTTAAAACATTAGAGCGGTGTAAGACCCACCCTATATTAGTGCCTCTGGGATGAGGTAAATATTGGGGACATGCTCATCTCATTCATAAGAGAACACAAATAGTAATCCTAGGTTACCAAGAAGATTAGTTGAACCACCACTGGTTGAATCCTTACTACAACCCATCTTCACCTGCCAATGCATCATCAACCAAACCCTGATGCCTTTACCACCCAAGGAATCCATGTTCATTAAAAGCTTACTACTGTACCTCTTCCAAAACTAAACTAGTTTCTAAATGATTTTGTTTACCTCAAACCACGTTGAATTCATTATATCATCCAAGCATCGACACGTACACCAGAATTGATGTGATTCTACCCACCTTAGGAATGTCTACGTCGTCGAAAGAAAAGACCAGTCCCTTACAAGGACACTAGATCAAAAACACCTTAAACACACATGTTTCGTTGCATAAGACATGATCATCATGTCAATATCCATAATGAAATCCAAAATTTAAAGCAATTAGCAAGTTAAAACACCCGAGTCCCCGAAAAGTACAAAGAAGTAAGGAGAACTTGTTTCCTTAACACCTCAGTCATTCTACTCTGGTGTTAACAAAAGAATGTCCTCAATATTATAATATCCATGATCATATCGAACTCAACTAGTTCATTACATCATTTTACACAAGATGGGTACCATGTTTATCAACACATATAGCCCTGGTTTTATTAAAGCAAACAACAAATCATCTCATAGAACCATAACTCGGAAGACAACATACTGAGTCATCTATCACTATAGAAAAAAAATGGATCCCATGATCTTCTAAACTGCTAACCCTGACCATGGAATTTCTATCTTCTCAACCTAGAATTCCTTGATGCTTATTCCCATCTCAAGAATCAAAGTACAATGACCAACCACCTGAACGTGGATGTCTTTTAAAACACAAAAGTCATACTAGGGATAAAGACACCCAAATAGCGCCATCATGAAAATGATCATAGTATAAGCACAAAATCTCATGCTCTAAGGTTGTTACAAACCATCAGTTATCCCCATAAGAATAATAAGAACTGAACCTATCTGTTTTTCACGTAACAATAATTTCACTAGGCTCCAGATCCCCTTTTCATTTAATTAATTTCTAAAAAATGAAAGTGCCTAAGAATGATCGTTCATGTCCCTGTTCCAAGGAATATGATTGGAAACATTTAAAGCTATACTTACATGAGGATTTAAAAAAATGACACCACATTTGGATCCAATTTAAAGCCATTTCATTAATTCATTTCAACCATTATACATTTTAATGAATTTTAACAACCCACAAGTACAATTTCTCAAAAGTGCGCATGGTTTTTAATCAATACCCCATAGGAAAACAGAAAAAATGTATCAAACAACCTCTTTAAACATTTATCATTCAGTGATATTCTATCATAACAAGAAAATTATAATCTAAATTCCTTTCAACTAAAATGTGAACCATGTGGGTCTCATTTATTCAACACGGGTTCTCTAAAACGAAACCCCATAATAGTTCATTCTATAGAAACATGACCCAACTGACCTACTTGGGTCTAGTTGAGTGTTTTAAAATTTAACCAACCATTCATGTTCAAATCATATAATATTTCACATTTATTATAATTCTCAAACATACCATGGTTGTACAAAGGCTTAGTCGTAAGGGTGGCCATCTACCAATCCAAAAGGCACTTATACACCTTATCATTGGAATTTGGATCCCATTAATCGAAACTACTCCATTTTAACATTTAAATTTAGTATCCCATTTTCATTTCAACAATGATTTTAAAATTTATAAAACATTACACAGATGGTTTTTGAATACATGTAACGCTTTTTAGAATAGTGTGGCACCCATACACCTTACAATTGAAAATTGGCTCCTGCTTAAACCGCAATAAACACTTTTAGCATAGGCATCCATTTTACATATAAAAAAAGATATATCAAAAACAACAACATGTAATATTTCATCAAATCATGTTAAAACAAAAGTATGACATGATAAATAAACAGGCACACTAACATATTATCTCAACAGGTACAAACAAGAATAACACTAAAGGCATTAAATCATATCAGCAAACAACCTATGAATGTAGCTACATGGAAAGGCATATTCATGAAATGTGAATACCTATGTTCTTATTATGATTCATTCTGTGTTTCATAATTTCCATAATATTCCAAGGTTTAAATACTATAGACTCCATAAATCCTAAAACAGCGGGAAATTACACCAATCACTTGAGGTGAAATCATATCAATTGTAATATACAAAATCATGAACATCAATTATCAGCCATGGACCCTTGGTTATTTATCATATGTGGTGTTATCTATACCAAGAATGGCTATTAAACAAACACTAACACATTTATAGTCTCATGTTTACCAACCCAAAACAGTAAGACAAAGGAAAAATTTACTTATCTCTGATACCGGTTTGTAACGTCCCAACCCAGTCTTCTATCGAACCAGTATCCAAAATAGTTGCAACATTACCTCACGAATCTCTTTTCATATGATATAGGCTTTCGACTCGAAGAGACGGTGTAAAATTAGATCAATGGGGAGACTATACCCTCAATCTCAAAGTGCACAATGTTAAACGGATAGTAAAACTATGAAATCTACAGAAATAGTATAAAGAAATAACTAAAGAAGTGGAAGAATAATATGTTAAATTTAATAAAAATAGAAAATTATATTTTAAACAATATATGAATGCATGACATGGTGATGATACATAATTGAATGTAGTAAATAATTCAACATGATTCAAAATAGAGTATAACAATTCAAAAATGATAGCAATGCCCCTAGGCAATATCGTTCAACATCCCAGTATCTTAGTCGGTCATTTTCTCCTAAATCCAGGTACTAGAAACATAAAAATCTAACAAGGTATAGAAAATATAAATTCTACTCAGGTGCCATGCATAACCGAGCAGGGTGTGTGATAAAATCTTAGTAGGTCGGCACCCGCCAATGTCTTTCCCAAACAAGTTGGTGAATAATTATTAAATAGTGTGCATATATAGTGATGTAATAATAGAATTTAATAAATAAACAAAAACATGTCTTGGTTCCTATGGGACGCCTAATGGAGATACAAACATCAGCTCAATTCTGTAATAGGATTCAATTTATTTCAATTATGTATAAATATAGTAATAGTGTATGCAGTTTTATAAAGAATAAAACACATGTAATAAAGTATATGGATTTACATTTATTCAATTATTACTTATTCAACAGCATATACCCTAGGGTTCCCATCGACACCTATATCTCAATACCCTCCCAATCCAATGCTATATTTTGATACATTTCTCGTATTCAATTCACATTCATTATATCACATCATATTTCCTTATCATTTTAATTCAATTCATATATGACCAATTGGACCCATAGTCCAACATCAATTAATAGGTTTAGAAAATCATTTCTAGTACCCCATGAGTATTATAAACCTTAGTTATTATCTCACAACCTATTTATGAATCATACATATATATATATCATGTGAGTAGAACATCTTGTCTAGCATCCGTGAGTATTTGGAGAATCAATCCCTACCTCACAACCCATTTATCAATCATATATATATATATATATATATTATGGGTGTAGAATGTAATTTCTAGAACCCTGTGAGTATTGTGAGCATCAGTCATTGTCTCACACCCCGTTTATCAATCACATGTATATATATATAAATATATATCATCGGTGTAGAATGTCATGACTAGCACCCCATGAGTATTTGGAGCATCATTATCTGTCTCACAACCCCTTTATCAATCATAAATACATACATACATACATACATACATACATACATATATATATAAATATATATCACAAATTTCAAAATTTTAACCTAATTAAACATCTTTTGGATTCCTGATTTACATTTCATTGGCGTGGTCAAAATGTCAGTTCAAGCCTGATGTAAGGAATATCATCCATATCACATGCCATTTCCAATTTCCTTAAAATGATTCAATTTAAATAAGGTGATTTATGATCATAAATTAGAGGTATGGACTAAACCTTCATAGATGTTTCAGTAACACTAAACTCATTTCAACTATCAAAATTTGTTCTTGTTACTTTAACCCAAGGCATAGTCATACTATACTAATCTGTTCCAATTCAAGTTTAACAATTTCTTCTAAACCATTAACAAATCAAACCATATGAATATACCCACTCATATAAACCATTCCATTACAAATTAGTATACCCTATCATGTTGTAATTTCATATTTCAATAGATCCCATGAGTTTAACCACTCATTTACTCATTTTTATTTTAGGGAATATAATGATTATACCGACACATTATCCATTAGTTGCATCAAAATTCATTCAAATATAATAAATAATTTACTCATACATTAATTCCATTTGAAAACCCATGCTACCAAATATTTTACCCACCCATTATTATAGTTTTAATTCATTATTATCACTTGGGCACATTCACACATTTGTTTCCACTCACTCTTATTCATTTCACATGGGTTTACCCACCCATGAATCCAATTCTAGTTCATTAGAACCATTTAATTTAAGTGAATCAACATGAAAAGGAGGAGGTTTGTATCCTAGATAATCAAACAATATTATATTAATAAATAAATCTTCTTTCAACTTTGAAAGCATGGGAAAAGCACACATCATCAAGAAAATAAAAAAAATTCTACTCACTACATTTTTTAGATTTAAGGTAGTGCACCTCTAATGGATGGGTTTCATTACGAAAACATGATTTTGTACTCTAAAAATCATTATCACCAATAAGTAGTTTATTCTAGAATTGAAGCATAATTTATCAAATGCATTAAATAAACAACTACATTATTTTTAAATTAAATTCAATGTTGAGGACCCTACCTTAAGAAGACTAATCTAACGCTTGGAAGTCAGTGCTTTATAACTCAAGTAGTATCCTACTTACACACACGCACTTCCATATATATATATATATATAATTAAATTGATTGATGTGTTCCATGTGCCATGAGAGAACATACACATGGAATACATACATACATATGTGTGTGTGTGTATTCCATGTGTGTGTTCTCTCATGGCTCGTGGAACACATGAATCAATTATATATATATATATATATATATATATATGTATCTATGTATATTCATACATAGGAATATGTGTGTCTACCCATGGAATCAATTGCAATTCCCTAAAAAAACTACCCCAGGTGTCCTAAACACCACTAACCCCTAAATAAACAGCAGAAATAATTTAGAAGTATATAACCTTATCTCAAATCAACTATAGTGGACTGAGCTAACCCAAACCACCGTGCCTTTAGTGGAGGTTTCTAGAACACAGACCAGTGGATCTTGAAACATCCTCCGCACAACCCCAAATCAAAAGAAAATATAAAATATGGCGATCCCTAACCCTAGGGTGTTAATACGAACTTTACCTGGTGATTAATATCCTAAAAATCATACATAAACATGGATATAAACACATACCTTGAAGATTTGTATGAGATCCCACAAGAAATCATCCAGAAAAATGAAGATCGGAGGGATCCAGGGTGGAGCGTCACACTCAACCTAGAGGGTGGGGGTGCAGTGTGTCATGAAACCATGAAAGGGGGCTGATAGGGCCTCCCTTTTTTTTCTAAATAAACTAAAATATTAAAAAATCATTATCATTAATATTATTGTTATTATCATTAAACATTTCATTACTATTTATTATCTTTCCCTTAATCTCATTTATTTAGTTTTCTTCTAAAATTTTAATTTAATAAATTTAAATTTCATTGAAATGGAACATTTTAGTGCTCTATCTCTTGCAATAATGATATGAAACCTGGTTTTAATAATGTACTACATTGTAATTTCCAATAAAATAATAAACCCTCCTAAAAACACCATATCAAAAACATGGATTTCTACATCTACTCATTGGTTTCTAAGAAAATATAATTCATATATTTAATATGAGGACTATTAAATGTATTTGTAGAACTATAAACATATAAATAATTAATTAATTATTTAATATATTAAATTAAATTATATCAATAGTTGAAAATAACCCTTTGGGGTGATATTTTTATAATAGAATACAATATATTTCAAAAAAAAAATCAACAATAATTACCATAATATTTTCCATTATATTTTTTGAAGAACTAAAACAAATTGGTGAAATTTGTAATCTATTTTAATATATTTTTTGATATTGAAATTATATTATGTATACCCTAATACATATTCTTTTCTAGAAGTTGGTAGTCAATTTGTTCTCATGCACTATCCACATGAAATATTTTTATGATATTTATATACAATACTATCATAAAAAAAATTTCAATACGGAATAATATAAAATGTTTAAAAAATTATTTCTAATATTTTTCTTTTAGTTTATTAAATATTGATAATCATTATCATGTGTGGTTATTTTGTCAAGTATTCATTCATTGATTCGAGTAAATAAATATTTTTAAATTGACTACAATTTGTAACTGATGATACCTAAAAACCATTAATGGATAATTAAATAAATGAATGAAAATATATTTTATATGAATAAATTTTGGATTTGAACCCTTGAATCACTGGTATTAATAATATTCTGTCATTTGTATGTTTTCTTTTAATGATTTTGGCCATTTGTCTACTATTCATTGATATTTCATTGTTTCGAATGCGAATTGTTGTTTAGATGTGATGGGATGACTAATGAGTCCAAACAAAATCACAAATATTTCCCTTAAAATAGTATAAATATATATGCCTACAAAAATTATGAATAGTATTTTGTCATAATTATCATAGTAGATCATAAATTGGACAAAAAAATCTGGATAACAAAACTCATGTATACATTTACAATAGAGAAGCCTATCTATGCTTGCTTTTAGATTTCACTAAAGATATCAAGAAATTTATAGTATGTAATTTCCTCTCTTTATAGCTATTCAGTAAAATAAATTGTGGTCTTATAACAACATAATATTTTTTTATCTCCACGAACCTTTAATGTCAGGAAATGTAGATGTTTAATGGGCGAGGTAATGGTACTTTTTGATGTTATTTTGGATTTGCTAGTTGATCAATTAGATAATTTTGGTTTGACCTTCCGTTGCACTCTGAACCCTTTGACTCTACAATAAAATTCATCATTTTGTACCTTTTTCATTAATTGTTAATGTTTTTATTTGTAAACAAAATTAGAACTGAATACCTCCTTGTTGAAATGTTTTTTACAATATCTAATAGAAGTGATAGGAAATTTCAAAAATCATGATTGACTATATGAATATCTATATCAACAAGTGGAACATGTAAATTTGTATTCAGCCAATGAGTTACATGAATCCCCACTCTCACATGATCCATTATATGAGATTTTTTTTCTAGAATATCTCCTAGTGTATTTTACATGTTACCCCACACAACATGGTAATGGGAGGGTGCTGATAGATATAAATCACAATCATTTTCATCATGAACAATATCAGTATAGGAAAGTTATCAATGTATATCTGATTAAAATTTAATATAAACAATTATGACAATATTTATTGCCTATTATAATATAGATCATTGAGTGGAATGGTTCACCTCAACATTGGTGGGTGTGTGTGGGTATTCACATATTAGTTATCAATGTGTTGTTTCTTCTATTTGATTCCTTCCCATAATATTTTCTAAAAACTCTGAAATCCAATTATGATTTTCATCTAGATCATTTACTAATTCCTAAAAATATTCTATTCTCATTACATTATCCCCTTGTTCAATTATTTTCTCAAAATATATTTAGAGTGACGCTCCAAAACTCGCAACTATGATGTGGTTATAATATTCTAGTCGCTTTAATGTCAATTATAGTATATGTTCATAGTGTATAGATGATTATGATTCGTATTTCTATGTTAGATAATAATTTTTTTAAAAATAAGTAATATATAATATACATTACCAATTTAATATATAAAAACATACTAATACATACGTACACAAGATTCCAAAACATTTTGTGTGTTTTCATCTATTAATATCCCATCATTATTTACATTTACCTCCATCCATAGAACATGATGTGTTATGGAAGTGTATATGGGTTTGATTCATCAATTTTCATATATAAAAAGAACATAATTATGTTGGTGTTTCATTTCAAATACAATTATTTTGCTATATTTGAAATACATTCCTTTTTTTAAGTGTGTTATACCACATCATTGCTTTCTAGTGGGAGTACGTTAGTTTTGTAGCTCATTTCATAGTTTCATCACTCAAATTTTGTTTTATAAATAATCAATTATTAATAATAGTGAATAATATATGTTTTTTCAATAAATGTAATTCTAGTCACAATGTACCTGACAATATGTCTATCAAAATGATCGATAAACTCATCCATGATTATTGGTTTATTAGGAGTTTAAATTTATGTGGTGGGTGTGGTTTTATTTTAGCTTCAGTATCATTTACATTATAGTTTATTAGAATTATATGAAATACTATATGAGACTTTATAGTGATCATTGATAAATATTTCATGAAGGATTCATATACTATAATTACACTCAAAAAATGATAATAAATAGTAAACTAACATTTCATTAATTTTAATTTTTAATAAAATAAATAATTTGTATCATCAAATTACCCTAATTGATTCCCAAAATATTTTCTTATGCACACGCACAATATTGTTCCAAGAATATACATCAGCTTCAACATCATCGATTTATGGTTCATCCGTATTGATAACATCATCATGTGTAAAAGCTTATTGTTCCTCTATATTGAGAGTACCATCATATTGTGAAAACTATTTTCCCATAGGATTGGGGGTATCAGCGTGTGAAAAGGTAATTATTTATATATATTTTTGAAAAATTAATTTACATTACATAAACGCAATAGTGAACTTGTTATAATGAGAGGTATCATAATGTATATTACAAAAAAATATCATGATTGTTGAACACTATTTTTATGAATGTTTGAAGGGTTTTGATACCACTCTTGTGTATCCAAATCCATTTAGTATGGTCTCCTATGACATGACATAATCTATATAGATACCACTATGAAATTATTATAACATCCTAATGAACGGGTAAACCTTCGCTAAATTTACATATGACCCTTTAGTGGTTTTGGTCTATTAAAAAATAATTGGCCAATTTCTATTTGCAGGATCCGGAACATAAAATACTTATACTTCCTATGATTCTAGTATAAATGTATCTTTTTTGTATAATTATTTACTAATATCCACTTTCACAAAACCCAAATCAACTATTTTAATAGAATTTCTGTTATAAACCAACGTGCATTGAAAAATATGTACTTATAATGTTTTATAATCCAAATCCCATATTTTTTGGATTATCACAAAGTATAAAATATTCTCATAAATTGTATTTATATCCTCAACACCATATACATCAATCATTTCATCCAGAAGTGCAAATTCGTTATTTTTCATAGTTATGCATCAACATGTTCATTTGTATTGAACATATAACCATTAATTATATAACCAGTATATGATAATACATTGACACATAGTCCTATGGATATCAATCAAAGTAATTATAAAATCAAATCAGTATTTTTAGTTGATTCCTTAAAAATATGGTCTCATAATTTTCTTATAATCATTCACTTATGTGTATTTGACATCCATTTTTAAGCCTGTGATGTATTCATATCCCTAATAATTAAATTATGGGTTTAAATATATGTTAAAACCTCAAAACTATTATGAAAAATGTAATGTTGATCCTACTACAACACTATAGTAGTAATTTTGACATAATAAATATCATAAATTCCATCACCAACAAGAAAAATGATGTGATGCATTTTTGTAGAACAATTATTTCCACATCAGACTGGTAGTCTGTAAAAAATTCAACAGCTTCCTCAACAATATATCAATCCATAATACATCCTTCTGACCAACTTCAATTTTTGGCATTCCCTTTCAATATCTTTATATACCATTAAATGGGGTACATCTCTCTATAATGTATAGGACGACATAGTTTAGTACCTCTTACAATGTGAACCATCATGTGAACCATCATATTGATGAATTCTTGTGAGAATAACATCTCCAATTCAAATAATATGGAAAAAAGCCTTCCCCTTAGTTTGAAAATTCCCAATGTCAATATCTTTGCTGCATATATCATTGAAAAAGAAAAAAAAATAATAGTTAACGATTGATGGAAATTCTTGAAAAAATGCATTGTAAAGATAAGATGATTAGATCTTACATCAAAACATGACCATCGTTTGGTTTCAAAAAAATTAACTTTAAATAAATAATTGAAACGATATTCTTGGTATTTTATGAACAAACATCCAGAAACGTTACGTCATTAAAAAACATGAATACTAAAATACATATTTTTGCTAATTTTTATAAGTAGCTGAAGGAAGATTAGTTTGTTTTAACTATTAATTATCAACAAATCATCGTGTATGACCATATCAATCATTTTCGACATAGATTTAATTTTATTCTTGGGTTTTCTAGGTCAATTTATTATAAGTATAATGAAACTATCATATGTAATTTATCATCATGCATAATAACATGAATATTCCCGCTGTAAAAAAATACCAGTATAATAATTTAAAAAAACTAATCTCTTTATCCAACTCTTTATTGTAGTGTTTTTTTTATTTACAAAAATTAGTGTCCGTGCATTCTAAATTCTCAAAACGGTTGATCACATTTTAATGGATATGGTGTTTTATATTCTTTTAAAATCCTATTGAATAATTTAATCTAAAATTACTAACTATGTTGATAGGATATGAATATTTTATTTCCAATTAATACTATCTTTTATGATTGTTTCATCCTAATTGATTTTATAAGTAGTAAAATAATTAAACACCCATGAGTTCCTTTAATTTTGTATCATAACAAATTTCTATGAGTAAGAAAATAATTTATCATCCCATACAACCAGGATCTCAACATTGAATATTCATTTTTTAAGCATCATAAAACGTAACACTTGAATCACACCATAATTTAAAATATTTATTAAATTGATCCAAATAAACATCAATGTCATTAAAAGGTTGTTTTGATCCCGATATAAGCAGTGATAATTTTTTTTATGTTTCATTCATAACTATAGAGGTAAGTTATATTTTACCCACATAATAATCCATGCACTGTGAGTGATACATTGAAAACCAAAAGAAATAAATCCATCAATAGATAGTTAAATATAAATGTTTATCATATTGTTTCTTAATTCATGAAACTCATGATCAATTCACTTCCATTAAGAAGAGTTTTCTAGGTTATGATGTTTCAAATCATTATTTTCTTTATTTTTATTCTATTTCAATTATCTACAGTCTCCTCACTTCCATATATTCTCCCAATAATTAGATTTGTTGGAATGTACCATAAAAAAAATTTAAGATCCAATTAAACATTCTTATATTTGGAAGAACTATAATTTTGTAATTTTTAATGTGATTTTTTGTCCTTGTAAAATATTCAACAGTCACTTGGATAGGCATGTATTCTTTCAGATATTATAATCATTGAACATAGAATCTGTTTAGTGACATATGTTCAGTAAAGAAGATCATTATCTTCTAGGATAGTGTAATTCAAGAGAGAAATTATTTTAGTAAAAATGTCATCAATATATATGATTCCTAATTTTAAATTATATTGCTTCATTATAGATGAAAATGATATATATTTAATTTAACCAGTATAAAATTTCATCTTTTCACACCTCATTAACTTCAAATACATTTTTTTAAAATCCTTGTGCTCATCTTCTACTTCCATTTAAATTTTCAAAATCCGATCATCATCATATTTTGCTCCTGTAATCACATCCTTGATATAATATTAATCATTTTCCAAACTTATTATCAGACCAGATGATCAATGAAACATAGTATTATCCCATCAAAGGGTACATTTAATTTTCCCCATTTTAGTCCAATATTTATAACATCGATCTATTTCATGAGAGATCAAGTGTAATTTTAACTCCATTGGACCTATTTGTCTTGAATAAAAATAGTTTAAACATAGTCAAATGCGTTTAGAAGGAACATATGCATGACCTTTTTAAAAACAATATGAACTCATTCACCCATTACTCATACTCTTTTGTAATACTCTTTTTATCAAAACTTTTTCGATTCATATCCACCCTATTTGATTTGATAATATTAATATTTAACAATATATATAAATGCATGGATCTTCTATGTGTATAACCCATAAAAGGTCATTCGAAATGAATTATTTAAGTGGCATGAAGTCATTTTTCTAATGTAATAAGATTTTAATGATGGGTATTTAGATTTTATTTTTAGTTTTTGAAATAACTAATGTAAAAGAATTTGTGATATCGAAAAAGTTAAAAAGAATGTAATTAAATTTTAAATATTTCAAAACATAGAGATATCATGTAGGATTAATTCGATGAGTATTTGTATAATTATCAAAAGAATCATGAAATAGATTTTTTTTCAAGAACTATAAATATAAAAATTTAGCAAAAATGAAACAAAATTAATAAATCCAATTTCATAATTCCTCTAAAAATTCAAATCAAATCAAGACATACTAAAATGATTGGTGTCCATGTGCCAAGTAATGGTTTAGTCCATGGGAGAAGAAGTGATATATCGAACATGGAACTGATTACCATATATGCACTATAAAAACTCTTGTGACTATTCATTTTCATCCACCAATTTACAAAATATGTTTCTAGGGGTTTTGTGGTTCACAGTCAGGAAATCCATGCAATAAAAGTGAGAAAAGCTAATGAAAAAGTGAAAATTAACATGAATACAAGGGAGATTTGGTGGATTATCAGATTTGAACATCAAAAAAAATATATATATATATATATCTGTGTGTGTGTAATAATAATATATTTATACTAATCAATAAATTCCTATATAATTAATCATTATTAAATAAGAATATTATAAAAAATTATAAAATTCTGTTTCATATGTAAATATATATGAAATAAACATATGTAATCTATAAGAGAAATATATTAAAAAGGATGAAGTTAAGGTATTGAATGATAAATTATATTTCTATAAATAAATAAACAACAAATTCAACTTGGAGAGTTCATATTCATATGAGATTAATTATATCACACATGAATATAATTTTTCAATAATTGAAAGATATATGTATGGTTTCTTGAAACTCGGTAATTTATAATGTTTTTTATTTATTATGAAATTAATATTATAATATTAATTCAGTTATTTATTTGTAGTTTTCAGTAATAGCTAACTTCTTTACCATGATTGTCCATGATTTGTCATTTCCTCATGAGCTGCACAATTACACAACTAGTGAAAATAGTTTGAACATAACTTGGATTTTTTCATGTCCATGTTTTCTTGATAAAGAGAAAGTAATTTCTTTTAACCTCTAAGTCACCATATATAAAACTCTATCACATATGGTCTAAACAAAACTCAGTATATCATAATAATAATAATTATGACACTACACGCAATAGTGTTTCGCGTGCTATGGATCTTATGTATATAAATGGAAATAACACCTAGTTATAATGTCTTAGACTCATCACGTGGGTTCCATTCATCATGTATGTATTATTTTTATTTTTAGAGCCTAGATATTGATTCTTGGAGGGTAGATATTGATTCGTGGATCTTGGAGATCAATTCGTCAAATGGGGTGCATGAGTTAAATTCAACGTTACAGATTGAAGACAAAAGAGGAATGAAATCAATGAAAAAAAAAAGATTTCAATGGGAGTTTTGTTTGTGGTATAATCTATTACTACATCATTGAGTTGATCAAATCAACATATACATGGGTTTTGTATTCTCTAGTAACTCTACGATATATGATACTAGTTTCAATGTAATGGATATTAGTAATGAATTATAATATGTATGAAGTTTCCATTACAAATTTTGGTAGTTTTTTAGTTTGGAAGACATATGAGAATGTTTTTTTGCAGAAGTTGATCAAACTATTTAGAAAAATTAAAAACAAAAAATGATGTTCAAGGGTGGGAGATGATCAAAAGTGATGAAATGCCATGGATTTTGAAGGTGTTGAAATGATCGAAATGATCAAGTGAGAGTGATGATATAGATTCGATTCCACAAGAGCTTCAATGACATCTATTAGAAGAACTTGGTTAGGGTTATATTTAATATATCTGGAATAATTTTATTTCATATTTCTTAAAAATTTTGATTGATGGTTTTATCAACACTAAAAAAATAAGTGATTATAAAAATGATCTTTATATGTGCTAATAAGTATTGATAAAACATATTTTAATGATTTAATTTTTAACACTGATAATGACCTAATATAAAAAAATATATAATTATAAAATATAAAAGAATATAATTATAAAAAAATGTATATTTTTATAATTATAAATAAATATTACTATATCTATTTATATATATATATTTATTTATTTATAAATATATTTATAAAGAAAAATATTAATAACTATTTATAGACAAAAATAAATATCTTTATATAATGATATAAATTTATATACTTATATATACTTATTAACAACTAAATATATATAATTTTAAATATTTTCATTATTTTCATTATTTTTGTATATGTATTATAATTATATAATTACTTAAATATACTCGGAATGGTGTGAACCACCAATTAAAATCCATGGTCCCCAAAAATAATTATAAAAAATAATTAAATAAGAAAATAAGAGAAATGTGGTTTCGATGATAATAATTTGCACATACAATGCCATTATATACAAATACACCTTCAACAATAAACTTTCTTTATTCTTTCCTCCACTTCCTCATGTACCACCCTGGACTCTTGGTTTTCTACCACTCTTCCACTTCTTGGGAGCCTTCTATGTGTCATCTTGATCATATTTATCTGATGATTCCTCCTCTTCATCAGGAGACTCTGATCCCTGAATAAATATTTTTCATTCAACCCAATAAAGTACATGAGAATATCCAAATTGGACATTTATTATTTCATTCCTATTATATATATTAAAAATTACTATCTATATATGGAAATTACATGAGTATAGTGGAACCACTCTTAGTTTTTGTTTTCCCTAACATTTTATCACCAGTAGATCAAGATCCCACTACATATTCAAGGACAAATTATTCATCATTTTCTTCTCTCGTCTATACCTCAATACCTGTCCTTGGGGAGTTTGTTGGGACTTCACCCGGGATAGTGATTAAGTTATTGTTTTCTAACTACTCATATTAACCACTTCTTCTTGAAAATGACTCTAGGTAGACTTGTCTTTAATGAGGGTTTAAAACTTCTTTTCCAATGGGTTGGTAGTTGAAACCCCTATTTATCTACTAATAGATTTTACCCTTTGGGAAAAGGAAATTGATTGACTTCCCGATTAAACAAAGGATAGTGAATATTATCAATTTCTACCCCTATATCCATAGATCCTTCCTGATTCACTTCCTAATCTACATTATCTCCCATAGAAAGATCATAGAAATATTTTCTACAAAACAAGTCCACATTTTTAGATAAATCAGTAGGGCCACTACCCGGCTCCATTACTGTTGTTTCCAGCATGTCTTTCACATCCCCTTCATCATCGATATTAGGCTATGATTTTTTATTGTAATAAATCAACCTATAAACTGTTACATCTTCATCGTGGATGTAATTTCATAAAACATTTCCACTTATCATTTAAACATATACAATTCCAATGTTTTAATCATTCCATGGGAAATTAGAAATCCCTAACACAATATAAAAAGTGTTGGTTGACTCGTTCATCACATATGTACAAGGGAATTGCACACCTTTCTAACAAGATAAATTTCTAGTTGGTCCATTTCCATGTTGAACATGGTTCTTCTTGTAACATAAATATTCTTCATGACTTTTCAGGGTTTAGAAGGAACCATTGATAATCCTCAAACAATTATGATTATCATGAACAATAGATATGTAGTCCAATTTTTTTTGGGTTTTTTCATAAATAATATTCAGTTCATATTAATCACTCTGAGTATTCCACAAAACCTTATTTACCAAAAGAGATCTTAGATAAACCTTAATTAGAATATGTGAATTGTCTCTAAATAAGGAAATTTTGATTTCTTATTCCATATTAATGGGGACTCCTCTATAACACACAACATCATAATTGTTTTTGGGATTCCAAAGAATCTTGTTGAGTTCGTAGACCCAAACACATATATGAATAGAAGTTCTAAAAACCTATATATGGATGAAGTGTTAATCCCATTCATTTATACACAAGAATCCCATATTGAGAAAAGATGGTCCAAATCACCATGCTCAAATTTTTAGATAATCAAAAGGGATGATAAATTGAAATATGTCTCTTCCCCAAGATAAAAATATTCAACCCATCATACCCCCAGTGAATAGAAATGTGGGAGACCAGATCATCCATTTTCCAAGTATTATATCCGTTCAGAAAAATCATACAGGCAATAGTGAAATGATTTAAAAAATCAATGAATTTATAAATATATTCTTAATTGGAAATGGCATCCATGATTTCCCATATCTTTTGATTTTTCCATGCCTCTACATATTTAAATTAAAATTAGGATCCATGATACCCATAATTTAGTTATTTTTCTTCTACAAAACGTTTTTTCGAAGAAAAACCCAGTTCATTAAAGTGCACATCATTGCTAAGATATCCAGCAATATCTTCTTTGGGAAGGAGAGCCTCTACAAAAGGAGGATCAGTGGATTCACCATCTGAAATCCCTAATCGCTATGAGGAAATCAATGGCTGCTAATAATTAGATATATATATATAATTATATATAATTATAACTATGATAATTATATTTAATTTTTAAATATATTTATTATTATTTTAAAATTATTTAAATACACATATATTTATTTTAAGTATAATTATAAATAAATATATTTTAATATCGTTCTATATAATTAAAAATATATTTATATAATTATACATAATTATATAATTATATATATATAATAATATACACAAAATGTTTTTAACCTTGGGTTGTTACCCATGGTCATAAAATTTATTGAAAATTTAAAAAACAAATTATATAATAGAGATGGATGTGAAATAGTTACAACCACTTTCACAAATCAAAGAAGACACCAACCGAAAAAACAATAGAAGAGGGTTCATCATATGAACTAAGATCAGACACCACCCCTACCTCTCAGATGAGGACCCCTACTCCATGCTTTAGGATTTATCCAGGTCATGTATTCATTAGCTTGAGGGTTTTAGTTTTCAATATGTGGGGTGTGATCATTAAGAGGTCGAGGATCTTCCTCTCCAACCGGACTTGACCCCACTGAAGAAATATTCATATCAGAGATTCTCTTAACAAGGACAACCATACTGCATGGTAATTGTTCTATGACATAGAATATTCCATGAGCACTCCCAAATTCCTAAATTAAAATCTCCCTATTATTGGATTGAGTTATGATATCAAGAAGAATGATTGAGGGATGCCTTAATGGAGGCACAACCTCATATTTAGATGCCTCTACTCCATTTCGATCAGCATCACCCATACCATATGTTCCACCATGATTATAAGTCCCATTCCCATCAAAATCAGACACATTAGATTTAGAGATTCCCCAATCAGTTAACTAGATATCATAATTCCTAGAATAATAAACTGGAGGAGAAATTTTTTAATAAAATTATTTACTACTGCTAGTGGAATTTATTTCATGCTCCGTCTGAGTCTGAGAATCAGCAAACAAATCAGCTTCTAACTCCAATTTAGAATCTCTATTCTGTTCATTGCAATGATCTATTAAGCCTTCAGGTTGACCATTTGTAGAATTTCTAAATTCATAACTATATTTTCCACACTCATCAACATGAATTTAGTTAGCATTATGGTAAAAAAATTTGGTATCATGGTTCAAATAATTGGGGACTATCCCATCCATAGAAAAATCAAGTGAACCCGATGAAACAACCTGATAGTGAGAAGTAGTGGAATCCTCTGTAACTTCATCATTTTTAGGACAAAAAAATACACCATAGAACATACCAAATTCAATGAACACAACATATTTAAAGTAAGAACTACCCAAATCATCTTTCTCTATTATATCGTCCCAAGAAACACTCCCAACCCTTTTTTCTTGTTTCATGTCATAGGATACCCATTGTTTATTACCTACAAAAGAACATTTAATAAACTCTAACACATCCATTGATGATTAAGCATTTCGTATGGAATCTTATTCTAAATATGCATTCTCAATATCTAAGGAATCATGTTTCCATTCTAAGAGGTACCATTGACCCTTTCCGTAACGATGAAATGTCACAACCCGTCCTTGGGGCCCATGCTGTGACTACCCCAAACCTGCCTTCCATATGCCAGGTGCTGGCGACTAGCACCCAAGGCGTAAATCCTAATAACTGGGAAGGAATTTCATTTATAAAACATAAAATCATCCAACCATAGTACAAGATGAAGTAATACACTAAGTACAAAAGAATGTTTTGAAGGGTAAATAGGCCAGAATACAAAACACAACTGAAATTACAGCTACAAATGAATGAATGTACAATAGAAATGAAAAACAACTGGAAGATAGAAGCAGCTCCTAGGTTGTCCACCTAGGATCCTACATGAAGGGTTGGTACAAATAGCCTCCTCAATGCTCTCGCCCACCAACCTCTTCTGAGTACTGTCTCGTCATGAAGTCCACCTCCGGGTACTGACTTGTTGTAAGCTCCACCTCTGGGTACTGTGCAGTCCTCATACACTCAGTCTTTGTTAGTGATGTCCATTTTATACATCCAACACAACAAGGTACGGGTATAGCCCGCGCAGGGGTGAGTATAAAGATACTCAGTAGGGACCCAGATACCCTCAAGGACTCACTAAATCCAACAAGGATATTCACAATGAAGGATCTCAATAGATAACCCTTACTTAGGCATAAACCCTTACTTATTCCTTAGTTATCAAGTAACCCATCTCAATCATGAGGAATCCCAAAGGTTATGAAATCAAAGGATAACCACTACTTAGGTATATGCCCATACATATACCTATGTTATCAAGTGACCCATCTCAATAATGAGATACACACAAAGGTCAAAGACTCAGCTCAAACTAGGATTTTCATTCTCGAAGAAACAACTAATAGCGAACTCCTACTCTGTCGAGTAATGTGGCCCTATCATGAATCCAAGGCGCTACTCACTAACCTTAGACTGCTAAGGTACTCCTCCTATCGAGTATCGTGGGTCTGCAGCCAAATACCGGGCGCTCCGTTCACTGAGGGTCTGCCGCAAAATACTGGGCGCTCTCCCTAATAGCCTACAGAGGTACTCCTCCTGTCGAGTATCGAGGGTATGCTGCCAACTACCAGGTGCTCCGTTCACCATGGTTCTACCGCCAAATACCGAGAACTCTGTCCACTAGGCTAACCAAATCACTACAAGTAGAATCAGTCAAGCAATCAATAGGTCTAGAGCTACTAGTTCTCCGCACTCTGTATGCTCATCTCCTAGAGGGTCCGCTCCACGATTTGCTGGTCGATACATCCAAGTGTCATGCAAACTCACGTGGAAATATCTCAATGAACCGCCTCGTCCTAGGGGTCTCAACGCAACAGATGACACGTCGATCAGACGCCTAGTCTGTAAGTTATTAGCATTTCCGTTCCAGGGGCCCAGTTGTATTTCAGGTACAATCTTACCCAGTCACACTCCAACTACATCCTAACCGCAAGTGAAGTATGCCAAAAGAACCATCTCAACAAGAGGAATCAAACAATGTCGATGGAACGTCAATCGTATGTCCGGAGCTCAATTTATAAGTGTTTCCGCTCCTAGGGCCCGGTTGGATTTGAGTTCGAACCAACCCATACATACATAAACTTTTCCAAAACCGTGAGTTTAATATAATTAAATTACTGCCTCGATCCAAGGAATCCTATGCAACTGGAGGTGCATCGATCGGTGGTCCACAACCCATGTTATGGGCATTTAACTGAAGATGGTCCGAAAATAGGGGGTCTGGGCCTGGTCCAACCCGGCCCAACACCCCCTGGGTTAGTCCGAACTGGGTCGACATGACTCGAGTCCGGGTCCGGCCAGCGAGGGTGCGAGCTAGCCCATACAACGTGGTCCAGTCCATGTGACCCACGTTGTTGGCCGCGTGGGTGTGCGACCAAGGGCTGGCGGCGCCCAGTGGGGCCCGCCCTTGCCACAGGTCCGGGGGGTTACGCCCCCCGCCCCCTCGGTTTATTCAAAACAGTCAGATGTGATGGCTGGACATTGGGGAACCGCGGGACCCTGTCCGGTCCCGCTAATAGGTGGCGCCAGCGGCCGGCACAGCGGGCCGCCCCTTTGAGATCTTCCGCGGACTTAGGCTGCAGCTCTGTTAGACCGGCGCGGCCCGACGGCGCCGCGCCCCTCTACCGCGGCCCGCCGCGGCCGCGGCTCCTGTATCTCTGGTGCAGCGCAATGGCACTGCGCCCCTCCGCCGTAGCTCGGCAAGGCTGTGATCCGGCTCTACTCTGTGCAGCATGACGGTGTCGCGCCTTTGCGGTGACCCGACAACCAAGCGTTGACGATCCTCCTGTGATCGGCTTGATGTCAGACGGTTCTTTGCAGTCCACCTCCATCATCCATAATCAACAAATGAATGAGAAAGGTTCGGACCATGTTCGTGCAGTCCAAGCCCTTCCTCATCATGATGGTATCAAGTGGCCGAACGAAACTCAAAAATTGAAGAACGATGAATAACGGTATTAAAACCCAAACATAACAACGCATACCTTAAGGTTTGCCATTCGTTGACGTTATCGCGAGAGGGTGGACATCAGCTTGTTGACGTCGTCGCAAGGTACGAGATGAAGGTGATGTTGGTCGTTGGTATTCGTTGCTTCCGCAAAGGACTTTGATTCCGGCTCGAGCATCGTACGTTGGAGATCCGCCGGAAGGAGAACCGTTATTCGTGGAAGGTTAAAGCTCTCTTAATTCACTAGGGATTCTCCAAATAATATTTTCCCGACCAAATATTGGAAATGAGATTATCCCCCATCTTAAAAAACTTTTTTTCTCAATTCAAATTAATTCAAACTCATTAATTAATTGAATAGTTTGGAAAATAATTAAATGAGAGAGATAGGAAGTTGAGATGCTCCACTCCAATAAATGAGTGGATTTGTAAAAATATTAAATGCAAAGGAATGTTAAAGGGGTTAAGGGAAGTTATGGGGAAGTTAGGAGTTAGGGTATCGTGTGGGCCCCACCACACTAAACCCTCCCATGGGAGGATAGGTGGGTGTGGGACCCACCTCTAACTCCCCCTTGTAGGATAAAAACCACCTTCCTTATATAAAATAAGTACACAATAAAATTTATTTATTTTATTCTAAATTCCCAATTATTAAACCTCATCCCCCTCAAAACACAAATACGGAAAAAGTCCCCTTAAGAAATTACCGGCGTTGTGAGTTCATTGGTGCCCTCAGTTTTCAATTCCAAGCACCGTTTCCAATGATAACAAAACCCGCTCATTCGTTTACTGAACATACCCGAGCTAATATTCGAAAATGGATTCCGGGCACATCGGGCCTCGGAATCAGGTACAGTCAGAAACTGCAGACTCGTAAAATTCCAAAGAAATTAGGGAAAAAATTTCCTTGAAATTTCTGACTCGTTACATTACTCCCACCTCAGGGCTTTATGTCCCTGTAACGATACAACACAAACTAGGGAAACTAAAGAAGGTACCAAGAATGCATCTGAGCCTCCCGCTCCCATGCTCTCTGCTAGAGGTACATGTGCTGCCAGCGATAGAGCACAATAGGAATCGACCATCTTTGTAGGACCCACTCCTGTCGATCCTCAACCATTATTGAATCCCCGTGAAAGTCACCCCATCATCGATATCTAGCTCTCTGTGGTTGAGGATGACAGATAGTTCATGCACACATCTCCTCAGCTGAGATATGTGGATGACGCCATTCACCCGATGCATCTGAGGAGGAAAGGACAGAAGAATCGAGGAGATAACCTACCGCCCTAGCCAAAACGTCGTAGACCATGTCAAGGTGATACCTATAAGAAAACGAGGTCGCCACCCTCGATCTCCAGTGGTCTCGTCTCTTATCAGCACATGACTTATGTCTGCTCTGTGAAGTCTTCATACACTCCTGGATGATCTGCACCTTCTCCGACATATCCTGAACCATCTCTGGTTTTACATGTTCTGACTCTATCACTATCCACAAAGGATATCTGATACATGGACATCTGTTATCTCACCACTCCTAACAGCTGAATTCCTAATCTCTTACTAAGAGCACCTGCTACAATGTTCCCCTCCCCAGGAGTATAAACTATCTCGAAGTCATAGTCCTGGAGGAATTCAAGACATGACTGTTGTCTCAGGTTCATATCCTTCTGAGAGTAGATACACCTGAGACTATAGAGTTGGATAAAACCGTAAATATTTCACTCAACGAACAATGGGTAGACTAGCCAATTGTAAGAACTCATCTCCACCCTTCATTGTTTACGTTATTCAATAGCTGCTGATATTTCTCCTCTACTGAAATGAGAAATCTGGTCTCATCTCCTGGATGAACCATGTTCTTTGCCTAATATAGTTAATCCTGACATGAACGGTACTATTTCATGCCATGGACAACGTTGTAAGGCCTCGATGATACTACCAAGATATCCAATCGTTACTCTCGCCTCCAAGGGTCGTGTCACACTGTCGACAGTAGTGTGTGGTCACTGGGTCTCCTCTAGTAAGAATCTCGAATGTGAGGGTCAAGTCAACAGTTTTAAACTGGAACCTCTTAGTATCAACCACACAAAAAAGATAAGAAAATAAATGTCACAATGATTAGTGACTTTTATTATTTCAGCTCATAGATTAAAGACCCAAATAAAACACAACAGTGACAACATGGAGACCAAAAACACCAAGAACAAAAATCCACCATGCCTAGTACCACTCATTTACACCTGCATCCGGAGCCCCGTAGTCATATGCTTTATCTTCCTAAAGTTGTGCTCTCCCATGTCCACCTGGTGGTGGTGGTGACAACACCTCAAATCATCGTCCACCACGAGCTACATGGCCATCTCCTCTGCCAAGGTATCCTACTCCTTACAGTCTGACTTGATCGAACCTCTGACTCTACCTGGAGGTCCTTCATCTATCTGTTCATCGTCTGTATGGTGGGTTGGACAGTCACGTGCCATGTGACCAGGCCTACTTCAAGAGTAACATTTCCCGTCCCTGGAACATCTGACTCTGACTCCACTCTGGTTTCCCCACACAACTGATCCTGAGTCGTGCAGTCGGCCACCAGTGGGTCTGGTCCTCTTGGACCACAGTGATGTCCATATAATGCCAGATATAGAAGACTACGCAGCAAATCGACTAGTGGTGGGTCCCAATGTTGGAGTCTTCTCAGCAAGGAAACTATCCACTAAGAAGGCTAGCTCCAACACCCCTACCTGAGTCGGGATGCTGAGAGAAATCGTCGAAGCTCTGATCTTGTGCCTCAGTCCCTGCTCGATGGTCTGGGCCCTAAAGAATGGGTCCCATTCCATATCTATAGAGTAGTGCGAGAGGTCTGTGAACCTTGCTGAGTTCTGAGATACACTCATGTTGTTCTGCTGCAGATGAAGTAGCTCCTGTATCGGCACTGCTCGAAGGGTGGCTGGTACAAACTCTTCCTAGATTAGGCTCTCGATGTCTTCCAATAGAAGTGACTTCTCGTCAAGCATCTGGAGGATCAGTCTCCACCATCTGCCTACTACTGGCTAATGGAGGCTGGAAGAAAGGATCGCCACGAAGTCCGCTGGTGTATCTACTAGCATGAAGAATCTCACCATAGCCTCCAGTAAATCCTCAGCCGCCTGTGGGTCCGTCTCTCCCCAGAACCTGGGTGGCCTCTGGTGCTGGAACTCATGCAGAGCGCTCAAACGGCGTGCATCGCCTGCTGCTGGGGATGGTGGCATCGGTGGCCCAACAAATGGTAGTACCGCTGGTGCCTCCACTGGTGCCTCAACTGTAAGAGGGCCCTATATGGAGGCCTCATCACTTGGTGGGATGTCAGTATGTACATCTCTCGGGGCTCTAGCTGGTCGTCCCCAGGGAGGCATCCTGAAAGAAAAGATGTGTCAGGATCAAAAGACTATACCAGTTGAGCTTACCTTGTTTGAGCTATTTTAAAGAAAACTTTTGAAAACACACACACAATCAGTGTTTTCAGGCAATGAGTTGGAAATTAGAAGTCAAAGTCCTTGTATATGGATACGTTGGCCGACCGCACCAACACTGGAATTCCTGAACTGAAAAACACACTTAGTACCCTTAACACTATTGCATCACTAAAAGAAAATATCAGAGTCCTAAGTTATACAATAGAACCGACTCCCCTGATACCAATTTGTCACGACCCGTCCTCAAGGCCTGTGCCATGAATACCCCTAGACCGCATTCCATAGTCGAGGGGCTGGCGACTAGCACCAAAGGCGTAAATCCCGATATCTGGGAAAGCATTGCCTTTATAAAACATAAACACATCCAACCAGAGTACAAGAGGAAGGTATACACTATGTACAAATGAAAGCGTTTAAAGGTAAATGGGCTAGAATACAAACCTAAATTAAAGTATAGTTACAACTAAACAAAATTACAACAGAAAAGAAAAACAGCTGGAAGATAGAAGTAGTTCCTAGGTCGTCCAACTCGGATCCTACCTAAAAGGTAGTTATAGATAGCCTCCTCAATGCTCTCACCCGCCAACCTCCTTGGATTACCGTCTCGTTGTGAAGTCCACCTCCGGGTACTAACTCGTCATGAGGTCCACCTCCGGGTACCATCCTGTCCTCATACACTTGGTCTCTGTCCGCAATGTCCATCGTCTACATCCAACACAACAAGGTGCAAGCATAGCCCATGCAGGGGTGAGTATAACAATACTCAGTAGGGACCCTGAGACCCTCAAGGTCTCACTAAATCCAACATGGATAACGACAAATAAGGATCTCAACAGATAACCCTTACATAGGTATAAGCCTATACATATACCTATGTTGTCAAGTAACCCATCTAAATTGTGAGGAAACACAAAGGTTATGAAATCAATGGATAACGACTACTTAGGTATATTCCCATACATATACCTAAGTTATGAAGTGATCCATCTCAATCATGAGGTAGACACAATGGTCAACGACTCAGCTCAAACCAGTATTTTCATTATCGAAACCAGAACTGCTGGAGAACTCTTCATCTATCAAGTACAGTTTCCCTGTCATGACATCGAGGCACTACTCACTAACCTTAGAATGCTGAGGTACTCCTCCTGACGAGTACCATGTGTCTGCTGCCAAATACAGGGCGCTCCGGCCGCTGAGGGTCTGCCGCCAAATTCTGGGCACTCTCCATAATAGCCTACAGAGGTACTCCTCCTATCGAGTACCGCAAGTCTGCTGCAAACTACTAGGCACTCCTTTCGCCATGGGTTTTCTGCTAAATACCTGGAGCACTATCCACTGGGCTAACCGAATCACTACGAGTCGAATTGGTCAAGCAGTCAATAGGTCTACAACTACTTAGTCTATGTACTCCGTACGCTCATCTCCAGAAGGGTCCACTCCACGAGCTATTGGTTTATACATAAAAGTGTCACTCAAACTCTCCTGGAAATAGTTCAAAGGACCACCTCGTCATAGGGGTCTCAACGCAACAGACGACACGTCGATCGGACGCACGGTCTTTGAGTTATTAGCATTTTCGTTCCAGGGGCTCAGTTGGATTTTGGGTACAATCCAACCCGATCACACTCCAACTGTGTCCAAAAATCAAGTGAATTATGCCAAAAGAACCATCTCATCAAGAGGAATCCAACAATGTCGATGTCACATCAATCAGACGTCCGGAGGTCATGTTATGAACATTTCCGCTCCAAGGGCCCGGTTGATTTCGAGTTCAAACCAACCCGGCCATACAGAAACATTGCCAAAACCTTGAGTGTAATATACCAAAATGACCTTCTAGATTAAAGGAATCCTACACAATTGACGGTGTGTCGATTGGAGGTCCACAACTCAGGTTATGGTAATTTAACAGAAGATGGTCCGAAAATAGGGGGTCTAGACCCGGTATGACCCTGCCCAACACTCCATGGGTCGGCCCGAACCGGGTCAACCTGACTTGGGTCTGGGTACGGCCTAGTAGGCCGCAGCCCGACCTGGTGCTTGCTGCCCGGAACGGCACTGGCGGCCCTGCCCGGCACTAGCGGCCCGGCCCGGTGCTGGCGACCCGGCCTGGCCGACGTGGTCCGGTCCACGTGACCCATGTGCTTGGTCGTGTGGGTGGGCCACCAAGGGCGGGTGGGGCCCATTAGGGCCCACCCTAGCCACAGGCCCGGGGGGTTATGCCCCTGCTGGTTTCTTTGAAATGGACGGTCGTGATGGTCAGGTAACCACGGGACCCCCTCCGGTCCCGCCTCTAGGTGGCGCCAGATGCCGGCACAGTCGGCCGCCCCTTTGAGATCCCCCATGGCCTTAGGTCGGGGCTCTGCTCGACTGACATGGTGCAACGACACCTGTCCCACCGCCACGGCCTGTAGCTGTCACGGCTCCGTGTAGCTCCGACGCGACGCGACGGTGCCACGCCCCTCCATCGCGACCTGCCCCAGCCACGGCTCCTGTTGCTCATGAAAGGCACGACGGCGCCCCGCCCCTCCGCTGTGGCTCAGAAAGGTCGCGGATCGGCTCTACTCCGCGCAGCACGATGGTGGTGCGCCGTTACAGTGGCTCGACAACAAAGGGTTGACGATCTTCCCTTGACCGGCCAGACGTCGTCCGGTTCTTCGTAGTCCACCTACATCATCCATAATCAACAAACAAATGAGGATGGGTCAGACCGTGTTCGTGCAGTCCAAGCCCTTCCTCGTCATGATGGTATCAAGTGGCCAAAAAAAATCAACAATTGAAAAACAATGAAGAACGATATTAAAACCCGAACATAAGAACCCCTACCTCAAGGTTCACCCTTTGTTGACGATATCTGGAGAGGGTGGACGTCGGCTCATTGACGTCGTCGCAACGTAGGAGATGAAGGTGATGATGGTCGTTGGCGTTCATCGCTTCCGCAAAGGCCTTCGATTTTGGCTCGAGCGTCTTACGTTAGAGATCCGCCGGAAGGAGAACCATTCTTCGTGGAAGGTTAAAGCTCTCTTAATTCTCCAGGGATTCTTCACATAATATTTGGCCAGCCAAATATTAGAAATGAGATTTCCCCCCATCTTAACAAGCTTCCCATCTCAATTCAAATTAACTCAAACTCATTAATTAATTGAATATTTATAAAAATTATTAAATGAGAGAGATAAGAAGTTGAGAGGCTCCACTCCAATAAATGAGTGGAGTTGTCTAAATATTAAATGCAAGGGAATATTAATGGGGTTAAGGGAAGTTATGGGGAGGTGAGAAGTTACGGTCTCGTGTGGGACCCACCACACTAAACCTTCCCATGGGTGGTTAGGTTGTTGTGGGTCCCACCTCTAACTACCCCTTGTAGGATAAAAACCACCTTCCTTAAATAAAATCTGTACAGAATAAATTTTATTTATTTTATTATAAATTCCCAATTATTAAACCTCAATGCGCTCAAAACGCAACTACAGAAAAAATCACCATAATCAATTATTGGTGCTGCGAGTTCATCAATGCCCTCAGTTTTGAATTCTGAGAACTGGATCAAAAGATAGAAAAACCCACTCATTCATTTACTGAATTTACCTGAGCTAATCTTCGGAAATTGATTTCGGGCACACGAGGCCTCGAAATCAGGTGCCGTCAAAAACTGCGGACTCGTAAAATTACAATGAAATTATTGAAAATATTTCCTTTAAATTTCTAGTTCATTACATGAAAAACCATGCCCATCATTCTCATCCCAAGACGATCTTCCATGGACACCTTAACAACTGAATACAAACTCGAATAGTTTGCCAAAGAAACAGATTATTTCTTACCATTTTCTTTAAAACCCTAATAATTAAAAAAATTCTCATTCAAACCACATGAATCATAATTATTTCTTCTTCAATTTTCATCTTAGTGACCAATATATTTAAAATGATAATAAAATTCATGAGATTTAGTATAATATATAGTGAATTTAATATCATTTGTAGTAGTAGTTATAGAAACATTACCTATAGAAGTAGAACTAATATAGATCTCAGCCATCAGTTTTATGAAATTTACATACCTAAAACACTCAGTATCCTTGTCCAGCCATATTAGCACATCAATTGTTTTAGAAATATCAAGAAGAATTTTTGGATTCCAAGGAATCCAATTAAGACCATACAATCTAACCAAATCCTTTGAAAAAATTGATCTTATGTTGTGGCACACCGAATTACATGACCCATTCATGAAGATGCAATAAACCATGTTTCAAAAATAATGAACCATAGGTCTATATATGAATCATGGAAACATCTGATTATAAAATAAAATGGAGAAATCCACATCCTAAAGAGATACACATGCAGTTCATGAACCCCCAATTAAAATAGAATCATATGACCAATTCTTCAAGAATATATGGACTTTAACACTTATAAAGAACATGTTGTGCGATAAAGGAGTTCTTTCCCATGGACACTCATTTAAATAGTGCCTCCAGATTGTCTTTGACATGGGATGATGTGCCTTTCCTAAGAACCAATCCAAAAGAGGAGCCCTTGAACAAGGGAATGAGATGGTGGCCAGAACATCAATCAAGAGCTGAATATGACTTAGATATGCTCAGATGATTACAAATAACTAGATCCGAATCTAGATAAGGCCATACGAAGAGAATATTGGAACATATGAAGTTGAGAATCATTGTTTCCAAAGATTCATTGAATGGCCTTTTGGGAAGAAAATGGGGGCCATTAGGTCAATGAAATGATATTTAATTCCCACATGGCCCGCATACTATATAAAGGTTCTCCAATATAGTAACAAATAACTTTTGTTTCAATTAAAAATGGGTGTCAATCCCTAATTTTTTAGAAAATCAAATATATTTCAAAATATTTCATTATGTTTATATATTTGTTAATAAGAATATATATATATATATATATATTCATTAATATATATATATATATAAGTACTGTAAATATATTTATATTATATTTATATTTATTTTAATTTAATAATTATTTAAATATCTATATTTATTTATATTTTTTAATTAAAAATAAATATATAGATAAATATTTTCATATATTTATATATATATTTACATTACTATATATATTTACATATTCATATATATTGATTATATATTTTTATATAATTAGATATAATTATTTAATTATCTATTTATATAATAATATATATATTGATCATTATATATATATTTAAATTTATATAAATACAAATATAATAAATATATTATTATTTAAATATATTTATTATAATTTTATAACGATTTAAATATATATTTATTTACTTTTAATTGTATTAATTTTTTTAAACGTTATATATATTTATATAATTTTATAATTAACTATTTAAATTACCAAATTTAAAAAAAAATATTTAAATACATTTATTTTATTAATTTCAAACATATTTTAATTTTTAAAATCTATTAAATAGAAAAAAATAAATATTATTCATATAAGTTACAATAATATATGAAATTTTATATGTATAATATATAAATATATTAATAAATAAATATTATAAAATGATTAAATTCAAACAAACATATGTTAGTGGTAAAATATGTGGTGATAAAGGGTATACACTAATTAGTGTAGATAAAAGGTACTCTTATCAGTGATTTTATGTAGCATCAATAAATGTGACCCTTTTATCATGTCTTTATGTTTACCACTAATAAATGTTAGTACTGAATAATATGTGATATATGGTTGTGTGTATTCATAAAAAAATATACATATGGTCGCTTGAAGATCGATCTCATGGACAATTGATAATGGAATACCATTTACTTTATCCAATATTCAAGGATATGATGACAATGTTGTACCATGTGACATGTTCTTGTGATATTTTTGTGTGTTTTTAAATTCATAATAATAAATTCAGTATGATGTTTTAAACATCATTTTTCCATTTTATAATGTTCTATTAATAACCATTGATTCTTTTGTTGGGATCCCATTAGTGAGTATCTAATTCCAATTTGGGATTCACTTTTCAACCATGTTGGATGCACCATATGATTTCTTGGATGGATCATTTCCCTACTTATGCGCACTCACCCACTTTTTCCCCGGCTAGTGAAAACACCTTCTTATGCACAAGCATGCCCCAATTCCCATCCTTGATGCTTGGGATGCATAGTTTAAGTTTATTCCTAATTAGGTTGTTGTTCCATCTCCCTTGGATTCCTTGGATGGACCCATTTTTTTATTTAACAGCCAATCAAATACCTTTACAAAATATCATCCCTTCACCATGAAGCTTTAATTATAATTTTTTTTTCATTTTTATAATAAATCATCCTTGAATAGATTCATTAAAACTATAAAAAAGGATCAATATATAAGAGGAAAATTTTATTAAATATTTAAGGATAGTTCCACAATCTTCACAATTAACATGTATTAACAACAAATACATAATGATTCATCTAGTAGGGTTCACAAATATTTCATTATGTGCGTGTGTGTGTTTATGTGTTTGTGAGGGTGGGTGCAAGTGCATGCATGTGTGTGTGTGTTTATGTATATTTTATCTTATTGATGTAAGGAAACCAAATTATAAATAATATTGGTCTATACCAAAATTTTGAAATAAAAATAGAATATTTGGACTAAATTTGTATTCATGCATTTTGATCTTCAGTAAATTGTTAAGAAATAATAAATAATTTAAATTACTTATAAAAATAAATTAAATTAATATAAAATAGTTTTGTGATAATTTTTTAATAAATAATATTGTTTTATATAGGAAATATAAGTGTGAGGAATAATATCAGGACCTATGTTAAGTGAATTCAACACTAATTGACTCAATTATTGGATTTGAGTACTTATTCTTATCATTTTATCTTTTTTGTATTATATTATTAACTATATATATATATATATCAAAAAAATTCCTCCTATATTTTTGAATCTTTATTTATAGAATCCAATTTATTATGATTAAAAAATTTAACCAAAATATTCTTCATTTATCACTTTAAAACATATACTTTTTTAAATATACTTTTAGATGATTTACTTGAATTTTTTACCTTGTTAATTTCTTTCTTATTATTTTTTAGGGATTTTCATTTAATTTTATAATTTTATCTATTTATTTATTCTTCATCTGTATATGGTAAAATTTATGTGAAGGACTCTTTCTAGTTCCCCACTTGACTTCTCACCTTTTTTATTTTTTGGGTATGTACATCATTTATGGTATATTTTTGATATAATTCTAAAGGAATATGTCCTTATCTTTAGTGTATCTTAAGACATTTATGTTCATCCTTGTGATTATGAACCTCTATTTCAATTACTCAAATATTTCACATGGATATGTTGTGATGCATGGTTTTATTATAGTCATATATTACATTTTCATCATATTTTATCCATTTCATACTTTTAAATTTGTATATTTCATTTAATGAACTAACCATGGATACCCTATATTCATGTATATGAACTAAATAACCACCGGCCCAATGGGAATCCTGATCCCCACAGGGTAATGACTAACACCTATGAAGTAAACAACAACTGTATGGAATGATTTCACTCATCCTGAAACAAGAAATAAGGCATATATGAATATATATAAGTGAATAGAATAACGAGAAGGAAAATATTCCATAACAAATAAAGTGACAACAATGGTGATAAATCTCAAAATTAGTAAGGAAAAACTCCAAGGTAGATATCCTCTAACCAAAAAAGAAAGAAAAAACGAATAAAATACACCATGATATATATGGGAAATATCCCACAAACTCTCCACCAAACACCCATAACTCGCTAAGATGAATCTTATTGAATCATTGTCATGTCTTTGCATTTCCTACATCAAAATAAAATATATATTCTATGCATACCCATGAAAATGAAAATGTTTGAGCTAAATGGTCCCAATGGGATTCACCTTGTTGTTATGTATTGTGTATCAATTCAATACTCCCAATATGCTCAATTTATTAAAAACAAGGAATGATAAATATTTGAAAAACTTTTATAGAAAAAGAATGGAAAATAGTCTAATAATTTTCTGAAATCCGAAAAAACAATCCAGTTAAAATGGTTACAAATAACAATTATCAAATCATTACATTTATCAAAACAAGTATATGATAGAAAAAATGTATGAAGATAAATAATAATAGACAAAAAACACTTTGGATTATAACAGGAAAATATAGGAACTCTTCTCCACCAATAACCATTAGTACTCCAAAGTCCCAAGGATAAAGAAATCCCACCGCCTCCAAGTTGTACTTTTCCTTTTCGTAAACAAACACCAAAGGGAAAATGTAGGGTGTGAGTTATAAATATCTATTGGATCTCTCCATGTGTTTGATAATAGAATTAATAAAAATAAACGGATAATTATTTCAATTTAAATAAAATAGGTCATAACATGAAATATAATTTACAAACAGAAAAAACATCCCTTCATTTAAATATATAGAAATAATTTCAATCATGGATTAAATATTTTTTTTTATATAAATGAATTTATATAAATCATTGCGCTTGAATGAAATATTTATCTAATTAATTACATATATAATAAATTCATTAAGAACAACAACCAAGGTCATCATGCCCATAGAATACTTGTTTCATGCTATGGGATCATTAATCTTCACAGATCAAAGATCGTGGATAATTATTTGTGAACATATCCAATTGGATAAGTCAAAACAGGGCACAAAAAACCCCATCTGGGATAATCAATATCATCACGTTTTTTATAGTGTTTTCATAATCAATACATTACTATGGGATCAATATACAGTCATTATTATCCCAAAAAACACCTAACTACCAAGGCTCACATGTTCTCAATAAATCCATAAATACTGGTAAAACCATCTCATTTTAAACCAATCATAATATAATATTAAATTCTAGAATTTTTTATTTTTTTATACCAATTAAATTTCATAAAACATCATGGATTTTACATCATTTCATGTTGTTTCAGTGAAAATACATTCATGGGTTTGCATCATTTCAATTAAATCCACTTTCTCAAAAAAATCATATCATTTCATAAATTCCACCATTAAATATTTTTATTATGAAATACTTTATTATATTAAAAAATTATCTCACAATTAAAATTAAAATATAATTTAGCATTTTTCTCAACATCCATGAAACGTTGAAGTTAAAAATCATGTCATTAAAATTTTTGGATTGGGAAATAAATTTAATGATATTTTAAATGAATCAATAGTATCAAGGTTTAAATTTCATGGAAAATATAAAATGGAAACATAAAAATTTAAATCATAGAATCAAATGAACAAAACCCACAATAGGAACTCAAATGATGATTAATGGTGATGAAAATTTATGAATCAAATATTGAATAAATATACATAAGAAGTGATATTAGATCCATAAAAATGTAGTAATCTATAAATCTATAATAATTAGAATTTATAATGACTGGTAGAATAATATGATATGAGATCCACTTACTCGGAGGAGATTGAATTAGATCAATGCCACATTAATACGCTAAGAAAATATTTTGGAGGGGCCAAAATCAACTATATAGAGCTTCTAAGAGCCAAAACATCATACATGGTAAGAATGGGTATGTTATCCATGTTTAATGGGGAGAGGCATAAATTTATATTATTTTATTAAAATTTTATGATTCTTTATTAATGGTTATATAGTGGGGAGAGTGATTCGGAGAAACCATGCGATTGACATGCACCACTACAGATTAGATAACCTGATTTCCCCTGGGTGGGTTTAAGGTTTGGAAAATCGTGAACCAACTATGAATTAAAATCTCTCTAGGGTTTAATGGTTTTCATCGTGGACAAGGATTAGTCAAAAAGTGAGCCAATCGTTTATAGTACAAAATGATTAATAAATTTCACAAATTCTCCAATAAAAAGATTCTATTTAAAAAATATCAAAAATATGTTTATGAAAAACCTTAATGAATTTTACAGATCATTACACTAATAACCTTTCTAATTTTTGGTATTCCCTTTATCCATGTAAAATCCTTAAATCCTCAATTAAAAATAATTCCACTAAGGTAAACCTCTTATAAAAAATGAATTATGAGCTTGTATAACTAACTGGTAATAGATGGTAAGGGTGTTTCTTAATTCCATATCCTTCAATTGATTTGTAAGGGTTCTTATAAAAGTTCATTATTATATGTTGGGTATATTAAGCCTTATTATTTTATTATAAATCATTTCAACATTATTTAAGGATTTTAATTTTTCTCTTATAAAATCCCATTGAAATTATTATTACTAAAGAATATCTCCCCTATAAGAAATTTTTTCTACTCCATTTTTTTCAAATAAAAATGATTCATATATGATAATAAATTTAGAAGATAATTCTCTACTATTCTGTGATGTAATGATAATGCATTTTGAAATTCTATTTTTGGGAATTACATTGATATATTTCTATTATAACAAAATATAATAATGTTAAAAATAAAACCCTTATTTTCAAAATGAGGAACTTTTCGTCTGTATCTAAAATAACTCTTCCTACTGAAATTTACAATTATTATTTTGAAATAGAAATATATTTTATTTTTATGATCATCAAAATTATCTTTTTTATATGTATGATTTATCACACTTTTTTATTATGTGAATTCTCAAAAAAGAAAATTTTAATGTTTGAAAAGATTTTATTCCCTTTCATTAATGTACATTATATCCTTAACTACATATTTTTAATCATTGAATTTATTTTCATTGAAATATTTATAAATAGGAGAAATTTATAAATAATGCTTTAATAAGGTCATCTAAGAACATTTAGTAAAATTATTTTTTAAATTTTACTAATTAATATATTTTTTTATTAAAATATTATAAAATATATTATTATGAGTTGGTTTTGATGTTCATTATTATCTTAATAATATTTCCCACCTAAATTTTTTTGTTCCACTGGTCTCCCTCAAAATTAAATTCAAAAATGTTCATTTTCAGTGATTGAATTATTGTATAAACCTATCTATATCTTATTTCATACCAAGTGATTAAATAAAAAATATATATAAAGACCATTATCATTACATAGGTTATTTATTATGTGATTAATGATTTGTTTCAAGTTGAATGAATATGAATGAATGATTATTGGTGGTGTCTTATATTTACCTCTAATACATTTTTTAAAACATTAAATATCAGGATATATTTATATGAGAGTGAAATTATGTTTTCTCACAAATATGGGTGTATGCGTATGGATTATTTGTGTAATGAATCATTAGATTAGATTCGTTGTAATTGATTAATCTTGTTCACAAGAATGGGTGGGAATCAATGACTAATGAAGGTGTTGTTTACCTGTGCTTATGTTTACACCAGTGTTCTTTTTTTTACATTGTTTCAAGGGAATGTTACATTTATATTCCATATGATGATGTTTTTTCTCCCTAGATCATGTTTATAATCTCATGAATCCACACTCTTTTATGATCGTACATAATTTTTCATTATAGAATACATGTACCTATAATAAGACTTATAGACAACTCTTATTATTTTATTTTATTTTTAATAAGTTATTTCTCATAAGATCATGTTTTACCACATGTTTATAATTCATAAATTAATGACATTTTTTACATTTTCACCATTAATGAGTATTTTAGATCACAAATTTCGATGTTTCCATTCCCCAAGTTATGATGTGGAGTATAACATCTAAGATATCTAGAAGGGAATCTAGTGTAGCATAATTATATATAAGTGTTCAAATTTATTGATAAATATGAATTTTATGTATTTATTTCCTGAATACAATAAAACATCATTTCATAGGACTACGAAATTATATGTGAAATCTTATTTTTAACTTATGGAAGTTAAAAAATGAATTATATGTTTATATTGAGTAATATCACTTAGTATATTATCCAATTTTAAATATATGATACCATAATATAAAATGAATGTGTATTGAAATTTGGAACCATAGAGGGTATCTAATCAAGGTTTTGTTATTTTTAGGGATTGGTTAACTTATTTTTAGGTGTTTGGATTAGATAACCTTAGTTACAACTTTGGGGATAAGTCTATGTATGGGATAACATCATAAAATTTTTGTAAATAATATATTGTGAGAATTTTCTATAAAATAAATCCCAATCATTATATAACAAGTGGATATAGTCCTTGGAACTGAGATACCTTTGGGTAGTTATAAGGCCACATCCTTAGAACATTACATAATTATGAGTTATGCCAAGAATTTAGATTGAGGATCTTTTCAAGTTTAGTGCTTTAGAGAATTAGGTCATAACATATACAAAATAACATTAATATTACATATAGAAACTTCTACTCTGTATCCATTTTTTTAAAAAAACTCTTAAAAGTTTCACTTCTAGTTCCATGTTTTAGGCAACATGACTTTTCCTTGACCCTATCTTTAAACCAACTAATCATTACGTCACATGGAAGAAATTTCAAAAACATGGGATGAGCATAAAAATATCAGCAATGGATATAAAATAAGGAAATTAAACATTATTCAATGAATACATAAAAATAAAATAAATCGATATTTTCAATATTAAAACATAATCTCTTTATCCTACCTCACAAAATCATAAGATATAAAAATAACACATAGAAATCATAAATCATATAGGAAACATGTAGCATCCATAACATATATAAATTGAATCTATAAAAGCTATGTTGGGAGTTACATTTGGAATACCCATCAAAATATATTACCTGAATATCTTAGGAAACAAACTAATGTATACCTCCATCACATTACCCAATGCATTGATGATACATCTCGGGCTCGCCCTCCCTAGCATTATCACAGAACCACCCTTATACGTAAAAAATGAACAAGAACCATAAAATATTCATAACATACAAAAATACCATAATGTAAAGATAAAATTTCCACATTCAAATGAAAATATTACATTTCATGATACAGAAATAGTAAATCCATTTCCAAAACCATAAAAACCATTTGATAAAGTGTTTTTTTGAATCAAAGTGTCCCATAACACTTTGAAAAATTTAAAGGAATTAACATTTTAAAACATTAATTTACATATAAATAAATCCTTAAAAACATTTTAAAAACATTCACATTAATGAGAAATATTTAGAAAATTAAATCATCAAATCATTTAAAACAGTGTTTCAGTTAAAGAAACCCTTACCACATGAGAAAATATTTGAATAAAAATAATTAAAGAATAAAATTAAAAGAAACATATAATATCACGAGAATTTTGAGATTCATGCTATCATATTTCAAACGGTAGGATATAGAACTTATAGGATAAAAAAGGTGCACAATACCAAGATATGCCTTAATGATAGGATATTGAGATGATGTCCCTTATGAAAATCTGGTAGCCTTACCACGTCAATTTAAAATTCAGAAAATGAGTTGATGGGAGAGAAAATGGTCTCTAATAACTTGAACATATAATTTACAGAAATAAGGATATAGAATAATATATCCCAACATAAGAAAATGTAAAATAAGATACATGACATAAAAGATGTCTTTGACTAAAAGAGGATGGTGAAAGGTTCCCTTACAAAGATCATTTTGTAAATAAAATAGATCAATTAAGTAAAATCACAATAAGTACATATAAGTAATGTATAAATTAAATATAGGTCATAAAAACATATTTACTACATACTCATAGATAGACATAATTAAATGTGGATGATTAACCTAAAGAATGGAAATTTGGTTAAGATGTTCTCTTACGTTGTGTCTAAATTGTCTTGTTCATTATTTATCTCCATGAAAAATAATCTTAAGTAAATTATAAATGATTCAGAACGTTTATAATATTTATTATTCATTTTATATTACTTATTTCCTTGTAAAAAATCATATAATTATTCATGTTCATATCGGTATTTTTTCGATGTTCTGTACTTGAGTCACTGATGAACTTGTTATAATTACAAATTTTCCATGTGGTCAAAAGTCCATTATATCACAAATTTTATACATGATTTAAAATATCATATATATCCAGTATATATGTATTTATATCTTGTATTTATGTGTTTAGAATATTCCATAACATTTGGATATAAGAAAATGTAATTCACTGTTCAAGGAGACGGTAAGTCATTCGTACGAATGAACGCTACGTTCATTTTTTTCATTTTTAATGGAATGAAAACTAAAAGATAAATTGGTATATTATAATTATAATAAAATAAAAAAATTATATATGTTACATAATTTCATTAATTCCATCATTTATAAGTTCCATGTATTGAAGGAACGAGTCATATCACTTTGATTTGGTGGTAGTCTGCCTTTCCTCAAATGAAATTATCGTATTTACCCATTATGGAATCCAAAAAGGTATGAAATAAATAAAAAATAATCAATCATATAGAAAATATAAATATGTTATCTATCATAGAGAAAAATATTTCCATCATAATGGATACCATGAGAGGTGGTAAGATATAATTGAACAATCATCGTTTCGCGTGGAAGTAGTTCGCCATCCAGATAAACAGTATGTTCTATACCCATTAGATGGAGGTGTGTGTAAATGTAGTTCGAATCCATCTAATAAAAAACCTAGTATATTTTGGATAATTTTTTCTCTATGTAAACAGAGAATATAAAGATCATAGAGAGTGTGGATGGAAAATAAAAGGAAAGAACTTGAGTGAAGACATTAACTATAAAATAGGTAACTTCATTTGATTTGAGCGAAAGGGATCTCTTGAATTTCCTTATGCCTATGGTATGGATTATAGGAGTAATAGAGGGATTTTTAGGGCTTATTTAAAAATATTTTGGATTTTCCAAGAGGCTTGAGAGGTGTGAGTAATCGGTTAGAGGTGGTGTCCTTTTATAAGAGGGAGGAGGGGCCCTTTTGGAATGTTTGAATGTATTATTTTATTATAAAATTATTTCAGTTTTAAAATGTCCAAAACTCATTAAATTAGAAGATAAAATGAATATAAGTTAAAATAAAATCATCGAATAATAATTGAAAATGTTTGTATATTTTTTAATCCATATCTTTTTTATTTAAATCTTTGATAACTAATTTAACTTTCACCATGTATTCGTGTATATTTATACTATATGGTTTATATATTTACTATAAAATTACAAGAGACAAAAAATATATTATTAAAGTCATTTTTAACATCAAATATTCCATTTTAAAAAAAAATTGGAATGTTTTATTATTTAATAAAATATAAATTGATTTAAAAACTCTATTATGAAAATATTTAAACTACTTGTATCATGAATTTTTTAAAAATCCTTAAGAAAATCATCAATAAAAAAATCATTAATTAAATTATAACAAGTCATAATAGTCCATAAAATTCATGGATGGAATAAAAATTATTAAAATAAAAATATATTAAATTTTATAATCTCAATTATTTAAAATATTCATTAAAAAGGTAATCCTTACATCATTATTGCGACATAAATAAATTTATTTATTTCATATATAAAAATTATAAATAAAATACCATTATATAGGAAATTATTTTATCTTCAGAATGAATATTTATCATTAAATATATCAATTATATAATCACACATTAAAATTTTTTTACCAAAAAAATACATGTTTATGGTATTTTTATTTTTACTTTAATGAAAAACATATTAATGTAATTGTCTTACCCAAATGCATTCCAAAGGAAAAATATTCTAACAAAGGATTTTATTGGTTTTACATGACTCATTTAATATAGTTAAGACAAGTGTTAAGTTAATTTTTTTATTATAATATTATTTTTACCTTAAATTAATGCAGTTACTTTTAACCGTGGTAAATAAAAATCAAAAGTTACTATTGACCAAAATTTATTTCATCCTATTGAATATATTTTCACATAATAATGACAAAAATGTATTTCAGATTACTGAAATTTGATTCATAGATGTAGTAAAATTTAATTTAAATGAAAAAGTCGATTTTTAACTATAATGCATTGTTTTTCAATATTCATCAAAAATTGAATGTTTTCAAAAAAATACCAAAAATTCACCCAAATATAATTTTGATATTACATATTCAAAATGATGTATATTTTACCAAATTCAAAACATATAAGATTCATTAATTATTTTAAAATTAATTTCTATATCCAAAACTAGAAAGCCTGGTTTTAAGATGTAAAAACTACCAAAAGATTGAAATACATTTATGTCTAATTTAAAACTAAAATTACATCAAATTACTATAATTTAATTAAATGATAAAAATATAATTCAATTAAAAATTAAAACAAATTTAAAGTATAATATAACTATATAAATAAGTTATATTAAAAATAAATTTTTAATTAAAATGTAGTTTTTTCAAAATTCCTTTAAAAATGAACTTTATCCAAAAAATACAAAAACATTATACATAGTAGGTTTTAATCTCTTAATTCATAATATGAAGTTTATTTTGTAAAATGGAACAAATAAAATTTACAAAAGCAAAATTTAAAAGGGTTCTCCATCAAAAGGGAGAAAAACATTTTATAGTATTTATTATTTAAAATCAGATTCTTTCTTATTTTAGGCCTCCAAAATTTATTCGATAAATGTAAATGCATTTAACAAGCATGTTTAATCATAATATATTTATTTATGTTCATTCCTAGCAATAAAAAGGCTATTTGTTAACAACCATTTAAAATAATATAACTATTAAATTATTTTTCAGTATTACTCAAAGTTGTGTGAAACATAAGATTTTAAAGCAACTCATTGTTGTGTGTTGAGTACTCTATTAGAAAAAGTGTCAACATTTACATAAAATTAATATATTATTCATAAGTGTTAATATAAATCAAAAATTATTATTCTATAAATACTTTGTTCATAACACCCTTCCCTCTTTTAGAAATTTCTTCCTCACAATTTTAAAAATTTAATTGGAAACTTCATTAAAAGTCCCACAATATAAAAATAGTCAATAAAAATATCACTATAAAATAAATTAATATAAGTAAAAGGGTCACCTGAGATAACACATACTAGTATTCCATGAATACATGGATTTGGAGGAGAAAATAAGTGTCATGTTTTGATGGAAGGTGATAGAAACATGATTAGGAGAAAGTTGTCAACAAGAAAACCACAAACTTGTGATGGGATAAACAATCATTGTTTTCAAAGTAGGAAAGGTAAACGTACATCGTTTTTTATTTATGTTATTTTTCATAAAGTGGAAAAATTAATTTAAGAGATTGAATAAGATCATAAAGAAGTATACTTACATTTCAAGTGTAGTTTTATCAATTAACAAGTTTCTACAAAAAATCACTTTTTTCCAAACGATGCATATTCAAGATGGATTAGTAAAATCTAAAGAACTAGAATCAAATTATAGGGAAAAAAATAATCCCTAAAAATTAACTATATATTTCCAGTTTATTTATAAATTATCAAAAACCCAAATAGTTATTACTAGAGAAGATAATCCTCAAAAAGGATAATTCTTTATAGAAATAAATACTAATCTTAAGATCCAAAATTCGACAAAAAAACACAAAGTTCAAAAAATAAAATTCAATATAAAATTGTATTTAAAATTCATCAAAGTTATCCATACAAATATTCAATCTGAAAACTCATAAGGATTTAATCACATAGTCTTCAACAATAAATCATCACATTTAACTAAAAATAACATAATCTACTCTTAATGTCTATTACTAAAGTTTAATTAATCTAATCAAATATTCTCTATCATAGGTTAATAATTTCCCTAAAAAACCCAAATAACCATATATCCACAATAAATACCTAGATTAATAAAATATATAATTACAACCATCACTCCATAAGTGATATCCCATAGTATTATATTTTCCTTAAGCATATAGTGTTCTTAAAAGATAGAATGTCTTCCAAAATAACCTTTATCACATAATCACCGTATAATTTCCTATAATAAGGATATCAATTTGATAAAACATAAGTTCCCAAAATCATCATATTTTTCATCCACACAATCATTTAAAAAAACTAGTCACACTTACCAGTGACTTTACACAGTCTAGTGGTAGGTGATATATCCCAGTCACATTTGGTTTTGGGTTCGATTCCCACAGCGTTGTCCAACCTGACAGATTTTCACACTGTCTATGTGTTTTCATTTGTAAAAAACTATATAATTTAATAAAATTACCAAAAAATGAGATATATTCCTCAAAAATAACTATAACATATTTTATCAACAAAATTTATCTCATACATTGGATTTTCATCCCAATAGTTATAACCTTTAATTTCCTAAAAATGAAGGATCATATAAACCCAAATGGATATTTATAACTATATCTAAAAAAAGATATTTCATCTTTGAATAAAATTTTCACATTTCAAACATGTGGGTTACACATAATAGAAAATTTATTCCAAAGTAATTCTATCATTAATACATTTAAACATTGCATCATTCATATATCCAACATAACTCGTCAATTCCTAAAATGTAGACAAATTAATCAATGAAAGTTCTTCATAAACCATTATCCATGTTTTACCATATTATTATTTTGTACTTATTTCCTCCAAATAATATCATTCCTAATGTTCTATGATTTCAATAATGTCAAAACAAGAGCTAAGAAATAATCCATACCTTTCATCTGTCATTTTCATTTTCCTCATATTCAATTAGAATGACATTAGGAATTTGTAAAGATATATTAGTATGATCATGTTGATCTCATCACCTAACCTTATTTTTAGAACATATATTTGTATAATTACCATTCATAACGCATTTAAAACATTCAATTTATCTCTCTGAAAGATCTTCATTCCATTTCCCGGAGTCAGCTGAACGCTTCCTTTTTCCTTTGTAGGTCATTTCATTATGACCATCATTACCACATCTAAAACATCTTCTCATCCATTTTATGAATTTTCCTATGTGTTTCTGTCCACATCCTTGACACATAGGTATTTAAATATACATAACATTATGATTAATACCAAAACATCCATTGGGATTCATTTCACGCATAGATGATGCCTTAAAAAATCACCAAGGTTCAACTGGCCAATCATGAATCCAAGTAGTTGGATAGGAATAACAATAAGTGTTCTCATTTTGACTCCCATGTCATTCAGTTTTCTCATTCAGAAAACCACAACAGTTCCTTTACATCCATTATTACTATGGTGCATTCTATATCTAGTCAATTACTATAACAAAAAAGGATACTATGTCCATATTAGTAAAATCATCATATAATATCTTATGGGGAGGGTAAACACTAATATATACTCATTCATGTTATCTTAAAGTCATTATAATAATTTAACATAACTATGACTCTTTCAAATATGCTAACCATTATAGTTATGCCACTTATACATAAATAACACCCAAACCTCTAAAGTTATCTAAACTGACCTCTGATACCAACTATAAGGCCCCAATATTAGAACAATACATAATATTGAGTTAAGAAAATAATTCACATTGAGGATATTTTTATTATTGGAGATTTAGAGAATTAGGTCATAACTTATACATAACTACATGAATATTTCATATAGACACTTCTACTCAGTATCCATTTTTTCATAAAATAAAAACGTTTAATGATTGAAATATGTCTACTTCCATGTTTTAGACATCATGACCTTTCCTTGATCCCATCCATGACCCTACTCATCTGTATACCTGTGGAAAACATTTTAAAAACATTGCATGAGCATAAAAAAAGCTCATTAAGGTATATAAAATAAGGAAATAAAGCATTATCCCATGAATACATATAAATCAATGAAATCATAATTTTCAATCATAAAATTCAATCTCTTTAATAAACCTCACTAAATCATAAGATTTATGAATAAAACATAGAAATCATAAAGCATAAAGGTAACTTGTCACATCCGTAACATACTTACATTATAGCTATCATAGATACATAAGGAGTTATGCATGGAATAAACATCACAACATATTCCCTAAATCTATTTGGAGAAACATTAATGTTTAACTCCATCATGTTAACCAATGCATTGGAGTTCTATCTCGTGCTCACCAGCCATAGGATTACAACTGAACCAACCATAGATATAAATAATTACCATGTACCATATATTATTCATAACATATAAAAAACATAAAGTAAAGAGAACATTTACACATTCCAATCACAATATAACATTTCAAGATACTAAAATAGTCAATCCATTTCCAAAACCATTTATAACATTTAATAAATAGATATTTGAATCAAAGTGTCTCATTCCACATTGAAACCTTTCATGGAATTAAAAATGTAAAACATTTTTGTCTATATAAATAAATCATTAAATCCATTTTTAAAATATATTCATTAATGATAATTATTTATAAGATTAAATCATTAAAACATTTAAAACAATGTTTTTGTTAATGAGTCCCATACAACATGAGAAAATACATGAATAAAAATAATTAAAGAATAACATTAAAAGAAACATATAATATATTGAGAATAAAGAGATTCATTTAATAATATGTTAAAGGGTATGATATACACCTTATAAGATAATAAAGGTTCACAATATCAATATATGCCTCAATTAAAAGAGATTGAGACGAAGTCCCTTACGAAAATTCGGCAGCCTAATACTGTCGATTTATAATTCAGAAAATGAGTTGATGGGAGAAATAATTATCTATAATCAGTTGGACCTAAAATGTTAAACAATATGAATATATAAAAATATATCCCAACATAAGAAAAATATAAATTAAAAGACATGACATAAAATATGTCTTTGACTAAAAGAGGTGGGTGAAAGGTTCCCTTACAATGATCACTTTGAATATAAAATAGGTCGATTATTATAATTAAATATAACTACACACAAGTAATGTATAAATTCAAGATATTTAATAAAAACATATTTCAAACATAATCATATCACGACATAAATATAAGTGGAAGATTAACCCAATGAGTGGAAATTTGGTTATGATGTTCCATTACCTTGTTTCTGACATGTCTTGTTTGTTTGTTATCTCATTTAATAATAAACATTAGTTAATTATACATGATTTTGAACCATTATAATTTTTATTATTCCTTTTATATCCCTTATTACATTTCTATAACAGACATATAATTATTTGAGTTCATATCAGACTTTTATTATTGTTTGGTACATGATTCATAAATGAACTTGTTATAATTACAAATTGTCTTTGTGGTCAAATGTCCTTTATTTCCAAAATTATATTTATGATTTAAAATATCATATATTTATAGTATATATTAATTTACATCCAGTATATATGTACTTATAATACTCCATAACTTTCGGATATAAGAAAATGAAATGCACGGTTGATGGATACGGTAAGTCGTACGAACACATGAACACTACTTTCATTTATTTTTTGTTTTTAATGGAATGAAATCTAAAAGATACATAGGTTTATTATAATTACAGAATAATATAATATTTTATATATGCTACATATTTTCAGTAATTGAATCCATTATACATTATATTTATGACAAGAATAAGTCATATCACTTTGAGGTGGCGGTAGTCGTCATTTGCTCAAATTAAATTATTATATTAACCCAGTAGGGAATCCATAAAGGTATGATATAAATAAAAAATACATAATCATATATTCAATATAAATATAATATATATCACATATAAAAATAGTTCCATCGTAATAGCCACCATGATATTGGGTAGGGGATAATTGACCAATCATCATTTTGTGGGGCAGTAGTTCGTCCTCCACAGAAACAATTTGTTCTATACCCATTAAATGGAGGAGTGTGTATGTGTAGTTAGAATCATTCTCATAAAAAATACCTATTATATTTTGTATAATTGTTTCATTATGTAAACAAATAATAAGAATATCATAGGGATTGGATAAGGAAAATAAAATAAAAGAAATTGAGAGAAGTCATTATCTTTAAATCGGGTAACTTCTTTTTTATTTGAGTCAAAGGGATCTCTTGAATTGACATCTACCTAAGGGAAGGCTTCTAGAAATAATATAGGGATGTTGATTGATTATTTGGGTATAGGTTGGATGATCCAAGAGGATTGAGAGGTGTGAGTAATGGGTTATAGGTGGTGTCCTTTTATAAGAAGGAGGGTGGTCTTTTTGAGAATGTTCGAAAGAGTTATTTTATTATAAAATAATTATTTATTTCAAAAGGTCCACAACTCATTACATTATAACATAAAAATAAAATAAGTTGAAATAAAATCATATAATAATAATTTTATAGGTTTTGGGTATTTTTTTAATCCTTATCATTTTTATTTAACTCTTTGTGAACTTATTCAACTTTTACCATGTCTTCATGTATATTCATACTATTTGGTCAATATATTTACTCTAAAAAGACAAGTGACCCAAAATGGATCATAAATCATTTTAATCACATATATATTATTTTGTAGAATCTAATATTTTAAGTATTATTTTTTCATTTAAAAAATATTAATTTATTTAAAAACTCATTTAAGTCAATTTTTAACTATTCATATCATGAATTTTTTATAAATCCATAACAACTTGATCAATTCGAAAAAACATCATTAATTAAATTATAACAAGTCCTAAGGATCCATAAAATTCTTGGATGCCATAAAACATTTCAAAATAAATTTATTTTAATATATATAATCTCATTTATTTAAGAAATTCATTAATGTGGTAATCATTACATCAACATTATATCATAAATAAATTTATTTATTTGATGTATAAAAATTATAAATAAACTACCATGATGTAGGAGATATTTCTTAATTTCTAATGATTATTTATAGTAAAATATAACAAATATATAACCCCACATTAATATTTTTTTAGCAAAATAATACATGTATATGATATTTTTTTACTTAAAATAAAACATTATTATTGTAATTATCTTACCCATGTGGCTTCCAAAGGAAATATTTTCTACCCAATGATTTTTTTGGTCTTCCATGACTCAACCAATAATGTTAGGACAAGTGTTAAGGAGATTTTATATTATTATAATATTATTTTTACCTTTAATTACCTTATTTATCTTTAAACACGGTAAATAAAAATCCAATGTTATTATTCACCAAAAATTATTTTCATCCTATTGAACAACATTTTACTTATTTATTACAATATTTTTTGTAATATTTTTCAATTTCAATTCATAGAATTTTTAAAATTTCATTTAAATGAAAACTCAGTTTTTATCTACTATGCATTGTTTTTCACTATTCATCAAAAATTGAATGTTTTTAGACAAATACCAATAAATCACCAAAATTTAATTTTGATATTACAAATTCAAAAATGAATTAAATTTTTTGAAATAAAAAACATTGAATTTTAAATAATTAATTAAAAATTAATTTCATTTTCAAAAACCAGATAGCCTCTTTTTATGAAGTAAAAACTGCAAAAAGATTTAAATGTGTTTATGTCCAATTTGAAAGTGAAATTACTTCAAATGACCAAAATATGATTAAATGATAAAAAATTAATATAATTACACTTTAAAATCAATTAAAAGTACAAAATAAATATATAAAAATTTAGATTAACCGGCATTTTTGAATTAAAATGTAGTATTTTTCACTATTCATTAAAAATGATCTTTATTAGAAAAATAAAAAAAATTAATCCAAAGTAAATTTTGATGTCACAATTCTAAATAAGATGTTTTTTTCTCAAATGGAACATATAAAAGTGACAAAAAATATATTTAAAAATTGTTTTCCATCAAAATGTAGTAAACAAATCTTTTAGAGTATTTCATGTTTAAAATCAGATTCATTCTTTTTTAAGCCTCTAAATTTTATCGGAAAAAAGTAAATACATTTAAAAAAATGTGTCTCAATAATGTAGTTAGTTATGTTAATTCCCAATAATACAATGGTTATTCGTCAACTACCATTTAAAATAATAATAATAGTATACTATTTTTCTGTATAACACAATATTGTGTGCAACATAATATTTCAATGAAACATGTTGTTGCGTGTCGGGTAAGAGATCATAAAATGTTTCCTATTCGAAAAAATTATAATATCTTATTCATAAGTATTAATAGATATCAAAAATTGTTATTCCAAACCTATTTTGAAATTGCATGAAGATGTGATCTAGTTGATCACATTCTATTTACCAGACATTATAAAGTATTTATTATATTCAAAAATCATGTTAAAAATATGATACAACCCAAAATAATGAAAAATAGATTAAAAGAAGACTAATTTATGTTGAACTGAGTGGTAGAATGATCAGTTTGAAGAGTAACTTTTTTAAGGTTGATTTTATCAAGATATTATTTATCATAATTATGTTATGATTTTCATTTTTCATAAATCATGTTTAAAAAAATTAGTTTTAGTAATGAATGGATCAAGAAGAAATATAGATAGCAATGGGTGTCATTGATGATCTGATTATTGTCCAAATGATCATCCAAATCAGATATGAGTTATAGTCGGAAATATTCTGTTTATTACTAATCTTATATCACAAATTTTGATAAACATTGTGAACTTTTCTGAGTATACAATCACACATCCATGAGAATAATAAAATCTCATAGAAGATATATTTTTGAAGTTGATGAAGGAAAGAATATTCGTATTAAAAATAATGGAATTAGAACCGAGAGAAATGAATTAATAGAACCATAAGAATTTTTACATATAGTAAAGGAGGGAATTGATAAAGAAACAATCAATGAAAAGGGAGTAGTTTATTTAACACAATGTAAAAAGATAATGTGAATCATATGGTACCACTGATAATTCACATATTAAATGTGAGGAACATAGGAATTATCCAAGTCAGTATCATAACACATGGAATAATATTAATGATTATGATCAATTTAAACATCCAATATTAATTAAACAAGGATGAACTTGTGTGATGACTACTATTATAGTGGATCATGATTGTTTAGGAATACATATCCTACTACTGGGGTGGTGGATATATTATTAGATTTTGATTTTAGGAACCCAAAAGTATCAGTAATGTTCTCTAATAAAAATAATCCACCAACACAATGAGTTGAGTATCAATGAAAAATTCTAGTTATATGATTATTGTATGCCATTTAATATTTTTGGAAATTATCATTATGTGAATATTATTACATCTTTATTTTGATTAATTTATTAATTATTTATAAAGATATAGTTTATTTACACATATAATTTTTATTAATTAATGAAATATAGAAATCAATTTTTTAATTAAAAAATCTATGATAAACTATCACACCATGGTTATGTATGTAGTCTCAAAGATGAAATATTATTTTATAGTAGGCATGTTACCATATTATGAAGTAAATTTTTAGCAAATTGTTTAAAAAACTATTAGGGATATGTCTATAGTGATAAAAAAATCTGTGTTTCCAAATATGACATAAGATAGTATTGTGGATATCATATTAGGAAGTATATACCGAGTCACATTTATGTTATGGATTCCATAATCATATTTCATTAGTGAGGGATAGTTTAAATTTAGAACAAGAAATATATTTAAGGGGTGGGGGAATGTAATTCCATAGGATTTTGGAATTAATTTCATTTTAAAATATTTACAATGGTAAATCTATTTATTCGAACACATTAAATTACATTAATGAAATCATGATACATTAATATAATATTATAATATTATAATGTTATAATATAATTGATACATTGTTTGATATAAATAAAAGTATAATCATTATGAAATTTATGAAGGAAATTGAAAAAATGGAATAATGTCGTATGATTTTTCCATATAAAGATCATATTCCTATGATTAGAAAGAAGGAAGCATTATTAGGGGTTTCCCTTGACTGAGACCTAGCCAGACTACAATAGTTATGGTATTGAAGAAATCATATGCCATTGAATTTCCAGATTGTTGAAAATTATATGATATCTATTGCAGATTAACCACCTTCATGGACCACATCCCTTGAAAACATTATGCAATACTTGAGACCTTACTCTAGAAGGTAAACACTACATCTCAAAATCAATTGCATAATCAATGCTCTATATAGACTTTATTTATGATTATATTTAAATGTAAAATTCCAAAATTCAATAATCTATTTTTGATAAAAATTATGTTATTGTAGGATAATTACATTTAAATTCTATTTGCCTTATTTTATTCTAATTTTTATTAAATTTTAGATTTTAGTTGAATATTGAAAAATAATATTTAAAAAAACTGTAAATATATATTATAAATACATATATGTAATTAATAACCATTAATTAAAAAAATTAATAAATAAAAAAATATTTTTAAATTTATATCAGGAATTAAAAAATCTGGTAATTAAAATCTTAATGACATATGTAATAAATTTCAAAAAATTGTTTTTGGACATATATTTTATATTAAATATTATATTGGAAAATTTTGGTTTTGAATTTCCTTTGAAGACATGAAACATTTATGTGATATATAATCATTATTATTATTTAAAAGAACTCAAAATCATTGATAATATTATTCTACATTTTAAATTTATGATTAAAATAGTCTATATCAAAAAATGAGGGTTTATATGCCTGACATGCATATATAATAAAAAAAATATATTTATTTAATAAATTGATTTAATTAAAAATATTTTTATTTTATTCTATTTAATTTTAAATTTGGTTTTTAAAAAATTTATGATTTTTGGAAAAAAATTAAAGATTCCATTGTAAATATTAGTTTCAATGGTAAAAGATTTAGTTTTCAAATAATAATATTTTAAAAAAAATTATTCATAAATAAATTTCCAATTAAGACTATAATATTAATATGATAAAAATATAAATATAAATTAACTTATTTTAATTGATAATTAATAATAAATAAGATTAGAAACACCTATTTATAAAATTTCATATTTCTACAAGAAATATTTTTTCTTCACATTTTATGTTTTAATTTTGAAGTTAATTTTCTCATTTATGAAATTTAATTATGTTAAATGGATCACATATTCATATTCATCACATTTCAATTTTGTAGGTTGGGTTATCATATAATATTAATGAATAAATAATATCCCTAGTTTATATTTAATCATGATTAATAAGTGTTAAAATTGGTAAACTATTGTGGTTCAATTTTAATAAATAATGATATCACTTAGAACACATAGAATAATTTTTTTATAAATTCATACGCACATGTCCCACCATAATTTCCCCATAAAATTCACATAACATATCAAATAGACCGAACACCCTTGGGATAACATTCTTATCCCTAACCTAAATTTGGTTTTCCTTGAAAATACCCTCTTCTCACCTATAAAAGGAGGCCACTCCAACTCTTTCTTTCATCTCCCGCCACCCGTAATTAATTGATCAGGAATATCGATTAAAAATCCATATATAAATCATTCCTAATGAGTTCATAAGATTCCAAGGATTCCTCCACATCGTTAAGAAGCTACATAGAAATGTAAGGGTTTTCAATAATTCTGTTTCCTTTTTAATTTAAATTCTATTTTTATAAAACAATTTACATATATTCCATGATGGAAATATAATTATATTGTCTCCCATTTTATGTGGTTTATTGATATATTACTTATCCCCTATTATTATATTATTTTTCTCATGTCATTATTATGCCAATGTAAGGATTATCATACTACTCATTTTATTATATATTACTAACCATTATAATAATGTAATCATAATCATAATTTTATTTAATTATCACGCATTTAATTTATTATTAATGATATTTCCTCTTATTAAATAATTTTCCAAAGATATATATTTTAAAAAATCCTTATCTTCTTAAATGTGAAGTGTTTTTTCTTAAGAAATGATATCCATGTCCACATATGAGAATGTGAATGTGGCTATAGAATAGATGAACCATAAGGTAACCACCCACCAAATCAATTTTTTCGACAATTTTCAAAAACCCACTTTAAGGGTAAGTTGGAAACATTACATTTCAGCAGAGCTAGAATCCAAAAAATTCAAATTCAATATACCACTTTCAAAATACATCATCACCCATTTTGGTTCCCATGAATCACAAGTCACACGCCTCCCTCGAGTCGCACACCAAACATGTCAAACATCCCACCATTTCGCTTCCCCATCATCACCACACTGGAAGAGTCACTCTAGTGCCTCAAACAACCCAAAAAAAATCCATCAGGCCGAACCACATCATCTCATCACTGAAATCAACAATGAGGTCGCTGTCGTAGAAAGTCCAAAACCAGACTTCCCAGTTCATCAAATCCACCAACCAAACCAGAAAAGGTTGGAAAATGATGAACTAACATACAATATATCCTCCAATCAGGATGAACACTTATTCATAAAACATAAAGAAACCTGATTTCTTGAAAATCATCTTCACAAGAACACCATCATCACTGGACAAAATCTCCTAAAATCACCCTCACCAAGAAGAAGAACCAATGCATCGCCATCGGAATATCGAATCCCATTGTCCCCCAAAACTCAAAACCCACATCCCAAAGCCCCTTTGAACCCTCCACTCATTATTTGACCAGGTGGGAACCTAGAGATTAGAGATCAGGGAAGTTCTTTGAATGTACCAGGTCACAGATGGCCACTGTAGATGTCGAGAACAAGAATAAATCGAATTCAAAGAAAATGTTGAAGAACTGAAGAAGGAGTCCACCCAGGTTTCTCAGCCATCGTATCCCACATCCCATAACCATAAAAGATCCACCACTTCAAGATCAACTTGGAATGGAGCATAGTGACATGAGGTCGGGGAACAAATACAACCAACTGGAAACTAGATGATGGAAGATGAAGTCAATGGGGGGCCAATACAAGATATATTGAAGAAAATATTAACCATGGAACCACCAAACCCAAAACCATTACGAATCTATATCTCGAGATCTGACCTTGAAGGCGTAGAGGAACGAGAGGTCTGAGTGACGAGAAGAGGCCACTGGTTTCAACAGTGACAACCCTCGACAGAGATGACATAGAGGATACAAAGGGTGGAAGAAAGAAGACAAGGGGAATGTTGTTCGAACATGGCATCACCCCAATATTTAGGGTTTCAGTAGAAAACCCTTGGAAAAGCCTAAGGAATGAATGAGATACCTGGGAGACTCGGGCGCCATCTTCTTTTCTAGATCAACTACCCCAAAAGAGGCTTTTTTTAGTTTCAATTCGATCATCAATCTAGATCATTATGAATCTGTTATTTAAGAAAGTAGTTCTAATAAATAAATATTGTTCCTTTTTGATAAATTAATATATTCAAATTTTAAAAAATTCATAATATTAACTAATTAATAAATATTTGTTTTTATGTTTTAATAAATGTTATTTAAAATTAATTATTATTATTTTATAATTTTATATATTATATTTTAATTTTATAATTATCTAAAAAAGTTATTGATCCATGTAATCAAACATGTATAGCCCTCAAAAACAACAAATGGACCCATGGGGACAACCATGTGGGAAGTCCACCCATTGGTAGCTGACATGGAGTAAATGATTAGTTGAGAAAAGTTTAGGCCTATTGAAGGATGTACCATGTATAAGGCCTAATTTGCATGAATTAATGGAAATTATGTTTTTATTAGAAAGTAGTATAGGCCCATGTATATGGTCATTGTCTTTGATTGGAGGGATTCCATTATTGATCCCACACTGAATGCTCTGAAGAGGTGTCTCATGTGTTTTTGTTATACTGTTCAGTCATGAAATCCCATATTCAATGAATGTTATGGTTCTAGGAACACTATTCGCTCGAGTGAAAAACTAATCATAAGTGATCTTGAACATCTGATCAAATCATTTTTCACCATTTCTTTTCATTTTAATCTCCCCATCCTTGTTTATTCTACCATTCTTTAGTTTCTTCAAATATTTCTTCTTCTTCCTCAGCCTTCCATTAAAATCCAGTAACATGAAATTTTTCACATAAACCCCAATGAATGCAACCATAATTCTCAATTCTTGTCAAGATTATTAGTTTTGTATTCACTTTTTATGACATATTTCATGCTTTTATTTGATATTTTCAAAAAATTACTTCTTTCGGTTCCATCATAGGTTGATTGAACTTCCATTTATAAGTGGTAGATCAACCCAATATTGCATTATTATAGATGCATGTTTAAAATTATTTGTTAAATAAATATAAGAACAATTGCTCATTGTGAATTATTGTTCAAAAAATGGTGGATCACTATAAACTAGTATGATAGTAGAATTTTGGTTTAAAGATGGATAATTTTCTACTGGTATGATTTTTCATCCACTAATCAATGATTTGATACCATTATACATTATACAGTTGATCCTATAGACCACCTATTTATTACGTTACTCTGTCTCATTCAATAGGGTTCTTATAGTATTTCCACCTAAACATCATAAGTGTTTTTAGTATCTACTAGTAGTTTTCATCCAATGGTTTACCATGTCACTCTATTTGAAATCATCACTGATAGATCATCACCCATTGGGGGACATCCAATGGAAGCATATTCTTCTTTCTTCCCTAGAATATCAACATTTCAAGTAGTGGTAGTTGGATTTTCATGAACCTATATTTATCTTTCATTCCCATTTTTTATATTAGGTTGAACACATTGATTATTTTGGTATGTTTCTTATTCCCATAATATTCCATTTTTTGGTTTTTTGAATTGTAATTCATTTTTTTGTTCCAATTGAATATCAATCCACCATTGGAAACAATAGTAGATTAATACATCCTTGGACACCACCAGTATAAGAATCTGGCTACCACTCTATGTTTCATCGAGAGGAGAATAATCATCCACTATTTATTTAAATGTAATATCTGCACCAATAGTTTCATAGAAGGTCTACCTATAAGAATTTTTACCCACCATTAGCTCAAAAATACTGTGTCAATTTTTTTATTTATTATAATTGATGTTGTTAAAGGAATTTGTTTATAAAGGTATTATTTTATTTTATTGAATTGTTATTATATAATGTGTAAAAATTAATTGTAATATTATTTAATATACACTTACAAATGTTGATTAAAATTATCTTGATGCTCAATTTTTGACATCATTTTATGATCTTGATACTATAGAATATTATTTTTTTATTTCTACAATTTTATAATTTCCAATTTTATACATTTTTGTAGTTATTATTTGAATTATTTTATAGTAATATATCATGAGACTTTAAAGTGAACAATTACTATTCTCCATTCAACATGGATTTTATACGAAAAAGAAATAATAATATTTTTATTTTTATTATACTATATCATGTTTTAATGTTGTTATTGGAAAAGAAAATAATGATCGATGATCATTTTATTAATGGTATGAGAGATATCATTAAGGAATAAAAACAAATATTGTGAAGATCATTCGACATATGTTTTTGTTATACAACTACAACATAATTATTTGATGCCCACATTTCAATAAAAGAATCATCAAGGATGGTTGTACACTATATTTTATCACATGAGAACTTTCAAATTTGACATTGTTATATTCCAATAAAAAATGAAAATTTAGCATCAACATATTCAATATTTTTTTATTATATTCTAGTTTCTTTATATATTATTTAATTTTCTAATCATTATTCTTCTATTTTTATTTCTTTGATTCCAGTTTATTTTGAACCAAATCAAAAGAATGTATTTCATCATACGGTCCATCCACTACATAAAAGTATGTCTCAGTTGTGACTCCTAATAAAAATTCTATTAAAAATAATAGGTTGAGTCTCATATAAAATACTTGTCTGGAAAACGAGGTTCTTATAATTTTTTTGTATAAAGGCTCTCAAACCCTTAAATGAAAGGTTTGCAGTGAGAATCATTCATCACTAGGATTAGAGAAGGCTGAAGAGTGGTTTAAGTTCATTGAAATATGAACCACAATTAATATTAGTGTTATTTCATTTTTTATTTTCTCTAATTCATTTCATGAAATATACACTCACATCATATCATTATTTTTATATATACTAGTTGTTTTTTCAATTAATTTTTTAAAGGATTTTATAATCCCCCTCTAGTCCTCATTTGCATTAATATGGATCCAAAAATTGGTAAAAGATTGTTGTATCTAGTAGGTTGGTCTTTATGCTTTTTTAAATCTATGATAACCTAATATTTATGACTAACTATTCAATGTAATAAATGAAAAGATTTATTTTTTGATAGAAGGTGTATATGGAAATAATAGATGAAATACTCAAAACCCCCAATATTTGATGTATGTGACTTTGGTTACTGGTATAAGAGAATATAATCCTACAGTATGAAGATAAGTGTGGATCATTTTACTATCATGGATAATCCATTTGAGTTATTTAATGTGGATCTTGATACATTTATATGTATTGAAATACAAAAATATATTTTTAATAAAACCTGTAACCTTTTCATAATTTTTTTCTATAAATGAAATTGAAATAGTTTCGGATTCCGGTTCTAATTCTAATTTTATTTATTTCTATGTTAGGGAACATCTTAAAGAATATAGGGAATAAAATAATTAAAAATTATTGATAAATGAAAATTATATTAACAAAAAAAATTGACTGATGAAAATTAAGAAATTAATAGTGAATGTGATAATAGGAAAATAAGTATTTATATAACTGATAAATATTTGTATGATTATGATTTATAATTACTAAAACTATTAGAAGAAAATTATATGGTTAAAAATATATTCACTATAAATAAAAAAGATAAGGATTAAATATTTAGTTTAGTTTTTAATTATATTACTATTGTAGAAAGTGAATGTATGGAATTAAATCCTGAAAAAATTGAGATAGAACTTTTGGAACCAATGAAAAATATAATACATATTTAACACTATTTGACATGAAAATACTGATTTTAAAAATTTAGTTGTTATCCATATAGTATTTAAATTATTTTTGGAAATGGTAAACAATAATATGAAAAGATAATGAATTGAATAAAACTAAAATAATAAAAATGGGTTTGGATATAGATGATTAAAAATAATATTTAACGAGACTAACATTGTAAAAATCTCAAATGGATGACATTCAAGTGTAACATGTCTTAAATATAAAACGAATTAGATTTTTTCAATGAGTGTTCATGGATATTTAGAAAATAATTTCTGCATAATAGAACTATAATTTCTAGACAATTATTTTCTAATCATGACACAACTAAATCCATTATAACAATTTGGGTTACCATGTTTTCTAATGCCAATATAGATGGGAGAAATTTATAATGGGTTCGAAAACTCTTGGTTTGATATTTTAATTTTTGGAAATATTCCATAGATTTCACAATGAATCATGGTACATAGATAACGATACTCGAAAAGAAATGAAATGCTATATTTCAAAATTTAAATATTTTAATTCATGTGATGGTAGGATTTCCATATTTCTAGTTAACAGTAATGGTCAAATTAAATGTATTGGTGATTTTGGTTTTTCTGAAAGAGTTATTATTTCAAAAGATTTATTTATAAATGTTTAAAAACAAAATCTTATAAATATATCACAATTTTGTGATGACGAATTAAATTAATTTTAAAAATGACCAATGTAATATTTCATCTAACATATTTGTTTTATTTCTTTAATTAGAAATGAAACTTTACACAGAAGATGTATAACTATTTTATAAAAAATATGTTATGTGTTTAAATAATTAAAATTCAATGAAATTCTATAGAATAAGTGGCTTATGTATAAAAAGAAAAAAAAATTTCACAAACATTCAGTGTAATAATTGGTACTGAAATTTACCTAGTCACATTCAATTATGTAATTCATCGTATAATATTGGTTTTAAGGAATGAAACAATAAAAACAATGATTGAAATATATAATTGATATTTATATTTCTAGAAGATCAGAATTATTTCATCATGACTTGTTTTTACATATACAACTTTTTTGTTTTCTGATAAAAAGTATGTTTTTTAATTGTAGAGTAGATTCTATTAACAACAATTATTTTACATGTATATATATTACTTCAAAATTGAATAATATTAATTACAAAACATAACTGGTCCATGAAAAGATGATATAGGTATAGTTTTTTTAGAAAATGAGTCACATAACCAAAAGGTTCATAAGTCATCAACATTATCTCCCACTTATTACTTCATAACTACACCTCCATATCAAACCAAATGACCTACTTCATGAACAATGGAAATGAAACCTAATAAAGGGTGAGCTCAGTTTCTCATTCAAGGTAAACAAGGGAGATATCAATTATATCATAAGAATAAGATAGAAGAACATAACATTTACAAATTATATGCAACATATGTTAAATCAGTATATCATATCATGGGATAAATCATATAAGTTCATAAAGAATCAAATGGAAAATTTCAAAAATTCATAACCTAAGACATTATTTTTTTGTCAAACTCATATACATAGAGAACCATTTCTGATTAGTCAAGTCTCATTGCCAAGACTATTATAGTGGAAATTTTCTATTATTGTACCATGTTCACTCCTCATTCTAGTGTTGTATTTTTGAATTGAGATCATTTCCTATTCCATCCGTATCTATCTGATGAGATATAAATCATTACCTAATGCATTGGAGGGACGTATAGGACCCTCTCATATTATAATTAAATCATTATTACATGTTCCACAAAAACATAAATCATTCAATATATCATAACCCAAGAAATAAAATTGGTTTGTTGATCATCATTACATCATAATCCATATGAAACACATGGATTTTATAAATACCATTCCTTTATAATAATAAAAAAATAATATTGATAATTTGGATAGAATCATATCCCAATTTAATGAATGTCATCATAGATGAAAAATAATTTTGATAGAAAACATGAACATAATTCCTGAGGAATATATAATTTCTTCTTCAAAAAAATTTTAATTTCCCGAAATTCCAATAAAATTTCCAATTTAATAATTTTTTTGAAAATCAATACACAATTTTTTAAGGAAGATTTATTTAAATAAGGTGTTATGAAAGTGTAAATAAATTCATGCAGAATAAGTTTAAATAAATCTATCTTCTCGTACTTTGTTGGAAAGTAAAAAAGTTCATTTTATTGAAAAAAAAGATTCTTTTCATCACATTTCATAAAAAAAACACATATGGAAAAAAATTATATTAAATTTTTTTAGAATAATATAAATAATAAGTTATAATACACGTCCATTAAACATAGACGATAAATATACCCTTGAAAAGACTTTTTTATTAAAAATCATAGATCAAAATGAGATTTCAAAAGTGTCCCTTACTGTAGGTTTTATAACCTTTTATGTATTTCAATATCTAGTTTAGTGATTTAAATAATATCATGGACTTTTTACCGAATAATTTTAATTTTTATGATATTTTTTATGATCATATTTTCACCTATTGGTTAGAAACAATATTACTCGCCCATCGGGTATTAACTTCTTTCTTTTCATATGCATGTTTTTCAGTAATGTTCTTGTTCCATTTATTAGGTTATAGTTATAGCTATTATATAATTATATTAGTATAATATATATAATATTTATTTATTCAATTCATTTTTATAATCATTTTTTAATTAATATTATGTAGAATGAATCGCATCGCATCGTGGATATAGCTAGTTTTATGTTTACATGAGTGAAGATATCATTCCCATAATTTGTTAAATGGCATTGAAGTGGATGGTGTATAACATTTCAGAATGAATATGATGTCTTAATAATCAAATATAGTTATTATATACATCATTATACCCATCCAAGTATGCGGGTGGTGAAAAAAATGCTTACACAACGACGTGGAGATGGTAAATCGTACATTCACACCTAAGATGGTTTTGTTTTTCATGGGATAGATAGAATGACCTATATGGTCATTAGATAATCAAAATATCAAATTAGTATATTGGTGATACTGGAGTTATTAATTTATAGTGAAATATCTCATGAAGAGGATGTAGAAGAACAATGAAGTGTGAATGAATCGGTATAGGAGATTACCTTTCTTTCAGCCTGCTCCCTCTAAATATAATCATGATGCAATAGATTTGATCTTTGAAAAAGACCAGTACCTATAGAATGTTACAAGAAATTTCTATACTGGAAAATAGAAGTGTATGGATGAATCATAATGCATAAACTGATGTAAATAGGTGAGGGAGGAGTATCTCTTTTATTATTGAGTTGAGGGGTACTTTTGGAAAATCCAAAAATATAAATTTGTAATAAACTCAAACCACATGAGTAAACCCACAAAAAATTCCAATTGAGAAAATTAGATTCGATAGGGTTGAAATATAATCATAAATAATTATTATACATGTTTATCTATCAATTTAAACGATATCATTTTAATTAACCCAAAGTTAATCTATAAAACTTTTGACTAGGATATCAGATATTTCAATATTTAAAGGTTAAAATATTTACATATATGATTTCAATTAGACCATAAATAAATACCAAAGAACATTTTAGGCCATATCATTTCTTTCTATATTTTTTTCTCAAATTTGTATTATTATATAATTTAATAAAACATTATTTTGATAATGAAACAATAGTATCGATTTTAACAATATTCATTTAATTGATTTTTAGAAATATGAAGATAAAAATTTAATTGAGTACCAATTAATTTATTATAATTAAAATATAATAAGGATATCTATAATAAGTTTTTTATAAATTATCCACACCAATTTATTAATATTTTAGTAATTTTCATATCATTTATATGTTATCTCAATTAATAAAATAATTACTACATTATTTTTTTGAAATTATTTAACATAATTATTTTTGAATAAAAAATAAAAATAAAATACCATAAAAAATATAAATCCTATATCGTTTATAATAAAACTTATAATCAAATATATATTCAGTAAAATAATTCATTAAAATGTTATATTAATTAAGACATGAATGTGACAACATTAACATCACTATAAATAAAATATTATAAGTGTAATAATAATCCCCATATGGCTCAAAATTATCAATATGTCTACCATTGGATGATTATGGTTTAGATGTACAAGAATAATAATATTGGGTAATGAGTTTGGGTCATTAAATGGTCATTATTATTTAAATAATTATTATTTTATTTACTTATCACCAAATTACTTATTTCATTGTCATCAATGCGTAAGTCATTAGGTAATTATTTATTTCCTAAAAAATTAAAATAAATTATCATGATAAATTAAAAATTTTAAATTTTAAATGAGTATTTATGGTTTAATTTATCTGTTGTATTGTATTTTATTAAGAATGGAGTAGTTATTAAAATTTGAGTAATCAATATTTTCTTTTTCTTTAATCAATAAAAATCGAAATGTCCTAATCTTATCTAATTGGATTATAATGGATAATATTTTTACTCATGGATGATTCAGGTTTAAATATAATCATAAAATTATATTATTGCATTTTCTTTGAAAAATTTATAACACATGTTTATCTTAAATTAACTTATTTACCCTTTTATAGTATTAATAAAACTCATGAAAAGTATCTATTCAAAATGACCAAATTGAAAGAAAATATTTAAATAATATTTAAATAATTATCCAAATATAGAAACCATTTTTCAAAACTTATTACATAGATGTTTTAGTAATTAATTAAAATGTAATCCCTTTGTCTGAATGAGAGAACGAGTTTTAAAATTTAAAACATTGTAAAATAATGAAATTTTTTTTCATGTAATTTATATTTGAAGTCAATTACAATTAACTACACTATATTAACTTATAAAAATAAATTAAATGTATAAATTAAAACTATTCCATATTATAATTTAACAATATAAATTATTTCTAGGAAATTTTTTTCAATTAAAATTTTGTATATTTTTATTTTTCATAGAAACATGAAAGTAATCATAAAATATAACAAATTCATCCAATGTAAATTTTTTATCCCATATCTAATGAACCTGTTTATGTTTTCATATAAAAATTATTAATGTGTCAAAATCATAATTTAAAAAGGGTTATCCATTAAAAGATGGAAAATTACCATTTCAAAAATATTGGGTTTTTATATATCAAATTGGGTTTATTCATACCATACGATAGAAATATCTGTTGGAGTAATATAAAAAATATTTTTTTAAGTATATGACATATAAATTTCTTTAATTTAATTTCATATTAGTATTTCTATAAATAAATTCATAAAAAATAAAAATATATAATTGATTTATATTTTTCATAAATAAATAATAGCCACGGAATTGACCATGAACATTCATAATTTAGTTATATTTATTCCTTCGAACCTAACAGCTAGGTTATAATGTTCATTTTAGTCTATGGGTCATTCATGGTTTGTTAAAACTCGCGATTTTGTGCAATATAAACTATTGAAGAATCAAAATTATTTAGTGAAAAATATTTTATAATAACATTTTAGTGACACATTTTACACCCCTTATACTGAATTTCAACTGAATATTTTTACACTTCGATACAAATATTTAAGTATACCTAGTCCTCATCACATCATCATATTCCCATGTAGCTTCCTCAAATTGGTGGTTCTGCCATAAAACATTAACCCTGTGAATGGTCTTGTTATGTAGAATTTATTTTCTACGATCCATAATCACTATCGGTTTTCCTATATAAGAAAAATCTTACTCTAGATCTATAACTTAGGAGGTTAGTACATTTGAAGTATTAGGAATGTAAATTATTAGGATATGTACCGATACATGGAACACATCATAAACATGAGAGAGATTCGGTGGAATTTTCGATCTGTTAGCTACCTTAACAACACAATACAAAATTTCAAAAGGACCGATATACCTACAGCTCAAAATTCCATTCTCTCAAAGTCTCATTAATCTATTTCATTGAGTAATGAATAGAAAAAAATTTCACCCACTTCAAACTCTATGTCATTTCATTTTTTATAATTATAACATTTTTTCGACTTCGAGATGCTCTTATGTGTTTTTGAATAGATCAAACTTTTTCGTCCATTTCATCAACTATATCAGGAACTAATATATTTATTTCCCATACTTCATCCCACCTAGTTGGAGTTCTATAAATCATTCCATATAATGATTCATAAGGATCCATTTGAATATGATAGTGAAATCTATTTTTGTTAGAAAATTTCACTAAAGTTAGGTGTTGATCTCAAAAACCTTTGAAATACATAGAGAAATGTCTCAACATTATTTCTAGAGATTGAATTTTCATCTCAAAATGACCATTTTTAAAATGATGATATATAGTGCTTAAACATATCCCTATATCCAGAGCATGATTATGACTTTTCTAGAACATCATGGTAAACCTTGGAACCTGATAAGATATAAAAGAAAGTGGTACTTCATATAGTCCTAACAGTTTAAATATATCCTAGAAAGATGATCAAGAGAGAAATAATATCTAAAAAATATAGTGTGCTCACTACGTAAGGTGATCAACTCTAACCCATATAGCATTATATACTGTACATGTTTTTTGAAATCTTACTACAATGTCCGTAATGATGTTTTCCCATTTACATTCTGGTATGTTTTGTGGTTGTAAAATCCCATTATACCTTTTTCTCTCATCCTTAGCATAATAACTACCCAATCATTAAGAGACATATTAATCAACATTCCTTTTCATTACATCCCCCAACAAATACTATCTCCGGTCCATATACATCTGTGTCCCTCCAAGATGAATAGAAAATTATGAACTATGAGCCTTATCCAATAGCTCCTTTATTAATTTTTTTATGGGATGAATACAAATATGGTTCCTAAACAATATTTTTCCATCAACATCAAGATTTAATTATGTTACAGTTCTTACATTATTTTACATCTCCACATCTTTTTTCCATGACTCCTCAATCTTCACTTGCATAGATGGTCAAACATCCATTTGAGAAACATAGGATTTGTCCCCTTCATTTAAAATTTCAATATCAAATATTCGAAAATCCATAAATAATGGATCTTAGGTGATCATCATCATTGATATGATAGCATGGTCTTTTTGACTCAATAAAAATTCCACCGTGTTCACATTCTAAGGGTGGTAATGTATCGAGTAGTCTTAATGAATAATCAACCCCAACCATCTGAATTGGTTCATATTAATATCCTTCTATGTGAAAATATACATTACAATTTTATGATAATTATAAATATCACACCTTTCACCATAATGATAATGAATCCATATATTTAAGACAATTATTACCAAATCTAACAAAAAAAATCATGATTTGGGTAATTTTGTTTATGTATTTTCAATTTTAATGAAGCATAATCTATTAGCATATCGTTCTCCATGAGAACACACCCTAGCCCCTTTAAGGATGTATCACTATTGATCAAAAACCTTTCTACACTATAAGGTAGAGTGACCACATGTAAGTTGGATAAACTTATTTTTAGCTCTTTGAATTTCTTTTCAAATTCCACAATACACACAAAATCAAGTCATTACTAAGTCAAAATGGCGAGTGTATTATATACCTATGAAACATATTTCATAAAATATTGATATTATCCTGAAAAGCCAAGAAAAATTAGGATCTAAGTTATTATTATATGAATCATCCAACTTTAAAAAAATTCTATTTTTACTATATCTACAGGTATCCCCTATTGTGAAATTATGTGACACAAAAAAGAAATATTTGTAAGAAAAAAATTCACAATTTGTAAATTTTTCATAAAAATTATCATTTCAAAGGGCCTTCAGGACAATTTTCAAGTGATAATCTTGTTCTAACATACTCTTCATATAATCTTGGATATTGTATATAAGTACTACCACAAACTAATAAAGATAGTCTCTATGGAATCTATTAATTAGATACAATAATATAATGGGGGAATTATTAAAACCAAAAAGAATTACTATAAATTCTGTGTACATAACTTGTAAGAAAGTCTATCTTTGGTATATCCTCCTTTTTGAACCTTAATTGGTGATGTATATAATGATGAAAAATCTTGTTAAAGTATTATCCTACGTGTTGTTGGTTAGATAATTTATCAATGTGGGGTAGAGGATATTTATTCTTGATAGTGATCATGGTATGTTATTGATAGTCAATGAATAGTATCATTGATCTAACATTGCTCTTAACAAATAGAAAAGGTGATCTTGAATGTAAAACACTAGGGAGAGTGAATCCCATGTCATGATACTCTTTTAGTTTCTTCCATAATTCCTGCAAATCAGTTGGGGCAACTCGTTATGGTGTATTTGGAATAGGAAGAGCACCCGGTATGAGTTCTACTGAAAACTCAACCTCATTATTTGGGTGAAAACCTATTTTTTGTGAAAGATATAAACAACTCTCATACAATGGGTTTATTTTAAATTGTGAGTTTCTCCCCAACCATTTGACGCATATTACCTTCATTTATATGATTCAAGACACATATGATGGAAGAAATTTTTCCTGGAAGGTAATATTCATACTTGCATCGATTGATGATCAGTAATTAATCTGGAATATGATATATGGCTTCTCTTCCATAGAAATTGATATGAACCCCATATAGAGAAATCTAATCCATGCCACGAATCACATCAAATTTCCACTATAGAAATTATGACATGATTTTCAAGAACATTCCCACAAACATCAACTGGAGAAGAATTATAAACTCTTGAAGTAACAATTGTTCAATTTGGGGTTGTCATTGATACCTTGAAATCTAATAGTTGATTTAATACAGGGATACCCTATGAAAATTATTCATAAATAAAAGAGTGAGTGGGTCTAGAATAATATAAAACAATTTCTACCTTAGATTGGATGGTAAGTGTACCTTTCCCAACATTATAATCTTCCCTCACATCACTGTTTGATATCACATGTAACTTGCCCATATATTTATTCCTTAATAGTTTTCCATCATCAATCATCACAAATAGCTTTGGGATTAGATAATTGATTGTAATAATTCCCCATTTCCTTTTAGTTGTAACAATGAAGTGTAAGAGGTGTATTCTATTTAGAATTTTTTATATTTAGTTCTTTAGTCAGCTTTTTCCCATCACATTGGTATTAAACTACCTGATGACTTACTTTTAAACAAATAAATATTTTCTAGTTCCTTTATGACAATTTACTCCTTGTTTCTTGGAACAATTTGAGAATAAGGGAAACCCCATGTTATTTTTAGTGTGGTATTTATATTTTCCTCTAAATTAAATTTTTTATTTCTTATCAAACCCATAGAACTGACGGTTTAATTCAATCTCTCTCTCATACTTGAGATCACATAGAATGATTTCTTTGTGGCTATTGACATCCCATATGGATAATGCCCATGAGAGACTTTATTTTAATCAACTAAAGAATCGATCAATTTTACTCACATGGTGGATAATAATTCAAGAACCAGACCATACATGGAATGTAAAATTTAATTCATAGGTACCAACATATTCACCATCTTTTTTCTTAAGATCATGGAACTCATTAACCATATTTTTTTGAAGAATTAGAGGAATTTAGGTATTTAAAGAGAATAATCTCTTGAAGTCATCCCATTCCATATAGTCAATTTCATCTCCTTGACTAATATTCTTAATATGATTCTTTCTTTGGTCAGCTTCACCTTCCAAACGATAGACTTCTATGATGAATTTATCATGTTTAAAAATTGGGGAACTGGAAATATAATTTCAGTGGTATTGATCCATTATTTATCCATTAATTTATCAAAATATATACTGAAGGATAGTGGACACTACCTCGTTACAGAGTCAGCATAATATTGTTCCCTCCTTTTCTCATTTGGATGTCCAGAATGATTCATAGCATTAGAATATTGTGTATGAATATCAACAATTTTTTTCATTCCAAATCCCATATCATTCAGTTTCTCCAGAGGTCATTCATATCCATGCCTTTTTCATTCAACATCAATGTTCTTCCTTCTTGTTCTATCCATTAACTAAAACCATGAATCATAGTGTGAGAAACACTAACCATAATGGGAAATCCACAAAATAAATAATATAAATTTTATTTAGGATATTTTTGGTTTTATCATATGTAATTCATGATCATTTCTAAAATACTACGATTGTAACCTAAAAATCTTCATATCAATAGGGTTCATTCTATGGTTTTCTAATACTTGTTTTCAAAAGATAATTATACCTTTCCTCTAATACCATATATAATGACCCATACATTACCTATATAGATATTACATCAAAATGGAGGAATATTCATTACAAAATATAATAATTTCATGACATTACTGTATAGGTGTATTGTCTTAGAAACTGGGAATCATAAAAAAATGTTTCATAAGACATTTACATTGTCTCCCATATATTGCTTAAAAACATGACCCCTTTTTACATATATTACGTAATAACATTCTTAATGACCTAAGGAAAAAAATCATAATAAAGGGTGAGATCGGATTATAATAAAGGAAAATCAAGGGAGATATCAATTATATAATAATCACAAGATATATGAACATAATATTTGAAAATAATATACTGCATATAAATGGATAGAAAATCATGTCATTGGATAAATCATAAAAGTTCATAGATAATCAATGAAAATATTCGTAGAAGTCATAACATAAGACAAGAAAATTGTGGCATACACATAAGGATATAAAATCAATTTATATTAGTCAAGACTCATTTACAATACCATCATATTGGGAAATGTAAATTACTGAACCGAGTTCACTCCCCATTCTAACCTTATATTACTGAACTGAGATATTTTCATATTCTATCCATGTCTCTCTCATGAGATATAAATCATTAACAAATGAATTAGAGGGATAAGTAGGCCCCACACATATTATAATGAATTCAATATTACATCTTCTAGGAAAAGATAAATCATTCATTATAGCCTAACCTATGGAATAAAATTAGTCTCTTCAACATCAGTCCATAAGAATACATATCAAACAAATAGATTTCTTAAATACCATTGAATCATACATATAATAAAATAATTATGATAATAGGGATAAAAACAAAACATATTTAAATAATGTCATCTTAGATGGAAAATAATATTCATAAAACAATGTCAATATATTATTGAGTAAAATATCCCTTCTTCTTCAAAAATGAATCATTATTTAAAAAGTACACATTATTATTAAAGAAAATAATTTCTTCAAAAATAAATTGGAAATATTGTAAATTATTATTCATGAAAGTAAGTTGTTATAAAAGTCTAAAAATACATTAATTTCATATATGTTAAAATATAACAATATCCTCATTCTTTTTCTGAATGTCAAAATGTGTTTCATATTGAAAATTATAAAAAAATCTGTTCATATTGTTTTTTTGAAAAATTAAAAAAATGGATGAAATTTAACTTAAACAATAATAAAATAATGTAAATAATATTTTTTAATACATCTGTATAAAAAATTAATGATAAATAAATGCATGTAAATACTTACGTATAACCAATCTCGGATTAAAATGACATTTCAATTTTTCCCACACCATTGGTCTGATATTTTTTTTAAGTATTCAAACCTCTTATATAATTATTTAAATAATTTCATTGGATTATTCAAGAATTATAGTTATTTTTATGATATCATATAAGATCATATTATCATCCCTTCCTTAGTAGCATTATTACTCAATCATCGAGTATTTCCTTCTTTATTTTCTTATAAATGTTTAGTTGGATAAGTTCTTTTTCAAATTACTAGTTTATAGTTATATCATTTATTGAATTTTATTAGTATAATATAAATCATATTCATTCATTCAATTGATGTATATAATCATGCTTCAATTAAGACCATGTTGAAAGAATCACATCACATCATGGAGATGGTAGGTCGGACGTATGCACTAGTGACAATATATTTCCCACATTTATATAATTGTACTGAAGTGGACGATGAATAATATTTAAGAATAAATATAATGATATAATATTCATATATAAATATTATTTACATCATTATACACATCCAAGTAAGGTGGTGGTGAATAATTGATTACACCACAAAGTGGAGGTGGTAAGACATATGTACGCACACTCTTTGATTTCATTTTTCGTAGGATGGATCAAAGGTGGAATATGGTTATTTATATTTATAATAACATCTAGGTATATATTTTATAATTTAGTTATTACATTACCTTGAAGAAACCCATGAATAGTATGTAGAAAAAGAATGATGTTTGAATGAATCAGTAGAGGAGATGACAACTTCTTCAACGTGCTCCAATTAAATGTCCTCTTAATGCTCTAGAATAGGAATTTGAAGAAAAAATGACCTATATAATGTACTATAAAATTTTTCAATGGAAAAGGTTAGGTTAGGCCAGAATTTTAAGGCTCAAATTGAAGTGTATAGGTGAGGTATGTGGTTCCCTTTTATAATTGAGGAGACTGGAACTTTTGGAATATCTATAAATATAAATTTATTATAAACTCAAACAACATCCATAAACCTCAAAAATTATACAATATATAATATTATATGATATGTGGTTTTAATATCATTAACCAATAATTTTTATTCTTGTTTTTCTATCAATTAAAACATTATCATTTGAATTAACACATATATAGTTATTCTATTAAAATTTTATGTATGGTAAAAAAAATTCAATATTAAAAGTGTGAAATATTTACTTATATGATGTCAAATAGAATATAAATAAATAAATTATAACATTTAAAACCATGGAATAATTATTTATTATTTTTTAAAAATATATATTGATTTTTAAAAAATTTAATAAAACATTATATTAATAATGAATCAATAGTTTCAACTGTGACACTATTCAATTTAATGATTTCTAAAAATACGAAGATAAAAATTTAACATAAAAATATATATTTTATTATTGTCTTATGAGGTCAAGGTAATCATGAATGTTAGTTTTATATATTAAATATCCCAAATTAAATTTATTTTAATATTTTTATTAACAATTAGTTGTTAACTCTATTAATAAAAATAATTACTAAATTAGTTTTATGTAATTATTTAATATACTAATTTGTTGACTATAAATTGTAAATAAAATAACATAAAAAATATAACTCCTTTTTGTTTCAGAATAATACTTTTAAACGAATATATATTTTGTAAAATCCTTCATTAAAAATTTTATATTAATTAAAACATTAATGTGACTACTTTAACACAACTTTATGTATAATATTATATGTGCCACAATCATTTCCATATGACCCCAAATGGTCAATAACCCCAAAATTGGATTATTGTGTTATTGAGTTACTAGAACAACCCAAATTATCTTGTTTTTTTGGATTGTAATGGTTATTATCATTTTAATAATAATTAATTTTCTGACATCTCATCAATTAAATAGTTTCTAAATCATTATAGTATAGGACATAAAATAATTATTTATTTCATAAAAATTATAAATAAATTATCCTGATAAAAAAAAATATCTTTATAATGATTATTTAGAGTAGAATTTATCATATGTATTACCTTATATTAAAAATTATATAGTTATTAGAATTTGAGTATGACCTGATTAACTATTCGTTAAATAAAAAAATTCCTAATATTATCCATGATAATTATAAAGGAAAATATTTTTACCCAAGAATTATTTAGGTCAAATCATACTCTTCCATTGATACTAGTACAATTATTAGGGTAATTTTATAACATTATGTTTACACATAATTACTTAATTTACCGTTTTACCGAAGAACAAAAAATTGTCGATGTTACTATTTAAAATGAAAAAAAGTTTGAATAAAGGTATTTACAAAATTTGGACCAAATGATTCCATGTAAGGAATGTATTTATAAAAATTCAATTCACATATGTTTCAGTAATTAATTTAAAATTATTCCTTTTGTTGTAATGATATAACAAATTTTAAATGTTAAAACATTGCAAAATATTGAAATGTATTTACATATAAATTTAATGTAAAATAAATTAGAATTACCTAAATTATAATAACTGATAAAAAAAATCTTTTATTTAAAATTTATAACTATTAGTAAATATAATTTTACCATATAAATTAATTGATGAAGAATGATATTTTCAATTAAAATTTAGTTTCTTTTTCCTAATCATCAAAACATGAATGTTATGAGAATAAATAAAAAATTCATCCAATGTAAATTTATGTATCCCCTTTCCATAAAAATTTTTATTTTGTCATATAATAATTATTAATGTGTCAAAATACTAATTTAAAAAGGGTTCTCTATTATAAGTAGGAATATTACATTTTGAAAAATATTGGTTTGTATACATCAAATATGGTTTATTCATAACCTATGGAAAAAATAACTATTGGATTAGTATAAAAAATATTTTATTAATTATATAAAATATATATTTCATTAATTTTATTTACGTATATTATTTGATTCAATATATTCATAAAAATTTATAAATATAAAGTTCATTTATATTTTTTATAAATAATTTGTAACCAATGAATTCATCGAAAATTTAAATATGTTAGTATTATTGATTATTGATAACCTAAGTGGTAGGTGGTAATAGAAATTTGATACTAAGATCATCTTGCAGCTTTTTTAAATATATGATTGTTTCCAATGCAAGATATTGAGAAAATAAAATAATTTAAAGTAAAATATATCCTAAAAACACCCAGGTGTGACAATACTTTGGTATTTTTTTATAGCATTAAAATGAAACATTATCCAAAATTTTCTCTATTAGTATGATTATTAATTTTTTTTAAAAACATAAGTCTTCTATATATGATGTGATAGAGGTCCTGAATTTATAAATTTTATATGTGGTATTTTTTTTGGAACAATTTTATATAAAAATAATTTCTCAGCCCCTTGGATACCACAATAAAAATGTTTGGTAGAATGAATGTAGAGACATATTCAAAAAAAAATTAGTTCTATGATAATGTAATTTGTTTTATCTAAATCCATTTTCAATGAATCGATAAAAATAAATTTCCAGGTTTTAAATAGAGTTTCTATTATACCTTTCCTAAATATGTCCTCATATAAATTTTTTAATGGGTTTAAACCTAGAGTATCATATTTTTGGATGTATGGAAAAAATGTTTTCATCTTAACTTAAAAAGTTAATTCATAATAATTTCAAACAAAATATATTGAGGGATATTTTTAAAATATTAAAATGATATAAATTATTATAAATACTTGAATATGAAAAATATATTTGTTAATGAATCTATTATTATAATGTTCCTGGAAAAAAATTATTATAAGAAGGATTTTGAATCACTCAAAGAAAATGATGATTACTGAGATTTTGATATTTGTAGAGATAATGAATATCATATTTATAATGAACCATTTTAGGGGGATCATATATATTATCAAACAAATCTGAAGGATTAGAAAAATCATAAATATAATCATATTTAAAAAGTAATTAGTCATGTAGAATCTGGAATTAATACCGAAAAATTAGTTTTAATTTACTATAAAAACACATTTTTTGCAAATTTACATCCAATAAATGTTAAAAATCCTTTAATTTATTATAATTGGTTTAATAATATGAAGTTTGAAATAAATAAATTTTATAGGAATACTCTATGATATGTAGTTTATTTTCCAAAAGATAAACATGTTATAGGAAATAAATGCATTTTTTGTAACAAACATGATGATTATGGAAATATATTTAAAAATAATAGAAAACTAGAAGATCAAGGTTACTCCAAAGAATTTTGAATTTAATTTGAATATAATTTTTCATAAATTACTAGTATTGATGAAATTAAAATTCTATTACCCTTTTCGTGTATTCAATACCTTAAAGTATTTCAAATAAATTCAAAATGGTACATTTTAGAATGATTTATTTCAAAGTCATCTTATATATGGTAACCACCTACATTAGAAAATAGTAATTTTCCAAATCATGGTTTTAAATATAATAAATCCTTATATAGTCTATAGCTAGCTTGTATAATTTATATAAAAGGCTAACATTTTTTTTCATAAAAATTAATATTTATAAAATAAGGTTGATCCAAATTTAGTTATAAATATTTTTTAAATGGATTTATTGATTATATTAATTTTTATTGATGGTATAATATTTTATTTTACATGTGAATCTTTTTTTGGAAATATTTCTTAATTAATGACAAGTGCATTCGACATGAGATTAATGAAAGCTAATATTTTTCATTGGATTACAAAATAATCATATGAATGATGTAATTTACCTAAATTAAGCTAAGTGTGTAATTGAAATTATAAAATGGTTTGGAATAGATTCTAGTAATTCTATGAAGATACCAATGAAAAATAAATTCAAATTGGTCATAAATTAATCTAGAATGTTAGTTGATATTAAATTGTATAGAGGAATGATATGAAGCCATTTGTATCTCACTACTTCTAGACAAGACAACATGTTTTCTGATTGATTATGTGCTACGTTTCAGTCCTACCCTAAATAAAGTCATCTTAATAATGTTAAAATAGTTACATTATGTTTCAAGGTATTGTTGTACTAGATTTTTCTATTATAATGGAAATGTATTTTATTTAATATATTAGTATGATTCTAAATTTGGATATTGGAGGTTTGAAAAGAAAAGTAATACAGTTCTGTGTCACCTTTTAAGAAAATGTGTGACTTCATGGTGTTCTAAGAAACAAATTTAAGTAGAACTATAAATAACCAAGGCTAAAAACATTTCTTATTCTAGTTTCAATTTATAGAGTATTCAAAAAAAACAATATTTGAATGATATAAATATTATTCTTAATAAATTATCTATCTAATGTGAAAATTCAAGTGCTATTTAAATTTCTAAAAACCCTCTTAAACACTCCAGAAAAAACACATAATGTTTAGATTTTATTTTCATACGGATCATATAAACAATGTTGATATATGTATAGAATTATTTCATTCTGAGAAACAGTTTACATACATTCTCACAAAGCCCATAGATTCTGTAAAAATAGTGAAAATAATGTTTGTATTGGGTACTTTAGAATCATAAAAACAATATAATTAAAAACACTAATTTTAATTATTTTATTACATGTGTTATATAATTTTTTTTTATTTTCTAGTATGATTAAATTTTATTTAGATAATTATGTTTAAAATTATTTTTTGGACTATTCCTCTATCACAATTATGAATTCCTTAAATATTTAACAATTTGTTTACTCTTATGACACTATAATATGATGATTATTTTTATGTACTTGATTTTTATTAAAAGGAGTTTCTTATTTATACATTAAAATATAATTTATTTTTTGATACATTTCCAATGTCATTATATTTTTTTGAAAAAATAAATAGATGTTATGTTTTGTAATTTTCAAAAAGGGGTTGATTTTGATTATTTTAATTTTAATTAAATAATTTAAACATGAATTAGGTGTTGTAAAATTACTATATTCACATCTTATTATATTCGAAACAAATTATATAATTAATAATTAATAATTATTTTTAATTTCTCAAAAAACTAATTTATATTAACAATTTTATTATTTTATTTTATGTCATTTAAATTTATTTTTTATCTAAAAATATTGGTCCAGAAGATAATCCCCAAAGGATGGTCGTCAAACACAGTAAGGGGACCAATAAGGACACCCCAATGGGATGCTCAACCATATTCTACCAACATTGAGGCAATGGTCATCCATGCATAATGCAGACCTAACATGGGTGGGACTATATATATTTCCCTTAGAGGGAACCGTGAATGAGAATCTGTTTGGATTGGTAAGAATGTTGGGACCATGTATAATTCTTATGTTAGTGAATGGTGGGTTTTGGGTACTGATCCCTTGAAAATATTTCAGAAGTGGAATATCAGGAGTTTTTTAATATACTATTTAGTCACCCCACCCAAGAATCAATGTGGATGTTGTTTTAGAAACATTGTATATATGAGATAAAAAATTTATATATAATGTCACCCATAAGATAAAAACATGATCCACAATTTGTTTTATTTTTAAGAACTTCTTTCCTTTATATTCTCCCATGTGTTTTCTTCTTTAAATATTTCATCATCATCATCGGTCGTCCATCGACTTCCAGTGAGATAGTTTCTCTCATAGAAAATTTGACACAACTAACTGATGATATAAATTCTTTTAATGATAATTAAATTGATTCTCTTTAGTTTCATCATCTTTCATTATTTTGATTCATTTTGGTAAATTCAATATTCCTTTTAGTTTTTTCACCAGTGGATGGAACTACAATTTCACAACGGTAAAATGAACAACTATGTCCTAATAGACGATCCTTGTTCGAAGGTAGTTCATTCAACAACATAACCACCATTTTTCATTGTGAACGGTATTTCTAATAATGGTGGCATAATGATCCCTTAATTGTAAATCATGGTTCTCCAGTTAAACGGTATCACATTCTCTCAAATGATGATAAATTTCTCACTATTATCATTTTTCATCAAATGCACATTTTTTTCCTACCATTGGACATCCAATGGATGATCCTCTCATCCATTGATTATTTATATTTTCCCTTTCATGTTCTATAGAATTCATCTAATTTTTCCTCCTAAATATAAAACGTTTTTTTAGTTATCCAGTTGTATATTAAATCCCAATAGTAGATCATATACCTCCATTGGAGAACATCCCCAGAATATCATCTTCTACGTTTAGTCATCCAGTCATAAATTTTTATTCATACATATATAGAAGATCATTTATATAAGAAGATTTAGTCTAATCTTCATTTTCCCATATTTACATTTCACTCTTGTTTGATGCAGTTTTTAGCTCACATAATTTTATTAAGATGTTTTCTTATTTCTTATATTTTTCATTTTTCTATTTTTATAATGATAAGTAATATAATGTAAAAATAGTTGATCAATACACCATTGGAATCCAATGGTTGATAAATACAACATTGGACACCAAGGGTTGACCAATACAACATTGGACACCAATATCCAAAGAATCAAACAACGAATCTCTATTTCACCAGTAGTAAAATAAGCTACCACTCTTTATTTCAATGGTGGATCTGTAATAACGAAAATATGATCATTCCACCACAAGAAAATTGATTCCACCATTAGATTAAATTTTTTATCTAAATTATTTATTCATTTCTTTTATATTTATTAACTAATATAATTTATTTTGATTTTTTTGTTTTTTATTCTTTTTAAATATAATTTTTTATATATAAATAAAATTCAAGAAGTTTTCTTCCACAAATATACATATAGATTGAAATTATCATTATGATTTTATTAAATATATTATATAATATTAATCGTGTATTTAATCTATTTTATATCTATGAATTGTATATAATTATTATACTTATTATTTTATTTGATTAATATTAATATACCATGTAGAAATAAATAGTGCAATTGTTATATGATATTAAACATGGATTTGAAAAGCAAAGGTGAAGGTAATATTATTTTAATATTATACTATAAAAAGTTTCATGATTTTATTTGAAATGGAAATTCTTATTATAGTTATTTTTTACTGAACCAAGATACATATTCCATACATATAAACAATTATAATTGAGATAATATGATAAATGGTTTCGTGATACCACTTTGACATAATTCAATATTTCCCTCTTTCTTGTTAAAGAAACTGTTATGATTTTAACACTCTGATTGTGATCCTCAAAGAATAGAAACATTTGAAATTGTTCCATTCATGTGATCAATTATCATTCATCAACAAAATTATTGATATTTTTTATCATCTATTAGTTTCTATGTATTTTTTCATTAATTTACAATTTATTTTTCTTCTTGTATTTCATTAAGTATAGTTTATTTTTTTATAACTCCAAATAAGACCATGCATCGAAAAGTTATTCAACCACATAAAAGGAAAATTGGGATATTACACCTAATCAAATATGTGCTAATGACACTCTGTTGAGTCTTCTATAAAAGACTTGGTTGTGCCATCGAGTTCCTATTAAAGGTAGTGTATGTGTCAAGGTTCTCACAAATTTAAAATTCTGTCTCATAGTCGGTATCAATATTATCATGGAGAATAGATATTTTGGGGATATTTAGTTTTAATTTTTCAACACTTAATATTAATAAAAATACAGCCCTAAAAAATCTTTTTTTAATATCTAATTTTTTTACCCTAAAATTTTCAAAATTACTATTCACCCAACCATGTATTTATAATTTCCATCATTATACTTCCAAAAAAAGTTTTTATATGATAAAACCCATGGATAGAGAGTCCTAGGTGATATGGTATTGGTAATTCACCTTTTTGTACATACCATAATGAAGTATTTTTTTACCTTATCCAACTATTAATCTATGTTATTATATTCTCTGGAAAGCTATTCAATTTGAAAGTACATATACCCTCTTCCTGTTAATTATATATTTTGTAAGGGATAATCATGTTATATTTATAATACCCTATAATGTCTTCGTTGATTTTTTAATATTTAACCATCCATCTAATTATATTATTTTTTTTATTTATATTTTATATCACATGATAAATGGGATATTACTAATGTTATATATTATTTTATCTCAATGAATATGCCTATTGATTATTAAAGAATCTTCATTATCAATTTTATTAATATTAAAACCTATTATATAGTGAATTAATTGGACTTAAAGAAGTAACAAGAGGATCCACGTATTATGTAGCACATCGATAAGTCGATTGGTAACATGAGATAAAATGTTTGGGTATTTGGTGTATCCATACCAAAAGAAATATTATTGTCTTAGATATATATGTAATTTAAAAAAAATGATATATTGTGTAACACCCCGAGATTTTATGAAAAATATTCTTTTAATATCATTAATGTCTTGTGTAGTATGCTACACCAAGATTACCTTGCGCTATACGCAACACCGTATTAGCTTGCAGTATACGCAACACTATTTTTGGATCATGTTACACACAATTTTGATAATAGTTATTCTACGAAACATTGAGTATATATATATATATATTCAATTTATAAATGAAATATGGTTGGATTATGATATACGAAACAACGAAGGATTCTTGCACATCACGCAACCCTGACTTGGCTTTCATTACACGCAATCGCGACCATCCTCGATAGCGTGGGTTGTACGCAATACTGGGTTTTACTAAACAACGATATACTATTATAATATTATTATGAACTAGTCGTTATGAATAGTATTAACTAAATTTTTAATCTTATAAAATTATTATTCATCTTACACATTTTCTAAAACATTTTATAAGATCAAAATAATTTTTTCGGGTAAAATAAGTATTTTTTAAAAAAATGCAGTTTTGTCGCCTTTTGATGGCGCACCCACTTTAATTCTAGTTTTTGAAATGATTATAAGTTCAATTTGACAAAATAAAATTCTTATTTGGAATCATGAAATAAAAATTGACATTGGATAAATTTTTCATATTATTCTGGTAACTTTCATATTTCGATGAATAGTAAAAAAACGGTATATTTTAATTAAAAACAACTTGTTTCATTGCAATAATTTATATGGTTAAATTATAATTTTGAATGGTTTTAATGTATATATAGAATATATTTTTACAATTTAATACAATGTTGGTCATTGGATGTAATTTCATATTTAAACCAGTTATAAACAAGTGTCAATCTTTTGATAGTTATTATCTATTAAAAACACGCTATTGGTTTTGACGACGGGAACTAATTATTAAATTAATTAATGAAACTGATATGTTATGAGTTTTGTAAAATAGACATAATTTTTTAATTTTTAATATCAAATATATCTTATGCCTAATTTTTAGTATTTTTCTGGAAACTTTTATTTTTTTTTGATGAATAATGAAACCACCAAGTGATAGTTAAAAAACTGAATTTTTCATAAAACATAATTTTACCGCTTCTGTGAGTGTTATTTCGAAAATTCGAGAGACATAGTTAATATCAAGGACTAAAATGTGGTTCAATGAGATGAAAATAATTTTTTGTGAATAGTAACTTTTTATTTTTTTAACCACGGTTAAAAGTAAATAGGATAATTAAGGGTAAAATGATATTATTATTACCCTAACACAAGTCCTAGTTCTATTGGACAAGTGTAATTAGACCAAAAACAACCTTAGGAATACAATATGACCATTTAGGCCCACTTGGATTAGACTAGGACATTTATTATAAATTTGTTTAAAGAAGGGTTAAAATAGTTAAAATCAATGTTTAATAAGTAAATCATTTTTAATATAGAGTTATTCATAAGATAAATTCGACTATAAATATTCATTAGAAAGATAAAATGATTTCCTACATAATTGAATTTTATTTGTAATTTTTAGACATTAAATAAGTTAATTTATTTATGACACAACGATGATGTAGTAATTATCTTATTAATGAAATATTGACATAATTGATGTTATAAATACCCAAATAAATATAATTTGAGACTTTTTATGAATTCCACTAAATTTATAGGTTAATATTATATGTTATTATTGATTTAATTAACTTTTTTCTAACTTATCATTCTGTCATGATTTTCAAAAAAATCAATTACTATAGTGTCAAAATTGACATAAAATAGTGTTTAAAACAAATATTATATTATTAATTGTTATTTTATTCATAAAAATCTAAGGTTCGGACAAATGACTTAGCTAAGGTTATATAAAATAATAATTAAAAACATGGGGTTCTTTTGTCTTCTTATAGTATGTTTATTAACCTTATAGTATAAGAACACAAGAAGACACGGTAAAAGTAAAATTATTTTACTTAATGTTAAATCTAAAGGATAAGGTTAAAATAGGAACCTAAACTTGTCTAAATTCTATTGCATGAGAGGATTTCGACCCATACCCACCTTAGATTCGAAATTAATCAATTTGGATCTATTTAAAACTGAATTTGACTTTATAATAAAATAATAGTTTTAGTTATTCCAAAGGTTCCCCTCTCCTCCCTTATAAAAGGGAACCCCATCCCACTCTTCCTCACACAACTTTGAGCCTTCAAGCTCGGACAACCCCTGCCAAATTCTCTTCTCCACTTCCCTAAAAATTTCCTAGAGGTTCTGGTCTTCCTAAAAGACCATTTTTAGTTCCCTAAAAGGATATCTCAAAGAAGCACTTCAAAGAAGAGGTAATGTCTGTTACCGATTCTTTCATCTTTATTTATTCATCCACTTCTTCTTCTTTAGTTGTTTCATTATGAAGTAATAACATCATTATAACTCATATACTGATATGTTATTATAAAGATGAAACAACCCTATTTAACCATCTATCCATCCTACGGAAAAAGAAATCACCGCGCGTGCGTACGTACGAAATACCGTCTCCACGCCGTGGTGTAATCTATTTTCCACCACCACCTTACTTGGATGGGTATAATGGTGTACATAAAAACTATATATGATTATTTTAAAGTGATATTTATTCTGAAATATTATACATACACTCCAATACATTTCCACGATCATGAGAACGATATCATCACTCGTGCGTACGTAAGGACTACCGTCTCCACGACGCGATGAGATTCATTCTCCATGTTAACCATTCATGAATGATTATAAAGTATATATAATAATTAATAATGAAATATATGACATAATAATGATTCTGGATTTATGTGTATATATATTTATGTCATCTACTTAATTCCATTCAACTCAATAAGGAAAAGAAAACAGCGTTCATGCGTACGTACGGTCTACCGTCTCCATGAACGGTTTATTTATTTCCATTTAATGATCTATTATATATATATATTATGAATTTATATTATATATAAATCATGTTTTATATTGTGGAATTAAGTAATCATGATCTAAGTAATCATACGAATAATTACAAGTCAAAACACGGATGTCAAATGAAATGATCTTACCCAAAACCTCTTTAACATGGAATTTACAAAAGAACGGGTAATATAAATCCATAAGTGAACCATATATGATATCATAACAATGAGTATGATTCTGTAATAAGTCAGTTACATTATTTAAATCATTATACAGGAGGTTCAGACACATACGAAGCAAATCGGACCTAAGGTAAGGGAAATATCAGAATCTCATTTTTATCCGAGATTGTTTATACTTTGGTATTTAGTGGGGTGTATTTTATCATCCACATCCATGTTTCCTCAAAATGTAATATTTATATCCTTGTACAATAGTTTATATCCAATTTTACCCTTTGGTGAGTTTTTATTATAATATATGAAAGGAATCATTTGTCATTTTTCGTACGAGGTACTTTTTGACTTTTCCGACAAAAGTACGAGAATAATGTTTTTTAACTTATACGGCATGAATAGATTTTTAAAACATTATTTCCAAGAAGAATCCTTTATAAGTTTTCAAGTTTTTTTTTATCAACTTTTTTAGTTTAAAATTGTAAGACATGTTAAGGAAGGAAAATGTTTTTGAAGTAGAAAGGATATTTTCCTCAAGAATGGAGTTCAGGTGTTTTATCAAAATTATTTTCCATCTATGATAATAAAGGGTTATGTTTTCATCCGTATTATTAAATTTATTATGTTTTTATGGAATTATTTTTATGAATTCTTTTATCATATATGAATTGTTTTATGATGTCATGAAGTTTAAGATTCCCATTTTTATTACATTGGTTATGCTATGATGTATGGTTTATGATTTTGTGGCACACATGAGAATGGTATCATTATGAGATGGGTGGGACCTATATCTCCCTCCAATGCATTGGGTAAAGATTTTATATCTCATGAGATAGAAATGGCTGGAATGGTAGGTCATACCGGTTCAGTGAAACAGGACTGAAATGAGGGTGACTCGGTTCAGAAAGGGACTTTTTCCACTAAGATAGTCTTGGCCATGAGTCTTGACTAATAAGAAATGATTCTCTATGATTATGTGTGTATGCCACTAACTTTCAGGTTTTAAGTAATGATTATTGGGATTACATTTATCTTCTATGATTTATCCCATGTTATGATATTAGGATCTCTTTTGCAAGATAAGATTTCCAAAAGTTATGTTCTTATGTATATGATGTGATTGATATTTGTTTTGATTACCCTTACTGAGCATTTGAGCTCACTATTTTATGTTTTCATTACCCCAGGATATAAATAATGGTTTTAGGTAAAAAAAAATAAGATCTTTATGGGAGATGTTGAAGATCATTCACCACGATTAGAAGATTATATTCCGAGTTTCCAAAGACACTAAACTATTACGATCCTTGTGTGTGTGTTTTTTTATTTACTAAGTATTCCGCAAAATTAATGTAATGTCCATTGTACGTCAGGCTTCAGGTCTCTACAGTTGGTATCATAGGAAAAGTTTAGTCAACCTTTGGAAACTAGGATGCGAAAACGTTAGTGAGATCCCTAGAGATATTTCTAAGGTATGTCTAGGGATGTCCCTAAGGATTAGTATACGTATAGGTTATAGTCCTAGAACTATGGTAATGATATTAGATTAAACCAAAGATGTTAGATATTGATGTTACTCCCCTTTATTATGATTTTTTCCTCTCACACTATTCTTTTTGGGTTTTAGAAAATTTCTGGAAACAAGATGATTCATGATAATGGAAGATTTGATCGACAATGGAATGATATTCTTCATGAGCAACCAAATGAAATGGGATTTGGAAGTCCAAACATCATTATTTTTCCGAATCAGCAATCTAATAATATGATCAATAAAGTAAAATTTGGTAAGTTTCCTGACTCGGCCAATAAGAGAAAGATGGAGTTTCATGATGATCATAGAGGAAAGAAAGTTCAATTTCCCCTATGTAAATCGTGTGGGAAGAGGCATCAAGGAGAATGTTCCAAAGGAACTGGAAGATGCTTTGGGTGTGGAAAAGAAGGACACAAAGCCAGTAAGTGAAAAGGAAAAGGTTCAGTTAACACCAAGGATGAGGATAATGGTATTGCTATGACATCAACAATGGTTAAATGTTTTAAATGTGGAATGTACGGGCATTATGCAAACCAATGCCCTAATGGAAAGTCTCGTGAAGAGAATCAGTATGGTCATATGGGTAGTATTTATGTTGATGATGATGAATAGACTACAAATGATATGAAAGAATTGTTGAAGCTCGGTCAATGGTTTAAGAATGTAGTGGAATGATTACATGTTTATCCTGTGTAATGTTGTATAAGTAATCTCATGGTACTATGGAATAAAGAGACATCTAAGGATTGTTACACTGTTGTCTTTCCTTGAGTTTTGAAAGTGTATGATTAATGGTACCAGTATCCATGAAAGGTTATTCATATATTTTTGGAATGTAGATGGTATGCTCATAATGAAGGGATAAGGAGAAAATTAAATGTTTCATTGTATTCATGAGCTCATGAATGATATAAGGAGAAGGTTATATCATGGTTTGAGTATATAGAATTTTTGTATTTTAGTATGTGGAATCAGTTAACTTTTGACAACATTCATGTTTTCACTAAGGTTTAATGGGTAGTCATTTTTCAATAGAATACATGATTAAGGTATTCACATGATTGGAATGTGACCAATAAGATATATGGGGGATAAATTATGGTATTCACATGCTTGGTTGATGACATTTCAAGTAATCGTTTCTTTATACTATGAGCTTGAACTAAAGTATTTTAGATAAGACTAAAGATTGGAATGGATTATGTTGGACATAAGTTAGTATTGTTTAAGGATAAAAGTTTTTTTCTATATTATTGATGGGATGTTATAGTAATATAGTTTTCGAAAAAGGACAACCTGCAGGACGGGTGACAGCCCATCGCGTCGGACAAGGCCATGGGAATCGAACCCACAACCGAAGTGAGAATGGCCTTTATCACCTACCACTGTCCTACAGGAAGTCCATGTTTAGTATAAACTAGTTTTATTATATTAAGAAGTATGGTATATGAAGTATAAGTCCTTTTTAGGAACCATATATGATTAATCTCACTAAAGATGAACTTATGTATTTTTTTGATAACTTTTCTAACCTTTTGTTTGAGATAGATGGAATGACCCATAATTCTATCACATGATCTTCTAACACATCACGAATGACAAATTCAACTTCATTTATTTAAGAGATGAAGTGGAAATTTTCCAAAGAACGACCGACGGTGAGACTATACCAAAATCACGAAAGTATTTCTTCTAATTCCAATTTCACCAACATTAGGGAAATGATCTTGAAAACCAAAAATGTTTTCCTAGTTCTCTTATATCTGATGAATCGGATGGTACCTTAGATCGTCACAAATTTATGGCTTTTTGATTGTTGGATTTTCCATAGCCATGTTCTCTACCACTCTCCATCAGAACATGATGGTTAGATTTCTCTTCCATATCCATATCTTCACCTATGTGGAAACCCAGTGATTAGTTTATTTGGGTAATCGTTACATTTCATAATTTAGTTTTTAAATCCAAGTTTTGGTATTATTTTTTACGATGTGGGTTTCTATTAAAGAAACTTTTGAATAGTAAACCATTTATAACCTCGAAGAATTATCAGGGTGAAATTCATTTTAAGGGGGGTAGCATGTAATACCCCGAGATTTTATGAAAAATATTATTTTAATTTAATTAATGTCTTCTGTTGTATGATACACCAAGATTACCTTGCGCTATACGCAACACCGTATTAGCTTGCAGTATACGCATCACTATTCTTGGATCGTGTTACTCACAATTTTGATAATAGTTATTCTACGCAACATTGAGTATATATATATATATATATATATTCAATTTATAAATGAAATATGGTTGGATTATGATATAAGAAACAACGAAGTATTCTTGCACAACACGCAACCCTGACTTGGCTTGCATTACACACAATCACGACCATCCTCGATAGCGTGGGTTGTACGCAATACCGGGTTTTACTAAACAACGATATACTACTATAATATTATTATGAACTAGCCGTTATGAATAGTATTAACTAAATTTTTAATCTTATAAAATTATTATTCATCCTACACATTTTCTAAAACATGGTATAAGATCAAAATGAATTTTTCGGGTAAAATAAGTATTTTTAAAAAAATTCAGTTTTGTCGCCTTTTGATGGCGCACCCACTTTAAATATAGTTTTTGACATGATTATAAGTTTAATTTGACAAAATAAAATTCTTATTTGGAATCATGAAATAAAAATTGACATTGGATAAAATTTTCATATTATTCTGGTAACTTTCATATTTTGATGAATAGTAAAAACACGCTATATTTTAATTAAAAGCAACTTTTTTCATCACAATAATTTATATGGTTTAATTATAATTTTGAATGGTTTTAAAGTATAAATAGAATATATTTTTACAATTTAATACAATGTTGTTCATTGGATGTAATTTCACATTTAAACCAGTTATAAACAAGTGTCAATCTTTTGATAGTTATTATCTCTTAAAAACACGCTATTTGTTTTGACGACGGGAACTAAATTTTAAATTAATTAATGCAACTGATATGTTCTGAATTTTGTAAAATAGACATCATTTTTGAATTCTTAATATCAAATATTTCTAAGGCCTAATTTTTGGTATTTTTCTGGAAACGTTCATTTTTTTATGAATAGTGAAACCACTAAGTGGTAGTTAAAAAAACTGAATTTTTCATAAAACATAATTTTACCGCTTCTGTGAGTGGAATTTAGAAAATCCAAGAGACACGTTTAATATCAAGGACTAAAATGTGGTTCAATGAGATTAAATAATTTTTGGTGAATAGTAACTTTTTACTTTTTTTACCACGGTTAAAAGTAAATAGGGTAATTAAGGGTAAAAATGATATTATTATTACCCTAACACATTTTATAATTCTATTTGAAAAATGTAATTCGACCAAAAACAACCTTAGGAATAAAATATGACCATTTAGGCCCACTTGTATTAGATTAGGACATTTTTTATTAATTTATTTAAAGAAGGGTTAAAATAGTTAAAATCAAAGTTTAATAAGTAATGAATTTTTAATATAGGGTTATACATAAGATAAATTCGACTATAAATATTCATTAGAAAGATAAAACGATTTCTTATATAATGGTATTTTATTTGTAATTTTTAGACAATAAATAATTTAATTTATTTATGACACAACGATGATGCAGTAATTATCTTCTTAATGAAATATTGACATAATTGATGTTATAAATATCCAAATAAATATAATTTGAGACTTTTTATGAATTCCACTAATTTTCTAGGTTAATATGATATGTTATTATGTATTTAATTAACTTTTTTCGAACTTATCTCTCTGTCATGATTTTTACAAAAATCAATTACTAAATAGTGTCAAAATTGACATAAAATAGTTTTTAAAACAAATATTATGTTATTAATTGTTATTTTATTCCTAAAAATCTAAGTATCGTCCAAATGACTTAGATAAGGTTATTTATATTAATAATAAACAACTTGGGGTTCGTTTGGCTTCTTATAGAATGTTTATTAACCCTATAGTATAAGAACACAAGAAGACATGGTAAAATTAAAACTATTTTACTTAATGTTAAATCTAAATGATAAGGTTAAAATAGGAAACTAAACTTGTCTAAATTCTATTTGATAAGAGTATTTCGACCCATACTCACCTTATCTTCTAAATTAATCAATTTAGAGCTATTTAAAACCGAATTTGACTTTATAATAAAATAATAGTTTTAGTTATTCTAAAGGTGCCCCTCTCCTCCATTATAAAAGGGGACCCCATCCCTCTCTTCCTCAAACAACATTGAGCCTTCAATCTCGGAAAAACCCTGAAAAATTCTCTTCTACACTTACCTAAAAATATAATAGAGGTTCCTTTCTTCCTCAAAGACCAATTTTAGTTCCCTAAAAGGAGATCTCAAAGAAGCACTTCAAATAAGAGGTAATGTCAGTTACAGATTCTTTCATATTTATTTCTTCTTCCACTTCTTCTTCTTTAGTTGTTTCATTATGAAGTAATAACATCAGTATAACTCATATACAGATATGTTATTATAAGGATTAAACAACCCTATTTCACCATCTATCCATCCTACGGAAAAATAAATCACCGCGCGTGCGTACGTACGGAATACCGTCTCCACGCCGTGGTGTAATCTATTTTCCACCACCACCTTACTTGGATGGGTATAATGGTGTACATAATAACTATATATGATCATTGTAATGTGATATTGATTTTGAAATAGTATATATACACTCCAATACAATTACACGATCATGAGAACGATATAATTTCTCGTGTGTACGTACGGACTACCGTCTCCACGACGCGATGAGATTCATTCTCCACGTTAACCATTCATGAATGATTATAAAGTATATATAATAATTAATAATTAAATATATGACATAATAATGATTCTGGATTTATGTGTATATATATTTATGTCATCTACTTATTTCCATTCAACTCAATAAGGAAAAGAAAATAGCGTTCATGCGTACGTACGGTCTACCGTCTCCATGAACGGTGTATTTATTTCCATTTACTGATCTATTATATATATATATATATTATGAATATATATTATATATAAATCATGTTTCATATTCTGTAATGATTTAATCATGATCTAAGTAATCATATGAATAATTACAAGTCAAAACACGGACGACAAATGAAACGATTTTACCCAAAACGCTATTTAACATGGAATTTACAAAAGAACGGGTAATATAAAGCAATAAGTGAACCATATATGATATCATAACAATGAGTATGTTTCTGGAATAAGTCAATGACATTATTTAAATAATTATACAGGAGGTTCAGACACATACGAAGCAAATCGGACCTAAGGTAAGGGAAATATCACAATCTCATTTTTATCCGAGATTGTTTATACTTTGGTATTTACTGGGGTGTATTTTATCATCCATATCCATTGTTCCTCAACATTTAATATTTATATCCTTGTACAATAGTTTATATCTAATTTTACCATTTGTTGGGTTTTTATTAAAAGATATGAAAGGAATCTTTTGTCGTTTTTCGTACGAGATACTTTTTGACTTTTCCGACAAAAGTACGAGAAGAATGTTTTTTAACTTATACGGCATGAATAGATTTTTAAAACATTATTTCCAAGAAGATTCCTTTACAAGTTTTCATGTTTATTTTTAATAAACTTTTTTTAGTTTAAAATTTTAAGACATGTTAAGGAAGGAAAATGTTTTTGAAGTAGAAAGGATATTTTCTTCAAGAATGGAGTTCAAGTGTTTTATCAAAGTTATTTTCCATCTAAGATAATAAAGGGTTCTGTTTTCATCCCTATTATTAAATTTATTATGTTGTGATGAAATTAGTTTTATGAATTCCTTTATGTTATATGAATTGTTTTATGATGTCATGATGTTTAAGATTCCCATTTTTATTACATGGGTTATGCTATGATGTATGGTTTATGATTTTGTGGCACACATAAGAATGGTATCATTATGAGATGGGTGGGACCTATATCTCCCTCAATTGCATAGGGTAAATATTTTATATCTCATGAGATAGACATGGCTGGAATGGTAGGTTATACTGTTTCAGTGAAACAGGACTGAAACGAGGGTGACTCGGTTCAGAAAGGGACTTTGTTCACTAATATAGTCTTGGCAATGAGTCTTGACTAATAAGAAATGATTCTCTATGATTATGTGTGTATGCCACAAAGTTTCAGGTTTTAAGTTATGATTATTGGGATTATATTTCACTTCTATGATTTATCCCATGTTATGATATTATGATCTCTTTTGTAGGATAAGATTTCCAAAAGTTATTTTCTTATGTATATGATGTGATTGATATTTCTTTTGTTTACCCTTACTGAGAATTTGAGCTCACCCTTTTATGTTTTCTTTTCCCCAGGATATAAAGAATGGTTTTAGGTAAAAAAAGAAGATCTTTATGGGAGATGTTGAAAATCATTCAACACGATTAGAAGATTATATTCCGAGTTTCCAAAGACACTAAACTATTACGACCCTTGTGTGTGTGTTTTTGTTATTTATTATGTATTCCGCAAAAGTAATGTAATGTCCATGTTCGTCTGGCTTCGGGTCTCTACAGTTGGTATCAAGGGAAAAGTTTAGTCAACCTTTGGAAACTAGGATGCGAAAACGTTAGTGAGATCCCTAGAGATATTTCTATGGTATGTCTAGAGATGTCCCTAAGGATAAGTATACGTATAGGATATAGTCCTAGAACTATGGTAACGATATTAGATTAAACCAAAGATGTTAGATGTTGAAGTTAATCCCCCTTTATTATGATTTTTTCCTCTCACACTATGCTTTTTGGGTTTTAGAAAATTGCTGGAAATAAGATGATTCACGATAATAGAGGATATGATGGGCAATGGAATGATATTCTTCATGAGAAAGCAAATGAAATGGGATTTGGAAGTCCAAACATCATTATTATTCCGAATCAGCAATCTCATAATATGATCAATAAAGTAAAATTTGGTAAGTTTCCTTACTCGGCTAATAAGAGAAAGATGGAGTTTCATGATGATCATAGAGGAAAGAAAGTACAATTTCCCCTATGTAAATCATGTGGGAAGAGGCATCATGGAAAATGTTTCAAACGAACTGGTAGATGCTTTGGGTGTGGAAAAGAAGGACACAAAGCCAGTAAGTGCAAAGTAAAAGGTTCAGTTAACACCAAGGATGAGGATAATGGTATTACTACGACATCAACAATGGTTAAATGTTTTAAATGTGGAATGTACGGGCATTATGCAAACCAATGCCCTAAGGGAAAGTCTCATGAAGAGAATCAGTATGGTCGTATGGGTATTATTTATGTCTATGATGATGAAGAGACTACAAATGATATGAAAGAATTGTTGAAGCTCGGTCAATGGTTTAAGAATGTAGTGGAATGATTACATGTTTATCATGTGTAATGTTGTATAAGTAATCTCATGGTACTATGGAATAAAGAGACATCTAAGGATTGTTACACTGTTGTCTTTCCTTGAGTTTTGAAATTGTGTGATTAATGGTGCCAGTATCCATGAAAGGTTATTCAGATATTTTTGGAATGTAGATGATATGCTCATAATGAAGGGATAAGGAGAAAATTAAATGTTTGATAGTATTCATGAGCTCATGACTGATATAAAGAGAAGGTTATATCATGGTTTGAGTATATAGAATTTTTGTACTTTGGTATGTGGAATCAGTTAACTTTTGACAGCATTAATGTTTTCACTAATGTTTAATGGGTATTAATTTTTCAAGAGAATACACGATTAAGGTATTCACGTGATTGGAATGTGACCAACAAGATATATGGGGGATAAATTATGGTATTCACGTGCTTGGTTGATGACATTTCAAGTAATCGTTTATTTATACTATGATCTTGGACCGAAGTATTTCAGATAAGCCTAAAGATTGGAATGGATTATGTTGGACATAAGTTAGTATTGTTTAAGGATAAAAGTTTTTTTCGATATTATTGATGGGATGTTATTGTAATATTGTTTTCTAAAAAGGACAACCTGTAGGATGGGCGACAGCCCATCATGTCGGACAAGGCCGTGGGAATTGAACCCACAACTGAAGTGCGACTGGCCTTTATCGCCTACCACTGGCCTACAGGAAATCCCTGTTTAGTAGAAACTAGTTTTATTATATTAAGAAGTATGATATATGATGTATAAGTCAATTTTAGGAACCATATATGATTAATCTCACTATAGATGGACTTATGTATTTTTTTTGATAACTTTTCTAACCTTTTTTTGAGATAGATGGAATGACACATCATTCTATCACATGATCTGCTAACACATCACGAATGAGAAATTCAAATTCATTTCTTTAAGAGATGAAGTGGAAATTGTCCAAAGAACGACCGACGGTGAGACTATACCAAAATCCCGAAAGTATTTCTTCTAATTCCAATTTCATCAACATTATGGAAATGATCCTGAAAACCAAAAATGTTGTCCTAGTGCTCTTATATCTGATGAATCAGATGGTACCTTAGATCGTCACAAATTTATGGCTTTGTGATTGTTGGCTTTTCCATAGCCATGTTCTCTACCACTCTCCATCAGAACATGATGGTTATATTTCTCTTCCATATCCATATTTTCACCTATGTGGAAACCCAGTGATTATTTTATTTGGGTAATCATTACATTTCATAATTTATTTTTTAAATCCAAATTTTGGTATTCTTTTTTACGATTTGGGTTTCTATTAAAGAAACTTTCGAATATTAAACCATTTATAACCCCGACGAATTTCGAGGGCGAAATTCATTTTAAGGGGGGTAGAATGTAACACCCCAAGATTTTATGAAAAATATTTTTTTAATTTCATTAATTTCTTGTGTTGTATGCTACACCAAGATTACCTTGTGGTATACGCAACACCGTATTAGCTTGCCGTATACGCATCACTATTCTTGGATCGTGTTACACACAATTTTGATAATAGTTATTCTACGCAAGATTGAGTATATATATATATATATATTCAATGTATAAATGAAATATGGTTGGATTATGATATACGAAACAATGAAGGATTCTTGCACAGCACGCAACCCTGAGTTGGCTTGTATTACACGCAAATCAGGACCTTCCTCGATAGCGTGTGTTGTACGCAATACCGGGTTTTACTAAACAACAATATACTATTATAATATTTTTATGAACTAGCCGTTATGAATAGTATTAACTAAATTTTGAATCTTATAAAATTATTATTCGTCTTACACATTTTCTAAAACATGGCATAAGATCAAAATAATATTTTCGGGAAAAATAAGTATTTTTGAAAAAATGCAGTTTTGCCGCCTTTTGATGGCGCACCCACATTAAATATAGTTTTTGACATGATTATAAGTTCAATTTGACAAAATAAAATTCTTATTTTGAATCATGAAATAAAAATTGACATTGGATAAATTTTTCATATTATTCTGGTAACTTTCATATTTTGATGAATAGTAAAAACACGCTATATTTTAATTAAAAACATCCTTTTTCATTGCAATAATTTATATGGTTAAATTATAATTTTGAATTGTTTTAAAGTATAAATAGAATATATTTCTACAATTTAATACAATGTTGTTCATTGGATGTAATTTCACATTTAAACCAGTTATAAACAAATGCCAATCTTTTGATAGTTATTATCTCTTAAAAACACGCTATTTGTTTTGACGACGGGAACTAATTTTTAAATTAATTAATGCAACTGATATGTTCTGAATTTTGTAAAATATAAATCATTTTTGAATTCTTAATATAAAATATATCTTAGGACCAATTTTGGGTATTTTTCTGGAAACATTCATTTTTTTGATGAATAGTGAAACCACTAAGTGGTTGTTAAAAAAACTGAATTTTTCATAAAACATAATTTTACCGCTTCTGTGAGTGGAATTTCGAAAATCCGAGAGACACTGTTAATATCAAGAACTAAAATGTGGTTCAATGAGATGAAAATAATTTTTGGTGAATAGTAACTTTTTTCTTTTTTTTACCACGGTTAAAAGTATATAGGATAATTAAGGGTACAAATGATATTATTATTACCCCAACACATGTCCTAATTCTATTGGACAAGTGTAGTTCGACAAAAAACAACCTTAGGAATAAAATATGACCATTTAGGCCCACTTGGATTAGATTAGGACATTTATTATTAATTTATTTAAAGAAGGGTTAAAATAGTGAAAATCAAAGTTTAATAAGGAAAGCATTTTTAATATAGGGTTATACATAAGATAAATTCGACTATAAATATTCATTATAAAGATAAAATCTTTTCCTACATAATGGTATTTTATTTGTAATTTTTGGATGTTAAATAATTTAATTTATTTATGACACAACGATGATGTAGAAATTATCTTATTAATGAAATATTGACATAATTGATGTTATAAATACCCAAATAAATATAATTTGAGACTTTTTATGAATTAAACTAATTTTATTGGTTAATATGATATTTTATTATTTATTTAATTAGCTTTTTTTGAACTTATAATTCTATCATGAGTTTCACAAAAATCAATTACTAAATAGTGTAAAAATTGAAATAAAATAGTTTTTAACACAAATATTATATTATTAATTGTTATTTTATTCCTAAAAATCTAAGGTTCGGCCAAATGACTTAGATAAGGTTATATATATTAATAATAAACAATTTGTGGTTCGTTTGGCTTCTTATAGTAAGTTTATGAACCATATAGTATAAGAATACAAGAAGACACTGTAAAAGTAAAATTATTTTACTTAATGTTAAATCTAAATGATAAGGTTAAAATAGGAACCTAAACATGTCTAAATTCTATTGGATGAGAGGATTTAGACCAATACCCACCTTAACTTCGAAATTAATCAATTTGGAGCTATTTAAAACCGAATTTGACTTTATAAAAAAATAATAGTTTTAGTTATTCCAAAGGTGCCCCTCTCCTCCATTATAAAAAGGCACCCCATCCCTCTATTCCTCACACAACTTTGAGCCTTCAAGATCGGCCAACCCCTGCCAAATTCTCTTCTACACTTCCCTATCAATATCCTAGAGGTTCTGGTATTCCTCAAAGACCAATTTTAGTTCCCTAAAAGGAGATCTCAAAGAAGCATTTCAATGAAGAGGTAATGTCCGTTACCGATTCTTTCATCTTTATTTCTTCATCCACTTCTTCTTCTTTACTTGTTTCATTATGAAGTAATATCATCAGTATCACTCATATACTGATATGTAATTATAAAGATGAAAAAACCCTATTTCACCATCTATCCATCCTACAGAAAAAGAAATCACCGCGCGTGTGTACGTACGGAATACCGTCTCCACGCCGTGGTGTAATCTAATTTCCACCACCACCTTACTTGGATGGGTATAATGGTGTACATAATAACTATATATGATTATTGCAAAGTGATATTGATTCTGAAATAGTATACATACACTCCAATACAATTCCACGATCATGAGAATGATATCATCGCTCGTGCGTACGTACGGACTGCCGTCTCCACGACACGATGAGATTCATTCTCCACGTTAACCATTAATTAATGATTATAAAGTATATATAATAATTAATAATGAAATATATTACATAATAATGATTCTGTAATTATGTGTATATATATTTATTTCATCTACTTAATTCCATTCAACTCAATAAGGAAAAGAAAACAGCGTTCATGCGTACGTACGGTCTACCGTCTCCATGAACGGTGTATTTATTTCCATTTACTGATCTATTGTATATATATATTAGGAATATATGTTATATATAAATCATGTTTTATATTCTTGAATTAAGTAATTATGATCTAAGTAATCATATGAATAATTACAAGTCAAAACACGGATGACAAATGACATGATTTTACCCAAAACTCTCTTTAACATGGAATTTACAAAAGAACGGGTAATATAAAGCCATAAGTGAACCATATATGATATCATAACAATGAGTATGATTCTGGAATAAGTCAATGACATTATTTATATCATTATAAAGGAGGTTCGGACACATACAAAGAAAATCAGACCTAAGGTAAGGGAAATATCACAATCTCATTTTTATCTGAGATTGTTTATACTTTGGTATTTACTGGGGTGTATTTTATCATCCACATCCATTTTTCCTCAACATGTAATATTTATATCCTTGTACAATATTTTAAATCCAATTTTACCCTTTGGTGAGTATTTATTAAAAGATATTAAAGTAATCTTTTGTCGTTTTTCGTATAAGGTACTTTTTGACTTTTCCGACAAAAGTATGAGAAGAATGTTTTTTTAACTTATACGGCATGAATAGATTTTTAAAACATTATGTACAAGAATCTTCCTTTACAAGTTTTCAAGTTTATTTTTAATCAACTTTTTTAGTTTAAAATTGTAAGACATGTTAAGGAATGAAAATTTTTTTGAAGTAGAAAGGATATTTTCCTCAAGAATGGAGTTCAAGTGTTTTATCAAAATTATTTTCCATCTAAGATAATAAAGGGTTCTGTTTTCATCCCTATTATTAAATTTATTATGTTGTTATGGAATTATTTTTATGAAGTCCTTTATCTTATATGAATTGTTTTATGATTTCATGATGTTTAAGATTCCCATTTTTATTACATGGGTTATGCTATGATGTATGGTTTATGATTTTGTGGCATACATAAGAATGGTATCATTATGAGATGGGTGGGACCTATATCTCCCTCCAATGCATTGGGTAAAGATTTTATATCTCATGAGATAGACATGGCTGTAATGGTAGGTTATACCGGTTCAGTGAAACGGGACTGAAACGAGGGTGACTCGGTTCAGAAAGGGACTTTTTCCACTAAGATAGTCTTGGCAATGAGTCTTGACTAATAAGAAATGATTCTCTATGATTATGTGTGTATGCCACAAAGTTTCAGGTTTTAAGTTATGATTATTGGGATTACATTTCAATTCTATGATTTATCCCATGATATGATATTATGATCTCTTTTGCAGGATAAGATTTCCAAAAGTTATGTTCTTATGTATATGATGTGATTGATATTTCTTTTCTTCACCCTTACTGGGCATTTGAGCTCACCCTTTTATGTTTTATTTTTCCCAAGATATAAATAAAGGTTTTTGGTATAAAAAAAGAAGATCTTTAGGGGAGATGTTGAAGATCTTTCACCACGATTAGAAGATTATATTCTGAGTTTCCAAAGACACTAAACTATTACGATCCTTGTGTGTGTGTTTTTGTTATTTACTATGTATTCCGCAAAAGTAATGTAATGTCCATGTATGTCATGATTCGGGTCTCTACATATTGGTTCTTACCATGAAAGATATAGTAATTTATTGGGTGTCTCCTTAATGATAAATACCTTGATGTCTGTCATTATGAATTCCATCACTATGAATTTTTATATTTTTATCACAAAGATTATTTATATTTCTACACTATACATTAAAATTATTACACATAATAAATTTAATATATGAAATTTTTAATAATCATTCACTCTTAAATCATGTGTATTCGTATTAAGATATATTATTTTGTACTCATACCATTAATGAGGGTATGCTCCTTCACTTCTTATTCTTTTATTTTCCTAGAGTACAATGACATTATGTTTGAAAATGTTCAAGAATGAAGTAAAAAGAATAAAAATGTTTCAATAAGATTAAGGGTATATTTTATTTTTCTAATGAAATAGGCATACTATGTAAGTATCTAGTCACCTAATACAACAAAAAAATTCAGTACTTGTGACGTGATCCTTGTATTTTATACCAATGTAATAATGTATCTTCCGAGTATAGGTTATTAGATATGAGTTATTAATTGTTTTAGTAAATGAAGCGGCATGGTAATCTTGTTTATTATTTTTTAAAATATCATAATTTTTGAATTGATAATGATAAACACTATATATCCAAAATAATTGGTAAGTCATTATATTTTTTATGTCTCAATAATTCTTATGGTATGATCAAATTAAGAATATTTAATTTATTAGAGATGGAACTTAAATGTAGGAAAGGAAATCACATGAAAAATCATAATTTGTATAGGGATTTACTTCAATAGAAACACGAAATGGTTGGGGTTAGGACTTAACATATTATATATATATTAGGGAAGTTGAAATATATTATTACTAATAACCCTCCCATTATATACAGACCTTCAAATTTATAACATTTTGAAACAACGTAGGACCACATAATGAAAAAAAGCCTCTATAATTCAACGTGAACATTGATCCATTAGTATCTGAATTATGGATCTTTTCCCAATAGGAGATATTTCATTCATTGGGAAGTAATGAATGTGATAAATCTTATATGTTGGTTTATCATCTAAGGGGATATGTTGATCAATTGTGTCCATTGAATAAAAATACCATAGAGGAGGATTAGGTAAAAAACGTGAATTAAAGGAACATCAAGGAGGTATTCATTGGGAAACACTTCTCTCAATAACAATGAAATGATACGGGAATGAAATTCATAAACATGAATCATAAAAATAAGATACTTTTTCTGACTAAGAAACTTATTATTATAATATTTTTTTTGAATTTTTCGTACTATATATATAATCTAGAAATTAATATCAACAGTTTCGTTAATGGGACTAATAAGGGCCTCCAAGGGAACCTGTCTCCCAAACAAATTCATCATAGGATGTTATAGTATCAAGTGTTATCATGATAGAAAATAAATATCCAAGTATTACATTTTCAATGGATTCCATAATTAGTATTAGATGGATTAGAACCATGTAAAATGAAATGTTATGAATAAGAAGAATGTAATGATAATATATCTAGCAAGTGATAATTTTTTAAATAAATATTTTTCACCTATTAAAAAGGATCATGAATTTACAGAAATACTATGGAGAAATAAAATCTTGATGATGAATGAAAGTAAATTAAGGAATACACTAATATACAATGATTTAAATACAAATATATGGTGAATTAATCGAACTAATTCCTCAGGAATCATGGAAAACCACATCAAAATTAGAGTGAGGGAATCCCCCATATTATATGTTTACTACAAACAATGTGTGTGTTCTTAAAAATATTATTGTAGATATATCAATTGTAAACATGAATCTAGTTAATTATTTATTTTATTCTAGACTATTACACTATTTAATGTATTCCTTACTGGATGAGAATATAAAAATATTTCATAGAAACCTGATAAATGAGTAGGCCGTCAAGACACAAAATGGAAATTTAATTGTAATGAGGTTCTGTTAAGAAATCCTCTGATAACAACAGGTTTTCATGAACCACTATTCAATTAATTTTTTATTCTCCTAAGAGTGTACCATAGTGGAACAATCTAGGGTCGATCGCAATGAGGCCTCTTATAACACACATTCTTTCTATTGTCACTATTATTATTTAACAAATATAAAAATAACATATAATATATATTGGGGGATTTGAAATTATTCATGAAATATAAATATTATATATAATAATGCAACGAAAACAAAAAATAATGTTATAAGAAAGAATGTAGGCAATTTTCCTTGGGTTTTATGGTGGATGAAATCATTGTTTAAACCAATTCTCAATATTCAATTCAATATAGTGATCAAGACCAGTCAATCTACACCTTCTCGTTTGAAATGTCATTACCCCATATCGAGACCCCAACATACATGGTAATTCTATTCCTTAAGAAAACTAAGATACCTCTTTTTTGACCATCATAATCAATGACATACTCCACCGTATTCATGAAAAAAATAATGAAGGAGAGGAAAATAATAAAATTTAAGAAGAATTCAGATGACAGTGAAAACGAGGTGACTGCTCACAAAATCAATATAACCATCACCAAAATTCATAGAATTGAATTTGGCGATTTGAAATTAAAGAATAATAAAACTCAGTCGATCCACCATTCCCTCCCTTGATCAAGAGCCAATTTTAGTCCTCCTTTTTTAATGGAGTTAAGAAGGGAACAATGGTGTGAGAACACATAAAATAAATAAAATGGAAAAAGTGATATATGAATAAGAATAATAAACTAACTTATATTAAAAATATGAATAAAAATTAAAGAAATAATGATCCACCTTAGCCTCCCTGGAATTTCTATATCATAAACTGGGAGAAGGGACACATATTTATAAGGAGAAGTGGTGACGAATTCACACACAAAACATTTAATATGAAATATTACACGTCGATATGCCTATAAATTACCGAATCTATAATAGGTGTCTTCAAAAATGTTGTTCTATAATGTCTCCTCCATTTTCTCCCCAAATTTAATCTTTATTGGACGCGCCAAGAGGGATTTATGAATTTAATATCGGTGTTTTCTTTTTTTGGAGGCAGCTTCCAGGAAGCTTCCTTCAAAATGATGTCATTCAATAGCCACCATAATAGATTCCAAATGGTATTAAATTAAATGTTTGAACGAGAATTGGAGTTCTCATCCATATCCAAGTGTAAACCCTATCATTTAAAGGTGTTATGCCGATTTACATTTCTGCTACTGAGGCGGGGTCCATGCAGTCCGCCTAGAAAAATTGTCAACGTCATTGATTTTTTGGGCCTCAAGATGCATGAATCTAACCCTAGTCCTAAAAAAATATGATTTATAAAAAAAAGGGTTAAAAAAAATTCAAATCACAAAATTTGGAAATATATTTTATGAAAAATGACCAAAATATCCCTGTGATAAAAATCTGTTAAAATTGCAGAATTAGGCCATTTTGCATTTATCATCAAAATAACACAAAAAACTAAATATGTAACAATTTTCCATTAAATAACACTATTTTTGTTCCATAAACCTTAAATTACAACATAAAATATGTTAAAATATTAGCTTCATCAACCCCCCATACTTAAGCATTGCAGTCCTGAGAAATTATCATAAATTCAAATCAAAATTCACACAACAATCAAAAACAAAAAAACATCAATGATCTTTTCGAAAAAATAATTTCATCATGTCTATTCTATGAAAAAAAATTTCCTTTAATTTTCATTCCAAAAATATAAATTTGTTCAACCTCATAATTCTATCCATGGCTCAATCACAACCTACCTCACCTTGAATTTTATGTCACTCTTCACTCATGAGAAATTAATTTAGGAGTTATGGTCATACTTGAAAGTTGTATGTATCACCATAGGCTTGTCAATATTCTCATTTCTCCACAGCGTGAAACATAAAAATTAATTCAATAATGAGGGATTTCATCAAAGGTTCAAATGACTATATGTATTTGGGTTTGTGGGTAAATGATTTAAATGTTTAAGGCTAGAAAGAGAAGGTTTGACTCTTAGGTAAAATCTAGGAATAATCAAGTGAAAACACAGAATTTTTTTCACTCAATCCTCCTTGAGAATGTAAAACAAAAAACATCCCCCATTTCTTTGACATGGGACATGAGACAATAAATGATTACAAGGTATTATATCATCCATGTTCTCCCCATATTTGTATTATTCTTTTTTTTGTAAAGCTCCAGAAAGGCACAACTTTATTTTCCCTTTTTGTAAAGATCCATAAAGGAACAACTTTAATTTTCTTTTTTAAGGAGATCTTAATGAAACATATGAAGAATAATGAAATTATGAATCATGCTCAATTATTTAATTTCCCAAAATGTTGACGCACACCTCACAACACCCATCAATGAAACACATGTCAATGAACGCCCATAAAAGGCCCTTCCCCCACACTCAAACTTGAAATATCCAGGCAACAATACCAATAGAATGGGTAGGTAAGGATAAATTATCTTGTAATGTGGCTTAAAACTATAAGGAAATTCATGGATTTTAAGGGCTAACAAAGGATAAATGTAAATGTAGGTGTACAGATAATATGTGGCTATCAAAAGTAGTTCCTCATTCATGTTAAAAAAATTAAATGAAATCCAAAGCTTCAAAAGAGAAAATCCACAAATTTTGGTTCTCACACAAAATCCAAGTTTTCGTCAAGAAAGCATAGTTATTATAAAGAATATGTCAATGTGTTTTAGAATAACTCATAGGATGGGAATAAGATTTTGAGTTAGTGTTTTAGAGCCATGGATTTCAAAAATCAGTTAAACTCATAAAAAGGATTGAAAATCCAATATAAGGGGAATAAAATTTCACATAAACAGTCATTTAAAATCCTTTTTTTCAATAATCCTTTCAATTTTACCAAATCAATTAATGTGTGAAATGCGATCAGAATTATCATTAAAGCTCAAGGATCCGAAAAAATGAAAACAAAAAATAATGAAAGAAAACAACTAACAAGATGAAACTCCCCCCACACTTAAATTTCAGTAACCGTTATTTCAGCTTGACAAAATATAAATAAGGGAATAAAAACCAAAGAGAAGGAAAGTTACAACCTTACATTATTTTTCAGTGGCACATTTGAGTTATGCACATAGATGCTACCACCACTTCATAAAAATAAATGAATAAATGCATTATAAAAATAAATAGAAAGGGGGAGGAGGAGGGATAATACTTGGTTTGACCCCCAAGCGGGTGCTAGGTTTTTACTTCCCCTAGTCAGGCAGTTGCAGCCGATTAACTCCAATCCGAAATAGGATGGGGTTTATTTCTTAAGAACAACCACAAATTATTTCTCCCGAAATCCATTAGTGGATGAAAAAATTGAAAACCCCAAAAGACAAGAAAAATATCCCCAACTACCAAAAAAGATGAAAGAAATAATTTGTGTTGTGGAGGGTGAGGGAAAAGAATAATGGGGTTCTCCCTATTTTGATCATTTTGAGGAGGGGTTTCCACTGGTGGAAGAAGTAGTAGAATTCGAAGTGTATTCTCTTCTGGTTTGGGTTCATGAATTGGTTCTTCAAATATTTATTCTTTTGTTCCATCATCCTCGTCTACACCAATATATAGCTCAACATGCACCTCCATTCTCTCCTCAACATGAGGACCTTCTTCTTCTTCTTCATCCAGATCATGCAGTAGTGATGCAGAATATAAAATTTCAGAATAATGGATATTATATTTAAATTCAGAATTAATTAAATTTTAATGAAATGAATGCTCATAATTTAAAACTCCCACATAAATTTTAGCTTTAGAACTCTTTTCCTCAAGAATGGTTTCTAGTAACTCATTTATTGGTGAGGGAAGTGGGTCCTCCTTTTTTCCTTCAACCTCATAAATGTCTTCATTTAATGTAAATGGAACACGATTTTCATTCTCCTCAGCTTTCCTTTTTTGTTGTTCATTCCATAAGACTTTAATATCATTAACATGGGCGGCCAGTGATGCCACCAACTTTCCTGCATGTTCCTGCATTCTTTAATTCTCTTGAATTATCAAGGAAGTTTCTTGTAATTGTTGTGCATTTTGTGAAATTTGATTTTAAGAAAAATTCATCCTTGATATACATGTTAGTAACAGGCCATTAATATGAAATATTACAAGAATAATCCATGACTTATTGAATAATATGCAATGATTTGTTTTTTAATTTTTAATTTTTTTTGATTTTTTTTGAAAAACAATGTGTACAAGCTCTTTGCCTTGCTAAAAACGGCACCAAATTGATAACAACGGTTTGACATGAACATATATTCAATTAAAGTTTTATTCTCCTAAGAGTGTACCATAGTGTCACAACCTAGGGGCGATCGCAAGGAGGCCGCTTGCAACACACAGTCTTTCTATTATCACTATTATTATTTAACTAATATAAAACTAACATATAATATATATGGGGGATTTGAAATTATGCATGAAATATAAATATTTTATATTATAATGCAATGCAAACAAAAAATTATGTTATAAGAATGAAATTAGGCAATTGTCCTTGGGAGTTTACGGTTGATGAAATCATTGTTTAAAAGAATTCTCAATATTCAATTCAATGTAGTGATAAAGACGTGTCACACTACACCTTTTCATTTGAAGTGTAATTACCCCATATCGAGACCTCAACATACATGGTAATTCTCTTCCTTAATACAATTAATATACCCCTTTTTTGACCATCACAATCAATGACATGTTGCACCGTATGCACGATAAAAATAATGAAGGGAAGGAAAATAATAAAGAAGAAGAAGAATTCAGACGATAGTGAAAATGAGGTGACCACTCAAATAATCAATTTATCCATCACCAAAATTCATAGAATTTAATAAGGAGATTATAAATTAATAAATAATAAAACTAAATCAATCCACCATTCCCTCCCTCAAACAAGAGCTGATTTTAGTCCTCTATTTTTAATGGAGTTGAGAAGGGAACACTGGTGGGAGAATAAATAAAATGGAATAGGTAAGAAAATGAATAATAAGAATAAACTAATTTATATTGAAAATATGAAAAAAAAATTACATAAATAACGCTCCACCTTAGCCCCCCTCGAATGGATATATCATAAACTGGGAGAGGGGACACATATTTATAGGGAGAAGGGGCGACGAATTCCCACACTATAGCATCCCGGAATTTTCTTACATTACTATTACATAATTTCAAAGATAAACAACATAACAATATTACACATAGAGTATCCAAAGGTTTAGTATCTTGGGAAAACCAAGACCACACATAACAAATAAAACATCAAGCATAAACATTTATTTTGTTTCTTATTCTCTAGCTTCTTATTGGCACTTGTCCTCTCCTTAGTACATGTATCCACATGAGGATATACATCAAAAGGGGTGATATAAAAGCCTATTAAGAGGATATATAAGTACAATATATCATGTGGTGAGCATAATCATAACCTAGGGAAAAGATAATGAACATGCGAGGAGCATAAATAAAAGATTTGAAATGTGGCAATGCATAAAAATGAAAGATAATGTCTTATTGGTTAACTACCACAAATACTTATGAACCAAGATATCATCATGTTGACACATAATTTCACATTTAATCATGCAATTAATCACTTTAACCAATGCATTGGAGCTTTGTATAATTCCAGGTGCACCCGTCACATTTAAACATTCATATTGCGCTATATAATTCCGGGTGCACCCGGTACATCATAACATTATCATTTATCATGCTTTCCACAATTAAAATATGACTTAAATTAAAATAATGAACCCATGAAAATTAATGAATTTCATCTCATAATAACATATTCATACGCTTTGGGTTCCCAAAAGAAAGAGGGAATAACATACATGTAAAAGAACCGTTCACTTTGAGTGAGAAGTAAAATGGGTGTTCGTAAAAGAAGTGTTATTCTGGAAAACATTTTGTTGGACATAAAAACCAGTTAAAAACATTTATATCCCAGAAAAGTAACGGAAATGATGAAAAAATGATCTTTTAGGAGTAACCATATCAAAAATGGAGTGAAAGAGGGAGAACCCGAAGGATGAAAATTGGGTTCATGGTTTCCCCTTACCTTGTACCTGAATGCTTCCTTCTCTTTAATGTCCTGTATAATGACATTATATTCATTAATTAGAAATCCAGAACCATTTGTACATTAATAGGGTTAATTATGGTTTCATTATGTCATATTATCTTACTTTGGATGACTTATAGAGTTTAAAAACATTGTTCGGGGATGTTCGTTTTTATTGTTTTTCTTTGGTGGTTCACTTGTATTCTTAAATTAAAGTTTGGGTAGAACATGAGTAAACATCCATAAATGATTTTACGTTCCATTAATGATATTACAGGAGTTTTAATAATCTTATAATGAATTATATTAGATCCATGTGAATGAATCATTAGATAATAATAAAGTGATGATTATTTGGGTTAATTTGATCGGTTTTTGGATCACAACGAACTTGTTTTAACATTTCACTTAGTAATATGGCCATAGGATATTTCCAGAACTTTATATAGAAACTAATACACATAAGATATTCTGGTTCATCCATAAAAATGGTTTCATGACCAGATCTAAAGGTAGAAATGGAAGAAGAAGTCATGTTGTTCTTGAAGGTGATAAATTAACACATCACAAACAATGTTCCCTCTAATTAAATAAAAGGAAGAGGGAAAGGGGTTTGGATGATATAATATCAAGTTAGAATCATAAAATTACATTATATTTATATTACTGGAGTTACAACACAATTTGGATGATGATAGGTTGGGAGAGATCGAGAAATGAACATGAACTTGAAAGGAAATTAAGGGAGAAGAGGGAGGGAAATTACCTCTAGAATCATCCTCTTGAGAAACTCATTAAGGGCCTAAGATTGGCCTTTTGATGAGACCATAAGCTCTTTGACGTAGGGGTGGGTCTATGGAAGGTTTTTGGGAAGAGTTATAGAAGGCTTGAAGCTTCAGAGGTGTGAAGAAATGAGGGAGTCATGGGTGGCTTTTATAGTGAAGGGGAGAGGGGTTTCCTTAAAATAAAATTCATTAGTTTAATATTTCCCCAAAAGACAATGAATATTGAGTATTTAACGTTCACGAATAGTAATTTTATAATGTAATTCCGAAGAAAGTGGGCTTACATCAGTAGAGCATCATCAATGACTCAATTAATACATTATTTAGCATTTATTATGAATTATCGGATTCTATTATTCATAAAAAATTCATGTATCTCAGAAAAATAACAAAAATTTAACCCGACCATATTTCGATGTGTAGATTCCAAAAATGAAGTAAATTTTTCAAAAATTACTTTATAAATATTATTAATTTAATATTTAATAAAAATCATAATTTACTTAAAAAACAGTTTTTAAGATTAAAAATGATTTTATAGTTCTTTCAAAAATTACGTAGGGTCTTATAAAATTATCTAAAAACTATTAGAAATTGATTGAATTATTTATGAATACATTTCAGGGAAATAAATATTCTTTAAAATTAATTAATTAATTATAATTAATTATTTATGACTTATAAAATACCCAAAATGTTTACTAAGGTCAAATTGTCACTTTCTAAGATGTCTAAATTTTATTTTATTATTCATAGGTAATGTTTCTCTTATATTGGATGATTTACAATTAATAAGGGTCATCTTACTATTCATAAGGGTATTTTACTATTCATAAGGGTAGGTCACTATTCACCATAAATTATTTTTGTTTCATTAGACTCTAAAAATCATCTTGAACACAACCATGTATGTCGGATTTTCATAATTCAAACCATAGAAGGGGCAACCTTATGTTTAAAGGTCACTTATCACTTATTAGTTCATTATTTTTTATTTTCATATTATTTTATAACATAATTATAAGACGGGAATTTCCATTGAAAAACTTTGGGTCATTACATTCTTCCCCCCTTAAGAAATTTCACCCCCGAAATTTCACTTTACACAAACAGGTGAGGTTACTTATCATTAATTGCCTCTTCTGGTTCCCAGTTTTCTTCCTCAAACTTATGGTTCCTCCGAAAAACGTTGACATGATGGGTTGTCTTGTTGCGTAGAACCTTATCTCTTCGATCCAGAATCTTTACAGGCTGCTCCTCATAGGAGAGATCATCTTCTAGCCGCACCACCTCTGTGTTTAGTACATGTGAGGGGTCTGGTATGTACTTCCTCAGTAGTGATACATGAAACACATCATGAACATGAGCCATATTTGGTGGAAGTTCTAGCTGATAGGTCACGACTCCTATAAGGTCAAAGATCTCAAAGGGGCCAATATACATTGGGCTTTGCTTCCCTTTCTTCCCAAATCACCTGACTCTCTTCACTGGAGATATTCGAAGGAAGACCTTATCTCCAACGTCGAACTCCAAGTCCCTTCGACGATTGTCAGCATAGCTCTTTTGCCGACTTTGAGCAGCTTTGATGTGTTTCCGGATGACTTGAACCTTCTCTGTCATTTCTTGAACAAGATCGGGCCCAAGTAGCTTTCTTTCTCCAACTTCATCCAAACAGGTTGGAGTTTTACATCGTTTCCCATAAAGAGCTTCATACGGAGCCATTTGAATACTCGAGTGGAAGCTATTGTTGTATGAGAACTCATCCAATGGGAGTTGCGGATCCCATCCACTTTGAATTCTTGAGAGAAGGATCTTATCAGATCTTCAAGCATCTGAATATTCTTTTCAGACTGGCCATCATTTTGGGGGTGATAGGTCGTGCTGATATTTAATTTAGTTCTCAATGCATGTTAAAGTATCCTCCAGAACATAGATTTGATCCTTGGATCACGGTAAGAGCCAATTGAGAGCGGAACACCATGCAGTCTCACCACATTTGTGACATATATCTTTTCAAGTTGTTCAAGCGAGAGGTATTCCCGAATAGCGATAAAATCGGTTGCCTTAGTGATTCTGTCAACAACAACCCATATTGCATTATTTCCCTTTGAAGTATTCAGGAGGCCTGTGACAATGTCCATTATAACATTTTCCCATTTCCACATGGGTATGGGAAATGGATACATCATACATTTGGACTTTTGTCTCTCAGCTTTATCTTCCTGACATACAAAGCATCCTGATATATATTCCACAATCTCAATCTTCATGTTATCCCATCAGATGTGTTCTCGGAGATCACGGTACATCTTGGTACACCCATGATGGATAGAGAAAGTGGAGGTATGTGCATTATCCAATAGATACTTCTTTATCCTGGGTGATGAAGGCACACAAAGTCGTGTTCCAAACAAAATCACACCATCATCATCGATATGGAACTCTTGCAGTTTCCCTTCCTTTACTACATTCACTCTCTTTTGTATATCCACATCATCCCTTTGTGATTCCTTAATCTTTTTCCTGGATGGATGGTTTCACAATAATTTGGTCAAGGTAGGATGTATCCCATATCCTTATGATTTCCAAATCCATTCTTTGCATATCCAAGAAGATATGGTCTTTCTCAATCCGCAACATTGATAGAGTACCAGGTTCTTTTCTTCTTAGAGAATCAGTTACCTTGTGAACCTTTCCAGGATGATAGTAAATAGAGAAATCATAATCCCTGATTATCTATAACCCCCTCCATTGACGGATGTTGATCTCTTTTTGTTTGAATATATATTTTAGGCCCTTGTGGTTGGTGTATATGTCACACTTCACACCATAAAGGTAGTGTCACTTGATTTTCAAGGAAAAAATCACGGCTTCTAGCTCTAGATCATGCATCGTGTCGTTCTGCTCATGGATCTTCAACTGTTGTGAGGCGTAGGCTATCACATTATCATTTTGAATGAGTACACAACCCAAGCCTTTCTTTGAAGCATCACTGTATATCACAAAACATTCTCCACTTTTTGGTAGTCTGCGTACAGGTGCAGTGATCAGCCTTCTCTTTAGCTCCTTGAAGCTTACCTCACATTCTTCCATCCAGATATACTTTACCCCTTTCCTTGTTAACTTAGTAAGCGGGCTTGACAATTGTGAGAAGTTTCTCACAAAATGTCGGTAGTACCCAGATAATCCACAAAAACTATGGATTTCTGTGACACTAGAGGGCCTGGGACATTCCTCAATCGGCATTGTCTTTGAAGGGTCCACAAAAATTCCCTCGCTAGTGATCACAAGTCCCATGAATGTGACTTCATTCATCCAAAAGTCACACTTGCTGAATATGGGGTAAAACTTCTCATTTCTCAATGTCACCAACACAAGTCTTAGATGTTCTTCATGTTCCTCCTTTATCTTGGAGTAGATGATAATATCATCGATAAAAACTACCACAAATTTGTTGAGGTAATGTCTAAAGACTCTATTCATCAAATCAATGAAGATTGTAGGGGAATTAGTATGTCCAAAGGGAATCACCAAAATCTTATAGTGCCCACACTTTGTACGGAAGGCAGTTTTCTGAATATCTTCCTTTCGTCACCTTTACCTGATGATATCCAGAACAAATATCCACTTTTGAGAAGTATTGATAACCTCTTAACTGGTCGAACCAGTCATCAATCCTTGGGAGAGGATACTTGTTCTTTATGGTGATCTTGTTGAGTTCCCAATAATCGATACAGAACCGCATGGTTCCATCCTTCTTCTTCACAAAGCGCACTGGCACACCCCAAGGTGACTCACTAGGGTGTATAGACCCTTTGTCTAGATGCTCTTGCAGCTGCTTCTTTAAATCCTCCAGTTCGATAGGAGACATCATATAGGGGAACTGCAGGATAGGAGTAGATCCGGGTACAGGTTCAATTGAGAACTCTACCTCACGATCCGGGGGAATTCCGGGTAACTCTTCGGGAAATACATCATTGTATTACCTCACGATGTGAATTTTCTCAGGGTTGGAACTTTCCTTCGACTCAATAATTTGGGAGAGGTATGCTTCTTTATAGGGAATCAACACCCACACCATTGACGGGTTTTTCAACGTAGATTCGTGATCATTCTTTCATTTGTAGAGGAGCATGGGATGGTTCTGAATATGAAAAGATATTTTCTTTTCCTGATAGTTGATATGTTATCTATATAAAGAGATCCAATACATTCCCATTATAGAGTCAAATTACACCAAGGTAAGCATTATGAGATTTGACGGACGAATCATCCCACATACCCCAACAGGAGAAGAGTCAAACACTTGGGTTGCAATGATTGCACCACTTGGAATTTTTACAGATATCTCTACTTCAAGGTTTCAAGGATTTGTTTCTATAGCTATAACAAACTTTCAAGATATAAAGGAATGTGTAGAACCATAATCAAATAAGACTTTTTCCATTCCTGAGTGAATAAGAAGAGTACCTTGTACGACTTCATTATCATGCTCCACCTCCATAGTAGTGATGGCCTAAGCCTTCCCTTATTCCTTTGGCTTTGGTGGCTGCTGATTCTGATTACCCTCGAGAGCTCGAGGTTTAGTGCACTGGTTTTCATAGTTCCCTATCCCCTTATAGTTGTAGCATTGAACCATGAGTGGTTCTCTCACTTCATCGGCTACATTCTCCTTGCTTTTCATGTATTTTCGAAACTCTTGAGCATGGTGTTCTTATTTCCCATACTTGAAGCATTTCCCCATCCCTTAGAGGTAGTTCCCATGGTGAAACTTCCCACATTTTTGGCATGTGGGTTGTTGATTTTTCTTCCCACCTTTGTCATTAGATCCACCAGCATCAAAATCCAGCTTTCATTTCTTATCACCATAGCCATGGGACCATTTTCCAAACTCCATCTCCACTTTGAGAGCACACCAAACAACTTTTTCACAACTCCCAATGTCTATAATTACAAGAGCCTTTTGAAGTTTTGGTTTTAATCCACTAAAGAATCTATCAATTTTGCTATCATTGTTGATAACAAAACCCGAAGCATACCTTGTGAGCCTTGTGAAATTCCTTTCACAGGTAGTGACAGATTCTCCTTCTTTTATCATGATCTCTATGAATTCTCTCTCCATCTTAGTGCGAATATTTCGTGGTGAATACTTATTAAGAAACATTATATTAAAGTCTTCCCATTCCATCTCTTCAATTTCCTCCCTTGGATGGGTGTTCTTAATCAAAGCCCACCATTGATCGGCTACTCCATCTAGAAGATAAATATCTAGAGTCACCTTATCCATCTCGGAACAGCGAAGCATATATAATATCTTCTCCATGGAGTTGACCCACTATTCTACAACTAGTTGATCCGAAGATCCACAAAATGACGGTGGTCGTTGCCGCATAAAACATTCGATAGCTAGTTTCTCCCTGTTTGGTGAAGGAGGATGTTCCAAATTATTATGGTTATTATTCATAACCTGAGATAATTCGGTAAGAATCACCATGAAGTTTTGAACTCCACCTCCCAAATCATTGGTAATGTGGTTCGGGCAATTGTTCCATTGGACCTCGCATGAGTTGTTGGCCTGATTTCTCCTGGTTCCCACCATTTTCAAAAATAGAAAAGGTTAGAGAAAAAGATAAGAAAACATGTCATGAATAACTTATTCATCTAAAAAATTATACCAAAAACATAACATATGGGATCCCTAGGTAAATATTCATCTGTGAAAATTTTTACTTAGTCTCATAGTAGAGGTTTTCTCTGGGGTTCACTAATCCTAATTCCCAAATTAACTAAACCTTGCCTCTGATACCAACTATAGAATCCCTGCCTTTTCGTACATTACTATTACATCATTTCAAAGATAAAAAATATAATAGTATTACCCACAGAGGATCCAATGGTTTAGTATCTTGGGAAAACTTGGACCACACATAACAAATACAACATCATGTATAATCATTTATCTTGTTTCTTCTTCTCTAGCTTCATATTGGCACTTGTCCTCTCCTTAGTACATGTAACCACCTAAGGATATACATCAAAAGGGGTTATCTAGAAGCCCAGTAAGAGTATAGATACCAAAAATATATCATGGGGTTATCATAATCATAACATAAGCAAAAGATTATGAACATGAGAGGAGCATAAATAAAAGACATTAAATGTGGAAATGTATAAAAATGAAACATCATCTCTTCATGGTTAACTACCACACATACTTGTGAACCAAGATAGAATCATGTTCACAAATCATTTCACATTTACTCATTAGATTAATCACTTTACCCAATGCTTTGGAACGCTGTATAATTCTGGGCGCACCCGTTACATTTAAACATTCATATTGCACTATATAATTCCGGGCGCACCCATCACATCAAAACATTATCATTTATCATGATTTCCACAATGAACATATAAAATACATTAAAAAAATTAACCCATGAAAAGGAATGGGTTTCATCTCATAATAACATATTCATAAGCTTTGGGTTCCCAAAAGAAAGAGGTAATAACATACATGTAAAAGAACCGTTCACTTTGAGTGAGAAGTAAAAGGGGTGTTCATAAAAGAAGAGTTCTTTTGGAAAACATTTTGTATGACATAAAAACCAGTTTCAAACATGTATATCCCAGAAATTTAAATTAAATAATGAAAAGAATGATCTTTTAGGAGTTACCATATCAAAAATGGAGTGAAAGAGGGAGAACCCGAAAAAGAAAATTGGGTTCGAGATTTCCCCTTACCTTGTACCCGAATGCTTCATTCTCTTTAATGTCCTGTATAATGACATTATATTCATTAATTAGAAATACAGTACCATGTGTAAATTAATAGGGTTAAATCTGGTTTCATTATGTCATATTATGTTCCTTTGGATGACTTATAGTGTTTAAAAACATTGTTCGGGGATGTTCGTTTTTATGGTTTTTCTTGGGTGGTTGACTTGTATTCTTAAATTGAAGTTTGGGTAGAACATGAGTAAACATACAGAAATGATATTACATGTCATTAAGGATATTAAACGAGTTTTAATGATCATATAATGAATTATATTATATCCATGTTGATGAATCATTACATAATAATTAAGTGATGGTTATTTGGGTTAATTTGAGCGGTTTTTGGATCACAACGAACTTGTTTTAACTTTTCACTTAGTAATATGTCCATAAGTTATTTCCAGAGCATTAAATAGAACATAATACACATAAAAGAATCTGTTTCAACCGTAAAAATGGTTTCATGACCATATCTGAAGGTAGAAATGGAAGAAGAAGTCATGTTGTTCTTAAAGGAGATAAATTAACACCACATGAACAACATTCTCTTTAATAAAATAAAAGGAAGAGGGAATGGGGTTTGGATGATATAATATCCAATTAGAATCATAAAATTAATGTATATGTATAGTACTGGAGTTACAACACAATTTGTATGAAGATAGTTGGGGAGAGATCGAGAAATGAACTTGAACTTGAAAGGAAATTAACGGAGAAGAGGGAGGGAAATTACCTCTAGAATCCACCTCTTGAGAACCTCCTTAAGGGCCTATGCTTGGTATTTTGATGATACTAGAATCTCTTGGATGTGGGGGAGGGTCTAGGGAAGGTTTTTGGGCATAGTTTTGAGAAGGATTGGAGCTTGAGAGGTGTGAGAAAATGAGGGAGTGAAGGGTGGCTTTTATAGTGGAGGGGAGTGGGGTTTCTTTAATATAACATTCATTAGTTTATTATTTACCCACAAGACAAGGAAGAGCGTGTATTGAATGACCAAGAATAGTAATTTTATAATGTAATACCGAACCAAGTGAGATTACATCAGTAGAGCATCATCGATGACTCAATTAATACATTATTTAGCATTTATTGTGATTTATCAGATTCTACTATTCATAAAAAATTCAAGTATCTCAGAAAAATCCCAAAACATTACCCCAACCATTTTTCGACATGTAGAATCTAAAAATGAAGTTCATTAATAAAAAATAATTTTTTAAATACTTTTAATTTAATTTTTAATCAAAATCATAATTTACATAAAAAATAGTTTTTAAGATTAAAACTGATTTTATAGTTCTTTAAAAAATTACGTAGGGTCTTATAAATTTATCAAAAAAATATTAGACATTGATTCAATAATTTAAGAATACATTTTAAGGAAATAAATATTCTTTTAAATTAATTATTTAATTATAATTAATTATATATGACTTATAAAATACCAAAAACGTTTACTAAGTTCAAATTGTTACTTTCTTAGATGTCTAAATTTTATTTTCTTATTCATAGGTAATGTTACTCTTATTTTGGATGATTTGCTATTAATAATGGTAATATTACTATTCATAAGGGTATGTTACTATTCATAAGGGTATGTCACTATTCACCAAAAAATATTTTTGTTTCATTAGACTCCAAAAATCATCTTGAACACAACCGTGTATGTTGGATTTTTGAAATTCAAAACATAGAAGTGAAAACCTTATATTTAAAAGTCACTTATCACATAGTAGTTCATTATGTTGGGTTTTCAAGTTATTTTATGACATAATTATATGAAGGGAATTTCCATTGAAAAACTATGGGTCGTTACACACACAAAACATTTAATCCAAAATGGTCCATGTGGATATGCCCTTTAATGACCGAATCTATAATAGGTGTCTTCATAAATGTTATTACATAATCTCTCCTCCGTTTTCTCATCAAATTTAAGCTTAATTGGACGCTCTTAAAAGGCGTTGGGAATATAATATCGGTGGTTTCTTTTTCTGGAAGTAGCTTCTACGATGCTTCCTTCAAAATGACGTCATTCAATAGCCGCCATAATGGATTACTAACGGTATGAAATTAACTGTGTGAATGCTAATTGGAGTCCTCGTACATATCCAAGTTAAATTCCATCATTTGGAGGTGTTTAACCCGATTTATGTTTCCACTACTAAGGCGGAGTCCACGTAGTCATCCCGGAAAAATTGTCAACATTATTGATTTTTTTGGGCCTCAAGATTGATGAATATGACCCTGGTACTGAAGAAAAATATGATGGATATAAAATAAGGGTTAAAAAAAATTTGAATACCAGAATTTGGAAATATATTTTTTGAGAAATGACCAAAATACCCCTACGATAAAAATCTGTTAAAATTGTAGAATTAGGCCATTTTTTCATTTATCATGTTAATAACACAAAAACCTAAATATGCAATAATTTCTCTTTAAATAAAACTATGTTGGGTTCATAAAACATAAATTACAGTATAAAAAATATTATCTTCATCTTCCCCATTATAAAGCATAGATACAAACTAGTTGCAATCATGATTTACATAACTTATGTTTACATTGAGATAATTGTTGGTATGGAATGTTTTTTATATACTAATAAAGATTAATACCATGATAATTATATTATAATTATGAATTATAGTGCATTGTTTTTTATATTTAGATGTAATGACTAATTATATGAGTCATGAATAGATCCTACTCTTGTGGATAACATTAATAAATACGTGTAGAGGAAAAGAATATTCTACTAATGTTTGGAAATTAAAATATATTAATGGTGGATTTTCCTATTTTTCATGAGTAAATTTATTTTTTCATGAATAATTACATAGATATACACTTAATCGTGATGTACTATTTTATATTAATCTTATCCATATTGAGAAACCTCTATATAGGACTCCGTAAAACAAGCTAGTATTATAAGTCGAGATAATGAAACTACTACATTAGTTGTGTGATAAGGGATTCATCCACCCTAGAGTTTCTCCATGGGGATCCCTAATTAATTCTGTTAAGAAGAAGGATGGTTCATTTAGTCCATAAATAAATTATAGGGTGTCAAATTAATTTAATATCAAGAATATATATCATCTCCCCTGAATTGATTACTTACATGATCAACATTATGGAGTTAAATATTCACCAAAGATCATTTTTTAATATGGTTTTCATGAATTATTGGGGAAAAATGATGATATAACAATGAATTTATTTCATGTGAGGTATAAATTTTTTTATGTTATTGTGATTAAATTTTCATTAAATAATAAACAATTTATATCTAATGATGTGATACAATGAGTTTTCAAGGATTATGGTGATGATGTTATATTCAAATTCATTTATGTTATCTTGATATATTCTAAAATATATAGGACGAATTTGTATCATTTGGATGTTTTTATTAAAAATCTTTGAGATAAGGAGTTGTTTGAAAAATTTATAAGGTATTAGTTTTTTCTCTTTGAAATTTATTTTCTTATCAATATTGTTTTTGAGTATTAAATATGTTTTTTTAAATAAATGATGATGTAAATCAGTTAATGGAAAATAATGAAGAATATAACTAAGTTAGGTAGCTTCTATGGCATAACAAATTACTATAGAAGATTTCATGAAACATTGATCAATTATACATGATGTTATCCAGGATTACTATTTATTGAAAAGAGAATGAGTAACTATAGTATAAGTAAATTAATGAGTTTATTGAGTTATGGATAATAATATTTGATCATCGAAATCATTGTCAAAAAAATTTAGGTAAATGAAGATATTGTAACGTAAAATCATTACCACATTTGTAACAATGAAATGTATAAACCATGATGGAATATAATAAAAATAAACCTTTAATATCATGATTATAAATAAAACGTGGATATTATATGTCAAAGGGGTTGTATATACACCTCCTAAAGAACATATGTGCATAATATAATGTAAGTCTCAAAGAAGGAAAATTGAGATAGAAGTCCCATACCATAACTCTCGTATTCCTTTATACTAATTAAAAAGTACTTTTTAATAAATATTAGTATTTTATACATTTATTATATAACTAAATTCATATATATTATATCATATTTTAAAATATGTAGGCTTTTTATTACATATTTTTTTTCAAAATTCCATCACAAAGTCATATTTCAGGTAATAATTTCTTCTTTTTTCTTGTATGTTTTTTTTAATTTTTGATACTTTTATTTAGATTACATATTAATAATCTATTTAATGATAAAAATGATATGAATATAATATATATTCATTTATTATATTTTTTATAATTTAGTGATATAAAGTCAAATAAAACATTCTTAGAGATGGATGGCCATATGTAATCCTAAGTGTTGTTTCAGTTTTCTTTTTGAAATGAAATAATAAAAATTAAATGATATATATTGTTATTATAGAATAATTATTAGTTATTATATATGAAATATTTTTATTATACAAATCCTTAATACAATCAATGTAATTCTTGAATGAATCACTTCGCTTTGCGTGGTAGTTGTCCACCGTACACATAAGCATCATTATCGTATTCCAAAAAATGTATAGTATGAAGGTATGTGTCATAAAAAAATTATATAATAATAGTAAAATCATAAAAATCATTTAAAAATAATAGTTCAATCAATATTTCCATCCATGAGAGGTGGTAATAGAGGAATGAATGACATCAAATTGCAAGGTAGTAGTATGCCTTATACAATACTAATGATTGTGTAAACCATTTGACAAAAGTGGGGATGATTGTAAGTAATTTAGTATAAATACAAAAATACTATTTTTAGTGAAGATTCTAATATTATTATATCACCATTTGATATTAACAATTTTAGGAGGAGTAAGAAAAATAAATCAAAAACTCTTGTTGAAGAAAGTTACATCATCTTCTTCTATGTTCCTTAGTTTTGCACCAATACCATTTATAGGTTGTATTTTTGTATAAAAATAGCATAAAGGGTGAGATGATGGATGTTGGGAATTAATTTGGGCTTTTATTTTCTATTCCAAATTTTTTATGATGTTATGGTAAGAAGAGAGGGGTGAGATTTTTACATATGTGTGAGTAGCCCACATCATTTTTTAGAAAGTGAATAACAATAATAATTTATCATTTCATGAAGATAAAATAAGGAAAAAGTGTTAGTAATATTAGGGATACAAAAAAATATGTCCAAAAAATGGGTGATAGATTTTAAAAAAAAATCATAACATTATAATTTTAGTATAATCCCCCGTAAAACAATTTTAACCTTAACAGTGGTAAATAATTTCTATAGTTTTTCATTAAATTATTCTCATAAATTATGATTAAATTATTATATATTATAAATTTTTGTGGTTATAAATATAGAATAAAATTTTCCGAATTACTTTCATTGATATGGATAATTTTAATTTTATAATAATCTCGTAGAAACGATGACAAGATAGGGTTTTAAAGGGAAAATAATCAAATGTATGAAATGCTTTTACAACAAAATTTCATATGGAATTTATTACAATTTCATATATTTGATTAATTTTTGTATAATTGAAAATATATAAATATAAAATCAATTAAAAAATTAATTTAAATTTATAAATTAAATGGAACAGAAGTTATCAAATAAAATTTTTATTTTCATGATTCATCAAAAACCTGAATCATTTTTAAAAAAAATACAAAAAGTATAACCAATGAGTATTTTGAAAAGAAAATTATAAAAAATATTATTATATATAACTAATTTTCTATTATTTTAAAAATTATTTTTATTAATTTTCAGCTAAATCATGAAAATTCATTCATTTAGAAGAGAGTATTTTCAAAACATATAATGAATTTATCAAAAATTAAGTTATTTTTTTAAAATGATTTCATCTTATGAAAAAAATTTAAATAATATTATAAAATTATTTATTAATATTAATATCTCTATTATAAGTGAATAATATACAATGGTCGTGTTTAAATAACAATATTAATAATATATCGTGGTAATTTTAGTACTTATTTTCATTTATAACACATGTGTTTCATGTAGTAGAAGTGTTACATGCTATATGAAATGAAAGAAATAAAATAATTTTTTTATTTTAAATAAATATTTCATAAAAGATCTATTTTTTATATTTTTAATTATTTATCATGGCTATATTCATTATTTAATTGTTATTTCAACCATAAGATGTTAAAAACATTATCAGTTTCCACACGTATTATAACTTTTACTTAATTACCCATCCTTTGAATCCTTTGTAATAATAATTTTTTTTTATTATAAACTTTCATATATATATTATATTTATTTAAAAAAACTTATTTCATCACATAAGTGTTTTAGATACACTATGTAAAAATGGAATTGTTGTTGGTTTGATTTGGTGACTATAGTGAATGAAATTAGATACAATAATAATATGATTCGGGAGTATAGTTAACAAGGTGTTGATTTAAACATAATATCATTTTAATATAATAATTAATATATTGTTTTATGTTTTTATGATGGGTAACCTGATTTTAGGATGACTAAATGTTTTATTAAAATCTGAATAAGAAATAAAAAATGGTTCATCGTGGAGGATGTATTTTGTACCCGCACACGATTAACATTCCTTTGTTTTTATAAGTTAATGTAATTAATTATGCAGGGGGTATATCATTAAGAAAAAAATATATTTATAATAATTATTCATAATTAATTAAATTATAATAGTGATATTAAAGTTGATATAGTAAGATTGATAAGAAAAAAATGGAAATAGAAAACACTTACATTAGAGAATTGATTTTCCTTAGATGTTTCCATGAAAATGAATGTATTAGGCTAATTATAAGTGAACATAAGATCATTTTTTTGTGGATATGGTAATTTGGAGAGTTAGTGGGAAAATTTTTCAGGAGTAATGTAAAATCTCAATAATTTATGGTGCGCTTATTTTAAAATTTAATATATTTTATAGTTTATGATTCACATGTCATTCAGTTTAAAAATGTAATATACTATTATGTATTACTATTTGAATGGTAATGTGACAAATATGAATAGTAAATGAAAAATAGCGTAATATATTCACCTATAATAGAAAAAATAAAATTTGGCATTATAATTAATGAAAATATGACATGTTTATATCTATTTATTTGTAATTAGATATTTTTAAATGATAAATTAAGTGTTTTTATTTTTTAAAACTATAATAGTTTAATTAAAATTTTATAATTAATGTGAATTTTATAATGAAAATTTATTTTCATAATATTGATTTATAATTTTATTTTTTGTTTTCTTATATTTATAATATAATTTTATGAGACCTTAATTAATTTTTTAAACATCTATACAATTATTTATAATTTTAAAATCACTATTTTTGTAATAAATGATGATTTTAATTAGAAATTAAATTTATCATTATTATAAAATTATTTTCATAAAATTGATTTCATTTTTAAATTATATATATTGATATGTGGGTAAGTTGATTTTTTGGATTTTTCAAAAAAGATGATTTTTATGTGAATAATGAGATTAGTTAAATTACGGTATGTGTACATTATAATGTAAATGCACTATTTTCTGAGTGATTTTTTATGATTTAACCATAATCTATATAGATCCTTATATATATAATGTATGTATTAATTTATGAAAAAATATTCATAGTCGTGATTCAAAATAAGGATATAATGAATAAAATTATCAAAATAACTCCTCTTCTCCACTATTAATACCACCCTCACCCCCTACTACTCACACCTAAAAATCCTAGATTCTTGGAAAATTTCTACCCAATAACAATCCAAATCCTAACAACCATATTATATTTTTTATGACTTCTCCAAAAAGAAATTTTATATTTTCTAGAAGGATGGTTTCAAGGGGAAAAATTCAAGTGGTAATGTCTCATTTCGTTATTTTAATTTCTCATTCAATTTCCATAATTTTAATATCTGTTACATTCTTCGTATGTACAAGAACTAATTATAACACTAGTATATTATATATATATATATGAATTTTTTTATTATTGTAGTATATCAACCATCAATGTTTTTTCTTCACCTGATTATTCAAAAGTTGAAAATGTTGTCCATGAGTTGCTGATTTTCCTCCTTCATCGATGAGGAGTATTAGGTTTTCATTTCATATTCAAGGATAGTAAAAAAATATTTATGTTTAAAATGGAGTTTAATATATTTAATATATCTTATTTAATTATTTATAACCAATATATACACATAATATTAATTCATAAAGATAGAACTTGTTTGTGATAATCGAAAAACACCAATATAATCCATGTGGTTATCATTAATGCGTTATCTAATGATTTTTAATCATATTGGGATTAAATATAAATATAATATCATTAAATATATTTTATATTTATTAATAAAATGAATTTTAATTTCTTGATAACTATTTATATTTTTTATTTGATCTTTCATACATGTGTACAAGTGAATTAATTATGAATTCCTATAAAATAGACCCTCTATAACGACCAATTTGAATTTATAACTCATAATAGGCCATAAATATACTTAATGTAATTGTAATAAATTGAATAAATTTTTAATAGTTATGTAATTCCATTATTAATGAATCAGATTTCACTACCAAAGACAATAATTACAAGTTCCTAACACCTCTAGACGTGAGGTAAACAATTCCCACTAAACTCCATTTTACATTCAGTGTACAAATTATCACTCTCTATCTCTATTTAGAGTTACCAAATTAAACTTTAATTTTATATAGTTTTTGTACATTCTATTTATATGTTATATACGCATTTATCTATATCATTTTATCTTTATTTGATGGGGAAATAGATGTTTCATATTTTTCCTTATTCAATCCCTCATGATAAACAACCTTTATTAAAGGGTACTTCCCAATTTATTAACTATTTTCAATAACACTCCATAATCATTTATATGGCACCGATATTTTTCTAAAATAATTTTTTTTATCAAGAAATATTTTTTTATTTCATGTATGGTTTTATTAAAACAATTAATCATAGTCCTCTTTAAAGGCTCATTTATATTTTATCTTAAACTACACTAAAGTGGATCATTTATAAAGGCCATTTTTACTTATTTTTAATTTATTTGGACATAATTTATTCCTTAAAAATAATTTATATCCTGAAAATTTATTTAATGTGTAAAACTTATTACAATATGATTTTATACAGATTATGTTTCTAAAAAAAATCTTATTTCTAAAGTAACAGTATTTTTCTCTCCAAAATTTCATAATAGTTTAATTATTATTTTTTCATCTAATTCCACAAATGTTTTTAGATTTTATTATTAATATAGTTCTATATATTATAATACCATGTTTACTATTTTATTAAAGGGTTTGTGATCGGTTGGACCGTGGATGTGGTATTCCTAGATTATGGTTGTAGTTTTCAAATTTTTTACAGTAGTTTTCAATACAAATGTTTATGTTATGATTCGACCTTTTCATATGAGGAATGAAATTTTATTTAGTAACTAATGTGTGGGATTTGATATATCCATTTGATGCATTATTATGTCTTAATTGAATCCCTAGTTTCGGTATTGATAGATGTCTTTCCCATTTTTGGTGTCTTGGTCAAAACATTGATGGTATGTTATGATATTTGACATTATGAATTCCTTAATTATGATATTAGTAATTGATAATACATGTGATTATTTTACTATAATAATATTCATGATTAAGTATTTTTATCATGTGATTAATTATGGTATTATATAATCATATTTTATCTTTCCATATTATACTCAATATTTTGTTTTAATGTAATTTGTTTTTAGTTATTAACCCTGAATAATTTTTTATAATTATTTATGATATCTTCTTCTATATAGAATACCCTTTCTATGAATCCTCTCTCACCCCATTATTATGTTTCATTTTTCCCTATGATGTTAATATGGATCATACTACAAACTTTTAGGGAAAATCTATGAGTTAAAGGATGTTTCTAATGGAGTTGAAATATTGTTTGTCCTTTTAATTTGAAATGTAAAACACATGTTCGTATCATGTTTTTATAAATAAGATACATTATTTGGTCTTTTGGGTTGTGATATCTTGTTCATAGTACCAATTTAATTATGTTAGGCACTGGCACTCAGATAATTGGGTTGGGGTTCTTATAGTTGGTATCAAAGGATGTTTTTTATAAACCATTAAACTATATTTAGAAAATATAGATTAATGAACATAAAATTATGATAAAAAATCAGGGTAATCAAAGAACAGAATCCTTGAATTTTTTTAAGGTATATTATATGTGTGTCTTCCTAGTAATAAGTATCTATCGGGATACTATAAGTGGATACAGTTCTAGCACAAATTTACTAAGTGGTAACAATTCTAATTATGTGTTTAAGGATAGATATGGAATAACATGGATTGATATAATGAGAATTACAATCCACTTAGTTTGACACTCCTAAGGGATATTTTTAGTATTATCCACTTTTTCATTACAAATAACTATGATGGATTTAAATGAAAAAATTATCCCATAGAAACCATGTTTATTATAATTAGATGAGATATGCCTAAATTTTCAATATATGGAAGGTATTTATCTAGTTTGAAATCTTTTCATTATTACCTATGTTAGTGACTTACATTATTTAGAAATTGTGTATAGTGTATGGATGGGAAATTATATCAATGCATGTATCCATTAAATAGATTTCCCTCCCATGTATGAAAAAGATGTTAGGGTTTGAGTAGAAAATGGATATCAAAAACTTATTACTATATTAGGATAACACACTCACATTATGAATAATAACCTTACTCACACAGATCAATCTATTCCACAATTTTATGTTACAATGTTTGAATACTATTTTCAATAACAACTTTCTTCATTCAATGGTAATACAAACCTATTTGTAGGAGAGTAGTGGATATGTACTTTAAAGAATATATTTTTCATAGTGGGATGTAATTTTTGGGAGAATGTTATTATGGATGTTCATAGTATATTAGTAGGTACATATTAATGGTGGTTAATAATTCAATGAACAATGGAGGTGGATAAAATTAAAAATATTAAATAGAAATATTTTAAGAGAAATTCATAGAAATATATTTCCCCTATGTACAATGACCATATATGGAGAAAATAATATCAATTCTATGACAAAAAATATGATTAAAATATTAACATGTTTGAATCCAATTGTAAAAGGATAGTAAGTAATGATAAAGATTAAATATATAATCCAAATATACAGATTGATTGATTCATTTATGGGTTAGAAACATTCCATCAAAGGGAACTGGCCACCCATACATTCACATTATATGATGATATAGATTAACCAGATATCAAGACATAGAAGTAATTATCTAGGTCCAATTAAATTAATGTAATTAAATATAAGAATAATAATTTTTAACACTTTGGAAAAGGAAATATGGTAAAAGGGATGAATGGAAAATTTAAAATTCCATCTATTAAGAAATATGGAGTGAAACATCCAGGAACACGAATATTGGGATGAGAGCTTATTACATATGCGAAGAAAAATTCCACCAAGTCTATGATTGCAAGGGAAAGAATAAAGCTACAAATTTTCAATTCTTCAATTGTAAAGAGATAGAAAAAAGTTTTGAAAATACTTCTAATATACATCAATGAAAATTTCACCACAAAATTCCAAGTGAATATGGATATTCATATGTTGTTAAAATAGTTTATGTCAAGGGTCATAATGATGTGGGGTGGGTAATTTAATCATCTACTCATATCAAGCTAAATATTTTTTTAATCTGGATAATTAAATTCAGTTATATCATCATATTTTTCATAAAAAATTATATATATCAAATTCACCTTAACAAGGGTGTTGTCAATAATGATATCCAATGGAAGCCTTATTTCAAAAATATGTGTCAATTAGTTTCTATTAGGACACATAAATATTCTCTTATATCTTATTTGATTATCAATACTATGGTGGATTTTAATATAATCTTTTCCATAGATTGGATTTCAAAATAAAATGAAAAAAGTATTTCAAAGAGAAGGATATTATAATTCGTGATGAAGGTAAAGAATTTATCAGCTTTATAGTGGAGACACTATCATCTGATTCATATCTAGATCCTCCCCCAGTATCTCTTATAAATGAAATTCATGTGGAATGAGTGAAAATAACATCTATGGATGAGGATTTAAATCTTAAAATTGGTAATGTACATATTTTACAAGAATAAATTGAAGTATTTCAATATTTTTTACCTTAAAATCCTCCAAATATGGATGTTTAGTTTTTTGTTGATTTAATCCCTGATGAAATATTTATATCAAAGTCTCCCTATAGAGATACTATTGTGGAATTAAAAAGAGGGTATGTTTTATGATGGTACTCAGCAATTCTTTATATTAAAAGGATTATTATAGTAATATTATATATATATAATTGAATTTATAGTGTTCAAAAATTTATCATTAGCTACAAATACAATATATGGACATAATTTCGTTCATAGATGATAGAGCTCATGAGAAACCAAATTTGTTTGATCAAAACAACATATCAACAAATCTGTTGTAGGTGAGTATAAATTGGGGATTCTAATGTAATAGTTACATTTTCAGTGTTTATAATATCTTAATTAGAAAATTTATGTATTCCATCATGTACCAATCCTTTAATAGGTTATACGAACAATAAAATATATTACAACACTTGAATAACATAATCATGATTATATGATATGTCTGATAGATAGGTCAGGCTTATTCACATAATTGAACATATTAATTATAAGACATAACCCCTATAATATATTCAAATATACTAATTGGAGTTATTACATTCATGCATATAGTTTCTTCCAACATATTGATAACAACTTTTTTAATCAAAATTTTGAATGAGGAAGTAAAATCATATAACATTACCACTTCATAATGTTCTATGATGGTAAAACCATTCAATGAAGAAGAAATTATTGTAACTTTGATATAATTCCACACACATACCACAAGAACTAGGATTTATCATATTCATCCATTAATGATCATGGTATAGGCCCTTATATATTTGAAAACAATATCATTGGCATAAGCGGAGTCCCTGAGGGAGGTATAGGAAATTAAATTTGTTTTTATGCAATATTTTTCTATCAATAATGATAGAGATCTTATATTTTTATCATTTAAATATAACAATTAAATAATATTCCAAACCAAAATATCATTCCATAGTATTTTTTTGAGTATACTATGATATATTTGGGTTAAAGGATATCTAAACAATGAGAATTGAATATAATCAATTGTTAATAGTATATTAATTCTATAACATTGCAATAAATTTGAAATGATTTAATTCCCATCTAGTAGGGTTTTTTATTCCTATCTCTTCGCATTATATGTTCCGTTTCAAATATAAAATGATGTATTTTATAAAAAAAATATTTGTAGGATTATTCGTGATTGGGAGTTCATAACATGAATATCTCAAAAAATTGTATTCCAAAGCACAAGGGATCTAATTTAAAATATCCCATGTAATATTCACTAATGGTAGTATTCATGGGTCCCAAGAGGGATCCACCTTTAGAAGAATCATTAAATGAGGTATTCTTTGAGATAGTAATTCAATGAGAGTTTTACACTTCAATAGTTGACGATGAGTAATACTATTAATCTTCAATGAAACTATTACTCACCACTTAACATATATTAATTTTTTTTGTTTTATTAGTGAAAATACATTTGATTGATATTTAATATTATTTAATTGATATTTAATAAATTTAAACATTATATTCAATGGAATTTGTTCATGTTATTCTTTTAGTTGATCAAACATCTGTTTTGTTGGACCATAATTTATTTGAAATCCTCATACCTGATTTTTCCAAGAATATAGCCTTATGTTTATATTATATATATTTTTTATTTATAAAATATAATGATTTTGGTGGGGAGGAAATGATGGGGGTAGATAAGGGTATATAATTAGGCCGCCCACTATAATTTTAATGTGTTGGGTGGGAAATTCAGATTCTTCGGAACCTATTTAAAACCATATGATTTGGTGGATTTTGTAGTTTTAAAATCCATTTAGATATCAAGGATATATTAAATGAGGGATAGAGATAAAAGAGAGATTGAAATTGTATCACAACATGTATTGTATATTGGAACCAAGGTTGTTTGATGAAATTAATGGAGTTTTGTTTCTATTTATTGTTAATCTAAACATGGATGACTATGGAGTTTGCAAGTAATGAGGCCATATAATAGATGAAAAGAGTAATATTGAAGGTGCCACAGTATCCCAATGTATCCTATATTTTTGGGCCTCAAAATCAGGAGTCAGTTTGTAGTTGGAAAAGGAAGGATTTCAACATAGGAGTGAATTGTATGATGAATGTTCAAGAAAATCGAAAAATGGTAAGAACTACGTACCATAATACATGGACCTCATACCATGTTTTGGGAACGTTACGTGGAGCTACGAAAGCGGTATACAGGTGTGGTTCATGGACCCAAAATCGGTTCCTAGTATAGTGGTGGTGCAGTACGCGGATGTGCTGAAGATAGCAGAAGAAATAAACTATGTAGGAGAAAAGGTGGTAAGTGGTGTGTGTCAGAAAATGGTTAATGGGTGGCATTTAGTTCTTGGTGGCTGAAGAATCAATATGTGGTTGTTGCTGTATTAAATATTTGGTAAATCATGATTTAGTGGATTAATCGGCTATCATTATCTATATAATAATCTCTTACCACATAGATTATAGAGGAAGATTGAGATTCATTAGAGAAACTATTTTTCTATGGGATTTCGGTAAAGGCTGAAGGACATTCATGTTGGCTGAAGTGGATGACGAAGGCTAAAGTGGTTCATGAGGACTGAAGGGAGGTTTGTGATGGATAATGTGGTTTGATATAAAGGTATTTGTGAGGATTTATATCCCTCAAAGGAAGTTAGATACGTGGAGGAAGAACTCCAGTACGCGGAAGAGAAGGCAGTCCCTAAATAGAGAATAGTCTAGGGACAAGAAGGATTTCATAGAGGAGGTTCACAGAGTCGGTACAGAGTAACTGTACACAATTGTGAAGGTTGAATCCATCCACGGTGGAAGGTTGTTCATAGCGGTAGTGGCAGTACGTGTAGTTGGTGATGCACATACAAAAAGTGGTACTCATTAAGAATTAAATGATGGTGGTTTGTGGATTTCATAAGGAATCTTTAAATGCTTCAAAACTGTTTGCAAAGGAATTTTCCAATACATAGAAGTACCTAGGAAGGTGGACCTCATAAAAGGAACTTCAATAGAGGTTCCATTTATAGATTAGGATTCATGATTTAATACTAAACCATTGAAGTGACCTTGATGTTGATAAACTAAGAGAAGATTCTTCCATCTTAGTGAGCAATGGGGTGTCAATGGAAGTGATCTGAGAGACGCAGTATGCTATCAGTGAACCTTGTAAAGGATGTGCACCTAGCACATAGTGATTGTGCTAAAATATTTTATTACACAACTTGTGGAGATTAGTGGTTTTGGTATGACTAACACACTAATGACCTATTCTCTTTATATGCATCCCTTAGTAGTGAACCAAGTAAAATATATGTTTCATTGCTTTTCATGTGATTGTTTATATTCTGCTCCCCCTCATCAGACATTTTTAACAGGTCCGAACCAACATGAGAACATGATCCAATAGATTAATAGAAAAAGATGACACCCTTATTCATCCCTCCTCTCTCAAGGAGTATTGGTGTCCTTCAGAGTATGTATCCCATTTCATAGTACTAAAAGATATCGTACATCAAGAATAGTCTTTTTTTATGTGAAGGTGATATACTATATGACTTTAGAAAATGAAGGGATAACCATTGAATGATATTGAAATAAAGAATTAACCATGGTTGAATAATAATTAGAGTGACATTTAAAAATCCAAAATAAGTCTATGAAATGATATGAGTATATTTGGACTAAGGTTAACAGAAATACGTTTAAACATAGAGGCTAATAATAACAGGATAACTAACATTTTCCAAGGTATTGAAAATTAATGTCTATAAATACCCACCATTGAGTTATAGTAAAACATAAATTGTTACATTTTTTATGTCAATAAATATTTCCCATTAATAATTTTAATTATTAAGGATGGACTTTGAACTATAGATACTTCCCCATAATCAATCAATGAAATTATATTTTCCTAAAAAAACATTTTTGTTGTATCTTTATATAAACACACATCATAATAATATAAATTTATATATACATTATTCACATAAACCCCTTATAATAATATGATCACTCTATCATTCAGAAAATAAATTAATGTCCGATTATTTGATTAAGTCTAAAATGATATATAAAAACTAATTAATATCATATAAACATAAAATTAAAATGTATTTTTTGAATCTAGAATTAAATAATCCATTAATGGAATAAGATATGGGGTCAATAAATTATCATCCAAGACATGTGATCTATAACGTGTATAGGTTTGACATATATATATATATATATCAAATCTTTTGTCACCATTTTTCAATTTTAAAAAATTATCTGAAATATAAGGTGTATATAATTTATTGTAATATGCGAGTTTAATGATTGGTATAGGAAGGTTTTATATATTGAGCATGTTCCTTAACCATGAGTCTAGGTGGTTTTATTTAGATATGAAAATACAAGAGAATCAAGATAATTAAAATCTTGAAGGGGGTTTGATGTAAGTGAAACATTTATAAATAATGTTTTAAATATTACAATATTTCATACTTTAATATATTTTTGGAATTACCTATACTAATTTATATAGGAACTATAAGGTGATTAAATTTTTTATAAGATCCATATTTTTTACATCAATTTATTGAATTTTATAAAATTTAAAAGTTATTATATTCATGATTTTTATTCTTTCTATTATGTGAATTAATTTTTTAGTAAGTGACAAAGAGAATAGGATCAGTGAACAAATACATGAAGTTTACTTATAACACCCATTGTGGGTTGACAATATTATAATTCTTTATTAATATTTTAATTAAAGGTCTAGTTATAACGTATTTTCCAAAAAAAAAATTCATGTTCTGTATACGATAACATGGTTCTGACCCAATGAGATTGAAATTTAAGGGTATATCCAATGTATAGATCATGGATTTATGTTACAGAGCTTTAACAAAAATATGAGATTTATCAAAATAAATAATAAAAACTATACTATCATTAATGTGGAATAAATATTTCGTGTAAGAAATCAATATGTAATATTAATATTGAATAAATAATGTGATGAATTATATTTCTTAAATAACACTAGTGTTTTCATAGACAAACATGACTTGTGATCGTGAAATTGATTTTTTAGGGATATGATATTAATCCCAAGACATTATTTTGTCTAATAATTTGGTTTATAACAACTTCTTATGCCATGGTATTATATCAATCATAATGATCAGTGACTTCAATTTTAATAAGGACACTTACTATATGTTTTCAACATGATAAAACATTGTTTTTTATCTTAAAATATTTCATATTGTATGTTATAATAGTATAAAATATCTTATGTTTATGATAATATAGACATTACTAAATTATTATTCTTTGTTTAAGGTATTGGGAATTAAACCAATGGGAGGAAAACATTTTTTTAATGGGAATAAGGGAATCAGTTTTCATTGGTAATCCAAATTCATGCCTAAGAAATATCAAATGAGGGAACCTGAATATAGTATATGGTTAATTGTATATGAATATATTGGGTGAATAATTTTTAATGGCCTATATTGTATCCCAAAAGTGTATTATGTTTAAATTATATATCTGACATAAAATGTTAGATTAAAGTTTATGGTCACACAGCTTAAAGTAATAAGATATTATATTTTTTCCCAGTGTAATAATAATTATCAAGAAGATAATAGTGAAATAAAGTCCTATATAGGTAACAATTATAAGGACCTGGCCTTAAAAATTAATTATTATTGAATTAAATGAATAATTCACATAGAGGATCTTTTCAGGTTTAGAGTTTTAGAGAATTAGGACATAACTATTACATCTCAAAAGATTACAAATTAGACACTTCTAATAAGTTTCCATAAAATAAAAACACTTAAAACGAAACTTGTCTAGTTCCATGTTTTAGATAGCATGATGTTTACTTGTTCCCATCCTTGACCCTATTCCACCTTAAGTTCTGTGAAACAAATTTCAAAAAAAACATGGGGTGAGCATAAAAAGCTCAGTAAGAGATACACAAAGAAGGATAACTGTTATTTTTTTAAAAAAACAACAAAAACATGAATACTTTATCAAAGTAATACTTTTCACCATTATGAAGCAGAAAATACTCTTCAATGAATAAAAGATCATTACTTACCATTTTGTAACCAAAATATTACCATAAACCCATATAGAGTACACATAACATATAAAGGTAACTTTGTACATAAACATACTTAAATGGAATAACCATACGATCGACTTCAACACATATCACTTAATGGAATAGCCATACGGCCCACTTCCACACCCAATGCATTGGAGGTTATAATGTAACCACATGTCCTGGTATTCACAGCAGCACCCGTAATATGGTTTATCACGTAACCACCCGTCAAATGTCTAAGTTCCATTATAAAATCATAAGACATAAAACAAATATAATAGAAAGAAAATATTTCCATATTTCGATCACAATATATCACTATAATTTATTCTCATAACAAATCTATTATAAAAACCCTTTTCTATACCAAAATACATAATAGAGTATATGGTATTTATTTACTTATAAAAACATTACGTCTTGTTGAGGAATCCAAATTCCAAATAATACTCGCGGCGGCGGAAAAGGTTATTGTCACCGCGTACGTTAAAAAAACATTCCTTTTTGTCATTTTGTAAAAAGATTTGTAGAAAAAGATTCCTTTTGTATAAAATTAAAATTCAAATGGGTTTATACACTGTATAAAAGAATGACTTGTATTAGAACAATATATTCCTCAATGAAAGGAGATTGAGACGATGTCCCTTACAAAGAAGGTATCTTTGGATTAAGGATAAATCAATTACATAATTATGTGTGAAAAAATAATACAAAAAATATAAGTGGATATTAAGTGTAAAAAAATCAGAGGTCATTCACACATATTCATAGAATGACATATTCAAGGAGTACAAGTTTATCCCAAAGAATCAAAATTGGGTTAAGAAGTTCCCTTGCAAAAATTCGACAGCCTAACGTCGTCACTTTAAATTTCAGAAAATGAGTTGATGAGAGAGAAAATGGTATCTCATCACTTGGAAATAGAATTTTCATCAATAAGGATATAGAAGAACATATCCCAACATAAAAATATTTAAACTAAAATACCCAACAAAAAGAATTCTTTTAAAAAGAGGAGGGTGAAAGGTTCCCTTACTGACTTGGGTATCTTTTGAAACATACACCCCATGAAAGAAGGAAAATACAAAATTGATGTAAATACACATAAAAGAATTTATATTACACAACGAGTACAATAATGGGAAGTACATATACCACTCAAAGGAAATTGTGGAAAATGTAGCATAAATCTCATGGGAATAAAAGTGAGATGAAAAATCCCTTACGAAAACTCGGCAGCCTAACGACGCCACTTAAAACATCTAAAAATGGATTGATGAGATCAAATAGGGTCTATAATGATATTAAAATAAAATGTAGGGAATGATTAATATAAAATAACATCCCCCAACATAACAACAAGAAGCTTAAAAGAAGTGACATAAAGGAGAGTAATTAAAAAAAGAGAGAGGTTGGATCTCTTACGAAAAGTCAGCAGCCTAATGATGCCAATCAAAACATCCAAAATGGATTAATGAGAGAAAATAGGGTCTCACATATTATGAAAATAAGAATTATAGTAAGATTAATATAAAGGAATATCCCAATTATAAGAAATATGAGCTTAAAAGGAATGACATAAAAGAGTGTACTGAAAAAGAAAGAGAGGGGTAGGATCCCTTACCTCAAGTCTGACTTGTCTTGTTCGTTTCGTTATATTCCTTAATAAATAACTTTGGTAAATTTATAATTTCTTAAGGACCTACATTGAATATTATTATTCAGTTAATATCACATATTACAACGTTATAATAATTTTTTATTATTGTTAGTTCATATCAGACGTTTTTGTCGATGTTTGGTACATGAGTAAAAAATGAACTTGTTTGAAAATGATTTCCCATGTAGTTATAAGTGAATAATTTCCAGAATAGTATTAATGATTAAAATATCATATATATCCAGTTCATATTCATTTTATAATATTCCATAACATTTGGAGATAAAAACTGAAAAGCACCGTTCATGGAGACGGTAGGCCGTACGTACGCATGAACGCTAATTTCATTTTTTTCATATTGATGGAATTAAAAATAAATGAGATATATATATATATATATATTATAATTCCAGTATAATATATATGTTATATAGGTCACATATGCTCATTAATTTCATTCTTTATACATTTCATGTATTGCATGAATGAGTCACATCACTTGAGGTGGCGGTAGTCCAGACTTCCTCATATGATATTATTGCATTTGCACAACATGAAAAGCATAAAGGTATGTTTTAAATATAAAATACAGAAGCATATATTAAACATAAATACCATATATATCATATATATGAATACAGTGAAATCATAATGGCCTCATATAAAGTTGTTAAAATAATATTAAACAATCATCGTTTCGTGAGGCAGAAAATCGCCAACCATAGAAACATTGTGTTCATTAACCATTAGACGAAGGTGTGTGTAGGTGTAGCTCTAATAAATCTCATAACAACATCCTATTATATTTAATGTACTGGTTTTGTTACAAAGTAATGGAATAAAAAGAGTTTAGGGGGGTTGGAGGAGAAAAATAAAACATAAGAACACAAGAGAATACACTACCTTTATATCGGGTAACTCTTTTTGATTTGAGCTCAAAGGATTCCTTGGAAAGACTTCTTCCCCAATTAAGGCTTCTAGTAGTAATAGAGGGATGTGGAGAGGCAAAATGGGCAGGGTTTGTCCGAGCCAAAGGCTTTAGAGGTGTGAGTAAAGTGGTAGAGGTGGGGGACTTTTATAAGAGGAGAGGAGGGGCACTCTTGGAATGTTATAAAAGGTTACTTTATTATAAAATGAGTTTCGGTTTTTAAAGGTCCAAAATTTATATATTTCGAGTTTATGGTGATAAGAGTTAGATATCCACCCATCCAATAGGTTTTTGACAAGTTCAGGTCTTAGATTTTACATTATCTTTTCATTTTATTTAAATCGTTAAATAATGAGATAATCGCTACATCATCATGGTGTCATAAATAATTTAATTTATTTAATTTCTAAAAATTATAAAACAAATATCATGATGTAAGAAATATTTTTATCTTTCTAATGAATATTTATAGTCAAAAATATGACTTTTATAACCCCATGTAAAAATTGTGTTAGTAAAACAACACATGTTTGTGACATTTTAATTTTAACTTTAAATAAAAAGTCATTAATGTCATTTTCCTACAAAAGTGGCTCCATGGGGTCCACTAGTTGAACCATGAATTTTATTGGTCTGCCATGACTCATCCAAAAAGGGTAGGACATTTTCAATTTCATTTCATATTATTATAACATTATCTTTACTTTAAATTACAGTAATTACCTTTAATCGCGATTAATAATACATAAAAGTTACTATTCACCAAAAAATTATTTTCATCCCATTGAACCAAATTTTACATCCTAATGAAAACCATGTATGTCGGATTTTTGAAATTCAAATCACAGAAGTGGTAACGTTTCATTTAAACGAAAAATCAGTTTTTAAACTACCACTTAGTGGTTTCACTATTCATCAAAAATTGATGTTTTTCAGAAAAATACAAAAAATTCACCCTAAGCTATATTTGATATTCCAAATTCAAATATGATGTATATTTTAAAAGATTCAAAACATATTAGTTGAATTAATTAATTTAATAAATAATTCCCCCAGTCAAAACATATAGCGTGTTTTTAAGAAACAATATCTATTAAAAGATTGACACTCGTTTAAGTCCAATTTCAAATTGAAATTAATTCCAATGACCACCAATGGATTAAATTGTAAAAATTTATTAAAATTTAACTTTAAAACCAATTCAAAAGATGATATAATCATATAAATAAATTATATTAAAATGAGTTTTTGAATAAAAATACGACATTTTTCACTTATTCATTAAAAATGGAATTTATCGTAAAAATACCAAAATTTTACACAAAGTAAATTTTGATGTCCTGATTTTAAATAATAATTTTATTTTGTCAAATATAACACATTAAATTGTCAAAAATTGGATTTAAAATTGGTTCTCCATCAAAAGGAGGTTTATCGATCTTTTAAAAAATATTAGAATGTTTATGCTTAAAATTGGATTCATTCCCATTTTTAATCCTCGAACATTTATTGTAAAAATAAAAAAATATTTGAAAAACATATATAATCATTTTGTAGTTAGTTCTTTTCATTCCCGTCATTACAAAGGCTATGTGTTATCTACCATTTAAAGTAAAATTATTTTATTATTAGAGTGCAATGTAAGATTTCAAAGGAACTCCTTGTTCCATATTGGGTATGCCATCAAGCATAGCATTCCCTTTAAATTAATATTATCATATTATTAACAAATAGGGATAAATATAAAAATTTTATATTCTTTATTTACCTGGGGTGTTACATCCTCCCCCCATTTTGGGAATTGTGTCCTCACAATTTTAAAATCGGGCTTGGAGACTTAAGTGAAAGTCCCACATCGGAACAAGAGTCGGTAAAAAAATAACTTTAAAAGAAATAAAGAGAAGTACAAAGGTCACTCGAGTTAAACCATACTAGGATTCCATGTAGGAAAACTTGGATATGGAAGAAAAATCAAAGGTTCATGTTCTGAGGGAGAGTGATAGAAAACATGTTTAGAAGAAAGTTAACCACAAGAAAATCAAAAACTTGTGGTGGGTTAAACGGTATTCGATTCCCCAGTAGGAAAAGATAATAGACAACATTTTTTAAGTTACTTTTCATTGAGGAAATTATTTTTGATCTTAAGGAAACATACTAACTTGTCATGTTGACATTCAACTTTTACCAGATTTCTTACACAAACTCATACTTTCCCCAAATGATGCATATTTAGGAAGACGTGTTCACTTTAAGAGTACTATAATCAACTTCTATAGAATCACCTTATCCACAAAAGATAACTATATATTTCCCATTTCTTTAGAACCTTACCAAAAACAAAATTGTTAGAACAAGATCAGATATTCTATAAAAAGAGAACCCTTATAAAAAGAAAATCTATTCTTAATCTCCAAAATTTTTCCAACAAAAACCAAAGTTCAACGAGGACCATTCGATAAACAATTTGTCCATAAAATTTTTCAAATTAAACCAAACTAATATTGAAACAGAAATATTTGATGGATTTAATCACATACTCTTCCAAGGAACAAATTAACACTTATCTACAAATAACAATAGTTGCTCTAAAAGTCTCATATTGAAAAGTAATTAACCTAATCACATATCCTCCATGATTGGTTAATAATTTACATATATAACCCAAAATCAACTTACTCTTAATTCATAAAATAATCTAACTAAAAAGAATAACTCATACTAACCAGGGACTTCACATAGTCCAGTGGTAGGTGATAAATACCAGTAGCACTTTGGTTGTGGGTTCGATTCTCGTAGCTTTGTCCGACGTGACGGGTTGTCACACGGTTTGCGTGTTGTCCTTTTTATAAAACTACAAAAAATAACCCTAACTTGTTTGAACCTCGATAGTTTCCTTATACCTCTCATTTTCATCCAAATTCATTACGATCTCAACATCTTAATTCTTGAAGTCTTATTTCACCACCATAAAATAAAACAATTCCCAAAATGAATAACAACATACCTTGATCATGGAATCCACTCGGTTTCATCTTCATCATGTTCATGTTGGTAGAAGTCACATGCATTTCAACAATTATTTAAATATCCTTAAAAATAATTTGCTTCCTCAATCCAAATGCACCTTGTATAACATGGGTCAAATGGGTGTTCACAGAAAAACAGTTTTCGAAAATAATCATGTATGACATATAATTCCAAAACATCTGATAAAACAAGATTTCTATAAAATAGTCAAACAGAATTTGAGTTGAAAATTCCTATTATTGGTACTTTTAAAATACCATATGTATGTACTAAGAGACTATATTTTAAAATAAAATATAAATACGTAGTGCAAGGGTCTCCTTCCTCAACACCGTTTTTAAAATCATAATATGCTTCAAATTCTTGTGATAAGGTAAAATATTTGAAAATACCTTGATAATATTAACCATTATAGAAAATATGATAATATTATCAAAATGGTATATTCCTAAATACATCCCACGATACACGATGATAATGAGGTACAGTGGATGTGTTTGATATCTCAAACAACTGATTGCAAGTGAGTTGAATGCTAGAAAAAGTTTCACAATCATCCAAACATGACTTTGCAATAATTATTGCAAGCATGTCATCAGGAAGAGATAGGAATTTCATTTGATATCCTCCTCCTTCAATTCATAACTGACTTTACATGACCTGAAAAAAGTTATAAAACAAGGATTTAACTGAAATAATAGATATAGGGACTAACCATGTGTCTAACAAAAACTCCTAATCCCTAAATTGTCTAAACTGCCCTTTGATACCAACTATAAGGACCCGGCCTTAAACAATACTTGTTATTGAATTAAATGAATAATTAACATATATGATCTTTTAAGGTTTAGAGTTTTAGAGAATTAGGACATAACTATTACATCTCAAAAGATTACAAAGTAGACACTTTTACTAAGTTTCCATAAAATAAAAATTCTTAAAAAGAAAATTTTCTAGTTCCATGTTTTAGATAGAATGATGTTTCCTTGTTCCCTTCCTTGACCCTATTCCACATTAATTCCCATGAAAAACATTTCAAAAAAACTTGGGGAGAGCATAAAAAGCTTAGTAAGGGATACACAAATAAGGATAACTATTAGTTTTTCAAAACAACAAGTAAACCATGAATACTTTATCAATGTAATACATTTCACCTTTATGAAGCATAAAATACTATTCATTTAATAAAAGATCATTACATACCCATTTTTAACCAAAAGATTTTCATAAAACCCACATAAATTACACATAACATATATAGGTAACTTGGGACATAAACATACTTAAATGGAATACCCATACAGTCGACTTCCACACATATCAGTTAATGGAATATCCATACCGCCGACTTCCATACCCAATGCATTGGAAGTTATAATGTAACCACCCGTACTGGTATTCACGGCACCAACTGTTATATGGTTTATCACATAACCACCCATCAAATGTCCAAGTACCATTATAAAATCATAAGACATAAAACAAATATAATGGAATGAATACATTTCCACATTTTGATCACAATATATCACTAAAATATATAGTCATAAAAAATCCATTATAAAAACCATTTTCAATACCAAAATACATAAAAGAGTATATGATATTTATTTACTTTTAAAAACATTATGGCTTGTTGAGGAATCCAAAGTCCAAATAATACTCAAGGCGGCGGAAGAGGTTGTCGTCACCACATACATTAAAACAAACATTCTTTTTTATCATTTTGTAAAACACTTCATAGAAAAAGATTCCTTTTGTATAAAATTAAAATTAAAAGGGGTTTATACACCGTATAAAAGGAATTCTTGTATTAGAACAATATATGCCTCAATGAAAGGATATTGAGACGATGTCCCTTACAAAGACGATATCCTTGGATTAAGGATAAATCAATTACATAATTATGTGTGACAAATGAATACACCAAATATAAGTCGATATTCAGTGTAAAAAAATCATACTAAATTCACACATATTCGTAGAATGACATATTCAAGGAGTACATGTTTATCCAAAATAATCAAAATTTGGTTAAGAAGTTCCCTTGCAAAAATTCGACAACCTAACGTCGTCACTTTAAAATTACGAAAATGAGTTGATGAGAAAGAAAATGGTATCACATCACATGGAAATAACCTATACATCAATGAGGATATAGAAGAACATATCCCAACATTACAATATGTAAATTAAAAGACCCAACAAAAAGAAGTCTTTTAAAAAGAGGTGGGTGAAAGGTTCCCTTACCGACTTGGGTATCTTTCGAAACATACACCCTATGAAATAAGGACAATACAACATTGATGTAAATACTCATAAACGACTGTATATTACACAAAGCGTAGAATAATGGGTAGTACATATACCATTCAATGGAAATTGTGGCAAATGTACCATAAATCTCATGAGAAAAAAAGTGAGATGAAAAATCCATTACGAAAACTCGTCAGCCTAACGACGCCACATAAAACATCCAAAAATAGATTGATGAGATCAAATAGGGTCTCTTATCATATTAAAATAAAATTTACAGATAGATGAATATAAAAGAACATCCCCCAACATAACAAAGAGGAGCTTAAAATAAGTTACATAAAGGAGAGTACTTGAAAAGAAAGAGAGAGGTTGGATCTCTTATGAAAATTCGGCAGCCTAACAGTGCCAATCAAAACATCCAAAATGGATTGATGAGAGAAAATAGGGTCTCTCATCATATTTTGATAAAAAGTACATTACTATTAATATAAAATAACATCCCAATCATAAGAAATATGAGCTTGAAAATAATGACATAAAAGAGTGTACATAAAAAGAAAGAGAGGGGTAGGATCCCTTACCTCAAGTCCGACTTGTCTTGTTCGTTTCTTTATATTCCGGAATAATAAATTTTTTTCAATTTATAATTTCTTAAAGGCCTCCTTTAAATATTATTATTCAGTTCATATCACATATTGTAATGTTATTATAATTGTTTAATAATGTTAGTTCATATCAGACGTTTTTCCCGATGTTTGGTACATGAGTAAAAAATGAACTAGTTTGAAAATGATTTCCCATATAGTTATAAGTAAATCATTTCCAGAATAGTATTAATGATTAAAATATCATATATATCTATTAAATATTCAATTTATACTATTCCATAACATTTTGAGATGAAAACTGAAAAGCACCGTTCATGGAGACAGTAGGCCGTACGTACGCATGAACACAACTTTCATTTTTTTGTCATATTAATGGAATTAAAAATAAATGAGATATATATATATATATTATAATTATAGTATAATATATATGTGATATAGGTCACATATTTTCATTAATTTCATTCTTTATACATTACATGAATTGCATGAACGAGTAACATCACTTGAGGGGGCGATAGTCCACACTTCCTCATATGAAATTATCGCATTTGCATAACATGAAAATAATAAAGGTATGTTTTAAATATAAAATAAAGAAGAATATAGTAAACATAAATACCATATATATCATATATAAAATACAGTGACATCATAATGGAAACCTATAAAGGTGTTAAAGGAATATTGAACAATCATCGTTTCGTGAGGCAGAAAATCGCCAACCACAGAAACAGTATGTTCTTTAACCATTAGACGAAAGTGTGTGTAGGATTATCTCTAATACTTCTCATAGAAAAATCATAGTATATTTCAGATACTGGTGTTGTTACAAAAAAAATTAATAAAAAGTGTTTAGTGGGGTTGGAGAAGCAAAATAAAACATAAGAACACAAAAGAAGACACTACCTTTAAATCGGGTAACTCTTTTTGATTTGAGCTCAAAGGATTCCTTGGAAAGACTTCTGCCCAAAGTGACGCTTCTAGGAGTAATAGAGGGATGTGTAGAGACAAACTTTCCAGAGATTACTGAGCCAAAGGCTTGAGAGGTGTGGGTATGGTGGTATAGGTGGGGGCCTGTTATAAGAGGAGAGGAGGGGCACCCTTGGAATGTTATAAAAGGTTACATTATTATAAAATTATTTTTGGTTTTTAAAGGTCCCAAAATTATATATTTCGAGGATAAGGTGATAATATTTTGAAATCCACCCATACAATAGGTTTTTTACAAGTTTATGTCTTAGATTTTACATTATCATTTCATTTTATATAAATCGTTAAATAATGAAGTGATCGCTGCATCATCATGGTGTCAAAAATAATTTAATTTATTTAATGTCTAAAAATTATAAAAAAGATATCATGATGTAGGAAATCGTATTATCTTTCTAATGAATATTTATATAAAAAATATGACTTTTATAACCCCATGTAAATTTTTGTTAGTAAAACAACACATGTTTGTGACATTTTAATTTTAATTTTTAATAAAATGTTATTAATGTAATTTTCCTTCCAAAGTGGCTCCATGGGGTCCCCAAGTTGACCAATGGATTTTTGTGGTTGGCCATGACTCATCCAATAAAGGTAGGACTTTTTTTAGGGTCATTTCATATTATTATATAATTATCTTTACTTTAAATTAAACTAATTACCTTTAATTGTGATTACTAAAACATAAAAGTTACTAATCACCAAAAAATTATTTTAATCCCATTGAACCACATTTTACATCCTAATGACAACCATGTATGTCGGATTTTTGAAATTAAAATCACAAAAGTGTTAAAGTTTCATTTAAAACAAAAAATCGGTATTTAAACTACAACTAAGTGGTTTCACTATTCATAAAAATTTGATGTTTTTCCAAAAAATACCAAAAATTCACCCTAAGTTATATTTGATATTCCTAATTCAAATATGATTTCTATTTTACAAAATTCAAAACATATAATTTTCAATAATTAATTTAAAAATTAATTTCCACTGTCAAAACAAATAGCGTGTTTTTAAGAAACAATATCAATTAAAAGATTGACACTAGTTTAAGTCCAATTTCAAATTGAAATTAATTCCAATGACCACCATTGGATTAAATGGTAAAAGTAAATTCTAATTGCACTTTAAAACCAATTCATAAAATGATAAAATCATAAAAATAAATTATATTAAAATGAGGTTTTAAATAAACAGACAGCATTTTTCACTCATTCATTAAAAATGAACTTTATTGTAAAAATACCAAATATTTACAGAAAATAAATTTTGATGTCCTGATTTTAAATAAGAATTTTATTTTGTCAAATATAACACATAAAATTTTCAAAAAGTGGATTTAAAAGATGTTCACCATCAAATGGCGGTTAATCGACCTTTGAAAGAATATTAGAATGTTTAAACTGAAAATTTGATTCATTAGCATTTTTAATCCTCAAACATTTATTATAAAAATAAAAAATATTTGAAAACCATATATAATCATTTTTTAGTTAGTTCTGTTCATTCCCGTTATTACAATGGCTAGGTGTTAACTAGCATTTAAAATAAAATTATTTTATTATTAGAGTGCAACGTAAGATTTCAAAGGAACTCGTTGTTGCATATTGGGTAAGCCATCGAGCATAGAATTCCCTTTAAATTAATATTAACATTTTATTCACAAATAGGGATAAATATAAAACTGTCAAATTCTTTATTTACCTGGGGTGTTACAACAATGGTTTTAAAATATTGTAAATATGACATACAAATGGATATCTGAGAACTAATAATGTAACACCCCAAGCTACCATGGTATGTTTCCCTTTTAATAATACAGTTGCGTGTTTTGTATGCAACTTCGAGTTCTAACACACACCACAACCAATCTAACTATCTGTTATGAATAGTAGTACCCACTTTTTGAAATTTTATAAATTTTATCTTTCAAAATTGAATTGATTTTTGGAGTCAGAATTTAGAAATTATCATAGGGTGAATTTTTCAAACTTTTCAGTTAACATTCATATTTTGATGAATAGTGAAAATTATAAAATTTTAATAAAAACAAATAGTTTAATAAAAATAATTAATAGTGATAAATTATGAATTTGAGTGATTTTAGAGTATAATAAGATAATATTTTTACCATTTAATCCAATTTTGGTCATTAGACATAATTTCACATTTGAACTGGACATAAGCTAATGTCAATATTTTGATAGTTATTATCTCTTAAAAACACTTTTTTTGTTTTAAAAACGGGAATTAAATTTAGATTAATTTCTACCAGTTCTGGGTTTTAAATTTTGAAAAACAGATTCCATATTTAGAATCAGGAGGTTCAAATTGTGTAAATAGGTAACTTTTATTTTTAGACATTTTGAATAATTATTTTGGTATATTTTATTTACCATGGTTAAATGGTAAATCTGGAAATAATGGTAAAAAATAATATTATTATAATAATTAATTACCTTAAGATGTGTCCAAACCCTATTGGTTGATACATGTCCGACCATGGTCATCTTTGGGTCGAATTTAGGACCCCATGTATCCACATGGAAGTGATAATGACACTTTATATTAATTAAGTTAAAGTAAATACGAAAATGACATAAGCATATATCTTTTAGAAAAACAATTTTTACATAGCATTATATATGTTATATTTTCAACTATAAATATTCATTAGAAATATAACACTATTTGAAACAAAATGGTATTTTATTTATAATTTTTATATGTTGAATAATTAAATATATTTCTGACATAATAATTAGGCAGTATTTTTGTTATTAGTTAATGAATCAAATAATTAGTATTATAAATGTTAAAATAAATATAATTTGAATGTTTTGATGACATCCACGAATTTAATTTTTTAATACGACTTGATAGTACTGCTTAAATGATTTTTTTTAGAATTAATAATTTTTTTATGATTTTAACAAGAATCAATTATTAAATAGTGTCAAAATTGACATAAATGAGTTTTTAAAACAAATATTATATTATTAATTGATATTATATTCCTAAAAATATAATGTTCAGTAAGAGGACTTATATAATTAATTTTTTATTATTAATGGACCACTTGGAGGTCTCTCATAAGTTTATAGTAAGTTGATTAACAATATAATATAAAATTACAAAGAGACATTGTAAATGTCAAACTATTTAACTAAGAGTTAAATAAAAAAGATAAAGTTAATATAGTGTCCCAAACCTATCTAAAACATATTGGTTGAGTTGTTTTAGACCTATCCCCAACTAAAACTTTAAATAATCCACTTTTGAGCCATTATAAACTGAATATGAATTTATTATAAAATAATATTTCAAGCTTTTCCTAAGGTTCCGCTCACCCCTCTTATAAAAGGCCACTCCCCCTTCATTCTAATTCACACCATAATAACCTTTAGTCTTGGGAAAACCATGCCCAAATATTCTCTCATATTCCATCAATTCAACCTATAGGCCTTAGTTTGATCAGAAATCCTACCTATGGAGTCCTTTTGATCAGATCAAAAAGAAGAACCCGAAGAGGAGGTAATGTTTTCACCACCCTCTTTCAAGTTCCTTTTTTCTTCAACTTCATATTTCATTGTCATTTAAATTCTAAAATAATAAATTCAGTATATTCTATATACTATGATGTTATTATAAATATGGTAAAACCATATTCATTATTCTATCCATCCTTTTAATGACATTTCACCATACGTGCATACGTACCGCTTACCGTCCCCACGTTGTGGTGTAATTGTTATTCAAAACATTATTAATTGGATGGTTATGATAATGATGTGTAATTGAATTAAATAATAAATATAACATTATAATGATTATTTATATATGATATAAAATTCAATTATATACAATTTTAATATCATAATAATGATATTGTTTCTCATTGGTACTTACGAACTACTATTTCCATAAACACGATTAGATTCATTCCCCATCGTATCCATTCAAGACTAATTATCATTTGATGAAAAAAATTACGTTTAAGGACTTGATATTATTCTGGATATAAATAAGATACAACCTATCCATAAAAAACATGGCTTATTTAACAAAACATATAAAATAAAATGAGTAAGTTAACACCTGAAACAACGATAATACTAAGATATTATTAACAAAGAAATGTTAAAAGATCATATATGATATCATATTAATGTAAATGATTATTTTTTAATTTAATAACAATTATTTCACTGTTATACAGGAGGTTAACCTTCCCTCGACCAAGGAAAAGTACAAGGTAAGGGTTTATTTCCTAATCTTATCATTATCTGAGGTTGTTTATACATAATTATCTACTGGGGCCTCTTTATCATCCACAACCAAGTTTCATAAAAATGTATTTCAAAACATACTTACTATTTTACAGAATATGTGTTAAATTCATTAATTCCCTTGATTAAATTTTTATAAGATGTTTATAATGGAATATTTTCGTCGTTTTCCAAACAAGGTCCTTTTAACCTTTTCGACAGAATGAAGGTAATAATGACTTTTTTTAACTCATACGGCGGGTGCAGCTATTTTCTGCCATTATAAAATCGTCAAAGATTTCCTTACAAGATTATAAGAATATTTTAAAAGTAAATTTTTTATTTTATAATTATGTGCCTTTTAAATGATTTAAAAATAGAGATATTTATCTCAAATAGTTTTGATTTCATATATCTCAACATCCTTTGATGGATTTTATGCTTATTTGAAGTTGATTTATTATGATACAAAACTTCCATATTGTATTGAAGGTGTTGTGATATGTTTGACTGTGGATGTATTATATTTATACCATTCATGGTTTATGGAGAATGTATTGACATTTCATATGCTAGTTTTAATACAAATGTTTATGTTATGTTTAAACATGTTCATATGAGGAATGCATTGGACTTAATAAGTGACGGGTGGATCCCGCTATAGCTCCTCGATGCATCAGTATGTCTCATGAGACAAACTAGTGTCTTGGCACAAGTCCTTAACAAAATATTATTTTTAGTCTTGGCACAATGCCTTGACTATGTGGTTATGATAGTCTGGAATTATTCATTCCATCATTATGAAAGTTTTTATTGATATTTCATGTGATTATTCGACTACTAGAATATCCATGTGAATAATTAAATGGAATTATTTCATATTATTTCTGCCATATTATGCTAAAGTTCAAGTTTAAAAGGCTTTTGTTTGACTTAGACAATGCCTTAAATGTTAATTCTTATTTATGAATGTTTCCGCTATATTGGTATCCTTACTGGGAATCTGAGCTCACCCTTTTCTATGTTTTATTTTTCCCATGATGTGAAGAAGTATTTTATGAATGACCTGTCGGGATTGTATAAGGGGATACGAGTGTGGTCTATGGAGACAAGATGTTATTGTAGTTTTTCACTTAATGTTATAATGTAAACTTTATGAATGTATCTAGTGATTCTAAGGCTACTAAACCAATCAGTATTTCAATACATTATCTTTTATGATCATGCCAATGTTATGTAATAATGCACCCACTGTGGGTAACTGGGATCAGGGTGTTACAGTTGGTATGAGAGGGAGGTATAGTACAATCCTTGGAAGCTATATTTAGATAAAAACTAATTATAGCACATAGAACAATGATGGACTTTAAGGATTTGTATAGAATAACTTCCTAGAATTTTGGTATTGTATAGATTTTGTGAGTTTTCCGAGCATTACATCCCTGTCTAGATATGAGCAGTTAGAGGTGGCTCTGGCACTGATGTACCTAGGGGTAAAAACTGAAAACACATTTTTGAGCTAGACTCTAACGGGAACCGGTGCACAACAACGGGCCTTGCTGCACTCTTGGTTATAACACTCCAGGGGGATATTCTTAGGATAATTCTCATTTTTCATTAAAAACCATTATGAAGGATTTAGGAGTATATACTTCATTAATGAATTTATTTTATGATTATGGATTATATCCATAAACTGTTAATTTTATGTTAAGTGTTTTACATGTTTGGATTTAAGTATTGTGATTCATAAACTAATATAGTGTATGCCATTGTTTAGAAATGCCACCTAGTGGAAGAAATGTAAACCATATCAAGGCACACACTCCATGTAGGGATTTCCCTCATGCTAAAGATAATTATAGTGGAGCTGCTGATGCAACTGGTGTTGATCAGCTAATCACCATACTGGGACAACTCACTCAGGTTATGAATAATAACCTTACCCATATAGAGCACATTGATCCGCATCATGGAGGATCAATGTTAGATCTCTTCATGAGGAAACAACCCCCAACATTCAATGGGATTACAAATCGCTTAGTAGTTGAGCATGGAGGATCAATGTTAGATCGCTTCATGAGGAAACAACCCCCAACATTCAATGGTTTTCCATGGATTTAATTCCTTGTTTAAGGCCCATATCGAAGTCCCCTTATAAAATGGCCCCTGCGGAATTAGTTGAACTAACGAAAAAACTAGAGGAATTGAGTAATAAGGGATTCATTCTCCCTAGTGTTTCTCAATGGGGAGCCCCTGTCCTTTTTGTTAAGTAGAAATATGAATCTATGAGGTTATGTATTGACTACTGGGAGATCAATGCTATAACAAAAAAGAACAAGTATCCCCTATAATGCATTGATGATTTATTTGACCAACTTCATAGAGCTCAATACGTTTCTAAGATTGACCTTCAATCTGGATATCATCAGTTGTGTGTGAAGAAGGAAGTCATTCTGAAGACAACAATTCGAACCAGGTATGGGCATTACGAGTTTATTGTAATGTCATTTGGATTGACTAATGCAGCCTATGTATTCATGGATCTAATGAATAGAGTTTTCAAGGAATATCTCAATTATTTTGTGGTGGTATTTATTGTTGATATCTTGGTATACTCCAAAAGCTACGAAGATCATGAAAACCACTTGCGCATGAACCTGAAGACTCATAAAAGACATTAATTATATGGGAAGTTTAGCAAGTATGAATTCTGGATTATGGAGATTTCATTTCTTGGCCATATTGTCTCAAAAGATGGAATATCTATGGATCATTCTAGGACCAAGGCAATCTATGACTGACCAGCACCGACATGTATAACTGAGGTATGTAGTTTTATTGGTTTAGCAGGTTATTATTGGAATTTTGTCTAGAATTTTTCCTGATTGGATAACCCATTTACAAAGCTCACACGTAAAGGGGTTAAATTGGTTTGGAAAATATAGTGTGAAGAATGTTTTGAGGAACTGAAGAAAAGATTAGTCAATGCACCTATATTGACTCTACCATCGGGGAATGATGACTTCGTTTTTTATAGTGATGCATCAAAAAAAAAGACTTGGTTGTGTCCTTATACAGAATGATAGAGTTATTGCCTATGAATCACAACTGTTGAAAATTCATGAGAATAACAATTCTACTCATGATCTTGAGTTAGATGCTGTAATCATTTCTTTGATGATATGGAGACATTATCTCTATGGTGAAAAATGTGAGATTTATACTGATCACAGGAGTTTGAAGTATATTTTCTCACTGAAAGAACTCAACATGAAGAAAATGTGATGTCTTGAATTACTTAAGGATTATGATTGCATGATACACTACCACCCGGGGAAGGCAAATAAGGTGGTAGATGATTTGAGTAGAAATCATCATGGAGCTTTGAACAAGATGAGATTTGAAAAGGATCCTATATACATGGATCTAGTAAAGTGGGATATGGGAATAACCATGGAAGGTGAAACAAAAATTCTTTTTCAAATGGTTTCCAAACCATATATACTAGAAAGGATAAAGAGTTCTCAGACCAATTATGTCGAGTCTCAAAAGAAGATTAATGTTGTGAATGATGGGAGATTGAGTGACATTGTGTCTCAAGAAGGAATTTTGAGATTTTGGAAGAGACTTTCTGTACCCGAAATACCTGATCTAAAAAGGGAATTATTAGATGATGATCATAGTTAAAATTTCTCTATAAACCCTGGGAGCACCAAGATGTAGAGAGATTTGAAGGAACATTTTTGGTAGGACAACATGAATAGGGAGATTGCTGATTTTATGTCAAAATGTAAGGTTTTTCAACAACTGAAAGCTAGAAGGCAACAACCTGGAAGAGTCCTGCAACATCTTCCCATACCAGAGTGGAAATGGGATAATATCATGATGGACATTGTCATGGGACTGCCAAAGACTCCTAGAAGGAACGATGAAATATGGGTCACTGTTCATAGTCTTACCAAGTAAGAACATTTTCTTACTATAAGGGATGATTTACCACTTGAACGTCTAGAAAGACTATATATTAATGAATTTGTGAGGCATTATGGAGTACCTAGATCAATTGATTCGGATCATGATGTCATGACCCGTCCTCGGGGCCCGTGTCGTGACTACCCCATGCCCGCCTTCCATAGGCCAGGGGATGTCGACTAGCACCAAGGCGTAAATCCCAGTAAAAAGGGAAGGAATTTCCTTTGAAAAGTAAACAAGAACCACAGAGTAAGCAAGCGGAAAAGTAAACACTAAGTAAAAACTATAACAAGCTGTGCTGAATGTAAAAGGGGCCGGAAATACAAGCCCAACTGTTAAGTACAACTGAAAGGGGGAAACAACAACTGAAAGGAAAAGCCACAACGTCGAGCCATCTTCTAAAGGTCCCACCTGAAGGGTGGGTACAGATACCCTCCATAGCTCCTCGGTCCAGCCGTCCGCTCCGAGTACGTCCCGCCCAGTGGTCCACCTCCAGATACCATCCTGCTCCGCACGCCTCCACCACGATCAGCGATATCCATCGTCTGCAACCAACACAACGAAGTGCGGGCATAGCCCGTGCAGGGGTGAGTATAAGCTACTCAGTAGGGACCCTGAGACCCCCGAGGGTCTCCCGAAATCCACAAAGGCACAAATGAAAGATACAATCACGAAGTAACAACCGACACTGCTTAGGTATATGCCCATACATATACCTAAGTCATCAATTTCCGTTCGGCTCCAACGTCCGAGCCCAAGCACATCCCAGTCCACACCGGAAAGTAAAACGTATACCACACAGGGTAGAACAACACAATCCAAAAAGGAGAGTAAATAGTAATCCACATAGGATAGCTCAACAAAATCCACAAAGGAGAGTAAACAGTAAATCTACACAGGATAGCTCAACACAATCCACAAAGGAGAGTAAACATTAAATCCACACAGGATAACTCAACACAATCCACAAAGGAGAGTAACATAGGATTCAGCTGACACATGTATACATCATCGAAAATGTGAAAGAGATGATCAGACATAGATACTGAATCATCTAAGCTGGGACCCACATAGGATACAAGACCAGCATATCTAGGACCCACATAGGATACAAGACCAGCTGTCTTCATTGATTCATCTATACTGGGACCCACGTAGGATACAAGACCAGTACTGAATCATCTAAGCTGGGACCCACATAGGATACAAGACCATCACAGTTAGGACACACATAGGATACAAGACCAGCTGTCTTCATTGATTCATCTATACTGGGACCCACATAGGATACAAGACCAGTATTGAATCATCTAAGCTGAGACCCACATAGGATACAAGACCAGCATAGCTAGGACCCACATAGGATACACGACCAGCTGTCTTCATTGATTCATCTATACTGGGACCCACAAAGGATATAAGACCAGTATTGAATCATCTAAGCAGGGACCCACATAGGATACAAGACCAGCACATCTAGGACCCACATAGGATACATGACCAGCTCTCTTCATCGTCGCAGTCCACTGAGAATCTCTGCACAATCATCGTCGTCGAAGTCGCAGCCAGCACTTGGGTTCCCGCACCCAGCAAGCTCGTTCGGGAGGGTCCACTCCACGAGCCGAGAGGCTGATACATCAACTGACACAAAGTCCGAAGTTGATATATCCAAAAGTTCCGTATCGACAACAGGAACTCAACGTCACAGACGGCGCGTCAATCGGACGCCCAGTCTGAGAGTTATTGGCTTTTTCGTCCCAGGGGCCCGGTTGGTTTTTAAGGCAAAACCAATCCGACCATACCCCACCTGCATCCAATCCTCGGGCGGAGTATTCCAAAAGATCCGTCTCACTTAGAGGAATCCACCAAAGCAGACGGCACATCAATCAGATGTTCGTAGCTCACGATATGAGCGTTTCCGCTCCGAGGGCCCGGTTGGTTTCGTGTACGAACCGACCCGGCCAAACCCAAAGCATTCCGAAACCTTGAGTGCGATATACCGAAACGACCGTCTCGATCCAAGGATACCGTTTCCGCTGACGGCGCGTCGTTCGGAGGCTCGTAGCTCAAGTTACGAGAAAAGGACCGAAAATGGTCCGAAGCCAGGGGGTCCGGGCCCGGGCCGACCCGGCCCGACCCCCCCTGGGTCGGCCGAACCAGGTCGACCCGACCTGGTCCAACCCACCCAGCTTGGTCCGGCAGCTCGGCCCGACGCGGCGGCGCGGGCCGTCGCGGCGGCGCGGCTTGGGTGCCGCGTGTGCGCCGTGTGCGGGGGAAAAGCCCCCCCTTTGTTTCAAAAGGGCGGCACGGCATTATGTCACACCTTTGAATACAACCCCCCCCCCCCCCCCTCCACGTGGGGGGGGGGGCGCCTCTACGAAATCGGGGAATTTAATCCCCTATAATTAAGGATCACGGCCGGCCTAAGGCCGACCGTTTTTATCACACGCGGGACCCGTTGGACCCACCTCCTTTGCAAACCGGCGGCCGGCACGACCGGCCGCCTTCCACCACTTCTCCGTGGCCCGATGGTCACGACTCTCCTGATCTCCAGCGGCCGGCGAGGTCGACCCCCTCCGGCTGCTCCGCCGCGGCCGCAGCTCTTCTTTATCCGCCGACGACCGGTTTTCCGGCCGCCCCTTCTAGCTCTGCCGCGGCTCAAGCTGCGGCCATTGTTCTATTGGCACGGTGCGACGGCGACGCGCCCCTCCGCCGTAGATAGCTCTGACCGCTGCCTCCCTCGTGTTCTCCAGCGTGGTCCATCCGCGCCGCGCCCCACCACCGCGGCCCGCTCCGGTCGTGGTCCTCATGATTTCGGCACGGTGCAACAGCACCACGCCACCTTCGCCTTAACAACAACGAAGATCAACGAAAGGTGGGAAGGAGGATCGACTGTTTTTTTGCGGTCCGATCTCCTTCCATTATTACGTTATCAAGCGGTCCAAGAAAATGAAATAAAACTTAATGACAGACGAGCACAATTTTATATCCATAAAACCGAACTAACCCCTACCTCGTCAAGTGTCCCACGCACGTTCTTCGCGGAATTGATCACCGCAGAAGGAGGCGATCGTCGCGTCGCGGAAGGTGTCACGTCGTCGCAGAAGAGCATCCCGTCGTTGCGGAAAATGGTGTGCGTCGACAAACTCCGAGGTTCAAGAAAAAATAACAGATTTAATTTTGATAATTAAATCCATCTTGAGTTAAAAACCACAAAGGAATTTAAAGAATCGAGAACTCTAACATCAACGGATGATCGAAGAATTTTTTCGCAGAGGAAGGAACGTCGCCGAGGAACGTTGCAGGAGAGGAAACTTTGGCGTCACGGCACACGGCGTCACGTCGTCGATTTCCGCGGGTCTGGCGTTCTTCATCGGAGGCCGACGTTCTTCACGTTCTTCACGTAGGAGGATGAATAATTCTTAGAGGTTCTTCAAAGGTTTAACACATCATTTCGAAGGAGGGTGTGTTGGCCTTATTTTATTAACATGCCAACAAAACGAAAACGTGTTAAGAAACGAATGAAATTAATTCATAGAATTAATTTCAACGTATAAACCGCCCATTTAATTCAATGAATAAAAACCTCCCAATTAAATGGTGTGTTAAGAATTTAAGAAAACGGGTCAGTTGACTTTCATAATGACGGGTTTTCGCAGGTGCGTTACTTAGCGGAAAAGAAACGTCGGGGCTCGTGTGGGCCCCACCCCACAAATATCTTACCAAGAGGGTAGGATATTTCTGGATAGCACCCTATCCGTATCAACTCAGCTTAAGCTGCTTTAAGTGGTTTCAAGAGGCTTCCAAGCGGCTTAAGTGAAATAATATAATGTTTGTCGTACAATTTATATTATTTCATAACTTTAAGCCCAAAAATTAAAAACCACACCCGAGTAAACGCAACTTCGGAAGAGGAATTTATAAGCAACTACCGGTGCTGCGATTCCACCGGTGCCCTCAGAATTCGATTCCAGGAACCGGTTCAAAAGATAGAAAACCCCGCTCGTCCGTTCACTAAACGTACCCGAGCCAAACTTTGGAAAATGATTCCGGGCACACCGGGCCTTGGAATCAGGTGCCGTCAGAAACTGTGTTCTTGTAAAATTACAAAGAAAATTAAGAAAAAAATTTCCTTTAAATTTACAGGTCTTTACATTACTCCCACCACAGGTCTTTACGTCCCCTTAAAGCTTCACCAAAAACATAGGGATACAAAGGCGGTACTGATCACGCATCTGAGCGTTCCGCTCCAAAGTGCTCTCATGGAGGTTCTCGTGCTGCTATCTGAAGCGCAGTAGAGGAATCAATCATCCACGTAGGACCCGCTCCTGTAGATCCTCGATCTCCACCGGGACCTCTGCAAAAGTAGCCCCATCATCAAAGTCCATCTCTCCATGGTCAAATATTTGTGTCGGGTCGTGCACGTATCTCCTCAGCTGAGATACGTGGAAGACGTCGTGCACCCGTTGCAACTGAGGTGGTAGAGCCAGGCGATAATCCACCTTGCCAATCCTCCTGAGGACCTGTAAAGGTCCGATGAAGCGTGGAGACAACTTTCTGCCTTGGCCAAATCTCCGTAATCCACATCGAGGTGAGACACACAAGAAGACGTGGTCACCATCCTCGAACTCTAGTGGACTCCGCCTCCTGGCACCATAAGACTCCTGCCGGCTCTGAGCTGTACTCATCCGCTCCTGGATGCCCTGGACCATCTCCGATCCCAAAAGAACTGCTAAGATTTCTTCTTTGCTGATAAGAGAAATCTGGTCTCATCCCCTGGATGAACCACTTCTTTCACCTAATATAGTCAATCCCATCATGGATGTTACTAATCCATACCAAAGATGACGTCGTAAGGCCTTGACGCTGCTACCAAGCGATCCAACCGTTACTCTTGCCTCTAAGGGTTGAGTCACACTGTCGGCATCAGTGTGTGGTAACTGGGTCTCCTCCATTAGATGTCTCACAAGTGAGGGTCATGTCAATAGTCTAACTGGAACCTCTTAGAAACAACAGAAATGAGGACAGGAATGAAAACATCACAAGGGTATGCGTCTTTTATTATTGCAGCTCATAATACAAAGATGCTACACAACAACAATAAGGAACTATAAGTACAAAGGACGTATCCACTAGTTCCACTTTTATCCATCTGCTCCCAGAGCTCCATGATCGAAGGCCTCGGCTACCTGAAGCCGAGCTTCCGCATGTCCACCTACTCCCTGCGGTCAGGGTGGACCTCCTGGTGGTGGTGGTGATAACACCTCGAGGTGTCTCCCACCATCGGCTACTCGGCCAGCTCCTCTGCCTCGTCCCCCTGCACCTTGCGGACCACCGTGGCCGAACCACTGTCTGGGAGGTCCCTCTACCACCTACTGCTCATCTGTAAGACGAGTCGGGCAGTCTCGAACCATGTGACCTCGCCCGCTGCATGCGTAGCAATGCTTTCCCCTCGTGTAGATGGCTCTCCTTTGGGTGCGCCACACAACAAAATCTTCATCCTTAGACTGCCCATCTGATGGTCTGGCCCGTTTGAACCTCTGCATCACCTATCTACTGCCAGCTGTAGAAGACCCTGCTACGGGCCGTCCTGCAGGGGGCCCTGTCACTGGAGCCTGCTCGGTGAGAAAACTATCCACTAGAAGGGCTCTCTCCATCACCTCTGCCTGAGTCGGAATGTTGAGGGAGATCATCGAAGTCCTGATCTCATGCCTCAGTCCCTGCTCGAAGGTCCGGGCCTGGATGAACGGGCCCCGTACCATATCTGTGGAGTAGCGTGAGAGATCAGTAAATCTCACTGAGTACTAGGCCACTGTCAAGCTGCCCTACCGCGGCTGAAGAAGCTCATGAATGCGCACTGCATGGATGGTGGCTGGGAAGAACTCGGAGCGGAAGATGCTCTCAAAGTCCATCCAGAGAAGAGATGTCTCGTCATGCACCTGGAGCATCTAGCTCCACCATTGGCCAGCTACTGCGTGCAGTAGGCTCTCTGCGAGGATCACCATGAGGTCTACTGGTGTCCTCACTGGCCTGAAAACACGCACCACTACCTCCAGCCAGTCCTCGGCTACCTGGGGGTCTGTCTCCCTGCGGAACCTGGGTGGTCGCTGACGCTGAAACTCATGCAGTGTGCTAAGGCGACGTGCATCGTCAGCGGCTAGGGCTGGTAGCATCGGTGGCTCGGCGGGTAAAGGTACCGTCGGTGCCTCTGCTGACAAAGAGCCCTACACCGAGTCCCCGTCACTCGGCGGGCTGTCATCGTGCTCTAATCTCTGAACCCTAGCTGGGTACCGTCGTGGAGCCATCCTGAAAAGGAAACTAGTGCGCCACAGTTAGAACTGTATACCTGGTGAGCTGACACAAGTAATCAGAAAGAAAACGTGAACACACATGTAATCAGTGTTTTCGTGCATTATGTCAGAAATCAGAAGTCAGGGTCCTGGTGTACGGATACGTCGGCCGCCGCACCAACAGTGGACTCCCTGGACTGATAACCACACCCAATATGTTGATCACTATTGCTTCACATAGAAGAAAGATCAGAGTCTGCGGTAGAACCGACCTCCTCTGATACCAATTTTTCACAACCCGCCCTCGAGGCCCGTGCCGTGACTACCCCAAGCCCGCCTTCCATAGGCCAGGGGCTAGCGATTAGCACCAAGGCGTAAATCCCAGTAAAAAGGGAAGACATTGCCTTTGAAATGTAAACAACCATCACAGAGTAAGCAAGAAGAATACTAAACACTATGTAAAAACTATAACAAGCTGTGCTGAAAGTAAAAGGGGCCGGAAATACAAGCCCAACTGTAAAGTACAACTGAAAGGGGAAAACAGAAACTGAAAGGAAAAGCCGCAGCGTCGAGCCATCCTCTGAAGGTCCCACCTGAAGGGTGGGTACAGATAGCCTCCACAGCTCCTCGGTCCAGCCGTCAGCTCTGAGTACGTCCCGCCCAGTGGTCGACCTCCATGTACCGTCCTGCTCTGCACGCCTCCACCACGATCAATGCTGTCCGTCGTCTGCAACCAACACAACGATGTGCGGGCATAGCCCGTGCAGGGGTGAGTATAAACTACTCAGTAGGGACCCCGAGACCCCCGAAGGTCTCCCGAAATCCACAAAGGATAATCCACAAAGGAAAGATACATTCATGAAGTAACAACCGAAACTGCTTAGGTATATGCCCATACATATACCTAAGTCATCAATTCCCATTCGGCTCCAACGTCCGAGCCCAAGCACAACCCAGTCCACACCGGAAAGCAAAACGTATACCCACACAGGGTACCACAACACAATCCACAAAGGAGAGTAAACAGTAATCCACATAGGATCACTCAACACAATCCACAATGGAGAGTAAATAGTAAATCCACACAGGATAGCTCAACACAATCCACAAAGGAGATTAAATAGTAAATCCACACAGGATAGCTCAACACAATCCACAAAGGAGAGTAACACAGGATTCATCTCACACAGGTATACATCATTGAAAATGTGAAAGAGATGATCAGACATAGATACTGAATCATCTAAGCTGGGACCCACATAGGATACAAGACCAGTCGTCTTCATTGTTTCGTTTATGCTGGGACCCACATAGGATACAAGACCAGCACAGCTAGGACCCACATAGGATACAAGACCAACTGTCTTCATTGATTTATCTATACTGGGACCCACATAGGATACAAGACCAGTATTGAATCATCTAAGCTGGGACCCACATAGGATACAAGACCAGTACAGCTAGGACCCACATAGGATACAAGACCAGTTGTCTTCATTGATTCATCTATACTGGGACCCACATAGGATACAAGACCAGTATTGAATCATCTAAGCTGGGACCCACATAGGATACAAGACCAGCACAGCTAGGACCCACATAGGATACAAGACCAGCTGTCTTCATTGATTCATCTATACTGGGACCCACATAGGATACAAGACCAGTATTGAATCATCTAAGCTGGGACCCACATAGGATACAAGACCAGCACAGTAGGACCTACATAGGATACATGACCAGCTCTTTTCATCGTCGCAGTCGACTGAGGATCTCTACACAATCGTCATTGTCGAAGTCACAGCCAGCACTAGGGTTCCCGCACACAGCATGCTCGTTCGGGAGGGTCCGCTCCACGAGCCGAGAGGCTGACACATCAACTGACACAAAGTCCGATGTTGATGTATCCAAAAGTTCTGTATCGACAACAGGAACTCAACATCGCAGACGATGCGTCAATCGGACGCCCGGTCTGAGAGTTATTGGCTTTTTCGTCCCAGGGGCCCGGTTGGTTTTTAAGGCAAAACCAACCCGACCGAACCCCACCTGCATCCAAACCTTGGGCGGAGTATTCCAAAAGATCCGTCTCACTTAGAGGAATCCACCAAAGCTGACGGAACGTCAATCGGACGTCCGTAGCTCAAGATATGAGTGTATCCGCTCCGAGGGCCCGGTTGGTTTCGTGTACGAACCAACCCCGCTGAACCCAAAGTATTCCGAAACCTTGAGTGCGATATACCGAAACGACCGACTGGATCCAAGGATCGTGTTTCTGCTGACAGTGCGTCGTTCTGAGGCCCGTAGCTCAAGTTACGGGCAAAAGATGGAAAATGGTCCGAAGCCGGGGGTCCGGGCCCGGGCCGACCCCGCCCGACCCCCCTGGGTCGGCCGAATCGGGTTGACCCGTCCAACCCGCCCGGCATGGTCCGGCAGCTCGGCTCGGCACGGCGGCGCGGTCCGGCGCGGCCTGGGTGCCGCGTGTGCGCCGTGCGTGGGAGAAAAGCCCCCCCCCCTTGTTTCAAAAGGGTGGCGCGACATTATGCCACGCCTTTGAATAAAATTCCCCCCTCCACGTCGGGGGGGGGGGGCACCTCTACGAAACCTGGGAATTCAATCCCCGGTAATTAAGGAACACGTCCGGCCTTAGGCCGGCCGTTTTTATCACACACGGGACCCATGGGTCCTGCCTCCTTTGCAAACCGGCAGCCGGCACGGCCGGCTACCTTCCACCACATCACCACGGCTCTCCTGATCTCCGTCGGCCGGCGAGGCCGGCCGTCTCCGGCTGCTCCGCCGCGGCCGTAGGGCCGCGGCTCTTCCTTATCCGCCGGCGGCCGGTTTTCCGGCCGCCCCTTCTAGCTCTGTCGCGGCTCAAGCCGCGGCCCTTGTTCGATTGGCACGGCGCGACGGTGCCGCGCCCCTCCACCGTAGATCGCTTCGACCGCTGCCTCCCTCAGGTTCTCCGGCGCGGTCCGTCGGCACCGCGCCCCACCACCGCGGCCCGCTCCGGCCGTGGTCCTCATGATTTCCGTGCGGTGCAACGGCACCACGCCGCCTTGGCCTTAACAACAACGAAGATCAACAAAAGGTGGGAAGGAGGATCGACCGTTTATGTGCGGTCCGATCTCCTTCCATTATTACGTTATCAAGCGGTCCAAGCGAATGAAATAAAACTTATTGATAGACGAGCACAATTTTATATCAATAAAACCTAACTAACCCCTACCTCGTCAAGTGTCGCACGCGCGTTCTTCACGGAATTGATCGCCACGGAAGGAGGCGATCGTCGCGTCGTGGAAGGCATCATGTCATCGCAGAAGAGCGTCACGTCGTCGTGGAAAATGGTGTGCGTCAACAAACTCTGAGGTTCAAGAAAAAAAATAGATTTAATTTTGATAATTAAATCCATGTTGAGTTAAAAACCACAAAGGAATTTAAAGACTCGAAAACTCTAACCTCAACGGATGATCGAAGAATTTTGTCGCGGAGGAAGGAGCGTCGCCGAAGAACGTTACAGGAGAGGAAACGTTGGCGTCACGACACACGGCGTCGCGTCGTCGATTTCTGTGGGTTCGGCGTTCTTCGTCGGAGGCCGGCGTTCTTCGCGTTCTTCACGTTCTTCGCGTAGGAGGATGAAGAATTCTTAGAGGTTCTTCAAAGGTTTAACACATCATTTAAAAGGAGGGTGTGTTGGAATTATTTTATTAACATTCCAACAAAACGAAAACGTGTTAAGAAACGAATGAAATTAATTCATAGAATTAATTTCAACGAATAAACCGCCCATTTTATTCAACGAATAAAAACCGCCCAATTAAATGGTGCGTTAAGAATTTAAGAAAACACGTCAGTTGACTTTCATAATGAAGGGTCTTCGTGGGTGCGTTACTTAGCGGAAAAGAAACGGCGAGGCTCATGCGGGGCCCACCCCACAAATATCCTACCAAGAGGGTAGGATATTTCTGGATAGCACCCTACCCGTATCGACATAGCTTAAGCTGCTTTAAGTGGTTTCAAGAGGCTTCCAAGCGGCTTAAGTGAAATAAAATAATGTTTTTCGTACAATTTATGTTATTTCCTAACATTAAGCCCAAAAATTAAAAACCACACCCGAGTAAACGCAACTCCGGAAGAGGAGTTTCTAAGAAACTACCGGCGTTGCGATTCCATCGGTGCCCTCAGAATTCGATTCCGGGCACCAGTTCAAAAGATAGAAAAACCCGCTCATCCGTTCACTGAACGTACCCAAGCCAAACTTCGGAAAATGATTCTGGGCACACCGGGCCTCAGAATCAGGTGCCGTCAGAAACTGTATTTTTTAAAAATTCCAAAGAATATTAAGAAAAAAATTTCTTTGAAATTTACAGGAATTTACATTACTCCCACCACAGGGCTTTACGTCCCCGTAAAGCTTCACCACAAACTTAGGGATACAAAAGCGGAACTGAGCACGCATCTGAGCCTTCCGCTACAAAGTGCTCTCCTGGAGGTTCTTGTGCTGCTATCTGAAGCGTACTAGAGGAATCGATCATCCACGTAAGACCCACTCCTGTCGATCCTCGATCTCCACTGGGACCTCCGTAAAAGTCACCCCATCATCAAAGACCAGCTCTCCATGGTCAAAGATTTGCGTCGGGTCGTGCACGTATCTCCACAGCTGAGATACGTGGAAGACGTCGTGCACCCGGTGAAACTGAGGTGGTAGAGCCTGGCGATAAGCCACCTTGCCAATCCTGCCGAGGACCTGTAAAGGTCCGATGAAGCGTGGAGACAACTTGCCGCCTTGGCGAAATCTCTGTAATCCATGTCGAGGTGAGACACACAAGAATACCTGGTTTCCATCCTCGAACTCTAGTGGCCTCCGCCTCCTGTCTGCATAAGACTCCTGCCGGCTCTAAGCTATACTCATCCGATCCTGGATGTCCTGGACCATCTCCAATCCCACAAGAACTGCTATGATTTCATCTTTGTCGATAATAGAAATCTGGTCAAATCCCCTGGATGAACCACTTACTTCACCTAATACAGTCAATCCTGACATGGATGTTACTAATCCATACCAAAGATGACGTCGTAAGGCCTCGACGCTACTACCAAGAGATCCAACCATTACACTCACCTCCAAGGGTTGAGTCACACTGTTGGCATCAGTGTGTGGTAACTGGGTCTCCTCCAGTAGATGTCTCACAAGTGAGGGTCAATTCAACAGTCTAACTGGAACCTCTTAGCAACAACAGAAAAGAGGACAGGAATGAAAACATCACAAGTGTATGCATCTTTTATTATTGCAGCTCATAATAAAAAGACGCTACACAACAACAACAAGGAACTAGAAGTACAAAGGACGTATCCACTAGTTCCACTCCTATACATCTGCTCCCAGAGCTCCATGATCTAAGGCCTCGGCTACCTGAAGCTGAGCTGCCGCATGTCCACCTACTCCCTGCGGTCGGGGTGGACCTCCTGGTGGTGGTGGTGGCAACACCTCGAAGTGTCTCCCACCATCGGCTACTCGGCCAGCTCCTCTGCCTTGTCCGCCTGCACCCTGTGGACCACTGTGGCCAAACCTCTGTCTAGGAGGTCCCTCTACAACCTCCTGCTCATATATAAGATGAGTCAGGCAGTCTCCAGCCATGTGACCTCACCCGCTGCATGCGTAGCAATGCTTTCCCCTCGTGTAGCTGGATCTCCTTCGGGTGCCCCGCACAACCGAATCTTCATCCTGAGACTGCCCATTTGATGGTCTGGCCCGTTTGAAGCTCTACGTCACATGTCTACTGCTAGCTGCAGAAGACCCTGCTACGGGCCGTCCTGCGGGGGGCTCTGTCATTGGAGCCTGCTCGGCGAGAAAACTCTCCACTAGAAGGTCTCTCTCCAGCACCTCTGCCTGAGTCGGAATGTTGAGGGAGGTCATCGAAGCCCTGCTCTCATGCCTCAGTCCCTGCTCGAAGGTCTGGGCCCGGAAGAACGGGTCCCGTACCATATCTGTGGAGTAGCGCGAGAGATCAGTAAATCTCGCCGAGTACTGGGCCACTGTCAAGCTGCCCTGCCGCAGCTGAAGAAGCTCCTGAATGCACACGGCACGGAGGGTGGCTAGGACGAACTCGGAGTGGAAGATGCTCTCAAAGTCCATCCAGAGAAGAGATGTCTCTTCGTGCACCTGGATCATCAAGCTCCACCATTGGCCCGCTGCTACATGGAGTAGGCTCGCTGCGAGGATCACTATGAGGTCTGCTGGTGTCCTCACTAGCCTGAAAACTCACACCACTGCCTCCAGCCAGTCCTCGGGTGCCTGGGGGTCCGTCTCCCCGCGGAACATGGGCGGTTGCTGACGCTGAAACTCATGCAGCACGCTAAGGCGATGTGCATCGTCAGCGGCTGGGGCTGGTAGCATCAGTGGCTCAGTGGGTAAAGGTACCATCGGTGCCTCTGCTGACAAGGAGCTCTGCACTGAGGCCTCGTCGCTCGGCGGGCTGTCGTCGCGCTCTACTCTCGGAACCCTAGCTGGATGCCGTCGTGGGGACATCCTGAAAAGGAAAATAGTGCGCCACGGTAAGAACTGTATACCTGGTGAGCTGACACAAGTAATCACAATGAAAACTTGAACACACATGCAATCAGTGATTTCGTGCATTAAGTCGGAAATCAGAAGTCAGAGTCCTGGTGTACGGATACGTCGGTCGCCGCACCAACACTAGACTCCCTGGACTGATAACCACACCCAATACGCTGAACACTATTGCTTCACATAGAAGAAAGATCAGAGTCTGCGGTTGAACCAACCACCTCTGATACCAATTTGTCACGACCCGCCCTCGGGGCCCGTGTCGTGACTACCCCAAGCCCTCCTTCCATAGGCCAGGGGATGGCGACTAGTACCAAGGCGTAAATCCCAATAAAAAGGGAAGGCATTGCCTTTGAAAAGTAATCAAGCACCACAGAGTAAGCAAGCGGAAAAGTAAACACTAAGTAAAAACTGTAACAAGCTGTGCTGAAAGTAAAAGGGGCCGGAAATACAAGCCCAACTGTAAAGTACAACTGGAAGGGGAAAATAGAAACTGAAAGGAAAAGCCGCAGCGTCGAGCCGTCCTCTGAAGGTCCCACCTGAAGGGTGGGTACAGATAGCCTCCACAGCTCCTTGGTCCAGCCGTCCACTCCGAGTACGTCCCGCCCAGTGGTCCACCTCCAGGTATCGTCCTGCTCCGCAGGCCTCCACCACAATCAGCGCTGTCCATCGTCTACAACCAACACAACGAAGTGCAGACATAACCCGTGCAGGGGTGAGTATAAGCTACTCAGTAGGGACCCTGAGACCCCCGAAGGTCTCCCGAAATCCACAAAGGATAATCCACAATGGAAATATACAATCATGAAGTAACAAACGACACTTCTTAGGTATATTCCCATACATATACCTAAGTCATCAATTCACGTTCGGCTGCAACGTCCGAGCCCAAGCTAAACCCAGTCCACACCGGAAAGCAAAACGTATACACACACATGGTAGCACAACACAATCCACAAAGGAGAGTAAACAGTAATCCAATAGGATAGCTCAACACAATCCACAAAGGAGAGTAAACAGTAAATCCACACAGGATAGCTCAACACAATCCACAAAGTAGAGTAAACAGTAAATCCACATAGGATAGCTCAACACAATCCACAAAGGAGAGTAACATAGGATTCGGCTCACACAGGTATACATCATCGAAAATGTGAAAGAGATGATTAGACCAAGATACTAAATCATATAAGCTGGGACCCACATAGGATACAAGACCAGCCATCTTCATTGTTTCGTTTATGCTGGGACCCACATAGGATACAAGACCAGCACAGCTAGGACCCACATAGGATACAAGACCAGCTGTCTTCATTGATTCATCTATACTGGGACCCACATATGATACAAGACCAGTATTGTATCATCTAAGCTGGGACCCACGTAGGATATAAGACCAGCACAGCTAGGACCCACATAGGATACAAGACCAACTGTCTTCATTGATTCATCTATACTGGGACCCACATAGGATACAAGACCAGCACAGCTAGGACCCACATAGGATACAAGACCAGTTGTCTTCATTGATTCATCTATAATGGGACCCACATAGGATACAAGGCCAGTATTGAATCATCTATGCTGGGACCCACATAGGATACAAGGCCAGCACAGCTAGGACCCACATAGGATACATGACCAGCTCTCTTCATCGTCGCAGTCCACTGAGGATCTCTGCACAATCGTCGTCGTCGAAGTCGCAGCCAGCATTAGGGTTCCCGCACACAGCAAGCTCGTTCGGGAGGGTCCGCTCCACGAGCTGAGAGGCTGATACATCAACTGACACAATGTCCGAAGTTGATGTATCCAAAAGTTCCGTATCGACAACAGGAACTCAACGTCGCAGACGGCCCGTCAATCAGACGCCCGGTCTGAGAGTTATTTGCTTTTTCGTCCTAGGGGCCCGGTTGGTTTTTAAGGCAAAACCAACCCGACCGTACCCCACCTGCATCCAAATCTCGGGCGGAGTATGCCAAAAGATCTGTCTCACTTAGAGGAATCCACCAAAGCTGACGGCACATCAATCGGACGTCCGTAGCTCAAGATATGAGTGTTTCCGCTCCGAGGGCCCGGTTGGTTTCGTGTACGAACCAACCCGGCCAAACCCAAAGTATTCTTGAAACCTTGAGTGTGATATACCGAAACGGCCTTCTCGATACAAGGATCGCGTTTCCGTTGACAGCGTGTCGTTCGGAGGCCCATATCTCATGTTACGGGAAAAACACCAAAAATGGTCCGAAGCCGGGGGGTCTGGGCCCGGGCCGACCCGGCCTGACCCCCCCTGGGTCGGCCGAACCAGGTCGACCCGACCGGCTTGGTCCGGCAGCTCGGCCCAGCCCGGTAGCTCGGCCCGGCCCGGCGGCACGGCCTGGGTGCCGCGTGTGCGTCGTGCGCGGGGGCAAAGCCCCCCCTTTGTTTCAAAAGGGCAGCGCTGCATTATTCCACGCCTTTGAATAAAACGCCCCCCTCCACGGGGGGGGGGGGGGGGAGGGGGGCTCTACAAAATCGGGGAATTCAATCCCCGGTAATTAAGGATCATGGCCGGCCTTAGGCCGATCATTTTTATCACACGCGGGACCCACGGGTCCCGCCTCCTTTGCAATCCGGCGGCTGGCACGGCCGGCCGCCTTCCACCACTTTGCTGCGGCCCGATGGCCGTGGCTCTCCTGGTCTCTGGCTGCCGGCAAGCCCGGCCGCCTCCGGCTTCTCCGCCGCGGCCGTAGGGCCGCGGCTCTTCCTTATCCGCTGGCGGCCGGTATTCCGGCCGCCCCTTCTAGCTCTGTCGCGGCTCAAGCCGCGGCCCTTGTTCGATTGGCATGGCGCGACGGAGCCGCGCCCCTCCTCCGTAGAACGCTCTGACCGCTGCCTCCCTCGGGTTCTCCGGCGCGGTCCGTCTATGCCGCGCCCCACCACCGCTGCCCGCTCCGGCCGTGGTCCTCATGATTTCCGCGCGGTGCAACGACACCATGCCGCCTTCACCTTAACAACAACGAAGATCAATGAAAGGTGGGAAGGAGGATCGACCATGTTTGTGCGGTCCGATCTCCTTCTATTATAACGTTATCAAGCGGTCCAAGAGAATGAAATAAAACTTAATGACAGACAAGCACAATTTTATATCAATAAAACTGAACTAACCCCTACCTCGTCATGTGTCGCACACACGTTCTTTGCTGAATTGATCGCCACAGAAGGAGGCGATCGTCGCGTCGCGGAAGGCATCATGTCGTCGCGGAAGAGCGTCGCGTCGTCGCGGAAAACGGTGTGCGTCGACGAACTCCGAGGTTCAAGAAAAAAAAACAGATTTAATTTTGATAATTAAATACATATTGAATTAAAAACCACAAAGGAATTTAAAGATTCAAAAACTCTAACCTCAACGGATGATCGATGAATTTTGTCGCGGAGGAAGGAACGTCGCCGAAGAACGTTGCAGGAGAGGAAACGTTGGCGTCGTGGCACAGGGCGTCGCATCGTCGATTTCCGCGGGTCCGACGTTCTTCGTCGGAGGCCAGCGTTGTTCGCGTTCTTCGCATTCTTCGCGTAGGAGGATGAAGAATTCTTAGAGGTTCTTCAAAGGTTTAACACATCATTTCAAAGGAGGGTGTGTTGGCCTTATTTTATTAACATGCCAACAAAACGAAAACGTGTTAAGAAATGAATGAAATTAATTCATAGAATTAATTTCAACGAATAAACCGCCCATTTAATTCAACAAATAAAAACCGCCCAATTAAATGGTGTGTTAGGAATTTAAGAAAATGCATCAGTTGAATTTCATAATGACAGGTTTTTGTAGGTGCGTTACATAGCGGAAAAGAAACGACGGGGCACATGCGGGCCCCACCCCACAAATATCCTACCAAGAAGGTAGGATATTTCTGGATAGCACCCTATCCGTATCGACTCAGCTTAAGCTGCTTTAAGTGGTTTCAAGAGGCTTCCAAGCGGCTTAAGTGAAATAAAATAAAGTTTGTCGTACAATTTATTTTATTTCTTAACATTAAACCCAAAAATTAAAAACCACACCTGAGTAAACGCAACTCCGGAAGAGGAATTTCTAAGCAACTACAGGCGTTGCGATTCCATCGGTGCCCTCAGAATTAGATTCCGGGCCCCGGTTCAAAAGTTAGAAAAACCCGCTCGTCCGTTCACTGAACGTACCCGAGCCAAACTTCGGAAAATGATTCCGGGCACACTGGGCCTCGGAATCAGGTGCCGTCAGAAACTGCGTTCCTGTAAAATTCCAATGAAAATTAAGAAAAAAAATTTCTTGAAATTTACGGGTCTTTAAACGTGATCCACTTTTTACTTCCTGATTCTGGAAGAGTATTCAGAAGGCCTTGGATACTGAACATCATTTGAGCACTGCCTCGAACCCTTAAAAAAATGGAAAATCAGAACAGATTATTCAAACCATAGAAGACATGTTGAGATCATGATCACATGACTTTCAGGGTATGTGGGATCAATATTTACCAATGGTGGAATTTTCCTACAATAATAGCTTGCATTAAAGTTGTCATATGGCACCATATGAAGCGTTATATGGAAAGAGATGTCGCACACCAACCTGTTGGGATGATGTTAGTGAAAGAAAACTTGTAGGCCTAGAACTGTTGGAGGAAATGATGGAAAAGGTGAAGGTAATCCAAAACCACATCATATCAGCTCAAAGTAGGTAGAAGAGCTATGCTGACAACCGAAGGAAGTATTTGGAATTTCAGGTATGAGATCATGTTTTCTGGAAGGTATCTCCATGTTAGGGTGTTATATGTTTTGGTAAGAAGTGTAAATTGATTCCCATGTGCATCTGACCTTTTTAAATTATAGAATGAATTGGGGTTGTAGCTTACTGTTTGGAAATGCTTCCAAGTCTCTCCAATGTTCACGATGTGTTCCACGTATCACTATTGAGAAAATAAATGCTTGACCCAACACATGTACTCACCTATGAGGAATTAGAACTGGAACCCAATCTGTTTTATTACAATGGGCATGTCAAGATTCTTGATACGAGAGAACAATGGCTGAGAAAACAGATTACTCGTCTCGTAAACGTTATATGGTGTAACCATAAGATGGAAGATGCAATGTGGGAACCCGAGGAACTTATGATGAAGAATCACCTGAGTCTTTTCATAATGTAGTATTCTAGAAATTTCAAGGAACAAATTTTTTGAAGGAGGGTAGAATGAAACCCCCCATGCTTACAAGGTACACTTCACTTTGAATAATATTTTAGCATGTGTTGTACACAACCTCAAGTTCTAACACACACCACAACCAATCAAACTAGCCATTATGAATAGTAATACCCACTTTTTGAAATTTTATAAATTTTATCTTCAAAAATGGACATCATTTATTTATTCAGAATATCGAAATTAGCTTAGGTTAAATATTTGGTACTTTTAGGATAACATTCATATTTTGAAGAATAGCTAAAATTGCTAAATTTTAATTAAAAACATATTTTTTATTCGAAATAATTAATAGTGATAAATTATGAATTTGAGTTCTTTAGAGTATAATTAGATTATATTTTTACTATTTAATCATATGTTGGTCATTGGACATAAATTCACATTTAAACATGATAAAAGCAAGTTCCAATCATTTGATAGTTATTATCTCTTAAAAACACGCTTTTTGATTTAATAATGAGAACTAATTTTAAATTAATTTCTGCCACTTTTTTATTTGATTTTAGAAAAATTAATTCCATATTGAGAATCAGGAGGTTAAAATTATGTAAATAGATAACTTTTATTTTTAGACATTTTGAATAATTATTTCGGTAAATATTTTATTTACCATGGTTAAAGTGTAAATCCGGTAAATAAGGGTACAAAATATTATAATAATAATAATAAATTAGCCTAAAACGTATCCTAACCATGTTTTTGAAACATGTCTGACCATGGGTATCTTTGTGTCGATTTAGGGACCCCATGGATCAACGTGTAAGTGATAATCACACTTTATATTAATTAAGTTAAAGTAAAAACAAAAATGACATAAGCATATATCATTAAGAAAATAAATTTTTACATAGGTTTATATATGTTATATTTTTTTACTATAAATATTAAATACAAATATAAAATTATTTCATACATAATGTTATTTTATTTATAATTTATGACATTGAATAATTAAATATATTTATGACACAATAATGATGCAGTATTTTCTTTATTAATGAATGAATCAAATAATTGGTACTAAAGATGTTAAGATAAATATAATTTGAAAGTTTTGATGACATAAACTAATTTTATTTGTTAATATTACTTGTTATGATTTATTAACTGAGTTTTTTTCGAATTAATAAAGTTGTTAAGACTTTATCAAAAATCAATTATTAAATAGTGTCAAAATTGACATAAATGAGTTTTTAAAACTAATATTATATTATTAATTGATATTATATTCCTAAAAAATTAAGGTTCGTCCAAAGGATTTATATAATGATAGGTATGTTATTAATGGACCACTTGGATGTCTCTTGGAAGATTATATTAATTTTATTAACTATATAATATAAAAAATACAAATAGACATGGTAAATGTCAAACTATTTAACTAAGAGTTAAACCAAAAAGATAAAGTTAATATAGTAACCCAAACCTATATAAAACCTATTGGATGAGTAGTTTTTGACCTATCCCCACCTTAAACTTTAAATAATCCACATTGGAGACACTATAAACCGAATATGAATTTATTATAAAATAATATTTCTAGCTTTTCATAAGGTTCCCCTCACCCCTCTTATAAAAGGGAACTCACCCTTCCCACTAATTCAACTCTTCAAAGCCTTTTGGCCCGGAATACCCCGAAAACAATATTCTCTCAACTTCCCTCACTTCAACCTAGATGCCTTAGTTTGATCAGAAAGCCAACCTAAAGGTTCATTTTTATCAAATCAAATGGATGAACCCGGAGAGGATGAAATATTTTCACCACCCTCTTTCAAGTTCCTTTCCTCATCAACCTATTATTTCTTTGTTATTTTTATTATAAAATAATTACTTCAGTATCTTATATATAACATGATGTTATTATAAATATGGTACAACAATATTCGGTATTTTATCCATCCATTTAATTACCTGTCACCATACGCGCATACATACGGCTTATCGTCTCAACATCGTGGTGTAATTGTTATTCAAAACATTATTATTTGGATGGGTATGATAATGATGTGTAATTAATGTAAATAAAAAATAAAACATTATAATTATTATTTATATATGATATAAAATCATATTATATACGATTTTAATATCAAAAAAATGATATTGTCGCTCGTGCGTACGTACGGACTACCCTCTCCACGAACGCGATGAGATTCATTCCCCATCATATCCATTGAAGAATATTTCTCATTTGATGATTAAAAATAATTTTTAAGGACTTGATATCATTTTGGATATGAATAATATAAAACCTATCTATATAAAACATGGCTTATTTAACAAAACATAAAAAAAAACAATTAAGTTAACACCCAAAATGACTATAATACTAAGATATTATTAACAAATTAATGTTAAAAGATCATATATGATATCATATTAATGTAGATGATTCTTGTATAATTTAATAACATTTATTTAAACATTACACAGGAGGTTAACCTACCCTCAACCATAGAAAAGTACAAGGTAAGGGTTTATTTCACAATCTTATCATTATTTAAGGTTGTTTATATGTAATTATCTACTGGGACCTATTTATCATCCACATTTATGTTTCTTAAAAATTTAATTCAAAACATTATTAATATTTTATAGAATATGGGTTAAAGTCATTCACACCCTTGTTTGACTTTTTATTTGATGTTTAAAAAGGAATCTTTCCATCATTTTCCAAACAAGGTCCTTTTTAACTTTTTCGACAGAATTAAGATATGAATGTCTTTATTTAACTTATACGGCGGGTGAAATTATTTTCTACCATTATAAAATCATCGAAGAAACCATTACAAGATTATAAGAATATTTTCAAAGTAAATGTTTTCATTTATAATTATGTGACTTTAAATGATTTCAAAAAAAGAGATGTTTATGTCAAATAGATTTTACATCATCTATGTCTACATCATTTGATGGATTTTAAGCTTATTTGATGTTGATATATTATGATATAGAACGTCCATATAGTATTGAAGGTTATGTGATATGTTGAACTATGTATGTGTTATTTTTATACAATTCATAGATTATGGAGAAAGTATTGACATTTCGTATGCGAGTTTTAATACTAATGTTTATGTTATGTTTAAACATGTTCTTATAAGCAATGCATTAGACTTAATAAGTGACAGGTGGAGCCCGTTATAGATACTCAATGCATCAGTAGGTATCATGAGACAAACTAGTGTCTTGGCACAAGGTCTTGACAAAATATTATTTTTAGTATTGGCACAAGGCCTTGACTATGTGGTTATAATAGTCTGAAATTATGCATTCCTTTATTATGAAAGTGGTTATTGATATTCCATTTTATTATTCGACTAGTATAATATCATTGTGAATAAGTAAATGTTATTATTTCATTTTATTTCTTCCATATTATACTGAATTTCACGTTTAAAAGGCTTTTGTTTTAGTTATACATTTCCTTAAATGTTTATGCTTATTTATGAAAGTTTCTGCTATATTGTTATACTTAATGGGAATCTGAGCTCACCCCTTTCTAGGTTTTATTTTTTCCAAGATGTGAAGAAGTATTTAATGAATGACCTATAGGGATAGTATAAGGGGATAAGAGTGTGGTCTATGGAGACAAGATTTTGTTGTAGTTTTTCAATTTATGTTTTAATGTATACTTTATGAATGTATCTAGTGATTCCAAGGCTACTAAACCAATCGGTCTTTCGAGACGTGACCTTTTATGATCATTCCATTGTTATGTAATAATGCACCCACTCTGGGTAACTGGGGTTATAGAGTTACAAATAAAATTTTGAATTCATTGAACCAATGAAAATTTGATATGGTTAATCATCTATTTAGATATTTGAATTTTGTGTGGTGGAATGATATCCAACATGCATGGAAAACCACGATCCATGTTTGAATGATGGGTTTCTTATTTTCTATTTAATAAAATATACTGATTTAGTTCATTAACCATATTTGAATTATTGTGTCCATTAGAACACAATCAATGGTTTATGGGATTATAGATTATTTTCTATAGGATAAATATATTCTATTTAATTCGTATATGGAATCTAAACATATGGTTTATGTTTTAAATCAATAGAGAAAGGGTCCCATTGAGATCAAGGGTACTGATTAACAATTTCCATCATTATTTTTGGGTAATTAAAATTATTTCTATATAAATTACAATATGTGATATGAAGGTGTTTAATGATATTTGGAATGTTTTAATTTAGGAATGTATTTTAGAGTCGAAAAAATTTAATGGGATGTGGATGGAACTGGATGAAATATTATAGCTCAGACATGGATAGGATATTCCCTTATCATCCACTATCTTCTAACAATATGATTCAAGTCACATTGAATTCATGAAAATTAGTGGGTCAGATATAATGAAGGTGCACAGAACATACATGATTTAATAGACACACTAGTATGAAATAACATTCACATTAATTAATCAAAATACAAGTAAAAATGTTAGACATGAGGGTATTTAATAAACTATTAAGTGTGAATAAAATACTATTTGAATTTCATGCTAATGTATGGGTAATTTGAATAATGAATTGAATATGTGATAACATTTTTATTGATACTAGTATATAATAACATATATATTTTTGTGTTACAACCTAGTATATGGACAATATTTAATTCCCAAATCAAAGGGGGTATCCACTAACCATTTTAGTCTTAATGAATTATATGGTTTTAAAATTTATTTCATTTATGTGCCTATGATAAGAGATACATGAAGCATTATGTATCATTCTAGAACATGAATCAATTTATACATGTTCTATGAAATGGTAATTTCGTGACAAGTTAGATGAATGTTGACATTTGAGTTGAAATATATGGATATATCACTATTATAAACAATCAAATATGGTTATTACATAGATTTTTTACATAAAGAATATATTTTATATTGTTTGAAGTCATTAAGAATGGTCTAATAAAATATGTTAAATGTTATATATGAAGAATCATACAACATTGAAATTTATCATAATGTAGAAATAATAGTAATTTTTTTTATGTTTATGTGGTATGAACATTGTGTAATATTGATTGGGCTCATTAGACAAGGAATAACACACATAACATAAAGGTTTATTACAAAGTAATTTTAAGGAAGTATTTTATTTATTGAGGGTGTGATGTTCTCTGTATCCTTGGTTATCAAAAATTAATACTCATTAGTCTAATAATTTTGTATAATGTATGTAACTTATAATTTTATATGTAATTATTTTTGGTTTCTTTAGATATATCCTTAGTATCATAAATATTCACATAAAATATTTCTAATATAATTATTAGAGTAAAAAATTATTATTGATTGATTGTGTTATATAAGTCAAATTAGCCTAGTGGCTATGTATTCCTTATAATATTTTCTCACCAACTTTGTATAGCTTGTTAAATGAAATTATTTGTTGTTCATAATTACCCAAATAATAATTTTCTTCCAGTTATATAGTTTCAGTGTAGTCTAAGAATAATAATAAAAAAACACCTTTAGACCCACAAACTATATAATGATGGGTTTCATTTGTTAGAGTATGTGGGGTTTTATGGTAATCCCAAACTGTAATGAAGAGTTTATGAAAAAATAATTTTTACACACCATACTATATAATATATTTTATAATGATTTGTATAAGGTTCATATTTAACCATTTATAATAGTGTCAAAAATAAATTAAGTATTATACCATAAATTTACATTTAATACAACTTATCAAAATCCAATAAATGAACTATTGTGATATTAAATATAAAAATATTATGAGTCATTTAAAATCAATTTAGGATATTTAATTTCATTAAATTAATCAAGGATTTTTACCTAATCTCAATTAATAAAGAAAATCTATTCCATATAGAAATGAAATTAGTTATATAAAAGATGAAAATAAACTTCATAATATTCATTGGTGAGCATTGATACATGAAATATAATCCATATATATGTAATAAAAAATTATATTTTAAAGCATTTATTAACTCAGTGGGTTGACAGATAAAGTTAGTATGCACCTTAAAATCAAGGCATTTACTATTTATTTCCATACAATCATTAATCATAAGAAGCCAAAATGCACTCATGTTACCTAATTTGAATTGAAATTTGGATAAAACTTTAATCAGTTCTACATGTGAAGGTGTAGAATTCTTATATTATAGTGATAATCTCTTCTCATTCATTTCACCTGAAAAAGTACCAACTAAATCCTGATTTGAAGATTATCTTCGTTGAATATGATCCAACAACAAGGATGATATTAATTTTATTAGTGAATATTCTATTTTATAGATATATCCTATGATAAAAATATATTATATATGTAATTAAATGTCCAAAAACATATAATTGATTACATTAAAACATCGTGTATATTATTATCCATCCTATGTCAATGGTGTATCAACCTCTGAAATATCTTCAATTTCATTTGTGATAAATAGGGAAAGAAATCTTTGATGAATGATATAAAGTACAAAAAATTCATGATTTTTTATTTGCAGATCTATAGTAAAATTATATAGTGCATATTCTTAAGAATTATGTATTCCTAAAATATAGGATAGAACTATTTATGAAGGAAACTAATCAATCATTTCTAAAATGTGATCCTGCAGTGTAATATTTTTTTCATATTTTTAAATCACACTCTACATTGATCTTCTTGATTATATATTCCATGAAACCATTTATATTCCCATGAATAACTAGTATTTATAAATCCAATTAAAATTGAGAAAATTATATTCTACCAAATTTTTAATACACCCATCCGAATGAATAAATATATCATGATAAATATACCATTATTGGAGAAAAAAACAGAACTCCTAAACCAAATTGGAGGAGTTTTGGATCCTCCATATTAATTATATTTGGACATAAATAATTACGGGTGAATAGAAATATAAATATATTATTTTTATAATAATATATTTTTTTAGATTTTATAATAACATTATTAGTTAAATAGTAGTTTTTTTTAAAAAAAATTGGAAAAATGTTGAGCAAAACCTAATAAGTTAAACATCATTTAATATTTTCTATTGATGAAACTAATGGTTTGGGTTGAGAATTAAATTTTTTTATGATTTTTAATAATCCAATGAATCTAGAAAATAATGAATAATCAAAGAAACAGAAATGATATGTAAGATTAACCTAGCAGGTCAAGAATAATATTACTACCAATTTAACATCTTTTGGATCTTAAGAGTAGGTTAGACTGCGAGTATGGTCTCATGAATACATCATAATAATTATTCAACATGGAACTGATATCTATTATATCAAATGAATATCTGTCCACTCTAAACATAGCTTGATGAAAATACTATAGTGATTAACAATATACCATCTTTTTCCTATGAAGGAACATCACACTATATCTTCATGAATGTAGAACAGGAAATTCATTATAGTACTTGTATATACATCAACAAAACCATTACCATCGATACACATTATGATATTAAGGTGCTATAAGATTATTTAAAACATTATTTATTATGAGTTTTTGGATGGTCATTGTGACTTATCCTGAGGGAGATCCAATGTATACTTAAGGGGAAATGCATCATATATCAACCACATAACATATCCAAAATTTCCATAAATACTTAACTATTTTACAAAATTTTATCTCATTAAACCCACACATTTAAATATCATTCCAATGGATCCTATATCAAAACATTAGAATATGTTATCCTACAATTATATATTGAGCATATCCAATGTTGTAATCTACAAATCCGTTAACCATGATCCACCATTCCATTACAGAATCATCATTATATGTATTGTGAACTCAATGAAGATCCTAGAAGACCATTACCAATCCATTGAAAATATATGAAATCCACAATCATTTTATCCACATTACATGAGGAATAAAATAGTATTTGTTTGACTATATATCCAAATCATGAAAAAATGATTAATGTGTTGGAAGATCCTAATTAAAGGGAGAATGAAATTATCAGATAAGTGAAAAATAATATTTTTATAGGAGTGAGTTAAATAACCTTGTGGAAACATCACTCACACATTACAACATCATGTGGTAGATATTTATGAGCTATAAAAGGTATTCCTCATCGAGATGAATATTTTATGTGGAAGATGAAATAATGGAAATAACATCCAAATGGGAGGAACTTAGAGTATATGGAATATAGTAGGATTTTTCCCACACTATAGGAGATCAAAAAGTGTGAGAAAGTTTTAATGGAGAATTCTATTAGTTTGGGGGTTTATTTAGAGTCTACCCAGTACCATTTGAGATTTTATCACCCTTGATTTTTATTTAAATATTTGAGTATATATTTATGAAGCTAATATTATTTTTATATATGGGATTTTTTGGTTATATTTATTTTGTAACACCATTGTAAAATTGAGGTTTAATGAGAAAAAAAGTTTAATAGTCATTTAAATATGGTACAAATTTCATATTGGAATCCAATCAGATAATAATTCCATAGTTATTTGAAGATGGCCAAATATATTGTTAGGAATTGGGACCAAATAAGAAGTATCTTATAGAATGGGCGACTGATGAAACATCATCCTGAAAGAACATGTCTTATCAGGTAGGGATATTCAGTTTTTTGATAGGTTACCTATGTGGGTAAATGCATGTAGTGTTAGATGAAATAATCCAAGGTATTACATGTGACATATATGCTAATTTGAGTAGGTTGAAGTCTCATTGATGGTTGGGTAATGAAAAAGATATTATAGATAATACTTAGTTGGAAGAGTAGAGGTACATCCTGGGGTTGATTTTTGGGGTCCACAATGAAAGAATTGTTCTTTATGTTGGGGGATGTAACAAACTATGAAAAGTGATAATTAAAATGAAAAAAATTTATTACCCATGATAACATTGTAATGTTTTATTTTTAGCAGCTTTCCTGATTATAGATGTACTGTTATGTGATTTTGACAAAGAGTAGAGTTAGGATGGGTGACATTTTTGGATGTTTATTAATATGTGATTTTGAGATAAAAATTCCATTGAATGAACATGTGTTGGAATTTGGGGATAATCAGTAGTTTGATAAGTGAAACTAGTAGGTCATAGTTTATGGTGTGTTGGTAAGGAATCCATGGTATTAAGAGAGACCCATGGGGTTAGTTGACAATGTTCATTACCCGAGGAAGGTTTATTTGTGATATATTTAATTTTTTAATATTATGTGAAGACCTCTTGTGTGACATTTTAATAGTTAGAAATTATTTTATATAATAAAATTCTTTAAAAAGACATCAAATGTTAATGATGTAGTGAGAAGAGATTCCCACACACTCACCTATGTATTAGTACCACTACAACTAGGTGGGGTCCTATAATGTGTGTGGAAAATAATATAGTTTCCACTATACAATTGAAATTAGGCATAACATGGTTTAAAAAAATTATGGAAGTGAGGGGAGTGAAAACTACACATTATTGATTAAAAATCACACTAGTAAGTGATTGATTATCCTAAACTGGATACCCAAACATAGATAATGGGTGGATTTATTTTATGATGGATCTAGAATATCATTTTACATTTTGAGTACATTAAGGTAAATATATGGGAACCTATATTATCATTACTAATACATTGATATTCACAAAAAATAGTATATATTGAATTTTAGTGGATTTTTTTCTTGAAAATTCATATACAATAAAAGGACATAGGTAATTTGGATTTATTTCCTTGATTCCTATAAATTGTTTTACATTTTAGTAGAGGTGAACATTCTTGTTTAAATATATTATGACAAAATATTTTAATTTTCCTTTTCTAAAAACCCCACACACACATCACAACCATTTTTTTACTAAATTCAATATAGATAAATGAATAATATTCTTGAACAAAAATATTCCTATAAAGGGAACTGGACATGTACTCATAAGTATTATTCAATGATATCCATTTTCACTTATAAGAGAATGTATATTTATTATGTACTTTTTTCACCATTATAAGGAATTGGTTTTGTTATTACTATTTATGATAAAAAACTATAAAAATTGTATAAATATAAAAAAAATGAAAAATTTAAAAATACATGTACGAATTATATATTAGTATATCTTATACTTTATTATTAATAATTGTAATTTGATATATATTTTTTTTCCGTTGAATATTTCTCAATTTTAAATCACTAAATAATTTTGTATTGAATGAAATAGAAATAGGATTGAGTGGAGTGACTAATCGACGAATTGTTGGGATATTTTTAGAGGATTTAGTCAACTAGTTTGGCACTCAAACAAAATAATGTATATGATATCACCACAATATTACGAATAAAAAATGAAATTGATTCATGTTAATAGTATAAGATCTTATAAAATTTAAATAAAAATTGAGTTCAACGATAATAGGGTATACTTATTGGAATAACTAACTCCCATCATCCAGGATAAAAGAAAAACATTGAATTATCATTTTATGGACCATGACGTCCATATCTAGGAGCTATAATAGAATGTTTGTTTTGTCACCCAAAATATGATGGCGGGAAAATAAGTAGAACATATAGATCATACACATAAATAAGAATTGGATACTATGTATCTAGAAAATGAAAATCAATAAGAATAAAGACACGCAAGAGGTGGACATATTTTATCGAGAATAAGATGAATCTAATTAGTGTATACCCAATAAAATATGCCCCATAAATAAAAGGACTATAATAAAATGAAAAATGAAATAGGTATAAAAAATATCATACATTTCTATAAATTGGGAACTCCAAGGGATTGTAATTGGACATGAAATTGTGGTTTCATTGTTATAGCCTCAAGTGGATAATTTAGTTCTCTCATCATGAATATAAAAGGAGTTGAGAGAATGAGATGTTTCATTACGATGAAGCCAAACCCCCATCTGATCTTGTAATTTTTCATAATAGATCATAGAAAATGTGTCATAATCTTAATAACTAATTGGTAGGAAACTCATGAAAGGGGGTGTTTTTATATTAAAATTAATTTCATTTATGTTAATATAATTTACATTTCCGAACACTAGCTAACTTTTTGATATATTAAATATGTTATTAAAATATAGAAAACATAATTAGAGGCAATGAAGTTACCTTGCAGGAATAGAACTACATGTCAATGGAGTAGTATACTATTGAAATTATTTAATATGAATTTCATTAATAATTCATTCATTATTTACCTATATATGTACATTTTATCTATAATGTAATTAAAAAGAATATACAGGTAGTTGTTGAATACAATTTTTTTTATTGATTATAACCGACTTGATATTCTATATATCATGCTATGAGATAAATGAATTATTGTTGAAACATGAAAAAATGATTCTTATAGATGATAATATAAAATTTAAATAGATATATATTTGGTGAAAAATATTATACCTGAATAAGCATGGTTTTTTCAGTCAAACATAGGTAATGTTAGTGTAAACAATTAACACCACAAAGAGACATATTAATTTGAAATTATATAATTCATGTGAACTAAAATAAAAAGAGTTATTTACTTCTAACATAATATTTCCAAAGATAGTTTAACATGTTATGTGTGTGTTTGTGTAGAAACAAATAATCCACAAATAAGAGTCAAATTAAATTTAAGATCCTACAACCAAAAGCATTTACCATGATAGGAATACTATTCCAATTCGATTCCAATTTTTTTAGATCATTTAGTTATAATTCATCCAAAATCAATGACAATGTGCTTTAAAAATACATGTATTCATAAAATAAATGTTTTTACTATTCCTTGTTATTATGGAATAAAAATATCAAGGGGAATATAAAAATATACAGAAGACGGAATTGATGGATTATAAAATTATTACATAATTTGTAGTAAGGATGCATGAAATAAAATATTACATAGAAATATATCTGAAAAGATATTTAATAATTTGACTACTTTAAAAAATATTTTTCAAAATATTTATGTTATTTGACATTCCATGATCAATATTTAAAATTTGAATATAACTAAAAAAGGATTCAATTTTTTTCATGGGTAATTATTTATGGATAAGTGAAATCTAATGTGTTAGCTACGGTGGTTAACCTTGTATTTTCATTGTCATATATTATAATTTAGTAAAATATATTTTATTTTGTGTTAATTTGGTAATTATATAAAAATTAATAAAAAATGTTTTGTAATTTTGATCCATAATGTAAAACTTTTCCAAATATGATTATAATAGGTGAATATTTTTGTATTTTTTGAATTAGAATTTTGGGATGAGATTTTATTTTGTTTGATATGTTTAATAATTTATGTATAAAAGTTGCGGAAGAATGTTATGACATATAATTATTGTGTATAATTTTTCATGGGGATGGTACTACATAAACATCCAATATAAACTTTTTTGATGGTTAAAGGTATATCAAATAACCAACAATGTTTCGTAATAACAACTTAAGAAGATTTTTTCACACCAACAATAGTTTCTATTGCCCCTAATAACTACCTACTCCCAATGTAACCTCATAGAAATCTATACTAGTGTTACAAAAAACAAATGTTTTCCCAAAAAGGATCCTCATAATCTATCTTCTAGAACATATCATTATAAAGATATCACATCATTCATTTTTAGGAAAATTACACCTCAGACCAAGATTAATATTATTAAATCAAGGAAATATATGTTGAATTATAACACACTATATATGGGGAGTTCATAATGTCACGTAGACATAACATTGGGGTGGAAAACATAGCCATAATTGGTGAAACATCATCACACCATCACTCAACATACCATCAAAGGCTGTATTTCCAAAGAATTATAACATCCCAAATTTATGTTTTTATGTTATATCCCTAAGAAACATGTATTTTTATTTATAATAAAAATAATTATCATTAAAAATAAATCATTAAAAACATAAATAATAATAATAATACCTCATTCAGTATTAATATAACAGTATAAAAAATACATTTGAAACTGTGCATTACATACATTGGATGATTAAAACCCTTAAATATTTATTGATTAATATTGGACAATAATTATAAATAACTAATCTTTTTAATATAATTAAATACACTAGATCATCGTTACCCTTGAGAATCTCCAGTTGTATAACAAACCCCATAATGTGAAATACAAATGGTGAAATGAGAAATCATGTCTTGTGATCTAAAATGGAAACATTAGGAATGTGAAAGATGATTTTTAAAATTTACTATAATTATTATATAGGACATAATTGTGGTAATATTGTAATTATATGAATTTTATTAATGATTTTTAGTGTCCATGGGTATAATTATAATAAAGAATGTACCAATTTAGAATAACCAATATATAGTTTATATATATAGTGTTTATTTAGATGATAAAATATACATATTCATAATAAATAATTTATTTGGAATATAATTCTTGTTCTTGGAATAGAAAAAAAGATATTAATTCCCTGAAATAATATAATTGATTCTGTTGAAACTCATTTTATGAATAATGTTATTTTAACAAATTTTATTATTTATAAATTGATATAAATAATATTTTCTGATAAAATCAATGAAATTATTAGTATAATAAAATAACAATATCTATTAAATAAATATTGAAATATACATTACACAAATTTAATTATTCATTGAATCAATGTTTCACTTAATATTTTTATTTATTAATTTTTATTATCATAAATATAAATTTAAAATATTTAGAGAATGAAATTCAGGAATATATATATATATATATATATATATATGAGTAACAATACAATGATAGATTATTAATTAGTTAGAAAAAATCAATAAATATTGTAATGTCAATAGACCAATTTTTTAAAGAATTTTTTTAAGCATCTATTTTTATTTTATATTAAAATATTAAATTCATCCTAAATAAAGAATGTATTCAATTAAATTTATTATTAATAGACATAATAAAATAATTTAATATTCCTCTAATTATTATTAAATTAAATGTTATATGAATAAACTCATTTTATGCATAAAATTTCATTTCTTTTAGATAGGGTTTTTCATTATTATGTGTTATTATATTAAAAAATATTTTATATCACTATTGGAAATTAAATTAAATAAAAATAATTTTATATGTTTAATTATAATATAATTTTTTTAATAAGGAAAATTTTACTTATATTCATAAAAATATGTTTCCCTGAAAAAAATTTACTTTCAATTTTAAAGATAAAATGATGTAAATGCTTTTACTTAAGTTTGGAATACATAAAATTTCATGAAAATTATATATATATGAGTTTATAAGGGAATTATAGAAAGAAATTAAACTTATATAAAATATTTATCCACTTTGGATAAACTTTTAATGAGAAATTATATTCCTTAGTCATAACTAAATTCGTATTTTAAAAATGTTATCCATGATTACTTTTAAAAGGACTCCTCTTGTGACCACATCATCACAAAACATTACTTTAGCTCACTTATGAATACCATGCCAACTTGTATTTCAAAAAATCATATATTGGGTTTGGAATCCTTCAGTTCCAAAAGGAGGCCTATTTCATTTATTTTTAGTGAAGATGTTTTGAGAAGGGGTGATTTCATCCATTTATCAAGTTTATTTTCAAACCTGTCATTTATTATAGAATCTCTATTATTAGTAGATATAATTATCCAATATAATGATACTATATAAACATTGTTATTCTTATATATACTTCTTATTAAAATATAAAAACATATTGTTCTTAGTTCTTAAATATTTATAATTCCTTTTTTATTTTTGGGGAATTTTACAAACAATATGAATGATACAATAATGAAACAACTAAGATAAAAAATGTAATATTATTTTATAATTATAAATGTAATATTTTTTCAAAATTATAAATTGGATATATATCATTATATCCAATAATAAAATAAACTCTTTTTGTTGAGCCCTTGTGGGAACACTGTCATAGTCATGGGTTATTCACTATACATGGAGTTTCTCCATGATTTGGATTTTGATCATCTTTTATGTGGGTTTCTCCTCCATCACATAGTACATGGAGTCCATATGGACACATGATGTAAATGTAGGTATCACATTAAATGATTACATAAGAGGGATACATGTTTCATTACTTAATTATGATTCTTCGTATTGAATAATATTTAATGGTATGATCACTCATTGCAGAGAAAATGATGATTTTATTGAAGATAGTTTTATTAATTTACAATTTTATACTATTTATAAAATGTTTATCATTTTATGGTAAATTTTGTTGAATTTATTTCACCATATTGAATGTTTATGCTTAGTCTGTGGTTTTTATAAATTCATGTGTATTTTGAAATTGTAGGTATTTTTCAATATTTTCATCTCGAATGAGTATCTCCAGCGTATTGAATGGGGTTTCAATTACATTTCCCTAATTCCAATAATGTTCACCATCTAATATTTTTTCTTTTGTTTCAATACTTTAACCAAGAAGAACATGAGAGTTTATGTACAAACAATAATTTTTGGCCTAAACTAAATTTTATGGAACCCTCATATCATTTATTATATTTCATTGGGTTTGGTAATTACCATAAAAAAATATAGAACCAAAAAATGGATTTTTCTTCATGTTATTCTAGGGTATTTATTTAAATTGATCTCAATTTTTCATTATTATACAAATTTTATCATTCTACCTCTGAAGATAATATCACTTTTGAGATTCAATATGTGAAATTTCTGGAATTCTATATTGATTTTTAATATGATGGAAACCTTCTAGAAACAAGTCTCTAGATTGAAATTTTATCATTTCATTTCATTTGTGGGTTATATCCAAAATTTATGATAGAATAATAAAAAAGTAGTGTAGGACTGGATCCTCAAGCCACTATCACGAATGAAATGCTGATAAAATACTGACAATTCTCCACTAGAATGATGGTAAGTAAATGGGTTTTTGGAAGATAATTATTCTTCCAGTTCTTGTCATGAATTATAGTATCATGTTATCCAAGAATATGGAGAATTGAAATATTTTATATATGGGCCACATTTTCAGGATGGGGGTGCAAGAAACTACTTATAGGCTCTATAAATAGGTAGGTGTAATATAATACTCTACATGTCCTCTAGAAACATAAAGAAGATGTGGGATTTATCATTGAAGACATTTCCTCCCAGAGGAGGGTTAATGATTCTATTTAGGCTCTGAATTCTCATGTGGCTCTATGAGTGTGGGGAGCACTAATTAAAACAGCTGATATAGTTTCTTGTGACTATGTTACTATGGGTACATAGATCATAAAGGAATATAACAAATAGTGGAGTTAAAATAACATTAGTTAGGGGGATTAGTCATTCATGGATAATAATGAATCTCCATAGTAGATTTAATCCCTTAACACTATTTAAAACTGTATGTAATTATACAATGATTTATTTTCATCAGCCCCTATTAAGAGGAAAAGGTAATGGATGTAAAATTCACATTTGAATACCATAATGTAAACTAGATATAGATATTGGTGGATAAAGGTTAAAGGTAATTATTTTATTCTATAGGATGATGAATCTAAATGCAATTATAATAAATATAATTCTTTTGGAATTAATTAATAAATGATCATAATTTTTTTTTGATATTCAATGTCGGAATATTTTCTTATCTAACCCCATTAATTTAATTTTTCTGATTTTATTTTTCCATTTAATTAGTTGTTTTTCTTCACTGTTACTAGTAATAAGAATTTATTTTATTGAAAATAAATTAAATATAAAATTAGCCGCTCTAAATGAAAAATAATCCAAATATAAATAAAATTTACTCTAGACAAAAAAATACATTGAATGAACCTATATAAAAAATATATCCATTTTGGATTTTATGATCCCATAATCATGGAGAAATAATACAAACCACTATATGGAAGATAGAAGAAAATAAAGGGGATACTAAAAACCAAATTATTATTTTGAAAAAATTATTATTTATAATTATGTAATCATAAATATAAAATTAATGTTATAAATAAAAATATATACATATTATTTTTATATAAACGAATAATGAACTTAATTTTTTATTGGTAATTAGTGTAGTTCTAACATAGTATATGTTTGAGTTAAGGGTTTTCTTATTTCAATTTTCATTTATTTTTGTATGATTTGTAATGACCCGTTAATTATAATTGGCTTGAGAGTACAACGAGTCATTACTAGGCCTTAAGCGACATCCCCAGGACACCAAAAGTTTGCAATAAATGCGGAAGGGTTTCAAATACATGTTTGGGGATGATTTACCCTTTATGAAATAACCCATAAACCAACCAAGCATAACCAAACATTCACTATATGATGCATGAACAGGTTGAAGACCAACTCATGTATTACCAAGAGATAACTACACTGTTCCACAAACCAATACATAACCACCACAATGTCAAATTACCAATCGAAATAATAAACAAAAGACCCAAAACAAGCCAAGAAACCACCACGGCTCCACACCGAGCTCCATGTGACAATCACCACCACATCTCCCTAACATCACCATGAACCACGAGTAATGATATTCTTTACCATTACCTATTTCTGATAATACAGCATCTGTAAAAGCACCAAAGTGCCAAAGAATGGGTGAGTATAAAACTCAATAGGTTGTCCCCAATGACTTCCCTACTCACACCACTAGGATGGAAGAGTTAGCCACATTTATATAAAAAATATTTATATAAAACATTTCTCAAAAGTAGTTTATAACTAAATATAAACATGTTTCTAAAACCATTCATAACCAAAGGCATTCCAAGAGCAATTGAAACAAATTTTCCAGAAAATTATTTTTCCAAAACATTAACCAATCAAGATTTTTAACCATTTCACAATGTCCCTTTTTGGCATACCCAACCATTTCCACAAACCCATGCAACCAACCATGCATGCTACCTGGAAGAGGGGAGAATCTCTAACCCTTATCCATACCAACCATGATGGGGGAGACGTATTACCCTTATCCAACCTAAATGCACATGAATGCTTTGCGGGGGAGATCCCTAACCCCCATCCATCCTGACACAGATGGGGGAGACCCCTAACCCTTATCCTTCCTGAATGCAATATGAATGCTTGACGAGGGAGATCCCTAACCCTTATCCATCCCAACACTGATGGGGGAGACTCTTAACCCTTATCTATCCTGAATGCAATATGAATGTTTGAAGGGGGAGAGCCATAACCCTTATCCATCTCAACATTGATGGGGGAGACTCCTAACCCTTATTTGTCCCACATTCCCAAGAACAAACACAACCATCTTGTCAAAAACCAAGTGTGTTCAACAAATTCAAACCATTTCAATGCATAACCATTTCAATTCCAAATCATTTCAATAAAACTACCTTTTTATTGAAAACCAAATCCATCCATGTCATTTCAGTCACTAACCATTTCAATAAAACACCCTTTTTATTAAAAACCCATTTTTCATCAATCCATATACAATTTTTGAAAATATATAATTAAAAATCCACATTTAAAATTCAACAAGACAAATCACATTACTAAAAAATTAACCAAGAATTCCCAATCCCATCAAAACCATTAATCATAACTAAAGATGTTTTATTCTATAATTTTCACAATCAATTCCATTAAAATAATCCAATTTGAATCTATGAAAATCAATTCTAGTAGGAAGAGTTGATATTGAATCCTCCTACCTCAATGGTTTTGATGAAAACCCTAACAAATAGAGAACACACCAGAAAATCATGCTGATTCACCATGGATCCTCCTTAGATCTGTTCACCTAACACAACCAAGACCAAATATCATCATATTTCGAATCCACCCACTTAGATATACCCATAACGGGCGTAGACATATCAAACTGAGAGAATAGGAGAAGTAGATCTAAGTAGATCTGAGAAACCAAACATGAACGACAAGGACGCCCATACAATGCTTGAAACAGAGCCATGCGTATCGAGGTTTGATAGCTATTATGGTATGAGAACTCCACTAAGGGTATAATATCCTCCCATGAGCCACCAAAATCCATTACACAAGCCCGCAACATATCTTCCAATGTTTGTATCGTCCTCTCGGATTTCCCATCCGTCTGAGGATGATACGCCATGCTCATAGTCAACTGAGTTCTGAGGGCTTACTGTAATGATTTCATAAATTATATTTGAACCTTTGATCTATATCCAAGAATATAGAAACTGGTACAAAATGCCCCTTTACCACTTCTTGGATATATATTTTTGAATTATCTTCCACCATATGGGTTTAAGGAATAAGGATGAAATGTGCCGACTTGGTTAGATGATCCACTATCACCCAAATGGCATCATGTTTCAAAAATATTCTTGGAAGACCTGTCAAAAAATCCACAGCTATGTGATCCCATTTCCACACTAGGATATGTAACGATGGTAAAAAACCAACTGGTCTCAGATGCTCTACTTTAACCTGCTGACAAGTTAATCACCAAGAGACGAACTTGACCACCTTTCCTTTCATGTCACTCCACCAAAACTACATCTTCAATGCCTTATATGTCTTCTGTGTCCCTGGGTGTACATCCCATATTGAATGGTGGTATGAAAGAAGGTGTTGTTCCTGAAAAACCATAGGTAGAACCATCTGATCTCTGAAACAGAAAAATGAACCCCCATCCTGTTTCAAGCCATCAATGGTCTCCCCACCATTGATATTTGAACATACAACCAGACATTCTGCATCAGATGTTTGTGCTTCTTTGTTAATATTTACTAAATCCGGAACAAGTGTAGATTGAAAGAAAACTACAACATCACCTCGGTATTCACATTCCACATGCATGTCGACTAAGACCGACATCAACTGCCATTCATTTTATGCTTCTTTCGCCAACTGAGCATATGAATTTCAACTCAATGAATCCACAACTGAATTCCCTCTTCCTGGTGAGTACATCAAGTCAAATTCAAACATCTGAAGATACTCCATCCATCTCGTTTGCCTCATATTCGAATCTCACTGTCATAAAATGTGTTTCATGCTTTTCTGATCCGTAAACACAGTGAATTTCTCACCAAGGAGATAATATCTCCATGTTTTCAAATCATGGACAATTGTAGATAACTCCAAATCATGTGTTGGGTAATTTTTCTCAGGCACCCTCAACTACCTTGAGCCATAAGAAACCGCAAGGTCTCCTTTCAAGAGAACACAACCCAAACCTATTCCCGAAGCATCACAATAAGCCACATACCCATATCCTGATTCAAGAAATATTAAGACGGGTGCCGATGTAAGACAAATGTTTTGTTCCGGGAAAGACATCTGACATTATTCTGTCCATTGGAATGGTGCATTCTTCTTTGTCATAGCCATCAATGGTGACAATAATCGTGAGAAATCACACACAAAGTATCAGTAGTAACCAGATAGACCCAAAAAACATTATACCTCAAACACATTCTTTAGTGGTTTGTAAGAGATAACAGATTCTATCTTTTTAGGAACAACAGAAATTCCATTCTCAGAAATGACATGGACAAGGAAACATACTTCCTATAACCAAAAAGGACACTTTGATAATTTGGAATACAAATGATGTTCTCTCATGATTTTTAACACTATTTCCAGGTGCACCTCATGATCAGCCCTTGTCTTTTTATACACCAAGATATCGCCGACAAACACCACAACCAAAGTATATAGATATCGTTGAAATAACTGATTCATCAAATCCTTGAAGACTGCTGGTGCATTCATTAGACTAAAAGGCAGACTACATATCTGTAGTGGCCATATGTGCTTCTAAAAGCTGTCTTTGAAATATCCTCCTTTCGAACTCGCAATTGGTGATATCATGATCGCATGTAAATATTGGAAAACCACTGAGCTACCCTTAATTGATTAAAAAGACCATCTATGCATGGAAATTGATATCTATTCTTTATAGTAACTTGGTTAATCTTATGATAATAAACACACATCTGAAGAGTTCCATATTCCCTTTTCATGAAAAAAACCACAGAGATGTACTTGGTTGAATGAAACCCATGTTTTCTAGCTCCTCTAATTGCAATTTCAATTCCTAGAACTTTGTTGGTTCCATCCTATAAGACAGAAGGGAAATAGGGCTGGTCCCCAGAAGGATATCAATCATAAATTCCACTTCCCCTATAGGAGGTAACCCTGAGATGTTAATGGGAAAGACATCTGGAAATTGATCCACAATAGGTGGAAAACAATTTTCCTCAATCTAATCCATCAATGCCAAAGTTAATGCTTCCAGTTGGTAAGAGACCTCTCCCACCATTGGTGCCAAGAATCTCATTTTTTATTTCATTACCATCCTCTATCCTCTAAAGTGATGATTGATACTGTCCTCAGTCGTGTAACTAAACTTTCTCCTATAACAGTTGATGTGAGCCTTAACCATTATCAACCAATCCATACACAGGATTACGTCATAGACATCCAAGTCCAACATCGAGAAGTCTCATTTTAACTCAGCTCCATCAATAGTTATAGAACATGCTCTACACACAATGTCTTGACGTTCTCTTTCACCAAGAGGTGTTTTTAGTTTCAAAACAGAAGGCATCCTTTCCAGTTTTAAACATAGAATGTCAAAAACACTAGAAGAAATGATGGAATGTGATGCACCAGTATCAAATAGAACTTGCACAATGGTAGAATTAAAATTAATTGTACCTCTCACCGTAGATGGTCCAGCCTGATCATCGACCATCATCTTCTCAGCTCCATAAAAATTGCTTCGTCGCTGCATTGTTCTCCTTGTTGCCTTGCTGAGAATTCCCTGGTTCAGGATTAATGGTATTTCGAGAATCTCCATGGCTAGCGCTATTATGCTGACGAGACTGATTTTGTTGTCCACGTCCTATCAAAGCATATGATGCTTCTAATTCCTGAGGAGTGTCACACTCCCCGACCTCGGTGCATTCCTACAATTTCACTGTATATGCCACATCTTCTTGCAATTGTGACATGATATAGGTTGTGCCTTACAATCTCACCTTTTGTGGCCAAGTGAATCACATTGAAAACAACCAACTTTTCTTTGGGGTCGTGGAGGAAGGTTCACTGATCCCGCCCTCTTGTTCTGATTTTCACTCGCACCATGGAAATAGGTATCCATTTTCCTCTTGTTCCCAATGGTTGAGTTCCCACCATTTCTTTTAGGTATCATCATTCCTCCTCCTATAGAGCCTGAGATATCACGTTCAGCAACAGTCTCTCTGTTCTCCATCTTTGTATAATCAATAATACAGAGCATCAAAATCTACGATCAAATCTCCTAACTTAGCCCTGATTCAAAGATGTGTTCCTTCAACAATGCACTTTCCGCAACCTCTTGTGAAAAATAGACTAAATTCAAAAATTTATCCAGATACTCTGTGACATAGATACACTCTTGATTCAGGTTGAAGATGTCCATCATTTTCTAGATCTTGAACATGTGAGGATATAATTGTTTGTTGAATAATTCTTCAAAATATTCCCATATAAGGCCTTCATCCAATTTAGCATGTACTACTAAATCCCACCATTAACGTTCAAGATCTTCAAGCATATAAGTCACCAACTTGACCTTGAGATCTGATGGTGTGTCGATGAAATCAAAGTTAAAATTCATCATTCATATCCACACCTCCGTATTTTTGAGTTCAGCATCTCCTCGAAAGTTTGGTGGATTCTAGTTCGTAATCTAAATGGAATGATCCACATTCCTTGGTTCATTCCTTTGGTTCCCCATATCCAAAGCATGAAAAGCCTGGACAATACTCTGAACTTGCTCTTGGTTCACACGTGATTATGGTGTAACCACATTCTCTGCAGCCTCTTCGATATTTGTTTCGACGATGCCTACTGGGTGTCATTTTATAAACCAACAACATACTCTTTCAATCTCACTCTCTAGCAATTGATGTCTTAGCATTCAAATTCTACCACATCATCTATCACAAAATTGTTTTTCCAAAAACAACATTTTTCCATGTTCAACCATTTTTGAAAGCATTCAACATGATTTTTGAAATTCAAGCCATTTTAAAAATACACTAAATACCCTGTTTTCAAAATCTTTCACTTGAAAACAATTTTTGCATTTTTCAAAAATTCACACCTTGTGAAAAATACTTAAACATTCCTCACAATGAGATATGAAATCCTTGTGTGAAGTTATTCCTCTACAATGAATGTCATACTCATATCATTGGCTAAACCCATGATAATGAGATTTATAGCATTCTAGATGTGTATCCTAAACACTTATGTACCCAACTCCCTGGTAACATGAAGCTCAGCATAAACGGGTTAGCTGCTTCCTTTTATGCTATACCTTTCAATTTTAGACAATCCAATTCATGTCTTAGATTTCGACCCAAGGAATAGACAAGAATGAATTTCAACTGCATAACCAAGAACAACGATTACTACATGTTAGGAAATGACCAAACAAGCTGATACCCTTTGTAATGACCTTCAAATTCCCATTGTATTGAGAGTAAAGAATGTGATTACTAGGCCTTAAGCAATATCCCCAAGACGCCAAAGTTTGGAAATAAATGCCTAAGTGTTTCAAATAAAAGTTGTGGGATGATTTAGCATTTAATAAATAACCCATAGACCAACCAATCATAACCAAAAATTCACTATATGATGCAAGAAAAAATGAAATACCAATTCATGCTTTACCAAGAGAGAACTACACTGTTCAACAACCCAATAATATAACCAAAACAATAACAGAGCACTAAGAGTAAGAAAAAGACCCAAAACAATCAAAGACAAAACCACGACTCAACATCATGCTTCATGTACCAAGCACCACCACATCTCCCAAGCATCACCAAAAACCACGAGTAATGAGATGCTTTACCTTTACCTCTATCTCCGAACACGAAATCTGAAAAAGAACCAAAGTGCCAAAGGAGGGGTGAGTATAAAACTCAGTAGGTTTTCCCCAATGACTTCCCTACTCACACCACTAGGTTAGAAGAGATAGCCACATTAATTTAAAAACAATTTATATAATAATTTCTCAAAATCAGTTTATAACTAAATATAAACAAGTTTCTAAAACCATTCATAACCAAAGGCATTCCAGGAGCAATTGAATTTTTTTCCATTAATTCATTTTTCCATAAAAATAACCAAACAATCTTTTGAACCATTTCACAATGTCCCTTTTTGGAATACCAAACCATTTCCACAAACCCATGCAACCAACCGTGCATGCTACCTAGAAGAGGGGAGAAGACCTAACCCTTATCCATCCCAACCATGATGGGGGATACTTCTTACCCTTATCTAACCCAAATTCATATGAATGATTGAGGGGGGAGAGACCTAACCCTTACCCACCCCAAAACACTGATGGGGGAGAGCCCTAATTCTTATTTGTCCCTAAATCAAAATGAATGTTTGATGGGGAGATCCTTAACCCTTATCTATCCCAACACTGATGGGGGAGACTCCTATCCCTTATCCTTCCCGAATGAAATATGAATGATTGACGGGGGAGAGACCTAAACCTTATCCGTCCCAACACTAATGATAGAGAATCCTAACCCTTATCTATCCCACATGCCCGTGAACATACACAACCATGATGTTAAAAACCAAGTGTGTTCATCCAATTCAAACCATTTTAATGAATAACCATTGCAATTCCAAATCATTTCAATAAAACTCCTTTTTTATTGAAAACCAATTCCATCCACGTCATTTCAATCTCAAAACATTTCAATAAAACACCCCTTTTATTGAAAACCCATTTTTCATCAAACCATCTACAATTTCAGAAAATCCATAATTTAAAATCAGCATTTTAAATTCAACAAGACAAATAAATTTTCCAAACAATTCACTAAGATTTCACATTCTAATCAAAACCCGAAATAATCACCAATGAAGATTCATTATATGCTTTTAACAATCAAATCCATTCAAATAAACCAATTTGAATCTAATCCAATCAATTCTAGAAATAGGAGTAGAGTGTGAAGACTCCTACCTGAAAGGTTTTGGAAAAAACCCTATCAAATGGAGAATGCACAAGAAAACTGGGCCGATGGGAGAACCCTCCTTGGCCTTAGGAGAACCAAAATCCCGAGTTAGGGCTGCATAGGAAGAAAAAATGAGCAACATAAAGGCAAAAACAAGTGATATCCCCCTTTATAGGATCTCATTTAAGTGGCCGCGTAGTAATTTCACATGGTTTTAAAAATCGTGCGCTAACTGTGCATTAGCTACTGCCTCGACCACCCTTCTTACACGGTTTGGCCACATGGTTAGAAAAACCTTGCGCTGACCGTGTGGAAGCTAATGCCTCCAAGACCTACTATGCACTTTTGGGCCGCACGGTTTAGACAAATTGTGCATCACCCGTGCGACTTCCCCTTTTGCCTCAAAACATCATTCCATGTTCTCCCGAGTCTCCCAAACATCATACTTAACATTAAAACCACAAAAAGCATCAAGAAAGGGTTTCAAACCAAAAAACCGGGGGTACTACATGATTCATATTCATCAGTTGTTTTATTTTTTTTATTGTTCATATACTACCCAAGAATATATTTTAGAATAATATTCATTAAATTTTAATTATTTATGAGACCATATTTTTAAATGAGGTTTCATCCCAATGTTAATAATGTTTTAAGGGTTATATTAGAATCTAAAATTAAAAACATGTTAATATATGAATATGTTTCTATTAAGATGAATTTTAAATTATTTTTCTATAATACCCCCATTAATTTTATTTTCTTGTATTAATTAATGTGTTTTTCATGTCTTCGTTTTATTTCGTCTTCATTTGGATGCCAATTTACCTAAAAATATTCTTGAATTATTTTTCGATGTTGTGTATTCATTTCAACTAGGAATATTTCTCTTACATGTTCAAATTCAATATATAATTTTATATATTTCATTATAAATACTTATATAATTTATTAACATCATTTTATATTTTACATTAAATTATTTATAGAAGATTGAGAGGAATTTTTTCAACATTGTCATCACTGGTAAATTTTTATTATCTTTTATTTTCATTAAATATGTGTCAAATATACATTTATAAAACCTTTTGAATAAATTATTTTTCACATAAATTTTATTTTATTACTTTTTGAATATTCTTATACATGTATTAATTATTATAAAATTAATTATTATTTTAATTTTTTTATAAAAAATATACATTGAATTAAAATTTCTCAAAAACATAATAGGTATTAATTCATTATTTTTATGTAATTTTTTAATGATCATAAAAACAGTTTTTTTACTATGGAAACATAACATAATATACTTTATGCATCACTAGATATATGATCTAATGATAACATTAATCAATTTTCTATGTATGAATTTTGATCATGTTTCATGGAAAAATTAATAAAACCAATTCATTTCTCAAAGGTTAGCTAATATCATACGGGATTGGGAATTTTTTCATGTTCTTATAGCACACATATGTATTGTTTATAATTATATGATTCTATACAATGAAATATACAAATAATATACTGGTCAATGTTTTCTATCTTATGAGATAAATATGAGACACTAGGTTTCAACTCGAATATAAAATGTTATGGTGTGAGGGTGGATATCCCAAGTACACTATGTGATGCCATAGTGGGTATCCTATTCCATTTTGATATTTTTTTTCTAAAACATGAAATAAGTTATGATTCCAATGTGTTTACCAAATTATTATGTTATAAAAATACAGATGACATATTATCATGAGTCATAATTTTGACGCATGTTTTCATACTATTATGACTAATTTAATATGTTATTCCAAAATCCACATGACATGAATAATGTATTATAGTCAATGTTTTATTTAGTATGATTTCTATATGTTTTGTTTGGGTTCATTTAATTTGATCTCTTACTCACAATATTATCTTATTTTATCTTATAATAGTTACTTGAAATATATTATATTCAACCCTTAATGATCATATGATATCAACCCTTTATTTTTTCAATTTTATAATGACCCATACTTACCATACATTTATATTTCAATTTAAATAGATGAATTTTTGTTACATTACATTTTAATTCATTCGAGAATCACAAAGGTATGATGTCTTTGGAATCATGTAAATATAAACAATTGGATCATAAAATATCTATTGATTATCCCACATATTTTTGCATAACTAGTTCTATTCTTATAAATATCATACGTAATACCATTATTCAAAACCTAAAAAAAGTAAATATGTTAAAAGAGAGAGCTCAAATGCATAGTAGGGAAAAACAAGGTAGACATCAATAATTACATAATCATATCAGGGTATTACGTAAATAATTACCTTAAATTAACATTTGAAAACTATACAATGTTTATCATAGATCATAATACCGATTCATGGAATAAAAGCTAGTATTTCATAATGTAGTAGTTATAGTGTATTAAAAGAACATGATCTACGAGAGAAAAAAATATGAATAAGACATGGAATTTTTCCATATAAATAATCATAAAATAAATGTTCCCCAATAGAAAATGAACATCATCAAGAATATCATAATATAATTTGATCCCTCTATAATAATAAAAAGTAGTCATGGTTATATCCCAAGTCTATCATAATAGAAATTTCCACGTACTGTACTAGGATCTCTCCCCATTCCATTACTATTTATCTCACGAGATATAAATAATTACACAATAAAAATAGAGGAAATTATATATCCCACCTATAAAAATTTCCATGATTTATATATATATATATTCAAAATTAACATATATAATTCACCATATTAGAAACAATAAAAATAAATGGGTTTCCTAAACATTTTATCATAGCATAACCCGTTGTAATTAAATGGTATTCATAATCAACTTTTCATCATTTACATAAACCATAAAATGAATAAAAATAATGATATACATGAATCATATCCCTAATATGTATTATGTAACATATAATAATGAAATAATATATAGAAAACTATTTTTATATATCTATTTATGTATGTCATCTGGAAAATAACCATTTAGTTTCCAAATGAGTTTTTTTAAAAAAGATACACACTTATTATGGGTATATTTTATATTGGAACATACCCCTATAAAATTTCAATGGAGGATTAAAATAAAATATTATTCATGATGGTAAAAAAAATCTATTAATTTAAAAGAACATTAAAAACATTCATTCTATATTTGTCTCTCTAATGTCTGAATTTAAATTGTTTTAAAAATGAAAATAAATTTCGTTTAGATACATTTTGTAAGAAATAAAAATTTGTAAAAATGAATGTAAAATGTCATTGGAGAACTATATAAGAATTTAATATAATTGTTTTTAGAGAAATGTTCAGAGAATATAAATATTCCCCATTGTAGAGTTAAATATAAACAATCCTCAATAATTATGATATTGTGAAATAAAACATTTACCTTGGGTTTTCCTTGCTTCGAACACACTCTAACATCATTTATAATAAATCTAGGTTTAATATACATTAATTGAAATTAATTTTCATAATTATAATATTTAATACGTTCCTTTATAACATTTAAATACCCCCTTTTCAAATTAATTTGTTATTAAAATCATCCTCTCATATTGTTAACTATTTCTTTATATCTTGATTTTTTCAATTGAGTAGTTCCATTATTTTTACATTATCTTAGTTCCATCACTACCCATATATAAATATTTATATATATAAATATGATATAGACACATTTTATTTATGTTTTTAGAAACCCTAATAATTTTTAGAGATGAAAATGAATCACACCGTTAATGTTGATATTAGGTCATATGTAAGCATGGACATTATTTTTCATTTTTTGACAGATTAATTAAATTAAAGTCAAATAATAATTCAAAATTCTATGATATATATTACATAATATATTAAATATATATTAATCAAATAATTTATCAATAATATTAAATTTAAATATAAATTTCAAAAACCAAACTACCTCAGAGATGTGGTAGTTAACACATACTCATGAATAACATTATCATTCCAATGGATATGATGGTTAGTTGGTAGAAATGTTATAATAAGTACATAAGTATAAAGTTTTCATAAATATAAAAATCAAACAATAAACCAATCATTATACATCTTATTAGAAGCTATTGGTAACAAAATAATTGTATGTATATGTTTTGACGATAAGATATACATATGAATGAGTGATACATTCACATCATGTATGATGTGAAATAGGGTTTAAAATGGTTTTTTCATAATCATAATAGAACATTATAAAATTTATGATAATGAATTTATTATGTTACTAGAAATAAAATAGATTTAGAAGAGGTAAATACGAGAAGAAATGAAACTATTTGATTAGGGAAATTAACTCTTCTTTGGAAACGATTCTTTAGATATCCTATACAGGTCTCTGGGATAGAATTTTTGGAAGACTAATACTTCTAGGATCTAGATTTTAGGTTGGTTAGGTAAATAGTAAGAGTTTGGTAAAGTTATATCTCACAATGTGGTTTAATGAATTGAGTGACGAGGTTCCCTTTTCGAATTTAGGAACGTGGTGATTTGGAATTTTCTCAAATGTTTCAATTATAATAAGTTCATTGTAAATCCAAATGCCTAAAAATTGACATTTATTATATGATAATTATTGATAAAATTCTAATTCCATCATGGAATATAATTTATAAATGTCTTGCTATACTTTTAATCCTAATCATTTTGATTAACCCAATCTAACATATTTTATTTTTATATATGGTACAAAATCATTTAATATTAATTTGTTTAAATAATTAGTTATAATGTAAAAATTAGACCATAATTGTTCAGTTTATGATATTTGAAACCATAACAGAAACACCTTGAGATATTTCAATATTTTCATGATTTTTAGATAAAAAAATTAAAAGTTTAAATATTGAGTGTATTCATTTAATTTGAAGTCATAGAATATTGAAAGGGATTTGAATTGAATATATTATTTATACACAACACTAATATGTCATATTCACCTATTTAATTCAAATAACTCTTTAAATAACACAAATTATACCACTTATAACAATTTCAATAAAGTTTATTTTATTTATACATTCATTGAATTAATATACTTTGGTGATGTATTAATATTTAAGGTAATCATATAACACCTAAGAATTAAAAATACATTTACTTCAATAATATAATTTCATTATGAAAAAATCTCAAATAATATTTTTTCATTACCTTTTGTTGTTCCTATCAAGACATATAATTTATATTAAAATTAATAAGAGTTATATTTTTTTATTTATTTGGTTTTAATATTTTTTAAGTAATTTTCAAGGATTATTACCCATTAAAAAATAAATTTTGATACTAGGTTATCAAGAGAAGAATTAACCTCATCCAATATTAATTTATAAGATTAATTATAGAATTATAATTTATTTTATATCAAGATTAACTTAGTTTTCCCTTTACCGAGGTGATAAATTATATAGAAATTAATATTTTTATTAAACAATAATTAATGGTGCCTATTTAAAAATTGTATCATCTTGACTATAAATTAATAATATATAATATATAATTGAAGTCCTTAAATTTGAATAAATTAATTTTTATATTAGTTTATTAAATGTCAGAAACCATATTTTTAGAAAAATATATATTTCTATGCATTAAACCATATTTTTAATAATAATATGAATATAAAAATATTTTTTAAAGTTTTAAATTTTTTTATAAAGTATATCATATAGAACATTCATTAATTTAATTCAAATTATAATTTAATTTAAAATTCATATTGTGATCATAAAAATAAATTTTTCTGAAACCTATTTAAATTTAATTTAGATGATTTTTTATTAATTTTTAATTTAGTGAAAACCATTAATTTATTTTATATATAAATAACAATAATTGTTTCATAATTTATTTAGTTTTATTCATAAACTTCAATCCAATTACTATGAAATAATTATTATTTAAAATAGAAATATATTAATATTAGATAGAGGTTCTTTTAAAGTCTGTGTTGTGTGTAAGAAATCTATAAAATAAAATATATATATATATAATTCAATATTTGGGTGTTAAATTACCCTCCCCAAATTGATTTTTTCACTTTAAATTCATCCCATTGATTCAAATAAAAAAGTATACTTCTTCTTAGTTATATCCTTAGTTTCACACATAGCCTACTTGTAATATCCCAGGTAAATAAAGAAATATGATATTTTCATAGTTATTAATATTTGAGATTTTAATATTAATTTTACGTTAAAGGAGGATTCTATGTTCTAGGGATTACCTAATACAGAACAATGAGATTCTTTGAAATCTTATATTACACACAATGCAGGGTTATACTAAAAATAATTATATAATATTATTTTCAATTTTAGTTAATTCCTAGCCATTGTAAAGGAGGTAATGAACATAACTAATTAAAATATGATTAGACAGGTGTATTAAATGTGTTTAAATTTATCTAATAAAATTTACATGTTAAAAATTTTAATGAATCTAATTTTATTCAAAGATACTTTAATATTATTTAAATTGTTGATTTATTTACTTTTGAGGGTGAACCCCCTTAAATATAGTTTTGTACAATTTTATATGTTATATTTGAAAAAAAATGGTCTTCATTACAATCGCGACATCAAATTTTACTTTGGGTAAATTTTTGATATTTTTTTGATAAAATGAAATTTTTAATGAATATTGAAAAACAATTTATTTTAACACAAAGCTGCATTTTAATCTAACTTATTAATAATGTTATGTTATATTTTTAATTGTTTTTAAAGTTTAATTATATTATTTTTTTACCATTTAATCATATCTTGGTCATTGGAAGTAATTTCACTATAAAATTGGACATAAACAAGTGTCAATCTTATGACAGTAGTTATTTCTTAAAAACAGAGGTTTTTTTCAACGGGAATTAATTTTAAATTAATTTCTGCCTTTTCTGTGATTTAATTTGGAAAAATATATTCTATATTATGAATCAGGAGGTCCAAATTTTGTAAATAGTGAACTTTAATTTTTAGACATTATTAATATTTATTTCGGTTAATATTTTATTTAACATGGTTAAATGGTAAATTTGGAAAATACTGGTAAAAACATAATATTATAAAAATATTAAATTACACTAAAATGTGTCCTAATCATATTGGTTGATACATTTCTGACCATAGTCAATCTTGGGTCTATTTTTGGACCCCATAGAGCTAATAGGGAGTGATAATGAAACATTACATTAATTAATTTAATGTAAAGAAAAATATGACTTAAAGTTATATATTTTAGTAAATCAATTGTTACATGGGGTTATATTAGTTATCTATTAGACTATAAATATTCATTTTAAAGGTAAAAATATTTCCTATGTGATGGTATTTGTTTTATAATTATTAGACATTATATAAGTAATATTATTTATGACACAATAATGATGCGTGTTTACATCATTAATTTAATATTTAAATAAATAAGATTATAAAAATTATAACAATATCCCAAACCAATATAATTCTTATTATATGATTTCATTTCTAACATTATCCAAATTATATTCAACCTTAATGATTTTTGGTATTTTGGAAACTGATAATAATTATATAATAAAAAAATATTTTCCAACATTCCTAAAGAGCCCCTCCTCCCCCTTATAAAAAGTCCTCACCTCTAACCCATTAATCAAACCTCTCAAGACCCTTGTATCAGCCTACCAATTCCCTATTAAGCTCCCTAAATCCCTATCCTCCTCCTAGAATCCTTACTTTAGGAAAAAGGCACTTCAAGAAATCCTTTTGGTTCCATCCAAAGGGAGTTACCCGATTTAATGGTAATATCTTCTCTTACGTTCATTTCTTCTATTTAACTACTCCAACCACATAAAGTCTCTTTATTCCTTAATTTTATAAAACAAATTATTATAAAAATACTAGGTTTTTATTATGAGAATTATTGTAACTAAAGTTACACACATCTCCGTCTAATGGGTAAAGAACATATTATTTCTGTGGATAGTGAACTATTGTCTCACGAAACGATAATTGTTCAATATTATTCTACCACATCATGTGGTTAACATTAAGATGGAACTTTATTTATATGTGATATATATTATATTTATATTCTCTACGTACATCTTTAATTGTCATGTATTTCATTCCATTATGGTTTCTATAATGGGTAAATGCGACAATTTCATCTGAGAAAGTGCAGACTACCGGCCTCTCAGAGTGATATGACTCATTCATGCCATAAGTGGAACATATAAGGGATAGAGTTACATATATTATATATTATATTATTATGGAATTATAATATACCTTTTTATAATTAACTTTTCATTCTATTAATTACGAAATAGAGATGAAAGTAGCCTTCATGTGTACGTACGACTTACCGTCTCCATGAACGATGCATTTACTTTCTTATCATAAAATGTTATGTACTTTTATAAATAAATATATATACTGGATATATATGATATATATGATATATACATAATGAATATCATTCTGGAGAAAAAGGAAATTTGACCACATGAAAAACATGTAATTATAAGAAGTTCATTATTGACTCAAGTACCAAATATCGAAAAAACAAACATTTTTAACTTAAACGATTACATAATGTTTATTGAATAGTAATAATAAATATAAATGATATAATAATCTTGAAAAATGTTCTTAATCAAGTAAGAATAAACATTAGTTTATTATTCAGGAGATTAAAGAATGAACGGGTCAAGTCAGACTAGAGGTGAATTACTTCATCTCAATCTCCTTTGATTGAGGCATATATGGATTTCCACATGAATTTCATTTATAGGGTTTATAAAACCCATTTAATTTTCATTTAATTCAAAGGGAATATTTTTCTATGATGAATTTCACTAAAAGTAAAGAAATAATTATTCTTTTTAACATAGCGGTGACAAAGTCCATTCCTCCACCAAGAGTATTATTTGATATTTGGCATCATTAACAAGATAAAATGTTTCAATATATTTATATGATATAGTAGGATTGAAATGTGGAAATGTTATATTTAATTTATATTTTTTTATGTGTCATGCATATGTTATGGTTCATGGGAATTGTTACGTATATGTGTGGTAATGTGATAATCCTTGGGCAGATGAGCCCGGTATATCTCTCCAATGCATTATGTAATGTGATGGAAGAAAATATGAATGTTTTTCATAATAGATTTTGGGAATGTACTGTGATGGGTATTACAAATGTTACTCTCTATGTGGAAGTGAAAACTATAATGTAATTATGTTATGGATGCCACAAGTTAAAATTATGATTTGTGATTACTATGTGTTATACATAAATCTTATGATTTCATGAGGTATGTTAAAAAGATTATATCTTTATGAACTAATGATTTCTTTCCTTATTTTATAACCCTTATTGAGATTTTCATGCTCATCCCAAGTTTTGAACTATTTTACATCAGACTTATAGAAGAATAGGGTCAAGGATTGGATCAAGAAAAAGTCATGTTGTCTAAAACATGGAAGTATACATGACTATTTTTGTAGTAGTTTATATTTAATTAAAAAAAATAGAAACTAAGTTGAAGTGTCTACATTGAAATTTTTGAGATGTAATGTAATTGGTATGGCTAAATTCTATAAAACTCTAAACCTAAAAGATTCCCAATTTGTATTATCCATTTAATTCAAGATTATGTAATTTTTTAACGCCGAGACCTTATAGTTTTTATCAAAGGTCGGTTTAGAAAACATTTATAATTAGAATATCATTAAATTAATATCCATAAAATAATTCATGTTTATATTAAAATTATAGCGAATTTACAAATTAACATGTTTCTTTTCCTAAGATATTTTTATGTTCAGAATGGTTATCAACAGAGGAAACAGGGCAGCAATGATGGGACGACATCAGGAGGAAGTCAACCTTCCAAAATCAGCATCCCGAGGTGGTTGGAATCAAAACTGAATATTTTTTTGCGGTGATAGAACAGTTGAATCAAGATATAAATGGCGGGGTGTCCATTCACGAGATCATACAGATCAACAACAGAGGAAGATGTTAGTAGTGGAGAATTTCCCGAGGAATAATCCCCCATCATTCAGAGGTTTATTTGACCCTGTTCTTGGTGAAGGGTGGATTAAAGAACTAAAATTGATTTTTTATGTCTTGGGGTGTTCAGAACATCTAATATGGTGTCTTTTTTTTCATCGTCTTGATGGTGAATCCGATCAGTTGTGGTAGATGGTGATAAATATCAGCGATAGTGAGGAGATTGTTACTTTTGATTGGTATGATTTTAAAGGCATGTTTCTTGAGAAATATTTTCCTATATTGGTTTATGTAAGGATGGAAAAAACAATTCCTGGAATTGACGTAGGAAGATGACTCATAGGCTATTTATGAAGAAAAATTCACTCAACTAGCATGGTATGCTCTAAATTTCATCTGAGATCTTGATAGTAAGATAAATCTATTTTACTCAAGACAGAATCCGTAATATCAAAGAGATTTGGCCTCTAGTGAATTCAAAAGATATGATAAACTTGTCAGATGTGCTGAGAAGGTAGAAATGCAGTTGTTCAATGATCAAGTTTTCTTTAAAATACAATAGAATAAGTGGTCGTTGTGGAATATGAAAGGAAATAACTCTTAAAAAAAGACTAATGGTAAGAAATATTAGTTTACATTTTGTGAAAATTATGGTAGAAATCATGTTGGGGAATGTCTTTTGAATTCTGGTAAGTGCAACCGATGTGGTATAATGGGACATAATGCTTGTAATTGCACTGAAAAAGATCAGGGTAATGGTAAGACAAAGTCTGATTTACAATCAATAAAATGTTATAAGTGAAATTAAATGGATCATTATGAACCTGAGTGTCCAATGAAGAACACAACTGAGGGAATGTAGTTAGGCTATAAGTAGAAATGGGCGGTGAATTAATTTGAAACTACTTTAGCAGATGTTGGGCCATCAAATGATGTGGTATCGGGTATACTATTTGTTAGATCAGATTATGCCAATGTGTTGTTTGATTCAAGGTATTCCCATTTTTTATTTCTGAAATGTTTTCAAGTAAATTGGGTATTCCATCTAAAGATATGAATCCTTAGATTATGGTAAAAAAACCTGGGAGATTTTTGATACAAAAAGAAATTATAAGAACCATTCTTTCCTTGAGTGTGGAATGAATCTACCAAAAACCCTTATTTTTTCCCCTCATGTAGTGTTTTATGTTATTTTGGGTATGGATTTGCTTTCTGTTTATCATGATACGATCGACTACAGACCTAAAGAGGGTTCTTTTCACATATTAATGAAAACAAAGGAATTGTTCTTATTAATCATGTTCTAGTGGTAAAGGAGTAACTTGATGATTTTTTAAATGAGTTTCATGGTATTATACCTTATCGACAAGTTGAATTTACTATTGAATTAGTTTCTGTTGAAAATCCAATTTCAATACCCCCTTATCGAATGGCTCAAATTGAAGTTTAAAAGTTAAAGAATCAATTTCAAAAGTTGTTAGATAAAGGTTTAATTCTACCTAGCACAAAACCATGTGGTACTCCTATCTTGTTTGTTAAAAAGAAATATGGTTCAATAAGAATTTTCATTGATTATAGAGTATTGAATTACATCACTATAAATAAAAAGTATACTTTTCCTCAAAACAATGATTTGTTTGATTAGCTACTTGGAGCACAGTATTCTTCAAAGATTTTTTTGAGGTCAGGGTAATATCAGCTGAAAGTAATGCAAGCAATGATTCCAAAGACCACTTTTGGTAATAGATATGGCCATTATGAATTTGTGGCTTTGCCTTTTGGTTTAACCAATATACCATTTGTATTCACTGAATTTATGAAGATAATTTCCATGAGTTATTTGATATGTTTGCGGTTGTGTTCATTAATTATATTTTGGTTTATTAAAAAGTATATATGAACATGAAAGTCATTTAAGTTTTATCTTGAAAACTTTAAATGAAAATAAATTATATGGGAAATTCATAAATTGTGAGTTTTGGTTACAAATAATATCATTCATTGGTCACATTGTTTCAAAAAATGGAATAACTGTTGATCCTGCTAAAAAAATTGGTTGAAGAATGGACATTCCAAAGATATATAACTGAGATCTATAGTTTTCATGGTTTTTAGGTTATTACCTAAGGTTTGATGAAACTTTTTCATGGTTATCTACCCCTAAAACTATGTTTACTCGAAACGTTGTTATGTTCATTAGGAAAAAATAATGTGAAGATTGTTTTCAGGAATTGATAAAATGATTGGTTAATGTTCCTGTTTTCAAACTACCTTCCCAAAATGGGGAGTTTGTTATCTATAGTGATGCTTTTTTGAATGGAAGAGGTTGTTTCCTAGTGCATAATGATAAGGTAATTCCTTATGCTTCATGTTAGTTGAACCCTCATGAGTTAAATTAACTTACAACTGATTTGGAATTATCTTCTGTTGTTTTTTGCTTTAATAATTTGTAGTCATCATTTGTATGGATTAAACTGTGAAATATATACATATCAAAAATGTTTGAAGTATATATTAACTGAAATGGAATAATACATGAGATAAAGGAAATGGTTGAATTAATTAATGATTATGATGTCACAATTCATACATATCATGGAAATGAAAATAAAGTGGTTTATTCTTTGAGTTGAAAATGTAATGAAACATTAACCTTATTATGTTTGGAACAATATCCTTTGATTTTTAATTTGATGAAATTTGGTATTGAAGTTGTTGGTGCAGGAAATTCCCCTGTTTTGTTTCAGGTGTCAGTGAAATCACCCCTAGCAGATTGAATTATGAAAGCGTAGAAGGATGATAGAGAGTTGCAGAAAAAGGTAGAGTTGGTTCAGAATGGTATGTTTCCTGATTTAAACATTGTTAATGGTTAGGTTTTTAGATTTTGGAAGAAATTATGCATGCCTTGTGATTCACAGTTGTAGAATGAGTTATTATATGATGCTCATAGTTCTCCATTTTTAGTTCATTTTGGACAAAACAAATATGTACAAAAATCTTCGAGAGTATTAGTGGTGGAATGGAATGAGAAGCGATATTTTGGATTTTACTGTGATGTGTTTGAATGGTCAGCAGGTTAAAGCAGATCACCAGTTATCGAAAGGGATGCTTCGGCCTTTTTGGGTGCTTGAGTAAAAATGGGAAAACATATCCATTGAACTCATTATGGGGTTACCAAAGAAATCTCGAGGAAATAATGCACTCTAGTTTATTGTTGATCGATTGATTAAATCTTATCATTTCCATCCTATATGAGATAATTTGTCTTTAGATCAACTATCTTGGTTGAATGTTAAAGAGATAGGTAGGTTTTATGGAGTTCCCCTCACCATTGTATCTGATCATGTTCCATGTTTAATTTTAACTTTTTGAAAGGCCATCAGAATTCATTAGGTAGTGAAATAAATTTTAGTAAATATTTTCATCCTCAATCACATGGGTAGTTAGAATGAACAATTCAGACATTGGATGATATTCTACGTGCTTGCTCAATGGATTACTAGGGATGTTTGGACCAACATCATTTTTTTGTATTATTTTCTGATAATAGAAGTTTACATTCTAGTTAACATATGTCTCCATTTGAGGCATTATTTGGGAAGTAGTGACGAACTCCAGCTTTTTGGGATGAAGTAGGTGAAAGGAAGTTGATTGGACTAGAATTTATAGAAGAGATGGTAGAAAAAGATCCATTTATTCAGAAGCACATGAGAATAGTTTAGAGCTGGTATAAAATCTATTCAAATTACTGGAGGAAGGATCGTTCATTTGAGATAGGTGATCATGTCATTCTCAAAGTCTCTCTATGGAAATGTGTCATGTGTTTTGGCAAGAAAGGAATGTTGAGTCCGAGGTTCATTGGACCTTATGAAATTATAGAGAATTTTTTATTAGTTGCCTACAGAGTTGATTTACATCCCTGTTTATCCTAGGTATACAATGTTTTTCCTTTTTCAATGTTGTGATTGTATATTCTAGATCGATCTCATGTTTTGGTCCCAGATGTAGTTCAGTTGGAAGAGAATATCTCTTATGAGGAACAACCATTTCAGATTCTTGACTGAAGAGAGAAAGTGTTGCTGAATAAGGAAATTTATCTGGTCAATGTTTTATTGAAAAACCATATTGTTGAAGAGGAAACATGGGAATTTGAAATTGCTATGCGCGGTAAATACCCCCACTTAATTGATATGTGAATAAAAATTTCAAGGGTATAATTTCTAAAAGGGGGAAGGATGTAACATCACAGGTAAATAAATAAATACAATTTCTTCATACTTATTAAATTTTTTAATTAAATATTGATTTTACATTAATGGGGGATGCTATGTTTGATGGCGTACCAGATACGCAACAACGAGTTTCCTTGATATCTTATGTTGCACTCAATGCTGAGTCATATTGAAAAATAACAATATAATATTATTTTAAATTTTAGTTAAGATCATGCCATTATAATGGCGGGAATGATTATAACTAACTACAATATGATTATACATGTTTTTTAGATGTTTTAATATTTATCCAATAAATTTTTGTGGATTAAAATGTTAATGAATATAATTTTATGCATACATTTTCTAATATTTTTTAAATGGTCGATTTATCGACTTTTGATGGAGAACCCTCATTAGATAATATTTTTGTCAATTTTATATGTAATATTTGACAAAATAAAATTCTTCTATAGAATTTGGACATCCATATTTACTTTGGGTAAATTTTTGGTATTTTTGTAATCAAATTATTTTTTTAATGAATAGTCGAAAATATTGCATTTAATTCAAAACTGTCATTTAATCTACATTATTAAGAAATATAGATTATATTTGTAATTGTTTTTAATGCGTAATTATATTATGTTATAATAATTTAATCAAATTTTGGTCATTAGAAGTAATTTGTCTTGGAAAATGGACAAAAACCTGTGTTAGTCTCTTGATTGTTATTACTTCATAAAACACACTTTTTTGTTTGACAATGAGAATTAATTTTAAATTAATTTCTTCCACTTATGTTTTTTGAATTTTCAAATATAGATTAAATATTTGGAATTATGGGGTGCAAATTGTGTAATTAGGTAACTTTTATTTTTTAGTAATTATAAATATTTACTTAGGTAAATATTTAATTTACCATGGTCAAAAGGTAAATCTGGTAAATAAAGGTTAAAAATAATATCATAATAATATTAAATTATGATAACATGTGTCCTAATCCTGTTGGTTGTAACATTTCCAACCATGGGTATCCTTGTTTCAATTTTGGGACGCCATGGAGCCATTTTCTAGTGATAATGACACTTAAAATTATTTAATTTAAAGCAAGGACATAAATGACTTAAACATATATCTTTTAGTAAATCACTTTTTACATGGGGTTTTATAAGGTTATAACTTAAACTATAAAGATTCATTTGAAATATAATAATATTTCTTACATGATTGAATTGTTTTTATAATTTTTAGACATCAAATAAATAAAATTATATATGACACAAAAATGATACATTGTTTACTGCATTAATGAATGATTTAAATAAATAAGATTATAAAAATTAAAACAATATCCAAAACCAATCTAGTTATTATTAGTTGATTTCAATTCTAACAGATTCATCATAACTTAGACTATATTGTGTTTTGGACCATTTGAAATAGAGAATCTTTTTATAATAAAGTAATATTTTCAAACTTTCTTAACGACCACATCCCTCCTTATAAAAATCCCTCACCTCTAACACATTACTCACACATATAAATCCCCATGGATCGTCCAAAACCTACCAAATTTATCTCCCTGCATCCCTCTATTCCTCCTAGAAGCCTTACATTAGGCATAAGGAACTTCGAAAATTCTTTTCGATTCAAAACAAATGGAGTTACCATAATTAATGGTAACGTCTTCTATTAAGTTATTTTCTTATGGTGGGAATTATGATGGAACTATATTTATATTTGATATATATTATATTTATATTGTCTATATTCCTCTTCATTTTTTCTTTATATCACAACTTTATGGTTTCAATAATGGGTATGCGCGATAATTTAATTTGAGGAAGTGTGGACTACTACCACCTTAAAGTGATCCGACTCATTCATGCCATATGTGAAATGTATAAATGATGGAGTTACTGAAATTATATATGATATTATAATGGAATTATAATATAACTATGTATCCTTAATTTCTCATTCCATTAAATATGAAATATAAATGAATGTATAGTTCATGGGTACATACGACGTGCTGTCAACATAAACGGTGCATATCATTTCATATCTCCAAATATTATATACTATTATAAATAAATATATATATATATATACTAGATATATATGGTATATATGATATCTAAATCATGAATATCATTCTGGAGATAATGGTAATTTGACCACATGAACAACATGTAATTAAAAGATGTTCATTTTTTACTCAAGTACCAAATATCGGAAAAAACCCATTATTAATGTAAATGATTAAATAATGATTCCAAAAAATGGTAATAAGTAATATATAAGGAATAAAAATCAGGAAATAAGATCATATGATATTATAAATTTACATTAGTTTATTATTCTGGAGATTAAAGAACGAATAGGTCAAGTTAGACACAAGGTAAGAGACTTCGTCTCAATCTCCTTTCGTTGAGGAAAATTTTGACTTCTACACCACATTATTTTATACGGTGTATAAATCCATTTGAGTTTTCATTTATTTCAAAGGGAATGTTTTTCTATGAAGCATATTTCAAAATGAAAAATAGAAATGTTTCTTTTTAATGTACATAGTGACAACGACCTTTCCGCTGCAGCGAGTATTATTTGATCTTTGGCCTCCTTACCAAGCTGGAATATTTTAAAAGGAAAATAAATACCAAATAATCTTTTAAATATTTTGGTATTGAAAATGGTTTTGATAATGGAATTTTTATGTCAATATATTTAAATAATATATTGTGATTGAAATGTTGAAATGTTAACTTTCCATTATATTTGTTTGATGTGTTATGAATACGTTATGGTTCTTGGGAATTGTTATGTATACAGGTGGTCCGTGACAAACCTAGGGTGGGTGATCCCAATATAGATCTCCAATTCATTGGGTAATGTGATAGATCTAAAGGTGAATGTTTCTCCTAAAAGATTTAGGGAATATCCTATGATGGGTATTCCAAATGTATATCCCTATGATGATGTGAAAACTACAACATAAGTATGTTATTGATTCCACATGTTACCTTTATGATTTGTGATTAATATGAGTTATTTATAAATCTTATAGTTTCATGTGTTATGTTAAAATGAATTTTTTTTATGAACTAATGTTTTATTTCATTATTTTATAACCTTTTCTGAGCTTCTTAGGCTCATCCCATGTTCTGAAATGTTTTTCAAATGATTTAAATGTGAATAGGGTCATGGATGGGATCAAGGAAAAATTTGGCTATCTAAAACATGGAACTTGACATGACTCAATTTTTTCAATAGTTTTTATTTTATTAAAAAATATAAACTGAGTAGAAGTGTCTACAATGTAATTTTTGGAATTTAATTTAATTTTCATGGCCTAATTCTCTAAAACTCTAAACCTGCAAAGATCCTCAAAGTTAATTATCCATTTAATTCAATATCATGTAATGTTTTAAATATGGGTCCTTATACTACTCAAATCTCATGTTTCTCTAAAATTCATTCCCCTTGAAAGTGGCCTTGTTTCATATATATTTCTATCCATAATCATGAATCTATGTCAGTTATTCTTCATAAGGAATATACAGATCTAGATGTAAGAATTTTGAGTTTTGTACATATGAAGGATATTTTATGTACTTTCTCAATAGAAACACATGCAACACGTCATTAACCAAAGATAGATTCTTTGTAATTTCCAACCAAAAAGCTACCATCTGTACATGATCAAGATTTTAAGAAGGCCTGATATACCATGGAATTTAAGAAGACTTATTCCAAAATCATGTCACACAATTATAGGGATATAATCATACAAATATATTATCACCATAATCAAACCCCAGAACATTCCATTGATTTTCGGCGTAACCTTTTTAGTGGAGTATGAGTTTATATTATGTGTTATTAATTCGCTATAACCTTCCTGACCATTTAAAATGTAATATCAGGTTTTAATATCTTTCATTAAATAAATTCATCCCAGAATAATGGAAATATTAATATCATACAATATTGGGATTCATGAGGATCCATCCGAATGATATAGTGAAAGATATATCTGTATGAATATTCTACCAAAGGAAGGTGTAAATCCCTTAAACCATTGAAAACCAAAGAAAACCTCCCTACATTTCTTGTATAGTCATATTGATGATCTCTAACTTACCATATCTTTGAGGATTATAAGAAATGTTGAATTATAATGACCCATAATATACACACAGTGGTATTACTACAATGTTGAATATTATTCATTACAAAATATAACATATACATGATAGAACCATATATGTGTAGTGTATTTAGAAACTAGGAAACAATAACAACTGGTTCATAAGACCACATCATTGTCTCATACATATTTTGTCATAAATAGGCACCTTTTTTAAAAATCATACTTAATACACTTCATCATGACCTGGGGAAAATAAATATATTAAAAGGTGATCTGAGATACCCAGTATGGGTAAACAATGTATATATCAATCATATCAAAATCAGATGATATATGATCATAATATTTGAAAATCCAATGATATATATGAAAGATCTTGATAACATGTCATTAGATAAATCATGAAACTTCATAAAAATCAATCCACAATATCCCAAAAGTCCTAACATAAGACATGAAGTTTTATGGAATACAATTAAAAATATAAAATCATATCATATTAGTGAATCCTAATTTCCAAGATCATCATAGTGGACAATGTCCATTACTAAACCTCGATTACTCATAATTCTAGTCATGTATTATTGAACCGATATCATTTCTCGATCCATCAATACTTATCTAATGAGATATAAATCATTATCAAGTGCATTGGTGTGAGATATTAGTCCAACCCATCTCATAATGAAATAATTCTTACAAGTTCCACCAAAACATAAATCAATCATCAAGGTATAACCCATGTAATAAAATTGTTTTCTTAAATAACATTCTGTATACATTAAAAAACCTTCTCCTCATACTTTTTTTCCAAAAAAGTCAAAAGTACCTCATATCGAATAAGGACAAAAGATTCCTTTCACACGGTTTAATAAAAAATCACCAATGGGTAAAATTGAAATTAATAAAAATAAAATAACAGAAATAATATTACATATTTTATAATCATGGACGACGTTGACAAATATACCTATGTAAAAACATATATATATATATATATATATATCCAATTTTGGAAATAATTACATGGTGAAAATACTACTTACCATATGTATGATATCAATTGTGTGTATCAAAAAATCATATATAATGATTAAAATAATTTCATATATATATTTCCGTTTAATTTTAAATGTTATGTTATTATATAATATCATATTTTCATCCATTTATTAATAACATCACATTATTACTTCTTATTCCGGTAATGACATCTTCATTTTCTTATTCATGTTTTGTCAAATAACATTTGGTTCTTAAATATAAATCGTAATTATATCATTAAAAAATTATATTAACATTATATATATCATATTAATTTATTATATAAATATATATAATAATTATTTTTTAAATATCACATAGAATGAATCATATCACATAGTGGCGATGATAAGTCGTTTGTACGAATGACCACTAATATCATTCCCAAAATTATTGAATGGGATTGAATTAAATAGTGCTTAATATTTCAAAATAAATATCATGATATAATATTCATATATAGTAATTATTTCCATAATTATACCCATCCATATAATTATAATATTAATGAATAGGAAGTAGAAGAAGAATGAAGTTTGAAAGAATCATTAGACGAGATTACCTCTTCTTCGATGTGCTTCCTCTAAACCTGCTGTTAGAGAACTAATGAATGTCCATGAATATGAAAATAACATATATAATGTTACTAGGGAAGATTAGAAGGGAAATGTTAATTTTATGGATGTTAATGAAGGCTCAATGTGAATTAAATAGGTGTGTAAGGAGTTTCCCTTTTATAATTTAGGTGGGGGGAATTTTTGGGATCTCCAAAAATATAAATTTACAATAAAATAAAACACCATCCAAATAACTAAAAAATGTACCAATTTATAATATGACATGATATAGTGCAGAAATATCATCGATCAATATATTTTAGACATGTTTTTCTATCAGTTTAAACCAATTCATTTTGATTTACACATAGTTATTCTACTTAAATTTTAAGTAGGGTAACTTATATTTTGACGTTTAAAGGGTGAAATATTTTCTAACTTGATATCGATTAGACCAAAAATAAATACCATTAAATAATTTTTTCCAATTATTAATATTTATTTCGTTTTGAATTTGTTTTATTATTTTAAAATAATTCAATAAAACATTAGTTTGGTAAACAATCAATGGTGAAAATTTTGACACTATTAAATTTACTGATTTTTTTAAAATATTAAGATAACATTTTAACATCGAACAAAATATTTTATTATATTCTTTAGAGGTCAAGATCATCTATATAATTAATAATACACATGAATTATCTCTAAATATATTTATTTTAATATTTTTAATAACATTTATTTTTTATATTTATTAATAAAATAATTACTACATCAATTTTGTGTAATTATTTAATGTATTAATTTTTTAGTAAAAAATAAAAAAAAATATGATGAGGAATATAATTCTACCAGATTTCAGAATAAATTTTGTTTTTCAAATTTATCTTATAGAAAATGTAACATTTAAAATGTTATACTTATTATGTTATGAATGTGACAACATTAATGTCATTTTATATAAAATAATATAAGTGTCACAATCTCTTCTAAAAGGATCTGACTGTTCACTAACTCCACCCTTGTATGGTTGTGGATGCGATATACATTACCAGTAATATATGATCATGTTTTTGAGTCTTTCTATGGTCATTAGTAATTTAATAAAAATAATTTATTGATTTATCAACAATTAATTAATTTATATATCATCAAATTAAATGTCTTTAAGTTAAAAATTTATTTAATTACAATTACACATAAATTAACATGATAATGAAAAAAAAATTATACAGAAAATGAGAATTTATAATAGAATTTATCTTCTATATAACCTTATATAAAAATGATTTATGTATTAAAATTTGAGTGTGACATATTTTACTTTTCATTAAATATAATACATTATATGTCCAAATCTCATCCATGTGGATTCCAAAGGACACTATTTCTACCCAAGGATAATTTTGGTCAATCACAGTAATCCAATGATATTGATACATGTTTTAGTGTAATTTTTTAACAGTATTATTACCCTTAATTACCTAATTTACTCTTTTACCATATTAATAAAAATTATCAAAGTAACTATTTATAATGTCTAAATAATAAAACAGATATATTTAAATAATTTAAATCTATTGATTAACAATATGGAATCCATTTCTGAAAATTAAAAACATAAACTATGCATTAAATAATTTTAATTTAATCCCATTGTTAGAAAGAGGGAATGTGTTTTAAAAGTTAAAACATTACAATTGATTGAAATGTTGTCACATATGAATTCAATGTAATCTTAATTCTAATGAAAATTTTATTATTGAGTGATACAAATATATTATATTTATACCTTCAAACCATAAAATATTATAATTTAACAATTTAAATCATTTTGATGAAAAAATTTAGTATCAAATAAAATTTAGTGTATTTTTACTATTCATTAAATTTTGAAAGTTAATAACAAACTATTAAAAATTCATCCAAAGTAAATATTTATATCCAAAATCAAAAGAAAATTTTTATGTTTTCATATAAAATTTATTAATATGTAGACATATTAATTTAAAAGGGTTTCGACATTAAAAGTTTGAAAATTTCACATTTGACAAAATATATGTTTTTATACATCAAATAGGGTTTCTTCATAACCTATAACAAAAAATATCTTTTGGATAAATATTAAAAATATTAATTATGTATATAACATATATATTTCACTAATATTAATTCATCAATTTTATTAATTCCAAAATATAAATATATAATATATATTGTTCTTAAATAATTAGAAGTGAATGAATTCATTATACATTATCGTAAGTTAGTTATATTTAGTCCTTCAAACCATAAAACTAGGTTAAAATTGTAATATTCTTTTAATTGCATCATATGGTACAATTATAATCATAATTTCATGAAATTCAATCTATTTATTAATTAAAAGTAAACAATGAAATTATTTCATAAAAACATCCAGGGGTTACAATCTATCCTTCTTAAACTGAATTTCACCCTCAAAATTCATCACATTGTTAGAGAATGATGAGGATATCTCAACCTCATCATTTAATAAAGTTTCCATGTATCTTCATCAAATTGGTGGTTCTTCCACAAGACATTAACCAAGAAATTTGACTTCATTTGAAGAACCTTTTCACTACGATCCAGAATATATATTAGTGGTTATTAATACGATAGATCTTTTTTGAGTGGTATGACTTATGAGTTTAGTACATGTGAAGGATAATGTATGCAGTTTTTCAAAAGACTTATAGGGAACATGGTATGATATTTAGAGAGATTCAGTGGTGGAACCTATCGATTTCTATATTCACAATATAATATAGAATTTTAAAGGACAGATATACATAGGGCTCAACATGCCCTTCTTTAAAAATATCATTACTCTCTTATAAGTAGTTATTAGAAGAAACCCCATGTAATACACATAAAACCTCAGGTCTCTTCTTCAGTTGTCATCCTAAAATTTTTGTAGACTCTAAGATTATTATATGTGTTGTGGAATAGATCTGGCCTTTCCTGCCCTTTTCACCAACGTGATTATTGAACCTTATTATTCCATGTAAATCAAGGATGAATTCAATAACATTTGACACCTTATTTATTGCATTACAATTTCCTTCTTCCTTCCTTATTCTTAACTTGAATAGATGGTATAAAATTAAATTGAGAAAGTTAATATTTATCCCATTCTACTATAATTTCATGATCCATGCCTTGAAAATCCAGAAAAATTGGATCTTATATGATACTTATCAGGGATAGTCTAGCACGATCCATTCAAATCAGAGAATATTCCACCTAATTTTGGTTCCCATAGTGCTAATATATTAAGAAGTTATAATCATTAATCAACTCCAACCACCATCGTTGACCCATATTCTTTTCCTTTTGTGTGAAAATATCCCATAAATATTTTAGGATCATTTTAAACATCATACCATTGACTATAAAGATAATGAATCCATATATTTAGTTCAATGATATCCAGATCTACCACCCAAGTACAAGTTGGGTAATTTTTCCCATTGATTTTCAGTTAGTGTGAGGAATAAGGTATCATCATATCATTTTCACAAGAACGGAACCCATCCCCTTATTAGAGTCAACACTTTAGATAACTAACATTTCTCCACTGTAAGTTAATGTTATCATAGGTGAACTAGAAAACCTTATTTTTATCTCTTTGATATTCCCTTCACATTCCTCTATCCACATGAACATAACTCCTTTCTGAGTCAACATGTTAAGTGTATTAGATAATCATAGAAAAATCATTAACAAAATTTCGATAATATCCAGAAAATCCAAGAAAATTTTTGATCTCAATTATTATTGATGGTCTCATCTGAAATTCAATAACGTATGTTTTGGTTGCATCCAAAAATATCCCCACATTTCGGATTGTTTGACCCGAATAGGAAACTTTGTGAATCCAAAATTACCACTGGGTAAATTTTTGATAAATATTCTAATTTATCAAGATCGTATGTAAAATTCTTATGTTATCTTCATGATAATATTTTCTCATAAAAAAGAAATGAATATCATCTATCACGACTAACACAAACTTATCAGGATTGTCTCTAAAGACTCTATTCATTAGATCCATGAAGATAGTCGGGGAGTTAATAAGACCAAAATAAATCACTATAAAATCATAATTGCCATCCCAATTAGGGAATTTCATCTTTGGTATATCCTCCTTCATGAAACTTAATTGCTGATATACTGTATGAAGATCATTCTTGGAAATGTATTGGGCTCTATATAGTTAGTCTAATAAGTCACTAAAACAGAGAATATGTTATTTGTTTGTGATTGTGATATTTTTATGTTATCAAAAATCAATGTATAGACTCATTGATCCAAATTTCTTCTTTGAAAATACAATATTTGAACCCCGAGGTGATGCACATGGGTGTATGAATCACTTTTCATGATTGTCTTGGAGTTTTTTCATTAATTCCTTTATCTCAATTGAGATCATTCTCTAAGGTGTCTTTGAAATTGGAATAACACACAATATGAGTTCTATTGAAAAATCAACATCACAATTTGGTGGAATACCTTATTATTCTTCAAGAAAGAAAAAATCAAACATTAGTAAAATTTGTGTATTCTAAATATTGAGTTTATCCACAACCATTTGAGATAGGTATCCTTCATTTATAGGGATCATGACCCAAAAAGGCATAAAATTCCAACTGGATGGCAATATTCATACTTTCATTGATAGATGATCCTAGATTGATCTGCAATATGAAATGTGACTTCCCACTAATGGAAATTAATATGTGCTTTATATAGAGAAATCCAATCCATTCCAAGAATCACATCAAATTGAACTATATAAAGGTTCAATGGATTTTCAGGAACCAATTTCTCAAAATCATCTACAAGAGAAGAATTATAATATTTTGATGCGACAATTGTTTCATTTAGATTTGTCACAGCTAACTCAACATATAATTGTTGAAGTTATATGGAAATACCCTTAGAAATGCCTAAAAAAATAAAAAAGGTGGTGGGTCGAGAATCAAATATAAGATTTTCTACATTAGTGTGGATGATAAGTGTACCTTTCACCACTTCATTACTATACTCCACATCATTGATTGTGATCTCATATTACTTTAATTTCTCTTGGTCCTTAAGATTTTAATGACGTCTATCATCATCAATAACCCCTGGAATAGGGAATTGTTTGGAATAATTATCCATTTCCATGCAATTGTAACATTAATGTGTAAGAGTTGAATTTTGTGTAGCCTTTTCACTATTCACATCATTAGAAATCTACTTCCCAACACATAGGCATTCAAGTGGCTGAAGAAATTCTTTTCAACACTTAAAACATTAACGAGTCCCTTTATGCCAAATTCCTCTATATTTCTTCCCACACATTTATCATAATGGAAAACACATTTTTTTCAGTGTGGTATTTAGATATTCCATTGTATTCAATTTTTTTTTCTTATCAAACCCATATGACTAATGGGTTATTAAAAATTATATCTCATCCTTGAGAGAACATCATATTTTTTTCATAGCGATTGATGTCCCTAATGGTTAATTCCCTTCTATGACCTAGTATTAAGCCACTAAATTATTGATTAATCTAACTCTTTGATTGGATAATAATTCCAGAAGTGTACCATGCATTTCTTATTAAATTATCTATATAGGTAGCAACATATTTATCATCATTTTTCTTAATATCAGGTAACTACTTCTAAATAATTATTCGAAGAATACAAGGAATGTACATACTGAAAAATAAGATCATAAAATCGTTCCATTCCAGAGTTTAATTTCCATATCATTACATTATATTCATGGTGAGGTTCCACCATTTATCAGCCTCACATTCCAAAAAATAGAATGTAGAGATGAATTTATCATGTTATGGACATTTGTGATCTCAAAATAAATTTTTTGTGGTAATGGTCCATCATTCAGTCACAAGTGGATCAAAAGACCCTCTGATAGAAGGTTGATGTTGCCTCATGAAGGACTCAACAGAATTTTTTCCCTTATTTAATCGTTTTGTTGTCCTGTATGATTCAAATCTTGTGAATTTTGTATGAACATAGCTACATGATTTTTCATTCCATCTCTTATAAAATTTTTTTTCATAGGAGGAAAATCATTTCATTTCTTATAAAATTAATTATTAATTTCATTCCATTGACTGAAACCAAGAAGCATAGTGTGAGAAACACTAATCCAAATGGGAAAACCACATAATCAGGAATAAAATTTCTTTTTAGAAAACCAGGTTTTATCAAATTTATTTATGATCTTTTCTAAAAAACTAATATTTGATCCCATGCTTTGAAATATCCTTGGGGTTCTTATTATTTTTTTCTTATCATAGTTTCCAATGGTTAACTGTACCATTCATCTAATTACAAATATAGAGACCCATACATTACATACATTTATAATAATTCAATGTTGATGAATATTCATTAAGAAATATAAAAAATCCAGGACATGAATGTATAGGTCTAATTTCATAATAAACTATGAAACATAATCAACTATTTCATAAGAAATTTTCATTGTCACCCACTAATTTCTTTATAATTAGACACCGTTTTTATATAAAATACTTAATAAACTTCTACATGACCTGGGGAATATAAATATATGAAAGTTTGTGATCAGATGCTCAGTAAGGTACAACAAGGGAGATATCAATCATATCATATTCATAATACATAATAACATTACATTTGAAAATCTTATACGGTATATGAAATATCGTGATATCATGCCATGAGTTAAAACATGAAAGTTCATAATAATCTATTGATATAATCCCAAAAATAAAAACATAACACATGATGTTTTTTGGTATACACATAAGCATAGAAAATCATATCATATTAATCATCTCTCATTTTCAAGACCATCATAGGAGACAATGTCCATTAATGAACTGAGTTCACTCTTCGTTCTTATCCTATATTACTGAAATGATATCATTTTTTATTCTATACATGTATATATCATGAGACATAAATGTTACACAATTCATTGGGGGATGATATATGTCCCACCCATCTCATAATGAAATCATTATTACATGTGACACAAAAACATAAATCACTCATTATAGCCTGACCCACAGAATTAAATTTTTTTTAAACATCATTACATTATAATATCGACCATGTAAAACAAATTCATTTATAAAATTTCATTCATTAAAAAACATAAGAAAAAATTATTAATAATATGGATAATATAATTAGAACATATCTCTATTAAAAAAATTATATCTTAAATTGAAAATAATTTGTATTTATCACGTGAAATGATTTCCTGAGGAAAATTTTCATTCTTTTTAAAAAAGATTTTATATTCTCAAAATTCCACGCAATTTTAAAAAAAATGAATTTATTTTAAAATAAAATAAAAAACATGTAGAAGAAGCTTCATGGAAATAAGGAATTATTAAAACATAAAAATCTTCTCTTGTGATATATGTTATAAATAACATTCAACCGAAAAGTTTTCCAGAATAGACAAAAAGTTCCTCATATCGAATAATAAAAATAGATTCCATTCATACTATAAAATAACGATTCACTAATTGGTTATATTTAAATTAAAAAGTATTGAATGAATATTAATATAATTACATGTTTATGAAACATGGATCTGGATGATGAATATACCCCAATTAATACTTACATATAAATAATCCTAGATAATAATGAGATTACAAAATTATCCAATACCATATGTCTGATAACCATAATATGTATCTGAACCTCCTATATAATGATTAAAATCATTTCATTTAATTATTTAATAATTATATTAATTTTTATGATTTCATATATTATCATATTATCATCAATTTGTTAATAATATTTCATTATTACTTTTTATTTGGGTATTAACTGATTCATTTTCTTATGAATGTTTTGTCGAATAAGTTCTATTTATCCATAATAGTCCATAATTATATCATTAAAAAAGGATATAAATATTCTATATATCATATTAATTCATTATATATATTAATATAATCATTCTTCAATGAGGACCATCTAGAATGAATTGCATCACATCGTGGAGATGGTTGGTCGTATGTACGCATGAGTGATGATATCATTTGCATTATTTTTGAATTTTATTGGATTGAATGGTGTATACTATCTAAGAGTAATTATCATGTTAAAATAATAATATATAATTTTTATTTCAATCATCATACACTTTCAATTATGTTGGTGGGGAAAATAGATTACATTATGGTGAGGAGATGGTCAACCGTACGTACACACGTGTGGTGATTTTGTTTTTCATTGGATGGATATAAAGTGGAATATTTTTCTTATATTATCATAATATCATCTTAGTATATACATGGTACTAGAGTTATTATTTATAATGAAACAACTCATGAATAATATTTATTACTGGAAAGAAGTTTGAATGAATTAGAAACACCTATTACATCTTCATCGACAAGTTTCTTTTAAATATCTTCATAGTGCATTAAAGATGGACTTTGAAGAAGAATAGAACATATCAAATGTTAATTGGAACTTGTGAATGGAAAATGGTAAGGGATTGAAAAATGTTAATGATCAATGTGAAGAGAAGAGGTGAGGGAGTATTTTCTCTTATATAATTGTGGTGAGGGGAATTTTGTGGATATCCCAAAAAATGAAATTATAATAAACTAATAACCAATCCAAATTCTTCAAAAATCTTCCAATTCAGATTATGAGATGATAGGGGGTTATAAAATCATCATGCTATAAATTTTAGAGAAGTTTTAATTCCAATTTAAACATTATAATTTTAATTTACACTAAGTTATTCTATTTAATTTTAAACTAGGGTAACAAATATTTCATTATTAAAAGGTTGAAATATTTACTTATATGATGTTAATTAGAGCATGAATAAATCTCATAGAACATTTTAAACCATAAAATAATTAATCTATATTTTTTAAAATGATTTATAATTTTTAAAAAATTTAATAAAACATTATTTTGATACAAAATCAATGGTGTCAATTTTGATACTATTAAATTAATATAATTTTTAGAAATATTAAGATTATCAAGTTAACTTAAAAACATATTTTATTATATTACTATGATGTCAATGTAATCTATAAAAATAATTATAATTATTAATTAGGCCAAAATATATTTATTTAACAAATTTTAATAACATTTATTGATTATATCTATTAATTAAATAATTACTACACTAATTTTTTCATATTATTTAATCTACATATTTTTTAAACGAAAATTAAAAATAAAACACTATTATGAAGTAAAATCTACTATATTTAACAATAATATTTTTAATAGAGTTTTTTTTCTATAAAACACAACATTTTAAATGTTATTCTTATAAATTATGAATGTGACAACATTAATATCACCTTAAATAAAAAATAACAATTGGCATAATCTACTATATAAGGCTCTAAATATACTCTAACTCAACACATGTATGGTTATGGTCTATATATACTTGATAAATAATATTTTTTTCATGTTCTTGTGTATTTTATTGGTAATAGTATTTTAATACATTTTTTTATTTATTTCTCATAAATTAATTAATTTTAACGCCATAAAATTATATGTATTTATATTAATTATAGGTTTGAACAAAATTAAAAATATATTACCACATTAAAAAAATATTTCAGTTGAGTTTTGAAGATCAAAAATATCTTTCGTATAACCCAATATAAAAATTGATTTAGTTATTAAAATTTTAGTAATACATATTTAAGATTTCAATAAATAAAAAATATTATATTTTCTAATATGGTAAAAGTGGATTCCATAGGAAACCATTTAGAGACATGGATAATTAAGGTCAAAACACACTCATTAAATGATATAAAGACAAGATTTAGGTCCATTTCATAATAATATTCTTACACTTATTTACTTAATTTACCCATTTACCATATTGATAAAAATTAATGAAGCCACTATTTATAATTCCCAAAAATAATATGAATCTATTTTTATAATTTGGAAATACTCATTCAAATTATGGAATCCATTTTGAAAATATCATAAACCAGATGTTTCAAAAATTAATTTTATTTTTTCCCTTTTTCGGAAAGAGAGAACTAGTTTTATGAGATAAAACATTGGAGAAGATTGAAATGTTTTTACATCTGAATTCAATGATAAATTACGGTTGATAACATACATTATATTGAATAATAAAAATATATTCTATTTATAACTTAAATCCATTAAATATTTTGATTTTACCATATAAACTATTTCGATGAAAAAGGATTTTTAATTAAAATTTATTGTCTTCCTACTATTCCTCAAAATATTCTTGTTACTAAAAAATATTAAAAAGTCATCCAAAGTAAATTTTTATATCCCACTTCCAATGAATTTTTTTATTATTAATATAAAAAATATTAGTGTCAAAATAATAATTTAAAACTGATTCTCTATTAGAAGGCCACAAATTACCCTTTAAAAAAATATATAATTTTATACATCAAATTGGGTTTATCATACCATAAACCAAAAAATATCAATTTCATGAATTACAAGAATATTTAATTACTTATATATCATCTATATATCACAAATATTATTTAACTCAATTTCATATTACAGATATATAAATATATAACTGATATATATTTTTCATAAATAATTTTTAGTGAATCACTTCACCATACATTTTCATAAGTTACATATATTTATTCCTACTATCATAACCACTAGGTTAAATGGTCATTTTATACTAAGGGAATCTCATGGTTCACTTAAACTCACAATTTCCCGCAATTCAAGCTATTCATAAATTAAATCTATTTAATGAAAACATTTCCTAAAAAAATCTAGGTGTTACATGAATCATAACCCTACATCAAGATCTTTCTTAAGGCTTCTCCCAATCATCGAGTTAAAACTTGGATCCCAATCAAATACAATTGATTGTGGTGCACCCTGAAATATTATCATTTAAATAATGGATATATGAGTAATTAGTCCAAGACTGTAATGTAAATGGAATTTAATGACGTTGTATGGAGATCGACTACAACATAAATAAAGTTATTCCTATTATAATTTTTGGGGATTTCGATGATAAAATCCATGGTGCTATTTACAATATATATTCTTGTATGGAAAATGTTTTTAATAACCCCTTATACTCATGTATCTTAGCCATATCTTTCTAAAATAGAAAACACTGAGAAACATACTCTTCATATATCTCTTCATTCTATCCCACAAAAAGTACTCTCCCAAATTCACATAATGTTTTTTTACTTCTGGGATGAATAGAGAATGAATAACTTTGAGCTTCAACCTTAATATCATTCATTATATCTCATATTGAAGGGAAGAATTTACTATTCCTAAACCATATTATCCAATCACAATCTATGTAGAAATCTAAATCATTTCTCATCTGCTTCCATAACCCAATATCTTTCATTTCTGCCTCATTAATCATCACATGTATGGTCGGTTTAAAAATAATTTAATAAAGATATTATATTTCCTATTTCATCAAGATTAAATGACATATAAATTTAATGTATAGATATATTAAATATTTTTCAGTCCAGATCACTGATAATCAAGCATAATCCATTTTACGTAAATAATATCCATCCTTGTCCACTTCCCGAGGGTGATAATGTATTGATAATTGGTAATCATTAATTGTCACTAATGAAGTTCTCTAAGTAATTTTATTCTCTTTTTTATAGACAATATACAAAAAATATTCTGATCATTATATAGGTCACACATTTTCACATAGATTTATTTCATCCCCATATTTAATGAATAAATTATCATAAATATACAGAAATCCCATATTTTGGTAATTTTCTCATGGAAATTAATTTATCATGAATCATAAGATATGACCATATATTTTTACAAGAGGAAACATCCAAGTCATTTTTTGATGTTTCACTATAAATTTCAACCCTTCTATACAAAATGGTAGTGTAAGAACATATGTACTGACTAGCCTTCTCTTTTGATCCATAAAAAATTCCTCACCTTCTAATATAAAAGTAACCTGGATCCTTTCCATTTTAGCATAGTGAGTGCATTCAACAGTCATAAATAATAATAAAAAAATAAGAGATAATATCTATACAATCTATGAATTATATTAATTATAGTAATAATGGTTTGTCTAGGCCATTTCTCAATAACATATTTATTTTATGGTTCTATTGATACACACTCATACAATATTTTAGTACTTAAGAATAAAAATTAATAATGAAAAAAATTCATACTTGGTAATTTTTTCATAAAAAATCTCTTTTCTTAAAAACATTATCACAATTCTCATATAATATTTTTGACCATTTTTTATTATTTAAATAAATAATAATACATCGTTAAATACTACAAAACACTAATCAGGGTTTTCACTAAAAACAATATTCACTAAATCTATGAATATTTGGAGGTAATTAGTATGATCATTATTCAACATAATAAATTAACAGAGTTCATACCTTGTTTGAAAGGTCATCTTTTGTATATTCTTCATCATGACCCTCATTTGATGATATCCAAAATGAAGATCATTCTTGTAAATTTATTATTCTACATGTACTTGTTAAATTAATTCATCAATATGGTGTAGTAGATACATTTTATAAATACTTATCTTCTTTATGTTCATGATAATTAATTTCTAGTAACATTGATTTATTATATTTCTATTCAAATGTAATTGGTGCTCCCCAATGTCATAATAATTTACAAATGAAACTCTTTCCATTATTTTTCTATATTTTATTATGTTATTATTGAAACTAAAATGGTGACATTCTATATTAAGTCTCAAAAAAGCAGCACATTATATCAATGTATTTGAAAACAAAACATCATGATTAGGTGGAAGAACAAGAAACCACTTTTGTAATGACAACAATAAAATAAAAAAAAAATAAAAATTCATTGATGTAGAGTATATTAGTATCTATATGAGAGAAAAATACCATTTTTATAGGAATCTTAACAAATTATATAGATTTACCTTATATTAGAATTTCATTTATTCACCTCACTAAAATGAAATCGAGGGATGGTTTTTAATATCAATCATAAATTCATATCAATGTTTATTTTTGTTTTATTCAAGTAATAGATCCAATCAACAAAAAATAATAATATTGAATTAATATAAAGAAAGAATCAAATTAATTATAAGAAATATTTTCCCAAAAACATTAACTAGAGAGGAATCTTAGAATTTGGATATGACCATCATATGATTAATGGTTTTTACTAAAAATTCAATAAATAATTTTTGAGTTGGTACATCGCTAACTATTTAAATGTATTTATATATATAATAATGGGTAGATTCATAATCAAATTTGAAATTAGTAGTTCTAGAGTGTTTGGTATGTTTACCTTTCACAATTCCATTTTTATAACCCTCATTAGAAATAGTGACTACATGAGATTTCCCTTTTCCTATTGGATTAATATATTGTTCTGGTTGATAATAATTATTATCCTACATATTTTTGGTATAGATATAATAATTAATACACTCTATACATTTAAAACACTCTAATGTGGGTGGTTCATTCTGTAGAGATTATTCACTATTTTAATCATTAGCTAAATTGATCCCATCAATTTAGACATCGATTTCATAATGAACCACCTTTACAAACATGAAACATTTTCCATCTAATTTAAGATAGTATCCCATTTTTTACTTCCACACACTAAGCATAAATAAATGGTCATCATCTTCTATCTTTTTCTTTTGTATATTATTTTGAATACAAGTTTTCTTTTCATATCAAATCCATCTGATTTAATGGTAATTACTTCCTCAATCTACAAAATTAGTGAACATCACATTAATTCTTAAATGCTGTCGATGTAACTTACATTTAATTCCATTTAGATAAATAGTTTTATGCAACTAAAGTATTGATCAAACTTTCCTTTAGTTTTCCTGATTATACCCTATATGGAACTCTATATATTGGGAAATTTTCTTCATAAGTATGACTAGATTCACAATCCTACTAATTAAACTATAAAGACTCGTAGATTTCAAGGAATTTTTTTTACTAAATTATTTGGAATTTTACAAGTACGCAGTTTTTGACGGATCCTGATTCCGAGGCCCGGAGTGCCTGGAATCAATTTCTGAAGTTTATCTCAGGTACGTTCAGTGAAAAAACGAGTGGGGTTTTCTATCATTTGAACCGGTGCTCAGAATTGAAATTCGAGGGAACTGATGGAACCACAACGCTGGTAATTTTTTAAGAGGACCTTTCCCGAAGGTGCGTTTTCTCGGGAGGAGTTGTTAAAAATTGAGGATTAATGGTCATGTAAATAAAATTGTGGTACAATTTTATTTTCTATATATATATATGGTTATATCTTAAGTTTGGGAGTTGGGGTGGGACCCACTAGTTCCTAACTACTCATGTTAGGATATTTGTGATGTGGGTCCCACACGAGACCCACCCATATACATTACTTTACCTCCTATAACTCCCCTCTTTAAGTTGGTATCCTTTAATTGTGTAACTCTCCCCTCTCTCCTCTTTAATCATGCCAACACACTTAATCAATTAAGTGAGTTATGTCTTTGATTTTAAAATTAAAATGCATGGATTGATGTAATAAAATAAAATAGGTCTTATTTTATTTTGGGGTTAGTTGTTGTGTGAAGATATAGGGGAGAGAGAGCTATTTTCTCTTGGGAAGAAATTCATCCTCCCGTGAAGAACATCATCTCTTCAAGCGAAGAACGACTCGATGACTGAAGCACATTCATCATCTTCTCTCTATGACAAAAGAGAAGACGACGTTTCCTCGGCTGCACACCATCTATGATAGGAACGACGCCATATTTTGCGGTTCATGACAACCGCAAATTACTTTTAGAGGTAGGGGTTATATTCATCCATGTTTAATTCATCGTTCTTCATTAGATAAATTTGGCCTATTATTACCAACGTAATAGGAGGAGATCGGACCGCACAATCCCAACCGATTTCTCCTCCCCATTTACTTGATGATTTACGTTGATGGTTGAAGCAATGGCGGCGCAGTGCCATTATACCGTGTGGGGATGAAGAGGGCCGCAACCGAAGCATGCCGCGACGAAGGTGCGTGGCGCCGTCGCGCCGTAGCGGTGAGGTCGAAGGAGGTCGTGTGCCTTGGGTGAGCCATGGCGGAGGGGCGCGGCGCCGTCGCGCCGTGCCGGTCGGACCAGAGATGTAGCCAAGGGCCGCTGCGGTCTTCAAAGGGGCGACCGGCTGAGCCGGCCACCAGCGCCACCTGGAGGCGGGACCCCCTCGGGTCCCGCGGTTACAAAAGGCACGCCTTAATGGCCGTCCGTTTTGGAAACAGGGGGGAGTCGCCCCCTTCGCACCCCGCTTGGCCGCACCAGCATGTCCGGACCATGCCCAAATGGACTGAACCCAGGCCCAGGTCAGGTTAACCTGGTTCGGGCCGACCCAGGGGCTATCGGACCGGGTCGGACTGGGCCCGAACCCCGTATTTTCAGACAGATTCGTTCAAACGCCAATATCAAGGGCTATAGACCTCTGATCGACACACCGTCATTTGCGTTGGGATCCTTGGATCGAGATGGGCGTTTTGGTATATTACACTCATGCTTTCAGTAAAGTTTGAGTATGGCCGGGATGGTTCGAACCCGAAACGAACCGGGCCCTTGGAGCGGAAAGGCATATAACATAACGACTGGACATCCGAAAAACGTGTCATTAGCCACATTGTTTTCCTCTCAATGAGACAGATCTTTTGGCCTAGTCTGCATAAGGTTTGGATGCAGTTGGAGTATGGTCGGGTTGGTTTTAACTTAAAAACCAACTGGGCCCCTGGGACGAAAAAACCAATAACTCTCAAATCGGGCGTCCGATTGACGCGTCGTCTATCGCGTTGAGTTACTTTTGACGAGACGGAACTTTATGATACATCAAATCTGGATGTTGGGAGAGTTTATGTATAGACCCCGTTGCTCGTGGAGTGGAACCTCCTGGAATCGAGCGTGCTGTGTGAGGGAACCCTAGAGCTAGCTGCGGCTGCGACGACGATGGAAACTATACATGGATCCTACATGGGTTCGGCAGTGAGGACGACTATACATTGATCCTACATGGGTTCGGTAGCTATGATGATTGTACTTGGTTCCTACGTGGTTTCAGTAGCGATGGTTATTGTGCTTGGATCCTACGTGGGTTCGGCACCGACGACTTCTGTACTTGGATCCTACGTGGGTTCGGTAGAGGAGATGATTCAGATGCTACATCTAATAATCTCTATCCCTCTTCGTGAGTAGTATACCTGTGTGAGCTGAGTCTTGACATTAAATAATTATCTTCAAAATGATTGACTTGCTTTCCTATGTGGATTGGGTTGTGTTTTCCTGTGTTGATTTGGTTTTACTTTCCTGTGTGGACTGGGTTGAACTTGGGATCAGAAGTTGGAGCAGAACTAGAATTGAAGACTTAGGTATATGTATGGGCATAAACCTAAGAAGAGGTTTTTGATACTTCATGCTTGTAACCTGGCTTTTTGGTTTATCCTTTGTGGATTCTGAGAGACCTTCAGGGGTCTCGGGTCCCTAATGAGTATCGTATAATCACAACTGCATGGGCTATGCCCGTACAACATTGTGTTGGTTGCAGACGATGGACAACACTGATCATAGTTGAGGCATGAGGAGCGGGACGATATCTGTAGGTGGACTATTAGGCGGGACGTACATAGAGAGGACGACCAGACTCGAGGAGCCGAAAAGAATATATGTACTCACCCTTCAGGTGGGAGTTCTGGAGGACATCTTGGTGGCTGCTGCTTACATTTTAGCTGTTGTACTTTCATTTTTCAGTTGTACTATACTTTCAGTTGGGTTTGTATACTGGCCCATTTACTTCCAACACTTACTTTTGTAATCAATTTTCATAGTGTTTACATTAGCTTGTGTACTATCTGGTGTTTACATTCTTATATAAAGGCAATGCCTTCCCTTTTATCGGGATTTATGCCTTTGGTTGTAGTCGCCAGCCTCTGGCCTATGGAAGGCGGGCTTGGGGTAGTCACGGCATGGGCCCTGAGGACGGGTTGTGAAAAATTCGTATCAGATGAGTTGTTTTTATCACAGAACTCAGGACTATAATAATTTCTTCCATGTGAATAAATAGTGTTTAGGCTATTGAGTGTGGTTATCAGTCCAGGGAGTCCATTGTTGGTACGGCGACCGACGTATCCATACACCAGGACCCTGACATCTGATTTCTGACTCAGTGCACGAAAACAATGGATGCATGTGTGTTTCAAAGTTTGCATTGTGATTACTTTGTGTTAGCTCACCAGGTATACTTTATTAATCGTGGAACACCTGTTTATTTTTAGGATGGCCCCACGATGGTAGCCATCTATGGTTCCGAGCTTTGTCCTAGACGGCATCCCACTGAGTGATGAGGCCTTGGTGCAGGGCCCCATTATTGTAGAGGCACTGGCGGAACCTATACCTTCCAAGCCACCGATGCTACCAGCCCCAACAATTTATATTTCATGTCACCTGAGTGCACTGAATGAGTTTCAGCGTCAGAGACAGTCCAGGTTCCATGGGTAGATGGACCCTCAGGCGTCTGAGGATTGGCTAGAGGCTATAGTTTGAGTCATCAAATTGGCAGGGACACCAACAAATCTCATCGTGATCCTTTCAGCGAGTCTCTTGCAAGCGGCCACAGATAGATGGTGGATCTTGATGCTCCAGGTTCATGATGAGGCATCTCTCCTTTGGTCAGACTTCGAGAGCCTCTTCCACTTAGAGTTCGTTCCAGCCACCCTCCGTGCGGTGCGCATTCAGGAGTTACTGCAGCTATGGCAGGGTTGCATGACGTTATCCCAGTACTCGGTGATATTTACCGACCTCTCGTGCTACATCATGGACATGGTGCGAGACACATTCTTCCGGGCCCAGAAATTTGAGAAGGGATTGAGGCATCAGATCAGGTCTTTGATGATCACCCTCTGCATTCTGGCGCATGAAGGAGTACTGGAGCGAGCCCTTCTCACAGAGAGATTCATTGATGAGCCTACGCCAGAAACGAGGCCTACTATAGGGCGACACATAGTGGAGTCTTCTGTAGCTGGTAGTAGACATATGTCGTAGAGGTCCAAGTGGACCAGTCCATTAGGTATACAACCTCAAGACACCGGTTCAGATGTGAGGGGAAATGTAGTAGAGCTAGTCGTACGAGAGGCAGACAGTACTATGCATGCGGTGGACATGGCCACATGGCTCGGGACTGTCTGACCTGCCATGCAGAGGAGCAGTAGACGGTTGAGGGACCACCCAGAAAGATGCAGAGGTTCGACCGTGGAAGTACATAGGGAGCAGGTGGATGAGTCAGAGGAGCTGGCCGAGTAGTGGGTGGTGGGCGATGCTTTGAGGCTATAACACCACCACCCTAGGGAGGTCCACCCCGACCACAGGTAGCTGGAGGAAATAGGCAGGCCCAGCTCCAGGCAGTAGAGTCTTATGACCATGACGCACCTGAGATGATTCGAGGTATTAACTGTGTCTACTCCACCCTTGCTACAGTTCTTATAGAAATAGGAGAGAGTCGTTCTTCCATTTTCACTTCCCTTGTCCGGTGCACGGTGATTCCAACAGAGCCGTTGGCTCGATCCTACAGCTAAAGACTCCTGCAAGAGTAGACTCGACGATTACACACTAGTCCCAGTAGTGTGAGATTACTCTTGGAGGTGATATCTTCAGCTGGGATCTTCTTGTGGCGGCATCAAGGCCTAACGACGTCATCTTGGGCATGTATTGGTTATCTACGGTCCATGCTCATATTGACTGTATTAGGCGCAAGGTGCCGTGTATCCGCACCGATGGGAGTAGGTTGACCTTCACTGGTGAGAAGGGAGCCTTTGTAGAGTAGGATTGACTCACGTAGATGAGAGGACAGTCAATCACCCATCAGTTGGATAGTCTTATCCTAGGAGCACTTGATGTGCAGAGTCTGAGTTTTCTAGTTGTGGTGGATCAGTATGCAAACATTTTTACTGATGATGTTCATGGACTACCTCCTCACAGAGAGGTAGACTTCTATATTGAACTGTACCTGGGGACAACCCCGATATCTACTCCAGCAGACAGGATGGCTCCCACTGAGCTTCGAGAGATACGGGTACAACTGGAGGAATTGCAGGGCATGGGATTTATCCGACCCAATGTTTCACCCTGGGCTTCCCCGATTTTGTTCGCCAAGAAGGCGGACGAAAGCTTGCGACTATGTGTCGACTACCATCACCTGAACTAGGTGACTGTGAATAACATGTATCCACTTCCAAGGATTGATGACCTCTTCGAACAGCTCAAGCGAGCACGATGGTTCTCGAAGATAGAACTCAGGTTAGGCTATCATCAGCTTAGAGTTTGAGACGAGGATGTGCAGAAGACGACCTTCAGGTGTCGGTATGGCCACTATGAGTTCTTGTTTATTCCTTTGGGTGTGACCAACGCTCCAGAAGTGTTCAGGAGTCTCATGAACATGATCTTCAACCATACCTCGACCTATTTTTCATAGTCTTCATCGTCGACATATTGATTTACTCGACTACTGAGGAGGAGCACGCCTACCACTTACAAGTAGTACTGGACACACGCTGAGAGCACCATCTTTATGGTAAGATCTTGAAGTCTCAGTTCAGGATTCGAGAGGTCCACTTATTGGGACACATCATCTCTGAGGCGGGAGTTGCGGTGGATTGTGCGAAGATCGAGGCAGTGCTAGCTTGGGAGCCACCCAGGAGCGTGACGGAGGTGTGGAATTTCCTATGTTTGGCTGGTTACTATCAGAGATTTGTGCCAGACTTCTCCAGAGTTGCAACACCACTCTCAGATTTGACGAAGAAGGGGAAACCCTTCATGTGGTAAGATAGATGTCAGAAGAGCTTCCATGAGTTGAGACAGAGATTGACCAGTGCACCCATCTTGAGGCTACCGGAGGTGGGAGTAGGGTATGTACTTTACTGCGATGCATCAGGGACCAGACTCGGGTGTGTCCTGATGAAGGATCGGGAAGTGATCGCCTATGGATCACAACAGCTGAGGCATCATGAGAAGAACTATGCTACTCATGACCTGGAGTTAGCAGTAGTGGTCGTAGCCTTGAAGATGTGGAGGCACTATCTGATGGGCATGAACTTTACAGTCTACTCTGACCACCAGAGTCTCATGTATATCTTCTCACGGAAGGACCGGAACCCGGGATAACGGTGATGGCTTGAGTTCCTCCTGGACTATAAATTTGACATAGTCTATACTCTTTTGAAGGGGAACGTAGTAGCTGATGCTCTCAGTAAGAGTTCAGGCATTCAGCTACTTGGAGAGGCGATAGAGCAGTTAGCCGCTTTGTAGATACCCTTCATGGATAGAGATGGGGCAACGTTTCTACAGTCACTCACAGTCACTCCTCCACTACTTCAACGGGTGAGAGAGGCATAGCGTGGGGATGTTGACTATGAGACGCGACACGCATAGATATCCACAGGACATGCACCTGATGAATTTTCTGTAGGAGGAGAGAACATCATCATTTTCAGAGGATGTACCATGGTACCAGTTGCATTACAGGAGGAGGTGATGAGGGAGTTTCACACTTCTCTATTGGTGGTACATCCACGAGTAGCGAAGATTTACCAGGATATCAGAAGATAGCATTAGTATCTAGGTATGAAGAAGCATGTGGAAGAGTTTGTTTCATGATGCCTCACCTACCAACAGGTGAAGGCGGAGCACCAGGTACCAGCAGGCTTGATACAACACTTGGAGGTCCCGAAGTGGAGAGATTGGAATGCCTCTATGTTCAGGAGATCGTACGAATTCATGGTGTTCTGTTGACTATCGTCTCTGATAAAGATGCTCGCTTTACCTCCTAGCTTTAGAAGGGGTTGCAGGAGACATCTGGGACGCAGCTACGCTTGAGCACCGCCTTTCACCAATAGATGGATGGTCAGATGGAGAGGACCATTCAGACTCTCAAGGACATGCTTTGTACATGTGTCCTTGACTTTGGTTGCAACTGGGAGGATCATCTTCCTTTGGTAGAGTTTGAATACAACAACAGCTACCACTCCACCATCGGGATGGCAGCATATGAGGCATTGTACGACCGAACTTGCAGATCACCTCTGTCCTAGATAAACCCTGGGGAGTCAGCACTTTTAGGACCAGAGATGGTCCAGGCCACGACAAAGAAGGTACAAATCATCCAGGAGCAGATGAGGACTGCTCAGAGCCGACAAAAGTCCTATGTTAATAGGAGGCGGAGACCACTAGAGTTCGAGAATGGCGACCGTGTTTTCTTACATGTCTCACCTCAATGTGGATTAAGAAGATTTGTTCGGGGCACCAAGTTTTCTCCGTGCTTCATCGGACCATTCCAGGTTCATAGTAGGTTAGGCAAGGTGGCTTATCGCTTGTCTCTTCCACCTCAGTTGCACCAGGTGCAAGATGTCTTCCACGTATCTCAGCTGAGGAGATACGTGCACGACCCGATGCATATCATTGATCACGGTGAGGTAGACATCAATGATGGGGAGACTTTTGTGGAGGTACCGGTGGAGAACGAGGATTGACAAGAGCGTGTCCTACATGGATGTTTGATTACTATAGTGCACATCAGGTTGCAGTACGGGAACCTCTTGGAGAGCACATGGGAGCGAGTAGCTCAGATACATGTACCGTACCCTCCTTTGTTTCCCTATTTTATGATTTATCATTATGGGGGATTAAAGCCCTATGGTGGGAGTAATGTAAAGACATGTAAATTTCATGGAAATTTTTGTCTTAAATTATTTGTGATTTTACAAGTATGCAGTTTCCAACGGCACGAGATTCCGAATCCTGTAGTGCCCGAAATCAATTTCTGAAGTTTATCTTAGGTACGTTCAGTGAACGAATGAATGAGTTTTTCTATCTTTTGAACCTGTTCTCGGAATTGAAATCTGAGGGCACTGATGGAACCACAACGCTTGTAATTTCTTAAGAGGACCTTTCCTGAAGGTGTGTTTTCTTAGGAGGAGTTGTTAAAAATTTAGGATTAAATGTGAAGTAAATAAAATTGTGGTACAATTTTATTTTCCTTATGAATGTGGTTATATCCTAAGTGTGAGAGTTGGGGTGGTACCCACTAGTTCTTAACAACACTTGTTAGGATATTTTTGAGGTGGGGCCCACAAGATCCCCACCCCTTCACATTCCATTAACTCCTCTAACCCCCCTCTATAAGATGGTATCCTTTAATTGTGTAACTCTCCCCTATCTCCTCATTAATCATGCCAATGTACTTAATCAATTAAGTGAGTTATGTGTTTGATTTTAAAATTGAAATGCATGGCTTGATGTAATAAAATAAGATAAGTCTTATTTTATTTTGTGGCTAGTTGTTTTGTGAAGATATTGGGGAGAGAGAGCACTTTTCTATTGGGAAGAACATCATCCTCCCGCGAAGTGCTTCAATCCTCCCGCGAAGAACGTAATCTCTTCAAGAGAATAACGTCTCGGTGACTGATGAACATTGATCATCCTCTCTCTATGATAAAAGAGAAGACGACATTCCCTCTGGTGCACACCAACGACAACGGGAACGACGCCATATTTTACGGTTCTTGACAACGGAGAATTAAATTGCGAGGTAGGGGTTATCTTCATCCATGTTTAATTCATCATTCTTAGTTGGTTAAATTTGGCCGATTATTACCAACGTAACGGGAGGAGATCAGACCGCACAAACACGGCTGATTTATCCTCCCCGTTTCATTGTTGATTTATGTTGATGATCGAAGCGATGTCGGCGTATTACCATTACACCACGCGAGGATGAAGAGGGCTACGACCGAAGCGATCCATGGCGAAGGTGCCCTATGCCATCGTGTCGCGCCGGTGAGGCTGAAGGAGGACGTGGCCCGGAGCGGGCCACGACGGAGGGGCGTGGCGCCGTCGTGTCATGCCAGTCGGATAGGAGCTGCAGCAGTCTTCAAAGGGGAGGCCGGCTGAGCCGGCCGCCGGTGGGAACCCCTCAGGTCCCACGGTTACAAAAGAACAGCCTTATTGGTAGGCCGTTTCGGAAGCAGGGGTGGCGCCATCCTTCACACCCTGCACGGCCGCAAGCCGAGCCGCGACCGGCCTCCGATTCGAGCCGTAGGCCACGCGCTGTAGCGAACCGGGCCGCACCTAGGCTAGCCGGGCCGTGCCAGCTGGGCCTTGCTGCGCACAAATGGGCCTAAACTGGACATGGTTCGGGTCGACCCAGTTCTGGCCATCCTAGGGGGTATCAGGCCGGGTCGGATCGGGCCCGAATCCCCTATTTTCAGACAGAGTTTTTCAAACAGCCATATCTTGTTCTACGGACCTTCGATTGACGCACCGTCAGTTGTGTTGGGATGTTTGGATTGAGACAGTCATTTCGGTATATTACAATCAAACATTAGGTAATGTTTTGGTATGATCGGGTTGGTTCGAACCCGAAACCAACCGGGCCCTTGTAGCGGAAACACTTATTACTTAACCACCAGACGTTTGAATGACGTGACATCGATCATGTTGTTTACCTCTTAGAGAGACGGTTCTTTTGACTAAATCTTCTTGATGTTTGGGCATAGCTGGATATGGTCGGGTTGGTTTTAACATAAAAACCAACCAGGCCCCTGGGACGAAAAGTCCAATAACTCTCAGACCCGGCATCCGATTGACGCGCCGTCTGTCGCATTGAGTTCCATTAGACGAGATGGAACTTTCTGATACATCATATCTTTACTTCATGATAGTTTATGTATCGAACACTTGGATCATGCAGCGAACCCTCCTGGAATCGAGCGTGATGTGTGCGGGAACCCTAGAGTTGGCTGCTGCTGCGACGACAATGGAGATTGTACTTGGATACTATGTGTGTTTGGCAGTGAGGATGACTGTACTTGTATCCTATGTGGGTTCGACAGCGATGAAGACTGTACATGGATCCTACGTGGGTTCGGCAGCGATGGTTACTGTACTTGGTTCCTACGTGGGTTTGGAAGCGACGACATCTATACTTGGATTCTATGTGGGTTTGATAGAGGAGATGATTCAGAGTGTACATATAATCATCTCCATCCCTCTTCGAGAGTAGTATACATGTGTGAGATGAGTCTTGACTTTCAATCATTATCATCGATATGAATAACTTGCTTTCCAGTGTGGACTGGTTTGTGCTTTCTTGTGTGGATTGGGTTGTACTTTCCTGTGTGGACTGGGATGAACATGGGCTCAGAAGTTGGAGCGGAACTGGAATTGAAGACTTAGTTATATGTATGAGAATATACCTAAGTAGAGTTGGTTGATACTTCATGATTGTAACCTTCCTTTGTGGTTTATAATTTGTTGATTATGAGAGAATTTCGGGGGTATCGGGGTCCCTACTGAGTATCGTATACTCACCCCTGCACGGGCTATGTCCGCACTACATTGTGTTGGTTGCAGACTACGTATAGCGCTGATCATGGTTGAGGCCTGAGGAGTAGGACAGTACCCAGAGGTAGACTATCAGGAGGGACATACAGGGAGAGGACAACTTGACTTGAGGAGCTGATGAGACTTTCTGTACTCACCCTTCAGGTGGGAGTTCTAGAGGACGTATTGGTGGTATCTGCTTACTTATCAGCTGTTGTAATTCCATTTCTCAGTTGTACTGTACTTTCAGTTGGGTTTGTGTACTAGCCCATTTACTTCAAACACTTACTTTTGTACTGAGTTTACTTAGTGTTTACTTCAGCATGTGTACTCTGTCGTGTTTGTTTTCTTATATAAAGGAAATTCCTTCCCTTTTATCGGGATTTATGCCTTTAGTGCTAGTCGGCAGCCCCAGGCCTATGGACGGCGGGCTTGGGGAAGTCATGGCACGAGCCCCAAGGACGGGTCATGACATAAACTGAAGGAAGTATTTTTCCATTTCCAAAGGAATAATACGATGAATTTATGTATTGTATAAATAATCATTTTATTTAGTCCCACTAAATAGATTAAATTACATATTTGTTTTTCATTTACTTAGAAATATTACACCAATGATATGATTTCCCTTCAAAAAAATTAATAGAAAAAAGTACTTTTTTATTTTCTGAACACTAGATTAAGGAATAGATCATTTCATTGATATATATCAATTGCTTAGGAACTAGTGGAAGGGATGCTAACCTAATATAAGTTGGTTGTTGTTTCATGAAGGCCACAAGAGAATATTTCTCAATCCTTTTATTTTTTTGGAATCTCAGATAGACTCATACATTGAAAATATTTTATGAGAATAGAAAATGTATATGTCTTTCATCCTCTATTAAATTTAATTTCTCATAAGGAAAATCATTTCAGTTTCCATCGTATTAATCATTAAGATGGTTTCATTGGGTTCCACCCATTGTTAAAGACAAAACATTTAGTTTGAGTACCAATAATCATTCCAAGAGACAATATAATCATGAAAAATAATTTATAGGATGTATAAATCTTGGAACCTTATTCTATAGAACATTTTTATATTCCTAACTCTTTATTGATCATTACCAAATTATTTTGATTTTATCCCATAAATAGACATCTCACTAGGGTTATTATAAAAGTTTTTAATCCTTGTTACCATTTGTTAACTAAAACATTTTCTGATAACAACTATATCATCCAATAATATTAATAAATATATATTGGAATTTTAAAATACGAATATTAATTACCTAAAATTTTGATTAATTAATTATTCATATGTGTCTAGTTTCTTTGGAAACATAGAAACATAAAAAAGTTGTTCATAAAATATAAAAATCGTCTCCCATGTATTTGTTCATAAATTTCACTATTCTTTTAAATATCATTCTTAATGCCTTTATTCCCAATACATGGAAAAGAAACATAAGAAAATGTGATCTTAGATGATCATTAAGGGAGAATAAGTGAGATATCAATGATTAGATAATAATATAATGATCATACGGGTATATGAACATGAAATTAAAAATTTAAAACTATACAAAGAATAAAAAATATTATAATCACGAGTCTTGAAATAAATCATGATAGTTTTAAAGAAATAATTCATAATATAATCAATGAACATGAGCCCAATGTACTTGAAATTTTCATATGACATGGAATTGTGGTATACAAAAAATCCAAGTGATGTATTACATATATAGTAATGGTACTTTTCTAAGCCAATCATATTGGAATGGGAAAACACCTAAATCAATGATAGTATTCTAGTTTCACTCCTAAGATAATCATCCTGGTCAATTTCTCTTCGTAAACTGAGTTCAAGCCCCAATTCTGTCCTATTTAAAAAATGAGATATAAATCAAAACTCAATACGTCTGGCGGAAATATTTGATTCACCAAACAAATAATTAAAACCATAAAAATATATTCTTAAATATAAAAAACCATTCATTATATCCAAAAACATGAAAATAATGGGATTTTAGAAAAATTTCATCATAGCCTAGCCCACGTAAAATAAATAGGCTTCAAATACATATTTTCATCAAAAAAATTATCTATCCATAGAAATAAAAATATTTTTTTCCTTGGATAATATCCCCATTGAATATTATGCATAAAAAAATTATGTCATCATACATGGAAAATGATTTTGAATGTACAAAACTAATTATTCTTGAGGAAAATATCCTTTTAATTTTGAAATCTATCCTTTTTGAAAAGATTTTCTCCAATAATAGAAAAATAATTCATGGAATAATACCTTTTAATATTACAATGTAATAGTAAAATCAAACATTAGTCACTATGGTTGAAAAATATACTCATTCTATTAATGTTATAAAATAGTCATTCTATATTTTTGTAGAAAACGTGACAAAGTACCTCATTTAGAAAATGATTAATATATTATATTCAAAATATATTTTAGAAAGTGATAATGGGTAAAAATAAATTTGAAAAATCATATGAAAATTGTAGAAAAATATTTATACCATATTTATAAAACATGGATAAAAAAATTAAATATTCTCCATTGGAGAATTAAAGATAAACAATATTGAATATTGATGAGTTTGTGCAATAGTATCCTTAACATGAGTTAAAATTTCTATGAAATAACTCTAAAATAATTTATAATAATTTTAAATTTTTTTAATTATACAAAAATAATCATTAAAATAATTATAATTTCATATATATCACCTTTATAACATTGCATACCCCCATTTAGCAGTAATTTTTTATTAAAATATACATTTTCGAGTTTAACTATTTCAATAATCATGTCTATTTAAGTTCAGTAGTTCTGGTAATTTTAAATTTATCTTGGTTGCATATCATTAATAATATATATGAAGAAATAAATATCAAATATATTCATTATATACATATTTATAGTAATACATAAAATTTAGGGATATTAAAATGAATTGCATCATTCAGGGAGATGGTAGGAAGTACATACACCTGAATGTTGATTTAATTTTTTTATGGATGGAACAAAAGAAAGGTAAGTGTTTATTAAATTTTATAAAATCACTATTATATCATCTATAGAATATATATAATTTTCACATAATTTCTCATTACTATACAAGTAAAATAAAAATGATAGATGAATATCATCACTTCATCAATGTTGTAGTGCCCACAAACAGATGTATGACAATATCGTTTCCCCATGGATTGTATATTAATCAGGTAAAGGTTATACTATAATTTAATAGTAAAATTATGTCATAAATATACTATTTAAAAATTAAACCTAACATAATATGCATTTATTAAATATATTTACAAAAAATAGTTATATTGCAACATAAAGACATTTAGCCATACTTTTTTAGAAACAATACATTCACATTTCATTTGATGGAATGATGTTGTAAATTTGTGTTTTAATTATCATAAGAAAATATTATAATATTTTGTACTTTTTTTTGTAATGATAAATATCATTTCATTATAATGATAATTGAAGAGTAGAAAATAATGTGATCAGTTAGGGTGATTATGTACTCTATAGAAAGAATCATTCATATCTTCAATAACAGGCTCTAGGTTGTGTCTTTTGATATGAAAAAATTTCAAGTATACATATAGAGAGGTTTATAATGGTATTAGGTATATCATGGTAAGTCTCTAATCATAATGAGTTTTAATGGAGTGAGCTTTGAGGTTCCCATTAATAATTGAGGTGAGGGGTACTTTTGAAATTTCTCAAATAATAATTTATATTAAATTAATTATAAATATTAATGCCTTAAAATGTACGTGGATTATAATATGTGGTAGGATATGTTGGTAATCCCATCAACCAATATAATTTAGAAATCTATTAGGTTAATTTTATACCTTATAATTTAAATTAACCCATTTGTCAACCTCTTTTAATTTGTAAGAATGTAACAAAAATTTTATTATTATGGGTAGTAATTCTTTCAAATATAAAATGAAAATTGATCAATAAATGAAAAAATTGAGAAATTATCAACAATAAAAATAATCAAATTCTTTTATTTTAATAATATTATGTTTTTAAATAATAAAATTTTGGTTACAATTTTGACACTATCAATTTAATTTGAACTATTAGACATAAAAAATGATTGAATTCGAATATAATATTTTAAGACAACCCAAATATATTATATTCACCAACTAAATTCATAGAGAACTATAAATTACTCAGTATTTACAAGTTATAATAATTTATAATATCATATATTAAATTTTTGGAATAATTGAATGAATATTGTTTTGGGGTTATATAAGAATTTAATATAATTACATAATAAAAAAATAATAAATTAATTTCCAACATGAATAAAATTCCATTATAAATGAATGGATATTATTAGTCATTAATAATGGATTCTTTCCATATGCAAAAATATGAATGATATTAAATACAATGGGTGGATTTTTTTTATATTTACTTGATTTAAATAACATAAAATCCATTTTAATAGACATGCATCCATTAAACAACTAAATTTAGAGACTAAGGTGTTACAGGTCAAATAAAATTAATCCATTAAAATTTTAGATGAATATTTATATAATTATAACATATTATTAATTTATATTAACCAAGATGACCATTACTGAGGTGAAAAATTTTATAGTGGTCACTATACATATAAACCAAAGATAATATATGAGTATTTACCAAATTTATAACACATTATTCAACATATTTAATTCCTTTTATCAAGTTAAATATCTATAAATGAATGAAAATAATTTAGATGTATGTAAAAAAAATGTGATAAAATAATTTTTTACGAATAATATATTTTTAAGAATAATGATTTATATGTTCTTATCATATTTGTAGAAAAATATTTATTGAATTTTTAAATCATATTATAAAGGAAATAATTTATATATTTCAATAAATCTCTTAAAAAATAAAAATTAATTTATAAAAATACATTTTTTGAATATTTATCTTTCATAAACATATTTCATTTTCCTTCAAATTATATTGTTTTTTACAATTTTAATATATTTTTAAAATTGAATTAATCCCAAGAACTTATTACCATACATTATTTCCTTATATAGTATGTCCTATTAATGTACTTGAATAAAATTTCTAGATTATAAATATTAAATTAAATAAAATTATTTCAAAAATTATATCGTGTTTAGTTTAAACTCGAATATGGGTGTAAGACAATATTTCAATGAAATTAAATTTATTCAAATTTATTTCATAAAATATAGACGTATGACATATTACTAAGGTTATTGAGAATAATTTATCATGTAATATATCAATAAGTGGGTCTAGTGAATTTTGGCTCTTGACATATTTTCATTGTGTCATAAAATATGTTGTTTATGTATCTATTTTATTAAGAAAATAAACATATTGATTCTAGGGTTTTTATGTTAGGTAGTTAATATTATTTTAAATGATTTAATATTTATGTATGTAATGGTTGTGTAATCATAGTTGGTGTCATAGTGTAGTTTATTTATATTTTTGTATTAGGTTATGATAAATAATATGATAAAATTTTAACAAAACAATGTTAAACCCCAATTGATTTATTATAATCCTAAATTACTATATACTTAATGTAATGTTTTGATATTTTTTTCACCATTGGATTGATTTTATGAATCATATAATCACTAAATTTTAATATTGTTTAATGATACTCATAATACCCTTTTGGGTTTTTTTCAATGGTGGGAATTATGACGAATAGAGTTTTAAATATTGTGATGGATAATGGATGACTTTCCAAATTAATATCAATCCATGTTTTTAAATGGTGTTGAAAATGTTATGGTTATACATACAAAACATTCTTGAGTTATGGTAAATAAAAAAAATTTATAATTCAAAAAAAAAGATATTAATATAGTTTAATGGAAGTTCATGCGATAATGAATATATAGGAAATAATATTCAACATCTCAGATATGAAAATAGTTAGAAGAAGCACATTTTGAAAATTTGAAAATGAACATGAAGATGTTTTATAGGTGGTAACAGTTTTAATTGAGAAATAAACTAAAATAAATGGTAAGACATATTTTAATGGAATATAAGAAACGAACGATATTTTTATGGAACCACGAATAATTCAATGCTTTATGTTTTTGAAATTTTGGCACTATATATGCATGTTTTCTATACTTAGGGTTAATTTTGATAATAGATGTATGAAAACTCTTAATGTAATGGATAAGGGGTGGGTTTATTCAATCACAATTTCTTATTAATGTTCTTATGGTAAATATTAATATAAAATATTTATTAAAATATGAATTTATTTTATGAATCGATTGAATCTCGATATATAGATCCTATAATAATATTCATAACCGAGAATTCATATTTTATATCCCAAATCTACCCATGAACATTAATTAATTAAAATATTTCTATGAGCTCCCTTTTTAAATTATTCTGATCATATGTTTCTTAATTCCCATTCATTATCCATATTAGGATCAAATGTTTGTGGATAAAAATAAAATTAAGTATATACCAATTGTGGTTAAATGGATCAATATCTTATAGGAAGAGTTTTTGAGTACTCTCATAAATTTTGGGGTTAAATTTACATTTATCACATACATTCTTTTATTAATATATAAAAGACTATATATAGAATATACATAATTGATTTATAGTAATTGAAGAAACATTCTATGATATTATATACAATGGTTTTGTGTCAACAAGAGATTCACCCCGAGGTGAATAAGTCCCCTTTAATAATTTAAAGAATTGGTTAATATGTCTTTCATCAACTATCATGAACATAATAATACTATGATCAATATCATGTATCCTTTACTGACTATTAAATAGTATTATGATAAACATACAGCGGATCAAATATTCTTGAATGTTTATATTCCATTTGGGAACTATCAATTAATCTATAATATTGAGAATATAACAATGAAATAATTCCATACATGGTATGGTCAATATATGTTCATATTTATCTTAGTATTATAACACCCCAAGCTTCCACAAAACACATCTTCTAAATAATTCAATAGCTTGCACTATTCACAATATCTTGTTTGAGTATACCATGACCTATCAAACAAGCTATTTAAAAAGCGGTTATGAATATTATAAACCATGTTTTGAATTTAATATGTCCCATTTAATTTTAACATGTATATATTGTGTTTCTTATATATAATATAAGAAAAATTCAATTTCTCATATAAAATTAGTATTTTAAAAAAAAACTACAGTTTTTCTTCATTTTAATGGAGAACCCTTTTTAAATCCAATATTTGACACTTTTATATATTTAAATTGACAAAATGAAATTATTACTTATATGTGAGAAATAAGAATGTAGTATGGATAAATTATATAAGTTTTTATGATAACATTTATATTCCAATTTATTGAAAACAATACACTATTATAATTCAAACCATCTATTTCAACTAAATTATTTATATATTTATATTATATTTTTAATTGGTTTTAAAATTTAATTGGATTATTTTGTTATCGTTTAATAAAATTATGTTCATTGTATGTAATTTTACATTTAAATTAGACATAAACATAGGTTAATATTTTGATAGTTTTTTATATCATAAAAACTCACTTTCTGCTTTTGGCAACGAGAATTTATTTTAAATTAATTTCTTCCAATTATTGCTTTGAAATTAAAAAAATGGATTCCATAATTAGAACCATAAGCTATATATTGTAAAAATAGGTACCTTTTATTTTTTTACATTGTGAATAGTAACCTTAGTAATTATTTTTATTTACCATTGGTAAATTGTAAATTAGGTAATTAATGGTAAAAAATATTATTATAATTATATAATTCTACCCCAACACATGTCCTAATATTATTTGATGATATTTGAACATCCATGAGAATCCATAGTTCAGGTTTGGGACCCCATTAAACCACTTAGGTGTGAAAAAGACATGTTATAATAATTAATTTAAACGAAAGGGAAATATAACATCAAAATGTATTATATTAATAAATCAATTTTAATTAAAGTTTTATAAGAGATATTATCTTCTATAAGTAATTAATTAGAAATATAAAAATATTTTATACATCATAAAATTTATTTTTAATATTTAGTCACTAAATAATTAATTTATTTGCGACACAATAATGATGAAATATTTTCATTATTAATGAAACAATCAAATAAATGAAATTATAAATATTAAAATTTATGTAAATTCAAACTTTTTATTCCATCATAGAATTTTATGGATTTCTATTACATTTTATATTTTCTGTAATGAATTTATTTCCAATTAATCTAGTTGTTATTACTTTAAAAAAACCATTATATAAAAAGTGTCAAAATTGACATAAATGTGTTTTTTTATAAAAAATATTATTTTATTAAATGATAAAAAAATACTAAAAATTAATGATTAGGAAAACATACATAGATAATGATAAGAATTTAATTAATTATACACTTGATCTCTTATTGGCATTTTATAGTAGATATATTAACCCTATTGAATAAAAATACAAGAAGACGTGGTATGAGTTAATCATTTTATCTAATGGTTAATCCAAATAATAAGGTTAATTTAAAGACCTAATATTGCCTAAAAATACCTAAATGAATGTATTTAGACCCATAATCATCAAATAATTCATATAAATTACATTGGATATGTTATAAATTTTATATTAGTTTATAATAAACTAATATTTCAAACATTTTCTAATGTCCCCCTCACCTCTCTTGCAAAAGGGTTCTTCTCATTATCATTATTTCACTCCTCCAATGCCCCTTTTATCTAATGTAAACAACTCCAAAATTTTATCACATCATCGTAGAGGTCAAAATTTTGTTAGAAACACATCTTAATGAGTCCATTCGTGCAAATCAAAAGAAGACACCTGAAGAAGAGGTAATCGTTTTATCCCTTGTTTCAAAGTTCTTTTCTTCTTCTATTTCCTAATCCAATGTTTTTTACATACTATAATAATAACTCCAGATTCAAAAATATATTTATATTTTTATATGATTATGGGACAACCATATTCCCCCTTTTATGCATCAGATGAAAAATAATACCACTATGCGTTTGTACGTATGACTTACCGTCTCAACGCCATGGTGTAAACTGTTTTTCAAGTATACATTATTTGGATGGGTATAATTATGAATTCAAATGAATTAAATAATAAAAATAAAGTGGTATAATTTATATAAAATTCATATTCCTTCCAAATCCATATCATTATACAATTAAGGAAAAGATTTCGTTTCTCATCTGTAAGTACAACTTACCGTCTCCACAATGCGATGATACTCATATTCCATGATCACCATCTAAGAATGATTATAACAAAATATATATTATGAATAATTATGAAATATATGAAATAATTAGGATAGTAGAATAATATATATATATATGGGTACTTATATGTAGGTACATATATTTCATTCAATTACATCGATTCAATATGTTAGGAAAACGGAAACAATGTTCATGTTTACGTGTGGTCTACAGTATCCATGAACATTGTATTCCATTTCATATATCAATCTATTATATATATTTATATTAAAAATATATATGATATATAAATAATATTTTACCTTCTGGAAGTTATTAAATCAAGATCTATGTAATATTTTGAAGAATGACAATTCAAAGCATGCCCGATAAATAATGTGATTTATAAATGAAATATTGCATTAACATGGAATTGTTAATAAAAAAGTAATATAATGTCATAAAATTATAATATACAACATCATAAATATTAATATAATTCAGATATATGTTAAAAATATGTTTAAAAACATTATACACATGTTTTAGAGACAAGCATTGATTATCAGTCCTAAGGTTAGGGATAATTACTCAATCACATTATTATCTATGATTTTATATATGTATGTATTTACTAGAACATATTTATCATCAATGTCCATGTTTCATAAATTTTTGTCCAAAAGTAATCTTTTATTTTTTATGGAAATGAATATTTAAATAGATCATTATTTTAAATGTTTTAAAGATTTATTTTTCTAAATCTATTTAATTAATGTACATGTTTTCATAATGATTTTAAGGGTTTATTTATATGGACATGATTGTTTTCAAATGATAATACATATCGAAAGTTTCAAAGTGGTATGTGACACTTTTATTCCAAAATATCTTTTAAATTACATCCTTTATAAATTGTGTTTCTTTTAAATGATTTCAGAAAAATGGATATTTTTCTCAAATAGATTTAGTGATTATTTTCATCTACGTCAACCAAAATTATTTGGTAATATTAATGATTATGGTTGATACATTATGACAAAATATTATATATTGTATTGGATGGGTTATGATATGTTTGATTGTGGATTTTCTTTTTTTATAACATTATAGTACCTAATTAATGTATTGGCATTGTGTAAGCTAGTTTTAATACGAATGATTATATTATATTTCACCATCTTCCTATGAGGAAAGAGTTGGACATAATAATTGAGAGGTGAGGCCTCCTATAGCCCCTAGATGAATCAGTGGGTCTCATGAGACAATCTAAAAATGGAAATGGCTAAGTCCTTGGCCTTTTATTTGTAGATATGGATTTAGCTAAGGCGATAAAAATTTATTTTTATATGTCATGGAAGAGGCTTTGATGGTATGTTTCAGATGTCCGAAATTATGTATACCATTGCAATGAGATTAATTAATGATAATTAATATGATAATTATACTATTAGAATATTTCTGTGAAATTTTAAATGGAATTATTTGATTCATTCAAGACATATTGTGCTGATGATTATGTTTAAAAGGACTATGTTTTAGTTTTATACCTTTACTTAATGGTTTGTGCATATTTATTTTATCCTCTACTATATTGTTTATCATTACTATGAATATTATCACACCCCTTTTTTATGTTCTATTTTCCCAGGATTCCAAGAAGTTTTTTATGATTGATATGCATGGTAAATCTAGGGGAATAATGTCATTCTCTAAGGAATATCTATTCTTTTTTTATTTGATATTTTTTTAATGTTCATGTATATAATCTATTTTCCCAGACTACTAAAATGATCTATCCTTAGGGACATGATTCTTTATAATCATGCCAACATATTTAAATAATTGACAGACTCCAAGATTCATTGTTTGGGGAATTATAGTTTATATCAGGGTGTGGTTTATAAAAAACATTGTAAATAGATTTAGAAAATGTAAAGTATGGATAAAACACTACGATACACATTGGGGATAAGTATAAAATATCCCCCTATAATTTTGTTAACAAACATGGATAATCTTGGATTAAACCAAAGATGTTAATGATTGGAAGTACCTTCTAGTGAATATATGGTTTTATTCAGTGAGATGTGTTACTCACCATGTGATTTATGGACGTATTTAATGAAGGAAACAAGAATTAGATGTTTTAACGCTGAGTTTGATGGAATATCTATTAATTTAGAAAAAAAATTGGATAATGACTGGAGAGAAATATATTGTGATTATGAAAAATTAGTTCTTGCGATATATGATTACCAATGTGATATATGATTCCATTCTTAACACATTTCTTATGATGAAAATGAACATTTATAAATGTTATATTTTTATTTAAGCATAGAGGAATGATTATTCAGCTTCCAATAATTCAACAGGAAGGTAAGAAGAACTTTGAGGAATAACTCTAATGGAGAGGATGATGTTATCTCTGTGGGAATATGGTCATAGAGTGACTAATTATTATTGAGTTCAATGTATCATCTATGGAAGTCAAGGGCATCAACCCACTCAATGCCCAAACATAAGAATCTTATTCTAAACCAATAAAGGACATATTATATGCCAACTAGTAAATATAATGGATTGAATTATTTTTGTATTTAGATCATGATTTAGGAATAGTGACTTACATATGAAGTATTCAGTTTATTTTATTCAATAAGGAATTTAACGAATATATTTAAATTTTTTATAAACTAGAAATTTATTTAATGGTAAGATTATATCTGTAGTACATAAGGTAAAAATAACACTAAATATGTTCTTTATGTTATGATAAAGATATCTGGATAATGATATGTTGGATTTGAATATGTAAATTGGATAATTCTAGTTTCTTGAGATATAATTATGTATTTTTTAACATGAGAGATATGATATCATGGATGAAGTTTAGAACTTTTTGGGACATAAATAATTGTCCATTATGTTATGGAACAAAGAAATATGCAAGTTTTCTATAAGGATATCTGATAGTTCGTGTTGTTACTATGACTCAAGTGAATACATGATGAAGGTGTTCACATGTTTGGAATGTGACACCCATGATCTAATTTATGAGATATGGGAGATAAATGTTAAACTGATTTGGTTCACCTCTTTCAAAAGTTGTTGACGTTCAGTTTTTGGAAGGATTGTAAGGTTATCCATTTATAGATTGTGTATTATATACTCTAGTTGATGTTTGTTTGATTAATATATTATATATCAATAGGTGGGATTATGAATATGTGATAACTTGTGATAACACTTTTGGTGAGAGAGATTGAATGAGCTATCATTCTATTTATGGATCGTATGATATTCTAACACTTCAAGAATGAAAAATTAACATTATTTCATTGAATAAGAGATGAAGAGGAAATTATTCATAGAAGGACCAATGTTGAGAATGTATATTAATCATGTATGTAATTCTTCTCATGTTCATTAACATTATTGAATGGATCATGAAAACCGAAAATGTTCTCCTAGTAGTTTCTTCTGCGATGAATCAAATTGTCCCTTGGATCATCTAAAATTTATGGAATTCAGATTGTTATCATTATCCCAATATTATTCATCATCACTCTCCATTAGAACATCACAATTATATTTTTATTTATTTTCCATTTTTTCCTACATGTAACCCTATTATTTTTTATTTCTAGTAACCTTCATACTTTCATTTCTTTATTTTAAAATTCAGGTCTCATTAATCCATTTTTCGATGTGTTATTTCATCTAAGATAATTTGAAATGTCAAACAACCAGTTTTCAATATTGATTTTAAATTGTGATGATGCAATTTATTTAAGGAGGGGATAATGTAACAACCCAATAATCCATTGTACTCTTCTTCTTAATAATTCAATAGCTTGTGCCACACATAACATTGAGTTCGAGAACACCACGACCTATCAAACTAACCATTTAAAAAGTATTTATTAATTTTATTAACCACAGTTTGAATTTTATGTATCCTGTATAATTTGAACATTGGTTTTATGTGTTTCTTCGAGATAATATAATGTAAAATTCTATTTTTCAGATAAAATAAGTATTTTAAAAAAATGCAGTTCTTCCAACTTTTAATAGACAACCCTTATTAAATCCATTAATTGAGACTTTTATATATTTAATTTGAGAAACTTAAATTATTATTTATAATTGAGGCATAAAGATTTAGTTTCGATAAGTTATTGGTGTTTTTCTCATAACTGTCATAATCCAATGAATAGTAAAAAATATTGCATTTTAATTCAATACTTTTGTTTCATAAACGTTTTTAATATAGATAGATAATATTTTTAATTGGTTTTAAAGATTAATTTTATTATCTATTTATCATTCAATTCAATTTTAGTCCTTGTATTTAGTTTCACATTGAAATTGGACATAAACAAATGCCAATCTGTTGATAGATTTTTACTTCTTAAAAACACGCATTCTGGTTTTGATAATAGGAATTAATTGTAAATTAATTTCTTCCAATTATATGTTTTGGATTTGGTAAAATGGATTCCATATTAAGAATTATATGGTACAAATTGTGATAATAGGTACCTTTCTGTTAGAACCGATAGGGGCCTATATATCCTAAGAGGGGGGTGAATCAGGGTATGGATATTTGTGTTCAAAATTCTTCCAGCCCCACTGGATCTTGAAATCTTTATTACAATGGTCACATTTTTTGCACTTGTGTGTTTATTATGATCAATTATTTTCCTCTTTAACTAATTATGATGCTTTGAATGCAATTATAGGAAGAAAATAGGAAAACATAGAGATTTCTACTTGGTTCACCCTCACTGGGATACGTCTAAAGAACATACACCGACAAGTATATGATCATACAAAATTAGATTATTCTTTACTATATGTGGATACAACGGTTCAAGAGCAGTCAGTCTATCCCAGGCTCACTTCCTTTACAATTTTCGGGCTAGATCACTACTATGCCCAGGCTCAATGCCTTTACAAGTTTTAGGGTCAGCTCACTTCTTTCCCAAGGGTCACTCCCTGTTTCTCTCTCTCTGGCACACTGCCGGTGGATAGGATCACCTTCTTCCTCTTCCTTTGCTCACTACTCTGGAAGGAATGCACTCATAGTTTATAGTCTTTTTAGCCTCTTCATTATCTCTAATGAATACATCCTCTATTGTATGTGGATGCTCTGTTGAAGTCCAACATTCACGCGTAGATGAATCTATCTTTGCACCGAAGGTATCGGGAAGACTTCCAGATTCCATGCAGCCCGAAAATACTACCAGGGAATGAACCTTACTGGGTGCGACGGTCTATCCTAGAGTGCAAGTATCAGCGCGCAAGTCACAACTTGCATGCAAGTCTACCTCTACCACCTGTGCGGCACAACCTTCTACAACTCCAAACTTGCATGACTCACTTCCTTTTACGCCCAAACCAATATTGGCATGGAACTACCAACCTAAGTGCAACTTCTATCACTGGAACGCAAATCCACTTCTGCGACCACACACCACCTACACGACCACCACACTTGCGTGACAGGAGCTCTAATTTTTCTAACTGTTGAAATTCGTTCATAATGGGGAGTAGTGGTCCTGTATTTTGACGCATTTTGAACACCATGTGCAATGGCACGCAAGTCTTCCCTCGACACATAGGTATCTTCCCCTGAAAGTCCCTTACATGACCAAACCAATACATGCACGCACCTCTTTCCTTTTCCATATTTTTATCTTATGGTCATCTAAAACAACATGCGTTCAAGTTCACAAGCCTCTAAGGCATCAGCGCGCAAGTCTCTTCAGGGCGCGTAGGTCACCTAAGTGACCACACCAATACCTGCGTGACCCTATTTCCTTTTCCATATTTTGAAGCTAAGATCTTGAAAAACATATTGCACACAAGTTTATTCTACTTCATTTAAACGGTGTGTAGGTCCCTTTTCCAAAATCCACTTGTCTTCATTTGTCGACATTCTTGAATCAAACATGGATCTTTGACCATAGCTCTTGAACTCAACATGCCACCATGAAATCCCCTTGGTCAAAAAAATTGTATATCATGGTTTTCATTGTCAACAATCATAGCACAGTTTTCCACTTTGTCAACAAACACAATCACCTCAAAAATTCTTCAATGATACCTTGAGTGATTTTTTCCCTACATTCTCCCCCATTGGGTTTGTTTACAACTCTTCCATAAAAAGATACATCGTTAATTCTTATTCCACTATTCACATAATTCCAATTCTAATAACAATCAAGTATTTACACAACACATACTCTAAGCACACATGAGTAATCCTCGACGTGAGAAACAAGATTAAATGAAAAGTTCATCAATGAATCACTTAAACTATTCCAACCACTGTTTACACCAAACAGATACCCATTTTTTTGGAAATATTCTTAAAAAATTCCAACACCACTCTTAAGATTTTATAATGATCCTCAGCTATCGTGATATCTATTCTTTGATCAAACACTTCTAGCATCATCAGATTTAATACTCCCCCTGTCACATTGCTCTCCCCATATCTTGCTTCCCCACCTGTCAGCTTCTCCCCATATCTGTCATGATTTTTCAAATATCCACATTGTCTCCCCCTTGAAAAATAACTATTTTCTCCCCCTTTGTCAACAAACCCAAAGGTCACTCCTTTTCAGTCTATAACAGAGTAGAGAACATATCTGCACATTATGGAAACACACATCATACCTCAGGGAGAGGGGGTGTTCCACATCCACACTCTTTTAAGTGTGTGGAGTCTATTGAACTCCCAGATCCTGTCGATGCCTTTAAAACGCTTCATTGGGTGAGGCTATTGTCAGAATGTATGCAACCTATAGCTCTATAGGCACATACTCTAACTTCATGATCCCTTGCTTCACCTTATCCTTGATGAAATGATATTTGATCTCAATGTTCTTGGTCCTTGTGTGATAGATGAGCTTTTTTCCAAGATTGATATCACTTGAGTTATCACACTGGATTCCAATCAGAGACTTCACTTAACCTCCCATATCTTCAAGCTGCTGCTTCATCCGCAATAACTGTGTGCATGCTTGAGTGGCCGTAATATACTTAGCTTCCGCTATTCTTAATGAAATGCAATCTCTCTTCTTTCTTAGCCAAGAAATACACAATCTACCAAGATATAATGCACCTCCTGATTTTGATTTCTTGTTATCCGCTGAACCAGACCAATCTCTATCAGTATATACCTATAAATCTATATAATATTTCCCATTATACTTCAAGCTGTAATCCAATGTTCCCTTGACATGCCGATGTATTCTTTCCACAGTAGTCATGTGGCTTTATTTGGGATTACTCTGATATCACGCTACTTAGAATGTGGTGAATACAATTTCAGGCCTTGTTGCAATCAAGTACAGAAAACGTCCAATGACTTTCCTATATTCTGTGATATTAACTGCCTTGTCATCCTCATCTTTAGACAGTTTCATCCAGGTACCAATAAGACTCTTCATCTCCTTGAATTTTACATTCCAAATATTTCTAAAACCTCATTGTCATATCTTTATTGATAAATGAATGTTCCATTATTTCATTGTGTCACCTGTATACCAAGGAAATCATCAGTTCATCAATAATAGACATTTCGAACTCATGTTTCATGAATTCATAAAATTGTCTTCACTGTGCTTCATCTAATCCACCAAAGATTATTTCGTCAACATAAACAAGTAACAACATCCTTTTATTACTGTTGTGGTTGAAATAAATATTTTAGTCAATCCACCATGCTAGAAACCATGCTTCTTCAAGTACTGATCAGGCGTTGAGTACCATGCTCTTGATGCTTGTTTCAGCCCATACAACGCCTTCTTAAATCTACATACTTTCTTCTCATCCTCATGAATGAAAAAACCATATGGACGCTCAATATATAATTCCTCTTATAAAGCCCCATTCAAGAATCAGGATTTGACATCCATCTGGAACACTTTGAAATTTCTTTTCACAATTATGGAAAAAAATAATCTAATTGTCTCTAGCCTTGAAATTGGTGCAAATGTCTCATCAGTCATCTATTCCCTCCATCTGGGAGTATCCCTTGTACACTAGTAGTGCTTTGTTCCGAATAACTGTTCCATATTCATAAATCTTGATGTGATAAACCCATTTAGTCCTGATGACATTCTTATCTACTGGCCTCCAAACAATCTCCCACATCTGATTCTTCTCAATCTGATTTAGCTCTTCATTCATGGACTGACCCCAGTTTTCATTTTTAGCTACATAAACAACGCATTTCGGCTCAACCGGAGATAGAAAATATGCCTACTGCAATGATTTAATAATCCTTGTCTGAACTGGTGTTGAATAATTACTGATGATATTCTGCATGTCAATTTCAGCTCGAGTATTTAGCTTCTGGGAAGATAAGGATTTTACATCCTCGTACTCACCATCAGTATCTTCTTCTGAATCAACTTCATCCACTTCTTCTCTCCCTGAGTCTCTTAACAATTCATCACTTTTAACAGAAAACTTTTCATTGTCTCATTGTTCACTGACATCATTTCTTTGAACATCTTCACTTAGATTTTTGTTGAAACACCTTTGCTTTTCTCTTGTAGCTTCTTGGTATCCTGAAAGAAGTCAGTTGATACCACATTATTAGAGAAAATTAATAAATCATGAAATGATTTATTAGTGCTGCTTCCCTCGCAATATGTCTTCCCTCCATAGACAACACCAGAGCCAAGTCATCCAATTATTGCATTGATGGATCTTGCATCTGATTTTGTTTTTGAATGATCCCCCTTTATTTTGTAACACTTCATGGGGTTGGTCCCACTATTTAGAATCATTACCATTTTTATCATCATGCATCATTTATTCTAATCTGGCACTCATCAACGATCCTATAAATAAATCTCTATACCTACTGAGTTGGAACTCGGTGTAAGAAACAAGAGATAGAGTTAATAACAGAATAACTTCCTATTTTGCTCTGTTTCTCCCTTTCTTCTTCAACTCTAGTACCTGATTTTAATCAATTGAAACTATAGAGAATGTCTCTTCTCCAATTTTCATCCTTAAATACCACTTTCCCTTAGATCATATATCCCTTGGACTGAAACACAAGAATCATTAGTTAATAGAATTTATATACATAGGGAGAGTGGAGTTCCCGGAATCCTCAAGATGAGTTTTGAGGTTGATCATGATGGGTTAACCCTTTGATTATTTCTTATAGAGCATCATATTCATTCCTTGCTTCCTCTAGATTCCTAGACAAATTCAACTGCTCTGGCCATATGACTAATCATTCTTTACCTACATTCTATGAATTTTTCTGATATGTAGACTATCCAGGCTTGGCATTTTTCCAAATTTTTGGGTTTAAACCCACTAGTAAACATTTCCATCTTTTATGTTTCACCAAAATTACATATCCCTTAATTCCTTCTCTGAGCAAGAATATCTCTTATTTTCATATTCCCTTGCTCCTTCCTCCATTGTAGGGATCTTCCTCTTTCGTCCACTTCGTGTGGTGGCCCACGACATGCAAAATTTTCAATGCATTCTATGTTTATTTTCCAATTTTCGTATTTCTGAGTTTCCACCATATTTTGCATTGGTGGTGGTTCTTCCAGTGAACACACATTCTTATTACTCAAAACTGTATTGTTTCCTACCCTTTTCTTCCAAATTTGTTCAAGTTCATTCTTAGATGTCAGTTGTGAGTTTGACTGATACATCTTTTCTTTATCTTCATGTGACTCCCCTGGGGCTCTGAGCCTAGTCTCCAACTAACCACTGTGTATCAAAATGTAAGATGTCTCTTTATACATCACTCGATTCAAGATTCTCTTTCTGGGCTCCTTTTCCTTTATCACATTCTTCTTGCTGCAATTTCTTGACAGATTCCCTTGATTATGACATATGAAACATCTTCAATTGAAGACATACCTCATTTCAACAACTCTTACCCAAAATGTTTATGCAGCTTGAGTTCTTCCTCTGACATTGATCTCCTAAGCTTCCTCAAACTTATTCATGGTGTGTCCCATTCTTCTACAGTAATAGAATCTTATGAATACTTTCCTCTGAGAGACTCTTCTCTATTATTTCTCATGATGATTCTTCTTATCATTAGATTTATCAAAGTTTCTATTTTCACAGGCTAAAATGTATTCCAGATCATCTGGACAGAATCTTGATGTGTGGCCATAAATCCCACAGAAATAGAACATGCTATCATTTCTTCCTGTAAAATCATTGTTAGGTCTATCTCTAGCACCTACAAGGTTTTTCTTAACTCTGGATATTTTCACTTCATTTTTATTATCACGCATAGGAGTGGAATCATCATATCAAATTCCAGATTTTCCCAAAATGGATGGCATTTCGGATGATAAAATCCATTCATGCTTCTCTTCTGATGAAGTATATTTGGAATTCATTTTATCATCACCTTCCGAAGGATAATCAAATAAAAAGTGAAGTGCATCATTCAATTTGGGATTATCATCGGATTTAGATTTCTCTATTTCTTTCTTGACTAGTTCTATTTCTTCCTCTAGTTGCTGAATCTTTATATCTATTGATTCAAGTTGAGCATTAAATTCTTTTCTCAGATTCTTCTGGATACTCAACTCATCTTAAATTTCCCATGTGAGCTTTTCCACTATGTCACTTTTCCCCTTCACCTTCTATTTTTCTTGAGCAACATATTCAGAGACAGACTCATTCTCTTGTTGTAGCCTTCAATTCTTCTGAACATATTTAGACAACTGTGTTCCTAGATAATCATTTCTACCATTCATATTCTGAACTTCATCAGACTTTTGATTCTATTCATACTCACAAGAAATTTGTTTTCCTTTCATTTTAGCCATATTTTATAGTTCATCACATTGAGAATCATTCTTCTCCTTTAGGTTGGTTTTCAAATAAACAAGCCTCCGATATAAGCCTCTAATCTTGTTGACCTCAATTTCCAATACTTGGATCCTAATATTTTTATTTTTAACTTCTTCATCCAATTTCTAATCAAATTCATTTACATTGTGGACAACTTCTACTTTTCAACTTCTTGGGGTTTCTTCATCATTAGTGGTTCCAACATCACATGGAAAATTAGGTTCTTCACTCCTTCCTTCAACATAATTGAATGAGTAAGTATTTTCATATTATTATCAATCCAAACCATTTTTCTATTCACTACATGATTCGTTTAACTGAATCACACTCTTTCTATTGACACTCCCACAATGGGTGATTCCTCTAGCTTTTTGCATCTTCTTTGATGGTTTTCCCTTTTACATGGAACATGATTAGAACATAGTGATTCATTAACCACACAGATCGACTACACCAAGACAGAGCAAACAAATTTGATAAAAACAACCTTCACTCTGATACCAACTTTTAGGACCAATAGGAGCCTATATACCCCGAGAGGGGGGTGAATCAGGGAATAGATATTTGTATCCAAAATTCTTCCTGCCCCACGGGATTTTGACCACTTTTTTAGAAGGGACACTATGTTTTCACTTGTGTGTTTATTATGATCACTTTTTGTCCTCTTTAACTAATGATGATGCTTTGAATGCAATGTAAGGAATCAAACAGGAAGACACAGAGATTTTTACTTGGTTCTCCCTCACCGGGCTACGTCTAAGGAGCATATGCCGACAAGTTGACAGTTATACCAAATTCCACTATTCTACACTAGATGTGGATACAAAGGATTCTGATCAGTCACTCTGTCCCAAGATCACTGCCTTTACAATGTTATGGCTAGATCACTTCTATGCCTAGGATCACTGACTTTACAATGTATAAGGTCAGCACACTACTTTCCCAAGGTTCACTCCCTGTTTCTCTCTCTGGATCACTGCCGGTGGAGAGGATCATCTTATTCCTCTTCCTTTTCTCACTGCTCTAGAGGGAATCCACTCACAGTTTATATACATGTAGGTCTCTTCATTATCTCTAATGAATACATCCTCTTTGTATGTGGATGCTCGGTTGAAGTCCATCTTTCACCCGCAGTTGAATCTCTCTTTGCGCCGAAGGTATCATGAAAACTTCTAGCTTCCACGCTGCCTGAAAATACATCAAGGGAATCAACCAGACTTTGTGCAGAAGTCTATCCCGGTGTGCAAGTATTGGTGCACAGGTCACAACCGGCGTGCAGGTCTGCCTCTACCACCTATGCGGTACAACATTCTGCAACTCCAAACCTACACAACTCACTTCCTTTTATGCCCAAACCAATATTTTTGTGCAAATACCAACCGGCGCACAACTTCTAACACTGGCGCACAACTCCACCTGCATGACCACACACCACCTGCGCGACCACCACTCCTGCACAATGAGAGATCTTATTTTTATAAGTGTTGAAATCCGTTGAAAATGAGGAGGGGTGGTCCTATATTTATAGTAATTTTGAACACCCTACACGACGGTGCGCAAGTCTTCCCGCATCGCGCAAGTCTCAGTGTGCAGGTCTCATCCCCTGCATGTCACTTGCGTGACCAAACCAATACATGTGTGACCCTCTTTCCTTTTCCATATTGTTAACTTCTGATATTCAAAAAAAACATGCACGCAAGATCTCAAGAATCCAAGTCATTGTGTGAAAGTCTCTTCACGACATGCAGGTCAACTGCGCGACCACACCAATACCTGCGTGACCCTCATTCCATTTCTATATTTTTTTGCTCTAATCTTGAAAATAATATGGCGCATACGATTCTTCTACTTCAAGTCAACGACGTGCGTGTCCCTTTTCAAAAATTCCCTTGTCTTCATTTGTCGATTTTTAGGACCAAAAATTTGGAAAACACTGGAAAACAACACCACCCTATATCTGTTCTTTTTGTACCTCCTCCAGATCATCCATTCATTTTTCAATGTTCTTGAATCAAACATGGATCGTTGACCAAACCTCTTGAACCCAACATGCCACCATGAAATCCACTTTGTCAACATAATTTTATATCATGGTTTTCTTTGTCTGTAATCACAGTACAATTGTCCACTTTCTCAACAAACAAAATCACCTAAAAAATGCCTTAATGATACCTTGAGGGATTTCTTCAACACATTTATTGGTGGAAATTATGAATATGGACTTCAGTAATTATTTTTATTTTTCATGGTTAAAAGCTAAATCAAAATTTTAATGGTACAAATAACATTATAATAATATAAAACTACACTAACACGGGTCCTAATACTATTGGGTGATATATGGACAATAATAATAACCCTTAGGTCTATTTTATTACCCCATGAAGCCACATGGGTATGAAAATGGCAAGTTATAATAATTAATTTAATGTAAAGGGGAATATAACATAAACATGTATCTTTTTACAAAACAATTTTAATTAGAGATATTTAAGTGATATATTAAAATATTAATATTCATTAGAAAGATAATAATATTTCCTACATCTTGGAAATTTATTTTTAATTTTTAGATATTAAAAAATTAAATTTATTTATGATAAAATCATTCTGAAGTATTTTCTTCATTAATGGATGAATCAAATAAATATTATAATAAATATTAAATTAAATTTAATTATGAATTTTTATGCCATACAAGAAATTTTTGGATTTCTTTGAAATGATATATTATCTTTAATTCATTTTATATGAAGTAATAATGTCTATATGAATTTAACAAAAACCAATGAATAAATAGTTTCCTAATTGAAATAAATGAGTTATTAAAACAAATACTATTTTGTTAAATGATATTAAAATAAAAAAATCAACCAAATGACATATATAAATTAAAAAATGTCATCATTGATCAACTATAGTCCCTATTTACTTTTTATCATAACTATATGAACTCTATTGAATAAAAATACAAGAAGTCATATTTAGAGTTAAATTTTATAACTAACTAATAATCCCAAAATATTATGTAAATTTCATGAACTATACATGTATAAAATTCATTATATGATATGATTAGGAATCTTAAATATCTTAATATCTAAATAAATAACTTTTTAGCTATTATAAACCGAAAATAAATGTATAATAAATTAGTATTTCATGTTTTTTCTAAAATTCTCCTCACCTCTCTTATAAAAGGGAACTAATCCTTCTCTTAAATTCACACCTCCAATGACCATTTTCTAGGAATAACCATGAACAAATACCCTCATAGATTCTCTAAATTCATCCTAGAGGCCACCCATTGAGTATAAAACCAATGTACAATGTCATGTTGTGAAAATAAGAAAGAGACACCTGATAAAGAGGTAATCGTTTTATCCCTTCTTTCTAGTTCTTTTCTAATTCTATTTATTCTTCCTAAGTTGATACCATACTAAAATAATTATTTCATAATATAATATATTTTTAGATGTTTTTATTATTATGGGAAAACCATTTTACTTCTTTTACCCATCCTATGAAAATTAATACCACCGTGCGAGTGTACGCATGACTTACCGTCTTCTAGTCGTGGTGTAAAGTGTTTTCCATCTATGATTTATTTTCATGGGTATAATGATGAATAAAAATGAATTAAATAGTAAATATAAAATGATATTATTTCATTAAAATTAATATTCCATCCAAATACATAACATAATACCATTAAATAAATAATATTGTCCCTTCTGCGTACATACATGTCACCATCTCTAAGACGCAATGTGACTCATCTTCCATTTTCACCATCCAAGAATGATCATAAATAAATATTTTAGATAATTATAAAATATTTTACAAAATAAAGCTAATATAATAAAATATATATATATATATATACATGTGTGTACATATATGTTATTAACTAATATCCATTCAATGCGATAAAAAAATGGAAATAGTGTTAATGAGTACTTACAATCTACCGCCTCCAGGAACGACTTATTCCATTTCATATATATATAAATTATATATACTTATATTATGAATATATATGATATATAAATTATATTATATATTCTTGAAGTACGTAAATAATGTTATTTGTAATATGATAAACAATTTCTAGTCAAAACATGTACGATAAACAAAGCGATTATTACCCAAAATGTTGTATTAACATGTAATTTTTAGTAAATGGGTAATATAAAGTCATAAGAGAATCATATATGATATCATTAATTTTAATATGAATCTTATATATGTTTAATAATATGTTTAAAAACATTATACATGTGTTTCAGACATGTACATGGAGTATCAGACCTAAGGTAAGGGTTAATTCCTCAATCTAATTATTATATGAGACTGTTTATGTGAAGGTATTTACTATGAAATATTTACCATCCATGTGAATGTTTAATAAAAATATTTAAAAGGGATTATTTTACAGTTTTATTGAATTTAATCCTTAACTAGGTCATCATAAAATATGTTTTAATGCATTATTTTTTTAATCTATCTAATTAATGTTCATGTTTTCAAAATGATTTATGGATTATTTTTTATGGACATGATTACATTATAATACTAATTTCATTAAAATGTTTCAATGTTTTATAGGAAACACGGATTAAAAAATCTTTTTTAAGTGAGTTCCTTTATAAATTGTGTGCCTTTTAAATGATTTCATGGAAAGTGATCTATCTCTCAAGGCATTTTACTAGTTATTTTAAACTATGTCCACATCGTTTATTGGATATTATTCATGAATGAGGATGATTTATTATAATACAATATTCCATATTTTATTGAATGATTTAGGATATGTTTGACTGCAGATGTTATTATTTTCTACCATTCAAGATTTATGGTTAATGTATTGGAATTTCCTAAGCTTGTTTTAATACGAATGCTTATGTTATGTTTCACTATTCTCATAGGAGGAATGCATTGGACTTAGTAAGTGATAGGTGCATACCACTATAGACCATTGATGAATAAGTAGGTCTCATGAGAAAAAATAGATATAGATTTGGATGAGCCATTTCCCATTTATTTTCAGATATGGATTTGGCTAAGCCATAACCATTTACTTTTAGATATCATGGTCGATGCCTCGATGATATGTTTTAGATGCTCGAAATTATTTATTCCCCTATTGTGAGAGTAGTTATAGATATTTTTTGTGGCTGTTAGACTAGTAGAGTCTCCATGTGAAATTTAAAATGGAATTATTTGGTTTATTCTTCTGATATTTTGATGAAGATTATGTTCAAAAGCTCCCTCTTTCAGTTTTATACCATTCTTTAAATGTTTATGCTTATTTATGATTGCATCAGATATATATTTTATACCTGTTGAGCATCTTATCACACCCATTTATTATGATTTATTTAAATAGGATGTCAAGAAGAGTTTTATAATTGATTTTCATGGTTAAGCTTGGGGAATAATGGATTTATCAAAGGATTGTCCATGTTGTGTTTTATGTTTGAAATTGTGATGTAATGTTTAGGTATATAATCTATTTTCTAGGAATTCCTAATCTATTGGTCCTTCAAGATAAATTTACTTGTAATCATTCCAATGTATTAAAATAATACACAGTCTTCGAGATTCTGTGATTGGGTGTTACAATTAGTAAATAAAAATTATCTTCATTTATTCATGGATCAAATTAAAAGGTTCTGTAGATATTACCCAGAAAAATATATACTAAAATTATTGATGATATTATCATATATTTTATAGGTAAGTATAAACATGAAGAGTGTTTAGGATTTTTATAATGTCCCTACACTAGGTGTCATTGTATTCCACATTCATCAAATGTGAGATTTGATATAAAAATTATATTTCACGAATCAAGTAACCACAACTTAAGATATATATATAATTCCTTCAAATTCATAACTAATTGAATAATTGAACTAACCAACCTTAAAAAATGCCATAGTTTTCTTGTATTGTATGGATACTACATAATATTTGAGTGAAATCTATAAAAATTTTCAACTCCACAAACCAAGATAACTTGATAGTGAGGAACATCTCCTTAAACATATGAATGTGAAAAAATATAATGGATCTTATGATATGGTTGGTCACTAATCCAATAATCACTATAATCAAATGTAGGAAGTGATTTTGATATAAAATGATATATCCAAACAAGGATCTAGATGTGTCCTTCTCAAAATATTACATGGTTGTATCTTATTTTTAACATCAATTGATGGTCTTAGTGAAGCAATACTAAAAATATGTTTGGACGATAGAATAAATAGTATAAAATTGATGAGGTTCCAGAATATTTGTAAATTATTATTGATAAAAATGAATATATAATTATATTCTAATTATGTTGAAAAATGTTAATTTTATGGTCTTAAATAATACTGCGATATTTATATCACATTATTAATGAAATGTTGAATCATGTAAATCTTATGGATTACATTAGGATTTCCCATTAGTAGAGGATAATTAAAAGTGTGGAGATGATAATTATTTAACGGGGAATATATAATATCCTAAATTTATTTATGTAGTATATTTCCATAATATAAGGGTATTATTATTTATAAAAAATAGTATCATAAATAAAAATATATCATATGGAAAAATCATAAAAAAATAAAACATTTTTTAATAATAATGGAAAAATAAAACAGAAATGAATGATACTAGGTATTACATCCCATGGATGAATACATACTAAAAAATATAGAAAATAATGGAGGATAATAAATAGAAAATTATCATATATTAACAACAATGAAATCCCTTAGATTATTCTCACCCATGATAACCCCATTTGGTAGAACAAAACTAATAATATAAATATAATATTAATGGGGAAGATTATTTTATGATGAAAATTTAAAACAAAATAAATGAAAATAGTTCATTGTAAGGTTTTAATAAAATGAATTTATTTCATGTAATGGGGTAGTATAGCCACTATATAACCATTATTAAAGGGTGTATGTTTTTTTGGTATAATAATAAATAATAGTTTACTAGTTTGGAACAATTAGTACATAGATAAAATATATAAATTTTATTCAGATGTTAAAAAAAATGTACTTTATTTATAAATAATTTATTTTAATTTGAATAAATATTTCAAGAATACAATTAAAATATACTAACTCATTTGGGAAAATATCAATGATTATAAAGAAACTAATCAGTGAAAAAATTATATTTTTAAAATTTGTTATTTATATATAATGATATAAATAAATTTAATTTTAAAAATTCAATGAATTTTTTAAAAAATTATATAATGATATCCAAGAAATAAATATGAAACTATAAAGAAGTAAAATTTAACTATTTTTTAAAAAATCAAAAATTTTATATTAATTTTTTTATTATATGTTACATGTTTTCATTCACAAGATAGTTTTAGTATATTCTAGGTATGATATTTAATTATATATATATAATAATGAATTGATTATTAATTAGTAATAAGTAAAGGGAATACAATTTAACTTTAAAGAGTCCTATTTTTAAAATAATTTTTAGGTGTAAATATTATTTTTATATTAATAATTTACATTTTTCATTATCAAAATTTGATTTAATGGAAATTTAAAAATAATATATATAATAAAATAAATGAAATTGAAAAAGGATATAAGGTGTGGGTGGTTATCCCAAGTCCACTAGGTATTAAGAAATTTATTAGCCTAGTGTATTATGATATGAATGTGTTGGTGCATAACCTAAACACATGTTAAGATTTCTAGGATTATAACAAATTATTATGTTATATGATGTACCTAGGTCATGTTATCTTGAATAGTTATTATTGACTCATGTTTTAAAAAAATTATTTTTAATTTATAATATTTTCAAAAAATCCTCATATCAGGAATAATATTTTATATTCATTGATTTATTGTGAATGATATCCATATGTTATATTCAAGTACCTCAAAAATGTTGTCACACCCATGTGTTTATATTATTCTCACTGATGGTCTTTGATTGATATCTCTTAGGTACAATCTTGACTAATCATATGTGATCAATACTTTCAAATGTATTCATTTCCATGGTCATTAAGAACGGTATATTATATGATATGACTTTATGGGGAATAGTATGTTGAAATAATATAAAAATGTTAATTGTGATGGAAAATATTTTTTTATGTATCAAATATCCAAATACACTTATCCTATTCGTAATTCAGTTTCATTAATTTTGAGATGTAATTAATGTTCATGTTAAATGATGTAATATATATATATATATATTATGGTTCAGTTAAATCACATTTTTCAATAATTTTGTCTTTTAAAATCCTCACATTAATATTCATAACAATTATATCCCTCAAGAAGATATTAATATATTTTATCCTACCAAATAATATTACATTACATATAGGAAAAATCATTACATCCACCACCCATTATTCCCAAACCCACAAAATAATCGATATGAAATACATGGGGAACTCTTGAATGTTCCTTAAAGATCATTTTTAGTCATATATTATATATCAGATCCACTTATCCAGCATGCACATATAGTAGCGGACAAAATAATATTCTTTTAAACTATTTTACCAAATTTAAAAAGGAACCGAAAAAACTGTCCATCTTCTGAGTGATGTATGACAGAGGGATAATCAATATATTCTATATCCATGAAAAAAAATTAATATAGGATGGAGGCCCTGTAAAACACTAAAGCATATATTTAACACATTAATGTCATGTGGGAATGATACATGATATAGAGATATTGTGATCAAGTGAGATTTATATTTTAAGAGGATGAATATGTACGGGAAAATTACCCAATCAAGAAGAATAAAATGAAAATTATATAGTGGAGGATTCAATTCATAATATAGAAGATATCCATGAGTGAGATAATGTTTGAAGAGCACATCATCTTTTTTAGGAGCTTGAAAGAGTCCTTATATGACCACTGAGATTTTATCTCCCAAGCCTTTTGTTTCTATATTAGGAAATGTGGGTTTTGGGTTGATCCTTATTTTCTATATGATATTTTTTAGTTTATATTTTCCTTTATTTATATCTTATTAATTATTCTTTTTGATTTTTTAATAAGATCATAATGCGTATTTAGAGAGATATTGAATTGATAACTTATGAAAGTGTGTGAATTAATAAGAGTGGAAGGTCACAAAAAACTCGTGTATTTTTACCATTATTATTAAATAGAGTCAACTAATGTGTGGAATAACTAAAAGTGTTAGACCTACACTTAAACAATAGGCGGAAATTATTTTTAAATTAGTAGATGTTGTGTAGGGAGCGATGCCAACAGATTAATGATTGAAACCTACACTAGTAAGGGCCTAACAAACATAAATTAGATACTAAAATTAATATTGAAAATGACATCATGTGATTTTGAAATAGTCAAATATATTTTCTTGATGAGGAGTTTCATTCACCAATGTGGGATACTATATTCTCATGATGGTGTCTTTGAGATTCACTTAAACTAGTTCCTCCACAATGTTAGTTATAGATTCATATGAAAATTCTTAAATAGTTGGTTAAGATTAAAAATTATGTATTATTTCCATTAATCACCTATATATGTTTTATAATATATTAAAGAATATTTTTTTATATAAATTCTATGATAAGATCATTTCTTTTGTCCCATATATCAATTTCCACAAACATAAATTTCAATATAAACCATCCCAGATATGTAGTGAACTAACAAGTCCACATGAAGAAAAATGATGAAGCACTTACTAGTGTAGTGTTATGATGACCATGTGCACTGTTGGGGAAATTCACATGTAGTTATATTCATTTAGAACAAATTTTTACCTTAAAATTACATTTCTCATGTCCAAGATGCATCATAGGTAATGAATACCACATGATCTAGGATCTCGGTATTCATGTGCTATTACACAAGGGAATTATGTTCTAGTAGAAGATATTTTAATGTGTGTTCTATGGACACTATCTAAGAGATTAAAAAAAATATAAAAATTTTAAATAATACACCTTGCTAATTGTTAATTCAATATAAAATGACCAAGGATGTATTTTAATGAATTAATATAAGATACCAAGTGAAACCCATAAATCTAAAAATTGTTTCACATCTTATACATTTAAATGTAAAAACCAAGGTAATTATTCTAAATGGTAGGCACCCAGGTATCATCATTTAAAATTTTGGGTTGATGTGAAAAACTATACATTCATTTATTGTATACTTCATTTTTATAATAAGACCACAATGGAAAAATTATAATGTATCGATATAAATAATCCTCACCATTCTTACTACAGGGGGAATAAAAATTGGGGAATCAGATAAACACAACATTAGGCTACCAAATACAGTTTTGACATACATATTTCACTAGTATGTTTTGAAAAGGGCCATAATGGATCTACAATGAATAATACTTAATGGGTAGGGGAATAATTATCTAATAAAAAAATATAATCACCTATTAGATTAGATGTTATCATTTTCAAACACACACACATTGATGGAAATGTATATTTAAAAGTATCACCTCTAATATTTTTATGTAATGTCAATTGAATGATCTATATTATTCTATGTCTATACTAACCACCAATTTCAAGATCTATGTACAATAGTAAGGGTTTTTCATTATTCTAATTCAAAAATAAGTCACTTTTCTGTGATAATGATTCTCACACTATTAAAATGTTAAATATCAATGTCAACAAGAATAAATTCTACAAGACATAGCCTTTGTTTGTTAAAGTTGTACATTTATTCCTCTTTTTTTCAACATATAATAATTTAGGTGTTAATTGTTCACTATGTTCCAATTTTCAGAATCCTTAATTCTGCCACACTACTTCCACTTTTAATATATTAATCTCATCTTCTTAATCATTATTTAATTATTCTTATACCCATCTCATACTTTGTATAATTTCAATAGAACATCATAAAAACCAATTCCAATTTTCAAATTTAAATTAAAACCAATATCATTTTCCAACCAACTAAAATACATATAATACATTTTTATACAATAGATCCTTTTGTTATTCTAGATATAATCTATTCTTTAAAATAGTCTTAATAGATCAAATTTGAGTTCCATTGAGTTTTCCGGTTTTCCACATCATCGAAACAACTCAAAAATTGAATCAAACACCTTGATACTACTTTCACCATGGAATGATGAAATTTTTCAGTTGTTTTTCCATTCATGAAGCCACTCAATAAGTGTTTATTTCTTCAATATTTAGAAATTTTTTCACAATACATATGTTTTGACCAGATCTACTTCTACCAAGGGAATTTTATCCTAAATTTTTTATTTTGAACAACATGGAAACCTATTGACCACAACCAAAAGAAACCACAACCATTAGTGTGGTTGCATTCCTATTTTGAATAGGTTAAATGGATTTCTACCACAATGACCAAAACATCCATGTTAACCAAGTTTATTTTTCACACGCACACTATAAAATTACAATTGAACCACCAACCATTTTTACCTTGGTAATTTTTCATAGGCACATCACCTATTCACCACTACCACCAGAATTCACTCATCAATAAGAATAAGATTTCGGGATGTTTCTCCATATTCAATATATTTACTACTATGGTGTGAGATTATATATATTATCCAATTTTCTTTGTGCCTTTAAAACATAAAGAAAAACATGAATCAGGGTGAAATTTATTATGATGTTTATAAACATGAAAATAAATCCAAGTAGAATCATCTAATTTAAACATGGAATATGATTTTTGTTTTGAAAAAACATAGACACACCCAATCATATCTACTACCTAAATTCATAATTATCATTTATCCCAACAATCTCCCCAGCACCTATATGGCTCAATAATCTCCACTATGTATATTTTTTCCAATCGTATAGAAAAAATAACTCTAATATTCTAAAAATAATAATAAATGATCATCATAAAATAATTTTATTTCCACGTGAGAAAAATAACTATTGAAGATGAAAAAATTGAATATTTAATATGATTTTTTCTATAAGATAGTTGAAAATATGATACTTCTAGATAATGAATATCACAAACTATATCCAAAATTTCATAGTCACTTCAAATAAGAAAAGTTCTATAATAAGATGGATTTTATTATATGGTTCAATCAATCTATAATGACAACAAACCCATTTTAAAAACCATCTCCAAATTGATATTATATTTCAAGAGATAGTACTCCCCAACAGTAAAAAAATCAATTGATATGCCACCTACAGTGTTTACCCCCCATGAACAATAATAGGATGATAATAATTGGGGAAGCATTATGATGTAAATTTTTCCCCCCTTTTGAAAACAATATCCAAGGAAAAGTTGGGAGAGGGGTTGAAACACCATACCCATCCTTATAAAAAATTAGGCATGAAGCCTAAATTCAGACTCAAATAATAAAATCCTTCCATTGATAGTGTATTGGATAACACCTCTTCAATAAATTTTTATTTATGAAAAAATACAATATTACCAAATTATTCACCAACAGGTCCTTATTGAACTAATATTATAAATCAATATTCCTTGATAAAAAAAGATATTCCAGACTCATTTATTGATTGATAAGAATTTTATTATCACAATAAAAAAGTAGTAGAAACTACATGTTATGTTTTATATTATATAACTTAGTCAACATCAATATATTTTATTAAGGAATTGTTGGATTCCACATATTCATCATTTTTAGTTCCCAAGGTAACTGAATTATACTAATATTAGATCTAAGGAACATATTTTTATACATGAAATAAAGATCCACTAAATGTTCAATCCTTATCATCCAAACATTCCACATAAATAGTTATATATTTTAATTACACTAGATCGGAATCATTTCCCTATTAATCATTCCAAACAAAGTACCTAATAAAATTAGAATAGAAACTCTCTTCAAGTAAACCATGTCAAGCCACTTCATCATTTCATTAGTAAACATCTCATGAGATAGATAAAAATAATCTTTTCATTCATATTATTGTAAGACACCAAAATATATCATCTCTGAGCATATACATTTCTAATAGATCTCTCATTCCATTAGAAAATACATTAAAAAATAATTCCACATTACTAGAAATAATAATATAACTTAATGAAATAATGAATATGATAAATAAAATATTATCATCCTTAATGTTGATATTATTCCCAAATATAACATTGATAAATTAAAATTTCTTTATGCATACATCATTCATAGAAGTACAAGATCATTTACTTTTCACAAGACTATATAAACCCATCATTAACTTAAAAAACATTTCTCATATTAAATAATATATAAATCACATGGTGGTGGTAATGTAAATTTACTCTTGTAATTCAATATTAAGGTAGTATATCTTGACATCAAATTAAAATAACATATATTTACATTAGGATAATATGGGAATAAAAATTATTATGGATTTAAGTATTCCAATCGGTGCAATGGTATAATCTTCTTCAACCCCTTAAATTCGTGAATAGGATTTTCACAATTATATTAATTTATTTATGAAAACAGCACCCATTTATTCAACTAGTTTCAGATGAACTTCTTCTTTCTAATGATGTTAATATCTTTCAACATGGTTACTAACTTTATTATTATATATTTTATCTATATTTTCATTAAATACATCACTCCACTAATGATTCATTATTTATTATTTCATGTATATTGATATAACATGATATAAATAGAAAATATGAGGGGATACCCTTAATGGTTTTCTTGTTTAAATTTTTTGTTCATGATTTCCAATGATATTTTTTACATTAATATTCCTTATCAGCAATGGATAATTTGAAAATGATTTTTCTTACTTATTTTATTTATCCAAATCAATTACTTCATAATTATTACCATTTTATATAACATCAAATTATTATTTCATGAAAAAAGAGTCATCAAAATAAATTCTAGAACTTGGTTATTCCAGCAAATTCAATTTATTTACCTATTTCATAACATGGATATCAATAGAATAAAAAATAATCTTATCACTTTGATGTAACAATTTTCACTTATCTTATTTGGGGGATAACATAGGAAGATACCATTGACACCACTTATTTAATATTCTCCAATATTTTGACTATTAACATTGATATGTAAGGATCTTCCAAACAATATTAGGTACATTATGAACTGTGATTTCATGTAATACATCCAATATGATGGAATATAAAAATTTAGCCTATAAAAGAAATTATTCTAAATATGAATAACTCCTCTAATATAATTTCTCTAGAATTAATTAGATGTTTTCTTCAGTAAAAATATATTTAAAGAAAACTAAACAATAAATATATTGTTTCATTGAGAGAAAAAATTTTATTTAGGTGTGTATATTGCATTATGTTTTTATGGATACTATATTTATCAAGATATTATTCAAATATACGACTAATATACACAAAACCATTATTCATTAAAATATTCATTAAAGAGTAACCACAATCATTATTTAAACATCTCATGTTAATTTTTAATCATTTTAGTGCCTAAGATTTATGATTCATATAAAAAATACATGTAATGATAATAAATTATTAAAATTGAAAATAATATATAGATCCCCATTATTTTATTTCATCCTCATGTTCTTAAAAATGAAAATTTTAATTAACTCTAAATGATGAGGATATTATATTTCAACATTCATATGTCATGTGTTAAAAATAATAACCTTTTTGAAAAGTGAAACACATCCAATTAATTTCACTTTTCAATTTAGGAACCCCTTAAATATTTCCCCCATGATTAAAAAAAAGTTATTGTTTTGGGCATGATAACCAAATCTAGGATGCCATAAATGATTTTCAACTTTCATTACCATGTAATGAGAATTTCCATCATCAAAAATCTAAAAAAATATTTTTTTACTACAATATTTTCATGATTCATACACCATTCAATCTATTCCAAAAAAACTCATCTTTCCAAAAATATTTATCATTTACATTATTACATACAAATAAAATACAATTAATATTGTATTTTATCAGTTAAATATACTTCTTTTTGTTTTATTTCAACAGATCATTACTAATAAATGTTGATACAGAACATTTAATTTTGAGTGATCTAACATATACAATGGTCCCATACCATTTATACTATTTTCAAAATCCTTGTTTAGATTTAGATCCACTATCATATGTGATGAAAACCCACTATCCAAAATCCATGGACATTCTCATATTGATGTATTATAGGGAACCTCCAAAACCATTGAATAATATTTTTGTTTCTTCTTCATCTTCATAAACATACTAGAGTTTGATATTAAGAACAATAAATTTTGTTGAATTTGTAGACACCATTTTTAAAGATGAAAAGGTTTCTCACATCATTCACTAAAATTTTCTAATAGTTAAAATTGATTTTCAATATTCAATCCCTATTTTTTAGGTTGTCTCTTAATTTTTCGTCATTTAATTAGGTAACATTGCCTTAATTTATATCTTCAAATCCATATAAACACATCTTACTATTGGTAATTAAACAAATACATCCATCTCATCTTCCCATAAAATCAATAATTTCAAAAATAACTATAAATATAATATATTTCATTTAAACCATCATGTTTTCCATAAATTTGAACTTAGTATTCAACATTATACTCAACCATAATCCTATATTATCCACATAAACTATTTTTTTACTCATTAATCTTTCTTCCTGAAATAAAACAATTTATAATGTTATTTCCCTTCAAAAAATTTATATTTTTTTACATTATTACATATGTACTCTAAATTTATCAAATCTAGAAACTGAAATGTTTTTTCTAAAAACATGGTCCTATTGATTTTAATATTGATTATAGTCCCACAAAAATTGTAACACCCTAACACCAAAAGTCCAGAGTCGGTGCATTATTATGTATCATAGGCATGATCACCAAAGATCATGTCTCGAAAGATGGATTAGTTTAGCAGCCTTGGAAATACTAGATACATTAATAAGTCTAACATTATATTATAAAATAAAAAAATACAGCAACATAGTCTCCATATTCCACAATAATTTCCCTTAGACTATCCCTACTGGTCAGCCATGATATACTTCTTCGCATCCTGGGATAAATAAAACATACAAAGGGGTGAGCTCATATGCTCAGTAAGGATAAAAATATAGAAGAAAAATTCATAAATAACTATAAACATTTAAGGAAATGTATAAAACTAAAACAAAAGCCTTTTAAACATAAAATACATAATCATAAAGAAAATATAAATCAAAAAAATTTCATTTACTTACCCAAATAGATATTCTACTAGTTGAATAATCACATGCAATATCAATAGCCACATTTATAATAATGGAATGCATAATTCCAAACATCATAACCACATAGTCAAGGCCTTATGTCAAGAAAATAGTTTTTCTCATTAGACCTAACGATGCATCGAAGAGTTATATTGGGCTCCACCTATCACTTACTAAGTCCAATGCATTCCCCATATGAAAAGGTTTAAACATAACATTAACATTCATATTGGAATTTGAATAAAAAATGTCAAAACATTATCCATAAACCATGAATGGTGTAAAAATAACCCTTCCACAGTCAAACATATCACAAAACCTTCAATAAAATATAGATGTTTTGTATCATAATAAATCAACTTCAAATAAGCTTAAAATACATCAATGGATGTTGGCATGGTTGAAATCAAAACCTTTCTTAGAAAAATATCTATTTTTATAATGAAATCATTTAAGAAAACATTTATTTTGAAAAATTTCTTAAAATATTTTAAGGGAATCTTAGACGATGTTATAACAGCGGAAAATAGCCATGCCCCCCGTATAAGTTAAAAAAACATTATTACCTAAAATTTGTCGAAAATGTCAAAAAGTACCTTGTTTGGAAAACAACATAATGATTCCATTCAAAACATTTTATGAAAAGACAAAAAAGTGTATATTGACATAAACCAATAGTCTATTGAATAATAAAAAAGTTTTGGAATACATTTTTATGAATGATATATGTGGATGATAAAGAGGTCCCATTAGATACTTACGTAAAAACAACCTCGGATAATAAAGTGATTGTAAAATTAAACCATACTTTATAAATTTCTTTGGTTGACGGAAATCTAACCTCCTATATAATGGTAAAATAATTGTTATTAAACTGTACAAGAATCATATACATTAATAAGATATAATATATAATCTTTGAATGTTTCTTTGTTAATAATATCTTAGTATTATCGTTGTTTCGGGTGTTAGTGTATTTGTTTTCCATTATATTATTTGTTATGAGATTCATATTTGTTATGGAAGGGTTGTTTCTTTATCCAATACAGAGTTATATCAAGTATTTAAACATTATTTTTCATCATAAAATGAAAAATAGTATTGAATGGAAATGATGGAGAATGAATCTCATCGCGTTCGTGGAGACGGTAATCCGTACGTACGCACGAGCGACAATATCATTATTTTGACATTAAAATAATATATAATTTGATTTTATATAATATATAAATAATCATTATAATGTTATATTTAATATTTACTTCAATTATACATCATTATTATACCCATCCAAATAATAATGTTTTGAATAACAACTACTCTACGAAGTGGAGACAATAAACTGTACATACGCATGAATGGTGACATGTCATTCAAAGGATGGATAGAATAATGAATATGTTTGTACTGTATTTATAATAATATGTAAGTATATTGATGATACATCTGTTATTATTTTATAATAGAAACAAAAAATAAATATGAAGTGGAAGAAGAAAGGAACTTGAAAGAGGTGATGAAACATTTACCTCTTCTTCGGATTTTATCCTTTTTATTTGATCAAAAGGGCTACATAGGTTGGATTTCTAAATAAATGATGCCTCTCATATGAAGGGTACAAAATCTAAAGGGTATTTGGAAAGGGTTTTTCCGAGCCAAGAGGCTTTGATGGTGTGAATTTGAGGGAAGGGGGAGTGCCCTTTTATAACAGGGGTGAGGTGCACCTTAGAAAAAGCTAGAAATATTTTTTTATAATAAAATCATTTTCAGTTTCAAATGTATCCAATATGAATTATTTAAAGGATAAGGTGGGGATGGGTCGAAAACCACTCAACAAATAAGTTTTAGATAGGTATGGTTCACTATATTAACTTTATCATTTAGATTTAACTCTTAGTTAAATAGTTTGAGATTTACCATGCCTCTTGGTATTTTTTTTATTATATGGTTAATAAACATACAATAAACATCAAAGATAACTTCAAGTGGTTCATTAATGTAATATATAATATAATTTAAGACATTTTTCTGATCCTTATATTTTTAGGAATATAATATCAACTATTAATATAATATTTGTTTTAAAAACTCTTTTATGTCAATTTTGACAATATTTGGTATTTTGTTTTTTCTAAATTCCTAACAGCATTCTTACATCATAAAAAATTCATCTAAACAACCCTAATATGTCATATTCACCTAAAAAATTAGTGGAATTCATAAAAATAGTTAAATTACAATTTTGGGATATTTAGAATATCAATTATTATAATATTTCATTAAATTGGTAATTAAAACATCATTATTTTTTCAGAAATAAAATAAATTATTTAATATCTAAAAATTATAAATAAAATATGATTTTGTAGTAAATAATTTTATATTTATAATGGATATTTATAGTCGAATTTAACTTATGTGTAACCCTATATTAAAATTTGTTTAGTTATTCAACGTTGAATTTAACACTTTTAACTCTTCTTTGAATAAAATAATAATAAATGTCCTAATCAGATCCAAGTATACCAATGAGGTTCATATTTTATTCCTAATGTTTTTTTGGATGAATTATACTTATATATTAGAATTAAGACATGTGTTAGGGTAATAATTATATAATTTTTACCCTTAATTACAAAATTTACATTTATACGTGGTAAATAAACGTAAAATGTTACTATTCACAATTTTTTTCATCTTATTGAACAAAATTTTAAAAACTAATATCAATCATGTCCCTCTGATTTTCTATATTCAACTCACAGAAGCAGTAAAATTTATTTTTATGTAAATTTTCAAATTCTCCTAGTAGTTGGGTAAAAGACGGTAAAAAGTTCTATTGAATTTTAATATATCTAAACATATTGTAAAATGAATCCAATGAATTAGATTAAACATATATATGTACTATGTATCTATTTTGACCTAAAAAAAATTTAATAAAATAAATATTCATTTAAATATAAGGTCGGTTTTAATCGATAACTCAGTGCTTTTCACAATTCATCAAAAATCGAATGTTTTCATAAAAATACCAAAAATTAACCCTTTGCTAATTTCGATATACCAAATCCAAAAATGATGTTCATTTTGAAAAATAAACTTTAAAAAATTTAAAATATAGGGTATTACAATTCACTACAACTAATTTGATTCGTTGTGGTCTGTTAGAAATTGAAGTTGCGTACAACACATACTATTGTATTATTCAAAGTGAAGCGTACCATGGAAGATTGGGGTGTTACATTATCCCCTAATTAATATAATTTCATCTTTGAAATTTATAGAGTATTACTATGTAAAAAGACTCGGGTGGTTCTTTATCATATGCTCCTCAGGTTCCCATGTTGCCTCTTCCATCTTATGGTTTCTCTATAGAACTTTTACCAGATGTGTCATCCGGTTTATCATCACTTGATCTCTTGTATCATAAATCTTTACAGGCACGTCGAAATAATAAAGATTGGGTTCGAGTTCTAATTCCTCGTATGTGAGTACATGCATTGGGTCAGACGTGTATTTTCTCAACAGTGATACATGGAACAAATCGTGAACTTTGGAGATACCTGGAAGAATTTCCAAATGATAAGCTACAACCCCAATTCGTTTTATAATATCAAATGTTCTGATATACCTGTGACTCAATTTACCCTTATTACTGAAATTTATAACACCCTTCCCTGGAGATACCTTCATGAAAACGTGATCTCTGACATGAAATTCCAAATCGTTCTTCCAGTTATTCGCATAGTTCTTCTGTCTACTTTAAGCTGCCTTGATGTGATTTTGGATTAACATCAAAATTTCCATCATTTCCTCCTCATGTTATGGGGCTATGAGTTTTCTTTCACCAACATCATCACAACAGGTGGGAGTGCAATGTCTCATTCTATATAATTCTTCATATGGTTCCATCTGAATAATTGAATGGAAGCTATTTTTATAGGAAATTTCTTCCATAGGTAAATATTGATCCCACATTCCGTGAAAGTCTAGTGATAATGATCTCAACATGTCTTCTAAGGTTGGAATAGTCAGTTCTGATTGTCCATCAGTTTGGGGGTGGTAGGCTGTGCTCAAACGAAGATCAGTATCCTAGGCTTTCAGAAGACTTTTCCCAAATCTTGATATAAAACGTGGATCATTATCCAAAACAATCAATATGGGTACTCCATGAAGTCTAACAACTTCATTAATATATTTTCTTCCTAGAAGATCAAGTGGTAAATTTTATCTTATAGAAACAAAATTTGTTTTCTTGGTAATATGATCAACAATGACTCATATTGCATCGTTCCTTCTAGGATAATTTGGTAGTCCGAAGACAAAGTCCATCATAATATTATCCCAATTCCACTTCGGTATGGGAAGAGGTTTCATGACTCCTCCAGGATGTTGCCTTCCATCATTCACTTGTGGAAAAACCAAACATCTTGACACAAAATCATCAATCTCCCTCTTCATGTTGTCCCACCAAAAATGTTTATTCAAATATGTATACATCGTAGTGATACTAGGATGAATAGAGAAATTAGAACTATGAGCATCATCCAACAATTATCATTTTAGATAAACCATATCATGAATATACTTTCTCTTCCCAAATTTTAATATTCCATATTCATACAAAAAGTCACTCAATCTCCTATCATTCACAGCTTTAATCTTATTTTGAAACTCATCATCACTAGTTGGAGAACTCTTTACCCTTTCTAGTAAAGGTGGTTTAGCAATCATTTGAAAAATTATTAATGTTTTAACTTCCATGATGATTCCCATATCCATCTTTACTAGATCCACGTAAATAGGATCCTTCTCCACTCTCCCCTTGTTCAAAACACCATGATCCTTTCTTCTCAAATCATCTTTCACATTATTTACCTTCCCCATGTGGTATCGTATAGGGAAATCATAATCCTTGAGTATTCCAAGCCATCTCATTTGACTCATGTTGAGTCATTTCTGTGAGAAAATATACTTCAGACTCTTGTGATCAGTATATATCTCTCATTCTTCACCATATAGATAGTATCTCCAAATATTCATAGAAAATATTACAGCTGCTAACTGAAGATCATGAGTAGGATAGTTTTTCTCATGAATTTTTATCTGTCATGATGCATAGGCAATAACCCTATCATTCTACAAAAGGACACAACCAAGTCCTTTCTTTGAAGCATCACTATAAATTACAAACCCATCATTCCCCAATGGTAGATTCAATATATGAGCATTGAATAATATTCTATTCAGTTCTTCAAAACATTCTTCACACTATTTTGTCCAAACATGTTTAACCCCTTTTCGTGTGAGCTTTGTTTATGGGTTATCCAAAAGGGAAAAACTCTGGATGAAACATCGATAATAACATGATGAACTAATAAAAGTGTGTACCTCAGTTATATTCGTTGAAGTTGGAAATTCTTGGATTGCCTTTTTCATAGAAGGACTAATAGAGATTCCCTCCTTATAGGCAATATGGCCAAGAAAATAAATTTCCGGAGATAGAATTCATACTTGATAAACATACCATATAATTCATGACTACTAGGATTCATCAGGTTAATGCGTATGTGATCTTCATGATCTTCGTAACTTTTTGTGTATTCCAATATATCATAAATACATAACACTAAAAAGCCATGATGATATTTCTTGAAAACTATTTTTATTAGATCTATGAAGACAAAGGGTGAATTAGTCAATCCAAAAGGCATTACTATAAACTCATAATGCCTGTACCTAGTTTGAAATGCTGTTTTCGAAATGTCTTCCTTCCTCACACAAAAATGATGATATCTAGATCAAAGTTCAATCTTTGAAATGTTTTAAGCTCCATGAAGTTATTCAATTAAATCATCAATGTAAGGGAGGGGATACTTGTTATTTATTGTTATAGCATTTTTTCTCCTTGTAGTCAATACATAACCTCATAGATCTATCATTCTTCTTTACAAAAAGGATAGGGGCTCCCCAGGGAGAAAAAATAGGGTTAATAAATCCCTTATTACTTAATTACTCTAGTTGTTTATTTAGTTCGACTAATTCCACAATGGTTATTCTATATGGGGTCCTTAACATGGTCCTTGTACCATGAATTAAATTAATGGAAAACTCAATTTCTCGTTCTGGAGGATGTCAAGGTAAATCCTCTAGAAACACATCAACATATTCTTTCACAATATGTACATCCTCTATTTGAAAATCATTTCTTCACCCACAGTTATTTCATTATCTTCCTCCCCAATAATTGTATTTCATTGAGCTACTGGTTGAGGATCTAGAAAATAATTAGGTGGTGAAATTTCTACTCTAAAGATATGGTACTCCTAATCATCACAAAAAGTTGTAACCTCCTTCTTATTACAATAAATTTTATCATCGTGGTCTAAAAGAAAATCTATAATGATGATTATATCAAATTCAATCATGGGTATGAGGTTGAGATCAGCACATAAAGAACATTTATATTCCCTAATGAGGACATATTCACAAAAAAATTGTTTGCAATGATACATACCTCATGAGTTTTGACTGACAAATCCTTTGTTAAATCAAATTGGAAAGATCTAATTTTCTTAGGAAACTGGGAAGAGATGAAAAAATACGATTATCCAGAATCAAATAAATCATTTTCTAAATTTGAGGAAACCATTAATTAACCTACCACCATATATTTCAGAGCTTCAAACTTAGCCGATGCGATAACATAAGATTTTCCTTGATCCCATAGCCATTTCTGAGGGATGTTCCCTGGACACCGAGGACATTCATTCGCATAATTCCCCCTTTCTAGACAATTTTATCATTCAACATTGACATCCTATTTCTTCCCCTTATAATCATGAGCTTGGTGGCCTTTTCACCACACTTGTAACATACTCTAATTACCTTCAGTAATGTACCGGGGTGTTTATTCCCACATTTACTACAGGATGGATATTCAAAGTTTCCCTTCTTCCCTTTATTTCCATTTCTAGAGTGTTTAGAAAATATATTCTTCTCTTAATTTTCTTTAAAGTTGAAAGACTCAGTGATTTATTTTTCTGTTTTGATAGCACGAGATACAATATCTTTGTACGAAGAGAAGGATTGTGAGACTAATGCTCGACAGAGAAATTGTTTTAACCCATCAACGAAACGATCAATCTTACTTCTTGGGACATGTATATAATATGCAGCATGCCTCTCTTACCTTGTTATGTTAGCTTCATACACTATGACATTCTCATTCTCCTTTTTCCTCAGTCTCAGAAATTTCTTTTCCGTGTCTTCTCGATGTTCATGAGAAAAATATTTTGCTAAGAAAATTTATGTAAACTACCTCTATTACATATTTGATACTTCATCATCTTCATTTGTGTTTTGAATCAATTACCACCATTGATCAGTATCTATAGTGAGGCGGTAAACTAAAATGACAACTTTTTCCCTTTCACTACTTCCCACGGAATGGAATATTTTCTCTATGGAATTTATCATTTCCTCGTCTACTAGTATATTTTTAACCCCATTGAATTTTGGGGGTTATTGCTTCATGAAGAAATCTAACATTGATCATCCACGCTATGGATTAGGGTTCTCCATACGGGTAAGGTTATTATTCATAACCTAAGTGAGTTGTCCTAGTATGGGGTTTAGCTGATCAGCACCAGTTTCATCACCATCTCCACTATATCTATATTTAGTTGGAGTTCATTCCCTACATGGAGTGAATGCATTGATACAGTTTCCATTCCTTCCACTAGGGGCCATTTCTAAACAATAGAATAAACTAGATTAGTTTATGAATCACAATACATAAATCCAATCATACGAAACACTTAAAAAAATTGAACAGTTTATGGATATAATCTATAATCAAAAAAATATTTTCATTAGGATGTATATATTTATAAACCCTTAATATTGGTTTGTAATGAAAATCTGATGTATCATAAGTGTATCTCCCGGGTGTGTCGTAACGAAGAGTGTTGTAAGGCCCATTGTTGTGCACCGGTTCCCGTTCGAGTTTTTCTCGAATTGGTGTTTTTGGGTTTTACCCTTAGGTACATCTATGCCAGAGCCACCTCTAACTTCTCATATCTAGACAGGGATTTATTTCTTGGAATACTGAAAATATATATAAAATACCAGAATTCTAGGAAGTTCTTCTATACTAATCCTCAAAGTTGATCATAGGGATATGTGCCCTAATCTGAGTTTATCTAAATATAGTTTCCAAGGATAGTACTAAACTTCCTATAATACCAACTATAAAACCCCAACCCTAGAATCCCATAGTCGGTGCATTATTACGTATCAATGGAATGATCATAAAAGTTGAAGTCTTGAAATACAGATTAGTTTAGTTTCCTTGGAAATACTATATACATTCATAAGTTTCACATTACAGTATAAAATAAAAAACTACAACAAAATAGTCTCCATATGCCACACTCATGTCTAATATACTATCCATGAAGTCAGTCTTAATATACATCTTCGCATCCTGGGAAAAATAAAACATAGAAAGGGTTGAGATGAGATGCTCAGTAAGGATAACATTATACCGTAAACATTCATAAATAAGCATAAAAATTCAATGGAATGTATAAAACTAAAACAAAATCCTTTTCAATATAAACTTCATCTTAATATGGAAAATATAAATAATAATAATTCCATTTACTTACTCACATGGATATTCTACTAGTCGAATAATCACATGCTATATCAAAAGACACATTAATAATGATGGAATGCATAATTCTAGACATCATAACTACAAAGTCAAGTTCTTATGACGTGATTACAGATAAGATTTTTCATGGACTTTTTCCAAGACACTAGATTGTCTCATGATTCCTACCGATGCATTGAGTAGCTATAGCAGGCTCCACCCGTCACTTACTAAGTCCAATGCATTCCTCAGATGAAAAGGATTTAACAAACATAAACATTATTATTAAAACTAGCATACGAAATATACATACTTTATCCATAAACCATGAATGGTATAAAAATAACACATCTATAGTCAAACATATCACGAAAACATCAATACAATATGGATGTATTGTATCATAATAAATCAACTTCAAATAAGCTTAAAATCCATCAAAGGATGTTGACATAGATGAAATAAAAACCATTTTTAGAGAAATATCTCTTTGTATTTTGAAATAATTTTAGAAAAAAATTATTTTTAAAATATTCTTATAATATTTTAAGGGAAGCTTCGATGATGTTATAATGGCATAAAATAGTCGCACCTGCTGTATAAGTTAAAAAAATATTATTAACTTAAATTTGTCGAAAAGGTAAAAAAGTACATTGTCTGGAAAATGAAAAAAATATTCCTTTCAATGATTTTAATAAAAATTCAAACAAGTGTATAAATGAATTTCAACCATATTCTAGTAAATATTAAAACTATTTTGAAATTAACTTTTATGAAACATGTATGTGGATGATAAAGAGGTCACAATAGATACTTTGTAAAAAAAACCTCAGATAATAAAGATATTGTGAAATTAACCCTTACCTTGTACATTTCCCTGGTTGAGGGTAAGATAAACTCTTGTATAATTGTGAAATAATTGTTATTAAATTATACAAGAATCATATACATTAATATGATATCATATATTATCTTTATAATTTCTTGGTTAATAATATCTTAGTATTATCTTTGTTTTAGGTGCTAACATATTCATTTTCCTTTATATTCATTATTATGTGAGTCCTATTTTCTATGGATGGGAAGTATCATATTTAAATCCTAAATGATATAAAATATTTAAAAATTATTTTTAATAATCATATGAAAATTATTATTGAATTGATACGATGGGGAATGAATCTCATCGCGTTCATGGAGATGATAATCCGTACATACACACAAATGACAATATCATTTTTTTATATTTAAATAATATATAATTTGATGGTATATCATATATAAAGAATAATTATCATGTTATATTTATTATTTACATCAATTACACATCATTATTATACACATCCAAATAATAATGTATTGAATAACAACTACACCACGACGTGGTGACGGTAAGCCATACATACGCACCTATGATGACATATTATTCAAAGGATGGATATAATAATGAATATGGTTGTACCATATTTATAATAACATCATAGTATATATAATATAATGTAGTTATTATTTTATAATGGAATAAACAAAGAAAGATGAATTGGAAGAAGAAATGAACTTAAAAGAGGTGATGAAATATTTACCACTTCATCGGGTTCTTGCATTTGATTTGATCAAAAGGGATCCATAGGTTGTCTTTGTGACCAAATAAAGGACTCTAGGATGACTTTAGAATAGTTTAAGGGTATTGGGGTAGGGTTTTCCAAGCCAAAAAGCTTTGATGGGGTGAATTTGAGGGAAGGGGGTGTGCCCTTTTATAAGAGGGGTGAGGGGCACCTTAGGAAAAGCTAGAAATATTATTTTATAATAAAATAATTTTCAGTTTCCAATGGCTCCAAAATGAATTATTTAAAAGATAAGGTGGGTATGGGTATAAAACCACTCAACCAATAGGTTTTATTAAGGATTGGGTCACTATATAAACTTTACCATTTATATTTTACTTTTAGATAAATAGTTTGGCATTTACCATGTCTCTTTGTATTTTTATATTATATGGTTAATAGACATACAATAATCTTCCAAGAGAACATAAAGTGGTTAATTAATGACATATATGATATTATTTAATACCATTGGCTGAACCTTAATTTTTGTGGAAATGAATATCAATTAATAATATAATATTTGTTTTAAAAACACTTTTATGTCAATTTTGACACTATTTGGTATTTTGTTTTTTCAAAATTCATAACAGCGTTATGACAATGAACAAAATTCATCTAACCGACCCTAACATGTCATATTATCTTATAAAAATAGTTTAATTCATAAAAAAGTCTTAAATTACATTTATTTGGATATCTCAAATATCAATTATTTTAATATCTCATTAATTAGGTAATTACTGCATCATAATTGTGTCATAAATATATTTAATTATTTAATTTCTAAAAATTATACTTAAAATATCATTATGATAGAAATATTTTAGCTTTATAATGAATATTTGTAACCTAATTTATCTCATTTTTAACAGTATATTAAAAATGGTTTAGTTTTTAAACTTTGAATTTAACACTTTTAACTATTCTTTGAATTAAAAAATAATAAATGTCCTAATCTAATCCATGTGGACCAAAGAGGCTCATATTTTATTCCTAGGGGTTTTTTGGTTTAATTATACTTTTAAAATAGAATTAGGACATGCATTATGGTAATAATAATATAATTTTTACCCTTAATTACCCAATTCACTATTAAATGTGGTAAATACAAGTAAAAAAGTTATTATTCACAAAAATTTATTTTCATTTTATTGAATCAAATTTTACATAATGATATCAAATTTGTCTCCCAGATTTTTGAAATTCATCCCGGAGAAGCGGTATAATTATGTTTAATTTAAATTTGAAAATGCTCCTAGGAGGTGGGTAAAAGGTGGTAAAAAGTTCAATAAAATTTTTATACGTCTAAACTTATTATAAAATGAGTCAAATGAATTACATTAAACATATATCGGTATTATGTATCTATTTTTACCTAAAATAAATTTTAATATAATAAATAACTATTTAATTAAAAATTCGTGTTTAAACTATAACTCATTGTTTTTCACTATTCATAAAAATTTTTATATATTCAAAAAAATAAAAAAATTCAATCTAAAAAAATTTAGATATTCCAAATCCAAAAATGAATACCATATTGAAAAATAAAATTTATAAAATTTAAAAAAGTTGGCATTACTATTCATAACAACTAGTTTGATTCGTTGTGGTGTGTTAGAACTCGAAGTTTTGTACAACACACACCACTGTATTATTCAAAGGGAATCATATCACGGAAGCTTGGGGTGTTCCAATAATTTCTATCAAATTTTTTCTCCTATTTTTTGACTATTAGTTTCTAATTAAAATAACACACACATTTATATATGCTTTCCCTAACATACTGAATATTATTTTGTAATTTAAAATAATATTTTTCTTCTTAAGTTACCTTAATCAACAATTTTTGAAGTAAAATATTATTCTCTTTCCCTTTCACTTTATCCCCTTATTACATATTTATTTTTTAATTACTCTTTTCATCAACTAGTTTATCCAATTCAAAATTTTCATTTAAAAAAAATGTTTTTCTACAATATGAACTAATTCATTCAATTTTGATGATTGTAATTAATAATTTATAAATTTTATCTATTTTTTCCAACCAAGATAAGAGACCATCATTGAGTGCCCTTATTTTTTATAATTATCTCTCAGTTGTATTAATTTCGTACAACTATTATTAGTGAATTCTTATTAAATCGCAATGGAAATGAGAATACTTTATTCTACATACCATGACATTTTCATTTCCCCTACTTCATCCAAGATTTCAAATATTTCAAAAAATTTAAAGAAGTTTCACTTCATTACTGTAGATAATGTTCTTATATTCCCATTATAAGAAACCCCTAATAAATAAACATTGATGATATATTCGTAATGACTCTCCCTGATTCTTTTTATTATTCATCACATGATCCATACTATTTCAACATTTTACTATTTTTAGGATTATCCTTAACTACTCAAAGCTTATTTCATGTTATTTTATTCTTACATTTAAACATTCACATGAATCTTCTCACATTGGTAGAGATTATAGACATCATTTTATAATTTTTTTCTATCTAAAATAGAGTTATTATAAGAATAATAAGAATCATATTCACTAAATTGTTTATTCTTCCACAATCATGATTTGTTTCATTAGAAGTTATTTTTTCATCCTTCATCTACATCATAATATAAGTTAATTTTATCATTTAAAAATAAAATAGAACACTTTATAGGTAATTAATAGAAATAATACATGTATATATTTCTTTTAATGTAAGGAATTTTGATTTAATCATATCGTGAAATATGGACTAAATCATTTAAAAAATATCAGCTTCTTCCAAATTCTCAACATAACCTATGATTTTGTTCGTCAGTACACATATATGTGGGAAGAGATATTTGTTGTTTTATGTTCATAAATTAGTCTCCAAAACATTATTTTATCCCTATTCATTTTATTATTTCACTCATAGATATTATAACCTTTATCCCATATGTTTTTACTGGCATTGAGTTTGTTTACATTAATAGACTCAAATTCAGAGAGGGTTAATAAAATGGAAATATTCAAATGAAAAAAAATAATAAATCTTATCTACTCAATTTTTAAAACCAACTTGTCCTAGGTTACATATTCATTAATTGTGACATCAAATAAGACATTAATTATAGAAATTATGTATGTAATCATCATAAATTAATATATGTGATATAATTTTCCACTATGTATTAAAATTCCTTTTATATTAAAAAACATATTATATTACATGATGTATACTTTTATGTAATTGAAAAATCATTGATCTTAGAGAAAATACTTCCCAAAATTCAAATAATAAATATCCAATTTGGGGAACCTTTCCTTTGATACAATTTTTAAAGGATCTTCTTAGATTAGTAAATAGTCACTTAAAGGGGTGAATAATTGATCCAATTTAATTTTTTATATTTTTCAACAAACAAACAACATCAATTGTTATATTTAATAATGATCACTATCTAATATATGAAAATTTAGGGTAATAAATTTTATAATCATCCCCTCCAAAAATATGATGTGTAGTACTTGGGATTATGCATATTTCGTTGAGATGTAACTAGCTAATGGTTACAACATCGAGGTACAAGGGACTAGGTTTATCCTTTAAATAATGTCTCAAAATTTCTCCCAACAATGATTGAGCTTCATGTAGTACTATAATGTTAAATAAAATGATATTAAAAAGAAGAAATACTTAAATAAATATCCTTTATTTTTCGATTGACTAGATTTATTATGATTCCTATAAACCTGTATAAACATAGGTATGATCTCATAAATGTATTAAACTTTTCTCAGACCCATGTTCTTCCACTATAATTATTCTCTTAATCCCTAATTATCTTATTTCTAAATATTATTTTTTTATTCTTACACCCATACGATTCAATTCGAACCATAAATTTCCAAAAAATAAGAACTTATTCATATATTCCAATTTTATTTCCGAACAACAACCTCCTTCCACTAACTCACTTACTACTGATTAATTTTTATCCATTATACCTTTTTTATATCCTATAGATACCCTTTATGATTCCATAGACACCCTCATACATTATATTTAAGATACCTTGAGTCACAAATAATGAAACATCATCAAAAAATATCATAAATGAACCAAACATCTCAACATGGTTTATACAAAGGAAAACTGTATAATAGTGTGTCTTTTTCATTTATAAAACCATGAAGCATATGTGTATTCATTATGGATATATTATTTTTTCCCATTACACTACCCGCCGATCATGAATTCCTCTACAAGATGTTTGGTCTCTACTATTGGCCATTTTAAACTAAAAATACACCAATTTTACACAACCTACTTCATAAACCACAATGATCATAGTGGATTTCATTTTCACATTAGTATAATGGAATTCCACCATGGGGACCACCTTAACCATTTTGAAAATTAATTTTTTGAACAAGAACCTTAGAAGATCATTGTTGTAACAACCACCTCAATTTTGGACTTAACTATTTTTCATAGGATCATCACTAATGCACAGTGACAATAAAAAAATCTAAAATGGGTGGGTCATTATTTGAATCCTCCCCATTTTAACCAAATATTTCATAAATATGTGTCTATTAGTTTTTTTATTTTATAGTTCCATCAACACGTCATTGGAATCATCAATAACTATGAATCATTCATGATGTTTAAAATTTTTTAGACTATTTCACACGGAATAATTTGATTTAAATGTAGAATAAAATTAAATTATTGAATAGAAATCCAATACAATCTTTGATATCCTATTTAGTAACCCTTCAACCAAACTTAATATAAAAACATCTCATCACCTATCAAGCTCAAAATGTGATACCCATATTCAATATTATTATAAATAATAATCACTTTCTATGTGGGTTGCAATCAAATTATTAATTTAGGAAATCATTAAATGAATTCCTATCAAATTGACATGAATTTTAGGATAATATATCCAATGTATTATTATTATATTACTCATTGGATTATCATCAATACTATTATGATAGTTCATGAATAAATGAAATTTACCGGATTACATCTACAATTAAATTTTTGTTGTATTTTTATTCAATTTTTGACATAAAATTTTATAAAATACAATCTCAATATTGGAAACATTATTTAGATATATACATAAATTATGAACTACATCGACTCCATAACACTCATCAATATTCATACGACGTGATATGAAAATTAAGAGAATGACCCTTTAGATAATATAACAATCAATCATTAATCTTAAATCCTCCAAACAATATTCATATTCCTTATGAGGTGATACGAAGGAGTATATATTCATCTTCATAATATGTATGGATATATTTTTATTAAGAATTATCATACATTGATGATCGGGATTGGTAAATTGCTGTTTCATCCATTATCAAATTTGTGAATGGGTAATGGAATTCATATTTTAAAAAATGATTGTTCAATCCCCTTAAGTTTTTGATGACTAAATTCTATCCACTATTCATTGTGAGATGATAAATATTGGCTATCTAATAACAGTAAAATAGTTGTTGGAAGATTTTATTTAATTATATTATCCATATCATCTTCTACCATAAAACTATGCGATGGATTCATTCTTCTCACTATGATTTTATAATTATGACGATTACTAAATAAAAAAATGTAATGAACAATATAATTAGGATAAAATATAATATTTTTATGTAAATACATTAAATGTGATCTCAATGTTTCTTGATAATGTAAATATTATTATTTTTCTCATTTATTTTTCTGGTTATACTTATTAGCATTTGGCATAGATCTTTTTTGTTCCAATGTTTTCCATATTTTTTATTTAATATTGGTCGAGATTACGTCATTAATGGTTAGGAATATATCACTATTCTCTAATCTAAAACAATATATCTATTGGATGTTGAATGAACCATTTTATTCTTCATTGATTCAACAATAACATTATTATCATTATTTGATGTGTATTTGTCAGTTGTCAGTGGTAGTTAATTGGGCTCAGATGATTCAACAAGAATAATTATATAATCACTAATCCATAAATATTTTTCCTAGGATATATTTTCATCTCATAGAATTATTATTTTTGAGATAATTGAGTAATGTTAAAACATTTGATTGGATATATTCAATCAATTTCATGATCAATGTACAAGGGCCTCAAAATAATCCTCTATACTATAGAATGGAATGGATTGAAATAAGAATCTTTTAATTTTATGTATGGAGTGATATGTGAATAATTTTATATAATTAGAAGAAATATATGACTTCTTATTTTAATCATGTTTTTATTTAGTATGTGGTTTCTTCCATTATCTTTTTATGAACTTGTTATAATTTATTAATCATCATTGTTTTCAAAAGGTTAAATAGACTCATAATATACCATAATTTTTCAATGATTTATATATTTTATCCTTGGGTGGTATAAAAAATAATTGTATTCTAGTGAATCCATAGCCTCCTGAAAAAAGCATTGAAATTTATATCTTAGTAAAAGAAGATGAATTAAAATTTTGATATAAGATAACCGATGTGGGATTTTAACATAATATTCCCACGGTATTTGTTACTATTTTTGTACCCATGGATCCTGATTTTGAAAGGAGAAGGATAATCCTTATTGTATCCTGAAATTGGATGGTTATGACCAGAATGATATAGACACGTAGTCCATTTTACATCAAAGATTTAATATTGTTGAAATCATTGTTCTTTTCTAGCACGTATATATATATATATATTAAAATTTACATTATATAGTTGTATCATGATCCTTGTATGGATCATATATGGAATAATGTTTTTCTTATAGATCAGAGCATATCATGATATGTATCAATGGTGGAAACCTCTATCTCTAAGACAATAGGTATTAAAAAATCCCCGATGATGACCTCTATATGTTATTTAGAGAGACAAATGAAATTTATGATTGATCATCATGTTGGAGTAATATAAATATACATTATCACATATATATTATTATCACAATACTTTTAGATTCCATAATGAACTTGATCATAATATTTAAACATATATGTATGTTATACCAAATTTGATAACATCTTTAGATCAAAATAATTGCATATTTTTTATTTTCACTACATGATGAACACATTTATCTATATTCCATCGATGGAAATGTGATTGTATTTCATCCATAAAATAAATCATCATAGAAGGGGTAGGGTAAATATTAGAGGGTTTTTTATTTTACTGACACACATCTTACAATCATTGGATTATATATATCCTAGTTTTATCATTAGGTCTTATGAAATTAAGGTCTACTCCTTGTCTCCTAGTTATGCCTTGGGAATGTCACTCACTACACTAGATAATTATATGAAAATTTTTGATGGAAAAAATTTATAATTATCATACTAATTAGAATAATAATATATATATATATATCAGATTATATTGATTATGTTTAAATGGTTCTATTCACTATATGTAAATTCTATTTATTCGGTTGGTGCCCTTCCTACCAGTGATAAGTGCATGATTTCTATAAGAGTTTAGTATTTTTTACAAACCAATTAGTGATCTTATTATTTTTTGTTCTATCAATGAAACCAATTATTTTTTTATCAAAGGGAATATAAGTATTAGGTGCTTCTATTATACTTGTATGAAGAATTATTTCCATGATTGGTTGATTCATTAAAATATTAATTTAGGGATATTCATGATACACTATCATTATGGTAATATAATCAATAAAATATTATTAACTATTATTTGGAACCTCATTATATTCATCATATTCATCATGTATATTTGTTTCCCCATTTTAAAGATGATACTTCGGTATTTTTTGAACCAATTTACTATCATCCACTAAATTTTTCATCAATTTTTTTATGATAATGAATTTTTGGATCATGTTTCCAAATAGGTAATGGTAGGGGAAATAATTTGAGTATCAATTCAATAAGAAACCAAACCATAATTCCTTGTATGGTTTTTTCATTTCTAGAGTTTTTGAGAAAAAGTTGGGAATCTAGAAATTTATTGAGTAAACACCGTGTACATAAGAGTACAATTCGTGTTCCCTATTGCAGCGGGTGACCTTGTACTAGTTGTGAAACAGTGGAGTACATGGCCTTGTGGGGTATCCTAGAGACAACCTAAAGCAGGGCTTGATAAAGAGATATACAGGCCGTGTCATTTTAAAAGACACACTGTGTACTTTTCTTTTTTATTTGTTAAATCGGACCGGGGTCGCGTCTAATTGGAAGAAATTCCATTCTCTTGACTTGTCTCATCCAGGAGCATCTAAAGCTGATGATTCTTTTATGATCCCCCAAACTATCTTCCATTCTTCGAATCAATCACTGTCGATTGCATTGGAATCTCTACAGTGAGTTCTTCACTTTTATATATCCATGTTCCATGATTACTCCACTTTCGTAAGATATCCTTTGTAGAGATTTTTTATCATTTTTATAGATCTACAACATTATAGGTCAATTAAAGTGTTGACGCTGGAGTATAGAGATCATACAACACTAAGGAATGTGGATTGTTCCTTTCCATAGTTACTATTTGAATTTTATGTGCAAAAGTGCCCAATACCCTAGATTGGGGTATTGCGTGTTTATGGATTTTAACCCTGTTTATTCCTGAAATGATTTCTTTGTGAGTTATGGTGTTGTTTTGTATATTTGGTTAATTTTCCAACCTATGGAGGTGTTTTCCCATAAGTGATTTCATATTGACCGTTTGGTCTAGTTTTGACTGTTAGGATTATTTTCTTTCCAAGACTAGTGTTGTTAGGATGTAGTGATTTATCTGATGATGTGATATGTTTTGTAGATTTTTATCCATGTAGTTATGAGGTTTACTTTGGATGATGGATATCGTCTGTGCATGATTGACTTACACAGGGATGTGGGAACCTGTTATATTTATACCATTGGGGAAATAGATGATGAGGTCTTTCCTAGAGTGTTTTTTTACTTTTTCTTTGCGAGACCATATGGGGAATTGGACGTTGAGTAATTCCTCAGAGTGTATTTAGTTTCCATTACGAGATAGAAGGGGGAATTGATGGTGAGTGCTTCCTCATATAGTCTTCATTAAATTTAAACAAGAAGGGTTAGACTATGAGAACATCCTATAAGGTTTCTTGTGTTTGTCTAGATTTTTATTTTGATAAATGAAAATGAATGTAATTGAAACTATAGGACTGTGTACTTTTGAGAAATTACTTTTTTATTGCTTAATTTTTATAATTTCCTTCAATATATCTTCATTGGCTGTTAGGAACACATCATTGGGAGGATGCCTATTGGGATTCATCTCACACCCTGTTTGGGTCATGATTTTAGGCCCAAACATATTGTATTGCAGTGGGTATAGATAAGGAAAAACACTCATCCACTTCGGGTACATGACTGTTGTGGAGATGGAGATCATGAGACCAAGCATAGGCTTGCGATGCTGAGGAGTTTAATTTTTTTCCTCTATAATTTTGTTTTGTACTATATTACAGCATTGTGACTTGTTTGTCTTCAGTCCTTGACATTTGTGACATGCATCAATTATATATATTCTGATGTATTTTATATACTATCAGCCTTCCACTATTTTCTATTGTACGATATTATTACTACTTCCACTATTGTTATCTGTTTGTTTCCACTGCATTACTCTACCAATGTAGTAATTATTTCCCCACCATCACACCCAAGGACCACTCTACTTGTTGGAAGCCTCTAGCATTTGGGGAAATGTTCTTGTGGCCATTTGACCAACAGGGTATTTGGCACCTCTGGGCGGAACTCGGAACTAGGACATTACAAAGTGGTATGGGAGGAATTCATTTATTCTTGACTTACTATTTGGAGCCTATAGCATGAGATATGAATAAATGGGTACATGGTAATAAGATGTTCCTAGGAGTAGTATAACGACCCATACTTTACATACATTGTTAATACTTCAAAATTGAAGCACACTTATTACAACATATGACAAAACCACAAAGGACCGTATAGGTATACTGTCTTTAGAAACTGGGAAACATAAAAAACTGGTTCATAAATCTTCTATAGTGTCTCCCATTTATTTCATCATATCTAGGGTCCCTTTTAGCATATTCTACTTAATATCCATCTTCCTGACCTGGGGAAAATAAAACATAAAAGGGTGTGCTCAAATGCTCAGCAAGGGCAAATAAAGGAAATAAAAATCATATCATATCTTTTTGAAAATCAAAACCTGCAAAAGAGATCATAATATCTTAACATGGAATAAATCATAGAAGTAAAAATGAGATCCCCATAATCATAAAATAAAACTTGAAACTTGTGTCATGCACACATAATCATGGAAAATCATTTCTTGTTAGTCATGACTCATTGCCAAGACTATCTTAGTGGATAAAGTCCCTTTCTGAACCGAGTTCACTCCTCGTTTCAGTCCTGTATCACTGAACCGAAATAACCTTCTGTTCCAGACATGTCTATCTCATTAGATATAAAATCTTTACCCAATGAATTGGAGGGAGATATAGGTCCCACCCATCTTATAATGAATCCTTTCTTATGTGTGCCACATAATCATAAATCATAAATCATCGCATAACCCATGTAATAAAAATGGGATTCTTAAACAACATGACATCATAAAACAATTCATATAAGATAAAGGAATTCATAAAAATGTTTCCATCACAACATAATCAAATCCATGTAATAATATGGATAAAAACAAGAACCTTTTATTATCTTATATGGAAAATAATTTTGATAAAATACTTGAACTTCATTCTTGAGGAAAATATCCTTTCTACTTCAAAAACACTTTTCCTTTCTTAACATGTCATACAATTTTAAACTAAAAGAAGTTGATTAAAAATAAACTTGAATACATGAAAAGGAAGCTTCTTGGAAATAATGTTTTAGAAATCCATTCATGTTGTATAAGTTAAAAAAAACATTCTTCGTACTTTTGTCGGAAAAGTCAAAAAATACCTCGTACGAAAAAAGACAAAAGATTCCTTTCATACATATTACTAAAAACTCACTGAAAGGTAAAAATGTATTTAAAAAATTGTAAGTGGATGGAAACAATATTACATATTGAGGGAACATGGATGTGGATGATAAAATACACCCCAGTAAATACTTACGAATAAACAATCTCGGATAAAAATGAGATTGTGATATTTCGCTTACCTTAGGTCCGATTTGCTTTGTACGTGTCCAAATCTCCTGTATAATGGTTTAAATAATGTTATTGACTTATTCCAGAATCATAAATATTGATATGATATCATATATGGTCATATTCTTAGCTTCTTGTTAGTAATATTTCATTGTTTTACTTGTTACTCGGGTCTTTATTGCCTTTTGTTCTTATGCGTGTTTTGCCGAATACATTCTTATTCTTATTTTAAGGTTATAGATACCTTATATCCAGAATGGTATTAGTGTAACATATATCATATTTATCCATTAAATTCATTTATATAATTACTATGTAATGATGATCATGTAGAACGAGTCGCATCACATCGTGGAGACGGTATTCCGTACGTACGCACGAGTGATGATATCGTTCCTATGATCGTGGAACTGTATTAGAGTATATATATAATATTTCAGTATCAATATTACTTTATAATAATCATAAATAGTTACTCATTACACCATTATACCCATCCTTGTAAAGTGATGGTGGAAAATAGATTACACCACGGCGTGGAGACGGTATTCCGTACGTACGCACGCGCGGTGATTTCATTTTTCCATAGGATGGATAGAAGATGAATTAGGGTTGTTTAATATTTATAATAACATATCAGTATGTAAGTAATACTGATGTTATTACTTTATCATGAAACAACTAAAGAAGAATAAGTTGAAGAAGAAAGAAATTGAAAAGATCGGTAATGGATATTAACTCTTCTTTGGAACGCCTCTTTGAAACCTCCACTTAGGGAACTAAGATTGGTCTTTGAAGAAGACCAGGACCTCTAGGATTATTCTAGGGAAGTGGAGAGGAGAAAAGGGCAGGGGTTGGCCGAGCTTGTGTGCTCAAATTGTTGTGAGGAGGAGGGGGAGGAGGTGCCCTTTTATAAGGGAGGAGAGGGGCACATTAGGAATATCTCAAAATATTATTTTATATTAAAGTCAAAATCGGTTTATAATGGTTACAAAGGGTCTTATTTCGAAGCTAAAGTGGGGATGGGTCGCAATCCTATCAACCAATAGGATTTATACAAGTTTATGGTATTATTTTAACCTTATCAATTAGATTTAACTCTAAGTTAAATAATTTAACTTTTACCATGTCTTTTTGTTTTCTTTCACTATATGGTAAATACACTTACTATAACATGCCAAACGAACCCCAAATTGTTTATTATTAATATATATATCCTTAGATAAGTCATTTGGCAGAACCTTAGATTTTTAGGAATAAAATAACAATTAATAATATAATATTTGATTTCAAAACTATTTTGTGTCAATTTTGACACTATTTGATATATGATTTTTTTGAAAGTCATAACAGAATTATATGTTCGAACCAAGTTGATTAAATCAACACTAATATATCATAGTGACCTAGAAAATTAGTGGAATTCATAAAAAGTCTTAAATTACATTTATTTTGGTATTTATATTATCAATTATGTCAATATTTCATTAATAAGATAATTACTGCATCATCTTTGTGTCAAAATTAAATTAAATTATTTGATGTCTAAAAATTACAAATAAAATACCATAATGTAGGAAATCTTTTTAGCTTTCTAATGAATATTTATTGTCGAATTTATCTTATGTATAACCCCATATTAAAAATGATTTACTTATTAAACTTTGATTTTAACTATTTTAACCCTTCTTTAAATAAATTAATAATAAATGTCCTAATCTAATCCAAGTGGGCCTAAATGGTCATATTTTATTCCTAATATTTTTTTTGGTCGAATTACACTTGTCCAATTGAATTAGGACATGTGTTAGGGTAATAGTAATATCATATTTACCCTTAGTTACCCTATTTACTATTAACCGCGGTAAAAAAAGTAAAAAGTTACTATTCACCAAAAAATTATTTTCATCTCATTGAACCACATTTTAGTCCTTGATATTAATCGTGTCTCTCGGATTTTCAAGATTCCATTCACAGAAGCGGTAAAATTAAGTTTTATAAAAAATTCAGTTTTTAACCTACCACTTAGTGGTTTCACTATTCATCAAAAATTGAATGTTTTCAGAAAAATACCAAAATTTCACCCTAGGATAATTTCGATATTCTGAGTCCAAAAATGAAGTCCATTTTGAAAAATAAAATTTATAAAATTTCAAAAAGTGGTTATTAATATTCATAACGGCTAGTTTTAATAGTATATTGTTGTTTAGTGAAACTCAGTATTGCGTACGACGCAAGCTATCGAGGAAGGTCGCGATTGCGTGTAAAGTAAGCCAAGCTAGTATGTAGTGAAATATTCCGTTGATGATATATAAAAACAAAATATTACTCATAAAAATCTCGGGTGTTACATTCTACCCCCCTTAAAAAGAATTTCACCCTCGAAATTCGTCACTTTGTAACAAACAGATGAGGATACTTCTCCCTCATCATATCCTCAAGCTCCCATGTAGCTTCTTCAAGTTGGTGGTTCCTCCATAAAACTTTCACCAATCGAGTGGTCTTGTTTCGTAGGACTTTTTCTCTACGATCCAGAATCTCTATCGGCTGTTCTTCATAAGAAAGATCTTGCTCCAGCGGTACAACTTCTGAGCTGAGTACATGTGAAGGATCTGGTATATACTTTCTCGGGAGAGATACATGGAACACATCGTGAACTTGAGAGCGATTCGGTGGAAGCGCCAATCGGTAAGCTACCTTCCCAACACGATCCAGTATTTCGAATGGACCGATATATCTAGGGCTCAACTTCCCCTTCATTCCAAATCTCATAACCCTCTTCCAGGGAGATATTTGTAAGAACACTTTATCACCCACTTCAAACTCTAGGTCTTTTCTTCGGTTGTCGGCATAACTTTTCTGTCGACTCTGAGCTGCTCTTATGTGTTGTTGAATAGATCTGACCTTTTCTGCCATTTCATCAACGAGATCAGGTCCTAATAGCTTTCTTTCCCCAACTTCATCCCAGCAAGTTGGAGTCCTGCATTTCTTTCCATAGAGAGCTTCATAAGGAGCCATCTGAATACTGGAGTGAAAGATATTATTATAAGAAAATTCCACCAAAGGTAGTTGTTGATCCCAACCTCCTTTGAAATCCATAGAGCAAGCTCTCAACATATCTTCTAGGGTTTGAATTGTTCTCTCAGACTGACCATCTGTCTGGGGATGATAAGCAGTGCTGAAACTCAACTCTGTATCCAGAGTATGCTGAAGACTTCGCCAGAACATCGAGGTAAATCTTGGATCCCGATCAGATATAATAGAATGTGGTACTCAATGCAATCTTACCACTTCCTTTACATATATCCTGGAAAGATGATCTAGAGAGAAATCCTCTCTAATAGAAATGAAGTGTGCAGACTTTGTAAGATGATCAACTATGACCTAGATAGAATTATTGCCTTTGGATGTTTTAGGAAGTCCTGTGACAAAGTCCATAGTGATGTTTTTCCATTTCCATTTGGGTATGGGTAATGGTTGTAACATCCCCTTAGACTTTTGTCTCTCGGATTTAACTTGTTGACAAACCAAGCATCGAGAGTCATATTCAGCAACATCTCTTTTCATGCCATCCCACCAGAAGTACTCTTTCAGATCCCTATACATCTTCGTGCTTCCAGGATGAATAGAGAATGAAGAACTATGAGCCTCATCCAGCAGCTCCTTCTTTAATTCAGTGATGGGAGGAACACAAACCCGATTCCTGAACTTTATTATCCCATCACAATCAAGGTTGAATTCAGGAACATTTCTCACCTTCTTTTGTAACTCGACATCTTCTTTCTGTGCCTCTTTAATCTTCACATGTATAGATGGTTGAACATTCATTTGAGAAAGATAAGATTTTTCCCCTTCCATTATAATTCCAAGATCCATACTTTGTAAATCCATAAAATTTGGGTCTTTTGTGAACCTCATCATGGATAAACTAGCATGGTCTTATCGACTTAATGCATCTGCCACCTTGTTTGCTTTCCCAGGGTGGTAATGGATTGAGCAGTCATAATCCTTAATTAGATCCAACCATCTTCTTTGACGCATATTCAACTCCTTTTGTGTGAAAATATACTTTAAACTTTTATGATCAGTATAAATAGCACACCTTTCACCATAAAGGTAATGCCTCCAAATCTTTAATGAAAAGATTACCGCAGCCAACTCCAAATCAAGTGTTGGGTAATTTTGCTCATGGATTTTCAACTGTCGTGAGGCATAAGCTATCACCATATCATTTTTCATAAGAACACACCCCAATCCCTTCTTGGATGCATCACTGTAGATCACAAACCGTTCTCCACTACAAAGTAGTGTGAGCACAGGTGCACTGGATAACCTTCTTTTCAACTCCTTGAAATTCTCTTCACATTCCTCTATCCAGACAAACTTAACTCCTTTCCGAGTCAACTTGGTGAGTGGATTAGATAATCGTGAAAAATCTTTTACAAAACGTCGATAATATCCATCCAAACCAAGAAAACTTCAGATCTCAGTTACTGTTGTTGGTCTCGACCATCTTTTGATAACCTCTGTTTTTGCTGGATCCACAGATATCCCCTCTTTTGAGATTATGTGACCCAAAAATGAAACTTTTTGAAGCCAACATTCACACTTGGTAAATTTGGCATAAAGCTTCTCCTTTCTCAGGGTCTTCAATATAATTCTCAAGTGATCTTCATGCTCTTCCTTGCTCTTTGAATAGACAAGAATATCGTCTATAAAGACTACCACAAATTGATCAAGATAGTCTCTAAAGACTCTATTCATTAGATCCATGAAGATAGCAGGGGCATTAGTAAGACCAAATGGCATCACTATAAATTCATAATGTCCATACCTTGTACGGAATGCCGTCTTTGGTATATCCTCCCTTTTGACCCTTAATTGATGATACCTTGAACGAAGATCAATATTGGAAAAGTATTGAACTCCGCGTAGTTGCTCAAATAAGTCATCAATGCGTGGGAGAGGATATATTTTCTTGATAGTGATCTTGTTAAGTTCTCGATAATCAATGCAGAGTCTCATTGATCCATCTTTCTTCTTAACAAATAGAACAGGTGCTCCCCAAGGTGACGCACTAGGGCGTATGAATCCCTTATTAAGATTCTCTTGGAGTTTCTTCTTCAATTCCTGCAACTCAATTGGGGCCATTCTATAAGGTGTCTTTGAAATAGGCAAAGCACCCGGTATGCGTTCTATTGAAAACTCAACTTCACGATTTGGTGGAAGACCTGGTAATTCCTCCGGAAAGACATCATCAAACTCCCGTACAATGGGCATATTTTTAATCGTGAGTTTCTCACCAACCATTTGAGATAAATAACCTTCATTTAGTGGAATCAATACCCATAAGATGGAAGAAATTTCCACTGGAAGGTTATGTTCATCCTTGCATTGATATACGATCGTAGATTGATCTGGAATATGAAATGTGACTTCCCTTCTTTGGCAATTGATATGAGCTCCATGTAGAGAAAGCCAATCCATGCCAAGAATCACATCAAATTACACTAAAAGAAGGATCACAAGATTTGCAGGAAGCACTTTCCCAGAAACTTCGATCGGAGAAGGATTATAAACTTTTGATGCGACTGTTGTGCCATTAGGTGTTGTCACAGCTAACTCAACATCTAATTGTTGAGGTAATACGGTGATACCCTTAGAAAATTCTTTAGAAATAAAGGAGTGGGTGGATCCGGAATCAAATAAAACATTTTCTACTTTAGAGTGGATGGTAAGTGTACCTTTCACCACTTCGTTATCGTACTCCACATCGCTGATAGAAATTGCATGTGACTTTCCTTTGTCTTTAGCCTTAAGATTTTGTTGACGTCTACCATCATCATCAACCCTTGGATTTGGGCATTGATTGGCATAATTCCCCATCTCCTTGCACTTGAAACATTGAAGTGTAGTAGGTTCATTCTGTGTATCGCTTCCTTTTTTTGCATCATTAGACATCTTCTTCCCATTATCACGGCATTCAAATGCCCGATGACCTTCCTTTCCACATTTAAAACATTTACTTGTCCCTTTAAGACAACTCCCTCCATGTTTCTTTCCACACATTGAGCATAAGGAAAAGCTCATCTTCTTTTCCTTGTGCTCTTTAGATTTTTCTTTGAATTCCATCTTCCTCTTCTTATCAAACCCATGTGACTGATGGGTTACTCCAATATCCATCTCGACTTTGAGAGCACATCGAACGATTTCATCGTAGCTATTGAAGTCCCTTATGGATAATGCCCTTCGAAGACTTGGTTTTAAGCCACTAAAGAATCGATCGATCTTACTCTCAGGTTGGATAATATTATCAGAAGCGTACCTTGCAAGTCTTGTAAAATTTGATTCATAGGTACCAACAGATTCATCATCTCTTTGCTTCAGTTCAAGGAACTCTTTCTCCATCTTTGTTCGGAGAATACGAGGGAAGTACTTATTGAAAAATAAGTTCTTGAACTCGTCCCATTCCATAGACTTAATTTCATCCCTTTGCCTCGTATTCTTAATAAGATTCCACCATTGATCAACATCTCCTTCCAAACGATACACTGCTAGGATGACTTTATCATGTTCAGAACATTGAAGAACTGAAAATATCCTTTCAGTAGTACTAATCCATTGTTCAGCAACTAATGGATCAGTAGACCCACTGAAAGAAGGCGGACGCTGCCTCATGAAGGATTCAACAGAATGTTGCTCCTTCCTTTTCTCGTTTGGAATTCCTACATGATTCATAGCTTGAGAAAGTTGTGTGAGAATGGCTACAAGATTTTTCATTCCAGCTCCCATATCGTTTGGTTGCTCAGGGGGACAATCATTGCATTTCCCATCGCATTCCGCATTAACACGGTTCTTTCGGGTTCTAGCCATTGACTAAAACCAAGAAGAATAGTGTGAGCAACACTAATTATAATAGGAAAACCACATAATTCGAGAATAAAATTTTCATGCTTAAGGTCTTATCCTAGGTTATTCAAGGCCATTTCTAAAACACTAAGATTGTGTTCTATGCTTAGACTTATCCTTAGGATTCTTACACAGGCTTTCACATCCTAGTTTCCAAAGGATGACTATACCTTTCCTCTGATACCAACTATAATGACCCATACTTTACATACATTGTTAATACTTCAAAATTGAAGCACACATATTAGAAAATATGACAAAACCACAAAGGACCGTAGAGGTATAGTGTCTTTAGAAACTGGGAATCATAAACAACTGGTTCATAAATCTTCTACAGTGTCTCCAATTTATTTCATCATATCTAGGGTCCCTTTTAGCATATTCTACTTAATATACATCTTCCTGACCTGGGGAAAAGAAAACATAAAAGGGTGAGCTCAAATGCTCAGCAAGGGCAAATAAAGGAAATAAAAATCATATCATATCTTTTTGAAAATCAAAACCTGCAAAAGAGATCATAATATCTTAACATGGAATAAATCATAGAAGTGAAAATGAGATCCCCATAATCATAACATAAAACTTGAAACTTTGGGGCATGCACACATAATCATGGAAAATCATTTCTTGTTAGTCATGACTCATTGCCAAGACTATCATAGTGGACAAAGTCCCTTTCTGAACCGAGTTCACTCCTTGTTTCAGTCCTGTATCACTGAACCGAAATAACCTTCTGTTCCAGCCATGTCTATCTCATGAGATATAAAATCTTTACCCAATGCATTGGAGGGAGATATAGGTCCCACCCATCTTATAATTAATCCCTTCTTATTTGTGCCACATAATCATAAATCATACATCATCGCATAACCCATGTAATAAAAATGGGATTCTTAAACAACATGACATCATAAAACAATTCATATAAGATAAAGGAATTAATAAAAATGTTTCCATCACAACATAATCAAATCCATGTAATAATAGGGATAAAAACAGAACCCTTTTATTATCTTAGATGGAAAATAATTTTGATAAAATACTTGAACTTCATTCTTGAGGAAAATATCCTTTCTACTTAAAAACACTTTTCCTTTCTTAACATGTGATACAATTTTAAACTAAAAGAAGTTGATTAAAAATAAACTTGAATACTTGAAAAGTAAGCTTCTTGGAAATAATGTTTTATAAATCCATTCATGTCGTATAAGTTAAAAAAAACATTCTTCGTACTTTTGTCGGAAAAGTCAAAAAGTACCTCGTACGAAAAACGACAAAAGATTCCTTTCATACATATTACTAAAAACTCACCGAAAGGTAAAAATGGATTTAAACAATTGTAAGTGGATGGAAACAATATTACATATTGAGGGAACATGGATGTGGATGATAAAATACACCCCAGTAAATACTTACGGATAAACAATCTCGGATAAAAATGAGATTGTGATATTTCCCTTACCTTAGGTCCGATTTGCTTTGTACGTGTCCGAAGCTCCTATATAATGGTTTAAATAATGTTATTGACTTATTCCAGATTCATACATATTGATATGATATCATATATGGTCATATTCTTATCTTCTTGTTAGTAATATTTCATTGTTACTTGTTACTCGGGTCTTTATTGCCTTTTGTTCTTATCCGTGTTTTGCCGAATACATTCTTATTCTTCTTTTAAGGTTATAGATACCTTATATCCAGAATGGTATTAGTGTAACATATATCATATTTATTCATTAAATTCATTTATATAATTACTATGTAATGATGATCACGTAGAACGAGTCGCATCACATCGTGGAGACGGTATTCCGTACGTACGCACGAGTGATGATATCGTTCCTATGATCGTGGAACTGTATTGGAGTATATATATAATATTTCAGTATCAATATTACTTTATAATAATCATAAATAGTTACTCATTACACCATTATACCCATCCTTGTAAAGTGATGGTGGAAAATAGATTACACCACGGCGTGGAGACGGTATTCCGTACGTACGCACGCGCGGTGATTTCATTTTTCCGTAGGATGGATAGAAGGTGAATTAGGGTTGTTTCATATTTATAATAACATATCAGTATGTAAGTAATACTGATGTTATTACTTTATCATGATACAACTAAAGAAGAATAAGTTGAAGAAGAAAGAAACTGAAAAGATCGGTAATGGATATTAACTCTTCTTTGGAACGCCTCTTTGAAACCTCCACTTAGGGAACTAAGATTGGTCTTTGAAGAAGACCAGGACCTCTAGGATTATTCTAGGGAAGTGGAGAGGAGAAAATGGCAGGGGTTGTCCGAGCTTGTGTGCTCAAATTGTTGTGAGGAGGAGGGGGAGGAGGTGCCCTTTTATAAGGGAGGAGAGGGGCACATTAAGAATATCTCAAAATATTATTTTATATTAAAGATAAAATCGGTTTATAATGGTTACAAAAGGTCTTATTTCGAAGCTAAAGTGGGGATGGGTTGCAATACTATCAACCAATAGGATTTATACAAGTTTATGGTATTATTTTAACCTTATCAATTAGATTTAACTCTAAGTTAAATAATTTAACTTTTACCATGTCTTTTTGTTTTCTTTCACTATATGGTTAATACACTTACTCTAACATGCCAAACGAACCCCAAATTGTTTATTATTAATATATATATCCTTATCTAAGTCATTTGGCAGAACCTTAGATTTTTAGGAATAAAATAACAATTAATAATATAATATTTGATTTAAAAACTATTTTGTGTCAATTTTGACACTATTTGATATATGATTTTTGTGAAAGTCATAACAGAATTATATGTTCGAACCAAGTTGATTAAATAAACACTAATATATCATAGTGACCTAGAAAATTAGTGGAATTCATAAAAAGTCTTAAATTACATTTATTTTGGTATTTATATTATCAATTATGTCAATATTTCATTAATAAGATAATTACTGCATCATCTTTGTGTCAAAAATAAATTAAATTATTTGATGTCTAAAAATTACAAATAAAATACCATCATGTAGGAAATCTTTTTAGCTTTCTAATGAATATTTATTGTCGAATTTATCTTATGTATAACCCCATATTAAAAATGATTTACTTATTAAACTTTGATTTTAACTATTTTAACCCTTCTTTAAATAAATTAATAATAAATGTCCTAATCTAATCCAAGTGGGCCTAAATGGTCATATTTTATTCCTAATATTGTTTTTGGTCGAATTACACTTGTCCAATAGAATTAGGACATGTGTTAGGGTAATAGTAATATCATATTTACCCTTAGTTACCATATTTACTATTAATCGCGGTAAAAAAAGTAAAATGTTACTATTCACCAAAAAATTATTTTCATCTCATTGAACCACATTTTAGTCCTTGATATTAACCGTGTCTCTCGGATTTTCAAGATTCCATTCACAGAAGTGGTAAAATTAAGTTTTATAAAAAATTCAGTTTTTAACCTACCACTTAGTGGTTTCACTATTCATCAAAAATTGAATGTTTTCAGAAAAATACCAAAATTTCACCCTAGGCTAATTTCGATATTCTGAGTCCAAAAATGAAGTCCATTTTGAAAAATAAAATTTATAAAATTTCAAAAAGTGGTTATTACTATTCATAACGGCTAGTTTTAATAGTATATTTTTGTTTAGTGAAACTCAGTATTGCGTACGACGCAAGCTATCGAGGAAGGTCGCGATTGCGTGTAAAGTAAGCCAAGCTAGTATGTAGTGAAATATTCCGTTGATGATATATAAAAACAAAATATTACTCATAAAAATCTCGGGTGTTACATTCTACCCCCCTTAAAAAGAATTTCGCCCTCGAAATTCGTCACTTTGTAACAAACAGATGAGGATACTTCTCCCTCATCATATCCTCAAGCTCCCATGTAGCTTCTTCAAGTTGGTGGTTCCTCCATAAAACTTTCACCAATCGAGTGGTCTTGTTTCGTAGGACTTTTTCGCTACGATCCAGAATCTCTATCGGCTGTTCTTCATAAGAAAGATCTTGCTCCAGTGGTACAACTTCTGAGCTGAGTACATGTGAAGGATCTGGTATATACTTTCTCAGGAGAGATACATGGAACACATCGTGAACTTGAGAGAGATTCGGTGGAAGCGCCAATCGGTAAGCTACCTTCCCAACACGATCCAGTATTTCGAATGGACCGATATATCTAGGGCTCAACTTCCCCTTCATTCCAAATCTCATAACCCTCTTCCAGGGAGATATTTGTAAGAACACTTTATCACCCACTTCAAACTCTAGGTCTTTTCATCGGTTGTCGGCATAACTTTTCTGTCGACTCTGAGCTGCTCTTATGTGTTGTTGAATAGATCTGACCTTTTCTGCCATTTCATCAACGAGATCAGGTCCTAATAGCTTTCTTTCCCCAACTTCATCCCAGCAAGTTGGAGTCCTGCATTTCTTTCCATAGAGAGCTTCATAAGGAGCCATCTGAATACTGGAGTGAAAACTATTATTATAAGAAAATTCCACCAAAGGTAGGTGTTGATCCCAACCTCCTTTGAAATCCATTGAGAAAGCTCTCAACATATCTTCTAGGGTTTGAATTGTTCTCTCAGACTGACCATCTGTCTGGGGATGATAAGCAGTGCTGAAACTCAACTCTGTATCCAGAGTATGCTGAAGACTTCGCCAGAACATCGAGGTAAATCTCGGATCCCGATCAGATATAATAGAAAGTGGTACTCAATGCAATCTTACCACTTCCTTTACATATATCCTGGCAAGATGATCTAGAGGGAAATCCTCTCTAATAGCAATGAAGTGTGCAGACTTTGTAAGATGATCAACTATGACCTAGATATAATTATTGCCTTTGGATGTTTTAGGAAGTCCTGTGAAAAAGTCCATAGTGATGTTTTTCCATTTCCATTCGGGTATGGGTAATGGTTGTAACATCCCCTTAGACTTTTGTCTCTCGGATTTAACTTGTTGACAAACCAAGCATCGAGAGTCATATTCAGCAACATCTCTTTTCATGCCATCCCACCAGAAGTACTCTTTCAGATCCCTATACATCTTCGTGCTTCCAGGATTAATAGAGAATGAAGAACTATGAGCCTCATCCAGCAGCTCCTTCTTTAATTCGGGGATGGGAGGAACACAAACCCGATTCCTGAACTTTATTATCCCATCACAATCAAGGTTGAATTCAGGAACATTTCTCACCTTCTTTTGTAACTCGACATCTTATTTCTGTGCCTCTTTAATCTTCACATGTATAGATGGTTGAACATTCATTTGAGAAAGATAAGATTTTTCCCCTTCCATTATAATTCCAAGATCCATCCTTTGTAAATCCATAAATTTTGGATCTTTTGTGAACCTCATCATGGATAAACTAGCATGGTCTTATCGACTTAATGCATATGCCACCTTGTTTGCTTTCCCAGGGTGGTAATGGATTGAGCAGTCATAATCCTTAACCAGATCCAACCATCTTCTTTGACGCATATTCAACTCCTTTTGTGTGAAAATATACTTTAAACTTTTATGATCAGTATAAATATCACACCTTTCACCATAAAGGTAATGCCTCCAAATCATTAATGAAAAGATTACCGCAGCCAACTCCAAATCAAGTGTTGGGTAATTTTGCTCATGGATTTTCAACTGTCGTGAGGCATAAGCTATCACCATATCATTTTTCATAAGAACACACCCCAATCCCTTCTTGGATGCATCACTGTAGATCACAAACCGTTCTCCACTACAAAGCAGTGTGAGCACATGTGCACTGGATAACCTTCTTTCCAACTCCTTGAATTCTCTTCACATTCCTCTGTCCAGACAAACTTAACTCCTTTCCGAGTCAACTTGGTGAGTGGATTAGATAATCGTGAAAAATATTTTACAAAACGTCGATAATATCCATCCAAACCAAGAAAACTTCGGATCTCAGTTACTGTTGTTGGTCTCGACCATCTTTTGATAACCTCTGTTTTTGCTGGATCCACAGATATCCCCTCTTTTGAGATTATGTGACCCAAAAATGAAACTTTTTGAAGCCAACATTCACATTTGGTAAATTTGGCATAAAGCTTATCCTTTCTCAGGGTCTTCAATATAATTCTCAAGTGATCTTCATGCTCTTCCTTGATCTTTGAATAGACAAGAATATCGTCTATAAAGACTACCACAAATTGATCAAGATAGTCTCTAAAGACTCTATTCATTAGATCCATGAAGATAGCAGGGGCATTAGTAAGACCAAACGGCATCACTATAAATTCATAGTGTCCATACCTTGTACGGAATGCTGTCTTTGGTATATCCTCCCTTTTGACCCTTAATTGATGATACCTTGAACGAAGATCAATATTGGAAAAGTATTGAGCTCCGCGTAGTTGGTCAAATAAGTCATCAATGCGTGGGAGAGGATATATTTTCTTGATAGTGATCTTGTTAAGTTCTCGATAATCAATGCAGAGTCTCATTGATCCATCTTTCTTCTTAACAAATAGAAAAGGTGCTCCCCAAGGTGACGCACTAGGGCATATGAATCCCTTATTAAGATTCTCTTGGAGTTTCTTCTTCAATTCCTTCAACTCAATTGGGGCCATTCTATAAGGTGTCTTCGAAATAGGCAAAGCACCCGGTATGAGTTCTATTGAAAACTCAACTTCACGATTTGGTGGAAGACCTGGTAATTCCTCCGGAAAGACATCATCAAACTCCCGTACAATGGGAATATTTTTAATCGTGAGTTTCTCACCAACCATTTGAGATAAATAACCTTCATTTAGTGGAATCAATACCCATAAGATGGAAGAAATTTCCACTGGAAGGTTATGTTCATCCTTGCATTGATATACGATCGTAGATTGATCTGGAATATGAAATGTGACTTCCCTTCTTTGGAAATTGATATGAGCTCCATGTAGAGAAATCCAATCCATGCCAAGAATCACATCAAATTACACTAAAAGAGGGATCACAAGATTTGCAGGAAGCACTTTCCCACAAACTTCGATCGGAGAAGAATTATAAACTTTTGATGCGACTGTTGTGCCATTAGGTGTTGTCACAGCTAACTCAACATCTAATTGTTGAGGTAATACGGTGATACCCTTAGAAAATTCTTTAGAAATAAAGGAGTGGGTGGATCCAGAATCAAATAAAACATTTTCTACTTTAGAGTGGATGGTAAGTGTACCTTTCACCACTTCGTTATCGTACTCCACATCGCTGATAGAAATTGCATGTGACTTTCCTTTGTCTTTAGCCTTAAGATTTTGTTGACGTCTACCATCATCATCAACCCTTGGATTTGGGCATTGATTGGCATAATTCCCCATCTCCTTGCACTTGAAACATTGAAGTGTAGTAGGTTCATTCTGTGTATCCCTTCCTTTTTTTGCGTCATTAGACATCTTCTTCCCATTATCACGGCATTCAAATGCCCGATGACCTTCCTTTCCACATTTAAAACATTTACTTGTCCCTTTAAGAAAACTCCCTCCATGTTTCTTTCCACACATTGAGCATAAGGAAAAGCTCATCTTCTTTTCCTTGTGCTCTTTAGATTTTTCTTTGAATTCCATCTTCCTCTTCTTATCAAACCCATGTGACTGATGGGTTACTCCAATATCCCTCTCGACTTTGAGAGCACATCGAACGATTTCCTCGTAGCTATTGAAGTCCCTTATGGCTAATGCCCTTCGAAGACTTGGTTTTAAGCCACTAAAGAATCGATCGATCTTACTCTCAGGTTGGATAATAATATCAGAAGCGTACCTTGCAAGTCTTGTAAAATTTGATTCATAGGTACCAACAGATTCATCATCTCTTTGCTTCAGTTCAAGGAACTATTTCTCCATCTTTGTTCGGAGAATACGAGGGAAGTACTTATTGAAAAATAAGTTCTTGAACTCGTCCCATTCCATAGACTCAATTTCATCCCTTTGCCTCGTATTCTTAATAAGATTCCACCATTGATCAACATCTCCTTCCAAATGATACACTGCTAGGATGACTTTATCATGTTCAGAACATTGAAGAACTGAAAATATCTTTTCAGTAGTACTAATCCATTGTTCAGCAACTAATGGATCAGTAGACCCACTGAAAGAAGGCGGACGCTGCCTCATGAAGGATTCAACAGAATGTTGCTCCTTCCTTTTCTCGTTTGGAATTCCTACATGATTCATAGCTTGAGAAAGTTGTGTGAGCATGGCTACAAGATTTTTCATTCCAGCTCCCATATCGTTTGGTTGCTCAGGGGGACAATCATTGCATTGCCCATCGCATTCCGCATTAACACGGTTCCTTCGGGTTCTAGCCATTGACTAAAACCAAGAAGAATAGTGTGAGCAACACTAATTATAATAGGAAAACCACATAATTCAAGAATAAAATTTTCATGCTTAAGGTCTTATCCTAGGTTATTCAAGGCCATTTCTAAAACACTAAGATTGTGTTCTATGCTTAGACTTATCCTTAGGTTTCTTACTCAGGCGTTCACATCCTAGTTTCCAAAGGATGACTATACCTTTCCTCTGATACCAACTATAATGACCCATACTTTACATACATTGTTAATACTTCAAAATTGAAGCACACATATTACAAAATATGACAAAACCACAAAGGACCGTATAGGTATAGTGTCTTTAGAAACTGGGAAACATAAACAACTGGTTCATAAATCTTCTACAGTGTCTCCAATTTATTTCATCATATCTAGGGTCCCTTTTAGAATATTCTACTTAATATAGATCTTCCTGACCTAGGGAAAAGAAAACATAAAAGGGTGAGCTCAAATGCTCAGCAAGGGAAAATAAAGGAAATAAAAATCATATCATATCTTTTTGAAAATCAAAACCTGCAAAAGAGATCATAATATCTTAACATGGAATAAATCATAGAAGTGAAAATGAGATCCCCATAATCATAACATAAAACTTGAAACTTTGTGGCATGCACACATAATCATGGAAAATCATTTCTTGTTAGTCATGACTCATTGCCAAGACTATCATAGTGGACAAAGTCCCTTTCTGAACCGAGTTCACTCCTCGTTTCAGTCCTGTATCAATGAACCGAAATAACCTTCTGTTCCAGCCATGTCTATCTCATGAGATATAAAATCTTTACCCAATGCATTGGAGGGAGATATAGGTCCCACCCATCTTATAATGAATCCCTTCTTATTTTTGCCACATAATCATAAATCATACATCATCGCATAACCCATGTAATAAAAATGGGATTCTTAAACAACATGACATCATAAAACAATTCATATAAGATAAAGGAATTCATAAAAATGTTTCCATCACAACATAATCAAATCCATGTAATAATAGGGATAAAAACAGAACCCTTTTATTATCTTAGATGGAAAATAATTTTGATAAAATACTTGAACTTCATTCTTGAGGAAAATATCCTTTCTACTTAAAAACACTTTTCCTTTCTTAACATGTGATACAATTTTAAACTAAAAGAAGTTGATTAAAAATAAACTTGAATACTTGAAAAGTAAGCTTCTTGGAAATAATGTTTTATAAATCCATTCATGTCGTATAAGTTAAAAAAAACATTCTTCGTACTTTTGTCGGAAAAGTCAAAAAGTACCTCGTACGAAAAACGACAAAAGATTCCTTTCATACATATTACTAAAAACTCACCGAAAGGTAAAAATGGATTTAAACAATTGTAAGTGGATGGAAACAATATTACATATTGAGGGAACATGGATGTGGATGATAAAATACACCCCAGTAAATACTTACGAATAAACAATCTCGGATAAAAATGAGATTGTGATATTTCCCTTACCTTAGGTCTGATTTGATTTGTACGTGTCCGAAGCTCCTGTATAATGGTTTAAATAATGTTATTAACTTATTCCAGATTCATACATATTGATATGATATCATATATGGTCATATTCCTAGCTTCTTGTTAGTAATATTTCATTGTTACTTGTTACTCGGGTCTTTATTGCCTTTTGTTCTTATGCGTGTTTTGCCGAATACATTCTTATTCTTATTTTAAGGTTATAGATACCTTATATACAGAATGGTATTTGTATAACATATATCATATTTATTCATTCAATTCATTTATATAATTACTATGTAATGATGATCATGTAGAACGAGTCGCATCACATCGTGGAGACGGTATTCCGTACGTACGCACGAGTGATGATATCGTTCCTATGAACGTGGAACTGTATTGGAGTATATATATATTTTTTCAATATCAATATTACTTTATAATAATCATAAATAGTTACTCATTACACCATTATACCCATCCTTGTAAAGTGATGGTGGAAAATAGATTACACCACGGCGTGGAGACGGTATTCCGTACGTACGCACGCGCGGTGATATCATTTTTCCGTAGGATGGATAGAAGGTGAATTAGGGTTGTTTCATATTTATAATAACATATCAGTATGTAAGTAATACTGATGTTATTACTTTATCATGAAACAACTAAAGAAGAAGAAGTTGAAGAAGAAAGAAATTGAAAAGATCGGTAATGGATATTACCTCTTCTTTGGAACGCCTCTTTGAATCCTCCACTTAGGGAACTAAAATTGGTCTTTGAAGAAGACCAGGACCTCTAGGATTATTCTAGGGAAGTGGAGAGGAGAAAATGGCAGGGGTTGGCCGAGCTTGAGTGCTCAAATTGGTGTGAGGAGGAGGGGGAGGAGGTGCCCTTTTATAAGGGAGGACAGGGGCACCTTAGGAATATCTCAAATTATTATTTTATATTAAAGTCAAAATCGGTTTATAATGGTTCCAAAGGGTCTTATTTCGAAGCTAAAGTGGGGATGGGTCGAAATCCTATCAACCAATTGGATTTAGACAATTTTAGGGTATTATGTTAACCTTATCAATTAGATTTAACTCTAAGTTAAATAATTTAACTTTTACCATGTCTTTTTGTTTGCTCTCACTATATGGTTAATACACTTACTATAACATGCCAAACGAACCCCAAATTGTTTATTATTAATATATATATCCTTATATAAGTCATTTGTACGAACCTTAGATTTTTAGGAATAAAATAACAATTAATAATATAATATTTGATTTAAAAATTATTTTGTGTCAATTTTGACACTATTTGATATATGATTTTTGTGAAAGTCATAACAGAATTATATGTTCAAACCAAGTTGATTAAATCAACACTACTATATCATAGTAACCTAGATAATTAGTGGAATTCATAAAAAGTCTTAAATTACATTTATTTTGGTATTTATATTATCAATTATGTCAATATTTCATTAATAAGATAATTACTGCATCATCTTTGTGTCAATAATAAATTAAATTATTTGACGTCTAAAAATTACAAATAAAATACCATCATGTAGGAAATATTTTTAGATTTCTAATGAATATTTATTGTCGAATTTATCTTATGTATAACCCCATATTAAAAATTATTTACTTATTAAACTTTCATTTTAACTATTTTAACCCTTCTTTAAATAAATTAATAATAAATGTCCTAATCTAATCCAAGTGGGCCTAAATGGTCATATTTTATTCCTATGTTTGTTTTTGGTCGAATTACACTTGTCCAATAGAATTAGGACATGTGTTAGGGTAATAGTAGTATCATATTTACCCTTAGTTACCCTATTTACTATTAACCGCGGTAAAAAAAGTAAAAAGTTACTATTCACCAAAAAAATTATTTTCATCTCATTGAACCACATTTTAGTCCTTGATATTAACTGTTTCTCTCGGATTTTCGAAATTCCATTCACAGAAGCGGTAAAATTAAGTTTTATAAAAAATTCAGTTTTTAACTTACCACTTAGTGGTTTCACTATTCCTCAAAAATTGAATGTTTTCAGAAAAATACCAAAATATCACCCTAGGCTAATTTCGATATTCTGAGTCCAAAAATGAAGTCCATTTTGAAAAATCAAATTTATAAAATTTCAAAAAGTGGTTATTACTATTCATAATGGCTAGTTTTAATAGCATATTGTTGTTTAGTGAAACTCGGTATTGCGTACGACGCAAGCTATCGAGGAAGGTCGCGATTGCGTGTAAAGTAAGCCAAGCTAGTATGTAGTGAAATATTCCGTTGATGATATATAAAAACAAAATATTACTCATAAAAATCTCGGGTGTTACAAGTAGCTAACCCTTGTATAGGGAAAAACTAATTTCCCCTGATTATTTCATTTTTTCTATTTGTTTAATTTTACAGTTGATTTGATTTCTCCGTTGGGTGATTCAAGTGTTTTTTGCTGTTAATGTTGAAAATATTGAGGTTCTATTTCTGTTGCAACCAGATGATACGGGGGTATGCCATCTCAAGAATCATATAAGAACATGATATAGAACACATGTCTTGCATTCTTTCCATTCCATTTAGGTTTCATTACTGATTTCATGTTTTTATATTTGATGATATGCTATATATGCATGACGTTTTGATAGATGCCTTGATAGAATACCTGTAATTTGATAGGGTATTCGATTGTCTAATTTAAATTTTGGATTTTATGGAAATTATTTTAATTAAATTATTTAGTTTAATTGTGGAAATAAATTCTGTAATGATGGAATTGGTTTTGAATGGATTTCAATCTGGTCAAATGGCTAAAAATAATTTGATAGAAACCCAGTGGTTTTATCTATTGAAAAGGCATGTTCTGAGTAAATTTTTTTTTCATTTAAATGGAATGGAATTAGAACTTTTGAAATGGACGAATGGGAATGATAGTATTTTTATGTAGCCTTAAAATAGTTCACCCTCATGTAAGAGCTCATTCAAGACTTTTGTAGTTAGTGAGTTATTCAGATATACTCAATGCTACGAAAACGTTCTAAAACATACTTATGGTGGCCACATCCCCAATAGGTTGGCGATGAGTCTCCTCTGGACAGTGTCATAAGGATATGTGCCTAAAAAATTTGTTGATTTAACATAGAGAGGGGGGAATCTTTTATCTGGTTAACACTATCTTACCTTTTGGCAGATAACAATGTTTCTCGCTAGTTTATTTATATTTTAGATATAAATATATTCCAATGATTTTGAACTACATTAAATTATTTATGAATATATATAAACTATTTTATATTAACATTTTAAGTATGCCATTATTTTAGAAATATTCCATCATTCTATAAAGTCCTTTCTTAAAGTATCTTCCATCATTTGAATAGTATAACATGATTTTGTTAAATATGATTTAAAATGTCAAACCTATTTATATATAATATTGAAATCATTCATTTGTTAATCAATTAATGGAAACTATTATAGAATCCATGGTGAGACTCTATTGGGCTTTTTAGCTCACACCCTACTTTTTCCTTTGGGTGTTTGTCGACTTTACTTTTCCAGGTTCAGTCGAGGGGAAAGGATATCTTGGAAGAGGTTCAAACTGTTGAGATTTGGCCATGGTGAGTTGTGTCCTTAGGGAACATGGTGTTGTTTTTCCCATTTTAATACTTGTATTGTAGTACATTGGTCTTTTTATTCCATGTTTCATTCTGGTACAACACTCCTAGGGAAGTTTCTTTTATAATACATACTGGTTTATTTTATTTTCTTTCTGAATTCGTGGGGTAAAAATAATTCCCACTTGTATATTGTATGATGAAGTGTTCTATTCACCAACCTATGGGGATCGGGAATTCCCTTCAGGCTATGTTAGGGATGGCTCAGTTATCAGGTTACCAGGGTACCTAGGCTGGTTCATGACACGAACCCCATAGGGGAACATAATACCCCGAGATATTACTATATATTTACTATTATATTTAAATTAAATAAACTCTATATATTTCAAAGAAAATGATTCAATGTTAACATATGTCAAATGTAGCAATGAGTTTTTTTATAATGTCTTATGCTACACGCATGACCACGTTATTACTGAATAATGATATATTAATAAAATATTATTTAATATAACATTGATATTAAATAATTTTTTATGAAGAGAATTAACTATATTTGTAAAATATATGGTTTACATAAATATAAAATGAATTCACTGGTTATGAATTCATATGAAATGATTATGAAAATCAAATGAATATAAAGGAAAATATTATTATTATTATGCATAAAAAGATGTTTTACAAAAATAAATTACATTAGTGATAATTTGCAAGTGATATTAATGTTATATATTATATATTCAATCAAATATTTTTGATATTAATCTATATATTTGATGGGATTAAGATAAAAATAAACCAAATTTTATTTATAAAATAATATATTTTTGTTGTGGTTGCATTACTTCCTTTTAATTGGAAACCAATTTAAAATATACATCTTTACACTATAATTGATTTAATATTTAAAAATAATAATCATATTTGAAATGATAACATAATAATTATGTTTGGGTGATATTTTTAAATATTTATAAAACATTTAATTTTTTATTAAATTGACAAAAATGATGAATCTTAGTTCAAAATAACATTTTCAACTAATTTATTTATATAGAAAAATCGAATTTTTAATGGGAATTAAATTTTTATAAAATATATTTTTTATCAATTAATAAAAATAATTTAATTGGAATAAATTTCACTTTGAAATTATTTTTAATAACATAGTAATGTTTCAGATGTTTTAAGTTGAAAACATGCACTACCGTCTCGCCTGCACGATGAATTTTAAATTAATTTGTTTCTCTTATGTGATTCGAATTTTGAGAATCACATTCCATATTTGTAAATAGACTAAATTATTATATCATATATTAATAAAATATTTTTTTTACCAAAAATACTTTTGAATGTAATTAAAATTAATTACAATGATTATGGTTATATTATGCATAATATGTTACTAAACCATAACCTTATAGCCCAAAAGACCTATAAAAATTTCCCAAAACTATTGGACTACAATATATAGACTCCATACTAACATGGATATAATTGGTTCCATTATTGGATCCACATTAAAAATGAATACTTGGGTATGAATACCTTTTTCAAAATAATACAAAGGTGACACTCCTCCTCCACTATAAAAGGCCACCACTTCTCCCCATTCATCACACATCCAAAAAAACTTATTTTTTTACCACGATTTGACAAAAAACATACAAAAATACATACCCTATTCCTAGAATCTTTTTTTTGGTATAAATCCTTTGATGTAATTTTTTTTTATAAACCAAATAGAGTTACCAAATTTATTATAATATTTCCAATGATCTCTTTTCTTTCATTTCCTTGTCTACTCCATATACGATTACTATTCAACAAGTAAATAAAAACCCACTATAATCCATATAATATGATGTTTTTATGTTATTAAATATATTTATATACTAAAAAAACCTTCATAAAATGGGTAACAGACATACCGTTTATTTGTACAGTAAACTAATGCCTCATGAGATGGTGATTGTCCATTTCCCCCTCTCATGGTGGAAATTATTATGGAAAATTTGTATATATATGGTATATATGTTATTAATAATGAAATTATGATTTAGTAATTTTTACATAGAATATACCATTATTCTTTCCATCTTGTGTATATATGAAAAATTTATTTTAGGAAGTCGGGACTACTGCCCCCTCATGAAATGTGACTCGTTCTTTCCATACATGGATTATATAAAGGAAGGTATTATTAAATATATTTAAAAAATATAACATAAATATGATAGAAAGTTATAATATATATAAATATCATTTACATTTCTATATTTTAATACGACAATGAAATGAAAGTAGCGTTCATGTGTATGTATGGCATGTCATCTCTATGAACGATGCCTTTCACTTCTTATCTCCAAAATTTATAGATTTTTCAAAATACATATATAATAAATGTATGTGATAATAAAGTATTCCATAACATTATGGAGATGATTAAATCTTGATCTAATTAATAGGAACCCCCATTGATAATTCAAAAACATAAATGAGAAAAAAGCAATTAACACACGAAATGGTAAAAATAATGAAACAGTTTTATAATAAAATTCATAAAATATTATAATAAGTAAATAAATGTTATTATAAACATTATTATGGTAATGTATTTTTTTAAATCATTTTATCAACTATATATTTTTATAAATTCCACAAAAAAAAGCATGTTTCAGGTAATGGATTTCTTGAAAATTTATATTAAATTGAGACTTATTTGTTTTTATAAAACTAGTTTCATTTATATGGTGTATATACTACATTTTTATGTTATATCATGAATCCCATTTTTATCATGATATTATAATATTATTTTAATTTCACACCATCTTGGAAATTATTATTAAATTGTGTCAAAGCGGTATGGGATGCTTTGGAATGTTTAAATATTATTCTACTAATGAATGTTCATAATTATTATCTTTGTGATTTCACTTCTTTTTGTGATTATTAAAATTTTCTAAAAAAATCCTGTTATTCTAATAAATATATATTAGTGTATTACATGAATATAAATATTCTAATATAATGGATATTAGTGTTATTAAATTTTATATCATTATACATACAAATTCCACATTGAAATTTTTTTGATTATTTGGGGAAATATAGATAATTATATAATATTTATTCAATAGGGATTTTTGATAAGAGATATGATTTATTTTTATTATTTTATATAAGGAATTACATAGAATGGTAATGAAATTCGGAGCCCTGGCATTATATATCTCCTCGATGAATCATAAGGTTCTCATGAGGCAAATAAGATAACCAAATTAAACGAGTTTCTATCCATAGTTTAAAATCATATTTTGAAAGCTCCTAAATGTATAGGTCTTCATGTGGAATAGACTTGAAATCCATTAAGATATTATTTCCATCATTTAGTTTTCATCATTATTCATCCATGAGATTTTATGTTTTTATATCTATGGATACATTTCATTTTCAAATCGTTGATTAAATGACATGTGTTTTAGTTTCATACTTTCCATATTGATTTTTTCATATCTATTTATTTGAATGGAATTTAATATCAATTATTAACCTTAATATTTTAATTTATTCTAATCGATTAATTTTTTTTCTAAATTAATTACCCTTACTTAGCATTTGAGATGACCCTTATTATGTTTCAATTCCCCATGTTATGAAGAAGAAATCATTGAACAAGTTTTGAAGGATGTAGTTTATATAATTTTATTATGTTCCATGTTTTTATTTTTTATTTCCAAATGTATTATTGGTGTCATGTATATAATATGGTATTCCATGACTACTTAAATGATCAGTCCTTCGGGATTTGATTTGATGTAATCATCCTAATATAATAAAATAACGTGTTGGCTCTGAGATTATGGGGTAGGGGCTTTATAGAAATGGAATGGATGATTCCCTTCCTAAATAATTAATTCGTGACTTGAATGCTAAAAGGAAAAAATTATCAATTGATATATGGATATTGTCCCAAAAACCTCAATGAGGAATATGAAATGGGTTCATCAATTTTGTGGCACCACATTTAATAGTGTACATATTAAATGGGTAACGATAAATGATACACATATGATGAATAATTTTTCTATAGATTAATATAATAAAAACAATCAATATAAAAATTTCCATTAATCCTTTTGTAGTTAATATTTTTGTAATTTAAACCTAATAATAAAAACATATGAAAATTTGTAAAGTAATATTATCATATTATGAAAATTTTATAATGAAAATTTGATGCAACAGAATATTACCTTCCATAGTAAAAAATACCTCCCCATTAGTGGGAGTTATTTTCCACAATGTATTGGATCATGGTCAACTAGAATCCATAATGGATGTGGTAATCATACTCATTAATGGGATGCAAGGGGATATCCATGACATCATTCCACAACGGAGTATAATTTTAGTTCTTAGGTAGCCGGGACAGTAGAGGAGCATAGGATGACATCTGGGGATAAGCCAATGGTAAGGTTTTGTCACTCGTGAAGGATGGGGGTGGAACATGGGCTTAAGGTTAGGGAAGCCCAAATAATGGAGGAACATTTTGGTCAGCCACTAGTGGTCCATTATTAGAATAAATGGCTATTACAATCCTTTGGGTAGGTATTCAAGGGAATTTTGACTTGTTTAATGAGGATAATATACAATTTATTAACTAAATTATATATTCTATAATATATGGATTGTGAGAAAATATATTTTATGTTCATATAAAGGGTTGGTTTAATAATTTATCCATTAGGGGGATATGAAATTTCATTCTAGACAATGGGTTGAGGGTGTTGTTTGTAATTTTATAGCCAATAACAAATATATTTAAATTGATTCGGTTCCTATATTTTAGTAACATATAAAAAATATGATTTGGTATGTCAAATTATATTGAATGTGATTTAAAATGATAAAGTAATTTTTTAGACTAATAGTTTCCATAAATATTTATTGGTTGAATAAATCAAAATTATTATTCTAAAAGAAAAATTATATCAAAAATATATATTAAAAATTGTTTTAAATATACAATATTTCAGATGATGAAATGAATTGATGCTTTATTTTTATCACATAATAAGGGAAAATGTTTATGCATTGAAAGCATCGATGTTATAATCTTTGAATAAGTTGTAACAAGATATTTGTAATAACATTTTATTATTGTTAAGTGAATGAAAACAATTTTTGTTTAATAAAATGATATAATATATTCATATAAATAGTCATGATTTGTAAAATTATAAAACATACCAGAATAATATACAAAAAAAGTCTTGTTCTGGATATGGAATTTTTTATATTTTTTAGTTTGGAAATTTTAAGAGAATATGATAAAATTTTAAAAAATATTTACCATATATTCTCATTGGGTTGGGAATATATATAAACTAGTAATTTGAGGTCAAGAACATAAAGTTCCTTAATGATAGTAAATGTAGGGACAATTTCAATCCAGAAAGATATAATGTCTGTTTTTAAGAAACATTATTTCTCTTTAAGAATAAAATCATAGTAATTAAAGACTATGGTTTTAAGAAGGAAATATATATAATTAAATATAATTTGATTGTCCATAATACACCATATGGTGTTTGTAAAACTCCATAGATTTTGAATCTCAATTAATGATGTTATTGAAATTAATTCATCTATTTCGATTATTACATGATACCAAATGAATATTTTACAATGTTTGTTAAATATTTAAAAAATAAAAAAAGAAGGAGAAACTGATTGATCTTAGAGTTTATATTCTTGAGTTATAATAAATTTTTACCCAATCAATGATTAAAATATAATGTATTTTAGAAACCACAAATGTATCAGTGTAAGAGATGTGTATCTTTATCTAGTTTTCCTTATTAGATTATAAAATAGTTTTTCAACATGTTTGGGAAATTTAATTATATACACATGGTTTCTGATTAATAAATTTTTACTACACATTTGGAGAATAATATTTGAATAAAATAATTTTATATTGGTTAAAATTTTAATTATATTGTTTAATAAAATATTTCTCAATTCCTATAATTAGATTCATATTTATTATCCAAAAATGGATTGTGTTTAATAGAAATATTTTTTTTGAAAATATTATAGTTTCTAAAGTATCTAATGAGAGTATGTTTGGAAAAAAGGAATTTCAAATTTTATCAAAAAAATAATTACATTGATCTATGTATGATGTGAATTTTAATCAATACCCCTAGGGAGTTCAGATGTATTTATAACGAATAATTTAAGTAGTTATTTTATTTAATAGATAATATTTTGATTATATATGGTTCCTATTATGATGATGATGAACAAATAAATTGTTTTAACTAGGGAATAGAAGTATAAATTGTAATTTTATTTTGTTTTTAAGTATTTATATTTGAATGTATTTAATGTGTTCGATAGTTTGTATTATGATTCATAATCCTCAACATTATTTAAAAGTATTCATTCGAAGGTATTGGTTAGTACAAATTTTCGTGGTATGGTTTTATTAGATGGTCGAGTTGATATGTGACATGGATTTCATATGTAATTATATATTAACAAAACCAAAATATTATATTCAACATTTGGATGAATAGTTAGGTTATTATGTACGATAAGATAAGAAAATTCTCATTCCAGGATTATTAAATTTTATCAAATTCATCAATTTTGTTAGTATGTATCGCCTTAAATGATTCATAAATATTTTCAATCATTCACATTAAAGATATATATATATATATATATATATATATATATCATGACGTTTAATGGTGTTTGACCACTAAAATTATGACATTGAGTTTATCCCAGACATGTGTTTTTTTAGTATTATAGGTTTTGATGATTTTTTTCTAGAATAAGTATCATTCGAGTAAAGAGATACTGAATATGATCAAGGGGCACAAAACATGGAATATGTATCATTATGTTCAATGGATGATCTTCGATGTCTACCAAATTGAGAATCATACATGTGTCTTTAGAGAACTAGGGGTGCATGGGATATATTTTAGTACCTATTACATATGTTTAATGAGATACCTAGCTTGAGAACCATAATAAATTTATACCATACATATTGACGTCTACATTTTGACCAAGCTAAAATGTGGTTATTGCGTGTGTTTCTAATCAGCTCACGAGTTAGACCTTATCCACTAATGGATTTTACCTATCATATGATGTGCAAGACATTGGGTGCCTCCATTGAGATATATTATTGGAGAGTAGAGACACATAGAGATATTATATAATTATCATTATAAAATAAATAATATGTAATTATCCATAATGGTTAAAGAAATATGATGTATTCATCAATAAGTTTAGTAGACACTTTATGAACCAAGATATATGGGTTGGTTATATTTGGTCGACAGGTTCTATTTCATATGGTCGCTCGATGTCTTGTAAAAAGGTAAATTATAATAATTCACCATATTATGGGATGCATATTAGTGAAAATTGGAATATAGATACATGTGTTTGATGAAAATATTTACTGATATCGTTATATATAGAGTAGTAATGATGCTTTTCTAGGGTTGACACGTTTTGTACATATATTGATATTAAGATTCATTTTTTTTGACAATTATATAAGTGAATCTGGGGACAGACATTGTGGTTGAAAGAATGGGTATTTATTTCGACTAAGGTAATGACATTAATGATTTTTTAGTTTCAATCCAATCCTATTTTGTATGAGTATTCATTAGTTACTGCAAATTATAAAATACAAGTTTATTTTAATTATAGGTTTAGAAAGTAAATTTTGGAATTTGTTTAAAATAACTTTTTGAAATATTTTGATTTTTTTATAAATGATATATTATATGGTTATATTGAAAAATGAATATTATGATTTTTTCAAAGTGGGATATTAAAGGATATATAACCTAAATCGTTTTATATTTGAGTATAAATTATTTTCTTATGCATGGGTTGTATCATTTTGGTTTAATGGTTTTCATGATATGGTACCAATTTTTATTCCCACGTTTTTTATCATTAAATTATAATTTCATTAGATGAAACAAAAGGGTTAAATTTGTTCTTGAATTATATTCAGGATGTTTTCGATAACATTTTTCATGGCTTATAATGCATGATAAAATTTGACGGATCCAACAGAGTGATCTAATGGGATCATATTCATAAATACTACCATTCGTGATAGTAAGTGTGTGTGATAACTATATTCTTGTCCAAAACACACAAATACATGTTGGTATCTTTTTAATTCCTCCATTTCGTATGAGATGCAAGAACATCGTGGAGGATGGATTGTCCCACATGTATGTCATGAAGTTCATATTCTCTCTTTCATACACCATAATTGTGGGAGGATGTTTTTTCTACTCATGAATCTTTTTCAAACCCAAGGAATGGAGTTAAAAGTTGATTCATATCCTCTTAGGTTAGTGGTATGATTATTTATAAAATTCCATCAATGTTTTACTTTAAATGGAATTTTATATAGTCCTACATGGAGATCATCATATAATGATGTCAATCTCTCTTGATTGATATAATTGTCATTATTAGACTGTAATGAAATCCTTTATGAGATAGAGAAAAACACCAAATATGTTCTGTTTCATTTCATCGACAACCTCATAACAAACATGTGTATATTTTTTAAAATTTTGAAAATAAATAATATATATATATATATTATTTTATTAAACATTCAATTAATTATAAGAAAATAAAACTTCTATTTTTCATTGTAAATTTCCTTAATCTAATATCATATGTTATGTTTCATTTAATCGTTCTGTTAATTTTTTCACAAACACTAATCACATATAAAAAATTTGTATTATATGTTTATGAAATATTTTATTGTTGTTTTTGTGTATTGTACATTCATTTTTTTCAAATAATTTCTAAATTTCAATTTGTTTTAATAATATTTATATAATATATATTTTTTTGTTTTATAATTGTGTAACTATTTCTGGATGATCTATTAATTAATTTATTAGTTTACATAAATAATGATTAGATATTAATTTTTCAATGTGGGATTTTAAAAATTATAAAATATAATCGTATTTTAGTAAAAAATTAAATTTAATCACTATACATTGATGCCCTGTGATTCTTCATCAATCATGGGGAAATATAGAATTTTTTCCAATATTCGTGTGCTTAGATAAATTTTAGAAACCTTTCCATGTATTAGAGATGGAAAATAATTTTATGAACTATAATTTTCTCACCCCATTACTATCCTCTAGTTCAAAGGACTTGATATGATGATTTCAAACCAATCTAAATATATGAAAATTGGATTGGGTGGGGGCAGGTGATCTAATATCATTGTTGGATTGAAACATTGTGTTTAAATTTTCTAAATCTTTAACTATTTGATTCTTAGTATTTCTAAAAAATAAGGTGGTAATAGTTATTGGTTGATTAATCAATACCCTTTACATTTGTACAACTTTTTTATCATAACTCATAAAACCCTCATGCACTTTTTTCAAATGGATTATAAGGGTTTTGTTATATCCTTCATACACTATAATAGAATTTCATTTTCTACGTTCTATAAAATTTCTTCTTCATAATAAAAAATGACTTCTATTTTTTGTTCTGAGAAAATTTCCATGACCTTTTTAATGATTTTATATCAGTTAGAAAATATCTATTGGATTAATGAATCCATTATTTAGTGTTGTAGTAACGAAAAAATAAAATAAACATAATTTTTAAAAAATAAACAAAAAATTAATTAATTAACTAGAATAAATGAAATGAAAAAATAAATATATTTTAATATTTAACAATAACAATGATAATTAAAAGTATGAGTTGTAAATATAATAATTTTAGATAAATCACTAAAATAACCCAATAAGTGAAAAATAACAAATTGGTAATTCATCCACAAATATTTGAATTTTAGCATAATTAATAAATTCATCTATAATTAAATTGAAATTCTCGTATAATTAAAAATTAGCAATATGAATCTTACTACTGACACTTCACTGGTTTAAAAGTAATTATATATAAAAAATTTCTCATTAGGTCTTTCTGACTGCATTGTGTATCAAAATTATTTTTTGATCATTTCTAAATGTAAAACATTGATTAAAATTATATCCCATGAGTTTAATTACATTAAGATATTTTTTAATATGTTTTTTCCATGGTATAGAGATTTAGAACTAATATATCAACTTTTAATTAAAAATAGAATCATTTAGTCCTTCATAACGCACAACTAATCATAATAAAGTTTGTTTATTTGAACATGTCAAAAATCAATTGATTAATATTTTATTATATTATTATGAGTTTTTACTATCATTTTCATAGTTATTGACAATGTGAGGTAGGATTTTAACTGAAATATAAATTTTAAATAAAAATAAGAACTCTAAATCATAGTGAATATACATTTTCATATAATGAAATTTGTTTCATAATTACACATATTAAATGAATTAGAGAACATTTTATTATACCTTCATGATATAATTAAAAAAATCCTCATTTCATTGGCATGTAATGAGGAATTTGAACTTATAAATTACCTAAATTGAAAAAATATTCTTTAAAATATTATAACCACACCATGCACTAGAATGATGTGTAGCTTATTTTTATAGGTAAAAAATAATGATTTTTTCTCTTATATATTCAAAATATTACAATATCACAATTCCATCTTTGTGAAAGTGATGATTATTTTAAAAAAAATATAAAATTAAAATTGGAATAACGTACATTAAACTATTCTAATCACAACACATTAATAATATAGAATAAACTCCACATAATTTTAAACTATTTAATCACATGACATGGTAAAATTATGTATAGATTATTCATTCATATTTTAAATGAACTAAAAATTTCAGTTTTTATATAATAATGATAGAATGATATCATTTTTTTAATTTTAAACATATGGTTCATGTTTTCAACAAGAATATAAACATTGAATATAAAACAAAACATTATGTCATATAAAAGAACAGTTAAAGGAATGGACGAATCTTCCATAATATAGTCCATAAATGAATCAAGGATACTTTTTAAAGAGTATCATATGAAACAAACAACATTTGACCATTTTTTATTTCATGTTTCATGGTAAATTTTATAATACTCACAATATAAAAATATACAATTGGTCATTTTAACACACCACTTATTAGAAATAAATTTGGATAATTCCAACATATTAAAAAAAATATTTCATTTTAATAGTTTTTTGGATACAATGATATGTTTATTGGTTTTGTGTAAATAATTCATAACTTGAACTAAAACAAATCTTTTTTTACATTAAAACACCCATTTTCAATCATTCTAATGAAAATGTACATGAAATATATATTTGATTCAATCATATATGTTAAAAATGAATTGAATATATTATTTACAAGATTATAAAAACAAATGAGGAACAATAAAATTGTTTTGAATATGGATTCATATTTTTAACTGAAATATATCATTTCAATTGAAAAAAAATCATTCATGATCTTTTTATACACACTTCATTTTAAAAATAAAAATGATTCATTCCTATAATATATTAATAAATAAAAGAACATTTTTAATTATAGTTTTTAGAGATAAACATGTTTTCATGGAATTAATAATTTAACACAGTTTATAATAATATAAAATACATAAAATTGAAAAACAATTTAGTTCATTCCAACCTCAAAATACGTGAAAATGATATGTGGTTTATTTTACCAATTGTGACATGAATACTCAATCATAACACTCACCACATGATTAGAAGCTTCCCTGATATAGAAATTCTACATTATAATTTACCTCAATAATGCATCATAATATGCAAAAGGTTATAAAAAAATTGTTTATACCTACTTATAAGTATGGGATTTTATATCATATTTACTACACATAACTATAATTCATATAATGGAAGTAATATAAAATAGTTACAAAATGAAATGATAATTAAAAGTCAACATTGCAAAAATATTGTAGTCAATGATTATAAAACCGACTAATTACATATCAAAACATTAATATATAATGCAATATTACGATAAAAATTGAAACAAGACTTCTTATGTGCTGGTTAGATACCTCATATTCTAATAATATATAAATAGTTCTACCAACCACTAAAGTAGTCTTGATTCAAAACCCATTCCCATATCCTAACTCTGTCTCATGAACCATTTCTAAACTATCACTAGGTGCATTACACTTTCTGTTGAGTGAAAACATGTTTCAACTTTAACATCAATCATTTGTTTTGGATATCAAATATTAGACATATCGTAATAACATATATTACTTATAATGTATACTATATTAAAATCATAACCACTCAGAAAATTTTTCATATATGTTGTATTCTTGTTGTAATCATATAAGTTGTTTTGCAATGTAACCAGATATATTATTTTAGAATAATAGACCAATATATCGTAATCATGAACAATTTTTGTATCAAAATAATAAATGTTGTTTTATTATCATATACTATTGTTTTACAATCATAATCACTCACATTTGATTCCATATATACTGTTTTCTTATCACAATCATGTTTGTTATTTCACAACAAAACCTGATATGTTTTTTTATAATGGTAATCACAGACATTGATTTATATCATAAACAGATGCTTTGTAATCTATAATTGTAATGAGGTTATTTATGGTAAATAGTTAATTTATCATAACCATGAAATTTATCATAACAAGATATTTTTTCATAACCAAATCATGTATCGTAACCAGGTCATGGATTGTATCTAGGTTATGTATCACAACCATATCATGCATCGAAACAAGGATACACATCGTGATCATAATATATATTGTAAACAAGCATCATAGCTAGGTTATGTATCATACACATATTATGCATTTTTCTTCATGCATCGTAACCATGCTAATAATAGTAACCGTGCTATGAATTGTAACAAGTTTATCTATCATATTATTATTAATAATCATAAAAAACTTATTATTTGTAATCATGATAGTCATTTTTATCATGATAATCCTAGTAACATTGTTATGTTTTTTATGAAATTCCTTACACTAATATTTTACATTAGTACCTTTTAAATGTTTCTCATAATCATTGTTTCATAACACTATACATACTATTTTTTAACTAAAATGATGTTGTAGAGTTGGTTATTTACCAATCAAAACGATGTCATGCGTTCTGTTTGTTTTGACCGTTTTATTTCTAAGTGTCCATGTCCCTTGGATTTTGTCGGGGAAATAAGACCATTGGAAAAAGTATGACTTTTGGAACCTAAGTCCTATAAAAAGGAGGTCATTCGAAAAAAAATAAAAAAGTTTTACTTTTATCATGTTCTAGAGAAAGATGTTGTGACTTCCCTAGTGGTTTGTGCAAAATCTTGGTAGATACAATAAGGGAACCGCATGTTCCATGTTCTTTTATTTCTATACGTAGTTTGACTTTCTTTGTTTGTCTGATCATTTTAATAATGATCAAGGGATTTCAGGATAGGAAGACGTGCTTCCAATCATCGTATCAAGGGATTTAAACTGTTTGAAAGATATAGGGATTGATTACCTTCTTAATTAATGTCTTCTGGGTATAGGAATATAGTCATGCTGATCATCTTACCAAGTTCATACCAAGGTGGTGGTAAGACAGACCATTTATCCAAGTTGAATGGATACACAACTCTTTGAGATAAATTAATTATAATACATTTTCATTTCCATTGATATTTTTAATAGAAAGGGAATCAATTTGTTTCTTATTTCTATTCATAATTCATTTCTATTTTCATTGTTTCCATTATGACTCATTCATTATATATTGTATTAAAATATTTTATATGTTTTTTGGTAGAATCATTTACATTTTTATTACTATGATCATTGTATTCAATTCAAATATAATTGTTTTTCCTTAATTGCATTATTATAATATACTATATCCATCGGATCCCAAACCTATATGGTCAATTGTATTGGTTGTGAATAGTATTAGTCTAAGACCTCTTAAAATATGTTCATTATTTTGTGTTTAAATACAATTTTTTAAACCTACAATTCACCCCTCTTATATTGTTTTATCTAATATACATATACATGTATATTAGGATTCATCAATTTGTATCAGAGGATGATTTCACTGATTTTTATTTTTTTTATTCCTTTTTGTAACAATATTGTATTTATATTAAAAAACATATGTCTATAACTACATAATACACTAATGTTTGGAGTGGGAATGTTTTGTTTTATAAGATGACATGAATGAATATTAGATATATTGACCACGGAAATCAACCCAGACCACCTATTTTAAGGGGAATTATTACTACCACTTGAGAGATCAAATGAAAAATTCTGTTATAAAAATTGGATTGGAAACCATTTTCAAGGTTACAAGAGATTACAAAATCCTAAAACAAAGAAGTCAGAACCTCCTCCATCCATGATATATTAGAATATCAACTGAACTACATGGTAAGTAATACATTATTATTTTCTATGAAAAAGTATATATATAGTAATATATCACCATGTGAAGAAGCCATTTATATATTGAAGAAATTGGAAGTCACCCATTTTTTTACACCAAATGTTATAGATATATGAAGAGAAATTCATTGACAAGAATATCATGGTTTTTTATTCATTATGGAGAACTGGTATGCAAGTTGCAACAAAAATTTATGAATTTCGTCAATAGTATTCAGTCCGTGGGAAAAAAAGGTATAGATGATGAAGTTCTTGTGGACAATATAATTGATATAATTCAAAATGAGTGGGAATAAGAATGTGCTACTATTGATGAGAACAGGAAGGTTAATCAGATCACCCTTGATGAGTTATTTGGCACCTTATTAGATCATTAAACAAGAATGAAAAGCGATGCTGATTTCAATAAGAAGAATAATGGTAATGGATGTGTAGATTTTAACACTACATCTAAATCCAAGACAATAGAATGGGTAACTAGATCAGTTGATAAGAAAGCTCTTGTTGTATTAGAATCCAGAAAAAGTGATCGTTTAGATAATGAATTTTCCAATCTTTCTTCAAGGATGAACAAAATTTTCGGAAATAAATACATTCAATACATATTCAATAAGAAACATATAAATGAAAAGAAAGTCCTAGAAGTAAAATGATATTAATTTAAAATATACGGTCATATTAGACTATATATTCTATTCCTTAAAGGAAAATACAAGAAGAATAAACATTTTGAAAGAAATAATACAACATATTACAAGTCAATGAAAAAGAATGTATTGAATGAAATTGATACTTGGAGTTAAATGGGAGGTTATTAATTAGAAAAATATACTAAATACAAATCATATGGTCAGAAGAATATAGGACTCAGAAATAGACTACCTATTGAAAATCATAGTTTCATGGAAAAGGTACACAATGCTGAATCTCTTACAAAAGTATCCTTAAATTAAAATTAACCTAATAAGAATGATTCTTACTATTCATTTAAAGAATTATTCTCATAAGATGAAAATTTACCTTCTCTTGATAATGAATTCAGATTATCTAAATTACATGAAAATGAAAATACCAAACACATGAAGAAGCTTCATAAGGAAAATTCTAGAATGATTATTCTTACAAAACAAGTATTATATCATTCAAAAGATAATTATTGTAAAATTCATGATTTTTAATTTTATGAGAATCTTTATAGATGTAAATTCTAAGAAGGGTAAAATTTATAAGCACATTGAACAACTTTTTGTAATGATTTTTTTGAAAGTAAATAAAATTCCAAGACAATTTCGTGTTTGAATGATAATTTTGTCATTAGACTAAAAGCTGAAATCATTTCTCTTAAAAAAAATTCAATCGTTACAACTGGACGGAAATAATTTGAAACACTATATTCTCAAATTCGTACTCTATAGAATAGTTCTATTATTTGTTACAGTCACTCCAAACTGAATTTTATCCATAACTATTTTGTTCCACCAAAAGACTCCATGCTACACTAAATGTCAAAGATGAGGACATTGGGAAGGAAAATGTTCTCTTAATAAACACAATCTTTAGGATTTCATAAAGCTTCATTTTCAAAAAAAAATGGATTCTTAAAATAATTTTATCTAGCATTATAGCATCCAAAAAAGTTTGGGTTCTGAAAAATTATTTGTTTATTTTTCAGGAGAACAAGAAGTGTACCAACAACAAGAACATTTGGTTCATGAGTATTGGTTGTTCTCGACATATGACCCGAAATAATGATTTCTTTGAATAGATAATTTAAATTAATGGTTGAAGAGTGAACATTAGATATAATTCTTTAGGGATAAATCATTAGTATAGTTAATATTGTTCCTTTATGAAATGTTATAATTTCACATTTTTTGTTTTTCAATGGTCTTATTAATAACCTTATAAGCATAATTCGATTGTGTGATGAAGTATTCCTTGTGAATTTTAGTAATGATAAATGTTTAGTTCATAATTCCAAGGAAGAATTCATTCTTTCTGTCCATAGGCATGAGAAAATTTACACACATAAATTATAATACATGAAGAACCAAAACATACCTCTCTTATGTTCAATGGAAAATCAATCATGTTTATGGCATAGAAGGTTCTGATATTGTATCCTTATAAACCTTTGTAAACTATCGAAGAAAATACTTGTTAGGATATACCATATATATGGAATGATACATCAATAGTTTGTGACCCTTGAAAATATAGAAAGAAACTTAAAACCATATTCAAATCAATCAATGTATTTTCAACTTCTAATGCATTATAGTTCGTGTATATGGATATTTTAAGTCGTATAGAAACTAGAAACATTGGGGGAAAGTACTATGTATTTTTTTAGTTGATGCCTAAACTAGATTTATATGGGTCTATTTTCTAGAAAATAAATACGAATATATATTCAATTTCAATGTTTTATATCCGATGTTATAAATAAGGAAAACCTACCACTGATAACTATTCATAGGGATCATGGTGGAGAATTACAAAATTTATATTTTGAACATTTTTGTTGTATGAAAGGTATTATTCACATCTTTTCATATCCAAATACACTCAAAAAAATTGCATGGCTGAAAGAAGAAACCATATTCTTGAAAAAATGACAAGGACCATGTTGAGTGAATACTCAATTGCTATGAATTTATGGGATAGAGAAATTATTACAGCATGTAATATTTAAAATTGTGTTTTGAAAGACGTTTTCTTAATAAAACACCTTATGAAATGTGGAATGGTCGAAAACTTAATGTTTCTTTCTTTATATTATTCAGATGTAATATATTCTTGTTGAATAAGAATGATAATCAACATAAATTTTCTCCCAAATCATATGTGGGAATATTTCTTGGTTATTCTACAACTTCTATGGTATATACTATTTTTAATAAAAACTATTATACTATTGAGGAAACAGTGCATGTCAAATTTGATGAAACCGACCCATATTTTTAAACAATCTTTACCTAAATCAAAAAATTTATTTCCTCAAATTGATTATCAATCATTGATTGAAAACTCTTTTGTAAAGGAAAATACTCAAGAAAATGTTTTATAAGCATTCATCCTAGAATGCATTCTTTCTTGTGTTGATGAATTTTTTTTACATAACCCAAATCAATTGTCTCTTCAGAATCATCCTAGTTATAAATTCATTGGTGGCTTTAATCAACCTGTAAAGAAAATAAATTCCATGAGAAATTAAATAGAAAATATTACATTTCCGTCTTAATTCTAATATAAAACTTTTAATGAGTCCTTACGTGATGAAGATTGGATTAAATCAGGGCTATTTGAACTGAATGATTCTGAAATAAATCATGTTTGGACCATGGTTGAAAGACAAAAATAAACAACTGTAATTGGTGTAAAATGGATTTTTAGAAATAAATGTGATGAAAATGGATTAATCATATGAAATATAGCAAGACATTTTTCTATGGGATATAACCAACATGATGGAATAGATTATGATGAAACCGATGCTCTAGTTTCTAGACATGAATATATTAGAATTCTATTAGCTTTTAAAGCATTCATTAATATAAATCATTTTGAAATGGATGTAAATTTTTTTCTTCTTAATGTTATTTTACAAGAAGATGTTTTTTTAGATCAAACTCCAAGTTTTATAGATTAAAAACATCCTAATCATGTTTTTATATTTACCAAATATTTTTATGGCCTTATAGCAGACCCTAGAGCTTGGAAAGATAGACATTCAAGATTTATATTACATAAAATAATGAGAATTGGTATTTTAGATGAAAATTATTTTATAATATTGGAAAAAACATTTTTTAATGTTCAAATCGATGTTAATGAAATTATATCCTGATCAACTTAGAAATCGATAATTGATTTTTTTTCAAATATAATGAAATATGAGTTTGAAATGAGTTTGATTGTTGAGTTAATATTCTTGGCAGGTTTCCAAATTTCTAAAAACCCAGAATGAACCTATATATCCGAGAATAAGTATATCAAATACTTATATAGATTGTATGGAATGGAAAACACTAAAAGTATTAGCACTCTAATCGGTACCACAAATACACCTCATTTTGATGAATGTGAGAAACCATGGATCAAAAATGTTTTAGAGTTATGAGAGGAATTTTTTTATTCATGACAGCTAGTAAACAAGAAATAATATATTAAATATGATTATTTAAGAGATACAAATCAAATAAAACAGAATCTCATTTAAATGTAGTGAATATAATTTTTCTCTACTTAAAGGGAAATATAGATTTATGACTATTCTATTATTCTGGAAATAGTTTTTTTAATTAATTTAGATGAGGATTTTGGTGGCTGTAGAATGGATTGAAAAATTACAACAAGAACATGTAATTTCTTAGGAGACTCTTTCATTTCATGGTCATGAAAATAGAAACATTCATTAGCACTTTCCACTGCTGCTGCTGAATATGTAGCAGTTGGATGTTTTTGTGCTTATTTGTTGTTGATGAAAAAAATAGTCACTGACTATGGAATGATTTTTTCCAATACTCTAATACAATGGGATTATAATAGTCTCATTTCTCATATAAAACACCTTTCAAATCACTCACATGAAAAAAACATAAATATTAGGAATCACATTCTTAGGGATCACACACAAAAAAGAGATATTGTTTTCTAATTCATCAGAATGAAAGAACCATATGATGATATTTTAAAAAAACCTTTATCTTACGATATATATGAATACATTAAAAAAGGAATTATCACTATAACATAATCATTTACATATATTTCTGGTTTAACCCATCTCCTGACATTAGGTTACTTCTTTTCAAAGGGGGATTATAAATACATTTATTAGTTTCACCTTTCAATTTTTTTCAGTTTTACCCTTATCTGTTTTACAGTTTTATGTTAATCAGTTTCACTATAATTAGTTTCACTATAATTGGTTTTAGTAGAAACAGTATCACTATAATCATTTTCACTATAATCTATTTTACTAAAATTTGTATCACTACAATCAGTTTCACTATAATTTGTTTCACTATAATCATTTTTACTATAATTGTTGTCTCTATAGTCAGTTTTACATATTTGTTTATAGTTTAATGGTTTCATTATTATCAATATTGATTTTTTATTATCGATTTCATGATTTTATGGGGTTCATTTTTTATCATTTTCATGATTCAGCTTCATAATTAACGGTAGTAGATTGCACCATCTGTATTGGAATACATTATCGATACTAGATTATCGGTGTTGGGATACATTATCGGTACTAAACATTAGGAATTGGATTATTCTCTCATAATAGATTATTGGTATCAGCCTATTTGATTTTATCAGTTTTAGAATTCATATCAGTTTTTAATTTTTATTGTTTGTATTATTTTGGATATTAAAAATATTCTAAATCCAATACATATATCCTGATACTCCGACATGTACATTTTCTAAATCCTTATTTTGGTTGTTTCAATTGTTTTTTCCTGATTAATTCTTTTAAATCCCAATCTGTTTATGTCTGAATAAAATATTCATTTAATGATATCCTCTAGAGTTCAAAATCCTTCTCAACAATTGGATCTTATATATGTGATCTTGATCATAAATTTCATTTGAAAATAATGTATCTCGCATCTTACTCATATGTTTTTATCTCAAGTCTTATTTCATTATAAATTTTTAGCATAGAGCTCAATTTGTTATTACCTATGTTTTTATAATCTGAGATCTAGTCAGCTTTCATAATTAGGATTATCATCAGGGTTTGAGTTTGACATTCATGACCGAATATACTACTTCATCTCCAAAAGAAATTTCTCCAAAAAAATTCTCCACCATGTCCTTTGGAAGTGTATGGATAGACTCTTCAGATGTTTTCTAGACATTTTATTCTTCTTTAAAAAGGATTAAATAATTTCAATTATGGGAATAAAGTTTTGTGGAATGCTAAATTCATATCAGGATTATGTGTATAATGATGAGGTGTTACAATGTTATGAATCATTAAAGATAGAAAAGGCACTTAATAATTATTTTATAATGTACGATAAGAAGTATAAAACCTTAATAAAACAAGAAGCTACGTTTCTAGGTGTTCCATTTTAGGGTGATGCACTAGGTCCTCGTAAATTACCAGAACCTGATGGAAGTTTTGATAAGTCTAAAGATGAAGAGTCAATTTTTGAGATTCAAGTTGATAAGAGAAAAGTGAGTCATTTATCAGGACATAATAGACTCAAAATCCTCTGGATGTAAGGTTTTATGGTGTTGAGAAATCGTGATGAGGGAACATTGGATGTTTCAGATGTGTATGTGCTTGATTATTTGCTAAACATGGGAATGTTCAACCATATGGTGTCCAATATGTTAACAATTATGAAGATTAAATTAGGTTCTATAAAATCTCCTTTGATCATATTTCCCACTATTGTTAGTATTTTTATGAAATAATTCATTATATTTTAAAATTTTGTAATTTCATTAGATATGATGTCCTTTAGAGATCCCTTAATTAGTTAGGATATGAAAAGGAGGCTCAAGTTACAAATGAATTCTGAATCGAAATGTTTTGAGAATGATCTGGATGATGAGAAATAAAAGGAAGTATTTGAATTTATTAAGAAACCATCTAAGCCATCCAATACCACTTTGAATAAAGGAAAGGTAGTTAATACTACAAAACTAAAATAATAAAATAAACAAAATGATGTATCCTATGAGGTTGCAGCTGAATGGAGAATAAAAGAAAAGAAGTAAGGGGATCATCTGTTTATTTTTGATCCACATGAAGCATTGGCATTAAAAATATGATTAGAATATTCTTTGAAAGAATACTGAAAAAAAGAGTATTAAACGAAAAATGAAAATGAAATTGACATTGATACACTTCCCAAAATAGATGAGCAAGAAAAAACCATAATTTAAATAAGGGAGCCACTAGTTCAGACTCAATTAGATCGAGCAATAAAAGCAAAGGCGATACAAGAATATGAACAATCACCTACACAATTATTGGCCCAGAATATGAAGAATCATAAGAAGAAAATGAAGAAGAAGGGAAAGAAGAAAAAGGATAAGAATAAGAAGGGGAAGAAGAATAAGGAAAATAATAAATTTAAGTGGAATAAAAGGAAGATTAGAACAAGGGAATCATACCACAATGTCCGCAGAATATCCATCATTTAATTTTCCATCTCTGGATCCTCAGCCTTCCATGAATGAATCTCAAATGGTTTCATCCTAGAAGTTTATTCATATTTAAGATAAATAAGAAAAAGAATCCAATAAGAATACAAATCATCCAGCTCAAGTGATTGGCACTGAGACTCATTTCAATGATCTCCCACAATAAACAAAATACATGGATTTTAAAATAACATTAACTTCGAAAGTAATTTCATACATCGAACAAGACCTTAATATATTGGAGAAGATTATACTATTCATTCCAATTGTTGAAGATATATTAGAAATCCTTTCAAATGGTCATAATGAGAGAATATACTCTTTCAAGGTTATGATGGACATGTTTCTATGTCTTGAAGTACATTACAATATGTTTAAAGAATGTGTTACTGAGCACAGTAAGTCTTGTAATAATATTTTGAAGTGGTCATTCAATAGTGATTATAGTCTCAAGAATCATCTGAAAAAATAAGATGAATGTGTACATCAGTTAAATGTTATCAATTATATGTATCAAAATATGGCTGCTGAGTTGAATGAAAAATTGATGTCTTTCAATGGCCTAGAACTTCTCATTGAATAGTCACTTAAGATCTTATTTGTATAAAAGAAAAAATGGGGAATGAGAATAATGAGGTTGTATCACTATCAAATATAGTTGTTATCCTAGATAAGGACTAAAGACTCAGAGTGGATGATATTAATTCACCTGAAGTAATGCCTAATGTTGAGGAAGAAATCAATCTGCTTCTACAATAACAGCTCCAGAAGAATGAAATGATTATTTCTGAATAGGATTTGTAGTTGAAGGATCATCAAATATATCTTGATAAACTCATGGAAGACATAAAGGAGTTCAAAAAGTTGATTCTTACTATGTTCAATATTTTGGATAAAATAGTAATAATGGTTTTTGAACTCTTATTGTAATATTATTCTATTTAATTTAATTAAATGTCTATTGTTTTGTACCCTTTTTTTCTAAACTTTAGTATGAAATGATTACTTTCACTTATTATTTTTCAAAATCAAAGGTGGATAATGGTTATAAAAATAAAAATCTCATGAATACATTATTATGGTGGAGAATTCACATGTACAAGTTGAGAAAATATGATCCCTAGTGTTTTTTTAAACCTAGGGTGGAATTAGTCGTATTCACTATTACTTTAAAAATATTTATTAAGCTCAGGGGGAGATAATTGATTATTGTTTTTGTTCTGTTTTTTCATTCAAAAAGGCATATATTGTTTAGTCAAAACAAGTTTCATCTTTCCCATCAATCATTTTTTTAAATCAAAAATCACGCATATTGTAATCACATATATTTATTATCATGTATATTTTTTTAAAATTGTAATCACTCACATTGTTTTTCGTATATATTTTATTCTAATCATAATTATATAATTTTTTTACAAGGTAATAAGATTTTTTTTATAATCGGAATCACATATATCATAATCATGAATGATGTTTATATCGAAATCATATATTTTGTCTTGTGGTCATATACAATTGTTTTAGAATCATATTCACTCACACTGTTTTTTAATACATGTTTTTTTCTTTTCATAATCATGTATGTTATTTCACAACATAACTTGATATGTTTTCTTATAATTGTAATCAAACACTATGTATAAAATCATAACAATATGCATCATAATCAGGAATCGTATCAATGTTAATGCATCATAACTGGGTAATGAATCGTCACTAGGTTATGTGGCATAACCATGTCATGTATCGTAACCATGTCATGTATCATAACCAAGTTATGTATCGCAACCAGGTCATGTATCATAACCAAGATATGTGTAATGATAATAATATGTATTTTAAAAATGTATCAAAACTAGGTTATGTATCATACTCATATGATTCTTTTTTTCAAGCATCGTTACCTGATTAAATATCATGCATTGTAACGATGCTAAGAATCAAAACCATGCTACGAATTGTAACAAGATTATGAATCATATTCGTAATAAGAATCATAAACATAATATAAATTCTAATCATGATATGCATTCTTATCATGATAGGCTTAGTATCCAATTTATGCATTGTTTTAATGAAATGCACTATACTTATATTTTACATCAATACCATTTAAATGTCACTCATACCCGTTGTTTCAAACATTCATTCAAACTATTTTCTATCCAATATTATTTCACTGAGTTGGTTATTTACCAATAAATTTAATGTTGTGTATTCTATTTGTTTTGACCATAGAATTTATAGGTGTCATGGTCTGTCTAGTTTATTCAGAGAAATGTGATCGTTAGATGAAATATTACTATTGGAACATGATTCCTATAAATAAAAGTAAATTAGAACATATTTAAACAAAATTTTCAATGACTAGGTTCTATAGAGATGTTTTTACTTATCTATTGTTCCATGAAAAATCCTTGATGATACATGAAGTGAACCGCTTGTTCCATCTTCTTGTATTTATATAAGTGATTTGTTTTAATTTTTGAGTCTGATCACTATGATAATGATTAAGGGATTTTTGGGATAGGAATATGTGATTCCAATATCATATCGGGGGATTTCAATTATTTTATAGACAGAGGTGTTGATTACCTTCTCAATCGAGGGCTTCTAGGGATAAGAAGACCATCATAACTATAGTCATATCGAGGGATTACAAAACTTGTGGTAAGAAAAAACATTTATCCAAGGTAAAAGGATACCCTACTCTTTGAGAAGAAAGAATTGTAATACCTTTACATTTATTCGGCTATTTGTAATAGAATGGGAATCACTTTGTTTCCTCTTTCAAATCATAATTCATTTCAACGATAATTGTTTCAATTACGATTCATTCATTAAATTTTGAATTAATATATTCTAAACGTTGTATGGTAGAATCATTCTAATTTTCATTACTCTGATCATGGTATTAAATTTGAATACAATTGTTGTTCATTAATTATGGTATTATAATATACTATATCCATTGGATCCAAGACCAGTATGGTAAATTTTATTGGTTGTGAATTGTATTATCTTATGACCTCATTATCTATATTTTTTTCTAAATGATTAAATAAATTATTTTTTAAACCTACAATTCACCCCCTATTATATTGTTCCATCTAATATATATATACATCTACATTACCTTCCAAAAAATTCCATTACCTATGTCATAAACTATAAGTTTATCCCTGATATGAAAGTGCCTGATGAGGGTTTCAGTAAAAATTAGTGGACCATAAAAAATTATTTTATTATACAACTATTTTATGAAAAATAGCATCTATAATTTGAATTAATCATATATAAATAACATTAAATTGTATCAATAAAAAATACATCATATGCACATGTATTAAGAATCAACACATGTGTGATTATATTTTTTCATCTACTTCCAACTGGTCTTTAAACATATCACAAAAGAACTAAATGGTAATTACATCACAAGTCATCAATAATTGGTCATAATGGACTGAAATAGAATTATATCAATTTTTGTGATATATTTCCTTATAGTGAGGTGAATATATTTTTTTACAGAATCCCAAAAAATGTCCTAGAAGATAGAAAAACACCATTGAAAAATAATACAATAGTGATCATCTTATCCGAAAATCAAAATCAATAGAGGTAAAAACATCCCTTGCCATGGAAAAATGAATAAAAGTGTATAACATCCCTAGTCCCAATGTACATCATAAGAGATTCATCAGACCCCATAAGAAACAATCCTTATACAATTATTTCAACAACTTTAGTGGAAGTATCACCCAACACACTACTAGAAAACTATGATATAACTATATTCCTATAACCCCAGTGTTCAAAAACCATGAATTTATGTTTTTATAAAAAGTCAATAGGCACGATTTTGATAAAACAATAAAAATATGGATTGTTTATAACAACCATTTTATCAATACATGGTAATAGACTATTTCATTCAATGTCTATAACCATAGTTCTTCGAAATCATGGCTACATACTTTATCTATTGCAATAGTTTGTGTTAACTATGGGTATTGGTTTCCCACAAAAGTGTGGGAATTTTTTTCATGTGTGAATCTGGTACAAAGACATTATTCAATGATAATTAACTATTTCTACATTTTTTAAATTGTAATATAACAAAATATATATTTATATACCATAACAGGATGTGGTTGTAGTGGTAATGTGACCTGTAACCTATGGTGCATGTATGGAGATCGAATCCCACATGAAATAATTTATTTTCCCTATACAAATATTGATTACATTGGATATATCCATGGTTTTCAACTATTTAATTAGAAACTTTTTCCATGGTTCTATCCACAGGTACTTCTCTATATCCATAGTAAAAAAATGGATGGGATATTGGCATAATGTCTAAAAATAGGGGTGTTTGTGTTTTTTTCGAAGTGGAAATCCTAGATATATCACATTAGAACCCTAGACAAGTCTTTTTTCTATATCCATTACAATAAAATTCATGACGCACGTTAATTGTTTCTATAGATTATATCAATGGTTTGGAACCCAAGATCCATAGTAATCAATCATGTATTTAGATAACTTTTCTACCTGTGATGGGTAGATTGTCCCACATCCTTGGGTAAAAACAACAAATTTGGAAGTGTATCCCAAAATCGTTATCCAAAATTCTATTTTGGAAATACATTCCATATACAAGTGGTAATTGAAACAAATAATAAACGATTTCACATCCTGGGTATATCTATCCAATATTTTGGGATAAAACCTCATAAGAAATTACAACACATAAATGGACATTACATCCCATCCATATCCATAAATGAAAAAAGACACATTTTTCCACATATATATAAAAAATCACAATATATATAAATAATTATCTCAGAAAATATATATAAAGAGTTTAATTGATTTATGGAATTTCATAATATACAGATTAGGATTATGGTTAATTGGTCCACCCATAGCCATTATATTTATATGTTAGATCCCAAGGAACAACCAACCTAATTATGTGAAAGGTATATTAGATTAAATAATCACCCCATGGTAATACATAACTATCTAAAGTCCAAATGTCATCTAAAAAGTTAAATATGGGTCAACTTCAAGATGAACACCCCCAATTACACTCCTCTCCTACATCACATGGAAATAAAATCACCAATCTAGTTCCACGAGGATGTTATATAACTCATGTATGGAATAAAATTGAGTAAAATTTTAATCCATTTTAGTTTAATACTACAGTCCTTGACTGTCATTCCATCAATGAATAATAATAAAGTGGATATGTCATTATCATAAAGTATTTACAGAAATCATACGAGTTAATGTAAAATAATTCAATTTAATTTTAGGTTTTTCGCACATGGTGTAGACGCCGGAAAAGTCCGTTGTTCCCAAACGAAGCTCCGGATGCGGAAAGCGAGGTCATATTTGGAGTCGGAAGAATGTTTCGGAGGGCCCGAAGGCCTTGCGCGGAATTTCAGAGGTCTGCGCGCAAAGTTGATGATCCGCGCGCAAAACCCCCGGGCTGCGCGCAGTGCCCGATTCCGCGCCCGCGAGGAGAATTCCGCACTCGCGCCTTGGATTCCGCGCCCGGGGTTGCCTATAAATACTAGGCGACCCCCAACGTTTCAAAGGTTGCTGGAAGTCGAACGGTCTCCCGCGCGCGCAATTCAACCCCTTCCGCGCGCAATGCCGATCTTCAGGTAACCTCCTTTCTTTCGCGCAATAGAGCCTTGGGGTCCGCCTTCGCGCGCAATCCCCTTGGCTCATTTCCTTTGAATAAATTTCAACCCGAAGGCCTTTGCGCGCAAAAGAAGCCTCTTGCGCGCAATTGCCCCCGGGTGCGCGCAATCCAACCCGATTGCGCGCACCCCCCATCTTCAAAGTGGCCATTCGTTAGAGAATGAGCCGTTGCCCCTGCGCGCTACCCGAAGCCTGGTGCGCGCAATCCCCATCATCCGCACGCGAAGCGCTGGCCCAATTGCGCGCCAGCCCGCCATTTTGTGCGCCGATCCGCGGTTTTGCGCGCAAAGCTCCTCTTTTGCGCGCAATCCGCCAGGGTCGCCTCCCTTGACCCCCTGCGGGTACCCGCCTGCGTGGCGCCCGATGGTCTTCATCGCAGGTGCCCGCACCGTGCGCTGTCTTCCCGTGCAGCCTTCCAGGCTCGTGCGAAGTGACACGGACCCATCGGCGACAATCATTCGTCCAGCATGACGTTAAACTGCATATTCGTCCAGCATGACGTTAAACTGCATATTCGTCCAGCATGACGTTAAACTGCATATTCGTCCAGCATGACGTTAAACTGCATATTCGTCCAGCATGACGTTAAACTGCATATTCGTCCAGCATGACGTTAAACTGCAGATTCGTCCAGCATGACGTTAAACTGCATATTCGTCCTGCATGACGTTAAACTGCACATATGTCCAGCATGACGTTAAAACTGCATATTCGTCCCGCATGACGTTAAACTGCGCATTCGTCCAGCATGACGTTAAACTGCCCATACGTCCAGCATGACGTTAAACTGCACATTCGTCCAAGCTGCACGACGCTAAACTGCCTAGCCCCCCATCGTCCGTGCTTCAAGACGTTAAACTGCCAAGTGTTTCGTCCTCAACACACGACGTTAAACTGTACTTCGTCCGGCAAGACGTTAAACTGTCTGCTTCGTCCTCAACACACGACGTTAAACTGTACTTCGTCCGGCAAGACGTTAAACCGTCCGCATCGTTCGATCCGTGCCTCGCACGCAGGGTCTCCCCCGGTTTGGATGTGGCCCCCACCCGCTCGTCTCTGCAGGGATGTCGGGATTGTCCCGCTTTTGGGACGATTTAATGGGAGTGGCTTTTCCCTACGGGGGCAGGGTATTACAAACCCCTAGTTTCTTGTGGGGGGCTGCACATGTGTATCTCCATTGCGCTCCCCCACTGCCGAAGCCAGTAGAGGGTGTGACTGGGATCGAGGTGTCTCATACTTTCGGTCCAAGTCCCTTCCAACTGAGTTTTGCCGCATCCGGGCTGCCTCAAGTGCGTAAGTCCTGACAGAATGAACTACGTGGACTTTGATCCCTGTCTTCTAAACAGGGTACGTAGGAAGCCTCCCTGAGGTCCAAGCCCACCACCTGGTCGTCCCGGTTGTATTTACGTCGGTTCGTCCATCAGTGGACCCCTCCAGGGTTCACGCTTGCGTCGATTCACCTATGAATCCGCCCCTGTGGGAGACTGCCCGTGTGTATCTCCACTGTGCCTCCCCACAACCCCTTTTTTCCATTTCTCCTTTTATCGTCCAGCATGACGTGAAACTGTGATCCACCCGGCCGTTCCACCCCCCTCTGTGCGAGGTGGTCCGGTTCAATCCTCCGCCCGGCGGCCTAGACCTCTTCGTGAGTCGGCTTGCCGACGTCCAGCATGACGTTAAACTGTATACCCGAACTACGTCGACTTTGATCCGTGCTAACGCGCGGTACGTAGGAAGCCCCTACGGGGTCCAAGCTCTTCACTCCATCATCCATCCTGATCCTTACCCGGGCCGCCACATCCCGGTGGGGTCATGCCACTTCACTCCACTCCACGTTACTTGGGAAGCCGCCCATGTGCTGGCCCCAGCGTCGGAGGTTCCCCGCAAGGGGTTCTGTCATCTGATCCACTTTTCGTGTTGATCGGTCCGATGCCATCCCCGCTGGACGTTAAACTCGCGGAATAACCCGTGTTAAACATGGGAAGCTGAGGAAAACCTCAGGTGACACAGTTCCCCGCACCTAGTACGGGATGCCTCAGGCCATCATGCCTTCGAGAAGCCCTATTAGGGACGGAAGACAGACGTGCAGAGCCGCAGTGCTACGACACGCCCCCAGCACCCAGAGCCACCCGGCCTTCTCACCGCAGGTTACTGCCCCGCCCAGACTCCTTGGAGCGTCCGGGCGGAAGCAGCGTAATTAACCAGTGTCCATGAAGATATGGCGTCGAGAACGAGATTCACGAACATTCTTAAGTCTATGAGGGAGACCCGGATTAGGCGACGAGTTCCGAGGAGACGTCCAAGGAAGGAGGAGCCGACATCCAATCATCCCGGTTTCGATCAAGGAGCAGACGCCCCTGAATAAGGGACGAATGCCGCCCGCCCTTGGAAAGCGGGACTGCGGGACCACAAGCCGCGCGCCCATCCCCTCGGGTTGACGGGTGCACGCGCGAACGCGTCCTGGCGGAACAGCGTAACCCGACGCACATCCGCACCGAAACAGAAAAATGGTGAACCCGACGTGAATCTCTTCTCCTCGATACGAAGACCGATGGCTTTCAGAGGTGTTGGAAGACCGGCGTGTTGCCCGACCAAGCATTCAGTCTTACCCGCCAGGGGCTGGGGAAGTGAAATCGGGCACTCCATCTCGCAACGTCGAGGGCCTGGGTTCCCCCCACGGAAGGCGTCGTGGCACTAATGGTTGGTTGTCGATTCCTTTTTCCTGTCAGTGTTAATGGGTCATTCTCCCTGCTTTCAGAAATCAGGTCGCCCGATCCAGTGCCCGATCGCCACCCGCCCACTGGCGCAGGGGCAGGGGAAACACCGACGTGGCTACTCCGCGCGGTCCCGCCCGTTCCACAGCCGTCCCAGCAGCCGCAATTGCGGGACGACCACGCCCTCTCTCCCCCTCGGAGGTCATCCAGAGAAGGGTGATCAACACCCTGGTGCGGAGATACGAGGAAGAGGGAGTCATCCCCACTAGGGAAATGGCTCGCCTAGACCTTGAGGAGGCTGCGCCTCGCCACCACCGCCGCCCCCGAGGGCCGCGCAGGGAGGCACCGCTGCCTACCTCAACGTCCAACCGCTTCGGGAGCTTATCCCCGGAGCGCTCTGACAGTTCCCTTCCCTACGCGGATGAGGTGGAAGAGGCCCGAGATCACCCTATCCGGGATTCGCTCCAGGGATCTACGGTAAGGACTCCCGCCAGGCCACGGCGACACCGCCGCCAGGCCTCTCCAGTCGAAGAGCGGGCTCTCCACCTGCCCGCGCCGCTCATCCCGACTCGTCTGTCTCGACGCCAACGTCGGGCACGAGCGGAAGAGGATGCCCACCTTGGGGCTCTAGCAACAACGGCCGCATTGGCCCAAGCCACTGCTGGCTCCAGTCGCCAGGCCTCTGCGCATCCTGAGAAGGGGAACTCCTATGCCCGACCTGGATCGAGGCCCCGACTGCCCCAAAGGCAGGTTGGGTCGACTCTCCCGGTTGCTGGCACTGGCAGTAGCCACCGCGGACCACCTCGCGGTAGCGCTATTCACTGGCAGGATCTACTCTGTGTGGCCGATCCAGGAGGCATGGGTCATCCCACCTTCCGATCCCGGCCCGGAGTCCTGCCCGGAATCATCTCTCCCCGCGTCCCCTTTAATATCTGTCCCGGTGCCCCTCGCACCTTGGTTCCCAGTCCTCTTGGCCCCAGCACCAGTGCGGCCGGAGGATGCCAGGACAGAGATCAGCCCTGCCCCGGAGAACCACCCAGGGGCAGGAAGGCAAGGCGTCGACGCCGAGGGAAGAATGTTACGGAATTCCGGACGGAGATCTGACCGGTTTGCTTCTCTGACTCAGAGGCGGAGTACGATTCGGCGACAGAGCCCCTTCCCCAATCCCGCCAGTCAAGGGCAGGGGTAGGAATGCGGCACGTCAGCCTCGTGCTCCCCGAGAGCGAGATCGATGTGATCCCCGCTTCTCTCCGAAGGTATATCCGGAGTAACGAGGGCCTGGTAGACCCCCAAGGATCAAGCTTGCGGTTGGTACCGGCCCCTCCGGAAGTGCCTTCCGCCTCGATCGGAGAAGCCGGAGACTTTTTCTGGGGATCGACGGTCGAACCACGATCTGGTGCACCCTCGGCGAGCACCGATGCTACGGCAGGATGTTCGCTCGCCGGACCGTCCTATCGTGATGTGGTAGCCAGGGCACCGCCACCCTCAGAGGGCGGCCCGGGATATGGAGGCCAATCGGCATGTTCGCCGTATTCACCGTCGGCCAGCCCGTCGGCCCGGCGGCCCGCCTCGGCACCACTACCAGTTCCCCGTCCGTTCCCAGCCATGGAAGAGGACCAAGGAGATCTGGGTCCCGAGTTTGAGTCGTGGAGCTTCTGGACCGTCCTTGCAGAGGGCCACTTCCCTGAGAAGTTTTGGCCAGTCGCAGGACCGGGCTTTGATGCACCCGAATCGCTCACCCCGGATGAGTTCGAATGCTTCCGCCGAACTCTCCGGGAGACTCGCTCCTGTCTTCACCGCCTACAAATGCCATACCCCAGGAGTCAAGCGCACCTGGAGGATATTGGTGAGCAGTGCCGTCAAATTGACCTGGCCATGCTCCCCGCGGTTCGGCACCCCGGGTCATTTGAGCACCACGAGGCCCTCCAACAACGATGCGTTGAGTGTTTTCAAGTACTCCGCAAAGTTATCGAGGAAGCCACTCCCCACGTGTATATCCGTGGATGGGGGCAGTACGCTGCCCTACGCTTTAGTGTGATTCGCCGACAGCCCGATTCGCTGGGTGGCCCTGAGGGTATATCCCCAGGGACAGAAACAGTCAATATGGCTGACCTGTCGGGAAAGGGGAACGACTTGGAACTTCTCGACGGGGGCTTCCCCCCCAAAGAAAAGCCGTCGTCAGATCCATCAGTGAGAGTTACTCGTCATTAGAGAGACCTCCTGGGGCTCCCCGCACCCACTGAAGCACTGACGTTGAGCCGAAACGTCAGCAAAGGAAAAGAGCACAGCGAGGCTATAAGGCCCGCCGACCCATCTGCCTCCATGCAGAGGGCAGAGGAGGATCCCGAGAAGGCTACGCTACGTCAGCAGCTCGCCGAACAGAAGAAGCTGGTTGACCAGCTCCTCGCCGAGCGTGCTGCAGAATGGCGGCCTGACTACGGTGATCCTAGGCCAGGACAGCAGGGACCGGAACAACCGCTCCTCGACGAGACTCTCCCGGGCAACCGTGATTACGCCGTGTTCGCCGACAGGAGAGAGGCCATTGCCTATGGCAAGAGGGCGCGGTATGTTTCGCCACACCCTCCCGAGCGGCGTGACTACCTGAGAGATCCCGCTCGGATTCCTCCCGCTGCCCCAAGGGCCGCTCCGCCCGCCATCCCACGAGCTGCCGAGTTCGACGACCCGGTCGACCACCTGATTGAAGGGCCATGCAATGCACTCGTGGTTAGAGATCCTCGCCAGGACTGGAACCCATGTCCGGACGATCCGATGGCGGCACTCATTGCCCGCTTGGAAGCCTTGGAGACTCGGCAGGTGGCGATCCCACCGGACGGCAAGCCCTACCCAGCATGGGTGGATGACATGCCGGCGCCTCCGGGATTCGGGAATCCCACTTTCGCCCCCTTCAACGGAACTGGAGATCCGCCACAACATTTAGCCCACTTCAACTCGAGGTGCGGGCCTATGTTGGGGACTCCGGCGCAGCAGGAGGCCGCTAAGCTTCGCTGCTTTGTTCAGACACTGGAAGGGCCAGCATTTGTCTGGTACAGCCAGCTCCCCATCGGGTCGGTAACCAGCTGGGAGGACCTCCGTAGACAGTTCCTCTACCAGTTCAGTTCCACGACCCGGAAGACAAGTATCGCAGACCTCTTCAAGTGCAAGCAGAGGCCTGATGAGCGAGTCGCGGACTTCGTCACCCGATGGAAGGGTCTCACGTATTCCCTTGACATGCCATTGACTCAGGAGCAGTTGCTGACAATGTGCGTCGGGAACTTCAAGACCGAGCTGGTCCCTTCCCTGATCACTCAGAATTACCCCGGAGGGTTCAGGGACTTCTCAGACAAAGCTCAGCGTCTTGAGGAAGCCCTGCAACAGGCCAGCCAGGCACACCTGCTGCCTCCTATGATTCCTGCAAGGAGAGTCAACAGGGCTGAGCCCGCTGCTGTTGCCCAGATAGAGGCCCCCAGGCCGTTGGAGCTGCTGCCGGTGAGGCCAGCTCCACAGCCTCACAGGAATCCGCCTCCATGGGCTCAGTTCCCGGCCCAGCAGTGGCAGCCTCAGAACCGGCCGGCCCCTCCGCGTAATGTACCGCCGCAACCCAGGCGAGATAATCAGGGTCCACCTCCTCGGCAGGCCCCTCCAGCCCCTCGTCAAGACCACGCTCCCAGGGGCCCGTGACACCTGACTTACTCATTCCATGAGGATCAGGTCCCCGGTTATTTCTGGAGCGCCCTGGAGCAGAGGATTGTGCGACTGCCTGAGTGTTGGAAGCCAGAGGAGGCACATCTTACGAATAACCCCCGCTACTGCCCCTACCATCGGGCCCTGGGGCACACCATCCAGCGGTGCTATGTGTTTAAGGATTGTCTCCAAGACCAGATTAACAACAATGTAATCAGGTTGGGCCCAGCTCCAGCACAAGTGGCGGGTGTGTTCGTGGGATCAGATGTCGATAGTGGCAACGAGGACGAATGGCAGCTGGTCTCCAACCGCGGATCCCAGAAGTATAATAACTGGATGGCCCGCAAGACGACCATTCGCGCCCATGGAATCATCCGTGCGCGCTTGAATCAGCCTGAGCCCCCAGAATCTGCGGGTGCTGCTTCGGCATCGTCGTCCCAGCCTGCCTCTTCCAAGAGGAGCAAACGGCGGCAGCGCAAGAAGGAAGAGCGCGCCCCGCCGGTTCCGCCACTATCCCGCACTCTCGGCGATTTCATGCCCCCGGAGATGGGGGTCCCTCCTCGGATCCGCCCGGTGATGGATGATTCGTCCGATGATGGTATTGGGTACGCTTCGGTTAACACCGTCGAGCTGGTAAATCCCTTTTCGGTTCCCGACGTTGAAGAACACCAGGTGGACCTCCCTAGTGTCCCCGGTCGTCGCTACCGTCGGAAGAACCGCAGCAACAGGAGTCGCCGGGGCACAGCCGTTGGTACCTCCAGCCAGGCCGTGCACGCCACTGAGACTAGGCAGTAGGCTCAAAACCGAGCTCAGCGCGCGCAGCCCCCCCATCCGGGGATGACGGATTCGCCTCCGCCACTGTTTGTGGTGTGGGACCAGGCAGAACCACCTCAGCCGCGTCGCGACCAGCTCCGCCCTGCCACAAGTCCATCCCGGCCTCCTGACTCCAGTACGGTGACCATTTCCCTGACTGCGACCAGTGAACAGCGAGATGCGCCAAGTACCAGTCGGCCGCCGATCCAACCGGCAAGGCCCGTCATGCCACCAACCGCAGAGCAACCTCCTGCAACCAGGGGCTCGCGCTTGGCCAAAAAGTATGATGTCCTGAAGCACTTGGCCGACATCCCAGCAAGGCTCTCCATCCTTGAGGCTCTGCTCATGTCATCTGAGATGCGCGAGGCACTCGCTGAAGCCCTGAAAAGCCCCCTCCAGTTTGAGACAGAGGTTGCGGCTGCAGAGGCCTTTCACGCCGAAACGATCGAGGACGCCGAATGTCAGGCAGTTATCTCATTCTCTGGTAAGGATGAAGACCCTCCTATACAGAGACACATTCGTCCGCTGTATGTCACTGTCCAGTTCAATGGCCTTGAAGTCCGACGCTGTCTTGTCGACACGGGGTCCGGGATTAACCTGATTCCAACTCGGACGCTCCGGAGATTGGGGTTGTCTGAGGATGACTTGATTCCCTCCGACCTCAGGATCCAGGGGTATGACCGCACCGAGCAAACCCCGGTCGGCAAGATACGTTTGAAGACCCAGTTCGGTGACTTGGTTGCCAACACCGAATTCATGGTAGTCTCTCAGGACACTGCGTATAACGCATTGATGGGCAGGCCATGGCTTCACCTTCACGCGGCGGTTCCCTCGTCATACCACCAATGCCTCAAATACTCCCTTAATGGTCGAGTAGGCGTGCTTCAAGGAGATGCCTCTCCTTTTGCCTCATGTGAAGCCCGCTATCTGGACGCAGACTATTACAAGAGCAAGGATAAGCAGATCCTGGCAGGTGAGGTTGAGCCTGTCGCTGTTGCAAGTGATCCCTGGGCAAGTCTGGATGACGCTTACGTCCTCCCGATTCAACGGTTGGACGTCGCCATGGTCTTGACGGTCCGCGAGTCTCCTGATGAGATGGCCGCGACCGCCCGCGCCAGCACCAGTGGCCCAGCAGGATCTGGTAGCCCCAATGCAGTTGCCAACGCAGTCTCTCCCGTGGATGATCCCTCCCCGAGTGGAGAGGATATGGAAGATGCACCCCCAGCCTTTGAGGAGGGCGTCCCCGCCACAGTCGATGAGTTAATACAGGTGAACCTTGGAACCGAGGCCGATCCAAGACCCACATTGGTTAGTGCCGCCATGCCCTCTGAGGAGCGGCAGCAGTACGTGGACTTTCTCAGGTAGCACCGTGATGTGTTCGCTTGGGGCTATGACGAGATGCCGGGGCTAGATCCTCAGGTATCCGTCCACCGCCTTGGTCTCCCGGCGAACCATCGCGGGTTCAAGCAGCCTCCCAGGAAGATGCACCCGTCCCACGGTGCCATGGTTGAGGCCGAAGTTGACAAGCTTATCAAAGCCAACTTCGTGAGGGAAGTTCAGTACCCCAAATGGCTGGCCAACGTTGTGTCGGTCAGGAAGAAGAACGGGCAGATCAGAGTCTGCATCAACTTCCGCGATCTCAACCGCCACTGTCCGAAGGATGATTTTCCCCTTCCAGTGACAGAGCTGTTGATTGATGCCACGGCAGGGTTCCAAGCCCTCTCCTTCATGGATGGATACTCCGGATACAACCAAATTCGGATGGCCCCTGAGGATGAGGAGTTCACTGCCTTCAGGGCCCCCCAAGGTACATTTTGCTACCGGGTCATGCCCTTCGGCCTGAAGAATGCATGTGCCACCTATCAACGGGCGATGCACCGCATATTCAAGCCAATCCTCGGCACACTGGTGGAATGCTACGTCGACGACTTGGTTGTCAAATCGCGCCAGCGTCAGGACCATCTCAAAGATCTTGAGAAAGTGTTCAGCTTCCTCCGGTCTCGATGCCTGAAGATGAACCCGTTGAAGTGTGCCTTTGGGGTCACCTCCGGAAAGTTCCTTGGATTTGTGGTAAGATACCGGGGTATTGAGATCGACCCAGAGATAATCAGGGCGATTAGTCAGATGCCTCCCCCAGGTACCGTCCGGGAACTGCAAGGGATCCAAGGCCACTTAGCCTATATACGCCGATTCATCGCGAATCTGGCCGGCAAGTGTAAGCCCTTTTCTCGGCTCATGAAGAAAGGTGCCACCTATGTATGGGATAAAGAGTGTCAGACCGCTTTCGAGGAAATCAAGCAGTACCTGCTTCAACCTCCGGTCCTGATGCCGCCTGTATCCGGGAAGCCGCTGGTCCTCTATGTGACCGCCCTGGAACGGTCCCTGGGTGCCCTTCTCGCCCAGAAGAACAACGAGGGAACAGAGAATAGCCTCTATTACCTCAGTCGCATGCTCCTCGATGCGGAAGTTAGGTATTCCCCCATCGAGAAGAGCTGCCTGGCGCTCGTATTTGCCGTACAGAAATTACGGCACTACTTGCAGCACCATGATGTACAGTTGGTTTCTCGGGTAGACCCGTTGAAATATATCCTGAGCCGGCCTATGTTGACTGGCCGTCTAGCACGGTGGGCTGTGATTCTCCAGCAGTTCGACATCAGGTATGTGTCTCAGAAGGCCATCAAAGGGCAAGCATTGGCAGACTTTCTGGCAGCTCACCCGACCTCCGCGGATCAGCCGCTGGATCTAGGCTTTCCTGATGAGACCATTCTCTCGGTTGATCGAGTCGATCCATGCTGGCAGATGCACTTTGACGGTGCATCCCGGAGCCCCACCGGTAAAAGACTCGATAATCCTAAGCTCAACAGAGTGGGCTTGGGCATCGTCTTCATTACCCCGGAGCGAGCCGTGCTGCCATACTCGTTCCTGTTGTCAGAAGGCTGTACCAACAATGAGGCGGAATACCATGCCCTCATCACCGACCTCGAGTTGGCTCTCGAGATCGACGTGCCCCGTCTGTGCGTGAAAGGGGACTCCGAGCTGGTCGTTAAGCAGATCAATGGCGACTACGTTGTCAGGAAGCCAGAACTTGTTCCATTGTTGGAGTGCACCCTCCTTCTGATGGCCCGGTTCCCTTCTCGGCCGGAAATTGTCCATGTTCCCCGGTCGCAGAACGGTCGAGCAGATGCTTTGGCCAGCCTCGCTGCGTCACTTCCGGAGCCTGAACAGGACAACCTGATCGTCCGCGTGACGCGCCGCAGGCTCATCGCTCCCGTTATCCCGGAAGAAGATCGCGGCCCGTTGGTAAGTAACCTCACCACGGTTGCCCCTATGCCCGGAGCCCCGAGTACCCCAGATATGACAGTCGGATCAGCCCCTGATTGGAGGACGCCTTTGGTTGAGTACCTCCAACATGGCATTCTTCCATCGGATCGGGCCGAGCGCGAGCGAGTTCGACGCCGCGCATCGCAGTTCGTCCTCCAGAGCAGTCCCGGCCTGGAGCAGATCCTCTACAAACGCGGATTTGATGGTGTTCTCCTCTGTTGCCTTCAGGGAGTTGAGATCCCACGAGTCATGCAAGAAGTTCATGCTGGTTCATGCGGCGCCCACCAGACTGGGCCGAAGCTGTCCCACCAGATTCGGAGGTTAGGATACTTCTGGCCCTCTATGATCCATGACTGCATCGAGTATGCCAGGAGGTGCCATGCGTGCCAGGTTCATGCGAACTTTGTGCATCGGCCGCCGGAACCACTCCATACTACAAGGTATTCCTGACCCTTTGCAGTCTGGGGACTGGACGTTGTGGGACCTTACCCGCCGGCGACAGCTCGCCAGTGCCGGTTCATTCTGACCGCCACAGACTTCTTCTCCAAATGGGCAGAAGCGATTCCGCTCAGAGAGGTCAAATCCTGTTCGATCGCTGACTTCGTGACCTCCAACATCATCTATCGATTTGGAGTGCCTCACGCTATCCTCACGGATAACGGAACCAATTTCCGAGCAGCCGAGTTGAAGAAGTTGTACGCCAAGTATAACATTCGCTCGAACCATACATCTCGCTATCATGCGCAGGCAAATGGACAGATCGAGGCGTTCAACAAAACCCTCTCTAACATTCTGCAAAAGATGGTTGGTCAGAACAAGAAGAGTTGGCCGGACAAGCTCCCCAACGCCCTCTGGGCTTATCGGACGACGACTCGCAATTCCACCCAGATGACCCCTTATTCCCTGGTGTATGGAGCTGAGGCCGTCCTGCCCATCGAGATCCAGTTACCGTCCTTGCGCACTGCGGTCTACGACCAGCAAGCGCCGGACAGAGTTGCTGAAGCCCGTCTAGTCGAGTTGGAAGCACTGGATGAGAATAGACTTCGCGCTTTGCACAACATGGAGAGGTATCAAAGCAGAATGGCTCGAGCTTTCAATAAGAAGGTTCGCCTCCGCTCCTTCCTGCAGGGTGATCTAGTGCTAGCCCTAAGAGCACCAATGATCCCCGGCAGGAAGCCACCCAAGTTGGAGCCCAAGTGGGAGGGACCTTTTGTTGTCCACAAGGTCTATCCCAATGGCACGTACTCCCTAGCGACAATGGATGGTGAGCGTGTCACTCCTCCCACCAACGCTAGGTTCCTCAAGCAATACTTTGCCTGAGTGTTCATTCGTCCCGCATGACGCTAAACTGCACTTCGTCCCGCATGACGCTAAACTGCACTTCGTCCCGCATGACGCTAAACTGCACTTCGTCCCGCATGACGCTAAACTGCACTTCGTCCCGCATGACGCTAAACTGCACTACGTCCGAGCTACAAGACGTTAAACTGTTCAGCATTCGTCCGCGCTGCAAGACGTTAAACTGCCAAGTGCTTCATCCTGCATGACGCTAAACTGCACTACGTCCGAGCTACAAGACGTTAAACTGTTCAGCATTCGTCCGCGCTGCAAGACGTTAAACTGCCAAGTGCTTCATCCTGCATGACGCTAAACTGCACTACGTCCGAGCTACAAGATGTTAAACTGTTCAGCATTCGTCCTGCATGACGTAAAAATGCCCCTCAAGAACTACGTGCGGCTTGATTCCCATCCTTATGGGATACGTAGGACCGCCTGAACATTCATGTTTCAGGCCCAGCCCCATCCTTCGGGAATTTCCATCCCATCTCGGGCCCTTGGCCCAGTTGCCCCCGGGTGTGCGGCGTATGGTGTGAGCGCGGGGCTATGCCCTCATTCACGTCGGTTTTCTCGTCACGCTGTACGCCCCCCCACGTTTGGGGATGCCTTCTGCTCCCCCCTTCCTTCTTTTTCCCTCATCGTCCTGCATGACGTTAAACTGCCTTTCAAGAACTACGCATGGCTTGATTCCCATCCTTATGGGATACGTAGGACCGCCTGGACATTCATGTTTCAGGCCCAGCCCCATTTCCCGGGAATCTCTATCCCGCGTTGGGCCTCTGGCCCCAGTTCCCCTCCTTTTTGTGCGAGGCGTATCGCGTGAGCGGGGGATTATGTCCTCATTCACGTCGGTCTACTGGCCGCGCCGTACGCCTCCCCCGTGTGTGGGACCACCTCACACCTCTCATCGTCCTGCATGACGTTAAACTGCCTCTCAAGAACTACGTGCGGCTTGATTCCCATCCTTATGGGATACGTAGGACCGCCTGGACGCTTGTGTCTCAGGTCCAGCCCTGTCTCTTGGTTGATCACGGGAATCTGCCCTCTTTTGGTTGCTCTCAGGGTGAGTCCTCCGACCCTTTCCGGAGATCTGTTAACATGTTTTGGGTACTTCGGTCTATGACTCGTAGTGTCAGATTCAATCCCGACAAGTCCTGTGTTGCTTGTCAGGCCTCGCGCTTCCTCTTGTTCGAGCCTTCACTCAAAGGGATCCTCGTTAGCGGTTTGGGTACGATGCCTCAGTGCTCTCCCACCGCTCCGGGTCGATTTACCGGCGGGTCTTGGGCCGCAAATCGATATGAATCCTGCGATTGAGCGGTTGATGCTCGTTTGCTTGCCCCGTCTTAGGCTGACGCGATCGGATGTTGTGTTGCGAATGCGTCAGCAACATCCTTGATCGCCATGTCGGCTCTTTCAGGCTCTGAACATTGGTTGCGCAGTCCTCATCACACTCCGCCTTTGTGCGTTGTAGTGGAATCTTGACACTCTTTTCATACTGACCTTCAGTACACCTTTACACGTTAGGCAGACCAACCAAGGTAATGATGTCGTTCGAGGCTCCCATGATCTGAGCACCAAGGATATATGCGGATGTTCTCCCCAAGGGCCATGCGTAGCTGGACCCTCGTCCCCATAAGGAGGGAGGAGTCGCTCGAACAATCGCGTTCTGAGCCCAGTATATCTGGAGGCTAGCATCTCTGCCCCTTGGGTGATGGACATACGCAGGCCCCTATCCCAAGACTCTTCTCCTGGAATCGTGCGTGACCGCAGGGCTGGGTATGCTCCCACCTCCGCCGTGTCCGCCGTACCGCGATAAGAGGATTCCTCCATGGTCCGAACCACACGACCTTAAACTGTGTTGTCTGGTCCTACCACACGACCGTAAACTGTGATCTTCTTGGCCGCCCGACGAGAAAACGGCACTGCATCGCGATGTTCCCCTCAGGGGGCACTCATGTTGGGCGCTGGTTAATAACCACGCCATTCATCAATGCCTTCCATGGCTTGATCATTGTGGCGACGCCAGAGATTTCTCAATCACAGGCATGTCGCCGCACAAAGAAAAACCATTCATCTTTAAGGACAAACAAGAAATATCAAATGCCGCTCCTTTTGTGTGCGAGGGTCAGACCCGCACTCTTCCCCGCGCTGGTGCCCGATTGTGTTGCGCCGCGCTTCGAGAACTACGTGCGGCTTGATTCCCATTCTTATGGGATACGTAGGAACGCCCGGATGTGTGAAACTTCGGGTCTAGCCCCCCACCTCTTAGAGATTCCCCCTTCTCTGGGGAATCCGCCGCCTTCAGGTCACCCTCAAGGCGCGTTCCCCGACCCCTTGCAGTGGTCCACCGGTGTCAAGAGTACTCTGGTTTATTGCCAGGAGGGTCAGGATCCGCTTGGTCAGGTTTCCTCCGCTTTTCAGGCTTCGTGCTCCCTTTCATTCGGACCCATCGTCTACGCCCTGGGTGGAGCCCCCGTGAACGGTTCGGACACAATGCCTCAGTGCTCTCCCACCGACTCGGGCCGGTACCCCCAATGGCCTCGGGCAGCAAATCGATATGAATCCTGCGATTGAGTGGTCGATGCTCGTTTGCTGCCTCATTCCACCAACGGTTAGTGCGATGTTGATGCTGCTTTTCCGCCACGGTCGGCAGTACTCTCATATCGTCACGCCGGTGCTCCCGGTCCTCGAGTGAATGGCCGCATGATTCACATTTCCCACCTCCCATTCTGACCAGGCGAAACCTCGACACTCTCGACACTATCCCTCAGTGCATCTTTTCATACCCGGGGGATGGGACCACGATGCGGCGTACTTTTAGGTCTTTATGGTCCGAGCTCTAAGACCTTAAACTAAGATCTCTCTTTATGGTCCGAGCTCTAAGACCTTAAACTAAGATCTCTCTTTATGGTCCGAGCTCTAAGACCTTAAACTAAGATCTCTCTTTATGGTCCGAGCTCTAAGACCTTAAACTAAGATCTCTCTTATGGTCCGAGCTCTAAGACCTTAAACTAAGATCTAGCCCTTATGGTCCGAGCTCTAAGACCTTAAACTAAGATCTACCCTTATGGTCCGAGCTCTACGACCTTAAACTAAGATCTCCCCTAAACGGGATTCTACGTCCTGCATGACGTTAAACTGCACTCTCAGAACTATGTGTGGCTTGATCTCCAGCCTGATGGAGTACGTAGGAACGCCCGGGCATTCCGACTCGGGTCCAGCCTCAGGGATCGTTAAGTCCCGCCCCTCCTCGTCGCCGGCCGTCTGGCCTGACTTCGGGTAGAGTGGTGCAGTTGTGATATTCTCCCCGATTCAGCTCGGGATGCCCCATCGCAAGGATGGGAAGCGACGGTTTCCTCGTCAGAGAGGTGCTGTCTGAGAATTGAGGTGAATCACGGCCAGATTAGTGCATCCGCCTAATACGTTTTCCCCACGGTGGCGCAATTTTGAGAGCGTTGGATTCTGTCCGAACAAATCGTCACTTCGCCCCACGCTTCGCATGCCCTGTTGATCTGGATTTTCCACCCTTGTGTCTGAAGGAACCCCAAAGCGGTATTCATGATGACATGTGGTCCGCCTCCTGCAATATGAATGAAGGCCTTTTTCGGTCCGTCTATTGCAGTTGTTATGGTCGATCCACTGTCCGCCTACCGTCTTGGGCATTTCCTGGAAGGCCGACCGTTGTGGATGTCCGGATTCGGGACACGCGATTCACCCTTTCTCATTTCCCTATGTTCGGATAAAATCTCAACGCCCCTAGCGTTGTCCCGCTCGTGTGTTGGAACAGGTTGGGGGAATGGTACATTGATTAGGTCTGAGGTCTCCTTTCCTAGGAATGACCTCCCTCTTTTCTCCAGAAATCCAGGCCCAATTATGGATGCCTGATGCTTGGTTAACACTCCCGCAAGACAGTGAATTGTGGTTGAACATATTAAACCAAAAGATGCAGATAAATATATTGATTCATACAGATGGATCAAAGTAGCGGAAGCAAATGTTATGGGAATGGCAAAACAAAGCCCTTAGGGATTAGCGTGCTGAATGAGTCTTTCTAATGCCGCTACCCTTTGGCTGGTGGCCTCCAGAGCTGCTTCTCGCTCTCTGCGTGCCCTCTCCTCGTCGGCGGTCGCAGCGCGCAGTTCGTCGATTCTGGCCTGTGCACGCTCCCGCTCGACCTGAATTGTGACCATCTGTTGGCCCGCCTCCGTCAGCTGTACCTGGGCGTCAACCAGCTGGGCTGCTAGTTGCTCCACAAGCTCGGTACACGCTGCGACGAAGGCCTCCTTCTCTGCCGCCTGCCCTTCGAGGCGCCGGACTTCCTGCTCCGCCGCGAGGAGCGCCCACGTGCTCTCCAACATGTCCCGACTTTGTGTGACGTCGGCACGCCGGCAGCTCTCGCGCATCTTTTCGGCCATGAAATCACGGACCGTTAGATGGAGGCGTTGAGCATCAGCTACCCCGGCACACAGAAAGCGCAGCCAGGTTTGAAGTGATCCCATGCGCCCCAGCCACTCTGACGGGTCTCGCTTGAGGAAGCGCTGGATGCACTTCCACCCCCTGCGGTGCGTTATCCGGCTCTCCTCGACCGCCTCCGTGTCTGAGTCGTCCATCTCCTCGGGATCGGCGGGCCGGTAGGCAGGGAAGGCAGCCAGCAGGTCTGCTGCAGGGTCCGCCCCTGGGAGGTCCTCACGAGGGATAGGTTCCCCAACATCCGGGCGACCTTCTTCTCTCTCCCCAGCGGCGCTGACACCCTCGTCAGCCCCCGACCTCTCTCCGATTTCAGCACCGCCGGCGTCCGCAGCCCCCTGATCAGCAGTTGGTGGGGCCGGCTCGGTTTGGGAAGTCTGTTCCGGAGCAGGCGGCATGTCCACCACTGGTCCACTCGTAGATGGCCCGGGTTCGGCAACCCGATGAGCCTCCAGTGTTGAGATCACTGCGCAGGGCATGCCATGGTTAGTCACGGATCGTCAACGGCAAGCACCAGCAGTAAAGTAAGGAGACTTACGGGAGTTCGGAGCGTCATCTTCCGCTACCCCGGTCGCCGCAGGAACAGTTGCAGCAGGGGACCCTTCTGCGCTTGTCAGTTCGGTAATGGGTGCCTGACCCCCGCCTTGTCCTGCTGGCGCCCCTCCTACTCCCGCTGAGGATGCCTGACCAACATCCGTGCGCTCCTGAGAAAGATGGAGAAATGGGTTAGAAGCTGCATAAGAGAGTGGATGAAGCAGATTGAGTAGGGATAGAAGAGGACCTCGAGGAGCTCAGTGACATCAACGTTGTCAGAGCCGGCCACCTCGCCGCTCTCCCGTGGGCTCCCCTGATGGGACCTTCCCTCGGAGCCTTCATCCTCCCCCATTTCCTCCTCTTCTTCGGAGTCGTTGCTACTGTCGTCTTCTTCCGGCGGCATCTGTTCCGGAGCGGGCTCGAGACCGAGCATCACCTTCACCAGAAGGGATGGCTCCGCGCGCTGACCACGTTGGCGCGCGTACTCGTCCATGGCCGTCAGATACGCATACTGCCGGTTGAAGTCCACCCTGTCGGCAATGTGGAGGCGCCCGACCTCTGGCAGATGGATTCCTTCTCTGAGAATCTTTCGCCAGATGGCGTCGGTCCCCAGGGACTGCCGCAGGGTGATCCAGGCCGACCACAGCGCCGGGAATACTGCATCGTGGGAGGGTTCTAGCAGACGTCTCACCTGCTTCCCGGGCTGCTCTTCGACCGCCGCATGTGCCCCCTCTCTGGGCGCCGAGGTCGTAGCGGCAGCTCGCGATGTGCCCGCCGCCGAAGTCCCTGCCCGCGCCGGCTCCGCTGCTTGGCGCGCCTCCGTTCTCCCCCGTGTGGCGGCGCCTCGCCTCCTCCCTTGACGCCCGGTCTCCGCACGGGTAACCTCGAGCCGCCGAACTAGCTTCCGCAAAAGCCCCTCAGGGTACGCGATGGCCCAGTGTTCGGCGTACTCGGTTGCCAAGCCTGCGTCAACTCCGGTAGGAGGGAGAGTGATGACGTCGCCAGAGCCGAAAGCGGCAAACATCAGCCACATCTGGCGAAGGACGCCAGGGTTCGTCTCCTCCCAGACAGCAGTGAATACCCTCTTCGGCATCCGTTGAAGGCACCCGATCTGCCTGGCGAACCGGGTCGGCACGTAAGGCTCGCAGATCACCTTCCCGTCGATCCGAGCCACGAGCACCCCGCCCCGCATGTTCAGGAAGTATTCATGCTGCTCCAGCGGACCCTGCCCATTGTCGATCATCTGGCCGACGAGAGTGGGGAACGGACTGAAGTTGAAGTTGGCATGATTGCCAATCCGGATCCGCACGCCCTCCTCACTTAGGGTCATCGGAGCGACCCCCGCGATGTTCAGCAGGGAGGGTCGCAGGCCGTTGCCCGGAGGAATGATGGCGTTCGGAAACGTGTACCCACCGAGGTGAGCAGCCACCCAGCCGTGGAAGAACTGAAAGGGCCCACAGATCCTTCGTGGCGACCCCCCTCGTGAGATGCGTCCCAGGATGGCATACAGCCTCGCCAGCACTGGGACCCCGAGGTTGTATCTCTTGTTGGCGGCCATAGCGCCCGCCACCGCCAGTGTCGCCGGGCGAACGCCCATTCTCGCGTCCCGCACTGGCAGGAGCCACCCACTCAGAAAGGCGGCCAGGAACGCCGCGTACCGGACATTTGGGTCCCGGGCCTCGATGACGCGGTACCCCCATGAGCGGTAGTCACCCGTCTCCAGGACCCGCCAGTACGACCTGTTCCGGCTCCTCTGAGCTGCGGTCGGGCATCGCTTCCCCCTGCCTGGCATCTTGACCGCCGGGTCATGCTCCAAGAACTGGCCGAACCATTCCTTGTAGGCTATGTCCTTCTGGAAGTCTTTGATCCCGAGCCGCTGCGTAGCCAGGTCAAGCAGATGCCAGGTCAGGATGGGAGTCCGTGACCTGTCCTCCCAGGTGTTCTTCGGTGGCAGGAACTCATCGTATTGGTAGCCCTCCAGCGGGATACCTCCGATGCAGTGGATGTCCCAGAGACCGATGCCGACCTCCCCATGGTGAAGATGGAAGGTGTTGGTATCCGGAGACCATCGGGTGAACAGCTCCGGCCCGAGCTCGGACTGCTGGTAGAAGTGGAACTGCGACGTCCACACCGCCTCGAACAGGCCGATGTACCGCAGCTCCTCTACGAAGTGATCGCAAGTGTGGCGTACCCAGAACGCCCAGGCCCACTCACTGGTGAAGTTGCCCCCAGACCGCAAGTCCCAGTCCTTCAGCCAGCCCTTGGTGTCGTCCGTGACGCTCTGGCGATATATGCTTGAGTAGAGGGCTGGAGAATTCTCCGCAGTAGGCCCACCCCCATCAATGGTTCGCGTCCTCAGGTTCAGGACATAGACATCCAAGTTTCTGGTCTCCCTGGCAGGATGCCCATTGTTGGTGATGTTATAGCGGAGAAGCTCGTCCTCCCGGGTCACCCAGGTCCGCGACGCATCAATCTCGAACCCTGGCACCAGGACCTCATCTAGGATGCCGAAGTTCCAGAGCGGCAGGTTGTCCGACAGTGGATATGTCTTCTGGGCCGGCGTCAGTAAGTCGAACAAGGATTGATTGTTGGAAACAATCTCCTTGGCTCCGTAAACCTCCTCGTTCGTCGCCATCTCAGCCCTGCGAGTGGCGGCATCCCCCTCATTTCCTCTGTGCGCGGCCATCTCAGAAGTTTCGGGAGTCGTGCAGGTTAAGGGATGAAGCGTGCGGGATCGGACGAGGCTGGTAGAGAAGTTTGAAGGTTAGCGCGCAATCCAAGTGGGCGGCGCGCAATTGGGAAGACTGTCGCGCAAAGTTCCGGGTTTTCGCGCAAAGACAGGCGGAATCCGGACGGTTTTGCGCGACGAGCGGGCGAATTCCGCGCCGGAAAAGGCAATTTCGCGCACGAGAGCAGAGATGCTTATCACGTGGAAGGCCAATGTACGGCACGGAGGGACCCAGTGCCCCTATTTATAGGCGAGGCCGGGGTCCGCGCTGCGCGGAAAGCGCTTTGCGCGACCGCAGCGGCGAATTTCGTGACCGGCGCCCCTTTTTGCGCGCCTAAGTCCCGCGCCGCCCAGGACTTCGGCATTCCGGCGTCTCCCTCGGAACCCGATCGTTGCGACCTCTCGCCGATCAGATTCCGAGGGGGGGCTTTTGTAGACGCCGGAAAAGTCCGTTGTTCCCAAACGAAGCTCCGGATGCGGAAAGCGAGGTCATATTTGGAGTCGGAAGAATGTTTCGGAGGGCCCGGAGGCCTTGCGCGGAATTTCAGAGGTCTGCGCGCAAAGTTGATGATCCGCGCGCAAAACCCCCGGGATGCGCGCAACTCCCTTGCGCACGGTGCCCGATTCCGCGCCCGCGAGGAGAATTCCGCGCTCGCGCCTTGGATTCCGCGCCCGGGGTTGCCTATAAATACTAGGTGACCCCCAACGTTTCAAAGGTTGCTGGAAGTCGAACGGTCTCCCGCGCACGCAATTAACCCCTTCCGCGCGCAATGCCGATCTTCAGGTAACCTCCTTTCTTTCGCGCAATAGAGCCTTGGGGTCCGCCTTCGCGCGCAATCCCCTTGGCTCATTTCCTTTGAATAAATTTCAACCTGAAGGCCTTTGCGCGCAAAAGAAGCCTCTTGCGCGCAATTGCCCCCGGGTGCGCGCAATCCAACCCGATTGCGCGCACCCCCCATCTTCAAAGTGGCCATTCGTTAGAGAATGAGCCGTTGCCCCTGCGCGCTACCCGAAGCCCGGTGCGCACAATCCCCATCATCCGCGCGCGAAGCGCTGGCCCAATTGCGCGCCAGCCCGCCATTTTGCGCGCCGATCCGCGGTTTTGCGCGCAAAGCTCCTCTTTTGCGCGCAATCCGCCAGGGTCGCCTCCCTTGACCCCCTGCGGGTACCCGCCTGCGTGGCGCCCGATGGTCTTCATCGCAGGTGCCCGCACCGTGCGCTGTCTTCCCGTGCAGCCTTCCAGGCTCGTGCGAAGTGACACGGACCCATCGGCGGCAATCATTCGTCCAGCATGACGTTAAACTGCATATTCGTCCAGCATGACGTTAAACTGCATATTCGTCCAGCATGAGGTTAAACTGCATATTCGTCCAGCATGACGTTAAACTGCATATTCGTCCAGCATGACGTTAAACTGCATATTCGTCCAGCATGACGTTAAACTGCATATTCGTCCAGCATGACGTTAAACTGCATATTCGTCCTGCATGACGTTAAACTGCACATATGTCCAGCATGACGTTAAAACTGCATATTCTTCCCACATGACGTTAAACTGCGCATTCGTCCAGCATGACGTTAAACTGCCCATACGTCCAGCATGACGTTAAACTGCACATTCGTCCAAGCTGCACGACGCTAAACTGCCTAGCCCCCCATCGTCCGCGCTGCAAGACGTTAAACTGCCAAGTGTTTCGTCCTCAACACACGACGTTAAACTGTACTTCGTCCGGCAAGACGTTAAACCGTCCGCTTCGTCCTCAACACACGACGTTAAACTGTACTTCGTCCGGCAAGACGTTAAACCGTCCGCATTGTTCGATCCCATGCCTCGCACGCAGGGTCTCCACCGGTTTGGATGTGGACCCCACCCGCTCGTCTCTGCAGGGATGTCGGGATTGTCCCGCTTTTGGGACGATTTAATGGGAGTGGCTTTTCCCTACGGGGGTAGGGTATTACAAACCCCTAGTTTCTTGTGGGGGGCTGCACATGTGTATCTCCATTGCGCTCCCCCACTGCCGAAGCCAGTAGAGGGTGTGACTGGGATCGAGGTGTCTCCTACTTTCGGTCCAAGTCCCTTCCAACTGAGTTTTGCCGCATCCAGGCTGCCTCAAGTGCGTAAGTCCTGACAGAATGAACTACGTGGACTTTGATCCCTGTCTTCTAAACAGGGTACATAGGAAGCCTCCCTGAGGTCCAAGCCCACCACCTGGTCGTCCCGGTCGTATTTACGTCGGTTCGTCCATCAGTGGACCCCTCCAGGGTTCACGCTTGCGTCGATTCACCTATGAATCCGCCCCTGTGGGAGACTGCCCGTGTGTATCTCCACTGTGCCTCCCCACAGCCCCTTTTTTCCATTTCTCCTTTTATCGTCCAGCATGACGTGAAACTGTGATCCACCCGGCCGTTCCACCCCCCTCTGTGCGAGGTGGTCCGGTTCAATCCTCCGCCCGGCGGCCTAGACCTCTTCGTGAGTCGGCTTGCCGACGTCCAACATGACGTTAAACTGTATACCCGAACTACGTCGACTTTGATCCGTGCTAACGCGCGGTACGTAGGAAGCCCCTACGGGGTCCAAGCTCTTCAATCCATCATCCACCCTGATCCTTACCCGGGCCGCCACATCCCGGTGGGGTCATGCCACTTCACTCCACTCCACGTTACTTGGGAAGCCGCCCATGTGCTGGCCCCAGCGTCGGAGGTTCCCCGCAAGGGGTTCTGTCATCTGATCCACTTTTCGTGTTGATCGGTCCGATGCCGTCCCCGCTGGACGTTAAACTCGCGGCATACCCCGTGTTAAACATGGGAAGCTGAGGAAAACCTCAGGTGACACAGTTCCCCGCACCTAGTACGGGATGCCTCAGGCCATCATGCCTTCGAGAAGCCCTATTAGGGACGGAAGACAGACGTGCAGAGCCGCAGTGCTACGACACGCCCCCAGCACCCAGAGCCACCCGGCCTTCTCACCGCAGGTTGCTGCCCCGCCCAGACTCCTTGGAGCGTCCGGGCGGAAGCAGCGTAATTAACCTGTGTCCATGAAGATATGGCGCCGGGAACGAGATTCACGAACATTCTTAAGTCTATGAGGGAGACCCGGATTAGGCGACGAGTTCCGAGGAGACGTCCAAGGAAGGAGGAGCCGACATCCCATCATCCTGGTTTCGATCAAGGAGCAGACGCCCCTGAATAAGGGACGAATGCCGCCCACCCTTGGAAAGCGGGACTGCGGGACCACAAGCCGCGCACCCATCCCCTCGGGTTGACGGGTGCACGCGCGAACGCGTCCTGGCGGAACAACGTAACCCGACGCACATCCGCACCGAAACACATGCGTTGTGAGATATTTTATCACAAATCATGTCAAACATGAATAAACTATATGTAATAGTTAATGACCCCCTACCATGGTATAATGAAAAATGGATCACAAAACATACCTAGATGGTTTATCCTTATAATTTTATAAGTTTAAAAAACTGATGAAACAAGCATGTTCAAGGTAATAAATTGAAATATATATAAAATATAAGAGAAATAATGATTAATGGTATGTTAGATGTTATACATACCACTATCATCTAATATAAACTTATATATCGAAAATCATGTAATAATTGTGGTGGGAGGATCAAAAATCATCAATGAGATGTGTGAGTTTGAGTGGGAGATCATTTAGTGGAGATAATAAATTGAATGAATTAATGGGGGTAAAATCATTCAATATGAAATCAAAACTAAATTTAAATTGGGAATTATGGGTATAGAATAGATCATTAGTACGGTATGATGTTGGACTACCCATTTCTCAAATGCATTGAAACTCTACTGAAACCCCACATAAAAAAATGGTGGGATGTGTAGTTGGATAATCCATTACTCTATGGAACCCATTGGGAATTTTTTGAGAAATTTACATTTTTGGAAAATTTTAACTGCTTATACACTCTCTAAAAAAACAAAAGGAAACTATGAATCCACCATCCCTAAATACCACAAAAAAAATTATTAAAATAAAAAGTAGTTAACAAAATTAAAGGAAATTTTTACCACAAAAAAACATTGATAGAGCCTCTCATTTATAAAGCATAATGTACCTGATATGAATAATTTAATTTCATCAATAGATAATTTTGAACACTATTCCCACATATTATTCGCCAATTAACACGTCTTCTCATGGATATTTATGTGGTTACACTATAGAGATATCATAACAACATACAATACTTTCTATTTATTCGATGGAAACTATGATGAAAAACCTAAAAATATAAAAAATAAGGTGGGTTAAAAAAATGAAACCAAACAACATTAACCTAAAGAAATAAAATAACATATGCATGAGAGGATCCCATGATCAAATAAATTATAATAAGGCTATTCTGAGATTCTCTAGAAGCTACATAGTCCACCACCACATTAAATTCATGCCAATTATGATGGATGAACATCTGATTATTCCAAAGGCCCTTTCATCTTCTAATAGATTATTCAATGTACCATAGATTATGTATTTTACTATTAATAACATTATATAATGTTAATTAATCTATCTCCGTCCTTGTAATTGGGATTTGCCTCTGATTACAAAAGAGAATTCCTATTAACATGGCATGAGCATTCGCTTGAAGGGAACAACCACTCCCAAACAATGTTGAAAATACAGCCACAACAGATCCTATACGATACCTAATAGCTCCAACACCATACCTTTAACCCAAATTACAATCTATATTTTTGTTAATTTTAGTCCCTAATAGGGGATACCTCCATCTAATCTAGGATCCCAATGCAGTATGATTATTATTCATGGAGGAATGTGATGGAAATAGGGGAATGAGGGATGGTGCATTGACCAAGTCATTACATAACTATTATAGATCATGGATTAAGGTTCCAGTTTTGAAGATGATACATGTGGATGGACTCAATAGATGTTGATGTAGATTTCCATTTTTTCAAATAGAATTTAATCTGGAAACCTATAGTTAGAATAATAGATATGTCCTTTCTCTTAGTATTGGATATTTCTACACCATGAAAGCAACATTGATAAAATGTTTTAGTGGAAAGGGTCTTATCAAACCAACTTTTATACTACCCAAATTACATCCATATATACTTATCCCACTAACTTATCAAAAACACATGGTCTGTAGATTTTGTAGTTGGATCCCTACAATAGAGACACCTCGAAGAAAGGTTTGTCCCCAATAATGGATATTTACGTCTGATGGTAAGGAATTATTCACGAAAAGCCACACCAATAAGAGGAATTTAGAAGGATGTTCCTTGCACCATAATTATTTACCCCATCAATCCAATGAAAAATAAATGTATTGAATTTTAAGAAAATATTTTAGGGAGAGGTTACCTGCTAGAGAGTTGGTGAAGAAAAATTTATCATGGTCATTGGTCATCACAATGTTTTTAATGAGATCTTTATGGCTATCATCCAATGTGGCCTGAATGTTATTGGGATGTGAAATGGCTTCCATGAGGCTAATATTTGTAGTAGGGTATCCCATAAACCAATTAGTTTTAACTGACCAGTTATGAAACCAATAACTGATATCTCCCTTGCCAATTAGCTTGGGGGTGTTCTATTGAATAATAGGTAAATGAGGTGGATCATCCTATGTAATTTAGATGGTTTAAATCATTAAATATTACATTATAAGAAATATATTTTAAGAATATGTTTTTATACAATGAATTAGCCTCAATAATATTCCTGGAATGTTTGGCATGATTACCATTCATGGTTCCAAAGATACACCTCATTATAAGACACCCATATTTAACAGGTTTATACATCCTCTTCCAAGAAACACAATGTAAATTACCTTGTAAGTCCACATCCCATAGGTTATATATTCATTATAGTATATAATTACATTATTATAGTCTTCAAACTCATTGCTACACCAGTGAAATATCAACATCTTTCTCAACTACATCAATACTGATCACATGTGATGGGTTTGAGTGGTATCTTTTGAGATGAGATACATGAAGGACATCATGTATAGTATTTGCTATATATGGAACCAAAAACTCAGAACCCAAAGTAAAATTACTCTCAATAACCTATTAAAGACCTATAATCCCAAAATTTTACTTCCCATTCCATCCATTATGATGATGACATAATCGATATGATAGGTACAAGAAAACTCAATCCCATATTGAAGATCCAAATGTTCAAATTATAACTAAGATGGGGGATTAATTAGTTTTCCAATTTTATATGTTCACATACATTTAAAAACATAAACCATGTAAAATGTTAATATTTAAATCTTTATCATCATTTAGTAAAAAACTATGCATGAAATATTAGTAAATCATTTAAATTAGAAAATATTTATAAGGTTTTTCCTCCACATGAAAACCTCTATCCTTCCATAGCCAATATCACGGGTCTATAAAAATACACTATAAAGAAGAACTGGAAACAAATTCTTCCAACTAATATTGGAGACCTTATATCTTCCAAATAGAGTGTATCTACTGACTCTATTTAGTTTAAATTTTTTGTAATAAACAAATTTATCCCATCAAAAGAACATAGACATTGTTGAAACTGCTCCAACAATCCTCAATTTGAATTCTCAATCCAATTTAGTTCGATCCTATTTTCTAAATGTATTATTTCTAGATCATATTATCTCAATACCATGATGTAAGATTCTAGATCCGATTATCTACGTATGTTAATGATGGATCCCGGGTTCGATTAACTAAATACGATAATGGTTGATCGTAGATGCGATTTTCTTAGTGTGATGATGATGGATATTCGATCTATTTGATCTAATACATCGAATTCATTTTGAATCTGAAAAACTCATACATACACTATAATTTCAATACAATTATTCATCAATTAGATAGTATCATTTATGTCAAATCCTCCTGAACTCTACTTTTTGAGCATGTGTGAAATATAAGAATAAACTAATGAATATGGGATGTATTTATATTCTACTAAAATTTTTTTGGAAACTTGAAAACATTACCCACATCCTGGAATCTTAAAATCTCGAAAAATATCTCCCATATGTAATATCATATTGAAATTTTTCAAACCCCCTTATAATTATCCATCATTTACACAAAATTGAAATTCTCTATTGACTTTATCAACTTATTTTATATTTTTCAACTCAATTTGATATTTTTCCCTCACATGTCATTAGGATTTGTTTTATTCTCATATCATTACAATATATCTCCTTTCTCATCTTATTATGATCTATTTCATTATCAGGTTTGAATAATCAGTTTCATTCATAGAACATTACAATCATTTTCTTTTTCATTATGATTTTCCTTGTACAAAAATCCCATTATGAAAATCCCAGTTTGAAAATATTATTATTAAAATATCAATATGATTTTCATAGTATAAAAAATCTAGTATGGAAATATGTGTATGAATATCATAGTAAAATATAATGAGTATTAATATATGAGTACAATTTTCCAAGTGTTATTTTTTTCTTCCTCAAAAATAGAATCATATTTTTCTTTATTATCTCATTAAGATGTAACTCTAATTATAATGGAAATATCATTTGGAAACACAAATATTATTCAAACCTCTCCACCAATTAATCAAAATAAAATAAAACGCCAAATTTCCTGATTTGTGAGAACATTTTGACCATAAAAGCGTCATCTGATTTTGTTTTAGAATGTATGGGAACTTTATAACTCCTGACATCAAATTCTAGAATAAAAACTCTTCATCAGCATCATTATTTATATAATTAGAGAAACTATATATCCATAAAACATTAAATTAGTCCCCTAACTATTTTTGAATCTCATGATTTCTAATTTTCATGATTGTGGACGGTATTATGATGGAATGGGTTCGATTCTTGAAAAAAACATTCTTAACCAAAATGTTTAGTTGTAAACAGATACAAAAAAATTGTTAAAAAAATTCAAAACATGTCTTCAATATCATCATTTTTATTTGTTGACAGCACTTCTTAATAACCTTTCAAACTCATATAATTGTTTCACAAATCCACTATTATAATTTTATCAAGACGTATCCTTTCTCCAAGGAGATTTTTCTGACACCACACAACTAGATAAATTAACAATATTGAATGAATTACATCCCTCAGTGGAATGTACATTTTTGGGCCATGTAAATATAAAATCTCCTCACTATTCTTTTAACACATTCATTTTCCCTCCCCTGTTGAATATTTTCCCACATTATTTTTTAATCACATTTTTGTTTATCTCCCCCCTTATTTGATAACGACATATTTAGATTAAAAAATCCAGATATGTAAAAAAATTATTACAATGTGAAAATTGGTTAATTTCTCCCCCATTTATCAACATAATCCAATAAATGGTGGGGGGATTTCCTAATGAGTTTTTTCAAGACAAGGGAGGGGGCTGGACATGAAGTTGCAACCTCAATTCCACAATCATTCTTTCTGAATTTCATTGGAAAATATATCATAAATTTAACACTTTGTTGAAATATATTCCGACATGAAATCACCAATAGCTACCTTTTATATTATAATGTGAACCTTTATATCAATTTTTTTATCGTGAATTATGGAAAATATTTTTAGAAACATAACTTGAACTATGATTATCACAAATGATCCTCGATGTTTTAGAAAATTAACATTAATGTAATTTAGTAAAATTTTATCCATAACATTTGAGTACAAGCCTAAGTAACTACAACATATTCAAATTCAATTGTGCTCAATGTTTCGGCACATTGTTTCGTAATATTCCTACTCTCACAACATTAATCAGATAAAAATGTTCCTCTAGAGGTTGGTTTTCTTTCATTATAATATCTATCCCACTCGACATCCGTATAACCATGAAAATTAATGTCACTATTTATTTTTTACAACAACCCATGTGAAGTTGTTACTTTGACATGTCTATGAAACCTCTTTACTTCCAACATATATGATTCTTTTGGATTAAATTAATATATGGCAGAAAAAGTCATAAGATACATAATATAATGCCTTAAGAATATAAGGTATATAAGGCGTCTTATTAACTTACTAATGTATTTATGATTCCCATTTTTTTGGATTCATCATTAATCAACCATGGGATCACTAAAATAAATGTGGAAACATCATTTGATTCATCCATTAAAATAATCTTTAACAATTACCTCACGTACTTTCAATGAGTTTAGAAACTATATTTTTATTTTTGTTTAACTAATATGCCAAAGAAGAATGTTAATTATCCAAACAATCAAATTTCAATATTCTTCTTCAATTAGTTATAAAATATTTTACAAGAATATTTTCTATCCACCTAGAAAATTATATCATCCACATAATATATTACAATTAGATTTTTGGAGTCAACATCATTCACATACAAGTTCTATCAATTTTTCATAAAGAAAAAATTATTATTGTCAAAAAATTGTAAATCCTTGAATACCATTCACAAAAAGCATGTTTTATACCAAACAAGGACTTCTTCAATTTATAAACATTATTTTCATCCGCATTAAGTTGAAATCCATAATTTTTTCAATGTAAACATCTTCCTAAATCATTCCATTTAATAATATGTCTTCATATACATTTGATAAACAATGTTATTTTGATGAGTATCGACATTAAGAAGAATTCAAATATTTTCTATCAATGTAATGGGTGCAAAGGATTCCTCAAAATCCACACCTTCCATATGTGCATATCCATTAATATAATATCTTGATTTGTTTCGTGAAACATATCCTTGCTCTTCAATTTAATTCCATAAACCCACTTTTTTCAAATAAAATTAATATTTTCTAGACAATGAACATGTTCCCATGTTTCATTATTCTAAATCTAATCCATTTATTAATTCATATAATACATCAATTATTTATGTTAAACAACCATTGAAACCGATTCTGGTTTATCTTTTCTGATAAGTGAAGATTGATTTTCTAATCTCATCGTCCTTCTAGTCTGAACTGGATCCTTTTAATTACAAATAATTTTTTCAGACCCAATATGTTTTTCTAAGGTAGTAAATCTCATGTATTCCTTCCCAGAATCACATTCCACACCACATGACTCATCTTAATATTGATAAGGGTTTTTAGCATAACATTCATTATTGTAGTAATTATCCATTGTATCGTACTTAACATTCTCTAGAACATCTGTTATGGAAAATTGATTTCCAATTACCTTCACATTATATGACTCCACCAAATTTTTTAATCATTTATTCTATAAATTTTAACTTCTTCTATTTTTTTAATAACCCAAAGATGTTTGTTCCTTGGAATCTTCATCAAACTTTCCCAAATCAGGATTTTTTATTTTGTGTGAGCATGGAATCCAATAAACATTAATGTATTTAAATGAAGGATTTTAGTTATAAAACATTTCTTAAGGATTCATGTCATTTTGTAGTCTCAAAAAACAACTATTTTCAACATGTACATATTTACAAATAGCTTCTCTATAATAGAACATTGAAGATTGGTATTCTAATAACATGATTCTTCCTATTTTCACTAAACTTTATTTTTCATCAAGACATTTTTATTATTGAGTATAGGGAGTTCTATATACCATTATTTCTCAAATAATATTCATATTTATTTTTTATTATTGGGTACTATTTTATATTCTCAACATCTTTATGATATCCCCAATATCTTTCTCAACATATTTCCAAATGAATTTGACCATTTCAAAAGTCTCTGACTAGTTCTTCATAAACATGATGTTATTCATTCGAGTGAAATCATCAATAAATGTGATAAATTTTAAGTATCTTTTTACTAATTGGTGATTGATCAACCGAAATTTTTTTTAATTAATTATCTAAACTGGTCTCATAGATTAAATATCAATTCTTTTATGAATTTTGATAGTCAAAATTCCTTTCTTTAAACTAATACATAAATCATAATCCCTATATTTTTATTCTGAAAAAATAAAGACATTATTAACATTAGAATGTTTGTTTGTTTCTTTATTTCCAAAGTGGCCATGTCTTTAGTGCCATATGTAGTTTTCATCTTCATTACTCATGTAATTAGAGTTATTGAATCCCCCGATTTGAAAGGGGTTCTAACATATTTTTCTCATTTCATATTGTCTATTATATATTTCGAACTATTGATGATACACTTATATGTAATAAAAAAATATTTTCCATCATCACAATATTGAAATTTAATGAGTATGTTATGTTTTATATTATCATCAAAAAAATCCATATATTTCAACTTTTCCACTTCAATCTCATCCATATCAATTCCTTTGATTTTTACAGAACCATCATCCCCAAAGATATCCTCTCCCACATCATGACATTCAATGTATATAATGATGTTTATATACCCTATAATATGTGATGAACAACCACTATTAAGTATCCATGGTTTGTTCCTTTTACTTTCTTTCGATGTTATCTCCACAACTAAAGATATTTTCTCAACTTTATTCTTTTTTAATTCCTTTTCTATTATATCATAAATAATGTTTTCTGAAAGAAGTGTCATACATCATTTAGAATGAGGAAAAACTTTATCGATTCTTAAAAAGTCATCTTTTAGACATTCAAATTGATAATTTTTTTAAAAAATTTGAACATCTTGTGAATTAACCTTTTCAACTTTATTTATATTAGGAAATATTCTTATTCTACTTTCACTATTTCATCCACTTTACTAAAAATATCATTGGGGTTGAGATATGTAATGACATAATTGATAAGATATATTCCCATAGATTCCACAACTCCAAAAATAACCATGTAATATAGATTTTCTATTTAAAAATATCTTACTATATTAAGAATTTATTGAGGTTGGAAACTTCATTATATTCTAAGAAACTAATGATGTGGACATTCATTTCTTCTGAGTGAGTTTTCTAATTATTTGGATTTGATAGGTTTCTCACATCCCTTCTCCAACCATGATTTGTCAAGACTATTTCAATAACCTAAATAGTTAAATGAATCAGATGAAACCATATTTCTAGTAAGAGAATATTTCTCCAGATTCTCATACAGAGCATTCTCATCAATATTAGATGATTCATCTTTCTTATCCAATGCATTGTTGAAATTTTAATTCATCATTCAGAAGGGAAATGAGGACTCAATACATTTTTTATTCTTGTTAACATATTCTTCTTTTTCATCAATCTACTTATTATGATCAATAATCATCATTACCTATTCAAAAATTCAAAGGTTGAAACATAAAATCCCATCAATGTATTCATGCTCCTGATTGATGACATCTTTTCTTCCTATAATGAATACTTAAAAATCATACTTTATCTCTCTTATTTAATTATTGGGATATTTTTTTATCCAAACATGCATGAATTTCTATTATAATAATATACTTTAAATAAGATTACCCATCACATTCTTCACTCTGTGATGACTATATTTTTCCCTCAAAATTTTCAATATATATTCAAACAATTAATGAACATTCATGTTCAGAATAAAATTATACCTTTATTTCATGGATGAAATTTATTCTTCATTATTTTTGTTCCACTTATTCCATCTATGTTTTTGATTGGAATAATTGTGAAATTTTCTAACATTTATATTTTGGAAATTCAAATAAACATTTATGATTCCACAACAATAAAAATATTAGAGTGTGAGATTTCGTCCATACTTTCGTCATTCACTTTGATAGTTCATCGATATCGGAGACATGATTTTTTCATTCAACCCATCATCCCCTATATATTTTGATTAATGAGGAGCATCTTCTTCAATATCATGTATTTTCATCTTTATCATAGCTTCAAAAACCATTTTATGTTTATTCTTAATTCTAAACATTGTTGTTTTCCAAATTTCATAAGAAATAATAATGTAATGAAATTCATCAAGAGATAAATCATCCTTATGTTCTAAATAAAATATTTTTAAATCAAACAATTTCAGAATGTTTCTAATAATACTATTCACAATTATATTATTTTTATTGACATATTCAAATCATCTAATGTTGAAAAAAGGTTCATTTACTATAGTAATATATTCATCAATTGTTTCTTCCGATCTCATTATGATATCTTCATACATACTATTCTAGAATTGTATCCTTTCTTTCTTGAATTTAGTTTTCCCTTCAATAATATGTTCCATCGTGTCCCAAATAAGTTAATATTTTTTGAGACCCATCACCTTTTGATAAAAAATATCATATTATGACTTAAATTTTGAATTTATATCCCTTTTATCAAATTCCATATTTGTTTTATCAGAAACCTCAAAGAAGCATCTTTTGTAAGAGGTGGAAAACCAATAGCAGCAGTATCAAAAATTTCTAGGACAATATATTGGAGATAATGAATAATCATATTCTTCCATACATAATAATTTTTTCCATAGAATGTGTGAATTATTCAACTATTTATGGAACTCATATTATCCATGATATTGATTCAAAAAGGTATCCTTCCCTATAATATTGATTGATGTTTCAATGGATTGAATAATAACTAATATGGGGGAAGTTGAATTAGTGATTAACATTTATAAATTTCAATTATTTTCAAAACGTAACCCATAAAATCTTTTAATATTTACATCATTATCATCTTTTAGTAAATACTCATGCAGGAAATAGTAGGAATAAAGTAAGTTACACAAGATTTACAAATATCGGCACAAATTGAGAACCTACATCATGTCGATAGCCACTCACATGGGTCTACGAAAATACACTAATAAGAATAAGTGAATAAAACTTGTTCCAACTCCCGATATATACCTTATACATCTTAATTGTAATGATTACACTAAAACCAATTAGATTAAAATGTTTCTATATAAAACAATTGATCCAATAAAAAGAATAATGACTTTGTTGAAACTGGTCAATAATTTATTTTTCTGAATCCTTAGTTTGTTCTTGGTGGATATTATTTTCCAATTTGGATGATACTGGATATGATTTTCAAAATACAATGGTGTTTGATTTTGGATCCAATTTTTTTGGATTGATAATCCTATATCTTGGTTCTAATTCTCTACATACGATAATGCTAGATCTTCGATCCAATTATCTGTCTACAATAATTTAAGATCCTGCATCAAAATTTTCCAAATACAAAGATTAAATAAAATAAATTCATTCTCAATATGAAAAACTAAAATTTCCACTAGAATTGCCTATATAATTGTTCTTCAAGTAGATTTGATATTTTACATCAAATCCTACCGACCTCTATCTTTTTCTCTAGTTTTAATGTTATCAATGAACAATCTACTGAGGTATGTATTTATAAGAAAGTCAGAAAACAAAGATGGGAAACTTGAATACATTCCCCTATTCCTAAAATATAAAATGTATAAAAATATATCTCATTTAAAACTTCATCATTGACTTCTTCACAACTCCTTAGATTTCATTGAGATTTACAGAAAATTTAAATTCATGTTTTACCTCATGATTTCATTATATCATTCTCATCTCATTTCTCTCTATTTACCTCTCATCACATTATGATATCTTTCTTTCTCATCTCATTATAATTTTTTCCATTCACAAATATGTATGGTCAGAATATTTATCAACTCATTAGTATTTATTTCATTCGTATCTTATTATAATCTTTTTCATTCTTAGTATGATTTTCCTAGAATGGAATTTCTAATATAAAAATCTTAGTAAAAATTTCTGAGTAAAAAAATCACAGTATGAAACTCCCAGTATGAAAATACCAGTACAAAAATTTGAGTATAAAAATATTAAAATGATTTCCAAGTATAAAAATCCTTGAATGAAAACCTGAGTATGAATATATGAGTATGAAGAACTAATTATGAAAATCTCGATATGATTTTCCCAGTGTAATTTGTTAATTTATCATGATCAGAAACATATTCTTCTTTCTCAATTTATTATTATGAAACTATAATTATGATAGAAATATCATTTTGAAACTCTGAAATTATATAAAAAACCCCACTATTTATTTAAAATCATTTTCATTGATATTTTTCATGGACTGGGATAACTTCCAAATCAACAAAGAGTCACCATATTTTACTTTAGAATATATGAAAACATTCTAACTCCGGAATTCACATTTTTATTTCAATGCTATTCAACAAATTTTTATTTAAATGATTAGACAAAGAGAGACATCAATAAAAAATAAAAACTTCCCATGATTCTTTACTAATATAATGATTTTCAATTGGCATGCTGATAGACCTCATTACGATGGACTGGGTAAGATTCTTGAAAACAAAAATAATTCCTCACCAAAAGGTTTGTTGTAAAAAAATAAACAAAATTATTTAAAAAATTCACAAAGGTGCTTCACATATATTGAAATATAAATTATGTTTTCTAGAGTCATTATATAACTGTTTCATACTCAATATTTTTTTTAAAATCCTTTTCATAAATCATAAAAAATAATTAATCACTTGAATATGACTTACTCCATAACAGATGACTTCACATCCATTAAATTGAAAGGATGTGAAGGACATGACCCTTTATTAAAGTCATTGAATCATTCTATTTAAATATAATATTGATAAATTTATTTATATGAAGACTCAACTATTGTAATATGATTATCCCATTAACCATTAAAATCATGGACATGAAACCACATATTGAATTACATAATTTGGATAGTATGCTCATATTACCCAATGGTTCAACGATGATATGTTGTGCATAAATTCAGATGAGTACATTGTTTAATTTCAAATCATTTCCAAATTTTTAATGTTAATATAAAATATTTATTATTAGTGATAATTTTGGGTAAACTATGGAACCCTAAAATCTATTAGACATATATCATACCCAACTAAATAAAAAAGTGGGTCACTCTGATTGAAATGAAATACATTAACATCATCTACATTAACAACAACCCATTCCACATCAATGGCATAAGGTGAAAGTTGAAAACCCTTCATGAAATCTATTTTCATTGTATCTTATTTACACGTATGGATAAATAATGGAAAAATAGTTTTTATTAGTTTTTTTATGCTACAAAATTATCTTCTTACCATTAAAACCTTGGAAAACAAACCTCACTATCTAGCGATTCATTATAGGCCACTAGTTGTACATATGAATGTATTTATACAACATAGAGATCCTTGGGTGCGTATTTCATCTCATAGAATGTGTGTGCCACATCATCTCCTCTCATAAGATTTTTTAAAACAATACATGCCCTTAGACATATATGATCCCATCATCATCCTAGAAAATGTCATGTTGAAGCAACACATCATATATATTTCCCATTATAACATTACTATGTGATTCATAAAATTTAATCACTTTCAACCTCAAAAAGACTTACAAAGTAAGGACCATGTAATCATGATTATTTATACCATTACACTCTTTAATGTGGGGATTTATCTTAGAAATGAGGCTCATATGCTATCATTAAACAATAATCAAATGAGGAAAACATTTTTAACTCTTAATAATCAATTAATTATCCATGAATTTATAATTTACTAGGGTATAAGATAACATAAAATAATAATAGTGGAGATAATTTAGACACTATATATTCTGATGGTTCAAGTCATGCTATGTGAAGAAGTACATTAGACTCTTATGGTTCTTATATACCATGAACCTCTCTCCCAATAGATATTTATTACTATATTTTAGTATGTGTACCAAAACATATAATTCCAATTCAGGAGTCAAACAACCCCCATGATGTGTCTCGGACTACATACATAAATAATAAAAAACACACAAATTATATATTAAAATAGATATTAGAAGAACCAATAATTCATCAAAATACCATGTATACGTCATACATGTATATGGTAAGGATAATATAAAAATTAAGGTCAATCTGTAATTGCACATGACCCTCAACCTAGTTGGTGAGGAATTGGAAAGTGCATCAAGGAGACCCAAGATCAAATTAGGGTGGGAACATATTTCTAGGTACTATAGTAGTAATATAAGAGGAACTATAGAAAGAATTGTATAAGGTACTATTCAAGGCTGTAGTATCCAGAACTATTCATCCATCTAGGCCTCTAGGCCTCTGGTTTGGTCTTAGGGTTTCGAATAGAATTCGGGCCACCCAAGGCCTTTAGTCCAGTTCTCTTCCAAGGCCTTCGGGCCACCATAAGGCCATAGGGACACCCCAATTCCTTCGAGCCACAAGATTATGTAGATATACTGGTCATACTACAAGAGACAAGGAATGTGATGAGGATTCATGGCCGGAAAATTCACTAGAGTAGAGAAAACCAAAATTTGAAGAACGAGATGGTTTGGCATTGCCATCATCACAAGGCACACACATCATTGAATATGACAGCTAGCCGACTAGACCTGCGAAGGGGGAGTGTTGATATCATGACATATTCTAGGGAGGATAAGTTCAATGTTTTCTTGTCATGGTGATTCCCTATAACCCCTATGGGCCAGGTAATTGTCTCTAAGAAATCGGGCCTTATATGGTTTCCAACTCATGCCTTGAAATGTGGATTATCAAAATAATAAAAAATGAAGACCTTAGGGACATTATGACAATTTCAACCTTCCATTCTTCTATTAAAAAATTTCACCCAAGATTCAAATCATTTAATCATATTATCATTATTAGGTAAGCCCATTATCCGGGCTTCCATATAGGATAATCAAAAAATAAATCTTATATAATAGTATATAAATCTCATAAATTTACTGATCTAAACTATTTCATTTTGTCACTCCCATCAAAGAATATATTCATCCTCATTGAGGTACATTGATATACCCATCAATAATAAATCATTCCCCATGAAATGAAATTTTTAATCAACTTCATACACCGCAATATATTGGAATATAATTGATGTCCTCTACGATTTCATAGAAGAATATATAAATTTTGAGAGCGATCATCCCAATAATTGGGAGAATAAAATAATATTGTTGATGAAGTTTACCACAGATGAAATAAAATATGATTGGAAAAAAATATTAATTCGGGATATTAACACACTTTTTTTGTATTTATAAAACTAAAGAATCTCATAAAATACTCAAACGACCATAATACCCAATAAAATATATATGAGGGATATTAGAAGGTCTCAACATTAACTAGTAATAATCCAACGTCATATGTATTATAGAGATCCACTTTTATCCAATAAATTTTTCATAATGTATACTATATGAGGAGGATATATCATTTCATGACAATCACATAGTTGAACATCGAGTAATCCATGTATATCAGCATACATTAATCCACCTTCATAGTAAAAAAAACTAAAAAACCCTAATTAGAGATGATCTGGTGAATGAATCCCATCACCTTAAGATCCTACAATTAGGACATCATCTATCTAATCTCCACAAGAGCTATCCTTCAATGGGGAATAGACATGAACTACATGATTTTAATATCCTCAATCATAAATCTATCCACTCTCATAGTGGATATGAAAATAATTCCTCATCTTAAATTCCACAAAATTGATAAAAAAAAGTGGGATGGTTTGTTGGTGCATCACCTAATGTCCTATAGTAAAACTATTAAATTTGGATGATATCATCTTCAGCTATAAATGGACATGACCCAAATAATATACCTACAAATTCAACTCTTTGGAAATAGTATATGAATTCCCATAATAAAAATTGAACAATACTAGTTAGTGATAACAATCAATATATAATTGATTTTTAGGGAACTAGTCCCTACTTTAATCAAAATTAATCTATGAAACTATAGCATGAATAAAATCTAGTGAATTATATAATGACTTGTTACTATAAAACACTATTTACATCTATATACTCCTTCAAATAATAAACCACTTGTTGTTTCAATGGACATAACCACATATAGGAAATAAATAATGATCCCTATATCCTTATCAAAATAAGAAGTTATAAATGAAATTGATGTTAAAATCATAAATATATCATATGTAGTAGTAGATTCTACTAACATCATAAATAAAAAAATTGACGTACCGTCTCTAAGATCATCAGTTGATGGGTTGATAGATTACAGAAGGAAAAATAATAATTAATTTCCATTTACTACAAATCTCTAGATACTATGACAAGAACCACTATGATTCCTATACAGAAATTTGGATCTGATAAATCCTCATCTAGATGAATTACAAAAACATCCTTGTTATTCAACTCTTGATCTATCCAACAATCCCTAATCTTGGCATTCACCATAACCATTAGAATGAAACAAAAACTTAAGCTAGAAATACTAAAAATATTCCATATATCCACACATAAAATAAACCATTAGAGTATTATATCAAAAAAATTGAGTATATCTTGGCCTTCCATATAGATAACATCATATAGTAAAACTCCAACACTTTAGAGAAGAATCATGAATCTGAATAGACTACATAGCACCAACATGGAAAGAATCACTAAAATACCACTTCTAGTTTCTTATATATTGTTCCTCAACCCAATATAGGAAATTTATTTTCTTATAGGTCCACCAAATCCAGGTTTCTCTTTATAATTAGGGTTTTGTTCATAGATATTGAAAAATACATTATCCAGATAATAATATCCTCAACCCGAAATATGTACATCAACCCATAATCAAAATGATTATTCTTGGTATCCTCAACACTCACCATCAATAGGAAAAACTAAATCTAATTACTAAAACATGTTGTGTAGTACATAATTTAATTTATCCAATACACCAAATATATATATACTCTTATTAATTATCATCTATCAAAATATAAATGAAAATATTATCAATGAAATAAGACTAAAATAAATTCTTTTGTACTTAAATGTGTGAATATCCATATAAAAGGACATCCCACCATCATTTTTAGTATATAATGTATGTATACTAAAAGATTAAATCACCTATAATGGGATGTATCATGATTTTCAACAATATCCTATAATATTTTTTCTAGAACTATATATCATTATATTCATGTATTCAAGTAAATATAGAGTGATATTAGATGTTTAGATATTATAAAAAATCTATCATAGAAGGAAATTATCATAAAGATCATAACACAATAAATTGTATTACAGGTATCAAACCCTCATGTAGTTATTAATCAATTTCAGGAAAAGGTGGAAAAGGGTCCCCCATTAATATTTTTGTAGAAAATTCTCATAGGCATCCTTCTAGAAATCTATTGGAGGTCATCAGAGGGTAATTTTTCAATAATATAATTAAAATATATTAGAAAAATTTGATCTCACTTTTCATGAAATATGAAATACTATAATTCATAATTATAAAATATCACAACTATGTTAAAGAATCTCCTTGTCATACAAGTACTAACTCATAACCTCATTCACTTTATATAACTGTGAATATGCACTATCAAGGGTAAAAATTCTATAAATATGGGATTTAGATTATTAATTATTCAATAGAAATAAAATTGTAAAATTAAAATCCAGGTTTAATAAAATGCCACACCATGTAATATAGAAAAAAATATAATTTATATCTCATACATCAAATAAACAAACTGTAGAATCAAAATAATTAATCTAATAACCAGAAGACAAATGAATTTACTGAAAAATATATATACTACAAATTATGTTTAAAATCAGACTATCCACCACCTCGAGTCAAGACTATTAAATATGAATCTATAAATCCATAATTGTAGTCACCCTCCTTTGAAAAAACCAATATAATTAGGATAGAAAAAACAATGAACAATAAAATTATCCATAGAAATATAAACTCCCCCTCTATGTGGGTTAACTACATTGAGTTATAAATTCTATACCAATCCACAAAAATAACAGGTCACTATTGAACTAGGCTAAACTGTAATAAAAAATACTAGACATAGTGATCTATTACAACATTATAACATCACTGATTTCGTTAACCATTATCGTGACCTAATAGGTTACCACAACCCATAAGAGAACCTCATGGTACAATAGAGGATACTAAAAAATAATGAGGGTCTTTCTATACAGTGTATTCCTTATACTCTCTTTGTTATAAATATCAATAATCAACAAATTAGATGAAATATAAAATAGTGAACATATATTGAGATTATTAACAGCGACCAATACTACTAAATTATAGTCAAATAAAACTAAAACAACATTTGAAATAATAAAATAGAATCTAATAATTCCAGGAAGTCATAAATATGAAACCAAGAATCATTTTTTCAGTCATATAAAAAATTGTCCAAAAATAAATAAAAGATCGTGTCATACAGCAAACAGGTCCTGAGTAAATCCATTTTTCATTCTCCCATCTCCTACACAAACTCTGTATTTCATCCATGAATAGATGAAGCACCATTTCTCATACCTACGGGATAAACCTTAATGTCTACCAAGGTACCCTAGTTCAAGATAAGGTTGTGTGTAAAACTCAATAGGAAAAAAATTGTTGTCTCGAGGGATGTATAGTATATTCAATTTCATATATTGTCTGAATTACTAAATGGTAAATAATTTACAATTAATGATATTAGAAAAACATCATAGTTCTAGGTGTTACAGGACCATAATGGTGTGACCATACTAGCATAGGCTAGTGTTGGTGTGTCTTTGAAACATCCCATAAGAATAGACTATGTTACTCACATGCACAAATCATTGAATTTTCATGAGTAATGACTATATTAGAGTTTATTATCAATGAATAAAATTAGTATAATATCATAGTAAAGTGGATGTATTGGTTCTAACCCATGATGAATAATGATTGGTGAGAAACCAATCAAAGTTAACTCTTATTAGGATTCCTCACATTCACACATGTCCTTTGTTATTAACTAAGGTGTGTACTTTGGATTTATACAAAATAATAATGGAATGGATTAGGGTAAATTTCAAGGTATAAGAAATGGAGTAATCCTAAATATATTATGGGATATACTAATCATGTAGGATATGAAGTGGTGAAAATAAAACCAATTTACATTTTTTGAGCCAATTAAATCAACCAAATTGAGGAATGACTCCCTAGTCTAGTGTATTTTAAAACATAAGCACAGAAAACATCGATTCTAGGTTGAATGAATTATAGGATATCTTTTCTTCCATTATCTTCTCTAAATAGGTAATATTCACTCAAATATCGCCTCTGATGGCCAAGGATAATGAAAAATAATGGGATCTACATTCTTTTTAATCCTACTAACTACAAATAGTATTACCAAGTTTCGAATGTTGGATATTAATTTTGTTTAAACCAAACCAAGTATCTACCCATAACCCTTTTCAGAATATATATACATTAAAGTGATAATAAAAATTAACCAAATATTTATCATTTTATTCATAATCAAAAAGAGTTCAAGGAATGAAAAATCAAAGGTTCAACAAGAATGTGTAATTGTTTAAAAAATTTACATGAAATGTTAATATTTTCAAAAACTAACATCTCATGATGTAATGATAAATAATGACCCACCTAGAAAAAAATTTAAATAACCTAGAACATAATACCCATGATGAAAAAATGATAATCCTTGTATGTGTCAATTAAGAATGAAAACCGGTGATTGAAATAAATTTCAAAAAAGAAAAATATATTTCAATGGGAAAATAATAGGTGTTGAATGACTAAAAAATAAATATTATATAAAAAATCATAGGTATAAGAAAAATATAGTTTTGGAGAAATGGAATGAAAATAGCTAATGAAAAATGGGAGAAAAGAAAAATCATGAGTTGTTTCTATGTGCACTGAGCACTCAACATATTAATTGTCATGAGAAGTACACAACATAGAAGTCATGCTTGTTTTGTACAAGAATAAGTGAATTTTTACGAATAATATTCATGTCGTGTAAGTTAGTTTCACACTTGGTATTTGTGATCCAAATATTTATTTGAAGAATCAATTTGTATCATTTATCAGGAAAGGATTTGAAACATGCACATCATTCAATCTCTACAAGTCATTTTACATGCTTACATTTTCATTGGAAATTGATCTTTTTATGATGTGTGTCATGTAATGGATTCACACACTATGTGTTTTCTGTTGGTCATGAATGTAATTGAAGGGTTGGATATTGGCCTTCCAGGTATGATTTGAATAAGCACTATACATAGTGTATGTGATACATGTTGTGTGATAAGTATTTTAGGATGTTATTCATCATTTGTTCCTTTATATCCATAATATAAAGACCTATAAATTCCATGTAATTTTTTTAATTATATGAAATATTGAGGGTCCGAGAAAATTAACGCCGTGTGATTCCAAGGACCAGTGTGCTCAGAATGAATTTCTTCAAATTGTTGAGGTACGTTCAGTAAACGTGCGAGTAGATTTGGTAAATTTTGAACTGGTGCTCAGAATTGAAATCTGAGGGAACTATTGAACTTGTAGCACTGATATTATCTTAAGGGGACTTCCACCTCGACCGCCGTAGGTCGAGGTAAGAAAATAATTTTTCATATTTTTGCGTAAGAAAAAAATAAATTTTTTAAAATTTTATTTTTCTTTTGAAACGCCTCCATTTTAGTTTTGGTTATGGGGACCACCCTAACTAGAAAACCCCCATTTTAATTTCAAGTGGTGGGGACCACCCGATCTGCTCATTAATGTGGGGTAGTCCCTTGGTCTCCTCCAATTTAACTTTGTCAACGTAATACAATTAATTGTGCCAATACAATACAATTAATTGTTCCCTTTAACTATGCAAACACAATAAAATTAATTGTGCCATTTAATTTTTCTATTGTAAATTAAATTGATAAACCTATTTTTATTTTTTGGCTCCTCATTTCCTCAGGGAAATCATTGGCGAGAAGGAAGCATGGTAGAACATTGCAGGAACTCTTTCAAAAATGAATAATGCCCTCTCCAATGAAGGAAATTGTTTAGAATCAATAATGGGGACGACACACGAGCCCAACTATTGAAGTGTGTTGCAGAAACAACGATCGTTGGCACCCCCATCACCTTCACCGACTTCTTCTCGTGACACATCCATCAAGAAATTGAGGTAGGTTTTGTTATTTATTTACCCATTTCCACATTCGTGGCGTTCATCTTGATTTAGGAACAATTATATTCTTATTTATTCAAGAGAAAATATGTTTGTTGTTACAGTTCTAACATGGAGGGTTTTGGCCAAACGAACATGACCCAACCTCTCAGCAACTTTTGTGGATTGTAGTGGTGTTAAATCAATGGTGATGTCTCAATATGAGTGAGAAAGTCTAAAGAATGTAGAATAGGCCACCAGGGGGAGCTCGGTGAAATGAGGAATGCCGCTGGTGACTTGTGATGGCGACCGACACCGGTGGGTCTAGAGAGCGGCAGATGACACTCTACCTGGCCGCAAAGACGGTGGTGGGCCACCGTGACCCCGGAGAAGGGTTGTGGCCCGTCGGCTGAGGTGGAGCGAGGTCGGCGGCCGAAGCACTGTCGGCCGCTGGATGGTGATGGTGGCGAACATTTGTGCCGGCCGACGTACAAGTGCTGTGGTGTAAGGCTGCGATGGTGACGATGGGGTGGTCGGCTCGCTGCCAGCCATTGGGGGTTGCGTGGCACGCGACCGCACCGTGGAGGAAGGTCGGCCGTCCGGCTAGCCGAGGGTCGTGCCAGTAGTCTGGGGCAGACCCTGTGGGAAAAACGGAACCCTGTAGGCCAGGTCGGACCCAGTGCGGAACCCGGGTGGAGTTCGGCCGGCTCGGCCCGATCGAGTCGGACCAGACCCGGAGCAACTTTGACCCTTTTCTCTATTTCTGCCATATCTTGAGCTATGAGAATCCATTTGACGAACTGTCTGTGGAACTTTAATCCTTGGATCATGATGGTCCTTTTGGTGTACCCCATTTGAGTTTGGGATAATTTTGGGGTATGGCTCGGTTGGATCAAACACATATCTAACCGGGCCCTCGAGACTAAAAGGCTAATAACATACAAACCGTGCATCAGATTAACGCACTGTATGTTGCATTGATACCATTATTACATGGCGGTCCATTGGGATACTTCTTCTTTGGACATTGTGATAGTTTTAGTATTGAGATGCGGCTTGAGAAACAGATCCTTATGGAATCACGCGAGCTTAGTGCGGGGACCCTGTAGCAGGCTGTAACATGATAAATGGATCCTATGTGGGTCTGTTCTTTGGGATCCTATTTGGGCCTATGATAGAGTGTCCCACTAGTAACACTCTAGGAAATCCATGTGGGACTACTCTAGGATCCTACATGGGTCGACTATACTAGGATCCTATGTGGGTCTAATGAAGTATGATCCTACGTGGGTCGGATGATTTAAGATCCTATGTGGGTCTGCCTCTTAACAGAGTAAGATGATTCAGTAGTTATATCAAATCATCTTTACTACCGTACCTATTTTATTCTTTGTGTGAAATGAGTCCTTACATTAATGTTAATATCTATTTGGTATTCATCTCTATGGCGTAACTTTGTAGTACTTACCTTTGTGGTAATACCTTTGGGATATTCTTCTATGTGGTGTACCTTTGTGGTACTTACCTTCGTGGTGATACCTTTGTGGTATTTTTCTGTGTGGCGTGCCTTTTTGGTACTTAAATTTGTGGTGATACCTATGTGTTATTCTTCTATGTGGTGTTACGTTTGTGTTACTTACCATTGTGTTGTTACCTTCGTGGTATTCATTCCTACGTGCAACAGTTGTACATTCGCTAAGAGTTGGGCCTTGTGTTTCCTCATGAATGAAATGGGTATACATGATAACTTAGGTAATATTATGGGAAGATACCTAAGTGGGGGTGTCAGATGTTTTCATGCATTGTGGTTTATCCTTTGTGGGTTTGGTGAGACCTTCGAGCGTATTGGGGTCCCTACTATGTATCGTTATACTCACCTTTGCGTGAACTATGCCCACACCATGTTGTGTTTGGTGCCGACTACAGACATCTCTAATAGAGGACGATAGTTCCATGAGTGGAGGTAGGTAGGAGGTGGACATTAGACGTGGAATACCACAAAGATGGACGTTTGAGAGCTGTACCTACCCTTCAGGTAGGGTCCTTGGTGGGATTTCACAAGATCTATTTCGGTTTACATGTACTTTTCATTTTTCTTATACTTTCCAATTGGGCATGTCTTCTGGCCCTTTTTTCTCACTGTACACACTCTTTTTACTATACAATTTACATAGGATCGTATGGTTTTGTGTTTTTGGATGCATGTTTTTATAGGTTATAAAGGCGAAGCCTTCCCAGCTTTTAGGAAATTCGACTTTCTGTGCATGTTGCCAGCACGAGGCCTAGAAAAGGCGGGCATGGGGAAGTCAAGGCATGAGCCCCGGGTTATGGGACATGAAAAAATGGTATCAGAGGAGTCGGTTCTACCATAGATCATTGGAATATGATATTTTTTTTGTAGTAATGTTAAGTGTAGTGAGTATGGTTATTAGTTTAGGGAATCCAATGTTGGTGTGATGGCTGACATATCCATACACAAAGACCCTGACATCTGATTTCTGACTCAGTGCATGAAAACACTAATTGCATGTGTGTTTTGAAAAGTTTTCATTGTGATCATTTAGATTAATATCTCTTGGTATAACATATTGATTGTGGTGCATTTGTTTCTTTTCATGATGGCTCCACGAAGATAGCCAGCTGGGGATCCAGGTAATGTACACGATGAAATCCCACTGAGCGACGAGGCCTCGGTACAGGACCCTTTATCAGTATAGGCACCTATAGAGGAACCAGCAGTACCATTACCTATTGGGACACTGATGCCAATAGCACCATCAGCGGAGGGTTCACACCTCTTGAGCGCGATGCACCGGTTCCAGCACCAGAGGCAACCTTGGTTCATGGGTGACATGGACCCACATGTGGCTAAGGATTGGTTGGTGGCTATGGTGAGACTCTTCCAACTGGTAGGGACACCAGCTTATCTCATGGGGATCTTTGCTTCCCATATTCTACATGAAGAAACACACAGATGGTGGAACATGATGCTCCATGATCACGACGAGGTGTCACTTCTCTAGGAAAACATTGAGATCATGTATCGGGCAATGTTTGTCCTATTAACCCTTCATGCAGTGCGCATACAGAAGATTCTTCATCTGGAGTAGAGCAGTAGGACAGTGGCTCAGTACTTAGTAATGTTCACTAACCTCTCGCACTACTCTAATAATATGGTGTGGGACCCATTCTCCAGGGCCTGAACCATTTAGCAGGGAATCAAGCGCGTGAATATGGCTTCAATAATTTGTCTCAGTATCCCGATGCAGATAGGGGTGTTATAGAGATCCATCTTAGTGGAGTTTTTTCCTACTGAGCAGTCACCAGTAGCGAGACCCACCACTGGGCATCATGTAGCGGAATCTCCCTCTACTTTTAGCAGACCAATGTCACTGAGGTCCAAGAGGACTTGACCTACAGGTGGACGACTGCAAGATTCAGGGTCGGTTGTGTTGGGCACCAGAGATAGAGCCAGTCGGGCAAGGAGTATACAATGTTACTCATGCGGAGGGCAGGGTCATATGCTTCGTGACTTCCCAACCCATAGTAAAAAGGATCGACAGACGATCGAATGACTTCCCAGGAAAAGAAAAATGTTTGACTGAGAAGGTATGGATGGAGAAGGTGGGCGTGGAAGAGGATCTGGTTGTGTAGCTAGCGGTGGGAGACGATTCAAGATGTTATAGCCACCACCACTAGATGGTCCACCCCGACCACAAGAAGCAGGTGGATAGTGGTGATCTCAGCTCGAGACAGTTGAGGCCTAGGGCCATGGCTCTCCAGAGATGATACAAGGTATGATATGTTTCTACACCACCATAGTTGTAGTACTTATAGACACTGGTTCCAGTCATTCTTTTATTGAAACATCCCCCATTTGGTGGTCGGAGATTCCAGTGGAGTCGTTGGCTAGATCCTTATGGCTAGATACTCTTACGGGATATGATTCGATGATTACACACCAGAGCCAGTAGTGTGAGCTAACTTTAGGAGGCGGGAGCTTCAGCAGAGATCTCCTAGTTGTGGCATTGAGGACTTATGATGTCATCTTAGGTATGGACTTGTTATCTATAGTCGATGCTCAGATAGACTATATTAGGCGCAATGTGTGGTGTGTCTGCACAGATGAGACTGGTTTTACCTTCACCAGCGAGAATGGATCCATTGCAGCAGATGATGGACTTACCCGAAGGAGAGTGTAGCTGATCACTCATCATTTGGCCAACCCTACACTTAGAGTAGTTGATGTAGAGAGTCTGACTAATCTTGTAGTGGTGGAAAAGAACACAGATTCTTTTACTGGTGATGTTCTGGGTCAAACTCCTCATAGAGAGGTGGACTTTTACATTCAATTGTACCCCGGGACGTCATCGATATTTACACCGGCATATTGAATGGCTACTGCAGAGCTTTGTGAGGTGCAGTTACACCGAGAGGTATTATAGGGGAATAGATTCATTTAACCCAGTGTTTCTCCTTGGGAATCCCTGATTTTTTTCGCCAAGAAGGAATATGGGAGTTTGAGTCATTAGGTTGACTATTGGTGCCTAAACCAGGTGAACATGAAGAACAATTACCCACTCCAAAGGATTTCCGACCTCTTTGGTCAATTGAAGGGAGAATGGTGGTTCCCAAAGATAGACCTCAAATAACGCAATCACCAGTCAGAATACGATATGAGGATGTGTAGAAGATGGCTTTCTTATTTCGGTATGGCCACAATGAGTTATTGGTTATGCCATTCGATGCGACCAATGCTCTAGCATATTTCATGCGACTCATGAACATGATCTTCCTGCCATACCTTGATCCCATTGTAGTAGTCTTCATCGATGACATTTGGATCTACTCGGATACCTAGGAGGAGAATGCCTATCATTTGTATATAGCTATGGACACACTCAGAGAGCACCATCTTTATGGTAATCTCTCAAATAGCCAGTTCCAGAGCAGAGAGGTTCACTTTCTGGGACATGTCATCTCAGAGGATGGGATTGCAGTGGATCCAGTAAAGATTGAGGTAGTACATTCTTGGGAGCCATCAAGGTGTGTGATGAATGTATGGAGTTTCCTGGGTTTGGACAAATAATACCAGAGGTTTGTGCCAAATTTTTACAGAGTTGCATCACCTTTATCAGCATTGATGAACAGGGAGAAACCCTTCATGTGGTCAGAGAGATGCCAGTAGTGTATTTAGGAGATGAGGCAAATACTGACATGTGCACCCATATTGAGGGTTCTAGAGGATGGCTTTGGGTACATAGTATACTGCGATGCATCAAGGACCTGACTCAGATGTGTCCTGATATAGGATCGAGTAGTTATCACTTATGGTTCTCGATATATGAGACAACATGATCAAAACAACAATACCCATGATGTTGTGTTAGTAGTAGTGGTCTTCACCTTGATGATGTGGCAACATTACTTGATGGTAGAACATTATATAGTATACTATGAACACAATAGTATTAGTTATATCTTCTCTCAAAAGGACCTGAACCTGAGACAATAAAGCTGGCTCGAGTTCCTCTAGGAGTATGAATTTGAGATAGTCTATAATCCTAGGTAGGGAAACATTGTAGAAAATTCACTCAACAGGATATCTGGTATATAGTTTCTAGGTGTGGATACAGAGCAGCTGTCCACTTTACAGATATCATTTGTGGAATGAGATGGAGAAGCTTTTATTCAATATCTTACAGTCACTTCCCCACATCTTCAGCATCTCAGGGAGGTGTAGCGTGGGGACACTGACTGTAAGGCTCGACGTGTTCAGATATCCAAAGTGCAGGCACCTGATAGATTCTCTAATGTTGTGGAGCACATCGTCCTCTTCTGAGGACATACCATGGTACCTGTGTCAATTCAAGAGAAAGTGTTTAGGGATTTCAACACATCCCCTCTAGAGGTACATCTAGGAGTGGAAAAGATGTACTAGGACCTCCAGTGACAGAATTGATGGCTGATAATGAAGAAATAAGTAGAAGAGTTTGTCTCTCGCTGCCTCACTTGTCAGCAAGTGAATGTGGAGAATCAGGAACCAGTTGACTTAGTTCTACATTTAGTGGTCTCAGAGTGGAAGAGGGATGGGATATTCATGGAAATCATGACATGAATTCCACGTTCATCCAGGGGTCATGATTCTATCTAGGTGATCGTCGACCGACTCAAATAGTCGGACCACTTCCTACTGATCAGAGATCAGGGTTCAGTAGAGAGCGTCAAATGCCTTTATGTGTAGGAGATTCTATGGAAACAGGGAGAACACTCGATGATTATCTCTGATCATGATGCATGTTTCACTTCCTAATTGTTGAAGGGGTTGGAGGATGCTTTCGGGATGCAACTTCGTTTGATCATCGTCTTCCATCCTCAGACAGATAGCCAGACTGAGCGGACTTTTCAGACCCTTGGTGACACCATGTGTTCATGCATCATCCACTTCATTCACAACTGGGAGGATCACTTTCCATTGTTGGATTTTTCCTAAAAAAACAACTAGTAATCAACCATTAGGATGGAACCTTTCAAAGTGTTGTACGACCGACATTGCAGATCGCCTTTGTGCTGGACTGACCTAGGGGAGTCAGCACTCATGGGACCAGATATGGTACATGCTACCTCGGAGATGGTGCAGATCATCCAGGAGTGAATGAAGACTGCACAGAGCAGGAATAATACATAAGCCGATAGGATATGGAGACCTCTAGAGTTTGAGTATAGTGACTAATTCTTTCTACGGGTCTCACCCCCATGAGGATTGCATTGATTTTTCTAGGGTGGAAAAATATCTTTGAGGATCATTAAACCCCTTCAGGTCCTCAACAGAGTTGGAAAGGTGGCTTACCGTATAGCACTTCCACCTCAGTTGCATCAGGTGCACGATGTTTTCCATGTTTCCCAGCTGAGGAGATATGTGCACGACCCTCACACATCATCGATTAGGGTGAGCTAGACCTCGACGATGGGGTGATGTTATGGAGGTTCCAGAGGAGATTGAGGATCGAGAGGAGAGAGTTATTCATGGGTGATCGATACCTTTTGTACATGTACGTTGGGATCATGAGAACCTCCAGGAGAGAACATGGGAGCGGGAGGCTCAGATACATTCTCAGTACTCCCACTTGTTCCCTTAGTATGAGTTGTGGATTACAAGGACACAAAGCACTGAGGAAGGGAGAATTTGAAGACAGAAAAATTCCATGTAATTTTTCTAATTTTATGGAATATTATGTGTTTTTCAAAATTGACAGTGTGTGATTCTAAGGCCCATTGGGCCTAGAATTGTTTTTCTGAGCATTTTTTAGGTGCGTTCAATAAACCTACGAGCAGGTTTTTGTAACTTTTGTACTGGTTCTCAGAATTGAATTCTAAGGGCACCGTTGAACTCACAGTGCTGATATTCGCTTAAGGATACTTTCACCTCTACCACAGTAGGTCGAGGGTAGAAGATAATTTTTTAGTGTTTCATGGAAGAAGAAAAATAAAATCTTGGACATTTTATTTTTATTTTGAAACCCATCTTTTTGAGTAATGGGGGTGGGGGCCGTGTAAACTAGAAAACCCCCATTTTGAATTCAAGTGTTGGGGACAACCCTAACCCCTATTTATTGTTTTGAAGTCCCTTGGATTACTCCCATTTAATTTTTTCAACACAATACAACTAATTGTGAAATTTAATTATGCCGACACAATACAATTAATTGTGCCATTTAATAGTGACAATGCAATACAATTAATTGTTCCATTTATTTGTTCCGACATAAATTAAATTGATAAACCAATTTTAATTTATTATATACTCATTTCCTTGGGGAAATCGTTGGAGAAAGAGAGGCTTGGGGAGAAATTTGGAGGAACTATTTCCCCAAAGATAAACTCCCTCTCCAATGAAGAACATAATTCAGAATCAAGAATGAGGACAACACATGAGCCCTACATCGGAAGCGTGTCGCGGAAGCGACGATCATTGTCACCCTCATTTCCTTCACTGACTTCTTATCGCAAAACCTCTATTGTGAAATTAATGTAGGGATTGTTTTTTACCCCTATCCGTTTTCTTTATGTTCATCTCGATTGAGGAAAATTTATATTCTTCTTGATTCAAGAGAAAATTAGTGGTTTGTTATCATTCAAACGTGAAGGGTTCAGGCCAAATGAACATGTCCTGACCTCTCCGCAACCTTTTTGGATTGTGGTGGATTTAAATCAGTGGCGATGTCTTGAGATGAGTGCAGAATTATACAGAATGAGGAACAGGACACCGAGGCACACCCGGTGACCCGAGCAACGTTGTCGGCGACCCATGCCGGTGATCGTTAGTGGTGGGGCTCAGAAGTTGTGACCGGAAGTCCAGATAGACGCTAAGATAGTGGCGGACCAACCGCACCGCCATAGATGGGCCATGACCAATCGGCCATGACAGAGAGAGGGTGGTGGCCGGCCGTGGTATGGTGGCGGCGGCACGCGTCTGTGCCACCCGACGTGTAGTGGTAACGACGGAAGTCCGCGACGAAGATGGGGGGAGGCTCGTTTCCAGCAGCCGGTGGTGGCACGGCACACAACCACACCATAGAGCAGGGTTTTCTATCCATCCATCCTTGGTCCGCACTCCGCAGGCCGAAACTAGGTCGGGCTGGGTCGGTCCGATCAGGTCGGACCGGACCCGAACCATCTTCGACCCATTTGTCTATTTCGGTCATATCTGGAGCTACGATGATCCATTTCATGAACCGTCTATGGAATCGTAATCCATGGATAAAGATGGTCATTTTGGTATACCCAATATGAGTTTCAGATAAAGTTGGGGTTTATCCATGTTGGATTGAACAAGAATCCAACCAGGCCGTCAGAACTAAAAGGCCAATAACTTACAGACCGGGTGTCTGACTGACGCACCGTCTATTGCGTCGAGACCCCTATTACATGACAATCTTTTGGGATAATTATTTTTGGGACTTTCTAGTAGTTGGTGAATCGACCTGTGGCTTGGGGAGTGGATCCTCCTTGAATCAAGCGAGATTAGTGCAAGAACCATGTACCTGGCTGTAACATGATAAAGGGATCCTATGTGGGTCTGTGCTTTGGGATCCTATATGGGCCTATGTTCGAGAATGCCACTTGGACTACTCTAGGAAATCAACATAGGATTACTATAAGATCTTACGTGGGTATGTTATACTAGGATCCTATGTGGGTCTGATGATTGACGATCGTACATGGGTCTGATGATTTAGGATACAACGTGGGTCTACCTATAAACAAAGTAACATGATTCAGTAGTTACATATAATCATCTCTACTAACGAACCTATGTTATACCGAGTGTGAGATGAGTCATTACCTTCATGGTAATTACTTTTCAGTATTCTTCTATGTGGCGTAGCTTTGTAGTACTTACCTACATGGAGATACCTTTGTGGGATTATTTAGGGTGTCATATCTTTCTGGTACTTACCTTCATGGTGATACCTTTGTGGTATTATTATTCATGGTGTACCTTTGTGGTACATAACATTATGGTGATACCTTCATGGTATTATTTTGTGTGGTGTTACCTTTGTGTTAATTACCATTGTGGTGTTATCGTCGTGGTATTCATTCCGATGTGGAACTGTTGTACATTGTCTTAGATTTGGGAATTGTGTTTCCTCATGAATGATTTGGGTATACTTGATAATAGAGGAATTTTTATATTCATATACATAAGTAGGGTTGTAAAATGTTTTCATGATTTTTGGTTTATCCTTTATGGGTATTGTGATACCTTCGAGGGTCTTGGGGTCCCTATTGACTGTCTTTATACTCACCCCTATAGAGGCTATGCCCGCACATTGTTGTGTATTGTGTAGACGACAGAAAACACTGACTGAGGATGAGAGTACCATGACTGGATGTACCTTGGAGATGGACATAAGACGAGGAGTACCAAAGAGGCGTTTTTTTGAGAGTTGTGCATACCCTTTATATAGGGTCATTGGTGGGAGTTCATAGGAGATGTTTCAGTTTATTTGTACATTTGAGTTTACTTATACTTTCCAGTTGGGCTTGTATTCATCCCCCTTTTTCATACTGTACACACTCTATTTACTGTACATTTTACATATGCTCGTATCATGTTGTGTGCATGGTTGTGTGTGTTTACATGTTATAAAGGAAATGTCTTCCCGGTTTTTATGCAATACACCATTCGGTGCTAGTCGCTAGCCCCTAGCCTATGGAAGGCGGGCATGGGGTAGTCATGATATGGGCCCCGAGGGATGGCTCGTGACACATAATTCCTAATTTATTCGATAAAAAACCAAAATAAAGTGGATAATCAAATAATACATGAATAAAAATTAAATAGATGTATCAATTATATATATATATATATATATATATATATATTATTTTAGCTTATCAAATTCCCCTACGGTTCTATAATTTCTTGTCCTAATGAACAAATAATTTCAACATGGATTCACGAATAAGTTCTTTTTAAAATAGGAAATATGAAGTATAATTACAAAAATAAACATATGTTTAAGTAGAAAAATTCAATCCACAATTATCAATAATCAATATACAATAATTCATGCCTCATAGTTCAATTATTTATCAAGAATATTAATTATTTTAATTAATATTTCATAATAATTACTTAAATTCTATACTCATTTTTAAATTTACCTCACATTAGATTATATTTATTAAATAATGGTAAAATGAAACTAGAGTTATTATCATAATTTGAATATATTATCCCATCATTAGGCATGAATATGTTCTTTTATCTCCCCTTTGTAGAGACAAATACAAAATCAATCCAGATGGGTTTATAAAAAAGGGTTCAAATGACTCTGAGTGTGGAGGGTGGAGGGTATAAAATTTAAATCAAGAATAAAAAGTGGGTAATATCTAATGTATAATTCATGAATGTTTTGAAAAATGATATGAAGTAACTCCTCTAATATCAAATGGTGTCCATTATCCATGGAGCTCATGTAGAACCATTTGTGTGAAATTTATGTATAAAAATGCACCATAATACATTTTTTTATTTTTTTTATTTTTCAAAAATTCATTGTTAGGCCATACAGTCATCCATCCCATAACAATATATGATCCATGAGAGGATTCATCTATCTGGAAAAGGTTATTTTTGAACTTCCTAATACACAACCCAATATCCCTTTCTTTCATTTTCCTTATATATATTTTTTCATGGAACATGACAAGTGTATATAGTCCAATGTAATCCTATAAGACATGATATTAGTAGTGAATGTTCCATAATACATTTTCTCATTAACAACATCCCATGTAAATCACCTGAAAACTATCCCAGACTTGTTAAAAGGATGGTTATGAATAATTCCAAGTGTGGTGTGAGAAGAGATAATTTCCTAGAAATGGATCCTTCATAAAAATGCCATTCATGGGTAATATGAGATATTGTCTGACAAATGTATGGTATATATAAGGAACAAGCCTTATAACATTACATAATATTGAATTAAACAAATAATTCACATTGAGGATCTTTTGAGGTTTAGAGTTTTATAGAATTAGGACATAACTATTACATCTCAATAGATTACAAGGTAGACACTTCAAAACACATTAAATTTTTTCATAAAATATAAACTCTTGAAAAAAGGTGTCATGTCTAGTTCCATGTTTTATACAACATGAATTTTCCATGATACTATCATTGACCCTATTCATCTTTAAGTCCTGTGAAAACATTTCAAAACTTGGGATGAGCATAAAAAGCTCAGTAATGATTATAAATCAATGAATGAAAGAATTTGTTCATAAATAAATACAAAACATGAAATATTTTACTTACCTCATGAAATGATAAGATTTATGAAAGACACCTAAAAATCGTAAATCATAAAGGTAACTTGTGGAATCCATATCATACTAAAATAGTAGCTATCACAACTACATATGGAGTAACTTTGGAATACCCATCAAAGTATATTCCCTAAATCTCTTCGTAGAAACGTTCACGTTTACCTCTGCCACATTACCCAATGAATTAGAGAGCTATCCTGGGATCACCCACCCTAGGTTTATCATAGAACCATCCGTATACGTAAATAATTCACAAGAACCATAACATGATCATAACACATAACATAAGCATAAAGGAAAGATAACATTTCCACATTGCAATAATAAAATATCATTTAAATATATTGAAATAATAAATCCATTCTCAAAATCATTTTTAGTACCAAAATATGTAAAAAGAGTATATGGTATTTTTTTTCCTTTTAAAAACATTCCGACTTGTCAAGGAAGCTAAAGATCAAATAATACTCGCGGCGGTGGAAAGGTCGTTGTCACTGCGTACGTAAAAAAAATTACATTTTGTTTTTTAGTAAAAAGAATATTATAAAAATATTCCCTTTGAAATTAATGAAAAGTAAAAGGTGTTTATACAACATATAAAAAGAAATCGTGTATTAAAACAAAATATGCCTTAATGAAAGGAGATTGAGTCGAAGTCCCTTACCTCATGTCTAACTTGACCCGGTCGTTCTTTAATCTCTGGAATAATAATCTAAATTTAATTTCTACTTGCTTAATAACCTTTTTCAAGTTAATTATTCCTTTTGTACCAGTTATTACCATGTTATTAACATTGTTTAATAATTTATGTTAATAATGGTCGTTTTGTCGATATTTGGTACTTGAGTCAAAAATGAACACCTTATATTTACAAGTTGTCCATGTGGTCAATATTCCATTATATCCAGAATGGTATTAATTATTTAGATATCATATATATCATATATATCCAATATATACATGTATTTATAATAGTACATAACATTTGGAGGTATGAAATGAAATGCACCGTTCATGGAGACGGTAAGTCGTACGTACACATGAACGCAACTTTCATTTCTATTTCTTATTTTAATGGAATTAAAACATAAAGATACATGATTATATTATAATTCCATTATAATACCATATATAATATCTTTATCTCCATCCTTTATACATCCCACATAAGGCATTAACGAATCACATCACTTTGAGGGAGCGGTAGTCCGTACTTCCTCAAATGTGATTATCGTATTTATCCACTACGGAAACCATAAAGATGTGATATAGTTGGGAATTACAGAAGCATAAAAAAATCATAAACAAAATATATATCATATATATATATATATACAGTTCCATCATAATGGCCACCATGAGAGTCGGTAATATGTAATTGAATAATCATCGTTTTGTGAGGTGTTAGTTTTCCATCCACAAAAACATTATGTTGTTCACCCATTAGATATAGGTGTGTGTAAGTGTAGTTCGAATAAATATCATAAAAATATACTAGTATATTTTGGATACTGTTTTTGTAACAAAATGAAGGATTAAAAAGAGTTTAAGGGATGGAGAAGTAAAATAAAAGAAAACAATTTAAGAGAAACTGTAACCATTAATTTGGTTAACTCCCTTTGGTTTTATCCAATGGATTCCTTGAAGTGCCTTCTTCCTAAGGTAAGGATTCTAGGGGGAGTAGAGGGATGTAGGGAGCATAATTGGGTAGAGTTTGGACGAGCCAAATGGCTATAGAGGTGTGAGGAATTGGTTATAAGTGGTCACTTTTTATAAGGGAGAGGAGGGGCTCTTTATGAAAGTGGGAAAATATTATTTTATTATAAAATTATATTAGAATTGAAAAGTTCAAAAAATCATTTAGTTCGAAGATAAGAGGAATAATTTTAGAAATAAAAGTATACAATAAAAATTGGACATGTTTTGGAAAATATTTTAATCATTATAATCTTATTTATTTAAATCATTTATTTATGAGGTAAATATTGCATCATTACTGTGTCATAAATAATTTAATTTGTTTGATGTCTAAAAATTATAAAAAAATAACCATGATGTAGGAAATAATTTTATATTTCCGATTAATATTTATAGTCGAAAATATAATTTATATAATCCCTTCAAAAAATTAATTTAATAAAAGATATTTGTTTTTGTCATTTTTCCTTTACTTTATGTTAATTAATATAAATTGTCATTATTACTCCCAAATGGCTCAATGGGGTCCCAAAATCGACCCAAAGATTCCCCTGGTTGTAAATGTCACAACCAATAATGTTTGTACAAGTGTTAACTTAATTTTTAATTATTGTAATATTCTTTTAACCTTGAATTACCCTATTTACCTTTAACCGTGGTAAATAAAAGTCAAAGGTTACTATTCACCAAAAAAATTAATCATAATGATCATCATTTTACTTATTGATAATAACCATGTATGTCATATTTTTTAAATTAAATTCACAGAAGTGGTAAAATTTCATTTAAATGAAAAATTCAGTTTTTTTAACTACAACTAAGTGGTTTCCCTATTCATAAAACAATTTATGTTTTTTAGAAAAATTCCAAAAAATCAGCCTAAGCTATATTTGATATACTGAATTCATAAATGATGTCTACTTTTCCAAATTCAAAACATATAAGTGGAATTAGATTATTTTAAAATTAATGTCTGTTATCAAAACAAATAATGTGTTTTTAAGAAACAATAACTATCAAAAGATTGATACATGTTTTTGACAAATTTCATAGAGAAATTAATTACAATGACCAAAATTGGATTAAATGGTAAAAACATATTTTAATTTCACTTTAAAAACAATGAAAATGATAACCAAATAATATAAATAAATTAGATTAAAAGGAAGTTTTGAATTAAAATACACTATTTTCACTATTCATTATGAAATGAACTTTATCAGAAAAATACCAAAAAAATTACCCAAAGTAAAATTTGATGTCTTCATTCTAATTAAGGATTTTATTTGGTCAATTAGAATGTATTAAAGTGACCAAAACATGATTTAAAAAGGGTTCACCATTAAAAGGTGATAAATCGACCTTTTAATGTAAATTAGGCTTAAAATAATATTCATTCAAATTTTAAGACTCTAACATTTATTGGATAAATGAAAATACATTTAACAAACATGTATAATCATAATGTAGTTAGTTTTATTCATTCCATACAATACAAATTTTAGGAGATAACTACCATTTTAAATAATAATATTATATTATTAGTGTGCAACATAAGTTTTCAAAGAAACCTGTTGTTGTGTATCGGGTACAGTATTGAACATAGAATCCATTTTAAAGTAAAATTAATATTTAATTCACAAATATTAATAAATATAAAAATATATTATTCTTCATTTACCTCGGATGTTACATCCTTCCCCCCTTTTGGTAATTCCCTCCTCGGAATTTTTATTAACTTATCAAAATAAGTGGGGGTATTTATCCCTCATAGAATTTTCAGATTCCCACATGGCCTCTTCAACCATATGGTTTTCCCACAAAACGTTTACCCGGTGAATCACCTTATTCCGCAACACTTTCTCTCTACCATCAAGAATCTGAACTGTTTGTTCTTCATAAGAGAGATTCTCTTCCAACTAAACTACCTCTAGGCTCAAAATATGAGATGGATCTGGCATATGATTTCTCAGCATTGAAACATGAAAAACATTGTGTACCTGGGATAATCATGGAGGTAAATCCACTCTGTATGAAAGTAATCCAACATTCACAAGAATTTGATAAGGTCCATGGAACCTCAGACTCAAATTTCCCTTCTTACCAAAACACATCAAACTATTCCATAGATAAACTTTGAGAAAAATATGATCACCTACCTCAAAAGAAAGATCCTTCCTCCAGTTATCGGCACAACTTTTCTGTCTGATCTAAGCTGTTCTCATGTGCTTCTGAATCAACTGAACTTTCTCTGCCCTCTCTTCTACCAATTCTGGTCCCATAAGTTTCCTTTCACCTACCTCATCCCAAAAAGCTGGAGTTTGAAAACGCTTTCCATATAATTCCTGAAATGGATCCATATGAATACTAGAATGAAAGTTGTTATTATAAGAAAATTAAACCAAAGAATGATGTTGGTCCCAACATCCCTAGTGTTCCAGTGAACAAGCACGTAACATATCTTCCAATGTCTAAATTGTTCATTCTGATTTCCCATCTAATTGAGGATGATAAGCTATACTAAAATTTAATTCAGTACCCAACGACTTCTAATGGCCTTTCCAAATGTTAGAAGTAAACTAGGGATCAATATCAGATACAATGGAGAGGGGAAATCCATAAAACCTGACTATTTATTTAACATACAATCGAGAAAGTTGATCTAAACACAATGTATCTCGAATAGGAAAGAAATGAATAGATTTAGTCAATTTATCAACTATAACAAAGATTAAATTATTACCTTCAGATGTCTTGGGTAATCCCACAACAAAGTCCATGGATATATTTTCCCATTTCCACTCTGGCTCCGGTAGAGGCTAAAGAATCCCTTTCGTTGATTGCCGCTCTACTTTAACCTGCTGACAAGTTAAACACATTACAGTAAAATCAGATATAATTATTTTCATTCCATCACACCAGTAATACTCCCGAATATCTCTGTACATCATTTTATTACCCAAATAAAATGAAAAAGGAGAACTATGAGCTAAACATAAAAACTCATTCATAAGCTATGAATCACAAGGCACACATAATCTCTTCCCAAACCTCAAAACACAATCATTATCATTGTAAAATTTAAGAAACTTACCCTTCTGAACCAACTCTACCTTTTTCTGTAACTCACTATCTTCCTTTTGTGCTTGCTTAATTATGTCTGATAGAGATGTTCTCACTAACACCTGATACAAAATAGATGAACTTACTCCACCAACAACATCTATTCCAAATTTCATCAAATAAAAAAATAAAGGATCTCGTTCCAATCATAGCATGGCTAATGAAACATTTCTTTTTCAATTGAAAGCATCGACAACTTTATTTACTGTTCCTGGATGGTAATGGATCAGGAAATTATAATCCTTGATTAATTCTAGCCATCTCCTCTGTCTCATGTTAAATTATTTCTATGTGAAAATATACATTAAACTTTTGTGATCAGTATATATTTCAAACTTCACTCCATAGAAATGATGCCTCTAAATTTTTAAAGAAAAAACAACAGATGCTAATTCCAAATCATGTGTAGGGTAATTTAAATCATGTGGTTTCAACAGATGTGAAGCATAAACAATTACCTAATCATTCTTCATTAGGATACAACCAAGTCCTTTTAATGAAGAATCAATGTAGATAACAAACTCACCATTTCTGGATGATAGTGTGAAAACTTGAGCATTCACCAATCTTCTTTACAATTCCTAAAAAAACCATCACATTCTTTTGTCCAGATGAACATAACACCATTTCTAGTTATCATTGTCAGTGGACTAGATAACCGTGTAAAATTTTCAATGAACCACCGATAATACTCTGCCAAACCATGAAAAATACGGATCTTAGTTATATTTTTGGGTCTTGGCCATTCTTCAACAACTTTTGTTTTAGCAGGATCAACAGTTCTGCCAGTTTTTTAAACAATGTGACCATGGGAAGAAATTTTTTGTAACCAAAACTCAAACTTTTTGAATTTACCATAATGTTTCTTTTATTTTAAGCTTTTCAAGAAAACCCTTAAATGAATTTCATGTTCCTCGTTACTTTTGGAATAATCCAAAATTTCATCATTAAAAACAACCAACATTTTCCACATGAGTCAACTGAGCCATCACTGTAACAAACTTTTTAATTCTGATTTTGACCATCTCAGGATACTAATTTGAAAGGTCATTTCCCTCTGTATTCCTTCCTAAAAAAGATTCTCTATTTCCTCTATGAAAACCCATTCTTGACACAAAAAAATCTTAGGCAAAGAAACATGGTAATATGTAAATTATATATGATTTCAATATTAACATAAATTATTTAATGGATATTAATATAACAAAACCCTAACTCCTAAAGTTGTATAAACCAACCTATGATACCAACTATAAGGAACCGGACATAAAACATTACATAATATTTAATTAAACAAATAATTCACATTGATAATATTTTCAGGATTAGAGTTTTAGAGAATTAAGACATAACTATTACATCTCAAAAGATAACAAGGAAGACACTTTTACGCAGTTTCCATTTTTTGTAAAATAAATACTCTTGAAAAAATGTTTCTTGTCTAGTTCCATGTTTTAGACAGCATGAATTTTATTTGATCCCAACCTTGACCCTATTCATATTTTTGTGCCGTGAAAACATTTCAACACTTGTGATGAGCATAAAAATCTCAGTAAAAGTTATAAATAAAATAATGAAAAAATTTGTTAAAAAATACATAAAAACATGAAATCATTTACTTACTTCATGAAATCATACGATTTATGAAAGAAACATAGAAATCATAAATCATAATAGTAACTTGTAGCATCCATATCTTACTTACATTTTAGCTATCACAACTACATAAAGAGTTAATTTTGGAATACCCATCACAGTATACTCTGTAAATCTCTTAGGAGAAACATTAACATTTACCTCTATCACATTACCCAATGCATTGGAGATCTATCTTGGTCTCACTGTCACGAACCAGATCTGGTCGCCACCATTAACGGCACCAAACCTGGCCCGTGGCAAGGCCCGAAGGGCATTCCCTATCCCCACGGGCTGGCACAAGTGCCCGGGTATAAAACAATATGATTTGGGAACGATTTACCCGAGTATGAAAGCATAAAACAAATAAAACAATCAATGATAAGAATCTGAAATTTCCATGCTAAACCATTCTTAACAAAACCAGATCTGAATACATATGTTTAAAGACACAAAAATTGGTCCAAATAAAAATAATGACAACATCAAGACATCCCCATGGACTCCACAAGACAAGGGGATCATCACACGCAATCCATCCCCGCAACTCCGCCCCAAAGATGGGTACTAACATCCCGAACCGCCATCACCCTTAGCCTTCCCTTTACCTGAGTCAAGCATAAGCAGGTCTACTTACACCCAAGGGGTGTAAGTAGGGTGTGAGCCTAAGCCCAATAGGATACCACCAGTTGATTCCAAAGAGTATGCAATACAATGTGAACAAAACAAGCAATTTTAATACACAAGGTGAAACAGTGTTAAAATTCAAAGAAATGCAACTTTCAAATGAAAACAGTTTTCAATTAGAGAATTTCAGAATGTTAGCACATTAAATAGACATGTGAGATACTGTAATGTACTGCCAAAAACAACCCATAACAAGGGTAAATACCACAAATTCTATGAGCATCAAAATCAGGAACACCCCTAAGCACTAGGTTGTCTCGGGCCCTATGTACCTCGTACCTCGGTGTAGAGTAACCATAGAAAAATCCGTTCTCGTGCACGAGCCACTAGTAGGGAACATACCCATAACCTAGTGGTCCCCAATCATCATCCAAATAGTTTAGTTAGAGTTGTCGTTATCCAGATGCTAAGTGGAACAGGGACAAAACCCATCCGATCCACTAGCCGTACTAGTACAAATCCGCCCCACCTAAGTACCCGGGCTTCCCCTTTTGTGCTCAAACAATTTTAGCAAACAACACACATCCATTTTCATATAAAATATCACTACTGGTCACAAACAAATTGTACAGTAGCTACACACATTTTATACCATTTAAAACACACAATAAAATAATTTTATTTCCAATAAAACAACCTCTCAAAACATCACATTGTTTTTCACCCAAAGCTCTTTATGATATCCACCTTTCACACTATGATAACACTTGTAAGATATTAAAACCAAATTTCAGTTCATAACCCTTTAATGAAACCAAAAATTCAGTTATGGGGCATCCCAAAATGAACCAATAAATGATTTGAATGGAAAACCCTCAATTTCACCAAAAATTGGAACTTAAAATTCATTTGCATTATAAATGCAACTAAAACCAATTTTTACAGAAACATTCAAGTGACATAAACATTAGAGTACCATGAAAAACAGCAAGCTAATTCACAAAGATTGCACACACAATGGAATCACCTACCAAATTAACAAAACCCCTTGAATCTCCGTGCGAAATCAAATCGCACCCCCGCCGCACCAAGAGAGAACTAGATCAAACCTAAAACCACACAAATTGGCCAAGAAAACCCAAAGTTAAACCCTAGGTTCGAAATCCTAGTTTCTGGACATTAGTAAACTCAATTATAACCGAATAAACCCTAAGAACAAAGAGTTAAACCCAAAGTAATTTGAAAGAGGAAAGAAAAGGGCTCATTTACTTGAAGTATCTTGAAGTAATCACTCCAAAACTCCAGTATCTGAAATTTAAAAGATCCCAAATTTAGGGTACGTTCGAACAAGATGTATTATCTCATTTAGGAACTGGAATGGAGGAAAAAGACTGAGAATTGAGAGATTTATGAAGGAAATACTTTACCTCTTCAAATCTGGGCGATTTGAGGAACCCTATGAAGATCGGCACAAAATCGCGATTCTACAGAGCTCCAAATGGGTGGGAGAGAGTTCAGGCGCGCGGCTGGGTTACTTGGGCTTGAGTGAGACTTGGAATCACCGAAAAAGCCCAAATAATGAATAAGTTATAACAAAATCAAATTTTATTTTTAAAACAGGAATTGGGCTTTCGGGCAGGCCCAACCCCTTAGACAAAAACCCAAATAACCCCTGGTTATGAACTTCTAAAAGCTCCAAATTACCTTGGTGGTGTTAATAGGTTAGGGTAGGTCAATTAGGAATTTGAATGGATGAAAAATATTGAAAAATGAAAAAGTTATAAAAGATACAAAATTTATTTTTTAATCTGGAATTGGGCTCACGGCTTGGCCCAATTCATGAATACTCATCTATTCCTCCCTAAAACCTAGGGAAACCCCCAAAACAAAGAAATGATGTAAATTAAATGAAAAATACCTTTAAAATATGTCTTGTATGTGACAATTCTCCCCACCATGAAGGACTTTCCGCCCCGGAAAGTCAACATGAATCTCGGTTGGAAAATAAGAATGGGTACTCTTCCTTGACCCATGACTTTCGCTCCCATGTCTCATGTGTATCATTCCCATGCTGCCATAAAATCCGGACTAAAGGAATAGACTTTCCTCGAAGTATCTTCTCCTGGGAGTCCACTATTTTCACCGGCCTCTCAACGATAGACAAGTCAGGCTCTATCTCTAGTTCTTCCCAACTCAACACATGGGATGGATCTGGATTGTATTTCTTCAACTGGGAGACGTGGAAGACATCATGGATAGATGTCAACTGAGAAGGTAAGGCCAACCTGTATGCCACCTTACCAATACGCTCAGTGATCTCAAAGGGTCCGACATACCGTGGCATCAACTTACCTTGCTTTCCCAATCGACGATGGCCCAGACGAGGGGCCACTTTTAAGAATACCCTGTCACCCACAGAAAACTCTAGGTCTCGACGCCTCCGGTCAGCATAAGATTTATGACGACTCTGAGCTGTCAATAAGCGCTTCCTGATCAATTTGACCTTCTCAGAAGTCTCCTCCACAAGGCTCGGCCCCAATAGTGAAGTCTCTCCTACCTCAGCCCAACATAGGGGGGACCGACATGGCCGACCATAGAGCGCCTCAAAAGGGGCCATTCGAATTGAGGATTGGTAACTATTATTATAAGCAAACTCAACCAATCCCAAATGGCTATCCCAAGAACCTCCAAAGTCCAAGACACATGCACGAAGCATGTCCTCCAAAATCTGATTCGCCCGCTCTGTCTGACCATCCGTCTGAGGGTGGTACGACGTGCTCATCTTAATCTGAGAGCCCAAGGCCTTTTGAAGGCCTTCCCAAAATCGAGAAGTGAAGCGGGGGTCTCTATCCGAGACAATAGCTGATGGTACACCATGGAGTCTCACAACCTCCTGAAGATACAAAAGGCCCAACTCATCCACTTTAGATGTGTCTCTGATCGGAATGAAGTGGGCTGATTTGGTCAGACGATCAATCACCACCCAAATGGAATTCTTACCCCGAGGTGTACGAGGTAAGCCAACAATGAAGTCCATGGCAACCTCGTCCCACTTCCAGGTAGGAATGGGTAATGGCTGGAGCAAACCGGAGGGCCTTTGGTGCTCTGCTTTCACCTGCTGGCATGTGTAGCATCTCGAAACAAAGTCTGCTATGTCTCGTCTCATACCAGGCCACCAAAAATGCCGACGGACATCATAATACATCTTAGTGGCACCTGGATGGACAGCCCACTGAGACTGGTGGCTATCATGCATCACCACCTTCCGTAGAGATAATGGCACTACTGAACGGCCCTTGAAGCACAAGATGCCCTCGGGAGATGACGACCAATCAGAGGATGTCTCCCCACCATGAAGGAACTTCTTAGACCGCTGACAAAGATCATCACTGGGCTGTTCCTGCTGAATCAACTCTAATAGAGAAGGAGTCAACTGGACACTCGCCAAGAATGCCCCTCCACTGTGTTCCCTAGCCTCCACATGCATTTGAGAAAAGAGCCCCATCAATGCCCACTCATCACTAGACTTCCTCAAAGCCTGCACTGGAACTCTTCGGCTCAAAGCATCGGCCACTACATTACCCTTGCCTGGGGTATAGACAATGTCAAAGTCAAACCCCTGCAAGTACTCGATCCAGCGACGTTGCCTCAAGTTGAGGTCCTTCTGCGAGAAGATATAAGCCAAGCTTTTGTGATCAGAGTAGACCACAAACTTCTCGCCAAAGAGGTAGTGACGCCATGTCTTCAAAGCATGCATCACCGCTGCCAACTCCAAGTCATGGGTAGGGTAGTTCTTTTCATGTGGTCGGAGTTGGCGAGAGCCATAAGCCACCACGTGATCATCTTGCATAAGCACGCACCCAAGACCCATACCTGAAGCATCACAATAAACCACATAACCCTTCCCAGCCTCAGGCAAAATCAGCACAGGGGCGGTAGTCAACCGTCTCTTCAGCTCCTCGAATGATGCTTGACATTCTGGACCCCATACAAACTTCACCCCTTTCCGGGTGAGCGCAGTCATTGGTGATGCAAGCCGAGAGAAATCCCGAACGAATCGCCTGTAGTAACCAGCCAGGCCAAGGAAACTCCTGATCTCGAACACATTCTTCGGCTGCTCCCATGACATAACCGCACTAATTTTCTCAGGGTCCACTGAAACTCCGTGCTCTGAGATCACATGCCCCAGAAATCTCACCTCTCTGATCCAGAAGGTGCACTTTGACAACTTTGCATAGAGGCGGTGATCCCGTAATGTACCTAAAACGATCCTCAAGTGATGTTCGTGTTCCTCCTCAGAGCTAGAGTATACCAGAATATCATCCACGAACACCACAATAAAGGAATCGAGATACTGATGAAACACCCTATTCATAAGTGCCATAAAGACTGCTGGAGCATTGGTCAATCCGAAGGGCATGACCAAATACTCAAAGTGGCCGTACCTGCACCGAAAGGCTGTCTTTGGGATATCTGACTCCTTCACCCTGAGTTGATGATACCCTGAACGCAGGTCTATCTTTGAGAACCACTTTGCTCCCTTCAACTGGTCAAACAAATCATCTATTCTGGGCAAAGGGTATTTGTTTTTAATTGTTACCTTATTCAGCTTCCGGTAATCAATGCACAACCGGAGGGATCCATCAGCCTTTTTTGCAAACAACACAGGAGCGGCCCAAGGAGAGACGCTCGGGCGAATGAATCCTTTGGATTCTAAGTCGTCCAGCTGTATCTTTAATTCCCTCAACTCGGTGGGGGCCATGCGATAGGAGGGAAGAGATATCGGCTGTGTTCCCGGCGCCAGATCAATCGAAAACTCCACATCCCGCTCCGGGGGCAAACCAGAAAAATCATCAGGGAATACCTCAGGAAACTCATTCACTACATGAGGTAGTGCACCTTCAGGGGAAAGACCATCCTCTAGCACAATCGAAGATAACTGGAAGATAACACTTCCCAACTCTGGGAGTGGAGGCCCTGCGCGACCTGACCGAGGATCCCATTCACCATGAAAAACCTGACGACTCCCGTCAGGTGCCGTGAAACTCACACGCCTTCTGTAGCAGTCGATGTGTGCCTGGAAGTGAACTAGCCAATCCATCCCGAGTATGACATCAAAAAGGTCCATATCTAAGACCATAAGGTCCCACTCCATCTCGACCCCTGATACAGAAAGTGCACATGAGGGGCACCTCAGGCCCTGCTCCTTCTTCTTTCCCAATGGTGTCACCAACTCCATCGCAAAAGACATCAACTCAGTTGGCAAATTCAGCATGTCCACGAAATGTCCAGAAATGAATGAAACAGAGGCACCAGTATCAAAAAGAGCAGTAGCTAAAGAAGATGCGATCAGAACGGTACCTCGAACTGTCGACGGTCCCGCCTCTGATCCTGCTGGTGACTGATCCACTGCATGGAGATGTCCAGTATCTGCCTGAGGACGACCGCTAGTATGTCGTTGTGCCCTGAACTGGCTCTGCCCATAAGATGATCCAGCCCTACCACCACGACCACCAAATCGAGATCCCCCAGTCCTTGATGGCTCGGACTGTGCTGGCACTCCTTTTGAAGCCACTGAACCAACCCCACTCGGAAGTGGACGTTCCACACCACAAAAACGCTGCAAATGCCCCATACCTCCACACTGGAAACAAGGCTTCGGAGGAAGTGGACATGCTGGTCGGATATGCCCAGGCCTCCCACATTGGTGGCACACGACCGATCTTGCATCAGAAGCAGCAGAAGAAAACTGCCTGGAAGAGTGGCCTGAACTGCCCCCTCCTTTCTTCACATGATCCTCCCGCTTCCTTTTCTTCTCTGAGGAGCTACCACTTCCCACTGCTGATACTGAACCATAGAAACCAGCCCTGCCTTTCCTATCAATCTCCACCATGCACGCTCGATCAACAACCTCAGCATAGGTCCTCAGCTTAAACAAGAACACCTGGGAGTATATCTCTGGTCGCAAGCCTTTCTCAAACCTCTGGGCCTTCGCTTGTTCATTAGAGACAATTTCTGGAGCATACCGAACCAATTCAGCGAAACGGTTGGCATACTCCATCACAGATAGATTCCCCTGAACAAGTTCCATGAACTCTCTAGACCTGGCATAAGCCAACACCTCAGGGCAATACTGTTCATTGAAGACAACCTTGAAATCTCTCCAGTGCATCTGATCATTCTTCCCAGATTGAAGCACTGACTCCCACCATTTACGGCTGGGACCCTCCAACAGAAAGGAGGCACACTTCACCCTGAGCTCCTCGGGTGTTTCCAGGAACTCAAACATACGCTCGATCTTCTCGAGCCATTCTTCTGCTTCCTGGGGTTCTGAGCTTCCTCGAAAGGTTGGAGGCTTATTTTTCAGGAACTCCTGGGCCTTGTCCTTTCTAGGACCAGTATAATCCTCTATAACAGGAGCTGGAGCTGGAGCTGGTCCATATCCTAGAGCCTGGACAGCCCGGACCACGGCCTCGACTAGCCTCTGATCAATCGGCGTGGGAGAACTCTCTCCAGCTTCCTCCTGTGGGTGCGTTGGAGCTTTCCGGGGAGGCATGTTGCTACAAAATGCAACAGTCACAAAACAATGGTCAATACCACAATTCTGAAAATTGTAATCAAATACATCAAATATAAGCAAACTAAACACATTCTTGTAATAAAAGAAACAACTACTCCACATCTGCCTGATGTCCACATGTGGTCTGCAGCCCACACGTCTCACCTGGAAGTGAAGTAAATCAGTAAATTCCAACATCCTCTGGTGACTCAAGGTCTGCCATGAGAGGTGCGGGCCAGGCACCCTACTCACAACCAATACCCCGAGCCCCGACAGTCCTAGCTCCTGTCTATCCCGACTCATGTCAAAATAACAATATAACCCAAAAACATTAACCTCCTCTGATACCATTTTGTCACGAACCAGATCTGGTCGCCACCATTAACGGCACCAAACCTGGCCCGTGGCAAGGCCCGAAGGGAATTCCCTATCCCCACGGGCTGGCACAAGTGCCCGGGTATAAAACAATATGATTTGGGAACGATTTACCCGAGTATGAAAGCATAAAACAAATAAAACAATCAATGATAAGAATCTGAAATTTCCATGCTAAACCATTCTTAACAAAACCAGATCTGAATACATATGTTTAAAGACACAAAAATTGGTCCAAATAAAAATAATGACAACATCAAGACATCCCCATGGACTCCACAAGACAAGGGGATCATCACACGCAATCCATCCCCGCAACTCCGCCCCAAAGATGGGTACTAACATCCCGAACCGCCATCACCCTTAGCCTTCCCTTTACCTGAGTCAAGCATAAGCAGGTCTACTTACACCCAAGGGGTGTAAGTAGGGTGTGAGCCTAAGCCCAATAGGATACCACCAGTTGATTCCAAAGAGTATGCAATACAATGTGAACAAAACAAGCAATTTTAATACACAAGGTGAAACAGTGTTAAAATTCAAAGAAATGCAACTTTCAAATGAAAACAGTTTTCAATTAGAGAATTTCAGAATGTTAGCACATTAAATAGACATGTGAGATACTGTAATGTACTGCCAAAAACAACCCATAACAAGGGTAAATACCACAAATTCTATGAGCATCAAAATCAGGAACACCCCTAAGCACTAGGTTGTCTCGGGCCCTATGTACCTCGTACCTCGGTGTAGAGTAACCATAGAAAAATCCGTTCTCGTGCACGAGCCACTAGTAGGGAACATACCCATAACCTAGTGGTCCCCAATCATCATCCAAATAGTTTAGTTAGAGTTGTCGTTATCCAGATGCTAAGTGGAACAGGGACAAAACCCATCCGATCCACTAGCCGTACTAGTACAAATCCGCCCCACCTAAGTACCCGGGCTTCCCCTTTTGTGCTCAAACAATTTTAGCAAACAACACACATCCATTTTCATATAAAATATCACTACTGGTCACAAACAAATTGTACAGTAGCTACACACATTTTATACCATTTAAAACACACAATAAAATAATTTTATTTCCAATAAAACAACCTCTCAAAACATCACATTGTTTTTCACCCAAAGCTCTTTATGATATCCACCTTTCACACTATGATAACACTTGTAAGATATTAAAACCAAATTTCAGTTCATAACCCTTTAATGAAACCAAAAATTCAGTTATGGGGCATCCCAAAATGAACCAATAAATGATTTGAATGGAAAACCCTCAATTTCACCAAAAATTGGAACTTAAAATTCATTTGCATTATAAATGCAACTAAAACCAATTTTTACAGAAACATTCAAGTGACATAAACATTAGAGTACCATGAAAAACAGCAAGCTAATTCACAAAGATTGCACACACAATGGAATCACCTACCAAATTAACAAAACCCCTTGAATCTCCGTGCGAAATCAAATCGCACCCCCGCCGCACCAAGAGAGAACTAGATCAAACCTAAAACCACACAAATTGGCCAAGAAAACCCAAAGTTAAACCCTAGGTTCGAAATCCTAGTTTCTGGACATTAGTAAACTCAATTATAACCGAATAAACCCTAAGAACAAAGAGTTAAACCCAAAGTAATTTGAAAGAGGAAAGAAAAGGGCTCATTTACTTGAAGTATCTTGAAGTAATCACTCCAAAACTCCAGTATCTGAAATTTAAAAGATCCCAAATTTAGGGTACGTTCGAACAAGATGTATTATCTCATTTAGGAACTGGAATGGAGGAAAAAGACTGAGAATTGAGAGATTTATGAAGGAAATACTTTACCTCTTCAAATCTGGGCGATTTGAGGAACCCTATGAAGATCGGCACAAAATCGCGATTCTACAGAGCTCCAAATGGGTGGGAGAGAGTTCAGGCGCGCGGCTGGGTTACTTGGTCTTGAGTGAGACTTGGAATCACCGAAAAAGCCCAAATAATGAATAAGTTATAACAAAATCAAATTTTATTTTTAAAACAGGAATTGGGCTTTCGGGCAGGCCCAACCCCTTAGACAAAAACCCAAATAACCCCTGGTTATGAACTTCTAAAAGCTCCAAATTACCTTGGTGGTGTTAATAGGTTAGGGTAGGTCAATTAGGAATTTGAATGGATGAAAAATATTGAAAAATGAAAAAGTTATAAAAGATACAAAATTTATTTTTTAATCTGGAATTGGGCTCACGGCTTGGCCCAATTCATGAATACTCATCTATTCCTCCCTAAAACCTAGGGAAACCCCCAAAACAAAGAAATGATGTAAATTAAATGAAAAATACCTTTAAAATATGTCTTGTATGTGACACTCACACACCTTATGTTTATCACAGAACCACCCGTATATGTAAAGAATTTCCAATAACCATAACATTATCATAACACATAACATAATCATAAAGGAAAGATAATATTTCCAAATTGCAATAATAAAAAATTATTTTATGGTATTGAAATAATATATCCATTCTCAAAATCATTTTTAATACCAAAATACATAAAAAGAGTATATTGTAATTATTTTACCTTTTAAAAACATTCTGAGATTTTAAGGAATCCAAAGATCAAATAATACTCGCAGCGGCGGAAAGGGCGTTTTCACCGCTTACATAAGAAAAATAATCCTTTTTGATGTTTAGTAAAACACATCATATAATAATAATCCCTTTTAAATAAATGAAATGTAAAAGGTGTTTATATAGCGTATAAAATAAATCATGTATTATAAAAACATATGCCTCAATGAAAGGAGATTGAGACGAAGTCCTTTACCTCATGTTCGACTTGACTCAATCATTCTTTAATCTCTTGAATAAGAAAATAAAGTTAATTTATACTTACTTAAGATCCTTTTTCAAGTTCATTATTACTTTTATATCACATATTACCATGTTATGAACATTTTTTAATCATTTAAGTTAATATCGGTAGTTTTGTCGATATTTGGTACTGGTGTAAAAAATGAACAACATATAATTACAAGTTGTCCATGTGGTCAATAGTCCCTTATATCCATAATGGTATTAAGGATTTAGATATCATATATATAATATATATCCATTATATACATGTATTTATAATATTACATAACATTTGGAGGTAAGAAATGAAATTCACCGTTCATGGAGATGGTAAGCCGTTCGTACACATGAACGCTACTTTCATTTCAATTTCTTAATTTAATGAAATTAAAAAATATTGCTAAATAGGTATATTATAATTCCAGTATAATATTAGATATAAAATCATTAATTCCATCCTTTATACAACCTACATATGTCATTAACGAGTCACATTACTTTTAGGGGGCGATTGTCCACACTTTCTCAAATGAGATTATCCTATTAACCCACTATGGAAAACATACTGGTGTGATATAATTGGGAAGTAAAGATGAATAAAAAATTCATAAAAATAATATATATCAAATATAAATACAATTCCATCATAATTTCCACCATGAGAGGTGGTATGATGTAATTGAACAATCATCGTTTTGTGAGACATTAGTTTTCCGTCCACAAAAACATTATGTTATTCACCCATTAGATGAAGGTGTGTGTAAGTGTAGTTCGAATCATTCTCATAAAAACATCCTAGTATATTTTGGATACTGTTTTTGTTACAAAATAAATGAATAAAAAGATTTTACGGGTTGGACAATTAAAATAAAAGAAAACAATTTAAGAGAAATCAATACCTTTAATATGGGTAACTCACTTTGGATTTATCCAAAGGAATTCTTGATGTGCCGTATGCTTAAGGTAAGGCTTCTAGGGGGAGTATAGGGATGTAGGAAACTTAATTGAGTAGAGTTTGGACCATCCAAACGGCTTGATAGGTGTGAGGAATTGGTTAGAAGTGGTCTCATTTTATAAAGTAGAGGAGAGGATCTTTAGGAAAGTGTGACAATATTTTTTTTTAAATTTATATTCGGTTTCAAAAGGTCCAAAAATCATTAAGGTCGAAGATAAGATAACACATTTTCGAAATAAAATCATCCAATCATAATTGGACCTGTTTTGGAAAATATTTTAATCATTATAATCTTTTTTATTTAAATCATTTATTAATGAGGTAAATAATGCATCAATATTGTGTCACAAATTATTTAATTTATTTGATGTATAAAAATTATAGAAAAATTACCATCATGTATGAAATATTTTTATATTTATAAGGAATATTTATAGCAGAAAAGATAAATTATATAACCCATTGTAAAAATTAATTTACAAAAAGATATGTTCTTTTGTCATTTTTCCTTTACTTTAAGTTAATTAATCTAAATTTGCATTATCACTCCCATGTGAGTCAATGGGGTCCCAAAATAGACCCAAATATGCTCATGGTTGTAAATTACTCAACCAATAATATTTAGACAAGTGTTAAGGTAATTTTGAATTATTATAATATTCTTTTAACCTTGAATTACCCTATTTACCTATAACCGTGGTAAATTGAAGTCAAAAGTTACTATTCACCAAAAAATATTTTCATCTCAATGAACGAAATTTTACATCTTGATAAAAACCATATATGTCGTATTTTAGAAATTCAATTCATAGAAGTGGAAAAATTTCCTTTAATTGAAAATGTCTGTTTTTTTTAACTACTACTAAGTGGTTTCACTATTCATTAAAAATTGAAGTTTTTCAGAAAAATAGAAAAAATTCGAACTAAGCTATATTTGATATTCTGAATTCAAAAATGATGTCTATTTTTCAAAATTCAAAATATATAAGTGGAATTAATTTAATTAAAAATTAATTCTCGTTATAAAAAAATAGCGTGCTTTTAAGAAACAATTACTATCAAAATATTGATACATGTTTATGTCCAATTTCAAAATGAAATTAATTACAATGACCAACATTGGATTAAATTGTAAAAATATATTTTAATTTCACTTTAAACCCAATTAAAAAGATAATCTAACAAAATAAATAAATTATATTAAAAGGAACAATAGAATTAAAATACAATATTTTTCACTATTCATTAAAAAATGAACTTTATTAGAAAAATACCAAACAAAATTACCCAAAGTAAAATTTGATGTCCCCATTATAATGAAGGATTTTATTTGGTCACTGAGAATTTATTAATGTGACTAAAACTATATTTAAAAAGGTTTTTTCCATTAAAAGACGATAAATCATCCTTTTAATGTAAATTAAACTTAAAATGAGATTCATTCACATTTAAAGCCTCTAACTTTTATTGGATAAATGTAAAAAAATTTAACAAACATGTATAATTATATTTTAGTTAGTTTCGTTAATTCCTACCAATAAAAATGCTAGGAGTTAACTACCATTTAAAATAATAATAAAATATTATTAGTGTGCAATGAATGATTTCAATGAAACATGTTATTGCGTATCAGGTATTCTATCGAACATAGAAACCCTTTTAATGTAAAAGTAATATTTAATTAAAAAATATTAATAAATTAGAAAATATCTTATTCTTCATTTACCTGGGATGTTACAGTATATCTTAACAAAAAGTGACTCAAAAAAGATAGCACCACTCATATTAATTTTTTTTTATTTAATCATATCCTCAACAAGATCTCAATGCATGTTATGATATGTTCACATTTCTAAAGTGTCTCTCAAGACATATTCATTTAAAAGAATATGATATTATGTTTTCAGATTCCTCTTACGAATCGGATTATACAATGTAAATGGAATTTACTGGCATATAAAATCAAATGAATGGTCAATAATAAGATTTTTTTTTCAATTTGAAATAATTTATTAAATGCAGTAATCAAGATAAAAATATAAACATTTGTAATAAATTATCTTCCAAAATTTTCAACATAAATTATTATTTTATATAAATGGTTTTTATTATTTCTCAATATTAAATCATTCTTTTAGGGAAATAGTCTCCTAGATAAGTGAATACAGGAAATAATAAAAGTGTATCAATAATAAATCTCATAAATGTACAAACACACACATAAAATGTGAAATATTACACTATATCCTAGAATTTATCATCTGATAGATATCTCAAATATAGAATATATAAAATGAAATAATTTCAGGAAATTTATTATAGGGAATCCAGAGCTTCCTATAATGACTTTAATTAAATGAGGAAACATGGCTGATGTTGATTTCAAATTGGGGAAACTGAATAATGTTTTAGAATAAAAAACAAACACTATATAATACATTAGTTCACAGGTATTTATCATGTCGAATCTAGTTACATTTGTATGTGCATACATTGAATGATAATAGAAAAAATATATATAAATAAATATATGTTGGTATTGTAATGTTAGTGGATGGGATATGTACAATAATGCTATCAAACTGAGAATAAAAATAATAACTGAAAAAATATAAATAATTAAAATTAAATTAATAGGGATTTCTTCCCATAATGAGTCAAAAATAATTTAATCATATTTATAGATGGATAAAATGATCAATTAGTTGATCACTATGTAATGAGAACAAACTTCATGAAATGGTTCTTGATACATTTTGATTCTATGTCGGTTGACCATATATGGTGGTTTTCAACTTGTTGAATTTCAATTCACCCCAATAGAACCGTGTGGATGATTTTAAATGTACCTAATTCTTGGGATTTCATTTTTCTAGAGAAAAGATTCAATCAAGAACTATACAATATAACTTTACCCCTATAGTTAATTGACATTGCACAATGTGTTAGTCATGAAATTTCATAATTTTTTCTTTATAAATGATATAAATTTTAATGATTTTCCTTTGGATCTCTTCATGATCATTGATTTGTATCATTACAGCTGCTCCATATTTATGACCTTCCATATTGAGAATAGTAATTTCCCAATAGGATCAATACTACTGTCCAGCGGGATAGTGAAATGTGTTAAAATAAAACAAGATAAAAATATTAATACCAACAAATTATTTTTATGATATTTGATATATCTAAATTTCATCCCCTAATTTAAATTACCAATACTTTTTATTTATACACACTTTATTTTCAAAATATGTTTGACATACCTATTAGACCAGTCAGTAATATCACATGCCTATGTTTTGGAGGGAGTTATAGGGTTATCAAGAAATCCAAACATTTTGAGAAAATGTACCACATCATTATTTTAGAAGTAATTTCAATGATCACTAACGACTAATCAAGGAAATCCAAATATATAAAAAAAATTCCAATAATTATTCCACAATCAATAAAGATATGTCATGGGAGGTCACCTCAAATTAAACCATCATTAAAACATAATCCATGAATCATGAGCCAAAATTGACCTCATTGATGTATTTTATCCATGGTATTTTCTGTTTTATGATTCCCCTAGCTATAGGAGTATGTCACATGTCTAAAATACTTTTTTCAATTAATTGGATGTAACACCATATTAATCCATCAACACACTTATTTAAGAGTACCAGCTCTTACCAATGGTAGTGTGAGTATTTGGATAAACAAAGATTCTTCTACTGATATTTAATGTCAGGGTAGAGTGATTACCTAGAGAAATAACCTTTTCATTTCTCAAAACCACGTTAGAGATTGGTTATTTAACATGAAATATGGGTTTATCAGGGAAATATTCATTGATATGAGGATTATCATTATTATTACTATTGGGTATTGGAGGATTTGATAAATAGTATGCGCTAATGTTATCAGTTCCTTTTGTGTCTTTTATTAAGATGTCAAAATATTTTATTAGAAAATTCCATTTTATCAAATGTGGTTAGGCATCATTATGGTTTAGTAGATATTTTTTGTTTGTGATCAAATTAGACCACTAATTTGGAAATTACAAGTTATGATCATAATTTATTAATGGCCAAGAAAATGACTTGAATAACATTTTCATTATTTTTATTATTCACATGATCTTCACTCAATGTTTGAAATGAAAATTAAATCAGAAAGAAGTTATTTCTAACACAATATCCTAATACAAAACCAAAAATGATGTTTCTTGCATCACACATCAGCTAGTAGTCCTTGTCTCAATCGGATGAGACTATGATAAGTGTCTCCACTTGAATGTTTTTTAGTGTAATGAATTTTAATTGACAAACTTTTATAAACTCATATATAGTTTCATTTGACAATAACTATTTCAATGTGTGGGATACATTTTTATTTTTTTAACGAAGAAGATATAAAATATTTAATGGCACAAAATGAACACAATCCCATTCACTATTGTAGGACATAGTAATTATATTATCACACTAATCATAGTTAGATAAGAATACATGCCCTGTTTCATGATATTTTATTTGAGTGCTATATTTTATTGAACCATGAAGTTACTGTTTTCTAAAATTAATACAATTAATTTTTCTTCACATTAATTAAAGACATGATCTATGTTATCCAGACGCACCTCAATAGATATTTTATACCCCAATGCTTTCTCAATAATTATATGCCAAAATTCCATATCCATTTCATTTAATATTTGCTTCATGAGTCATTTAACATTTTGGTGTGTGTTGTAAATTCCAAATGAAATTCCCATGTGGGAAATTATTCCAAAGGTACAAGTGAATGTGTTTTTGGGGAAATTGTCTGTATCAACTATAATATTATTATATCCTGAATAACCCTCAGTGAAATAATATAAATCATTCAATGCATGTATTTCCAATATTTTTTTCTAAAAGTGTAGTGTAAAATGATTTTGTCATGTTTTTTTGGAAACTATATAATAAATACATATTTTCCATCCAATGATTGGTCGAGTATAGATTATCTCATTTTCATAATTTTTTTGAGTATTTTTATGCTTCTTTTCTTTATAATAACTTGTAGCATACTCACCCATTCACTGTTATATATTGAAAATAGTATACTATAATCTATATAATTTAGAACTTATTTCATAATTACCTCTTTCTATGATGGGGTGAGTCTCCTATATAGTATGAATTTGGGTTTAATACCTTCTTCCGTAGAATGATTGTGGGTCATATTATCGGGATGATCCCCTTAATGTTATCCACTCTAGAGGCTATTGTATTTCTGATAATTTTTTGGATTTTAATCAAACTTCCAAATTATTATTGGGAAAAATATGAGTATATAATTATAGTAACAATTTCAATTGTCTCAAGGGAAATTGTTGTGGGTTTTCTAATAAAAAAGATTATATTTCCAATATTGGTGTATTAATAAATGAGGTTTTCAGTGGTGGGTTATTTACCCTTGGAATTGGTTCAAATTAGTTTTCATTACCATGATCACTATATATTTTTATACTGTTGAAATATATATTTATCATCCATAATGGTCATAAACTCATCATGTTCCACATTTTGAAAGATGACTTGATTGTCCAAAGATTAATTTGTATCAATGGAATCCATTTCAAATTTGAACTTGATTTTTTTATCACCAACTATAAATATTATCATTCTTTTGCTGAAATCAATTAAATACTTACTAGTAGGTAAAAATGTCCATCCTATAAAAATTTAAAATTTTCATTCTTCTTGCATGTCAAAAATGATAAATTACACCTAAAATATAAACATTCCAATAGTAGCTAATATATCATGGAGAATACCATTATTATACTTGTCTAACTTGTTAGTAGTTTAAGAGAACCTCATTTTGGTATTAATTGTTTTGGACATATAATTTTATAAACTCACGGGGTTGAGATAAATTCAAGATCATTGATCACATAATTATCCTCTAAGTATCATGCCCCTATGGTGTAAGGGACTTAGAAAATCAAAGGGTCTCATATATATGGTGGAATATTTTTATGAAAATGTTTGAGAATTATTCATTTATAGTGATTAATCCCATCACTTCATTCTTCAACTTTTTTAAGATCTATTTCATTCAATATTCCTCAAAGGTTGGAATATGAAAAGCAAATTAAGTAAATGGGATGTTGATATGAAATTTATTCAACATTACTATAATCCTTTTAATTTTTTACGTGACCATTCATTGAAATGTATTTTTGAATGAAAGAGGGGGGTTATACTCTAGTGGTTCTACATAAACTTCTTCAATTTGGAATTCCCCTTTTTTGGGATTTTTTATATTCTTTTGATTCTAGAAATTTTCCTTTAACACCTTCCTTTTTAATCATTCTCCACTTCAATGATGTCTGTCAACCAATTATTTTCTTCCCCTTTCTTGTTTTCCTACCATTTCAAGGCTAAATAAACTATAATATTTTAAATATATAATATTTTCATCTATTTAAACTTATCTATGATGAATTACAATGTTATGATAATTGTATTTGGTATTAGGTGTGATATGATTTTTGTAATTTTACACATTTGAGGCTTTATATTTCATATGGATTCTAATTGTTTTTAATTGTATGTTACTTGGGTTTTAATTATTAATATGATTTCTACTTGACGTTTGTGAGAAGGTTTTAAGGATTGTTCTGTGAATGATGGTCTTGTTGTGATTGTATTTCTGTAAGTTGATGATGTTATACTAGGGGATTCTAGTAAGATATAGGAAAAGGTTATTGGAATTGATATTATGGTTGAGGAGTCAGACCCTGTCATGGTCGTCCATGATTCATAGGTGGTACCTCTCCACTAATATATTAAAAATAAAATTGGTTTTGTAGAGGCTGCTGACCCATAATTTTTTGATTGTTTTGTTGTTTATACTTTTGGGTCTGGAGGTACTTATTGTTTTACTTATTCTAAATGATGTAATTACAATCATGTACATGGGTTTCATATAACCCTTAAATGAATCCCGGGTGAACATGGGGGCCACCTCATATAATAAAAGGCTGAATTTCTATAATATGAGAATGAGGGGTTGTTGACATATCGTGTAATTTAAATGATTACATCTTCTTGGTAAGAGCCTCAACATGACCTTCTAGGAGGGTAGTCTATTACACTTGACAACTTCCACACTATAGTGGCCGTCTTTCACTTTTACAAATACTTCCATTGTGAAAACTTAATCTATAATTTTTTTTTCTAGTTTCTAGTGTCTTTAGAATTAATCTCTCATAAATAGTGGCATATGCCATAGTTTTTGTAGCATGGTGAATCCCATAGTATAATTTATTTTTTTAAATAGACACATATAGTCAATGATATCTGTATTTGTAGGATAGATCCTTAAATATGACCCATTCTTCTAGAACCAATACTCATTCACATTTTCTATGATATAAATTTCATTATGTAGTATTCAATTCGACATTAAAGGGAAGTATATTTTACCACTCATCCCATGTAATTATTTTCTTTGGAGGTTGAATTTTAATCTATTCCATGCATCTGTAGTTCATAGAGAACAATAAAACTCATAATCATATGGTGTATGATGATATTCCTTTGTTTCTTAATGTATACCAAACCTTAATAACATATTAAATATTCTTGTGTAGGACATCACTACTAATACCAATTAATTATCCCATGTCCTGGATCATGTGAATGATATGAGGTTTAATTTATAATGATTGTGTTAGAATATGTTGACACACATTGATGGGAAAAGAACTCATAATAAAAACCTAACCATACTCTAAAATGGCGTTCTCCTACAAATATGGTCACTAACATTGATTAGATGGTGGTTCAAATTTGGTGTCTTCAATTTTTTGGGTTGCAAGACTGTTACAATCATCCATTTTAAGGTAGTGTAATGTTGTGATTGATTTATCATTATATGAATCAAATATATGTTTTTTGGGGATTCTTGGATTCATTAGTGAGTCATCATGACTTAACACGTGATCTAGCTACGATGAAAAAAATGATGTGGTAAATAGAGTGAAAAATAACACACATAATGGAGAAAAAAAATATAAAATGGAAAAGGGTAAGGAAAATAGAATAATGGTTGTGGGGTGAGGTAATATGGGGCATGATCTGAGGGTCACTTTCCCTAAGATATTATAGTCCATGACAATAGTTCAAAAATTTGAGTCACCAAAACATTTTTTTGAATTCATGTTGGATGAGGTCATATTAGAATTAGTACTCCCAAAATACAGTTACTATAAAGTTATATTAAATTTAAAGGGTTAGTTCGATCCCATAAGGACTAATAGTAGTTCAGAATCCAAGCGAAACTATCCCTTAAACTGATTCATAAATATAACTACTATTGTTTTTTACTAATCTAAGTAGTTTGTACATAATTAAAACTGTAAAATATTAAATTATGGTCAATTTCATCATATATTAAAAGGTCTAATCCAAAAAAATTCTTCTGATAGTCATATGTAAAAGGTTATGAAGAAGTTCATGAACACAAATTGACCTTTTTCTACCAATAATATCAACCTAATCAAATAATGACCTTGGGGTTCAGAGAAATTGATAGCCTAAGTTCATGTAACATAGCTTTAAAGTAGAATGAATTACATGCTATTGGTCATACACATATCTTATCTAACTAGGTCATGGCCATTCAAATTTCACATCCAATGGTCAAGTATAATGAAAATTATTGAGATTAATAATAGTTCTATCATAGTTAATAGCCATAGGGTTACCTAGTTTCAATATTTAGTTATTCATTATGATCAAACCACCCTTACCCTCAACAAATAACACCTTGTGGACAAGCTTCACACAACCGTAATGTTCATAAAGATAAAAATATTAAGCATGATGTGAATAACAATTAAACCGTCTCAAAATAATTGGTACAAGATTAAAAAAGAATGATTAAATTTTTAATAATTTATAGAGAAACAAACCATATTATACACGTATTTTTCATCATTAAGAAATAAAGAATTAGGAATATATAATCCAAAATAATAAGTAACAACAAGATATATATTCTAATGATGAAATAATAAAGATCCATGTAGGTGCTGATAATGAAATAAAAAAAGTGGTTGAAATGAATGTCAAAATTGAAATAATTTTTATGATGAGTGAAGAATGTGTGTGTAATTTTTAAAACCACACAAGTATTAAGATATAAAATTAAATTAATTAATGAAATCAAGTTTATAATTAAAAATAATGAAATTGTTGGAAGAAAAATTGGTGAAATGGAAATAGTGTGAATCTTCTATGTGAAGCAAAGCACTAGATATATTAACAGGTCTGAGAAGTACACATAATGTAAGTCAAGAATTTAATGTACTACCTTTTGTGACATTGGTAATTAAATTACCACACCCTCTATGTTGGCTATATTCCATGTATTTAGGATCCAAATTTCCAACTAAAGAATCATTTCATATCTTTGACCTTCAGAGGCTTTGAAACATTCACATCATTCAGTCTCTACTCTTCGTGTTATGTGTTTTTCTTTTCATGGAATGTACATATTTAAATGTTTCAAATCATGTTATGGATTCAGAAAGTGTATATTTTCTACACATCATTCATGTCCATCATAGGTTGGTTTTCTTCCTTTTAGGTCTAATGTGAAAGGGGTTTATATATCTTATATGTGATATATGGTGTGTAAAGCTTTTTCTCCGCACATTATCAGTATTTCACCAATTAAATCTATAATTCCAAATTCCTATAAAACAAATTTTGACTAAGTGTGTCATCGAATAATTCATGAATAATCAATAAATAAATATTTACAATATATATATGTGTGTGTGTCTATATATTTGATTACATATTATCATCGTACATCATGACCCAAGTCACTGTCAATTGGACTAACATCCCATTTTATCATATAATAAATGAAGTGAGATTTTTTTCCTGATATATATATGTTAGAATAGTTGATATAGTGTCCCAGTAATAGTTTTCATGATTCATTCATAACATCTCAAAGATATAAGATAATATTAGATGTTAGGTCTTGAAACGAACATTAATTGTGGTCATAGAATCCCTATCCATTATCATATCCCTGATATGGTAATGAATATTTTATTCCACATCACATTATAATTGAGTTTATTGTATCCCATATGAAATTATACATATAATATTATTTCATCCACTTTCATTAAAGTATCAAATCAATGGTTGTGTTCCCTATATCCATGAATAATAACAAGTAACTAGGAATCTTATCTAAACCTCATTATTATTAAGGCCACGTGAGAAATACATTCTATTGCCTAATGGTCAACAATAGTGGGAATAATTCCAAGTCCATAAGAATCCCATTTGATGGTCATATCATCCTCCTCCTAAAAATAGCTAAAAACGGTCGTGAGTCCCAACCATATTCATCAATGGAAAACGGTCACATCAACCTATATATAGAATCACAATCATTATATGAAATTATAAATAATTTCAACAAAATAATATAAGATGGTTGCTTGTTGGTTGGAATGCTATCCAACACACCTTATGTGTACGTTTTTATGATCATCCAATACCTAAACTATTTATGTGTCCCAACCCATGGTATAACATAATCAATTATAACTGATGGTATTAGGGCCTATAGAGGATGAATATTTTATGGTGATTTCAAATGTTCATATATGAATTGACTTAATTATGTCATGTCTAATGAATCAGTATCAGGTAAAATACTAGGGATAATATGTGAAATAATTTTTAAACCAAAATTTAAAAAAAATTATCTATTTTAATTTGATAAAACATTTTACAACTACTCAATTATGAGGACCAGTTCGTAATGAATTTTAGGTTTTATCCCTATATATTTTCCACAAATGGAATTAGATTCCATGTGAAACCTGATCGTGAAAATGTAGTTTCTTGAGTGGTGGTCTGATAAAGTCTTAAACACCTCAATGAGCACTATGATGATGTTCTTTTGATCCATGATAGTGGTTTTGGATAACAATGAATTAATTTAAAAAAATTTAAAATTGAACTATATATATTCAATACTATAATTGTAATAAATTTATTTATTTCTCAGTGATATATTTTTCTCCGACATCTCTGGAACCTTGTTGTGGGGGCCCGTATTTCCATTAATCAAATTCATTAGAATAGGCTGTAATTTTTAATATTCCCTATATGTGACCCTCTAGGAACATATCTCAATAGAGTGGATACTATTCATAGACCATGAGAACATTCTATTACCCCATCCATTCCCCTAATGATATATTTATAAGTCATAGAAATAATAAACATTAATATGAACACAGACTATGTAATATAATTTTTGGTCTAAGGATATCTCATAAATCAGGATTCATACTTGATGTCTTCATCCTCTATCACTGTATTTTTCATTAATCTATGTATATGGACATACATTATTTTATCATGGACATATATTTAGTGGAGGTACTAGCATCTAGATCAACTATGTTTGAGATATAATTTCCCATTTTAAGAAACAAACAATATTTTGATTATAAATTCATTATAATTCCAACAATGGAACACAAAGTACAAGTTACATCTCAATGTTATCAATGCAATTGTTCTCATCAATAATCAATTTACATAATAAAATATAATATAAGGATAATAATTTCAATTTAGGAGACCAATACAAGTGTTCACATACAGAAACTACCAATAACACCTAAAAGATGTGGTGTTCCCATTTATGAGTCAATCGGCATGATCTCATATACTTGAGCTCAAAAGGGATAATATGAATAGAAGATGTCTTAATACATATGTGACCTAATCATATAATGGTTTTATATCATACATGTCCTATATGAATAATTTACCTTGACCATATTGAATATGTTTATAATTACTTTCAACATATCTCATTGTTGTTATTATAGCATGGGAATTCCTATAACCATTACATAAAATGTATAATCTAGTGAAATTATCCTAAATATAGTTGATGCATAATTATTATCACTATAATCATATGGATAACACACATATATATTAAAATTTATACTTGTTATAGTAATCTATGTACAAAATTGATGTTGATATAGAAAACCTACATAAATAACATCCATTTCCAATAGATATAACTAATAATAAGTCTAAACCCACTAGTTCTAACATGAAAATCATGCTTCAAATGATATATGGGTTCACTCAAGGGCTATTACACGTTACCTTGCATGGACACCATCTTAGATGTTACTTCACCTCTTTGCATATAATTCCATAAGAGATGACCCTTTTAAAGTATTCAATTTCTCCAATAGTGTGATATGGGATCCTTAAAAAGTAATACAAATATAGTTTTATCATGATAACATGTAACAAGATATTCACCGGTAGACACTATGAAAATTTCATAGTCAAATCTATGTATCCAAAATTTCCCCTTATCTACAATGGTAGCCAGGATATACTCATATATTACTATAGATCCAGCAACCACAATATTCTTCCACCATTTCCATTTCAATTCGCTATGATTCACATAGAATAAAATGACTGATTATAGTTTTATATCATGATGTTCTTTTAGAAACTATCATCAATATAACTCATATCATCTTGTTTCTTATCCCCTCTATACAGTAGGAATATATCCTTTGTATGTATCTTGTATATCATGATAGTTCTCATGACAAAAACTGAATATTTCTTTGATTATGTTGATATCATCATATCATTCGTAATGAAAATACAACATCAAACATTATACACAACTTAGATTCCATGATAGATCTCCCATTTGAATAACATGGGAGTTTACTCATTCATTTAGTTTCCTCCCATGTTTGTGTATATTTTTTCACTGAGATATTGATACCATGTGATACTGGATATAACCCTCTATTGTATTGTTACTTATTTTTCTTATTGACTACCTTCTAAATATATATACATTATCATATATCATGTATCCTCTAGGTTCTATATTGGTAGATCATTATCCCTATGATATAGGAAAATTAACATATTTATTTTGTGTATAATTAATAATTTAACCAATTCATAACAGACTATATGACTAGAACATCGTTTCCAATATTTAATATCACATTAAAATTTAAAATGATTAATATGATGTCATTCCCAGTAAAATTTTATTTACACATGGATGACTTTCGTTACTGGGGAATCTAAATTCTCTTACAGGCCCACCAACTTAAATATTTCATGTTATCGATGAATTTTTTGACCCATTAATTTATATATAAGGTTTACATACATTATTGGAACTCATTATGTTAATAACACCTTTTAGATGAGTCATACAGATGCCTTAAACCAAATTAAAATTTAGAAAAACAGTTTTTACATCTATTTTTTCAAATCACATAATCAAGGAATGAAGTCATTGAAGGTAATATATAAATTGATTTAGAAGTCAAAAATAGTGAAAAGGATTAATATTAGTCTATTCCTGGATGATATTTTAAACCCTATACTAAAAATCATGAATTATCAGTATTTACTTTACAATCAATGTCTTATAATTTCTCGACAATACATCTACTCCCAATGGATTATACATCTTCTTGAGGGTTTACCAAACATAAAAGATGGGTTTGTAATGTGAAAAATATCCCAAATTGAATGGAATATTACTATTTAGCTGTATCCTTTCCACAAACTTACTAGTTATAGGTTACATGTTTAACATTGTTTATGATCTATGTGTCACCTTCCCCAGTTACAAAAAACCCATATCACACGGGTTCTCCAAACTCTAGAGTATACATATGCATTACTTATGTCTCAAAAATATTTTAATATATCATGATCTATTATAGAGTTTATTTTTTAAAAATTTATTGTTCATACTAAGAATATAATAATGCCAATTAAATCATTCATTCACTATTTTCATTGGAAATGTGTTTCATTTCATGATATATATCATGTCATTACACAATAAATTTTCTATCTAAAGGTTTATATTGGGAATATCAATTAGATTCATTATGTTAACATATCAAGTTTCACTCTATACCCTAGGATGAATATTTCTTCTTTGTATTGTCCGTAAAAAATAACCACATCTCCACACAATTACACATGACAATCTAGGTTTCATTCCTTATGATATCTCTTATAGAATAGAATCCATAGATTTAGTTGATACATAGTTATTTTTATATGTGTTTGTCTTCAATGTGTATTACAACATGAGAATTAGAAGAGTTTCATGACTCTTTATATAATTTAACATGCCTAGAAACATCTGATTCAACATTGAAAGAATGTGATTCCATTAAGGTGTATAAGGATATGTGATTTGGGACAATATCTCGAAATACATTTAGTTATAAATGAAATCTTATATTAGATATTAAATTCATTGGTCTGAGAAACATTTCTAATTATTATCAATAATATTTCCTCCTACATCGTGATATTATTCCATAATAGTTTGAATAAAATATAACTTATACATCTAATATATAGATATAACCATATCAACTATAGTCACTATTAAATGTAATGATGTATGGAAAACCACCCCATTCAACTATTGAAGATAGACTACATACATCATTATTGTTCAATTACAATATTTCTCCATCCCTGACTCCTTTCATAGTGAAATTATCCTCTATTATTTTCATTTATAAACAATAATTACATAAAAATAGTTTTTTAACTCATTTGAGTCCAAAAATCCTACTTGATGTAATTGTTATCAATTATTTTCATTTACATGACCAACATTAATGTTTCTTTAGAAATGTTATCTATGATTCATTTTTTTATTTTTTTATTCATTTCCATTTGTTGGTTTACATGATCATGTATATACATACATTCTTAAAATGATCCATACCTTATCATATGTTATCATTATAAGTTAGAAAACTGATATTTTCAAACATTCTGTGAAATTATATGGTTCTTAATCCTAAAACTAATATTTTGATCCTAGTAATAGATGGAACATAATAATAATGTTTCAATACAAGAAAAAACTACTTGGAACGATAATATGATAATCTCTACCACTATGGGTTTTATTCTCACACCATTCGTTTCCCATAGATCTGCATCACCATTTAAAATCTTCTAAAATCTACTTAATTGAAATATGTGAATAAAAATGTGTCAGTAACATATTGTATCACATAACCAACATATAGATAATGATGTAGTTCATTTAATGATTAAATGCCATATGTTGAATCATAACCTTTATTACATTTTGAAGAATTGAAATTATTCTTCCAGGGCCCATTCATTCCATATTCAAAGTTGATGGCCTCATTTGATATCCCTCCCTCTATGTCGTTGGCTCATTGGAAAGGTATTGAATCACTATCTTCGATGTGGGTTTATCCTTTGACCCCAATTCCTTTCCTTCCCTAATATTTTTCAATACAAGGACTAATGAAAATTTATTATTCACATCTTCATCAGCATGGTGAACTATAGACAATTGGTCTGGGAGGGGCTTTGTCATGCTTTTCAAGTTGTAACAAATATTAACATCCCATAAGATTAGGGGTAATGTGGAATGAATGATATCAATAAAATGTTCATGGGTCTATTTTCACAAAAGGGAATCATGCCTCGATATACACAATAATCTTCAGTACAAGTGGCCTTTCATTATTCCCTTATGTTATCTTTCCACTATACAATGCACATAATATCTAATACCTTTATCTTGTTTCTCTCTATAGATATAACCCTTAAAACCTTATGAATTATCTATATTTGATTAATGATCGATGAAATCATGACGCAATGTACATCTAATGCATCATATTCATTGGTTTATTTTTTTTCATCATATTAATTTTCTCTCCCTAATGGGGATCAGTAGGAATTCGAGACTCCAACACAAAATGATTATTCTCCAAGAATTGTAATATATCCAAGTGCATGTACCACTCCAAAATTTTTTGGAATGATAGGATTTATTCTTTATAAAAAATTTATGATAGTGATAATTTACTACTAGTGGTGATTTCCACTTTTTATGGAAAACTTGAACATTGATGTTCATAAATTATCATTATTACAATTTTGACTTTATTAAGTTATTAATTAAATATATACCAATATTTTATCGAGACTTAATATCACTAAGTACTTGATTTGGAATTCCAGGTCACTTTAGTATTTTATAGGTAAGGACACTTGAAAAAATTCCCTACAGTACACGATATGTCTACTGTCTATTAGAAGAACTACATGGTAGGAACTATACTAGCCAGTCACATTGAATAGTGTCTTTTATAACTAAGGTGTAAATTTCCAGCTTTGAAGAATCAGAACATTGACTCACTGAATAATTTTACTCTAAAAATGAATAATGCAATTAAGGGATACAATTTTCTATCACTAATAGTTAAGTAGTCCCACCAAAATCATATAATCTTCTTATTATTATGAGGCATAGTCATTAAGGTATCTTGAGAACCTCATACAAATAGTTTTATTCAACTTTATGTAATGGAAGTAGTTACTAAAAAAATTTAAATTGAGTGTTTTTATTTTTTGATTAAAAATGAATTAATATTTTATTTTTTAATTACATTGAATGTGATATTCCACCCATCTATATAGTAAATTAATATTAAATATTCAACATGAATTTATATGTCTATATTTTAGAGTAAACTATGAATTTTAGATTATTATTTTATTGGAATGTATAAACATTCCTATAAAAAAATTATAATCCATGTAAAAATTAAATAAACAACCTAATTGATTTGGAAATATTTGGTCTTGTTTGATTCATTTATTATTAATGGATTAATCATGACCCTATTGGTAAAATAAATTTGTCTTGTCTAACTATTATCACAAATAATTCCTCAGAACATTGTCTATACATTCCATCTAGAATACATCATCATTGTGATTTATTCATCATATAATAAAATAATCAACATAATACATTAATTCTCACATGAAGATTAGGGTTTATTAGGAAGTGAAAAATAAATATACAATTACACATATGGAAGAAGAAACACATATTCATATTAAACAAATAACTAAAATGTGTAATCCATCAAAAATAAATTTACTATTAAATTAAAATCTTGCGATTATAAAAATCAATAAAAAATTAAATAACAAATAAAAATTTGATGATCAGTTCTATTGATCATTCAAAAGGTAAAATAAATTAATAATAAAAAATCAATCTATTGGTAATTTTATTTCCATATAATTTATAATAAATAAAAAAATTAATTTTTGTTATATATTTCTTGTGAACCCAAAATAAATTTATTATAATTCCTAAAAAATATTATATTTTTTAAAATTGTAAAACCTATTCTTCATTATAGGCCTCATTTGACTTGGTAACTATTTAAATGTGTATCATGGATATTCTGGTCACAGACAGTGCCCCATAGGTCAGGTTTGACTCAGCCCTGCTCAATCTAGATTAGGAAGGACTCAACCAGTCATATTCTAGGTCGGCCAAGACCTGCGCCGACTTGTTTTGGATTTGGTTGAACTAATAATATCTTGGGTCGGTTGATATGTAGTTTTCTAGATTGATAAAGATTGGGAAGGGGTGTTGAGATTAGTAGAAGGAAATCAGAGTGGTGGTGAATGATTAAGGAGGCCAACATGGTGTTCATACATATCGGATCATTCGCATAAGGGAGGTCAAGGATGGTCAGGGGGCTCCCATAGAATGAGAGAATTGGGGGGATAGTAGGCCTATAAGACTAATTTAGAGGGTATGGAATTGGGATATTCTCTCGCGGAGGCTGATTATAGCAAGCATTGGGGAGGAAAACCATCATTGGTGTAGTGGTGGTCCGAGTAGGGGAGTATAAGGAAACATTGAGGGGCGAACCGAGCGTTGATATGAAGTCAAATAACGGAATTCAAACTACCCCTTTTATAAATTAATTGTTATTTTAAAATAATTCATCGATTAGAATACCATATTACATTCAACCATTTTTTAAACCACTATCCAATCCTAGCCCCATCCCCATTTTTTATTCTTATTATTTTCTAATAGGCATCTAAATGTAACTTTTAGAAATGAATATTTAAAATTTAAATTATAAAATTGGTGGAATTATAACTACATGCTAGAAATAATCTATAAAACATATTCCTTTCAAAACCTGTTCTGAAAAATGGGATCCACCCGAAATCAAATAAGTCAATCACCTATGAGTAAAATTAACATATTATAATATATGTTCTTAAATTATTACACTCATAATAAAATATTTTAATCTGAAATAATAATATTTATGTCTATAAAATACTTGTTCAAGGCCAAATAAAATTGAGACCTTTTATGATTGGACCAAAATAGAACTTTGTGTTTATATTAATGTAAAATAAAATTTTTCATATCTTAGAAACTTCACTTGATAACTCTTAATCCAAATAAATGTACTAGGGTGTGTAGTGAATTAAGATAGTATGGGGGATAAAATCTCCATCACCAAATCAACATAACTACATCATGTAGAGTTACTAAAGTGTCAATAAATGAAAAATGATCATGACTGATTTATTTTAGGGAAGACAAATTTATGATCAATAACTTTATTTGATTTTTTGGAAAATTCAACAACATCTAATTTCTATCGGTTATTTCTAGAAAGATCTGCGGTTTAATACCTCATGATTATCCACAGATTCATCAATATTCCATGGGAATTCTAATCATACAAATTATGGTGCTATCATAGATGACCTATGAATATTTCTATGTCATAATGATCATCATGATGTTGTGTATTCAATCCATGAATTAGATCTTCGATTAAACAATAAGAATAGAGACTTTTCTATCTACGACGTGGCAATGATAAGAGAGGTTCTCTAAAATTACCGTGAATTAATATTCTGTAAATGCTGAGATACATATTGCATATATATTGAAGATTAAAAAACCAAAATGGGATCCTTGACACCATATAAATATCGCTGACTAAATAATCCATAAATGACACATTATGAACAACTATCTATGTAAAAAATGTCATTTGTATTTTTATCATTTACTTGTGTGATTATAAATAAATTTCCTACAAAAAGTGAGTCATTTACTCATGTTAATTTTACAATATATTTTTTATGAAACTTGAATATTAAAATAATATTCATTCATAAAATCTTCATCTATGTTTTTAGATAAATTATATTAACTATGTAAAATAAATAAATTCACATACAAATATTCAATACATGAATAGTAATGAATTTATTTAGTCGTGGAGGTTGTTTATTGTCAAAATTATCTTAGACTGTGCAGTGGGGCCCACCATATCCTATATTCTTATTCATCATATTATTCCAGACTATTTATTATTCTATTTATAGGACCCATAGTCCATTATTTCAATATCAATGAATTTTATTAACTTACGATGTGGGGAGTCCACCATCCCTTCAATACCATTAAAGATATAATGAAATGTCAAAGCACTAACAACCATTCCAGTGAACACATACTGTGTAATATAATATGTATGTCATATGATATCTAATAAATAAAGACACATCATTAATGGCATAATCCTTTACCACATTATTATTTTCTTACATATTTGAATGGGTATTCCTTCTTCTATGAAGGGTATGAATTTCATTAAGGTACTTCAATCAAGATCAACTAGTCCTATGATATCACATTATTTTGGATGAAAAAAATTACACATTTATTACTCCATCAATGTTATTAAACCAATGATACTTACAAAAATGAAACCTTTCCCTGACATAAATACAATAGTTTTAATCATTTATCAATGTTCTTAATCAAATAGTATAAACTTATATTAATCATTAGTCAAGAGGCCATTCCTCAAGTTCTAATACAGGAACTAATAATGAAACCTGTTATTTGTGGGTTTTAATTGTTATTTCAATCCTGATGATCTAATCTAATCAAGATAAACAAGTACCAAATTCATGGTAAGATGTTTCAATGCTAATGAGAAATATTCACATGCTTGTCACACATCATCTGTGTCTTGTGGGTCTGATGTATCTGAACCATATTAAATATGATAATTATTTTATCATGGCATATCTTCGTACTCATTATAGTTTATAGACCTATTTAACCTTTTTATATGACCTATAATATAATTAAATTACTATAAGACTAATGTAAAAATACTCAAAATAATTATAGTGGGGAAAAAAATAATACAACCAACTATTTAGGAACACTAAAATATTTTTGTATCCCCACTATAATTGTGGTGGGATGGGAATTGTTTCAAACCCTACCCTAGAGCAACATATGATCAGGTAAACCCAATAAAATTTTTGTTGGAACTATTATCCTGGGAATATTTCATCAATAATAAACCTATCCTTATAAATACATACCAAGGACTAAACAAAACCATTTTGGTGTACACAAATATTCATATTAGTCATGATGTAACAAAAATAAAAAAAATGATATGCCTTTGACTTACTGAGGTGTACTATAACTAAAATTGCATGGCACACCACACCATCACCAAAGGATTGTATAAATGATGAGGATAGAGTAATGGATTGATTGGATATGTTTTTATCCATAGAAAAAAAATTAAATTATCGGGCATACCATGTTGAAATGTTAGCATAAGCCTTGTGATAAATGAATACCTGTGCCAAAAAATAGTCATTCCCCAATGGTATAACGAGTCACCAATAGTAATAGAAAAATAAATTTTTACATGAGATATATGGACACACCAATTAATATTATAAATTTAAATAAGGTCTGAGAAAGATAAATGGAAGTCCAAAAACATGATATTCGTCAAATATGCATGAAAAATGTGTTCAAATGGTCCAAAAAGTTAAATCATGTGAGATTTAATATTCCACAGTAAGGTCAAGGAAAACCCCTATAAAATTAATTCAAATTCCCAGTAGAATTTGGAAAAGGAAACTCTAAATATTTTGAATGAATTTTTTAATATCCTTCATGCACTGATGCATTCCCCACACATGTGTCGAAAACAAGGTGGTCTACACACATCCAATAGGGTTATTTATGGGGAATTAATATAAAAAATCCTATGCATTCACCACCCCACATCTAAAAAATTATCATAAAATAAATTACATATAGTTAAAAATGTATGGTTAGTGTCAAAACATGGTATTAAAATCTACATCTTTAATGATCTTTAATGAAAATCATATATAACTAAAGAAGTATCTCCATATTCCTATAGGATCATCAACATTACTAAAATATATAAAGGATAATTTATTATCAATTTTAGGATAGAGTTTGTATAATATTGTTGCATATCCCAACTGTATAGATAAATATACTAATTAATTTATAAACGGGTCTTGTGAGATATGTCCAATGGTCTAATATGTAGGTCACATACTTATACCATTGAATAGAGGAAGGGTAATATTATATTAGAGAGTTTTGATAAATGACAACAATCATAATTTAAATAATTTACCAATAATTTAATACTATAAAAATCAACAATATACACCCTATATGAATAATATATTTCGTCATTTTTTATATTGAAATGAAATAAAAACTAAAAGAAACAACACATGGAGGCATAGTTTTAACTATTCTATTAAACATTTACTCATTATATTCTAAAATGATGTTTTAATAACATCATTTTATTAATAATTATCGTCCAATTTTCAAGAATAAAATATTTTAGGCTTCATTGGGAACCTAAAAAAATTAGAAATAAAAAATGATTTTATAATAATAAAAACCATCAATCCATTAAAAACCGTTAAATTTTTTAATCCTTCATCATTTAAAGAATCTAAAAAATTACTGAATTTATTCTTGTAATAATACTTTTTTATTAGATACTACAAATAATAATTAATTAGTTCCTCTGTTATGAAATACTTATTTAATTTTTCTTCCCTTAATTAGATTCATAGAGAAAATTTTTCGATTGACTATATATACATGTAATTTATTCATTTTTGGGGTTGAATTGATGATTTATAGCATTCATCATATCAATAAACTATTGGGGGGATTTTTTACCAAATATACTAATACTATACTTCTACACATATTATTACCTGATTTGAAGAATAATTATTAGACTAATAAAATCCAAGGATCGTAAAGTCTAGTGTGTTTAGAATACATGGTATATAAAACTGATAAAATTTAACTAGAATAAAAATATCAATGATAATATTAAATATTGACATAATTATTTCCTTTTAGCTCTAAAATCAATATAAGATCACCTATAGAACAAATAGACAAAATGGTTGATCTAAAAAGCCAAGTCGGGGGATAAACAAGGGAATAATATATAAAACATGAATGATAAGGAATAAAATTATAACATAAAATGAATAGATCATCAATTATTATTGTTAAGAATATCATATAAAACATGGAATCATATTATAATGTTAATATTTTAAGGTTTAATTAAAATATTACATGACATAAATATGAGACAAGGATAACTTCCATCTATTTATCAAATTTTGGAAAAGACCCATATTTGATTAACAATACTCCGAAATCTTATACATGATGTATCATGTGACTATATCATTAACCAGTACATTGGATAACTATCTATTGATACCCATAATAAAATATTAATTCATATTGTTTCCATATAAATAATCAATCATAAATAATTAATAGTTGGGTAACCCTTAGAATGAAAAAGGTATCATAATCATGACATAAAGAAAAAATAAAGAGATTATCATATTTTTTTCTATTAAATTATGGATTAAAATCATACATGGAACTTAATAATGGAAAAATAGTCATTTATCATGATAAATAATTTGAAACTAACATGTCAACATTTAAAAAGAGTGGTTATGTACCATTAGAAACGTTTTTCCTATGTATGGTTTTTTGGAAATAAACAAAGTGTTTTTAAAGTGGATAAATGAATAATTGTTTTTATAAAACCATAAATGAGAAAATAAATATATTTTATGAAATATTTAATGATTTTATAACAATATTTTATTATTAATGGTGTTTATGGAGTGTAAATGACATTGGGTATGAAAAAGAGGAGTACCCTTTAACTGGGGTTTCAAAATGAAGGAAATTGAGATTAGAATATTTTAAATCAACTATTTTTCCATAATATAGGTTAATTGTGATATATATAATTTTAAATGACATATATATATATAAATTTTTTTATAAGTGTATAATAGTATAGAAGAAAATAATTTTGTGTAATGGGAGAGAATGAATTACCCGAATGAAAAATGGTTGTTTAGAGAGACCTCGTACCGTATTTCTAAAAGTGTTATTCACTTTCGATTACTAAACTGGATAATAAAATTAGATTCATTAATTACATAATTAATAATATATTACAAATTAATTATATATATTATATTTTTAATATGTTCGTTTTTGAAAATTTTGATGAGATATAAAAATCAATTTCCTCATTCTAGAAGAGTTCGTTTCATGGTTTTATGGTCGATTCACCCATCTATAATTGTGGATGATCATGAAAATTGAAAATAAAAATATATAAGTTAATTTAAATAATATTTATTAATAGAAATATTTAAATATGATCCCATTAATCATTTCTTATTCTGAATTGAGTCAATTCATTTTATTAAATAATGATGACAAAGTTTTATTTTATATTGGTAGTTTCTCTATCCACCAAGATCTAGTTTTATTTTACGTAATATTATGTCAATATATTAGTATCAAAACCTGAAATATGGAATTATATAATTATTAAAATATTATTTAAACATAATTATAGTTTCATGTCCATCCACGGATGTGGTAATAGTAAAATAAAACTCATTATCCACCGAGACGGTTAATCCCCATAATTTTCACAATGGATTCCATTATTTAAATAAGGGTAGTTGAGGAAGGGGATGAATATAAATTATTTCATTATAAATGCCAAAAATCACTATATAAATTACAATAGAGTTATAATTATTTGATGTATTAATGAGGTGAGGGGAATTTAGGTAAAGAAAAGAGATTAAAAGACTTTGTTTAATAATGTAACCACTTAAATATCAACTCCATGAAATATCTCTTAAGGAATATGGAATATTTATATTGATGATGAAATATCTTTTAGAATGTATACATGGGAGAATATAAGAAAATTTGGTAGAATATTGTTATTTTATATGGATCAATGTGGTGAAATGGTGTGAATGATGGCATTCCCAATTACAATTGATGTGAGTAACACATTAGGAGTTTCATAACATATTAAAATATATTAAGAATATTCTTGATGAAAATTATTCCCAATAGCCTCTAACTGTAAACTTTATTACATTATAAACCATATATTTCCTATTTTTCATTATTTTATATTTTTTTAGTATAAAATTACACATTAAATTATTATTCTCATAGAATATCATTATTTTCAAATATTATACATTTCAATACTGTTAAATTAAAAACATAAATAAGAGTAAAATTTGAAAAAAAATAAATAACTATATCCTAAAAATTTCCTTTTAATATCTTTTTAAATAGGATCATGTTAATTATTTCAAATTTTATTTACTTGAAAATTATTAATATACTTTACTCAATATAACTAATAATTTGATAATTATTTCATCAAGATTGTGTAATTATTTTATGTATATCGTTCATCGATGAAAAATAAAAATAAATCTCCATGATAAGGCTAAAAAAATAGATATCCAAATACTATATATGGTCTAAAATATTTTTTTTACCACACATAATATAAAACATAAACTTATTAACAAAATATTTTGCTAATATTGAATTTAATTTAAATAAAATAAAATATGAAAATTAATGTAAACCAAGTTTACCCGAAAGCTACTAAATTAAATCCATACTTGATTATAGTCAATATATATATATATAGTAATATTTCTTTTATTTTTATGGTCATTTAATGTTTCATATACTTTTAAATAAAATAAATTTATTTATTTTTCTTCTGGATGTACAAGAAATAATTCAATGTTAAAAAATCATTTAATGTTAGAATTTCATAATTACAAATTTCAAATTTAATACCAAAATAAAAATATATTAATTATGCGGAAGATAGTACACTACATTCGTTCATTATGTAAATTTACTAAGATACATGTCAAGAGAACATATTTCATTTTATAATTTCACTTTTCTAGTCCTATAAAATCATAAGAGAAGTATTTATATAGGATTCATGTTATAGAAGTGAAAAATTATAAAATATATGTAAATATCAATATTTATGAATTATATTTTGTAATAAAGTATTTATAATTCATTTTTACCTCTAAATTAATATCTATAAGTCATCAAATAATAATTTTTCCATGATGCATAGTAAGCGTGTCACGAGTGAATTGTTTTTATATTTATAATGAAATATTTTATAACTTGAATGTTCTGGATTATTTTTGAATAATACATTAATTATACAATAAAACATGAGCCTTTACATATGATTAATATATTTTTATATCAGTATTTTTTAGACAATATCACAAAAGATAAATGTCCAAAAAAATTATTATTCAACCAAACATTATCTATTTCAAAATATTCTAAAAAATTCACCAATGAATAATTTTGATAATAGGATTTTAAAAAAGAATTTAATATTATCAAATAAGATTCCTAAAAGTGTAAAAAAAAATATCTGATCTTTGTTTTCTCAAAAAAACGTACATATTTCCAATTTGTTTTACTAAATAAATTTGAATAATAAAATTAATTCTCTAAAAATGGAGTCTTTTTTTCAATGTATTAATAACTATATTTCATAATTTTTATATTCATACTCAAAACCTCCAATTCTGAATCTAGTTTATAATTGTTCTATTTTTATTACATTATTCTTTCAAACTCAGTTCTTTTTGAAACACATGCTACTGAAGAAATTAATATATTCAAATAGAAATGAATAATAAAACTCTTTGGGTGAAATATTTATCCCCCATTATGAAATATCTCCTTTGAAATTTTATTATACAGAATATGGTGAAAATATAAAAGTGTAATTCTTTTATTTCCTACTATTAACTAAAAAACAAAAATAAAATTATGTGTCTTCGATACAAATATAATAATTATATAAAAATGAAACAATTAACATAGAAGGATAAATATATTAATAATAAGTATATATAATATTGTGAATCCATATGTTTCAATATAGTTTATGCATGGTGATAAAATTATATCAAAGGTTGTTAGTAAATATTTCATGTCAAAATCCCAAAAATTAACAAGATCACCCTATAATACCAATAATAGAAGTTTGTAAATATTTCTATTGGACTATAATTGATACAGATCATGGAACTCCACTTGAATCTACAAGTCATTGGTTGGAGACACCACCATCCTCAATAGTAGTTGTTTCCTCATTATTCCTTTGAGCAGAGTTCCAGGATTCGTCAAAAGATCATATGATTGATTTCCAAAGGATATGAATCATTCCATTTCCATCAAATCCAAATATAGTGAGCCTATACATTTACACATATTGTTACATGATTTTAATCTTAATTGTCTATATAAAAAAGAATCATCAAGTCTATTGTATTTTAAAGACTATGATCATAAAATTGAAAAACATTAACTAGAATTAAACATATATTTATTTATATTACCTAATGAGTTCCTAAATTACTTTAATCCCATACATCCGCATAGGATAACATGGGGAATACATATAAAAATGGTTGAAATTAAACATCCAATAATGTGAAAAACATTGGATTAGAGCATAGCACCTGAGTTATAAAGAATACCATTATATCATGAAATCCATGCCTCATGAATAAACATATTGAATAATAATATATTAAACGTTGAATCATATGATCATGGAAATATTGGAATTTGTTTGAAACCTATAACATGATGTAAACATTTTTCATGGATAACTTCCCTGACTATATATAATGGCGGAAAAATCCCAACAATGGATTAGGTTTATGAGCTAATCCCAGAAATGACTTCTCATGAGACAAAAAAATTACACAATTAATTTGAACACTATCTGGGCACACCCATCAAATAATGTTCATGCATTTTTTTTACACACAAGGAATCAAAAATATGGAATAAATATAAGTATTTACCATTGAATGAAATTCGTATCGTAATCAAGTCCAAATGAATAAGAAACTAGTTTATCAAATTTTTATCTATAAATTAATGGATAGAAATCATTCTTGTACATTTATAAGGGAAGAATTATCATATTATTTGATAAATTATAACCAACTAAAATGATAAATTGTAAAAAAAGTGGATATGTAACAATAGAAATGTTCCCTATAAGTTTTGTTTTAGGTAAAAGGATAATTTATCTTTGAAAAGTATAATATAACAATGGATTTCATAAAACATGAAATGAACTAAAAGAAGTTTTTTTATTAAAAATGGATTTTTTTTAAATTTTGAGGATTGAGATACTTTATGCAGTGTACATTAAAATGGGTAAGTATCTGAGAATTTTCCATTACTAGGGTTTTCATAATGTGATTAATTGGGAAGGTAATATTCTGAAACATGTATTGCACCATCAAATAAAGGTAAATTGATAAATATACATATTTTTTTGAAATTATACAATGAATTTTGGATATTTATATAAGAATAATGAAGAAATATAGTTGGGTAAAGAGAGAGAATTTATTGTCCAATTTAAAAATTGAGGATTGAATTGATCCCTTACCTTATTTCTGTAAGTATTATACACATGAATGTGATGTCCTGTGTAATGAAATGAGTTTAATTAATTATTTAATTAAATCAGAATTTGTTCACTAATTATAAAGACCTTGATCATAATAAGACCTTAACAGATTATTTATTACATAAAATTACAACCAATTATACATAATACAAACCAAATGATCGATTAGTCTAATTAATTCTGTTGTTTTGTATAAATATTAGCAAATTTTATCATGGGGTTCAAGTCATTATTGAGCACATCCATGACATGATCATAATATTCCCATGAACGTAAAATTACAAAGGATATATCGGGGAAAAATATAAAAAGGGGTGATCTATAATTCCCAGAAAGGTAATAAACAAATAATAACATGAAGAAGATATTTCATTTTTGAAAATAGGAATATAAATTCAGCATAAAATGAACATTAAAAATAATACATGATATATCATGATAATCATAACAACAGAAACGTGGAATCAACATAATACAAAGCATCATAAACACTATTTAATGATAAATAAATTATGAATTCTTCGTAGGAAATGTATCATAAAGTAATCAGGTACACCCATTTCCCAACATGACATATCATGATTAATAATATTACCCAATTCATTTGAGCACTCTCTCGGTGTACCCATCATTAAAATTTCACTTACAGGCTTAAGTGTGTCACATATATCATAAAACAAGGATTCATTCAACCTAAATTTTTATTCCATGATCTTGGAATGTGGAATAATAAAATGTATTACCTCAATCTGTAATAACATGTTTATAGTACTGAATACCCTTGATCATAAAATTTGTATGGTATTCACTATACAATTATTTTTCTTGGAAAATCATGGTGAATTTGTTTAGCATAACAATGTTACTTATAATTTCCTTAAAATGATAAATAAGAGATAAATGGGTCAATAATTATTTATAAAACAAATGGCCAGTGATAGGGTCTTGGAAAATTATATCCCAACATTTTAATTATCGAAATAGAATTCATATGGTAGTGAAGAATCACAAACAGTGAAAAGAATGCTTATGAAATTTTAGTAGGGTAATTGGTGTACATAACGGATCATGAGAGGATTAATGATATTGGAAGGAATATATCATAATTTATATATCAAATGTAATGTACGGTGTGTATGGAATATCTTATCATATTATAAATAAATACATATTGAAATAGATTACAAAAAATGAGTTCTTGATAAATGTGTAAAGTTGAGTATGGGGATATCTTACTTGAATGTGTTACTCCAAAGGATTGGGAAGAACATCATGAGATATTAGGGCACCTTGAAAGGGCTCTATTGTGTAGATATAAGAGTATGGACATGCTATAAATAGTTTCAGTGTAGAGAAATCAGAGATTAGGTGGGATTATATTGGAAAGGTGGGGGGTTTGTTTTTATTATATAGGGTTTTGACTCTACATAATAATATATAAAAAACTAAAACCCAAACCATGGTTTTTAAGATGGTTTCAACCAAAGGCTAGTGAAGAACATCATTTTATAAGGACATGAGTCTTATTTATTCAAATATTTCCCTTTAGGATGTGTAGGTGAGCCACAATCTTAATGAAATTATTTTAAAATCATAAAATATATTATATGTCATGTAAGATTCAGAATGGATTTAAAAAATTATTCAAATAAACATAATTGACTATATTTTAATCATAAACATATATTTTGTCATGTATCAAATTTATATTAATTTTTTAATCTTTTTTAGGTAAATGATATGTCATAATATACAATGTATATTTAGAATGTATTTAATTTTTACTTGAATATTTGACTATGACATAAAATTATGATGAAATCACCATTTAATAATTTAAAATTCATTATTCAAAAAATAATATTCATTTTTTATATCTAGTTTTTATATCTATGTCAATCTCAAATTTTAATATAAAAAACAACATTTATTTACAATGGATTGTCTTTGGACAATAACATTTTTTGATCACTTATAATAATTACATTAGAATTAATAATAATTATATTATCATTTACATTTAATATAAAATATTTAACAAAAATATTTTATATAAATATTATTTATTTTAAAAATAAATTAATAAATAAATAAATATACTGATATATTAATAAAAAAAAGATTTGTGTTTTATTGAATAAAAAAATATATTTTATAACGTAACAATAATAGAATGAAAATATATTAATTATTCTATAAAAAATAATGTACATATTATCATTTTTAGTGTCATGATACATATCTCATTAAAAAACCAACATACACCCTAATAGTAAGGTGTGCGATGAAGGGGATTTCATGGGGTTGTTCGGGGAATAAGGTGTTGGTCATGATCATGATTATAACAACCCTGATCATTATGTAATATTTAAACAATGTTTATTATATAAACTTTCACTTAAATAAACACATAAGATTGAGTCGTGTAGTTTCATTGATGATTAGGAACATTACATGACAACTTAAGACATATAATATAATATCTTTATTTAAAAATTATTTTGCATTACCACAACATTCCTTCGTACTTTGTGATGCATGGGATAACCTATGGACATACATAAGAAATGGGTGTGCTATGAAGCCCAGTAAGAGAGTAAAAAATGAATAAAATGGATAAAACAATACCTGTTAGGGTATAGGAATACCAATGATGCATAGGAGAAACAATAACATAAGGGCATGATATAACATGATTATCATAACATAGGAATGCGAAAAAAAAACATAACTCACAACATCATAAACATAAAAGAATAATGTATTCCTCTTACCAACATGGTAGAGAAATATCCTAAATGGAATGAGGTAAAAACCTTTCCCATTATGGTATATCATGATACTAATCATTTCCCAATGCATGAGATCCCTATCAGGGCACACCCTTTATGAATATTATAATCTCATGCTTTAGAGTACCACATAGATCATATAACATTGGTTAAATAAAAAAGAATATTTTATTCCATTATAAAAGAATGTGTAATATATATGAATGTCTATAATAAACATGTATATGTTCATAATTTTGAATAACCATGTTAGAGAAATGAATAGGGTATTCACTATATAATGACTCTGGCATGGAAAATTGTAGTTCAATTTCGGCAACATATCGACATCACATGGGGATTCATAAAATGAGTTGATGAGAGAATAAGGGGTATCTCATAATTTCATAAAGAAATGAAAAGTAATGAAATCATTTAGAATAATATCCCAACATATGAATTAGAATTATAGATGCATAATATAATTGAAATGCTTGAATGAAAATAAGTAGTGAGAAATCCTTTATATAATTTTGGCATGGTGATGAGTTTACATGATAGGGATTAATGAGCATGAAAACGGTATATCCTCATTAAAAAAATATTAAGGGATATATGGGGTAGGTGTGAAATCATACACCATCACTTTTAATTGAAAAAATAAAATGGTATAACAATATAAATAAACATGGAAAAAAATTGGAAAGGACAGAAAGTGAGGATCCCTTACATTAATGTGTGACACGAATGGACTAAGAGAGGAATCATGGGAGATTTTGGGCACCAATGGAGGACTCTATGGAGTGGAGAGTAGATTTATGAAGATATTCAAGGTGTTTTAGTGAAAAATAATGGGTGCAAGGGTGGGTTTATACTAGAAAGGAGGGTGAATGCATTATTTTTTAGGTTTTTGACAATACACAAAAACAATATTCCAAACCAAAAACCAAAATATAGTATTTGCACATGGTTTATTTACATGGGTAGTGGAAAAAATTATTCTATATATAAAATGGTCGAAGTTATTAAAACATTAGCCTTTCTTATGTTGAGGCGTGTCACACCCTCAAGGATATGAATTTAAAATCCTATAATATATTATTTATTTTTGGAAGATTTACTAAGGCATTATAAAAAAACTCAAATAAATATAAAATAACATTATATTAAATCGGATACATTTATTTGTTCCAATATCCATTTTAGAGTATTTATTATATCACTATTTCGTCCTTATGATGTCTTAAAACACACAAAATATATAAATTATTATATTTCTTCCAAAACAATTGATTGCCTCAAAAAATTTGGAAAAATTAAAAAATGGATAATGTAGAAATACTGATTCCAAAAATAATCACCATTTTCACTAAATAATTTCTAAATATTCTACGCTTCACTTTTAAAATGAGAAATAACTTTTTTTTTTAAATCAATGGATTTTTATAAAAAAATAGTTTTAAAAATATAATAAAAGTACACTTGACTTCATATAAGTTATATATTACCATTTTTTATTAATATATGTAATTTTACAATAAAAATTTATTTGAATATTAATATTTTAAAAATTAATTAATTCCTTAAAATAAATTCTTTAATAAAAAAACACTCTTTCTATTTTACCGTATAAAAATATAACTCTTGTCAAACAGATTTTATAATAACAGATAAATAAGGAATTGATATAATAATCATTTAGATGGATTTATTTTATAATAATATTAATAAAAAAATAATGTATATACTTCTCAAAATACCATTTTACCCAAAAAATTGAATTTATCAAATTCATCATTTTGTTAAGAAAGACTATTCTCATTATGTAATTGGTGAAATAATACATTAATTTATAAAATGAATTACACTATAATTAACTAATACTTTGTTACATAACCCATTATATCACCCACATATGACCTAAGGGTATGGTGTGCGATGGTGATATACTCTTGGGGTGGCTCAAACAACCTCGCCTGGGTGCTAATCTCTTTTAACTCGAACATATTTTGTATGTGATTCCTTTCAATATTAACATATTGAAGATTGGGTTAGGATATGTCATGAGTGAATCCTAGTGATGCTACCTCTTTTCCAATTTTCAGAGAATGGGCTTCTTAATGCCTGAGTATACTGGAAGAGTCCATCATCCGCCTTCTCTATGTCAAAAGGATTTATTAAAACAATATATTTAGATTAGTAGTGTGATCATTTATCATTGACTATATTATAAAAAAAATGATACTTAACATTCATTTAAACCCCATTATAATAAAAAGGTTGGTTGTATTTTATATTTTTATAAGACATTAAAATAAATTGAATTTTATTCATAAATGCTCGGGTCATTATAACCTTCTACCACTGTGAAATTTCACCAATTAATTTTTTCCCCACATTAAAATAGATGTGAGAAACTCTGTCGATTCACCGATTTTTTTATAAAATATGTCATTATCCAATGGTACCACATGTGGATTGAATAAATCTTTTGTGTCAGGTATGTACTTCCTCAGGATTTATATATAGAATTCATCCATTACTTGTGATAGGTTCGGTGGGGGTTCTAGTCGATATGCCACTACTACAATGTGATCAAGGATCTCCAATGGGAAGACGTACCTTGTAATAATCATTCCCTTCATCCCAAAAATCATCACTCACTACCATGGAGATACGTGGAGGAAAGCCATATCTTTATCATTAAAATCTAGGAATCATCGATGGTTATTTCCATAGCTCTTTTGTCGTCTCTGAGTAACATTATTTTGTTATTAGATGGTATCAACCTTCTCTATCATTTCATCGAACATTTCTAGAAATAAATGTTTTTTCTCTCACCAACTTCATCCCATCATGTTGGTGTTTGACAACTCTTCCAATAAAGGGCATCATATGGATCCATTTGGATTCTTGAGGGGGAATTGTTATTGTAAGAGAACTCAACCAGAGGAATATGTTTTATAACATCAAACATTGAAGTCCATTGAAAATTCAATCAATATATCCTAAAGTGTTTGGATATTCCACTCATATTAGCCATCCATTTGAGGATAATAAAATGAGGAGAAGATCAACTCAGTATTTAGTTCACGTTAGAGACACTTCCAGAACATAGGGATGAATCGTGGAAAATAATGAGAGACAATAAATAGTGGTACACTGTGAAGACTTACCACTTCTTTTATATATATTCATGTCAATTGATCCAATGTCAAATCCTCTCAAGTTATAATTAAGTGTGTATATTTTGTAAGATGATCCAAAACAACTTAGATACCATTGTTTCCTTTGTATGTCTTTGAAAGTCCAATGACAATGTTCATTGTGATGTTTTACTATTTCCATGTTGTTATGTTTAATGGATTAATCATCCTCTTAGGAATATGCCACATAGAATTCAATTTTTGACATATCAGGAAATTTAATATATTTTTTGGGGAATTCATTATTCATGTTGTTCAACCAATAATTCTCTAGGATATCCCTATAAATCATTGTGTTTCCTGGTTGAATGGAAAAAGTTCAACTATGTGCATCATACAAAAGTTATTTGTTCGGCTATAGATTTGATGGAACACATTATACTGACTGAAACTTCACAATTCTTTCTTCATTAACATTGAACACCGAGGATTTACCTTTTTTGGAAGCTTCCACATTCTTCTGAATTCCCACATCATCATTTTGTGAATTCTATAAACATTTTGAAACATATTGTTGAGTAATAATTGGAGAAAGTATTGACGATGATCCCTTCTTTATTATTCACATGCATATCTTCATAAAAACTATTAATGTTGGATACTTTTAAATACTCAACAATGATATAATTTCTGGGTCCTTTCTACTAAGAGTATCTGCCACCTTGTTCTATTTACCAGGGTGGTAGTGGATTGAGCAGTTGTAATCCTTGATGAGATCTTACCATATTCATTGATATATATTCATCTCTATGTTTTTGTGAATATATATTTGAAAATTTGTGATCCTTATATATTTGACTCATATCCCCAATGAGATAATTCCACCTTATTTTCAATGAAATGATCACAGAGGGAAACTACAGATCATGTGTTGGATAGTTTATCTCATTAATTTTCTAATATATTGATGAATACTTTATTAATTTTTCATTCTTCATCAACACATATCCCATTACCTTCTTCAAAGAATTACTGAATAATATTAAAATCTTCCCATTTGCGATTAGTGTGAGCACAAGGGCTGTGATAAAACTCTTATTTAACTCCTTTAATTTTTATTCACATTCATCATTACAAAGAATAATTACTCCCTTCCTAGTAATATTGGAAATAGGGCATGAAAATCGATAAACATTTCCCAAAAATACTTGATAAAATTCATCTATCCCGTGGAATCTATGGATATTCATCACATATATTGGGCTCAACCATCCCTAAATAGATTTTGTTTTGGATGGAACCATAGATATCATATTGGCTATGTTGATATCCCCCATGAATAATACTTCATTAAACTAGAACTCTCACTTACTATACTTTTCATAGATCTTATCTTTTTCCAAGGTTTCTACTATATTGCTAAGATGGTCCTCATTCTCCTCCTTGCTTGTTATATATGTTATAATATTGTGTATAAGGACTACCACAAATATATTGAGGTAATCGATAAAGACTATATTAATCAAGACCATGAATATATCAAGAGAATAATTGAGACCGAATGGTCTTAACATTAATTCATAGTGCCCATACCTTGTACTAAAAGCAGTTTTGGGGATATACTCTATGTTTACCCTTACATGGTAATACCTCGAAAGCATATCCACCTTGGGGAAGTATTGTGATCCTGGTAGCTGATCGAAAAAATAATTAATTCGTGGAAAATGATAATTTCTCTTTATATAGAATTTTTTATCACATGATAATCAATGAAAAGGTGCACTGACCCATCCTTCTTTTTAATAATGTGGACTGGTGCCCCCCATGGTGAACCACTTGAGTGTATAGAACCTTAATCCAGATTATCCTATTGTTTTTTATTTATCTCTTCATGCTCCATAATATAAATTCTATTTGGAATCTTTGAATTTGTAAGTGACCTAGTAAAATATCAATAACGAATTCACCAACACTTCTAGGAGAAAATATTGGAAATTTTTCGATAAACAAATTAGTGAATTCCCTCAAAATAGGTGTGTCTTTGAGGATAGTTACATCCATAATCTCAATCAATTTTGAATGATATTGATTATCATAGGGAATTAATATCCATTCTTGAGATGATGGTGCTAAATAATATTCATCATCATCCTTGATCTTATATCGAATCATTGGTCAATTCAACATATGGATAATGACATCCCTCTCATGACAATTTATGTTATATATTTGTATGGAAATTAAATACATGTCAAGAATTGGATCATGTTCCACCAATAGAATTATGATGAGTTTTACCGGGTAATTCAATACAAAAATTATGATATTGTAGGTGTTATATTAGTGAAATTCAATAATTTCCCCATTTTAATTTTTCACTAGCATAACTACTCCCATTATTTGAGGTGATTTTTGAATTGATCTACTAAAGATTCGAAATATAAAAGAATGTGTAGAATTATGGATGATAACCCTACCATACTCTTTTTTGTTCTTGTTCTAATTTTTTTGTATAGACTTAGGTATGAATATCTTATATAGTGAAACATATAAATGGGAATCAAATGAAAATAATCTATAAAAAATAAATTACATTTATTACCTATCTTATGAATTTCTAGGTTTTAATCTATGTCATCCATGATCTATTTTCTAACTTATATTCATAAGTTTTTTTCCTTAATAATGGTTCATACAATGATTATTAAATTACTGAATCACATCTCCTGGGAGTGTCGAATCACAAGTACAGCAATGCCCATTGTCGGGCACCAGTTTCCATTTGAATTTATCTCAATGTAATGATTTCTGGTTTCAACCCTATGTACACCTGTGTTAGAGCCAGCTCTAAATGTTCATATCCAGACATGGATGTATTTTCCCGATAAACCACTTACTCTATACTCACAGAATTTCTTTATTATTTTCTTATACATATTCTTATCCGTAGGGATTTTACTAGGGTTTTATAATCATAATCCCAAAAATAACTAAACCTATTCGTGAATTCCATTTATAATGATATTTCTATTTATTTCATATTTAAACATGATTTATTACATAAACATTCACTCAACACAACCCAAATTATTTTTAGGTATAGTTTATTTGTGGATTAACAACATTAAATGATATCTTATTGCCTAAAATATTATATCTATATTGAATTTTTTTACATGACCACAACATTCCTTCATTCTTAGCATTGCATGGGATAACCTGAGGACATACATAAGAAACGGGAGAGCTATGAAGAATAGTAATGGATTAAACAAGGAATAACATGAATAATACAACACATGTTAGGAAATATGAATATAAATGGATCCCAAAAGTGACATGAACCCAAATGAGTGATATATCTTGATTTTCATAACATGGAAATGTGTCAACAACATAAAACACTACATCATTAACATAAAGGAATCAGGTAAACCCATATACCACCATGGTGGAAACATTGCTAAAATGAATCAACTATCCCCTATCCCAATATGATGTATAACGATTGTAAACATTACCCAATGCATCATAGAACTATCAGAGCACACCCTTTATGTTCATTTTAATCTCATGATTATGTGTGCCACATTGATCATATAACATGGATTCACTCAACAAAATTAATTTTTCCTAGATAATGGAATTTAGAATATATACGAAAGTATATAATCAATATATACATGTGAATAATTTTGAATTCCATTGACAGAGAGACGGTCATGGTTTTCACTAAAAAATATTTTATCCTGGAAAATCCCAATGCAATTTCAGCTTCATAACGACATTACATGGGTATTCATAAAATGGGTTGATTATAAAAATACATGGTATATAATCATTTATACATGAAATTGGTAGTAAGGGGATCATGGATTATAATATCCCAGCATATGAAATTTAATTTAGTATGCATAATTTAAGATAAATGTTTGAATGGAAATTAGTAGAGAAAAATCCCTAACAGAAATTTGGCATGGTAACAGGTGAACATGGGAGGGATTAATGAGAGTCAAAGGGGTCCCTAATAATTTAAAAATAATAATGGAAGTTTGGGTGTGTTTAAAAACATACCCCATAATAATTTATTGAAAAGTTTAACGGTATAACAATATAAGGAAATGTGGAAAAAATTTGAAAGGAAGGAAAGTGATAATCCCTAACTTTGATGTTAGATCTCAAGGGTCAGGGAGAGGACTCAATGGAGCAAGGGGAAACATAGAAGTACTATAAGTAGTCAAGAGAAAAGTGAGAAGGAGCATAAATATAGCGACCCATACATTACATACAAGGTTAATACTTCAATATTGGAGCATACGTATTCCAACATATAACAAAACCATTAAAGGACCGTATATGTATAATGTCTTTAGAAACTGGGAAACATAAACAACAGGTTCATAAATCATTTACATTGTCTCCCATTTATTTCATCATATTTATAGTACTTTTTTGGCATATCGTACTTAATTACATTCTCCCTGACCTATGGAAAGAAAACATACAAAAGGGTGAGCTCAAATGCTCAGTAAGGGGTAAACAAAAGAAATATCGATCACATCAAATTCATAAGAACATAACATTTTCGAAATATTACCCTGTAAAAGTGATCATAATTTCATAACATGGGATAAAGCATGGTAGTGAAATGTAATCCCAATAATCATAACTTAAAACATGAAAATTTTTGGCATACACACATAATCATAGAGAATCATTTCTTATTAGTCAAGACTCATTATCAAGACTATCTTAGTGGACAATGTCCATTTCTGAACCGAGTTCACTCTTCATTTCAGTCATGTTTCACTGAACCAGTTTGACCTGTCGTTCCAAAAATGTCTATCTCCTGAGATATAAAATATTTACCCAATTAATTGGAGGGAGATATAGGTCCCACACATCTCATAATGATACCATTCTTATGTGTGCCACAAAATCATAAACCATACATCACAGCATAACCCATGTAATAAAAATGGGAATCTTAAACATCGTGACATCATAAAACAATTCATATAAGATAAATGAATTCATAAAAATATTCCCATCACAACATAATCAAATCAATGTAATAAGAGGAATAGAAACAAAAACCCTATATTTTCTCAGATGGAAAATAATTTTGATAAAACACTTGAACTCCATTCTTGTGGAAAATATCCTTTCTACTTCAAAAACATTTTTCCTTTCTTAACATTTCATACGATTTCAAACTAAAATAAGTGGATTAAAAATAAACTTGAAAAATAGTAAGGGTTGATTCTTGGAAATAATTTTTTAAATATCCATCCATGTCGTATAAGTAAAAAAAATATTCTTCTCGTACTTTTATCGGAAAATTCAAAAAGTGCCTCGTACGAAAAACAACAAAATATTCCTTTGATATCTTTTATTAAAAACTCACAAAAGGGTAAAATTGGATTTAATAAATTGTAGGTGAATATAAATAATATTAAATATTGAGGAAACATGGATGTGGGTAATAAATATTCCCCAGAAAATTCTGAAGTATAAACAATCTCAGATAAAAATTGAGATTGTGAGAATTTCCCTTACCTTAGGTCCGATTTGCATCGTAAGTGTCTGAACCTCCTGTGTAATGATTTAAATAATGTTATTGACTTATTACAGAATCATATGTATTGTTATGATATCATATATGGTCATATTATTAGCTTCTTATTAGTAATATTTCATCACTACTTGTTATTCGGGTGTTTATTACTTTTTGTTCTTATGCGTGTGTTGTCGAATAAATTCTTATTCTTCTATTTAGGTTATAGATACCTCATTTCAAGAATTGTATTAGTGTACTATATATAATACTTATTAAATCAATTCATTTATATAATCACTATGCAATGAAGATCATGTAGAACGAATCACATCACATCGTGGAGACGGTATTCCGTACGTACGCACGAGCGATGATATCATTCCCATGATCGTGGAATTGTATTGGAGTGTCTGTATACTATTTCAGAATAAATACCACTTTAAAATATTCATATATAGTTATTTATTTGCAACATTATACCCATCTAAGTAAGGTGGTGATGGAAAATATATTACACCACGTCGTGGAGACGGTATTCCGGACGTACGCACGCGCGGTGATTTCGTTTTCCGTAGGATGGATAGATGGTGAAATAGGGTTTTTTCATACTTATAATAACATATCATTATATGATTGATACTGATATTATTAATTCATAATGAAAACATTAATGAAGAAGAAGTGGAAGAAGAAATAAAGTTGAATGAATCGGTAATGGACATTACCTCTTCTTTGAAGCGCCTCTCTGAGACCTCCTCTTAGGGCACTTGAATTGGACTTTGAAGAAGACCAGGACATCTGGGATGTTTCTAGGGAAGTGGGGAAGTGAAATGGGCAGGGATTTTCCAAGCGTGAAGGTTCAAAATGGGGTGAGGAGGAGAGGGATGAGGTGCCCTTTTATAATGGAGGAGAAGGGCACCTTTGGAAATATAAGAAATATTAGTTTATATTAAATCCCAACCCCACATAAAAACTTCCAAAATGACTCATATCCGAATATTAGATGATATAGGGTTTTAATATAATCAACCAATAAAATTTAGATATGTTAGGAATTTATTTTTAACATTATCAACTTGATTTATCCTTATTTATCAATTTAATTTTATTTGTGGTAATAATATTCTAAATTTAAATAGTTATAAATAATTACATATGTGTTATGAATTTTCAATAATTTGAAACTTAATGAAATTAGAGACCCCATAAATTTTAATTTATAATTTATACATATTTTTTTGATTTTTAATCAATTTTATAACATGTTATTTTTATAAAATAACAATATTGTCAATTTTGAAACTATTCATTTATTTGAATTTAAATAATAGATATACAGAAGATATGTTCGAACCAAAAGCTTTAATAGATTCATAAAATATCATATGTATCTAGAAAATTAGTGGAGCACATTAAATAGTTTATATAATATTTATTTTAATATTTTTAAAACCATTTATTTGATATTTTATTTAATAAAATAAATTCTGCATCACTATTGTGTCATAATTAATAATAATTATTTAATACCTAAAAATTATAAATAAATTCTGATGATGTATATAATTGTATTATATTTCTGGAGACTAATCATGTTTAAATTTTCATTAAGTTGATCATTAAATTAAAATTATTATACTTATAAGATTTAAGAAAGTGACAAGTTGTCACATTCTTTGGTTTTAATAATAATTAAATTATATTCATGGAAAAATGTCCATTAAATTAATCTAATCCGATCCTTAGGTTATATGGGTCGATGTTTAGTCATCCAATAGGATTTTGGAAGTTGTTAGGGTAATTATATAAACTTATATTTACCCTTAATTACCCGATTTACCTTTAACTATGGTAAATAAAATTTACCGTAGTTACTATTCATAATGCCCAAAAATAAAAGGTAGCCTATTAACATTATTTGAACCCCCTAATTCCAAATATGGAATCCATTTTTTAAAATTCAAAACAAATAAGTTGCAGTAATTAATTTAAAATAAATCTCGTTGTTAAAAAAATTAGTTTTTGAAGTTAAAACATTGCCAAAGATGGAAAGTATTTACCTATGAATTCAATGTGAAATTAATGCTAATGACATAAATCATTTTAAATGATAAAAAAATATTATATTTATACTTTAGAACCATTCAATATTATAATTTATCCATATAAACTTTCTCAATGAAAAAAGTTGTTTTTAATTAAAAATTAGCGTATTTTTACTATTCATCAAAATATGAATGTTATCAGAAAAATATCAAAAATATATCCAAAGTAAATTTTTACATCCTGATTCAAAAGAAGAATTTTATTTTGTCATATTTAACTTATAAACATGTCAAAAACCAGATTTAATGTAGGTGCGCCATCAAAAGGTGGCAAAACTGCATTTTTGAAAAATACATATTTTACCAGAAAAAATTATTTTGATAACTTACCTTGTTCTAGAAAATGTGTAAGATAAATAATAATGTTATAAAATTCAAATTTTATTTATTACTATTCATAACAGCTAGTCCATAATAATAGATCTTTTTTTAGTGAAACCCAGTATTGCGTACTACACACGCTATCGAGGAAGGTCGCAATTGCATGTAATGCAAGCCAAGTCCGTATTGTGTGCTATGAAAGATTACTTTGGTGTTTTGTATAACATAAGACATTAAAAAAATATTTCTCATAAAATCTCAGGGTGTTACATTCGACCCAACTTAAAATGAATTTCACCCTCGAAATTCGTCACTTCATTACAAACAGATGAGGATGCCTCTCCATCATCATATCCTCAAGTTCCCATGTAGCTTATTCTAATTGGTGGTTCCTCCATAATACTTTCACCACGCGAGTGGTCTTTTTCCATAGGACTTTTTCGCTACGATCCAGAATCTCTATCGGCTGTTCTTCATAAGAAATATCTTGCTCCAGCGGTACGACTTCTAAGCTGAGTACATGTGAAGGATCAGGTATGTACTTTATTAGGAGAGATACATGGAACACATCATGAACTTGAGAGAGATTCGGTGGAAGTGCCAATTAGTAAGCTACCTTCCCAACACGTTCCAGAATTTCAAAAGGACCAATATATCTAGGGCTCAACTTTCCCTTCTTTCCAAATCTCATGACCCTCATCCAGGGAGATATTCGTAAGAACACTTTATCACCCACTTCAAACTCTAGGCCTTTTCTTTTGTTGTCGGCATAACATTGTTTTCAACTCTGAACTGCTCTTATGTGTTGTTGAATAGATCTGACATTTTCTTCCATTTCATCAACAAGATCAGGTCCTAATAGATTTATTTCCCCAACATCATCCCCGCAAGTTGGAGTCCTGCATTTCTTTCCATAGAGATCTTCATAAGGATCCATCTGAATAATGTAGTGTATGCTATTATTATAATAAAATTCCACCAAAGGTAGGTGTTGATCCCAACCACCTTTGAATTCTATAGATCAATCTCTCAACATATATTCTAGAGTTTGAATTTTCTTCTCAGACTGACCATCTGTCTGAGGATGATAAGAAGTGATGAAACTCAACTCTGTATCCAGAGTATGATGAAGACTTCGCCAGAACTTTGAGGTAAACCTAGGATCTTGATCAGATATAATGGAAAGTGGTAATCCATGCAATCTTACCACTTCCTTTACATATATCCTGGAAAGCTGATCTAGAGAGAAATCATATCTAATAGCAATGAAGTGTGCAGAATTTGTAAGACGGTCAACTATGACTCGGATAGCATTATTGCCTTTGGATGTTTTAGGAAGTCCCGTGACAATGTCCATAGTGATGTTTTCCCATTTCTATTCTGGTACGGGTAATAGTTGTAACATCCCCTTAGACTTCTATCTCTCAGTTTTAGCTTGCTGACAAACCAAGCATCGAGAGACATATTCAGCAATATCTCTTTACATACCATCCCAACAGAAGTACTCTTTCAGGTCCCTATACATCTTTGTGATTCCAAGATGAATAGAGAATGAATAACTATGAGCCTCATCTAGAAGCTCCTTCATTAATTCGGGGATGGGAGGAACACAAACCCGATTCCTGGACATTATTATCCCATCACAATCAAGGTTGAATTCAGGAACATTTCTCACCTTCTTTTGTAACTCGGCATCTTCTTTCTGTGCCTCTTTAATCTTCACATGTATAGATGGTTGAACATTCATTTGAGAAAGATAATATTTCTCCCTTTCCATTAAAATTCCAAGATCCATCCTTTGTGAATCCATAAATATTGGATCATTTGTGATCCTCATCATGGATAAGCTAGCATGGTCTTGTCGATGTAATGTGTCTGCTACCTTGATTTCTTTCCCAGGGTGGTAATGAATTGAGCAGTTGTAATCCTTAATCATCTCCAACCATCTTCTTTGATTCATATTCAGATCCTTTTGTGTGGAAATATACTTTAAACTTTTATGATCAGTATAAATATCACACCTTTCACCATAAAGGTAATTCCTCCAAATCATTAATGCAAAGATTACCGTAGCTAAATACAAATCATGAGTTGGGTAATTTTTCTCATGGATTTTCAACTGTCGTGACGCATAAGCTATCACCATATCATTTTTCATGAGAACACACCCCAGTCCCTTCTTGGATGAATCATTGTAGATCAGAAACCTTTCTCTACTACAAGGTAGCGTGAGCACAGGTACATTGGCTAACCTTATTTTTATCTCTTTGGTATTTTATTCACATTCCTCAGTCCAAACAAACATTACTCCTTTTCGAGTCAACATGGTGAGTGGGTTAGATAACCTTGAAATATATTTCACAAAATGTCGGTAATATCCAGCGAAACTAGGAAGACTTCGGCTCTCAGTTACTGTTGTTGGTCTCGACCATCTTTCGATAACCTCTGTTTTTGCTGGATCAACAAATATCCCCTCTTTTGAGATTATGTGACCCAAAAATGAAACTTTTCTAAGCCAAAATTCACACTTGGTAAATTTGTCATAAAACTTCTTCTTTCTTAGGGTCTTTAATACAATTCTCAAGTGATCTTAATTTTCTTCTTTCACTTTGAATAGACACGAATATCATTTATAAAGACTACCAAAAACTGATCAAGATAGTCTCTAAAGACTCTATTCATTGGAACCATGAAGATAGCAGGGGAATTAGTAAGACTAAATGGTATCACTATAAATCCATGGTATCCATACCTTGTATGGAAATCCGTCTTTGGTATATCCTCCCTTATAACCCTTAATTGATGATCCCCAGAACGAAGATCAATCTTGGAAAAGTATTGAGCTCTGCGTAGTTGGTGAAATAGGTCATAAATGAGTGGGAGAAGGTATTTTTTCTTGATACTGATCTTGTTACATTCTCGATAATCAATGAAGAGTCTCATTGATCCATCTTTCTTCTTAACAAACAGAACAGGTACTCCCCAAGGTGAAACACTAGGGTGTATGAATCCTTTATCAAGATTCTCTTGGAGTTGCTTCTTCAATTCCTGCAACTCAATTGGGGCCATTTTATAAGATGTCTTTGAAATAGGCAAAGCACCCGGTACAAGTTCTATTGAAAACTCAACTTCACCATTTGGTGGAAGACTTGGAAATTCCTCTGGAAAGACATCATCAAATTCCCATACAATGGGAATATTATTAATCATGAGTTTCTCTCCCACCATTAGAGAAAAATAACCTTCATTTAGTGGAATCAACACCCATAAGATAGAAGAAATTTCCACTATAAGGTTATGTTTATCCTTGCATCGATAGACGATCATATATTGATCTGGAATATGAAATGTGGCCTCCCTTCTTTGGAAATTGATATGAGCTCCATATAAAGAAAGCCAATCCATGCCAAGAATGACATAAAATTCCAATATAGGAAGGATCACAAGATTTGAAAGAATCTATTTCCCACAAACATCAGTCGGAGAAGAATTGCAAACATTTGATGTGACTGTTGTGCCATTAGGAGTTGTCACAGCCAACTCAACATCTAATTATTGAGGTAATACGGCGATACCCTTAGAAAATTCTTCAGAAATAAAAGTGTGGGTGGATGCAGAATCAAATAAAAAATTTTCTACTTTACAGTGGATGGTAAGTGTACCTCCCACCACTTTATTGTCGTAAACCACATCGCCGATAGTAATTTCATGTGACTTTCCTTCGCCTTTTTCCTTAAGAGTTTTTTGACATAGATCATCATCATCAACCCTTGGATTTGGGCATTGATTGGCATAATGCCCCAACTCATTTCACATGAAACATTGAAGTGTAGTAGGTTCATTCTGTGTATCCCTTCCTTTGTTTGCATCATTTGACATTTTTTTCCATTATATCGACATTCAATTTCCCTATGACCTTCTTTTCCACACTTATAACATTTTATTGTCCCCTTAAGACAATTTCCTCCATGTTTCTTTCCACACATTGATCATAAGGGAAAACTCATCTTCTTTTCAGTGTGGTCTTTAGATTTTCCTTTGAATTCCATTTTCCTCTTCTTATCAAACCCATGTGACTGATGGGATACACCAATCACTATCTCAACCTTGCGATCACATCCAACAATTTCCTCGTATCTATTGAAGTCCCTTATGGCTAACACCCTTCGAAGACTTGTTTTTAAGCCACTAAAGAATTGATCAATCTTACTCTGAGGTTGGATAATAATTGCAGAATCGTACCTTACAAGTCTTGTAAAATTTTCTTCGTAGGTACCAACGGATTCATCATCCTTTTGCTTCATTTCAAGAAACTACTTCTCCATCTTAGTTCGAATAATACGAGGGAAATACTAATTGAAAAATAAGTTCTTGAACTCGTCCCATTCTATGGACTCAATTTCATCCATTTACCTCGTATTCTTAATAAGATTCCACCATTGATCAGCATCACCTTCCAAATGATACACTGTTAAGATGACATTATCATGTTCAGAACATTGAAGAACTGAAAATATCTTTTCAGTGGTGCTGATCCATTGTTCAGCCACTAATGGATCAGAAGACCCGCTGAATGAAGGTGGACACTGCCTCATGAAGGATTCAACAGAATGTTTCTCCTTACTTTGGTCATTTGGATGTCCTGCATGAGTCATACCTTGAGAATGTTGTGTGATCATGGCTACAAGAATTTTCATTCCAGCTCCCATAACGTTTGGTTGCTCAGGGGGACAATCATTGCATTGCCCGTCGCATTCCGCATTAACACAGTTCCTTCAGTTTCCAGCCATTGACTAAAACCAAGAAGAATAGTTTGAGGAACACTAATTATAATAGGAAAACCACATAATCAAGAATAAAATTTCACACTTAAGGTCTTATCATAGATTGTTCATGGATGTTTCTAAAACACTATGATTCTATTCTATGCTTAGACATATCCTTAGGCTTCTTACTAAGGATTTCACATCCTAGTTTCCAATGGTTGACAATACCTTTCCTTTGATACCAATTATAGGGACCCATACTTTACATACATTGTTAATGATTCAAAATTTGAGCATACTTATTACAAAATATAACAAAACCATGAAAGGACCATATAGGTATAGTGTCTTTAGAGACAGGGAAACATAAACAACTGGTTCATAAAGCATCTACACTGTCTCCCATTTATTTCATCATATCTATAGTCCCTTTTTGGAATATATGACTTAATACCTTATTCCTGACCTAGGGAATGAAAACATACAAAAGGGTGAGCTCAAATGCTCAGTAAGGTGAAAAAAAAGAAATTTCAATCATGTCAAATTCATAAGAACATAACATTTAGGAAATCTTACCCTGCAAAAGAGATCATAATTTCATAACATGGGATAAATCATGGTAGTGAAATGTAATCCCAATAATCATAACGTAAAACATGAAACTTTGTGAAATACACACATAATAATATAGAATCATTTCTTATTAGTCACGACTCATTTCCAAGACTCTCTTAGTGGAAAATTCCATTTCTGAACTGAGTTCACTCCTCGTTTCAGTCCTGTTTCACTGAACCAGTTTAACCTGCCGTTCCAACCATCTATATCTCATGAGATATAAAATCTTTACCCAATGAATTTGAGGGAGATATATGTCCCACCCATCTCATAATGATACCATTCTTATGTGTTCCACAAAATCATAAACCATACATCATAGTATAACCCATGTAATAAAAATGGGAATCTTAAACATCGTGACATCATAAAACAATTCATATAAGATAAATAAATTCATAAAAATATTTCCATCACAACATAATCAAATCAATGTAATAAGAGAGATAGAAACCGAAACCCTATATTATCTTAGATGGAAAATAATTTTGATAAAACACTTGAACTCCATTCTTAAGGAAAATATCCTTTCTACTTCAAAAACATTTTTCCTTTATTAAAATGTCATAAAATTTTAAACAAAAAGAAGTTGATTAAAAATAAACTTGAAAACATGTAAAGGAAGATTATTGGAAATAGTTTTTTAAAAATACATTCATTCCCTATAAGTTAATTTTTTTTTCTTCTCATACATTTGTCGGAAAAGTCAAAAAGTAACTCGTTTGAAAAATGAAAAAAGATTCCTTTCATATATTTTACTAAAAACTCACAGAAGGGTAAAATTGGATTTAATCAATTGTAGGAGAAAATAAATAATATTACATATTTAGGAAACATGGATTTGGATGATAAAGATTCCCTAGTAAATTCTGAAGTATAAGCAATCTCGGATAAAACTTGAGATTGTGAGATTGTCCCTTACCTTAGCTCTGATTTGCTTCATAAGTGTCTGAACCTCCTGTATAATTATTTAAATAATGATATTGACTTATTCCAGAATCATAATTATTGTTATGATATCATATATGGTCATATTCTTATATTCTTATTAGTAATATTTCATTACTACTTGTTATTTTTGTGTTTATTACTTTTTTTCTTATGCGTGTGTTGTCGAAAAAATTCTTATTCTTCTCTTTAGGTTATAGATACATAATTTACAGAATGGTATTAGTGTACTATATGTCATATTTATTCATTAAATTAATTTATATAATCATTATTCAATGAAGATCATGTATAACGAATCACATCACATATTGGAGACGGTATTCCATACGTACGCACGAGCGATGATATCATTCCCATGATCGTGGAATTGTATTGGAGTGTATGTATTCAATTTCAGAATCAATACCACTTTACAATAATCATATATAATTTTTTATTTTCACCATTATATCCATCCAAGTAGGTGGTTATGGAAAATAGATTACACCATGGCGTGGAGACGGTATTCTGTACGTACGCACGCACGGTGATTTCATTTTCCACAGGATAGATAGATGGTTTAATAGGGTTATTTCATACTTATAATAACATATCAGTATATGAATTATACTGATGTTATTAATTCATTATGAAACAAATAAATAAGAATAATTGGAAGAAGAAATAAAGTTGAAAGAATCGGTAACAGACATTACCTCTTCTTTGAAGCGCTTCTTTGAGACCTCCTCTTAGGGAACTACAATTGGTCTTTGAAGATGACCAGGACCTCTAGGATGTTTCTAGGGAAGTGGGGAAGTGAAATGGGTAGGGATTGGACGAGCATGAAATCTAAAATTTGTGTGAGGAGGAGAGGGAGGAGGTGCCTTTTTATATGGGAGGAGAGGGGCACTGTTGGATATATAAGAATTATTAGTTTATATTAAATCCCAACCCAACTTAAAAACTTCCAAAATGACTCATATATGAAGATTATATGAGATAGGTTTGTAATATCATCAACCAATAAAATTTATACATGTTAGGAATTTATTTTAAACATTATCAACTTGATTTATCCTTATTTATAAATTTTATTTTATTTGTGGTAATAATATTCTAAATTTTAAATTATTATAAATAATTACATATGTGTTGTGAATTTTCCATAATTTTACACTTTATTAAATTTGAGACCATATAAATTTTAATTTATAATTTCTAAATATTTTTGTTATTTTTAAACAATTTTATAATATGTTATTTTTATAAAATAAAAATAGTGTTAATATTGACACCATTCATTTATTGGAATTTAAATAAACTATATACAGAAGATATGTTCGAACTAAAAGCTTTAGTAGATTAATAAAATGTCATATGTATCTATAAAATTAGTGGAAAAAAATAAATAGTTCATATAAAATTTATTTTAATATTTGTAAAACCATTTATTTGATATTTTAAATAATTAAATAATATCAACATCACTATTGTGTCATAATTAATGACAAATATTTAATCCCTAAAAATTATAAATAAATTCTTATGATGTAGATAATTGTATTAGCTTTATGGTTACTATTCATGTTCGAAGTTTCCTTATGTTTATCATTAAATTAAAATTTTTATACTTATAATATTTAAGAAAGTGACATGTTGTCCCATTCTTTGGTTTTAATAATAATTAACTATTTTAATTGAAAAAAAGTCCATTAAATGAATCTAATCTGACCCTTATATGATATGGTTCGACTGTTAGTGATCCAATTGGATTTTGGAAGGTGTTAGGGTAATTTTATAATATTATATTTACCCTTTATTACCCGATTTACCTTTAACTATGGTAAATAAAATTTACCGTGGTTACTATTCATAATGCCCAAAAATTAAAAGTAGCATATTAAGATACATTAGACCCACTGATTCGAAATATGGAATCCAGTTTTCAAAATTCAAAACAAATAAGTTCTAATAATTAATTTAAAATAAATCTCGTTGATAAGAAAACTAGTTTTAAAAGTTTAAACATTGCCAAATATTGAAATGTTTTTACCTATGAATTCAATGTGAAATTAATGCAAATGAAATACATTATATTAAATGGTAAAAATATATTATATTAATACATTAAAACCATTCAATTTTATAATTAATCCATATAAATTATCTCAATGAAAAAAGTTTTTTTTGATTAAAAATTAGCGTATTTTTACTATTAATCAAAATATTAAAGTTATCAGAAAAATATCAAAAAATTATCCAAAGTAAATTTTTATATCCTGATTCAAAATAATAATTTTATTTTGTCAAATTGAACTTATAAACATGTCAAAAACTAGATTTAATGTGGGTGCACCATCAAAAGGCGGCAAAACAACATTTTTTGAAAAATACTTATTTTACCCGAAAAAATTATTTTGTTCTCTTACCATGTTCTAGAAAATGATTATGATGAATAATAATGTTATAAAATTCAATATTTAGTTAATACTATTGATAAAGGCTAGTCCATAATAATATATCGTTGTTTAGTGAAACCTGGTATTGCGTACTACACACGATATCAAGTAAGGCCGCAATTGCGTGTAATGCAAGCCATGTCTGTATTGTGTGTTGTGAAAGATTCCATTGGTGTTACGTATAACATAAGACATAAAAAAATATATTTCTCATAAAATCTTAGGGTGTTACAATAAAAGAATTTGAGTGAAGTGGAATGGGTGTCTGGGTGGGTTTATACAGTAAATGAGATGGAATTATTTATTATTTATGTTTTGGATACTACACGCTAAATATTCGAGAACAAAAACCAAACCATGGTTTTGGAGATTATTTATAGGAAAAGGGAGTGAAATAAAATATTTTATAAGGCCAATGGCTGATGATATTAAAATTTTAGCCTTGCATATGTGGATGTGAGTCACACCATCAAGGAAATGAATTTAAAATCATCAAATATATTATATATTATGAAGGATTCAACATGGAATTATAAAATAAGTTAAATAAATCTAAAATAAAATTATATTAATTTTAAAATATATATATGGTCTAAGTATGATTTTATGGTATTTAGTACAACACTATTGATTCATTATGATGACATAAAATACATTTTAAATTTAAATGTTATATAGATTTTACCCAAAAATTTTATTGTCTTAAAAATTTTGAAAAATTTACCATTGGATTATTTTTATGTCCAAATTCCAAAAAATTTATTCATTTTATCTAACTAATTTTTTATATATGTGAATTTTCACTTTTAAAATGATAACCAACATTTATTGAAAATTAACTGATTTTGACAATAACAATTTTTAAACCATTAAAATATTACACATTACTTCATATAATTTATATACTAATTTATTATTAATGAAAAATTTGTTAATAATAATTTATTAAATTATTAATTACTTCAAAAATTAATTAATTCCTTAAAATAAATTCATTAATTAATTTAAATAAATTCAATAATTAAAGAATGCTTTTTGTTTTATCATATAAATAAATAACTCTATTCAAACTGATTTCATAATCATTTATAGATAAGGAATTTCTATAATCAACATTTATATGAATATTTTTTATAATTTTTTTTATAAAAACCATATTGTATATATTTTATAAAAGTACCATTTTTACCTAAAATATCAATTTATCAAATTTGTCATTTTTAATAAAGATTATACAAATTAAGTAATAGGTGGACTGAGATATTTTTTTATAAAAGGGATTAAACAATAAGTAACTAATACCTTGTTACATAACCCCTTATAACACCCACATATTACCTAAGCATAAGGTGATTAATGGTGACAGACACTTGGGGAGGATCTGATAGCATCACCAGGTAGTAATCTCAACTAACATGAACTTATATCATAGTAGATTTAGTTCAAGATTACCCTTTTGAATTTGGACTTGTGATTTGTCTAGAGCGAATCCTAGTGACTCTACCTCCTTTCCTTGATTTGAAAAATGATATTCATATGGCATGAGTTTAATAGATGAGGGCATCATCTCCTTTTTCTGTGTTGAAATGATGTTTTAATACCATATATTTATATTAGTTGTTTCATTAATTTTCAATGACTATATTATCAATGGCAATGAAAAAAAATTTCATTTAAACCAAATAATAATAAAAAATTATTTCATCTCTTTCACAAGAAATTAAAAGAAAAGGAATTTTATTCATAAATTATCGGGTCATTACATCAATGAGATTTACATTCACTTCTAAACTATTTTTATATGATTATGTATTTGGATCTCGGCTTGGAATTGGTCAAGGGAAAATCCAAAAAAAAGTATCTTACTTTGAATCATTCATAGACAGTCTTCCTAGGGTTCGATCCTATAGGTTGAGGCTATCAATTAATGTGTCTAAGTAAATTGGATTATTTAAAGGCCTATATTTATACAAATCTTCTGATCACTTTTCAACAGCTATATTATTAATAGGAAAAACAATTAACAGGCAATGAAATCCTATTGGATATAATATAACATAATAAGTTTATGTATTTTCTATAACTATATTATATAATAATACATTGAATTGAATTAAAAGGGTAATTTTATTTAAATAATTGGGGTCATTATAAAATTCCCCTATATATATTTCATCCTTGATATTTTATTTTTCCACACTAAAAAGATTATGGTAAGTCTGCTTCAACAAATCATCCACTTCCTACATTTCTTCTTCAAACTCATTGTTTTCCACAAATCATTTTCAAGGGGAATTTTCCTATTATTTAGGGAATTTTCCCTATGATCTACAATCTCTACCCGCTTCTCTGCATAGGAATGATCATTCTTTAATGGTACCATGTCTATATTGAGTACATGTGAAGTGACCAGTGGGTACTTTCTCCATAGGGACACACAAAATACATCATGTACATGACAATGGTTTGGTGGGTATGCTAGTCGATTTTCTACAGCTCAGATGTGATCAAGGATCTCCAAAGAGATGATGATATATGGAATAAACATTCCATATTTCCAAAATATGATAACGTTATTGCATGAATATATGTGGAGGAATGCCATGTATCCAACATCTAACTTTTGGTATCATTGATGATTTTCAGCCTTGCTATTTTTCCAACTCTGAGAAGAGTTGATGTGATGTTGAAGGGGCTTAAACATCTACCAAATTTCCTCAACCATTTTTTGACATAAATCTGTTCATTCCCCAACATCATCCTAACATGCTAGTGTTCTATACATCTTCCAATAGAGGTATTCCTATGTATCTATTTGCATGCTCGGGTGGAAACTATTTTTTTGACAAATCGGCTGAAGGAATATGTTGGTTCTATCCTCCATTAATGTGAAAAACAAATACCCAAAATATGTCTTCCAGTGTCTAAATAGTTTACTATGATTGTCCAAAATTATGAGTATGACATTCCATACTAAAATTAATATTAGTCTTTAGATCATGTTGGAGTCTTTTCAGAGCATTGATGAGATTATTGGATGTTGATCAGATGCAATTAATAGTGGTACTCCATGAATACATAACACTTATCTGATTTTTATATGTTCTATCAGATCAAGTGAGAACAATCGGGAAACATAATGAAGTGGGTATTCTTTCTATGATGATCCACTACAACCAAGATAACATTTAATCTCTTATACGTCTTTAAAAGTTCTATAACAAATTAAATGGTGATGTATTCCCATTTCTATATTGGAATGGGTAATGGTTTCATCATCACCGTATACTTTTTTCTTATATCATTCACTTGATTACATAATAGGATCTTTTATGTATAACTAGTGATATCCTTCTTCATGTTATCTTACTAATAGTATTCTCAGATATATCGATGAATCTTTTTGTTTCGTAGGTGAATCGAGAAACAATAACTAACTGCAACATCCAATAGTTCATTATTTAACTTATGATTTGATGAAACATGTAGTCTTGACCCAAAATCAAACAATTCCTTCATCATTAAAATTTTCCTCAGAGTATTATCCATTTCTTTTAGTTTCCTCTTTCTTCTGAAATCACATGTTATCTTTTTTAAAATCCTTAATCATTTCTATAAGGGACAATTGTTAAAAAAATTGTGAATGGATTTATGATGTTACTTCATTTATGATTAACATGTCTATCCCCTTTAATTTTAAGAAGATTGGTTCCTAATCAATTCACATAAATGATAAAATTTATTGATCCATTCCACTTGGAGAATCAAACAGTATACATTATTTACTAAGATGGTAGTGGATTTAGCAGTTGTAATCCTTATGATATCAAACCATCATCACTAGTGAATATTATTCTATTTAAATTTGAATATATATTTTATGTTCTTGTGATTTCTATATATCTTCCACTTCTCCAAAAAGAGATAATGAAGAAATATTTATAACGAAAACATCATAGCTTTAATTCTAGATCATGCATCAGTTAGTTATTCTTGAGAATTATAAACTGTATTGAGCCATAGACAATGTATTTGTAATTATTCATTAACACATATCCCAAACCAGTATCTGTAGCATCACTGAATAGCACAAATGGATCTCCAGTTCTAGGTTGTGTGAGACATGGTCAGTTTTAAGAATTATTTTTTATCTCCCTTAGGATTTATTCACATTAATAATTCCAATAAAAGATGACTGTCATTCAAGTTATTTTGGTATGATGGTTTGACAATCATGATAAATTTCCCCCCAGTCCACGATAATACCAAGATAAACCAAGAAATTGATAATATCTGTCATGGATGTTGGACTCAACCATAATTAAATTGCTATTGTATTTGAAGGATCCTCATATATACTATTTCTTATGCTGATATTCCCAAGGAATGATATGTCCTTCTACTAGAACTCACAATTTTTATTTAAGGAATAATGCTTCTCCTTTTATATTTACTTTAGAATGGTGTTCAATTCTCATCATGCACCTGTTTTCTTTTGGAGTATATTAAAATATCATAAATAAAGGCAACAAAAAATATTTCATGATAATCTCTAAAAATAATAATGATCAAGTCCATGTAGATTTTTGGAGCATTAATGCACCCAAAAGGCATCACTGTGGACTCATAGTTCCCATACCTTTTAGGAAAAGGGGTCATGGGGATATCAACCTTCTTTAGCCTTACATGATAATATCTCAACTGTAGATCCACCTGATCAAAAAAAACATCAATACTTAGAAAATCATATCTTTCCTTCATCTCAATCTTGTTGAGATTAATAAAATCAATATAAAGGTGAACCAACCAATCATTCTTCTTCATGAAGATCACAAGTGCACCCCCTTCTGAAGTAGTTGGGTTTGTGAACCGTTTATCTAAATTCAATAGTAGTTGTTTCATCTACGCATCAACATCCAAAATATCTATCCTCTATATATTATTTGTTATTAGAAACACCACATGTATAAGATCGATTTAAAATTAAACCTCCCATCTAAGAGGAAGACTAAAAAATACTTTGGAAACATATTAACATATTCCCTCACAAATAGAATGTATTAGAGGAAGATCCTTTCTATTGACTCAATCATTTGAGCTATATATTCATTATCATAGGGTAATAATATCTATGATTTAGATAATGTTGCTAATGAATGTTCATCCTCCACACTGTAGTCATATAAAATCAGAGTTTGATTCTCCGTATATAGAGTGATTTCCTTATCATTAGAATTTATGTTGAATCTATATAGGTAAAGTCATTCCAAGGTCGTAATTTCATCAAATTCCACTAAAGGAATAATGAAAAGGTTCTCTAGGAGGTTCAAGCTGAATCATTTATCATGGGATGCAATTGTTTCCACATTATCCATTTTTAGTGACATATATACATCCATTTTTTTATAGAGTTTTAATAATTCTACTCAATTTTTTTGATTTTATGGAATGCATTGATCTATGAAAGAGAACCTGATATTTAACATTTCGATTCTAGTTATACTCTATAAAATCTAAAATTAGAGATGAGTATTTTTTTTGCGATACAATACATAAACTCATATTCAATGATATTAAAGGGATAACATATAAATTAAATTTATCACCCTAACTTATGAATTTCAAGGATTCAATCTATGTTCCTCTATGTTCTAATTCCAAACATTTTTTCATATCAGATTTTTTTTATTACCTTAATATTGGTTCATAATGGAGATTGGGAATTTAACATATCATATCACTTAGGAGTGTCAAAATAGGTGCACAGTATGGCCCATTTTCCTGTACCAGATTACCCTAAGTCAGGCCCAAAACATATTTCTAGAGTACTTACCCCTAGGTCCTTAATATTTAGAACCACATCCTCTTATAGTTTCTATACATTGAATTGTTTTATTGATAAATAAATTACTATATAATGATTCATATTTTGGGATTTGATTCATAAAAATATTCTTTTAACTATGGAATTTTTTAGATATCTATACTACTGAGGGTTAATCTAGAGATTTTTAATTCTAATCCAAAAAATAACTAAACAATTTCATTAATACCAACTATAACAACTCTTCTATTTGTTACACATTAAAAATATATTTATGTCATAAAATATCACTTAATCCAACCCAAATGATTAAAAATTCTCTTGTCATTCTAATTCTGTATATAGAATTAGAACTTAGAGCCTGAGATAAAGAAAATATTATTGAACACTTCATTGACAAGATCACAATATTCAAATGAACAAAACATTCCTGGTATATCATGTGGAATAACATAAGAAAGGGGTGAGCTATAAAATCCTCTATAAGAATAAACAATGTATAAAATGAATTATATAATATATTTTTGAAAATAGGAATACATATGGATTATAAATGAAACATGAATAATAAGGCATGATAAACATGATAATTATGAAATGGGAAAGGTGGAAACAACTTAATACATTATATCATAAACACAAGGGAATTGATAAATCTACCAGGAATTACTTGTGTGAAAAGTCCAATAAATGAATTAGGTACACCCCTATCCCAAAATGACATATCCTAATACTCAACATTACCAAATGCATTAGAGAGATATCTAGGAACTCCCATTATAATCATTTATTCTCATGCTTAAGTATGCCACATATAACATAGAACATAGATTTTTTCAACTTAAAAATTTATTCCATTAGAATATAATGTTGAATAAATATATATATGTAACCAATAAATAAATAAATGTTTATAGAAATGAATACCTTTATTTAAAAAAAAATTATGGTATTAACTACAGAATTATATTGCCAGGGAAAATCAGGATGAAATTTCAAATTCATAACAACGTTACTTATATTGTATAAAAATGGTTGATGAGATAATGGAATACCTCTTTTTATAAATAACTAGATGGTAATACCTATTTTTATAAATAAAATTTAAATTAAAGATCATGGGAGGATTAATGAGAGTGAACGGAATAACTCTTTTTTTATAAATAAAATTAAAATTAAGGGGAATTTGGAATATCACATCCCAACATCATAAAATGAAATGTAAAATATATATCATTAACAAAGTTCTTGATATAAGAGGAGAGTATTAGATGAATTTACCTTAATTGAGGTTTTGACTTCAATGGCTTGGGAAGGATGTATTGAGAGATTTGGGTCCCTAGAGGATGACTATAGGGGATGGATGTCAGAATGTGGACGTTCTCTTAGGATTTTTATTTATGAGAAATGGAATTTTGGGTGGATTCTATAGGAATGGAATAGATTTATTTTTTATATAGGTTTTTGGGTCTTCATAATAAAATATCCAAAAAAACAACTCATGGATTGTTCCAATGGTTTCTACCAAAGGTGACATGTTTAAATTACTTTAAAATTCAACAATTCTATCATATTAAAAAATTAACCTTGGTTACATGGATGTGAGAAAAACTCTTAACGAACAGATTTTAAAATCCAAAAATATATAATCATTCTAGTAGGATTCATAATGTAATAATAAAATAAATAATAAAATCCAATAATAAAATAATTTCAATGTCAAAAAACTGATATTTTTCTATGGATCATATTTATATAGGATATTACATCACTTTTGGGTCATTATGATGTATGAAAACACGACATACATTTAGATAGTTTTTAATTTTTTCCTAAAAATTTGGCTACCTAAAAAAATAATGAAACATTTACCATTGGAAAATATTGACATATTTCTTCAAAAATTAAAAATCATTTGCTTAAAATAATCTGACTTGTATTTTAATCTTCACATTGAAAATAAATAAAAATATTTGTTGAAAATGAATGTTTTTTTGAAAATAACATTACATGAATTCTTATGAAAAATAAATTATACATTATAAAAATTATATGATAATTTATATTTATTTAAAAATATTTACAAATAATATTTTATTATAATGGTATTTTTTTATAAATTAGAATAATTAATCAATGTAAATTTATTAAATAAGAAAAAATTACATTTTTTCTTTAAATAAATAGAAAATCATTTACAATGAAAAAATAACAGGATAAAATATATTTATTATTCTATAAAAAATAATGTACATACTTATTTTTCTAGGTTTGTGATACATATCTCTTTAATACATCATAAGATAACCTAAGACTAAGATGTTGGATATTATGGCTTTCATGGGGTCGTTTGACGAGCAAGGTTTGGGTCCTGATCTTGATTAGCATGAAAAACACTTATAAATGGTTTCACTCGGGATTCAGCAGTTGGATATCAGCATGGGCATGGTCTACGGAAAATTCCAAAAATGTTATCTCCCATATAAGATTAGATAAATGGGTTTCATTATGTACAATTATACAGGTTGATTCCAAAAACACTATTGGATGGGTAAATTGGATATGTTAAAACCATATATTTATAATAATTTAGATAATTTTTTATAAAAATCAATATTATAAATGAAAAAAAAATTAATATTCATTAAAATCCGATTTGATATAATAAGGAAAAGATGTTCACGTGTTTTCTATAACCGTATTATATAAAAACGCATTTAATTTAATTAGAAGGGGAATTTTATTTATAACATTTTGGGTCATTATAACACGTAAGTGATTTATTATAATTTTAATAAAATATTTTATTGATATTTATATGATTTATAAAGACCACTTTCATCATTTTGGGTGTGTTCATCTCAAGGTTTTATATCTAGTTCACTTGTTTATAATTATAGATGTTCTTTTTTATGGAAATAATCTATAATGAGTGAAATGAAATTGTATTTATTAACATACATTATTTTTAATGTTCCTATTTAAAATTTATATTATGAAATTTGGATGATTAATTTGAAAAAAATAGTAGTGGTGATTTTTTTTTATTTTGGCAGGTTTCCATCATCATGAACTTGTTTTGTTTTACTTAATATTATGTATATATAATGATCACATAATAAGAATTATGTTATAAAATTATTATCAATATTTTATTCTACCATATTTATAATATTTTGACCATCCATAAAGGCATTAAAAGAAAACAAAACTCAATATCCATGTAGATGATTCATCACCATATTTTGGAAAATGGTTGCCATTATTTAATATAAGGGTGTGGAGAAAAAGGTATGGATATAAAATATTCAATTCTAAATAGAGAATTATTTAATATAAATTAAACTAGGGTAATTATTATTTGATTAATTAATTGGGTGAGGGGATCGTAGATGATGAAAAGAAATTAAGAGTGGTTGTTTAAGAAAGTTACCTCTTAAATATCACCACTTTGAAAGATCCATTAAGGGGCATGGAACTGGAATTTTGGTGAAACCGACCCATCTATAATGTGGCTAAGGTAGAGTAGAAGAGGCATCAAAATTTTACGGTCCGGATATAAGGATCACAGTGATGAAATGAGTTTTAGGAAGGGGTGCCCCTTTATAATTTAAATTAGTGTCACATTAGGAAGTTCTTAGATTATTAAAATACAATAAGCCTATTCTAGAGGGTAATTCGTTCAAATATCAAAATATTTTCAGCTGATTACATTGTTGACCATATATTACCCTCTCTATCATTATTTATTAATTTATAATTTTCATATAATTTAATAAAATATTATATTCATGATATATCATTAATGTCTGAATATATAACATTCATTAGTATGACATTGTAAAAATTAAATAAAATAATAAATTTATAACAAACTATTTTAATATATAGTAGATATGTCATGGTAATACAAATAATTCACATATCATCCAAATTATCGACTTTAATATTTATTTTTAATTTTTTAATATCATTTATTTTAATTTCCATCAATTTAAGAAATATTTCATCATCATATAATAATTATTAATGATTACTATTTACTTCTTCAAAATTAAAAAATTATATACAATGATGAATATAAATATTTTATATTTAAAAATAAAATTAATTGATTAACATATATTAGATAATACTACATATTGAAAATGATATAAATATTAAAAACAATACAATGGAATGTTTTCCATTTTTTAGATAAAATACAATAATGGAATTAATGACTACCATGTGGATGTAGAAGGAACTAAATAATGCTCATTGATGATTATGGCTGATAAATACTCAGAAAATATGGTTTTATCAATTTTTTGTTTTATTTAATTATTCTTATAATTTTAATTTTTATCATTTTTATCATTTTTTTGCTTGAACACACATTTCGTCAGTGTTGCATAAGAATTAACGGTAGATATTTAATATTAAAAGAAATTAAAAATAAATTAATAAGATAAAAATAAATATATTAGAGTGATTTTTATCCCATTTTATTCATTTGGTATGTATATTTACTCTTATCCATGTCAATACAACTCATTTAATTTTTTTAATTTGACTTTTTATATCCTTGTGCATGCATTGGGAAAGGATTTCGATAAGATTAATTTTGTATTTATATAAATTAGAAACATGATTTACAGAAAATAATTTATTAATTATAATTAATAATAATTTCATGAAAAGACATGTTACCAATAAATTAATATCTATAAGGCATCGAATATGACTGTATCAATGGTTTCAAACAATGTGTCGGTACTAAAAATGATTTTTTATCATGAATTAATTTATAATTAGTATTTTTGGAAATATTATTTGATAATATATTTATATATATCATAAATGATAAACTAAATATATTTAATAAAATTTTATATCTTATATGTTTTTTGAATATATAAAAAAATACACAATGTATTAAAATAATAATTTTTTATTAATTAAAAAAAATTACTTTTTTAGAAAATTATCAAAATTTCTTGATTGACTAATTTTTGAAATAAAAATTTTAAAAATAAATTTCATTTTATAAAATATAATTTATTAATGTTTTAAAAAATATTTTTGCATATTTTTTCATATAAAGCATTAAAATTCACTTTTTGACTAAAACATATTTTTGAAGGATAAAATGACTATTAAAAAGTAATTATTTATTTCATAAAAAATAATAAAGATATTTCATAATATTTTAATTCCAGTTCATACCCTCAATTTTAGTAGTTAGGACATTATGGTTGTTTGTGTACTTCATAGTTCCTTGATACTCAATATTGTTCTTAAATATAGGAAAAAAGAGAATGTACATTGGTTACAAATAAATATTTGGTAAAAATATCAGTATATTACATTCCAAACCCATATGTAATTTTATCATTAAAATATCAGTTTACATAATAAAGGGTAAAATTAGAGATGGTAATTATTACATTTCCCTCCATTAACTATAAAAAACAATAATAGGAGACATGAGTTAATTTTTAATTAGAATATAAAATGAAAACTATTAACATTGGTAGATAAATACATAAATGAAAATTATATCATAACCATTATATAACAAATGAATTAATTTATGTTATCTGTGGTGATAAAATTATCCATAGGTTTCATTCTAATGTTTCCTATTCATATATATATATATGAAAACCTGGAGAAAACATAGAAAAAATAGATGTTATAAATAGCTCAGTAAGGGAATAAGCATTGGTCGGAATGGCCGGAAGGCATTTATTTTTTTATTATTTGTTGGTAATCAACCTTTCAATGGATGAGGTGGAACCCTTACAATTCCTAAAGGATCAAAGACAATTACATGACCCGTAGGTCTTTAGAGGGAATCACCAAGACAAGACAACTTGAGAACTACTCCCCCCAAAATGTGTTATGATATCACCACACCACAACATGGAATAAAGCATAGCACATGATGTTTAAGACATACCATGATAACATAAAATGAAAGTGTTAGGAATAATCACAAGGAATAATATCATATATAAAATGGTCTCATATGATCATGGAATTATTGAAATCTAGAAAAAAATATTATATGGAATAATCATGAGTTAAGGGTATGGACAAATACAATATCACTTGGTGGAAAATCCCAAAATGGATTAGGATTACTCTTTAATCTCATACATGAAGTCTTCTGAGACTAAAACATTAACTAGTGAATTGGATCTCTATCTATATCCATCCATTATAGCGTGTTCATTAATATGTGTCCAACATAATGAATAAAACATATGGAACAGAAAAAAAGTTACCCATGTAATGAAATGGGTATTTAAATCATTTCATAAGGAATAATCAAAGAGTGTATCATATTTTTATATAAGAAAGAAGGGATTTTTGTTATAATAGGACATTAATAAAAGAAAAATAATCATATATGGTGATAAATTGGGTCTATATAAAGTAAAAATATGTAAAAATAATGGTTATGTATCCTTTAAATGTGCCACATAAGTATGGTTTTTGGGAAAATATTATAGATCCATTAAATATGGTAAATGCATAATTTTTTGAATAAAACTATAAATGAAAAAATAGTAAATTTAGTGGTTGATGAAAAATAAGAGAGTTTTAAACTAGTTTATAGTGTGAAAATGAATATGGGTATGATAAAGAGATTTTCCCTTTAATTGACTCTTCTAATCAAGAAAAATTGATATTTTATTAATTTATAACATTTTTTTCCAAAAAAATAAAGATGAGTTGAGATACATACACATGTTCGGAACATATAAAAATAATTTAAGAGATTTATATAAGAGAAAATAAGTAATACATTGGGATTAAGGGATATTGAATTACCGAAAGGGGAAATGGTTGTTCTGAGATATCCCATAACTTATGTCTGAAAGTGTTCTGCATGAGTACATTTTATTATAGATAATAATATTAGATACATTAATAAATAAATTAAGAACATATTCCATATATATTTTATTTATTTTAATTATTTAAAAGAGAAATTATGATCATTTACATGAGTTATAAATATCAATTTAATTTTTTAGGGTGTGTTCATTTCATGGTTTTATGGTCAGTTCAGTTGTGTATAAGAACTGATTTATTTCTCAATGGGAATAAAATCCCATTATTGAAATTAAATGGTATTTATGATCTTATATACGTTTAAATGGTATCATATATGATTTTATATTCTAACATGGGGATGATTACCTTTATAAATCATTTTTTATAATTGATTAGATTATTTGGGATTTTTTACCATCCATCAATAACATGATTTGGTCTACATATTATTATCCTTATATATTAGTTAAATACCCTAAAATATGATATCAAATAATTTTTAAATAATGATTTAACTCCAATAATAATTTTAGGGTGATCCAATATTGTGGTAATATTAAATGAAAATGAATTATCCATGGAGATGATTAATCATTCTAATTTTCATAATGCTTTCCTTTCAATAAATATAAGTAGATGAGAAAAATGGATGGATAAGAAATATTAATTTTAAAATATAATATTAACATATGTTATAGATATAAGATTTATTTTTATATGATGTATTAATGAGGGTATATGAAGGTATAATAATAAAATAAATTAAAAGCGGTTGTTTAAGAAAATTACGTTTAGAATATTACCACCTTGAAGGATCCCTTAAAAAACATGGAAGAAGACAATTGGTGAGACAGGAACCTATAATAAGTTTCTAGTTCAGTTGAAGAATTAATTTTTAAATTTATTGTTGAGCTATAAGTCTTAAGGTGGTGAAATGAAGTGATTTATCAAGTTCCCTTTAATAATGTATGTGACAAGCACTTTAGGAATTCCTCGAAATATATTATTCTAAAATAGCTATTCTAGAAGAAACATCTTTCCAATATACTCTAAATGTAGAAGTGATGTCATTAAAACCCATATATTATCCCCTTTTTGATCTTTTCATTATTTTAAAATAATTTAATAAAATATCATATTCAATAAGTATCATTATTGTCAAATTTTATAATATTCATTACGTTTAATACAAAACCATCAAAAAAGAGTAAAATTAGAATTAGTTTTTTATAACCTTACACTATAATTTTAAAATTTTAATTTGTGTATAATATTAATTATCTCAAATATTATTTAATTAATTGTTTATAATATTATACATTTTATTTTTTCATTATTATGATAATTATTTCTTAATTGTTGTGCATTAATTTAAGGTAATTATTTATTACCTAAAATTTATAAAAAAATTAACATGATAAATATAAATCTTTTATCATTACAAATAATATTTAAGGTGAATCATTTCTTTACTAGTACCTAATTTAAAAAATTATGTACATATTAAAAACAATGTTTTAAAAAGATTGACTTTTGTTTAAATAAAATACTATAAGGTACAAAATAGAATAAAAATGAATCCAAAAGAAAATAAACTATAACCATGGACTAGTATCATATAAATTTAATAATATAACAACATTTTTTTTCATATTTTTAGGTTATTTTGTTTTTCTCATAATTTTAAATATAATATTTTTAATGTTTTTTCATCTCATTACAGAAGCACTGCGTTAGTGGTGTATAAGAAATAACTGTAATTTTGGAATGTATAAAAATAAATAAATTAATTACATAATAATAAATTTATTAAGTTGAATATAACCCTATTTCTTTTTTAATTATTTATATTTACTCATATCCATGTCACGAGAACAAGTTTAATTTTTAAATTGGACTTTTCTAGACATGTACAAAAAATGCCCTTGAATTTAGATATGATTCATTTAATATAAATCAAAAATTTGAAAAAATCATGAGAAATAATAATTTTGGAATGATATTTAATATGAAATCATAGATTATACATGTCACCTCTAAATTAATAATTATAAGTCAACTTATTTAACATTTAGAATGTTGTGTAGGCACTAAAAATGTGTTTTATATTTATCATGAAATAATTAATAATTTATATATTATGGATTATAGTTTCATACTATCATTATTATATTACCAAACATGATTATTTAAAAAATATTAATATTTTTTTATAACACATTTATATTTTTATTTTATTAAAAATGTTATCATGTTAAAAACAAAATTTTTTTAATATTCAAAATAAATTTATTTTTTTAGAAATATTTCAAAATACAAATATAATATACTTTTGAAATTATAATAAAAAAATAATGTCAATTTTATCAACAAATGTTTTTAAATGCTTCAAAAATAATTTATATTTATTTCTCATATGTAAAGCAATATAAAACACTTTTTTAAACATAAATTTATTTGAAAATGGTGTTACTAAAAATTAAGTTCTTACTTCTGAAGCATTAGTTAATATAAAACATAATATTTTTTTTCTTAATAGTTCCCTTAAATTTAGTAGTCTAGTCATAAAGGTCATCTTAGTATATCATGGTTTGCTTAAAATTAGTTTTGAGACAAGACATGTGATAAAAAGAATTAAATTTTTTAAAGTGAAATACCAAATAAAAATGTTGTGGGTTAAATTATTCACCATCCATGAATTTTCATCCATGTATTATTTTATCATAAGAAGGTGAAAATATTTGAGTTTACTTCTTCAATTTGACACCATTAACTAGAAATGAAATTTAAAATTAGTTTTCCTAAACACTTATTTAATGATAATATAAAATGAAAAATATAAACATGGAATGAAAAATGAATAAATACATAGAATATTTGAAATTTTTGTCATGAACCGTCCCTCGGGGCCCGTGTCGTCACTACCCCAAGACCGCCTACCATAGGCTAGGGGCTGGCGACTAGCACTAGAGGCTTAAATCCCTAAACTGGGAAGGCATTGTCTTTAAAACCGCAAACAAACACAACCAGAGTACAAGAAGAAGAAAACTATAAGTAAAAAATGAATATAGAGGATGTTTTGGAAAGTGCAAGGGCCGGAAATACAAGCCCAACAGTAAAGTACAAGGAAAGGACAAACATGAAAAACTAAAAAGACAAATATATTGAAGGTGCCTAGCAGCTCTGGGATCATCCACCATAGATCCTACCAGAAGGGTAGGTACAGATAACCCCCTCAGTGCTCCACGTCCGTCCGTCCCCTCTGGGTACCAACACATCGTGAGGTGCACCTTCAGGTACCATCCAGTCCTCATACACCCCACCTTGGTCAGTGCTGTTTATCATCTACAGCCAACACAACGAGTTGCGGGCATATCCCATGCAGGGGTGAGTATAATGATACTAACTGGGGACCCCGAGACACTCATGGTCTTACAAAATGCACAAAGGATAAACCACAGTAGAAAGATATAATCATGATGTATCAACCAACCCTACATAGGGATATTCCCAAACATATACCTATGTTATCAATCACATTCTGGCTCCAACTCTCGAGTCCAAGAACAAACCATTCCACAATGGAAGTAAAGTCAATCACCGAGTTGATAATGGTTGAAATACATGACTCAACTCGGACAGGTATACAACTCATGAATAAGGATAGAGATGATTTGTTGTATCCTCTAAATCTTATACTCTGTCAAACCCACGTAGCATCCTAGCACAATATCAGCATTGTCTAACCCACGTAGGATCCTAGCACAGAAGTGGTCACTATCGACTCCATGTAGGATTCTAGTATAGTAGTCATTGCTGTCGAACCCACGTAGGATCCTGGTACATAAGACACTACTGTCGAACCCTCGGAGGATCCCGGTACAGAAGTCATCACTGTCGAACACACATATTATTCCGGTATAGTACTCATCGCTGTCGAACCCACGTTGCATCCTCGTACAGAAGTCATTGTGGTTGATCCCAAAGAAGATTCTATCATCTCAGTCGTAGCCAACCCTAGGGTTCCCACTCACAGGACACTTGATTCCATAAGGTTCCACACCTTGAGCCAAGTTTCAATAAATAAACTATCACAAAATCATGAGTTGATGTATCCTGTAGTTCCATCTCATCATAAGGAACCCAACGCGATGGAAGGTTCCTCAATCAGATGCTCGGTCTGAGAGTTATTGGCATTTATGTTCCATGGGGCTTATTAGATTTTGGGTACAGTCCAACCCATCCATACTCCAACCTCATCCGAATCCTATTTGGAGTATGCTAAAAGTTTCATCTCATTGAAAGGATTACAACGTAGTTGACGAGACTTCAATCGGATGTCCGGTCTATATGTTATAAGCATTTCAGGTCCGAGGGCCCGGTTGGTTTTGGGTTCGAACCATCCCGGCCATCACCAAACATCACAAGAACCTTGAGTGTGATATACTGAAATGACCCTCGTGGTGGCCCAGACCAGCGGCAGGCATGACCCAAGTGGCATGGCCTGAACGGCCGACCATGACACGGCCAACTGGCAGAGCGAGTTACACGCAAGGCGTGCAGAGCAGGGGGGCCCTGGTGTCCCGCAATGGGGGTGCCAGCTGGCACTGCTCGACCATCCCAGAACCCGCATATGCGGGTTCCAATTATCCTATGTGGCCGGTGGCAAAGCATCCTTCCCCAGGAAGTGCGTGAGGGGCGCCATCACACTAGGCGGCCTACAAGTGTCGGCTGCTTCCTCCGGTCACTAGTGCCATTGTGCCAGCGACCCGAGCCACTGCGTTCCTCCGTGGACCACCGGAGTCATTCTGGTTGTCCATTTTTCATCTCGTATGTTCCTACAGATTCTTTAGGTCATGATCTTCACTATGACGACCTCAACTCATGTTTTCCATTCCGTTCACCAAAATCCTATCAAACCGCGCATCAAGAACGAATTGGCAGAGGGTCTCGATTTATTCGTTAGCACGTGCCCTCTGTGTTAGGGGCTCAAACAGTAATCCATCATATAATTGAACCAGATACAAACCACAACTTAATCCCTAACCCATCCCACAATCAACATCAATTCTGTGGATCAACATGTATGGGGGTCGATTCATGGTTGTTATTTTTATCAAAGGTAAAAGAATAACTTAAAAGAAAAGAATTCATACTCGAATTCAAATCACATCCTCGATGGTAATTGATAGTTGAACAAGTCACGGGATGGCGGCATAGTTCCGTTGATGTCGGTAGGAGATGACATCATCGTTGGAGACGTTCTTCGTGGGCAGTTTCTTCCCTTTTGTCTCGGTCGAAGTGTAGAAGACGATGCTCGTCGTTCTTCATTGGAAAGATGAAGAAGTGTTCTTCATTGAGGGAAATGAATTCTCCTTAGTTATTCTCTTCCTCCGTTCCACCAAAAGAATGCCAACCAAAGTAAAATAATATAATCTCCCATTTCAATGTTGGAATAAATAATTAAAAAGAATTCATACACAAAAATTAATTAATTAATTCATCAATTAATTGTGTTGGCAAATTAAAGGGAAGACCAATAGTTTAAGGGGTTTAGGGAAGTTTAGGAGACCCTCTTAAATTTAATTGACAGTTACATGGGGTTTTAAGGGAATTTAAACTAGTGGTACCCACCCCTAGTAATATCCTCCCAAGGAAGGATAGGGTGTGGTGGGCCCCACCCCTAACCTCCACATAGAGACTTTAACCACCTTTCAATAAAAATGTGTTACAGACACATTTTTATTTCATTTTTAATTTTAATTAGAAACCCCAATAAATTAACTACCACTCTTGATAAAACACAACTGTGGTAAAGTTGTCTGTAAGTGGATACTAGTGTTGTGAGTTCATTGGTGTCCTATAATTTCAATTCCTAGCACCGGTTCAAAAGATAGAAAAACCTGCATGTACGTTTAATAAATGTACAAGAACAAAACTTTCGAAATTGATTCCAGGCACACTGGGCCTCGAAATGAAGCGCCGTCAGAAACCACAGACTCGTAAAATTACCAATTATTTAAGAAAAAAATTTCTATATGATTTCTGGGTCATTACATTCTCCCCACCTAAGGGCATTACGTCCTCGAGAGCTAAAATACACACTAAGGGAACAAATGGGGGTACTGGGCATGCATCTGAACCTCTCTCTCCCATTTGCTCTCCTGGAGGTTCCCATGCTACCAGCAAACACGCACCAAAGGAATCTACCACCCATATAGGACCCGCTTCTGTCGATCGTCATTATCCACTAGAACCTCTGTGACTATCACCCCATCATCGATGTCTAGCTCCCTATGGTCGGTAATGTGGGATGGATCGTGAATGTATCCCCTCATCTGAGATACATGGGAGACCTCGTGCACCTGGTGAAACTGATGTGGAAGGGCCAAGTGGAGAGCCTCCTCACCTACCATGTTGAGGAATTAACTGGTCCGATGAATCACAGAGATAAAATTCCACATCATCTAAATATCTGTAGACCTCGTCGAGGTGAGACCTGTAGAAAGAAGTGGTCGACATCCTCAAATTCTAGAGGTCTCCATCTCCTGTCATCATATGACTTTTTTCCACTCTATACAGTCTTTATCTTCTCTGAGATGACTTGCACCTCCTCTGTGGTAGCTCGTACCATCTCTGGTCAGTATGAAGTTGGCCAACATGGTATGTCGGTCGACGATCACCCAAATCGAGTCGTGTCCCCTGGACGTATGTGGAAGACATGTCTTGAAGTCCATGGATATATCATTCATCTTCCACTTTGGGACCTCTAAAGGCTAAACCATGATGTTGGTACCTTATACTACGCCTTCACTTGCTGATAATTGAGGCATCAAAAGGCAAAATCCTCTATTGTATTTTTCATACCTGGCCACCAGTGCTGTCATCAAAGGTCCTAGTATATATTTACCACTCCTGGATGTACCGCTAAATGGGATTTGTGGAACTACCGCAAAAATTACTCCTGAAGTGAAACTGGTACTATGGTACTTCCTATTAAATGAGTAAAATGCTCCCCACCTTCATAAAATCCTTCGGGTGCCCACCCTGAGGATATCTGAGCACTTCGTGTCTCGCAGTCATCTTCCCCATGTTCCGCCTCCCTGACTCGCTGATGAAGTGGGGAAGTGACTGTGAGATACTGTTGAAAGTATGCTCTGTCCCAATCCAAAAAGGGTATATGCAACATGGCCAGCTACTCCATCACATCTCCTAGCAGCTGAATGCCTAATATTTTATTGAGATCATCAGCTACAACGTTCCCATTTCCAGGAGAATTGATTATCTCAAGGTCTTAATCTTGTAGGAATTCAAGTCATCACCGCTGTCTCAGGTTCAGGTTCTTCTGAGAGAAGATGTACCTGATACTTTGGTGGTCAGAGTAGACTGTAAATAGTTCTCCCAATGAACTATGGGTGAGACTATAAAATTTAACTAACTCGTCTACACCCTTCTTCGCCTACATCCTACAAGAGATGTTAAGATTTCTTCTTCTCCAAAAAGATAAATCTGGTCTCATCCCCTGGATGAACCATGCCCACTGCCTAATAAAGTCTATCCTGACATGAACGGTAATAATTCATTACATGTATGATTATGTAAGGCCTCGATGATAATACCATGATATCCAACTATTTCTCTCGCCTCCAAGGGTTGAGTCACACTATAGACATCAATGTGTGGTCACAGGGTCTCTTCCAGTAGAAATTTAACATGTGAGGGTCAAGTCGATGGTTTTATTTGTAATATCTTAGTATTATCCATACAAAAGGCATGAAATCAAACGTCACAAGGACATGTGTTTTTTATTACTGCAGCTCAAAGTACATAGACCCAATGAAACCACCGACAATGACATCAACGAAGCTCAAAGCTTCATGAACAAAGGAATATATGCCTGGATCTAGTCCCACTCTTATCCACCTTCTCCTAGAGCACTATGGTAGTAGGCCTCAACTTCCTGATACTGAGCTCTACCCTTTCCACATGTTCCCTATGGTCGGGGTGGACCTCCTGGTGGGAGTGGTGGTGGTAGACCCTTGAAACGTCATCCAACACCTACTTCTTGGCCAGCTCCTCTCCCACGTCTGCCTGCTTCCAAAGGACCACCATGGTCGCACCTATTCCTCTACCTTGGAGTTCCCTCTACTACCTTATACTCATCTACAAGGTGGGTCCGGAAGTCTTGAAACATGTGACCCTGCCCGCCACATGATTAGTACTACTTGCTCCTCGTATGGTTAGCTCTGTCTCGTGTACCCCGCACAACTAAACCTAACTCGTGCAGTCGACCACCTATGGGTCTGGTCCTCTTGGACCCCTGAGTCATCTGTCGATTTCCATATGCAGCTAACTCTGGTGCATGTTGACAAGTGGTGGGTTTTTCTGCTGGAGACTTCTTAACAAGGAAACTCTTCACTAGGAGGCCTCGTTCCAATACCCCAGTCTGCATTGGGATGTTGAGGGAGATCATCAAAGCCTTGATCTCATGCCTGAGTCCCTTCTCAAAGGACTGAGCTTTGATGAATGGGTCTTGTATCATATTCGTGGAGTAGCTCGAGGGTCGGTGAACCTCAATGTGTACTGAGATACTATCATGCAGCCCTGCTGCAGATGAAGTAACTCCTGAATCTACACCGCACGAAGGGTGGCTGGAACAAAATCTACCCGGAACATGCATTCAATGTCTTTCCAGAGTAGTGTTGCCTCGATATGCACCTGGAGAATTAGGATCCACCATCTGCCTACTACTGCATGTAGGAGACTCACAGAAAGGATCACCATGAGGTTAGCTGGTGTCCCTACCAATATGAAATCTCTCAAAACATCCTCTATCAAATCCTCAGTCATCTTTGGGTCCATCAATCAATTTAACCTGGGCGGTCTCTGGCGCGAGAGCTCGTGCAACGCACTTATATGGCATTCACTCTCTTCAGCTGGAGCTGGTTGTATCGGTGGCCCTATGGGTAGTGGTACTAATGGTACCTCTGCTGTGATGGGGCCCTACACCGAAGACTCGTCGCTCGGTGGTCAACCATATCGTAAGAAACTCAGAACCCTAGCTGGCTACCTTCATTGGGCCATCCTGAAAAGAAACAGGTGAACCACGGTCAAAACAATATACCTTTTGAGCTGACACAAGGTAATCAAGATGAAAATGTTCAAAGGAAACACACACGCAATCACTCTTTTCGTGTATTGAGTCGGAAGACAGAATTCTGAGTCCTATTGTATGGATACATCGGCCGCCGAACCAACAATGGTTTTACTAAACTGATAACCACAACCAAAAGACTTAACACTATTCCTGTTAAAAGAACCAGAGTCCAATTTCTGTTTTAAAACGAACTCCTATGATACCAATTTGTCACAACCCATCCCATGGGGCCAATTTCGTAACAACCCCAAGCCACCTTCTATAGGCCAGGGGCTGGCGACTAGCATCAAAGGAAAAAATCCATAAACTGGTAAGGCATTTCCATTAAAACTGCAAAAAAACACAACCAGAGTACAAGCAGAAGCAAAATCAAATTAAAACCTGAATACATAGGATGTTTTGTAAAGTACAATGGCCAAAAATACAAGGCCAACAGTAAAGTACAAGGAATGGAAAAACCGGTTCAACTAAAATGACAAATAACTAGAAGGATCCTACCAGCTTCTGGATCATCCACCACATATCCTAACTTATGGGTGGGTATAGATAGCATGCTCAGTGCTCCACGTCCATCCGTCTTCTTCAGGTACCGACTAATCATGAGGTCCACCTATGGGTACTATCCAGACCACGTACACTCTGCCATGGTCAGTGCTATCTGTCGCCTATATCCAACACAATGAGGTGCAGGTATAGCCCATGCAGGGTTGTGTATAACAATGCTCAGTAGGGTCACTGAGACCCTCAAGGTCTCACAAAATCCACAAAAGATAAACCATAGTAGAAATATACAATCATGAAGTACCAACAAATCCTACTTAGTGATATTAAAATACATATACCTAAGTTTTCATTCACAGTCCATCTCCAACTCTTGAGTCCAAGCACAAACCATTCCAAAATGTAAGTAATCTCAATCACCATGTTGATAATGTTTAAAAGACATGACTCAGGTCACACAAGTATACAACTCATAAAGAAGGATAGAAATGATTAGGTGTATCCTCTGAATCATCTCCTCTGTCATACCCACATAGGATCATGGAACAATATCAGTGTTGTCGAACCCATGTAGGATCCTGTCATAGAAGTCATCACTGTCGAACCTACGTTGGATTCAGGTACAGTAGTCAACGCTGTCGAACACAGATAGGATCCTGGTACAGAAGTCACTGTTGTCAAACCCATGGAGGATACTGGTACATAAGTCATAACTGTCAATCCCATGTAGGATTCTGGTATAGTAGTCATCACGGTCGAACCCACGTAGGATCCTGGTACAAAAGTCACTATTGTCGAACCCATGGAGGATTCTGTCATCTCAGTCGCAGCCAACCCAAGGGTTCCCTCACACAACACGCTCGAATCCGGAAGGATCTTCTCCAAGAGCCATGTTTCAATACATCTAATATCACGAATCCCTAATTTTATGTATCTTGTAGTTCTGTCTCATCATAAGGAACCAAACGCAACAGACGATGTGTCAATCAGACGCCCGTTCTGAGAGTTATTTTCATTTCTGTTCCAAGGGGTCGGTTGGATTTTTGTTACTATCCAACACGGCCATACACCAAAAACCTAAAATTCTATGTGCAGTATTCTGAATGTCCATCTCATCAAAAGGATTCCAAATTAGTTGATGTCACATCAATCAGACGTCTGATACTTATGTTATAAGCATTTCCACTCTGAGGGCCTCGTTGGTTTCGGGTCTAAACCAACTCGGCCATACCCAGACTTCTGAAAAACCTTTAGTGTGATATACCAAAATGACCACCTCGATCCAAGGAATCCTAATCAACTGATGGTGTGTCGATCAGAGGACCATAGCTCATGTCATTTGCGAGAAAAAAAAATTCGTCCGAAGAGGGTGGGTCTGGGTCTGGTCCGACCCGGCCCAACCTGCCCTGGGTCTACCCGAACCGGGTTGACCCAACCCAAATCCATGTCTGGCCTGGCAGCTACGACCCGACCAGTGCAAAGGTAGCCCGGCCCACGTGGCAGGTGGCCAGGACCGCGTGGAAGGCTTCCCGACTCGGCAAAGGGCATGGCCCATGAGGCACGGCTCGACCCGAACGGTCGTCCACGGCTCGGCATGCTGGCTGAGCGCCTTATGCGTAAGGCACGTAGAGTAGGGGGTCTGGTGTCCCACAACGGCGATTCCAGATGGCACCACCCAAAATTCACTGAACTCGCAGACGTGGCTTCCATGACGCTTCCGCGACCGGTGACACAGCGGCCTTCCTCCTACGTCGCGCGAGGGGCGCCATCGCCCCCATACGATCGGCTGGTGCTGGCCTCCGCCTCCTGTCACCGGTGCTGCCATGGTGTCACGCTCTTCCACAGGCCACTAGAGTCGTCCCGGTGGTCCTTTTTCCCTCTTTTCTGCCCCTATGGCCTCCTTGGATCCTAATCTTCACTGCGAAGACCTCAAATCAGGGTTTCCATTCAGTTCACCCTCCGCCCATCAAATTGTGCATCAAGAACTAATTGGAGGAGGGTCCAAACTTTTTCGTTAGCCTGCACCCTCTGTGTTAGAGGCTCCAACAGTAATCCAAAATATAATTAAACCAGAAATAAACCCCAGCTTAATCACTAACCCATCCTGCAATCAACATCCTTTCTGCGGATCAACATGTTCTGGGGTCGATCCGTGGTTGTTGTTTTTATCCAAGGTAAAATAAGAACATAAAATAATGGAATTCAAACTCAAATTAAAAACCCTCCCTCGATTGTTTTTGACCATTGGAAAAGTCACAGGTTGGAGATGTCATTATTTTGACGTCGGTAAGAGGTGACATCATCGTTGGCGACGTTATTCGCAGGTGGCGTCATCCCTTTTGGCTTGGCCGAATGGGAGAAGACGATGCACATCGTTCTTCATTAGAATGATGAAGAAGCATTATTCGTTGAGGGAAAGAACTTCTCCATAGTTCTTCTCTTCCTCCATTCCACCAAAACAATGCCTACCAATGTAAAAGAATATAATCACCCCTTTTAATGTTGGCTTAATGAATTCAAAATAATTGAAACACACAAATTAATTAATTAAGTCATTAATCAATTGTGATGGCACATGAAAGGGAAGCCAATGTTTTAAGGGGTTTAGGGATGTTTAAGAGACCATCTTCCATTTAATTGAGAGTTACATGGGGGGTTTATGGGGAGATTAAACTAGTGAGACCCAGCGCTAGTTATATCCTCCCAAGGGAGGTTAGGGTGTGGTGGGCCCCACCCCTAACCTCCACATAGAGACTTTAACTACCTTTCAAATAAAAATGTGTTACATACCCATTTTTATTTAATTTTTAATTTTAATTAGAAACCCTAATAAATTGACTACCACTCCCGATAAAACGCAACGATGGTAATGGAATCCTTAAGAAAATATCGGTGCTGCGAGTTTATCTGTGTCCTCGGATTTCAATTCCAAGCACCGGTTCAAAAGATAGAAAAACCTTCACATACGTTTACTGAACGTACCCAAAAAAACATCAGAAATTGATTTCGAGCACACCAGGCCTCTGAATCAAGCGCTGTTACAAACCACATACTTATAAAATTCCAATGTATTTATGAAAAAAAATTCCACATGATTTTTGGGTCTTAACAATTGTGATCCCTAATGTCTCTATATAGTTTATAAATGGTGATAGAAGTATCCATGGGGTTGTTACTACTGTTTTTTAGTCCTAATCCACAAAACTAACTAGACCGTCCTCTAAGGAAAGACAGATTGTCAACCATAGTGGTTGTCCTTTCCTCAGTAGGCCCTATAAAAGAGCATCATTCTTCATCCAAATATCACAACTGAGTGTTTCAAGTATCTGATTACTTAATTTTCCTCGGATATCAATTATAATGATCTTATAATTTTGAAAATATAATTACATGATTTTATACAAGATTAACCATTAAATACTATCTAAGGATGTTATTGTCTATTGGTAATGGAAGATAAAAAAAATAAAAACATGGAAGTAAAATGAAACAAAAATTTATTAATATTCAACAATGACATCATAAAATCCTTCCATATCCTACATCTATAATGGATAACCTAGTGCACCCCTAGACAAAAGTAATGAGCTAAAAATCCCAGTAATGAATACACATTGGACTAAAGAGTAACACATGAGTAAGAATAAAAAACCTAATAACACAACAAGAATTCCTTATTAATAGACATAAAATATCATAACATACACTCCATAGAATAATGTAATAATATAAATTCTAAAATGTTTAAGACCCACACAACATGACATAAACATGTGTTAAGGATAACTGTGAAGACCAGATAATATAGTAGAGAAAGTCCCATGATGGTTCATGTGTACTCCCTAAAATCATATATAACACATCGTGGTACTTAAAATTTTCCAATTTCATTAGGTAGGTGAGGTATTTAGGATCACCCATCATTACAATTTTATTCATATATTTTCCATATAAATAATCAAACATGTGGAATAAACATAATGGTTTTCTATGGAACGAAATGGGTATTATCATCATGTCATAAAGATTAACCAAATAGTATATCAAATTTGTATGAAAGATATAATTGATTTAAATAATAAATGGTCATTTATAAGAAAAAATAGTCATATTTCATGACAATTTATCCACATATAATGTGAAAACATTTAAAAAGAGTGGGGAAGTAACCTTAGAAATATGTATCTTAAGTGTTTTTTATTTAAAAGCGTATAGTATCCTTAAAAAGGATAAAGAAATAATATATTTCATAATTAATATATTTAACCAAATAAATTAATGAAAATTTGAGTTATTTTATAAAAAATTTATGTCTTATAATATTTTATGGGGAGTACATGAAAGTGGGTAGGAATAAGAGAAAATCCTTTAAATTGTGTTTACATATTGATAAAAATTGTGAAGGGAGTCTTTTAAAAAATGTATTTCACCAAAACATAATGATTCATTGAGCTATATAAACATATTTGGAACATATACACTAATTTTATGTGATTTTTTATGAATAAAGAAGAAATATATTTGTGTACTATGAAGGAAATCATTACCCGTAGGAAAAGTGGTGGTTCAATGAGATCCCTTACCTTATATGTGAAATAATTATAGACTTATACATGTTGTCCCAGATAATAAAATTATATTCAATATTAACTGAATTGAGAAACTGATATATATTTATTTTATTAATTATAATTTTAATAAGTTTATTAATGATAACTTCTATGAGTTATAAATATCAATTTCATCATACACAACTATTTGTTTCACGTTTTTTTGGTTGGTTCACATTTTTATATACATGGATGTTCATAATGAATGATAAAAACTAACGTTAAATAAAATAGTATTTATGAAAAAATAAATTTTTAAACTTTACCATATATTGTTTTTTCTTCAAACATTAGAATGATTCATTTGATATAACATTAACTATAAATGTTTCGTTTATTTTTATGTTTTTTCCGTCCATCATGAAGTAGTTTAATATTAGTTAATATTATGTCAATATTTTTGTTAAAGAAAATGAAATAAGTTAAAGTATAATTATTAATAAATTATTTAACCATAATAAGAGTCTTATTAACCGTGATGAAGGTGGATATATAGATGAAAAATAGTTTTTCATGAATATTGATAAATGAAATAATTTGGAAAATGGTTTCAGTTAAGTAAATAAGAAGTGGTGAGAAATATATATGGATGTAAAATATTTCATTATAAATATAAATTTTATTATATAAATGATATTTTTTTATTATTTGTTAAATTAATGGATTGAGGGTAATCTAGAAGAATAGAATAAATTAATAAATAATTTTTTTAAGAATCTTACCTCTTGAATATCACCTACTCAAATGATCCCTTAAGGAAAATGGAAATACTTTTTTGTGAGACCAAAACCTCTATGTCATTGATGGAGAATTAGATAATATAATACTTAAGAGTGTGGTTGATATTGAAGGCTCAGTGTGGAGAAATGATGTGAAGGAAGGGGTTCTTTTATAATTGTGTTTTTGGGGACATTAAATATTTATCAAAATATAAAAATATAATTAGAATATTGTAAAGAAAAATGCTTCAAAATGAAATATAAATATACATGATATAAAATTTTCGACCATATAACATCCTATTTTTCATTTTTTAATATTTCTATTAAATTTAAATAATTTTATAATATATTATATTAATGAAATATCATTATTGTAGAATATGAAACAATTCATTATTATTACATACCAAACTTCAAAATTAAATAGTAAAATTTGATCCAACTATTTTATTATATCCTATGTATGTCACAGTGATATATATAATTCTCTTATCATTATACTTATCTAAAATTATATATTTTTTATATTTATAATATAATTTATTGGTTTTTCCATTTATTTAAAATTAATAACAACATCATTGTGTTAGTATTTAAAGTATATATTTATTCCCTAAAAAATAAAAATATATTATCAGTATTTATTTAAATATTTTATATTTGAAAAAATAATTTAGTGACATAAATATCATCTAAAATACCAATTTAAAAAAATATTCATATTAAACACAATATTGTGATAAGTTTGAATGTCTTTTAAATCAAATAAGATTGTGTTTTTAATTTCATCCATGTGGATCCAAAAGGTCACAAATTCAACCCTTGTATCATTAAAGTTCAACATTAATAATCATATAATATTTACTCTAAATATTGGGTAATTTAATGTTTTTTTTAATTTAAATATAAAACATTTTTTGATTTTTTTCTGCTTCCACATTCACTGTGTCTATATTTCATAAGCATTGAAGGTGATTATTTCATATATAAAAACTATAAGAAACAAATAAGATAAAAATAATTTATTAGCCTTAATATTTCCATTAATATTAATTAATTATATATATTTACATAGATTTGTCTCACAAAAACATTTTTAATATCTTAATTTGACTATTCTAGCCATCATAAAGCAGTTCAAAAAAATATAGATAATATTCATGTTATAAAATTAAATAAGATGAAAATATTTGTAAAAATCATATTTACGGAATTATATTTAATATTAAATTTGTGAAAAGGGGTTTTATCAATAAATTAAAACTTATAAGGCTATGAATATGTCTTTTTCAATGCCACACATTCACTGTGTGAACATTTAAAATTATTTGTATATTTATCTTCAAATAATATATAATTTATATGTTATAATTTCGTTGTGTTAAATATCGGAATTATATTATCATAAATTAGTTTTTATATATATTTTTTAAATTCTTATATCTTAATTATGATTTTTGGATATCAAAAATGATACCGGGATTAAAAAAATAATATTTTTTACTCTTAATCAATTATTTTTTAATTGAAAATTATCAAAATTTTATGTTGGATTAAATTTTATATTCATATTTTTGAAATGAATTTAATTTTATCAAATACATTTTCTAAAGTTTTTAATTTATATATATATATAATTTCCACATAAAAATCTATATATTTTTTTATTAAAAGATATATTTCATGAATAAAATTCTTTTTTTAAAAATTATGAAATTAATTCTTAATAAGTATTAAACTAATTTCAAAACAATGTTATTCCTATTCATATCTATTAATTTAGTGGACATGCAATAATTTGTGTGTTACTATATGGTGATTTGTTCAAACTCGGTGTGGTGTTATACAAAAGCTACTAAATAAATTAAATTATTTAAATGGAAATATTTTAGAAAATCTTAATGGTTTTTCAATAAAGGGATCTTTCACTATCTCCAACATTCCATGAAATAGTAGGAATGACGAAATTTTGTGTCGCCACTTCTTCAAAAACCTTTTATATGCCCCATCCAATCACTAGGTATGTTTATTCACCTATGGAATAAAAAAATTTCGGTCTCTTATTTACAACATGGAACCCCTTTATACCATCTAGATCGATATATATATATATATATATTCATGATAGACTTTGGTTAAAACAAATATCATTAGATATTACCTCCACAATTTTTAACCAAGCGATATTCTAACGTTGAAATTACCAATAATAATTTTTTCACGTCCCATTTCATAGAAAAATATCATTTTGATTTAGAGAAAATTGATATACCCACCGATATAGTTTTAATTAGTTTATATAGTTTGGAATCATACGTAATATTCATTTATTTATATATTTTTGGATGGAATACCACGTGTACCTAATCGGAATCCCCCAATAATCCCATTCTTCTGAAATAAATTAAATAGTTTTGTTCTCCATTCTTCCTCCTCACGGTTAGAGGAGTCTTATAAAGGTTCATCTCCCCATATAATATAATTAGAGGGACAATTTAGTCCTTCTCTAGATTAGACTAACATCATCATCCATCTATAAATTACAACATATTATTCATGAAATATAATGTTACCAAAATATAATTAGTTAACTACCTGGTGGTATTCTGTAGGCTAACATCAGAGATGTTCTATTACCCATTGACCATATTAGAAAGAAGGGGTCACATATTTTCATTCCCAGGGACCCTTTGCAAATATCATGTGACATCATCATCTTATATTACACCCATATCATTTTTGGTATACTTATTTCATAATGAAATATATTTTCCATAATAGGTAATCTCATGGAACTATTGTTATAATCATTTAACATTAATCTCTTCTGACTCAACCAACTAATTACTGATAGGTTTAGTACAACACCAATGACTTGAGACTACTTTTTTTACCCTTGAATTGATGGAGGAACCATATAATTAATGTGGTAAGGCCTTATAAAAATGTATTCTTGTATGAAACACATCCATCAAGACTGTGTAATAGATTCCTCATACACATTAACACACCCTCCTTTATATAGGATTCATCCATTTCAGTATGAGGTTCCGGAAATATTAGAATTAATGCCTAATAATTATAATATTATTTATTTCTATAAAATAAATACTATGTTATAATCTACACAAATTGAAGGATAATCGTGTTATTGCATTAATGGAACAAAGTTTTATTCTGAAAAAATGCTTACAAAAGTATAAATCACATATATACATTAAATTTAGTGTTTGATAACAATGAGGATCATCATTAACCATTATCTTGATCAATCCGAATTAGGGAAAGAGATGATAAAAATCCATTATGATGCATGAATATATTGGTTTGGGTAATTATATTTTTATTTGTTTCTAAATATCCCAACCATATGAAAATATAGCCGATAATTTGATGTATTGTTTAATTTTTTATGGTAAAAGGTAATCCCAGGGTGATAACCTAAAGAGATGTGGTTGGGGGATCCTGTTTCATATATGAATTATAGGGAAATATGAAAATGTATAACTAAATTCTCTCTATGAGATATTTAAAATTGGAATTTGGGAAAGGGAAGAATTCATATATAATGAAATGAAATAATTATTTTAGGAACCTTGAATCCTAATTTTAGCATAATACATTAATCCCCATGTTATTATGGGTGTGTCGAATCCATCAATTAATGGATAGTGTGACCTAAAATGGGAAAACAACGAATTGTTTATAATTTTTGAAGAATCTAAAAACTCTAAAAGTAAAATTGGTATCTCCTGAATCCCCACTAAAAGGATGATACTAGGGAATTATTTAATAAATTCATTGATAATAAGGTGGATAAATCCCCTAGGGAAATCAGTGTATAGCCTTGTGCAGGGTCGACCCCACATTCCTAGTTGAGGGGTGGGGGATATGATATGATATACCATATTTTATATACTATGAACCTTAACATATTTCTATGATACTATCTTTGTATGAGAAATATTAAATTCCAAAAAGGTATTATTGTAACAATTACGTGTTTAAATAAAACTATCACATTATAAATTGAGAAAAATATATTAAGAATTTATTTATCATTAAAAAATTCTATTTTTAAATACATTCTCAAGGACCTATACTGACTCAATTCTAGAATTATGTTATTGGGATAGGTATGATGGGATTAACTACCTAAACATATATTTAGTTTCTCCATTCATTCCTTATAGAAAAGAGTATACCATAATAAATTAGTCAAAAAAACCTATATAAATTGAATATTTTGTTTTTAAAACATCATTTAATAAGTGAATAATTGATATGGAAAATATCATGTAACATTTTATTATTCTTGTATAAAATCTTGAAACAACTAAACTTGTTGAAATTAGAAGTATATTTTTAATTACAAAATATATAAAATTTTAGGAAGATAATTTATACACATTTTTATATAAAATGTGGATGAATATTTAAATTATAGTGATCCATAACCATACCTTATTAAGGGTATTATTTTTATTGTAATTATTGATGATAAAAACGAAAATAAATGATGTATCCACAATTGTGACCTAGAAGGTTTATAAATATATATTGAATATTAATTGAATAACTTTAAAATCCATCAAAGAATTACATAGGTCAAGTATCCCTAGATAATTGGAATCATAAATAACAGGCTCATAACATTTAGGTATTATCTTATTCTTTGATCATAATAAATATAAAAATATTTTGATATATCATTCCTAATACCATTATTCAAAACATTGGAAAAGAAACATTTGAAATGGTCACCTAAAATACATCATAATGGTAAATATTGGAAATATCGATGATAACATAAACATATAAGTAGAATAAGGGTATGAGAAAAAAATATCAATTTAAATCCATACCTCTTACATGATGAATCATAATCTTATATATCGGCATAATTTGAGTAAAGTGAGAAGATATGAATCATAAATGAATCAAATAATGTGATCTAAGAGAGAATGAAATTGGAAAATGGAATATAATTGTGGAATATTAATAAAAATTTAAAATCATATCTATGGTATTCAAGGCTCATTTTGTAGGATTTGATAGTGAACTATGTTAACACCTTAATCCATTGAAGTAATACAGGTTCAATCCCCAGACTATCATAGTGGAAAAAGGCTCTTTATGAAATCGATTGACTCCCAATTTTAGTCTTGTTTATCACAATAGATATCAATATTTATCAAATGCAACGCCAGGATATATATGTCCCACCCATCACATAAAAAATCATACATATATGTGACATACGATCTCAAACCATTCAAAATTTCTATACCCATGAATTGAAAATTTGTACATAAATATTTCCACATTAAATAACATGTAGAGAGGGAATGGGTTTTATAAACATTTATTCATATCAACATTACCTAAAATGGAAAATAATGGTTCCCATTAACATATTTAAATCATAATCATAAGAAATCAAGATATATTTTATGTATTGCATCATTGGATATTATTCATAGTGAATCATAAGTTTATCAATGGGTTTGGTCTATTATTATAAGGAACTGACCATAAACATTACATAATATTGAATTAAATGAATAATTCACATTGAGGATCTATTCAGCTTTTATGTTTTAGAGGAATAGGACATAACTATTACATCTCAAAAGATTACAAAGTAGACACTTCTACTCAGTTTCAATTTGTTTCAAATATTAAAAACTATTGAAAAAAAGAGTTATGTCTAGTTCCATGTATTAGACAGCATGACTTTTCCTTGATCCCATCATTTACCCTATTAATCTTTAACTCTTGTGAAAATATTTCAAAACATTGGATGAGCATAAAAATCTCAGTAAGATTTATATAAAAAATAAATAAAACATTACTTCATAAATACATACAAAACAAGAAATATTTTACTTGCCTCATGAAATCATAAGATTTACTAATAACACATAGAAATGATAAATCATAAAGGTAACTTCTGGCATTCATATCATACTTACATTGTAGATATCACATCTACACATGGAGTTACATTTGGAATACCCATCACAATATACTCCCTAAATCTCATAGGAGAAAGATTCACATTTACCTCCATCACATTACCCAATGCATTAGGGTGTTATATCAGGCTCACCCGTCCACGGTTTGTCACAGAACCACACATATATGTAAATAATTCCCATGAACCGTAAGATGATCATAACACATAGTATAATCATTAAAGAAATATTATATTTCCAAATTGAAATAACAAAAAAAAATTCAAGATATTGAAATAATAAATCAATTCTCAAAAATATTTTCAATACAAAAATATGTAAAAATAGTATATGTTATTTATTATTCGTTTTAATAAAATTATGTCTTGTTAAGGAAGACAAAGATCAAATAATACTAAAGATAACATAAAGGATGTTGTCACAGCTTACATTAAAAAAATATTCCTTTTTGTTATTTAGTAAAACTCATTGTATAAAAGGATTCCCTTTGAATTAAATTAAACGACATATGGGATTATACATATTATAAAACAAAGTCGTGTTTAAAACTAAATTTTCTTCAATGAAAGGATATTGAGATGATGTCCCTTACCTCGGGTCCGAATTGACCTGTTCGTTCACTAATATCCTGAATAATAAACAAATGATAATTTCTACTTACCTAATAACATTTTTCTAGTATATTATTCAATTTATATCACATATTACCATGATATAAATATTATGTAATCACTCAGGTTAATAATGTTCGTTTTGTCGATATTTGGTACTTGAGTCCAAAATGGACTTCTTATAATTACAAGTTGTCCATGTGGTCTATAGTCCATTATATCTAGAATGAAATACATTATTTAGACAGCATATATATCATATATATCCAATATATATATATATATTTATTTATAATATTATATATAATTTGGAGGTAAGAAATGAAATGCACTGTTCATGGAGACGGTAAGTCGTACGTATGCATGGATGCTACTCTCATTTCTATTTCTTATTTTAATGGAATTAAAACATAATTATACATAGATATATTATAATTATTGTATAATATCATATATAATATCATTAAATCCATTACTTATACGTCCAACATATGGTATTAACGAGTCATATCACATTGAGGGGGCGGTAGTCCGCACTACCTGCAATGAAATTATCGCGTTTACCCATAATGGAAACCAAAAGATATTCTATAAAAGAAAAATACAGGAGAATGATGAAAAACTAAACATAATATATATAATATATATATATAGTTCCATCTAAATGGCCACCATTATAGGCGGTAGGAGATAATCGAACAATCATCATCTCATGAGGCATTAGTTTTCCATCCACAAAAATAGTATGTTCTTCACCGATTAGATGTAGGTGTGTGTAATTGTAGTTCAAATACATATCATAACAACATACTAGTATATTTTGGATACTGGTGTTGTTATAAAATAAATGAATAAAAATATTTTATGGATTGGAGAAGTAAAATAAAATAAAAGATGTTAAGAGAAATTGTTACCATTATTTTAGGTAACTTCCTTTGGTTTGAACCAAAACGAGTTATTGAGGTGACTTCTACATAATGTAAGGCTTCTAGGAGGAGGATAGGGATTTAGGGAGCTTAAATGGGTAGATTATTAACGATCCAATAGTCTTGAGATGTGTGAGGAATTGGTTTTAAGAGATGGCTTTTTATAAGGGGAGCATGGGCTCTTTAGGAAGGTGTGATATTATTATTTTATTTTATAATGATAATCGGTTTCTAAATGACAAAAAATAAATAAAGTTGAAGATAATGTTACACATGGTAGAAATAAAATCATCCAATAATAATTGGACATGTTTAGGATATTATTTTAATATTTATAATCTAATTTATTAAAATCTTTTATTTATGAGAAAAATACAGTATCATTCTTGTGTCAAAAATAATTTAAATTATTTGATGTATAAAATTTTAAAAAAACCATGATTTAGGAAATAATTTTATCTTTCCAATGAATATTTATATTCAGAATGATAATTTATATAACCTCTTTTAAAAATTAATTTACTAAAATATATTTGTTTTTGGTATTTTTGCCTTTACTTTAAGTTAATTAATCTAAATTGTCATTATCACTTCCAAGTGGCTCAATGGGATCCCAAAATCGAACCACAGATGCACATGGTTGTAAATGACTCAACCAATAAGGTTTGGAAAAGTGTTATTATAATTTTGAATTATTATAATTTTCTTTTTACCTTGAATTACATTATTTACCTTTAATCGCAGTAAATAAAAATCAAAAGTTACTATTCACCAAAAATTACCTTCATCTTATTGAACCAAATTTTATATAAAAAAACAACCATGTATGTCGTATTTTCAAAATTCAATTCACAGAAGTGGTAAATTATTATTTTAATGACAAATTCTTTTTTTAACTACTACTATGTGGTTTGACTATTCATCAAATAATTGATGTTTTTTCGAAAAATGCCAAAATTTCAGCCTAAGTTATATTTGATGTTCCAAATTAAAAAATGATGTCTTTATTACCAAATTATAAACATATAAGTTTCATTAATTAGTTTAAAATTAATTCCCATTATCAAAACAAATAGCATGTTTTTAAGAAACAATAACTATCAAAAAAATGATCATTGTTTATGTCCAATTTCAATAGGGAATTAATTTCAATAAAAAAATTAGATTAAATGGTAAAAATATATTCTAATTACACTTTAAAACCAAATTAAAAAGGTAATCTAACCATATAAATAAAATATATTAAACATATCTTTTTAATTAAAATATAGTATTTTTCACTATTCGTTAAAAATGAACTTTTTCTGAAAAATACCAAAAAATTTACACAAAGAAAATTTTAATGTCCCACATCAAAGAAGAATTTTATATAGTCAAATAGAACATATAAAAATGACTAAAACTATATTTAAAGAGGGTTTTCCATTAAAAGGTGGTAAATTGACCTTTTAATGTAAATTATGTTTAAAAATATATTCATTCATATTTTATGACTCTATCGTCTAATAGGATAATTGTAAATAAATTAAACAAACTTGTATAATCATATTATAGTTTTCTTTGTTCAGTCCTGCCAATACCACGGCTAAGAGTTAACTACCATTTGAAATAATTATATTATATTATTAGTTTGCAACTTATGATTTCATAGAAACTTGTTGTTTTGTATCGGGCATGCTAACAAAAATAGAAACCCCTTTAAAGTAAAATTAATATTTAATTAAAAAATATTAATAAATATGAAATATGTATTATTATTTATTTACTTTGGATGTTACATCCTTCCCCCCTTTTGGGAGTTTCATCCTCTCAATTTTACGTATCAAAATAAGTGCAGGTATTTATCCCTCATAGCATTTTCAGATTCCCACATTGCCTCTTAAACCATATGGTTTTTACACAAAACATTTACCTAGTGAATTAAATTATTCCACAACACTTGATCTCTACGGTCAAGAATCTAAACTGGTTGTTCTTCATAAGAGATTTTCTCTTCCAACTGAACTTTCTATGGCCTCAAAACATGAGATTGATTTGGCCCATATTCTCTCAACATCGAAACATGAAAAAAAAAATTGTACTTGGGATAAACTTGGTTGTAAAGCCAATCTGTATGAAACTGATCCAACTTTATCTAGAATTAAAAAAGGTCCAATGAACCTCGGACTCAACATTTTCTTCATAGCATAATTTATCACACTTTTCCATTAAGAAACATGAGAAAGGAATGATAACCTACCTCAAAATAATGATCCCTCCTCCGGTTATCTGCAAATATTTTCTGTCTTCTCTGAACTGTTCTCATGTGCTTCTGAAACAAATGAATTTTCTCTGCCATCTCTTCTACAAATTCAGGTCCCATCAGCTTTCTTTCACCTACTCCAACCCAAAAATTAGAGTTTGACAAAAATTTCAATATAATTCCTCAAATGGAGCCATCTATATACTAGAATTTAAACTGTTATTATAGGAAAATTCAACCAAAGAAATATGTTGGTCCCAAATTCTCAAATAATCCATCGAGAAAGAACGTAACATATCCTCCAATATCTGATTTTCTTCATTCTGATTTCCCATCGGATTGAGGATGAAAATATGTACTAAAATTTAATTCATAACCCAAAAACTTCTGAAGGGCTTTCCAAAAGTTAGAATTAAACAAGGTATCACGATCAGATACAATGGGGGGTAACTCTATGCAACCTGACTATCTCTTTAACATAAAACCGAGAATGTTGATCTATAGATAATGTATATTGAATAGGATAGAGATGAATAGATTTAGTCAATATATCAACAATAACCTAGATTTCATTATTACGTCAAGATGTCTTTGTTAATCCCACAATGATGACTGTTGATATATTTTCCCATTTCCACTCCTAAACCGGTAAAGGCTGAAGCATCCCTTTTGGTAACTGCCGCTCTACTTTAACATATTGACAAGTCAAACACTTCACAGTAATATCAGTAATATCTCTTTTCATTCCATCCCACCAGTAATAGTCATGAAGATATTTTTACATCATAGTACTGCTAGGATGAACTAAAAACAATGAACTATGAGCTTCACATTACAACTCATTCTTCAACTGTGAATCACAAGTCACACATAATCTCTTTTAAAACATCCAAGAACAATCATTATCAAAGTTAAAATCATCCAAACTACACTTCTGGACCAACTGTACTTTTTTCTGTAACTGACTATCTTTTTTATACTCTTCTCTTATTCTTTCTGATAGAGATGATCTCACTAACACCTGATACAAAACAGAATAATTTTCTATACCAACACCTTCTATTCCAATTTTTATCACATAAAAAATCAAAGGATATTGTTCCAAACCTAACATGGTTAATGACGTATTACTTTTTCGACTCAAAGCATCAACCACTTTATTTTCTTTTCCTTGATGGTAATGGATCATGCAATCATAATCCATGATTAATTCTAGCCATCTCCTCTGTCTCATTTTCAATTTTTTTTTATTGAATATATACTTTTAAATTTTGTGATCAGTATATATTTCACATTTTAATCCATAAAAATGATGCCTCCAAATTTTTATAGAAAAAACTATAGTAGCTAATTCTAAATCATCTGTAAGGTAATTTAACTTCTGAGGTTTCAACTCATGTGAAGCATAAGAAATTACCTGATCATTATGCATTAGGAAGAAAACCAAGTCCTTTCAACGAAGAATCACTTTAGATAACAAAATCACTATCTTCGAAAAATACTGAGCTCCCTGGAGCTGATCAAACAAATCAACGATATGAGGAAAAGGATACTTATTCTAAACAGTGATGTTATTCAATGCTATATAATAAATGCAATGTCTAATTGAACCATCTTTATTTTTAACAAACAATACAGGATCACCCCACGGTGATGTGCTAGGTCGAATGACACCTTTATCTAATAACACTTTCAATTTCTTTTTTAACTCTAAAAGTTCATTTTTAGCCATTCGATAAGGGGTTTTGAAATATGGTTAGCATCAAGAACTATGTCAACAATAAATTTGACTTCCCAATCAGGTATAATACCAGGAAACTCATCAGAAAAAACATCAAATACCCATTTACCACTGGAATATCATTAATCTAAAAATTTCTTTTATTTTCATCAATATGTGCAAGGTGACATTCATTTCCATATTTTACTAGTTTCCCAGCTTCCTGATATATTATCAATACTAATGGTTCATTCTAGTACACAAACTGTAAATCTTTCTAAAAAGAAACATCATTAGCTCTGCAGTCAATCATATCTTGATAAACATAAAGCAAATCCATACACAAAATAACATCAAACTCTACTAGTGAAAAAACAATAATGTTTGCAGGTAGATTCTTTCTCAACAAAAGGACATGAATGTTCTTTTGTTTTCATTTTGTCGAAAAAATTCCAGGTGTTTTTACTATAAGTTATGTATTCATATCTTGATATGTAAATTCGAATTTACTAGAAACCTTCTCAAAAATGAATGAGTTTGTAGAACCTGAATCAAACAACACATTGGCATAATTTGAACAAACAAAACGTGTACCAGATATTACATCATTTGATGTCCCAAAATCTACTGAAGTAGTTTCAATGGATTTCACCTCCTCTTTCTTCTTGTATTCTGGATTCTTTCCTTCGGTTCAGTTATTTTTTGGACACTCATTTTCATATTGTCCCATTTCATTGCACATAAAGCATTTTAATGACTGTAAATCAGATTTTTTCTTACCATTACCGAGATCATTTTCAGTGAATTTATAAGCTGTATGTCCCATTTTACCACATCGGTAACACTTACCAGAATTCAAAAGACATTCCCCAACATGCCTTTTTCCACAATTTTCACAAACTATAAACTTTAGTTTCTTACCATCAGACTTTTTTGAAGAGTTATTCCCTTTTGTCTGCCACCTCGACCTCTAATTCTTTTGTTTTTCAAAGAACACCTGATCATCGAAAAACTCCATTTCTACCTTCTTCTCACAATGATCATGTTTTTCATAGATTTTTAACTCATGAGAAGTTAAATAAATTCGATAATTTGGCTTTCATCTTGAGTAAAAATGGTTGATTTTACTATTAAGATCTCGTAAGAAATTTGGATCATACCTTGCCAATCGAGTGAATGTTTCTTCATAAGAAGCAACTGAGTCATCCTCCTGCATCAATTCCAGGAATTGTATTTCTATTCTAAGGAAAAACACCTTAGGAAAATATTTATCAAGAAACATAACATTTAATTCATCCTAATCGATAGCTTCAATCTCCTCGTTATCCCTGGTATTTTTCACCATCAATCACCACTGATCAACTTCAGCATCAAAATGGTAAATATTGAGAATAACCTTTTGATTTTCTGAACAACCCATGACATTGAGAATCTATTCCAATGATTTAATCCACACTTCTGCTTGAATAGGTTCTTATGATCCTATGAAATATGGGAGATGTTGCCTCCTGAAATGCTCCACTACTGACATGTTCCTCTGCGGTTGATCTGGCTGATCTCATGCTTGGATACCACCACCATTTACAGCCTGTTTCAACTATTCCATAACTACAACAAACTATTTAATTCCAATTCTGACCATCTGAGGTTGCTGACTTGGAAGGTTGTCTTCCTCCTAATGACATGTCATCATAGATTCCATGTTTCCTCTATGGAAAACCATTCTTTACACAGAAATATCTTAGGTGAAGCAATATGGTAATCTGTAAATGCAATATGATTTCAATATTAACATAAATTACTTTGTGGATATTAATTTTACAGTAACCTACCTCCTAATTTTTTCCTAATTGGCCGTTGATACCAACTATAAGAACCCATACTTAAAAATTACATAATATTGAATTAAATGAATAATTCACATTGAGGATCTTTTCAGGTTTAGAGTTTTAGAGAATTAGGACATAACTATTACATCTCAAAAGATTACAAATTAGACACATGTACTCAGTTTTTCATTTTTCTCATAAAATAAAAACTCTTAAAAAAAGGGTCATGTCTAGTTCCATGTTTTATAGAGCACGAGTTTTCCTTGATCCCATCCTTGACCCTATTCATCTTTATGTCCTATGAAAATATTTCAAAACATGGGATGAGCATAAAAATCTCAGTAAGGGTTATAAAACAAAGAAATAAAAAATTATTTGATGAATACATACAAAACATGAACTCTTTTAGTTACCTCATGAAATAATATGATTAATTAATAACACATAGAGCTCATAAATCATAAAGGAATCTTGTGGGATTCTTGTCATACTTACATTGTATCTATCACAACTACATAGGGTGTTACATTTGGAATACCCATCACAGTTTATTCAATAAATATCTTAGGAGAAACATTCACGTTTACCTCCGTCACATTACCCAATGAATTGGAGAGCTATATCAGGCTTACATGCCCTTGGTTTATCACGGAACCACCCGTATACGTAAATAATTCCCAAAACCATTACATGATCATAACACATACCATAAAAAAATGGATATATAAAATTTCCACATTGAAATAACTAAATATCCTTTCAAATTATTGATATAATAAATCCATTCTCAAAATCAATTTCAATACCACAATACGTAAAAATAGTGTATGGTATTTATTTTTCTTTTTAAAAACATTCTGGCTTGTTAAGGAAAGCCAAAGATCAAATAATACTCCTGGTGGAAGAGTGGTCATTGTCACCACTTACGTTAAAAAACATTCCTTTTTGTCTTTTCGTAAAACGATTTGTATAAAAATATTCCCTTTGAATGAAATGAAATGTAAAATAGGTTTATACACCATATTAAATAATGTCAGCTATAAAACTAAACATGCTTCAATGAAAGGAGATTGAGACGAAGTTCCTTTCCTCGTTTCCGACTTGACCCCTTCGTTCTTTAATATCTTTAATAACAAAAAAAGTTATTTTACACTTTCCTAAGAACATTTTTCAAGTTTATTATTAGTTCTTTGTCACTTATTACCACGTTATAAAAATTATTTAATAATTCAAGTTAATGATGTTCGTTTTGTTGATATTTGGTACTTGAGTCCAAAATGGACTTCTTATAATTACAAGTAGTCCACATGGTCGATAGTCCATTATATCCAGAATGACATTCATTTTTTAGATATCATATATATCATATATATCTAGTATATATATATATTTATTTATTTATTTATAATGGTACATATCATTTGGAGGTAAGAAATGAAATTCACCGTTAATAGAGACGGTAAGCCGTACGTACGCATGAACGCTACTTTAATTTCTATTTGTCATTTTAATGGAATGAAATGATAATGTTACATAGTTATATTATTATTATAGTATAATATCATATATAATGTCATTAAATATAATCTTTATATGTCCCACATATGGTATTAATGAGTCATATCACTATAAGGGGGCGGTAGTACACACATCCTCAAATGAAATTATCACGTTTACCAATAATGGAATCAATAAAGGTATGCTATAAAAAAATAAAGAAGAATGATGAAAATATAAACATAATATATATCGTAAATAAATATAGTGTCATCTTAATGGCCACCACGATAGGTGGTATGATATAATTGAACAATCATCGTCTTTTGAGGTGTTAGTTTTCCATCCACAGAAAAAGTATGTTCTTCATCCATTAGATGGAGGTGTGTGTAACAGTAGTTCAAATAATTCTCATAAAAACATCCTAGTATATTTATGATATTGTTGTAGTTATAAAATAAAGGAATATAATGACTCTAGTGGTTGGAGAAATAAAATTAATGAAAATATATTGAGAGAAATTGTTACCTTTAATTTGGGTAACTACCTTTGGTTTGAACCAAAAGAACTTCTTGAAGTACCATCTGCCTAATGTAATGATTTTAGGAGGAGTAGAGGGATATAGGGATCTTAATTGGGAAGATTTTGGATGAGCAAAAATTCTTGATAGGTGTGAGGAATTTGATAGAAGTTAGGGAATTTTATAAGGGGGCTATTCAGAAAAGTGTGATAATATTATTTTATTATATAACGATATTCGGTTTCTAATGGACCAAAACTATTTAAAGTAAAATCTACGATGACTAATGGTCAAAATAAAATCATCCAATAATAATTGGACATGTTTTGGATATTATTTTAACATATATAATCAAATTTATTTAAATCTTTTATTAATGAGATAAATACTGCATCATTATTTTGTCATAAATAATATAAATTAATTTATGTCTAAAAATTATATAAAAATAACCTGATGTAGGAAATAATTTTATCTTACCAATGAATATTTATAGTGACCTCAATAATTTATATAACCCATTTTAAAAATTAATTTACTAAAAGATTTTTTTTTTGTCGTTTTGGCCATTAATTTAAGTTAATTAATCTAAATTATCATTATCACTCCCATGTGGCTCAACGGGGTCCCAAAATAGACCCAAAGATGTACATGGTGCTAAATAACTCAACCAATAAGGTTAGAGAAGTGTTATGTTAATTTTTAATTATTATAATATTATTTTTACCTTTATTACCTTATTTACCTTCAAGTGCAGTAAATAAAAGTGAAAAGTTACTATTCACCAAAAATTATTTTCATCTTATTGAACCAAATTTTACTTAAATAAAAAAATGTATGTCAAATTTTTGAAATTTAATTCAAAAAAGTGGTAAAATTTCATTTAAATGAAAAAGTCCATTTTTTAACTACTACTAAGTGGTTTCACTATTCATCAAAAATTGATGTTTTTCAGAAAAATACCAAAATTTCAGCCGAAGCTATATTTGATGTCCTGAATTAAAAAATGATGTCTATTTTTCCAAATTCTAACCATATAAGTTTTTTTATTATTTAATTTAAAATTAATTCTTGTTATCAAAACAAATAGCGTGTCTTTAAGAAACATAACTATCAAAGGATTGATACTTGTTTATGTCCAATTTCACAGTAAAATTAATTCCAATAAAAAACATTGGATTAAAAGGAAAAAATATATTCTACTTACACTTTAAAACCAATTGAAATGATAATCTAACATTATAAATAAATTATATTAAAAAGAACTTTTTAAATAAAATACAGTTTTCACTATTCATTAAAAATGATCTTTATCAGAAGAATACCAAAAACATTACACAAAGTAAATTTTAATATCCCAAATCTAACGAAAAATTTTATTTGGTCAAATAGAAAATATAAAAATGAACCAAACTATATGTCAAGAGGGTTCTCCATTAAATGGTGGTAAATTGACCTTTTAATGTAAATTATGCTTAAAATTAGATTCATTCTTATTTTAACCTCTAAATTTTTATTAGATAAATGAAAATATATTTGAAAAACATGTATAATCATATTTTTGTTATAATTTTTCATTACCACTAATACAATGGCTAGGAGTTAACTACCATTTAAAATAATAATATTATATTATTAGTGTGAAATATAAGATTTCCAAGAAACTCGTTGTTGCGTATTGGGTACGCTATCAAACATAGTAACACCTTTAAAGTAAAATTAATATTTCTCCCAAAAATATGAATCAATATGAAATATGTATTATACATTATTTACCTTTGATGTTACAATTATTAATAGAAACAAAAAGAAAATTTCATTAAAAATTATTGAGGAAAATAATCTTTTCCATTTTCCGGTGTCAGTTATGTAAAAAACCATTGTTAAATTATAATATAAATAATTCTCTTGAAAAATATATTTTTAATATTTTAATGGAATATTAAATGTAAAAATTTGTTGTGGGGGTTGGAAAAGTCAGTTAAGTATTATAATTATAGAAAACCTTCATTGCCTAATTTTTTCAAAAAACTCCCAATGTACGTTGTTCAAACACTGAATAAAAGTTATATTTAATACCATTTCATGAGCATTAAATCTTTAGAGAAATGAAATAAAAAATAATATGTGAACCATAAAGACCTTCATAAAAACATTTTTAGAAAACTTTTATATAGAATAGAAAAGGAATTTTACCAAAGAGATAAATAAGTAGATTTTTCTTAAACATTTATTTTCATAATATTGTGTCGAAAAGATTAGAAAAATAAAAAAATACGAACTATAATAAAATAAAAATAGTACAATAAAATATATATGTTTTTATAGGTAGATCATAGTATTTCATCATCTCACGTATAGTTACAATCAATCCCAATAAATATTTAAATTGTGGTATAAAACTATTACCTCGAGTTTGACTTCCATAGAAATCACTATAACATGCAATATAATACAATTATATTTATTAAAATCCTACACCAATGTTATTTTTAAAATAAAATTTCATTAGTTATACATTTATAAAATTTCAAAATCCAATTTTATCATCCGTTTTCTTTTCAAAATCTCTTTATTTGAGTCATAATAGTTTTGTTTGTCATGAGTATTCCAGGTCATTTGGTCTAGTCCTTGTACATTAATCATGGTTCCATTATGTGAATATTATTAATAATACAATAAATATAATATATATTTTTAATATACATTTATAGTGTCATCCATAAAATTTAGTGGTAGAAAAATTAGTTACACAATTTATAGAGATGATAGGTCATACGTACACATAGACAACGTTTCCATTTTTCTATAGATGGATTAAAAAAGGTAAATTTTAATTCAACATTAAATGAAAATTATTGTATAATATATATCATATATATTAATCAAAATTTTCCTTAAATCCATTCAGAGAAAAATATTAATGAAAAATGAATCACAACCCCTAATAGAGGTGGTTGTCCACATGCACACACAATCAACATTATCATTTCCCAAAGGATCGGATGGGGATAAGGTAAACATTATACTATCAATAAAAAGTATAATTGTTTCATTAATTTCAAATATATATATATATATATATATATATATATATATATTCAAACCATCATTTTACCCGACCATAAAATTTTACTGATGAGAAATTATTTATATCATGATGTAGAGATGGTAAGAAATTTTATTACATGATTGATACATTCATGTCCAATTTTATAGAAAATTGGGTGTAAAATAATATTTTAATAACCAATATAAAATTTTAGAATAATTATAAAATATAAATTATTAAATTATTTCAAATATAATTCATTTATTATAGTTAAATAATAGTACAAAATAAAGTTATTGGTTAAGGAGATTACATCTTCTTTCAAATAAAACATCTAGATCTAATTTAATGTTATATAGGGCTGGTAATCATGGAAAAAACCCATAAAATGTGTCAAGGAATGATTAAAATATATTTCATTAGATATTAGTTGACATATTTTTTCATCAAATTTGTGTAGGGAAACGAGGAAGTGGGTTCCCTTATATAATTTATCTTGGGGCCCTTTTAGAATTTTTGAGTGTTTAAATTATAATATATTTATTGTAAATACAAATGCCTCTGGGATTATAAAAACTATTATATAGTATAGTATATGTTTTTAATAACCTAAAAATATAATTTTATCATGTTTTGGGGGAATTTTAAGCATTATAATTTTGATTGATCATTAGTTTACAAATATTAATTTCTATTACAGTATGATGTTTTTTAATATTCTTTGGTTTTTTTAATTATAAGTTGAAAATTGACTTCTAAATATAAATTTAACGAAATTTTAGACCATATAATGTCCACCGTGTCTTATTTAATAATTCATTTCATCTTACAATAATTTTGTCAAATATTTATTTATTAAAATACCATTTTTTTCAATTTTGTGATTATTCATTAAATTTTACTTGGAAAACATAAAAATATGATTAAATGTGAATATAATCATTTAAAAAAAATTTAATATCTCATATTAACCTTTAAAATTAATTTCAAAATACCAAATACTCAAATTATATCTCTTTTAATATATTCAAATTCATTTATTTTATTTATTATTATTTGAATTAATATGATGTTGGCGTTCTATAATAATATAAGAAAATTATATAATACCTAAAATTTATAATTAAATTACAATTAAGAATATAATTTATTTAAAAAATTACTATTAATATTTATTCATCACTAGTTATTGTTCAAATGGGAAAAAATTAAGGTTATTTAAATGTAACAGAGTGGCATTCTATTATATTTGTGATTAAAATAAAATATAAATATTTTCTGTGAAATCAATTATATTAATGAAATATATTTCAAGTATAATGTAATAAGGGGTTAATTGAAATCATAAATTTATAATTAGGATGAAAATTAATGTCCTTGTTTCTTATTTTTAATCTAAATAAACTAGATTTACCATGTATCGTGATCGTAAATTTTATGAACATTATTATAAAAGGTTGATTGAAAATAAAATGGATTTATTTTCCAAATTATAACCTACTAATTATAAGTAAATAATTTTTCTTATCTTTATAAATACCTAAAATTAAAGAAATTAATTTTAAAATAAGTGTGAAAAATGAGAAAAAAATTCATTCTAGTAAAAATATAATCTTATGCATAAAACAAAATTTATTATTATATATTAACTATTAATTTTTTTGAATATTTATAACTTTTGATCGAATAAATAATTTATAAATTAAATTAAAATAAATTTAAAATTGTAATAATTATATGTATTAGGATAAAAATATATTTTATGTGTATTTTTTAGAATCATATGTGTTTCTAAATAAAATATTTTTTTCCATTTATAATCAATTAATAAACAATGTATCAATTTTAAGTAAATAACCACAAATATTACATAATCAATTTATTCTTCTGAATATCCTTCATGAAAAAAAAATATGTGATGAATTATATTTTATATAATTAAGACTTATATAAGGTTTTGGTTAAAATCAATGTTGTGTGTAACACAAGCTATCGAAGAAATAAATTTTTTTGAAGGGAAATAGTTTACAAAAATTCCCAGGTTTTTACCTTCTACACGTGAAAAATCCATTTCCCCCTTGAAATTCAACACATTTTAATAAATATATGATGTTAATTCTTCTTCATATCATTCTTCAGTTCTCACATATCTTTTTCAAATTGGTGGTTTCACCACAATATGTTTTCTAGGTTAGTGGTCTTATTTCATTGAAATATTCTCATTGATCTAGAATCTCACCCTATTTTTCTTCATAAGATATATCTTTCTCCATTGGTATTACTTATGAGTTTAGTATAAGTGAAGGATCATGTATTTTCATCCCCATGAGATATATAAAGAACACATCATGAGCCTCGGAGATATTTTATAGAAGCAGGAATCCATAAGCTACCATCCAAATATGATCAAAAACCTCGAATGGAACAATACACCTAGGGATTAACTAGACCTTAAATCCAAAAAAAATTCAGAATATTCTAGGTTGGTATTCATTTAAATACCTTTTCACCAACCTCATTCTCTTGATCATTCCAATGAGTTTTAATATAACATTATAGTAAAACCTAAGATTATATTTTGTGATGTTGAATAAATATAACTTTATATTCTACTACATCAAATAGATCAGGTCTCAATAACATTTTCTATATCTCTAGTCTTGTATGTTAGAGTTCTTAATTTCCTACCAATTAGTTCTCTATAAGGATCCATATGAATACTGAAGTGAAATATATTAATGTAAGAAAACTACACTTTTGGAAATTATTGATCCCAAACACTATTGAAATCCATAATGATGCTCTCAATATTACCTCTGAAGTTTGAATATAACTCTTAGACTGAACATTAATCTGAGGATAATATGTGGTTCTAAAAAATAATTGAAATACCATGGAACACCCAGAGTGGGGAGGGGAATGTTAGGTGTCAGCATTTTCCTGTTAAAGTAATGGATCATGTTCACATGTTTATATATACGTGTTAAATCGTTCAGACAAAACAATTTAATGAGATGACCCCACACCTATACTTGCTTCACCGTAAAGGGCTATGTCTAATGATCATATGCAGATAGTGTTTCAGTTATACATAATTCCAAAAATCATCTCTAGTTTTTGAATTACAAATTTGGTCATTGTCATTCTGTTCTAGGCACACTGCCTTTGCAATGGTTCAGGGATAGCGTGTGGCATCCATTAGATCACTCTTGTAAAATCCTCCTAACTCACAACCTTGGGATAAGTCTAAATCAATTTATCTACATGAAGGTTGCTTCAATATATTTTTATAGATGGCATTATCTTAGTCTATCATTAGACACTTTTTGAAAAGATGTCCTAAATTAATGCAATTGAAAGCACATATCACAAAAACTATGTATTCAAAATATTGTCTGATGAATAACCCCACACTTGTGCGCAATACCCCAACATGCATGCATGATTTAGAAATTATTTCTAAATATGGAATTTAGGAAACACCTACATTCAGCACAACCCTTATATTTCACACAACTTCACTGAATGGGTCACTCATCCTTTTAGAATTCAAGAACACCTTGACCGCAAGATTAACTCTCTGTAATTCTTTTTCACACAATTTTTTTGTGTAGCAGAGCAAATATATTTTCATTGTAAAATTATTAAGTCTTTCATGGGTGTATATTTCTATTTATAGGCCTCGATGACCCTGCACACATGTTCCAACATGTCTTTTTCAGTGAGCACATGATTCTTCATTACCGTGCAAAACCAATTTTGACATCACATTGGACACGTAAGATTCATCCATAAAACCCCACTATTCATTCACATTTAAGACTTTCACATACATCTTTCCTTTTCTATATTTTGTTGCACTGATCCAAAATTATTCCTTATGCACTATATTCTAAACACCCTTCAATCTTGTATGCAACACCATTCTCGGGAAAACTTCATAATATTCTATTGAGGATTGACAACAAACAAAATCAATACTCAATTTTCAGTATAGAAAGAATATGGTTCCAACAATATCACCCTTTGGGTTTGTTGGAAATCTCTTGATTCACTTAATAGAGCCCCATCCACTATCAAAACCATATTCTCAAGAATAAAATCAGCCAACACTCAAGGTATACGCGATCAATGGTCCGTGACAAAAATAAGAGGGGAAGCTTGAATTGAGTTCTCATGTTTTGTAATAATTAATGACCTCCAAGCTATTATCATAGATTGTCAAAGAATAATTACATGTCCTGAATTTATGCCTTCTACTCCTAACACCAAAGTCTGATACTGTCAGAAAATCAATGCATGAATTGAATTTATTACTTCTCCCCCATTGGAAATAAACCCCAAAACCAGTATTTTCTCATTGTACATCTCAAAACTCACACCCCTTGGATAGTATCTCTCCCATTAACCTGCATCACATCCAAAAATATATCAATTATAGTTAAAATAACTATGGGAATGAAAATTTAATAACATCTTTATGCACTGGGAGGTGGCTGAACACTAAGATTCAGCCAATGATTCTCAAAAATTATCATTGATAGTGGCTTGGTAATCTTGTAAGCCACTTTCTCATCCATTCCCACATAGTACATTTTGATAATGTCTTGATCGACATTTTCCATGATGTAGTGATATCTGATCTCAATATGTTTGGTGTGAGAATGTTGAACAATATTCTTCGTAAGATCAACCATGCTCTTGTTATCGCATAAAATCCCCATTTGTTTTTTGACCTCATTACCAATATCAAAAAGTATTTGCTTCATCCAGAGTTGTTTTCTACATGACATTGTAGATGAGATATGCTCAGCTTCATAAATACTAAGAGAAGTACATTTTTGTTTCTTTCTCAACCAACAAACACATATCTTTTTAATATAGAATCCTCCACTACAGGTGGACTTTCTGTCTACTACATCTCTAACCCAGAACGCATATTAAGACATAGATAATTCAATGTACCTTCTTGAAGAAAAGTATGACCCATAATTATGAGTTCATTCAATTTACATAATGGTTATTTTAACTACTATGATATTTTCTTTTTTAGATTACTATTTAATTAGGTCGGTAAGCATTTTGCAAACACAATATCATGTTGATTCTCCATTAGCTTCATTATGCTTCCAACAATCCTCTTGTACATGGTGGGATCTATAGAGGTCACATATTCATGCTTTCGAAGTTTGGGTTCATCTATGATTAGAGATTAAATTGGTTTGGTGTCATGCATAATAAATTTCTTTAGCAGATCTCATGTATTATTTTCTTGGGATATGAATGTGTAATCCTTCTTTTGAATCACCTGAAGCCCTGAAAAATATTTAAGCTCCCCATTCATTGACATTTCAAATTATGATTTCATTTTATTGGAAGTTCATCCACTGATCTATGCTTGGTTCCACCAAATATAATGCCATCAATGTAAACTAGAACCATAAACATATCTTTCGGTGAATTCTACACATATATATTGTGATCTACTCCTCCTCCAATGAATTACAACTTCTAGAGATAAGAATCCAGTCATGAATACCATGATCGTGATGCCTTCTTCAAACCATAAATGACAGTCTTTAATTTTCAATCCTTTGTTTCATCAGTACCAAGATGAAATCACACTAGTTTTTCTATGTATACTTCTTCTTCAAGAACACCTTTAAAGAATGTCGTCTTCAAATCCATTTGATATACATTGTATCCTCGAAGGATTTACAGGGAATGATAAATCCTAATAGAATCTAGTCTAGACAATAGAGAAAAGGTTTCTTCAACATCAAAATATTTAATCTATGAATATACATTACATACTAGTCGTTCCTTGTTTCTGATAACATTTCCATGTTCGTCAAACTTATTCTTGAAGATCCAATTCGTTCCAATCAGATTGGGACCCTCAGGTTTGTTGACTAGGTAAAATGTTTTATTCTTTTCAATCTGATCAAACTCTTAATTCATGTATTTCACCAACAATTTATCCCTTGCATCATTTTCAAATAATGATGTTTCCACAACTGATATAAATGTTGATTGTGTATTATTTCTCATTTTCCTCATCTATGTGGGTGCAGTCCAATCCCCAATAATGATGGATTGACCAATTTATTCTCTTCGATTCCTCCTTTGAGATTCAAATAAAATATATCCATCATTTTTTTCATCATCAGATTCCCTTTTTGAGCTAAAATCATGTTGTGGCTCTTGATAATTTTTTACACAATCCTCTATTTCAATATTTTCTTTTTCTCAATGTCTGCTTTTTTCTTCATCTTCTTTCACGTCAACATATGAAACCCTCAATGTGATTTTGGGTTTCTCTTCAATGATCTTATCATCTCTTTTTCAAAAATCCTTCCCTTGAGATTATTTACAAACATGTACTCCTTTTTTCATTATGAGTCCAAGGAAAATTCCCTTATCTGCATTTCCACCCTACCTCCCTTGATTTCCTTCATTATTTACGATGAAGCATTTACATCAAAAAACATGAAATTTATTCTAAAGAGGCGTTCCATCAATCCCACAATTCATATGGTGTCTTCGGATCACCAATATAAATCCATGTTCAATTTTGATTATATAATGCATATTGAATGGCCTCTTTCTAGTAATTTTGAGGAATATGACTCTCAATTAGGAGAGTTCTTTCAATGTTGTTCACCTTCAGATTCTGTGCTCAACAACCCTATTTTGATGTAGAGTTCACACAGTAGATACTTAATGTTGTATCTCATGCATGTCCATTTAATTTTCAAATTCCTTGAATGTGTATTCCATTCCATTTTCAGATATCCTCTCTTTCATTGTTCATTTTCTATCATTTTTAGCGATTTGATGATATGTTCTCAGGAAGTCATGAACTTTTTATTTCTTGTTTATAAACATTACATATTCCATTATACTATAATCATCTATGAAAAGGAAGAAGTAATGTTCCCAATGAAATCTAGCAACATTTACTAGTCCACAGACAACTGTATGAATGGGATCATGATGATGAGATTCCATTTTCTTCTTTGGATAATTTGAACTGTAGACCATCTTCCCCCAATGCAAGCATCATATGTTTTTTCTTGTTCACGCTTCAAGGTGGGAATATATATAACAGTTTCAGTCCTGATATCTTCTCTATGTCTTGTAGATTGATTTACTCAAGTCTTTGAAGCCACGGGTTATTTTATTCTTCAATAGTCATGTAACAAATGTTTTCTTTACTATCGACTTGATACTAGTTTCCTTCAGTTCTGCATCAATTCATAAGTGAATTTCATGTCTTTCCCTAGATAGTCCATCCTTTCTCATTAAAAGTAACTATACATATTGAGTGAATAAATTGAAACACACTAAAGAGATTACAACATAGGACATGCACATAATGGAATTTAATTTTTATCTCTCCATTAACTAGTTTAGTACATCAACATCCATTGATTTTGAAAGCTACATCATTACCAAAGCAAACAGTTTCATCATCCATCCACTAGGCACTCGTCAAGAAGTCTACATTTCTTATCATATGATATGAAAAAATATCATGAATATATGTGATTTTTGTTTTTTAATCTTTTTGGGATACCTCTATAAGGATAGTTTTCTCAATTTTCTTATTTTCTTTACATGAGATATTCGATTTTGTGTGGGCACTCATGTCCTATAAATTCTATCTTCCTATGTATGGGATCTTCATAGTAAAAATTTAATTCTAGATGAGAAAAACTATTTAAATGAGTAAAACTGTCTTGTTAATGAGCTTTGACATGTATCGAACAATGGTATGAGGTGTCCATGTCACTCTTCTACCTATAATAAATGGTATTGTGGACAATGTTTGAACAATTAAAACAATATCCATAGTAATTTTTTCTTATTAAATTATTATAATATGAATTTTTTCACCAATTTTGAACTCTAATCCTTCCCCTATTTAGATACCTCCTTGCCTCTTCACCAAATGACACAGTATGACCCAGATATCCACAGAAATTGCACATCATGATAGTAAAAGTATTCTCACTTCTAATATTCCTCATAAATTCTTCAATGGAAAAATATATGAATAGGTTTTATTTCTATAAGCTCGTGGATAGAATTCTATTCTCATTTTGCTTTGATTTAAGCGTCTCTTTTTCAAAACTTCTCGAGATTTTACAACATGATCAAATTTCATCTTTCCTTTATTCTGGTCCACTTTATTTGCATCATTAGTTGTGTCGGCATCACAACTAATTCCATTTTCCCCCATGTGTGTGTGTCTTTCATCACTCAAATTTTTATCAACAACATCAAACCCTTGTTTTTCTCTCTAGTAGCTCAGCATCCGAGAACCTATCAAATGGTATTTTCTTCTTTAATTCATTTGAACATGATTCACTTTTGAGAATACACCAAAGTGTAACAAATTTTTCATTGAGTCCCCCTATAGTATTAGAGTTTTCATCCAGTATCGAGGTAAGTTCATTGATGAACATTTCCTATTCTTTGATTCTAATCTATAGTTCCACTACATCATCTTTTATTTTCAAGGATTGATGACAGTACTTTCTCCAGATCTTACAGTTGCCCAATTTCAACATCACGCAGATAAACATAGAATGATGATTCATCCACCAATTATTTTCACTTATTTACTCTATTAGAATTATTCCCAAGGTTACCAAAACCTTTTTTTATGTTTTAACACAGTATCAATAGTAGTTCTTAACCTTTTGTCTCTTGATTTTTCTATTGTTGGTTTTAAAATTTCAATGGTATCTCTCATGGAAGCAAGGTTTCAAGTTTAAAATTTTTTCTACTTCTTATTCAAAGAATTCATTGCCATCTTCATCCTATTCATAGAAAAAACACTTATTCATTAATTTCATAAAATATTTGAAGTCTGTATTCTTAAAAAATCTTTTTAGGGCTTCTCAATGTTTTCACCTTCACTTTCCTCATCTTCACAATTTCTTGAGAACTGAGAGACCATGTGCCAAACCATTCCACAATGAAGGAATGCTATAGTTAACTTCCCATTAAATTTCACTTTTCCCTTATGGAACCAAATAACAATGCCATAATGAATCTCTATATCCTCATAATATTCACCACTAATATGTTTTGAAATTTTCAATTATTCTATGGCTTTGAATGTTATTTCCTTGATCACTCGAGTCGTAAAAACTTCTGGTTTGACTCTCATTTCATATTCCACCAGGCTGCTCAGCAGATTATCCAGAGAATGTTTGGAAAGATCTCTTTCATCAAGGTCTAACAACATTTAATTATACAAGGGTGGAATAATTCTCAATATTTTAATGAAAATATCAATGTCTTTGATTTCGTTTCATTGAAATAAAATTTCTCCAACCAATTCAGCAAATCTACTGAAGGTGCCTACATTCTCATTAGGATGCAGCTTCATATCATCAAACCAATTTTGTCAGAATTGTAGTTTTTCCTCCTTCAAAATTCAATATCCTTCATAAATAATTACAATATTATCTCAGATAGAAATTTTTGAGGGGAAACTAATCATCATTATATATACCTAATTAGAATGTGCTATGGTGAGAGAATTCTGCACTTTAGCATCTTCATCAAGAATTATCCTATCTGCATTAGTCATAATCACCCTGATTGGATCAGTGACTTGTATTCCTTTCACAGTAGTAAATTGGAATTCCATTCCATGAGATCCTATATGAGATCTGATTCTGTTCTTCCAGATCTGATTATTACATCCATTGATAATGGGGGCTTCCCTAACATTGGACTTATTCTCCATGACGGTATAATACATATCCAATAGTATTAACCACCCTCTGGTACCACTTGATGGAACCATGAACTCCTAAGAGGGGAGTGGAGAATCGATGTTTCAACTATTTCCTTATAATGTTGGGGATCTTATTCCCTCATTGGTAGAAAATTGTTTAATCTTTCATACAAATGAATGTAAGGAGGTGACAAAATAGTTTAACATTGATCACTACAAAGGGCTACGTCCAAGGAGCATACACCGACAGTGTGTCAGTTGTACATAATTCTACTAATCATCACAATTTTTGTGGATTAAAATGTTCATTCAGAGTGAACATGTTCCAAGAACACTACCTTTACAATGGTTTAGGGAGAGCTCACTGCGTACCTCGAATGACTTCCATAGGCTCCCCCTAGCTTTCTACTTTGGAAGAACTCTAACTCAGATTATCAACATAAAGGTTTCTTCACAAGATATTCCTTTAATCCTTTGTCTTAGTCTAGCATGAGACACTACATTCATTTAATTAATGAATTGATTCAATATAAAACACTTATCGTTGAAACCCAATATTCAAAATCATGTCGGAAGCATAACACCACACTTGCACATAATACCACAACTTGTGCTCATGATTTGGGAATTGTTGCGAAGGATAACTTTTGTGAAACCCCTATATTACATGCAACCATTATCTATTTCAAAACTACACCTAATGGTTCATTTAGTCTTTTTAGGCTAATGGAACACCTTTCTTGTAATATTAACTCTCTTATATTTCTTTCGTGTGAAAATATTTCACACAACAGAGCAAGCGGATTTTCATTGGAAATTTTTTAAATCATTCATGGGGGTAGCCACCTATTTATTGGCCTCAATGGCCGTAATGTATGTTTCCAACGTTTTTTTGGTGCGTTCAAGATTCTCCATGAGTGTTCAAAACACAACTTGAAATATCATTGGGCACGTAAGATTCTTCCACACAATCCACTGGTTTCTGCACATTTAAGACATGTTCTCTCTTTTTTCCTTTTCCATATTTTGATGCACTGATCCCAAATTAATCCTTGAACACAAGTTTCTAAACACCATTCAATATTAAATGTAACTCCCTTTTCCACGAACACTTTTCTTGGAATTCTAATTTGGGGTCCCAAAATTTGGCAAACACTGGGAAATGGCACCAACTTTAATATTGTTTCCTTCCTGAACTGTATGATCCCTTCCCTAGAAAACATCCTAAATGTCTAATGAGGATTGATAAAAAACACAAAATATACTCCATTTCTAACATTGAACTTCCATGGTTATGATAATACAATTGTATCTAGATCCTTCATAATAATTCTCCATAACATCGATGCCAACTTCTTATATTAGTAATATATGATTTATTGAAGTACACAGTTAAATTATACCATAAACCAAATGTATAAAAATTATAATTATCAAGATATAAATAATTTTTAGTGGAAATAATATTAGTAAACTTCTTAATAAAATTACATAAAACTCAAATTTCATTATTCACTTTATATTTTTTCGGTATTTGATAAAAAATCATATTAATGATTCCCTATATTGATTTTGATATTGTTACTATTATTAAAATAAGCTTATAAATATTTCAATTATCACTATCTTTCAAACAAACTATTTACCATGAAAATAATCTAAAAATATATCGTTATCAATTCAAACCAGAAATCTACTTTCGAACCATTACATATCTTCATACATCCATGATGAATAATGAATGTTGATATTTTAGCTTTATAAATCAACACATAATTGAAATCTTTTATGTATGGAAAAAATACATGGTTTCTGAAACTTATCATTCCATCACAACCAGTGATGAATTAAAAACATTTATCACCATATTTTTTATCTTTATAACTTCATATAATTCATTTAAAATAATCAATTGAATATATGGTTGATGATTCATTTGAGAATGATAATATTTCTACACTTATATCATGATTTAAATATAAATTCTTATCAAGCCTATAACTACGAGATCTTCATTGATCATCATAATAGAAAATCCTTCATGATCATTTTTTCCTCATACCATATTCTACATTATTCTGTTTCCTGTGGTGTAATATTTTTTAGCATCCAAAATATTTAATCAACATGAACCATCTTCTATGGTATATCATCAAATATTTTGGTGTGAAAATATAATTTAATAATTTTTGATCAGTGTATATATAAAACCTTTTTCCACATTGATATTGAGTCCATATCATTAATGAAAAAATAAAAACATCCAACTCTAAATCACGAGTCATGTAATTTTTACCCTAGAACATAAATTTTCAAGAGATATAAACAAAAAAAATATCATAATGATTGTGGATACATCCCAATATATTATATGATGAATCACTATATATTAAAAACCATACTATAATACAATTTTATGTAAGCATAAGTGTGATGAATGGATTTCTCTTTAGTTATATAAAACATTCCTCACATCCATTCATACAATGGAACATGACTCTATTATGAGTTCACGTATATAGTGGAATTGAAATCATTGAATGATTATCTACAGAGATATGATAATATCCAACTTCAAGAAGAACACTGTTGATCATTACCACATTTTTTAGTATGGATAAATTTTAAATACCATCATACATTGAAGAAACTACTAATATTCCCTCATATGAGAATATATATCCAAAGAATAAAATATTAAGTAGCAAAAATTTCAAATTGAACAATTTTTCATAAGAATTACCTTTCCATATATTCTTAATCATAATTCTAAAATGGTATTTATATACTACGTAAATCATTCAATAAATAATAATAGTATTTATGAAGACTACCACAAATGAATGAAAGAAATATCAGAAGACACTAATCATTAAATCCATGTAGATAGTTGAAGAATTAGTAACACCAAAAGGAAAAATCATAAATTTATATTGTCTATACACAATATGTAATTTCATATCATGTATATTCCACATCTTGACCCTAAATTAATGATATCCTGAATAACTACAAATCGTGTAAAATTATTAATCTCCGCACAGTTGATCAAAAAAGTAATCAATACAGGTAAAATGATAATTTTCCTTGGAAATAATATTTTTTATCATCATTAAAAATATTTAGGGTCATATTTATTAATATTTATTATTAATATGTAGAAAAGGTATACCCAACAGTACCACACATGGACAAGTTAATCACTTATTATGAGTCCCCTAATGTTTCTTCCTTAAAATTTTAACTCAATTGGGTCCATTGTATTTGGAGTCATGAAAATAGGTTTTAAACCATAACTATTTTCTATTTGAAACCTAACATCTTGATTTAGAGGATGAATACAAACATATTATATAAATACATGAATAATATACCATATATTTTCATATCTTCAATGTTGATTTTATCACCAATAATTTAAGTTAATTTTTTTTAAAATTGGAATCATTACTAATTTGATGTCTATAATTTCTATCAGATGTTCATTTTTATTTTAAAAATTGAATGATATCAGTGGATGGAATGAAATATTAAACAAAACATTCTTTCTAGGGATTATTTTGTAGGATTTATGTATTGAAATCCAATCCATGACAAAAATTATTTTGAATGCTACTATAAAATTATGAAAACATTTTTAGGAAATACATTCCTTTTAAAATATACATGAGAGTAATCATAGGCTTAGGATATGATATTTTTAACATTATTCGTTTTTACTACTAACTGAAAATATAATTTTTGAGGTGGAAATACGATAACATTAGAATTTATTATTAAATATTAACGAGTTGGTAGATCAGGAATAAATTAAAACATTATCTACTTTAGAGTGTATGGTATTTATAAAATTAACCATATTATTATCTAACCATCAAAAAATTTTCAATTAGATGATATTTCCATTATTCATATGTCTTATGAAGTTGTTTGGGTTGATCATTATCACTAACTTACAGATTTTCACATAGGATAGAGAAATTTTCATAATCAATGTATTTAAAACACTAGTGTGTGGGTGGTACATTTTTTGAGCTTTCTATTTATTTTCATCACAAGATAACTTCATCCATTTCATTGTCATTATATTACATGATGAAAATTCATTCCCACATTATCATTTACAAGTTCCCTTAATAAAATTTCTCTCATGTTTCCTTTCACATTTCATGCATAAGGGAAGGATCTCCATCTTATATCTATTATTTTTTGAATTCCCATATAATGAATTCTGTATTTTATTTTATAAATTATGTGATTTTTTAGTAAATCTAATCTATATGACCACATTGGTGGAACATCTAATGATTTTTTCAAAGGTACTGACACCCCTTTTGGATAATGCCCACTAGAACTTGGTTTTAAGCCACTAAAGAATCGCTCAACCTTACCTTACAGATGGATGATATTTCTTGAAGTCCACCTAACAAGTTTCATGTTATTTTCCTCATATGTAGTAATAGATTCATTATAATTATTCTTTAGTAGACATAATTATTTATTTATTTGAATATTATGAATATTTTATAAGTAATATTTGAAAAATAAGATATTAAATTTGTTCTACTCCATAGATTAAATTCATTATTATTATATTTTATTCTTGATAATATTAAATAACTGATATTCATAACCTTCAAACTGAAAAATAGTAATATTAATTTTTTCATGTTATAATCATTCTAGAATGGAAAATATATTTTTGTGTGTAGTAATATACTCTTTGGGCCTACATGTCATATCAAGAATGAAATATAATAATATTATATTGAATTAATGGAGTTGGATAGTACTAGTGGTTTAGTCTTATGGGTCATGTAATGGCCATGGTATGCCTTTGGGCCATCAGGTCATGTATTTTGAGTCAGTCGGGTCTTGTTCCTGGGGCCTACGATTCAGGTACGATTTCCCCTTCAACAATTAAAAGGGGGATTGTCCAATATAAAATAAAAAAATAAGGCCTTCAGGCCATTCGGATTGTTAAATATTCTTCTATGACTAGTGGATCAATGGATGAACTAAAATAAGGTGTATATTACCTCACAAAGGACAAAATCCAACATTGTTCCCTAATTTTCTCATTTGTAATATCATCATGATTAATATCATGAGAACTTTGTGTGATATTAGATATTTTATTTCACATTCCATCTCTTTCAACATTTGGTTTTTCATGAGGAAAATCATTTCATTATCCACCACATTCACCCTTAAACTGGTTCCTGTGGATTTCATCCATTGAGTAAAAAATTTATTATGTGAGAAATAATAATCATAGTGAGAACCAACATAATAATTATAGATCATTTATAACTTATAAAAGTCACAAAACCTATTTCAATGGAACCATAGTATTAACCTAGGTCATTCTTGATCAGTACTATAAATTTATGATTTTATTTTATAATTTGATTTATTCATATGTTTCTTAATAAGGATTTATTTTCCTAGTTTATAATGGTTAACTAATATATGATCTGATACCAACTATAATGAACTATAGATTTAATACTTATAAATATTATAAATTATTATATGAATATTCATTACATAACATTTCAATCCATGTCTGTCTAGTGACTTTATAAACATGGAAACATTAAAAAATAGTCAATAAGAGTCCCTTATAATCCCCAACTTAAATATATATAACTAGAAACATTCAAAGATATATCATACACAATATATATCTTCATAACATAGTGAATAGAATTATAAGAAAATTTTGTGCTCAGATTTGTAGTTTGGTTAAATAAGTGAGATATCAGTGGCTGTACAATCATATCATGTGTATAAGGGTGTTAGAATATGATCTAAAAATTTGGAATCCATACCCCACATATCATATATTATAATCTTTATTCTTGTAAGGAATCTTGGAAGATTAAAATACATGAATCCTAACAAAATTTTAGAACATGATCCATGAGAGTATAACATTGTAATAAGTCATGGAATTATAATATCGAAATCTGCGTATAAAATAATATTCTAAGTATAAAATAAACATTTACAAGGATATCATAGTTGAATGGGTTCACTCTATAGCCCATAATTGTAGTATATGTTCCCTCCCATTATTATCATCAGGGAAAATGTCCCTTACTGAATTGGGTTCACTCCCAATTCTAGTCCTATTTATCTATTGAGATATAAATTTTTTCCCAATGCATTGAAGAGAGATATATGCCCCACTAGTAAAATAAATAAAACCATACAAATGTGTGCAGACAATACTACATTATTGATCAAATCATAACCCATTAAATTAAATTGGTTTCATAAATATGCCATTAAAAATAACCATGGAAAATGGTTTTCATTAATAGGTCATCAATTCATCATAGTATAAACTATGGATAAGAAACTATTTTTAAATATATATTATCATCACAAAGATATACCATCCCATTAAATCAAAGATGTTATAATTGGATCATATCCCTTGTAATTAATATCTAAAACAAATTTTTTACATTTATTAAAAGAAATACAATTAAATTATCATTAATGTTTTAAGAAATTTAGATTTATATTAATTGAAAGAACTTATTTTGGAAAAGGTAAAATTTTAAAGGAATATACTTTTTATTGAAATTAAACAATTAATCTTGTAAATAATGCATCAAATAAAAATTTATTCATGACTATGGTAATATGAGTTCATGATTTTGCCGGAAAAGACACAATGCACACCATTTGAAAAAAATAATTTAGACAACATTGTAAAATTAAAAAACATTGTTAAAAATGACTTTAAAATATATTATGAAAATTGTGAAAAAAATATTTAAAATTTATTAGAAAAATTGGATATAAATGAAAAATGTTTTTTGACCCAAGAGAGAAATGATTTTAATTTTCCTAATGAATGCATTTTCATTCACATGATTACAAAATATAAAAAACGCAAATAATGTACTTATTTTTCAGAAATATATATAGTATAAAAATCAATAAGTTTTTTTGAGATATATATAATAGTATTTAATCATCGAAGGCATAGTGGAAATCATTCCCAATAAATAACGAGAATGTGCCATAAAGGCCTTACATAATGTTTTCTTTTTAGAAAGATATCTATCATCCTATATATCCAATTTTTTAATTATATTTATATGCACTTATATACTTCTAATATGATATATAATCCCTTGTTAATTGTCTAACACCCTATTTTTAATCATGCAATATTTCTTAATATCCTTATTTTAGGGTCTTTACTATTTCATTAATCTTGAGTATTTCATCTAAAAAGTTCATATAAAAATAAAATTATATTGGATTCATAATATGTAGAATATATATCATGATATAAATATAATATGTATACATTATATTCATATTTATATACATCCATAGTAGTTATATTTAGAAAAAAATGAATTATATCATTCACGAAGATGGTAGGCTTTATGTACTCAAGAACGAGGTTTTAATTTTTAAGGGATTGAGGGAATGAAATGTAAATATTAAATTCATCTTTAAAATATCATTAATATTTCATATATATCATATATATTCATAAAATTAATCCCCATTTCCATATGATTAAGTAAAATATAATAATTGAATCACATCGCTTCAGGGACGTAGTGCTCCACATGTACACACAAACAGTGATATCTTTTCCCAAAGGATTTGAGGGTAATAAGGTACATATGATTTTAAATACTATATTCATAATTTTATCATTAATATATTATATATATATTTTTAGCCCATAATAACACCAATCCAAATAATATAGTTTGAAAAATTTAATTGTATAGTTATATGGAGATGGTATGTTGTATGTATTCATGGGTGGTAATTTCAATTCCATTTTGATGGGATAGATGGTGTATAGTTTTTTTATAATAATACCATAATTTTATATATGTATGATACATAAATTATTATTTAATTATAACTAATATATATTTAGAGTAGGTAAATAAGAGTATACAAGAACGCGGTTGGTTTAGGTGATTACCTCAATTTTAAATGGACTAAACAACACCTCTATAAAGTTTCCTAGAATTGGAAATTTGGTATGAATAACAAATATAAGATGTGTTTAGTGGACTTTATAATACAATATTATTGACATTAGAAATGGTATTAGGATAAATTTTTTGTAAAGATGTGATGGAAGTGGTTCCCTTTTATAATTGAGGTCAGGGGAATTATTCGAATTTTATAAAAGATTAAATTATAAAATATTCAATATATAGAATAATGGATCGATATGGTCATTGAGACGAAGATAATATTGGACAGGGTTATAATATCATAAAAAATAAAAATGTTTCTTTGTCATTTCAAACTTTATCATTTTGAATTCCATTTTGTAAAATGATTATAATTTTATACACAGTTCCATATTTTTCAATATTAATGTGTTGAAAATTTTTCATATAAGGTGATAAATTTAGAATAATTGAACATGTTATTAAATTTCAGACCATATATCTTCAACTGTGAATTTTTTCTTTATTTTAACAATTTTTAAAATTTTGGAAATATTATTTTGATAAAATATCTTTATTTTAAATCTTGACAATATTCATTTAATTTGACACAAAAAAATACTGTTAATGATTAAATTAGAATATACTAATTTAATAGACACTAAAATATCATATTGAGAAATAAAATTCTGGGAACACTATAATATACTCTAATTATATCACTTTTAAAATTTTCTAAATCATTTATATTAATGAATTAATTAAATAAATATTTTTATTTCATTCTATAAGAATTAAAGAAAAATAGATAATAAGAAATATATAAAAACATTACCACCATTAATATAATTTCATTATTGAAAATTTTATGATTAATATTAAATTATAACTATTTATTTTCTAATTGGGAAAAAGTATGGTTGTTTAATACTAAAAGAGTGACATTTTGTAGCTTTCACTGATTTAAATAATATATAATTCATTATCACAGTCTTGTATTGAATAAAACAATAAATTTATATCATAAAATTGTAATGGTAAAAATTACATCAATTGCTAAGAAGTGTGGTAAAAATTTATTTCATTGTCACTTATTATTAATATAAATTTACCATATCTACCCAATACTAAGGCGATAAACGTTTTCACAGTTGTTGTTCATATTTATCAAAAAATAAAAGTTGTCTATTTAGAAAATTTAAAAATCATTTTCCTATATGTATAATTAATTTTATCTAATTTTATAATATTTAATGGATGAAATAAATTTTAGTGGGTTCGCACAAAATAAAAGAGAACCATTGTTTTGTTAAAAAAATATTCTTTTATTGACAAAAATGAATATATTTTAATCATCTTCTGAGGAAAAATTTTGTTGAAATAATAAAATATTTTAGAATTTAATTAATTTATAAATTTTATTAAATTTATTTATGATTTGTAATAAATTTATTTTATATAGATAAAAAAAATTTGTAAAATATATTTTTTCAAAAAAAAATTCATTTTCCATCAAATAATATTTTTTCATTTATAATAAATTCATAACCAATTGATTAATTTTATATATATATAAATATAAATTATTATATTTATTTTTACCAATTCATACTCTCTAATCCAATGGATCATCAATGATTTTCAATTTATTAAATAACAATTTCATAGAATATCAAGGTTCTTTTAATATCGTTGTTTATTGAAATACAAGAAATTACAAAAATGAAATTATTTAAAGATAAATATTATATAAGAATTATTGGGGGTATTATACCCACTCAAGATGAGATGAAATAGGGAATTATCATGTAAATGAACTAAAATGGTGGGAAATATGGGTGAATCTAAATCCATACCCATTTGGGGTTTTTAATTATGGGGCTTAACGAATAAACACTTTTTTGAAAATCTGTTTACCTTGAAATATTCTAGTTAACTCGTATCATTATTCCAAGTTACATAATGGTTCAGAAAAAACCCCTAGGGCCCCTTGAAAACTACCATGTATTCATTTCAGAAACACTAGGTAGCCAGTGGACTCATGGACCTTGAGTCCCTTTCTCTCTTACCCCATTTATCTCTCAATTCATATAATTTGAAAGGGAAATGAAATATGTTCCAAAAAAGGGAGAAATTATATTAAATTGAATTAAAATATCACCTAAGAAGGATGAGTGGTTTTTATATATTTCTGGAAGTCAAATAATATTTAAATCTTATGTTCTAAGGGATACATTATAATTATAGTATGATTTCAATGGTTTATGTATTTGAACAGAATTTTAATTAATTCAAATTACATCAAGTGTAAAATTTATTTATTTTTTATTCATAAATGTCATAAATTATATAATAAAATAAAAAAAAATACTCTTAGAAAAGTATAAATTCAATACTTTTTTAAACATTATGATATGACATAACAAACCCATTATTCCTTATGAACAATTATTTTATGTTCAATATTTTATTTATCACTATTATTTCTATAGTATGTAAAATATATAATGAAATGTTTGATAATTGTTTTCATTAAAGTGTATATATTTAAAATTATGTGCTTAAATGTAACTCTATTAAAATTATATTAGTTGGTATGTCATGTCATATCATTTATAAATTTATAAATATAGTAATCATAGTCATTTTCATTTTATTATTTTTGTTACCTTGAGCATAGTTACAATTAAAAAAATGTGAGATATGATAAAATACTAAATGGTTATTATATATAGCTAAATTTACTATCATCTACATCAATACATTAGTTTCTTATTTTTATTTACTTCCCATAAAATATTTACTATTTCAAACAGAAACATTATAGTACATTGAAAAAAATAAATCATAACACATATCATAAAACCTAAAAAAATACCATATAAAATGAGGAAACAAATATATATTAATAATTAAAAAGAAAAATAATGAATATACAATTGAACATATATCTAATAATTATTCCCATATTATTTAACATAATATTAATTAAATTTATTATAATTATCATATAATAATTTCTAATATTTTTTACAAATAATGATTATTTCCCATCACAAACAAAATAATCATCATAAAAACATGGTATATAGTTTTACCATTTCATGTTTGGTATAAAAATGTATTTCAATCATTTTAATTTACATTAAATAGTAATGGTTTTATAATATTCATATGATTCCTTTTTGTTCCATGTTTCTTTCATTTATAAATTGAATATGGGGAACAAAAAGTAAAAAAAGAATGAACATATCCCATTACCACTCAATTATAACAACAACATATAAATAAATGTATAATTCAATTAGACTTTTATTTTGTATAGTACATCAGTAATTATATACAAAAACTATGAAACTTATCTCATTTTTAAATTAATGTTAGAGGCTTAGGTATAACCATTTTATAAAATAAAATGTATATATTAAAATATCAATATTATAAAAAACAATAAATTATATATTACTTATAAATAGAAAAATAAAAGTATATTTCTGTTGAAATAGGTGTTTTCAAGGTCATTTTACACCGTTATATAGATCATCATCGATGGAAAAGTAAAAATAAGTTTTTTAGTCCAATTCTGTGAAAGAAAACACAATTCCATTGATTTAAATTTATAAATTATTTTTACCATTTTGACATCATATAAAATAGTTTATAACTTTTTTATTAATCTTTAAATCATTTTAATATATTTTATGTTATATATGGAACACCATATTTAATTTATAGATTTTTAAGAATGATTAGTCATTCAATGAATGTTAAAAATATTTATTTTACCATTTAAATATCAAAATTTTCAATTAGAATATGCTGTTTTCCACTTGACACCTCAACCACCTTAATCACAACTATCAAATATTATCAATTAATGTTTTATTGTTTAAGATAATGTAACAAATTAGGTATTTATAAAATAATAATTTTAATTTTCTATTTATAATTATGAATAAGATATTAATTTTACCATAAATGGGATGACTTGTCTAATAACTTACTCAGCATGCAACAACTGGTTTGTTTAATTCTTACGTTGCATATAACATTGAGTTATACCAAAACATAATATAAAAATATTATTATTTCAAATGGTAGTCAATGCCTCAATTTTATTGTGGTGAAAATGAATAGAACTAACCATATTATTATTAATCATGTTTGTTACATGTTTTTACTTTTTTTAAATATAATATAGAGGCTCAAAATATTAATGAATCCAATTTTTTGCATGAAATACTCTAAATTTGTTAAATGGATTGTATAATAACTTTTGATGGAGGACCCTTTTTAAATATTATTTTTATCACTATTATATGTCCTATTTTTAAAAAATAATATTCTTCGTTGGAAGAGGAACATCATAATTTACATCAGATGAAATTTTTCTATTTTTTGTAATAATGTTCATTTTTTAATTAATAGTTAAAAATAATGAATTTTAATTAACAACTTCATTTTAATAAAATTTATTTATATATATATTTTTTAAAATATCGGGAAATGAACTTTATTGATAGAGTTAAATAGTAATTTTACATATTTTTAATTTATACTTTTATTATATTTCTATCTTTTAATATACTATGGATCATTGGTTGTAATTTCACATTGAAATTTGTCATAAGCTATAATGAATATTTTTGTAGTTTTTTACTTCTTAAAACATATTTTTTTGGTTTTGACAACATAAATTAATTTTAAATAAAATTTTACAAATTATATGATTTTAATTATGAAAAATGGATTCTATATTTTGAATCTGGTGGTCAAAATTGTGTAAATTGGTTACTTTTATTTTTATACATTAGGAATAGAAACTTCCGTAAATAATGTATTTACCTTTGTTAATTGGTATATCATCTATATAAGGGTAGAAAATAATATTATAATAATATTAAATTATTAAAAAACATATCCTAACACTATTGGATGAGATATTTCTGACAATGGGAATCATTGAGTCAATTTTAGGACCACTTGGAGCCACTTGTGTGTCAAGATGAATTTTAATAACATTAAATTTAAAGTTAAGGAAAATATAACAAAAACATGTATCTTCTAGTAAAACATTCTTATTTTTGGTTATATAAGTGATCTATTCAATTTAAATATAATTTAAAAATATAAAAATATTTACTACATTATGTTGTTATATTTATAATTTTTAGGCATCAGATAAATTAATATATTTATAACACAGTGATGATGTAGTGTTTACCTTATTAAAGATTGATAAAAATATGTAATATTATAAATATTAAAATAAATTTTTTTTGAATATTTTTATGTCAACCCAGAATTTTAGGTATGAATATTACTTTTTATATTTTAATTAAAGATTTTGGGTCAAAATAATAAATTCCTTGTAGATTTTAAAATAATGATGATATGAATAGTATACAAATTGACATAAATGATTTTTTAAATAAATTAACATTTTATTAAATTATATAATAGTAAAAAATTTCTATTATTTTCGAATTGATATATATGATGTTAAAAATTTCATTAATGATCCATTTTTGGGTCTTTGGGCATTTTAAAGTAACTATGGTAACAATATATTATGATTATACAAGAAGACATGGTAAAATTTTAATACATTTACTAAGGGTTAAAGGTAAAAGACAAGGATAATTTTGGGACCCAAACATTATTAAAACCCATTGAATAAAATTATTTTGTCCCATAATCATATTAGAGATGAATTATATCACATTGGTGTTATTTGAATTCGAATATCAATTAATAATAAAATAAATAATTCGAACATTCCTAATGTACCCCTCCTCCATCTTATAATAGACCAACTACTATAACCATTACTCACTCCTCTAAAACCACAATGGCCTGTCCAAACTCTTCCCAAATAAGCTTCCAATGTCCCTTTATTCCTCTTATAAGAATTATATTTGGATGAAGTAAATTCATGAAAGCCATTAAGCTTAAATCAAAGGGAGTTACCTTATTTAAGGTAATGTCTTCTCTCAGGATTCTTACACTTATTTTCCTTCTCCATCCCCCTAAACACACTTCATTCCATTATTTTATAAAACCACCAGTATATTAAATATACTATAGTGTTGTTATGGGATTTATTCTAACTTCACTTCCACACAGCTCCATTTATGCATACGAACATACTGTTTCTCCTGACGGCGAACTACGGCCTCATGAAATAATGATTGTTCAATTGTTTCCTACCTCCTCTCATGGTGGAAATTACTATGGAACAAAAATAAAACATGATATATATATATATTATATTTATTTTATCTATATGTTTCTTTAATTATCATTAGTAACATACCTTTATTATTTTCATGTTGTATAAATTTGATAATTTTACATGGGAAAGTGCGGACTACCGCCCCCTCAAAGTTATATGACTAATTCATTCTGTACATGGAATTTATAAAGGATGGAATTAATAGAAATATCCAAAATATATAACATATATATTAGACTGTATTTATAATTTATCTATATATACTTTATTTTTCATTCCGTTCAAATTATGAAAAATGAAAGTAGTGTTCATGTGTACGCACGACTTACCGTCTCCATGAACTGTGAATTTAATTTTCATATATCCAAATGCTATAGTATGATATAAAATACATATATACTATTTATTAATACATATATACTGGATATATATTATTTCTAAATCATGAATACAATTATGGAGATAATGGATTTTTGACCAGATGGACAATTTGTAATTATAACAATTTCATTTTTTACTCAAGAACTGAACATTTAAAAAAGACCAATATAAACTTGAATAACTATATGATCGTTATATCTGGGTAATAAGTGATATAAATGGAATAATAAACTTTAAATGGATTCTAAATCACGTATAATTATCTTATGTTTATTATTCAAGGAGATAAATAATGAACCAGACAAGTCGGACACATAGTAAGGGAACCTTTCACCCTACTCTTTTAGTCAAAGACATAGTTTATGTTATGTATTTTAATTTCAATTTAATTATTCTGGTATATATTATTATATATCCTTATTTATTAAATTTTTTTTAATGTGATGATATACCATTTCCCTCTCATTAACTAATTTTATGAATTTTAAAGTGACGTTGTTGGGCTGCTGAATTTTCGTAAGAGAACTTCATAACCCAATGTCAATTCTATGAGTTTAACTTCTAATTTGTGATCATGTCATTATATTAATATGTTTGAAGGACCTACAATTGTTTTACACATAATATCTACTTATATTAGGTGTATTTTTATTTTTCACACATAATTATTCCATTGACTTATCCTTTATCTAATGATACAATATTTGTAGGGGACTATGTATCAATATTCTTTCATTGATTCATAACATGGTATTGTGGAACTTTATTATCCTATAATTTGTATAAACAAACGTTTTGTGGGTTTATATCATGAATTTAAATATTATCATCATATTTATTGTTGTAGATGATGTTATTTTAAATTATTTTTATTCAAGTGTTTCTCATGTGTTAAAGGAGTCTATAACAAAAATATAGTTTTAAATGTTTTAAATATTTAATCTTCTAAACCCTACTCTTTCATGTCCATGTTTTAGAAATGATATTAAGGATTTATATATATGGACATGACTATTTTAATGTGTAAATTCTTTTCAAAAGTTTCTATGTGGTATTGGGCACATGGATTCAGAAAACTTCTTTTTGAATGTTTTAAATGAAATAATTATGTCTATATATTGAAATGATATATTTGGATTGAAATGTGGAAATTTTATTTTTCCATTATGTTTGTTCATGTGTTATTATTATTTTATGGTTCTTGGATTTTTTATAGGTAAACTTCTGGTTCCATGATAATACTTTGGAGGGGGAGCTTGAGATAGATCTCTAATGAATTAGGTAACATGGTAGAGGTAAACGTAAATGTTTCTCCTAAGAGATGTAGGGAATATACTGCAACAAGTATACCAAATGTGACTCGCTATGTATCGGTGAAAGCTACATTGTATGTATGATATGGATTCCAAAAGTTACCATTATGATTTATGATTTCTACTTGTTATTCGTAAATATTTTTATTTTGTGAGGTATGATAAAGAATTTATATTTTGTGATTGAAAAGTATGATTACATTTATTATTATGTTTTGATGGACTAATGATTTATTTTCTTGTTTTATAATCCTTATTGAGATTTTATACTCATCCCATGTTTATGAAATTTTTTTCACATTTTATAAGGAAGGTTATGGGAATGTAAGAATTCATAAATATTTATATCATGAAATGAATTCATGTTTTTGTGGAGTTTTATTATTGCATAAAAAAATGGATAGGGTAGAAAGGTCTACATTGTAATATTTTGAGATGTAATGTTATATTTATGACCCGATTCTCTAAAATTATAAATCTAAAAATAACCTCAATGTGAATTCGTGAATTAACTCATGATTTTTTAATGTTTAAGACTAGGGCCTTATAGTTGGTTTCAAAGGCCGGTTTAGATAACATTATAGAATAGTGTGTTATGTGGGTGTACGAAAAGGATCCTATATTACCAAGACGGTTATTAACATATCGAAACATATGGAGGGTTAATGTAAAATTGTTTTTCATTAAAGTGTATATATTTAAAATTATGTTCTTAAATGTAATTTTATTAAAATGAATTTAGTTGGTATGTCATGTCATATCATATATAAATTTATAAATATAGTAATCGTAGTCTTTTTTATTTTATTATTTTTGTTACCTTGAGCATAGTTACAATTAAAAAAAATGTGAGATATGATAAAATACTAAATGGTTTTTATAAATAGCTAAATTTACTTTCATATATATCAATACATTAGTTTCTTATTTGTATTTATTTCCCGTAAAATATTTACAATTTCAAACTCAAACATTGTAGTACATTGAAAAAAATAAATCATAACACATATAATAAAACCTAAAAATATACCATATAAAATGAAGAAACAAATATATATTACTAATTAAAATGGAAAATAATGAGTATACAATTGAAAATATATCTAATAATTATACCCATATTATTTAACATAATATTAATTAAATTTATTATAATTATCATATAATAATTTCTAATTTTTTTTACAAATAATGATTATTTCCCATTAAAAACAAAATAATCATCATAAAAAACATGGTATATAGTTTTACCATTTCATGTTTGGTATAAAAAATGTATTTCAATCATTTTCAGTTACATTAAATAGTAATGGTTTTATAACATTCTTATGATTCCTTTTTGTTCCATGTTTCTTTCGTTTATAAATTGAATATGGGGGGGGGGAAAGTAAAAAAAGAATGAACATATCCAATTACCACTCAATTATAACAACAAAATAATCCAGGGTTTATCACGGAACCACACGTATATGTAAATAATTCCCATGAACCATAACATGATCATAACACATAATATAATCATAAAAGAAATATTATATTTTCAAATTGAAATAACAAAAAAAATTCAAGATATTGAAATAATAAATCAATTCTCAAAATTGTTTTCAATACATAAATATGTAAAAATAGTATATGTTATTTATTTTTCATTTTAATAAAATTATGTCTTGTTAAGGAAGACAAAGATCAAACAATACTAAAGACAACAGAAAGGATGTTGTCACCGCTTACGTTAAAAAAATATTCCTTTTTTTATATAGTAAAATGCATTGTATAAAAGGATTCCCTTTGAATTAAATTAAACTTCATATGGGATTATACATATTATAAAACAAAGTCGTGTTTAAAACTACATTTTCTTCAATGAAAGGAGATTGAGATGATGTCCCTTACCTCGGGTCCGACTTGACCTGTTCGTTCACTAATATCCTGAATAATAAACTAATGGCAATTTCTACTTACATAATAACATTTTTCTAGTATATTATTCAATTTATATCACATATTACCATGATATAAATATTATGTAATCACTCATGTTAATAATGTTTGTTTTGTCGATATTTGGTACTTGAGTCCAAAATGGACTTCTTATAATTACAAGTTATCCATGTGGTCTATAGTCTATTATATCGAGAATTAAATACATTATTTAGATAGCATATATATCATATATATCCAATATATATATATATATATTTATAATATTATATATAATTTGGAGGTAAGAAATGAAATGCACTGTTCATGGAGACTGTAAGTCATACGTACGCATGGATGCTACTCTCATTTCAATTTCTTATTTTAATGGAATTAAAACATAATTATAGATAGATATATTATAATTATAGTATAATATCATATATAATATCATTAAATCCATCCCTTATACATCCAACATATGGTATTAACGAGCCATATCACTTTCAGGGGGCAGTAGTCCGCACTACCTCCAATGAAATTATCGCGTTTACCCATAATAGAAACCATAAAGGTATTCTATAAAAGAAAAATACTGAATAATGATGAACAAGTAAACATAATATATATCATATATATATATTGTTCCATCTAAATGGACACCATTATAGGTGGTAGGAGATAATCAAACAATCATCATCTCGTGAGGCATTAGTTTTCCATCCACAAAAATAGTATGTTCTTCACCAATTAGATGTAGGTGTGTGTAATTGTAGTTCAAATACATCTCATAACAACATACTAGTATATTGAGGATACTGGTGTTGTTATAAAATAAAGTAATAAAAATATTTTAGGGGTTGGAGAAGTAAAATAAAATAAAATATGTTAAGAGAAACTATTACCTTTATTTTAGGTAACTTCCTTTGGTTTGAACCAAAACGAGTTATTGAGGTGCCTTATACCTAATGTAAGGCTTCTATGAGGAGGATAGGGAAGTAGGGAGCTTAATTGGGTAGAGTTTTAACGATCCAATAGTCTAGAGATGTGTGAGGAATTGGTTTTTAGAGATGGCTTTTTATAAGGGGGAGGATGGGCTCTTTAGGAAAGTGTGATATTATTATTTTATTTTATAATGATAATCGGTTTCTAAATGAAAAAAACTAATTAAAGTAGAAGATAATATGACTCATGGTAGAAATAAAATCATCCAATTATAATTGGACATGTTTATGATATTATTTTAATATTTATAATCTAATTTATTAAAATCTTTTATTAATGAGAAAAATACAGCATCATTATTGTGTCATAAATAATTTAAATTATTTGATGTATAAAAATTAAATAAAAGAACATGATTTAGGAAATAATTTTATCGTTCTAATGAATATTTATATTCAGAATTATAATTTATATAACCTCTTTTAAAAATTAATTTACTAAAAGATATTTGTTTTGGTTATTTTTGCCTTTACTTTAAGTTAATTAATCTAAATTGTCATTATCACTTCCAAGTGGCTCAATGGGATCCCAAAATCGACCCACAGATGCACATGGTTGTAAATGACTCAACAAATAAGGTTTGGAAAAGTGTTATTGTAATTTTGAATTATTATAATTTTCTTTTTACCTTGAATTACATTATTTACCATTCACCGCTGTAAATAAAAGTCAAAAGTTACTATTCACCAAAAATTATATTCATCTTATTGAACCAAATTTTTTATAACAAAAATAACCATGTATGTCTTATTTTTAAAATTCAATTCATAGAAGTGGTAAATTTTTATTTTAATGAAAAATTTGTTTTTTAACTACTAGTTGTGGTTTGACTATTCATCAATAATTGATGTTTTTTCGAAAAATCCCAAAATTTCAGCCTAAGCAATATTTGATGTTCCAAATTAAAAAATGATGTCTTTATTACCAAATTATAAACATATATGTTTCCTTAATTAGTTTAAAATTAATTCCCATTATCAAAACAAATAGCATGTATTTAAGAAACAATAACTATCAAAATATTGATACTTGTTTATGTCCAATTTCAATGGGGAATTAATTTCAATAAAAACATTAGATTAAATGGTAAAAATATATTCTAATTACACTTTCAAACCAATTAAAAAGGTAATCAAACCATATAAATAAAATAGATTAAACATATCATTTTAATTAAAATATAGTATTTTTCACTATTCGTTAAAAAATGAACTTTTTCTAAAAAATACCAAAAAAATTACCCAAAGAAAATTTTAATTTCTCATATCTAAAGAATAATTTTATATATTTAAATAGAACATATAAAAATTAATAAAACTATATTTAAATAGGTTTTTCCATTAAAAGGTGGTAAATTGACCTTTTAATGTAAATTATGTTTAAAAATAGATTCATTCATATTTTATGACTCTATCTTTTAATAGGATAATTGTAATTAAATTAAACAAACATGTATAATCATATTATAGTTTTCTTTGTTCATTCCTGCCAATACCACGGCTAGGAGTTAACTACCATTTGAAATAATAATATTATATTATTTGTGTGCAACATATGATTTCATAGAAACTCGTTGTTGTGTATCGGGTACGCTATCGAACATAACAACCCCTTTAAAGTTAAATTAATATTTAATTCACAAATATTAATATATATGAAATATGTATTATTCTTTATTTACATTAGATGATACATCCTTCCCCCCTTTTGGGAGTTGCATCCTCTCAATTTTACGTATCAAAATAAGTGCGGGTATTTATCCCTCATAGCATTTTCAGATTCCCACGTTGCCTTTTAAACCATATGGGTTTTCAACAAAACATTTACCTAGTGAATTACATTATTCCGCAACACTTGATCTCTACGTTCAAGAATCTAAACTGGCTGTTCTTCATAAAATATGTTCTCTTCCAACTAAACTTCCTATGGCCTCAAAACATGAGATTGATTTGGCTTATACTTTCTCAACATCGAAACATGAAAAAAATTGTGTACTTGGGATAAACATGGGGGTAAAGCCAATCTGTATGCAACTGATCCAACTTTCTCTAGAATTTCAAAAGGTCCAATGAACCTCGGACTCAACATTTTCTTCATACCATAACGTATCACACTTTTCCATGAAGAAACATTGAGAAAGGCATGATAACCTACCTCAAAATTCAGGTCCCATTAGCTTTCTTTCACCTACTCCATCCCAAAAACTAGAGTTCGACAACACATTCCATATAATTACTCAAATGGAGCCATCTGTATACTAGAATTTAAACTGTTTTTATTGAAGAATTCAAGCAAAGAAAGATATTGGTCCCAACATCTCTGATAATCCATCGAGCAAGAATGTAACATATCCTCAAATATCTGAATATTTTCATTCTGATTTCCCATCTGATTGAGGATGAAAAGATGTACTAAAATTTAATTCAGTACCCAAAAAATTCTGAAGGACTTTCCAAAAGTTTGAAGTAAACATGGGATCACGATCAGATACAATGGGGGGGGGGGGGTAAGACTAAGCAACCTGACTATCACTTTAACATAAAACCGAGAATGTTGATCTATAGACAATGTATATTGAATAGGATGGAGATGAATAGATTTATTCAATCTATCAAAAATAACAGAGATTTCATTATTACATCAAGATGTCTTTGGTATTCCCACAATGATGACTATTGATATATTTTCCCATTTCCACTCCTAAACCGGTAAAGGCTGAAGCATCCCTTTCAGTAACTGTCTCTCTACTTTAACATGTTGATAAGTCAAACACTTCACAGTAATATCAGTAATATCTTTTTTCATTCCATCCCACCAGTAATACTCATTAAGATCTTTGAACATCATAGTACTTCTAGGATTAACTAAAAACATTGAACTATGAGCTTCACATAACAACTCATTCTTCAGCTGTGAATCACAAAGAACACATAATCTCTTTTAATACATCTAAGAACAATCATTATCAACTTTAAAATCATCCAAACTACACTTCTGAACCAACTGTACTTTTTTTCTGTAAATGACAATATTTTTCCTGCTCTTTCTTTATTCTTTATGATAGAGATTATCTCACTAACACCTGATACAAAAGAGAATAATTTTCTATACCAACAACATCTATGCCAATTTTTACCAAATAAAAAACCAAAGGATATTGTTCTAAATGTAACATGGTTAATGAAGTATTACTTTTTCTACTCAAAGCATCAACCACTTTATTTTCTTTTCCCTGATGGTAATGGATCATGAAATCATAATCCATTATTAATTCTAGCCATCTCCTCTGTCTCATTTTCAATTGTTTTTTATTGAATATATACTTTTATATTTTGTGATCAGTATATATTTCACATTTTAATCCATACAAATGATGCGTCCAATTTTTTATAGAAAAAACTATAGTATCTAATTCTAAATCATTTTTAAGGTAATTTAACTCATGAGGTTTCAATTCATTTGAAGCATAAGAAATTAGGTGATCATTATGCATTAGTAAAAAAACCAAGTCCTTTGAACGAAGAATCACTTTAGATAACAAAATCACTATCTTTGAAAAATACTGATCTCCCTAGAGCTGATCAAACAAATCAACGATATGAGGAAAAGGATACTTATTCTAAATAGTGATGTTATTCAATGCTATATAATAAATGAAATGTCTAATTGAACCATCTCTATTTTTAACAAACAATACAGGAGCACCCCACAGTGATGTGCTTGGTCAAATGACACCTTTATCTAATAACACTTTCAATAGCTTTTTTAACTCTAGAAGTTCATTTTGAGTCATTCGATAAGGGGTTTTCAAATAGGGTTAGCATCAAGAACTATGTCAACAATAAATTTAACATCCCAATCAGGTATAATACCAGGAAACTTATCAGGAAAAACCTCAAATACCCATTTACCACTGGCACATCATTAATCTAAAAATTTCTTCTATTTTCAACAATATGTGCAAGGTGACATTCATTTCCATATGTTACTAGTTTCCCAGCTTCCTGATATATTATCAATAGTAAGGGTTCATTCTAGTACACAAACTGTAAATATTTCTAAAAAGAAATGTCATTAGCTCTGCAGTCAATCCTATCTTGATAAACATAAATCCAATCCATACACAAAATAACTTCAAACTCTACTAGTGGCAAAACAATAATGTTTTCAGGTAGATTCTTTCTCAACACAAGGACATGAATGTTCTTTTGCTTTCATTTTGTCAAAAACATTATTCCATGTGTTTTTACTATAAGTTATGTACTCATATCTTGAGATGGAAATTCCAATTTACTAGTAACCTTCTCAAAAATTAAAGAGTGTGTAGAACCTGAATCAAACGACACATTGGTATAATTTGAACAAATAAAAAGTGGACCAGATATAACATCATTTGATGTCCCAAAATATACTAAAGTAGTTGCAAAGGATTTCACCACCTCTTTCTTCTTGTAGTATGGCTACTTTCTTTCGGTTCAGTTATTTTTTGGACACTCATTTTCATAATGTCCCATTTCATTGCACATAAAACATTTTACTGAGTGTGAGTCAGATTTTGTCTTACCATTACCCAGATCGTTTTCAGTGCATTTATGAGCTGTATGTCCCATTTTACCACATCGGTAACACTTACCAGAATTCAAAAGACATTCCCCAACATTCCTTTTACCACAATTTTCACAAACTATAAACTTATGTTTCTTACCATCAGACTTTTTTGAAGAGTTATTCCCTTTTGTCTGCCGCCTCGACCTCTTATTCTTTTGTTTGTCAAAGAACACCTGATCATTGAAAAACTCCATTTCTACCTTCTTCTCACAATGATCAAGTTTTTCATAGATTTTTAACTCATGAGAAGTTAAATACATTTGATACTTTGGATTTAATCTTGAGTAAAAATGGTTGATTTTACTATTAAGATCTCATATGAAATTTGTAGCATACCTTGCCAATCGAGTGAATTTTTCTTCATAAGAAGCCACTAAGTCATCCTCATGCATCAATTCAATGAATTGTATTTCTATTATAAGGAAAACCACCTTATGAAAATATTTATCAAGATACATAACATTTTATTCATCCTAATCGATAGCATCAATCTCCTCGTTATCCCTGATATTTTTCACCATCAATCACCACTGATCAACTTCAGCATCAAAACGTTAAACGCTGAGAATAACCTTTTGATGTTCTAAACAACCCATGACATTGAAAATCTATTCCAATGAATTAATCCACACTTCTGCTTGAACAGGGTCAGATGATCCTCTAAAATATGGGGGATGTTGCCTCATGAAATGCTCCACTACTGACATGTTCCTCTGCGGTTGATCTGGATGATCTCATGCATGGATACCACCACCATTTATAGCCTGTTTCAACTATTCCATAACTACAACATACTATTTAATTCCGATTATGGCCATCTCAGGTTGCTGATTTGGAAGGTTGTCTTCCTCCTAATGCCATCTCATCATAGCTTCCATGTTTCCTCTATGGAAAACCATTCTTTACATAGAAATATCGTAGGTGAAGCAATATGGTAATCTGTAAATGCAATATGATTTCAATATTAACATAAATTACATTGTGGATATTAATTTTACAATAACCTAGCTCCTAATGTTTTCCTAACTGGCCATTGATATGAACTATAAGGACCCAGCCTTAAACATTACATAATATTGAATTAAATGAATAATTCACATTGAGGATCTTTTCAGGTTTAGAGATTTAGAAAATTAGGACATAACTATTACATCTCAAATGATTACAATGTAAACACTTGTACTCAGTTTTTCATTTTTCTCATAAAATAAAAACTCTTTAAAAAAGGGTCATGTCTAGTTCCATGTTTTATACAGCATGAGTTTTCCTTGATCCCATCCTTGACCCTATTCATCTTTATGTCCTGTGAAAATATTTGAAAACATGGGATGAGCATAAAAAGCTCAGTAAGGGTTATAAAACAAAGAAATAAAAAATTATTTGATGAATACATACAAAACATGAACTCTTTTACTTACCTCATGAAATCATATGATTAATTAATAACACATAGAGCTCATAAATCATAAAGGAATCTTGTGGAATTCTTGTCATACTTACATTGTATCTATCACAACTACATAAGGAGTTACATTTGGAATACCCATCAAAGTTTATTAATTAAATATCTTTGGAGAAACATTCACGTTTACCTCTGTCACATTACACAATGAATTGGAGAGCTATATCAGGCTCACATTCCCTAGGTTTATCACAGAACCACCTGTATACGTAAATTATTCCCAAAACCATTACATGATCATAACACATACCATAAAAAATGGAAATATAAAATTCCCACATTACAATAACTAAATATCATTTCAAATTATTGATATAATAAATCCATTCTCAAAATCAATTTCAATACCACGATACGTAAAAATTGTGTATGGTATTTATTTTTCTTTTTAAAAACATTACGGCTTGTTTAGGAAAGCCAAAGATCAAATAATACTCATGGCGGAAGAGTGGTAATTGTCACCACTTACGTTAAAAAAACATTCCTTTTTGTCTTTTCGTAAAAATATTTGTATAAAAATATTCCCTTTGAATGAAATGAAATGTAAAAGAGGTTTATAAACCATATTAAAAAATGTCAGGTATAAAACTAAACATGCATTAGTGAAATGAGATTGAGACGAAGTCCCTTTCCTCATGTCCGACTTGACCCGTTCGTTCTTTAATATACGGAATAATAAACAAAAGTTAATTTATACTTTCATAAGAACATTTTTCAAGGTTATTATTAGTTCTTTGTCACTTATTACCATGTTATAAAAATTATGTAATAATTCATGTTATTGATGTTTGTTTTGTCGATATTTGGTACTTGAGTCCAAAATGGACTTCTTATAATTACAAGTAGTCCAGGTGGTTGATAGTCCATTACATCCAGAATGACATTCATTATTTAGATATCATATATATCATATATATCTAGTATATATATATATATTTATTTATTGATAACGGTACATATCATTTGGAGGTAAGAAATGAAATTCACTGTTAATGGAGACGGTAAGTCGTACGTACGCATGAACGCTGCTTTAATTTCTATTTCTTATTTTAATGGAATTAAAAGGTAATGATATATAGTTATATTATTATTCTAGTATAACATCATATATAATGTCATTGACTCTAATATTTACATAATCCATTTATTCTTATGAATATCCTTCAAGACAACAAATATGTGATGAATTCCATTTTATGTAATTAACACTTAATAATATATGGAGGTTTGGTTAAAATCAGTGTTGTGTGTAACACAAGATGTCAAGGAAATAGATTTATTTGAAGGGAAATATTTTACAAAAATTCCTAGGTTTTTACCTTCTACACCTGAAAATCCATTTCCCCCTTGAAATTAAACACATTTAGATAAATATATGATGTTAATTCTTCCTCATATCATTCTTCAGTTCTCACATATCTTTTTCAAATTGGTGGTTTCAACACAATACGTTTTCAAGGTTAGTGGTCTTATTTCATTGAAATTTTCTTATTGATCTAGAATCTCACCCTATTTTTATTCATAAGATATATCTTTATCCATTGGTATTACTTATGAGTTTAGTATAAGTGAAGGATCATGTATTTTCATCCCCATGATATATATAAAGAACACATCATGAGTGTGGGAGATATTTTATAGAATCAGAAATCCATAAGCTACCATCCAAATTTGATCAAAAACCTCGAATGGAACAATACACCTAGGGATTAACTAGACCTTAAATCCAAAAAATTCACAATATTATAGGTTGGTACTCATTGAAATACATTTTCACCAACCTCATTCTCTTGATCATTCCAATGAGTTTTAATATAACATTATAGTAAAAACTAAGATTATATTATGTGATGTTGAATAAATATAACTTTATATTCTACTACATCAAATAGATCAGGTCTCAATAACTTTTTCTATATCTCTACTCTTGTATGTTAGAGTTCTTAATTTCCTACCAATGAGTTCCCTATAAGGAGACATATGAATACTGGAGTGAAATATATTAATGAAAGAAAACTACACTTTTGGAAATTATTGATCCCAAACAATATTGAAATCCATAAAGATTCTCTCAATATTACCTCTGGAGTTTGAATGTACCTCTTAAACTGAACAATAATCTGAGGATAATATGTGGTTAAAAAAAATAATTGAAAAACCATGGAACACCCAGTGTGGGGAGGGGAAAGTTAGGTGTCAGCTTTTTCTTTTAAAGTAATGGATCTTGTTCACATGTTTATATATACGTGTTAAATCATTCAGACAAAACAATGTAATGAGATGACCCCACACCTATACTTTATTCACCACAAAGGGCTACGTCTAATGATCATATGTAGATAGTGTTTCACTTATACATAATTCCAAAAATCATCTCTAGTTTTTGAATTACATGGTTCGGTCATTGTCACTCTGTTCTAGGCACAATGCCTTTGAAATGGTTCAGGGATAGCGTGTGGCATCCATTAAATCACTCTTGTCAAATCCCCCTAACTCACAACATTGGGATAAGTCTAAATAAATTTATCTTCATGAAGGTTTCTTCAATATATTGGCATAGATGACTTTATCTCAGTCTATCTTTAGACACTTTTTGCATTGATGTCCTAAATTGATGCAATTGAAAGCACATATCAAACAAAATATTTATTCAAAATATTGTCTGATGAATAACACCACACTTGTGCGCAATACCCCAACATGCATGCATGATTCAAAAATTATTGCAAAAGATGGAATTTGGGAAACACCTACATTCAGCGCAACCCTTATCTTTCACACAACTTCACTAAATGGGTCACTCATCCTTTTAGGATTCAAGAACACCTTGCACGCAAGATTAACTCTCTGTAATTATTTTGCACACAAATTTTTTGTGTAGCAGAGCAACTATATTTTCATTGTAAAATTATTAAGTCTTTCATGGGTGTAGATTTCTATTTATAGGCCTCGATGACCCTGCACACTTTTTCTGACGTGTCTTTTTCAGTGAACGCATGATTCTTATTTACTGTGCAAAACCCTTTTTGATATCACATTGGACGTGTAAGATTCATCCGTGAAACCCCACTATTCATACACATTTAAGACTTGCACATACTTTTTGCCTTTTATATATTTTGTTGCTGTAAATCCCAGGTAAATAATGAATAAAACATTTTCATATTTATTAATATTTACGAATGAAATATTAATTTTACTTTAATGGGGTTTCTATGTTCGATAGCGTACCCGATACGCAACAAAGAGTTTCTTTGAAATCTTACGTTGCAAACTAGTAATAAAATAATATTATTTTAAATGGTAGTTAACACATAGTCGTTGTATTGGTGGGAATGGATAGAAATAACTAAGATATGATTATTTATGTTTTTTAAATGTTTTTACTTTTATCTAATAAAAGATAATGTCATAAAATACGAAAAGAATTCAATTTTAGGCGTATATGCCCCAGTTTTCACTAAAGGTTCACTTATCGCCTTTTGATGGAGAACAGTCATTAAATATAGTTTTATTCACTCTTATAAATTCTATTAGACCAAATAAAACTCTTCTTTATAATTGGGACATCAAAATTTACTTTGTGTAAATTTTTTGTATTTTTCCGATAAAGTTCATTTTTTTAAATGAATAGTGTAAAATGTTGTATTTTAATTCAAAACCACTTTTTAATCTAATTTATTTATATGATTATATTATCGTTTGATTTGGTTTTAAAGTGAAATTAGAATATATTTTTACCATTAAATCCAATATTTATTGTTGGAATTAATTTCACATTGAAATCGGACTTAAACTAGTGTCAATCTTTTGATACTTATTGTTTCATAAAAACACGCTATTTGCTCTGACAGCGGGAATTAATTATTAAATTAAATAATGAAACTTATATGTTTTGAATTATTTAAAATGGACTTCATTTTTGAATTCATAATATCAGATATAGCTTAGGGTGAAGTTTTGGTATTTTTCTGAAATATTTCAATTTTTGATGAATAGTGAAAAAACTAAGTGGTACTTAGAAAACTGATTTTTTGTTTAAATGAAAATTTACCACCTCTGTGTTTTGAATTTCATAAAATCCATCATAAATGGTTTTCATTAAGAAGTAAAATTTGGATCTATGTGATTAAAATAATTTTTTGGTGAAAAGTAACTTATTATGTTTTAATTGCGATTAGAGGTAATTAGTGTAGTTTAAGTTAAATGTAATGTTTTAATAATATGAAATGAACTTTAAACATGTCCTAACCTCATTGGATGTGTCATGGACGACCCATAAAATCCATGGGTCAACTTGGGGACCCCATGTAGCCACTTTAGTTGGAAAATGACATTAATACCTTTTTATTTAATGTTAAAATAAAAATGTAACAAACATGAGTTGTTTTACTAAAACAATTTTTTCATGGGGTTATACAAATCATATTTTTGACTATAAATATTTATTTGAAATCTAAAACGATTTCCTACATCATAATATCTTTTTATAATTTTTATACATTAAATAAATTAAATTATTTATGACATCATGATGATGCAACGATTACCTCATTAATAAAGGATTTAAATAAAATGAAATGATAATGTAAAATCTATGACCTACACATGTACAAAACCTATTTAATGGGTGGATTTATAACTCTTATCACCTTATCCTCGAATCACATCAATTTGGGACCATTAAAATCCGAAACTCATTCTAAAATTAAGTAACATTTCCTTACTTTCCAAGAGTGCCCCTCCTCTCCTCTTATAAAAGGCCCCCACCTCTACCACCTTACCCGCACATCCAAAGCCTTTGGCACGGCCAACCCCTGACCATTTTGTCTATCCACATCCGTCTCTTAATCCTTGATGCCTCACATTGGGCAGAAGTCTTCCCAAGGAAGCCTTTGAGCTCAAATCTAAGAGAGTTACCTGATTTTAAGGTGATGTCTTCACTTGTGTTCTTTTGTTTTATTTTGCTTATCCAACCCCCTAATATATTTTTATTCATTTGTTTTGTAACAAATACAGTATCTTGAATATACTATGATGTTTTTATAAGAATATATAGAGCTACACTTACACAAATCTACATCTAATGGTTAAAGAACATACTGGTTCTGTGGATGGAGAATTTCGTCCTCCCGAAACGATGATTGTTCAACATTCTTTTAACACCTTCAAAGGTGGCCATTAAGATGACACTATATATATATATATGATATATAATATGTTTACGTATTCCTTAAGGTTATGTATTTTTTATTTTGATCAAACCTTTATGGATTCCATTATGGGTAAACACGATAATTTCATTTTAGGAAGTGTGGACCACTGCCCCCTCAAAGTGATGTGATTCGTTAATGCCATATGTGGGATGTATATAGGATGGATTTAAAGTTATTATATATTATGTTATACTGGAATTATAATATACCTCTATATCATTATTATTTCATTCCATTAATGTATGAGATAGAAATGAAAGTAGCGTTCATGCGTACGTACGGCTTACCGTCTCCATGAACGGTGCATTTCATTTCTTATCCCCAAATGTAATGTACTATTATAAGTACATATATATAATGGATATATATGATTTATGTTACATCTAAATGATTAATATAATTCTGGAATTAAAATATTCATACCTCTCATTTAATTTTAATTTCATTAATATGACATAGAAATGAAAGTAGCATTCATGCGTACGTATGGCTTACCGTCTCAATGAACGGTGCATTTCATTTCTTACCTATAAATGATTATGTAATATTATAAATACATGTATATTCTGGATATATATGATATATATGATATCCAAATCATGAATATCATTCTGGATATAATGAACCTTTGACCACACGAATAACATGTAATTGTAAGAAGTCCACTTTCGACTTAAGAACCAAATATCGACAAAACAAACATTATTAACATAAATGATTACATAATGTTTACAACATGATAATAACTGATATAAAAGTAATAATGAACTTGAATAAGGTTCTTAAGCAAGTATAAACAAACTCAAGTTTATTATTCAGGACATTAAAGAACGATCGAGTCAAGTCAGACCCGAGGTAAGGGACTTCGTCTCAATCTCCTTTCATTGAGGCATATTTCGTTTTATACACAACTTTCTTTTATATGGTGTATAAACCCCTTTGACGTTTACTTTTATACAAAAGGAATCTTTTTCTACGAAGCATTTTATAAAATGACAAAAAGGAATTTTTCTTTTCATGTATGCAGTGACAACGACCTTTTCCGACGCCGTGAGTATTATTTGGTCTTTTGCTTCCTGAACAAGCCGTAATGTTTTTTTTAAATGAAATAAATACCATATAGACTTTTATGTATTTTGGTATGGAAAATAGTTTTTATAATGAATTTTTTATGTCAATATATTTAAGTGATATATTGTGATCAAAGTGTGGAATTGTTTTCTTTCCATTATATTTGTTTTATGTCTTATGATTTTTATAATGGCACTTGGACATTTGACGGGTGGTTATGTGATAAACCATATGACGGGTGGTGCCTTGAATACCAGGACGGGTGGTTACGTTATAACCTCCAATGCATTGGGTATGGAAGTCGTCCGTATGGCTATTCCATTAAGTATGCGTGGAAGTCGACCGTATGGTTATTCCATTTAAGTATGTTTATGTCCCAAGTTACCTTTATATGTTATGTGTTCTATATATGGGTTTTATGGTAATACATTGGTTACAAAAGGTTATGTAATGATATTTTATTCAGTGAAGAGTTTTTTACTACTTCATGAAGGTGAAGGTATTACTTTGATAAAGTATACATGGTTTACTTTTTGTTTCGATAAACTAATAATTTTTATTCATTGTGTATCCCTTACTGAGATTTTTATGCTCACCCCGTATTTTTTTGAAATGTTTTTCATAGGACTTAATGTGGAATAGGGTCAAGGATGGGAACAAGGGAATTCCATGCTATATAAAATATGGAACTAGACATTTTCTTTTTAAGAGTTCTTTTAATTCTATGGAAACTTAGTAGAAGTGTCTTCCTTGTAATCCTTTGATATGTAGTAGTTATGTTCTAATTCTCTAAAACTCTAAACCTGAAAAGATCCTCAATGTGAATTGTTCATTTAAATCAATATTAAGTAATGTTTAAGGTCGGGGCCTTATAGTTGGTATCAGAGGTTGGTTTAGACAACTTTAGGAGTTAGAAAAGGGTAAAATTATAAGGTAATTTATGGTACATTTAAAATGATATAGCATTTAAAGATTACCATGTTGCTTCGCCTAAGATATTTCTGTGTTCAGAATGGGTTTCCACAGAGCAAACAAAGAAGCTATGTTGGGATGACATTAGGAGGAAGAAAACCTTCCAAATAGGCAACCTGAGATGGTCCGAATCCGAACTGAACAGTTTGTTGAAGTGATGGCACAGTTGACTCAGGCTATAAATGGAGGTGGTATACATGCACGAGATCAGCCAGTTCAACCACAGAGGAACATGTCAGTGGTGGAACATTTCATGAGGCAACATCCCCCGTCATTCAGAGGATCATCTGACCCTGTGCAAGCTGAAGGGTTTATTAAAGCACTGGAGAAGATTTTTGATATCATGGGCTGTTCAGAACATCAAAAGGTTAGTCTAGATGTTTACCATTTTGAAGGTGAAGCTGATTAGTGGTGGTCGATGGTGAAAAATATCAGGGATAGTGATGAGATTGAGGATCTTCATTGGGACGAATTCAAAGTTATGTTTCTTGAGAAATATTTTCCTAAGGTTGTTTGCCTTAGGATGGAAAAATAGTTCCAAGAGTTGAGCAAGGAGGATGATTCAGTTGCTGCTTATGAAGAAAAGTTCACTCGATTGGCAAGGTATGCTCAAAACATCATAAGAGATCATGATAGTAAAATAAACCATTTTTACTCAGGGTTAAATCCAAAGTATCGAAGGGCTTTAGCTTCTCGTGAGTTCAAAAGTTATGAAAAACTTGATCGATGTGCGGAGAATGTGGAAATGGTGTTTGCCGATGATCAGGTGTTCTATGAAAAACAATCGAATAAGAGGTCCAATTGGCAGGAAAAAGGGAAGAATTCATAAAAGAAGCAAGGAGGTAAGAAAACAAAATATCCATCCTATGAGAAGTGTGGTAAAATGCATCCTAGAGAATGTTTATCCAAGTCTGGTAAGTGCTTTCGGTGTGGTAAGTCTAGTCATATTGCTCGTAACTGTAAGGAGGATGATCAAGCAGGCAATGAAAAGACAACGGTAAGATGTTTATGTGCAATGAAATGGGTCATTATGAAAATGAGTGTCTAACGAAGAACTCAACTGGGGGAAAGCAGTCAGACTACAAGAAGAAAGGGGTGGTGAAATCCTTTGCAACAACTTCAGTAGATGATGGGCCATCGAATGAAGTGGTATCAGGTACACTGTTTGTTTGTTCAGATTATGCCAATGTGTTGTTTGATTCCGGGTCGACACATTCTTTCATTTCTGAGAAGTTTTCTAGTTAATTGTAAATTCCATCTCAAGATATGAATCCTGAATTTATGGTAAAAACACCTAGAGGGAACTTTGAGACAAAAAGGAATTATAATAACCTTCCTATCCTTGTGTGTGGAAAGAATCTACTAGCAAACCTTATTTTTTTGCCTCTAGTAGAGTTTGATGTTATTTTGGGCATGGATTGGATTTCTTTTTATCATGATAAGATTGACTACAGAGCTAAAATGGTTTATTTTCAGAAATATTTTCAGTTTGTATACAAGAATGAACCCTTGATTTTGATAACATATCAGGAAGTTGAGAAACTAGTAAACTATGGAAATGAATGTTACCTTGCACATATTGTTGAAAATAAAGGAACTGTTCAAATTAATGATGTGCCAGTGGTAAATGAGTATCTTGATGTTTTTCCAGATGAGTTTCCTGGTATTATTCATGATCGGGAAGTTGAATTTATTGTTGACTTAGTTCCTGATTCTAAGCCAATTTCAAAACCCCCTTATCGAATGGCTCAAGTTGAACTTTTAGAGTTAAAGAAGCAATTGCAGGAGTTATTAGATAAAGGTTTCATTCGACCTAGCACATCACCATGGGGTGCTCCTATCTTGTTTGTTAAAAAGAAAGATGGATCAATGAGACTTTGCATTGATTATAGATCCTTGAATAATATTACTGTTAAGAACAAGTATCTTTTGCCTCAAATCGATGGTTTTTTTGATCAGCTCCAGGGAGCACAGTATTTTTCGAAGATTGACATGAGGTCGGGGTACCATCAGTTTAAAGTAAAAGAAGAAGACGTTCCGAAGACTGTGTTCCATACTAGATATGGACATTATGAATTTGTAGTTATGCCTTTTGGGTTAACCAATGCACCTGTTGTATTCATGGACCTTATGAATAGAATTTTCCATGAGTTCTTGGATAAGTTTGTGGTTGTTTTCATTGATGATATTTTGGTGTTTTCTAAATGTAAAGAGGAGCATGAAAGTCATTTAAGGGTTATCTTGCAAACCTTAAAAGAAAATAAACTATATGGAAAATTCAGAAAGTGTGAGTTTTGGTTACAACAAATTTCTTTCCTGGGTCACATTGTTTCAAAAGATGGCATAACAGTTGATCCTGCTAAAACAAAATTTGATGATGAATGGAAAAGACCCACAAATGTAACCGAGATCCGTAGTTTTCTTAGTTTGGCGGGTTACTACCGAAGGTTTGTTGAAAATTTTTGATGGTTATCTAGTCCAATGACTAAGCTTACTCGGAAGGGTGTTATGTTCATCTAGAAAAAAGAATTTCATGATTTTTTTCAGGAGTTGAAAAGAAGATTGGTGAATGCTCTAGTTTTGGAACTTCCTTCCAGGAATGGTGAGTTTGTTATATACAGTGATGCTTCCTTGAAGGGACTTGGTTGTGTCTTTATGCAGAATGATCAGATAATTTCTTATGCTTCACGTCAGTTGAAAACTCGTGAGTTAATTACCCTACACATGATTTGGAATTATCTGCTGTTGTTTTTTCTTTAAAAATTTGGAGGCATCATTTGTATGGAGTAAAGTTTGAAATATATACTGATCACAAAAGTTTAAATTATATATTCACTTAGAAATAATTGAACATGAGACAGAGGAGATGGCGGGAATTAATCATGGATTATGATTGTACAATTCATTACCATCTGGGAAAAGAATATAAAGTGGCTGATGCTTTGAGTCGAAAAAGTAATTCTTCATTAGAAATGTTGCATTCGGAACATGATCCTTGGGGTAAGGATTTGATGAACATTGGAATAGAAGTTTTTGGTGCATGATTTTCTTCTGTTTTGTTTCAGGTATCAGTGAAATCTTCCCTATTAGATAGAATTAAGCAAGCACAGAGGGAAGATAGTGAGTTGCAGAAAAAGGTATAGCTTGTTCAGAAGGGTATGTTGCATGAATTCAACATTGATAATGATTGTTTTTTGAGGTTTGGGAAGAGATTATGTGTCCCTTTTTATTCACAGTTGAAGAATGTGTTGTTATGTGAGGCTCATAGTTCCCCATTTTCAGTTCATCCTAGCAGTACTAAGATCTACAGAGATCTGCGGGAATATTACTAGTGGGATGGAATAAAAAGGGATATTGCTGATTTTACTATGAAGTGTTTGACTTGTCAGCAGGTTAAAGTAGAGCGGCAGTTACCGAAAGGGATTCTTCAGCCTTTACCAGTTCCAGAGTGGAAATGGGAAAATATATCCATGGACTTTGTTTTGGGATTACCGAGGACATCTCGAGGTAATAATGTAATCTGGGTTATTGTTGATTGATTGACTAAATCTACTCATTTCCTTGCCATATGAGATAATTTTTCCCTAGATCAACCTTCCCATTTGTATATTAAAGAGATAGTCATATTACATGGATTTCCTCTCTCCATTGTATCTGACCGTGATCCTAGGTTTACTTCTAACTTTTGGAAAGGCCTTCAGAATTAATTGGGTACTGAATTAAATTTTAGTACAGCTTTTCATCTGCAATCAGATGGGCAGTTAGAATGAACAATTAAGACCTTGGAGGATATGCAACGAGCTTTTTCGATGGATTATCAGGGAATTTGGGACCTACATCTTGCTTTGGTTGAGTTTTCTTATAATAACAGTTTTCATTCCAGTATACAGATGGCACTATTTAAGGCATTATATGGGAAGCGGTGTCGAACTCCAGCATTTTGGGATGAAGTGGGTGAAAGGAAGCTGATGGGACCAGAATTGGTAGAAAAGATGGCAGAAAAAGTTCAGTTGATTCAGAAACACATGAGAACATCTCAGAGCAGGCAGAAGAGTTAAGCGGATAACCGAAAGAAGGATATATCTTTCGAGGTTGGTGATCATGTTTTTCTCAAGGTTTATCCATGGAAAAGTGTGATTAGATTTGGTAATAAAGGAAAGCTGAGTCCAAGGTTCATTGGACCATATGAAATTCTGGAGATATTTGGATCAGTTGCTTACCGAGTGGCTTTACCTCCAAGTTTATCTCAGGTACACAATGTTTTTCATGTTTCGATGTTGAGGAAGTATATTCTAGATCCATCTCTTGTTTTGAGTCCAGAGGTAGTTTAGCTAGAAGAGAACCTATCTTATGAAGAAAAACCAGTCCAGATTCTTGACCGAAGAGAGAAAGTGTTTCGAAATAAGGTAATTCACCAGGTAAAGGTTATGTGAAAAAACCATATGGTTGAAGAGGCAACGTGGGAATCTGAAAATTCTATGAGAGATAAATACCACCACTTATTTTGATAAGTGAATAAAATTGCGAGGACGCAATTCCCAAAAGGGGGGAAGGATGTAACATCCCAGGTAAATAATAAATAAAACATTTTCATATTTATTAATATTTATGAATGAAATAATAATGTTACTTTAAAGGGGTTGCTATGTTCGATAGCGTACCTGATACACAACAAAGAGTTTCTTTGAAATCTTACATTGCACACTAGTAATAAAATAATATTATTTTAAATGGTAGTTAACACATAGCCGTTGTATTGGTGATAATGGATAGAAATAACTAAAATATGATTATATATGTTTTTTAAAGGTTTTTACTTTTATCTAATAAAAGATAAAGGCTTAAAATACGGAAAGAATTCAATTTTAGGCGTATATGCCCCAGTTTTCACTAAAGGTTCACCTATCACCTTTTGATGGAGAATCGTCATTAAATATAGTTTTTTTCACTCTTATACATTCTATTGGACCAAATAAAACACTTCTTTAGAATTGGGACATCAAAATTTACTTTGTGTAAATTTTTGGCATTTTTCCGATAAAGTTCATTTTTTAATGAATAGTGTAAAATGTTATATTTTAATTCAAAACCTCTTTTTAATATAATTTATTTATATGATTATATTATCTTTTTAATTGGTTTTAAAGTGAAATTAGAATGTATTTTTACCATTAAATCTAATAGTGATCGTTTGAATTAATTTCACTTTGAAATCGGACTTAAACTAGTGTCAATCTTTTGATACTTATTGTTTCAGGAAAACACGTTATTTACTCTGACAGTGGGAATTAATTATTAAATTCATTAATGCAACTTATATGTTTTTAATTTTGTAAAATGGACTTTATTTTTGAATTCGGAATATCAAATATATCTTAGGGTGATGTTTTGGTATTTTTCTAAAAATTTCAATTTTTGATGAATAGTGAAACCACTAAGTGGTACTTAGAAAACTGATTTTTCATTTAAATGAAATTTTACCACCTATGTGTTTTGAATTTCAAAAAATCCGACATACATGGTTGTCATAAAGAAGTAAAATGTGGTTCTATGGGATTAAAATAATTTTTTGGTCAATATTAACTTATTAAGTTTTAATCGCGATTAGAGGTAATTAGTGTAGTTTAAGGTAAAAGTAATGTTTTAGTAATATAAAATGAACTTGACACATGTCCTAACCTCATTGGATGTGTCATGGCGGACCATGAAAATCCATGTGTCAACATGGGGACCCGATGGAGCCACTTTAGTTGGAAAATGACATTAATTCCTTTTTATTTAATGTTAAAATAAAAATGTCACAAACATGAGTTGTTTTACTAAAACACTCTTTTCATGGGGTTATACAAATAATATTTTTGACTATAAATATTCATTAGAAAGATAAAACGATTTCCTACATCATGATATTTTTTTAAAATTTTTAGACATAAAATAAAGAAAATTATTTATGACATCATGATGATGCAGCGATTACCTCATTAATAAAGGATTTAAATAAAATGAAATAATAATGTAAAATCTATGAACTAAACATGTCCAAAACCTATTGTATGGGTGGATTTAGAACTCTTATGACCTTATCCTCGAAACTCATCAATTTGGGACCATTAAAATCCGAAACTCATTCTAAAAAAAGTAACATTTCCTTACATTCCAAGAGTTCCCCTCCTCTCCTCTTATAAAAGGCCCCCACCTCTACCACCTTACCCACACTTCCAAAGCCTTTGTCTCGGCCAGACCCTACCCATTTTGTCTCTCCACATCCTTATCTCACTCCTTGAATCCTCACTTTTGTCAGAAGTCTTCCCAAGGATGCCTTTGAGCTCAAATCTAAGAGAGTTACCGGATTTTAAGGTGATGTCTTCACTTGTGTTCTTTTGTTTTATTTTTCTTCTCCAACACCCTAAACTCTTTTTATTCATTTCTTTTGTAACAAATGCAGTATCTTCAATATACTAGGATGTTGTTATAACAATCTTTCGAGCTACACTTACACACATCTACATCTAATGGTTTAAGAACATACTATTTCCGTGGATGGTGAATTTCGGCCTCCCGAAACGATGATTGTTCAACATTATTTTAACTCCTTCAATGGTGGCCATTAAGATGACACTATATTTATATATGATATATGATATGTTTATGTTTTCCTTAAGCATCTGTATTTTTCATTTTTAGAATACCTTTATGGATTCCATTATGGGTAAACACGATAATTTCATTTTAGGAAGTGCGGACTACCGCCCCCTCAAAGTGATGTGATTCGTTAATGCCATATGTGGGATGTATAAAAGATGGATTTAAAGTTATTATATATGATGTTATAATGGAATTATAATATACCTCTATATCATTATTATTTCTTTCAATTAATGTATGAGATAGAAATGAAAGTAGCATTCATCCGTACGTACGGCTTACCATCTCCATGAACGGTGCATTTCATTTCTTATCCCCAAATGTAATGTACTATTATAAGTAAGTATATATAATTGATATATATGATGTATGTTACATCAAAATGATTAATATAATTATGGATTTAAAATATTCATACCTCTCGTTTAGTTTTAATTCTATTAATATGACATAGAAATGAAAGTAGCGTTCATGCGTACGTACGGCTTACCGTCTCCATGAACGGTGCATTTCATTTCTTACCTCTAAATGATTATGTAATATTATAAATACATGTATATTCTAGATATATATGATATATATGATATCCAAATCATGAATATCATTCTGGATATAATGAACCTTTGACCACATGAATAACATGTAATTGTAAGAAGTCCACTTTCGACTTAAGAACCAAATATCGATAAAACAAACATTATTAACTTAAATGATTACATAATGTTTATAACATGATAATAAGTGATATAAAAGTAATAATGAACTTGAATAAGGTTCTTAAGCAAGTAGAAATTAACTCAAGTTTATTATTCAGGACATTAATGTACGATCGAGTCAAGTCGGACCCGAGGTAAGGGACTTCGTCTCAATCTCCTTTCATTGGGGCATATTTCGTTTTATACACAACTTTCTTTTATACGGTGTATAAACCCCTTTGACTTTTACTTTTATACAAAAGGAATATTTTTGTACGAAGCATTTTACAAAACGAAAAAAAGGAATGTTTCTTTTAACGTACGTGGTGACAATGACCTTTTCCACCGCCGTGAGTATTATTTGGTCTTTGGCTTCCGGAACAAGCCGTAATGTTTTTTGTTAAAATAAAATAAATACCACATACTCTTTTATGTATTTTGGTATGGAAAATGGTTTTTATAATGGATTTTTTATGTCAATATATTTAAGTGATATATTGTGATCAATGTGTGGAATTTTTTTCTTTCCATTATATTTGTTTTATGTCTTATGATTTTTATAATGGTACTTGGACATTTGACGGGTGGTTACGTGACAAACCATATGACGGGTGGTGTCGTGAATACCAGGACGAGTGGTTACGTTATAACCTCCAATGCATTGGGTATGGAAGTCGGCCGTATGGCTATTCCATTAAGTATGTGTGGAAGTCAACCGTATGGTTATTCCATTTAAGTATGTTTATGCCCCAAGTTACCTTTATATGTTATCTATTTTTTATATGGGTTTTATGATAATCCTTTGGTTACAAAAGTGTAAGTAATGATATTTTATTCAGTGAAGAGTTTTTTACTACTTCATGAAGGTTAAGGTATTACTTTGATAAAGTATAAATGGTTTACTTTTTGTTTCGATAAACTAACAGTTTTTATTCTTTGTGTATCCCTTACTGAGCTTTTTATGCTCACCCCGCGTTTTTTTGAAATGTTTTTCATAGGACATAATGTGGAATAGGGTCAAGGATGGGAACAAGGGAAAGTCATGCTATATAAAACATGGAACTAGACATGTTTCTTTTTAAGAGTTTTTTTTCTATGGAAACTTAGTAGATGTTTCTACTTTGTAATCTTTTGAGATGTAGTAGTTATGTTCTAATTCTCTAAAACTCTATACCTGAAAAGATCCTCAATGTGAATTATTCATTTAATTCAATATTAAGTAAGTTTTAAGGCTGGGGACTTATAGTTGCACTGATCCAAAATTATTCCATGCACACTATACTCTAAACACCCATCAATCTTGCACTCAACACCCTTCTAGGGACAAATTCCTAATATTCTATTGAGGATTGACAACAAACAAAAACAATACTCAATTTTCTGCATAGAACGAATATGGTTCCATCAATATCAACCTTTGGGTTTGTTGGAAATCTCTTGATTCACTTAATAGATCCCCAACCACTATCAAAACCATATTCTCAAGAATAAAATCATCCAACACTCTAGGTATACGCGATCAATGGTCAGTGACAAAAATAATAGGGGAAGCTTGAATTCAGTTCTCGTGTTTTATAGTAATTAATGACCTTCAAGCTTTTATCATAGATTGTCAAAGAAGAATTACATGTCCTGAATTTATTCCTTATACTCCTAACACCAAAGTCTAATAGTGTCACAAAATCAATGCATGAATTGAATTTATTCCTTCTCCCCCATTGGCAATAAACCCCAAAACCAGTATTTGTTCATTGTACATCTCAAAACTCACACCCCTTTGATAGTATCTTTCCCATTAACCTGCATCACATCCACAAATATATCAATTACAGTTAAAATAACTCTAGGTATGGAAATTTAATAACCTCTTTAAGCACGGGGAGGTGGCTGAACACTATGATTCAGCTAATGTTTCTCAAACACTATCATTGATAGTGGCTTGGTAATCTTGTAAGCCACTTTCTCATCAATTCCCACATAGTACATTTTGATAATGCCTTGATCGACATTTTCCATGATGTAGTGATATCTGATCTCAATATGTTTGGTGTGAGAATGTTGAAAAATATTCTTCGTAAGATCAACCATTCTCTTGTTATCGCATAATATCCCCATTTGTTTTTTGACCTCATCACCAATATCAAAAATTATTTGCTTCATCCAGAGTTGTTTTCTACATTCCATTGTAGATGAGATATACTCAGCATCATAAATTCTAAGAGAAGTACATTCTTGTTTCTTTCTCAACCAACCAACACATTTCTTCTTAATATAGAAAAGTCCACTGCAGGTGGACTTTCTGTCTACTAAATCTCTAACCCAGAACGCATATTAAGACATAGATAATTAAATGTACCTTCTTGAAGAAAAGTATAACCCATAATTATGAGTTCATTCAATTTACATAATGGTTATTTTAACTACTACGATATATTCTTTATTTAGATTACTATTTAATTAGGCCGGTAAACATGTTGCAAAGACAATATCATGTTGTTTCAACATTAGCTTCAGTATGCTTCCAACAATCCTCTTGTACATGGTGGGATATATAGAGGTCACATATTCATGCTTTCGAAGTTTGGTTCCATCTATGATTAGAGTTTAAATTGGTTTGGTGTCATGAATAATAAATTTCTTTAGCAGCTCTCATGTATTATTTTCTTGGGAAATGAATGTGTAATCCATCTTTTGAATCACTTGAGGCCCTCAAAAATATTTGAGCTCCCCATTCATTGACATTTCAAATTATGATTTCATTTGATTGGAAGTTCATCCACTGATCTATGCATGGTTCCACCAAATATAATTCCATTAATGTAAACTAGAACCATAAACTTATCTTTCGGTGAATTCTACACATATATATTGTGATCTAATCCTCCTCCAATGAATTACAACTTCTAGAGATACGCATCCAATCATGAATACCATGAGTGTGATGCCTTCTTCAAACCATAAAGGACATTATTTAATTTTCAAACCATTGTTTCATCAGTACCAAGATAAAATCCAACTATTTTTTTGATGTATACTTCTTCTTCAAGAACACCATTCAAGAATGTTTTCTTGAAATCCATTTGATATACATTGTATCCTCAAAGGATTTCTAGGGAATGATAAATCCTAATAGACTCTAGTATAGACAATAGAGAAAAGGTTTCTTCAACATCAACATATTTAATCTATGAATATACTTTACATACTAGTCGTTCCTTGTTTCTGATAACATTTCCATGTTCGTAAAACTTATTCTTGAAGATCCACTTCGTTCCAATCACATTGGGACCCCCAGGTTTGTTGACTAGGTAAAATGTTTTATTCTTTTCAATCTGATCAAACTCTTAATTCATGGATTTCACCAACGATTTATCCCTTGCAGCATTTTTAAATAATGATGTTTCCACAAATGATATAAATGTTGATTGTCTATTATTTCTCATTTTCCTCATCTGTGTGGGTGCATTCCAATCCCCAATAATGTTGGATAGATCAATTTATTGTCTTCGATTCCTCCATTGAGATTCAACTAAAATCTATCCATCAATTTTTTCATCTTCAGATTCTCTTTTTGAGCTAAAATCATGTTGTGGCTCCTGATAATTGTTTTACACCATCCTTTATTTCTGTATTTTCTTTTTCTCAATGTCCACTTTTTTCCTCATCTTCTTTCACGTCAACATATGAAACCCTCAATGTGTTTTTGGGAATCTCTTCAATGATCTTTCATCTATTTTTTCCAAAAACCATCCCATGATATTATTGACAAAGATGTACTTTATTTTTTCATTATGAGTCCAAGGAAAATTCCCTTATCTTCATTGCCACCCTAACTCCCTTGATTTCCTTCATTATTTACGATGAAGAATTTACATCAAAAAACTTGAAATTAATTCAAAGAGTCATTCCATCAATCCCAAAATTCATATGGTGTATTCTGATCGCCAATATAAATCCATGTTCATATTTGATTATATAATGCATCTTGAATGGCCTCTTTATAGTAATTTTGAGGAATATGACTCCCAATTAGGAGAGTTCTTTCAATGTTGTTCACCTTCATATTCTGCGCTCAACAACTCTATTTTGATGTAGAGCTCACACAGTAGATACTTAATGTTTTATCCCATGCATGTCCAATTAATTTTCAAATTCCTTGAATGTGTATTCCACTCCATTTTCAGATTGCCTCTCATTCATTGTTCATTTTCTATCATTTTCAGTGATTCGACGATATATTCCCAGGAAGTAATGAACATTTTATTTCTTGTATATAACCATTACATATTCCATTATAATATAATAATCTATGAAAAGGATGAAGAACTGTTCCCCATGAAATCTATCAACATTTACTAGGCCACAGAAAAATGTTTGAATGGGATCATGATGATGAGATTCCATTTTCTTCTTTCGATAATATGAACTGTAGACCATCTTCCCCCAAATACAAGCATAATAAGTTTTTTCTTGTTAACGCTTCTAGGTGGGAATATATTTAAAAGTTTCAGTCCTGATATCTTCTCTATGTCCTGTAGATTGATGTTCCCAAGTCTCTGAAGCCACAGGTTATTTTATTCTTCAATAGTCATGTAACAAATGTTATTTTACTATCGACCTGATACTAGTTTCCTTCAGTTCTGCATCCATTCTTAAGTGAATTTCATGTCTTTCCCTAGATAGTGCAGCCTTTCTAATTAAAATTAACTATACATATTGTGTGAATAAGTTTAATCTCACTAAATAGATTACAACATAGGCCATCCACATAATGGAATTCAGTTTTTTATCTCTCCATTAACTAGTTTAGTACTTCAACTTCCATTGATTTTCAACGCTACATCATTACCAAAACAAACTGTTTCATCATCCATCCACTAGGAACTCATTAAGAAGTCTACATTTCTTATCATATGATATGAAAAACTATCGTGAATATAGGTGATTTTTGTTTTTTAATCTTTTTTGGAGACCTCTATAAGGATGGTTTTCTTCAATATTCTTATTTTATTTACATGAGATATTCAATTGTGTGTAGGGAACTCAAGTCCTATAAATTCTATCTTCGTATGTATGGGATCGTCATATTAAAAATATTATTCTAGAGGAGAAAAACTATTTAAAAGAGTAAAACTATCTTGTTGATGATCTTTGAAATGTATCTAACAATGGTATGAGGTGTCCATGTCACTCTTCTACATACAATAATTAGAATTATGGACAATGTTAGAACAATTAAAACAATATCCACAGTAATTTTTTCTTATGAAAGTAGTATAATATGAATTTTTTCTCCTATTTTGAACTCATATCCCTCCACAATTTAGATACCTCCTTGCCGCTTCACTAAATTACATAGGATGACCCAAATATCCATAGAAATTGCACATCATGATAGTAAAAGTCTTCTCGCTTCTATTATTCCTCATACATTCTTCAATGGAAAAATATATGAATAGATGTTATTTCTAGAAGCTCATGGATAGTATGCTATTCTCATTTTGGTTTGATTAAGCATCTCTTTTTCAAAACTTCTCAAGATTTTACAACATGATCAAATTTCATCTTTCCTTTATTCTGGTCCACTTTATTTGCATCATTTGTTGTGTCGGCATCACAACTAATTCCATTTTCCCCCATGTGTTTGTGTCTTTGATCACTCAAATTATTATCAACAACATCAAACCCTTGTTTTTCTCTCCAGTAGCTCAGCATCTGAGAACCAATCAAATTGTATTTTCTTCTTTAATTCATTTGAACATGATTAACTTTTGAGAATACACCAAAGTGTAACAAATTTTTCATCGAGTCCCCCTATAGTATTGGTGTTGTCATCCAGTATCAAGGTAAGTACATTGATGAACATTTCCTATTCTTTGATTCTAAGCTATAGTTCCACTACATCATCTTTTATTTTCAAGGATAGATGACAGTACTTTCACCATATCTTACAGTTGTCCAATTTCAACATCAAGGAGATAAACATCGTATGATGATTCATCCACCAATTATTTTTACTTATTTCCCCTCTTATAATTATTCTCAAGGTAACCAAAATCATCCATATTTTTTAACATAGTATCAATAGTAGTTCTTAACCTTTTGTCTCTTGATTTTTCTGTTGCTGGTTTTCAAATTTCATTGGTATCTCTCATGGAAGCAAGGATTCTTGTTTACAATTTTTTGTACTTCTTATTGACAGAATTCATTACCATCTTCATCCTATTCATTGAAAAAACACATCATCAGTAATTTCATTCAATATTTGAAGTCACTATTCTTAAAAAACATTTTTAGGGTTTCTCAATGTTTTCACCTTCACTTTCCTCATCTTCACACATTCTTGAGAACTGAGAGACCATGTGCCAAACCATTCCACAATGAAGGAATGCTATAGGTAACTTCCCATTAAATTTCACTTTTCCCTTCAGGAACCTAATAGCAATTCCATAAGGAATCTTTATATCCTCATAATCTTCCCCACTAATATGTTTTGAAATTTTAAATTATTGTATGGCTCTGAATGTTATTTCCCTGATCACTGGAGTCATAGAAACTTCTGGCTTGACTCTCATTTCATATTCCACCAGGCTGCTCAGCAGATTATCCAGAGAATGTTTGGAAAGATCTCTTTCATCATAGTTTAACAACATTTCATTATACAAGGTTGGAAGAATTATCAATATTTTAATGAAAATATAAATGTCTTTGATTTATTTTCATTGAAATCAAATTTCTCCAACCAATTCAGCAAATCTATTGAAGGAGCCTACATTCTCATTAGGATGTAGCTTCATATCGTCAAACCAATTTTGTCAGAATTGTAGTTTTTCCCCCTTCAAATTTCAATATCCTTCATAAATAATTTCAAGATTATCTCATATAGAAATTTTTGAGGTGAAACTAATCATCATTATATAGACCTAATTAGAATGGGCTATTGTGAGAGAATTATGCACTTTAGAATCTTCGTCAAGAATTATCCTATCTGCATTTGTCATAATCACCCCGATTGGATCAGTGACTTGTATTCCTTTCATAGTTGTAAATTGGGATTCCATTCCGTGAGATCTTATTTGAGATCTGATTCTGTTCTTCCAGAACTGATTATTACATCCATCGATAATGGTGGCTTCCCTAAAATTGGCCTTATTCTCCATGACGGTATAAGACATATGAAACAGTATTAACCACCCTATGATACCACTTGAAGGAACCATGAAATCCTAAGAGAGGAGTGGAGAATCGATGATTCAACTATTTACTTTTAATGTTGGGGATCTTATTCCCTCATTGGTAGAAAATTGTTAAATCTTTCATACAAATGAAAGTAAGGATGTGACAAAATACTTTAACTTTGATCACTACAAAGGGCTACGTCCAACAAGCATACACCGACAGTGTTTCAGTTTTATATAATTATACTAATCATCACTAGTTTTATGGATTAAAATATTCATTCAGAGTCAACATGTTCCAGGAACACTACTTTTACAACGGTTTAGGGAGAGCACACTGCATACCTCGAATGACTTCCATTTGCTCCCCCTAGATTTCTACTTTGGAAGAAGTCTAACTCAGTTTATCAACTTGAAGGTTTCTTCACCAGATATTCCTTTAATCCTTTGTCTCAGTCCAGCATGAGACACAACTTTCGAAGTAATGAATTGATTCAATATAAAACACTTATCGCAGAAACCCAATATTTAAAATCATGTCGGAAGCATAACACCACACTTGCACATAATACCACAACTTGTGCTCATGATTTGGGAATTGTTTCAAAAGATAACTTTTTTGAAACCCCTATATTCCATGAAAACCATTATCTATTTCAAAACTACACCTAATGGTTCATTTGGTCTTTTTAGGCTAATGGAACACCTTTCATGAAATATTAACTCTCTTATATTTCTTTCATGTGCAAATATTTCACACAACAGAGCAACCGGATTTTCATTGGAAAATTATTAAATCATTCATGGGATAGACACCTATTTATTGGCCTCAATGGTCGTAATGTATGTTTCCAACGTTTTTTTGGTGAGTTCAAGATTCTCCATGAGTGTTCAAAACACAATTTGAAATATCATTGGGCACGTAAGATTCTTCCGCACAATCCGCTGGTTTCTGCACATTTAAGACATGTTCTCTCTTTTTGCCTTTTACATATTTTGATGCACTAATCCCAAATTAATCCTTGAACAAAAGTTTCTAAACACCATTCAATATTAAATGTTACTCCCTTTTCCATGAACAATTTTCTTAGAATTCCAATTTGGGGTCCAAATTTTGGAAAACACTGGGAAATGGCACCACCTTTAATATTGTTTCATTCCTGAACTATATGTTCCCTTTCCTAGAAAAAATCTTAAACGTATAATGAGGATTGAAAAAAAACACAAACTATACTCCATTTCTAACATTGAACATCCATGGTTATGATAATACAATTGTATCTAGATCCTTTATAATAATTCTTCGTAACATCGATGCCAACTTCTTATATTAGTAATATAAGATTTATTGAAGTACACAATTAAATTATACCATAAACATAATGTATAAAATGTATAATTATCATGAGATAAATAATTTTTAGTGGAAATAATATTAGTTAACTTCTTAAGAAAATTATCTAAAACTCAAATTTCATTATTCAATTTATATTTTTTCGGTATTTGATAAAAAAACATAGTAATGATTCCCTATATTGATTCTAATATTGTTACTGTTATTAAAATCAGCTTATAAATATTTCAATTATCACTATCTTTAAAACATACTATTCATCGTGATAAATACTCTTAAAATATATCGTTATCCTTTCAAACAATAAATATACTTTTGAACTAGTACATATCTTCATACATCCGTGATGAATAATGAATGTTGATATTTTAGCTTTATAAATCAACTCATAATTTAAATCTTTTATGTATGGAAAAAATACATGGTTTCTGAAACTTATCATTCCATCACAACCAGTGATGAATTAAAAACATTTATCACCATGTTTTTTATCTTTGAAACTTCATATAATCCATTTAAAGTCATCAATTGAATATATGGTTGATGATTCATTTGAGAATGATAATATTTATACACATATATCATGATGTAAATATAAATTCTTATCAAGCCTATAACAACGAGATCTTCATTGATCCTCATAATAGAAAATCCTTCATGATCATTTTTCCTCATACCATATTCTACATTATTCTCTTTCCCGTGGTGTAATTTTTTTTGCATCCAAAATATTTAATCAACATGGACCATATTCTATGGTATATGATCAGATCTTTTGGTGTGAAAATATACTTTAATAATTTTTGATCAGTGTATATATAAAAACTTTTTCCACGTTGATATTGAGTCCATATCATTAATGAAAACTTAAAAACATCCAACTCTAAATCACGAGTCATGTAATTTTTACACTAGAACATAAATTGTCAAGAGATATAAACAAAAAAAATATCATAATGATTGAGGATACATCCCAATATATTATATGAAGAATCACTCTATATTAAAAACTATCCTCTAATACAATTTCATGTAAGCATAAGTGTGATGAATGGATTTCTCTTTAGTTATATAAAACATTCCTCACATCCGTTCATACAATGGAACATGAATCTATTATGAGTTCATGTATATAGTGGAATTGAAATCATTGAATGATTATTTAAAGAGATATGATAATATCCAACTTAAATATGAACACTGTTGATCATAACCACATTTTTTAGTACGGATATATTTTTAATACCATCATACATTGAAGGAACTACTCATATTCCCTCATATGAGAATATATATCCAAAGAATAAAATATTAAGTATCCAAAATTTCAAATTGAACAATTTTTCTTAAGCATTCCCTTTCCATAGAGTCTTAATCATAATTCTAAAATTGTAATTATAAACAACGTAAATCATTCAATAAATAATAATATTATTTATGAAGACTACCACAAAAGAATGAAAGAAATATCAAAAGACACTAATCATTAAATCCATATAGACAGTTGGGGAATTAGTGACACCAAAAGTAAAAATCATAAATTTATATTGTCTATACACTATATGTAATTTCATCTCATGTATATTCCACATCTTGACCCGAAGTTAATGATATCCTGAATAACTACAAATCATGGAAAATTATTAATCTCCGCACAGTTGATCAAACAGGTAATCAATACAGGTTAAATGATAATTTTCCTTGGAAATAATATTTTTTATCTTCATTATAAATATTTAGGGTCATATTTATCAATATTTAATATTAATATATAGAAAAGGTATACCCAATAGTACCACACATGGACAAGTTAATCACTTATTATGAGTCCCCTAATGTTTCTTCCTTAAAATTTTAACTCAATTGGGTCCATTGTATTTGGAGTCATGAAAATAAGTTTTGAACCATAACTATTTTCTATTTAAAACCCAACATCTTGATTTAGAGGATGAATACAAACATATTATATAAATACATGAATAATATCCCATATATTTTCATATCTTCAATTTTGAGTTTATCACCAATAATTTAAGATAAATTTTTTTTAAAATTGGAATCATTACCCATTTGATGCCTATAATTTATATCAGATGTTCATTTTTATTTTAAAAATTGAATGATATCATTGGATGTAATGAAATATTAAACAAAACATTCTTTCTAGGGATTTTTTTGTAGGATATATGTAATGAAATCCAATCCATGAAAACAATTATATTGAATGCAACTATAAAATAATGAAAAAAATTTAAGAAATAAATTCCTATTAAAATATACCAGAGAGTAATCATAGTCTTAGGATTTGATAATTTTAACATTATGGGTTTTTACTAATAACTGAAAATATAATTTTACAGGTGGTAATGTGATAACATTATAATTTATTATTAAATATTAATGAGTTGGTAGATCAGGAATAAATTAAAACATTATCTAATTAAGAGTGTAGGGTATTTATAAAATTAACCATATTATTATCATAACCCTCAAAAAGTTTTCAATTTGATGATATTTCCATTATTCATATGTCTTATGAAGTTGTTTGGGTTGATCATTATCACTAACTTACCGATTTTCACAGAGGATAGAGAAATTTTCATAATCATTTTATTTAAAACACTAGTGTGTGGGTGGTACATTTTTGGAGCTTTCTATTTATTTTCATGACATGATAAATTCATTAATTGCAATGTCATTATATTACATGATGAAAATTCTTTCCCACATTATCATTTACTAGTTCCCTTAAAAAAATTTCTCCCATGTTTCCTTTCACATTTCATGCATAAGGGAAGGCTCTGCATCTTATATCTATTATTTTTTGAATTCACATATAATGAATTCTGTATTTTATTTTATAAATTATGTGATTTTTAGGTAAATCCAATCTATATCACCACATTTGTGGAACATCTAATGATTTTTTCAAAGGTACTGACACCCCTTTTGGATAACGCCCACTAGAACTTGGTTTTAAGCCACTAAAGAATCGTTCAACTTTACCTTATGGATGGATGATAATTCTTGAAGTCCACCTAACAAGTTTCATGTTATTTTCCTCATATGTAGTAATAGATTCATTATAATTATTCTTTAGTATACATAATTATTTATTTATTTGAATATTATGAATATTGCATAAGTACTATTTGAAAAATAAGATATTAAATTTGTTCCACTCTATAGATTCAATTAATTATTATTATATTTTATTCTTGATAATATTAAAGAACTGATATTCTTAACCTTGAAACTGAAAAATAGTCATATTAATTTTTTCATGTCATAATCATTCTAGAATGGAAAATATATTTTTGTTCGTAGTAATATATTCTTTGGGCCTACATGACATATCAAGAATGAAATATAATAATATTATATTGAATTAATGGAGTTGGAAAGTACTAGTGGGTTAGTGTTATGGGTCTTGTAATGGGCATGGTATGTCGTTGGTCCATCAGGTCATGTATTTCGAGTCAGTCGGTTCTTGTTCCTGGGGCCTACGAGTCATGTACGATTTTCCCTTCATCCATTAAAAGGGGGATTATCCAATATAAAATAAAAAAATAAGTCCTTCGGGCCATTCGGGTTGTAAAATATTCTTCTATGACTAGTGGATCAATGGATGAACTAAAATAAGGTGTATATTACCTCACAAATGAAATAATCGAATATTATTCCCTAATTTACTCATTTGTAATATCATCATGATTAATATCATGAGAACTTTGTGTGATATTAGATATTTTATTTCAAATTCCATCTCTCACAACATTTGGTTTTTCTAGAGGAAAATCATTTCATTATCGACCACATTCACCCTTAAACTGGTTCCTTTGGATTTCATCCATTGAGTAAAAAATTTATTGTGTGAGAAATAATAATCATGGTGAGAAACAACATAATCATTATAGATCATTTATAACATATAAAAGTCACCAAACCTATTTCAATGGAACCATAGGATTAACCTAGGTCATTATTGATCAGTACTATAAATTTATGATTTTATTGTATAATTTGATTTATTCATATGTTTCTTAATAATGATTTATTTTCCTAGTTTATAATGGTTAACTAATATATGATCTGATACCCACTATAATGAACTGTAGATTCCATACTTATAAATATTACAAATTATTATATTAATATTCATTACAAAACATTTCAATCCATGTCTTTCTAGTGACTTTATAAACATGGAAACATTAAAAAATAGTCAATAAGAGTCCCTTATAATCCCCCACATAAATATATATACCTAGAAACATTCATAGATAGATAATACAAAATATATTTCATCATAACATAGTGAAAGGAATTATAAGAAAATGTTGTGCTCGGATTTGTAGTTTTGTTAAATAAGTGAGATATTAGTGGTTGTACAATAATATAATGTGTATAAGGGTGTTAGAATATGATCTAAAAATTTGGAATCCATACCCCACATATCATATATTATAATCTTTATTCTTGTAAGGAATCTTAGAAGTTTAAAATACATGAATCCTAACAAAATTTTAGAACATGATCCATGAGAGTATAACATTGTAATAAGTCATGGAATTATAACATAGAAATCGGCGTATAAAATAATATACTGAGTATAAAAAAACATTTACAAGTATATCATAGTGGAATGGGTTCACTCTATATCCCATAATTGTAGTATATGTTCCCTCCCATTATTATCATCAGGGAAAATGTCCCTTACTGAATTGGGTTCACTCCCAATTCTAGTCCTATTTATCTATTGAGATATAAATTCTTTTCCAATGCATTGGAGAGAGATATATGCCCCACTAGTAACATAAAGAAAACCATACAAATGTGTGCACACAATACTACATTATTGATCAAATCATAACCCATTAAATTAAATTAGTTTCATAAATATTCCATTAAAAATAACCATGGAAAAATGGTTTTCATTAACAGGTCATCAGTTCATCATAGTATAAACTATGGATAAGAAACTATTTTTAAATATATTTATCATCACAAAGTTATACCATCCCATTAAATCAAAGATGTTATAATTGGATCATATCCCCAGTAATTAATATCTAAAACAAATTTTTTCATTGATTAACAGAAATACAATTAAATTATCATTAATGTTTTAAGAAATTGAAATTTATATTAATTGAAAGAATTTATTTTGGAAAAGGTAAAATTTTAAAGTAATATACTTTTTATTGAAATTAAACAATTAATCTCGTAAATAATGCATCAAATAAAAATTTATTCATGACTATGGGAATATGAGTTCACGATTTTGTCGGAAAAGACATAATGCACACCATTTGAAAAAAAAATAATTTAGACAATTTTGTAACATTAAAAAACATTTTTAAAAATGAACATAAAATATATTATGAAAATGGTGAAAAAAATATTCAAAATTTATTAGAAAAATTGGATATAAATGAAAAATGTTTTTTGACCCAAGAGAGAAATGATGTTAATTTTCCAAATGAACGAAATTTCATTCAGATGAGTACATAATATAAAAAATGCAAATAATGTATTTATTTTCAGAAATATATATAGTATAAAAATCAATATGTTTTTTGAGATATATATAATAGTATTTAATCATCGAAGGCATAGTGGCAATCATTCTCGATAAATAACGAGAATGTGCCATAAAGGCCTTCCATAATGTTCTCTTTTTAGAAAGATATCTATCATCTTATATATCCAATTTTTTTAATTATATTTATATGCACATATATACTTCTAATATGATATATAATCCCTTTTAATTGTCTAACACCCAATTTTTAATCATGTAATCTTTCTTAAAATCCTTATTTTAGGGTCTTTACTATTTCATTAATCTTTAGTATTTCATCAAAAAAGTTCATATAAAGATAAAATTATATTGGATTAATAATATGTAGAATATATATCATGATATAAATATAATATTTATATATTATATTCATATTTATATACATCCATAATAGTTATATTTAGAAAAAAATGAATGATATCATTCAGGAAGATGGTAGGCTTTATGTACTCAAGAACGAGGTTTTAATTTTTAAGGGATCGAGGGAATGAAATGTAAATATTAAATTCATCTTTAAAATATCATTAATATTTCAAATATATCATATATATTCATAAATTTAATCCCCATTTCCATCTGATTATGTAAAATATGATAATTGAATCACATCGCTTCGGGGACGTAGTGGTACACATGTACACACAAACGGTGATATCTTTTCCCAAAGGATTTGAGGGTAAGAAGGTACATATGATTTTAAAAACAATATTCATAATTTTATCATTAATATATTATATATATATTTTAAACCCATAATAACACCAATCTAAATAATATAGTTTGAAAAATTTAATTGTATATTTATATAGAGATGGTATGTTGTATGTATTCATGGGTGATAATTTCAATTCCATTTTGATGGGATAGATAATGTATAATTTTTTTTATAATAATACCATAATTTTAAATATGTATGATACATAAATTTTTATTTAATTATAACTAAAATATATTTAGAGTAGGTAAATAGGAGTATACAAGAACGTGGTTGGTTTAGGTGATTACCTCTACATTAAATGGACTAAACAACACCTCCATAAAGTTCCCTAGAATTGGAAATTTGGTATGATTAACAAATATAATATGTGTTTAGTGAACTTTATAATACAATATTTTTTATATTAGAAATGGTATTAGGATCAATGTGTTGTAAAGATGTGAGGGAAGTGGTTCCCTTTTATAATTGTGGTCAGGGGAATTATTTGAATTTCGTAAAAGATTAAATTATAAAATATTCAATATATAGAATAATTGATCGATATGGTCATTTAGAGGAAGATAATATTGGACAGGGTTATAATATCATAAAAAATACAAATGTTTTTTTGTCATTTCAAACTTTATCATTTTGAATTCAATTTTGTAAAATGATTATATTTTTATACACAGTTCCAACTTTTTCAATATTAATGTGTTGAAAATTTTTCATATAAGGTGATAAATTTAGAATAATTGGGCATGTTATGTATTTTTAGACCATATATCTTCAACTGTGTATTTTTTCTGTATTTTAACAATTTTAAAAAAATTGGAAATATTATTTTGATAAAATATCTTTATTTTAAATCTTGACAATATTCATTTAATTTGACACAAAAAAATAATGTTAATGATTAAATTAGAATATAGTAATTTAATAGACACTAAAATATCATATTGAGAAATAAAATTCAGGGAACACTATAACATACTCTAATTATATCACTTTTAATATTTTCTAAATCATTTATATAAATGAATTAATTAAATAAATATTTTTATGTCATTGTATAAGAATTAAAAAAAATAGATAATATGAAATTTATAAAAACATTACCACCATTAATATAATTTCATTATTAAATATTTTATGATTAATATTAAATTATAACTATTTATTTTCTAATTGGGAAAAAGTATGGTTGTTTAATACTAAGAGAGTGACATTTTGTAGCTTTCCCTGATGTAAATAATATATAATTCATTATCACAGTCTTATATCGAATAAATCAATAAATTTACATCATAAAATTGTAATGGTAAAATTTACATCATTTGATAAGAAGTGTGGTAAAAATTTATTTCATTGTCACTTATTATTAATATATATTTACCATATCTACCCAATAATAAGGTGATAAACGTTTTCACAGTTGTTTTTCATCTTTATCTAAAAATAAAAGTTGTATATTTACAAAATTTAAAAATCATATTCCTATATTTATAATTAATTTTATCTAATTTTATAACATTGAATGGATGAAATAAATTTTAGTTGGTTCACACAAAATAAAAGAAAACCATTGTTTTGTTAAAAAAAATACTTTTGTTGAAAAAAATGAATATATTTTAATCATCTTCGGAGAAAAAATTTTGTTGAATGAATAAAATATTTTATAATTTAATTAATTGATAAATTTTATTAAAATGATTTATGCTTTATAATAAATTTAATTTATATAGATAAAATTAAAAATTTTGTAAAATTTATTTTTTCAAAAAAAAAATTCATTTTCCATCAAATAATATTTTTTTCCTTTATAATAAATTCATAACCAATTGATTAATTTTATATATATAACAATATAAATTTTTATATTTATTTTTACCAATTCATACTCTCTAATCCAATGGATCATCAATGTTTTTCAATTTATTTAATAACAATTTCATAGTATATCACGGTTCTTTTAATATCGTTGTTTATTGAAATACAAGAAATTACAGAAATGTAATTATTTAAAGATAAATATTATATAAGAAATATTGGGGGGGGGGTACTATACTAACTCAGGATGAGATGAAATAGGGAATTATCATGTGAATGAACTATGAAGGTGGGAAATATGGGTGAATCTAAAACCATACCCATTTGGGGTTTTCAATTATGGGGCTCAACAAATAAACGCTTTTTTTAAAATCTGTTCACCTTGAAATATTCTAGTTAACTAGTATCATTATTCCAAGTTACGTAATGGTTCAGAAAAAAACCCCTAGTCCCCCTTGAAAACTACCATGTATTCATTTCAGAACTACTAGGTAGCTAGTGGACTCATGGACCTTGAGTCCCTTTCTCTCTTACCCCATTTATCTCTCAACTCATATAATTTGAAAGGGAAATGAAATATGTTCCAAAAAAGGGAGAAATTATATTAAATTGAATTAAAATATCACCTAAGAAGGATGAGTGTTTTTTATATATTTCTAGAAGTCAAATAATATTTAAATCTTATGTTCCAAGGGATACATTATAATTATAGTATGATTTCAAAGGTTTATGTATTTGAACATAATACTAATTAATTCAAACTTCATCAAGTATAAAATTGATTTTTTATTTATTCATAAATGTCATAAATTATATAATAAAATAAAAACAATTACTTTTAGAAAAATAGAAATTCAATACTTTTTTAAACATTATGATATAACATAACCAACCCCTTATTCCTTATGAACAATTATATTATGTTCAATATATTATTTATCACTATTATTTGTATAGTACGTAAAATATATAATGAAATGTTTGATAATTGTTTTCAATATAGTGTATATATTTAAAATTATGTGCTTAAATGTAATTTTATGAAAATGATTTTAGTTGGTATGTCATGTCATATCATTTATAAATTTATAAATATAGTAATCATAGTCATTTTCATTTTATTATTTTTGTTACCTTCAGCATAGTTACAATTAAAAAAATGTGAGATATGATAAAATACTAAATGGTTATTATATATAGCTTAATTTACTACCACCTATATCAATACATTAGTTTCTTATTTGTATTTATTTCCCATAAAATATTTACTTTTTCAAACAGAATCATTATAGTACACTGAAAAAAATAAATCACAACACATATTATAAAACATAAAAAAATGCCATATAAAATGAAGAAACAAATATATATTACTAATTAAAGCGTAAAATAATGAATATAAAATTGAACATATATCAAATAATTAAACAAATATTATTTAACATAATATTAATTAAATTTATTATAATTATCATATAATAATTTCTAATATTATTACAAATAATGATTATTTCCCATTACAAACAAAATAATCATAAAAAAAACATGGTTTATAGTTTTACTATTTCATGTTTGGTAAAAAAAATGTATTTCAATCATTTTAATTTACATTTAATAGTAATGGTTTTATAATATTCATATGATTCCTTTTTGTTCCATGTTTCTTTCGTTTATAAATTGAATATGGGGAACAAAAAGTAGAAAAAGAATGAATATATCCCCTTACCACTCAATTATAACAACAATATATAAATAAATGTATAATTCAATTAAACATTTATTTTGTATAGTACATCAGTAATTATATACAAAAATTATGAAACTTATCTCATTTTTAAATTAATTTTAGAGGCTTCGGTCTAACCATTTTATAAAATAAAATGTATATATTAAAATATCAATATTATTAAAAGAAAATAATTATATATTACTTATAAAAAGAAAAATAAAAGTATATTTCTGTTGAAATAGGGGGTTTCAAGGTCATTTTACACCATTATATAGATCATCATCGATGGAAAAGTAAAAATAAGTTTTGTAGTCCAATTTTGTGAAAGAAAACACAATTCCATTGATTTAAATTAATAAATTATTTTTCCCATTATGACATCATATAAAATATTTTATAACTTTTTTATTAATCCTTAAATAATTTTAATATATTATATGTTATATATGGAACACCCTATTTATTTTATAGATTTTTAAGAATGACTAGTCATGCAATGAATGTTAAAAATATTTATTTTAGCACTTAAATATAAATATTTTCAATTAGAATATGCAGTTTTCCACTTGAAACATCAGCCACCTTAATCACAACTATCAAATATTATCAATTAATGTTTTATTGTTTAAGATAATGTAACGAATTAGGTATTTATAAAATAATAATTTTTTTTTCTATTTATAATTACGAATAAGATATTAATTTTACAATAAATGGGTTGATTTGTCTAATAACTTACTCAGCATGCAACAACTGGTTTTTTTAATTCTTACGTTGCACACAACATTGAGTTATACCAAAAGATAATATAATAATATTATTATTTTAAATGGTAGTTAATGCCTGAATTTTATTCTGGCGAAAATGTATAGAACTAAACATATAATTATTAATCATGTTTGTTACATGTTTTTATATTTTTTAAATATAATATAGAGGCTCAAAATATGAATGAATCCAATTTTTTGCATGAAATAATCTAAATTTTTTAAATGGACTGTATACAAACTTTTGATGGAGGACCCTTTTTAAATATTTTTTTTATCACTATTATATGTTTTATTTAAAAAAAATAATATTCTTAGTTGGTAGAGGAACATCATAATTTACATCAGATGGAATTTTTCTATTTTTTTAATAATGTTCATTTTATAATGAATAGTTAAAAATAATGAATTTTAATTAACAACTTCATTTTAATCTAATTTATTTATATATATTTTTTTTAAAATATCGGGAAATCAACATTATTGATAGAGTTAAATAGTAATTTTACATATTTTTAATTTATACTTTTATTATATTTCTATCATTTAATATACTATGGATCATTGGTTGTAATTTCACATTGAAATTTTTCATAAGTTATAATGAATCTTTTTGTAGTTTTTTACTTCTTAAAACACATTTTTTTGGTTTTGACAACATAAATTAATTTTAAATAAAATTTTACAAATTATATGATTTGAATTCTGAAAAATGGATTCCATGTTTTTAATCTGGAGGTCAAAATTGTGTAAATTGGTTACTTTTATTTTTAGACATTAGGAATAGTAACTTTCGTAAATAATGTATTTACCATTGTTAATTGGTAAATCATTTATATAAGGGTAGAAAATAATATTATAATAATATTAAATTACGAAAAAACCTATCCTAACACTATTGGATGAGATATTTCTGACAATGGGCATCATTGAGTAAATTTTAGGACCACTTGGAGCCACTTGTGTGTGAAGATGAATTTTAATTACTTTAAATTTAATGTTAAGGAAAATATAACAAAAACATGTATATTCTAGTAAAATATTCTTATTTTTGGTTATATAAGTGATCTATTCAATTTAAATATTATTTAAATATATAAAAATATTTACTACATTATTTTATTTTATTCATAATTTTTTGGTATCAGTTAAATTAATATATTTATGACAAAATGATGATGTAGTGTTTACCTTATTAATGAATGATAAAAATATGTAATATTATAAATATTAAAATAAATTTATTTTGAATATTTTTATGTCAACCATGAATTTTAGGTATGAATATTACTTTTTTCTTTGAATTAATGATGTTGGGTCAAAATAATAAATTCCTTATAGATTTTAAAATAATGATGATATGTATAGTATACAAATTGACATAAATGAGTTTTTAAATAAATTAACATTTTTTTAAATTATATAATAGTAAAAAATATCTATTATTTTCCAATTGATATATATGATGTTAAAAATGTCATTAATGATCCATTTTTGGGTCTCTGGGCATTTTAAAGTAACTATGGTAACAATATATTATGATTATACAAGAAGACATGGTAAAATTTAAATACATTTACTAAGGGTTAAAGGTAAAAGACATGGATAATTTTGGGACCCAAACATTATTAAAACCCATTGAATAAAATTATTTTTACCAATAATCATATGATAGATTAATTATATCACATTGGTGTTATTTGAATTCGAATATCAATTAATAATAAAATAAATCATTCGAACATTCCAAATGTACCCCTCCTCCATCTTATAATAGACCAACTACTATAACCATTACTCACTCCTCTAAAACCACCATGGCCTGTCCAAAATTTTCCAAAATAAGCTTCCAATGTCCCTTTATTCCTCTTAGAAGAATTATATTTGGATGAAGTAAATTCATGAAGGCCATTAAGCTTAAATCAAATAGAGTTACCTGATTCAAGGTAATGTCTTCTCTCAAGATTCATACATTTATTTTCCTTCTCCATCCCCCTAAACACACTTTGTAACGCCCCGACCCCAGCTACCCAGTGTCGGTGCATTACTTCGTAATATTGGCATGATCACAAGAAAGATCAAATCTCGAAAGACCGATTGGTTTAGTAGCCTTGGAAACACTAGATATATTCATAAGTTTTACATTACATCATAAAATGAAAAACTACTACAACAACATAATGTTTCCACAGTCCACACTATAATCCCCTCATAATATCCCTGCAGGTCATTCATAACTTACATCTTCACTTCCTGGGAAAAATAAAACATAAAAAAGGGGTGAGCTCAAATGCCCAGTAAGGATAACAATATAGCGGAAACTTTCATCAATAAGAATAAACATTTAAGGCAATGTATAACTAAAACAAAAGCCTTTTAAACATGAACTTTCAACATGGTATGGCATAAATAAAATGAAATAATGCCATTTACTTATTCACATGGATATTCTACTAATCGAATAATCACATGCAAAAATCAATAACCACTTTCATAATGTTGGAATGCATAATGCTAAACTTTAATTACTTTTCAAGGCCTCGACCCAAGACCATGGGGCTAACTGTAACCGGAACCCAACCCGGAGTGCCTCTAATAACCGGACACCAACCCGGAGTGCCTCTAATAACCGGACACCAACCCGGAGTGCCTCTAATAACCGGACACCAACCCGGAGGGCTTACTTTTACCAGTCCCTAACCTAGAGGGCTTACTTTTACCAGTCCCCAACCTGAAGGGCTTACTTTTACCAGTCCCCAACCTGGAGGGCTTACTTTAACCAGTCCCCAACCTGGAACATACTTGTCCAACACATTCATATGAAGTAAAGATTGAAATATAACATAAACATTCTTATTGGAACTAGCATACGAAATGTCAATACTTTCACCATAAACTATGAATGGTATAAAAATAGCACATCCACAGTCAAACATATCACAAAACCTTCAAAACAATATAGAAGTTTTGTATCATAATAAATCAACTTCAAATAATCTTAAAACCCATCAAAGGATGTTGACATAGATGAAATCAAAATTCTTTTTAAAGAAATATCTCCTTTTATTTTGAAATCATTTAAGATCCATATAAAATAAAACATTTTCTTTCAAAATAATCTTATAAGCTTTTGAGGGAAGCTTTGATGATTTTATAACGGCGGAAAATAACCGCACCCGCCGTATAAGTAAAAAAAACATTCTTATCTTAATTCTGTCGAAAAGGTTAAAAAGCACCTTGTTTGGAAAACGACGGAAAGATTCCCTTATAAACCTCTTATAAAAAGGCAAACAAGGGTATAAATGACTTTAACCCATATTATTTTAAATATTAAAAATGTTTTGAAATACATTTTCAAGAAACATGGATGTGGATGACAACGAGATCCCAGTAGATTATTACGTATAAACAACCTTGGATAATGAAGAGGTTGTAAAGTAAACCCTTACCAGTTTGGTAACTTATGAAACATACAACCCATGAAAGAGGTATCATACAATGAATATGTAAGTACACATAAATTAGAGTGTATTACACAAAGAATATAATTATGGGCAGTACATACACCACACAAAAGGTAATGGTGGCAATATGGCATGAATCTCATGAGAATAAGGAGTGAGATGAAAACCCCTTACCACGTTAATCAACTGAGTCGTATGGCCAAAAGTTAATAACCACCAAATTATTTACAGAATAACATGAATATAAATAGAATCATGATAATATATATCAAATGGCAGTACACAATACACCACTTTCAATAATTTAGTGGCGAACAATGGAAATCTCACGGAATTGAAAGTGAGATAAGAAAATCCCTTACCTTGTACTTTTCCTTGGTTGGGGTAGGTTAACCTCCTGTATAATGGTGAAATAATTGTTATTAAATTATACAAGAATCATATATGATATCATATATGATCTTTTAATATTTATTTGATAATAATATCTTAGTATTATCATTGTTTCGGGTGTTAACTTACTTGTTTTCTTTTGTATGTTTTGTTACGTAAGACATGTTTGTAAAGGATAGGTTGTATATTATTCAAATCCAGAATGGTATCAAGTCCTTAAACATCATTTTTAAATCATAAAATGATAATTATACTTGAATGGATACGATGGAGGATGAATCTCATCGCGTTCGTGGAGACGGTAGTCCGTACGTACGCACGAACGCAACTTCCATTTAATTTTTATTTTAAAAGAATTGAATACAAATGATACTTAGGTATATTACTATTACAGTATAATATAATATTTTATATATGTTACTTAAGTTCATTAACACCATCCTTTATACGTTCCATGTGTGGTATGAACGAGTCATATCATTTTAAGGGGGCGGTAGTCCGCACTTCCTCAAATGAAATTATCGTATGTATATACAACATGAAACGAATAATGGTATGAAATAAAATGTAATTACAGAAGCTTATATATAAAATATATATCATTAATATCATATTTAATTACAGTGCCATCATAATGGCCACCATGAGAGGCGGTAAGATGTATTTGAACAATCATCGTTTCGTGAGGCGTTAGTTTGCCATCCACAGAAACATTATGTTCATCATCCATTAGATGGAGTTGTGTGTATGTATAGTTTGAATACTTCTTATAACAACATCCTAATATATTGAGGATACTGGTGTTGTTACAAAATAAAGGAAATAAAAAGAGTTTGGGGGTTAGAGAAGCAAAATAAATGAAAATAATTTAAGAGAAATCATTACCTTTAATTTAGGTAACTCACTTTGGTTGGAACCAAAGGACTTCTTGAAATGCTTTCTGCCTAAGGGGAAGCTTCAAGGAGGAGGAGAGGGATGTGGGGAGATTATTTGGGCAGATTTTGGCCGAACAAAAAGGCTTCGAAGGTGTGACGAAATGAGAAGGAGGAGTGCCCTTTTATAAGAGGGGTGAGGGGCACCTTTGGAAAATCTAGAAATATTAATTTATAATAAATTCATATTCGGTTTCTAAAGGCTCCAAAGTTGATTATTCAAAAGTTAAGGTGGGGATAGGTCGAAAACCACTCAACCAATAGAATTTAGACAGGTTTGGGTACATATATTAACCTTATCTTTAAGTAATAACTCTAAGTTAATTAGTTTCACTTTTACAATGTCTCTTTGTATTTTTATATAATATGGTTAATAAACTTACTATATACATCCAAGCGACCCCCAAGTGGTCCATTAATGATGAACCTATCCTTATATAAGTCTCTTGGCCGAACCTTAGATTTTTAGAAATTTAATATCAATTAATAATATAATATTTGTTTTAAAAACTCTTTTATGTCAATTTTGACACTATTCAATAGTTGATTTTTGTGAAACTCATAACAGATTGATTACTTCGAACAAAGTCCTTTACATCAATCCTAATATATCATATTATCCTAGAAAATTAGTTTAATTCATTAAAAGTTTCATATTATATTTTTTTGGGTATTTATAATATCAATTATTTTAATTTTTCACTATTATAGTAATTACTGCATCATCATTGTGTCATAAATAAAAGAAATTATTTAATGTCTAAAAATTATAAATAAAATATAATTATGTAGGAAATCTTTTTATCTTTCTAATTAATATTTATAATCTAAAATCCAACTTATATAACCCTATGTAACAATTGTTTTTCTAAAAGATATATGCTTGTGTCATTTTTGTATTCATTTTGACTTAATTAAAATAAAGTGTCATTATCACTTACAAGTGGATCCATGGGGTCCCGAAATTGACCCAAAGATGCCCATGGTCGACCATGTATCAACCAATAGGGTTAAGACACGTTTTAGGGTAATTTAGTATTATTATAATATTATTTTTTAACCCTTATTTACCGGATTTACCCTTAACCATGGTAAATAAAATATTTACCGCAGTAATTATTCAAAATGTCTAAAAATAAAAGTTACCTATTTACACAATTTGAACATCCTGATTCCAAATATGTAATCCATTTTCCTAAATTCTAAACACAGAAGTGGCAGAAATTAATTTAAAATTAATTCCCGCTGTCAAAACAAAAAGAGTGTTTTAAGAGATAATAACTATCAAAAGATTGACACTTGTTTATGTTTGGTTTAATTGTAAAATTATGTCCAATGACCAACATTATATTAAATGGTAAAAATATATTCTAAATATACTTTAAAACTACTAAAATTCATAATTTATCACTATTAATTATTTTGATTAAAAAAGTGGTTTTTAATTAAAATTTTGTAATTTTCACTATTCATCAAAATATGAAAGTTATCCGAAAAGTACCAAAATTTCACCTTAGGCTAAATTCGATATTCTGAATCCAAAAAATGAAGTCCATTTTAAAATATAAAATATATATAATTTCAAAATTTAGGTATTACTATTCATAACGGCTAGTTTGATTGGTTGTGGCGTGTGTTAAAACTCAAGGTTGCGTACAACACACGCTACTATTTTATTCAAAGGAAAGCGTACCGTGGAAGCTTGGGATGTTTCATTTAAATTTATTTTTTGATGTCCCAATTTATTCAGATAGTTTAAAATATTTTATTTAAAAAGGTTTCACTATTAAAGTTGATAAAAGTGCAACACTGAAAATGAATCTGTTCTTGCATTATGACTAAGAAACTCATAATAGGGATTCTAAAATTATAAGGATTATATAAAGTTCAAAATGTTGTTAATACTATTCATGACCTCTTTTAATGGCTTTTTTTTGTACGTCATGGTGTGATTGAACTCGGTGTTGCGTGTAGTGCAAGTTATTGAATTATTTTTAAGAAATAACACACTATGAAATCCTGGGGTGTTACATTCTCCCCTCCTTCAATAAATTGCGTCCTCGCAATTCGAAATTGTTCTTTGAAAATAAAAGGTTGAAAATAGAAAATATTTTTGTGGGAAAACCCACATCGGAAATTAAGTTACTAAAATTTAGTCTTAATATGAGGAAAAGAGAAATCAAAGGGTCACCACCAAATTATGATCTCTATTAGGAGAACATTGGTGGAAATTAGAGACATATCATTGGAGGAAAAACGTAAATATTTATAGGTAGTGATTGAGGTCATCAATCACAAAAAAGTATAAAATTGAGGTCCTTAAAATCATCAATCTATGATGATTTGAAATACCATCGGTTCAACAAAACATAGGGTATTAGGATAACACATTTTTGACGTTTCAAAATATCTTAGTAGAAATCCCACATCGAAAAATGAATTAACGAGGCCTCTATTTAAAATAAAGAGTGGAAAGTATGAAGATTACCGAAAATAACACATACTAGGGTTCCATGTAGGAAAATATGGATATGGAAGAGAAATCTAACCATCAATTATTTGATGGAGAGTGGTAGAGAACATGGCTATGAAAAGGCCAACAATCCCAAAGCCATGAATTAGTGATGATTTAAGGTACCGTCTAGGACAACATTTTTGTTCTAAGTTCCTTTTATTAATGTTGAGGAATATATTTATGAGATTGGCTAAGATCATAAGGAGATATACTTAATTTTATAATTAGAGTTTTATCCATTAATAAATTTCTACCACAAACTCATCTTTCACTCTAAAAGATAATAGAATGTAATTTATTTATTTATACTATTCGTACAGGGTTCCAAAATAAATGAATTTATAATTCATCTACCAGATCTTTAAAAAAACAACATTATTTAATCCAGGACATCTCGTGGGCCAGTGGTAGGTGATACACCCTTGTCGCCCTTCGGTTGCGGGTTCAAGTCTCGCAGCCTTGCCGGACGCGACGGGTTGCCGCCCGACCTCTGGGTTGTCCTTTTATGGTAATCCAAAATAATCCAAACTAGAACTATCCAAAATACTTCTGTCCAAACTCACAGTCCAACATTTATAAGGAAGGTAAACATAATATAGATCCTTTTTACCCCGTAATAGCATATGAATACCTTCATCTTGTATTCTTTTAATAAACTGAAACATCTTGAATTACCATATTCCTTATTGATTACATTCATGCTCTCTTATTCCATATAGAATGCTGGATATACTTCATTTATCCAAAAATGTTTTAAACCCCAACAATGATGGAATATACAAATCATTAATCAGTTCCAAGGTAGTCAAGAATATCCAATATAATTTATCCAAAACAATCACATATTATTCCAAAATCACTACCTCAGTATCAGAACTATATCATGATTTATCATTCTTTCAACCATATATTTTCCAAAAATTTATCCTGCTATTGAGTCACTTTTCTTTGTTCCACACAATCTCAAGTCCTTAATGAAATAGTACTGCAGTATAATCCTTATATACTCCATAATTATTATAACAAGTACATTGTTGATACAACACTCAATTGACATAATCAACAAAAGAACTCTAATCATTCCTCTTCATCTGTGGTAGTATCAAAACTTGATTATTATCCAATAGCATCATTTGCGGCATAGTCTGATGACTGGGGCATAGGTTCGCGTAGTGTCGAAACTCCTTGCAAATGAAGCATTGTACATTTGAAACCATTTTCTCACCCTTGCAGTCACGTACTTTGTGCCCTTTTCCTCCACACTTATAACAAACTCCCATTCCTTTCAGGCAAGTTCCAGGGTGTTTCTTCCCACAGTTACCACATATGGTAAAATTCTTCTTTTCCCTCTTCCCTTTATCCATTTTTCTCTCTTCCATCCTTTTCTTCTCTTGCTTCCCTTCAAAGCCATAGGACTTAGTAAACTCTTTACTTATCTTATCAACACATGATATTATTTCTTCATATGATGATAATACATGGGAGACTATTTCTCTTATCAATTCTAGCTTAAGACCATGAAAGATATGATCCTTCCTTCTCTTTGGATCATGTGCATTTCTCGAGTTCTCATTCCTTCTACTGGGCGCCATTTCTAAACAATGGCATAAACTAGATCAGTTTATGAATCAAAATACATAATCCCATACTTATAAAACACTTAACATAAATTGAACTATTTATGGATATAATCCATAATCATAAAAATGTTTTCTTTGAGGAAGTGTATACTCATAAACCCTTCATAATGATTTGTAAGAAAATGAGAGTTATCCTAAGCATATCCCCCGGGAGTGTCGTAACCAAGAGTGCAGCAAGGACCGTTGTCGTGCACCAGTTCCCGTTCGCGTCTAGCTCAAAGCGGTGTTTTCGGGTTTTACCCCTAGGTACATCTGTGCCAGAGCCGCCTCTACCTGCTCGTATCCAGACAGGGATGTATTGCTCGGAAAACTCACAAAATCTCTACGATACCAAAATTCTAGGAAGTTTTTCTATACTAATCCTGAAAGTTCATCTTAGGTCTACGTGCTCTAATCAGAGTTTATCTAAATCTAGTTTCCAAGGTTTGTACTAAACTTCCTCTGATACCAACTGTAACGCCCCGACCCCAGCTACCCAGAGTCGGTGCATTACTTCGTAATATTGGCATGATCACAAGAAAGATCAAATCTCGAAAGACCGATTGGTTTAGTAGCCTTGGAAACACTAGATATATTCATAAGTTTTACATTACATCATAAAATGAAAAACTACTACAACAACATAATGTTTCCACAGTCCACACTATAATCCCCTCATAATATCCCTGCAGTTCATTCATAACTTACATCTTCACTTCCTGGGAAAAATAAAACATAAAAAAGGGGTGAGCTCAAATGCCCAGTAAGGATAACAATATAGCGGAAACTTTCATCAATAAGAATAAACATTTAAGGCAATGTATAACTAAAACAAAAGCCTTTTAAACATGAACTTTCAACATGGTATGGCATAAATAAAATGAAATAATGCCATTTACTTATTCACATGGATATTCTACTAATCGAATAATCACATGCAAAAATCAATAACCACATTCATAATGTTGGAATGCATAATGCTAAACTTTAATTACTTTTCAAGGCCTCGACCCAAGACCATGGGGCTAACTGTAACCGGAACCCAACCCGGAGTGCCTCTAATAACCGGACACCAACCCGGAGTGCCTCTAATAACCGGACACCAACCCGGAGTGCCTCTAATAACCGGACACCAACCCGGAGGGCTTACTTTTACCAGTCCCTAACCTGGAGGGCTTACTTTTACCAGTCCCCAACCTGAAGGGCTTACTTTTACCAGTCCCCAACCTGGAGGGCTTACTTTAACCAGTCCCCAACCTGGAACATACTTGTCCAACACATTCATATGAAGTAAAGATTGAAATATAACATAAACATTCTTATTGGAACTAGCATACGAAATGTCAATACTTTCACCATAAACTATGAATGGTATAAAAATAGCACATCCACAGTCAAACATATCACAAAACCTTCAAAACAATATAGAAGTTTTGTATCATAATAAATCAACTTCAAATAATCTTAAAACCCATCAAAGGATGTTGACATAGATGAAATCAAAATTCTTTTTAAAGAAATATCTCCTTTTATTTTGAAATCATTTAAGATCCATATAAAATCAAACATTTTATTTGAAAATAATCTTATAAGCTTTTAAGGGAAGCTTTGATGATTTTATAACGGCGGAAAATAACCGCACCCGCCGTATAAGTAAAAAACATTCTTATCTTAATTCTGTCGAAAAGGTTAAAAAGCACCTTGTTTGGAAAACGACGGAAAGATTCCCTTATAAACCTCTTATAAAAAGGCAAACAAGGGTATAAATGACTTTAACCCATATTATTTTAAATATTAAAAATGTTTTGAAATACATTTTGAAGAAACATGGATGTGGATGATAACGAGATCCCAGTAGATTATTACGTATAAACAACCTTGGATAATGAAGAGGTTGTAAAGTAAACCCTTACCAGTTTGGTAACTTATGAAACATACAACCCATGAAAGAGGTATCATACAATGAAAATGTAAGTACACATAAATTAGAGTGTATTACACAAATAATATAATTATGGGCAGTACATACACCACACAAAAGGTAATGGTGGCAATATGGCATGAATCTCATGAGAATAAGGAGTGAGATGAAAACCCCTTACCACGTTAATCAACTGAGTCGTATGGCCAAAAGTTAATAACCACCAAATTATTTACAGAATAACATGAATATAAATAGAATCATGATAATATATATCAAATGGCAGTACACAATACACCACTTTCAATAATTTCGTGGCGAACAATGGAAATCTCACGGAATTGAAAGTGAGATAAGAAAATCCCTTACCTTGTACTTTTCCTTGGTTGGGGTAGGTTAACCTTCTGTATAATGGTGAAATAATTGTTATTAAATTATACAAGAATCATATATGATATCATATATGATCTTTTAATATTGATTTTATAATAATATCTTAGTATTATCATTGTTTCGGGTGTTAACTTACTTGTTTTCTTTTGTATGTTTTGTTACGTAAGACATGATTGTAAAGGATAGGTTGTATATTATTCAAATCCAGAATGGTATCAAGTCCTTAAACATCATTTTTAAATCATAAAATGATAATTATACTTGAATGGATACGATGGAGGATGAATCTCATCACGTTCGTTGAGACGGTAGTCCGTACGTACGCACGAACGCAACTTCCATTTAATTTTTATTTTAAAAGAATTGAATCCAAATGATACTTAGGTATATTACTATTAAAGTATAATATAATATTTTATATATGTTACTTAATTTCATTAACACCATCCTTTATACGTTCCATGTGTGGTATGAACGAGTCATATGATTTTAAGGGGGCGGTAGTCCGCACTTCCTCAAATGAAATTATAGTATGTATATACAACATGAAACGAATAATGGTATGAAATAAAATGGAATTACAGAAGCTTATATATAAAATATATATCATTAATATCATATTTAATTACAGTTCCATCATAATGGCCACCATGAGAGGCGGTAAGATGTATTTGAACAATCATCGTTTCGTGAGGCGTTAGTTTGCCATCCACAGAAACATTATGTTCATCATCCATTAGATGGAGTTGTGTGTATGTGTAGTTTGAATACTTCTATAACAACATCCTAGTATATTGAGGATACTGGTGTTGTTACAAAAGAAAGGAAATAAAAAGCGTTTGGGGGTTAGAGAAGCAAAATAAATGAAAATAATTTAAGAGAAATCATTACCTTTAATTTAGGTAACTAACTTTGGTTGGAACCAAAGGACTTCTTGAAATGCTTTCTGCCTAAGGGGAAGATTCAAGGAGGAGGAGAGGGATGTGGGGAGATTATTTGGCCAGAGTTTGGCCGAACAAAAAGGCTCTGAAGGTGTGAAGAAATGAGAAGGAGGAGTGCCCTTTTATAAGAGGGGTGAGGGGCACCTTTGGAAAAGCTAGAAATATTATTTTATAATAAATTCATATTCGGTTTATAAAGGCTCCAAAGTTGATTATTAAAAGGTTAAGGTGGGGATAGGTCGAAAACCACTCAACCAATAGAATTTAGACAGGTTTGGGTACTTATATTAACCTTATCTTTAAGTATTAACTCTAAGTTAATTAGTTTCACTTTTACAATGTCTCTTTGTATTTTTATATAATATGGTTAATAAACTTACTATATACATCCAAGAGACCCCCAAGTGGTCCATTAATGATGAACCTATCCTTATATAAGTCTCTTGGCCGAACCTTAGATTTTTAGAAATTTAATATCAATTAATAATATAATATTTGTTTTATAAACTCTTTTATGTCAATTTTGACACTATTCAATAGTTGATTTTTGTGAAACTCATAACAGATTGATTACTTCGAACAAAGTCCTTTACATCAATCCTAATATATCATATTATCCTAGAAAATTAGTTTAATTCATTAAAAGTTTCATATTTTATTTTTTTGGGTATTTATAATATCAATTATTTTAATTTTTCACTATTATAGTAATTACTGCATCATCATTGTGTCATAAATAAAAGAAATTATTTAATGTCTAAAAATTATAAATAAAATATAATTATGTAGGAAATCTTTTTATCTTTATAATGAATATTTATAATCTAAAATCCAACTTATATAACCCTATGTAAAAATTGTTTTTCTAAAGGATATATGCTTGTGTCATTTTTGTATTCATTTTGACTTAATTAAAATAAAGTGTCATTATCACTTACAAGTGGATCCATGGGGTCCCAAAATTGACAAAAAGATGCCCATGGTCGACCATGTATCAAACAATAGGGTTAAGACACGTTTTAGGGTAATTTAGTATTATTATAATATTATTTTTTAACCCTTATTTACCGGATTTACCCTTAACCATGGTAAATAAAATATTTACCGCAGTAATTATTCAAAATGTCTAAAAATAAAAGTTACCTATTTACACAATTTGAACATCCTGATTCCAAATATGTAATCCATTTTCCTAAATTCTAAACACAGAAGTGGCAGAAATTAATTTAAAATTAATTCCCGCTGTCAAAACAAAAAGAGTGTTTTAAGAGATAATAACTATCAAAAGATTGACACTTGTTTATGTTTGGTTTAATTGTAAAATTATGTCCAATGACCAACATTATATTAAATGGTAAAAATATATTCTAAATATACTTTAAAACTACTAAAATTCATAATTTATCACTATTAATTATTTTGATTAAAAAAGTGGTTTTTAATTAAAATTTTGTAATTTTCACTATTCATCAAAATATGAAAGTTATCCGAAAAGTACCAAAATTTCACCTTAGGCTAAATTCGATATTCTGAATCCAAAAAATGAAGTCCATTTTAAAATATAAAATATATATAATTTCAAAATTTAGGTATTACTATTCATAACGGCTAGTTTGATTGGTTGTGGCGTGTGTTAAAACTCAAGGTTGCGTACAACACACGCTACTATTTTATTCAAAGGAAAGCGTACCGTGGAAGCTTGGGATGTTTCATTTAAATTTATTTTTTGATATCCCAATTTATTCAGATAGTTTAAAATATTTTATTTAAAAAGGTTTCACTATTAAAGTTGATAAAAGTGCAACACTGAAAATGAATCTGTTCTTGCATTATGACTAAGAAACTCATAATAGGGATTCTAAAATTATAAGGATTATATAAAGTTCAAAATGTTGTTAATACTTTTCATGACCTCTTTTAATGGCTTTTTTTTGTACGTCATGGTGTGATTGAACTCGGTGTTGCGTGTAGTGCAAGTTATTGAATTATTTTTAAGAAATAACACACTATGAAATCCTGGGGTGTTACACACTTCATTCCATTATTTTATAAAACCACCAGTATCTTAAATATACTATAATTTTGTTATGGGATGTATTCTAACTTCACTTCCACACACCTCCATTTATGCATACGAACATACTATTTCTCTCGACGGTGAACTAATGCCTCATGAAACAATGATTGTTCAATTGTTTCCTACCTCCTCTATGGTGGAAATTACAATGGAACAAAAATTAAACATGATATATATATGATATTTATTTTATCTCTTTGTTTCATTAATTATCATTAGTAACATACCTTTATGATTTTCAAGTTGTATAAATATGATAATTTTACATGGGAATGTGCGGACTACCGCCCCCTCAAAGTTATATGACTAATTCATTCTATACATGGAATTTATAAAGGATGGAATTAATTGAAATATACAAAATATATAACATATATATTAGACTGTATTTATAATTTATCTATATATACTTTATTTTTCATTCCTTTCAAATTTTGAAAAATGAAAGTAGCGTTCATGTGTACGCATGACTTACCGTCTCCGTGAACTGTGAATTTAATTTTCATATATCCAAATGTTATAGTATGATATAAGATACATATATACTGGATATTAATACATATATACTAGATATATATTATATTTAAATCATGAATACAATTCTGGAGATAATGGACTTTTGACCAGATGGACAATTTTTAATTATAAAAATTTCATTTATTACTCAAGTACTGAACACTTAAAAAAGACCAATATAAACATGAATAACTATATGATCGTTATAGCTGGGTAATAAGTGATATAAAAGGAATAATAAACTTTAAAAAGGATTCTAAATCATGTATAATTATCTTATGTTTAATATTCAAGGAGATAAATAATGAACCAGACAAGTCGGACACATAGTAAGGGAACCTTTCACCCAACTCTTTTAGTCAAAGACATAGTTTATATTATGTATTTTAATTTATATTTATTTATGTTGGTATATGTTCTTATATATCATTATTTATTAAAATTTTTTTAAATGTGATGATTTACCATTTTCCCTCTCATTAACTCATTTTATGAATTTTTAAGTGACGTCGTTAGGCTACTGAATTTTCGTAAGAGAACCTCATAAACCAATGTCAATTCTATGAGTTTAACTTCTAATTTGTGATCATGTCATTCTATGAATGTGTTTGAAGGACCTCTAATTGTGTTACACATAATATATACTTATATTAGGTGTATTTTTATTTTTCACACATAATTATTCCATTGACTTATCCTTTATCTAATGATACAATCATTGTAGGGGACTATGTCTCAATATTCTTTCATTGATTCATAACATGGTATTGTGGAACTTTATTATCCTATAATTTGTATAAAAAAACGTTTTGTCGGTTTATATCATGAATTTCAATATTATCATTATATTTATTATTTTATTTGATGTTATTTTATATTATTTTTATTCAAGTGTTTCTCATGTGTTAAAGGATTCTATAACTAAAATATAGTTTTTAATGTTTTAAATATTTAATCTTCTAAACCAAATTCTTTCATGTCCATGTTTTAGAAATGATATTAAGGATTTATGTATATGGACATGACTATTTTAATGTGTAAATTCTTTTCAATAGTTTCAAAGTGGTATTGGGAAAATGGATTCAAAAAACTTCTTTTTGAAAGTTTTATAGGAATTAATTATGTCTATATATTGAAATGATATATTTGGATTGAAATGTGGAAATTTTATTTTTCCATTATGTTTCTTCATGTGTTATGATTATTTTATGGTTCATGGATTTTTTATATGTAAAATTCTGGTTCCGTGATAATACATTGGAGGGTGAGCTTGAGATAGCTCTCCAATGAATTAGGTAACATGGTAGAGGTAAACTTAATGTTTCTCCGAAGAGATTTAGGAAATATACTGCAACAAGTATACCAATTGTGACTCACTATGTATCTGTGAAAGCTACAATGTATGTATGATATGGATTCCAAAAGTTACCATTATGATTTATGATTTGTACATGTTATTCATAAATATTTTTATTTTGTGAGGTATGATAAATAATTTATATTTTGTGATTGAAAAGTATGATTACATTGATTATTATGTTTTGATGGACTAATGATTTATTTTCTTGTTTTATAATCCTTATTGAGATTTTATACGCATCCCATGTTTATGAAATTTTTTTCACATTTTATAAGGATGTTTATGGGAATTTAAGAATTCATAAATATTTATATCATGAAATGAATTTATGTTTTTATGGAGTTTTATTATAGCATAAAAAATGGATAGAGTAGAAAGGTCTACTTTGTAATATTTTGAGATGTAATGTAATATTTATGACCCGATTCTCTAAAACTATAAATCTAAAAATAACCTCAATGTGAATTCGTGAATTAACTCATGATTTTGTAATGTTTAAGACTAGGGCCTTATAGTTGGTTTCAAAGGCCGGTTTAGATAACATTAGAGGATAGGGTGTTATGTGGGTGTAGGAAAAGGATCCTATATTACCAAGAAGGTTATTAACATATGGAAATATTTGGAGGGTTAATGTAAAATTGGTTTTCATTAAATTGCATATATTTAAAATTATGTTCTTAAAAGTAATTTTATTTAAATGATTTTAGTTGGTATGTCCTGTCATATCATTTATAAATTTATAAATATAGTAATCATAGTCATTTTCATTTTATTATTTTTTTTACCTTGAGCATATTTACAATAAAACAAATGTGAGATATGATAAAATACTAAATGGTTAATATATATAGCTAAATTTACTATCATCTATATCAATACATTAGTTTCTTGTTTGTATTTATATCCCATAAAATATTTACTATTTCAAACAGAAACATTATAGTACATTGAAAAAAATAAACCATAACACATATTATAAAACATAAAAAAATACTATATAAAATGAAGAAAAAAATATATATTACTAATTAAAACGGAAAATAATGAGTATACAATTGAACATATATCTAATAATTATACCAATATTATTTAACATAATATTAATTAAATTTATTATAATTATTATATAATAATTTCAAATATTTTTTACAAATAATGATTATTTCCCATTATAAACAAAATAATCATCATAAAAAACATGGTATATAGTTTTACCATTTCATGTTTGGTATAGAAAATGTATTTCAATCAGTTTAATTTACATTAAATAGTAATGGTTTTATAATATTTATATGATTCCTTTTTGATCCATGTATCTTTCGTTTATAAATTGAATATGGGGAACAAAAAGTAAAAAAAGAATGAACATATCTCATTACCACTCAATTATAATAACAATATATAAATAAATGTATAATTCAATTAGACTTTTATTTTATATAGTACATCAGTAATTATATAAAACAATTATGAAACTTATCTCATTTTTAAATTAATGTTAGAGGCTTCGGTCTAACCATTTTATAAAATTAAATTTATATATTAAAATATCAATATTATAAAAAACAATTAATTATATATTACTTATAAAAAGAAAAATAAAAGTATAGTTTCTATTGAAATAGGGGTTTTGAAGGTCATTTTACACCATTATATAGGTCATCATCGATGGAAAAGTAAAAATAAGTTTTGTAGTCCAATTTTGTTAAAGAAAACACAATTCCATTGATATAAATTAATAAATTATTTTTCCCATTATGACATCATATAAAATAGTTTATAACATTTTTATTAAAATTTAAATCTTTTTAATATATTTTATGTTATATATGGAACAACCTATTTAATTTATAGATTTTTAAAAATTATTATTCATGCAATGAATGTCAAAAATATTTATTTTACCATTTAAATATCAAAATTTTCAATTGGAATTTGCAGTTTTCCACTTGACACCTCAGCCACCTTAATCACAACTATCAAATATTATCCATAAATGTTTTATTGTTTAAGACAATGTAACGAATTAGGTATTTAGGAAATAATAATTTTTATTTTCTATTAATAATTACGAATAAGATATTAATTTTACAATAAATGGGATGATTTTTCTAATAACTTACTCAGCATGTAAAAAACTGGTTTTTTTAATTCTTATGTTGCACAAAACATTTACATATACCAAAAGATAATATAATAATATTATTATTTTAAATGGTAGTTAATTCCTAAATTTTATTGTGGCGAAAATGAATAGAACTAACCATATTATTATTAATCATGTTTGTTACATGTTTTTACATTTTTTAAATATAATATAAAGGCTCAAAATATCAATGAATCCAATTTTTTCAGGAAATACTCTAATTTTTTTAAATGGACTGTATACTGACTTTTGATGGAGGAACCTTTTTAAATATTATTTTTATCACTATTATATGTTCTATTTTTAAAAATAATATTCTTCGTTGGAAGAGGAACATCAAAATTTACATCAGATGAAAGTTTTCTATTTTTGTAACAATGTTCATTTTTTAATGAATAGTTAAAAATAATGAATTTTAATTAACAACTTCATTTTAATCTAATTTATATATATATATATATATATATTTTAAAATATCAGGTAATCAACTTTATTTATAGAGTGAAATAGTAATTTTACATATTTTTAATTTATACTTTTATTATATTTCTATCATTTAATGTACTATGGATCATTGGTTGTAATTTCACATAGAAATTTTTCATAATCTATAATGGAACTTTTTGTAGTTTTTTACTTCTTAAAACACATTTTTTTGGTTTTGACAACATAAATTAATTTTCAATAAAATTTTACAAATTATATGATTTGAATTCTGAAAATGGATTCCATATTTTGAATCTGGAGGTCAAAATTTTGTAAATTGGTTACTTGTAACACCCGAGGATTTTATGTTATATAAATCATCAAAGGAATGTTTTTCTACACAACAGTTGCTTGGCTTGCTTTACACGAAATCGCGACATTCCTCGATAGCTTGCGTCGTACGCAATACCGAGTTTCACTAAACAATGATATGCTATTAAAATATTATTAAAACTAGCCATAATGAATAGTAATAACCAATTTTTGAAATTTTATAAATTTTATTTTTCAAAGTGGACTTCATTTTTGGATTCGGAATATCGAAATTAGCCTAGGGTGAAATTTTGGTATTTTTGATGAATAGTGAAACCACTAAGTGGTAGTTAAAAAACTGATTTTTTCATAAAACTAAATTTTACCGCTTCTTTGAGTGGAATTTCGAAAATCCAAGAGACATGGTTAATATAAAGGACTAAAATGTGGTTCAATGAGATGATAATAATTTTTGATGAATAGTAACTTTTTACTTTTTTTACCACGGTTAAAAGTAAATAGGGTAATTAAGGGTAAAGATGATATTATTATCTCTTAAAAAATGTCCTAATTCTATTGGACAAGTGTAATTCGACCAAAAACAAACTTTGGAATAAAATATTACCATTTAGGCTCACATGGATTAGATTAGGACATTTATTATTAATTTATTTAAAGAAGGGTTAAAATAGAAAAAATCAATGTTTAATAAGTAAATAATTTGTAATATGGGGTCATACATAAGATCAATTAGACTATAAATATTCATTATAAAACTAAAAATATTTCCTACGTAATGGTATTTTATTTGTAATTTTTAGACATTAAATAATTTAATTTATTTATGACACAATGATGATACAATAATTATCTTATTAATGAAATATTGACATAATTAATGTTATAAACACCAAAATAAATGTAATTTGAGACTTTGTATGAATTGAAATAATTTTCTAGGTTAATATGACATGTTATTATTTCTTTAATTAACATGGTTTGAATTAATAATTCTGTTATTATTTTCACAAAAATCAATTACTAAATAGTGTCAAAATTGACATAAATTGTTTTTAAAACAAATATTATATTATTAAATGTTATTTTATTTCTAAAAATCTAAAGTTCGGCCAAATTACTTAGATAAGGTTATATATATTAATAATAAACAACTTGGGGTTCGTTTGGCTTGATATAGTAAGTTTATTAACCTTATAGTAAAAGAAAACAAGAAGACACTGTAAAAGTTAAATTATCTAACTTAAAGTTTAATCTAAATGATAAGGTTAAAATTGTTACCTAAACTTGTCTAAATTATATTGGATTAGATTATTTCGACCCATCCCCACCTTAGCTTAGAAATATATCAATTTGGAGCTATTTAAAACCGAACTTGATTTTATAATAAAATAATATTTTTAGTTTTCCCAAAGGTGCCCCTCTCCTCCCTTATAAAAGGGCCCCTCCTCACCCTCTTTCTCACACCAATTTGAGCTTTCAATCTCGTCCAACCCCTGCACATTCCTCCTCTCCACTACCCTAGAGAAATCCTAGAGGTCTTGGACTTCTTCAAAGACCAATTTTAGTGCCCTAAAAGAAGGTCTCAAAGAAGCACTTCAAAGAAGAGGTAATGTCCGTTATTGATTCTTTCATCTTTATTTCTTCTTCCACTTCTTCTTCTTTAGTTGTTTCATTATGAAGCAATAACATCAGTATAACTCATATAATGATAAGTTATTATAAGTATGAAACAAACCTATTTCACCATATATCCATCCTACGGAAAAAGAAATCACCGCGCGTGCGTACGTACGGAATACCGTCTCCACGCCGTGGGGTAATCTATTTTCCACCACCACCTTACTTGGATGGGTATAATGGTGTAAATAATGACTATATATGACTATTATGAAGTGATATTGATTCTGAAATAGTATACATACACTCCAATACAATTCCACGATCATAGGAACGATATCATCATTCGTGCGTACGTAGAGAATACTGTCTCCACAATGTGATGCGACTCGTTCTACATGATCTTCATTTCATAATGATTATATAAATAAATTTAATGAATTAATATGATATATATTACACTAATACCATTATGGAAATGAGGTATCTATAACCTAAATAGAAGAATAAGAATTTATTCGACAAAACACGCATAAGAACAAAAAGTTATATACACCCGAATAACAAGTAGCAATGAAATATTACTACTAAGAAGTTAAGAATATGACCATATATGATATCATAAAAATAAGTATGATTCTGTAATAAGTCAATAACATTATTTAAATAATTATACAGGAGGTTCGGAATCTTACGAAGCAAAACAGACCTAAGGTAAGGGAAATATCATAATCTCATTTTTATCTGAGATTGTTTGTACTTTGAAATTTAATGTGGTGTATTTTATCATCCACATCCATATTTCCTCAATATGTAACATTATTTCCATCCACCTAAAATTGTTTAAAACCTATTTTACCCTCTTTTGAGTTTTTAGTAAAATATATGAAAAGAATCTTTTGTCGTTTTTCGTATGAGGTACTTTTTGACTTTTCCGACAAAAGTATGAGAAGAATGTTTTTTTAACTTATACGGAATGAATGGATTTTTAAAACATTATTTCAAAGAAGCTTCCTTTACAAGTTTTCATGTTTATTTTTAATCAACTTCTTTTAGTTTAAAGTTGTATGACATGATAAGAAAGGAAAAAAAATTTGAAGAAGAAAGGATATTTTTCTCAAGAATGGAGTTCAAGTGTTTTATCAAAATTATTTTCCATCTAAGATAATAAAGGGTTCTGTTTTTGTCCCTATTATTACATTGATTTGATTATGTTGTGATGGAATTATTTTTATGAATTCCTTTATCTTATATGAATTGTTTTATGATGTCATGATGTTTAAGATTCCCATTTGTATTTCTTGGGTTATGCAACGATGTATGATTTATGATTTTGTGGCACACATAAGAATGGTATCATTATGAGATGGTTGGGACCTATATCTCCATCCAATGCATTGGTTAAAAATTTTATATCTCATGAGATAGATATGGATGGAATGGTAGGTTATACCGGTTCAGTGAAACAGGACTGAAACTAGGAGTGAACTCGGTTCAGAAAGGGACTTTTTCCACTAAGTTAGTCTTGGCAATGAGCCTTGACTACTAAGAAATGATTCTCTATGATTATGTGTGTATGACACAAAGTTTCATATTTTAAGTTATGATTATTGTTATTACATTTAACTGCCATGATTTATCCCATGTTATGAAATTATGATCTCTTTTGTAGGTTAAGATTTCCAAAAGTTATGTGCTTATGTATATGATGTGATTGATATTTATTTTGTTTACCCTTACTGAGCATTTGAGCTCACCCTATTGTATGTTTTATTTCCCCAGGTCAGGAAGAAGGTTATTAAGTAAGATATTCCAAAAAGGGACTATAGATATGATGAAATAAATGGGAGACAGTGTAGACGCTTTATGAACCAGTTGTTTATGTTTCCCAGTTTCTAAGACACTATACTTATACGGTCCTTTAGTGGTTTTGTTATATGTTGTAATAAGTATTCTTCAATTCTGAAGTATTAACAATGTATGTAAAGTATGGGTCGTTAAAGTTGGTATCAGAGGAAAGGTATAGTCAACATTTGGAAACTAGGATGTAAAAGCCTTAGTAAGAACCCTAAGGATAAGTATAAGAATAGAACACAATCTTAGTGTTTTAGAAATGGCCATGAATAACCTAGGATAAGACCTTAAGTGTGAAATCTTATTCTTGATTATATGGTTTTCCTATCATAATTAGTGTTTCTCGCATTATTATTCTTGGTTTTAGTCAATGGCTGGAACCCAAAGGAATCATGTTAATGAGAAATGCGACGTGCAATGCAATGATTGTCCCCTTGAGCAACCAAACATTATGGGAGCTGGAATGAAAAATCTTGTAGCCATGCTCACACAACTTTCTGAAGCTATGAATCATGCAGGACTTCCAAACAAGCAAAGGAAGGAGCAACATTTTGTTGAATCCTTCATGAGACAGCGTCCACCTTCTTTCAGTGGGTCTACTGATCCATTAGTTGCTGAACAACGGATTAGTACTACTAAAAAGATATTTTCAGTTCTTCAATGTTCTAAACATGATAAAGTCATCCTAGCAGTGTATCGTTTAGAAGGAAATTCTGATCAATGGTGGAATCCTATTAAGAATACGAGGCAAAGAGATGAAATTGAGTCCATGGAATGTGACGAGTTAAAGAACTTATTTTTCCATAAGTACATCCCTCGTATTCTCTGAAAAAAGATGGAGAAAGAGTTTCCTGAACTGAAGCAAAAGGATGATGAATATGTTGGTACCTATGAAGCAAATTTTACAAGACTTCCTAGGTACGCTTCTGGTATTATTATCCAACCTGAGAGTAAGATCGATTGATACTTTAGTGTCTTAAAACCAAGTCTTCGAAGGGCATTATCCATAAGGGACTTCAATAGCTATGAGGAAATCGTTTGATGTGCTCTCAAAGTCGAGATGGATATTGGAATAACCCATCAGTTATATGGGTTTGATAAGAAGAGGAAAATGGAATTCAAAGGAAAATCTAAAGAGCACACTGAAAAGAAGATGAGCTTTCCCTTATGCTCAAAGTGTGGAAATAAACATGGAGGGAGTTGTCTTAAAAGGACAAGTAAATGTTTCAAATGTGGAAAGGAAGGTCATCGGGCATTTGAATTCCGCGATGACGGGAAGAAGATGTCTAATGATGCAAACAAAGGAAGGGATACAAAGAATGAACCTACTACACTTCAATGTTTCATGTACAAGGAGATGTGACATTATGCCAATAAATTCCCTAATCCAAGGGTTGATGATGATGGTCGACGCCAACAAACTCTTAAGGCTAAAGACTAAGGAAAGTCACATGCAATTTCTATCAGTGATGTGGAGTATGATAACGATGTGGTGAAAGGTACACATACCATACACTCTAAAGTAGAAAATGTTTTATTTGATTCTAGATCCACCCACTCTTTTATTTCGGATGAATTTTATAAGGGTATCACCGTATTTCCTCAACAATTAGATGTTGAGTTAGCTATGACAACACCTAATGGCACAATAGTCGCATAAAAAGTTTATAATTCTTCTCCGATTAAAGTTTGTGGGAAAGTGATTCCTGCAAATCTTGTGATCCTTCCTATAGTGGAATTTGATGTGATTCTTGGCATGGATTGGCTTTCATTATATGGAGCTCATATCAATTTCCAAATAAGGGAAATCACATTTCATATTCCAGATCAATCTATCATCATCTATCAATGAAAGGATGAACATAACCTTCCAGTGGAAATTCCTTCTACCATATGGGTCTTGATTCCACTAAATGAAGGTTATTTATCTCAAATGGTTGGTGAGAAACTCACGATTAAAAATATTCCCATTGTACGGGAGTTTGATGATGTCTTTCCGGAGGAATTACCGGGTCTTCCACTGAATCGTGAAGTATAGTTTTCAATAGAACTCGTACCATGTGCTTTTCCTATTTCAATGACACCTTATAGAATTGCCCCAATTGAGTTGCAGGAAATGAAGAAGCAACTCCAAGAGAATCTTGATAAGGGATTCATACGCCCTAGTGCATCACCTTTGGGATCACCTGTTCTATTTGTTAAGAAGAAAGATGGATCAATGAGACTCTGCATTGATTATCGAGAACTTAACAAGATCACTATCAAGAACAAATATCCTCTCCCACGCATTGATGACTTATTTGACCAACTACGCGGAGATCAATACTTTTCCAAGATTGATCTTCGTTCAGGGTATCATCAATTAAGGGTCAAAAGGGAGGATATACCAAAGACGGCTTTCCGTACAAGTTGTGGACACTATGAATTTATAGTGATGCCATTTGGTCTTACTAATGCCCCTGCTATCTTCATGGATCTGATGAATAGAGTCTCTAGAGACTATCTTGATCAATTTGTGGTAGCCTTTATAGATGATATTCTTGTCTATTCAAAGAGAAAGGAAGAACATGAAGATCACTTAAGAATTATATTGAAGACCCTGAGAAAGGAGAAGCTTTATGAAAAATTTATCAAGTGTGAATTTTGGCTTCAAAAAGTTGCATTTTTGGGTCACATAATCTCAAAAGAGGGGATATCTGTGGATCCAGCAAAAACAGAGGTTATTGAAAGATTGTCGAGACCAACAACAGTAACTGAGATCCGATGTTTTCTTGGTTTGGCTGGATATTATGGACGTTTTGTGAATGATTTTTCATGATTATCTAATCCACTCACCAAGTTGACTCGAAAAGGATTTAAGTTTTTCTGGACGGAAGAATGTGAAGAGAATTTCAAGGAGTTAAAAAGAAGGTTATCCAGTGCACCTGTGCTCACACTACCTTGTAGTGGAGAAAGGTTTGTGATCTATAGTGATGCATCCAAGAAGGGATTGGGGTGTGTTCTTATGAAAAATGATATGGTGATAGATTATGCCTCATGACAGTTGAAAATCCATGAGAAAAATTACCCAACACGTGATTTGGAGTTAGCTGCGGTAATCTTTGCAATAAAGATTTGGAGGCATTATCTTTATGGAGAAAGGTGTGACATTTATACTGATCATAAAAGTTTAAAGTATATTTTCACACAAAAGGAGATGAATAAGAGCCAAAGAAGATGGTTGGAGTTGATTTAGGAATATGACTGCTCAGTCCATTACCACCCTGGGAAAGCAAACAAGGTGGCAGATGCATTAAGTCGACAAGACCATTCCAGTTTATCCATGATGAGGATCACAAAAGAACCAATATTTATGGATTTACAAAGGATGGATTTTGGAATTATAATGGAAGGGGAAAAATATTATCTTTCTCAAATTAATGTTCACCATCTATACATGTGAAGATTAAAGAGGCACAGAAAGAAGATTCCAAGTTACAAAAGAAGGTGAGAAATGTTCCTGAATTCAACCTTGATTGTGATGGGATAATAAAGTTCAAGAATCGGGTTTGTGTTCCTCCCATCCCCAAATTAAATAAGGAGCTGCTCGATGAGGCTCATAGTTATTCATTCTCTATTCATCCTGGAAGCACAAAGATGTATAGGGAACTGAAAGAGTACTTCTAGTGGGATGGCATGAAAAGAGATGTTGCTGAATATGTCTCTCGATGCTTGGTTTGTCAACAAGTTAAAGCTGAGAGACAGAAGTCTAAGGGGATGTTACAACCATTACCCATATCCGAATGGGAATGGGAAAACATCACTATGGACTTTGTCAAAGGACTTCCTAAAACATCCAAAGGCAATAATGCTATCAGGGTCATAGTTGATCGTCTTACAATGTCTGCACACTTCATTGCTATTAGAGAGGATTTCTTTCTGGATCATCTTTCCAGGATATATGTAAAGGAAGTGGTAAGATTGCATGGAGTAAAACTTTCTATTATATGTGATCAGGATCCGAGATTTACCTTGAAGTTCTGGTGAAGGCTTCAGTATACTCTGGATACATAGTTGAGTTTCAGCACTGCTTATCATCCTCAGACAGACGGTCAGTCTGAGAGAAAAATTCAAACCCTAGAAGATATGTTGAGAGCTTGCTCTATGGATTTCAATGGTGGTTGGGATCAACAACTACCTTTGGTGGAATTTTCTTATAATAATAGCTTTCACTCCAGTATTCAGATGGCTCCTTATGAAGCTCTCTATGGAAAGAAATGCAGGACTCCAACTTGCTGGGATGAAGTTGGGGAAAGAAATCTATTAGGACTTGATCTCGTTGATGAAATGGTAGAAAAGGTCAGATCTATTCAACAACACATAAGAGCAACTCAGAGTCGACAGAAAAGTTATGCCGACAACCGAAGAAAAGACCTAGAGTTTGAAGTGGGTGATAAAGTGTTCTTACGAATATCTCCCTGGAAGAGGGTTATGAGATTTGGAAAGAAGGGGAAGTTGATCCCTAGATATATCGGTCCTTTAGAAATACTGGATCGTGTTGGGAAGGTAGCTTACTGATTGGCGCTTCCACCGAATCTCTCTCAAGTTCACGATGTGTTCCATGTGTCTCTCCTGAGAAAGTACATACCTGATCCTTCACATGTACTCAGCTCAGAAGTTGTACCCCTAGAGCAAGATCATTCTTATGAAGAACAACTGATAGAGATTCTGGATCGTAGCGAAGAAGATCTACGAAACAAGACCACTCGATTGTTGAAAGTTTTATGGAGGAACCACCAATTAGAAGAAGCTACATGGGAGCTTGAGGATATAATGAGATAGAGGTATCCTCATCTGTTTGTTACAAAGTGACGAATATTGAGGGCGAAATTCATTTTAAGGGGGGTAGAATGTAACACCCGAGACTTTTATGTTATATAAATCATCAATGGAATATTTTTCTACACAACTGTTTCTTGGATTGCTTTACACAAAATCACGACTTTCCTCGACAGCTTGCGTCGTACGCAATACCGAGTTTCACTAAACAACGATATGCTATTAAAATGTTATGAAAACTAGCCGTTATGAATAGTAATAACCACTTTTTGAAATTTTATAATTTTTATTCTTTAAAATGGACTTCATTTTTGGATTCGGAATATCGAAATTAGCCTAGGGTGAAATTTTGGTATTTTTTATGAATGGTGAAACCACTAAGTGGTAGTTAAAAAACTGAATTTTTCATAAAACTTAATTTTACCACTTCTGTGAGTGGAATTTAGAAAATCCGAGAGACATGGTTAATATCAAGGACTAAAATGTGGTTCAATGAGATGAAAATAATTTTTGGTGAATAGTAACGTTTTACTTTTTTTACCACGGTTAAAAGTAAATAGGGTAATTAAGGGTAAAGATGATATTATTATTACCTTAACAAATGTCCTAATTCTATTGGACAAGTTTAATTCGACCAAAAACAAACTTAGGAAAAAAATATTACCATTTAGGCCCACATGGATTAGATTAGGACATTTATTATTAATTTATTTAAAGAAGGGTTAAAATAGTTAAAATCAAAGTTTAATACGTAAATAATTTGTAATATGGGGTTATACATAAGATAAATTCGACTATAAATATTCATTAGAAATCTAATACGATTTCCTACATAATGGTATTTTATTTGTAATTTTTAGAAATTAAATAATTTAATTTATTTATGACACAATGATGATACAGTAATTATCTTATTATTGAAATATTGACATAATTAATGTTATAATCACAAAAATAAATGTAATTTGAGAATTTTTATGAATTCCACTTATTTTCTAGGTTACTATGACATGTTAGTATTTATTTAATTAACTTGGTTCGAACTAATAATTCTTTTATGATTTTCACAAAAATCAATTACTAAATAGTGTCAAAATTGACATAAAATAGTTTTTAAAACAAATATTATATTATTAATTGTTATTTGATTCCTAAAAATCTATGCTTCGGAAAAATGACTTAGATAAGGTTATATATATTAATAATAAACAACTTGGGGTTCATTTGGCTTGATATAGTAAGTTTATTAACCTTATAGTATAAGAAAACAAGAAGACACAGTAAAAGTTAAATTACCTAACTTAAAGTTAAATCTAAATGATAAGGTTAAAATTGAAACCTAAACTTGTCTAAATTATATTGTATTATATGATTTCGACCCATCCCAACCTTATCTTAGAAATATATCAATTTGGAGCTATTTAAAACCGAACATGACTATATAATAAAATTATATGTTTAGTTTTCCCAAAGGTGCCCCTCTCCTCCCTTATAAAAGGGCACCTCCTCCCCCTCTTTCTCACACCACGTTGAACCTTCAATCTCGTCCAACCCCTGAAAATTCCTCCTCTCCACTTCCCTGGAGACATCCTAGAGGTCCTGGTCTTCTTCAAATACCAATTTTAGTGCCCTAAAAGAAGTTCTCAAAGATGCACTTCAAAGAAGAGGTAATGTCCGTTACCGATTCTTTCATCTTTATTTCTTCTTCCACTTATTATTATTTAGTTGTTTCATTATGAATTAATAACATCAGTATCACTCATATACCGATATGTTATTATAAGTATGAAACAACCCTATTTCACCATCTATCCATCCTACGGAAAAAGAAATCACCGTGCGCGCGTACGTACGGAATATCGTCTCCACGCCATGGTGTAATCTATTTTCCACCACCACCTTACTTGGATGGGTATAATGGTGTAAATAATGACTATAAATGACTATTATAAATTGATATTGATTCTGAAATAGTATACATACACTCCAATAAAATTCCACGATCATAGGAACGATATCATCACTCGTGCGTATGTAAGGAATACCGTCTCCACGATGTGATGCGACTCGTTCTACATGATCTTCATTTCATAATGATTATATAAATGAATTGAATGAATGAATATGGTATATATTACACTAATAAAATTCTGGAAATGAGGTATCTATAACCAAAGAGAAGAATAAGAATTTATTCGACAAAACATGCATAAGAACAAAAAGTTATAAACACCCGAATAACAAGTAGTAATGAAATATTACTACTAAGAAGCTAAGAATATGACCATATATGATATCATAAAAATAAGTATGATTCTGGAATAAGTCAATAACATTATTTAAATCATTATACAGGAGGTTCGGACACTTACAAAGAAAAACGGACCTAAGGTAAGGGAAATATCACAATCACATTTTTATCTGAGATTGTTTGTACTTTGAAATTTACTGGGGTGTATTTTATCATCCACATCCATATTTCCTCAATATGTAACATTATTTCCATCCACCTACAATTGTTTAAAACCTATTTTACCCTTTTTTGAGTTTTTAGTCAAAGATATGAAAGGAATCTTTTGTCGTTTCTCGTACGAGGTACTTTTTGACTTTTCTGACAAAAGTATGAGAATAATGTTTTTTTAACTTATACGGCATGAATGGATTTTTAAAACATTATTTCCAAGAAGCTTCCTTTACAGGTTTTTATGTTTATTTTTAATCAACTTCTTTTAGTTTAAAGTTGTATGACATGTTAAGAAAGGATAAATGTTTTTGAAGAAGAAAGGATATTTTCCTCAAGAATGGAGTTCATGTGTTTTATCAAAATTATTTTCCATATAAGATAATAAAGGGTTCTGTTTTTATCCCTATTATTACGTTGATTTGATTATGTTGTGATGGAATTATTTTTATGAATTCCTTTATCTTATATGAATTGTTTTATTATGTCATGATGTTTAAGATTCCCATTTGTATTACATGGGTTATGCAATGATGTATGATTTATGATTTTGTGGCACACATAAGAATGGTATCATTATGAGATGGTTGGGACCTATATCTCCCTCCAATGCATTGGGTAGAGATTTTATATCTCATGAGATAGACATGGCTAGAACGGTAGGTTATACCGGTTCAGTGAAACAGGACTGAAACGAGGAGTGAACTCGGTTCAGAAAGGGACTTTGTCCACTAAGATAGTCTTGGAAGTGAGCCTTGACTAATAAGAAATGATTCTCTATGATTATGTGTGTATGGAACAAAGTTTCATGTTTTATGTTATGATTATTGTGATAACATTTCACTGCCATGATTTATCCCATGTTATGAAATTATGATCTCTTTTGCAGGTTAAGATTTCCAAAAGTTATGTGCTTATGTATATGATGTGATTGATATTTCTTTTGTTTACCATTACTGAGCATTTGAGCTCATCCTTTTGTATGTTTTCATTCCCCAGGTCAGGAAGAAGGTTATTAAGTAAGACGTGCCAAAAAGGGACTATAGATATGATGAAATAAATGGGAGACAGTGTAGACGCTTTATGAACCAGTTGTTTATGTTTCCCAGTTTCTAAAGACACTATACCTATACAGTCCTTTCGTGATTTTGTTATATGTTGTAATAAGTATGCTTCAATTTTGATGTATTAACAATGTATGTAAAGTATGGGTCGTTATATTACTTTTATTTTTAGACATTAGAAATAGTAACTTCCGTAGATAATGTATTTACCGTTGTTAATTGGTAAATCATTTATATAAGGGTAGAAAATAATATTATAATAATATTAAATTATGAAAAAACCTATCCTAACACTATTGGATGAGATATTTCTGACAATGGGCATCATTGAGTCGATTTTAGGACCACTTGGTGCCAGTTGTGTGTGAAGATGACTTTTAATTACATTAAATTTAAAGTTATGGAAAATATAACAAAAAACATGTATCTTCTAGTAAAACATTTTTATTTTTGGTTATATAAGTGATATATTCAATTCAAATATTATTTAAATATATAAAAATATTTACTACATTATTTTATTTTATTTATAATTTTTAGGCATCAGATAAATTAATATATTTATGACACAATGATGATGTAGTGTTTACCTTATTAATGAATAATAAAAATATATAATATTATAAATATTAAAATAAATTTATTTTTAATATTTTTATGTCAACCACGAATTTTAGGTATGAATATTACTTTTTATCTTTGTATTAATGATGTTGGGTCAAAATAATAAATTCTTTATAGATTTTAAAATAATGATGATATGAATAGTATACAAATTGACATAAATGAGTTTTTAAATAAATTAACATTTTATTAAATTATATAATAGTACAAAATATCTATTATTTTCTAATTGATATATATGATGTTAAAAATGTCATTAATGATCCATTTTTGGGGTTCTGGGCATTTTAAAGTAACTATGGTAATAATATATTATGATTATACAAGAAGACATGGTAAAATTTAAATACATTTACTAAGGGTTAAAGGTAAAAGACAAGGATAATTTTAGGACCTAAACATTATTAAAACCCATTGACTAAAATTATTTTGACCCATAATCATATAAGAGATGAAGTATATCACATTGGTGTTATTATAATTCGAATATAAATTATTAATAAAACAAATCATTCGAACATTCCTAATATACCCCTCCTCCATCTTATAATAGACCAACTACTATAACCATTAATCATTCTTCTAAAACCACCATGGCCTGTCAAAAATCTTCCCAAATAAGCTTCCAATGTCCCTTTATTCCTCTTATAAGAATTATATTTGGATGAAGTAAATTCAACAAGTCCATTTAGCTTAAATCAAATGGAGTTACCTGATTTAAGGTAATGTCTTCTCTCGAGATTCTTCTATTTATTTTCCTTCTCCATCCCCCTAAACACACTTCATTCAATTATTTTATAAAACCACCAGTATCTTAAATAAACTATAATGTTATTATAGGATGTATTATAACTTCACATCCACACACCCCCATTTATGCATACCAACATACTGTTTCTCTCGACGGCGAACTACTGCCTCACGAAACAATGATTGTTCAATTGTTTCCTACCTCATCTCATGGTGGAAATTAAAATGGAACAAAAATTAAACATGATATATATATGATATTTATTTTATCTCTATGTTTATTTAATTAACATTAGTAATATACCTTTATAATTTTCAAGTTGTATAAATATGATAATTTTACATGAGAAAGTGCGGACTACCACCCCCTCAAAGTTATATGACTAATTCATTCTATACCTGGAATTTATAAAGGATGGAATTAATAGAAATATACAACATATATAACATAGATATTAGACTGTATTTATAATTTATCTATATATAATTTATTTTTCATTCCTTTCAAATTATGAAAAATGAAAGTATCGTTCATGTGTACGCACTGCTTACCGTCTCCATGAACTGTGAATTTAATTTTCACATATCCAAATGTTATATTATGATATAAAATACATATATACCGGATATTAATACATATATAATGTATATATATTATATTTAAATCAGGAATACAATTCTGGAGATAATGGACTTTTGACCAGATGGACAATTTGTAATTATAACAATTTCATTTATTACTCAAGTACTGAACATCTAAAAAAGACCAATATAAACTTGAATAAAAATATTATTGTTATAGATGGGTAATAAGTTATATAAAAGTAATAATAGTCATTAAAAATTATTCTAAATCACGTATAATTATCTTATGTTTATTATTCATGGAGATAAATAATGAACCAGACAAGTCTGATACATAGTAAGGGAACCTTTCACCCTACTCTTTTAGTCAAAGACATAGTTTATGTTATGTATTTTAATTTCTATTTAATTATGTTGGTATATGTTATTATATATCCTTATTTCTTTAAATTTATGTAAATTTGATGATATACCATTTTCCCTCTCATTAACACAATTTATGAATTTTTAAGTGACGTCGTTAGGTTGCTGAATTTTCGTAAGAGAACTTCATAACCCAATGTCAATTCTATGAGTATAACTTCTAAATTTTGATCATGTCGTTATATGAATATGTTTGAATGACCTCTAATTGTTTTATACATAATAACTTCTTATATTAGGTGTATTTTTATTTTTCACACATAATTATTCCATTGAATTATCCTTTATCTAATGATACTATCTTTGTAGGGGACTATGTCTCAATCTTCATCCATTGATTCATAACATGGTATTGTGGAACGTTATTATCCTATAATTTGTATATACAAACGTTTTTTGGTTTTATATCATGAATTTAAATATTATCATCATATTTATAGTTTTATTTGATGTTATTTTAAATTATTTGTATTCAAGTGTTTCTCATGTGTTAAAAGATTCTATAACTAAAATATAGTTTTAAATGTTTTAAATATTCAATCTTCAAAACCCTACTCTTTCATGTCCTTGTTTTAGAAATGATATTAAGGATTTAGGTATATGGACATGACTATTTTAATGTGTAAATTCTTTTCAAAAGTTTCAAAGTGGTATTGGGCACATGGATTCAAAAAAATTCTTTTTGAATGTTTTAAATGAATTAATTATGTCTATATATTGAAATGATATATTTGGATTGAAAAGTGGAAATTTTATAATTCCATTATGTTTTTTCATGTGTTATGATTATTTTATGGTTCTTTGATTTTTTTTATATGTAAATATCTAGTTCCGTGATAATACTTTGGAGGGTGAGCTCGAGATAGCTCTCCAATGAATTGGGTAACATGGTAGAGGTAAACGTAAATGTTTCTCCTAATAGATTTAGGGAATATACTACAACAGGTATACCTAATATGACTCACTATATAGCTGTGAAAGCTACAATGTATGTATGATATGGATTCCAAAAGTTACCATTATGATTTCTGATTTGTACTTGTTATTCATAAATATTTTTATAATTTGTGAGGTATGATAAAGAATTTATATTTTGTGATTGAAAAGTATGATTACATTGATTATTATGTTTTGAAGGATTATTGATTTATTTTCTTGTTTTCTAATCCTTATTGAGATTTTACACTCATCCCATGTTTATGATTTTTTTTTCAAATTTTATAAGGAAGGTTATGGAAATGTAAGAATTCATCAATATTTATATCATGAAATGAATTCATGTTTTTTTGGAGTTTTATTATTGCATAAAAATGGATAGAGTAGAAAGGTATACTTTGTAATATTCTGAGATGTAATGTAATATTTATGACCCGATTCTCTAAAAATCTAAATCTAAAAATAACCTCAATGTGAATTCGTGAATGAACTCATGATTTTGTAATGTTTAAGTCTAGTACCTTATAGTTGGTTTCAAATTCCGGTTTAGATAACATTAGAGGATAGGGTGTTATATGGGTGTAAGAAAAGGATCCTATATTACCAAGATGGTTATTAACATATGGAAACATTTAGAGGGTTAATGTAAAATTGGTTTTTTGAATAATAACCTAAACAATTGAGATATAAAAACGTTGATGTCTTAGAGTAATATAAATGATTTTATTTTATCTTTACCCTATATGGGATTTTTGTTTAACAATAATTCGTTTCATGTTTATTTTTAGGATTATTTTAAGAAGACTAAGGATCATTTTTCAAGATGGAAGGAAATAGTTATTTCAAAACCTACTTATCCCTCCTCACAGATTTTATCAACTATATTATGGGAAAAGACTATAAAAATGTTTTTGACAATATTTTTGGAATTCAAATCAACTGTATGAAACTTTTTCTGTTACCCAACACCTACTCATTTCTAAAAACATTTTATTGTACATGATATCTCCGTCAAATGATTTTAGGATCTCAAATTTTACAATTATATTGAAAAGTGAAATTATAGAGGTTGGGAGAACATTTAAATTTTTAATGTATGAAAACATTATAAAAGAGAAAGGGAACATACTGAAGATCATCATATCTGGATTCAAGGTATGATTTATTTTCATATTCATAAATAATTAAGAATCATTTAATTGAAATTTATAAATGAAGAGGATGTTAAATTTTAAGGAATTATGTATTAATTAATAACGTGGAAATTAATCATTAATGATGTATGAAGAGCATTAAATGAGAAATAATTCAATATATAATGGAATAAAGTGTTATGGTAAATTATAGGATGATTAAATGTTTAAATGTATTAATGATCTTTTGATGATGGGATTAATTTGGGATGTTTTTATCTAATATGTATAATCCTAATGTTTGATATGTAAAAATATTATTCAACGAGGAATATATTTTTCTTTTGTTCCCATAATGGATAACCTTAGGGGTTTATATGATCTTTTAATTTTTAGGTGATTAATGGTAATTGCATTTTGGTATGAGAAATGAATGGTATTAGATAACCATTTAGGATAAAGAAATATATAGTAATTTTGGAGAAATTTATCTTATGTTTGAGAATTATTTATGATTGATATGGATTAAGAAGAATGAAAACATGTAGGATGGGTGACAACCCACCACGTGCTGCAAGGCCATAGGAATCAAACCCACAACCGAAGGGTGACAATGGCACATCTGATACCACTGGAAAATGTGAAGTCCCTAGTTAATATAAAATATTATTCTTAGTTAAATGATTTTATTTATCATGAATAAGATGATTTGGGATCTTAGGTATTATCAAATCAATATTCTTCTTATTAGAAATTATTTGGTGACTTTGTAGAAAAGGTTATTTTAGAAGATGGGTTATCATTTGGGGAACACTATATGCCAAAAGAGTATAGAATACTTTGGGATTTCAATTGAGGATAAATTATGGAATTTTATTTTTGAAGAATATTTGTTTTTATTATTGATATATTTAGATTTGGGATATTTATGGAAATTATTATCCTATCATAGATAATTTTTGATAAGGTTAATTAATTTCCTGTTTGTGACTTTAAGAGTAGCCAATGTTATTTGGAGATAAATGTTATGATTTTAGAGGAAGACTATGTGATCAAATCCTTCTGAATTTTGGGTTCCAAACATATTCTGGATTATATTGAATAAATTTAATGACAATTGGTAATTTAATTTTATTTTTTGAGATTTGGGTATTTTTTTTCAATTTCAGAGATTAATAATTGTAATTATTTATAAAATATTATCCTTTTTGAGTATTATTTGATGTTGTAGTAACATTTCTAGTTTTGTTTATTGTAGAAAGACATGGGAAGTATATGGTTATTATTTTTTGGATCATGTTATTCTCTAAATGTTTATTTGTGCGCTTCTATTGCAATTAAGTCATATTGAATACTCATCGTTTGGAAAAAATGGTGAGTTCTTGGTAGAAACTTATTGAAGGATGAATCTCTACGTGAAAAATAATTATATTTCTTTATGTTATTAGTCAATCTCATAAATATATTATAAAAAATTGTGAAATGGATACTAAAAAAAACCATTTTCCATTTATTTATCTTAATGGGGAATCTAATATCATTTAACTTATCACAAGTTTCCAGTTTTCTGTTGGTTAGCTTTCTCCTAATAATATTTTCTATACTCTCCATTATAAGATGACACTTTGTTTCTCCCCCATATCCATTTTTGCAAGGAATCATAGTATGTTTTATCACTTTTCACCATTTTACTTTTCTTTCTTGGTTATAATGTGATAGTTTTATTGACTATTTTTGCAATGTGGGACTTTCAGTGACGTTTCAAAGCCCAATTTTAATATTGCGAGGACACATTATCCAAAAGGGGGGAAAGATGTAATGACCCAAGTATTAATAGAATAATAATTTTTCATTTATATTAATATATTTGAATAGGATATTATTTTTACAATACTAATATTCTTTTTCTGATAGCGTACGAAATAAGAAGCAATGGGTTTCTTTGAAATCATACAGTGCACATAACTTTGAGTTATACTGAAAAATAATATAAAAATATTATTATTTTAAATGGTAGTTAATGCATGGACGTTTTAATGGGGGGAATGAACATAACTAACCATTTTATGATTAATCATGATTGTTAAATATTTTTAAATTTATCCAATAAAATAGAGAGGCTCAAAATAAGAACAAATATAATTTTAAACATGAAATACTTAAATAATATTAAAAGGTCGGTCTATTGCGTTTTGGGGGAGAACCATTTTTAAATATAGTTTTTGTCTCTTTTATTTGTTATATTATAAAAAATAATATTCATATTTAGAAGAAAGACATAATAATTTACATTGGAATTTTTTTTATTTTTATGATAAAGGTCATTATTTAATGAATTTTTAAAAATATTGAATTTTAATTCAAAACTGCCGTTTAATCTAATATATATATATACATAGTTATATTTTACTATTAATTGGTTTTGATTTTTAATTTTATTATTTTTTTTATCATTTAATATAATTTTGGTCAATGGAAGTAATTTCATTTTGAAATTGGACATAATAGTCCGTCTATATTTTCAATGTTTTTTAATTCTTAAAAAATACTTTTTGGTTTTGACAAAGTGAATGAATTTTAAATTAATTTCTGGAACTTATGTGTTTTGAATTTGTAAAATTGGATTCTCTATTTGTAATTAGTAGGTCCAAATTATTTAAATATGTATATTTTATTTTTAAATAGTATGAATAGTAACTTCAGTAAAAATTTTATTACTATGGTTAAAGGGTAAACTGTGTAAATAATGTTAAAAATAGTCTTAAAATAAAATTAAATTACTCTAACACACGTTCTAACCCTATTTTATGCGATATTTATGTCCATGGGAGTCCTTGGGTTGATTTTATTACCCCATGGAGCCACTTGTGTGTGAAAATGACATTTAATTACTTTAAATTTAAATGTAAGGAAAAAATATCATAAACATGTATTTTTTAGAAAACCATTTTTATATGGGGTTATACAACTTATATAATCAACAATAAATATAAATTATAAAGCTAAAATTATTTCCTACATCATGGTGTTTTTTTAATAATTTTAAGACATTAGATACATAAATATATTTATGGCACAATAATGATGTATTGTTTACCTTATTAATGATTGATTTAAATTAATAAGATTATAAATATTAAAAAATTAATTTTTAAAATTTTTATGTCATCCAAGAATTTTATTGTTGATTATTACTTTTTATATTTTAACTAATTAATTTTTTCCAAAAAATCAGGTTTATTTGGGTTTTTTAAAAGTAATGATTTTAATTGTATAAAAATTGGCATAAATTTGTGTTTAAATCAATTAAGAATTTATTGAAATATATAATTATCATAAAAATTTAAGATTATTCCAAATGACATATATGATGTTAAAAAAATAATTAAGAATCCGATTTTTGGTCTATGGGCATTTTATAGTAATTATTTTAACCGAATATTATGATCATATAAAAATATGTGATAAAACATAAATAAGTTTTCTAAGGGTTAATGGTAAAAGATAATATCAAATTTATGAAATATAATTTTCTAAATCCCAATAAATTTGAGTATTTATACCCATCCTCATATTATATTATAAATATATAACTTTTGTTTTCTTCTAAATTTTAAATAAATTAATAATAAAATGATACTTTCAATCTTTCCAAAAGTTCTCATCCTCCCTCTTATAAAAGGCCACAACCTCTAACCCTTACTCACACCTCTCATTCCCCCATGTATCATCAAAAATCTGAAAACATAATCTCCAAACATCCCTATATTATACTTATAGTCCTTACCTTGGGCTGAAGTAATTGAAGAAGGCCTTCTAGCTAAAATCAAAAGGAGTTACCAGATTTATGGTATTTTCTTCTACAAAACATCTTCCATTTATTTTTCTGGTCAGACCCAAAACAGTAAACATTATTTTATAATAACACCATTATAATTAATATACTAGTTTTTAGTTATGAGATGTATTATCACAAACACTTCCAAAAAACACCATATAATGGATACAACAATTCTGTTTCTCTGGACGGTGAACTACTTCCGCATTAAACGATGATTGTTCAATTATATCCTACTGCCTCTCATGGATGAAATTATGATGGAAATGAAATTAAATATGATATATATGATATTTATTTCATACCTATTCTAATGTGATTATAATTTAGAACATACTAGTATTCTTTTAAAGTTGTATAAATACGATTATTTTATTTGAAGAAGAGCGGACTACCGCCCCCTCAATGCAATTTGACATGTACAAGCTATACATAAAACGTATAAAGGATGGAATTAATAATTTTTTTGTGAAATATATATAATATTTTATATAATGGAATTATAATATACCTATTTGTAATTTATTTTTCATTTCTTCAAAAATTAAAATGAAATGAACATAGCATTCATGTGTACGTACGACTTATCATATCCATGAACGGTTCATTCCGTTTTCTTATATCTGAATGTTATGTACTAATCTAAAATACATATAATCTTTATATGGAAATATATATATATACTGGATATATATGATAATTAAATCTTGAATATGATTTTGGAGATAATGGGCTTTGAACACACATGAAATTTGTAATTATAACAAGTAAATTTTTGACTCTAGTGCTGAACATCGACATGAAGACCGATATAAACATGAATAATTATAAGACTATTATAATAGGGTAATAAGTGATATTAAAGGAATAAAAAAATTCAAACATGGTTATTAATCAATTATAATTGAATTATCTTTTTTATTTTGGGAGATAAAAAACAAACAAGACAAGTCGAACACAAGGTAAGGGAACCTTTCACCCGTCTCTTTTAGTTAATGTCTTATTTTATGTAGTGTATTTTAATTGATATTTTTTTTATTCATGGATAAGTTCTTATATATCATTATTACTATATATTTTAATTAATGTTATGATAGACTATTTTTTTTCTCATCAATTCACTTTTTGAATTATTACGTGACGTCGTTAGGCTGCCAAATTTTCATTTGGGAACTTCTTACCACAAATTAAATTCTTAGGGTTAAACTTATACTTCGTGATTATGTCATGATATGAATATGTGTGAATCACCTCTGATTTTTTGACACATAATATCCACTTATATTGGATGTATTTATATTTTTCACACATAATTATTTCATTTATTTTTCTTTAATCAAAGCATAGAATCCTTGTAAGGGACTACATCTCAATCTCCATTAATTGAGGAATATCTTGTTATTGTAAGCCTTTATTATCCTATAATGTGTATATAACACTTTCAATTTTTTAAATCCGTAATTTCGATATTATCATGATATTTATAGTTTTCATTGAAGTTATTAGTTAATAATTTTTATTCAAGACTTTATCAAGTTGTAATGGATTCATTAACTAATAAACCATTATAAATATTTTAATGATTTAATATTATAAATACTTATCTTTCATGTACACGTTTTAGATATGATTTTGAGAATTTATTTATACTGAAATGAGTGTTGTAGAGTGTAAATTACTTTCAAAAGTTTCAAAGTGGTGTGGGACACATTGATTCAAATCTCTTATTTTTTGAATGTTTAAAATGAATAGATTATATCAATATTTTGAAATTATATATTGTGACTACAAAGTAGAAATGTTATATATCATTTATTATTTTTTATGTGTTATGATTATGATATGGTTCTTTGGATTTGATTATGTATATTGGTGGTTCTATGATAAAGCTATGGCAGGTGAGCCTGAGATACATGTTCAATTCATTATGTAATATGACAGACGTAAATGTTAATGTTTCTCCTATGGGATACATGGAATATACAGTAATGGGTATTCCAAATGTAGCTCCCTATGTAGCTATAAAATCTATAATGTATGTATGATATGGATGCGAGAATTTGCCTTTATGATTTATAAATTCTATGTGTTATTTATAAATCATATGTTTTTGTGAGGTATGTTAAAGATTTTCTGTTTTATTAATGAAAATTATTATTTCATTGATTTTTATATATTGATTGTAACACCCCATGCTTCCACATCACGTTTCCCTTGGAATAATGGAATAGCTTGCATTGTACGCAACTTTGAGATTCTAACACACCATGACCAATCACACTGGCCTTTATGAATAGTAATACCTACTTTCATAACTTTTATATATTTTATTTTCCAAAATGGACTCCATTTTTAAATTCAGAATATCGAAATTATCTTTGGGTGATTTTTGGTATTTTTCTGAAAACTTTCAATTTTTTATGAATAGTGAAAAACAATGCGTTATTGGTTAAAACCGACTTTTTATTTAAATAATTATTTATTTTAGGTCAAAATAGATGCATAATACCTATATAAGTTCAATTTAATTTAATATAGTCATTTTTATAATAGGTCTAGATATATACAAAATTTATTGAACTTTTTACAGTCTTCTACCCACCTCCTAGGAGAATTTGAAAATTTGCATAAAACGTAATTTTACCACATCTGTGAGTTGAATTTCAAAACACTGATAGACAAGGTTGATATAATTAAGTAAAATGGGGTTCAATATGATGAATTTTTTTTGTGAATAGTAACTTTTGACTTTTGTTTAACACGGTTAAAAGTAAATAGGCTTGTTAAGGGTAATAATGATATCATAATTACACTAACACATTTCCTAATTCTATTGAATAATTATAATTTGACCAAAAACAACATTATGACTTAAACATGATCCTATTTGGTCCACTTGGATTAGAATTGGACATTTATTATTATTTTATTTAGAGAAGAGTTAAAAGAGTTAAATTCAATGTTTAATAACTAAACCATTTTTAATATAGTGTTACACATAAGAGAAATTTTACTACAAATATTCATTAGATAAATAAAAATATTTCATACATAATTTTATTTATTTATTATTTTTAGACATTAAAAATTTAATTGAATTATAACACAATGATGATGTTGTAATTAACTTATTAATAAAAGATTAAATTAATTTATATTTTAAATATTCTAATTAATTTTATTTGACACTTTTTATGAATTACACTAATTTTAAAGGTAACTATGACATTTTATGGTTGATTAGATAATTTCAGTTCGAATTAAACATTCTGTTATGATTTTCACGAAAACCTAAAACTAAATCGTGTAAAATTTGACATAATTGAGATTTTAAAACAAATAGTATATTATTAATTGATATAATATTCCAAAAAATATATGGTTCATCCAAAGGACATAGATAAGGATATATATATATTAATAATTAACCACTTGGGGTTTGTTTGTCTTGTTATAGTATGTTTATTAACCATATATTATAAAAATACAATGAGAGATGGTAAATGTCAAACTATTTAACTAAGAGTAAAATTTAAAAGACAAGTTTAATAAGGTGCCATAAACCTATCTAAAACCTATTGGATGAGCTTTTTTAGACCCATCCCCACCTTAGGCTCGAAATAAAGTATTTTTGAGCCATTAGAAATAGAAAATTATTTTTTTTATAAAATAATATTCCATGGTTTTCATAAAGTGCCATCACCTCTCTTATAAAAGGGTACATAACCGTCTCTTAATTTCACGCCTCCAAGGCCATTTGGATTGGCCAAAACCTGTCCATATATCCTCCCAAAATTTTCCCTTTCATCCTAGATTCCTTCTTTTGGACCAATAGCCAACCTATGGATCCCTTTTTGATCAAATCAGAAGGAAGAACACGAAAAGAGGTAAATATTTCATCACCTCTTCCATGTTATTTTTTTCTTTAACTTCATCTTTCTTAGTGGTTTCCATTATAAATTAATAACTACAGTATCTTATATATACTTTGATGTTATTATAAAAATGTTACAACCATATTCTTTAATCAAACCATCATATGAATGAAAAACTCACAATACGTGCAGGCATACAGCTTACCGTCTCCACGTCATGGTGTAGTTTGTTATTCAAAAACATCATTTTTTGGATGGTAATAATAATGATTATAACTGATTTAAGTAATAAATATAACATGTTAATTATGATATATATATATGATATACCATCCTATTACATATGATTTCACCATCAATATAATGATATTGTGGAACGTGTCTACATATGGATTACTATCTCCACAAACACGATGAAATTCATTCACCATTGTAATTATTCAAGAATAATTTTCATTTTATGATTAAAAATAATGTTTATGAACAAAATATAATTCAGTATATGAATCAAATACAACCAATCCATATCACACATGGCTTAAATAACCAATCATGTAAAGGAAAATGAATCAGTTCACACCTGAAACAATGATACTATGTAAATATTATTAACAAAGCCATAATAGAGGATCATATATGATATCATATTTACGTATATAGTTATTGAATAATTTAATAAAAATTATTTAACTATTATATAGTTTCGTAAAAAACATTTGACTGAGGAAAAGTACATTGTAAGGGTTAATTTCACAATCTCTTTATTAGATAAGGTTGTTTTTAAGTAAATAACTACAGGGAACTCTTTATCATCCACATCTGAGTTTTCTTTAAAATGTATTTCAAAACATTTTTAGTATTTACTTAACTATGGTTTAAAGTCATTTATACTGTTATTTGACCATATATATATTGATATGAATCATTCCTTTGTTTTCCTAACTATGTACTTTATGACCGTTTCGACACAATTAAGGAAAGAATGTTATTTTTAACTTATATGGATGGTGTATCTATTTTCCGCCACTATAACAACATCAAATAATCCCTTACAAGCTTATCATAATATTTTAAAAAAATGTTTTCTTTTATAATTATATGACTCTTAAATGGTCTCCAAATAGAAAGTGGTATTTATTTCAAATAGATTTCATTTCATCTATGTCAACATCTTTCGATGGATTTTAATATTGTTTGAAGTTGATTTATTATGATAGAAAACATCCATATTTAATTTAAGGTTATGTGATATGTTTTACTGTGGATGTGTTATTTTTATACCATTCATGGTTTATGGTTAATGTATTGACATTTCCTATGCATGTTTTAATACGAATATTTATGTTATGTTTCTACCATTTCATATGAGGAATGTATTGGACTAGGTATGTGATGGGTGGAGCCCGCTATAACTCCTCAGTATATCGGTCAGTCTCATAAGACAATTATACATGGAATTGTTCGAGGCCCTTCCCAATTTGATATATGGTTCTATATGAGGCCTAAATTATTTTTAGACGTCTAGGTGGAGGCCTTGAAAAGATGTTACAGAATTTATAGCATTATACATTCCCTAATTATAAAAAAATAAGGATGGTTCATGTGGTTTCGACTAGAAAAATACCCATGACAATGTTTTATTATGACATGATTTACATAACTCATACTCCTACCATAAAGTGTTCATGTTAATTTATTATAAAGTCATGTGTTTTTAATTATTCATCATGACTAATATTTATGTTATCTTATGTTGTATTGTTTACCCTTACTGAGAATTTGATCTCACCCGTTAATTATGTTTCATTTTCCTAGGAGATGAAGAAGTTAGATATGAGTGACTTATAGGAATAATCTAGGAGACTTGGATGTCTCTAATGGAACAAATTAGGGTTGAATTTCTATTCAAGTTGTAATGTTTAACATATGTATGTGTATTGATTCCAATAATACTAAACTGGTCGGTCATTTGGGATATGATTCCTTATATCCTGGCAAGGTTATGTAATAAAGCACTGACATTGGGAAACTGGGGTCGGGGTATAACAGTTTGTATCAGAGGATGTTTATTACAAACCCTGGAAACTAGAGTTTGAAAAACTCTAATTATAGAACATTACCCTAAGATAGACTTTGAGGATTAGTATAGAATAACTTCCTAGAATTTTGGTACTATAGAGATTTTGTGAGTTTTCCAATTAATAAATCAATGTATGGATATGACTAGGTAGAGGAGGCCGTGGAAAAAATATACATAGAGGTAAAACCTGAAAACACCACTTTGAGCTACACTCGAACATGAACTGGTGCACGAAACTGGTCCTTGCTGAACTCTTGGTTAAGACACTCTAGGGGGATATGATTATGATAATTATCATTTTCATTACAAACCATTATGAATGATTTATGATTATATACCTCCCCAATGAAAATATTTTTCTGATTATGGATTATATCCATAAACTGTTTAATTTATTATAAGTTTATTACAAGTTCATAATTATGTATTGCGGTTCATAAACTACTCTATTTTATGCCATTTTTTAGAAATGGTGCCTAGTTGAAGGAATTAAAACTGTATCCACACATGTAATCAATGTAGGGATTTCCCTTTGGCTCAAGATAATTATAGAAGAGATGGTGATGAAACTAGTGCTGATCAACTTATCAACATATATGGACAACTCACACATGTTATGAATAATAACCATACCTGTATAGAGCACCCTGATCTACAACATGGAGGATAAATGTTAGACCACTTCATTAAAGAAAAACACCAACATTCAAGGGGTCTATAATTCCATTTTTACCAGAACAATGGATATATTCCGTGAAAAACTATTTAATTCATTAGGGAGTTCCAAATGTAAAAATTTTTTCATGGTAGTTTATCGCCTCACCGGAGATGAAGATCAATGTTGGTCATTAATTCAAACACAATGGAGGATGAAGAAGTATCATGTATGGAATGGGGGGAGTTTAAAGATATTTTATTAGAAAAATACTTTCTTTGTGACCATCTAGCGGATATGGTAAGGAAATTTCTGAGTCTAAGATAAAAGGAGGAAGAGAATGTCACAATGTATGAAGCTAACATTACAAAGTTTTCAAGGCATGATGAAGATTATATATGTACCCCAGTAAGTAATATTGAACATTTCTTGGATGGGTTAAAACTATTTCATTGTCGAGAATTAGTCTATTAATACTTCTCATTGTATAAATACATTATCTCATGTGCTATCATGATAGAAAAAGAATTCTCTAAGTCTTACAATTTTAATGAAATGTAAGAGAAGAAAGTATCTGAAAAACACTCTGGGAAAGGAAATAAGGAAACAATGAAGAAAGGAAGAGTTGAATTTCCACCCTATGATAATTGTGTAAGGAAGAACCCTAGTGCCAGTCTAAAAGGAAAAGGAGTATACTAAAATTTTGAAAAAAATTCATCTTGTTGGTGATTGTAAAGGGAAGATATATGATCCCAATGTTCAATGCTACAATTCAAGGGTGATTGGACATTATTCAAATGAATTTCCTAGGGGCCAAGGAATCTTATCTAAGAAAAGGCCATGGCAGCAAGGCCAAGCTTATGTGATCACCATTGCAGAGGGTGAAACTCTAAATAATGTGGTGGCAGGTAATTTAATATTTTCCATAATTCTAGAAAATGGTTTATTTGATTCTGGATCATCACATTGTTTCATATCTTCCCAATTTGCTATGAAAATTAGATATTTCCAATTTGATTTAACAAGGGAGTTGTTAGTAAAAAATCTTTATTGAAGTATCATTGTAACAATGTTTTGTGAATTGGTTCCCATCAGTGCATATAAATTTTCTTTATTCACTAATCTCATTGTCATATCCATGATGGAATTTGATACAATCATCGGTATTGATTGGCATTCAGACCATAATGCCAAAAAAATTTGTAATAAGAAGGAGGTTACAATTCTTGTTGATGGAATGAAATACCTAATGTTTAGAGTAGAAATTTTACCATATGATTATCATCTAGATCCACCCTAGTAGCTCTACTAAATTCAATTATTGGGGAGGAAGGGAATGAAATAACTATGGGTGAAGAATGCAATGTTAAAATAGAGGATATACCTATTGTGCAGGAATATAATGATGTGTTTCTAGAGGATTTACCTTGACATCCTCCAACATGAGAAATTGAGTTTTCCATTGACTTAATTCCTAGTTCAAGGCCCATATCAAAGACCACTTACAGAATGACCACTGTGGAATTATTGGAACTAATGAAACAACTTGAGGAATTATGTAATTAGGGATTTATTTTCCCTAGTGTTTCTACATGGGGATCCTCTATCTTTATTGTTATGATGAAAGAAAGATCTAGGAGGTTGTGCATTCACTTCAGGGAGATCAATGCTATAACAATAATGAACAAGTATCCCCTACCCCATAATGATGATTTATTCGACCAACTTCATGGAGCTAATTATTTTTCAATGAATTTCCTTCAATCGAGATATCATCAGTTATGTGTGAAGAAGGAAGACACTCTGAAAACAGAATATCGCACCAGGTAAAAGCATTACAACTTTACAGTAATGCCTTTTGGATTTACTAATTCACCCTTTTTCATAATGGATCTAATGAATTGAGTTTTCAAGGAATATCTTGAAGAATATGTTGTGATAATTATTGATGATATCATGGTATAATCTAAAAGGTATAAAGATCATGAAAATCACATGGGTATTATTCAAAAGACTCTTATAATAAATGAATTATATGGGATGTTTTGAATGTGTGAATTCTGGCATCAGGTGATATCTTTTTGTGGTCATATTCTCTCTTATGAAGGAATATATTTTGACCCTTAAATAACCAAGGTAATCCATGAATGGCTAGCACCGAAGTGTATAATTGAGGTTCACAGTCTTATTGGTTTAGCAAGATGTTATTGACGTTTCATCCTGAATTTTTCCCAGTTTGCTAACCCATTAACTAAGCTCACACGTAAAGGGGTTAAATTTGTTTGGGAAAATGAGTTTGAAGAATTTTTTGAAAAACTGAAGAGAAGATTCGCCAAACCACCTATCTTGTCTCTACCATAAAGGAACTATGGGTTTGTTATTTATAGTGATGCATAAAATAAAGGCCATGGATGTGTCGTTATGAAAAATGATAGAGTTATTGAATATGTATCATGATTGTTTAAAATTCATGAGAAAAACATTCCAACTTATGATCATGAGTTAGTAGCTATAATCATCACTCTGAAAATATGGAGACACTATCTATATGGTGAAAAATATGGGATTTATAATGATCAAAATAATTTGAAGTATATTTTATAACAAAAAATAACTAAAAATTAGGCAAAGGATATGGATAGAACTACTCAAGGATTGTGATTTCACAATACACTACCACCCAGGGAAGGAAAATAAGTTTGAAGATTATTTGAGCAGAATGGATTCTGGAATTTTAAACAAGATGAGAGGTGAAAGGGATTATATTTTTATGGATCTAGTAAAGAAGGATATGGGAATAACCATGGAATGTGAAACTTTAATATTTTTTAAATGGTTCCAAACCATCTATACTTGAAAGGAAAAAATTCTTAGACTGATGAGGAGAAGTTTCAAAAGAGTATTAAAGCAGTAAATGATGGGAGATTGAGTGAAATAATATATGAAGATGGAATTTTGAAATTTGGGAAGATACTTTGTGTTCACTATATTCCTAATCTAAAAAGGGAATTTTTGGATGATTCTCATTGTTCCTGTTTCTCTATACACCATGGGATCAGCATGATGTATAGTGATTTGAAGGAACATTTTTTGTGGGAAAACATGAAAAGGGATATGGCTGATTTTGTGCCATGATGTGTGGTTTTCAAAGAAGTGAAATCTGAAAGAAAACATCCTAGAGGAGTCATGAAACCACGTCCCATTCCTGAGTGGAAATGGGATGATATTATGATGGACTTTTTTCAGGGGCTACCAAAGACTCCTAGAAGGAATGATGCAATATGGTTTATTGTTGATCGTATTACCAAGTCAACACATTTTCATTCTATATGTGAAGATTTTGCACATGAACGTTTATTTATACTATATAATAATGATGTTTTAAGAGTTCATGGAGTACCCCTATCAATTGTTTCAGATCATTACCCCCATTTTACATCATGATTCTAAAAAAGCCTTCTGAAAGCCCTAGATATGGAACTTCGTTGGAGCACTGCCTACCACACTCAAACTGAAGGACTATTAGAACAGACTATTCAAATCATAGAAGACATGTTGAGATCTTTCTCACATGACTTTCAAGTTCTGTGGGATGAATATTTACCTCAGGTAGAATTTTCCCATAACAATAGCTTCCATTCAAGTATTAAAATGGGAAAATATGAAATGTTTTATGGAAAGATATGTTTCACACCAGCTTGTTGGGATGATGTTGGTAAAAAAACTTGTAGGCCCAGATCTTGTTATGGAAATGATGGAAACAGTGAAGGTTATCCAAAACCATATCTGAGAAGCTCAAAGTAGGAAAAAATTATATGCTGATAACCAAAGGATGGATTGGGAATTTCAGGTAGGAGATCATATTTTCTAGAGGGTATCTCCATGGGAGGGAGTTATACAATTTTCAAAGAAGGGTAAATCATGTCCCAGGTACATCGGACCTCCCGATATTCAATTACAAATTGTGGCTATAGCTTACCATTTGGAAATTCCACCAAGCCTCTCCAGAGTTCATGATGTGTTCCACGTATCACTATTTAGAAAATACATTCTTGACCCAACGCATGTACTCACCTATGATGAAATATAACTGGAACCTGATATGTCTTATTGTGAAGAGCTTGTAAAGATTCATGATACTAGAGATCAAGAGTTGAGAAACTAGGCAACTAATCTGTGAAAAGTTCTATTAAGAAACCAAAATATATAAGGGGAAACATGGGAACCACATGAACTTATGATGAAGAACTACCCAGATCATTTTGTGCAGTAGTATTCTTGAAATTTCTAGGATGAAATTATTTAAAGGATGGAAGAATGTAAGTCCCCATCCTTCCACAATACGTTTCATTTGGAATAATGCAAAAGCTTTCATTATATGTAACTTCGAGATTCTAACACACCATGATCAATCAAACTAGCCGTTATCAATAGTAATACCCGCTTTTTGAAATTTTTTAAATTTTATTTTTCAAAATGGACTTCATTTTTTTATTCGGAATATTGAAATTAGATAGGGTGAATTTTTGTTATTTTTATGAAAACTATCAATTTGTGATGAATAGTGAAACCAATCCATTATTGGTTTGAAATGACTTTTTATTTAAATAATTATTTATTTTACTTAAATTTATTTTAGGTCAAAATAGATACATAATACCTATATAAGTTCAAGTTAATTCATTGGTGTCATTTTATAAAAATTTTAGATATATAAAAATTTTATCGAAGTTTTTACCATCTTTTACCCACCATTTAAGATCATTTTAAAATTTGCATAAAACATAATTTTACCAATTATGTGTGTTGAATTTCCAAAATCATAAAGAAAAGTTTAATATCAGTAAGTCTTATGTGGTTCAATAAGATCATACTGTTTTTTATGAATAATAACTTTTGACTTTTATTTACCACAGTTAAAAGTGAATAGGGTAATTAAGGGTAAAAATGATATCATAATTACCCTTACAAATGTCCTAATTCTATTGGATAAGTATAAATCAACCAAAAACAACCTTAGTAATAAAATATGATCTTCTTTGGTCCACATGGATTAGATTATGGCATTTATTATTATTTTATTTTAAGATGAGTTAAAAGAGATAAGTTCATCATATAATAACTAAACCATTTTTAATATAGAGTTATAAATAAGATAAATTCAGCTATAAATATTAAATCGAAATATAAAATTATTTACTACTAAATAGAATTTTATTTATAATTTTTAGATATTAAATAATTTAATTTATTTATGACATAATGATGATGAAGTAATTATCTTATTAATGAATGATTAAAATAATTGATATTATAAATATCCAAATAAATGCAATTTGAGACTTTTTACGAATTAAACTAATTTTATAGTTTAATATGAAATGTTAGGATTTATTATATATATTTTTTCTAAGTAATCATGCTATTATGATTTTCCCAAAAACCAAATACTAAATAGTGTCAAAATTGACATAATAGAGTTGTTAAAAAATACTATATTATTAATTGATATAATATTCCTAAAAATCTGAAGTTCGGACAAATGACTTAGATATGGTTTTATATATTAATGATGAACCACTTTGGGTTCACATGGGCTATTATAGTATGTTTATTAACCATATAATATAAAAATATAGTGAGACATGGTAAATGTCAATCTATTTAACTAATAGTTAAATCTAAATGACATTGTTACTATGGTAACCTAAACCGGTCGAAAACCTATTGGTTGAGTGTTTTTCAACCCATACCCAAAATAGCTTCCAAATAATCATTCTAGTGCCATTAGAAACTGAAAATTATTATATTATAAAATAATATTTCATGCTTTTCCTAAAGTTAACCTCACATCTCTTATAAAAGGGTACTTCCACTTCTCTTTATTTCATACCTCCAAATCCATTTGCCTCAGCCAAACTCTAGAAAAATATCCTCAAAAAATTTCTCCCTTCAACTTAGAGGAATAAATTTGGTCTAAAATACAACATACAGATCCCCGTTGATTAAATCAATAGGAAGAACCTGAAGAAGTAAATATTTCATCACTTTTTTCAAGTTCATTTTTTCATCCACTTCCTCTGCCTTTGTGGCTTCCAATATAAAATAATAACACTAGTATCTTCTAGTTATTGTGATTTTTAAAAAAATTTACAACCATATTCATTATTCTATCCATCATATGAATGACAATGTCATCATACGTGAGTATGTACGACTTACCGTCTCCACGTCATGGTGTAGTTTGATATTCAAACACTAAACTATTTGGATGTGTATAATAATTAGTAATAATGATGAAAATAATAAATATAACTTTTCTGTGATTCTGTATATATGATATACTATCCAATTACATATGATTTATCTATCAATATAATGATATTTTCGCTTGTGTGTACGCATAGATTAACGTCTCCACGAACGTGTTTAGATTCATTCCCCATCATAATCATTCAAGAATAATTTTCATTTTATTATTATAAATTATGTTTGTAAACATATTATAATTCATTATATTAATCAAATACATCCCATTCATAACAAACATGGTTTACATAACCAAGCAGATAAAGGAGAATGAATCAGTTAACATCTAAAACGATGATACTACTGAAATATTATTAACAAAGAAATATTAGAGGAACAAATATGATATCATATTTTTGTATAAAGTTCTTGTATAATATAATAACAATGTTTTAACTATTATATATAAGATTAACATACCATCAACTATATAAAACTACAATGTAAGAGTTAATTACTCAATCTCTTTGTTATCCGACTATGTTTTTACATAAGCATCTACTGTGACCTCTTTATCATCCACATCTTTTTTTATTAAAAATGTATTTGAAAACATTTTTTTATTTACTAGACTATGGGTTAAATTCATTTATACCCTTATCCGACATTATATGTCTTTAATGGAATCTTTCCATCGTTTTCTAAATAATCTACTTTATTACCATTTCGAAAAAATTAAGGTAATAGTTTTTTTTATCTTATACAGCGGGTATGACTATTTTACGCCATTATAACATAATAAAAGCTTCCATTACAAGAATATAAGAAATTTTTCAAAATATATTTTTTATTTTATAATTATGTGACTCTTAAATAGTTTCAAAATCAAAAGATTTATTTCTTTCAAATAGTTTTCATTTCATCTATTTTAATATCTGTCAAAAAGATTTTAGACATGTTTGAAGTTGATTTATTATGGTAAAAATCTTCTATATTTTATTGATGGTTTTGTGATATGTATTACTATGGATGTTCTACTTTTAAACCACTCATCATTTAGGGTTAATGTATTGACATTTCATATGCTTGTTTTAATATGAATGTTTATGTTATGTTTCAACATTTTCAAATGAGTAATGTATAGGAAATAGTATGTGATGGGTGGTGCCCTCTATAGATCCTCGGTGCATCGGTTAGTCTCATGAGACAATTAGTCGTGGAATTTCCTGAGGCTTTTCCAAATTTTTTATATGGTTTTGGCCTAGGCCTAAATTATTTTTAGATGTCTTAGTTGAGGCCTTGAAAAGGTGTTACAGAATGTCTGATATTATATATTCCCTCATTATAAAAAAAATATTATGGTTTATGAGGTTATTCAACTAGTATAATACCCCTGACTATGTTTTATTATGGAATTATTTACTCAACTCATCTTCCTTCCATAAAGTGTTCATGATTATTATATGTAAAGGCATGTTTTTTTAATTATTCACTAATACTAATGTTTATGATATCTTTCGCTGCATTTCTTACCCTTACTAAGCATTTGATCTCACCCCTTTATTATGTTTTTTCCAAGGATATGAAGAAGTTAGTTATGAGTGACTTGCAGGCATAATCTAGGAGACTTGGATTTTTCTAATGGAACAAACTAGTTTTTTATTTCTTTTCAAGTTATAATGTTGAACTTATATATGTATCTTGTTTTCAATAAAACTAAACTGATCAGTCATTCGTGACATGATTCCTTGTATAATTCCTATTTTATGTAATAAAGCACCGACTCTGGGTAACTGGGGTCGGGGAGTTACATTGATCAACTAATGTTTTTTATCCTTGTTTTATTACCCTTACCGAAACTTTTATGCTCATCCCATGTTTTTGAAATCTTTTTCATTGGGAATAGGATGGTAATGGTAATAAAATATTTTATGAATATTTATATTAAGAACATAATTCATGTTTTATTTAAGGAGTTTTCTTGCTGTGTTAGAAAATTAGATAGAGTATAAGGGTCTACATTGTTCCCTTATAAATATAATAAACCGTTGAATCTCAAAACTCACCCCTCAAACCAATTCATAATAATAGAAATAATAAAAAAACAAAAAATTAAGCTCATACTCACTTATGGTGGTTTACTCAACATATGATTATACCCGATAAAAAAAATTATATCATTATATAATTTTAAATACTATATTGAAATAAAGTTTATATATCTCATTCGAATACATTAGTTTTATATGTTTGAATTTTTTTTCAACTACATGTTTTCCATGTATTAATACAAGCCTCCTAATATACCATTAGACATGATATTAAATTAGTGGTTTGTAATTAATCATCAATTAAAATATCAATATAATTAACTCATCTATTTTTTAGATTATAACATTTAACAAATTTAATTCATATTCTTTGTATAAAATTTTTGTTTCAAAAGTAATAATTACCCCACCCTTGATTTGTAGTTATAGTATTTTGTCTTTGAAACATTTTTGATAATGTTTAAAGTCCATTATTGCTGTAAAAAAATAACATATATGAAATTTAAATTTTGAAACATGTAGTGTATATTAAATCATAAATATTGTAAATTTATGTTGAATCCATTCTCCTCACTGATATTAATTAATGAATTATATATTTAATAAAATGTAAGGATAGAAAATACTATTTTGTGCATGATTTTAATATTTAAATAAACATTAAAAAACTATTTTATGGAACATTTATTTCAAAAGACATTATTCCCTTATAATAGCTTTCAAAATAGAACATATTGTATTGTCTTCCTCAATAAATGTACTTTATAAAAATTATTATAAAGGAAGAAACCTAGTAACCAAAATATCATAAAAAATGATTATATTTATTTGACACAAGGAACTATGTGGAGCTTCTATATATATGTTAAAAAATAATTTAGAAATAACTCCAACATAACTAAATTTAAAATATTTTTTTGTTTTAATTTTCTTTCAATAATCATTCCAAAAAACCTAAATTTTATACAATTTTTTTATTATTTTAATAAATTTTTCTACAAAAAAAATACAAAATCCAGTTTCATCTAATTTGTGAATAGGTATACTTTTTTATCACAATTTGTATCACTTAAATAGTACTTACCATAATGATTAATATAACAGCGAAGTGCATAATTTTTTTACAATACATGTTATGAAAAAATTTATTAAATGATATATGAATTGAAATGTTCCCTTAGGTATAGAACACATATTATATATAATATAATCCGTTATTAAATACATGAATTTTAAATTTTTATTTTTCAATTAAAGGATTGAAGTTATTTTCTTCAGATATACAGATTTTCTTGGTTGTGCCCCAAATATTTCATCTTTCATATAACTCATCATCACCATTAGTCCCAAAAAGAATTGTGTTTAGTATCATTTTAAAATAACCATATTCAAAATAATTGATAGATGAATATATAATTCATTATCATAAAAAGGAATAATTGAAAATATTATAATTACTAGGTTGTTTTTGTAGAAAATATGTTTTAATTTATATTACATTATAGGGATATGTTCTTTGTATCCTTAATTCAGTTCACTATTATGAATATGAATTTACCAATTTTTACTAAAATATTTTTATCATACAAGTTGTATTGGGAAAAGTGAAAAGGATTTTCGTACATTTGAAACCCCACTTATATTCACAGATTCCAAAATAATTAATATTGATATAAATAGGTTTTTGTCATCATTCTTATTTAATTAAACCAATTAACCAAAAAAATGACTCCACAATATTTAAATATACTATATTCACTACATTCCCCTTTATGGAATGTATATATACTATTTATGTATACATTATAATAAAATACTTCTATATTTGGTCTTTATCTTAACTAATATATATATTTAAAGATTTATTTATCATTTATTGTTATTTATTTCTTGATGTTTTCATGGAAGAACATAATAACATATTAGTTTTGCGTAATTGATATCCAAATTTTGGCCCTTATTAGATTCAAATTTCTTATAATGTCCTTATGAATTTGTCCACATGAAATAAAACCCTAAACTATTATTAATAACATAAAATTTATCTTGTATCCAACATATAATGGGTTTTCTAACAATATATATTACTTAGATTCATGAAATTCAATTTACCCATATTGATACACTTTTAGGAGACATTTGTTTTCCACTTTAGGTAGGCAATTTGTAAAAAATTGAATAACTTATTCTATTATGGGTGATAGATAATTAATTTTTCTTGTTAGAAATTATTTTTAATATAACCATCAATATTTATAATACAGTATTGAGAAGTATATATCCTTATGAAATGTATGGAAGAAAATAAGATATATCTGTTTCAAAATTTAAACCATAAAGTGATCCATAATATCCAAAAAAGTTGCAGGAATAATTGATGTAAAGTGATAGAAATTTCATTTTCCATTGTTAGAAAATTATATAGGTTTATAACTTGTTTGGATATTTTTATAATCCAACACATGGATAATTCTTTAACAAAAATTTAATATCCACTTATAATATTTGAATATCAAAATCCATAAAGTTTGGTGAATTTCATGTCACAAATATCCCCAGAGTACAAATAATAAAAATAATATAATTATTAAGGACATATAGCACAATCTAGAAAAATATAAATATTTTTTTATCATATGTATAATTTTAAATTACATAGGAATCTCTATATTAGGTCCAGTAATCATATAATGTGGGTAGATAAACACATCCATAAAAATATAAAATTAAATTCAACAAATCGAAATCAAAATTTGCATTTTTTTCATGTGTTATTGATTGAAATTACCATTATGTTTTTTCCAACAAAAAATACCTAAACAGACCACACTTACAAAGTGGAATAACTACTACATTTTATATTTAAAATAAAATTTTTGTTTAATATCATCCCATGTGATGCATCAATTCACTATCGTTGAACATATTAATAATTTTTTATATCAATAATCATTAATATTATAACTTCATAATAAACTCTCATCATCCATTTCACATTTCCATCCTATATTTATCTTCCTAAAAACAAATCTATGAGAATTGGTTTTTCAAAAATGTGAATTTCATGTGTGAGGTTTTCATACATATATATAAATAATTATAAAAGTAAAAACATATTTGAATTTTTTTCTGTAAGTACTTATGTTTACAAAAAATTATAGGCATCAATTTTTAGGATATAGTTCATTGTAGACTACAATTTTATATTTAAAGGAGTATAATGACTCATTGCATGTCCTTGTGATAAATATATATAAATTCCATTAAATTTTTCAAAAAATTATTATTAAATATAATGGATTTATATATGTAATATCAAAGTAAAAATATAGTCCAATCATCAATCAAAATTGATTCAAACATTATATTAATTGATTATAACATATTTATATAAATAAAATGAAATTATTTTGATTAATAATTATTTAAAAAACCAAACAAAAAATTTTGGTTTTTTATTGATTTTACTCAAAACCAATCCCAACAAATTTTTTCCCACAGTTAAACTACACATTTTTACATTCAGGTATTTACATATAATCCTTAATCCCCAAAAACAAATTGAAACTAGTATTATTTAAAAGTAATAACAATTACCATCTAATGGAATTCCAATGTATTTTATATGGAGTATAGTTTCATGTAATATAAAAAAACCCATTGATTGAAAAGAAGAAAATAATCAATTTTAACATTTTCAGAAAAATGGAAAATATATTTATAAGAAAACATAATCCAATAAATAGAAAATAAATTATAACTTACAATTATTAATTTTATTGAAAGACATATAACCTGAAAAAAGTTAAATAATAACATGTAACATTTTAATATCCAAAACAATTAATACATAAATAAATAAACCAACTCCATAAATAATAAAATTTACATATTTCTATGCTAATTATTTATAAACAGTCGAGTTTAAATGAAAAATAAATCTCCTAAATTAATTTTATATTATATATATTTATTCATACAATTAAACAATCTGGTATAAGAGTAAGAATGCCACTCTCATAAAATGCTTCCACTCATGTGAAACATTAATATAATTTTTTTATAATGTTTGGTAAATATATTCTCTGCATGCCTATCCAATGGTTGAAAGGTTTTATTTTTCACATATCCCAACACATAAATAAAGTACATCACTATACTACAACACATATGATTTCCCCTCACTATGGAATCTATCTAGTCAAAATGACATTATTTAACATCATATGCCTAGAACCACACTCATAGATACAGTTTTTAAAACCAACTAGGGCCCTTTCATCAATAATAACTCGTCTAATTAAAAGAATCCTTACAAATGGGTCAATACCATTAATAGAATCTTAAATATTAAATCCATGAAGCACATAAAGAGATGTAATTCTTACTATGTAATATTTATCTCAAGATCTAATAACTCTTGTGAGCTGATATTTCTCTCAAATATATGGGATCAAATGATAATAATGTTAATAGAGGGAGCTATGGGTATAAAATTCTCATTGAATTATATATATCCTATAAACTATACATAAATTAAAACTACAAGTAATATATTTATTTTATATAAGATTAAATCTATGCCCCAACACCATATGCGTGTGAATTTTCAAGAATAGGTATCAAATGTATCATGTAAAAATAAATAAGTATGATTGAAATTGAGGCACATCATAAGTGAATATTCCATTTAGGTTACCGAGGACTATAATTATCTCTTTATAAGAACCAAAACATTAATAGATAAATCAATTGTTAGGTACACCCATAAACCCAAGATAATACTTATATAAAATAACTAAATAAATATAATCATAAACGAAATGATATAGCCCACCCACTATATCCTAGAAGGAGAAATTCATGAAATAATTATAATATTATTTGAATTAAAATGCCTGTAAGATATCTCTACCATTAAAATTTTAAAATCAGCAAATAATCAATGAAGATAGGGGGAGATGGGGAAGGAGGAATTTTACATAGGCACTCCATGGGTCATGTTATGACACTCCTCTCTTTTAGTATGGAACCTTTATTAGGATGATATTGAAGAAATGTGTGACCCTCGATTCCATCCTCCAATAAGCCGGGTGTTGATGAGTAGAACCAAGGGTATAAAACATAGATATGGAAGTAATTACCTTAAAAATAAATACCAACATCAATTATTAAATACTAATAAAATTTATTTAATATAAAACAAACCCCAATCTCTAGGGCATGAAAATTCCATAAATTAAAAAGGACTCCAATATAAAATAACAATGTAAACCTCATACGGATCTGGTTTTGATAGGAATGTCAATCCTATTTCCCATAATGTCTGGATCAGTAACCGAACCCATATTATAAATATAAAAATAATATATATAGAGGGCTGGATTAAATGTATAACTATTATGATCCTTATAAAATATACATATTCAAATGTGGAAAAAGTAATTTAGTACCCCATGGAATAAACAGAAGACCCAACACTCACAATATAAGGCCTTTATCGGTCAATTTTTTATGCTAATACACCCAATATCACATCCAATTATAGTAATATATTGTTAAAATAATATATATCATGACAGTACACCACAAATACTTTTCCAAAAATTTGGTCACTCCCATTTACCTAATAGATAGGTCATGTGTTTTAATAACTTCCGTATTAACATATAATTAGAAACACATATTTTATCATAGAAAAAACAATATATAAAGAACCACTTATCATATCATCAAATCATTTTTTCAAATAAAATCCTCATTATAAAAGGGTAGTGTGGACATGAAACACATTAATCTTCCCCCCTCTTATTAATATGGAATACACCCACCATGTATCCATATCTTAACTACATCCATGTCAGTAAGAATATATATATTGTAACCATTATCCAATGGAGATCATATATATATATAACTATTTACTAGAGCTATACGGGCCCATGTATTATCTAAAATGAACAGTTGGAAAAGGATATAGTTGTCCATATATTTCCTCTATAACATGTTTGTTGGGGGAAACAGATAAAAACCAAGGCCATATGAAGAAATATTAAGTTATCTAACTCCATGGGTGTTGCATTAAAATAAATACAATGAACGTATCATGTGCATAATCTGCACAATCCAAACATAGTGATTTATACTAAATCATCACTCTGACACACATGAAGACCATCCCATAATTAGTACAAATCACTATCAACCACTTACATAAATATACCACAATCCAACCACCATATAAATAAAATATCAATATCATTATTTCTATTTTCACATTAAAATAATCAATACCATTTCCTAGATTTTGAACATTATAAAATTAACTTCCATAAATCACATATTAACAATATCTACCTTTATTTAATTCATTTATCAAAATTTAATATCCAAAGTATCATTAATAAAATTATTTATTAAACCAATTTATATTTCATTATTCATTATTATATAATAATTTACCTATTTACTATATATAAACATTTTTTATATTAATAAATTTCATTAAAAACTCAATGAAGATCAATTCTTGATTATCGGACATTGTTGAATTGATTATTTCAATCCATGATCCATTATTTATGGAAAATACATCACAACCTTACACTACCAACCTCATCATTATATTAACTACCACAAAAAAATCCAATATCCACCATTATAACCATTGTGCCCCCATTTTTCCCACAACAATCCATACCTCCACTACCATAACCATATAAAAAACTCTTCCACAACCATACAGTATAAACATATCATTATTCAAAACCACCCAAAAACACCAACCATTACTACTCTATCCACAATATGTAAGACCATAAATATATATAAAAATTATTTAACTCAGGGTATATTATGAAATTGTCCAATTTTTTGTTAATAATTCTTTCATATCTAACTAGAGATTTATGTTCAAAAACAAACACCACAATATTTTATTTCTCAAAAACCAATTTATTAGAATCCTTAATTGATTCATACATAATGATATGATTTTATAACAAATAGATATTAGCCTCACTAGACATCATATAATCATTTGTAAATAATTTAGGAAAAATTAAAACAAATTCATAAATATATAAGAAATATCATAGAATTCCATGAAGTATATATGGAGAACCATCAACCACTCAGTTTCCACTGGTCTTGTTCATTATCATATTAGGTTATCCCAATGATCAATCCATAGGAAATAAAATCATGATAATTACACCTTTTTAACTTAATATAAATGGATAAGTCTCAAATCCAATAACTCAATTAGAAACATTAAAATAAAATTCATGGGATAAGAACGAAATGCCAAAAAAACACCACAAGACATACACAGATCAATCACAAGACTTATATAATACTATTACTAATTGAATACACAAAAAATGATTCTGAACCCAAATATTTATTACTATCATAGAATCCCAAAAAAAATAAGAAGAAGATAATACTAAAGAAGAATGGAAGTATTCACCAAGGAGTATAAAGAGTTGATTTCCTAAAGAACACCATAAAACCAATTCAACAGATTGTTAATGATCTCTATATATGATTATTTGACCCCAATTATTTTATGAGATCATTGGGAAATAAGAATTTATTCATGAAAAGACTTGAATTTAATGTAAAATTTAGGATTCATTCCACGGTAGGGATATCAAAACCATAATTATACCCTAATATGGAAACCATGGAGTCTTACCTCAATAAATTTAAGAGTCAATCCAGATAGAAATTAATATTAATAACAAGGTTCATGGAATAAACAAAACCACCATTCCATGACACTTGAAATATAATGAAGCATGACATTATCTTCAACCTCCTTCCTCTAACCAAAGGACCCAAAAACCTATCCATAGTGTATTGGAAGGAAATGTTTCATAAATATCAAATAAATACTACATAGAAAAATAATCACACAATTCCTTACTGATAAATAATACAATTTATGTTTAAATACCTCTATTAAATGAAATCATAAGAGGCACAAATATAATTAACCTGAAACACCTCAAGACATTCATACTGTAATAAACATTAAATCACTAAAAAATAAGTTTCAAAATGGATTGAGATAATGAAAGTTCATCTGTAACTCACCATACCACATATACACATCCAAGACACTATACATACATAAAACATGAATAAAAGGAATGGAATTCCAATGTAATGCCTCCTCCTATTTATCATAAATCTCAACTAGATACTCAATGAATGATGAATAATTATATGTATTAACATTTCCCAAATAAATTAGATGAGATGCATCATGACGATATTATTGAAGCTTTGACACATGGAAGACACATGGAATCTGATCTAACTCCGGGGTAAGGATTGACTAGTAAATTAATTTACCAATACACTCAAGAACATAAAAATTACTTATGAAAAACATATATAAATTTTTTTAATGATCAATGCTCTAACATCCATAATGTGAAGAAACATTTAAGAACACATGATCACTGATCTAAAAATATAGATGTCACAACCAATAATATTTATAAGAATTTCGATGGTTATATTAAACATTTATATTTTTATAAAACATCTACACGTTCTCAATAGTGTCTAGCATAATTTTATAACAAAAGACCATTGAAAATATAACCATTTTACAGAATAATCAAGACCTATAATTATATCCGAAAAAATCAGGAATGAATATATGTTAGTGGGTGAGTAATAGATATTGGTATAGGAAAACAAAACCAAGGGTGGCTGCTTAGTATTAGATCTTCTAAAATTCAAGATGCATGAATTCAATATATATGTATTCGTATGGATATAATACTCAATCTAACAAAATATATACTGATTTAATGAACTAATAAGGCTAATATGAGAGGAAAAAAGAACAATGATGACATCCCTATACATGTGATAAAAAATGTAGATCCCAATCAAATATGGTAGTCCTTATAACCTAATGATGATAAAAAAACTATCCCACCTAATGCCTCGCCAAAATATTTACTTCACTAGACTACATAATAACAATGAAATGAGTACAATTAAATAACTAAATTATGTTCTCCCATATAGAATCATATTCAGCAGGATATTTTGAAAAAATATTGATAATATCTATAATGAGGTCATACTACATATACTTGGGGATATATACTGTATAAAACCAACCTCTTGGAACATGACTAAATTATTTTACCTACTAACAGTTTGTGTACCATGATATGATTAATTCCAGTGATTATTTCATCCTTGGACAATAAAAATTACTCATCATTTCATAGTAAAAATGGATATACCAATATGAACCACTAATGGTGACCTATGAAACTCATAAAGAATAATATATTATATTTAGAATGAAATTAATAAATTACCTTAGAGAAACATATGTCTTTTATCATCCTCATAAAACCCTCAAGAATATTTATATTGTAGCACATATATTGTAAAACCTATACCTACGAGTATTCACACTGAGACTCTTCAATCTGTTTCCTCAAGGATGACTCCATTTTCATATGATAGATATAGCCTAGAACATCATAAATCACCTTGTCTTGATAATTCACCATATGGTCCTCCATCAATATCAACCTATCCCCATACTCTAAAAAAGTAGCCATGAATCTTCATATTCATTGTAATAAACACAAGCCCTTTTGAAGGGGTATTAATGATTTGAAATTCATAGACCTACACAAACACTATCCTCCACTACGATCATTCATTTTAATAACATCAAGAGAAGATATATGTAAATATTTTGGGATATGTGATGACTATAATGAATTCACCAATAAGGTAATTCTGCTATAACATGAAGGGAAACCCCACAACTGTTAACTCAATATCATGTGTAGAATATTAGAAATTGTGAGGACGTACCTTCATAGAAAAATATAAGATCATTAACCTATAAATCATTAAAATAAATCCAAATAGAAGATAATAAGAATAAAAAAAATTAACATTATTCATTCCTCTAGAAATTATATATTTTGAGAAGTAGTAAATATCACCATTAAGATTCCAAAAAGTCTCCAAACACATAATATTTTCAAAATACCTAGTCCATATTTATGATGGGAATAAATGTGGTGTAAATGTGAGTGAAATGAGTCATTTACCATGGATAATATCCTATGATATTGGGGAATAACAAACCCTCTACAATATTCTTTCATGAGGATCAAGAAAAAACCACATCAACCATTAATGTATAAGCCACTAATCCATAATAATACAACGCATAGATAATTAAATGAACCATACATGTCCCAAATTTACACTTTGAAATCTTACCTTATAGTATTACTAGTGTAATTGGGAATGAATTTGTATAGGATCATCTATAATGACACAAATATTCATTAATGGAAATCCCTCTTGATCTAATTAAATGTCACTTTATGTAAAATATTTTTATAAAATGTCAACATAATGGTTTTATGTTTTTGGATTTTAAAAATATTATTATGAATTGTGACAGTTTCTATCATAGCCATTGAATAGTGATAACATTATTATTAAATATATAAGGCTTTAACAAATAAAATTTACTTTGAAAATGGAATCGATGGCCTCATTCAGTATACGTGCCCCATAAAAATCCCATTTGTCAGTGCTAGGAAAGGAGGTGGTATCATTGGGATTCTCTGTTGATCAATCCCAATCCGAACATGAATACGTTATGCTCAAGTAGGGGCGCCTCCGAGAGAATAGGAATTTGATCGAGATTACCAATCGAGCAATGTTATCCGAGCCACCCCAAGATTCTATCACCATCACACACCGTACTATTCGGTCTTATGTGGGTGTTATAAGGGGTTATATAACATGAAAACAACACTAAGGTTATGTACATTATTTTTATAACATAATAATGAATATACATTCATTTTATTATTCTTACCTTCTAAATATTTCTAAAAGCTAAAATAGTATTATTAGTTAAAGTTCAACTAAGAAATCTATTTTGATGAATTAATGGATTGTTTAATTAAATAATATTTTAATAAAATATTATATTTATTAATAAATTAATATTTATTATGTTTAAGTGATTGTATATTTTTATGAATACAATTGTAATTTGTATTAATATTTGAAAGTCATTTTTGTCAAAATCTATGAATTCTAGAGAAATGTTTGTTTTTATTTTAAAAATTAATATTAACATATTTTGAAAATTATTTTGATTAAATGAATATTATTTCTGGAATCAAGACGTTAAAATTATCCAATGGTGAATTTTTCTTAATTATACGAGACAGTCCAATTTTTGGGTAAAAATTTAATATCGTTTAAATATATAATTTATTTTATGACATCATAATGACAGAATTTTTAGGTAATATTAAACTATAAACCTTATTTTAAACCAATATATGTTTTAACATAAATATAATTTGATTTTGGGTTTGTTTCATTATTTTACAAAGCTTTAATGGACCCTTCAGGACTTATTAAACATTTTTCCTTTTTAAATTGTTTTCCTTGGGAGTGTGACTGACCTCAACATCAGAAACACATTATTTTAAGAAGTTCAGATGTTGGCCATATAAAATATGGTTTTCCACTTCCTTTTTAAAAAACCATGGGCAAATAACATGGGCTGGTATGTGGTTTGCATTAGTTTAATGTGAGGTATCCCAAACCTAAATAATAAATAATTCCTTCACCTTTCCTAAATAAACACGCCGAAACTCCAACTTACACCTCCATCAAATCCTTTGGAGTCTTCCATCCTCTTCTATCATATCTCTAGAATCCTCCCAAGGTGCCTAAACCTCCCATGAAACCTCTCTCAAGCCTCTCTCAAGCCTTTGGAATCACATTTCCATCTAAGGGGTTTTCTTCATTACTCATTTTTTTCCAGTATTCTTTAAATTGTTATGCTATTTTAATTTCAATTATAAATGTTGGGGTATGGTTTAACACCTCCCAATATGGGCCTATTTATGTTTTAATGATGGGATACCCCATTATCTCTCATTAAATGCCTCCCTTGTACACCCATTACTATGCTGAAATTCCAAGTGGAATTTCTCTCTCCTCATTTACTTTCATGAAATTATTTTGTAACATGAATCTAAATTACATTACATTTGATTGGACATGTATCTATATGAAAACCTACTATAAATGTCATGTAAATATTCTAAGACACCCCTTTCTTTCTCATCAACCATTTTTATGAGTACTTATGTCATGCCGTTATGCTGCTGAAATTGCACTGCGCTTTTCCAAGCCAAAGTCATTTGGTAGTGAATACCATGCCCATTTCTCTATCGAAGGTATTCACCATTATGCATATTTACATATTGTTTAAAAAGTTTCATGTATGTATTCCACATTTTATTATCATGTAATAAAATATTATGTTGATTGATTCAATGTTTTATGATCTATGTGGCACACTTATGCATGAAATGAAATGTTTAAGAAGGGTGCCCCCTTATAGCGCTCCAATGCATTTAGTAAAGTATAGTATCATGATACATCATGTTAAATGGGTGTTTACTGATGATAATTCAATTTAAACGAGGGATTACTCATTATTCATGTGAAATGATGGTTTACTCATGCTTTATGTGCAATTATCCTTGGCTCAGTATAATTACATGTTAAGTGTTGTTGCCACATTTCCATGTTATGAATATCATGCTTTATCATGCCTTTTTTATTCTTCTCTTGTTCTCTTATTATATGACTATTTTCTAACATGAATTTTATTCCTCATGTTATTCCATTATTATTCCATTACTGGGCTTTATAGATCACTATTTTCTTATGCATGACCTCAGGTTATCCCAAGTAATTCTAAGTACGAGGGAATGTAGTGGTCATGTAGAAGAAGTTTTCAAAAAAAATGTTTTATTTAAATTTAAAATTGTTATTTAATAATCCTAAACACTAAAGACACTATACATATAGATCTTATATGTTGTATCATGGGATGTTTAGGTAATAAATTATGTTTAATTGTGTAATAAAAAAGAAGGGTTGTAATTATTGGTATTAGAGGATAGGATTAGTTATTGTTCGGATTAGGATTATAAAACCCTTGTAAATACTTAGAGACAATTCCATGTATAATAAAAACATACATAAGTTTTTGTGAGTACTGAGTAAGTGGTTTTTCAAGAAAATACATCCATGTCTAGATATAAGCGGGTAGAGGAGGCTCTAGCACAGATGTATCCTAGGGGTAAAACACGAAAACACCGCTTTGAGCTAGAATCAAAGGGTAACTGGTGCACGACAATGAGCCTTGCTTCACTGTTGGTTACAACCCTCCCTAGGGTTATGTTTTGGTAAATTCAGAAGCTTAGTATGAACCATTATTAAGGGACTAAAAAATGACTTAAGAATATGTGTTAGAAAGTAGATCATGGATTACATAGACTGAAGCCAATATATTCTTATGATAATGAAATAAATGTTATTTAGAAGACATCAATTTTGTCCTTGTATTACCCTTTATTTGTTACCCCTAACATTTATTTTATTCTAGCGAATGGCATGTAATAGGAGGACTCGAGCTAACAATCGATTTGAAGATCAATGTGATCACAGTACTAATGAGATTCCCAATCCAATAGGAATGGGAATCACGAACTTTGTTACACATATCACTCAACTAAATCATGATTTGAATAGAAACATGGGTCTATAGGAATGTTCAACACCACCAATGAAATAATAAAAAGCTATCAAGAGATTCACGAGACAAAGGCCTCTTACATTTAATGGATCATATGAAACCTCAATCGGTGAACAATTGATCAACTCAAATGAAAATATCTTCTCCATCCTTCAATGTTATGAACAAGAGAAGGTTCTCCTAGATGCTTACTATATGGAGGGGGAAGATAATCAATGGTAGAAGTTGATCAAAAATATGAAGCATGAATAGGATATCGTGGCATTGGAATGGAATGATTTCTAGAATATTTTTGTTGATAAAAATTTATGCACACCCTCCAGCTTAAGATGGAAAGGGACTTCCATTACCTGAAGCAAAATGATGGAGAATATGATGGAGTGTATGAGGAAAAATTCATAAGGCCTTCACGATATTCTTTTGGCTTTGTCGTTACCCTTGATTAAATGGTTGACCGCTTCTTTGGTGGGCTGAAATCTAGCCTTTGGAAAGCACTGGAGATCCGTGATTTCGACAACTATGAGGAAATTTTATGATGTGCCCTCAGGGTTAAAATGTAGATCGGAAAATCTCAGGGGTATCATGGGTATAAGAAGCATAAGGTGTAATTCAATGCTGGACGTCCAATGGATAAAACCAACTGTGCTAAGAAGATATAGCACCCCACTTGCCAAAAGTGTGGAAAGAAGAACCCCGGAAATTTCCTAAAGGGCACGAGGAAATGCTACAGGGGTGGAAGAGAAGGGAACCCGGTTATTGATTGTTGGAAAGAAAGACCTCCGGCTACGATAGAGGATAGGAACGCTCCGTTTGAACCTCAACGCATGGTACATTTCTACAACTGCAAAGAAACATGGCATCATGGAAATCATTTCCCTAAGCCAAGAGTTTTTTTAGGCAACCAACAACCTCCAAGGCAAAAAGGGAAAGATTTTTCCATCACTACTGCCAAAGTGAACCCCGAAAATGAAGTGGTGACATGTACCCTAGTTATTCCTTCAATAATAGCAAACATGTATTTTGATTCAGGTTCTACGCATTCTTTTATATCTGTAAATTTTAGAAGAATAATCCCATCACCACCACAAATCATTGAAGTGAATATGTCGGTGAGTACGGAAAATAGGGTAATCATTGCATCCCATGAATAAAACTCCTCCCCTGTCATAATCCGCGGATTGAACTCCCTGGAGAACCACATCATACTCCATATAGTGGAATTTTATGAAATTAATGGAATGGATTGGATTTCTATATATAGAGCCAACATAACTTTTCATGAGGGGGAAATCACTCTCTATGTAGAGAATTGACCCCCAATTATTTACAAGTATAAGGGGGAAGATGAGTCTTCTTTAGATCCATCATATCAAGAGTGGATATTAATACCCCATGAGAACATGTATCTGGCTCAGATCATTGAGTCAAACAAGTCAACCATCATAGAATACATGCCTTTTGTGAAGGGAATTTCCTAATGTGATTCCTAAGTAATTTTCTAGTCTTCCTACTAGAAGAGATGTTGAATTCTCAACTGATCATATACATGGGGCATTTCCAATATCCAAGCCTCCTTATAGAATATATTTTTTGGAGCTTGAGGAGCTGAAGAAACAACTATATGAGAATCAGGATAAATGTATTTTATGCCCATGTGCTTTACCATGGGGTGAACCAGTCCTCTTCGTCAAGAAGATGGATGTGTCAATGTTCCTTTGCATCGATTATCATGATCTCAAAAAAATATTGATAAAGAACATGTATCCTCTCCTATTAATTGATAAATTGTTTGATCAGCAGGATGGAGCACAATAATTCTCCATGGTGGATTTACGGTTAGGATATTATCAAGTAAGGGCGAAGAAGGAAGATATCCCCAAGGCTGCTTTTTATACCAGATACAATCACTATGTCTTCAAAGTAATTCCTTTCAGACTCACTAATGCTCTAGAAATATTCATGGATTTGATGAATAGTGTCTTAATTGAATACCCTGACAAAATTGTGGTAGTCTTTATAGATGATATTTTTATATACTCTAAAAACAAAGGAGGATCACAAGGAGAATCTATGTACTGTACTAGAGACCATGCGGAAGATGAAGCTCTATGAAAAGTACAACAACTGTGATTTCTAGTTGAAGGAGGTCCCATTCTTAGGGAATTTCATCACAAGCAATGGGATATCTGTGGATCCCTCAAAAACATATTCAATTGGGGGATTGCTGAGGCCAACATCATTAAAAGATATTCATAGTTTTTTGGGGTTATGTGGATATTATCGATGATTTTTGAGAAATATCCCATGATTTTCCAACTCTCTTACCATGATAAATCGGAAGGGAGTAATATTTTCATGGAGTGATGACTATGAAGAAAGCTTCAAGGAGTTGAAAAGAATTCTTATCATTGTGCCCGAGCTCACATTACCCACAAGTGGAGAACTTTTTTTGGTATTTAGTGATTCTTCAATGAAGGGCCTGGGATGTGTGTTTATGAAAAATGACCAAGTAATTGCCTATGCTTCAAGGAAATTGAAAGTTCATGTATAGAACTATCCAACACATGACCTCGTGTTGGCTGTAGTGATCTTCCCTTTAAAAATTTGGCAGCATTATCTCTTTGGGGAGAAGTGTGAAATATATACAGACCACAAAATACTCAAGTATATATTCACAGAGAAAGAGTTGAACATGTTCCAACATAGATGGATAGAGCTGATCAATGAATATGACTACTCAATCCATTACCACCCTATGAATGTGGACAAGGTGGATGATGCCCTAAGTATAAAGACGATGTGATTATATCATTGATGAGAATTGAAAAGGATCCAATCTTCGTAGATTCGATGAAGATGGACATGGGAATCATAATGAATGGAACATCATTAATCCTTTAACAAATTATTTCTCAACCATAAATTTTTCAAAGGTTAAAGGTTGATCAAAAGGATGTTGTGGGATTCAGAAAAAAATGGAAGCTATTGGAAAAGGGACACCCTTAGAGGTTAATGCTAACGAAGAAGGAATTATGAGATTTGGGAAAATACTTTACGTTCCATCAAGTCTGTAGTTGAAGATTTAACTTTTAGATGATGCACATAGTTCATATTTGCCTATTCACAAAGGAAACACAAAGATGTATTTAGATCTCTGAGAAATTATTGGCGGGATAATATGATGTTCGAGATCATAGAATATAAATCAATGTGCCCGGTGTGTCAGTAGGTGATGGCAGAGAGGCAGATGTCTAAGGGGATGATGAAACCATTGCCCATTGAAAAATGAAAATGGGTGAACATCACAATAAAATTTTTAACTAGACTTCCGAAGACATCCAAAGGAAACAATGTGATCTGGGTTGTTGTGGATTACCTTACAAAGGCAGTACACTTCATTGAAATACAAGAGGATTTATCATAGGATCAACTGGCACATATATATATCGGGGAAGTTGTAAGGAATTATGTAGTACCATTATCTATTGTGTTTGACTGAGATCCAAGGTTCACCAATAAGTTTTGGATGAGTCTTCAACAAGCTATGAATACTGAACTGAACTTCATTATGGCCTATCATCCTCAAACTGATGGCCAATCCAAGCGGACTATCTAAACACATGAGGACATGTTGAGAGGATTCTCTATTAACATTAAAGGAGGACGAGATCAATATTTTACTCTAGTTGAGTTATATTATAGTAATAGTTTCCACTCGATCATCCAAATGACAACATATGAATACCGTTATGGGAAATGGTGAATAACACCAACGTGTTGGTATGAGGTCCTTTAGCATAAGATGCTTGGACCAGAAATGGTCGATGAAATGGTAGAGAAAGTGAAAACCACTCAATAGCATATGAAGGTAGCACACATTCAACAGTAGTGTTATGCAGATAACCGTCAATGAGACCTTGATTCTAATGTTCCAGAGATGTTATTTATATGTATATCTTTGTCGAGGAAGGTCATGAGGTTTGGAAATAAAGGGATGTTATGTCCACGGTACATCTCCCCTTCGAGATTCATGATCGTGTCAGGGTTTTGGCCTATCAACTAGCACTTCTACCGACTATTTCCAAAGTACATGATGTCTTTCATGTATCCTTCTTAAGGAAGTACATACCGGACCCTTCACATGTACTCTTTTCAGAGGTGGTACAATTAGATTATGATAATTCTTATGAAGAACTGCAGTGAATATCATAGATCATAGAAAAAAAATTGTATGAAATAAGATAATACCCCTCATCAAGGTGTTATGGAGAAACCACATGTTTGATGATGCAGTGTGGGAATCAGAGGAAATGATGAAGCAGAGTTACCCACATATGTTTTAGTGCGTGAAACGGAAACTTCAAAGGTGTAATTTCTTAAGGGGGAGGATTGTAATGACCCAAAACATCATTAATTGAAATCCCTCTTGATCTAATTAATTGTCTCTCTATATAAGATTTTTATATAAAATGTAATATTCATTGGTTTTTGGTTTTTGGTTTTTAAAAATACAGTTAATAATTGTGAACATTGCTAATATAGATGTTGAAAAGTGATCACATGATTAGTACAAATATAAGGTTTTAACAAATCAGAATTACTCTAACAAAGGATGTGATGGCCTTATCCCATAGATGTGCCCCATAAGAAGCCCATTTGTCATATCTCTAAAAGGAGGTAGTGTCATGGGGATTTGGTCGTTACCAACACCAAGTCGAACATGAAAATGTGAAGCTCGAGCGGGACCGCCTACGAGAGAATTTGAAGTTGATAGAGATTACCACCCGAGCAATGTTATCCGAGCCCCCCCCCCCCCCAAGAGTCTATCACCATCACACACCTTACTGTTTAGTCTTATGATTATGTTATAAGGGGTTATGTAACAAGACATTAGCACTATGGTTATGTACATTATTATGTATATAATAATGAATATACATTAATTTTATTATTGTTACCTTTTAAAGTTTTTTAAAGATCAAATATTTTATTATTTAAAGTTCAACTAAGAAATCTATTTAGATGAATTAATGTATTTTTGAATTAAATAAAATTTTAATAAAATATTATTATTATTATTAAATTAATATTTATTATAAATAAATGATCATATAATTTTATGAATGTAATTGTAATTTTTATTACGGTTTGAAATCCATTTTTGTCAAAACCCATGAATTTTCGATAAATGTCGGGTTTTATTTTAAAAGTGAAAACTAAAATAGTTATAAAATTATTTAGATTAAATTATTCTCCTTTCTGGAATCAGGTTGTTGAAATTATCGAACGGTGAAATTTTCATAATTTCCTAAGGTAGTCAAATTTTTGGTTAAAAATTAAATGCGGTTTTAATATATAATGTGTTTGATGATATCATAATGACCCAATAGTGATGAAATAAAATACTATAAACCATATTTTCGGCCAATATATGTTTTACCGTTAAAATAGTGAGAATTTTGGTTTTTTGGATTTATTTTACAAAGATTTAGTGGACCATTCAAGTATTATTGAACATTTTGTCTTTTTAAATTTTTTTCATTGGGAGTCTGACTCACCTCCACATAAGCACCACCAATATTTTATGAAGTTAAGTCTTTGGGCTCAAAAAATATATTTTTTCATTTCCTTTTCCAAAAAACCATGGATAGAAACCATTGGATGGTTTGTGGATTGGATTAGTTTAATGTGAGGTGTCCCAAACCAAAATAATAAACAATTCTCTCACCTTTCCTATATAAACCCAACCAAACTCACACATAATCCTAAATAAAAGCGTTTTGAGATTGAACAACCTCTGATATCAACTCTCTAGAATCCTCCAAAGGTGCCCCAAGCTCCAATTAAGCCTCTCTCAAGCCTCTCTCAAGCCATTGGAAGCACACTTCCAAGTAAGGTTTTTTCTTCCTTTCTCATTTTTTCCAATATTCATTAAAATGATATGCCATTTTAATTTCAATTATAAATGTTGGGGTATGGTTTTACACCTTTCCCATACTTCCAAATTCATTTTTTAATGATGGGACACCCCTTTCTCTCTCATTAAATTCCTCCCTTGTACACCAGTTACAATGTTAAAATTCTGAAAGAAATTTCTCTCTCCTCGTTTACATTCAAGCAATTATATTGTATCATTAATCTAAATTTCATTACATTTTTTCTGACATGTATCTATATGACCACCCTACATTCAGTGTCATGAAAACATACTGAGACAACCATTTCTCTCTCATCATCAATTTTTATGAGTACTTATGTCACGCCGTTATGCTGCCAAAATTGCACCACACTTTTCCAAGAAAATGTCAGTGTGTAGTGATACCATACCCATTTCGCTATCAAGGGTATTCACGTTTATGCACATTTACATATTGTTTAAAGTGTTTTAGGTATGTATTACACATTAATTTATCATTTAATAAATGATTATTTTTAATGATTCAATATTTTATGATACATGTGGCACACTTATGGATGAAATGAAATGTTTAATAAAGGTGTGCCCTTATAGTGATCCAATGAATTGGGAAAATTATAGTATCACGATACGTCATGTTTAATGGGTGTTTACTCATTATAATTCAAGTGAAACTAGGGGTTACTTTTGCTTCATGTTCCATGAGGGTTTACACATGCTCCATGTGTAATGAGCCTTGGCTCATGCTAATTCCATGTTAAGTGTTGTTGCCACATTTCAATGTTATGATAATCATGATTTATAATGACTTTATGTTTATGATTATCTTGTGATATATTGATAAGCCTATTTTATAACACGTATTGTATTCCTCATGCTATTACATGATTATTCCTTTACTAGGCTTACATCTCATCTATTTCTTATGCATGTCCTCAGGTTATCCCATTCAATGGTAAGTACGTGGGAATTTAGTGGTCATGTAAAGTATGTTTTCAATAAAGATTAAATATTTCCTATTTTAAGTTGTTATGTAATGGTTCTATTCCCCAAAGACAATATAACTCTTGAAAATCTATGATGTATCAAGTTAATTTTATTTAATAAATTATCTTTAATTTTGTAATAAAAAGCAGGGTTGTCATATCATCAGTGTCCACCTATAACATTGAGTAAATGATTATTTCTTCAATAAATAATACCAATAACTGATTAATGAAATCATGAAATATTGATTTTTTGATTCCCAGGAAAAAGTCATTGAATTTTTGACATGGAAAGACATTAAAAAATTATAATTTCCTATAATGACACGTAAAATAAACCTTCATGGTATCCTTATCATTTTTCCCTCATCTGTTTATTTCTAAACCATAGATCAATCATAAAAAATTTGATATCACCCTTTAACAAATTGAGATAACCTATATCCCTAGAATGAGAATAATGGTTATTGAATGTCACATAGTGCGACCATTGGTACTCTACGTATAACCTCAAATTTATATCTTCATTCATTGTGAATTACACTAATGTACACCATAGGGACAAATAAACCTGATGAAATAACTCTATATAAAATCATCATTAAAAATAACCAAATCAATTAAATCAAAAGGGATATATTAATAAAAGGTCACCAATATCAGAGAGAAAAAATGCTTAAAATCTATCCTAAAATATATATCATGTTGAAGGGTATGGGCCAAAATATTATTATGAAATAAAAATTTAAAACTAATAAAAAAACAATAAAAAATAATTATATATGAATTCCAAAAAAATAACTCCATCATATATGAAGATAAGTCCAAAAGACATCAGTTTCCCATTTGAAATTCATTCTCGGCATTAAACATTTCACATTTTCATTCTACATCATGTAACAATACTACCATATATAAGAAATATATTCCACATATTTAGAGATAAATTAATCCATGATACATTATATACAACATGATTAGATACTACATTGACTGATTCTTCCCCATAATCATCTCACAACCATTTCGTATATCAATAATGTGATACTATCCACTCACTGGTGTACTCAACCATAGAGAACCCAGAATCATCTTCCTATTAAGTTAAAAATCATAGAAAAAGGTTGGTAAAATAAAGGAATGTAATTATATATAATAAAACATTGATAAGATCAATGTAAAAAATTAATAAGATGTTTCCTCAGATGACCATGATCCCATCTAGTTATGGTATCTCCATAGAATGCAACAGACCAGGTATTTGACATTTAACTTATTGGAATAAATTATTTCCCCTATTAGGAAATTTTTTGTTATTATATACATTGTTATTAGAAAAATTAAATGTATATATTCTACCAAATCAAAATCTAAATAAAATATTGAAATCACATTGGTTCATCAATTGGTAATTCCTAGGAGGAAACTACTAGTTGGGATTAACCAGAAGAAAACCACCCATCTCTCACAAACCACTAATAATATTTTAAAACTAAAACTTCGTATGTCTATGATATCCAAAAAAAATAAATTTTAAATAGAGATCATATTACATAAAAATTAATCATATCTAAATAAAGGTAAAAACATAAACAAGACAAATTCTACATCATTCTAAAAGTTGAATAATTTGACATATGAGAACGTAGATCCACAAAATAATCCAAATAATATATAATAACTTCCCTCTTGATAATATAAAGGATAATTAAGAATTATATCAATCACCACACCCTTATTTAGTGTTATACACCAAGATTTTATAAGTGGAACATCATATTCGATAGAATATATGACACACAACATCGATCTTAAATGACCCCTGAAATAAATATTAATATATGACCATTATAACCTAGGATTAATATTCGAATTTATGGATAAGATAATATAATTTATGAATAATGTATGATATAAAAAAGTGTAACTTATATTCATTTGTTGTAAAATTATTATAAATAAAAATATAAAGCATTTGAATTTAAATAAAATGTTTTGATGAAAAAGAATTTTTATGAGGGCACTGTGTTTTTTATTTAATTAATTATACTAATAAATATTGGTGAATTATATTAATTAAATTAATAGATTATATATTAAATAGAAATTTATCATTAATAAAATAATTTTCTAGGCATGAGATAAGAATAGATAAGTTGTATGATTCAAATATCTGTTCTTTCTAATAATTGGGTTCATCACATTTTTGTGAAGATATATCAAAATTAAAATTTACGAATATTAGAAAATTATTTTCATAAATCCCAATTAAAAAATTATCTTCAGGATATTTTTGTAAAACATTATGTAATTAATATTTTTTTGATGAATAGAGAAATTATTTTTATTGAATCCTTCATTTTTATTTAATGTTTTTAAATAGTAAAAACATGTATAAAATTATTTTCAAATTTAAAGTCTTTCAATTATATTAAAATAAAAACAATTAGTTCATTTAAGTAAACTATATGTTCAAATTTAATATAAATACATTTTTTTACTACTAACGAATATTTATTTTGGAAAACCTTTTTTCATGTCTACGTGATTAAATATAAATTAAATTATACAACTTCTATGAATTTAAATTTAGATAATTGATTCAATATTTTTAATAATAATGATTATTCTTATATTATAATTTGATCTTAATATATTGGTATTAATGAATATTAATAATTTAAAAAAATCAATTACCATGATTTAGGTTTAAAAGAGTTTTCAATGGGGTTATGCTAACCTGATATGGGTTATATTGGCCAAAATTTTCCCAATTATTATTTAATTTACATATAAATTCCTTATAAAAAATTTGATTTATAATGTGGCATTTGAATCTTTTTTATTGTGAAAAACATTGTTTAATTTAATCTTTTCAAAAAATCAATGTGTCTCATTTCCTAAACTAATAAAATGAAATCCACTATCCTCTCATATTCAAACAACATAAATAATTGGGATTAATCAATAAGAACCCAAATATTGTTATTTATAGCCTTCTCCATGAACTATGGTCCTTTTATTGTTCGTTAAATAAATATAGAAAAGAATTATGTATAAACCTATAGATGTATTCTGGTGAAAACGTGTCGTTCTCAATCATGATTTTTCATTTTGTCTCATCCTTTGAGTCTTCAATTATCTCAGAAATATTGTATAATAATAAAAAATATAACTTCCATATTTTTATATTTTATTATATTAATGTAATTACTTGTAATATATTCCAATTATATATAATGGGTAATGAAATTTTTGATCATGTGTATGGAAGACTTCCAACTTGATAAATAATGTTATTTCTTTTCCATATGCACCTCTCATGACTGGGTATAATTTTTTATTTAATGTATACATATATCTTTTATTAATTATATTCCTATAAATTTGATAATATAACATCACATATATCTTCATACCGTCAAATATAATTGAAAAGGATAATGTTTTTCATTCTTATTTGTAGACTACTACCTACAGATATTGATGTTACATGTTTTTAATTATAAGCTCAAAGGATGGTAACAGTGAAATATTTAATTAATTTATATGATATATATGATATAAAAATTATTATATAATGCTTATATAATATTTTACTTTAATTTTTTCCATCTATAACAAAACAAAAATAACATCCATGAATACGTACGTCATACCGTCTCCTTGAATGGTGTAACTCATTTTTATACATTTAACCACTATGGAATATTATGAATAAATATGTAAGGAATATATATGATACATTGTTTATGGGTAAAATTATAGAGATGGTTAATACGTTATAAACGTACAAGGAATGAAACAACAAAACCAAAAAAACAAGAATAATGAAGCTTTTATCTCCCAAAAGTGTGTCTTTAAAAATAAATTTTAAATAAAATGGAGATACAAAGATATAACAAAATAATATTTGGTATTTTACATATTAGTATGTTTTTTAATAGATTTATAATAAATATAGTTTTATATTTAATATAATTTAAACAAGTAAAAAATAAATCAAAATCGAGTTCAAGGTTTCTCATATCACTTTTATTTCTATGATATATATGCCACATTCACCACTTATTTATTTTCTCAATTGTATATAATATCTATTTGATATGTTATATCTAGAATATATTTATCTTAATTATATATAATTCTTCATTATATTTCATTTCATTCATGGGTATTACTATTAAAAAGTACCCAAGTCGTAAGGGTTTATCTCATAATCTCATTATTATGTGGGATTGTTTACATTTATGTTTACATTTGAAGAATATGATGAAATTTAAATCTGAATTTGTTTTCTCTACAAATTCATGATATTTTCATATAATAATAACTTTTTATATTCAATTTTATATTAAATTATTTAGAATATTATTAATTAAATATTCCTTTTTCCTCTTTTTTATAAATATACATTTTTCCATATATAGTTTGTATTAAAATGTTTTCAAAAATGTTTTCAAAAATGATTTTCACATTATAAAATGAATTATTAATGACTTTTCTACCCAATATTGAACATGAAATGATTATTTTAAGGGATTCTTATTTTTATTTTTTTGAAAATGGTAATTGTTATCCTTTTAAATTACTCAGTAAAAGTATATTGTTATAGTTTTTTCCATATACAAGATTACCTGCCATCATAACCACTCATTGATTGGATGAATATATTGAAATTTTAAAAAATATCATTAAATGAAATAAATTTCATAATATTATAGATCTTTTTAGTTTTATAATTTAATTTTCAAAATGAAAAGGTAAATTTACAAAATAAAATTTTAATGGGATTTTTCTGGTATTCATATTCATCGATGAAAATATCCATCATTTTACATTGTGTGCCATTGTGAATGGGTATTAATAACAAAGAAATTATTATTTATCTGGAATTTTTATGATCTGTATGAATAGAATGAAATATTTTTATATCAAACTCTATATTATGACATATAGTATTTGAATAAACATACTGATAAGGGATGTAGTTATAATTTAATATGATTGTTTCCCAAAAAATGTTTATGTGGATTATATAAATTGGTGGGGAATTTATTATCTATTTTTATTTTTGTTTTCATTAATAAATTTTAAATGATATGTTTTCTGTCCATCTATAGGAGAAATTCATTGGATATAATAATTGGAAGGCACAACCCACTAAATCCCCTCAATGCATTGGTAGGTCTATGAAATAATGTATATTGGTTTTTTTGATTAGGGATTAAATATTTTTGTATGTTGCGTTGGAAATAGATCTTGATTGTATGATTTTTATGTCTTTCATTATTCATTCCATCATTATGGGATTATTCATCTAACTTCTTATTATTATATGATTATTTAGAATATCCTAGATATGTTCCATGTTAATTGGGTTATTTATATGTCATTTTTTGTTCATCATTTATTCCTTCTATACTATTATTCATCATCGGTTTATTGATTAAATTTATTTTTTTGGTTATTTTCAATTTCATACTAATTTTACCATATTTATTTGTGATAACTTCACCTATATGCGTACCATTTCCAAGCATCAGGGCTCAAAAAAATGATATATTTATCTTCCTTATGATGGGAAGTAGTGTATTTTGATTGACATGCATGGATATGATGAAGGGTAATAATTGTTTTTTTGAAATAACATAGAATTTTATATTTCATGTTTTCAATTTTAATATGGGATTAATATATATTACACATTTTTTAAGTCCACAAAAAAATTCATACATTCAGGATGTGATTCTTTATATCATGTGAAAATAAATAATATAACCATAATCTATGGGATACAATGGTGGGGGTCATTACAGTTGTTATTAGTGGATGTTTTTTGGACCACTACGAATCAAGACATGGGAAAACATATATAAGGGAACATAAACCTAATATTGGCATTTAGGATATGTCTATGTATAGGATAATAACCTAAAATATCAGTAACTATGAGATTATGTGTATTTCCTAGAAATACATCACTATATGGATACTACATTTCTATGTGGATCAGGAACAAATATGCCAATGTATAATTACTCTGGAATGGTCACATTAGTTTTCGACTAGATCATCACATGGTGCATGAAAATGGGTCATTATCACTCAATATTGGACACACCTATAGAATATCATTTAGCTAATTCACATTTTCATTACCAATCATTTGGAATGATTTGTATATAGTCTTGAAATTTGAGAATACACAACATATAATACCCGTTTATGAGTTTTAGATTACTTGTTGATAAATGATTCAATATATTTTAAGTGTTTCGATTTTTTGGGAATAATATATATATATATATAATTTCTCTATTATCTTATATAGTGTATTAAATTTTTTATTAATGTTTTCCAGTTGAAGGAATGAATTATTATCAATATGCGTAATCCATATAGGGACTTATCATATAGGAACGAAAATGAAGCTATAGTTGTAGCCTAAGATGGAGTTGGAGATAATAATATTATAACTCTATTAAATATGCTAGAACAAGTTATTTCCAATTAACAGAACCATATAGATAATTTACTAATCGAAAATTCAATGTAATGATTATAGACCATTTCATACGTCAACATCTTCCATCATTTAATTGGACTGCAAATCCATTTGTAGATGAGAAATTGATATGTTCCCACGATTTTTTTCATGATTTTGTGAGGAATTAAATGGATAATGTTTTCATGGATGTTTACTTTCTCATAGTACAACAAGGTAAATAGTGGTTAGATAATCAACAAAATAATTTTTAAGATGAAACAAAAAAACAATGTATTTGAATGATTTTAAGGCACTCTTATTGAATAAATATTATCAGCATGAGAAATAACTAGATCTAGATTAGAAATTCCATAGTTTAAGAAAATTGATAGATATATGTGTTTATATTTATTAAGAAAACATTACTTGTTTAGAAAAGGATTTTTCAGATCACAAGCTTAATCCAAAGAGTAATATTGACCATTTCTTAAATGAGATAAATTCAATATATAAAAGGGAACTAATATCCTAGACACTCAACTCATATGAGTATATATTATATTGTGATACAATGATAGAGAATGAATTCAAAAAGATATATAAAATTTATGGAATGAATGATAATTTGAGGTTGGAAGATAAATAAATTTTTTAGGGGAGTAAGAAAACAGAATATTTCCCGACATGGGATAATTATGAAAAGAAGCATTGCGATACTATCATGGAGATAATTTTAGTTTTATTCATGTATGGATAGAATAATGATTGTATTTTCGGATAAAATGGTAATAAATAAAATAATATTCTTCCATGTTTCACATGTGAGGATATGAGGAACTACAATTACATTTTCCCTAATAGTCAACTTTAAATAGATTAGGGTCATGCTTATGTTATTATGGCATATAATGTAGAATAAAGTATATCTGTAATTGGAATTTTGAAATGTTATCTAGATGTATTTTTTCAATGTTATTTTAGTTATAAGAATACATAAATTTATAAGGACTATACTATATGAATTTTCCCATAGGTATTTGAAAGAAAATGTTTCATTTTATTGATAAATAAGAAAATTTATTTTGTGGTATGCGGATTTTTCTAGAGAATATGTGAATAAGGGAATGATAACCCTTAATATATTCTGGATAAAGAGTAAATAATATTTAGAATATTGAAATTGATGAAATGGATGGTTTATAATCTATGATGTGGAAAATGCTTACTAATTTGGTGAAAACATACAATTATAATGCATTTTACTACATTTTCATATTAAAGGAAAATAATAAATATATGAAGATTTAATTAATGTTTTATGTTGATTAATGTTTCTGGTTTATTTTAAGAGAATAAATTATGAAAGTATTTAATTTTTTATATGAAATTATGTGCAACATAATTTTGTTTCGGAGAATGTTTTTTAAAAAATTATTAATATTTTTATATTTCAATATGATGAGATATATTTTGGAGGATTATAAGGAATATCTATTTATATAATATATTATGTTAATATTTGGGTATCTTTTTGTTTTTAGATGTTAATTTATTATTTAATAATTTAGGCTAATTATTTTGGTTTTTGATGATATATATGGATTGTAGGAATGAATCATCATTATTTTATGAATCTTATCTTCAATTAAATGTTAATTTTAGTTCTTTAGGGATACAAAATTTTCAATGTTTGTCATTTCCTAAAGTAATAATTGAATAAATATTGATCAATGAATTCCCAAATCTTTTAATTAGGTGAATTAAATACAGATATATTAATTAATTATATATTACTGTGTCCTATATTATAATTTTAAATGAATCCACAAACTCTGTGGAATGGATATTGGAATTAGAATGTTTTAAATCTTCATTTGTTTCCTTTGGATTACATGATGTATTTCAAAAATAAAATATTTATAGTTTTGTGATAATTAATAATATCTTGAAAATTAAAAATATTTTGACCTATGGTCTATATACTTTAACATAATTATTTACATTTTAACTCAATGCCCACATTTTTTCCCACTATCATTTTCTATCATGGGAGCCACTCACTTGGTTATTCTAGAGAACCCTCATTATTCCCTTTCACTCCTATCAAGAAGAATTTTTATTTATCCTTTTTACAATGGGGATTCTCAACAATGGTATTTTCAGATATAAAAACACAAATTCGTAGAAACTTTTCAAATTTTGGTGGATCTATTTATTGAATCTGGGATGATTGTAACACCCTGATATTTTAGAAGTTCTGAATTATAATCTATATCTTATACAACACACAACATAGATCATAAAAAATATGTGTAATATAATATTTCTGTTTGACTATTATAACCTTGAATTTAATTTCCAATATATGAATTAGAGAAACCAAATTATATTAAATATACGGTTTTTTACAATTTTAAAATATAATCATTTTTTATCAATTGATTAAAAATCATTTGAAAGTAAAAAAAATGTTTCTCTAAAAACTATTTTTATATATTAAATATTTCTCTATCATAATTAATTAAATTTATCACTATTCTTCAAATATTAAATTAAATTTAAATATTGTATATTCAATAAAATGTTTTATCATCCTGTAATATATTTTCTAGGCATGTGATAATATTGAACCCCTTTTTATTAAAAAAGAATACATCTTTTATGAAAATTGATTTTATTAAATTTTAATGACATGTATTAAATTTAAAATTTACACCTCTTAGAAAATTTATATATTAATTAATTCTAACTAAATATATCTAGATTAAATTTAAAAACAATTTCGGTTAATATTTATTTTTAAATGAAAATAGAAAAATAATGATTCTGTTATTGACAAATTTCCTTTCTTTTAATGTATTCACACAATTAGATTTTTATTATAATTTTTCTGAAAATAATTATATATTTATTATATTATTATTATTCTAATTTAGGTCCTTTTAATTAATTATTTGTTAAATTTATATATAAAAACTTGTTGTACTTATAAAGTTATTTCTATTCAAAACATGTTTTTCTCATCACATGTTTACGTTTAAATTAAAATAAAATTCTACCAATATGAAAAATTAGTTATGAAAATTGGATTACATATTTTTAATCTATATATATATTATTTAAAAATATTACAAAAATAATTTTTGGTCATAATGAATAGTAAAACCCATATAAATTAAATATCACGGTTAAAGATTAAATAAGTATAATAGGGGATAAACTAAATGATAAGGGTACCAATAGAATATAAAATGTACAATTTATATTTTATGGATAAATTTAATAATTATATAATCATGTTTTCTGGGATTATACAATTTTTATCCTTCTATCCTGTGAAGAACATGGGAAAAATTAATTAGATCCATAATTTAAAAGTGTGTCATTCCACCACTAATAAAAGGTCAACCACTCTCCTCTCTTATTCAGCCTTTTGAATCCATTTCATTACCCCAATTCCTAGACATAGAGTCCTTCGTTTTATTATATACCAAATATAGCAATTCATTTGGTATAAACCCAATGATTGTTTCCAAAGAAGAGGTAGTGTTCTATCCATGTATTTTAAATTCAATTATTCAATTAAAGTTGTATAATTTCTATAAACTCTGATTAAATAATAATTAAAATATACCACATAAAATTAGATTTTATTATGATAATTTGTATACAAATATATGGCTCCAAATCAATAAAATGATAACTAAAATGGTTGATCTTGTTTATGGTGAACTACTACCTCGTGAACCGATGTAATGTTTTCCACATCAAGACCTATCATGGTTGAATTTAATGATGTGTTTACACTATATATATATAATATTTATTACATAATTTTTTTCTAATATTATAATATGAAATATTCCTTTTCACAATCTAATCTTTCAGAAAATGATAACGTCACTTGTGTGTGTGTGTGGACTTTTGCCTCCACATACTGATGTGGTGCGTTTTAGATTATATTTTTTAATGGATGTTAATGATGATTATTTTAATTAATATTTATGATTAATATGGATTAAAAATAAATATTATAATATGAAATATTTTATACAATTTTCTATCTATCCATTAAAAAATTAAAATGTCATTTATGTTTCCGTGAAATATACTATCACCATGATTAATATAACTCATTTTCTTACCTATAAATATTTTGGATGGTTATGAATATTTATATAATGAATATATATTTTATATTCATATAATTATTAACATTATATATATTTTTTTAATAATAACCAATATACAAGGAACATATATACCGAACCAAAAAATTCGAAAAAAACAAAGCATTTATCAACCAAAATAGTGTTTTGAATAAGGAAATGTTAATAAACAATTTAAATTTTCTATAAGAAATGATATATTGGGTGATATATATCAGTATGGTTCTGTATTATATTTATAATATATATATTAATTATAAAATATTTCCAAACATATCCAAAATAAATTGGACCTGAGGTATGGGTTTTTCATCCCAGTTTTACATATAAGATACATATATCATATTGACCACTTCATTATTTTTTAGGGTGTATATGAAAAAATATATATTTTTATAATTTTCTTTAAACAATAATTTTAATATACTTGTTTCAAATTTGATAAGATATAAATGATACCAAATTGGAATGTATTGATTTCACAATCACATAATTATTCATGACCATTCATGTTTATGCCTCCATTGGGGGAAATAGTTTGATATTTCATTGATAAAAATAATATAAATCCTTAACTAATATTTATTAATGAGATTTTAATATATAAGTATCATTTAACCCTGTTGGTTACATAAAATTTTAGTGATAATTTTTTAAGAAATGGTCACTTTATTTGTCTCTTCGACCAAAAATTAATTTTCCTCCATATATATTTTTTCTAAATATATTTTCAATAAACCTATTGACATTATCATAAGGATTGATTAAATATATTTAACCAGTTTTTAATTCATATTAATTTATCGAAACATAATTTTATTTTCATTTTTTTAATGAGGTATAGTTTATCCTTTTCACAAAAGTGTGAAAAAGATGTTTTTTATCTCATATGGAATTTAATAGAGTACACACCATCAAGAAATATAATATTTATCAGTTAAATGTAAAATATCAATAGGTTATTTTCAAAGAATAATTTGTTTTGATAAATTATGTAAATTTATAGTTTTTTAGTGTGATTTTTAATGTTAATAGGATATTTTCTATTAGAATATTGTAATGGAAATTTTGTGGTATTTCTATAGATGAATGAAAAAACCATTTATTTTATGTAATTATCCATTGATAATATGATATAATGATAACATTCATATTATTTCCCATTATGTTTAGTGATTAGTTCTACATTTATGAACTATTATGATAAAATTAACCATATTAAACTCAACAGTTAGTTATTATTCATATTGATTGGTAAAATTATTAACATTTCGTTTTCTAGTTCTTATAATAATGATTATATTATTTACGACTATTGATTAGATAAATTAAATACATTTCATGTGATAATTATTTAATATAATTGGTTACTTGATTAAATTTGTCCTATTTTATATAATTAATTTACTGGATGTAGTAATTAATTCCTTCACCCCACTATAGCCCCTTGATGGATCATTGAGTCTCATTAGATATACTAGATTGGGTTATTTTTTGAAGAATTTTGAAATTATAAAAGTTGGCTTGGATTTTGTCATTAATTGGATGGTTATGATATCAGCCATTACTCAATCTATATTTATGAGATTATTTTATAATGACTATCATTTTATAGATATACTTAGAGAATTCCAAGATGGAATAGAATCCTTTATTAAATAGGCACATGATCATAAAAGTTATAATGAATATTTTTAACAATAACCAATACTCCAAAAAGTAGATAACCCGTCATGAATATCATTGCACCATTTAATATCTAGAATAGAGACAACATTATTATAAATCCAATCATTTATGTAATTTTTCTCATTGTATTTATGAGTAATTAAATAGTTCATAAATTGTAATCATCCATGAATTTACAACATTGTCACTCTTCTTCCATGACAGTTGAATAGAGACAATTATGATTGTTTGAACAACTATAGTTGAGTCACATTCAATCAAAAACTTGTGGTGGAAATGTTTTTTTCAAATGAACACAACATTAAAATGACAATCTTTTCACCATATACAGATGTGGTGTATGCCATAAATCCAAAATACACTCCCATAGATTAACTATAATGATATGTGAACACCACACAGTAACTAGAAGTTATTCGATTTCCCCTTGATGCACAACCCATACTATATCTTATCCATCGCAGATATAGAGGGCACAACATGAATACCAGGGATCTATATGGATGCTGATATTTACATAAAATACTATGATTCATGAAAATGGAAATATAATAAATTAAGATGTCATAGTATACTTTAAAATTGTATTTTCATGTCTAAGAAGAGTATAAATATGAGGTATAGTTGATTGTAGATTGAAGGTAGAACCTTCCTAAACCGATTAATTAAAAATGGAATATATAGTTTAGACGACATCCAATCTAGAAATAATAATAGGGTAAAATTTTTTAGTGATATTTTCATGTTCAGGTAGATAATAATGAGATCATAAATAAATGTTGATCATATAATTACAATTTAAAAAAAATCAATGGTCGTCCACAAGTATGCAGTAATAGCACATCCAAAGAATATATTGTCAATTTCAACCATATGTTTGAAAAATATGGTACATTTAAGACATAGAATAATTATAACAACCTAATGAAATCTTAAATGGAATTTTGACAATACATGACTCTTCATGCAATATAGATTCCAGATGATGGAATGAAATTTCTTCTCAAAGCATTTGTCACCTCTCAGTAGGCCATTGCACGGTCTCATAATATAAGGCATTCGAATATTGCCACCCAATAATAGTACGTTCACAAAAAATAATATAATATACATAGATAAATGAATAATTTTATATGAATTAATTTATATAATAAGTAAGAATATCCCTATATAGATCTTTTTTCTCTTACATAAGCACATTTATATCAATAGAGGTATCATGTGAGATAAGGGTGTTAAGAAGATGAATAAATGTATACATGATTATTTATAAGGAATAATTTTATCAAAATTTATTCCACCCATATTATTCATCAAGTTCACATTATTGGTAAAATAGAATGTGTTTTAGTTATTTACATTTCCTTATTGATTATGCCTTATTTATTAAGGATATTTGTTGATATATGCATTCCCTTACTAAGCTTTAAATCTCACCAATTTTATATGTATCATTTCCCTAAGATTCCATGAAGTGTATATCATTTTATGTGAATGAATATTATAAATGGGATAATGTTTTACACAATAAAAATACTATTTTATATTATATATTTTTAAATAATATTTTTTATTGAGTATGTATGTAGTTTACCAATATAATAAATCAATCAAGTCATTCAGTATGTGATTCCATGTATGTAGTTACAATGAAATAATGTATCCTTTATCTCTAGAATAATATAAGTCGGTTACATTAATTTAAAACTTCTAGATACATTGAAAATATAAATTGGGTAAGATTTTTATAAAAACTGGGTTAAATTTCTAACAAGAACATAATTATTTGGCCTCCTTAACTCATGAATGATCAAGGGAAATGTAATGAATCTCAATGAATAAAATATAGAGAATGGGCAAAATCATGGTCACCCCATGACTAGAAATAATAAAATTTCAATAAAATTCTTTCTTCATTAAATAAATAGTATATTCTTAAAACATCTTTTAGAATTTATCCCAGAAAACTGTTAAATCTGCACGCACCCCAAGAAGCAAAAAACAACATTGACACCCAAATCCAGAAAAACATATAATTATTCTATAGTATGTAGTTATCTAGATACAATTAATTTGAATTAATTAATTTTCTAACTAATCTATCAATAATCCTATCTCTAAATTAGTGTAATTCCCTTTTAATATCATAATAATTTTAACATATAGTATATTCAATAGAATATTCAACACACAAAAATGAGATCAAAAAAACCAATAAATATTATTTCAATGTTATAAAATACCCATTAAATGGATGGTATTAATATAATTAACCATATTATTAGAATTTAAAATGAACATTCATGATACAAATTAATGGTTTTTTCGCGTAAAATAAAAAGCCCCTTTTTAGTAAAGTCAATTTATCCTTCAAAATTAGGTTTACAAAAAATGGTATATATTATTTCATTATGTGAGATAAGATTCTACTTAATTTATATAAATTTTAAACTACATAAATTATCTATATAAATTTTGAAAAAATCATACCAAATTTAACGTATCATTAATTATTTTGGATTAAAAAAAGGTATATTTTTTAGGTATAGAAAAAGAATGCATGGTTTTGTAAAACATGTCATTTGTTTTAAAGGTACTATTATAATTATAATGTCATTTAATAGTAAAATATGTATTATATGAGTTGGTATAGACTAATTAATTAAATTTTAATCATAATAATACCAATTTTTGGAAGAAGATTATTTTTTGTTATAGAAACCCATTTTCCTAAAAATTGTGTTTTGTTGTTTTTTCATTATTTAATGAAACTCATATATAGTATTTACACTAATTTTATATATAATAATAGATTGAATATTTTGAATTAGGATTTTCAAATTTTTTAAATATTCCCCTTTTATTCATAATCATTATTATTAGTAACTATAGAAAATATTTGTAACCATAGGTAGGGTAAATCGGGTAATTAATGATTAAAAAACCGAAAAGGAATTGTAATAACACTAATACGCGAACATATTTTAATTTTATGGAACATTTTATATAAAATATTTATAATATTACAATTTATGGATCATTTGTCCCATTTATCTATCAAAATGAGTGATATATAATTTTATATAAATATAATGTATAAATTGCCCCTCACCATGTTTTCATATAGATAAAATATAATGAAAGAATAAAAATGACATATAATATCAAATAAATGGTTTTGTGAATATATAATTATTTTTTTGTTAGTAATTTATTTATAATATTAATTAATTAAATTATAACCTTAAAAACTTATAGAACACCCACATGGGTTTTGATGAATTATTATAAAAATAAAATAAATTATTCGAATAAAATTAAAAGTAACATAATTTGAATGAATTATAGTGTTATATATACATTAATATAAGTAGAACATACCAGGGATGTGTTATATTATTAAATAAAAATAATTGTTAGTCATGTTATTTTCAAAGAAAAATTAAATTAATAGTTCTTGAAAATTATATGGATCATATCTTAAAATAAATAATGTTTAATTAAATTATTTATATAACAAAAAAATATTATATTAATAAATTTTAATGTTATATGTTATATAATATAAAAAGAATTATAATAGTTTTTCCCTTTTCTATTTATAGTAAATTCTTTTTCCCATTTATTGTATAAATACATTATTTCACTGTAATTAGAAAAAGGGTTAGTGGGGTTAAAAGTAAGTTCTAAGGATGAAAACATAAACAAAACACCACCTAATACTATTAGAAAATTATATTTTGACCCATTATAAATATATATTTTAAATATATTAATTTCAATCCACATAATCATTAAATTTATTTTATATTAATTTACCCATTTTTGAAATTTCAAGAGTTTCCTTTCACCCACTTATGAAAGCGATGCTCTTAGAAAATTTTCATCAAAACAAAAAACATTTTTTCAAAAAATACCATATAGGAGACCATCATAGAAATCCTATACAGATTATCTTGAATTATTTTATGTATAAAATAAACCTCAATGAGATTAAGGTGTAGATAAATTTTTTTTCTAAAGATGACATATTACATTAATCTAATATTATAGTTTATTTCTTCTTCTACTACTATAAAATTATCTAAAACCATGATAGAATAATAATAAATGTATTTTATAGATAAAAATATCTTTTTATGTTAATTAAATAACTATTCCCAAATCATCTTCCATGATATGGGGAACAAAATCAACGTTCATGCGTACACTATCGACTATTACCTCCACGATGTAATGTATTTCATTCTCAATAAATGCATCTCAAAGATAGTTATAATAATTTATTAGATATATATATATATATATATGATATTCATGACATATTTATCATTCTATAAATAATAAAATTCATCTATTTTTTACATTTCACCTCATTTTCCAATGATAACATCATTCTTTCATATTGGTGGAATACCAGCTTCACAAATCGATGTTATTCGATTTTAATAAATACATAAAATTGATTGTATATGTAAGTGTATTTAGATAAATAAAATATTATTCTTCTTATAATATTAATTCTATATAGGTAAAATAATATATTACTTATTTAAGTTATGATCATTTAAAATGGAAATTTTACTCATTCATATTTTTGTCCATATATCTCAATGACTGTAACATAAGTCATTTTTCATAACCATATTTCATTGATAATATTAAAATTATTATTAATATATAAAAATGATTGTTATTTATTGATTATTATTATGTAAACAATGGAACAGTGACCCACTTTACAATGGTAAAAACACTGAACCTATTTTGTAATAATGGCCAAAATGTCCACAAATCACCCATGTGGAAATAACTAATTATGTAATTTAATGTTTCCTTAAAATAAATTAAATAATAATTTTATGTAAAATAGATGAATGATATAATTATGTTTTATTCAATCAAATTATTTATATTATTTTATTATAAAATCCTAATAGAATATATATTGAAATTCATTATAATAGGTAATGGATTTAATCTCAATTAATCTTTATTGAATAATATATTAATGTTATCCACATTAATATTTGTATATGGATTATAATTTTCACCTTTTTATATTTTAAAAAAAATCATTAAAATAGTACTTTTATTTCTATTCAAATTATTTCACCCATAGGGATTTGACATGATTGTCATCAAATTGTAATGAGTTTCTTTACTTTATTTCCTATCATTGGGTTGTAACTATTGTTAATTGGAAATGATTAGAAATTAGTAAATGTGAACTGATCTATATAATGTTTTAATCTTTATTTAAACTTGTTTTAGTTGTATTTCAATATGTTCTCAATGTCACATGAATTATTAATTATCACTTACAAAGGTATGACATTTTCAATGGTTTTATATGTCCCAATATCACTTACTTGATACATGTTTCATGCTATGCACCATGATTTCCATATAGGGTGTACATAATAGCCCTTGGATGAATTTTGAAATATTAAATCATGTAATTCATAGTATTTCAGGATTCATATCTTGTTTTATTTTAATTAATCCTGATTTTAAAAGTGAGAACAATTGTAAATGTTATATATTCAATCTGATTTATTTTCTAGATTGTTTTTAATCATGGTTTCTTTGGGGGAGCTCAAATTATTGTGTCTTCTTTGAAGAACATGTATTTTTATATTCCAATGATTATGAATTCAATTTCAATGGATTATTTTTTACTCTTTAAATTTTATTTAAATATCAATAAAATTATTTTTAACTAATACCAATCATGAATCTTAAATTAGAACAATAATATTTTTAATCCAAATCCTTTTTAATAAAAATTTCTTCATGACTCTTAATATTTACACTTCCAAAATTTCATATCTTCATTTCAAATAAAATTTTACTTTATGAAGAAATTTATGAAATGAATATTTTTTATATATCAATAAATTGGGTTTTTTATTATTTTATGCATCTATATGAATAGAATGTATTAATTTATCCTACATTAAAAGAATATATTTTATTTTCTATCATGATTGTTCTTTGATTTTGAACATAAATTATATGTTTCCCTTTTTATATTATAAAATATATATTTTTCAAAATATTCTTTGAATTTTATTACTATATTACTGAAAGAAAAGATTATTTTTCATGTTATTTCAAAAAAATGTTTAAAATGTTCATTTAAATGTATTTAATTGGTTGCAACATCCTCTAAGGATTCTAATACATTTCTAGGATTATATTATTTTTATTTGATTGATATTTTTTTATTGATGCCTTATGATGATTGTTTGAAATTGATTTTTAGTAACATTCTTATTTTCACCATGATAAAAAAATATAACGGAATTAAGGTTTTTTTGGTGGGATAAACGATGGGATGTTATAAAATTAAAATAATTTATTCTAGATGTTGTATTTGAGGATTTTTTATGATGAACTGGTTAGACTGATATAGAATTTATGACAAATTATCCCCATATATATCTCTGATGAATTTGTTAATATTCAATTACCTCTAAGTAAATGAGGGGGGAGACTACCGGGGTTGTTTTTCATATTGAATTAACAATGCTCCACTTATTTCTCACACGAGTTTATCATGGGTTATATGTACAATTAACATTGATTTATATGATATATTATGAGTAATTGTATTTAAATATTCTATATTTGTGAAATTAATGTTTCTAATTATCTATATTAAAAACATACGGCTCATGATTGTGATTATTATAGATCATGTCTACCATAAAGCTATATTTCAACTCATTTGTTTAATGATTTAGAAATTGATGGTTATGAGTTAATTTATGTTATGCTATTTCACTCTGATTATGTAATCAAACCATTAATTTTACCCTATGATAATAAATTAATTTTAATTGTTACTGATTATATTTACCCATACTGAGTTTTTAAGCACACCCTTATTATGTTTCATACTACCCATGTTATGCAAAATGACATCACTAGTTCTTTTTCTAGAGAATTTTAATGTTTGAATGATTTTATGGGAGATATTGAGGACATAATGTGGAATATGAAAAGATATGTATAGTGCGAAAAACAAGTCACTAGAGGACATGGATATAGTTTATGTTAGAGGTTTTTTTTATAATTCTATAAAAATATAATCTAAAAAGGTCATTGGGTATTATAGTTATCCAATATTGTATATTTTATGTTATATGTATTCAATGATTAAAATTGGGTTATGATTATTTGTATCAAATACAGAAATGTATATATTATGTTTTTAGATATATATTTAGGACTCTTAGAGTTGGTATTAGTTTAATGGTTTAGATAATATTTTATATTAGGATGTTTTCGTGTGAGGATAACTTAAGAGTTGTGTGTACCATCTTGGGTTTATAACTTTAAATTTGATCATGTAATTAAAGTATTATCCACTCACTTCCAAGGATTTATGTGATGTTATATTGAAGAGATTAATGATATTTTTAGTTGTATATAACCCTTGTGATTAATTTGATGTATTATTTAAGGAGAATTCTATTACATTTTGAGGATATAAGATAAAAAGGAATGATATAACCATTGAGGATAAAGAAATCATTTAATGATTTAGATATAATATTTTGTTTGTATTTTGATAATATTTTAGAGAATGTTATAGTAATTATTTGAATATTTTTTATAAATACATCCCATTTTATAAGGTAAAACATGTAGTATCCCTTAAGGACGTGTATATTTTAGCATAAATGAAGAGAAATAATGGTGATGTTCCCAGAACTGTCCTATCTGATCCCCATTTTAGAATGGTTATTTTCAATATAAATGATTTGATATATAATGATTTATTTTATTTTCAGAACATATGATTTATTATATAAATAACCATTGTACTAAAAGTTATTTGGCTATTAATTGATTAATGTTATTTCAAAATAATATCACTATAATTGTATATAATATTATATTATGGGATTATATATGAGAAATAATTGTTGAATTTTCTTTTGTAATAATATAATAATTTAATATTTATTTATAGTGGCCTTGATTATTTTTTGAAAATAATTTCATATTTTTGATATTATATGATTAAGGAATAATAATGTATGAATATATTAATTTTCGGGTGACAAATGTTGATTTGATAAAAACGGTAAATAAATATAGGAATAGTACGTGATCAAAACCATCTAATTAATATGTCTATAACTAGGTTGGGAATATTTTGATTAATTTTGTGGTATTTTGACCTTTTTGAGTAATTATAAGTATTAATAGATTAATTTCGTATTTCAACAAACTCATTTTTTTCTATTTGGCGAGTAACTATACTGTATGCTAAACATTTTTTCAAAATAAAATACTGTATGAGAAACATTATGGGGTTTTTATTGTCCAATGTTATCTGTAGTAATATTTCATTTTATTAAGGAATTATGTGATCACATAGAAGGTGATTTATGTTTACTGGGAATTAATATATTATATAGAGTTCTCATTGGTTTGAGAAAAATATGATATGGTAGTGAAACTTAATTAAATGATTAAATTAAATTATAAAAATATGGGTATTTACTTATATTTTTAGTCTATATGGTAAATGCATTATTCAACTCTTGGGAAAAGGTTCTTAAAAAATCTTATTACCTTCATTTACGATGAATCAATAACCATTTTCTTGTCTTATCGAATAATAGATTTTTCATTACCTTTCTCATTTTCATGAAAATCATGCATCCAAGGATCTCTATCAATCTCTTTCAATATTTGGATATTATATTTCTCTTATGTACATAATTTTTACTTCCCAATAATTTTCCCTAATTTTGGAAGATAGATATGTGTTATTTGAGATGATCTTAGTGTTTATATTTCATTATTTTAATATACTATTTTATTATTCTTTTTTATAATGTATCATATAATAATAGGAATTTTCAATTGAAACCCCTTGAATACCATGTTCATGTTCTAATTGAAGGAAAATAATTGATTAAATGTTTCACAATATAATATCATGATATTTTAATGGAACACTAAGTTCATTAAAGTATAAAATAAGAATCAAAATGCATTATAAAATAATAAAATATTTTACTATGGATATAAAATGAATATTAAATTAGTAGGTATTGGTAGGCATTACCAAATTATGAAATATATATAATTGTCAATATAAAAAAATTTATTTATTAATACATTGGAATTTAGAACTCAAATGTTTTTTTGGAAATTCATCTTATGCTTCCAAAATAAATTTTATAAAAAAATATTTTTATTTCATTTTGTGAGGGAATATTATATATAATTTTTATAACATTTTGATATTTTTATTCATGGTGATATTTTTTTACATTAACATATTAATATTATTTTGAGTAAAATTAATGTATTCTATAAAAATCATTATTTTTTAATGAATAGGGAAAAAAATTAATTTTTTTTAAAAAAGTGCCATTTATTTTAAAAATTAATTTTATTCACTTAATTTTATCTCAAAATAAAATAATTATTATTCAATTTTATATAATTTAATATTTACATTTTAACCATCACTATAGATGTTTTTGGAATAAGATTATTTTTTGTCATTGATTCAAAACTGTCAAAAAAATATTTTTTAAAAATATTATGAAATTATATTAAAATTTATATTACAATATTTTATTAATTAATTTTTAAAAAAATTTAGTAAATATTTTGAATCAAGTGGAATTTTTTTTAAATATATTCCTTTAATTTTTTTTCATTATGAATAGTCATCATTTTATATATATGTCAACTCGAAAAGTGAAACTCACATAATAAAGTTAAAAATAATATCATATGGATAAGAAATAAACCTATAAATTTGATTAAACAAATTTATGAGAACATTTAAAAATTTCTCACATAATATTATATTTTATCAAAATTTATTTCAATTGTAATTTTAAAATGTCTTATATAGAATTTTAAGAATATAAAATATCCAAAATGTCAATCTCTTTCTTCTAATATATATAAAATTTGGTGGTAAAGATAAAAACACCTTATGTTTGGTTATAAATTTTTATTTCTAAAATAAATTATTTATAAATTTTTTTATTTTATTTATAAGTTTCTGTAATGAAAAAATTACATTAAATTCTTACAAAATGTTAACATAGTATATATTCAATTAATAAAAATGAAATAAATAAATTTAAAAATAGTAAAAGTAATATAATATGAATGATTTGTTTCCTATAATTATTTAGAAAAATATATCCTATGATATATGTTTTTATGTAATATATTTGAATTTCATCATGTTTTTTTCAATCTGAAAATAAACAAATAGTTCAAAAATGATAATATAGATATTTTATACTAAATAAATTTTGTTAAATGATTTTAATTTCCAAAAAAAACATTAATTGGAAATTTAAATGGTATGTGGTTGGTAATATAAATAATGTCCGTTTTTTCTCATATCTCATTTTTATAATCAATAATTGGTCTTTTTTTTGAAAAATATAGATTTCATGGTAATTGTAAAAATGGATAACAGGGGGAGAAACTAAAAGATAAAGGTAAAACATTACAAAAACTTCTCCAATATAAATTATATAAGAGTATTTAAATAAATTTTCATATTATAATCTAATTATATGAACTTATTCTGTTGGACTATTAGAACTAATTTTTATTAATTTTATACATCAAGAAATTCCATGAATGACCTTTCCCTCACTTATAAACATAAACCTCCTCTACTAAATTCTAAAAAATACACAAACCATTTGTATTAGAAAATAACTGAAATATATCATTCTTAAAACCCCTCCACGCATTATTGAGGTCTTATTTTCGGTAGAATATAGACCTAAGAGGGATTAAGGTGTAATTTAATGTTTACTATCTGAATAATAGATATAAACTTTTATTGAATGTTTTAGTTTATTTATTATTATACCTAAGTAAAATATTAATTTAAATCATTAAAATATAATTTTTTTAAAAAAAATATAAAATTTCATGTTAAAATTTTAATTACATAGCCTATATATATATATCCTCTTCCACGAAATGGAGAACAAAGACATCATGCATGTGTACATGTGGACTACTACATCAATGATGAAATTTGAATCACTTTCCACCTCTTCCAATAAAAAATGGTTATAATGATGGTTTTAATTTATATATATATATAACAAAAACTAAGTAATTATCATTATTATTAATTAATATATCATCATGTTCCATAATTTTCAATTCGTCCAAAAATGTAAACTTTGTTCTTTTTTATATGTTGATTACAACCTCCAAAATGCAATGTGATTTGATTAGATTTATCACATTAAGTTGATGTAATATACATTTTTTAAATAAATAATATTTATTTTCATTTAATTATAATTTTTTAAATATAAAATATTACTATATTTGGGTCCAGAATGATTGTTGAAAAATGGAATCCCTTCTCTTGCATACATATAAATTAATGTAAACATAGATGTAACATGCTTTATTTTTATGACTACATTATTAGTTTTATTTAAATTAAAATTATGTATTAAAAATAATAATTATTTTATTATTATTGTTACACATTTGGTGGAACAGTGACTCATTTTTTAATAATCAACAAACCAAATATATTAGGAAATTATAAACTAATCATCATCAAAAAAAACTTAAGAGGACTTAACTAATTAATTTGATAACTGTTTCATTAAAATAATTGAAATAAATATTTTATCTCTAATTGATTAATCCTATAAAATAATATCCAGAAAATTTAATTATATAATATTAATATTTATGAGTTAATATATATATTTATACTAAAATTTTGTACTCGATGTAATGGATTTCATCTCAATTTCTCTATATTGTGGTATACTTAAATATTATGCACCAATTTTTTTAGGTTATATATATTTAAAATTTTAATATATAGTAGAATGAAAAATTATTATATCATGGTATTTGAATCATTAATTCAAATTATATCATCCATGGGTATTTAACATGAAATCAACCGAGTTGTAAGATGTTTCCAATATCAAATTCATATAATTTTGTCATAACTATTATTTGTTGATGTTGTAGTTAAATTATTATGTGTGAATTGGTATCTAATTGTTTTTGGCATGTATTTATACTTATTTAATTTGGATTTAATTATTTTAACAAAATTTAATCATTGATTAATCAACACATAAAATGTTGAGATCTTTTATAGTGAGTTCTTTGTCTCAACCTCATTTTCGTGAAAATTAAATCATGACATGAACCATTGTTTTCTATCATGGTGAACTTACTACTTCATGTATTAATTTAAAGTTATTAATTCATGTAATTTATGGGATATATATTTTAATATGATATTATTTCAATCAAATATGATAGTTTTGGAATGTTACCAAAGTACTTAATGTTATATTTTAGATGTGGATTTCTTTTTAGGTTTTTTATGTTAAAAGTTACATTGGGGGAAATAGTATGGTATTATTTATATGAAAATAATATTTTATTAATATATGGTTATGAATATTTTTTCATGTTATGTTTTCATTTCAATCATTTTTTTAAGGAAACATCAAGAATTTTTTTCTAACTAATATTGATCATGTATCTTTTTTTACATATGGAATATTTTTCTTTTAGTTACATCTATAGTGTTCATTTGATGTAATTAGTCATTAATTTTATAACTAAAATTTATTCTTTGGATTTCCATTGTTTTATTCATGAATAATGGATAATTTTTTATCAGACTAAGGTGGTTCATGGTTTTTGAAAGGTCATGTGGAACTATGCACTAGACTAGTGGATGGTGTGTAGCTCAAATAGTAGAAACATCCATAACGCATGACCTAGGGCCCAATGAAGAATACCTCATAGACCAAAAATTTGACCAAGATCATGGAACAATCAAAGGGAATCAGATGTAGGTCCTACAACTATTCAACATACAATTTTTTAGCATCACTTATATCATGTTCCTAATTTGATATTGGTTCCTGTAATTCATTCGTGTCTTCTCTCTTTGTGGACATGTTGAATCATTTTTTTTGTTTTTTTCCTTTTTGAACAGATTCGGATAAACTTCTTATCACTGGGATAGAATACAATTATATATGCCTATCTAGTGCTCTCACCTTATTAAATGTTGAATTGGAATAGTACTCACTTGTTCTGGAGATGGAATACTTCTAAATGATATTGTGAATGGATTGTATATTTCATTTCATTGAACATATCTATTGATATTTATGAGGATTAAATATAATATATCATAATAAGAGTACTCTATTCATTCATATTGAATGTTATCCATTGTTATAATTAGATAGACCTACTCTCCCAATTCTAGGTAACCTCACATGATATGTATTTTCCCTCATGTGGTGGGATGATGAGGATTGTTCTGAGAATTTGTTTCCCCCCCAATTTGATGAGTTTCTAGCGGCAATTCTAGATGACTTCATAGGATTACAATCAGAATTAGATGTAGAGTTCACCATCAATGTATAATTGGTGAAACATCTGATATATATTCCATAATATCATATAGTACAACATATTACATTGAATTAAATATAATACTAGATTATATAGATTCAATAAAAATAGTTTTCCTGATTATCTCACATTGGGATGAAACAATACTATTTTTCATAAAGGATGATGGATCCCTATGTCTGTACATTGATTATCATAAATTTAATAGCTTCACTATAAATAATAAATATCACTTTCTCAGCATTTACGATCTAGTTGATCATATCAAGTGTAAAATATGGCTATCAATGACTGACATATTATCCAAATATCATCATGTCATGTCTAGAGAAACTAATGTTTCCATGAAAACACCTTAAATAAGGAATGTACAAGTTGAATATTTATTCATGATGTTAAATTATGAAAAATCTATAGTATTGTTCACAAACCTTGTGACATTTGTGCTTAATAAATACACACTCCCCTTAATTATGGGGTTTTTAGATGATATCGGGGTTTACTCTAGAGTTGAAGTGGTGCATGTTATGTATTTGAGAGTTGTATTGGGAACTCTTTTGGATAACCCTCTCTATAACAATCTCACTAATTACAATTTGGATCAATGAAATAATTTTTTGTACCCATCTCATCCCATAAAATAGTATTTTAGTGGAATTGGATAAAATAAGATGTGTGATGTAATCAGAGAAATATAGGAACATCATTAAGATCAAGTGCATCTTCGACCTGGTGGGATATTATAGTTAGTTTTTAAAGATTTGTTCTAGATTTCAACTCCAATGATAGTGATTACCTGAAAGAGGGTATGTTTTTTAGAGCCCGATATACTAGACCTTTTTTGTGTGGTTATGTGGAAATTAATCACTCTCCCTATTTTGAGGAAACATGATATTGGGAAAGGGTATTTTTTCAATTTGGTTTCTCCAAGTATGTATCTAGGTTGAATGGTAATAAATGTAAAAAATGTATTGAATTATGGATTAAAAAAACATTAACCAAACAATAAAAAATACCCCATCCAAAACATAGTACTGAATGTAGTCATACATTCATAAAAATCATGTAATAACTATCCTTTCAGGGAGAAATTCATATTCCACTCAGATCATTAAATTTTCGATTATATTTTATACTAAAGGAAATAAAATTTAGGGAACCTTGATTGTAATTTTACCTATATGGGTTTGAAATCTATATTTTATGTACCCTGGATAATGGAATTGAGGTTGGAGGATAATTTTTGAAGGAAGTTACAAATTCATGATTTTATGGAATCTATAGATGAGTTGATCATCATGGTTATTTTTTCTTGAATTTAAATTTAAACCAAAGAGAAGAGTAGAGATATTTTTTTTGGATTTTATATAGTTGACTCCATATTTTCTCAATTTGATTCAAGGAGAGAAACGTAAGGTATTTTTATTACAACATTATGTGTAACTCATCCATTGTGGGTATGTTATAAATGATTGATCAATATCTTCTGATGGGATCATTTACATCAAAAATCATTTCATGGTGCAGTTGATTATTTCAATGATAGTGAGCATGTATATCAAATTGTATTACATGCCTATTACTCTTGAACCTATAAATATGTTCTAACACGAGATTTTATTGTTATTGTGGGGAGGTATGTGTTGATATATTAATGAATTATAATCAATACACTATAAATGATTGCAATTTTATTCCTAGAACACGGGGAAATTTGGTCTTCTTCTGCCAATAATCATTCATATCTATTAGTGAGATGTGTTCACTGTGGAATTAAGAATTTTTTTACCACATACACCATGAAGATGGAACACCTTTTGGGTGGTTATTGCTAATCTGACCAAATATGCTCATTTTAATCCAATAATGGTTTCACTTAAGCTGGATGAATTAAGTGATCTATATGTTGAAGGGTTTTGAAAGACTCATGGTGTTACGATGTAACTAAATGTTTGAATGGAAAACATAGTTAATATATCAATTAAGGGAAGTCCATTAGAGGCAATTAGGTTCACAAATTAAGCTTAGTGTAGAATAAAATCCTCAATCAGATGGTCAGACTAAGATGGAAGACTAAATTTTAAAATAAATTCATAGTATATTTCTGTTAGTTTTTGGTGGATTTTTGGAGATCATTCATTGATTTTTATATATTAAATAGAATAAAATATACCAATCCTTAATTATAATTATTCCCCTTGACGTTTATTATGGTCATCCCTATCAATTACCACAATGATGTGAAAGAGTGGGTGATACTTCTCAAACAAGAAAGTCCATATGTAGGAGATGTCTGATAATATATGAGTGATCCATAATGTGTTGATAGTAGAAAAGATACCCTCTATGTCTTATGAAGACCATAAAAATCAATCCTTTGAGTTATTTTACTTTTATAAGGGGTTCTATTGGAGACCTGTTTCCTAAGACAATGTCTCCATAGTATGAAGTAGAAGCTTACGTCGAGTTATATTGTACTTTTTTACATTAGAAACATAATTGGTAAGGTGGAATATCAATGGGATTTACCTATCCAATTAATTTTGATTCACAATTTTTTCTATCTATCACAATTGATGAAGTATAACCCAGACCCATTTTACAAGATGAATTGGGAGTAATTTTAGATGAAACCAGGTTTTTCTGTGTTTGATAAACAGGAGATGATTTTTAATTCATTGGTGAAAATGTTTCGAGAACTATATAAACAGTTAGTTTTTTCCTTTTGGATCATTTAATTTATGGGAGTGATAGATGTAATCAAATATTTTGGTGTGTAGGGGAAGTACCCTCACTTATCCTATGATCATATTTCTGCATTAATTTAAAAGAGTTTAATGATTTTATAGTGGGGAGATTTATAATATCCGTGGTTATATTTAATGTTACATTATCCAAAAAAAATATTCTAATATTTATTATATATCTTACATATGTAATTTAAATGTTAAATGTAATATCAATTTTGGGGATAAAGGGGATCATGATTGGACCACCATTAATGGAAACCATGCACCTTCCAAGTGAAAATGATGTGTCTTATATAGTGTAACTATCTAAGCCACATGACCTTGATTATGAGAATGCATCAATCATAGAATAAAATAGTTCCCATAAAAATTTTATAGTCAGGGTTTCAGAACCTGGATCATAGGTGAGTGAATCTTTTGCTAAACCATGTAGTCTAATGCTACACCTGAAATCATACTCACATAGTTGGACCACATTCTAGGTGAGTGTGTGGCCATATTATTCTTCTAAATAGATTCTGAATGATAATTAAAATTAATATATTAAACCTCCTGATTATTAATAACATTAATATCCTATCATAATCTATTTGAACCTCTCTTTTATACTAACACATCTCTATCCTCCTCTACTCTTCCATACATCAATTTTGGGTTCCATTGATAACGGATCTTCATGACACCCTCAAGTATGTTCCTACTATATTATTTTGTTATCATTAATTATCACATTAATTCTTATTACCTAAGATATTATTTCTCTATAAATGATGTTTTCCACGAATGTGTTCATCCTCATTTCATTGGTTAAAATGTTGATTTTTTTGGTAGGTTATTTCTTCGTTAGGTTCTCCTATTGTTATAGATTGTGGTTTCCAACCATATTTCGGAGATTCCAAGTATCATGCAGTTGGTTATATTTATATCTATTAATTAATGTTTTATTAATTATTTTATTTTTCAAAAATTTCTTTCTAAACATCTTGTGTGTGTGTAAATGTGTGGTTTAAGTGTTTTTGGATGATGTGTTGTTTAGAAGTGGATTGAATACAATTTTAATGGTTGATTGATTATGTGATTTCTTGTTTTTTGATAGAATTTGATTTTATGTTTTAAAAATGGGGGGGGGGGGGTACTACCTAGTAATCATGTGAATCTTTGTGGAATGAAGAAGATAATTACACTCAGTATGACCCACACTACAGAGCTATTTTACGTTTTAAATGTATTTATGTATTCATAATGGTGATTTTCTAGCTTCATCATGAGATGAAACATTGTTTCTAATATTTATCCCGAAGAGAATGAGGATATTTGTGCCATGAGAAAACAAATTTAATTGAAATGTTTCAATATGATTAGGTTATTATTTAATAATTCAAATTATATTTTAATTATTTACTTCTTTTAGAACACTGGAAATTTCAAAAAATATTGATTTACATCTTACAAAAACATGAATTTTTATCCAACTCAAATTAACTATTGATGGAATCTCATGGTCAGATCATATTGGGAATGTGATCTGACATCCTTCACACAGCCTCATGTGCATGTAGATCTTGTGTTGTTTCATTTTGATAAAAGACAAGACCTTCCCTAGTGGTGATAATTGTTAGTATTTCTAGATAGTTTATTATTGGGAGGTGTGGAAGGTGGTGTAATGGTTATTGTTTAATCTTATTCAATGATGATGTTTTCTATCGAATTATTCCCCACACTAGTTTGTTTATTTTATCACCCTTTGTAATTTGAAAATGTTTAGCTTCTTCTTGCATGGTTTTTTTGGTTTCTCATTTTATGGATATTAGTCATGATATGATGAAAATAATTTTATTCCAAATGGTTTATTATCATGGGAGAACTATTATCAACGGTGTTAAATGATTTCTATGGACTGGTTTCTAGCCAATAGTTTATAGGATCTCCCATTAGGCCTTGTGATGGGCTTGGTTGGCTATCATGTTGGATGGAATCCTAAGAGGATTAATGAAAAAATGATAATAGATGGGGTTTTCCATATTTTGGGTCACATTATTTGGGATCTCTAGATAGAAATGATCTAACACCTTCAAGGATTGAGGTTCTAGTTGTGAGCGGGGTTAGTAGACAACACACCTTGTGATAGGCCATGGGTTACCCTGGGATGTGAATAATTTGGTTTGACTCCTCATCTAGGTTTGATGCATGGGAACTAGACAACACACAGACTCTAAGATGGTTTTGAGTAGTTTAATATGTTTAATATGTTTTTATTTTGATTCATGTGGATATTTAAATCATTGTATTATTGAATTCCTTATGAGAAGTGTAATAATGGTTTCATGTGTTCTTGTCAATTGTTGTAGCATCATGTTGACTAGAAGACCTCCCATACATGTATGAGAAGTGTTCAGAGAGAATTCTCCGTTACTAGGTGAAGAGAGTTCAGACGAGACAGTGGTTCTAATTGTCTAATACATAGACAACCGAGCATGTTCTAGACCATACTAGGCTAATTATGTTGGACCAATATCAACAATAATTAGTGATTAGGGATTTATCAATAATAAAATATATTCCTTTCTGGGATTCACATACCCATAAGAAAAAACAAGTGGAAAATATTGAGAATATACTTAGATTCCATAGGCCTCTTGAAGGAGTTAAGCTAAAATTAACTTTTTTATTTTATTGAGGTCACATTTAAAAGATGTAGAGCTCATTAGACTAAGATAGAAAAACATGAGTTGATTAGAATATACGGAGTTGATGTAATTTTTTAAAGAAGAATTTTTTTATAGAGACCTTGGTCCTTACTAAGAATTTATAGTTTTTGGATCTCCACATGGGAGAACAATACATACTAGATTATTCGATCTATTTTTCAATGATCCTTCATTTCACTATTCATGTGGTCTGAAATGAAAATTTTAGGGCCTAGTGAATTGATATAGGATATTGTTTTATATTCAATCCCAGGACATATTGTTCAAGTTGGAGACATTTGATAAGGTATTTGGTCAATACCATATGGTGGAAATTTATTGAGAATGTAAATATGGATTATAATGCCCCGACCCATCTAGACAAGGGCATGTGCACTACATGTTATATTGGCTTGGATAGATGGAATGAAATATCCCGAAGGAACGATCAGTTTAGTAGTATTTAAAAACTACATACATTGATATAACACAAATTACATTGGAAAAGGTTACAAAATATAATACATAACAAACTAAAAACTGAAACCATGTGAACTCAATAAATGATATTCTCTTCATCACCAATCGAAGGTAAAATATGAAATTAGTAAGCTCAAATGATCAGTAAGGGATAAAAATAGCGGTAGCATGAAATCAATAATAAGTGAATCATAATCAATATGACATAATCAATATGGCACGGTGAATAACTGAAAAACTCACACCCTTAAAAAACATTGAATGAAACTACTTCCAGGGATTTTTTCATAGTGAAAACCTCATGGATAGTAATAACTGATAATGAATAATGACAATTCTTATTAATTGTAAATAATGTATCTGGCACACGAACCATAATACTTTAAAAATGGTTTAGTTATATGTGTAGAAACCCATCTGATTTTTTAAACAAACTTGAATGATGTTTCACCAACTGATTTATCTCAAGAGACCTACCGATGCATTGAGGTGATATAGTGGGCCCCACCTTCCGCTTCATTTCCAAAGAACTCTTTATACATTGATTCAATACAAGAGCAATATGCCTTTTCAATATCCGTAAAGAGTAGAGTATATAGATTCACCAACATTTCCATAATTAAAATAACATTCCAAATAAACAAAATATGTAAAATGGTATATGGTTTAGACAAAAAACATATCTATGATATGATATTATGGATATTTAATATAAATATAAATTCAAATGTAATGTAATCTCAAATGGGAAGTAGGTACCCCATATAAGGATTATTAGGTGCACCACACAATCATTTTGGCATGGTAATATGTGTTCTTGAGAGTTCATAATAAGATGTAAAGGTTTATACCATTATTAATATGTCATAAGGGCAGTATGAGGGAGGTTCGAAAACATACCCCATCAATAGGAATTAAAAATAAAAGGGCACAACAAAAGGGAGATTCGTGAACAAAACTGAGAATGAGGATCCCTTACAAAGATTGTGTCATTAGAGTGACGCTAAATCAATGAAATATTTATGTGTGACAAATAAAAATCCAAAAAATATAAGTGGATTTACAGTATATAATAATAATAGGTCATTCACATATGTTCATGGATCAATGTAACCAATGAAATATTTGTTTAACTCAGAGATTGAAAATTGAGTTAAGGAATACCTTATAATGATTGTATCATTAGAGTGAGTATTAATCAATGAAAAATTTATGTGTGAAAAATAAAAAACCACAAAATATAAGTGGATATACAGTATAAAACAATCATAGTTTATTAAAACATATTCTTGGAAACACAAAACCAATTCCATAGATGTGTAGCTGAAAAAATGGAAACCAAGTTAATATATCCCTTACCATATGCTCGAATGTGTTCTTGATTGTTTTTAACGACCTGAATAATCAAATTAATCATCATTAATTAGCAATTACAGAACCTCCTAAACTTGTAATAGATATTTTATGACCTCATTAGATTCATTAATGTCCTTTTTGATGGTTTTATAAGATTTGATTTGATTGTTTTGATATCATTTTATTCTTCTATTTTCCTGATATGTTTACGTGTGTTCATGAATGGATGTTTGATTGAAATATGGTTAAACATCCAGAATTTTTAATATAAATTATTATTGACATTAAAAATATATAAAGGAACTTATAATGATTCTGGTTATATACCATGAGGATGACTCATTCGATGAGTTAAAAATAATGTCTTGGATTTGGCTTGGCAGTTTTGTGCACAATAAACTTGTTTTTGTATTATTAATCCATATTATAAATGTGTAAAGATTAAAGAACATTTATCAAGATAAAACACATATATTAGGACATTATTAAACCATTTAAAAGTATTCATGACCAGTATTGGAGATACTAATGAAATTTTAAAACATGTCTTCGTGGAGTGTGATAAATTTACACATCTCGGACGGTGTTTTCATTTATTGTATAAAAGGGGGGGAAGAGAGATTATGGTAAAATATTACATTAGAAAAATTATAAAACAGTAAATGTAAGGTTATGGAATTATCATGGAATTTTTATGGGGGGAGGTGATAAGGGAGAACAAAACAATCGAACTTTGGAAATGAAATTGAAAGAAAAGAGAAGGAAGGTTCACCTCTTGAGTACTCCTTGAGAATCTACATAAGGCCTTTATTTTTGGCCTTCTGTTGAGACCAGATGGTCATGAACGTTGGTAGAGATATTGGGGAGAGTAATTGGTTGAATTTAGGTAAAGATTGAAGCATGAGTGTTGTCGGAGAAAGACAGGGTGAGGGGTTGTTTATATAGTGATGTGGGAAGGAGTTTTATTAATATTATAATCATTAATTTATTATTTCTTCTCAAGAAAACCAATAGTGTGTATTCCATGACTAAGAATAGTAATATATGAATGTTACTTCAAACCAATTGGTTTTACATTAGTATATCATCGCCATTGACTCAATAAAATCTTTCTTTCACATTTGGCATAAATTTTCACATTTTACTATTCATCCAAATTATAAGGATTTCAGAAAAATCCCAAAATATCACCCTAACCATTTTTCAAAGTATAGAATTTAAAAAGGAAGTTCATTTTTCAAAAAAAAAATTCTAAATGTGATTAATTAAACATTAAATTTAAATTATTATCAAATCAAAAAATATAAACACTTAAAATTTTCATCTTCATTTTTGATGTGCTTAAATTCATTTATATATTCAAGGGAATGGATACCATTCATAAGAGTCATATTAATATTCATAAGGGTATTTTACTATTAATAAGGGTAGGATACTATTCATAATGGTAGGTTACTATTTACTAAAAATTAAGTTAATTATATCAGACTCGAAATATCATCTTAAACACAACTATGTATGTCATATTTTCGAAATTCACATCATAGAAGTGAAAAAATTATGTATACATGGATAGGTTATAAAAAAGTGGTGTTTTTAAAGTCTTAGTGATCTATTTATAAATTATTAGTGTGTTACATTATTCCCACCTTCAGAAATTTTATCTTCGAAATTTTATTTCCTTATTAAAAATATATGGTACCTTGATCATTGTGTCCATCCAGTATCATCGTCATCATTCTCATTTAAATATAAGGTCCATGAATTGCAATAATGATTTATAGATCCACCAATATCACTTCAATCCTTCATCCAGATACACCTTGTACAACTTGGGTTATTTGGGTGTGCACAGAAAAATAGTTTTGGAAAATAATTTTCTATGACATATAATTTCAAAACATCTGATAAAACATGAATTTTTTAAAACAGTCTGACAAAATTTGAGTTAAACCATTCAATCAGCAGTTCTTTTAGAATTACATATGTCTGTGCTGAATGTTTATATTTCAAAACAAAATATAAAAAAGTTGCGCAAGGGTTTTCTTCTTCAGCACATTTTTCAAAATCATAATGTGCTTCAATATCATGTGATAAGGTAAAATATTTGAAAATGCATTGATAATATTTACCTTTTATGAAAATATGAGAATATTGAGAAAATTGGATTTGATTAAATACAACCCATCATCCAAGACAGTATTGAGGTATAGTGGAGGTGTTCTATATCTCAAACAATTTCGTGCAAGTGAGTTTTATGTTAGAAAATTTTTCAGAATTTTTGGGGCACAACTTTGCAATAATTATTGCAAGTATGTCATCAGGAAGGGATAGAAATATTGTTTGAGATCCTCCTCCTTCCATTTTTAACTGACATTCCTTGATATGAAATGTTATAAAATAAGGTTTTAACTTAAATAATAAACATAGAAACTAACAATATTTCTAATGAAAACTCATTATCCCTAAAGGCAACATTCATAAATAATGGAATACACTATATTAGGTTATAAATATAAAATAGAAGGGCATGTAACATTGATTGACATTCTATGAATAGCTAATCTCATAAACATGGTTTCTCTGGAGAAAATTTACATTTTCATCCTTTATAATGGATTTTAAAGAAAATATGAATTATCCGAAGCATATCCCCTTGGAGTGTCGTAAACAAATGTGCATCAAGGCCCATTTTCATGTACAATTTATCATTCGTGTCTAGATCCAAGTAGTGGTTTTAGGTGTTACCCCTAGATACATCTGTTCTAGAGCCTCCTCTACCTACTCGTATCCAAACACCAACGTATTTCATGAAAGATCCACATAATATATTCCTTACCAATATATCAGGATGTTCTTCCATGTTTATCCTCAATGGAATATCTTTGGGACTCTTCCCTAATCTATGTTTTTTAAATCTAGGTTCCATGTTTTCTACTAAACTTCCTCTGATACCAACTATAACGCCCCGAGCCCTCTATACTAGGGCAGGTGCACTACTTGTGATATTGGAATGGTTAAGAGGAATGAAAAATCCTCGAAGGAATGATCAATTTAGTAGTCATTAAGAAACTAGATACATATATGTAACACAAATTACATTGGATAATGTTAAAAAATACAATACATAAAAAAACAAAAAACTACAACCACATGAACTCAATAAATGATCTTCTCTTCATCCCCTGTCAGAGGTAAACAAATAAAAGGGTGAGATCAAATGCTTAGTAATGTCTAAAAATATTGTAATAATGAATACAATACTAATTGAATCAAAATAAATCTCACATAATCAATATGGCATGGTGAATAAATGGAAAACTCGTGCCATTAATAAACAGAGAATGAAACTACATCCATAGATTTTTTCATAGTGAAAACCTCATGGATTGTAAAAACTGATAATGAATAAAGATAATTCATATTAATTGGACATAATGTTTCTAACACATGGACCATAATACCATAAAACTGTTATGTTCTATGGGTAGAAACCCATCTGATTTTTTGGAAACAAACTCGAAGGGTTTGTCGCCAAATGATTTGTATCATGAGACCAACTGATTTATCGATGTGATATAGTAGGCCCCACCCACCACTAAATGTCCAATTCACTCTTTATACATTGATTCAAAACATGAGAAATATGCCTTTTAAATATCTGTAATGAGTTGAGCATACAGATTCATCAATATTTCCATAATTAAAATAACTTTCAAAATAAACTCCATATGTAAATTGGTATAAAGTTTAGAAAACAATCATATCAATGATATGAGATTATGGATATTTAATATAAATATAATTTAAAATGATAATTTATCTCAAATTGGCATTAGGTACACCACATATGGTTTATTAGGTGCACCACGCAAAGGTAGTCACAACAAAATAGTAGTTGAGACAAAGTCTCTTACTACAATGTAATCGGTCGAATCATTTGATCAGATCATAATAACCCTAAAATAAATCATTTCATAACATCAGTATAATGAAATTCATGTTATTATATGTCAAATGGTAGTACACATATACCACATACAATAAATAAGTTTCGAAAAATGAAAATCTCATAGAAATGAAAGTGAGATGAGAATTTCCCTTACCAACATTTTGACATGGTAACAAGTGTTATTGTGAGGTATTAATGAGAGGTAATGGGGTATACCATTATTTAAATGTGATTAGGTATGTGTGAGGGTGGTACAATAACATAACCCATCATTATATTTTAAAAATAAAATGGCACAACATAGGAGAGATTCTTGAACAAAAGTGAGAGAGAAGATCCCTTTCAAAGCTTTTATCATTAGAGTGATGATAAATCAATTAAATGTTAATGTGTGACAATTAAAAATCAAAACAATATAAGTAGATATATAGTATAAAACAATCATATTTCATTCACAAATATTCTTGGTACAATGTATCAATGAAATAGATGTTTAACTCAAGGAATTAAAATTGAGTTAAGCAATCCCATACAAAGATTGTATCATTAGAGTGAGGATAAATCAATTAAATATTTATGTGTGAAAATTAAAAATACACAAAATATAAGTGGATATATAGTATAAAACAATCATAGGTCATTCACACATGTTCTTGGAAAGAAAAAACCAATGACATAGATGTGTAACTCAATAAATGGAAATTTTGTTAAGATATCCATTACCTTATGCTCGAAGGTGTTCTTGATTGTTATTAATGACCTGAATAATCAAATTTTTCTTCATTAATTAATAATTACAGAACCTCATCACCCTATATTTGATATTTTATGTCCTTATTAGGTTAATTAATGTCCTTTTTATGGGTTTAAGAGATTTTATTTTATTGTTTGGATATCACTTTCATCTTCTGTTTTCATGGTATGTTTACTTGTGTTCATGAATGGAAGATTGTTTGAAATATGGATAAACATCCAAAATTGTTAATATAAATTATTAGTGACATTAAAAATATATAATGGATGTTATAATGATTCTGGTTATATACCCTGAGGATGACTCATTCGATGAGTTAAAAATAATGTCTATGATTTGGCTTGGTGGTTTTGTGCACAATAAACTTTTTTTTGTATTATTAATCCATATTATGAATGTGTAAAGGCTAAAGAACATTTATCAAGATAAAATACATATATTATGACCTTAATCAATCATTTAAAAGGATTCATGACCAATATTAGAGATACTGATGCAATTTTAAAACCCATCTTCTTTGAGTGTGATAAATTTACACATCTCAGACGTTGTTTTCATTTATTGTATAAAACGAAGGGGGGTAATAGATATTATGGTGAAATATTACATTAGAAAAATTAAAATACACTAAAATTAAAGGTTTTTTAATTATCATGGAATTTGGATGATATGAGGTGAGAAGGGAGAACAAAATAATAGAACTTTTTAAATGAAATTGAAAGAAAAGATAATAAATGTCCACCTCTTGATTAATCCTTGAGAATCTACTTAAGGCATTTGTTTTTGGCCTTATATTGAGACCAGAAGGTCTTGAACGTTGTTAGAGATATTTGGGACAGTAATTGGTCGAATTTAGGCAAGACTTGAAGCATGAGTGTTGTGGGAGGTAGAGGGGGTGAGGGTTCGTTTATATTGTAAATGGGAGATGAGTTTTCATAATATTATAATCATTAATTTATTATTCCTTCTCAAGACTACCAATAGTGAGTATTACATGACCAATAATAGTAATATATGAGTGTTAATTCAAACCAATTGGTCTTATATTAGCATATCGTCATTAATGACTGAATAAATTCTTTATTTCGCATTTCTCGTAAATTATCGCATTTTACTATTCTTCAAAATTATAAGTATATTAGGAAAATCCCAAAATTTCACCCTAAACATTATTCAATGTTTAGAATTAAAAAATAAAGTCCATTATTCCAAAACAAATTTCTATATGTGATTAATTAAACATTGAATTGAAATAATTATCTAATCGAAAAATTTAAACACTTAAAATATTCATCTTCATTTTTAATGTGATTAATTTCATTTATACATTCAAGGGAATGGATACCATTCATAAGAGTAATATTAATATTCATAAGTGTAAGATACTATTCATAAGGATAGGTTACTATTCATAATGGTAGGTTACTATTTACTAAAAATTAAGTAAATTCTATCAGACTATAAATATCATCTTAAACACAACTGTATATATCATATTTTTAAAATTCTCATCCTAAAAGTAAAAAAATTATGTACACATGGCTAGGTTTTAACAAAGTGGTGTTTGTAGAGTCTTAGTGATCTATGGATTCTATAATAAATCTATTTATAAATTCTTAGGGTGTTACATTATTCCCACCATAAGAAATTTCATCTTCGAAATTGTATTTTCTTATTAAAAATATATGGTACCTTGATCATTGTGTCCATCTTTTCTCATCGTCATCTTTATAATTTAAATATAAGGTCCATGAATTGAAATAATGATTTAGAGTTCCATCAAAATCAATTTCTTCCTTCATCCAGATTCACCTTGTACAACTTGGGTCTTGTGGGTTTTCACAAATAAATAGTCTTGGAAAATAATTTTGTATTACATATAATTCCAAAACATCTGATAAAACTCGATTTTTATCAAACAGTTTGGCCAAATTTGAGTTGTAACATTCAATCAGTTGTCCATTTAGAATTCTATAAGTCTGTGCTGAATATTTATATTTCAAAATAAAATATAAAAAAGTTGCAGAAGGGTCTCCTTATTCATCAAATTTTTCAAAATCATAATATGCTTCAAAATCATGTGATAAGGAAAAATATTTGAAAATTCCTTGAAAATATTTACCTTTCAGGAAAATATGAGAATATTGAGAAAATTTGATTTGATTAAATATAACCCATGATCCAAGATGGTATTGAGGTATAGTGGAGGTGTTTTATATCTCAAACAATTTCTTGTAAGTCAGTTGTATCTTAGAAAATGTTTCAAAATTGTCGGGGCATAACTTTGCAATAATTATTGCATGTATGTCATTAGGAAGGGATGGAAATATTGTTTGAGATCCTCCTCCTTCCATTTTTAATTTACATTCCTTGATATGACAAGTTATAAATCAAGGGTTTAACTTAATGAATAGACATAGACACTAACCATATGTTTAATGAAAACTCATAATCCCTAAATCCACCATTCATATATAATGGCATACAATAGATTACGTTATAAATCTAAAATAGAATGGCACTTAAAATTGATTGACATTCTATGAATAACTAATCTCATAAACTTGGTTTCTCTATAGAAAATTTACATTTCCATCCTTTATAATGTCTTGTAGAGAAAATATGAATTATCCTAAGAATATCCCCTTGGAGTGCCATAAACAAAAGGGCATCAAGGCCCATTGTCATGTACCAATTCTCATTCGTGTCTAGATCAAAGTGGTGGTTTCGGGTGGTACCCCTAGATACATCTGTTCCAGAGCCGCCTCTACCTACTTGTATCTCGACAGGGATGTATTTCTTGAAAGATACACATAATCTATTCTTTACCAAAATATCAGGACGTTCGTGCATGTTTATCCTCAACGGAATATCTTAGAGACTCATCCCTGATCTATGTTTTCTAAATCTAGGTTCTGTGTTTTCTACTAAACATCCTCTGATACCAAATATAACACCCCGAACACTCTAGACTAGGGCCGGTGCACTACTTTTGATATTCAAATGGTTAAGAAGAATGAAAAATCCCAAAGGAATGATCAATTTAGTAGTCTTGAAGAAACTAGATACATAGATGTAAAACAAATTACATTGGAAAATGTTACAAAATACAATACATAACAAAACAAAAAACTACAACCACATGAACTCAATGAATGATCTTCTCTTTATCACCTGTCAGAGGTAAAAAAAGAAAGGGGTGAGCTCAAATTCTCAGTAATGGATAAGAATAGTGGAATAATGAATACAATACTAATTGAATCATAATAAATCTCACATAATCAATATGGCATGGTGAATAAATGAAAAACTCATGCCATTAATAAACTGGGAATGAAACTACAACCAATGATTTTTTCATAGTGAAAACCTCATTGATAGTAAAAACTGTTAATGAATAAAGATAATTATTATTAATTGGACATCATGTATATGGATCATGAACCATAATACTGTAAAAATGGTTATGTTTTATTGGTAGAAACCCATCTGATTTGTTGGAAACAAACTTGAAGGGTTTGTCGCCAACTAATTTTTATCATGAGACCTACTGATTCATCGAGGGGATATAGTAGGCCCGACCCACCACAACATGTCATATGCACTCTTTATACATTGATTCAAAACAATAACAATATTCCTTTTCAATATTTGTAAGGATTTGAGCATACAGATTCATCAATATTTCCATAATTAAAATAACATTTAAAATAAACACTTTATATAAAATGGTATACAGTTTAGAAAAAAATCATATAAATGATATAAGATTATTGATATTTAATATAAATATAATTTAAAATTAAAATTGATCGAAAATTGGAATTAGGTACACCACATAATTTTGTTTAGGTTCACCACAAAAAGATAGTCACAACAAAACAGTAGTTGAGACAAAGTCTCTTACCACAATGTAATCAGTCAAATCATATAATCAGATAATAATAACCCTCAAATAAATCGTTTAATAACATTAATATAAATATATTAATGTTATTATATATCAAATGGAAGTACACATATAACACATACAATAAATAAGTTGCAAAAAATAAAAATCTCACAGAAATGAAAGTGAGATGAGAAACCCCCTTACAAACATTTTGACATAGTAACGAGTGTTCTTGTGAGGTCTTAATGAGAGGTAATTGTGTATACCATTATTTAAATTTCATAAGGGATGTATGGTGGAGGTTTGAAACCATACCCCATCATTAGATATTAAAAACAAAAGGGCACAACATAGGGGATAATCGTGAACAAAAGTGAGAGAGAGGATCCCTTACAATGATTGTGTCATTAGAGTGATGATAAATCCATTAAATATTTATGTGTGACAATTAAAAATCAAAAAAATATAAGTGGATATATAGTATAAAATAATCATAAGTTATTCACACATATTCTTGTTACAATGTAATCAATGAAATATATGTTTATCTTAAAGAATGAAAATTGAGTTAAGCAATCCCATACACAGATTGTATCATTAGTGTGAGGATAAATCAATGAAATATTTATGTGTGAAAATTAAAAACACCAAAAATATAAGTGGATATATAGTATAAAACAATCATATTCCATTCACACATATTCTTGGAATGAAAAAACAAATGACATAGATGTGTAACTCAATAAAAGGAAATTGAGTTAAAATGTCCCTTACCATAAGCTCGAATGTGTTTTTGATTGTTATTGATATCCTGAATAATCCAATTTTACTTCATTAATTAATAATTAAATAACCTCAGAATCCTGTAATTGATATGTTATGTCCTTATTAGGTTCATTAATGTCCTTTTTGATTGGGTTAAGAGATTTGATTTTATTGTTTTGATAGCATTTCCTTCTTCTGTTTTCATGATCTGTTTACTTTTGGTCATGAATTATTGTTTGTTTGAAATATGGTTAAAAATCCAAAATTGTTAATATAAATTATTAGATACATTAAAAATATATAATGTATCTTATAATGATTCTGGTTATATACCATGAGGATGACTCATTCGATGAGTTAAAAATAATGTCTTGGATTTGGCTTGGCGGTTTTGTGCACAATAAACTTTTTTTTTATTATTAATCCATATTATGAATTTATAAAGATTAAAGAACATTTATCAAGATAATATAAAAATATTATGACCTTATTAATCCATTGAAAAGGATTCATGACTAGTATTGGAGATACTAATGCAATTTTAAAACCCATCTCCATTGAGTGTGATAAATTTCCACATATCGGACGGTGTTTTCATTTATTGTATAAAAGGGGGGGAAAGAGAGATTATGGTGAAATTTTACATTATCATAATTAAAATATAGTAAATTTAAGGTTACGGAATTATCATGGAATTTGGATACGGGGAGCTGATAAAGGAGAACAAAAGAATGTAAATTTTTAAATGAAATTGAAAGAAAAGGGAGGGAAGGTTCACCTCTTGAGTACTCCTTGAGAATCTACTAAAGGGCTTTGTTACTAGACTTTTTTTTGAGACCACAAGGTCTTGAACGTTGGTAGAGATATTGGGGAGATTAATTGGTAGAAATTAGGAAATTCTTGAAGCATGAGTGTTGTGGGAGGAAGAGGGGTGAGGGGTGGTTTATATAGTGAAGGTGAGAGGAGTTTTCTTAATATTATAATCATTAATTTATTATTTCTTCTCAAGACACCAAATAGTGAGTATTCAATGACCAATAATAGTTATATATGAATGTGACTTCAAACCAATTGGTCTTACATTAGCAGATCATCAACAATGACTCTATAAATACATTATTTCACATTTGTTGTAAATTATCGCATTACACTATTCATCAAAATTATAAGTATTTCTGAAAAATCACAAAATATCACCCTATACATTTTTCAATGTGTACAATTCAAAAAGGAATTCAATTTTTACAAAACAATTCATGACAATTATTGGATATAGTTATGCAAATTGCAAACCCGTCTTCCTTGACTGTTATAAATTTACACATCTCAGACAGTGTTTGCATTTATTGTATAAAAGGTGGGGAAAAATATAGATTATGATGATATATTCCATTAGCACACTGAAAACCCAGTACATGTAAGGTTCTAGAATTATCATGGCATTTGGAAGAGGGGAGGTGAGAATGGAGAACAATAGAATGCATCTTTATAAAAGAAATTGAATGAAAAGAGATGAAAGGTTCACCTATTGAGTACACCTTGAGAATCATTTTACGGCATTTGTTTTTGGCCTTTTTCTGAGACCATTAGGTCTTGGACGTGGGTAGAGAGCTTAGGGATAGTATTTGGTAGAATTTAGTCAAGTCTAGAAGCTTGAGTGTTTTGGGAGGAATAGGGGGTGAGGGGTGGTTTATATAGTGCAGTGGAGAGGAGTTTTCTAAATATTATAATCATTACTTTTTTATTTCCTCTCAAGACAACCAATAATGAGTATTACATGACCATGAACAGAAATATATGCATGTGACTTTGAACTAATTGGGCTTACATAAGCATATCATCTTCAACGACTCAATAAATTTCTTACTTCTCTTTTATCATAAATTATCGCATTTTACTATTCATAAAACATTAAAGTATTTCAGAAAAATCAAAAAAATTCACCCTAACTATTTTTCAATGTGTAGAATTAAAAAATGAAGTCCTTTTTTCAAAAATAAGTTTCTAAAAATTATTAAATAAATATTTAATTAAATTAATTATTTAATCGAAAAATATAAACACGTAAAATATTTATCTTCATTCATAAGGAGACTAAATTCATTTATAAATTCAAGGTCAAGGATATTATTCAGAAGAGTCATATTATTATTCATAAGGGTAAGTAACTATTCATAAGGGTACGTTACTATTCACTAAAAATTAAGTTAATTTTATCATACTCTAAATATCGTCCTAAACAAAACCGCGTATGTCAGAATTTAAAAATTCACAACATAGAAGTGAAAACATTATGTTTACATGGAAAGGTTATAACAAAGTTGTGTTTGTAGAGTATTATTGATCTATGGATTCAATGGTATATCTATTTATAAATTCTTGGGATGTTACATGGATTATATAGGGAATCATTATCTTTGGGTAGGGTGGTAGTGTCATGTATGAAAATAATAGGGTGTGTAAAAAGCATGGAATCAAAAGTGGTTGAAACTCTGGATATCCCTCACATTCTCCTTTATTAGTAGGTTCTAGTGGTGGGTTCATTCTGTTTCATCAATGTGGATGGTCATGGAATAAGTAGTACTTGGGTCCACATCCCCCTTTCTCTTCCATAAGTGTTGTCACTTTAGTCACCTGGAAGGATTCTCTATGTGTTTTCAATATACTCATAGTGGTGTAGGATCCTCATTGCACAATGAATATTAAATTAATATGGGGTATCCGGGGCTATGGGTTCTGGAACTATTGGGCATGCAATTAAGGATGGATCTTATTAGTGAAATTATCATCGCAAGGCATATCCATAGGTCAGTATTCATCCATAGGCATCAACGAAATGAATCACTCTCACACTATGGAATAATAACTGATGTAATCAGATAAAGGACCAGTAATTGTTCGAGGTACTATTTTGTCAACATCATTTATTGACTTTTTTTTATTGATTTTGGTTTGTAGAATTCATCCATTAATGAATTTTTTTTAATCATTGAATTTTATGGTGGATTTTAATATTTATTCCTTGTGTTCAGTTGTGATTCCTTTAATGGATAATAAATAAGGTTTCAGATGCCCACCAAGTGATATTACATTTTCATATGTCATGTTAGAAGGAGAATTAATTGTTCAAGAGATAGATCACATTAATGTGAATTTGAGAATGGATTAGATGAGGAATTAGAAGATTTATAATGATTATTACTAATGTTAGGTGACATCAATTGAAGATGATTTTTTTACTCATGTTTTTCAAGGAGAATAGGATCCAATGTTAGAGTGAGAAAAAACATTGCTCCATGATTTAGGTAATATTTATTTCTAGGTATTTTCCTTCATGTTGGGGGATGATGTGGATGGTTCTAATAATGGATTCTATCCCTTGGTAGATTAATTCTCCAATGGTGTATCTAGATGACTTCTTAGGTTTACCTTTGGAATGGGATGTGGTGTTAGTAATCAAACTAGGAATGAGGAATTAACCAATATATATTCCTCCATATCATATGCCCCCCTTAGGTGAGGCAAATAATGATATAGTTGAAACTTTTTAATCCAAAGGACTCATTATATATAGAAACTTATATTGGGAAACACCGGTATAGTCTTAGAAAAATGATGATGGATACCTCCAGTTGGATAATAATTATCGAATTTTGAATAGGCCCTCCAATAAAAAGTAATACCACATTTCCAATATTGATGAGGAATTCTATATTCTTAATGGGAAATAGGGTTTTTTATCATTTTCCTATAGTCCAATTATCATCAAGTCAGTATTATATAAATTGATGTTCCCAAGATAGCTTTTTGATGACTGTATATCAATATTAAATATTGGGTCATTCAATTTGGGTGAGAAACTTCTTTGGCAGTTTTCACATCCCTTATAAAAATGGTGTTTAAAAAAATTACTTGAATCATTTTTCCTGGTGTGTGGGGATGCAATCTTTTAATAGATTAGAACTAAAGATAAGCATGTTCATAATCAGAGAGTTGTTCTAAGAACTCTTTTATATGATTGTCTGTGTTGTAGGATCTCCAAGTGGAATTTATAGTTCTGCAAAGTCAACATTCATGACCACATCATCTTTGAGAATATAGTTTATGTGTAGAGACTAAATATAAGAGTAGTAAATTCATGTAATTAACCTTGTAATTTATTTGATATCACGATAATAATGGTTTATGTGGGATATTACATGTGGTTTTATAGAATTTTTCAGGGATTACCTTGATAATTAATGTTATTACCTGAATAGTAGTAATTTTTGTTTAGAGACCAAAATTATCTTCTTCTTTTGAGGATATAAATATACTAATAAAAACTACAAAATTTTGGCCATTAAATTATTTTGAAAACTTGTACATGTTCTTTTTTGATGAATCAAGTATGGTTATGGGTTGTGTGTTAATTTAGGGTGAACAATTATTGGTGTATGGATCACACAAACTCTTACCACTTGAATGGAACATCCCCACACATGAGATAAAATGGGTAGTTTTAATGAATTCATTAAAAACATGGTGATAGTTTCTATTTGGGAAGAAATTCAATGTTTACATAAATTATATAAATTTGACATATATTTTCTATTTAACGGATATGAATATGAAAGAACACTAATGAGTTGAGTACCTCTCGGGGATGGAATTTATTATTTTCTATACCCATGGAAAATTAAATTTAGTGGATGACTCACTAAGAAGATAGTATCTATTTCATGATTTAATGGAGTTCAGTAATTAGTTGATCCTGGTAAGGATTGTTTATCATATTCAGCTAGAAGCCAAGAATCCTAGTAAAGAAAATTTACTAGATAAAATTAATTTGATGGATCATCATATAAACATAATCTGTGTATATATTCATAAGGATTATCTATGTAAACATTGTCTACAAATTTAAATGGTGGGGAGGTACCTTGCTAGTGGCTGATTCTATCTAAAAGGATCATTTTCTTTAATAGTCATTATTGGTGACGTAGAATCCGTGAATCATAGTGCTGCATGATATCCAATTTTTTCTCAAAATAATAGTTTCCAACCAAAAATCATAACAATCCTATTTGAATAGAATTGTGGTTATCCATGTCTATCCCCTATATACAAGATAAAAGTGGGAAATACAACTTTACTAAGGCTATGAATTTTGTAGAAGACATCAAATAATGTCCTAGTGATCAATTATCAATTTTTTATAAAAAAATCCACCATATGTCCAAATATGAATAGTGATGTCAAGTGTTGTTGTTTTTAGGGAGTGAAAAAGTGTTTCTAAAGGAGACTCCTACCCTGGGCCACCATATCGTTATTATATAGGGGAAGCATACAATGAGGAGTGTCAGAGCTTTTGATATTATCAAGTATATTTTTATGTAGTCATATCTCTTTTATTTAACTTTAATGTATATATTGAATCATAGTGTGTTACATGTATTTTAATTAATGAAGTATAGCATGGATACATACCATGTTATGAATTTGGAGGAATTGGATATGGAACATAGTTTTTCAGTGACTATGAAAATATGCTGATTTGAAATTCTAAGGTGCATGTGAATTGGGGAAAGTCCATAAAATTAGTTTCATTCCATTATCATAAAGGATATTATTATAACAATACATGGGATTATATTTCATTGTTGGTTGAGTTGTACCCTCACTTAGTCATTTATTATACATCAATATTACATTAAGATAAAAACATTTCACTATAAGAGAATTATTACATGAATGGTTTTTTTAATCAGATTTTCATTTATTTTCTGTTTCAATTTTATTTAATTAACTACCATTGTGTAATAGAAAAAAAATTAAATTTTGGGTATACCAAATGATTTTCACAGGTAATAAATTTCTTAGGGAATTTTTTTCTCATCTATGTGAAAATTTCGTAGCCTAGATAGTGGTAATATAGTGGATTCACTTCCTATAAGATGGTTGTGTGGCCCTCTATGAAAAATCATGTGACCTTGATAGTGGATTTTTCTTGACCACATTTCATTGAACATGTTTGTGAAAACCTTTAGTAAAAATTTTTAGTCTTCCCCTCCTATAAGATATATGATATGTATGGTTTCCCCATGGTCTAGTTGTCCTTACGGCCTAACTCTGTGGCCTTCATGATTATTAGAAAAATTTTAAATTTCTGTTTTTCCCTTACACGATATTAATACAATAACCCACCTATCTCACTCCATTATACCCTCTCCATCATAGGCGCACATCCATATCTACCTCATTCCTCATTTCCTCACTTTTGGTTATATTTGAACACGGATATTCTAGAAGAACCCATATATTGTCCTCCTCTCATCATTTATTATCATATTTTCATCCCATATATCTCCCAATATGGGAACATGTATCTATATAAATGATGTGGTCCAGGAATGGGATCATATTAATTTAACATGGTTTAATATTGATGGTTTTTGTGTGGTGATTTTCTTTATGATATCATTTTGGTTCACCTTGAATCTTTCAATTAGATTTCAGATGTTTAATGTAAGTGGTCTGTGGTTCTATATCAATCTATTTTTTAATGTTTAATATATGATTGACTAATTCATAAATGTATGTTCTATATATATTTCTATTTTAATATGCACATTTTGTTAATTTTTGTGTCATTGTTTTTATATAAATGTTTAGACACCCATCGTGACGACATGATTGATTATGTGATGGACATGTTTGTGAATGAATTGGGTTTCATGGTTTAATAAATGGGGATTTCACATTGAAATACTTGTTACCATGAACAGAAGAATATGAAAATTATTGTAGGCATGAGCAAACCCACATATTTGGTTTAAAATATAGTGATAATTAAATATATATGATAGGTAATAGTTGGAGCGAGTAGTAGACATGCCAAAAAGTCATGATTTATCACTGAACAAAAGACGAACATTGGTCCCCGGTAACCATATTTATTGATAAATATCCCATGGTTTTATGTTTTTCCTTCATATACCCACATACATTTTCATTAATCACTTATCTTAGAGAAAATTGGTTTCCAAATAAATTGTTTTATATAATTTTAAAATTAGAATAGTTATCGATATTACAATATTTATAAATGGAATAAATTTGAGGAATCTAACTCAGAAAGTGATCTCACACCATGCATACCCCTTAGGTGTATGTAGATCATGATTTTTTTGATTCAGTTAATGAAAATGAATTCCTTTTATTTGTTTGTGTTTTGTATTTGAAGTGGGATTCTTCTTGGATGTTGTTGAAGGTGGTGTCATGGTGGGAGTAAACCCATTTTCATTAGTATATTTTTTAATATAGTCATTCCCTCCCAAACATGGTTCTTCTTCCCCCATTGTATATGTAAAATATATAAATAATTATTATAGTGATTTATTTTTTTCCACAATTCAATGATATTAGTTATGATGTGATAAGAATTTATTTATCAACAATGGATCATTATAATGGGTAAAATAGGTTCCAATGGTGTTACACGATTCCCAATTGCTAGTTTCCATCCCATGAAGATTGGGTACGCCCTGCATGCCCTATCATTGGATGGACTGGATGTCACTTTGGAAGGAATCCCACGATTGGTCATAACAATTCTATTTCCATGTTTTCTGAAAAAAATTTCTTTACTTTTATCATTTACAAATATTTTTTTTGTAATTTACATTTATGATTGAATATATAATCCATTTTTTAAAAATAATTATTTTTGAAATTTTTTCCAAAAATGATTGTTGACATATTTCTAAAAGTGTGGAAGTATTTTATAATTTTAATATATAAGTCATGAAAAAAGTTCTTTACTATACTAAAAGTTCATTTATTCGATACATCCATTATATTTTTCAAAGGATATTTTTAATGAAAACCATTATCGAAATATTGTATAATTTTTTTAAAAAATATTACCAATAGAAAAAAATATTTTCACTTATTGTAAATGAAAAGTTTTAAATGTTCTCTCATAGATATTTTCATCTTTGTTAATATTCTATAATGATTCATTTAGACAATTGGGATTGTGATCATATGAATCTATCAAATATCTTTCTATGGATAGCTTACGAAGAATGTTTTAACGATATTGCAATTATACCTATTTCTATTCAATGTTTTGACCAATCTATAAGTTAATGATGGTAGCCTTCAATGGTTTTATGATGAAAACATTAATTCGTAAAATATTTTATTCATGATGTGGTAATTGGGAATTATATATGATTAATTGGTGATCCTTATATATCTTTTATGATGAATGGTACCCATTATATCTCTCCAAAGCATTGTCCAATGTTATTTGTCATTAAAGGGATGATATGGGGGGAGTTAAGTAGGCTGTTTTTCCCTATATATTTAACTGTGATCCAATTATTTCTAACATGAAAGTGACATTAGTTGTGTATATAACACTAAACAATTCCTATCTATTATGTTGTGTAACAATATTTCTATTATTTCAATGTGATATTAATGTTTTTTATTATTGATATTAACATCTCATGAATAGTGATAACTGATCCTTATGGATCTTTTCTACATTAATAATTCCTACCATCACACATATTTAATGATTTTTGTTTAAAGTGTTTGAGTTATTTTTTGTTATGCTCATGCACTCTAATTATGTAACCATACCATTAATATCATCTTATTATCACTAAAGATATTCTATTGTTAATTAGTATGTTTACCCTTTCATAGTATTTGAGGTCACCGTTCTAATGTTTTTTTTATTTTTTATTTATCAAAATTATTTTAGTTTTATTTTGTCTATAACGGTTTGATCTATAAAAAAATTGTATGTGGCTTACTGAATACATAATATGGAATATTAAATGTTTGGTATAGCGTATGAAATATTCATTGATTTCATGCTTATTTTTTATCGATGAATTTTATCTAATTGTCTAAAACTATAATCCTTAAAGATTAATGTGTATATAAGTGACACAATATTTTTATTTTTAGGTTATATTGTTTGAAAGGTTAATATTTATCCATTCATACTAGTATCAAAGCAATAAATATAAATAAATTATTATTATCACCAAATCATGAGTATGGATTCAAATATCTTACACCCCTAAAACTTTAACAATATTGGACACTACAACCCATGTAGCATCCTCCAGTGGGACACATCATGATCTTCTGATTCAACACTCATACCGCCACGTATTATATCCCAGAACACAACTATATCTATTACTTTATCATCATACCTTTCCATGTCTTTGTCACATAATATAAAATCCCTTTATAGTCACACAGTATTAATATAATACATGTTAAGAAGGTACACTGCAAAAACATCCCCTGTTATCTGATCATTTTCACACCCCAGTGACACATGTCTGGTGTTTCAATCGATTCGATATTCACTTAAATGAATAATTAGAAACCACAATTTAATCACTTATCACATTCTTCACATGACCACTAGACATCACATCATCACCACACTTGGGTTTAACAAACATAATATAAATCAACCTCATTCTCTCTTCCTACAATAATGATCCCCCACTATGTATCTGGATGAAAAAAACACCTTTCCAACAAATATTTATATACATATTATTGATTATCCATTATAGTCTATATATATACCTAATTTAATGATCAATTATTTTACATACTATATTTTAAGGGAGACCGGGGAGGGGGATATGTCGATCATTTATTCAATCATCTACCTCGATGTTGGGGAAAACTCAAAAAACCCATTTCTATATGTGTATTTCAAAAATTATCCAACCAAGATGGTGGAGTGTAATAATTCTCAGGAATGTGTTGTGTGCATTATATACACAAATACAGACCCAATGGTTCACACCAAACCATCAATATCAACACCCCTGATTACCAAACAAATGTTACTATGAAATATTAACACTACTTTATATCACAATATGGTAAAAATATATCATATAATTAGAAAAAATAAATATTGAAATATTTATTATTTTAAATTTCATTCATGAACATTTTGATTCATAATTTATTCTTTAACATATAATATTTCATAAATTCAAAATTCACAATTTTCAACAACGTTTCACACAATTATACCTAATCAATGTAAAATAATTCCTTAAACCATTTACTAATTCAATAAACATATTATTAATTATTAAATTTTACTCTATACTTCGCCAATTTAATAGTAACAAACAATCCTCCCATTAGTGTCATTTATTTATTTGCCTAAAAATTATAAACTCTTATGCATGATCCATTACCGATTTCATTAAATCATTTATTGTTCCACGCTACTTAAAACACCAACAAAACCTTCTACTAAAACTCCTCCACATAATAAAACACCATATAATCCCTTCAAACAACCACCATTAATTGAATAGAACAACCAATTTTCCACAGAACCACTGATTCCACTAATACGATAACAATATTAAATTACATACACCACCATCACAAATGATACACTACTAACCTAACCATAAAAGTATAATAAATATAATTTAAATATCTCTCTAAAATAAAGATGGAACTATGTTTTATAATAAATAATAGAAATCAGAATGGAAATCACATAAAAAATCCACACTAATCATTCATTCACATCAAACTAGTGTTAAATGCTAAAACATTAATTCAATAATTTTATATTTTTATATTATCAATTTATTATGATCATTAATAAATAAAACAAATATAAATTTTTTTTCTAATAAATTTATATTACAAAAAAATTATATATGAAAATAAAATAAAAAATTTCAATAGGGAAACTATAACAGAACTAGTAATAAATAATAAAAAACATATAATCCAATAAATCAGCTATGAATCAGCATATATTCATCAATATCAATAGGTTTATTTAATTATATTATCACATTAATTTATATCATCACCATAATATAAAAACATGAATATTCTTTAATGTACCCACAGTAAACACGAATAATGAAATAATATTTGGCCTGAGTTAGTAAAAATGAATGAAGGGGTTGATACGCAATATATAAAATTATTTTATTTTTTTACTTCTAGAATATAATGTTCTCTTTGGATGAGTCCATATAATTAAAGCCATTTTAAGATAATAAAGAGAAAAATTGAAATAATTATGATAAATTTTAATGGTTATTGGAATAACTATATATCATTATTTAACATATATATAACAAAAATATTGTTTTGTAATTGAAATGACTAAGCTTATTGAAAGATGATATAATTGTTTAATTAATTGAATTAACGTGACGAATAAATAGTTTTAATTTAAATATTTCCCACAATTAGGAATGATATATTATCAATATCTAAAAAAACATCCCCTACGTCTATCACCTCAATGGACTGATGGTTCTATATGTTATACTATGAGATCTAATAGAAATCAGAGATACCAAAAATATTTTTTTATAGAATGAAAATTGATTTCACAGGGAAAATTATTATTAAAGAATATAGATAAAAATATAAAAGAAATAAATACCCTTTCCTATTAGTTGTGATGTCATGAAAACATGGTACTTCCACTTTTATGATTATGACAACCTATAATATAAGGATGATAATAAAAGAAAAATGGTACCTTAAAGATTAATTTTCTCATAAGGTTCTTGATTTTCTAAGAGGATTAATAATAATAACTTGGAGAAAATGATTAATATGGTGTAGTGAGAATATATTTATAGTTGGGTCACACTCTTAATGGAATGAGTCAGAACATAGAAAATTACAATACTTAAAATAAAATAATTGAGTGTATCAAATTGGATTAGGAGAAGTCTTGAGGATTTATATTTCCATGGAATACAATAGATCTATTTATAACATTAATGGATAGTAGGGATGTATTTATTATTGGGACCATCCATAAAACATTATATAATAATTAGTTTTAATAAAAAAATTATATTTTTTCACATTTAGGAACATTTTAGAGTTAGAACTTTAGAGAATAAAGTCCTAATACATACATATCATACCATATTAATATTGATCATATACTACTGAAATAGTATCTATTTCTTTCAAAAAATAAAAATTTTAAAATAAAACATGTTGTCATGAAAAAACGATCAAAACCTTAAACTTGTCTTCTCCATTGTTTTAAACGTACTTATTACCAGTTAAATAAATTTGGAATATGGTGAAGATAACAAAAATATTATTAAGGGATATAATGAAACAAATCATTATTCAAACTAGAACATAACAACCCATAAACCACATATCCAAAAAATTAAATATAATTCATAGAAACATCCTGAAGTTTCCTTGTAACATATTTTCTATATCACTCTTACATTCACACTTATTATTGGAATAAATATTTGGATAACTTCCATCTCCAGAATACCCAAAACATTGGAGAGCTATAATGGGGCACACCAACTATATCATGAGAAATAATGGGATCAAAAAAAATATAAACAATGTCCAAGGAACACTTCAGGATTAAAAATAATGATAAATAATTTAAACGTATGAGAAAAAACCCATTCACATAATAAAATATGAATTTTCTGAAAAATTGCATCTTTAAAAAAATTTAATGAAACATCCACATGATAATGAAATCATATAATTAAAAAATAACTATGGATAGATATACTGGAACCATTATAACAATAATTAATCATGAATGTGGGACAACATAATTATACTATATATAAAAAACAATCCTTTTCTTTGAATTTTGCAATGATACATAAAGATGGATTTTGAAAGGAGAGTCACATATAAATATCATATAACTGAAGTGAGATTTAATATAATCAAACAAATATGTGTATAAAAAGATAATACACATAATACAACATAATATATACAAAATTCACTAAAATCAATATTATTACCATGGTATTAATGTTTTAGAACGTTAGCCCAAATAATAGAAACTGGGAAATGAATCCCATTTCCTCAGGTTTTTCATACATCAAATGTTTTTAGACCTCACAGATAATGGTGTTAAGAGTGTCATTAAATTATTACCTAAGTATTTTAAATTTCATGATATCATATATCATATTTTGATAACATATTTCAACACATTAATTAGTAATATTTTGTTATTTCTATCATTTTGGATGCGTGATTTACATTGTTTCTAGGGATGGTTTGAAATGGAATTTCTTCCCTAATAGAAGAAAAACTATAGAAGTTCAATGAGAAAGTATTTTAATAATTAAAAAACTATAAATAATAAAACTTATAATTTGTTTCAGTTATTATGATAATTAATTAGGTAAAAAATTAATGATATTTGTTTAGATCATTTGTGTTGTTCCTGAAAAATCAAAAACAATATTTTTATATAATTCAATATTATGACTATAAATTAATTCCAGAACATAAAATATGTTATATAATAAATTTTAAATCCCTTTTCAACCATATTTAAGGATTTATGACCAGACATGAAGGTAATAATGATAATTGAAAGCACATAATCCATGATATAAGTAAAGTCACACATCACATGTGATGTTTTTATTTTTAGAATAAAACTGAGAGGAGAATAAGCATGAGGATGTATTTTTCCAAAAACATGAAAATAAATTATAGTATATATAATATAATTTAGTTTTCATCAATCTTTAATAATTTTAGTGGACGTGGGTATAAGAATATAAAAATAAATGAAAAATATAAAAGAGAAAAGAAATAGTATTTTTTATATTGAAATTATATTCCTTGAGAACCCCCTTTTTACCTTGGATTGGCCTTTTTGTGAGACTAAAAGATCTTGAACACAAGGAATAGTCTTGGGATGAATCCTGGGAAGGAAGTGGGAAGGATAAAATTAGTAGACTTGTGAGGAGAAGAGATGGTGAGGGGTGGTATTTATAATGACAAAGAGAAGGATTTTTCTAATATATTAATACTTATTTTATAATTTTTCCAGTAGAAAAGCCAATTGTTATTAAGAACAAAAACTATAATTATTGAATGGGAGTTCAAACCAAGTGTACTTACAAAAACAGAACATCATATATGACTCAATAACTCTTCCACTTAGTTTATTTTTTAAATTATCATATTTCAATATTAAAAGAAATTCATTTATTTTAGAAAAATCATTAAATTCACCCCAACAATTTTATAACATATATAATTCAAAAATGAACTTCGTATCATAAAAATGATTATTTAAAAATGATAATTTTTTAAAATAATAATTTAACTGAAAAATAGTTATTGTAATACTATATCTGATTTTATAACTCTTGGAAAATTTAATAAACGTTTCATAAAGTTATATTATTAACATAATAAAAAATATATAATTTCTAAACCAATTTTATGAAAATAATTCTTTAAAATAATTATTCTAATTGTAAATATGTAATAAAATATTTATGAATAAAAAAATGCCAATAATAAAAATCAAATTTCCAAAACATTTATTTAATTATTCTAGGATATATGTATACCATGATTAAACTAATATGATAAATAAATTTTTTTTATATTATCAAATGTGAGGTTAATATTTTATTGGCCAAATTACTATTCGTAGTTGTCATGTTAATATTCTTATGGTCAAGATACTATTCCAAATGTATAAATTCCATAATTACTATAAATATCAATTAATTCTATTATAAATATATAATAAATTAAAAAATTTAATTCTAGAGTGAAAAAAATTATTTTATTAATACATTGGTTGTTATATTCTCCCCAAATTTTGGAAATTGATATTTTTTAATATTTAGTCACTTATTAAACGAATGAGGTTACATTTCCCTCAAAGAATTCTCAGATTCCCACTTTTCCACTTCAACCATGTTATTTCTAAAAAAACATTAAATTTTTATATTAAATTATTCTACAATACTTGGACTATAAGATCAAAAATTTGATTAATATTTTCTTCAATAGAATGGTTCTCTTCTAACAGAACAACTTCTCGGCTCAAAACATGTGATGAATCTGCATCATAATTTCTCAACAATGAGAGATGAAAAATATTATGTAATTGATATAAACATGGAAGGATGGATAAATGGTAGAAAAATAGTCCAAAGTTCCCCAGGATTTCAAAATGTATAAAGAATCATGGAGTTAGTTTTAATTTTCTTACCAATGTGAAAAACACTTTACTTAGGAGAGATTTTAAGGAAAAAATAATTACCTACCTTGAACAAAAAGATATTTCCTACTCTTATTTTCATAAATTTTCATTCAACTTTATGATATCCTCAATGTTGTTGGATCATCATCAATTTCTTGTGCACATCCTCTATTCACTCTGGTCCAATCAACTTTCTTTATCTAACGTCATCCCAAAATGAGGGAGTTCGATACTATATCCCATATAATTCCTCCAAAGGTTCCATCAGTATAATAAATTAAAAAATGTTATTATTAAAAAAACACAACTAATGATATATAATGAAAGAAATTTGATAGTTATCTATTGAAAAATCTCACGCATATCCATGAATTTTTGAATTGTTTTCTAGAGCTATCTATCAGATTGATGATGAATAGATATACTAAAATTCAATTTTGTTTCCAACATCTTCTGAAGGACTTTACTAAAGTTATATGTGATCCTAGTATCATGGTTAGATATAATGTAGAGAGTAACTTCATTCAACCTAACAATCATTTTGATATAAAACTGATAATTATGATCTAAAGACATAATATCTATAATATGAAGAAAATTTAAATAATTTTTAATTTGATAAACAACAACCTAAATATATTTATTATTTCATGATGTATTTGGTAGTCCAACAATTACGTACATGGTTATAGTTTCAAATTTCCAGTCTGGCACTGGAAATGGATGAAGTGTCCCTTTCTGTAACTCATGCTATAATTTAACCCATAGGTATGTCAATCATTTCATGTTAATGTCATTAATATCTCTATTCATTTCATTACACATATAATACTCTGAAAGTTCTATATACATCTTTCTGCTCCAAAGTTTAACATCAAATTGATAACTTTGAGAATCACAATAAATTATTATCTTCAGTTGGGAATCAAACAGAACACATAATATCTTTCAAAATCTGAAAACACAATTTATATCAACATTAAAACCAGGAGGCATAAATTTATTTACCAATTCATCAATTTTTATAAATCATCATATTCATTCAATAATTTCTTATGTATGTCTAATATGGATGACTACACTAACACTTGAATCAATGAAGTGTAATTTCCTACACTAATAACATCAAAGAAAAAATTCCTCAAACCATTAACCAACGAGTCCTGTTCAAAATGTTACATGTTAATTGTAGAATTATTTTTTTGACTCAAAGCATTGACCACTTTGTTACATTATTCCGGATGGTAAATAATAATTAAATCATAATCCATGATTAGTGTTTACCATAATCATTGTCTCATGTTCATTTCCATCTAAGTAAATATATATTTTATTCTAGTATGGTAATTATATATACCTTATAATACTATATATAAATTATTATTTTGAATTTCTATTCATGAAACAACATCATCTAATTCAAAATCATGTGTATGGTAATTTAACTCATTAGGTATCAAATGATGTGAATCATATTCAATTACCTGATAATTCTGAATTTGGACACAATGATGTCCTTTTAATAAAGAATCACTATTGATGAAATATTCACCGTCTCTAGAAGGAAGGTCCAAAATTGAATCATTTACAAATCAAATTTTTAATTTTAAAAAACAATCATTATAAATTTTGATCCAAATAAACATAACTATTTTTATTAACTTAATTAGTTGGATATATAATTATGAATGTTTCTAAAACAACTACCAATAATAACATGCCAATCTAGAGAAACTATAAATCTATGTTATTTTTTTGTTCTTGGACATTAATTAACAACTTTTGTTTTAGAACTATCTATAATTATTCTATATTTAGAAACAATGTGAACAATGATTTAAATTTTTTGAAAACAAAATTTAAACATTTTGAATTTTCCACACATTTTATATTCATTTATGAAGTAAAAAAACCCATAGATGTATTCCATGTTCCAAATTTATTTTTGAATATAGTAGAATGTTATCAACAATCACAATGAAAAACATATCCAAGAAATCATGAAATATTATATACATAAGTTCTATGAATACGATCTGTGGATTAGTTAATAGAGTCAGCATTACTACTAATACATAATGCCCATATCTAGTATGAAACACAGACCACTAAATATATGCATGTTTTACTTTCATCTGATGGTTACTCGAAAATAGTTCAAACTTAAAAGTATAATGATTTCCTTAGAGCCGATCAAAAAAAACATCAATATGAGTAAAAAGATACACGTTCATTATAGTGATTGTATTCAACACTCAATAATCAATGAAAATGATCACTGAACTATCATTATTTTTAACAAACAATACACCAATATCCCACCGTGAATGTTCTAGGTGAGATGAATCATTCATATTATAATTAATAAAACTACTTTTGAAACTCAAAATGTTCCTTTTTATCCATTCAATAAGGGGATTTTAAAATTGGATTAGAATCATGAACTAATTCGATGGTAAACTCAGCCTCTCGGTAAGTAAGAAAAAAAGGGAAATCATGAAGAAAAACATCTAGGTACTAATTTAATATTATAAAATCACTAATCATAATATTATAATTATTTTTAACAATATTTTCAAGATAGATTTAATATTAATATTTCAATAATTTTTTTCTTCCTCATATATTATCAATGGTATGTTTTCATTCTTGATGAAATACTGAGGTGAGGAAAATAATGAGATAGTTGGAAAATTTTTAATCCAAAGGACTCATTATATATAGAATCTTATATTGGGAAACACCAGTATAGTCTTAGAAAAATGATGATGGATACCTCCAGTTGGATAATAATTATCGAAAGTTGAATAGGCCCTCTAATAAAAAGTAATATTGCATTTCCAATATTGATGAGCAATTCTATATTATTAATGGGAAATATGGTTTTTTATAATTTTCCTATTGTCCAATTATCATCAAGTCGGTATTATAGAAATTGATGATCCCAAGATAGCTTTTCGATGACTGTATATCAATATTAAATATTGGGTCATTCAATTTGGGTGAGAAAACTGTTTGGCTGTTTTCACATCGCTTATATTAATGGTGTTTAAAAAAATACTTGAATGATTTTTTATAGTGTGCGGGGATGGAATCTTTGAATAGATTAGAACTAAATGGAAGCATGTTTATAATCAGAGAGTTTTTCTAAGAACTCTTTTATATGATTGTCTGTGTTGTAGGATCTCCAAGTGGAATTTATAGTTATGCAACGTCAAGATTCATGACCACCTCATCTTTGAGAATATAGTTTATGTGTGGATACTAAAAATAAGAGTAGAAAATTCATGTAATTAACCATGTAATTTATTTGATATCACGATAATAATGGTTCATGTGGGATATTACAAGTGGTTTTATAGAATTTTACAAGGATTCCCTTGATAATGAATGTTATTACCTGAATAGTTGTAATTTTTTTAGAGACCAAAATTTTCTGCTTCTTTTGAGGATATAAATATACTAATAAAAAATAGAAACTTTTGGGCATTAAATGATTTTGGAAACCTATACATGTTCAATTTTGATGAATCATGTATGGTTATGGGTTGTGTGATAATTTAGGGTGAACAATTATTGGTGTATGGATCACACAAACTCCTACCTCATGAATGTAACATCCCAACACATGAGATAAAATGGGTAGTTTTTATGCACTCATTAAATACATGGTGATAGTTTCTATTTGGGGAGAAATTCTATGTTTTCATGGATTAGATAAATTTGACATATATTTTTTATTAAAGGGATATGAATATGACAGAACACTAATGAGTCGAGTACCTCTCGGGGATAGAATTTATTATTTTATATACCCATGGAAAATGAAATTTAGTGGAAGACCCACTAAGAATATAGTTTTTATTTCATGATTTAATGAAGTTCAGTAATTAGTTGATCCTGGTAAGGATTTTTTATCATATTCATCTTGAATCCAAGAAGCCTAGTAAAGAGAATTTACTAGATAAAATTAATTTGATGGATTATCATATAAACATAACCTATGTATATTTTCCTAAGGATTATCTATGTAAACATTATATACAAATTTAAATGGTGGGGAGGTACCTCGCTAGTGATTGATTCTATATAAAAGTATCATTCTCTTTAATAGTCATTATTGGTGACATAGAATCCGTGAAATATAGTGTTGCATGATATCCAATTTTTTCTCAAAATAATAATTGCCAACCCAAAATCATAATATCCCTATTTGAATCACTTTATGGTTATCCATGTCTATCACCTATATGCAAGATAAAAGTGGGAAATACAACTCTACTGAGGCTATGACTTTTGTAGAAGACATCAAATAAAGTCCTAGTGATCAATTATCGATTGTTTATAAAAAATCTACCATATGTCCAAATATGAATAGTGATGTCAAGTGTTGTTGTTTCTAGGGAGTGTAAAAGTGTTTCTAAAGGTGACACCTACACTAGGTCACCATATCATTATTATTTAGGGGAATCATACAATGAGGAGTGTCAAAGCTTTTGATATTATCGAATATATTTTTATGGTGTCATATCTCTTTTATTTAACTTTAATGTATTTATTGAATCATAGTGTGTTCCTTGTCTTTTAATTAATGAAGTATAGCATGTATACATACCATGTGATGAATTTGGAGGATTTGGATATGGAACATAGTTTATCAATGACTATGAAAATATGCTGATTTGAAATTCTAAGGTGCATGTGAATTGGGGAAAGTCCATAAAATTAGTTTCATTCCATTATCAGAAAGGATATTATTATAACGATACATGGGAATATATTTCATTGTTAGTTGAGTTATACCCTCACTTAGTCATTTATTATACATCAATTTTACATTATGATAAAAAAAATCACTATAAGAGAATTATTACACACATGGTTTTTTAAATCACATCTTCATTTATTTTATATCTGAATTTTATTTAATTAACTACCATTTTGTAATAAAAAAAATAAATTTTGGTTATACCAAATGATTTTCATAGGTAAAAAATTTCTTAGTGAATTTGTTTTCATCGACATGAAAATTGTGAAGCCTAGATAGTGGTAATATAGTGGATTCACTTCCTAGAAGATGGTTGTGTGGTCCTCTATGAAAAATTTTAGAGACCCGAAGCTTGACGTACATGGACATTACATTACTTTTGCAGAATACTTAGTACATAACAAAAACACACACACAAGGACCGTAATAGTTTAGTGTCTTTGGAAACTTGGAACGTAATCTTCTAATCATGGTGAAGGATCTTCAACATCTCCCATAAATATTTTCCCTTTTTTCTTACCTAAAACCTTTCTTTATATCCTGGGGAAAAGAAAACGTAAATGGGTGAGCTCAAATGCTCAGTAAGGGTAAACAAAATAAATATCAACCACATCATATTCATAAGAAAATAACATTTTGGAAATCATAACCTGCAAAAGAGATCATAATATCATAACATGGGATAAATCATAGTAGTGAAATTTAATCCCAATAATCATAACATAAAACATGAAACTTTGTTTCATACACACATAATCATATAGAATCATTTCTTGTTAGTCAAGACTCATTTCCAAGACTATCTTAGTGGAAAAAGTCCCTTTCTGAACCGAGTTCACTCCTCGTTTTAGTCCTGTTTCACTGAACCGGTATAACCTACCATTCAATCCATGTCTATCTCATGAGATATAAAATCTTTACCCAATGCATTAGAGGGAGATATAGGTCCCACCCATCTCATAATGATACCATTTTTATTTGTTCCACAAAATCATAAACCATACATCATTGCATAAACCATGTAATAAAAATGGGAATCTTAAACATCATGACATCATAAAACAATTCATATACAATAAAGGAATTCATAAAAATAATTCCATCACAACATAATCAAATCAATGTAATAATATGGATAAAAATAGAACCCTTGATTATCATAGATGGAAAATAATTTTGATAAAACACTTGAACTTCATTCTTGAGGAAAATATCCTTTCTACTTCAAAAACACTTTTCCTTTCTTAACATGTCATACAATTCTAAACTAAAAGAAGTTGATTAAAAATAAACATGAAAACTTGTAAAGGAAGCTTCTTGGAAATAATGTTTTAAAAATCCATTCATGCCGTATAAGTTAAAAAAATATCAATTTCCTCTTACTTTTGTCGGAAAAGTCAAAAAGTATCTCGTATGAAAAATGAAAAAAGATTCCTTTCTTATCTTTTACTAAAATCTCACCGAAGGGTAAAATTGGATTTAATCAATTGTAGGTGGTTGGAAATAATATTACATATTGGGGAAACATGGATGTGGATCATAAAATACACCGCAGTAAATACCAAAGTATAAACAATCTCGGATAAAAATGAGATTGTGAGATTTTCCCTTACTTTAGGTCTGATATGCTTTGTAAGTGTCCAAACCTCCTCTTCTTTGAAGCGCCTCTTTGAGACCTCCTCTTAGGGCACTAAAATTGGTCTTTGAGGAAGACCAGAACCTCTAGGATTTTTCTAGGGAAGTGGAGAAGATAATTTGGCAGGGGTTGGGCGAGTTTGAAGGCTCATAGTTGTGTGAGGAATAGAGGGAGGAGGTGCCCTTTTATAAGGGAGGAGATGGGACCTTCGGAAAATCTCAAAATATTATTTTATATTAAGGTCAAATTCGGTTTATAATGGTTCCAAAGGGTCTTATTTCGAAGCTAAAGTGGGGATGGGTCGAAATCCTCTCCTCCAATAGGATTTAGACAAGTTTAGGTTATTATTTTAACCTTATAAATTAGATTTAACTCAAAGTTAAATAATTTAACTTTTACTGTGTCTTTTTGTTTTCTTACACTATATGGTTAATAAACATACCATAACAAGAGAAACGAACCCCAATTTGTTTAATATTGATATATATAATCTTATCTAAGTCATTTGGCCGAACCATAGATTTTTAGGAATAAAATAACAACTAAAAATATAATATTTGTTTTAAAAACTAATTTATGTCAATTTTGACACTATTTGGTACATGATTTTTATGAAATTCATAACAGAATTACAAGTTCATGGAAAGTTACATAAATCAACAATAACATGTCATATTAATCTAGAAAATTAGTGTAAGTCATAAAAAGTCTCAAATTACATTTATTTGGGCATTTATAACATCAATTATGTCAATATTTCAATAATAAGACAATTACTGCATCATCTTTGTGTCATAATAAATGATAATTATTTAATCCCTAAAAATTATAAATAAATTCCTATGATGTAGATAATTGTATTAGATTTCTGGAGACTATTCATGTTAGAAGTTTCATGAAGTTTATCACTAGATTAAAATTATTATACTTATAAGATTTAAGAAAGTGACATGTTGTCACATTCTTTGGTTTTAATAATAATTAAATTATTTTCATTGACCAAATTTAATTAAATGAATCTAATCCAACCCTTAGGTGATAAGGGTCGACTTTTAGTCATCCAATATAATTTTGACATTTTTTAGGGTAATTTTAAAATATTATATTAACCCTTAATTACCCGATTTACCTTTAACTATGGTAAATAAAATTTATCGTAGTTACTATTCATAATTCCCAAAAATAAAAAGTAGCTTATTAACATATTTTAAATCCACTGATTCTAAATATGGAATCCATTTTTCCAAATTCAATACACAAAAGTTGCAGAAATTAAATTAAAATTAATCCCATTGTCGAAAGAAAACGGGTTTATCTTTAAAACATTGCAAAAGATTGAATTGATTTAACCTACAAATTCAAGGTAAAATCAATGCTAATGACATAAATTATATTAAATGGTAAAAATATATTCTATTTATACATTAAAACCATTCAATATTATAATTTAACCACATAAGATATTACGATGAAAAAAGTTGTTTTTAATTAAAATATAGCGTGTTTTTACGATTCTTTAAAATATGAAAGTTATCGGAAAAATATCAAAACTTTATCTAATGTAAATTTTTATATCCTGATTCAAAAGAATAATTTTATTTTGTCAAATTGAACTTATAAACATGTCAAAAACTATATTTAAAGTGGGTTCACCATCAAAAGGCGACAAAACTGCATTTTTTGAAAACTACTTATTTTACCCGAAAAATTTATTTTGTTCTTATACCATGTTCTAGAAATGTGTAAGATGAATAATAATGTTATAAAATTCAAAATTTAGTTAGGACTATTCATAACGGCTAGTTAATAACAATATTATAATAATATATCATTGTTTAGTAAAACCCAGTATTGCGTACAACACAGGCTATCGAGGAAGGTCGTGATTGCGTGTAATGCAAGCCAAGTCAGGGTTGTGTGCTGTGCAAGAATACTTCATTGTTTAATATAATAGAATCCAACCATATTTCATTTATACATTGAATATATATATATATATATACTCAATGTTTCATAGAATAACTATTATCAAAATTGTGTGTAACACAATCCAAGAATAGTGTTGCGTATACTGCAAGCTAATACGGTGTTGCGTATAGCGTAAGGTAATCTTGGTGTAGATCAAGACATTAATGAAATTAAAAGAATATTTTTAATAAATATCAGGGTGTTACATTCTACCCCCCTTAAAATGAATTTCTCCCTCAAAATTCGTCGGGGTTATAAATGGTTTACTACTCAAAAGTTTGTTTAATAGAAACCCGCATCGTAAAAAGGAATATCAAAACATGGCTTTTAAAAACTAAAGTATGCAATGTAACGGTTACCCAAATTAACTCATCACGGGGTTTCCACGTAAAATAACATACGTGAAAATATGGATATGGAAGAGAAATCTAACCATCATGTTCTGATTGAGAGTGGTATAGAACATGGTTATGAAAAAGCCAGTAATCACAAAGCCATAAATTTGTGACGATCTAAGGTACCATCTAGTTCATCAGATATAAGAGCACTAGGACAACATTTTTTGTTTTCAAGATCGTTTCCCTAAAGTTAATGAATTAAAAGAAATACTTGCATGATTTTGGTACAATCTCATTGTTGTTCATAGAATAACTATTATCAAAATTGTGTGTAACACAATCCAAGAATAGTGTTGCGTATACTGCAAACTAATATGGTGTTGCGTATAGCGCAACGTAATATTGGTGTAGCACAAGACATTAATGAAATTAAAAGAATATTTGTAATAAAATCTCGGGGTGTTACATTCTACCCCCCTTAAAATGAATTTCGCCCTTGAAATTCGTCAGGGTTATAAATGGTTTACTACTCGAAAGTTTGTTTAATAGAAACCCACATCGTAAAAAGGAATTCCAAAACATGGCTTTTAAAAACTAAAGTATGATATGTAACAGTTACCCAAATTAACTCATCACGGGGTTTCCACATAGGAGAACATAGGTGAAAATATGGATATGGAATAGAAATCTGACCATTATGTTCTGATGGAGAGTGGCAGAGAACATGGCTATGAAAAAGCCAGCAATCACAAAGCCATAAATTTGTGACGATCTAAGGTACCATCTGATTCATCAGATATAAGAGCACTAGGACAACATTTTTTGTTTTCAAGATCATTTCCCTAAAGTTGATGAATTAAAAGAAATACTTGCATGATTTTGGTAAAATCGCACTGTTGTTCGTGAATTGAACAATTTCCACTTCATCCCTTAAAGAAATGAAGTTGAATTTGTTATTCGTGATGTGTTAGCAGATCATGTGATAGAATGATGGGTCATTCCATCTCTTTCAAACAAAAGGTTAGCAAAAGTTATAAGTCCATCTAATGCTTAGATTAATCGTATATGGTTCCAAAAATGAACTTATACTTCATATATCATACCGCTTAATAAGATAAAACTACTTTATACTAACCAGGGACTTCCTATAGGCCAGTGGTAAGCGATAAAGGCTAGTCGCACTTCGGTTGTGGGTTCGATTCCCACAGCCTTGTCCGACGCGATGGGTTGTCGCCCGTCCTGCAGTTGTCCTTTTTCTAAAACTACATTACTATATCATCCCATCAATAATATCGAAAAAAAGGTTCTATCCTTAAACAATACTAACTTATGTCCAACATAATCCATTCCAATCTTTAGGCTTATCCAAAATACTTTAGTCCAAGCTCATAGTATAGAGAAAATGATCACGTGAATGCCATCATTTATCCCTCATATATCTTGTTCGTCACATTCCAGCCATGTGAATACCATAATCATGTAATCTCTTGAAAAATGAATACCCAATGAATCTTAGTAAAAACATGAGTGCTATCAAAAGTTAACACATTCCACATACCAAAAACCCAAAATTCTATATACTCAAACTAGGATATAACTATTTCCTTATATCAGTCATGAGCTCATGAATACTATCAAACATTTCATTTTCTTGTTTTCCCTTCATTATGCACATATCATTTTATTTCCAAAAATATCTCAATCACTTTCCATGGTTACCGGTACCAAAAAATTATTGAATACCACAATAGAACAATACATAAATATTCCAATATTCCATGATACTATATACAACATTATTTTGGAATCCCATTACATATACACTTAATCATTCCACCACATCATTGTCATATTCAACATCGCCAATAGTGATCGCATGTGAATTCCCTTTGTCCTTTTCCTTAAGCGATTGCTCATGTTGGTCATCACTAATCCTTGGATTAGGGAATTTATTAGCATAATTACCCATTTCCTTGAACTTGAAGCATTGAAGTGTTGGTGGTGTGTTCTCTGCAGTCTTTTATTTATTCAAATCATTAAAAACCCTTTTTCCATTACTTCGACACTCAGCTGCTCGATTTCCTTCTTTTCCACACTTAAAGAATTTTCTAGTCCCTTTAAGACAATCTCCAACATGCTTCTTTCCACACTTTGAGCATAAGGAAACATTCATCTTCTTTTCACCATTATTCTAAGATTTCTCCTTGAACTCCATCTTTCTTTTCTTGTCAAAACTTTGAGATGGATAAGTAACACCAACTTCCATTTCTACCTTCATAGCACAACGCACAATTTCTTAATAGCTACTGAAGTCTCTTATTGTTAATGCCCTTCGAAGATTTGGTTTTAATCCACTGAAGAATTGATCAACTTTACTTTCAGGTTGGATGATAAAGCCATATGCATACCTTGCAAGCCTTGTAAAATTCGCTTCGTATATACCAACAGATTCATCATCCTTTTGCTTTAGTTCAAGAAACTCCTTCTCCATCGTTGTTCAAAGAATACGAGGGAAGTACTTATTGAAAAATAAGTTCTTTAACTCTTCCCATTCCATGGACTCAATTTCATCTCTTGGCCTCATATTATTGATAAGATTCCACCATTGATCAGCTTCACCTTCCAAACGATATACTGCTAAGATGACTTTAACAAGTTCAGAACATTGAGGAACTGAAAACATCTTTTCAGTAGTACTGATCCATTGTTCAGCAACAAGTGGATCAGAAGACCCACTGAAACAAGGTGGACGTTATCTCATGAAGGACTCAATATAATATTGTTCCCTTCTCTGCTCATTTGGAAGTCCATAATGATTCATAGCTTGTGTAAGTATAGCAATAAGATTTTCCACTCCATCTCCCATAACATTTTTTTGTTTTGGAGGACAATCATTTCATTGTCCATTGCATTGATCATCATGGTTCCTTCGAGTTCCATCCATCGTCTAAAACCCAAAAAGAATAGTGTGTGAGGCAAAAATCATGCTAGGGAAAACAACATTATAAATGGGGAGTATCCTCAATATCTATCTTCTTAGGTTAAATTCTATGATCCTTACCGTAGTTCTAGGACTGTATCCTATACGTATACTTATCCTTAGGGACATCCCTGTACATACCTTTGAAATATCTCTAGGGATCTCACTAAAGTTTTCGCATCCTAGTTTCCAAAGGTTGACTAAACCTTTCCTCTGCTACCAACTGTAGAGACCCGAAGCTTGACGTACATGGACATTACATTACTTTTGCTGAATACTTAGTACATAAAAAAAACACACACACAAGGACCGTAATAGTTTAGTGTCTTTGGAAACTCGGAACGTAATCTTCTAATCATGGTGAAAGATCTTCAACATCTCCCATAAATATCATCCATTTTTTTTCTTACCTAAAACCTTTCTTTATCTCCTGGGAAAAAGAAAACAAAAAAGGGTGAGCTCAAATGCTCAGTAAGGGTAAACAAAAAAAATATCAATCACATCATATTCCTAAGAACATAACATTTTGGAAATCTTAACCTTCAAAAGAGATCATACTATCATAACATGGGATAAATGATAGTAGTGAAATGTAATCCCAATAATCATAACTTAAAACATGAAACTTAGTGGAATACACACATAATCATAGATAATCATTTCTTGTTAGTTATGACTCATTTCCAAGACTATCTTAGTGGAAAAAGTCCCTTTCTAAACCGAGTTCACTCCTCATTTGAGTCATGTTTCACTGAACCAGTATAACCTACCGTTCCAGCCATGTCTATCTCATGAGATATAAAATCTTTACCCAATGCATTGGAGGGATATATGGGTCCCACCCATCTCATAATGATACCATTCTTATGTGTGCCACAAAATCATAAACCATACATCATTTCATAACCCATGTAATAAAAATGGGAATCCTAAACATCATGACATCATAAAACAATTCATATACGATAAAGGAATTCATAAAAATAATTCCATCACAACATAATCAAATCAATGTAATAATAGGGATAAAAACAGAACCCTTTATTATCGTAGATGGAAAATAATTTTGATAAAACACTTGAACTTCATTCTTGAGGAAAATATCCTTTCTACTTCAAAAACACTTTTCCTTTCTTAACATGTCATACAATTCTAAACTAAAAGAAGTTGATTAAAAATAAACATAAAAACTTGTAAAGGAAGCTTCTTGGAAATAATGTTTTAAAAATCCATTCATGTCGTATAAGTTAAAAAAAATAACAATTTCCTCGTACTTTTGTCTGAAAAGTCAAAAAGTACATCATATGAAAAATGACAAAAAATTCCTTTCACATCTTTTACTAAAAACTCACCGAAGGGTAAAATTGGATTTAAACAATTGTAGGTGGTTGGAAATAATATTAAATATTTAGGAAACATGGATTTGGATGATAAAATACACCCCAATAAATACCAATGTATAAACAACCTTGGATAAAAATTAGATTGCGAGATTTTCCCTTACCTTAGGTCTGATATGCTTTGTGCGTGTCCGAACCTCCTCTTCTTTGAAGAGAATCTTTGAGACCTCCTCTTAGGGCACTAAAATTGGTCTTTGAGGAAGACCAGAACCTCTAGGATGTTTCTAGGGAAGTGGAGAAGATAATTTGGCAGGGGCTGGGCGAGTTTGAAGGCTCATAGTTGTGTGAGGAAGAGAGGGAGGAGGTTCCCTTTTATAAGGGAGGAGATGGGCACCTTAGGAAAATCTCAAAATATTATTTTATATTAAGGTAAAATTCGGTTTATAATGGTTCCAAAGGGTATTATTTCGAAGATAAAGTTGGGATGGGTTGAAATCATCTCATCCAATAGGATTTAGACAAGTTTAGGTTATTATTTTAACCTTATCAATTAGATTTAACTCTAAGTTAAATAATTTAACTTTTACCATGTGTTTTTGTTTTCTTACACTATATGGTTAATAAACTTACCATAACAAGCCAAAAGAACCCCAAGTTTTTTATTATTAATATATATAATCTTATCTAAGTCATTTGGTTGAACCTTAGTTTTTTAGGAATAAAATAACAATTAATAATATAATATTGTTTTTAAAAACTAATTTATGTCAATTTTGACACTATTTGGTACACGAGTTTTATGAAATTCATAACTGAATTATAAGTTCAAAACAAGTTACTTAAATAAACAATAACATGTCATATTAATCTATAAAATTATTTTAAGTCATAAAATGTCTCAAATTACATTTATTTGGGCATTTATAACATCAATTATGTCAATATTTCATTAATAAGACAATTACTGCATCATCTTTGTGTCATAATAAATGATAATTATTTAATCCCTAAAAAGTCTAAATAAATTCCTATGATGTAGATAATTGTATTAGATTTCTGGATACTATTCATGTTACAAGTTTAATGAAGTTTATCACTAGATTAAAATTATTATACTTATAATATTTAAGAAAGTGACATGTTGTCACATTCTTTGGTTTTAATAATAATTAAATTATTTTCATTGAAAAAATTTAATTAAATGAATCTAATCCGACCCTTAGGTGATATGGGTCGACTTTTAGTCATCCAATAGGATTTTGACATTTTTTGGGGTAATTTTAAAATATTATATTTACCCTTAATTACCCGATTTACCTTTAACTATGGTAATTAAAATTTACCGTAGTTACTATTCATAATTCCCAAAAATAAAAAGTAGCTTATTAACATAATTTGGATCCACTGATTCCTAATATGGAACCCATTTTTTAAAATTCAATACACAAAAGTTTCATAAATTAAATTAAAATTAATCCCATTGACGAAAGAAAACGGGGTTTTCTTTAAAACATTGCAAAAGATTGAATTGATTTAACCTACGAATTCAAGGTAAAATCAATGATAATGACATAAATTATATTAAATGGTAAAAATATATTCTATTTATACTTTAAAACCATTAAATATTATAATTTAACCACATAAGATATTACAATGAATAAAGTTGTCATTAATTAAAATATAGCGTGTTTTTACTATTCATTAAAATATGAAAGTTATCGGAAAAATATCAAAACATTATCTAATGTAAAATTTTATATCCTGATTCAAAAAAAGAATTTTATTTTGTCAAATTGAACTTATAAACATGTCAAAAACTAGATTTAAAGGGGGTGCGCCATCAAAAGGCGACAAAACTGCATTTTTTGAAAAATACTTATTTTACCCGAAAAATTTATTTTGTTCTTATACCATGTTCTAGAAATGTGTAAGATTAATAATAATGTTATAAAATTCAAAATTTAGTTAACACTATTCATAACGGCTAGTTCATAACAATATTATAATAATATATCATTGTTTAGTAAAACCCAGTATTGCGTACAACACAGGCTATTGAGGAAGGTCGTGATTGCGTCTAATGAAAGCCAAGTTATGGTTGCGTGTTGTGCAAGAATCCTTCATTGTTTCGTATAACAGAATCCAACCATATTTCATTTATAAATTAAATATATATATTTATACTCAATGTTTCATAGAATAACTATTATCAAAATTGTGTTTAACACAATCCAAGAATAGTGTTGCGTTTACTGCAAACTAATACGGTGTTGCGTATAGCGCAAGGTAATCTTGGTGTAGCACAAGACATTAATGAAATTAAAAGAATATTTTTAATAAAATCTCGGGGTGTTACATTCTACCCCCCTTAAAAGGAATTTCGCCCTCGAAATTTGTCAGGGTTATAAATGGTTTACTACTCGAAAGTTTGTTTAATAGAAACCCACATCGTAAAAAGGAATTCCAAAACATGGCTTTTAAAAACTAAAGTATGATATGTAACAGTTACCCAAATTAACTCATCACGGGGTTTCCACATAGGAGAACATAGGTGAAAATATGGATATGGAATAGAAATCTGACCATCATGTTCTGATGGAGAGTGGTAGAGAACATGGCTATGAAAAAGCCAGCAATCACAAAGCCATAAATTTGTGATGATCTAAGGTACCATCTGATTCATCAGATATAAGAGCACTAGGACAACATTTTTTGTTTTCAAGATCATTTCCCTAAAGTTGATGAATTAAAAGAAATACTTGCATGATTTTGGTACAATCTCACTGTTGTTCGTGAATTGAACAATTTCCACTTCATCCGTTAACTAAATGAAGTTGAATTTGTTATTCGTGATGTGTTAGCAGACCATGTGATAGAATGATGGGTCATTCCATCTCTTTCAAAAAAAGGTTAGCAAAAGTTATAAGTCCATCTTATGGTTAGATTAATCGTATATGGTTCCAAAAATGAACTTATACTTCATATATCATACCGCATAATAAAATAAACTAGTTTATACTAACTAGGGACTTCATGTAGGCCAGTGGTAGGCGATAAAGGCCAGTCGCACTTCGGTTGTGGGTTCGATTCACACAGCCTTGTCCAACGTGATGGGATGCAGCCCGTCCTGCAGGTTGTCCTTTTTCTAAAACTACATTACTATAGCATCCCATCAATAATATCGAAAAAAGGTTCTATCCTTAAAAAATACTAACTTATGTCCAACATAATCCATTCCAATCTTTAGGCTTATCCAAAATACTTCGGTCCAAGCTCATAGTATAGAGAAAATGATCACGTGAATGACATCATTTATCCCTCATATATCTTGTTCGTCACATTCCAGTCATGTGAATACCATAATCATGTAATCTCTTGAAAAATGAATACCCATTTAATCTTAGTAAAATCACGAGTGCTATAAAAAGTTAATGCATTCCACATACCAAAAACCCAAAATTCTATATACTCAAACCATGATATAACTATTTCCTTATATTAGTCATGAGGTCATGAATACTATCAAACATTTCGTTTTCTCGTTTTCCCTTCACTATGCACATATCATTTAATTTCCAAAAATATCTCGTTCACTTTCCATGGTTACCGGTACCATAAAATTATTGAATACCACAATAGAACAATACATAAATATTCAAATATTCCATGATACTATATACAACATTATTTTGGAATCCCATTACATAAACACTTAATCATTCCACCACATCGTTGTCATATTCAACATCGCCAATAGTGATCGCATGTGACTTCACGTTTTTCCTTTGCCTTAAGTGGTTTCTCATGTCGATCATCACTAACCCTTGGATTAGGGCATTTATTATCATAATGCCCCATTTCCTTTCACTTGAAGCATTGAAGTGTTGGTGGTGTGTTCTCTGCAGTCTTTTCTTTATTCACATCATTAGAAACCCTTTTTCCATTACTTCAACACTCAGCTACTCGATGACCTTCTTTTCTGCACTTAAAGCATTTTCTAGTCCCTTTAAGACAATCTCCACCATGCTTCTTTCCACATTTTGAGCATAATGAAACATTCATCTTCTTTTCACCATTATTCTGAGATTTCTCCTTGAACTCCATCTTTCGTTTCTTGTAAAAACTATGAGATGGATAAGTGACACCAACTTCCATTTCTACCTTGATAGCACAACCCACAATTTCTTCATAGCTACTGAAGTATCTTATAGCTAATGCCCTTCGAAGATTTGGTTTTAAGCCACTGAAGAATCGGTCAACTTTACTTTTAGGTTGGATGATAAATCCAGATGCATACCTTGCAAGCCTTGTAAAATTCGCTTCGTATATACCAACAGATTCATCATCCTTTTGCTTTAGTTCAAGAAACTCCTTCTCCATATTTTTTCGAATAATACTAGGGAATTACTTATTTAAAAATAAGTTCTTGAACTCGTCCCATTGCATGGACTCAATTTTATCTCTTGGCCTCGTATTCTTGATAATATTCCACCATTGATCAGCTTCGCCTTCCAAACGATATACAGCTAAGATGACTTTATCATGTTCAGAACATTGAAGAACTGAAAATATCTTTTTAGTAGTACTGATCCATTGTTCAGCAACAAGTGGATCAGAAGACCCACTGAAAGAAGGTGGACGTTGCCTCATGAAGGACTCAATAGAATATTGTTCCCTTCTCTGCTCATTTGGAAGTCCAGAATGATTCATAGCTTGTGTAAGTATAGCAATAAGATTTTTCACTCCATCTCCCATAACATTTGTTTGTTTAGGAGGACAATCATTGCATTGTCCATTGCATTGATCAACACGGTTCCTTCGGGTTCCATCCATCATCTAAAACCCAAAAAGAATAGTGTGAGAGGCAAAAATCATGCTAGGGAAAACAATATTATAAAGGGGGAGTATCCTCAATATCTAACGTCTTAGGTTAAATTCTATGATTGTTACCGTAGTTCTAGGACTATATCCTATACGTATACTTATCCTTAGGGACATCCCTAGACATACCTTCGAAATATCTCTAGGGATCTCACTAACGTTTTCGCATCCTAGTTTCCAAATGTTGACTAAACCTTTCCTCTGATACCAACTGTAGAGACCCAAAGCTTGATGTACATGGAAATTACATTACTTTTGCGGAATACTAAGTACATATCAAAAAAACCCACACAAGGACCGTAATAGTTTAGTTTCTTTGGAAACTCGGAACGTAATCTTCTAATCATGGTGAAAGATCTTCAACAACTCCCATAAATATCTTCCCGTTTTTTTCTTACCTAAAAACTTTATTTATATCCCGGGGAAAAGAAAACATAAAAGGGTGAGATCAAATGATTATTAAGGGTAAAAAAAATAAATATCAATCACGTCATATTCATAAGAACATAACATTTTGGAAATCTTAACCTGCAAAAGAGATCATAATATCATAACATGGGATAAATCATAGTAGTGAAAAGTAATCCCAATAATCATAACATAAAACATGAAACATTGTGGCATACACATATAATCATAGAGAATCATTTCTTGTTAGTCAAGACTCATTTCCAAGACTATCTTAGTGGACAAAGTCCCTTTCTGAACCAAGTTCACTCCTCATTTCAGTCCTGTTTCACTGAACCGGTATAACCTACCGTTCCAGCCATGTCTATCTCATGAGATATAAAATCTTTACCCATTGCATTGGAAGGAGATATAGGTCCCACCCATCTCATAAGGATACCATTTTTATGTGTGCCACAAAATCATAAACCATACGTCATTTCATAACCCATGTAATAAAAATGGGAATCTTAAACATCATGACATCATAAAACAATTCATATACAATAAAGGAATTCATAAGAATAATTCCATCACAACATAATCAAATCAATGTAATAATTTGGATAAAAACATAACCCTTTATTATCTTAGATGGAAAATAATTTTGATAAAACACTTGAACATCATTCTTCAGAAAAATATCCTTTCTACTTCAAAAACACTTTTCCTTTCTTAACATGTCATACAATTCTAAACTAAAAGAAGTTGATTAAAAATAAACTTGAAAACTTGTAAAGGAAGCTTCTTGGAAATAATGTCTTAAAAATCCATTCATGCTGTATAAGTTAAAAAAAACTATTTCCTCGTACTTTTGTCAGAAAAGTCAAAAAGTACCTCATATGAAAAATGACAAATGATTCCTTTCATATCTTTTACTAAAAAACTCACTGAAGGGTAAAATTGGATTTAAAAAATTGTAGGTGGTTGGAAATAATATCACATATTGAGGAAACATGGATTTGGATGATAAAATACACCCCAGTAAATACCAAAGTATAAACAATCTCGGATAAAAATGAAATTGCGAGATTTTCCCTTACCATAGGTCCGATATGCTTTATACGTGTCCGAACCTCCTCTTCTTTGAAGCACCTCTTTGAGACCTCCTCTTAGGGAACTAAAATTGGTCTTTGAGGAAGACCAGAACCTCTAGGATATTTCTAGGGAATTGGAGAAGAGAATTTGGTAGGGGCTGGCCGAGTTTGAAGGCTCAATGTTGTGTGAGGAAGAGAGGGAGGAGGTGCCCTTTTATAAGGGAGGAGATATGCACCTTAGGAAAATCGCAAAATATTATTTTATATTAAGGTAAAATTTGGTTTATAATGGTTACAAAGGGTCTTATTTCGAAGATAAAGTGGGGATGGGTCGAAATCATCTCATCCAATAGGATTTAGACAAGTTTAGGTTATTATTTTAACCTTATCAATTAGATTTAACTCTAAGTTAAATAATTTAACTTTTACCGTGTCTTTTTGTTTTCTTACACTATATGGTTAATAAACTTACCATAACAAGCCAAACGAACCCCAAGTTGTTTATTATTAATATATATAATCTTATCTAATTCATTTGTCTGAAACTTAGATTTTTAGGTATAAAATAACAATTAATAATATAATATTTGTTTTAAAAACTAATTGATGTCAATTTTGACACTATTTGGTACATGATTTTTATGAAATTCATAACAGAATTATAAGTACCAACCAACTTACTTAAATCAACAATAACATGTCATATTAATCTAGAAAAGTATTTTAAGTCATAAAAAGTCTCAAATTAAATTTAATTGGGCATTTATAACATCAATTGTGTCAATATTTCATTAATAAGACAATTACTGCATCATCTTTGTGTCATAATAAATGATAATTATTTAATCCCTAAAAATTCTAAATAAATTCCTATGATGTAGATAATTGTATTAGCTTTATGGAGACTATTCATGTTAGAAGTTTCATGAAGTTTATCACTAGATTAAAATTATTATACTTATAAGATTTAAGAAAGTGACATGTTGTCACATTCTTTGGTTTTAATAATAATTAAATTATTTTCAGGGAAAAAATTTAATTAAATTAATCTAATCCGACCCTTAGGTGATATGGGTCTAAATTTAGTCATCCAATAGGATTATGAAATTTTTTAGCGTAATTTTAAAATATTATATTTACCCTTAATTACCCGATTTACCATTAACTATGGTAAATAAAATTTATCGTAGTTACTATTCATAATTCCCAAAAATAAAAAGTAGCTTATTAACATAATTTGGATTCACTGATTCCAAATATGGAATCCATTTTTCCAAATTCAATTCACAAAAGTTGCAGAAATTAAATTAAAATTAATCCCGTTGTCGAAAGAAAACGAGTTTTTCTTTAAAACAGTGCAAAAGATTGAATTGATTTAACCTACGAATTCAAGGTAATATCAATGCTAATGACATAAATTATATTAAATGGTAAAAATATATTATATTTATACTTTAAAACTATTCAATATTATAATTTAACCACATAAGATATTACAATGAAAAATTTGTTTTTTATTAAAATATAGCGTGTTTTTACTATTCATTAAAATATGAAAGTTATCGGAAAAATATCAAAACTTTATCCAATGTAAATTTTTATATCCTGATTCAAAAGAAAAATTTTATTTTGTCAAATTGAACTTATAAACATGTCAAAAACTACATTTAAAGTGGGTGCGCCATCAAAAGGTGGCAAAACTGCATTTTTTGAAAAATACTTATTTTACCCGAATAATTTATTTTGTTCTTATACCGTTTTCTAGAAATGTGTAAGATGAATAATAATGTTATAAAATTCAAATTTTAGTTAACACTATTCATAATGGATAGTTCATAACAATATTATAATAAAATATCGTTGTTTAGTAAAAACAAGTATTGCGTACAACACAGGCTATCGAGGAAGGTCGTGATTGCGTGTCATGCAAGCCAAGTCAGGGCTGCGTGCTGTGCAAGAATCCTTCATTGTTTCGTATAACAGAATCCAACCATATTTCATTTATACATTGAATATATATATATATATATACTCAATGTTGCTTAGAATAACTATTATCAAAATTGGGTGTAACACAATCCAAGAATAGTGTTGCGTATACTGCAAGCTAATACGGTGTTGCGTATAGCGCAAGGTAATCTTGGTGTAGCAGAAGACATTAATGAAATTAAAAGAAGATTTTTCATAAAATCTCGGGGTGTTACAAAAATCTTGTGACCTTGATAGTGGATTGTTCTTGACCACATGTCATGGAACATGTTTGTGAAAACCTTTAGTAAAAATTGGTAGGCTTTCCCTCCTATAAGATATATGATATGTATGGTCGCCCCATGGTCTAGATGTCCTTACGGCCTAACTATGTGGCCTTTATGATTATTAGAAATTTTTTAATTTCTGTTATTCCCATACACGATATTAATACAATAACCCGCCTATCTCACTCCATTATACCCTCTTCATTATAGGCGCACATCCCTATCTACCGCATTCCTAATTGCCTAACTTTTGGTTATATTTGAACATGGATATTCTAGATGCAGCCATATATTGTCCTCCTATCATCTTCTATTATCATATTTTGGTCCCATATCTCTCCCAATATGGGAACATGTATCTATAGAAATGATGTGGTCCAGGAATGGGATCATATTCATTTAACTTGGTTTAATATTGATGGTTTTTGTGTGGATATTTTTTTTATGATCTCCTTTTGGTTCAGCTTTAATCTTTCAATTAGACATGGGATGTTTAATGTAAGTGGTCAGTGGTTCTATTTGAATCTATTTTTTAATGTTTAATATATGATTGATTAATTCATAAATGTATGTTCTATAAATATTTCTATTTTAATATGTGGGTTTTTGTATTTTTTGTGTCATTATTTTTATATAAATGTTTAGACACCCATCGTCACGACATGATTGATTATGTGATGGACATGTTTGTGAATGAATTGGGTTTCATGGATTAATAAATGGGGATTTCACATTGAAATCCTTATTACCATGGACAGAAGAATTTGAAAAGTATTGTTGGCATGACCATCCCCACATATTTCATTTAAAATATAGTGATAATTAAATATATATATATATATATATATATATGATAGGTAATAGTTGGATGGAGTAGTATACCTACCAAAAAGTCATGATTGATCACTGAAAGAAAGATGAACATTGGTACCCGGTAACCCTATTTATTGATAAATATCCCATGGTTTTATGTTTTTTCTTCATATACCCACATGCATTTTAATTAATCACTTATCTTATAGAAAAGTGGTTTCCAAATAAATTGTTTTATATAATTTTAAAATTATAATGGTTATCGATATTACAATATTTATACATGGAATAAATGTGAGGAATCTAACTCAGAAAGTGATCGCACACCATGCATACCCCATAGGTGAATGTAGATCATGATTTTTTTGATTCAGTTAATGAAAATGAATTCCTTTATTTTGTTTGTGGTTTGTATTTGTAGTGGGTTTCTTCTTGGATGTTGTTGAAGGTGGTGTAATGGTGGGAGTAAACCCATTTTCCATTAGTATATTTTTTAATATAGTCATTCCCTCCCAAAAATGGTTATTCTTCCCCCATTATATATGTAAAATAGTTAAATAATTATTATAGTGATTTATTTTTTTTCACAATTCAAAGATATTAGTTACGATGTGATAAGAATTTATTTATCGACAATGGTTCATTATAATGGGTAAAATAGGTTCCAATGGTGTTACATGATTCCCAATTGCTAGTTTCCAGCCTATGAAGATTGGGTACTCCCTTCATTCCCTATCATTGGATGGACTAGATGTCAGATTGGAAGGAATACCATGATTGATCATAACAATTATATTTCCATGTTTTCGAAAAATGTTTTCTTTACTTTTATCATATATAAATAATTTTTTTTAATTTACTTTTTTTATTGAATATATAATCCATTTTTTAAAAATAATTATTTTCAAATTTTTTCCAAAAATGATTGTTGACTTATTTCTAAAAGTGTGGAAGTATTTTATTATTTTAATATTTATGGCATGAAAAAAAGTTTATTACTATACTAAATGTTCATTTATTTGATACATAAATTTTATTTTTCAAAGGATATTTTTAATGAAAAGCATTATCAAAATATTGTATAATTTTTTTTAAAAATATTACCAATATAAACCATTATTTTCACTTATTATAAATGAAATGTTTTAAATGTTCTCTAATAGATATTATCATCATTGTTAATATCCTATAATGATTTATTTAGATAATTGGGACTGTGATCTTACGAATCTCTCAAATCTATATCTATGGATAGCCTACGAAGAATATTTTAAAGATATTTCAATTATACCTATTTCTATTCAATGTTTTGACTAATCTATATGTTAATGATGGTAGACTTCAAGGGTTTTATGATGAAAATTTTAATTCGTAAAATATTTTATTCATGATGTGGTAATTGAGAATTATATATGATTAATTGGTGATCCCTATATATCTTTTATGATGAATGGTACCCAGTAAATCTCTCCAAAGCATTGTCTAATGTTATTTGTCATTAAAGGGATGATATGGAGGGAGTTATGTATGATGTTTTTCCCTATATATTTAACAGGGATCCAATTATTTCTAACATGAAAATAACATTAGTTGTGTATATAATACTAAACAATTCCTATCTATTATGTTGTGTAACAATATTTCTATGTTATTTCAATGTGATATTAAAATTTCTTATTATTGATATTAACATCTCATGAATAGTGATAACTGATCATTATGGATCTTTTCTACATTAATAATTTCTACCATCACACATATTTAATGATATATGTTTAAAGAGTATGAGTTATTTTTTGTTATGATCATGCACTCTAATTATGTAACCATACCCTTAATATCATCTTATTATCACTAATGATATTCTATTGTTAATTAGTATGTTTACCCTTTTATAGTATTTTAGGTCATCGTTCTAATGTTTTTTTATTCTTATTTAGCAAAATTATTTTAGTTTTATTGTGTCTATAATGGTTTCATCTATAAAAAATTTATATGTGTCTTATTGAATACATAATATGGAATATTAAATGTTTGATATATCATATGAAATAATCATTGATTTCATGCTTATTTTTTATCGATGAATTTTATCTAATTGTCAAAAACTATAATCCTTAAAGATTAATGTGTATATATGTGACTCAATATTTCTATTGTTAGGTTATATTGTTTGAAAGGTTAATATTTATCCATTCATACTACTATCAAAGCTATAAATAAAAATAAATTATTATTATCACCAAATCATGAGTATGGATTCAAATATCTTACACCCTTAAAACTTTAACAATATAGGACACTACAACCCATGTAGCATCCTCCAGTGGGACACATCATGATCTTTTGATTCAACACTCATACCGCCACCTAGTATATCCCAGAACACAACTATATCTATTACTTTATCACCAAACCATTCCATGTCTTTCTCACATTATATAGAATCCCTTTATAGTCACACAGTATTAATATAATACATGTTAAGAAGGTACACTGCAAAAACATCCCCTGTTATCGGATCATTTTCACACCCCAGTGACACGTGTCTGGTGCTTCAATCCATTCGATATTCACATAAATGAATAACTAGAAACCAAAATTCAATCACTTATCACATTCATCACATCACTACTAGAAATAACATCATCACCACACTTGGGTGTAACAAACATAATATAAAACAACCTCATTCCCTCTTCCTACAATAATGATCCCCCACAATGAATCTGGATGAAAAGAAAAAACTTTCAAAAAAATATTTATATATATATTATTCATTATCCATTATAGTCTATATATATACCTAATTCAATTATCAATTATTTTACAAACTATATTTTAAGGGAGACTGGGGAGGGGGATATGTCGATCATTTATTCAATCATCTACCTCGATGTTGTGGAAAACTCAAAAAACCCATTTCTATATGTTTATGAAAAAAATTATCCATCTAAGATGGTGGAGTGTAATAATGTTCATGAATGTGTTGTTTGCATTATATACACAAATACAGACATCAAGGTTCACACCAAACCATCAATATCAACACCCCTGATTACCAAACAAATGTTACTATGCAATATTAACACTAATTTATATCACAATATGGTAAAAATATATCATATAATTATAAAAAATAAATATTGAAATATTTTATAATTTTAAATTTCATTCATGAACATTTTGATTCATAATCTATTATTTATCATATAAAATTTCATAAATTCAAAATTCACAATTATAAACTAGGTTCCCCACAATTATTCCTAATCAATGTAAAACAATTCCTTAAACCATTTACTAATTCAATAAACATATTTTTAATTATTAAATTTTACTCTATACTTCACCAATTTAATAGTAACAAACAATCCTCCCAGTAGAGTCATTTATTTATCTGCTTAAAAATTATGAACTCTTGTGCAAGATCCATTACCGATTTCATTAAATCATTTGTTGTTCCATGCTACTGAAAAAACCAACACAAACTTCTACTAAAACCCCTACACTTAATAAAACACCATATAATCCATTCAAACAACCACCATTAATTTAATAGAACCACCAATTTTCCACAGAACCACTGATTCCACTAATAAAATAACAATATTAAATTACATACACCACAATCACAACTGATACACTACTAACCTAACCATCCATTTATAATAAATATCATTTAAATATCTTTCTAAAATTAAGAGGACACTATGTTTTAAAATAAATAATAGAAATCAGAATAGAGATCACATAAAAAATCCACACTAATCATTCATTCACATCAAACTAGTGTTAAATGCTAAAACATTAATTCAATAATTTTATATTTTTATATTATAAATTTATAATTATCATTAATAAATAAAACCAATATAAATTTTTTTTCTAATAAATTAATATTCAAATAAAATTATATATGAAAATAATATAAAAATTTTCAATAGGGAAACTATAACAAAACTAGTAATAAATAATAAAAAACATATAATCCAATAAATCATCTGTGAATCACCCTATATATATCAATTTATATAGGTTTATTTAATTATATTATCACATTAATTTATATCATCACCACAATATAAAAAACACGATTATTCTATAATGTACCCATATTAAACAAGAATAATGAAATAATATTTGGCCAGAGTTAGTAAAAATGAACGAAGGGGTTGAAACACCATATAAAAAATTATTTTATTAGTTATTTATAGAATATAATGTTATCTTTGGATGATTCAATATAATTAAATCCATTTTAAGATAATAAAGTGAAAAATTGAAATAATAATGATAAATTTTAATGGTTATTAGAATAACTATATATCATTATTTAACATATGTATAACAAAAATATTTTTTCGTAATTGAAATGGATATGTTTATTGAAAGATGGTATAATTGATTAATTAATTGAATTAATGTGACTAATAAATAGTTTTAATTTAAATATTTCCCACTAGTAGGAATGCTATTTTATCAATATCTAAAAACATCCCCTATGTCTATCACCTCAATGGATTGATGGTTCGATATGTTATACTATGTGATCTAATAGAAATCAGAGATACCAAAAATAATTTTTTATTGAATGAAAATGGATTTAACTAGAAAAATAATTTTAAAAAATATATATAAAAATATAAAAGAAATAAATACCCATTCCTTTTAGTTGTGATGTCATGAAAACATGGTACTCTCACTTTTATGATTATGAGAACCTATAATATAAGGATGATAATAAAAGAAAAATGGTACCTTAAAGATTAATTTTCTCATAAGGGACTTGATTTTCTAAGAGGAATAATATTAATAACTTGGAGAAAATGATTAATATGGTGGAGTGAGAATATATTTATAGTTGGATCACAATCTTAATGGAATGAGTCAAAACATAGAAAATTACAATACTTAAATAAATAATTGAGTGTGTCATATTGGAATAGGATAACTCTTGAGGATTTATATTTCCAAGGAATCCAATATATATATTTATAACATTAATGGATAGTAAAGATGCATTTTATTATTGGGACCAGCCATAAAACATTATATAAAAATATGTTTTAATAAAAAAATTATATTTTTTCACATTTAGGAACTTTTTAGTGTTAGAACTTTAGAGAATAAGGTCCTAATACATACATAACATACCATATTTATACTGATCATATACTAATGAAATAGTATCTATTTATTACAAAAAATAAAAATTTTAAAAGAAAACATGTTTTCTTTGAAAAATTTTCATAACATTAAACTTTTCTTCTCTATTATTTTACACATACTTATAACCAATTAAAAACATTTGGAATATTGTGAGGAGAAAAAAAATATTATTAATGGATATAAATAAACAAATCATTATTCAAACAAGAACAAAACAACCCATAAACCACATATACTAAAAATTAAATATAATTCATAGAAACATCCTGAAGTTTCCTTAGAACGTATTTTACATATCACTCTTACATTCACCCTAATTTATGGAATAAAACTTTGGATAACCTCCATCTCTAGAATACCCAAAACATTGGAGAGCTATAATGGGGCACACCAACTATATCATGAGAAATATTGGGATCAAAAAAATATAAACAATTTCCAAGGAACACTTCACGATTAAAAATAATGATAATTCATTTAAACGTATGAGAAGAAACCCATTCACATAATAAAATATGAATTTCCTAAAAAATTACATTTTAAAAACAAATTTATGAAACATCCATATGATAATGAAATCATATAATTAAAAAATAACTATGGATAGATATAACGGAACCATTATAACAATAATTAATCATGAATGTGGGACAACCTAATCATACTATATATAAAAAACAATCCTTTTCATTGAATTTTTCAATGATACATAAAGATGGATTTTCAAAGGAGAGTCACTTATAAATATCATATAACTAAAGTGAGATTTAATATAATCAAAAAAATATGTGTATAAAAAGATAATACACATAATAAAACATAATATATACAAAATTCACTAAAATCAATATTATTACCATGGTATTAATGTTTTAGAACGTTAGCCCAAATAATAGAAACTGGGAAATGAATCCCATTTCCTCAGGTTTTCTATACATCAAATGTTTTTAGACCTCACAGATAATGTTTTTAAGAGTGTCATTAAATTATTACCTAAGTATCTTAAATTTCATAATATCATATATCATATTTTGATAACATATTTCAACACATTAATTAGTAATATTTTGTTATTTCTATCATTTTGGATGCGTGATTTACATTGTTTCTAGGGATGGTTTGAAATGGAATCTCTTCCCTAATAGAAGAAAAACTCTATAAGTTGAATGAAAAAGTATTTTAATAATTAAAAAACTATAAATAATAACACTTATAATTTGTTTCAGTTATTATGATAATTAATTAGGTAAAAAATTAATGATATTTGTTTAGATCATTTGGGTTGTTCCTGAAAAATCAAAAACAAAATTTTTATATAATTCAATATTATGACTATAAATTAATTCCAGAACATAAAATATGTTATATAATAAATTTTAAATCCCTTTTCAACCATATTTAAGGATTTATGACCAGACATGAAGGTAATAATTATAATTGAAAACACATCATCCATGATATAAGTAAAGCGACACATCACATGTGATGTTTTTATTTTTAGAATAAAACGGAGAGGAGAATAAGCATGATGATGTATTTTGCCATAAACATGAAAATAAATTATAGTATATATAATATAATTTTGTTTTCATGAATCTTTAATAATTTTAGTGGAAGTGGGTATAAGAATATAAAAATAAATTCAAAATGAAAGAGTATTTTTTACTTTGAAATTATATTCCTTGAGAACCCCCTTTTTACCTTAGATTGGACTTTTTGTGAGACTACAAGATCTTGAACACAAGTAATAGTGTTGGGATGAATCCTGGGAAGCAAGTGGGCAAAGATAAAATTAGAAGACTTGTGAGGAGAAGAGAGGGTGAGGGTGGTATTTATAATGACAAAGAGAAGGATTTATCCAATATATTAATCATTTTTTTTTTAATTTTTCGAATAAAAAACCAAATTTTATTATGAAAAAAAAACTATATTTATTGAATGGGATTTCAAACCTAGTGTACTTACAAAAACAAAACATCATCTATGACTCAATAAATCTTCCACTTAGTTTATTTTTTAAATTATCGTATTTCAATATTAAAAGAAATTGATGTATTTTAGAAAAATCATTAAATTCACCCCAACCATTTTATAACATATAGGATTCAAAAATGAACTTCGTATCATGAAAATGATTATTTAAACATGAAATTTTTTTAAAATAATAATTTATTCAAAAAATAGTTATTTTAATACTATATCTGATTTTATAACTCTTGGAAAATTTAATAAAGGCTTCATAAAGTTATATTATTAACATAATAAAAAATATATAATTTCTGAACCAATTTTATGAAAATAATTCTTTAAAATTATTAATCTAATTGTAAAGATGTAATAAAATATTTATGAACCAAAAAATTCCAATAATAAAATTACAATTTCCAAAACATTTATTTAATTATTCCAGGATATATGTATACCTTGATTAAACAAATATGATAAATAAATTTTATTTATATTATCATATGTGAGGTTAATATTTTATTGGCGAAATTACTATTCCTAGTTGTTATGTTAATATTATTATGGTCAAGATACTATTCCAATAGTATAAATTCCATAACTACTATAAATTTCAATTATTTCATTATAAATATATAATAAATTAAAATATTTAATTCTAGAATGATGAAAATTATTTTATAAATAAATTGGTTATTATATTCTCCCCACGTTTTGGAAATTGCAATTTTGTAATATTTAATAACTTATTAAACAAATGAGGTTACATTTCCCTCATAGCATTCTCAGATTCCCACATTTCCACTTCAACCGTGTAGTTTCTAAAAAACATTAACTTTTCTATTACCTTATTCTGAAATTCTTGTAATATAAGATCAAAAATATGATTAATATTTTCTTCAATAGAATGGTTCTCTTCTAACAGAACAACTTCTAGGCTCAAAACATGTGATGGATCTGCATCATACTTTCTCAACAATTAGAGATGAAAAATATTATGTAATTGATATAAACATGTAAGGAGGGATAAATGGTAGAAAAATAGTCCAATGTTCCCCAGGATTTCAAAATTTTTAATGAATCATGGAGTTAGTTTTAATTTTCTTACCAATGTGCAAAACACTTTTCTTAGGAGATATTTTAAGGAAAAAATGATTACCTACCTTGAACAAAAAGATATTTCCTACTGTTATCTTCATAAATTCTCATTCAACTTTATGCAATCCTCTATATTGTTGGATCATCTTCAATTTCTTTTCCACATCCTCTATTAATTATGGTCCAATCAACTTTCTTTATCTAACGTCATCCCAAAATGATGGAGTTCGACACTATATCCCATATACTTCCTCCAAAGGTTCCATTAGTATAATAAATAAAAAAATTTTATTATTAAAAAAACACAACTAATGAAATATGATGAAACAAATTTTATAGTTATCTATTGAAAAATCTCAATGCATATCCATGAATTTTTGAATTGTTTTCTAGACCAATCTATAAGATTGATAATGAAAGGCTATACTAAAATTAAATTTTGTTTCCAACATCTTCTGAAAAAATTTACTAAAGTTATATGTGATCCTAGTATCATGTTTAGATATAATGGAGAGAGTAATTCCATTCAACCTAACAATCATTTTGATATAAAATAGAAAAATTTGATCTAAAGATATAATATCTATAATATGAAGAAAATTTAAAGAATTTTTCCTTGATAAACAAAAACCTAAAAATCATTATTATTTCCGGATGTATTTGGTAGTCCAACAATTATGTACATGGATATATTTTCAAATTTCCAGTCTGGCACTGGAAATGGATGATGTGTCCCTTTCTGTAACTCATGCTATAATTTAACCCATAGTTATGTCAATCATTTCATATTAAACTCATTAATATCTCTATTCATATCATTACACATGTAATACTCTCAAAGTTCAATATATATCTTTGTGCTGCAAAGTTGAACTTAAAATTGAGAACTATGAGCATCACAATAAATTATTATCTTCATTTGGGAATCAAACAGAACACATAATATCTTTCAAAATCTCAAAACGCAATTTATATCAACATTAAATCCAGGAGGAATAAATTTATTTACCAATTAATCCATTTTTATAACTCATCATATTCATTAAATAATCTCTTATGTCTGTCTAATATGGATGACTACACGAACACCTGAATCAATGTAGTGTAATTTCTTACACCAATAACATCCATGAAAAAATTCATCAACCCATTAACCAATGAGTCATGTTCAAAACATTACATGTTAATTATAGAATTATTTTTTCGACTCAAAGCATTCACCACTTTGTTAGATTTTTCCAGATGGTAATTAATAATTAAATCGTAATCCTTGATTAGTTTTTACCATCATAATTATCTCATGTTCATTTCTATCTGAGTAAATATATTTTTAGTCTAGTATGGTCATTATATATTCCTCATAAAACTATATATAAATTATTCTTCTGAATTTTAATTCAAGAAACAACATCATCTAATTCAAAATCATGTGTATGGTAATTTAACTCATTAGGTTTCAAATTATGTGAATCATATTCAATTACCTGATAAATCTGAATTTGTACATAACCATGTCCTTTTAATAAAGAATCACTAATGATTAATTATTCACCATCTCTAGAAGGATGGTCCAAGACTGAATCATTCGGAAATCTTCATTTTAATTCTCGAATACAATCATCATAAATTTTGTTCCAAATAAACATTACTATTTTTATTAACTTACTTAGTGGGATATATAATTATGAATGTTTCTAAAACAACAACCAATAATAACATGCCAATCTATAGAAACTATAAATATATGTTATTTTTTTGGTCTTGGAAATTAATTAACAACTTTTGTTTTAGCACTATCTATAATTATTCCATATTTATAAAAAATGTGAACAAGGATTTAAATTTTTTTAAAAGAAAATTTCATCATTTCGAATTTTCCACACATTTTATTTTCATTTATGAAGTAAAAAAACCCATAGATGCATTCCATATTCCAAATTAATTTTTGAATATACTATAATTTTATCAACAAACACAATGAAAAACAAATCCATGAAATCATGAAATATTATGTATATAAGTTCCATGAATACGATTTGTGGATTAGTTAATAGAGTCCGCATTACTACTAATTCATAATGCCCATATACAGTACGAAACACAGACCTCTAAATATATGCATGTTTTACTTTCAACTGATGGTGATTGGAAAATAGTTAAACCTTAAAAGGATAATGAGTTCCCTAGAGCTGATAAAAAAACATCAATATGAGGAAAATGATACTAGTTCATTATAGTGATTGTATTCAACACTCAATAATCAATGAAAATGATCACTAAACTATCATTATTTTCAACAAACAAGACACCAATACCCCACCGTGAATGTTCTAGTTCAGATGAAGCATTAATATAATAATTACTAAAACTACTTTTGAAACTCAAAATGTTCCTTTTTATCCATTCAATAAGGGGATTTCGAAATTGGATTAGAATCATGAACTAATTCAATGGTAAACTCAACCTCTTGGTAAGGAAGAAAAATAGGGAAATCATGAAGAAAAACATCTTTGTACTCATTTAATATTAAAAAATGACTAATCATAATAGTTTCATTATTTTTAACAATATTTTCAAGATAGATTTCATTTCAATATTTCAATAATTTTCAGCTTCCTCATATGTTATCAATGGTATGTTTTCATTCTTGAAGAAATACTGAATGTTTTCTGAAAAAAAACGTCATTATCCCTACAATTAATCATAGTATTATAAGCAGAAATCTTGTGACAACCAATTATAACATAAAACTATACTAGAATAATACACAACAATGTCCGGTGGTAAACTCTTTCAATATAAAAATATGGGTAGATACTAATAATTTGTTTTCATAACTATTTTCCCCAGTTGTTTTTTCTATGAATTATATATTCATTTCATGAGGTGTAATTTCTATCAATAATGTTGAATTCCCCCTTATGTGAATAAATTTGGACACACATTAGAAAAATAACACAATTCCTTATAATTAATGTATCTCACAATATGATTTTTGTTTATTTTCAAATCATTTTCCTTGCATTGTTGAGACATGTTCGCAAATGTTCCACATTAGTTACACTTCCTAAAATTTACATGAACTTCAATAAGATCCAATTTTCAAAACATTTGAGAAGTAGACAAATTGATTTTCTTACATCCTTAATTCCTTGACAAATTCTTCCCCAATGCCTTAAAAGAATACCACTACTTATTCTTCTCATCACTAATCACATATGTGTTAGAAAAATCCATTTAATTCTTTTCAGTATAATGAAAATGAATCTCATATAATTTAAACTCGCATGAATCCAAATCACTTACTATGAATGGTTTCAAACCATAATAAAATATATTAATATTACTATCAAAGACATGAGTAAAATCTAGTATATACTATTATTGCCACATAAATATGTCTTCATAGTCATCCATAGATTCATAATGATTATACTTTAGATACAAGAATTGTACCTCTATTCTATGTCGAATGGTTTTAGGAAAATATTTTTCCTAAAAAATGATCTTAAATTTATCACATTCCAATGTATCATGATATTCATATTAATTGGTATTCTAAATAAAGGACACCATTGAGCAGCTTCACCATGAATACCATAAATTTATAGAGTTATCCTTTGGTGTTCCGAACATTCCATGACATCAAATTACTTTTCAATAGCATTGATACATTCTTTAGCTACTATTGGGTCATATGATCCAATAAATGATGGGATATGTTTCATCATGAAATACTCCACACACAACATATTTTTTTCATGGTAAATAATGTTCCACTCTAGCATGAACACCACCTTCACATGTCACTTTATTCAACTGATGTACTGTGATCACCAATTGATAATTTCAGATTCCATATATTAAAATATATAATTTTAAAAAAATAGAAGCCTCTCAGTGGATTCCTACTTCAGCTTCTCGGTTCCTTATGTTGAAAACCATTTTGAATAGATAGATCATATATGGAGAACCATTATAATATTTATATTATATGCCAATTTAAATTTCCCATAAAGTAAAAATCATTTATTGTATTCTATTAGGAACATCCTACGCCTAATGTTTTCTAAACTGTCCTTTGATACCAACTATATGGGCCTAGCATTAAGATATAATATAATCTTTATAATGAGTAAACAATTAAAAATTCATTCACATTGAGGATGATTTTAGGTTTAATTATTTGGATAATTATGAAATAATACACTAATAACATCTAATTTTTGTACAGAGTGGATATTACTAAAAATGTATCAAGTTATTCCAAAATATAAAACCATTAAAACATGATTTCTATGAATAATTTTCATAATATATAATCTGACTTTATTATTTATCATATACGTACTTATAACCTATGAAATACATTTGGAATCATGGTATGATAAAAAATACCTTTAAGGGGTATAATGAAAGAGATCCTTAGTCATGTGAGAATATATAAATAAATAAAACACATTTCATAATGACCCAATAGCATGCATAGAAACGTCATTAAGTTTCCTTGTAACATATTTATCATATAAATATTTCATTTACCATTACATAGGAATAACAATTTGATCCAACTCATAGTCCAGAGTAACCAATGCATTGGAGAGTTATAATGGGGCTCAACCATCATATATCGAGCTATAATGGTATCATCCAAACATATATGGAGTTGTAAAGGGACTCCTGCCATCATATCATGATCTATAATGGTATCAACTAAACATAAATAATTTACAAGGAACATATCATGAATAAAACTATTGATCATTTATCTAAACCAAAGAGAAAAACATATTCAAATATCAAAATACCATTTTACAAAAAGTCATATTTTTTAAAAACTAATAAAAAAAATCCCACAAAATAATTAAACAATATTAATCAACAATAAATATGAAAACACATAATGGAACTATTAAAATAATAATGAACCATGAAAATTTTATTACCCAATCATACCGTATATAAAAGAAATCTTTTTTCATATTTCATAACGAGGCATTTAAAATGAGTTTGGAAGGAAAGTCCCCCACAACTATCATATAATTGAGATGAGAATTAATAGAATGAAATAAATATGTGTATAAACTATAAATCCACCGAATAAAACATAATATAAAAGAACTCATTACAAAAATAATCTTAGTAAAACATAATTATATAATAGGAATGGTAACCAAAAGAATGGAAAGTGGGATAATAATTCCATTTCCTTTGTTCGTTTAAAATAAAATGTGTTCATAACTCAGCTATAATAATTTAAAGTTTCTTATTAATATATTATTCAACCATATTAATTTTAATAATTAAATATATGATATTATAATAACATATTCCAACCCATTTATATGTAATATTTTGTTACATTCTTCATTTCAGTTGCATTCATTCCATGGTTTCAATGGTTGGGTTTTAATGGAGTTTCTTGTCGAATGGAAGAAAAACACAAGAAGTTGAATGAAATGGTATTTACAAATTTATATAAAATTATATTATACAATATATAATTTTGTTTTTAGTTACGATGATTATTCATTAGAAAAAACATTAATGATATTTTTTAGGGTAATTTTGTCGGTTCTTCAATCATCAAAACTAGTTTCCCTATATAATTCAATATTTAAAATATTTGTTAATTATAGAACATAAAAGTTGTTATATAATACAAATTAAAAAATATTTGAACCATTAAATTGTTTTTATGAATATGAGTGAAGGCTCTAATGGAAATTGAAAACACAACATCCATTTTGTCAGTAAATTGACACATCATGGATAATGTTTTTTATAGAATAAAATAGAGAGGAGAATAATTATGATGATGAATTTTTCATAAAAAATAAAATCATTAATGTATGTATAAGATACTTTTTTATCATGAATCTTGGATATGTGGATGTAAAATGAGTAAATAAACTAATAAAATTGGAAGGAAAATAAAAGAAATTTGAATTTGAATTTTTACCTGTTAAATCCTCTTTCATGGGAACCTCCTTAGGGTCATTGGATTTAGACTTTTGATGACAACATTATGTCTTGGAAGTGGGAATGAATCTTGGGAATACTTTTGGGAAGAAATTGTACAAGGATCAATCCTTGGGTGATGCGATCATTTGAGGGGGAGGGGGAGGTATTTATTATGGAGGGGAGGAGGGGTATTCTATTATATTAGTCATTATTTTATTATTTTTCTCAAGACAGGAAATAGTGTATGTTTATTTGTCCAAAAACAATAATTAGTGTATATGAGACTGAACAAAGGGTTATCACCTTAGTGGAAAATCTTCCATGAATCAACAATTCATGTATGAATTTATTTGTTAAACTAATATATTCCACTATTCGCCAAAAATTCAAGTATATCAAAAAACACCATAAAATCATCCCACCTAATTTATGATATGTAAAATTCAAGAATTAACTACATTTTTTGAATATAATATAGTAAATAAGATAAATCAATATCATAAATATAATAAAAAATAATTTGGAAAATATCAATTTTAAAACTATAACTGATTTTAAAATGCATTGAAAAAAATATGCTAGGTCTCATATAACTATCTTATAACCATAAGGAAAAAAATAATATTTGAATCCATTTTTTGAAAATATGATTTCATTGAAATTATTAAATTAACTATTAAATTTAATGAAATATTTATGACTCATAAAAATGCATACACATAATTTATAAATTCCAAAAAATATTATTTACTTGTTCCATGATATAAATATACCATGATTACACTTATATGATATAAAAATTTTATTTATACTATCATAGGTGAGGTTAATATTTTATTTTCCAAATTAATATTCATAATGGTCGTGTTACTACTCCTAATGGTAATGTTACATGATTGATTTGGATCATTAAAGAGTATAATTGATAATTGTTTACAACCATTTTGATCATCAAAAAGTCTTCTGGAAAGATTCCACCAGTAGGCCTCCCAATGACACCTGATGACTACTTAGCCACTAGGTTTAAAATATGATACAATTACATCTAGTATATGGATAGAAAAGTCCTAATATTTGAAAGAACTATTTTGATATCCATTAGTTGGTGGTTGCACTACATCATTTTGTATGAAATGTCGATTCCCTTGAGTTTCAATAAGTGGTCCCCCAACATCCTTCAATAGAAATTGCAGGATCCTCCATCATTATTCAATGATATTAATTTTATTAAAAATAATTCAATAAGTAGTCTATAAATCTCTTAAAAAGATTACACCGTGATTCTTGATTAATGAATAATCCATAATTTAGAACCACAATACTAAAATCACTAGATATGATTGTTTTGTTATCATTAAAACACGTGATGAAGAATCATGTACCACATTTTTATGTTAAAAAATAGTTCAATAAAGAATAATATTACATGAATAAAAAGACTATATTTATGGGAATTTTTTTATAATGAAAACAAATCATTTCCCCCAATAAAAATATAATAAAAATATCCCCTATAAAATCAATGATTCTTTAAATTCATTCATCATATTTTGTTAAAATAGTTGATAGATGTTTCCATAAATACAAAAAAATTCTCACCCATTGATATTATAAAAATTAGTAGATGGTTTTAGACAAAATAAATGAAATAAAATATAACACTATGTTTATTAGTATTAATTTCATTTCGATAGATAAAAAAAATATTATAAAAAACAAATTTTGGAATAATTATTTTAAACAATTCTCATGAATAATGAAAAAAATCATTTGTTTTAGTAATATTTTACTCTAGGAAAACAAATAATTTGATTTTTTTTATAAAATATCGTGAGTTGAAATTTTTTTTCAACATTTGGAAACATTGTTTCTCTTTTAGGATTATTATAATATTAATATGATTTAATTCCACTCAATGAATGAATTATAAATACGAGAAAATAATAAAAAATAAATAAATAAATAATAAAAATTAACAATTGTTTAATGATAGAATTATTAAATTATTATGTTAATTAAACAAGGAACATACTCTAGGTGTGTCTAATCTGGTGGGCAGTATAGGCCTGTATTATTGTGACATGGGTGAAGATTTTATTAAAAATAAAATCACCCATTTTTTTTTAATATCATATAGGTTATCATTCAATAAAACAACATCAACATTATTGTGTCGAAATAAGAATTTTTATATTGGAGTATCACACTACCCTGACTTTAACATAATTATGAAATATTTTAAGACATAATTTGAAAAGAAATAAACTATTTTATATTGAAAAATGTTTTTGATGTTTTTATAATTATCAATAATTTGAACTTAATGTATATAATTATATACTAACAATCCTTCCTAAATAACTATTAATAAAGTCAACATGATTAATCGGGAGGGTTTACTAAATATACATGCATGTGGTAGGTTGGTTCAATCAATATGAATAATGATATAAATTTTTGAATGTGATACTGAATAAAGTGGTGTCTCACATCAATTTTCATAGTGTGATAGTTTTTTATAGGATTTTTATATATAATAATAAAAAATTTATTTTTTACACATGTTAGAGATGGGATCACATGTTATTCAATATCTAAGGTATTCAGCTTAATCAGAATTATATTGTTTTCATAGCTGCCTTTGGATATGTATTCTGATCTTCTTATTGAATGTTAAATGGAATTTCTATTCTTACTAGCCCAAGGGATTTTGGGTTTTCTAGTTGTTATAATGATCAAACAGTACTTTTCGTATCATTTATCATCCTCCAATATCTATATCAGATTAATATGAGTATTCAAAAACGAGTCTCCTTTAAATTAAATAAATTAATGGTTTTTTTCAGTCAAATATGAAATTTTTTTAAGATCAATAAGATGCGATTGCTTATGATATTATGAATTTGAGAATTTATGAAAACACTAAACCTAATTTTAGACATAATTATATTAGGGAAAAAATTTAAATAATACTTATATAAATATTGTTGTTGATAAGTTTATCATATTTATATATAATTATCCTACACTTAATATATGTGGGTGATCTTATTTCCATTGTATTTTCCCTTATAAAAAAATTGTATTTTCATTTGATTAATAATATATTTTTATTAAATTCAATAATTGTTTTTGGATATTAAAAAATAAAGGAAGAATTATAGTTATCCTATAAATATCATTTCAAATAATTTATTAATTAATGTGAATATTCATGAAAATAAATTCATTAGTTGATATGAAAATAATATCATTAAAATATACCTGAAAGAATAATAAATCATTTGAAAATGATTTTATGGAAATAGTGGAATTATATTTTCTCATTTTGAAATAATTGGATAAATAGAATTTATTTAAAACATTATATGAAGATAAATGGAATTGTTCTATGTAACGTCCCTGTTCCGGAAGCCACCCAAAGGTGCCCCATACCCGGTTGGTCACATGGCCTCAAGCTCATTTCCCCAAATGCTAGAGGTTGCAGACTAGCAGCGAGGTCCTTGGGTGTGATAGTGGGGAAACTATGCCCTAATTGGCAGAGTACATAGCAGAAGAGAAAAAAAATAACAACAATAGTGGAAACAGAAGACATGCATACAAGATTAAACGATAAACAACAAAAGGCTAACAAATACACAACTGGAGCAGAAATATATGAAATTATGCATGATACATATATGTCTAGGAAAATATCTAAACATGTCACAATGCTGAAATACAGTACTATGCCAAAGTACAAAAGAAAATAGATGAGCAACTCCTTAGCATCTCAAGCCTCGGCTCAGTCCCATGCTCTCCAATTCCAGTGCAATCAAGAACCTAAAGTTGTAGGGCACTTTCCCTTATCTATACCTGCAACAACATAATCTTTTTTAGCCCAAAAGCATGACCCAAACATTGTCTGAGACAAATTCCAAATAGGCAACCACCGAATGATCAGTGCCTAACAGTCAGTGAATATATGGCTGGTAAAGTACAGTAAGCAGTGAAGAGTAAGTAGTAAACAAGATAATACATAGTAGTAACAATCCATAGATTCTAGCATATATTCTACAGCAAGAAACAATTACTCAAGCAGGTATAACAAAATTTAACCACTAGGTAGTTCTCTCAGCCTAACCCCTATGGTTCAACCTACAAGAACTAGCAACCCTCTAGGAATCACACACAGTCTCGCCCCTCTGGTTCAGCTAATGAATTAGTAGACTCTCTCGGGGATCACTCACCGTCAATTCCCCCCTATAGTCCTATATCGTACTAAAGGCTCTCTGGGGAAGCACTCAACGTCAATTCCCCCTATGGCCTAGGTCGAGAAACTACAGACTCTATGGGGAAGCACTCAACATCAATTCCCCATGTGGTCTCGCATCGTAATTAAAGATACTCTGGGGAAGTATTACGTCCATTCTCATTATGGTCCACTACACTAGGTTCTCGCAGCCATATGTAAAATAAACATGCATTGCTCATGTGTATCGTCTAAGTAAACCTCAAGAACTACTTGGCTGTCATTCTAAGGATCAACAGCATATCAGAGCAACAGTTCCACTATCCTACAACTGGGCATGGAAACTGGAAAACTCATAATAAGAAAAAAATTACATGAAAAGAACATGAACATATTGTATATTATCTAAATTTACATGAATTTACCTCTACTCAAGTAATCAATAAATGTAGGCAATAATAGGTGAAAAACAGGAAACACGCAATACCTCGTTAAAGGGTATTGGTGGAAATTGCACATAATATTCCACGACTACCTACAGAAAGGCACAAACCACCTACCTTGATCCTAGGAGATCGATATATGTGAACCACAAGGAGAGATTCTCCTTAGAACAACGAATATTTGAGAAAATGTCCAAAATACTTAAACCATGATAACATGAGAAAGGGGAAGAATTGGAAAACAAGGCTCAAGAATAAGGGATAACTCACCGCTGTGATTCCAATGCAATCGACCGTGCTCAAATCAGAGAACAGACGGAGGAAAGATGGCTTGTCGAATATTTGCGGATCCTCGGCGCTCTCAGACAAACGGAACCTAGAAGAAGACCTTTCTGTGCCTCAGGCACGACCCCAGTCCATTTATTGAAAAAAAGAAAGTATACGTCGTGTTCTTTTAGAGTACATGGTGTGTACTAGGTCTTTCTATACCCTGCCAAAATCAGCCTCCAAGTCACCCCTACGCACCGTGTGTGTGGCTCGGACATGACCAATATACGACTTCAAGTGGGAAAACAGTACATGGAATATACTCAGAAAGTACACTGCATCTACTTAAAAAATATCAAGAAACATTATTTTTCCCAAAAACTCATGAAAAAGGAAATACATACCTAAAATGAAGATCAGGGTTCTTACAAAATTCCCCCCTAAAATAAATTCATCCACCAATTTCCCTAATGAGTCGGAGAAGGTGAAACCACGAACAGCTCAGGCCACTGCGATGGTACATCGGCCTCCCTCTCCCAAGTCTCATCTTGTACTCGCCTATGCTACCATAGCACCCATACCAGAGGAATAGACCAGCCACAGAGAACATTCATACTGCGATCAACAATCTGGATAGGATTCTCCTCAAATGAGGCATTTGCTTCAAGATCAACCTCCACAGGTTGGAAGACATGAGATGGGTCTGGAAAGTAACGTCAGATCTAAGAGACGTGGAAGACGTCGTGCATAGACTGGTACATATGAGGTAGCTTCAACCGATAGGAGACCGGACCAACTCTCTCCAACACCTCAAATGGTATGACGTACCATGGTGAAATCTTACCATATCTCGGAATCCCATTGTGTCCCATCCTTGGTGCGACACGTAGGAAAACCTGATCTCCGACCTCGAACTCCAGAGGTCGTCTCCACTGATCAGTATAAGACTTCTACTGAGACTGTGTTGTAGCCATCCTCTTTCAAATCAGCTATATCTACTCCAAAGTCTCCTGAACAAGATGAGGTCCCAGCAAAGCTACCTATCCTGCCTCCAGCCTTCATATGGGTGATCGGCATGGTCTACCATACAAAGACTCGTATGGTGTCATCTGTATGGTCACCTGAAAACTATTGTTTTAGGTGAACTCCACCAGAGGAATATACTTCTCCTAATAACCTAAAAAGTCTATAATGCATGCTCGAAGCATACCGTCAAGAACATATATCGTACAATCGGACTGGCCATCTGTCTGGGGATAGAATGTCATGATCATAAGTACCTGTGTACCGAAGGACTTCTGATGACCATGCCAGAACCGGGAAGTAAGCCACACATCCCTGTCTGAAACAATGGAGTGTGAAACTCCATGAAAACGTACAATCTCTCAGATGTAGAGTCATCTTAGATCATTGACCCTGAAGGTCTCCTTGATCGGAAATAAGTTAGGGACCTTTGTAATCCTGTCGATGACAACCCAAACAGTATCATTCCTTCATTTCGACCTCGGAAATCTGGCCACGAAGTCCATCGCAACATCTTTCTAATTCCACTCCGGAATGGGTAACTGCTATAGAAGGCATGTTGGTCCCCGATGCTCCGACTTCACCTACTAACAAGTATAACATCTCATGATGAAACCAGCAACATCCCTCTTCATACATGGCCACTAGTACTGGCGATAAACAGCATGATACATCTTGTTGATGCTAGGATGAACTGCCCAAACTGAGGAATGAAAGTCCCGCATGTGCTCCTCATGTATGTCTGCTGGCACCCATACGCATCCCTGGAAACACAAGATCTCATCATCGCCCACTTTCCATCCAGGAAGAGAGTCATCTCCTGACACACTCTCCCGTAGTACTAAGCCTTCTGAGTCTAATAGCTACCTTATCCATACCTGATAATGTGGTGTAGAGGTAACAGCTACAGAAGATATGAAACTATGTCCATGTCTGTCGTGCACCTCTAGATGCATCTCAGAGAACAGAGCCATAAGCCTCCACTCACTGTTGGCCTCCTGAACTGCCCAAATCTTAGTTCTCCTGCTCAACGCATATGCCACTGTGTTTCCCTTTCATGGCATATAGGCAACCTAAAAATCAAAATACTGAAGATACTCGACCCACTTGCATTGCCTTAGATTCAGATCACGCTGAGTGAAGATGTACTTGAGACTCATCTGGAAGGTGATAACCACAAAGTGCTCTCCCAAAAGGTAATGTCTCCAATAGTGTAAGGCATGAACAATAGATGCTAACTCCAGATCATGCGTCAGGTAGTTCCTCTCATGTGGCCTCAACTGCCGAGACCCGTATGCAATGACTCCATTTCCCTGCATAAGCACATCACCAATCCCGATACCTAAAGCATCACAACAAATAGTGTAGCTCTTTCCTGGATCTAGCATGACTAGTATCGGTGCTGACGTCAACCTACCCTTCATCTCCTGAAAGGCTGAATCACATGAATATGACCATAATAACTTCATCTCCTTCTTGGTCAGACCTGTCAAAGGTGCTGCTACACATGAAAAGTCCTGGATAAATCGTCTGTAGTATGCAGAAAACCCTAGGAAACTCCGTACCTCAAAACCATTCTTCAGCTGCTCCTAGGAAACTACAGCTCTCATATTCTCTAGGACCATAGATACTCCTGCCTCTGAGAAGAGGAGACCCATTAAGTGAATCTGTTCCATCCAAAAGTGTCACATCGAGAGTTTAGCATAAATACGATTCTCTCTCAGTGTACTAAGAACGTTCTCAAGATGTGGGGCATGGTCTTGTCGAGTTTGAGAGTACACAAAGATATCGTCCATGAAGTCGACGACGAAGGATTCCAAGTAAGGATGGAACACACAGTTCATCAGTTCCATGAGGATAGTAGGAACGTTCGTGAGACCGAACGACATGAATGTATACTTGTATAGACCATACCTGCTTCTGAAGGCTTTCAGAGGTATATCTGATGGTCTAACGCACAACTGATGATAACCGGACCTCAAGTCGATCTTCGAGAATACCCAGGCTCATCAAAGCTGATCAAAGAGGTCATCGATCCTTGGAAATGGATATCGGTTCTTGACCGTCAACTTGTTCAACTTCCGATAATCCACACAAAGCCGAAGGGTATCGTCTTCCTTCTTCGCAAACAGGACAGTTAAACCACATGGAGAAGTACTCAGTTGGATGAATCCCTTTGCCTGAAACTCCTCCACAAACATATTGAGCTCTTACATGTCAAGTGTAGTCATCCTATAAAGACGAATGGATACCGGTTCTTCTCCTGGCATGGGCTCAATAGAATAGTCTACCTCACGCTCTAGAGGCTCTCCAGAAAATTCCTCTGGAATGAAGTCCCTGAAACAATCCACCACTAGAGGAAAGTCTAGCTGCGAAGTTCCCTAATCAGCCAAATCTAGCATCTGATCACTGCCTGACAACTGACGAACAACCAGAGGACGTCTCGGAGGCATAGATCTGAAAGATAAAAAAGCACACATTAGATCAGTATTAACAATGACTGAAAACACAACAGTACGAAATGGAAATAGGGGAAAGAAACTATTATGTTTTACAAAACACGATGACATGACGTGTATAAAAACTACACCGCGTGTCTTTGTTATCTTTTAACATGTGTGTGTACTCCTGTCGCTACTGGTCATGTAACACCCCATCTACACGGCGTATTGTTCCCAAACATGGTGTATACTTGAAATCTAAACCCCTGAATGAGTCTCCTTACACGGCTAACCCACACGGTTCAACTAGCCCCAGACTAGAGGGTGTGTTCCCCAGGGACACGACGTGTACAGACACAGTCTCGGCGACTCGTGTTGTTAGTTACATGACCATCTACACAGATGAGACTACCCGGCATGTTCCAAACAAACACGTTGTGTACTTGAAGAATTTTCTCATCCCGTGTTGTTGGTGACACAACCAAGTACACGGTCGACCCTTACACGATGTGTTCTGAACAAACACGACGTGTATAGGAGGAGAGAACACCGTCCTGTGTTGTTTATGACACGGCTGGGTACCTAGAACAAGACTACACGAGGTGTTCCTTACCAACACAGCGTGTTCTACTCGAGCTTCCCCAGCCCGTGTTGTTGGTGACACGGTCAGGTACACAGCTCGAAACAACACGGTGTTTACCTAAACACATTTCTACAACAACATGTCCCTACTCAAACGGTTAGTTACATAGTCTAAAACTACATGGTGTGTAGTCAAAAAGTATACGTTGTGTATTCTAGGTTTTCCTGGGCAGTATCTTAGAAACTGCACAGAATCCCAGAAAACATAGAAAACAAGGAAATGTGGTGCCAAATTCCGATTCGTGAGGGCCTATACTCCCTGTGAATCAAAACTTGGCATTCATTTATGAATGGTAGAAAACAAAAAATCCTCTAACAAGACATCAGAGATTATATCAAGCATCTATCACAACATCATGCACAATCTACGTAAAGTCTATCACAGCAGCATGCAATCGCTAATTCACCCTAGATGGCATGGAAAGAATATATGGAATGTGATTTCTAATAAGTGACTATATGATGCATGAGATGGCATACCCTCATCTCATCGGGTTGCGATAGAAATAGAACCACAATATCAAAAACAATAACATCACAATTAATGTGAATCACTCTAGGTGAAATCATATCAACCGTAAAATCTCAAAACTAGAAAACTGCAATAAACGAGTTAGTATGACTTTTCTCCATACACGGGTTAGCTACTCATGGGAAAAACATAATTCCAAGTACCGAATCCACCCTATCCCTAGATAAAGGATCCAAACAGTAATAAAGAGAAAATAAACAAATCTGATACCTCTTTGTAACGTCCCGGTTCCCGAATACACCCAGAGGAGCCCCGTACCCAGTTGGTCACATGGCCTCAAGCACATTTCCCCAAATGCCAGCGGCTGCCGACTAGCAGCGAGAGCTCTGGGTTTGATAGTGGGGAAACTATTCCCTCATTGGAAGAGTACACAGCAGAAGATAGAACAAATAATATCAATCGCAGAAACAGAAGAAATGTATACAAGAGTAAACGGTAAACAACGGAAGACTAACAAATACACAACTGGAGTAGAAATATATGAAATGATTCATGATACATATATGTCTATGAAAAAATCCAAACAAGCCAAAATTCTGAAATACAGTACTAAGACAAAGTACAAAATAAAATAGATGAGAAACTCCTCAGCATCGCAAGCCTCAGCTTGGTCCCATGCTCTCCAGCTCCAGTGCAATCATGAAACTGAAGTAGAAGGGTGCTTGCCCTTATCTATACCTGCAAAACCATAATCTATTTGGGACCAAAAGAATGACCCAAACAGGGTGTGAGACAACGTCCCAATAGGCAACCACCCAATGATCTGTGTCTAACAGTCAGTAAATATATGGAAGGTAATGTATAGTAAGCAGTGAGCGTCAATTCCCCTATAGTCTCATATCGTACTAAAGGCTCTCTAGGGAAGCACTCAATGTCAATTCCCCATATGGCCTGCATTGAGGAACTATAGACTCTCTGGGGAAGCACTCAACGTCAATTCCACCTGTGGTATCTCATCGTAATTAATGACACTCTGGAAAATCCCTTCCATCAATTCTCCATAGGGTCCACTACACTAGGTTCTCACAGCCCTGTGTAAAATAAACATGCGTAACGCGTGTGTATCATCCGATTATACCTCAAGAACTACTTTTCTATCATTCTAAGGCTCAACAGCATAACATAGAAATAGTTCAACTATCCTACTACTAGGCATGACAACTATAAAACACCTAATAAGAAAAACATGCAAGTAATAGCACATGAACACAGTATAAATTATTCAAATTTACAAGAATTTACCTCTACTCAAGCAATCTAGCAAAGCAGGGAATAATAGGGGAAAAATTGGAAACACGCAATACCCCGTTCAAGGGTATTGGTGGAAATGACACATAATATTCAACGACTTCCTATAGAAAGGAACAAACCACTTACCTCCATCCTAGGAGATCAATATATGTGAACCACTACGATAGATTCTCCTTAGAAAGATGAAGATCTGAGAAAACGTTCGAAACACATAAACCCTCATAATGTGAGAAAGGAGAGTAATTAGAAAACAAGGCTCAGGTAGAAGGGAGAACTCACCATTTTGATTCCAACGCAATCGACCATGCTCGAATCAGAGAACGGACGGAGGAATGGTGGCTTGTCGATGATTCATGGATCCTCGATGCTCTAGGACAAACAGAACCTAGAAGAAGACCTTTTTGTGCGGCAGGCATGACCCTGGTCTGTTTAATGAAAAAAGAAATTACACAGCATGTACTTTTAGAACACACAACATTTACTAGGTATTTCCATACTCCGCAAAAATCGGCCTCTACGTCACCCCTACACACCATGTGTGTCGCCCACACACGGCTAGCACACGACTTTGAGCGGGAAAAGAGTACACTGCGTGTACACAGAAATTACACAGCATGTACTTCAAAAATTTCCAGAAACATTATTTTTCCCAAAAACTGCAGAAAAATGAAAGACATACATGAAACGAAGATTCGGGGTCTTACATTCTATACCCAAAAGGAATTTGGATAAAATAAAATCATGATTTTAGAAATTATCCTATTCGCAAATGGGAGCCTAATCAAAAAAATTTAGAAGTAAAACAATTTTGATAATAATGTTTTTTCAACCATTTTAAAAAGTTTTGAATTAAAATCAATATTTAATTTCAACAAGATTCTAACAGATTCATGACATTTAAAGGGTGAAAAGGAATTAAAATAATCAATTATATCTTTATTTTTTCACCATATATAAAAATTAGGGAGAAAACAGTAATTATATTTGGACAAATGTCTATCATAATTGAAAAATCCCACTTGGTGAAAATAATTTTTCGAATATTAAGATATTCCTTAATATTCCAAAAAAACGTTCATTTGAAATTTTTTTACTCATTCTATATGGAATGTTTCCAATTATCATCATTAATAGTATAATCCATTGAATAAGCTTCATGGTGACAAAAAAATATAATGATTGAATTCATTTAAAATATACCATTTGTTATGAGTGCTAGATTTTAATTCAATGATAACATTTTAAATATTATTGTTCTTCGAAAAAATCCTTGACTTGGGAAAATGAGTATGAGGTGGTTCAAAAAAATATTTAATTATAATATAATATTTAGGTTTAGGTAAGATAATACTATATTGGTCAATATATTCATCAATTTGGGTATGTGATTTAGTTATATTCACATTAATATTATTTTAATTGGCTCTTTTAATGTCATGGTATTCCTTATAAAAAATATGTCGGATTTATTTGAGTATGAGTACCCATGAAAAAAACCTTCATTGTATTTGAGTTCAGTAATTCCTAGAATATCCTTGGGATTAAGTACAAATAATTTATTATTTCAAACCATAATGAATAAAAATTCAGGAATTTAACATTTCAAATGTTCATAACAGGTTTTCCATTGATTGGTATTATGAAAATATGGTTAATGATAAATAAATAAGTATTGACCACCCTATCCCAAATTTATTGTTGAATAATGAATTAATTAATGAGGGTTCTATCCATTTAATTGAGGGCCTAGATATATCTTTTGATAAACACTTTTTTGATAATTTCTAGGAGAATAATTAAATGTTGATATCATAAATATGAATAAAAATAATCAAGTTAATTAATTTTAAAAATTATTCATTATGGTCACAAATAATAAGAAATAGCTATTAGACTTTTTATTTTTAGATTTCCTGAAAAAATTGATAAATATATCATAATAAATATTTTTATCATTCATGAAAAATACTAATGTAAATACAGTATAAAAATAAACAATTTCATTCTATAAAATTTAATTCCAAAAATAGTAACATGAGTTTGTCCTATGATATAATAGGTACCTAGTTATCCATACTAATTAGAACAAAAATCATTTAATATTTGAATGAATAATTATCTAAAATTCCATATTGGAATGTTTCAAATATAATGTTATCATCGAAAGAAGATTTTGGTAAATCTCATACTTATAATTTGGGGGTGAGATTTATTATAGAGTGAATGATAAAATTACCCTTTAAGTAAAGAAAAAGTAATTATTCATTATTAGGTTCACCTAAAAAATTTAAAGATCGACTTTCAATTGATTTTTATTCTGTGATATATTCATTTTCAAATATATATATAGTTAATGAAATATTTCCTTTAGAAATAAAAAATATAACTTTTTTTAAAAAAATGTATCATAATTTAATAATATTTAATGATTTATGATTTATTACATTTAAAAATAAACAATATTTAACTAAAGTATAATTATAGAAAATAATCAATCAAATAATATTGATTGTAATTATTTGTTCATCCCCAAAAGTGACATGTACTCCATAAAATTATTTGAGATAATTTTATTTAGAAGGATCACCACAGATGTTCCTCAGTCCACTATTATTATTATCCCAAATTGATTCTTTGGTTTTTCTCACAATTAAATTTTTCAATATATGGTGATGAAAATAATAATTTGGTGCCCATATTCAGGGTCTACTTATGTTGGATAATATTTAATTTTAAAATACATATTTCTTTAACATGTTTCACTATTACAAATAGTATATGAAATATGAATTCTCATTGATCTACTATGTCAAATATTATTATGAATACTTTCTTAATCATGATTCACAAAATTATTAAAATAATTACAATATATTATTTTGTATATTTGTTAAAAAATGTTGTTATTTATAATCTTTGTAAAAAATATATTGTTTTGAAAATGAACATATGTAATTGATTTTAATAACACATTCAAATCCAAATTTCATCTTTTGAAATTGATTTAAAAGGTTTAATTTAGAAATATTATTTCAATATCTTTAATTATGTATTTTTAATTCTCAACAATTGACTATATTTTATGTTTTAAATAAAATTCAACCATTTATTTTAAATTTGTATATTTTTTATAATCAATAATGTTGTAATTTATATTACGATCATAAAATATTGAAAACAATTATCAAAAATAACATGAATATTATTTTAATCATAATGATAATCTTAATTGCTCAATATATAGGATGACCAAGTAAAATATTAAGAACTAGAATATGTATAAATTATATTGTTACATACCTCGATATCATATATGCTGATATTAGGAATTTTTAAATTTATTCATATGCTGGATGTATGTACTTAGTATAAATAATTGTTGAATATTTAATGCCTTATTACAAAGAAACATTTCTTTAAACTTTTTATGGGATATTCTAGCTTGATTATACCATTATATTTTATTCCAAATAATGTGACCTATATTTTGTGATATTCCTTTTCAATGTATGAGATGATAATCTATTTTTTATATCATTTTTCATCCTCTTACAAATATGTGACATCTCATATTTCCAACCAGATGTTTTATCATTGATTTACCCAAATGAAATAGTTTATTTGTTTCCTTATCCAAATTTTTCACATTTATGTTTCCATTTTTATTGTATTATCATATGTATTTTTATATCTAATTATCTCTTCTATGGTTATGTTGTATATTTTTCTAGATTATTGTATATCAGTGAATTAGGCTGACCAATTTATTAGTAAAAACCAAAATATTCTCTTGAAAAAAGTCACTACAGATAGAGTATCATCTAAAATTTTAGACCCTTAAAATTTTTAGTTAATTTTGTAAACATATTGGAAATACATGAAAAATGATTCATAGATATACATTTAAAGAATTTTATCATCATTTATAATATAGTTTTGTTTACTTTGATAATTTCTTCAAGAATTGTTTATATAAATTTATATTTTTCACGAAAATAATGTGTGGGTAGAAATATGATTTAATCCATCTTGGTCTAAACTAAAGTTCAAGTAATTTGTTTCGTTACCATATAATTCAAACCAAAAACACCATAAGGTGTCATTTAATCGCCTTTTTTTGAAGTTGAATTATGAATATACGTAAATATCTTCCATGTTGGGTAACATAGAGATATAAAAATATTATACATGTATCTTTACCAATAATAATAATTTGAACCACTAAAAATAGATTAAGAACCATAGAGTTTCATTCCAGATAACTATTGGTGTTTAAAAAAATAATTTAGAAAAAATAATTTATGTAAACCAATTTAATGATTTTTTGAAAAATAAGATTTGAATAATTTTGAAAAAAAATTAAGAATTATATAGGTTTAACAATATTGTAAAATAAAATCTATATAACATAATTCATGATTCCTTTGATACCAAATGCATGTCAGTGTATGATAAAACACAACAAGGGGTGAATTTATCCGTACCAAAAAATTATAATTAAAGTTATAAAGAAAAAAATTCTTCTTGAAAGAATTCTGGTATTTAAAAACTTTTGAATGCATAAATTAGGAAAATTGAAACAAATAATAAACGTATTAAATCACAGTAGAATAAAATTATATGTTTATTTAAGAGGAGGTATAAAACAATAAATCAATTTTTTAATAAAACAATTAATTGTATTGATGGTAGAAATAATTGATTAATTAATTGAATTACATTGATTAATAAATATTCTTTACGAATGTAAAAATGGGAAAAAATTGTGTATAATTTCATAAATATCTAAATAAGTTCCCTTATGGCTACCTCCATAATGGAATGATGATTTAATGTATTAGTACCCTAGCTTTAACAGTAGTAAATATAACAAAATTCCATTAATTTTTATGTTATACCAAAAAATAATACTTTCGATCCAATGATTTTTATTAATATAAATAGAAACAAAAAATATAAAATTCCCTTTACTTTTAGGGGTTATTGAAATAAAACTAATGTATATGACATTAAAGGTAGAGAAAACTAATAATAGATGAATGATAGAACATGACATAGGATATCTAGGAGAAATTGAGTTTAAGCTTGTACATCATTATCTGAAATTAATACGAAGAAACACTAAGATAGAATGACAAATAATTGGGAACAAAATGTTATTTATATTAACATAATAATTTTTATTGGATGAGAGAGAACATATAAATGTGAAGACATGACAAAAATTAGTGAATGTAACAGATTATAATTTGAGAATTATTGGGAAGGTATGGTACTAAGGCCTCTAGGGGGGCTATATATAGAAAACATGTTTTATATGGAGGTTATTGATTGAGTTGATACATTAAATATCCTTGATGGAAAACCTTGACCATAATATAAATCAACCCCAATATTATATAAAGGCTACACCTGCAATATTCATTATGCCATAAGATGGTTGGTATCAGAAGTACAATGACCCACACTCTATCTACCATCATAAGATGGTGGATTATCCTTCACAATCAAGAAAATGGAATACTGAGGTTTGATAGATCTAATTTTCATTCCACCGATTAACTGGTCAAAACTCTCTAGCATTCCAGCACTTCCTGCAACCTTGAGATTCATCAAGTGTCACTTATATTTCCACTATTATCCTTGAAAGCATCCAACATCATCACTCAATGAGTTCAATGGGATTATCTAGAATTCAACAAGAATTATAAATATTTTTTAAAATTTAGGTATCATAATTCATCCATAACCAAGATTCCTTTATTTTCATCAACTCACAGGAAATATATAGACATAAGTGTTTTAATATCATTAAAACATGATAAGCACAAAATAATTTATAATTATAAACCAAATCCATAAGAACCACAACATTATGTTATAAAAATACAATATCTAAACACCATCAAACAAATGGATATCAACCACAAGGACCCCACAAAATCATCCGACATTGAAATCTTTATTTGAAAGAACTAAAGCTGAATTAGGAATATTATCAATATCTCCATAGAAGAAATGATAAAATGGAATTATAAAGTGGAGAATAGGAATTCACATTGGATAATTATGAGTTGATCTCATCAAGTTTGGGATGAAACTAATAAAATTGTGCATTGAGGTCCCAAATACACACCACTAGTCTTATATGGTTATAGTAATATATGTCAAATAAGATATATTTAATGAAAATTAATGAATATATAAATTTTCGTGTATAATATAGAATCCCAAGGAGATATGAGTCGTTATTCTTCATTGAAACCTCGATATGAAAACATCTTAATTTTACCTCCCCAAATATCATAGTGGAATCACCATAAAATGACAAAAAATAATAGGGTTGATGGAACATCCATAACCACCATTCCCTGACACTATAACTCACGAGGATCATGTTATATTCCTCAGATCCTCCCTTCAACCCAATGAAACCCAAAAAACCCATGGTGAAATAGAAGGTAATATATTATAAAAAATATCAAATCGAATGATCCAAGATACTACTTGTTCGAGTATCCAAGGCATAGTAAGATGATCCGCACCCAAATTATACAAAATGATTTTTTATTAGTTATACTCCATTCCTAAATAAATGTGTGTTATATAAAATTATAAAAATTCAAAATTTGGGGAAACAAGGAAATATTATTCATTATTAAAAAATTCAGTTACATTAATTAGAAATTAAAACAATGAAATTTACAAAACATACAAATGTAAAAAAATATAATTTCGAAAAGAAATAATCTGAAACTTTTGATAACCTAGTCTACTTGTATTACCCTCAGCTTCGGGTACATAACCCATTTCCTCATGTTTATTAAATGGTGTGTCTTTTATTGGGTTTCATTAAAATAGAGAGTTTCCATAAAATAGAGAGTTTCCATATTTTAGAGAGTTTCCATAATGTTGGGTGTCTCTTAAAAGTTGTTTGTTTCCATAAAGTGGGGGTGTTTCGATAATGTGGGATGTTTCCATAAAAAATTGGTTTCCATAAAATGGCTAAAATTGAAGTATGGGATATTTTCGGAGTTTTATAAGGATTTTTGGACAAAAAGTAAGATCTTATAACCCATACATGGTTGGGCTGAATCGTGTGGTCAAACCTTGCACGTAAGTCAAATTTCGATCCTATTTTCTATGAGCTAACTCATTTTTTCTCTATATATATTTTTTGGCTTCAAAACGCCCTTATATCTATATTAAACTCCCCTTAAGACTGTATTACCCTCCCCACATTATTTGGATCTACCCTAGAGCCTTCCCTAGGTGATTTCAAGACCTATTCATGGGGTACGTGCCGATCTTCTCGGATCTTTTCCATTTTCTATACACTCCTCCGTCTCTCTTTCTTTTTTTCATAGATCTAAACATCCATTGGGTAGATATAGGTTTTGAAACATAAATTAAGGCTATATATGGTGTTTTTCATGAATAAGGAAGAGATCTAAGCTACTTTCTTGGAATCTTGATGTCATTTTTGAGGTATGTGACCATTTTTTCTTGATTTGTCACGTTTTTTAGTTCTTCTTAGGTCTAATTCTCATATATACATTATTTATCAGATATGAAACTATAGATATTAGATATATGTTTTTGGATTCCAAATAATTCAATTTTGAGTTGTGAACATGCTAGTATAAGAGAACAAAGGTCTTTCTTGGATAATCCACCCGCCTTCTAGTGTGTTCATCATCTATTGTCGAGTATCATCAAAACCTTAGAGTTATGTGGATTCACTATAATATCCTATTGATATATTTTATTATATTAGATTAAAATTGGTTTATTTGAATGATATTTATTGTAAAAATCATGGAATAAATCAACTTTAGTGATGATTTATTGTTTTAGTGAAATTGATAAATCATGGTGAATTGTAGTGCAAAGTGATTTAGCCTTATGAATATAAAAAGATGATTTTAAATTATTTATTTTCTAGAATTGTAAAATGGTTTGGTAAAAATTTGGATTTCATTAAAAAGGGTGTTTATTGATATGATTTTGTTTTGAAATGTCATTAATGGAATTGGTTTTCAAAAAAAGGTAGTTTTTCTTGAATGGGTGTTTTGGCATGATTGGGGGGATTATTGGGGTGTGAGTTCATATTGCATTTCCAGGGATTGGATGAAATATATCCTTATACCTAGAACTAAAGGTTAAATGTGACATGAGATATAATGTTCATTTTTCATATACGTGGCATGGTTTAAATATGACCATGTACTCAGTGCCAAAAGGTTAATGGCACATGGGAAGATATTGCCTTGTAAAGAATTGGTAGATCGATGAGAAATAGCTCATGGTTATAGAACTGTCATAATGTAGCATTCATGGTTTGTTTCATGGGATTGTGTAAGGGTTAGATATGCCATGAAAGGGATATTGAGAACTGATTTTAATGCTTTTTATTAAATTTTCTCGAACAATATCCTACTAGGAAAATTGGATTCATTTTCACTTGTATTCTTTTGGTAATGAATGTCTTTGGAAACATGTTTATATTTAGTTACAAATTGTTTTTTATAATTGTTTTATATAAAATGTTTTTTATAATTTTTTCTAACTCTTCTATCAATGTGGATTCAGTATGGAAGTTATTGGGGGAAAACATAATGAGTTTTATACTCACCCCTGCATTGTTAGATTGGTTCTTTGGCAGATGTTATCTTCTAAGAAAAGGGATAAGGTATTGTTTCACATGTGTTTAGCACTACCCCGTGTGGTTTGGGTGGTTCAGAGATTGTGGAGCTTGAAGTTCGTGGAGTTATTAGTCTGGAGTTCATTGGAGTGTCTTGTGTAGTATATCCTCTGTGTACTTTGATTCTTGGTTATTATTCCGATGTTACTTAAATTGATATAGTTTTTAGATACATGAAGTTGTTTAGTTGTCTTTTATTTGTTCATGAATCATATAGTGAATATATTATTATGGTGGGTTTGTTTATTTTTTTATTTCATAATGGAAAAACCATCCCCCACTTGTATTTAAAACCCATCGGCATTTATTTCCATCCATTGGAATCTTGGGGATGTCACTTAAGGCCTAATGACGACTCTTTGTACTCTCTAGCCAATGAGAATTGTAAGGACATTACAAATGGTATCAGCTTTTTTTGTACTTATAACGACCCATACTTTACATATATTGTTAATACTTCAAAATTGAAGCATACTTATTACAACATATAACAAAACCACGAAAGGACCGTATAGGTATAGTGTCTTTAGAAACTAGGAAACATAAACAACTGGTTCATAAAGCGTCTACACTGTCTCCCATTTATTTCATCATATCTATAGTCCCTTTTTGGCATATCTTACTTAATAACCTTCTTCCTGGCCTGGGGAAAGAAAACATACAAAAGGGTGACCTCAAATGCTCAGTATGGGTAAACAAAAGAAATATCAATCACATCATATACATAAGCACATAACTTTTAGAAATCTTAACCTGCAAAAGAGATCATAATTTCATACCATGGGATAAATCATGGAATTGAAATGTAATCACAATAATCATAACATAAAAAATTAAACTTTGTGGCATACACACATAATCATAGAGAATCTTTTCTTATTAGTCAAGGCTCATTGCCAAGACTATCTTAGTTGAAAAAGTCCCTTTCTGAACCGAGTTCACTCCTCATTTCAGTCCTGTTTCACTGAACTGGTATAACCTACCGTTCCAGCCATGTCTATCTCATGAGATATAAAATCTTTACCCAATGCATTGGAGGGAGATATAGGTGCCACCCTTCTCATAATGATACCATTCTTATGTATGCCACAAAATCATAAATCATACATCATTGCATAACCCATGTAATACAAATGGGAATCCTAAACATCATGACATCATAAAACAATTCATATAAGATAAAGGAATTCATAAAAATAATTCCATCACAACATAATCAAATCAACGTAATAATAGGGATAAAAACAGAACACTTTATTATCTTAGATGGAAAATAATTTTGATAAAACACTTCAACTCCATTCTTGAGGAAAATATCATTTCTTCTTCAAAAACATTTTTCCTTTCTTAACATTTCAAAAAACTTTAAACTAAAAGAAGTTGATTAAAAATAAACATGAAATCATGTAAAGGAAGCTTCTTGGAAATAATGTTTTAATAATCCATTCAATTCGTATATGTTAAAAAAACATTCTTCTCATACTTTTGTCGGAAAAGTCCAAAAGTACCTCTTACGAAAAATGACAAAAGATTCCTTTCATATCATTTACTAAAAACTCACCAAAGGGTAAAATACGTTTTAAAAAATTGTAGTTGGATCAAAATAATGTTACATATTGTGGAAATATGAATGTGGATGATAAAATACAACCCAGAAAATTTCAAAGTACAAACAATCTCAGATAAAAATGAGATTGTGATATTTCCCTTACCTTAGGTCCGTTTTGCTTCATAAGTGTCTGAACCACCTGTATAATGATTTAAAAAATGTTATTGACTTATTCTAGAATCTTAATTATTTTTATTATATCATATATGGTCATATTCTTAGCTTCTTTATAGTAATATTTCATTGCTACTTGTTATTCGGGTGTTTATAACTTTTTGTTCTTATGCGTGTCTTGTCGAATAGATTCTTATTCTTCTCTTTAGGTTATAGATACCTCATTTCCAGAATGGTATTAGTGAAATATATATCATATTAATTTATTCAATTCATTTATATAATCATTATGAAATGAAGATCATGTAGAACGAGTCGCATCACATCGTGGAGACGGTATTCCGTACGTACGCACGAGTGATGATATCGTTACTATGATCGTGGAATTGTATTGGAGTGTATGTATACTATTTAAGAATCATTATTACTTTATAATAGTCTTATATAGTCATTATTTACACCATTATACCCATCCAAGTAAGGTGGTGGTGGAAAATAGATTGCACCATGGCGTGGAGACGGTATTATGTACGTACGCACGCGCGGTGATTTCTTTTTCCATAGGATGGATAGATGGTGAAATAGGGTTGTTTCATACTTATAATAACATATAAGTATATGAGTGATACTGATGTTATTACATCATAATGGAACAACTAATGAAGAATAAGTGGTAGAAGAAATAAAGATGAAAGAATCGGTAACGGGCATTACCTCTTCTTTGAAGTGCTTCTTTGAGACCTTCTTTTAGGGCACTAAAATTGGTCTTCGAAGAAGACCAGGACCTCTAGGATGTCTCTAGGGAAGTGGAGAGGAGGAATTTTCAGGGGTTGGCCGAGATTTAAGGCTCAAATTGGTGTGAGCAAGAGGGGGAGGAGGTTCCCTTTTATAAGGGAGGAGAGGGGCACCTTTGGGAAAACTAAAAATATTATTTAATTATAAAGTCATGTTCAGTTTTAAATAGCTCCAAATTGATATATTTCGAAGATAAGGTGGGGATGGGTCGAAATCCTCTCATTCAATAGAATTTAGACAAGTTATGTTCCTAGTTTAACCTTATCATTTAGATTTAACATTAAGTTAAATAATTTTACTTTTACCATGTCTTCTTGTGTTCTTATACTATAATGTTAATAAACATACTATAGGCAGACAAACGAAGCCCAAGTTGTTTATTATTAATATATATAACCTTATATAAGTCATTTGGCCGATCCTTAGATTTTTATGAATAAAATAACAATTACTAATATAATATTTGTTTTAAAAACTATTTTATGTCAATTTTGACACTATTTAGTAATTGATTTTTTTTAAAATTATAACAGAATGATTAGTCGGAAAAAAGTAAATTAAATCAATACTAACATGTCATGTTAACTTATAAAATTAGTGAAATTCATAAAAAGTTTCAAATTACATTTATTTTGGTGTTTATAACATCAATTATGTCAATATTTCATTAATAAGATAATTACTGCACCATCATTGTATCAAAAATAAATTAACTTATTTAATGTCTAAAAATTACAAATAAACTATAATTATGTAGGAAATCCTTTTATCTTTCTAATGAATATTTATAGTCGAATTTATATTTTGTATAGCCTTATATTAAAAATTATTTACTTATTAAACATTGATTTTAACTATTTTAACCTTTCTTTAAATAAATTAATAATAAATGTCCTAATCTAATCCAAGTGGGCCTAAATGGTCATATTTTATTCCTATGTTTGTTTTTGGTCGCATTACACTTGTCCAATAGAATTAGGACATGTGTTAGGGTAATAATAATATCATCTTTACCCTTAATTACCCTATTTACTTTTAACCGTGGTAAAAAAAGTAAAAAGTTACTATTCAGAAAAAATTATTTTCATCTCATTGAACCACATTTTAGTCCTTGATATTAACTGTGTCTATCGGATTTTCGAAATTCCACTCATAGAAGCGGTAAAATTAAGTTTTATAAAAAATTCAGTTTTTTAACTACCACTTAGTGGTTTCACTATTCATCAAAAATACCAAAATTTCACCCTAGGCTAATTTTGATATTCCGAATCCAAAAATGAAGTCCATTTTGAAAAATAAAATTTATAAAATTTCAAAAAGTGGTTATTACTATTCATAATAGCTAGTTTTAATAATATTTTAATAGCATATCGTTGTTTAGAGAAACTCGGTATTGCGTACGATGCAAGATATCGAGGAAAGTCATGATTTCGTGTAAAGAAAGCCAAGAAAGTGTTGTGTAGAAAATGATTCATTTGATAATTTATATAACATAAAATTCTCGGGTGTTACATTCTACCCCCCTTAAAATGAATTTCACCCTCGAAATTCGTCACTTTGTAACAAACAGATGAGAATACCTCTCCCTCATCATATCCTCAAGCTCCCATGTAGCTTCTTCTAATTGGTGGTTCCTCCATAAAACTTTCACCAATCGAGTGGTCTTGTTTTGTCGGAATTTTTCGCTATGATCCAGAATCACTATCTTTTGTTCTTCATAAAAAGATCTTGCTCCAGCGGTACAACTTTTGAGCTGAGTACATGTGAAGGATCATGTATGTACTTTCTCGCGACAGATACATGGAACACATCGTGAACTTGAGAGAGATTCAGTGGAAGTGCCAATCGGTATGCTACCTTCCCAACACGATCCAGTATTTCGAAAGGACCGATATATCTAGGGCTCAACTTCCCCTTCTTTCCAAATCTCATAACCCTCTTCCAGGGAGATATTCATAAGAACACTTTATCACCCACTTCAAACTCTAGGTCTTTTCTTCGGTTTTCGGTATAACTTTTCTGTCGATTCTGAGCTACTCTTATGTGTTGTTGAATAGATCTGACCTTTTCTGTAATTTCATCAACGAGATCATGTCCAAATAGCTTTCTTTCCCCAACTTCATCCCAGCAAGTTGGAGTCCTGCATTTATTTCCATTGAGAGCTTCATAAAGAGCCATCTGAATACTGGAGTGAAAGCTATTATTATAAGAAAATTCCACCAAAGGTAGGTGTTGATCCCAACCACCTTTGAAATCCATAGAGCAAGGTCTCAACATATCTTCTAGGGTTTGAATTGTTCTCTCAGACTGACCGTCTGTCTGAGGATGATAAGCAGTGCTGAAACTCAACTCTGTATCCAGAGTATGCTGAAGACTACGCCAGAACGTCGAGGTAAATCTCGGATCCCGATCAGATATAATAGAAAGTTGTACTCCATTCAATCTTACCACTTCTTTTACATATATCCTGGCAAGCTGATCCAGAGAGAAATCCTCTCTAATAGCAATGAAGTGTGCAGACTTTGTAAGACGATAAACTATGACCCAGATAAAATTATTGCCTTTAGATGTTTTAGGAAGTCCGATGACAAAGTACATTGTGATGTTTTCCCGTTTCCATTCGGGTATGGGTAACGGTTGTAACATCCCCTTAGACTTCTGTCTCTCAGCATTAACTTGTTGACAAACCATGCATCGAGAGACATATTTAGCAACTTCTCTTTTCATGCCATCCCACCAGAAGTACTCTTTCAGGTCCCTATACATCTTCATGCTTCCAGGATGAATAGAGAATAAAGAACTATGAGCCTCATCCAGCAGCTCCTTCTTTAATTCGGGGATGGGAGGAACACAAACCCGATTCCTGAACTTTATTATCCCATCACAATCAAAGATTAATTTAGGAACATTTCTCACCTTCTTTTGTAACTCGACATCTTCTTTCTGTGCCTCTTTAATCTTCACATGTATAGATGGTTAAACATTCATTTGGGAAAGATATGATTTTCCCCTTCCATTATAATTCCAAGATCCATCCTTTGTAAATCCATAAATATTGGATATTTTGTGATCCTCATCATGGATAAACTGGCATGGTCTTGTCGACTTAATGCATCTGCCACCTTGTTGGCTTTCCCAGGGTGGTAATGGATTGGGCAGTCATAATCTTTAATCAGCTCTAACCATCTTCTTTGGCGCATATTCAGCTCCTTTTGTGTGAAAATATACTTTAAACATTTATTGTCAGTATAAATGTCACACCTTTATCCATAAAGATAATTCCTCCAAATATTTAATGCAAAGATTACTGCAGCTAACTCCAAATCATGTGTTGGGTAATTTTGCTCATGGATTTTCAACTGTCATGAGGCATAAGCTATCACCATATCATTTTGCATTAGAACACACCCCAATCCCTTCGTGGATGCATCACTATAGATCACAATCCTTTCTCCACTACAAGGCAGTGTGAGCACAGGTGCACTAGATAACCTTCATTTCAACTCCTTGAAATTCTCTTCACATTCTTCCGTCCAGAAAAACATAACTCCTTTCCGAGTCAACTTGGTGAGTGGATTAGATAATAGTGAAAAATCATTCACAAAACGTCGATAATATCCAGCCAAACCAAGAAAACATCGGATCTCAGTTACTGTTGTTGGTCTCGACCATATTTCAATAACCTCTGTTTTTGCTGGATCCATAGATATCCCCTCTTTTGAGATTGTGTGACCCAAAAATGCAACTTTTTGAAGCCAAAATTCTCACTTGGTAAATTTGGCATAAAGATTCTCCTTTCTCAGGGTCTTCAATATAATTCTCAAGTGATCTTCATGTTCTTTCTTTTTCTTTGAACAGACAAGAATATCGTCTATAAAGACTACCACAAATTGATCAAGATAGTCTCTAATGACTCTATTCATCAGATCCATGAAGATAGTCGGGGCATTAGTAAGACCAAATGGCATCACTTTAAATTCATAGTGTCCATACCTTGTATGGAAAGCCGTCTTTGGTATATCCTCCCTTATGACCCTTAATTGATGATACCCTGAATGAAGATCAATCTTGGAAAAGTATAGAGCTCCGCATATTTGTTCAAATAAGTCATCAATGCGTGGGAGAGGATATTTTTTCTTGATAGTGATCTTGTTATGTTCCCGATAATCAATGCAGAGTCTCATTGATCCATCTTTCTTCTTAACAAATAGAACTGGTGCTCCCCAAGGTGACGCACTAGGTCATATGAATACCTTATCAAGATTCTCTTGGAGTTTCTTCTTCAATTCATGAAACTAAATTGGGGCCATTCTATAAGGTGTCTTTGAAATAGGCAAAGAACCTGGTACGAGTTCTATTGAAAACTCAACTTCACGATTCAGTGGAAGACCCGGTAATTCCTCCGAAAAGATATCATAAAACTCTCGTACAATAGAAATATTCTTAATCGTGAGTTTCTCACCAACCATTTGAGATAAATAACCTTCATTTAGTGGAATCAATACCCATAAAATCGAAGAAATTTCCAATGGGAGGTTCTGTTCATCCTTTCATTGATAGACGATCATAGATTGATCTGGAATATGAAATGTGTCTTCCCTTATTTGGAAATTGATATGAGCTCCATATAAAGAAAGCCAATCCATTCCAAGCATCACATCAAATTCCACTATAGGAAGGATCACAAGATTTGTAGGAAGCATTTTCCCACAAACTTCGATCGGAGAAGAATTATAAACTTTTGATGCGACTGTTGTGCCATTAGGTGTTGTCACAGCTAACTCAACATCTAATTGTTGAGGTAATAAGGTGATACCCTTAGAAAATTCTTCAGAAATAAAGGAGTGGGTGGATCTAGAATCAAATAAAACATTTTCTACTTTAGAGTGGATGGTAAGTGTACCTTTCACCACATCGTTATCGTACTCCACATCGCTGATAGAAATTGCATGTGACATTCCATTGCCTTTATCCTTAATAGTTTGTTGACGTCGACCATAATCATAAACCATTGGATTAGGGGATTTATTGGCATAATGTCCCATCTCCTTGCACTTGAAACATTGAAGTGTAGTAGGTTCATTCTGTGTATCCCTTCCTTTGTTTGCATCATTAGACATCTTCTTCCCATCATCGCGGCATTCAAATTCCTGATGACCTTCCATTCCACATTTGAAACATTTACTTGTCCCTTTAAGACAACTCCCTCTAGGTTTATTTCCACACTTTGAGCATAAGGGAAAGCTCACTTTCTTTTCAGTGTGCTCTTTAGATTTTCCTTTGAATTCCATTTTCATCTTCTTATCAAACCCATATGACTGATGGGTTACTCCAATCTCCATCTCGACTTTGAGAGCACATCGAACGATTTCCTCATAGCTATTAAAGTTCCTTATGGATAACGCCCTTCGAAGACTTGGTTTTAAGCCACTAAAGAATCGATCGATCGTACTCTCAGGTTAAATAATAATACCAGAAGAGTACCTTGCAAGTCTTGTAAAATTTGCTTCATAGATACCAACAGATTCATCATCCTTTTGCTTCAGTTCAAGAAAATCGTTATCCATCTTTGTTCGGAGAATACGAGGGAAGTACTTATTTAAAAATAAGTTCTTGAACTCATCCCATTCCATGGACTCAATTTCATCTCTTTGCCTCATATTCTTAATGAGATTCCACCATTGATCAGCATCCCCTTCCAAACGATACACTGCTAGGATGACTTTATCATGTTCAGAACATTGAAGAACTGAAAATATCTTTTCAGTATTACTAATCCATTGTTCAGTAACTAATGGATCAGTAGACCCGCTGAAAGAAGGTGGATGTTGTCTCATGAAGGATTCAATAGAATTTTGCTGCTTCCTTTGCTCGTTTGGAAGTCATGCATGATTCATAACTTGAGAAAGTTGTGTGAGAATGGCTACAAGATTTTGCATTCTATCTCCCATAACGTTTGGTTTCTCAGGGGGACAATCATTGCATTGCCCGTCACATTCCTCATTAACACGATTCCTTCGGGTTCCAGCCATTGACTAAAACCAATAATATTATGTGAGCAACACTAATTATAATAGGAAAACCATATAATCAAGAATAAGATTTCACACTTAAGGTCTTATCCTAGGTTATTCATGGCCATTTCTAAAACACTAATATTGTGTTCTATTCTTAGACTTATCCTTAGGGTTCTTACTAAGGCTTCCACATCCTAGTTTCCAAAGGTTGACTATATCATTCCTCTGATACCAACTATAACGACCCATACTTTACATACATTGTTAGTACTTGAAAATTGAAGCATACTTATTACAACATATAAAAAAACCACGAAAGGACCGTATAGGTATAGTGTCTTTAGAAACTGGGAAACATAAACAACTGGTTCATAAAGCGTCTACACTGTCTCCCATTTATTTCATCACATCTATAGTCCCTTTTTGGGATATCATACTTAATAACCTTCTTCCTGACCTGGGGAAAGAAAACATACAAAAGGGTGAGCTCAAATGCTCAGTAAGGGTAAACAAAAGAAATATCAATCACATCATATACATAAGCACATAACTTTTGGAATTCTTAACCTGAAAAATAGATCATAATTTCATAACATGGGATAAATCATGGCAGTGAAATATAATCACAATAATCATAACTTAAAACATGAAACTTTGTGTCATACACACACAATCATATAGAATCATTTCTTATTAGTCTAGGCTCATTGCCAAGACTATCTTAGTGGACAAAGTCCCTTTCTGAACCGAGTTCACTCCTCGTTTCAGTCCAGTTTCACTGAACCGGTATAACCTACCATTCCATCCATGTCTATCTCATGAGATATAAAATCTTTACCCAATGCATTGGAGGCAGATATAGGTCACACCCATCTCATAATGATAACATTCTTATGTGTGCCACAAAATCATAAATCATACATCATTGAATAACCCATGTAATACAAATGGTAATCTTAAACATCATGACATCATAAAACAATTCATATAAGATAAAATAATTCATAAAAATAATTCCATCACAACATAATCAAATCAACGTAATAATAGGGATAAAAATAGAACCCTCTATTATCTAAGATGGAAAATAATTTTGATAAAACACTTGAACTCCATTCTTGAGGAAAATATACTTTCTTCTTCAAAAACATTTTTCCTTTATTAACATGTCCTACATCTTTAAACTAAAAGAAGTTGATTAAAAATAAACTTGAAAACTTGTAAAGTGAGCTTCTTGGAAATAATGTTTTAAAAATCCATTCATGTTGTATAAGTTAAAAAACATTCTTCTCATACTTTTGTCGGAAAAGTCAAAAAGTACCTCGTACGAAAAACGACAAAAGATTCCTTTCATATCTTTTACTAAAAACTCACCAAAGGGTAAAATAGGTTTTAAACAATTGTCGGTGGATGGAAATAATGTTACATATTGAGGAAATATGGATGTGGATGATAAAATACACCCCAGAAAATTTCAATGTACAAACAATCTCGGATAAAAATGAGATTGTGATATTTCCCTTATCTTAGGTCTGTTTTGCTTCATAAGTGTCCAAACCTCCTGTATAATTATTTAAATAATGTTATTGACTTATTCCAGAGTCATAAATATTTTTATGGTATCATATATGGTCATATTCTTAGCTTCCTAGTAGTAATATTTCATTTCTACTTGTTATTCGGGTGTTTATAACTTTTTGTTCTTATGCGTGTCTTGTCGAATAGATTCTTATTCTTCTCTTTAGGTTATAGATTCCTCATTTACATAATTGTATTAGTGTAATATATATAATATTAATTTATTCAATTCGTTTATATAATCATTATGAAATGAAGATCATGTAGAACGAGTCGCATCACATCGTGGAGACGGTATTCCGTACGTACGCACGAGTGATGATATCGTTCCTATGATCGTGGAATTGTATTGGAGTGTATGTATACTATTTAAGAATATTTATTACTTTATAATAGTCATATATAGTCATTATTTAAACCATTATACCCATCCAAGTAAGGTGGTGGTGGAAAATAGATTACACCACGGCGTGGAGACGGTATTCCGTACGTACGCACGCGCGGTGATTTATTTTTCCATAGGATGGATAGATGGTGAAATAGAGTTGTTTCATACTTATAATAACATATAAGTATATGAGTGATACTGATGTTATTACTTTATAATGAAAAAACTAAAGAAGAAGAAGTGGAAGAAGAAATAAAGATGAAAGAATCGGTAATGGACATTACCTCTTCTTTGAAGTGATTCTTTGAGACCTTCTCTTAGGGCACTAAAATTGGTCTTTGAAGAATACCAGGACCTCTAGGATGTCCCTAGGTAAGTGGAGAGGAGGAATTGGCAGGAGTTGGCCGAGATTTAAGGCTCAATGTGGTGTGAGCAAGAGGGGGAGGAGGTTCCCTTTTATAAGGGAGGAGAGGGGCACCTTTGGGAAAACTAAAAATATTATTTTATTATAAAGTTAAGTTCGGTTTTAAATAGCTCCATATTGATATATTTCGAAGCTAAGGTGGTGATGGGTCCAAATAATCTCATACAATAGAATTTAGAAAAGTTTAGGTTCCTATTTTAACCATATCATTTAGATTTAACAATAAGTTAAATAATTTTACTTTTACCGTGTCTTCTTGTGTTCTTATACTCTAAGGTTAATAAACATACTATAAGCAGCCAAACAAACCCCAAGTTATTTATTATTAATATATATAACCTTATCTAATTCATTTGGCAGACCCTTATATTTTTAGGAATAAAATAACAATTACTAATATAATATTTGTTTTAAAAACTATTTTAAGTCAATTTTGACACTATTTAGTAATTGATTTTTGTGAAAATCATAACAGAATGATTAGTTCGAAAACAGTTAATTAAATCAATACTAACATGTCATAGTAACTTAGAAAATCATTGGAATTCATAAAAGGTCACAAATTACATTTATTTTGGTGTTTCTAACATCAATTATGTCAGTATTTCATTAATAAGATAATTATTGCATCATCATTGTGTCAAATTAAATTAAATTATTTAATGTCTAAAAATTACAAATAAAATATAATTATGTATGAAATCTTCTTAGATTTATATTGAATATTTATAGTCGAATTTATCTTATGTATAACCTTATATTAAAAATTATTTACTTATTAAACATTGATTTTAACTATTTTAACCCTTCTTTAAATAAATTAATAATAAATGTCCTAATCTAATCCAAGTGGCCCTAAATGGTCATATTTTATTCCTAAGTTTGTTTTTGGTCGAATTACACTTGTCCAATAGAATTAGGACATGTGTTAGGGTAATAATAATATCATCTTTACCCTTAATTACCCTATTTACTTTTAACCGTGGTAAAAAAAGTAAAAAGATACTATTCACCAAAAATTATTTTCATCTCATTGAACCACATTTTAGTCCTTGATATTAACCGTGTCTCTCGGATTTTTGAAATTCCACTCACAGAAGCTGTAAAATTACGTTTTATGAAAAACTCAGTTTTTTAACTACCACTTAGTGGTTTCACTATTCATCAAAAATATCAAAATTTCACCCTAGGCTAATTTTGATATTCCGAATCCAAAAATGAAGTCCATTTTGAAAAATAAAGTTTATAAAATTTCAAAAAGTGATTATTACTATTCATAACGGCTAGTTTTAATAATATTTTAATAGCATATCATTGTTTAGTGAAACTCGGTAATGCGTACGACGCAAGCTATCGAGGAAAGTCGCGATTTCGTGTAAAGCAAGCCAAGCAAGTGTTGTGTAGATAAATATTCCTTTGATGATTTATATAACATAAAAGTCTCTGGTGTTACAGTACATTCCTAACAAGTAGTCATCAATGTTCTTATATTTGGAGATGAAATCCCTAATTGTCTATTCCATTGGTGGGAATCATAAAATGGAGTAGGATTTTTTGAACATGAATTTGATAACATAAAAGGACGTAGCTAACACTATTATGATGAAATTCCAGTTACCAAGGAGTTTGGTAAATATGTTTTTGGAGACACATCGAGGATTTTGAAATCTCATTATCATGGGTTTACCCAATGAGATGAGAAATAGGTTCATTGTAGAGGAATGACTTCCCCCAATGATTTCATAAATCATTTTTAGGAATTATTAATGTTGTGAAATTATTTGATAATTTTTGAAAAATTATTTAATTAGTTTTCAAATGAATTATTTTGAAAAAGAGAATGCTTATCTTATATTGTAAAAGCATTAATTTTAAAAAGCATGTGAAGTGTTTTTAAAAATGGTTTATCACAGGGAAAAGGTTGTTTTGGAAAACAATGTTGTGATAGTTGATGTGATAGAAGTTGAAATTCTAAGACAACCTTTTCTAGATATTGAGATTTACCGAGTTTGTTGTTAGTTTAGAAAATTGCACCAAGTAGGCATCATAAAAACCAACCCGAAGAAGCTACATGGAATGTGGTTTCAACTTAACAACATGTGAACCAAGATCTAATCTAGATTATTGTCCAATATTTTCATTTGTGGCCTCGGGGAACAATATGAAAGATCCATGACATGTGGATTAAACCAACCAGTTCATGAAGTAAAATCAACATAATTTCCTAGGTGATTCGGAACCTGAAGAGGTGGAGATGTGGCTATGTTGGATGAATCGTATCTTCGACATCATTAACACACCGGTATAGCTAATGGTCAAACTGGATATGTATATGCTCAAGGACATTGCTTGTCAGTGGTGGGGTTTAGTAGTTCAGGATAAATTGAATGACGACTTCACATGAGAGGATTTTTGAGGAATTGTTTAATAAACATATTTGTCCTCAAATGTTCAAGATCCAAAAAACGATGGACTTATTTAGCCCAAGACAAGAGACTCTATCTGTCATAGATTATGCAACTATGTTCATGAACATAGTGCAGTTTTCACCAGACGTTGCAGCAAGTTCCTCTTTGAAGGAATACACCTTTGAATCCGGACATCGACAAGATATTCGATCAATGATTGCAGTACATTGTATTACTGATTATACAGAGATGGTGAATAGAGTGACTCTATATGAACGTGATATCTTGAGATCAATGTGATGAGGCATGATGATACCGACACAAAATAGTGGGAACTCAATTACTGTGAAGAAGTGGAAGAGGGACACTTATTTCCAAGGTGCAAGTGGAAATCAGAACCAGAAGGTTGGATCATTGAAACTTCCTCCACGAACCCAGAGAAAAGAAGGATGTTTTCATTGTGGATCCCATGAAAACATAATTTCCGATTGAATAGAACAACCTAGATATTGTCATAATTTCAACATTATTGGACTTCTTTAGTGCTATTTTTGTAGTGCTCCGTGGTCTGGTGCTTGAAAAACTTCTTAGGTTTCCCAAGAATCTTATTCATCGGCTGGATGAGGAAAACATAATCTGTCTTGTCAACATAGAAGAGCATGCCATGGCGATTCTGGAAATATCTTGAGTCCTCAACCAAGGAATCCTGAACAATGAAACAAGGAGAAAAGTGAAGCGAAGAAGAAATTGTATGGAGCTGAGTAGAGGATTGTCAATGATTATGCCAGACCATCTACAGTGAGAGGTATTCATTTGAATTATATATTTTTAAAATTGTTGTTTTATATTGTTGTGTCACATTCCTTCATTTCATCTCATGTTTTTGACTTTCTAGGTTTAAAACGTGAAATGATGACTTCTATTTTGAAGCTGAAAAATCCTCTCAGTCAAAGAAAACAACAGGCCTTTGTTTGTAGAGCATGTACTATAACTATTGATGCATCTAAGATAAAATGGGACTTCTCTATGTAAGATAACGATGTATATGAGGTAATTGTGGGAATGGATTGGCTGAAAACGTTCAATGCTTAAAAAGAATGTAATAGGAGAAGTGTTCATTTCAGGGATGAGGACAACATCGACAATATTTTTAGTGGAAAACATATTGTTAAGAAGGGTGCAAAGAGATTGTTGGAAGAAATGGTGGGAATGGTCTCCAACCATTTATAATTTTTTACTATGGAATCAAATGAAGAGATCGAGGAAAATAGTTTTAAAAGTGTTCTAATTCAATTTAAACATGTCTTTTCCTATAACATCTCAGGGATACCACCTCTAAGAGATATAGAGTTAACAATTGACCTCCATCTGGGGAAAATTAATATTTCTCTTCCTTCTTATATGATTTCACCAATAGAGTTATGGAAATTGAAATTTTAGTTAGAGGAGCTTGATAGAAAGGTTTTCAATCGACCATGTATATCTTCGTGGGTAGCCCCAATTTTGGTCGTGAAGAAGGAAAATGGAACTCATTAGTTGTGTATTTATTATTGTATGAAGAACCAAGTTACTAAAAAGCACCAATATCTACTTCCACAAATTAATGATCTGTTCAATTAATTATAGAGAGCTTTGAGGTTCTCCAAGATTGACTTGTGATCAAGATATCACCAATTGAGTGTTCAGAAAGTGGATATTCCAATGACAACTTTCAGAAGTTGATGTGGACACTATGAATATGTCGTCATGCCTTTGGGTCTAACGAATTCAATAGTGGTATTCATTGAATTGATGAATCAAATATTTCAACCATATCAAGAATCTTTTTTTCTGGTGATTATGGATGACATTTTTTTCTTCTCAATGATAAGGGCAATCCATGTGGTGCACTAGGAATCAATGTAGAAAATATTGAGAGATCATCATTTGTATGAAAAATCATCAATGTGTTATTTTTGGATATAAGAAGTATGTTTTACTGGACATGTCATTTTTGATAAAGGAGTTTATATTGATCCTAAGAAGATAGAAGATGTTATCACTTGGAAACCACTGAATAATGTTTTCAAGATTCGATGTTTTCTTGTTCTAGCTGGATACTACTGACGCTTTTTATATGCTTTCTCATGGGTAGCATCACAAATGACATCTATAACAATAAATAATGATCTATTCCAATGGATAGAGGAATGTCAAAAGTCTTTCTAGGAACTGAATGTTCGACATACATCAGCAGCTATCTCAATCTCTCTAGAATCAGGACATGAGTATGTGGTGTATTGTGATAATTCTTGATCAAGGATGTGATTTTTTCTCAGAAAAATAGATCATGTGGTTGCATATGCTTCCAGGATGTTGACGGTGAATGAGAATAATTACCCAACACATGATTTGGAGGTATCTGAAGTAATCCATGCATTGAAAACATGGAGGTGTTATCTATTTGGTGAGAAATTTATTGTGTTTACAAATCACAAAAGTAACAAAAGCATTTTCTCACAGCGATATTAGAATTTTAGATAAAGTTGATGGATAGTGAATCTTCCAATTTTTGACATTGACTTGATGTACACCCCAGGGAATGGAAATTCATTGGCGGATGCATTGAGTAGAAATTCATATGCACAGTTGGCCAAATAAGATTCAGTTAAATGACAATTGAAGCTGGTATGAGATGACATGCTTGTGGTAGGTGTATACCGAGATGATGTTTCAATTTTCTTTTTAACGACGCTTATTCCTAGTTTATTTAAAACAATTATAGAGGGAAAAATATTGGATTTATAATTTCTGGTTATATGTTAAAAACTCAATGGTGTATAGACTATTGAGGGGTGGAAACATTATAGGTGTTCATTTTTTTTGTTTCTGAGATTGGATGGTTACTGTAATGGTTTATCAAGATCAAATACTTCATGCTAACCACCATTCAATATGGGTTATACATCCAGGTACACAGAAGTCTTCTAAGATGTTAACGGAACAGTTTTGGTGGAGTGGCATGAAAAGGATGGTGGCTGAGTTCTTCTTGCGGTGCTTAACTTGTCAGTAGGTTAATGTAGATAATCAGAGACTAGGTGGTATATTATAATATTTTCTCATCCCAGTGTAGAAATGGGATCATATATCAATGGATTTTCTTACAGTTCTTCCAAGAACAGTTTGGAATCCCGTAGTAATTTGAGTGAAAGTGGGTCATCTAACCATGTTGGCCCATTTTATCCTTATTCGTGAAACTCATACGGTGGAGGATCATTCAAAAATACATATCTAAGAAGTGGTAAATAGTCATGGTGTACTATTTTCAATAGTCTCAAATAGAGATCTGAGGATCACATCCCATTTCTATAAATCCTTATAGTAAGCCCTTGGGACTCTCTTGATTATGAGCATGACGTATCATTCTCAAAATGGATGGGAAATCCGAGTGGATGAAAAAAACATTGGAATACATGTTTTGAGATTATGTAATGAATTTGGTGGATCATGGGAGGATCATATACCCAGAGTGGAGTTCTGATAAAATAAAAACTATAATCCTCAATTCACTTGGAAATGTTTGAAGCATTGTATGGTCTTCTTTTTCATTCTCTACTATATAGGGTGGAAGTGGGAAAACATAATTAGTATGGCCAAGCCTTGTCCAAAAAACAATATAAAAGATATAGTTTGTTAGAAAGAGGATGGAGATGGCTTATTGTTTTCTGTAATCTTATGCAGATCACCATCGACGACTGTTTTCATTCAGTGTGGTGATCATGTCTTTTGAGGATCTGTCCAAGGCATGGACATCATCATTTTCGGAAGCAGTGCAAGTTATCTTCTAGAGAAATTGGCCCTTTTGAGATTCAAGAATAGTTTTGAGAGATGGAAAATTGGTTGGAATTACAATCATATTTTATCTTGGTTCATAATGTGTTCCATGTATCCTAGATGAAAAGGTATCCCCATGATCCTGACCATGTGATTAGATGGGATCATGTTAACCTAGAACCAAATAAATCATTGGTATATATCCCACTATAGATCATTGATATACAAGAGAAAGAATATTTTTTTGGAAAAATATTTTCTCTGGGAGGGTTTTAAGAAAAAATCGTCTGATTTAGTAAGCGACGTGGGAATGTGAGAAGTGGCCAAAACCTTTTTTGGACAGCGAGGGTTTTTTACTTTTTGAGGATGGAATGACCAGTGGTGGGGAGAATGTTGTGCCCCTAGTTTCGGGTACATAACCCCCTTCCTCATGTTTTTTTCAATGGTTTGTCTTTGATTGGGTTTCCATAAAATAAAATTTTTCTTTAATATAGATTGATTCCATAATGTGGGGTGTTTCCATAAAGTGGGTTGTTTTAATAAAGTGGGGTGTTCCCATAATGTTTGATGTTTCCATAAAAAATATGTTTCCATAAAAATGGTAAAGGTGAAAGATGGGAATGTTTGGGGGTTTTATAAAGAGTGCTGAAACCAAAAATTATGTCACATGACCTATACACGGTTGTCCCAAACCGTGTGGTCAACCCTTGGGTAGTGGTCAAATATAGATCCTATTTTCTAAGCGCTTATTAATTTTTTCTTTATATATTTATTTTGTCATCAAAAAGACCCTATTTCAAGATGAATCTCCCTTGGAAGGCTCGAGAACTATCCCCACATGAGTGGGATCCGACCTAGAGCCTTCCCTTTGTGATTTCAATCCTGATTCTTGGGGTGTATGCCGATATTTTTTTTTCTTTTTCTACAATATCTACCTTCTCTCTTTCTATTTTTTATAGATATACACATCATATAAATATTTGTGTGTGTGTGTTTTTTAACATCAATTAATGCCAAATATGGTTTCATTCATGATATAGGAAGATATTTGTGCTACTTTATTTTAATCGTGATCCGATTCTTGAGGTAGGTCTCCATTCTTTCCTGATTTGTCACGTTTTCTTAGATCTTCAAAGATCAAATTCTCTGAACACCATTCATTCTCAGATTTGAACCTATAGTGGGTAGATCTAAGTTTTCTGATTTCAAATAATTCAATTTTCTTTATTTATCATGAATGTATTAGAGAACTATGTCCCTTCTTGGAGAATCAACCTGCTTTCTAATGAGTTCTCCGTCTATTGTCGAGTTTCATCAAAACCATCAAGTTAGGAGAAATCACTCTCATATACAGTTGATTGAATTTATTTTCATAGTTTCAATTTTTTTTTATTTAAATGAGATTTATTGTCAAAATCATGAAAAATATATTCATTCATGATAATTAAGGAATTTAGTGAAATTGTGAAATCTTGGTGAATTGTTTTGGAAATTGATTTAGCCTCTTGAATTTAAAATGATGACTTCAAATTATTGATTTTCTAGAATTGTAAAATTGTTTGTGGAAAATTTTTTTTTAAATAAAATAATTGTTTTATTTAAATGTGATGGAATTGAAATGACCATGATGGAATTTGTTTTCAATAAAAAGGGTTTTTAATTGAATGGGGGTTTGTCACTATCCTTGGTAATATTAGGGGGTGAGTTCAAATTTCATTTTTGGGGATCGGTTCAATTATGACCTAATGCTTAGTTCCAAAGGATAAATGTCATTTGTGATATAAATATCATATTTCCAATATGGGTCGGGGTTAAAATATCACCTTGTGCTCACTACCAATGTGTTAATGGCACATTGGAAAAAATTACCTTTTGATGACTTGGTAGTTCGATGAGAAACAAATCATGAGTATGGAACAGTCATAATGTAGAATGCATGGTTTTTTGCACGTTATATTGGTATTGTATGGTATGCCACGAAAGATATATTGTGAAATTATTTTAAAGCTTATTTAGTAATTTTTATAGAAAATTATCTTGCTGGGAAAATTGGTTTCAATTGCACTTTTATTCATTTTGTAATGAATTCTTTTACAAAAATGATTATATTTAGTTATAAATTTTTTTTGAGTAATTTCTTTATATGACCAATTTTATATAATTTTTTTTAACTCTTCTATCCTAATGGCGAGTGTTGTGAAGTTATTGGGGGGAAACGTGCTAAGTTTTATACTCACAACTTCTTTAGAACATTGGTGCTTTTGCAGATGTTATCTTCCGGTGCAAGTGAATAGGTAATGTTTCACACATAATTAGAACTACTTTGTAGGGTTTGGGTAGTTCAGAGATTGTGAAATGTGGAACTTTTACAGTAAAGATTCTTGTGGTATTTGGAGTGTCTTGTGATGTTTATCGGCTGCGTATATTGATACTTGGTTATTCTTCCATTTTTTCTTACGTTGATGTGATTTTAAGATATATAAAGTTTTTCAGTTGACTTTAATTAATTAATGCATCATATAGTGAATGTTTTTTATGGTTTATTGGTTTATTATTTTATTTCATAAAGTGTAAATCATCCCCCACTGGTATTTGAAACATGTCGGCATTTATTTCCAGCCTTCGGTGTCAAGGTGATGTTGCGTAAGGCCTAGTGATGACTCATTCTACTCTAAATCCAATAAGAATTGGTGGGTCATTACACAACTAGAATAATAGAGCCCACTAAAATCACTATTGAGAAGAAGAAAAATATTAGTAAACCAAGAAAAATGTTAGATAATTAAAAAATGTAACATTTATAGGAATTTAGTTGAAAACATATTTAAGGAATTATTTTCAAATTTTAGGAGAAAACTTAACCACCACAAGGGTAATGTTACTGTTGGAATAGTAACAAGATCTTCAGAAATGGTAATTACCATTAGAAAATAAAATTTACATAAAATATTAATCATTATTAAAAATATTATTTTTCATGATTAATATATTTAGGCATAAATTTTAGAGTTCCAAAAAAATAAATATCAAGAGTAATAAACTCCAAGAATATATAAAAGTATTTCTAATAAACATTATTTTAAAATATTTTAAAAAAAGGATTCTTTATATTTTAAAAAATAAAAATAAACATTTTAGAAATTTATTTTCATAATATTAATTTCATTTTTGAAATCATCATTTTAAAATTATCCAATTTTTCTTTTTTTAGTAATTTTCTAAAATATATCAATTATCTGATGAATAGTAAAAATACAAATTTTCACATCACATGGGTATCTCAAATTACATCATTCATGTTGTAATAATTAAATAATACATTTTAAGACATTAGAATCTTCAATAGTATATTTAATTTCATAAATGGTATACTGAAATATAACAAAATCAATTTCCAATCCAAAAATGATCTTTTCAAAACCTAGAGTCCAAAACTATTCCTTAAAATGTCAATTATTTCTTTATTTACACCTTATTTTTATATAAACAATATCAGTATAATTATAAAGTAGTTTTAATTTATTAAAATATTTATATAATATTTATATATTATTTAAAAATTCAGAAGCTCACTATTAAAATTTTGAGTTTTGTTGTATTATTTTATTATTTATTTTATTATAAAAATACTCACCTCCTCAAGTATAAATTACCCCTCACCCTTCCATTATCAGACCCATACATCCACCAATTAAAAGCCCCATAATATACATATATCCTCAATCTCATGTCTATTAAACTAATTTGGTACAATCTTGAAAAGTCATACTCTAATCACTTAGTATTTATATTGTCGTGCAACAGAAGCTACCCCAAGGATTAAGTAAGTTCGAATCCAATTGTATATTTTTATTGTTTCTTCATCCTATTCTCATTATTTTTACAACAAACCTTCCAAAAATAAAATGTAAATATAATAAATAGGATGTAATTTAACATTATATCAATGATTTTATCCAACTATATGTGTCTCACTAGAATTTCGAACTTCTCTTTCCAACTTTCCCAATAATGACCCGTCAACATTTCTTTATCCACCAATGGAGACATATCCCTGTCGGAAAATATAACCATCATCAAGGATGGATATTATAAACTATAAATAATACATAAAAAGTTAATTATATGCTATATAATATTCTATATTTAATTATACTAATATATAAATTACATTTAATAAAATAGAGAAATAATTGAAAAACAAAAATTTTCTAAGTAAATCCTGATATCAAAACATATTTATTTTATCAAATTAAATTATGAAAAATAATAAAATGATAATAATTGATATATATATATTATTGAATATAATTCACTTCTTGAGAATTTTTTTAAAAAATAAATGATTATTATTGATGTAGTTTAAAAGAGACGAAATAAATAGAGAATGAAGATATGGAGATTCATAACCCAATTCCATTCATTTTTTATTCTCTCTCCCAAAATATGAATGTTCATATAATGTTATTTTATTTTAATTTCTTTTTTTTTACTTCGGTGTTATTCATTTTTCTAACATGTCAATATATTTTTAAAATAAAATTTATGGTATCATATATTTATAAAATATCTTATTATAATCCTCTTGTAAATTTTCATGTTCAATCATTAATAATGATGATTTATGTCCTTTTATTTTTTCGATTAATCTTTTAATAACCAAAAAAAATATTGATGAATTTATTATTTATGAAATATTTATAAAATCCATTATCTTCTTTCAGTATAATTCATGACATTAATTGATAAATGATCAATATGGAATGCATCATTATTTAAATTCTATGATGTGATGGGTGGGACCAAAATTATATTAGCCTCCAATGACATTGGTATTGTGTTGTATATCATGAGATACTTTTCAATATATGGGAACATTATTGAGTATTTTTTCACAATAATGATATTATGATTATGCACATTTTTCATGTGTGAACACGATGCTTGATTTGTTCAAAAATATGTGAGTTATTTGACCAAAAAGACATGATGCTTAATTTATTTTCATTTATACATTCCATGTCATTGTTACAGGTTTCTCTCATGCATTTGATGATGACCCATTCTTTTGAATTGATAATGATTACTATGATCACTCATTTTATGTTAAATCTTATAAATTATTCATCCTCTTAGTCATCATTTATCTCACCCCTTTCATTGATGTAAATCCTCATCTTATTACCCACAATTAGGAGATTATGATGTCCCCTAACAAGACAATGAATAAGGTATTATGCTGTTTTTTTTGTTTTCTAATCTAAATGTTAAACATGAGACTAATGTTCCCATGACACTAAACCATATTATATAGGATTTGTAACATGGTTATGTTTTTATCATTATGATGATTCAATAGTAACATAAGAAATAGAAGGATTACAATATTTGGAAATAGAGAATATTTAAATTAATTTAGAATTTGTGAATGGAAAAAAAGACTTAAAATAATAAGTATAATTATATATATAGACAAAACATCATATAATATTTTTTAGAAAATGATAATCATAGTTATCACTTATGATATACCTTTAAAGTTAATTTTGAAAAAGTATAATATATTTAGTCATTATTTTTTGAAATAGATTTTATTCAATCAATTTAAATTTTAGAAAATGTTTGGTACAAGGGAAACCAAAACAAAAAAACCAATGTGAGGGATATTACAATGATTTACCAAAATATATCCCCAATGTCTGGGTATGTGTAGTTAGAAACATAATGGAAATCCTTACCTAGACTTATTGGGCATTGAATAGTAAACAGAATGATGTGGAACATCAGCTTTCACCCATGAAGGATCAATTAGCCATTTCATCCTTTATTCGAAAACAACCACCAACCATTAATGGAATTTCCCAACCACCTGTCATGGAATAGTTGGTTAAAATAATATATTAGATATTTTCTATGTTACCTTGTTTTATGAAGGAGTAGGTTACATTTTTAGTTTATTGTTTAAAAATTGAAGTAGATCCATGGTTTTAATTGATAAGGGTCACTTATCCAAAGGATAAAATTGATGAGTTAGAGTGGGAAGAACTTAAAAAAATATTTCATACCAAGTATTTCCCACAATCTATTCAAACCAAGAAGGATGTAGAATTCATAAAGAAGAATAAAATTGAAATAGAGTCCATCCAATCTTATGAGAAAAGCCTCACAGGCTAGGCTTATATACATCATGTTATTTTATAAATAATGGTAGAAAAAAAGTTATATTCATTAATGGGTTAAACTCACACCATTAAACGATCTACCTATTAAAAACATTGTGATTTTTGATGATGTCGTTTGATGTTCTCTAAAATTAGAGCTCGAGATCATGTAATGGTTCCATGGTTATGAGGTTATTATGTGAAGAATGAAGTTTGATGTTGGTGTGTTATATGAAAAAGTAGGAAGGAGGATAAAACTACAAAAATGTAAAATTTGTGGAAAAAAGTATCATGGGAATTGTCTCAAAGGGTTGTTAAAGTTATTCAAGTGAGGGAGATAAGGTCATCAAGTTCATGAATGTAAAAAGGACAAATCAATGTTTGACAACATGATAGATGAATGAATGGAACATCAAAATGCATAAAATATGGTTCAATTCTTCATATTTTTTGTTGAAAAGTTTCTATGAATGTCGATGAATTAGTCATCTAGTCATTTAGTGTAATCAGTTTTAGTAGACACTAAAGCCAATCAAGCATGTGAAAGCTTATTCCATAACTATTGCTTTAGAGGATCATGAAAATTTAGTTGTATAAGGTTCACTTCCTGTTGACACACAATGGATATTTAATAACTTGATACCAGTTATATGGATTCCTTTATATCATTATTTTCATCAAGAAATATTTTATAAGAGCCCCAATACCATTATGTAGAGGTATCATTCAATGATCCTATAAAAATGAATGGATGATTACTAACATCTTTTAAAAAATCCATCAACAACATCGGTGTTTATGCCCTTGTGGAGAATCATACCTTGCTCAAATAGTTGATTCAATGAATGGTTTCAACCTACAGGAAGTGACCATTATTTAGGAATACACATATCTATTTCATATTAAATTATCCAGGATTTCCCAATATATTGTGGTTGAGTTATAAATTGATCTCATACGTGAAGCTACTCCTATATCAAACTTCCCCTTGAGGATATCCCCAATCGAACTAGAAGAGTTCAAGAATCATCCTCATGATAATTTGGATAAAGGGTTCATACTCCCTACAAAAACTCATTTAGGTGAACTTGTGCTCTTATTTAAGAACAAGGATTCATAATTGCCAACATATATCGATTATCAAGACCTCAACAATATCACCACAAATAACAATAATCCCCTCCCAATGATTGATGTCTTTATTAGTCAACTATAGTTATCTCAATACTACTCAATGGTGGATATTAATTTTAGATATCATAAACCTATGTTAAATAAGGAAGATATTGAGAACTGTACATTCCATAAAATTTATGTGCACTATGAGTTAATAGTGATGGACATCAAACTTTTCAATGCTCGTATAATATGCATGTTTTTTATGAATATATTATTTAGAGAATACATAAAAAATATTGTGGTAGTGTTTATCAAAGATATTAACATTTACTCCAGTAGTATGGAGGAACTTGCAGATTATCTATGTATTGTGATAACAACAATAAAGTAGGATAAAATGTATAGTATGGTCAATAATTGGGTATTATTTTGAAGAATTATACATTGTTCAAAAAACACGATCTCATGTGTGTGAATTTATGTAGTCCCTTGAAAAACAATGGAAATTGGGGAATTGTCCATACCCACAAATGTCACAGAGATCCGTTATTTTTTGGATTATTTGGATACTATTGAGGTTTTGTGATAAATTTTTCATGATTGTCTTTATCACATTCTAATTTAATACAATGTGGGGTAATGTATATATTGATAGAATAATGTGAGGAAATCATTATGGATATAAAAAAGAGTCTGATCATTTCACATATAAACACACTACTATGAAGTGGAGAATGTTTTGTCACATATGGGGATTAATTAATGAATGGTTTGGTTCATATACTCATCCAGACTATTAAAGTGATAGCCTATGCCTCAAAATAGTTAAATAACCATGAGATGAACTATTAAATGAATTATCTTGATCTAGAAGCTACAATAATTTCTCTACAAATATGGCTGCAACACCTCTATGGTGGGTGTGTGAAATATATACCAAACATAGATCACAAATTATATATTCATATAATTTGGATAAAAGTTTGAAAATGAATATAGTTATAACTGATAAAGGACTGTAACTTCTCTATTAATTACAATCTAAGAATGGTAAACAAGGTAATTGATGCACCTAGTAGAAAATAACATTCTACTATATCCATGATGCTGATTGATGAAACCCAAATCATGATGGATATTCAATTAATGGATTTTGAAAAAAAAAATGAAGGATATAAATTCTACCTTTCCCAAATAATTACTTTACCAATTATCCATGTGAAGTAATGGATGTAAAAAAGGAAAGATATATAGCTACAAAGAATATGTAATAAAAGAAAGGAATCTACTTTTGTTATATGTCGATGATGATTGTGTGATTTAGTTTAGAAAACGATTTTGTGAATCTGCATCACCTGAGAAAAAGAAGTAGTAGTTCAGAAATTCATATAGCTCATCTTTCTCCATCCATCATGTAAGTACCAATATTTATATAGGACATCAAGAAAAAATCTTGTGGGATAACATAAAGATGGTGAGTTAATGGTATATCTTATAGTTTTTGGTAAAACAACAAGTTAATCAAGTGTGGAAGATGTTGAAAGGGATAATGCAACCATTGTCAATTCTCGTGTGAAAATGTGGGAATGTCACTACATACATTGTCACTGGTCTCCTAAATCCATCCAAATGAAACAATATGATATGGTTTAGGGTAGATAATTAGACAATCTCTTTCCACTCCATTAATGTATGAGAATATTTCTCAATTGAAAAACTATCCACAATATATTCAAAAAATGTGATGAGGATGTATGGGGTACCAATTTAAATCATCATATATTTTAGTCAAATGTTCACTTATAAATTATGGATAATTCATCAATATTAATTGAGGGATAAATGGAAATTAAACATTTCCAATCACCCCAAAACTGATGATCAATTTTAAGGGACTATTCAATCACTTATGGATTGAGTAAGGATTGAATCAATGGAAATTAGTGGAAGATGGGATAAACATTAAAAATTAGATAATTTATAATACAAAAACATCCACAAAAAAATTAAATGGATCAAAATGATACTCTATTTGGGTTGTTATGTTCAACTCTATCATATTTGGATGATGATGTTGAATGAAAGAGACATGGACCTAACCTTGTGTAAGTGATAATAGAGAATATCAATCCATGAAACAACATATAAAAGCATATTAGATTTGGAAAAATTGTTATGAGGATAATTATTGAAGGAAAATGTAGTTTTGTATTGGAGAAATGTTTTCCATAGAAAATATCACTGGTAGAGATTAATGAGTTTTGTAATGAGAAGGAAGATTATCCCAATATACATTTCTCCCATTAAGATCCTTGATCACATATGAGGAGTGGCCTATATGATTCTACTACCACTAAAAAATGGACTAATTCAATGACATGGACCATCTATCTCTCTTGAGGAATTGTATAACTGACCACTGAAATCCATATAATATTGAGGTGATACCACATGAAAATGACCTCACATATAAAAAATAGCTAATGAAGATCATAGGCGGTAGAGAAAAATTTCCATATAAAAAGAAAAATCATAATGTAAAAGTGTTGTAGAGGAACAACATGTGTGATGACATGACATGATAACAAAAGGAAATAATGAAACTAATGTAACCTCACATATTATCAACCGAGACGGAAATTTGAAATATTAGGGATGAAATATCTTATGGGGGGGAATATAAAGTCCCTGTATTTATTAGTTATATTTGTTTCCTAAATTGACATGTGTTACATAATATTATCACACAAAAAACATCATGGAACGAAAAAAAATTATTTGATTATTAAATTCAATTACATTGAGAATTTATAATACAAATAGAAATTCCAACAATAAAATTGACAAAATTATAAAATAGAAAACATAAAATGGGAAAATATAGAATACCCCAACCCAATGAAATCATTTCCCCCATTTGAAAACACTAAAAAAAGAAAAATATTACTAAACCAAGAGATCTTATAGAAAATCATAATATATAAAAATAATAAGAATTGAGGCAAATATTGAGTGAAATAATGAACTGATATTTTTAAGGGATAATGTGACCGTTGGTATTGTAATCTTACCATGAAAATAGTAACCACACCAGTGGAAGTAGTAGACAGACTGTTGGAATAGTAATTTTATATCAAAAAATTAAATTATAATAATTGGAAAATTTATCATGATTAATTTTTGAAAATATAATATTTTTAATGAAAAGAAATAATGACTAATAAAATCAACGAACATATAATTATTTTTATTGAAAAAGAATTTTAAAGTCTTTTACAAGAAAATTATATTATATTAAAAATTAACATAAAATATTTTATTAATTTATTTTGATAAAAATTAATATAATTGTAGATATTATCATTCCAATTTTATCGAAGGGTGAATTGTTTTGGAAACAATATGAAATACATCAATTTTTAGTTGAATTGTACAAATATAGTTTTTTTCATAAACAGTTTATCATAAATTACGTAATTCAAGATTTAAACATTTACATAATCACTTCTAGAGCATTACTTTCAACGATTTAATATTTTATTTCATAAATTGTTCATTAGAAAACCCTAAAATCAATTTACAAACATAAAATGATATTTCCAAAACCTAAAGTCCAATGTGATACCTTAAAATTACAATTTTGTCCTTTCTTCATATATTCCGTTTTAATATATTAATGATTTTTAATTATAAAGGGAATTTAAAGGATTAAACCTATAATATAATATTTATTTATCTTTAACAATGAATAAAATTAACGATTACACATTTTACACTTCATATATAGTTTTATTCAATATTTTATTCTAAAAAACCCCACTCATTATGTATAAATAACTCAAGTCCCTTCTATTAAATAAACACTCCACCACCCATTAAAAACCACATGCTCTAACAAAATCATAACTATACCATCCCTTATAATATTATGTTACATTCTAGTAAACTCTCACTATAATAACTAAATAGTTATAATGTCACACAATAGAAGCTATAATTAGGATTAAGTATGTTATGATCCACTTCTATGGCTTTTATTTATTATTCCTATTCTCATTCATTTTCAACCAATCCTTACATAACCATACCTTATAAGAATTAATTTCTCAGTAATATAACAATATATTAATGTATTTAACATATTTTACATATCATACTATTATTTCATACATCTCTTTCCCTCTCCCCTAATAATGCCTTGTCAAAAGGTCAGTTAACCACCAATGGAGATGTTTTCACATAATCTATTATAACAATCACTACGTATTTATAATATACATTAAAAATTATATTTCAATAATTAATTTGGACAAATTTAATCTTTTGTAATGAATTATTCAAATATGTTAATTATTTTTATTAAAACCATAATATCATTGAGAAAATAAAAATTATTATATTAAACTTGATATCAAAGCCCATAATTTTTAGTAAAGGAAATTATTAGATATAATAAAGTGATTGTAAATGATAAATAGGTTTTTAAATTAATATAATTAAATTCTATAATTTTTTGTAAAAATATAATCTTATCTTTTAGTTGGTAGAAAATCGTTGAAATAAAGCAGAAATTAAGGAATGTGGATTCATGATCCAAATTCATTTAGTGGGTTATAATATATTCTACAATATGAATGTTCTTATTAGGTTATTAAAATTCCCCCTTCCCTCAAGGATATAAATTTTCATACTATATCAATTTTTTTATAATTTTTTTTAATGTAACTTAAATTTCGAAAACACAGTATTAAACATGTCTTGAAATTATTCTTGTACACTGAATAAAAATGATGTTGTATATCGATGTAATATTTCCTATATTCATTAGGGGAAAAATTTTATTCCTGAATATATGATTTTTATAATCCATATGAATACCAATTTATTATTTAGGTTTAATTTCGTTCATTTGAATGATGTATGTTCTATGTGGGATGTATGATTATGTAAATAATATGATGTGATTGTTGGGACGATAAATATATATCCTTACATTGAATTAGGTAATGTGAGTTATCCCATGAGATAATGTCACATATTAGATAAAATGATTCTATCAATGTTTACAATGTTGATGTCATGATTATGCACATATTTAATTCATGCACATGATACAAGCATTGTTTGCAACTTTGTGTGGTATTTTTACACTAATACAGAATGATTAATTATTATGCATTGCCACATTCCATTATTTTATGACATGTTCCCCTCATGTTATTTATGATGATCCTTTAATTATTATTTCATAATAATTATTATTCTGATGCATGAAATATTGATTCTTCTAACTTATTTATAAACTTACAGGTTTTATAGCTACCCTTTTACTTAATGTATATCAAAAATAGATTACATTATTTTAGAGAAAAGTAGGTCCACTAAGATGATAAATTATAAGGAATTAAATAATTATATGTTTTATTATGTAACATTTTAGTATGAGACTAATTTTTCGATGAGACTAAACCATTTTATCTTGTATTCATAAGGCCATTATTTTTTACATCGTTAAAATGATGTAACAGTCATGTAAGATAAAGTAGGGTCACAATAAAAATATAGATAAATAATTATGAAAATGGATAACAAAATATTAGTTCCAATGAACCCAATACCATCATCCAAAATTACCATATGTCATGAAATATCTTATCTCAAATAGGGGAAACCAAAAATTCTTCATTTATAATTAACCATAGGTCTTCCTTTTCGTAATAATAAGCTTTGGACTTTTATATAGTGGTCAAACATATTCCACCCATAACTACACATCCACATTTATATAGAAAAACACTAAAAGAATCATGGGTCATACCCCAATCCATATAAAAAAACCCATACCATATCCCCATCATATATAGTATTTTTCGACAAACTATATAACAATTATATCCTTATATAAACTCCTAAGAACACAACAAATTTTTCCATCCTATAATACATACATATAAGTTATATTTTATCTCTAAACCATCTTATACAATCCATCTAGGTCAAAATTCCACCAATTTTCAAAAGATACATATTAATGATCATGATAAGTCATTATAATTGAGCTATAAGATATTGAGTTAGTTGGATTTAAAAAATTAAAATATAGTAAGTATATTATATTTTTTCAAAAGTATTATCATATTTAAATCTATAATGTCACCCTTCAAGACCTTTTATAGGGGACAATTTTAAACCATATTGGGGTTTTAAATTTCCTCACCCCTTATAATTATTGATGGTATATTTCTTTAAATTATAAAAACCCAAAAACCTCTCATTAATATTTTAAAACATTACAACAAACATCTTCTCCATTTTTATTATCTAAATTCAAATCCACATGTCTCCACCTCAATTGAATTAATACATTAATTGATTTTAAGTACATAAATTTGTATATATTATTTAAATATGTATTTTGAATAGAATCATATTATATTTATTATCCATCAAAAGTTTTAAAAAATATATAATATATTTAAAATCATTTTAAAAAATAACCATAAAATTTTAGTCATGTCATTTTAATTAATTTAAATTATATTCATCCATATATAAAACAAATTTTATATGTTCTGAATTCCCCATTGGTACTGTTACACTCTTTAATGAGATATAAATATTATATTTTAGTTTATTATAAATAGCATGGAACATTAGAGGAAAGAAATTTCATATCTCCTCCTTCACTACTGTAAAATATCGTATAATATCAATACAAATGATGTTTAACCAGTCATTAATTTCATAATTAGTCTTATATTAAATATTTAGTAATGTGTCATTTATATAACCCTATATATAATTCATGAATAGAATATATAAAATCATTCATATATATCATATTTAGGTTTTAAATTTGAAGTGAAATTGATCTTTACCTCAATCCCACCTTCAAATAATATTAAATAATAATTTTCTAATATATTTTATAATATGTTTAATCTTATCTTGTATATTGTCACTAATTAATGGAGAATGTGAATTTTTTAGTGTTTCTCAACTGATTTCATTTATTATCTTTATCCATGTCCTAATGATGAAACCAGTTTTTTATATTAATTATGTTATTTATTATATAATAAATCATTTATTATAATCACAATTAGGACACCCTAGATTTCATTTAATGGTTCCTAATGTAAAATCACCATTATATGGAAATCAATTTTTCATATTGAACAACATGGATCTCTTCTTGAACTATTTATCTTTGATAGAATAAAAAACATTACACATGTATGTGATAACAATTTCATTTCACTAATAATTGTATACAATTAATTATAAATTATATTTTGTAAGTTATGTTGTCCTATAATAATTAATTAAAATTAAATTTACTTGTGATTCATGCATAATAGTAGTGGTATATTATAATTTACCAACAGAAATACCCATTTGTTGTTAGTAATTAATTTTTCCCCATGTGAAATAATTTCATCAAGAAAGAACAAAATATAAGTTTCTTTTCATTCATTCCCAAATACATTATACTCATTCCAAATTCACATCAACATATGAAAATCTTATGAGTTTTTATGTTCCCCATTATTAATTATTTTATTCAAGTTTCATGTTATGTAACATTCAGTTTCTAAAAATTCTTACATTAATTAAAATATAGGAATTATTTAAATTCTCTAAAAAATATTCAACAATAATTTTTCATTCATCTTGAATCATGATACATTACACATGGAGAATTTATTAATAAATACATACTCTTTTTGAAATATTATACAACATTTATGAAAATAATGGTTTTGTAGCTCGTATTAATATATTATAATATTCATTTTTATTTATATGTTTCATAAGGAATCAAATTGTTATCATAAAAAAATATATTTCAATATAAAATGTACTTTTCTAAAACTGATATCACTCTATTCATTTCCAACTATCATATTGTATAGTTTATGTTTTATGATATTGTTATACATTTCCTAGAACCATTATATTATTTTTCATTTACACATTTGTTTGTTATCTAAATCATTTATCAGCAATCTATATTTTTAAATTAAATTATCTTTTTTTATAAAATCCATCTATTTTATCATATATACTTTTTTTTATATCCACAATATATTAAATGTATATTAATTCCACTCATTATATAAATTTACAAATTATTATTGTCTCCATAAACATTTATAAATCACTTTAATGATCTCTTCTAATAGTGGTAATTAATTATTATATATTTCCAATAATGAGATTAAATTATAGTAAAAGATATTTAGATATAAAATAAATGATGTATTTGATGTTTCATATGGGTACTCCGAATGTAACTTCATGAGATAATAAAAGTAAGTACACTATAAGAGAAAACAGTAGAAGGTGTACCCAACATAATTAGGATCAAAATATATATAGGTCTTCAAACAAAAAGTTGAAAGTAAATAATGTTATTAACATGTAATTTTTGTTATCACTGAATATAATGAGGAATTTGGGGTGAGTACTGCTGATAGGTGAATGTGGAATCCAAAAATAAACATATATATATAAGTAGCGTTGAACCCCATTTGTGTGGTTTATTTTTGGATAATGGTTATGTATTGATTTTCATTTAAATTAATATACTAAAAATTGTAAAATATAATGGATTTTTAATAAAGGTGGTGATGACAAAGTACATATTATGAAAAATGGATATTCAAATTTTGTTTTATGATGGTGGTGGTGGTAATTTATTTATATGATGGTGGTGATGATAAAGTTATTATTATAAAAAAAATTATTTATAATCTTGTTCTTAAATATGATCCTAATATATATTTATCATTTTCAATTTGTTTAAATATTCGATGACATAACAAGGATTATTGGTATTGAAAGCGTTTTAAAACCAATACTTAAAAGCAATGGGATATCATTTTTTATTATATGAAAATATTAATTGAATATATAAATTCCATTATGAATTGAATAGAATGAATTCTATATTTCAATGATTAAAGGCCATTAATGATTTCATTTTTGTATATTTTATGGAGTTTGAAGTTATCCAAACATGGATGTTGGCCAATATATTTGAAAAAATTTAATCAAAAGGTTTTGAATTGTTATCATATTTATTACAATAAATCATAATCATAAAATTATTCAATTATTTCCATATGATTTAAGGAAACAATATTGTCATATTTTTATATAAAAATATATTATACTGGATGTGATTCAATTTGTTTTTTTTTTCAAAAAACAAATCATATTCAGAGTCAAATTTCCCTTAAGGTGAAGAAGCATGGAGAATAATTCAAAAGTTTCATACAATGGGTTGTAGTGAGTACGTATCAAGAATATAGCATGTGATGTAGTATATTATTAAAATTTGACTCACATAACATATCGTATTTTTAACTATAGAATATGTTTTAAAAAGAAAGTTTTCACTATAAAATAACTATTATTTCATAAAAGATAATGGTTAATATTTGTTACACTTCCTTTTTCAAGGAAATGACATTGTATAGTGATGGATACTCTGTTATGGGTTCTAATAATAGTTTTCATATATTTGGAATTTTTAGTAAATCTATTAAAAAAATATGTAACAATTTGTTTTTTACGTTTAGATGATATGGTTATGTTGTGGTAGTGGGGTTATACAGAAGAGTGTTTTGAGGTGATTCATGTGAATAATAACATGTACATTCCAATTTGGACATTAATTTAGATGATCATACTCTAATATATTTATATTGAATGTAAAAAATACTGTGAAAATGAATAAACATGATATAAGTCATGTTAGATAAAAATTTCAATAGATAAAAATATGCAATTATAAAATTATAGGTTTTATACATCTTACATTTAAGGATATAATATGTTTATTATCATTAGATAAATTGAAGAAGTGTTTTTTTATCTTTTAATGTTATAATGTCTTCAATTCATGTTATAAAGATAATAAATTTTCATGGAATCATTATTTTCAATAAAATGGATGTGTAAGTCCTTGAATGTTATTTTGTAAGTGAAAGAAGAATATGCAAAATATATAAATGAAGAAAACCAATAGTGTTAGTAGTTATGATATAAGGACAATAATAATTAGTTATTCCACATATTATATAATTATAATGTATGTTATACAAGAGTTTTCTAGATGAAACAAATAATATCGTGCTTGATTCACACTAATTCACTATATGGATGGTATATTGTAATGATTACATAATCATTCTAGTAATAATTGTAATTTTGGAGAATCCATTTCAATACAAGGACTATGATTCCCACTTTTAGTGGTGACACTTATAAATCATTATCCAAATTCTATGTGTGTGTATTTTTTGGTGGTATTGAATTCGAGAGAAAATGGGGGATAATGAACAAGATATAAAATTCACATTAACTCGTGAATGTGGTGAAACTAAAAGTATTCCTATTATTTAAGATAGATTAAAATTTACTCAAACTAACACCCCCCAAAACCAGGAAAACACTCCTAATATTTCTTCACATTAATCCATTATATTTTACAATTTATTAACTTCTCCTCAAGTTGTAGAAATTTATGGAATATTATAAATATAATCTCTATATGAATTTATATTGGGGATTAAAATAGAAAATTTGATGGTTTAACTTGTATATGGAGATGATAAATAACCAAAAAATGATATTTAATATTCGAGTTAATTCTAATTTAAATGACAGTAAACAAATATATTTAACATAATTTTGAGGATAAATATGTTCCCATAAATTATGGTTATTGGATGTTCGAGAAGAAAAAATTTCAATAAAATACATGACCTGAAAATAGTGTAACAAAATAAAAAAATAATCCAAAAATCCTAAGAGTGTTTCAAACACCATAATTGTGAATTATAAGTTCCTAAGTATCATATTATACATTTTAAAGATAACCCCGTGTCGACAAAACACCAAAAACAATTTAAATTATCAATCCAAAATACATTATAGGAGGAAATGTTAAATTTTTGTGTCTATCATTAAAATTTTATCATTATTAATAATAGAAAATTATTGTTTGTGTAATATGAGTATAAATTTCCATTGCACCATAATAATTTATATTCCTCCCACATGAATTTCATTGGATCATAATAATTTACCCATCAGTAGGAATATGATATTTTAATTCCCTAAGGAAAAAATTCTACATGATATTTAGTAAAAAATTATTATTCTTCTATATAAATCATAATAATGAAATTGAATATCAAATATGATTCACAAGTTTTATTCATAACAAAGGAATATCACTTTAGATAATGAGAGTCTATTATGCTAGAATAGTTGAATAAATGTTAATTCAATCAGAAAATAAAAAACAAAGTTTAATTATAATGTATTTAGAAGATTTTTATAAGTGAACTATTAATAAAATAGAATTCAAATAAGTATAATAATACAAAAAAATTGTAATTAAAATTAATGGTAATGTTTTTGGAGATTTATATTGAGATTTATTAGAAGATATATATCCAACGATTTGTGTGTGTATATGAACTTCATTTTTTCATACAAAATGATTAATTAGAATTATTATAAGACCATTTTTTAAAAATATTAAAGAATTATATGAGTTGTAAAGTATTTAATGAGTTTAATATTAGTTGTGTTAATCATGTGAATAATTTAAGAAAAACTAAATCTAGAGGTTAAGATGAAAAATGAATGAGTGTAGCTGAAAAATGGTTTAACTAGAATTATAGATGAATGATTTAAATGAAAATTCCTTCACAAAATTATTCCATAATACACTATATTTATGGGATTTAAAAATAAATTTTACGAGGATTATTTCTTGATTAAATGGTCAGGATGATTATTTTCATAATTATAGTTTATTTGGGAGGAAAATTTTAATTGATTCGATATTGACATTTATGGATTACATGAAAGAATAGTTGACCATGATGTATGTGGAGCATTGATAGTTTAAAAATGAAAATATAAATTTAGTGAATCATTAGAGTTCATATATTTTAATTACCAAAAAAAATTATTAGTTTTTATAAAAACTTTTGTTGATATCATTCAATTTTGGAGTTTGAGAGACCAATAACAATTATAGTACTTCTAAAAAGATGAGAAATTAAATGATGATGTTTATGAGCATAAAATTATTAGGAATTAGTTTGTGAAAAATATTAGTGATGAATAATGACTATTTTTATAAAAAATATGATTAAAATAAAAAAATTATGGTGATAAAACAATGAGATGTAGACCCATTTTAATCACACACTTTTTGATGTTCTAAAATTGATTTTTTTTATAGAGAGATTTAGATTCAATTTATTAGGACATGAAAACAAGACAACATAAATGTTGATTATAGAGTTTGTTCAAATCGAATTTTAGTATAAATATACAAACATATATTTGTGTGTGTAAATTCATAAAGAACACATTAATAGAAATTGTTCATGCATAAAAAAACTTATTGTCTTACTAAGAGGATAAAAAATATTTTTTGGTGGTAGGTCAACAATATGTGTAATATTGTTTCTTTAGAGCTCATGATAATTATTGTACTTTTTTCTTATGGTTAATAAATATAATTATTATAAAACATACTAGAATAGATGAAATATTTGGATCCTGATAATAACAAGAGTTTGAAAGGTGTTGGTTTCCCAAAAAGGAACTTGACATTGTAAAAATATTTGTGTGCACTTATATTTATTTATTATCTACATTTCATGTGGGAGAAAGTTTTTTGGGTGAACATAAACTATCCATAAATCATCAATTATGTCATTATTATAATCGACAAAAATGATGAAAATTTTATAATTGATTCTATATGGTAAATGTTTTTAACCTAGATCCACTCTCATCCCTTATGGGGTCACTACACGGTCTACATAGACTTGAAATCAGTGACATAGACAAAAAATATTCGATTTAAATCTATAATTTTTCAAATTAATATTTGTAATTATCTTATAATTTATAGAAGATATATATATATATATGTCACTAAATTATGATTATAAACCTAATATAAATTATGAAATCAAAATATAATCTAGGAATAGAAAACATGGAGTCATTATTTATAACATCAATAAACTATAAGAAGAATGAATCAAAGTTGAAATGGAAGTGAGACACTAATAATCACCAAAAAGTGGATCCACCTTCATCAAATTATAATAATGTTGGTAGATTCTATATTAAATAATCTTAGCATATTCATCTATAAGAATCCAATTTATATTTTAAATATTATGAATCTATTAAAATAGTTCTGTATTTTTAATCTAAAATGTTTGGAACCATGAATAATACACTAATTAAATTTATTAGATGAAAAAATTATTTTATCAGTGGAGAATGGGAAAAAACTATTGCTCTGACCAAAACATGGTATGAAAAAGGATACATTGGGAATAAAGATCTGAAAATGAAAATTTCTCATTAATCTTTTTGATTTAAAATTTTGATCATTTTTACAATGCAGTCATTAATTTTACATAATTTAATATAATTTCAAAGAATTTATTTCAACAAATATGTGATTATTACATTTGAGTTGTAAATTTTCATAACTAATAACGATTGTATAGGTCAAAATAATGCTAATAATATTTCAATTCTACTGTAATAAAATATCTAAAAAACCTTATTTTATAAGAATGAAAGATTCATGATAATCACTTTCAAAAAATGAATGTTTACTGTGGTGAGTAATTAATTTTTGTTTAATACTATATAAATACGTTTAATTTATTCTGTCTTAATTTAGAGATAAAATTATAAAACAATTAATATACTCAAGTCATGCCTTCAAAAAATGATTATATAAGAACTAATAATATAATTTATAAAGAAATTATAACATTTTAAAATAATGAATGAAATGGAAAATGAATTTTCATTTTAATTTAAGATACACCATTCACATAATCACAATGAAGGTAAATCCATATTATATAGAAACTAATTTAATAAATTCAAAATCATTTAATAGTGTAGGAATTAATATTATGTTTTAAAAAAATAGATGATAAAATTTGATGAGCATCCCACCCATTATGAATCTTTGATGAAAAATATTAAAAATAGAATACCCCAGAAAGTTATTTTGAAGGATATTCTTTTGAAAGAACCCTTCATCGTGTAGTGTTCATTCAGTAGTTGAATCCATGATTTGATGGATATTTTTAGTGTAGTAAAAGATTTTTCAAATTGGAAATAAATTGATATAATAATATAGAATTTTCTAAATAATAGTTAAGGACAAAACAAAGGGGAATCATAGAAGAAGGTGATTACAAATAATATAAATATTATTATATTTCACAGAAATAAGAAATTTATTTGGCATCTAATTTATTTTAGTATCTTAAAATTTTTATTTGAATGTATTTTATGAAGTTTTAATAGTTAATATTAGTAGTGGGATAAAAATATTAAGAATGAATCACTTATAAATAATTAATAGATACCACAATAGTGAATGAAAAAATAATAGGAAAATTGAATGTTGTTATTGAGGTAGAAAGAAAAGGAAGCTCAACAAATAAATGTATGTATGAAAAATTTATTGGAATATGTCAAAACCAAATTAATATTCTTATACAATGGAAATAAATAAACTTCATGGATATCTTCGAGGAACCCAAGAATATTATAGTAGATATAATAAAAAATATATGGGAAATTGTGTAAATTTAATAAAAACCCGCATATTGTATGTGAATAATAAATCATATATGATGATGTAGATTCTCATATGAAGTTACAATATATAAATAAATAACTATATGTTAAGAAGCTATGTGTAATGTTCAATAATGAAGTCCAAACTCATTGAAATATTATAATGATTTTAATGGTTCTATAGATGTTATTCAATATTAATGTATAAGAATCTGATAATAAAATGGTTGTTTCGAGAATGTAACCCATTAAAAATTAGAAAATAGTAAAATTTCCAATATTTTAAAGATAATATTAAATTTAACCCAGTATAATTATTACATTTATCCAAAGAATATATTTTCTTAAAAAAATGTAAATACATGATAGAAAATAATGAATATGTTGAGGGGTATTTTGGTTTTAAAAAATTCTAAAATATTTTTTCTCTAACAAATGGAAAATGGAAACCCATTTAATTCCATAATAATATAAAATAATTTCCATTTAAGGGGTTTGAAGATGATACAATTTAGGGGGATACTAGGAGTATAGTGTGTTTATTAAATCAAGAAAATTATGAAATTTTATCCAACAATGAATAATTTACTATATTGTTATATCAATGAAATCATTCATGTCGTTGTCATCACTGATGAAGAATGAAGATAAAGATTAAAACTTCAAGAGTGATTAAGGAATAGTTGTTCACTTGAATGATTGATAATATTAACATGGAAAACGAAAAAATATATCATATTTGTATTAGAAATATTTTATATTGATGCTCTAGTGGGTCGCAGGTTGGATTCCTTGAAAGAAAATGCTCCTGATGATGATGATGTTTCAGATACTGGAAATAGAGTAAATTGATGATGATGATATATTTGGGGGTATATTGACATTATCTATTATTCTTAAAATAATATGTTCTAAAACTTGGGGGATTTATCATTTGATGAAAATTTTATTAGTATTTTGATTAGTGGGGGGGACATTGTTTTTAATAAATATTTTTTTGATAGGATTATTATGATATATGTGAGTATTAGGTTTTTTAAAACATGTAATGCATACCAAGTAAAGTATATTATAAAAAATAGGTATCACTTAGACATTATTTATAGAATAATGTATTTATTGATTTAATTTCTCATTTTCTAAAAAAGCACATATAACATAGAATTAGAGTTGGAAGACTTATAAAATATTTCTCAAAATAGTTTTGTAATACTTTTATAAATAAATTGTATATTTATATACATTTTAACAAGTGTAGAATGAGGGAATGAGACATCCCTTATTATTAATTCATTTGAATTTATTTATAACAAGGGGAGAAGAAATACCTAATATAAATATATGTTTGATATTGATGAGAAATAAAATGGTGGAGATTGAAGTGACAATAAAATAATGATGGTGAATTAGTATATTTCTCATTTTTTAGTCTAACCAATATGGGTAAATGATATTTCTAGAAAAATATGGTTAAGATTCATTGGGTGGTCCCAGTGTAATTGAATGAAAATACAAACACTGAAATGTGTAATAATTAGTCAGACATTCATAATGAGTGGGGGGGATTTAAATGTTCATTTAATAAAAAAATTACACAATAAAGAAGATATAATAATATATATTGATGATATATGCAAATAATCACAAAATGTATGGAAGTGGTCTATATGAAGTATTTTTTAGGGAAGAATAAATGATTTTTATTTCAATAAAGCATCCATAAGTATCATATATATATGGTGATTTTCTATCTATGAATTATTGGTTTCCATTAATAGTACTGATGATTGAATTAGTTTTATCAACTATATATTAAGTATAAGATTCATTATCTCTAGACAGTAATGACTCTAGGAATGACATGGAAGAGTATAAAAAACCATATTATTATTTATAAGTTGAGATCATTTTCATCTACATCACATAATGTTAAAAATATTTTATTAAAAAAAAATTTATCCTAAAGATAAAAATCATTGGATGTAATTTTGGGAAGAAGACAAGTTTCGAGAGTCTTCCAAAGACTTTTGACCACAATAAGAATCACATTATGTGAATTGAAGTACATTTTTTAATTTTTTTAATTTTTTAATGTGTTAGTATTTATAGTGGTGAATTTTTTACGACATCAAAATCCATACAAATATTGAAATGATGAAAATTGTCCATATTATCAGAACATATGGATTTTTTGACCATGAATGGGTTGGTAATTACAACACAGTTACACAGCCCACCACCAACTATTAGCAACCCCTCTAAAACGGTCTTGTATTAGAATAAGTAGAAAACAATATTGGATGTAAAGAGAAGTTATAAGGTAACTAAATCATCCTTATTTTCAGAATTTCAATATGATTTATTATAAACACTTCATGTATTCCCAGTACTAATGAGATTATTACAATGAACTCAATCTAATGCATCCTGCATGATGCTTAATATCAACTATAATACTAAAGATTCAAAGCACTAACAATTGGTTTTTCAAATTTGTAGCTTTCTCATGAAAAAGGTCAATGTTGTTGAAGACAAATTTTGGTGACATAATTGCAAAATGCGTCCAAACAGCACTACTCCCTGGTTTCCTATTTTTTATTATTAAATTACAAAATGTTAGTATGATGTTGTCATTATGATAAATAAAATTACATATTAACACTATCCATGTAAACCCAATATTTAATGCAATATATTTAGAGTGAAACTAATGTTTATTGATAGCACATACTCATGTTCAGTTGTTTTATTTGACAAACAAGTCATCCAGTTGTAACATAAGACCACTGCAGATTTGAGAACTTCTATGATACAGGTACAAACAACGTCTTGTATGACATCATAAATTTTATGAAATATATTTCCTAACAATGCTTATCATTTGTAATTTAGGATGATGATGAGTTAAGTTTTCCTCCACAGTTGAACATCTTCAAATAAAAAAAGTGCTACTTTCAATTGTTGTTACCAATTAGAATATTCCAAACCAGAATCGTTCATTTAAGTAAAATAGCTTTAGAGTGGAGTTTATCAGTGATAATTAAAACTAAATTAGCAACTTTATTGATATCTTTGAACACTATCAGGTTTTATAGTATTTTTTTATTTATTTTCCAATTTTAAATTTAAGTTACATAACTTTACCTTTTTACTTTATTATACTCTCTAGGGTCCTCAAAGTAGTGGTTCTTCACATGTTAGTAGTGGCATTGAATTTATCAAGGTACAATGTGCTTAATTTTATTTTCATTTTTCTTAAGTAACATACACAAGTAATGTTACTGTAACATTCCTTCCAACCTCTCATAATAGGTGCATGAAACTGTTAGGTCTTCTCCATCAAGTTCAAACATTGCCACTATGTTTCATGCTTGTGTGTCTAATATGTTATCTATTAAGTTATGTAATATTCGTATTAAGTGATTTGAGTCAGTTATTTCATTTTCTGAAACAATACATGCATGATTATTGTTGAGTTTCAATGTTTTTAATATACACGATGTAGAATACATTATATATTTTACTGTCAACTATTAACAATAAAATATGTGCACCATTGATTTCAACTTCCACATGTAGCTTAAAATTCTACTAACTATATTCCCTACGTAAAAGAACCTTTCACATTAATTTGATACGGAGGATGAAATGAATCATGGTCTTCATATTAGTCGAGACAGATTAGGTACAATTACTTATTGTACTCAACAGGAAAGGCGAATAATGGGAAATTTGAACAAGAAAAATGAGAAAGAAGGCTGAGAGTTTCTGATGTACTGTCTGAGTAATAATACCTATAGGTTGTTTAATGGGTTTTCATTCATTTTATTTCAATCCATAAGTGCATTAAATATAATTCTGATGATTTTTGTATTTTAAATTTCTCATGGAGGACATTTTAGTATGATTTTTCTATAGGTTGATTATATAATTTACATGCTAGATATTTTCCATGTAGGAAAATTTTCATGTAGTACTGTTTTCATGACATGCTGGATGGGTATCATGAAATATGTTTTTTTATCAGTATTCATTTCTCGATGATTTCTCATTTAGATGTATGTTTATCATTATTGATTATGATAATGGTGGAGGCTTTTTATGCGAGGCGTTTTAATGCATTTTTTTGTTTCTATTACTCATGGTAGACGCAGTTAAAAACTGGCCTATATGTTCTGTATTCGATTTTCGAAGGATAATGACAGTTTACATTATGGACATTACGTATATAATCACATTTTCCCATTCTACTCATCATTACATTTTTTCTGTGTTGTTCCACTGTTATCAAATTGTTTTACCAGTATTACTGACTAAGACAATAGGAATAGGTAATGACTTCTTGTATTGTGTCTTAATTTCGAAATTTATCCTAAGATTCGACCATCATCAGCTCGTAAGTATTTTTGCGTAAAAATTTCTAAAATAACTATGAAAATTCAATAAATTAAAATTTCTGTTTCATTATATTTGTATCTTGTACATTATATTCTTGTATTTTTTTTGTTCTTTTCACAACTTTTCAATGCAATTCAATAATTTTAGTACTGACTTGTGGAATCTGTTTTTATGTCTGTAGAAGGAAAAATTGAAATAGGCCCTCTAGCCAGACATCATATGGGTCAATGTAAAACGTTTGCGCCCCTCAAATGACATTTTTTCAAGATTCTTTATCCAAGGTAGGATATCTATATTCTTAAATTTTGGGGATCTGTTAATTAAATCCTGGATATATTTTATCTTTGAGGGAAATATTTTCTCATAAATTGGTTCTAGTGTATGCCTCTTTAGTCTTCAAAACATGTTTTATGATTATTCAAACAATTTTCCACCTCCCATCTCTATAGAAACATTAAATTTATTCATGATTGGAAAGTCCTTGTACCTTCATCTTCTCTGATCCAGTGAACCCATGGTTGAAGTGTTTAGAGTGATGATTATTTTCTTCATTTTCTCATTAATGTCACTACATTGGGAAATTATATTAAACCTACAACATATTAGTTGACACTATCTGTAATTTCAATATCATGATTTATACCTTAATTCCTACAGTATATAGTTTTAAAAATTTGTTGTACAATAAAACATTGATCTAAAATATTGAGGGGAGCATATCTAATTCCTTAGTTTGTCAAATTGATTATTTCTATAACACTGCAAGTCTTAGTGATAAAAATTCCTTTACAGATGTGATAACTTACAGTATTACTGACACGCATAAGGATTCCAGTCACTATTTGAATTTTTTTCATATTTACAGGTTATCAAATTAGAAGGATACCAAGTCAAGAACCTATTGAAGATGGAATCATTCTCTTGGTGGAAGCAGAAACAGACATCCTGGTAACTGTTCTTACATTCAATTCAATATATTCGATATCTTCCACATTCTTCTTGATTTTGTGAGAAATACATTTTTAATTTAATCAGCACATATCTCTACAATATAGTAAATGTGCAGGTATCATGTCAGTTTTTTCCACGATTTGATTAACTCATCTTTGAAAAAGAACATTGAGACACTTAGTAGGTAAATATATTTTTTGATGGTTCCCATGAAGATTTATATTGAATTAATGAAGTTCATATTTTTAGGTAACGTAACTTCTAACCCCCCCCCCCCCTCACTCAATACATACACATCCTTTCTTTTATTCTGAATGAGAAAACAGAATTTTCATCTAGGGGTTTAGTTGGTTTTAAAAATTTTAAGGTTATGATGGTTATTATTTCTTCTACATGCATCTTTACTTATGATCATCGAGGTGGATTACTACATCAAAAAACTTATATGCGAGATTGAGCTCCTAGGTGAGATGATTGATGTTGATTGATACATGAACATGAATGAAATTCCTTGGCCAAAGAGGAGAGATTCCCATCCATACTTCCAATAAGCTTCTAAAAATGGTTAGCATTGCACATTTTCACAACTCATTGCTCGTCAATGACGTGTAATCTCATATTATATTTCACTCAAATTGCCCACGGTCCATGTTTTTTCAAAAGGCCTGGATTTTTTCCATCAATATCCACTACACTAGAACTTGGATATGTTTTGAGACCAGAATCATCTTCAGTGATGTGTAAAAATAGTGTTTCATTACCTTGTTAGCCTTGTAATGTGCCACCATCTATAGCTATGACTTTTTGGAGAGGTTTTATTTCATTCCATTTCCATCACCACTATAGCCTTCCTTTTTCTTGTATCATTTCTCCTCATGTTTCTGTTATATGTTTTCAGATTCTAAAGGTTTCACTCATCTCGTGCATAATTACTCTGCTGAAAATTAATGTGAAAAATCAAAATCATTGCTAGGTGGTGAAGAAAATTATTATGAGAATACCGTTCAACATTCAAGAGGTTAGTTTTTTTGTAATTTAACTATTCCCCTAGAAATAATTTCTATGTATCTTATTTTTAATATTTGTGATTCATCGTTCAACTTTATATAACATGATAGTTGAACATTGTTGCATTTAATCCCTCATGTTATCTGAATTTCATGGATTGGGGGCTAAAAACATGAATCATTGAATGGGTTTTCATTTTTCAACTAGAACATCCTCATTTGAGTTCATAGGTTTATTTATTATTTCATGCATGAAAAAGGTCCAGTGGAATTTTATATTCATCATGTTTCAGGGGGTATGAACCTCTAATTTTCTTTATGATGTTTTAAATCCAAAAAATCTTGTCCCTTTTAATTTATTTTCTTTCCTTTAGTTTTTATAGTATTTAATAACATTTTCATTCTGTTTTTTGGGTAGGAAAAAAGTTGTACCACACTCCAACCACCTCTTAAAGATCGAATCGTATTGTTGTCGGAATCATAACCAAACTTCCAGGTTTTTGTTTCTAAATTGTTTTCAATGTTATTGATGTTTTTTACCTTCCTCATTAAAGCCTATGAGAGATATTTCGCCTTTAATGTGTAGATTTCTCGAAAATACATTTAATGTGCAGCATTCCAGTAACAGTTATCAAGATGTGATTAAGTGTTCTTTGTAATGGACATTTGTGAGACTATTCTGGTAAATATCTCCTTAGTTGGTGCACTCTATTACTAATGTTATTCCAATTTATAAAACTAATCGAAAAAATATTATTGCACTTGACATTTATAATAAGTGCTCCCATAAAATTTTATTTTCAGAATTTCTAATTGATGATGTTTTTTTTAAAATAATTTTATTTGATTTTATTCTAAATTATGTTCACATGGTGATGGGAGTTGGGGTGTGGTGTCTAGTTGGTCAATTGTGGGCGGTCGCAAGAAAAAACCACCAGTATGTAGTATGAAAGCATACCAAAACCACAAATACTCCATCAACTGGAGGTTCATGATGCTTTTGGGTTTTAGTAACTGAATGTTAAAAATTACAATAATAATGTAGTAACTCCACTCAATTAATTGGAGTTAGAACATTTACCTTGACAAATGATCCCGATATGAATGTATGAATAATAAGATGTCACATTTTTGTATAAATTTACAAATTTTGATTCAATATTGTATTTTCATCCTAAATAATTTGATGAAATAATTTTTGTTACGTCTATGATGTCCCACAAATTTTCTCTACTTATATTCCAAATGATGTAAGAGGACAAGATATTCAATAAAATACCAAGTCTCTTGATATTTTGTGATGTAACAACCAGATTCCATTTTTATTCATCTACTTTTTATTCAATTACATGTTGTTAAGTATTATGTAGTGGTTATTGAACATCTACATTCATGTATTTATTTTATTCAATAGCCTCCACTGTTCCATATTTTTCTCTGATCTGTTTGTCAACTACTTGAATTATGTATTCAATTCTATGCCCTCTTATTCCATTATCAGAAAACTTTACATATTAATTATAAGTTATTCAACATATGTTTTCTTTGAAACGTTTCAAAAAATTAATCTCTTATTATAAGAAAAACCATTAATTGATTACGCCGGGAAATAGCACGGGTGAGTACTACTTTTAATATTTATTCACCTCTAAACGTGTTATACATCACATTGGGGATCAATGTAAGTCATTTATAATATAAATGAGGCTATTGGTGTATATAATCTTCTAAAACATGGGGAAATAAGGTTTTTATTCCCAAGATTATGTTTTTATGATAATTTCATCAGACATTGTACTAGTAAGATTAGTTTTTGAGTGAAAATATGATTTTGAATCTATATTATAAGATATTTCAATATCTTTCTGAGTCTATATTTAAAATTCATATGTAATTTTTAAGGGTAAAAATTGATTGGATATATCCCATTTATATTTCATCAGAATAAAATAATTTAACTAAACATATAAATATGAGACTATATGACTTTCATGGATTTTTTATGTCAATTAAATGTTATATGATGTGATTCAGTTTCAAGAATAAAATAATATATACAGAAAGATGAAACTCTTCAATGCATGAACTATTATTTGAATGGAATTACAACATTGTATAATGTCGACCTTTATTCACCCCATATATAATTAAATTAATTATATAAGAAGTAATAGAATGGTAGCGAGATTATGAAGGACCAGAAAATATATTTTAATGTGGAGAAAAAAGTTTGATTCCACTATATGCGAGAATAATGACTGAAGCGGTGGAATAAAAGAATTAGATGATCTAATTGTTAATATGAAACGGAAAATAAAGTTCGATAATTATAATATCGAATATGTGTAATTTCACAAAAATATTAGTATTTCACTCATGTTTAGGGCCTTCACTCATCATACATTTGATTTTTAAATAGATGGAAGGAAAAATCATTAATTCAGTTAAATAAAATTTTCAATCTCAATTTCATCAAATCTATAATCCATGGACGATATATTCATAGTGTGATTGAATGTTGATAACCAATCCCATGTGAATAAAAAATCATGAAAGTATAATGATGATAATAGTTAAATAATCTATAGATTATGATAATTCATCACATTTGATGTAATAATAAATAATATTCAGGATTTTAAAGGCGAAATTAAAGAATTTTGATCTATATAAATTATTGATAAAAAACACCAAACAATATGTATTAGAAATGGTCTCTAATACCTAAAATCTCATTTTTAATGTGGTATTTCAATGAAGGGGGCTACAAGTTTTTTGGTGATGTATAGAAAAACGAAAGACCAAATGTTATAGAGTGTATTCTATCAATGAATGTTCACAAGATGATTTCATCATACTATTAATTCATTTTATATCAAAAAAATAATATTGATAATGATCTAGATGTTCAGGATTATGATATTTATGGTGGAATTATGGAATTCAATCCATAATTTGATAAATATCAGCAGAAACAAAATATGTGGATTATATATGGATTTGTGGATGTAGATCTCCAAAATCTGTAATGTGATAATGTTTATTAAATCGAGATAGATGTTCTCAAGAATATCATAGTATAATGATATCAAATAATTTAACTATTACAAAATTGGATTTTATAGGAGTATTCCATTTGAGAGTCAACATCATTTTATACTGAGTGGCTTGAAGCTATCTGTGAGGATGAGTAGTCATTTTTTACAATATTAAATATTAATTGGGTGTAAATAATTGATAATATGGGAAAATAATGTTTTGAGGATATTATGTAAGGACCCTAGATTCATGTTATTTGAAGATTGGTTTTTAGAACAAAAGTGGGTGAAACTTATATATTATCCCAGTGTTGATGTTTATTGAGTTGAGAGGTCCATGTTCAATTTACATTAATTAGGTAAACGATAACATGAAAAATATTAATTGAAAAAGCATTTCATGTTTCATATTAATATATATCTGAATCGTTCGTGCAGAACCATTGAAGACCACTTATTCAAATTTTAAAATAACCACCATTACTAATAAATGTATAAGATTATTTTTAGGAGATATCCTATCAATATATGATATTATATTATAATCAAAGAGTAGTATAATAACAAAACTATATTATAATTTATACCCACTCTCATTATTGTTAATCATAAATGAATAATGAAAATATATAGCTTGGGTTAATAATGGGAAATATTAATGAATCGGTATCCCACATTTTGATGAAACCACAAACAAATCCTTAATTTTTGTTTCTTGATTGCATTATATAAATTTTATATATGTGAAATTTTTTAGGACCCATATAAATCATTCATAAAACCAAACCAATTGTAGAGTTTTGAATAACATAAAATAAGATAAATCTTTATGTTGATGTTAATCTATAATTATTTTTCAATACTATTCACCCCAATGTAAGTGTTGGGTCTATTAGGATGAAGAAATGGTTTCAAATTTTGTTTTCCTACATATGAAGGAAATTATTTTTTCTTATTTGTTTCCAATTATTCAGATGATGTTTATATTTATAAATTATATAGTGATTCATCTTCAAAAATATAGGAAACACATTCCAATGTTGATTAAAAAATGGAATACAACCAAATATGTCAAACATAGAGGCATTTGTGAAAACATTAAAACAAATAAGAATGAATTACATAGGATATGTAGGTTATCCACTCATAATTAGAGGAAGAAGAATATACAATCATCTAAATGAAAAAATATATGGGAGATCCATTGGAATATTAAATTATGATCATCCTCCAAAATAAATTTTCTCAAACTGTGAAGAGAATGAATATGTTGAAACATTATTATTTTTACTCTAAAATATAGGAATACAAGGATAATAACCCCATTGAATTTATTATATTCATATATTCATTTACAATGTAAATTAGGCATAAGAGTTCAATTTTGAATGGGAACTTGATATGATAGAGGATGTATTGTTCAATATGTTCTGAAAATGTAAATATCATGTTGAACTCTTGGATGTAAATGATCAATCATTTTTACTATGAAAAAAAATTCCATAATCAGAGAATAATTTCTATGAAGCTATTTTTATAATGATATAATTAATAATTTTTCTTAATTATTGTTTAATGTATAAGATTGTATTATAGAGAATTGAAACACCCAAATAGATACCAAATCTACAAGAAATATTTAGACTGAAAACCATTTGTCAGAATAAATAAATCATTATGATATGATGTTTCTGAAATTGAAATATGAATGTGAATAGAATTTAATGTTTCATCAAGATCTAAACAACACCTTGAAATTAAAATTTCATAATATGGACATAAAAATGAAAAATATGGATGTTTCCCAAGTCTCATTTTAAAGTGGAGTTAAGAGATTAAAAACCACAATAATTTTTAATGATTTCCTTTTGTCACATAAGTCAGAATTCAATGGTATATAATAATGATGTGGTGGAAGATACAAAAAATAATCAAATAGAAGAATAATGTAATCCCATATTCATATTATTCTATTTTCTCGAATTCAAATTCATTGAATACATAAATTTTTATTCATGTGTTTTGAAAATAATGGGTACAAATATGTGAGGAAAAAGTCGTCGTTCTAGGGCGAGGGGATCAAAATAATAAAAAAATGTAATTCTCATACTAGGTGTATAGAGGTGACTATTCCAGAATAACACTGCACCAGCCAATACTTAACATATTCTACCTATCCAAGAATTGTTTTTATACATAGTTTTAATGAAAATTTTTTAATTCATCTATTCATTAATTGGAAAATATTATCTTTTTTTAGAAAAAAATAAGGACTTTATATGTGTAGATTATATTAAATATTAAGAAACATTAATCTATTTTGATCTAATGTATATATAAAATGGAAAATTAGTTTAAAACCATCAAATTTCAATGTGTCTCATATTTATTGTACATGATGGATGAAGTGGTCATAGTTATGATGAGTAATATGTTAAATTTTTCAATCAAAACTCATATAAAACTTATTCATGTATAAAATGATAGACAAATAAAAATGAATGTCGTAATTATCAGAGTTCATCAATTAAGTGAAAAAATGATGCTGTAAAATGAAATGCATCGAAGAAGAATGTAATGAAATATTTCACCTCTAAGAGGAGATACATATAATTTTAATGAAAATGACACATAATGGGCAGTATCATTAAAATAATTATTTTTAAAGTTAACATACGTAATATTAAATTATTATGGTGAACAATAAGTGAAAGAAATAGTCGAATAAGATTTGTTTGAGAAATCTCTGGTGATAAAAAAGAGTCTCAATAAATTTTTTCATAATATTTTAACTTACGAGAAGATATGATACAATGAAAAAGGTGTAATATGGAAAGCAACACTTCTGAAAAACCATGATGATATAAATTGGGAAGAATATGTAAGTGAAAAAATGTTCCAGCATTAGAAATTGAAAACATTATTGTGAGAATGAAATCAACGAAAAAAAGAAAATATTGAACATATTGTAAAGGTCTTCATGATAATATGGTAATAATATCTGAAATGATAAAGTGAGTTATAATAAAGGTAAATAAGTATTCATATTCTCTCTTATCATATGTTATGAATAAACCCATATATAAAATGGAAAATACATTCAGTTTAAGAATTCCACGAATACCTATAAAATATATTCAAGGGGTAACCTATGAAAAAGTATAAAGAAAAATTACATAATGTGAATGGAGTTATTGGAAGGTGAAATAATTGTAAATGTAGTTTCTATTGGTAATGGAAAATCTAGAACCATTTATTCGATCATAAGATCTGATTGAATTCATTGAATATGACTAAATTCTATGCTATCCAAGGGGATACATAGGGTAAAATGTGTTCTATAAATATTATAGCATACTAGAAGCCATCCTTAATTAGATAGTTTTTTAAGAGTGTTATAAACCATTTATTACTATATAGTATTAACTGAGATATATAAAGATGGTTGATTTCATCCCTTTCAGGAGAATGAAGAAACATTTGGTCATTCTAGATAAATTATATGTTTAATATCGAAGAGTAAAAACCCATAAACATAATATTTAGAAGCATAATACATTGATGATCTAATATATTAGTGGTTGACATCCCCAAAGAGAATTGTTTTAGTTGATCGTCATGTTTTAGTAGTTGACAGTACTATGAAATTTAATTTTTCATCTTTGTGTTACTTTGATATTATCTTAATAATTATAAAATAATTTCTCTAGAAATTAAAGGGGACAAATTTATATTTTTTTATGAAAAAATGTTATGTATCATGGAAATAGTGGAGAAACCTTCTTTTTAAAATATGGATGTTTTAATCACTTTACATAAATGAATGTAGTAATTAAAATAATGAAAAATACATTTAACTATAACTAAAATAGGAATGATATAATTGGAATCACAAAGTTAATGTTTACGAACTAATTTAACATATAAATTAATCTCATTTTTTATACACCTATAACGGTTCCGGTTTACTTGGAGTCGGTTAATGCATTGTTTATTTCATAAGAAAATTTACTTTTTTCTTATATCACGATATTCATGATTTAATTATTTTTCATAAAAGGGTATTTGGCGATTAAGGGATATTGAGACTAATTAAATGTAATGAATTTGAATTTATTATCAACAATGGAGGGAAGAAATCATTGAAATAAATATGATATTGGTATTGAAAGACTACAATGGGGGAGATTAAATATCCAATATGATTGTGATGATGAATTATTTTATATGTTATAAATCACTATGTTTTATTTATGTTGATTATATTCAGTGAATAATAATTTTAAGATGTATTTGAGAGTTCCCAAAGAAAATTCACCTGATGAATGAACATGTGAAGGTGTAATAATAAGTGAAACCATTAGAAGAACGGAAACCAGTGAATGATTGTTCTAATACAATATGTTACTCACAGAAGAGGAATATATAATATTTCTGAATTATAGAATGGAATTCAAATTGAAATAATGTAATTAGAATGGTGTGTGTGATTTTCATGAATGAAGGGTCATTTTTCACAACATCTTGTGTTTATGATAAATAATTTAAAAATATTAATGATTAGATAAATGACAGATATGTAGAATAAAAATGTATGAGAATATTGTATTTAAGAGAACCCTCGTATATATCATGAGAGGTTATAATGTGGATTTCTCAATGGATATAATTTTGAATTTACAAACCATTATAATTAATTTATGGAATAATAAATTATTCTAAAATCTGTATAATATATCTGACATGAATGAGAATCCGAGGATGTGAATTGGAGGAGTTTTGGTAATGGTTTGTTATATCTGAATTCCTTGGGCATCACAGAGGGAAAATGCATAAGATATCTGTAATACTATTATAATAAAAATGTAAAAAATTAATGCATTCATGGTAATTTATGAACATTACGTCCATTCATATGAAATTGTGAGTTTTTTGTAAGAAATGGCACTGGCAATATTCTATTTTTGGTTCATTCATTTTTCTGAATCCTTGGTGTGTGAATTTTCTTCATCTTCAAATGGCCTGAGGGATATATATTAATTTTTATTTAAGATATTTCCCCTTTTAAGGGTATAAGGGGAACTGTTACATGACTCAGAGGACCAAGGATCATGGACCATACACTTCCCAATACATAACCTTAATAGTACATGACCTGAGTCACTTGAATAATCACTCCCCAGCATCATCATCTAGAAGGTACCTAAATCCCTTCCCAGCATGGCTGATTGGATAACATTTCAACATGTATAGGTACATAGTACATGGTCCCAATTTCATTTTACATACCCTATCATTCATCCTATCTAGTTATATCTACTCTATTGGTTTCAATTTTTTTTGTTGAATCCTCATATAGGCCTGTTGATGTGTAGTCTTCCCTTCATTGGGATTTTTTGTTGACAAAAATCCATCTAGCTTGAAATCCATATATCTCGGTGGAATTGTGTCTCAAGGGCCTCTAGAAGACTGAAGGCCCAGATAACAGTAGTCCCAATCCGGCGTCCTGAATGCCAAAACCACATGAATAGTGATGACAGTTACAGTATCAAACAGTACCCGCTATAGTATTGTTACAATACATGCTATAGTAACACAGAAATTCAACCTCACCTACTGTTTTTCCTGGACCTTTTGGATCCCAAGAAAGTTCCTTTACCACTCATGTACATGATCATTGGCCTATGAATTTACATCATCCACATAAAACTTTTGGTATAAATCATTAGGATAACTAATAGTAATAAGACATTATATGTCACTCAAATAGAGTGCATGAGACCATAATAATTTCTCAAGATATATGAATCTGTGACCATAAAACATTCATGAAATTCAAATGAAATTCCAAGTATTATGAAATTTTAGATTTAAAAAAAAATATTCAAAATGTTTTATAGAATTCAGATGGTGCACACATTATTCCAAAATATTATAACATCATTGTAAAGAAATAACTTTGATTCATTATTAACTAATCAAAGGGTAAATTGATTGAATGTTTGTAAAATGAGTGTGTATCTATAAGGATTGGAAGATATTTGATAATTGAATGAATAAATTTATGGATACAGTGAAATTAATATCAATGGAGGAAGTGAATTAATCCATATAATTGGATGGTGAGATGATTCCTAAGAATATCAAAGTAGTATTCATTAATTATAAGACCTACAGTGAGTAAAAGAACAATGATTTCAATTTGATAAAAATATTAATGACATTAAGAGATGATAAGAATTTTTTTAATGGGATGGAAGATAATCTGATTTAATTTATGTATAAAAATGAAAAAACATTGATTTAATAATACTAAATGAATTGGAATATATTACTTGATGTTTATTAGAGGTTAATAACAAGTATAGAGTCATGAAAATAACTACTGATGTTAAGGAAATCATATTTTCAATGAAATTTACTAATTAATAATATTAATTAATTGAATTAAACATAATGTTTTATGTTTTTGAAGGTTAGATGATTGGATGTAGAGATTGTGAGAAGCTGGATGATGAAGATATATCACTTTTGAAGAGAAACGGATGTCATAAATTGTAATATTTCATGTAATATAAACATTTCATGAAAATGTATACAGGAAGATGAGTGATATAGATTCAATGACATGACCAAATGATACAATGTGAATTCTCTAGATTTAATCTCACCATAAAATCCCAATTTAATTTTCATAAATATGATATAAAATTATTTTTGATGATTTTGTGTTAGATATTCATAGTTAAAAATTCATAATGGGATTATCACGATTCAATTCATTATTTGAGTATGAAAAAAGAACTATACATGTCATTATTTATATTGGATTGGTTATATTGAATCATTGTTATATTTTATGTGATAATGGATATTATCCTACACTAGAATTGTAAATAAATATTGATGTTTTAATTTCTCTAATCAATGTAATATTCATGTAATGATTGAATATAAAATTGTGGCCACATTAAATACTCGATTCATTTGTGTGCCAAGCTTCATGAAGAAGTTGATGATAAGTAGTTGGTGACAAAAAATTAATAGGAATTTCATTGATCTCAATTCATTGAGAAGACTAGAATATTAGGTTCTAATGATATTTTGTAATTTCTCAAGACTTAGATGATTTAATGATTGAATTCATGAATGACATCTACTAAAACATATAGATGAAATGGATATAAATGTTTTATAAAGTGATAGATCAAGATTTAGGTCTCATGAGGTATATACAGTTTTTTGTGAATTATATATGTATATGAAATAGTTAAATTTGAAATGAATGATCAATCCATAGAGTATGGGGAGAACTATAATAGCCTGGTGTTTTCTCGGTAAAAAAACAACCATTACTATGGAAATGTTGAAAATTATTATCTACAAATAAAGAAATGCATGTTTATATTTTGGAAATCATAGTTTAATACAATTACCAATAAATTTGGTAGTGGATATAAACATTACCCATTATAACACATATAATAATAGTGACAATCTATGGTGCATGATTATAATCAGACATAGAAAGATGTGATATTCCTATATTGGGTTTGAACCTTGAAGAATTCATATTTTTTGTTAATTTCTTTCATAATATTCAATATATATTGGTGTATGTTGTGTGTGTACATACTAAATATTTTTACATTCTAACTGATGTTAGTGGTTCAACTAATATTAAATGGGACAAATGTTTATGTTAATGTTTTATAGTAAAAAAAATTTACACTATTTCATTCCCCTCACTATCGGTGTGTTATCATGGTCCCCTAGGAAAAATAAGCTGTATCATATCAAAGATTAGTAAATTTGGATCTTATACAACTATCTCACTTGTTTCCAATGATTCTGTAATGCCCTGTCCACAGTTACCCAGAGGCGGTGCATTATTACATAACATTGGCATGATCATAAAAGATCATGTCTCGAAAGACCGATTGGTTTAGTAGCCTTGGAATAACTTGATACATTCATAAAGTTTACATTATATCATAAATTGAAAAACTACAACAACATCTTGTCTCCATAGACCATGCACATATCCCCTTATACTATCCCTGTAGGTCATTCATAAAATACATCTTCACATCCTGGGGAAAATAAAACATAGAAAGGGGTGAGGTCAGTTTCCCAGTAAGGATAACAATACGGCAGAATCTTTCATAAATAATCATTAACATTTATGGAAATGTATAACTAAAAAACCTTTTAAACATGAACTTCATCATAATATCGAAGAAATAAAATGAAATACTTCCATTTACTTATTCACATGGATATTTTTCTAGTCTAATAATCACATACAATATCAATAACCACTTTCATAATGATGGAATGAATAATTCCGGACTATCCTAACAACATATTCAAGGCCTTATTCCAAGAATACAAATAAGATTTTTTTAAGGTCTGGTACGAAGACACTAGTTTGTCTCATGATACCTACCGATGCATCAAGGAGCTATAGTGGGATCCACCCGTTACTTATTAAGTCCAATGCATTCCTCATATAAACAAGTTTAAACATAATATAAACATTCGTATTAAAACTAGAATACAAAATGTCAATACTTTCCCCATAAACCGTGAATGGTAAAAAAAGAACACATCCAAAGTCAAACATATCACAAAACCTTCAATACTATATGGATGTTTTTTATCATAATAAATCAACCTCAAATAAGATTAAAATCCATCAAAGGATGTTGACGTAGATGAAATCAAAACTATTTGAGATAAATATATCATTTTTTAAATCATTTAAAAGTAACATAATTATAAAAGAAAACATTTACTTTGATAAAATTATAATAATCTTGTAAGGGAATCTTTGATAATTTTATAATGGTAGAAAATAGTTGCACTCACCGTATAAGTTGAAAAAATATATTCTTACCTTAATTATGTCGAAAAGGTTAAAAAAGACCTTGTTTAGAAAATGAAAGAATGATTCCTTTATAAACACCTTTTAAAAATTCATAAAAGGGTATAAATGACTTTATCCCATATTCTGTAAAATAGTAAGAATGTTTTGAAATACATTTTTAAGAAACATGGATGTGGATGATAAGGAGGACCTAGTAGATAATTACTTATAAACAACCTCAGATAATGAAGAGATTTTGAAATAAACCCTTACCTTGTAATTTTCATTGGTCAAGTGTAGGTTATCATCCTGTATAATGGTGAAATAATTTTTATTAAATTATACAACAATCATATACATTAATATGATATCATATATGATCATTTAACATTGCTTTGTTAATAATATCATGGTATTATTGTCTTTTCAGGTGTTAACTTACTCATTTTCTATTATATGTTTTGTTACATAAGTAATGTTTATTATGGATAGGTTGTATCTTATTCATATCCATAATGATATCAAGTCCTTAAACATTATTTTAAATCATCAAATGAGAATTAGTCTTGAATGGATTCAATGGGGAATGAATCTCATCGCGTTCGTGGAGACGGTAGTCCGTACGTACGCACGAGCGACAATATCATTATTTTGATAATAAAATAGTATATAATTGGATTTTATATCATATATAAAGAATAATTATAATGTTATATTTATTATTTACTTCAATTAACCATCATTGTCATACCCATACAAATAATAATGTTTTGAATAACAATTACACCATGACGTGGAGATGGTAAGTCGTACGTACACACATATGGTGACATGTCATTCAAAGGATGGATAGAATACTGAATATGGTTGTAGAATATTTATAATAACATCATAGTATATATATGATACTGAATTTATTATTCTATAATGGATATAACAAGGAAAAAAGAAGTTGAATAAGAAAGGAACTTGAAAGAGGGTGGTGAAAACATTACATTCTCTTCGGGTTCTTCCGTTAGATTTGATCAAAAGTACTCCATAGGATGGATTTATGATTGAACTATGGAATCTAGGATGAATTTAGGGAAGTTTAGAGAATATTTGGGTAGGGTTTGGCCAAGCCAAAATTCTTTAAATGTGTGAATTAGAGGGAAGGGGGAGTGCCCTTTTATAAGAGGGCTAAGGGGCACCTTAAGAAAAGATATAAATATTATTTAATAATAATTTCATATTCGGTTTATAATGGATCAAAAGTGGGTTATTTAATGGTTAATGTGGTAATATGTCTAAAACCACTCATCCAATAGGTTTTAGGCAGGTTTGGGTCACTATATTAACTCTAGCTTTTTTTTAACTCTTAGATAAATAGTTTGACATTTACCATGTCTCTTTGTATTTTTATATTATATAGTTAATAAACATACTATAAAAATCCAATAGACCTCAACGTGGCCCATTAATAATTTACCTATCATTATATAATTCCTTTCACCAATCCTTAGATTTTTATGAATAGAATATAAATTAATAATATAATATTTGTTTTAAAAACCCATTTATGTCAATTTTGACACTATTTAATAATTGATTTTTGTTAATGTCATAAAAACATTAATAATTAGAAAAATAGTCATTTAATCAATCCTAACAAGTCATATTAACAAATAAAATTATTGGAAGTTATCAAAACATTCAAATTATATTAATTTTAACATTTATAATACCAAGTATTTGATTCTTTCATTAATAAAGAAAATACAGCATCATTATTGTGTCATAAATATATTTAATTATTCAATGTCTAAAAATTCAAAATAAAATAAAATTATGTAGGAAATATTTTTCTATTCATAATGAATATTTATAGTCAAAAATATAACATATATAACCCAATGTAAAAATTGTTTTCAAAAAGATATATGCTTATGTGAATTATGTATTTACATTAACATAATTAATAGAAAGTGTCATTATCCCTTAGAAGATGATTCATGAGGTCCCAAAATAGACCCAAAGATTCCCATGGTCAGAAATTTATCAACCAGTAGAGGTAGGAAACGTTTATGGGTAATTTATTATTATTATAATATTATTTTTCACCCTTATTTAGCATATTTACCCTTTAACCATGGTAAATAAAATATTTACCGAAGTAATTATTCAAAATATATTAAAATAAAAGTTACCTATTTACACAATTTGTAACTCATGATATTAAATATGGAATCCATTTTTCTTAATTCATAACATAGAAGTGGCATAAATTAATTTAATATTAATTCCCGTTGTTAAGACAAGAAGCGTGTTTTTAAGAGATAATAACTATCAAAAGATTGGCAACTGCTTATGTCCAGTTTAAATTTGAAATTATGTCCAATGACAAACATTGTATTAAATGGTAAAAATATAATCTAATTATACTATAAAATCACACAAATTAATAATTTGTCACTATTAATTATTTTGATTAAAAAATTTGTTTTTAACTAAAATTTAGTAATTTTCACTATTCATCAAAATAAGAAAGTAATTCGAAGAGTACCACAATTTCACCCTAAGATAATTTCGATATTACGAATCCAAAAATGCGGTCCATTTTGAAAGATAAAAATTATATAATTTGAAAAGGTGGGTATTACTATTCATAATGGCTAGTTTGATTGGTTGTGGTGTGTTAGAACTTGTAGTTTCTAAAACACACAGTACTGTATTATTCAAAGTGAAGCATACCGTGGAATCTTGGGCTGTTACATTATACCCTCATTCAAATAATTTCTACCTCGAAATTTCTAGAATACAACCGCATGAAAAGACTCAGGTGGTTCTTCAGCATTAGTTACTCGGGTTCCCACATTGCCTCTTTCATCTTATGGTTTCTCCATAGATCTTTTACCAGATGAGTCATCTGATTTATCAGCACTTGTTATCTCGTATCAAGAATCATGACAGGCTCTTCGCAATAAGACAGTCCAGGTTCCAATTCTAATTTCTCAAATGTGAGTACATGTGTTGGGTGAGGCATGTATTTTATCAACAGTGATACATGGAACACATTGTGAACTTTGGAGAGACTCGGTGGCATTGCCAAACGGTAAGCTACAGCCCTAATTCGTTCTAGAATTTCAAAAGCTCCAATCTACCTGGGACTCATTTTATCCATCTTACCAAAATAATGAACACCCTTACATAGAGACACCTTCAAGAAAACATGATATCCTACATAAAATCAAAAATCCTTCCTTCCGTTGTTAGCATAGCTCTTCTGCCTACTTTGAGCTGCATTGATTTGGTTTTGAAATACCATCACCTTTTCCATCTTCTCCTCCACTATTTCTAGGTCTACAAGTTTTCTTTCGCCAACATCTTCACAACAGGTTGGTGTGTGACATCTATATCCATATAATGCTTCATATAGTTCCATCTAAATACTTGAATGGAAGATATTGTTATAGGAAAATTCCACCAGAGGTAAATATTGATCCCACATACCATGAAATTCAAGTGAGCATGATCTCAACATGGCTTCTAAGGTTACAATAGTACGTTATGATTGTCCATCAGTTTGATGGTGGTTGGCAGTGCTCAAACGATGATCAGTATCCAAGGACTTCTAAAGACTCTCCTCTATAATCTTGTAGTAAAACAGGGATCGCAATCAGATACAGTCGATAGGGGTACTACATTAAGTCTAATAAATTCATCAATATATAATCATTCTATACATTCAAGTGGTCAATCTTCTCTTATATCAAGAAAATGTTATGACATGGTAAGAGGATCAACAATGAACTATATTTCATCATTTCTTCTAGGAATCATTGGTAGTCCCATGAAAAATTCCATCGTGATATTATCCCATTTCTACTCTAGTGTGGGAAGAGGTTGCATGTCTCCTCCAGGCTATTGCCTTCCAACTATCACTTGTTGAAAACCCATACATCTTGACACAAAATCAGCAATCTCCCTCTTCATGTTGTCCAACAAAAAATGTTCCTTCAAATCATTATAAATCTTGGTGCTCTCATGGTGTATAGAGAAATTGGAACTATCAGCATCAGCCAAAAATTCCCTTTTTAGATCAGGTATATCGAGAACACAAAGTGTCTTCCGGAATTTCAAAATTCCATTTTCAAAAACAAAGTCACTCAATATCCCATCATTCATGGCATTTAACTTCTTTTGAAACTATTCATCATCGGTATGAGAACTCTTTATCCTTTCTAGTATAGATGGCTTGGCCACCATTTGAAAAAGCATTGATGTTTCACCTTCTACAATTATTCCCATATCCAACATTACCAGATCCATGTATATAGGATCCTATTCAACTCTCTTCTTGTTCAATGATCCATGATCATTTCTACTCAAAGCATCTTCCACCTTATTTTCCTTCCCCAGGTGCTAATGTATCATACAATCATAATCGTTGAGTAATTCAAGCCATCTCCATTGCCTCATGTGGAGTTATTTATGTGAGAAAATATACTTCAAACTCTTGTGATCCGTATAAATCTCACATTTTTTATCATGGAGATAATGTCTACATATCTTCAGAGCATTTATTACAGAAGCTAACTCATGATCATGAGTAGGATAGTTTTTCTCATGAATTTTCAGCATTGGTGATGCATATTCAATAATTCTATCATTCTGCAAAAGGACACAACCAAGTCCCTTCTTCAATGCATCACTATAAATAACGAACCCATCATTCCCCGATGGTAGAGTCAATATAGGATAATTTTATAATATTTTTTGAGTTCCTAAAATCATTCTTCACACTCATTTGTCCAAACAAAATTAACACCTTTACGTGTGAGATTCATTAATTGGTTAGGCAATGTGGCCAAATTCTGGATGAAACACCGATAATAACATTCTAAACTAATAAAACTGCGTACCTTAGTTATACTCGTTGGTGATGGCCATTCATGGATTGCCTTGGTCATAGAATGATCAACAATGATTCCATCTTTGGAGACAATATGGCCATGAAATTAAATCTCCTAAATCCAGAATTCACACTTGCTAAACTAACAATATAATTCATGTCTTTTAAGAGCCTTTAGGATAATACGCAAGTGATTTTCATGATCTTCATAGCTTTTGGATTATGCCATGATATCATCAATAAATACCACCACAAAATCATTGAGAAATTACTTGAAAACAGTATTCATTAGATCCATGAATATAGAGGATGCATTAGTCAATCCAAAAGGCATTACTAGAAACTCGTAATGCCTGTACCTGGTTCGAAATGCTATCTTCGGAGTGTCTTCCTTCTTCACACACAACTGATCATATCAAGATCGAAGGTCAATCTTAGAAAAGTATTGAGCTCCATGAAGTTGGTGAAATAAATAATCAATGTGAGGTAGGGGATACTTGTTCTTTAATGTTGTAGAATTCATCTCCCTATAGTCGATACATAACCTCATAGATCCATATTTCTTCTTAACAAAAAGGGCAGGGGCTCCCCATGGAGAATCACTAGGGAGAATAAAACCATTATTACTCAATTCATCTAGTTGTTTCTTTTTTTCGACTTATTCCATAGTGGCCATTCTATATGGGGTCTTCAATATGGGCCTTCGTCCAGGAATTAAATCAATGGAAAACACAATTTATTTTTCTAGAGAATGTCCAGGTAAATATTCTACAAACACATCAACATATTCTATCACAATAGGTACATCCTCTATTTGAACATTCCTTTCCTCACCCACATTTATTTAATTTTCATCCTCCCCAATAATTGAATTTAGTTGAGCTACTGGGGGTGGATCTAGATAAGAATCACGTGGTAATGATTCTTCTCTAAAGATAAGGTGATCTTTATCATCATCATAAAAAAATCATATCCTCCTTCATATTACAATAAATCTTCACATAATGGTCTGAAATCCAATCCATATTGAAGAATAAATCAAATTCAATAATGGCAATTATGATGAGATCAGGAGATAAAGAACATCTATGTACTCTAATGGGGACTGATTCACAAAACTTTGTTTCAATGATACATCCCTTAAGGGTTTTGACTAAAAACATCCAAGTAAAATCAAATTGGAAATATCTAATTTTCTTAGCAAACTGGAAGGATATGAAACAATGCGATGATACCGAATCAAATAATGCATTTTCTAAACTTGATGAAACCATTAAATTTCCTGCCACCACTTCTTTCATAGATTCTACCTCAGTAGTAGTGATAGAATATTCTTAGCCTTGATCCCTTGGCCTTTTCAGAGGTAATTTCCCCTGACGCATAGGAAATTCATTTGCATAAAGTCCCATCTCCCTACAGTTGTAGCATTGAACATCGGTATCTTCTTTCTTCCCCTTCCAATCACAATCTTTGTGGCCTTTTTCACCACACATGTAACAGATTCCCATTCCCTTCAAGCAAGTACTGGGGTGTTTCTTCCGACATTTACTGAAAGATGGATATTAAACTATTCCCTTCTTCAGCTTATTTCCATTTCTAGAGTGATTAGAAGATCTCTTCTTCTCTTGCATTTCTTTAAAGTCATAAGACATAGAGAATTCAATTTCCATCTTGATAGCACATGAGACAATATCTTCATAAAAAGAGAAGGATTGTGACAATAATTTTCAATGAAGAAATGGTTTTAACCCATCAAATAAATTATCTATCTTACTTCTTGGGATACGTATATAATTAGAAGCATACCTTTCTAACATTGTAATGTTAGCCTCATAAATTGTGACATTCTAATCCTCCTTTTTCCTCAGAATCATAAGTTGCCTTTTGATATCTGCTTGATTGTCATGAGGAAAGTATTTTTCTAAGAAAACTATTTGAACTCCGTCCATTCCATATTTGATTCTTCATCATCTTCCTTCATGTTTGGAATCAATGACCACCATTGGTCATCATCTCCAGTGAGGCGGTAAACTGCCATTATAACTTTTTTAACTTTCACTACTCTCCATGGCATTGAATGTTTTCTCCAAGGAATTTATCCATTGCTCAGCTTCTAAGGGATTTGTACTCCAATTGAATTTTGGTGGTTCTTGCCTCTTTAAGAGATCTAACATTGATCCACTATGATGTGGATCAAGGTTCTCCATATGAGTGAGGTTATTATTCATAACCTGAGTGAGTTGTCCTAGTATGGTGGTTAGCTGATCAGCACTAGCTGCATCACCATCTCCACAATAATTATATTAAGCAGGAGGGAAATCCCAACATGGAGTGAATTCATTGATACGGTTTCCATTTATTCCACTAGGAACCATTTCTAAACAATGGAACACACTAGATTATTTTATGAATCACAATACATAAATCTAAACATGTAAAACACTTATCATAAATTGAACAGTTTATGGATATAACACATAATCATAAAAATATTTTTTAGGAAGAATATACTCATAAAACCTTCGTAATGGTTTTTAAAGAATATGAGAATTATCCTAAGAAAATCCCTCGGGAGTGTCATAACCAAGAGTGTAGCAAGGCCCGTTGTCCTGCACCAGTTCCCGTTTGAGTCTAGCTCAAAGTGGTGTTTTCAGGTTTTACCTCTTGGTACATCCGTTCCAGAGCCGCCTCTACCTAATCGTATCCAGACATTGATTTATTTCTTGTAAAGCTCACAAAATATCTACAATACCAAAATTCTAGTAAGTTATTCTATTCTAATCCTATTACTCCATCTCAGGTCTACGTGCTCTAATCATAGTTTATCTAAATATGGCTTCCAAGGTTTGTACAAAACATCCTCTGATACCAACTGTAACACCCCGAACCTAGTTACCCTATGTCTGTGCATTATTACATAACATTGGCATGATCATAAAATATCACATCTCAAAAGACCTATTGGTTTAGTATCATTGGAATCACTAGATACATTCGTAATGTTTGCATTAAAACATAATTTGAAAACTGCAACAAGATCTTGTCTCCATAAACCAAACTCATATCCCCTTATACTATCTCTACAGGTCATTCATGAAATACTTCTTCACATCCTTGGAAAAATAAAACAAAGAAATGGGTGAGCTCAAATGCCCAATAAGGATAACAATATAGCAGAAACTTTCATAAATAAGAAGAAACATTTAATGTAATGTATAACTAAAACAAAAGCCTTTTAAACATGAACTTTAGTATAATATGGTAGAAATAAAATGAAATAATTTCATTTACATTATTCATATGGATATTCTACTAGTCAAATAATCACATGCAATATCAACAAACAATTTCATAATGATGGAATGCAAAATGCCAGACTATCATAACCACGTAGTCATGACCTTGTGCCAAGACTACAAATAATATTTTGTCATGGCCTTGTTCCAAGACACTAGTTTGTCTTATGAGACCTTCCGAACCATGGAGGACCTATATCGGGCTCCACCCCTCACTTATTATATCCAATTCATTCCTCACGTGAACAAGTTTAAACATAACATAAACATTCTTATTAAAACTAGCATACGAAATGTCAATAATTTCTTCATAAACCATGAATTGAATAAAAATAACACATCCATAGTCAAACATATCACAAAACCTTCAATACTATATGGATGTTTTGTACCATAACAATTCAACATTAAATTACCTTAAAATCCATCAATGGATGTTGACATAGATGAAATCAAAACTACTTTTGATAAATATCTCTTTTTTGGAAATCATTTAAAAGTCACATAATTATAAAAGAAAATATTTACTTTGAAAATATTCTTATAAGCTTGTAAGGGATGCTTTGACAATTTTATAATGGAAAACAATAGCTGCACCTTCCGTATAAGATAAAAAAATACATTCTTACCTTAATTCTACTGAAAAGGTAAAAATGGACTTTGTTTGGAAAACGAGAAAAATATTCCTTTAGAAACATCTTATAAAAAGTCAAACAAGGATATAAATTAATTTAAAGCATATTCTATAAAATAGTGAGAGTGTTTTGAAATATATTTTTATGAAACATGTATGTGGATGATAAAGAGGTCCCATTATATAATTACACATAAACAACCTTGGATAATGAAGATATTGTGAAATAAAACCTTACCTTGTATGTTTCCTTGGTTTAGGGTAGGTTAACCTTCTGTATAATGGTGAAATAATTGTTATTAAATTATACATGACTCATATACATTAATATGATATCATATATGTTCTTTTAACATTTTTTTGTTGATAATATCTTAGTATTATCATTGTTTCGGATGTTAACTTATTCATTTTCTTTTACATTGTTTGTTACAAAAGCCATGATTGTTATGTATAGGTTGTATATTATTTATATCCAAAATGATATCAAGTCCTTAAACATTATTTTTATCATCAAATGTGAATTAGTCTTGAAAGGATACGATGGAGAATGAATCTCATCGCGTTCGTGGAGACGGTAGTCTGTACGTAGGCACGAGCGACAATATCATTGTTTTGATATTAAAATCATATAAAATTATATTTTATATCATATATAAAAAATCATTATAATGTTATATTTATTATTTACTTCAATTACACATCATTATCATACCCATCCAAATAATAATGTTTTGAATAACAATTACACCTAGACGTGGAGACGGTAAGCCGTACGTACGCACCTATGGTGACATGTCATTCAAAGGATGGATAGAATACCGAGTATTGGTGTAACATATTATTAATAAAATAAATATATATATGATAATAAAGTTATTATTTTATAATGGAAATAACAAAGAATGAAGAAGTTGAAAACGAAAGGAACTTGAAAGAGGATGGTGAAAACATTACCTCCTCTTCGGGTTCTTCCTTTTGATTTGATCAAAAAGTATCCTTAGGATGGAACTCTGATCAAACTATGACCTCTAGTTTGAATTGAGGGAAGTTTAGAGAATATTTGGACAGGGTTTGGCCGAGATAAAAGGCTTTTAATGTGTTAATTAGAGTGAAGGGGGAGTGCCCTTTTATAAGACTAGTGAGGGGCACCTTAGGAAAATCTAGAAATATTATTTTATAATTAATTCATATTCAGTTTATAATGGCTCCAAATTGGATTATTAAAATTTCAAGGCGGGGATAGGTCGAAAACCACTCAACCAATATGTTTTGGACAGGTTTGTGTCACTATATTAACTTTATCATTAGGATTTAATACTTAGTTAAATAGTTTGACATCTACCATGTCTCTTTGTATTTTTATATTATATAGATAATAAACCTACTATAAACATCCCAGAGACCTCCAAGTGGTCCATTAATAATACACCCATCATTGTATAAGTCCTTTTACCTATCCTTATATTTTTAGGAATATAATATTAATAAATAATAAAATATTTGTTTTAAAAACACATTTATTTCAATTTTGACAATTTTTAATAACTGATTATTGTTAAAGTCATAAATACATTATTAATTCAAAAAAAATTCATTTAATCAAACCTAACAGGTCATATTAACATATAAATTTTTTTTCATGGCATGAAAATATTCAAATTGTAGAGACCCGAAGCCTGACGTACATGGACATTACCTTACTTTTGCGGAATACTTAGTACATAACAACAACACACACACAAGGACCGTAATAGTTTAGTGTCTTTGGAAACTCGGAATATAATCTTCTAATTGTGGTGAAAGATCTTCAACATCTCCCATAAAGATCTTCCCTTTTTTCTTACCTAAAACCTTTCTTTATATCCTGGGGAAAAGAAAACATAAAAGGGTGAGCTCAAATGCTCAGTAAGGGTAAACAAAAGAAATATCAATCACATCATATTCATAAGAACATAACATTTTGTAAATATGAACCTGCAAAACAGATCATAATATCATAACATGGGATAAATCATAGTAGTGAAATGTATCCCAATAATCATAACGTAAAACATGAAACATTGTGGCATACACAAATAATCATAGAGATTCATATCTTATTAGTCAAGACTCATTTCCAAGACTATCTTAGTGGACAAAGTCCATTTCTGAACCGAGTCACCCTCCTTTCAGTCTTGTTTCACTGAACCAGTATAACCTACCATTCTAGCCATGTTTATCTCATGAGATATATAATCTTTACCCAATGCATTGGATGGATATATAGGTCCCACCCATCTCATAATGATACCATTCTTATGTGTGCCACAAAATCATAAATCATACATCATTTGATAACCCATGTAACAAAAATGGGAATCTTAAACATCGTGACATCATAAAAAAAAATCATATAAGATAAAGGAATTCATAAAAATATAATTCCATCACAACATAATCAAATCAATGTAATAATTGGGATAAAAACAGAACCCTTTGTTATCTTAGATGGAAAATAATTTTGATAAAACACTTGAACTCCATTCTTGAGGAAAATATCCTTTCTGCTTCAAAAACACTTTTCCTTTCTTAACATGTCGTACAATTATAAACTAAAAGAATTTGATTAAAAATAAACTTGAAAACTTGTAAAGGAAGCTTCTTGGAAATAATGTTTTAAAAATCCATTCATGCCGTATAAGTTTAAAAAACATTCTTCGTACTTTTGTCGGAAAAGTCAAAAAGTACCTCGTACGAAAAACGACAAAAGATTCCTTTCATATCTTTTACTAAAAACTCACCAAAGGTTAAAATTGGATTTAAAAAATTGTAGGTGGATGGAAATAATATTACATATTGAGGAAACATGGATTTGGATGATAAAATACAACCCAGTAAATACCAAAGTATAAACAATATCGGATAAAAATGAGATTGTGATATTTCCCTTACCTTAGGTCCGATTTGCTTCGTAAGTGTCCAAACCTCATATATAATGATTTAAATAATATCATTGACTTATTACAGAATCATATTCATTGTTATTATATCATATATGGTTCACTTATAAATTTATATTACTCGTTCTTTTGTAAATTCATGTTAAAGTAGTGTTTTGTGTAAAATCATCTCATTTGTCGTTCGTGTTTTAACTTGTAATTATTCATATGATTACTTAGATAATGATTACTTAATTCCAGAATATAAAACATGATTTATATATAATATATATTCAGAATATATATATATAATAGATCAGTAAATGGAAAGAAATACACCATTCATGGAGACGGTAGATCGTTCGTACGCCTGAATGCTGTTTTCGTTTCCTTATTGAGTTGAATGGAATTAAGTAGATGACATACATATATATACACATAAATAAAATAGCTTTATAATGTCATATATTTCATTTTTATTGCTTATATATACTTTATAATCATTCTTATATGGTTAACATGGATAATGAATCTCATCGCATCGTGGAGACGGTAGTCCGTACGTACGCACGAGCGATGATATCATTTCCATAATTATTGAATTGAATTGGAGTGGATGATACAATATATCATAATCATTATTATGTTATAATAACTATGTATATTTATTATTTACACCATAATACCCATCCATGTAAGGTGTTTTTGGAAAAAAAGATTACACCACGGCGTGGAGACGGTATTTCGTACGTACGCATGCGCGGTGATTTCGTTTTCCATAGGATGGATAGATGGTGAAATAGGTTTGTTTCATACTTATAATAACATATCCGTATATGAGTGATACTGATTTTATTACTTCATAATGAACAACCTAAGAAGAAGAAGTCGAAGAAGAAATAAAGTTGAAAAAATCGGTAACGGAAATTACCTCTTCTTTGAAGCGCCTCTTTGAGATCTCCTTTTAGGGCACTAAAATTGGTCTTTGAGGAAGACCATAACCTCTAGGATGTTTCTAAGGAAGTGGAGAAGGTAATTTGGCAGGGGTTGGCCGATATTGAAGGCTCAAAGTGGTGTGAGGAAGAGAGGGAGGAGGTGCCCTTTTATAAGGGAGGAGAGGGGCACCTTTGGAATAACTAAAAATATTATTTTATTATAAAGTCAAGTTCGGTTTTTAATAGCTCAAAATTGATTTATTTTGAAGATATGGTGGGGATTGGTCGAAATCCTCTCATCTAGTAGAATTTAGACAGGTTTAGGTTCCTATTTTAACCTTATCATTTAGATTTACCATTAAGTTAAATAATTTTACTTTTACCGTGTCTTCTTGTGTTCTTACACTATAAGGTTAATAAACATACTATATCAAGCCAAACGAACCCCAAGTTGTTTATTAATAATATATATAACCTTATCTACATCATTGGGCCGAACCTTAGATTTTTAGGAATAAAATAACAATTAATAATATAATATTTGTTTTAAAAACTATTTTATGTCAATTTTGACACTATTTGGTACTTGATTTTTATGAAATTCATAACAGAATGATAAGTTAGAACCAAGTTACTTAAATCAACAATAATATGTCATATTAACCTATAAAATTAGTGTATGTCATAAAAAGTCTCAAATTACATTTATTTAGGTATTTATAACATCAATTATGTCAATATATCATTAATAAGATAATTACTGCATCATCGTCGTGTCATAAATAAATTAAATTATTTAATGTCTAAAAATTAAAAATAAAATACCATTATGTAGGAAATCTTTTTATATTTCTAATGAATAATTATAGTCGAATTTATTTTATGTATAACCTCATATTAAAAATGATTTAGTTATTAAACTTTGATTTTAACTATTTTATCCCTTCTTTAAATAAATTAATAATAAATGTCCTAATCTAATCCAAGTGGGCCTAAATGGTCATAGTTTATTCCTAAGTTTGTTTTTGGTCGAATTACACTTGTCCAATAGAAATAGGACATGTGTTAGGGTAATAATAATATCATTTTTACCCTTAATTACCCTATTTACTTTTAACCGTGGTAAAAAAAAGTAAAAAGTTACTATTCACCAAAAATTATTTTCATCTCATTGAACCACATTTTACTTACTGACATCAACCGAGTCTCTCGGATTTTTGAAATTCCACTTACAGAAGCGGTAAAATTAAGTTTTATGAAAAATTCAGTTTTTTAACTACCACTTAGTGGATTCACTATTCATCAAAAAATGAAAGATTCCAGAAAAATACCAAAAATTAGATCTAAGCTATATTTGATATTATGAATTCAAAAATGATGTCTATTTTATAAAATTCAAAACATATCAGTTGCATTAATTAATTTAAAAACTAATTCTCGTCGTCAAAACAAATAGCGTGTTCTTAAGAGATAATAACTATCAAAAGATTGACACTTGTTTATGACTGGTTTAAATGTGAAATTACATCCAATTACCAACATTGTATTAAATTGTAAAAATATATTCTAAATATACATTAAACCCACTCAAATTAATAATTTATCACTTTTAATTATTTCGATTAAAAACGTTGTTTTTAATTATAATTTGGTAATTTTCACTATTCATCAGAATATGAAAGTTATCCGAAAAGTACCAAAATTTCACCTTAGGCTAAATTTGATACTCCGAATCCAAAAATGAAGTCCATTTTGAGAGCTAAAATTTCTAAAATTTTAAAAGGTGGTTATTACTATTCATAACGGCTAGTTTTAATAATATTTTAATAGCATATCGTTGTTTAGTGAAACTTCGTATTGCGTACTACACACGCTATCAAGGAAAGTCGTGATTGCGTGTAATGCAAGGAAAGTCAAGGATGCGTGTTGTGCAAGATCCTTTTGGTGTAGCGTACAACACAAGACATTAATGAAATTAAAAAGAATATTTTTCATAAAATCTCAGGGTGTTACATTCTACCCCCCTTAAAATGAATTTCTCCCTCGAAATTCGTCAGGGTTATAAATGGTTTACTATTCGAAAGTTTCTTTAATAGAAACCCACATAGTAAAAAGGAATACCAAAACCAATCTTTAAAAACAAAAGTATGAAACGTAACGGTTACCCAAATAAACTAATCACTAGGTTTCCACATAGTTGAAAATATGGATATGGAAGAGAAATATAACCATCACGTTCTGATGGAGAGTGGTAGAGACCATGGATATGGAAAAGCCAACAATCACAAATCCAAAAATTTGTGACGATCTAAGGTACCATCTGATTCATCAGATATTAGAGCACTAGGATAACATTTTTGGTTTTTAAGATCATTTCCCTAAAGTTGATGAAATTAGAAGAAATACTTTCGTGATTTTGGTATAGTCTCACCGTTTTTCATTATTTGGACAATTTCCACTTCATCTCTTAAAGAAATGAAGATAAATTTTTCATTTGTGATGTGTTAGTAGATCATGTGATAGAATGATGGTTCATTCCATCTGTCTCAAACAAAAGGTTAGAAAAGTTATCAAAAAATACATAAGTCCATCTATAGTGAGATTAATCATTTATAGTTCCTAAAATGGACTTATAAATCATATTTCATACTGAATAATATAATAAAACTAGTTTCTACTAAATAGGGACTTCCTGTAGGCCAGTGGTAGGCGATAAAGGCTAGTCGCACTTTGGTTGTGGGTTCGATTCCCACAGCCTTGTCCGACGCGATGGGTTGTCGCCCGTCCTGCAGGTTGTCCCTTTTCTAAAACTACATTACTATAACATCACATAAATAATATCAAAAAAAATTCTATCCTTAAACAATACTAACTTATTGTTAACATAATCCATTCCAATATTTAGGCATATCTAAAATACTTCGGTTCAAGCTCATAGTATAAGAAAACGATAACTTGAAATTTCTTCAACCAAGCATGTGAATACCATCATTTATCCCCCATATATCTTGTTGTTCACATTCCAATCATGTGAATACCTTAATAATGTATTCCCATTAAACCTTAGTGAAAACATGAAGGCTGTCAAAAGTTAACTCTTTCCATATACCAAAATCCAAAAATTCTATATACTCAATCCATTACATAACCTTCTCCTTATATCATTCATGAGCCCATGAATACTATCAAACATTTAATTTTCTCCTTATCCCTTCATTATGCGCATATCATCTATATTACAAAATATTTGAATAATCTTTAATGGATACCGGTACCATTAATCATACACTTTCAAAACTCAAGGAAATGCAACAGTGTAACAATCCTTAGATGTCTCTTTATTCCATAGTACCATGAGATTACTTATACAACATTACACTTGATAAACATGTAATCATTCCAATACATTCTTAAACCATTTACCGAGCTTCAACAATTTTTTCATCTCACATATCATTTGTAGTATCTTTATCATAATCAACATAAATACTACTCATACGACCGTACTGATTCTCTTCATGAGACTATCCTTTAGGTAATTGGTTTCCATAATGCCCGTACATTCCACATTTAAAACATTTAACCATTGTTGATGTCGTAGCAATACCATTATCATCATCCCTGGTGTTAACTGAACCTTTTTCCTTGCACTTACTGGATTTGTGTCCTTCTTTTCCACACCCAAAGCATCTTCCAGTTCCTTTGAAACATTCTCCTTGATGCCTCTTCCAAAATGATTTACATAGGGGAAATTGAACTTTCTTTCCTCTATGATCATCATGAAACTCCATCTTTCTCTTATTAGCCGAGTCAGGAAACTTACCAAATTTTACTTTATTGATCATATTATGAGATTGCTGATTCGACATAATAATGACGTTTAGACTTCCAAATCACATTTCATTTGGTTTTCGTGAATAATATCATTCCATTGTCCATCATATCCTCCATTATCATGAATCATCTTGTTTCCAGCCATTTTCTAAAACCCAAAAAGAATAGTGTGAGAGGAAAAAATCATAATAAAGGGGGAGTAACTTCAATATCTAACATCTTTGGTTTAATCTAATATCGTTACCATAGTTCTAGAACTATATCTTATGTGTATAATTATCCTTAGGACATCCCTATACATACCTTAGAAATATCTCTAGGGATCTCACTAACGTTCACGCATCCTAGTTTCCAAAGGTTGACTAAACCTTTCCACTGATACCAACTGTAGTGACCCGAAGCCTGACGTACATGGACATTACATTACTTTTTCAGAATACTTAGTACATAACAACAACACACACACAAGGACCATAATTGTTTAGTGTCTTTGGAAACTTGGAATATAATCTTCTAATCGTGGTGAAAGATCTTCAACATCTCCCATAAAGATCTTCCCTTTTTTTCTTACCTAAAACATTTCTTTATATCCTGGGGAAAATAAAACATAAAAGGGTGATCTCAAATGCTCAGTAAGGGTAAACAAAAGAAATATCAATCACATCATATTCATAAGAACATAACATTTTGGAAATATTAACCTGCAAAACAGATCATAATATCATAACATGGGATAAATCATAGTAGTGAAATGTAATCCCAATAATCATAACTTAAAACATGAAACATTGTGGCATACACACATAATCATAGATAATCATATCTTATTAGTCAAGACTCATTTCCAAGACTATCTTAGTGGACAAAGTCCATTTTTGAACCGAGTCACCCTCGTTTCAGTCCTGTTTCTCTGAACCAGTATAACCTGACATTCCAGCCATGTCTATCTCATGAGATATAAAATCTTTACCCAATGAATTGGAGGGAGATATAGGTCCCACCCATCTCATAATGATATCATTCTTATGTGTGCCACAAAATCATAAATCATACATCATTTCATAACCCATGTAATAAAAATGGGAATCTTAAACATCGTGACATCATAAAACAATTCATATAAGATAAAGGAATTCATAAAAATATAATTACATCACAACATAATCAAATCAATGTAATAGTTGTGATAAAAACAGAACCCTTTATTATCTTAGATGGAAAATAATTTTGATAAAACACTTGAACTCCATTCTTGAGGAAAATATCCTTTCTGCTTCAAAAACACTTTTCATTTTTTAACATGTCGTACAATTATAAACTAAAAGAATTTGATTAAAAATAAACATGAAAACTTGTAAAGGAAGCTTCATGGAAATAATTTTTTAAAAATCCATTCATGCCGTATAAGTTAAAAAACAGTCTTTGTACTTTTGTCGGAAAATTCAAAAAGTACCTCGTAAGAAAAAGAACAAAAGATTCCTTTCATATCTTTTACTAAAAACTCACCGAAGGGTAAAATTGGATTTAAAAAATTGTATGTGGATGGAAATAATATTACATATTGAGGAAACATGGATGTGGATGATAAAATACACCCCAGTAAATACCAAAGTATAAACAATCACGGATAAAAATGAGATTGTGATATTTCCCTTACCTTAGGTCCGATTTGCTTCGTAAGTGTCCGAACCTCCTGTATAATGATTTAAATAATTTCATTGACTTATTACAGAATCATATTCATTGTTATTATATCATATATGGTTCACTTATGACTTTATATTACCCGTTCTTTTGTAAATTCATGTTAAAGTATCGTTTTGGGTAAAATCATCTCATTTGTCGTTCGTATTTTAACTTGTAATTATTCTTATGATTACTTAGATAATGATTACTTAATTTCAGAATGTAAAACATGATTTATATATAATATATATTCAGAATATATATATATATATATATAATAGATCAGTAAATGGAAAGAAATACACCGTTCATGGAGACGGTAGACCGTTTGTACGCATGAACGTTGTTTTCGTTTCCTTATTGAGTTGTATGGAATTAAGTAGATGACATACATATATATACACATAAATACAGTAGCTTTATAATGTCATATATTTCATTATTATTTCTTATATATACTTTATAATCATTCTTAAATGGTTAACATGGAGATTGAATCGCATCGCGTCGTGGAGACTGTAGTCCGTACGTACGCACGAGCGATGATATCATTTCCATAATTATTGAATTGAATTGGAGTGGATGATACAATATATCAGAATAATTATTATGTTATAATAACTATGTATAGTTATTATTTACACCATAATACCCATCCCTGTAAGGTGTTGGTTGAAAAACAGATTAAACCACGGCGTGGAGACGGTATTCCGTACGTATGCACGCGCGGTGATTTCTTTTTTCCATAGGATGGATAGATGGTGAAATAGAGTTGTTTAATACTTATAATAACATATCCGTTTATGAGTGATACTGATTTTATTACTTCATAATGAAACAACCTAAGAAGAAGAAGTGGAAGAAGAAATAAAGTTGAAAGAATCGGTAACAGAAATTACCTCTTCTCTGAAGCGCCTCTTTGAGATCTCCTTTTAGGGAACTAAAATTGGACTTTGAGGAAGAAAAGAACCTCTATGATGTTTCTAGGTAAGTGTTTAAGGTCATTTGGCAGGGGTTGGCCGAGATTGAAAGCTCAATGTGGTGTGAGGAAGAGAGGGAGGAGGTGCCTTTTTATAAGGGAGGAGAGGGGCACCTTTGGAATAACTAAAAATATTTTTTTATTATAAAGTCAAGTTCGGTTTTAAATAGCTCCAAATTGATTTATTTTGAAGCTATTATGGGGATTTGTCGAAATCCTCTCATACAATAGAATTTAGACAAGTTTAGGTTCCTATTTTAACATTATCATTTATATTTAACATTAAGTTAAATAATTTTACATTTACCGTGTCTTCTTGTGTTCTTACACTATAAGGTTAATAAACATACTATATCAAGCCAAACGAACCCCAAGTTGTTTATTAATAATATATATAACCTTATCTAAGTCATTTTGCCGAACCATAGACTTGTAGGAATAAAATAACAATTAATAATATAATATTTGTTTTAAAAACTATTTTATGTCAATTTTGACACTATTTGGTACATGATTTTTATGAAATTCATAATAGAATAATAAGTTAGAAACAAGTTACTTAAATCAACAATAATATGTCCTATTAACCAATAAAATTAGTGTAAGTCATAAAAAGCCTCAAATTACATTTATTTGGGTATTTATAACATCAATTATGTCAATATTTCATTAATAAGATAATTACTGCATCATTGTTGTGTCATAAATATATTAAATTATTTAATGTCTAAAAATTACAAATAAAATAACATTATGTAGGAAATCCTTTTTTCTTTCTAATTAATAATTATAGTCGAATTTATCTTATGTATAACCTCATATTGAAAATGATTTAGTTATTAAACTTTGATTTTAACTATTTTAACCCTTCTTTAAATAAATTAAAAATAAATGTCCTAATCTAATCCAAGTGGGTCTAAATGGTCATATTTTATTCCTAAGTTTGTTTTTGGTCGAATTAAACTTGTCCAATAGAATTTGGAAATGTGTTAGGGTAATAATAATATCATTTTTACCCTTAATTACCCAATTTACTTTTAACCGTGGTAAAAAAAGTAAAAAATTACTATTCACCCAAAATTATTTTCATCTCATTGAACCACATTTTACTTACTGACATCAACCGTGTCTCTCAGATTTTTGAAATTCCACTCACAGAAGCGGTAAAATTAATTTTTATGAAAAATTCAGTTTTTTAACTACCACTTAGTGGTTTCACTATTCATCAAAAAAATGAAAGTTTCGAGAAAAATACCCAAAATTAGATCTAAGCTATATTTGATATTATGAATTAAAAAATGATGTCGATTTTATCAAATTCAAAACATATCAGTTGCATTAATTAATTTAAAAATTAAAATTCCGTCGTCAAAACAAATAGTGTGTTCTTAAGAGATAATAACTATCAAAAGATTGACACTTGTTTATGACCGGTTTAAATGTGAAATTACATCCAATGACCAACATTGTATTAAATTGTAAAAATATATTATAAATATACTTTAAAACCACTCAACTTAATAATTTATCACTATTAATTATTTTGATTAAAAAAGTTGTTTTTAATTATAATTTGGTAATTTTCACTATTCATCAGAATATGAAAGTTATCCGAAAAGTACCAAAATTTCACCTTAGGCTAAATTCGATACTCCGAATCCAAAAATGAAGTCCATTTTGAGAGCTAAAATTTCTAAAATTTTAAAAGGTGATTATTACTATTCTTAACGGCTAGTTTTAATAATATTTTAATAGCATATCGTTGTTTAGTAAAACTCTGTATTGCGTACTACACACGCTATCGAGGAAGGTCGTGATTGCGTGTAATGCAAGGCAAGTCAAGGATGCGTGTTGTACAAGCTCATTTTGGTGTAGCGTACAACACAAGACATTAATGAAATTAAAAAGAATATTTTTCATAAAATCTCGGGGTGTTACACAAATTATATTTATTTTAACATTTATAATTCCAATTATTTGATTCTTTCATTGACGAGGAAAATAGTGCATGATTATTGTGTCATAAATATACTTAATTATTAAATTTCTAAAAATTATAAATAAATTACAATAATGTATGAAATCTTTATATATTTCTAATTAACATTTATAGTCGAAAATATAACATATATAACCCTATATCAAAATTGTTTTTCTAAAAGATATATGCTTATGTAATTATTGTATTTACTTTAACATAATTAATATAAAGTTTCATTATCTCTTACAAGTGGATCCATGGGGTCCCAAAATAGACCCAAAGATGCCCATGGTCGGACATGTATCAACCAATAGAGTTAGGACACGTTTTTGGGTAATTTATTATTATTATAATATTATATTTTACTTTTATTTACATGATTTACCCTTTAACCATGGTAAATAAAATATTTACCGAAGTAATTATTCAAAATGTCTAAAAATAAAAGTTACCTATGTACAAAAATATTACCTTTCGATTATAAATATGGAATCCATTTTGCAAAATTCAAAACAAAGAAGTTGCAGAAATTTATTTAAAAATAATTCATGTTGTTAAAACAAAAAAGCATGTTTTAAAGAGATAATAACTATCAAAAGATTGGCACTTTCTTATGTCCAGTTTAAATGTGAAATTATGCCCAATGACTAACACTAGATTAAATGGTAAAAATATAATCTAATTATACTCTAAAATCACACATATTCGGAATTTATCACTATTAATTATTTCTATTAAAAAAGTTGTTTTTAATTAAAATTTAGTAATTTTTATTATTCCTCATAATATGAAAGTTATCCGAAAAGTACCAAAAATTCTCCCTAATCTAATTTCGATATTAAGAATCCAAAAATGAAGTCCATTTTGAAATCTAAAATTTATAAAATTTTAAAAAGTGGCTATTACTATTCATAACGGCTAGTTTGATTGGTTATGGTCTGTTAGAACTCGAAGTTGTGTACCACACACGCTATTGTATTATTCAAAGTGTACCATGGAAGATTGGGGTGTTACAGATTCACATGGGTAGAATATTTTCGTAAGGGATAGATATTATTATTCCTAGAGATAATAATGGTATAAATGAATTAAATAAAATAGATTTTATTTCATGTATGGAAAACATAGAGGTTTCATGTAACGCCCTGACCCTAGTTATCCAGAGCCAGTGCATTATTACATAACATTGACATGATCACAAGGGATAAAATCCTAAAAGACCGATCAGTTTAGTAGCCTTTGATGTACTACATACATTCATATGTTTTACATTACATCATTAAATAAAAACATCAAAAAAAAATTTGTAACCTTTTGAACACAATTATATCCTTAGCCTCTCCCTACAGGTCAACCATAAAATACTTCTTCGCATCCTAGTAAAAAACATAGAAATGGGTGATCTCAATTACTCATTAAGGATAACAAAATTGAGGAAGAAATCATAAATAAGAATAAATATTTACGGCAATGTATAATACAAATACAAATGCTTTTTAATCTTAAACTTCTATAAAATATGGAAAAGATAAAATCAAATAATATCATTTACATATTCACATAGATATTATACAAGTCGAATAATCACTTGCAATGTCAATAGCCACTTTCATAATTATGTAATTCATAATTACAAACTTTATAACCCCATAGTCATGGCCTTGTGCCAAGAATACAAATAACATTTTTTTCAATTCATTTAACCAACACAGTAGTTTGTCTCAGGAGACATACCAATTCATGGAGGAGTTATAGCGGGTTCCACCCATCACTTACTATGTCCAATTCATTCCTCATATGAAAAGGTTTAAATATAATATAAACATTGGTAATGATACTAGCATAAAAAATGTCAATACTTCATCCATAAACCATGAATGGTGTAAAAAAACAACCACAGTCCAAAATATCACAAAACCTTCAATAGAATATGGAAGTTTTTTATCATAATAAATCAACTTAAAACAAGCATAAAAACAACAAAAGGATGTTGACATAAATGAAATAAATATTTTTTAGATAAATATATCTTTCTATTTTTAAATAATTTAAAAGTCATAAAATTTTAAATGATAACATTTATTTTGAAAATATTATTATAAGCTTGTATGGGAAGCTTTGATGATGATATAATGGAAGAAAATATCCACACCCACCGTATAAGATAAAAAGAATCCTTTTTTACATTAATTTTTATGAAAAGTTCCTAATGTACCTAGTATGGAAATCGAAGAAAATATTCCATTCAAAATATATATGGTCAAATAAGAGAATAAATGACATTGAAAAATATTATAGTAAATAGTAAAAATGTTTTGAATTTCATTTTTAAGAAATCACAGATGTTGATGATAAACAGGTCCCAATAGATACTTACATAAAAACACACTCATATAATAAGGAGATTGTAAAATTAACTCTTACCATGTACATTTCCTTAGTATATGGTATGTTAACATCCTATATAATAATGAAAACATTAGTATTAAATAGTAAAATAACTATATACGTTAATATGATATCATATATGATCCTCTAATATTGCTTTGTTAATAATATTTCAGTAGTATCGTCATTTTGGATGTTAACTGATAGGTTTTCCTTTATATTCTCAGTTACATAAGACATTTTTGTTATCGATAGGATGAATTTTATTCATACCTAGAATGATATTAATTTCTTAACCATTATTTTTAATCATAAAATTAAAAATATTCCTTAATTATTTTTATGGGGAATGAATCTCATCGCGTTTGGGGAGACGGTAATCTGTTTGTACGCACGAGTGACAATATTGTTATATTGATGGAGAAATCATATGTAATTGAATGGTATATCATATATACCGGATCATTAACATGTCATATTTATTATTTATATTAGTTATTCTCATTATTATACCCATACAAATAATTATCTGTTTGAATAACAAACTACACCACAACGTGGAGACGGTAAGTCGTACGGACGCACGTAAGGTTACATTTTCATTCATATGATGGATAGAATAATTAATATGGTAGTCGTATTTTTATTATAACATCAAAGTATATATATGGTTCTAGCGTTATTATTGTTTCATTGAAACAAAAATGAAAGAGGAAGTGGAAGAAGAAAAGAACATTGAAGTGGGTGGTGAAATTATTACTTCTTCTTCAGGTGTTTCCTTTTGAGTTGATCAAAAGGTATCCTAAGGTTGGATTTATGATCAAAACAAGGTATATAGGATTTTGGGAGGAAAGGTTTGAGGATATTTCGGTTGGGTTTGGCCTTACCAAATGGCTTTGGATGTGTGAAATTAATAGAATGGGAAATACCCTTTTATAATGGAGGTGAGGGTCACTTTAGGAAAAGCTTGAAATATTATTTTATAAAAAAACATTTTCTATTTATAATGGCCCCAAAATAATTTATTTTGAGGATATGGTTGGTATGGGTCTAAAAACTCTAAAACAATAGGATTTATATAGGTTTAGGTCCCTATATTAACAATATCTTTTAGAATTAACTATTAGTTAAATAGTTTGACATTTACCATTTCTCTTTGTATTTTTATATTATATGGTTAATAAACATACTATAACAAGACAAGAAAACCCCCAAGTGGTTAATTATTAATATATATAACCTTATTTATGTAATTTATTCTATCATTTGATTTTTAGGAATATTAAATCATTTAATAATACAGAAATTGTTTTAAAACTCAATTATGTCAATTTTGACACTATTTAGTATTTGGATTTTGTGGAAATCATAACAGCATTATTACATGGGAAATCAAATTTAATCAACCCTAACATGTCATATTAACATATAAATTTAGTTAAATTTATCAAAAGTCTTGAATAAAATTTATTTGTATATATATAATATCAATAATTTTAATCATTCATTAAAAAGGTAATTACTACATCATCATTGGGTCATAAATATATTAAATTATATATGGTCTAAAAATTATAAAAAAATACAATTGTGTAGTACAATGTGTCATACTTCTAATAAATATTTATAGTAGAATTTATCTTATGTATAACCTTATATTAAAAAATATTTATTAATTAAACATTGAATTTAACTCTTTTAACTCATCTTTAAATAAAATAATAATAAATTTCATAATCTAATACAAGTAGACCAAATGGGGTCATATTTTATTCCTAAGGATGTTTTTGGTCGAATGACACTTATCTAATAGAATCAAGACATGTGTTAGGGTAATTATAATATCCTTTCTACCCTTAATTACCCTATTTACTTTTAACTGTGGTAAATAAATGTCACACGTTACTATTCAAAAAAAATTTCTTCTTATTGAACCACATTTTAGATTCTAATATCAACTATTTCTCTTGGATTTTTTAAATGCAACTCACAGAAGTGGTAAAATTATGCCTCATGAAAACATTCAAATGCTTCTAGATCTGGGGTAAAAGACGGTAAAAAGATCAATAAAATTTTATATATCTATACTTATTATAAAATGACTACAATTAATCACATTGAACATATATAAGAATTATATATCAATTTTAAACTAAAATATATTAAAATAAAATAACAAATTATTTAAATAAATTGAATTTTTTAATAATAATGCAGTGTTTTTCACAATTCATAAAAAATGAATGGTTTCAAAAATATACCAAAAATTCACCCAAAGTTAATTTTGAAATTCAAAATTAAAAAATGAAGTCCATTTTTTAAATTAAAATTTATAAAATTTCAAAAAGTGGGTATTACTATTCATAACGGCTAGTTTGATTGGTCATGTGGTGTTAAAACTCAATGTTGTGTACAATGCAAGATATTTCATTATTCAATGGTAAAAGTACCATGGAAGCTTGGGGTGTTACATTCCCCCCTCTATAAAATAATTTTTTCATGAAATTTCTAGAATATTGCTGCATAAATAGAATCGTGTGGTTATTCATCCTTAGTTCCTCAGGATCCCACATTGCATCTTCTATAATATGGTTTATCCGCAGAACATTTACCAAACATGTTGTCCGGTTACTCTTCACTTGTTATCTAGTATCAAAAAAATTTATAGGCTCTTCAAAATAATATAGATCAGGTTCCAGTTCAATATCCTCATAGGTGAGTACATGTGTTTGGTCAGGAATGTACTTTCTCAATAGCAATACGTGGAACACATCAGGAACGTTAGAGAGACTTAGAGGCACTTCCAAATGATAAGCTACAACTCCAATTTGTTCTAGAATTAAGAAAGGTGTGATGTACATCAAACTCAATTTACCCTTCTTACCGAAATGTATAACACCCTTCCATGGAGATACCATCATTAAAACATGGTCTTATACTTGAAATTCCAAATCTTACCTTCGATTATAGGAATAAATCTTTTTCCTACTATGGGATGATTTGATGTGGGATTGGATAATATTCACTTTTTCCATTGTTTCCTCAACATGTTCTCTCCCTTTAAGTTTTCTTTCACCAACATCATCCAAAAGTTGGTGTGTGACATCCCTTTCCATATAACGCTTTTTATAGTGCAATCAGAAAACTTGAATGAAATCCATTGTTATAGAAAAACTCTTCCATAGGTAAATATTGATCCCATTTACCTTGGAAGTCATGTGATATTGATCTTAAAATTTCTTCTAAGGTTTTAATTGTCCGTTATTATTTTCCATCAGTTTGAGGGTGGTAGGTAGTGCTGAAAAGAAGTTCAGTATATAGGGCCTTCTGAAGACTTTTCCAGAATCTTGATTTATAACATGGATCAAGATTAGAAATAATTGATAGGGGTACACCATGGAGTCTTACAACATAAATATTATATTGTCTTTCCAAACGTTCAAGTGTTAAATCATCTCTTATTGCATGAAAATGGGCGGACTTTGTAAGATGATAAACAATGACCCATATTGCATCATTCCTTCTATGAGTCCTTGGTAGTCCCATAAAATTTCCATCATCATATCATTCCACTTCAACTCAGGTATGGGGAGAGCTTTCATGACTCCTCTAGATGTTTTCTTTAAGATTTCACTTGTTGACAAACCATACATCTTGACACATAATCAGAAATCTCTCTCTTCACGTTGTCCCACAAAAATGTCCCTTCAAATATCTATACATCTTGGTTCTCCCTAGGTGTATATAGAAATTGGAGCTATGATAATAATCCAACAATTCTTTTTTTAGATCAGGAATATCAGGTACAGAAAGCCTCTTCCCAAATTTCAAAATTTCATCTACAAATAGGGATTCACTCAATCTCCCATCATTTACAGCATTAAGCTTCTTTTGAAACTCCTCATCATTAGTCTGAGAACATTTTATCCTTTCTAATAAATATTGTTTGGAAACCATTTGAAAACGAATAGATGATTCAACATCCATGTTCATTCCCATATACATCTTTACTAAATCCATGAGTATAGGATTCCCATCAACTCTCATATGGTTCAAAACTCCATTATCCTTTATACTAAAAGCATCAGCCACCTTATTTTCCTTCTGGATATGGTATTGTATAGTGAAATCATAATCCTTGAGGATTTAAAGCCATCACCTTTGTGTCATGTTGTGTTCTTTTTGTAAGAAAATATACTTCAAAATTTTGTGATCCATCTCACATTTTCACCATAGAGATAGTGTCTCCATGTATTCAGAACAAAGATTACAACTGCTAACTCAGGATCATGAGTATGATTGTTTTTCTCAGAATTTTTAGCTGGAGTGATGCATAAGAAATAATACTATCATTATGCATAAGGACAAAAAAATATCATTTCTTTCAAGAATCACTTTAAATAACAAACCCATCATTCCCTGATGGTAGATTCTAGACATGAGCATTGACTAATATTCTCTTCAGTTGATCAAAACATTCTTCACACACATTTGTCTAAAAATAATTAGCCCCTTTACAAGTGATCTTGGATAATGGGTTAGCCAATTGGTCAACATTCTGGACAAAAGGCTGTTAATAACCTTCTAAACCAATAAAACAGCATACCTCAGTTATACTCGACGGTTTTGACCATTCACATATTGCCTTGGTCTTCGAAGGATGAACAAAGATTACAGCCGTAGAGACAATATGGCCTAGAAAAGAAATCTCTTAGAGACAGAATTCACACTTTCTAAACATCCAAAAAAAATCATTTCTTCTGTGGTTTTTCAAAATTGTGCACAAGTGATTTTCATTATCTTCGTAGATTTTTGAGTATACCAATATATCATCAATAAATACCACTAAAAGTCATCATGATATTCCATGAAAACTCTATTGCATAGATTCATGAAGATAGATGGTGCATTATTCAATCTAAAAGGCATTACTATAAACACGTTATGCGCATACCTGGTTTGAATTGTTGTTTTCGGAATGTCTTCCTTCTTCACACACAACTAATGATATCAAGATCGAAGGTCAAACATTGAAAAATATTGAGCTCCATGAAGTTGGTCAAATAAATCTTCAATTAGGGGTAGGGGATACTTGTTCTTTATTGTTTTATAAGTGATCTCTATGTAGTCAATGCCCAACCTCTTATATATGTCTTTCTTTTTAACAAAGAGGACAAGGGCTCCCCAGAGAGAAACACTATGGTGAATAAATCCCTTGTTTCTCAATTCCTCTAGTTGTTTCTTTAGTTCCACAAATTCCATAGTGGTTATTCTATAAGGGGCCTTCAATATGGGCCTTGAACAAGTAATTAAATCAATGGAAAACATAATTTCTCATTCTCAAGGTTGTCCAGGTAAATCCTCTGGAAATACATCAACATATTCTTTCACAGTAGGTATTTCTTCTATTCGAACATTATTTTTCTCACCCATAGTTATTTCATTTCTTCTTACCCAATAATTGAATTTAGTAGAGATACTAGGGGTGGATCTAGATAAGAATCAGGTGGAAACATTTTTACTCTAATGATAAGGTACTCCTTATCACTATTGAAAAATGTAACCTCCATATTCTTACAAAAAAATTTCGCATCATGTTCCAAAAGTCAATCCATTATTAAGATTATATCAAATTCAATCATTTATATGATGATGTGATCATAAGATAATGAACATTAATATCCCTAATGGGAATTGATTCACAAAACATAGTGGTGATGATATATCCCTTAGGTGTTTTGACGGGAAACTCAATTTTTTTCAAATTGAAAATATCTAATTTTCCTAGAAAATTGGGATGATATAAAACAATGCGATGATCCAGAATAAAATAAAAAATTGTCCAAACTTGTGGAAACCATTAAATTCCAAGCCACCATGTCTTTCTGAGCATCAACTTCAGCCATAGTGATTGCATAAGCTTAGCCTTTCTCCCTTGTCCATTTCTATGGTATGTTCCCTTGGAACATAGGACATTCATTTCAATCATTCCCCTTTTCACTACAATTATATCATTCAACATTGAAAACCTCGTCCTTCCTCTTGAAATCTGAGATTTATGGCCTTTTTCACCACACCTATTACTGACTCATATTACCTTCAGGCAAGTACTTGAGTGTTTCTTCCCACATTTACCACAGGATGGATATACAACTTTTACCTTCTACCCCTTATTTCTATTTCCATAGTGTTTGTAAGATCTTTTCATTATGTACTTTGCTTTGAAGTTGTAATACTTAGACCTTTTCTTTTAATATCTATATAGTGCATGAGACAATATCTTCATACACTGGGAAGGATTATGAGACTAATGCTCAATAGGGAAATGGATTTAACCCATCAAATAATTGATCAATCTTACTCCTTGGGTTACGTATATAATTTTCTACATGCATTGCTAAACTTGTAAAGTTAGCCTCATACTTTGTGACATTCTCATCCTCTTTTTGCCTCAGATTCAAAAAATTTCTTTCCATATCAGGTCATTGGTCATGAGGAAACAATTTTTTTAAAGAAATATATTTAAACTCCTTCCATTACATGTTTGATACTTATTCATCTTCCTTTTTGTTTTAGATTAATGACCACCATTGATCTACATCTCCCGTGAGGTGATAAAATACCATGGACACTTTTTCCCTTTCACTAATCCCCAAAACATAAAATATATTATCCATGGAACTTATCCATTCCTCAACTACTTATGGATTTTTACTCCCATTGAATGTTGGTGTCTTTTTCCTCATGAAGCGGTCTAACATTGATCCTCCATGTTTTGGATCAGGGTGATCCATACGGGTAAGGTTATTATTCATAACCTAAGTGAGTTGTCCCAGTATGGTGATATGCTAATCAGCACCAGTTGCATCACCAGCTCCACAATAACTATCATGAGTTTGAGGGAAATCCATACATGGATTATGTGGGTTGATATAGTTGTAATTCATTCCACTAGTTTCCATTTCTAAACAATGTCATATTGTAACTCCTTGTCCCTAGTTACCTAGATTCGGTGCATTATTACATTAAATTGGAATGATACAAGGAAATAATGTACTGAAAGATAGATCAGTTTAGTTGACTTTGAAATACTAGATACATTCATAAGGTCAATATTACAACTTGAAAAGAAAAACAGAAATAAATTATTCCATTAGAAACATCCATGCTTCATGGATTATGCCAGCAATTCACTCATAACTAACTTCTTCATATCCTGGGAAAATTAAACATAAGAAAGGGGGGATCTCAAATGATCTGTAACAGTAAGAAATATAGTGAAAGATAACATAAACATTGGTCGTGGTGAATAATTTAAAATACATTCCTTTACAAATAATTAACATGGACACTTTATTAAAGGAATATGAGCTGAGTAAATAATTCCGTAAGAAAACATAGTCATGGGTATTCTACTAATCGAATAAACACATGAAATATCAATAGCTAATCTCATAATGAGGGAATGAATAATGTCGGACATCATACCCCCATATTCAAGGCCTTGTTCCCAGAATACAAATAAGATTTTTTCAAGGCCTTGTGCCATGACAGTAGTTTTCTCATGAGACCTACCAATGCATTGAGGAGCTATAGCGGAATCCACCAGTCACTTACTATGTCCAATTCATACCTCATATGAAAAGTATTAAACATAACATAAACATTCATATTAAACTAGTATAAGAAATGTCAATACAGTAATTATAAACCATGAATGGTATTAAAATAACACATCCACAGTCAAACATAAATCATTAAATACAATATTGAAGATTGTATTATAATAAATTAACCTCAATCTAGAATAATTTTGCATATTTAAATTGATGAAAATAATCATCAAAACTATTTGAGAGAAGTATCCCCATTTTTCTTGAAACCAAACAAAATTATCTATATTTAATAAGAAGCTATTTAAAAAATATTTTTGAATCAAATTGTTCCATACAACTTTGAAACATTTAAAAATAATTTTAATTTAAAACAATAATGTCCAAATAAATAAAACCTCAAAACCATTTTTAAAACATGTACATTAATGAGAAATATTTATAATAATAAATCTTTAAAACATTTAAAATTATATTTTAGTTATATTTACTAACCAAAAGAGAGACACTTGAATAAAAATAATCGAGGCAATCAAAACATTATAATATCAAGAGAATAAAGGGACCTATGATATACTATGTCAATGTTTTTTATATAAACCACATAAAAGTGATTTGGTTTATAACAACAAAAGAGTCTCAATGGAATTCAAATTCAGATGAAATCTCATATAATGAACATATCCTTAGGTTAAGGATAAATCAATGATTAATTATGTGTGAAAAATATAAGTACACTCAATATTAATGGATATTCAGTGTAAATCAATCAGATGAAATTCACACATATTCTTGTAAAAACACCACCAATGAATTGGATGTTGAACTCAATAAATGGAGATTGAGTTGAAATTACTCTTATCAAGTTCATATCGATGACTTGAGAATTTATCAATGGAGTGATTATGTGTATCAAAATTATATAAACATAATGGGAGTGGAAATTATGACATAAGAAAATGATTAGTGATTCCACTCATAATCTAGGAGTAAAATAATAAATGAATTATGCATAAAGCCGAAAGAGTGGATATTGAAATTTCAAATTCCCTTATCGATTTGGTAACTTACAAAACATACACCCATGAAATAAGTATAATAAAATGATGCTGTAAATATCCATAGATTAATGTATATTACACAATGAAAACAATCATGGGATGTACACACACCACATGAAATAAATAAGTGGTGAACAATAGAAATCTCACAGAATTAAAGTGAGATAAGAAACACATTAATTTTACATATTCTATGGAAGAGGGTAGGTTATTCTTATATATAATGGTGAAATAAAAGTTATAAAATTATAAAAGAATCATATACATTAACATGATATTATATGTTATCTTTTAACGTTTCTTTGTTAAGAATATGTTATTATTATTGTTTTTTCAGGTGTTAATAGATTCGTTTTACATTATATTCATTGTTATGTGAGTGATATTTGTTATTGATGGGAAATATATTATTCATAACCATAGTGATATCAAATATCTAAACATTTTTTTAATCATCAAATGAAAATAAGTCTTCAATGGAAACGATGGTGAATGAATCTCACCGCGTTCCTGGAGACGGTAATCCGTACGTACGCATGAGCGACACTATCATTCTATTGATATTAAAATAATATATAATTGGATGGTATATCTTATAAGAAGAATCATTATCATGTTATATTTATTATTTACATCAATTACACATCATTATTATACGCATCCAAATAATAATGTATTGAATAACAATTACACCACGACATGGAGACGGTAAGCCTTACGTACGCACGTATGGTGACATGTCATTAAAAGGATGGATATAATAATGAATATGGTTATAAAAATTTTATAATAACATCAAAGAAGATACTGGGGTTATTATTTTAGAATGGAAACAACAAACAAAGAGGAAGTGGAAGTATAAGTTTCTTTGAAAGAGGTGATGAAATATTTACCCCTTCTTCAGATTCTTCTTTTTGAATTGATCAAAAGGGATCCATATGATGGATTTAGGACTAAAGGAGGGCCTTTAAGATGATGGGAGGAATGTTGAGAGTGTATTTGGGAGGGTTTGGCAGAGCCAAAATGGATTTTAATGTGTGAATGAGAGATGGGAGAGTGCCCTTTTATAAGAGGGGTGAGGGGCACCTTAGTAAAAGTTAGAAATGTTTTTTTATAATAAAATAATTTTCGGTATCTAATGGCTCCAAAATGAATTATTAAAATGATAAGGTGGGGAGGGTTGAAAACCACTCAACCAATAGGTTTTAGATTGGTTTGGGTCACTATATTAACTTTATCTTTTAGATTTATCTCTTAGTTAAATAGTTTGACATTTACCATGTCTCTTTGTATTTTAATATTATATGGTTAATACACATATTATATACTTTCAAGAGAACCCCAAGTGGTTAATTAATGATAAACCTATCATTATGTGTTACTTTTGGCTGATACGTTTATTTTTAGGATTAGAATATAAATTAATTATATAATATCTTTTTAAAAAACTCTTTTATGCCAATTTTGACACTATTTGGTTTTTTTTTACTAAATTCATAACAGAATTATTACATCGAAAGAAATTTATCTGACCATCCCTAACATGTTATTTTAACCTATAAAATTATTGGAATTCATAAAAAGTCTCAAATTACATTTATTTGGATATCTATAATATCAATTATTTAAATATTTTATTAATATTGTAATTACTACATGATCATTGTCTTATAAATAAAATTACTTATATAATGACTAAAATTTATAAATAATATAACATTATGTAAGAAATATTTTTTATCTTTATAATGAATATTTATAGTCAAATTTATTTTATGTATAAGCCTATATTAAAAATGTTTTATTTAGTAAATATTGATTTTAAGTCTTTTAACTCTTCTTTAAATAATATAATAATAAATGTTCTAATCTATTCAAAGTGGACCTAAAGGATCATATTTTATTCCTATGGTAGTTTTTGGTGTAATAACTCTTATAAAATCGAATTAGGACATGTTTTAGGGTAATAATAATATCATTTTTACTCATAATTACCGTATTTACTTTTAACTGTGGTAAATAAAAGTAAAAAAGTTACTATTCACAAAAAATTATTTTCATCTTATTGAACCACATTTTACTTAATAATATCCACCGTGTCTCTCAGATTTTTGAAATTTCACTCACTGAAGCGGTAAATTTATGTTTTATGTGAATTTTTAAATTCTGCTATGTGGTGGGTAAAAGATGGTGAAAAGTTAAATAAAATTTTTATATATCTAAAATTATTATAAACTGACTCCAATGAATTACATTGAACTTATATAGTTATTATGTAAATTTTTTTAACAAAAATAAATTTAAATAAAATAAATAATTAGTTAAATAAAAATTTGTTTCTAAATTATAACTTTTTTTCACTATTCATAAACAATTGAAAGTTTTCAGAAAAAGACAAAAAAATCATCCTAAGCTAATTTTGATATTATAAATCCAAAAATGAAGTCCTTTTGAGAGATAAAATTTATAAATTTCAAAAATTGGTTATTACTATTCATACTGGATAGTTTTATTGGTCATAGTGTGTTATAATCTCAATGTTGCGTACAATGTAAGATATTACATTATTCAAAGGGAAATGTACCATGGAAGATTAGGTTGTTACATTCTACCCCCTTTTGTATATTGGGTCCTCATAATTTTTAAAATTGGGATTTGGAACATAATTTAAAGCCCCACATCGGAAAAAGTGTAAATAAAACTGTAACTTTAAAAAAATGAAAGATAAGTACAAAGGTCACCAAAGATAACCCATACTAGGATTACATGTATGAAAACATTGATATGTAAGATAAACTAAGTGTCATGTTTTGATGGAGAGGGGTAGAAAAAATGATCAAGAGAATGATAAAAATAAGAAAACCACAAACTTGTGATTGGATAAACATTCAATAGTTTCCCAATAGGAAAAGTAAACGGACAACATTTTTATGTTACATTTCATAAATATGGGGACTTTATGTATGAGATTGACCAAGAACATTAATAGATATACATACTTTTTAAGTAGATCTTAATTCTTTAATAAATTTATACTACTAACTCATTTTTTTAAACAATTAGTATTCCAGATAACTAGGTCACACGAGAAGTGATAGAATCAACTTCTAGGGAATCACATGATTCACAAAATATAAACTATTTATTTACCTTGTCTTTTTGGATTAATCAAAACCAAACTATTAGTTCATGATCAGATGATACCCCAAAAGGATATTCCTTTAGAGAAAGAAACATTAATCTTAATTTCTAAAATTAAACCAACAATACACCAATGTTATATAAATACCATTCAATAAAAAAATTTCATTAAAATACTTCAATATAATCCAATGTAATATTGAAACCCAAAACATAGAAGAATTTTGTTATGTAGTCTTCCATGTTAAATTGTATCTCCAAATGACATAGAATACTCTTAAAATCACATTTAAAAGTAATTAACCTAATCACATATTCTCTATTATAGGATAATCATTTTCATAAATAACCCAAATCACTATAAATCCACAATAAAAAATAGATAAAAATCCACCATTACTCCTTAAATGAGATCTCATTATATTCTATTTTCCTTTGGCATATAGTGTTCCCAACAAATAAAACATCTTCTAAAATTACATTTATCACTTAATCACCAAATAATTTTTCAATACTAATGATATTCATTTGATAAGACATAATATCAAAAATCAACATAATATTGATCAATAAAATCATTTAACAAAAAATAATTAGGCAAACTAACCTGGGACTTCTCATAGTCTAGTGGTAGGTAATAAATCCCAATCGCTCTCCGGTAGTGGTTTCGATTCCCACAGCTTTTTCTGACGAGATGGGTTGTCACACGGTCTGCATGTTGTCCCTATTCAAAAACTATATTTTATAAAATTACAAAAATGATATTAATTCATCAAAATAACCATAACATAATTTAACCACAAATGTTATCTCATACCTGGCATTTTCATCCGAAAATATAATAACTTGTAATTGCCTCCAATTCAAGGATCATATAAAACCAAATGGTTATTTACAACTATATCAACAAGAGAAAATATAATTCTCCAACCAATATCATTTTCACATGATAAATTGTAGGGTTACACATATAAGATAAAATTCATCCAATATAATATCAACAACAAAGAGAACTAATACCTTTAAACATTATTCCATCAATTTATTTCTACATAGGTTATTCCTTGACCAAGAGGTTATCCTATAGAATAGGCCACTGATTTGGGTGATGCCAAGTTCCCTTACATTCACGAAAAATGACCATAATTGGAATCATATGATCATTTTTATTTTCTTCCATATCACTCATCATTTTTCCTCGCCAATTATTAACTTCATTACCTTCATTCCCAGACAAAAATAATTTCTTTGTTCCATTGAGACACTTTCCTGGTTGTCTCCTTCCACATTTTTTGGCATGATGGGAATTGATATTTCTTCTCTCCATCTCTTATCATTCACTGCCTTTCTCTTCAATGTTGAGTCCGGGAGTTGGTTAATATATATATTATTGATCATTTTTTTGGAAAGCTTATTCAGCATGAAGACAATATCTATTACGAAAATCAACATTCCATTTCATTTCTCATTCCCACCATTATTCCCACCTTGTACATCATATTCAATATTACTATGACATCTTTGGAATCTAGTAATTATATAAAACCGGAAAACATTATTTGAGAAAGAATAGTCACAAAATTATTTAAACAATATCATCACACCTTATTTTCAATAAAAACACTCGAGTATTAACCAAGGTTAATTATTACCATCTTATATTAAAATCCACTAAATTGGTTTTTAATGAAAATTTAAATTATCTTAAGCATATCCCCTGGGTGTGTCGTACCCAAGAGTGTAGCAAGGCCCGTTGTCGTACACCAGTTCCTGTTCGAGTTAAGCTCAAAGTGGTTTTTTTGGGTTTTACCCCTAGGTACATCTTTGCCAGAGCCACCTCTACCTTCTCATATCTAGATAGGTATTTATTTCTTGGAAAAATAACAAAATCTCTGCAATACCAAAATTTTCGGAAGTTCTTCTATACTTCCTCATAGTCTATATTAGAGATATATCCTCTAATAAGATTTTATCTAAATCTAGTTTCCAAGGTTTGTAGTAAACTTCATCTGATACCAACTATAATTCCCCGACCCCAGATACCCACAGTCAGTGCATTATTACATTACATTGTCATGATACAAGGAAATCATTTCCCGAAATACAGATCAGATTAGTATCGTTGGAAAAACTAGATACATTCATAAGGTCAACATTACAACTTATAGAGAAAACAACACTAAATTATTCCATTAGAAATATCCAAGCATACTAGATTATGCCATCAAGTCACTCATAACTAACGTTTTCATATCCTAGGAAAATGAAACATAAGAAAGGGGTGAGCTCAAATACCTAGTAAGAGTAAGCAATATATCGGAAGATTAAAAAATAGTGTGCATGGTGAATACTTGAAAACACATGCCTTTACAAATAATTAACATGAACACTTTATGGCAGGAATATGAGAAGAGTAAGTAATAACATAATAAAACATAGTCCTGGGTATTCTACTAGTCGAATAACCACATGAAATATCAGTAGCTAATCTCATAATGATGGAATGAATAATGATGTAAATCATGACCACATAGTCAAGGCCTTGTGCCAAGACTACAAATAAGATTTTGTCAAGGCCTTGTGCCAAGACACTATTTTGACTAACAAGACCTACCGATACATCGAGGATCTATATCAGGCTCCACCCGTCACTTACTAAGTCCAATGCATTCCCTATATTAAGAGGATTAAACATAACATAGATATTCATATTAAACTAGTATACGAAATGTAAATACTTTAATAGTAATCCATGAATGGTTTAAAAATAGCACATCCACAGTCAAACAAAACTCATTAAATACAATATAGAAGATTGTATTATAATATATTAAACTCAATCGAGAATAATTAAGGATATTGACATAGATGAAAATAATAATCAAAACTATTCGAGAGAAGTATCCACCTTTTTCTAGAAAAAATATAAAGTATCACTATTTATCAAGAAGCTGTTTAAAATAGATTTTTGAATCAAAGTGTCCCATAAAAGTTTGAAACTTTTAAAATGAATTTTAATTTTAAAACATTATTCGTCCATAAAATTAAAAAATTAAAAACATTTTTAAAACATGTACATTATTGAGAAATATTTAGAATAATAAAACTGTAAAAAAATTAAAATGATATAATAGATAGAGTTCCTAACAAAAATATAGAGAGACTTGAATAAAAATAATTGAGGTAGTAAAATATTTATAATATCATGAGAATAAAGGGATCAATGATATACTATGTCAAAGTACATTATATAAACCATATATAAGTGATTTGGTGTATAACAACAAAGTAGTCTCTATGGAAGTTAAATTCAGATGAAATCTATTCTAAAGACTGTATCCTTAGGGTAAGGATAAATTAATGACATAATTTTTTGTGAAAATTTTAAATACACTCAATATGATTGGATATTTATTGTAAATCAATCAAAGGACATTCACACAGATTCCTGTAAAAACAACACCAATGAATTGGATGTTAAACTCTATAAATGGAGATTGAGTTGAAATTACTCTTATCAAGTTCATATCGATGACTTGATAATTTTTCAATGGAGTGACTATGTGTATCAAAAGTATATCCACAGAAAAGGGAGTGGAAATTATGACATACGAAAATTAATAGTGATCCCTTACATAATCATGGGGTAAAATATTCAATGAATTATGCGTAAAGCCGAATGAGTGGAAATTGAAATTTAGAATTCTCTTATCGATTTGGTAACTTATGAAACATAGACCCATGAAAGTAGCATCATAAAATTATGATGTAAATATCAATAAATTAATGTATATTACACAATGAATACAATCATGGACTGTACACACACCACATGAAATAAATAAGTGGTGAACAATGGAAATATCACAGAATTAAAAGTGAGATATGAAACCCCATACATTGTACATTTTCCTTGGATGAGGGTAGGTTAACCTCAAGTATAATTGTCAAATAATTGTTATAAAATTATACACGACTCATTTAAATTAATATGATATCATATATGATCTTTTAACATTGCTTTGTTAATAATATCTTAGTATTATTGTCGTTTCGGGTGTTAAAAGATTCATTTTCATTTATAATCTTTATTATGTGAGCCTTTTTTGTTATGGATGGGATGTATATTATTCATATACATAGTTATATCAAGTCTCTAAACATTATCTTTAATTATCAAATGAAAATTAATCTTCAATGGATACTATGGGGAATGAATCTCATCATGTTCGTGGAGACGGTAATCTGTACGTACGCATGAGGGACAATATCATTCTTTTGATATTAAAAAAAATATAATTTGATGGTATATAATATATCACTAGTGCAGAAAATGGTTTTAACGTCACCATTTTTGACGTCGGTTATATATACCTGATGTGAAAATATGTGATATGTGGTTTTTTACGTCGAATATTTTATAACCGACATACAAAATATTGAGAGGAATTTTTTTAAATCGGTTATTAATAAACCAATGTAGAACAACCAACGTGTGGCATTTTTCCAGTAGGTTATTTGATAACTGACATAAAAAATGAGGTATCTAATGGATTGTTTACATCGTTTATAAAATAACCGATGTAAAAAAGGTAGCATCTGAGGACTTTATGACATTAGTTATTTGATAACCGACATAAAAAACCAACCCGCATTATTTTTTACATAGGTTATATTATAACGGACGTAAAAACTGTGGTTTCTGATGTGTGTTTTACCTTATTTATAGAATAAACAATGTGAAAAACCAACATGTTGCTTTTTTTTACGTCGATTATAAAATAACCGACATAAAAAATGTGATATATGATACATTTATAACCTCATTTATTATAATAACTGACGTTATAAATGTAATAAAAAATATTTTCTAACATTTTTTATTAAATAAAAAATGTTATAAAACATTTAAAAAATTTATCACGCCCCTTGGATTATCATTTTTTATTTTTCGATCAAAAAACCTGCGACTCTTCTCCCTCACGCAAAAAACATAGAATCGAATCTTTGATCTCGTTTCATTAAACTCATTTTTCCATCATCGTTTATCATCTATACTCTCTTGGGATCTATCATCTCCACTCGCAACACTCAAGTAAGCCTCCCAAGACATTATTTCGTTTGTTATTTTTCCCGGATATTCTATATTTACATTATGTGATTTTTTTGTTTAAACTATGTAAGATTCTTCGATTTAAAACCATCTAACATCGTTTTCTCACAATCACCTTATTTATTATCACCATATCTATTAAAGAGACTGGAAATATTCAAGTATTCCTCAAAAACTTCTATTTCGTTTGTTTTTGTTTCGTGGATTCCCTACATTTATGGTAATATTTGTTGTCATTGACAACTAATGATCTCATTCACCTATATTACTGCAATTTATATCTAAACCATTGTGATACACCCATTCCATGTACCAGTGTGATTTATTTTATTTGTATATATGGTTTTTCATCGTGTAATGTTAGTTTTGGATCCTTGGTTGTTTCTATTTTGGGTATCACTTTTTATTATTCCATAAACTATTTACGTTGCTTATTTTCATGGACTATTATAAGTCTTCATATGATATTAAAACTTGATTCATTGAACAATAGAGAATTTTAGGCTAGTATGAGATATAGATCATGGTTCTCATTTTTATTAATGGCATGATACCAAAACTAGTAGCTTGAGGTTAAAATCCCGAGATATTCCAAAACTAGTAGCTTGATTTTAATATCCCACGGTTCTGGGGGGCCGTCCAGAGGGTTGGGGGCTGTCCAGGGTGTCCATGGAGATTTGGGGGGGGGGGTAGTCCAGGGGGTGTGGGGGGGGGGGGGGCGGGGGGGGGGTTCCAAGTTGGTAGGGGTGTCGAAGGGGGTGGGGGGCTATCCAAGGGGGTGGGTGGGGGCTTTCTAATGTGGTGGGGGCCTGTCCAGAGGGTTTGGGGTGTTTTCTGGGGGTGGGGGGATGTCCAGAGGGTTGGGGGTGTCCAAGGGTGTAGGGGTTGGGGGTTGTGTCCAGGAGGCGTGGGGGTGTCCAAGGGGGTGGGGGTGGTGTCAAGAGGGGAGGAGGGTTGTCCAGGGGGTGGGGGGATTTCCTGAGGGGAGGGAGGATGTCCGAGGGGGTGGTGATGTCCATGGGGTGTTCAAGGGGGTGGGGGTGGTGTCTCGAGGGCTCAAGGGGGATGTCCAAAGGGTTTTTTTTGGGGGGTGTCCAAGGTTTCCCTGGAGGAGATGGGGGGTAGTCCAAGGGTGTTGGGAGGGTCCAAGGGTTTTGGGGTGTCTAAAGGTGTGGGAGGTTGTCCAAGGGGGTGGGGGCCTGTCCAGAGTGTTTGCGGGTTTTCTAGGTGGGGGGCTGTCGAGAGGGTTTTGGGAGTCCAGGGGGGGTGTCCAAGGGGGTAGGAGGTGGGTGGTGGTGTCAAAGAGGGGTGGGGTGACTAGGAGGGGTGGGGGTGTCCACGGGGGTGGGGGGGCTGTCTAGCATGGTGGGGGTGGTGTCCAGCGTGGTGAGTGGTGTCCAAGGGTGTGGTAGTGTCCAGGGGGTGTCTAAAGGGGTGGGGGTGGTGTCTAGGGGGTGGGGGCTTTCCAAAGGGGTGGAGGTGTCCAGGTGGTGTCCAAGGGGGAGGGGGTGGTGTCCAGGTGGTGGGGGGGGTCTTTCCAGAGGTGGTGGTGGTGTCCAGGGGGTTTCCAAGGGGTGGGGGTGGTGTCTAGGGGGTGGGGACCTATGGAGAGAGTTTGGGGGTTGTTCGGGGGGGGGGGGGGGGTTGTCCAGAGGGTTGGGGGTGTCCAAGGGGGTAGGAGGTGGGTGGTGGTGTCCAGGAGGGGTGCGGGTGTCTAGGAGTGGTGGGGGTGTCCACAGGGTGTGGGGGTGTCTAAGGGTGGGATGGTGTCCTGAGGGGTGGGGGCTGTCCAAGGGTGTGGTGGTGTCAAGGGGTTTTCCATGGAGGTGGGGGGTGGGTGGTGTCCAGGGTGGTTGTCCAAGGGGTGGTGGTGTCCAGGTGGTGGGGGTGTCCAAGAGGGTGGCGGTGTCCAAGGGGTGTCCAAGGGGGTGGGGGTGGTGTCCAGGTGGTGGGGGCCTGTCCAGAGGGTTTGGGGGTTGTCCTAGGGGGGCTATCCAGAGGGTTGGGGGTGTCCTTGGGGGTAGGAGGTGGGTCATGGTGTCTAGGAGGGGTGGGGGTGTCCAAGAGGGGTGGTGGTGTCCAAGGGGGTGGGTTGGGGGTGTCCAGGGGTGGGGGGAGGTGTCCTGAGGGGTGGGGGCTATCCAAGGCTGTGGTGGTGTCCATGGGGTGTCCAAGGGGGTGGGGGTGGTGTCCAGGGGGTGGGGGGTGTCCAAGGGGGTGGTGGTGTCCAGGGGGTGTCCAAGGGTGTGGGGGTGGTGTCCATGGGGGGCTGTCCAAGGGGGTGGTGGTGTTCAGGGGTGTCCAAGGGGGTGGGGGTGGTGTCCAGTTGGTGGGGTCCTGTACAGAGGGATCGGTGGTTGTCCAGGGGGGTTGTCTAGAGGCTTGGGGGTGTCTAGGGGGTGTCCAATGGGGTAGGAGGTCAGGGGTGGTGTGTCCAAGGGTGTGGGGGGGGGAGCTGTCATGTGGGTGGTGTCTTGAGGGGTGGGGGGTGTACAAGGATGTGTTGGTGTCCAGGGGGTGTCCAAGGGGGTGGGGGTCTATCCAAGGGGGTGGTGGGGTCCAATGGGTGTCCAAGGGGGTGGGGGATAACTGTCCAGGGGGGTGGCGGGATGTCCAAGTTGGTGGTGGAGTCCAGGGGGTGTCCAAGGGAGTGGGGGATAAGTGTCAGTTGGGATTGACTATTGTATCATGGTTTGTGAGATTATGACATGATGATTGTGTTGTTTCATGGATATTAGTGTTCTAATATGATTCTATTTCGTTATATATATTTTGACCAGTCATTGACTATGAGAAAATTATGGGTTATGGGGGAGACCATGTCGTGGTTTTCAAATATGTGTAGTTATCCTGACCCCATTGTGCCATGATGATTGGCTATACATTGTGATTTTCTCCATCAGATATTTTATTTTAAATTTGATATGATTCTCATGTTTACTCCATTTTATCCAATTTTCTATCAAATATTAGAGGCCCCATTGTTTTCTTTGGTTCCATGGAATTTAAAACTATTAAATCTAACTATATTTTCTTTTTAAAATCATATTCAAGCATATTTTTTTAAATACACATAGATTTGTTTTATATTTCAAAAAAATTTACATCCTAATTAGGTTTTTTTCATATAATCATATATTTGTATTATCTTAGAAATATGTATAATTTTGATATTTTTTATAGGTAATAATGAGTTAATGTTGGATTACGGCACATCGAATGATCAATGAATATGAGGAAGGTGTTGATTCCTTTTTTGAATTTTCTAAACGAAATGTTCCAAGTGGTGACATTTTTTATGTCCATGCCTGAATTGTTTGAATATGATGAATTTGAAAAGTATAGAGATAAAAGATCATCTGATTTGACATGGTTTTAATCTGAGTTACAGTCCTCGGATTTGGCATGGTGAAACTGGACAGAATGTCACTGATGATGATGATTTGTAAGATGGTAACTCTGATGGAACTAATGAAATGATTCGCGATATTGCAGCAGAACAAATTGATATAGAACCGTCATTTGCACGTCTATATGGTGATGCTGAAAAACTATAATATCCTGGTTGTACAGATTTTACGGTTTTTTCGGCGGTCTGAACGTTGATTAAACTGAAGGCAAAACATGGATGGATTTAAAAAAGTTATACAAAGCTTCTATAATTGATGAAATTAATTCTTCCAAAAGATAACGAACGTACAGATTCACATTATAAGGCAATGAAAATTGTATTCCTGTTGGGATTGGGATACAATAAAATACATGCCTGTCTAAATGACTGTATGATATATATGAAGGAATATGAATTTCTAGTAGAGTGTCCTAAATGTGGGACATCATAGTATAAGGTGAAAGAAAAATCACAGGATGATGTTGAGATTACAAATATCCCGCCAAAAGTATTTTTGCTATCTTCCTATAATTCATCATTTCAAACATTTATTTTCTAAATCACATGATGAAAAAAGGTTATGATGGCATGCTGATGAGCAATTATGTGATTGAGAAATACATCATCCAGTTGATTGTCCACAATGGAAGAAAATTTATGAGCAGTATAATACATTTCGAAATGAAATTAGAAATCTCAGACTAGGGTTCTGCACAGATGGAATGAATCTATACCGAACCCACAGGAGCACACATAGTTCATGGCCTGTTTTATTGGTAATTTACAACCTCTCTCCTGAGTTTTTTATGAAGTTCAAATATTTCATGTTGATTATAATGATATCTAGTTCGAAGAAAAACATCAATGATATTGATGTTTACTTGTCACTATTGATTTATTATTTGAATCTTTTATGGTTGGATGGTATTAGGGTGTATGATTCTTATAAAATGGAACATTTTCAACTGCATGCAGTGCTTTTGTTCACTATAAATGACATCCCAGCATATGGAAATTTGTCTAGATACAGTGTTAATGGGCATAATGCATGTCCAATTTGCGAACAACAGACGTCATATAGTCAATTTCATCATGGGAGGACAATAGTGTACATGGGTCATCGAAAGCTTTTGCATATGGATCACTCTAAAAGAAGACTAAAAAATACATTCAATGGATCCCAAGAATTTGATATTTCACCAAAACCTTTATCCCCTAATCTGTATTTTGAGAGGGTGAAAATCTTTGATGTGACATTGGGAAAGACAAATAAATATGGTAATGATAGGAATATTTGGAAGAAAAGGTCAATATTTTTTGAGCTACCATATTGGAGATATCATGATGTTAAACATAATATTGATGTCATGCACATGGATAAGAATATCTGTGATTGTTTTTTTGGAAGATTTTTAGATAATAAACGAAACATAAAATATGGGTTGAATGCAATATTATACTTACTATCAATGGGAATATGTTTGGAGTTAGCTCCCACTCTTAATGGAAGATGAACATTTCTTCCCCCGGCTTGTCATACATTATCGAAGATGGAGAAAATTAGCTTTTGTCAATGTCTTCGTGATATCAATGTGCCTCAAGGTTATTCTTCAAATGTAAAACTTTTTTTCTCATTTAAGGACTTGAAGTTGATATGTATGAAATCTCATGATTGTCACATCATGATGCAAAAACGTCTACCAGTTTCATTGCATAGAATATTTCCCATTCATGTCAGTAATACTATAATGATGTTTTTCTATTTTTTCAATTCAATTTGTAATAAGTAGATTGATGTGAATGCTTTGAAAATTTTGGAAAAGAATTCATTTTTTATACGTAGTCAATTTAAAATGTATTTTCCTCTATATTTTTTTTATATAATGGTGCAATTAATGATTCATCTGGTTTGAGAAATAAATCTTTCTGGACTTGTATATCTTTTTTGGATGTATCCTTTTGAAAGGTATGTGAAAATATTGAAGGGGAATGTTAAGAATCCATATATAACTGAAGCCTCCATTATTTAAAAGTATATTTCTGAGGAGGTTGTAGTTTTTTTACGAGCTACTTGGATGCGGTGCAGCACATAAGTTTGCTTCTATCTCGCCATGAACGAGTTAATAATGAGGGAATGGGGATTCATGACTTGAAAGTCAAATTGTTTTCAGCAAAACAGATGAAGAATGTAGAATCATACATATTGAATAACATAGATAATGCTCAATCATATGTCACATAGCATATTAATGAGTTGAAACAATGTCATCCAATGAAGAAAGAAATGTGGATTTTGAATGAGCACAACAAAACATATTTTTCATGGTTTAAAAAGACCTTTCTTGGTAGATCAGATGTATCGTAGAAATTAAAATGGATAATGGGTGGTCCATGATTAAATGTGATATCATGGTCCATTTATGACGTTAATGGCTATAAATTTCATATGAAATTCTCATGAAAACAGAAGTACAGTTCAGAATAGTTGTGTATTGGTGTTTGAAGATGCAATCCATTTTTTGAGTGCTATGGGAAAAAACCCATTTTCTGCATCAAGTGAATATTATTGAGTGATTGAAGACATATGGGAGGTTGATTACATTAAAATTAATGTTCAGGTTTTTTAACTATAAATGGTTTATTGGTAACAATAGTGTCAGACACGATGAATTTGGAATGACACTTGTTAATAAGAATAGATTGGAAGACACAACTGATTCTTTTATAATGGAAACACATGAAAAAATTATTTTCTATGTAGTAGATCGATCAGATATGAAGTGGGCTGTTTTTTTAAAAAGGGAAAAACAATATGTTGGTGAGGAGAACATGATGAGGATGCTGATTTATTGGGAGATCCATACTTCAATGGAAATATTATCAGAACATAATTATGAGCATGTTGAAGACAGGGTTTGTTCCATAAGGAGCGATCATGATGAAGGAATTTGGGAAAACAATCCATTTTTACATTCCGAAAATTACATGGAACATTTGTTTATTTATTGTTTACATTTATTTTTTCATAAAAATTTAGATAATGTATGTTTATTATTTATTAAAACATGAATTAAAACAAAATATGTATAAGTTTTTAATTTGTTTAAGTTATTTTAGTTTACTTTATCATGTTTACCATTACAAAAATTATATATTTAATATTTTTTTTAGTAACAATTACATTACCATGTTTTCCAGTTATACCAGGATTACCCAAGATTACCATGTTTACCATCTTGACCATCTTTACCATTTTTTTAACATGATTTCCATATTAACAATGTTTTCTATTATGTAACATTGTAAAATTTTCAATTTTATGATTAAAGTTTTATTAAAATATTTGAATTTCTATATTTTTTAACCAATGTTTGTTTTTTTTTGAGTGATAATGACAGATCAATTAGTTGATCATCCAGATGATTCTGGAGATGAGCATATTGGTCATACCTCTAGGTACGAACATTCACATGCTCCTCTTGATGTTCCCCAATATTCCTCATGAGCTCTTATTACAACAAAGAGTTTAAGAGTTGGTAAAAGTGGGTGCACACATTTACCAAAATTATCACTTTCCTGTACACCAGATTAGAGGAGACTCATTGAGTTTGATGAACATGATATTCCAAGAGGTCTAAATGCAAAAGATTTTAAGTTTTTTTTATCAACTATGGGTAAGAGCAAAGGAAGTATTTTTTATGATGACTAGAGAAGTTTTGATAAAGCAATAATCTCTCAGTAGTGGGAGATGATTTTGGTAAGATATTTTTCTAATGTTTTCTTATTCTTTAAATGTTTCTAGTATATATAATATGTTTATCCTCTTCATTATCTTATGAAATTTGATATTTTTAACACTGGATGAGTCAATAAGAAATGCTTATTGATGGCTGCCAGGAGATGGAGGGATTTCAAATCAACCCTCTCATCTGATTTCATTTTTGGTCATAGGACTCATGAAAATTCAAGTTGTATATATCCTTTTATAGACAAAGACACATGGAGAATGTTTTATGAATATAGAAGAAAAGTGTCATTTTTGGTAAGGGCAATGTAAACTATTATAATCATTATTATATAAATGATCATATTAATGTTTTGCTAATGATTTATAATTCTTAATTTACAGAAAACAAGGAAATATCATCAGAAGATCCAATCTAAAAATGTATACCCTCATAGTTTATCTCGGGGAGGGTATTCATTTTTGGAAGAACAAATTATGGGTGAAAATTTACGAAACTAAGGGCTGAGTCTTCAAGATCTAGAGTGGTGTCCCTGCTATCCCCTCCATCTAGATATGAAAAATGGAAGAGAGCTTAGATGGGAACAAAAGGGAAATATCATTTAGAAAAATTGAGAATCATAGTAGATAGGATTGTATGATATCTATTTTATTTATTTAAATTAACTATTTTAATCATATAATTTCAATCATTACATAAATTTTCAATTAATTAATATAGGAATCTGCTAAGGAGAAGAGCTCATAGGGGGTATTTACAACTGTTGGGAGGCAAGTTAATTTATTTGCAGCATTGGGAAAGCCTAAACATCCTTGTCGTGTATGAGGATATCCGGCAGCTGTATCGGTAAGAATAGTGTGGCCACGTTCTTCAACTTCTATCATTGAAGGTTTTTATAAAAAAAATTGAATCCTTGGAGGCTGAAGTTCATAATATTAATGCGACAATGGAGGAAAATATTAGAGTGTTAATATAGTATATGTTTTCAGACATGAAAAGACAATTTCAGACTGCATCTCCCACTCCTCCACCTCCCCCTACAGACCCCATTATTTATCCTCCACCTCCGCTAGTAGCTCCCACTCCCCAACCTCAGCCTACGAAACCCATTTTTATACTACTCTTCCACCACAACTTCTTATTTATTGCGAGTTGTATGTTTATGATCCTCAACATCATATAGTTTCATGTGGGTTGGTATATTGTATAGGAGATACATTTCATCATCAACAATTAGAGGTAGAGAATCATAGGGTCACTGTATAGGATATTATATATAGATCAGCTCGAGTACCATTACCTACTAATGTGTTGATGAAAGTTGGACATAGTATCAGCCATTTTTTAATTTTTCCATCCAGACATCTTCGACTCATTACCATAGAGGTATGTATGTTATATCTTCTTTTTTATTTTTTATTAAATTTGTTTTATCATTTGAAAACTAATATATTTTTCTATTTATTTTTACAGGAATACTTCAATCATAAAGAAATATTGTATAGACAACAACGAAGACAAATGGCTATGACATCAGATAAGATTCTAGTAGTCTTGAAAGATTTTCAATATATTCAAATTTGGTGGCGGGTCATTATGATTTTCCAATGGAATCTCATGTTTGTGGACGTGCAATAACAGTGGGGATTTTTGAAAACTGATATCATGGAGCTTGTAACTGGAGATAAGTTGGGCGTCAACGTGGTGAAAATTGTTTCCATGTAAGTCTGAACACCTTTTCCCTACATTATATTCATTAAAAATGTATACATAAGTCTATTTTGTATTAGTTATATTCATAACATATGTGAGAATAATGAGCGGACAGATGTATATGGATTCATGGACCTACAAATGATTTCCCATGAAGCATGTACATTGGATGAGTAACAAAGAATTATTTATATTGCTGAAAGACATGAACAGGATATAGTTACAAAATGTTGGATGATGACTTTTTTTTGAGAGGTATGAAACACATCTCTATCAAAGAGTTCATTATCTTTTAACATAAAAAATCACAAACCTTAAATTTTCATTTATCAGTGATCATTGAATGTTAGGTTTTTTTTCCCACGGAAGAAAACACTTTATTGGATATGCTCTATACATGGTGATGTGTGGTAAAGTTTTGTGAAAATGTTGGAAAAGTAACATTAAATTTCTCAATTGTTTTATATATTATAATGAATTTTAAAATTACCACATTCATATTATTCTTCAATAGGCAATGGGTCTAATTTAAAAAAACACAATGAAAATGAGTGTTAAGATCAAATATGTAAATTTCAAGTTATATATCCATTTATAAATTATAATTTTTGATTTATTACATAAAAATAATATATTGAATTTACACTCATTCAAAAAGAACTGTCATGAACAACAAGGAGTCTTCGAATGTGGATATTATATGTTATGATTTATGTATGAAATAATAACAACTGGGAAAGTTGTGAACTTTGACCATGTAAGATTTCCTTTTAAACTTTTCCATAATATTTCAATTTGATTTATTCATTATACATGTTAACTACTATCCTTTAAATTTGTATCTATTTGATGACCCTCAACACTATACTCCTCAAGACATAAAACACTTACAAGTGGAATGGTCAAATTATTTTACAGGTTTGATTGAATTATTGTTGTTTGTAGTGTAAAATGTAATTTTGAATATTGTCATTCTAATTGTGTAGTTGGTAGTTGTTTAGGTTAGATCTAGTTTTTTTTTTGAAGTTTACAGTGGTTTTGAATGTTAGATATGTGAATGTTTAATTTTTCTCTACTTCTTGTTTTTTTCTACATCTTATGGTTTTTCAGGTATGGATTCTGGTCTGGGGGAGGGGTTCCAAGGGTGTGGGGGTTTTTTAGTGGGGTGTTGGGTGTCTAGCGGTGTGGGAGGGCTATCTAATGGGGTGGGGGGTCCTGGGTGTCCATGAGAGTGGGGTCATTCCAAGGGGTTGAAGCATTTCCAGGAGGGTGGAAGTTTTGTCTAAGAGAGTGGGAGGCTATCCAGAGGGTGTCCTAGGGTTGGGGGGAGTCCTGTGGGGTGCGGGGGGTTTCCATGGGTGTGGGAGGGCTGTCTAGTGGGGTGGGGGGTCCAGGGGGTCCATGGTGATGGGGGGGAGTCCAGGGTGGTGGGAGAGGAGGCACCACAATCCCTTGTGGGGTTGAACGCCATTGGAAGGTACTCATCACTCCCACAAGTGAAACATTTTGAGAGATCACGCTTCACATGTGGGAGTGATGAGTACCTTCCAGCAGCTTTCCCCCAGAGGGGGTGTCTAGGAGGGTGTCCAGGAGGGTGGGGGTGTTCAGGGGGTGTCCATTAGGGTTGGGGGGAAATCCTGGGGGTTGGGGGTAGTCTAGGTGTGTGGGGGTGTCCAGGAGGGTGGGGGAAGTCCTGGGGGTGGGGGGAAGTCAAGGGGTGTTGGGGGGTGTCCAAGAGGGTGGGGGTTTTCCAGGGGTGTTGGGGGCTGTCTAAGGGGTTGGGGGGGTCCAGGCTTGTGGGGGGTGTCCAAGGGTGGGTGGGGGAATTACAGTGGGTTGAGGGGGTTGTGGTCTATTTTTGGAAACTTTTTGGTCTTTTTTAGGGGTGTGGGAGGGCTGTCTAGGGATGTGGGAGTGATGTCCAGGGGGTGGGGGGTATACAGGAGGGTGGGGGGATGTCCAGGGGTGGTGGAGGTATATAGGGGGTGGGGGTGTCCAGGGGTGTGGTGGGGGAAGTCCAGTGGGGTGAGGGGATTTTGGTATGTTTTTGGTAACTTTTTGGTCTGTTTCAAGGGTGTGGGAGGGCTGTCCAGGGGTGTGAGAGTGATGTCCATGGGGGTATACAGGAGGGTGGGGTGTTGCCCAGGGGTGTGGGGGCTATCCAGGGGTTGATTGGGATGTCCAGGGGTGTGGGGGGTTGTCCAGGGGGTCGGGAGCAGTCCAGGGGTGTGGGGGTGTCCAGGGGTGTGGTGGGGGCTATCCAGTGGGGTGAGGGGGGCTAACCATGGGGTGGTGGGGAAGTCCAGGAAGGTGGGGGGGGGGGGGGGGGTTGTCCAGGGTTGTGGGGGGCTGTCCATGGGGTGGGGGTAGTCACGGGGTTTGGGGGGTGTCCAGGGGTGTGGGGGCTGCCTAGGGGTGGTGGGGAAGTCCAGGGGTAGGGGTGTCCATGGGTGTTGGGGGTTGTCCAGGGGGTGGGGGTTGGGGTGGGGGAAGTCCAGGGTTGGGGGTGGTTTCCAGGGGTGTGGTGGGGGCTGTCCATTGGGGTGAAGGGGTTATGGTATATTTTTGGTAACTTTTTGGTCTATTTTAGGGGTGTGGGACTACTGTCCAGAGGGTGGGGGTATACATGATGGTGTGGGAATGTCCAGGGGTGGTGGTGATGTCCAGGGTGGGGGTGTCTAGGGGTGTGGTGGGGGCAGTCTAGTGGGGTGAGGGGGTTCTGGTCTATTTTTTGGTAAATTGTTTGTATGTTTTAGGGGTTTGGTATGGCTTTCCAGGGTTGTGGGAGTGTTTTCCAGGGGGTAGGGGGTATAAATGAGGGTGGGGGTTGTACATGGGGGTGGGGGTTGTCCAAGAGATGGTGGGGATGTCCAAGGGTGTTTGGGGCTGCCCATGGGGTGGGGGGGCAGTCCAGCAGGGTGGGGTTGTCCAGGGGTGTGGTGGGGGCTATCCAGTGCGGTGAGGGGGGTTGTCCAGGAGTGTAGTGGGGGACGTCTTGTTGGGTGTGGGGGGTTGTCCAGGGGGTAGTGGGGGCTGTCCAGTAGGGTATCTTTTAAATGTAATCAATGTAAATGCTTAATTTTGATTTGGTTCTTGTTTTGGTCTAATTTTGTTTTTCTAGTACGAATTCTTGGTTTGGTTTTCGGTTGTTTCTAGGGAGAGCAGATGACTAAATTCTATTTTTAAAAGAATTGGTTTTCCACATCGGTTATTTTATAACCGACATGGTAAAGGAATGGGGAAGGGTTTATGACATCGTTTATTTGAATTAACCGATGAGATAAACACCTGTGGAATTTTTTTTCCTGTCCGTTAATTAATAAAAGATGTGATAAAGGCCTAGCAATTTCTTTATCACATCTGTTATTATATAACCGATGTGATAAACAATTTCCTAGGGGTTCATCACAGTAGTTATTTAATAACCGACATGATAAACACCCCCTCACTGGTTTATCACGTCTGTTATATCATAACCGGCGTGATAAACCCTCCCCCTAGGTTTTCACGTCAGTTATTTAATAATCAACGTGATAATCACCCCCCCCCTGCACTGGTTTATCACATCGGTTATATAATAACCAACGTGATAAACCCTCCCCCCTATTTTTTCACATCAGTTATTTAATAACCGACGTGATAAACACCCCCTGAACCAGTTTATCAAGTTGGTTATATAATAATCAATTTGATAAACCCTACCCCCTAGTTTTTCATGTCCTTTATTTAATAACCGACGTGATAAACACTGCGCTATTATGTTTTTTACGTCGGTTTTTAAATAACCGACGTAAAAACAATATTTATTACGTCGTCCGTTTTAACGTCGGCTAAAAACCGACGTAAAAAATAAAAAATAAACGACGTAAAAAATATTTTTTGCACTAGGGTTTTCAGAATCATTATCATGTTATATTTATTATTTACATCAATTACTCATCATTATTATACCCATCCAAATAACAATGTATTTAATAACAATTACACCACGAAATGGAGACGCTAAGCCATACGTACACACATATGGTGACATGTAATTCAAAGGATGGATAGAATAATGAATATGGTTGTACCATATTTATAATAATATCACAGAAGATACTTGAATTATTATTTTACAATGGAAACAACAATAAAAGAGAAAGTGGAATAATAAAGGAACTTTGAAAAAGGTGATGAAATATTTACCTATTCTTCGGGTTCTTCCTTTTGATTTGATCAAAAGGACTCAATAGGATGGATTTATAACTAAATGAGGTTGTCTAGGATGAATGGAGGACAATTGAGAGGGTATTTGGGAAGGGTTTTGTCGAGCCAAATGACATTGAAGGTGCGAATTAGAGAGAAGGCCGAGGGCCCTTTTATAAGAGGGGTGATGGGAACCTTTTGAAAAAGTAGAAATATTATTTTATAATAAAATATTTTTTAGTTTCTAATATTTCCAAATGAGATTATTTTTGTGGATAATGATGTTATGGGTTGAAAAATACTCAACCAATAGGTTTTAGATTGGTTTGGCTCACTATATTAACTTTATCTTTTATATTTAACTCTTAGTAAAATAGTTAGACATTTACCATGTATCTTTGTATTTTTATATTATATGGTTAATTAACATAATTTATACTTCCAAGAGAACCCAAAGTACTTTATTAATGATACAAATATCATTATATATATATCTTTTTTATGATCCTTAGAATTTTAGGAATATAATATCAACTAATAATATAATATTTGTTCTAAATTTTCTTTTATTTCAATTTTGACACTATTTGGTATTTTGTTTTTTCTAAATTTATAATAGAATTAGTACTTCTAAAAAAATTCATTTAATCAACCCTAACATGTATTATTAACCTATTAAATTATTTTAATTCATGAATAGTCTAAAATTAAATTTATATGGTTATTTATATTATCAATTATTTTAATTTTTCATTAATTTAGTATTTACTGCAGTATCACTGTGTCATAAATAAATATAACTATATAATGTCTAAAAATTATAAATAAAATACCATTAAGTAAGTAATATTTTCATCTTTCTAACTAATATTTATAGTCGAATTTATCTTATGTATAACCCTATATTAAAAAAGTTTATTTATTAAACGTTGATTTTAACTCTTTTAACTCTTATTTAAATAAAACTATAATAAATGAATTAATCTAATCCAAGTGGACCTAAAGGATCATATTTTGTTCCTATGGTTGTTTTTGGTCGAACTACATAAGAAAATATAATTAACACATGTTTTAGGGTAATAATAATACCATTTTTACCCTTAATTACTCTATTTACTTTTAACCGTGGTAAATAAACTTAAAAAGTTACTATTCACCAAGAATTATTTTCATCTTATTGAACAACATTTTACATACTCATATCAACTATATTTCTTGGGTTTTTGAAATTCCACTCACAGAAGTTGTAAAATTATGTTTTATGGAAATTTGTATATTCTCCTTGGAGGTGGGTTAAAGATGGTGAAAAGTTTAGTAAAATTTTGGTATATTAAATATATTATAATCTAACTCCAATGAATTAAATTGAACTTATATAGGTATTATGTACCTATTATGACCTTAAATAAATATAATGAAAATAAATATTTATTTTAAAAAAATTCGGTTTTAAACTATAACTCAGTGTTTTTCAGTATTCATCAAAAATTGAATGCTTCCAGAAAATTATGAAAAATACACCTTAAGCTACTTTTTATATTAAAAATAAAAAAATGAAGTCCATTTGTAATTATAAAATTTATAATATTTCAAAAAGTGGGTATTACTATTCATAGTGACTAATTTTATTGGTTGTGGTTTGTTAAAATCTCGATGTTGCATACAATGCAAGCTATTACATTATTCAAAGGGAAATGTACCATGGAAGCTTGGGGTGTTACATATACACTAGATTAGTTTTGGAATCGAAATACATAAATCCATACTTGTAAAATAGTTAACAATATTTGAACAGTTTATGGATATAATCCATAATAAAAAAATGTTTTCTTTGAGGAAGTATATACTCAAAAAACCATCATTATGATTTTTAACGAAAATGAAAATTATCCTAAGAATATCCTCCGGGAGTTTCGTAACCAAGAGTGTAGCAAGGCTCATTGTCATGCAACATTTCTTGTTTGTATCTAGTTCCAAGAGGTGTTTTTGGGTTTTACCCCTATGTACATCTGTGCCAGAGCTTCCTCTACCTACTCGTATGCAGAAAGAGCTGTATTGCTTGGAAAACTCACAAAATATGTACAATACCAAAATTCTATGATGTTATTATATACTAATCCTCAATGTCTATCTTGTGGTAATGTTCTCTAATCAGTGTTTTTCTTAATCTAACTTCCGAGGCTTTTACTAATGTTCTTCTAATACAAACTATAATTCCCCAACCCCAGTTACCTCGAGTCGGTGCATTATTACATAACATTGACATGATCATAAGGGATTAATCCCCAAAACATGATCAGTTTAGTAGCCTTATAAGTAATAGATATATTCATATTTTTAAAATTACATTATGAAATTAAAACATAAACCACATTTTTTAATCTTTTGAACACACTTATAGCCTTATCCTATCCCTGCAGGTCAACTATAAATTACGTATTTACACCCGAGGAAAAAAATAGAAAGGGGTGAGCTCAAATGATCCGTAAGGATAACAATATAGTAGAATATTTCATAAATAATCATAAACATTTATGATAATGTATAAGACTATAAAATCCTTTTAATCAAAAAACATCAGCATAATATAGAAAAGATTAAATAAAATAATTCAATTATCTTATTCACATGGATATTTCACTAGTTAAATAATCACATGCAATATCTATAGCCACATTCATAATGATGGAATGCATAATGCCAGACTTCATAACCACATAGTCAAGCCCTTGTGCCAAGATTAAAAATAATATTTTATCAAGGCCTTAGGACAAGACACCAGTTTGTCTCATAAAACCTACCAATGCATCGATGATCTATAGTGGGATCCACCCATAACTTACTATGTCCAATGCATTCATCATTTGAAAAGGTTTAAACATAACATAAAAAATCATATTAAAACTAGCATACGAAATGTTTATACGTTATCCATAAACTATGAATGGTGTAAACAAAACATCCACAATAAAAAATATCACAAAACCTTCAATACAATATGGAAGTTATTTATCATAGTAAATCAACTTCAAACATGCATAAAATCCATCAAAGGATGTTGACATAGATGAAATCAAAACTTTTTTTACAGAAATATCACTTTCTATTTTGAAATCATTTAAAAGTCAAATAATTATAAATAAAACATTTATTTTGAAAATAGTATTATAATATTTTATGGGATGCTACGATGATGATATAAAGGCATAAAATATCGACACCCTCTGTATAAGTTAAAAAAAGACATTTTACCTTAAATTTGTTGAAAAGGTCATAAAGTACATTGTTTGGAAAATGACAGGAAGATTCATTTTAAAAAATATATTTTCCAAAAATGGTATAATTTACCTTAACTCATAATATAGTAAATAGTAAAAAAATTATTTATATTTTAATGGAAACATGTATGTAGATGAGAAAGAGATCCTAGTAGATATTTATGTAAAAACAACCTTGGATAATAAAGAGATTGTGAAAATAACCTGTACCTTGTACATTTTCTTAGTCTATGGTACGTTAAACTCCATTATAATAGTTAAAAAATTGTTATTAAATTATAAAATATCTATATACATAAATATGATATCATATACGATCCTCTAATATTTCATTGTTAATAATATTCAGTAGTATCGTCATTTCGGGTGTTAACAGATTTGTCTTCCATTATATGATTGGTTACGTAAGCCCTGCTTATTATGGATAGGATGCATTTTATTTATATCCATATTTATATTATGTTATCAAACATTATTTTTAATCATAAAATGAAAATTATTCTTGAATGATTATGATAGAGAATGAATCTCATCGCGTTCGTAGAGACGGTACACCGTACGTACGCACGATAAACAATATCATTATATTGATGGTGAAATAATATTTAATTGGATGGTATATCAAATATAAATAATAATTAACAAGTTATATTTATTATTTTAATCAGTTATACTCATTTTTATACCCATCAAAATAATGAAGTGTTGGAATTACAAACTACACCATGATGTGGAGACGTTAAGCCGTATGTATGCATGTATGGTGACTTTGTCATTCATATAGTGGATAGAATAATGAATATGGTTATACCAATTTTATATCAAAATCACAGTATATATATTATACTATAGTTTTTATTTTATATTGGAATAAACAACGAAATAGGTTGTGGAAGATGAAAAGAACTTGAACGATGGTGGTGAAATTATTACCTCTTCTTTAGGTGTTTCCTTTTGAGTTGATTAAAAGGGATCCTAAGGTTGGATTTTTGATCAAACTAAGGACTCTAGGATAAAGGGAGGAAAATTAGGGGGATATTTGGGAAGGTATTGGATGAGCCAAATTGCTATGGAGGTGTAAAATTAACATAAGGGGAAGTACCCTTTTATAAGATAGGTCAGGGTCCCTTTAGGAAATGCTTGAAATATTATTTTATAATAAAATAATTTTTGGTTTCTAATGGATCCAAATTGATTTATTTCAGGCCTAAGGTGGTTATGGATCTAAAACCATTCCACCAATTGGTTTATGATAGGTTTAGGTAACCGTATTAAACTTATCTTTTATATTTTACATTTAGTTAAATAGTTTGACATTTACCATGTCTCTTTGTATTTTTATATTATATGGTTAATAAACATACTATAAAAACCCAAGAAAACCCCAAGTGGTTAATTATTAATAAATATAACATTATATAATTCCTTTTTCAAGTCCATAGATTTTTTTGGAAAATTATATCAATTAATAATGGACTATTTGTTTTAAAAACTCTATTATGTCAATATTGACACTATTTAGTATTTTCTTTTTGTTGAAAATCATAACCGCATGGTTACTTCAAACAAAAATTATAATAAATCATAAAATGTCATATTAACCTTGAAAATTAGTGTAATTCATCAAAATTATAAAATTACATTTATTTAGATATATATAATATCAATTATTTTAATCATTCATTAATAATGAAATTACTACATCATCATTGTGTCATAAATTAATTAAATTATTTAATGTCAAAAATTAAAAAAAACATTTTTAGTAAATATGTTTATCTATCTATGGAAAATTTATTTTCTAATTTATCTTATCTATAAACCTATATTAAAAATGGTTTAGTTATTAAACATTGAATTTAACTCTTTTAACTCTTTTTTAAATAAAATAATAAGAAATGTCCTAATATAGTCCTACTATTCCAAAGTGGATAATACTTTATTTCTATGTTTTTTTGGTCGAATTAATCTTATCCAATCGAATTAGAACATGTGTTAGTGTAATTATAATATCATTTTTACCCTCAATTACCCTATTAACTTTTAACTATTGTAAATTAAAATCAAAAGATACTATTCACCAACATTTTTTTCATCTTATTGAACCAAATTTTATATAATGATATCAACTGTGTCTCTCAGAGATTCTAAATTCAACTCACATATTTGGTAAAATTAATTTTAATGCAAATGTTCAAATGATTCTAGAATGTGGGTAAAAGACGCTAAAAAGTTCAATAAAATTTTATATATCTATAATTATTATAAAATTACTCCAATGAATTAAATTGAACATATATAGGTATTATGTATCTATTTTGACCTAAAAATAATTAAAACAAAATAACCAATTATTCAAATAAAAATTCGGTTTTAAAAAATAACTCAGTGTCTTTCACTTTTCATCCAAAAATGAAATTTATCAGAAAATACAAAAAATTCACTCTATGTTGATTTTGATATTTCGAATCCAAAAATGAAGTCCATTTTGAATATGAAAATTTATTAAATTTCAAAAAGTGGGAATTACTATTCATAATGACTAGTTTGATTGGTCGTGGTGTGTTAAAACTCCATGTTGCGTACAACGCAAGGTACAACATTATTCAAAGGGAAACATACCATGGAAACTGGGGGTGTTACATTTAATCTAGAAAATATAAAGAATTAATGTAGAAAGTATCATTGAAGTATTAAAAGTTTTCTTCTAAAAATCATTTTATAGGGTTAAGTAATTATTGAATGACTATAATGGAATGAATTTCTCTAATTATTAATTTTGAGATATTACTCTAAACGAGTCTTGATAAAATTGTCAATAACCATATTATATCAAAATTGTATGTGAATTTGATAACACCTAAAGCTTCCACTGTACATTTCCCTTTTAATAATGAAATAGCTTACATTGTATGCAACTTAGAGATTCATAAACACCACAACGAATCAAACTAGCCATTATAAATAGTAATACCCACATTTTGAAATTTTATAAATTTTATTTTCCAAAATGGAATTCATTTTCTAATTCATAATTTTGAAATCAGCTTAGGGTGATTTTATGATTTTTTTTAAAAACATAAATATTTTAATGAATAGTGAAAAACATTGCGTTATTGGTAAAAACTGAATTTTTATTTAAATAATAATTTATTTTATTTAACTTTATTTTAGGTCAAAATAGATACATAAGACATATATAAGTTCAATATAATTCATTGGTTTCATTATATAATATGTATATATATATAAAAATATTATTGAAATTCATACTTTCTTTTACCCACATTTTAGGAACATTTGCAAATTTTCAAAAAACATAATTTTACCGTTTCGGTGTGTTGAATTTCAAAAATCTAATAGACATGGATAATATCCGTAAGTAAAATATGGTTCAATAAGATGAAAATATTTTTTGGTTAATAGTATCTTTAGACTTTAATTTAACACAGTTAAAAGTAAATAGGGTAATTAACGGTAAAAATGATATCATAATTATCTAACACATATACTAATTCTATTGGATAAGTATAATTCGACCAATAATAACCTTAGCAATAAAATATGATCCTCTTCGGTCCACATGGATTAGATTTGGAAATTTATTATTATTTTATTTAAATAAGATTTCAATGAGTTAAATTCAAACTTTAATAACAAAACCATTTTTTAAATAATGTTACACATAATATAAGTTCAAATATAAATATTCATCAGAAATATAAAATGATTTCATACATAATTGTATTTTATTTATAATTTTTTGATACTAAATAATTTAATTTAATTTTTCGAAGTAATCATGCTGCAAGGATTTTCACAGAAACAAAATACTAAATATTGTCAAAATTTACATAATTGAGTTTTTAAAAAAATTAATATATTATTAATTGATATAACATTGATAAAAATATAAGGTTCAACCAAAGAACTTAGATAATTTTATATATATTAATAATTAACCAATTGGGGTTATCTTGGATTATTATTGTAGGTTTATTAGCCATATAATAAAAAACTATAGAGAGATATGGTAAATGTCAAACTATTTAACTAACAGTTAAATCTAAAGTACAAGGTTAATATGTTGATATAAACCTATCTATAACCTTTTTGATGAGAGGTTTTCGAACCATACCTACCTTATAATTTAGATAAATCATTTTAAAGACATCATAAAAAGAAAATAATTATATCATAAAATAATATTTCAATATTTCCCTAAATTGACCCTCACCTCTATTAAAAAAGGGTACTTCCAGTTCTCATAATTTCACAACTCTGAACCCATTTGGATCAGCCAAACCCTACCCATGTATCCTCCCCACTTTACTCCCTTCATCCTTGAGGCCTTCCTTTTGTCAAAAATCCAACCTATGGAGCCCTTTTGATCAAATCCAAAGGAAAAACCCGAAGAAGAGGCAAATATTTCATAACCACTTTCAATATCAATTTTTCACCCACATCCTCTTTCTTTGTGGTTTCCATTGGAAAATATTGACTCCTGTATCTTCTAAATACTGTGATGTTATTATAAAATGGTACAAAAATATTTATTATTATATCCATCATATGTTTGACAATGTCACCATATGTGCGTACGTACAGCTTACCGTCTCCACGTCATGGTATAGTTTTTTATTCAAGAGCATCATTATTTGGAAGGGTATAAAAATTAGTATAACTGATTCAAATAATAATTATCACATGTTAATGATTCTTTATATATGATATACCATTCAATTTCATATGATTTCCCCTTCAATATAATGATATTGACGCTCGTACGTACGCACAGATTACTGTCTCCACGAACACGATGATTCATTCCCCATCATAATCATTCAAGAATAATTATCATTTTATGATTACAAATAATGTTTAATCAACATAATATATTTCTGTTTATGAATCAAATACATCATATCCATAAAAAACATGGCTTACATAACCAAGTATATAACAGAAATTGAATCAGCTAACACCTAAAATGATGATACTACTGAAATATTATTAACAAATCATTATTAGAGGATCATATATGATATAATATTTATGTATATAGTTATTGAATAATTTAATAACAATTTTTTTACAATTATATATGAAGTTAACATACTATTGACTAAGGAAAAGTACTAAGTAAGGGTTAATTTCACAATCTCGTTTTTATCCGAGATGTTTTTACATATGTATCTATTAGAACCTCTTGATCATCCACATCCGCATTTTCATAAAAATATATTTCCAATCATTTTTTCAATTTACATGACAATGGGTTAAATTCACTTATACATATATTTGATTTTATATGTTTTTAAATTAATCATTCCATTATTTTCCAAACTAGGTACTTTAGGACCTTCTTGAAAAAATTAAGGTAAGAATGTTTTGTTATCATATATGGTATTTGCGGCTATTTTCCACCATTAAAACATCATCAAATATTCCCTTACAATATTATTTGAATATTTTCAAAATAAATGTTTTCTTTCATAATTATGTGACTCTTAAATGGTTTTAAAATAAAAATAATTATTTCTTTTAAATAGATTTACTTTCATATATGTCAATATCCATTGATTTAATTTAAACTTGTTTGAAGTTGATTTATTATGATACAAATATTCCATGTTGAATGAAAGGTTTTGTGATATGTTTGATAGCATATGTGTTATTTTTATACAATTCATGGTTTATGGTAAAAGTATTGATATTTCTCATGAAAGTTTTTATATGAATGTTTATTTTATGTTACAAACTTTTCATATGATGAATAAATTAGACATAGTATGTGATGGGTGGAGCCTGGTATAGTTCCTTAGTGCATCAGTAGGTCTCTTGAGACCATTAGACATGGAATTGGCCAAGGATTTTCCCAATTTGATATATGGTTTTGGCCAAGGCCTAAATCATTTTTAAGCGTATTGGTCGAGGCGTTGACAAGATGTGTCAGAATGCCCATCATTATACATTCCATCATTATGAAAAAAATAATTGTGGTTCAGGTTGTTATTCAACTAGTAGAATACCCATGACTATGTTTTATTATAGAATTATTTACTCATCTCTTATTAATTCCCTAAAGTGTTCATGATTTTTACTTGTAAAGTCTTGTGTTTTTAATTATTCACAATGCCTAATGTTTATGTTATCTTCTGCTATATTTATTACCCTTACTGATTGTTTGAGCTCACCCCTTCCTTATGTTTCATTTCCCCAAGATACAAAGAAGTTAGTTATGAGTGACTTGTAGGCATAATGTTCATTACTTTAAGTATCTAATGGATCAAATTAGTGTTGTATTTCTTTTCAAGTTATAATTTTGAACTTATGTTTGTATCTTGTTTCCAATAATACTAAACTGATCAGTCTTTCAGGACATGATTCCTTGTATCATGCCAATGTTATGTAATAATGCACCGACTTTGGGTAACTATGGTTGGGGAATCATAGTTGGTATCAGGGGAAGTTTAGTAAAAACCTTGGAAACTTGATTTAGACAATCTCGGATTAGAGCACATTTCCCTAAGATAGACTTTGGAGATTAGTATAAAATAACCTCCTATAATATTGGTACTGTAGAGATTTTGTGAGTTTTCTATACAATACATCCCTGTCTACATATGAGCAGGTAGAGGCAGCTCTAGCATAGATTTACCTAGGGGTAAAACCTGAAATCACCGCTTTAATCTAGACTCGAACGGGAATTGGTGCATGAAAAAGGGCCTTGTTTCAATCTTGGTTACAACACTCACAGGAGATATGCCTCGGATAATTCTCATTTTCATAATAAACCATTATAATGGATTGGTGATTATATACCTCCTCAAAGAAATTTTTTTATGATTATGGATTATATCCATTAACTGTTCAATTTATGTTATGTGTTTTACAAGTTCGGAATTATGTATTGCGGTACATAAACTAATATAATGTATTCCATTGTTTATATATGGAGACTAGTGGATGGAATGGAAACTTTATCAACAGACATAATCCATGTAGGCATTTACTTCCTTCTCTAGATAATTATAGTGGATCTGGTGATCCAACTGGTCCTGATCAGATTATCCCCATAGAGGGAAAACACATAGAAGTAATGAATAATAACCATACCCATATGGATCACCCTGATCTACAAAGCATGTGATCAATTTTAGACCGCTTCATGAGGAAAAACCCACCAACATTAAATGGGTCTACAAATCCATTTGTACCTGAACAATGGATAAGTTCCTTAGAAAAAATATTTCATTCATTGGAGAGTAGAAAAAGGGAAAAAGATTTCATTTCTATCTATCGCCTCATTGTAGACGCAGATCAATGGTGATCATAAATTCAAAACAGAATGGAGGATGAAGAAATAGAAAGTATGGAATAGAGAGAGTTGAAAGATATTTTCTTAGAAAAATACTTTTCTTGTGACCATCGATTAGGTATGGAATGGAAATTTCTATGTCTGAGACTAGAAGAGTATGGGAATGTCAAAACGTATCAAGATAGCATTACATGGAAAGCAAGGCATGTTGTAGATTATATATGTAACCCAAGATATAAGATTGATAGTTTCATTGATGGGTTAAAACCATTCTTTCATCGATCATTAGTATCACATTCATTCTCATTGTATAAATATATATGCTCATGTGCTATCAAGACAGAAAAAAATCACTATGACTTACGGCTTTAAAGAAAAGAAAGAGAAGAATTGATTTTCTGAAAACTATGTGAAAGGAAATATAGAAACAGGGAAAAACGGAATAGTTGAATTTCCACCATTTGGTAATTGTTGAAGGAAGCACCCTGGTGCCTGTATAAAAGTAAAGGGAATATTCTCAAATGGGGAAAGAAATTACATCTTGCTAGTGATTGTAAGTGGAAGAAAGAATCTACAAAGTTTTATTGCTACAATTACAGGGAGATGGGACTTAATGAAAATGAATATCTTAAGCGCCAAGGAAACATACCTCAGAAAAGTCATAGGGAAAAAGCCAAGCCTATACAATCATTACTATAGAGGTTGAAGCTCTGAATGAAATTGTGGTAGGTAATTTTATAGTTTCCTCAACAATATCCAATTCATTATTTGATTTTGGATCATCACATTGTTCCATATCATCCCAGTTTGTTATGAAAATTAGATATTTCAATTTGATTTTACAAGGTAGTGGTCAGTCAAAACTCCTAAGGTAAGTATCATTGAAACAAACTGTTGTGAATCAATTCCCATTAGGGCATATAAATTTTCATTATCCACTTTTCCTATTGTGATTCCAATGATTGAATTTGATATAATTCTCTGTATGGATAGGATTTTGGACAATGATGCAAAAACTTATTGAAATAAGAAGGAGGGTATAATTTTTGATGATGGTAAAGAATACCTTATCATTAGAGAAGAAATGTCATCATATGATTCTTATTTAGATCCACCCCCAGTAGCTCTACTAAATTCAATTATTTTGGGTGAAGAGAGTGGAATAACCATGGGTGAGGAGAAGAATGTTCAAATAGAGGATGTACCTACTGTGTAGGAATATATTTTTGTGTTTCCAAAGGATTTTACTAGACATCCTCTAGAACGAGAAATTGAGTTTTTCATGGACTTAATTCCTAGTTCAGGGCCCATATCGTAGACCCCTTATATAATGGCCATTGTGTAATTAGTGGAACTAATGAAAAAACATGGGGAATTACGTAATAAGGGATTTATTCACCCCAGTGCTTCTCCATGGGGATCCCCTATACTTTTTGTTAAGAAGAAAGACTGATCTATGAGGTTGTGCATTGACTACATGGAGATCAATGCTATAACAATAAAGAACATGTATCCCTACCTCACATTGATTATTTATTCGACCAACTTCATAGAGATCAAAAAAATTCAACGATTGACCTTTGATCTGGATATCATCAGTTGTGTGTGAAGAAGGAAGAAATTCTGAAAATAGTATTTTGAACCATGTATGAGCACTAAGAGTTTATAGTAATTCCTTTTGGATGGACTAATTCACCCTCCAACTTCATGGGTATAATTAATATAGATTTCGAGGAATATCTTGACGACTTTGCAATTGTATTTATTGATGATATCTTAGTATACACTCCAAAATCAATGAAGATCATGAAAATCACTTGCACATTATTCTAAATACTCTTTGAAGAAATAAATTATATAGTATGTTTAGAAAGTGTGAATTATGGCTTCAAGAGATTCCTTTTCAGGGCCATATTGTCTCTAAGGATGGAATATTTGTTGATCCTTCAAATACCATGGAAATACAAAAATGGTCAGAAATGATGAGTATAACTGAGGTACAGAGTTTTTTTGGGTTAGCAGGTTATTATCGACGTTTCATCCAAAAGGTTTCCCAGTTCTCTAACCCATTAAAAAAGCTCACACATAAAGGGGTTAAAATTGTTTGGGAAAATGATTGTGATGAATTTTTAGATGAACTGAGGAGAAGATTAATCAATGCTCCAATATTAACAACACCATATGGGAATGATGGGTTTGTCATATATAGTGATGCTTAAAAGAAATGACTTGGTTGAGTCCTTATGAAAATTGATAGAGTTATTTCATATGTATCATGATGTCGAAACATTCATGAGAAAAACTATCCCACTCATGGTTTTGAGTTAGCAGCTGTAATCATCACTCTAAATATAGGGAGAAAATATCACTACGGTAAAAATGTGATATTTATACTGATCACAAGAGTTTGAAGTATGTTTTCACAGAACAAGAACAAATCATGAGGTAAAGTAGATGTGTTGAACAACTCAAGGATCATGATTTCACATTACTCTTCCCCCTGAGGAAGGAAAATAAGGTAGAAGATGCTTTAAGCAGAAAGGATCATAGAGTTTTGAACAAGATGAGAGAGGAAAGGGATCTTATTTTTATGTATCTAGTATAGATGGATATGGAAATAACCATATAAGGAGAAAAATCAATACTTTTTCATGTGGGTTCGAATATATCTTTACTAGAAATGATAAAAAATACATAGAATAATGATGAGGGGTTTCAAAAGAAGGTTAAAGCTGTAAATGATGGGAGATTGAGAGACTTTGTATATGAAGATAGAATTTTGAAATTTGGGAAGAGACATTGAGTTCCAGATATATCTGATCCAAAAATATAATTTTAGGACAATTATTATAGCTCCAATTTCCATATACACCCTTGTAGCACTAAGATGTATCGATATTCGATGGAACGTTTTTGGTGGGACAACATGAAAAGAGAGATTTCTGATTTTTTGTCAAGATGTATTATTTTCCAACAAGTGGAAGCTGGAAGACAACATCCAAGAGGAGTGATGAAACCTCTGCACATACCTATGTAGAAATGGGATGATATTATGATGGACTTTTTCATGGGGATACCAAAGACTCCTATAAGGAATAATGCAATAAGGGTCAATATTGATCGACTTACCACGTCAGCACATTTTCTTGCTATAAGAGAATATTTACCACTTGAAATTTTAGAAAGACTATATATTAATGAAGTTGTAAGACTTCATGGATTACCCCTATCGATTGTTTCTGATCGTCATCCCCATTTTACATCATGATTCTGGAAAATCCATAAGAAATCTCGGGATGCTGAACTTCATTTAAGCACTGCCTACCACCTTCAAACCGATGGACAATCAGAACAGACTATTCAAACCTTTGAAGAAATGTTGATATCTTTCTCACATGACATTCAAGGTATGTGGGATATATATTTACCTCTAGTATAAATTTACTATAACAAAACATTTCATTTATTTATTCAAATGTAACCATATTAAGCGTTGTATTGAAAGACATGTCGCAAACAAACTTTTTGGGATGTTGTTGGTGAAAGAAAACTCATAGCCACAGAACATGTTGGGGAAACAATGGAAAAGGTGAAGGTTATCCAAACCCACATTAAAGCAGCTCATAGTAGGTGGAAAATCATTGCCGATAAACAAAGGAAGGATTTGGAATTTCTTCTAGGAGATCATGTTTTCTTGAAGATATCTCCCTGGAAGGGAGTTATACGATTTGGTATGAAATGTAAATTACATCCATGACATTGGACCTTTCGATATTTTACAAAAAATTATGGTTATAGCTTACCGTTTGGAAATTCCACCAAGTCTCACCAAAGTTCACGATGTGTTCCACGTATCACTATTGAGAAAATACATGTCTGACCATATGCTTGTACTCACCTATAAATAAAATTGAACTGGAACCCGATCTGTCTTATTGTGAAGAGCCTGTCAATATTGATGATACTAGAGAACAAGTTTTATGAAACCGGACGACTCGTCTAGTAAAATTTCTATAGAGAAACCATAAGATGGAAGAGGCAATAGGGGAACTAGTGGAACTTATGATGAAGAACCACCCAAATATTTTTATGCAGTAGTATTCTTGAAATTCCGAGGATGAAATTAGTTGAAGGAGGGAAGAATATAACACCCCAAGCTTCCACGGTATATTTCCCTTGTAACAACGCAATAGATTTCATTTTACGCAACTTCGAGACTCTAACACACCGCGACCTATCAAACTAGCCATTATGAATAGTAATACTGACCTTTTGAAATTTTATATTTTTTATTTTTCAAAGTGGACTTCATTTTTGAATTCTGAATATCGAAATTATCATCTGGGGAATTTTTGGTATTTTTCTGAAAACATTAAATTTTTGATGAATAGTGCAAAACACTGTGTTATTGGTTAAAACCGACATTAATATAATTAATTATTTTTTTATTTAAATTAATTTTTTTAATAAAGATACATAATTCCTATATAAGTTAAATGTAATTAAATGGATTCATTTTATAATAGGGTTAGATATATAAAAACATTATAGAACTTTTTTCCGTCTTTTACCCACCTCCTTGGATCATTTGAACATTTGAAAAAAACATAATTTTACCACTTCTGTGAGTTGAATTTCAAAAATCCAAGACTCATAGTTAATATCATTAAGTAAAATGTGGTCCAATAAGATGAAAATTATTTTTGGGGAATAGTAACAGTGGACTGTTATTTACCACATTTAAAAGTAAATAGGGTAATTAGGGGTAAAAATGTTATCATAATTAACCAAACACATGTCCTAATTCTATCAAATAAGTATAATATGACAAAAAATAACTTTAGTAATAAAATATGATCATCTTTGGTCCAATAATATTATATTAGTACATTTATGATTATTTCATTTAAAAAAGAGTTAGAAGAGTTAAATTTAAAGTTCAATAACTAAACCATTTATAATATAGGGTTACAAATATTATAAATTTCACTCTAAATAATCATTAAAAAGATAAAAAATCATACATAGTGGTAACTATTTATAATTTTTACAAATAAAATAATTTAATTTATTTATGACTGAATGATGATGTAGTAATTACCTTACTAATGAATTAATAAAATAATTGATATTATAAATATCCAAATAAATGTAATTTGAGACTTTTGATGAATTGCACGAATTTTATAGTTTAATATGACATTTTATTGTTGATTTAAAAAAAATAGAAGTAATCTTGTTGTTAAGATTTTCACAAAAACCAAAAACCAAATAGTGTCAAAATTGACATAATTGAGTTATAAAAAACTATATTATTAATTGATATAATATTCCTAAAAATATAAGGTTTAGAAAAAGGACTTAGATAAGGTCATATATATTAATAATGAACCACTTGGGGTTCCCTTATCTTGTTATAGTACATTTATTAACATATAATATACAAATAAAAAGAGACATGGAAAATGTAAAACTAGGTAACTAAGAGTTAAATCTAAAATTAAATGTTAATATGGTAACCTAAACATGTCTAAAAACTATTTGATGACTGTTTTTCCACCCACCCATACTTTATAATCGAAATAAATAATTTTCGAGCCATTATAAACTGAAAATGATTTTATTATATAATAATATTTCAAGATTTTCCTAATGTGACCATCACCTCTTTTATAAAAGCATACTTCCCCTTCTCAACATTTCACACCTCAAAAGCCATTTGGCTCAGCCGACCCCTGCCAAAATATCCTCCCAACATTAATCCCTTCATCCTATAGGCCTTCCTTAGTTCTAAAAGCCAACCTATGGAGGCCTTCCTTTTCTTTTTTAATTATGTGTCTCTTAAATTATTTCAAAATAGAAATTGGTATTTGTATCAAATTGTTTTCATTTAATATATTTTAACATCCATTGATTGATTTTAAACTTGTTTTTAGATAATTTATTATGATACAGATCTTCCATATTGTATTGAAGGTTTTGTGATAGGTTTGACAGTGGATGTGTCATTTTTATACCATTGGTGGTTAATGGTTAAAGTATTGACATTTCGTAAGCATTTTTTAATACGAATGATTATGTTTTGTTTCATCCTTTTCATATTAGTAATTTATTGGACTTAGTATGTGATGGGTGGAGCTGGCTATAGCTCCTCGGTGCATCGGTAGGTCTAATGAGACAATTAGAGGAGTAATTGGTCGAGGCCTTCCCCAATTTGATATGTGGTTTTGGCTATGGCCTAAATCATTTTTAGACATCTTGGCTGAGACCCTAAAAAGTTGTTTCAGAATGTCCGGAATTATACATTCCCTCATTATGAAAAAATATTGATTTTTCATGTGGTTATTTGACTACTAGAATACCCATTACTGTGTTTTATTATGGAATTATATACATAACTCATATTCCTTCCATAAAGTGTTCATGTTTATTATTTGGAAAGACATGTGTTTCTAATTATTAACCATTCCTATTTTTTATATTATATTCTACATTATTTCATACCCTTACTATGTGTTTGAGCTCACCCCTTTCTTTTGATTCATTTTCCTAGGATATGAAGAAGTTAGTTATGTGTGACTTGTAGACATAATCTAGGATACTTGGATGTTTCTAATGGAATAAATTAGTGTTGTATCTCTTTTCAAGCTGTAATTTTGACCTTATGTATTTATCTTATTTCCAATAATACTAAACTAAATGATCTTTCAGGACATGATTCTTTATATCAAGACAATGTTATGTAATAAATCACCAATTCATGGTAAATGGTGTCAGAGCATTTCATTTTTACCACAAAATTATGGGATGATTGAATAATATAACTATTGATGTTAATAGAATTATTATTTATTCTATAAAGGGTCAAAATGTAGAAAATCACTTTTAGATTCATCACATGATAATATAAATGATACAACTGGTTAGACGATAAAAAAGGTATTTCTCTCATTGAACACATGGAACTAAATGATCTATCATTATTACTTTTAAATTTAAAAAACAATATATTCCCAAATGATTTTAAATGATTTTAATTAGATAAGTATCTGAATAAGAGTGTTTAAGAAGAATTTTTTCGTGCAGCAAAATCTATTTTGGAGGTTATGAAACCACAAAGGGAAATGAAATATTGATGAATAAAAGACTGAAACAACTCATTATTATAAAAAAATGTTGTTGTATAATAAACATTTTCAAAAAATGATATTTTAATGAAATGAAAATGTTAATTATATAGAATACTATAAAAAATTCATAATTTAAATGTTCATGGGAAGGAGATAAAATTGAAATATATAGGTCTCACATATGTGTTATCTTTAGATGATGTTGAGATAAGGTCAACTGTAATAATTTATAAATAGATACCAACTAAAAGAATAATAAAAAAAATTTAAATAATAATATTCAAGAAATTTGAATTTAAAATACATAATGTGTCATATAGAATGTTCAATACATGTTTTTGTGAAACTATTTTTACTAATTTTAATTCATTGAATAATATATGTTTGAATCATATATTAATAAGAAAATGGATGAATAAATGTGATAAAGACCCCAAAAATTCATAAAAAGTATAAAAAATAATAAAAAAAGAGGAATTATCCCACAAGGTGTCTGGATTAGGAATGTTTTAAAAGAAACCTATAATATTCATTGTTTTAAATGACAAAAAAATAATTATTTTTTTGTTATTTTTTAGTAAATACAATACACTATAAAATAAATTGATTTCATAATACGATAATACATGAATAACAGAGAGAACCTACATGAAGGTAAATAAGATTAAATGATATTAAAATGTCTGGTAAGTGAAACTGAGGTACATAAAGGAATAAAAATCATTTTACATCCAAAATATATGAATATCCTGAAAAATATTTTTTGAATTTGTTGAAGAAGTGGTCATGATGATGATGAGTGATGGTATAAAAATTAAAATCCCATATGAGGTTAAAATTATTGATGGTTTCTCCATGATGTGAAGAAAAATTAATAGATGAAATAATGGATGTAACACCCATATATTTTATAGTAAATTTTCATTTAAATTTAATTTCTTAAAAATATTTTCTTAAAAGTAAGACGAAATTTAATAGAACTATGATATACAGCTAACATATTATTATTTAATATGATATTTATTAAATTTTAGTTATATATATGGGTAGGAGTAATACTAAATAAATTATTAACCATTTATAATCCACAAAAGTATGTAATGAACTCATTAATTATAGAATGATTACAAATGAAAATAAAAACCATTTGAATGAAAAAAACTTATCCCTAAAAAATTATTTTTGTAAAAATATTGCATTTTTATCTTAATAAATAGATTTACTTACAACTACTATTTTATATTAATGATATTTTTATATATGAAATTAAATAATTTTTTAATCAGTCATGTAATATTATCTTTAGTCATGACATAATGATAAATTCATTTTTAATATTAATAAATTTATTTTAAAAATATATCATTACATCGTTTTTTTTGAAATTATTTTAAATTTTTTGAGTCTATGTTTTTAAAAGATATCTACCAAAATTAATTTTTTAAATATAAAATTTAAAATTTTATTCCAGTGGTTTTTTGGTAATTTCAAAAAAAATGTTGATGAATAGTTGAAATACCTTTTATTAAATATTTTATATTCATTTTATGAATTTAAATGTACCATTTGGTATAAGTATGGGGTTAAATTTTTACATATGTAAATAATATTATAATTAACAAAATTGAAGGATTTTTTCTTTCAATTATTTATTGATTTATTATATATGAACATATTACAAATATGAAATATTTTTCCTTGGAAAAACCATTTTTTTGATACATTTTAATGTTTAATTTTAAATTTAATTGTTCATGTTATGTGAATTTAATTTAATAAATGGAATTATTATTACTAATATGGATAATTAATATTATTTTACAGTAAATATTAATTTGATAATAATTAATTGTAAAAATAGAAATAAATTATACTATAGTAAATGTTAAAACCAGTTTGCTGAGGGGAAAAAATAAATTTAAAAGGATTGAAATAACATAGAAAAATATGATTTTTATTTTGTGGTAATATTTAGACCTAATATCATATATGTTTTTAGTGGGTTTAATTATATTAATATATAACCATGAAAATGAATTGACATAATTGTAATACATTGAAAAATTACAAGTCCTCCACCCATCTAAATTTTTAAATGGCTCCCACTCTCCTCTCCAAATAAAACTCCAATAACCTTTTCATTGGAAAATTGATTCCAAAATAAATTTCATACATCCAAAACCATGACCTATAATAACTATTTTGATAATAAAAATAAACTGGGAAGAAATTAGGAATATACCAAAAAATGTTGTATGGAGAATAGATTTAGTTGATATCAATTTTTTGATTTATTTCTCCTTCTAAATCCTTAAAAATTAATAAAATATTAGTAAATAATACAAAAAATAAATTCAATAAAATTATATTTTATTAGGTTATTGTATTAATATATATTCATCTCTGATTCCATTGAGTATGAAACAAAACTGATGATTGTGTGTACGGTTGACTGTCGCCTCGTGAACCAACATAATTATTATTCCATCATGCATCCAATTTATGGATATTATAATGTATTTAATGGATATTTATGATTTTAATGAAATTATTGTTATCATGGAACTATAATATCACAATTACCTTCTTATCATCTAATTCTTTGTAAAAACATAACGTCTCTTATACGTATGTATGGACTTTGCCTCTATGAAGCGATGTGATTTATTTATCCTTTCTGTTCTACGTGGATAATAATAAGAATTTATATGATAAATATAGGTGTCTTATAATATATAAAAATATTTCTATATGGTTAAATTAGTATTTAACCTTCTTCCAATTATGTCTGTCAAAAAAAGAAATTAATATTCATTCGTATGTTTGGCATAACATCTCCATGAATGTGGCAATTTAGTTTTCTATTTATGACATTTACTAATTTAAAAAATATTTATATATAATATATATTATATTTATATCATGATTAAAATTCAATATGTGATAGATCCATAATAAATATATTAGGTCTAAAATTAAAAAACTAATATATACATTAAAAACAAAGTAGTTATCACCTAAAATAGTGGTTTTAATAAAACATTATTAATAAAATGATGATAATAGTCATAAATAAATCATATAATGAATTATATATATAAATATGGTTCAATAATAGATTTATAATAAATAAACATTTTATATAATGGAGTTTGGATATTTTTGGAAGAATGTGAAACCTAATGTAAGGTATTTTCGTCTCACTTATATATCCATGAGACACATGCCATATTCACCACATGATTCATTTATAGGCGAAATATACTTATATTGAAAATATATTATTATTGTTCTTATAAAAATTATTTTATATTGATATGAATATATTTTTTTTTACTTTCATGGGTCTTTTGATTCTAAAATTCTTGAATCCGTATGAGTGTTGTGTTATAATATCAGTTTTTTCTAGATTATTTATGATAAGGTTTTTGAGGAAAAACCTCCCTGAACTACCTCCCAAAAATAACTTTAATTTTGTATCAAACAGTTATTTCTAGAGAATACATATTTTGCATTCATTTTCCCCTCCTAATGTACTCAAGAAATTAAAAAAAGGTTATCAACAATTTTAATTATCTCTTGTGTTAAAAATCATTTTTATTTCATTTTTATGCTTTCTAAAAAATAATTAATATATAACATTAATATATGAATATATAACTAAATATTTATTGATGATTTAATTTTTTTAAAAAAAGTAATGTTAAAATTATTTTGATTTCTCAATTGATTTAATAATGGTAATTTTTTTAAAAAATGTGGTAGGTATCATTAATTTATGTCATGCACTCAAATAAATTTTCCACTATTAGGAAAAATCCTTAATTTAAATGTTTCATTCAATGTTTACAAGGTTATATTAAAATAAAAAGAATCATTAATACTTAGTATTATTTAGAATTTAAGTAAGTGATTTTAATGAGGAAAACATATTTTCCTGATGATATTTTTCTATTGGTCTTTTAAAATCATTTTCCATATAAGATGAAATTCAAAGATGTGAATGAATCATTAATATGGATATAATAAAATGATACCATCCTTATCCCTTCCCTATATGGTTTATGATTATTATGAATATTTGGTATTGGTAACTTTTCTTTTAATCTATGAATAATTTTAGTAAAAGTTATGAGACTCGTTTCATTTTATTAGGTAATGATAAGATGAAATATTCATAAAAGTAATTTATTTTCATAGTTTATGATATGATGAATGACTTATGATCCTATGTCACACAACTATATGATTTTCATTATGTAATGTGTTGTCTAGAAATTATATATCCCATTGTTCAATTGGTTAATGATTGAAATCTCATGACATAAAAAGGTATGGAATTGTAATTGATCCCAGTTTTGTAAGGGACTATGTCTAATTTCATTGATATGAGAGTGAAAATATAAAACAATGATTGTTTGGGGTGTGAACCCATTCCACTAGTATAGTCTTCAAAATAATACTGGACTGCTAAGGATATATTTCTCTATTCTTATTTGTGTGGCATTGATATAATTCTTATATCAATCATAAGATCTCACTGATCATGTTAATTGATTCCATTATAATTCATTTATTTTGATATAAAATAATTTGGTCAATGATTAAAAAATTATTCTCTATGACATGAATGTTATGGATTTTAGATGTAATTATCCTTTTATCATACACTTATGTTCAGGTTATGTTTATGTTTTCAGTGATAACTCCCTAATTTACTCTTACTGACCATATGAGCTCTCCCATTCTAATGATTCCCTTACATATGTAATAAAGAAAGTTATTAAGTATGATATATCTAAAATGATTATATTCATGTAAAAAAATTTAATTCTGTACTAATTGATCCAAATGCACTACACTATTTTTATTAGTAATGGATTATAATTTTATTTAATGAATACTCATCTATTTTGAAGTGATATATATGTATGAAATATATTATTATCTATAGTTTCTATTTTTTGATTGGTTTTTTAACAATTGGAAAAATAAAAAAAATGTTATAATTATGAGGATAATTCTATGTATTGGATAATTTCCTATGTTATAGTACAGAAATGAGCATGGTTTCCCTATCCAAACATCTCTTTCAAGATACTAAAATGGGATGTTGTTTTGAAATAAGTGCATATATGGTTAATAAACCTAAAATTAGTTGATCATGTACATATTGGATACCAATATATCGAATAGTGAGTTTCTCCTTAGTACAAACAAGATTTGGAACTCTTGGTAGATGTAACACACCAAGATTTAATAGTAAGTTATTTTCTTTAATGTAATTCAATAGTGTGCACAACACACAACACTGAGTTCGAGCGCACCACGAATTACCAAACTGGACATTAAAATAGTGGTTATGAAAATTACTAACATCATTTTTATTTTTATATATTCTGTATAATTTTAGAAACCATATTATGTTTTTCATAGACATAATATAAGAACAAATTAATTTTTTTAGAAAAAAGTAATATTTTTCAAAAAATTCAATTTTAACGCCTTTTAATGGAGAACCCTTTTTAAATCCAACATTTGACACTTTTATTTATTCAATTTGACAAAATAATCTTCCTATTTAGAAATAGGACATAAAAAAAGTTTTGTTAAATTTTCGTTGCTTTTCTAATATATTTCATATTTTTATGAAAAGTGAAAAATATGAAATTTTAATTGAAAACAACTTTTTTAATCAAAATAATTTATAATGTTAAATTATACATTTGAATGGTTTGGAATTATAATTATATTATATTATTATCATTTAATTCAATATTGGTCCTTGGAAGTAATTTTACATTTAAATTGGACATAAACACATATGAATCTTTAGATATTTTTAACTTCTCAAAAACCTGCTTTCTAGTTTTGACCACGAGACTATTATTTAAATTAATTAATAGAACATATATGATTTTAATTTGGTAAAATAGATATCATTTTTGAATTTGGAATATCAAAATTAGTTTTGATATAATTTTTGGTATTTTTGTAAGAACATTCAATTTTTGATTAATAGTGAAAAACACTACATTATTATTTAAGCTGATATATATTATTTTAAAAATTATTTTTAATTTAAATTAATTTTCAAGTACAAATAGATAAATAATACCTACAATAGTCCTATTTAGTTAATTGAAGTGGTTTTATAATAATATTAGATATATAAAATTTTATTGAACTTTCTATAGTCTTTTACCAAAATTCTACGCACATTTTCAAATGTGCATATAACATAATTTTACCGCTTCTGTTAATTGAATTTCAAAAATGTGAGTGAAAACGTTGATATTAGTAAGTAAAATTTCGTTCAATAGGATGAAAATAATTTTTTAGAGAATAGTAACATTTGAATTTTATTTACCATCGTTAAAAGTAAATCACGTAATTAATTGTAAAATTTTTATAATAATTACCTCCAACACATGTCCTAATTCTAGAGATAAGTTTATTTCTAAAAAAATCATCCTCAGGAATAAAATATGATCCTTGTTGATCCATTTGGATTAGATTATAAAAATTATTATTATTTTAATTTAAGAATAGTTAAAAGTTTTAAATTCAAATTTTAATAACAAAAACGTGTTAGAACCATGGTCTTCTATGCATGAGTTAGAGTATGGTTTGTGTTTTTTTTCAATCCTCAGTGGAATTTCAGTATGTGTACCAGCAAAGAGATCTTACAGTTCAAGTAGACAACAGTATTTAAGGTCGCACCGTTTCCCAGTGTTTGCCATATTTTTGGGCCTAAAAATCGACAAATGGAGAAAAGTGTTTTTTGGCAAAGAGACCTGCACGCCCTGTAATTGAATGAGATTAAACTTGAATTCCATATGTTTTTCAATATCAAAACATGGGAAAATGTAAAAGGGGTAATGGTCGTGCATGTTTTGGGCTAGTCGCGCAAGTGACCTGCGCACCATGAAGAGACATGCGCGTCGATGCCTAGGAGGATTGGAATCATGCACGCCTATTGTTTTTCAAGATCATAACATCAAAATATGGCAAAGAAAAGAAGGGTGCACATTTTTTAGTGTGTTCGTGTAAGTGGGTATCGCGATAGAGGCTAGGAAGGATGAGCTGCACGCTGGAACCTGCGCGTCGAGGGAAGACTTGCGTGCCACCGCAAAGGGGGTCAAGTTTGCCTATAAATAGAGGACCACCCCTCATAATTTTCAAAGATGTTCCATAATTTTATATTTTTAGAGTTCTCGCCGTGCAAGAAGTTGAGTCGAGCAAGATGTTGTTGGGTCTCACAAGTAGAGGCTACACGCCGGTAGTTGGCTACGCGATCAAGGAAGATGGGGAGTTAAAGGCGTAGCATCGCACAATTTTTGTGTTGAAGGTGGCAGTGTCGCGCAAGTTGTTTTGTGTCACCTACACGCCGAATTTGTACAGCGCATGTGACTTGTGTAATGGGATTGGAACTTGCACGCCATGATAGGAGAAGCGCACCAGGGTTGTTAAAGTACATCTTTCCATTTGAAGCTACATGAAAGCTGGAAGATTGAACGGTACCCTCTGCACAATGTGAGATTTGTCTTCTTGTGAGAGTTGGACTTCAACAGAGAATCTACATACAACAGAGGATTCATTCTTATGCAATGATGAAGATACCTTCACATCTATAAACTGAGTGTGACTTCACCAAGGGCAGTGAGCCAAGGGGAGTCAACGGGAGTGACCCGAGGGAAGTAGTGAGCTATCCCTGAACCTCTATAAAGGCAGTGAGCCTAGGAGAGAGTGACTGGGCCCTAACCTTTGTAATCCACCGCTAGTGAAGATTAGTGGAATTTCGAATTACCAAAAACTTGTCGGTATATGCTCCTTGGACATAGCCCTTAGTGGTGAACCATGTAAAAAGTGATGTGTGATCTCTGTGTGTGTGAATGTTTTCATTCTGATCATATTCATCATACAGGTTCAACAAGTTCCTACCAACGTGTGAAAATGATCTATAATTTTAAAAGAAAAATTTGTCACCCTGATTCACCCCTCCCCTCTCAGGGTGTCCCAGGGTCCTTCAAAATATACCTCAACAGAACTGTCACCAGGGCCAGATAACGCTTGTTTTAATTTTTTTTCTATGTTATACTCTATTAACAAAGTTGAATTTGACTGGTTCAATATTTAGTGTATTGGGAGTGCATGTTGTAGCAATCGAAAACATGGCCACTCACTGTATTCTACTCTTAGAGATTATCCCATAAATATATCAACCCGTAATAAATGTGTTGATAATGTATCCACTGAATATGTACTTACCATAGAAGAGGATATGAATAACGACATTCAGGGTGCAAAATAGTAGAAGATGGAGGTTGTCTAGTGTGTACCACAATAGGATGGTGATAAGGGAGCTATCCTATTTCAGGAGGAGGTTGATGTCCATGAAGAACAGGAAATTCAGGATGACCATAGGAAGGATTAAAATTCTATGGCCTCGAATAATTTGTAAGATATGGCAGATGAGGCATCATATTTGCTGCCAATTCAATGGCATAGAGGGCGTCATTCAGTGCCTCGTGGTGGAAATTGATGTTGGGTCCAGCCTAGGAAGAGGTGATAGTTACTGTATATGCTGAAAATTTTTTACTCCTTTTCGTGTGGTGTTGTTACCTCTTGAACATTTCTTCCTTGTCCTTTGTACTTTTAATTTTATTTAATAAATTTCGGCGTTGTGGATCCCAATCCATGGCGGAGCCGCTGTGGTGACTAAAACAATTTTAATATAGAGATATACATAAGATGCATTTGACTATAAATATCAATCATAAATCTAAAAATACTTTCTACATCATGGTATTTTATTTATAATTTTTAGACCTTAAATAATTAAACATATTTATGACACAATGATGATGCAGATATTACCTTTTTAATGAATGATTAAAATAATTGATTTTATAAATATTAAAATAAAAGTAAATAGAGAATTTTGATGTAATCCAGTAATATTAAAGGTTAATATGACATGTTAGTTTTTTTATTGTATTTTTTCTGAAGTAATCCTATTTCCTAGACTTTTACAAAAAATAAAAACTAAATACTATCAAATTTAAAAAAAAATTAGTTAAAAAAATAAAATATTTTTAAATGATATAATATAATTAAAAATAAAAGCTCCGAGAAAAGGACTTATATAATGATAGATATCTAATTAAAGAACAACTTTATGTTATCATGGATTTTTAAAGTATGTTTTTAACAATGTTATTTAAAAATAAAAGAAGACATTGTTAATGTTAAACTATTTAACAATGAGTTAATTCTAAAAGATAAGGTTAATATAGTGACCTAAAATTGTAAAAAACGTATTGGGTAAGAGAATTTCAACCCAACCCCAACATTTCCTCGAAATAAATCCATTTGGAGCTATTATAAACTAAAAATGATTTTATAATAAAATAATATTTCAATCATTTCCTAAAGTGACCCTCACCTCTCTTATAAAAGGTTACTACCCCTTCTTTCAAAATGACACCTCCAAATCCATTTTGCTCTGCCAACCCCTAATCACATATCCTCCCAACTACCATAACATAATCCTAATGGCCTTAAATTTTCCAGAACGAAATCCTATGTGGCACTATTGGTCAAATCAGAACGATGAACCCGAAGAATGTGTTATTATTTAATCATCTCTTTAATGTTCTTTTCTTCTTCCACTTCCTCTTTCTTTGTTGTTTCCATAAGAAAATAATAACTCCAATAAATTATACATACTATAATTTTATTATAAATATTTTACAACCATATTCATTATTCAATCCATCCTATGAATGACAAAGTCACCATACATGGGAATTCATGGCTTATCGTCTCCATGACGTGGTGCAATTTGCTGTTCAACATTTCACTATATCAATTGGTATAATAATTACTATAATTGATGTAAATAATAAATATATCATGTAAATGATTTTTTATATGTATCATTCCATCCATGTACATATAATTTCAAAATAAATTGAACGATATTGTCGCTCGTGTGTACGTATGACTTTCCGTCTTCATAACGCGATGATATTCATTTCCTCATTCACCATACAATGATGATTATAAAAATATATATTATTAATAATTATGTAATAAATGACATAATAATTATACTAGATATATATATATATATATATTTACATATATCTTATTCACTTACTTCAATTAAATATGATATGAAAACAGAAACAACGATTATGCGTAAATACGGCCTACCATCTCCATAAACGGTGTCTTCCATTTCCTAAATCTATCTATTATAAATATAAATATATTCTGAATATTTATTATATATAAATAAATTTTTATGTTCTGGATTAATGTAAATAATTATATAAGTGATACGATCAATAATAACAAGTTTAAACACATACGATAATGAGAGGGATTATTACCCAAAATGGTAATTTAACATGAATAATTTTATTAAATGTGTAACATAAAGTCATAAATTAATCATATATTATATGATAAATGTTACTATGGTTCTGGTAAAATTTCATAACATACTATGGTCATTATACAAGAGGCTAAACGTACCCTCGACTAAAGGAAAGTACTCGGTAAGGGTTAATTTTTCAATCTAATTATTATTCAAAATTGTTTATGTGTAAGTATTTACATGGAAATATTTATTATTCATGTCCATGTTTTATAAAAATGTTTTCATAAGGATTATTTTTAAGGGACTCTTTAACAAAAACATCATTTTAAATGTTTTAAATATTTTTTATTCTAAATCATTCTCATTAATGTCCATATTTTCAAAAACAATTAATGATTTATAAATATATATGTGAATGGATTAAAATGTTAATTACTTTCAAATGTTTCAATGTGGTATGGTACACATTGATTCAAAATTAACTTTTCAACAACTTCCTCTAAAAATATATGTCTTTTAAATGATTAAAAAAAGAACGTTTCTCTCAAATAGTTTTACTGGTTATTTTCAACAATGTCATAATCCTTTTCTAGATATTATTATTGATAGAGGTTGATTTATTATCATCAATATTGTATTGAATGAGTGATGATATGTTTTACTGTGGATGTTCTATTTTTATTCTATTCATGATAAATGGTTAATGTATTGAAATTTCGTATACTATTTTTATATAAATGTTTATGTTATATTTCACCCTTTTAATATTAGGATTGCATTGGACTTAGTATGTGATGAGGGTAGCCCCCTAAGTCTCATAGATTCATTAGTAGGTCTAATGAGACAAACTAGTGTCTGAGCACAAGGGCTTGAAAAAAATTCATTTTTAGTCTTTTCACGAGGCCTTGGCTGTGTGGTTTTGATGTCCAACATTATGCATTCCCTCACTATGAAATTAGTTATTTCATGTGATTATTAGACTAGTAGAATATCAATATTCATGTTTATATAGTAATGTTTGATTTATTTTTCCATATTATGTTCATGATTATGTTTAAAAGGATATTTTTATTACAGATCTTTCCTTCTATGTTTTTAGCTTTTGCTAAATTATTTACCCTTAATAATCATCTGAGATCTCCCCTTTCTTACGTTATACTTTCCCCGGATTCCAAAAAGTTTATTATGATTGATATGCATTGGTAATATATGGGAATAATGGAATTCTCAAATGATTATATTTGTTGGGTTTTATGTTTGAATTATTAATTGAATTTTCATGTATGTAGTATATTTTCCAAAACTATTACACTGATCGGTCCTTCGCGTCATGATTCTTAGTAATCATGATAATGTATTGAAATAATGCACTAACCTTGGGTGATTGGGGTCGGGGCATTACAGTTGGTATCATATAATGTTTAGTACAACCCATTGAAACTAGATTTATATAAACTCTAATTTCAAAAAATTACACTATGATAGACTTCTGGGATTAGTATAGAAGTACATCCAAAAATTATGGTAGTGTAAATATTATGTGGTTTTTCCATGAAAATAAATCCCTATATGGATTCAAACAGATAGAGGTGGATCTGGCACAGATTTAACAAGGAGTGAAAACTCAGACAATGAGTTTTGGGCCTATCCTTGGGTATCATGGTACACGAAAATGGTCTTTGCGGCACTCTTGGTATTGACACTACCAAGGGATATTCTATGGATAAATCCCATTTTCATGAAATACTGATTTGATGGATTTTAATATAAATGAGAATAAATAACCTTGGTAAATCCTAAGATGTTTTAGATTGAAAATAAGGTGTCATGATATTCTCTAAATTATTTTATGACTATTATTACTCACACTCTTCTTTCTAGTTTTAGTCAACAGCTAGATTCGAAGGAAGTCAGAGTAACAATAGACATGATGTTCAATGTGGGAATTGAGGTGGAAATGAGCCAAATATTGAATGTTAATAGGAATAAAAGATATCATATTCATGCTGAATCAATTTTACCAAAATATAATCAATAATATATACATTAACCAACTCTTGAACTCTACATTGGAGAGAAAGGTGAAGAATGATAAGAGCGCCAGTAGTGGAGACCATGGATTAGTGAAAGCTCATCATCCATCATGCGTGAAATGTGGAAGGAGACACCCCAGAAAGTGTCCTAATGGTACAAAGAAAAGCATTATGTGTTGTAAAGAAGGACATAATGAAAATAATTATTGAGGAAAAATCAAGAGTACTACGAAAGAAAATAAAAATGTTCCAAAAAATCCATTTACAGTCATTTTCCATAAATATAGGGGACTTGTAAATTACCCAAGTCAATTTCATGTTCTATAGGATAACCTATAAGTCATGGAAGAACATATTTTGAAATATTTTTGTGGTGAAATTTTTAAAAGTAGTAATGCTCTTTGTTGATAATATTACTTTGGAAGACTTTTTTCTTATATATGTAACCATGTATTTTGTTATGAGAAAATAATATTTGTGGTATATTTATCTTTTCTTTTATGGATATAGTTATAAAGAACCATTTGGGCTTATATGATCCATGAATTTGAGTCAATTACTAGTTGAAATTTTTTGGGAAGAAAATGCAAGGTATGGGATAACATTTATGGTTAAAATCTGTAATGGTTATTTTTGATGGATTTATATAATTTTTTGGAATGTTATTAAATTATATAGTTTTTGGAAAAGGACAACACACAGACCTTGTGGCAACCTGTCACGTCGGAAAAAGCTGTGAGAATCGATCCCATATCCAATGTGCGCCTGAGAATTATCGGCTACCACTAGACTATGTGAAGTCTCATGTTAGTATTACTTATTATTTTTAGTTAAATTTTTTTATGGATCATCAATATGTTGATTTTGAGAACTTATAATTTATCCTAAATATAGGAAATGAACTGGTGATTGAGTGATAAATGTTTTTTTAGTTGACGTTCGATCTTTTGGGAACACTATTCTCTTATGGAAAATAAAAGACTATGGGATTTAATTTATGAGTAATGGTGGATTTTTATTTTGGAAGAATTTATGTTTTTATTGTTAACTTATAGAGATTTGGGTTATTTATATAAATAATTAACTTATCGTAGAAAAAAAGTGATCATGCTAATTACATTTAAGTATATGACATTAAGAGTAATAAGTGTTATTTGGAGATAAATGTTAGGATTTATCGTGGAATACAATGTGATAAAATACGTATGATTTGGGGATTTCAATCATTTTTAGGATTATTTTAAATAATTTTGAGTACACTTGTTTTTTTAATGGTCATTGTAGAACATTGGGTATTTTTTGTTTAATTAAGGAGATTAAGAGTATTATTTATTTTTATAAAGGAATATACTTTTTCAAATCATCTGATCTTGTACTAAAAATTATTTATTTGGTTAATGTCTAAACATAATGGAAATATATTTTTCATTTATTTTGATTATGTTATTCTCTATAAATTGATTCAAGCACATCGGGTGAGACCAAGTCATCTTAAATACTCATCGTTTGGAGAGAAGATGAGATTGTTTTTGAAATTTATTAAATAATGGTACTCTACTATAAAATTAATTATATAGCTTTATGTTCTTAGTCAATATCTTAAATAAATTCCTCAAATTTATGAAATAGAACATAAAACAAAAAAAAATTTCATCTTTACACTTCCTATTGGGAAGGTAATGGATGTTTAACCCGTCACATGTTTGTGGTTTTCTTGTTTTTAAATTTCTCCTGATCATGTTTTCAATCACTTTTCATCAGAACATGACACTTAGTTTATCTTCAATATCCTTGTTTTCCTATATGGAATCCTAGTATGGGTTATATCAGGTTACCCGTGTACTTATATTTCTTTCATTTAAAGTGATAGTTTTTTTGACACTTTTTTCGATGTGGGACTTTCAATGATAATCCCATGCCCAATTTTAATATTATGAGGACGTAACATCCAAAAGGGGGAAGAATGTATCACCCCATTATTTCATTGTATGTTATTTTCTTTAATGTAATTAAATATCTTGCGTTAAATGCTACATTGAGTTCGAGCGCACCACAACATAGAAAACTAGCAGTTCGAAAAGAGTTTATGAATATAAATAACTATATTTCTAATTTTATATACTATATATAATTTTATCATCTGTATAATTTGTTTCTTAGACATAATATAAAACAAATTCTATTTTCAGATAAAAGAAGTATTTTAAAAAAAAATTCCATTTCACCGCCTTTTATTGGAGATCTAATTTTAAATCGAATGTTTGACACTTTTATATATAAAATATAAAAAAAAATAATCTTTTTATTTTTAATTATTACATAACTATATAGTTTGGAAAAAATTTCGGGGCTTTTCTGATAACATGCTTATTTTGATGAATAGTGAAAAAATTTATGTTTTAATTTAAAACATATTTTTTATTCAAAATAATTTATAGTGATAAATTTTAAATTTTATGGTTTAGAAGAATAATTATATTATATTTTTATCATTTTATCCAATGTTAGTGATTGGATGTAATTTTACATTAAAATTGGACATAAAATCATATCAATATTTTGATAGTTTTTACTTCTCAAAATCATGATTTCTAGTTTTGACAACATCACTATATTTTTAAATTAATTAATATAAAATATATGTATTGAATTTTTTTAAAAATAAACATCATTTTTTAATTTGGAATATCAAAATTAAATTTGGGAAAATTTTTGTTATTTTTCAAAAAACATTCAATTTTTTATGAATATTGAAAACACTGCATTATTGTTTAAGCAGAAATTTTTTTTTAAATAATTATTTTTATTTATAATTTATTTTAAAGAAAAAATAGAAACATAATTATTGTATTAGACTAATATTATTCAATTAAATAATTTTTTATATGATTAGATATATAAACTTTTATTGATGTTTTCACCGTCTTTTACCCACCATCTAGGCACATTTGAAAATTTTCATAAAAAATAATTTTTCCACATCTGTCAATTTAATTTCCAAAATCCGACAGACACGGTTGATTTCAGTATATAAAATTTTGTTAAATAGGATGGAAATAATGTTTTGGTGAATAGTGCCTTTTGAATTTAATTTAGAATGGTTAAAAGTAAAGTAGGTAATTAATGGTAAATATGATATTATAATTACCCAAACACATTTCTTCATTCTATTGGATTAGTGTATTTTAGCCAAAGTCCACCTTATAAATAAATAGGATAAATTTTGATCCATTTGGATTACATTAGAGCTTTTATTATTATTTTATTTTAGGAGACTAAAATGAATTAAATTCAAATTTTAATAAATAAATAATTTTTAATATACGGTTATACATAAGATAAATTTGAATATAAATATTAATTATAAATATTAAAATATTTTATAAATAATTGTATTTTATTTATAATTTTAGACATTAAATAATTAACCTTATTTACGAACCAATGATGATGCAGTAATTACCTTCTTAATGAATGATTAAAATAATAGATATTATAAATCTCAAGATAAATGTAAATTGAGACCTTTGATGCCTTCCACTAATTTTATAGGTTAATATGGCATGTAATGGTTGATTTATTATATTTTTCGATGTTATAATACTTTTTTACTATCACAAAAATCGAATACTAAATAGTGTCAAAATTGACAAAATTTGGTTTTTTAAAAAATATTATATTATGAAATGATAAAATATTACTAAAAAATATATGGTTCAGCCAAAGGACTTATATAATGATATATATGTAATTAAGGAACCATATGAGGATCTCTTTGAATTTTATATCATGTTTATTAACCATGTAATATAAAAATACCGGAAGTCATTGTAAAAGTAAAATTGTTTAGCTAATAGTAAAATCTAAATTATAATTTTAATATGGTGACCTAAATATGCCTAAAACCATTTTATAAAGATAATTTTGAACCATCCCCACCTTATCCACTAAATAAATCCATTTGGATTCATTATTAATAGAAAATTATTTATAATAAAATAATATTTTAATCTTTTCCTAAAGTGACACTCACCTCTCTTATAAAAAGGTACTTCCACTTCTCTCAAATTCACACCTCCAATGCCATTTGGCTCCCCCAAAACTGGCTAAAATATCCTTCCAAAAACCATAACTTCATACTATGGTCCTTACTATGATCGGAATGAAAACCAATGAAGCCCTTTTTATCAAAGCAAAAGGAAGAATCCAAAGAAGATGTAATTATTTCATTATCTCATTCAATGTTATTTTCTTCTTCCACTGCCTCATTCTTTATTGTTTCCATACCCAAAAAATAAATATAGTACCTTATACACACAAAATTTTTATAACAAATGTGGTACAAACATATTCATTATTCTAGAATGGGTTATCTCAGGTGACCTGTGTACTTTTTTTCTTTTGTTTAAAGTGATAGTTTTATTGACTCTTTTTCAGATGTGGGCCTTTCAATGAAAATACCAAGTCTAATTTTAAAATTATGATGACATAGAATCCAAAAGGGGAGAAGAATGTAACACTACATGATTTCATAGTAAGTTATTTTCTTTAATGTAATTCAATAGCTTGTGCGCCATGCCACACAGAGTTCGAGGGCACCATGACAAACCATACTAGCTATTAGAAAAGTGTTTATGAATATTATTAACAACATTTTGAATTTTATATACTATATATAATTTTATAATATGTATTATGTGTTTCTTTGACATAATATAAGAACAAATTCTATTTTGAGATAAAAGATGTATTTAAAAAAATGACATTTTTTCACCTTTTAATTGATAACCCTTTTTGAATCCAATATGTGACACTTTTGTATATCCAATTTGACAAAATAAACTTTCTATTTATAATTATTACATAAAAATATAGTTTGTATAAATTTACGGTGCTTTTCTAATAACGTGCATATTTTGATGAATAGTGAAAAATAATAAATTATAATTTAAAACATCTTTTTTATTCAAAATAATTTAAAGTGATAAATTATAAATTTTATGGTTTGGTAGAATAATTATATTCTATTTTTATCATTTAATCTAATGTTGGTCATTGGAAGTAATTTTACATTTATATTTGACATAATCACATATCAATCTTTTGATTGTTTTTACTTCTCAAAATCATGCTTTATAGTTTTGAGCACATCACTATTTTTTAAAATTAATTAATAGAAAATTTATTTATTTATTTTAAACTAAACATCATTTTTTAATTTGGAATATCAAAAATATATTTGGGAGAATTTTTTGTATTTTTCAAAAAACATTCAATTTTTGATGAATAGTGAAAACACTACATTAATGTTTAAGATGGAATTTTTTTAAATAATTGTTTTTAATTTTAAATAATTTTAAAGTAAAAACATATACATAATTCTTTTATTTTCCCAATGTAATTCATTAAAATAATATTAATATATGATCAGATATATAAAATTTTATTGAAGTTTTTACCATCTTTTACCCACCATCTAGGAACATTTGAAAATATTAATAGAACATAATTTTACTGCTATTGTGAATTTAATTTCAAAAATCCAGGAGACACGGTTTATTTCCATAAGAAAAATATTGTTCAGTAGGATGAAAATAATTTTTTGGTGAATAGTGTCTTTTGAATTTTATTTACCATGTTTAAAAGTAAATAGGGTATTTAAAGGTAAATATTATATTATAATTACCCAAAAACATGTCCTAATTCTATTTTATAATTTTATTTCAGCCAGAAATAACCTTATAAATAAAATATGATCCATTTTGATCCATTTGGATTACATTAGGACATTTATTATTATTTTATTTTATGACACTAAAAAGTGTTAAATTCAAATGTTCATAAATAAATCATTTTTAATATAGAGTTATACAAAAGATAAATTTGACTATAAATATTAATAATAAATATGAAAATATTTTATATATAACGTTATTTTATTTATAATGTTAGATATTAAATAATTACACTTATTTTTGACACAATGATGATTCAGTAATTACCTTATTAATGAATGATTAAAATAATTGATATTATAAATCTCAAAATAAATGTAAATTGAGGCTTTTGATGCATTCCAATGATTTTATAGGTTAATATAACATGTAATGGTTTATTTATTCTATTTTTTTTAATTAATCATATTTTTTTGACTATCACAAAAATCAAATACTAAATAGTGTCAAAATTTGACAAAATTTTGTTTTTAAAAAATTATTATATTATTAAATGATAAAATATTCCTAATAATATATTGTTTAACCAAAGGACTTATATAATGATAGATAAGTAATTAATGAACCACATGATGATCTAATGGAATTTTATAGTATGTTTATTAACTATTTAATATATAAATACAAGAAGACATTGTAAAAGTTAAACTATTTAACTAAGAGTAAAATCTAAATTATAATATTAATATGATGACCTAAATATGCCTAAAACAATTTGATAAAGCTAATTTCTACCCATCCCCACCTTATCCACTAAATAAATGCATTTGGATTCATTATTAACATAAAATTATTTTACAATAAAATAATATTTAATGCTTTTCAGAATGTGACCCTCACCTCTCTTATAAAAATGTACTTCCCCATCTCTCAAAATCACTCCTCCAAAGCCATTTGGCTTGCCCAACCTCGGCTAAAATGTCATCCCAAAATCCATAACTTCATACTCTAGTCATTACAGTGATCGGAACGAAATCGAATGGATCCCTTTTTATCAAAGTAAAAGGAAGAACACCAAGAAGAGGTAATTACTTCCTCATCTCTTTCAAAGTAATTTTATTTTTCCACTTCCTCATTCTTTGTTGTTTCCATACAATAATAATATATCTAGTACATTATACACACTGATATATTATAATGAATATGGTACAACCAAATTCATTATTTTATCCATCCTATTATTGACAATGTAACAATATGTGCGTACGCACGGCTTACTGTCCCCACATCATGGTGTAGTTTGTAATTCCACACATCATTATTTTGATGGGTATAATAATGAGTATCATTGATGTTAATAATAAATATAAAATGTTAATTATTCTATATATGTAATATACCATCCAATTACAAAATAATTCACCATAAATATAATGATATTGTCGCTCATGCGTCAGTACGGATTACCATCTCCACAAAGGGATGAGATTCATTTACACATTCACCATTCAACTATGATTATAAAAATATATATTATTAGTAAGTATGTAATATATGACATAATAATTCTACTAGAAATATATATCTATACATATATTCATATATCTCATTTACATACTTCCATTAAATTTAATATGAAAACTGAAACCATGTTTATGCATACATATGGCCTACCGTCTCCATAAACATCATTTTCCATTTCAAAAATCTATTAATTATAAATATTTATATTCTGAATATATATGATATATAAATAAATTTATATATTTTGTATGTATGTAAATAATTGTTTAAGTGATATAATCAAAAATAACAATTTAAAACACGTATGATAAAGAAAGTGATTATTAAACAAAATGTTACTTTAACATGGGAATTATTATTAAATGGGTTGTATAATGTCAAAAGTGAATCATATATGACTTCATAAATATTAATATTATTTGAGAATAATTTAATAACATACTATGATCATTATACAGGATTCTAAACGTACCCTCGACTAAAATAAAGTACAATGTAAGGGTTAATTCCTCAATCTCATTATTATCAGAGATTGTTTATGAATTAGTATTTACTGGGACATACATATTATTCATGTCCATGATTCATAAAAGAGTTTTTAAAAGGATTATTTTTAAGGGACTCTTAATCTAAAACATCATTTTAAATGTTTTATGTATTTAATTTTCTATATATTTCTCATTAATGTACATGTTTTCAAAATGGTTTTATATATTTTTTTATATGGACATGATTGTGTTAAAAAGGTAATTCCAATGAAAAGATTAAATGTGGTTAGAGAAACATTTATTAAATAATATATTTTAAATGAATTCATTGATAAATCTTTGACTTTTAAATAATTTCACAAAAAATGTATATTTCTCTCAATGAGTTTTACTATTCATTTTCAACTATATCAACATTATTTACTGGATTTTATTCATAATTGATGTCGATTTATTATATTGCATATTGTATTGTATGGGTTATGATATGTTTAAATGTTGCTGTTTTATTTTAATACCATTCATGGTTTATGATTAAACTATTGAAATTTTGTATACTTGTTTTAAAACGAATTTTTATGTTATGTTTCACCTTTTTCATATGATCAATGCATTGGACATAGTTAGTGATTGGTGGAGGTTGATATTGCTCACCAAAGAATCGATAGGTCTCATCAGACGAACTAGTGTCTTGGAAAAAGGCCTTGATAAAAAAAAATTATTTTGTATCTTTCCCCGAGGCCGTAATAATGTTGTTATGATGATCGGAATTATTCATTTCCTCATTATGAAATTAGTTATTACATGTGATTACTCAACTAATTTAATATCTATGTGCTTGTTTATATTGTAATGTTTGATTTACTTTTTCCAGATTATGTTTCTTTTTATGTTTAAAAGAATTTTGTTTTTACTACACATCATGCCTTAAAATTTTATAGTTTTCGTTAAATTATTTACATCTACTAAAAATATGATATAACCCAATTATAATGTTTTGATTTCCTAGGATTATGAGAATTGTATTAGGATTAATATGAAGGGTTAATCAAGGGGAATAATGGTGTTCTAAAAAGATTAATTTTGTTTTGTTTTATGGTTGAATGTGTAGTTTATTGTTCATGTTTTTATTCTATTTTACATGTCCACTAAACTGACTAGTCCTTTGAGACATGATTCCTTGTAATCATGCCAATGACTTAAAAAAAATGCACCGACTCTGGGTAACTGGTGTTGGGGCATTACAATGGGTATTCATTGGATATGTCAAATTTTTTATGAACAATTATTATATACTTGAACAGATGATTAAAATTGATTGACTTGGTTAAGATTATGATTTAATTGATTTAAAATAATGGGTCATGGTATATAAATCCAAGAAATTATTTTTTATGATTGATAAATATGATTAATTGAGTATTATGATGATGAAAACCATTTTGGAATTACTATGGGATTGTTGCTAGAATGACGAAGTTTAGGTGGTAACAGAGATGCTCAAAATGTATCTACCATTTTAGCTATTTGTTAAATTAATTACTATATATTAGAAAAAGTATCAAGTTGTGTTGAACTATATCCCCATTGATTAGTTGTTTAATTATTAAGGAAAACCCAATGTGGATATATTATCTCATCTGAAGTATATAATTATTTTTTCATTATTTTTTTTAATTATGTTCTTCATAAAAATATTCATATTCTACTACAAGTTGTATTTGATGTTTTCTTATTAATGGTTTGGATTCCTTTAAAGAAATAATATATTAATATTAGGGGAAGGTAATAATTTTTTGATATTCCATTAGGATTGTAAGATCTTATCAAATAATAATACTTAAAATAGAGGGGGAGAATTTTTGTATAGGAATTTAGTCTAATATAATTAAACTTACCAAAATCAAAACCAAAAACATCTTTATGTATATTGTCATACAAAACCATCATTTTTAATGTACAACGTCATGGAATCCAAACAAGGATCTCTCTTATTATATTAGAGTGAAAATTGTAATTATTATGGATATGACTTATCCAAGTATAAGAATCCTAAATATGATAAAGAAGATTAATTCAAATGCATTGTTATTATTTTATTCATATTAATATAATAAATCAAATTGGTTTGAAATTTATTACTGATTACTATAATTCTATTATAATAAAAATTGGAAACAAAAAATTATTAGAAATATGTAATAAAATATCATAAAAATATTGAATTCCTCTTAAGATATAAAAATGTTTCACATTTTAATCATATGATAAATTTAATCAATATCCCTCACTAAAATTATCAAATATTTTATATATAAATAAATGTCAACCTTTCCGTAACACAAAATATAACATCCTAGGTAAATGAAGAATAAGGGATTTTCATATTTATTAATATTTGTGAATTAAATATTAATTTTTCTTTAAATGGGTTCCTATGTTTTACTGCGTACCCGATACGCAACAATGGGTTTCTTTGAAATCTTACGTTTCACAATAACAATATAATATTATTATTTTAAATTGTAGTTAACTCCTAGAAATTGTATTGGTGGGAATGAAAAAAAAACTACAATATGATTATACATGTTTGTAAAATGTATTTACATTTATCCAAAAAAATGGTAGTGGCTTAAAATATGTATGAATCTAATTTTAATCATAATTTACATTAAAAGATTGATTTACCACCTTTTAATGGAGAACAGTCATTAAATCTAGATTTGGTCACATTAATATATTATATTTGACCAAATAAAATCCTTCTTTAGAATGGGGATATCAAATTTTAATTTGTGTAACTTTTTGGATTTTTTTCTGATAAAGTTCATTTTTTAATGAATTGTGAAAATATGGAATTTTAATTCAAAAAATAATTTTAATATAATTTATTTATGTGATAATATTATATTTTTAATTGGTTTTAAAGTGTAATTAGAATATATTTTTACCATTTAATCCAATGATGGTCATTGAAATTAATTTTACATTGAAACTAGACATAAATAAGTATCGATCTATTGATAGTTATTATTTCATAAAAACACGCTATTTGTTTTAACAACGGGAATTAATTTTAAATTAATTAATGACACTTCAATCTTTTAAATTTTTAAAAATATAAATCATTTTTTAATTTGTAATTTCAAATATCTCTTAGGATGACTTTTTGGTATTCTTTTGAAAAACATCAATTTTTGATAAATAATGAAACCACTTAGTAGTAGTTAAAAAATGACTTTTTATTTTAAATGAAATTTTACCACTTCTGTGAAATGAATTTCAAAACACTGAAAAACATGGTTGTTATTAGTAAGTAAAATGTGGTTCAATAAGAAGTAATTAATTTCTGGTGAATAGTAACTTTTGACTTTTATTTACCATGGTAAAAGGTAAATAAGGTAATTCAAGGTAAAAGGAATATTATAATAATTCAAAATTACCTTAACACTTTTCCTAACCATATTGGATGAGTAATGTCCGACTATGGGAATCCTTGGATCTATTTTGGGACGCCATGGAGCCACTTATGAATGATTATGAAAATTTAGATTAATTAATTTAATGTAAAGGCAAAAATGAAATAAAAAAAATATTTTAGTAAATTAATTTTTATAAGGGGTTATATAAATTATTTTTTTGACTATAAATATTCACTGGAATGTTAAACATATTACCTACATCATGGTAAATGTTTTATGATTTTTAGATATTTAAAAAATTAAATTATTTATGAAACAATAATGATGCAGTATTTACGTCATTATTAAATCATTTAAATATATAAAATTATAAAAATTAAAATATCATCCAAAACCTATCCAATTCTTATTGGATGATTTTATTTCGAACATGAGTCATCTGATCCTTAACTGTAATTATTTTGGGACCTTTAGAAACCGAATATCATTATATAATAAAATAAAATGTTCACACTTTACTAAACAGCCCCTCTTCCGCCTTATAAAAGAAGACCATTTATAACCCATTCCTAACACCTCTCAAGCCTTTTGGATCACCCAACCTCAACACTATTAAGCTCCTTACAACCCTCTCTTCTACACAGAAACATTAACTTAGGCAGAGGGCACATCAAGAAATTCATTTGGTTCAAACCAAATGAAGTGACCCAAATTAATGGTAATTGTATCTCTTAACTTATTTTATTTTATTTTATATATCCAACCCCTAAAATATTTTTATTAATTTATTTTATAACAACAAAAGTTTCCTTAGTATACTAGAATGTTTTTATGAGAATTATTCTAACTACACTTACACACACTTCTATCTAATGGGTAAAAAACATATTGTTTCATTGGATGGAAAACCAACGCATCACAAGACGTTGATTTTTCAATTATCTCATCCACCTATCATGGAGGCCATTAAGATGACACTATATTTATATATGATATTTACTATGTTTATGTATTCATTATTCTTCTATATATTTGATATATATCATACCTTTATGGTTTCCATTATGGATAAATGCGATAATTTCATTTGAGGAAGGGCAGACTATTGCCCCCTCAAAGTGATATGACTCGTTAATGCCATATGTGGGATGTATAAATGATTCATTTAATGATATTATATATGATATTATATTGTAATTATAATATAAAAATTTATCATTATGTTTTTATTTCATTAAAATAAGAAATTGAAATTAAGGTAGCATTCATGCGTACGTATGGCTTGTCGTCTCCCTGAACGGTCCATTTCATTTCATACCTCCAAATCATAAGTACTATTATAAGTATATATATACATAGTGGATTTATATGATATATATGATATCTAAATAATTAATTTCATTATGGATATAATGGACTATTTACCACATGGACAACTTGTAAATATAAGGTGTTAATTTTTTACTCAAATACCAAATATCGACAAAATGAACGTTATTAACATAATTGATTACATAATGTTTATAACATGGAAATAAGTGATATTAAAAGAATAATAAACTTGAAAAAGGTTCTAAAGAAAATTTAAATTAACTTTAGTTTATTATTCAGGAGACTAAAGAATGATCGAGTCAAGTTGGACACGAGGTAAGGGACTTCGTCTCAAAATCCTTTAATTGAGGCATATTTTGTTTTAATACATGACTTTCCTTTATACAATGTATAAACACCGTTGAATTTTCAAAGGTAATATTATTCTATGAAGAATTTTACTAAACTAAATAAGGAATGACTATTTTAACATAAGCGGTGAGAACAACCTTTCTGCCACTGCGAGTATTATTTGTTCCTTGGCTTCCTTAACTAGTCGTAATGTTTTTTAAGGAAAATAAATAACATATATTCTTTCATGTATTTATTATTGAAAATGGTATTTATAATGGATTTATTTTGTCAATATATTTAATTGATATATTGTGATTGAAATGTGGAAATTTTTTCTTTCATTTATATTTGATTTATGTGTTTTGATTTTATAATGGTACATGGACATTTGACATGTGGTTACTTGATAAACAAAATGAAGGGTGGTGTCGTGATAGACATGGATGGGTGGTTATGTTATAACCTCTATTGCATTGGGTATGGGAGTCAGCCGTATGGAAATTTCATTTAGTGACATGTGTGGAAGTCGACCGTTTGTTTATTCCATTTAAGTATGTTTATGTCCCAAGTTACCTTTATATTCTATATGTTCTTTATATTGGTTTTATGGTAACCTTTTGGTTACAAAAGCTTATGTAGTGATATTTTATTAGTGAAGAGTATTTACTACTTTATAATGGTGGATATTATTACATATGTTAATGTATTCATGGTTTACTTGTTGTTTTGAAAAACTATGATTTTTCCTTCATTATGGATCCCTTACTTATATTTTTATGCTCATCCCAAATTTATGAAATTTTTTCACAGGACATTATGTGGAATAGGGTCAAGGATTGGATCAAGGAAATGTCATTTTGTCTTAAACATGGCACTATACATTAATCTTTTTATCAAGAGTTCTGGTTTTGTAAAAATGGAAACTAAGTTGAAGTATCTACTTTGTATTTTTTTTGAAATGAAATGTAATAGTTATGGCCTAATTCTCTAAAAATGTAAACCTGAAAAGATCATCAATGAGAATAATCCATTAAATCCAATATTTTTTAATGATTATTGTCGGGTCCTTATAGTTGGTATCAGTGGTCGGTTTAGATAAATTTAGTAGTTAGGGTATTGTTAAAATAATATCCATAAAGTAATTTATGTTAATATTGATATCATAGAGAATTTACATATTACCATGTTTCATCACCTAAGATATTTATGTGTTCAAAATGGTTTTCTGCATAGGAAAAAGGGAAGTTGTGATGGGAAGTCATATAGAGGGAAATGACCTTCCAAATTAGCATCCTGAGATGGTCCGAATCATAATTCAACTATTTACTATAGTGATGGGTTAGTTGATTCAGGTGATAAATAGTGGTTGTGTTTATTGATGATATGTTGGTTTATTAAAAAAGTAAATAGTAGCATGGAAGTCATTTAAGGGTTATCTAGAAGACCATAAGAGAAAAGAAACTTTATGGGAATTTCAGCAAGTGTGAGTTTTGGTTATAACAAAAAATTTCCTTTGTCACATTGTTTCAAAAAATAGCATAACTTTTGATCCTACTAAAACAAATGTTGTTAAAGAATGGACAAGAACCACAAATATAACCGAGATCTATATTTTTCTTAGTTTGGGTTTTTATTACAGGAGGTTTGTTGAGAATATTTCATGGTTGTCTAGTCAAATGACTAAGTTAACTCAAAATGGTTTTATGTTCATTTAGAAAATAGAATTTGGTGACTATTTTTAGGAATTGAAAAGAAGATTGGTGAATGCTCCAGTTTTGGAACCGCCGGCTAGAAATGGTAAGTTTTTTATTTACAGTGATTCTTCATTGAAAGGACATGGATGTGTCCTTATGCAGAATGATCAGGTAAATAGTTATGATTCACATCTGTTGAAACCTCATGAGTTAAATTACCCTACACATTATTTGGAATTATTTTCTGTTTGTTTGATTTAAAAAACTGGAGGCATCATTTGTATGGAGTAAAATTTAAAATAAATACTGACCAGAAAAGTTTAATGTATATATTCACTCATAAATAAATAAACATGAGATAGAGAATATGGATAGAATTAATCAAGGATTATGATTTCATGATTCATTACCATCTGGGAAAAGAAAATAAAGTGGCTGATTCTTTGAGTTGAAAAAACAATGATTCATTAACCATGTTACGTTTGGAACAATATCCTTTTGTTTTTTATTTTATAATCTTTGTCATAGAAGTTGTTGGTGCAGGAAATTCATCTGTTTTGTTTCCGGTTTTAGTGAGATCATCTCTATCAGATTGAATTAAGCAAGAACAGAAGGAAGTCAATTAGTTACATAAAAAGGAATAGTTGGTTCAGAAGGGAAAGTTTCCTAAATTTAACATTGATAGTGGTTGTGTTTTGAGGTTTGGGAAGAGATTATGTGTGCCTTGTGATTCATAGTTGAATAATGCATTTTTATTTGAAGATCGTAGTTTTCTGTTTTCAGATCATCCTAGTAGTAAAAAGATGTACATAGATCTTCAGGAGTATTACTGGTGAGATTGAATGAAAAGAGATATTTCTGCTTTTACTGTGATGTGTTTGACATGTCAACTGTTTAAAGCAGAGCAGTAGTTACTGAATGGGATGCTTCAATATTTACTGGTGGAACAGTGGAAATGGGAAAATATATCAATGGACTTCATTGTGAGATTACCAAAAAAATCTCGAGGTAATAATGCAATCTAGGTTATTGTTGATCTATTGACTAAATATGTTCATTTCCTTCATATTCGAGATAAATTGTCTCTATATCAACATTATCGATTGTATATTAAATATATAGTCAGGTTTCATGGAGTTCGCCTCTCCATTGTATCTAATCTTGATCCCAGGTTTACTTCTAACTTTTGGAAATGAATTCAGAAGTCATTGGGTACTGAATAAAATTTTAGTACATCTTTTCTTCCTCAATCATATGGGCAATCAGAACAAACAATTCCGATATTAGAGGATATGTTACATTCATTCTTGATATATTATTTTGGAAGATGGGACCAACATATTTCTTTGTTTGAATTTTAATATAATAATAGTTTTCATTCAATTATATAGATGGCTCCATTTGAGGCATTATATGGAAAGCGTTGTCGAACTCCATCTTTTTGGGATGTAGTAGGTGAAAGTAAGTTGATGGGACCAGAATTGGTAGAAGAGAAGGAAGATAATGTTTAGTTGATTTAGAAGCACATGAAACAGCTCAGAGTAGTCAAAAAAGTTATGTAGATAACCGGAGGAAGGATCTTTCTTTTGAGGTAGCTGATCATGTCATTCTCAATGTCTCTCCATGGAAAAGTGTGATGCATTTTGGTAAGAAGGGAAAGTTGAGTCCAAGGTTCATTGGTCCTTATCAAATTCGGGAGAAAGTTGGTTTAGTTTTGTACATAGTGTCATTAGCTATAAGTTTATAACATGTACACAATGGTTTTCATGTTTCGATGTAGAGAATGTATATTCCAGATCCATCTCATGTTTTGAGCCCATAGGTAGTTCAGTTGAAGAGAATCTCTCTTATAAAGAACAAATAGTCCAAACTCATAATCGTATAGAGAATTTGTTGCGGAATAAGGTAATTCACCATGTAAAGGTTTTGTGTAAAAACCATATGGATGAAGAGGAAACATGGGAATCTGAAAATGCTATGATGGATTAATACCCCCACTTATTTTGATAAGTGAATAAAAATTGCGAGGGCGCAATTTAAAAAAGTGTGGAAGGATGTAACATCCTAGGTAAATAAAGAATAAGATATTTTAATATTTATTAATATTTTTGAATTAAATATTAATTTTATTTTAAATGGGTTCCTATGTTCGACAGCGTACCCGAAACACAACAATGGGTTTCTTTGAAATCCAATGTTGCACACTAATAATATAAAATTATTATTTTAAATGGCAGTGAACTCCTAGTCATTATATTGGAAATAATGAAAACAAATTACTAAAATATGATTATAAATGTTTGTTAAATGTATTTACATTTATCCAATAAAAAGATATAGTCTTAAAATATGAATCAATCAAATTTTAAGCAAAATATACATTAAAATGTTGATATACCACATTTTTATGTAGAACCCTATTTCAATCTAATTTTGGTCACTATAATACATTCTATTTGACGAAATAAAATACTTTTATAGAATGGGGACATCAAAATGTAATATGTGTAAATTATTTGAATTTGTTTCGATAAAGTTCAATTTTTAGTGAATAGTGAAAATGTTTTGTTTTATTTCAAAACTGTGTTTTAATATAATTTATTTATATGGTTATATTGTCATTTTATTTGGTTTTAAAGTATATTTTATAATATATTTTTACCATTTAATCTAAATTTTTTCATTGAAATTAATTTTACTTTGAATGTACACTTAAACAAGTGTCAATCTTTTGATAGTTAATGTTTCTTAAAAACACACTATTTGTTTTAACAATGGGAATTAATTTTAAATTAAATAATTCCACATATATGTTTTGAATTTTAAAAATTTGAGCTAATTTTTTAATTCTTAATATGAAATATATATTAGGCTGATGTTTTTGTATTTTTCTGAAAAACAACAATGTTTGATGAATAGTAAAACCACTTAGTAGTAGTTAAAAAAATGTATTTTTTTTAAATGAAATTTTACCACTTATATGAATTGAATTTCGAAACTCCGACATATATGGTTGTTTTGATTATGTAAAATTTTGTTCAATAAGATTAAATTAATTTTCAGTGAATAGTAACTTTTGACATTAAGTTACCTCGGTTAAAGGTAAATAAGGTGATTCAAGGTAAAAAAATATTATAATCTTTCAAAATTACCTTAACGCTCATCCTAACCTTATTGGATGAGTAATGGATGACCATGGTCATAATTGGGTCTATTTTGGGACCCCATGTAGCCACTTACGAATGATGATGACACTTTAGATTAATAAATTTAATGTAAAGGCAAAAATGACATAAAATAACATTTTAGTAAATTAATTTTTATATGGTGTTATATAAGTAATCTTTTGGACTATAAATATTCATTGGAAAGAAAAACGTATTTAATAGAGCATGGTATTTGTTTTACTATTTTTAGAAATCGAATAAATTAAATTTTTTATGACACAATATTGATGCAGTATTTACCCCATTAATAAGTCATTTAAATAAATAAGAATATAAATATTACAATAACATGATAAACCTGTCAAATTCTTATTGGCTATTTTTATTTCGACCATGAGTAATATTATCGTTGACTCTAATGATTTCTGGACCTTTAGAAATTGAATATAATTATATTAAAAAATAATAATTTCACACTTTCCTAAAGAGCCCCTCATCCCCCTTATAAAAGTTGACCATTTCTAACCAATTCCTCACACCTCTAAAGCCTTTTGGATCATCCAAAATCTAACCAATAAATTTCCCTACATCCCAATATTCCACCTAGAAGCCTTACCATTAGCATAAGGCACTTCAAGACTTCCTTTAAGTTCTAACCAAATGAAGTTACCCAAATTAAAGGTAACAGTTTTTTCTTAACCTATTTTCCCTTATCGTACTTATCCGACCCCTAAAATATTTTTATTATTTTATTTTATAACAACACCAATATCCTCAATATACTAGTATGTTTTTATGATAATTATTCTCACTACACTTACACACACATCCATCTAATGGGTGAAAAACATACTGTTTCTTGAATGGAAAACATACGCATCACGAGACGATAATTGTTCGGTTATCTCCTACCGCCTATCATGGTGGCAATTAAGATGAGACTATATTAATATATGATATATATTATGTTTATTTTTTCTTTATGAGTCTGTATTTTCCATTTATATCATACCTTTATGGTTTCCATTGTGGATAAACACGATAATTTCATTTGAGGATGTGCGGACTACCGCCCCCTCAAAATGATATGACTCCTTAATGCCATATGTGGGACATATAAATTATGGATTTAATGATATTATATATGATATTATATATGATATTATATACGATATTATACTAGAATTATCATATACATATGTATCATTATGTTTTAATCCATTAAAATAAGAAATATAAGTGAAAGTAGTGTTCATGCGTACGTACAACTTACCGTCTCCATGAACGGTGAATTTCATTTATTACATCCAAATTATATGTACTGTTATATATATACACACTATATATATATGATATATATGATAACTAAATAATAAATTTCATTATGGACATAATTGACTATTTACTACATTGATAACTTGTAAAAATAATGTGTTTATTTTTTACTCAAGTACCAAATATCGACAAAACAAATATTATTAACATAAATTATTACATAATGTTTATAACATGGTAATACATGATATAAAAGGAATAATAAACTTTAAAAAGGATCTTATAAAAGTTGAAATCATCTTTAGTTTATTATTCAAGAGATTAAAGAACGATCGAGTCAAGTCAGACACAAGGTAAGGGACTTCATCTCAATCTCTTTTCATTGAGGAATATTTTGTTTTAATATATGACTTTATTTAATACTCCATATAAAAACCCTTTACTTTTCAAAGGAATTATTTTTCTATGAAGAGTTTTACTAAATGTAAAAAATTAATGTCTCTTTTAACGTAAGTGGGGACAACGACCTTTTCGCTGCTGTGAGTATTATTTGTTCTCTATCTTCCTTAACATGCCGTAATGTTTTGTATTAAAATAAATACCATATATTCGATTATGTATTTTGGTATTGAAAATGGTTTTGATAATGGATTTGTTATGTCCATATATTTAAGTTATATATTTTGATTGAAATTTGGAAATGCTTTCTTTCCATTATGTTTATTTTGGGTGCTATGATTATATAATGGAACATGGAAATTTTACTGGTGGTTATGTGATAACCCAAATGATGGGTGGTGCCGTGATAAACTGGGATGGGTGGTATCATTATAACCTCCAATTTATTGGGTATAGATGGTAGCTGTTTGGAAATTCCATTTTGTGATATGTGTGGAAGTCGTCCGTATGGTTATTCCATTAATGTATGTTAATGTCCCAAGTTACCTTTATATGTTATGTGTACTTTATATGGGTTTTATGGTAAAATTTTGGTTACAAAAGGGTATGTAGTGATATTTTTTTCATTGAAGAGTATTTACTAATTCATGAAGGTGAAATGTATTACATATGTTAAAGTATTCATGGTTTTCTTGTTTTTTGAAAAAACATACAGTTTCCCTTCTTTGTGTATCCCTTACTGATCTTTTTATTCTCATACCATGTTTTTTAAATGTTTTTCATAGGACATAATGTGGAATAGGGTCAAGGATAGGATCAACGAAAAGTCATGCTCTCTTTAACATGGAACTTGACATGACTCTTTTTTCAAGTGTTCTTATTTTGTAAAAATGGAAACTGAGTAGAAGTGTCTACTTTGTATTTTTTTTAATGAATTGTAATTGTCATTTCCTAATTCTCTAATACTCTAAACCTAAAAATATATTTAATTTGAATTATACATTTAATTCAATATTATGAAATGTTTAAGGCCACGTCCTTATACAAAATCCTTCGATAATAAGATTGGAACAACTCTATATTCCTATAATGGGAATCCCTAGTTACAATAATCATCATTACTCTATCTACCTATCATCAGTAGCCATTGATCTGAGGAATGGGATTCATTGTCTTAGTATTCCATGAATCCCTTGATCATTATAATGATAAGAGACAATTACAATTTAAAAATTTCTAAAGGATAAAATCTGATACATTTTCTTTCAGAAGACCACTCACTACGAAATATAAATATTATTAATGAGATGTTCACACTTAGTATTTTAATTAAAAATCAATGGAAAATTTAACTGACCATCTCTAAATTCTTAAAATGATATGGTTTTTAGAAGAATAATTCTAAAATTTATAATTTCTATGTTTTTTTCAACATCATTAGACACTTGGTACTTTATAGAACATTACAACCTTGCATAAATGAGTGTATCAGGTCATATTGTTCAACATTAAATTAGATTTTAATGATTTTAATTACATTAGAAATATGTATTCGTATTCATATTCTAAACATATTCAGTCTTGTGTACATCCTTATTAACATAAATATGATAATCATTATGGGTAATAGTCTGATTTTATTAGTAAAGGTACCAATCAATGATTATGACTTTTTATATATGAAAGAAAAGACATAAATACTAATATATGATTTAATAAAGGCATGTATGGTATATATCATACACATTATAATTCGAATAATCTTTATAATGATGTATATGTTTATATCCATAGTACTTATGAACATACTAAAAATATGATAAAATATTTTTTTCCTACAAAAATTGTCTAAAAATAAAGGAAATATAAATTTAGTAATCATATTTTAATGAAAGTGTTTTCGATTTCCAAATCAAAAGGAATATAATGATATGAGGAAGTTCTTTTAACTCCACTATTTCCCCCTATTTGGAAATCCAAAACACTAAAAATAATAGACAAATGTTATCGTATAATTTACAATCCATTTTATTTGAAGAAAAACATATTTGGAGTTAAACATTAAAACCATAAAACTCCATGAGTTTATAACTCTGTAAAATTTGATATTAAAATAATATTTAGTGTTTTTTTATTAAATTATTTAAATAATACACTATTTAGGAAATATTATCCCCCTAAGGGTGCTATTATACCCCTTAATATTATGATTATCCATTTATAAAGTCATAACATAATTTAATAAAATCATTCCCTTTCAAAACAATTGTCTCCTTTTTTATTATAAACATTAATGGGGGAATGATAAGGCATTTCATGAAATTTTAGTGAAATGAATAGAGAAAACAATACTAAAGTAAATAATAATCAAAAAAAATAAGAAACATCATTCAACCAATCATAATTGGAAAATAGTTAGATAAATCAATATTGGATGAAAATAAAATTTATATATTATAAAGATTTCAATTTTTTGACAAACACTACAAAGTGAGTTCAAAATAAAAAAAAATATTTATTCATTCTTCGTCGAGGTCATTGTAATGTTTTTTATCTTCTTGAACACTTGTTGGTCTTTCAATATGTTATCAACATTCTCTTTTGAAGTATAAAATTTTTCAATGAATTTTTTCTCTTCTGATAGAATGAAAACTAAATCCCTGAATAATTAAATTGTGGACATTTCAAGCACTATATATTGGTTCTTCTTCCCCAAAAAATTTAATTCCTCGGCATAACCATTAATGGAATCTCAAAATTATTCCACAAAGTTTACCCTTTCCTCCATGTGAAATGATAAATTCTTGAAATAATAATCGAATTATACAATATGTTGCTTTATTATATCAAACGGACCATCTTACATTTTATTATTAAAATCAACTAGATGAGGCCAATTGACCAATTGATTTCAAGAAAATCTATGTGACTACAAATTTATTTGAAAATCTTTTGAATGAACCTTTATTCGAATAACATTCTCTTTTAAAATATCTATTGATTCTGATATATAATCCTGAATTTCGTTAATTAATTTTACATTTGACTCAAGTCATAATAAATATATAATTTTTTCTTGACAATCTTCAATAAATATAAATATTATAATAAATATCATATAATGTAATGATTTTGGTTTAATATGACTATTCATACTAATCCTCAGGGGTTACATTATCACATATCTAAAATCAACATTCATTCCCTTCATTCTATCAACATTAGAAACAAATTTTTCATCCATTTTAGAAAATTTATTTGTTATCAACACCATTATCATTATATATTTCAATGATATCTACATCATCTATATTAGTTTTACCATTAATAATTTTTATTAAATTTTAATAATCATCTCGATTTGATGAAATTTTTTTTCTTCATTTAATGAGGTTGATTGTTCTTGGTAACTACTAGATTTATATTATTTATTGGCCTTGGAGGGTATGTATGATGGGGATGATCATGATGATTATGTTAATTTAATTTTGAAATGTGTTTTTTTATTGTCACCATCCACTTTATTATCACCACGTTCATTCGCATTTTCATCCTCTTATACTACTTCAACAATATATTTTTATAAACTTCCTACATCTAATTAAACTCCATAATTATCATTTCTATCAACCTCTTCATCAAATGACTTATCAAAATCATCTTCCAGCAATCTAGTTATTCTCAAATCTCATTTTCCAACTAGTGTCAGATATGATTATTATTCTTGAATGATTGGTAAAAATTCTTCAACAACTACATTTTGTTTTACCTTTTTATATACTGATGTAATTTTATCATATACCACAAAAGTTTCATTATATAATAATCCACCTTCTAAATTAACCCAAGAGAGTATGAATTTTTTGTAGAATAAAATCCAAAAATACACATCAACACCTTTTAAAAAATTACCATAATATTTTTCTTTTATCAACTCTTTCATATACTTTTTCCATTTTTGATTCTTCCTATAAGGTTTCAGCTGAACCAATTTTTTTAGCTTTGGCCTCAGTAGGGTAATTTCAGATAAGAAAATATTCGGGTTCCATTTATAATTTAATTTTCACCTATTAATCTTACACATCATCTTGATAACACCAATTTTAAAATTCATTGTTTAATTGTGATGTATTAACCATAAATTCCTTCTTCTAATTAGAATTTTCTTTTTTTATCGATGATATTGCTTCTGAACCATCTATATAAATCATATCAATAGGCATCATTGTATTTGAATCAATACCAGACCACATAATATTGATTATATCATCACTAATGTAAGACATTTTCACACTCGTAGGAAATTATTTATTGGTAATCGTGAAATATTCATACATGTGACAACAAATTTACATAAGAATGTGGGAAAAACTATGACCATAGACTTGATTTTACAATACATAATATTATACACTGTAATAAAACTGATATACGCCAATTAAATATTTCTGTTTTTTAATAGAAAATAAATGATGAAAAAAATCAAAAAAATTTAATGAATATTTTTCTCTCTTACTCATCCTAAGAAACCCTTACATCCATAAATAAGTAACACATTTATCAAGTGTCATATGAGAATTCATCATGAATTCATCATAATAATGAAAATAATATTATGTCTTCATTTTCTTAAATATTCTATGTTTATGTAGAAGGTTTTTTCATGGAAAATAAAATTCCCCATCCTAGGAAACTCCAAAAAACTCACATATTTATTGTAAAATTAATGGATCCAACTATGATATATGGTAAAAGAATGTTTATCATTACTATTTTCTACCTAAAAAACAATTGAGGAATAAAAATCATAAAAACTATATGTGTAGTAATGATCTAATTATTTTTCTGGTTATGGACACATATTTATCCCTTCCATGTAAAAAATAGATTTTCTCAAAGTACAATGAAAATTTATTAAAACACTTTTTCAACTAACCACTCCAGGAAATCTAGTTTTTTTGTAATCATTATCATATGACATCGAATTGAGACTTACATCAGTGAATCAGAATAAAATATCATTTTTCAGATTGAGAAACGTGAGGTGGACAGGAAATCAATAGAAATGTATGGAACAAATGATTAGGGGAGTGATGGGTATATGGGTTTACCTTTTATATTCGCATCCACATTTATTGTGAATCTTCCAAAAAAAATAAAATATCTCAGATTAATTGAATGATGATTTGGGGTATGTAAATGGTCTGACGAATTATTTAATGAAATTTGAATCCTCCATGGTTTTAAAAAATTTATCGTATAGAGAATGAATTAGATTAAGAACATATATTATATTTTTTAAAATTAAAATTATGTCTTCATAAAAAATAAAATAATAACAAATACAATAAAATAACTGACATAATTAAATATTACTTCAATAATAATGAATAAAAAATTGCATTTTGGAGTGAACATTTCCATTATTAATAATAATCTATACTTGTTAGTTTTTAATCTAAAATGATTACTATAAATTTCATTATGATTCATTAAATAAAAATGTTTTTTTAGGAATCATATTAATAACTATATTTTAATGAAAAATAATTATGATTCATTTATTTATGAAACCCAATTGTAAATGTTTTATTACAAAAAAAACATATTTTGATATTTTTAGAACCCAAAAACATTGTAAAAAAAAATTTGTCAAAAACTTTCTAAAATATTTTCATTGTCCATGCAAATATTATTGATTTCATAATCTCAAAATTTTATATGGAAATATGAATCTAGAAAACAAATTATGATAATTGTTTAAAAAAAATCTAAAAAACTAAATGTTTGAAAAAAATATAATTGTTTTGAAAAACCAAAATCATATGTACTCCCCCTATAATAATTAGTAATTTAATTTTAGGATATAGTTCATCAAAAATATTACATGAATGGTTGCATTATTTTAATCATAACTAGCCTCTGTTTGATATATTCAAAATATATCATAAGTATTGGGTTTTGTTAAAATGTTATCAAGTTGATCTATTCATACAATCAATTATAATATTATATCTCTATTAAGTGAGTAATCCTAATGTAAATGGAGACTTTTATCTATATTCATAGAATTTGAGTGATGTGCTAGTTTTACACTTAATAAAATGGAAAATATTTTATCAAGGTCTATTTGTGTTTTGTTAAAAAAACATGCTATAGCTTGTGAGTCTATGGTGTATCTGCAACCCATGAGCATGACAACTTACGTCAGCCCCATATTCGGAATTAGTAGTTGTAATTGATATGATGTATTGTTTTATACAATTACATAAAACTAAATATTATTATATGATATAACATTTCATATAAGATCATTTCCTATCAATTATAAAACCACCGAATTCACCATCAGAAAAACATTTTAGCTCAACAAAATTTTATATTGAATAGAAATTCCATAAAACCATAGTTTCCCAATGATAATTAAAAATTCGATTTATATATTTAATATGGGATTATATTATATTTTCCTAATATATTTTACATTATCCTAAAGAATTCATTAAAATTGGATGACTAAAAGTTATATATGGTATACATCCTATTGTACCTCTAAAATTATTTTAATAAAAACAATTCCCAGATTAAAGAAGATCTAAATTATTTTATGTATCAAGGGGAGTACTAATAGATTTATATTTTTTTGAATCCATGTTTCATTAAAAGATAATTTATATACATAGGTTCATATATAATGGTTTCTTTTTATTTTTGTGAAATTTGAAAAGAATGAAAATATGATCACTCAATCCATAATATTCATTTATATCTAAGATTTCATAAGATCCACAAATAAATATGTTAAATATTATTGGGATGATATGAAAATATAGACATTAACATAAATTTGTAAAATCAATATGTTTTTTTGTTTATTTTATAAAAAGAGTTTGATCTATAACTCCCATTATTTTTTTAAACAAAAACCATGTTAATCTATCATATCAGACTCTTGGGGATTGTTCTAGAGAATATAAATATTTGGTATGTTTATAAACATATTAAGGATATTTTTTAATTTTCAATACAATGACTTTTTTTAGAATAAGAAATTTTCAAGATATTATTTTAAGAAAAAAAAACTTTAGGCTCATTTGAAATAGTTGTAAATTAATGAATGTTGTAACTTCTTGAAGTATTCGAATAGCTTTAGGTTTTTATACTTGTTCACATGTTTATTTAAAATATAAGATATCATGATGATTAAAACCCGTAATTAGAAGCCTCCGTTTATTTTTAAAAATTATTCCATTCTGATCACACATATACCGAAAACACATTTTATTGCAACTATTGATGTTTCAAATCATCATTCAACTAAACGAGAAAATTTTTTCCATTAAATTTCATTGATCTCATCTTAAATAGTTGTAATAAAATACCCATCACCAAAATATTTATCAAAATATTTATGGTAATTTTTTGACAATAATGGAACAAGTTCAATTCCATTTCTTCAAAAACTTCTAGTCCTAACTGCCTCGTTAACATGACCAATGATACTATAAAAATGTTGATTTTAATAATCAACTAGATTATATCATTATAAAAATTTTATAAATCAAGAATAATAAATAAATATTCTAGATGAATAACATTAGAAATTTTTTTTGAGTTATATCTATATGATCAGATCATTCTAAAATAGTATTAAAATAGTTTTATAAATTACATTCGAAGAAGACGGTTGGGGAAGTTTGAAATGAAAATGATCAATTTTATCAACCATAACATGCAATGTTTCCTCAATAGTATGATAAATGTTTTATTAAAAACTATACAATCATTAAAAATAGTGGGAAACAATAAAAATATACCGTTATCATATTTGGGTGAAAATTTGTGTAAGTAATCATTCATATATGTGACGAATACATTACAACTAAATACTTCAATGTAATTGTGTTTTCTGTATTCCTTCCCCCAACTCAGAATGATGTTTATGATGAAAAGGTCTTATGCAAACTTGATTTAATAGATAGAAGGTATTAAAAACTTGTTCTAACTAAAAATATTTATAAATTGAGTATTCACCTTACATTGTTTTTGTCAGTTCTTGAAGAATTGTATTTCTTATTTCAAATTCAAAAGTTTTTTTAGGGTTCCTGCACCAAAAAAAATGTTCAATTCCATTCTTAAAAAAATGACTCAAAATCAAAATTCACAAATTCTGCCCCATAATAATTATGAATAGTTATTATGATATGTATTTTCTTCATTAATTACTTTATCTATAAATGTTTTAACATAAAAAAGGCATAGTATTAAATTGTGAGAATATAAACCTATTTGTATGTTGTATAATCATTGAAAAAGACATATATAGTATTTCACACCAATAATTACATTTTTTAGGACCAAATATGTTCACTAACTATATAACATCAAACGTTGAGACTTCACTAATAGTATTAAAAATTGATTTATGTTTCTTAATATATTTTCAAGAGTCATAATATTTTAAAATATCAAACCTATGTTTTAGTAGATCTTTAAAAATACTTTTATTATTAACATAGATGTGGTTCTATGTTTATGGCCTCATAACCACATATTTCATAACCAATATTGATCTTTCATTTCAATAAGGAAAGGTAATTATTGGACCCAATGTTCATAAAATTTATGAGTGAAAACATTATCATGCCAATAGGTCAAAAAAATCAATTAATCATTGGAACTAAGAACTAAAAAATTAACATTCCTAATTTTCACAAGGTAAAAGTCATCATATAATTGAATTATCTAAATAAGTTCATTCTTAATACTTTTAAAAACAATAAATTTAAATTTAGTACTTTTTCGAGAAGAGTAATAGTACATATATTGATGATATCTCCCTTAATACATTCTTGGAACAATACATTTCCACTTATAAATTTGATAATCTTTTGGATGTATTATTTCATCCCAGTCATGTGTCTATAGGACCAACGGTCTAGGTACCATTTTTTCTCTGCTGTATATTTTTTTCTTGAAATAAAAAAATATTATCTCTCCAGCCACCAATACGTATTGGGTCTTTTAATGTTAAAAAGTAAAACTAATGCAATGAATATTTATTTAGAAGAAAATTATCTCTGAAATACTATGGATTGAAGTTATCTAAAGAAATCATTTTATAATAAGAATCACTATGGCTGTTTGTGTGAAAAACAACATTTTTAGGAACAAATAAATTGTTTCTAAATATATGTTTTTTTTAAAATATTACCATTCCAGAACCATTACCCTAAAAACAAATTTTTTTTATACATTTTATTAAACCATTACTTACCATTTTAATGATTGATTAATCTTTTCTCAAACAATATATTTTATATTTTTTAAAACTAAATTCTTATAATCATATGTAATATTTTATCAAACTTGTGTTTTTTAACCTTTTTCTCAAAAACTACTTCATCAAAAACAATTATAAATTCATTCTTTCATTGAAATAGATTCATCGATATATTCTAAAAGATCTAGTATTTTATTTCTCATAACAATTTACCATGAATCATCTTTTATAATATTTTTCCTTAGCATTTCCATTTTTTTCAAAAATTTTCAAATTTCATTCTTTATAAATTTATTAAATCATGAATATTCATCATAAGAAGGAAAATAATTATCTTTTAATTAGGATTATTATTTATCAGAATTTGTTGCATCCTTATCATAAGGTTAATTAAAAATTGATGTCATATGTTAAATAATCACATATTTTCTTAACTTATACATATAACATTGAATTCCATTAATTATATTGGAAAAATTACTTGTGTACTTCTAAATGTAATATTCATTATCTATAGCACTCTTATATGAATATACTACACCAACACTCCATGTGTTAGAATATTTATGAAAATTATTTCCATTATATTTATAATACTTTTATCAATGCTTTATAAATTATTTAAAATTTTATATTTCATCATCATCTTTGGACAATCTGGTCTGATATTTTCCACATTATTACACTCCTATGATGTGAATTCATCATTATTTTCACTTCTATCCATCAAAATGTTTTTTTATTAGTAATGGATATATTAATTACATATTAAATTTTAATTCCTTCACTCTAAGATTGATACATCATTCATAGAATGTTTATAAACACATGAATTAGTTTGAGTAAACAATTTCTTCTTTCCTCGATACTTAATAAATATTTCACTATATTTTACTATATAAGGTACGGTTAATGCTAATGAAAAAGAAACACCAACATTTTTCATTTTTTTTATTTCTTACTATCTCTCTTGATACTACCACCATATTTCATATATTTGTGAATAAGATCATCCAATGTAATATTATTAATTTCTAGACTCTTCAACTAATATTATATTGTATTATTACTCCTTAGGAACAATATGAATTATATTTTCCACAATAATCACTTCATCTGGACGTTTATCACATTTAGATTGTGAATTATTTATAATATTCATGATCCAATGATGCATATTGGAAATATATTCACCTGGTAAAAAGAGGGAAGCTTTTTATTCTTCTATTAAAATTTCTCTTCAAGTATAAATAACTTCTGATATACAAAATTAAGTGATGTCAAGATTTTTCCAAATACAATAGACAGATTCAAAATAATAAATATGACTATAAATTCTTCTAATATTAGTAAATAAAAATGTATTTCATACTCTATAGTTTAACTAGTATTATTGTTCCTCTGGATGCGAAAAGGAAGACACTTCCATCTCCGCAATATTTTAATCTTAGATGAGAATTAAAAAAATTTCAACTCCTGAGTGGAGAAAAATGGTTTTAATTCTATCCCTCTCGAACTAATATTTTGTAACATAAAAAATTGGTGGGGTGTTAGGATTTATATTTCCTATAAATATAATCTTTATTCAGTCTATCCATAAAACAATATAAAAACTAATTACTAAAATATTTGGTAGTAGAATAAAATTTTATAAATAGGATTTCTCTATCAAGAACAATAATGAATACAAAATTACAAATATTATAAAAACTCATCATGTATTTGAGTAGTGGAATTCCATTTCGGGGCCAATTGTAGGTGTCAGTGGTACCAAACAAACTAATTTGATTTAATAGAAATTATAAGATTGTAAGATCTTCTCCAAATATAATAAATACAAGAAGTGGTGGTTTATACATCAAAAAAACATTTTAAAATAATAAAAAAAAACCAAACACTAAGAAATTTTTGCTTCATTATCAGACTTTTCTTCTCATTCTGATGATCAAATTCAAAAATTTAGAAAAATCCTCAATATAATTATATCATTATGTTAATGTTAATCACTATGGATCAAATTTATCATTTTATATGAATCAAAAACATTGTGGACATAATTAATTCAACGATATTGTTATTATCAAAATCATATTAATAGGATAAATAGATTGTATGTAAATTTATCTTCGATGAATATATTTTTATTATATTTTACAAAGAAGATAATAACATATAACAATAATGTAATTAAATAGAACCTTACCAGGTGTCCTTAAGAAGACAACACTCTAATGAAATTAAAAATTGTGAACGAGGTGTTAACACTAATAATTCTTCTATTTTTTTTATTAAATGAAATTAATCAACTAAAAATCACCAAATGGAATGGTATTTATATGAATCCTTCCATTAATAATATCCTCCTTGTTTTTTAGAATGATATCAAACAAATGAATCCTAAAAGAACATGATAACCTAGCTTAACTAAATGTTTGACATTGTATTGGTAAAACCTATCAAAATGTTTAATGTAGTTCCATACAATAGATATTTGTTTTTATACTGTAATTATAAACATATTTAGTATGATTGACTTAATTAATAATTAAAATATGTTTATAATTATTTTTTATCAGTCGAATGGAAAATTCATTTTCAATATTAATGATACTGAATAAATTTTATCACTAGATATGATATAGTTGAGCCTAATATATATTACAAAAAATATGAATCAAATAATCATAATATAGTTTTTTATTATTATATTATCTACAAAAATGAAATTATTCTATGTATTTTAATGGATATTTGTTTCTAAAACATTATAAAACACTTTGGACATATTATTTATTCAAAAATGTTTTTGAAACTTCATGTAATTTCATAAACAAAAGGAATAAAAATGTATAATGTAGAACATAAAAAACAAATATTTTGAACCAAACAAGTGTCTCCTAGATGAGTGATGATAATTATGAACTAGAAATGTAAATTTAATCCTCTGTTTGGGTCTTTATTCCTAATAAAAATGGGTTTTATCTCATATGGTAGGAGAGAAACTCGACATTGAATATATGAAAATTGTGTAGGATATTTTTTATGTTTCTCCTGAATATTTTTCTAGTATTGTATTAAATAATGATGTGGAAGTATCAATATAACCCATACCATGCTCTATTCCAATTTTGAAGTCTTCATATAGAATGGACCTGATTCAGTTGTTTTAATTTATTTTGTATCTCTCGAAAATAATGTTAAGGGATTTATATGGATAATTGTGCCAACATTGTGTAAACCTGTTATTTTTTAAGGAAGAATAATAGATTGATGAAACATTAAATTGAATATTGAGAACATAATAAGACCATAAACAATGAAAAGTATCTCAAACCCCGTATTGATAACTTGTTTTATAAACTACCCAAAGATCAAAACCTTTCCAAGATTGAGATTCATTTTATGATATCATATTAAGAGGGTAAAAAATGGTTATTTTATATATCATTATATACAATTTGTGGGAAGTATGAATATATAGTGATGATAATTAGTTTTAATAATTCCCCCAAAATCTACAAATATTTAATCAATATTCTCTTTAGATATTAAATTCTTCATTTTGTGGTAGTATATATAGATGATATTTTTATATTATAAATGAGTAGGGAAGATAATGAAGGACACATGAAAATTATGTTGAAAACCCCGAGGAAGGTTAAGTTGTAGAAAAAAATACCAATTTTAAATTTTAGTGACAATAGATTTCATTTTTTGGTAACATTTTCACAAGAGAGGTCATATATGTGGATCTATCCAATTTTGAATTCATTAAACATTACCCCAAAACAAACACTGTTATTAACATCCATAGATTTTATTTTTTGGATATAATTATCTAATATGTTTTTATAATTTATCATAATTTAATGATATACACACTATTCTATCTTGTATGGGATCCAAATTCCTTTGCCTAAATTAATGTAAATAATATTAAAAGGAACCAAATAGAATGTTACCTAATGAACTTGTCCTTATATCCACCAATAGTGTGGAAGGGTTTTTCATCAATAGTGATCAATTGAATAATGTACTAGGATGTTTTCACATGAAATATTTACGTGGTTATAGATTATTTTCCCTGAAAAAATATGGTTTGAGTGAAATATTACTCAAATCCTGATTTTTATTCTACTACGGTGTGTTTTGAGATAAATATATAGAGGAATTATCATTATGTAATATGTTTTGATATATATATTTATTATAATAGATTAATGTATATATTAACAATTAAAGAGTTGAATATGTACCAGAAGGGATGTATCTAACTAATTATTGACTATGACTACTCAATACATTACCACATAATAAAAAAGACAATTTTAAATATTCTATGAGTCAAAAGGGGAATGAAATTTTTTCTATGATGTGGTTTCTAAAATATATATTATTTTAAAATATTAAAAGGATAGATCTATAAATTATTAGTGAACATGGAAAATAATGTCATTCTCGATTGTGTGTTCAACCATCATTCCATGTGGTGATTGAGGAGGGGTAGAAGGAATATGTGTAACTATAAAAGATAGTTAGAAATGCTCATGAGTTATACCATTATTTTGATAGAATTATATGGTTTATGAAATTTTTTCTGTTATCCTTCAATACCATATTGAAAGTATTACCTTATTGATAAGGTTCATAGTTACTGATTTATAATTTATCCTAACTACAAAGAGAATAATAGTGAATTAAAATAGAATATTGGTGGCATAACAAGGTTTGGGATTTTACTGAGAATGTATCTTGGTGCATTTTATTTCATTATTTTAATTATTAGAGATTGATTTCTAGGGGAATGTCATTGAAAATACCAATACCAAAATTGAAATTTTGAAAAGACCACAATAGATATTTTAATTTAACTAAAAAAATTGTTAATTGACCAAAATTGTATTTATATTGTTGGATATTTCCATATAAATTTATTACACTTTATTTTAATTAAATTATATTCATTTAATGAACATCTTGAAAGAATATATATTATGATTTTGGTAAGGATTCATAGAGTACCACAATATATTTTATCTAATCAGGTTATGATGTTTACATTTATTTTTTTGTGAATTATTTGGCATGTTCTTGATGCTTAGTTTATTTACATCATGTATTATCATCCATATATCGATTGTCTACCTTACATAACCATTTAGGCCATATGAAATATTTTAATCTTTTGTTATGGATTTCAATGGTGGTAAGGATAGACACCATAATCTAGGCATGATTTATAAGAATAATATGATTCCATAATCAAAGAAAATGGATCCTTATATAGACCTATACAGGAATAAATTTAGAAATCCCAAATTATATGATTCAGTTTGATAATGAATGTTTGTGGGAACTGAGATAACTAATGAAAAGAAAGAGAAAATCAAAATCATTCATAAGAATATCTGGGAATCTTGGATTCTACAATACATCTATACTACAAAATGTTGGAATGATCTAGAATTTTAATTTAGTCAGAATGATTAAAGTGAATTTATTTTTGTAACATTGTTATGAGATTCAAAAATTAGGTAATGTTGAGAACTAAATATATTTTTTCATTTTATATTGTTGATCGAGTAATGTTGGTTTCCTATCACATGGAGAATACATTGAACAAATTTCATGTCGATGTTGTGTTCCATATATATAACATGAGTATTTATATACCCACCCATCACATATACTAAAATCATAGTTTTTACCACTACAAAACGATCACTCTTATTAGGAAAAACTAGTAGAGATTTGGGATTTTAGATAAAATGTTCAATGAGAGGATACCATTAACATTGTCATATATTTATGTTAAGACCATCAATTTTATGAAGATATATAGAAACATGATAATATGATAAGAACACATTATCATTTTTAATTTTGATCAGATTAATAGAATTTTGAGGGAGGAATTTTTATTCAGGGGGGAATAAAAAAACATACTGATAATATATGAAATAATTTTTTCTTAAAACATAATTTTATTTTTTTCTTGAGTTAAAAAAACACCGAGTATAAATGAAACATGATATAAAATTAAAATATTATTATTAATATAATATTAAGTTCATAGACATTACACTGATATATATGGATAGGATTAACTGAATTATCATATTTATTTTTTTATACTTGTATTATATAAATTAATAGGTTATCAATTGATTAGTAATGAATATCAAACCCATTTCATAGTAAAAAATTTATTTAAGTATAAAGTTTTTTTGTATGCATGCAATGTGATTTTAGCATAATAAATTAAATTAATCAATATTGGTTAATTATTTTAATGAATATTATATATTATAAAATCAATAAAATGTTTCAACATTTCTCTAACATATTTCATAGGAAGGGTATAAGATTAAATAAAATTCTTTTGTTAAAACATATTTTAATAAAAAAAAGTTAAATTTTCAAGTGGTGATTACTTATTATAAAATTTATTTTTTAAAACATTAAATAAATTATTTTTAAAAAATAAAAATAAATTTTAAAAAATTCATGTAATTCATTTTAATAGAATGATTTTATGAAATGTTTTTGAAATGATTATTCTTAAATATGGGTATGTAATGCAGTTTTTTTTAAATCACTTTTCTTTTAAATAATTTTGAAGAAAAATTTCATTTTTTGATGTCTTTTAATGAAAATATATTTCAAATAAAATTTTTATCCCCTTCATTTCAATGGAATAATTTTTTTACAATTATAATTTAAAAATATTTTATACTTAAGAAAAAGTTTTTTTTTGTAAAACCTAATTTTGGACACTCTTGTGGTTTTAAATTTAAATTAAAATATGCTACTTAGGTGAGTTGAATTTGATAAAATTGATTTAATTTTTAATAAAAATAATAATAATTAGCTAACAATGTAAATGTATGTTTTTATAAAGTTAATAGTTAAAAATAGTAAATATCTTTCACCGTCGTTAATATTAAAACAAATTTTCCAGGGGATAAATTAGAAAATTAAGGATTAAAAAGACATTCCAAAAATATCTAATGTATATTAGATATTAGTATTATTTATATTTTTCATCCTTATTTTTTGAAATGGTAATTTCATTTTCCAAATAATGTTATGTGGAATTATTGGAAAACCATCAAAAATTAAAAGGGTGCTACTCACCTAAATTTTGAAATGCCAACCCTTTCATATCATATTCATACAAAAAGTTTATTTTTTATCCAAAAATTACTGTCCAAATACATTCTTTACAACTCACCAAATATTCCATATTCTATGGTTTTACTCAATAACCATCTTATGAAGGTTATAGGTATAATCCAAAATAGGTAGTCTGAAGAATATGTATAATTATTAACCATGTGTGTGTGTTTTATTTATTATTTTCCCCTTTCAAATATGATTAATTTTTTTTTAAAATAATAACAAATTTATTTTTAAAATTTTTTATGTTATTATTATAATGAAATATCTTATATCAGTCTCTTCTTCAGTCTAAATGGATATCAAACTATCAATCCTCTTTACAGTGGACTACGCCCTCAGAAAATAGTGTAATTAATTTTTCATCACTACCACCCAAAGATTGATATAATGATTAAATTAATTTATATATATATATATACATAAATGTTATTTATTAAATAAATATGATTAATTAATTATAATTGAAAAATATTATGATTCCTTCCAATCCATTCAAAAACTATAATGTTTGTCGTGTGTACATGTCGACTAACTTATTCATGAAGCGATGTGAATGATTTTTCATTATATATATATATATGGTAACAAGAATAAATTTGGGGAATATATATGACTTAAATGATGAAATTATATATCTATAATGTTAAATTAATATATAAAGTTTTTGGTTCTGTACGGGAATAGATGAAATCTACCGTCTTCTATGCATACGAAATTCCACCTCCATGAAAAGATAGTTGATTTTTTTATCTATAAATTTTATGGATAAATAAATAAATATATATATATATATATATATATGTATTGATTATAAATATTTTATACGTCATTATTATCATTAATGGGATTATGCATGAACTATCGATGTATAAAAACAAAATGTATTTAATGAATCCATACATGAAAAATGAAGATGTTGTCACCAGAAACAAGGAAATTAATATGTTATTTTTAATAAAATTTTGATAGAAGGATATAAGTAAATAATACATGGTATTATATATATAATTATGTTTCTATAATATAATTATAAAAAATATATTTTTATTTTATTGGAGGATAAAACTTTTACTAAATAGGTTGGACCTATGTTCAATGATTTTCATCTAACTTTAATTTATATATCACACATACCATGTTACCCAATAGTTTATTTTATGTGGTCTATATAATACACATGAATATACTTCTTGATTATTCTTATAATAATTGAAATATTTAAATATAAATATTAAATTAATTAAATAAAGTGTTTTTTATTAAAAAGTTACCAAATTTGTAAGGAGTTTTTTTATTAGAATATCACTCTTCATTGGGTTAGTTTACGATTATGATTCTTGATGATGATATTTTATGATATATCTATGATGAATATCCAGAATTAATATAATAGTCTATCTATTTCTATATAATATATTCCCTCCATACAATTTATTCTCCATAACAACTCAAGACAATGAATGAATGGTTTAAAAGAAACAACCAACTTTACTTATATTTCAGTCAAAAATACATTTTCCTTCATATCCATGTTTTATAAAAAAATCAGGGTTATTTTTAATATTTAAATCTTATTTCAAAAGTACCTTTTTTCTCATATTTTTTATTTAATTTTTTAAATGGAATTATATTTTTGTCTTAATGATGAACTTTTTAATTTTTTCTAATTATAAAATGAATTATTTTTTAAAAAAAATGGAATGCATGTAATTTTCAATAATCCATACAACTAAAGTCATCTATTATTCCATTACAAGATTACATGGTTCATTTAAAAGTATTTTTTGTTAGTATTTGGGAATTTTTATTATTTTAAATTAGTTATTTGAAAGTTGGAAGGATATTTTTGACCTAAAATATTCTATTTGGTATTTTAAAATAATTTTAATTCTAAGGTAAAATCCATTGATAATTCATAATAATTAATAGGGATATGGCCCAATGATATAATTATAATTATTTATATGTATATTTTATGATAATAATGATATGATGTTGAGGGAATATTTTCCTTCTCCAAAGGATATTCCATGGTTAGTTAATAAAATGATTATGTACCCTATTTCATTTCCAAGGGTTATTCCATAATTAATTGTTTTTAAAAACTATTTATTTTTTTCATTTATTATATTGTGATTGATTTATGAACATGTGGAAGACAATTATATGAATGTAATTATGTTATTGGAGGGATTAAAATTAAATAGTGCTCAATTTAATTTAGTAACAATGGGTATCTCATGAGATAAAACTAACTAGAATAGAGAGTGAAGCCAATTCATAATGGACTCTATCAACTATGTAAATTGGAGTGAACCATGAATACAATGATGATTTTGGGAGGGAACCCATTCCAATATGATTGTACTTGGTTTGAACCTTGAATACAAAGGAAATAATTTTATATTCTAATGTGTATAACACAGAACTAATATTAATTCCAATGTTATTCTATCATGTCTCATTTTCTAGGATTCATTTAGTATTAATGTATTATATTCTTCCATTATTTATTGCATGATTCAAAATTATGTTCTACGAAATGAAGGTTATGTTTTTCAAATATTATACTCATGTTATAATACCCCTCTATTAATATGTTATTTTTAGGGCCATTGATATCTATTTTTAACCCTTATTGATCATATTATATCAACCTTTAATATATTTCCTTTTCAAATAATATAAATAATGGTATAAAGTATGATATGTATTATAAAGGATTAGTTTTTTATGAACTATTGGTTTAGTTATCTATTTTACCTATGGTACTATAATTATATGATTAAATAATGGATTCTTTATATAATTCTTATTTATAACTTAATATTTGATATATATTTTTTGAAATGAATAGGGTTATGTTCAGGAATTCTATATTGAGATACAATCGAAAGGATGTTATAAAAAGAACTACATCCTAGAAGATGGTAATCAAACATGTCGTACCCATGAATATATACTTATATTATTAAATAAAAATAAATTTCTTGGATAGTTTAAAGAAATACATAAATGTTAATGAAAATTTAATAAGGGATAAAATATAAAAGAAAAGAATATTAGAATAAAACAAGAATATTTTTTTAGTGAAATACTTCATTGTGGAATAAATATAGAATCACCATAACATTCCATAAAGGGTAAATTATTATAAGGTGAGAAGCTATGTGGAATCTATAAGAATGAAATTCATACTACTATTAAATGTGTGATGATATTACTATAGTATGATATATAGGTGCACTAAAAGCTGAAATAATCCAAAATTAGAGTGGTTTTAATGAGAATGAAAACCTAACCCAATGAAAAAGTGGAATATTATTTTATGTTTTAAATAATAATATCTCTATATCAATTGATATTACTAAGGTATTTAAAAATAATAATAGTTCATGATCTCTTCTAGTGGTTGTTCGAATTAAGCACCCACCATAAGCGAATAATAAAATTTAAGAAATCAATTCCATAGCGCCCAATAAGATATTTTCATGGAAAAATAAGATAATAAATGAAGAGAAATGAAGATAAAAAGGATTTTTTTGGTTCATAAATAATTGGAAATCCTATTGTTATAACTAATTGGGAATGAAAAACCACATACTTCACTCAAAATTTACGGAAATTTTCATTGAAGTAAATTGAAGATGATCTAGTATAGGCGAGCCAGTTATATTATGTCCTATGTAAATGTTATAGAATTATAGGGATTATCAAATGTGGAATAATTTATCTCATAGTTCTATCAACCACAACATTACTATTGGTATTTTCTATGATGAAGAATTTGGAGGTATTTTAATCCTTTGGAAGGAATGAAGGATGACCTAGCCATTAATCATTGAAGAGATAAAATTTCGGTGTCCCTAAAATAGAAAAAAGAATACATAATGCGTGGGGGGGTTGAATGCTAATGTAGCCAAAAAAAATTATATATATGATGATTAATATGTGGATATTTATAATACATATAACTGTAGTGGTTTCAAACATTGATTAACATTGATACTCTCTATTATCCATTAATAAAAATGTGTTTCAAAACTAAGGTGGGTAATTTATCATTTACTGGAAAAATGAAACGTATCATGACAATGGTTGAAAAAACATCATTAGTAACTTGAATTTGGTTTATTTTCTTGTTATCATTGATCTAGAAATTTATTATCACAAAAAATAATGTGAAGAACCTCTGAAAAGAATGTTTAAATAGACATTACATTCAAAAATCATTAGTACATCTTTAATGTATGATATAATCACACATGACATCATCAACTTGAATGGAAAACATAGACATAGATTTCATTGATTCAAGGAATTTTTTAAAATTTTATTATATAAATACAACTTTAAATTCATGATCACATTCAGTTTAATAGAATACAAGGGGAGAATAATGAATCTACAGTTCCCCTACAAATAATGTATTCAAACTTATTATCTATAAGGGGAGAAAATTAATTGAACTAAATTTCAAGTGTGTTTTGGTAGAAATCCCATAAGGGAGACTAAATTTCTAACCATATGTTGATGGTAGAGTGTAATATTTAAATTTAATCATTATTGTTTTTTTAATAAAACAAAATATAAATAAAATGATGTTTAATATTCCTTTTATTGTTACCTAACTAAATGAACGTAAAGTACATGCAAAGATATGTATAATTATATATGAAAATATAGGAATAAAGGATTCCAGTATATGCTCATATTACTATTAGATATTGAAACTAAATAATTCTATATAATATATTCAATTGATAGAAGGGAGATGTCATCGAAAAAGAGGAATAAAATTGGACTAAATGAATCTCAGAGGTGAATACATTTTAGTATGTCCAAACATTATCAAGAAGTATCATATATATATATGAAGATTATTTAACTCATATTTCATCAATTGTATTAAAATATAGCATATAAAAGAAAAACATTCAAACAAAAATTTAGTTGATGATAAATGTCATCCAAATGATAAGGATTGTTGGAACGAATGAGAGGTAGATGAAAAATAATGACGATTCTTGATATAGAGAGAAAAAACATATAAATCATTGGAAATTATAAATACTACCTTAAAAATGATATAATGTTGAATACCATACACGTTGCAAGTAATTAATGAAGAATGCCAGATGAAAGTGTCTCCAAAATATAACTAACCAGAATGAAAATAAAAATTATTTAATTAATTTTAAAATATTAATTTTGGAAATTATGAACATGATTGACTAAAAAATGGTGAACTAAATAAGACTTAAAAAATCATATGAGGACATGAGTATAGAAAAATTATTAATCCATGAGATTTTATGGATTTTGTTATTAAATATAAGAAATTATAAGATTAATTTCTAACTTCATACCCAAAACATAGTATTTATAGTGAATCAATGATTATAATGCTCATGAACATTAAATTTCATCTTCTACACCAGGCATTGTTTCAATTATGCATGATTTGGTTAAGGTCCATGAGAATTTGGATATCTCCCATATAATTTTCATGGGACACATATCATTAATCACCCATATGAGTCAAATTCTCTATGTAATTCAACAAAATTAATTAATTTAAATTTATTATGATGTGATTATAGTAAAAGGAATAAATTATGCTGAATAAATAAATTCTATCAAGTGATACATTCCCTATTATTTTAGTAAATTAATAACATAGGCTAGAGTTGAGTGAGATTTATGATGTTCCACTCAAAAAGACAATTGATAAAAATCAGTTCAAAAGTTTGGTGATATTTAATTTTTTTAAAATTATTATAATGATTATATGTAATTTATGTTTAAACTAGATATCATATAACCAAATAAAGTGGATGAATTTAGTTCACTAAGATATGATATGGTTCTTATAAAAAATTATGTAGTAGTTTATCATTTAATATTGAGCATATGCAAAAGAATACAATTTCTATTATTTGAAAAATATTATTAAATTTGATATTTGACAACATAAAGTGTAAAACATATAGAAGATCAACGTACTTCTTTGCGGAATGATTATAAGTAACTCTAGATTCTCCAAAATTAAATGCATTGACATCATGAAGTTAAGTGTGACTACAAGTTGATAACTGATCACGAGAGAATAAAAAATCATTAGATAATTAATATTTTATTTGTCATAAAAATATTATAAGATGTTAAATTAATTTAATTAATGTAAAAAACGTAACTATTTCAGTTTATAATGTTGTCATAATTGGAAGATGAGAAATTAAAAAGCCATGAAATTATGTTCGAACAACATGTAAGTGAACAAGATGTTAAAAATCATAATCATGGAAGTAATGATCGAGTAAAAACAATTTGGATGTATGGGGTTGAGTGATGCATATAAAAGGGAATAGTTAGAAGATATAAATAAAATTCATTGGGATTTAGTTCACTTGATGATGAATTGGGACATTTTATTCAATTGAATTCAAATTAATTGTGAAACAATCAAGATAGATTTTCATAGTTTTGAAATTATTAAATTGGAGAATGTGATTTATATTTGAATTTAGTAAGGAAATAGTAGAGCTAAACACAATATTTAGAGTGGATTTTATGTAAATATCTATGATATTTTAATTTATTATGTTTACTGAATAAAAATAAATATTTTATGAAATTGCAGGGTTCATGTATCTCAATTAAATAAAATGTTTAGGAAATGGTGTAATATAAATGTGTTGGTCAATTTTAGGGTTAATTTAGGTTAATGTTATTAGATTTGAAAAACATAAGATAGTAAGTATCCAAAATGAACAATAGTTGATGTTAATTGGGTCAAATTGTTCTATTTTAAATTCTAACTAATCTTTAAACAATTTTTTGTTTATAAATTGAAAGTATTTTTATGTTACAATTTATTTTCATCAATACTTATATTTAATATGGATTTAAGGTAGGGTTTATTCCTAGATAATGTAATGAATTAAAATTTTATCTGAGACACTTTATAATATTTTAATGAATTGTTTGGAGTTAGATGAGAGATAATGAGTGGATTAATCTTTTTCATGGTGGGTGTTTGGGTAAATCACATTCCCATACGTAATGGTGATTTGTTGACCATATTATTAATTTTTTTATTTTTCTTATTTATTTCTCCTTCTTCTTACTCTAATACAATATGCTGCTCCCCATGTCCTTCAAACAACGATGATCAAAATCCATGGAATCACTTGTTTTCAAAAATCTATTCTACCAACTCTATAATGAGGTTAAAATAAAAAATTAACTATCATGTTTTAGAGGAAATATAAATTATAATACGATTTTGATTTCAGGTTTTAGAAATTTATAACATGTGTTTCTTTCGGTTCAATATAGAGAAAACTTTAATTACTCTTTGTGGGATGATTCGATATAGTATGAGAGAATCAAAATCACATTTTCACACAGATGGTGAACCACTATCAATTCAATACGTGTTTATTTTCCAATTCAATTTACGGAAGTCACCCCTCATTACACATACCTATAATAAAAATAAAGTAATGTAGTTTTGTTTTACTTCTAATTTATTTTCTTCTATATTTCCTCTCCAAAAATTCTGGTAAAAATGGGTTGAATTATTAAATTATAAAAAACTATAAATATCAAGGGATAATTCCTTAGATCTATCAAACTATAATTTATAAAATTTATAAAATAATAATTATGAAAAATTATAAGATAATAATAATAAAGAATTATCAAAATATAATTACAATTCAATTATTAAAGGATTATTTTTATAAGAATATATCAAAAGGTAGTTATTGAACAATTATCAATGTATAATTATTAGGAATTATAAAAGGACAAAAATTCAGATTATAAATATATAAGTGATAATGAAAATTCTAAAATTAAAATTATGTGATATTAAAAATGGATAATTAAAATAAATTATCATGAAGTTAATATAGAAATTTATAAAACAGGAATTTATGAAATATTATTAGAGGTTAATTATACATATTGTCTAGGATAATTAGATAAAACTAGAAATTTATAATTATAAAGAACTAAATCATATTTTCCAAGTATAATATAGAGATAAATATATATTATCACATGTGGAGTGGTAATTATTATTGAGAATAATATTTCTTGTTCATGGGTTAGTCTATATGGTTTATTTAGAAATTATCTAGTATAGATAAAGTACTATCACATATGATATTTTATTTATGGTTTAAAAAAATTATCATTTTTTTTTCTATGATTCCTTGATAAACCTCATGATTTAACATTTCATAAAATATTGTAATAATTCCCACAATGAGGTGTTCCAGACTATAGAGTTTCCAACTACAACTTTTAAGCCACATAAGGTGGTTTATACTTATCATTTTTTCCAAAAAAAATTGATGTATGAATTTCCATACCTCATGGGGAATTTTTTACTCATATTCCATTGTTATAATTTTCTTATTTTCATATTTGATAAATGTGATTGATTATGATCACACACATGTGTGTGTCTGTAGTCCATAATAATAGCTAGGATTTCTAATAAGATGATTGATAATCGAGTATATTTTTTCATGTTTTATTATAATCACATTTTATTTTCTGTTGATTCTTTCATCCCAATACTATATTCCTTCCATGAATCCCCTAGCATATAATTATGTAACAACTCGTTATAGGTATCTGTTTTGGTAATCATAATTGTTGGACCTTAATGAAATTATTTAACTATATATGGGGAGTAAACATGACATCCACTGATAGAGACTGTGGAAATAATTATGGGGTGTAGATATGATGACACCGTGGAGTAATGATGAGGATATACTTAGGTACCTAAAATAAAAGTATGGTGTGTCACAATTACTAGTTGGTTTATTTCTGAACAATCGATTCATAGTGATTTGTGATGTCAGTAGTATATATGAGGAATAAGAGGAAACTATGTCTCATGTACGAATTATTGCATGGTTATCATTCCATCAATAAGATGAATATGGTACTATCGGGTGTCTATGGAAGCCTTATTAGAACTCGACCAATGTGTTTTAGAGTGGGTGTAGTCATTCTTGTTATTCATTTGTCATAACAATGGAATAATTCTATATACTTGATAAAACATGGTTTAGGAGGCAATGGTGGTGACCTACTAAGTCATTTAAATGTAGTTTAATCAGAAATTTTAGTAAACTAATAGATTTCATGACAAGATATTGGGCGGAGGGAAAGGTCCCTGTGGGGGATGACTAACAAGAGGAGTATATAGGTGCTAGCATTATGAGAAGGAATGAAGATGACCAATATTCAATATATTTATTCATCGAAACTTATTATTCATGTTCTATATCCATTTTAGTATCCAATTTATTTTTATGATATGTTTTCCATAGTTGATTTTCACATATACTCTGATTATAAATATTTTTATTGTTTTTATTTGTTCCATGACATGATAATGAGGGTATATTATTTCCACTAATAGAAATGGACCTTCACTATTAGTCAAAATACTCTTGTGTATGGGGAGGTCTTCATGAGGCAATGTGACTCTCCATCTTGGAACAGATATTCTTGGCCAGGATGTTACAAAATATTATTACATTATCAATTTTCGTCATTTCTTTTTAGTCCAATCAAGGGAATGGTATATTGTAGATAGATGTGTGGGACATTGGAGGTGAGTTTTTTTTTTTGTAATAATATAAAACTTGTGTAATGTACCACCATTTTACCATTGATTATATTATTTTTATTATTTTTATTATTATCATAATTATGAGTTTTTGTATTGATTCATGCACCATGACTAGGAATGTAGGATTGCATTCCATATATTTATATATAACTATTATGATTCAAAATAGTTTTCTAATTAAATGAATTTATTTTTTATCAATATGGGATACTATATCTATTATGTAATATATATATATATCATCTTTATGTGATATGTTATTTTTTTATTAATTAGTTAAACTATGAAATTTTTTATTTATTAGTGTATATATAATGATTATGAATAATGTGTAGGGATTAAATAAAGGGATATTGAAAGTAAATGTATTCCATGTATTGTTGTTAGACTGATGGGAGATCCTTGTGTGGTCCCATAGGATAGGAATGGTTTATTTCTGTTTATAATGGTATAGCTATTTTAGAAACACTTCCCCATAGATATATGATGGGACCGTGTACTATGGTATCCTAGGATTATCTTTTTCCACCACATGTGGTGCAGGTGGATTCACCCTAGAGTGTCTTATACTAGAATAGGTGATATAGGCTACCTAATCCATTTAGTTGGGACTGATTGAGATAGTGTACACTATAAGGAGAATCCATGTAGGGGACCATGATGGGTCGTGCTTAGATTTCAATATCTAGAATCATATGTCATTCAAAGGTACCAGTGGACAATATAATGAATAGTTATAGATGTGGTATGTTGAGATCATTTTTGAGATGTTCTATACTCTTTGTGAGGATGATGTTTTTCTGGAAACCATTATGCATCAGGGACTTTCTAGGAGATGGTGTAATTAAATGATTTACTCATTGATATGAGAGGGTTTTACTTGTGAGAAAATCAAGGAGTTGTTTTTAAATAAGTATATTACTAACATGATGACATTAGATAAAGAATTGGGTTTTATAGAGTTATGATAATGTTCAATTATTGTATTCGATTATTCTACCTTGTTTACGATGCTGCATCACATTACTCCTTTGATGGCTAAAAGTAATGTGTAGAAGGAATATATATTAGTGATTTTCCTTTAATTATATAAGAAATATCGGTTTAGGGGATTTGATCTGATGATATAGACTCATATCATCCATAAGAAACATACTATTGGGATGAAAATAGGGGATGATAGGGATATTGGTTTACATTAGACCTAAGGAATGTCAATGAGAGAGCTTTATATCGCAACATAATAGGCAATTCTTCTAGTATAAAGAGAATCACCAAAGACTCACATCATAGTTGTGGAATAGTGGTAGGATAGTTTAAATTATGATTATTCATCATAGGAGGAGTTATAGAGTGAATTAATTATTGAAAAGGGTGAACACATTCATTGAGTCTGCACAACACCACAGACCATGTCCCAAAAATATGAAAAGGGAAGACATCACATTTAGTTCAAAAATAGGTCATAGAGAAAGATGTTCTATAGGGTTGATGGATATCCATGAACATCGAAATAATAAATCTATTGTGGTACTAAACCAAAAAAGAGACAAGGACTCAGACAATTCCTATTTCATAGGGGTAGGATCACCGATATATTGTTGGCCTTGTGTAAACTATGGGTTATGGTTTAGTAGATGGTGGTGAGAAAAAGTCTACTATTCAACCTTAGTGGAATTATTATTTCAAAGAATAATTATAGAGAAATTAATCCATGATGAGATTTCATAAGAGTGGTAGAATTGAAAAATTCTAAATTTTAACTGATCTTTCAACACAATTTTGTTAATAATTTTTTACTATATTTTTGTTAGAAATCATAAATTAAATATTTTTTGTTTATTATGTATTTAAAATTGTTTAATATCCATATTAATTTATTGAATCCATTTTTCCTTGAAAAACATTAAAATATTTATATAGTTATGTGAGGAGTCATCATGAGATTCTGATTACTTATAGCATTGGTGTTTATATAATGAAAATATTATATATATTATATCATGTGAATTTTTTTTATATAATGGAATATATCTTAAATCGAATATCTTAGGGGAATCCTAAGGATTCTATTAAATATAATATGTGGTTTTTTCTATAGGTTCTATATAAACATTTTCCATGAAAGATGTTTGATTATGTCAAATGGTTGTCTATATGGGTACGTTTTTACCCATTTATTGTTTTTATTTTATTTTTGTATATTTTTCCATCTCCTTTCATGGTTATTAATAGGCCCCCATTTTCATCATGATAGTTTAATCAAAATACATGGAATATCTTGATATAGACTCATTTATGTTTTTTAGACAATAATTGGGTGAAAATAAAAACATAATATTCATGTTTTAGATGAACAAATATATTTTTAAGGTAATGATCCTATCAATTATGAGGGAATCCACATCACATTTTTATATGATTAGTGATCCTCCAATCATATAATATGGGTTTATTTTCAAATTCATGTCATAATAGTAACCCCAACATATGTTCCCCTATGTATTTCCTAAGCTAATTTGGTTGGTTTATTGATAATTTATTTTCATCTGTATTTCCAATTCTCGTGATCTTGGAAGCAATTGCTGAATTGTGGAATAACAATGACCCAGAATAAATAAGGTAAATTTCTATAGAATCATAGTAAGGAAATTTATAAAAATCTTCAAAAGATAATTATTAAATATCATAAAAATATAACTATATAGATTTATCAAATTATAATTATTCTGAATTATTAATGGATAACTTTTTAAAAAAAATTAGTCAAAATAAAATTACTGTGAAATTATAAAAGGATAATTATAATGAATTAAAAAAGATAATTAAATCATATTATTTAAGTATAATTAATAAATAAAATTATAAAAAAATATTATGATATTATAAATGGGTAATTAAAAGTAATTAACAAAAAATAATGATATAAAATTTACAAGGGATATATTAAGAAAATATTTCAATGGATATTTAAAAAAATAATGGTGAATAATTATACATTATTGTCAATGGATAATTTTATATAAATACCACATATTAAACCATTTTAATCTCGATAGATATATATTATCACATTTGGATTTATAATTATACATCAGTAGAATATTAATAGATCATGTGTGGGTCTCAAATGAAAATTAATAAATTATCAAAGATGAGAGGATGTATTATCATTTGTGACATTTTATTTTATTTTTTAAATTAAATTAATTTTTTTTTCTAGGAAACCATTAAAACCCTCAAGCATTGATGTGATGAAAAGAATGAAATTATGTCCCATGATGATGTTTTTTTAATTGGATGTCCCCCATCATCTTTCAAACCATAAATTGTAGTTTTAAATTCTGTTGATGTGGACTTCAAGGAGTTAATACTTTTTTCCAATATTTTATTTTCATTGATATGGTACTATGATAAATTTTAGTAATTTCCAAAACTGATAAAAGTGTTTGATTATAATATAATTTCAATGTGTTATATCCTGAGATACACATTTTAATATCTTATTACCTGATTGAAACTAAAGTATCTTAGTTCAATGTTTTACTATGACCTAATATGATTACCTACTTCTTATTTATTATCTTGTTGATATTCTTCCCATGTATTGTAGAAGATGTATATATTCTTTTTTACATTGGTGTTATCATTCTTGATGCTCAGAAGAGGTGGACAGTCAAGACATGATTGTCATTTCAAGGGACAGTACACAAGATTTTTGTCTATGGTGATAATTGAACTAAGAACAGGATGGATATATTATTAAACTATTGATCAATGTTGAGGAAACATTAATGGAACAAGAGGCTAAGTATCTTATTATTCATTGGATAGATGATACATGATATAACACTCAATTTCTAGTGATTATGATTGAGTATATCATACATGAGGTATTAGAGTGATAAGAGTTTCATGTATAGAGACCCAGGCATTAATACATGGATACAAAATATGTTTTGATGAATAATAACCACATTACAATAATATAAAAATAAGGATCACACCATTCTTGGTTGTTTAGAATCAATGAAATATAATGAACAAGTTGAAAATTTAACTACATTAGTTTCCAGTAATATCTTAAAATCTAACACACTTAATATACTGATCATATATAAAACAATTTTTTAATACTAGGGAAAAACATAATAACGAGTGAGATCAGATTCATAATAAGGTAATATTGATTGATGTTATTGATTATAGATGAATAATATATGCATAATGTTATGATAAAATGATATTATCAATTGAAAAACATACCCTACATATCATATATCATAAATCCAAGTCATGGAAAAATCCATTACAGTTTATGAGACCTGAATCATAATGTAATCAATGAACACGATCCATGATAACATATCGTTTTAATTAAAAATATATTTTGGGTGTAAACAAATGAATTTAAAATAGTTAACATAGTAGTAATGTCTCTTTTAAAAAACAATCATAGAAGAATGGGTTATCTTACTAAACTATCTTTTTTGTCACAGTTCAATCCCAAGAATATCATAGATTAAATCGTACTATACTAAACAATGCTCTCTCCCAATTATTTTTTTTCATGTCTCATTATATATGAGATATTTCCCAATTCAATATAGGTATATATAGGATACAAAAAATTCATAATTAAAATAATACATTGAAGTTTTAAAGGATAATAAATCCTTCCCCATATCAGAAAACATGGAAAAAAATATTTATAAAAAAATTAACATATAAATACCCATAAAAATAAATGGTATTCCTAATAAATTTGTCATATTAGAATCCATGGGAAGGAACAAGTTTTATGAAAATATTTTAATCACAAACATAATCAATTAATTTAAATAATTTTTCATTATATCCTTTATTCGTATACATAGTAAATCATTAGAAATGTAAATTGATTCCAACTTGAATGGAATATAATTTTTTAAAATCATGAAGAAAAATTATTCAGGAAAATAACCATTTCTATTTGAAAATAATTTTTAAACTAAAATTATGGAAATAATTAAAAATAATTATATTTTAATGGAATGTAGAAAAATTGAATAATATTATTTAATAAATTTATTTGTCACAAAAAAAGGAAATTTGGTTCATGTCATATATATTATGATAAATATTCCTGTCACATTGTTTATAAAATAAATACGAGACATGTTTGAAAATGACATGAAGAATAATTTTAATCAATTTTGTAAAAAATAAATCAAGGTTGTAAATTACATTAATAAATCACTGGGTAAAATTTAAACAATCTGGAAAACAATTTTCAAAACTAATGGAGATGGAAGAAAATTGGTTTGCAACCAATGAGAGAAAACAAGTTAGTTTTGTTTAAATACATTATTTTGTAATATTGAGTACATAATAGGAATAAAATAAAAACGAAAATTTATTTTAAATATATTTCCAATGAAAAATAAAATTCATGTGCTTCTTGTGTTTTAGATCCTAATATCTCATCATTGGATTCATATTCCTAGACAACCTTTAAAATAAATGAGATTGTATTATCATACATAAAAAATGTTTTTCAACCATAATATCATAATCATCATTAAATAATATGTAACTCCCCGACCCTAGTTATCCATAGTCGGTGCATTATTACATAACATTGGTATGATCACAAGGGATCAAATCCCAAAAGACCAATTAGTTTAGTACCCTTTGAAGTACTAGATACATTCATATGTTTTACATTACGTCATGAAAAAGAAACATCAACAACATTTTGTCCCCTTTTTAATAAACTTATATCCTTATCCTATCCCTGCAGGTCAACAATAAAATACTTGTTCAAATCCTGGGGAAAAATTGAATGGGGTAAGCTCGGATTCATAGTAAGGATTAAAATATAGCAAAAACATTCATAAATGAGCATAAACAATTAAAGCAATGTATATGACTAAAACAAAATCCTTTTAAACATAAACATCAGCATAATATGGAAAAGATAAAATCAAATAATTCTATTTAATAATTCGCAAGGATATTCTACTATTCGAATAATCAGATTCAATATCAATATCCACTTTCATAATGATAGAATTCATAATGCGTGATTTTATAACGACACAGTCAATCCATTGAGCCAAGAATACAAATAAGATTTTGTCCAGCCCTTGCGCAAATAAACTAGTTTTTCTCATGAGACCTACTGATGTATCTAGGAGCTATAGTGGGCTCCACCCTTCACTTACTAACTCCAATGCATTCCTCGTATGAAATGGTTTAAGCACAACATTAACATTCCTATTAAAACAAGCATATGAAATGTAAATACTTTATCCAAAAACTGTGAATGGTGTAAAAATTACACATCCATAGTCGAACATATCATAAAACCTTCAATACTCTATGGAAGATTTGTATAATTATAATTCAACTTCAAAAAAATTTAAAAACCCTCAATGAATGTTGACATATATGAAATGAAAACTATTTGAAATAAATATCTCTTTCAATTTTGAAATCATTTAAAATTTTCCTAATTTTAAAAGGAAACATTTATTTTGAAGAATTATTATAATCATGTATGGGAAGCTTTGATGATGATTTAATGGTGGTAAATATCCACATCCACTATATAAGTTAAAAAAGACATTTTTAACTTAATTTTGTCGAAATGGTCCTAAAGTACCTTGTTTGGAAAACAACGGAAAGAATCCATTTGATCTGTTTAATAAAAACTAAATAAAGGGTTTAAATAACATTAACCCATAGTCTTGTAAATAGTAAAAATTATTTGAAATATATTTTTAAGAAACATTGATGTTGATGATAAAGACGTCCCAGTAGATACTTATGTAAAAACAACCTTAGATAATAACGAGATTGTGAAATTAACACTTACCTTGTACTTTTCCTTAGTCGATGGTATTTTAACCTTCTGTATAATAATTAAAACATTGTTATTAAATTTTACCAAAACTATTTTAATAAAGTTTTTATCATATATGATCCTCTAATATTGTTTTGATTATAATATTTCAGTAGTATCATCATTTCGAGTTTTAACTAATTCATTTTCCATTATATGATTTGTTACATATGCCATGTTTGTTATGGAAATGATTTATTTGATTCATATAAAGAATGATTATATGTTCGTATAAATTATTTTTAATCATAAAATTAATATTATTCTTGAATGATTATGATGGGGAATGAATCTCATCGCTTTCGTAGATACGGTAATGCAAAAGTACGAACGAGCGAAAATATCATTATATTGATCGTGAAATCATTGGTAATTGGATGTTACATCATATATACCAAATCATTAACATGTTATATTTATTATTTAAATAAGTTATACTCATTATTATACCCATCCAAATAATGGAATGTTTGAATAACCAACTACACCACGATGTGGAGACGGTAAGCTGTACGTACACACGTATAGTGGCCATTTCATTCATTTGATTGATAGAATAATGAATATGGGGGAAACATTTTTATAATAACATTATAGTATATTTAATATACGGTATTTATTAGTTTATAATAGAAACAACCAAGAAAGAGGAAGTGGCAGAAGAAAAACACTTGAAAGAGTTGATGAAATATTTATCTCTTTTTTGGGTTCTTCTTTTTGATTTGACGAAATGTCTCCATAGGTTGGATTTATGACCAATGTAAGGCCTATAGAATGATGTTATTAATGTTAGGATGGTATTTTGGAAGATTTTGTTAGATCCAAAAGGCTTTGGTGTTGTTAAATTAAGATAAGGGGATGTTCCCTTTTATAAGAGAAGTGAGGGTCACTTTATGAAAAGCCTAACATATTATTTTATAATAAACACATTTTCAGTTTTTAATGAACCCAAAATAATTTTTTTTGAGTATAATGTGGGATGATTTGAAAAAAAATCTATCAATTGGTTTTAAATAGGTTTAGATCATCATATTAGCCTTATCATTTAGATTTAACTCTTACTTAAATAGTTTGATATTTACCATGTCTCTTGTATTTTTATATTATTTTGTAAATATTCTTAATATAACTACTATTTAAACCACAAGTTGTTCATTATTAACATATATAGACTTATCTTAGTCCTTTGGTCAAACAACAGTTATTTAGGAATATTATATCATTTAATAATATTGTATTTTTTTTAAAAAAATTGACTATTGTGATACTATATAGAATTTTATTTTTTTGAAAGCCATAAAAACATTATCACTTCGAATAAAATTTATTTAACAAACACTAACATTTCATATTAATCTATGAAATTAGTGGAATTCATTTTAAGTCTCAAATTAAAAATATTTTGATATTTAAAATATCAATTATTTTACTCTTTCATTAATAAGGTAAATAATGCATCATCATTATGTCAAAAATAAATTAAATTATATAATGTCAAAATATTATAAATAAAATACCATTATATGGGAAATATTTTAATCATTCTAATTAATATTTATAGTCTAATTTATCTTATGTATAATGCTATATTAAAATGGTTTAGTTATTAAACTTTGAATTTAACTCTTTTAACTCTTCTTTAAATAAAATAATAATAATTGTCATAATCTAATCCAAGTGAATCAAAAGAATTCATATTTTATTTCTATGGTTGTTTTTGGTCTAATTACACTTACAAAATATAATTAGGACGTGTGTTAGGGTAATTATAATATCATTTTTACCCTTAATTACCATATTTAAATTTAATCATGGTAAATAAAATACAAAGATACTATTAACCAAAAAATATTTTCATCTTTTTGAACTATATTTTACTTACTAACATCAACTGTTTCTCTTGTTTTTCTGAAATTTGACTCAATGATGTGGTAAAATTATGTTATGCAAACTTTTCAATGCTCTTAGAATGTGGGTATATGAGGGAAAACAATTCAATAAAATTTTATATATCTAAAATGATTATAAGATGACTCCAATGAATTAAATTGATCATATTCAGGTATTATGTATCTATTTTGACCTAAAATAAATTAAAATATATCTAACAAATTACGTAAAAAATTGATAGATTAAAAAATGCAGTGTTTTCACTATTCATCAAAAATTGAATGTTCTCAAAAGAAATAACAAACAAATCTCCCTAAGCTAATTTTGATATTCTAAATCCAAAAATGAGGTCTATTTTAAAAATAAAAATTTATAAAATTTCATAAAGTGGGTATTACTATTCATAATGGCTAGTTTCATTGGTCGTGGTGTGTTAAAACTCTATGTTGCGAACAATGCAAGATTTTTCATTATTCAAAGGGAAACGTACCATGGATGTTTCGGGTGTTACATTATATCCCCATTAAAATAAATTCTTCCTTGAAATTTCTAAAATATTGCTTCATAAAAATATTTGGGTGGTTCTTCATCATAAATTACATGGTTTCTCACATTTCCTCTACCATCTTATGGTTTCTCCGTAGATCTTTTACCAGATGAGTCATCTGGTTTCTCTGCACTTGTTCTCTGGTATCAAGAATTTTGACAGGCTCTTCATAACAAGACAGATTAGGTTCGAGGTCAATTTCCTCAAATGTGAGTATATACGTTGGGTCGGACATTTATTTTCTCAACAATGATACGTGGTACAAATCATGAACTTTGGAGAGACTTGGAGGCATTTCCAAATGATAAGCTACAACTCCAATTTTTTCTAGAATTTTGAATGGTATGATTTTTCTGGGACTCAATTTACTCTTATTTCTAGAACTTATAAAACCCTTCCTTGGAGACACCTTCAAAAAACATTGTCTCCTACATGAAATTATAAATACTTCTTTCAGTTATCGGCATAGCTATTTTTCCTACTTTGGGATACGTTGATGTGGGTTTTGATAACCTTCTCCATTTCCATTTTTTCCTTAACATGTTCTAGGACTATGTGTTTTCTTTCACCAACACCAACCCCACAAGTTGGTGTGTGACATCTCTTTCCATATAAAGCTTCATATGGTTCCATCTGAATATTTGAATGGAAACTATTGTTATAGGAAAATTCTACCCGAGGTAAATATTTATCCCACATACCTTGAAAGCCCACTGAGAAAGACTTCACCATGTCTTCTCTGGTTTGAATAGTCCCTTCTGATTTCCCATAAGTTTGAGGGCGGTAGGATGTTCTCAAAAGAAGTTCAGTATCTATGGCTTTCTGAGACTTTTCCAGAATCGTTATGTTAAATGGGGATCATGATCCGAAAAAAATCGATAGGGGTACTCCATGATGTCAAACAACATCATTAATATAGAGTGTTTATATACGTTCAAGTGGTATATCTTATCTTCTAGAAAGAAAATTTGATTACTTAGTAAGACGATCAATAATGAACCATATTGCATCATTCCTTCTATGAGTATTTGGTATCCCCATGAAAATGTACATCATAATATTATCCCATTTCTACTCAAGTATGGGCAGAGGTTGTATGACTCCTCCCAGATATTTCCTTCTAAATTTAATTTGTTGACAAACCATACATCTTGACACAAAATTAGAAATCTCCCTATTCAGGTTATCCCACCAAAAATGATCCTTCAAATCTTTATACATCTTGGTTCTCCCATGTTGAATAGGGAAATTAGAGATATTAGAATCATCCAAAAATTTAATTTATAGATTAGGTTTATTAGGAACACAATGTCTCTTCACAAATTTCAAAATTCCATCTTTATATATGAAGTCACTCAATCTCCCATCATTCAGAGATTTAATCTTATTTTGAAACTCTTCATGATCAGTCGGAGAACTCTTTATCCTTTCTAGTAAAGATAGTATGGAATCCATCTGAAAAGGTATTGATGTTTCACCTTCCATGGTTATTACTATATCCATATTTACTAGATTCATGAAAATAGGATCCCTATCCACTCTCATCATGTTTAAAATTCCATGATCCTTTATACTCAATGCATTCTCCACCTTATTTTCCACCCCTGGGTGGTAGTGTATAGTACAATATTAATCCATGAGTACCTTAAGCCATCATCTTTTCCTCATGTTGAGTTCATTCGGTGATAAAGTATACATCATACTCTTTGTATCAGTATAAATCTCACATTTCTCAACATAGAGATAGGGTCTACATATTTTCATATCAATGATTGCAGCTGCTAACTCAAGATCCTGAGTGGGATTATTTTTTTCATTAATTTTTAGATGTCGTGATGCGTAAGGTATAACTCTATCATACTCTATAGGGACACAACCATGTCCTTTCGTTGAACCATAACTATAAATAACAAACCCATCATTCCCCAATAGTAGAGTCAAGATAGGATAATTAACTAATCTTTTCATTAGTTCTTCAAAACAATCTTCATACTTTTTTGTCCAAACAAATTTAACCCCTTTATTAGTGAGCTTGGTGAATGGGTTAGCCAATCAGGAAAAATTTTGGTTGAAATGTTGATAATAACATTCTAAACAAAAAAATTGCATACCTCAGTTATACTCTTTGGTTTTGTTCATTCATGGATTTCATTGGTCCTTGAATGATCAACATAGATTCCATCCTTAAGACAATATGACCAATAAAAGAAATCGCCTAAATCCAAATTTCATAATTGCTAAACGTCCCATACAATTCATTTCTTCTAAGAGTATTCACAATAATGTGCATTTTATTTTGACAATATTTGTTTCTTTTGGAGTATACCAAGATATCATCAATAAATACCACTACAAAGTCATCAAGATAATCCTTGGAAACTCTATTCGTTAGATCCATGAAAACATAGGGTTCATTTGCCAATATAAAAGTCATTACTGAAACTAGTAATGTAACAATACAAGTAGGTAAGAAACAATATATTTTCATATCTACTTCTATTAAGGAATTAGATAGTGTTTTAGGGGCTTTAAATGAGAATAAATCCAATCTTAAGCATAGAATACTCTAATATTTTTAAAAGACGGTTTTACCACCTTTTGATTGAAAACAATTTTTAAATTGATAATTTGACAATTTTAGAAGCTCTATTTTTCCAAATAAACTTATTCATTAGAATTGGGACACTTAAATTTACTTTTTATAAATATTTGGTATTTTTCTAACAATGTCAATTTTTTTATAAATAGTGAAAATACTGCATTTTACTTCAAAACATCTTTTCAATATAATTTAATCATGTGGATAGATTATATATTTAATTGGTTTTAAAGTGTATTTATAATATATTTTTACTATTTAATCCAATGGTGGTCATTAGTTTTAATTTCACTTTGATATTGGACATAAACAATTGTCAATATTTAGATAAGTATTGTTTCATAAAAACACGCTATTTATTTTGACAACGATAATTATTTTTAATTTAATTACTACATTTTTTGTGTTTGGAATTTTGTAAAACGGATTCCATATTTGGAATCATATGGTTCAAATTATTTAATTAATACTCTTTTGTTTTTGGACATTATGAATAGTAACAACGGTAATTATCTTTAATTATCGTGATTAATTAGTATTATGGTAGTTAAGGGTAATAAAATAATATCATAATTATATAAAATGACCCCAAAATGTGTCCAAATCCTCTTGGTTGTTTCATGGAAGACCATGGGATACCTTTTTCCAACTTAGGGATCCCATGGAATAACTATTGTGTGTTAGTGAACTTTTATCATGTTATTTTTAAAGAAACAATAATATAACCAAACTATGTAACACCAAAGTAAATGAATTTTAATTTTGTTTACATAAATGATCTATTAGACTAAAAATTGTCATTGGAAAGATAAAAATATTTCTTACATCATGGTATTTGTTTTATAATTTTTAGACATTAAATAAATACATTTATAAATGACACAATAATGATGCGGTGATTACCTCATTAATGAACGATATAAATAAAATGAAATGATAAGGTAAAATCTAAGCCTTACTCTTGTCAAAAACCTTTTGAAAGGATGGATTTAGAACCCATTTTACCTTATCTTCAAGATATATCGTTGTGGGACCTTTAAAATCTTAAAACCATTGTATAATAATGTTACATTTCAAGACTTTCTAAAAGTGACAATCCTCCCTCTTATAAAAGGCCCCCACCTCTACCCCCATACTCACACCTATAAAGCCCTTGGCTAATCCAAAATCCGCTCATATTTGCTCTCCACATCCCTCTATTACTCCTAGAAGCCTCACATTTGGTAGAAGACTTTCCAAGAAAGCCTTTGGCTCAAACCAAAAAGAGTTACCCGATTTGGAGGTAATGTCTTCTCTCGAGTTTCATCCTTTTATTTTCCTCCTTAACATAGCACTATATTATTATTATTTGATCCCATAATAGAACCACTATCCTAAATATACTAGTTTTTTGTTATGATAAATATTCTACCTACACTTACATGCACCTCTATCTAATGGTTAAAGAACATATTGTTTCTATGGGTGGCGAATTACTGCCTCACAAAACGATGATTGTTTAATCTTCATTTAGCACCTTTTATGGGGTCTAGTAAGATGTCACTATATTTATAAAGGATATATATTAAAATTATGTCCTCTCAATTCTTCTTTATTTTATATTTAAATCATACATTTATGCTTTGCATGTTGTGAAAATATAATAATTTCATCTGAGGAAGTGTGGACTACCGCCCCCTCAAGTGATGTGACTCATTCATGCCAAACATGGAATTTATAAAGAATGTAATCAATGAACATAGGTTACCAATATAAAATATATATTATACTGGAATTATAATATATATATATTTCTCAATTAGTTATAATTACTTTAGTATGACAAAGAAATGAAAGCAGTGTTCATGCGTACGTACGGCCTACCATCTCCATGAATGGTGCATTTAATTTTTTATCTCCAATTGTTATGGAATAGTATAAAGTAAATATATACTGGGTATATATGATATTTAAATCATTGATACCATTTTGGAGATGATGTACTTATAAATACATGGGAAATTATTTTCAAACAAGTTCATTTTTGACTCATGTACCGAACATCAACAAAACGTATGATATGAACTCACATAATTAACTAATTATTATAACATGATAATATGTGATATTAATTGAATAATAAACATTAATGAAATTCCTTAATCAATTATAAGTTGACCTCTGTTTATTAATCAGGAATATAAAGAATGAATGAGAACAAGTCGGACTTGAGGTAAGGGACATTGTCTCAATCTCTTTTTGTTGATGCATACATCAATTTATATAAGACCTTTTATTATTAGTTGTATATTAAAACCTATTGACATTTTATTCCATTCAAAAAGAATTTTTTTACATGAAGAGTTTTACTAAATGAAAAAAGGAATGATTTTGTCTTACGTATGCGGCGACAACGACCTCTTTGTCATCATGACCATTATTTGAGTTTCTGCTTCCTCTACAAGCCATAACATTTTTTAAATTAAAAATAAATACAATGTATTACTTTTCTTTTATTTTGGTATTTAAAATGGTTTCGATATTATTTTGATTATATCAATGTGATGTATTGATATCTTTTGACTGAAATATGGAAATTTTATGTTTCCTTTATGTATGTTTTTTGTGATATGGTTATGTTATGGTTCTTGGGCATTGTTTATGAATCGGGTGGTTCCATGATAAAATATGGGTTGGTGATCCTGATATAGCTCTCCAATGCACTGGGTAACGTGATGGAGTAAAATGGTAAGGTTTCCCCGAAGAGATTTAGGGAATATACTATGATGGGTATTTCAAATGTAACCATGAGGGTTACTCCCTACATAAGAAGGTTATTCATGCCGGAAGTTACCTTGATTTCTTATGATTTCAATGAGTTATTCATAAATATTATGATTTCATGAGGTATGTTAAAGTGCTTATGTTTTATGAGTAATGTATGATTTCATGGATTCTTATGTATACCTGGACTAATGCTTTCTTTCCGTATTTTTATATCACTTACTAAGCATTTTATGCTCATCCATGTTATTGAAATGTTTTTCACAGGTCAAGAGAAAAATACATGATGTTATGATAGTGTCGAGGAAGTGTTAAGAAAGAAACCATGTTTTATTTCATATATGTTTCCTTTGGTGGAAAAAATGAATATTGTCTTTGATTTAACCACCTTGTTTAAATGTGGAATGTAATGCATTATTTATGATCCAATTCTCTAAAACTATAAACCTGAAAAGATCCTCAATTTCAATTCTTTAAATAACTGTAGATTAAGTAATGTTTAAGGATGGGGCCCTATAGTTGGTATCAGAGATCGGTCTAGATAAATTTATGAGTTATAATTAATTAAATTATTATCCAAAAATATTTTTTTTATGGTCAAATTGAAATGATATAGCATTTGAATATTACCATGTTTCTACATCTAAGACATGTTTGTTCAGAATTGTTTTCCCCCGACCAAATATGGATGCCATGCTAGGAAGGCATACAGGAGGAAATGACCTTCCAAATCAGCATCCTGAGATGGTTAGAATTGGAACTGAACTGTTTGGGGTAGTAATGGAGTGGCTGACTAAAGAGATAAATGTTGGTTGTTTCCATGCACGATATCATCCAGATCAACTGCAGAGGAACATTTTAGTGGTGGAGCATTTTATGAGGCAACATCACCCATCATTCAAAGGTTCATCTGACCCTATTCCACCTGAAGGGAGGATTAAAGAACTGGAGATGATTTTCGATGTCATGGGATGTTCACACAATCAAATGGTTTGTCTTGTTATTTACCATTTAGAGGGTGAAGCAGATCAGTGGTGGTCGATGGTTAAAAATATCAGAGATGCTGATAAGATTGATGCTCTTGACTGAGATGAATTCAACGGTATGTTTCTTGAGAAATATTTTCCTACGGATGTTCAACATTGGATGGAAAAGAAATTCTTGGAATTGAGGCAAGAGGACTACTCGGTGGATACTTATTAAGAAAAGTTAACTCAATTGGAAAGGAATGCTCCAAATTTTATTGGGGACCTTGATACTAAAAACAATCATTTTTACTCAAGATTAAAGCCAAAATATCAAAGTTCGTTAGCTTCTTGTGAGTTCAAAAGTTATGAAAATCTTGTCCGATGTTTGAGAAAGTGGAAATGGAGTTTTCTGATGATCAAGTGTTCTATGACAACCAACAGAAGAAGAGACCAAGGTGGCAGGAGAAAGGGAATAATTTGTTATAATGGTTTTATGGTAAGAAAACTATGTTTTCAGTTTGTGATAAATGTGGTAAAAATCATGTTGGGGAATGTATTCTGAATTCTGTAAAGTGCTTCTGATGTGGTAAGATGGTACATAAGGCTCTTGATTGCACTGGAAAATATCAGGGTAATGGAATGAACAAATTTGATTTACAGTTAGGTAAATGTTTCAAGTGAAATGAGATGGGTCATTATGAGACGAGTGTTCGACAATGATTTCGAATGATGGGAATTAGACAGAGTACCAGTAGAAAGGTGTGGTGAAATCCTTTGAAACTACTTTAGTAGATGTTGGGCCATATAATTAAGTGGTATCAGGTAATTTATTTGTTTTTTCTGATTATGCCAATGTGTTGTTTGATTTGGGTTCTACACGTTCATTCATCACTGAAATATTTTCTAGTAAATTGGGAATTCCATCTAAGGAAATGACTCCTGAACTTTACATAAAAACACATGTGGGAAATTTAGAGGCAAAAAGAATTTATAATAATCTTTCTATACTTATCCGTGGAAAGAACCTACTTGAAAACCTTATTTTTTTACGTCTAGTAGAGTTTGATTCTATCCTGGGTATGGATTGGCTCTCTGTTTACCATGCTAAGATTGACTGTAGAGCTAAAAAAGTTTCTTTTAAGAAAGTCATTCAGTTTGTGTACAAGAATGTACCCTTATTGTTGATAACATATCAAGAGGTTGAGAATCTTGAAAAATATTGAAATGAATGTTACATTGCACATATTGTTGTAAATAAATGAACTGTTCAAATTAATGATTTTCCAGTGATAAATGAGTATCCATATGTTTTTCCTGATGAGTTTCATCGAATAATTTCATATCGGGAAGTTGAATTTACTGTTGACTTAGTTCATGATGCTATGCTAATTTCAAAACCCCCTTATCGAATAGATCAAATTGAACTTTTAGAGTTGAAGGAGAAATTGCAACATTTATTAGAGAAAGGTTTCATTTGACTTATCACATCACAATTGGGTGCTCTTACCTTATTTGTTAAAAAGAAATATTGTTCTATGAGACTTTTCAGTGATTATAGAGACTTGAATAAAATCACTATTAAGAACAAATAACCTTTGCCTCATATCGATGATTTGTTTGATCAACTCCAGTGAGCTCAGTATTTTTCAAATATTTACTTGAGATCGGGGTACCATCAGTTGAAGGTAAAAGAATCAAAAATTCTGAATCCCTCATTTCTTACAATATATGGCCATTATGAGTTTGTAGATATTCCTTTTGGGTTAACCAATTCTCCTGTTGTATTCATAGACCTTATTAATAGAATTTTCCCTGAGTTCTTGGATAAGTTTGTGGTTGTTTTCATTGATGATATTTTGGTGTTTTTTAAAAGTAAATAGGAGTATGAAAGTCATTTAAGGGTTATTTTTTAAACCATAAAATAAATGAAATTGTATGGTAAATTTAACAAGTGGTAGTTTTGGTTACAACAAATTTCATTCCTTGGTCACATTGTTTCTAAAGATGGAATAATTGTTGATCCTGCAAAAACCAAATTTGTTGAAGAATGGCCAATAACCATAAATATAACCAAGATTAGTAGTTTTCTTGGTTTGGAAGGCTATATATAAGGTTTGTTAAAAAAAATTGCATGGTTTTCCATCCCATTGACTAAGCTAACTCGGAATGGTGTTATGTTTATCTGGACAAAAGAATGTGATGATTATTTTCAGGAATTGACAACAAGATTAATGAATGCTCCATTATTGGCACTATATTCCAGGAATGATGTGTTTGTTATCTATAGTGAAGCTTTATTGAAAGGACTTGGTTGATTCCTAATGCATAATGAACAGGTAATTTCTTATACTTCACGTCAGTTGAAAACTCATGAGATAAATTACCCAACACATGATTTGGATTTAGCTGCTGTTGTTTTCGCTTTAAAAATTTGGAGGAATAATTTGCATCGTGTAATGAGTGAAATATGTACTGATCATAAAATATTAAATTATATATTCACTCATAAAAAATTGAACTTGAGACATAGAAGAGGCTAGAATTAATCAAGGATTATGATGACACAATTTACTACCACCCGGGAAAAGAAAATAAAGTGGCAGATGCTTTGAGTCTAAAAAGTAATGCTTCATTAACCATGTTATGATTATAATGTGATCCTTTGGTTAAGTATTTTATGAATTTTGGTTTGGAAGTTGTTGGTACAAGAAATTCTTCTTTTTTGTTTTATGTATATGTGAAATATTCTCTATCAAACAGAATTAATCAAGTACAGAAGCAAGACAGTGAGTTTCCGAAAAAGGTAGACCTGGTTCAGAATGGTATGTTACCTAAATTCATCATTGATAATGATTGTGTTTTGAGATTTTGGAAGATACTTTGTGTGCCTTGTGATTCATAGTTGAAGAGAGAGTTGTTATGTGAAGCTTATAGTTATCTATTTTATGTTCATCCGGGCAGTACTAAGATGTATAGAGAACATTGGAAGTATTACTGGTGGGATGGAATGAAAAGAGATATTGGTCATTTTACTATGAAGTGTTTGACTTTTCAACAGGTTAAAGTAGAGAAAAATTTGCTGAAAGGGTTTCTTCAGGCTTTACCAGTGCCAAAGTAGAAATTGGAGAATATATCCATAGACTTCATTGTGGGATTTCAGAAGACACCTCGACGTAATAATGCAATCTGGGTTATTATTGATCACTTGACTGAATTCTCTCATTTCCATGCTATATGAGATACTATTTCCCTAGATCAACTTTCTCGATTGTATCTTAAATAGATAGTCAGTTTATACGGAGTTCCTCTCTCCATTGTATCTGATCATGATCCCAGGTTCACTTTTAACTTTTGGAAAGGCCTTCAGAAGACATTGGGTACTGAATTAAATTTTAGTACTTCATTTCATTCTCAATCAGATGGACAGTCAGAACGAACAATTCAGAAATTAGAGGATATGTTATGTGCTTGTTCGATGGATTATCAGGGATGTTCGGACCAACAACACTCAATGGTTGATTTTTCTTTTAATAACAGTTTTCATTCCAGTATATTGATGGCACCATTTGAGGAATTATATGGGAAGCGGTGTCGAACTCTTCTTTTATGGATGAAGTCATTGAAAGGATGTTGATGGGACCAGAATTGGTAGAAGAGATGGGATAAAATTTTCAGCTGATAATGAAACACATGAAAATAGCTCAGAGTAGATAGAAATGTTATGTGGACAATAGGAGGAAGGATCTCTCATTTGAGGTAGGTGATCATGTCTTCCTCAAAGTTTCACCATGGAAAAGTGTGATGTGATTTGGTAAGAAAAGAAATCTGAGTCCAATGTTCATTAGACCATATGAAATTCTAGAGAGAGTTGGATCAGTTTCATACCGAGTGGCTTTACGTCTGAATTTATCTCAGGTACACAATGTTTTTCATGTTTCAATGTTAAGGAAGTACATGCCTGATACATCCCATGTTTTGACACCAGATGTAGTTCAACTGGAAGAGAATATTTCGTGTGAGGAACAACCGGTCAAGATTCAAGACCACAGGGAGAAAGTGTTGCAGAATAATGTGATTCATCATGTAATAGGTTTTTGGAAAAATCGCATGATTGAAGAGGCAACATGGGAATCTGGAAAACCAATGTGGGATAAATACCCCCAATAATTCGATAAGTAAATAATTTGTGGTGATGCATTTTTCTGAATGGGGGAAGGATATAACATCCCAAGTAATTAATGAATAATAGATTTTTATAACTACATCTATTTGTCAATTAGATAGTGTTTCAGAGGCTTAAAATGTGAATAAATCCAATCATAAGCATAGAATACTCTAATATTCTTAAAAGATTTTGTAATGCCTTTTGATTGAAAACCATTTTTAAATATGAATTTTGACAATTTTATAAGCTCTATTTGTCAAATTATACTAAATCTTTAGAATTTGGAAATTTAAATTTTCTTTGGATAAATTTTTGGAATATTTCTGACAATGTTCATTTTTTTTAATGAATATTGAAAAATACTGCATTTTACGTCAAAACTGCCTTTTTATATAATTTAATTATAGAGTTATATTATCTTATTAATTTGTTTTAAAGAGTATTTTGAATATATTTTTAACATTTAATTAAATTGTGGTCATTAGAATTAATTTAACATTGAAATTAGACCTAAACAATTATCAATCTTTTGAAATATATTGTTTTTTAAAAACACGGTATTTGTTTTGAAAATGAGATTTATTTTTATTTTAATTACTAAAATTTCTTTATTTGGAATTTAATAAAATAGATTCCTTATTTGGAATTAGAAGTTCAAATTCTGTAATTATGAATCTTTTGTTTTTGGAAATTATGAATAGTAACGACGTAAATTATCATTAATTATCATGATTAATTAGTAATCGGGTAGTTAAGGGTAATAAAATAATATCATAATAATATAAAATTACCCCAACATGTGTCAAAAGCCTCTTAGATGTGTCAAGGCCGACCAACGGATGCCTGGTGCAAACTTAGGGACCACATGGAATCACTTTTCTGTGATAGTGACCATTTATCGTATTATTTTTAAAGAAAGGAAAATATAACCAAACTATGTAACACCTAAGTAAAACAATTTTAATATTGATTACATAAATTTACTCTTAGAATATAAATATTCATTGGAAATCTAATAATATTTCCTACATCATGGTATTTTTTTAAAAAATTTTGACATTAAATAAAATAATTTATTTATGTTACCATGATGATGCAGTGATTGCCTCTTTAATGAACAATTTAAATAAAATGAAACGATAAAGTGAAATATAAGAAATAAACCTCTATAAAACCTATTAAAAGGATGGATTTCGAACCCTTATAACCTTATACTCGAACATTATCATTTTGGGACCTTCAAAATCATAAAACCATTTTATAATATAGATACATTTCAAGACAATCCAAAAGTGACCATCCTCCCACGTATAAAAGGCCCCCAACTCTACCCCCTTACCCAAAACTCTCAATCCCTTGGCTCATCCATCCTCTGCTCATATTATCTCTACACATCCATCTCATACTCCTAGAATCATAACATTGGGCAGATGTCATTCCAAGTAAGCCTTGGCTCAAACTAAAAAGAGTTACCCGATTTAAAGGTAATGTCTTCTCTTGAACTTCTTCCTATTATTTTCTTTTTTTACTCACCACTATATTCTTATTATTTGATACCATAATTACACTAGTATCCTCAAAATACTAGGATGTTATTTTGAAAAATATTCTTCTTACACTTACACACACCTCCGTCTAATGGTAAAAGAATATACTGTTTATGTGGGTGGCGAATTACAGCCTCAAGAATTGATGATTGTTCAATATTCTTTTAACACCTTTCCTGGTAGACATTAAGATGTCACTATATTTATATATGATATATATAATATTTATGTCCTCTCAATTCTTCTGTATTTTATATTTAAAACATACCTTTATGTTTTCATGTTGTGTAAATGCAATAATTTCTTCGGAGGAAGTGTGGACTACCGCCCCCTCAAGTGATGTGACTCGTTCATGCCAAACATGGAATTTATAAAGAATGTAATTAATTAAAATATTTTACATATTTAACATATATATTATACTGTAATTATAATATATATATGTCTCATTTAGTTTTTATTTTTTTAATAGGACAAAGAAATTAACCTACCGTTCATGCGTACGTATGGCCTACCGTCCCCATGAACGGCACATTTCATTTTTTATATCCAAATGTTATTCTATAGTATAAAATGATTATATACTAGGTTTATATGATATTTAAATCACTAATACCATTATGGAGATGATGTACTTATAACTACATGGGAAATTCTTTTCAAACAAGTCCATTTTTGACTCATGTACCGAACATCGACAAAACGTATGATATGAACTCACATTAATAACTAATTATTATAACTTGATAATATGTGATATGAATCGAATGATAATATTTAAAGGAATTCCTTAAGAAATTATAAATTTATCTATGATTATTATTCCGGGATATAAATAACGAACGAGAACAAGTCATAATTGAGGTAAGGGAATTCGTCTCAATCTCCTTTGATTGAGGTATACTTCAATTTATATACGTCCTTCATTTATTTGTTGTATAATAAACCCTTTTGTCATTTAATTTCATTCAAAATGAATCTTTTTAAAACAATTGTTTTTCTAAATGACTAAAGGAATATTTTTTTCCTACTTATGTGGTGACAACAACATCCCCGTCGCTATGACCATTATTTGAGTTTCGGCTTCCTTGACAATCCATAACTTTTTTAAAATGATAAATAAATACCTTCTTTTACTTTTCATTTATTTTCTAATTGAAAATGGTTTTGATAATGTTTTGATTATATCAATGTGTTGTATTGATATCTTGTGATTGGAATGTGGAAATGTTATGTTTCCTTTATGCATGTTTTATATGATATGATTATGTTATGGTTCATGGGCATTGTTTTTTAAGTTGGGTGGTTCTGTGATTAACTAAGGGTGGGTGAGCCGGATATAGCTCTCCAACACATTGGGTATTGTGAAGGAGTTAAACACTATAGTTTCTCTGGAGAGATTTAGGGAATATATTGTGACGGTTATTCCAAACGTAACCATGGGGGTTACTCCCTACGTAAGATGGATATAAATGCCTCATGTTACCATTATGTCTTATGATTTATATGAGTTATTCATAAATCTTATGATTTAATGAGGTATGTTAAAGTGCTTATTTTTTATGAGTAAAGTATGATTTCATTGATTCTTATTTATACATGGACTAATGTTTTCGTTCTGTATTTTTATATCCCTTACTGAGCTTTTTATGCTCATCCCATGTTTTTGAAATGATTTTCACAGGTCTAGGGAAACGTAAATTATGTGATGATAGTTTCGAGGATGTTTCAATAAAAAAACCATGTTTTATATTAAATATGATTCTTTTGGTCGAAAAAATGAATATTATCTTTGATGTAACCACCTTGTTTAAATGTGGAATGTAATGCATGATTTATGACATAAATCTCTAAAACTCTAAAACAGAAAATATCCTCAATGTAAATTCTTGAAATAACCCAATATTAAGTAATGTTTATGGTTGGGTCCTTATACATAATTCCCTTACATGGTTGGAAATGTTGTCTTCTGAATTTCTTCCTTCTTCACGCACAACAGATTGTATCCAGATTGGAGGTCAATCTTTGAAAAATATTGAGTTCCATGAGGTTGATCTAATAAATCATCAATGTGAGGTAAGGGATACATGTTCATCATTGTTATAGTATTGATATCTCATTATTCAATGCACAACCTCATTGATCCATATTTCTTTTTATCAAAAAGTACTGGGTCTCCCCATGGAGAAACACAAGGGTGAATAAATCATTTGTTACTCAATTCCTCTAGTTGTTTCATTGGTTCCACAAATTACATAGTGGCCATTCTATAAGGGGTATTCGATATGAATCTAGAACTAGGAATTAAATCAATGAAAAAATCAATTTCAAGTTCTTAAGGATGTCCAGTTAAATCCTCTAGAAACACATCAACTTATTCTTGTACAATTGGAACATCCTCTATTCGAACATTGTTTCCTCACGACAGGAAATTTCATTATCTTCTTACCCAATAATTGAATTTATTAGAGCTACTGGGGGTGGAACTTGATATGAATTAGATGTTGAAATTTTTTCTCTAATGATAAGGTACTCCTTATGGTCATAAAAATTTTTAACATCCTTCTTCTTGCAATAAATTATCTCATCATGGAGCGAATGCCAATCCATTATGAGGATTAAATCAAATTCAATCATGGCTATGAAAATGAGATTAGAAGATATATAACATTTATATGCCTTAATGTGAATTGATTCACAAAACATTTTTTTGATGATACAACCCTTAGGAGAATTGACTAACAACTCCCTTGTAATGTAAAATTGAAAATATCTAATATATTTAGCAATCTAGGATGAAATGAAACCTTGATATGATCTAGAATCAAATAAATCATTAGATAAACTTGAATAAACCATTAAATTACTGGCCCCCAAGTCTTTCATAGCTTCAACCTCAACAGTAGTGATCGCTTAAGCATAAACTTTCTCCCATGGCCTTTCTGAGGTATTTTCACTTGGTGCTTATGACATACATTTTCATAACTACCCTTTTCTCTGAAATTTTATAATTCAACAATTAAAACCTCTTTCTTTCTCGTGCCTTCGTGATCTTGGTGGCCTTTTTCACCACACTTGTAAAAGACTCTCATTCCCTTCAGGAAAGTACCAGGGTATTTCTCCCAAAATTTCCTATAGGATGGATATTCAACTATTCCCTTCTTCCCTTTATTTCCATTTATATAGGGTTCAGTAGATTACTTTTTATCATGATTTTTTTTAAAGTCATAAGACATAGGGAACTCATTTTCTGTCTTGATAGCACAAGAGTCTATATCATCGTATGATGAGAAGGATTGTGACTCTATTTCTCGATGTAGAAATGGATTTAATCAATCAATGAAATGATCAATTTTACTCATTGGTATACATATATAATCTGTTACATGCCTTGTTAACCTTATAATTTTATCCTCATACTTCATGACATTATCATCCTTCTTTTACCTCAGACTCAGAAATTGTCTTTCCATATCCACTCGATGGTCATGAGGACAAATTTTATTTCATAAAATCAATTTATATACCCTCCATTCCATGATTGATAAATCTTATTCTTCCTTTGTGTTTTGGATTAATAACCACCATTGATCTGCATCTCTCGTGAGGCGATAAACATCCATGCTTATTTCTCCCTTTCGTTACTCCCCAAGGAATGAAATACTTTCTCTAAAGAATTTATCCCTTGATCAGATACTAATGAGTTTTTACTCCCATTTAATTTTATTTGTTGTTTTATCCAAAAGTGGTCTAAAATTGATCCTCCTCATTTTGGATTAGGGTGCTCCATACGGGTAAGGATATTATTCATAACCTGACTGAGTTTTCCCAGAATAGGTATAAGCTAATCAGCTACATTTGTTTCACCATCTCCACTATAATTATCTTGAGTTAGAGGGAAATCCCAACATGGGTTACCTGTGTTGATATGGTTTCAATTCCTTCCACAAGGCCCCATTTCTAAACAATGGTATGAACTACATTAGTTTATGAATCAAATACAAAATTCCAAAATTGTAAAATAGTTAACATAAATTGAATAGTTCATGGATATAATCCATAATCATAAAATTATTTTATTTTATGAAATATACAATCATAAAAAACACTTCATAATGGTTTGAAAAGAAAATAATAATTATCCTAAGAATATCCCCTGAGAGTGGCATATCGAAGAGTGCAAAAACTCTCATTTTCATGAAGTAGTTCTTGTTAGATTCTAGCTCAATACAGTGTTTTTGGGTATTACCCCTATGTACATCTTTTCCAAATCTACCTCAACCTGCTCGAATCCAGACATGGATGTATTTCATATAGAACTCAAAAAATCCCTACATTACTAAAATTATAGGAATTTATTCTATACTAATCTTCAATGTCTATCTTAGGGTAATGATATCTTATCAGATTCATCTAAATCTATCTTCCATGGTTTGTAATAAACTTCCTCTAATACCAACTGTATCACCCCAACACCAGTTACCTAGAGTTGGTGCATTATTAAATAACATTGGAATGATCACAAATGATCAAATCCTGAATGATCGATCAGTTTAGTAGCCTTGTAAGTACTATATACATTCATAAGTTATACATTACGTAATGAAAAAAATCCTCAACAACATTTTTCCCCTTTTTAACAAACTTATATCCTTAGCATATCCAAGTAATTCAACAAAAAAATATTTCTTGACATCTTGGGAAAAATAAAATAGAGAAAGGGGTGAGATCTCACGCTCAGTAAGGATAACAATATAGTAGAAACATTCAAAAATTAGAATAAACATTTAAGGAATTGTATAAAAATAAAACAAAAGCATTTGAAACAAAAAATCCTGCAAAAAATATAAAAGATAAAATCAAATAATTCCATTTTCTTATTCACATGGATTTTATAATAGTTGTATAATCACATTAAATATCAATATCCACATTCATAATGATGGAGTGCATAATACCAGACTTCACAACCACAAAGTCATGGCCCTCTGCCAAGAATAAAAATAATATTTTTTCATGGCCTCATGTCAAGACAATAGTTTTTCTCATAAGACATACTGAAACATCAATGAGGTATAGTGGGATCCACTCATCACATACTAATCCTAATGCATTCCTTATATGAAAAGGTTTAAACACAACATAAACATTCATATTATAGGTATGATACGGAATGTCAATAATTTATCCAAAACCCATGAATGGTGTAAAAATAACACATCCACAGTCAAACATATCACAAAACCTTCAATAAAATATCAACTATTTTTATCATAACAAATCAATATCAAACAAGTTTAAAATCAATCAATGTATTTTTTTATAAATGAAATTAAAACTATTTGAAATAAATACATATATCTAATTTGAAATCTTTTAAAAGTAAAAATATTATAAAAGAAAACATTTTTTTGAAAATATTCTTATAAAATTGAATTGTAAGCTTCTACAATGATATAATAGTAGAAAAATGTCCTTACCCGCAGTATATGTTAAAAAACTAAATTATTACCTTAATTTTGTCAAAAAAGACTTAGAGTACATTGTTAGGAAAACAACAAAAAGATTCTATTCAATCCATTTAATAAAAATTCAAAAAAGGGTTTAAATGACATTCCCCTATAGTCTACTAAATAGTTAAAATGTTTTGAGTTATATTTTTAAAAAACATGGATGTTGATGATAAAGATGTCCCAGTAGATACTAACGTAAAAACGAACTTGGATAATAAAGAGATTGTGAAATTAACCCTTTCCTTATACATTTCCTTAGTCAATGGAATGTTATCCTCATGTATAATAATGAAAACATTGATATTAAATTATTCAACAACTACATGCATAAATATAATATCATATATGATCCTCAAATATTTCTTTTTTAATAATATTTTAGTAGTGTCATCATTTTGGATGTTAATTGATTCGTTATCCTTTATATGCTTGGTCACGTAAGCCATTTTTTCTACGGATAGGATGTATTTTATTCATATACAGAATTCCATTATGTTAATAATAATTATTTGTAATCATAAAATGAAAATTATTCTTTAATGATTATGATGGGGAATGAATCACATCGCATTCGTGGAGACGATAATCTGTACGTACGCACGAGTGACAATATCATTATATTGATGGTGATATCAAAATTAATTGGATTTTATATCATATATATAGAATCATTAACATGTTATATTTATTATTTATTTCATTTATAGTCATTATTATATCCATCCAAAAAATGAATTATTTGAATAACAAACTACACCACAATGTGGAGACTGTAAGACGTATGTATGCACGTATGGTTACTTTGTCATTCAAATAATGGATAGCATAATGAATATGGTTGTACCATTTTTATAATATCATCACAGTATTTAGATTATACTAGAGTTATAATTTTATAATTGAAATGACAAAGAAATATGATGTGGAAGAAGAAAAGAACGTGAAAGAGGTGATGAAATATTTACCTCTTCTTCTGGGTTTTCCTTTTAATTTGATAAAAAGGGCTCTTTATGATGCCTTTATGAAAAGAGGAAGGCCTCTAGGGTGAAGGGAGGAATGTTGGGAGGATATTTGGGTAGGGTTTATCCAAGAAAAAAGTCATTGGAGGTGTTAAATTGAGAGAATGATAAGTTCCCTTTTATAAGATACGTGAGTGTCACTTTAGGAAAATTATTAAATATTATTTTATTATAAAATAATTTTCGGTTTCAAATGACTCCAAAATGATATATTTAGAGGATAAGGTGGCCATGGATCTAAAAAATCTCAAAAAATAGGTTTTATACTGGTATAGGTCATCATATTTATGTTATCTTTTAGATTTAACTCTTAGTTAAATAGTTTGACATTTACCACGTATCATTGAATTTTTATATTAAAAGCATAATAAACATAATATAAACAGCCAAGATATCCCCAAGTGGTTCATTATTAATATATATATCCTTATCTATGTACTTTGGCTGATCCTTATATTTTTAGGAATATTATATCATTTAATAATATAGTATTTTTTTTACAAACTCAATTGTGTCAATTTTGACAAAATTTATTATTTGATTTTTTTTGAAATCCATAAAAACATTATTATTTAAAATATAATTTATTTAACCAACCAAAAATTTCATATTAACCAATAAAAGTTGTGTAATTAATCATAAGATTCAAATTACATTTATTTTCTATATTTATAATATTAATTAATTTAATCATTCATTAATAAGGTAATTGATGCATCGTAATTATGTTATAAATAAATTAAATTATATAATTTCAAAAAAAATACCATTATTTAGGAAATATTTTTATCTTTCAAATGAATATTTATAGTCAAATTTATCTTATATATAACCATATATTAAAAATGTTCTATTTTTTTATGTTGAAGTTAACACTTTTAACTCTACTTTAAATTAAATAATAATAATTTTACTAATCTTATCAAAGTGGACCATAGGGGTCATATTTTATTCCTATGTTTGTTTTTTGTCAAATTATACTTATCCAATAGAATTTGGACATGTGTTAGGGTAATTATAATATCGTTTATCCCTTAATTACCATATTTACTTTTAACATTGGTAAATAAAATCAAAAGGTATTATTCACCAAATAATATTTCCATCTAATTGAACAGAATTTTACTTACTGATGTCAACTGTGTCTCTCAGATTTTTGAAATTTTACTCACACAACCAGTAAAATTATGTTTTATGCAAATTTGTAATTATTTGTAAAAGGTGAGTAAAAGACTGTAAAAAGTTCAATGAAAATTTATATATCTAATGTATTATAAAATGACTCAAATTAATTTAATTAAACATATATAGGTATTATGTATCTATTTTGACATAAAATACATTAAAATAAAATAAAAAATTATTTAAATAAAAAGTCAGTTTTAACCAATAACGAAGTGTTTTTCGCTATTTATCAAAAATTATAAATTCTCAGAAAAATACCAAAAATACACCCGATGTTAATTTTTATTTTCGAAATCCAGAAATGAAGTCCATTTTGAAAATTAAAATATAAAAAATTTCAAAAATTGGTTATTACTATTTATAATGGCTAGTTTCATTGGTCGTTGTGTGTTAAAACTCAAATTTGTGTGCAACAAAAGCTACTACATTATTCAAAGAGAAACATACTGTTGAAGCTTGGGGTGTTACATAATACCATAAAATGAATTTTTAAAAATCATGAGAATAAATAAATTAATGATATAGAATGTAAAATGGGATATATATGCACCTTATAAAATAATATAGTTTCATAACAAAACATATATCCTTAAAAAGGATAATTTGAGATGAAATTTCATTACATTATGAATATAGTTCCTCCACACACACTTAAATATTCTTTGAAATAGAAGTATGTTTATTAAAAATATATTAAAAAATAATTTTATAATTTATCATACCATGTTTGAATTAATTATGGCCTTTTATTAACAAATTACCAACAATTCATTTTTAACATTACGTTTCCGGTAGTAACTACGTTGTTTATAGTTCAGGTTTGGGTTTTATATTATCGGTCCAAATCCACTGATCATGGTTAAATTTTATGCATAATGTTAAAAATGAAATATATTTCATATATATTAATTATATATTGCTTTTTAGAAAACCATAAATGTTAAAAATATAAAATTAATTACAGTATTCATGGTGATGGGTTGGATGTATGCGTGCAATGTTGTTTCCATTTTCTCAATGCATGAAAAGAAATAAATGAATATAACATATTATCCTACAAGAAATTTTTTTCTTCATAAATATCTCATATTTTAATTACACTAACCACATAACATTCCTTGTAAATCATAAATGAAGAATGTGTTGAATTTATTCACAATGATATAGTCCACTGTGAACACAAGCCATGTAATGGTAGTCCCATTGAATAAAATGTAACATTGAATGTTGATATTATAATTCCATATGTGTAATAATTTCATTAATATCATTTCAAAATGATAAACCCTTTATTATATCAAACCAGGAGAAGTTGTTATGGGAAACCAATTAGTTTGTTTAGTGATGTGGTAGTCTGTCGTACACATGATCGACAGTTTCGTTTCCCACATAATGGAAGAGTATATATGTAAGGACCCTACCATAAAACATTACATAATCTTGAATGAAATAAATAACTCACATTTATTATCTTTTCAGGATTAGAGTTTTGGATAATTTGGACACAACCATTACATTATATATAAAAATTACAAATTAGACACTTCTACTCTGTTTCTATTTATTTATAAAATACAAACTCTTTAAAAATTGAGTCAGGCCTAGTTCCATGTTTTAGATAGCATGCCATTTCCATGATCCCATCCATGACGTTATTCATCTTTATGTCTTCTGAAAAGTATTTCAAAACATGGTATGAGCATAAAAACCATGTAAGGGTTATAAAATAAAGAAAACATTAGTCCACCAAAACATAGTCTATTTAAAACACCTCATGAAATAATAAGATTTATGAATAACACATAGAAATTATAATTCATAAAGATAACATGTGTAATCCATATAATAATCAAATTTTATCTCTCAAAGCCACTTAGGGAGTTACATTTGGAATACCCATCACGTTATATTCACTAAATCTCTTAGGAGAAACCTTAACGGTTACCTTTGTCATGTTACCTAATGAATTGGTGAGAAATTTAGGGTTCACCCACTCTAGGTTTATCACAGATCCAACCATATACATAAAAATTCCCATGAACGAAAACATAATCATAAAAGATAATCAATTATATTGGGGGGATAAAATATCCACATTGTAATTACATGATATCATTTCGAGATATTCACATAATCAATTCATTTAAAACATTTTAATAAAGTGTTTTGAATCAAAGTGTACCATACCACTTTGAAACTTTTGAACGTATTTTAGACATTAAAACACTCATTTACATATAAATAAATACTTAATAACATTCCAAAAGCATGGAAATTAATGAGAATGATTTAGAATAATAAATCTTTAAAACATTTAAAACAATCTTTTAGTTAAAGAATCCTTTACCACTTGAGAAACACTTCAATAAAATTCAGTAATGAATAACATAAAAGAAAACTATAAATATCCTGAGAATATTTAAATTCAAGGTATAAAATGTCAAAATGGTGGTATATACACCTTATAGGTTAATAAAGTTTCACAATATCAAGATATGCCCCAAATGAATAGAGATTGACATGTAGCCCTTACAAGGATTGTACCATTATAATAAGGATAAATCGGTGAAATAATTATGTTTCACAAATAAAAATACACCCAATATATATGGATGGGATGTATAAAACAATAAGGGGTTAGTCACACGCATTCATATCATGACATAATTAAGAAGTATAATTTTAACCCAAATAATTGAAATTGGGTTAATTAGTTCCCTTACAAAAAATTGTCATCCTCATAACGTCAAATAAAAATTCCAAAAAAGTGTTGATGAGAGAGAATATGGTCTCTCATAAAATTGACATAAAATTTAAAACATTAAGGATACTAAAGAACATATCCACAAATATTAATACTGATATTTCAATACATAAAAGAAACCTTGGACAAAAAGATTATGGTGAAAGGTTCCCTTACTAATTTGGTAACTTATGAAACATTCAGCACATGAAAGAAGGATAATACAATGAAGATGTAAATACCCATAAATTAATTTATCCTAAACTATGAAAAAAAATCATGGTCAGTACATACACCACACAAAAGTAAGTAGTGACAAATATATATAGAATCACACTAGAATAAAAAGTGAGATGAAAACCCCTTACCTCAAGTCCAACTAGTATTAAATGTTACTTCATATTCATCAGTATTAAACATAAGTTTATTTATACATAGTTAAGAACATTTTCCAAGATTATTATTATTTTTATATCACTTATTATCATGTTATAAAAATTATGCAATTATTTAAGATAATATTAGTCATTTAGTCAATTTTGGGTACTTGAGTCAAAAAAACATGATATAGTTACAAATTGTCAATTTGGTAGAAATAAAATTATCTCTAGAATGATATTCCTGATTTAGATATCATATATATCATATATATATATAGTATATTTATTTATTTATATTAGTATATAAAATTTGGAGATAAGAAATGAAATACACCCTCATGGAAAGGGTAAGCCATACGTACACATGAAAGCTACTTTCTTATCTCTTTCATATTTATTTAAAAAACACATAATGTTACCTAGGTATATTATAATTCCAGTATAATATCTTATATAATTTCATTAATTCCATCCAATATATGTTCCACGTATGGCATGAAGAAGTAATATCACTTTGAGGGTCGGTAATCCAAAATTTCTCAAATGGAATTATCGTAGTTACCCATTGTGGAAAATATTATGGTATTATATGAATGAAAAATAAAAAAGCATTAATACAATATAAATACAATATATATCTCATTTAAACTAAATTCCATCATAATGGCCACCTTGAGAGGTGGTATGAGTTAATCAAACAATCATCGTTTCGTGAGGTAGTACTTCACCGTCCACAAAAACACTATGTTCTTTACCCATTAAATGGTGGTGTGTGTAATTGTAGTTAGAATACTTCTCATAAAAACAACCAAGTGTATTTAAGATACTTTTTTTGTTATGTAATCAAATAAAAAGATGAGCATAGGGAGTGAATAAGTAAAATAAAATAAGTGAACCTAAGAAATGATGTTACCTTTAAATCGGGTAACTCCATTTGGTTTGAACCAAAAGTATTTCATAAATTGCCTTATTCATATGGTAATTATTATTAAAGGATGATATGAATTTTAGGAAATTATTTGGTCATAGTTTGGATGAGCCAAGGTGTTAGAGAGGTGTGAGTAATGGGATAGAGGGGATGGATTTTTATAAGGGGTGGGAGGTGCTCTTTAGGAATGTTTGAAAATATTATTTTTTAATTAAAAATATTTTGTTTTCCAAAGGTCCAAACATATTGAATTCTTAAATAAGAATACAATTATTTGAAATCCCCTCAACCAATAGGTTTTAGACCTGTTTTGGGTTAAAATTTGACCTTATAATTTAGCTTTAACCCATAGTTAACTTATTTTCTTTTACCATGTCTTCTTATGTATTAACTGTTAAAGGTTAATATAGTTTCTATAAAATTATAATCGAACCAAAAGTGGTTGATAAATGTTATTTTTAACCTTAAAGAATTCATTTGTCTGAATATTATATTTTTAGAATTATTATATCATCTAATAAAATATTAATTGATTTAAAGATTCATTTATGTCAACTTTTATACTATTCATATAATTACTTTTTAAAAAACTCAAAACAACTTGATTATTTCAAAAATACATCATTAATTAAAATATAACAACTCATAATATTCTAAAAAATTCTAGGATGGCATTAAAAGTTTCCAAATAAATTTAGTTTAATATTTATAATCTCATTTATTTAAAAAATTGATTAATGTGGTTATCATCACAGCATAATTGTGTCATAAATATATTTTTTTATTTTTATGTCTAAAATATATAAATAAAATTACATGAATAAAAATATTTTTATCTTTTTATTGAATATTTATAGTCAAATATATCAATTATATAACCGCACATTAATTATTTTTAAAAAAACAATACATGTTTATGCTATTATTAATTTTACTCTAAATAAACAGCTATTAATGTAATTATCTTACCCAAGTATCTTTAAAATGCCAAAAGATTAAACCATAAAATTTATTAGTTTGAAATGATTCATCCAATAAGGCTAGGATTACTTTAAAGTTAATTTTATATTAGTATAATATTATTTTTACCTTGAATTACCATATTTACCTTTAACTGCTGTAAATTAATGTCAAAAGTTACTATTATCCAAAAATATAATTTGAACTTATTGAACCAAATTTTACTTATTGATGACAACCATATATGTCAGAGTTTTGGTATTCAATTCACAGAAATGGTAAAATATCATTTTAATGAAAATTTTGGTTTTTTAGACATCACTTAGCCTTTTCACAATTCGTCAAAAATTGAAGGTTTTCATAAAAATACAAAAAAATTATCCTAAGATATATTTGATATTCAGAATTAAAAAATTTTGTCTACTTTACAATATTAAAAACATATAAGTTTCAATAAATAATTTAAAATTAATCGTTGCTTTCAAAACAAAAAGTGTGTATTTCAAAAAATTATAGCTATCAAGAGATTGACATTTGTTTGTGACCAATTTCAATGAAACATTACTTATAATGACCAACATTGGATAAATATAATATAATTTAATTTTAAAACCAATTAAAAAATAGTCTAACCATATAAATAAATTATATTAAAATGATTTTTTGAATTATGATACAGTATTTTTAACTAATCATTAAAAATGAATTTTATAAGAAAATATCTAAAATTCAACCAAAGTAAAAAAAATTTATCCTGATTATAATAAATAAAATTATTTTTTTTTCAAATAGAACATATAAATTTGAAAAAAAAAATATTTAAAAATAGTTCTCCATCAAAAGGTAATAAATTGGCCTTTTAATGAATATTAGAGTATTTATGCTTCAATGTTGATTCATTCTCATTTTGAGCCTATAAGTTTTATTGGATAAATGTATAAAATTTTAAAAAAATTATATAATAATTTTTAAGTTAGATCTGTTCATTCCCACCAATACAGAGTTTAGGCGTTAAATAGCATTAAAAATAATAATATTATATTATTATTTATCAGTATAACTCAACGTTGTGTGCAATGTATGATTTTAAAGAAACTAGTTATTGTGTATGAGGTACACCATCGAACATGACATGACCTTTAAAGTAAAATTAATATTTAATTAAAAAATAATAATAAATATTAAGACATCATATTCTTTATTCAACTGGGATGTTACATCCTTCTCCGCTTTTGGAAATTTCATCCTCCCAATTTTTAAATTGAGCTTGGAAGCTTCCTTGAAAGTCCTATAGTGAAAAGGTTTCAATAAAAAAATACCTATGAAAGAGTTAAAGTGAAGTACAATGGTCACCTGAGATATCCAATACTAGGATTCCATGTAGGAAAACATAGATTTAGAAGAGAAACTAAGTGTCATATTATGATGAAGGGTGATAGAAAACATGATCAGGAGAAATTTAACTTCTTGAATACCATAAACTTGTGATAGGTTAAACAGTCTATGATTAACCAATTCGAAAAGTTAATAGAAATCATTTTTTAGTTTTATGTTCCTTTTCATAAATTTCAGTAATTATTTTACTACATAGAATAAGAACATAAGGAAATAAACTAACAATTTAGGTAGAGTTTCATCCTTTGATAAATTTCTTCCACAAACTCATCTTTTCTCCAAATTATGAGTATTCAAGATGACTTGGTCAAACCTGAAGCACTAGAATAAACTTTTAGAGAATCAAATAATCCAATAAAAAGTTGAACTATATATTTCAAATATATTTAAAAATTATGTAAAACAAAAATGGATTGTATGAGCGCAAATAATCAACAAAAAGGAAAATTCACAATAAAAAAATATTATTATAAATATCTAAAATTTATCAAACAATACCCAAAGTTGAAAAAAAACCATTCAATAAACCATTGTCCATTAAAATTTTCAATATAATCCAAACTAATATTGAATTTCAAAATTTTGAATAATTTAATCCCATTTTCCTCCATCGAAAATTTAAAAAAATTTCTCCATAAAACATCAAATACTCCAAAAGTCTCAAATTGAAGAGTAATTAAGCCAATAAAATAGTTTCTATTATAGTTTAATCATTTCAATAAATAACCCATATAACAATATGTCCAAAATAAAAACATATAATCTTACCAAAATAAAATTACACCATTAAATATCAAATGAAATCTAAAATTGATCTATTTAACTTAGGCATATAGTGTTCCCAAAAAAGAAAACATCTTCCAAAAAAACCATTATCAAATAATTACCAAATTGATTTCCAATACTAAGGATATCCATTTGATAAAACAAAACATTCTAAAATGAACTAATTCTTGATCCATAAAATAATTTATCTAAAATAATAAGTCATACTTAATAGGGACATCACATAGGCTAGTGGTATGCGATAAATCCCAATCACACTTTGGTTGTGGGTTCGATTACCTCAGCTTTTTCTGACACGACGAGTTGTCACATGGTCTGCATGTTGTCCTATTTCAAACACAATATAATTTTATAATATTCACCAAAAAATATTTATATTCCAAAAAAAATTAGCAAATAAATATTTTAATTATATTGGGTATCTAATACCATTAATTTTCCATCCCAAAATGTATTAACGATTTATCACCTCTAAAATAACATTGAATTTTTCTAAAATGCTAACCATTATTTTTATGTCACATATTCTTAAATAACACCCTAACCACTAATGTTATCAATACATACATATGATACAACTTAAAGGATCCTTCCTTAAGAAATTTCAATATCTTGAATTAAATGAATAATTAACATTTGGGAACATTTCATGTTAATAGTTTTTGATAATTAGGCCATAATTATTACATAACATTTCAAAAATTACCAAGTGGACACATATTGTAAGTTTCGTTTTTTTATAAAATAAATACTCTTGAAAAAATGAGTCATGTCTAGTTCTATGTTTTTTACATCATGGAATATAATTGATCCCATCCTTGACCGTATTCATATTTATGTCTTGTGAAAAACTTTTCAAAACATGGGATGATCATAAAAATATCATTAAGTGAAATAAAATAAAGAATTAAAAAATTAGTCAACCAAAATATAAGCTATATAACATACCTCTTGAAATTAATTAATTTATGAATAAGAAATAGAAATAAAAATTCCTAGAGGTAACATATGGAATCTATATCGTACTTATATTGTATCTTTCACAGCTTCGTAGGGAGTAACGTTTGGAATACCCATCACAAAATATTCCCTAAATCTCTTAGGAGAAACATTGACGTTTACCTTCGTCAAGTTACACAATTCATTGGATAGCTATATCAGGCTCACCATTTCTTGGTTAATCATAGAACTGCCCATATACATAAATAATTCTTATGAATGATAACAGAATCAAAACATAGAAAACCATCATAATGGAAAGATAACATATCCACATTACAATCACAAGATAACATTTCAAGATATTGACATAATCAATTAATTTCAAATATTTACAAAGATGAGTTTTGAATCAAAGTGTACCATAGCACATTGAAACATAAAAATGTATTTTACACTTTAAAACAATCATTTACATATAAATAAATACATAAAATAATTTCTAAATCATGGAAATGAAAGGAAGGATTTAGAATATTAAATCATTAAAAAATATAAAACTATTTTTTAGTTAAAAAATCTATTATCACTTGAGAAACTCTTAAATAAAAAAAAATAAATAATAACATCAATAAAAACTATAAATATCATAATAATATATAAATTCATTATATAAAATGTCAAAATGGTTGTATATACACTTTATAGGTTAATAAAGGTGGACAATATCAAGATATGTCTCAAATGAATGGAGATTGATACGTAGTCCCTCGCATGGATAATACCATATGAATAAGGATAAATCAATGACATAATTATGTGGAAAAAATATAAATACACCCAATATATCTGGATATCAAGTGTACAAAGATCAGAGGATAGTCACACATATCCAGAGCATGACGTCATGCATAAGTATAAGTTCAACCCAATGAATTGAAATTGGGTTAGGAGGTTCCCTTACAAAAACTCGACAGCCTAACGATGTCACTTAAAAATTCATAAAATGAGTTGATGAGAGAGAATGGGTTCTCTCAATACATGGAGATAAAATGTACATCAATAAGGATATGTAAGAATATATCCCAAAATTTGAAAATCTAAATTTAAAGACATAAAGGAAGTCATTGACTAATAGAGTAGGGTGAAAGGTTTCCTTATCGATTTGTTAACATACAACACATTCACCAAATGAAAGAAGGATCATAAAATTAAGATGTAAATACCCATAAACTAAATTATCTAAAACAATGAATAAAATCATGGGAAATATGTACACTAGACAAAACAAAGTAGTGACAAATATTTCATGAATCTAATGGGAAAAAAGTGAGATGATAACCCCTTATCTCAAGTCTTACTTTTCTTGTATGATACTAGTTATTTAAGAATAGAAAATATAAGTTAATTTTTACATGGTTAAGAATCGTTTTATAGTTTATTATTACATTTATATCACATATTACGATGTTATAAAAATTACATAATTATTTATGTTAATATATGTGGTTTTTTTATATTTGGTACTTCAGTAGAAAATGAACATGTTATAATTACAAATTATCAATGTGGTTAAAAGACCACTATATACAGAATGAAATTCATGATTAAGATATCATATATATCACACACACACACACACATATATATATATATATTAGTATATAACATTTGTATATATGAAATGAAATGCACCGTTCATGGTGACGGTAAGTCGTACGTATATATTAACGATACTTTCATTTCTATTTCATATTTAATGGAATGAAAACATAATTATACATAGGTATATTATAATGAAAGTATAATAACATAACTAATTTATATAATTCCATCATTTATATGTTCCATGTATGGTATGAATGAGTCATATCACATTGAGGGGCAGTAGGCCGCACATCCTCAAATGAAATTATCATTGTTACACATTTTGTTAAACATAAAGGTATGCTATAAATGAGAAATACAGAATAATAGAAACAATATAAATATAATATATATCACATATAAATATAATTCCATCATAATAGACACCATGGGAGGTGGTAGGAGATAATCGAACAATAATTGTTTCCAGAGACATCAGTTCGCCATCCACTAAAATAGTATGGTCTTTACCCATTAGATGGAGGGTTGTGTAAGTGTATTTTGAATCCATATCATAAAAACAATATAGTATATTTACGATATACATGTTGTTATGTAAACAATAATAAGAAGTGTATTGGGAGTGATTAAGTAAAATAATAGAATAGAACGTGTGGGAAGACGTTACCGTTAAATTGGGTAACTGCATTTAGTATGAACCAAAAGGATTTAATGAATTGCATTCTGCCTAAGGCAAAGAATCTAGGTGGAAGATAGGGATTTTTTTGAGATTATATTTGTAATTATTGGATTATACAAGGGATTTGAGCGGTGTGAATAATGGGTTAGTGCTGATGGATTTTTATAAGAGGGTGATGGGCTCTTTAGGAAAGTTTGACTCTTGTCATGTCTTCTTGTGTATTCACATTATAAGGATAATATTGTTTCTATAAAATGTCAATAGAATAATAAGTGTTTCATTAATTTCATATTTAACCTTATATAAGTAATTTAGAGAAATATTATACTTTTAGGATTAATATATATCATCGAATAAAATATTAATTTATTTAAAATCTCATTTATGTCAATTTTTAAACTATTAATGTCAAGAATTTCTAAAAATTTCAAAAAAACATTCTTCATTTCAAATAAAATCATTTATTAAAATATAACAAGTCATCCTAATCAAAAAAAATCGTTTATGGCTGAAGAAGTTTCAAAAAAACATTATTTTAAAATTTTTTATCTCATTTATTTAAAACATTTATTAATGAGGTAATCATTGCATCGTTATTGTGTCATAAATATAATTTTTTATTTGATGTCTAAAAATTATAAATAAAATAACATGATGTGGGAAATATTTTAATCTTTATAATAAATATTTTTAGTCAAATATATCAATTATGTAACTCAAAATTAAATTTTATTTAGAAAAACAATACATGTCTATAATATTTTTTTTACATTAAATAAAAAGAAATTAATGTAATTATCTTAGCCAAATGGATTTCAAATGCCAATATTTTCACCCAAAGATTTTATTAGTCGGACATGAATCATCAAGTATGGTTAGGACAAGTGTTAAGGTAATTTTTTATTATTATAATATTATTTTTACCTTGAGTTCCCCTATTTAACTTTAACCGTGGAAAATTAATGTCAAAAGATACCATTCAGAAGAAAAATTATTTTAATCATATTGAACTAAATTTTTATTAATGATGAAAACCATTTATGTTGGAATTTTAAAATTTAATTCACAGTAATGGTAAAATTTCATTTGAATGAAAAAGTCAGTTTTTAAATACTACTCACTGTTTTCACTATTTGTAAAAAATTGAAGGTTTTCAGAAAAAAAAAACAAAACTTATACCTAAGATATATTTGATATTATGAATTAGAAATTGATGTATATTTTCACTAAGTCTAATAATATAAATTGAATTAATTAATTAAAAAATAAATATAATTGTCAAAACAAAAATCATGTTTTAAGAAATAGTAACTATCAAATGATTGACACTTGTTTATGTCAAATTTAAATTTCCAATTACTTCCAATGACCAACATGGGTTAAATTTTAAAAATATAATAAAATTACACTTTAAAAATAATTAGAAATATAATCTCTCCATATCATTAAAATATATTAAAAGGTAGTTTTGAATTAAAATATTGTATTTTTCAGTTTTCATTAAAAAATGAATTTCATCAGAAAATATAAAAAAAATTACTCAAATTAAATTTTGATGTTCTGATTCTAATGAATAATTTCATTTTGTAATATATAATATATAGAAGTGACCAAAACTAAATTAAAAATGAGTTCTCCCTCAAAAGGCGGTAAATCGACGATTTAATGAATATTAGATTATTTATGCTTAAAATTAGATTCATTCACATTTTAAGCCTCTAACATTTATTGGATAAATGTTAAAACATTTTAAAAACATGTATAATCATATTATAGTTAGTTCTATTCATTCCTACCAATACATTGACTTAGCATCTTCTACCATTTAAAATAATAATAATATTTTTTTATTTTTCAGTACAACTCAACATTGGGTGCAACGTAAGATTTCAAAGAAAATCGTTGTTTCTTATTGGGTACTCCATCATACATATAATTATTTTTAAAGTGAAATTAATATTTAATTCAAAAATAATAATAAATATCAAGATATCATATTCTTTATTTAATTAGGATGTTACAATATAGGTATATATTACTACATTAATATAATATAATCATAGTGTATGTAATATATATATATATATATATTATTAATTATTAAGAACAAAATTAATGTGTTAAGATAATACATAAAAAATAACGAGTTTAGTGAATAATATTACCTTCTCATATAAAAACATTATTTGAAACTCATATTGTAGACCGTGGTGATATATTTTTGGGAAGACAATATACTCTTGAAAATCGATAAAAAATGTATGGGAGAAAGGAATTTTTGATTTTGTAGAGCCAAATGGATTTATTGGTGTGAAGAATTGATCATAGAGGTGGCCTTTTAAAATGAGGGGTGAAATTTTGGTAAATATAACAAAATTCTCAATATGGGTGAGTGACTGTAATCCAAATAAACAAAAAAGTGTATAAATAATTTATGGGAGGGCTGATATGATTGAGCCCCATACCCACAAAAAAACATGTTTTAATCTTGTTTTTATCAATAATTTATTTTTCCTTAGTTTTACCATTTTAGTTTTCCTACAATAACTATGATTTCATATAGGAAATTAATCATTTATGACCAATAATAAACTTTGGATTATTCGATAATTGTTCACTCTTGTTAAAACTATTGAATAAAATTTATATATGTGATGCAAATATATTTTAGAAAAACTAAATTAAATAAACAAATCCTTTTTAGTCCCATATCATGGTAACATTGTTTTACTATTTAGGGATAAATATGATTTTTATAACATGACCATTGGATCATCAATAGACCATAATTTATATATTTAACAAAATGACAACAATATGGAAGAGTATATTATTTTAATTGATTTCTAATCATTTAATTATTTATTAATTTTCATAAAATCACTCAAATGTCCATTTTAACACTATTCATTAAATTTGACACTAAAAATATAATAAAATGTGGAATTAGAAAATATAATTTTTATACATTTATTTAATGTAATATTTATTAAAAAATATATATGAATAAAAAAATTTGTTAAATTTATATTACAATTAGTATAATTTTTTTTGTTTTATTAATTATATCATTATTGTATTAGTGTTTCATTAGCACAAAGTTAAATTATCTAATTACTAAAAAATATATCTAAACTACCATCATTAAAGTCAATTCACTAAACTCAAAATCACCATCTATATTCATTGATATATATTTTGAATCCATTGTGAATACATAATAGAAATTTAAATGAATGAGGGTGACATTTTGTCTCTCTCTTTACAAAAATTACAATATGGGTCAAATTAATGTAAAATTGTCCCAAAATTACATAAAACTCAGAAAATATTTAATAAGGTTATAAATAATTCAAGATAATAAGAGTTCGTCAAGATTATAAGTAATTTTAACCATTATGTTTTTAGATTAACAGCTGATAATTCAAATTTTAATATTAATCATGGTAATTATGATTAAAAATTGTTACTATTAATGGTTAAATAAAATTATATTGATATAACTATATAATATTTTTTATGAATATTAAAAATTTGGAATCCATTTTTTGAAATTACATTAACACATTTGAAAAAATTTATGTTAAATCTATACCAGCAGATGTGATAAAAATACTATTATTCAAAGAGAAAATTTTCCTATGTATAAATTTTAATATATCATAAAACAATATTAAACTAATTAGAATAACATAAGTTGGATTAAATATATATATATATATTTGGACAAATTTATATTTTAAAACAACATGTAACATTTTAAAATCATTTAAAGAAAAAAGTTTTTTTTTTAAAAAAATTAGTTCTTTCATTATTCATTAAATAATTAATATTTTTTTTTTGAAAATTATAAAATAGTAACACAATGATAATTTTCACATGATGAATCAAAAAATGATTTTATTTTTTCTAAATAAATTTTAAAATTTAAAACAAATTATTTTTATTATATCTTCCCAAAATGAAATAAAATAAATAATAAAAATGGTTATTTTCAATGCATATAAAGACATTAATGAAATTATGTAATTATGTTTTAATATATTTTACATGTCAAAAATATTTATTACTAATTTTCAAGGTGTGTTTATTCCAATTTAAACCACAAAATGAAACAACATGGTTTTATTTAGCTTTTTAAAATAATACTACTTTATTATAATTTTTTAAAACATGGTGTGGCATTTAACATAACCTATTGGATAAATAAATTTCATTCAATGTAAATATTTCATTAATTCAGAAAGTGTTACATTATAACACTATGAATAAATTGAATTATAAAATTATTAAATTGATCTACATAATTATGGGTCTCTCATTTGAAAATTCTTTCTTGGAAGTCCCACATTGTAAAGTGGGTCAAAAAAGAATTCTCCTGAAATGCTGGAAAATAAATTATAAATTTAAATAGATAACACCATTATAAAATAGAATAACATTTTTGGTATGTAAATATTATGAAATGTAAGTCAAAACTATTGAATATGTAATAATATATAGTGATATAAACCCTATATTGAAGAATCAAGACAACCATAAATCCCTAAATCTGTTATAGGTGATAAGACAACTTATTCATTAAAAATTAAGTATATGTATACTATTTTTATTTGAATGTTAGATTCTTAATGATGAAATTTGTTAATGAAATGTTATATATACATTATTTAATTAATTTTAATACATAAAATATCATCTTTTAGTAAATCATTGACCAATTTCTACATCATCTCTTACCAAAAGAAATGAGGATGATTTTTCATTTCATGAAGCACTAATGGATATAAATATCTACAAAATAATGAAAAATTAATTCTTTGTGTCATTGGTTATCATACAACCCAATATGGTTTTCATAAGTAATTAAATTTGAATAAATCATTATCTGCTGAAATAATATATCTAAATCTAAAACCTCATCTAATGTTTAACCCAGTCTATTCAATAAATGGTTAGCCTTAAGACCCTTTGAAAATAAAAAACTATAAAAGAAGGGCACCGAATTTCCATATTCAACATAACATTAATACCAAACTAAAATAATTTTTCTCTTAGTTATCACATACCAAAAAACTGAATACCCTAGTCATGTATTTTACTATAACCTAGTAATCAAAATATTTAATATAAAACATTGATGAAAAAATACAACTATCTGTATTCCTCAAATAAGGCCACATATTTTTTTCTATATTTCATAAATTTTTTAAAAATTAAATTCCATAAATGAAAAAACACATATTTTCATCAAATAATTATTTAGTCTAAGGGAAACAAATTCTATCTAGTTTACGTTATCTATATCAATACACTATTTAGCATTAAAAAATTACTATCTCAACAACAGAAAAATATTAATATTTATTTATCCATTAATTATTATTTTCTAATAAAATATATCATTTCCATTATATAACATTTTAGGTCATTAGCACCATTTAACATATTCTTTGAAATTCTTAACATGATGATTCTATATAACAATCCTATGATATTTCATCACTTATATAACATAATTCGTTAACTCCCATCTATAAACACTTCAACTATTTCACATCATCCTTAACTAATTTATTATGATTCATCATACCTTTTTATAATACCTCATTCCTTTCACATTTCATTTATCATTTTTAATCCTAAATTAAAAGTCATTTACATAGAAATACATTTTGATCCCTTTCTTATGAATTTCCCCTAAGGCATAAAATTTTCTAATTTAGATAATTTCTACATTTTTATACAACGACCCCTTGATAATACCTTATGGAGATCAATATTTCTATCCATTGTGTGTAATGAAATATTAATTTTTCTCACAAAATTACATGCCCTATTCACTTCTTCCCCACACATGAAACATCTTCTCATTATATTAAGGAATTAATTTGGGATCTTCTTCCCACATTCATGATATATATAATATGTAATCATCATTACCCCATGGTCTCCACCATCCAAATGTTCAACAATTTATTTCATTCTCTACATCAGTTAGTTTATGCGTTGGTTTTGGTACATATTTTTAATAATATACTATGATAATGGATTACGAATAATCCAAATACCATTCACCCCAGTAATCATTGCATATGGTTTATTATCCACATTTTGTCTATCTCATTCAATATTGAACTATTTCTTCGGTTTCCATCCATTAACTAAAACAAAAATTCAATGTGTGATCATAAATATATGTAGTGAAAAACACATTTTCTTGGATAGTTTATTATAAGATATATAAATAATGACACTTTATTTTAAAAACATGAATTAATATTCGCATCCTAGGTTATTTTTTTCATTATTAAAATCTGGAATGAGGGTTCTTAATGGGAATGTGAAATATCAAAAGCAAATCACATATGTGTGTCAAGCTATTTTAGCAGTAAGACATATTTTGATGTACCATGTAATCCTCAATGAATGATGAACAATATGTTTTGAGATTATTAACCCTAGGTGCATATATTATAGAACCACATCAACTTGTACTATCTTGAAATATTTTTATTAAATGATAAAACTAATAATATATTCCTTACCAAAACATTTGGTTATTACACTTTACATATATATATTATATGAGTTCATCCATTCTGATTTATCATCCTACCTTTTAATGGTTAAATAATTTAATAATTTGATAAAACATTATTGATCCATAATTTCCAACTAAGATATCAACTTTTTTGAAAGGAATTGTTATTATATTACAAAAATATATGATCAAGAATCTTAATTGTTTTGTGTTCTTTGAAAAATAGAAATATAAAAAATTGGATCATATGTGAAAAGAATAATATCCCACTTAAATGGTGAAGGAAACATCAAATCATTAAGGAATAATGACATAAAGAACATACACTCATGCCATATAAATTAAAAACTATTCCTTTTATATATTTTTTGAAATGTGACATAGAATATTATTTTGAAATCAAAAAAAGAAAGCCTTCTTTCCATAATCTAATATGTTAATCATGAACATATATGATTATATAAAATAATGATTGAGTATTAATTTAATTTTTAGAAACAATATTACTAAATAACAAAAAGGAATAAAAATATAGTTTTAAGGGAATCCTTAAAAATATAATTTTAAGAAGAACGTCCCTTATTAATATCATATCAATAATCTGAGAATTATTAAAATGATTCGATTATGTGTTTAAGCTAAAAATAAACTTAAAAATGTTTTATACGCAATAATATATAATAAATATTCTTCATACACATTATCCTATCATTGAGTAATAAATTAAGTATACATTTAAACCAATGAATGTAAATTGAGTTCGAAAATAAAATACCCCTATGTAATCAGTTGAATCATAATTGAAATAAACGTAATACATCTAAAATTACACAATTTTTTTAAAAAAATAATTTTTCCATGATATTATATATAAAATTGTATTATATACCCCACACATAAGAAATATGGGTGAATAATGAATTTATCTCATATAAGTAAAAGTAATATGTGAAACCCTTACCTCAAAATTCGATTTAGTTTTTTACATTATTATCATATATAATGTTTTAAATATTTTAATTAGGTTATTCCATAACCATGGTAATATTTATAATACCATATATTATACTTTAATTCATCATACCACTCACCCATTAATAATATTTCATAATTTTTATTGTTTGAGGTGTGTTTGTTTCGTGGTTTCATGGACGGTTCACTTGTTTATAATTATGTATCTTACTGATAAATGAAAACAAAAAAATAGTTCTGAAATGAAATGAAAATCATGCACATGATAAAGTTTAAATGTTGATATATATCTTTTTTCCCTTCTGACATGAGCATTATTAATTTGATAAATTTTTATTGATAAATGGTATGTTTATTTTAGTTGGTTTCTGACCATCATAAAGTAGTATATTTTTTTGTTAATATTATATCAATATACTAGTTATGAATAATGAAATATGGTATAATAATCCTATTAAAATAATATTGTATTACAAAAATACAATTATGACCATATTGGAAGATGAAAGTGGAAAAAAATGAATCACTATCCATGGAGATGGTTATCCACCTTAATTTAGACAATGTTTTCATTTCATTGAATATGAGTATATTAGAAAAGGTTTTTATGGAATATTTCCAAATAGGAAAATAAAATAACATTACATATATGATAATAGAGTAAATTTGTTTTTATTATTGATGTAGGTGAACAATATGTGTAAGAAAAAATTATATTATGCTATGTTTTTTTGGAATGTAACAACTTAAAAATTACATGATTAAAAGAACCCTTAAGAATAACTGAATTTGTTTTTGGTTGATACCAATGGAAAATAGATGTGGTTTTAGTGTTTATTAAAGGGTTTTAATGATACATGAATATAGTCAAGGATTTTGAGTATAAAATGGGTGGTGAGGAGTGGTATTTATATAATAGGAGGGGAGTTATGTGGTCAAATAATGATTATTATACTAAATCCATTAACATTTTCAGGGATATAATTCCATGAATTTTTTTTATAATTATTTATATAAAGTTATTTAAGGTATGTAAATGCATAAAACACGCAATTTGTTATTTTTTTGTTATTTTAATCATTTACCATATAACATTAAGTGGTTATATTATTTTACCTCTAGTTTGGAATATTTGTTACAATGGTAAATTTTTATTAAAAATTTTTAAAATAAACATATAATATAATATATACATATTGTTTCAAAAAATTGAATCCATTTTTTAAATTTAAAACCAAAAATTTATGAAATGTAAATTCTAAATTCAAATATATTTTTTTTTGTGAAAATGTGTTCTTGATTCATAAAATAGGGTTATAACAATATAGTATTAAAATATAGTTAACATAAAATTAATTATACTATATGTAACTAAATATTACTAATGATAATTTTTTATCACATTCAAAAAATTAAATATATTTTAAATAAAATGAAAATGACATATTTATAAATATTATTATTGTTTACTTTTCTCTTAAAAATTAAATATTCCAGAAAATTCTCAATAATTAATCATAATATAATTTTTAAACTACGAATCGAAAAATGATTTTCATTTAATTATAAACATATTCTAAAACTTTTATTAAGAAAATATTTTTATTTTTTAATCGAATTTAATAAATATATTTTTTTGAAGAAAATATTTGTTTTAAGAATACAATGACATTTCTAAATATTATGTGAATATTTACAAAAAAATTAATTAATAGTTTAAAATGAGTAGTAAAATTATATATTTCATAATATCAATAATATTATTTATTCAGAATTGCTTAACAATTTGTTTATAATTGTTTTTCCAAAATAATAACCTTTTTTAGTTCCTTTAATCATGGTGTTCTGTGAAAAGTAATATATCAATGAGATTACATTTTACTGAAAATGCATCATAAAATAAAATCAGGGTTTATTAAATTATAATACCATTAAAATGAATTTGACACTCACATTAAAACAATAATGACAACTTTGCCTCACCAAATCCTCCAGTTCATACATTACATCCTCTATCTATATGTTTTTTCATACAACTATAGATATTTTATCGGTCTAGTTTCAGATAACATTATCCATTCAACACAGAATCTCAAATATTAGTTCCTCATACGAAATAATTTCACCTAGTGGTATGCCCTCTAAATTTAGTACATGTGATGGATCATATATGTACTTATTCATGGTAGATACATGGAATATATCAATGAATTGATATTTGTAGTGTGGAAGTTTAAATCTATAAGACATCATCTTGATACATTAAAAAAATTTAAGATAATGTTTCCTCATAATTTGAAATGGCCCTTCGTAAATCAATGATGGATATTTCCAAATTTCATCAAGGGAACCCCACATAATAAAATGGTTCAAAAAAATTAATTTTGAAACTATTTATGTAAAGTGTTATGGTATCCACAAAGATAGGATTATGACTTGGAGAAAACTACTAGGATGTAAAAATATTGACACAAAATATAGTTATAAATATCAAGATCTGATGAAGAATGATAGAGAACCTGATCAAGATAAAAAACAATATAATAAAAATGTCTAGAAAATAACAATTATATCAAAAATATTGATGATAATGTGATGTAATATTATTTAAAAATACTTAGGGAAGGTATACTTACATTATTGCAAATAATAAGTACAATTCACTCATTGGTTATGACTCATTCAATTTCATGTTCTTTTCTTACTCCAATAAATCAAGTTAAAATTGTAATTTATAATGAACTAGTGTATCATAATATCCCTAATGTGATGAAAATTAATTCCTTATATCTCTCATTATCATCATAGAAAAATGATTAACACAATTTATCCAATATGCATAAATATTCAACATTTTAAATAATATTTTATTCTATAAAATATTTCACAAATTTCATTGTAAATAACTTCATAAATGGTTAGCCTTATGAACCTTCCAATTGATTTAAATACAAATCCTTCAAAAAGTTAACTTTTTTTTAAAATCAACGTATCATTGATCATATAATGAACATGATATAGCTCTTATATTTCACACTCTAAAAGAGTTTAAATTATTATCAAGCATTATCTTGAAAATTTTTAATAACCTAAATTACCAAAACACCTAAGTTTAAACTTCCATTCATTCAAAATATAACTATATATGAATACCATAAGTCTATAAATTATATAAACTCAATACATAAAACAGATTTTTACAATATTAATAATTACACCCAAGGTCATAAATATAATCATAGTTATTTAATCAAAAATAATAAATCCCTTTATCTCATTATTATCCCAAAATCATGAACACATTATGGGTTATCTTTATCATTCTCTTGTGTTCTAATAAAATATCACCATACCTCATGAATCACTTTTTATAGATACTTTTACAATTAAACATATAATTTTAAATACATAAGGAAAAAATCATTGGTAAATCATTAGATGATTCATTATTTCATAATACTATTTTATTCCTTCAATTTAAATATTTTTAAATTCTAATACATAAAAAATTAATCATTCAACATCATATTTAAACCATTTACTATGCTTAAATATTTTATTCCTTAATAGTTCATCCATATAATATTTCCTTCACAATCTCTTAATATTCAGTACTCATATATCCTTTCTCATTCGCCTCATGAAAATTCTCTATATGGAATCAACATCAATAATACCTATATATTTTACATTTAAAACATTTTACTCTTGATGATGCCTGGGAAATAACATTATTATCATCCATTGAGCTAACTGAACCATTAATTTCCCTCTATAATTACATTCTTTTTGTGCTTCTTTTAAACAACGAAAGAATATTTTAATTCAATTGAAAAAATTTCTATGATTACTCTTCCCACATATTTTACATGAGGAAAATTGGTATTTATATCCTTTAAGATCACCATAAAAGGATATATTTCTCTGACAAGATGGGTTAGTAATCTCAACAATGATTACAGTATTGATTATATTCTAAGATTTATGAATATGAATAATAACATGGTTTTAGAATAATACACCCATTTCAATTGTATTCTCCAATGTAAGATCATTTCATTGTCCATAATAGTCATAATTAACTTGAATGCTCGTGGTTCTAGCCATTTTATAATTCCAATAAGCATAGTGTGGGAGAAATTAAAAACTGGGGGAACCAATATAATCATTTGAAATTACATATAAAATTTAAATATCTACAACATTGGGTATAATACCTGGTTATTCACGATCATTACCAAAATTCTAGTATCATAACTAGTACATGTACTTGTCTCCATAGATATTACTTTAGGTTTAATCACCCCGATTTTGAAAGGATAACTACACCTTTCTCGGATACCAATTATAATGAATAATTTTATATACAATGATACTACATATAAATAGTTAAATTTATATAACATCAAATAAAAATTATATAACCATGTGGGTTTAGTGTATTTGGATTATTTGAAAACATAAACTACTAGTTCATAACACATCTACATCATCAATTTCTTATTAATTCAAAACTACAACCCTTTTTTTATATCATACTCAATATCTTTCTTCATATATCGATGAAAATAAAAAAATGGTATCATCATATTCTCAGTAAGGATGAACTAGGCTGATAACAATCATTACACAATAATAGATTATGACTTATTTGTGAAGGGTCATTGTCATAAATTAATTGTTGCTGGAAAATGCATTGAAAATGCATTTTTTTTATTGCTCATAGTGAAAATGTTTTTTTAATGGATGGGGTTTCCCTATAATTATTTATTGAAATATTTATATATGAAATTATTTGTGATTGGAATGGTATTTCATATTATATAATTAAAATATAAAAAAATACATTAAAAAATAAAAATAATGTACTCATCACAAAAAAAAATTTATTTCAAAGAACAAAATATATAAAACATCAACATTATGAATTGATATTTATATTTTAAAAAAGGTGAATTCAAATTTTTATAATAATAAAAGTTTTGTAAAAATACATAAATCACTATAGAGAGGTATGGTCATATGGAGAATGTGGTGTAAGGAACACCATCCTTATACACTATAATAAACACTAAATATACTACATAATCTATGTCTATTTCTACTCATGCACCAAGTCATCTTACTGCATATACATCACATGATATCGAAAAAATCATCCTTATCTCTACATAGAGTCTCTATTACCTCATCCTATGATCCGGGCTCATATTTATGCAATTAAGACAATATTTAGGACTCAGTATGACCTCCTATAAAAATAGAAGATAAAATGGAAACAATACCATAATAACACACACATGTCAATAGAGAGTTGATATGTACAACTTGAACATTCATGAAATAATAAAGAGTCACCTTTGTTCTTGATGCATCATCAAATCTCATTGCACTAATGGAAAGATCCCATATAACTATCCAAATTGAATCATTTTTGTGATACTTCATAGCCTCACACAACCCCATCAATTTTAATTTGTTATATATATAAGTATTTTAAGTAAATTTAAATACATAAAAATAGTATTGTGCCCAATCTTGTTTTTTCAACCACCCATAATACCTATACTGACGGGATCTGTGTACAACCTCTAGTAAACATAAACATATTTAATATCATGCTTCTAAACATCATATATGGAAAAATATTAGATTTATAGTTATATAAATTATTATTAAAAAGTATATAACAGATGTTGATGATGAGTACTAAATATATGACTACAAGCTCTATGTGTGACCTCCTACATCCCTCTGATCTACTTACCTAATGATGATATCCATTGAAGATAGACTATTATCCTATATGAGATGAATCTATACCAATCCTGAGTGAATATGTAATCAGGTCAATTGTTATTATAATTCTTATCGAAAACTATTTATTTATATTTTATTATGGTTATCTTTCATAATTATGAAAACATATTACAATAGATCTCATGCACAAATGCCTCTCAGACCACCCACATATATTTCATTATGGTATAATAGATTAGATTTCATAAAAACATAAAATAACTAACAATAAAAATATAATAATTAAATAAATTTCTAAAAAAGTATTATATATTTACATATAATCCAATGATCTAACATGAACTGTCAAACATCAATGGGAATTTGATCCCCTTTCACTCTTGATCTGGGAAAATAAGTACAAAAAATATTACTCCCATATCCAACAACTATATTTATAAAACTGTTGGAAAACATAAAAAATAACAAAAAACGTAGTACATAAAGAAAATAATTAAAATAGATGATGATAGAAATTAACTAAATTACATATATGATCATACCTCTGCATGCATGGTAGAAAATATAGATTTGGATGATGCTTGAGAATTTATTCTAGAATCATCAATCTGGCAAGGCCATGACCCATCAGAGATGGTTCACTCTGTCTAACCATAAGGTATAATAACATATCTTTAGTCTCATAAAAACATTATACATCCTCCTAAAGTCTATTATGGATATTATCATGAGACAGAATAGCAATATAAACAAAATAATATTTATAAAAATAATTTAATTTGAATATTCTATATATTTATTTTAACAAAAAAATATGTTTTTTAGTATTCATCATTATCCTCATATTCATATACAATGGGGTTAATATAGCCATCTTGATCCTTTAGATTATTAATATCTATAAGAGTTCTAGCTTCATCATTAGTTGTTAATTGAGATTCGTTTTTTACTTCATCAAAATCATTATCATATTCATCCCATAAATGTGGGGTGTCATTATATATATTCATGTCTCATTAATGAAATGATGAATTTGCAGTAGTCTGTTGAAGAATTTATGTTCCCTTCACATCAATATAACTATATACACATTTCATAAACATTTTTTCATAGTATTTAATTTTAATAATCCTCATATAATAATTTAATAGTCTTGATATAGGATAATAATTTTGATAACATAATTGGTGTTCTTGATGAGACAATAAAAATGGTTAATTTAGTAAAAGAAGGTTAATATTTTTAATGTCTAAAATTTCATGGTGTTGATGAACAAACAATACTAAATCCATATCAAGAAATAATAATTTCAAAATTGTTACATAATTCTATATCATATAATATTGTTTAATTATTTCATCAAATATTTCATATAAGTTAACTTCAAATTCTTTATAATGAGAAACTCTCACAAGAACACAACTATTCCTTTTTCATTCGTCGTATACATGTATTTTAAATTTTAAATGGCACACAAAAATGATTTTTATGATTTAAACATTTTTTATGGTGGGTTACCCACTATAGAAAATTGATTATAAATTTTAACAACATTTTTTGATATATGAAAAATTCTAAATTAATTAACAACATGACCATTGAAAAAACTATTTCATATTCTAACCAAAAATAATTATTTTACAAGTCTTTGAAATGTTTTAGAAAAATTATGTTTTGAGAATATTCAACCGAAGAAGAAATAATTTGAAGAACACTATTATTTATATGATCATCATATAATTGAAAAATAAAATAAAAATTTATTTTTTAAATTTAAAAAAATTAATAATTTGTTGTACCACTCACATTACAAAACATTTCACTTTTCAGAGATGATAAAAATATATGCATGAGATATGTGATGTTTGTCATCTAAAATCAACCATGTATGAACTCCACCAATGAAAAGATCAGGATGATTAAATAATTATAAATAACCTTCCAGCGCATTATCAAATGTTTCCAAATTACACACCATTGGATTCTATTTGGATGATATTCATGATAGAAATATTGGAGAAAAAAATAAATTTCCTCCTCTAAATAGGATTATAAAGTTGACCCATCAACTGATGATATATATATTTCTTTTTCATTAGTTTCCCCATGAATATTTCATATGGGTACTTCCATATGAATTTTTAAATCCCCTGGAATTTTTCTTTTTGAAAAAAATATAATATAAAATGTATCATTGAATTAAATAAAAAAATGGAATTTTTAGTCCAATTTTAATAAAAATTAAAAACAACTTCTTAATATCTACTAATTTCATATTAGTTTGTTTTAACCAAACTTATCATTCATTAAAAATATAATATTTCTATTACAGAATCCAATATCAAATAATTAAAAAAAATTCCAATTAGTATATGTATTTTCAAAATAACATAGAAAAAATGGCCTTTAAATAATACAATGTGATTGTTTCTGGCATGTCAATGCATATTGGAAACATATCTATCTAATAGTCTCAAATACCCTATCCACGAACAAAATAATAAATGGTTTTCATTGGAATGTGTATCAGCTAGTTTTGGATTAATTATATTTTTTGATTTGTCGTATTTATTCAATTTTTGTTTTTTTAACTAATATATTCAGAAGGATATGTTTGTTCCATAATATAATCATTGTTCATAACATGTGTTTACAGAATTGTATAAATTATATTATTATAATTGTTCTTCTCAATATGCATTAAATATTACCTATTATTTTCTAATTAATTTGACATATATGAAAGATCCAAAAAATATTTTTTAAATACAAATGTGATCATTCCCAAATATATGTAATTTTCCATGTTTATAGTTGGTAAAATTTTAATGAAAGGTAATTTATAGGCAATATATTTAAAAATAATACATGATATAATTTCTGGAGATCTATCTCATTCAATTTTAGATTTTCTAAAATGATTATTATTCCATTGTAATGGAACATAAATATGAAAAATGTTCAATTACAGTATAAAAAATAACATTATCTCAAATTGAAAAGAATAAATTATTTGTTTTCAGTCATATAGTATGGAAATAATTTTGAAACATTTTCACTATAGCTAGAAAACATTTCATATGTTGGGGTGTAATCTAATTTTCAACATTGTTGTAACTTTCAATATATAATTATGTTTCACAAAAACATCATCTGCACTTACACCAATAACAAATAATAGATGCTGCTTACCAATCAATGGATTCAAATAGTCATAAATTTTATTTTTTATTATGTCTTAAAATTAATAATTTTAAAAACATGAATGGATCATTAATCAATATCCAATGAGGTAAATTGTATAGGGTGATAAAGATGTCATATATGAATATTGACTATAATAGAAACAAAATGTATAGAAACCATCATTTGAAATTCCAAATCACATGGTACATGATTCTGAAGAAAAAATGAATGCAAATGGTCAAAATGTTTCTATGAATCACCCTCAGTGTAATGATTTTAGATTTTACAAATTGAAATATTATATTAGTGTCATGGAATCAATGGAGGGTTATTATATAAAATAATTAAATACATAAATCTAGGTGGGAGGGTAATGTACCTCAATAGTTTAACGAGAATCACTCTAGAAATCCCTAATTGAGCCACCTTGCACCACAATTTTCCACATGTACGAAATATTAATAATGATTCTTTTAAATAAATTATACAAATAAATAATTTGTACATTCATGATTCTTCTAGTAACCAAGACACAAATTATGGATTATCCTATTGATATCAAAGAATTTTTTAAGAAACACATTTGCCTATAGTTACATTGAATTAACCAATGATGGGATCTAATAAAAATTAGTCTTTTACATTTCACTATATGATTTAATAGCTATATTTATTGTCCCTGCATGAAATTTTTGTTGTCCTATAACTAGGATACAATTTCTCTTCAACAGATCTCGGTGAATTATAAAAAAATGGTGGTTCTAACTCATGAGTTAAAACAATATCATATTTAGTTTCAATGTATTGAATAAAAGAACTTGATACTTCCTATATTAATGTTTTAATCTCTGATGGATCTATATCAAAATTATGATTATCATATACAAAACTGAGATAATTGTGTTGATACCAATAAAATATCCTTTCTAAATACCCATCACAAAAGATAACCCCACCCATATTGTTAAATGTTTAAAATATCATTATATCAAATTGTATACATTGAAATTTAATTATTTTTTATAAAAAATTATTCATATTTAAATAATTAATATTATAAATAGGCTCCATCACCATCAATATATAATGTATTTTTATAAGAACCATTTGGATTCCTCTGATGCTTTATCAATTCAAAATCATTGAGAAGAAATTGTTTTCTACATCCATGATTCACATTATACTAAAAAAATAAAATAGAAATATATCTTATATTTAATATAATATAAAGAATATATTTACAAAAATGTTTGACGAAAAGAAAAACATTTTTTAGTAATATCATTCATCCTTAATTATCATTTTTTAATATTTCTGAAAATGGACACTTTTCTTCAAATTATATCTAATGTTTTATAATTACCATTAATTATCATTAATATAAATATATGGTCATAAAAGGGTTTTGGGAGAAAAATTTATTGTAGGAGTTGAAGGTGAAGAAAATGAGAAATAATTCATTTGGGGTGGGGTTAGAAAATTTATAGGAGAGAGAGAGGTGGGTAAAACTGTGAGTTTACCCATGTGTGTATCTCCTTCTTACCATTTATATACAGGGGGACTAAAAATATTCCACTCATTTGTCACCTTAATCCCTTCCAATCCTTTCTACTATCATGCCTCATAGTCAATATTCTTTTAATAATTGTTGTTAATTTAGCTTTAGTTTGGTTAATTGTGGTTAATTGTGATATTTATTATTAATTACCACTCATAGATTATAATGTTTTACTAACTACAACTCATTCCTAATATTGTTTTACTAAATACTACCATGTTATTGTATTATTTAATAAATACCACTCATAACTAGTATTTATTACTAATTAATGATCATTTATGGTTTTTATTTAAATGATATTTTTGAGTATTTTTTCAAGAATAATACTCAATTTATTTTTTTACATATTAAAACTAATTGTCAAAAGTTTTTTAACTGATTAATCTTCATTTTTTGTAATTTTTTAATATTTATTTATAATTTCCATTATTTATAACTAATCAATGGTCACATCCAGAAATTTTTACTCACATCTAATCATTGATGTTTTTTCTGACTAACACACATTGTTGATCTTTTTTTACTAACATAAATAGATTGTTGGAAATGTTTTAACAATAAAAGGGGAATAGATGATATTTTTACTAATTAAAACTAATTTATAGTATTTTCTAAAACATGCCCCTAATTGAATAATTTTTTTTAATAATTATAGCTCAATTCATTCATTTGTGATTAATTACCTCGCATTGTCATATATTTTTACTAAATGTTTCTGATTTCCTATATTTTGTATTAATTACAACTTATTGCCAATAATGTTTAATAACTTTTAATAGTTTCCTCTCAAATCTATTCATATTTACTAATTAAGGATCAATACCACTAATATTTAGTGATTAATGCTCATTTAAAATTATTTTAAAGTTTCTCCCATATTATTAATATTTACTTCTCATTTTTGTGAATTATTAATCGTTACCACTCATTGACAATAATTTTTAATCATTGATAGACATTACAGGTGCTTTTTGTTTGAGTTATTATTATTTTATAGATAAAGGATGTGTATAGACATTAAAAGAACAAAATAAATAAATTGTGGTTGTTTGAACAATATACCTCTTTAACATCACCTCATTGAAAGGCCAATTTTTGAAATTGTAATTAGAGTTTAGGTGAGACAAGTAGAAAATAGACATGGTTATAGTGGGTAGGGGATGGTTTGGTAGGGATTTTAAAATCCTCATATCATTTGTTGATTTATATTAACCCCAATGTTTGGTCAAAACTAGGTTATCAATGATATTTTTTTTATTTCCAAAGATTCCTATAATTAATGATTTTCTTGTAATAATAATGCATTATCACATTCCACTTATTCCTCATTGTGGATCCGGACATAGTTATTTCCCATAGTGGATCAATAGTCACATTTTTCTTTAGTGAATCAAGTATACTTAGTTGTATCCCATTTTAATTCATGATCTTTGAAGATTTACCCTATGAATCGGAGGGAGATATAGTTATCAATCATCTGGGAATTAAAAAATATTTATTTTTGAATAAATATCATAAAAATTCATCATATCACCGCATCATAAAACTTTTCAGGAATATAGGATTCATAAACATTTCATTAATCCCTAAATTTAAAAGAGTTTCATAAAAATTTGTCTATATAATCATTAATATTAGAAATAATTAATAATGATAGAATCATTAAATATCACCCTATAAAAGAATTATTAACATCAAAGGATGTCATTTAGACGGAAAGTGATTTTGACGGATCATAAAGAACATTTCATGTGGAATATATTCCTTTCAATTTGAATATAATTATTCAAAATAGAAATAATTTTAAAATAATAATGGAATTCTATAAAACAAGATACATGTAATGGATGATTTAGAAATATTTTTTATAAATTTATTAATGTAATTGTCATTTTCTATTTGAAAAAAAAATAAAATTAAAAATTTCATAAAACTTTTTGGTAATCATTTTACATGATATTATACCTTGAATTATATTTTTTAATATTTGAAATAATTATTTGGTCATGTAGGTCGAAAATTATGTTCATGTTGTACATGTTAAAACATATATTCCATTTATAATTTCCATAAAATATATATAATCATTGTCTTGGAAATGATATGAATATTAATTTCTAGATATTTTTTTAAAAGTTAAATCATGCATAAAAAATTCTTTAATAAATAATTTTGGGGATTAATTTTTTTTTATTTTTTATAAAATGTTTCAAAGAAAATTGGTTTTTTGACCAAAGAGGGAAATTAATATGATATTTATTAAAAGATATATTTTTTACTATTGAGTACATATAGATAAAAATACTAATGGAAAAATGTATCCTCATGAAATAATTTGAGAATAAGAAAATTTAGAAGTTTCACGAGATATTGATCATAATATTTCACCATCAGAACCAAAATCCTTAAAGAATGATATTCCTTATATAATTGAAAAATAATTACAATATACACCACATGAGATTGTATCATAAAACCATTACCACATTGGAAACACTGAATAAAAATCCCAATGAAATAATGAAACTATTTGAAATTTAATATATCGTAAATAGTAGGATATTCCTAATATAACGTTTCAAATGAGTAGTATATACTCTTCATGAAAGATTATAGGATCATACATAACATATGTATAATAAAAATAAAATTTAGAAAAAAAATACACTACCAGTTTTGTAAATTTTGAAAATTAAAAACATTTAATTAAAATACTTAAATTGATATATAAATTGTTAAATAATTAAGGATAATCATATTATAATAAACTGTATGTTATTATATTAATATCATAAAGGAAACACATGGTGAATATGGCTTCTGTATCATAGAAAATAAAACTTGGACACAAATATGTACCATAATTATCAACTTCATTAGTAAAAACTAAAACCTAATTTATTATAAATATAATTTTATTATGAAAAAATTACATAAAACACCCACACACACATATATATATATATATATATATGTCTTACCTTATAAAATTTTCTTATGACCATTGATTACCTATTTCAAAATAATTCCATGTTAAAGTCATGTTTCAAGAAATAACTTCTTTGTTTTTCCTAACTATTTTAGGTTTTTTTATTTCTTCATCTTACTTAGATCGTAGTTACATAATATCAAATTGTTAAACATGATATAAATATCATATATATTAATTATATAGTTTCTATTATATTTATACATAATATTCAAAGATTCAAACACAAATATTCCACTCATGGAGATGGTAGGTCACACATACGAATAAACATTTTTTTTATATTCTCATACAATTGAAAGAAAAAATGTAAATAAAATATTACCGTAAAATAATATTTTTTTTAATATATATATGTGTGTGTGTGTGTGTTTGTTTGTTTCTGTGTGTGTGTGTGTGTTTATTTAATCTTATCTTTATTGCCTTCCATATAATTAGTACGTGAAGACTGAATCAGATATCTTAATGAGGTTGTAGTTCTCTGTACAGATGAACAAAATCAACATATTCGGATGTATGTAAATGTGAGAAGGAATATGTGGAATGATGATTTAATATGCATAATAATATCAATAATATTATATGTTAACAATATATCCATTATTATATCCATTCATTTTATGTGGTGGTGAAAAAAAATTAATATCGGTTCGTAATGGTGTACTCTACCATATGCATTAATGATGATTTTATAACCCATTCGATGGATGGAGATTTATATTTTTGTTATTATATTAACATAATAAATTTGTTTTATATTATATTTAATTATTTTATATCATCATGGTTTAATAGTAATTTGAAAATATTGGAGGAATAAATTAAATAAAAAACATGGTTAGGGACGTTACACCTTCCTCCACAATCCTCCTGTGGTTTGTAAAAAAAGGCTTATTATGTTTTATGTTATAACAAAAAAAGTAATATATAATGATATAATATAATTAATGAAATTATTTTCTCTGGGTATTTCTGGAACAAGGGGTTTTTGATGTCTGGGGAGGATATGAGATGATGTGTCATCTTCTAATTAAGGTCAGTGCACACATCTAATTTTTGAAAAATGTTTTTCTGGAATTTTTCAAATGAAAAAGGGATCCAAATTGGGTAATTCATGAATATTGAAGAATTATTATTGAAATATTTCCACCCAATGGTTTTTGGATAGGTCATGGTTCATTTTTAACATTATCTATTTAGTTTATCCTCATAATAAACCCATTTTTAGCTTAACCTTGGTAACTAATTTTTTATGTTTCTACTATTTATTATAGAGTAAAATCAAGATGATATTATTAGATAATATTATATACTATGATTATAAAATTTTAATCCAAAATTCAGAATTACCTCTATAGAATATGAAAAATATAATTTTAAATTAATCATTGAGTCACAACTAAATTATGGGTTCCCAATGTGAAAGTATTCTATAGTTTTTAATTTTTGTCTATAAAATTTCAATATGAAATTTATCCTAATTTCATAAATTGTTACACAATAAATATTATTTTAATAACACAATAGTTGAAAAATTCTTAAATTTTTTTAAGGTTTTTAACAGATTTAAAAAAATTCAAAATGTGAACTAATATTTTTAATTATCTAATGAAACAATTTTCATTATTGAAAATTATAAAAAAATCACTCTAAGAAAAATTAATCAAGATAATTTTTAAAAAAGAATTTTTTTTTCAATTAAATTATCCAATAGTCAAATTAAATTTAATTATAATATCACTAAAGGAAACAATTATTCATTTTTTTAATACATCACTTTAAAGTGCGAAATTGAATTACATATAATCAATTCTCTAGAAATATCATAAGAGGAATGTTAAAAAATTGAAAGAAAATATAATATATAAATTCCATCACAATAATTCACCAAAAGAAAACTTTGTAATTAAATTTGGATCCAAATATGTGATCATAAAAAAACATTCATGATAATTTTTTCATTTTTTTAAAATAATTTGGAAATAAATTTCATATTAATTGGTCTCCAGATAAATTAATTTTATATACATGTGTATATAATGTATTTTCATAATTTTATAAATCATATATATATACACCATTCCAAGGTATATATGACTAAAATAAAATTAAATAATAATTTATTGGTTTATGTTATGTTTCACATAAACTCGATGTTTTGTGTAATATATGTCACACACAATGAAATATTTAATGTGAGATAAACACTATGTTCTGTGTAACAAAAATTATAAAAAAGACTAAATTCAATAGATTAACTATATTTATAAAAATATCAATGTGTTAAAATAAAAATATTACATACAATAATTCTCTCTCCCCCTCTAGAGAAAGCTTCGCGGTCCATATGGACTAACAATTGAAATCAATTTCATGTTTCTGATATTTGGATATAATATTTTCATCTCAGTTGCTTTTAATGATTCACATAAAATATACATTACAATAAAATATAGATAATAATCTAATATAAAAAAATAAAGGATTTACTGAGATTAATGGAAGATCATTTATTCATTGTAATATCATGCTCCTCAGCCATTTTAATGTGAAGAGATATTTGGTGATTCAAGGACTTATGGGACATACCCAAGATCACAAAAGATGGTGAAAATTCTCTGGGTTTGGTAAATAGTTGGGGGACTAAATAGAATTTGAAAATATAAATAAAAAATAACCAAAAATCCACTATATGACACATGTGAACAATGTTGGACAACTAAAAGTATTACAAACATATAACAATAGCAAAGAACAACCATGGACTATATTAGAGTAAAAAATGGAAACTATAACAATACCAAATTAATCCAAGTCATAATGAAGATAATCCAAATTGTATCCATGATCCAAATTAACAATCATTGGACAAGGTATCATGATACATTCTTAATGATATTTAATACCTTGCATTTACCTTTTTCTAGATATTCAACACATGAAAACACACAACTATTTCCAAGAAGGTGGGCATTATAAAACCTAGTGGGATTTTTCCATTGAATTTTATACTAACAGAAATACTATATATGATGTTATAATATTTATATAAAAAGTATTTGTAAAAAACAAATTTGTTTTTTATAAAAATGGAATCTATTTCTAGGAAAAATTATTTTCAATAGAATGTTACCAAAAAAATATTTAAAACTATTTCACCACCCCTTTTTGAAAAAAAAATCATTCAATATAACTAAAATTTATTCCCATCTGATCAATCCCTAATCATGAGATGTCAATTTTAAATAATCCCTTTTTTATAATGGTATTCATAGAACATGATCCCCAAAAAAACACACCCCCTCCACAGGTTCATGTAAATGAAAATTACCACACATACATGACAAAAAATTGATCCACTAATTCAATATATCAATAATTTTATTGAAAACATTTTCCAACCAGTTTTACATCCTTAAAAACAAAAAAACCATTTTATAATCATTATTATTAATTCATTAAACCAAATATCACCTTCAACAAAATTATAAATTTCTAGAATTTTACAAATCATCACTAAGGAGGGCTTCCAGGAAACATTTTATTTAAATTTAATGGTTCAAAATCAGAAATTCAAACAATTGTTAATAAATATTTTATGTTCTAACTTGGAGGGGTCGAGATTAAATCAACATACAACAAAAAAAATAGTCTAAAATAATGAATTACATAAATTCTTCTTCAAACCAGATTGAAAATCATTAAACATACATAGACCATTCACTTAAAAAACCATATATCAATATTAATGGCATCACCAAAAATTAATATATGAGTAACATATTAGATCCATGAATCCAAGAGAGTTAATAAGAAGAAAACTAAGGAAAACCACTATTTATGAGAAATTAAAAAGTAATTCTCCCTCTAATTCACTATAATTGCCTAGTGGATCACTCCAAGATCTAAAGGAAGGGTCTCCACAACATTTGGAGGGAGAATAATTCATTATTACGATGTATTAGAAATTAAAAAGAGTACCCATGTTTAAAACATGTAATATCAACAATTCTTGGATCTAAAACATTTAGTCGTATGATTAGGCAACCTGGATTGGCTAACTATGTGACAGCCATGTTGTTTGTACCACCTCAAGAAAAACCCACCACCTATATAGATCACATCGTGAGACAAAACGTGCGCCAACTATGGTCGGGATACTATATCAATGGATGGAATCTGACATGGTTTCCAAAAGTTATTAGCATAGTTTTTCCAAAACAATACATCAACTGTGCACATAAACTGTGGACTCATTTTCCTTTTCATTGTTTTTTATAGGTGATTCATGTATTTTTCTAACAATTATAAAACAATGAACCTCCCAAAAATCCACAAAAACATTCCCAGACTCCCTAAAACATTTTGTAAATTCAACTCAATTACATTATATACATAATGTACATAAATAAGGGTTACTTAACTGAAAATTGGGTTACTAAATTTTCCACATCATTGATCTTTCTATCTATGGAAGGTTGAAAATAGACATAGGCTTAATAGTATACTACACATTCATAGAGAATTTCTATATCGTTCTCTCATGTTTTAACTAGAATCTGACAACATTTCCATAAAACCTACTATAGATTGATGATTTTACCACAACATATTTTCTAATTCCTATATAAAATCTATACCATAACATGAAATAACATAGTATCTGGATCTACTGAACATGATCCCATAAAATCACTTGGTTAGGAATACGTTTACATTTTCTTGAATGAGGTACATGAAATACATTATTAATTTAAATAAACATTGGTGTAAAATTCAAATACTATTACCACATAATAACCCATTCAAGTATATGAAAAGGTGAATTTTATCGCATATATAACATTCCCTTATTCCCAAATAGTTGATGTACAAGACTTATGAATATTCTTAAGAATGCTTGAGTACTCATCTCAAGTGGCAATGACCATCTATGATGATCAACGTATTATTTTCAACTACTCTAAGATGTCTCTATTCTTTTTATGATCAATTGAAGATTCTTCATTATGACTTTTAAGAATCATGTTCCAACTAGTAAAGTACTAAAAATTTCAACAAAACAAATTATTGAACAAAAAGGACTCCAATACGATGATTCATATGGCTCCATATGTATCGAGGACTAACAACTATTCTTATATGGGAACTCCATTAACAGTTGTGATCCTCTTACAAGACACAAAAATACATTACAAATGACCTATGTATATCTTCCAAATTTTGAATTCTCTATTCTCATGGGCCATCCGTATGATGATGATAAACTATTCTAAAAGTGTGATGAGTCCTAAGAGATTGATTGATAGACTTCAATAAATGATATTTAAACATTGTATCACAGCCCGATACTATTGAAAATTGTATTCCATGACATTATAGCACTTCTTAGATATATATTTAATAAAAGTCACCAAAATTATGGTATTCAAGAATAAAGATAAAATGGTCTGAATGATTGTGGAGATCCAATAATGCCCAGGTGGAATCATGTTTCCAAACCATCAATAGGAGACATGTGAAATAATCCATATTTATATATTCCAATTTCCATGAAAGAATGGGTAAGGATTGCAACATACCCATTGGTTGATGGTGATCTACCATAACCTACTGATATGGGAGAAATCTCATAACAACCATATCCTCTTTTCCTTTCATAACCATACACATTTTTTCTCAAAAATTAATTATACATATTTTTAATTCAAAGATGAACATCCAATTTGGAATGATGTAATCATGAAGAATGTGTTCTAGAAAATACCAAGGTACATCCATTTGATTAATAAAAAAATAAACTATCATCTTTCTTCTCTCCCTCAATGGTATCCCCACCATTATATTTAGACATAATAAAAAAACAAAATATTAGGTTTGGGCCTTTTTAACCTTCTCAACCAAATTAGGAATCAATGAAACTAGAATGAAAACTATTACACTACATATTTCTCCCCAATCCAAGTTTATGTTAACAGTCATTGACAACAATTTCCATAGATATTTAGCATATTTCACCAACATTCTATATGAATTTATTCATAAAATAGCTGACACCAAATTTCCATTACCTAATATATACATCATGTCAAATTCAAACATCTCAAGATAATATATCAATATTCTTTTCATTACATTCAAACCACTTTGATTGAAAATGTGTCTACAAATTTAATGATATGTAAATGCTAATGATTTCTCAACAATTACGTAATGATTTCATTATTTGAAAACATTCACTATAATAGCTAATTCCAAATCATTCTCTGGGTAGTTATTAGCACAAAACCATAACATTTGTGATCTAGAATAAACAACATGGGCTCCCTACAAGAGAACACATCCCATCCCTAATCTCATAGAATCACAATACTATACATATCCTTTTCATACATTCGAAAATATCATAATCAATTATTATATACAGATAACATTAATTACATTATAAAATCTAATGAATTAATCACTACATTTAAATGAAAAACCATTACAAGTCAAATCATTATTTTATGGATCTAGTTATGAAACATTATATACAAATCATTGGTATTAACAAGCTAAGCTAAGTAAACTATGTATCTCCAACTAATTATTTGGAAGTAGCCATGTCATCACATCCTCTATGTTTTATGGGTATTTAGAAACCCTGGTTTTAAAGATTACATAGTCATGTGGTTGTACCTATTATATCAAAAGAATGCATTTCTTGTTTGGAATATAGAAGATGGTCCTGAATGATATCCAACACTATTGATAAGTTTTTCTCTTGTACAACCTTGGTCCTTAAATACAATAATTTGTCACCGATTAACACTACCATCAATTATTATAGATATTAAAGAAATTAATTTTTAAAAAAATAGATAAATACATTTGTATTATTCATAAGACCAAAAGACATAACAACATACTCAAGATTTCTACATCTACATCTGAATTATATTTTTGGAATATCCTCCATATGAACCAACCCATAATGATATACCGATCAGATTATAATTGTAGTGGACCAGAAGGAACCCCCAAATTTTTTCAATTATGACATTTACATATAGAAGAGGATACATATTCTTTATCCTAATGTTGTATTCTTACAATAATCATTAAAAAGACATAAGGAATCATCCACCTTTTTCACAAACAAGAAAGATATTAACCTTGGTGATGTTCAATGATGAATGAACCCTTTCCTGTCCAACTCTTCTGAGTAGACATTAAATTCCCATAATTATTTTGTTTCCATCCATCATGACAGAAGTGATATATGACGTGTCCCTGATAAGGGATCATTCATAATATACACTTCTATTGTGGGAATAATCCTTGAGAAATTTTGAAGAATAACATCTGGAAGCTGATCTAGAAATTGTCAAAAAAAAATATATTACTAGTCTTATCCACTAATTCCAAGGTAAAATGGGAAAACATGGTTGAGATAGTTCAATTTTTGAATTTTGGAAAGCCTAAAACAGCAACCTTCATATTTTATTCTCCTCTAAATAGATTCTCGAAGCGATCATTAGTTATATAACTAATTTATTGGGTATAAAAATATACTTTTCGTTTAAGAATTGTTTACCATTCCATATAAATAATTATTTAATAGACATCCATATTATGATATGAGAAATCCCAACTCAATTCAGCCATATCAATAGTTAAAGAACAATGTTTCACATAACTCTATTAAATTATCTTTGACCAAGAGGATATCTATGTCTAAAAATTGAAGGCTTCATGTAAACATTAAAACCTAGAAGATAAATTATAGATTAATATATTAAAAAATTGGATTCAACTATATCAAAAAATGAATATCATAGGTTAGTAATGTAAATTAATCTTACCTATCACTATTGAGGGTCGTGATTGATCATCCAAATTTACATTCTTAGAACCATACCATTGATAACTCACATAAATTTTTATTTATTTTGTTGTTGATTTTGTAATTGTTGAGGACTCATGGTATTCCTATAATCACCATGTATTCCTCAGTTATGGTAATGTTAAATATGATATTTTTCTATACCCATTGATGAATTCAACATCTATGATACATGAGATGATTCCCGAGCACTCGACCATGGAGAACAGTTGAAGTAACACTGAATATGTCCCTTCAGGTTGCAATTTTAACATACTATATGTGGTAAAAGATAATCATTCTCTATGTGTTCAAAATACTCCAATTGAAAGCATCCCTTATAACTATTGGATTTCAGAGAAAGTTTTACCGATCTAGATATCAGATTCTCAGTCATTCCATTATCATTGAAATAGGTTTGAATGATCTTATTACTTCCATTATTAGGGTTTCCAATGATTCCCATAAGTATCAACAAGAATCCTCCACCCTAATTACATAATATTTCTCTTTCCCCCACCATTTGATTATTGACCATCACTGTTAAAATTGTTATTCAAATCACATGTATCATTACGAGAACCTATTCCCTTAACCATGATTCAAAAAATGTGTTTCTTCAATGAAACACTTGCAACAAATTCATGTGAAAATAAACTGCATTAAAAATAATTTTGTATTTAATATATCATTGAGATATTATATTACATCAATATTGAAATGTATGTTGTTGTATAAATTTGAAATTCAATGGAAATAATTATTTATTGGAAAATTCTTGTATATAATCCCATGGAATTCCTTGGTCAAATTTAACATGAACCACTAAATCCCACTATGGGCATGTTAGATCCTCCTAAATGCATGTTTCCATGTTGACATCAATCTAATATAGAGTACCTAGGAAATCAAAGAGTTTATTTGTCATGATCATCGATACATCGACTTTTTATGATTCTGAATCAACTCAATAGATGGGTGGATTCAATTTCTGTAACTAAATTGAATAATCCACTTTACCTATTTCATTCATTTTATTCCCAAAATCCATTGATTTAAAATCATGGATAATACAATAAACAAACTGCTGGATCTCCTTTGTATCGTTTTCAACCCCATTACTAGCAACATCTTTCTATTCGATTCAACTATTCCCAAACAGTTCCATTTTATATGAATAAAAAAGCCATTTATTCACAATACATAACAACTAAATGCAATTTAATGTGAAATGTTAAACATACCACATATAAAACCAGTCTTTCCATTATTCATCATTTTCCATTTCAAACAATTTTTTAGAAATTTCAAAAATAATGTGAAGATAAAACCATTTTAAATACAATAAATTTAATATCTTTTTAACCAAATAATAAATCATTAATTAAAATTAAATATTAACTCCTGGTTGGAATTTATTTCTATCAATGTATATAATGTTACTCTCATCTACGTAACCAATAACGTTGATGTTTCAACTCATAAAAGTTTCAAAAAACACTTTTGTAACCAACTACATGGTAGCATGAATTTAGTAATAAGTAGGTTTTCTACACCCTTTATTTCTATACTTTTCATGTTCTAATATCCCTATCTCAATGATACCTATCTAACTCCACGATTAAATAAGAATTATTTCATACACCATGAATGAACATACTGATTCCATTAATTCAAAAAAATATTTTAAAAGACCATGGAAAATACCATTGCTAACATCCATCCACTATCCCATTGTCATGATATGAGGTGGTGGGTACTACAAGGCCTTATATGGAATCATGAAGAAACCAAAGGCTAGAAATAAATTCCAAGGGCCTTATATATAGTTGGGATATGATATTCCTTTTGAACATAATAAAACCAAATATGAATAAAATAACCCAAACCCACTATATTATGTATGATAATAATGTAATAAATATCAAAGTAATAATAACTATATATTAAGACACAAATATAAGCATAAAAAATATCTGAATACAATAATAAAACAAAAACAAACAACCCAAAGACAACCAATACATCAAGAAGGTACACCCAACAAGACCAATGTACCATGATAATAATTCATTCCTATAGTATCATAATTCATTACTATGTAACTATAATAGTTTTCTATAACATTCATCATAATATGAAACATATTCAAATGGAAGTGCGTACAAAACTAAATTGGATATCCCCAATGGTTACCCTACTAATGACACTATGATAGAACATGTTATCACATTTATATGAAAAAATTACATATTATATTTTATGTATAATATATAAAATCCAATACAATTTCAATTGAAAATAAAGGTCATGTAAATATTCCAAAAAAAATTCAAATTATTTTCAAACCAATTTTGGAATAACCCATTCCATTACACACAACCACATATATATGACCATGTAAAATTTTTACACTCCTGATCACTCACTCATCAATCTAACATGTCATAAATGGTTAACCATATACCAAGTTCACTAATGCAAAGAACCCTTCGATAGTGTCACACCAATGAAAATCAATACATCAAAATAGTTTATTTCAAATCAATTGATAATCAAGTGGACCACTTTTTAAATAAAATAATATATTTTGTTGAATTTTTTTTGAAAAAATCTTTTCATTGAAATTAAACTAGTCGACCATTTTAATGTAAATATATTATAATAATTAAACCGGCATCAACCTTTTTAAAAGAAGAAATTTATATAAATTCACAGAACACTATAGTGGGTTTCCAACAATCATTTCACATGATATTCACAATTAAGACATGGAAATTCAATAAATAAGAAATAAATAATTCATATTTTAACTAAAAGGAGTTGAGAGTAAATCCACTAACCTCAAAACATTGGAAAAATCGAATAATTGCACAAATATTTCTTCGTGGGGATTAAAAATCATTAATATGTACCATGATCTTGTTCCCCATAAACAAAATATATATATCTCAACATTATATTCATATAATAACATGAAAATATGAAAAAATTAGATCCATGAATCCATGTGATGGAAGAAGAAAAACACTAAGTAAAACTACCATCAACAATCACATACCATGGATTGTATCCTCCATCACACCAGGATTCATTAATAGATCACTTCTATATAAGTTAAAGGTGTCTATAGCCATTGTATGGAGACTAATTGTAACATCCCAAGTAAGTAATGAATAATATATAATTTTATCTATGTCTATTTATGAATTAGATAGTGTGTTTGAGGCATTAAATGAGAATGAATCCAACCTAAAGCATGGAATACTCTAGTATTTTTTAAAGATTGTTTTACCGCCTTTTGATGGAGAACCATTTTTAAATCTATATTTTGACAATTTTATAAGATATATTTGTCAAAATAAACTTATTATTTATGATTGGGACATTGAAATTTACTTTGGATAAATTTATGGTATTTTTCTGATAATGTTCATTTTTTTAGGAATAGTGAAAAGTGTTGTATTTTAATTCACAACCACTTTTTAATTGAATTTATTTATATAGTTAGATTATCTTTTTAATTGGTTTTAAAGTGCAAATAGAATATATTTTTACCATGTAATCCAATGGTGTACATTGGAATTAATTTCACTTTGCAATCAGACTTGAACTAGTGTCAATCTTTTGATACTTTTTGTTTTATAAAAACACGTTATTTGCTCTGATAGCGGGAATTAATTATTAAATTAATTAATATAACTAATATGTTTTGAATTTTTTAAAATAGGCATCATTTTTGAATTCGGAATATCAAATATAGCTTAGGGTGATGTTTTGGTATTTTTCTGAAGAACTTCAATTTTTGATGAATAATGAAACCACTAAGTGGTACATAAAAAAACTGATTTTTCGTTTAAATGAAATTTTACCACCTCTGTGTTTTGAATTTAAAAAATCCGACATACATGGTTGTCATTAAGAAGTAAAATTTGGTTCAATGGGATTAAAATAATTTTTTGGTGAATAGTAACTTATTATGTTTTTAATCGCGATTAGAGGGAATTACTGTAATTTAAGGAAAAAATGATATTATAATAAAATGAAAATACCTAGACACATGTCCTACCATTATTGGATGTGCCATGACTGACCAAGACAATCCATGGTTCAACTTGGGGACCCCATGAAGACACTTTGGTAGGAAAATGACATTAATATCTTTTTATTTAATGTTAAAATTAAAATGACACAAACATGAGTTATTTTACTAAAAAAATTTGTAAATGGGGTTATACAAGTCATCTTTTTGACTATAAATAGTAATTGGAAAGATAATACGATTTCCTACATCATAGTATTTTTTTATAATTTTTAAACATTAAATAAATTAAATTATATATGACATCATGATGATGCAGCGATTACCTCATTATTTAACGATTTAAATAAAATGAAAAGATGATGTAAAATCTAAGACCTACACTTGTCAAAAACCTATTTTATGGGTATATTTCGAACTCTTATTACCTTATCCTAGAATTATATCAATTTGGGACCTTTTAAATCCGAAACGCATTTTAAAATAAAGTATCATTTCTTTACTTTCCAAGAGTGCCCCTCCTCTCCTCTTATAAAAGGCCACCACCTCTACCTCCTTACCCACACTTCCAAAGCCTTTGTCTTGCCCAGACCCTGCAAATGTTGTCTCTCCACATACCTCTATAACTCTTAGAAGCCTCACATTGAGCAGAAGTCTTCCCATGGATGCCTTTAAGCTCAAATCAAAAAGGGTTACCCGTTTTTAAGGTAATGTCTTCACTTGTGTTCTTTTGTTTTATTTTGCTTCTCCAACCCCCTAAACTCTTTTTATTCATTTCATTTGTAACAAAAACAGTATATTCCATATAATAGGATGTTTTTATAATAAGTATTAGAGCTAAACTTACACACATATACATCTAATGATTAAAGAACATACTGTTTCTGTGGATGGCGAATTTCTGCCTCCCGAAACGATGATTGTTCAGCATTCTTTTAACACCTTCAAAGGTGGCCATTAAGATGACACTATATTTATATATGATGTATTATATGTTTATTTTTTCCTTAAGAATCTGTATTTTTTCATTTTGGGCATATCTTTATGGTTTCCATTATGGGTAAACGCGATATCTTTATTTAAGGAAGTGCGGACTACTGCCCCCTCAAAGTGATTTTATTCGTTAATACCATATGTGGGATGTATAAAGGATGGAGTTATGATACTATATATGATATTATACTGGAATTATAATATAACATTACATCATTTTGATTCCATTCCATAAAATACGAAATAGAAATGAAAGTAGCATTCATGCGTACGTACAGCTTACCGTCTCCATGAATGGTGCATTTCATTTATTACCTCTAAATGATTATGTAATATTTTATATTCATGTATATACTGGATATATATGAAATATATGGCATCTAAATCATGAATATAATTATTGAGATAATGGATATTTGACTACGTGAACAACTTGTAAATATAAGAAGTCCACTTTTGACTCAAGTACCAATGATCAACAAAACAACCATTGTTAACTTAAATAATTACATAATGTTCATAACATGGCAATAAGTGATATAAAAGGAATAATTAACATCAAAAAGTTTCATAAGCAAGTATAAATTAACTCAAATTTATTATTCTGGACATTAAAGAATGATCGAGTCATGTCGGACCCGAGGTATGGGACTTCGTCTCAATCTCCATTCATTGAGGAATATTTTGTTTTATGCAAAACATTCTTTTATACGGTGTATAAACCCCGTTGACTTTTACGTTTATCCAAAAGGAATCATTTTATGAAGTATTTTAAAAAAATAAAAAAGGGAATGTTTTTTTCATACGTATGCAGCAACATCGACTTCTCCGCCGCCATGACCATTATTTGAGTTTCGGATTCCTCTAAGAGACATACCTTCTTTTTAAAAGAAAAATAAATACCATGTTTTACTTTTCTTTTTTTCTGGTATTGAAAATGGTTTCATAATGTTTTTATTATATCAATGTGTTGTATTTATATCTTGTTATTGAAATGTGGAAATGTTATGTTTCCTTTATGCATGTTTTATGTGATACGATTATGTTATGGTTCTTGGGAATTGTTAAGAAGATGGGTGGTTCCATGATAAACTAAGGGCGGGTGAGCCCGATATAGCTCTCCAATGCATTGGGTATCGCAAAGGAGTGAAACGCAAAGGTTTCTCCGAAGAGATTTAGGGACTATACTGTGATGGGTATTCCAAACGTAACCAAGAGGGTTACTCCATACGTAAGAATGTTATGAATGCCTCAAGTTACCTTTATGTCTTATTATTTCTATTATTTATTCATGATTTGATGAGGTATGTTAATGTGCTTATGTTTTATGGGTAAAGTATGATTTCATTCTTATGTATATATGAACTCATGTTTCCTTTCCATATTTTTATAACCCATACTGAGCTTTTTATGCTCATCCCAAGTTTTTTTGAAATGTTTTTCACAAGACAAGGGAAAGGTACATGATATGATGATAGTTTCAAGGAAGTTTCAAGAAATAATCCATGTTTTATTTTAAATATGTTTCTGTTGATGGGAAAACCGAATACTATCTTTATATAACCACATTGTTTAAATGTAGAATGTGATGCACGATTTATGATCTAATTCTGTAAAACTCTAAACCTGAAAAGATCCTCAATTTATAATCTTGTAATGACTCAAGATTAAGTAAGGTTTAAGGTTGGGGTATTATAGATGGTATCAAAGGTCGATTTATATAACTTTAAGAGTTATAATTCTAATAAATTATTATCCAAAAATATTTTTTTGAAGTGATATAGCATTTGAATATTACCATGTTGCTTCATCTAATACATGTTTGTTCAGAATGGTTTTCCATAGAGGAAACAGGGAAGCAGTGCTAGGAAGGCATACAGAAGGAAATAACCTTCTGACTCAGCATTCTGAGATGGTCGGAATTGGAACTAAATAGTTTTTTGTCATAATGGTGCTGTTGACTCATGCGATAAATGGCGGTGGTATCCATGCATGAGATCAGCCAGATGAACCATAGAGGAACATGTCAGTGGTGGAACATTTCATGAGGCAACATCCCCCATCATTCAGAGGATCATCTGACCCTGTGCTAGCTGAAGGGTGGATTAAAGCACTATAGAAGATTTTCGATGTCGTGGGGTGTTCAGACAATCAAAAGGTTAGTCTTTCTATTTACCATTTGGAGGGTGAAGCAGATCAGTGGTGGTCGATGGTTAAAAATATCATGGACGCTGATGAGATTGATTTTCTCGAATGAGATGAATTCAAAGGTATGATTCTTGAGAAGTATTTTCCTAAGGCTATTCGACTAAGGATGGAAAAAAAATTCCTTGAATTGAGGCAAGAGGAAGACTCAGTGGCTGCCTACGAAGAACGGTTCACTCGATTGGCAAGGTATGCTCCAAATTTTATCCGAGACCTTGATAATAAAATCAATCATTTTTACTCAGGATTAAATCCAAAATATAGAAGGGCATTGCCTTCTCGTGAGTTTAAAAGTTATGAATAGCTTGTTCGATGTGCTGAGAAGGATGAAATAGAGTTTTCCGATGATCAAGTGTTATATAACAACCAGCAGAAGAAGAGACCGAGGTGGCAGGAGAAAGGAAATAATTCTTCAAAAAAGTCTGATGGTAAGAAAACTAAGTTTCCAGTTTGTGATAAATGTGGTCAAAGACATTATGGGGAATGTCTTCTGAATTCTGGAAAGTGCTACCAATGTGGTAAGATGGGACATAAGGCTCGTGATTGTACTGACAAGGATCAAGGTGATGGTAAGTCCAAATTTGATTTACATTTAGTGAAATGTTTTAAGTGCAATGAGATGGGTCACTATGAAAACGAGTGTCTGAAAAAGAGCTTGAGTGATGGGAAGCAGTTATAATACAAGTAGAAAGGGGTGGTGAAATACTTTGCAACTACTTTAGCAGATGTCGGGCCATCAAATGAAGTTGTATCAGGTACATTGTGTGTTTTTTCAGATTATTCCAGTGTGTTATTTGATTCGGGGTCTGCACATTCTTTCATCTCTAAAAACTTTTCTAGTAAAATGGGAATACCATATCAAGAAATGACTCCTAAACTTGTGGTAAAAACACCTGGGGGAAATGTTGAGGCAAAACGAATTTATAAGATTCTTCCTATCCTTATATGTGGAAAGAACCTACTTGCAAACCTTATTGTTTTACCTCTAGTAGAGTTTGATGTTATCCTGGGTATGGATTGTCTCTCTATTTACCATGCTAAGATTGACTGTAGATCTAAGGAAGTTTATTTTCAGAAATACTTTTAGTTTGTGTAAAATAATGAACCCTTAATGTTGATAACATATCAAGAGGCTGAGAAACTTGTAAAAGATGGAAATTAATGTTACCTTGCACATATTGTTGAAAACAAGGGACCTGTTCAGATTAATGATGTTCCAGTGGTAAATGAGTATCTTGTTGTTTTTCCTGATGAGTTTCCTTGAATAATACCAGATCGGGGTGATGAATTTATAGTCGACTTAGTTCCTGATGCTTAGCCAATTTCAAAACCCCCTTATGGAATGTCTTAAATTTAACTTTTAGAGTTGAAGGTGAAATTGCAAGATTTTTTAGTGAAAGGTTTCGTTCGACTTAGCACATCACTATGGGGTGCTCCTGTTTTATTTGATAAAAAGAAAGATGGTTCTATGAGACTTTTCATTGATTATAGAGCCTTGAATAACATCACTGTTAAGAACAAATATCCTTTCCCTCATATCGATGATTTGTTTGATCAGCTCCAGGGAGCTCAGTTTTTTTCAAAGATTGACCTGAGATCGGGTTACCATCAGTTGAAGGTAAAGGAAGCAGATATTATGAAGACTGTGTTCCATAAAAGATATGTCCATTATGAATTTGTATTAATGCCTTTTGGGCTATCCAATGAACCTTTTTTATTCATGGACTTAATTAATAGAATTTTCCATCAGTTCATGGATAAGTTTGTGGTTGTTTTCATTGATAATATTTTGGTGTTTTCTAAAAGTAAAGAGGAGCATGAAAGACATTTAATGGTTATCATTGAAACCTTAAATGAAAAGAAATTGTATGGGAAATTCAGAAAGTTTGAGTTTTGGATGCAACAAATTTCTTTCCTTGCTCACATTGTTTCTAAATATGGGATAACTGTTGATCCTGCAAAAACAAGGGTTGTTGAAGAATGACCAAGACCCAAAAATGTAACTGATATTCATAGCTTCCATGGTTTGGCAGGCTATTATCGAAGGTTTGTTAGAAAATTTTCACGGTTATCTGGTCCAATGACTAAGGTAACTCGGAAGGGTGTTAAGTTTATCTGGACAAAACAATGTGATGATTGTTTTCAGGAATTGAAAATAATATTGGTGAATGCTCCAGTTTTGGCACTACCTTACAGGAATGGTGAGTTTCTTATCTACAGTGATGCTTCATTGAAAGGACTTGGTTGTGTCCTAATGCAGAATGATCAGGTAATTTCTTATGCTTCACGACAGTTGAAATCTCATGAGGTAAATTACCCTATACATGATTTGGAATTAGCTGTTGTTGTTTTCACTTTAAAATTTTGGAGGCATCATTTGTATGGAGTAAAGTGTGAAATATATACCGATCAAAAAAGTTTAAAGTATATATTCACTCAGAAAGAATTGAACATGAGACAGAGGATATGTCTAGAATTAATCAAGGATTGCGATTGTACAATTCATTACCATCCGGGAAAAGAAAATAAAGTGGCTGATGCTTTGAGTCGAAAAATTAATGCTTCATTAACAATGTTGTGTTTGGAACATGATCCTTTGGTTAAGGATTTGATGAAATTTGGCATAGAAGTTTTTAGTGCAGGATTTTCTTCTGTTTTGTTTCCGGTATCAGTTAAATCATCTCTATCAGACAGAGTCAAGCAAGCACAGAAGCAAGATAGTGAGTTACAGAAAAAGGTAGAGCTGGTTCAGAAGGGTAAGTTTACTGAATTCAACATTGATAATGATTGTGTTTTGACATTTGGGAAGAGATTGTGTGTGCCTTGTGATTCATAGTTGAAGAGAGAGTTGTTATGTGAAGCTTATAGTTCACCGTTTTCAGTTCATCTAGGCAGTACTAAGATGTATAGAGATCTTCGGGAGTATTACTGGTGGGATGGAATGAAAAGAGATATTGCTGATTTTACTGTGAAGTGTTTGACCTGTCAGTAGGTTAAATCATAGGGGAAGTTACCGAAAGGGATGCTTCAGCCTTTACCAGTGCCAGAGTGGAAATGGGAGAATATATCCATGGACTTTTTTGTGGGATTTCCGAAGACACCTCTAGGTAACAATGCAATCAGGGTTATTATTGATCGATTGACTAAATCTGCTCATTTCCTTACTACACGAGATACTTTTTCCCTAGATCAACTTTCATGTTTGTATCTTAAAGAGATAGTCAGGTTACATGGAGTTCCTCTCTCCATTGTATCTGATCATGATCCCAGGTTTACTTCTATCTTTTGTAAAATCCTTCAGAAGTCTTTGGGTACTGAATAAAATTTTAGTACATCTTTTCATCCGCAATCAGATGGGCAGTCAGAAAGAACGATTCAGACATTGGAGGATATGCTACATTCTTGTTTGATGGATTATCAGGGATGTTTGGACCAACATATTTCTTTGGTTGAGTTTTCTTATAATAACAGTTCTCATTCCAGTATACAGATGGCACCATCTAAGGCGTTATATGGTAAACGGTGTCGAACTCCAGCTTTTTGGGATGAAGTAGGTGAAAAGAAGCTGATGGGACCAGAATTGGTAGAAGAGATGGCATAAAAAGTTCAGTTGATTCAGAAACACATGAGAACAGCTTAGAGAAGGCAGAAGAGTTATGCGGACAACAGGAGGAAGGATCTCTCTTTTGAGGTAGGTGATCATGTTTTTTTCAAAGTTTCACCATGGAAAAGTGTGATGTGATTTGGTAATAAAGGAAAGCTGAGTCCAAGGTTCATTGGACCATATGAAATTTTGGAGAGAGTTGGATCAGTTTCTTACCAAGTGGCTTTGTCTCTGAGCTTATCTCAGGTACACAATGTTTTTCATGTTTCCATGTTAAGGAAGTACATGCCATATCCATCTCTTTTTTTGAGTCCAGAGGTAGTTCACCTAGAAGAGAACCTATCTTATGAGGAACAACCGGTACAGATTCTAGACCATAGGGAGCAAGTGTTACAGAATAAGGTTATTCATTAGGTAAAGGTTTTGTGGAAAAATCACATGATTGAAGAGGCAACATGGGAATCTGAAAATGCAATGAGGGATAAATACCTCCACTTATTTGATAAGTAAACAAATTGTGGGGACACAATTTTCTAAAGGGGGGAAGGATGTAACATCCCAAGTAAGTAATGAATAATATATATTTTTATCTATGTCTATTTATGAATTAGATAGTGCGTTAGAGGCTTAAAATGAGAATAACTCCAACCTAAATCATGGAATACTTTAGTATTTTTAAAAGATTGTTTTACCGCCTTTTCATGGACAACCATTTTTAAATATATCTTTTGATAATTTTATAAGCTATATTTGTCAAAATAAACTTATTCTTTATGATTGGGACATTTAAATTTACATTGGATAAATTTCTGGTATTTTCTAATAATGTTCATTTTTTAGGAAATGTGAAAAGTGTTGTATTTTAATTCAAAACCATTTTTTAATCAAATTTATTTATATAGTTAGATTATCTTTTTAATTGGTTTTATAGTGTAAATTGAATATATTTTTACCATGTAATCTGATGGTGGACATTGGAATTAATTTCACTTTGAAATCGGACTTGAACTATTGTCAATCTTTTTATAATTTTTGTTTCAGAAAAACATGCTATTTCCTCTGAAAGCGGGAATTAATTATTAAATTAATTAATATAACTAATTTTTTTTTTAATTTTGTAAAATAGGCATCATTTTTGAATTCAGAATATCAAATATATCTTAGGGTGAAGTTTTGGTATTTTTCTGAAGAACTTCAATTTATGATGAATAGTGAAACCACTAAGTTGTACTTAAAAAAAACTGATTTTTCGTTTAAATGAAATTTTACCACCTCTGTGTTTAGAATTTAAAAAATCCGACATACATGGTTGTCATTAAGAAGTAAAATTTGGTTCAATGGGATTAAAATAATTTTATTATTGAATATTAACTTATTAAGTTTTTAATTGCGATTAGAGGTAATTAGTGCAATTTAAGGAAAAAATGATATTATAATAAAATAAAAATACCTAGACACATGTCCTACCCTTATTTAATGAGTCATGGACAACCAAGAAAATCCATGGGTAAACTTGGGGACCCCATGGAGCCACATTGGTAGGGAAATTACATTAATATCTTTTTATTTAATGTTAAAATTAAAATGACAGAAACATGAGCAGTTTTACTAAAACAATTTGTAAATGGGGTTATACAAGTAATAATTTTTACTATAAATAGTCATTGGAAAGATAAAAAGATTTCCTACATCATAGTAGTTTTTTTTTAATTTTTAGACATTAAATAAATTAAATTATTTAGGACATCATGATGATGAAGCGATTACCTCATTATTTAATGATTTAAATAAAATGAAAAGATAATGTACAATCTAAGACCTATACTTGTCAAAAACCAATTTTATATGTTTATTTCGAACCCTTATCACCTTATACTGGAATTATATGAATGTGGGACCTTTTAAATCCGAAACACATTTTAAAATAAAGTATCATTTCTTTACTTTCCAAGAGTGCCCCTCCTCTCCTCTTATAAAAGGCCCTCACCTCTACCTCCATACCCACACTTCCAAAGTTTTTGGATCGGCCAACCCCTGCTAATATTTTCTCTCCACATCCCTCTATAACTCTTAGAAGCCTCACTTTGGGCAGAAGTCTTCCCAAGGTAGCCTTTGAGATCAAATCAAAAAGTGTTACCCGTTTTTAAGGTAATGTCTTCACTTGTGTTCTTTTGTGTTATTTTTCTTCTCCAACCCCCTAAACTCTTTTTATTCATTTATTTTGTAACAACAACAGTATCATAAATATACTAGGATGTTTTTATAAGAAGGATTCGAGCTACACTTACACACATCTACATCTAATGGTTAAAGTACATACTGTTTCCGTGGATGGCGAATTTCTGCCTCCCGAAACGATGACTGTTCAACATTCTTTTAACACCTTCAAAGGTGGCCATTAAGATGAAACTATATTTATATATGATATATAATATGTTTATGTTTTCCTTAAAATTCTGTATTTTTCATTTTGGGCATACCTTTATGCTTTCCATTATGGGTAAACGCGATATCTTCATTTAAGGAAGTGCGGACTACCGCCCCCTCAAAGTGATTTGATTCGTTAATACCATATGTTGGACGTATAAAGGATGGAGTTATGATACTATATATTATATTATACTGGAATTATAATATACCTTTATATCATAATGATTCCATTCTAGAAAATACGATATAGAAATGAAAGTATCGTTCATGCGTACGTATGGCTTACCATCTCCATGAACAGTGCATTTGATTTATTACCTCTAAATGATTATATAATATTATAAATGCATGTATATACTGGATATATATGAAATATATGTCATAAACATCATGAATATCATTATTGAGATAATGGATATTTGACTATGTGTAAAACTTGTAAATATAAGAAGTCCACTTTTGACTCAAGTACCAATGATCAACAGAACGACCATTATTAACTTAAATAATTACATAATGTTCATAATAGGGTAATAAGTGATATAAAAGGAATAATGAACTTGAAAAAGGTTCTTAAGCAAGTAGAAATTAACTCAAGTGTATTATTCAGGACATTAAATAACGATCGAGTCAAGTCGGACCCAAGGTATGGGACTTCGTCTCAATCTCCCTTCATTGAGGCATATTTTTTTTATACACAACTTTCTTTTATACGGTGTATAAACTCCTTTGAATTTTACTTTAATCCAAAAGGAATATTTTTACGAATAATTTTACAAAACAAAAAATGGGAATGTTTTTTTCGTACGTATGCAGCGACAACGACTTCTCCACCGCCGTGACCATTATTTTAGTTTCGGCTTCCTCTAAGAGCCATACCTTCTTTTTAAAAGAAAAATAAATACCATGTTTCACTTTTATTTTATTTTGGCATTGAAAATGGTTTTCATAATGTTTTTATAATATCAATGTGTTTCATTGATATCTTGTGATTGAAATGTGGAAATTTTATGTTTCCTTTATGCATGTTTTATGTGATACGATTATGTTATAGTTCTTGGGCATTGTTAAGAAGACAGGTGGTTCCATGATAAACTAAGGGCGATTGAGCCCGATATAGCTCACCAATGCATTGGGTAACGCAAAGGAGTGAAACGTTATGTTTTCTCTGAAGAGATTTAGGGAATATACTGTGATGGGTATTCCAAACGTAACCAAGAGGGTTACTCCCTGCGTAAGAGTGTTATGAATGCCTCAAGTTACCTTTATGTCTTATGATTTCTATGATTTATTCCTGATTTGATGAGGTATGTTAAAGTGATTATGTTTTATGGGTAAAGTATGATTTCATTCTTACGTATATATGAACTCATGTTTCCTTTCCATATTTTTATAACCCATAATGAGCTTTTTATTCTCATCCCAAGTTTTTTTAAATGTTTTTGATAGGTCAAGGGAAAGGTACATGATATGATGATAGTGTCAAGGAAGTGTCAAGAAAGAATCCATGTTTTATTTTAAATATGTTTCCGTTGATGGTAAAAATGAATACTATCTTTATGTAACCACTTTGTTTAAATGTAGAATGTAATGCAAGTTTTATGATCTAATTCTCTAAAACTCTAAACCTAAATGGATACTCAATGTGTAATCTTATAATAACTCAAGATTAAGTAAGGTTTAAGGCTGGGGCCTTATAGTAATAATAATTTAAGAACATGATATTATCATAAATATATGTTTTATAATTACATTAATTTTAATGTGATTGAATTTGATAAATTATCCTTGGAAATAACATAATAAATTACTAAACTGAGTGGTGTAATTGATTTAAATTTCATTTACAAACTAGTATTGAAATATATTATGTTATAACTTAATGAATTAATGTGTAATAGGAATTAAAATAGTAATTGTATGAATTCAAAATTGTGGCTACCAATATCATATACATTTATTCTTGTGATTTTCATTTATATTAAAATTTATGTGGAAAAGATTATATATTTTTACTTCACTATATGATAAAATTCCAATATAAAAGGATTCTCCCAGATATTGAGATAAAAATATAAAGGGGATTTTTCATTTAGGCTGAAATGCTTAAATAATGGGAATTGCCTAGTTTATTTATAATTTTTATATGGATTGACCCAATTATTTTATTATTAAAAGTATGTGGGTTTAGGATTGGTCTATTTGTTCTACATGTTCCATGATATTACCTAATAATTAAAAAGTTGGTTCATTGTTTTATCATGTTAATTGATTAATTAATTATCTTGATAAATTATTTTTATATGCACTTATTATCTTACATGGTTTTATAGATAGTAGTTTTGGCATACTATTTTTAACTCAACCCTTATTTGGGACACTTTTTTTACTCAGGAATATTACATGGATGTAGTTTTGGACAATGTATAATGACCTTGTAGTGGATTGCTGCTTACTAGATGAGTTGGAGCACGGAATCAGGACTGACATGGAGTTCGAGACTAGGGTCCTAGGTGTTTATTTATTTCATCATGGTCATTTAAATGTATTACTTTTATATTAAAATTTATATACATTATATCCCATCACTACATTTTTTTATTATTTGATTTACATAGTTCAACCTTTACATTCTAATTGTAAATGATACAATTTCCAAAGTTATTGTAAGACTAATTTTTTTTATTTCTGATGTATTACAGATTTGTAAAATGGGTTAAAATTCAATACATGTGTAAGCTTGTAGGTAGCCTTTAAAATGTAGGGAGGTGTTCATGAGATCAAATAACAACATGATTTGGCAACATGATAGAGTGTTGGATTGAGAGAAAATAAAAAGTTCTAATTGATGTAACGTCTTTTCCTATTCAATTTCAATAATATTTTTAAAAGGTACAAAATTGAAGATGTTTTTTTGAATTGGATATTAAATTTTTGTACGTAATAAATGATCAATTTATATGGGAAGACCATGATCTCTGTGATGGGAATATTATTCATTTTTTTTTTGTTACGATTGTTGTTGTTTCACATCAGGTGATTCACACAATGTGGGATGTTATTGTTTATTCAGATTTATACTCATGAATTATTATGGATTGAGATAAATATTTATGCATCATGATATTCACATTGTCATATATCATGAATATTTTTCATTATATGGACATATTTATTTCATGGGATAAATTATATTTTATGAATTAAGAATTGATATACATATTCTTCTCAATGGATAATGATTAATGAATGATTATTTCATTATAATTGAATTATAAATCCATATATAGAGAGAATATGACTATTTGTATGTATTTTATTTATCAAAATATGAATATGACCATGGTGTTATCCTGTGTTATAGGGAGGGTTCTCATTTTGTAAAGAAAAAGGAACCTCAATTACCTTAGATTTAGGGTCAGGAGAGAATAGATCATCATGTACCTAACATATCTAAATCAAAATGTCATGCATCTTTTCATGAATTTATACATATTAATATTTATGTTGGATTCTGGAGGATCATGAATTACATGATAAGGGAGAATTTTAACACCATATCATCAATTGAAATGCATACAAGATAGTTTCAGCTACATCCTCCACCTTTGATTACAAGGGAGGGAGGCCCATATGAAGTAGTGTTATAGATTAATTCATTTTTGAAAATATTGAATAACCTTTAGAAAACTATGTATTGGATGGTGAAGGTTGTTTTATACCTGATGTTGGGTCATCCAAGCATTTATGGGACACTATATTGCATTATGGGATGAAAAAGGATTTATCCTTGAAGGAATATAAGGTGATATTTTTGAGAGAGTTATATCATGAAATGTTGAGGGGTGATAAGTCTTGTAAGTTAATGTGCCCAAAATAGGAGGTCTTTTATGTAACATCCCTGGTAAATAAAGAAGAATACATATATCATATTAATTAATATTATTTAATTAAATATTAATTTTACATTAAAGGGGTTGCTATGTTTGATAGCGTATCCGATACACAATAAAAGGTTTACTTGAAATCGTACATTGCACTCTACTAATATATTATTATTATTTTAAATGGTAGTTAATCCCAAGACATTGTATTGGTGGGAATGCATAGAACTAACTAAAATATGATTATACATGTTTTCTAAATGTTTTTACATTTATCCAACAAACATTAGAGGCTTAAAATAAGAAAAGAATTTGATTTTAAGCATAAATTCTCTCATATTCACTGAAAGGTTGATTTACAGCCTTTTGATGGTGAACCCTAATTAAATATTATTTTTTTAACATTCATACATTATATTTGGCCAAATAAATTTCTTCTCCAGAATCAGGAAATCAAAATTTATTTATGTAAAATTTTGCAATTTTTCCGATAAAGATCATTTTTAATGAATAGTGAAAGATATTGTATTTTAATTCAAATTTTTGTTTTAATATAATTTATTTTTATGGATATATTATCTTTTTAATTGGTTTAAATTTGTAAAGATATTTTATTTTTACCATTTAATCCAATGTTGGCTATTGGATGTAATTTTACTTTGAAATTGTACAATAACAATTACCAATCATTTCATAGTAATTTCTTAAAAACACCATTTTTTTGACAATGTTAATTAATTATAAAATTAATTAATTAAATTTCCATGTTTTGAATTTGGTAAAATATAAATCATTTTTGAATTCAGAATATCAGATTTATCATAGCGTGAATTTTTTTTATTTTCCTGAAAACCTTCAATTTTTGATAAATAGTGAAACAACTAAGTGGTAGTAAAAAATAAGAATTTTTCGTCTAAATGAAATGTTACCACTTATGTGAATTGAATTTTGAAAATTTGACATTGATCGTTTCATTAGTAAGTAAAATTTAGTTCAATGGGATTAAAATATTTTTTGCTGAATAATAATTTTTGACTTTTATTAACCACAATTAAAGGTAATTGGGGTAATTAAGGTAAAAATAATGTTATAATAATATAAAATTACCTTGACACTTTTCATAATGTCATTGGATGAGTAATGTCAGACAAAGACAATCCATGGGTCAATTTGGGGAACCCATGGAGCCACTTGGTTAAGATAATTACATTAATAATTTTTTATTTGAAGTAAAAAAATTGACACAAACATGTATTGTTTAACTAAAACAATTTTTTCAGGGGGTTATATAATTTATCATTTCAACTGTAAATATTCAATGGAAATCTAAATAGATTTCCTCGATCATGGTAACTTTTTTATAAATTTAAACTTTAAATAAAAAAAATTAGTTATGACACTGTGATGATGCAATGTTTACGTCAATAATGAATTATTTAAATAAATATGAAAATAAGAATTAAAAAAATATCTAAAACATGATAAATTATTATTGGATGATTTTATTTTGAACATGGTACACCTTATCTATGAATTTATTATTTTTTGGACCTTTATAAACGGAAAAAAAATATATAATAAAATAATATTTTTAAACATTCCAAAAGATGACCACCTCTCCCTTATAAAATGCCCTCACATCCTACCCATTTCTCACACTTCTAAAGCATTTGTCTCGTCAAAAATCTACTCCACTAAGCTCCAAAGATCCCTCTCTTCATCCTTGATGCCATACCTTATGCAGAAAGCATTTCAATAAACCCTTTTTGTACAAACCAAATGGAGTTCCCCGATTTAATGGTATTATCTTCTCTTAATTTATTTTGTTTTATTTTACTTCTCAAACCCCCTAAAATATCTTTTTATTCAATTATTTTATAAAAAAACCAGTATCCTCAATATAATAGTATGTTTTTATGAGAAGGATTTGAATTATACTTACACAGACCTCCATGTTATGGGTAATGAACTTAATGTTTTTGTGGATGGAAAACTAACGCCTCACGAAACAATTATTGTTCAATTAACTCTGATCGCCTCTCATAGTGGCCATTAGGATTTAACATTATTTATATATGATATATAATATGTTTATGTATTCTTTATGCTTCTGTATTTTTCATTTATACCATACCTTTATTGTTTTCAGAATGGGTAAACCTGATAATTTCATTTTAGGAAGTGCGGACCACCACCCCCTCAAAGTGATATGACTCGTTAATGCCTTATGTTGGATGTATAAAGGATGGAATTAATGATATTATATATTATATTATACTGTATTTATAAAATAACTATTTTTCATTATGTTTTAATTCCATTAAAATAAGAAATATAAATGGAAGTAGCGTTCATGCGTACGTAAGACTTACCGTCTCCACGAACGGTGAATTTAATTTCCTATCACCAAATGTTATATACTATTATAAATTTATACATATAGTAGATATACATGATTTATATTGTATATACATCATTAATACCATTCTGAAGATAATGGATATTTGACCACATGAACAACTTATAAATATTAGGTGTTAATTTTTGGCTCAAGTACCAAATATCTACAAAACGATCATTATTAACTTCAATGATTATATAATGTTCATAACACTATAATAAGTGATATAAAAGGAATAATAAATTTGAAAGGGGATTCTTAAGCGAGTATAAATTGACTTTAATTTAATATTCAGGAGATTAAAGAACGAACGGGTCACATCAGATATGAGATAAGGGACTTCATCTCAATTCTCCTTTCATTGAGGCATATTTTGATTTCTACATGACTTTACATTATACCGTGTATAAAACCCTTTTTTATTTTCATTTCATTCAATGGTAATCATTTCACTACGATGATTTTTACTAGATGAAAAAATTGAATGTATCATTTAACGTACAATATGGCAATGACCTTTCTTCCGTCATGAGTATTATTCGATCTCTGGATTCCAAAAACAACCTGTAATGTTTTTAAAAGAAAATAATAAATATTGTATACATTTTTACATATTTTTTATTGAAAATAGTTTTGAGAATGGACATATTATTTCAATATCTAGTTCGATATCTTGAAATTTTATATTATTACTGTAATGTGGGAATGTCATCTATCCTTTGTGCTTATTTTTTGTATTATAATTATTTTATAGTTTTTGTACATTGTTTATGAATATGGGTGGTTCCGTGACAAACCAAGGGTGGGTGAGCCTGAGATAGCTCTCCAATGAATTGGGTAATGTGACGGAGTTAAACATGAATGTTTCTCTAATGAGATTTAGGAAATATACTATGATGGGTATTCCAAATATTACTCCCTATAAAGTTGTGATTTCTACAATACAAGTATGAGATGGATGCCACAAGTTACCGTTATTATTTATGTTTTCTATGGGTTATTCATAAATCCTATTATTTCTTGAGGTATGTTAAAGAGATTATGTAATGTATGTAATGATGAACTAATGTTTTCATTCTTTGTTTTATAGCCCATACTCTTAAATTTTTGCTCATCCCATGTTTTGAAATGTTTTTTTACACGACTTAAAGATGAATAGGGTCAAGGATGGGATCAAGGAAATGCCATGCTGTCTATAACATGTAATTAGGCATGACTATTTTTTCAAGAGTTTTTATTTTGTGAAAGAAATGGAAACTGAGTAGATGTGTCTACTTTGTAATCATTTCAGATTTTATAGTAATTTATTAATTCCCTAAAACTCTAAACCCGAAATGATCCTCAATGTGAATTATTTATTTAATTCAATATTATGTATTGTTTTAAGGTCGGGTCCTTATAGATGGTATCAGATATCGGTTTAGACAACATTAAGAGTTGAGGTATTGATAAATTAATATCCATAAATTAATTTATGTTAATATTGAAATTATATAGAATTTAAAGATTACCATGTTTCTTTGCCTAAGGTAATTTTATGTTCAGAATGGTTTTTCGCATCAAAAACATGGCAGCTATGTTGGGATGTTATCCATAGGAAGACAACCTTCCAAATTAGCAACCTGAGATGGTTGTAATTGGAACATAAAAATTTCTTGATGTAATAGAACTATTTAATTAGGCTATAAATGGTGGTGGTATCCATGAATGAGATCAACCAAATAAACCACAAAGGAACATGTCAGTACTGGAGCATTTCATGAGGCTGAATCCCCCATCATTTAGAGGATCATCTGAAACTATGCTAGCTGAATGGTGGATTAAATCACTGGATAAAATTTTTGATGTCATGGGGTGTTCAAAACATAAAAATGTTAGTCTAACTATTTACCATTTTGAAGGTGAAGCTGATCGGTGGTGGTCGATGGTGAAAAATATCAAGGATAGTGAGGTGATTGATGCACTTGATTGGGATGAATTCAAAGGTATGTTTCCTCAAAAATATTTTCATAAGGTTGGTCTTCTTAGGATGAAAAAATAATTCCTAGAATTGAGGTAGGAGGATGACTTTGTGGCTTCTTGTGAAGAAATATTCACTCGACTGGAAAATTATGCTCCAATTTTCATATGAGATCATGATAGTAAAATCAATAATTTTTAATTAGCATTAAACCCAAAGTATCAATGGGCTTTAACTTGTAGCGAGTTCAAAAGATAAGAAAAACTATTTTAATGTGAGAATAAAGTGGCAATGGAGTTTTTTAATGTCCATATGTTCTTTAAAAAACAACAGATTAAGAGTTCATGGTTGTAGGTGAAAGGGAAGAACTCTTCAAAAAATTATGATGGTATGAAACTTAAGTTTATAGTTTGTGAGAATTGTGGTAAAAAGAAAGCTAGAGAATGTATTTTGAATAATGGAAACTGTTACCGATGAGGTAAAATGGGACATAAGTCTCATAATTTCATTGAAAAATATCAGGGTAATGGTATGACAAAATATTATTTACAATCAGTAAGATGTTTTATGTGAAATGAAATGGGTCATTATGAAAATGGGTGTCTGATGAAGAAATCAACTGAGGGAATGTATCTTGACTATATGCTAAAAGAGGATGTTAAATCCTTTACAACTATTTCAGCAGATGTTGGTCCATCAAATAAAGTAGTATCAGAAAGACTATTTTTTGTTTTGATTATTCCAATCTGTTGTTTGATTCAGGGTCTAAAAACTCATTTATTTATGAGATGTTTTCTAGTAAATTGGGAATTCCTTCTCAATATATGAATCCTAAACATACGGTAAAAACACTTGCAGGAAATTTTGTGAAAAAAATAAAACATATGAACCTTCCTATCCTTTTGTGTAGAAAAATCAACCTATAAACCTTATTGTTTTGCCTCTAGTAGAGTTTGATGTAATTCTAGGTATGGATTGGATATTTTTTTATCATTCTAAGACTGACTGCAAAGCTACAGAGGTTTCTTTTCTGAAATATTTTAATTTTTTGAACAAGAAGGAACCATTTATTTTGATAACATATCTGAAAGATGAGAAACCGGTAAAAGAAGGAAATGAATGTTACCTTCAACATATTGTTGAAAACAAAGGAACTAATCAGATTAATGATGCTCCAATTGTAAATGAGTACTTTGTTATTTTTCCTGATGAGTTTCTTGTTATTATATCTGACTAGGAATTTGAATTTACTAATGACTTAGTTCTTGATGCTAAAAAAATTTCAAAACCCCCTTATTGAATTTCTCAAATTGAACTTTTAGAGTTAAAGAAGAAATTGCAGGAGTTATTAGATAAAGGTTTCATTTCACCTAGCACATCAACCTGGGGAGGTTCTATCTTGTTTGTTAAAAATAAAGATGGTTCGATGAGACTTTTCATTGATTATAGAGCATTGAATAACATCAATATTAAGAACAGGTATATTTTCCTCATATCGATGATTTGTTTGATCAGCTCCAGGGAGCTCAATAGTTTTTTAATATTTATTTGAGGTCGGGGTACCATCAGTATAATGTAATTGAAGTAGACATTCTGAATACTGCATTGTGTACTAAACATGGCCATTATGAATTTTTAGTTATGCCTTTTGGGTTAAAAAATGCACCTATTGTATTGTTGGATATTAGGAATAGAATTTTCTATGAGTTCTTTAATAAGATGTTGGTTGTGTTCATTGATGATATTTTGGTTTTTTTCTAAAAGTAATGTGGATCATGAAAGTCATTTAAGGTTTGTCTTAGAAACCATAAAAGATAATTAATTGTATCGAAAAATCAGCATGTGTGAGTTCTGGTTAACTAAAATTTCATTCCATGGACACATTGTTTCAAAAAATGCATAATGGTTTATCCTTAAAAAACAAATGTTGTTGAAGAATGGCCAAGACCCAAAAATATAATCGAGATCCATAGTTTTCTTAGCTTTTCAGGTTATTACCTGAGGTTTGTTGAAAATTTTGTATGGTTATCTAGTCCAATGACTAAATTATCTTCAAAAGGTGCTAAGTTCATTTGGAAAAAATAATGTGATGGTTGTTTTCAGGAATTGAAAACAAGATTGGTGAATGCTCCAGTTTTTGTACTGCCTTCTAGAGATGGTGGAATTGTTATCTATAGTGATTCTTAATTGAAAGGACATGGTTTTTTCCTTTTGCAGAATGATTAGGTAATTGCCTATGCTTCACGATAGTTGAAACCTCATGATTTAAATTACCCCACACATGATTTTTAAATAGCTACTATTGTTTTTTTCTTTAAAAATTATGAGGCATAATTTATATGGAGTAAAATGTGAAATATATACTGACCACAAAAGAGTAAGGAATATATTCACTTAGAAAGAATTGAACATGAGGCAAAGGATATGGTTAGAATTAATCAAGGATTATGATTGCATGATCCATTACTATCCGAGATAAGATCATAAAGTGGTTGATGCTTTGAGTCGAAAAGGTAATTCTTCATTAACCATGTTACGTTTGTAGTGAGATCCTTTGGTTTTTGATTTGATTAACTTTGGAATAGATGTTGTTGGTGTAGAAAATTCTTATGTCTTGTTTCAGGTGTCAGTGAAATAATCTCTATTAGACAGAATTAAGAAAGCACAGAAGGAAGATAATGAGTTGCAGAAAAAGGTATAATTGGTTCATAATGGTAAGTTTCAAGATTTTAACATTGATAATGACTATGATTTGATGTTTGGGAAGAGATTATGTGTTCTTTGTGATTCACATATGAAGATTGAGTTGTTATGTGAATGTAATAGCTCTACATTTTTAGTTCAACCCTGCAGTCCTAAGATGTACGGAGATCTTAGGGAGTATTACTAGTGGGATGGAATAAAAATAGATATTGTTGACTTTACTGTGACGTGTTTAACTTGTCAAAAAGTTAAATCAGAGTAGCAGTTACTGAATGGGATACTTCAGCCGTTACAGATTCTATAATGGAAATTGGAAAATATATCCATGTAATTCATTGTGGGATTACCAATGATATCTCGAGGTAATAACGAAATCTGGGTGATAGTTGATCGATTGACTAAATTTTCCATTAACATCATATTCGAGATAATTTGTCTCTAGATCAGCTAGCTCAGTTGTATGTTAAAGAGATAGTCGGGTTTCTTGAAGTTCCCCTCTCCATTGTATCTAAACGTGATCCCAGGTTTACTTCTACCTTGTGGAAAGGCCTTCAGAAGTCATTGGGTTCTTAAATGAATTTTAGTATAGCTTTTCATCCTCAATCAGATCGGTAGTTAGAATGAACAATACAGACCCTGGAGGATATTTTACGTTCTTTCTTGATGGATTATTAGGGAAGTTGGGACTAACAACTTTCTTTGGTCAAATTTACTTATAATAAAAAATTTCATTCTAGTATACAGATGGATCCGTTTAAGACATTATATGGCAAGCAGTGTTGAAATCCAGCTTTTGGGGATGAAGTAGGGAAAATGAAGATGATGGGAAAATAATTGGTGGATGAGATGACATTCAAAGATTAGTTGATTCAGTAGCACATGAGAATAGCTCAGAGTTGGAAGAAAAGTTATCTGGATAAATGGAGGAAGGATCATTCTTTTGAGGTAGGTGATCATGTTTTTCTCAACGTTTCACTCTGGAAAAGTTTAATGCGTTTTTGTAGGAAGGGAGTGTTGAGTCTGAGGTTCATTGTACCTTATGAGATCCTAGATAAAGTTGGATCTGTTGCATATATAGTGGATTTACCTCCATGTTTATCCTAAATACACAATGTATTTCATGTTTCAATGATTAGAATGTATATGCAAGATCCATCACATGTTTTAAGTCCAGAGGTAGTTTAGTTGGATGAGAATATCTCTTATGAAGAACAACCAGTCCAGATTCTTAACAATAAAGAGAATGTGTTGCGGAATAAGATAATTAATTTGGTAAAGGTTTTTTTTTGAAAAACCATATGCTTGAAGTGGAAACATGGGAATCTGAGAATGATATGAGGGATAAATACACCCATTTATTTGATAAGTGAATAAAATTATGAGGACACAATTTCAAAAATGGTGGAAGGATGTAACATCCCAGGTAAATAATAAATAAGACAAATTTCATTGTTATTAATATTTTTGAATTAAATATTCATTTTACTTTAAAGGGGTTGCTATGTTTGATAGCATACCAAGTACGCAACAACAGGTTTCATTGAAAGCTTACATTGCACACTAACAATATAATATTATTATTTTAAATGGTAGTTAACGCCTAGCCGTTGTATTAGTGGTAATGGAAAAAACTAACTAAAATATGATTATACATTTTTTCTAAATGTTTTTACATTTATCCAATAAAAGTTCGAGTCTTAAATTAAAAAATAATTCAAAATTAAGCATAAATACTCTCATATTAACTAAAAGGTCATTTTACCGCCTTTTAATGGAGAACCCTCTTTAATTCTTGTTTTGTTCACTTTCATAAATTTTATTGGATCGAATAAAATCTTTCTTCAAAAACAGGACATCAATATTTACTTTGTGTAAATATTTGGAATTTTTCTGATAAAGTACATTTTTTCAATGATTAGTGAAAAATATTGTTTTTTAATTCAAATCACCTTTTTAATATAATTTATTTATATGTTTAGATTAAATTTTCAATTGGTTTTAAAGTGTAGAGAGATTATATTTTTACCATTTAATCCAATTTTGGCCATTTAATGTAATTTTACTCTCAAATTTGACATTAACAAGTACCAATATTTTCATAGTTATTTCTTAAAAACCTGCTTTTTGTTTTGACAATGGTAATTAATTATAAAATTAATTAATTCAACATCCATGTATTGAATTTGGTAAATTAGATATCATTTTTGAATTCAGAGTATCAAATTTAGCTTAGGGGATGTTTTGGAATTTTCCTGAAAACAATCTATTTTTTATGAATAGTGAAACCCCTATGTGGTAGTTAAAAATTGAATTTTTCATTTATATGAAATTTTACCACTTCATTGATTTGAATTTCGAAAATCCAACATTCATGGATGTCGTTATTAAGTAAAATTTTGTTCAATGGGATGAAAATAATTGGTGGCTAATATTAATTTTTTACTTTTATTAACTGCGATTAAGGGTAATTAAGGTAATTAAGGTAAAAGTAATGTTATAATAATATAAACATACCGTGAAACTTGTCCTAACCTCATTGGATGAGTCATGGCCAACTAGGACAATCCATGGGAAAATTTTGGGACCCCATGGAGCCACATGGATAAGATAATGACATTAATATCTTTTTATTTAAAGAAAAAATAAAAATGACATAAACATGTATTTTTTAACTAAAATTTTTTTTACCTAGGTTATATAATTTATCTTTTTGACTATAAATATTCAATATAAATATAAAAATATTTCCTACATCATGGTAATTTGTTTATAAATTTTATCCATAAGATAAATAATATTATATTTGAAACAATGATGATGTAGTGTTTACATAATTAATGAATTATTTAAATAAATAAGTAGATAAGAATTAATAAAATATCCAAAACATGTCCAATTATTTTTGGATGATTTTATTTCGAACATGGGGCACCATATATATGAAATTAATCTTTTTTGGACCTATAGAGACCAAAAATAAATATATAATAAAATAATATTTTTAAACATTCCAAAAGAGCCTCTCCTCTCCCTTTTAAAAATCCCTCACTTCCGACCCATTTCATAAAATTCTCAAGCCTTCGTTTCATGCAAACTCTTCTCCAATAAGCTCCAAAGATCCCTCTATTCATCCTAGAATCCTTACCTTAGGCATGAAATGTAACATCCTAGGCAAATAACGAATATGAAATTTTCATATTTATTAATATTTGTGAATAAAATGTTAATATTACTTTAAAGGGAATGCTATGTTCTATTGTGTACCCAATATGCAACAACAAATTTCTTTGAAATATTACGTTGCACACTAATAATACAATAATATTATTTTAAATAGTAGTTAATTCCTATCCATTGAAATGGAAGGAATGAAATGAACTGTCTACAAAATGATTATATATGTTTGTTAAATATTTTTACATTTATCCAATAAATGTTAGAGGCTTACAATGAGAATGAATCCATTTTTAAGCATAAATATTCTAATATACTTTAAAAGTTCGATTAACCGCCTTTTGATGGATAACCCTTTTTAAATATACTTTTTGACAAGTTTATACGTTATATTTGACAAAATAAAATTCTTATTTAGAATCAAGATATCAAAATTTACTTTTTTGTAAATTTTTGTTATTTTTCTGATAAAGTTTATTTTTTAATGAATAGTGAAAATATTGTATTTTAATTCAAAACCTCATTTTAATATAATTTATTTATATGGTTATATTATATTATTAATTTGATTTAAATTGTATTTAATATATATTTTTACCATTTAATCCAATGGTGGTCATTTAAATTAGCTTCACTTTGAAATTGGTCATAAAAAGTGTCAACCTTTTGATAGATATTGTTTCTTAAAAACACGATATTTGTTTTGACAGTTGGAATTAATTATAAAATTAATTAATTAAACTTTTATGTTTTTAATTTGGTAAAATTGACATCATTTTTTAATTTTTAATATCAAATTTACTTTGGATAAATTTTTTGTATTTTCTGACAAATGTTTATTTTTAATAAATAGTGAAAAATACTTCATTTTACTTCAATTATACCTTTTCATCTATTTTAATCATATAGTTAGATTGTCCTTTTAATTGATATTAAAGTGTAATTTAATTATGTTTTTATCTCTTAATACAATTTTGTTCATTGTAAGGAATTTTACTTTTCAATTGGGTGTAAAAACAAGTCAATTATTTGATAAATTTAACTGCTTAAAAACCCATCTTTGGTTCTGACAACGGAAATTATTTTTAAATTAATTATTGCAATTTATGCGTTTAAAATTTGGTAAAATGGATTATATATTTTTTATCAGAATTTAAAAATTATGTAATTATGACTCTTTAGTTTTTGGGCATTGTGAATAGTAACGAAGACAATTATCTTTAATTATCATGATTAATTAGTGATCGGGTAGTTAAGGGTAATTAAATAATATCATAATAATATAAAATTACTCATACATATGTTTTAATGATATTTTTTGAGACATGGCCGACCACGGGATTCCTTGTGCCAACTTTTGGAACCCCTGGAATCACTTAAGTGTGATATTGGCATTTTATCATATTTTTTTTATAGAAAGGAATATATAACCAAAGTATGTAACACCTAAGTAAAAAAAATATTTTTGTTTATATATGTGATATATTTGACTGTAAATATTCATTGGAAAGGTAGAAATATTTCTAACATCATGGTATTTTTTTAAAAAAAATTAAACATTAAATAAATAAATTTAATTATGACACCATGATGATGCAGTGATTACCTCATTAATGAATGATTTAAATAAAATGAAAAGATAAGTTATAATATAATAATTACAATTTTCAAAAACCTATTATTTGGGTGTATTTAGAACCCTTATCACCTTATCATTGAAATATATCATTTTGGGACCTTTAAAATCTGATAACCCTTTTATAATAAAGTACTATTTCAAGACATTCCAAAAGTGACCATCCTCCCTCTTATAAAAGGCCCCACCTCTACCCCCTTACCCGCACCTCTCAAGCTATTGGATCATACAAACACTACTCATGTTATCTCTCCACATCCCTCTCTCAATCCTAGAAGCCATTCTTTGGGAATATGTCTTTCCAAGGAATCCTTTGGCTCAAATCAAAAAGAGTTACCCGATTTAAAGGTAATGTCTTATCTCGAGTTTCTTCATTTTATATTCCTTATTCACTCACCACTATCTTATTTTTATTTGATCCCATAATAAAAACAGTGTCCCCAATATACTATGATGTTTTTATGATAAGGATTCTACCTACATTCAATCACTCCTCCGTCTAATTGTTGAAGAACATATTGTTTCTGTGGGTGGTGAATTACTGCCTCATGAAACGATGATTGTTCAATCTTCTTTTAACATCTTATATGGTGTCCATTATGATGGAAATATAATTACTTATGATATATATTATATTTATGTACTCTCAATTCTTCTGTATTTTATATTTAAAACATACCTTTATGCTTTTCATGTTGTGAAAGTACGATAATTTCATATAAGGAAGTGTGGACTACCTCCCCCTCGTGTGATGTGACTCATTCATTCCAAACATGGAATTTATAAAAAATGTAATTAATGAAATTATTTTACAAATATAACATATATACTATACATTAATTATAATATATATATTTCTAATTTATTTTTAAATTCCACTAATATAAAAAAAGAATGTAGCGTCCATGAGTACGTACGGCTTACCATCTCCATAAACGGTACATTTCATTTCATATCTCCAAACATTATGGAATATTATTCAATACATATATACTGGATATATATTATATTTAAATCCTGAAAACCATTATGGAGATGATGTACATATAACTAAATGGACAATTCTCTTCAAACAAGTTCATTGCTGACTCATGTACCGAACATCGACAAAACATATGATATGGACTCACATAATTAAATAATTCTTATAACATGATAATATGTGATATGAATTGAATAATAAACTTTAACCGAATTCCTTATGTAATTAAAAATTGACCAATTTTTATTATTCAGTAATATAAAGAAACGAACAAGATAATTCGGACTTGAGGTAAGGGGATTTCTTATATAACTTTTAACTCTGAGAGATTTCCATTGTTCGCCAATTATTTATTGAAAGTGGTATATTGTGTACTACCAGTTGATATATATTATAATTAATCTATTTATATTCATTGTAATATGTGATTCATTTGGTTCCTATTATCTTTTGGTCATAATACTTGATTTATTACGACGAGGTAAGGTGTTTTTATCTCAATTTTTGTTCCCATGATATTCATGCTATATTTTCCATTATCTCCTATGAGTGGTGTATTTAGTGCCCATTTTCTACTCTTTATGTAATATACTTCCGTTTATGGGTATTTACATCCATGTTTTATAGTCTTTCATTCATGGGGTGTACATTTCTAAAGTAACCCAAATCGGTAAGGGAACCTTTCACCCTCCCCTTTTTAAAAGTATTCTTTTTCTTGGGACTTTTAATTTACGTATTATTAATGTTCGGATATGTTCTTATATATCCTTATTACAGTAAATTTTATTTCCATGTGATGAGATACCATTTTTATCTATCATCAAACCATTTTCTGAATTTTAATGTGACATCGTTAGGCTGTTGAATTTCTGTAAAGGAACTTCTTAACCCAATTTCAATACTTTGGTTAAACCTCTACATCTTGATTATGTCGTTCTATGAATATGTGTGAATGATATATGTTTGTTTTAAACATAATATCCACTAATATTTGGTGTATTTATATTTCTCACACATAATTATGACATTGATTTACCCTTAATCAAAGGATACCGTCTTTATAAGGGACTTCATCTCAATCTCCATTTTAAGGCATCCTTTTATTTATACATGACATTATTTTATATGGCGTCTAAAACACTATTTTCTTTTCATTTCATTCAATGGGAATCTTTTCTCTACAAAGCATTTTACTAAATGGAAAACGGAATGTTTTTGTCTTACGTATGCAGCGACAATGACTTCTCTGTCATTTGTGACCATTATTTGATATTTGGATTCCTCTAGAAGCCATGAATTTTTTTACATGTAATATAAATACCAGGTTTTATTTTTATTTTATTTTGGTATTGAATATCGATTTGATAATGTTTTCATTTTATAAATCTGTTGTATTGATATCGTGTGATTGAAATGTGGAAATTTTATATTTCCTTTGTGCATGTTTTATGTGAAACGATTATGTTATGGTTCATGGGAATTATTTAAGAATTTGGGTAGTTCTGTGATAAACTAATGGTGGGTGAGCCCAAGATATCTCTCCAATTCATTGTGTAACATTAAGGAGTTAAATTCTAAGGTGTCTCTAAGGAGATTTAAGGAATATACTGTTATGGGTATTCCAAACGTAACCATGAGGGTTACTCTCTACTTAATAATGTTATAAATTCTTCAAGTTACTTTTATGTATGATTATTTCTATGAGTTATTCATAAATCATATTATTTCATGGGTTATGTTAATGTTATTATGTTTTATTAGTAAATTATGATATCAATGATTCTTATGTATACATGGACTAATGTTTTCATTCTGTATATTAATATCCCTTACTAAGCATTTTACGCTCATCAAATTTTTTTTAAATGTTTTTCACAATACATAAAGTGGAATAGGTTTTATGATGGGATCAAGTAAATGTCATGATGTCTAAAACATGGAACTACACATGACTCTTTTGTTCAACAGTTTTTGTGTGTGAATAAAATGGAAACTGGGAAGATGTGTCTACTTTGAAATCCTTGGGATGTAATAGTTATGTCCTAATCCTCGAAAACACAAAACATGAAATGATCCTCAATGTGAATTTTTCATTTAATTCAAGATTATGTAATGTTTGAATGTCGGGTCCTTATAGTTGGTATCAAAGGTCGGTTTAGACAACTTTAGGGATTAAGAGTTTTCGTTAGGCACGTGGTAAGTCCCTATGTCAATTATTTCAGTTAAATCCTTGTTTTATAACTTCTTCAGATCAAGGAAATTCAGTTACAAATGGAAGGGGGAGGATCTCAAATGACATTCCTATCTCTTCCTGATGACTTTCTTGAAATAATTATTGCAATGTCATGTTCAGATTATTGTGAAACTTTTTCTTGCATACAACTCACTTGCAAGAAGTTCATTGAGATATCAAACACCTCCACTATACCTCAATATCATCATGGATAATAGGTTGTATTTAATAAAATCCCATCTTCACAATATTCTCATATTTTCAAAAAGGTAAATATTATCATGGATTTTTTAAATATTTTACCTTATCACCAGATTTTGAAGCATATTATGATTTTGAAGAAGGTGATGAAGAAGGAGACCTTTGCGTAAATTATTTATATTTCATCGTAAAATATATTCTCTCATCACATTCTTATGGAATTTTAAAAGGACCATTGATTGAAAGTTTCAACTCAAATTCGGTCTGACTATTTTTTTTAAACCATGTTTTATCCGATGTTTTGAAATAGTATGTCATACATGATTATTTTCCCAAAATATTTTTCTTTGAACACCCATATGACCCAAGTTGTACAAGGTGTATTTTGACGAAGGATGAAACTGATTTTTAAGGATCCCTAAATCATTGTTTCAATTCATGGACCTTCTACCTATGAGATCAAGATGACAATGAAACCATATGGACACCATGAAAAAGGTATGTTGTTCATTCTATTATTAATAGTTTTATTTTATCATTTGGGGGTGAAATAAAATAAATTAAAATATATATAAGGCATCATGAATTAAAGTGATGAGGTATTAATGTGTTGGGATGAAAATGAAAGGTAGAAAAAAAATTAAGCTTAAAACAGGTTCGGGTTATTTTTGAGTTATAGAAAAAGGACAAACCGTAATATGGGTGACAACCCATCGCGTTTAGCACGACCGTGGGAATAAAACCCACAATCGAAGGGCAAAAAGGGTACATCACCTACCACTAGCCTACGTGAAGTACCTGGTTAGTATGACTTATTATTTTTTGTTAAATGATTTTATGGATCAAAAATAAATTTATTTTCAGAAGTTAAGTTTTTTGAACTAGATATATTTAATTTAAGAATATGATTTTGTGATTAAGTGGTAAGTGTTATTTTGGAAGACATTATCTATTTTGGTAAACTTTATATTCATAAGGGAAATAAAATACTATGGGATTTTATTTGTGGAGTAATGTTTAAAATTTTATTTCGAAGGAATCTCTGTTTTTATTGTGGACATAAGGTTATTTGGGTTTTTTATGGAAATGACTAACCTATCATAGAGAATATGTGATTAGGTAAATTAGATTTACGGATGAGACTGTAAGAGTGACTAATGTTATTTAGAGATAAATGTGAAGATTTACCTTGGAAGACTATGTGATTAAATCCTCTAGAGATTCGGGTTTCAATCTTAGTTTGCATTACTTTAATGAATTTTTGGGATAGCTATTTAAATAGTGGTCTTTCTTGAACCATGGGTTCTTTTTGTTGAATTTTGGAGATTAAGAGTAGTATTTATTTTTATAACGGAATACCCTTTTTGGGATTATATGATATTTTACTAACAATTGTGGTTTTGGTTAAGGTCTAAAGACATGGGAAATATATAGTTCATCATTTGTCGATTATGTAATTCCCAATAAGTTGATTATATCACTGTTAATGTGAACATGTCATCCTAAAAACTCAACTTTTCGAGAAAATATGAGTTTGTTTAAGAAATATAATAAGAGATGAAAGTCTACATGACAATTAAGTATGTTTCCTTATGATTTAGTTGAGCTCATAAATAAATTCCTCAATGAAAATTAACTTAAACCAAAAATGTTGTCTATTAACTTTTCCTACTGGGGAATCAAATACCATTTAACCCATCATAGATTTCTGATTTTATGGTGGATAACTTTCTCCTAAACATGTTTTATATCGCTCTCAATCAGAACATGACCCTTTGTTTTCTCTTCCATGTCCATGTTTTCCAACATGGAATCCTAGTATGGTATAACTCAAGTGACCTTTCTACTTATGTTTCTTTTTTTAAAGTGACAGTTTAATTGACTCATTTTATGATGTGGGGATTTTAATGATGTTTTCGAGCCTAATTTTAAAATTGTGAGGACACAATTCCCAAAAAAGGCGAAGGATTTAACATCCTAGGTAAATAAAGAATATGAAAATTTTTTATTTATTAATATTTGGGAATAAATTGTTGATATTACTTTAAAGGGAATGCTACATTTGATTGTGTACCCAATAGGCATCAATGAGTTTCTTTGAAAACTTATGTTGCACACTAATAATATAATAATTTTATTTTAAATGGTAGTTAACGCCTAGTAGTTGTAATGGTAGGAATGAACATAACTAATCACAAAATTATTATAATATGTTTGTGAAATATTTTTACATTTATCCAATAGATCTTAGAGGCTTAAAATGAGAATGAATCTAATTTTAAGCATAAATATTCTAATATTCATTAAAAGGCCGATTAACTGCCTTTTAATGGAGAACCCTTTTAAAATATACATTTTAAAAAAATTATATGTTATATTTGATAAAATATAATTGTTATTTAGAATCAGGATATCAAAATTTACTTTGTGTAAATTTTTTTTATTTTTTCGATAAAGTTCATTTTTAAATGAATAGTTAAAATGATGTCTTTTAATTCAAAACCTAATTTTAATTTAATTTATTTATATGGTAAGATTAAATTTTTAATTAGGTTTAAACTGTATTTAAAATATATTTTTACCATTTAATCCAATGTTTGTCATTGGAATTAATTTCACTTTGAAATTGGACATAAACAAGTGTCAATCTTTTAATACATATTGTTTCATAAAAACATGTTATTTGTTTTGACAGTGGGAATTGATTATAAAAATGATTAATACAAATTTATGTTTTGAATTTGGTAAAATGGACATCATTTTTTAATTTGAAATATCAAATTTACTTTGGTTAAATGTTTTGGTATTTTCTCACAAATGTTTATTTTTAAGGGATAGTGAAAAATACAGCATTTTACTTCAAAACTTCCATTTCATCTAATTTGATTATATAGTTAGATTGTCCATTTAATGGACTTTAAAGTGTAAATTAATTATGTTTTTATAAATTAATACAATTTTTTTCATTGTACGTAATTTAAATTTTCAATTGGATGTAAAAACACGTCAATCATTTGATAAATTTTACTTCTTAAAAATATGTCTTTGGTTTTGACAATGGGAATTATTTTTAAATTAATTACTGAAATTTATGAATTTGTAAATTGGTAAAATGGATTCCATATTTGGAATTATATGGTCAAAATTATGTAATTAATACTCTTGTTTTTGGACATTATGAATATTAACGACGACAATTATTTTTAATTATCATAATTAATTAGTAATCGCGTTGTTAAGGGTAATAAAATAATATCATAATAATATAAGATTACCCATACATGTCTCTTAATTCTATGTTTTGAGTCATGTCCGACCGTGGTATGCCTTGTGACAACTTTGGGACCCCATGGAATCACTTTAGTGTGATAGTGACCTTTTATCATATTTTTTTAATGAAAGGAAAATATTACCATAGTATGTACCCCTAAATAAAACAATTATAGTTTTGTTTATATAAATTAACTATTTGAATATAAATATTAATTGGAAAGATAAAAATATTTCGTAAATCATGGTATTTGTATTTTAATTTTTATAGATTAATTAAATAAATTTATTTATGACACCATGATGATGCGGTGATTACCTCATTAATGAATGATTTAAATAAAATGAAATGTTAAGGTAAAATATAAGACATAAACTTGTCAAAAACCTATCGTATGGGTGTATTTAGAACCCTTATGACCTTATCCTAGAAAAATATCATTTTTGGACCTTTAAAATCCTAAAACCCTTTTATAAAAAAGTTACATTTCAAGACTTTCCAAAAGTGACCATCCTCCCTCTTATAAAAGGCCCCCACCTCTACCCCCTTACCCACACCTCTCAAGCCCTTGGCTTGACCATCCTATGATAATGTTATCTCTCCAAATCTCTATATCACTCCTATAATCCTCACTTTGTGCAGAAATCATTCCAAGGGAACCTTTGACTCAAATCAAAAAGAGTTACATGATTTAGAGGTAATGTCTTCTCTCGAGTTTCTTCCTTTTATTTTCCCTCTTCACTCACCTATATCTTCTTATTATTTTATCCCATAATAACACCAGTATCCTCAATATACGAGGTTGTTTTTATGATAAGGATTCTACCTGAACTCACACACACTTCTGTCTAATGGTTAAAGAACATACTGTTTTTGTGGGTGGTAAATTACTACCTCACGCAATGATGATTGTTCAATATTCTTTAATCCCCATTCATGGTGTCCATTATGGTGACAATATATTTATATATGATATATATTATATTTATGTACTCTCTATGATTCTGTATTTTATATTTAAAACATACCTTTATGCTCTGCATGTTGTGTAAATGCGATAATTTCATATGAGGAATTGTGGACTACCTCCCCCTCAAGTGACGTGACTCGTTCATGACAAACATGGAATTTATATAGAATGTAATTAATGAACTTATATTACCTATATAACATATATAATATTCCTTAATTATAATATATCTATTTCTAATTTAGTTCTAAAGTCTATTAATATGACAAAAAATAAAAGTAGCGTTCATGTGTACGTATGACTTACTATCTCCAAGAACTGTACATTGTATTTCATATCTCCAAAGTTTATATAATATTATTAAATACATATATACTGTATATATATGATATATAAATCATGAAAAACATTATGGAGATTATTTACTTATAACTACATGGACAATTCTATTCAAACAAGTTCATTTTTGACTCATGTACCGAACATCGACAAAAACATATGATAAGTACTCAGATAATTAACTAATTATTATAACATGGTAATATGTGATATGAATTGAATAATAAAATTTATATAATTTACTTATGAAATTATAAATTGAACAATGTTTATTATTCAGGAATATAAAAAAACGAACATGAAAAATCAGACTTGAGGTAAGGGGATTTCTTATATGAATTTTAATTCCGAGAGATTTCCATTGTTTGCCAATTCTTTATTTCATGTGGTATATTGTGTACATCCATTTGATATATATTATCATGATTATATTTATATTCATGGTATTATGTAATTAATTTGGTTACTATTATCTTTTGTTCGTACGATTTGATTTATTACGACGAGGTAAGGGGTTTTTATCTCACTTTTTGTTCCCGTGAGATTCATGCTATATTTTCCAATATCTTCTTTGAGTGGTGTATTTACTGCCCATTTTTCTACTCTTTATGTAATATAATTTTTTTTATTGGTATTTACATCAAGTTTGTATAGTCTTTCTTTCATGGGGCGTACGTTTTGAAAGTTACCCAAATCGGTAAGGGAACCTTTCACCCTCCCCTTTTTAAAAGACTTCTTTTTATTGGTTCTTTTAATTTAAATCCTCTTAATGTGGGGATATGTTCATATATATCCTTATTATTGTAAATTTTATGTCCAAGTTATGAGATACCCTTTTTATATCTCATCAACTCATTTTGTGAATTTTAAATTGACACTGTTAGGCTGTTGAATTTCTGTAAGGGAACTTTTTAACCCAATTTCAATTCTTTGGGTTAAACCTCTACTTATGGATTATTTCGTGCTCTGAAGATGTGTGAATGACCTATATTTATTTTACATCTACTATCCGCTAATATTAATTGTATTTATATTTGTCACACATAATTATGTCATTGATTTATCCTTAATCAAAGGATACTATCTTTATAAGGGACTTCGTCTCAATCTCCTTTTTGAGGCATCCTTTGATTTATACATAACATTAATTTATACGGCGTATAAAACCCTTTTTATTTTTCATTTCATTAAAGGGAAATATTTTATCTACAAAGCAATTTACTAAACTACAGAAGGAATGTTTTTGTCTAAGGTATGCTGAGACAGCGACTTCTTCGCCGTCGTGACCATTATTTGAGTTTTGACTTCCTCTACAAGCCATAAATTTTTTTAATGAAAAATAAATACCATGTATTGATTTTAATTTATTTTGGTATTGAAAATTGTTTTGATAATGTTGTTATTATATCAATGTGTTTTATTGATATCTTGTTATTTAAATGTGGAAATGTTATGTTTCATTTATTCATGTTTTATGTGATACGATTATATTATGGTTCTTTGGTATTATTTATGATGTCAGGTGGTTCCCTGATAACATAAGGGTGGGTTAGCCCGAGATAGCTCTCCAAAGCATTGGTTAATGATATAGAGATAAACTCTAATGTTTCCCCTAAGAGATTTATGGAATATACAGTGATGGGTATTCCAAATGTAACCATGATGGTTACTCCCTTCGTAAGAATGTTATGAATGCCTCAAGTTACCTTTATGTCTTATGATTTCCTTGAGTTATTAATATATCTTATTATTTCATAGGTTATGTTAATGTGATTATGTTTTATGAGTAATGAATGATTTCATTGATTCTTTTGTATACCTGGACTAATGTTTTCATTCCGTATATTAATATCCCTTATTGAGCTTTTTATGCTCATCCCAAGTTTTTGAAATGTTTTTCACAGGACATAATGTGGAATAGGGTCTAGAATGTGATCAATGAAATTTAATGCTATCTAAAACATGGAACTGTACATGACTCTTTTGTCCAATAGTTTTTATTTTTTGAAACAAATGGAAACAGGGTAGATGTGTATACTTTGTAATCATTGTTGTATAATAGTTATGTCCTAATCCTCTAAAAATCTAAACATTAAAAGATCTTGAATGTGAATTATTCATTTAATTCAATATTATGTAATGTTTTAAGGCTGGGTCCTTATATGAATCACTTCAAGAAACCCTTTTTGTACAAACCGAAGGGAGTTACCCGATTTAAAGGTAACGTCTTCTCTTAGGTTCTTTTGTTTTATTTTACTTCTCCAACCCCCTAAAAAATCTTTTTATTCCATTATTTTATAAAAATACTGGTATCCTCAATACACTGGGATGTTTTTATGAGAATTATTTGAACTACACTTACACACACATCCATCTAATGGGTAAAAAACATAATTTTTCTGCTGATGGAAATCTAATGCCTCACGAAATGATGATTGATCAATTAACTCCTACCACCTCTCATGGTGGCCATTAGGATGTAAACGTATCTATATATAACATATATTATGTTTATGTTTTCATTATTCTTCTGTATTTTCATTTATATCATACCTTTATGGTTTCCATAATGGGTAAACGCGATAATTTAATTTTTGGAAGTGCAGACTACTGCCACCTAAATGTGATATGACTACTTAATGCCATATGTGGGATGTATAAAGGATAGAGTTTATGATATTATATATGATATTATACTATAACTATAATATAACTATGTATCATGATGTTTTAATTCCATTAATATAAGAAATTGAAATGGTAGTAGCCTTCAAGTGTAAGTATGACTTACCATCTCCATGAACTGTGCATTTCATTTCTTATCTCCAAATGTTATGTACTATTATAAATACGTAAATATACTATATATACATGATATATATGATATCTACATCATTAATATAATTCGGAAGTTAATGGATATTTGACCACATAAACAAATTTTAATAATAAGTTGTTCATTTTTGACTCTTGTACCAAATATCGACAAAATGACTGTTATTATCGTAAATGATTACATAATGTTTATAAGGTGGTAATAAGAGATATAAAATTAATAATATACTTGATGTAGTCTTCTTAATCCAGTATAAATTATATTTAATTTATTAATCTAGATATTAAAGAACAAACAGGTCAAGTCAGACACGAGGTAAGGGACATCTTCTCAAATATCCTTTCATTGAGGCATCTTTTTATTTCTACATGAATTTATTTTATACGGTCTATAAAACAATTTTTAAATTTCATTTCATTAAAAGGGAATCTTTCCTCTTTGAAGAGTTTTACTAAATGACAAAAAAGGAATGTTTCTTCTAACGTATGCAGTGACAACGAATTTTCCGTCGTCGCGAGTATTATTTGATCCTTTGCTCCTATAAAAATATGTAATGTTTTCAACAGAAAAGAATAAATACCAAATACTATTTTACATATATGGAATTAAAAATGGTTTTGATATTGGAGTTATTATTTCAATATATTTTTAAATATCTTGAAATGATATATTGTGATTGTAATGTGGGAATGTTATCTTTAATTTGTGCTTATGTTATGTGTTATGATTATTTTATGGTTCTTGGGAATTATTTAAGTATTCAAGTGGTTCTATGATAAACCAAGGGCAGGTGAGCCCGATATAACTCTCACATTCATTGGGTAACGTGACAGAGGTAAACGTGAATGTTTCTCCTAAGATATTTATAGAATATAGTGTGATTGGTATTCCAAATGTAACTCCCTATGTGGATGTGATAGCTACAATGTAAGTATGATATGGAAGACACAAGTTACATTTATGATTTATGTTTTCTAAGTGTTATTCATAAATCAAATGATTTCATGAGTTATGTTAAAGAGCATATGTTATGTATGTAATGATGAACTAATGTTTTCATTAATTTTTTTATAACCCTTACGGAGCTTTTTATGCTCATCCCATGTTTTGAAGTGTTTTTTTCATAGGACTTAAAAATGAATAGTGTCAAGGATGGGATCATGAAAAATTCATGTTGTGTAAAACATGTAACTAGACATGACTCTTGTTTTCACAAAATTTTCTTTTGTGAAAGAAATGGAAACTGTGTAGAAGTATCTACTTTGTAATATTTTGAGATGTAATAGTTATGTCCTAATTATTTAAAACATGAAACCTGAAAAGATCATCAATGTGAATCATTAATTTGATTTTATATTATGTATTTTTTAGGGTCTGTCCTTATATTTTATGCGATGGACTATGATGGCCATTTCTCAAACATCCAATTATTTCATCCATCAAATAATGTTGATGAGAATTCCAGATTGAATAATTTCTATTATGGGATTTTATATGATAGTAGGACACATATTAATGTCTTTCAGTTCAATATATTTAAGGAAATGATCAATAAGGCAATCATCATGGAAGTTAATATAATTCTGGCCTCGAGCAATGGCCAGGAAAAATCAGAAAGGAAAATAATGAGCTCTTGTTTTGGTGGAATGGGGAATTGTTATGACAATTATCACCATAGAATATGTAGATAGGGAATCTAGGGATGTGGGAATACATCATAGGATAGTGTTCCATTACATTTCAATAATTTTGGCATGTATGGTCATAAAAAACCTCGATGTCCACAAACTGCTTTGGAGTGACATTCTTGTGGGGGCTAGGGTCACCTATAGAGGTATTTTTGGCAATAAAACAATAGAGTAATGTAAGGGGTTATAATCATTTCCAAAAAATTAGTGTGACTCATCAAACCATCAATATACTACTAGATAGTGTTACACAAGATGTTTAGGTCACTGTAGGGGATGCAACAACATATTGTTGAAGTCACAATACTAGGTATGGAGAACATCATAGAGGAGTCATATTAGTTCCCCATGTAAGGGGGGAATTTAATTCCATTCTTTGCAGTCTACTCTAGCTAGTTTGAATGTATGGATTTATTCTGTAATTTCCATGATTATTGTATCATATACTCTTTGGATATTTCATTTTTTATATTGGATAATCTTATTAATTTATATATTCCATTTTAGCACATAATTTTTTCTTGGTTGTTGAAATAATTAATGATATTTTGTTTAAAAACCCACTGTTTGGAGTAATGTTGGAGAATATTAATTATTTCAAGGATTTTTCATTATAAAAGTTTTGTTAACATTTCTTTTGGGAATAATTTGTGATTGAAATATTTCAACTTTGATTTGATTCTTGTTATGGATTATATGTTACTATACATGAATCATATCAACTTTTATCATTATTGAGTTACCTATTTATATATAGAATGATGAAAAAATTTTACCAGGGTGACTAGGATCTTCTATATGGTTATGAAATACTAATTCATTATACATTTTTTCATTTCAGGGCTCAAATATTATATCTTCATCTAGATGATGGTAGTGTTCTACATGACAAATTTATTTTAGAGTTAGATTATATTCAAAAAATCATTGTTAAAGAGTTGTAAAACATACCACCCTTGTGTGATATTGAGTTCATGATTGAGTTGGCTTAGGGAACATTGAAAGTTTCTTTTCTTCCTTACATGATTGAACAAGAAGATAATTTATGTTTGAACATTTATTTTGATGATTTGGATGATATAGGTTTCATTTGGCGTAGTCAGTTACATTGAGGATCTACAGTTCTTTTTAGAACTATGTTTTATGATAATTTTTTTATATATGTGTTCTATTAGAGATTCAATCAGGTGATGATAATGAACTTGGTTCCCCTTTATGAATTGTTGTTCTATTTTATCAGTTATTAGGAGAGTGTATTTTCTCAATGATTTACTTGATTTCATTTTATCATCAGTCGAAAATGAGATTATTAAGAATACCCTAACCTTCTATTATAGGATATTACAAATTTAATGAGTTTGTTATAATGTTATTTGGATTTTTGGAACACAAAAACAATATTTATGACCAGAATAACATTGACTTTTCATCCATTTCTAAAATTGTGTGTGGTGGTTTTTGATGATGATATTTTAGAGTACACTTATCTTGAATCATGTCAAGTTAAACATATTTATATGATCTTATGTATATTGATATAACATATAAATTACATTATGTTAATTAATAGTAGTTTCTATATTGATAATGTTCACAATTGGGATCATGTTATCACATAGTCTATAGTTTCAATTGATCCAGAGAAGGTGGCAACCACTATTTCTTGGGAGTGGACCAATAATATCAGGGAGATTTGATGAATATATTGTTTACTAGGATAATATTGGAATCTCATGAAAATCATCACCCATATAGAATCCCTAATGCCAATGATAATAGTGAAAGAGGTTTTTTTGTTTGGATGCTTAAAAGAGTGATTTTTAGGAGATGCAGAGAAGGATAACCGCAAAACCATTCCTCAAATTACCAATACCATGAAAATTGATTCATTAAGTGTTCTACTTGATGTATTTTTGGGGTAAAAGGGCCAATTGGTTTCTTATATCTCCATATACCAAAGGCCACATGAGAGGAATCATCCTAATAATGAGGGGTTATGGAAAACGTATATATGAAATGGGTGATTCATTGTAGAGGAGATTAAGGAGAAGTGGGAATGGGATGGGTGTTATAGAAACCGTATTTAATAAAATGTGTAAAACATATAATAAGAGGATGGGTAAAATGTAATTTTATCAATTTTAATGAAGTGCACATTTTAGATGCACGATATTCCAAACTAATGCATAATCTTGTGAAACTCAATATCTAAGGAACACTACTTCACACAGTTTGTTTCAATTGTATGGAATGTGGTGTGAAAACCATGTGCCCAGCCTTTGAAATGTTCTACAAAGTTCACACAACTACTTTGAGTCCTTCACACTATATAATCAATCAATCTACCTGTATAAAATTGGCTACATAGCTTCAGTGAACAATTAGCAATAAATGTATAACAAGGAAGTTACACATGAATCTTACATTTCAAAAACCATGATATCTTTATACGTATTCCAAAACCAGAGTCACACCTAAATCCTAAATCATTATCAAAAAAACATTCATTTAAAATGATTTGTACTTAAAAAATCTAATCAAATCCATGATCTGTATTATGGGACCTCCACCAAACAAAATATTAAAAAAATCATTGAATTTAAAATGATAATAAGAAACATAGGGTCATCCAATCTCCCTAATGTATACAATACTGTCCCTAAGTCATATCATATAGTTTACAAAAAATAAATATAACACACATTGATACACCCTATAAGAGACTAATTACTACACCACTAGTTCTCTAGACACATGATGCTTATTAATGGGTCAAATTCTGAAAATGTCTTCCCCATCAAATACCTCACTATACTATGAATCCTAGTGACGATCACTATTAACACTATAAAATGACAATAAATTTTGGGTGATGTTGATGATCTCACAAAAATTTCCACATCACACCTTGATAATAGAATCATAAGGTCAACACCAATCTATAGTCACCCATTCTTTTCTCTAGACTGAATGTATCACACCCAAGACACTTTATCACATTAGGCCTTACCTAAATATTTAGATCACTATATCAGAACCTAGGATAACTCCCATAATTTCCACTAAATATAAATATAATTCCCACATGTGCCTATCATGCATGAAATTTCAAGTGCTCTATTTCCAAACCAAGGTTCCTCCCACCTCAATAAATTCATAAAATGGTCACATTCCTCACCCCCTATCCATTCAAGAATAGAAGTTAGAACCTATCAAAAACACTCATTCTCAATTTTGGAATAGAACAAATGAATCCTAGCCTTTAATGTGTTTCTTGAAAATAGCATTATAAAATATTGTTCCCACATAAAAAATGAAATGAATGGTGTGGTTATTAAATCACCGCATTGAAAATCACCCAATAAATCTTGTCTAACCTCTTCCATTTGTCCTACCCTAAAATGATTATCCACCCCATTGATGCATCATCAACACTCCATCTCATGGTGCATTAAATATTTATTAAAATGAAATATCAAATAGATACATCAATTGATGTCTTAATATTACATCTCAAGAAACTATAGGAAATTAATCAATTCTCATCCAAGTCCACCATCATACCACACAATGAGAAACAAAAAAACCCCCACTATGTTGGAAATTTTTCCCAACTATAATATCATCATGACACAATATTCTAAAGCCGAATGATATCACATATGTGGGGCTCTATTACAACACAATATACATAAGAATAGGTTTATGCCAAATAAAAAAATTAAAAAATCCACCATTTTTTTATGGTGTCCCCCCATTTTATTAATTTAATTAAACTTCACATACTTTACCCAATGATTCTCATTTCAAAACAATTTCACATCCCATTAAAATTACAAGTGCTATATTTCATAATTTATTAATCTATTATGACCTCTATTTTGGTTTGATTAGATTAAATTAATGATTTTTAGTTGTATAATAAATTTTATGTTGGTTATTATAATTTAAAAAAATGTACATTAATTACTTATTCATATAATTCAATAAAACAAAATGTCCACTAAGGTGTTGGTCAAGTTGAATTACACTATACACATATATGTAAACAATATAAATTGTTGAAAAAACATTAAATAACAACTAAACACAATTATTTAAACCCATTGGAAGATTTAAATCACCAACATTTATAATCCATAGAAAATAAATAAAACGTCATCATTGGTGAGCCATATAAAAAATCAATCACATGAAATCCACAAAATGGTAAATTCATGAATGTTATATTTCATGAAAATATGCATACCCTATTTCATTATAGAAAAAGAGGTAAAATCCACTAATAAGAGACCTCATAACCATGTCCACTAACCAATATGAAATCAGATCAAATTTAAAAAAATAATATGAACATAAATCCTCATCAATAAAAGCATTGATTTTACTTACGTGTGGGGTTTCTAGATATAAGAACAAGACCCAAAAAATATACCAACACCTCCTTATTCTCCTATCTACTAATACCAAATATAATTACATCTAAACTATCCATTGATACAATTTCATAAAACCCCAGTATGGGAGCTACTAAACTGGGGCTATTATTTGATGTACTATATAACCTCAAAAGTGCTTCCTTATATTTCATAAGTAGTTGAATATTAGCATAATAATAATGTTAGATAGTGGGGAAACAATTCCATCTTATCAGTGTAAAATGACAGAAGATAATAAAGTATAATGGGTGTAATGTGTAGTTAAATGATCTAAATAATGTAAATAGGGGCAAATTACAACATTAAAATAACAAAACTATTACGGATTATTTAAAATAATATGTGATGGTATATTATAAAATATAAAATGTAATTAAAATTATATGAATTCCCTAGGCATACATTAAAATCATGTTTTGGTCACAACTCCTATGTTCTATTATTGTATCCCACTAAAACCAAATATTTTCCCTCTTTTGTATTAAACTTAATAAACAAGTGGAATCCGTTCCAGACTCAAGTATCATGGTGACACAAAAAGGGTTTGTGTACAGATCATGTCACGACCCCTCCCCACAATGTGTACCCTTCCTGGGTCGGTAATGTGAGAAGGGAGATAATGACCTCCGAGTCTCGCCTCCAGTAGGCCCCGGGTTGGAGACTAGCACCGAGGGTATTGTAAACACACAAATGGGAGGCATTACCCTCTAAGATAACACATGTGGAAGAGAGATATAAAACAGACACTAAACTTCTCCAACTAAAATTATTAATGAAACCCAAGTACATATATGAAATTCCATGAAAAAGGTACAACAACTGAAAGGGAAACTATAAGTACCCAAAAGAAAGTAAACCAGCAGTGACCACAAGCCCGAACAGCTTCTGCAACCACAAGCTATTAGTATCCAGCCTGATCTCCAACATGCTCCAAGTGACCTGAAAAAAAACAGTTTATATATACACAGGGTGAGTATAACAGTATACTCAGTAGGATCCTCCCTAAAGTCTCTCATGAAAATGTAATGAAAGCATGCTAAAGAACAGTGAACAATAAGTGAAACTAACTCGTCACCTAAACAGGTATACAATGTTCCCATCCTCACCATGGATACTCTCACCAAGTAATGCATACAAGAATATATCATATAGTAAAGAATATCAAGGGTACCCAGCTACTACTTCCCCACTGGTTTTCCACTTTTCCCCAACGACATATGTCCTGTGCATCTCTCTCCAAAAGATTACCCGTATAAACTAGGGCTAAGCTCCACAATCTGCACCACATACACCACAAAGGCATGCCAGCAGATACTTGGGTTGAGATCCACACCATCATCACAACCAAATGTAACCATGTAGGTTTTGGGATCCTCCATAGCCTGCATAACGTATATAATACATCGGGTATTGTACGTCAATCCATTACAACCCAGTACAAATTACACCTATAGTAGTCCATAGGATACTATATATAGAATATATGTGTGGAAATAACCACAAGCCATTACATCCCCCTACACACATATATGGGGAAAACTAACAGTTGTTCCCACACCACGAGTATCTACCAAGAGAAGAGAGTGGGGTCAAAGGGTGTAGTCAGCCATTTATCCTTCCATCAGAATGTTGGGGAAAACACTCTCAGGGCTCAGAATCCCTGGGGTGTCAGTCTCCCTTACCGACAGGTTGGAGTATCATATAGAAATACAAAAATTAAAGAATATATATAACTCAAAACCACACTATGGGCACAACCTTGTCTTAGCCTCAACTGCAGCTAAAGTATCTCGGACTCCGAGCTACTATTTCTAAGACTAGGTATCCTATAAGCACACAAACGGTTAAAGAACTTCATTAGGTTACTTCATTAATTTTTTCATCAATTCTACTTTAAGTTAATTAATTCTTTTCTTATTAATTAACCATGAACGAAAACCACATTTAATCTTTCTTGGCATCACATTCAAAGTTTACTGTTCCTTTAATGTTACAACATCACCATTAAATTCCTGCATCACCATCCTCGTGGATTATCATCATTTAATCAATATTTCATTTTAAAATTAATTTCCCATATTCCCATGCAATCTAGAAAAGCATCCTAAGCTACTAAACACAAGGGGGGCTCAACACGGTGAGTAGATATACTACCCGTCGAGTCTATGCCACCTATAGCAAGTGCATAGGCCCATTCTCCCTCAAGAGGCTAAACACAAAAAACAAGTGGCATACCCCGTGCATCTTCTCCCCTTTCGGAAGAAGGGTAAGAAAAACCAGCTGCCTTAAGAAGTGGGGGAAAAGTAACATAGATAAAAACCAATCAAACCACCAAACATTCAACCAACACATCCATTCCATACCATCATCCCTGGTGTCCTCCCCGACACCCACATGCATAAACTGATGAATCTAGCCCCTCTAGGCATCATCCGCTGCCACAACCACAAGGCCTCCCCACCTTCACATATCACAACACCCTCCCAGGGTAACATCACAACACAAGAAGCAGGAAAACAACACATTACATCAATTGGCCTCTCATCCCTAATTCTCAACAAGAGGGTAACTCAGAATACTTCAAGGAATTCAATCAATCATGTTCATAGATCAAACTTCAATTAACATATTCAATTTGTTGATTCCAACATAATGAACAAAAACAGTAAGCTATCACAAGGATTAGACATTCTTACTATGCCAACTTAATCAACATCAAATTACCACAAGAACCAGATTCTTTTTCACATCTCTTTATTTTTAGCCAATTAATTATCAATTAATTCCGGATTTACGTTCTTTTCAAATTCATCAAGAACAACATGCTGACAACCAAGTCATTGATATCACACTATATAGAAAACAAAAGGCAAAAACATACGTTAAATACAATTTCTTCATCCAGTTCAAATATTAAATTAGGTCAATTCCATTGTGATCCAAAGGGGTATAACATGCTAACTCTAGGATTGCACATAACAATTAGAGATGTCACAAAACCCCTACCTCAATGGTCAAGGAACACTCAAGCAACCGGGTTGATTCTCCACGAATCCTCCTTAGATATCCTCACCTAACACAACCAAGACAAAAGCCCATCCTTTTCAACATCCGCAAACCAAGATCTACCCATAACGGGCATAGATCTATGAAGACGAGAGAAGAGGAGGAGTAGATATAAGTAGATCTAAGAAACCAAATAAGAAAGAGGAAGAACGACCACATCCCTTAAGAAACCAGCTTCGATCCACAAAGGGATGCCTTCATATTTCCTCCAAAACACTTGGGATAGGTCCTTCCACCTCCAAGGAATGGTAAACCAAAGTTATTGCTGCCTAGGGGCTTAAACAGGGTGATTATAGTCAAAACGAGTTAGATCCCCAATTTTAGGATCTAACCTTAACTGCACGCACGTTTAGTCCGTACGTTTTAGAAAACTGTGTGCTAACCATGTGTTAGCTCTTTCCCCAACAACCCCTCCTCGCACTGTTATTCCGCACAGTTAGACAAACTGTGCGCTAACCGTGTGTTAGCCACTTCCTCCAAAACCTACCTTGCACTGTTTTGCCGAACGGTTTAGGCAAACTGTGCACCAACCGTGCGAAAGCTATTACCCTTTATCTTTCCTTAAAATCCACCCAAACGCACCCAAGTAACCTTGACCTCCCGTAACACCTCCAGCACCACATTTCACAAAGGAATGGACTGGAGAGGTCCAGGCCATTACATCAAATACCTCTCAAAACATTCTCATCCTCGAGAATCCAAAACCCATCTAATGAGAAAATGAAACATGTTCTAAGAAAACCACCCACCGAGATACCTCTCAAAAGATGGCATACCACCAAAGCAACATAGGGAGTCATATCATAAACATGAAGGTTTCATAACCACATAAGGATTCATCACTACATGAATGAGTTAAACATTAAAAAAATATGGGTAATGAGCATGTATCTGTGACTCATGTTCCAGGTACTCTCCTCCATGCCACCGTGTTGCCACAAGATAAGAACTAAGGGGATGGAACGTCCACAAAACACCTTCTCCTTGCGGTCTTGGATCTCCACAGGTCACTCCTCAAAAGTTGCATCATCTTAAACATCGATCTCTCCCCAATCAATGATGTGAGAGTCATCATGAAGATAACGACGGAGCTCTGAGTCATGGAAAATATCATGTATTTGACCCATATGAGTGGGAAGTGCTACTCGATACGCCACAACTCCAACATGAGCTAACACCTCTAAAGGCCCAACAAAGCGGGGAGAAATCTTACTCCCACGACCAAATCATTGATGCCCATGACGCGGAGTCACCTTTAAAAACATTTGATCCCCAACATTAAACTCAAAGGGTCTCATCCATTGATCAGCATATGATTTCTGACGATCTTGCGCTGTCTTCATCCTCTCATGAATCTTCTGAACCATATCTGTTGTATTCTGCACTGGTTCTAGTCCATGAATTTCTTACTCTCCAACCCCAGTCCAACACAACAGATAATGGAATGTTCGGCCATAGAAGGCTTCAAATAGTGCCATACCCCTGGTGGAGTGAAAACTATAATTTTAAGTGAACTTCACCAACGATAAGTTCCTCACCCATGAGCCTCCAAAATCAAGAACACAAGAGTGTAACATGTTTTCAAGAGTCTGGATGGTTCACTTCGTCTTACCATCTGTTTGAGGATGAAAAGCAGTGCTAAGACATAGCTGAGAACCAAAATCATGTTGGAGACCTTTCCACATGATGGAGGTAAAATGAGGATATCGATCATAAATGATCATCCATGGGACTCCATGAAGTCACACCACCTCCTCCAGATACTGCCTCGACAAAACTTCCACTAATCTCGACTCCATTATTGCTATGAAGTTGGCCGATTTTTTTAAACGATCCACTACCACCCAAATAGTATCGTGTCCTCTCATATCTCGAGGTAAACCTGTAACAAAGTCCATTGAGATATCCTCCCACATCCCCTGAGGAATCTCTAATTGCTGGTGAAGAACACCAGGAACACGGTGTTTGGCCTTCACCTTCTTGCAAACTAAAAATCGAGACACAAACTATGGAATAGTGCGCTTCAGCCCATGCCACCTAAACTGACTCCTCAAGGATCAGTACATCTTTGTCACACCAGGATGTACCGCTAGAGGTGAACTATGGAACTCTCTGAGAACCATCTCGCGCATCTCCAAGGGAAAAAACCCTTCCATGATACAACACTCTATGTAGTTCATCCTCAGACCAACCATCAGGGGCCTCACCACAAATAACTAAGTCTCTCCATACCTCCACCTCAAGATCTCCAAATTGGGACTCTTCTACCTTCTACACCAGGGATGACTGCACTGTCATCTGAAAAAAAATAGCCTCTACCCCCAGCTTCTCCCATGTCAAGATGAAAATCAGATAGTTCCTCCATTACTCTCCAGGAATCACCAGATTCACGCACAGCATCACTACGTGAATTTCAACTCAGTGCATCAGCTACAACAATCCCTTTTCCAGGTGTATACGATATATCGAAGTCTTATTGTTGAAATAACTCCATCCACTGACGCTGTCACAAGTTCAATTCATGCTGGGAGAAAACATAACTCAATCTCTTATAGTCAGTGAAGACCACAACGTGCTCACCAATGAGGTAATGTCTCTACAACTTTAGAGAAAACACCACACCTTCTTACTCAAGATCATGAGTGGCATGGTTGAGTTCATGGGTATGCAACTAATGAGACCCATAAGAAACAACTGACCTCTGCTACATGATAACACAGTCTAACCCCATATGTGAAGCATCATAGAAGATATCAAACTAGACTCCCTCAGCTGGAAGACAAAGGACTGGAGCACTTACTAACTTCTCCTTTAGATATACGAAGGCTTCCCAGCACTGATCAGTCCATACGAAGGCCTGATACTTCTTGGTCAAAGCTGTTAGAGGGGCCGCAACCCATGAAAAATTGGCCATGAACCTCCTGTAATAGCCTGTGAGTCCTAGGAAACTTTGCATCACTGACACTGTCTTGGGGGATGCACAAGACACAACTACTTCTATCTTCGATGGATCCACATAAACTCCCTATTGGGACACCACATTCCCCATGAAACAGACTTCTCAAGCCCAAAATTAATACTTCGGAAACTTCCCAAATAGCTGATGTCAATGAAGGACTCCCAAAACGGATCGCAGATGCTCAATATGCTCATCATTAGGCGTGGATTACACAAGGATGTCATCGATGAATACCACCACGAACTTGTTTAGGAACTCACGGAATATAGAATTCATCAAATCCCATGAACATAGCTGGATCATCCGTCCCGCCGAATGTCATTACAATGAACTCATAATGCCCATGACGACAATAGAAAGTAGTCTTCGGCATATCCTCATTCTTCACATGCATATGATGATATCCTGACCGCAAGATGATCTTTGAGAACTAACTTACACCCTTCAGTTGATTGAATAAGTCATCAATCCATGGAAGAGGATAGCAGTTCTTTATTGTCACTTTGATTAAGCGATGATAATCAACACACAACCGCAGACTACCGCCGACCTTCATTGCGAACAAAATCGGTGCACCCCATGGTGACACACTAGGATGAACAAAACAGCACTGCAACAGACCATCAAGCTGTATACATTGATCTCATAACTCAGAAGGGGCTATCCTATACGGAGACATATAGATAGGAGACGCTCTTAGTTGTATCTCAATCCCAAACTTGATCTCTCGTCGAGGGGATAATGCCACAACCTCTTCTAGAAAGAAATCAGGGTACTCCTCCACGACCCTAGGAAATGCCAACTTCTGAACCTCTAAAAAACTTAGCATCAACTCGGTCATCATGGGAGATAAAGATGGAATGAGCCTATGACCCATCCAAGGATATCGCTCACCAACAAACACCACCTGCTCTCAATCGGCACAATGGAAAACAACCTTCTTCTTGAACTAATCCACAATAGCATGTATCGAATACAACCAATCCATGTCAAGGATGACATCATATTGTTGTATTCGTAAACATAGGAAATATCCCCAGGAGAAGTGTTTCCCCAACACTAGCTTGCAGTCTCTACATACATCAAATAAGTCAGCTCAACCTCTAACTGGCGTTGTCAACGCTAAGGGCACCGGAAGCCTCTATACCTCAAGTACCAATGCATGGACAAGGGTAGGTGATATGAAAGACTGTGTCACTCCTGAATCAAACAAGTTATACACTAAGGTATAAAACAAGAAAAGAGTACCTAAAATGACATCAGACTCATCTGGTGATGGAAACGCTAGAGAATGAAGCTGACCACGGACTCCTACACAGCCTCTCTGACACTGATGATGACCACCACCATGGTCGCTCTCTGCTCTCTGATGATGGGGAGCATCATGGGGCTGATCTCTTCCTGCCCCATCTAACCTATGGTGATCTAAAGCTGGTGGAAACTAGAGATGTTTCCTCGGTTGGAACTCCCTCAACAGAAGAACCTGGAGCGGACCGCCCGGTACACGATGGCAGCTCTGAAAGGTCGGGCACTCCCGCTGCTTATGGCCATGACCAACATAAGAAAAGCAAGTGTTTGATCCCTTGGAAAAGGCCTGAGAGTTGCTACCTCTAGAGAAACGAGATGGGAAGGGCTGTGACCTACCCCCGGCTGAACGGAATCTCTTCTATCCTGAAAACCAGGAACCCCTGACCATAGCTCTGCTCCGTGAGGAATCGTGCAGATTCCCCTCTCTTGACGATCCGGTCGTAGAAAAATTCCTCTCAACGTCCTCCACCCTCGCTAGCACATCGAGATATGTCTTCAGCATAAAATGGTTGACCTGGCATTGGATCTCCGGATACAAATCCTCCTAAAAATTCCTCGCCCTGGCCTCCTCATCTGGTAACTAGTCCGAAGCATATTGTAGAAGGTTCCTGAAATGGATTCAAAACTCTCAAACACTGGTGCTCCCCTACTGAAGAGTAAGAATCCCCTGACGACTGGATGCCTTCATAGTCTATGAAAGGAACTAAACTCTAAACTTGTCTCGGAAATCCTCCCATGAGATCGCTGACTCCATACAAGCCCCGAGAATGAAGAGCCACCAATGCCTCACTGCTCCACGTAGCATTTTCATAGCCAAGGAAACCTAGTACTCCTTCTGAGCACGGATCGAACTGAAGCCTATATCAATATCCTATAACCTGTCTTCTGTGACTACATCTAAAATGGATCCCTCATACTTCTGTAGACTCTGTTGATAAAACTCTCGGAGTATCTTCCTCCAAGTGTCGTTGTCGTCGACCTCCACCCTGCGGCGATCTGCTGGGACAGCCTGCTGGACATCTTCTATGTGAACCTAACGAGGACGTCCGCCTAGATCCATACATGTAAAATAAAAAACTGTTTGAGCTCCTAAGCATAGAATATGGAAGACTCAACATTAATTAATTTATTGTTTTCTTTCATTCATTTTTGGTTAACCTATTCCAAGGTCTACTCATTCAAACACATCCACAAAGAAGAATGATGCATGATCATTTCCTAGGTCTCTACCCTACAACAAGTATCACCATGTTTAGTAGACACTGTAAACATAATGGTTCGAGCAATAGATCATAGGGGGCCCTAAACGCCTATGTCTCTGCTGGTCTCCAGTGTTTTCCCCGTTTGCTAAACATGAATGACACCATTGCCCTACCAACCCATGCACCCTCACCTGTGCCTAACTCCAATCTTCATCTTATCCCTAAAACAGACCTCTGATACAACTCTATCACGACCCCCTCCCCACAAAGTATACCCCTCCTGGGCCGACAATGTGAGAAGGGAGATAATGACCCCTGAGTCCCTCCACCAGTAGGCACTGGGTTGGCTACTACCACAAAGGGTATAGTAAACACACAAATGGGGGGCATTACCCTCTATGATAACACATGTGGCAGAGAGAGATAGGATAGACACCAACCAACTCCAACTAAAATTATAAATGAAACAAAATTACAAATATGAAATGTCATGGAAAAGGTTCAACAACTGAAAGAGAAACTAAAAGTACCCCAAAGAAAGTAAAATAGTAGCGAACACAAGCCCGGACAGCTTCTACAACCACAATCTAGTAGTAACTGCCTGATCTCCAACCTATTCCAAGTGACGTTAAAACACAGTTTATATATACGTAGGGTGAGTATAACAGTATACTCAGTAGGATCCTCCCTGAAGCCTCTCATGAAAAAGTAAAGAAACCATGCTAATGTACAGTGAACAACAAGTAAAACTAACTTGTCACCTAAACATGTATACTATGTTCCCAACCACACCATGGATACTCTCACCAAGTAACACATAAAAGAATATAACATATAGTAATGAATATCAAGGGTACCCCATAACCACTTCCCCACTGGTTTTCCACTTTTCCCCAAAGACATACGTCTTGTGCATCTCTCTCTAAAAGCTTACTCGTATAAACTAGGGATAAGCTTCACAATCTGCACCACGTGCACCACAAAGACTTGACCGCAGTCACCTGGGCTAAGCTCCACACCATCCTCACAACTAAAAGTAACCAAGTAGGTTCTGGGAGACACCACAACCCGGATAACATATATCATATATCATGTATTGTACCTCAAGACATTACAGCCCATACACCGAGTAAGGATCCCCATGTCATCACATCCTATACATGTTACACCTATAGTAGTCCATAGGATACTATATCTAGAATATATGTGTGGAAATAACCACAATCCATTACATCCCTCTACACACATATATGTGTAAAACTAACCGTTGTGCCCACTGCACTAGTATTTACCAAGAGAAGAGAGTGGGGTCAAAGGGGGTAGTCAGCCATTCATCCTCCAATCCGAATGTCAAGGAATACACCCCCACAGGGCTTAGAATCCCCGGGGTGTCAGTTTCCCTTACCGACAGGGTGGTGTAGAGTATAGAAATAGAAAAGGTACGGAATATATATAACTCACAACCACGCTATGGGTATAACCTAGTCTTAGCCTCAACTGCAGATAACATCTCTCAGACTCCGGGCTGCGATTTCTAAGACTAGGCATCCTATAAGCACACAACTGGTTAAATAACTTCATTAGGTTACATCATTCCCTTTTTCATCAATTCAACTTTAAGTTATTTAATTATTTTCACATTAATTAACCATGAACAAAAACCACATTTATTCTTTCTTGGAATCACATTCAAGATTTACTGGTCCATTAAAGTTACAACATCACCATTAAATTCCAACATCTCCATCCCCATGGATTATCATCATTTAATAATATTTTGATTTCAGAATTACATTCCCATATTCCCAGGCATTCTAGAAAAGAATCCTAAGCTACTAATCACAAGGGGGCTCAACACGGTGAGTAGATATACTACACGTTGAGTCTTTTCCGCCTATAGCAAGTGTGTAGGCACATTCTCCCTCGAATGTCTAAACACAGAAAGCACGAGGCATACCCCGCGCGTCTTCTCCCATTTTAGAAGAAGCGTAAGAAAAAATAGATGCCATGAGTAGTGGGGGAAAATTAGAGTAGATAACAACCAATCAAACCAGAAAACATTCAGCCAACACATCCATTCCATACCATCATCCCTGGTGTCCTCCCCGACACCCGCATGCGTAAACCGATGCATCTCGTCACTCTAGGAATCATTAGCTACCAGAACCACAAGGCCTCCCCGCCATCACATATCACAAAACCCTCCCAGGGTCACATCACAACACAATATGTAGGAAAACAACACATTACATCAATTGGGCTCTCAGACCTAATTCACAACAAGAGGGTAACTCAGAACCCTTCAAGGAATTCAATCAATCAAGTTCGTAGATCCATCTTAAATTAACATATTCAATTCGTTGATTCCAACATAATGAACCAAAATAGTAAGCTATCACAAGGATTAGACACGCCTACTATGCCAACATAATCAACATCAAATCACCACAAGAACCATATTCTTTTTTCATGCCTCTTTATTTTTAGCCAATTAATTATCAATTAATTCAGGATTTACATTCTTTGCCAATTCATCAAGAACAACATGCTATCAAGAAAGGCATAGATATCACACTATCTAGAAAACATGAGGCAACAACATACGTTCAATCCGATTTCTTAATCCGGTTCAAAAATTTAATTAGGTCAATTCCATTGTGATCCAAAGGGCTAAAACATGATAACTCTAAGATTTCACATAACAATTAATGAAGTCACAAATCCCCTACCTCAACGGTCAAGGAACACTCAAGAAACCAGGTCGATTCTCCACGAATCCTCCTCAGATCTTCTCTCCTAACACAAACAAGACCAAAGCTCATCATTTTCGACATCCACAACCTAGATCTACCCATAACGGGAATAGATCTAACAATATGAGAGAAGAGGAGGAGTAGATATAAGTAGATCTAAGAAACCGAACAAGAATAAGGAAGAATGACCACATACTTCAACAAACCGTCTTAGATCCACCAAGGGATGCCTTCGGATTGCCTACAAAACACTTAGGAGAGGTATGTCCACCTCCAAGGAAGGGTAAATCTGAGTTATGGCCTCTTAGGGGCTTAAATGGGGTGATTATTGGAAAAATGAGTTAGAATCACAATTTTAGGATCTAACCTTAAGTGCATGCATGGTTAGTCAGCATGCTTTAACAAATCGTGTGCTAACCATGTGTTAGCTTCTGCCTCGACAACTCCTCCTCGCACAGTTAGTCTACACGGTTAGACAAACTGTGTGCTAACCGTGTGTTAGGCACTACCTCCAAAACCTACCTTGCACGGTTTGGCCACACAGTTTAGGAAAACCGTGCACCAACCGTGTGAAATCTATTACCCATTAGCTTTCCTTAAAAGTCACCCAAACACACCCCCAAGTCACCTTGACCTCCTGAAACAACTCCAGCACCACGTATCATGTAAACAAAACAAACCATTCATGTTATAGTATCCAAAATGATTCTAGTGTCGGTTATAACTACATAGGCTACTGTTGATGTATATATGTGAAAATTATGATGATTGAGCTTCTATATATAAAAACATAGAATCTATGTCATAAACCTAGAATTATACTATAAAATAAAGTTTCATATGGAATCTGAGCAATCATCTCATCATTCAAATGGAATACGAACTCTCATGTCATCATTTCTAAATATTATGTATATTTAAAATATATTTATTTATCCCAACACCCCCAAGCAGCTGGTATAATATGGAATCCATGGAGAAAATTCTAGATTATATAATCATTTGTTTTTCAATATAATCTCACTAATCCTATAATTCCCGTGTTTCAGGAATAACATGGAATCTGGGATCTTATCCTTCTATGTATTATCTTATTCCCCATAACCACTAATGGAATTCACATTTCACAAAACTCAATATTATTTCATAAAGGTAATCTTATCATACATTTTCAATATATTTTTACCATATATCTATTTACCAATTATCTCATCCCCTAATTAATCATTATCCATATCCCATTATATTTTTTATTCATTTATAATCCATTAATTCTTCAGAAAACATTTATTTCATAGTCAATAAAGGATTCACTTAAAATTTCATATATCAAAATAATTCCACAATCCCACCATTTAATTCATTAAATTATATGATAAATTAATATAAAAATTATACAATTTGAGTTTTCATTCATATTGTTATATATTATATTTTAATTTTCCTTTACATATGTTTAATAACATATAGGCCATAAAAATATATACCATGTTTCATTATTTAGTAATTAAAAACATAACCAAGGGTAGAATATTTAGCCATTAGATTTTCAATTTTTACAAATAATATTTACCCAATTTGGGATAGATGTTTATATAACGTTTTTCCAATTTTTCATTATATTTTGGTTCTTAAGAGGATATGATTAGTTTTATTCCTAGACATGTTAGATCTTGATAGAGGAATTGTTAGTGTTATGGGCTATGAACCTATAATAATAATTAATGATTACTTGATTTTCAATATAAATGAATTTTATAATTGAATAATGATTGTTCATTTTCATTTGTCTTATGTTTGATTATGTTCATTGATTACGTGTCATATTAAATGATCATAATAGTTCCCAACTATGATGTGAACCTAGAGTTTTCACGGTAGTATTATTGAATATTATTCTATGGTCAAATGAAAGTCTATGATTGGACATAGATGATAAACGATTTCAGGGGTAGAAATTCCATAATATATGGAAACAACATATCATGGTGTTTGACCTTGTTAAATTCCAAGAATGAAGGTTACAAAAACATGCCTGTTAATAGGAAATCCAAATTTCTATGTTTCATTGGATTTTACTTTTTTTGGACAAGTGTATTAATACATTGACATTAATATAATCATTAATAGATACTTGACTTGTGTAATTTAACTTACTGATGATAATTTTTAATACATAAGCTCATTTTAAGGTTGGTTGAGTTGAATATATTGATGTTATATTTTAGTAATAGATAATATTAAAAGGTATTTACCCCTTTTTTCCCTCGATCTATGTTGATATAATATGAACTTTAATGGGAATGGAACCTCTTGTAATATCAATAACCATGGTGTTCAGTGGGAGATTACATTTCTATAGATTCAAGTAAATATAAATTGAGCATATTGGTTGATTGAATAGAAATGTATCATTAATGATTAGAAATATCATAATATTGGGATTATATTACTAGTGTAGTAATTGTAGAAGGTTGAAAGTCATTTTGACAATAAATTCATTCCCTACAGGTGGCTAGTCGTGTTTCAAGATTGTAAACATGGTTTTTTTTGTAGTGATTCCTAATTCCATTGATGAAGATTCATAGATTTTCACAAACATTTTGTATCAATATTCCTAGTCAAATTTTGGTGTTGAATTTATCAATTTGGGAAAAAATAATATTTATTCATGTTTGGTGGATATCCATAATATAATCAAATGTTATTCCAAAAAAACATATTTTAGTTAAATAATAATAAATATAAAATTACGTGTTTATTGAATATAATATTCTCTATATTTTTCATTCAATAATTCAATTATCATTTTTAATTAAACTGTCAATAATAAATCATTAGTAAATTTTGACAAAGGAATGACTACTAAGATAAATAATATAAATAAAAATCCTAAAATTGATATTTACATAAAAATTTAATTTTTTCCATGTAAATAAATTATTATTGTTATTATTATTGGGAATGTGGTTAACAAATAATAATTATGTCTTGAAGGGGTGTGTATGTGATTCTCCAACACTAAACCGTACTTTATAAATATCTAATTCTATCACATTCCATAATCACTTTGATGCGTGAAAAGGATATGGATAGAGTATCACATGTACTATAGACATATCAAGATATCTATAATTAACCCTCTATTCCTCATCAATCAATACATAGATATAACACTAATATTTCAGTCTATTTAATTAATTATCAATATGTTATCTATTGTGAATAGGACAACTTACTAGGATTTCTTATTCTAGAACACAATGATTCAATGGGGGATTTCTAGAGATTCCAGTACCTTTATGGATCCCATATATAGGAATTAAACACATGGATAATGTTTCCAATGGAAAATCCAAAAATATATATTCCAAAAAATTATCAGTGATGATAGAATTACACGTTAAAAATTCTATATCTACTTAATCATTTATTATAAATTACATGGGACAATCCTCCTCCATTGGTTTTAACATTCTAACCAAGTCATTAAAACTCTATGTTTTTTAAAATTGGAGTATTGATCATGTTTATGAATTATTATAGGAAATATATAGATTAATAACCAGTTGGATATACCTTTGAAGGAAACATCTATTTTACATTCAACCTACTTGAAATTTTTCCAAGATAGTTGGATCTAAAATGGTTGGAGTGTTGGTTGATGAACATGGTTTTGTCATGAATCTCATGTGGAGGGTGGTCATGTGGTATACCTTGGAATGCGTAATATTCATTAGGCTATTGGATGATATGGCATGTAGTGATTTATTGTTAGTGTGGTAGGTATGTGTTCCTTGTTTTGATGAGTCTCGTTTCACATAATAATGTTTTGGGTGCCCAATTGGGTAGTGTGTTCCCGTTTGATCTTTTTAATATGGATGTAGATAGTGGATGGGATCCTGATAGAGGTTTCTATTTGGATCACTCTACCTTTTGGATGATGGTGAGTATTGTTATGTACTTTTGTGTATAAGTACTATTGTGTGATGTTACGTGCGTGCCAGTTATGTGTGGTGGCTATTGAGTTATGAATCATTGAATGGGCCATGTGCATCTTTCTTGACTATTTTTTGGGTTGTGTATGAATCTAATTAGTTTTTTGGAAGTATTTTGGAGGAGGTATTCTGATGATCACGATTTGGATTCTTCATCCTTGTCAATGGAAGATAAGATTTGGGAGAGATGTGGTAGGACCCTTTGTTGTTGGCGATAGATGAGTTATTTAGAGGGAATAGATATATTGGGTAGCACACCATTATCTATTAGAGTGTATGATGCTCCTTTAATACATGTAATTTTGTGAAGTGGTTGGTATTCTTGTTCAGTAAAAAATTAGAGGTGGTTGATATTTTGTAGGTTATTGTCATGTATGAATAGGGAGTCCATGTCCATTAATTATGTATTGAAATAGACACACATTGGGATATGGATATTAGAGTCTTTGTTTTTTTATTTAGAAAATACTATTATATTCCTAAGGTATGATCAATTTTTTGTAATAGATGAATCACCCTCATGTCAGTTGGGTCATGCGTATGGTGAGACCTGCTAGAATGCTTATTGTGGAGGCATATTTATTAGTGTTTATGGATGTATTTGATGTGGTATAACTCATTGCTAGATACCAGATATAATGTCATGATGTGGTATTGGGTAGATTTTTTTTATGTTTTTATTAGGAACATGATAGAGTTAGTGATTCCAGAGTGAGATTAAAATTTTGGGTGCACATATACATGTAGGAAAATCAGGATAACTATATTTTTTTTGTTAGAGAGAATTTTTATGTGAAAGTGGTTTTTAGTAATCCCAATATGAAACTACATAAAAATTTAATTTTGGAAATTTTTTTGGGTGTTTGATAGATTTAACTCTACCCAAAAGTGTTATGGAATAGTGATATGTTGTCAATTTAGTGGTTAGTGTGATCAGTTGAACATTTATTAGAGAGGTGTGCTATAGGATTTCATACTTATGTATTTACATGAATTTGGAGACATGAGATAGAAACCAAATTAAAAATGTTTTTGGAATATTGAAATATCATTTTAATAAGAAATCCATATGGTGGGGTTCACAATGGTTCGGAATTGGAGTTGTTCGGAAGATCCTATATTATAGAGCATTATAAGCCTTGAGACGAGTTAGTTGATGGCATAAAAATATCTCAATATAGACATGTATGATGATTTCCAACATAGTATCATCATTATTAGTGATAAGGTGGCTTGGATTCCATTGAATAATATTTAATTTGTTTATTATTTCCGAGTGCATGAATTCTCATTGATTTTTAGATGTCTGTGGTCTTCCTGTACTGAATCAATGACCATGGTAGTTTGGGTTTCATGGTTGGATGTCTACCATATCTTCTAGAAGATCAAAATACTAATAGTGGGGATTTGAAACTGACTGAAATTTTTATATGTTCTGAAATTTGAAGGATATGTAAATATTGATACCAAAGAAAGGGTCATTAAATGAATTAAATCCAATATAGAAACTTTTAGGGTACAAGAATCTATAAATTATTTTTTTAATGTGTGATTATGCATGTTTGGTGGTTTTCAAACACCAGTTGGTATTAGTGCATTTTTAGGGAGGTTTATAAATATTATATTACTATATAAGGATTCACTATAGACATTAGAATGGATCATGAAGGTCAATAGTAGGGGTATCACACCATATAGGTGTGTGGTGTTATTCTATAGATGAATGAGGAATTACATGGCTAAGGGGTGTGGCATCACACAAGGGAGACAATAAAAATCATATGATTGAATCAGGAGGAATCATACCATGTGTATTCTATAAATAATTCTATTATGGTTTGAGGTAGTTCTTCCTAAAATTTTAAAGAGATTTTCATATAGTTTGTTCCTAGATGTTTTGTGTGTTTATTGGAAAAGGGGATATTCATGTCATTACCATCATATCCATGTCACTAACAAGGCCTTGTTACTCTTTTTTAAATAATTAAAAACAAATATCTTGGGGGTTTGTTCCCTCATTAATTATATGGGTCATTGGAGGAAGAGAGGTGATGAATCAGACATATATCCCCTATTTATTCCACTCATTGATCCCCCAGGGCAGGGAATGGTTCTATGTATGATACTATGTTGATTTAATGAAAGATTACCTTGTAACATTTGTTTTTGGTTTCCACATCAAATACCACTAAATTATAGTGAATTTTGATTAGGATTTCTAGGTTTATTAAATTATATCCAATTGGAATCATGGGGAATAATGAAATAATATTGTCGCTTGTGTAGATGAGGTCCTATGTGGAAGAGTGCCTGGTATTCTAGGTATTTTCATATCTAAGGTGATTCCCGAGGATATTTCTAATAAAAATACTCATTGGATTAAATTGGATAATTAATTATATGTTATAAATGGAATTATATAGGTTCATTAGTGTACGTATTGTATTTAATTAGGTAAGGAAAATCATCATCAAAGCGATGTGGAGCATGATGGGGACATGAACTCCCAATTCAAGGTAGTTGGTCAATTTAGTTCATTCCTATATACATTTTTCATTTTTTTTATCTTGTATTTTTAATTTATAAGGGTATTAGATCAAATGGATTGTGACTTAGAGTATCCAATAGAGTTGGGGAACAATTTTGGGACATATATTCATTGTATAACTAGTTCTTAAAACACTAGTGGAATTGGGATCACATAACGACTATGTTTCCAAGGGAGGATGTAGCACACCAACCCCTATAGCTTGTGTGGGTGCATTACCTTATCACATTGGAATGATTAAAATTAATAAAATACCAAATTATCATTCAATTTAGTAGTCTTAGAGAAACTAAATAGATACGTGGATCCCATTTTATATTAGGAAAATAAAAAAACATAGTACATATTAAGAGATAATAAATTTCATCCATAAAAACTCAATAGATGATCCCTTATTCATAACCAATTGAAGGAAAAAAATGATAGCGTTGAGATAAAATTCTCAGTAAGGGTTACATATAGTTTAATCATGAATCAATAATATGTGAATCATAATCTATTTTACATAATCAAATTGGAGTAGTGAATAAATGAAAAAACACAAACCATAAACAATCTATGAATGACACTACAATTGTAGATTTGTTTCATATAGAAAACCTCAGGGAAAGTTATAACTATTCAAAGAATAAAGATAATGATTATTATTTTGAATCCATGTTTCTGGGACATGAATCATAACATCATCCAGAAAATTTAATTATGTGGGTTGACACCCATCTGATTCTATTTTAGAAAGAAACTCGAAGGGTTTTTTGCAACCTCTTTTGTCTCCTGAGACCTTTTAATGCATCAAGTGGAAATAGAAAGACCCTAGTATAACTTCATGTCCTAAAAATTCTTTATAAAATGATTTTATACAAGAAATATATGCCTTTTCATTATCTATATTTATTATTGGATATAGACTCATCATAGCATTCAAAATAATCACCATATATAAAATGGTAATGGCTTAGAAAATAATCATATCCATGAATCAAGAATATGGATATATAATATAATTAAAATTTCAAATGAAAAATTATATCAAAGTGGATGTATATACAACACATACGAATGATTAGGTTCACAATACAAACTAAATCTCAACGAAATCAAAATTGAAATAATTTCCCTTACCACATTTTAATCAGTCAAATCATATAACCAAAAATTAATAATCATCAAATGAATTATTGAATACCATGAATATAAACAGAATAATTATATTATATATAAAAATTGAGTACAAAAACACCACATATAAGAATTATATTTTTTATAATAGAATTACCTCAGAAAAAAGTGATATTAGAAACCCCATACCATAAGCCGGAATGTGTTCAACACCTGATCATAATGACATAAATAATCAAATTAGATTCATTACATAATAATTATTGAATATATATACATGTAATTTATTTATTATATCTTCATTAAGATCATTTATGTATTTTTATATTGGTAATAAATTCAATTTCTTCATTTGGGAGTGCACATTTTCTTAGTTTTCATGATCATCTTCATTGTATAAGAGTATGGATGTACATGTAAAATTGAAATTGAAAACCAGAATTGAAGTTATGAGTTGTCAATGATCATATATATGTTTAAATTATCATATAAATCCATTGATTGATTCGGTATATGTTGAATAATTATATAAAATTTTAATGATAAATGAATAGATTATTTTGCTGGGCTTTCGATCACCACAAAATCATTTTGTTTTATAAATAAATACCATGGTTAAAAAATTATTCAACATAATTAAATATGATATTATTAAATATATTTTTATATTGATCAACCATAAAAATTGTTTCATGACCAAAATTTAAGGTGATGATATAAATTGAAAACACTCCGTCCATGAAAGTGATAAATTAACAAATCTCATATGGTGTATTAATTTTTTGTATAAGAGAGGGGGGAAGGTAGATGGTGATGAAATATTCCGTTATTCTACCAAAACTCAATAACAATTAAGTTACTTATATTATCACAGAATTTGTATGTTGGGAGGTGAGGAGATAGAAACAAAAGTATAGAACTAGTAATAGACATTGAAAGGAAATAGAAGATAGGTTAAACTCTTATATACTCCTTGAGAATCACTTTAATGCATTTTTAAAATTCAAAGAGAACATATTGTATTGGTCATCAGGGGAGGTCTTGGAAGTGTATTTGGTAGATATTATAAATGGATTAAATCGTGAGTGGTCTGATAGGAAGAGGGGGTGAGGGTGGTTTATAAAGTAGAGGAGAGGGGGTTTCGATTATTTTAATCATTGGTTTATTGTTTTACCTAAATACTATGAATAATATTTATTATTGAGACTAAATATATTAATTAGTGTAGGTAAACCCAAAACAAGTGTGATTACCTTAGCAGGACATCATTCATGACTCAATAAATCATGTATTTAGCATTTATCATAAATTAGTTTATTTTACTGTTCACCAAAAATTCAAGTATTTCATAAAAATCCAAAAAGTTCACCCTAACCATTTTTCAGAATGTAGAATCCAAAAATGATCTAATGTTTATAGAAATAATTTTCTAAATATGAGAAATTTAATTTTTTTTTAAAATTCATCATTTAATCGAAAAATATAATTAAAAAAAATTATAACCGGTTTTATTTCACATTAAAAAGTTAACTAAGGACTCATTTTATAAACATAAAAATCATAGTCAATGAAATTTTTTTTATGAATTCATTTTATAAAAATGAACTATATTTTAAATCATTTTATTAATTATAATATTTTAATTAAGAATTTATTACTCATAAAAATAGAAACACAAAATTAAAATAATTACCATTATTTATAATGTTCCCAAATTTTATTTATACAGTCATGGGTTAGGTTTCCCTTCAAAATGGTCATATTTCATTCATTAAGGGTAAAATTATTATTCATAAGGGTATGTTACTATTCATAAGTGTGTGTTAAAATTCATCAGAGTATCTAGATAGGGATGTATTCTCACGGATGACCCACATAGGCTCCACCTTAACAAAAATCTTATATGTCACTCTGTGATTATACACAAAGTCTATCATAAGGTTATGTTCCCTATGTTATGTTTCCTAAATCTAGCTCTTATGGTTTATACTAAGCATTATATGATACCAATTATAACACCCCGACCCCTATATCCAAGAGCTAGTGCATTACATTATTACATTGTCATGGATACAAGGAATCAAATCCAAAAGAATATATTGTTTTATAAGTCTTCAAGAAACTAGATACATGCATTTTTAACTTTTTACATTGGAAAAAATAAAAACAAACATAATACATTACAAGTTCTAATAAACTACATCCATGAAAACACAATAAATAATCCCTTCGACATAACATGTGGAAGGAAAAGAAATGAAATAGGTGATCTCAAATGCACAGTAAGTGTTACATATATTAAAGAATCATGAATAGGTAATAAGTGAATGATAAATAATTTTATAAAATCATTATAGAATGGTAAATAAATTAAGAACACACTCTATCAATATATGAGGAATGAAAAGGCATCCATAGATTGTGTCATAGTGAAAACCTCTATGAAAGTAATGACTATTAAATGAATAAATGAAAATTATTATTATTTTGATATCTTGTATATGATACATGCACCATAAATCTTTCAAAAGGGTTTATGTCTGTAGGTAGATACCCATTTGATTATATTTTGGAAACAAACTAAGGGTTTTGTCATCAACTATTTGGACTCATGAGACACATCGATGCATGAGGGGTATAGTGCACCTTCCACGTCCCTGAATTCCCATTGAATTATTTATACAATGATTTAAAAAAGGAACCGCAGGTCTTTTCAATGTCCATATGGATTAGAGGATATAGATTCATCCTATCACTAAAAATAAGCACCGTATTTAAAATGATATATGACATAGGGAATAATCTTGTCCAAAAAGAAACAAATATGAATATATAATATATTTACAATTTCAGTTGAAAAATGATCTCAAATTGGAATTATACACACTAAATAAGTATCATTAGGTGCACAATATATTCTAAATTTAAATGAAATGTATGCTGAGACAATGTCCCTTACCACATTCCAATCAATCGAATCATATGAAAAACAATTATTAACAATCAAATGAATTTTTGAATACCATGAATATAAATAGAATCATTATATTATATATCAAATGGATGTACACATATGCCATATATAATAACTAATTTCTAAATAATGGAAATATCATTGAAATAAATGTGATACAAGAAAACCCTTACCTAATGCCCAAATGTATTATACACATCATTTTAATATCCGGAATAAACAAAAATAGATTCATTAATTATGATTTACATAGACATATAAACATTTAATTTATTTATTATATATTCATTATTTTCATTTATGGACTTTTAGATGGGTAATAGATTCAATTTTATCATTTCGGATTGGTTGTTTTTTTGTTTTCATGATCATTTTTCTTGTATAAGAATATGGAAGATCGTGTAAAATAGAAATTCATAACCTTAATTGAAATTATTAATTTTAATTGATCATCATGATGTTCAAATGATCATATAAATCCTTTGGCTATCTTTTAATAGGACGAATCTTAATATAAAATTTCAATGATAAACACTAGGATTATTTAGATGGGTTTTCAACCACCACGAACTCATTTTGTTTTATGATTAAATAAAAAATGTAAAAAATGATTCCATTATATAAAATACTATATATTACATATATAATGATGTTGTTAAACAAAAAAAATGGTTTCATTACAATAATTGGACATGGTAATAGAAATTGAAAACCTGTCATCCTTGAATGTAATAAATTAATACGTCAAGGATGGATTTTTTCATTTTTAGTATAAGAGGAGGGGGGAAAGAGATAAGATGATCAAATATTACATTAGCATAATAAAATTCCAATACATGGACAGGTTTGATATTATTATTGAATTTTCATGTTGGGATGTGAGTTGATAGAAACAAAAGAAAGGAACCTGTAAAACATGTGGAAAGTTTAAGGATGTGAGGTTTACCTCTGAAGTACTCCTCCTTGAGAATCACCTTATGGCCTTTTTTCATTCTATTGAGACCATTAGGCCTTGGACTTGGGGGATTTTCTTGGGAAGTGTATTTGTATTAACATAGTTAAGGATCAGTGAAAGAGCTTTGTGACAGGAAGAGGGGGTGATGGGCGTTATATAATGTAGAGGAGAGGATGGTTTTTGCTTAATTTTAACCCTTAGTTTATTATTTTTTCACAAAACTATGATTAATATTTATTATTGTTACTAAAAATAGTAATTAGTGGATGTGAACTCAATCAAATGGTGCTTACCTCAGCATGAAATCATCAATGACTCAATAAATCAATTATTTAGAATTTAACATAAATTATCATATTTTATTATTCAAAAATATTCTAGTATTTCATAAAAATACCAAAAATTAACTCTAACCATTATTGATTGATACAATGAAAAAATTTACTCTATTTTATGAAAATAATTTTTTAAATATGTTATATTTCATTTTGAATTAAAATAATCATTCAATCGAAAAATAACAATATAAAAATAACAACTGATTTTATATCACTTTGAAATGTTAATTAAGGTCACATTAAATTATCCTAAACATAAAATGGATTGATAATATTGATTTATGAATAAATTTTATGAAAATTAACTATCTTTAAAATCATTTTATTAATTATAATATTATAGTTAATGTTTTTTACTCAAAAAATTCCAACACTTCATTCAAATATTAACATTCATTTATAAGGTTCTCAAGGATTAGTTATACACTCACGAGTAAGGTTATGATTATTAAGGTTCATATTACTATTCATAAGTGTATCATTATAATTCATAAGGTTATGTTACTATTCGTAATTTTAAGTTATTATTCGTAAGGGTATGTTATTATTCAACAGAAAAATTAATTTAATTCTTGAAGACTCCAAATTGCACCCTGATCTCAACTATGTGTGTCTGTTTTTTGAAATTCAAATCACAGAAGGGGAAACTTTTATTTAACTACTAGGTTATAACTATCTCTTATAACCACATTTTTTTTCAAAATTATTGATTTCTACATGAAATATAAACTAGCTAATGAATTACATGTATTTAAGAGGAAACATGGCATAAAATATTATGGTGTCATAGATGAGGATGCCAGTTTATATAATTTTATGCCTCAAGTAGGTTTTCATATTTGTGATGAAGCTTGTGTAGAACATGATTGTATCCATATGGTTTTTAAGGAAACTGCAATAGGCTTATGCAAAGTGATAAGGGTGATATGGTTGTATGAATAGATTTTTGTGAGGACAATCCACTAAGGGACGATTGAATATTGGAATGTTGTATAAATGGGATGATTACTCAATGATTATGTTTGGTAAAATAGAGATGTATTACACCACATAATTTTTTTATATATTTATCAAGATATAGATGTAATATGGGACCCATGTGAGGGTAATGCAGTAAAAAATCGAGGAGGATATATACTGATGCCATAATATATTTGTTAATGTGATACTATGTATTATGATATCATTATGGGGTGAATAATTTGAAATGTAATTGACCATAAAATACCAAAATACTTTTGAAATACCATAGTGTATTCCCTAGTATGTGAGTGGAGATGTAATTCAATTTTTATTTCGAGACATGTGTCTATGTTTGAGTGATTAGATCTGTCACGACCCACCTTCACCAAAAGGAGGGAAGGGTCAGTAGATTTCCAGGCCCTTCCTTCTTTAAGTTGAAAGAGAGATAATGACCCCCGAAACCCGCCTTCAATAGGTCCCGGAGTGGCGACTAGCACCAAGGGTATAGAAATTTCTCACAAATGGAAGGCATTACCCTTTTACTTTATAGGATCGTGAGATAAGGAGAATAAAAACCCAACAACACCAAGGTAGAAATGAAAGTAAAGCCAAAAGTAAACCATTCCCACATGAATGTTTCAAAAGTATAATCCACAAATTGCAAAAGGTGACTACAAGGTAAGTACCAAAGAGGAAAAGAAATACAGCAACTGCAACTGCTCCAATGGTCCGAGCTAGTAAGGTCCTGCGTGACCCCTGAAGTCCTCCTGGAAACCTGAAAGCAGATTTATATACGTAGAGTGAGCATAAAAGTACACTCAGTAGGTAAAACCAATGACTCTCGTGCACAAGTGGGGGGAACGTACTAAAGTCCCGTGAGAAAAGGAGTAAACCAAACACCTATCAAGGTAAACTATCCACCCCAGGCCTCACCAAGGCACACTCCCCAAATGACGCAAGTCAAGTAATATATATATATAATAAGAGGAAATCAATGTATGGGTACCCCGCGCCACTTTCCCACTGTTTATTGAGACATCCTACGCATCGGACTAATCCCGCCATTCTCACCGCAGTCCCACTGCCACACCCACCCGCACACACCTGGGCCACAACCACACGCAGTCCCATTGCCGAAATCCCGCCCGCACACACCTGGGCCTCAACCGCACCCAGTCCCACTGCTGAATCCCACCCACACACACCTGGGCCACAACTGTCACATGTAACCATGCCTGCAAACACCTAGGCCAGAACAACCACCATGCCCAAAGACACCTGGGCTAAAGGATCCACTGCCACGCCTGAAGACACCTGGGCCTCATCCCGAAGATGCTTGGGAAACCACATGCCGCACACACCTAGCCAACCACCACACTACCCCGCCCGAAGTTTCTTGGGCTAATAATGGACCTCATGCCATCACAGCCTGCCCGAAGATACTTGGGCTATCCGGGAAAGGGAGCAGAAAAGGAGCTAATAACCAGCCACTAAGAATAGTGTTGGAAAAAACACCCTCCCCCATGAAATGGGGGTGTTCGGCACTAAGTGGTCAACTTGGGTGGGGCGCGAATAAGAAACACAAAGCTACATGTATATATATATAGGTAACACGCACTCTCCCAAGCTAGGTTTTTCTTCAGACAGCCTACTGATCACAACAGCACTCAAGTCCGAGTCACGACTCACGCTAACAACCCATTTGACCCCTTTCTTATTTCATGTTCAGTAATAATTTTTATGTTTAATCACTACTGGGCAGCTAGTAAGCATAGGAATAAGTCCAATAAAGTAAACAGTCAAACATCAACCAAAACACCCACACCCGGTTCTCAATAACAGAGGATTCCACCCCAATTCGTGATATAAACAAGTATCCACCCGATCTTAAAACTCACAACCACCGAATCCATATCAACAGGAGATCCCGTCCCCCAAATTCACACAACCACCGAGAGTATAAAAGAACAGGGGATCCCATCCCCTCCCATATTTCCAGCAATCGGCCCGAAAGGAAAACAACCAACTACCACCACCAACATAAGCCGGGCCTTGCCGGTATTTTCATATTTAAACGACTTAACACACTCCATGATTTCAAATTCCGTGTGTTCTAACTGGGAGTTATCATAGAAGGGTTGATCCTGGTGCTTTCAATTTATTCATCTGGATATACGTGATTAAGCAATTCACTTTTAACAGTAGGATTTTACAACCACAAACAACACATTTAAAACATCAGCACAGTTCATTAGTGCACAAACAACGACCACCAACGGCCTCGATTTTTAGGATGCATAAGCCAGTACAACTCAACAATATGTTCATAGAAGAACAGTATCAAAAAAATATAAGACAGCATCAACAATCACAGCCCCCCCCCCCCTCTTTCTTTATAGAATTCGTTCATTATCTTTATTAAGTTCGGTCCAACCAGTTCTACAGAAACAAAAGCACGCCCACCCCACATGATACATAAAAGAGAGAGGCGAAGGAGAAATTCCCTACATGTTGATAGATGATTGACGTTTAGGCCGGGGGCACGGAACTTTATGGATAACGATGCGGCACGCCCGATGCACCAGAAGCTGTTAGTGAAAAGCCACGATCAAGGAAAGGAGAAACCACAGCTAACCCTTAGTTTATAAGAGCCGAGGATGGTTGAGGTGAAAACGCGAAACCGCGTAAGGCGTGGGGGTCGTGGGATGACCACGTAGCTCCACTCTTCACAAAAAGGGGGTCGGGTGGTTTAAGCCGACTCATGAATTGATTAAGTATTTAATTAAAACTCTTATGCGCGTCACGGGTCTTAAAAACACGCTTAAACGAGTTAGAATAGGGTTTAGAACCCTATTTGCGCAATGAAGCGCTACTGGAAACAACTTGACAAGGCCGGGTGATGTCGATCAGTCTCACCGATCGGTCGCGCCGATTGGTCTCATCGATCGGTCTCACCGATCGGTCTCGCCAATCGGTCTCCTCGGTCGGTCTCACCGAGACTCCACTCCTTTAGAACCCGGATTTTGGAAAAGGGAAGGACCAAGAGAGTCTGGGTCATCACATCAGATACCTCTCAAACTATTCTCATCCTCGAGAATTTAAACAACCCAGATGGGAAGGGCGGGTCTGAACAACCACCCCGAAAGATACCTCTCAAGAGTGAACCTCATCGTTAACTAAGAACACCTTCATGTCACGAACCGAGCAACATACCATGCCAAACTTCCCGGGCATGTGGGTTGGGGAGTCTCCTCCCCCATGTCATGATATTATCCACTTTGGGTGGCACTGACTCACCCACATGGGTTTAATCGCATCCACCTTAATGCGTCTCGATTAGGGGTCGGGTTCTCTCCTTCCCCATAGCCGGGGATTTTCACACACAAGAAGAGGAAGAAAACGAGTACATTTCATAGTCAAAAGACAAAAAGTTCTATCACAACAGGTACAACAAGTAACAAAACACAAAACAACTATGGGTACTGGGTACGCATCTGTGCTTCCCTCTCCCACATACTCTCCTCAAGCCCACCATGTCTCCACAACACATGAACCAAGGGGATGGTTCGCCCGCGAAGCACCTTTTCTTTGCGATCCTCGATCACCACTGGTCTCTCCACAAAGGTCACGTCTTCATTGATTTCCAGCATACCCCAATCAAGGACGTGTGATTCTTTGTGCACATACCGACGGAGCTGGGACACATGAAAGACATCATGTATCCTTAGTAGCGGCGGTGGCAACGCTAGCTGGTAAGCCACTTCACCGACCGGCCGCAAAACATGGAAGGGTCCGATGAATCTGGGAGAAATCTTACTCCCTTTGTCGAACCTCCGCTGCCCACGCCGAGGGGAGACCTTTAAGAACACGTGGTCCCAAACCTCAAACTCCAAGGGCCTCCTTCTGGCATCAGCATACGACTTCTGTCAGTCCTGGGCCGCCTTCATCCTTTCCCGTATGAGTTGAACCTTCTCTATCGTGTTCTGTACCACCTCCGGACCAAGGATTCCTACCTCTCCTACTTCGGTCCAACACACAGGCGAACGGCATGGCCTCCCGTACAAAGCTTCAAACGGGGCCATGCCAATGGTAGAGTGGTAGGTATTATAGTAGGAAAACTCTACTAGAGGCAAGTGTTGCACCCATGATCCTCCTGAGTCCAGAACACATGCTCGTAGCATATCCTCCAAGGTCTGGATGGTGCGCTCTGTTTGTCCATCTGTCTGGGGATGGAAAGCTGTGCTAAGGTGTAACTGGGTGCCAAACGCATGTTGCAATACTCTCCAGACTCACGAGGTAAACCGTGCATCCCTATCCGAGACTATAGACCTCAGAACTCTATGCAACCGCACCACCTCCTCCACATACTTTCGTGCCAAAGAGTACACAACACTCGACACCCTGATCGCCAGAAAGTGTGCCGATTTTTTCAACCTATCCACTACCACCCAGATGGAATTTTACACTCCTTAGACCTTGGGTAGTCCCGTGACGAAATACGTCGACATGTCATCCCACTTCCACTCGGGGAGATCTAGGGGTTGTAGTAGGCCTCCTCGAACTCGGTGTTCAGCCTTCACTTACTGACACACTAAGCACTTGGCCACAAACTCTGCCACCACTCGCTTAACTTCGGGCCGTCAAAACTACCTCTTCAAACCCTGGTACATCTTGGAAACTCCTGGGTGTACCGCCAGGGGTGAGTTGTGGAACTCACTGAGAACCTTGTCGTGCATCACCTCCGGGACAAACAACAATTTCTGGAAGAGCATCCGGTTCTGACCATCCTCTGTCCAACCTTCCGGAGCATTACCCTAGTCAACTTGGTCACGCATCACTTCACACTCTAGGTCTCCCCACTGAGACTCCTCCAATTGCTGAAACACGGATGAGTGCACTGTCATCTGATATAGGCTGCCTCTGCCGCTATCCATCTTCACATCCCGGTGTAAGGCGGCCAACTCCTCCATTGCCTTCCAGGCGTCCGCTGACTCTCGGACTACATCCTTCTGCGTCCTCCAGCTCAAGGCATCAGCCACCACATTGCCCATGCCCTCAGTATAAGAGATCTCAAAGTCTTAATCCTGGAGGAACTCCACCCATCTCCGCTGTCGCAAGTTTAATTCCCACTGGGAGGAGATATACCTCAATCTTTTGTGATCCGTGAACACTACAAAGCGTTCCCCAATGAGGTAGTTCTGCTATATCATTAGCGCAAAAACGACCGCTTCAAGCTCCAGGTCATGGGTGGCGTAATTATGCTCATGGGAATGCATCTTCCTGGACCCATAAGAGATCACCACTTTTCGCTGCATCAACACGCATCCCATGCCCTGTCCTGAAGCATCACAGAAGACCTCATAAGCCACCCCTTATTCTGGTAATCTCAGCACTGGGGCACTGACCAACTTCTCCTTCAGATAGCTGAAGGCTGACTGGCACTGCTCACTGCATACGAAAGCCTAGTCCTTCTTGGTCAAAGCCGTCAAAGGGGCTGCTACTCAGGAGGAGTTGTGTAAGAATCTCCGGTATTAACCCTCCATCCCAAGGAAACTTTAGACTTCTTCCAAATTCTTGGGTGCTTCCCAAGAAACAACTGCCTCAACCTTTGATGGGTCCACTGCTACCCCCTACTCGGACACCATGTGCCCGAGGAAGTGCACTTCTCGTGTCCAGAACTTGCATTTTGACAACTTCCCATAGAGATGGTGCTATCGGAGGACCTCCAAAACTGTCCCCAGGTCCTCTGCATGGTCCTTCTCTGATATTGAGTAGACCAGGATATCGTCGATGAACACAACCACGAACCGATCCAGGTACTCCCGGAATATGGAGTTCATAAGCCCCATGAACACAGCCGGGGAGTTCGTAGCACCGAAGGGCATGACTACGAACTCGAAGTTTCCATACCTGCACCTGAATGTTGTCTTCGGGATGTCGCTCTCTTTCACCCTCAGCTGGTGGTACCCAGACCGCAGTTCGATCTTTGAGAACCATCCTGCCCCTTTCAGCTGGTTGAAAAGATCATCTATCCTTGGAAGAGGGTAGAGATTCTTGATCGTCACCTGATTCAGCCTCCTGTAGTCTATGCACAACCTAAGACCACCATCTTCCTTCTTTGCGAACAAGACCGGAGCACCCCACGGTGACGCACTCGGACGAACATAACCCCTCTTCATCAGATCGTCAATCTGTATCCGCAACTCCCGTAGCTCCGAAGGTGCCATCCGGTAAGGATCCATCGAGATTGGACGACCGCCGGGCTGCAGGTCTATCCCGAACTCGATATCACGTCGAGGGGGTAGAATCGTCACCTCCTCAGGAAAGATGTAAATAAAATCATGGACGATCTCTGGCACTTCCACCATTTCAGCATCTAAAGATTCCACTGTCAGCTCGGTCAACAAGGATAGGAGAGGTTCCTCTCTCCTGTTTCCCTTCGGACTGCTCCGCTCGCCGGTGAAGGTAACACGCCGACTGTCCAAGTCTGAGAAAACCACCCTTCTTCAAAAACAGTCGATGACGGTGCACACAGAAAATAGTCAGTCGATGCCTAGGATGACATCGTATGGCTGAATCTGTAGCATAAGAAGATCCCTAACAGACTGATGTGGCCCTAACATCAGTCTACATCCCTGACAAACGAACAACAAGTCATTCTGACCTCCGACTGGTGTGCTCAACACTAGGGGAACTGGAAGTCTCTCGGCATCTATACCCAAGGCACGGGCTAGACTGGGTGCAACAAAGGAGTGAGAAGCTCCGGTATCGAACAAAGCATAAGAAAGAGTGCTAAACAGACTGATCGTACCTCGAAAAACCTCTGTGCCTGCTAAAACTGCTGCCTCTGCAGCGTGCAACTGTCCACGCCCAGCTCCCCTGCCCCTCTGCTGTCGACCACCTCCCCGGCCATACCCTAGTCGAGGTCCCTATGGAGCGCCCTGAGGTCGGCCTCCTCCCCCTACGTCTGTCCTCGGAGGAGCGGGAGCTCGCTGCCCCTACTGCTGCTACTGGAAAGGTCTGGCTAGAAGCTTCTGCTGGGGCGGGTGCTGGGGATGACTTCCGCTGCTGTACTGCACTCGGTCGGGGCACTGACTCCGGAGATGCCCAAGGCTCCCACAGATGAAGCACTGCGGTCCCGGTCCCGAAGGAAAAGGGCGAGGGTCGGGGGGATCGAACTGAAACTACTGCATCCTTCTCCCTGCGGGTCGGAACCTGGAGGGTCCTGACGCTGGAGGCCTGGTGCTGACGGCCTTCCCCTTCGATGGTCCCAGCTGGATCCCCTCTCGCGACACTCCCCCTAGAGCATGCATCCTCTCCACCACTTCGACCTTCTTCTGGACCTCCAAGTACATCGGAAGGGTAATGGGGGTAACAGCATACTAGAGGGAGGGTCGGAGTGCCTCCTCTAAACGTCTTGCCTGAGACTCCTCGACGGGAAAGAGGTCCGGAGAAAAATGTAGGAGGTCCTTGAACTTGATCCCTAGCTCCCTCACAGACATACTCCCCTGCTGGAGGTAGAGTAGTTCCTGCCTCTTTTCTGCCTTCATCGTCGAGGAGAGGAATTCCGCCCGGAACTCCCTATCGAAATCCATCCAAGCCACCTCAGACTCTCTACTCCCCCAGGTAAAGCATCCACCACTGACGTGCTGCTCCCCGTATCTGGCTGACGGCCAGAGGAACCCAGTACTCGGTCGGGGCACGAATCAGGCCGAAGGCTATAACTAGCTCCTCTAGCCAGCCTTCCGTCTTCATATCGGAGGTTCTTCCCTCATACTTCTCGAGGGCCTGTCGCTGGAAGGCTCGAAGAGTCTTCTACCACTGGTCGTCCTCTTCTTCTCGATCATCTCTCTTCCGATCGGCCAAAGTAGTCTCCGGGGCCTCGATCGCCTGTACCACACGGGGTCGCCTTCCATGTGCCATAGCTTCAAGGTAAACAAGGAATGCCTAAGCCCAAGTAGTGCAGAATATCGTTCTTAAAATTTCTTAAAATTTAATTTATTCTTAATTCCCAAGACATCCCAGAAACACAAGAACACAAGTCATTATGATGCATGTACCTTTCCTAGGGTCTCTACCCAGCAATCAATGTGGCCTCACTTGGTCTTTCGGTAGGTCCAGATTCCTTTTATCGGATCACGGGGGGCCCTAAAATCTCGTGTCCTAGCCGGTCTTCCATGGCCTAATTCACGCGCCAAGGTCACCCAACAATGTTTCCTTACCATCCCATGCAATCCTCACTATGCCTAACTCCAGACTCCATCCTATCTCTCAACCATAACCTCTGATACCATTCTGTCATGACTCGCCTTCACCAAAAGGAGGGACGGGTCAGCAGATTACCAGGCCCTTCATTCTTTAAGTTGAAGGAGAGATAATGACCCCCGATACCCACCTTCAATAGGTCCCGGAGTGGCAACAAGCACCAAAGGTATAGAAATTTCTCACAAATGGAAGGAATTACCCTTTTTACTTTATAGGATCGAGAGATAAGGAGAAGAAAAACCCAACAACACCAAGGTAGAAAGAAAAGTAAAGCCAAAATTAAACCATTCCCACATGCATGTTTCAAAAGTAAAAGCCACAAAGTGAAAAAGGCAACTACAAGGTAAGTACCAAAGAGGAAAAGAAAAACAGGAACTGCAACTGCTCCAAAGGTCCGAGCTAGTAAGGTCCTGTGTGATCCCCGATGTCCTCCTAGAAACCTGCAAGCAGTTTTATATACGTAGGGTGATCATACAAGTACACTCATTAGGGAAAACCAAAGACTCTCGTGCACAAGTGGGGGAACGTACTAAAGTCCCGTGAGAAAAGGAGTAAACCAAACACCTAACAAGGTAAACTATCCACCCCAGGCCTCACCAAGGAACACTCCCCAAATAACGCAAGTCAAGTAATATATATATATAATAAGATCACATCGATGTTTGGGTACCCCGCGCCACTTTCCCACTGGTTATTGAGACATCCTATGCATCGGACCAAACCCGCCATTCTCACCGCAGTCCCACTGCCACACCCGCCTGCACACACCTGGGCCACAACCACATGCAGTCCCACTACCGAAATCCCACCCGCACACACCTGGGCGTCAACCGCACACAGTCCCACTGCTGAATCCTGCCCGCACACACCTGGGCCACAACTGTCAAATATAACCATGCCTGCAAACACCTAGGCCAGAACAACCACCACGCCCGAAGCCACCTGGGCTAAAGGATCCACTGCCACGCCCGAAGACACCTGGGCCTCATCCCGAAGATGCTTGGGAAACCACCTGCCGCACACACCTGGCCAACCACCACATTACCCCGCCCGAAGGTTCTTGGGCTAATAATGGACCTCAGGCCATCACAGCCTGCCTGAAGATACTTGGGCTATCTGGGAGAGAGAGAAGAAAATGAGCTAATAACCAACCACTAAGAATAGTGTTGGAAAAAATACCCTCCCCCATTAAATGGGGGTGTTCGGAACTAAGTGCTCAACTTGGGTGGGCGCGAATAAGAAACAAAAAGTTACAAGTATATATATATATAGGTAAAAAGAACTCACCCAATCTAGGCTTTTCTTCAAACAGCCTACAGATCACAACAGCACTCAAGTCCGAGTCACGACTCACGCTAACAACCCATTTTTCCCCTTTCTTATTTCACGTTCAGTAATAATGTTTATGTTTAAGCACTACTGGGCAGCTAGTAGGCATATGCATAAGTCCAGGAAGGTAAACAGTCAAACATCAACCAAAACGCCCACACCCGGTTCTCAATAACAGAGGATTCCACCCCAATTCGTGATATAAACAAGTATCCACCCGGTCATAAAAATCACAACCACCGAATCCATATCAATAGAATATCCCATCCCCCAAATTCACACAACCACCGAGAGTATAAAAGAACAGGGGATCCCATCCCCTCCCATATTTCCAGGACTCGGCCCGAAAAGAAAACAACCAACTACCACCACCAACACAAGCCGGGCCTTGCCGGTATTTTCAGATTTAAACGACTTAACACACTCCATGATTTCAAATTCCGTGTGTTCTAACTGGGAGTTATCACATAAGGGTTGATCCTAGTGCTTTCAATTTATTCAGCTGGATATACGTGATTAACCAATTCACTTTTAATAGCATGAGTTTAAAACCACAAACAAGCCATTTAAAACATCAGCAGGGTTCATTAGTGCACAAACAACGACCACCAACGGCATCGATTTTCAGGAGGCATAATCCAGCACAACTCAACAAGATGGTCATAGAAGAACAGCATCAAAAAAATATAAGACAGTATCAACAATCACAGCCCCCCCCCCTCTTTCTTTATAGAATTCATTCATTATATTTATTAAGTTCGGTCCAACCAGTTCTACAGAAACAAAAGCACGCCCACCCCGCATGATACATAAAATAGAGAGGCAAAGGAGAAATTCCCTACTTGTTAATAGATGATCGACGTTTAGGCCGGGGGCACGGAACTTTACGGATAACGATGCGGCGCACCCGATGCACCAAAAGCTGTTTGTGAAAAGCCACGATCAAGGAAAGGAGAAACCACGGCTAACCCTTAGTTTATAAGAGTCGAGGACGGTTGAGGTGAAAACACGAAACCGCGTAAGGCGCGAGGGTTGTGGGTTGACCACACGGCTCCACTCGTCACAAAAAGGGGGTCGGGTGGTTTAAGCTGACTCATGAATTGATTAAGTATTTAATTAAAACTCTAATGCGCGTTACGGGTCTTAAAAATACGCTTAAACGAGTCAGAATAGGGTTTAGAACCCTATTTGCGCAAAGAAGCGCTATTGGAAACAACTTGACAAGGTCGGGTGACACCGATCGGTCTCACCGATCAGTCTAACTGATCCATCTCTCTGATCGGTCTCGCTGATCGGTCTCACTGATCGGTCTCCCCGATCGGTCTCACTGATCGGTCTCAACGATCGGTCTCACCGATCAGTCTCACTGAGACGCCACTCCTTTAGATCCTGGATTTTGGAAAAGGGAAGGACCAAGAGATTCTGGGTCATCACAAGATCCATATGTAACGAAAATGGGTTTTATAATGCGTAGTGTGCCTAAATTATTGTAAAATTTAATTATGTCAGGTTACACATCTAGTGGGGGTGTGGGATCATTTATTTTGGCTTCACTATGAGTTTGCTGGTGCTTTCTAGGCTACCATGGGGGAGAAGTTTTCCACATTTTCCTTGATGTTTGGGAAATAATTTTGGTGAAATCCTTATATTTATACCACTTTAGATTTAAATTGAGTGAGATCGTGTTTCTAAGGGCGTTTCCTTGAGTGAGAGGGATTATTTCAAGATAGTTGACCACGCAAATTAATATGGATGGGGTCCTAATATGACATGATTAATAAATGATGGACTCTACCTTGTGTGATAATAAAATAGGTTTGGTTTTTACAAAATGCGTTACCATATTCCATCGGGTTGTGGGTTGATATATTTAAAGACACTTATAATTTGTCTACAGGTATGATATGATAATTGGTTTGGTTCGATAAGGGTATGATATGATACTAGCATATAATTGAAGCATATATGATCAGGTGTGTTGATAGACTGGTTAGAACATGATGGACAGATGTTGGTGGAGTTGGGTTAATATGGTCAAATAATGACATATGATTCACTTGGGTGATATACTTAATTTCCATAACGAATATATGCTTCCAATGTTGTATATTGTGTGAATGTGTAGAGAACATAATAAGACGTTTTTCTCACACCTTTCATAAGAACCTTGTTGTGTTTGTAGGCTATAAGTTTATTTTCAAGTTAGTGCATAGGATATTCAGTGGATTGGGATGGGGTATCTTCAATGGTATTTAGATACTTGGATATTTATTCCATGTGATAAAAATTAGGTATATTTTTTTATTGTTTTTTTTAAATGTGATCTTCCTAGAATATGATTTGTTATTATATTCATCTATGATGGTGGGTTTATATGACAACATCAAAAGAAATTATATTATTATAATTTTTTTATAAATACTCTAATGTTCATGATATATTCTTATTTCTTATTTTTTCTACTATATGAATATTATTTGAGGAAATAGAATCTTTATGGAATGTAGGTCTAATGCCTCTAATCAGTATCCTTTGGTGTATGGAGAGGATCTCTTGATGTAATTATTTTTTTCATGTAGGGGAAGTTTTCAGTGGCCACCATTCTAGTGAACAGATTTCTTTATAATTGGAATTATATAATAATATTTGGAAAACATAGAAAGATGACATAATGGGTAATAAAATCAAATGTCATAGAAAACAAAGCTTTGTGAAACCATAGTACAAATAAGGAGGAAAATATGTTGGCATCCACAAAAATTGAATATCATGAAGAATTATATATAAGATGTAGAAGAAATAATCACAGGAAAGATGAGTGTTAGTTTAAAATTACAAATCATAAAATATGTATATTTTTATAGTGGAGACCTGAAAAGATAAATAAATATGAATTTTGGAATGTTGGGAAGTCTTCCTTGAAGTTCAATGAAAATAATTATACAAAAATAACTCCACATAAAAATATGGAAATGAAAGATATCATTCAAATTATTTGATTATTATTTTTAGAATAAAAGGACACATATTGTATTGTTTCACATAATAAATTAATTCTTTATTTTAAAAAATAAATCTCAATGATTAAAGTTAAAAAACCAAAAAAGAAACAAGAAGATTAGTTTATTTGAATACATCTTTAATGATGTAATGGAGGCTCACTATAAGTATCCACAGAAGGGTAAAATAACAAGAATTAAGTTTTTTCGTTTTATAATATGATTTTTCACGGTCTATAGAAATTAATGACACTGTATGAGATATTGGTTAACAAAACATTATAATCCTGAAAAAATTTAAAGCATTTTATGATAAATAAAACCCACTAGATTTAGAAAGTGGAACATATTCAAATGGATTCCATGATAATATGATTAGGTAAGATTAATGTTGAGTGGTTGTTAATATAAAATGAAAAGAAGAATGAAAGTTCTGTACTAGTGGATGTTAATAAAAAACTATAACAGAAAGTGGAAAATAGATGTCAGTGGATGCGTTCCAAGAATCATAATAAGATAATTACAAGAAAAATCAATTGACATGGAATGAATATATCAGAAACTAAATTGATGTAAATTTTCATGTTGAGAAATAAGTCTCAATAATTTTTCTCTAAAAATTAGTAAATAAAAAACCACTTTATTCCATTAAATTTATAATAATTTTAATTGATGAGGATCGATGGTGATTCCATCCATGGGGATTGTTTTTTTATAGTGTGTTCTGTAATTATTATAGTATTCAAAACATTAAAAATCATAAAATTATTTATCTCATAGTGATATCAACTAAATAATTAATATTTGTAACATATATGATTATTATAGAAGATGGATATTACCCCATTAAAGGAATTCCAAGAAGATATGGGTTTTATATGTAATTGAGGAACTGAATGTTGAAGATGTAAAATCCATACATCTATGGATATGAAATAATGGATATTGATGATCAGGTGGAATGATGGTAAAAAACCCATAAATGAAAAAATTTTATATGACGATGATGTTCTAGAAAATGAAATTATAAACAATTGTTGATGTTATCAACATTACATTACATTGATTTTATCTCCAATAATCATATAAAAATATATTCTAAAACTGATGGAGGGAACATTATATATTTATGAAATAATGTTAATTAGCTTGACTATGGTGGAGACACATACATTTTTGAAATATATTCTTCATAATATTTTGTTAATATGCATGTTTCATTTGTTTTTTCATGAAATATTTTATTAAAAACATCAACAATACGAATTATTATATGGTTGCTAATTAGTAAAATTTTAGGTATACATTTAGAATTCAATTTATAAAACATGTTTTATACATTGATCATGGATCCCATAGAAATTTTATTGTTTGATTAATTGATTATTACTTATGAAATGAGATGCCATTATTATCTCTTGAAATTCAACAACCACATTCAATAATAAAGGACAATTAGAGAAGAATAAAATAATAATTACTTACCAACTAATATCTATCATTTTTATTTCAATAATTACAAGGAAAAATAACTTACATAAATATGAAGCTGGTATTGAAAAAGATCCAATGGGAGGACTGTCCATCCAATATGTTAGTGATATTAAAGTATTTTATTTGTTTTCAAACACTGCGGTAGATTGATTTCCATGATATCGAGAGAAACTGAATTTGAAGATGAATAATAGTGATCTCATGGTAAATTAAGCAATATTATATAAATCCATTCATGTAATATTCAGTGAAATTATCCGAAGAAGGGAAACTAGATGATGATAATTCTACCGACTGAATATACCTACTAAGGATTATTGGTTAATCTATTAAGAAGATGAAAGGTACTAGTCTCCTAATGGTGATTATTACTATCAAGGATGAAGAAATATTTATAAATTCTACAATATAAATAAAATAATCATATATATCTTAAAATTATGGAACTTATATTTAGTGGATTCAATGAGATGTGCTAAATATTAAATAATCATTTTCATCTAACCATTGTGTTGGATATAGTTGTTCACAATAAAATAATTGTAGTAGAAATTACTAAGTGTAAGATTAAAAACCTATGCGTATCTAGAAGATGAAAAAATAATCTTATATATCATCAAATGTTATATAAAAGATCCACTAAAGGATGTCAACACATTTGTAAAAACCCTTAGAATTAGTTTAGGGATGAAGACCAAATGCTAGAGTATATAAAACAAAGAAGACTAGAAAAAGAAGTCCATAAATAAAATTTAACGATACTGTTAATGTCTGTTTAATGTTTGATCCAATCATACTTTGTTCGGGGAAATCATCATACTTTTAATGTATTATAAGGATATCCACATGTAGAGTCCACAATTTCATGAGAGCATATTGTTTTTACAACTGGGAGTAATAATTTTTTAAAATTTCGTATGAATTTAAAAACACTAAAAAATATTTTTACTGTACATAAGAATTTGGAAATCTATCATATGATTTTCCATCATCCACATCATGATTTTTGTATAATATGTATGATTTTTTGAGAATTGTATGTCTTTGGGTATTTCCCAAATAATATTCCAGGGAATATAATACTTTGCAACAACATATGACTTAAATATAGTAATAATATTCGGTAATTAGTATGACTTTATAGATAATTCAAGTAATTTTTTTCCAGAAGAAAATATTCTAATGAAATAAATGATATTTAGTGATGCATATACTATGATTTTAAAAAAAATTAAAACATAGTGAAGAGTTAACTATAATTTAAGATGAGAAAATTGATAGTTAAATGGACATTAAGTAAGTATATTTTTTTTGTGATGGTAAATGAATTAGAAAAAATTTGGAATGATAAAAATATATTTATGATTACACTATAAGATAAATTATTGTAATATATTATTAATATCATGACATTATATCATGAGGTATTTGTTTTGATGATAAAAGTATGGGTATATCATTATAAGATAGAAAATGATTGAATGACTTATAATTTTATGTTATTATAAATATTAAGAAAATTTATGGATGATACTTTTAAGTGTTAATGTAATGGAAGATCCACTAACTTTTTCAATGAATAAAAATAAGGATGACTAGACGAACAAAATATAAATGAATTTTAAAAAAGAAGATGACCATGATTTCAATTTAATATGAGATCTTGAGTGAATAAATCATCAATAGAATATGAATATGTTTTTTTTTGTTAATAACTATAGAATATTATAATTAATATTAATTATGGTATATATTTTTACTAATGTTTTGGAATGTGTGATTATCGAAAGCTGAGATGTTGTGATGTTGGGAGGAAATGGTCCAAAAATACATCTGAGGTATAGATATTGACCACCTAAATCATATATATTAGGTAATAGTTCATTGAAGAGGGATGGAATATATTGATTGATATAGATACTAAGGGTGGATTTATATTTATTTAGAACTTTTATGGAAATATGTTAACAACATAATTCAATGGTACATATAATTAATGTGATTCAAAATAATTTATATGATGTTTAGTTGGGTTTTCGTAATTATGAAATTTAGAAATTTATTTTCATGAATAACACAATGATTCAGTGAATAATAATGAAGTTATGACATCATGATAACTATATTATTTGATTAATTTAATCTTTGAGATATATTTTGTGTTAGTTTATTTTGAAGAAAAATGGTTAAAAAAATTATGAGTTTAAAGAAAAAAAATAAATGATCACTTATCAAAATGGGGTTTCATAAAAGGGTGAGTCCATCTGCTAAACACTATGGGTTTTACTAAATATCTGACTAAAATAAAGAGAGGGATAAGTTGACCTTTAATGAAAATAATATCAATTTATTTAATGCATTTTAAGATAGAATATCTTGTTATGATGATGTTGAGGTTGGTCAATAAATCCATCTTATTAGAAGCATGGGAGACACACTAACATCTTATGGGCCATACTAAAGAATATGAAATTGATTTAATATGATATGATATTTCTAAATTCATTTTATCAAATGGATGGATTAGATGATGTGCATGATATGTATATCAGGATTAGTTAAAGTTGAAATTAATGATTATTCCATGGAGTTCATAGAGATCCTTTGAGGATATGTAGTTATAATATAAAGCATTTCATAGTTCATACCAAACATATTGGGTAGTACATTCAAGTTATTTTTAGCCACATATGTAATATTGTTGTAATAAGAGTTATAAATAATAACTGTTCTCATGGGTAAAGGGTAATAAATTTCATTATAGTAAAACATGAAATAACATTGAAAATATATGGCTTAGTTTTATAATTAGTCAATGAATGGAGTAGGTCATAAATATTGGAACTGAACCTTATAGGAATACCCATATTTTATTTACAAATTTCACCAACTACATTTCTTGATGTAGTTAAACCGGAGGGAACATGTGCAGTATTTATAAATTTGAATAAATTGTAGAGGTATTAGTAACTTAAAAGGGGTTAAATATTGGATTTAATGCTACACAGTGGAAATGTTTCTACATTGAATCAATCCTCAGTCTTGTTGTACAAAAATTGACCACTAGGACTAACAATTGATATAAAAGCTAGGTTTTCTATGTTTAGATCTAATGGTTTTTTCTTAGTTAATTTCAATTATTCAAATGAATTGATATTTTTTAGAATTTTCAATGTTGAGTCTTTCTAAATATTAGAATGGTATGCTTGATCTATAAGAAACCGACATCATTCTAGGTGTTATAATCAATGATGTTTCGACTAGAACATTATAAAAATACAAAAATAATGAATCTCTGATGTAATGAAGGTTATATACATAGAATTAGAGGGTGGAGGATCCACCGACATCATATGATATTAAGGGTAGGAGTTTTTTTTAAATCTATTCATGAAAATTCCCTAACAGAATATTTGTCTATCTAAATAGGGTATGAAAATGTTGAAAACTATATAATTTTTTCACTAAAATTAAGGGATCTATGAAAATAATACTTATTGATATTAATTGATACATACATATGTAAATATCAATGGAATATAGGAAGAAAACTAATAAATATATATAGAACATGTTAAGAAAGAGGATGAATTATCCAAGAAGTTCTAAAATTTTATAGCTCTCAAAAACATCCTGCAAACCAATGATTAATTATTTTACATTCCATTTAAAAAAATTTCATTATTGTGAAATAATGGAAAATAATTTATTATAAGAGAGATGTGATTAGAATGTTTTTGAATAACTAATTCAATAATAAAAGGTCATAGTAGAGGTCAATAAAATACAATTGGAAATAAATTCATGAATAATAAAATAGCTTAAAACAATAAGTTATAATAAGGGATTTTTTATGATAAATATATTTTTAAAATGAATTACTAATGTGTAGAGAGAGTAAGGTTTCATTAAGTATAATAAAACAATGACTATTTAATGTTTTATGAGTTAGAGTTATGTCTCAGAAAAATGAAAATTTTAACACTTCATGAATATAATAGAATATCCAATTTTTAATATTCTTATGATATACATATATAAATAATACAAATAAAAATTGTATTAAGATAATAAATCTATTATAAGATACATGGTATAATAAATAAATGAAAAATTGTGTCCCATGTTTTAGTAAAATAATTTTTAATAATTTGACAAATTTTAATAGCGTAGGTTTTAACCATTATTTCAGAAAATGATTTGATGAATAAAAATTCATTGGATCACAGTACTTCTAAAATGGTGAATAAATATTATACAAAGAGAAAATGTCTCTAAAAGAGAGTACATGAGGAGATTTTTTTAGAAGAACCCTCCATCTGATGGTGTTTCACATAATGGAAGTTGAAATTATTTGTTTTATATTATTATAAATATAGAATTATGATCAACTATAATTTAAATTGATGGAATTATATGTCAAAATATGAAAATAAAATAGTACCTACATTATTTTAAACCTATGTATAAGTTATGGAGAACTCATCTAATTTCCACTATAGTACCCAGAAGAAGTAACATATGTTGACATACAAAATATTTGAATATCATGTAAAATTATGCTGAAATTCTAGAAGAAGTGGTCCTATAGATAAATTTAAATTTTTATGAAATGACATACAGAACTCATGTATAAATAACATAATTATAACAAAAAAACTTAATAAAATTGGCCATTGGAAATATGGGGAGACATCCATGAAGGAAAAAATGGGAGTTACAAAAAAATACACCCATGAAGAAGTTGATAAAATATCTCATAACCAAGAGAAGATATGCATATATTTTATGAAAAGTAATATTAATCAATATTTTTATCAAAACATTAATTTTAATGTTATAGTAATGGTATTAAAATAGTAAACTGAATCAATATAAAAATAAACATAATGATTGATTTGGTGAAGATATCTTTAATAAATAATTGTATCCTTATCACGAGTCAGTATAGAAGGGTAAGTTACTAGGATTTAGGAAGTTGTGTGGATGTTGTTATAATATTGTTCACACTTATATGAAACTTATAATCATATTAGCAGGGATAGATGTATTTGTAAAAAATTTAAGGAAATTTGAAATTAAAAGAGTTGTAAAGATAAATTCCCAAAAAATAGACAGTGTCCATATTTCAATAATTTCATGAAAATGTGACTATACACATTTAACATTGAAGGGTAGTTAAAAAAATTTAAGTACCATTATATTTTATGTTTATATGGACCCCCAAAATAGAGTGTAAAAAAAGAAACCAAATATGTCTATGTATACTAAGAAGAATAAAGAATGAAAAGTTAAGGGAGAAGGAACGGATACAGAAATATAATGTCATGGAATTGTTTATGTGATAAATAATACTTACTATTTTTTATAAATAAAATTCTTCCCCACTTTATGTAAAAAAAATTATTGATTGCATACTGTCAAACAATATGTTTTGTGGTATAACATTGTTACTATATCAAAACATTCCCATGTATAGTGATCAATGATATCCTCATGTGAGTGACTAGTATCATATTCCCTAGGGTTATTATACATTTAATAGATGGAAGATAAATAAAATAAAGTACACCTATCTCAAGTACATAGAATATAAATTCACAAAATGGTTTTGAAAATCATTAACATTCATTATTCATCAATGTCTGGGGAATTTGGGAGAGAAATGTAAATTTTATTACTACTGTTGTAATGAAACACCAATTTAATGAGAACTCTACTCATCATGTGTATTTTATTGAAGTTATAACCAATGAATCACAGAAACACGCAATATTATTTCCCTTACCAACATAGGTATTACTCTCATTCTTCTTCATTAAATTTTATTTTGGGTTATAATTAATGTTCTGACAACTGTTTGGCTTCGGAAAAGTTCAATTTTAATATGTTTAATCACTGAGTTTGTTAATTTTGTGGTAATTTTTATTTTTATTTTTCTAATGACCTTATTTTTCTAGATTATACATCCATGAAAAATTAATGTGGGTATATAAATGATGACATTTCCCTCGCCGATAATAAATCCCTTCCTTCAATCTAAAAGCCACTATTTTTGGAATTAATGAAATATTCCTTATAATTTCAAATATTATTATATTTTTCTTATTGACTAATTTCATATCATTATTTCTAATAGTTTCTCATTTACAAATGAATAAAAATTATATGATCATTCAAGATAGTGTAAAAAAGGAAATATGATTGGAATTGACATATTTTAGCACATTATCACATATATATTCATAATCTATAGTATTTCAAAGAACGAAGATACATACATAATAAAATAGAAATAATGAATTAATCCTAAACTACATGAAGTGAAAAAACAATTCAATCGAATTACTTGTTACTGGGATCATCAATCACATGTATTCTACTAAATTATTGATCCTAGTGAAAATATTCCCTTTCAAATACGATATAATAGTATTTTTAAATAGAATGAAAAAAATGATTATAAGATAATTGATGTAATATTTTTTTTATTTACCATAATCAAATAAATAAATTCATATGAAAGGAAAAAATTCCTCCACCCTTTTATGATAACATGTAATAAATAATAGTTGGAAAGGCACCTTATTTTTTCCTTGATATTTATTCATGTAATTTTTAAATCCAAATGAACCATTAGAATAATAAAAATAACCATCCATTTGATAAAAAATAATATATAAGGACTCAATTATATATGTAATGATTCATTAAATTTTTAGCAAGACATGTTCATTATTTTTTATGTGTTCCTTGAGAATTATATTGTAATTTTCATGGATTATTGTACATTTTATATATCATCCATTTATGATTCTTTTACACACTAAGGTTTCATTGTATAAAATAATATTGAAAACTATATTATATTAAATTATATGAAATAAAAAATATATGATTGAGCATGTGATAGTGCATTGGAATGTTATTTTATGTGAGGGAATTGAAATTGATATATGAAAAATTATAATAATTTATTCCCTTCAATACCAAAAATTTGTTTATTGGGTATGATATTTTTAATACATGTTGTTTTTTTAGATGATTAATTAACAACTATAGTACAATAATGCTTATATTATCTCAATAATGAGAAAAAATTATATGTTTTTTATAATATTGATTGGATGCATTGGATTGACTAAAAATGAGTCTCATATCACCACACATCATCCAACATCCATGGAAGGATCTCCGATTCGATATCATGTATAATACATGTGAAATTACAATTAGATCACATTTATCATAAAAGGTTGAGAGGGATCCTTGTGTAATTTAATTTGACTCATGTACACGAGACCCCGTCAAGAAAAAAAATCACCACCACTGAAAAAGTGATTGTTTTCATTTTATCTTCCTTGCGTTAAATTCTATTCATATCTACATGGTTAAAATGTCATTGTCTATTCTAATAAATATTCCCTTATATTTCTTTTTAATAATCACAATGATAAGAATTTCCTTATGTAGTTTAAGTTCATCATCTAGGGGTTTTACATTTAGATTTGACATAATAATGGAGTATAAAATTTGGAAGTTAGCAACTTGTGTAGACTATTCCTAGAATTTGACCACCATGTTTACTTACCCATACCCATTTAATTCTTATCCTTATGGATCACTATTTGTTTTATTATACATAACCCCTTGGTTGGTGAATATTTCGAACAATATAACAACATATTTATTCCCCACTGATTTTATCTCATGAAAATACTAATAAATTAAGCACAATTCAGGATGTTAATTTTGCAATGACTAGTACATTATTTAAATTTTTAGTGACAAGGTTTTCCATTAATGTTTCCACGAACCCGAGTTCACATAATTTTTGAGCATATACCACATCTGGATTTTGTGGACACTATATCTCCCACTTTAATGTTTTAAAGGTAATAAAATCATGAATTTATTAGCTACTATTGTAAAGATATTCACATTACTATTAAAATATATGTATGTGAATCTAATTATTAGGGAATACCCCTAAAAAATAAAATGATAGATAAATACATGTGATTTTGTGAGACATTTAATGTGGGGGCATTAAATTCGTTATACCCTTACAATTTTTTTCATCCTCATTTATATCCATATTAGATATTTATTTATTTTTCATTATTTTTATAATTAAGAAAATCTATGACCAATGACTTGTGAGTGTTTTTTGAAATTTAGTGATTTTAGATCTTCTATATGACTGATTTTATATTGTTCTTCATCATGATTGGATCTCTCAATCATTAATATCAACCTAAAAACATTGATCTATATGTATTGGTTTGATCATGATGTCTTAATTTTATATATCCCAAAAAATTAATGTAAATTATTTTTTTAATGATTACATTATGACAATGACAGAAAAAATGGTTCCTTCACCATTAAAAATATTTCGGATTTCAGGTGAGTGAAACACTTTGGGTGTTAATATCCATATATAAAAACTCTGTTGAAATGAATCCTTATAATATTGTCGTTATAATATATTATAACCTTGAAATGGTAGTATTTGAAATTGTTTATTAAGTTTTCAAATATGTAATATGAATCTATTATATGATGGTGAGCATTAGAAATTACATAATCAAGAGTAATAATAAATATGGAATGATTTTCAGAAAGATACATTAGAGAACTCCTAGATCTACAAATAGAAGACAAATCTCATCCATGATATTATGAAGCTTTAGTAAAAGTTAAATAAAGTTGAGAAGGTCCTCATGTATAATCCTAGGCTGATACTCTTACATAGTAATATTTTTTCCCAATTAATTGGACCTTATATGTTTAATAACACTTAAGAATTTTTTAAATACATTTTTCTCATGAATATTTTGGATAATGGATTTCTATCAATTAGAAAGGGGTTAATCCCTTCTATTAGTAATTTACAAATAATTTGGAATTGGAACTCTATTTGAAGTATTCCACCTATGGAACCAATTTTTAGATTATCCCTTATCCCTTAAATTATTTACATTTATATATAGATAATTTTATTATATTGAGTAAAATATAGTTATAATGTGTTTTAGAAAGAGACATAATGTAATTAGGATTGTATTTTTTAGAAACGATGAAAAAATAAAACATCAAATTAAATAAAAACAATATATATATTATTATGTTTTAATTTTTATCATTTTTTTATTAGATTAATCTTTTATATAATACCAAAAACCATGTAAACACTTGAATTCACAATTCCGTGATTCCTTGGTTTCATATGAATGGTTTGAAAATATTTTGAATATTGAATAGTTTTCTTGAATTCTTATTTTTGAATCATTAATTAGAGTTAGAGTTATTTTTAGAACCCATTCCTCATTAGGACTGACCAATGATAATCATATCTAACTCTATTTACAATTTTAATAAAAATCATTACTCTTTATACTAACCAACATTCATGAGGGAACATAAGTTTTTTCCCAAAAACAACATTTCATTATGCATTATAATATAATTTGGGAATGATGATATCTATTAACATGATAACGTTGTTTCTTTGAAATGGACATCATTTTTTCACTTTTCATAAATACATGTACACTATAAATCATTAATCCCCTAGTGGTCATGTAATCCTCAATATGTTAGATACATTTAAATCTCATTTTCATTTCCCAGTATCATTCAATTTATTTTCTTTTCATCCCATTCTATTTAAAATTTAATCAAATTATAAGAAACATATAATAAATTAGAAAAATATAATTTGAAATATTTCGTTAAAATTTATATATTATTTCTAGTAGACATATATATTTAATATGGGGGAATTAAGTTTGGTGATTCATATTTGGGTACTTTGTGTGATTAATATTAATTATTACTTGAATAATTTATCAGTCATTGTATTATATGATAAAACCCTTCTCTTTGAGACCAAATATTTTGAAATCAAACCCAAAACCCTTAAAATTCATTAAAATTCCATTAACTCAATTGGGATTATAAAAAATATTATTTTTTACATGCAAGGAGATTCAAGATTTAACTAAGCATGAGGTTTGTAATTAATGAACTATAGAAGAGTATAATATTTTATAATTTTCTCGCATGAGTGCTAAATTTTTCATTATAATGTGGGTTGTGATATGTTTTATATGTGAATGAATGAATTTGATAAATTTTTTATTTTAGGGAAGAAAAATGATATTAAAATTGATTTCAAAAAAGAATCATGATGAAAATCTCCTTTCAAAGTAAATATTGAAACTTTTCTGAATTTTGAGTTAGATGATTACATTGATCGAGATATACGATTGTTACATTGGAGTGAAATATTTTAGATGTGGGTGTGTAATAAAATTTTGAATTTTAGAATAATTTAATCCATACAAATGTGTCGGTTATTGCTTATGGGTCATAGAATCTTGGTATTTAATAAATTTTAATCAAAATACATATTTTTATTAATCATATAAAAACATAAAATGTGGACCTTTTCATTGATTTTGTTATTCACATGGAAAAAATAATACTGGTATTTGTATCATGACATTCACTACAATGATTAAAATTTAATTATTACTTTTTTATGATTCCATGGAATATGGGATCCATTTAGTTGAAATGAACCAAGTGTTGAATCCAACCATTTGTGAAAAAATCAAATATTAAAATTTGACCATTTTTGTGATGATATAATCTTACAATATTTAGTAAAAGGGTCATAAATAAGGATACATGACCTCTATTTGGATTATTATTATTTATAATTAATGATAAATCGGTCTACCATATAAATATTAACCATCATATCAATATTCTATCATTTCATCTATCTTTTTTCTCATGAAACTAGAGGAAAAAGAAGAGTCTTATAGGAAACACTATTACACTTTATTAATTTATAGATGAATCATTCCTTACATGTCACATTATCCTATTATTTTGTGGGATAAAATCTATGATGTATACAAAAAACTATATCATTAACATACTTGATTCAAATTATGGGATGAAAAAAATTTCACTCAATTATGAAGAGAACATTTAGAGGGTAAAAATTCCAAAAATAATTCTTATATAAATGTGTGTCCACTACCATTGAAGGGAATATAAAAATTATATAAAAAATTAAGAGGCTAGGAATGTAAAATTTAATATATTTCCAGAAACAATATTATCTATTTTTATATTTGTATCTTCTCTATATACTTATAATTCTAATCCCCATTATTATTGGTAAAAATAAAAACTGTTGATGTTATCCTGAGCTCTGTATTTATATAAGTTGGGATATTTGTAGATGTTCCATGTTTGAGTTCTATTTATCATTATTTTATAATTTTCAATATTTTCATGGTAGTTATAATAATATATAAATCAAATTAATTAAATATCCTCAATCATTCATGCATATACAATATTGTGATATGATTTTATATGTAATTTTTCTTCTCACACCCTTTTATTCTTATGAGTATTATTATGAGTTTAATTATTATATTAAATACATAAAATTCCACTTATGAGATTGATTTTTATATTATAAAAATCATTTATTTATATATAAAATTCATAGAAAAAAAATAATTTCCTGATGTATTTGTTTGATGATTTCCAATAATGATATAAGGGAAAATTTGGTCTATTACTCATGGTAATCTAGGAATTACCCAAAGTACCCAATTGAAACATATAATATATCCTTCTATTTATTCACATATATTATTCAGTTTAACATGGAATAATTCAACAAATCATTATCCCATCCCACATTTTTTGAGAATTATGAAGGTTTGGCATTAAAGGACACTTTAAAACATAGTATTCAAATCATGATTTCAAATCTAACACCCTGTTTATCTAAAATACGTTTTATTCATTTATATTGTATTATTATTTTTGGTTTCATGATCTTATTAATTTTACGTAGATGACCTAAGATTCCTTAAATTTATTGAAATTATTATAATAAAATAAGAATCTAACTTGACATGTTCGACATCATGATTATGTTATTTTCATAATCAAATAATTTTTTTATGAAATCTAATAAACAATCCCCATACACTAAAACCATTTTATAATAATAAAACTATTTTATATTCTATTAGAATAAGGTTTCAAGAAGTATGGTCTCAAATATTTTGATAATGAAAATTAGGAGGAAATACCATATGTCCCAAATCAACAAGGAAATTATAAGATGTAAAAGATAGAGATATTAAAAAGAGATATAGGTTGACATTTCTCTTTGAAAATATATTAATAGTGTCACATGAATTTATTATTATTATTTTTTATCACACATTTCTATAAGCATGAACCTATTTAATAATACTTATGTTCATGTTGAAGGTGTGATTAGATTTGGTAAGGATAGATCTTTAAAAACTAGGGAAACCAAAATAAAAATATTTGATGGATATAAGGTATGTAAAAATGTACTTTATGTCAATGTTTTATGAAATAACTAATTTAGAATTTTTCAAATTTGTGACTCTATACATGAATTCAAATTTAATTCATATGGAAAAACTAAAAACTCATTGACGAAGTGATGGTTTAGTAACAACAATATTTAAATAGTAAATTATTATGAGAACACATCACTTCTTGTGGTAGAAGAACACATAGTATATAGAATCATTGGATAGTATATATTAATCATCATACCATGTTAAATTTCTCAATTTCAGTATCATGTAATAAAATTCCATATTGGATGTGATTAAGAGATAGGAAAATTAATGCCTATGAAGAAAAAATTTTAGTAATAAATCATTACTAGTTGAAAATGAATTTGGAATAAAATTTATTAGATATTGTTTACATTATATTTTGAGGACCCATGAATGATTTCAGAATATATAACGAGAAATAAATCATATTTTTTGTGATTATAGTAAAATGGTTTTTATAATATTCATGTAGGAAAAATAGAATTGATTGAGTGTATTGAACAGTTTTATAGAAGACATGAGAATTAAAGTAGTAATACAATCCAATTTATCTATTATTACAATAGCATAGATGAAACCACTCATGATGTGTAAAATTACATCGATAATAATGGAATTAATCATGAAATATCATCATTGTTAACACTATAATAAAATTGTGATATGAAAGGAAGAAATATAATTTTACATATCATAACACTAAAATCACACATAAAAATTTAAATCCCTTGTCAGTGTTGAAGGTAGTTTTGAAAGTGGTAGTGTACATGAAATATTAATCCCTATGAACACATAGGGAGAAGAAAGGTCTACCGAAGATGTGGTTTAGATTGAATCTATTGTTGAATCACGTTTTTTCACTTATAGAAACTATGTATCCAAAACAAGTAAGGTAGTTAATTTTAATACTGAGATATAGTGGATACAATGATATTTTTAGGGAAAAATTCAATATTAATTCCTATATGTCTTTAAAAAGAGGATTAGAAAGATCATGTAAAGTATTGATGTAATTATTATTTTATAAAATAATGGAAATAGATTTTGAGTTCAGAATTGGAGTTTGATCTGTTATGAAGAAGAATAATTGGAAGAAAACATATTATTGTATATAGTCCAAATTAATTAAAATATTCAAATACATTATAAAAGGTGGAAGAAGATATTTATTAGAGTAAACCATTGACTAAATAGATAAAAAATAAATAATGACATCAATTAGTCAAATATTATCAGTAACAAATATAATACAACACAAAAAAGAAGTGTGAAAGCTATAGGGAACACTAATATATTTTCCCAGGTGAATTCATGATCATTGATTATTTTTTAATATATTATTCATGCTTTATGAGAAACATATATTACCTATATCAATTAATTAAAAACTAATTTTGGAATACTGTGAGGATTCCAATTGATATAAATTTCATAGGAACAATTATAATGTGAAAATAATTGAGGAATATGGAATGTGATAAAAAATAAAGCAATTTATTTTTAAAAAGTTCATTCAAAAGTATAAGAAATTTATATAGAAAAAAACTTCACACTAGTTAGAAGACATGATCCAATAAGTCAATTTATAGTTTTTGTCATTTAGATAAAATTTGGATCCATTGAAATAGATATAATGGTGGAATGTTCAAAAGTAATCTAAAAAAATCTTTAATCCAATAACCAATTGGATTTGTAATTAGTGATAATGAATATAAACATTAAAGGATGATGAATTTCATATATGTATTGAAACAAGTACCATGATCATGGACTTATTTGATGGGGATGTTCTTAATGAGGCTCTAATTAAGAATATAGGGAGTCTGTGACATTCTTTATATTAAATTGACCAATGATGATTAATTTATCATTCTTATCTAATTTGATGATATCATATTTAAAGGAATATGTATTATCTTGATAAAATAAATTTATCAGTTTATGATATTATAGTATGAAATATTGATGATTATAGAACTCATATATATTATTTGGAAATATGTTTTTTTAAAGTGGGACGTATATTTTTTTCCATGAGATGTATGAAAATGAGCTGAAGAAGATATTTTAGATGTGTGATAAATAATTAATTTCAGCACATATTATTATTGGAACCATGTTAGTAAAATATTAACAAATAAGGGAAATTATACTTATTCATTACCATATTATGATTTGAAACTATTAATCCCATGTTTCATTTGATTGAAATTAATAAATATGTGGATGAAGTAGGTATTCATAGAGAATTGTTATAGATTCATAAAATGATTTTTGATGATATACATGTATAATTCTCTATAAAAATTTGAATGTTTTTATGAGATATTATGTTCCATGACTTATGTCATTGTATTGGTTTTTCAATAAAATGATGATGAAGATATCGAAGAATATATCTATTTATTTCGTGAGGATGTCAAATTGATGGTTTCTATGAAAACATTTAGTTTGATGAATGAATATAATTATGTTATATTCTTTAGGAAATTGTTATTATGGAAGAATTTGAAATTATGTTCATAATTAGTCTATTTCATATATGTATAATTATATTCTTCATATATAAAAGATGTCCAATTCCAAATCCTTCACTGGATAGCTTGACAAAGGGAACTTTTCGGACCAAAAGGACATTCATGCCCAAATGAACCTGTTTGGGCCAGCCGGTGGGTGGATAGTTTATATGTGTGGTCCCATGAATAAGAACATCACAGTATTTCCATGTGTAAGGCATGCAATATTAATGGTCTGGATGTGCAGATTGCAACAAACTGGGCACCCAGATGTGCAGGTGGGATGAACAACACTATTTTATGATGAGAAGGTTTGAGGGGGTGCTAATCCCCCATGGCCAGCTAAGAGTTATAGCGGGAGGACGTTTTAAAATAATTATTTCCTAGAAAATATTATTTAATGATATGAGATAAGAAATAATGGGATTCTATTCCTATGCTTAAATTGTATGAGAAATAATGGGGGCTTCTTGATTTAGAAAATCCCAAACTTAAGATCACATTAGGGAGTTTTCATATACCGCAAATGATACTAAATGGATCCATTTCACAATTGTTCCTCTTGAACCACCCCTGATAAATCCACTACCCATCATCCATAATGATGTATGTATTCATGTGAAGGTTAAATGCATGTTATTAATATTACATAAATCAGATGTCTATGTGGTTGTTTGATATTATCATTATCATTAAGAAATAGTGAATTGTAACACCCCATGATTTTAAAAATAAATTTAATGATTAAAACACTATGCCCATAAGAAATAATCTCCCTGAAAAAGTATATAGTTAAAACCTAGTCGTGAAATATATTTTTTCTACTTCTGTGATTTAGAATTTGAAAAATGACACAAACGATTGTGGTCGGTAAGATATTTAGAGCACGTTGGGATCAAAATAATATTTTGGGTGAATAGTCATATGCCTAATGGAATAATAATTTAACTTATGAAATTATAAATAAAATTATTATTCTATCATTTCTATTTTGTTTTTTGGTTTTTTTTAAATATGACGAATTTGAAAAATTATTTATTTTGGTAACAATTGTACATTTCAAAGAGATATAAATTATTATATAAAACTGAGGTTTTATTAAAATTTATAATAATGTTATATAATTATAAAAACACAATTACTTAATTACAAATCTCATAATAATTTTATTTTTTATGTGTCAAAACTTTTACTATGGATTTTGCCATGGATTCTATGTCCACTGTTATTTTTAATAAAAAAGTGTTTTCAAATATAATATATAAAATTTTCATATTTATAGAATTATTATGATAATATATATGTAATTATTCATTTCATAAAATCTATGTTGGGTTATGTTTCATTTATGGGAATCCATTAAAATACATTAATTTTCGTGAACTGTAAAAATCGTGTTTTGTGTTTTTGGGTTTTTAATGAATTCATAATGATTTCATAATTAAAATAAAATACTTTTAGACTTCCTTAAATTATATTATGATATCTGCTGTCAAATATTTCCAATACCATGGGAAAATATCATGGGAAATACATAGGGAAAGCCCATGGATTTCCAAATACCACTAATGAGATATCCAATGAAATTAAAAAAAAACTCTATATGTTTTACTATAAATAACCAACCATTAATTCCATTGAAATCTTTTAAAATTATTAATCCCCAAGTATATTGCAGTTTTACTTTCCTACGAGTCCACTCAAGGTTCCCTCAATACTCTAAGGATACATCCATCATATTTCAGGAGTTACTATACATTGTAAGGGAATCTACCACCCTTATGTTTTTCAATTACTCCTTTCATATTATTCCATATTAATCACCATTTGAATATGTTGTGACATAAAATTCCATATACCCCATATATTCAATTTTTATTAAAAAATTATTATAAAACCCTTTTTCTCTCATCAACATATTTTATGAATATTTATGTGATCTCGTTAGGCTACTAAATTTTCTAAAGGGATTTCTCAACATCCCTTTTTCATTGATGTTATTTATTCTTTTTTATTTCCTCAAATCCACAAATACAAAAGGTTTGATAACTATATTACCATACATATAATGTAATGTTTTTATTCTTTTGGAATAATTCATCATCATTTATTCCTATGTACCTATTTTATAAAAAATGAAATCATCGTCCGAGATATGTTAATTTATCGGATTGAAGGATGATGGGTTTACTAGTTTTATGGACATCATCATGGAACATAATTGAAAAATTTTAGTGTCTCAGCCTTATTATTATATTTGTATTATAACCTAATCAATGTAATGTAACTATTTTATATACATAATACAAATTCATATGACAAAATAGTTTGTAACAATCGAGATATCTCTAAAATAATATAAAGGGTTATCACAAAATCATTATCTAATAAATCAGGGTCATAACATTTAACCAATTTATATATATAACCATTTATACTAATTGATTTTTATAAATATATATTAGTTCAATTATGATGAATTATATGTGTTCCACATAAACACAATTACTTATAATCAAGCAGACCGAACATGAAATCATGGAAAACAAGAAATAGAAAATGATATAATTCAATGTTTTAACATCTCAATAAGAACATAAATGTACTTAATAAATGAAATAATGAATAAAATATATGTATATATGGTAATTAATTAGTTAATTTATGGATTTAGATTTATTGTCTAGGACATTTATGTCAAGTACGGAATATATTTCGACATATGGTAAGGGTTTCCTACACGAACCAAAATTTACATTCAGGGTAATCTTTTATCACTTAATAACGATTAAATTCTTAATTATTCTTCTGTAGTCATCATATGTTCTCTGGGAATGTCCTATATATTATTACCAATCAAAATACATCTTTATTTCATGGGGTGTTAATTTTATTACAAATATCTATCAATGTTCTTCTCGATAAACAATCCTGGTTCATGAGAACATCTCACATTCTTTCCTATTTTCAAGGGCACTCTATAATATTATTTTGGCCATATTTATTTTTTTATCCAGTAATTTCCTCATATAAATAATAAATTAGTTAATTTTTGGTTATATAAAAATATTTTATCAATGGAACTATTCTTTTCAAATTAAATGACTATTTCTCTCAAAAATTCCTCAATGTTTTTATTTGAGAATTTTTGACTAATTCACAAACCTTTTTAATTTTATTTCTTATTGAGTTTAAAATTTTATTTTTATCCTCTATAATATTCTATTAAATGTTTTATGAAAAATTTGAATGTGGATATTCTATCTTCATACCATTCACCATACTAATTTTCATGATTAAGTATTATGTATACAAATTATGGAATGCTATTTCATATGATCATGTATATTATATTTATCCCCATTCGTTTAAAGAATGAATTGGACTTATCATGTGGTGGGTGGGGACCACTCTATCCCCTCAATGAATTGGTATTTCTCTTGAGAAAAAGCACAATTAGGTTTTGGATGAGGCCTTACCCTCATATTTTAAGACGTCTTGGTTGAGGCCTTGATAATATGTTTCAGATGTTCTGCATTATGAATTCCCTTAATATATTATTAGAAATTTAAAAACCATGTGATTATTTTACTATAATAATATAAATTGCTATGTTTTGTTCTATGGTGATGAAATATATGGTCTTATTTAATAATCTTTCATTTGTTCCATATTATGCTCAGGTAAAATTTCTTAGGACATCAGTTATTCGTTATTTTATATGTCTACTATTTCCATTTATGATAAATTATTTTATAATACATACCATTAATGAGAATTTGAGATAACCCCATTCTTATATTTTATTTTTCCCTAGGTGGTGAATATGAATATTATGAATGAATTGAAAGGATAATCTAGGATTTTATGTGTGTTTCAATAGAAGTTGATAAGTTGAATTTCCTTTCAAGTTGTAATGTTGAACATTTTTTTGTATCTATTTTTCGAAATATACAAAATTATTCATTACTTTAGTAATTGAATTAGTTATTTATATTCCAATGTAATAAAATAAGGCACTATCTCTATGCCACTGGTGTTAGGTCATTACAGTTTTTATTATATGAGTTTTAGTAAAAAACACAGAAACAAGATTTAGAAAACGTTTGATTGGGAACAAAACCCTAGGATTTTCACTATGGATAAGCACAATGGAAAATCATGGAATTTTTGTAATGAATAAATTATGTGGATATTTCTTGAAAGTACATCCCTGCATGAATAATATATGAGGACATGGTTATGGTATGGATGTACCTAGGAGTAAAAAATCTGACAATGTGCTTTGAGCTTGACCTAGGGTATCCTGGTACTTGAAAATCAGCCTTACTGCACACTTGGATTGACACTCACGAGGGATATGATTAGGAAAATTCAAATTTTCATTGAAACGCTCTATAAAGGAATAAAATTTATTTTTCACTTAATGTAACCATGCTTATGATAAAGCAATTAGCTATGAATAAGATTTTGATTTATGATATTAATTATTTAGAGTTGATATTATACATTATGATTCATAACCAAATCTATTGTATGCCATTATTTAGAAATTGAACCCATTTGAAGTAATGGAAACTACAAGAACACATGTATCCTATGTAGAAATTTTCCTACTATACAAGATAATGATGATCCTATTGGAGATGCGACTACTTCTGAGAACTTATAACTATACTGGGAAAATAGAATTGGGTTTCGAGCAATAATTATACACATATGTAGCATACTTATCCAAAATGAAGAGGAGATATGTTGGACCTCTTTATGTGACAACAACCTCCATAATTTAATGGATTAAAACCCCATTTGCAGCTGAACAGTGGATAATTTCCATATATGTGATATTGATCACTTTTAAATATAATGAAAGGTGGAAGGTTGTCATTGAAGTTTATCATCTAAAGAGAGATGCAGATCAATGGTGTTTATTCATTCAAAACACAAAGGATGTGGAAGAAACAAAAGAAAAGGAATGGAGTTAAATTAGAAAATATTCTTAGATAAAAATTATCTTCTTGAACAATGAGAATATGTGGAGATGAAATTATATAGTTTAAAATAAAAGGAGGATGAAAATGATTCAAATTATGAATCTAATTTTACAAGGCTAACAAGGCATGATTCAGACTACCTACATAATCCCAGGAGAAATATTGCTCAATTCATTTATGGTTTAAAACCATTCTCTAAAGGGAACTAGTTTCCCAAGAATTCTCAATAAAAAAACATATAATTTCATGTATAATCAAGACAGATAAAGAATTCCCTATGGACTATGACTCTAATATAAAGAATTTTATGAACAATGTGGTAGTGGAAAAATTGATAAAGGGAAGGATAAAAAGGGGATTTCTCTAAAATTTTATTCTTGTGGACGGAAACATTGTGGATCATATTTAAAAGCAAAAGGAGTTGGTAATAAATGTGGAGAATGGGGATAAAATGTCTAAATTTTAAGGTAATGAAAGAATCTACCAAGGTTTAACGCTACAAATGTAAAGATATGGGACAATATGACAATGATTTTCTTATGTATCAGCGAAACATTCCCTAGAGAAGTTCAAGGGAGAGAGGCCATGCTTATGCAATCACAAATACTAAAGTTGATATTCCTAAAGATGTGGTGTCAGGTACTATAATCATTTCCTCAAACATGTCCAATGTTTTATTTGATTCTGAATCATCTACTTCCTTTATGTCTCCATTTTGTTCTCTTAAGAATATATATTTACAATTCTTCTTAAGAAGGGAGATGTCAGTCAAAACCCAAAAGGGGAGTCTTTTGGAAACAGCTATGTGTTAGGTAGTCCATATTAGGGAATATTAATATTATTTATTTGCTTATTTTAACATTATAACTATGGCAGAATTTGAAAAAACCCTTTTGCATGGATTAGCATTCAAAATATGATTCGAAAATCTATTGCAGGAATAAGGAAATTACATTTTGTAAAGAAGGTGTAGAATCCATTATCATTATAGTACATACATAACCATATTATTCTTATTTGTATCCACCCCCAGTAGCTATACTGAATAAAATTATGGCAGAGGATGAGAACTCACTATTTACTAGTGTGTAATGAAATTTTCAAATTGGGGATGTACCAATTGTGGATGAATACATTTAGTTATTTCCATTGGATTTACTGAGATATCCCCTATAGTATGAACATGAGTTTTTTATTGATTTAATTCCCTGGTAAATGTTTATATAATATATTCCTTATAGAATTTCCACTTTGGAATTAGTTAAATTAAAGAAACAACTAGAGGAATTGCGTGGTAATATATTTATCTCCCATAGTATTTCTCAATGGGGAGCCCCTATTTCTTTTATCAAGAATAAATATGGATCCATGAGGCTGTAAATTAACTATAGATAAATAAATTCCAATACAATAATGTACATGTATCCCCTACTATTGATTGATGTTTTATATGATCAACATCATAGAGCACAATATTTTTCTAAGATTGACCTTCAATATTGATATCATCAATTGTGTGAGAGGAATGAAGATATTCCAAATAAAACATATCGAACAGGGTATGGGACTTACGAGTTTACATTAATTTCTTTTGGACTGAGTAATGCACCCTCTATTTTCATGGATCTAGTAAACAGTGTTTTCAAGTACTATCTCGATGACTTTATTGTTGTATTTATTAATGATATCATGGTATACTGCAAAATCTATAAATATCATGAGAATCACATACACATTATTATGAAGACTCTTAGAAGAAATGAATTACATTGGAAGTTTAGGATATGTGAATTTGGACTTATGTTAGTTTCTTTTCAGGCAATGTTTTCTCTAAGGATGGAATCATAGCTGACACTGTGAAGACAGAGGCTCTTCCAAAACGTCCTACTCTAATGAACATAATTGAGTTACAAAGTTTTTTTTTATTAAGTTTCTATTAGTGTTTCATTCAGAACTTTTCTCATTTAGCCAACATGTTGGCAAGGTTTAGTCGTAGAGGTGTTAAGTTTGTATGGAAAAAAGAATGTGAAATTTTTTTTCAAGTATTAAAGAAGAGTGTATTTAAGGATTCCATAATGTCTCTATAATCTGGAAATAGTGGATTTGTGATATATAATGATGCATAAAAAAATGGACTTGGTTTTGTCATAATGAAAAATTATAGAGTTATTTACTATGCATCAAGGTAGTTAACAATTCATGAACAGAACAATCTAACTCATGAGATTTAGTACGAAGCTATAATATATTCTCTAGAGAAATGGGTTCATTATCACAATGGTGAAAATTTTCACATATATACTAATAATAAGTGCTTGAAATTCATGTTCTCCCAAAAAGCACACAACATGATGAAAAGGACATTGCTTGATCTTCTTATGTATGTTGATTCTTCCATATAGTACCTCCTAGGAAAGGAAAATGAGGTTGATGATGCGTTGATTAGGAATTATCATGGTGTTCTAAAGAAAATGGTAATTGAAATAGATTCTATGTATATGGATCTTGTAATGGTGGATATGGTTATTATCATAAAAGTTTAATGATCATTATTTTTCAATTGGAAGCAAAACCGTCATTATTGGAAATAATTAAAACTTATCATCATGATGACGAGAAGTTTCAAAAGGAAATTAATTCTTTGAATGATGGGATGTTGGAATAATTCATATATGAAGATAGAATCCTAATGTTTGAGATGATACATTGTGTTCCCTCTATACCTCATCTTAAACATGAATTTATGGATGATTCCCATAGCTATAATTTCCTTATTCACATTGGTTATCACTAAGATGAATAAATATTTGAAGGAACTTTCATAGCGGGTCAACATAAAGAGGGATATTACTGATTTTGTATCAAGATATATAGTTTTTCAATTTTTGAATGATGGAAGACAACATATTAGAGGAGTTATGATACCTCTACCTATTTCTACACGTAAATAGGTTGACATCACTAGGGAGTGATTCACTCGATTACAAAAAAAACCTGAAACAATGATGCGATTTGGGAAATTATTGATCGACTTACAATATCTTCACATTTATGTGCTATAAATTATTATTTACCAAGGGATCACATTACCCAACCCTATATCAAGTAATTTGTAAGACTTCATGGAGCACCACTTTGAATAGTTTCTTATCTTTAATCTTGATTTATATTGAAAATATGTAAAAGTCTTCAAAACTATTTGGACACTAAGATTAATTTTTGTTGTTCATATCATTCCCAGATCTACAGAAGGTTTCAATAGATGATAAAAACTTTATAAAATATGTCGAGATCATCTTTCTCCTCTTTTATGATATTTTGGATATGTATTTACCATTGGTTAATTTTTCATACAAACATTGTCTCCATTCCAGTATTCAAATGGATTCATATGATGGATTATACAGAAAGAGATGTCATACACCATCATGTTGGGATGAAGTTGGTGAAAGGAAGCTTTTGGTTCTATAGCTTGTAGAGGAAACAATAATGAAGGTAAATACTATTCAAACCCATATCAAAACATCTCAATTTAGGAAAAAGATCTATTATATGAATTGAAGGATGGATTAGGAATTTCAAGTGGGAGATCATGTTTTTATAAATGTTTCTCCATTGAAGGGTGTTATAATATTTTTGAAGAAAGTTAACTGAGCCAAAAGTTAATTCAGACTTTTCAATATTTGGAAATATTTAAAGATTTGTATTATTGTTTTGAAATTCCTCATAGCCTTTCTAAGGGACACAATGTGTTATAAATATCATTTTTGAGAACATACATGTAGGACCCAACACATGCAATCACTTTTGAACGTATAGTATTGGATCATGAATTATATTTATGTGAAGAGCCTATCCAAATTCTAGAAACTAATGAACAGGTGTTGAGGAATCATATGACTTTACAGGGAAAGGTATATTAGAAAATTCATAAATTGTAGCTACTAATCTTATTTTTTCTGTTTCTATGATTTGAATTTTGAAAAACTAACATACACGATTGTGATCGGTATGATATTTTGAGTATGATATTATAATATTAATTTTTGGGGAATAGTAATATTTCCAATTTAATAGTAACCTAACCTAATAAATAACATTTAAATTTGTCCTTCCATCCTTTTGGATTTGATTATTGTTTTTCATTAAATTTGGACAAATTTGATAAATTGACCATTCATTTAAAAAATGAATATTTCTTAGAGGATTGAATTATTAATTCAAACTAGTATTTAATTATTATATATACTAATTAAATATTTTTATCAAAAAAGAATTCTTAAATTACAAATGAAAAAATAATTTCATTTTTTTATGTATCGAAACATTTTATATATATTTTACTATGCATTTTATTTATGATATTATTTTGAATAGATAATTATTTTCATTGAAAAATAATATATTTTTATTTTTATAGAATTATAAAGATAAAATAAACGTCATTTTTGAATTCAGAATGTTGATATTAGGTTAATATTGAATTTAGTACTTTAGTTTGTCATGAATAGTAAAAATAAATTTTTTAGTTTTCAGTGTTTTTATATACAAATAATGCTGTAATAATTAATATAATATTCTGATCAAAATTTTAAATTAAATTTTGAAATTAGGTGTCCGAAGAGGCCAATACCATGGAGAAATACAAAGGGAACGACCATTGTTTTTCATATAACAATAATGTGGTGCCCCAGAAAGTTAATAAAAAACTCCTTCTATTTTACTATAAATACCCACCCATTTCTTCATTTACATTCAATAAAAATTCATAATCATCAATGCACATGTATTTTTACTTCTTTATGAGTCATCACATGGTGTCTTCATGCCGCCAATGTCACACAATTCATGTTTTAAGAGTTACTCTTCAAAGTAAAGGAATCTACAACCCTTCTCTTTTTCAAGCAGTTCTTCAATGTTATTCCATTTTAATTTATTTTGGATTATGATGGGATATTTCATTCCATATCCCCCTAATTTCCAAATTATCCTAAAAATTATGAGAAAACAGTTTTCTCTAAAAAAATTATGAATTTTTAACTGATGCCTTTCAGCTCCCGAATTTTTATAAGGTGTATCTCAGTAACTATTTTTTCATTCAACATATTTTCCAATGTCTATAATTATGAATTCCATCTTTGTGGTATTATAAATTGATAAACCATGTGAATATTTTACTAGTATTGTATCAATTTGTATGTTTCATTCTATAATGTCCAGTTATACTACCTTATTTAATAAATTTTCATTTCATCCATATTATTTTAATGTATAGTTTTTAAAGGGTTGTGCTTTAAGTTATTCTCCATCCCATGTGTTTATGTTCATGATAACATCAAATATATTAATTACCCTTAATAATCATCTACAATCATCCATTTCTTATGTATTATTTTTCCCCAGGTAGTGAAGATAAAAATTATGAATGAATTATAAGCACAATCTAGGATTTTATGTGTGATTAAAAAAGATGTTGATATGTTGAATTTACTTTCACGTTGTAATCTAGAACTTATGTAAGTATCTCATTTTCCTAATATACTAAACTATTTGTTCCTTTAGTAAAATTACTTCTTAGTTTATATTACAATCTAATAATATAAGGCACCAGCTCTAGGAATATATGGTTTGATATTTACAATATTGATTTGTTTAATTTGTGATTCCATATTGATAAACATTTTTATGAATTGGTATATTGTGCAGAGAAGGAAATTTTTTTTATTCTAACATGGATGTAAATTATTGTAGTATAATAGTGGATTGAAAACATATATATGTAAGATTATTCCTAGTTCAAGGAAAATGTGTTAGATATCTCAATAAGAATCAAAATATAATTTATATCATTATAGTTGATTTATAGTACATTTCAATTAAAAAATTGTGTCCATAACTCATATGGATGGAATACATTGTAGAAGATCAATGTGAAAATGTAAAAATTCCCATGAAGGATTATTGTGACAAACAATTTGTGATTGAGATGATAATGAATGTAATAGCACAAGATTTCATAGTATGTTATTTCATCAACGTAATTCAATAAGTTTCAATACACGCAACACTATGTTCATGTGCACCACGACTTACCAAACTAGCCATTCAAAAGCAGTTATGAATATTATTTACTAACTTTTGAACATTATATAATCCTCATAATTTCAGAATCCATATTTTTAGTTTCTTAGAACTAATGTAAGAATAAATTGATTTTTCTCAAATAAAGGAAGTATTTTACAGAAAAATGCAATTTTACCGCCTTTTAATGGATAACCCCCTATAAATACAATATTTGAAACTTATATATATTAAAATTGATGAAAAAAACTTCTTATTTGTAATTAAGATATAATAATTTATATTCAATAAATTTTTTCCATTTTTCAGATAACTTTCATATTTGTGTGAATAGTAAAAAATACTATATTTTAACTGAAAACAACATTTTTAATCAAAACTATTTATAGTGTTAAATTATAAATATTAATTTCTTGGAAGTATAAATAGATTAAATTTTTACCATTTAACCCAATGTTGGTCATTGGACATAATTTCACAATTAAATTGAACATTAGAAAATGTCAATATTTTGACAGTAATTATTTCTTAAAAACACGCTTTTTGTTTTGATAACAGAAATTAATTTTAATTTAATTTCTGCCACTTATGTGTTTTGAATTTTGAAAAATGGATTCCATATTTAGAATGAGGTGGTTCAAATTGGGTAAATAGTTAACTTTTATTTTTAGACATTTTGAATCATTATTTCGGTAAATATTTAATTTACCATGGTTAAATGGTAAATCTGGTAAATAAGGTTAAACAAAAATATTATAATGATATTAAATTACCCTAACATGTGTTCTAAAAATATTTTCTGATACATGTCATTCCATGATCTTCCTTGGGTCGATTTTGGGATCCCATGGAGCCACTAGTAAGTGATAATGACAGTTTATATTAATTAAGTTAAAGTAAATATCCAAATGACTTAAGCATATATCTTATAGTAAAACAATTTTTACATAGGGATATATATGTTATATATTCTACTAAAAATATTCATTAGAAATATATAAAAAAAATTACATAATTATATTTTATTTATTATTTTTATTCATTAAATACGTTAATTTATTTATGACATAATGATGATGCAGTAATTACTTAATTAATGAAATATAAAAATAATTGTTATTATAAATATCCAAATAAATGTAATTTGAGACTTTTTATTAATTGAATTATTTTTATAGGTTAATATGACATGTTATTGTCTTTTAGAAAAATTGTTTTAGAATTAATAAGGCTGTTATGAATTTAGATAAAAAAAATAACAAATAGTGTCAAAAAATTTATAAAAGTGTTTTTTAAAAAACATATTATATTATTAATTGATATTCTATTCCTAAAAATATAAGGATCGGAAAAAGATCTTAAATAATATTATATATTTCATTAATGACCCACTTTAGGTTTGAATTGATGTTTATAATAAGTTTATTATCTATATAATATAAAAATACAAAGAGACGTGGTAAATGTCAAACTATTTAACTAAGTGTTAAATCTAAACGATAAAATTACTATATTGACCGAAACCTATCTAAAATCTTCTGGATGGGTGTTTTTTGACCCATACCCACCTTATAATTTTTATAATTCATTATGGAGCAATTAGAAACCAAAAATGATTTTATTATAAAATAATATTTCTAGCTTTTCCTAAGCTACCCCTCACCCCCTTATAAAAAGGCACACCCCCTTCCCTCAAATTCACACCATAAAAACCATTGGGATCAGAAAAAAACTTCAAAAATACCATCTTAAATGTCCTACCTTCATAATAGAGTCCTTCCTTTAGTCAAAAAGCCAACCTATGGAGCCATTTGGATCAAATCAAAAGGAAGGACCCGAAGAAGAGGTAAATATTTCATCAGCTCTTTCATGATCCTTTCTTCTTCCACATCCACTATATTTGTTGTTTCCATTATAAAATAATAACCCCAATATCTTATATATAATATAATGTTATTTTAAATATGGTACAACAATATTCATTATTCTATACATCCTTTGAATGAAATGTCACAAAAACGTGCGTATGTATGGCTTACCGTCTCCACGTCGTGGTGTAATTGTTATTTAATACATTATTATTTGGATGGGTATAATAATGATGTTTAATTGAAATAAATAATAAATATAACATGATAATGATTCTGTATATATGATATACCATTAAAATATATATTATTTTAATAACAAAAAATGATATTTTTTCTCATGCATACATATGGATTACCGTTTCCACGAACGTGATGAGATTCATTCCCCATCGTATCCATTCAAGAGTAATTTTTATTTTAAGTGTAAAAATAATGTTTCAAGACTTAATATAATTATTAATATGAATAAGATACATTATATCCATAAAAAATTACTTATGTGTCAAATCATAAAAAGGAAAATGAATCTGTTAACACCAGAAACGATGATACTACTAAAATATCATAAACGAAGAAATATTAAAAGATCATATATGATATCATATTAATGTATATGGTCTTGTATAATGTAATAAGAATGATTTTACCATTATATAGGAGGTTGACCATCCCTCTACTAAGTAAATGAACATGTTAAGGGGTTTTCATCTCAGACCTTATTCCTGTTAGAATCATGCTATATTGCCAATTTTTCCTTTTTGTGGTGTATGTACTGCCCATAATTGTATTCGTTGTCTAATAAAATTTAATTTATTTTTATTTTTTTCTTCATTTAATGATATTTATTTCATGTGGTGTATGTTCTGTAGGTTATCAAATTGGTCACGGTTAATTTCACTATCTCTTTATTGTCTGAGGTTTTTTTACGTAAGTATCTACTAGGACCTCTTTATTATCCACATCTGTGTTTTATTAAAAATGTATTTCAAATATTTTTACTATTTACTAGACTATGGTATAAAGTCATTTATAATTTTGATTTAATTTTTATAAGATGTTTTTAAATGAATCTTTCCGTTATTTTCCTAACAATGTACTTTATGACTGTTTCAACAAAATTAAAGTAAGAATGTTTTTTTAAATTATACGGATGGTGAGGTGATTTTATGTCATTATAACATCATCAAATCTTCCCTTACAAGCTTATATGAATATTTTCAAATTAATTTTTTTCTTTATAATTATGTGACTCTTAAATGATTTCAATATAAAAATCAATATTTCTCTTAAATAGTTTTGATTTCATCTTTGTCAATATCATTTGATAAATTTTACACTTGTTTGAAGTTGATTTATTATGATACAAATATATCATATTGTTTTTTATGTATATCTGATATGATTGATGGTGGATGAGTTATTTTTATGCCTTTGATAATTTATGTTTAAATTATTTACATTTTGTATGTTTGTTTTAATACAAATGTTTATGTTATATTTCAACCTTTTCTTAAGATGAATTTATTGGACTAGTATGTTTGGGGTTGGGGACCTGTAATTGTAAGCCCTCTAGGTTGGGGACCTATTACATTAGACTCTTCAGGATTAAGTCTGGTTACAGAGGCTCTCTGGGATGGTGTCTGGTTATCGAGGCTCTCCGGTTTCGAGTCCGGTTACAATGGATCTCCAGGTTTGGGTCCAGTTACAGTTACCCCTTGGGTCATGGCACGAGGCCATGACATATAAATTATGGTTTGGTACTATACATTTCCTCATTATGAAATTATTTATATCATGTAATTATTTGACTAGTAGAATATCAATGTGCATGTTTATATGGTATTTTTGATTAATTCTTTCTATATTATGTTTATGTTTATGTTTAAAATGCTATTTTTTTATTAAACATCTTTCCTAAAAATTTATAGCTTCTGCTAAATTATTTACCATTACTGAGCATCTGATATCTCCCTTTTCTTATGCTTTATATTCCTAGGATCCCAAGAAGTTTTTAATGTTTGCAATATAGGTTTATTCTAAGGGAAAATGGAATTCTAAAAGGATTAATTTTTTTATGGTGGAAAGGGTAATGTAACGTTCTTGAATGGAATATATTTTCGAAGACTGCTAAATTGATCTGTATTTCGAGACTTGATTCCTTGTAATCATGCCAATGTATTAAAATAATTCACCAAATTTGGGTAACTAGGGTTGTGGTGTTAAAATGAATCAGGTAAAATATTTGTGAATAGATCATATTGAAATGTGGTAACATTTCAATAAGAAAAAGGTACATAAAGGTATAAATAAACTGGAGCATATTGGTATCGATCAAAAATAGCAGGAAATCAACACAAAACCTTTATCCCGAATTACATTTTTGATAAATCAATTGAAAATTTGTGTTTTACCACCCACCTCATCTTAAGGTGGTTTTGAAACAACCATATTGATATTATACATAATAATTAACATAGATTTTATGTTTTTTATAGGTGAATATATAGTATTTGTTGTATGAATAGAGGGTATAAAAAATATATGGTGAATTGGTAGTGAAAAAAGGATTGATATGTAAATACAACTATCCTTGTATAAATTAACTATTTATCTTGTTTACAATAATGATCATTGGCTTAAATAGGATTACATTATGAATATTTTAATTGTTTTGGCTCAACTATTGTTCCATGGATGTTTAGATAATAACATAATAGGAATTCGTGAAACAAACTAAATTTTGTTTTTAGAGGGGCTAAAGTTAGTGTAGTGGGGAATGTTGTCACTAAAGCATGAAGACCATTATATCAGTATAATTATATTCTCTATGGAAATATTCATAAGCATATGAAATGAAAAATCCAAAGGGTTAACATCATATAATTTTATTTTATTATCTATTTGATGTCAAAATGATTTAAAAATACAATATCATCTATTTTATTATTTGTAAACTTGTTTTGAATGTTATTTAAGAAGATAAATTTGAAAAATTATTCATGGAATAATAGATGTTAGTCTAGAAGTCATTATATATGATGAATCTAAGGTTATAGGAATAAATAATTTTTATTAAAGTTATTGATGATGTTCAAGAGTTAACACTGTTTGAGATATAATGTATGTTATAACAATAATAGATGGATGATTCACTTATAATTCATAGAATAATAATCTATGCACAAATCCCTAAATATATATTATTGTCATCATATTAATATGAAAGGGTAATAATTGTTTGGTTTTGATTCTAATATAATGTAATAGTCTAATAAGTACAAGATAACATGATAATGCATAAATGTATTAATCACATATTAGTAGATAATAGTATAATAGAATATGGGAAGATAACCATGAGACAATATATAATTGTAACCAATAGAATAGATCCATAAAAAGAAAAAGCTCCACATTTAAAAGGCAAATAGGTCATATTCATAAAAATAAAACATTAAGCATTCTAGAAAAAATTAAAATTATGGAACTCATTATGATATATAAGGGTCCCCAAACTAGTATATAAGTAATTAAAAAGTTCTAAGTAACTAATGTAAAAAATATAATAATTCTGAATATGTTAAATTCATCTGTGGAAATATTTAAGGGGAAAAATATTTGGAAATGGGGATATATGGAAGGTTTATTTCCATGATAAACAGGAAATATCTTAGGTCATTTCCATTGCTATTGTATTTGAAGAGTTGTAATTAATGAAAATAGTTAACAGTATTTTCTATTATCAATAAAAACATTATATTGATAATATAGCTCTTCTTAGATTAAAATACATATTATCATTCATAAAATGTGACTGATATTGATACAATTCATGTATTTTGACATCCCACAATGCATGTAATCCTTCAAGGATTAATGGGTGAAAATATTGGTAATCATGAAATTGTTTTATACATTACATGAAAAAAATTTATTATTATTCAGGAAGATCATATTGAAGGAATGGTCAATTATTATGGTGTTTAATTTTGAATTTAATGAGTCATAGATCATGGTGGATCAATTCACATGATATATGTGAGAAGTTAATATATAGATAACCATGGTTGTAATTATTAGTGAAATAATGTAGATAATATAACTAGAATTATTTCACGAGAAGAAGAATAACATAAAGGTAGAACATTTCTACAGTATAGAAATATTTTGAGTAAAAAATAGAATTAGATAATAGAGGTATTTGTGATAATTATTTCATTGATGATCTGGATTTGAATAAGGGAGAAAGTACATTAATCACACCCTTGTTGCAAAGAAATTATTCAATTGATAATATTCACTATGTGTGCACATCATATCATGTTTAATATATTCCTTATGTATAAGATGTATCATGATTGATAAGAAGAGGTAATTTTTATTGTTTAAAAAACATATCATTCCTAAAATTTTATAACAAGTATAATTAGTAGTAGTTTCCCCTTGATAAATAGACACACCGCCAGCATATGCCCCATGGATTGTCCATTTTTGTTGAACCATGTAAAATAATTATATCACTATTTTTAATTTTAACATATGGATATTGTGTTTGATTGAGGAATTAATGTCTTGATATGTTCATTCTAACAAGAGAACAAGATCCATGAAAATATATGTAGAATTGGTCACCCTTTTTCTCCCACATTTGGTTTATTATCCCTATAGTTGTTTGTAATTCATATTCATTTTTTATTATTCAAGACATTATAAATGTTATATATATATATAAACATAAATTTTTAGATATAAATATATAATGTATTAATATTACAAAACAAGACCATGTTTTTATAGATTATAAGTATATATATTATAATACACACACACATATATACACAAAATACGGATATTTTTCAAAAACAAAATATACATACAACATACCGAAATGAAGTGTATACATGTCACACACATTAAGTCGCAAGTTCAATACATCTAAAAATATTTATTTAATTATATATTTATGATTATACATGTATATATATATATATATATATATATTTATACACTTACATATTCTTATATATACCTATATAACATTAATACATATATAGACACATTAAAATCCATTATATACTATATATATGTATATATTAATATTATAAAATATATATAGAGAGAGATTAAATAAATATATATATATATATACATGTATTTACATATGAATATATTGAAATATGTGTTCACACATGCACACACACACAAACACATATATATATACACACATATCTATGTATGCTCATTTTTAAAATATATAAAATTATTATATATAAAAAAAGAAATAATAAAAATATTGTAAATTATAAATATTATAAATTATTGGTCGACTTGATATCAATGGATATAAAATTGAATTTGATAACCATTTTTAAAAATAATAATAAATGGATGTTATTTCATTCTTTGTGATGATGGTTGGACTTGGAAGGAAATTATCAAATGATTTAATAGGAGGATGCACTGATTAGACATGGTGAAGTCATAAGAGTGTGGAAGGAAATAAATAATTAAACGAATGAAATGAATATTTATATTTGGGTATGGTGATTCTTTAATGATCGTGATATATTATAATGAAACCACATTGACAAATATTTTTATCAAAAATAAAAAGGTGGAGGAATATTGTGAAGTCATAAAAATTGAATATCATGGTAAAACTGATGAGATTTTTTAATATTTTAATATTGATAATCAAGTTATGCTAATGATATAATGTTGTTAGAAACATTAATTTTATCCAATTTATCCCTAGTGTAGAATATGACAATGATTTAGGTTGATTAATGAGTATAGAAATTATTTTTGTAAATAAAAAAAATCATATTGTGATATATTAAAACTGAATAATGGTTGATGAAAATACATTTCAACTCAGGTAATTTTATAGTTTTTGGTAATGCAAATGGTTTTATTAATGAAAAAATGTGGTGGTCTAATTCCTTGATGAGTAGACAACTTCTTCATAACCAAATAATATTGTGGTATTCAAACAATGATCATGGTTTAAGGAATTTTTGATAATTTGTGTTTTATAAAATCCATTGGAAACTAGATAAGAACAAACCATGAATTAGTTTTTATCTTTTTTTGGAAAAATGAGGAGGCTGGTCATGGTCATAGGTAGATTTCTAATCAATAATTAGGAGTTTTCTTTGTTTGATTCCTGATTGACCATATTGTAGTCCTGATCATAGTTGAGGAAGTTTTTGAAATTTTGGGAGAACAATGAAACCATTTCATACGGGGCATTTTGGTTAAATTTTATGGATTTTTTATTTCATCATAAAATGAGTTACTAATGAAACTATATCAATGGAATTTGTTTATTAAAAATTGTAAAAGTGAAAATAATGTTGACTATAGATATTCGAGTCATACTGGATATATAAGCTAAAATATTTATCAAACTAATTAGAGACAAACAGTGATGTACCATGTTGGGAACCACATCATTATACTGGTAATATATGAAATAAAAATCAATTTTATGGGAAACTTTTGTGTGAATTGCATATTAACAGGTCGTAGTTTTTGAGTTCAATTTTTTTAACGAACTAACCATGTCATGGTTTGGATTATTATGAAATGGTTTATAGTGATTCTATATATGTTATAGATTTAGATATTCTTTCTACAATATAAATATAAAATTTTGAATAATGTATTTTAACAGTTATACTTTTGTGATTTTTACCACATGAAATTTTTGGGGGGAACATATAATAGTTATATAGGATTTTGATGTAACACTAATTATCAAAGAGATTGGGGATTTAATTTATCGTTATATTTTTAAATATATGAATATGATTATGATTTTATATTATTGAAAGATCCATATAATATAGATCAATTAATATAGAGAAATATTGATTGATCTAGTCCATGGTAGAGGTTTATTCGATCATCGAAAATTTATATATTTGATCAATTAAATGAGAATAAAATAAAGAGTACTAAATAAATATTCAATTAAACAAGGATTTAATCTCATTCAGTTATTGTTAGTGGAATTTTATTGTATTGTGATAGTTTTTATATTAAAATGATTCACCTCTCATAAAAAATAGTTGATAATATCAGGCTATTAATGTAAAAGGTAGAAAATGAATTTTAATGATGCATTCTATATATATATATATAAGAAAATAATCCTACTAGAACCATTTTGTTAATCATTGATGATTCCAATATGATGATGACAAACTATAATGACCCATAATGAACTATTTAGAGGATTAAAATAGCGTATAACTTTGGTGGACACTGATCATTTCATAAGAATTCTTGTTGTTGCATGTGTGGGATCCCAAGAAAAAAAATTAAAAAAATTAAATTATTTTCTGTGTAATGTATATAAATAGATACATAATAGTTTTTCATTCAATATAGTTATTAATATTTATATCTAAAATATATAAAAGGATATTTCATATGATTACTTAGAAATTTTAAATGTTATAGTTATTCTTAGAAAAATATATATCCTCATGATATTATTAAAATAATATTAAATATATACAATATTTTCTAGATTCAACTGAATGATAGTATATAAATTATATTTGACTATCAGGTGTCTGGGGATCATAATCAACGAAACATGTTCTCATAATGTGGTATGTTTATCATTATAAGAAGTGGGGATCAAGAATAATTAACAACAAACAGGATACCCACATGTTTTCGGGGTCATTAAATTTTCTTAACCATGAGTGTGTGTATTTTTTTAATTACATGGTTTGATATTAAATGTGTATAATGTGATAAAATACATTTAATTGTGATAAAAACCATGACATATTCTGTTTTTGGTAAGTCATCATGCATCAGAAGTGTCATTAATATAATTAAATTAATTGAGTGATCAAGAATATATATTTTCCTCCAAAAGGAATATATCATTGGACACTTAACCATTATTATAGTTATTGGGATGTATCCATTTTAATGGTATGTTAAATAAATTAAAAAATTTAATGGTTATAAAATGATAAATAAATCATTAAATTATGATAATACAATGTATTCATCATGATTTATTTGATATCAATAGTCAACGGGATTAGATTACATTGTATATTTTTATATTATGATATCAACGATGGGAATTATATATAAATAGGATATTATGTGTTTTTAGATTTCCATATTGTTCAATGAGCATGAACTATTGTTATTTTAATATAGTTCTAGAGGGTAACATAAAAAGTGTATCATTATGTTCCACTGATTAGAATAAATTGATGTTTTTGGAAGAAGTAGGCCTCACATATTTGGGCTAGTGAGCCACTAGGTTTGTGTCTTCACATTTATGTTAATTAAATTACGATATTCATGTTCATAATAATAAAATTTAATTTATTTCACTTGTAAAAATTATTTATTTATGTTAGAAAGAATAACATGAGAAATTTTTATTGTACATTTATTATTTATTAATGGTTCATTAAAAATATTTGAGAGGATTGTGATATGGTAATATATCATAATTCATAAAATATTATTTAATGGTGTGAAATGAAAAATTGGAAGAATATTCATAACTTTTATGATAAGTTTTTTACATCATTCATCACATATTGGTCCAGTTTAAAAGTTTTAACATATCTAAGATATTAGTTGAAATTTTATATATTTATATAATAATATTTAATCACATTTTTATTGATTAATATTAACTATCAAAAATTTTATGGGTTAACTCAATCTACCAGTTTATCTCTCAAGTTCTAATAAGGTTAAAATGGAGGATGACATGTTTGAATCTATTCGGTTTTATTAATTGACCAATAATTCTACAAATAACCATAAGGATGTTTTGAAGTACTTATTTAGTCCAATAAGGTACATCACAAATGAATACTGATGATCCATGACAATCATTTTTAGGGAAGATATCTAGGGACCTCACAAAGTGACTTCAAGTCAAGTTGATCTGAAGATAATAATATTACACTAAGATCAGATCATTAAATTGAGGTTCTATTTTGATTTAATTTTATAAAATAAATTAATTGTATATGATCCATGTATTAACATGATCCCATTACATATGTTTTTGTGTTTTGATATCAATATTGTTTTAAAAAATTAATAATTTTTCATAATTATTCTACCAAACTTTGTTTCTATCATGTGGAATCAAAATAGGTGTAAAGGAATATAAAACAAAATTTTAATAAAATTCAAAATATTTTGAGTAGATTGCATAGATAAAGTACCCAATCCATTTATGTAACTTCGATTTGAGGTTTTATTGATGATTTACAGTCATTAAAATTTCATCTACTAAAATTTACCTAAAATATGAAAAAGAAAATTGAAAAGTAAATTGGGAGAAAAATGGTTTTCAGTTGGGATATAGGTTTTGGGCTATTCTAAACAAGTCAAATACAATCATCTAAAAAATAAATAATTTCTAAAAATATAAAAAACATTTTCCATTGACTACGAAATGAATGAAATTTGGCATAGGGAATAGTTTCACTAGTTTTTTTATACATATATCATTCATTATTTCTATTTTTATATAGTGAATAATTTCGTGCATAGTGGGTGGTCTTTTAATGAAATTTGAAAAAAAAAACAAGGATGGGAACTACTACCAACCTATAGCTGACCCTTGTGATACCATGAGTTCAACAAACCTATTTTAGGTCTGGAAAAACATGAAAAATTATTTTAGGCCCACATCAATGAAAATTATTCTCCATTGAATGTTTTTAACTATGATATTTACTAATATCCTTTAAGAATCTCTATAAAATATTTAAAACCCAGTGGAATATAATAGAAAATATTAAGATGTATGGGGAATGTAAGTTATGATATAAAAAAATTAAATTGGTATTAAATTATTTATTTAAATTTTGATTTAATTCAATTAAGAAAAAAAATTCAGGGGTGTTTCCCATCGACCTCACAGGGTTGTTTCCTCATTCCTCCACTCATTATTCGGCAATGAGATCCCCATTAATGCATTGATACCCTCATAAACATTCAAGGTTTTAGTTTTTCAATTCCAAACATCCTATACAATTTTATGAGTAATAATATATTGTTTCTTTAGAAATGTAGATATATATAATGTGATCATAATAACAGACATAAAATTTAATGTTTGGAATATTATAATTATTTATCTTTCAATATATTGATTGAATATTATAATTATATAATAAATATTAATATTCTCATCATGTCACTTTCTCATTTTATTTATTTGGTAATCTACATCAACATAATTAATTATATATATGTATCCTTGATACATACTTCCTCCTCAACCACATGTAATGACTATTAGATAATGATGGTGATAAATAATATTTAATTCATTTTAAGACATAGTGGAAGACCAAAAAAAAGATCAATGTGTTTGATGTGTTAAAAATTTCAGCTAGTTTGATATGACATAATGTGTTTCCCTTATATTATCAGTTGATTCATCATATATTTGGCTGAATGAATAGTATACATATCTCATGATTATGTCATTTTATATACTTATTTATGTTCATGAATATGTAATGATTGTACTATGTGTGTTTGTTGATGTTAGATATTATCATATGATAATAAATAATCATGTGGATATAAAAATAATAAAATTCATGATGAATGATTATTATTTATGCATGGTTATGTTATTACCATACTCACATAGTAACAATCATGATAAATACAATAATATTTCAATCATGAAAAAAAATCCAAAATATCACATAAAATGTCATGTCATAATCAGGTCTCATTACATTAATTTCGATGAAACCATAGTTCAATGTGCTCATCCATATATGTGGGATCCTACTCATGTCAAGGAGTTTTTATGATTTAACTTAACTGAAATTGGATTCAAGTAGGAATCATAGTTAGGTTAATGAAATTTTTGAGGCATTTCTAAAAAAAATAATTGTCTGTGAATCTTATGAGACCAAAATCTTCATAATAGAAAAGAGATGCAATAATTAAATTTTTATTCCATATTAAATCATATTATAATATTAGAGTAGTTGATATACTATAGATCTATATCATCCCGCCTTTTTATAACATAAACTTTCATTACATTACACAAAACTGAGGATCTTTAAGGTTTAGTGTCTTGGAAACTAGGAACATAATACATGAAAACAACATAAAACATTCCTCTTAAACACTTCAAAGGATTCTCCTTATGTTCATCCTAGGTTCATTACTGCATCTCATAACCTGGGGACATACATCAAAAGAAAGGGTGAGCAAAAGGCCCAGTAAGGGAAACAAGATGAACATTTTACATGTGAACTTGAGATACTTCAATAAGGACATGAAAATAACTTTAAGGCATGAGAAAGAAATCATGAGGAATTTCATAAAAAAAATAACATTTTTCATAACTTGAAGATGTGGCTACAACATTTAATATTGACAATCGTTTCGTTCCACCAAGGTCCATCCCCAAGGTGTCATTAAAAATTACCAAGGTTATTCACCAAGGCGTCGTTAAAAATGGTCATCTCTAGAGATTAAGTCTTTACCCAATGCATTGGAGCTCTATCAGGGCGCACCCTTAAATTTTCCTTTATTATCATGTGAGCCACATTTATCATCATCAAACATTTCATAAATAACCCATATAGCATAAAATAAATGGGTTTCATTTCATAATCATAACGTTTTAAAAACTGCTTTAAATACATGATCTTTACATCACTTTAAAACCCACAGAAAAGGAAGGTGGGTCTCATGTATGTAAATCCCAGAATATAAAATAGAAAATTTTGGTATATATGTGAATACCCCTTTAGAAAAAGTGCTTTGAGTACTCACTTAATAATATAAAAGAACTTTAGAAAAAGAGAGAGACATTTTGAGACGGAAATTCTGCAGCATAACGGCTATGTTACGAGGTTTTAGAAGACATTAAAAAGAGAGGTAAAATGGGTCAAACATTCATAAATGGCCCATAAAATACTAGAAGGACATAATAAGAAGGATACATGATCATGGTAATGAAATTTCAAGGACATACCATTTGAAATGAAGAACATGGAAGGAAGACAAAAATTAGATTTCTCTTATGAAAGTTCGGCAGCCTAACGGCGTTACTTAAACTTCAACAAAAATGATTTGAAAAGATCAAATAGGGTTTCTCATCATGTGAACATAAGATTTCAGTATGATAGATATAGAGATAATTCCCCAACATAACAAAAAAGGAACTTTAAAGAACTGACATGAAAGTAGAACTTCAAAACGAGAAGGGTGAAGAACCACTTAAAAATTCGGCAGCCTAACGGCGCCACTTAAAACTTCAAAATACTGAATTGAAGAGATAAAATGGGGTATCTCATCATATGAACTTAAGAGTCCAGTATGATAGATATAGAGATCATACCCCAATATAACAAAAAGGAACTTGAAATAATTAACATGAAAGTAGAACTTCAAAACGAGAAGGGTGAAGAACCACTTAAAAATTCAGCAGCCTAACGGCGCCACTTAAAACTTCAAAATACTGAATTGAAGAGATCAAATGTGGTATCTCATCATATGATCATGAAAGATCAGTATGATAAATTTAGAGATCATACCCCAACATAATAAAAAGGAACGTGAAATACTTTACATGAAAATAGATCTTGAAAAATAAGAAGGGAGAAAGAATCCGTTACAAAAATTTCGGCAACCTAACGGCGCCACTTAAAACATCATAAAACGAAATAATGAGAGCAAGAGGGGATCTCTCATTATATGAACATGAAAATGGCAGTAAGAGGAGTATAAAATAACATCCTCCAACATAATAACATGGAGCATAAAATGAATGACATAAAAGAGATTACTTGAAATGAAAGAGAGAGGTCGGATCCCTTACCTTAAAACGTGACTCTTGAAACTCAATGTTTTGGATCTTGAGGGCTTGGGGAACCTTGGGAGGACTTCTTGGGAGGTAAGGAGACCAGAACTTCGTTGGGGGAGAGTTGGGAGTGAAAACCAAAGGAGGAATGGGTGGGTATTTATAGGGAAAGTTAGGGGACAAGGCATTAATGGCCAAGGGACACCTCAAAAGTGGTTTTCTCAAAAGCATGGGCCCTCCCATGGTACTTACCATAAAGTTAGGCCACATGGGGACCCCCACACAATACTTCATCACCCTTGGCCGGCCAACCCTTAAAAAAACTCATGACATCATCATGACATAGTTATGATGTCATTAAACATACCGAAACCCTAAAACTGTATTTTCACTATTCACTGAAAATTCAACTTTCTCAGAATAATCCCAAAATTTCACCTTTACCAAATATCAACACTCTGATTACAAATATGAACTCCATTTTATAAAAATAATTTTCTAAATATTTTTAATTTAATTTTTAGATAAAAACACTATTCACTGAAAATTCATTTTTTCTGAAAAAACCCCAAAAAAATACCATAGCATAATATCGGTGCTCTGAGTTCAAAAATGAAATCCATTTTATAAAAATAATTTTCTAAATATTTTTAATTAAATTTTTAATTACAAAAACATTATTCACCCGAAAAACTAATACTTGAATATTAATTTATGAAACCATTATTTAACCATTTTATTGAATCACATTACTTAATCAAGGTGCCTATATTATATTAATACTTTCTTTAAGTGAGATTACTAATCCATTTGGTCACATTACTAATCCTAAGCGTAAAATCACTATTCATAATTTACTATTCATCAAAAATCAAGTTGATCTTATTAGACTCGAAATTTCGTAGTGAACATAATTGTAGAAGACCATTTTTTTGAAAATCATTACACATTTTTATTTATTTAAGGTTTACATTAACATTTTTAAAATATCCTTTCTCTAAAATTTATCAAAAATATGCATACTATATTTATACGGAAATTTGAAAATTCATAAACTTCATCATAAGAAGAAATCCAAATTTTTATTTAAAACAAAGGATTACACAAGTCAATCACGGTCTCCTTACATAGCCCCTTATCACACCATCATAGGACCTAAGTGTAAGGTGTGCTAAGGTGAGAGAATCCGAGGGAGGCTCGGCCCACATCGCACGAGTCTTAATTTCTATTAGTTTGAACTTCTCGCGAAGGCGATCCCGTTCTAGCTTCACACGATGAAGTTCAGCTTGGGTTTGGTCCAGAGCAAAGCCCAGTGGTGCTACCTCCTTCCCAAGTTCTGTTAGATGGGATTCGATCGGTCCAAGACTACTGGGTGAGGCCATCAAATCTTCTTTCTATATTAATTAACCAAGATTGCTTGTATTTAGAGATAGTAATCAAAACATTTAGTTTCCAGCGGTCATATTGACCAATGGTCAAATAATAGTCAAAACCCAACAGTCTCATTTTAATTATACTCATTTTATCAAATGAAACATTTTTGTTGAGTATAAAAATAAAATAAAATGACACATAAAATTAGGAAATAAGATTTATTCAAAAATTTCGTGTCGTTACAATCTTCCCCCCTTAAGAAATTGCATCCTCGCAATTTTTAAAATTGGGTTTTAAAATTTCATTTAAAGTCCCACATCGGAAAAGGAGTCAGTAAAACTATTACTTTAAAAGAAAGAAATGGAAGTACAAAGGTCACCCGAGTTAACCCATACTAGGATTCCATGGAGGAAAACATGGACATGGAAGAAAAACAAAGGGTCAATTTCTGGGGGAGAGTGATAGAGAACATGATTAGGAGAACGTTAACCATAAGAAAATCACAAACTTATGATGTGTCTAAACTATCTTTGATTACCAAGTAGGAAACATAAACCAACAACGTTTTTGTTTCACGTTCCTTTTCATAATTTTTAGGAATTCATTTACAACATAAAACAAAAACATAAGAAAATATACCTATCTTCATGTAAAGTTTCATCCTTTAATAAGTTTCTACCCAAAACTAATCTTTTCTCCAAATTATGAGCATTCAAAACTACTTGGTCACATCAAAACACAAGAATCATCTTCATAATCCAAAAAAGATTAACTATCTATTTCTTCTATCTTTAAACATTATCCCAAAAATAGAAAGGGTACGGTAAAACAACTCTTCAAAAAAAAATCCCATAGGAATGGAAACAACTTTTAAATCTTCAAAGTTCCATGGTATTACCCAAAGTTCATCATAGTCCATTCCATAAATAACTGTCCTTAAAAATCCTCAAAATAATCCAAACTAAGATTGAAACCCAAATACAAGAAGGATTTGATAACATAGTCTTCCAAGGTAATCTTTATCATTCATCTCCAAACAACATCAACCACTCCTAACATCTTAAAAAAAAGTAACTAACCTAAACATATTTACCCCAAGATAGGTTAATAATTTCCATAAGTAACCTAAATTACTATAATTCCACCTTAAATTCATTGATTCTTCAAAATATAAGTCAACCCTACTCTTCAATGAAAATACCATAGTAATCTATTTACCTCGATCATATAGGGTCCCCAAAATAGTGAAAATCTTCCAAAATAATAATAATATTTTAATCCCCTAGTCATCCTTGTCATATTAATACGACAATCGTCGCATTTCCTCTCACATTGGTTGTTTGGACATGTTCTTCCATTTCCCACCATTAACTATGAAGAGAAAGCGTAATTAGGGGATTAAGTACTTAGCCAATAATCATGAAAAGGAACTGAAAGCATATAAGGATAACTTGTAGAAGAAAAGTATAACCTAACTTGTGATCCCCTAGGTTCCCATCTAGGTTATCCATGATCATATATTCTTATGTGAGTCTTTATTTTATTTTATCTTTGTTCCTTTAACAATGGTTCATACTAAGCTTATGAATTTACCAAAGCATATCCCCCGGGAGTGTCATAACCAAGAGTGCAGCAAGGCCCGTTGTCGTGTACCAGTTCCCGTTCGAGTCTAGCTCAAAGCGGTGTTTTCGGGTTTCACCCCTATGTACATCTGTGCCAGACCCACATCTACCTGCTCATATCCAGACAGGGATGTATTTTCTTGGAAACCCCTTACTCAATACTCACCAAAATATCAGGAAGATTTCCAATATTTTAACTTTTCTATAGGCTTCTTCCTAAAGTTTTCATATCCTAATTTCCACAAATAACTAAACCATCCTTTGATACCAACTATAGCATCCCTCCATTTTATAACATAAACTTTCATTACATTACACAAAACTGAGGATCTTTAAGGTTTAGTATCATGGAAACTAGGAACATAATACATGAAAACAACATAAAACATTCCTCTTAAACACTTGAAAGGATTATCCTTATGTTCATCCTAGGTTCATTACTGCATCTCATAACCTGGGGACATACATCAAAAGAAAGGGTGAGAAAAAGTCCCAGTAAGGGAAACCAGATGGACATTTTACATGTGAACTTGAGATACTTCAATAAGGACATGAAAAGAACTTTAAGGCATGAGAAAGAAATCATGAGGAATTTCATAAAAAAATAACATTTTTCATAACTTGAAGATGTGGCTACAACATTTAATATTGACAATCGTTTCGTTCCACCAAGGTCCATCCCCAAGGTGTCATTAAAAATTACCAAGGTTATTCACCAAGGCGTCGTTAAAAATGGTCATCTCTAGAGATTAAGTCTTTACCCAATGCATTGGAGCTCTATCAGGGCGCACCCTTAAATTTGCCTTTATTATCATGTGAGCCACATTTATCATCATCAAACATTTCATAAATAACCCATATAGCATAAAATAAATGGGTTTCATTTCATAATCATAACGTTTTAAAAACTGCTTTAAATACAAGATCTTTACATCACTTTAAAACCCACAGAAAAGGAAGGTGGGTCTCATGTATGTAAATCCCAGAATATAAAATAGAAAATTTTGGTATATATGTGAATACCCCTTTAGAAAAAGTGATTTGAGTACTCAGTTAATAATATAAAAGAACTTTAGAAAAAGAGAGAGACATTTTGAGACGGAAATTCTGCAGCATAACGGCTATGTTACGAGGTTTTAGAAGACATTAAAAAGAGAGGTAAAATGGGTCAAACATTCATAAATGGCCCATAAAATACTAGAAGGACATAATAAGAAGGATACATGATCATGGTAATGAAATTTCAAGGACATACCATTTGAAATGAAGAACATGGAAGGAAGACAAAAATTAGATTTCTCTTATGAAAGTTCGGCAGCCTAACGGCGTTACTTAAACTTCAACAAAAATGATTTGAAAAGATCAAATAGGGTTTCTCATCATGTGAACATAAGATTTCAGTATGATAGATATAGAGATAATTCCCCAACATAACAAAAAGGAACTTTAAAGAACTGACATGAAAGTAGAACTTCAAAACGAGAAGGGTGAAGAACCACTTAAAAATTCGGCAGCCTAACGGCGCCACTTAAAACTTCAAAATACTGAATTGAAGAGATAAAATGGGGTATCTCATCATATGAACATAAGAGTCCAGTATGATAGATATAGAGATCATACCCCAATATAACAAAAAGGAACTTGAAATAATTAACATGAAAGTAGAACTTCAAAACGAGAAGGGTGAAGAACCACTTAAAAATTCGGCAGCCTAACGGCGCCACTTAAAACTTCAAAATACTGAATTGAAGAGATCAAATGTGGTATCTCATCATATGATCATGAAAGATCAGTATGATAAATTTAGAGATCATACCCCAACATAATAAAAAGGAACGTGAAATATTTTACATGAAAATAGATCTTGAAAAATAAGAAGGGAGAAAGAATCCGTTACAAAAATTTCGGCAACCTAACGGCGCCACTTAAAACATCATAAAACGAAATAATGAGAGCAAGAGGGGATCTCTCATTATATGAACATGAAAATGGCAGTAAGAGGAGTATAAAATAACATCCTCCAACATAAGAACATGGAGCATAAAATGAATGACATAAAAGAGATTACTTGAAATGAAGGAGAGAGGTCGGATCCCTTACCTTAAAACGTGACTCTTGAAACTCAAAGTTTTGGATCTTGAGGGATTGGGGAACCTTGGGAGGACTTCTTGGGAGGTAAGGAGACCAGAACTTCGTTGGGGGATAGTTGGGAGTGAAAACCAAAGGAGGAATGGGTGGGTATTTATAGGGAAAGTGAGGGGACAAGGCATTAATGGCCAAGGGACACCCCAAAAGTGGTTTTCTCAAAAGCATGGGCCCTCCCATGGTACTTACCATAATGTTATGCCACATGGGGACCCCCACACAATAATTCATCACCCTTGGCCGGCCAACCCTTAAAAAAACTCATGACATCATCATGACATAGTTATGATGTCATTAAACATACCGAAACCCTAAAACTGTATTTTCACTATTCACTGAAAATTCAACTTTCTCAGAATAATCCCAAAATTTCACCTTTACCAAATATCAACGCTCTGATTACAAATATGAACTCCATTTTATAAAAATAATTTTCTAAATATTTTTAATTTAATTTTTAGATAAAAACACTATTCACCGAAAATTCATTTTTTCAGAAAAAACCCCAAAAAATTACCATAGCATAATATTAGTGCTCTGAGTTCAAAAATGAAATCTGTTTTATAAAAAAAAATTCTAAATATTTTTAATTAAATTTTTAATTAAAAAAACACTATTCACCCAAAAAACTAATACTTGAATAATAATTTATGAAACCATTATTTAACCATTTTATTGAATCACATTACTTAATCAAGGTGCCTAGATTATATTAATACTTTCTTTAAGTGAGATTACTAATCCATTTGGTCACATTACTAATCCTAAGCATAAAATCACTATTCATAATTTACTATTCATCAAAAATCAAGTTGATCTTATTAGACTCGAAATTTCGTAGTGAACATAATTGTAGAAGACCATTTTTTTGAAAATCATTACACATTTTTATTTATTTAAGGTTTACATTAACATTTTTAAAATATCCTTTCTCTAAAATTTATCAAAATTATGCATACTATATTTATACGGAAATTTGAAAATTCATTAACTTCATCATAAGAAGAAATCCAAATTTTAATTTAAAACAAAGGATTACACAAGGCAATCACGGTCTCCTTACATAGCCCCTTATCACACCAGCATAGGACCTAAGTGTAAGGTGTGCTAAGGTGAGAGAATCCGAGGGAGGCTCGGCCAACATCGCACGAGTCGTAATTTCTATTAGTTTGAACTTCTCGCGAAGGCGATCCCGTTCTAGCTTCACACGATGAAGTTCAGCTTGGGTTTGGTCCAGAGCAAAGCCCAGTGGTGCTACCTCCTTCCCAAGTTCTGTTAGATGGGATTCGATCGGTCCAAGACTACTGGGTGAGGCCATCGAATCTTATTTCTATATTAATTAACCAAGATTGCTTGTATTTAGAGATAGTAATCAAAACATTTAGTTTCCAGCGGTCATATTGACCAATGGTCAAATAATAGTCAAAACCCAACAGTCTCATTTTAATTATACTCATGTTATCAAATGAAAAATTTTTGTTGAGTATAAAAATAAAATAAAATAACACATAAAATTAGGAAATAAGATTTATTCAAAAATTTCAGGTCGTTACAAGATCAATATATGATGAGAGGATTTAGTATCATTTCCCATAATAATACTCAAGTATATGAGTATATTAAACCTAGATGTTCAGGATTATTTGTATATGAATAAGATAGTGGGAGATATTTCGGTATAATAAATAAAAATTCTCTAAAGAATTTGTAATCCCAATAAATGGATAAATATTTTAATTATTAATATTATTGGAAAATGGAATATCATAAAATAGAATCATTTTGATCTATATTGGAAAATGATCATTTCATAAATAGTCTTAATTTACAAGATTTGTACAAGTTCTTGTACATGATACAATGTGACAAAATGAAATTATATATGTTTGAGTTCCCATAAATAGATGAACCACAATAGGTAGAAATTGGGGGTGAAAGAAAATATTATATGACACTCATGTATTATTTAATTGATGATAAAATCATATTTTTATCATTAACGGCTAATTCCTTATAGTATAAATAAGATAACATAGATTGTTACACAATATTTTCTCATCTATATGAATTTTTTTGAGTATAGTAAAGCCTTAAAAAATGATATCATCAATTCACTGAGCATGTATAAGTTGAAATATAGAATGTTGTTTGATATTTATGTACACAAGATGATTGTTCATATTGAATGACCTTCTGAGTTTGTTTTCAACATAAATAATGATCTTTCATTAAAATTATATTAATGCTAGAATAAAAAATGGCTACACTGAGATCGTGTCACACCCATTGCATTTAAAGTCTTTATTTTATTAATTTCTTCGGCTTTGGTTATTTTGGGTTGAATACAACCTTAAAATTTTGAGTTCTTATTTAAAAACAAAATATTTTCCATTATTGCGTTCAGCACACCACTTTTGAAGCCACACGGCCCAATCCGAGCCACTTTACGACCTCGCTTGGTTCATAGCTAGACCTGCTTGATGTCCAAGGCTGATAAATAGAATGTAATGAATAGTGAAATTAAAATAAAATGAATATAAGATGTGTAAAATAAACTTAAGGAATTATTTTAATGATAATAATAATAATATATTATTAAGATTATATTATAATTTTTATTATTGTTAAGAATATAAATTAATTTATGTTGTAATTAATATTATTTTTAATTTAATATTAAGATTCAGTAACTTTATTAATTTAAATGGATTCGAAATATTCAGTGGAGTTGTTGGATGAGTCCTAGATAAATTTTGAGTTTTGTCGATAAATGGGTTTTCATGGGGGATTTACAGCATTCAACACTCGGACGAGGAACAATTTTGAAACCACATGGCCTTTCCTGGTCCACCGAGTCACATGTCGATGATAAATAAATAAAATAAAATGAATTCATAATAATGAAAAAAATAAGTGAAAAATAAAGTGAAAATAAAAATAAAATAGGAAAAATGAAATTAACTTTATGAATTTTCTGAATTGTAATAAAAAAAATTATTTGAGGATATTGTTACTTTTATTATTATTTATTCTATGGATAATAATTCTATTAAGTTAGTATTACTGTTATTATTATTAATATTAATCTTATCCTAATTATTATTTTTATGGGTTTTGTTTTTAGTTTTTTTAGGTTTCTTTTTTTACTTTTTTCCACCCATCATCCTCTCCCCCTCCTTCCCTTCCTTCCTGTCAGGGCACTCACCCCTCCCCTAACCCTCATGTCGCACTGCCTACCCCCTACACATGCTCAGAATCAAGGTACACCCCCTCCTACCACTTGCACGGAATTGCGCTACACCCCCTCGCTATGTCCGATGGTCCACATGAGCCTCCCCCATGTCTGGACAGCCGGTCATCCTTCTCATCCACTCCCCATGCTGGCACCGCCCTCACATTCTTGGCTCTGGACGACCCGAAACTCCATCGGTTCCTCCTCCATGTTCATCCTAGTGAAACCCAAACCCCTCCCATCATGGGTTGACACATTTCCATCGATTAGACCTCCTGAAAGAGCTCGTATAGCGATTTCGCATCCTCTCCCTTTGGGTAGGATTCTCTCTCTTTGGATTGGGGTTTCTCCTCATCTTATTTTTGGTATTTTAGGTTCCAATAAGTATATTGTCTGATTTAGGGTTCAATTTTTGTTTTTTATGGTTCGAATTATAGATTTAGTGTTCAATTGGGATTCCTCATGGTGTAAATTGAAAGTGATTAGAGTTCTGCACCAATGTTTGGGACACATCAACACTAAGGTAGGTAGTTCCCGGTCGTTTCATCCTTTAGATAATTTATTTTGTTTGTTTAAATAATTTTAATATGTTCTATGTTTTAATTACATGGTGAAAACCATGCATAAAAAGGGTTTTTAATTCCTCTTGGATGAAATTGAATTTGTTGAATAAAAAATTCATGGCATTCATATGTGTGATGTTGTATAAATTATTGTTAGTGTTTAATGAAATGTTTTTGGTCATGAGAAATTCATTCAGAAAATTTTTTTATGAGCACATATGATGGAATTTCAGTATCCTTTTAGAACGGTCGTGTTTTCATGTGATTCTATATTTGATAATTTTTCTAAATGTTCACTTAATTTTTTTTGTTGTGTAAATGATTTTTTGGTTGTAATTTAAAATGTGTCTCTATCAATAATGTGTTTTTCTTTAATATAAATTGTTTTGAATTGGGAAATTTGATTTTTTTTTATAAAAAGGATCTATATGTTTTTTTAGGTGAAAAACATTGTTGGAATGGTTTTGGGGGTTATTTGGTATGTGTGAAATGCGTTTTCAATGATATTGTGGCGTGTGTATATTAAAATAGGTATTTTTTGAGAAAAATTAATCACATTGGGTGTGTTTCCTTTTTGTGAAATTTTGAAATTTAATTGAAAATTTTTGACTTATGGAAAATATATTTTGATGTGGTTACATTGTGTATTTGGTTGTAATGGGACATTGATATGTGGAGGAAAGCGATTTGAATGTGGATTTACGACTTATTATTAGGAATTTTTATTTTTGTTGGATGGTGTTGTATTTTTCGAATAATATTTTATGTGTTGTGTGAATTGTTTCTTTTATTCATTGAGTGTTGCCAAATTTGGATTTGTGAAATTATTTAGTAATGATAAATATATTCTGGATAGGTATTGTGGTGTGTGTGTCTTTTCAAAATGTTGTTTCAGTATTCAAGAGGTGGATTTTGTGTGTAATATCTAGTTTGGTCTGTGATATTGGAAAGAAATATAATATGTGAATGTGAAACTGGAGTGAGAATATGGGAAAACCTCGTTCATTTAGGTGGGTGGACTAGAACTAGTGCACTTGTGATTCGAAGGGGTGCCACCCTTTTTTCACTTAGCTGGATTGACAATTGCGACACTAACTAAACATATAAATTACTAAGTGTTGTGGTTTCTAAGACACATTTACTGATGGTTGTGGTTTTTAATAATCATTTACCGAGGTTCGTGGTTTCCAATCCACCATTCATCGAGATACAAGGTGCTAGGGTCCCACTCGAGCTAGATTAACATTAAGGGATTTAACCATAGTTCTATACAATCCATGATGTGGTGCCATTCGCTTACATATGGAGGATCACTTCTGTGTATATGTGTGTGAGTATATGTGTGTGTTCCTTTAATTATTTTTTCTCATACTCATTAAAATAGTGTTTGTGAAATGGTTTTACTAAGTGTTTTCTTTTAGACATTAGCTATACAGGTTTTCTTTAAAAGAGAATTGAGCGTATAATTTTGAATAAGTAGATTAAATTATCTCTCAGATGTTGTGGAATGGAATATTTTCATTTGGTGGTATCCTACTGGGCCTTTGTCTCACACCCTACATACACCCTAAGTAGTATGTAGACCTTTTTTCTTATGTATTCATTTTTGTGACATTATGCTCAACGATGGAGGTTTTGGTAGTTGATGGTCTTCTCGTTCAGGTTAGTTTTTGTATCTTGTGGATGTCACACTTCTCTTATTTCATGGTGGTTTGAGTACGAGTTTTAGTTTCTTTCATTTTTGTTACTATTTGGATGTTGGTTCATGTGGTAAATCTTTAAAATCAATTTTAGTTTAGGGCCCGGTTTGATTTTCTATTTCAGTTTAATTATATTTATCTTGTCTATTGTTTTGGGTTTTGAATTTCAGGTATATCACTCCCACGTTCTAGTTTTGATATCCGGGCACTTTTCCTAGCGAGTGGGGATCGAGAACGCACATTAGACCATGCCGCAAAACGGTTCTAGTGCCGGGTCGAATGGTGACCTGACCTAGTTCATGAAAAAATGGTATTATAGGAGGATTGCTCTCTTGGTCCGTCTTCTTTTGGGATGGAGTCATGGTAGATTGGAGTAAAGGTTGTCATTACTCGACGTTCTGGCTACGAATATAGTGCCTGGACAGCCCACCTCATGGCGGGACTTGAGATACCAAACTAAGTTGAGGATTTCCTAAATATTTGGTCTGTGTGGTTAATCTAGATTAGGGAGAATTAAAAGGGAGTGGGTTCAGTGGTTCCCATGAGCTCGCATTTTCTGGATATCAATGTGGTTCTATGGAATCTTTCCTAGAATACCCTCAGTGGTGGTGTTGTGATTGGTGTATGGCCGCCAAAAATATGTCCCAGTCACCCGCTGACACAAGTTCTATCTTTTATCATTCATAATCTCATTGATTTGGATTCATGGAAATTTTTTTTTTATGTAAAAATTATTTGGACTTGAAATTTTTTTTGAAATGAATCCCTCTAAAAAATAAAATGATGTGTAAGGATTGAAAAGATTGGGTTGAATGTTTTGTTTTGAAAAAATGGAAATGTCTAGTTTTGATATGTCATTATTTCATGTGAAACCACCTGCATTAGCATATTTGGAAAGAGAAATTGTTAATGGAATGAGCGGATTAGTGCCTGGATGGGCATAAGGCAGGTGCATTTGTGGTATGGGAACCTATATGTCCGAGGCCCATTAGACACCACTGGTGTTTGGGCAACCCACTAGCTTCATTTATATAAAAAAAATTGTCAATGATTTTTTTTTTGGTTTTTTAATAATCAGTGGTTCTGTGGTGTGTCCTTGTATATTTTAAATTTTCGATGTGAGGAATTTCAGGACGAGAATTTTTTTTGAATGGTTTGTGTATTGAGTTTTAATTCTTATTTGTATGTGGGGGGTAGAGTGTGGTTAATGGTTTCTTTTGAAAAGTGATTTGGGAAGCCCTTGCAGCGGATCTCCCTGCATGTTTAGTGTTTTCGTGTAGTATGTCATAGAAATTTGACCAATTTGATTATGTCCATGGTTTTCATTATTTACTAGTGCATTCCCCCAAAAAATAATTCATATGCGATTGAAGTTTGGCCATGTGTAATTCACCATTGGCCAACCCTCCAGTTGATTAACGTGAGGACTCTCCCTTTTTATTCATAGTGTTATGTCTGCCCCTAACCATTTTTGTTAAGCGGCTCTTCTCATAGCGGGATGACAGACGCGAGGGGAGTAGAAGGGATATTTGGTTTCTTTGACTTTTCTTAGTCACTAGGTATGATGTTTGACATTGTTTCATCTGAAGGTCCCCCTCAAAAACGATGAAAAAAATTCCAGCGGGGTAGGCGAAGGAAGTTCAGAGTTATCGGTGTTGACCGATGTTTTGAAAGGTTTTTAGTGATTTCAATTATTGGAAGGGTCATGTTCGGTAACCTCTTACAGAGTGTGTACTCTTTGAAGAGAAAGGGTGGATATTTTTGGATCCTTTGGGAATGCATATTTTCATAAAAGAGTGTCCCCTCAAGGTGTTCTAATTTTTCTGTTCAACAGGGAGTGTTTGTCATGCATTATTTCTTATTATGTTTCTTGGGAATGATGACGAGGTAATGTGTTCACATCATCTAAACCCCTATTTTGGTGAATCTGTCGCGAGGGATAAGGTTGATGTCAGAGTGTGTTATGTCTTATGGGGTTGTCTCGATTGTTGTGTGGTTTCTTATGACACTAGGAAAAGGAGAATCTTTGTTTGAGGGTCCTTGATGCCTGATTAAGAGGCATGAGATGCTTGGAACTTCTGAGATCCAACCATAGGCCTCAAAGTGAAGCTCGTACATGGTCAGGATTCCCAGGAGTGTATTGGACCTCAACTTTATTCCTATCATTGGTATTGAAGGCGAACAGATTTATAATCGTTTCTTGGAGTTGTTTTGTTCTGAATGATTCGTTTGGGTTCATGAGGTTTCATGTAACCACATGGAAGCATGGTCATCTCAACCCTTATTGTTCCAAGGGTTGAATACTAGTAGGTGTAATTTATTTTAGTGGTCTTTATGGGATTGTTAAGTAAATTGGTTTTAGTTTGGAATAGTTCTCATCCAGGGACGTGGAGATGTTGGTGGGTCTTAGTCCATGGTTTTGACGACCGATGGTCGGGCCCCTTTCTCCCTGCCCCTTGTGGTGGGGTGTTTGGTCACGAATTGCATATTTTCAAAACATTGTATCTTATGTCAGTTATAATGGTGGGGATAACTAAAGTTCGTCTTGCATGAATGTATATGTAATGAACCAGTGTTGGCCTTTTCATTAATGGTAGGGAGTCCACCCAGACCTCCTCGTGTTGGTTTTCTAGTCTCATCTTGGGCTTCAGTAGGTTCTTAATGGTTGGGATCCCCTCAGGCATTCCCATGTTGGCTTTTAGTTATATTCCTAAATATGGAATGGTTACATTGATAGGAGTGTTCTTGGGTGTGGATTAATCTTCTGTGTTTACTCAAATTAAATTTAGTGGTTTTTGTTCTTTGGTGCTCAAGGTGTGTCAGTTTGTGAAATTTTTTTCCATGGGTGTGAGAGTTCCTATCTTTGATTAATCAACTAGAGGTGTTATAGCTCAATGGGGTGGGCGACACATATCAAAAAGTCTTATTTCGAGTTTCATGAAGTTTTCTCTGGTGTCATTTTCTCTTAGCACTTTGTGTTTGACACTTTTCACCTGCTTTTCATAGGGAGCCTTTTTTAACCCTAATGCGGAACTAGTTGATACATCGAGGTTCATCCATAGTTGTGGATTTCGGAGGACGGAAGGCACTATGGTGGGAAGAATTGTCACACCCATTTCATTTGAATTATTTAATTCATTAATTTTGTCTTCTTAGGGTTTTTCGGGTTGAATATTTACTTAAATATATGAGTTCATATTCAAAAACTAATGTTTTCCCCTTGATTACATTCAGTGCACCATAGTTGAAGACACGCAGCCTCATCTGAGCCACAGTGCAACCTCACATGGTTCATGTCACAACCGTCTTTATGTCCTAGGTAGATAAATAAAATTTACTGAATAATAAAATGGAAATACAATTAAAATTAGAAGTTTAAAAAAAATTAGGGAAATATTTTAAAGATAATAATAATAATATTTTTTGAAGATACAATTATTTTTTTAATAGTGTTTAGAATATAAATTGTATTATAGTGTTATTAATATTATTGTAAATATAATAATAATTTAAAGTCACTCTATTATTTTACATGGATTCTAAATATTTGGTCAAGGTGTGGGATGATTCCTGGATGAATTTTGAGTTTTGTCGATAAATGGGTTTTATTTGGGATTGATAGTGTCTAACACTCGGGCGAGGCACGATTTTGAAACTGCACGTCCTTTCCTGGTCCACCAGGTGACCTACCGATCCTCAATAAATTAAAAAAATGAATATATTATAATGTAATAAAATTAAGTGAATAATAAAGTTGAAATAACAATAAAATACGAAAAATGTTACTATCTCAATGAATGGTCTTAATGATAATAATATTATTATTATTTGATAAAATTATTAGTATTATTATTATTATTTTTAAAGATAAAAATTCTATTTTTCCACTATTACTATTATTATTTTTTGTATAACTATTATCCTTATTTTTATTATTATGGGTTATGTTATTATTTTTTTATGTTTCTTTTTATTTTATTCTATTCCTTTTTTCTTCCCCTCGTCTTCTCCCCCTCCTTCCATTCATTCCCATCATGGCACTCACCCATCACCTAACCCTCACACAACACCCTCTTCCCCTAACTCCAATTCATAATCATGTTTCACCCCCTCCTACCTCTTTCTCAGAATCACGCCGCACCCCCTTGCACTATCTGATGGTCCATGCATGCCACCCCCTCGTCTAGCCATCCAATCCTCATTCCCAAGGAAACTCCAAACCAGGGCCGCCCCCACCTTCTCACCTCCTATAGACCCACAACTCCACCAGTGCCTCCTCTATGTTCAGCCTGGTGCAACCCATATCCCTCACCCTTACAGGTCATCCCATTTCTAGTGATCGGACCTCTCGGCTGATATCATGTAGGAATACCACATCCTCTCCGTTCTGGTAGGCTTCTCCCTCTTTGTTTTGCAGTTTCGACACATCTTGTTTTTGATATTTTTGGTTCCAACGAGTACGTGCTCAGATTTAGGGGTCAATTTTGAATTTTTTTTTTTTAATATTATTGATTTATGGACCAATTTGGATTCCTCATTGGGCGAATTGAGTGCGATTGGAGTTCCGCACCAATGTTTGGGAGTCTTTGATATCGAGGTCGGGGGTTCCATGACATTTCATCCTCTATATAATTTTTGTTGTTTGTTTATTTAATTTTAATATGGTATATGTTTTTATTACATAGCGCAAACATTGATTAGAAATGTTTTTCCATACTCGTAAGATGAAATTAGATTTCGTGAATAAAATAGTATTGTCATTCAAATGTATTTATTATATAATATCTTTATAGTGTTTAATAAAATTCTGGGGTGGTGTAAAATATTTACAGAAAAAATTTTTAATGTTCACATATGATGGAATTTGGGTCTCCTTTTATAACGGTCATGTTTTTCATGTGAGTGTTGATTTGATAATTCATGGAAATGTTCACTTAATTATTTTTTGGTGTGCAAAGGATGTTTTTGTAGTAATTTAAGGCATGATCTCATAGAAATGATTATTTCTTTAAAATAATTTTTTTTGTGTTGGGAAATGTGTTGTGTTGTTTTATAAAAATGTTTTATATGTTGATTTTTAGGCGGGATACATTGTTGGAAGGGTTTTTTGGGTTATTTGGTAGATGTGAAATTCATTTTCATCGTCTTTGCAGTTTGTGTATATATAAATAGAGATTTTCAAAAGAAAATGATGTTCTTTTTTTATATTTTCTTAATGTGAACATTTGAAATTTAATGGAAAATTTTTAAATAATTGAAAACATGTTTTGATTTGGTTACATTGTGTAATTTGTTTTTATGTGACGTTGTTATGTGGAGGAAATTGATTTGAAAATCCATTTCATACTTGTGATTGGGTATGATTATTTGTGTCGGCCATGGATGTGTTATTTGAATAATGTTTTCTAGGTTGTGCAAATTTTTTATGTTCTTCATTTAGTGTTTCCAAATGGGGATTTGTTAAATGACTGTGTAACTTCAAATATATTTTGGAAAGGTATTTTGGTGTGCATGTCTTATCGAAATGATGTTTGGGTATTCAAGTGGTGGTGTTTTTGTGTAATATTTGGTATGCTCTTTGATATGAAGAATCCATATACAATGTTAATGTGAAACTTGATTGATCATAAGAGAAAAAACTAGGTTTCAAGGTGGGTGGACTAGAACTAGTGCGCTATTGATCTGGTGGGGTATCACTCCTATTTCACATAGTTGTATTAATGAATGCAACACTAAAAAACATATAAATTACTGAGGGTTGTGGTTCTATGTCACGTTTACTAAGGGTCGTGGTTTCTAAGCTACATTTACTAAGGGTGGTGGTTTCTAATCAACATTTTCTGAGTATCGTGGTTTCTAAGCCTCCTTTCATAGAGACACGAGGTTCTGGGGTCCTACTCGATCTAGACAAACCATAAGGTATTTACAATATTGCACTACCATCCATGACAAGGGGTGTTCCATTGTCATATGGAGGATCACTTGTGTGCGTGTGTGTGAGTATGTGTGTGTGTGGTCCATTAATTAATTTTTCACTTCCTCTTTAAAATATTGTGTGTGAAATTATTTTTCTTAGTGTTTCCATTTAGAATTTAGTTTGAATTGTTTTCTTTAAACGCATTTTGAAATTATTTTTTGGAATAATCACATTAAATTATCTATTGGATATTGTGGAATGGAATATATTAATTTGTTGGTATCCTACTAGGCCTTTGTTTTACACCCTACAAACACCCTTGGGTGTATGTAGACATTTTTTCTTGTGTAGTATACTTTGTGAAATCTTTCTCAACGATGATGGTTTCGGTTGTTGATGGTATTATCATTTATGTTGGTTTTTTTAGATTGTGGATGTCACACCTCTCTTTTATCTTGGAGGTTTGAGTTAGAGTTTTAGTTTCTTTCGTTGTCATTACTTTTTGGATGTTGGTTCAAGTTGTAAATCATTACAATTGATTTTTGTTTAAGGTCCAATTTTATTTTCCATTTCAGTTTTATTTTATTTATCTTGTATGTTTTTTGTGTTTACTATTTCGGGTAAATCATTCCCATGTGTCAGTTTTGATAACTGGGAACTTGTGCCAGCCCGAGGGGGTCGGGAATGCCCTTTGGGCTATGCCGTGAACTAGGTCGGATGGCAACCCAGCCTGGTTCTTGACAGATCCTAGTCCTTATTGTATCTAATTCAGGTTTCTCTCTATTTATTTTCCACTATAATTTTTTCACCAATTTTATTTTATAGGATGTTATCATAGATAACCAATAGTTCATTTCATCATATCGATTATGATACCACCCATTGAATATAAGCCACTCCATTCATTAATAACAAGAATATAATCTACCTACGAAATAAACATTACAGAACTCATTCCTCCTAACTCAATTCATATAGATAAATATAGTTATCATTATCATTAACTAATTGAAATATTATTGGGAAAATATATTTTTAGGTGATTAGAACATACCCATATTTATCTCTTTTTTGGACATTCACTATATTTTCATAAATCATTTTATCTTCAAAGTTTACATTGTATATAGTGAACATATTTTTATCCTTCCCTCTCATATATTTTTTTAGTATCCTAATACAATTAAAAATATATAAAGTCAACTGTATTAAAAATGAACCCACATAATTTTTATAAAAATATTTAAAAAATTATTATAATTTTAAGGTCACATGAAATAATAATGATCTAAAAATAAAGAGTTTGGGTCTCCCAGGGTAAATCATGTTCTTCTAAAAATATTTCATATATGGATGAAATTTCAAAATCAATCTACATGATTTACCTTCACTATAAAACATCTTCTTAAAAATTATTAAAATCATTAAAAAGAACTCAATATGATGAAACATTTTTATCTAAAAAAACCTCAAATGATGTTTTTCTCTTCTAAATGCACTAATTCCCAAAAAAATTCAGGTCATGGATTTGTGGTTCTAATGAACTAAACAACAAAAAATTCCAAAAAATGATCTTTTATATTGAATCACAATTGGATAATGATATGGGGAGGATGTAATTTTTTTTACTTGATCCATAATTAATTTATGTAATTTTAATATATTAATATTGTCTCCAATATCATCTAGTTTGGTTTTACAAAAAAATATCTATTTAAATTAATGAAGAAATATAAGGAAAAAATTATCCACACATAGATCACCTTATGTTGGCTCTATAAACCAAATTTTGATATCTATATATTTGAATAGATCCCCTTACATTGATCTCTATCCAGAAAAATATCCTTGTAAATGGTGTGGAACCCTTTTTGAAATTACTCATATATGGATCCCTTTATATAGATCTACATATGTGGTGGTAGATCCCCTTACATGATATATTGGATATTAATTCCCTTATATGAATATTCGTATTTTGAGTTCTCTAATATATGTATTATATACTTATATATAATTCCCATGGATTTTTAGATCCACATAAAAACACCTATGTTACTTTGGAATCATTAATAATCACCTAAAAGAACCTAAAAAATTGGGTAATAACAAATACAATAATAAATAATTATTCAATAATTACTAAAATCCATATAATTATTTTAGGATCTCTTATGTTTTTAAATCTGTCTCTTTGGATTTTTTTTAAGCCTTCTCCAAATACATACATAGGATTCAGAAACTCATCACTAATTTTAGTTAAATAACTCATGTATCATAAAATCACATCTTATCTCAAATAAGAATATTTATGACACCATAAAAGAGGATAATATATAATTTTTAGATAATTTTATCCAAATGTGATAAGAAAACATCGTCATGTGACTGATTGTTTTCTAATAATAAGGTTCAAATGAGAACCAATACCCCCCTCTTGAAATAACCATGACTCAGGATGAAAATATAAGTTTCCAACCCTCCCGTAACTATTTCCACCATTAGATAAATAATTTTTTTAACATTTATCTCTCCCTTTGATTGTATAAACAAAATACACATGAGATATTGATTTGACATATGTTTCATGTTATAGGTTATTCTAAAAATTATTTTTAACCTTTATTCAGACAAATACTCATTTGAAATAAATAGTTAAAATATCAGCATCATGTTATCTGGATACCATAAACTCAAGATCCATTTTACCACATGCTAATTTCTCAATAATGAAATGATATATAAGATAAATATAATTTGATCTTGAGTTTTATACCATATTTATAGAAATGTATATAAAAATTATATTGTTACAAACAATGCACAATGTATTATCAATATTAACTATTACGTGGTCTAGATAAACCTATATCTTTACCATTTAAATACAATATTGTGTGGTTGCTTTATAATTAGAATCAATTTTTATAAAATCAATCAGAATTTTTTTTCTATCCACTTCAGAAAAAAAAATTGACAATGGATAATGATTCACCTATAGTGTTATTTTTTTCAACATAATCCATTTCAGTGATTGCATTAGAAAAGTATAGTAAATTATATTTTGATTTGGTACTATACATTAGGATTAAAATAGTGTATACATGATGTATATGGGGATTATTTTATATTCTAACACATGATAATACCTATGATCACATTTAAATATTAAATCTATTATAACCTGATATATTATATCTAATATATATATTTTAATGTAAAAATGACTAAAAATAAGTTTTCAAATGTTTCTTGGATTCACTATATTTCAAAGCATGTCATTTTGTTCAATTTAGTTGAAAGATCTATCACTCTGGATATCTATTTTTATTCCTCCATTCTAAGAAACTTTAACAATTTTTCATATTATTTTTCTCCAATAAAAAAACATAATCATCCCCATGAATGATTTTTAATCCGAAAAATATGACATCTCTCTGAATATAGATATATCCAAATCACCCAGGAATTGATCAGGAAATTCATCCAAAATATACTACTTTAACATATAAAATTTATTTCATCAATATATAATTATAAAATGATAGAACATGTGGATATCTCCTTAATATAGAAATTAATATAATCTTTTAATTTTGAAAATTCAATGATTCTTAAGAATTTACCCAATTTGGAATATTGTGATTTAATGGTCTGATTTAATCCCTATAAACTTTCTTAATTATTAATATAATTATCTCATTGATAAAAATGAAAAAAACTTCAAATAATATGTAAGTATATGATTTAAAATAGTATATGAGAATAGAAAATATATGTATAATATCAAAAGATGAAATTGAGTTTATCTTATTAGTCAATGAGTTGACAAAGAAATATTATCAAGATTCCCATCCATGGATATATTTTTCTGGAAATAACTAAATTTAATGTATTACATGTAATTGGAATAAACATTCATAAAATGTGATGAGGAAGGGGTGAATAAATATCCTTAAGGATATTATATTATATTAATTAGAATCTTTTCTTGGGGAAAATAAAATCTAAAAAAACAAAACAATATTTTTAACATGGATGAATAAATGAATACAAATGAAAATGAGAAGTTACTGTAAATAAAAACTATACTTATTTAAATTCAAGAGAAACGTAAACTAAAATTTGTTGAGAAAGAAAATTTTAAGAATTATATTGATGAGAATTTTTTTAATAGAATATGTGATGAGAAATTTGTAATCGAAATTAATATTAACTGAAAAGGAGTTTCATATATGAAATATTAATTTAATAAATTAGTTACTATCATGGATACAAAATCAACATTAAATTATTATTCCTGAAAAATATTAGGTTATACCTTTATTTATATGAATCACTAATTGATGATTATAATAAATCTATAATTGTTAGTGATATTCCAAAATCTATACAATATTCTGAAGTAATTGGTGATAAGAAAAAATAGTCTATATATTAATAGGAGAAGTTAATAAAAGAATAAGAAACAATCAAAACAAATATGAAAGACCATGTAAAATCTAGATAGAAAATTACATAATTTGAAATATTGATTTTTGGATAGAACTATACTTATAATCACAAATGAAAATATATTATATAATCTTAGAAATATTTTTTAAGGATCTCATCCAATTTTTGATCAATATATTCATATAAATAAGGAAAATATAAATAGTGATAATACATGAGATAAATAATAATGTGTCTCTAATGAATAAGGTAGTGAAATAATCACATCATTTCTATCAACATAAAATTGGTTTGAATGTTTGGAATATGTTCATAGATGATATGAGTGACCAATGAATTCTGTTATGAATTATAAGAAAGCATATACTAGTTTAAAATCTTATCAATAAAAAGGAAAATAAAAAATAGGAAACTTTTGATGAGAAGTTATTCATTTTGGAAGTAACATTGTTGGTATGAATGGGATTAAAACAATGGATCATTAGTGTGGTGTGTTCTTAATATATGAATGGAGATCCAAAAAAATATAGATGAAAATTGTAGAGGATATGTAACATTCAAAAATGATAGTTAAATTAAAATAAAATCATATAGAAATATATAAAATAAATCTTAACAACGTCAATGTAAAAAGTTTCTATTTTTTGAAGGAATCAAACAAAATATAATTAATGTCAGTTAATTCTATTTTATAATAAATGGATTATTTCTTTGATTGAACTATTATATCATAACGATTTATAACTATATAATAAAATTAAAATGTTATCAATAATCATGTGGAAACATATTTAATAGAGACGATCGAACTAACTCATGCACTAAGTACATCCATGGATGATAATGATTCATGGAAGAATACTATTAGACATATTCACCATGAAGAATCGATGATTATTTCCTTGAATAAAATTTTTACATACCATAAAAATATAAAATAGAAAGAGTTATCTTTTATGAAACATTCTAAAATTGAATGATAGTTCATGGAATTCCAAAAAAAAGATATATATTAAGTCAACTATATCATTGGAACACATAAATTCAGTTCACCAAAGGAATATATGTTGATATATGAAATGATATCCACATTCAAGGAATTATATAATGGTCCACACAGATTTTATTTTTATCCATATAATGATGGAGGTCAATGTAAAAAAATTAATTCATATTTATAGAGATGTACAAAAATTTTAGGGGACTGATATTTGGTAATCCATGTAAGGATTGTTTTAACCATATGTACCTTTTCAAAGAACCAAAATATGTTATTTTGTGGAAACTTTACCCTAAATATGATAATTACAAATTCTCTATCAATATAACATGAAAAATAAATTATGATTCTTGTATTATGGAGAATCCATAATCCTCACTTCATGTATAGTATTAATTCATTTGAGAAAATATGTTGAAAATTAATCATTGTGTTTTTATAAATTTACATTAGTATATATTTTTGTTTATGCTTTTTGGCTCCTTGATTCGAAAATGACAAGAAAGTTAAACCCTAATAGATGTTGAGATTTAAATTGATTGTCATTAATTAAATATATGGTCAAACTAGATGTTATTCCAGGATTGTAAATTTTATTGATCATTACTGTATTAAATATATTAAAAATGTTTTTTACGTTTTTTTGGAGATAAAAAAGGATTCAGATCACAGATTTATTTTAATATTTGGATGTTTTTTTGAAATGACATTTAAAGAGAAGTAAATAATTTTTAAATAATATAGTGTTCATATATATATTATCAAAATATTCATATAATAACTATTCACACCTCTATTCATTACTGTATCCACTTTAGAGTCCCAGTTAATAGTTTTATTATTTCCAGGGATCCTGCATATAATAGGAAGAGACTTCATGAATAGGGAGAGTTTCATAGTCATATATATCTTAGACATTAATCTCTCCTCACCCATATTAGAATTGGTATTATATATCCATATATTTTAAAATCATATTGATGTATATTTAAGTATATGAATATAAAAATCATCTTATAATATATTGAACTTTTTTCTAGGTGAATTTAATGTAATGATGTCCTAGAGTAGCTGTAACAATGAGAAGAAAATAGAAGTTACATGCTATTATATGAACCATGAAATATTAAAATTATTTTTTAAAATATTTATTCAATGGTCCAATAATAGTCTTGGATGGGGCATATAAAATACATACATTCATGTGAGAGTACTCGTACGCCAAGGTGACATCTTCTCATGAATTTCTCACGTAGTAATCTCTAAGATGATAGTTTATTGGATAAAATTTTCTATGACTGTGTCTTATTAATCTTATACATTAAAATTATTATTAACTAATTTTATGACATTCCCAAATTCATGTATTTTCCCAAAACAAGAATACATATATTCACATTGATGTTGTAACACTGGGTGCTAGATGAATGATATTGTATTAATGAATATATTAAAGAATGAATTTTCTCTTCTATATATATTGATGTTTATATCTCAGACCCTTTATTGAAATGTAATTACAATTTTAAATTTCACGTCCATGGGGTATTTATTATTTCATTTCAGATAGATTAATGAAGATATATCGTTCATATAGGTTGTCAAAAAAATTTGAAACATATTTAATGATAAATAAAGTAAAACTTCTTTTATTACACATTAAGAGTTCAAATGTGGTTCTTGATATTTTTGACATACATTATTCTAATGTGGGATCCATAACTCATTACTAAATGTAAATTCATTACTTTATAAATTTTTTACTAATACCACTAAGAAAGAGGCCTAGAAGGTCATGACAAAATTGTTTCTATTGATATTAATTAAATATTATTGTTATTAATTTATGGTAATAAATAATATTATCATGATTGAGATTTAATATTTCATCATTACTTATTGAAAAATAAAAAAAATTATTTATTCATGATGTAATTGATTAATTATGTGAACATATAATATTGAGTTATCACTTATTATTCAAATTAAAATAAATAATAATTAATTAACTAAAGTTTTATTTATTTGAATATAATGATACTAGATAAATAATTTTCCCCTAGGATATGAATAATGTATTTATTTATTTATTAATTTTATAATGAATATTTATTATATAAATCAATAAATATCAAGGATGATGACAAAGCTAAGTTATTTAGGTGATAAATATTTATTTACCATATTATAAAATATCATTTATAATTGCATGGATTAAAGAATGCCCTGAAATAAAATATGAATATAATTGTATTACATAACATGAGGACACTTTTATGATTAAAATATTTTTATTGATCTTTCTAAAATTAATTATATATTATACCCTAACCATGAGTCTATAAATAGAGTGAAAATTACTTTTTGAGAGGTTTTCATTGGGATAACATTCCACTAAATTTAGTCATCTTCATTTCAACCCCATATGAGTGATGATTGAAAAATAGATACCATTAATTTTGATGGAATTTTGATGGAATTTTAATTGATCATGTTGATCTATCAATCATGCAAGATCCTTGAATTACATTAGGTTTTTTCTGAGGTTTAAAGATAATGTTTGGATTATGTCTAGAGGGGATCTATTTCCTGTCTTTATGAAACAACAGAGATACCCAAATTAGATTAAGATTAGAAACACCATAAATTGGGAATGAACTCAATATTGATGTAGTGTTTTTTCTTTTATTTCTAATTAAATATAAATTATTTTTAAAAAATTATCCAATATTTCATAAAAAATATATATCAATATTCTTGAAAAGAATTCACTGGACAAAGAAATAATTCTCATATAAAATATAGAGCAAGTTATAGTGTCAATATATTATTTCACTGCATTTTAATCCAATAAGTGGTATCAGGTTAGTCACAACTAATTTATTATTAATTAATAGTTTTTAATCATATACATATAAAAAAATTATTTCATTTACTTAAATATATAATTTTAATCTAATCATTGTGGTGGTTTCCCCTTCCCATCATTTCTCACTCATTTAACTTATAAATATTAAATAATTAAAGATAGATGTCTAAAAACAATATAGAGGTTTTTTTGATTCTTTCCACAACATATATCATGAATCAACATACCTTGTACCCCATTAAATTCCACCCATATAAAAAACAATTTCTACATTTCACCATGGACAAAAAAATGAATACATTAAAAAGTGTCAATATAGTAACCACAAAATGATAACACATGACACGTATTTCAATAAAATTTAAAACTTGGATACACTATATATGGTCCACATGCTATGTAGTAGAAAATTAATGGTGAAGTAAGTTTCATGTATTAATAACTCAATTCTTAATTACTAAAAGTTTCATAGGAATAATATAACACATAATGTACCGGCTATACATGTTGTGTACATCATGAATTTCCATATAGAAATATATTAATATTCCACAGATGATTATCACAAACATATGGTGAGTGATATATATAACATGTATATGGATATAAATTCCATATACCTAATATTTTTATATGGACAATTTACAATTAATTTCTTAATATTTATACCTTATCATTGTGTTTTCATTATGACATTTAGATAGTTATGCAATCTATATTACAACATTAAAATTATATCAATTGGGTAATTAATATATATATATATATATATATTATTAGGAAACATATTCTATGTTTTTCCATAATACATAATTTATTCCACAAGCATAAAAATAATTAATCCCAACATTAATTAACACATGTTTCATGTTTCATTTATTGTCACACATATGACATGTAATTAACTAAAAAAAACGTTTATGTAATATTCTAATTGAGTTGACTATATACAATTTTAATTACTGCCACATAGTTCGAATATGTACGTGATAAATGGTTTCTACATATATTTTGTTAAATTATTTTATAAAATTATAAATATCCTTAATTTATTGAGTGTTATTAATTTCCTTAAAATCATAATGGATGGGTATCAAGAGGTTATATTGGTTGGATATTAATATAAACTGAATTAATTTATTAATCTCATATTATAATGCATTATTTATCTAAATAAATTAATGAATCAAAAATAATTATATATTTCTATTCGTTATGTGTAGTTATTACAAAAGTGGATGATCACTACCTTAGACCTATGTATGTATTTTATTTATTTTTTTTAATTTAATTGTTCCACTAGTTTTTCATTTATTTTTATTAATTAAAATAATAATGTAGGAGTCATCTATCCATATTCATTACTTTCTGTTATATGTACTAATGGTTTCTATTATGTAATCCTTCTCATATTTCCCTACACCATTGTGTGATGTAAATTAATTGTATGGTTGTATCTCCCATGTGTGTTTTTTTGGTTCAATTAAAATCTAAGTGAAAACAAAAATCAGATGATACACATGATATAGGTAGAATGCCTTATCATAGGCCTATATCATATGAAATTTTTTCTTGAAGGATCAATGTGTTTCTGACTATATTTTAAATACTAATATTCTAATGAAATCCCATAATCATGATGCGTCTTCTTTGTCTAATTCTAGATTTAATTTATGGATGTAAGACCATGATCACATCAAAAAATACATTTTTATGAGAATGTAAATTTAATATTAAATAATTATTCACAATTATTTTATCAGTACAGCAATAATAACTGTTTTAAAACCAATATAATATTAAAAATTAGTGTAAAGGTAAAATAATAATATATATACCCAATAAAAAACATTCCTCAAGTTAATATTACTTCAAATGAAATTTTACTAATGTATTTTGAAGGGTGACATATAACTAATTTTTTTATTAAACATTTTCAGATTTCTAAAATTTGTTAGGATGTTCTACTGATGGTTATGGGTGTGACATAAAAAATAATACATAGTTAGTACAATCCCTTTTAATAAACTTTGTATCTTGGAGGAATGTATTGAGGAAACACATGTTAGGTTTTGAGGATTGAGGTGTCCACTCAACATATATTGGAATTACATGCCTATAATTTGAAATACCAGCACCCAAAAAACCATTTAGTAATTGACCAGGACCAAGATTTTGATAAGAGAAAGGAAATAAGATTCTTATACACTAGTTTGTGCACACAACAAGATATTCTGAGTACAATAGTATGGATGATTGTGATTCAATAAAATAGTGGGAGACTAAATAATATTAATTTCATTATCTACCAAATAATTATTAATCAAATAATCTAAAAATAAAATAGTTTTAATTTTTTTAAAAGAAATATTTTTAACAACATTATCCATATGGTTAATTCTAGATAAATATTATCTTCTAACCAAAAGTATCTTTTATAAATGGTAATGATCATTTCGAGTTGTGTTGCACCCTAAATAAAAGTATTACATACTAGAATTCTCAAACCATGATTCTCCCCATTTGTATATGGGAGGTGAGGAGTTCATTGTATACAAAAGAAAATATGAACATCCCTTAAATGTTAATTGTTATTTTAATCCATCATGCCTATCATACTCATGAAGTAATATGAGAACATATATTTTTTTATGATGATCTATAATCATTATAATAATAATAATAATGGGATATCTAGACCTGAATGGCCAGATAACATCCGGGTTATCAACTTGAGAAAACATGAAGAAGGAGAATTGTATGGAAATTATATATTAAAACATATTTGGTACATTGAGATCATAGAGGTTCTTGGTTTTATGTTACATAATGAATTTAACACTAATCTCAAACATTCACCACTCCCCCTGAGAATCATTATATTTATTATAAAATTAAATATGAAAAACATAATGATTTATCTCATTGATCACCATACATAACATGTTAATGTTTATAGGGATATAATTTTAGAAAATTCCTCTATTATTATATCGGGGAAGATGAAGGGCCTGGAAATGTCCTCCAATACTAACTCCAAATCTATAGCTTATTCAAAAACCCTTTCTATGCAGATTATAATTAAGGGAAATGCAATGGAACTTGATTATATTTATTCAACATATGGGGAGAAGGTCCACTAGAAAAAAAATGATTCTATGGTAAAAAATTAAAGGGATTCTTATTGTGTGTTTGTTATTAGGTACAATATACAGGTTTCTATAAAGTTGGTGTTAGATAAAATATGTGGTCCTCACGTATGTATTTAAATTTAGAAACCAATGATATTTTATAGTATATCACAAATTTAGTTGGATTTTTGATAATTCAGGTTATCCAGAAATGTTTTTGTGGCTAATGAAAACTACCACCTAAAATTTTCAATTGGAAGGACCATGGTTTTGATGGTTTCTTATTACATTTCATTAGTTATAAAATTAATATTTCTATTTCCAAACTAGATACAGATTATTTTTTGATTCATTTTTGAAATAATTCATCGTTTTTTAAAAAATTAAGTAATTTTTATGGAAAGTAATATTTAGATAATGTCTTTTATGAATTTTTTACATTCATATCCCATGATTTTAGAATATTTATTTTATATATATTTAGTATGATTATATAGAAAATAATATTTACACATAACATCAAGAATAGATAAACCATATGACTCTATTGAAATTAACATTGAATGTTTAGTCATAGAAAAATTAATAATCAATTATATATTTATTTTCAATTAGTTAGAATTTAATATAAAATCATTTTATGTTTAAAGCTTTTTTTACTATAAAACTATTTTAATCTTCTTAATTTATTTTTATCTTAATATATTAAATTATTCACTATTGATAAGTTATTATAAAAATACGAGAAATTTTTAGGTTAATTTAAATAAATCAACATTCATTATCTTATGGTTATTACTTAAGGAATGACAATACATTCTGACTATGATCTAAAAATACAATTTCATCAAAACCCATTTTATTGTATTTTTTACATCGATTCTAAGATAAATTTATTCCATTTAATAAAAAATTTCAAAAAGGTCCAAATATTTTCAATCAGAATGTTAATATTATCTGAGATTGAATTTATATTATTTATCTTAAGTTGTTATTGTTGATTGAATAATGAAATATAATAGTTTATGAAAACCATCATATCATTTAATTAAAATTATGTAATTAAAAATAACCATTACATGTTGGATCTGGTTTTAATTTAACGTAATATAATTTTGCTTAATCATAAAAAAATTAATTTGATAATAATTACAATTTTATTTTGTTATTATTTATCTTCATTTTTAAGCATAAAATGCTTTTATTTTTCAAAAAAAATATTCTATTTTAGAAACATATTATAAAATTAACTTCTATTAATTTTAAAAAATGAATCTTGAGAAATTTATTTAAAATTTTAAATAATAATTATTTATTTTGAAATTTATTTAAATTTCATTTTGGGTCATATTGAATAGTAACCTGAGAATCAATTTTCTCACCCTTATGATAGGGTAAATAAATAAATAGATTTAAAACGTTGTTACAAACTCTCAAAATCCAATCATAATTCTTATTTTATGAGGTTTTTTTGAACCATATGAACTTTTCCTTTAATTTAAATATTTTATGTTCCAATTAACTTTAGTAAGAAACTTATAATATTTAATGGTTTAGAATTATAGCATGTGTGCAAGTCCATTAAATTTTAAAATAGAACCCACTATTCCCACTTATCAAAACCACATGGGTAAAACAGCTTAAAAAACTCCCTAAATATGTCACGACCCGTCCTCGGGGCCCATGTCGTGACTACCCCAAGCCCGCATTCCATAGGCCAGGGGCTGGCGACTAGCACCAAGGCGTAAATCCCGATAAACAGGGAAGGCATTGCCTTTTTAAAGTAAACAACCATCACAGAGTAAGCAAGCGGAAAGAGTAAACACTAAGTAAAAACTGTAACAAGCTGTGCTGGAAGTAAAAGGGGTCGGAAATACAAGCCCAACTGTAAAGTACAACTAAAAGGGGAAAACAGCAACTGAAAAAGAAAAGTTGCAGCGTCGAGCTATCCTCTGGAAGTCCCACCTGAAGGGCGAGCACAGATAGCCTCCACACCTCCTCGGTCCAGTCGTTCGCTCCGAGTACGTCCCACCCAGTAGTCCACCTCCAGGTATCGTCCTGCTCCGCAAACCTCCACCACGATCAGTGATGTCCGTCGTCTGCAACCAACACAATGAAGTGCAGGCATAGCCCGTGAAGGGGTGAGTATAAGCTACTCAGTAGGGACCTCGAGACCCCCGAAGGTCTCCCGAAATCCACCAAGGATAAACCAAAAAAGGAAGGATACAATCACGAAGTAACAACCGACACTGCTTAGGTATATGCCCATACATATACCTAAGTCCTCAATTCTCGCTCAACCCCAACATCCGAGCTCAAGTACAACCCAGTCCACACAGGAAAGCAAAATGTAAATCCACACAGGATAGCACAACACAATCCACAAAGGAGAGAAAAACGTAAATCCACACAGGATAGCACAACACAATCCACAAAGGAGAGAAAAACGTAAATCCACACAGGATAACACAACACAATCCACAAAGGAAAGAAAATCATAATCCACACAGGATACCACAACACAATCCACAAAGGAGAGCAAAACGTAAATCCACACAGGATACCACAACACAATCCACAAAGGAAAGCAAAACGTAATCCACACAGGATAGCACGACACAATCCACAAAGGAGTGTAAACATGATTTCAGCTCACACAGGTACACATCCTCGAAAAGGTGAAAGGGATGATCAGATATAGATACTGAATCATCTAAGCTGGGACCCACTTAGGATACAAGACCAGCTGTCTTCATTGATTCATCTATGCTGGGACCCACATAGGATACAAGACCAGCACTGAATCATCTAAGCTGGGACCCACATAGGATACAAGACCAGCACAGCTGGGACCCACATAGGATACAAGACCAACACTGAATCATCTAACCTGGGACCCACATAGGATACAAGACTAGCATAGCTAGGACCCACATAGGATACAAGACCAGCTGACTTCATTGATTCATCTATACTGGGACCCACTTAGGATACAAGACCAGCACTGAATCATCTAAGCTGGGACCCACAAAGGATACATGACCAGCACGGCTGGGACCCACTTAGGATACAAGACCAGCACTCTTCATCGTCGTAGTCCACTGAGGATCTCTGCACAGTCGTCGTCGTCAAAGTCGCAGCCAACACTAGGGTTCTCGCACACAGCAAGCTCGTTCGGGAGGGTCCGCTCCATAAGCCGAGAGGCTGATACATCAACTGACACAAGGTCCATAGTTTATGTATCCAAAAGTTTTGTATCGTCAACAGGAACTCAACGTCGCAGACGGCGCGTCAATCGGACGCCCGGTCTGAGAGTTATTGGCTTTTTCGTCCCAGGGGCCTGGTTGGTTTTTAAGGAAAAACCAACCCGACCGTACTCCATCTGCGTCCAAACCTTGGGCGGAGTGAGCCAAAAGATCCATCTCACTAAGAGGAATCCACCAATGTTGACAGCACGTCAATCGGACGTCCGGAGCTCAAGATATGAGTGTTTCCGCTCCGAGGGCCCGGTTGGTTTCATGAACGAACCAACCCGGCCGAACTCAAAGTTTTCGGAAACCTTGAGTGCGATATACCGAAATGACCATCTCAATCCAAGGATCGTGTTTCTGCTGACGGCGAGTCGTTTGGTGGTCCGTAGTTCATGTTACGGGCAAAATACCAAAAAGGTCCGAAGACGGGGGGTCTGGGCCCGGACCGACCCGGCCCGACCCCCCCGGGGTCGGCCGAACCCGGTCGACCCGAACCGGGTCGACCCGACCCGGTCAGACCCGGCGGAACCCGGTCCGGCCAGGCCAGGGCGCGGCCCACCTCGGCCGAGCGGCCGAGCAAAGCGGGAGGGCGCGCATGCCCCCGCGTGACAACACCGCGGCCCCCGTGGGGGGCCGCCCTGGATCACCCGGACGCGGTCGGGCTGCAGCGTCCCTGAACCGCAGTTTCGCGTGGCCGCGGAACCGCATGACACCGCGGTTTCAGCCGCGGCGTGGTTTTCCCGACGGCGCGCTAGGCGCCGCCGCTGCCTCCGGCTGTCGGCGGAAGCTTCCGCGGGCCACCGGAGTTGATCCGGTGGTCCGTTTTCATTTCCGTCTTTGCTGAGGTTCATCCCGGGTCCCGACCTTCACTGCAAGGCCCTCAAATCGCCCTTGCGGCCCCGTTTTTTATTTCCCATCAATCCGCACATCAAAAACGAACGCGCCGTCTTTGTGGTTTTTCTGGCCTGGCGCGACGGCGCCGCGCTCCTTCGCCGCGATTTTCAAAACTTTCGTGCGTTCTTTCTTGGTCAACGTTTGCCGTTTCACACACCAAGAACGAAAAGGGGCGGTGGGTTCGGACTTGTTCGCTGTTCTGCACCCACCGCGTTAGCGATTTGAAACAAAACCATAATTTCCAGCAATTGATAAACCCTGACCCGCAAAAATAAACTGCGGAACAACTTGTTAATTTAGTTGTTCTGTGTTCATGCCTTGGAAGAAAAACAGCATGGAGTATTAACATTGCGAAACAACCCCTACCTCGTCAAGTCGTCGCACGCGCGTTCTTCGCAGAATTGATCGTCGCGGAAGGAGGGGATTTTTGCGTCGTTGCAGTATCCGGCGTTGCGTCGATGAACTCCGAGGACCAAGAAACAACAGATTTAATTAATAATAGTTAAATCCATAAGGTTGTTATAACTCACAAAGAGATTTAAAAGAAGCGCAACCCCCTACCTTGTCGTTGTCGATCGAAGGTTGTCGCGGGGTTGGATTGTCGCGGAAGAACGTCGCGGAAGAAGAATCGTCGGCGTCGCGGTACTTAGCGTCGTGTCATCGATCTCCGAGGGCTCGGCATTCTTCGCGTTCTTCGCGTTCTTCTCGTTCTTCACGTTCTTTGCGTTCTTCGCGTTCTTCCTGAAGGACAATGTAGAACTTGAGGTTTCTTCCAATCCTCTCAACGAACAACACTTAAGGAGAAACAGTGTTGGTCTTATTTTATGAACATGCCAACAAACGAAAAAGAGATAAGTAACGACCCATTAATTCTTAAAATTAATTCAACGAATAAAACCGCCCAATTAAATGGTGCGTTAAAATTTTAAGAAAACGCGTAAGTTGACTTTCATAAGGATGGGTTTTCACGGGTGCGTTACTTAGCGGAAAAGAAACAGTGGGGCTCGTGCGGGCTCCACCTCACAAATATCCTACCAAGAGGATATGATATTTTGAATTCCACCCTATCCGCTTCAACTCAGCTTAAGTGGATTTAAGTTTCTTTTAAGCGGTTTAAGTGAAATAAAAATAAAGTTGTCGCACCACTTTATTTTATTTCTTAACTTAAAGCCCAAAAATTAAAAACCACACATGAGCAAACGCAACTCCAGAAGAGTCGTTTCTAAGAAAATACTGGCGCTGCGATTCCATTGGTGCCCTCATAATTTTATTCCGAGCACCGGTTCAAAGGTTAGAAAAACCCGCTCGTTCGTTCACTGAACGTACCCGAGCCAAACTTCGGAAAATGATTTCGGGCACACCGGGCCTCGGAATCAGGTGCCGTCAGAAACTGCATTCTTGTAAAATTCCAAAGAAAATTAAGAAAAAAATTTCCTTGAAATTTACGGGTCTTTACATTAATCCCACCACAGGGATTTACGTCCCCGTAAAGCTTCACTACAAACATAGGGATACAATAGTGGTACTGAGAACGCATCTGAGTCTCCTGCTCCCAAGTGCTCTCCAGGAGGTTCTCATGCTACAATCTAATGCGCACAAGAGGAATCGATCGTCCACGTAGGACCTGCTTCTGTCGATCCTCGATCTCCACTGGGACCTTCACAAAAGTCTCCCCATCACCAACGTCCAGCTTTCCATGGTCAATGGTGTGTGATGGTTCGTGCACGTATCTCATCAACTGAGATACGTGGAAGACGTCGTGCACCCGGTGCAACTGAGGTGGTAGAGCCAGGCGATAAGCCACCTCGCCAAACCTGTTGAGGACTTGGAATGGTCCGATGAAGCGTGGAGACGACTTGCCGCCCCGGCCAAATCTCTGTAAACCACGTCGAGGTGAGACATGCCAGAAGACGTGGTCGCCATCCTCGAACTCTAGTGGCCTCCGCCTTCTGTTAGAACAAATCTTTTGCCGGCTCTGAGCTATACTCATCCGCTCCTGGATGACCTGGACCATCTCCGATCTCACAAGAACTGCTGAGATTTCTTCTTTGCCGATAAGAGAAATCTGGTCTCATCCCTTGGATGAACCACTTCCTTTGCCTACTACAGTCAATCCCGACATGGATGTTACTAATCCATACCAAAGATGACGTCGTAAGGCCTCGACGCTACTACCAAGAGATCCAACCGTTACTCTCGCCTCCAAGGGTTTAGTCACACTGTTGGAATCAGTGTGTGGTAACTGGGTCTCCTCCAGTAGATGTCTCACAAGTGAGGGTCAAGTCAACAGTTTAAACTGGAACCTCTTAGTAAAAACACAAAAGAGGATAGGAATGAGAACATCACAAACGTAAGCATCTTTTACTGTTGCAACTCATAATACAAAGACACTACACAACAACAACAAGGAACTAGAAGTACAAAGGACGTATCCACTAGTTCTGCTCCTGTCCATATGCTCCCATTGCTCCATGATCGAAGGCCTCAACTGCCTAAAGATGAGCTCTCGCATGTCCACCAACTCCCTGCGATCGGGGTGGACCTCCTGGTGGTGGTGGTGGCAACACCTCGAAGTGTCGCCCACCATCTGCTACTCGGCCAGCTCCTCTGACTCGTTTGCCTACCCCTGCAGACCATCGTGGTCGAACCTCTGTCTGGGAGGTCCCTCTACCACTCGCTGCTCATCTGTAAGACGAGTCGGGTAGTGTCGAGCCATGTGACCTCGCCCGCTGCACGCATAGCAATGCTTTCCCCTCATGTAGCTGGCTCTCCTTTGGGTGCCCCGCACAACCGAATCTTCATCCTGAGACTGCCCATCTGATGTTCTGGCCCGTTTGGACCTCTGCGTCACCTGTCTACTGCCAGCTGTAGAAGACCCTGCAGAGGGCCATCCTACGGAGGGCCCTATCACTGGAGCCTTCTCGGCGAGAAAACTCTCCAGTAGAAGGGCTCTCTCCAACACCTCTGCCTATGTTGGAATGTTGTGGGAGATCATCAAAGCCCTGATCTTGTGCCTCAGTCCCTGCTCGAAGGTCCGGCCCCAGAAGAATGGGTCTTGTACCATATCTGTGGAGTAGCGCGAGAGACCAGTAAATCTCGCCGAGTACTGGGCCACTGTCATGCTGCCCTGCCGTAGCTGTAGCAGCTCTTGGATGCGCACCTCACGGAGGGTGGATGGGACGAACTCGGAGCGGAAGATGCTCTCAAATTCCATCCAGAGGAGAGATGTCTCGTCATGCACCTGGAGCATCAAGCTCTACCACTGCCAGCTGCCGCGTGCATGAGGCTCTCTACGAGGATCACCATGAGGTCTGATGGTGTCGTCACTAAACTGAAAACCCGCACCACTACCTCCATCCAGTCCTCGGCTGCCTGGGGGTCGGTCTCCCCGCGGAACCTGGGATGTCGCTGACGCTGAAACTCATGTAGCGCTCTAAGGCGACGTGCATCGTCAGCGGCTGGGGATGGTAGCATCGGTGGCTCAGCGGGTAAAGGTATTGTCGGTGCCTCTGCTGACAAGGAACCATGCACCGAGGCCTCGTCTCTCAGTGGGCTGTCATCACGCTCCACTCTCGGAACCCTAGCTGGCTGCCGTCGTGGGGCCATCCTGAAAAGAAACAGGTGTGCCACGGTCAGAACTGTATACCTGGTGAGCTGACACAAGTAATCACAAAGAAAACTTGAACACACATGCAATCAATGTTTTCGTGCATTAAGTCGGAAATCAGAAGTCAGGGTCCCAGTGTATGGATACGTCGGCCGCCGCACCAACACTGGACTCCCTGGAATGATAACCACACTCAATACGCTGAACACTATTACTTCACATAGAAGAAAGATCAGAGTCTGCGGTAGAACCGAACTCCTCTGATACCAATTTTTCACGACCCGTCCTCGGGGCCCGTGTCGTGACTACCTCAAGCCCGCCTTCCATAGAGGCCAGGGGATGGCGACTAGCACCAAGGCGTAAATCCCGATAAACAGGGAAGGCATTGCGTTTGTAAAGTAAACAACCATCACAGAGTAAGCAAGCGGAAAGAGTAAACAATAACTAAAAATTCTAACAAGCTGTGCTGAAAGTAAAAGGGGCCGGAAATACAAGCCCAACTATAAAGTACAACTAAAAGGGGAAAACAGCAACTGAAAAAGAAAAGCCGCATCGTCGAGCCGTCCTCTAGAAGTCCCACCTGAAGGGCGAGCACAGATATCCTCCATAGCTCCTCGGTCCAGCCATCCGCTCTGAGTACGTCCCGCCCAGTGGTCCACCTCCAGGTATCATCCTGCTCCGCAAGCCTCGACCACGATCAGTGATATCCGTCGTCTGCCACCAACACAATGAAGTGCGGGCATAGCCCGTGCAGGGGTGAGTATAAGATACTCAGTAGGGACCCCGAGACCCCCGAAGGTCTCCCGAAATCCACCAAGGATAAACCACAAAGGAAAGATACAATCACGAAGTGACAACCGACACTGCTTAGGTATATGCCCATACATATACCTAAGTCATCAATTCTCGCTCAGCCCCAACATCCGAGCTCAAGTACAACCCAGTACACATAGGAAAGCAAAATGTAAATCCACAGATGATTGCACAACACAATCCACAAAGGAGAGAAAAACGTAAATCCACACAGGATAGCATAACACAATCCACAAAGGAGAGCAAAACGTAAATCCACACAGGATAGCAAAACACAATCCACAAAGGAAAGAAAAACGTAATCCACCCAGGATAGCACAACACAATCCACAAAGGAGATCAAAACGTAAATCTACACAGGATAGCACAACACAATCCACAAAGGAAAGCAAAACATAATCCACACAGGATAGCACAACACAATCCACAAAGGAGAGTAAACAGGATTTCAGCTCACACAGGTACACATTGTCGAAAAGGTGAAAGGGATGATCAGATATAGATACTGAATCTTCTAAGCTGGGACCCACTTAAGATAAAAGACCAGCTGTCTTCATTGATTAATCTATGCTGGGACCCACATAGGATACAAGACCAGCACTGAATCATCTAAGCTGGGACCCACATAGGATAAAAGACCAGCACAGCTGGGACCCACATAGGATACAAGACCAGCACTCTTCATTGATTCATCTATGTTGGGACCCACATAGGATACAAGACCAGCACTAAATCATCTAAGCTAGGACCCACATAGGATACAAGACCAGCACAGCTAGGACCCACATAGAATACAAGACCAGCTGTCTTCATTGATTCATCTATACTGGGACCCACATAGGATACAAGACCAGCACTGAATCATCTAAGCTGGGACCCACAAAGGATACAAGACCAGCACGGCTGGGACCCACATAGGATGAAAGACCAGCACTCTTCATCGTCGCAGTCTACTGAGGATCTCTGCACAGTCGTCGTCGTCGAAGTCGCAGCCAGCACTAGGGTTCCGGCACACAGCAAGCTCGTTTGGGAGGGTCCGCTCCACGAGCCGAGAGGCTAATACATCAACTGACACAAGGTCCGGAGTTGATGTATCCAAAAGTTTTGTATCATCAACAAAAACTCAATGTCGCAGACGGCGCGTCAATCGGACGCCCGGTCTGAGAGTTATTGGCTTTTTCGTCCCAGGGGCCCGTTTGGTTTTTAAGGAAAAACCAACCCGACTGTACTCCACCTGCGTCCAAACGTCGGGCGGAGTGAGCCAAAAGATCCGTCTCACTAATATGAATCCACCAAAGTTGACGGCACGTCAATCGGACGTCCAGAGCTCAAGATATGAGTGTTTCCGCTCCGAGGGCCCGGTTGGTTTCGTGAACGAACCAACCCGGCCGAACCCAGAGTTTTCCGAAACCTTGTGTGCGATATACCAAAACGACCGTCTCGATCCCAGGATCGTGTTTTCGCTGACGGCAAGTCATTTGGGGCCCGTAGCTCAAGTTATGGGCAAAAGACCGAAAAGGTCCGAAGACGGGGGGTCTGGGCCCGGACCGACCCGGCCCGACCCCCCCTGGGTCGGCCGAACCCGGGCGACCGGAACTGGGTCGACCCGACCCAGTCCGACCAGGCCGGGGCGCGGCCCGGCTTGGTCGGCCGGTCTGGCTCGGCTTGGCCGAGCGGCCGAGCAACGTGGGGGGCGTGCATGCCCCCGCGTGACAACACCGCGGCCCCCGCGGGGGGCAGCCCTGGATCACCCGGATGCGGCTGGGCCGCCGCGTCCCGGAACCGTTGTTCCGCGCGGCCGCAGAACCGCCTTTCCGCCACGGCGAGGTTTTACCGGCAGCGCGCTGGGCGCCGCCGCCGCTGCCGGCCGCCGGCGGAAGCTTCCGCAGGCCACTGGAGTTGCTCCGGTGGTCCGTTTTCATTTCCGTCTACGCCGAGGTTCATCCCGGGTCCCGACCTTCACTACAATGCCCTCAAATCTCCCTTGCGGCCCCGTTTGTCATTTACCATCAATCCGAACGTCAAAAACGAACGCGTCGTCTTTGTGGTTTTTCTGGTGTGGCGCGACGGTGCCGCGCTCCTTCGCCGCGATTTTCCAAACTCTCGCGCGATCTTACTTGGTCGACGTTCGCCGTTTCGCACACCAAGAATGAAAAGGGGCGGTGGGTTTGGACTTGTTTGCTGGTCCGCACCCACCGCATTAGCGGTTTGAAACAAAACCATAATTTCTAGCAATTGGTAAACCCTGACCCGTAAAAATAAACTGCGGACCAACTTGTTAATTTAGTTGTTCCGTGTTCATGCCTTGGAGGAAAACAACATGAAGTATTAACATTTCGAAACAACCCCTACCTCGTCAAGTCTTTGCACGCGCGTTCTTCGCGGAATTGATCATCGCGGAAGGAGGGGATCGTCGCGTCGTCGCGGTATCCGGAGTTGCGTCGACGAACTCCGAGGACCAAGAAACAACAGATTTAATTAATAATAGTTAAATCCATAAGGTTGTTATAACTCACAAAGATATTTAAAATAAGCGCAACCCCCTACCTTGTCGTTTTCGATCGAAGGTTGTCGCAGGGTTGGATTGTCGCGGAAGAACGTCGCGGAAGAAGAATCGTCGGCGTCGCGGTACTTGTCGTCGCGTCGTTGATCTCCGAGGGCTCGGCGTTCTCCGCGTTCTTCGCGTTCTTCACGTTCTTCGCATTCTTCATGAAGGACGATGAAGAACATGAGGTTTCTGCCAATCCTCTCAACGAACAACACTTAAGGAGAAAGAGTGTTGGTATTATTTTATTAACATGTCAACAAATGAAAAAGAGATAAGTAATGACCCTTTAATTCTTAAAATTAATTCAACTAATAAAACCTCCCAATTAAATGGTGCGTTAGGAATTTAAGAAAACGCGTCAGTTGACTTTCATAATGACAGGTTTTCGCGGGTGTGTTACTTAGCAGAAAAGAAACAGTGGGGCTCGTGCGGGCCCCACCTCACAAATATCCTACCAAGAGGGTAGGATATTTTGAATTCCACCCTATCCGCTTCAACTCAGCTTAAGTGGCTTTAAGTGTCTTTTAAGCGGCTTAAGTGAAATAAAAATAATGTTGTCACACCACTTTATTTTATTTCTTAACTTAAACCCAAAAATTAAAAATGAGACCCGAGCAAACGCAACTCCGGAAGAGGCGTTTCTAAGGAAATAACGGCACTGCGATTCCATCGTTGCCCTCGGAATTTGATTCCGAGCACCGGTTCAAAAGTAAGAAAAACCCGCTCGTTCGGTCACTGAACGTACCCAATCCAAACTTCGGAAAATGATTCCGGGCACACCGGGCCTCAGATTCTTGTGCCGTCAGAAACTGCGTTCTTGTAAAATTCCAAAGCAAATTAAGAAAAAAATTTCCTTGAAATTTACAGGTCTTTACAAAATACATTCACAGCCTTCATTCATATGACATAGATGTTATATTCTCACCAAAATTCTATCATATAAGGATTAAGGTGTAAACCAAATGAGGTTTTCTAAATTAGTGGTATAACCCTTAAACATATTCATTCGTATTTATTTCGTCCTCTACCCCATTAAAATATATTCAAAACATTATGGTATAATAAAATAACTATATAAATTATAATTAAATTTTATGATATTTATCAAAACCACATTTTCTCCCCTTTTCTATCATATGGAAAATAAATACATCTCTCGTCTGTACATCTAGACTACCACCTTCATAATGTAATATGTTTCATTTTTAATCATTTTCTTGCATGGATGATTATATTCATGGATTTAAAAAATATATATTATTTTTAAAAAAATAAATTTTAAATGTAAATTATATTATACCATCTATCATTTCAATATATTGGAAAATGATAACATCACCTATATGTACATATGGAATACCACCTCTATGAAGTGGTGTTTTTTGATTTTTAATTTATATTCAAATTTTGAAGTTATAAATATATATTTAATAATTATTTTTATATATATTATTTTATTATCTTTCAATAAAATAGAATTCTTATTTTCTTATCTTTCATACCAAACATCATAAAATTGAAACATTACTCATGTGTATGTAAAAACTACGGTCTCCATGATGTGATCTAATTAATATTTCATTAGAACACTATATGGACAGTTTTAAAATAATATATTTTGAATAAATATTATATTTATCATGTTATTTAGATTCTATATTGTATAAAACCATGACATAGGTTAATGGACTAAAACTGCCAAATCAAAGCAAGCATGGAAAAAAGGCCACATTCAAACCAGATATTGATTTTCATAATGAATTTTTAATTCATTGGTGATTAGAAATTATAAAGGATTTATATATATTAATATGAGAATTAATATTCTTATATATATATATATATATATATTTATACGAAGTATTGTTTTTTTGTATAGGTTTGAATGATTACAAAGAATTATAGGGCCCGAGGTGTGGGCTCTTCATCTGAATATTGTTTTGTTGCAACAAAATTCTTGGTATGCACTAATTTTTGTCCATATATTGTTTCAACTATGCCATGGATATATAATATCATTCATTAATACATATTTATTATATTTAAATTTCAGTTGGATGTTATTTCATGGGGTATATTGTTTGAATTCTACCAAAGATGTAAGGGTTTATGTTACCATCACATTATTTTGCGATTTTCTTTATTAAATTTCCATTAATAATAATTTAATGATTATTATATTTTAAAATTCGTATATATTATTATTTTATAGTAATATGATATTTTTTATTTTATCCATTCATTCTCCTCTCTTTTCTACTTAAAATTTCCGGAACCATTTTTTATGAAAATTGAAGCTTAATTCTTATTTTTTGATCACAAATCTCTATCTGAAAAGTCTATTTTAATTAAAATGGTCTATAGAAGTTATTATATATATATATAAAAATTTCAAATGGTTAATTTTATAGTATTTTAATTTTATTGCATGTTGTTAATTTCAATATTTTGAAATGTTGTCTATATGACTCACTTTTTAATATTTTCAAATGTGTAAAAAAAATATTATCTTTTAATACATACAATATGAATGGAATTTAATAAAATCATGCCCTTCTTTCTTTTTTATGATAAAATTAGATTTTTTACTTTTTAAAAAATGAAAATAATATTATCAGTTGTCTGGGAATTTAAATGTTTGTAATTTACCCAGTCAAAAGGGATGTTTTTTCAATATTTTCAATGCATATTTTAAATTATTTTAAAAAATTAATCTATATAATTAGTTTTTATATATAATTATTCTTCATTCGGGAAATTATTTTATGAGACCATCCACATTATTTATCGGGACTGCTTATGGTGATGATATTGTTTGTTCGATTCAAAAAATCCTACCAATTTCCTATAATCCAAATAAGTAATGATATAAAACCTATTCTTCTCCATGGGTTATACTATATTGAATTTTTTATTATATTGTTTCACGCATATTTATTCATTTAATTATGTTTTTGGAGGACCTATAATTGTATATCCCACAAATGAATTATTTAATGATTTATATCCCATAATCTAAATATGTTATTTGTGATCCTAGTTTAATGTTTATAAATTTAATCATGGATCATTTCCTGTTATAAAATATTCTTATATTATTCTCAAAAACTTTTTCATGAATATATTTTTATTTGGGCAACTTATTAAATTTTCATAACATAAGGTGTGGACCATTTTATAATTATACATATTTAAAATTATAGGCTTCTGTAATATTATGCATGTTTCATATTCAGATATTATATGTTAATTTTATGTTCCATGGATCTTGAATTTTGATTAATTATTATAAATATTTCGTATGTCATGCTAAACTAAATTTTTCATTTCTCTAGATTTATGAACATGACTTCACAGTCATGATTGTTTTATGTTATAGTCAATTAATCAAACCCTTTATCTTATGACAAGCACAAATAATATCATTGGATGGTAAATCCATGTTTAGCATTATTGAGAATCTGACCTCAAGCCCTCATTTGTATCCACATTCCTTAGTTAATGAATAAGGATATTAAGTATTATAGTCCTAAAAGTGTATTGTATGTGGATAATTTTGTAGAATATTATGAAAATATTTTATGGGAATAATTTTTTTGGCTACTCTCTAAATTCACCAATCATCATCATTCCTAGCGAATGTATTATTGTGAGATGGATTAGAATAATTGTCAATGATGATGTGGTATTTAAGTTAGAAATTATTGGTTTTTAGTATTTATTATTTATATAAGGTTAACATATTTTAAGAGATTATGATTATATATGTTTGGTGAAAATATTCATGATAATTCAATGTATATAATAACAATCTAATTATTTTGTAAAAAATATTTTCTATGGATTGTTATCGATAATATCCATGTCTACATATGAACATCTTGATTCATTATCCATAATAGAGGCACCGTAGGAAAAGATCCATTGAAATGTTGGTTATTTATTATCAATATTTTTACCAAATATGTTCTAAAGAGGTGAAACTATACACCTAATTTGACCATCGTAGATTTTATTCTTGGGTTAATTCAAATTCTCTTTATGAACCAATATAAATAATCACAGTATAGAATGAATGATAATGTATAATGAACTGAAAATGATATATAATGAACTTATTATTGAAATGATTAATGATATGGATTTATATTTTAAGGAATATTATAAATGATTTTCATTATCATATGACCACTGACTCAGATTAATATCAATTGATACTAACATATATTGTATCAATTTAAGTCAATTAATGGAACCTAGATGTATTATTTAAATAATGAATCTAGAATCCAAATTTGAATCAATCATCATGGGGAACTAAATAGAATTAGATATTGGATAGAAATAATTGTGAAAATGATTTCCCAATTATCTCAAGTGATGAAAAATGATTGGAATAATATTGGGAAATATAACACACACTTAACGAATCAATATTAAATTGACTATTTTATAAGTCTAATACATAATTTTTTATGTATTATGATTCACTGGTTGCTAAGAAATGGATCAATGTGATTTAAATGCTAATTTTGATTCTCATGTGCTCAGATAGTCATAAATTTGTTATAACAGTTTGGTGCATAGAATGTGAAAATAATTAATGGTGGAATCTTATTATGACCATGAATGACATGAAATATTATTATACATTTAATTGGAGGATATAGGTAGGGTATCTATCAATATTAACTAACCATTTACTCTTCATTCCCTAAATAGTGGGAGTTTCTATAATTAAAGTAGAACGATAAGGAATTGATCGGTACCTATAATAATATGTTTACAAGACCTAAAATGTTTGATTGTGGTTTTATCATAAACCCAACAATAATGATATTTATATTATTTAGTGGATTGAAACTATGTATCTAAAACAATTATTCATAGTATACTTTGGAATATACTATGAAATTGTGAAATGACTACTCACTGGGGAAATAGAATATTAAATATATCATTCTAGTAGTTATGGTTATAAAAAAATAATGATGAAGTATTAGGATATATTAAATGGTATTAAACATTGTGGAAAGAGGTTTTAATCACAAACATTATAAACTGTTGAATGATTCACTCAGGTAATTTTATAAAGCGAAAGAGAAGATGTTACAAGTGTTGGAGGCTTGGTCATCGATCTCCTATATGTCATGAGGAGATATATAGGTGAGTTAGTTAAATGGAGTGTAATAAGATTCAAACTTATAATCCACCCTAAATTTAGTACATTGGTTGTGAGGAGTTTTTAATTTTTAAAAATCAATTGACAAATCAAGAGGATAATGAGGATAATATGCCATAATAACAACTAAAATAAATAGAAAATGGTGAGATCCACATAAATATAAGTACTATATTGGGTACTAAATTTTTTAATGGATTAATATGAATTTATCAACCACTCAAGAATCGTGGGTTTTGTTTTTGGTTCATATTCAACCCACTCCATTATAAATATAATTTTTTACAAGAATAAAAAATCGCATCCCCTATGAATAGATGTTGATTTACTTAGTAAAACACATCTAATTTTATTATTATTGAATCTCAAGTATATAGATAATTTTTTAAGACAATATGTTTCATTAGGATCCTATAATATTTTTTTATTTTCAATATAGTTGAAGATAATGTAATATTTTGATTGGATTGGATTTCATTGTATAGATCTCCAAAAAATTAAAGTGTGAGGTCATATTTTATCTTGTGATTGAAACAATGATAATATATAGGTGAATGGATGAGCCTATTATTCCAATGAAAAATGATTCTATGATATTGGACTTAGTACATATTCATTTGGGGTATTTATCACAATGGTTTTGATTAAACTAACAAATGTTGATTTAGATGAATTATCCATATGGTGAAAGGTATGATATTTACTCTATTCATAAAATCCTAAAGTGTATATTCACATACAATGAGTTGAATATGAATCGATGGAGAAATTTTGATTTGATTAAGGATTATTATTAATAAACATAATATAGATTGTGGATGGTGAACAAGGTGTTTGATACACTTCGTTTGAAGGATAATGCAGATTTTCCAATGATAATGATTGAAAAAAATCCCTAATATAATGACCCATATATTAAATTAATTTATATAAATTAAAAATTAATTATATTAATTAAAAAATATAAAAAATACATGAGAGGAATGTATATGCATACTGTTTATAGAAACTAGAAAACATAAACAACTGGTTTATAAAACATAAACATTGTCTCCTGCTTAAATATTCGAATCTAGAATCCATTAGAATTATCTTACTTAATAAGCTTATTAATGAAATAGGGAATATAAACATATGAATGGGTGATCTAAAATGATCATTAAGGGTAAAAAAATATCATCCATATCATAATCATGTGACATTAGGACATATCAATTGTAAGTCTTATCATGCTACTCAAAGATTGTAATATCATGTCATAGGATAAAAGATTATAATAACTAATGAAAATAATCCCAAAATTCATTACATAATACATAGAGTTCATTGTAATACACATAATCATAGAAAATAATTTCTTATTAGTCAATGATCATTGGAAAGACAATCATAGAGGACAATGTTTATTACTGAACCGAGTTTACATGTCCTTCCATCTATGTATAACTGAACCATATTTACTTGTAATTTCTATCATATCTATCTCATGAGATATAAATATTTTCTATATTAATTGGATATAGATATAGGTCCCACAAAACTCATAATTAAATCATTATTAGATGTGCTACAAAAACAAAATCATTCATTATTTCCTAACCTATGGAATATAATGGGTTTCTTAAACATTATCCCTTAATTTCATAATCCATGTAAATAAAATTTATTTTCTAAATATAAATCCATAATAAACACAATAATATATTATTCATAATAGTAATATAAAAATAAACATATTTAATGAATGTCATCATATATGGAAAATTGTTTTTATATAACATATGAAATTAATTCTTGAGGAAAATATCCTTGCTTCATCAAGAACATTTTTTTCACTCAAAACGCCGCAATATTTTAAAAGAAAACAAACTATTTGAAAATATCCATGCAAAAATTTAAGGGGATATTCATGGAAATATAGCAACATGAAAGCACAAAAATCCATTCATGTATTATAAGTTAAAAATCATTCTACTCATATTTTAGCTAGAAAAGTCAGAAAGTAACTCTTATCAAATAACCACAAATTATTCCTTTCATAATGTTTAGTAAATGTTAACCCATGGGAATAATTGAATTAAAAAATTGTCTAAGAATATAAATATAATTTATTATTTAAGCAACTTTTATGTGGATGATAAATATATCACAGTATAAACAATCTCATGTAATAATGAGATTTCAAAATTATCCATTACCTGACACTCTATATCATTCATATCTATCTGAAACTCATATATAGTGACTTGAAAAATGTTATTTACTTATTACAGAATAATAGTTATATTTTTGTTATCATATATGTCATATCCATATCTGTTTGTTAGTAATATTTCACTATCACTAGTTATTCGAATATAAACTTCTTTATGTTATTATGAACTTTTTGATGGTAAATTCATGTTCAAATTTTTAGCATATAGATATATCATTTAAATAATGATATTAGTATAATATATATCTCATATATTTATTCCATTACTGTATATAATCTTGGTTTAATGATGATTGTGTAGAATGAATCAAATCCCGTCACGGAAATGGAAGGTTATATGTATGCTTTATCGACGATATCATTTACTTAATTTTGGAATTATTTTGAAGTTTTTGATGTAATATATTTCAAAATAAATAATATTTAATAATAATAATATATATGTATTATTTGCATCATTATACCAATCTATGTAAGGTATTAGTGAAAAACAGATTACTCCATCGTGTGGAGATGGCAATATGTACCTATACATGCATGGTGATTTTGTTTTTTTGTAGGATATATAGAAGGTGGAATATAGTTATCTCATAATTATAATGACATCTTAGTATATTATAGATATTGGACTTATTAATTTATAATGAATCAACCCTTGAAGAGAAAGAAGATGAAGAAAGTAGTTTGAATGAATTGGTAGAAGAGATTACCTCTTCCTCGACATGCTACCATTAAATCTCTATAGAGAGCACTATAGTTGGTATTTGATGATGACCATAACTTCTAGATTATAAATAGAGAAGTTGAGAAGGAACAAGGGCATGGTATGGCAGAGAATGTTTGATCAATGTGAAGTGAAGAGGCGAGGGAGGAGGTTCCCTTTAATAATTGAGGATAGGGGCACTTTTTTGAACCTTCGACAATATTAATTTATAATAATATAATTCCACAACCAAAAACCATAAAATATTTCAATGTTTTTAATATATTATAACATAAGGTTTTAATTTCATCACCGAATAAATTGTAGACATGATTTTCTTCCCATTTAATCATTATGATTTTAATTTATCACTTAGTTATTTTATTTCATTTTAATTAGGGTAATAATTATTTTACTATTAAATATGTGAAATAATTATTTATTTTATATAAATTAAATCATAAATAATATATATCAATTTATACAGTTTCAAAATTATTAAATATTTTTTAAAATAATCCATTATTTTGATAAACATACAATTGTACCAATTTTGACACTATCCAATTCTTTGATTTTTATAAATTTTAATATGAATATATAACATAGAGCCAAAAATTTCATTATATTTATAGGAGTTCAAGGTTATAAATAAAACCGATTAGTAATTTTTATTAGAAATAATTATATTTCTATTATTTTTTTAATAACAATAATTTGATAAATATCTTAATAAATTAATTTCTACAATATTTTTGTGTAATTATTTAATATGCTTATATGTCGAATAAAAATTAAAAATTAAATACTATGATGAATATAAATATAATTTCATTCATATGAATTCATGTTGATGAATTTACCATCTGGGAATTTTTTTATTTAAAATATTATATTTATTAAACTATCTTGGTGACCACTTTAACATCACTTTATATAAAATAATGTAAGTGTCATAATATCTTCTATTGGGCTCTAAATGTCCAATAACTGGATGCTTGGATTATTATTATAAATTTATAATCAATCAATAAGAGTTTTTCATCTTTTTGTATATTTTAATTGGTAATATTGTTTTAATAAATACTATATTATTTATTTTTCATCAATTAAATGTGTTATATAGAGTTAATGTTTAATTTATTAAAGTTATTAATTATATCTTAATATTTAAAAATATATAACCACGATAAGGTGAAACATTTTTTCATTAAAAAAATTATTTATAATAGATGTTATATATTGGATATCATTATCTTAAAAATAATTTAGTTATTAAATTTTTTGTGAGACATATTTAACTTTACATTAAATAAAATAAAATAAAATTAATAATCTCATCCTAGTGAATTAATGTAGATAAAATTTGGACCAGAGGATTGTTTAGCTTTATGTAAAGACATCTAATGATTTTAATACAACTGTTATTGTAATTTTGTAATAGTATTATTACACGTCATTACTCAGTTTATTCATTTACTGTATTAATAAATTATTGATGTTACTATTTATTATGCAAAAAAATAAAATATATAATAGTTACATGATTTTGACATGATGATTACAATTATGGAGTCTAGTTTTTTAAAATTCAAAACATGTATGTTGTAGTGATTAATTTTAAATTAATCAAGTTATGAGAAATAGAGAAGCTGTTTTAAAAGATAAAACATTGCTAATGATTGAAATGTTTTTACATCCAAATTAAATTTAATGTTAATTCTAACGACACTAATTATAGTTATTTATAAAAATATATTCTATTTATATTTTAAAACCATTGAATATTATAATTTTACCATATAATTTAATTAAATGTAAAATGTTTTTTTCATAAAATTTAGGGTCTTTTTTACTATTCATCAATACATAAAAGTTATCAGAAATAAAATAGAAATTTATCCCAAGTAAACTTTTATATCCTACATAAAAATTATATGTTTATGTTTTCATATAAAAATTATTCATGTGTCAAAATTATAATTTCGAGGGGTTCTCCATTAAAAGGAGTAAAATACCCTTTTAAAAATTTATTGTTTTATGCCACAAATAGGGTTTATTGTTACCCTATAACTAAAATATCCATTTAAAAAATATGAAAAATATTTTGTCAATTAAGTAACAAGTATATGTCATTAATTTAATTACCATTAGTCATTCCCTTAAAAATAAAAATATCTAGTTGATTTATATTTTTCATAAATAATTGGTAGTCAATGAATTCACAATGAGTTTTAATAAGTGAGTTATTATATTTTCAATTATCAAAATGACTAGCTTATAATAGTAATATTATATAAAGGGAGAATCTAGGATCATTGAAGATCATGATTTCATGAAATTATAGATTTTGAATAATTAAAAAAAGAAAATATATCATAAAAACATTCAGGTGTTACATTCTACCCTCTAAAATAGAATTTCTCCATCAAAATTCCTCACAATAAAAAACATATGAGGATACCTCTCCCTCATCATATCATCAATTTCTTATATAGCTTCCTCAAAATGGTGGTTCTGCTGTTAAAAAAAGTCCATAGAGAGTAGCCTTTTTTCATAGAACATTTTTGTTACGAACAAGAATCTCTATCAGTTGTTATTCATAAGAATGATCTCCCCTAGTGGTACGAATTATGAGTTTAGTTCATATGAATGATCATGTATGTACTTTCTAAAGGGAGATACATCGAACAAATCATGAACTTGAGAGAGATTTGTTAGAAGCACCAATCTGTAAGCTCCCTTCACAACATGATATTGAATTACAAAATGATCGATATACATGGGGTTTGGATTTACCTTTTTCCAAATATAATTACTTTATTATAGGGATATATTCATATAAACACCTTATAACCCACTTCAAACTACTGTTCATTCCATCAGGTGTCATCAAAACATTTTTTTATCTGAGCTGCTCTTATGGGTTGTTGAATAGATCTGACCATTTCATCCATTTCATAAACTATATCAGGTCCTAAAAGAATTATTTACTAAACATCAACCCACCAAGTTCGAGTTTTTTACATATTTCCATATAGGTGTTTTTAAGGGGTCATCTGAATACTAGAGTGGAATCTATTATTGAACGTAAATTCAACCAAGGTAAGGTGTTTACCATATCAACGTTTAAAATCCCAATAGAAGGCTCTCAACATGTTTTTATAGAATTTGAATTTTCCTATAAAACTGACTATCAATTTGAGGATGAAAATAAGTGTGGAAACGGAACATTATATCATGATCATGCTTAGTACTTTTCCATAACGTCTAGGTACTCGTATGATCCCAATCAGATATAATGTAAATTGGTACTCCCAAAAATCATACAAAATTAATTACATATATCATTTCTTGTTGATCAAGAGTGAAATCCTCTCAAATTGAAATTATGAATACTGACATCAAAAGGCGATCAACTATAACAAAGATAGAATTATTTCCTTTTAATGTATTGGAATGTTTAGCGACAATGTCCATTGTGATTTTTTCACATTTCCATTCTGTTATGGGTAATATTTGTAACATCCCATTAGATATGTGTCTCTTAGGCTTACCGTGCTGGCAAACCAATCATCAAGAGACATATTTAGTAACACCTCTTTTCATTCCATCCCACCAAATATACGCATTCTTGTCTTTGTACGTTATTGTGCTTTCAAGGTGAAAAGCGAATGAAGAACTATTTGCCTCATCCAAAATCCCTTTCTTTAATTCTATTGTTGGAGGAATATAAACCTGATTCCTAAACTATATTAATCCATCACACTCAAGGTTAAATACATGAACATTAATCTGATTTTACTTGTAGTTATTCATCATTCTTATACACCTCTTTAATCATCACATGAAAATATTGTTGAGTATTCATTTGAGAAAGATAATATTTCTCCCTTTCTTTTAAAATTTCTTTATGCATCCTTTTAAAATCCATAAATGTTGGACATATTATGATCCTCATCACATATATGCTAGCATGGTCTTGTCGACTCAAAGCATCTTCCTCCTTGATTGCTTTCCTAGGGTGGGAATGTATAGAGTAGTAATAATCATTAGTCAACTCCAACTATCTTATTTGGCACATATTCAGCTCCTTTTGGGAGAAAATATTCTTTAAACTTTTATGATTAGTATAAATATCATTTTTTTCAACATAAAGATAATTCCATCTTATATTTAATGAATAAATTTAAATAAATAAATCCAAATCATTTGTTGGTTAATTTTCTCATGGATTTCCAACTACCGTAAGGCATAAGCTATCACCATTTATTTTTTTCACGAGATAACATCTTGAACCCTTCATGGATGTATCAATGTAGATCAAAAACCTTTCTCCACTATAGGGATATATGAGCACTGGTGTTCTAGAAAACCTTCTTGTTAGCACATTGAAATTTAATTCACATTACTCTGTCCACACAATCTTTACTCCTTTTCAATGAAACATGGTGAGTGGAATAGAAAATCCTAAAAAATCATTCACAATTCATCAATAATATCTAGGAAAAAATGAAAAAAAATTATTTCAGTTAACATTTTTGGTCTCGGCCTACTTTCAACGACATCTATTTGTGATGAAGCCTTAATTATTCTATCTCTTGATATTATGTGACCAAAAAATGATGCATTTTTTAGACAGAATTCACACTTGGAATATTTTTCAAAAAGATTCTCCTTTATTTAGTACTTTAGTAAAATTATCAATTTATATTCATGTTCATACTTTTTCACTGAATAGAGAAGAATATATTAAATAAACACTATCACAAACTGAACACGGTAGTCTATAAATACTATTCATTAGATCCATGAAGATAGTGAGGAATTAGTAATACTGAATTGAATAAATATAAATTCCTATTTTTCATACCTTGTACAATTCTATATTTTGAATATCTTCGTTCTTGACACATAATTGAAAATATCCATAAGGATGATGAATCTTGGAAAAGTATTGAGCTCCACATAGTTGGTTAACTATGTCATCAATTCCAGGAATAACATATTTTTTTGTAGTGTTCTTGTCATGTTCTACATAATCAATGAAGAGTCTCAGTGACCCTTCTTTATTCATAAAAATAGAATGGTTTCTCCCCATGGTGAAAAACTAGGGAATATGAATTCCTTATCAAGATTCTATGGTATTTAAATCTTCATTTCATGCAAATCAATTATATACATTCTATAATATGTTTTTAAAAAATTTATGTAACTTAGGATGAGTTCTATTGAAAAATAAACATCATGATTTGGTGGACAGTAAGATAATTCTTCAAGAAATTCATCATCAATCTCTTGTATAATTGGTGTATTTGTAATAATGAGTTTCTCCCCAACAATTTGAGATAAATAACCTTCTTATATAGAAATCATGACCCATAAAATGGAAGAAATTTCTATTGGAATATTACATTAAACCTTTCATCAATAGATGATCTCATATTGATCTGGAATATAAAATATTTCTTACCTTCTATGGAAGTTGATATGAGCTTCATATAGAGAAAATAAATCCATGCCAATAATCAAATCAAATTCCACTATAGGATGAATCACAAGATTTCTATGAATCAATTTCCCATAAACATAAACCGGGGAAGAATTAGAAACTTTTAAGTTGACTATTGTTCCATTATGAGTTTTCACGAGGAAATTAAAATCTAATTCTTGAGGTAATATGGGGATACCCTTAGACAATTTATTAGTAATAAAAGATTAGGTGGATATATAATGAAATAAAATTTTTTCTACATTAGAGAGGATGCTACAAGTACCATTCACCACTTCATAATCGTACTTCACATCTCCAATAGTCATTGCATGTTAATTTCCTTTGAATTTGGCCTTAAGAGAGTACTGGAGTAGATCACCATCAATAACAATTATAATAAGGAATTTATTGGAATAACTCCCCATTTCATTTCAATAGTTTCATGGATGTGTTGGATGTGCATTCTATTTTTCTTTTTCTCTATTCAGATCAGCATACATATTTTTCCCATCACATCAGCATTGAACTTACCGATGACCTTCTTTTCCACACATAAATCTTTTACTCACCCCGTTAAGACAATTTCCCCCATGTTACATTCCACACATTGAGAATAAGGGAAACTCATATTCTTTTCTATTTGGTCTTTAGATTTTCTATTGAATTACAATTTCCTCTTCTTATCAAACCCATAAGACTAATGGATTACTTCAATAACTTCTCATCATTAAGAGAACATCAATTTATTTCTTCAAAACAATCAATATCCCTTATGGCTATTTCCCTTTAGAGACGTGGTTTTTAGACACTAATGAATTGATAAATTTTACTCTCAATTTGAATAATAAATCCAATAGTGTACCTTACAAGTCTTGTAAAATTTTATTTGTAGGTACCAACAGATTCATCATTCTTTTTCTTATGCTTTAGGAACTCCATAACCAATTTGGATAAATGAATAAAAATAAATAATTTATTAAAAAATAAGAACCCGAACACGCCCATTCCATGCACTCAATTTCATGACTTTTCTTCGTATTCTTAAAAAGATTAGACCATTGATCAGCTTCACCATCCAAACTATATATTAATGAGATGAAATTAATGTGTTTAAAACATAGTTGAACTGAATGTATCTTTTATGTTTTTATAATCCATTATTCATCCACTAATGGATCAGAAGACCCACTAGAAGATGGTGGATGCTGGCTCATGAAGGAATCAAAAGAATTTTTCTCCCTCCATTGCTCATTTTGAATTCCTACATGATTTATAGCTTGAGAATGTTGTGTGAGTTGAAAAATAAGATTTTTTATTTTAGATTCCATAAAAATTGGTTACTCAGGATTACAATCATTTCATTGTTTGTTTCATTCATCATTAATGCAGTTCCTTCGGGTCTCGGCCATTGAATAAAACCAAATAGCATAGTGGGAGAAACACTAATCAAAAAGACAAAACTAAAAAATCGCAAATTATAATTTAATTTACTACACATTAGGTTTTATCATAGGTTATTAATCATTATTTATAAAACAATAGTATTTTTACCTATAGTATACATATCCTTAGGGTTCTAACTAAGGATTTATCATCCTAGTTTCCAATAGATAATTATACCTTTCATCTGATACAAACAATAATGAACTACACATTACATACATTTATATTACATAAAAATTGAGGTATATTCATTTCAACATATAATAAATCCATGAAATAACTATATTTTTATAATATCTTTAGAAACTAAGATATATAAACAACTGGTTCATAAATCATATATGTTGTCTCCTAATTAAATATTCAAAACTAGACACATTTTTTATATATCTCACTTAATACCCTTATTCATGATATATGGAAAAGAAACATATCAAAGGGTGTGCTAAAATACTAAATAAGTGTAAACAAGGGAAATATCAATCATATCATAATCAAAATACATTAGAATATAAAATTTGGAAGTCTTATCCTACATATGAGTGATTAATATATCATCTCATGGGATAAATGTTTGTTTGAATTAATGTAAATAATCCAAAAAAGTCATAAAATATGACATGATGTATTGCGGAATATAAAAAATAATAGAAATTCATTTCATTTTAGTCATCGCTCATTTCCAAGACTATATTAGCGGACAATGTCCATTAATGAATCAGGTTTACATGTTATTCTATCTGTGTATTATTGAATCGTATTTACATGTCATTCCTGTTATCTATATCTCATGAGATATTAATCATTACCCAATTCATTAGAGGGTAATTTTGTTCCTTCCCATCTCATAATAAAATAAATATTATCTGTTAAACAAAAACAAAATCATTCATCATTTCATAACCCAAGTAATAAAATGAACTTCATAAAATTCATTCATTCATAACACAATCCACGTATAAAAAATCAATTTCAAACATATAATTCCACAACAAACACAATAAAATAATAGTAATAACAGTAATAGAAAATAACCCTATTTAATTAATATCATATTAGTTGGAAAATATTTTTCATATAATATATTAAAATAAATATTGTGGAATATATCATTTCTTCTTCCAAAACCTTTTATTTTACAAAAATACCACAACATTTTAATGGAAAAATAATCTAACCAAAAATAACAAGGAAAACTTATTAGTTAATATTTATATAAATAGGGTTTCATGAAATCCTAAAAATCCATTCACGCTGTATATGATTTAAAAACATTCTCCTTATACATTTACTAGAAAATTCAAAAAGAACCATGAATAAAATAATAAAAAAAATCATTTCATACTTTTTAGTAAAAATTTAGTAATGGATAAAATTGAATTTATAAGATTTTAGAAGAATAAAAATAGTATTCCATATATATATATAACATTTATGTAGATGATAAATATACCGTGGTATAAACAATCTCATAAAATAATGAGATTACAAAATTATCCCTTACCTTAGGTCTAATATCCATTGTATATATCTGAACCTACTCTATAATGATTTAAATAATGTTATTTACTTATTATAGTATCATATTCATTTTTATGATTTCGTATACGAACATATTATTACCCATTTGATAGTAACATTTCATTGTCACTCATTTTTTGGATATTAACTTTTTTATTGACTTATGTAGGTTTTATTAGATAAGTTCATGTTACACTTAATATTTTATAGTTAAATAATGTTCAAAATGATATTAGTATAATATATATCATATTTATTCATTCCATTAATGTATACTATCTTAGTTTAGTTAATATCATGTAGAATGAATCACATCGCATCGTGTAGACAGTAAGCCATATGTAAGAACGAGCAACGATATCATTCCCAAAATTGTTGAATAGTATTGAAGTGTATGGATTATAACATTTAATAATAATTATAAAGTTATAATAATCAAATATAGTCATTATTTTCATATTTATACCCCACCATGTAATGTGGTAGTGTTAAACAGATTACACCACGACATGGAGATAGTTAGCCATATGTACGCACAGATGGTGATTTTATTTTTTTTGTAGGATGGATAAATGGTGGGATACGGTTGTTTCATAATTAAAATAAAATCTCATTATATTAATGATAATTTAGTTATTATTTTATAATGAAGCTACACATATAGATAAATTAGAAGAAGAAAAAGTGTGAATGAATCGATAGAAGGGATTTCCACTTTCTCGACACGCTTCCATAAAATATTTTTTCTTATTGTAATTGAGTATATATTTATAATGAAGAAAACCTAGGGAATTTAAATTAGTAATTTGATAATGAAAAATGATAAGGGATGGACGAGCCTAAAGGCTCAATGTGACGTGAATAGGTGGGGGAGTAGGTACCCTTTTATAATTGTGCTGGGGGCACTTTGGAAACCACTAAAAATATTAATTTATAATAAAATAAAACAACATCAAAAAAACTAAAAAAAATTAGAGATTTAATTAAAAGATGAGATATGGTTTCAGTAACATCATCCAATATTTTTTAAACTTGTTTTGTTTTCTATTTAAACCTTATCATTTTAATTCAACACATAGTTATTCTATATAATTTTAAGTAGGGTAACGATTATTTCAATATTAAATGGGTGATTGAATTACATATTTGATGAAAATTAAATCATAAATAATTTATATCATTTTATACCATATCACAATTATTATGTATATTTTAAAAATAAAACATTTTTTTGATAAACAAACTATAGCTTCCATTTTGACACTATTAAATTCCTTGATTTTTAAAAATATTAATATAAGAAGTTGTTTTTGAGTCAGAACTTTTAAAATATTTCTAGGAGGATATGGTCACCAAACAAAATTAATTACACTTGTCAATTATCTAAAAATATATTTAATTTATTTTTTAAAATTAAAATTATATGATATTTCTCTTAATAATACAATTACTACAATTGTTTTGCGTAATTATTTAATATGGTTATTTGTTGAATAAAAATTAAAAAAAATACAGTGATAAATTTAAATCTAATATAATTATGGGTAATAAATTAAGTAGAATATATATTATAGAAAATTTTATTTTTAAAGAGTTATACTTATAAAATTATGAAGGTGAAAACATTAAAAACACATTAAATAAAATAATATAAATGTCATAATACCTTTTATAAGAATCCCAATGGTCCATAACTCAACCCTAGGATGATTATGGTCAAGGTATACTATAACAATAAGAATTTTTCACGTTTTTGGATGTTTTGAAGTGTATTATTATTTTAATAGAAATTATATTATTGAATTTTCAAAAATTAAATTATTTTTTCATCATTAATGTATATGATATTGATATAATTAATTATATTCTAAAATTATAAAATAAATTTCTATGATATTGAGAAAAAAATTATCTATAATTATAGTATTTATTATCAAAATTATATTTAGTATAAAATTATTTTAAAATTGATTACATTATGTTAATTTCAGTGAGACATATCAAACTTTTCTTTATATAAAATAAACTAAATGTCATAATATCATTCTGGTGGATTAAAATGGTTACTATTTCCACCCAAGGACAATATAGGAAGAAAAAAACCCTCCAATGACATTAAGTAAATTATTCGGGTAATTTTAAGGGATTATTATTACCCTTAATTTCTCAGTTTACCCTTTTACCATATTAATAAAAATTACCGTAGATATTATTCATCATTCCCACAAATAAAATAATTCATTTTAACATTTTTTGGACCTACGTATTCTTAATATAGAATTAAATTTTCAAAATTAAAAATATATATGATTCAGTAATAAATTTAAAATTAATTCCATTATCAGAAAGAGAGAACAATTTTTAGAATCCAAAACATTATAAATGAATGAAATTTTATAAAATCTGAAATAAATGTGAAATAAATTCTAATAACATATGTTATATTTAATTATTTAAATTGTTAATTTTTATATATTTAAATCACTAAATATTATAATTTATCCATAGAAATTATTTTTATGAAAAAAGTTTGTTTCATAAAATTTATTGAATAATTACTATTCATTAAAACACGAATGTTATCAGAAAAATATAAGATATTTATCCCACATAAATTTTTATATCCCAGTTCCAAAGAATATGTTTAGGTTCTCATATAGAAATTGTTAATGTGTAAAAATATTATTTTAATAGGGGATCCGCATTCAAAGGCGTAAAATTAACCTTTCAAAAAATAGGTGTTTATACATAAAATTGGGTTTATTCATACACTATGACTAAAAAATCAATTTGATGAATATCAAAAATAATTTATTAATTAAATAAAATATGCATATCATTAATTTCATTACAAATAGATAGACCTTCAAAACTAAAAATGTCAAATTTATTTATATTCTTCATAATTAATTTGCAGCCAATGAATTGACAATGCATTTTAAAAAGTGAGTTATACATATTCTCTCTATCATAATAGCTATGTTAAAATGGTAATTTTATTATATGTAATTATAGAGGTTCATTTAAACTCATGATTATATTCAATGCATGATACATAATAATTAATCATATTTAATGAAAATATTACATAAAACATCCTGGTGTTACACAATACATATGAATTTTCGTATGATGGAACTTAAAATCAATAAAAATGGGAAAATCCTTAAACATTTTTTATAAAATTTCAACCATAAAATCATGTAATTATTATAGAATAAAAGGATAATTTTTTTGAAGTAAAAAATAATATAATCATTACTTCATATTTCAACAATGAACATGATTAGTTTATATGATTCAACAACTACATATATGTCCCTTCAAAACCATAATTAAGGAATGAACTCTATGATTAGTCTCGTATCTCTTTATTCTCTATTATTCATTGAATCATGATGATATATAGAGATATAAAAATTTATTTCTGGTGGGACAACATAAAAAATTATATTTCAGAGTACGTATCTCAATTAATGGTGTGTCATAGAATTAATATTGAATAAAAGAATTTCAATGTCTATTTTTCAAACATTACCGATACTAGAATGGAAATTGGAATAATGACCATGAATGTTTTTCATAGGACTCCCAAGTCCATATAAAGGCCCTAATTCCATTGGGTTTGATGTAAATAACATTATGATGTTCTATCATTTTTATTATTAGAAAATATTTCTCTCTTGATCATATTTCTTCGATATGAATTAAGGAAGTTGTAAGGTTGAATATGGTGTCACATTATATTGTATTTGGTTGGGATCATAAAATTAATTTAATTATACGGAGAATTATTTATCTCTAATTGAAAACATTGTTTAAAATTAGAACTGAATATCATCCTAAGAATAGTGGATAATTTTAGAGGAAAATTTAATCCCTAAAAGATATGTTGAATATGTGTTTTATGGATTTCAATGGATGTTGTTATAAACAACTTGTTAATATTTAATTCCTATAAAACTATATATCTCACATTATAATTCATATTTGTCATTTTAAGTTATAAAAATAAAAAATTTAAGGACTTCAACATGCTAAGATGATGTTTTGGTATAAAATTTTCCGAGCACCGTGCTAGATGGAAAAATAACAGAGAATGTCTGACCTATTCAACAGTACGTCAGGGTAATAGAGAGATTTTATAAATTTTATGTTAACAAAGATCAATTAGATCATGATTTGGATGTTACTAAATATCAATTATTTAAATTACATCCTTGGAAAAATATTATGGGATTTGTGTTGAATGGAATTATATGCCCAATTTATATCATTCCCTTTCTAATCCTTGATCACATTGGAGAAGTATCTTATCACATGAAACATCCATGAACACAATTTATTTTCATAATGTGTTCTATGTATCTCTTTTGATAAAGTATGTACACAATCCTTCACATGTAATTATAATAGTGGATTCACTAATGGAGAATAATCATTAACATGAGGAACAACCAACGAATATTATCAACTAAGAAGAAAAATTGATGCTACAAAAAACCACTCTCCTAGTCCATGTTTTATGGTAAATCATTTTTTGAGGATGTGATATTGAAACATGAGTATGAGAGGTATAGTTTCCATCATTTATTAATTGATTATAAAATTTTTTTAGAGAAATTATTATAAGTGTTATATAATGTAGCACCCTATGATTTTTGAATATATATTTTCACTTTATCATAAATGATTTCTTTGATGAGTTTATTTACATGAACCACAAAAATTATATAATCCATACTATACTATTGAAATAAATTTAAAACATTTCTCTTAAAATCTAAAATTCAATTATAAATTGATTATGAGTTGGTTGGATGATTAGAAAAAAAATTGGAAGAAAATATATATTTTATAAAAAAACTATTTCTATGTGCCCAATGAATTTATATGTAAATAGATTAAAATTAAATATATTAATAAATTATTTTATTTTAATTGACAGATCATATTTCTATTAAAATTAATTAACATTCAATTACCTGTTCTTATTATTCTTTTAATGAGAACAAATTGATTTTATACTTTGAGAATACATTTTTATATAACAGTTTTTATCGATTTTTTTATATTGATATAAAAAATTAGTTTTTTATCTTTAAAAAAATGAAAATATGTAAATAATTTTTAAAACAAACAATCGATATTTTTTTATTGTAATGTTTTTTTATTTTTTTCAAAATGAATACATTTTTATTGAATTCTAAACATTATAATTTTTTTTAAAAAAACTATATTTATTTTATTTTGTTCATTTAATTTTAATGTCCCATTTTATATTGGATTTGGATTAAGATTATAATAATATCCATTTTATTAAAATTACTTGTATTTATTCTATTTTAATAATTATTTTATTTTATTTTTGAATACGTACATTTTTATGTAGAAGAAACTTTTTTGTAAAAATAAATTGTTTCATTTTCTAGACACATTTTTTATTGAATTTATTCATATTTAATTATTTTTTAAAATATGACTTAATTTTTCCAAATAAGAGTTTTACATATATCAATTATTTCAATTTCTATTTTTTCAATTGGAGTAATATCTTTGGAGTAAATTTAGTCACCATGGTAAATGGGTAAAACAAATTAATTATGGATAAAAAACATTTATAAGGTCATCAAATCTCATCATAATTTTTTTATTATGCATTTATTTCTATAAATAGAACGTTATGTAATAATATTAAATATTTTTGTGACACATTACCTTTAGTATGAGACATATAATATTTAACTGTTAAGAATACATACAATGGTGCAAATCCTATAATTTATAAAAGGGGACCTACTATTCTCATTTCCCCACACCACATGATCACTATATTTTTTCCAATAACTACCAAAATTCCTTCATATACTTCATATACATGACATAGTGGGACTCGTCTCACCAATGGACCTACATAGAATTCTTAATGGGTAAGACAATTTTTGTTTTCCAAAGAAGAGGAATAACTCTAAACAGTTTTTTTCATGTTAATTTCATCATTCACCCACTTAAAATAGGTCATAATCATTATTTTATAATACCATAATCATATCCAATATACATAAACGTTATTATGTTTATAGTACTCCCATTTTTCTTCTCATTTTCGATCATATGAGATATTAAAATACTAATAGAGTGTGTGTGTGGATTATCACCTCCATGAAGCGATGAGTTTCATTTTTCACAATTTTCTGCTTGGAATGGTAATATATATGTATTTATTGGATAAATAAGTTAATTTTATCAAAATTTCAATTATTTAATCAAAAAATATTATATAAATACATTCCTTCCCATCTATTTTAAAATGAAAATGTCATGCATGTGTATTTATAGACCCCATCCTATATGAAGGGATGTGATTATTTTTTTATTTCAACATCACATGAATGGAAATAAGAAAATATTTGATTTATTTATATTTTATTTATGAAACTATTATAGTTGTATAAATTTAATTTTGTATTTAACATTTTAACATTGAAACCATTTAAAATGGAATTAGTTCTCAGGTGTACCAATAAAAGTTCATCTCTATAATGTAAAGTAATTAATTTTTCATCCCCATCCTATATGGATCATTACAAAATTTTATTTAATCAATAAATATTATTTCTATTAAAATATTAATATTATTTATATGACGAAATAATGAACAAGGATCAAGGTTTGGAACCAACAAGTAGAAACATGTTAGAAACATTTGGCATTTTTTATTAGAGGTATGATTTTAACAAATTATTTTTTATGAAGGGGTAATTGTATATAATAATGGAATTATATTTTTTAATTTATGTATTAATATTGTTCCATAGTAGTTTTATAATTATTATTTATTTATTATAATGGAGGTTATAATTATCATAATTCCTGATGAAACTTGGGGTAATGTTTCTTCGTCTCATTATTCTTTCATTGAGTCATATTTCATGTTATGAATCTAGTATTTTGTTTATTTTAAATATATAATATAATATATAAAAATTATTTAATTAATATATTCATATTCATTATATTTAAATTTCTATATCATTTTATTTATTTTAATGTGTTTATAGTTCAAGTGTTTCCCAAGCAGTAAGAGTTTATGTTACAATCAAATTTCTTTTTTAGATTTTCATTGTTAAATTTATATTGAGGTAAACCATATAATAATTATCTTATAAAACTATGATATTTTAATCAACTCTAGTGTTTTTTGGGTTTTTATTTTTTTCCTTTCATTGTATTTTGATTATTAAATTATAGGTTTGAAAAAATTGTTTTAACAAAAATGAACCAAATTTTCATTTTATAGGTCTTTAATATTTATCCTCCATGTCCATGATCAAAAAAAATCTTTATATAATTTCCATAATTAATGAGCTTTTTTTGAAATTATATTTTTTCAACTATAAAAAATTATTCAGAATATATTAAAATTAATTGTTCAAATATTTTCTGTATGGATCACATTTTACTTTTCACAATAATGTGAATATAATTTTCAAAATTAACATATTCCAAATTAAAATATTTTCACACCATCATTTCCTTCCTTAATTGAAAAAGTGACATTAAAATTTTAAAATTTTTTACAAATAAATACCCATTCTCATTTATAAAATATAGATACATTTTAAATGTTACCAAAAAATGGGATATTTCATCTTGATTTTCAATGCTTGTATTAAACTGTTTTATAATAAATAAATTTCATCCATGTAAACACAATTTACAAAATGTTATTATTAACTAGATATATGAGATTATGATAACAAACCCTTTTTTATTTCGATGATTTTTTGGGAATATTTTTACAATATTATTCAATAAAATTTGATACATTACCATGGCTTAATTGATTTATGATGAAAACATCCAAAACACATTTTTTATTGTGGTATTCTATCATGAATTTTTTATGATGATGTGGAAAACTTATATATGGTTCAAATTATTTTATGTGTGGGAATATAATTATATAAACCTCTTATACTTTTGGTAAATCCTTATACCTCATGATATAACTATACAATAAGTGAACATGATTTTATGTTCATAATATAAATAATAGATGTTTTCATATTATAAAAGTTTCATTATTTTATCTCTAAACATTTTATCAAGACCATAATTTTATATGGGATTTGATTACGTGTTTTCCCCTTTATGGGTATACTAGATAGGGTTATTACATGTTCACAATGTGTTGATTCACTAATGTTATTCTTATAACATATTAAAATGTTTTATACTAATTTTATGATCCATGTCTCATCATTTTTCATTCATTAATATACACATGTATTGTGATAGGATAAATACCTTATTATATTACTCATGATATATGAACTTGATGGATTTGGTATGTTTTTTCATGTTATAGTCTTGTTATTGAACACATAGTATTATGTTATATGCTCATAAGATCATTTATTAATATCTATAATGCTTACCCATGCCGATAATTTGAGATCACTACATCATATGTTTAAACTATAATTGGGATATAATGAATTTTATTATGTAAGATAATCCAATAAGGTCACTATGTGAATTGAATATAATGGGAGATATGGAAGATTAATCATGAAGATAACTTATTTAATTATATAGACTCCATATACTGTAAACCATTACATTCACTTGGAATGTATCATTAAGAGATGAATTGAATATTAATATTAAATTATATAATATTTATATAAGAAATGATTTGATCACTATAATTACATAAACCATGTAATTAAAATCGATAATGAAAATAGTTCACATATTTCATATGACACACAACGAAGGAATCACTGGATAGGTCATGTAAATGAGAAACATTTTACCATATTACAATAATATATACTTGGAATTATATTAACTAAAACAACTAGGTGTATGTCATGATATTTTGTACTAAAAAATGAAAAATCCCTATTAATTGGTTCAGGTGATGGGGATATATATCATCTCTAATTGGTATGACTAATTTTTCTATCAAATTTATAGATAAATCCAGGGATAGGAACTCATACATAAAAAAATACTGATGACATTAGTAGACATGGAAATTTATATATAATGTGGTACATGCCAAATTATTTTTATAAAATCAATAAAAATAATTATTGAAATTAAACCATCTAGGTAATAACATTAATAAACTCTGATACGTCTATAGAGGATAATATGTGAATCAATAATTCCTTATTTATTTGTTGGTGATTTGAATTTTTCTCTCAAATCACTCTAATTTACACACCACAGTGAAATGGTGGGAGAGAAATGAATAACTACACCCTAATAGACATGGTGAGATCAATGAAGAGTCATTTGAATCATCTATTACCCTTTTGGTAAATTTATTATAGAAACAATCAAATATTAAAATAACTTCAAACTAAATCGACCAATAATATTATAGGTTAACAATTGTTTGAAAGTAAATAAATGATATTGAATTATCATTTGTAGGGTTGGGTAACATTTCTTTATAGGTCTGTAGGTAATAAAGATGAAACTTGTTGAATAAATTATTACATTATAGGGAACCCCATCCAAAAATTGATATTGACAACACAATCCCTTATAACTAAAGGTAACCGTTGAAATACATGACACGTTCTATGAGAGGTACCACATATCATAAACGATATTGTTGGAGAGATATATAAATAGATTAATTCATAGATTATGTTATGTAGGAGTTTTCATAGTAACATCTCAAAGAAATCATTGTTGAAGAGGATATTCCATATAAACATATACTATGAGGGTATAAAAGAGATGTTAAAACCCCGTAATTAAATGTATTTTTGTCTCTAATGATAGAGATTCATTGTCAATTGATAATAATTATTTTATAACATATAATACAATGATAAGTGAAATATAATACCCCAAGGGTAAATAAGCTATGATTTGTAAAATAGATTCCATGAACCCAAACTCCATTTGAATTTTGGTAAAATCCTTATGTGGACACAAATAACGTTGAATTAAAATGGGGATTCAATAAAAACAAGACATATATGGACTACTTGATACATATAAGTCAAGAATATTTGGAAAATGTTTCAAACAACGTCAAGGTATATATATATAAAGAATCAATTTTACTAGTTTTTAGGGAGAAATCCATCACGATTATACCTTTCATAGAAAATTATCATGACCATGAGATTTTTAAAAAGTATGTTTTCATAGATTACCTAATTGGGACCCTTAATGAAGATTTATATATGACACAACCATAAGGTTTTTCAACTCAAAAGGATTCAAAAAAATTATGAATGTTAAAAATATAGATTTATAGATTAATTCTAGAATATATGTCACATAATTTTTGTGTATATAAATATAAAATTGAATTTGGTTTCATAAAGAATTAATTTTCTCCTTGTTTCTATATTTTATTTAGTGGGTGTATATTCATTTTCATTATAGTCTATGTTGATGATGTACAACATATTTTAAATGAAATACAATTCTGATAATTTATTATGGTCACGTTAGATGTTTCTTTATACCTAAAAGAAATAGTGTGAAGAAGAACATATTCTTGGAATATTGATCTATCATAACATACCCCAAAGCTTCATATACTATGTGAATGTACATTAAAGGTCACGATATAGAAGAGATTAAATATTTATTAGAACTAAGAAGAGATCATTTTCTAGTTTCAGAGGACATAAATAATTCCAATAAACATTTTTCTCAAGAACATAAGGAGTTACATAGAATGCCAATAATTCCATACCCCATAATGATTAGGTCGATCAAGTATGTTATTCAATGTACCATGGTTTATGTTTCATATACATTAAACACAATTTGAAGAAATCATACTATGGTGGGTGACTATCAATAGATGGAAGTGAAGAATATATTTAAATATCTGAGGTGTATTAAGGACATATTCCCAGACCATGGAGGATATGAAGAACTAAGCATTAGGGTATATGTTTGGGATAAATTTAAAACATATAAAAATGACAATAATATCAAATTATATGTATCTCCACTACCAATGGTGTTTTTTTGAGATAGAAGTTCTCTAAAAAATATGGTTGTGAATTCTATAATGGAGTATATTGTGTCTTTTGGGGGAAGATAAAAGATAAGTTTGGATATGAAAAATCATCAAATTTGTTGGCTTGAAAATATATAGTAATGAACACATCACACTATAAATTATAATACTTAATTGTTGGATCAATCAAAGAACCATGTAACAACAGCCAATAAAGTATATACTCTATTATATAATATATTGTGGGGTTTTTTTAAAGTGGTGACATCACAGTGAGAATTGTTTATATGGACATCAACATGGATGACCTTTAACTAAATATTTAACTCATTAGATACATAATGATCATGTGATATATAGCGAAAAAACATCATTATGAGTTGGATCTATTACAAGTGGGAGTCTATTTGTGTTGATGTTATATAACCGAGGATATATACCTCACATTGGATGTATATTTGATGAAATGAATATGTATATAAATATTTTATTACATGTTTTCTATTTTTCTATGTGATGGAAATGTAAAAGGTCATAAATTATTTGTCACAATAAAATAATCATAAAATTTACCTTCCAAGATGAGATGCACGATATTTAATGAAGATGCATATAAAAAATGTTATATGGACAAATAAAATTATATGATAGGACACATAAAAGGTGTTCCATTACATGACAATATTCATGATCTTATTAGATATTATCTCATGAAGTTTCAACATGGTAATATTCAAGATGGGATATTATTATAACAAATCCACTATTATGAATTGATCATTATTATGTTTCATATTATATTCATTTCTATGAGTTTTTCTAATGATTCATATTCATTATAATTTTTATTAATTCATATGATGAATCAGGAACTAACTTGTATTTTCATGAATAATATAGGTATATAGGTTGTGTTTTGAATGATATTTTATTAATTAATAAGTTAAAGGAGGTTTTGTATCATCGTTATTTAGGAATGATAATATATTATCATATTTAGTAAAATGTAATTTTCCCATTAAATTCCATTTTCATGATGTATAGATGAGTTCATTTCAGATAGTTTCCTAAATAAAAATCATGTATAATAGTTGATGTCACATGTACAAAACCTAGTTTTTGAGATATTTTGACAATTGTATTATTTTAAAAATGACTGTTAGTATGAGAATCTTTTCATTGTTACATATCTTCCTTCATTATAGGTGACTAGAAACATTGTTATATTTTAATCTTTGAATTTATGTAATCCATCATAATTCATCAGATAATGATGCCAAAAGGGGTACCCATAAAGTGTATCATTTCATATTTGTTTAATATTATTTATATTTAACAATTTGAATAAATGTTTTCAATCATGCCAGGATGTAATATTTGTTCACAATTGATTAAATGATTTAAAATACTAAATAAACATTTATTCACTGGGTGATTTTAAAATATAATAACGTACAATATTTATTTATATGTCTTTATTCTCGTGAAAATATATTATATTTTTCTAGTAAATAAATAATTATTTTAATTATGTGATTTATAAATAAATATTTATTTTTTGATAGTGAATAAAATATTTATATATTTTCTTATTGAATAATGTAACGTTCTTAAAAGAAAATAAATTTCAAGGTGGATGAGTAGATAAAAGATTTTCTACAAATAAATATTTATATATATGATTGTAAAAAAACTATCATTGTGTAGGATTAAACTTTCCATGTAATGAAGTAGTAATATTATTATCTTACATTACATGGGTATCAATGTTTGTTTTGTATATTTTTATGGGCTTTTGGTTGGTTAATTAAATATAAAATACTATCAATGGGTCAATAAAAATAGTAATGTTATTTTGGATTATATTATTCATTATACAGAACATTCCTTTCAATTTCTTCATCCTCATCTCTTTCATTACATACTCATAAAAACAATATAGTTTCCATCAGACCCAAAGTAACATGAAGTTATCATGACAAAAAATGTAAGATAACAAGTCAATTGTGCTAGAACATATTGTCTAATCCACGATGTTTGGATAGTGAAATACCATTTGTGGATAATTATTTGAGTGGATCTAATTGGTGTATTCTTGGATAAATGATGATACACTGAACAATTTTGAATAATTAACACTATTAATGAAGAAATAACTCAAGGATAAGTAAATCATTCTTCATGTGTTGTAAATAATTTATAAATTGACATGAGAAAATTTAATCTTATTTATTTTGAAAAAAAATCAATAATATTTGATAATTTACTCATTGGACATAGTGTTCATCATCAAGTAAAATTTATAGGATTCCTTGAATATGAAATAATATGAGTTGGTCATAGGCCCAAAATATCCATTTTATATGTCAAAAACCAATAACCTATTACAGGATGTCGGATGTGTCCCCTATTTATAGCCTTTTTCAAGACCAAATGTGAAACATGAAAGTAGCAGCAATATTTTTAGTTCCTTATCACATACCATATAGAGAGTTGGAAACCAAGAGTCAAAAAATACACCCTTAAGTGTTAAATTTTTTTAATGTTTCATCTATACTGGGATATTACATATAAAACATAATTTCCACATTATTCTTGAAATTGATTTCATTAGAGTCCCAATTAATTTTTTATTTCTTCTATGGTCATCAAATCAATAATAGGAAAAGTCATTATGAGTTAGAAGTGTTTACATGTAATATATATATTACACTTAAAACATTTCCTCACCAAATATGGGGCACGAGATCAGTATAATATGTATAGAAATTTCGGGCACCATGTTCATCACCTAACTTGGGTAGTAATATAGTTAGTCCATTTTCATAAACAATGTCTAGGATTGTAAAACCATGGGTCCACAAATCTCATTTTCTTTTGCGTATTACATAGTTACTCCAACATAATTAATAGTTTTAAAACAAATATAATGGAGAAACAAAACAAATATATGTTTAATAATGTTTTTCATGTTGATATGAATATATGGAAATAAAATACAACATATATTATTATGAAAAAATTAATGGAATAGATAAATGTCCCATGGTATGTATAGTTACAATATTATCATTACAACATCTCTCTATAAAAGAAAAGATAAAGATGTATATAATTGAATTTCTTCGTATTGTGTTCATATGTGGAAGAAATAGTCTCTATATATGGAATTGGGGAATCATTTATAATATTTTACATCAGTTATATTCACCATTTCATGTAAAATTTATGTTTTAAATCATTCTTATTAATTATTACATGTGAATTGAACATTTTTTTAACTGTAGGAACTATGAAATTTTATAAAGATAAAAAATGAATTTTAACAACATTTTTATGATTGGGATTGTATCCAATGTCTCTTATATAATATTGAATGTCCACATTTGTATGTGAAATATTCATTTATTTAGAAACTACGGTTATGTATTAAATATTACCGAAAATATTATCTTGTTGTCATGTTCATACATAATAATAGTATATTTCATGTTCGAAATGATTTTTCTATCTTATAAAATACAGAATTAATATTTTAAATATAAATCATCCACCAATGCACTATATGATAAATTTATAATTATTATTAAATATATGAATCAAATAATTTCTTATTGTAGAATTATATTACAAATTAATTTAAAACTATAATTAATTTTCATGGATATATAGTTTGGGGTGTTTAAAAACATTGGAGTTAAAAATAATTTTTCATAGACATGATTACTTATAATGTAATGTGATAAAGGGAACATTATGTATTAAAGGTAAAATATTCTAATAATATTATAAAATTATATAACAAATATATTTTATCTTTTTCAATATGATAGTAGAGGAAAAATAATGAACAACAAATGTTAATTTTAGAGGTTTATGGAATTAAATGATAATTATAGAATATTATTGGTAAGAAGAAAAATAATGTTATGGGATGGTGTATATTCATAGAATAAAAACTAAAGAGTGGAATTATTCTTAATAATATATATTTTTTATACAATTTATAATCATATGGTTAATAGAGGACCAATGATCTGACTTATATGTCTTTAAAATCATCCATTATCCTTTATGATATGATTACAATCTAAAAACATTAACTCATAACCACATTCCAAATAAATTTAAAAATGGATAACATATAAGTCATAATATTAATTAAATACACCATGCTTGAAATTTTTTCTTTTGGTGTAATGTTTTTTCAAGGATCATTTTAAAAAACACGCGTCATGGAAAAACAGAATGTAACCTCGAATTTAATATCATAATGTTATAATGGATATTACATAATTTTTTATTTCAAAATACATATTAAGAAATAATAAACCCATATTTATATAAAAAGGTATTTATTTTTATTTTAAATTTAAAATGGAATATAGTCATGGACAATTTCATGGATCGAGATTAACAAGTAGTTGGTATAGGAACATGATTGATCATAGCTTCAGGAAAAGTAATGATCTAGAGACACATATTGTATAGGAATGAATAAAATTGTCAGAGTATATTTTCTAATTATACTATATTTTATATATAACTTTTCTTGTATAATGAATCATTATCCTCTAACGAAACATTAAATGAAATGAGATAAAAATGAAATTTCATGTGATTATCGAAAAATTGGTTCCATTTAAATAAATATATTTTTTTAGTTTTGTAAAATATAATGTAGATGATAATTCCCATGGGTTCAAATATGTATTCAATAGAAATTTACATGAATGGTTAGGTGAATAAAAATAATGAAATATTAGTTTTTAAATTATTATGATAAGTAAAAGTGTTATCTTAGTAGAAACCTATTAACCAATAGAGATTTGGAAATCTCTTTAAATTTTTTTTATCAAAATTGATTAAAATGATCATTATATTTTTCAATTAATTACCATTCCAAAAAATATATAATTGATATCTATTAAATAATATAAATATTTTATGAAAACAAAACAGTCCAATGTAATAGGAAACCTATAAAGGATTTATTTATCAATCAAGGTGAGTAGGAAATCATAAAATGATAAAAAAAATTATGTCCATAGTTTTGGCAGACATCCATATTTTTTAATGTAAAATATTTTAATAATGTAAACAAAATTATTTTATTATTATATTTAACTATGAATTAGTTATGAATATATCTCCATTTATTGACTTAATGTAGCTAGTCTTGGTCATGAGAATAGTATCTACTATGATTGATCAACAAGTCCCTTAGACCGATTCAATTGTATATATTGAAAAAACATTAAAATATAAAATATGGGATAACTAAAGAAGGGATTGTTGGTAATTTCATATGGTAATAAATTCTCCAATAAGATGCACATAAGACAGATTATGATATTAAGATGATGATAAGAAATATATATGCATTAGTGATGGATCTACCACATATGTCATGATATGTACTCACTTTTATATTCATAATATATATAATATGATTGGTAATAATAATATAAATCAATGATAACATCCCAAATAAGTAGTCAAAATAATCCAATATTGATTGAGAATGTGTATGGGATATTATTTTCTGATTTTGCGATGGAATAAATGATAGTTTAAATGGGGAAAGAAACTATCCTTAAAATAGATCAATTTAATCTAGATTATTAATATTTATAAGAAAATTAGAAATATATTTTCCAAAAATCTAATGGTATTCATTTCTAAAAATAATATTTTTGTTTCATCATTTGAGAAAACTGAATAATCAATATAAATACACAACTATAACATTATGAAAAAGGAATTGTACCAACAATATCAAGAATTATCTAAATATATATTAGAATAATATTAAACTATTATAACTAAAAAATATTATATAAGTAATGAAAATGGAAAAAAGTATATATCAAAGGATATTGCATCTTGATGGATGATAATCAATGAGGTGATGTCATAGATTAATGATTACCCATGCATGAAAATATAAAAGTATAAATTACTAAATCCAAAACATAGTAGAATCATTATTTATCAGGTGTGTGAGCTAATAGGACAACCTTAATTCTTTGGATTTTATGGATTGGTTGTGAAGTGGATGTGGTGGAACCAATTTTAGAGAAAAAAATCTTTGGTTTCAAGAAATTAAATTGGATGAATGTTATGAAGAAACAATTCATTCATTGTAGTGTGTATATTTTCACTTATTTTTACCAATTAATTTTAAATATAATTACATAACATTGATAATTAATTCAGATGGTAATAAATTAAATTACCACTCGTATTGTCTCATCATTATGGAGATGAACCCAAACAAAACTCCCTATATATGTCCCCGCATTTTCACATTGAATCTAATAAAATATTCAAATGTATTTTGGTGTTATCATGTAGGTACCAACAACATTGTGTCAATCACCACTAATTATAATAATAAATAGCACGAGAAATAAAAAAAATCCCATATTTTCATGGTCTTTTGAAGAAGGTTGATCATAATCACATATTATTAAGTTAATTTTAGAGATGTTATCTCTTAGGATTTGAGAGAATTATCTAGGGAGAATTTTTGTGCATAGCAATGGCATTTTTAAAATGATAATAATTAATTTATATATTTACATTTAAACAATTGATAATTTAACAGTGGAAATTTATCTAATTGTTTATTCCCTGTAGACACAACATTAACTAATAATAAAATTGATATTATTATATTTTATTGACTTGAACTAAACCCATGAACTTATATAACATTTAAAATTATATCTCAATAAATCCCATCAATCTTCTTTGACATTTATCAAACAATAAACAATAAATATTGTTTTAATCATCTATTTCATTATATTATTCCCTAAAAACGTAAATATATTTTATATTGACTAAACTTGTGAATTAAAATTTATTATTAATAATATGAAAATAAATAAATATTATATATATAATAAATTAATTATTCATTTGTTAATATCAACAATGAGATTAATAAATATTACATTTAATAGATCTCAAATAATACATATTTAATATTAAACTCATATATATACTGTAAAATTGAATATTTATATATATATGGACTAAATTTTTCAATAATAAAGAATCAAATAATTAATTTTAAATAAACAACGAATAAAATTCATTTTTAATATTAAATTCAAATATAATATAAAAATTATTTTTGATACTCTTTGTCTGTGACCCTATAGTTTACTTTCTTAGATTCATTATGGTTACTTTCCCAATCACCATGATTAGTATCTTTAAGAATGTGAAGAAACCCAATGAGAATGAATTCAATATCTCATTGAAAAAAGACTCCAAAAAATACTTACTATGTGATATAATCCATTTGTGTTGATATCCCATCATATGAGATGCATAAATTGTGTCATAATCAAATCAGCTTTATTTATTTATTTATTTTTTCCATATTTATATCCTTAAAATAATTCCTTGTACATGGATTTAATGAGATAGTTCCATTTACATCAAATGTTTAGAGATTTATTTTCTTATATTTATCCAAAGGTAAACACTGTTTTTGACTTCTTCATATAATTATTTTGTTACAGATAACAAACCCAACATATGATACTTCACCACGAGCATATATTATCATTGGTTTTGAACATATAAATTTTTTTGGGATTCATGATATATATTAAAAATAATTTCAAGTCTAAGGTCCAATAACACATTTGTAAATAAAAATATTCCATAATAAATATAAGATGTTGAATTATTATTCTAAACTTTTTCCTCAGAGACTATCTTATTAGATATTACCATGTAAGAACTCCATTAGAGGATGTCTCAATGTATTGTGAGCCTCCAATACCTAAGAGTACAATATTATTTGTTTATCATCACATAGATGTAATCTAAACCATGTAACATGTGTTTATGAATATTTTCATACAGTTTCAAGAATCAAATTAGAGTAGGTAACTATTATAAAATTTATATGAAAAAGATAATATATAGGCATTATCATATTAATTTTAGGGAAGAAAATTGTAATCACGTGATAAGATATTTATTAGTTTTCATTTTAATAGAATGTTTTCTGTTAGTTTTTTCTAGGTCACAAACTCTAATAGACTACAACATTCAATAAATAATTCATCCATAATTGTTTATTCTAGTAGTTAAAACATGATATTCATGACTCTACTATTTCAAGGCATTAGTCAACATGGCCACCATGTTTTAATTTGTAGAAACTCTCGTTACTATGGACTCAACATTCTAAGAATAGTACGTCAAGAGTTGATACCTATGATGTAAATTCATCATATTTTGATGTGATTTTATCTCCTTATCTATGAATATAAAAAAATACTATCAATATATAATTTGATAGAAATATTACAACAAGTTACTTTATCATCCTTTAATATAACGTTTCCTACCCAAATTTATTTATGTTGCATCAAAATATGCTATATATTCCGAATCCATTGTAGAATCATTGAGCACTAGATTCATTGATCTATTGCATATCACACCTCCTCCATTATGTAATAAAACATATCTATTCATGATTTAACTACGTTTTGATGTATATTCAAACTATGATTTCTATATACCCTAATTACTATTTCCTTTACATTCTCTGTAAAACATGATCACAACCATTGGAAATTGAATGCTCCTCAAGATATTATTTATTGTCACACATTTTAGATCTACCAAATATTATTGACATATTCCTTCATTGATGAATGCATGTGAAACATCAATCCTTGTACATAGAATAAAATACATGATAAAACCTATAATATAAGAATCATAGATTCTATTCATTCTCCACCCTATCTCTATCTTGGTTATTTTGGAAAAAACACTTGGATGGATGTAAACCATCTGACACTGAAAAAAAAATCATCTATTAGATTCAAAAAGTAATTATAGTTCTCATAAACCACTTGTAGAAGAACAGATCATATTCATTCATTATTAATCCAAATTCTCTTATGGGTTAAAAAAATTATTTTTCTTTTATATTTATTCTTACATCAACCCATAAATGGAACTCAATAACATGAATTACTTACTACAATCCATTGGTTTTAAAAATAACTATTGGTTTTGTCATAAAAACATATAGGGAATGGATTATGTTATGAATTATGGTCTTTACTTCAATTTCCCTAATATAATAATTATGTAAAACTGTTATAGAATGATGAATTTTCATTTATATCGAATAGGGACTCAAGAAACAATTTTGCCTCAATTTAATCCATGATGCAATGTTAAACATTAGAAATGATCATAATTAATATGTACGAACATTACCATCCTTGTTCATCCTATTAATGAATACCCATTTTCAACCAATAATGTTTGTATCCACTAGACACTATGCTAGAAAACAAAAAAATGTTATGTTATATGGAATAATTTTCATAATTCACGGATTATTTCAAATTTGCATCCTTTGAGAAACATACAACTTCCATGGATGAGATAAGTTCATTATATTAAATAAATAATTTTTCACCATCCATGGTGACTATAAAACCATATCCATCTAGTTTTATATCCTCTATGGTGCATCTATGTGGTAATTTTTTCTCTTGAGAAACATATTCTAGAAATATTATGAGAACTTTTTCATATTATATATCATATGTATCCTAAAACTCAATGTCATGGACTGGACCTCTCTGGTCCATTCCCACGCAAACATCAGGTGTATTAGGTTTTTTTGGATGTCAATGTTACTTATCCCCATCAATTTTCTAAATTTCTATTTCTGTGAACAGTTCCATCTTTAAACAATTCCAACGACATCCCGTTGTGAACCGTGCATCAGTAACCATCTGTGAACAGTGAAATGGTGACCTTATGTGAACAGTGACATCGGTGACATTTTGTGAACTGTTTCAATGGTGACCTTCTGTGAATAGTGTCATTTGTGACCTTCTCTAAATAGTGTCATCAGTAACCTTATGTGAACAGTGCAACAATGACCTTATTTGAGCAGTGACATTGGTGAACTTATGTGAATAGTGTCATCAGTGTGCTTCTATTAACAGTGATATCAGTAACATTATATGAGCAGTGAAACGGTGGGGTTCCAATGGTGACATTTTTCCTTTTCCTATTTTTAGTACATGAATAGTTATTCAAGAATGCTGAGGATCCAACGGTGACCTTTTTCCTTTGCCAAATTTTGAGTTTATGAATAGTGTTTCCAGAACGGTGAGGTTCCAACGGTGAGGTTCATGAACATTGTTTCTATTATTCTAGAATGGTGAGGATCCAAAAAATTATTACATGTCTCTATTTGTTCCAATATGAGTAGTTGTTGGATATAAATCTGTTCTTTTTTATTTTGTTAATTGAATGAAAACTCAGCTTCCAATAAATTGACATAATCATCATGAATATCAGTATTGATCTATGTCATCCATTATGAAAGATGAGAAAATCACCTAAATATTTAAGGTGATATATCATACCATTCCCCAACATTTTTTTGAATATAAGGATCAGTCCATTTTCCATTTTTTGTGTTTTTTTAGAAAGAGTCTCTTACTCGAAAAAAATAAATCGGGAAAATTGATCCCCTTGTCTAAATCCCTAGCCAATTTTGATGAATCAAAATCCCATCCTTAATATTTAAATGGTGATCCATGGGAGGAGTATCATCTAAATTTTTTTTCAAAAAACCATTCATGTAATCCAAATGTATTCGTATCACAAATTATGAAGCTCTATTCAATTTTACCATATGCTTTTTAATGTTGAATTGAATGATAACATTGGAACCCATAGTTTGTTTTTTGATATCATCATCCAACTCCATTGAAAATCCAATGTCCACTTGTTTGTGGTGACCTTTCTGTAACCCATGATCCTCATTGAATATTAGTCTTGGGATAATTCTTTTAAGTATCCTCTAAATAAGGGAATCTATAATTTTTTTATAGACATTGAACATTCATATAAGTCTATATTGGTTGAGGTTCGTAGGATCATTCACAATTGGAATTTATTTGATGCTAGATTTGCAAAAACATCTCTTCAGGGATCCACAAATTATGAAATCCTAAATTAATTCAATGAAATTTCCATTATCAATGTCCCAATTAACAACATAATATGCTCTATAGAAACCATCTTGACCCAGGGCACCATCACAATTTATACCAAAAATGGGGTCTTTCATCTCTTCTAAATTTAGAATTTCTATATAATAATTATTATCCAATTTCTTCACCCATCACTATGAAAATTCCATAGAGTTTTCCTTATCTCATTTACCTCCCAAACCACCATTTCAGTTAACTCATGTGCCTATGAAAATATTTTAAAAACTGTCCATATCATTTTTCCTACCGCAATCACATTAGAAGTATAAGATCCATTGTATATTTTAGGATTGTTTCCTTGTTTATTCTTTTTCTCTTTCAACCAATATTGATAAATCTAGTGCTCTAGTATCCTCCCTTTTTCCACATTTTCTAAATGTTAATTCTGCATGCCTTCTGAATTTTCAATAGTTTTTCAGTGAACATAGAGTCTATGTCACAAAGCATAAAGAAATTTCCATCAGCTGAATTATTCTACAGCCCCTATACAAATATTTCAAATCATGTCTATAAATTCTCATGACCATTATCCCCAACTATATTATCCTTCCACAAAACATAATATTTTTTATTAAGAAATCATATGTTCCTAAAAAGGCCATCCTAGTCTCTCTCCCACTTTTCTGTTTCCTTGGCGGTTTTAATAATTTTCATGAAACATTATAACATGTCCATTTTTAGAATAATTGATTTTATTCATTTCTATTTATCCTCTTTTCAAATACACTTATAATGGTGCATGGTCCAAAATATAATGTGTTACGTTCATAACAAAAGTCTAGTGAATGGACTCCAGTCCATGGAGGTTGGATAAATGCCTATCTAGATGGATCCAAATGTTGTTGGATATCCTATGGTTATTACACCCTGTAAGCATGTTTCTGGAAAACCTCATATCAATTAGAACCTTCACTGATATAAATTATGTCAAGAACTTCATACCACTATTAATGATTCATGTACCTCCTTTCTTTTACACCATATCCATTATTGTATTAAAATCCCCTTCGACATATTATAGTAACCTACCTGACTGAATGTCTTCCATGTGATTCCAGGGATACCTCATCTGCAGAAGGTCACCACATCTATAAACAAAAGGATATTAAAAAACCATTCATCTATAACTGATCCTGGAATTGACCAATTGAGACATAACACTAACCATTTAAATTTTAACATTATTCTTCCAACATATCCATAATATTATATCATTAGGATTAGAATGAAACAAATTATCATAGCCCTTTATAATTTCAAAAACAATAATATTGTTAGTTAATTGTTTATGTTATAAAAGGGAAACAAAAGAATATCTATTTATCAAGACTCTGATGCAATAAAAGGGAATTTTTCTTGGGATCCAATCCCTAAGAGTTATAGATAATACAGGTAATAATTATTTGAAATGATAGTTATACATCATGAAAAAAATTCCTATAACAGAATAAAAACCAACCATGAGGATTTATTTGGATTTAGATTGTGTCATAGACCATGGAGACCCTGATGTATAATCCATCTTAACATGCATGCTGATTTGTTCCCACAACATACGCACTGGTTCATCGAGCAATGAAATCTTATTAGATTAATGAAGATGAATATAGATTGGATCCATTTCCTCTTGGAAGAGAGAGGCAAGGAGAAATATTTTAGGAGATCTCCGAGATGAATTTATTTCCATTAGGACACACTACAAAAGACCCTTATCATGTTACTTATTATTGAACTCTTTCTAAGCATCGAAAGAGAAAAAATGGCATCTATATTTGGTGCAATTATATAAGAGTTTAAAACATAAATCCTTGTGAATGAGAAAATATTTCCTTAGTAAACATTAGTTCTTTTCAAATGGCCATCTTACACATTTCCCAAAGGATCATATTTGGTGGCATGGAACTGAGAAGTCAAGGATAAACCCCCATCAGATTGTACATGGCCAACATTATTAAGACAAAACCATTTTCAATGGTTTTCTATCAGTAAAAAAATATATCCATGCCATCAAAGCATATGTTATATAGTTCATGGGACCCAAAATGTGAAATTTAATGTATCACCTCTTTATCACTGTCAACCTCTAGATATTCAACTAAGGCCTATCGATCTTCTCTAGGATCTTAAACATAAAAATTCCCCTTTAGATGTGAATCCCTATTAGAATCAGAGGTAATATCTAATGAAACTATGGGATAATTCCTCTAGAAGTACCTATTTGGGGACACCCAACAACAGAAATTCGTTCAGATACCCTTGAGGACACACTTAACACAAAAACTATAAGAAACCTAAAAACATCATGTTTTTACACCACATAAAGCCTTAGAAATACCTAATCAGAATACGATTTTGGTACTTCATTACTAGATTCATATATAAAAATCATGGGGTATCCAAATCATGAATGATATATGTTTTCTTGTATTCAAAATGACATGACCACATCCCATATCTATCTGAATGAAGGATCTATGAATTGTGAAGAAGTAATGGGAGACCATGGAGTTCTATAAAAATAGCATTCACATATAATTCTATTCTAAAAACATAATCCCATGACCACTAAGAGATATTGAACCACCAATCCACACCACCTCTCTTCTCAATCCCAAAATTTTAAAAAAAAATCTCCATTGGAGATGTAGTTGCAAAACATACCTAGATATATCTGACATAGCCACTAGATGTTGAAGGCCCTTAGAAACGACAAAATCAATGAAAATCCCTATACAATTTTTTTTGAAAAAAATATACAACTAGTTAATTCTCAGAAAAGAAAATAGTTTCATGCTATTCATATTCAAACAGATAACAACTAGATAGTCATCAAACCTCTCTAGATACAAATTTGATATCTAAGTTGATGCTACATGAGGAAAGATAATATTCATGGTTGGTGAAAAATAATTTTAATAGACCACCTTGAAGGATTTAACCAAGGAATGATTATTAAAAACTTGGGGTGAGGGAGAACCAGTAGCTGGAGGAAAATCTCTAGGAGACATGATGAGATCAATGTTGAGTGCAAAACGAGAATACAATTTCACATTTATATTGAAATATGGGGATCTGTAGGATATAATCACATGGAATATTATTCTTTCTTAAATCCTCTCAATATAGAAATTAAGGGAATCAATTCTCAATATTGGTGGGTACTCATTAGAAACCAAGGGTTGTTGATGTAGATGATTGGAAATACCTCTTATAGATCATTAAAAAATTCTTGAGGTAAATAATCATTAATCATTCCAATGTGCCCCATACCACATTGAATCATTTATATTAATATTTCCTATTACTAAATTATATAAAATTAAACGTATAAAATCACGAGTGTAAAGAGATTTATGATATAACATGTTAAAGGGTGGTATACATTCCAAATAAAAGTGAATTGGAACATAATAACAAATAAGTATCAATGCATTTTAAATTGAGACGAAATACCTTTAGTATGAATAGAAAACCCCAATAATAACAATAATAAGAAGAAAATATTAATTTTTATACTTTTAAAAATTAAAATGAATCTTATATGAAATGATGGTGGGTAAATCCATACACATTGAATGAGGTAAAAAAATATTCCTTTTCGCATGGTTAAAATGGTATAAAATGCCTTGTTTAGAAAGTGGCCGAAATATTCATTTAGAAAAAATTATAAAAGAAATAAGGCATAAAATTTCATTACTAAAACAAATATTAAATGGTTAAAAACAATTTTTCTTAAATAATTTTAATAAATCATGCTTTAATATAAAACAATTCTCTATATAAAGAAGGAAATGAAGTAGGGTTTTTAATAAATTAATTTCTAAAAGATTTTGAGTACCAAATTGTAGGAAAAATATATTATTACGTGAAAATTATCATTATTAACAATAAGATGTAAGAACGTGGATTTTTTTAGTTATTTATTCCATTTTCTATTATTTTAGATTAATAAAAGTATTTTTCTATAAATTTCTTAAGTACACGCCATGTACATTATATGTAAACGCCATGTACTCAGTTAAAATAGGTAGCAGGGTGTTTGTTGTGTCACGGCCATGCACCCGACTGTGTGTTGTGACCTGGAGACAACCTAATGTGGGGTCTAGTGAAGGCAAGTACACACTGTGTACTTCTAAAGTACACGATGTTTACTTTATTGTTTTTCAATAAACATATTGAGGTTGTATCTGACATAAAAAACCATCTTCTTCTCGACCTCATTCATCCGAGAGCGTTTGTACAGTGTAGATCTTCTCAAATCCCTCGATCATGCATCTATTCTCCGAATCGGACTTAGTCAGTTGTGTTGGAATCACATCGGTGAGTTCTCTATTCTTCTTGAATACCTTCTTTTGATTCCTTTTCTCTCATGAGATATTTAGGGATGATAGTTTTATACTTTTTTGTAGATCTATGATGTTCTATGGTTATTCAAGCCCTAGAATCAAGTATCTTGATCTCCCAATGCTGAGGTTGGTGGTTTGTATCCTTCCGTAGATAGTCTTTTACTTTTACGTTCAAAATTTCCAATGACCCCTGAATAGGGTATTGCATATTTATGATTTTAACCCTATTTTTTTCCTTCGATATCGTAGTTTTTTGGATGGAGGTTATTTTTTGAGAATTGGGTTTACTTTTCCATGCTATGGAGGTCTTTCCCTTGTATGTTTATTTTGTCCATTTAGTTTATTTTTTCTATTATGTTGTTGTTTGTTTCCCATGCCTAGTATTATTAGGATGGAGTGATTGTTTATCTGACATGTTTTTATGTTGTATACTGGATAGCCAAGTAGTTCATGATATTTACATTGGCTTCTTTACTTTGTTATGCTCGTTTTACTTACACAGTGCCATGAGAGCCTAGTGTAGTAGACCATAGAGAGACTGGATGAACGGGCTTCTCCAGAGTGTCTGTAGTTATTATCATGCTACGATACCATAGGGGGGATTGATGTTCAGTGATCCCTCAGAGGGAATATAGTTACGTTTCAAGTCCACAAGGGGGAATTGATGTAGAGTGTTTCCTCATAGTGCACGTAGATTACACAGAGTTCATGAGAGGTATGGATTTTGTGGGGTCTCATGTTACTGAGGCCATCAATGATTTATTTTGGGGAGGCTTCATTAACAGGAGATCATGTTCTTATAGAGTTTTTATGTTACCAAAAATCAAGGACCCTTCATCGATTGATCACTTTAGACCTATTTTCTCATGAAAAAATCCTTACAATATTTTGGCAATTCTTCTGGCAAGGAGATTAAGCAATATAAAACTGATAGTGATCTCTCAGGAACAACACGGTTTTATCATGGGAATGGTCATGCAGGGGGCGATGAGAATTGCCAAAGAGTTGGTTGAAGATATTAATAAAAGTTTGGTTGGATCCAACGTCATCATTCAAGTGGATATGGACAAGGCTTATGGAAAAATGAATTGGAGATTTATTATTCAGGTCAATAGAGGTATGGGTTTTTCTGAATGTGTGTGTGACCTATGCTTTCGTTGCTATTCATCACCATGGTTTTCTATCTCTCTTAGGACTAAGGGATTTGGTTATTTCCAAAGTGTGCGGGGAGTGAGATAGGGGGACCCTTTGTCCCCCATTATATTTATTATTACAATGGAGGACCTCTCGCAGAATTTACACAGAGGCATGGAGGAAAGAAGTATACTCCCTTATCACACTAATGCTTTGGATGGATCCATGTCACATCCTATGTTTTCTGATGATGTTTTGATTTTCTTTAATGGAAGGAGATCTTCCATTTTGTATCTTATGGGAATTTTGGAGACCTACGGTTGCTTAAGTGACCAGCATATCAATGCGATAAAGAGTAGCGTTTTCATTTCAGATAAATGTTCAAGAAGGAGAGCTCGGGATATTCAGAATATTCTAGGAATTTAGAGGAAAAAATTTCCAATGATTTACCTTAGGGATCCTATTTCTAAGGGGAATTTTAAAAAATCCTTTTTTGAGCATCTCATTAAAAGAATTTTGGGAAGAATTCTAAGTTGGAAGAGAAGATTTCTTTCCTTCATGGGTTTATTCACATTGATAAACAGTGTGCTTTCATCAATTCCAATTCATGTAATTTTTGTGATATCCCCTCCATAAGGTATTATTTCTTTGATGGAGAAAACTAGGAATTGCTTCCTTTGGGATGCCAATTCCATGGGAAGGGCTCATTGGGCTTCATGGAATCGCCTGGAAAAACTATTCAAGGAGGGTGGAGTTGGTCTTAGGGACATATCCCTAACAATTCTGTCCATACATGCCCACATGGAATGGGATTTTATAGTTGGTGATTCGCTATGGGCCAAAGTCATCAGAAATAAATATGGACAGCATTGGGAGGTGTGGGACAAGATGAAATTCTCTAGTCTGGTGAAGACTGTGTTACATCATCTGGATATCCTTCAGGACAAATCATGTTGGGTGGTAGGGAGAGGGGGGATTAGTTTAGTCATGATAATTGGGTTGGGGAGAAGTTGTTTTTTCCGTGCTGTTCAGTTCTAGATATGACAATTAAGGAGGATTCTCACTTTCCCATATTTATGGATACTCATCTAAGTGTGGATAGGAGGACCATTTAATGGGAGGACGTTTTTAATGAGTAGTATGACCGGTCTACTTTACAGGTTCTGGTTCTGGATTTTTCAGCGTGAAAGATTATAGGACACCAATCCATCAGGGAGAAGTTTGTGATGAGAGTGCGTCTCAGATCTGGTACAAAGAGGCTCCTACAATGTTTAATTTTCTAGTATGGAGATTCCGGAATAACTTCTTTCCAATGGAGGATAATGTCTAGCGGAGAGGCATTTCCATGGCCTCACGATGCTATTGTTGTACAAATTTGTAGGCTGAATCGGTCTTCCATTTATTCATCCAAAAGTGAATGGGAAAACAATCGATGGTTCCTTATGGGCAGCTGGGGCTGTCACAATAATGTTTTCTCTTCTATACAGGGCTTCTTCGCTAGCTGGTTTATGGGTGTAGGGATTCAAGATATGGAATTCCAGAGTCTTGGCATTATTGTGCTCTCCATTTTCTAGATATTGTGGGAGGCTCGGAATAAGGCGAGGATAGAGTTACGCCCCTCGACTACTTTCCTACAAGTTAAAATGAAGGGGCTGGTTCGTGAGCTGCCTTATATGGTGAAAGGATGACAACAGTCTTATATGATATGTAGGTTACTGAACCGGACTCCTGAACCAATTAGATCACATGGAATCTGGATCAGATGGGATCCACCGACGCTCGGATACAAGATTAATGAGGATGGATCATGTATAAATGGTCAAATGCATGAGGGAGGGCTATTGTGGGATGAGTACGGCTCTGTGCTGTTTGTCTTCAGCAGCTTCTATGGGCTGGGGAATTCACTGGGAGTGGAATTAAAGGCTATCCAAACAGGTATCAAGATTTTCAAAGACATCAATTTGATATGTTCTGAGGTGGTGTCAGACTCTGAAATTTCAGTAAGTGCTATCAATGGACAGGTGGATCCTCCTTGGAATATAATTTATTTAGTCTGTAGATTCAGCTTGGAGCTCAGACATGTTTTCTCAGTTCTCCATGTGAAAAGGGAGGCCAACTTTGCGGCGGATGCACTTTCTAGGGGAGTTAGTCCAGAGGTCTTGTCAATTGTGTTTTCTAGTTTGGGATCTTTCCCCCGGGAGTGTATTAATTTTGTGCTGGTGGATGCGCTCAGGATTCATCACATTATACCCCTATGACAACCTTTACATTATGGGTTGTTTCTCATTTCTCTATTAATAAAATAAAAAGGCAATTATCGATCGATCGAGTGCTTCCTTATAGAGACTATTCTAATGAAGAACCAGAGGGGTGAGACTATGTGTGCTTCCTAGAGGGTTGCTTGAGTTTGAAAGGTTGGACCATAGGGGATTGGCTGTGAGTACATCCCAGAGGGTTACCTATTTGTGATTATCAACTTACGTGATATGTAGTATTTGGATGCTTTGAAACTGTAGGAATGTTTACTATTGAGTACATCTTTGTTTACTTCTTCTTTTGTTCATTGCCTACAATTTATATTCACTAATTGTTAGGCACAAATCTCTTGGTGGTCGCGGACTGGGATTTAGTCTCACACCCTATTTGAGCCATGATTTTGGGCCCAAATAGATTATACTATTTCAGTTATAAATAAGGGAAAGCCCCATTCTACTTTAGGTACTTGACTGCTTTGGAGCAGGAGAGCATGGGAACAAGCTTTGGATTGTGATGCTGTGGAGATGTTTTCTATTTTCTTCCTATACATTATTTTAGTACTGTATTTCAGCATTGTGACTTATTTGGCTGATTTCCTAGAAATATTTATCATTAGTCATTATATATGTGCTCCAAATTTTTATTTATTCAGTCTTCCACTACCCTTTTGTATGGAAATATTACTGCTCCCACTATTTCATTGTGTTTTACATCCATTGTGTTACTTTGACAATGAGGGAATAGTTTCCCCACTATCATACCCAAGACCATTGATGCTTGTCGGTAGCCTCTGGCATTTACAGAATTGTGCTTGAGGCAATGTGACCAACTAGGAACGGGGAATCTATTTGGGCGACTTTTGGAACTGGGACCTTACAAAGTGGTATCATAGGAATTATTTTCTTCTTAAAATACTATTTGGAGCCTAATGTTAGGGATAGGAAGAAAATATGTACATGGTAATAAGCAGTTCCTGGGAGTCGCTAAACCGTGTACAGGGAAAAGCCTACTTACCTCGTTTATTGCAATTTTATAGTTGATTTGATTTCATAATTGGGAGATTCACAGGTTTTGTGTTTTACTGTTGATATTATTAAGGTTCTATTTCTCTTTCAACCCAATGATATGAGGGTATTCCATGTCATACATCATATAGGCACTTGCTTGGAATCACATGTTATGCATTCTTTCCAGGACATTTAGGGTGCATTAGTAACTGCATTCTGTTGTGATAGATGTTGTGCTAGATATGAATGATGTTGTGATAGATGCCTTGATAAAAAACCAACTGATTAATAGGGTATTTATTTTTTAAGGGTTTTTTTGAATAAACACCAAAATTTGGTTCTTGAGGTGTTATGGGCCCTCATAGATAAGATTTTGGTGGATCATTGCCTTTTTTTTTCTTGTATATAACATGTAAGAGATGTCAAGATTTAATTCTAGGGGAATATGGTCCCTCACGGATCAGAATTTGGCACATTAATGTTCGTTTTAGTGTTTATTTGGGCACCAGAGTAGTTTCTACATCTTACTATCCATAAAACCTCATAATACATGTCTTGTAGTTTTGAATACATTCGATGAGTACTTCTATTCAGGAAGAAACTGTTTTTCTTATGTTCACGCCAGGTACTCTAAGTACATGTTGTGTATCCTCTGATCATCTCACTGGTTGAGTGGGCAGGGACACGGGGTTGGGGAAAAACCTTGGGGGAACATGCCGTGTACTAGACGTACACACATTGTGATTAGATCATGTGTTTTTTCCTATGACTAATGACACGGGTTGATAAAAACATAAGCAGTACACGCTGTGTCAGTCTTGAAAATGCCTTATAGTGTAATCCTTGGAATCCGGTAGTGTAACATACTTCACAGGTCAGTGGAAATCCTTTAGTACATAACGTGTCTGTCTAGAATATGTTGTGTAGTGTGAGTCATTAATATTGTCATGTTACTAACGACACGTGATAGTGAATCTTCTGGCAGAAACATGCCATTTAGTATTGTTCTAGGAGAACCGTATAGCTTTGTCGTGTAGAAGGACTTCGGCAAGGTAAAAGGATTCAAGTATGTGTCCCGTGATAGGACAGCATGGTGTGTGTTTGGGATGTTACACGACTAGTTTTGGTAGAAGTGCACGCCTATGTGAAAGGCATAAGGGAACACACCGTGTAGTTATCTATACACGTTTTGTATACTTGTTTTGAAAAACATGAATTCATTCTTTCTCATGTTCCCTTATTACCCATCTATATTTCAGTCCTTGATAATCATGATCTTTGTTGTGCGCTTCACCTTGACGATTCGTTCCACCTATATATCCTCTAGTTGTCTTATAGTAATAGGGAAACGATGAGACATGAGACATGGCTGATCAGGTACTTCTAGCAGATCCTCCATTTTTGCTAGTCTGGGAACCAACCATCATTCTGTACACAGGTGCTGACACAATGTTCCGAAAAGGCTTCATGATGTTCATGCATACCATCTGAGTAGTACCGCATCCTTCCCCATCTATGGAAGAGATGACATGGGTTTTCCAGCATCAGCATCATCCATCCTTCATAGGGGAAGGAGTACCTTAGGCTGAAGAGTCATGATTAGAAGAAATGCTTTCTTTCTTCGAGCATCTAGAGACACCCCCTGAGAGGAGGGTGAAACTTGCTACCTATATGCTTCAGGATTCCTCCATGAGATTGTGGGAGGTGATCTTGCAGGCAGGATGCCAACAAATTAAGGCATGGGATGACTTCTAATGTGCATTCTATGACTACTTCTATCTTGAAACGTTGAGGGACGATCGAGCCAGAGTGTTCATGAGTCTGGCATAGGGTACTCTTTCCATTATGTAGTATTCTTCTCACTTCACTAATCTACTACGTTTCAAGCCTATTCGAGGAGGTGTTTAGTTATTCCTAATGAGGAAGTTCGATGATGGCCTAAGGTACGACATCCTATCATAAGTGAACATCTTCAGGTTTACTTCCCTCACTTCTATCATCAACTAGGAGCTGATCACAGAGCGTAATATGAGGGATTCTAGGGTTGTGATCCAAGGTAGATCGACATCCAGAGTTTTTATCCCTCCTACTAACATCAGCAAGCACCATAGGGTGTCTTTGTGTGGTGATCCAGGGAAGCAAGACACTTATTCTGGAAGCCATGTGTTGTGCTACCAGTGCAGTAATAGCGGGCATACAAGGAAACATTACCTGAGAGATGCAGTGGAGTGAAGATCTTGTGGAAAGATGGTTCATCTTCAGAATTTTTATTAGCTCTTCTCACTAGAAGTTCATGATAGGGGTTCTTATATGACATCGCATTTAGGAGAAGCGCCTCCAGTTTCTCATAAGTATGGGATCTGGAGTTCTTCCAGCCATTCCAGAAGAGGTGTAGGTCGTGGTCATGGTATTCACTTGCTGGGATTTTAGTGACAACATGGTGAATTAGCATAGATTGTCTGGGCAGGGTCAGAGAGACACAATACATTCCAGACTTTTGGAGTGGAACTGACCCAGTAGAATTAAGATCCCAAACCTTCTATAGTTTGAGGTATGATTCTAGTTTCTTTAGTTGTATCTTCTATTCTTTTCGATATAGGGGCTTCCATAGATTTATATTTGTTTCTGTTTTGGAGAGCCTTGGTCTATGCATATTTTCTTATACTGAAATCAAGACACTAGACACCTTGTAGGGGAAAATAACGGCTAGTGTATGATAATGTAATGAGGGTCATCTAGAGGTTGGCAGGTGTCACTTCTTATGGGACCTCTATATCTTAATGATAGCATGTTGTGAGGTCATTTTCAAAGTGGACTGGTTAGCACACTTCCAGGATGTCATCAATTGCTATCATCGTAGGGTGAGGTTCACATCAAAAGAGGGAAGATGGTTTATACATAAGGGAGAATGGGATGTCCAGAAGGGAATAGCCGGACCTGGGCATCATGGGTTGGGAGGAGTTACAGCCTAGATTGCTAGTCTATATCTGGATGTCTAGTGGACTTCACATGTGGACTTTCCTGTAGTGGTGGATCATTTTAGGGATGTCTTTGCAGATGGATTTTTAGGTTTTCCTCTGGAGAAAGAGGTATACTTTTCTATGGAGCTTGTTCTAGGAGTGTCACTAGTGTCCATTCCTCAATACAAGATGGCTACACCAAAGTTTCTTGAGCTCATGAGGTAGTCTAAGGAGTTGCAGGATAAGGGTTTCATCTGACCCAGTACTTCTCCTTGGGGTTCATCTTTAATATTTTCAAAGAAGGAAGATGATACCCTCATACATAGTGTGTATTATCAGAAGATGAACTAGTGGATGGTCAATAACCCATATCCCTTGCTAATGATTTATGGTTTCTTTGATTAGCTTCGAGGAGACCGGGTGTTCTCGAATATTGACTTGGGATCCGGTTACCATCAGTTTCACATTAGACCATCTGATATACCTCTCACAGCCTTTCGGAGTAGGTATGGTCTATTTGAGTATGTGGTCATGTTGTCCGGTCTCACGAACGCGCATGAAGTCTTCATGCTTCTAATGAATCAAGTGTTCCATCAATACATTTATTCCTTCGTGGTACTCTTCATAGATGATATCTTGGTGTACTCTCACACTCGACCCGACCATACCCCCCATCATGAGATCATTTATAGTACACTGAAAGCGCATCAGTTAAATTTTATGCTCTCAAAATGCCTCTTTTGTAATGACCATATTCCCTTCTTAGGTCATGTTATCTCAGAGACATCAGTATCATTAGACCCAAAGAAACTGAGATTAGTAGTTTCCTAGGAGTAGATGAAGAACTTCATTGGGGAAGAAGATTTCTAGGGCTGTCTGGATACTACATGTGCTTCATACAAGACTTCTCATGCTTATCAGCGCCACTGATGGTCCTGAATTAGAAAGGTGAAAAGTTCTTGTGGTCAGATTCTTGCGAGTCATCCTTTCAAGAGCTGATAGGGAGGTTGATATTTGCACCAATAAAATTATTTCCAGATCTGGTAAAGAGATACACTGTTTATTTTGATGCTTCAGGTATCCAACTGGGAGCAGCTCTTATGTAGGGAGAAGTATTCATCGCGTATGGGTCTCAGTAGTCGAGGCCACATGTGAGGAATTACTAGACACACAATCTTTAGTTGGAAATAGTTGTTCATGCCTTATGTTGTTGGAGATAATATATAATGGGAGAGCATTTTTTTGTTTTCACCGATCAAAAGAGTCTCTAGTATATCTTCATTCAGTGTGATCTGATTTTGAGATAGTGAAGGTGGGTTCAGTACCTTCAGTATTTTGACTCTGGGCTTGCCAATATGCCTAGGAAAGACAACGTTGTGGCTGATGCGCTGAGCAAGAGGACTTAGATACTGGTAGTTCAGGAGGCCATTAGTGAGTGGAAACTTATGGCTCTATTCTCTAAGATTCATTTGGAGGTGCACGACAAAAAGGTAAAGATGTTTCTTTCTTCAGAAGTTGTTACCTCTACTCTTCGTGATCAAGTGTGAATGAGGCAGCTATCAGATTCTGAAGGCCTAGTCCTATAGAAGAGTGTATCAGGAGAGGACCATATTCCTAGATGGACCATAGGAAAGGCTAAGATATTGTGTTTCCAGGGGAATTTGTGGGTGTCAGCTGACATACATGAGTTGTTGATGCGGTACTCTCAATCCTCAGTTTGGGAAGTTCATCCATATGTCAACAAGATGAACCATTTTTTACACCATTATTATTGGTGGCTAGGTTCGATTAAATGATGTTGATGGGTTATTCATGAGGAGTTCCACTTGTTAGTAGTTGAACATGGATCATCAGCAACCCACAGTGATATTGCAGTACTTACCCATCCTGGAGTGGAAGTGGAGTGATTTCGCAATGGATTGTGTGACAGGTTTTTCGAGGTCCCCTTGAGGGAATGATGTTGTATGGGTTGTCATTGACAGACATACAAAGGTTTTTCACTTCTTTAAGATCAAGGATACCTTTAGTATTGATGATCTGGGATGGTTTTACATCCGTGAGATTGTACGTTCACATGTAGTTCCACACTCCATCATTTTAGATCGGGATTCCCATTTTACTTCGCAAGTCAGGTAGGGGATTCAGAAGGCTTTGTGTTCATAGATACAATTGAGTACAACATAACACCCATAGACAGATGGTCAGTCTGAGCATATGATTCAGGTGCTTGAGGATATGTTGTAAGAATTCTTTCTTGATTATGTACATTCTTTAGAGAAGAAAATACCTCTTGTTGAGTTTTCCTAGAACAATAGTTTTCAAGAAAATATTTAGATGGCACCTTATGAGGCTAGAGGCAGGAGAGGCATCATTGCTGGGACCTCATCTTGTCCCAGTGACCATAGAGTATATAGAGTTTATTCAGAAGAGGATGTAAATTGCACAGTCTTGATAGAAGTCTTATGCTGATCAGCGAAGAAATCCTCTAGAGTTCGAGGTTGGGGATCATATTTTCTTGAGTGTCACACCGAGTTTGGGGGAAAAGAGGATTAGGAGATAGGGTAAGCTTTCTCCGAGGTATGTTTGGCTGTTTGATATTTTGGAGAGAGTCAGGTCAGTTGCCTATTGGTTCTAGTTACATCAGAGGTATCGGGTTATGCATGACGTATTTCACATTTCTCAGCATCGAAAATACATTTCATACCCATCGCATGTTCTTCATCCCGAATAGGTTGAGTTAGAGGTGGATGTCTCATTTGAGAGGAATCCAATATGGAATGTTGATCACAATATGAAGGTTTTCTGCGGATGGTTTGTTACTCTGGTATGGGTACTATTGCTCCATGGGCAAGTAAAAGACGATACATGGAAGATGGAGATCATTGTATGATAATTGTGGTCAGAGTTCTTGGGGGATTCTTCTTCTATGTAGCCTTGCTAGGGAAATTCATGGATGAATTTCTTTAAGGGGTGAAATTTTTAATAAACCAGATCTTTTTTCGTCAATGTTTTCCCTTTTTGGTGTTTTTGTGAAAAAAATGAGTTTTCTGGAAATTTTATACGTACATGCCATATACTTTATAAGTACGCACTGTTTACTATGTTGCCATAGGTAGCCAAGTGTGGGTCATGTCACAGCCATGAACACGGCCTTTTTGGTGACCTAGAGACCGCCGAATGCGGGGGCCAGTGAAGGCAAGTACATATAATGTAATTCTAAAATACACACCATTTACTTTTTTTTATTTCATTAAATGGACTAGGGTCGCGTCTAATTTTCAGAAATCCATCCATCGAGACCTAGTTCGTTCAGGAGACATCGTATGATCACAATCTTTCCCCAAGCTCCTGATCGAGCATCTCTTCTCTGAATCGACCACTGTTTATTGCATTCGTGTCACCACAGTATGCTCTTTCTTCTTCTATATCTTCATTTCTTGGTTCATCCTCTTTCATGATTTATCTTCGGTTAGACATTTTAGATGTTTTTGAATTTCTTGGATTATTCAAGGCTTGAGGTTCACGTAGAACGATCTTACTACACTGAGGTAGATGGTTAGTGCCTTTCCGTAGATTGTCTTTGAGTTTTATGTGCAAAAGTTCCCAATACCAATGAATGGGTTATAGAACGATTATGGTTTTAGCCCTATTATTTTTCTTTCTATTACCAAGTTTTTTTGGATAGAGGTTATTTTTGGAGAATAGGGTATCCTTTTCCTTACTATGTTGGTTTTTCCCATGTTTTCTTATTTTGACCGTTTGGACTAGTTTGCATGCTAGGATGCTATTTTTTTCCCATTCCTAGTATTCTTAGGATTGAGGGATTGTTTATCTAACATGTTGTTATGCTGAAGAGTCGATATCCATGTAGTTATTGATGTTTACTTTCATTGATTTTCTCTTCTATGCTCGTTTCACTAACACAGGGTCATGAGAACCTGGTGTAGGAGACCGTATGGAGAATGGATTTCAGGGCTTCTCAAGAGTGTCTGTAATTTTTATCACGTTATGAGACTATAGGGGGATTTACCTTGAGTGCTCCCTCAAATGGTCAATTTTTATGTTACAAGGCGACATGGGGAATTGACATTGAGTGCTTCTAAAGAGTGTCTATTGGTTAACGTTAAAAGAATATAGGGTGAATTTTACGGTGAGTGCTTCCTCAGAGAGTATTTTATCACACTTGACTATAAGGGGAATCGACGATTAATTATTCCTCAGAGTGTATATTCAAATTCTGAATGATTGGGGTGAGTCTGTGTATGCATCCTAGAGGGTTTCTTGTGTTTTCTACGTAGGAACAGAGGGGATATGTTGTGAGTACTTCCCATAGGGTTATCTGTTTTTGATTATTAGCTTACATGATATGTAGTATTTGAATTATTTGAAACTGAAGGAATTTTTACTATTGATTAAATCCCTGTTTACTGCTTCTTTTGATTATTTCATGCAATATATTTTAACTTATTTTTAGCCACAGATCTCTTAGTGGTGGCCTACTGGGATTTAGTCTCACACCCTATTTGGGCCATGCTTTTGGGCCCAAACCGATTATATTGTTGTTGGTATAGATAAGGGACATAAATCTTCCACTTCAGGTACTTCACATCTTTTGAGATGGATAGAATGGGACCATGATTTGGCTTGTGATGTTGTGGAGAAGTTTATTCATTTCTTCTCGTACATTGGATTAGTACTGCATTTCATCAATGTGTCATGATTGGATGCTTTCCATGACATATGTAACATGCATCATTATATATGGGGTCTAGCTGTTTATTTCTCCTGTCTTCCGCTTTTCTTTTGTATGGTAATATTATTGCTTCATCTATTTCTTTGTGTTTTACTTCTGTTGCCTTAATCTGCCAATGATGGAATTGTTTCGCCACTATCATTCACATGGCCCTCACTACTGGTAATCAGCCTCTACTGTTTGGGGAAATACGCTTGAGGCCATGTGACCACCCAGGTATGGGGAATCTCTAGGAGGATTCTAGAACCGGGACATTATATAACAGATAAATATGGAAGGGTTTATAGTAAAATTATCAAATAATTTCTTTTGATGGAAATTCAAGTGTAGAAAATCCCTAAAAGAATGAGATTGTAAAGAATACCCTTAAAAGTCTATAACTTTTACAGGAAAATAAATAAATGTATAAATAGATTATTTTTTTCAAATGAAAATACACATGATGAAAATGTAAAAAAATTAAACAGATAGTAAAAGTTTTATTATACAAAAAATCAGAGAATATGAATAACAATGAGAAAGATATATAACCAAATAAAAAAATTATAATTAGAGTATTCTTCAAATTGTAACTTTTAATTCAAACATTTTTTGAAGAAATAATTCCAATTGAAAAATATACCATCATGATAGAGTAATTCATGTTATGATATATTAAAATGGGAAGTAGATACATCATAAAAAATATGTATGTGGAGAACATTAAATTTATATCACATTTGTAAAAAGTGAGATGAAAATATATTATCTTGAGAGTAACTTGTCTAATGTGTATTTGTATTCCTAAATAACAAACATATATTAATTATTTAATGTTTCTAGAACCTTTTTAAATTTTATATTTACTATATTTTCACTTATTAACATGTCTTAATCAAATACAAAAACAATTATTTTACGTCTAGTATTTTGGCCACATTCGATTTATGATCCAAAAACAACTTTAGTTGGTCAAATATGGTCAAATAATTCATTATGTAGCATCTACAAAATAATTATCTTGAAAATATTATTATATTAATACATCCATTAAAATATTTATCCAAATAATAAAATTTTGTTATGAAAATGAACCTGTGATACAATAATGGAGACAATATGTCATATACACGTGTGAGTAATGATCCAATTTTTCAATTATTTATATGGAAAGAATGTAAGTATCCATATATATTAAAATAACAATAATAATATAAAAAATAATATTTTAATTAATTATATATTGTGTTATATATAATTCATGTTGTTAAAAAGGATTCAAATCTTGTGGACGAGGCAGTTGTCCACACATCCCCAAACAATGTTATCACTATTTATGTTTGTGAAAGGGTAATAATGAAAATGATATATATGTGTGTATTATATATCCATAAATGTAATTATTTAATGAATATAATATATATGTTGTGTATGTTACATATGTTTAATTAAAACTGTATTTTATTCATTCCAGGTATAGTGTGATCAAATCACATTGCTTTGAGGGGGAAGTTGTCCACATTTCCACAAATAATGTTATTGTTTTTACAAATAAAAAGAATATATAAAGATATGTTATGAAAATTTATTACAAAATAATAATGAAATAATTAGATTCATATATGTAATATCTCAATATAACATCCATTATAATGGCCTCCACGAGATGTATTAAAGGGAATAAATGACGAATCTATGTTTAGTGAGGTTGTATTTCTTCATACATGTTAAAAATAGGTTTGTTACCCATAAGTTGGAAGTGTATATATTTTTAGGTAGAAACAATAACATTAAACATCCTACTATATTAAGGATGCTATTTTTGTATATAACCATTGAATAAGGAATATTGATGTAGTGTAGAAAGAATAAAAAACTAGAGAGATTGACTAAATATGTTATATCCTAGTCATATAACTCCTTTTGTATTACACCAATGAGATTCCTTGAATTTCTTTCAATCCAATGGGATTATTTGATTAGGAAGGAAGTTATATTGGGTATTTCATTTACCTAATCATGGATGAACCTAAATGGATTTATAGGTGCATGGAAGTGGGTGGAAAGGAGATAATTTATATAAGAGGAGGAGTTTCGCTCTTGTAATATTTTTTTAAAAACAATCCCACCAATGTATTGTTAGTGAAACTTGATCAATAATTTTATAATGTAGATAATTGTGATGATAGGGTTGAAATATTTCTATCTAAAATATTTTTAACATGTTTATAGGCCATATTATGCCTTATGTTTTTGTTGTTCTCCCTCGTTAATCATAATTTTATCTTAATTGTTGTATTTAATTTTAATTTATTTCACTAATTAGTATTTCTAAAAAATATTACCAACGTTTTATAAATAATTAATTATTATGTTTCCAGATATGGAATCCATTCCACAAATACCAATAAGACATGTGGAAGAAATTAAACTAAATTTAATCCCATGGATGGGAGGACAATGCAGGTTTTTAATGTAAAAGCATATGATAAATGGTTAGGTTTTTATATTCAATATCGTATTGAAATTAATCAAGGATATAACTTGTATTAATTGATAAAAATAAGATCTAATTAAACTTTAAAATAATTAAATTATATATTTTATCTTTATATATCAATTAGATTAAATGGTAGTATGATATAATATTCCACATTTTTCATTATTTATAAAAAATTAATCATCACATAAAAATAACAAAAATTCACCATAACCAAATTTTTATCTTACTCCATAAAAAATATGGTCTATTTGGACATATATTATTTATAAAAGATCCAAAAATAGGATTTAATATGTGTTCTTTATTAAAAAAATTAAAAGTTCCTTAATAGAAATATATGTGTTTTTGTGTTATATTGGGTTATTTATTATCTTATAATTTTCAAAAATATTGGATGAATATAAAACATTATTTTATTAATTATAAAACACATATATTTCATTAATATCAGTCACTAATTGTAATTAGTTTAATTTATTAAATGAAAAATACATTTTTTAGGGTTAATATGTTAATATTATAATTATAATCAATTGGTTTATATTTTAATTTCTTATTAATTAGTAACCTATTATTTCATTTCATATTTTTTTTAAAAATATACTTCATAATTTTGTTAATACTATTCATAAATTCCTATTCAATGGCTAGGTTTCATACTATTATATTAAATAATAATATATTAATAATATATTAATTTTTGGTAGAACCCTATCATGTATATAATGCAAGACATTATGAAAACTCATTTTTGTGTATGTCCGATTGTAACATAGTATAATTTGAATTTCAAGATATAAATTATATTTATTTTATTTAAAATATTATATATATGCTAAATTTTCCATATATATTATTCCCTTATAGATTTGGTGTTGTGTTTCATACATGTTCTGAGATATAATGTTCCTACTTTAGATTTTTGGAGCGTTACGTGAATCCTATTTTATGTGTTTTATATATATCTCCATTGAAATTTTAAATGATGATTATACATGGATTCATGATTTCTGATTATTAATTTGATGTTGTTATTTCATATTTCTTACAATTTAAATGTTACCAATGTTTTATGATATTTATGATAAAATCTCATCATTTATTGGGATTATATACAATTATATTTAGGATGAAGATATTTTAGGACCTAGCAATAAATTGTCTGTTGAATTTTCTTCTCCTATTGTTACTTTAGTAGATTAAATTTTTTCTTTCCATTTTAATTTGTAAAAGTAATCAAGATAGAAATATAGTACTTTTATGTAAATCCATATTTATTTACCTCTTGGGTCTAAAATATTTTTTTACAATGTTTTTAAAAATTTATTATTATATTTACTGTCATTTTTACCAAATATTTATTTATTTAAAAAGGTATAATATGAATTTTATCATTTTCTGAAAGGGTAATTTTTATCTTTTTTTACAAAAATGTGAAAGTACGGTTTTCATTCAACATGGGTGAAATGAATGGAATTTCCACCCTCATGTCCAATAAATTTATTTAAATTTCAATTAAAATTTACCTATTATATTTTCATTTTATATAATTTCAATAATATTTTAGGTATTTTAGATTTAAATATGTGATTTCAAAGTGAAATTGATGTTTTCCACCTAAAATATTCCATGTGATTCTTTAATGAAATTTTAATCCAATGTTACATCCTTTGATGATATATTTGATTTATAATGGATATGATCCAATACTAAAATCATATTTTTTAGGATGATTTTATATTATGATGATGGAGAGTTTATGAATCGTGTTTATATTCCATATGTTATGATATATAATGGATGAATTTTTAGCATGTGGAACATGTATGAATAAATTATGATTATGTGATTGGTGGTTCTGAAATTATATAGCCCTCAAATCCATTGGGTAAAGATGGATATCTATGGTGATTAATTTGTTATGTCTGAACCTCATTTAATGGCCATATGTTTATACATGGAACAATTTCTCATGTCCATTAGATTATGTGTGGAACTCATTTTCGTGTTCATATATTATTGCAAGAGCCATTATTTTCTATACATATGATAATGTATAGACTGATATATGGGTCCATATATTTTTTTGATGTATTATTTCAGTTTCATATTTCTATGAGTAATACTATTTCAATTTTCAAATTAATAGAAGTTTTTTTTTGAAATTACTCCCAATTTTTTATCCTCTCATAGATCATGTTCATTTTCTTCCATTATAATACATGTCGTATGAACTGCCAGTCATTTTGTGAGGACTCAGTATTAGGATATATGATATACATGGTATGGTTTACAAAATATATAATAATTTCATCACACATAGGCTCATGTTCTTCTAAAAATAAAATTTTTATCACTATTATTTTACCTTATTGACTATTTGAGATCGCCATATAATATTTTTCATTTCTCTCAGTTATGAGGAATTGTTTTACTTATGGTTTTTCTAAGAAGAGGACTTCATCAAAGGATATATTTGGAAGATGTTTAAGATATTTCATGGAATAAATAGAATTTTCTTACTGTCTAAAATGTCACCAATAATTTATGGTTATTCAGTTTTAATTTTTATTTTATTCAATATTCATCCATAATGATGTAAATATTTATGATGTAAAATATCATGTCTCTAAATTGGGACTCATTGTAATGTTTTGTTGAAAAATTAGATATTAGGATTGTATAATATTAGTAAAACACCTAGGGTAATTTTGAAGAATAGTATAACATCCAAAATGTTTTTAGAAGGATGAGATTATGTCATTTTACTTGAAAAAAATCATTTCATGATATTACATGTGGAAATAGTGTTGGCATAGAAACGTTTAGTGGTAAAAAGACTAAAGAAGTCTGAATCGTGTATTTCAACCCTCATTATGGTTTTCAATTACTGTTCCCTGACTACACACCTGGTTTGACTCTTTTATACGATATTCAAGGGTTAATTCTCATTTTCACTATGAAACATTGTAAATTATTTGAATTCATGGTAACCAAGAATGACCAATGTTTTATATTTTATGGAATCGTAGGAATAATATTACAGAAAATATGACTCTTCACTCAAAATTTGTTGGCACGATGATTACACAAGGAATATTTTAGTCACTAGTTGTAGACAAATAGAATCATGTGAAAATTGAATGGGATATCCAATTGAATGACCATCATCATATGTAAAAAAAATCAATTAAGATCTAGGATTTAATATAATGTGTATATGATCCCTTGATTGTATCATGCTTTTTGTGGGAACATGGATAATGTTGAACATCAAAATGACTGAAGGAGTGGAAAAGGTTAATGAATCTTCAAAATGAAAACATAAACCACACATCTATGGTTCAAATGATGCACAATTACTCATAAACTGATCAATGTGACCGAAAATGTATATTAAATTCTCATGTGCTAATATCATTATAAATTTATCATAGAAGTTTATCACTTGGAAGGTTATACTCATCGAAGTAATACTCTTATTAAGAACAATATTCATGAATAAAAACATTATAATACATGTAATTGGAGGAGTTTATGATTGTAGTACACTCTATCTACTTTTATGTACTCATTGAATAGAAATAGAGAAATAATTTATAGTATAATAAAAAACATGGTGAATCCATCAGTACCCATGAAACTAATTTTGCAGGACGTGAATGTTAGACTACTGGTTTTATCATCCACCAATGAAAAAAATATTGATTCTTTAGTGATATGAAACCATGTATAGGGTATAAAATGTCCATAACGGACTTTGGTATCCATTAATAAAATCATAGATGTGCACTCAATGTCAAAATAATAGCTACAAACCCCTATTATTATGGTGGAAATATAATTAATATGGAATCTTGTGGAATCTGCATTGGTTTTTCACATATATGGATGAATGTATTTTTCTCATACTTGATAAAACTTTTTTAAGGAGAAATTGGGAAAAAATTTGGGAGGAAAAAACAAATTTTTTAATGTGTGGGATTTGGTGACACCACAAAAAATATTGTAAAATTGATTTCAATACTTTGGTTGAATAGATGAATATAATGAGATGTCCATATAATACACCACTCACATATTAGTGTTATATATGAAATCATTTTTGGAATTATGAGAATCAATTCCCTAATACAAGAGATAATGTGTATAATAATTATCAAGAGCCTATGAGTTTAATGGATAAATTAAAATCTTATTGAATCAAAGTAATGGAAGTGAATCATTTAAATTATTCAAACATTTTTCTCTAGTCTAATTTTTTGGAATCTATGATGATATTTGTACGAATGAGCCCTAGTAAAATATTATTATTCATCCTCTAATTATATTTTATGTTCTAATGTGCATTGATTAGACCTATATATATAGATTCTATATAAATTTAATGAATAAGGAAATCTTATCTATTAATAATATATTTATGATTATCTATCATTGCATGGTTTATCCCAATGGAAATAATTTTTTCTATGATAAAGGAAGATTAATTTAATATGGGGTGAATTTTATTCTTTTATAATATAATATTTTATTCTAGGAAATGATATTTATATTTTGGAGAATATATGATGAAGGTAAAAACATGTTTGAATATGGATATATGAGTGATTACAAGAATTCAGATAAAATCTTCTAGTTTATTATAGAATGATATGAGATAAATCATTCTAATCATTATGTTTCTATGTTGATAAGATATATTTTGGAGGTGTCTTAATTTATTATATTTTTTTATTGAATGGATTATGTTATTTTTTGAGGGTTATTATTTAGGTTTTTTATAATAATTTATGTTATATATTAATATTGGATATCTATTTCTAACAATATTGGTTTTTATGATATTAATATATCGAATGAATTATTATGATTCATTTATAGATTATATATTCCATTAAAATTTAATTTTAGTTCCTCATGCGTAATAAACACATCTTGAATATTCATTTCATGGTGTAATAGATTATTATAAAATTCATCGAAGAATAACCAAAGGAATAAATTGTTCTTATGAGATAGAAAGAAATTTTCATAGTATATTTTCTTAAATTCCCTACATTCATTGTAAATTAATCCCTCATATAATGAAATATGATATTGAAATAAAAATGTTTTCCATTTAAGTTCATTTCAAATGAATCAATGTTTTTTCACCACTAACTAGTTTAAGGAACTATGATTGTTATCATTCTTTTGAATATGGTCTCTATAAAACTATATCAGTCATTGGGAATTAGTTTTATCCTCCATGAAAACATTTTATCTTCCCACTATTGTTCTCAAATTTTGAAACCTAGTTTTTTCTTATTCTATATAGACTTTATCATTCATATTCTATATTTTAAGAGAAATTATTTTCACACATTTTCAAATGTGGTGTTTCAAAAACAATTCAAATATAAAAAACTTGATTACTAAGAAAAAAGCTCAATTTTCGGTTATTAATATTAAAAATATGTTAGAATATGACACCCAAATATTTTAAAATAATAAAATTGTGTTTGATTGGGTATAGGACATGCCACTATGAGCATAAATGCAGAGAAAAATATTATTATTTAAATATGACCATTTATTCAAACATATTGAATTGGTGGATATGAATATTAATAATCATATTATATATATATATAGTACATAATAAATAAAAATGAGTTGATTAACTATTTTTAACTAATAATAAATTTTTTTTTAGTAAAGTCAAATTATACATCAAAAATATTTTTCCTTCCTTTATTATTTTAATTTATTTTATTGAAAAATATTATTTTAAAAAATATGTATATATATATATGATAAAATGAATATAAATCATTAACACATCGTTTAAACATTACTTATTGTAAAATTTAAAAAAATAGAAATGATTGATTATTCTAATTAATGGTAAAAAATAATAAATTTTTATAAAGAAAAAAATTAATTCTCAATCATTTATGACGTTCTGTTTAATTTTAATTTGAATTAAAAATAAAAAAAGTTTTATTATATTTATTAATGTCTAATTATATTCATTTTAATAAATTTCAAATCTAATTTGGTATGAAATTATTTTTTTACCTAAAAACATTTTCCTTAAAAATGGTTTTCCATTGTGTTTTATCTTCTAATAATAAATATATTTTATCCAATTATTGAAATTTCAAAATTAAAAATAAATTCCATATTTGGATTCAACATGTTCAAATTATTATATACGCCCCATTTTCTTTTGGTCAATATAAATAGAAACCATCATAAAAAAGTTTTCACAATGGTAATGGTAAAACCTGTAAAATTAATTTAAAACCTTGGGATAAGGACTTAAATTTTTTATTTCACAATACATTATAGTATATTTTTTAGTTTCTAAATTTCCATATATGTATCAAAAATTACTCCAAATGGATATATATTTCTTTTTTTATGACCATTATATTCATTTATGTAAACATAATGTATGAAATTTAATACTCCTTCCATTAATATCTATAATATTATTTCATAATGGATAAATAAAGTTAGTTTTATTCATAATTATAAATATTTTAATTGTAAGTTACTTTAATTTATCGTTGTTATTTATTTTTAATTTTTATTGATTGGATAGTTACATTAAATTATTAATCCACAGAGACAAAATATTAATTTCAACAATAAAAAAGTAACAAAATGATAAAATTAATACATTTTTTATATATTATTTTTTTACATGAACATAAAAGACAAATATGAAAAAATTTGGAAGTTCTAAATAATATTATATGAATTTATTATTTTCCTTGTTTTATTTAATGTCAAATTAAAATAATAGTGTCAAATTGAAACTTGTGGCATTTTTAAAAAAATATTATTTTAATAATTTTTTTAAAAATAAATAAAAATTGGAATGTGGAAAAGGTTGATAAAATGTGATTCATAATTGAATTCATATTCCATTTATGAGAAATGTATCACCTAATATTTTAATGTGTTACCATTTATGCCTAAAAAATCATTATCATATTTAAGGTTAAAATAGATTGACTAAGTGGGAAAATCAAAAGATAACATTTAAAATTACCCATAAGACATTATAAGTTTTATTGGTGCTGATATTTAAATCATATAAATCATTATCTTTAAAATCTATCTAGTTTGAGTCAATTTTATTTCAAATGACATTGTTAGGTTTTTTTTATTTAATGACAATTCAATATTTTTTTCCCATCAATTATAAAAGGGAACCCTTCTATAATCTTATTTATTCCACATTAGAATTATATATATATAAACCCTAAAATATCCCTTCTAATATTCTATATCAATGAATGAGATGATTTTATTTTATTAAAATATCATTCCAAGAGACCTAAAAATTGGTTTTGAAGGATGAATATCGAAGAAGAGTTAATCATTTTACCCAGCCACATTGAATTTTTCTAATGAAAAAAACATTCCATACATGAAAATTAATTTTTTCCTAACACTTAATACTATGTAATATATATTATTGTAGACCATATTAGTTTAGTGCCTTTTGAAAATATAGATCATTATGTTCTAACTTGGTGAAAGATCTTCAACATCTCCCATAATGATCTTCCCCTTCGATTTCCTACCAAAAACATCTCATTATATCGTCAAGAAAAAATATCATAAAAAGGGTGAGCTCAAATGCTCAGTAAGGATAAACACGGAGAACATAAAACAAACCATAAGCATTTGATACTATCAACATGAACATAAGGTTTTAACATCAAAATCATAAGTCATTAAATAAACTAGGGTAGTACATAAGGCATAGATCATAATGGAACACTAACCATGATCAAATAACATTGGTATAAAACATGGGATTGTGGTATATAAATAACCAAAAAAATATTATTTCCATAGTATCCAAGGAATTTATTTCTAGACTATCACATTGGACAATGTCCATTACTTAACTGAGTATACATACCATTCCATTAATGTATTGTGGAACTGGATTTATTTTCCATTCCAGACCTATAGTACTGAACTAGATTTACTTTTCATTCCAGTTATGTGTATCTCATGAGATATAAATCATTACCCAATTCATTGGATGGAGATATAGGTCCCACCCATGTCATAATGAAATCACTCTTAAATGTGCCATATAACATAAATTGTTCATCAAACCATAACCCAAGAAATAATATTGATTTTCTTAAACACCATTCCATCAAAACATAATATTTATAAAATATCAATCTATCATGGACATAAAAAAAATTATAATAGTAATATGGATATAATGATAACCTTATTTAAAGAGAGTTATCTTGGATGTAATATAATTTTGGTAAACTATTTGAACTTAGTTCTCTGGGAATATATCTGTAATTCTTCTAAAAAAAATTTCACAAAATTAATCTTATTTTTAAATGAATACAATTTATGTGAAAATAAATTTTATATCATTTATAGGAAGATTCATGGCAATAAGGTGTTATGATGCTGTAAAAAAGAGTTCATGTCGTATGAGTTAAAAAAAATTCTCATACTTTTTCTAAAAGGGTCAAAAAGTACCTCATATGGTAAACATAAGAATGATTACTTCAAAAACATTTAGTGAATATAAAAATGGATAAAAATGAATTTAAAAATATATATAATAATTTTAAATATTTTATGAGAATATTATTATAAAACATGGAAATGGATGATAAATATACGCCCTGTAAATACATATGTATAAACAGTCTCAGATAAAAACAAGATATGAAAATTTATCCCTAACCATGTACTATTTGTTACTCAAGGGTATGGTAACCACCTGTATAATTGTGTTATTATTTTATTAAATTTTATAGAGAACATATAAATATTTATGATATCATATATGATTCGATTATATCATTTTGTTAATAGTATATCAATATTACCATTATTTCGGGTGTTAACTACTTCATTTTATCATTCATATTTTTTTGGTGTAATTCATGTTTGTAATGGATATGTTGTATTTTTCAATTCAATATGTTATTAATTATTATTTTTACTCGTCATATATTTTTTTTAATCGTTCTTGAATTATTATCTTTGAGAACGAATCTCAACGCGTCATGGAGTCGGTAGGTCGTACGTACACACGAACGACAATATCATTTTCATAATGGTTAAATACTATGTAATATTAAGGTACATTAATTATAAAGAATATTTATAATGTTATGTTAATTATTTAGATTCATTATACACTTCACTATTAAAATCTTAAAAATATATTTTTGAATATCAAATTACACCACGACATGGAGACGGTAAGTCATAAATACACAAAAATGATGATATTTCTATTCATAGGATGGATAAAAGGTGGTATAAGGCTGTCACATAATTATAATAATATATCATCCTGTATTATATTCTTGATTTATTACTTTAGAATGTAATAAACATATAAATTTGAAGTAGAAGAAGAAATAAAATTGAATTGAATTGGAAAAGCAATTACCTATTCATTGTTGGACATTGGATCTCTTCTTAGTGCCACTAGGGATGGATATTTTGGAAAACCACAACCTGAAAAAGTTAACTAACAATGTTTATAGGTGAATTGGGTAGGGGTTGTTCAACATGGAATGCTCATTGTGGTATGAGGAAATGTGGGAGGATGTGCCTCTTTATAATAGAGGAGAGAGGCACGTTAGGAAATTGTCAAAATAATAATTTATTATAAAATCAATTACTATTAAAAATATTCCAAAACTTATTTAATTAAAATATGAGATGATTTTAGTTTTAATACCCATTATCCAAAAAAAATTAGAATGGAATTTGAATATTTTTTTATACTTATCATTTTTGTTTATCCCTTACTTTTACCCTTTTTAATCATACAGTGATGTCATGTTATTTACACATTGTAGGTTAATTTAATTACCATGTCATGTCAAATGACCCAAAAAAATCATTTATGAAATACATTGACTTGTATTAACCATTTGGATGAAATTTATATTTTTTTGGAATTTAATTTCATTTCATAAAATTCAAACGCCCCAGAAAAAAGTAATCTATACAATATTTTTCATTATTCATTAATATATGAATTTTATCAGAAAAAAGAAAAAAAATTACATAATAAAATTTTTATTTCGCAAAAATATATAATATTTTTTTCCAAATAGAATATATAAAAGTTTTTAAAACTAGATTTAACTTGGTTGCTCCCTCAAAAGGTAGAAAAACAACATTTTAAAAAAAATACATATTTTATCTAAAAAAATGGACTTGTTCTTATATCATGTCTAGAAAATACATTTGATGAATGTAAATGTAATATAAAAATAAATATTTGGATAATAATATTATATCAGAAAGTTTATATCCCATTATAATATTTTTATAATATATCATTGTTTAGTGAAACTCAGTATGGCATATAAAACAATCTACCGCGGAATGTCGCTCTTGTGTATAACACAAGATAAGAATAGACTTGAGTATACTTCATGATAATACAATTTTTAATATAGTTAAACTAATATTGGTGTATCATACAACACAATACATCAATAAAAATAAAATTAATCTATCCAATCAAATCTTGGGGTGTTACATTCTACCCCCTTAAAATTAATTTTTCCCTTATAATTTATATGGGAAATAAATGTTTTACTTGTTGCATGTTTCACTTATGGGAACCCACATCCTACAAAGTAATAATAAAACATAATTTTCAAATTTAAATTTTGAAACATAATAGTTTCCCAATTTAACTCAACAATGCGTTTCCAAATAGGAGAACATTGGTGGGAAGTGAAATCATGGATATGGAAGAGAAATTTATCCAAAATTATCCTATGGATAGTGAATGATAATAATGTTTGGAGAAACATATCTACACAAAGTCCTAAATTTGTAATTATTTAAGGGATCATATAACTCATCTAAAATAAAGGCACTATGATAACATTTTTTTTGAAGATGTTTTTCCTAAAGTTGATTAATTTTTACATGAGAAGAAATATTTACAATATTTTAGTAAATTCTCACCATTTTTCAATCCCTAAAAAAATTCCACTTCATCCCATATTTAATTAAATGAATTTGAATATTTAATTCTGGAAGTGTTAGCATATCATATGATAGAATGATAGGTCATTCCATCTGTCTCAACAAAACAGTAAGAATAGGTTATCAAATATGCATAAGTCCACCTACAGTGAGATAATACATCAATCTAAAAAAATATAAACAATATATAAATTATACTATCCAAGATTATATAACATTAAAATCCTTCCAAAAACTGAAAATAAAATAAAACTTTTGAATGAAGTGAACTAAATGGACTTAACATTTTCACCCATATCTCAATGTGAATTTAATTGTTGTCACATTACAAACATGTGAATACCATAATAATTTTTTATCTATAATTAATAAAATAACATGAATTAACATATTAGCATAATGAGAAGATGTGTTCAATCTAAATTAACACATTACATGAACCAAAAATACCATTAATTGTATATACTCAAACCATGACATCAATTTGTCCTTATATAAGTATTGAGCTCATTAATAGTACTAAAATCCCATTATATCATTATCCATTAATTATGTGCATATCATGTGATTTCCAAAAATATTTCAATAAATTTTCATGGTTACCAGTACCATATAATTATTGAAAACCACAATAAAACAATACATATATATTACAATATTCTATAATACTATAAATGAGATTCCACATCAATATTTCTGAATCCCATTACATAATCATATAATAATTCCACCATTTTGTTGTCATACCCAACATCACCAATATTGATCACATATGACTTCCGCTGGTCTTTTTCCATAATATCTTGATAATGGAAATCATCATTAACCCTTGGATTAGGGAATTGGTTAGCATACTGACCCATTTCCTTTCACTTTTAGCATTGTAGTGTTTGTGGTGCGTTCTTTGAATTCTTTCCTCTATGAAAGTATATCTTGATGTTTCATTAGAATGTATGTATACAGTTTTTGTTCTTCAGAGGTCATGGTCGCACTAATTCAAGTGGGTGTGGATTTTCATCTATTCCCAGATTTATTTCTCTGAGTTCATCTTCGGTGGTAGAGACACCTTCTTCAAATGCATGAGGACCCTCCCTGAGATCTTTCTCTTATTCATCATTATGTATTACCTATTATATTTCTACATTAATTGTAGACAATGAGGAAAAACTTGTTGTGTTAGGAGAGATGTTATTATTTGAACTTCCTGAAGAAGAGGCCACAATATCTGACCATACAGATTACGAAGGGTATTCCTATGGTAAAAAAGAGAGATTGGTGGATTGAGAATCAACATCGTGGTCTTCCTATAGCATTACTACTATCTATTATACTCTATTTGATGAATTAGATGCTTTTTGTAGTCCAGTAGATGAGATGAAAACATCTCCATTCAGGTTTTCATCATTGCTGGGTGTATCAATATTTTCAACCATGTTATAAGACTCAGTTGCCGAAATTGACATTATGGATGTTATGGGATGAGTCTATAGGTTTGGTTTTACCATTTCAATTTGTTTGATGAGTAACACATAATTTGTACTCGCATGTATGAATGGATCTTTGGGGGTCTTTTATTGTCCTTTTGGAGCACTAACTCTTCTTATCTCCTTTTTCATGGGCTTTGTTTCATTTTTGGGATAAAACTCTACCTCAATGTATTGTGATTCACATGTTCTGAATGGATCCTTGTCAGCATACAATGTTCTTATTTGACCATTTAAATAGTATTTCATAGATGGGTGGTATGATGATGGTATGGTTGCATGATGATGTAACCAAGGACTTCCAAGAAGAATATTGAAGGTTGTCTCCTGGTGAGCAACCCTGAAATCTGAATTAGACGCAAGATCTCCAAACTGAGTTCTAAGTTTAATCTCGCCCAGAGGTTCTTTTTCATTCTTGTCATATCCTTACAACATTAATGTTAATGGAGATAAGTCCAATATAGTCAGGCTCAATTGACAAAGTGTACAAACAGGAATAGGGTTGACTCCGGAGCCATTATAAATGAAGACTCATCGGATGTCTACGTCATTGACATTTCTAGACAAATATAAGGGCCTTATATGTCCATTTATAAAATAATCTTCATCTTTATCCACAAAATATATGACTCCATGAAATTATTCATGATCATTCTCTATATGGTAAACCTCAGCAACAACAACTTCGGTTTCAAATTCATCATTACATAACAAAGCCTCAATGAGTGCTTCTCGAAGATCTTTTGACCGATTCAATGCATCCAAAATTGATAACTTGGATGTTACTTGGTCCAATTTTTTCATGACATTATACTTTTGGTCTAATGGTATGTTTTTTCCAGTACGGAGATGTGGTTTTGTAGGTGCTTTGGAAGTTGATGATTCTGATGTAGATGTACTATGTGTTAGAGTAGAAGCCGGAAATTTTGCTGGATTTGGTAAATTAGATGGAATAAGTCTATTCATTTGCTGAGAAGAAGATGGTGTGGATATTAATAGATATTCCTAAATAATTTTTTTAGATCCGAACCTATATTTCAGGGAAGAAACACTTTGTTCATGTTGAGACCACTAAAGGGCTCTTCCACAAGTTTCTACCTCATATATGGTTTGACCAGGGGTAGATTTAAAATGGGTTTTTCTGGAATTCTCATGTCTTCCCTTATATCCTCGACCATGGACCCTTCCTATTGTTTCACAAGTAGGTAAAAGTAATTCTGGATCACTATAATCAGAATCACCATAGGAATAAGGATCCTTTAAATATATAACATTAATAGAACCAAAGATAAATTCTTCATCTGACAATGATTCTTCTCGAAAAGTTAATTTTGGGTGCACTGTTTGGCAGGTCGGTGCCTGTTCTTTTAAAATATATGGCATAAAATCATCTAGGTTCAAGGACAACTTTGGCCTCAACACGGGCTCATCTTCTTCTGACTGTTATTTTTTCCTTATGATCACTTTTCTTCGTTGAGGAATGTACTTTTAATAAAGATGGTTTTGCTTTGGGTGGATTGGAAGAAGAGACAATTGGTTGTTTTAACTGTGTTTGTAAAACATCATGATTCCGGTTGATCATTTTCATGATCATCCCATCATCATATTTTTTCACATTTTAACTTTTAACCTCTTTCCATCTCCCTCTTTTTCTAGATTGGTAGCAGTAACACATTCTACATGATCTGAGGAAAATATCAATTTCACTTATCCAGAGTCTACCATCTTTTGAAGATGATCTTTAAAAAGAAAGAACTCCTAAATGGTATATCCCAACATCTGATAAAAGGGACAATAATTCAGAAGTTATTCATCTCCAACTTTATTTGGATTTTTTGGCATTGGGAACTAAACCAAATTGTATTCTAAGGCTAAGATGATGTAACCAGGAACTTTTTCATTTCTAAAATAATAAAAATTATTCTTTAATTCCTAAAAATATTTACTCCTTTGATCTCTTTGATAATCTTGATGTGACAGTTGTTGTTGTTGATGCTCAAGAGGCGGAGGCCTTCGTTATGAAGAGGGTCTTGAAGTAGAAGCAGGTAAAAGTGCATGTTTGAGGGTGACTGTAGTAGCTTCTTCCTTTCCTATCCTCCTCCCTATAACTGATTTAATTACATGAGTATTAGCCTTAGTATCTATAATAGAGTCTTCTATCTATTGATAGATTGCAGTAAGGACTCGAAACCCTCATGTGTATTTCACTGGGATCAATGATATGCGTAATTCGTCATGAAAATTTTCTAGACAAATTGGCAGCAATTCTTTTTGAGGGAGTACTAAACATTAGGAATATGATAATCTATTCTAACATGAAATGAAATCTAAAACTCTTTCATTCTCCTTTTTTTACAATTAGTATGATAAAAAATTGTTGACTTTGGTAGTGTTGAGCCAAATGGGAGATGATATTTTTGACATAGATCTTCCCATCCAGTAATAGATCGAGATTGCATACTAGTATACCAGACAAATGTTGGTCCTTGTAATGACTACACAAAACAACTAATCATAACATCTTCATGTTGTTTAGAATTTCCCATCATGGGATCACAACAAGAAACAAAATGTGTTAGGAGTTGTTCCAGATCTCCCAAAAAATTAATGATTGGGAATGTGGTATTCAAAAAAATTTGTGGGGGATTATTTAGATCCACCCATTCATGGTAATCCCTCCATTTCGGCTAAAATGGTATATGTCATTCCTCTATATTTTCCAATCGAGCTGGTAATGCCTTAATTGTGTTCATAAGCATTTGGGGAACATCTGAATGATCTGGAACCTCTACGTGAATAGAAAATAGAGAATGATCTGGTGTAGTGACCAGTAAAACCACTGATGGTGGTGTTGATACCTGCGTTGGTTGTATACCCATTGGAGGGAATTCATTATCTTCATATTTAGTTACTAAAAATCATCATTGGTGAGGATCACCTACAAGATATTCAAGTTGAGGACTTGACTGGGGAAACCGTCTAGCAGAAATGTTGTTTCTAAGTAACATTTTTTTTATTCTTTTCAACTCCTTCATTTCCTATTCTTTCTTTGAAAATCTCTCTTCAAGAGAAATATATTTACCTTATCTAGTGTAAAATTGAGATACAATATGACTTTTTCCCTTTCCCCTTGTTAGATGCCTTTTGGAGAAGAGGGTGTTAGTTATTTGAAGGCATTTCTAGATTCTGGGTAAGCCTATGATTTTGGGTACGCACACCTTATTCATTTTCCTTTTTGTGTACCGTATTATGGACAAGAACTTCATCCTTTGATTCCCATGAACTGGAATTATTTTTTGGAGTATTTTCTGCAATGGTGTTAATAACATTTACTCATGCATAATTCATTGATACCATTATGTCAGTGATTCTTCTAGATAGTCTCCCTTGGTGTCTTTCACGGGACTCTGTTCTCCTATTTGAGGAATTACCTAGAACTATTTGGTGGATAGTAATCTGAATCCAATCCTTGGATATATCAGTTGTACGCTTTCCTTGTGGTTTCTTCCCTAATCGGGAGAAAACTGACTTCCATTGAGGAGGGGATTTTGAGATGTGAAAAAGCCCCCATCCCTGCAGGTTGGGGAAAATCCTATTAATATTCATCTAATATTTGAACATTTTTTAATGACTATAAATGATGAATTAAATGTTCCCCCATCCTTGAAAGATAGGGTATTTCTTGAACTTCTATGGATGAAATTCATATAACTACTCTTCTAATTTTTCATATTTTTTATCGAACATTAGTAGAGTGCATTGTCCAAAAATATGTTAAATCTCCTGTTTCAGAATATTGATGTCCAATTTCAGACATTTGAATCCTCTGAAGCCTGAAATCCTCTAAACGGGATTCTTGTTCAAGATTCTTAGATTCTTGATGTTAATGTATCTCAACAAATTATTTTCATTGGGTCTGATTCTGAAGAGAACTATTTGAGGCCTGTTCTTGAGAGTATATTTGATTACATACAAAACATATTGATTGTAGCCAGCTGTGGGCAATAACATGGCATGAATCCACTTTTGGAGGACATTTCTGATTTTGGAGTGCAGTGAAATGAAATTATCTATATGTACCCTATCCCCTGATACGAACATTGGATGGGGAATCAGAATTTAACTGGTGTAGCCTCATTAGAGCATTGAGACATGCACGCTGAAGGATTCTCTGCTGTTTTTCAACCTTTAGATTTTGACAAACTGAGAGAGATGCCTAGTCAATTAGGCGTTGTAACCCTTATATTACCTTTATATAATTTTGATATTCTTCATATGGTTAGACTTTGGTTTTCAAATTATGAAGAGTTTTCCAAAAGATGAGAAGAATGTCATGAATGCAATCTTCTGTTATCAATTATGGAATTTTAAATTGAGATTTTTCCAAAGCCCAGATCATGACTAGGATTTCTCCTTTAGCTAATTGTTTCCCCATGTTTAAGACATATGCATCATCATTCAAAAGAGGTTTCTACACTTGATCTGATGAGAGCGGATGCTCTGAATTAGAAGATAAATGACATAAAGAAGGTTCAAAGAATGATCATTCCCTTAATATGTCATTTGGTTGAGAAAATGTTTCACCCATAAATGACAAGCATCAGACATGACTGTCTTTGTGTTTTCAAGTGCCTTAAGATAGGAGGGATTTGTCATCATTACATTATCAATTATGGAATTGTCTTGAAAATGTGAAATACTTCTATGGAGAGGGATTTTGCAGTGAATTACATCATGGGGAGAATAACCATGATGGATTACCTCAAGGGAGTTTTTTTCCTCCATAGACCTCTGGCCACACTGAGGGTTGACGTGGCTGTCATCTAGAGATACACACTCTGGATTGACTGAATTTTCATGAAGCAAGACTTCATGATGAAGTGTCTGACAAGGAACATAAGAATTACAACTATCACTCCCATAATTTGGTAATGAGAAGATAGGATCTTGAGCAAAAATTGATAAATGTATGAGGTCTTTAACAACTCCAGTATTAATAGGAGCCACATCACAACTTAACTCTTTATTTTACAACAATGGTTGGTGAGACATTTTCTTGAATGTTCTATTATATGTAGTTGGTAGAACTTACTAGGAAAAATATTTATCATGTGAAATTGAATGTGCCTGCCCTGGAGTGGTTACCAGAATGGACCGATTACCTCTAATTGGAAAGGGTATATTTTCCCAATCTTGTTGTCCATATGATAAGTGGGAGTATGCCCCATGACCCTCCTGGACTGGAGCAGAGGTGTGTATCTACTCTAGGATGGAAAGTTGATGTGTCATCCAATGTGTGTGGATATATTTTTGTGTCTGTTTCCCTAATACTGTTGAAGTAGTTGTTAATATATCCTTCCATGCTTCCAGAATATGGGAAGGGATATGCATCTACCCTTTCACCATTGATAACATTTGTTTGGTGACTTTAGCAGCTGAAACGGGAATATAAATCCATTTTGTATCTGGAGTAGGTGTGTGTGACTACTCATATCCACATTTTCTTGTCAGTGGATATTGACAGTACTCACGCATGGGGGAAGAGTGTGGGGTCTACCCCAAATTATTCATTGGAGTATTCTGATTGACTTCCACAGTTTCTACCAAATGAGACTGTTGGAAATCATTATGAACATTGGTAGGTGTATGTGGATGCTCGATGTTTTCTATCCAGTATGGTTGACAAGATTCCTTCAATACTAGCAGACAAGACTACTGACAGACTTGGTGATTGTAAACAAGTGTATGTTCCTATTTACCAGTTTCCAACATATTAGATTGACGAACTTCTTTAAACGTAGTTCAGCAAGTCTTCTAACTAGTTGATAACATGTAAACAAGTGTATATGTCTGTTCACTATGCTCCACCAGGTTTATCTGGTGGGATTGGGGGGTTTCTGTCAGATGAGTCTGCTGAGCAGCAAATTTAGGATGGAAGGGTGTGTGTGCCCGCTCGTTGTTGGCCATCATGTTAAATTGATTGACTTCTTCAGAGGAAGCAGAGGTGATAACCTGCTCTATATTGACCAGACGTTGTCCTTGGAAGTTTTTCTGTTGTGGTTTGGTCTAAGAGACCTTGTCCAATCTTCCAGAGGCAACACCCCCATCATGTTGGGTGTACACTACCACATGATTCTATAAGTGATTTCTGGTGGGTGTCCTCAGGAAGTACTTATTAATTCGTTAATTGAGGTCTTGGGTGACCTCATAATCCACAAACATGTAGTATGGGAGTAATTTAATATTTTGTTTTAGGGATAAAGACACAAAATGGTTAGAGACTGTGGTTGGCACATTTTTCTTCTTGATCATTGGTAATCGTTGGCCAGATGGTCATGGATTGTTATTGACCTGGAGGGCCTATCGAGCAGCCTGCAAAGAGGGGATTGTACCATGCTGGTGATATTCCTTTACCATCACATTAGAGACTTAGCATTGAAGACACTGGGATGGTTATTACATCCTTCCCATAGCTGGAGATCCATCATGAGAATCAGTCGGGAAATTCACAGATTTTGTCTTAGAGAATTCCATTCATTGTATTGAAGGGAGTTCTGTGGAAAACTGAATACAAAAACAAGATCTATTAAAACAACATCCTTTTAAATGGATAAATTCATGATTAATTCCTTTGGCTGGCCTTCCGTTATCAATTTATAGGGGCCTAACATGTGGGTAACATTATTATCTTTGTTAAGGATTCGCGTCAGGTTCACCGTTTTTGTTTCGTTGTTCCTTGGAACATGTGTTCTAGTTTTGAGAATGAATATTTCCATGTGGTATCCATTGGGTTTATTTATGGAACCAGAAACATCCAATAGTTTGTTATCCAAAGGGGACCTGCTTTCCAAAGTTAGGCGTTCGTTATTTTTGAACTTTTTAATACTTACGAACGTGCATTGGTCAAGAGGATGGGAGGTCAGACTCATCACAACCTTTCTGGGCGAATTATTGTCCACACCGAGACTCTATTAGTAAATTTAAGATATTTTCATGAATCCTTATTAATTCACCATGTATATAATATGTATCCCTTTGAATTTACAATCACTTATTTACATGGGTAAAATTTAGAATCATCAGTATGCATTCTATGTTCTTCATTAATAGAAACATTTGTATGTATTCCAGGTTTTCCATCAATGGTATCCTCTAATATACCAATTTGAGATTATTTTAATAATCATTGTGATGATACTAGTTTTTAAGACACTCAGTGGGGAACTATGGATTAATTTTCATCCAGGGAGACGAAGGATTTTTTTGATCTTGGTATCATGACCATAAAATGGGCTACATACATAACCTTGTGAATGGAATCAGAACCCTCATAGTTCAGTGTTTATTAATAGGACACATGATACCTCTTATGGTCATGTGATATGGACCTCTAAGCGGAAGATGCTTAGTTGAAACATAGTGTGGGACTTACGTTGAAGCAGCCTGGGGAACATGGAATGGATATGGATTTCCAAGTAGGATCAGGCCCTATAAGGAATATGGACCATTGAGGATAGGGTTGATTTGAAGTGTTGGGTTTGAACCTCATGGAGGCATGCTACATATCCCATATAAATGGGAATCAAATTCAACATAGTTTGATTTGTCTCGTAGGAGAGTATGGTCCTTTGAGATATATGAGTTTGGTATTAATTCCTGAAAAGGATACCTTGATGACATGGGGGTTTAATTTGGGGATTATTTTTTAGAAGGATGCCTGAATTAAGGGAATTAGGGATGGATTCCTGAGGAGGATGTCCAATGAGCTCGGGCCTTGAGAAGGATTCTTACGTATCCTGGTTATAGTGGGAATTAGAGTTCTCTTAGTTCCTTCCATTGTACAAAATTTTGGGATCATGAAAAATATCTATGCCCATGTGAGTCATGCTAGGTGTGAGAAACAAGAGAATGTCAAAGATTCAACAAAGGCATTCACAATTACAATTTTTTTCCTCCTTCGTTAGTAGAAGAAGGCGCATCGACCGTGGAAGAGAGAGAGGCAACATGAATCCCCTCTATTCTATTTACATTGAACAAGGGTCCAATGTATGGAGGGAGGGGTAAAGGTGATGGGCTTATACCAGGATGGCTACCCTAAAATTGATCCTGGTAGGAAAGGGGGACTTATCCTTTGGCTGCACGGAAAAGTAAGTATGAATTGTACCTTCCCTACTAGAGACCTGAGGTTCTGAGTTGCCACATTGGGAAAGGAGAGGCCATGACCCATCCCTCCTCCAAACCAAGAACTTCCCAACACTGTTTGTTAGAGAAAGGTCCATGTGACTGTAGATATAAAAACTCATAGAAAAATTATGAATCCTATCCCCATTGTGAAAAACATTGGGAAACCTCTGACTATAGAAATACAAACCCAAATAGGAGAGACACTAATGTGCATTTCCTAATTGTTTGACAAGTCAAGAGGTTTTGGTGGATGCTTCATCTTAGTCCATTTCAGATATGGGAACCAAGGAATGAGATTCCCTTCCATAAATGACTTTTAAAAAGGGTACAGGAGTTTCTCATGTAGGTCCTCCACACAAGTCTACATCATAGGTACTCCAAGTTGATGTATCACGTAGGTATACTGTGTAGGTATTGTTCGTAGGTATGCTTCACAAGTATCAATGATGACAGAAGAATATGTTTTACATAGGAGAACTAAACCTATGTAAAATTTGTAAAATGGCATTCAAAACATTATTATCTCATTTAATTATCTCTTCTCTCGTGTTTTAGAGAGCTACCTGAGTCAATTTTAGGTATCTAAGTGATAGAGCAACGCATTGTGAGCTTCAGAGAGTCGCTTCAAATTTTTTCTGTCTATGAAATGGGGAACACAAGGTTCCTATTTATAGGGAAGGAGGGGACCTTGCTAAGGGGAGTTTACTACCATAGGTCCTCCACGTAGGTTTTCGGTATAGGGGTGTAAAAATTCATTTTCCGCGTAGGTTCTCGGTGTAGGTCTTCCATGTAGGTCCTCTACGTAGGTCCTCCACGTAGGCCCCATTGCGAAATTTATCCATCTTCAAGTGCCGTAACTTTGGATTTGTAAGTCTGTTTGGGATCCTCCACCTGTCAAATTGAAGGACATGAAGAGATATACAATGTTTGATATGGTAAATACAACATTTATTTTCAGAAGAAACTCAGAAATTGAATTTAATGTTTCGATGCCTTTTCATCATCGATCATGGGAATACACTACCTACTCTTGGATGGGGGAATCATTACACTTATTTATCGGTATGAAGTAGTATTTTGGAACAATGAAGTCCAGATTGAATCATCTTTCTTCATGGTGAAAGCATCTTTTTTCGTACGTGAAATTTGTCTTCTATGTGAGAATCACATCTTCACTCTACGAAAAAGTGCATGGAACACATTTCATGATGTCTATAGGGATGTACCCTCTTGATGTTGAATAACCCCTCTATTGGACACATCACATAGATCTATCTCATTATGGTGTTTTGATCCACCCATTTGGGCCATTGTAATTTGTTCACACCTTGACTACATGTCCCATTGTCTTGGTAAGCTAGGTGTTTTTAAGACCCCAATGATCAATCCTTACTCCTTCAACCAAGAGTGTCCCTATTACGATGGGATGATAATCATGCATAAGCACGGAGATGTATCTAGGTTGCTATCCATTTTTTACACCCAAAATCATCTCCCAATCCCAGAACAACATGGACATTGATTCCCTACGACATGGATACATGGTAATCCTCCATGAGGTTCAAGACCAACATCGAAACCTTCACACCAGTTCTTGGTTCCATATCCTTTAATTCCAACCATCGACGTTTCATCCATATTCATCATAATTTTATCTATTCTACCACATCCCAGTAGAATCATTCCATCCATCACATTTCTCTTCATAGCACATAGGAAACTAACAATGTGTAATACCCATTAATATCTCTGCTCTTGGTAGCACCGAGAGTGCTAACTATGTGTAAGCCACAACATATCTCAAAGTCCTTGTCCTTCATGTATTGTCTGATTTCTAGCCTCATCCATTCCATGTACATGGGTTTTGATCCCAACCTGTTAAAAATGGAATGTAGGAAGCCACTTCATGGTTCAATCCCAACCAATCGTAAAACTTAATTCCCCCTTTTTGTGTTTCTCTGCATCCTCTGATCCATCCATTGTGGTGTCCTGATCATCCGTCAAAGTGTGAAACTTTCCCCATTGTGGGACACACCACCCCTGATCCATCCTCACTAGTTATTATGATCCATCTATCCAGTAAACTATATATGTGATCCTTATTAAGGATGCACCCATCTGACCCACTTTCATAAATATTCTGACTAGCCTAATTCATCTTCTCTAGACATTAAACTTGCAGTATAACCCATGTTAAACATATGATGATAAGGAAAACCTCGAAGACATAAAATTGGTATAAATCTCACCACATTCTATGTGGGAATCCTCAGGCTTCTTCACCCTCCTGAAGACCTATGATAATAGAAAATCCAGGTGTACCTCTCTTTTAGCATCCCGACATGCCAATGATGCCCCAACGTGACTACTCCCATGACTGGAAGTTGCATCCCTTACTTGACCCCATGTAATGTTCGGATAGAAGAATCATAATTAACTAGAATCCGTAAATTGATGTCACCAGGAAGAGTTTCATGAAAAAACATCTTAATCTATAAGGGAGACCTAGACTAGGAGACATGTTGGAAGGAGGAATCCACTGAAGGATAAATCGACATCCCTTCCACCCATTCCGATCATGGAAAAAATGTCCCTCAAGAGGCCAAAGATACTAGTGGCCCTTCAAAAGTGGGAATGTAAGAAAAAAACCGAACTGTAAATGTGTGTCCCAACATGTGGCATGCAGAGGTGTACCCTAGTAGAAAAGTGTCGGAAACACACATGTAAATTTTTAAAATTTTAATAAAGTATAAAATTAAAAATATTAGACATTTATTTTAAAACAATATTATTTATGTAATCTAAATACTTATATATTTTATTTATTCTTAAAATATTACCAATATTAGGATATTAACAAACCACATTTCAAAAAAAAGAACATTGACCAATCGAATTCCAAAAAAAATTCAATATAATATATGAAAAACTAAATTTCAAAATCAAAATATTCATGAATTGATAAACAAATAATAATAACATATTTTTAGATAAAAATAATATAATTTTATAAAATATTAAAAAAAATAAATGTCAAAATAAATCTGCATCATATTCCCCAACACTTATGTCATTACATTTCCTCAAGAAATGAATTTAACATATTCATCAAATGTTAATAAATTTTAAAATTGAAAACCCAAATGTTTATGTTGAAGTGATTTTAAAAATTATTTTACCCATTAAATCTCAAAAGTAAATAATAAATGATTTATTGGTAAAACAAATATTGTTTTGGATAAATTATGGTTTTTATTTTTGAAAACATGGTATAATTTTAAAAAAAAAATTGTTATGTAAGAAAAATTATATTGATTCAAGTGTTCATAAAAATTCCACTTTTCACATTGAGAGCACACAAATAAGAAATATTTAACCGATAATAAATAATCATGAAACTATTAGACCCATAATATAATGAATGAGTGATAAAAACAATAATTAATATTATAATATAAATAGAATCCCAAAATAATTTCATCACACACATCTCAATAAATATTAGGATTTATCTTCCTAGAAAATTTTATATTAATATTTCTTGACTGTTAATACTAATAAAGAAATTAAAATTAAAGTAGAAATGTAAAAACTTTCCCAAAATTTAACCAATAAAATTTATTTTCATGAGTCCAATGGAAATATTTTATCAAATAAACTCTATAGGGTATATAAAAATGTCTAATAAACTCTATAATTTTAATAAAATCCAAATTTTAGAATCAATTTCACCGATTGGATAAGAAAATGGATTATCAAATACAATCGAAATTGAACACATTACATTGAAATTTTATTTGAACCCCATGAAAAATATTATAGCATAGATAAATACACATCCCAAAAAATTTAAACATAATATTTACCTCAACCTTTAACTCCTATGTGAATTTTTTTAAATATTAACACATAGATGATTACAATTTTCAAAAAACAATGATTGTATAATGTTAAAAAATAGTGTTTAAATAATTTATTCCACTACAACACACTTAAGGATAAGTCATTGTTCTATGATTGATTTTATAAAATCTACAACATAAAATTTATAAAACAAAAGTAGGAATTTCATGATAAAGTGAACCCTAAGATTTAGAGTACAAAATGATTCATATTTTTTCTAAAATAAGTTATGAAAAATAATTATTTCATCACACAAATAATTTTTAATAGAATAAAAAACTTCAAAAAGATTCCTTGTTATTCTAGTATATATGAAAAACAATGAATTCCATTTTCGACATTAACATCTTATCCAAAGAGGTTTTTATGTTGTATATTCATGGGAATAGTGAATTATTACAAAGATTTGAAGATAAATCCTATTACTACAATGTATAATACCCATTTTATAATGAAAATATATTCAAAAAACATTATGATTCAATATTATCTATCAATCAAAAAAATTTCTAATAAATCCCCCCAACACAAAAAGTTAACTTCCCATATTAATATTATTTTAAAACAACATTATATATTAAATTAAACATAAAAACTAATAGAATATACAATAATCATGATTCATTTTTAACATTTTAATTAATCAAATCACATATGAAAAGATTAAATAATTATTACTCTAATTTTAGGAACTTTTCCTCAAATGGTAAGGAATTTGATCATTCTCTCTAATCCCACAACAACACTTCCATAAAAATACCATTAGTGAAAAATATTTCCTACTTTGAATTAATTTATTATCTAATTGGGTTCATCTATCAAATCACAAAAAAAATAGGACCTTAATAATTAAAAATAATCATTAAAATAAATAAATAAAATCGATGTAAAATCTGAGAGGACACATGAGTGAATCATAAATAAACAAATGATAGTGGTGGTATAGAAGTGATTTTGTGAAACCAAATGATTCTATTTTTGGCCATTACAGAATTGAGACATGGAAAATCCTTATTTAGAAATTATGTGAGTCTATAAAAATAAAATGATTGAAGGTTTATATTAAAAAAACAAAACAAAATCAATGATTTTTTAATGCATGGGTTGAATATCATTAAACAGTAGACATATCTCCCCTATCAAAACTTCTAAAAAAATTCTAATAATGATCAATTGTATGAATTGATATATTATTTATTTTTATTAATATTTTTGTGGAAGAATCATCATGAATAATTTTTATTATTAACACACAATCATAATTTTTTTTTAATGTCATACATTACCACTGAAATAATTCTTTTATTCAACATTTTTCTTTGCCCAAAATATTACAAAGAGAAAAAAATTGAATTCATCCTATCAAATTAATATCAAAGGGAAGAAACATATTTAGTATAACCCCCAAAATAATGGTAAATAAACTCCTAAATATTCATCAGAACCCTTCAACAACCTTATTACAATAATTGGAAAATGACTTCTTATCATTAATAAAAAAATGCATTCGCAAATTTGTTTATTTTTGAAAAATAAGTTACATAATCAATCTCTATCATTAATTTCCAAAGATAAAATAATAAAAAAACTCATTTTAATTTTAAATTCAAATCATGCATTTTTTCCTTCTATAATATTATATATAGGTTTGGAATTTTGATTTTTTATAAAGGTGGGGATAACTCTCTTATGACAAAAAAATGATCAAAACTAACTCTAGACTATTCCATATTTGTTTAGTATTTTTTGAAATAAAATACAGGTAATAAATCTACTTTATATATATCATAGTTCACTAGATTATATATATGAAGTTCAGAATCCATATTGTATTCATGTTAATATGATGCATTTCAAACATGAGATAATATCATTGAAATTTTATTCAATTCAGCTAAAATATTTTTATTGAACAACATCATGATTCACAGTAATAGTTTTCCAAATATTTCTCTAAATACTCCATAACCATCAAGATCATTAGTAGATTTATTGTCAATAAATTTGACACTATTGTTGAAATCAAACGAACATTTAATTATTTCCCCATAATGGTTATGGGTATCCTTCCTAATATTATCTATGAAAAACATCTATGGTGACAACAATAATTTTATATCTCTCCATGCATGTTGATATCCTAAATGAATTTAACACCTCATATTCATCACCAATAAGAAAAATCCATTTAACTTTTTGGAAATATTTCACCACCCCATCTGTATTAATGAATGATCAGCCAATGATGAATGAGCCCTTATTATCACGTAGTATTTCCAGAAACTAAATAAAAGTTAGTAAAGTGAGCTTCACCACATTAACTAATAACTCATCTACCATAATAATGGGTCTTGTGATAGATATATCATCCAATAGAAGAAAAATATATGTAGTTTTAAACCCCACCAGGAACATTTTACAAAATCTATTGTAATGTATATGGTTAAAACTGGGTCTTAAGCAACAAATTTTCTATAAACTTTACTATGTTCTTCATAGTATTATAATTCTTCTATTTTCATTTAGTGCTGATGTAAAATGTCTTCTTTAATCATCACCACATTTATCATTATTTTATAGTATGATAAATTCCTTTAAATTACTCTTATTAGAGAAAAATATTTTGAATTTTTTCCCATATTGTGTAATCTTAATTATGTCCATTATAAATGGAATATTAATTTTGAATGTCTTGAATGTGTCAAGGAAGTTGAAATATTCTAGTTCTTCATATTTCTACTTAACCTTTTGAGGATAATGAATAAATGTTATATATTGATTTAAAACTAGATAGATCCTCCTTTTTTCATTTTCTGTAGATTAATTATTTATTTCATTACCTATTATCCTTTCCATTTTAATTTTTTCAAATGAATTTTCACTTCAAGAATGAACTTCTAATTAAATTTGGATATTTCATTCTGTGTTTCATGATTTATTATTTTCAATACTTTTATTTCAGTATTCATTTGGGAAATCCATTTTATATTCCATAAGTTTTTCCTTATGTTAATCACGTTTTTTATTAATAGATTTTTGTTTGAAAACAATCATATTATCACATGGATTTATTTTATTTTTCTATTTATTTATCCTTTTCCAATTGCACAACTTTACCAATACATTTCATTAAAATGAATTTATAAATTATTCATTTTTCTTATAAAAGTATTATTTTGAAAATTAATTTAATTATTTTCTGTAGATTATATAATATTAATCATTGATAATAATATAGTGTGATAAACACTTAGATTCACATAATAATTTTATGTATCATACCTCTTTTAGTTTTGATATAGAGGAATAATTTTATTTGGCATCCCATTGGACATTTCATGTTTTACAACTTCATTATCACTCAAAGACATGTATTAGAGTTTTAAATATGCATATAACTAATCACTATATATTTTTTTCATCTGAGAAATGTTATCTTCAGGAGTATTGAATGGGTATATTAAATATTTGTTTCAACTCCTAGGTAGTCTAATTATAAGAATCGTCACTAAAATATTGATCATCTATGGTTTTTAGTGTGCAGTGAGACCATTATAAAAATTTTCCATCATGATGTTGGGAATAATTGATGATTTTAAAAGTATACAAAATACCCATATGCCAATGCTAATTATCCTATAAAGTTTCACCATCATATTAGAAAAACCTAGATATTTTATGGATTACATCAGTGGTCATCTTCCTAAGGGAAAATTTTATAACAAATAAAATAAAATTATGCTCCCAAGATTCAATAATTTCATCATAGAAAAATTATAACTAAATTCACAAATTTATCTTCATACATTATGGAAAAAAACTAGACTTTATCTCTTCCTCTCACAACCCCTGAAATGGAAGCTTCTAAACAAAACTATAAAAGTCCTTAATGAATACCAATGATTCATCATTACAATGAACATTATAGGATTGTATCATGGATATGTATGATTATTTCAGATAGAAATTTATAGTAGTAGGTGTAAATAGAATACATGAAATATTACATTAATCAATAGGTAGTTATAACCCTTTATGTTTTTATATCAAAATTACTGGATTCTAATGTTGATGTGCACTGATATTTTCATGTTGATCTAAAACCTTTGTAATATATTCCCTTTAAATCAATATTTTCCATCATATATCACTACAACATAGAATTATTTCTATAATTATTGGATATAAATTCGAAAATTTTCAACTTGGGGGAGTTCACTTACCATTTTTAATATTTATATATTCTAAAAATTAACATGTTTATTAGATTTTTTTTTCTTGAAATTAGTTTTGAAATATGTCACCTTCTATGAAAATAATTCATTTTTTTACTAATCCTCATCATAATTATTTAGAGTTAATATATTTTTATATTTTATTACCTTCTATTTGACTAGTATATTAATTAAGGTTCATATTTTTAGTGATGGAATATAATATGATTCAAGAAAATGAAAATAAAACAAGTGAATAATGATATATACAGAAACACAAAAATAGTTTATGAATGGTTATATGGTTTTTGAATGAACTTATGTCGTGAAGAAATGGATTAAAATCCATGGACGAATAAAAAATAGAATATATTGAAATGGGTGAATCATTTTTGAAATAGGGAAGAACAGATTGACCTAATTTTTTGGAAAATATTCATGCCCTCTCTTCATGATTAACCAATGTTATGAAAATTTTATGGAGAAATGGATTTAAATAACCTCATTATATATCATTTTTCAAAATAGTTATATTAAATTTCTAAAATAAATAATCTTTCATAAAAACTCAATGAAATAATTATTTTCTTTTTATTGAATTAAAGTTGAATCATTTCCAAATATTTATACATGGGTTATTACTTTTATAGAACATATTCCACACTTTCTCATCCATAAATACATATAATACTTTTAGTGTTTGTTCAAGAGTAATTAAAATGATATAATAGAATTAATATTTTCACACATTCATTCTTGTAATAATAACCCACCTCGATTGGTCTGTATGAAGTGATGAATGAATTAATGTATCAATGCATTAAAATGGATATATTTAATATTAATTTTATGACTAATCATAACAATTTAGGAATATAATATTATCATTATATTATATAAAATGGAAACTAAAAAAATTAAGAAAAAATAATAATCATTGTTAAATATAATCAATTCCTTCCAATATAACATTACTAAAGGAATTTCACAAAACATGATTAAATTAGTAAAAATTAATAATAATTTATTCTCAAAAATAGAATGAAATGGGGGAATAAAATGAATTTATAAATGTAACATATTTTCAATGAATCTCTTCTCTTAATATCAATTTATCCCAAATGCTCTACAAAAATCACCATCTATTGTGACTCTATATAAACCAGGTAACAATCACAAGATAAATGATCAACTCCCCTATCCATGAATGAGTTTTCATTTTAAACCAACGTATCCTGAAAAACTAAAAAATGGACATCCATGAAGTCATCTATTATTTCTAAATCATAGTGTCTCCATAGATTTAATATAGATGTTATTTCTCATTCTTATCATCTTCATTCTGTGTGAATCTATAAATACATCCAAATATAACACTTCCCCATGTGAATTAGGATTAAACTCTATTGAATAATCCCATTTTTGTATTCTCAGCTTGATTAATTATAAATTATTCTCCAAAAATCATAGAAATATCAATATAATCTTAGCATCATCTTTGGAGATCCTCTGTTTCTATTCATGCTGTAATATTGATAGGGTTCCACTATATATTTTAATCGTGATTTTAATCATTAAAGATTCAATATGTTCATAAAATTTAAAAAAGGGAATGACATTAAATATCTCAGAAAACACTTAAATATCACTAAATATACTAGATTCCTCAATTTAATATAAGTACAAATTATTATTAAACAACCCATAAATATTATGTATCTTCATCATAATCCATTATTATCTTACATGAAAAAATATCAGAGGGAAAATATCATCAAAAATATTCTTCTCTAAATTTATACACAAGAAAAAATGTTATGTATGTACTACTTCATCTAAATGAACTTTATGTATCTTCCCTAACTACATACACAGTTGGTGACATCATTAAATTTTACAATGTAAAGTATAACACCTTCACTAGGAGAATTTTATTATGCATCATCTCTAGTATCAAATTAATCATTTCCCAAATTTACATAATTCCACATATCACCTTCTTCATATGATAAAATATTATATATACATATCCAATAGATAAAATATTTCACAATCATTATGATTTCAAAATCTCCAAATGTAGATAATCTTATACATCCTCCTTGTAGTTAAAAAATATGTGATATAATAAAATTTTATGGAAATTTAACAAACATTAAAAATTTATATTTATATAATATTAAAGAAAAAAATATGTTATACAAATGTTAACTAAAAATAATATTGTATTTTAAAATCATTAATAGAAATAATAAACAAATTTCAACAAAACCTATCCACATTTATAACTTCCTAAATTGAAAATATTAACTCTAAAAACCCAAACCATTAAATGTCCAAAATTAATATTTCAATTAATATTCCACAAAAAAACCCAAATTATTCTTTCAATAAACGTGTGGAAATAAAAGAAAAAATCAATGACCCATTAGGAAGAAAATATTCTCATTCTAAAATAAATATAACAAGAATTACATTTCCAACACAAGATAATCAAGGATCAATAAGATAAAAAAATTAATACATTTTTTAAATGAAAAAATTGAAATTTGAAAAACATGATATGGAAAAATTTATCAAATTAAACATATATCAAATTAACCCACAAATAAGAAATTTCATTTCCTTAATTAATCATTTGTTCATATTTAGTGAATTTTAATTAATCAAAAAATATAATATCGCAATAAATATGATTATTCAATTTACAAAAGTGTTTTATTCTATAGAATGTATCATGTAAAAATGAATTATTTTTTTCCTAACAAGAAATTATTTTTCAAAAAGTTTGTTCCCAATTTTGAATGTATTTTCAAAATATATAATTTTGAATGATATTTTAAAAAATTCAATTTTCATTAATGAACTCTTGAAAACAAATCTTTTTCGCAATGGTGAGAACAAAATCATCTCATATTTAACCAATAATTTTTTTGCATAACATAATTTGGCATACAAGTTTGTTGATTAGTGAGTATAAATAATATTTAATTTCTCAAAATATTTATTCTCATCCATTAGATTCAGAATACACAGCTCACCCAAGATTATTACTTAATTTCTGTGACATTTTGAATTAGAAGATTAGTTATTTATATCTAGTCATGTAATTAAAATTAAATTTAAAATGGAAAACAATTCCTAGAAATTTTAATGATAATATATATTTTAAAGAGAGTAATGAAAATTTACTACTTAATTGAATTCATAGGTGAAATAATTTTTTTAACCAAATCAAAGTAATAATTTAATCATCAAATTTCAAAAAACAATCACCCACTAAATAAGAAATTTGATTCCATAAAAATGTAATTTTTTTCAATATAAATCAATGAATTTTGATTTATTCACTATGAAATACAAATTATCACAGATAAATACACATCCATCAAACGTAAAACCCAACAATATGTTAAATAGTAATCTCCAATGTAGAAGAATAATTATTATAGATTATGTATAAAATGATTTGTTGTTACAGAATCCAAAGAATGTAAAAATGGTCACAATACATTCTAAATATAGATTTTTCATAAAAATACAATCAATAGATATCATTAAACATAAAAAAAATTCCAAAATTCTTCTGTAATAAAATGAAAAAACAAAATAATGAATTTCATGGTAATTTTCTTGATACGATTTAATGTTTAGAAAGATTATTTATATAAATAATATAAAGAGTGGCATATAATTATTTTGTCATATAATGAAATGTAAAAGAATATACAACTATAAGATTTTTACCCATGCTATTAGAAATAATAAAAAACATTAAAGGAAATTTACAAAATTCTTATACTAACCCATATAGTTTTTACAGTGTAAATTCATTCCAACTATGAATGAAAAAAAAATTAAAATAGGTTACTAGATTGTAGAAGACTCATTTTAGAATGATAAAATATTCAGAGATAATTGTAATTCATTATTAATAGTTAATAAAAATAATATTTACAATATACATTCCCCCCCACAGACACACTTTTCATTCAGAATATTAAATATTTTAAACCAATCTTCAAAAAAAAATTCATAAAAAATTTAAACTATCAGAGAAGAAAAAAATTGTTTTAACAACTTAAATAATCAAAACATATAATAAAAGATGAAATAATTACCCCTTTGAGTTTTTTGTTTATTTAATACCCATTTAATTGATCACCCTCTCATATAAAACAATAAATTTTTCTCAAAATTATATAGGAGTCCAAAATCCATCATTTAATTCATTCATTTAAACATATAGATGGATTTACCTATTAAATCACATAAAATTTAAAAAACATTAATCATTAAATCACATCAATAAAAATCAGTAATATAAAACCATGTAAAAGGTGAGAATATGTGGGAATTAATATCTAAGCCATTAATGATAGAGTTAGAGCTATATTAATTTTATGGAATAAAATAGTTCTATTTCTTCGTAAGAAATACATTTCCAGGGTGTAATACATATTTGGATATCATGTGATGCTGCATAAACAAAAATGGTGGGTGATTTTTATTACAAAATAAATCAAAAAATAATGATTTATTAATCTATTGGTTTTATCCCATGTAATTCTATATATTTTGTCCTTGGGTGGAAATCCACTCCAAAATTATAATAATGATCAATTGAATTCATTTATTTCTTATCTATTTTTAATTATTTTTATGAAAATATCCCCATGAGCAATTATTATTTCCAAAAGAACAACATGATGTGAATTATAAAAAAATTCTTTTATAACCAAGGAAATAACATTGTTATTCGCCATGGTTTCTATAACTAAATCATTAAAAAATACATAAAAATTGTGTATTTAATCTAAAAATCACCATGATGAGGAAAAACATATTCACTATGTCCCCACATACTATAGGTATCCAAAATCATAGAAACATGTGAAAATAAGTATACAACCTAGTAATTATCTTTATAAAATATCATCATGATATCAATAAGAAAATAATTAATCTAACTATTTGTTCCTTTTTAGTAGAATAAAACACATATGTAATCCCTATAAATAATTTCATAATTTAAGTGACTAAAATAATCATATAATTCATTATTCATAGTAGAAAAGAATACATTATCCTTATCTTAAATCTTACATAGATTTACACTTGTGGTATTTATTGAAGGTGGATATGGATTTTTTGTTACACCGATGGGATTAACACTTATCATATATTTTCCATCTGCCTTTGGGGACATAGAGAACTCAATTTTATGTGAAATATTTTATTTAACATGAAAAAAATTCTCAAGATATAGGATATGAAGAACTGAATCTCAATTATATTTGTTGACTTCTTTTTAGTATCTGTCATTGATTAGAAACCAAACCTTGGAGGAATGTTTTTTGAATAATATTTTTTTAGGAAACAGATCCTTCTTTAATAACAAAAAATATTATATCCATCATTAAAAATATCCTCTATAAAAATTTAGAAATATAAGTCATATAATCCATTTTTGGTATGGTGATGTTATCTATTTATGATTACATAATTATTTTGAGCATTATGGTGGAGAAGTTCTTTCAGGAATGAATTCCATTTTCAAAGGGTATGTATGATCCCTCATGATATTACACTCCATTCATGGACCAAGGTACATCAAAGGTGGACATATTTCACTCTTTATGATCATGTTGTGGCTTCGTAGTCCATATCTTATTAGAAACCATGACATTAAATTCCTATGAAACTACATACTTCCTACATAACAGCCAATTTTGATAAGGCTATTATTGAACTTCACCTATAAATACTTGAAGATTCATTTTTGGAGGGATGGATTTTGATATCTAGAAGGTACATTTCCACTCATAGAAAGAGGTGATTCCCTCTTGTAATCCAATCATTCATATATATATATTAATTTCTTGAACATGAAAAAAAATCCCATGGGTAATTCAAAATACAAATCCAAATAAGGAATAAAGGATTGGTAATATCGATCCTTCGTTTGGAGGGTATAATATTTCCTCCTTTGTAAAGAGAAACACATGGAGAACAAACTATGAATCTCATTAAACAACACATTTCTAATGGATCTATGGATCCCAATCACAGTTGGAATATCATGTGGACCCTTTGTAATGTACCCCTTAAAATCTATTCATAGAAGGTATTTTTAAAAGTAACATTTGAAAAATTACCTGATGAAATTCTATTCCATGACATTTCTCATATAACAGAAAATTCTATACATAAATGAGGAATCCTATGGTGCATATTAGAAACCTCCCACTGTTCTATGTGATAAAAGTCTAATATCCTTAATTCGTAAGGGTATATTCTGATCCATGTGATGTGTTTTTATGGAATTGAGGTCATTTAGAGGTTCTATTATTTATTATTAAGGTTTTCATGCCTTTCAAAGTCACAATGGGCATGACTACACCGTGGTGTGGGTTCTTTCATTCCTGTAAAACACCTATGTGAAATTGGTAGGATCCAAATTCACACATGTATGAATAATATTAGGTGTGTTGAATTATGTGTCCACATATTTTGTACAATAACACTCGACTCACCATGCCATTCTATAAGTCATGGTGCATCCAAAATATGAAATTTACTGATTGCACACTTTAGAAGGTTATCATGTAGGGTGGCATGGTCTTGGCATCACTAATTCCACCATGATTGTGGTCAGATTCACAACATCCCAGTTTCCAAAATATCACATTTTGAAATAGATAATATGACCACTAATATTTAGGTGTTTTTTTAATTTAAAAGGTTAAATTCATGTATGTATACTGAGGTAGTTATTTATAATGTTTTGACTCAATGTATTCTTCATATTAATCCTCTTATATAATCCCCTTTCATGGAGAATGATCTAGATGAATCCAGAGTGATGTTTTGGATTGATTTTTCCCTTCTACCATGGGAATGTGAATCGGATGATTACATGGAATGTGATTGGGAAGATCATTCTTAATTATAGTGCATGATAGTAAGATCATCCACATATCTCAGATCTTCACTTTCCCACTACATTGTTTGGTCAATCGTGTTGTATTGAGTCATTTTCATACATGGTATATGTAAATGGTTGTTCATTTTTTCTAATGTTTCCTTGTATTTCCCCAAACAACTATACATGATATGATTCACATGGGGTATGTGTTTGTTTCCCATTTATACCAATAATTGATATGATTAGTATGTTTATGTGTATTAGATATGAAATTATTTCTTGACCTAAAACGATTATGATCATACATATTTTAATTTTTATTGTTTCATGTGTGGTATCTATTTATCAGGAATTGATTGACCAGGTTGATTTGTACAGAATAATCGCACCCATAGAGGGTTGTGTGGAAAGTGTGAAGACTTGTCACAAATCCTTGAGGTTAGTCTGGGGTTTGGTTCTGACTTTACCAAGAACTATGTGAATGGGTTTACATGTGGTGTGTGCACTACTCAAGGGATATGAAATGGGTCAACATGAGTATTTATTTTAATTAAGGGAATTCCAATACATTATAGGGTTCAATTGATAGATGACTAGTAAGCTGAGTTTTCCAGGAAAACATATAAAAATTTTGTCAGCAGGGATCCAAATAATGTACAAACCATTTTCAGGGACCCAAATTAAGTTTGTATATGTATGATTTCATTTTTTATCTATGATTTCATTATTTTAATGGAATATAACAATATGTAATTGTAATTATTTTAAGGAATGGTAGGTTGTTCACTACTGATATTTATACTCAAACACTACATGGCAATCCTGTTGTGTTTATAGATTTTTTCATTTGGGATTACGTAAAGGGAAAGGCCCCAATGATAGATGGTTGAGTAGGAGATACATTAAAGTGTAAGGTGATGATGGGAAGACTCAATATCCAAAATGATTTATTTCTACTTATTTATTATACATATTTTAGTAAATTGAACACTCATTTTTTGGAATCATTTATTCATTTTGGAATGTATGATTAACATTACATATATTAATTAAATGGGATTATAATATTATCCATCATGTTATTTTCAATTGTTTTATTTTTGTCCTTTACTTTATTTATTAATTTTCATGTTTTTAAGTTTTATTCTCTATTTTTTTTGTTAATGAGGTCATAGTATCCACGCAATGCCTCTATGTCCCTCACTTATACTTGTAAAAGCCTTTAATGTGGGGTGGTGTTTATGAGTCCATATAACCCTCTTACCCATAAACCATGATTCGTACTATGGTGATACAAAATTTTATCAAATTAATCTTCTTATTTATTAAAATTTTACTTTATTTATCCTTTATTTTGGACATGGTGGATAGGAGAAAGGATGTTTGGGACTTGGTAAGGGGAATTATGTTAGTCCACAAAAAAAATTATATAGTGAACCTCTTTGTTCCAAGGAAATTGGGAATGATGTTCTTATCGTTCATTATTTCCCTTGGTTTTTTCACATTGTGTGATTCAGATTATGTTGGTATTATGATGTATATGATTCTTGGCATGTTTAGGCATCATGAATAGTCATCTATGTTCATATTTTATATGCTTTTTTATTATATTGGATGGGGTTTAATCAATGGAATAATTGTTGTAAATTTGGATTTGGGATTCATTATTATATTATTAATTACATTTAATTTCCACAAATTGAGAAATAGATTCCTTTTTTATACATGTATGTGACTAGAATGTGGGTACTGGTGACTTGGTTTTGGATTTGGGTAGTGATAAGGGGGTTATAACATGTTCTTGTGGGCATCATCCTTGTAGAGACCATATATAAAATTTCCTTATTATACCTATAAGGTACATAGGATGTTACCTTAATATAAATGATATACGATTTACATGAATTATTTTGGAATTATAGAAATATTCACATTATAGAGGTCTAATGGTACTTCTTTCTAATATAAACAAAAAATCTCCAAAAATGGGGATTTCCATTATTTAACCACCTCCTGTTCAAGAGGGTCTTGGAATATTCTTATAGATGATTCCATATTTTCATCAATATAATCAATTCAACCAAGAATTATAATATTTTTTCATCCTTAGGGTTTAGGGAATCAAATATCAATGGTTGACTATGATCATTATTTCTGTCACTAGTATCCCACAACCTTCCAATAGATAGGAGGTCCCCATGATGTTGAATACTTAAAATAGACCATTAAAAGTATATTCGAAATTTTGGTGAATCTTATTGGATGGAATGTGAAATTTACTAACCTTTTAATTTAGAGAGTATGTAGAGACCCTAATCTTGACTTACATGGACATTACATTACTTTTGCGGAATACTTAGTACATTAGAAAAACAGACACATAAGGACCATAATAGTTTAGTGTCTCTGGAAACTCGGAATATAATCTTCTAATCGTGGTGAAAGATCTTCAACATCTCCCATAAAGATCTTACCTTTTTTTTACCTAGAACCTTTCTTTATATCCTGGGAAAAATAAAATATAAAAGGGTGAGCTCAAATGCTCAGTAAGGGTAAACAAAAGAAATATCAATCACATCATATTCATAAGAACATAACAATTTGGAAATCTTACCCTATAAAAGAGATCATAATTTCATAACATGGGATAAATCATGGTAGTGAAATGTAATCACAATAATAATGAATTAAAAAATTAAGCTTTGTGGAATACACACATAATCATAGAGAATCATTTCTTATTAGTCAAGACTCATATCCAAGACTATCTTAGTGGACAAAGTCCATTTCTGAACTGAGTTCACTCCTCGTTTCAGTCCTGTTTCACTGAACCAGTTTAACCTGCCATTTCATCCATGTCTATCTCATGAGATATAAAATCTTTACCCAATGCATTGGAGGGATATGTATTTCCCACCCATCTTATAATGATACCATTCTTATGTGTGCCACAAAATCATAAACCATACATTATATCATAACCCATGTAATAAAAATGGGAATCTTAAACATCATGACATCATAAAACAATTCATATAAGATAAAGGAATTCATAAAAATATTTCCATCACAACATAATCAAATCAATGTAATAATAGGGATAGAAATAGAACCCTATATTATCTTAGATGGAAAATAATTTTGATAAAACACTTGAACTCCATTCTTGAGGAAAATATCATTTCTACTTCAAAAACATTTTTCCTTTCTTAATATGTCATAAAATTTGAAACTAAAAGAATTTTATTAAAAATAAACTTGAAAACTTGTAAAGGAAGATTCTTGGAAATAATGTTTTAAAAATCCATTCATGTCGTTTAAGTTAAAAAAACATTCTTCTCGTACTTTTGTCGGAGAAGTCAAAAAGTACCTCGTACGAAAAACGACAAAAGATTCCATTCATATCTTTTACTAAAAACTCACCGAAGGGTAAAATTGGATATAAACTATTGTATAAGGATATAAATATTACATATTGAGGAAACATGGATGTGGATGATAAATATTCCCCAGTAAATTATGAAATATAAACAATCTCGGATAAAAATTGAGATTGCGAGATTTTCCCTTACCTTAGGTCCGATTTTCTTCGTAAGTGTCCGAACCTCCTGTATAATGATTTAAATAATGCCATTGACTTATTACAGAATCATACTCATTGTTATGATATCATATATGGTCATATTCTTAGCTTCTTATTAGTAATATTTCAATGTTACTTGTTATTCGGGTGTTTATTGCTTTTTGTTCTTATGCGTGTTTTGTCGAATAAATTCTTATTCTTCTTTTAGGTTATAGATACCTCATTTCCAGAATGGTATTATTGTAATATATATCATATTAATTCACTACATTCATTTATGTAATAATTATTTAATTAAAATCATGTAGAACGAGTCGCATCACATCATGGAGACCACATTCCGTACGTACGCACGAGCGATGATATCGTTCCCATGATCATGGAATTGTATTGGAGTGAATGTATACTATTTCAGAATCAATATCACTTTAAAATAATCATATATATTCATTCTTTACACAATTATACCCATCCAAATAAGGTGGTGGTGGAAAATAGATTACACCACGGCGTGGAGACGGTATTCCGTACGTACGTACACGCGGTGATTTCATTTTCCATAGGATGGATAGATGGTGAAATAGGGTTGTTTCATACTTATAATAACATATCAGTATATTATTGATACTGATTTTATTACTTCATAATGAAACAACTAAATAATAAGAAGTGGAAGAAGAAATAAAGTTGAAAGAATCGGTAACGGACATTACCTCTTCTTTGAAGCGCTTCTTTGAGACCTCCTTTTAGGGCACTAACATTGGTCTTTGAAGAATACCAGGACCTATAGTATGTCTCTAGGGGAGTGTAGAGAATAAATTGGCATGGGTTGGCCGAGATTGAAGGCTCAATGTGGTGTGAGGAAGAGAGGGAGGAGGTGCCCTTTTATAAGGGAGGAGAGGGGCACCTTTGGAAAAACTAAAAATATTATTTTATTATAAAGCCATATTCGGTTTTAAATAGCTCCAAATTGATTTATTTAGAAGATAACGTGGGTAGGGGTCGAAATACCCTCATCCAATAGAATTTGGACAAGTTTAGTTTACTATTTTAACCTTATCATTTAGATTTGACTTTAAGTTAGATAATTTTACTTTTACCGTGTCTTTTTGTGGTCTTACACTATATGGTTAATACACTTACTATAAGAATCCAAACGAACCCCAAGTTGTTTATTATTAATATATATAACCTTATATAAGTCCTTTGGCCGAACCGTAGATTTTTAGGAATAAAATAACAATTAATAATATAATATTTGTTTTAAAAACTCTTTTATGTCAATTTTGACACTATTTGGTAATTGATTTTTGTGAAACTCTTAACAGAATTATTAGTTCGAAAAAAGTTAATTAAATCAATAATAACATGTCATATTAACCTATAAAATTAGTTTAATTCATAAAAAGTCTCAAATTACATTTATTTGGGTATTTATAACATCAATTATGTCAATATTTTATTAATAAGATAATTACTTCATTATCTTTGTGTCATAAATAAATTAACTTATTTAATGACTAAAAATTACAAATAAAATACCATTATGTATGAAATCTTTTTATCTTTCTAATTAATATTTATAGTAGAATTTATCTTATGTATAACCCTATATTAAAAATGATTTACTTATTAAACTTTGATTTTAACTATTTTAACCCTTCTTTAAATAAATTAATAATAAATGTTCTAATCTAATCCAAGTGGGCCTAAATGGTCATATTTTATTCCTAAGGTTGTTTTCGGTCGAATGACACTTATCCAATAGAATTAGTACATGTGTTAGGGTAATAATAAGATCATTTGTACCCTTAATTACCATATTTACTTTTAACCGTGGTAAAAAAAATTAAAAAGTTACTATTCACCAAAAATTATTTTCATCTCATTGAACCACATTTTACTTAATGACATCAACCGTGTCTCTCAGATTTTTTAAATTCCATTCACAAAAGCGGTAAAATTATGTTTTATGTAAATTTGCAAATTCTCCTAGGAGGTGGGTAAAAGACGGTGAAAAGTTCAATGAAATTTTTATATATCTAAAATTATTATAAAATTACTCCAATTAATTACATTGAACTTATATAGGTATTATGTATCAATTTTGACCTAAAATAAATTTAAATAAAATAAATAATCATTTAAATAAAAAGTCGGTTTTTAAATAGTAACTCAGTGTTTTCACTATTCATCAAAATTGAAAGTTTTCAGAAAAATACCAAAATTTCACCCTAGGCTAATTTCTATATTCTGAATCCAAAAATGAAGTCCATTTTCAAAAATAAAATTTATAAAATTACAAAAAGTGGGTATTACTATTCATAACGGCTAGTTTTAATAATATTTTAATAGCATATCGTTGTTTAGCGAAACTCGGTTCTGCGTACAACACACGCTATCGTGGAAGGTCGCGCTTGCATGCCAAGTCAGGGATGCATGTTTTGCAAGCTCATTTTTGTTTAGCGTACAACACAATACATTCATGAAATTAAAAATAATATTTTTCATAAAATCTTGGGGTGTTACATTCTACCCCCCTTAAAATGAATTTCACCCTCGAAATTCGTCGGGGTTATAAATGGTTTACTACTCAAAAGTTTCTTTAATAGAAACCCACATCGTAAAAAGGAATACCAAAACATGGCTTTAAAAACTAAAGTATGAAACGTAACGGTTACCCAAATTAACTAATCACTGGGTTTCCACATAGGAGAATATAGGTGAAAATATGGATATGGAAGAGAAATCTAACTGTCATGTTCTGATGGAGAGTTTTAGTGAATATGGCTATGAAAAATCCAGTAATCACAAAGCCATAAATTTGTGATGATCTAGGTTACCATCGGATTCATCGGATATAAGGGCACTAGGACAACATTTTTGGTTTTCAAGATCATTTCCCTAAAGTTGAAGAATTTGAATTAGAATAAACACTTACTTTATTTTGGTACAATCTCCCTGTTGTTCGTGATTTGAAAAATTTCCACTTCATCTCTTAAAGAAATGAAGTTGAATTTGTTATTCAGGAAGTGTTAATAGATCATGTGGTAGAATGATGGGTCATTAAATCTGTTTCAAACAAAAGGTTAGCAAAAGTTATCAAATATACATAAGTCCATCTATGGTGAGGTTAATCGTATACGATTCCAAGAATGAACTTATACTTTATATATCATACCGTGTAATAAAATAAAACTAGTTTCTACTAACCAGGGACTTCCTGTAGGCCAGTGGTAGGCGATAAGGGCCAGTCGCACTTCGGTTGTGGGTTCGATTCCCACAGCCTTGTCCGACGCGATGGGCTGTCGCCTGTCCTGCAGGTTGTCCTTTTTCTAAAGCTATATTACTATAACATCCCATCAATAATATCTAAAAACATTATATCCTTAAACAATACTAACTTATGTCCAACATAATCCATTCCAATCTTTAGGCTTATCTAAAATACTTCTGTCCAAACTCATAGTATAAAGAAAATGATTACTTGAAATGTCACATAACAATCACGTGAATGCCATCATTTGTCCCCCATATATCATAAGATATGTGAATACCTTAATCATGTATTCTCTTGAAGAATTAATACCCATTAAACCTTAGTGAAAACATGAATGCAGTTAAAAGTTAACACTTTCCACAAACCAAAATCCTCAAAATTCTTTATACTCAAACCATGATATCACTTAGTCCTTATATCAATCATGAGATCATGAATACAATCAAACATCACATTATCTTCTTATCCCTTCATTATGCGCATATCATCTGCTTACCAAAAATATCTCAATCACTATCCATGGCTACCAGTACCATAAATTTATTGAAAACCACAATAGACCAATACATAAATATTCCAATATTCCACGATACTATATACAACATTATTTTGGAATCCCATTACATAAACACTTAATCATTCCACCACATCGTTGTCATATTAAACATCGCCAATAGTGATCGCATGTGACTTACCTTTTTCCTTTGCCTTAAGTGGTTTCTCATATCGATCATCTTTAACCATTGGATTAGGAAATTGATTAGAATAATGCCCCATTTCATTACACTTGAAGCATTGACGTGTTGTTGGTGCGTTCTCTACAGTCTTTTCTTTATTCACACCATTAGCAACCCTTTTTCCATTACTTCGACACTCAGCTGCTCGATGACCTTCTTTTCCACACTTAAAACATTTTCTAATCACTTGAATACAGTCTCCACCATGCTTCTTTCCAAACTTTGAGCATAAGGAAACATTCATCTTCTTTTCACCATTATTCTGAGATTTCTCCTTGAACTCCATCTTTCGTTTCTTTTCAAAACCATGAGATGGATATGTAACACCAACTTCCATTTCTACCTTAATAGCATAGCGCATAATTTCTTCATAGCTACTAAAGTCTCTTATAGCTAATGCCCTTCGAAGATTTGGTTTTAAGCCACTGAAGAATCGATCAACTTTACTTTCAGGTTGGATGATAAAGCCAGATGCATACCTTGCAAGCCTTGTAAAATTCGCTTCGTATATACCAACAAATTAATCATCCTTTTTCTTTAGCTCAAGAAACTCTTTCTCCATATTTTTTCGAAGAATACGAGGAAAGTACTTATTGAAAAATAAGTTCTTGAACTCATCCCATTCCATGGACTCAATTTCATCTCTTGGCCTCGTATTCTTGGTAAGATTCCACCATTGATCAGCATCACCTTCCAAACGATATACTGCTAAGATGACTTTATCATATTTAGAACATTGAAGAACTGAAAATATCTTTTCAGTGGTATTGATCCATTTTTCATCAACAAGTGGATCAGAAGACCCACTGAAAGAAGGTGGGCATTGCCTCATGAAGGACTCAATAGAATATTGTTCCCTTCTCTGCTCATTTGTAAGTCTAGAATGATTCATAGCTTGTGTAAGTATAGCAATAATATTTTTCACTCCATCTCCCATAACATTGGTTTGTTCAGGAGGACAATCATTTCATCGTCCATTACATTGATCAATACAGTTCCTTCGGGTTCTAGCCATCGTCTAAAACCCAAAAAGAATAGTGTGAGAGGAAAAAATCACGCTAGGTAAAACAACATAATAAAGGGGGAGTACCATCAATATCTAACATCTTAGGTTTAATTATAAGATGGTTAGCGCAATTCTAGGACTATAACGTATACTTAACCTTAGGGACATCCCTAGACATACCTTAGAAATATCTATAGGGAACTCACTAAAGTTCTCACATCCTAGTTTCCAAAGGTTGACTAAACCTTTCCTTTGATACCAACTGTAGAGACCCTAAGCTTGACGTACATGGACATTACATTACTTTTGCGGAATACTTAGTACATTAAAAAAACACACACATAAGGAACATAATAGTTTAGTGTCTCTGGAAACTCGGAATATAATTTTCCAATCATGGTGAAAGATCTTCAACATATCCCATAAATATCTTCCCTTTTTTTACCAAAAACCTTTCTTTATATCTTTGGGAAAAGAAAACACAAAAGGGTGAGCTCAAATGCTCAGTAAGGGTAAACAAAATAAATATCAATCACATCATATTCATAAGAACATAACAATTTCGAAATCTTACCCTGCAAAAGAGATCATAAATTCATAACATGGGATAAATCATGGTAGTGAAATGTAATCACAATAATCATAACTAAAAACATGAAGCTTTGTGGCATACACACATAATAAAAGAGAATCATTTCTTATTAGTCAAGACTCATATCCAAGACTATCTTAGTGGACAAAGTCCATTTCTGAACCGAGTTCACTCCTCATTTCAGTCTTGTTTCACTGAACCGGTTTAACATTCCATTCCATCCAAGTCTATCTCATGAGATATAAAATCTTTACCCAATGAATTTGAGGTAGATATAGGTCCCACCCATCTTATAATGATACCATTCTTATGTGTTCCACAAAATCATAAACCATACATCATAGCATAACCCATGTAATAAAAATGGGAATCTTAAACATCATGACATCATAAAACAATTCATATAAGATAAAGGAATTCATAAAAATATTTCCATCACAACATAATCAAATAAATTTAATAATAGGGATAGAAATATAACCCTATATTATCTTAGATGGAAAATAATTTTGATAAAACACTTGAACTCCATTCTTGAGGAAAATATCCTTTCTACTTCAAAAACATTTTTCCTTTATTAACATGTAATTCAATTTTAAACTGAAAGTAGTTGATTAAAAATAAACTTGAAAAAATTTAAATGAAGATTCTTGGAAATAATGTTTTAAAAATCCATTCATGTCGTTTTAGTTAAAAAAACATTCTTCTCGTACTTTTGTCAGAAAAGTTAAAAAGTACCTCGTATGAAAAACGACAAAATATTCCTTTCATATCTTTTACTAAAAACTCACTGAAGGATAAAATTGGATATAAACTATTGTATAAGGATATAAATATTACATATTGAGGAAACATGGATGTGGATGATAAATATTCCCTAGTAAATTCTAAAGTATAAACAATCTCGGATAAAAAAATGAGATTGCGAGATTTTCCCTTACCTTAGGTCCAATTTTCTTCGTAAGTTTCCGAACCTCCTATATAATGATTTAAATAATGTCATTGACTTATTCCATAATCATACTCATTGTTATGATATCATATATGGTCATATTCTTAGCTTCTTATTAGTAATATTTCATTGTTACTTGTTATTCGGGTGTTTATTGCTTTTTGTTCTTATGCGTGTTTTGTCGAATAAATTCTTATTCTTCTTTTAGGTTATAGATACCTCATTTCCAGAATGTTGTTAGTGTAATATATATCATATCCATTCTCTCAATTCATTTATGTAATAATTATGTAATGAAAATCATGTAGAACGAGTCGCATCAGATCGTGGAGACGGTATTCCGTACGTACGCACGAGCGATGATATCGTTCCCATGATTGTGGAATTGTATTGGAATGTATGTATACTATTTCAGAATAAATATCACTTTACAATAATCATATATATTCATTCTTTACACCATTATACCCATCCAAGTAAGGTGGTGGTGGAAAATAGATTACACCACGGCGTGGAGACGGTATTTCGTACGTACGCACGCGGGGTGATTTCATTTTTCATAGGATGGATAGATGGTGAAATAGGGTTGTTTAATACTTATAATAAAATATCAGTATATGAGTGATACTTATGTTATTACTTCATAACGAAACAACTAAATAAGAAGAAGTGGAAGAAGAAATAAATTTGAAAGAATCGGTAACAGACATTACCTCTTCTTTGAAGCGCTTCTTTGAGACCTCCTTTTAGGGCAAAAAAATCAGCCTTTGAAGAATACCAGGACCTCTAGGATGTCTCTAGGGAATTGGAGAGAATAAATTTTCAGGGTTTTGCCGATATTGAAGGATCAAACTGGTGTGAGGAAGAGAGGGAGGAGGTGCCCTTTTATAAGGGAGGAGAGGGGAACCTTTGGAAAAACTAAAACTATAATTTTATTATAAAGCCATATTCAGTTTTAAATAGATCTAAATTGATTTATTTCGAAGAAAAGGTGCGGATGGGTTGAAATCCTATCATCCAATAGAATTTTTACACGTTTAGTTTACTATGTTAACCTTATCATTTAGATTTAACTTTAAGTTAGATAATTTTACTTTTACGGTGTCTTTTTGTGTTCTTACACTATAAGGTTAATAAAAATACTATAAGAAGACAAATGAACCCCAAGTTGTTTATTATTAATATATATAACCTTATCTAAGTCATTTGGCATAACCTTAGATTTTTAGAAATAAAATAACAATTAATAATATAATATTTGTTTTAAAAACTATTTTTTGTCAATTTTCACACTATTTAGTAATTGATTTTTGTTAAAATCATAACAGAATGATTAGTTCGAAAAAAGTTAATTAAATAAATAATAACATGCCATATTTACCTATAAAATTAGTGGAATTCATAAAAAGTCTCAAATTACATTTATTTGGGTATTTATAACATCAACTATGTCAATATTTCATTAATAAGATAATTACTGCATCATCTTTGTGTCATAAATAAATTAACTTATTTAATGTATAAAAATTACAAATAAAATTCGATTATGTAGGAAATCTTTTTATATTTCTAATGAATATTTATATTCGAATTTATCTTATGTATAACCCTATATTAAAAATTATTTACTTATTAAACTTTTATTTTAACTATTTTAACCCTTCTTTAAATAAATTAATAATAAATGTTCTAATCTAATCCATGTGGGCCTAAATGGTCATATTTTATTCCTAAGGTTGTTTTTGGTCGAATTACACTTATCCAATAGAATTATGACATGTGTTAGAGTAATAATAATATCATTTTTACCCTTAATTACCCTATTTACTTTTAATCGTGGTAAAAAAAATTAAAAGTTACTATTCACCAAAAATAATTTTCATCTCATTGAACCACATTTTACTTACTAACATCAACTGTTTCTCTCGGAGTTTTGAAATTCCATTCACAAAAGTTGTAAAATTAAGTTTTATGTAAATTTTCAAATTCTCCTAGGAGGTGGGTAAAAGACGGTGAAAAGTTCAATGAAATTTTTATATATCTAAAATTATTATAAAATTACTCCAATGAATTACATTGAAATTATATAGGTATTATGTATCAATTTTGACCTAAAATAAATTTAAATAAAATAAATAATTATTTAAATAAAAAGTTGGTTTTTAAATAGTAACCCAGTGTTTTCACTATTCATCAAAAATTGAAAGTTTTCAGAAAAATACCAAATTTTCACCCTAGGTTAATTTCGATATTCTGAATCAAAAAATGAAGTCCATTTTCAAAAATAAAATTTATAAAATTTCACAAAGTAGGTATTACTATTCATAACGGCTAGTTTTAATAATATTTTAATAGCATATCGTTGTTTAGCGAAACTCGGTACTGCGTAAAACACACGCTATCGTGGAAGGTCGCGCTTGCAAGACAAGTCAGGGATGCGTGTTTTGCAAGATCCTTTTTGTGTATCATATAAAACAAGACATTAATGAAATTAAAAATAATATTTTTTGTAAAATCTTGGGGTGTTACAGAGTATATAGACATTGATTGGTAATTTTGAATAAGGTATGAAGATGTGATAGTTAGGCAATGATAACCATCTTGGAGGAAGTAATCCATGATGTGATGAAGAATGATAAAACTCAAGTGTTTCTTGGAAATTAGTAGGTGATAATTTTTTTATCCTCTTATTTGTCACAATTCAATGATATTACCAAATTTTTTCCACTTCTTGTTTGGTGAGCGGAATAGAAAACTAGGAAGTTTAAATTTGAGTTTCAACAAGAGTCGAACATCAAGTAAAGAATTCAATATGAAAAAGAATGTAGAGGTTCTACAAAAATATATGACTATTGATAATATACTCATGGAAGACAAATTTAATGTACTTGTTTCAGCATTATGTGTATTGGCGGATTAATTTTCTATTACTAACATGGAAAACTATTTGGGTAATATGAAGAGGAAATAAGAATAATTTTGCTAGGTTGATAGATGAAAATCAGACCCGAGTAACAGTAAGGCAACACCCATAGTTATGGATGGTTTTACGAGGTGAAACAACTATTTAAATAATGGGATTATCTCAATTATTGACCTAAACAACGAAAAATTATCAGCGGTGTTAATAAATGAGAAATCTAAAGTGATTTTTTTGTTAATTGTTCCCATATATTCTTAGTTTGGTCAGGTCAAGATGTGTTCTAACACATTTTTGAAAAAATCATATAAATTATAGTGGATTTTTAATAATGTTACTCTTGAGCCTCATCTATAAGGTTGTGGAGATAATACAGGGAAATATCATGTGGATGACTAGGTTCAAGCTTATTTTAGAGAGAGGCCATCAACTATTCATGTTATAGTCCTGATTATTTATATAATATATATTTCATAGTTTGATACATAGTGTTGATATTAATTTATATATTATAAATTTATTTTTTGGCTGGACATTCTAGTTAAATTTTCATATGAGTTGCACTCAATTGAGTCATTTTTTGAAGGAATCTATATCATCTACAAATTCTCAAAAACATTGTCAATAATTATTTTTGAATATGAGTATGTGGATGATTCAAAATCATAAAGACTGGTGGATTTGATTTTATGTTTTTAATTGATTATTTGAAAAGTTACCAAGTATAAAATAGTTTTTATCATCAAAGAGTATCATTTAAAAGTCCTTATGGGAGATAAATTTATGTTGATTTGTCACAGGGATGTTGGAGTAGGAATAGTGTGACCAAAACCTATTCTGATTCTGGCCATTATAGAACTGGTGGATGGAATGATATTTTTGTTGACCAATCCATCCTCTTCTCATTTTACAATGGTATACTGATACAATAATATCATTCCATAATATTTCTTTGTGTTATGCCTGATAAAAGGGATTGAGCTTGAAATTTAATCCATTCCTATTGAATATCATATATCTATTCTACCTTACCATACAAAAACTATCATTTCTAAAGAGAATAATGTACAACATATTGATTTGGAAGAGAAGGGATTTATTCGAGTAAGAACTACTCATTGGGGTGCTCCAGTGTTGGTCCCTACGAAGTATTATAATATACATAATCTATTGTATACTAAAATGTGTCAAATAAGAATGTTATTTTGAACAAATAAATATTTCATTGGATTAGTGATTGTTTGATCAGTTAATGAGAGTTTGGTTATTCTCAAATATTCATCAGTAATTTGAATAACATATGATTGATTTTTTATTAGAGGAAATGATGAAGATTGTGTTTAGGAGAAAATATCAGTTGAATGGGTTTTTTGTTAATCCATTTTCGATAATTAAATCTCCATTAATGATTATGGACCTCATAAATAAAATTTTACCTAATACACATAAATTTTCATCATTGAGTTCATTGAGGATGTCATGATATATTAAAATACCAAAGAACAACATTCTAGAAACATTGATATTTTATTGAGTAATATTTGATTACATCATCATCATTCGAAGCTCTCAAAATTGAAAATTTCGATTGGGTATGTGTGTTTTCCCAACTAATGTTGATTTCTAATGTGATAATTTCTATTGATCTATATATGGTATAGGATGTTATGTATTGGGAACAACATATTAACATGTTTGAAATTTGATTTTTTTCATAGAATATATAGGTACTAAAGGCGATTAATTCCATAAATTCCAATTTGGTAGCTCCAATGACAAGGAATAACATAAAGGGGTGAATTTTTAATAGAAAGATAAGTTTGAAGATTACTTTATAGAACTATTGATGATATTGAAATCAATATGGATTCTAAGTTTTCCTAAACCAGGAGTTGGGTGTGAAATGTATTTTGATGCTTCAGGTGTATTTTGGAAAACTATCTTGTTCTTTAATGGTCATGTTATATCTTATGGGTATCTCTAATTATGACCCCATGAGCAGAACATCCTTACATCAGATCATTAGTTAGATATCATGGTGCATTTAGTGTAGTTTCTGTCACATTAATTATATTGTGATATATTTATCATAAAAAAATACCAAAAGCTTTTGTGGTATGTCTTATCACTATGAGACATGAATATTTATTAGATGAATTGTGTTGAGTAACAAAAGATGTTTAACAACAAGATGAAGCATTCTATTTGATGAGGTAATGTCATTGGGGAATCCCTTAATAAGAAGGATTATAAGCATAGGGTTTGTATGATAGAAGTTGGGTGGAAACTTTTATAATTTCATATATATTTTAATTTGAGAATGATATAGGATTTGAGAGTAGTTTCTTGTGAAAAATTTGTAATCATGCCCTCATTGGTATAGTAAGTAACGGTCAGTAAATATTGTGGTATATATTGTCTCATAATGAATGAAATATTAGAATAATGTCACCCAATTATAGGATGGAACATGGATGGATGTGATATTAATTTTGTCCAATGAATAGTAGTGGTTCCATCTTCTATGAAATATGAACTAATGAATAATTCATATGTTTCATAATGGGAAATTCACCCCCTGAAAACCAAGGTATATCATGATATTAGCTGATGATTTTGGTGGAATGTAATGGAGATTGAAATTGTGAATTTTTTCTAATGTCATTTGACCTACTAGAGGATCATAAATGATCATTAGAAACCTACAGGGTTACATCATTCACTTCTAGTGCATGTGTGGAAGTGGTATAAATTTTTGATGGACAATATAATGGGTTCTCCTAGTACACTGAAAGGATGAGATGTTACATGGGATATAAATGTTCAAATCAATAATGCATCGCATTCCATAATGATTCCATATTACCATTCATTAGATGATATATGTTGTGTATTAGTTTAGGAAATTTTGTGGCCTTATAGAGTTCCATTGAGCACAGTGAAAGATATATAATCTCTTTTTATTTCATGAATTTCACATGGCTTGTAGAAGGTGATGCAGAATAATCTAAAGATTAGTAAATCATATAATCCACATACTGATGGGTAGTCAGAATGAATTATTTAGACATTAGAAGATATTCTCTAGGTATCTTTTTTGTATTTTGATGGGTAATAGGATTATGATTAAGCCCTGGTGAAATTTTCATATGGTTATATTTTCCCTTCAACGATTCAGATTTCTGTATTTGAGGATCATTATGGAGAATCATGTCGTTCAATTATATATCAACATGAAAATGTCAAATATTCATTTTTTGGGTCAATTATAGGGTAGGATACCTTATAATATTTATAGTGGATGGGGATGCAGATAGATACTGGTTAGAGTATAAAATAATTGTATGCTGACCAGAAGATATGACCTCTGGAGATTTATGTGGACCATCAAGTACTCTGGGTGATTTCCCCTAAGTTAGGATAATAACAATTATAGGGTTAAGTGAATTGGGAATGTGGTTTTTACAATGTTTAATATATTGATATTCATCAGGATAATAACCTTTCAGTTGGACCAACATCAATGATATCAATGTATGTATTAATTATTCCATTCTTATCCACATTTAAAGTATATGAAGGATCATTTAAATTTGATACTAAGAGGATGTTGATTTGGAATAAATGAATCATATTTGGAATGACCATTTTACATTTTCAATCGATGTGATAATGCTGCATTAAAAGAGATGTATCATTTGATCATTATGGAATCACGATTATATTCGAGAACAAGCTTGGCAGTAATATGTGAATGTCCTGGAGCAATGATATGAGATGTTAGAGTATACCTACTGTGAAAATGAATTATTATGTGAATAAATTATATGTGGATATTTGTAACATACTCAATTATTAATGTTATATTTTGAGTTGTGTGATGGTTTATTTTGGTTTTGGTTTGAATTATAGGTTTCTTCATGGTATAAATATGGTTTTGAGAATTTTATGTTCACAATAGGAAAGACCATGCCATAATGTATTCCTTTTATGCTTACAAACATTGTATTTGAAATAATTAGGACAATCATATCCACAACTAACCATTTTCTCTAGAATGTAGCATGCTGAGTCCACCATTGATCCATGGCTAGGTCAGCCACAAACTTCCATGGTGGAAGGCATAGTGAGTCAATAAAGGGAATGATTTTGACAACACACCTAGGTTGTTCAAAATGTTGGGTTTCCAAGGATTGGTTTTATTTTGGAAACTATAGACATGGTGTGTATCACAACACTCTCTTTTCGCCAGTTTTATAGATTTGAAATAATATATTTGACCACAAATTTATTGGTTTTTTTGTATCAAAATGGGAAACCATGTTTGATTAAAGTGGAAGTTATTAAACAAATTTTAGTTGAATTATTACTTATATTAACCATTTTCAATTCTATAATTTCTTGGTAGATGATCCAAATGAATCCTGGGTGGTATTATGGAATTTTTTTTATCTCATCTCTTTGGAATTTGGATCGAATGATACAATGGATGGTGATCGGGGTGACGTCTCATTATTTGAAAAAGTGATGTGTATGATCATCCACATCTCCCATTTATAAATATTTTTTATTTTTGTGTGTGGCTGACATTGGGTTAGGGAGTCCTTAATTTAAAAGGAATTTTTATGTGGTGTTTCCTTGATTGTTTTGTGTATTTGTTTCCCAGTGAGACATATATATGATATGACTGTCATGTTGTGTGTGTATGTGTGTGGCCCCATGATAGGTATTATTGTTGTGAATCTCATGTGGGGTGCATGAAGACTATTGTTACATATCATTTATATGATTCCCATGTATATTTTTAGTAGGTATGTGTTTCATTGTCGAAATTAATTGATTATGATATAATGTATTATTAAATTTTTTATTATCTTTGCAGTTACATTGCCTCAACAATTCAGTTACTTGGTTGTACCATATAGTCCAATCTATCCCCTTAAGGGGGAGTGTGTATTATGTGATGGATTTCCCAAGATATATGATATTGGTTTAAGGGATGTTGTTTTATGTCTTAAGATCCAAGATATTGTGTTGATATATGGTGTCTTCATTATCCTAAGTACATGAAATGGGATGACATGAGTATTTTCCTTAAAGGTGGGAATGATTATCAATTAATGGTTGATGTGGATAGATGATTGAATAGTTGAATACATCATTCCCTTGTATGAATTATTTTTTTACATCATGCTAAATTAGTTATATCAATTCTTCATAGACATATAATATGTTTATACATGTATTTTTTATCATTTCATTTATTATTTTCATGGTATACACATGTGTGTGTTAGTAACATATGTTATAGATTAGTTGGTGGCGAGGTTTTGGGTTTTATACTCACATCATACACGGTTGTCTAGATGAATCTTTAGATTTTAAGAGTAGGGGTTCTGTAATTGGAAATGGACCTACAGTGGATAGTTGTATATGATAATTTTGATGGTGCGATAAAATTATATTTGAAATTAAGGTAATATATGTTTTAATGCATGATACTCAATTTTTTCATTTTTATTACATTTAACAATCATTTATGGGAATTCATTATTTATATTGGTTTTAATTATTGACATGAATTATTGGTATTTCATGTACGGATTCTCATGAATATAATTATTCAATCTATCAAATTATTATTTTCCTTATTAGATTTAATATTAATGTTGTTTCTTTTATTGTAATATCTATTGGTTTCCATTTACCAATTCAATAGTATCATCAAAATGCCATTATGGACATCACCACTATTTTATATTCTCTTATATATAGGTTGGAACACATGATAAGGTGTATCGCTCAAAACCAAACATAATGATTTATGATAAGGTGTAACATAAATCATATAATCCAATGATGTTCACTTCATGATGAATCAAAATTATGAGAAACCCTACAACTTTTTTATCATTACATTTACTCATATGTTCTACATGGGTTAGACCCTTCCGAATGACCAAATTGGCCATCTATTTCCTTGGTTGAATCCCCAAAAACCCATTCTAGAAATTCCTCTTCTATGGTCCTATAATATACATGACCAGGACATATACATTTATGTTTACCCCAATTAGCATATATTTCCTTAAAGAACTATTTCTACTAAAATTTCCATCCGAATGGATAAGGATTTATAGATTGTCATGATCATGTATTCCCTTGATTGTGAAGGTTCATATCCTGAGTATTCCAATCAAGCCTCTCTAAGTAAATTCAAACCAATATAGATAACACGTATCATAAATATGGTCTTTTCATGCTCCCAGAAGACCTATTTGGTCTACTAAATGATTTAGTGATTGTGGATGGTCTTCCAATATTGGGTAATTCTGAAAAATATAAAATTCTCAATTCTCACCTGCTAGGTAAGGAATACTTGTTCTGCATATTAACATGCACCATAGGTAACCATCATAATCACCTAAAAGACTCCATGAATCCTACAAAGAATAATATCCAATTGATTCATCATAAAACCCTGATATAGAGATAATTGGATAAATATTTTGGATTCATCCTTAGTTATAAATCCTAATCATTCCCTTATTAATGATCTCACCCTAGATATCCATTAGTTGGATGGACCTATGTGGTTTGCTCATGTGTAATCCCTGATTCATCCTCATAGGTACAAATCCCACATCAATGCTTCCACAATATTCCATATTCCCAATAAAACATCACATCCTCAGTGAGACATATTTCTATTTATAAATTCAAAAAAAAAATATCATGTGTAAGTATCATAGATACCATCACTCGGATTATATAATCAAGTAAAATTCATAGGTCCATGATATTAACTATGTGTCATATTTCTTTACCACATGAAAAAAGTTTCTTTTATTATCCTATAGCAATAAATTAAAAAATGGTAAACTAAACAATGTGGTGCACGATGATTTTTAACCATGATATTTATGATCATTTTTGTGGTCAATCTGAATACCACATAATTATCAGTTATACAAAACTATGAGCCACTTCACGTGGTCTGGGATACACCAACATAAATTTAACTTCACTTGATCTGAAACACATGACCTTAAATGGATGTTCACTTAGTCATGGACATAGGACAGTAAATGTGACATCATATAGGGATGAAAACATGACCTTAAAATTCCACACATTGTTTTATATCTCAAAAATCGGAACATTCAAAATTTTCAAATTATGTGGAAATAAACTATATCAGTTACAATTTCATAATGGGTATTTATTGAAAAAATATCTAAGGGGATTGATACCAACTCGACAACACCTACCACATCACGTGATGGATAGGTAATCAAGCAAACAAAAGTTTTTGACTTTTGACATTGAAAAATAAAAATGTAAATGAAATATGAATAACCAATTATATATACATGTGTAGAACCTCTGATCTATATATATGTATATATATATTAGCATCATTACATGTTGGTGATAAATTATTGGAACATAGATAACCAGCCTCACACTAAGAATTTGGAAACATTTAAAACATGACTTAAATATCTTTGAGAATCCCGAAATAGGAAATAAGTCTATTCTAAAGGGTGAGATAATCCTGGAATCCCATCCTCTCAACAATTTTCTACATCAATGTCACTGGAGATGGCCTACCAATGATTCTCATTCCAATGAAGGTCCACATTGACTTAATGAAAGTGTAGTCATATTGAATGTAGGATGTGTAATGGATATTATGAAATACATTAACCATATATGGTTGAGTGGTATAAATAATTATGCATTACTTTTCTTATGAAACATCCACCAGTCATGTTTCTTTAGAAAAAAATTGTGAACATGATGTGGATCATTTTCTTTTAAAAGAGATTGATTGATCATGATCACAATTAATATGCTACACCAATGGGATTCTTATTTTTTATCCCTTTATGTATATTCGAAATTACATCTCATATTTCCCTATAATCAAATTTGATATATCACATCATGCATCATCAAACATCTTAATCATTGGATAGACATATTTTAAAATCATGAAAATGGTTGTTCCCTACAACCATGAAAGATTTTTTCACCAACATGTCATCTATAATGAACATTAACGAATGATCTATTACACGAATACCATGTAAATGGATCCATCATTACTTTAGAGGAATATTATGAGAGAGTCAAGGATATGAATTCCTATAGACTTCTCTACTAACAACATACTTTTGGGATGAAAATTAACCTTGTTCCCACATATAATTACTTCATGATATTTTCTCTGAATCCTAGTATCACATTCCTACAATAAAAAATAATGTTGGGCATAGAAAAACATGATTTTAGGTGAAGCAACCAAGATATTTTTTATAGGGAATCAATTCAATTTGGTCGTCATCACTAATGTATATCTCTAATTCTATAACAATATATAGAGGAAGTAATGCCTACTCAGTCATCCAGATAAGGGAATACATAAATATATAACATCATGGACATATAACCACTAAAAATCAAAATAGGATTCATGTCTCAAAAAATTTCAAAACCCTTTTGACCAATGGTGTATTACAATTGTGACATAAGGAAAACACCATATCACCATTATCCAAAATCAAAAGAATTTGGTAAATGAGGCCAAGGTGAATGCTTCAAAATATTCCACCCCAGACAGGGATTTAGTTAACCAATATGGGGTTTCTCATGGTGGTACTCCACTACATGGGACACACATTATAACATCATATTAGAATGTAGTTGCAGTTTTCGAAAAATCTATAGCATATTGGGGAATACCCTTTTCCATGGACTATGGGAATTTCTACCCTCATTGTCCACTTTAATATATACCAATTGGAATTAATTCACTCAGATCACATAAATACCTTCCCTAAAGAATATTTTATTTTTAATAACTAATCCCCCATTAGTAAATGTAATCAAAATTGACCCAAAAAATGATGTAGATCTTGATACTACTGATAGAGAAGAATATTAGGTGACACGAGTAGAGAATTATACATACATAGAGGTATATGATGATGGAATCCATTCCCTAAATTAAATGGAATCTCATGATTTGGGACACCCAATGAGTATTTAACTTTGGACCACTTGATAGGCTAGCTCCAAATAAAAACATAGTTGTGTGGTTGTATCCATAGTCCTAAAAATTTGAATAGTTTTCAAGCCATTTTAGTAGAGTGAAATATTCCTTAGCTCAATGTAAAAATATTGAATATTGATAATTTAAATGTTCAACTTCTCAATGAAATTTCATCCAGTGAGTAATATTTTCAATCTGACACGATAAATTTTATTGATTTTCCTCTATAATGTGGGGTGTTTCTCAAGAAACACATGTATAATCGATCCATCCAATCAAGTTGGTATCACATCAGCTATTTAATATGAATATAGAATATAATTATTTTCAAGAGCACCCACCATATGGGAAATAAATATCCATTATTAAAGATTTTTTTCCCACAATGACTCAGGTGATGGTGTCCCAATAATATCTTGATACCCTTAGCAATAAAATTGATGATTAAAAAGGCCATATTTAATTCATACAACTAGGGAGGAAGTTCTATCTTGACTAGATAGATTTGGAACATCCTCTACCCAAATATATAATATTAACTACTTATACTTATATATAATGGTTGATCTTGAAAAATTTATATCCCTTTTTAATTTTTGGTGTGACATAATTTTTGAAACCCCAGAATGATATGATAATTAAAAGATATGATTCATTATGTATAACATAGAAGGTACTGAAATATATTTTTATTATAAAATTATAATTAGGTTTATTGTAGGCATGGAAGTCATTTATTAGTAATTACTCTAACAATTCTTCTCTATAATGAAGAAAATAACTATCATTGACCACTCCAATTATAGGAATAAAGAGAATGATAGTGTCATATATTTCATTGCAAGATGAAAGGTTCTGAAATATTCAATGGAAAATAGTTTACCCCAAAATAAATAATATATATCTATTAGTAGAACATATAGGTTTTCTTTTCAACCATTCTCATCCCCCTAATGTTTCCTGGTGTATTTTGAGAGTATTTTACTATATAATAATGGTTATAGGATTTTACTCATTTAATTAAGGATATAGATGATCAATACTGAACATAATGGATATGGAAATCAGGGAAGATATAATAATATGTTATTACCCTAAATACAGAAATATTGTAGTGATGTGGACATGATATAATGAATAATAAATTTTATTTATTCTATCCTGATGTTGTTATATGGTACCTCAATAGTTCCATTGAGATCAAACTAATATCCATTCTATAAATCTATAATTAAAATAGTTAATTGACAGGTGATCATCCAAATTAATTCACTTACCATCATATATTTGGTAACACCATCTATGATTGCTTCATCATTAAGGACCTTTTGAAAATGTTGTTTTATGATGGTCATTCCTCATTCTAAAATCCCACATAGTTTTTTTCAAATGTGTCATCCATTCTATGAAAAAAAAAATATGAATTGAAAAATTCAACATATATGAATTCAAATTATTTTGATGAATATATGATATATAAATAATTATAACAGGTTCATGCCAAAATCAAGCCACGACTCGGTAAGATAGTCATGGACCTAATTTCCAATGTATCTTCAACTGTAGAATAATTTACTTATAAAACTCTTAATATTTGACAAAATTCAATTTATCAAATAAATGGAGATGGAGGGTACCCCAAAAATTCAAAAATTAATCCATAATAACATGAAATTTATTCCCCCATCCTTGAGATAATGGAAACTACGTCACCAAATAAAATTCTATTTATATTTAGTTCACATTCTCCCCTCTATTGTTGTGATAGGAATGATATAAAATATTACTGAACATTATGTGTTTCTTGGAATATGATCCATTTTATAAATACATTGTATCAACCATGTCTGAAGAACATTTACCTAGTTAAGATTAGTGTCCACTTGAAATTTATTCTCACACACGGATAAATTATCCTAAGGCTTGACAGGTATTAAAATCATATGTTAGTGAATAAGGGCTTAGATGTACACCAATATCCTCTAAATAAGTAATATTTATCCTCTTGGTTCATTTGATCAGGATTTTGATAATGTACGTTCCAAATATTATAGGCCGATCAACCCAAGTGGATCCTAACTTGGACTCACATTATTATCCATCATGAATTTTATTGTGAAAAGCAATTATTTCATCTTTCCATCATCATGTAAATCCCCTATGCATGGTGATGAATTCTCTAAGAAATAATATTTTTCTTAATAATACTGTGAAAATTTAAATCTAAAAAAATTGATGAGATTCACTAGAGAAGTTAACAACTCGATGAAGTTCCTAATTACTCACAACATTCAATCATTTATAAATATATATATATATATATATATTTCTTGATCCATCACAAACTATAATAATTTAGAGATTAATTCGGATATATTCTCACAAAGAGGTAAACTTTCTAGTCTTTGGATTTGGTTTATTGAAATGTTAACTCAATAACACTGTTATTAGATCACACAATGTGAAATAAAACTTATTTGTGATCATAGTAGACTTTTAAATTACAGTTTAGAATCAATATCAATGGATTATTTCATAAGGATGATTCATTTTTTTCATTTATTAGTTTTTGTAATTTGGTTGGAATATCATACTTATATTGAAAAATTCTTATTTGTAAAATATGTTATTTTATCTAACATAATGGAAATACCTTTGTTGAGGAAATACACTAAGAATATATGTATTAATAATTACAATTAATGAAGTAGAAAAGTATTTTCAATCATTAAAATCCCATTTCACATAATTTATTTTTCATTAATCCTTCAAAACTCCATATAGTTTGATTAATGGAAAGGGATAATATAAAATTATACAGCAAAAAAAGAATTCATAACCAACATGACCATCTATGAATATGATTAGTAGTTCATTAACTATCATATTTTTCTAATATAGGTCCCACACCCCGAATGTAACTAAAAATGCATGATAACTAAAATTTAAATCACACACAAAATATTTATCATATGATGTGATTTTTGAAAAAATGAATCAGAAAAAAAGTTGAGAAAAATGAAAAATGATAACAACATAACTAATTTAATGTTTGAAATTAAAATATCAAGGTACTAAAGTATCTAGTAATTGTTATAATCATTAATGAAATAATATCAACTATAAAATGTAAGAAAATAATCAATCCCATATAACCTAATTTTCCCTTCTTTAAATAAAAAATTATTATTCTTAGTGTAATAGAGGAAGTTATGGAAGAACACAAAATACTCATAGAAAGGTTTTCTATTTTAATTATTCCTTTGAATGTGTAATTGATTGGACCAAAAACCTAAAATAAAGGAGTAATGATTTCAATTTTGTAACATTTAATCACACCTAAACATCACAATGTGATATATTTAAATATTCTGATGGTATCTTCTCCATAAAATGTTGAATATTCATGTTATAATGTACAACACTCAATCATAGGAAAAATAATTTCTTCAAAAAATTACGAAAAAAACTATATGAATTTGTCTTTAGATTGAAATAATTTCTTATAGAGTCTCTAACACTGATATAGATAGAAAACCTATATTCACAGTATTAACGCCTATAGCTTCTTCGTGGGGATCTATTCCAAACATTTCCATTTCATGATATTTTACAGTACGATGTGAAATTCCCCTCTACATCATGAACTTAACATTTGATCATCTAGAATAACTCTTATAAATTGTATTAGGGATTATAAAATTTCCTATTTCTATATGATTATGACACACGACCTATGTAAGGACATAAAACATGGTCAAATTCAATCTACCTCTCTTCTTGGGTAATGATCCTGATATATATCAAGTTGTTCATCAATATGTTTTTTGTTTTCCACAAACAAATTATTAAATCCCCTAGGGCACTCTATAAACATTCCTTTCATGGTTCAGATTACTTATTTTACTCAAAATCATTCCAATTTCTAAGATACAAATAATTTAAACATGTTTTCAATGATTTATAATAATTTAATAACAATAGGTAGTAATGGTCTCAAAAAACATTGATAATGATACTAAAAAAATAAATTAATCAATTAAAAATATAAAATTCCACTATACATGAACAATGATTTACATTGGTCAAAAGGAATGTCAAAAAATACTCAATAGGAAATCATTCATTAAATAGTTTTTAATAAAAATCAAACATGTTAATAGAATAAAGTGTTAACTAAAATTTATTAAATTTCACCAATTCATTCCTCCAATATATGTATTCACGTTTCATTATTAAAAATTTGATCTAATTATTTATTTCTATTTATTTTCATCTATAAATATTTTTTTAAACATCTATATCCATTTTATGATTTACCTCTTTGAAAAATAACGACTCATCAATTATGAAATTTAAAAACCGGAGATTTATCAATATCATATGCACAAACTCAACACGTAGGAATGAAATCAATTTATATGTATACATAGAAATGAAAACAAAACCATAATCAGGAAATTTGATTTTATTTCCAATGATTATTATGTTAATAATAGGTTGGTTAAATAGTGACTCAATGGGGTTATCATCATTAATCATAATACAAAACTTACAATAAAAAAACCCAAATTATATCAACATTTTTCATCAACATCTCACCATTATCATACAACTTATACCATATTCCATTTCTCATTGGTCCATATAATATACACTCACACCAATCATATAGTGGACAATCTTTTCCATAACAAATTTCACTCTCTACGCTTTTCTATGAGATGTGTGTCTGTATAGGACCAATTCCCTTAGAGGTAAAACTAGGACTAAACTTTAATCCCAACTATTAATAAACTCTAAACACTATTTTCAATATTTATTATTAAGATGATGGTGATTATATACATAGATAAATCTATGGTGCTCACTTTTGCACTTTTTTAATTATTTTTTATTATCCTACTACCTTTTTAAATTTTAAATGACCTTATGTAGAATAATCACAATATGTGTGAACATTATGAAAACATGATATACAAAATTTTCACCCATAATTATATATAATATTCTCAATAAATTTATTATTTAAAAAAACAATTCATAAAATATCCTAAGTAAATATAATGAAATGATACCAAATAATAAGGGTAGAAAGGATTATTATTCTTGGATTGTGGATTCCTTTCTAGGTATTTCAAGGTTTATATGGGTTTCACATATGATAATAAATATATTAGGTCTCAAGATAAAATCCTTAAAATAGAAGTTAATCAATGGACTAAATCATTTAAATGTGTTTAAAAATCATAATTTTTTTATAAGATAAAAAATGATGTTCTAGAAGTGATGTGTCCTCTGTTCTCTAAATAATGAGTGTGTGTGAATGAATATTCAAAAAATGGGAGAGAAATACTCTTGAGAATGAAATTTAAAAATTTTGGACAACCACTCAATATATGAATGATATCTTATTAGTAAACTAATTGATGTAATAGAAATTTAAAACTGGAGATCAAATTAAATTTAGTAGTCACACTAGATCTCAACCAAAAAGTAAAATTGAAATTGATTTTCAATTAATTCAAAAAAATATGACATTTAATTAACCTCTTTATAATGAAAATATCATGAAAATATAAACATTCCCATAACTATTTTCTCATTGGATAATTATTCTGAAACCAAATTTAAGTGGGTTTTAGGTAATACCAAAAATGTCCATCCCCCATCCATAAAATAAAAACATGTCCCCATTATTTATTATCATGAAAATATTGGCTGTTGTATGAAATCAACTCATTGGGTGTAGAATATAGATTATTTTGGAAAAACTCCATTGATATATACATTTCCCATATATAAGTCACTGTGTGTGGTGAATCTTGAAAATATTGTAATTTGTAGAATTTTGGGTGACCCATATAAGGGAAAACTACACTTGATAGTTTTAGGTTTAGTGAGGATAACTAGAATATCTCATAAAGAATTATAGGATAAAATAGTTCTTCCATGTAATCTAGGATTATATTATAAATAATAATTAATTTCACAATGAATAAGAATACAAGATGGAATAGAAAATAGATACAACTAAACAATATTAAGATAAGGGAGTGGGGAGATCTAATAAAATTCGTAAAACATCCCTTGAATACACACATGGATCCACCTCTCAAGAGTAATGAATATAGATCATCATATCTAGTACCTTTTATATTATTTTACCACTTTTTGTGGAATACATGGTATCTATCAATTTTTTCAATATAAGTTATTGTTTTGGGAATGCAATAGTTGTTGGATCTGCATGTGGTGCATTAGAAAAATCACTAATTGAGGTTGATGTCATCTATCAAGTAGTATGTTCAAGGAATGATACCATATTAAATATATTTATATCTTATCCCTTTTCATTTTTTTATTCATAAATAAAATATGCATGTTGGTCATCTCCATGATGGTAAACCATTAAAATATAAATTAAAAAAATTTAAAAAAAAAATTGATTTTTCACCCCATAGAAATTGATGAAAAATGAAACACACATAGGAAGTTTACTACTCCTTAAGAGTCCCCCCTAGAAAACTAGGAATGGTGTAGATCCCAATAGATTGTCCTAAAAAAGTAACTAATAAATGTGTAGTAATTTTTTTGGTCATGTTGGTTGCTAGGATAAACTATTATCCCAACCCACTTCATTGTGGATGCATTTTTATTATCCTCTATGACACATATCATATAGTCAGTGGAAGAAATAAATGAGGCACTATATAAAACAAAAAAAAAGACCTCAAACTCTGTCAAATAGAGGCTCTAATACTTCCACTCATACTAGAATTCAATTATACTCAATGTCAACTCCAATGTAGATAGGAATTTAACAAAATAGAAAAACATAGTTCTCCCCCTCAACTAAATTTTATTCACAAGTATAATTGATTTAAGGGAATCCCAAAAACCAAATTCTATATTTATTTTTCAAATAATCTATTCATATACTATTTTATTGGTCTTAATGGGCTTTATTTTAATCATAGATATGTAATTTGGGTTATTCAGGTCTATGAAATAGAGTCAATGATGTTTTTTGAATTTGGGAGTATCCACCCCTAATATAAATTATAAATAGAATATTGGGTGAAATGGGATTATTCTGAGGATGGGGTATAGTGACATGGTCAAGAGAACGAGATGGGGATTTCGTGATTTGGATTTTTGATCTAGAAATTCTTAGGCTTGTTGTTAGGAAACAAGTGGAGGGTTGTTTTTATTTACACAACAAATTTAGAGTTTAAATAAGGGGAATGAAAAAAAGAGGATGATGAAATGGACTGTGTATGTTGAGTTTTTTTAGGGAAGAAATTAGATGGAGAGGTGTGATGGTTGAACTTGGGTGAAATGGAATAGTGATAATGGGGATGAAATGGTGGGATGCTAAAGTTGTTATGAGTTTAGTGGGGCAGTTGAAAATTTAATTCTATAATTTAAAGACATATGTATTGTTAATTGAGAATATAGATTCATTGATATATGAGGATAATATTGGTAAGTGTGCATTAGTGGAATTTGGCATAAAGGCACAATGTAAGGTCATGGAAACTATTGAAGGATAGGTTCATAAATTTTAAATCCCATTAATATGTAATGGAAACTGTATTGATTAACTCCATGTACTTCTGAAGAAAAAAATCCCATAATTTATTAGTTTTGACAATGTGAAATATCTTTTTGTGGACATTTCATTTATCAGTGTGATGGTCTATGTGCATTTTGTAGAAAAAACTTATAATTTTTTCCAATGTTATATCATGTTGAGAATCACTTAGATAATTTTTGGAATGGATAATACTATGAAAAATGAATTGATATTTATGTGAAAAATATATTTCTTATTTTTAGTTAGGTAATTTAAGAGTTGATAATATATAAATGGATAAATGAAGAGAAATGGATTACCCTAATGCTGTTTTTTTAAATCACCCCAAAATTAGGATGATGTGGAATGAAATGATGGTGGAAGTTTATTAATTATTTTAAATTATAATTTTATCTCCAATTTCAATAAGTACCGTATATAATTTCATTAATTTCATTTAAAAATATTAACCATGCAATGTTTTGATAAATGAATAATATTTTTTCTCTTTTACAATGTAGTTAATCCAAACTAAATGAGAAAAATAGAAATCATTTATTTTCATTTATATTCTTTTTAAAAACATCCAAATCATTTCTTTTATTTTAATAAAATCTCGCCATATATAATGTTATAACATACTATGACCAATTTCTAGTTATAACACTAGTAGTAACATATGAAAATAAATTTATATAGGTTATAATTGTCTTTATAATCCATGAAATGGAATGAATAATCCCCTCATAAATTGATAAACATAAAAAGATTAATTTCAAGACATCTACTTTAGGAACAAGATATACCTCTATCACTCTGAATGTTAGTCTACCTTAAATGTTACATCCTTTGAATGGGCCATCAATAGATTATCAGTTTACCACTAGATTATCTAACCCGCAAACAATTTATCCTATTAAATTATATTTCTAATATTTAAATTGAAAATTTATGTGGGTTACCCCTAGTTAATCCTCTATTTATCGTAGAGATATAGACATGCCATCAGGTTCTATCAAGTTTTAAATACATAACCTAACCTTCCAAAAATGGTTCAATATATAGATTCTCCATTTGAACATTTACTTTTTTCACTTCCTCGTTCTCTTTTTTCATCATCAGTTCATCATATTGGAAGACCATGAATACCATGAATGTTCCTAACCATCATGAATTAAATTTTAATAGAATTAATATAAAATGGGATTTACAAAGTAATAACTTATTTTCAGGAGTCAATATTTGGAAAATTATACACAACTCATTCTCAGTATAAATATTTCCGTTATAAATATTTTCATTTTCCTAAGAATACCTTTTCAAATCCTCTCACTCATCCAAATACACTGACATTATCTCTCCATATTTCTATTTTTTTGTTGATAATTCTCAATACCTACTCTGATCGATGTTAAACCTTAATTACTTTATGACATCGATTTTGTACTCCAGACTAAATGGTTTTTCTTAATTGGGGTTTTATAAGATGTTTTGTTTTCCAAAAACGTGTCATCTAAATTTCTACTCCATTCTTTTCTTCTTAGACATAATTTCTTGCCCATAATTTGTTTAATTATCTTTTAGAAAATTCCACTTTCCCAATTTCATCATGGTGATATGGGACACTATTATTATATCTAAACCCATATTTTTTTAGTAGTCCACATATCATGTTCCATTTGAAATGAGTACCCTAATCACTAATGAGAAATCTAATAATTCCAAGATAAGAAAAAAAATTACATTGAAAAACTACATAACCACCATATTTTTCTTGATAAAATTATCTTATACATCCACTGATTTTTTAAGAAATTAAACTTGTACTATTTTTTATTTATTTTTTTAGAGCTTTGGAATGGGTCAATTATGTCAATTTCCCAAACATAAAAAACATAAACTACCATAACCCTATATTGGGGAAATTCATTCCATATATCAAATTTTCCAACCATTTATAAGTGGTCACATATTTGAATAAATTATATGGAATCTTGGTTATGTGTGGGATAAATGAAACCAATTTGATAAATTTTAGCCACTAGTGATCCAGCCCCATGATTTCCTCCCATATGCGTGGAATGATAAGATTCCGGCATACTTTTTAATTATGATTTTTGTACAATCTTTCATATAAAAATGTCCTATAATATCTAATTTATAAATATATTAACCCAAATATAGTGAGATCCATTGGAAAAAACCTCTCCCTTTAGTGGGATGAGATGTTTGGATAATTTATCCTAGTGGAAAAGTAATTATCTATGTTGAAAAAAAGTATTATGGATTGAACTTCAACATAGAAAATCATTACATCCATAAAATCATCATGAATATCCAAATCCTATTATTATTTAACATGTTGAAATTTTTGTCTTATTAGGTGAGTAACCACCAATGTTTCTAAACATTTCATATCCATCCTGGAAATTTCAAATTCATATATAAAAAGAATCCACGAAATTGATCTTCCATTAACATCAATCTTTCTCAATAATATCTCAATGATTCATGGTCTATGTAAAAATTAATTTATAAAGAACAATAAATGATATAAATTTTTTAAAAACAAACAAAATATTATGAATTTAATCTTATATTATGATATAATTTATCTGGGAATAATTGATAATACAACTAGAAAAATAGATGGGATGAAAAACGTGATTGACCTATTATCATGGGACAAATCTATTGATGAAATAAGATACATCATGCATGAACTCAAAACCATTTTCCCAATTCAATGATACTATTAAAAAGTTAGGAACTATATTTCCCTTCAAAATAGTGATTGATTTATTACAGGAACCTTGAAATAAAATAGGATATGATTTTTTAAAAATATGTTTGAGTGTTCATTCTATCCTGGAAATGTATTTCAGGAAATTGGAATAGATTCATGCATTTCCAAGAATGATAATTCTCCCCATAATAAATTATTGGTTCAATATGATCCTTTATAAATTATATATTAAATATATCCACTTAAATTCATTGGTTAGAAATCTTTAAGAAAATAATAACTCCTTGTACCATAAAATGTTACTTCTCATAATTGAATACCATGAATTTTCCTACTCCATTCTATATCACATGGTAAATATTTCTCAAACATGCTTCATATGACCTCTCGTAATATTTGAAATCACCTACTTAAATATTTAATAATTTTTTTGGCATTTAATTAATGATATGTTTCATGAACCATTGGATAGTCATTGTTTAATTGAACATACATGATGACATTTGGTTATAGGAAAAAATTTCATATGGGTATGCGGTTGTGGTCTTTGAATGATTGGCTAGGTCTTCTTGTATTTCGTAAGAACTTTAATATCCATTAGTAAAATAATTAAAATCATGATCAACCAATATCTCAAGTTTATGATCCAAGAATGGAATAAGAAATTTGATTTTTTATATAGATGCATTCATATTTTTTTATTACACACAGACACAGAGTAGCCTGTGAAAATTATTATTGGACATGGCTAATTTTTTTACATTCTTCACTATTTCTAAACCTATGTTAATATGAAATACACATATAGGGATTTCACATTCACTAACCGAGAAAGGAAAAATAATTCATCTATCTAGATGCATTATCACCTCCATAATAATAACTATCTCTATGGGTGGTGTGAGACTTCTCTATGGTTTATGGATCATAATCATACCCTATTATAGTAACAAATTATATGTGTTCACTATGGGGATTCTCCCCTTTATTCCTGTGATTTCCTATGAAATATCTTCCTATCAGTTTTAAAATACTATAAGAAGTTTTTACTCTTTATCAATAGTGAAATATAAATCAATGATTTCTAGTAGGATATAAATACAACAAAAAATGATTGTATTAGTGTATTAATTACTGGATTCATATACAACATCATTTAATTGATGATTTAGTGAAGAAAATATATGTAATAAAATAATTACAATGGTTTTATCAACTTTACAATATCAGAACTATTTTTGTTAGCTCATGCTCCTTCTTTACTAGCCTTTCATGTAGAGCCTGATAATATTATCCTCCACTTTATCTTTTATACTCATTAATTAATTCACTTTTACATAATCTCATGTCATGAGAAAACTGTCATAAATTTTTTTTCGTTAAAGGGACATCTTATATTTAATTTTCATCCTTTAAATTGGTTAAGGAATGAGGGGTCACTGGGGTGAAGATTTATTATAAAATAATGTATTTTAATGGTATTTTTGATATATTTATAAATTTATTCAACAAATAATATTTTAAGATTTTTCTCATTATTATTTATAGATTTTTTTTTGATATTTACCTATTGTAATCCTTCTATTTTCCAATAATTTTTAAATATTTTTAGAGGTTTTATATGTTACATCATGTGTTAATATTTTCACATCTTTCAATTTATGTTATTCTCAATATTAACTTTTCCTTAAAGGTACAATAATTTTCAATATCATTTAGTAGTATCATATCAATGTTTTGGATTAACGATATTTTGGGCTGATGAACAGTCCATATGATGGAGATATTCAAGAATGAAAAATTCAATGAGAATATTTTTTTGATAATATAGATGAAAGAGATATTGAAAAAACGTAACTTTATAGTGGTTGTAAAAGAGAAGAAACAGAAAAACATGGGAGAGAATGTTATTTTAAAAATCAATCTAGATTTAGGAAATGAAGTATAAGAAATATTTGTGGAGAATGTAAAGAAAATATGGGATACATTAAAGAACATGTATAGGGCCAAGTCACTTCATAACAAATTTATATTGAAGATAAAATTATATCTTTTTGAAATTGTTGAATCATCACCATCTTACAACCACATGAACACAATCAGTACATTATTCTCTTAGTTTATGATATTTGGAGTTAAAATATCAGATACTGAACATGTATATATTCTTCAAAAATAATTTTAAAATGTGTTTGATTTAGTCATTATCAATTTAATCAAAAATATACTCACAAATATGTGTCTATTCAATGATGTTGAAACTATCATTCTTGAAGAATAATTTCAGATAAATGATAATAAATTCAAATATAAAACATTAAAGCAATTGGAATGTGTGTCGATGGAATGCAGGATAATGATGGGTCAGAGTTTTTGTTGGAGCCAAAATCATATAAATTCCAAATAATGGAGAAAGAATAAAATTTTCACATGTTACAATTTTGGGAAGAATTAAAACATCAATAATGACTGTGGGATAAGAGGAGTGGTAGAAATATCTCTCTTGAAAATGTAGTGAGTATTTTTTTAATAAATTAAGACATTCTAGCTAATTAAGTAGTGATGTTTGGTTTTGGTAGTAAAAAATATCAATTATGAATGGATAGTAGAATCATGGGATACATAGAACATTATATGTCAACATTTATAATTTTATCAATATATATCTATCTAATAATGACTTTTTATATAAGAAATAATTATAAATAGAATCTAATTGGATTCAGTATCATCAAACTGTATATGAATGATGATATTGTTTGAACAATCGAAGGAGTATGCCATGTAAAGGGCCTAAATGAGGAACATGTTGTCTTTGTGATAATTTGATGTCATTATATGTATAATTCATAATGATATATTAGTGATGAAAATTATAATTAGAATTGTTGTGGTGATGAAGCTGGAAAATATCTCATTGAATCTATACGTGTTTATCAATGAAATCTACAAGAAGGGTGAAATAGTTGTTGAATAAGTTAACTTTATTGAATCATTGATAATATCATTGAATCATTAGCTTTTCAATAAGCCCAAATAAGACCAGAACAATATTACATATCATAAGCTTCTTTCTAGTCTTAAAATGGTATCTTTACTTTTTTTTGAACATTGTGTTTTGATAAATTAGTATAGGTTTAATTTAGGTATGTCAATGATGAAGATAATGGAGATCCAAAATATGATCCATTATGATGTACAGAAATCACCATTCATATCTATCGGGAGATAATGTTACCTTGTATCATTCAATGTTTATTATTTTTGGAGGTGATTGGTGTACTCTATCAACAAAAATTTGAATGTCTATAAAGTATTTGTAAAATTCCATGAATATATGGATCTTGAATCTAGAATAAATAACAAGTGTTAGTGGATTAGTAATTGTAGATAATATACAATAATTAAGATTGACATTTTTTCAATAGGAATGTATCAAAAGACAGTTCATGGTGGGAACACTCCATAGATGAATTGAGGGTATGAGATGATGAAGTGAATCTTATTATAAAAAATATTAGTGATGTTGGAGATTGCATTGGTGTAAATGACATTCTATATAGTTTTTGTGAAGATCACATATTATTTGATTTATTGATCTCCTTTTGTTTCCAATTATCTAAATACATTTATGTAGTTATTTAAGGGAATACCCACTCTCTATTATATGTTACATGATATTGGATAACCTATTTATTCATTGATAAATGAAAATGAATGGTCTAAGATAGATTCTAGATCTATGAAATATATCAACAAGGTAAACTCTAATAGTTTGACGGGGTATCATTTGTGAAACCCTACTACCCATAAACATATAACAAAAAATATGTGATTTTTTATTAGATAAGGTAAAAATGAATATGGTAATTACCTGGATAAAGATAAAACAAAAACTAAAATAGTTGGGGTTGTGGTTGAGTAAAAAAATAACATATTTCTTATGAGAAATTACCATATCATGATGACCAAGAACTTATTATGTCTAGAAGAAAATTGATAGCTCAGGAGAATAGATCACAAATATGTATCTTAGACATTGTCACTATGAAAAATATTACATGTTTCTTCTTGATGTGGGGTGGAAATCCATATTATTTTTTGGAAGAGACCTACATTCTAGATGGATCCTCATAGATTGGGGAAATGTAGGATAGATACAAATTTCATTATGAAAATAAGAATTTAGATCTTATCCCATTAACTCATGTATGGTTGTTACTTGGGAAAAATGGGTAATTAAGATCAAGAGTAATGGAATGGAATATGTGGAATGATATCATGTGATATTGGTGGTCAAAGGATATACAAAAATGGTAGTTCCTGAAATGTGTTATATATATATATATTATATATAGAGAGAATCTAGGATTGAGGAAATCCTATCTTTATGATGAAATTGATGAAGAATTAAATATTATCCAATATGTCAACTTTTTAAATTAAGGTAATGAATAGATGGTTTAGAAGATAAATATATCTTGGTATAGTTTCAATTAGGCACCATGGAGATGGTAAATAATATTTTGTTCCTATATCATGATCCTTGAATACAACATACATTATTCAGACTATTGTGTACAATACTTGGGTTATATGGTAATGATTATGTCATAATTATATTGGTTTTGGATGGAATGTGCTTTGCATAACAAAATAATGAATAGTTCTATGAGATTAAGGAAAAGTTTTTTTGGGGGTTGGATATAAAGGATTTAGAACTACAATGAATGTTTATTAGCATGTATATTTTTTGAGATAAAAATAATATGAACAATTTTCTTTGAAAAATGAAATTTGTGGGGATATTTTTTAAATAGTTCATCAAGTTCGAATATATGAAAATATCTTCCATCTTCTTGTTAATAATATTTCATATTATATGATGAGTCCAAACAGTGAATCAGAAATGATAGGGACGTATCAAGTACCATATACATCATTAGTTGGAAGTTTTTTGTTAATCATAGTCTGTACTAGACTAAATATTCCACATCCTACGGGATTAGTAAGTAGGTACATAATTAATATAGGATAGGGTAATTGAAACACAATAAACATAATCTTGAGATATATCAATTAGACCGCATATATTGTATTATGTTTTGTAGGATCATATTTTACTAATAGAGGCTATGATTATTACAATTTTATTGGTTATTTTTACTAGAGGGGATCCTAGATTGATTATGTGTTTTCTATTGAAGGTGGACATATGAGTAGGGTTTCATTTTTAGAGTTAGATGTGAATTTATACATCAATTATGTAGAGTATATGGAAGCCATAATATCTTACAAAGATGAAATTTGGAAGAAAATGTTTTTAGAGGAGCTTGGGAACAACTAGGATTAGTTTATTTTATTTTATGATATTTTCAAAAACATGTGTAATATGTTGAATCTATATTTTTATTTTTGGATGAATAAAATAAGGGTACAATAATTTTTTTTTAGATGTGGTGGGGGAAGAATGTGTAAATATATAGAAACATAATATTAATGAAAATATGGAATAAATCTTGATGATAGTGATTGAATCTAATATGTTTTGACGGTATAGATCCTTAAGTGGCCTCAAAATGATGTGGATAACATTGTTTGGATGAAGTAATAGAAGAATTTAGATGTGATTAGTTCCGAATTAAAATCTCTAAATGAGAGATATTTTTGTAAAAAAATTAAAAACATATCCAACCATTAACATTACAAATGGGATGAAAACACATATAATTTTCCACATATTATCTGGTCAAGGAGAGAGGTGGATAGAAGGGTTAGGACTACCTATAAAATGATTCTATCCACTTTTCATAATTTTTCTACATTGAAATACAAAATCTCTTGGTTTTAGTTTATTATTTGGATAGTATTTGTAAGATGTTTATCTATAAAATAAAGGGAGAATATTTGGAGTTATTCATCCATATAAAAGTTTTAGAGGGACTATACCCATTTTTATCACTATGATTCATTAATTTAAACTTGGGGCTTTACACATTTTTAATAAGGGAGTTTTCCAAATTATATCTAGTGTTCCTATTTTCTTATTTTTCAGTTTATTTATATATTAAGATTATCATTACAAAGAATGGTCAAAAAGTTCCAGAACCAAATTATTCCCCTATCATCCTTAAATTAAAATTGGTATATCATATTCAATGATGATGATCGAGTTATGGTATCATCACCCTTCACATAATATTGAAACTCTCTTCATCCATCCAACATCATGCGGTCACTTGATTTTGGAAAAGTCTCACATTCATCTTTCTAATAAATAAGAAAAAAATACATGTTTGACTTGCATATATAATCTTCTCAAAACCTTTACCATTGAACTTGATAATACATATTTTTTATAGAGTTTAATTTTAGAATCCGGAAATTTTTATCAAAATTATATCTTTATTTGACTCCCCTATCAGCAAGACGATGTTCCACTATTTCTTGGTTTCTTTTCCATGTCTAGTTTTCCAGATATTATTCTAAATTCATAAAATTTTTATTTGAAAATGCTTGTTTCTCAGTCCATTCTCAATCCTTGGTGTTCATTTTCGAAGGTTTTTTAATTATTTAAACAGGATTAATGTTTATATATTCCCCAAAAGTGGAACCAAACTAGTGATATAGTATGATAATTTTGGAAAAAACCTAAAATCATGATAGCATCTCTAGATTTTGGTTTAATAATATTATTCTTTTAAAACCCAAAATCACAAGATATTCTCTTGATTTTGGGTAAAATTATTCTTAAGTAGGATCAAAACCTAGGAAGAGTGGAGCCAGAATGAAAAACATACTCAATCCTAGACACTAAACATTTTTAAAAAACACACACATATATATATTAATGAACATTTATTTTTTATGGATTAATTAATTAAAATATACGAATTTTTACCTATGTGTTTTTATTTATATATTCATTAATTTTTTATATTTAAAAATAGATATAATTATTTATTTACATTATATATATAATTATAATTATATTGAAAAAATAATACATAAAAGTATTACTAAAATTATGTTAATTTTATTTTAAATAAATATTATAAATATATAATTTTTATTTCAATTTTCGCATTTATATAAATATAAAAACTCTCACACTTTAAATATATAAATATAAATATATAAAAATATATTTATTTATGAAAACATGTAAATAAATATATTTAATGTTATATAATTATAAAAATAGAAAACAATACATAATATTCTATGGGAATATAAATATTATTTATTTATATTATAAAAATATAATTTTTTTATAAAAATATAATTTCAATTATTAATTTATTTATATACATACATGTGTAAAACAAGACAATGGTTGATCCAAAATTAGTTACATACAAGAATTTACACATATGTATGTTTATTTGTATTATTATTCTTATTACTTATATATATCAAAATATATTTACAATTCATTATTTCTAATATATATATAGTCATATAAATAAATAAATGTATATATAATTTAATTTTAAATAAATCCACGATTTATAAATAATTATTTATATATATATAAATGTACACACAAAAATATAAAAACATATACATAGATAGAAATGCCAAATACATAAATATTATCATGTGTATTCATAAATAATTTTAAATAAAGAGGCTTCCTTTCCATAAATACAAGGAAAGACCCCATTTTGTTTCAATAACAAATAAATAAATAAAATTTAAATTTAAAATTCTTCTGTATAAATTGTGTTTATTTATTTTCATGAAAATATAATTACTATTATTTATATATACATATATTTTAAAATTATAATAATTTTTTAAAATATTTATATTAATATAACTGTATATTATTTAATAATTTTATTTAAATACATTTTAAAATTTGGATATTTCTGTTTATATATATAAAGAGAGAATATGTATGTTAATATATCTATATATGTGATATTTTAAATAAATAAAAATTATTTTTATATTTACTTAAAATGAAACTAATATATATTTATGATTTAATATGGATAACTATGCAATTATAAGAATCCATATATATTCTAAATAAATAATTATAAATAAATAAATAACAAGAATATGAATATAAGTTAAAATGCATACGTATAAAGAAATATATTTAAATAATTTTATTATTTATATATAAATATTTATAAAAATATGTCGACATGTATATTTTATTTAAATCATTTGATGTTTAGGTGAGTTTATAAATAATTAATTGTGGCTCTAACTAATATGAGTTCAAATAAAGATAGAAATTTTTTTTATATTTTCTCTTGATTTTTAATTTTTTAATCAAAAAATTATTGTCTAAAAATTGTGAGATAGCCTTGCGATTTTGGGTTACATCCAAAATCATAAAAAATTTCATGATTCATAAAAAACATTCGGTAAATAAAAATAACAAAACATTTCTTATTTTTTTATTAAACCCCTATTTTAAAATGACTACATTTGATTGATTTGGGGTGTTAATTAGATATTATTAGTATTCAGACTCAGTTCGAATTAATTAAATCAGAAAAATTTTACACTATACATTTACCTATAGGATCAATATTATGTTTCATAAATTAAATTTATTATAGAGAAGATTAAAAATATTATTCACCCAAAATAATTATTTAAGAATTCAATTGCAGTCAACTAAAATATAATCTATTTTTCAGGATATTATTTTAATTCAACTCTAGTAAATGAAATCTCAATCATCTAACCTCAAAAATAAATTTCAAATCTATGTGTAAATTTTTAAATTGTGAAAACCCATTTTTTTAAATATCAATAAACTAAAAATCATTAAAATATTCTCAAATCATTCAAATATAAAAAACAATTGTTTATATAATATTGAAATAATTCTAATCAAAATAAAATTATTAAGATAAATTCCAAAAAATTCATAATTTCAAGAAATTTTATAGTGGATAAAATTTTCACCATGAGATAAAAATATAAATATTTTCTAATAAATTATAATTGAAAATACACATTCAATATGAAATGACAAAAAATGATGCACAAAAATTGACCCAAATATGGTCACATATCATATCCTCTCAACTAATAAGATATCTAATTGGGCTCTCAACTAACCTGAGCTTACACTAGGATGGCATTTTCCATGCATGGATAGAACATGTATACACAAATCCCAATACATAGTTAGCACATTCACATTGATAGCCTACCCACATCCTTATAGCGCCATGTGTATGCTCGGGGGTCCACCATGTGGCCCAATTACCCATTTATGTATGTTTACAAATATTTATTTCTTTTCTATAAGAATAAGAAAAAGTAATTTACATTTCCAACAATTGTATTCATAGATCATAATAGTTCTATATTGATGAATATTGAATAACATTTTGAGGTAATTTTAGAATTCCAATTTCTTGTAATTTATCATAACCAATGACTTTTACTAGGCCAACAATGTATTCATAAATTTAATTATATTGATCCGATGAATTGGGAACCAACCCTCAATAGTTAATTAACACATTTTTCTCCATTACTTTTTATAAAATGAGTTCATAGACATTAAATATCAATTGAATATTTGTAAAATATGTACTTTTTTAGGACAAAAAAATATAGTTGACTTATAGATTAATAATGATCATATATGATTTATTTTCTTACTATATGTCCCTTGGGTGGGTTTTTTCATAAATCCTTGATAAAGAATATGTTGGAATTTTTATGAAATCCTTATGCAGTTTAGTCTCGGTGAATATCTTAAAATATGAATGATCTAATCATTTTCCCCAATACTAATGCTTGTTGGAATATAGCGTCATGGGGATATTGATAATTTATCTAAGTTTATTCCCGATAATATTATTTTCATTTATTCCTAAATAACGTTAACCGTGAGGTAGAAAGTGATGAATTCTTGAGGTTTGGTGTTATTCTTATCAATTCATTATCTTCATGGCATGGGTTTCTAATATAATGATCGTTGAAAAACTCCTCTGAATACATGGGAACTGATTTTCCTTGATAGGTGGTGAATTTAGGTACTTTTTTGTTATGATAAAATAAATATCAAACAGGATTCCTTTATACATGATTTGGTTTATAAATCCACTATGGTATGTGCTTCACGACTCACATATTTGGGTCGGTACTCCCTCAGATGATAAATTTCTCCATGGTTTGGTGATGGTCCTCCTATATAGTCAAACTACATATGTAATATTATTATGTTATGCATTTTTGGGTTCTCATGGTATAGTAAGTGTTTTAATAAAATAATGATACTATTATATATCCCCCATATTGACCTTATTATTTGTATTAAGGTGATCCTGGTGAGGATGACATAGTTTATAAGTCATCATGCTTATGTGCATGGGTCTAACTATATCGATTTCTATAATGAAATGTTTCAGATTCCCTGATTTTAATTATATATGTATATGGACTATTTTATTACTTAATTTTATCTTGGGTGACTATGAATATATATTCATTCCATGAAGAATGTGTTTTAGTTCGATAATTCTAATTTTTTTCATGGGTGTATTATGTGTTTTTTCACACAATTTCATGATAGTTAGTTAGGGAAAAATTAAGTATTAATGTTATAATGTTACATCATTTTTTATTCTTTATCCTTCCATTATGTAGTTTTATCTATTTTTTCTATTTTTTATTCTATTGGTCTATTGTAATAGGAATTTTTGTATACATCCATATATAGAAACATTTTCCTTCCCATGTTTGTATCATAATATATGAAAAAAAGTATTTTACAATCCTAGAGACTGAGGAATCCTAGAGACTGAGGAGTAGGCATATATTTTTTATAGAGGTGGATTGCATGAGTTTTTAGAAATATTAATCAGACCCTTATTGGAGTGGATGTACTTCATGATCAGTATGGGTATTTATATCCATAGACATATCATGTTCATTTTCCCCCTAAGTATAACGACCCATACTTTACATACATTGTTAATACTTCAAAATTGAAGCACACTTATTACAACATATGACAAAACCACAAAGGATCGTATAGGTATGGTGTCTTTAGAAACTGGGAAACATAAACAACTGGTTCATAAATCATCAACTTTGCCTCCCACTTATTTCATCATATATAGGGTCCCTTTTTGGCATATCCTACTTAATAACCTTCTTCCTGACCTGGGGAAAAGAAAAACATACAAAAAAGGGTGAGCTCAAATGCTCAGCAAGGGCAAATAAAGGAAATAAAAATCATATCATATCTTTTTGAAAATCATAACCTGCAAAAGAGATCATAATATCTTAACATGGAATAAATAATAGAAGTGAAAATGAGATCCCCATAATCATAACATAAAACTTTAAACTTTGTGGCATGCACACATAATCATGGAAAATCATTTCTTGTTAGTCATGACTCATTTCCAATACTATCTTAGCGGACAAAGTCCATTTCTGAACCGAGTTCACTCCTCGTTTCAGTCCTGTATCACTGAACCGAAATAACCTTCCATTCCAGCCATGTCTATCTCATGAGATATAAATCTTTACCCAATGCATTGGAGGGAGATGTAGGTCCCACCCATCTTATAATGAATCCTTTCTTATGGGTTCCACATAATCATAAATCATATATCATCGCATAACACATGTAACAAAAATGGGATTCTTGAAACATCATGACATCATAAAACAAATCATATAAGGTAAATGACTTCATAAAAATAATTCCCTCACAACATAATCAAATCAATGTAATAATAGAGATAAAAACAGAACCCTATATTATATTATATGGAAAATAATTTTGATAAAACATTTGAACTCCATTCTTGGGGAAAATATCCTTTCTAATTCAAAAACACTTTCTTTTCTTAATATGTCATACAATTATAAACTAAAAGAAGTTTATTAAAAATAAACTTGAAAACTTATAAAGGAAGATTCTTGGAAATAATGTTTTAAAAATCCATTCTTGCCGTATAAGTTAAAAAAACATTCTTCGTACTTTTGTCGGAAAAGTCAAAAAGTACCTCATACGAAAAATGACAAAAGATTCCTTTCATATCCTTTACTAAAAACTCACCAAAGGGTAAAATTGGATTTAAACAATTGTATGTGGATGTAAATAATATTACATATTGAGTAAACATGGATGTGGATGATAAAATACACCCCAGTAAATACCAAAGTATAAACAATCTCGGATAAAAATGAGATTGTGATATTTCCCTTACCTTAGGTCCGATTTGCTTTGTACGTGTCTGAAGCTCCTTTATAATGGTTTAAATAATGTTATTGACTTATTCCAGAATCATAAATATTTATATGATGTCATATGTGGTCATATTCTTAGCTTCTTATTAGTAATATTTCATTGTTACTTGTTACTCGGGTCTTTATTGCCTTTTGGTCTTATGCGTGTTTTGCCGAATAAATTACTATTCTTCTTTTAAGGTTATAGATACCTTATATACAGAATGTTATTAGTGTAACATATATCATATTTATTCATTCAATTCATTTATATAATTACTATGTAATTATGATCATGTAGAACGAGTCGCATCACATCGTGGAGACGGTATTCCGTACGTGCGCACGAGCAATGATATTGTTCCCATGATCGTGGAATTGTATTTAAGTGTATTTATACTATTTCAGTATCAATATCACTTTATAATAATCATATATAGTTACTCATTACACCATTATACCCATCCTTGTAAGGTGATGGTGGAAAATAGAGTACACCACGGCGTGGAGACGGTATTCCGTACGTACGCACGCGCGGTGATTTCATTTTTCCATAGCATGGATAGACGGTGAATTAGGGTTGTTTCATATTTATAATAACATATCAGTATGTAAGTAATACTGATGTTATTACTTTATCATGAAACAACTAAAGAATAAGAACTTTAAGAAGAAAGAAATTGAAAAGATCGGTAATGGATATTACCTCTTCTTTGAAACGCATCTTTGAATCCTCCACTTAGGGAACTAAGATTGGTCTTTGAAGAAGACAAGGACCTCTAGGATTATTATAGGGAAGTGGAGAAGGGATTTTGGAAGGGGTTGGCCGAGCTTGAGTGCTCAAATTGGTGTGAGGAGGAGGGGGAGGAGGTTCCCTTTTATAAGGGACGAGAGGGGCACCTTAGGAATACCTCAAAATATTATTTTATATTAAAGTAAAAATCGGTTTATAATGGTTCCAAAGGGTCTTATTTCGAAGGTAAAGTGGGTATGGGTCGATATCCTATCAACCAATAAGATTTAGACAAGTTTAGGTTATTATTTTAACCTTATCAATTAGATTTAACTCTAAGTTAAATAATTTAACTTTTACCGTGTCTTTTTGTTTTCTTACACTATATGGTTAATACACTTACTATAACATGCCAAAAGAACCCCAAGTTGTTTATTATTAATATATATATCGTTATCTAAGTCATTTGGCCGAACCATAGATTTTTAGGAATAAAATAACAATTAATAATATAATATTTGATTTAAAAACTATTTTGTGTCAATTTTGTCACTATTTGATATATGATTTTTGTGAAAGTCATAAAAGAATTATATGTTCGAACCAAGTTGATTAAATCAACACTAATATATCATAGTATCCTAGAAAATTATTGGAATTCATAAAAAGTCTCAAATTACATTTATTTGGGCATTTATAACATCAATTATGTTAACATTTCCTTAAAAGGGTAATTACTGCATCATCATTGTATCATAAATAAATTAATTTATTTAAAGTCTAAAAATTATAAATAAAAAATAATTATGTAGGAAATCGTTTTAGATTTCTAATGAATATTTATAATAGAATGTATCTTATGTATAAACCCATATTAAAAATGTTTTAGTTATTAAACTTTGATTTTAACTATTTTAACTATTCATTAAATAAAATAATATTAAATGTCATAATCTAATCCAAGTAGACCTAAATGGTCATATTATATTAATAAGGTTGTTTTTGGTCGAATTAAACTTATCCAATAGAATTAGGACATGTGTTAGGGTAATAGTAATATCATATTTACCCTTAGTTACCATATTTAATATTAACCGCGGTAAAAAAAAAGTAAAAAGTTACTATTCACCAAAAAATTATTTTTATCTCATTGAACCACATTTTACTTAGTGATATCAACCGTGTCTGTCGGATTTTCGAAATTCCATTCACAGAAGCGGTAAAATTATGTTTTATGCAAAATTCAGTTTTTAACCTACCACTTAGTGGTTTCACTATTCATCAAAAATTGAAAGTTTTCAGAAAAATACCAAAATTTCACCCTAGGCTAATTTCGGTATTCCGAATCCAAAAATGAAGTCCATTTTGAATGATAAAAATTTCAAAAATTGGTTATTACTATTCATAATGGCTATTTTAAATAATATTTTAATAGCATATCGTCGTTTAGTGAAACTCGGTATTGCGTACAACGCAAGCTATCGAGGAAGGTCGTGATTGCGTGTAAAGCAAGCCAAGAAAGTGTTGTGTAGAAAAATATTTCTTTGATGATTTATATAACATAAAAGTCTCGGGTGTTACATTCTACCCCCCTTAAAAAGAATTTCGCCCTCAAAATTCGTCACTTTGTAACAAACAGATGAGGATACTTCTCCCTCATCATATCCTCAAGCTTCCATGTAGCTTCTTCAAGTTGGTGGTTTCTCCATAAAACTTTCACCAATCGAGTGGTCTTGTTTCATAGGACTTTTTCGCTACGATCCAGAATCTCTATCGGTTGTTCTTCATAAGAAAGATCTTGCTCCAGCGGTACAACTTCTGAGCTGAGTACATGTGAAGGATCAGGTATGTACTTTCTCAGGAGAGATACATGGAACACATCGTGAACTTGAGAGAGATTCGATAGAAGCGCCAATCGGTAAGCTACTTTTCCAACACGATCCAATATTTTGAAAGGACCGATATATCTTGGGCTCAACTTCCCCTTCTTTCCAAATCTCATAACCCTCTTCCAGGGAGATATTCGTAAGAACACTTTATCACCCACTTCAAACTCTAGGTCTTTTCTTCGGTTGTCGGCATAACTTTTCTGTCGACTCTGAGCTGCTCTTATGTGTTGTTGAATAGATCTGACCTTTTCTGCCATTTCATCAACGAGATCAGGTCCTAATAGATTTCTTTCCCCAACATCATCCCAGTAAGTTGGAGTCCTGCATTTCTTTCCATAGAGAGCTTCATAAGGATCCATCTGAATACTGGAGTGAAAGCTATTATTATAATAAAATTCCACCAAAGGTAGGTGTTGATCCCAACCTCCTTTGAAATCCATAGAGCAAGCTCTCAACATATCTTCTAGGGTTTGAATTGTTCTCTCAGACTGACCGTCAGTCTGAGGATGATAAGCAGTGCTGAAACTCAACTCTGTATCAAGAGTATGCTGAAGACTTCACCAGAACTTCAAGGTAAATCTCGGATCCCGATCAGATATAATAGAAAGTGGTACTCCATGCAATATTACCACTTCCTTTATATATATCCTGGCAAGCTGATCTAGAGAGAAATCCTCTCTAATAGAAATGAAGTGTGCAGTCTTTGTAAGACGATCAACTATGACCCAGATAGCATTATTGCCTTTGGATGTTTTAGGAAGTCCTGTGACAAAGTCCATAGTGATGTTTTCCCATTTCCATTCGGGTATGGGTAATGGTTGTAACATCCCCTTAGACTTCTGTCTCTCAGCTTTAACTTGTTGACAAACCAAGAATCGAGAGACATATTCAGCAACATCTCTTTTCATGCCATCCCACTAGAAGTACTCTTTCAGGTCCCTATACATCTTCGTGCTTCCAGGATGAATAGAGAATGAAGAACTATGAGCCTCATCCAGCAGCTCCTTCTTTAATTCGGGGATGGGAGGAACACAAACCCGATTCCTGAACTTTATTATCCCATCACAATCAAGGTTGAATTCAGGAACATTTCTCACCTTCTTTTGTAACTCGACATCTTCTTTCTATGCCTCTTTAATCTTCACATGTATAGATGGTTGAACATTCATTTGAGAAAGATAAGATTTTTCCCCTTCCATTATAATTCCAAGATCCATCCTTTGTAAATCCATAAATATTGGATCTTTTGTTATCCTCATCGTGGATAAACTAGCATAGTCTTGTCGACTTAATGCATCTTCCACCTTGTTTGCTTTCCCAGGGTGGTAATGGATTGATCAGTCATAATCCTTAATCAGCTCCAGCCATCTTCCTTGACGCATATTCAGCTGCTTTTGTGTGAAAATATACTTTAAACTTTTATGATCAGTATAAATATCACACCTTTCACCATAAAGGTAATGCCTCCAAATCTTTAATGCAAAGATTACCGCAGGTAACTCCAAATCATGAGTTGGGTAATTTTGCTCATGTATTTTCAACTGTCGTGAGGCATAAGCTATCACCATATCATTTTGCATAAGAACACACCCCAATCCCTTCTTGGATGCATCACTATAGATCACAAACCTTTCTCCACTACAAGGAAGTGTGAGCACAGGTGCACTGGATAACCTTCTTTTCAACTCCTTGAAATTCTCTTCACATTCCTCTGTCCAAACAAACTTAACTCCTTTCAGAGTCAACTTGGTGAGTGGATTAGATAATCGTGAAAAATCTTTCACAAAACGTCGATAATATCCAGCCAAACCAAGAAAACTCCGGATCTCAGTTACTGTTGTTGGTCTCGACCATCTTTCGATAACATCTGTTTTTTATGGATCCACATATATCCCCTCTTTTGAGATTATGTGACCGAAAAATGCAACTTTTTGAAGCCAAAATTCACACTTGGTAAATTTGGCATAAATCTTCTCCTTTCTCTGGGTCTTCAATATAATTCTCAAGTGATCTTCATGCTCTTCCTTGCTCTTTGAATAGACAAGAATATCGTCTATAAAGACTACCACAAATTGATCAAGATAGTCTCTAAGGACTTTATTCATTAGATCCATGAAGATAGCAGGGGCATTAGTAAGACCAAATGAAAGAACTATAAATTCATAGTGTCCATACCTTGTACGGAAAGCCGTCTTTGGTATATCCTCCCTTTTGACCCTTAATTGATGATACCCTGAACGAAGATCAATCTTGGAAAAGTATTGAGCTCCGCGTAGTTGGTCAAATAAGTCATCAATGCGTGGGAGAGAATATTTGTTCTTGATAGTGATCTTGTTAAGTTCTCGATAATCAATGCAGAGTCTCATTGATCCATCTTTCTTCTTAACAAATAGAACAGGTGCTCCCCAAGGTGACGCACTAGGGCGTATGAATCCCTTATCAATATTCTGTGGAGTTGCTTCTTCAATTCCTGCAACTCAATTGGGGCCATTCTATAAGGTTTCTTTGAAATAGGCAAAGCACCCGGTACGGGTTCTATTGAAAACTCAACTTCACGATTTGGTGGAAGACCCGGTAATTCCTCCGGAAAGACATCATCAAACTCCCGTACGATGGGCATATTATTAATCGCGAGTTTCTCACCAACCATTTGAGATAAATAACCTTCATTTAGTGGAATCAATACCCATAAAATGGAAGAAATTTCCACTAGAAGGTTATGTTCATCCTTGCATTGATAGACGATCAGAGATTGATCTGGAATATGAAATGTGACTTCCCTTCTTTGGAAATTGATATGAGCTCCGTATAAAGAAAGCCAATCCATGCCAAGAATCACATCGAATTCCACTAAAGGAAGGATCACAAGATTTGCAGGAAGCACTTTCCCACAAACGTCAATTGGAGAAGAATTATAAGCTTTTTATGCGATTGATGTGCCATTAGGTGTTGTCACAGCTAACTCAACATCAAATTGTTGAGGTAATACGGTGATACCCTTAGAAAATTCTTCAGAAATAAAAGAGTGGGTGGATCCAGAATCAAATAAAACATTTTCTACTTTAGAGTGGATGGTAAGTGTACCTTTCACCACTTCGTTATCGTACTCCACATCGCTGATAGAAATTTCATGTGACTTTCCTTTGTCTTTAGCCTTAAGAGTTTGTTGACGTCGACCATCATCATCAACCCTTGGATTTGGGCATTGATTGGCATAATGCCCCATCTCCTTGAACTTAAAACATTGAAGTGTAGTAGGTTCATTATGTGTATCCCTTCCTTTGTTTGCATCATTAGACATCTTCTTCCCATTATCGCGGCATTCAAATGCCCGATGACCTTCCTTTCCACATTTAAAACATTTACTTGTCCCTTTAAGACAACTCCCTCCATGTTTCTTTCCACAATTTGAGCATAAGGGAAAGCTCATCTTCTTTTCAGTGTGCTCTTTAGATTTTCCTTTGAATTCCATTTTCCTCTTCTTATCAAACCCATATGACTGATGGGTTACTCCAATATCCATCTCGACTTTGAGAGCACATCGAACGATTTCCTCGTAGCTATTGAAGTCCCTTATGGCTAACGCCCTTCGAAGACAAGGTTTTAAGCCACTAAAGAATCGATCGATCTTACTCTCAGGTTGGATAATAATACCAGAAGCGTACCTTGAAAGTCTTGTAAAATTTGCTTCATAGGTACCAACAGATTCATCATCCTTTTTCTTTAGTTCAAGAAACTCTTTCTCCATCTTTGTTCGGAGAATACGAGGGAAGTACTTATTTAAAAATAATTTCTTGAACTCATCCCATTATATGGACTCAATTTCATCCCTTTGACTCGTATTCTTAATAAGATTCCACCATTGATCAGCATCTCCTTCCAAACGATACACTGCTAGGATGACTTTATCATGTTCAGAACATTGAAGAACTGAAAATATCTTTTCAGTAGTACTAATCCATTATTCAGCAACTAATGGATCAGTAGACCCGCTGAAAGAAGGTGGACGCTGCCTCATGAAGTATTCAACAGAATGTTGCTCCTTCCTTTGCTCGTTTGGAAGTCCAGCATGATTCATAGCTTGAGAAAGTTGTGTGAGCATGGCTACAAGATTTTTCATTCCAGCTCCCATATCTTTTGGTTGCTGAGGGGGCCAATCATTGCATTGCCCATCTCATTCCGCATTAACACGGTTCCTTCGGGTTCTAGCCATTGACTAAAACCAAGAAGAATAGTGTGAGAAACACTAATTATAATAGGAAAACCACATAATAAAATTTTCACGCTTAAGGTCTTATCCTAGGTTATTCATGGCCATTTCTAAAACACTAAGATTGTGTTCTATGCTTAGACTTATCCTTAGGGTTCTTACTAAGGCTTTCACATCCTAGTTTCCAAAGGTTGACTATACCTTTCCTCTGATACCAAATATAACAACCCATACATTACATACATTATTAATACTTCAAAATTGAAGCACACTTATTACAACATATGAAAAAACCACAAAGGACCGTATAGGTACAGTGTCTTTAGATACTGGGAAACATAAACAACTGGTTCATAAAGAATCAACTTTGCCTCCCACTTATTTCATCATATCTAGGGTCCCTTTTTGGCATATCCTACTTAATAACCTTCTTCCTGACCTGGGGAAAAGAAAAACATACAAAAAAGGGTGAGCTCAAATGCTCAGCAAGGGAAAATAAAGGAAATAAAAATCATATCATATCTTTTTGAAAATCGTAACCTGCAAAAGAGATCATAATATCTTAACATGGAATAAATCATAGAAGTGAAAATGAGAGCCCCATAATCATAACATAAAACTTGAAACTTTGTGGCAGTACACATAATCATGGAAAATCATTTCTTGTTAGTCATGACTCATTGCCAAGACTATCTTAGCGGACAAAGTCCATTTCTGAACCGAGTTCACTCCTCATTTCAGTCCTGTATCACTGAACCAAAATAACCTTCTATTACAGCCATGTCTATCTCATGAGATATAAAACTTTACCCAATGAATTGGAGGGATATATAGGTCTCACCCATCTTATAATGAATCCTTTCTTATGGGTGCCACATAATCATAAATCATACATCATCGCATAACACATGTAACAAAAATGGGATTCTTGAAACATCATGACATCATAAAACAAATCATATAAGGTAAATGACTTCATAAAAATAATTCCCTCACAACATAATCAAATCAATGTAATAATAGGGATAAAAACAGAACCCTATATTATCTTAGATGGAAAATAATTTTGATAAAACATTTGAACTCCATTCTTGAGGAAAATATCCTTTCTACTTCAAAAACACTTTTTTTCTTAATATGTCATACAATTATAAACTAAAATAAGTTGATTAAAAATAAACTTGAAAACTTATAAAGGAAGATTCTTGGAAATAATGTTTTAAAAATCCATTCTTGCCGTATTAGTTAAAAAAACATTCTTCGTACTTTTTTCGGAAAAGTCAAAAAGTACCTCGTACGAAAAACGAAAAAAGATTCCTTTCATATCCTTTACTAAAATCTCACCGAAGGGTAAAATTGGATTTAAACAATTGTAGGTGGATGGAAATAATATTACATATTGAGTAAACATGGATGTGTATGATAAAATACACCCCAGTAAATACCAAAGTATAAACAATATCGGATAAAAATGAGATTGTGATATTTCCCTTACCTTAGGTCCGATTTGCTTTGTACGTGTCCGAAGCTCCTGTATAATGGTTTAAATAATGTTATTGACTTATTCCAGAATCATACATACTGATATTATATCATATATGGTCATATTATTAGCTTCTTATTAGTAATATTTCATTGTTACTTGTTACTCGGGTCTTTATTGCCTTTTGTTCTTATGCGTGTTTTGCCGAATAAATTCTAATTATTCTTTTAAGGTTATAGATACCTTATATCAAGAATGGTATTAGTGTAACATATATAATATTTATTCATTCAATAAATTTATATAATTACTATGTAATGATGATCATGTAGAACGAGTCGCATCACATCGTGGAGACGGTATTCCGTACGTACGTACGAGCGATGATATTGTTCCCATGATCGTGGAATTGTATTTAAGTGTATTTATACTATTTTAGTATCAATATCACTTTATAATAATCATATATAGTTACTCATTACACCATTATACCCATCCTTGTAAGGTGATGGTGGAAAATAGAGTACACCACGGCGTGGAGACAGTATTCTGTACTTACGCACGCGCGGTGATTTCATTTTTCCATAGGATGGATAGACGGTGAATTAGGGTTGTTTCATATTTATAATAACATATCAGTATGTAAGTAATACTGATTTTATTACTTTATCATGAAACAACTAAAGAAGAAGAAGTTTAAGAAGAAAGAAATTGAAAAGATCGGTAATGGATATTACCTCTTCTTTGAAACGCCTCTTTGAATCCTCCACTTAGGGAACTAAGATTGGTCTTTGAAGAAGACCAGGACCTCTAGGATTATTATAGGGAAGTGGAGAAGGGATTTTGGAAGGGTTTGGCCGAGCTTGAGTGCTCAAATTGGTGTGAGGAGGAGGGGGAGGAGGTGCCCTTTTATAAGGGAGGAGAGGGGCACCTTAGGAATACCTCAAAATATTATTTTATATTAAAGTCAAAATCGGTTTATAATGGTTCCAAAGGGTCTTATTTCGAAGGTAAAGTGGGGATGGGTCGAAATCCTATCAACCAATAAGATTTAGACAAGTTTAGGTTATTATTTTAACCTTATCAGTTAGATTTAACTCTAAGTTAAATAATTTAACTTTTACCGTGTCTTTTTGTTTTCTTACACTATATGGTCAATACACTTACTATAACATGCCAAACGAACCCCAAGTTGTTTATTATTAATATATATATCCTTATCTAAGTCATTTGGCCGAACCTTAGATTTTTAGGAATAAATAACAATTAATAATATAATATTTGATTTAAAAACTATTTTGTGTCAATTTTGTCACTATTTTATATATGATTTTTGTGAAAGTCATAACAGAATTATATGTTCGAACCAAGTTGATTAAATCAACACTAATATATCATAGTATCCTAGAAAATTATTGTAATTCATAAAAAGTCTCAAATTACATTTATTTGGGCATTTATAACATCAATTATGTTAACATTTCCTTAAAAGGGTAATTACTGCATCATCGTTGTATCATAAATAAATAAATTTATTTAAAGTCTAAAAATTATAAATAAAAAATAATTAAGTAGGAAATATTTTTAGATTTCTAATTAATATTTATAATCTAATTTATCTTATGTATAAACCCATATTAAAAATGTTTTAGTTATTAAACTTTGATTTTAACTATTTTAACTATTCATTAAATAAAATAATATTAAATGTCATAATCTAATCCAAGTGGACCTAAATGGTCATATTATATTCATAAGGTTGTTTTTGGTCGAATTACACTTATCCAATAGAATTATGACATGTGTTAGGGTAATAGTAATATCATATTTACCCTTAGTTACCCTATTTACTATTAACCACGGTAAAAAAAAGTAAAAAGTTACTATTCACCAAAAAATTATTTTTATCTCATTGAACCACATTTTACTTACTGATATCAACCGTGTCTGTCGGATTTTCGAAATTCCATTCACAGAAGCGGTAAAATTAAGTTTTATGCAAAATTCAGTTTTTAACCTACCACTTAGTGGTTTCACTATTCATCAAAAATTGAAAGTTTTCAGAAAAATACCAAAATTTCACCCTAGGCTAATTTCGGTATTCCGAATCCAAAAATGAAGTCCATTTTGAATGATAAAAATTTCAAAAAAGTGGTTATTACTATTCATAACGGCTATTTTAAATAATATTTTAATAGCATATCGTCGTTTAGTGAAACTCGGTATTGCGTACAACGCAAGCTATCGAGGAAGGTCGTGATTGCGTGTAAAGCAAGTCAAGCAAGTGTTGTGTAGAAAAAGATTCCTTTGATGATTTATATAACATAAAAGTCTCGGGTGTTACACTAAGCGTCTGATATACATGGATAATTAGTGATGTTAAAATCTATAGTCATGTCCTATATCATTATTATTAAATATTATTCAATATTTTATGTTAGGATATTTAATTTTAATGTTAGTGTAATTCCATGGTATTTTTAATAAATATTTTTATTCAATAATTTGATTTCCTCAAAAGCTTTTGTTTCATTCAACACTAACTTTTAGATGAAGCACATGATATTATTAAGCACGACCACTATCGCCTATAAACTAGATTGGTGCGAATATTAATGAATAAATTATAAAAAATACATTGTCAAATAATTTATAAAATTAATTCTATAGTTTTTAAATGATCAGAATTTAAGAAAACAATTATTCTAATACAATGTGATGATTTAAAAAAACATTTTATGTGTGAATTGAATTTTATATGAGTATCATAAATAACACTTAGTGAATTATTGTATTTAAATTCATATATTATTTATTTTATTATATTTTTTAATCATTCAAAAAATATTTTTTCTATGCATAGAATATGAATAAATAAATTTTATGCAAAAAAAAATTAATAAAAATGAGTTTTTGTCATATTTTTTTCACATATAATAAAATTAATTTCCTCCATTTATTGGTATTAAACTAGATAAAATTATTTTTATATTTTCAATCTTGAATTTTACATTTTTTAATTTCTCTCCTATATTCTTGGTCAATTTGAATTTTCACGGTGGTAAAATTTAATACCTCGCTAAAGGGTAAGACAAGATAATCTGGATTAAAAATATGTTATAAGACCATAACTTTTCACCATATTTTTTATTGCATAAAGTTATTTAGAAAAATAGAACCTATGTTTCTATATGGTTTTATTTATTGTATGTTTTCCCACAAACTGGCGTGGATATTTCTAAAATCAATGAACATTTCAAAATGCCACACTTATATTTTTAATAAGTTTAAAATTTTAAATATGGGGTTTACAAGAAGTAATTATAGACTAAAAATATTCTTCCAAAATATATAATATTTTACATCATCATGATGATTTATATATAATTTTAAAAATTAAATAGTTACTGTATATTATTACATAATGATGATAAAGAAATTTTTTAACTAATAGAACAATGAAACAAATAATATTAATAATACTAAATGATAAATAATCTGATATATTAAGGTTATTCATGGATTATCTTGATTATCATGACATGTTGGTTATGAACAAAAAAAGTTTATTTGAATTTTACAAGTTTTTTTGATGTTTTAAAAAGTCATTGTTGTATATAGTATCAAAATTGACAATAAGAATATTTTTTTGGTTTAAAATTTTATTAAATTACATTTAAATTATAAAAACATCTAAAAAAATACAAAGTTATTATGATATGGTGTAAAAATATAAATAGGCCATTATATCCCATTTTATGTATATATGATAAAATTTGAGTCTCTTAAATTAAAAAATGTTTTCAAAGTTAAAACTAAAATTGGTTAACAAATGGTTAATCAAAATGATAATTTTTAAAATAATAAAAAAATAGGATTAAATTCAATTTTGTAATAATATTAAAAACTTATATTATATTTCATTATAATCTATGACTATTTTTGGTATATTGATAGAAATTGAATTTATTATCATTTAATACATTGAGAAATTCCAATGGTTCCCCCACATAAATTAAACAATAGTATCTTCCCTCTCATGTATCTACACCACATAGAGCCTCCTATCTCAACCATCATCTACCAATTTATCTCCTATACCTACCAAGACTCATTCTAGATGTTGATGTCTTTCCAATATACCAACCACAGATCCCTTTATAGGATATCTAAAGGAGAATTTTTTAAGAAGAGTTTATTCCTATGATCGATCACTTTTTTATACTCTTCCTTACTCAGCTAAACATATGATTTTTTCCTAAGAAAATAAATTTTTTATCTTACATATGATTATATGTTATTATAATTATTATAATTTTATTATACACCCTATTTAAAATTATACAGTAATAGAATTTATAGGTCATGCATATATTTGACTTATTGTATCCATGAAGTGATACAATTTGTTTTTAATAATCATATTTTATGGATGGATATAATTAATATATATGATAAATTTTAAATAATAATGAATCAAAAAATGTTAATTATTATTTTCCCTTCATTCATTCCAAAAGTCATAAAATGAAAATATTGTTCATGTGTACATATGGCATACCATCTCAATGAACATTTTTATCAATTTTTCTATTAATAATATCTATGAATAACATTAAAAATTTATATAATTATTATATATTTTGTATATAAAATGATTAAAAATATTGAAATTAGAATATAAAGATTATATGGACTATGACATCCGAATAAAAAATGTATTGGAAATAAAGATGTTATCACCAAAAAATTATTTTAATAACAATTTATTAATAAAATAGTTGCTAAGATGTTTTAAATAAATAATACATTGTATGATAGATTGAATTTTATTTAATAAATTTATAATAATTATATATTTATTATATAGTAGTTCTGAACATGAATGTGAAAATTTAATACTTGTGGTATAGATTTAGTTCACAATCTCATCATTATTCAGGTCTGTTAACATTTTTTATTCCACTAGGGAATATTTCTCTTCTATGTCCATGTTTTCATATGAAATTTAATTTTTTTTATCATTCCCCAGTTTATTTTGAAATTAATCATTACCCATGTCTAGCATTTTACAAACTTCTTTTAATGGAATCTTTTTATCATTTTACAAACAAGTTAATTTGTGACATTTTAAATAAAAATATCAATAGGTTGTTTTCTTAACTTATATGGATTGATGGGGTTTCCATGATTTCATGAAAAATTATTTTTCTTGATTCTTCTATTAAAATCTAATAGTTTTATATTTAAATAATTTGTTTTCCTTTTTAATTTATTGGATATAAAAAATTATTAAAAAATTGAAATTATATTTTCCTAAATAAATACTTCATGTTCTATTTCAAAATCATTTTTCATCTAATAGAAAATTATTTTATATTACCTATGATTTAATAGGGATATGATCTAAGGATACTATGCTTTCTATTTTTTGAAGGGATTATGTTTATTATGGCATGATTTTATATGAATCCCATTACTTTTCCACATGTTATGAAATGACGAAATGTCTATAAAACACCTATAATTCCATGAAATATGATATCTTGAATTATTTATGTTCTTTTAACATATATATAAGGTTTTAATTAGGTAATTGGTGGTACAAATTTATATCTCCAATTAATTATGTAAATATTTATATATCATGAGATAAATAGGGCTATAATGGGTAGTGAACTCGATGCAGTAAGACAAGGATGGAATGAGGAGTGATCCCTGTTCGGTTAGACTTTACTAGAATGGGGAGTGAATCAAGTTCATTACATGAATTTTCCCTCTATGATGGTATTGGATATGTGCCTTGACTAATAATAAAATGAAATTATGTGATAATGTTTATGCCTCAAATTCCAGGTCTTATGATAATATTTTTCACTCACGGATCATGTTCCCTTATTTCCTTGTGATTCATTTCTTATGGACAACAATGATTTATTTCATCATTTCAGAATAAGATCTTTGATAAGCAGGGAATAATTTACAATTGCTGAGTTCATATTATTATAAACTTATGGTAATATTATTATTCTAAAATCATTATTATCTCACTTGTATACCCTTACTAAGAATCTGATATCACCCTTTCTTATATTTATTTTCCTGTAGCTATTATGAATGGTATTAAGTATGATATACCTAAAAATTACCAAGTTATGAGGAAATAAGTGGGACCTGAAGTAGATATTTTTTAAATAATTTCTTTATGATCTATGTTTCAAAATACACTATACCTATAGAGTATTATCATGGATTTTTAATTTTAGGAAATGAATATTCATATAAAAATATTTACATTATATGTTTGAATAATATTTCTTATTATAGTTGGTATCATAGAAATATTTATTTTACCTTTTAGAACCATAGATGATAAATACATAGCATGAACCATTTGTATAATTCTATGTATAGGATACAATTTTAAAATTATGTAATGATCATAAATAATGTAATATTAAAACTATTGTTTTATATATTAATATTTTATAAGAAATTTCCCTTTATTATGTTGTTTTCCCAATGTGATTAATGTCTCTCAAACTATGGTTTTTGGTTTTAGTCAGTGAATGGAACCTAAAACAACCATGATAATGGTGAGTGTAATGGGAAATTTAAATATTTTACATATAATAAACTAAATTTTATTAGAGAAGTAATGAAATATAATGTTTCTATCCTTCCAAAAAATTATCACTCTATGAATCATGTTGGAATTTAGAATGAGAAATAATGGGAACATCATTCTATTGAGTCCCTCATAAGGTAGTTCCCACAAAATTCTGTGTGTATAATTATTCACTAGTGGATTTGTATTGTATTAGTAATACTAAAAATATATTTTTTCTCCATTTTTCTAAATTTGAAAAATCCATGTTTATTATCTATTGTTTGGAATGTGAAGTTGATTAATGGTAGACTATCATCAAGAATATGAGATGGCATGATGAAATCGACATCACAAGATGGAATCAGTTAAACAACATATTTTTTAATAAGTAATTTCCTCATATTAATCATACAAAAAATGGATATGGACTTCCTTGAGTTAATTAAAATGGATGAGGTATATGTTTGAACCTATGAAGAAAACCTTACAAGAGTTATGAGGTATGCTTCAAGATTAATCAACCAACCAGAATTTATAGATTATTGATTCTTAAGTGGATTAAAACCATGTCTCCTAATGGTGTTAGCGATATGTGATTTTTTTATATATGAAGAAATAGTTTAATTTTCCATAAAGATGGAAATATTGGTTGCAGTTATGAATCAATCACATGGGTTCAACAATAAAAGAAACATGGAGTTCAACAGAAAATTTAAAAACCATATATAATATAATATGATATTTACTTTGGGCGATAAATTTGGAAAGATGAATTGGTAAAATAATTCTAAGGGGAAAAGTAAATATTTATTAATGAGAAAAATGGTCATTGATAAATTGACTTCTGATGTTAATGGAAAATGTTTTCTAATGATATGAATATATAGATGGATGCATTGAATCCACCAAATATAATTAAATGATTCATACATAAGGAAAATCATAATTCTACTAATGAACACCAAAATTTTAGAATTAAATATGATGATCTACTTCATCAACCTCTTAAGGATGAATTCAATGAAAAATATCATTTGGTCCCTATTGGTGATGTGGAGTATGAAAATGAAGAGGTGAAATGCTCAATAACCATTAACCCTAAAAATTTTAATGTCTTATTTGATTATGTATACAACCACTCTTACATATATAAAGTTTTTTATATGGTTACCACATATCAACTCAAGAATTTTATGTTGATTTAGGTATTAAATATTTTAACAGAACAACAATTTTATCTCATGTTTATAATTATTCTCTATTTGATGTTTTTGGAAATGTCGTTGCTTCAAATCTTATGTTTTTTCCATTTTATGAATTTGATTTCATTATCGGAATGGATTAGATTTCACTATATGAGGTTTATATTAATTTCCAATGAATTGAAGTAACATTTCATATTGAAAATTATCCTATGATTATATATTGATGGAATGATGAATATGAACATCCTTATAAAATACCTCTATCTTGTGGGAGTTTATTCAATTAAATGACATTTCTCTATCTAATATAGTTGTAGAGAAACTCAAAACTAATGATAAATCTATTGTAAAGGAATTTTATGATGTACTTTTGGATGAATTTATAGGTATTCCACCAAACCATGATGTTTATTTTTCTTTAGTACTCATATCTCGTCTTATTCCCATTTCAACGACTCTTTATTGATTTTACCCAATTGAGTTACATGAACTGATGTAAAAAATATTGGAGAATATCAAAATAGAATTCATCCACCCTAGTGAATCTCATAATAGTTAACCAATTTTTTTTATTTTAGAAAAAATATTGATTCATTCAAATTTTCATTGATTATTGAGAACATAACAAGATTATTACTAAAAACAAGAATCATGTAACCTGCATTTATGAATTATTTTATCAACTACATAGATACTAATACTTTTCCAAGATTGATCATCATTCATGATATCATCAATTTATTGTCATGAATGGATATATACCCAATAATACATTCCACAAAATTTATGGATACTATGAATTTATAGTGAAGACTTTTGGTCTAACAAATTCCCTTTCCATATTTATGAATTTAATGAATATAGTATTTAGATACTATATTGATATTTTTCTGTATTCTTTATATACAATATTCTATAATATTCCATGGTAAATTAATATCACGAATATTAATTGATGATAGTACTAAAGTGTCTATGAAAGGATATATTTTATGAAAATATTCTCAAGTGTTAATTTAGGCTTCATAAAGATTAATTTTTGTGTTACATAATCTCATTAGAGGGTATATCTATAGATCTATCAAATATGGAAGTTATTGAATGTTTTCCTAAACCAAAAATGGTGATTGAAATTCAATTATTTCTTAGTTTGGATAGATATTATCAAAACATTTTGGATATTTATATCAACTATCCAATCAGCAAAACATGTTAACTTCTAAGGGTAAGAAATTAATTTTTATGAATGCATGTGGAGAATATTTTATAAAATTTAATAGAAGGATAGTCAACAACACTATTGTTTCATTCAATTTTAGTTGAAAAAGTTATAAAATCGATAGTGATTCAACTATTAAGGGATTAGGAGTTATTCTAAAAAAATGTCATGGTTACATTATTTATCTCACGGCCCCTAATGGTTCAAGGGAACAATTATCCAACACATGATTTGGAGTTAGCTACGGTAATCATTTCATTAATGATTTGGTGGAATTATATTTATCAATAAATGCATGTAATATATTTGTCAAAATAATTAATCTATATATTCACATAGGAGGAGATGAATATGAATAAAAGAAGATGGTTTGAGATTATTAATATTATTACTACTCATACATTTCCACTATGGTAAAATGAACAAGGTGGAAGATTCATTGAGTTGAAAGGACAGTTCTAACCTCTCTATTATGTGGATAACAAAATATATAATATTTTAAGATATTAAAATATTGGAATAGGAAATATAGATGGGGGAATGTATTTTTATAATGAAATTTTATCCATAAATATAAGTTATGATTAAAAAGGCACATAAGAAATATATTAAGATGAAAATGAAGGCAGAAAGAGATCCTAAGTTAAAAATTGACTGTTTTAGAACAATATGATTCTAGAACCATATATGTGTACCATAAATACCATATTTAATGAATTATATATTGGATAGGGCTCATATTTCATCATTCTATATTGAATATTGAAGAAAAAATATGTATAGTTACATTAAATAGTATTTTGGGTGGGATGGAATGAAATGAGACATACAAAGTATGTTTCATGATGCTTAATAATTCAGTATGATAACAATGAGATATGTAAGTCTAAGGGGTTAATACAACCATTACCCATACAAGAATGGAAATTGGAAAATAGATCCATAGATTTTGTCATTACACTCCCTATAACATCTAAAGAGAATAACAGTATACATGATATAGTCAATCGACTAATACTTTTAAAAAATATCATTGCTAACCAAGATGATTTAAATCTTGATTGTATTCCCAAGATATATATTAATGATATAGTAAGATTTCATGGAGTACCACATTTTTTTATATCAGATCCAGATTTATGGTTTTCAATGATGTTCTAGAGAAATCGGCATCAAACTATGGATATTGAGTTATGTTTTAGTATTTGTTATCATATTCATAAATATTATTAGTTTGAGAGAAAAATTTTAATAGAAAAATACATGTTCGTATCTTAACATATAAATATAAAACAATTTTGTGATCAATGCCATTAATTTATAGGATTGTATTTAACAAAATATTTTTCACTCCTTTATTCACCTAACTCTATATGAATCCCTCTATTATATGATGTGTAAAACTGCAACATGATTAAATAAAGTAGTGTAAAGAAACCTATTAGGACCTGATCTATTTTAGGAAAATTCATATATGGTTTTATCTACTTTGAAACAAAAAATAATATCTAAGATGCTATAAATAAAAATTTCTTGAAATCAATGGAATGATCTAGAGTTTTAGGTGGGTGATAATGTATATTTATGAATATTCCCTCAAAATATACTGATCACATTTGGAGAGATGTTCCTAGTAAGACCTTATAATATATTACATTAGAAATTATTTATTTTATAGTAATTATATTTTATCTATTGGTGCATTAACCAAATCTCTCGCAAGTTCATGATGTGTTCCATGTATCATTACTAAGTTTTAACTTTTGTCACCATTCATAAGTACCCAACTCAGTTTTTATACCATTGGATCAAGCACTTTGTAATTATTAACAACCAGTTGATATTTTAGATCATATAGATAATGTTATATTAAATATAACCTATCTCTTAGTTAATTTTTTGGGGAATTACCAAAAATTTATGGATAATATTTGTGAACCTATGTATTAAATGAAGAAGAGGTATCAAAATTTATTTGTATCAAAGTGAGTAAATTAAGGGGATAAATTCATTTTAATGGGGGTTTAATGAAACACAATAATATTTTAATAAATTATTTCTCTCCAAATATTTTGATTTCATTGATAGCCTTTTCACATGAAAGATAATGTTTTAAATGAAAAATGATATTCTATTAAGAAATAAATTTGTATCTTAGTTATTATTTTGGTTTTAATTATTGAAACTAAATTATGAAACAATTATTTTCTATTCATTTATAAAATGTACCCATTAGTTACCAACTTATTATAATTTAAAAAAATATATTCTAAAACATTTGTGATTATTTTCCGAAAAAAAATTTATGTGTGTAATAAATTTAATTTGAAAATATGAAATTAATCATTGATAATGGATTAAATGAAATGAATATATTATTTACTTGTGAAATTTTTTTAAATAATAAAGAATTATTTTTTTATTCTTTAGATAAGAATAAGTCCATTTATATTCTTAAAACATAGTTTCCATAAAAATATATATTTGTCCCAATTTTTACAATTACATTAAAAATAATTTATTAAATTTATATGTATTAAATTGGATCAGAAATTTAATATTTCAAATCATTTGGTTCAATTTTTTTAATTAATTACCTTTCATTTTTTCACAATGTTGACAGTAAATGTGGTAAATTTTAAAACCTTAGTAATGTGTAAAATGGGTTAATCTAAATTTATTGTAAGGGTTATGTCTATAAATTTTCATCCTAATGATTATTATATTGTGTCAAATTTTACATTACAACATATGGTTAATAATGGAGTTATCTAATAGACACTTGATATTGTGAATTACATAGATATTATTAAAATATATGAAAGTTAAAAAATGTCACACTATTATCTTTGATAAGTATAATATTTTTAATATGGGGTTAAAAAAATATATGATAGAATATAAATATTCAATGGAAATATATATTAATTATATTCAACAATGAAATTTATTTTTATTATTTAAAAATTAAATAATACCTGTAAATTCTTACAGAATTCAGATGTAAAAATTATTAAATTTATAGAAAAATGAAATAAATTATAATATTAATATTAGAAAAAAAATATGATATTTAAGGTGAATCATGAATTCCCAAGATTACCTTGACCTATTAGGTATATAATAAAAACGTATTTCTTGAATTTTAGATGTTTTCATTCTGTCATTAAATGTCAAAATACTGAATAGAATTAAAATAGGCTTTAAGGATTTTTATGGTATCAATATTTTATTATCTTAATTATAAAATAGAAAAAAATATAAATATAAATTGATTATTATTTAGTTAATAATTTCAGAAATTGGACATTTATTGAAAATTAACACAATATTAGAAATACATTATAGCATTTTAATAATAATAAAATTGATATCATAATTAATTTTAAAATATGTTAGATAATGTTTAATCAAAATTATAAGGTTTGAAATAAAACCAAAACTTGTATAAAATATATTGGTTGAACCTATTACAATTTTATCTAATATTATCATCAAGTCCAAGGACATTTAGTGTTATTTTTATAGAAAATTATTATATTTTAATTTAATATTTTGAGAAATTTCAAAAGATCCCCTCTCTTTAATTATAAAAGGGAACCTCCTCGCTCAATTCTTTACTCGACATGGATCATTATAGATCAACCATAATCTACAAATTTATCATCTCTAAATCCCAATACAAGTTTTATATTGTCTTTTTATGCTGATAATACTATCCTTATATCCATTTTGAGGAAATCTAAAGATGTTTTTTGATGAAGTTACAATCTCTCAAACGGATCATTTTCTTCTTATACACTTCCACAACTCCAATAAATATATGTTTTTTATCCTAAAATAATAAAATAAATTTCATTAATATTCTTATATTTTGTTTTAATTTTGAAAACCCAATTATACTAATTCTTCACCATATAATAAGATGTTAATGTATTTCCCATGCGTATGTATGACATATCGTATCCATGTTAGTATACAATTTAATTCTCAATATCTTATTTTACATATGCGTAGTATGATGGGTTTAATAAAAATATATTATATATAATATATAATAATTATTCTCTAAAAATAAAAATAAATTTATCTTTCTTTAACCAAATTAAGAAATAAAAACAAATTTCATGAGTACGATTGACCAACTATATCCAAGAATGGTATATATTGTTTTCCTATAAATACATTCTATGAATGATTATAAATATTTATATAATTATTATAATTATATATATATATATATCATGATTAAATTATTGGAATTTATTATACCAATAACAAATTATTATGTCTATGTCTTCTAAACCGTAATTGGATTGAAAAATAAATTAGTTATCACCAAGAATATTTATTTTAATAACATATTATTAATATAAGGTTGAAAATATTTTATAAATAAATCATACATTATATCATCAAATTATTGTTATTGAATAATTTTATAATAAATAGATATTCAATATTAAGTATGATTGAATGTGAATGAAGAAAGGAATGACTTGATTTACAGGTTTATATAATAATTTTTTCATTATTATATAATTATTACATTTATGACTCCACTGAGGTATATTTATCTTCCATGTACTTTTTTTGTAATAATGTATTAATTTTTTTTATTCTCAAAAAATATTTCAATGTGATTATTAACCTTTTATGACTTTTTACAAAATGGTTTGAAAGGATTTTTTTTATCCTTTTCCAAGAATGTTACATTGAAATTTTTTTGACAAAATATATTGAGGGTATTTTTCCTAACATATATAGAATTATTGTATTTTACCAATTTGATTAATCCATAATTTCATATAACATCCTTTAGAATCTTAAGAAGTTCTTTTGAAATAAAGTACATTCCTTTGTAATTAATGGGCTTTAAAAAATTATTCCTAAATAGAAATGATATATTCATGAATAAGTGTTTCATGTGACCTTTCAAAATAATTTTATATCTAAGAAAACATTATTTTAGGATACATATGCTTTAATAGGGATATGATTCAAGGATAAATTCCTTATTATTTCTCTAGATGTTTTATGTTTAAGATGACATGATTTTTAAAAATACTATTAATTTTATAGGGGTTATGATTTGATTAAATGTTTATAAAGTTGATTTCATTTCATGTGTTGTGATATGTTGAATTATTTATGTTATTTGGGATAACAATAGGTCCGATTTTCATAATATGATTCTTGGCCATTACAACTCACTCAAATGCATTAGGTAAAGGTTTATGTCTCATAATATACATCATGGTGGAAGGGGTAGTGAACTTGGTTTATTATGATAGGGATATTACAGGGAGTGATCCCAGTTCAGAATAATACATTGTCTCCTATGATGGTATTTGAAGTGATTTATTACTGATAAGGAGTTTATTTTATATTCTTATGTGTATTACAAAAATTACATTTCTTATTCAACTATTAATCTCTCTGGATCATGTTCTTTGATTTCTTTATTATTCATGTACTATGAAATGCAATGATAAAATCATAATTCAAGGTCATGATCATTCATAAGTATAGTATATTTTCTAAATGTTTAGTTTATGTTATTTTTCAGTTATTCTCATCTTATTCTTCTAAAATAATTGTATTCTCAATTTTTTTACCCTTTTCAAGCATCTGTGATCATCTATTTTTGTAATTCTTCAATACATGACATGAATAATGTTATTATATTTTATATTACTACAAAGGATTTAATTATAATGAAATAAGTGGTAGAAAATGTATATTTATTATGAACAATGTGTTTATGATTCCATGTTTCCAAATAAACTAGACATATATTATTCTCATGTGGATTTGTTATATAATTCCATAAATATTCATCTAAAAATATGTAATACATTTTTCTGAAAAGTATGGTATGTTATATTAGTGATATTAATTTAATTTATATATTTCTTGGTAAATTGTTTCCAATTTATATATTCTTTAATGGATATAGTCATGGTCTTCTGGCTTATTGAATGTGGGATTAACATGGAACGCATGTCCTATATAATAGTTTGATAAAGGCCCTTATGGGTTAGGTCATGTCAATTTTGTATCTGATAAATGTTTTTAGTCCTTGGAATGGAATTTGGAGTTAGGTGATGAGTTAGTATTTTCTTTAATATGGTTTAATTAATAATTGAAGAACATCTTGAGTGAATTTTTTAGACTATATAGAATAACAATAGCATGGGGTTGTTGACACATTCCAATGAAAGGACTCTGTTAAACTATTCTGGGAATTGAGTATTTGTAAAAAAATTAATAATGTAACCTTATATTGGTTTATGATGTGTATAAAAATTATGATATTTTCATTTTTATGACAATTCGTATTAATAGTAGTGATTTCATATTATGATAATAATATACACCTTCTCATTAATATGTATTCATTATAGTTTAAATAAATACCAATTGCGAGTAACATGAACACAAAAACTACATATTGGAGTGTATATTTTTCATTTGGTATTTTAATTGTATTATATGTACTATCACCTAGATATTTTTTTCATAATCATAGACAAGGGTAGGGATTTTGGTGGCCATTATATCTCAATACATCCATGAGGTTGGGCTATTTTTCTGACCGATCATCACTGAGGTGTAGTTACATTATATTATTAATAGGGATGAGAACATTTATGGTTAAAATATAATTGATAATGAATGGGTAACCTATTCTTTTTAGGGTTTTATGTACTCCCATCAATGATTGGGATTTTGGTTATCCATCAATGAAGTTATGTTATCCCCTAACGACGTAGGTGAATATATTGAGAACAATAGTTAGTTAATCCCCCCAAAACAGGGGTACATGACCACCACTGGTCGAGATAGGTACCCATAATGACAGAGATATGGTTCAAACTTCATTGGTGTTTGGGACTACCGCATGGATAGAAGTAAGGGTCCCCTAACAGTGGATTCAAGTACTCTCATGAATGATACTAATTTTCTTAGAGAGGTGGAAACCCTTAGATATAACTCATTGATATGAGAGAGATTATTAAACAATAAATATTTTTTTCTTTTCATAATAGAAAAGGGTATTGTCTAGATAATACATTTATATTCATGCACCTGTAACGGGATCTTCCATGGTGCTAGGGTTCCCCGTCATCGCCATCATCTCGGTTGGTTGCGGATCTTCTGCACGGTTCTCAGTGAGTTCGCGGATTACGATTCTTGTTATGGTGTCGCCATGATTTGAGATCTAGGTTTCAGTTTCGTTAAAGGTATGGTTTCCTTGGTTTTGAGGGTTTGTGGGATTTATGGCAGTGTCGTCGGTAGTAGCCAACATCAGGCTTCTGCGGCATCGAAGGCTTACAATCTTCGATAGGATCATCTTCTCCTTGGCGGCACGTTGGAGGTCTGTGGTCATGATTATATTTGTTGTGGTATGAGGTTAAAGCTATGTGTCTTCCGTTGGTGATTTGGGTGGATCTTCAGTCATCAAGAGTGGTGTTGGTGATGTGATTTGGTTTAGGTAATTTTTTCCGCAACTTCTTCCAGTGTCGCCCTGTTTGGGTGGTGATGAATTTTCTTCTTTTATTTTGCAATAGGTTGTGGGTAGTTCTGCTTCTGGTTGGTTCATAGGAATTTAACATGTTGGTTACTTGAGATTGATAGATTTGGCTCAGGTTATGGAAGGTATTTAGTTGAGGGATGATGAGCGGCTGCGTTCTATTTGCACCTTTGATGGCAATGAACTCTCTATTGGTCGTGATTTTGGTTCTGGGTTATTCTACGTTGGGTTCTGAGGTTCTGATGTGCTTTTTTGCAAACGATTTTGAAGGTTGTTTTGGTTTTGGTTTGGTGGAAACCTCGGTTTTGCGGCAGCAATGTTTTGGCTGAATGATCTTCATTTTCTGGTTGTGGATTTGCTGCTCACGTTAGTTTTTGGTGTGGTTTTATTGATTGTTTTCAAAGTGTCATTTGGATCACAGTTGTGTTGATATTTCTACGGAGTAGGGTGGGGCATCCGGATGGCCTGAAATTCCTCATTTTGGTTTCTTCGTCGCCCTTTGTGGATGTCCTTTGGGTAATCTCATGTCATTGGACAGTTTGGGAGAACTCCAACTGGTGTCTACCAGTGGGTTTGTGGATTTCGGCTGGTATCGACAGTCGCACAAGGGGTGCGTGAGGAGACTGGTTTTGTGGTATATTTAGCTTTTCTAATGTTTTTTTTTTCTGGTTCATGGTACATCGGCCTTCCCTTGGCAATTTCGGCTCTAGCTATGAAGGTTTGTCAGTTTTATTGCTTGAATGGATTTTCCATCAATTGTGCTTGAATGTCATTTATTGTGAAGGTTGTATTGTTTTAGTAGGTACGTGGGGACTTGAGGAAGTGGTGAAGTGTTGAAATGGTGAATTCATTTATGGTTTCTCACTTTTCCCTCAAAATTGTTTTCATAATAAAAACAATTCAGTCAGTATCCTATTTGTATCTATAATTTAGGGACTAATGATTTTTTTAAGATTAATTCTATGTTTTGAATCCATGGTTGGTTGGGACTAATCATTTTTTATCTTTTAGATCTATATTATTAATCATTATATCAAGAGTTTATTCCATGATCATCTGTAAAAAAATAGATTAAAATTATTATAGAATCTATCTATTTTTTTCTGATTTCATTCATTTTTATATTAGCATACTATTATCATTGATTAGATGTTATGTATTATTTTAGGATGAAATTTAATGTTTTATATGTTTAATGGAGGATATCTAATTTCACGGATGTCGAGTAGGGGTGTCTAGAAATATTATATAAATTTTGATATAAATTTATTTCATTAAATTGAATAACTATTTACCACATGAATTTATTGAGAATCCTAACCTCTGTTGTAAGGTGGGTGCGGTTCAGTTTCTTTAATAGGTGAAGTGAAGAGCATCTATGTACTTGTTAGTGAATCTTTGACTATTATAGGAGGATGTTATATATGGATATTTCCATTATTATTCATATTCATTTATCATAAAAAATTACATGAGATATGATCATACCTATACTAAATGATTCTATTGATGTTTGAAACTAAATAAGTAATCATTTATCACCATTATATGGAAACCTAGTCACAAAGTGAGGTAGTTAAATGTTGAAATTATTTTCATTATCATAAGAAGTGTGAAAATGGTTGTTCACAGTGGAGGGTGAAATTTAATATTTTTTATCTTTCTTATTTACGAAATCATAGAGAATATCCTTGATATATTGTATGTAATTATGTTTTTCAGTTCCCTAGATTGTGGTCATGGTTTCTTGAGCTTTTTCATATGTTATACTAGCATTTTGAGGTGAAAAATTGAGTTTATCAAAATATCATAGTATCATCCAATTTATATTATGTTGTAATTAGTAATTTATAAGATGTTATCAAATTTTATATCTATTTTAAGAGGTTGACATGTTTCATTATATTCTAATCAGTAGTTTCTATTGGGATAGAAAATGGTCCAAATGAACACCTATAAAAGTATATGGTAATATTCATATGGTAAATAGTGTAAAAGTGTTGTCCATGTAGATTTTTTGAAAATATTGATAGTATAAGATATATGTAATTATAGGGTTGTGAGAAAGTATTATTAAAATGAAAAACTATTTAAATGGTTAACCAAATAGGTGGAAATTATCTTGAATTTCATTACATTTAATCTCAAGTGGAAGTCGTATTAGTTATACATAAACAGTGGGGATTTGGACACTTACTACTAAATACAACGTTGTAAACAAAACATTTCAATTTGATGGTGATGGTTAGGTTTTTTTTACGATGGATGAATTATACATGGGATGGGTATTGGGTGTTTGGCCTATGGTATGGCTAATAATAAATGAGATTAAGTATTGTTCAAATCATTTCTATTATGTGAGCCTAAGATTATTTTTTTCAAATGAAATATATGTCTAAATGAATGAAATATAATGTTGAAAACATTTTTTATTTTCAAGTCCCATGGGGTATTAAATCATTTTAGATCTATTGGTATTTAATAATAAACCCTAAAGATATGTCATAATATTATATTTGAATGGTTTATGAGGTTATTGGTTGTTAGATCTATAATTTGTTTCATGGATTATAATTTTAAGGGTGGGAATAATGTAAAAACCTATGTTTTTCCTAATAATGACTTAACTCAATCATTTGGGTTTTTTCCCATTCCAATACATTAATAGATTAATGCATATAATTGAATGTTAAATTATTCTTCTTATAGTATGTATTGGGAATGGTCAGAATTTAAATAATGTTTCATTACATTTATATTTATTTGAATTAATGGAAGTGATTTCAATTTCATGTTGATAATAACTCCTCTTTCAATTTTTAGGACATTTAATAATTTCAGTGGATTTATTTGGATCAAATCTTATTATATAAGTCATTTGATTTTTTATGTAATAGGTTATATTTTTTCTAAATCATTGTGTTAAATATATTTTTATAAATTGGAGAGCATAAGGGAAAATTTAAATTAGTAAATGATATAAAATAATGTTTTCTAGGGGTTATGATGATTTTAATGAATTTTGTTTCCCTATGAATTATGTATTAAAAACATGTATGAAAAATTAATTTTATGGAGTTATTTATTTATTTCTTTATTTATTTATAACCTATATGAGAAATCATATGAGAAATATCTGTAAGCCTTATTAAGGGATCCATATGAGAAATCCTTCACCGTAGTTTTTCTATTATTAAGGGATTTTAACTTGAGGAAACCTAATTTATGAATGGGTGTTGGAAACTAGTTTAGCCCCAATTTTAGGTCATAAATTTACATAAAATATCTTAAGTTTTATATATTAGGTTTTTAAAAATCACTTCATAGAGGTATTTGTGGTCACTGCAAGTGAGAGGACATCAATTTTTTGTTTTTTATTTATCCTCCATATGTATTTGAATTTTTTTATTTCATTTTTGGTGTATAATTCTTTGAAATTAAAAATTAGTGTAATTAATATGTACAACATTAATTTTTACATGAACATTTCATTTAAAATTGAACTAGGGAAGAAATTTGGGTGGCCAAACTAATTTTGACCATCTGCCTTATCTCCCAACATCATTACCTGCAATCGGTGTGGATCAATTGTGGTGAGCCTGGGGCTAGAAGTGGTTTGAAATTTGGTGTCCAGATGACTATAACCACTAATAATACCCACTATCTCCCTCTTACCCCCTTTCTACCTTGGGGTGTTGATTTTTTTTACATAGAATACCAGTAGCCTTCAAAATAATTAGTAGTGACGGAGACTCCGGCATTCGATTCTATCATCAAAAAAGCTAGAGATTTTGGTCTCATGGATATAGTGGATTCAGAATTTGGTTGAGTTCATAGAGATTTGGAATATAGTGAAGAAATAGAAATGAGAATGAGATATTTTCGATATGGTGATAGAGGAATGTATGAGAGATGAGTGACAAAATGAAGAAATGAAGCTTTTGTGATGGTGGGGCATGGAAACTTGTTTTCATGAAATATAGTAATTAGTGTTTTTGAAAGTGTTAGTGTATAAGGTCATAGAGATGGATCCATTGGTGTTTTTATTGACAAGGGTCAGATAGATATCCTCCAAACATATGGTGGGAAGTTAGGGAGGTCACCAGTTTGATATACCACCAAAGGCCTAACCCCAGTTGGTCCAATATAGCATAATAGGTCAAATGGAGCAAGAATTACTCACAAAAAGGATTATATAGAAGTGGGGAATATATTGATGACAATATATGGGTTGTGTTAAACTAAATTGACCATGGGTGGTAGATACCCAGTGCCACATGGTCTAGGTTGAACGTGGGGAATCTTCATAGGTTGGCCACTTAACGTAGGCTTGACATCTCAAAATGGAAGGTTTCATACATGGCTCACATCCAACCAATCCTTACATGGAGGGAAGATGAACCACATTTTGTGGCTAATGTGTGCATTGATCACCATGAATGGTTGGCACCATAAACCTACCTATATCCCTATGACATCTCATAGTGTTATTCAGGGTTACCACATAGCCCAATGAATCGGCTTTTAATGGGTTTTCAAACCATTTATTCTGATGTTATAATCAAAAAAAATCAATGGTCAATTTTACAAAATTTTACATTTATATATAAATAATGTGGTCTTCTTGACTACTCAACGTCATTTTTGAGGTATTTTGGAATTTTGAGTCTTTAGATATTATGAGATCCAATAACACATACTATGGAAACCTCTATGTCATCAAATCAACTAATTTTCTTAGTTTAATTTCAAAATGAAAATTGATATTTTATTTATATTCATAGATTTATTGGTTGTTGAAAAATGGGTCATATATGTGTATGAATTCGTGATATTGTTTTAGGGATTCCATATAGGGAAATGAAAGTTATAAGTCATTGGGTAGATTGAATTGTATGATTTTATATATATGTACACATTTTTTGGGTGAGATTCATGGATATATACCTAATAAAGAATATGAATGGTTTGGTATCAATTCCTTCGGTTCTCCAGTATTATTGGTCTTATCATGATTTTAAAATTGTATGAAACAATTTCTAACCAGCATTGTAATGTGAATATAATAAGAGGGAAAGAGAAAAACAGTTTCTAGGAGAATTATATGATTTATCTGTTTCATAAATAAGAATATTTTAGAAACCATGTGGTGGATTGTTATAAGAAATAGGTAGTAATTACTCCCTAATTCAGTTTATTATTAGGGAGGTGGGTGTTCTATATATTGTGATGGTGTTGACACATCATTGATGACTATGGAATGACTTTTCAATGATATGAATGGATTTCAATGAGTCCATGACTGTTAAAAAATTAATAACGAATTCTATTCTATAAAAATATTTTTGGAATGGTAACTCCCTTGAAGGACTAGCCACCCATATCATTGGTCAGTTCTATAATAACTAAATTACATCTCCTTATATAGGTGGGTGCCTTCAACTATTGTCAATCATTTGATCTGTGATTCTTGTGAAAGTATTTTTTATTCGTTCTAGGTGCCTATAGTTTTATTATATAATTAATTATTCACAAGTCCCATAGTTTCATTGACCCTATTATAAAGAGATATGTGATCTTTGTGAGGATATCATAGCTTTATGATCATTGATATTACATGTGTCAGTCATAATTTATCAATTTTATTAATGGTGGTGTTGGGATTTAGGTATAAGGATTTATCATTGGTTGGGTTTTATTATTTAATTTTATTATCATTTGTATGTAGGTAACTATAGTCATTCCATGAGGAATGGTTTTTGGATCTTGGGTTCTCATTTTTTTAGGTAATAATATTATTTTGTTGGGTAGTCTCTCATATGAGTTTTCTTCTAGAAAAATTGGTAAGTAAATTTATGATGTATCCTTATATTTTCCAATAATATTGTACCATTATTTGGTGAGAGTTATGTATTAATCAAGAATTTATTAATTTTGTGGACATATTTTGTGAAATTTTGTACTCACCCCTACATGGGAACATTTTCCCACTCATGGTTCGTTCCATGTAACCAATACATAGTATGGGGATGATTATTGAGACTAAGGAGTTTGTACAGAGAGTGTATATATGTCATTGATATGATTTGGTGAATACACTATCATGACCCCTATTGATGATAACGTTCTTAAGAATTCACTGATGGTTGTATTATCCTCAAAATTTTCCTTTTCTATTTTTCCAAGCACTGGGAGTTAAATAATGTGATATTCATGGGTGTTTAGAGACATTATAATTTATATAAATGTAATTTTTTTGGATTATTTGATCTTATGTCATGTTTTAAAGTTGTTTGATTCATTATATTTTCAAGATATTTAGTTCAAGATATTTATTTTTATATTTCCTTCAATTCAATTATTCTTTATTGGCACTAGTTTTGAGCACATTTATGATTTGAATTGGGATTGGGGTGGCACACACATTATACACTACATAAAAAATTCACTAGTGTGTTTGGTTATGTCCTAACCCAATATTTAAATAGTTTAGTGGATCGACCAAATAGTTTAAATATTATTCACTATCAATCCAAATTTAGTGGTATAGACTCTATATTGAACAAATATCGATATTAAATGTAGAGAATATTCTATGTATGCGATGTGGATATGGCATGGTTGTTATAGTGTATGGGTGATAGGAAATAATCTATTATATATGTGGATTATAACTAGCGAGGGATTGATTGTGAAGGTGGGGAATGTCAAATTATTATAGTTTCAATTATAATGTACCAAAATTATTTTTTAGTGATTATTTTCATGTGATTGGGGATAAAATAATTCGAATCACTAGACTTATAAATAAATATGTTAAAGCTTATGAAATAAAATAGGCTTGCATATAGTACCTCATAAATTACTTGGATAAGGTAATTCATTAGTATAAGTCTAACCTACTTTACCTATGTATGGTTTTGGTTAGTGATCATGTGAATATATATTTTCATTTTACAACTATGATTTTTATATACGCATGATATCTACAAGGTTACTTGTACATTTTGGATCTCCTTTGGATAATGTGGATATAAGTAGAGATATTAAATTTTTAGAGTTATTGTGAAGTATTTAATCAATAATGGTAGTTAATATTAATATATTACAGATTGGGGGATCATCCTTGTACCATAATGTTATATGGGATGTCTATTTTTCTCAAATTGTTAACATTTAAAGAATTTTTTCGAACATTTATAATTGCATCTATTATTGGAAGAATTTTGTGGATAATTATTTGATATTTATAGTTGATTCACACGTATAATAGGGTGTTGAAAAATCATATTTGTATTCTGAATACAGCACATAGGATGGACAAGGTCATCATAGTTGAGGGGTGCCTTAGTTGGTTCAATTACTAATTTCTAATTCACATTTTCGAAAAAAAAATTATTTTTTAAAAAATATTTTTGTAAATATCCATTTGGACAGTTTTTGGATAATTTTGAAATTAAAATAATGCAATGAAAAACTGAAATCGAAATGTAGATCAACAATGAATAATGTAAGGGAAGAAATTACTTAGTCTAGGGTTTGATAACACATGTTCATTCATTATTTATTTATTACATAAATTCAATTGGATAATTAATATTAGGAAATAATTATTGAATTACATTCTATAGTTTATTGAGTGTGACATTTTTTTAGGTCTTAAGATTATTGATCCTCACATTGTCCAATAGTCAAATAGGATAACACCTCAACTGAGAATTCAATTCCTATAATCCTCGGCTCCACTATATATCATTTCATCTCTTCTGGAATCCCAACTCCATTGTTTGAAGGGTTTTCCAAAGAGTAGGTAGGGAATAATAATTAATCAAATAAGATAAAATAATTTTGAAATTATGTTGTTGTGGATGAATGTTGTACCCATGCAGTACTCAAGTATCCACTAAAAATAGATTAATGACATGTTGAATTGAATCATAATAACAAATAACGTCGTGAAACCTCACTTATGGAGAAGCATCAGGTTATTCACATTCCATTGTAATGATAATTGTGATCATGATGTAATGAAAAAAGAGATAGAATTAAATCATTGTTTGATGAAATAGAAAGATTAAAAAATAAAAGTAAACACTTTAATAAAAAAATGATTGCACGTTACATGGGAATATAAAACAAATATAATAGAAAAGAAAAAAGAAATACTAAAACATGGTTCTTGTCCCATGATTCCCTATCTACTAAAAAATTTCAACTCTATCCTTGGAATCCTATTTAAAGGAATTTATGTGGTTTTAGGGTGTAATAACATACTTTTAATGACTTAGAGGTCATAATGGGTCTTCAATGGTTGAAATTTCATATTTATAATAACCATTTAATGGTATATGCGTGTTACCCCATAAAATGATTAATTTGGAACATGTGTATTCATGAACATTGTTATAAATTATGTTATACTTTTTTAATAAAAATTAACATTGATTGAATATATATATAGGATTTAATGAAACGAATACTGAGCATCTTTTTTTCGGCCATGAAATCAAGAAATAGTCCTCCAATATATAGAATCCAATGTACTAATTAATGAGTGAAAAACATCACAAAATTAATTTCATTAACGATTATATGTGTCCCATTTCAAATAAATTTGGAATCACATAAATTAGGTGTGTGTATCCTTAGTTATTCTTTAGTTACGTATTTTGAGTCCATAAAGTCTCCCCAGAAAAATTCTAAACATGCTTGATTTTTTTCTCCCTCTAAAAGTTCAAATCAGCTCTTGTTTTAGAAATAAATTTTTGAAGCCCATATATCAATGATTCCTAAAAAATATCATAAATTAGAATAATAATTTAAGTTTTATTCCAAAAATACCCTTGTGATTAAATTCTATTAAAATTCTAAAATTATGAATTTATAACTTTTTATCCAAAAACAAACCAAAAATAATGAAAATCATCCAAATAACCATAAATTAAAAAAATAAGATCATTTAAATATGTTAAATACATATTAAAAATTTTTAAAATATTATCTCTACTAATTACACCACACATAAACAATGATTATTCCCAACTATAAAATATGAACATAGAATTTAAAGGGCTCAATTGATACAAATATTACAATTCCAATGTAATAAAATAAATAAAAATTTCCCTCTCAATTAATTTTTTCAAAAATACACATAATATATCAATTCCATTTTTCTTTTTAAATAAAAATAATAAACTCTTTATTTTATATTTACCCTTTGAGAAATAATGAACTTCTCTTTTCATCCATTCAAGCTCCTCAAATAATTATTATTAAATATGCTAAGTCCGTATTTACCTCACTTGAATCATTTTCTCACATCTCATGATACATTTCAGTTGTGGTTATTTACATAACATGAGAACGTTATCCTTATCCATATTCATGTAGTGTAACTACATTCATTACATTTTTTGGATAAAAGTCACAAAAAATCATGAGTGTATTCATTAAATGTTCAAAAGTCTATGAGGATGAAGGTTGGTAGGAATTGATTTTTCAAAATTAATGCACAATGATGAGTTTTATCTCTAATTTAAATTTATTATATGAAAAATAAATGTGAAATTTAATTATCCCCTTCAATGTAGAATCCCACATTTCCCAAAAAATCAATGATACTGTCATTAATGATGAATTCCCAATGAATGATGTACACCTTCTTGGTTTTTTGTCTACCTTTGTTTAAGTATCTTTTGTTTCTTTTTGATATTTTTCAAAATATATGTTTTGAATAAAATTCAAAACCACCACATATCTACATGCGATAAAAATCATCGGTCTAGTGATGGTGATTTTTTAAATTTTTATGTCACAGGACATTACTTTTTTAATTTCTATTTTTGTTTTCAATAAGGGAAACCCATTAAGATCATTAAATGATTAAAAAAATTCATTATTACCACAATAACACACCCACACTTTATCTATAAATTTAATTTCATCCCTTCTATCATGACTCACTTTCCCCCCACACATTGGCATTAAAATATCATGAAAAATACCATGATTAGGGTAGGAATGGATAAAAATGTATTTAAACATGCATCATCCAAATAAATCTCATTCTTGATTCTATGGGATAAATAATGATTAATGTAATGATGTTATTTTAAGTATAATGGTATATAAAAAGTGAAATCATTCTTTTTAAATGTGTTTTTGTACATTCATTGATTTGATAATCATAAATTCATGTTCTAATAGGTGTCATGTCCCAAGATCACTCATGAAATATGATCAAGAATAATATATGGAGTAATTTTTCTATAAAAACTCACACAAATGGGAATTATAACATTATAAAATCATTGAATTCTTGATTAATAAGAATTCATAAATATAGATGAATTTCAAAATTTTAGATGAATTTCCTAATTTCTAATAATGATTAATATGAGGTAAATTTATTTTACAAGAATCAATTAATTTACTTAAAACAATAGTACTCTTTTTAATAACCATGCTTCACATTAATAATTCAATTATTCATTTTACTCATTCAATCTCATTGTATTTTAAATATAAAACATTGAATCAAATGATTAATAAGAAACAAATGAATCTTATATTATAAAAGTTAATCAGTATTCAAGTGTGGGCATGAAATTTAAACATTAAATATGAAAAAATGTTCTTGGAAAAAATGTATAGAGTTTAAAAGATACAAATAAAATGTTAACTCCCATTTTTAATTAATCTTATGTCCACTTACTCCAATGTTTGGGGATTCTATATTTTATCATGATACTATAAAATAAAATTAATCAATTAATCACAATGATCATGTAATTTAATGTAAAAATTAAAATCAGGAGTGGGACACATTATGGAATAATCCAAAAAAAGGAAATTGAAATTTAAAATCTTATAAACCATGTAATGAAAAATATTATTACGATTCTTAATGAGGGAACATAATATTTACATCCACTTGATGGAACTTTGAGATATTATCCAATGTATGATGTTGGTTAAAGCTACAAGGATTATAAGGACCACATGTGGTTCATTCAAGATTGAAATTAATTGTTATTATTTTGGATAATTCCATATATAGAGTACACCAGATACTCCCCCTTTGTAAGGTGATAAATATTGAATGGAGGGTGTAGGATGTTGTTTGGGACCACCTCCCCCCTTCATTTCTATTTGATAAAAATTTTATTTCTCTTATTTTCCTCACTCTTTTGAATATTAAATGTCTTTGGGGATCTCTATATTTTACTCAACATGTGAAATTTATTTTTCATTATCATCCTATAGGATATAATAAGAGTCATATAATTCTAAAAATTCAATATAGTCGGTATTAATAGTAAATTTAGATTATATAATATTAAAATAGATTTAGTTTAAGAATATATCATCTCCCTATGTTTCTTCAACTTGAATCTCTACTTCGATGGAATGTTACACTTGGAGTAGTTCATCAATGGAGGGAGGTACGTAGGAAGGATCCTCCATTTTGTTTTTGGCCTGAATTTCCTGTATTTCCTCAATGAAATTTGGAAATACCCAATTCATTATTAGCGTGGATATTTTGGAAAATTAATTCAAAGTTCATCTATTATTAGCTTTAATCGTTGTGGTGAGATCCATGTATCATATCCTCTGAAACTATTTGAACATTATCATAATAGAATCAACCCTTCATTGGAGTTCCTCCTCAGCATAATCTATTTCATATAATTTCACCTATGACTAGTATTCCCAAGCATAAAAATTTTATTTTGAATACATCATGGAAAAATGGTTTATGGGTTTTTAATATTGAAAAATTGAAAAAACAAAAAAGGTGTGAATTTCATAAAATTGATTGAAATAACTATTATTCTCTCCAGAAACGGTTCCAATTTTTATACATTTCTATCATAAGTACTGGAAAAAGAATATTTATATTCATAATGTAAGGAAGAGGCTGGCCAGGGTTGTTTCACTTGATAAGTGTCATAGTCATTTGAGTCTGTAATTTCTAATTCGCATATTCTATATTTTTTTCTCTTATTTTTATATTATTTCTGAAAATATCATTTTAGGGGGTGTTTTGTAAACTCATTAAATTAAAATAATGAAATGAAAAATATAAATATAAATGTATATTAATAAATAATGAAATAAGATAAGAAAGGCATTGGTCTAGGGTCTGATAACATGAGTCCATTCAATATTTATTATTTTTTTACATTGAAATTTTTAATTCATTTGATGAATCCTCCTTAATGAATTTATTTCCTTTGATTTATTATGTATGATATTTGGGTATGTTATCAGCATACCAATATCCAACAACACTAATAGTTAAATATGAAAACAACTCAATAGATAATGCATTTCCTAAAATACCCATCTCTATTGTATGTCATTTCATCTCATCAGGAAACCCAAACTCAACCCTATAAATGGTTTTCTTGAGAGAAGATAGGAAAAAAGAATAAATCATTGAAATTGACAATAATAGTTTGTGATTACATGGTGGTTGACCGTCACACCTATGAAATACTCATTCATCCACCACAACTAGATTTAAAACATGTTGAATTGAATAACAATAACAAATAACGTCATGAAACATCTCCCATTGAAACACCACCAGGTAGTCAAATTACACAGAAATTTGAATAGAGATCATAATGGAAGAGAGTGAATGATTTTATGGTCAAAATAAAATGAGATATGTAATAATAAATTAAAATACTATAATAATAATATGAAATTCACATTATATGGGAGAATAAATCTAAAATAAAATAAAAAAATCCTAAATCAAGGCTTTCATCCCAAGATTCCCTCTTCAATTAATATATTTCCAATCCACTAATTTCCCTTTATTTATAGGCATGTAATAGGTTTTTGGGTGTCAATAGGACCATAAATGACTTAGGGGTTATAATGCGTCTTTAACATTTGAAATTTAAGTTTTTGGAAATTCCTTATAACATATAAGAATGTTCCACCCCTAAAATTGATGAATTTGGGAGGTGTGTGTTCATTATAGTTGTTCAAAAATATTTTTTAAATTGATCATCAAACATTCACAATAATTGGATGAATCTAGTGGATGTTATGGAATAAATACCGAGTTTGAATATTTCTAGCTAGTAATTAAACATGTCTCCCTCAAATTTATAACGTCAAATGGATAAATGGAGTAAGAAACGAATAAATGATAATTCCAGAGAAAAATATATGATTACTATTTCTAATACATTTTGAATCCCCTAATTTGGACTTTTTTATCCCTAGTTATGGTATACATATAGAGGTGGGTTTCATACTATCTTCCAGAACAATTTTACAAATTGATTCATTTTTCGGGGCATCTAGATTTTCGAATAAGAACTTTTTATAGAATTAAAAGTGTCATCCTATAAATCATGGAATGGTATAAAAATCACAAAAATTGGAATTATATAGTAAAGTTTATTCCCAATATGTCTTTTTGATTACAATCATTTAAAATTACAAAATTACTCATTATTCATATTTTTAACCAAAATACACAAAAAATAAAAAATTAATAAAAATAAACTCAAATTTAAAATTTAAGAGGATTTAAAAATTTAAATAGTTATTAAAACTAAGTAAAATGTTTGCATTATCAATTCACCCACACATAAACCAAGGTTTTCCTCAAGAATGAAATCTCAACATGAAATTCAGAGGGCTCCAATGTAACAAATATTCAAATTCTAATGATATAAAATCAAATAATATTCAATGTAAAATAAAATTAAAAAATATCCTCATAAAATTATAATTCAATTTTTCAATTTTAAAATAAAACATAAACACCTGTGTTTTAATTTTCTTAATGAAAAGTTACAAAAGTTATCCATTAATTCATTTAATCTCCACAATTAATTATTATTAAAAATAAAAACTCATGAATTACCTCAAATTAAAATTTTATCTCATATCATAGGATAAATTTCAGGTGGAGTCACGCTCATATCATTAGAATATGGTCTATATCCATATTCGGGTAAATTAACTACGTTTTCCAATGTGTAAATACAAAATTCATATACAATCATGTAGGCTTTCATTAAAGGTTCATATTAATTTGATACTTAAGGTTGGTAGGAATGTATGATGGAAATTTAAGGATCTTATGGGAGGTTTATCTCATAAGTAAAATTCTTGATATCAAAAAAATGTCTAATGAAATTATAACCTTCAATGTGGATAATACCATTTCCCCAAAACAGAACAAAAAGGTCATGAATAATGAAATCATAATGAATATTGTGCTCATTCTTGAATATTTATATACCTTTTTCCTTGATTAGAAAAATGTATAGTTTTTTATTTGTTTTACTTTTTTGAAATATATTCTTCGAATAACCCTCACAACAACATCCTAATATAATGTGATAAAAATTATCAGTCCATTGATGGTGATTTTTTATTCATCTAAGTCACAACAGATTCAATTTTTTTATGAAGGGTGAATATCTTAGTAAATTTAATGAGTCAAAACCCATTTTTTATTCTCACAATTGCACCAACCTTTAAAATATCATAAAAAATACCAATAATATGGTAGGAATGGCCAAAAATGGCTTGAAACATGGCTCATCCACATAAAGGTAATTCTTGGTCTTCAAGGGCTAATGTTGGATTTAAGTTGAGGTGGTTTTTTATGGATAAGTAGTCTATATAATGTTGATGCAATCATTTTAAATTTTTTATTGTATTTTAGTAGCTATAAGAAGTTCAAATTCATTTTCTAGTATGTGACATGTCCAAAGATCACACAAAAAATATACTCAAGAATAAAATATGACGTACATGGTCTAAAAATCTTCTCAAGAAAGGAAATTGTAAAATTTGAAAAACAATTAAAGGAATTATTAATAATAAAAAATCAATTCAAATGAATTTTGAAAATTCAATGATTGAAAAATGATTTAGAAATTTCATTTACAAAATAATTTAATATCATTAAATCACAAGTCCTCATTTTAATTTTCATTCATTACATTAATAATTAAATTCTCATTATTACTCGTTAAATTTAATTATCTTAGAAATTTAAAACATGGAATCCAAAAATTATTTTTAAACTAAGGACTCCAATATAATCCCTCTGAATAACAATTCAAGTGTGCTCATGGAATTTCAACTAAAATGATAAAAACATATTTTGGAACCAAAATTTATGGATTGTAAAATATAAATATAAAAAGTTAACTCACTTTTGAAATAATGTTTCAGTCCTCTTCCTAAAATGCTTGGGAATTCATTCTGTAATCCCAATCATATTAAATAAAATTACATTATTATTCATTATGATATTGGGTGTAATATAAAAATTAAATGAGGGAGTTTTCCACATTCCTAGAAATAATTTAAAGATAAATATTGGTATGATCCCCTTAGTAGACACTAAAATTTCCCAACATTCATGTGAAATTTAAAATTGGAATCAAAAGTCTGATGGTGGTTGAGGATTTATGGATTTGAACCATCACATGTTATTTCTTTATAGCTTTCACTTGTTTGTTCTTTTTTTTGGGAAAATTACATATATAGTGTTCACCATATCCTCCCGCTTCGCATTGTGGTATAGCTTCCATGGCAGGGTAGGTTGAATCATGGAATTAAATCATCTTTCATTTATACTTTTGAAACTTTCTCATTGTCTTCATGTAATCCATATAGTGAGTATTAAATGGATTCTGGGTGATCTAGGTGTTCCTCAATAGATGAAATTTCATTTTCCTCATCATTCTCTAGGACATAATATGTGTCTTATGATTCTGAAAATTCAAAATCATTGTGAGTAAAACTCAAATTAGTTTCTATAAAATTATATAAGTTTTAGATTAATAATGTATCATCTCCTTGAGTTGGTTCAGCTAGAATACCTTCATCGATGTAAATATCATCTTATATTTTATTATTTATTGATGGAGGTATGTATTAAAAATCATCCATTTTGGGGTTAGACTCAACTTCTCGGATTTCCTAAGTAAAATTGGGGAAAACCATGGGAAATTCCTTAATGGCCTCAAACTTATGAATTTTTGTTCGGAGTTCATCGATATTTATCATCAAACAATGTGGTGAGATCCATTTTTGTTGTACTCTTTTTACCTATATGAACATTATCATAATGTAATTATCCCTTCGTTAGAGTTACTCTTCATTATAATATATTTATTATTCATTCACCTATGAGTAATCTTCAAATGCATAATAATTTTATTTTCAATACATCATGGAAAATGGGGGTTTTATGGGGATTTAATATATAAAACAAAAAAAATGAAAAAATATATGAATTTAAAAAAAACTGATCAAAATAACATTTTATCTCCCCAAAACATTAGCAATTTTGATGCATGCCTCTCGTATGGTTTTGAAAATGTAAATTTTTATTAATAATTTAGAATAGTGATTTAACATGGTCATATAATTTGAGGAGTGTCACAGTGAGTTCAACCACTAATATAACATTCATATATTCTAATTATTTTTATTTTATATTGATATTTTTATGAAAATATCTATTGGGGGGTTAGAAAATAATTGAACTAAAATAAATCAATGAAAATTTTAAATCTAAATACTGATTAATATAGAATGAATGAAGTGTGTATTGGTCACAGTCTAGAGATTGATAACATGGGTTCATTCATTATATATCTATTGTTTTAAATTAATTTTACATATAATTTTATGAAAGCTAATTAATTAATTATTTTACATAGATTTATTTAGTTTAACAATTTCACATGAATTCATTATACCAAACCCCACATCCACTAATAATTAAATTGGATAACAACTCAACTGATAATTAATTTCCTAAAAGATCCAGCTCTACCTTATGTCTTTTCATAGACTAAGACAACCCCAAATCCACCGTATGAAGGGTTCAACCGATATAATAGAGGGAAATATTAATCAATGAAAAGGAATGAAATTATAAATTATTGAATGGTGTAAGACCACTGCACCCATCTAATACTCATTCATTTACAAAAAATGGATTTAAATCATGTTTAACTTATTCACAATAACAAAGAACACTGTGAAACCTCCCCTAGGTCCATGCCTTAGGATAGTCAAATAATATTGAAAAGTTAATATGTATAATTATAGAAATAATGAATAGAGAGAATGATATTATGGTTATAATATAAAGATATATGGAATAATAAAAGGAAACTCTTTCATTAAAATATGACTGAACATTACATGGGAAAATAAAACTAAAAGAAAATAAATGAAAGAAGAAATCCTAAAATAAGGTTTTCATACCAAGATTCCTGCTCTAATAAATATCATTTCACATACCACATGGAATAATATTTATAATAATTTAAGGGGTTTTAGGGTGTCATAATTAACTATTAAGTAATTATGGGTCATAATGGGTTTCTGACAATTAAAATTTCGATTTTCGAATATTACTTCAAAATAATCCTCACATTACACCCATAAAATGGATGAATTGGTGATATGTTTATTTGTTAATGATAATGTTTTTTTATTATTAATCAATATTAACAATTTATTTGATTAGTCTAGAGAGAATTATTGAAATTTTATTGTTCATTTCTTTTTCTGGATGAGATTTCTAGAAATCATCTTCTAATGTATAATGCCACGTTACCCCATTATGGGTTGATAAACTTCCAAAATATTCATTGAAGAAACTAGTATATGTTCCCCCATTAAATAAATTTGTAATCACCTAAATTGTTGGTTTGTATCCTAAGTTTTTCTTTAGTTACAGAATTGGGATCCACAATGTCCACCTGAACAATTTTACAACATTATTGATTTTTTCAGGCCTCGATATGCTCAAATAATAATTTATTATAAAATAAAAATTTGAATCCCATAAATCCAGGAATCCTAAAAATACAATTACTAATATTATATTAATATTTAACATAATATTACCAAAATAAACTTCTATCAAAAATATCTTAACATTATAGAATTATGCATATTCAAATTTTAGACAATAACAAACTAATAACCCTAAATTGGTCAGTATAAGATCAAATTGATAAATTATATGGATTTAAATAAATTAAATACGTATTAAAAATGAAGAAAATATGAGATCTATCAATTCCCCCACACTTCAACCATTCTTATCCTCATGAATAAAATATCAATTTGAAATTAAGAGTGTCCTCATGTCTCCAATATTCAAATTTCAATGCAAAAAATATCAAATAGTATTCAAGGTGATATCAAATTTTCAGTATTCTACATAAAATATCAATTCAATATAAGAATTTGAATAGAAAAAATTAACTCATGTATTTTACTATTCCAATTGAAAAAATGTGGAGCTTCACCTTTCATTCATTCAAGATCATCAATTAATTATTATTAAACAAACCATGTCATACTTTACCTCACTTGAATCTTCTGTCTGATATCTCATCATACAATTTAGGTGGATTTATGATCGTATAATGAGAATATTATCATTATCTATATACATGAAAGGAACTACATTCTCCACATTGTAATGACTGTTGTCACATAAAATCTTGATGACTTTCATTAATGATTTAAATGACTCTAAGGCTTGTGCTTGGATAGAATTTATTATTGAAAATTAATTCTCACGAAATAGGTTTTTCTCTTACGTAAAAAATATGATATCATGTGTGGGATTGTAATTTCAGTATTAAATAACCAAAATTATTATAGGTTAAAAATATATGGTGTTTAAAAATTAAATATAAAAAGTGAACTCCCATTTCAAAAAAACCATTGACCCTCTTCCTCTAATTCTTATGTCTTCCTTCTTCTACCAATATCATATAAAATAAAATTACATTATTATTCATATGAATCAATTAAATTAATCTCAAAAATAAAATAAGGAGTGGGACATATGATGGACAAATCGGAAGAATTAAATTAAATTTTAAATTACTAAAAATTAGATAAAGATAAATCTTAGTATGACCTCGCATGTGGGCCCTAAATTTTTCCTACTTTTATAATAATTTTATAGATATTATCCAAATTATGTTGGTAGTTGGGGATTTTTAGTTTCAACCAGTACATGTGGTTCCTTCCATGATGCACTTCATTATTTTTATTTTGTATAATTCCATATATAGAGTTCAACAGATCCACACCCTTCCCAATGTCATACAACTTTCATGGAAGGGGTAAGATGAATTATGGAACAACCTACTCATTCATTTCTACTTGTTCACCATTCTATTTATCTTATTTTACTCTATTTTGTTATTATTTAATGCATTCTTGGAGCTCTAGGTGTTCCTCAACATGTGAAATTTCTCATTCCTCGTCATCCTCCAAGGAATAATAAGAGTTATATAATTCAAAAATTCCAAATAGGTGTGAGAAATACCTTAATTAGTTTTAAAAAAATAAATGAGTGTGATTTTACGAATTTATCATCTCCTTTATTTGGTTTGTCTTGAATATATTCTTCTATAGAATGTTCCTCTTGTATTTGATCATCTATGGGTGGAGGTAGGTAGTCAGGCGCATACATTTTGTGTTTGTCCTCTCTTTTCAAATGTACTCAATGTATTTTGGGAAAACCAATATCACATCACTCTTATCATCAATTTTTTTCATTTTAGTTCATAGTTCATTGATCATGTACGTTAATAATTTTGTTATGATCCATACCTCTTTACCTCTAAATAACTATTTTAACATTATCGTAAGAGAATAACCCCTTTGTTGGAGTTCCTCCTCAATATAATCTATTTATTATTCTTCCACCTATGATTAATATTTGCATGAATAATAATTTAAATTCATATACATCATGAATAAATGATTTCAATGGGTTTTTTATATAGAAAACAATAAATAATTGTTTTTTAAAAACTGTGTATTTCAAAAAAGTGGTCAAAAAAACTGTTTAGCTCCCCAGAAATGGTTCTAGATAGACACACCCTAGTTAGTATTCCTAAAAAATAAAATTAATATTTCTAATATAGAATAGATGATGGTCAGGGTCATCTCACTTGATAATTTCCCATGCCAGTTCAATCACTAATATATAATTCACCTATTCTAAATGTTTTCTATTTATATATTTTTATGAAAATATTCAGTTCGGGGGTTTTTAAAAATCATGAAATTAAAATAATTCATTGAAAAAAAATTGTAAATGGATATTAATATATAACGATATAAGGGAAGAAAAGTCTTAGTATATGGATTGATAAAATGAGTTCATTCATTATTTATTTGTTTATTTAAATTTAATTTGATAATTTATTTAATAAATCATTATGATGTACATAATTTATTTTGATTTATTGTGTGTGATAATTTGGAATGATTTTGGCATACCAAGCGACACATCCTCCAATAGTCAAATACTATAGTACCTAAACTGAAAATGCATTTACTAAAAGTCCAAAATGCATTGTATGCCATTTCATATCTTCAGGAAACCCCACCTGCACCGTATGAATGGGTTGAATGAGTGATGGGAGTGATGAATAATTATTCAAAGAAAAATAATGAAATTTGAAATGATTTCATTACGGTTGACTGCGACACTTGTTCAATACACTCGCCTCCACCAAAAATATATTTAAAACATGATGAATTGAAGCTTAATATGGAATTATTTTCATCCCATGATTACCTCAATGATTGATATCATTTCAATCCACCACTGTCCTTTTATTTATAGGAATGGAAGTGGTTTTGGGGTGATATAATGTACCATTAAAGACTTTGGTGTCATAATGGTCCTTCAATGATTGAAATTTCAGTTTCAAATTATTTATTCAAATGTATCTGAATTTTACCCCCATTCAATGGGTGAATTGAGGAATTGTGTCTTCATGAAAATTTTTAAAAATATGAATTTAATGGGTACAAAATATTTCACATTGATCGGATTTGTGTAGAATATTTCATAGAATACATACATAGATTGACATTTTCTAGCCAAGAATTCCATATATCTTTCTCTAATGTATACCGTCCAATGGTACCATTAATTTGTGAAAATACACCATACAATTAATTTTAGAAACGAATATGTGTATCCTCATTGAAATAAATATTATACCACCTCAATTGGAGGTTTTTATCCCAGGTTATGCATCCGTTATGGATTTGGGGTCCATATTGTATGCTCAAACAAATTTTTTCAACAAGATTGAATTTTTTGGCCTCTATATTATTGAATAATAACTTATTATAGAAGGAAAATATGAATTCTATAAATCTCTTAATCCTAAAAAAACAAATTGGTATTATATTTTAAATGTTATTCTTAATGATCCCATTTGATTAAAATCTATTAAAATTTTGAATTAAGAGTTTTTTTTATATTAGTACAAAACACACCAAAAAACCAAACATTTATCAAAATTAGCTCAAATTGATAAAATATAAGGATTTATATAATTTAAATACAAATTAAAAATGGGGAAAATATTATCTCTATCAATAGTTATCTTTAAATAATGTTTATAATAGTATTAATTATTAAGACAAACATCTAACCAGTGGTTTGTCTCACAAGAAATATCAAATCAAAAAACCATTATAATTATAACATTAATTTGTTTTTATATTTATAAATCAAGATATAGTAAAATAAAATTTTTTTAAGGAATGAAAAGGAATAATGATCGAGGGGAGGATAGGGACATATAACATAATTCTTCCTACATTATAGAAGCAAAGAAGTATAATAAATAAAACTACATAATATGAAAAGAAAATATTGATGCATAATAATCCATAAAATTATATCCACAATAATCTTCATACAAAAAGTAATTAGAACTCCAAGATTGTTAAAAAAATGTGAAATATTCCATTCAACTAATAGAATTGATCTGGTGATCATAGTAGGGTTTTAGCTTCCACATTCTTATTCTAGACAATCATTATTCATAGGAGAAATTGAGAATCCCTCAGTATCGTTTAATCGTTATAATATGAAAATAAATAAAAATCAGGGTATTTCTTTTAGGAATTTTTTTTAAAATAAATTGATTAAATGAGTAATATGTAATAAGTTTTAGAGTGTTTCTATTATTTAGTATTTTGGATGAAAACATTATAATTCCATCACCATTCCAAAAAATATGCTCAAAATTCATATGATGCTTTGTGTAAATATTTTCACCATTTATCACCTAATTTAATAGTACATAGGTAATAATCATATGAAACATACAATTACACTGAATACTTTAACCCATTGAAAAATATTTTACACTCCTTAAGGTCATAGTGACAACATGAATTATACTTTAAAAAAGTCTTAATTAGAAGACGAAGACCAGTAAAAAACTATACATCACCTTTCAATATTCATATTCCATTCATAATATAAAATCCCAACACATTAATTGTTGTAGATTATCAAGTAAGGGAACCAATTATTTTTTCAATAGTTTAGAGAATGAATCACCATGAAGTCAAATGATGGTAAACATGAAACATTGCCTTATTTTTTAATATAATGAATACTCATTGTATTATCCTCGATGATATGAAAAAATGGAAATATCATTCCCTTAACCAATTATAAGTAGTATCATAATCAAAAATTATATTTTATCCACGTATTATAAAATCATGGATAAATTTTGGTATAACAGTCATTTTCAAAAAAAATTCTAAATTTTTATTTTGAATATTTTTCTATGTTTTATGACATCACTGATTTTTAATTTAGCCATTTTTTATTTTTTTTCCAATTTAGCCGCATTTTAAATCCTATCCAATCCAGAACCAATTTAATTCCACACAAATTTATCCATGTTTTAAAATATTACCAATTTATCCATAATCTAAACCATGGATAATTAAACTATGTTTTATATCATGATTAAATTAATTAATTTAATAAAAATATAAATTGATAGAAATTCCTAAATATATATTCAAACATATTTATCAATATATTAATTTATATATTTGTGTGTGTATTAATTTACAATATATATAATTAAATACACACACACATATATACATATATAATATTTAAATAATAATTAATTAATAAATAATCATTTATGTATTTATATATTTTAAAAGAATGAAAAAATTATTTATTAATACATATATATGTAACATAAAATAACATATAAGTTTCTTGCATTTAGGATCTAGTATAATGGGTTGGGATCCCTATAAAACTACATGATTTACAGGATCAATTCTCAAAAACCCTAATATTTCTATACATTTGGAGGTGCTCTATTTGGGGTGTGGTGCGTATTGAAGGATAAAGGGTTAATGACCGGTGGAAACACTGTAATGGTCATCCAGGTCAACAGTAGGGATATCATTTTGTCACCTTTTCTAGGATCGAATAAGTTGGGCTTGACATATGCAGGGGGCCTTAATGAAGGCTAGATGGGATGATGGTCACCTTGTATCAGATGATGAGGTGCATTTGTGTTGAGGCCCAAATAGCTGATGACCAGTGCTCTTAATGTGGCTCGTTTAGGTTTCCAGGTCACGTATGAGTCACGGAGGAAAAAACTATCATTTTGAAGGTGGAAAATCCGGGAAAATGGGGCGTGTCATGGAAGATTTGTTGAAGACTAATAGTCTAAATTGTTTATTTTTATAAGCTATAATGGTTGGCATCAAATTGATGATATATGGGTACATATGGTCCCTTTGGGCTACTATGGACTAAAAACTTCTGGGCAGCTAGGTCATGTAACAGGATCCCTCCCTACATAGAAAAAAAAGAGTTTTGTTTGTTTTAATAATAAAAGGAGGGACTTCCCCTTACTATTTAAGATGAATAAAAATATAACATATATATATCAACATATAATAGCTGATATATTTATATATATATTACTATATAGAGTATGTGTTAATTTATATAAAAATAAATAACATTTGTTAATTTATTTTTGCAATTTTATATATACATATATAAGATAGTATATTTATAATAAATAAATATGATAATATATATAAATATATTATTTTATATTTAAACATTTACATACCAACATATCAAAAAAATTATATATATATATATATATATATCCATATAAATAAGCATCCACAGATAAATACATTTATACATCTAAAAATAATATATATATATATATATATAAGTTTAATTATACCAATTTTTTCATAAATATATTTGCCTCAAATCATGGAATTCATGATCACACATAGACACAAATAATAATACCTATATATATATATTAATATATAAAATTAATATATTAATATATAAAATTTTATGTATATATATATAAATTCAAATATATGTTTACATAATAAATATATATACTCACACATAATTTTATATATATATATATATTAATATAATAAAATTAATTATAACATTTATAAATTAAATAATAATAGATTGAGTTATATACATATATACATATATATTAATTTCATAATATATAAAATAACAGAATAGATATAAATATAGTGTAATATTAATATATGATACAAACCCCATACAGACTATGTTTTGTGAATGCTGGGTTTTAACGCATATTGTTTCTATTTAAACACCCATGATTATTGAATTTCATTTTTTAACAGGGTGCTTTCTGGGGGGGAGTGATATGGGGATGCACATAGACACACACACACATCCAAGCACACACATATATATACATACTTACACACACATATAGACATATTAAAAATATTCAATATTTATTTATTTTATATAGAAACAAAAATGAATGTCATTTATATACAGATTAAAAGATACATACATATATATAAACATACAGGCACAAAAGTTATTACATAATTATAAAAAATTAATAACAATTGAATAAATGATTATTAATGTATATACGTACATTTATATTATGTTGTAAATATTTATATTAATTTATATACTAATATTTATTTAATAAAAAATATATAATAATATTTATATTTTTATATTAACACAAATATTAATATTTACATATATTTAAATATTTTTATTTATTTGTTTATTTATATAAATATATATATAAAATTTTATGTTTATTAATGTGTTTATGTATATATATATATATATGGTTGTGTGTATATTTATATTTTAATATATATATATATATATTAACACAAATGTATATTAGAACATATATATAATAATACACACACACTAACACACACACACATATATATATATATATTTATATATGTATATATGTATATATATATTAAAATATTTTAGAATATGTGTAAATATGGTATAATATATATTCTAAATAGATAAAATATTTTTCTTAGTTAGTCTTCATGTTCATTAATGGTATGATGATTATAGGTTAAATTATGGTGAACTTTATACATTATGCAAGTGGAAAGGGATGGGTATGCTAATGTGCATGTGCACGATCAAGGTCGGTGCACATATTGGTTACAACTAGGGTGGGGTTGCACATGAGTTGGCTGGAGGATACCTAGGCTGACGATGGAAGATCATGAAAAGTGGGGATGACTACACAAAAAAACTTAAGGAGGACATGAAAAAATTATTATCAATAATTTATTTAAAAAATTAATTTTCTATGGGTGAGGGTAAATTGAAAAAAATAAACAAGGTAAATATGAATGACATAAATAATATAAACTTATATGGAACATATCCATTGACTGGTACTCTTCTCAATGTTCATCGCTCCCCCCTTTTATAGATGTGACAAATGCAAATCAAAATCATAAAAATATGTTTTCCTAATAATTTATTCCAAATTTCATAAAATTATTATCCAAATATCCTTCACTCAATCATAGAATCTGCGATAGAAAAGTTCCATGTCTTCATCAACATGTATGTCCAATAATCCTTTACAAAAAATTAAGTTATGGTTCCCCTATCTCTATTATCTCTTAAAAACTAAATTCTTATTTTTTAGGGATCTGTATGCCATGATCCAATTTTTTTAGGGTTTTTAGAAATTAGATTCCACATATGATGGAAATTACTCTAAAAACTGTCAAATAAGATTGAATATATAGGTCATTTATTTCTATAGACGTGTCATGAGATTTATATGATTGTCCATTTAAGATTAAATTTCATACTCTTATAGGTAATAACTGATCACCAATGACGAAAATTTTAATTTAACCAAGAATAAATCAATTAGGGAAAGTTAATAATGAAAATAAATTTGTTGAAATAATGGATGAATACACTTCTTTATAAATTATGATTGATGAATTATAATTTAAGGAATATCCTTCAACATTATGTATGATTTAATTATGACCCTCCAAGATTCTGTTGAATTAATCAATTATATAGAGACTCTATTCATAAAATGTTGAAATGTTTTATGTAATATTTTCTGAGATGGCACAGAATTCTAAGCCTTAGTAAGATCATAATTGATATTATAACAATATGAAATATATTAATATCATGCCAAATAGGTTTTAGAAAATAATGGAAAAACTCATAAATGGAACCTTAGATGAGAAATCTAAAACCAATATTGAGTTTAGAATGTTGGTTTTACCCCAGCCAGATAGCAAGGATAGTTGTCTTCCGACTTCTGGTTGAAAAAGTCTTTATGGGTGTGTTTTACTAAAATAAATTATAAAATTGATTTATTTATTTTAAAAAACCATGACCTAAAAATACACTATTTATACACCATTATAAAAAATCATTTGGTTTTTCATCATGAAACCTAGGATAATCTAGATTATCTCTAACAGTCATCATTGGTGGATCGAGATTGAATGATTAATAGAGATCGGATAAAATTGGATCAGAAGGTATCAAAATCAGTGAGATCCCTGCAACATTAGATAATGTGCTCTCCACTAATGATCAATCCAAATCAAGGTTGGTATTTTCAGTTGTTCATTTTTAAATTTTTATTAAATTATTCAGAATAGATCATTTATTATTTTTATCTCGGATAAATATTATTCACGTGATCCTCAAAGCATAGTGATGAAATTGGTCTAATTTAATTCCTACCCCATAGAACATGAAATAAACATTGGTAACCCATGATCTATTATCATTTTCCAAGAAATCTTGAAAAATTATATTTTTAATTTGATATCAAATTTACCATCTCCAGTCATAGTGATCTTCACTAATGGAATACATGTCACAGTTTGGTGTTTTTGATGCAGATACGAACATTATTGAACCCCTGGAATTATGGTAGTTGCACATGTGATGAATGGTTTTGGAAAATAATGATGGATTGATATGGATATCATGTTTTTGGTGATGATTAATGGATTAATGACCATTAGTAGTGATGGGGTCGAGTGGTATATGGAATCAGGTGACTTGAGAGCTTTATAAGTTCGAGTGGTTTCCGATTTATGGCTATAAGAGGGCCAAAATCATTAGCCTGAGGAATATAACACCATTTCATATGGAAATTATGCACAATTAGTTGTGGATATAATGAATTGATAAATAATGTGATGATTCTATAATTACAATTAAAATCACCATTATACACCATGGTTTATGGATGAACACATGTCGAGTACCTCATCTTCCATTGTAGAAAGGGTGTACATACAAGTTAAGGATCATAGACCATATGTTCAAAACAACTTGATATGTGACCCTCATTAGGTTTCCAGTCAATGTGTAAGTCAACACACTTCCAATACCCCATGTGGGTGGTAATACATTATACTCTTGAATTACAAGAGGACAGGATGGAACCCATGAATGTATAATTACACAACCAAGTACAGAGGAACAACCCAATGAAAACTATAATAGTTTAGAGAACATTGTTCGGACCCTGTTATTTGGTACACACCGTATGGACCCTTATATTGCATGTATCTCAACATTGAATCTCATATGGCTTCATAAGGGAACATGACTGGGATAAAGATTAGGGACACATGTTGTGGCCCCCCATACATGTCGTGTATCCCTTTGAGAAATATCTTCCACTCATAAATTCTTTATTTGAACTTAGATTTTTTTCCTGTAAGTAGACTATCATGAATGTTGTTTTTCATAGAGCATGATTGTGGCCTTCCCTGTGACTTTAATATGAGAGATGTTCTATGTGTTATGATTATTTGGGTAAAATATAATAAAGTTAGTGAACAAGAGGAATCATCAAATATAACATGGGTCTGTATAACAATAACACCCCAGAACAATTTATATATTATATATAAGGTAGGATGTGGTCTTTATTCACCTTTCACACCATGTCTAGGTTTTCCCATGATAACACATAGACTAAGGTGTTAATACTACCCTTATATGGTAAGATTTAGGTTACTCGGTCTATCAAAGATATATTGGGGTTAGTACTCCCATGTCACACTAGCGATCTAGTTCCTCGTATTATATATATAGGTATAGTTATTACCCACATTACTACTACTAGGTACATTTTCTCTACATAAGAAGTGGTCCACTCCCATATCTTAGCTCCAACGGTTTGTGGGTCCTCCAAAAAATATGTACACTAAATTATATATGGATCATTGTTTCATGTTATGGGCCCCTCCACGCATATTTTGGTGTTGATACATTTTGTACAGGGAATTGGTGATAGAATTTTATAGCTTTAGTCTTACTCATCAACTTTTGTTGGGCTGTGATATGTTGATTCCATGTATCTGGTGTTTTTTTCTATATGAGAATATATATTTGTATCTGATGGGTTTTGTAATGACTCAAACTATTATAAGTAAAATTTCTCTATTGATTTAATTATATTTCATTTTTTGTAAAATCAGTAGAGAAAAAACATGCAATCCTTTTTTTTTATAATATTTTTTGGAATTAAATGATCTTCATGTATATTTACCATTGATAATATAGTCGTATATAAGTGATCTTATGACTAGTATAAATAGAGGGTTTTCACAAATCCATTCGACACAGAAAAAGAAGGTGACAGCTTCAACCAGAAGGATCATTCACTATAAATCCCATTTATCAGAGTTTCTAAGGGAGAGAACATTTCTGTGCATTTCCCTAAGCCAAGACCAATCCCATATCCAATAACCTAAGCTTGATAAAACATTTTTTGGGATATGTTCAAGCTCATAGAGATCATGGACTAAACAATGTTCAAAAAATGAGCCCATTAAAGTCCCATCATCGCACACCATTCTCTTAGGGAATATACTGGTATTATAAAAGGATATGTATTCAGACCCTATAATTAAGATTATGTAAATTATTTTTTTATATAATAATGATTGTATATTCATTATATAATTGATAATTTGAAAATTATTTTTAAAGCACAAATACTATATTTCATTAATATTGAAATTCAATTAAGAAATAATTTTTGATGAAATAATTTATTTTTTAAATTTATAATATTTTAGTAAATTCTTATGATTAAATTAATTTTATGATCAAATAAATTTTTTATGAGGTCAAATGCAATCTTCACTATGGTTTGAAAACTAATTTTCTCAATACCCATTAATATCTAATAAATGTTAGTTTTCATTTTAAAAGATAAAATTAACACATTTAGAAAATTATTTAGATAAAATGAATACTATTTTTCGAATCATAAGATTGAAATTATCCAACACTATATTATTCATATTTTTCTGAGACAATTGTATTTTTTTGCTAAAATTTAAATACTGTTTAAATATAATGTGTGTTTTATGACATTATAATGACCAAAAATGATTTAATAAATACTATAATGTGTATTACTATCCCAATATATGTTTTACCATTAAAATAATTTTATTTCATGATAATTTGATAATTTTTATAAAGACATTTTTAATCCTTTAAAATGTATAATATGTTTTATAATTTTAAATTCATTTCGTTAATAATGTGACTCCCCTCAACATAAGAAAGGATAATATTTTAATATATTCAGTATGTTTCCTAATAAAATAATTAAAACCTCTCGTATTTAGAAAATACATGGAGGAAATACATGGGAATCTTTTTTTGAAAATTTTATTATACAGAATTCAAACCCCAGGTTTGGGAAATATTAATGATTTCTACTATCATTTCCAAAATAAACACCCACAATCTCTCACTTATCTTCACATAAAATCCTTATACGATTTCATTAATCTGTATTCTCATCTCAAGAATCATCCAATGTCACCTAATTCTCCCAATAATCCCCACATCAATCTTTTGAAGTCACACACTCATGTAAGGATCCCTTCCTGTTGAATTTTTTTCCTTGTTTTCTTATATTGATACCCACATTTATTTTAAATTAACAATGATGGGGTATATGTTTGAACCTCCCCATACTTCCCTTATTAGGTTTTAATGATGATATACCCCTTTCCTTATAATTAATCCTACCCATTTTAGCATGTTACCATGCTGAAATTTCGCAAGAGTTATTTCATTCCTCCTCTTTCTTTAAGTTTCTTTATTATGTTATTCCATTTATTAAAAAATTACTTACATTAAGACATGTACTGTTACGACCCTATTTGTAACATCCTAGGTAAATAAAGAATAAAACATTTTCATATTTATTAATATTTGTAAATTAAATATTAATTTTACTTTAAATGGGTTTCTATTTCTGATAGTGTACCCAATACACAACAAAGAGATTCTTGGAAATCTTACGTTGCACACTAGTAATAAAATAATATTATTTTAAATGGTAGTTAACACATAGCCATTGTATTGGCAGGAATTAATAGAAATAACTAAAATATGATTATATATGTTTGTTAAATGTTTTTACATTTATCAAATAAAATATTAAGGCTTAAAATACGAAAACAAAATCAATTTTAGGCATAGATACTCTAATATTCACTAAAAGGTCGAACTATCGCCTTTTGATGGTGAACCCTATTTAAATATATTTTTGGTCACTCTTATACATTCTATTGGACCAAATTAAATTCTTCTTTTGAATCGGGACATCAAAATTTACTTTGTGTAAATTTTTTGTATTTTTCTGATAAAGTTCATTTTTAATGAATAGTGAAAAATGTTGTATTTTAATTCAAAACCTCTTTTTAATATAATTTATTTACATGACTAGATTATCTTTTAAATTGTTTATAAAGTGAAATTAGAATATATTTTTACCATTTAATCCAATAGTGGTAATTGTAATTAATTTCACTTTGAAATTGGACTTAACTAGTGTCAATCTTTTGATATATATTGTTTCATAAAAACATGATATTTGTTCTGACAGCGGGAATTAATTATTAAATTAATTAATGTAACTTATATGATTTTAATTTTGTAAAATAGACATCATTTTTGAATTCGGAATGTCAAATATAGCTTAGGGTGAATTTTTGGTATTTTTCTGAAAAACGTCAATTTTTGATGAATAGTGAAACCACTAAGTGGTAATTAAAAAACTGATTTCTTATTTAAATGAAATTTTACCACCTCTGTTTTTTGAATTTCAAAAATCTGACATACATGGTTGTCATTATGAAGTAAAATGTGGTTCAATGGGATTAAAATAATTTTTTGGTGAATAGTAACTTTTAAATTTTTAATCGCAATTAGAGGTAATTACTGTAATTTAAGGTAAAAATGATGTTTTAATAATATTAAATGACCTTGAAACATGTCCTAACCTTATTGGATATTTCATGGCCGACCAAGAAAATCCATGGGTCAACTTGGGGACCCCATGGAGCCACTTTGGTAGGAAAATGACATTAATAACTTTTTATTTAATGTTAAAATAAAAACGTCACAAACATGTGTTGTTTTACTAAAACAATTTTTAAATGGGGTTATACAAGTCATAGTTTTGACTATAAATATTAATTAGAAAGATAAAATGATTTCCTACATCATGATAGTTTTTTTATAATTTTTATACATTAAATAAATAAAATTATTTATGACACCATGATGATGCAGCGATTACCTCATTATTTAACGATTTAAATAAAATGAAAAGATAATATAAAATCTAAGACCTACACTTGTCAAAAACCTATTGTATGGGTGTATTTCGAACTCTTATCACCTTATCGTCTAAATATATAATTGTGGGACCTTTAAAATCCTAAAATCATTTTATAATAATGTTGCTTTTCAAGACTTTCCAAGAGTGCCCCTCCTCTCCTCTTATAAAAGGACCCCACCTCTACCACCTTACCCACACATCTCAAGCCTTTGGCTTGGCCAAACTCTGCCCATTGTTTCTCTCCACATCCCTCTCCTACTCCTAGAAGCCTCACTTTGGGCAGAAGTCTTTCCAAGGAAGCCTTTGAGCTCAAATCAAAAAGAGTTACCCGATTTAAAGGTAGTGTCTTCTCTTGTGTTCTTATGTTTTATTTTGCTTATCCAGCCCCCTAAACTCTTTTTATTAATTTCTTTTGTAACAAAACAAGTATATTAAATATACTAGGATTTTTTTATGAGGAGGATTAGATCTACACCTACACAAACCTTCATCTAATGGTTAAAGAACATACTTTTTCTGTGGTTGGCGATTTTCTGCCTCACGAAACGATGATTGTTCAATCTTCTTTTAACACCTTTCATGGTGTCCATTAAGATGTCACTCTATTTATATATGATATATATTATGTTTTTTATTTCCTTATGCTTCTGTATTTTTCATTTTTGGCACACCTTTATGGTTTCCATTGTGGGTAAACATGATAATTTCATTTTAGGAAGTGCAGACTACCGCCCCCTCAAAGTGATTTGATTCGTTAATGCCATATGTGGGACGTATAAAGGATGGAGTTAATGTTATTATATATGATTTTATACTGGAATTATAATATAACCTTATATCATTATGATTTCATTCCATTAAATACGAAATAGAAATGAAAGTAGCGTTCATGCGTACGTACGTCTTACCGTCTCCATGAACGGTGCATTTCATTTCTTATCTCTAAATGTTATGTACTATTATAAATACATGTATATGCTGGATATATATGATATATATGATATCCATATCATGAATATAATTCTGGATATAGTGAACCTTTGACCACATGAACAACATGTAATTGTGAGAAGTCCATTTTTGACTTATAAACCAGATATCGACAAAACAAATTAACTTAAATTTTTACATAACATTTATAACATGGAAATAAGTTGTATAAAAGGAATAATAAACTTGATAAAAGTTTCTAAAGTAAGTATAAATTAACTTTAGTTTATTATTCAGGAGATTAAAGAGCAATCGAGTCACGTCGGACACGAGGTAAGGGACTTCGTCTCAATCTCCTTTCATTGAGGCATATTTTGTTCTAATACAAGGATTTATTTTATACGGTGTATAAACCCCTTTGACTTATAATTTTATACAAAAGGAATCTTTTTCTATGAAGTGTTTTACAAAATGACAAAACGAATGTTTCTTTTAACGTACGCAGTGACAATGACATTTTCCACCGTCGTGAGTATTATTTGGTCTTTGGCTTCCTCAACAAGCCGTAATGTTTTTAAAATGAAATAAATACCATATACTCTTTTATGTATTTTGGTATTGAAAATGGTTTTTGTGATGAAATTGTTATGTCAATATATTTAAGTGATATATTGTGATCGAAATGTGGAAATATTTTCTTTCCATTATATTTGTTTTATGTCTTATGATTTTATAATGGTACTTTGACATTTGACGGGTGGTTATGTGATAAACCATATGACGGGTGGTGTCGTGAATACCAGGATGGGTGGTTATGTTATAACCTCCAATGCATTGGGTATGGAAGTCGTCCGTATGGCTATTCTATAAGTGATATGTGTGGAAGTCGACCGTATGGTTATTCCACTTAAGTATGTTTATGTCCCAAGTTACCTTTAAATGTTATGTGTTCTTTATATGGGTTTTATGGTAATATTTTGGTTATAAAAGGGTAAGTAATGATATTTTATTCAGTGAAGATTATTTACTACTCTGTAAAGGTAAAAATTATTACTTTGATAAGGTATTCATGGTTTACTTATTGTTTTTAAAAACTAACAGTTTTCCTTCTTTGTGTATCCCTTACTGAGATTTTTATGCTCACCCCAAGTTTTTTTGAAATGTTTTTCACAGGACATAATGTGGAATAGGGTCAAGGATGTGATCAAGGAAAATTCATGCTTTCATAAACATGGAACTAGAAATGACTTTTTTTTAGAGTTCATGTTTTGAAAAAAAAGGAAACTTTGTAGAAGTGTCTACTGTGTGATATTTTGAGATGTAATAGTTATGATCTAATTATATAAGACTCGAAACCTGTAAATATTCTCAATGGGAATTATTCATTTAATTCAATATTAAGTAATGTTTATGGTCAGGACCTTATAGTTGGTATCAGAGTTTGGTTTAGACAACATTAGAAGTTAGAAAATTGTTAAATTATAAATTAATTTATGGTATAATTGAAATAATATAGCATTTACAGATTACCATGTTGCTTTGCCTAATATATTTATGTGTTTAGAATGGTTCTTCGAAAAGGATACTTGGAATTTGTGCTAGGATGGTATACAGATGGAGATGAACTTCTAGATCAGCATCCTGAGATGGTCAGAATCAGAATAGAACATTTTGTTCCAGTGATGGTTCAGTTGACTCTAGTGATAAATCATGATTGTGTTTATTGATGATATTTTGTTGTTTTCTAAAAGTAAATAGGATCATGAATGTCATTTAAGGGTTATCTTCCAAACCTTAAAATAAAATAAACTGTATGGAAAATTCAGCAAGTGTGAGTTTTGGTTACAAAAAATTTCTTTCCTTGGTCAAATTTTTTAAAAAAAATGGCATAATTATTGATCCTGCTAAAACAAAAGTTGTTGAAGAATGGCCAAGACCCACCAATGTAACTGAGATCTGTAGTTTTCTTGGTTTGGCCGGTCACTACTGAAGGTTTGTTGAAAATTTTTCACAGTTATCTAGTCCAATTACTAAGCTTACTTTGAAGGGTGTTAAGTTTATCTGGACAAAAGAATGTGATGATTGTTTTCAAGATTTGAAAAGAAGATTGGTGAATGCTCCAGTTTTGGAACTTCCTTCCAGGAATGGTGAGTTTGTTATATACAGTGATGATTCATTGAAGGGACTTGGTTGTGTCCTTATGCAGAATGATCAGGTAGTTGCATATTCTTCACGTCATTTGAAAACTCATGAGTTAAATTACCATACACATGACTTGGAATTAGCTGCTGTTGTTTTTGCTCTAAAAATTTGGGGGCATCATTTGTATGGAGTAAAGTGTGAAATATATACTAATCACAAAATTTTAAATTATATATTCACTCAGAAATAATTGAAAATGAGATAGAGGAGATGGCTAGAATTAATCAAGGATTATGATTATACAATTCATTACCATCCGGGAAAAGAAAATAAAGTGGTTGATGCTTTGAGTCGAAATAGTAATGATTCGTTAACCATGATACGTATGGAACGAGATACTTTGGTTTTTGATTTGATGAACTTTGGAATAAAAGTTATTAGTATAGGAATTTCTTCTATTTTGTTTCAGGTATCACTAAGATCATCTCTATCAGACAGAATTAAGAAAGCGCAGAAGAAAGACAGTGGGTTGCAAAAAAAGGTAGACCTAGTTCAGAAGGGTAAGTTGCCTGAATTTAATATTGATAATGATTGTTTTTTGAGGTTTGGGAAGAGATTATGTGTGCCTGGTGATTCACAGTTGAAGAATGAGTTGTTATATGAGGCTCATAGTTCTCTGTTTTTAGTTCATCCAGGAATTACTAAGATGTATAGAGTTCTTCGGGAGTATTACTGGTGGGATGGAATGAAAAGAGATATTGCTGATTTTACTGTGAAGTGTTTGACTTGTCAGTAGGTTAAAACAGAGTGACAGTTACCGAAAGGGATGCTTTATCCTTTACCAGTGCCAGAGTGGAAATGGGAAAATATATCCATGGACTTTGTTGTGGGATTACCGAAGACATCTCAAGGTAATAATGCAATCTGGGTTATTGTTGATCGCTTGACTAAATCTGCTCATTTCCTTCCAATTCGAGATAATTTCTCTATAGATAAACTTTCTCGATTGTATCTTAAAGAGATAGTCAGGTTGCATGGATTTCCCCTATCTATTGTATCTGATCGTGATCTCAGGTTTACTTCTAACTTTTGGAAAGGCCTTCAGAAGTAGTTGGGTACTGAATTAAATTTTAGTACAGCTTTTCATCCTCAGACAGATGGGTAGTCAGAACGAAAAATTCAGAATTTGGAGGATATGCTACGTTCTTGTTCAAGGATTATCAGGGAAGTTGGGACCAACATATTTCTTTGGTTGAATTTTCAAATAATAACAATTTTCATTCCAGTATACAGATGGCACCATTTTAGGCATTATATGGGAAGCGGTGTCGAACTCCAGCTTTTTGGGATGAAGTGGGTGAAAGGAAGATAATGGGACCATAATTGGTAGAAGAGATGGCAGAAAAAGTCTAGTTGATTCAGAAACACATGAGAACAGCTCAAAGTAGACAGAAAAGTTATGCAGACAACAGGAGGAAGGATCTATCTTTCAAGGTAGGTGATCATGTTTTTCTCAAAGTTTCACCGTGGAAAAGTGTGATGCGATTTGGTAAAAAAGGAAAGCTGAGTCCAAGGTTCATTAGACCATATGAAATTCTGGAGAGAGTTGGATCAGTTTCTTACTGAGTGGCTTTACCTCCGAGTTTATCTCAGGTACACAATATTTTTCATGTTTCGATGTTGAGAATGTATATTCCAGATCCATCTCATGTTTTGAGCCTAGAGGTAGTTCAGTTGGAAGAGAATATATCTCATGAAGAACAACCAGTCCAGATTCTTGACCATAGAGAGCAAGTGTTGCGGAATAAGGTAATTCACCAGGTAAAGGTTTTGAGGAAAAACCATATGGTTGAAGAGGCAACATGGGAATCTGAAAATGCTATTAGGGATAAATACTCCAACTTATTTTGATAAGTGAATAAAATTGTGAGGATGCAATTCACAAAAGGGGGGAAGGATGTAACATCTTAGGTAAATAAAGAATAAAACATTTTCATATTTATTAATATTTGCGAATTAAATATTAATTTTACTTTAAAGGGTTTGTCATGTTCGATAGCGTACCCGATACGCAACATAGAGATTCTTTTAAATCTTACGTTTCACACTAGTAATAAAATAATATTATTTTAAAGGGTAGTTAACACGTAGTTTTTGTATTGGCGAGAATGAATATAAATAACTAAAATATGATTATATTTTTTTGTTAAATGTTTTTACATTATCCAATAAAATATTAAGGCTTAAAATACGAAAAGAATTCAATTTTAGGCATAGATACTCTAATATTCAGTAAAAGGTAGAACTAACGCCTTTTGATGGTGAACCCTCTTTAAATATAGTTTTGGTCACTCTTATACAATCTATTGGACCAAATAAAATTCTTCTTTAGAATCAGGACATCAAAATTTACTTTGTGTAAATTTTCGGTATTTTTCCGATAAAGCTCATTTTTTAATGAATAGTGAAAAATGTTGTATTTTAATTCAAAAACTCTTTTTAATATAATTTATTTAAATTATTATATTATCTTTTAAATTGTTTATAAAGTTAAATTAGAATATATTTTTACCATTTAATCCAATAGTGGACATTGGAATTAATTTCACTTTGAAATTGGACTTAAACTAGTGTCAATCTTTTGATATATATTGTTTCATAAAAACACGCTATTTGTTCTGACAGTGGGAATTAATTATTAAATTAATTAATGTAACTTATATGGTTTGAATTTTTTAAAATATATATCATTTTTTAATTCCGATTATCAAATATAGCTTAGGGTGAAGATTTGGTATTTTTCTGAAAAACTTCAATTTTTGATGAATAGTGAAACCACTAAGTGGTACTTAAAAAACTGATTTTTTGTTTATATGAAATTTTACCACCTCTGTGTTTTGAATTTAAAAAATCCAACATACATGGTTGTCATTAGGAATTAAAATTTGGTTCAATGGGATTAAAATAATTTTTTGGTGAATAGTAACTTTTAAGTTTTTAATCGCGATTAGAGGTAATTACTGTAATTTAAGGTAAAAATAATGTTTTAATAATATTAAATGACCTTGAAACATGTCCTAACCTTATTGTATGTGTCATGGACGACCAAGAAAATCCATTGGTCAACTTGGGGACCCCATGGAGCCACTTTGGCAGGAAAATGACATTAATAACTTTTTATTTAATGGTAAAATAAAAATGTCACAAACACGTGTTGTTTTACTAAAAAAAAATTTAAATGGGGTTATACAAGTCATATTTTTTACTATAAATATTAATTATAAAGATAAAAATATTTCATACATCATGATATTTGTTTTATAATTTTTATACATTAAATAAATTAAAGTATTTATGACACCATGATGATGCAGCGATTACCTCATTATTTAATGATTTAAATAAAATGAAAAGATAATGTAAAATATAAGACCTACACTTGTCAAAAACCTATTGTATGGGTGTATTTCGAACTCTTATCACCTTATCCTATAAATATATAATTTTGGGACCTTTAAAATCCGAAAATCATTTTATAATAATGTTACTTTTCAAGACTTTCCAAGAGTGCCCCTCCTCTCCTCTTATAAAAGGCCCTCACCTCTACCACCTTACCCACACCTCTCAAGCCTTTGGCTCAGCCAAACCCTACCCATTTTGCCTCTAAACATACCTCTCTTACTCCTATAATCCTCACTTTGGGTAGAAGTCTTTCCAAGGAAGCCTTTGAGCTCAAATCAAAAAGAGTTACCCGATTTAAAGGTAGTGTCTTCTCTTGTGTTCTTATGTTTTATTTTGCTTCTCCAACCCCCTAAACTATTTTTATTCATTTATTTTGTAACCAAACCAGTATATTAAATATAATAATATTTTTTTATAAGATGGATTAGAGCTACACCTACACACACCTTCATCTAATGGTTAAAGAACATACTGTTTCTGTGGTTGGTGATTTTCTGCCTCACGAAACGATGATTGTTCAATATTCTATTAACACCTTTCATGGTGGCCATTAAGATGTAACTATATTTATATATGATATATATTATGTTTATGTTTTCCTTATGCTTCTTTATTTTTCATTTGTAGCATACCTTTATGGTTTCCATTGTGGGTAAACACGATAATTTCATTTTAGGAAGTGCGGACTACCGCCCCCTCAAAGTGATTTGATTTGTTAATGCCATATGTGGGATGTATAAAGGATGGAGTTAATGATATTATATATTATGTTATACTGGAATTATAATATATCCTTATATCATTATGATTTCACTCCATTATATACGAAATAGAAATGAAAGTAGCTTTCATACGTACGTACAGCTTACCGTCTCCATAAACGGTGCATTTCATTTCTTACCTCTAAATGTTATGTACTATTATAAATACATTTATATGCTGGATATATATGATATAACTGATATCCAAATCATGAATATAATTCTGGATATAATGAACCTTTTACCACATGAACAACTTGTAATTGTGAGAAGTCCATTTTTGACTTATGAACGAGATATCGACAAAAAAAACATTATTAACTTAAATGTTTACATAACATTTATAACATGGAAATAAGTTTTATAAATGGAATAATAAACTTGAAAAAACGTTCTTAATCAAGTATAAATTAACTTTAGTTTATTATTCATGAGATTATAGAGAAATCGAGTCACATCAGACACGAGGTAAGGGACTTCATCTCAATCTCCTTTCATTGAGGCATATTTTGTTCTAATACAAGGATTTATTTTATACGGTGTATAAACCCCTTTTACATTTAATTTTATACAAAAGGAATCTTTTTCTACGAAGCGTTTTACGAAATGAAAAAAAGGAATGTTTCTTTTAACGTATGCGGTGACAACATCTTTTTCTGCTGCCGCAATTGTTATTTGGTCTTTGGCTTCCTCAACAAGCCGTAATGTTTTTAAAATGAAATAAATACCATATACTCTTTTATGTATTTTGATATTGAAAATGGTTTTTATGATGAAATTTTTATGTCAATATATTTAAGTGATATATTGTGATCGAAATGTGGAAATGTTTTCTTTCCATTATATTTGTTTTATGTCTTATGATTTTGTAATGGTACTTGGACATTTAACAGGTGGTTACGTGACAAACCATATGACGGGTGGTGCCGTGAATACTAGGACGTGTGGTTACATTATAACCTCCAATGCATTGGGTATGGAAGTTGGTCATTTGGCTATTCCATTAAGTGATATGTTTGGAAGTCGATCGTATGGTTATTCCACTTAAGTATGTTTATGTCTCAAGTTACCTTTATATGTTATGTGTTCTTTATATGGGTTTTATGGTAATATTTTGGTTACAAAAGGGTAAGTAATGATATTTTATTCATTAAAGATTATTTACTACTCCATAAAGGTGAAAAGTATTATATTGATAAAGTATTCATGGTTTACTTATTGTTTTGAAAAACTAACCGTTTTCCTTCTTTTTGTATCCCTTACTGAGCTTTTTAGGCTCACCCCATGTTTTTTTGAAATGTTTTTCACAAGAAATAATGTGGAATAGGTTCAAGGATGGGATCAAGGAAAAGTCATGCTTTCTTAAACATGGAACTAGAAATGAATTTTTTTAGAGTTCATATTTTGAAAAAAAAAGGAAACTTTATAGAAGTGTCTACTATGTGATCTTTTGAGATGTAATAGTTATGATCTAATTCTCTAAAACTCTAAACCTGAAAATATCCTCAATGGGAATTATTCATTTAATTCAATATTAAGTAATTTTTAAGGTCGGGGCCTTATACTATGACTTCCCATTTCATGTATATATTATGAGAGTCCCATTTTTTTCTCATCAACCCATTTTATGAATTTTTATGTCATTTTGTTATGCTTCCGAAATTGCACCATTAATTCCCATTCCCAAACAATTGTGTTGTGAATACCATACCCATTCCCTATCAATGGTGTTCACTTTTCAGCACATATAACATTTTATTAAGGACTTAAATTTGTGTATTGTACACCCCTTGACCTATGATGAATTTTTTTGATTGTCATGTTATAAATATAATACTATATCATGATTTATGATTCATGTTTTTTATGCCCCATTGTTATGCCTTTCCTAACATGTATTACTCTCTTCATGTAATTCCATGCTTACTCCCATCGTAGGATTTATAGCTCACCCCATTCTTATTTAATCCCTCAGGTTATCCCATGAAGTGTTAAGTACGAACAAATTTGGTGGTCATGTAAAATATGTTTTCAGAAATGATTTTTTAATTGTTGTTTGTAGTAGATATGTAATGTTCCTAATTACAAAGACACTAGAAAAATCAATATTTTAGGTTTTATTTATTGTAATTTCTTGTAATTAAAGCTTGTGTCACTATAATAAAATAATGGGGTTGTCATAGTTTGTATCAGATGAAAGAATAGTTATTTTGGGGATTAGGAATAGAATACTCTAGTTAAATCCCTAGGGATAATAGTAAGTATAAGAAAAAGTGTCCATAAATTTTGGTGAGTGTAGAGTAAGTGGTATCATGAAAATACATCCTTGTCAAGATACGAAGAAGTATATGTGTCTCAAGAAAAAACTTATCTTGGGGTAAAACAAGAAAAAATGATTTTTTCTAGACTCAAATGGGAACTATTGCCTAATAAAAGGCCTTACTGCACTCCTAGTTTGACTATCAAGACCTGTCCTCGGGGCCCATGTCGTGACTACCCAAGCCCGCCTTCCATAGGCCAGGGGCTGGCGACTAGCACCAAAGGCGTAAATCCAGATATCTGGGAAGGCATTGCCTTTATAAAACATAAACACATCCAACCAGAGTACAAGAGGAAGTAATAAACTAAGTACAAAAGAAAGTGCTGAAAAGTAAATGGGCCAGAATACAAACCCAACTGAGAAGTACATCTACAACTGAAAGAAAGTACAATAGAAAGGACAAACAGCTTGAAGATAGAACCAGCTCTGGGGTCGTTCACCTCGGATCCTACTTGAGGGGTGGATATAGATATCCTCCTCAACGCTCTCACCTACCAACCTTCTATGAGTACCGTTTCATCATGAAGTCCACCTCTGGGTACTGACTCGTCATGAGGTCTACCTCCGGGTACTGACTCGTCGTGAGGTCCACCTTCGGGTACCATCAAGTCCTCGTACACTCGATCTCTGTCAGCGTTGTCTGTCATCTGCATCCAACACAACGAGATGCAGGCATAGCCCGTGCAGGGGTGAGTATAACGATACTCACTATGGACCCCGAGACCCTCAAGGTCTCACTTAATCCAACAAGGATAACCACAAAAAAGGATCTCAACAGATAACCCTTACTTAGGTATAAGATCATACTTATACCTAAGTTATCAAGTAACCCATCTCAATCATGAGGTATCACACAGATATGTAATCAACGGATAACCACTACCTAGGTATATGACCATAAATATACCTAAGTTATCAAGTAACCCATCACAATCATGAGGAAAATACAAAGGTCATTGACTCAGCTCAAACCATGATTTTTTATTCACGATGACGAAAACACGGCTGCTAGAGAACTCCTCCTCTTTCAAGTGCAGTAGTCCTGATACGACTCTGAGTTTCCACTCACTAACATTAAACTACTGAGGTACTCCTCCTGTCGAGTATCGCGGGTCTGCCACCTCAAAAAGTAGTTCTCCCCGCCATGGTTCTGCCACCTCACACAGTAGTGCTCCCCCTCATAGCCTACAGAGGTACACCTCCTATCGATTACCACGGGTCTGGCACCTCACAAAGTAGTTCTCCTCATTCATGGGTCTGCTACCTCACATAGTAGTGCTCCCCACTGGGCTATACCAGTCACTCCGAATCGAATCGGACAACCAGTCATCATGTCTCAGCCAGCTACAAGGTCACCGTACTCCGTATGCTCGTCTTCGGGAGGATCCGCTCCACGAGCTACTGTTTGACACACCAAGTATCACTAAATCCCATTAATATGTATCAAAAATGACCGCCTCGTCATTGGGGTCTCAACACAACAGACGGTGCGTCAATCAGACGCCCGGTCTGTGAGTTATTAGCCTTTTCATCCTGGGGGCCCAGTTGGTTTCGTGTACGAACCAACCTGACCGTATCTCAACTGTACCCTGAACTCTCATAGGGTATAATCAAAGGGATTGTTTATCAACAAGATTACCAATGCCGCTGACGGTTCGTCAAACAGACGTCCGGTCTGAAAGTTATCGACTTTCTCGTTCCAGGGGCCCGGTTGGTTTCTAAGATAAAACCAACCCGACCATACTCCAACTGCGTCCAAAACTCATATGAAGTATGTAAAAAGATCCGTCTCAATAAGAGGAATCCAATAATGTCGATGACATGTCAATCAGATGTCCGAAGCTCATGTTATAAGTCTTTCTGGTTCGAGGGCCCGGTTGGTTTCAGGTTCGAACCAACCCGGTCATACCCAAACTTTGCCGAAAGCTTGAGTGTAATATACCAAAATGACCGTCTCGATCCAAGGAATCCTACACAACTGAGGGTGTGTATATCGGAGGTTTGAAGCTCAATATATGTCTGTTTAACCAAAAATGGTCCGAAAATAGGGGGTTTGGCCCCGGACCGACCCGCCCCAATACCCCCGGGGTCGGCCCGAACCGGGTCGACCCGACTTGGGTCTGGGTCCGGTCTGGCCCACCTAGCACGGCCCGGCCTGGCAGCCTGTTGCATCTCGGCCAGCGCGGCCGAGCGTTGCGCAGAGCAGGGGGTTATAACCCCCTGGTTGATCAAAACCGGCGTGGCTTAATGTCGTGCCGCCCAATCTGGAATAGCTTCTGTCATTCTGGTTCGCCTTCTGCCACCATGGCTCAACCGTGGTGGTTTGCTCCGACGGCGCACCACCGCCACCTTCTGTGGACCACCGGACACACTCCGGTGGTCCGTTTCACCCTCCGTCTGCGTCAATGGTCACCTCGGGACCCAAAATTCACTGTGGAGGCTTTAAATCGCCATTGCAGCCCCGTTTATTGTCACCCTTCAATCCATTCACAACAAACAACCATCGGAGTGTCTGGTCTTGTTCATTAGCCCATGCCCTCCACGTTTAGAGGCTTTCAATCAAGATCAAATTCAAATCCAATCCCAAAAATTTAACCCCACATGAACGAGTGATCCGCGGATCAACCAGGAAAATGTTGGTCCACGCTCGTCATTCTTTCCTCAAAAAGGTGAAGAGAAAATCAATATAATTCCCCTACCTTGCAAAGACTTCGCACGTCGTCGAGCTGCAGAAAGAAGAAAGCGTCGCAATTATCGGACGTCGCGAAAGATCGGTGCTGATTCCCTTGATGTCGGAGGAAGAAGAACATTGTTGTTGGTGTCGGTCTCCACAGTCGGTGTCTTCTCCCTTGACGTGGAGGAAGAGAAGATTAGATGTTCGTTCTTCGTCGAGAGATAACGTTATTCGTCATTGGAGGAAAGTACTCCCTCCTCTTCTTCTCCTCCTTAGCTCTCCACCAAGAAATTAAGCGCCCCCAAAAATAATAGAGTTTTCTCTCTATTATTTTTATGGAACAAAACCCAAGAGTCATCCCTCATAAAAGTGAAAACACATGGATTAAATTTGGAGAGATGAATTCAAAAGATTTGAATTAAAATAATGAATTAATTCACTTCATTGATGGTGGAGTGTTGGAAAAGAAATAAAAGAAGGGGAGTTTAAAGGGGGTTTCAAGGGAGATAAAGGGTTTGGGATCATGTGGGCCCCACCTCTCACTTATCCACACATGGGTAGTTTGGTCCCACCCTTAACTCTCATTTGTAGAATAAACCTACCATAGTTATAAATAAAATGGTATACTACAAATTTTATTTATTTTATTCTAGATTCTCAAATTTTAGCTTTCAACCTGCATAAAATGCTACTGCGGTAAAGGTTCTCTTAAGAAATTATCAGTGTTGTGAGTTCATCGGCGCCCTCGGATTTCAATTCTGAGCACCCGTTCAAAAGATATAAAATCTCGCTCGTTCGTTTACTAAATGTACCAGAGATGAACTTTGGAAATTGTTTTCGGGCACACCGGGCCTCGGAATCAGGTGCCATCAGAAACTGCGCACTCATAAAATCCCAAAGAATTTAAGAAAAAAAAATACCTTGAAATTTCTGGGTATTTACATTGACACAGCTTGAGGATATGATTTTCTAAATTCATAAGCATTGTACAATCCATTATTAAGGGAAAAATTCCATAATAATACACATTTGGAAATAGATAACTGATTGCATTGATTTAATACTATAAATTAATATGTTAAATAAATTAATGAAATTTAAAAATTATACCTTTAGTGTATTTGGATCCCCCTTAATTTTTTAAATAGTTTAAAATATATACCCCTAATTTACCTTTGATTATTGATAATGGATGTTAATAAGTGGAACTGATCTAACAACCAATGTGAAGATCAATGCAATGACTTGCCTAATGAGATTCCCATTACAATGGGTGTGAGAATAAAAAACTTTTTTCACAATACATTCTCAGTTAACACATGTTTTCAATATAATCCTCGAATAAAAGGAACATCCACCCTTTCCCCCCAAGAATGAACAAGTCACATTCAAGAGCTTAATGAGACAATGGCCTCCAACATTCAATGGATCATCAAATCCCTCGATCACCAAACAATGGATATAATTCATTGATAATAGCTTCTTAATCCTTCAATACACTGAAAGAATAAGGTTCCTTTTTTTATTTATCATATGGATGGTGAAGCGGATCAATAATGGATAGTGATTCCAAATACTAGGCTTAAGGAAGAGATAGGCGTGATTGAATAGAAGGAAATAAAGGAAATGTTTCTCAATAAATACATTCCTCGCACCCTCTAACATAAAATGGAATTTTATTTCCATTACTACGTGTAAAAAGGTGACAAATCCATTAGAGTGAAAAAGGAAAAATTCACAAGGCTTGAATAATATGCATCCAGAAATTTCGATAACCCGAAATGAATGGTTGACTGATTATTCGATGGGATAAAACCTAGAATATAGAAATACATGGATATCTGTGAATTTTATAGCTATGAGTAAATTGTATAATGTTCCCTCAATGTATAAATGTCAATTTTCGAGTCTCGGGGCTATCATGGGGATAAGAAGAGGGAGGTAAAGTGAAATTCAGGTTTTCCGATAGAGAGATCTAACGATGCCATAAAATTTCAACATCCCAGTTGTTAATGTTGTGGAAATGAGAAACCTGGAAATTTCCTAAAGGGGGTAAGGTAATTTTTTAGGTGATTGAAGGAAGGGAACCTAGACAGTGATTTTTGTTAAGAAAAACCCACTACCGTGACGGAGGAAAGGGATTCTCCGATATACCCTAAGCGTATTGATCGTTGCTAAAACTGTAAGGAACCATGGAATTTCTCAATAAAATGCACTAAGACATGGGTTATCAAAGTAAACCAACAACCTCCAAGGAAACAAGGGAGATATATCACCATCACAACTACCAAAGAGAATCCCCAAAATAAAGGGGTTAAATTTAAGGTAGTTATACATAAACGAATAAAGAACATTCTTCTTTATTGTCGTTTTATGAATTCCTTCTTATCATGGACGTTTAATAGAACAATTCAATAATCATCACAATTCTTATAATTAGAGTTATCAATGAAAATGGAAAATTGGGAAATTAGTACATCACAAGTATATAACTCCTCCCCTATCACAATTTGTGTGATGAACATCCCAGTGAACCTCATCATACTCACTTTGGTAGAATTTGATTCAATTTTTAGCATTGATTGGATTTCCTTATATAGATCCAACATAAATTTTCATTAGAAGGAAATCATTGTACATATTTTGAATCATCCACCAATTCTATTAAAATTCACAGAAATAGATAAATCTTCCTTAGAACCATCATCTCTAGCATAGATATTATTTCCCTAGGAGAAAGTGTATCTATATCAAATTACTGAGTCTAAGGAAATAATCATCCTCAAAGACATGCCTATTGTGAGGGAATACATGGATGTTTTTCCATAAGAATTTCCCTGTCTTCCTCCTAACCAAGAGGTAGAATTTTGAATCAATATAATTCCTGGTGATTTACCATTATCAAAGACTCTATATAGAATTGTTGTTGTTGATCTTGAGGATCCAAATAAACAAATACAGGATAATCTAGATAAATGAGTCAGATGCCCAACTTCATTACCTTGGGGTGCACAATCCATCTTTGTTAAGAAGATAGATGGGAAAATTCCCCTTTTCAATGATTATTGTGAGGTTAACAAGATCATGATAAATAACATATATTCTGTACCAAATATTGATGACATGTTCAATCAGCCACGTGGTGGAAAATACTATTCAATGATGGATGTACAGTCGGGATATTACCAAGTCAGACTGAATAAGGAGGATATTCCCAGGAATGATTTCGTTCTTGTTATGGTTACTAAGAATTCATATTAATTCCTTTCAGACTCACAAATCCTCTAGAAATATTCATTAACATAAGGAATAGATTCTTTAGTGATTACCTATAAAACATTATTGTAATAATTATTGATGATATTCTAGTATACTCCAAATCTAATAAAGAGCATGGGAAGCATTTATGTAATGTGTTAAAGACCTTGTGAATGGAAAATCATTATGCCATGCACAGAAAATGTGAGTTCTGGTTGAAGGATGTATCATTATCTAGGAATATCTATATATATATTCAGTCATCAATGATTAAGGCATCTGAATGACCCCAAAGGGAAGATCTGTGACAGATATTTGTAGTTTCGATGAATTGGTTGGGTATTATTGTCGATTTTTGAGAAATTTCTCATTATTTTCAAATAATATGACCAAGCTAACTGAAAATGGAGTCATGTTTCCCTGGAATAATGAATGTGAAGAGGGATTCAAGAAGTGTAAAATGAGTCTTATCACTACACTCATGCTCACACTACCCAAAATTAGAGATCATTTGTGGTATTCAATGATGTTGTGAAGAAGGGAATGGGTTATGTGTTGATGCAAAATGACATAGTCATTTCCTACGCTTCGTGTAAGTTGAATGATAATGAAAAGAACAATCCAACACATGATCTGGAGTGGGAATTGTTGATCTTTACTTTGAAAATTTGGCGACATTAACTATATGGGGAGAAGTGGGAAATATACATTGATCATTACATCCTATAGTATATATTAAGATAGAAAGAGTTGAATATGTGCTAATGAAGAAAGTTAGAGTTGATCAATGACTATGACTGGTCAATTCAATACCATCTTGGTAAATGGAATAAAGGGGAAGACTCTCTATGTATAGTGGATCCAGAAACTCTTTCATTTATGAGAATTGAGAAGGATATGATATTCTTAGACTTGAAGATGATGAACATGGTAATCATGAAGGATGGAACATCATTAATAATTTTTTAAATAAATAAACAACTATCTCTTCTAGATAGGTTAAAACATTCTCAAAGAGATGACATGAAAAATCAGAAAAAGTGGAAACTATTTGAAAAGGGAAATCCTTAGAGTTCAATGTTAATGGGGATGGAGTTGTATGATTTGGGTCAAGAATTTGTGTATCATCAAATCATGAGTTAAATAAGGAGTTGTTGGATGGTAAACATAGATCAACCTTCTCTATTCATCTGAGTAGAAAAAAGATGTATCAAGATCATTGAAAAAATTATCGGTTGGAAAATATTAATAAAATTATTGTAGGATATACATCAAGATTTGTTTTATTTCATAAAGTTAATGCATAATGGGAAAGATATAAGGGGCTGATTCGGCCATTACCCATACCTATATGGAAAATGAAAAATATCACCATTGACATTTTCATCGGGCTTCCTAATACATCTATAGGAAACAATCCTATCTAGGTTGCAGTTGATATCCTATTAAATATTGCACACATCATTTAAATTCTAGTAGATTAGTCATTGGATCGACTTCCATGGATATACATCACAAAATTTGTGAGGATTCATGGTGTACCACTCTTGATTGAATCCGATTGAGATCCAATAATTGCCTATATGTTGTGGAAGAGTCTCCTACATGCTCTTAATACCGAGTTAAACTTTATCATGGCCTATCAACTTCAAACTGATAGCCAATTTAGGTGGACTATACAAACACTTGAGTACATGTTGAAAGAATTATCAATGGACTTCAATGGATGATGGTATCAAAAACTTCATCTATTTGAGTTCTCATACAACAACATTTTTCACTCTAGAATATAGTTGTCTACCTATGATTCCATTTATGGGAAGAGGTGCAAAACATTTCCATACTGAGATGAATTTGGGAAAGGAAAACCACTAGGTCCTGAAATGGTCAATGAAATGGTGGAGAAGGTTAATACTATTTAGTTGCACATCAATGATGATAAGAGTCGACAAAAAATATATGTTAATAATCATTGACGAGATATTGAGTTTGATGTGGTTGGCATGGTTTTCCTTCACATATCTCTATGGAAGAATGTAATGGGATTTGGGAAGTGGGGAAATCATAGTCCAAGATATATATAGTCCCCATTAAGATTCTTTATCGCATCAGAGAGGTGGCCAACCAACTAGAACTCCCACCAATCCAATCTCAAGTACCAGATGTATTCAATGTATCCCTCTTGAGAAAGTAAATACCAATCCCCACACACTTACTAATCCATAGTTGGTGCTAATTGAGAATGAACACACTTATGAGGAGAAAATAGTGAAGATACAAGATTGTAGAGTCAATGTTCTACATAGTAAGATAATACACCGGGTCAAAATTTTGTGTAAAAAAAATGTTTGAAGAAGAAATGTTGGAATTGGAAGAGGTTATAAAATATAGTTACCCTCATCTGTTTAATGTGGGAAATAAAAATTTTGATTGAAAAAATTCTCAAACTGGGATGATTATAACGACCCATACTATTATAAGTGATATTTCTGTTTTTATTTAATTAAATGTATTATTTCGTAAATTTGATAGAGAAAAAACATGCAATCCTTTTGTTTATTAATATTTAATTGGATTTAAATGACCACTAAGTATCATCATCATTGATAATTTTATTGTTAAACAGTGATCACTTTACAAGTATAAATATATGGTTGTAACCAATCCATTTGACACAGAAAAAGGAGCTATTGGCCTCAACTAGTAGGATCGTTCCCCATGATGCCAATTTATTAGAGAATTCAAGGGAGATACCACTTATGCAATTTTCCCACGATCAATACCATGTCAAGATCCAATAACACAAGCATGAGAGAAACCATTTATGGGGGAAGTTCAAGCTCATCGAGCTCATGACCCAAACTATGTTCACTGAATGACCCCCTTAAAGGCCCACTATCACACACATTACACTTACAGAGTATGCTATTGTAATAAATGGATATGTATCAAGACCCTATCATTATTATTATGTACATTATTTTTTTTACATAGTAATGAAAATTCATTCATTCTATTATTCTTAATTTGTAAATGATTTTAAATCACAAATAGTATCTTTGGTTGATATTCAAATTCAATTAAAATATATATTTAGTCTAATTAATGTTTTCTTAAAATAAATGATATTTTGTCAATATGTTATCATTAACTTGATTTTATGATCATATAATTTTAATGACGTCAAAGGTAATCTTCATTAAGGTTAGAAAACTATTGTGGTCAAAATCCAAATTTTTTTTATAAATGTTGGTTTTTATTTGAAATGTGAAAAATAACATATTTAAAAAAATTATGTAAAATGAATATTAATTTTGGAATCATAATGTTGAAATTATCCAAGATGAATTTTTCATATTTTTCTAAAATAGTCTAATTTTCCAATACAAATTCAATACCATAATAATATAATTTAGGTTTTATGACATCATAATGACCAAAAAATTAATTAATAAATAATATAATGGGAATTATCAGCCCAAAATATGTTTTAAAATTAATATAATGTTATTTTATGAAAATTTTATTATTTTTTTAAAGCCTTGATGAATCCTCGAAAATTTATAATATATTTTATGATTGTAAATTCTATTCATTAATAATGTGGCCCACCACCAAATAAGAAAGGATACTATTTTAATATCTTCAGCACAGTCCCTAATAAAATAAATAAAACCTCCCCTATTTGGCATAATCCATGGAAAAAAATGATGGTATGTTTTTTGGTTTGTAATATATAATTATATATTCCAAATCCTATGTTTCTGAAATATTATAGAATTCCCCTCTCATATCCTATATAAACCAACACACAATTACATTGATCTTCACTCAAAATACATGGAGAACATAATTACTCATTCCTTCCCTCTCTAGAATCATCTAAGGGAACCCATGTACTCAAGAATCCCTCTTCATAATTTTTAAGCCACACACTATTGTAAGGTTTCTTTATTTTCTCATTTTTATCCACCCTTCCTTATATTTTCACACCCGTTTATCTTCAATTAGAGATTTTAGGGAATGTTTTTGCACCTACCAACCTATTACCCTCATTATCCTTAAATGATGAGATACCCCTTTCACTCTTATTAATCACTCCCATGATCAACACTTACCATGCCGAAATTTCATAATGGTTATTTTATTCCTCCACTTTCTTCATGTTTCTTTATTATCATGCACCATCTATTTAAAAATTAATAATTATGGGACACGTATATTTATAACCCTATTACATCCTATTTAATTTATATATTATTAGTGACCCCTTTAATTCTCTTCATCCCTTTTTTTGAACTTTTATATTACATCGTTAGGCTACCAAAATGGCACCACATATTTCCATTCTAAAACAATTATATAGGGAATACAATACCTAGTCCTTATCCAGGGTGTTCAAATTCATGCACATATAATATTTTGAGAAATTACAATATTTATTCCACACCCCTTTATCTTAGAATAAAATTTGATGATGAATGAATCTATGTTTTTTGATCTATGGGCACACTTAATCATGAGAATGAAATAAAAGTGACGAGAATGACTGGAATCATATAGAAGTTCAATGCATTGGGTATTGTTTAGTATCATGATACATCAGGTTGGGACATGGGTTTACATAATTACTTATTGGTACATTCTCTTCTATAATGTCATGGAATTTTTTCCTTGACCTATTATGAAAGGTTTAATGTTTGTGGCACATTTCCATGTTTTTAATATCATGCTATATCATTCTTTATGATTCGTGATCCTTTATGCTTCATTGATATTTATTTCATTACGTGTATTACTATTTTCATGTTATACAATTTTTACTCCCATATTGGGATTTATATCTCACACATTCCTTATGTAAGTGCTCCGATTATCCCATGTAATGTTAAGTACGAAGGAATGTTATGGTCATAAAAATGATGTTTTCTATAATGATTTTGTACATAATTTTTTATGTTTAATGTAATGTTCCTAATTTCCAAAGACATTAGACATCTTGATATTTTTGGTTTTATTAAGTTTAAATTATTGTAATTAAATCATGTATGAGTGTAATGAAATACATGATTGTTATTGGGTTTATTTCCCTCTTATATTGGGTTTAGATGACTATTTATGTAGCTTTATATCACTCCATTTCAGTTTTCAACATGTCCTACTAGGTATGTATATACTCACCCCTACTGGATATTTTCCTACATGTGTCTTTTCATATAAATATGATGTAAAGATCAACTATGGTTGTGGTAAATCATAGTGATTCTTGGGTTCATTTTACAAATATGATTTTTGAGTTAATATATCTATAATTAGGTTCTCTAAGAATTAATTTATTCCATTTTTTCATATTGAGATATGTTTTCTAGTTGGAAATATAATATTCACCTTTTTCTTTAGGATTTCACTATCATACTCTTTTGTATTCTATATAGGTTATCACATGGAAGGTGTTGACTCTAGATGTCAACATAATTACAATATATTCCTCCATAATAATGCATGGAGATGATTTTGTGCCTTCATATAAAGGAACATTAAGGAATGGAATCCTATTTTAGTTAGGAATTATCATAAATTTTCCCCTTACCCTAGCCTATAGATGTTGGAATTTTCAAATGACATCTTGGTCGTCTCCAGGCTAGGGGGCCCTAGTGTGTCAGGTATTTACAAAGTGCAATCAGAGTAATTCATTTCTTGGGATGTTGTTTTCATTTTTTACCCTCATGAGGGGTGGATTGAACATAGTGAAATGGGATCAATGTTTCATGATTGTATCTTTCAGGTTCGTTAACCAAGTGTCTTTGTGGGAACCAATATATACATAAAACAAAAATATGGTTACCTACTTGTCAACATGGAAAATCAATACATTGGTTTTATGGAAAATGGTACATGAATCATATAAAATTTATCCCTCTGAGTATCTATCTTGAGTCATCTCGCCATATTTATATGTGATCATTTGAACATGGTACATCTTGATTACATTCAAAGTTCTAACATGAAGAAATTCATCTAGGCTAACAATTAATGAACATTTTTATGATTTTATGGGTGAGGAGGCCACAATTTAGGGTCCATACCATGTTTTGTTTCCTACATATTGGTATTAGTGAACCCCCTATTATCGAGTGGTAGATAGTACTGTATGTTTCGGTTATGGATGTGTACCTAATTTGGTAGAGTCTACGAGTTCCATTTCTAGGGTCCCTGATGTTCTATAGGGAGATAGATCCCCAGGTAGTGAATTATTTACTATAGTTGTGATATGATTATTTAGGCTCGTTTGAACTCTCAATTATTAGATGCTTCTGCTAGCATCAATACTTTTTCATGGAGCAGGTGGGTGTTGGTGGTGTTATGTTATAAAAAACCATGACATGATGACTATCACATAGTCTGAATCCCAAATGATATTTCCTATGGAGTATTACCGATTAATCTTGATATTAGTTCATTTTTAATAGTTTATTGAGATACACCGATGTAAAATTATAATAACTACAAATACAATGAGATTCAGTGACTTAATGTGGTACCCCACAACATGGAATGAGAAGGATTATCCTAGACTAGGTAGTTTGAGTGGGATCTCTATTGATACATTCGACAAAAGTGTTATCACTATCTCTTCCCATTTATGTTTGAGTTATATAATGGGATTTAGTGACTTATAACTTCTTATAAATGGTTCTTCAGGCTATTGGTCTTAACATTGGGAAAAATGTGGACGATTCATATATATTAGTTAGTAGGTTTCAGACATCATGATCTCATCAAAAGTTGAATTATCTGCTCTGTCACCTGGGTTTGGCGCTCAAAGATCGTACAAAATATGCATTCATCCTAGAGATGGGATATATTATGACCTCATAGGCTAGGCCACATATATCACCATTTTAAAACTCATCGTACAGAGAATTATATGAAGATAGAAGATAAACAGCTATGGAATTGGATGTTCAATGACCATGAATCTACAAAAATATTTCATTGAATCCGATAGGGATAATGTCTTATAAGAGTAGTAGAAATTATTAAAATAGGATAAGTTATGTGGTGGATGATGTTATGAGGTCCTATTTCAAACACCAACACTAAGACACCCTTTCCATAATTGAGGAGTTAGAAGTTAGGGATATGGTAATTTGTTAGCTTTTGTTGGAAAAAATTGTGTTTTATATGAGTTGATATGTTTTTTGATGAATTTTGCTATAAACATTCCATAAAACAAGTGGAATTATGTGTAATTCATTCCTTTATCTATTTAATCATAGTGTGAGAGTCGGGGAATCTAGTTGAGACTTTAATACATCATGTTTTTCAAGCGGTTTTTGACTGGGATATATTCTACAATATTAGTCCTCTTCTAGTAGTGTGAGTTTTCCTAATATGGAGAGAGTTTCACATGGGATCTCATGGCTATCACGATGAAACCTTATAAAATCATATTGGGTATGGATTGGTAGTCCATGGTTCAAGAAAATATTAATTGTCATCCTTGATAGGTGAGATGACTTCAGATGGGTGGGATGGAATTATCATTTGTTAGGAAGAGATATTTTATTGAAATCAAGGTGGTTATTATGGGTTGGATGCTTCATACCATCACCCGTCAATTGGTTATTTAATTTTTTAGCATATCTAAAACTTAAATAATCTAGAGTCCATCAGTAGTGGAGGAAGTTGTGGATGTCTTCACCGAGGTTGTTCAAATACATCCTCTAAGGTATGGGATGGAATTTGAAAATTAATTTTAAACAAGTACCGTGAAAGTATTCATGGATAAATAAATAATTTCCCCATCATGACCTGAGATATGACAATATTGTTGTTCGATCCTTATGTGAAGTTTTTTTATCCGGACTAATGTATCCACCTGGGAAGCTTCAGTTTTGTTCCTGAAAAAGTTGTATAGGAACATGATGATTTTTTTTGATTATGATCATCTGAACATGGAAATGATATAGAACATATACCAATTCCTTGGATTGATAACCTCTCTAATTGGTTCTGAGGTGCGAGTTGGTTCATGATTATAAATCTCATGTTGGGACACCCCCAATCGAGGGCTCAAAAGAATTCTAATTCAAGGGTGCAGTTCTATTGTCCCTATAGATACATTGATTTCATAGTGATTCCTTTCAGTGTAACAATTTTCTTATTTTTTGGATTTGATGATCTAGATATTTAATCTATACCTGGTCCAATTTTTTCTTCTATTCATTATATAAATATTCATCTACTTTACTTCAGAGGAAGACCATATAGAGCACTTGAGGATGGTTATATACATAATCTGGGAGCACCAATATCATGATACTCTCTTTAAATTACATATTTTGATCTATGAGGTTTAATTCCTGTGGAATTTCTTTTATGATCATGTATTGCTAGTGGACCCAATTAGTGTTATTGTAGTAATTTCTTGGTTGAATCCTAAGAGTGTGTTGGAGGTGAAGAGCTATATTATTTTGGTAGCATATTATGAAATAGGAATGGAAGACTTCTCCAAGATTTAAAACCATCTTAATATCCCAATGTATGATTTGAATTCATTTACCTGGACATAGTAGTTTCATAGATCCTATAATTGGTTGAGGATAAATTTGACTTTTGATCCTATTTTGGAACCACTATAGGAGGGTTTGTATTATGTATTGTATTTGGATCCCTATGTATTTGGGATCATCATCTTATTGATGTAGGGAAGGGAGGTGATCTCATATTGTTCAATGCATCAGATACCCCATGAGAATAAATACACTACTCCTGACATAGTGTTTGTAGATGTAGTATTCGATATGAAGATATAGATTAAATATATTTTTGGGAGAAAATAATTTACTCTAATCAGTAGAGTCTCATATATATATTTATCCAATGAGATATGAACTTGAGACCGATTCCCTAGTTGGATTTCTTCTAGGACAATGACATAGTGGTAGTGTATACTCCTAGGAATGTCAACATGGTGAAAGATTTCAATAATACGGTGTCCAGTAATGAGTTGGTGGTGGATTCATCTAAGTAGTTATCATCATTACTGCTAACCCTGGTGGAGGAGTAGCGAATAACATATCTTCAGTCGATTGTGTTAACTCCTCTGCGCCTCCTGAATGTGAGGGAAGATATTTTGGGATACAACAACTATGAGGATCACCATAACAATATATCCTTAGGATATTCACCAAATGTATTTTTTTTTGAAGGGATAAATCCATCATTATCTAAGGATGGAAAGTGGATTCAGCCATGATGGGAGATGATGTGATGATGGAGTTACAAAATTGTCATTTTTTACATCATAGCATATGGAAGATGTACATGGTCCATCAGTAGTATCATTGGTAGGATTTCGTATGATGGAGGGTTGTTGACATCATCTCTCTATGTCTTACATGTCATAAGGTGAAGGCAGATCACCCAATCCCAAATGGTTTTCAAAGCCCCATGATATTCCATAGTGAATGTGGGATGGAATATCCATTTAATTTTTTATAAGGATTACATTGCGTGTGTGTGGCCATGATTCCATCTGAGGGATAGTTTTCTAAATTCTGATGTCAGTACAATTACTTTCTATTTGGGGCCAGAGTTTGATGGAGATTCTGAGTATTTGAATGGCTGGGAGATAATGTAGATCCATGGGGTAATGATAACTATTATCATTGATTGTGATTCATGCTTTACATTTTTTTTATAGAGAGGTCCATATGAGGCATTTGACAACCATTTGCATAAGAGAATATAGTTTAATCACTAGATTAATGGGAATTCCAAGAACACTATCCAGGTGTTAGATGATATGATGAGGGATTATTTTGTAGACATTAGATGAAGTTGTGAGGATCCATATACATTAGTAGATTTCAAATATAATAACTTCTATCACTCAATGATTGGAATTAAAAAAATAAGAGGAACCATATGAGATACCATATAAGTCAACCCTATGGTAGATTGATATTTTCTAGGCATATCTTGATGGGTTAAATATAGTACATGAAACAACATATAATGTTCAGGTGATTTGTGGGTGTATGAGAACATCCCAAAGCTGACAGAAATATTACACAGATTGATGTAATATGCCATTGGTGTTCAAGCAATGTTACCACATTTTATTGATTCTCCCCACAATGTGGATTACAGATATTAAACTGAGAAATCAGTCATCCCTGATTGTCAATAGGCCATTCAATATCAAATGTAGGGTTGGTGTGGTTTATTATCACTTATTCCTTTTATAGTAGTATGAGAAAGCGTTTGATTTATTCCATGTCTCGTAGTTGATGAAATACACACATGATGAAATAGATTTGGTTGAATGGGGAGAGTTGTACATTGAGGATGGATCCACCTTTGTGGAGTACCTAGTGGAGATCGATGATCAGAAGGATATGATCCTATGAGTATTCACTATACTCATATTTTCTATTTTTTTCGAAGAATGAGATTATGTAGAAGAGATATTAGGATAAGGAGAGAAAAATTTGGTCTCAGTATCCCGTAATTGATAACTTGTACTTTTTTTGGACGAAAATCCATTAATTGGGGGGAAATGTAGTGAACACAGTTTTTCTTATAAGACACTGAAATATTTTATAAAATATTTTGTGAAACCATCACTCAGATAATATGGAAATAGTTGGTCCGGTGAACCTGAAATAGATATTACAAAAATATTATATTTTATAATATCACACGAGTGTTTTTTAGGAATAATGGATAAATCTAGAACACTTACTAGGATTGAGAATAAATATCTATAGTTAATTCTGAAATATGGGGTTTACCCTTTGGATTATATACAAAGGGGAAGTGTTATACATATAATGGAGGAATTCATTAATAGTTTATTTAATTAAAATAAATAAGAAAAATTATTTTTCATATTTTAAGCATACATGTCCTAAAATACTCTAATTATTCCTCATTATAAAAATTATATAGGATTATCCCCTTACATACATTGGAAAAATTTGGGGAGAATTGATGTTCATTATAGGAATACCATGAGAATTAGATCCAATGTCATCTAATTGAGGAGGACAAGAAAGAATTGAACATTGAGGGGTCCTCACATCATGGGATAAAAAATTATTCACCCACAATTGATCCAATTTGAGGTAGGGATTCTCAATTTTGGACGTCTCACTTTTTGATTAAAATTTTCAGAATGTATTTTACCTTTTTTGATCTATGATAATTATTCTTCCCAAGATCCCTGTAGTTTACTAATTATATTTTTCAAGTATAATTCTTCCAAAATTGCACAGGTAATTACCCCTGGTAATATCTTATTTGTGTTTACTATTATTATTTTTGTCCAAAGATAAAATCACTTTGTTTATTTGTTTCATCCCCCTCCACTCTTCATGATCTTCACTGTTGGAAAATGGGGTCATTTTTTGACAATGATTGGGCGTTTTAGGAATGATAGAACACCTTGATTCATTGTTATTTCACATCTGATGAACATATTGGAAAATCAAGGACTGATTGTGATGAGTCGCAGGTTGTGGATGATGGTCCCTAAATCTAGGATATGGTGCAGTAATAATATTGAATGGAATATGGTGTCTATGATGTGCATACTTTATAATAATGGTAGATTCACTATTTTCTACCACTGAGAGGGATGGAATTGACTACTAAAGGTATATACCACCAATTTTAGATGGTGTTTTGGCATGATTCATGGTGGTGTTGAGAGATCATGATTCCTCACAATGATTCTTGATTTTTTATGAAAAACTACAGTACAAAATGTGTAGTTAAAAAGAATCCATTTCATGTACCTCATTTAACATGGACTCTAGGTTTTATAGGTGAGTTAACGATCACACACGTGTAGATGAGAACACACATCATGTGAACCAACCGGGGTGGGAAACAAGGTTTCATCTAGCACACACCCAAGACCCCATGTGGGGGACATATCATGTAATTTGTATGTACATGTCAATGGGTCAATACCCTGGCATGCCCATCTATTGGACCAAGTGTAAGAGCATGGACCAAAAAACATGGGGACTTTGAGGAGAATATGAGTAGGCCTTGAGTGGATGGACATGATGTGTGGACCCCGTACATTTCGTGTATGATGACATGGATTATTATCCATGTCCATAAGAGAACATGGAAAGGTATAAGAGTTGGGTCACACACCATGTGGGAACCCTAACACGCCAATTATCCATTTTAGAAACAAATTCATCACATATCTTCTTCATTTAGACTTAGAATGTTTCCCACAATTATCATATTCTAAAAAATTTCATCATTGAACAAGATAGTCAACATCATATTGAATTTTGACATATGATGCGATATTTTCCAAAAATTATGTTTATTCAAGTGATGCATGATGATGGTAGGGATCATTATTGATCATTATATAGAAATGGGGTCAATTAACTCTGGATACACATGGATGTGGGTTCTCTATTCAATCCTAGAGATATCGAGGTCATTATTCTCATTTCACCCTAGGTAATGGGTTCCCCAAGCAACTAGATTGATTTCAAGGTCAGTACTCACCTATAAGACTATGGAGTGGGATTCTCAGTATATCTAGTAGATATAAATATTAGTACTCCCTTCCCACATTAGAGTTAAGGTTCACCATATTCGTTATATAGGCGGGGTCAGTACACCTGTTATTAAAATAGGGTGATATTTCTCCACCCATAGAGCGTTACTCACCCATCTTCACGATACGATGGTGTGTGTGTCCCATATAGGATATGTTCTCTCCCTTGGTTGTGTACTACATTTGAGTGGTTTGGACCCCACCAAACATATATTTTTGAGGCTTCATTTAATTTTTTGATTCAGAGATATATTCCTAAATATATAGTATATATCATCTAAATTGGCTAGGATTTGAGATAGATATATGGTTTCTCTCCCATTTAGGATTCTTTATGAGAAACTATACATGTATCTAATGGGTTTTGATTCCCTATTTCATTGGTTTGAGATGATTTTTGTTCTATCTCTCAACCACCCATCTCTTGGAATCCTACTAAGTCTGTATATACTCACCCCAACATGGGATATTCCCTCACATATAATATATTTTTCTTATGACAGATATAATGTCAATGATTATGGTGGATCATTTAATTACTTGGATACATTGAATGCCTACGGAGTTCAAGCACGGATATCATGATTCAAGCTCACATACATTTACATTCATCTAGTTTTTTCTAGGGCGGGCCATCTTTTCTACTTTGGTATGTATTTTCCCTTAACATTTAATGTTACATGACAATTCCCTATTATATTACCTAGTGGTTATTAAAAGAATTGTTTTAACTCATGATGTTATTTTCAATACCTTGTATTCCACTGCAATATTTCATGTATGTGGTTGGATCCATGCATATAGGCACATAATATAAAGGAGTTATATTTTTGTTATCCTTTCCCATCTCTAGTATCCATATCTTAACCTATGTAGGCATACTTGGGATTCTGAAATCTCATCCTCCCATAGGATAGGTGGGTCCCGAAGGGTGGGTTTTTCACACATCACATCAATTATAGTTCTTTGAATTCATTGAAATTTTAGTTTTAATTTTATATTGGGAATGATTATAGGGTTTATGACATGTGGTCTATGTATTATGGATTTTTAGGGTTATAATGAAATGTTTCAGGGTTTGATGTTTCTTATAAAACCATAAATTTAAACATTATATTCCATTTTAAATGTTCTATTTTTTAATATGTTTTTAATTTTGTGCCTTTTGATGGTTCAACATGGGTATGAGATGTGTTATATTTTTCTAGGTGTTTTAATGTTTATTTGGTCATTTTCAGGTAAAATATAGGTTGGACAATGTCATGGTGTAGGTTGATTCCTTATTGGAGTCCACCTATGCACCACGAGAAGATCAAAACGAACATGAAGGGAATGGTAATAATTGTGGAGTTTGGGAGTGTCACTATAGACCATGAGTAGAATGGTCTTACCCAGACATGGTTAAAGTAATTGTAGGTTCAAAAATTGATTTTCATTAACACCATATCATTGAGAGTTTCCCAATTGGGGTACCTATGCATGATGTAATCAATGTCATCAATACTATGGTGGTATTACAATTTTGTGGTTCCAATTGTTTGCATAATTTAAAATTTATGATTTAACTAATGATAAATTTGTATGTGTTATTACTATGGATGGAAACATTTGTGATCATAAAGAGGGGTTTTAATTAATTATTAACTTATTTTTCCTCAATTTAAATGTTATATTTCATCATATTCCATGTTCTTCAAATCAAAGTGATTATAGGGAAGAGGGTTCAGGATGTTCTTCCTTATTGATCAATGTTCAATGATGACTAATTTCTTCTAAAGAATGATCATGTTCATCTAGGCTAGTGGTGATCTCAACCTCTCTTATATTGTCAACATTTCTATGTTTGGATCGATATTATTAATTGGGTCTCATTTAGTTATAAAATTGATGGTGGTTTTAGTTTCTTATGTTGACTTGATTATATATTTTTTATTCAATATAATATATGATTACTATTATATAATCCCTCTTATAACACATTAGTATAAGTCATATGGATCATAATAAAAAAGTATTGAACTGATAGGGTTTGAATCATGAATTTGGTATCAATAATTGAAATTATTGGAATTTTTATTGACACATTGATTGTAGGAAGGATCTTTCCATATAGATTCCCTGAATAAATTTATTTCATTGATATTTTTCACTTGTGTGTACATGTGTGTACATGTGTCGCCCATGATACCCATGTTTGATATTGATCACAATAGTGTGTTTTTGTGTTTCCCATCAGACCAATTTTTGTTATTTCTCTCATGTATGTGTATGTGTGGATATTGAGACGGATTATTGAAAATGTATGTTCGTGCCTGTAAGTTTTACGCAATTTGAGTAAGAATGTATGACTTGTCGATGTTTTTATTATAGTAGCAAGAAATAAGTGGTGATGAAAAACCAAGGCATTGGGAATGGGTATGATGACCTTGAGTACAAACTAGTGGTAGTGGGGGGATAAGATAGCATTGTGGCTTGACCTATGTCAAAGAGAAGGAACAATGGCCATATGGCCTAACCCATAAAAGAGATGAGGATCGATAGAAATTTCTCATAGCCATAGAATTGTTAGATTTGTGGGAAATGTGATAAATATGTGGTGTTCATATGTCCAACCCATGATCATGACATCCGTTTTGACATTCCTTTTTGGGTAGAGATTAAATAGGTATGACTTGGGTAGGTGGAGTGTTTTTTATCATGTAATAGTTTGGTATATAAACACTTCATTTTTTAATAGTGTTTTAATTTATTATCATGGATTACAACTATTAATATTATGTACATATCATAAGGATTAATAGGTGTTACTATTCTAGGTTTATACTCACAGCCTTTATGAGAATCTCAATGCTAACTTGTACATCACGATTGGGGATCTAGGAAGGTAAAGGGCCTACAAACATAGATCTGTGGAGAAATATCATTTTGTTTCGAGGTGGTATTGGGTAATAATCTATACTAAACTCATAATGTATTTAATTTGTTCCTATTATTTTATTATACAATGGTTTGACCATACATATGGGGGGTCCTTGGTTTACTATGTCATATTCCTGTGATAACCCCAATGTCATCTAATGTTTAATTTTTTTATTTGCTTATGAATTTATCTATTGATTTAATTTATATATTTGTGATTTTATTCTCATGTATATATTCTAATAATTTGGGTATAGTCTCCCAACTACTCTACTCAGACCCTCATTTCCATTCATAAACCTCTTTCATATGGGGAGGTGCACTTGAGGCCATGTAAAACTATGGCCTGGACATTGTGATTTGGGTCTGGATGTTACACCAACCGCTCTCATATATTATAATTCATAACATTCAAGACTGGAAAAATGAATAATTCCTTATTCCAAGAATTTATACTATTACATTGAAAAATAAGTAACACATCATAAAATATTTAAATCTACCATATTTAAGAAAATTTAATAATGGAATAAAAAATTTAAAAAAGTATATCAAAATTAAAATATTCATCTTCATGATATGAAATGTTGATCATACCTTTGATATCAAAAATAGAAATTATTAAAAGAATTATAAATATAATAAATGTATTGATAAAATAAATGATGGAATATGATTATGGATCGTAGAAAAGTATGTAAGGGAATATAGTAATTTAAATGAGAAATGTGGTATTTATATAGTAGTATGGAATTTATGGTTGTTAAGAATATATGGTCATATGATATATATAGCCACTAAGAATAAAAATTATTGGACTTAAGTGTGATTAGTTGGATAAATATTATGGTTAGTAGAAATAATATTTTATTCAGAACTACAATAATCATGAGATATGACCATTTCAATATACCTATTGATATTGTAGGCATAAATATAACTAATCATATTGGGAAATTTATTTAGATTGAGGGAAGTTATCACATAAAGTTGTTGATGTATTCCATGAGAGAATCATTATCTTGAGATTTTGACAGTGTTAGTATCACTAGATTATTCCCATGTACAAGCCCAATATGAACTCTTATAAGCATAAATTGAGTGAAATTGTCTGCCAAACAAGTTAAACCTTTTAAAAATTACTATGAAATCCATGCTAATGGTATCACCACCTAATGCTACATCAATTTATTATCTCACTCTTAGGTATTTTAGTAAAGCATTGAGGGATATTATATATATTTACATGCTATTATGATATTTGAATCTAATTATTTGCGCACTAAATGATATTTTAAAAATTCACATATTTATTATCTCGTTCATTTTTTGTTTTTTTTTAATGTAAATTTATACTAAATATATTAATATTAATTAATTATTTTTATTAAATAATATTTTTAAAATTAAATAAATTAATTTGGTTCAAATTTATTGGTGAGATTCAATAAATGGTAATTAAATGGATGATTACTTTTAATGAAATAGTTAAACAATCAATTTTTGTTTAAAGGAGGTATTTTTAAAAGAATTATTATTCTTTATATTTTGTATTTCATTATAAATTTAATTGATAAATATAGAAGGATTATATAAAACTAAATTAAATTAATTAAAATATAATGATTATTAATATGGTATGAATGAATAATATTTATGGTGATGAAATATTTTTATAATAAAAAGTTTTCATTCATTATTCATTTTATTTTAACAATAATGTTTATTAATTTCAAATGATATATTTGATAAAATGACTATAATATTTTTAATCAGGGAATGAAAATAATATTGTATTCTATAAATAATTTTTGAAAAATTAATTTACTGAGATAAATATTAAGTTACAAAGGTATTTGATAAAAGGTGTTAAACTATAAAAAGGATTTATTAATTTATAATATATCTCAAAAAAATACATCATTGCATTCAAAGGGTGTGGAAAGACAAATATTACTATGTGTTCTAATTTTTATATCCCTATAATTTAAAAATTAAATTCTTATACATTTTGGAATGAGTATTTTTTAAAATACCATGAATCTCACTTATAAAAGGATCCATCTCATAGTCATACTAAACTAACCATTTCCTTCAATTTCATTTCAAATATAAGCCCAATGATTTTTATTAATAATCATATATCACATTTATGATATTTCATTCCTAATAAGAACCCCCAAAGCCTTACTTTTAATGGATCTCTGTAAGGGAAGACTTTTTATTCCAATATGTATATTACTATTTTTAGTAATTATTTTTCTTTATATTCTTCATTCATCTCTTAAGGATTATTATTTATATTTATTTTTATACAATTAATTCACTAATAACTATATAATTTGGATTGAATATTGGTATATATTAACTTTATATGGTGCATGAAACCTATAATATGCATGTCCCACCAGAGGTCTAGGAGATTCAAGTCATACACCTAATAATAAAGGTGATCGCCACACACTATTAGGTGTCCCTTTTCAAATGAACCCGTTTTTATTTTTCTTATATTTGTTTAAATATGCAGTAATGATCGTGAATATTTATTGTATTATGTCATTATATGATGAAAAACAATAGAATGGATGTTTATTAGAGATTCAATGCATGTTACAGTGATGAATATTATACTTCTCATTAAAAGGTATAATTATATTCTAGTTTGTGAAGAATGCATGAGGAATGAAGAATCAACTTGTATCATTGAATGATGTTTTTAATAATGATAATGTTAATAGTGAGGTGAATTATTATTATATAACAATAGGATATTATTCCATTAGATATTCATGACCATATATTCATTTTCAAAAGAACCATATTGAAGAAACATATTTTAATCATATACATAATCGGTTTCACCAGATTAAAATATTTTTTATTTGTGGTTGAGATCCATAAAGTATACATAATGATTTTTATATTATCCTTGTGATGATGTTGTGTAAGTAAACTGAGAAGATCCATTCTTGTTATTGTTATAAATGGTTATTATTATTTGAATAAAATTTCACTTAGATTAATATAGAGAATTTAAAATTAGTATAGTTTATTATCATTGAAACATTATCTGGAATATTTACATGACATATTAATACTTTTAATTATTAATGAAATAATTGGGGGATATTTTAAATCATTATAATGTTTTTTAAATAAGGTGATAATAAAGGAAGAAGTTTTGAGTTAATCTAAAAACGTTCTGGAATTCTGAAGTAGAGATAATTATTTTTCATTTTGAACTTTATGAGGAATTTATTGAATACATTACATGGTCCATTATGATATATTATATGTTTCATTACAATTTCAAATGAAACAAGATATGTTTTATATTGTGACTTCTTATTGTTCACTCTATGTAGAGTTCTGGGGAAATAAAAAATACATAAACCCCATAATGCTCACTTTTTGAACTTTATAGTGTTCACTTAGTCTTCATAAGGTTACATCTTGTGCATAAAAATAGAGATGGAAAACCAAAAAAGGATAACAATGAAATTTCATAAAGTTCTTTATAAAGGCAAATGAGAATTCATAAGGTTTATTTCCAAATTTATAATTTTTATTTGTTTTGAAATGGAAATATCACAATGTTCACTAGAAAACATAATAATTTTTATATAACTTTATAAAATAGTTTATGTATAGATATTGAAAAAGAAAAAACACTCACACTAAAGACAATATGGCTTATTTTAAATTAAAAAATAATTTTCCCAAAATTTATAAATATAAAGATTTATTTATAAGAATAAATTAAGAACATCATAATAGTTATTCTCATAAGACATAGGAAAACTCGATAAAGGAACAACTATTGAACCTCACTCTCTCACAAGGGTTTTAATGACTAACTAAATAATTTGGTGTCACACCATTTTCAATTGACTGTATTATTTTGAACATGAATATAGATTAACAATGAACAAAATAAAATTTAATAAGTGGATGAATAATAAAAATGGAGGATCTTCCCATGTCTAAAACCATCTACCACCCAAGGGTATGAAAAATATTTCTAGCAACATTGATGAAAGCATAAGTATCCCATGATGTCGACTAGATACTAGTGGAATGTAAAAAACCATGCAGTGGTAGTTATTAATTCAATAAATTATATAGGTATCACATAAGATACACAGTGATAGAAACTAGAAACCAAGTCAAGGCTATAATAGTGGTTACACAATTTCACTAGCAAGCTAGTGGCATCAGGCCGTTAGGTAGTGATTTTCAGTCAAAATGTTAACACAATCATTAAAAATGGTAATCAATGGATCCATTAATTCATTTCATAATATAGATTGAACACTAAAATACCAATGCCTATAAATACATCCCATAGTATTCTATGTATTCAAAAACTATTCTCAATTGTGACCTTTATCAATCTATAAAAAATTAGACATGCTTTGTCCTACTCATTAGTTCCTCTTATGATCTATTTTCAATCAAACTTCTAAAATATTTTATTTTTAATCATTATCACTCACTCATTATTTCAATTACAATATTCGATATGAGTCAATATAATTGTGATATTTTTATTAAAGGATCTTTGTCTTTGAAAATACCCCATTTTACCTCTCTTTGGGTTCATGGTAAACGGTTAAAACAAGGGGATCTTTTTCATCATGATCCGTGGAAACATCTATAACTGTGGATATATTTTAGGGTTTCCTTATAATCTCTAAAACCAAGGATATTTTTTCTTCATTGGTTCATGGAAATTTCTTATGTAAAATTATATATATATTCCAAATAATTAATCCATTGGTGTGGTAGATATAGGGACTCTTATTAAGAAATTTATGAAAATAAAAAAAAATGGTTACCTAATTTACATTATTCATGGTGAATTTACTAATTACATTCATTAAAATAATTAATCAATAATCAAATTAATTCATCAGATTACATCTTTAAATCAATATCTCACTCTATATAATATATTATTTAGCAAATAATATTTATTCTAAACTTCAAATACACCAATAAATCAAACTATACATACTTTAATAAATTTATTTATCTATCAACAAGTTTATTGTGTCATATATTTTATTTTAATTTTTAAATAAATATGAAATCCCTTTCAATTTTCCTTTGAAAAAAATCATATTATAGGTGGACATAATTTTAAAGAATTAGTTTATTTATTTTATAAAAAAAGTTCTTAATATTCCACTTCTAAATATTAATTTATTTCTTGAATAAAATATTTAATAATTACATTTATCATTAACACTAAAGGATCTTGAAAAAGAAACTCTTCATTTTATTCCCCATTATTTGATATAATAAACTATAGTTGTTGGAAAACTCATATGTCTAACTTTTTATGAATCAAAATTGATTATATTTGAAAACATATCACTTATAGTTACAAACCAACTAAAATAATTGAAATAATAATGGAATATTTATTAAATTGATTCATTTGAAATAGAGAAAAAAAACACATTTTTTATTTGATATAAATGAATTTAATCATGTTTCTACTTGAACAACACGCATGAAATATTGAAATTACAAAAAGTCACTAATTAAGGAAATAATAGATATATATAATATTACCTGACAAAAAAAGATATTATTTTGAATGTTTATTACTCCAAAAATGAATCAATTTTGGAAAATTTTAATTATTTAAAAAAAATTAATGGTACAAAATGTCATAGTGAATATATTTCTACAAAAAAAATATTATGATTAAGATACATTGAGATTTTCTATGTTATTGGAACCCAAATAAAAAATGATTCAATAAAAAAGAGGCCTAATGAAATTTATTGTTAAAGAAATTAGTTCTTCACTCATTATAAATGAGATCACCAAGAAATGAATATCTAAAAATTATGAAAATGAAGTGTAGGAAAATAAGGGAATCTCTTCTAAAACAATCTATGATGAAACATATTTAAAAAAACTTATTAGAATATTTTTCTATAAATTTTAAAAATATTTTATTATTATGGAATCATTCCACTATGCCCAAAAGGAAATTAAATAGTAATAATCATATTTAAAATGTCAGCATTATAAAAAAAGGGCATAACAAGTCAATGCACACATTGATAAAAAAAATAAAAAAATAAAAGTAATAAATCTTGTACGTTTCCACTAGGAATGTATATGAAGATTATATTTCTTTATTGGACTTGAGTTATGGATGTTCTATATGTGTCATGGTTAAAATTAACGTATGTAAAGAAGTTTATTCACTTATTTATTCCACATTTTATTCATACACATATTCATGTTATTCAATCCAATTAGAGTATGAAGTATTAAGGAATTGATTTATTTATCTTAATAAAATAATTCATTGATCTAAAATATTATTATAATAAAAATTTTGATGAAATAATCATGTATCTAGAGGAAATTAATATTAATCATTCAAAATTTTGAGGAAAGATTTTATGTTGATAAAATTTAATCAGCTTTTAAGGCGCTCAAGAATTCACATTCTATGATCACCCTAGGCAAGAAAGCTCTAAATAAATATTTTTCACAAGGAAATGTAAAATTTTGTTTTGTTATTCGTTTAAAAATTAAATAAATAACCTAAAAACATGTAATCTGGTAAAATGATTAATGAGAAGATATATTTTTTTAATAATTTTTGAATATAATAGTATTATGAATATTATTATAAAAATAATAGTTATGGAATACCTATATCAATTCATCTAACTTCAATTACATTTTATATTAATTATTATTGAAAATCATATGATTAAATGGTATGTATTAAAAAATATTTTTTGGCTAACATAAGTGGACCCAAAATTTTAGGTACTAAAATCCCTATTATTTTAATTATTTTATATGAAATGTATCTGAACTATAAATGCCAACAAACTATATTTTAGTTGGTTTATGGTTTCCTTAATCACATGTGAGGTGAGTACCCCAAATTCAATTATCATAAAAAATTACAGTATCCACTAGTAATTTTATTATTACTCAAGGAGTAACATCATTGGAACATTTACTATTGGTTATTTAATTTTATGAATTTAAAAAAAAATATACATTAAAAACTTATATAATATGTTTATTATTATTAGTAAATTATTTTACTATATTATAAATTTCTCTTTTTAAAATAAATTTGTTAATGATATTTATTCCAAAGGAAATGTTTTATTTCTTTCTTATCAATTTAAAATTGTATATATTATTCATTTAAAATAACTCTAACGTCAAAATTTTAAATATTTATGTGCACAATATATAACATCGTGGCTTTAAAATAGGCTCCTTTTCGTCATGACACACACACAAACATTTCAAACTCAAATATTACTATGTAGTGTGACTTTTATTTAAAATGAACTCTAACTAGAATAATTTTTGTGATCCTTACAACTCATTATACAATATAAAACATCATTAAATATAAAATTATGTTCCTAAATATATGTCCCTTGACCATATTCATCTACACATTTTGTATTAAAAACCATGATTCTATTATAAGAGGAAAATCATATAGTTGTTTCAATTGTAAATAATTATACAAAACATACAGGGGAATAGTTTTTTCCACATAAAAAGGGATATAAATACTTCATTAAATATTTATAAAATGTTAAGAATGGTAATTTAAATATTATCATAAACCTTCATAGTGATAATAAGGGAGAGTTTGATAAAAAAATATATTTATAAACTTTAAACATCACACGGTCATAATAATTCTTTTTCAGCTCTTTGGACTCTATAAATAATGGGATTGTTGAGAGATGAAATCAAAATCATGATGAAATTTATTGGACTCTCTTAATTGAATTTAAACTCCCTAAATATTTTTCCCCTATGGGGGTCAATTCCACATGTTATAACTTGAACCATTTTCTCATTAGTCCCATCCTAAAAAATAATCCCTATAAAAATTAGAAAAACAAACTTAAAAAATGTGAATTTTAAATGTGTAAGGATATAAATTACATATTATTAAAATTATATACAACATAAATTTATTTACCCAAAAATATAATGAAGGTTTTTATTTTTGTTACTCTTACTCAAGTAAATAATATAGAGACATTATTAATTGGAGTAATAATTTATAAGAATCAATCCATTTCAACTTTGATGATAATTTACATAAACCTGATCCACAAATTAATGAAAATATGGTTGAACAAGAAAATTTGACCATAAATAAACAACCTACATATAATTAAAATACTTTTTTATGAAAAATACCAATCCATTTACCTGATGAATGGGTAAAATCTAAATACAATATTAGATAAAATAGAAATAGTTTTTTTCAAGTAACTATTTGTACTAGAAGGTAGGTTTTGAATGGGGATGAAGATCATTGTCTGGTTTATAAAAAAAAGACAAAAAATATTGATGATTCCAACAATTATAAAATATGATTTTTTTTATATGATAGATAAAATGAACCAATTACGAAGGAATAATTTTTTGAGTCTTATTGAGAGAGTCGTTGATCATACAATTATTGGTGAAAATAGGTTTTATAAATTAATTAGATGATAAAAGTATAATTATTGACAACAAATATAGAATCATGTCCAAATTCAACAATAAAAAAGTTTAAATTTACCAAATTGATTCCTTTTTAACCTTCTATATAATTTAATCCATTTAAATATTGTTGAAATTCACTAAAAATTTGAATTTTTATTTTTTAAAATGGATGTCAAAAGAGTTTTTCAATAGTTATATTAGGAAAAATGTTTTTTTTTTGAAAAAAATCCAAATTTTGAAGATTAAAATTTTTTAAATAATTTTTTATGTCAGAAATAACTCTATTGTCTAAAAAACTCACCCAATATTGGTATGAATGTTTAAAAAAATATTTAAGATAAATTTTTTAAAATGGGAAAATCCAACACAACTTTATTTTTAAAATTTATTTCAAATGATTTATAAATTAATTAAATTTTTATGAGTGACATAATTTTCCATTGTACGGAAGAATATATATCTAATAATGTATTTTATTTAATTAAAAATGAATTTGAAAAGATATTTAATGGAGAACATCATTTTTTGTTGGTTTTTAAATTTATCGAAAACAAGAATTTTTTTAATTCATAGAATATAAACTAATTTACTTCCTATTTTTTCATGGGTCCTGTAAATAAAATAATCACAAATAAGAGTGCTTGTTAAGATATGAAATTAGATGAATCTACTAAAGTAATTGATAACAATCAATTTTTCGGTATGATTGGGAGCCTTCTTTTCCCTACAATTGTCCGATCAAATATCGTATTTATTTTATGATTTTTTTCACATTATCAATCAAATTCAAATGAATAAAATTTTTAATATTTTAAATATAGTTTATAGATGTGTAAATGGTTCTACCAATAATGGTTTTTTCAAATAGACACCTATTTTAATCATTCATCTTTTCTGATTCTTATTTTTAGAGGATTCCAACTACAAAAGAACATTAAATGTGGGGATTGTAACATAAAATGAAAATGCATTGCCTATTGGTTTTGTAAGAAGTAAAATTTTATTTTTATTTCTATGGATGAATAAGAATATATATGTGTAGGGAGTTATTGGGACCAAATTATTTTAATTAAATAATATCATATAGATTATGTGATAATTTATAATCATGTACCAATTAATTGTGATGAAACTAGTTCCATTAAAAATTTTAGAAATAAAACTCTTTCCCTTCTAACATTGTCCTGATATTCCACTTTTTGAGTAATCTCTTACAAAAATATGATTTCTTACTTTATTTCATTAACACCAATATTTAATTAGTTTAAATCCTAACAAATACATTATATTTTGATAACGTACGCATTATTAAGGTTGATTTATATATGTTTTTATTATGATGATAATTCTTTATCTTCATCATGATTTATTTATTTAAAAAATTTACATCTTGAAAAATTTATTTAAATAAATAAGTATATTATTAAACATTTTGATTGATTGATTTTTTAAATTATTTTTAGTGTAATCTTCATAGGATGTAAATTATTTTCTGGACAAAAATAAGTGGATGCGGTTCTGGCTCAGATGAATCTAGATGTTTTATCACAAAAAATTGATCATTGGATTTTTATTCTGATTTTTTTCATAGGAAAATGTAGTTTATCTTTATTATACATCTTGATTTGACACTTCTGAGGATCATTATTTGGATAATTAAACACAACCTTTAAAAACTATAATAATAGATTGTAAATATATTTTTTTGAAGTTAAAATGTTTTTATAAATTGATTTTTTTCAGTGTCTTTATTTTTTATGATACAATTTATGAAGAGACTATCTTATTAATACTAATACTATCATTGGGGGAAAACTTATTTAAATTTTGAACTTCTTTTAATATATTTTTAATTAATTTTATGTAAAAATTAACTTATTTTACCTTTTATCAAAATAATTTTTTAATAAATTGTGAATGTACTATTTTTTATATTTTCAAAAAATATATATTATTTTGCAATGTCATATTACATTTATAAATTAGCATTTAAACATATGTTTTTTGGTGTCTTGAATGAATATTTATGATGATACATGTTTTTCATGTAAATTTATTTTACCATGTATACATGTTATTTTATTTTAATCAATGAGGGAGTGAAATTATTTGTTTTAATTTCTTATTTATTAGAGGGTAAATTAATTTTTTCAATCTAAATTTGGAAGAAGAATAGTGGAATTTCTATTAAAAGTACTTTATGGATTTATAGTTTTTATATTTTTATATCTATTTTAAATATATTATTTTGATCTTTTATTATGTTAACTGGTTTTCCAAAATTAATGTATTTTATTCTCTTTATCATTGAAAATTATTTTATCATCCCACATTAATTTAATAATTAAATATTAAAATTACATTAAAATTTATCATTGATAAATACATTGTGTTTATGATCATTGAAATTACGAATATTTTTATACCTCACACTCTTATATTTTTATTATTTTAAAATACACGATTAGTAGTTGTATGATTATTAATTTTCTATATTTATCTTTGGGAATGATTATATGATGATAAAGGTCCAAACAAAGGCTTTTATGTGGATGAAGAAGAAGAGGGGGTCTCCCCCGATTTTTTCACCACTGGAAACCTAATGGGTATTCGTTGGGTATATAGTGACTGAAAAAAGATTTAGAATTACTAGAAGTCCATCATTTAATAATTAAATATAACCATCATGTCGATATAATACGATAGTTAAACATGTTCTACATAGAGGTCACCACCTACTCAGTGGTAGCTGTTGATGTCTAATTAGAGGATGAAATATCTAGGAGACTAACAAAAACATCATCAGTTATCTGATTGGACCAGGTGGGTAGCCGTTAATATTGATTCAACTTGTTAATATACATTTTAAACATGGATTTAATGTCTCCCTTGATGCATTTACTCTTCTAGATTGACCCCTTGACCTCGAAGGATATAAATATATCCCATAAGAGGAATGGAAAAAATAAATATTGATCAATTGTGAATTTAATTGATCCATAGAAAATAAAATAAATTTTAGGATAAAAAATTTCTTCTTATAATTATCTAATAGTTTGTAGTATAATGTGACTAGTTGTCTCTTATATTACTAAACCTAACAGAAATCATGACCTCTTGAAAGCCTCCCCATTAACATGGGCATTCTGAATCATGGTGACGGTCAATGGAGATACATTGGGAAGAGTTTTTCCTCATGAACAATGTGTAGAAATTTGTGAAAAATATTGATAAACAGTGGAAACATTAATAAATTTTAAATAGTGGAATAAAAAATCCTCTATAGAAATTGAACATGAAGAATATGAACCAACATCACATACAAAATGATGTCTATTTCATGTGATATAGAAAAATGGAATATGGGTCTACACACACACATCAAGAAATAGAATATTAAAAATGTCTAAAAGCTATCTCCGCTAGCATCATGAGTACAAGTTCGTTCCTTTTCCCATGTTCTCCACCAGAAGCATAAAAGCATGAATCCAAAGTCAGATGATTCGCATTATCCCTAACTACATCTGGAATATCATTTCATATAAAAATCATATTTCCTTATAGGGGTGAGATAAACTCCATATGAAAAACCTCTATAAATATTCATTTTTTGGATGTAATATGTGTTGTGTGAAGATAATATTAAATTTCAGATAGTAAATAAATAAATCACGTCGGATCATGTTCCTCATATGATTCCCAACCAACACAACCTAGTTTGAACTAAGCTGGGTTTCTCTAAATAGATTTCATTCTCTATGTATATTTATAAAACCAAAGTATGTATATATATATATATTCCTCATATAAAACTATTCATTTATGTGTATTGATATATATAGAGATACAAATTAACATCAGGACTTATGGTGTAAGCCCTAGGCATCAACACATACTTGTATGGGGTTATAAAACTCTTATATAATATGTAACAAGATATATAACTTGGACATCATAAATGTAAAATATATATCATGGACCAAACCTAATATATTTTTTACTTAGTGGATACATCCTTATCTATATTTCTTTTTTATGTTGTTTGTATCCATGGATTCCGTAATAAGGAATCCATGTATCATGTAAAGACCAGTAAAATTCAAGGTAAATTTTTTCTTAATTTTCATTGTAATTTTACAAGAACGCAGTTTCTGACAGCGCCTGATTCCGAGGCCCGGTGTGCTCGAAATCAATTTCCGATGTTTAGCTCGGGTACGTTCAGTGAATGAACGAGCAGGTTTTTCTATCTTTTGAACCGGTACTCGTAATTGAAATCTGAGGACACCGATGAACTCACAGCGCCGGTATTTTCTTAAGAGGACTTTTACCGTAGGTGCGTTTGCTTGGGAGGAGAAGTTAAATTTTGGGGTTTAAGGAAGAAATAAATAAAATTGTGAACAATTTTATTTTTGTTAACCAAGGGAGTTAAATTATACCATGGGAAGTTGTTGGTGGGACCCACAACCACCCAACTTCCCATGTGTGGATATGTGGGAGGTGGGGCCCACACGAGACCCTAACCCCCATTGATCTTCCCATAACCCCCTTGACCTCCCATAACTCACTTCCCTCTTAAATTTTGTAACTCCACTTTAACTTGTGTAACTCTCCCCTCTCTCCTCCTTAATTTTTCCAAAACACATCTTAAATTAATTGATTAAACCTCTTCAAATAATTTAACTAAGTGTTTGAATTTTTAAAAAAGTTTGAATGCATGGAAAAATAATAAAATAAGGAGAGGCCTTATTTTATTTTTGTGAGTTTTGTTGTGTGAGAGAATTCGGGAGAGAGCTCTTCCCTCTTCTGAAGAACATCATCTCCAAACGAAGAACGACCTTCCGACACGGCGAAGAACGCTCTACGTGTTCTCCAATCCTTTTTCTTCCTCTTCTGCGACAAGGAAGGAGATGCCGACTGTGGAGACTTACTCCAACAACAACGTTCTCCTTCTTCTTCTGACGTTGACGGAAGCGATACCTTTCTTCCGCGACACCCGACTACCCTGACGTTCAACTACCGCGACGTTCGAATTCCGCGACTCGACGACGTGCGACATCAATTTCGAGGTAGGGAATTATGTTTGAGAATGATTTTATTCCCTTAATTTATTTCTTTCTAAAGAAAACAAAGAACACGGATCAACTTATTACCTAGTTGATCCGTGAACATTCTCCTTGCGGGTTGGGAATAATCTGTTGCGGGGAAAAACTGTTTGGGTTGATTCTCTTTTGTTCGTGAAAATTCCTTGTTGTTCTTCGTCTTTTGAGCCGCTTGTTACCAAATTAACGGGAGGAGGTCGGACCGCACGAACATGGCCGACTCTCCTCCCCCTTTGTTGTTTTGATTCATTGTGGCAAGAACAAAGGTGGCACAGTGCAACGGCACCGTGCGGACACGAGAAAGAACGCGGAGAAAAAGCATGGCGTCGCCGCGCCGTGCCATTGAGGCTGAATGAAACTGCGACCGGAGTCGGGGCCACGGAGGTGATTGAAGACTCCGCTGATTGATTATTGTGCGTGGATTTACGGGAGACAACAAACGGGGCTGCCAGTTAATTTTGAAGCCTCTGCAGTGAAGGACGGGTCTTGGGAGGACCGTTGGCGAAAGCGGCGAGCAAAACGGACCACCGGAGCGCATCTGGTGGTCCGCGGAAGACTCCGCTGGCGCGCCGCCGGGAAGGGGACGTCGCGGCTTCAGCCGTGGCCGCGTGGGACCAACGGGATGCGGCATCGCGCTGCATCCGTTGACAGGGAGTGGCCCCCGTGCGGGGGCCGCGGTTTCATCCAGGGGATGGTCCCCCCCTGCGCGGCCGCTTGGCCGGTGCCAGCGAGCCAGCGCGCCGGGCCGAGCCGCCCGGCCGGACCGCCAGGCCGGGCCGGGCTGCGCTAGCCAAGCTGGGATGAACCCAGCCGTGTCGGACCCGGACCCGGGTCGGGTCGACCCGGTTCAGGCCGACCCAGGGGGGTTGGGTCGGGTCGGTCCGGGCCTAGACCCCCCGTTTTCGGATCACTTTCAGTATTTTACCCATATTATGGGCTACGGACCTCCGATCGATGCAACGTCAGCAGTGATGCGACCCTTGGATCGAGACGGTTGTTTCGGTATATCACACTCAAGGTTTTGGAGTACTTTGGGTTCAGCCGGGTTGGTTCGCATACGAAACCAACCGGGCCCTCGGAGCAGAAACGCTAATATCTTGAGCTCCGGACGTCCGATTGACGTGTCGTCGACTTGGTTGGATTCCTCTTGAGGACACGAAACTTTTGGCATACTTCGCCCGAGGTTTGGATGCAGTTGGAGTTTGGCCGAGTTGGATTGTACCCGTAATCCAACCGGGCCCCTGGAACGGAAAAGCTGATATCTTTCAGACCAGACGTCCGTCTGACGAACCGTCAGCGGCGTTGGTGATCACATTGAGAAACAATCCCTATGAGTATACCCTATGAGAGTTTGGGGTACAGTTGAGATATGGCTGGGTTGGTTCGTACATGAGACCAACCGGGCCCCTGGGATGAAAAGGCTAATAACTCACAGACCGGGCGTCCGATTGACATGCCGTCTATTGCGTTGAGACCCCTATGACGAGGCGGACCCTTGAGATACTTCTTCATGGGAATTTGAGATACTTGGAGTATCGACCTATAGCTCATGGAGCGGACCCTCCCAGAGATGAGCGTACGGAGTACGAAGACCGTGTAGCTGACTGAGACCTGACGACTGCTTGACCGACTCGACTTGGAGTGAGTCGACTAGCCTAGTGGACGGAGCACTACTTTGTTTGGGTGTAGATCCATGGAGGACGGAGCACTACCTCTGTGATAGTGCAGACCCGCGGTACTCGTCCGGAGAGTACCTCTACAGGCTACTAGGGGGTGTGCACTACTGTGTTTGGGTGGCATACCCCAGTGGGAAGCACTATAGTGTTTGGGTGGCTGGCCCGCGGTACTCAACAGGAGGAGCACCTCAGTAGTCTTAGGTTAGTGAGCAGTACCTCGAAGTCGTGATAGGACCACTGTACACTCCAGAGACGAGGCTCTTCAGCAGTTACAGTTTCGATAATGAAAATCCTGGTTTGAGCTGAGTCTATGACCTTTGTGTTTACCTCAAGATTGAGATGGGTTACTTGATAACTTGGGTATATGTATGGGAATATACCTAAGTAGAGGTTATCTGTTGAGATCTTCTTTGTGGTTATCCTTGTTGGTTTTAGTGAGACCTTAAGGGTCTCGGGGTCCCTACTGAGTATCCTTATACTCACCCCTGCACGGGCTATGCCCGCACCTCGTTGTGTTGGTTGTAGACGACGGGCAGTGCTGACGGAGGCCGAGCATTCGAGGACTGGACGATACCCAAAGGTGGACCACACGACGAGATAGTACCCGGAGGTGGACCACACGATGAGTCAGTACCCGGAGGTGGACCACACGACGAGTCAGTACCCGGAGGTGGACCACACGACGAGTCAGTATTCGGAGGTGGACTTCACGACGAGACGACACACGAAGGAGGTTGACGGGCGAGAGCATTGAGGAGCTGCGCTATATGTACCTACCCTTCAGATAGGATCTGAGGAGGACGACCAAGGAGCTGCTTCCTTTCTTCCAGCTATTGTCTTTGTTCAGTTGTAGCTATATTTCCAGTTGGGGTTGTATTCTGGCCCATTTACTTTTCAGCACTTTCTTTGTACTTAGCATTTTACTTCCTCTTGTACTCTGTGGTGTTTTGTTACTTTTATAAAGGCAATGCCTTCCCAGTTATCGGGATTTATGCCTTTGGTTCTTGTCTCCAGCCCCTGGCCTATGGAAGGCGGGCTTGGGGTAGTCATGGCATGTGCCCTGAGGACGGGTCATGAAAAATTGGTATCAGAGGGGTCAGTTCTACCGCAGAACTTATAACTCTGATATTTTCTTTCTGTGATGCAATAGTGTTAAGGGTACCGAGTGTGGTCTTCAGTTCAGGGAGTCTAGTGTTAGTGTGGGCGACCGACGTATCCATACACCAGGACCCTGACAACTGATTTCCGACTTTGTGCATGAAAACACTAATTACGTGTGTGTTTCCAGAAGTTTTTAAAAGTCAGCTCAAACCAGGTCAGCTCACCAGGTATAAATCATTTAACCGTGTCATGCTTGTTTCTTTCAGGATGCCTCCCCGTAGACGACCAGTTAGAGCCCCGAGAGTTGTTCGTACTGACAGCCCACCGAGCGACGTGGCCTCAGTACATGGCCCTATCCCAGTTGAGGCACCAGCGGAGGCACCAGCGGTACTACTACCCGTTGGGCCACTGATGCCACCAGCCCCAACAGCAGAGGGTGCACGTCACTTTAGCGCATTGCACAAGTTCCAGCGCCAGAGGTCACCCAGGTTCAGGGGAGAGACGGACCTGCAGGCGGCTGAGGATTGGATAGAGGCTATGGTGAGAGTCTTCAGGCTAGTGGGGATGCCAGTAGATTTCATGGTGATCCTTGCTGCCATCCTACTTCAGGCAGCAGCAGGCAGATGGTTGAGCCTAATGCTCCAGATGCATGATGAGGCGACACTTCTATGGGAAGACTTCGAGAGCCTGTTCCAGGCAGAGTTTGTACCAGCCACCCTTCGAGCGGTGCGTATACAAAAGCTACTTCAGCTGCGGCAGGGAAGCATGATAGTGGCGCAGTATTCAGCGAGGTTAACAGACCTCTCGCGCTACTCCACAGATATGGAATGGGACCCGTTCTTCAGGGCCTGAACCTTTGAGAAGGGGCTCGGGCGAGAGATTAGAGCTTCTGTTGTTTCTCATAGCATTCCGACGCAGACAGGGGTGTTGGAGAGAGCCATCTTAGTGGAGAGTTTCCTTGCTGAGCAGTCTCCAGCAGTAGGACCCACCACTAGCCGGAATGCGGTAGAGTCTTCTGTAGCAGGCAGTAGACAGATGACGCAGAGGTCCAAGAGGACCAGACCTATAGGTGGTTGACCGCGTGACTCAGGGTCGGTAGTGCAAGGCACTAAGGGGAATGATAGAGCCAGACCTGCCATGCAGTGTTACTCCTGCGTCAGGATTGGTCACATGGAACGTGACTATCCGACCCACCATGCAGATGACCGACAGTTAAATGAAGAACCTCCCAGGGAGAGGCAGAGGTTCGATCAAGGAAGACCGCTAGGAGCTGAAGGCCGAGGGAGGGGAGCTGGTCGTGCAGCTGGAGGTGGATGACGCTTCGAGGTGTTACCACCACCACCACCAGGAGGTCCACCCCGACCGCAGGGAATAGGTGGACATGGGAGAGCTTAGCTTCAGGCAGCAGAATCTTACAACTACGGAGCTCCAGAATCGAGTGGACAGGAGCGGAACCAGTGGTGTATATCTAGTTCCATGTTGTTGTTGTTACATTTGTGTCTTTGTACCATGAGCTGCAATAATATAAAGACACTTCGATTTTTTAAAAGTTTGATTTCATGTCCTTTTGTTTGGTTGGTACTGAGTGGTTCCGGTTAAGACTGTTAACTTGACCCTCAATTTCGAGATTTCTACTGGAAGAGACCGAGTGATCTCACACTGATGCCGACAGTGTGACTCGACCCTTGGAGGCGAGAGTGACAGTTGGATCTCTTGGTAGTAACTTCGAGGCCTTACGACGTCGTCCGTGGCATGAATACATCATTCATATCTGGATTTACTGTATTAGGAAAAGAATGTGGTTCATCCAGGGGATGAGACCGGATTTCTCTTATCGGCAAAGAAGAAATCATAGCAGCTCTTGTGAGACTAGAGAAGTTCCAGGTCATCCAAGAGCGGATGAGGACAGCACAGGGCCGATAGAAGCCTTATGATGACAGGAATTGGAGACCTCTAGAGTTCGAGGATGACGATCACTTCCTTTTACGGGTTTCACCTCGACGAGGTTTACGGAGATGTGGCCAAGGCATCAAGTTATCTCCGAGGTTCAGTGGACCTTCTTAGGTCCTCAGCTAGGTAGGCGAAGTGGTTTACCGCTTGACGCATCCACCTCAGTTGCACTTGGTGCTTGACGACTTCCACGTATCTCAACTGAGGAGATACGTGCGTGATCCTTCACAAATCATTGACCTCAGGGACTTGGATGTTGATGACAGGGTGACATACGTGGAGGTTCCATTGGGGATCGAGGATCAATAGGAGCGGATCCTACGAGGACAGACGATTCCTCGGGTGCACTTTCTCTGGAAGTACGGGAACCTCCAGGTGACCACATGAGAACTGGAGGCTCAGATGCGTGCTCAGTACCGGTTTTGTATCCCTAGTTTGTGTTAAAGCTTTACGAGGACGTAAATCCCTGAGGTGGGAGTAATGTAAAGACCCGTAAAATTCAAGGGAAATTTTTTCTTAATTTTCATTGTAATTTTACAAGAACGTAGTTTCTGACGGCGCCTGATTCTGAGGCCCGGTGTGCCTGGAATCAATTTCCAAAGTTTAGCTCGGGTACGTTCGGTAAACAAATGAGCGGGTTTTTCTATCTTTTGAACCGTTACTCAGAATTGAAATCTGAGGACACCAATGAACTCGCAGCGCCGGTATTTTCTTAAGAGGACTTTTACCATAGGTGTGTTTTCTTGGGAGGAGAAGTTAAATTTTGGGGTTTAAGGAATAAATAAATAAAATTGAGGACAATTTTATTTTTGTTAACCAAGGGAGTTAAATTCTGCCATGGGAAGTTGTTGGTGGGACCCACAACCACCCAACTTCCCATGTGTGGATATGTGGGAGGTGGGGCCCACATGAGACCCTAACCCCCCTTGATCTTCCCATAACCCCATTGACCTCCCATAACTCACTTCCCTCTTAAATTTTGTAACTCCACTTTAACTTGTGTAACTCTCCCCTCTCTCCTCTTTAATTTTGCCAAAACACATCTTAAATTAATTGATTAAACCTCTTCAATTAATTTAAATAAGTGTTTGAATGTTTAAAAAAGTTTGAATGCATGGTAAAATAATAAAATAAGGAGAGGCCTTATTTTATTTTTGTGAGTTTTGTTGTGTGAGAGAATTTGGGAGAGAGCTCTTCCCTCTTCTGAAGAACATCATCTCTAAACAAAGAACGACCTTCCGACTCGGCGAAGAACGCTCTATGTTTTATCCAATCTTTTTTCTTCCTCTTCCGCGACAAGGAAGGAGATGCCGACCGTGGAGACCGACGCCAACAACAACGTTCTCCTTCTTCTTCTGGCATTGACGGAAGTGATACCTTTCTTCCACGACACCCGACTACCCCGACGTTCGACAACCGCGACGTTCGACTTCCGCGACTCGACGACGTGTGACGTCAATTTCGAGGTAGAGAATTATGTTTGAGAATGATTTTATTCCCTTGATTTAATTATTTCTAAAGAAAACAAATAACACAGATCAACTTATTACCTAGTTGATCCGCGAACATTTTCCTTGCGGGTTGGGAATAATTTGTTGCGGGGAAAAACTGTTTGGGCTGATTCTCTTTTGTTCGTGAAAATTCCTTGTTGTTCTTCGTCTTTTTGGCCACTTGTTACCAACTTCATGGGAGGAGGTCGGACCGCATGAACACCGCCGACTCTCCTCCCCCTTTGTTGTTTTGATTCGTTGCGGAACAGTGCAACGGCACCGTGCGGACACGAGAAAGAATGCGGCGAACAAGCGTGGCGTCGTCGCGCCGCGCCGTTGAGGCTGAATGAAACTGTGACCGGAGTCGGGGCCGAGGAGGCGATTGAAGACTCCGCTGATTGATTGTTGTGCGCGGATTGACGAGCAACAACAAACGGGGCCGCAAGTTAATTTTGAAGCCTCCGCAGTGAAGGACGGGTCCCGGGAGGACCGTTGGCGAAAGCGGCGAGCAAAACAGACCACCAGAGCGCGTCTGGTGGTCCGCGGAAGACTTCGCCGGTGCGCCGCGCCGGCACGGCGGCACCGGCGGCCGGAGGCGGCGCCCGTTGCACCACCAGGAAAGGGCCACCGTGGCTGAAGCCGTGGTGGCGGGCGGCTGGTCTCGCGGCAGTGCGGGACCAGCGGGACACGGCATCGCGCCGCGTCCGTTGACAGGGAGCGGCCCCCACGCGGGGGCCGCGGTTTCGTCCAGGGGGACGGTCCCCCCTTGCGCGGCTACTGGGCCGGCGCCAGCGAGCCAGCGCGCCGGGCCGAGCCACCCGGCCGGACCTCCAGGCCGGGCCGCACCCAGGTCGGGCCGGGCCGCGCCAGCAGGGCTGGTCCGCGCCCAGCCGGGTCGGTCCGGGCCTAGACCCCCCGTTTTCGGATCACTTTCGGCCTTTTGCCCATATCATGGACTATGGACTTCTGATCGATTCACCGTCAGCGGCGATGCGACCCTTGGATCGAGACGGTCATTTTGTTATATCACACTCAAGGTTTCAGAGTACTTTGGGTTCAGCCGGGTTGGTTCGCATACAAAACCAACCGGGCCCTCGGAGCGGAAACGCTTATATATTGAGCTCCAGAAATCCGATTGACATGCCGTCAACTTGATTGGATTCCTCTTGAGGAGACGGAACTTTTGGCATACTTCGCCCGAGGTTTGGATGCAGTTGGAGTTTGTCCGAGTTGGATTGTACCCAAAATCCAACTGAGCCCCTAGAACGGAAAAGCTGATATCTTTCATACCAGACGTCTGTTTGACGAACCGTCAGCGGCGTTGGTGATCACGTTGAGAAACGGTCCCTATGAGTATACCCTATGAGAGTTCGGGGTATAGTTGAGATACAGCCGGGTTGGTTCGCACACGAGACCAACTGGGCCCCTAGGACGAAAAGGCTAATAACTCACAGACCAGGCGTCCGATTGACGCGTTGTCTGTTGCGTTGACACCCCTATGACGAGGAGGTCCCTTGAGATACTTCTTCATGGGACTTTGAGATACTTGGAATATTGACCTATAGCTCATGGAGCGGACCCTCCTGGAGACGAGTGTACGGAGTACGAAGACCGTGTAGCCGACTGAGACCTGACGACTGCTTGACCAACTCGACTTGGAGTGAGTCGACTAGCCTAGTGGACGGAGCACTAATTTGCCTGGGTGCAGACCCATGGAGGATAGAGCACTACCTGTGTGACAGTGCAGACACTCGGTACTCGTCCGGAGAGTATCTCTGCAGGCTACTAGGGGGTGTGCACTACTGTGTTTGGGTGGCATACCCCGGCAGGAAGCACTACTGTGTTTGGGTGGGTGGCTGGCGGTACTCGACAGGAGGAGTACCTCACTAGTCTTAGGTTAGTGAGCAGTACCTCAGAGTCGTGATAGGACCACTGTACACTCCAGAGACGGGGCTCTTCAGCAGTTACGGTTTTGATAATGAAAATCCTGGTTTGAGCTGAGTCTATGACCTTTGTGTTTACCTCAAGATTGATATGGGTTACTTGATAACTTGGGTATATGTATGGGAATATACCTAAGTAGAGGTTATCTGTTGAGATCTTCTTTGTGGTTATCCTTGTTGGTTTTAGTGAGACCTTGAGGGTCTCGGGGTCCCTACTGAGTATCCTTATACTCACCCCTGCACGGGCTATGCCCGCACCTCGTTGTGTTGGTTGCAGACGACGGGCAGTGCTGAAGGAGGCCGAGTGTTCGAGGACTAGAAGGTACCCGGAGGTGGACCACATGACGAGACAGTACCCAAAGGTGGACCACAGGACGAGTCAGTACCCGGAGGTGGACCACACGACGAGTCAGTACCCGGAGGTGGACCACACGACGAGTGAGTATCCGGAGGTGGACTTCACGACGAGACGACACACGGAGGAGGTTGACGGGCGAGAGCATTGAGGAGATGCACTATCTGTACCTACCCTTCAGGTAGGATCCGAGGAGGATGACCCAGGAGCTGCTTCCTTTCTTCTAGCTGTTGTCTTTGTTTAGTTGTAGCTATATTTCTAGTTGGGTTTGTATTCTGGCCCATTTACTTTTCAGCACTTTCTTTGTACTTAGTGTTTTACTTCCACTTGTACTATGTGGTGTTTTTTTACTTTTATAAAGGCAATGCATTCCCAGTTATCGGGATTTACGCCTTTGGTGCTAGTCGCCAGCCCCTGGCCTATGGAAGGCGGGCTTGGGGTAGTCACGGCAGGGGCCCTGAGGACGGGTTGTGACATATCAGACCAAGTGTATTAAAAAACTCATCACCATAAGAGTCTATTGAGGGAATCTGTATAAGGAATAAAAGTTTTAATATTTACATAGTATAATAAGTTACCCCTTATTTTTTCCATTATAAAACACATCATGAACTACATATCACTCATGTAATGGTGTGGTAACATTTCCAACCAATCTTGTCCAAGGTAATCTACTAAGGAAATAGGTATCACTGATGGGATGCATAATGATATCCTCCTAATGAGAATGTCCATTGTTTTTAATAAATACAACATATATAATTCATAATGTGTTATAATAAATTTATAAATTATTAATTTGTAATCATGATGAGCCCATCGATGATATACATAATTGGTGACATTGTATTTCCCTCATCTTGGTTCAAATGAATGGTCAAGGAAATAATTAAAATCATACCATTCAATAATACATTATAGTTATATTAGGAAAGTCATTTCATACAGTGAATTTATGCAAATACTAGGATATATAGGTTCAACACACATGGCCTACCATTTCCTTTGGTTCAATTAAACATTCATTACATTCACACGGGGATATTCAACCCACCTCAACTAGTGGTTAAATTTACATCCAAGGCTTCAAGATGTTAGGAATTTAAGGAATGACAACCCTTAGGGGTTGATCCCAATGAGTTGGCCATCCCTCGACATTGAATCATGTGTTACTAGGACTACACTATGTATAAAAAAATATTTAATTTATTTAGTTGGATATTTAGTTATAATCACCATAAGGGTCCAGTGCATGGCACAATAGAGTACCATTTAATGCAATGATTCTTTAATGAAAAATAATTTGAAAACATACCTTAGGTTGGTAGATAAAATATCATCAATTTTCATCTTTATTTTTATCTCTAATTAGAGAAATTGGATATATAGAAAAATTCTAAAAAAACATGGAATATTAGTTTTCACCTAAATAGAACATTAAATAGATATATAAGAATAGAAAATAAGGAATATGAATGAAGAGATTACTATTAGATATCAATATAAACTGAAGGATTTGAAATTAAACACAAAATGAATATCTTAGATCAATGTTAATGATGGAGGGTATTAGAGTTCTCCTACAACTGGGAGTAATGTTTCACATGAGTGAGGAGGATAATGAATGGTGGAAACATAAAATGTGGTAATAGAAAATTATATATTCACAATATTTTAAAATTTTATGTTTTAGCTACATGGTTTTGCAATCTAGGTGACTAAATAATGCACACCAACTACTTGTGTGTAACAAAGGTTGTGACCCTAGGTGCACTGTTTGTCAAACCATGAAACCCCTTCCAACATAATGGAAAAACATGCCTGACTATGTAGAATGATGTTCATAGTTTGAACTAACTGTTTACCTCTCCTTATTTATTATAGTACTCTCATTATTGAGTCATATAATTAGCACTAATAATTCACAATCCATATGGATCAGTCTATAATTCAATAATTTAGAGATCTAGGATCTAAACAATCCTCAAACTATTCGTTACTTCTCATTATCCACATAGTCGTATTAATAGAATTAAAAGAGAGGTTTTATATAATAATTTATGTATCCGAACATCTTCAAAAAGTATAGGATATTAAACCCCCCACATCTATCCTCAAAACAACCCATCCCATGGATTCCTTTTTGAGGGAGGAAATACATCATATGGAAAATGTTCTAGCCACTAAGCACATACATCATCCTCTAACTCCAAGGTCATTTTTTATTAATATCAATGCTTCCATAACACCAATACTATAGGAACATACCTTCTAGGGAGATATTTCTTACACTAATCAATGACATATGAAACATCCTCCTCAAATAACACATCTACCTCAGCCTCAATATCATTAGGGTCAAAATAAATAGATGGTTCAAAAAATAAAATTAATGTTATGATAAAATGAAGTCATTATTCATGTCTCGGTACATCTAAGGTAAATACAACAAATAAGATACTAGAATGTCTCTCTCCAATATATCAAAAGGATGTATATAATGAGATTATTTCAGGAGATGCCTTTTAATCCATATGTGATCCAATATATGAGAAACTCTAAAAAATATCCATCATACAACCGCAAACACTAGAGTCCGATTGGGACCACTAATATGTGAATTCATTCTAGTCTGAGTTGTATCTAGATGATTCTGTATAATATTTTTCTATTCTAAAGTCTCCTGGATGATATGATATCACAGTAGAGAAAAATCACCTACCACTATCCATCATAGTGGTGAATGGAATGAAATGACTTATGGAGACACATACAAATCCATATTAATAGATTCTTTAATGTTGATAATGTATAAAAATTAAATGAGTGGTATGTGTTTTTCCAATGAACCACAAAAATCATGGATGCATTCTTGGAGTATGTACTCTAATACTTATATCATACATTCACACTGGATATCAGTTTGAGGGTGGTATTTCATTCTCATAATTATATTTCAACCAATTTCTTTTTTAAATAGATTCTAGAACCCATATGTAAACATATAATCTATGCATAGGATGATATAATTTGGAAAAACAGGAACACATAAATCATCATGAATGTAAATCCTTCGATATCAATCTACAAAAAATGTATCATTGGTTATTGGAATATAAGCGGAATTGGAAAAGAAGTCATGAATCACCCATACTGCATCAATACCTTAAAGGGATCTCATCACTCACATCGCAAAATCCAAGGTTTTGTCTTACCATTTTCACTCAAAAATGGAAAACACATTTTGAATTCTAGTTGTATGATTGGGATTCACCTTCAGATGTTGATTAAAGAATCATCATTTGATAAACATTGAAATATTCCTTTTTTATTCATGGACACAGATAATGATGACATATGTCATGGTAGATATTGGTAATCCTAGTGTGCATTTACCAAATAAAGGCCTAATATTCCTGCTTAAATTCTTCCAGTAAGTTTGAATGAACCCAACAAGATTTTGAAATTACAAGATCTCATCCTCATAAATAATATAACCATGTGGGTTTTCCTTATTATAGGAACTGTCACCGATGACTAATACCTTGATATCTAAAATATTCCTCATCCTTACCCATTCTATAGAAGAGGATGTGTCTTCTAAAATTTTTAAAGTAGGATACATCTGATATTATTAAAACACCATGTGCATATCATTACATATTTACATCAACTTCCACTCACTACTAGCCATATGTAATTCCCATTTATGAGTCTTCCTACTTAGATTTTCATCTACTTCATTTTCCTTTCTTGGATTGTAAACATGTTAAATGTCAAATGAATGATGGAAATTTATCCATTTACACCACATGAGATTCAAATCACAATGGTTAAGAAGGTATTTTGCAACATTTCTGGTCCATGAAGATGAAAAATTTCTCCCCAATAGATAAATCCTCCAAAACTATAAGGTGTGAATCACATATTTTAGATCGAGATTGATTGTAGGATAATTCAACTAATGATGTATTAACTGATGAGACCTGAATTCTACAACTCAATCTACCTACATAAAAAATATTCCTATATTGATTCTAGATGTAGCATAATTATATTTATAGCTTTTATTAATCTGTAGAAAAATTATGATTATGGTTGAGTTCAATCTCACTTTATACTCCTAAAAGTATGTGTATGAGGCTTGTTTCTATGAAAAATCAACAACAGTTTTTGTTATTCTCATCAAAGGTTCATCAAGTTGTCAAATGTATTGAATTAAATTACATTGATATCCATCCATGGACAATAAACATAATATGTCATGGACATTATTAGGCCACACCCAAGATAATATATCTCTCACCTAATCTAGGTCAATAAAAATCCTACATATATGATTTTGTAACCGAATATGTATACATTGTTGATTGAAAAGTGGATTTTGGTTAGATTAGGATACAGATAGAGAAATATCAGTGTATTTAACATGACCTCATGATTTGAGGAATCATATCGAGTATGGTAACTCATGATGATATCATCAAATAAGGATACCATAAATTAATCCTCATATGGGTGGAAAACATAATTCACCAAGTCCATGAAAAATTCTATTGTACACATATGTATGAACGACATAACTAGAAACTCTTACAATACATATCTACACTATAATTTTTTACATTGAATTTCTAATTTCCAAACCCATTGATGATTATATCATGACCTCAAATATGCCTTTTATAAATCCTTCACTCCTTAAAGATGGTATATGATTTCATCTTTATGTGTCCATGTATAATAGATCTAAACCATAAGCTGGTTGAACCAGTGATAATCAAAAAAATCATGAGGTTACTATATGTATTCTTGTTGAATATGAAAGGAACACCTCAAGGGGAATAAATGGGACATAGTAATACCTTATTATCCAAATAAAATACATGATTCTTATGTTTCGTATTCTTAGTAGGATCCATCACGTAAATAGGAATGGGCATTGTTTCCCCACCTTGCACTAAATCAACTATGAACTCCACATCCCTCATCAGAGGAAACCCAAAGAGTTAATCATGGAATAAATCCTTGAAATGATCCATAAAATAATATAATTATATATGTTACATTCCCTAATTTTTCATAAAGAATCTATAAATCATTGATGTCATGTAGCCCATTTGATGGTGGTATAGTCTAGCATGACATTCCTCTAAATCACATTTGTCCTTGTGAATATAAGTACATCCCTCATCTGATCTGAATGTCATACTCTAGTGATAGAAATCAACTAAATCATGGTAACATACTAAAAATCCCATATCGAGTATGATTTTTAAGCTCATCATCTCAATGGAAAAAAGATCCATGTAAAAAAGACAACCACCAATCTCAGGGTCAAAATACTTACATCGTCGTACTCTCTTGGTTCATATTCATAAACAATTTTCAACATTATAATATCATATAAGTAATCTATTTAAATGAATAAAATTTCAATAATTGTTTCATATATTAAGGAATGTGAAGAACTTATATAGAATATGGATGAAACTATTGAAGTGCCTACAAGATTAGCACATCAATCTATTTAAGGCCATAGAATCTTCTCTGTGGGAGTAGCATGAACTGCATAGATATGGTGATATCAGTCGCCCAAAGATGAAAACATACTAACCTGGGTAGGTCCATTGTGATGGATCTTCATATCAAAAATGTGGCTAACTATACCATGTCCACATCTTCTTCATGATCAATTGGTAGTTCCCCAACTCTCCACCTAATATGGATCTATTGATTCTATTCTAGAATATGGATTTGATGTTGATCCCTCCATACTATGTGTTAATGAAAATGTTGAGAAGATTTGTTGGGGCATCCTTATCATTAAATTATCTCAACAATCAATTAGGAAATTCATATAGTGAGTATTCTTGTGGATTTCTATACCACACTCGTTACACACCATGTAACTGCCAATTAATGTCATTTAGCAATAATATACATTGTGGGTAGAGTTCAAGATACATTTCCTGCATGTATATGAACTTCCACACTATATCCAGGTTAAACTTCACTGGATCACACTTTTATTATCCCTCTGGTTCTATTCCATGATGAGGGCCTTGTTCACTATCTAAAAAATATTGTTCAACCAAAATATTTTCACCTGTGATCGGATGGAATACATAGGCCCATCCTAAAACTGTCAGGTTTTAGTCAACTATTTAGATTCAAAGTTCATTGATAAGAACTGAATCACAATGAAAAAAAGTTCAATACTCCATTACAAAGATACAACCCTATTGTAGGGACATAAATTCCTGATCACAATCCTCTCATAGAATTTTATAAAAAACAAAATCAAAGAAGGAATTCTGGATGATGGCCAGTCCATAACATAATTCCACCCATCCTAGGTGATAACATACCAATAATGATTTTTTGAATCATGAAGAAGATATTGCAAATGTTTGAGGTTACATTCTAGAGTCGTATAAAAATTCATTAAGATGGCTGGCATGACCAATATCCATAACTCAATAGTTTGAGGACATGAATCCCCCATGAATGTGTGAGGATGCTACTATGGAAATTCATTCGTTAACTAATAAATAGAAAGAGTTAGTCATATATATCCTTTTATAAAACTCATGAAGCATAGGAATCACTTCTACAACAAAGCATCCGTTCCCATATCATGAATAGAAGGAGGTGATGTTAGTGGAACCAGAAGAGGAAATTTTAGTGGATCACAGACCACCACCTCTGGAGCATTGGCATCATCACCATCTAGTTGCATGAATCAAATATTTCATTGAGTAATATCTCTAAAATTTAAAAATTCACAACTAAGTATGATTTAACTATAGATAGAACCATAGGTTATAGAATAGGATAGATATATAAACACCATTTGGAGTTTTGCATGAATTTGAATACTCTTTATGATAGGTCTAGTTGATAAGAAAATTCACAATGGTCACAAGACACACTACCTACATCCCACTATTAGGTCTGAGTCAGGGTGACATTATCACATTAAAAAATAGTGTTTTGACTATATAGATTGTTAATGTGACAGTATATAGGAAATGGCCCTCTACATTTCCATTGAAACCCTCATATAATGGTAACCAATTTTTATTTTAGAATTTACGTTTTGTTTAGATCATATTCATTTACATGTATATAGATATCAATTTCTAGTTAGATTAATCACCATTCCTAATTTATACAGTCATATTATTTATAAGTTACAATATGAAAATCATGTAATATGTACACAACACATGCATACGATATGAGGATGTGGAAATTCATTCAAATTATATTATTATATAAATTTACATGAACAATTTATATAAGAACATTCTTCAAAAATCACAATTAGTATCTATGTAATAAAAATATTCAATCTTTTCACCCAATGGAACTAGTGTTTTGTGGATCAAACATGGAATAATTTGTTATTTAATGTTCCACCATCAATCTCTATGCATAAAAAAAATTAAGATTGATTTAGAATCTTAATCTCATCTATGTAATTTATCATTGTAAGAAACTTTAGCACTTTTCCATATTTAACTGTCAAGGAACATATAATATACATCAAAAAATGAACAATATAATATATATTTGGCATATAAAATGCATTACATGTGAATACTCATTTTCTTATAATGATGTAGGAGATGATATCACTTTTCCTCCTCACCTAAGGGTGAAGGAAAACTCATAATAGCATAAACTTTCACAACACATGTGTGTCACACAATAGTAATGTGAATAAAAATATATTGATAAAATACACGTATATGAATATCCAAACCCATTTAATTTGGTTTTCCCATATACATTGGTTATATATTCCCAAGAAAAATCTCATTAATAAATTCTAACGTGTTCATTGTATACTTTTAAATACTAAACTAGTCTAAAAAATGAAAAATACCACTGAACTGCATTATTATGTCCTAATCCCGATTCAATCTGATGTAACGAAACCTCATTATCCACATGACCCAAATCATGCCTTCCCATATGCAATAGGTTTTTTACTAGTATCTTGGGTCATTGGTGGTACAGTTGGTAGACTGTACCCTCATGATCAAAGTGTATAAAAATGGAAAAAATAATTGTAAGTAGTCTAAATAGTGAAAAATAATCACTAGTGGAATAATAAGATAGTTAGTGAATGTAAACAGGTAGAAGATGAAAAAATATAATATAAAAAATGATGATCATGTAATGTGAAATAAAAAAAGGGAAATGGGAAAATTCATACACATCAATATCTATAAATATTAAATAACACTATAAACTATCTCCACTAGAATCATGAGGATATGATCGATCCTCTACTCCTATAATCCTCCCATATAAGACAATCCTGAATTCACATTAAGACGCTTTATTTTTTCCCTACCTATATCCTTGTGATCTATTCGGATTCAAGCTGACGACCAAGATAATGTGTAATATATACTTAGTTGGATTCCACCAACGGTGTCTAAAACTAACCATTATGTTTAAATAAGTCGATAAAATTTCATGTAATAAATAATATGAGACAATAAATAAATAAATCACATTGAACCAAGTTCCTTACAGAATACCGGATTGACACTACCTACTACAGCCCAAGACGAATGTGTCTAAACTGATGTCACCCAATATTTGTAAATATATTTAAAAGGTGTGTGTATATATATATATATATATTCATATACATATAAAATGATTTTAATATATATAGATATAAGTTTTCAATAAGGACCTATGTTGTAACCCCATGTAATCCACACATATTATAAAGTGCTTTAGAACTCTTGTAGTATTTGAGCTTGAGAAATATCTAGGATATCATAAAGGATGCATATAAATAATGGACAACAAATAATATTTAATATTCCTTGGATGAAACATATTTATATTTATTTATTTATAATCCCATTCCCATCCAAGTAATCCTTAAGAAAGAATCTAGGAATATCTTGACCTTCACTATAAAACCCATCTTCATAAGTGTATTTTGAAGTTATTTTCTATATGGAACCAATGTATATATCTTGGATTTTTATAGGAAATAATTCTTAATTAGTCCATGGAATAACAATTTGGGATCTTGGTATCACTTGTGTCCTGGTACAATAATATTTCCTACTGATCCAATCCAAGGTAATCCACTAGGGAGTTGAAATCATTAATGGGACACAAAAAGACCCCGTCGGTGAGCCTGTACATGATTTTCTTCAAAAAAATCTACATAGAACTCCGAGTAATATATAAATAATTTTTAAATATCAAAACGATATGATTGATGATCTCATCCATAGAATCCTTAAATAATACTATTGTATCACATTAGTTTGGTGTAAGGAAATGGTCATGGATATCATTAAACTCATACCATTAAAAACAACATTTTAGTCATCTAATCCAATTTAATTAATATTATTAAGATAAGATAAAATCTAGAGAGACATGGTATATAGAAATAGCCTACCATTGTTTGTTGTTTCAATTAAAAATAAATTCCACTCCTAAGGAGAAATTCCACACACCACAATTGTTAATTTGATTTAATTCCATGGCATGAGGATATTAGACCATTAATGAAGGAACGCCCTTAGAGGTGGCTCGGGAAGATGTGTTCTTCCTTTGATATTGATTCACTATTTATTATAACTAATCAATGTATATAAAAATACTTTAATTTTGTTAATTTAATATTTACGAGTCTTCATCATAAGGGTCCTAGGAACACCCCAATGATGCATCATATAATGAAATAAGACATTATGGAGACGAATTAGATCACATGAATTTGGTAGATATATGGACCCTCATCCATTATCAAAATCATATTCTTATTATAATTGATGAAATTATAATAATGACACCTTCCTTGAAAATTGTTCAGATTATATCATACAAAAAACCCACCAAATATGGAGAGATAAACAAATAATTTAAAGAAGATGAATGTGGATCTTACCATTGGCTATTTAGTGTAACTAGTGATGAAGGAATTATACACTAGATGAAGATACTTATTCAATTCCATAGTTGAAGGAAGCTGGTGATCTCACTCGGCTAGGAGAGGTGTACTATTAGAATGAGGATGAAAAATAATGGTGAATGATTTAATGGGTGAAAGGGAATAATAATATTTTTTACATGTTTTTATGTTGTTAATGGTTTGAACACAAATTGTTCCAAACACTACCCCCAAACATTTCATCACCACTATTTTAGTGTCACTAATTATGCTAGCAAGGGAACATGGATCGGAAAAACCATGAGGACCCTTCCATCACATTAGAAAACCTTGTCTGACCGTGTGGGCTGAGGTGTAATGTTTGAATAAACTATGAGCCCTTCTATAGTTTTTTCCAAGACCCACAAGGTTGAATCACACGGTTATCCCTAAAAATGTTGTTCAGTCCTTATTTTCATTATTTTGAGTTACAGGCTCTGAACAAGACCTGAAATATCCTAAACCGATCCTTACCCACATATTAATATTATTTTCATAAAATGGGAGGTTTTTTGAAGTAAATTTTATACCAACACCTATTAAAAAAATCATGGATGTTATATTATAATTACTCTTTTTAAATCATTAATCCTTAATATTTTCTCTCTCATCCCATTAATTAAATACATCAATACTTTTTAAGAGAAATGAGGTCATTCATTATAAATATTTTCACCTAAGAAACTCTATCATTTTATCTTTATTTATGTTCATATTCAATAATTAAAATAAGGTGATATTTTTCATTAGGGTCTTGAAAAACTCTAAAACCATAGTAATATTTACAGGTTTATTAGTAATCACTAAAAACAAGGGTTTGTGTTCATTTTGTTTTATTGGACACCACTATAGTAAATATTAATATATATATTCTAAAAAGTCAATCCATTGAGGAGGGCATAATAGGTGCTGATATTGATCTATTTTCTAACTTTTTTAATAAATTTTGTTTCATATTAACTTCTGAAATCATTTATTTATTTATATCTTCATTTAATAAATAAATCTACGATTTAATTTATTCATAACTTCAACCCTTAAAATCAATATCTCAATAAATATAATTTATCTTTTATATTTTTCTCATTATTTTAAATTTCTCATACACTTTTCAATTCTATAATACATTGATAATTTTAATAATCATTAAAATAATTTTTTTGTGCTAGATCTTTGGATATTATATTTAAAAAGTGATTCACCCCACTCATACCAATTTAATATGAATAAGAAAAATACAATAATATTATTTTTGTTGAGATTAATTTACCTATTTGGAGTTTCATTTTATTTAATAAATTACTCTAGTCTAGGAGATATTGAAGAGTAATATAAGAGTCACTCTAGTATTATGAAGAGATGATAAATTTTAATGATTATAAGTAAATTCAAACTAGACAATTTTTTATTGTTATGATTCAATCGAAATATCATGGAAATTAGTTTAATCTATGATGAAATCAATGACTAAATAATAATTATTTTTTCCATGGAGAGATAATTAATGGTTTAGAAGAAGAGACTCTATCGTGATATTAAATACAATACATAAAACATGATGGGAAGAGTGTCACTAGATATTGTTTCAAGTCAACATGAGTAACTATGTGAATTCACGCATACATCGATGTATCCCCCAAATTTCAAGGTATTTTGAAGAGAGATGGTTCTTTATATCATTTAATATTTGAATTTTAATATTGGAAAAAAATTAATGAATCTAAATTTCAGTCAATGGTGGAGGATTCTGTTGACTAGTGGATTATATGATTAGTCATCCTACTGATAATTAATGCATTTTCAATATTTTAATATCATTATTACATTATTTCATATAGATAAAATGAATTGTATAATAATTAAAAATATATGAGGTAAAATTGGAATTTATATGTTATCATCTTCCTAAATACTTTGTGAAGTCAAATAAATTATAGAAAATATTTGATATTTCTATCATAGAGAAGAAACCCATGACTCTAATTCTTTATAGTTCATGTATTGTTTTGAATGATATTATTTGTGTGCACTAATGTTGAAGAATAATCGAAATTTGCTGGATTTGATTTATCAAAGTATGTTATAATCTAAATAAGATAGTGTGAATCTATCCAATAATATCTTTACATCATAATTATTTTTGATGTACCATTTTGACTTTTGTGGGTTAATAAATTATATCAATATGCACAGTCTGAGAGGGACTCAATATTCCTTGATATAATTACTTTATATGGGATCTATCATAATCTAGTAACTATGTGGTAGAATCCTCATTGGCTCTTTATCATGAAGAAAATATTAGTAATTTCTATTTTATATAATTGGTTACAGAAATATAGTTCCTATAATATTCCTGTCACGACCTGACCCTACCCGGCCTCGAGCCGCAACTACCCCAAGCCCGCCTCCATAGGCCAGGGGCTAGCGACCAGCGCCGAAGGCAAAATTACTTGAGGAGGACTTTTCCTAAGTACCTGTGCACACACACACAATGCACTCAATGAAAAAGTGCAGAGTAAAAAAGAAAAGACTGGCAGGGTAAAGTGCAAATGCTATATAAAAACCACGAAAAGTGCATCGACCTCTAATCAGTACAAAGCAAGCTGAAGGTAAATTGAAAAGAAAAAAAGCAAAACACGTGCCCAACCAGAAAAGGTTCCACAACCCGGAAACAGGTAAAAAAATGAAAAACAACTGGAAGGGTCCCCCACCTGGAACCCGTCTACGACCACCGTACGCGGTCCAAGCTCTCGAACTCCTGAGCTCCACTGAAGTCACGACCAACCTATCCATTGTCTGTAAGGTCACACCAAGTGTGGGAAAATCCCAAGCAGGGGTGAGTATAAAAAATACTCAATAGGATACCCCGAAGGCTCGATGGAGCAACAAAGGAGGTACCGAAGGGTGAGCAGTAGATCGAAAGGGAAAAGTAAAGGAGTACAACTGAGAGTGCAGTAAAAAGTAAGAGTAGAGAGTCCAGCTCAACCCAACAAGAGAAAGGAGATAGACTCATCCAGACACAAGGAGCTGGAAACGGTGAGAAGATGAACTTCTAGTCGAGTCTTCGCAACCTATAGCAGGAGAGTAGACTCATCCAACCACGAGAAGCTAGACACGGAAAGCGCGTGGCATACCCTGCACGTCTCCGCCTCTCCTGGAGGGAGAGTAACCAAGCCCAAAAGTGGGTACTAGAACAAGGTATATACATATACATATGCTCAATCAAGAAACCCAAACAAGATCGTAAGGGGATACCCATCCCGTAGCTAATCCCAAGAAAGTGAGCAGCCAACAGTCCCAGAAGTAAACACCATCGAAGCCCAGCATCCCGCACGTCTGCCCCAAACTACAAGTCAAGGGTCTCAAACCACCACACCTAGAAACTATCCACTTTGGGCAGCACTGACTCGCCCGCACTATTTTAGGTCGCGTCACAAGAACGCATCTCGGTGGGGGAAAGTGCCCCTCGTACTTGAGAGTTTCGGGTTAATTCAAACCACACCTTGTCATTGCCCCGCAGTCGAGAGGTATCCTTAAAGTCAAGGTCGTTCCATCACTGACCCGTACCACCATGGGTCCTGCTCCGGTAATCACGGAGGAAAGCCACAAACTATCCTAGTAGAAAGGACTGAGTCTGTAATTTCAATGGGTGACCCACTACCCAGCCCTGCTGGAGGGTAAACCCTAACCAGATATCAGGTGACACACTGCCCAACCCTGCTAGAGGGTAAACCCTAATACATCATCAGGCGACCCACTGCCCAGTCTTGCTGGAGGGTAGACCTTGAATAAGTCGATAGGCGACCCACTGCCTAGCCTTGATGGATGGTAGACCTGGAACTAGACGATGGGTGACCCACTGCCCAGCCCTGCTGGAGGGTAGACCGTAAGAGGTCGTCGAGTGATCCACTGCCCAGTCTATGTTGGAGGGTAGACCCTAAGAGTGTCGGGTGACCCACTACCCAGTCTCTGCTGAAGGGTAAACCCTAGAAATCAGTGAGAAACACACTGCTCAGTCTCTACTGGAGGGTAAACCCGAAGAAGTCGATGAGCAACCCACTACCCAGTCCCGCTGGAGGGTAAGCCCAGAACTGCTCTGGCCATCTCTATTAGATGGTACAGCTGGAGAGACCTACTCGAAACAACCTCAGACCTATTGGAAACAACATTAGCCCTATTGAAAACAACCTCCTGGGTATAGGATCGGTGCCCGCGTAATGTGTTGGTCACACCGAATCCACAAGAACTCTACCATGGATCACAAAGGAACAGAAGTAACTCCCCAGGCCTCTCAAGGTGATCAAGCTCCAATCCGCTGAGTCATTATCGAAGCGGACTGAGTCAACTCATCCCAGAAAGTGGGGAAAACACCCACACTGTACAAACACCCGTAGTCGCAAACGGTGTCGCGGTCCGGTAAAAGGGGCATGGTACTGAAACCCCTCACAGTTGAAGAAAAAGAGGAACCAAACCATCTCTGTCGGCCAAACAAGAACAGAACCAGGGGAAAACTCAACCCTGTCGGTCAACATATGTGAATAAAGGGACCCTCTACATCGCAAGAGTTCAAAAGTACGTAAATAAAACCACGGCACGCACATGGGGCCCACACGACGTGTGGCCCTAAGTCAACCCCAACCGAACGCATGAACGCTCTTAGGTAAAAACAACCACATGTACCGCCAAGCGTTCCCGTATACTCCCAGAGTATACCACATTCTAGCCTAAAGGCTATCGTGCACACGGAACCCAACGTCAACGTGAAGGCGTAACATAACAACTCCAACCTGCCACCTCAACGGCTGAGGCACATCCAACCACATCTCTTCAAGAATTTAAAACACTCACACGGGAGTGCACACGATCACACACCAGGGGTCCGCTACAAACACGGTAGAAGAACCGCCACCAGGGTACCTTCATATTTCCACATTTAATAAGATCGTGTAAGAGGGTCTACCCACCTGAACAGATTACAATGTTGTAATCCTCACGGAAAAACACGTGAGGTCGACTACTTACTCGCCTCAAATGGATATCCGATGGAAAAGTCGCCAGCACAGCCTTACGCCCGAACGACATCCCATGATCCCGAGCCTCGACCCTGAAAATAGTCGGTCGCATCGCACCATTGCGATCCCCTCGGGAAAACATGTCAAAAGGACTACTCACTTGAGTGAAACAGATATCTGGAGAAAAAGATGCATTCTGGCGCACCGCACATGAGCGGTGCTTCGTGGGACCCGTAACCTGATCCCAAAACACAACTAACGGATCACACCATTGCGATCCTCTCGAAAAACTACACAATTTTAACTAATCACTTGTCCAAAACGGACACCCGGTGATAGAGATGGGAAATCACCGTCAATGGCCAAACGGCCCTCATGGGGCCCGCACCAACGTGCTGAATTAGAGAGGGTGGATTGCACCATTTCAATCCCCTCAGAAAAACATCCAGGATCGACTACTCGCACGCCCTGAAGGGACTCCCAATGATAAAGTCGCAAAACGTTGCTCGCAGCTCAAAAGATGGGTCATGGGGCCCATGCCTCAACTCCAGCTTTAATGCCTGAAACCACCCTGGAAATCGTCGCCCCAGTGCCAGGGTCCCAATGCCGCTGATGGAACTCAAAACGGACATCAGACACTTCAGCGCCTTCCAAAACAAGACCCCCTCGGAAAAATGTCAGTTCACTTAAAGACACGTCGCACCATCGAGGCCCCTCGTTTTGGGAATTAAAAATTCCCAAAAACATCTCAAAATGCTTGCCTTAACTCAAGGAATGTGTCATCGCTGACAGCACGTGAATCCAACACCCGATCTGCCTTTTAGAGGCGATTTAAATTTTATCGGATCGAAAGGGGGTGGGTTGGGCCAGTTCAGCCGACCCACCCACTGCCTGAGCCGGCCCGCGGTTCACCGCGTGGGCCGGCCTGCATCACCCGGACTGGCTCAGCTGGTCTGGTTGTTTCCCCATAGGACCCGCAAACCGCGGGTCCCTTGTCTACTGGCCGGGGTTACGAAGACCCCGGGTCTTCGTCCCGCGACGACCAGCTGAAGTCGGTCCTCCTCCTCCCCCGTGCTCCGCGCCTCGCTGGTGCCTGCAACCGACGACCGCCGCGCCCCAAGCTTCCCCGACCGCTCCATCTCATTCAGCCGCCCGCCGAAGCCTGCAATGTCGCCGCCTCCTGGAAGACCCGCGCCACTTCCGAATCCCCTTTCACCGCCGCTGGAGCTTGTAGGAAAAAAAAGAACCCGCCAGAAACTTCAAAAACACGCAAACTTCAACGATCCGCTGCGACCTCCTCCAAACTCGGATTTCAAATCTGAAACAAGCGTTGGAAAGAGAATAAAGACTACTATGAATTCATGGTCTTTGCTCAAAAATTAAACAGCAAATAGATGCCATAAATTGGGATCAGAGTTGGTGCAGGAATTAAAAATGAAACAAAAACGACGCCTACCTCGATGGGCTTCGCCCGAAGCTTCGCAAGGGTTCGACGGAGCTGCCGCGCCTCGCCGGAGCTGCCGCGCCTTTCCGGAGCTGTCACGCCTTTCCGGAGAGGTGGAGGAGAGGAGGAGAGGTTGAGGGGTTTTTCCAGGGGAGAACAAGGGGAGGAAAGGGATGGAGAAGGGTTTAAATAAAAAAAGAATTAATTAAAATTTTAATTAATTTAAACACATAATTTAACCCGCATCTGAAACTCTCGACGGGGTCGAGGTTAAGCCTTCCCTAGGGTAAAAACCACCTCCTGAGCACAACAGCGGTCTCAGAATTTGATTCCGAGCTTTCGTTTGAATGTTATAAAGATCAAAGCCCAAGGCCTCCAAATTACAAAAACGCCCCTGGTGGCATTTTCCACAGACAGGTCGTGCCCGCGAAAGTTACACCCCTCCTAGGGTAAAAGGAACATTCCAGACTCAATTTTGCCCTCAGTTTTCCAATTCGAGCCACCTTTTAAGAGATACTTGAATTAATCTGTTATACGAACAAATTAATTATTTAATTTATCCGTTCCACGCTCCGATAGCGAGCGAGGGGTCCAAACGTCCTGCGCCAACATGTTTCATGTTGTTCCTAGGGTAAACACCCCATTCTAGACCCATCCGTACACTCGGATCTCGGATCCGGATCACTATTTAGGAGTTAACCCATTTATTTGGCGTTTCCAGTTTGAACACACTGAAAATTTAATTCTGGCCACACTGGGGCTCAGAATCGCACGCCGTCTGAGGGTTCTGCTCTAGAATAATATCAAGAATATTCCAAAGTCCTTTATAGCCAAAAATGGGCTCTTACATCATTCCCTCCTTCATGATTTTCGTCCCTGAAAAGCAAAACCATGGAACAACTCCGGGTACTAAGCTTGCACATGGCTCTCCCATACCCAGAAGAACTCTTGCACAACTTCGCGTCACCACACAGAGATCAAAGAATTTGATCTATTCACGTGAGGTATAAACTTTCTGATGACGTGCATAGGAGCACGCACACATCTCTTCAGGTAAACTACACGAGAGACGCCGTGCACCCACTCCAGACATTGGGGTTAGGACAAGGTGGTAGGGAACCTCGCCATCCCTATGCACAGTCTCAAACGGCCCGAAGGCTCTCGGGGGTAAACCACCTCACCAATCGAACCTCTACGTCGCACGTCGTGACTGGAATCACCGCCCACACTTGGAACAAGGCCCGGTGATTCCCTTCTTCAGAATATCCATATGGTGGAACACCCAAGGATATCTGGTCGCGCAAGGTTTCACTGTCGATGTCTCGCAACCAAGGCTCTCTTACACGCTCAAAAGGCGAAGGAGTCGACACCATCGACTAGAGAAAAAGGTATCACATTTTTTTACCTTACCAACACAGGGTTACATAAACTCCCCGCGTCACCCTGGTAACACCTTAAACAAGGATCAGGGAGAAAAAGCATTTCACACACAGAGTCTAACAATTATACTACAAAAAGTAGAAGAGCTGTAGAGCGTACCTCTTATCACCTCATGCTCTGCAGGATCGTAGACATCCAAATCTCGCGGCTGTCCGCGGTCCCAACTGTCAAATCTCGGAGCCTGACGTGGACCACCTAGTAGTGATGGGAGGACCTCGTAATGTCATCCCCCACTACCAGCTCCTCCCACTCCTCTACTAGCACCACCTCTCAGGGCGCTACTCTGATCACGGCGCTGCCTCTGCCGCGGTGGTGCACCTACTGACTGCCCGAAGCTCTCAGCATGCCTGGTCAGGCAGTACCATGCCAAGTGACCTCGCCCGTCACAAACATAGCATCAAATCTCTCCGAGCTGCACCGGTGCCCTCCGGCACCACTGTGGTGTACGACCATGCCCCTGAGCCCGGTTATCAGAAAGCCACCTACATCGAGGTCATGCTTGCTGACAACCGCTAGCTGCGGCATATGTCTCGGCTCCAACGTGCCTGATACCACCACCAACTCTAGAACGTGACAGGAAGCTCTCTTCCACCAGCGCCTGCTCTAGTACCCCGGCATATGTGGAAATTCCCAAGGGAACTATGACAGCACGAATCTCTCAGTAGAGACCCTGCTCAAACTTTCACGCTCGGATGTTTTCATCATAGACCAAGTCCGAGTAAAAGAGTGCATGGTCTGCAAAACTAGTCGCGTACTCAGCCACCGACATCCCTCCCTGCCGAAATTGTAGGATCTCCTGAATCCGAATGGAGCATAAGAAGGAGGGTCAAAACTCCTCACGAAACAAAAACTATAAGTTTCCCCATGAAAGCAACGACTCGTCAGGAAACTAGGTCACCAGACTCCACCAACGCCAAACTACTCCGCGAAAAAGGTTGGCGGCCAAAGCCACCATAAGATCTGTCGGTGTCTGCAAAAGCCTAAAAAGGTGAACCGCTGTCTCCAGCCAAACCATTGCTGCCTGAGGGTCTGACACACCACTGAACCTCAGCGGTCTCTGTCGCTGGAACTCACGGAGCGTGCTCAACCTGCGATCAAGCTCAGTCTGCTCTGCTGAAGATGTCTGCTGCTCAACAGGTGGGGGTGCTGCTACTGGCCCACCCAGAGAAAGGGGCTTGCATGATGGGTCCTAGACTGTGACCTCATAGCTCACAGGGTCGTCATCATGAACCAAAGCTGGTATCATGCCTGACTGTCTTCGCGGATACATCCTGAATACTATCAAGGAGTGTCGCGGTGAGATGATCATATATGTATATACCAATATCAACGATGGAGAGCTGACTCAAGATGTATAGTCAAATACTCAATCCTATGTGATGTACAACCCAATTTTCCTTTCAAAAAGTGTCTCAGCATGCCGAGTCGACAAGCGGGTTATCAGGGCCCTGGTGAATGGATACGTCGGCTTCCACACCATCACTGGACTCCCTGGACTGATATCCACTCTCAAGACACATTAACATTGTTTCCCTAAATCCCAACTAATTCCTTTTACTTTAGGGATGTCCAAACAGCGTCCCAAGGAATGAACTAGCTCCGATACCACTTTGTCACGACCCGACCCTACCTGATCTCGAGCCGCAACTACCCCAAGCCCGCATCCATAGGCCAGGGGATGGAGACCAGTGCCGAAGGCACAATAACTAGGAGAGGCCTTTTCCTAAGTACATGTACACACACACGCAACACACTCAATGCAAAAGTGCAGAGTAAAAAAGAAAAGACAGGCAGGGTAAAGTGCAACTGCTATATAGAAACCACCAAAAGTGCATCGACCTCTAATCAGTACAAAGCAAGCTGAAGGTAAACTGAAAAGAAAAAGGGAAAAATACACGCCCAACCAGAAAAGGTGTCACAACCCGACAACAGGTAAACAAAATAAAAACAGCTGGAAGGGTCCCCCACCTGGAACCCGTCTACGACCACCGCACGTGGTCCAACTCCCGAACTCCTGAGATCTACTGAAGTCACGACCAACTTGTCCATCGTCTGTAAGGGCACACCATGTGCGGGCAAAGCCCAAGCAGGGGTGAGTATAAAAAATACTCAATAGGATACCCCGAAGGCTTGAGGGAGAAACAAAGGAGGTACCGAAGAGTGAGAAGTAGATCGAACAGGAAAAGTAAAGGAGTACAACCGAGAGTGCAGTAAAAAGTAAGAGTAGAGAGTCTAGCTCAACCCAACAAGAGAAAAGAGATAGACTCGTCTAGACATAAAGAGCTAGAAACGGTGAGAAGATGAAATTCTCATCGAGTCTTCGCTACCTATAGCAGGAGAGTAGACTCATCCAACCACGAGAAGCTAGACACGGAAAGCACATGGCATACCCCGTGCGTCTTCGCCTCTCCTGGAGGGAGAGTAACCAAGCCCAAGTAGTGGGTACTAGAATAAGGTATATACATATACATATGCTCAATCAAGAATCCCGAACAAGATCGTAAGGGGATCCCCATCCCATAGCTCAGCCCAAGAACGTGAGTAGCCAACAGTCCCAGAAGTAAACACCATCGATGCCCAGCATCCCGCACGCCTTCCCCGAACTACAAGTCAAGGGGCTCAAACCACCGCACTTCGACACTATCCGCTTTGGGCAGCACTGACTCGCCCTCATGGTTTTAGGTCGTGTCACAAGGACACGTCTCGGTGGGGGAAAGTGCCCCTCATACTTGAGAGTTCCGGGTTAAGTCAAACCACACCTCGTCACTGCCTCGCAGTCGAGAGGTCTCCTCAAAGTCATGGTCCTTCCATCACTGACTCGTACCACCATGGGTCCTGCTCTGGTAATCACGGAGGAAAGCCACAGAGTATCCTAGTAGAAAGGACTGAGTCTAGAATGTCAATGGGTGACCCACGGCCCAGCCCTGCTGGAGGGTAAACCCTAACCAGATATGGGTGACCCACTACCCAGCCCTACGGGAGGGTAAACCATAATACATCATCAGGCGACCCACTGCCCAGCCCTGCTGGAGGGTAGACCTGGAATAAGTCGACAGGCGACCCACTGCCCAGCCTTGCTGGAGGGTAGGCCTGGAACTAGACGACGAGTGACCCACTGCCCAGCCCTGCTGGAGGGTAGACCCTAAGAGGTTTTCGGGTGACCTACTGCCCAATCTCTAGTGGAGGGTAGACCCTAAGAGTGTCGGGTGACCCACTTCCCAATCTCTGCTGGAGGGTAAACCCTAGAAGTTAGTGAGAAACCCAATGCCCAGTCTCTACTGGAGGGTAAACCCGAAGAATTTGATGAGCAACCCACTGCCCAGCCCCGCTAAAGGGTAAGCCCGGAACTGCTCTGGCCATCTCCATTGGATGGTACTGCTAGAGGTCCCTACTTGAAACAACCTCATCCCTACTGGAAATAACATTAGCCCTGTTGGAAACAACCTCCTGGTATAGGATTGGTGCCTGCGTAATGTGTTGGTCACACAAAATCCACAAGAACTCTACCAGGGATCATGAAGTAATGGAAGGAACTCCACAGGCCTCTCAAGGAGATCACGCTCCAATCCACTGAGTCACTGTCGAAGCGGACCGAGTCAACTCATCCCAGAAAGTGGGGAAAACACCCACACTGTACGAACACCTGTAGTCACAAACGGTGTCGTAGTTTGGTAAAAGGGGCATGGCACTGAAACCCCTCACATTGAAGAAACAGATGAACCAAACCATCTCTGTCGGCCAAATGAGAACAGAACCAGGGGAAAACTCAACCCTACCGGTCAACAAACAAGAACAAAGGGACCCTCTACGTTGCGAGAGGTCAAAATTACCTAAAGCAGAACACGACACGCACATGGGGCCCACATGACGTGTGGCCCCAAGTCAACCCCAACCGAACACATGAACGTTCTCAGGTACAAACAACCACATGTACCTCCAAGCATTCCCATATACTCCTAGAGTATACCACGTTTCATCCCAAAGGCTATCGTGGACACGACACGCAACGTCAACGCGAAGGCGTAACGTAACAACTCCAACCTACCACCTCAACGGTTGAGGCACATCCAACCACATCTTTTCAATCATTTACAACACTCACACGGGAGTGCACGTGATCACACGCTAAGGGTTCGCTATAAACACGGTAGAAGAACAGCCACTAGGGCACCTTCATATTTCCACATTTAATAAGATCGTGTAAGAGTCTCTAACCTCTTGAATAGATTACACTATTGTAATCGTTGCAGAAAAACATGCGAGGTCGACTACTTACTCGCCTCAAATGGATATCTGACGGAAAAGTCTCCAACACCGTCTTATGCCCGAACGGCGTCCCGTGATCCCGAGCCTCGTCCCCGAAAACAGTCGGGCGCATCGCACCATTGTGATCCTCTCGGGAAAACACATCCAAAGGAATGCTCACTTGATTGCAATGGATATCCAGAGAAAAAGAGGCATTCCGGCACACCGCACACGAGCGGTGCTTCGTGGGACCCATAACCCGGTCTCGAAACACAACGAACGGATCACACCATTGCGATCCTCTCGAAAAAGTACACAAGTTTGACTAATCACTTGTCCAAAACGGACACCCGGTGATAGAGATGGGAAATCACCGTCAACGCCCAAACGTCCCTCGTGGGGCCCACACCATCGTTCCGAATTAGAGCGGGCGGATTGCACCATTGCAATACCCTTGGAAAAACATCCAGGATCGACTGCTCACATGCCCCAAACGGATGCCCGATGAGAAAGTCGTTAAACGCTGCTAGCAGCTCAAAAGACGGTTCATGGGGCCCTCGCCTCAACTTCATCTTTAATGCCCGAAACCACCCTGGAAAGCTTCGCCCCAGCGCCAGGGTCCCAATGCCTCTGACGGCGCTCAAAACGGACGTCAGACGCGTCCGCGCCGTCCAAAACAAGACCCCCCCCAGAAAAACGTCAATTCACTTAAAGACATGTCGCACCTCCGAGTCCCCTAGTTTTGGTAATTAAAAATTACCAAAACCATCTCAAAATGCTCGGCTTAACTCAAGGAACGTGTCACCGCTGACAGCGCGCAAATTCGACAACCGAGCTGCCTTTTAGAGGCGATTTAAATTTTATCGGATCGAAAGGGGGTGGGCCGGGCCGGTTCGGCCGGCCCGCATCGCCCGGACCGGCTAAGCCGGTCTGGCTGTTTCCCCATGGGACCCACGATGCACTGGTCCCTTTTCTACTGGCCGGGGTCCCAAAGACCCCAGGTCTTCATCCCTCGACGACCTGCCGAAGCTGGTCCTCCTCCTCCCCTGTGCTCCGCGCCTCACTGGCGCCTGCAGCCGACGACAGCCGCACCCCCAGCTTCCCCGGCCGCTCCGCCTCAGCCAGCCGCCCGCCGAATCCCGAAATGCTGCCACCACCTGGAAGACCCATGCCACTGCCGAACCCCCTGCTGCCGCCGTTGGAGCTCGCTGGAAAAAAAAAAAGAACCCGTCGGAAACTTCAAAAACCCGCAAACTTCGACGAGCCGTTGCGGGCTCCTCCGAACTCGGATTTTGAATCCGAAAAAAAGAGTCAGAAAGAGAATAAATACTACTATGCATTCATGGGATTCTCTCGAAAATTAAACAGAAAATCAATGCCATAAATTGGGATCAAAGTTGGTGCGGGAATTAAAAACGAAGCAAAAACAACGCCGACCTCGATGGGCTTCGCCCGAAGCTTCGTAAGGGTTCGCCAGAGCTGTCGTGCCTCACCGGAGTTGTCACACCTCGTCAGAGAGGTGGAGGAGAGGAGGAGAGTTTTAGGGGTTTCTCCAGGGTAGAAAAAGTGGAGGAAGGGGATGGGGAAGGGTTTAAATAAAAAAATAATTAATTAAAATTTAAATTAATTTAAACCCATAATTTAACCTGCATTCGAAACTCTCGACATGGTAAAGGTTAAGCCTTCCCTAGTGTAAAAACCACCTCCTAAGCACAACAACGGTCTCAAAATTTGATTCTGAGCTTCCGTTTGAACGTTATAAAGCTCAACGCCCGAGGTCTCCAAATTACAAATATGCCCCTGGCAACATTTTTCACAGACGGGTCGTGCCTGAAAAAGTTACACCCCTCCAAGGGTAAACGCCACGTTCCAGAATTAACGGTGCCCTCAGTTTTCCAATCTGAGCCACCTTTTAATAGGTAGTTGCGTTAAGCTGTTAAATGAACAAATTAATTATATAATTTATCCGTTCCACGCTCCGATAGCGAGCGAGGGGTCCAAACGTCCTGCACCGAAATGTTTCATGTCGTTCTTAGGGTAAAAACCCTATTCCGGACCCATTCATACACTTGGATCTTTGATACGGATCACCGTTTATGAGTTAACCCATTTATTGGCATTTCCAGTGTGAACACACTGAAAATTTAATTCCGGCCACACCGGGGCTCGAAATCGCACACAGTCTGGGGGCGCTGCTCTGGAATAATATCAAGAGTATTCCAAAGTCCTTTGTAGCCAAAAACGGGGTTCTTACAATTCCATTTACATATATTTTCTTGATAATCAAAGGCGAACAAAGTTTAAGTGGGATAACAACAACAATACACTAGGGATGTAGTCATCCACATTTTAGGTGATCCTCTTTATCAAATTGTGATGTCATTTTATATATTATATTCAAACGATATGTGCATATAAAAAAATACACATCAATGGAGAGAAAGAGTGAGTGGTCTATTCATTGAATTAGTGAGTGGAAAATAGTGGTAGGGGTTAAAAATATTTAAAATATACCAACAATGACTGACCCCATCTCAATAACACTATCTAATTTTTATGAGTATTCATATTAAATAAAAACTAGTATGAAATTTTATTTCCCCCCAATAACACCGAACTGACATGAAAATATAATACTTTCAAATACTAATTATTAAATTTGACTTATTTAATATTAGAATGAAATTAGATACTGTAAATGTATGTAAAATATAATGAAATATATATATATATATATATATATATATATATATATATATATATATATATAATGAATGGAATCGGGATGTAAACGACTTCCTTATGAGGCTCATTTGTTTGTATGTAGAAAAAGGAAGCTTCTCTTGAATATTTGCTAAAATAATCCAAAAATTAAATCAATTAATTATGGTTTATGAAAATATATTTGTCAGATATGTTCAACCCTAATAAAATTTTCATGATATCCATGATAGGAGAACAACCAAAAGTGACTGTCAGATGATCTTATCATATCATTATTTCTTTTGTGAAGATAGTAAAGATATATATAAGCAGATGATATGAATATATAGTCATGTAATTATTATAATAATAATTTATTTATATATATCTTTCATATATTATAAATTAAAAAAAATTATTTTAAATAAAATAATAAAATTTAATACTAAATCACTAACGATATTAAATATTCATAGCTTAACAATTTGTATCCTTGTTTTATGCTTAACAATGTATTTTTACTAAAAATGGATTCATACAATGTATGGTTTTTTAGTAAATAAACTAAGAATATTAAGGTTATATGGTGATAAAATATATAATTGATATGATCAATATTGAAAATATAATTTAATTATAAAATGATAGGAAATATGAATAAGGTGATTTAATATTTAAAAATAAATTTTCCAATAAAAATGATTTGTAATTATATTTTATATTCCCATTTTAAAGTGAAATTCCAAAATTAATAAATTAAATTTTATAAATATAACTTCATCTTTGATGTTATAATCCATAGATTAATATAGAAATAATTTTTGGAATATTTATGAAATGATGGATTTTCATGTGAATAGTTCAAAATATAATTTTTACAAATACCATGACTTTTATTATATAATATGGATATAATCATGAGCTAAAATATATGAAACCATTTTCTAGACCATGTATTTATTTTGATGTAAAATTATTCCTTCAAAAATATTAATTTGAATTTGGGAACCAATATTAGACATTTCATAATATATGATAAATTTCCATACAGTACAGTTTTTAAAGAGTTGTTGATTAATTATTTTAAAATTATTTTTTCCAACACTATAATTTGAAAAAAATAAAAATAATTTGATATTTATAATAAAATATTACAAATAATGTTATAATATTTATTTTATTTTTAGGCATAAAATTATATATCTTAGGTGATCTTTAATTACCATGGTAAAAGTTAAAATGGGAAATTGAATAATTATAAGGTGTAATCCCCTAAAACATGTTAAAAACATCAATGTAAATGAGTTATTATTATATTTATCAACCATAAATAATTCATACTTCATTAAATTCCAATTTTGGATCTACTTTCCTTGAATAGTTTCTGTTTTATCAGAAAAATGTCACATATCTCACATATAAAAGGATATCATGATGACCCCATCTATCCTCACACCAAAGACGCTCAGTTTGAGTAAAAGTTTCAAAAATACCAAAAAAAATCATATCCATGTCATATAGGTCCCAATATCCTCCAAATATTAACCTAAAATTTAATCAAATTTTATGATGATTTAATCCAAAGGGTAATGTTAAAAGTTTCCCAAATCACTCATTTTCATTATTATTTTTTACATTAATAAAATTTAAGTTGAAATGAATTTATAATATAATAAAATAATAATATAATTATCATCGTTACATTATTTTGTATTATATTTATGGGATATTCAATATCATCCATCCTCCATTCTCCATATATAAAATGTATATTTCATCTATCCGTATGTGAATATTACCACTTATATGGAATGATATAATTAACATTTCATTACCACCCTATAGGGATGATTCTAATAATGTATTTAAAAAATTTATAAATTTATTAAATTTATCGAAATTTTATTTTAGTAGTTAAATCATTGTGAATATAGCGACTTTTATTCATAAAAAATTATCAAGACAATCTCATCAGTGATTATGTATTAACAAATCATGGTTGTAATAACTGTGAATGATATTAAAAAATTATAAATAGTTATAAATCATATATTAAAATATCATGGATATTCAAGATATTATGAAACTGGTATCAAATAATATAAATTTATATCGACATTTTAATTAATACACATCATGATCAGAATCAGTAACATTGGATGACCAAAAAAACATTAAATAACAAATAAATGTATAATAAATAAATATAATTGTAAATTATATCATGTAAATGATATAAACTAGGTCATTAAATAGGTTATAATGTTTTTTATGTTTATTATACATAATTCTAAAGTGCTCTCATGTATGATAGATGTAAAATGTTTTGGATTCTGACATCAAAATCTTTTTCATTGAGAAATGTTTTCTATTATCCATATAACAGATTTCATATTTTCATTATACTACCTACTTGATAATTTTTTTCATTATTCGATATTTATTAATTTTATATAGATTTATTTTCATGTTAACTATTTTTATGTATTATTATTTTATTGTTTTAATTGTTGTAATGGATTTTTAAAACATTAATTTCCTTCCATTAAGTTATAATGATTCTTCATATTCTCCATCATTCTATGATAGGTTTCATTCAGATCATGAATATATTATATTTAATATTTAGTTTATTTTATGGTTATTTTGAAATTAGTTCCCTTAAAATCCTTTCAAAATGTTTGTAACAGAAAATATTGCGATATTCAAATGGGGTTTTCTGGACTCAACTTCATTTCATAAGTCATAAATATTTTTTACTCTGAATATGGTAATACATGATTGTATATTTCTCCCATGTGAAGATTTTATATTTCCATTAAAAATTAAATACTATTGATTTACATTTTCACATAAAATATATCTTATATGATTGATTTAATTATATACAAAATATTATTATGTAAATAATTTTTCCCATCCATAGTAAATATGAAATTTTTACTGAATGTACATATTCAAACCTCTCTCATTTTTTCATCATTATTATTATTAAATACATATAATTATTATTTGTATTGATATTAAAATTTAACTCTACCTATTTTATATAACTATTTCATCACCCTTTTTATGTTGTTGTTGAAGCCTATAAATTCGAAAAAAATGAATTGAGGAAAAATAATGAAATATTTTGAAGATATATGAATTTTTTTAAAGAAAATAATATCCTTATGTGAACTATTACATCTCCATGACCAAGTGGTTGGTACCCGAACATATCTCAAATGTTGACTTCCCGAATTCAAGTTATGGCATTGTAGTTTCATTGAATCATTTTAAGATACTCCCCAACTATGTGATTTGAAAACAGAATGAAATAATGTCTTCTTCAGATGATATATGATGTTACATTTCCTACATTATGTACTGACTTTGTGGATTATATAATAATTTTATAATGATCTATTTGGTCCATCCTTGGTATATGTTTTCCTTTCAAAGCTCTCTTTATTGCATGAATGAATTCCTAGATTAATTTTTAATCCACTAAATTAAGGTAGATTATGAATATTTCACTCCACCCCCAATAAGAGAACACATGGTAACATACATATAGATTTGGAAGTGAGTATGGATATGAATAGAAAAGAGACTAAGGATTAATAAAATAATTTATCCATAATGACATCCATGAGTAGTGATTTGGAAACACTTGTATTAAATAAATAACATAGATCTAGTATGTCGGGATAGAAGTACATAACATAATATAACCTCACCACAACCATATAACAATTTCATCATTTGAAGTAATCTAATATTAGACATGTATTGAGTTCTATCATTGAGGAGATCCTAATTAAATATTCTCATAACAAAAACTATTGAGTATTCATCGTGAAAAATATCTCATGAGACCATCCTTTGAGGCGACCATCCATAAACCATGTCATAAGCTAAGCTATTGATGTGACATCGATTACCACTACTGGAAACTTGGGTTTTACCAACGGTTCAGAACCCTTGGTAAAGGCTGCTGAACCGTTGGTATAATTTATACCAACGGTTCAAAAAACCGTAGGCAAGTAATCTGTTGGGAAAATCTTTTCCCAACATTTTACATAGAACTGTTGGAATATGGGTAGGAAATTTAACCTTTCCCAACGGTTCTCATAAAACCGTTGGGAAAGGTTTTACCAAAAGTTGTGCTAAACCGTTGGCAAAACCAAAGGAGTAGGGATTTACCAATGGTTCTACAACTATTGGGAAAGCTTTTTACCAATGGTTCAAATAGAACTGTTGGTAAAAAGCTTCCAACAAGACATATGCCAATGATTTCAAACCGTTGGCATACCCTATGCTGTGCAAATTGCATAGCATCCCTGCAATTTGCACAGCAGGCAGAGGTGGAGGTGTCCTGCAATAATTTGATGCATAATTTGATGCACATCAAGAATTAAATCATAATTCATTTTAATTCATACACATTTAACATATGATGCATAATTTGATGACAAACACATGCATAATTCATAACGTAATTATAAACATACATACACAAAAAAAATAAACATACATAATTCATTTAGAATATAATCATACGTAATTATAAACATACATATACAAAAGTGATCCACTTTGAGTGGTTCACTCGTACACATCACAATAGACCCATTGATCATTATCCTAAAGTTTCAATGGAATCTGAATGCGTTTGGTCAGTTTTTCCTATGCTATTTTTTATTTTCACTTAAAATCTTGTTCATTTTAAACAAAAGAGATACACTTTGAGTGGTGCTGACCGCATCATGCCTTGAATTGAGGTAGGGTTTACTCATACACGCCACATATGACCCATTGATCGTTGTTCTAATGTGTCAACACAATCAGAATCAGTTTGGTCGGTTTTCCATGTGTACTTAAAATTATATCCATTTTAAACAAAAGACAGACACTAAGAGTGATCCCTACCGCACTGCACCTCGGTTTGAGGTGAGGTTGACTTGTAAATGTCACAATAGACCCATGTATCATTGTTCTAAATTTTCAATGGAATCCAAATGCGTTTGGTCTATTTTCCATGTGTCATTTGTTATTTTCACTTAAAATGGTTTTCAATTCAAATAAAAGTGAGCCACTTAGAGTGGTGGGGGCCAAACCGTGACTCGGATTGAGGCGGGGTTGACCTGCACTTGAACATGTCATAATAGACACATGGATTGTTGTCCTAAAGTGTCAACATATTCCGAATGCGTTTGGTCGGTTTCCCGTATGTCAGTTGGTGTTTTCACTTAAAAATAAGTCCATTTTGAACAAAAGAGAGGCAGTTTGAGTGGTCCCGGCCACACCGCACCTCGGATTGAGGCGGAGTAGACTCTTACACATCACATTTGAGACATGGATTGTTTTCCTAAAGTTTCAATAGAATCCGAATGCGTTTGTTCGGTTTGTCGTATGTCAGTTGTTGATTTCACTTAAAATGAAGTCCATTTTTAACAAAACAGAGGCACTTTGAGTGGTTTCGGCCAAAAAGGGCCTCATATTGAGGAGGGTTTGACTCTTACACGTTATATTTGACCCATAGATCATTTTATTTAAGTTTCAACAGAATCTGAATGCGTTTGGTCGGTCTGCCGTATGTCAGTTGTTGATTTCACTTAAAATTATGTCCATTTTAACAAAACAGAGGCACTTTGAGTGGTGTCGGCCACACTGGGCCTCTAATTGAGACAAAGTTGACTCGTACACGTCACATATGAGTCATGGATCATTGTGAAAAAAGTATCAACACAATCAGAATCCGTTTGATCAGTTTGGCGTATGTACATAAAATATTGTCCATTTTAAACAAATGAGGGACAGTTTGGGTGGTGCCAGCCACACCGCACCTTTGATTGAGGAAGTGTTGACTTTTACACATCAAATATGATGCGTGGATATTTTTCTTAAAGTTTCAACACAATTAAAATGCGTTTGGTCAGTTTCTCGTATGTTAGTTGGTGTTTTCACTTAAAAATAAGTCCATTTTGAACAAAAGTGAGGCAGTTTGAGTGGTCCTGGCCACACCGCGCCTTGGATTGAGGCGGAGTTTACTTTTACACATTAACATTGACTCATGGATCGTTTTAATTAAGTTTCAATAGAATCCGAATGTGTTTGGTTGGTTTTTCGTATGTCAGTTGTTGATTTCACTTAAAATTAAGTCCATTTTTAACAAAACAGAGGCACTTTGAGTGGTTTCGGCCACAACAGGCCTCATATTGAGGTGGGGTTGACTTGTACACATCACATATGAGTCAAGGATCGTTGTTAAAAAGTATCAACACCATTAGAAACCTTTTGATCAGTTTTGCGTATGTACGTAAAATATTATCCATTTTAAACAAAAGAGGGACAGTTTGGGTGGTTCCAGCCACACCACGCCTCGGATTGAGGTGGGGTTGACTCTTACACGTCACATATGACACATGGATCTTTTTTCTAAAGTTTCAACACAATCTAAAGGTGTTTGGTCGGTTTCCCGTATGTTAGTTGGTGTTTTCACTTAAAAATAAGTCCGTTTTGAACAAAAGAGAGGTAGTTTGAGTGGTCCCGGCCACACTGCGCCTCGGATTGAGGCGGAGTAGACTCATACACGTCACATTTGACCCATGTATCATTTTCATTATGTTTCAATAGAATCTGAATGTGTTTGGTCTATTTTTCATATGTCAGTTGTTGATTTCACTTAAAATTAAGTCCATTTTTAACAAAACAGAGGCACTTTGAGTGGTGTCAGCCCCAAATGGTCTTAGATTGAGGCAGGTTTGACTCTTACACGTCAAATTTGACCCATAGATCGTTTCCTTTAAGTTTCAATAGAATCCGAATGCGTTTAGTCGGTTTGTCGTATGTCAGTTGTTGATTTCACTTAAAATTAAGTCCATTTTTAACAAAACAGAGGCACTTTGAGTAGTGTCGGCCACACTGGGCCAAAAATTGAGATGGAGTTTACTCATAAACGTCACATATGAGTCATGGATCATTTTGAAAAATTATCAACACAATAATAATCCGTTTGATCGATTTAGTGTATGTACGTAAAATATTGTCCATTTTAAACAAATGAGGGATAGTTTGGGTGGTTCCGGCCACACCGCACCTCGGATTGAGGCGAGGTTGACTTGTACACATCAAATATGACACATGTATTTTTTTTCCTAAAGTCTCAACACAATCCGAATGTGTTTGGTCAGTTTCCCATTTGTCAGTTGGTGTTTTCACTTAAAAATAAGTCCATTTTGAACAAAAGTGAGGCAGTTTGCGTGGTCTCGGCCACACCACACCTCAGATTGAGGCGAAGTTGACTCTTAAACGTCACATTTGACCCATGGATCATTTTACTTAAGTTTAAATAGAATCCAAATGCATTTGGTTAGTTTACAGTATGTCAGTTGTTGATTTCACTTAAAATTAAGTCCATTTTTAACAAAACAGAGGCACTTTGAGTGGTGTCGGCCACACCAGGCCTCATATTGAGGCGGGGTTGACCCATACACATCACATATGAGTCATGTATCGTTGTGCAGAAGTATCAATACAATCAGAAACCTTTTGATCGGTTTGGCATATGTACGTAAAATATTGTCCATTTTAAACAAAAGTGGGACAGTTTGGGTGGTGCCGGCCACACCGTGTCTCATATTGAGGCGAGGTTGACTCTTACATGTCACATATGACATGTGGATAATTTTCCAAAAGTTTCTACACAATCCGAAGGAGTTTGGTCGGTTTCCCGTATGTCAGTTGGTGTTTTCACTTAAAAATAAGTCCATTATGAACAAAAGAGAGGCAGTTTGAGTGGTCCCGGCCACACTGTGCCTCGGATTGAGGTGGATTAGACACGTACATGTCACATTTGACCCATGGATCGTTTTTCTTAAGTTTCAACAGAATATGTATGTGTTTGGTTGGTTTTCCGTATGTCAGTTGTTGATTTCACTTAAAATTAAGTCCATTTTTAACAAAACAGAGGCACTTTGAGTGGTGTCGGCCACAACGGGCCTCATATTGAGGCAGGATTGACTCTTACATGTCTAATTTGACCCATAAATCGTTTTATTTAGGTTTAAACATAATCATAATGCGTTTGGTCAGTTTTTTGTATGTCAGTTGTTGATTTCACTTAAAATTAAGTCCATTTTTAACAAAACAGAGGCAATTTGAGTGGTGTGGGACACACTGGGCCTCGGATTGAGACGGAGTTGACTCTTACACGTCACATATGAGTCATGGATCGTTTTGAAAAAGTATCAACACAATCAGAATCCGTTTGATGGATTTGGCGTATGTACGTAAAATATTGTCCATTTTAAACAAATGAGGGACAGTTTGGGTGGTACCGACCACACCACACCTCGGATTGAGGTGGGGTTGACTCTTACACATCACATATGACCCATGGATCGTTTTCTTAAATTTTCAACACAATCCGAATGCGTTTGGTCAGTTTCCTGTTTGTCAGTTTGTGTTTTCACTTAAAAATAAGTCCATTTTGAACAAAAGTGAGGCAGTTTGAGTGGTCCCAGCCACAATGTGCCTCTAATTGAGGAGGAGTTGACTCTTACATGTCACATTTGACCCATGGATCATTTTCCTTAAGTTTCAATAGAATCCGAATGCGTTTGGTTGGTTTGTCGTATGTCAGTTGTTGATTTCACTTAAAATTAAGTCCAGTTTTAACAAACCAGAGGCACTTTGAGTGGTGTCGGCCACACCGGGCCTCATATTGAGGAGGGGTTGACTCATAAACATCACATATGAGTCATGGATCATTGTGCAAAAGTATCAACACAATCATAAACCTTTTGATCGGTTTGGCATATGTACGTAAAATATTGTCCATTTTAAACAAAAGAGGGACATCTTGGGTGGTGCCGGCCACACTGCACCTCAAATTGAGGCGGGTTTGACTATTACATGTCACATATGACACATGGAACGTTTTCCTAAAGTTTCAAAACAATCCGAAGGCGTTTGGTCGGTTTCCCGTATGTCAGTTGGTGTTTTCACTTAAAAATAAGTCTATTTTGAACAAAAGAGAGGCGGTTTGAGTGGTCCCGGCTACACCACGCCTCGGATTGAGGCAGAGTTCACTCTTACACATCAAATTTGACCCATGGATCGTTTTACTTAAGTTTAAATTTAATCTGAATGTGTTTGGTCTATTTTCTGTATGTCAGTTGTTGATTTCACTTAAAATTAAGTCCATTTTTAACAAAACAGAGGCACTTTGAGTGGTGTCGGCCACAATGGGCCTCAAATTGAGGTAGGGTTGACTCTTACACGTCAAATTTGACCCATATATCATTGTATTTATGTTTCAACAGAATCCGAATGCGTTTGGTCGGTTTTTCGTATGTCAGTTGTTGATTTCATTTAAAATTAAGTCCATTTTTAACAAAACAGAGGCACTTTGAGTGGTGTCGGGCACACTGGGCCTCGGATTGAGACATAGTTGACTCTTACACATCACATATGAGTCATGTATCATTGTTAAAAAGTATAAACACAATCATAATCCTTTTGATCGATTTGGCGTATGTACGTAAAATATTGTCCATTTTAAACAAATGAGGGACAGTTTGGGTGGTGTCGGCCACACCGCACCTCTAATTGAGGTAGGGTTGACTTATAAACATCACATAAGTCCCATGGATCGTTTTACTAAAGTTTCAACACAATCCTAATGCGTTTGGTCAGTTTCCTGTTTGTCAGTTGGTGTTTTCACTTAAAAATAAGTCCATTTTGAACAAAAGTGGGGCAGTTTGAGTGGTCCCGACCACACTGTGCCTCAGATTGAAGCGGAGTTGACTAGTACATGTCAAATTTGACCCATGTATCATTGTACTTATTTTTCAACTGAATCCAAATGCGTTTGGTCGGTTTGGCGTATGTCAGTTATTGATTTCACTTAAAATTAAGTCCATTTTTAACAAAACAGAGGCACTTTGAGTGGTGTTGGCCACACCGGGCCTCAGATTGAGGTGGGGTAAACTCATACACATCACATATGAGTCATGGATCATTGTGAAAACGTATCAACACAATCATAAACCTTTTGATTGGTTTGGCGTATGTACGTAAAATATTGTCCATTTTAAACAAAAGAGGAACAGTTTGGGTGGTGCTGGCCACACCGCACCTCGGATTGAGGCGAGGTTGACTCTTACATGTCAAATATGACACATGGATCATTTTCCTAATGTTTCAACACAATCCGAAGGCGTTTGGTCAGTTTCCCGTATGTCAGTTGGTATTTTCACTTAAAAATAAGTCTATTTTGAACAAAAGAGAGGCAGTTTGAGTTGTCCCAGCCACAACGCTCCTCAGATTGAGACGGAGTTGACTCGTACATGTCACAATTGACCCATGGATCGTTGTCCTTAAGTTTCAACAGAATTTGAATGCGTTTGGTCAGTTTTCCGTATGTCAGTTGTTGATTTCACTTAAATTAAGTCCATTTTTAACAAAAAAGAGGCACATTGAGTGGTGTCGGCCACACCGGGCCTCGGATTTAGATGAAGTTGACTCGTAATATAAGGCCCCAGCCTTAAACCTTACTTAAAATTGAATTAAATGAATAATTCACATTGAGGATCTTTTCAGGTTTAGAGTTTTAGAGAATTAGGACATAACTATTACATCTCAAAAGATTACAAAGTAGTCTCTTCTACTAAATTTCCATAAAATAAAAACTCCTAAAAAGAAACATGTATAGTTCCATGTTTTAGGTAGCAAGACCTTCCCTTGATCCTATCCTTGACCCTATTCCATGCTAAGTCCTGTGAAAAACATTTCAAAAACTTGGGATGAGCATAAAAACTCAGTAAGGGATACACAAAGAATAAAAACTGTTAGTTTATCAAAACAAAAAGTAAACCATGTATACTTTATCAAGGTAATACTTTTCACCTTTATGAAGTAGTAAAAACTCTTCACTAAAAAAAATATCATTACTTACCTATTTGTAACCAAAGGGTTACCATGAATCCCATATAAATAACACATAACATATATAAAGGTAACTTGGGACATAAACATACATAAGTGGAATAACCATACGGTCGACTTCCACACATATCACATAATGGAATAGCCATATGGCCAATTTCCATACATACTTAATGGAATAGCCATATAGCCGACTTCCATACCCAATGCATTGGAGGTTATAACATAACCACCCGTCCTGGTATTCACGGCACCACCCGTCATATGGTTTATAACGTAACCACCCGTTAAAATGTCCAAGTACTAATATAAAATCATAAAACATAAAACCAATATAAAGGAATGATAACATTTCCACATTTCAATCACAATATATCATAAATATATTGACATAATAGAATCCTTTATCAAAAACATTTTCAATACCAAAATACATAAAAGAGTATATGGTATTTATTTTATTCTAAAAACATTACGGCTTGTTGAGGAAGCCAAAGACCAAATAATACTCGTGGTGGCGGAAAAGGTCGTCGTCGCCGCATTTTTTAAAAGAAACATTCCTTTTTGTTGTTTTGTAAAACGCTTCGTAGAAAAAGATTCCTTTTGTATAAAAGTAAAAGTCAAAGGGGTTTATACACCGTATAAAAGAAAGTTGTGTATAAAACGAAGTATGCCTCAATGAAAGGAGATTGAGACGAAGTCCCTTACAAAGACAGTATCCTTGGTTTAAGGATAAATCAATTACATAATTATGTGTGACAAACGAATACACCAAATATATGTGGATATTAAGTGTAAAAAAATCAGAGGTAATTCACACATATTCATAGAACGACATATTCAAGGAGTACAAGTTTATCCCAAAGAATCAAATTTGGGCTAAGAAGTTCCCTTGCAAAAATTTGACAGCCTAACGGCGTCACTTCAAAAATTCAGAAAATGAGTTGATGAGAGATAAAAAGGGAATCTCATCACTTGGACATAAAATTTACATCAATCAGGATATAGAAGAACATATCCCAACATAATAGTATGTGATTTAAAAGACATAACAAATGAAGTCTTTTAAAGAGAGGAGGGTGAAAGGTTCCCTTATCGACTTGGGTAACTTTCGAAAAGTACACCCCATTAAAGAAGTGTCATACAATGAATATGTAAATACCCATAAATGGAATTATATTACAAAAGGAGTTTAATAGTGGGTAGTACATAAACCACTCAAAGGAAATTGTGGAAAATTTAGCATAAATCTCACAGGAATAAAAGTGAGATGAAAAATCTCTTACGAAAACTCGGCAGCCTAACGGCGCCACTTAAAACTTCCAAAATGGATTGATGAGAGGAAATAGGGTATCTCATCACATCAACATAAAGTTTACAGAAAGAGGAATATAAAATAACATCCCCCAACATACCAAAGAGGATCTTAAAATAAGTGACATAAAGGAGAGTACTTTAAAAGAAAGAGAGGGGTTAGATCTCTTATGAAAATTTAGCAGCCTAACGGCACCACTCAAAACTTTCAAAATGGATTGATGAGAGAGAATAGGGTCTCTCATCATATGAACATAAAAATTACAGTAAGAGTAATAAAAAGAATATCCCAATAACAAGAAATATTATCTTTAAAAGGAATGACATAAAAGAATGTACTTAAAAAGAAAGAGAGGTATAGGATCCCTTACCTCGGGTCCGACTTGACTCGATCGTTCTTTAACGTCCTGAATAATAAACTTGAGTTAATTTATATTTTCTTAAGAAAACTTTTTCATGTTCATTATTCCTTTTATATCACTTATTTCCATGTTATAAACATTATGTAATCATTTAAGTTAATAATGTTTGTTTTTTCGATATTTGGTTCTTAAGTCGAAAGTGGACTTCTTACAATTACATGTTGTTCGTGAGGTCAAAGGTTCTTTATATCCAGAATGAAATTCCTGATTTGGATATCATATATATCATATATATCTAGAATATACATGTATTTATAATATCACATAATCATTTAGAGGTAAGAAATGAAATGCATCGTTCATGGAGACGGTAAGCCGTACGTACGCATGAACGCTACTTTCATTTCTTTGTCATATTAATGGAATTAAAATTAAATGAGAGGTATGTATATTCTAATTACAGAATTATATTAATCATTTAGATGTATCGTTCATTATATATATCCATTATATACATATACTTTTAATAGTACATTACATTTGGGGATAAGAAATGAAATGCACCGTTCATGGAGACGGTAAGCCGTACGTACGCATGAAAGCTACTTTCATTTCTATATCATAATTTAATGGAAATAAATAATAATGATATAGAGGTATATTATAATTCCAGTATAAAATCATATATAATAACTTTAAATCCATCCTTTATACGTTCCACCTATGGCATTAACGAATCACATCACTTTGAGGGGCGGTAGTCTGCACTTCCTTAAATGAAGATATCGCGTATACCCATAATGGAAGCCATAAAGGTAAGCCACAAATGAAAAATACAGAAGCTTAAGTAAAACATAAACATATTATATATCATATATAAATATAGTGACATCTTAATGGACACCTTTGAAGGTGTTATATGAGTGTTGAACAATCATCGTTTCGTGAGGCAGAAATTCACCATCCACGGAAACCGTATGTTCTTTAACCATTAGATGTAGGTGTGTGTAAGTGTAGCTCGAATACTTCTTATAACAACATCCTAGTATATTGAATATACTGGAGTTGTTACAAAAGAAATTAATAAAAAGAGTTTAGGGGGTTGGAGAGGCAAAATAAAACAAAAGGACTCAAGTGAAGACATTACCTTAAAATCGGGTAACTCCCTTTGGTTTGAGCTCAAAGGCTTCCTTGGGAAGACTTATGCCCAAAGTGAGGATTCAAGGAGTAAGATATGGAAGTGTAGAGACAAAATGGGCAGGGTTTGGCCGAGCCAAAGGATTTGGGATTGTGGGTAAGGAGGTAGAGGTGGGGGCCTTTTATAAGAGGAGAGGAGGGGCACTCTTGGAAAGTAAGCAAATTTTACTTTATTGGAAACTGGTATTCAGATTTAAGAGGTCCCGCATTGATGTGTTTCGAGGATAAGGTGATAAGGGTTCGAAATCCAATCATCCAATAGGTTTTGGACATGTTTAGGTCTTAGATATTACATTATATTTCCATTTTAATTAAATCGTTAAATAATGAGGTCATCACTGCATCATCATGATGTCATAAATAATTTAATTTATATAATGTCTAAAAATTATAAAAAAAATACTATGATGTAGTAAATATTTTTATCTTTCCAATGACTATTTATACTCAAAACTCTGACTTGTATAACCCCATGTAAAAATTGTTTTAGTAAAACATCTCATGTGTGTGTCATTTTTACTTTAACATTAAATAAAAAGTTATTTATGTCATTTCCCAACCAAAGTGGCTCCATGGGGTCCCCAAGTTGACCCATGGCTTTTCTTGGTCGTCCATGACACATAAAATGAGGTTAGGACATGTTTCAAGTTCATTTCATATTATTAAGACATTATTTTAACCTTAAACTACACTAATTACCTCTAATCGCGATTAAAAACTTAATAAGTTATTATTCACCAAAAAATTATTTTTATCCCATTGAACCACATTTTATTTCTTAATGACAACCATGTATGTCGGATTTTTGAAATTCAAAACACAGAAGTGGTAAAATTTCTTTTAAACGAAAAATCAACTTTTATAAGTACCACTTAGTGGTTTCACTATTCATCAAAAATTGATGTTTTTCAGAAAAATCCCAAAAATTCACCCTAAGCTATATTTGATATTCTGAATTCAAAAATGAAGTCTATTTTACAAAATTAAAAACATATAAGTCACATTAATTAATTTAATAATTAATTCCCGATATCAGAGCAAATAGCGTGTTTTTATGAAACAATAAGTATCAAAAGATTGACACTAGTTTAAGTCCGATTTCAAAGTGAAATTAATTCCAACGACCACTATTGGATTTAATGGTAAAAATATTTTCTAATTTCACTTTAAAACCAATTCAAATGATAATCTAATCATATAAATAAATTATATTAAAAAGAGGTTTTGAATTAAAATACAACATTTTACACTATTCATTAAAAAATGAACTTTATCGGAAAAATACCAAAAATTTACACAAAGTAAAATTTGATGTCCCGATTCTAAAGAAGAGTTTTATTTGGTCCAAAAGAATGTATAAGAGTGATCAAAACTATATTTAATGACAGTTCTCCATAAAAAGGCGATAAGTGAACCTTTAGTGAAAATTAGGGTATAAAAGCCTAAAATTGAATGCTTTCCGTATTTTAAGCCTTTGGATAAATGTAAAAACATTTAAAAAACATATATAATCATATTTTAGTTATTTCTATCCATTACCGCCAATACAACGGCTACATGTTAACTACCATTTAAAATAATATTATTTTATTATTAGAGTGCAACGTAAGATTCCCAAGAAACTCGTTGTTGCGTATTGGGTACGCCATTGAGCATAGCATCCCCTTTAAAGTAATATTAATATTTTATTCACAAATATGGATAAATATAAAGATGTCATATTCTTTATTTACCTGGGGTGTTACACGTAAACGTCACATATGAGTCATGGATCATTGTGAAAAAGTATCAACACAATATAAAATTGTTTGATCGGTTTGGCGTATGTACATAAAATATTGTCCATTTAAAAAAAAGAGGGACAATTTGGGTGGTTTCGGACACACCGTGCCTCATATTGAGGCAGGGTTGACTCGTACACGTCACATATGACTCATGGATCGTTTTCCTAAAGTTTCTACAGATTCGGAACACGTTTGGTTGGTTTTCCGTATGCCAGTTGGTGTTTTCACTTAAAATTAAAGTCATTTTGAACAAAAGAGAGACAGTTTTAATGGTACCATCCACATCGTGCCTCGGATTGAGGTGGGGGGAATTCAGGGGTGTTCGAGGGGATGTCTGGGGGGTGTCCGAGGGTCTGTCTGGGGGGTGTTTGGGGGGTTGTCCGAGGTCCGGGGAGGAGGGTGAGGGGGCTGTCTGGGGGGCGGTCCGGGGGGGGGGCTGTCCGGGGGTTGTCCGAGGTCCAGGGAGGAGGGGGGGCTGTCCGGGGGGCTATCTTGGTGGGCTTTCTGAGGGCTATCTGGGGGACATACCCGCATCATATCATAAAAAATAACACCAAGGATCAGACAAAATAGAAGCAGACATGCATAATAATGACAAGTGCACATACAAATAAGAAGCAGCTAAAAATTTATTGCATTCATGCCATTTTTATTTCCTAAAAAAATGTAAAACAAGAAAAATGATGAAACTCTAGAACATGGGTTGCATCCCAGGAAGAGATAAGTTTTACGTCTTTAGTCAGACAGATGGAAATTGGTCAATCATCTTGGTCCATCAGCTCAGAATTCCTCTTCCTATTACAAGAACTAGTGGATGTGTCATCAAGATCATGAGGATGCTTAGTGGGATCGATCACTTTAGGAGCTTAGAGGCCGTGAATCTGATGCGGAAGTAAGAGAATCTGGTGCTCGACATCAGCCAGATGTTGAGTCACCCATCGTGCGAGGTCAGATGGAGAAAGGACGTGCACATCGATGATCATGGAAGAGGCAAACGAGCTAGACATTGCTGGTTAAGCTGCATCCACAAATGGATTAATTTTTATATATTAGAACCTTTATAAATGTTTTTTCCATTTTTACCAACAATTAATGTGTGAAAATTGTGAAAATTAACTTATTTGATATTTAAAAATGGATTTACTCTTGGACATGATGCATAATATCTCAAATATTCCTCATTGGATCCCAATTTTCAATTTTACTCCATTATCAAAAGTCTTATATCAATTTATTTTAATTTGGATCCCTAAGGTGTACTTCTCTAAAATGAATCGACTATCTTAGATTATGTTTGAAAAAGAAATTTCCTCACAATAATGTTTTAATTCCATTAAGGAATTTTTTATTTAAAACATTCTTCCTAGGGAGATCAATGTCCACCACACACACTTACCCCGGACAGCCCCCCACTCACCTCGGACAGCCCCCCACTCACCTCGGATAACCCCCACCCCTCAAACATCCCCACACTCACCCCGGACAGCCCCCCAACCCTCGGACAGCCACCCCCCCCCCCCACCCCTCGAACACCAGCCCACTCACCCCGGACAACCCCTCACCCCTCGGACAGCCCCCCACTCACCCTGGACATCCCCCCACCCCTCAGACAGCCCCCCACTCACCTCGTACAGCCCCCCACCACTCAAACAGCCCCCACTCACCCCGGACATCCCCCGCCACCCCTCGGGCAGTAGCCACTCACCCCGGACAAACCCCCCCCCCCCCACCCCCACCCCAAAGACACCCCCCCACTCACCCTAGACAGCCCCTACCACCCCTTGGCTAGCCCTCCACTCACCCCGGTCAGCCCCCCACCCCTCGGACAACCCCCACTCACCCCAGACAGCCCCCACCCCTCGGACACCCCCCCCCCCCCACACCCAAATCAAACAGAAAAAAAATGCATACACACAAGAAAGAACTTTAATTAATGAAAAAATTAAAGAAAACATTAATGAAAACATTAATTGAAATAAAAAATTAATGAAACCATTAATGAAAAACCTAAAAATGTTTAATGAAAACATTAATTGGATATTGTTTACATTGATGTAGTGATTCGAGTACACAATTCTTCAAGGGATTATAATGAATCATAAAATTTTCCAAAATCCCTATAAATAGGGAAAAAGTACATGATAAATGCATAAATAGTGAAATAAATGGATAAATGTTGAGAATAAAAGTATATATTTAACTAATATGAGAATAATTTAAAAGAATCTAACCTGAATGGGAGAGTTGCAGATAGAAGATTTACCTGGCCGACTACTTCTGAGGCAGGGGATCTGATTCTGGGCGGTCTGGGAGGTTCTGGGGGAGTCAGGGAGAGTTTAGGGGAATTTGGGGGTGAATTTTCCCAACGGTTTTTAAAAACTGTTGGGAAATCAATTCTTTTCCCAACGGTTTCATCAAACCATTAGGAAAAGAATGGAAATACTATGCTTTCCTAATGGTTTCTTCAAACCACTGGGAAAGACAACTCTTTTCCCAACAGTTTCTTCAAACTGTTGGGGAAAGGCTTCCCAACTTTCATTTTCCCAACGGTTTCTTCAAACCGTTGGGAAATCTTCCCTAATCACACCTTTACCAACGGTTCTTTTGAACCGTTCGTATAAAATCTTTGGGAAAGATACATTTTATAGTAGTGTACTAATATCACTAGGTCAAATGTAGAGGAAAAAACATACATAAATATCATGAGATAATCCATTGAGGTGACTCCAAAGAGCTATCTTAGGAGGAATACCCACAAACCTACTGTTCAATAGCCATCTAATGTGGCCATCCCCTCCATTTCGTGAGTTAAACCCACAAAGTAAATCTTATGGGCCTCCCACATAGATAAAGATAATCCATCATGGTTTCATTTTGGGTTATATTAATCTAAATAAACATATTTCCTCTCTCACGCAAAGTTACAAACAATTAAAATTACAACATTAATCCTCCTTTGGATCCTCTGGACATACACAAATAGGGAATTCATACCATCGTACACCTCTTTAATCATGTATTATAAGAATAAAATTCATCTACTTCTCAAAAAAAAATTAATATGGTTTCCATGTAATTTTAAATCATTCATTACCATAAAAATGAGCGTTACAACCATAAATATTTTGTTAAGAATGTTCCTAGCTCAATGATGGATTTCTTGTCTCTTCTATATGTTGTTCCATAATGTGAAATCGACTTGGAGTGATCCACAAGAATTTATTATAGGAGGATATAATCGAAATTCCTCCATATCCAATCATGTCATTATATAGACACATGCCTTTTAATCAAATTATTATTTGATTTTTAACATAAAACTCTATTATTTATAACCAAATGATCATGATGTAGAATGTCTATGTAATTCCCTGTACATAAAACATCAAAAAACCTAAAACATGAAATATTTATTTTTATTATCATTAGTTGACCCCAAATTCTCTATGAGATCAGTAAACTATATAGGATGACATAGGGAATAAATACATAAAATGGGTGAGATAGAAGTCTCAGATTAGGAATACGCTTGATAAGGAAACATATTGTGTGAGTAAAATGAATAACATTATATCAGAAAAGAGAAGGATCATGAGTACTCACATGGAATCACAAAATAAATAACATATTGTTATAATATAACTAAAACCTAATTAATTTAGTAGAAACATATAATATTTCATTAACTTGCATCAAGGATAAATTCTTAGACAATATCATGTTGAGCAAAAAGTCCAATAATTGTTTAGGTTTACTCCCAAATCTCACACAGAACAGCAAATGAGACCAAAATCATTAATGAAGGCATATAAGTTCCATTTGGGTGAACCCACCCTAACATGTACATTCTAATATGTGTAAAAAAATCAATTACAATGTATATACATATGAATTACCCATGGAATGAAGTGGGTTACATAATCTGCCCCCATGTCCTAATGAAATAAGATTTCATAAAGAAATAATTTTATTAATGAATGTAATAAATTTATTTCCTCTAAAAGGATTGGATAATGATTTATTTATATGTGTAAGAGACATAAGTGAATAATTACAAAGAATTACAGAACATATCAAGTCATATTTATAGATGTAATTGTCTTTAAATGATATCATCGTATATTTCAAAAGTAAAATAATTTTTTTACATTGAAATAACTTTTCATTAAAATATAAAAATTTACAAAAAATTATAGAAAAATCATTCATTCAAAAAATCTGGGAAACATGATAATTATGTTGTGATGCATTGTGTTTTAATGATGCTATGAAATTTAATTCATTCTGTATAAGTTAATAGAACCATTTCTTTTAGACTTTTTTCAAAAAGTCAAAAGGTACCTTGTCTGGAAAAAAATAAATATTAATTTTAAAAATATATATATAGAAAATTAAAAAATGGGTAGAAAGGTATTTTATAAATAATTATATAATATTAAAAAAAAATTATTTTAAGGATAATATAAACAAGGATGTGAAATATTCCATATCTAAAAGAAGATACAAAAATATTATTACTAATTATCAACAATATTAATGCATCATTATGCAGTAAGGGAGGAAAAAGAATATAAACACGTAAAATAAATTCACTTAAAGAGTATAATAAGATATACATGGTTCATGAAAATAATTTTAATTTATTTCCCTACATGTATACTTGAACATAAGCTATCTCGAAATGAATGGAACTTGAATCATAATGCCATTGCCTCATTGGTAACATTTGAATCATACCCCCTTGGTTGTAGTTAAATGAAATATAACTAAAAATAAAATTAAATATCAATGATTCATAATATTACAATTAAAAAGGTAGAAATATATAAAATATAATATGAATGAGGTTCACAACATTAAAATAATCCTAAATGAAGGGAAATTCATAAGAAATCACTTTCTACTTGCTAACATCCATGCCAAATAAACATGGGTAAAATAATTATAATTGAAATGTACGATAAAATTAAATATTAAATATTCATGATATCAAATGAATAATGGAATTTTATACACCATATATATTAAAATAATCCATAATATTAATAATTATGCAATGAAATGAAATTGTGACAAAATTGTTGACAAAAATTAAATCGTTGACTTGAGAATTAATCAATGAATTGATTATTTATGTCAAATGTAAATACACATAAATTATATAAATAAAATATAATGTAATTAAATAAAATATCACACATAATATAATAATACCAATGATAAAGAAGATTTAATATGACCTTATTAAATTAAAATGAATTATGAATACCCTTACCTAAAGTTTGACTCATCACATACATTCCTTATCATCCTGAATAACAAATTTAGGTAGATAAATTACATTCCTATGGGAATTTTTAAAGATTATTATTACTTATATTATATTTATTTCCACATTAAATTTATTTTCTATATTAACTAATTTCATGTCAAACATTTTGATGATTTTCGGTTCATTTCTCTGAAATGACTTTGGTGTGATTAGTATAGAAGACGAAGTTATTCTTCCATCCGATCCATAATAATTATAAATATTTTTTGGGTTTTTTTCATAAAATAATCTATTAAATAAAATAATGAAATATGGTTTTGAAAATTGAACTATGTTATAATCATGTATACAATAAGTTGTGCATACACATTAGTAACATTTCCATTGTTCAACAGTCAAGACAGAAATAATGTAAGTATAATTTCATATTTACATAATTATTATTATTTAAAAAATATAATATTATTTTTTAATTACACATATTTATACCATCTAATTAATTTTTTGAAGAAATACAAACAACATCACATCATGGAGGTGATAGAACACACATATTCAAGAATAATGTTATCATTTTTAAATGAATAAAATGGAAAGAAAATAGGTGATATATTAATTTTTCAGAATGATATATATTTACTTAATATAAAATATATATATATATATTAAATCCATAATCATATGTTTCAATGATACACAATTATGGAAATCAAATTTCATTGGTTCGTGAGGCGGTATTCACCCAAACACAGAAAAGATGGTATTATTACCCATTTGATAGAAGTGAAGATTGATAGAGTTAATGAAATTAACATAATGAAATCATAATATATTCTATATAAATATTTGATTACATTATCATTATTGAATAAGATTATAGGAATATTGAAAATGAAATAAAACAAAAAAACACTAGATTATGAACTATTCTTCTTCTTTATACAACCTCTTTAGGTATACAAAAAAAGATTCCCTATGATCGTGTTTTGATCTAAAAAAGGACTATAAAAAATGGGAATGGATTTATGGAAGGTATGTATTCATTTATTGTAAAAATCATAACGTTTTTGAAGTCACAAGAAGAGAATATTAAAGGATTCCTTTTATTGGTGGGGGATATATCAAACTAAGAGATTTCATAAAATTATAAAAATTGATAATGTGATACCAAAATAAAATGAATCCAAATGGATTGTATAATAGTTTTGGATATAATAAGGATTATCTATATTAATACAACTGTATCTGAATATTTTTTTAGGAAAAAATAATCTTATCTCTTAGTTTAACCTCCTAGTAAACTCTTTATAACAATCAATGTGGTAATAATGATTTTAAATTGTAAGGGTTATAATTATATATATAAAATATAAATTTGTAATAAATGGAATATGGATGAAAAATGTACACTTTATCAATCTATATTTTCACTCCCATTATTTATAATATTTTTAAATAATTTAATAATTTAATATTTATAATAAAATATCATAATTGTCATTTTTGACATTATTCATTTAATTTGTTATTAAAGACAAGAAGATAATATTAAATTTATAAAATAATGCATCAAACCCTCAATAATAAATCAATTGTAACTATGAAATTATTTCTTACCCATAACTCATCCCAAATACATTAGTTTTAAGTTTTCATAATCTTATTTTCATTGAGATTTCCACACATTTCCAACCCAAGCATTCTACAAGAATTTAAAGTAAAAATAAAATATGTAAAAAATAAAAATAAATACCCATCATGATAATAATTTCATTATAATCAAAATTTAATTTAATATTATTTCACCAAATATTTTTATCCCTATGTATATATATCAGATATTTTAATTGAAATAGATTTCATATTTGTCTTATTATTTTTTTAAAATTATTATATCAGTCACCTTTTAGAAAATTGTCCCATAAATAATAGAATCCATAAAATATATTATAAGGCTATATATATAATAATAAATATAAAATTATGATAAAAATAGAGGCCTTATCACTTTTTTTAATCCATGCTTACTCAATGAACCATATTACGGTGGTTACAATTTATTTTATTTTATTTAATCATTATGGAAAAGAATTAATTTCAAATTATTATAAAATATTTAATAATAAAATTAAAATATGGAATAAATTATATCAAATTATATTCATATGGCTGTTTTGATTTAATTTAAATATGAACCTTCAAAACATGTCAAAAAATGGGTTTTTATGAAATGTATTTTTCAACCATGAAAGGATGTTACATTAACTATAGGTGTCGAACTCATCGCTATATAAATTTAAATTAAAAATTATGATATATAATATATATAATTCATTTAAATAATTCTTATTTTTTAAAATTTAATTAATTAAAATGGAGATATAGTATGCACTTCAAAATGGTTTCCAAAAAAAAAATTGTTTTTATGCCTTAAAATAAAATTACACCAAAATCCTTGAAATTACATATAAAAATTAAATTATGTTGATTATATTAAATATATGTTCATGTTTTAATTTAATAAAAATATAAAAATATAATTTAACTTTTAAATTACATTATTTTATGAAAACAAATGAGAATATTTTAAAAAAATCCTCAATTTTAACTATTCACTAAAAAACAAAACATTTTAGAAAATTCTAAAAATTTAACCATAAGATAATTTTGATATTCAGATTTTAAATATTATATCCATTTTATCAAATAATAATTATAAAATTTCAAAAATTAATTTGTATAATATTCTCACAAATATTAATAAAAATGGTTTGGAAAAAAGGTATTTTTGATGAATAAAGGACTATTCAAAAACAATTGAATGATTATTTTCTATGGAATTTTCTATGTATTTATTATGAGTATGAAATTTAAATTTATTTCATAAAGAATATAATATTATTCATATCCACTAATATAACATCTACATTATAAGGTTTATATATAAATAATTTATTTATTCATTTCTTTTGGAATGGTTTTTATGTTGTATACACTATTGTTGCTTTTTTCTTTTTAAAATATCATGGTTTTACATTATATCCACATTAAATAAATTTGTCTCCTCTCAATGTTAATTGGATCTCTATAATAAATGGGTTGTCACGACCCGACCCTACCCGGCTCGAGCCGCAACTACCCCAAGCCCGCCTCCATAGGCCAGGGGCTGGCGACCAGTGCCGAAGGCACAACAACTCGGGGAGGCCTTTGCCTAAGCACCTGTACACACACACGCGCAGCACACTCAATGCAAAAGTGCAGAGTAAAAAGGAAAGCAAAAGGGAAACTGTTATAACAACCACAAGAGTGCATCAACCTCTAAACAGTACAAGAAAAGTGCCGAAAAGGAAAAAGGGAAAAAACACGCACCCAACCAAAAAGTGCCACAACCCGGCAACATTTAAATAAAAGAAACAGCTGACGGGTCTCCCACCTAGAACTCGGCCACGACCACCGCACGCAGTCCAAGCTCCCAAGCTCCTACGCTCCACCGAAGTCACGCTCCACCTGTCCGTCGTCTGCAAGGGCACACCAAGTGCGGGAAAAGCCCAAGCAGGGGTGAGTATAAAAATACTCAGTAGGATACCCCTAAGGCTCGAGGGAGAAACAAAGGAGGTAACGAAGGGTGAGCAGTAGAGCGAATAGGGGAAAGTAAAGGGAGTACAACAGAGAGTGCAGTAAAGAGTCCAGCTCAACCCAACAAGAGAAAGGAAGTAGACTCGTCCAGGCACAAGGAGCTGGAAACGGTGAGAAGATGAAATTCCCACCGAGTCTTTGCTACCTATAGCAGGATAGTAGACTCATCCAAACACAAGAAGCTAGACACGAAAAGCACGTGGCATACCCCGCACGACTTCGCCTCTCTTGGAGGAAGAGTAACCAAGCCCAAGAAGTGGGTACTCAAACAAGGTATATACATATCCTTATGCTCAATCGAGAAGCCCGGACAACATCATAAGGGGATCTCTGTCCCGTAGCTCATCCTAAGAAAATGAGTCGCCAACAGTCCCAGAAGTAACACCATCGTCGATGCCCAGCATCCCGCACGTCTGCCCCGAACTGCAAGTCAAGGGGCTCAATCACCGCACTTCGACACTATCTGCTTTGGGCGGCACTGACTTGCCCGCACGGTTTTGGATCGCGTTGCAAGAACGCGTCTCGGTGGGTAAAGTACCCCTCGTACTTGAGAGTTCTAGGGAAAGTCAAACCACACCTCGTCACTGCCCTGTAGTCGAGAGGTCTCCTCAAAGCCAAGTCATTCCATCACCGACCCGTACAACCAAGGGTCTCGCTCCGGTGGTCACGGAGGAAAGCCACAGACTAGCCTATTAGTAAGGACTGAGTCTGGAATGACAACTGGTGTCCCCACTGCCCAGCCATGCTGGAGGGTAATTCATAACCAGATATCGGGTGACCCACTGCCCAGCCCTGCTGGAGGGTAAACCCTAATACACCATCAGGCGACCCACTGCCCAGCCCCGCTGGAGGGTAGACCTGGAATAAGTCGACAGGCGACCCACTGCCCAGCTTTGCTGGAGGGTAGACCTGAAATAAGCTGACAGGCGACCCACTGCCCAGCCTTGTTGGAGGGTAGACCTGGAACTAGATGACGGGTGACCCACTACCCAGCCCTGCTGGAGGGTAGACCCTAAGAGGTTGTCGGGTGACCCACTGCCTAGTCTCTGCTAGAGGGTAGACCCTAATAGCGTCGGGTGACCCACTGCCCAGTCTCTGCTGGAGGATAAACCCTAAAAGTCAGTGAGCAATCCACTGCCCAGCCCTGCTGGAGGGTAAGCCTGAGGAAGTCGATGAGTAACCCACTGCCCAGCCCCGCTGGAGGGTAAAACTCAGAACTGGTCTGGCCATCTCCATAGGAGGGTACAACACTGGCCAACTGAACACGGAGTGGATTTCACGCAACCACCCAACTCCAGAACAACTCTCCCAAAAGAGGTTCAGTGCCTGTTCCATCATCGGGTGTCACTAGCCCCACTACCGGCTAATCCATTGAGAACGAAACCAGGGGGAGACCACTCAACCCTGCTGGTCAAACAAACGAGTACAGAGCCAGGGGAAAAACTCCACCCTGCTGGTCGAGCAAATGAGCACTGAGGGACCCTCTACGTCATGAGAGGTCAAAGTACACAAAGTAGAACACGAGACGCACATGGGGCCCACACGACATGTGGCCCCAAGTCAACCCCAACCAAGTGCATGAAAATCTCAGGTAAAAACTACACGTACCTCCAAGCGCTCTCGTATACTCCAGAGTATACCACGCCTCCAACCCAAGGGCTATCGTGCACACAGCACCCAACGTCAACACGAAGGAATGACGTAACATTTCCAACTAGCCACCTCAATGGTTGAGGCATGGCCATCCACACGTCTTCACTCACACGGGAGTGCATGCGATCACACGCCAAGGGTTCTCTGCAAACACGGGGAGAAGAACTGTCATCAGAGCGTCTTTCACATTTTCACATTAAGATCACGTAAGAGGCTCCGCCCAACCAAATGGATCGTACCGTTTCAATCCTCACGGAAAAACACGTGATATCGACTACTTACTCACCCCAAACGGATATCCGATGGAAAAGTCGCCAACACCGCCTCACGCCCGAACGACGTCCTGTGATCCCGAGCCTCGGCACCGAAAACAGTCTGGCGCATCGCACCATTGTGATCCCCTCGGGAAAACACGTCAAAAGCACTACTCACATGAGTGCAATGAATATCTGGAGAAAAAGGTGCATCTCGGCGCACCGCACACGAGCGGTGCCATGTAGGACCCACATCCCGGTCCCGAAACTCAACGAATGGATTGCACCGTTGCAATCCTCTCGAAAAAGTACACGAAATGGACTATTCACTTTTCCAAAAAGGTCTCCCGGTGATAAAGTTGGAAATCACCGTCAACTCCCGAAACAGCTCTCACGGGGCCCGCACCATCGTGCGGAATTACAGTGGGCAGACTGCGCCAACGTGAAGCCCTCGGAAAAACACCCAACATCGACTGCTCGCACGCCCCGAACGGACGTCCGAGGAAAAAGTCACTAAAAGCTGCACACAGCTCAAAAGACGGGTCATGGGGCCCGCACCTCAACTTCGGCCTCAACACCTGAAACCACCCTGGAATGCTCCACCTCGATTCCAGGGTCCCAACACCGCTGACGGTGCTCAAAACAGACGTTGGACTCGTCCGCGCTGTCCAAAACAAAATCCGCCGACGAAACGACTAACCCATCGACGTACCTGTCGCGCCACCGAGGACCCTCGTTTCGGGAATTAAAAATTCCCAAAACCATCTCAAAAAGATTTTCTCAAATTCAGGGTCGCGTCGCCGCAGACGGCACAAAGTTTCGACCCACGGTTTGAAAGTTACGGCATTTTAATGTCGTCGGACGCAGGTGGGGGTGGACCAGACCGGTCCGGCCGGTCCACACCCCCTAGACCGGCTCAAGCCGGCCGGTCCGTGGCTCTGCCAGCCGAACCGCCGCGGCCGCGGTTCACCCGCGCGGACCGCACGCCTCCAAGTCGACCGGCCACGAGGCCGGTCGCTTCTCCACGCGGAGACCCGCGTTCAGCGGATCTCTGCCTCCCGAGCGGGGTCGTGCACCGCGACCCCGGGCACCGCGACCCCGGGCACCGCATCAACCGGCCGGCTGCGCCGGCCGGTGCTTCTGCTTCGCCGTGGAGCGCCTCCGCCTGGTGCCACCACCAGATGCCGCTCGCCCTCCGCGAGCCCCGGCCGTCACTGAGGAACCCGCCGCCTGCCGAGGAGAAGCCCCTGCCGCCCCTCAACCTCAGACTGCCACCGCCTGCAGGTGCCACGTCGCCGCCTAAGCCCGCCGGACCACCGGAACCCGCCGGGAAACACCCAGAAATCCCGAATTTCCAGCAACCTTCGGCGAACACTTGTGATCGACTCTGAACTCAGATTTTAAATCTGAAAGATGCGATGGAAAGCTCATGAATTATACTATAAGATTATGGGCTTTGATTTCAAAATCGACAGCAATCTGACATTGTAAATGAATCAAAAGGAAGGGTTCGGGAATTAAAATGCAACCAAAATCCTGCATACCTCTTGGGCGATGCCCGGAGCTTCACGGGGAGTTCGCCGCCGCGTCGTGCCTTGCCGGAGCTGCTTTGCTGGAGCTGGAGGGGGAGAGGGAGGAGTTCCTCCTTTCTGTTGTCCAGGTGAGGAAGAGGAAGAGGGAGGGGGTGACTTAAGTGTTTAAATAGAAATGCTTAACCACCCGCCCGTCGGTCTGAACCTGAACCCTCAGCAGGGTTGAGGTTAAGCCTCCCCTAGGGTAAAAACCACGCTCTAAGTGCAACGGAGGTCTCGGAATTTTAATCCGAGTCCCTGTTCAAAATTTATTAAACTCAACGCCCGAGGGTGCCAAATTACGAAAACACCCCTGGGGCCATTTTTCACAGACGTGCCGTGCCCGTAAAACTTACACCCCTCCTAGGGTAAACGGCATGCTCCGAACTCAACGGTGCCCTCAGTTTCCCAATACAAGCCACCGTTTAGGAGATACATGGTTTTAACCATTAAACGAATAAATTAATTAATTAATTTATCCGTTTAACGTTCCGAAAGCGAGCGAGGGCTCCAAACATCCCACGCCGACAAGTTTTATGTCGTTCCTAGGGTAAAAAACTCATTCCAGACCCATCTGTATACTCGGATCTCCGATCCGGATCACGGTTTAGGAGTTATCACATTTATTTAGCGTTTCCAGTGTGAACGCACTGAAATTTAATTCTGGCCACTCCGGGGCTCGTAATCGCACGCCGTCTGAAGGCGCTGCTCTGGAATATCATAAAGAACATTCCAAAGTCTTTCACAGCGAAAAATAAGTTCTTACATCATTCCCTCCTTCAATATTTTCATCCCCGAAAACCAAAACTAGGGAGAAACGTAGGGTACTAAGCCCACACCTGGCTTTCCCATACCGAGAAGAACTCTTGCATAGCTCTGCGCCACCGCACACAGACCAAAGGATTTGATCTGTTCATGCAAGGTCTTCCCTCACCGATGACGTGCATGGGAGCACGCACACATCTCCCCAGGTGAGTCACGCGGGAAATGTTATGCACCAAACCAGCTTTTAGGGTTAGGGCAATGCGGTAGGGAACCTCTCCATCCCTTCGCACGGTCTCAAACAGCCTGAAGGACCTCGGGAGTAACTCACCTCCCCGACCAAACCACTACGTCGCACATCGCGACTGGAATCACCGCTCTCACCTGGAACAAGGCCCGGTGATTCCCTCCTTCAGAATATCCATATGGTGAAATTCCCAAGGATATCTGATCACGCAAGGTTCCATAGTCGATATCCCATGACCAGGACTCTCTTACATGCTCAGGGAGCGAAGGAGTCAACACCATCGACTAGAGAAAAAGGTCTCATGCCTTTTATCATACCAACACAGGGTTACACCGACGCCCCGCGCCACCCTGGTAACACATCAAACAAGGAGCAGGGAGGAAAGTAGTTCACACACAAAGTCTAACAATTATACTGCAAAAAGGTAGAATAGCTGTAGAGTGTACCTCTTATCACCTCATGCTCTGCAGGACCATAGTCATCCAAAGCTCGCGGCTATCCGTGGTCTCAACTGTCAGCTCCCGAAGCCTAATGTGGACCGCCTAGTGGTGATGAGAAGACCTCGTAAAGTCGTCCCCCACTACCAGCTTCTCCTGCTCCTCTGCCCGCACCACCTCTCTGGGTACTACTCTGATCACGACGCTGCCTCCGTCGTGGTGGCGCACCTGCTGCCTACCCGAAGCTCTATGAAACTCGGGTTGGGCAGTCTCATGCCATGTGACCTCACCCATCACAAGCATAGCACTGACTCTCTCTGGGCTGCAATGGTGCCCTCCGGCGCCATTGTGGTGTACAACCACACCCCTGAGTCCAGTTTTCAGTAAGCCACCTGCGTCGAGTTTCTGCTTGCCAACGCCCACTAGCTATGGAAGACGTCTAGGCTACAACGTGCCTGCTGCAACCACCACCACTAGAATGCGACAGGAATCCCTCTATAACCAGTGCCTGCTCTAGCACCCCAACATATGTGGAAATTCCCAAGGGTAATATGACAGCACGAATCTCTTAGCGGAGACCCTGCTCAAACTTCTGTGCTTGGAGGTTGTCATCATGGACCAAGTCTGGGTAAAAGCGTGCACGGTCTGCGAAACTAGCCGCGTACTCGGCCACCGTCATCCCTCCCTACTGAGACTGCAGGAGCTCCTGAATCCAAAAGGAGCGCAAGCGGGAGGTAAAAACTCCTCACGAAACAACAACTGAAAGTCGTCCAACGAAAGCGACGACTCGTCAAGAAACTGAGTCACCAGACTCCACCAACGCTGAGCTGCTCCACAAAAAATGGTGGCTGCCAAAGATACTCTCTGATCTGTCGGCGTCTGCACAAGCCTGAAAAGGCAACCCACTGTCTCGAGCCAAGCCTCTACTGCCTGAGGGTCTGGCTCACCACTGAACCTCAGCAGTCACTGCTGCTAGAACTCACAGAGCGCGCTCAACCTATGCTCAAGCTCAGCCTGCTCTGCTGAAACTGCCTGCTGCTCAACAGGTGGGGGTGCTGCCACCGGCCCACTCGGAGAAAGGGGCTCGCATGATGGGTCCTGGACTATGGCCTCGTAGCTCACAGGGTCGTCGTCACGAACCAAAGCTGGTATCCTGGATGGCTGTCCTCGCGGAGACATCTTGAATATTATTAAGGAGTGTCGCGGTCAGATGAGCATATATTTATATACCAATAACCACGATTGGGAGCTAACTCAAGAAGGACAGTCAAAGAATCAGTCATATGTGATGCACAAACCAATTCTTTCCTGCAACAAGTGTCTCAGCATGCCGAGTCGACAAGCAGGTTATCAAGGTCCTGGTGAATGGATACGTCGGCCACCGCACCATCACTGGACTCCTTGGCCTGAGAGACGCTCTTGAGACATGTTAACATTGTTTCCCTAAATCCCAACCAATTACTCTTTTAGGGACGTCCGCACAACGTCCCAATGAATGAACCACCTCTGATACCACTTTGTCACGACCCGACCCTACCCGGCTCGAGTTGCAACTACCCCAAGCCCGCCTCCATAGGCCAGGGGCTGGCGACCAGCGCCGAAGGCACAACAACTCAAGGAGGCCTTTGCCTGAGCACCTGTACACACACACACGCAGCACACTCAATGCAAAAGTGCAGAGTAAAAAGTAAAGAAAAAGGGAAACTTCTATAACAACCACAAGAGTGCATCGACCTCTAAAAAATACAAGAAAAGTGTCGAAAAGGAAAAAGGGGAAAAACACGCACCCAACCAAAAAGTGCCACAACCAGGCAACATTTAAATAAAAGAAACAGCTGACGAGTCTCCCACCTGGAACTCGGCCACGACCACCGCACGCGGTCCAAGCTCCCAAGCTCCTACGCTCCACCGAAGTCACGCTCCACCTATCCGTCGTCTGTAAGGGCACACCAAGTGAAGGAAAATCCCAAGCAAGGGTGAGTATAAAAATACTCAGTAGGATACCCCGAAGGCTCGAGGGAGCAACAAATGAGGTACCGAAGGGTGAGCTGTAGAGCGAATAGGGGAAATCAAAGGTAGTACAACAGAGAGTGCAGTAAAGAGTCCAGCTCAACCCAACAAGAGAAAGGAAGTAGACTCGTCCAGGCATAAGGAGCTGGAAATGTTGAGAAGATGAACTTCTCATCGAGTCTTTGCTACCTATAGCAGGAGAGTAGACTCATCCAAACACAAGAATCTAGACAAGGAAAGCACATGGAATAACCCGCGCATCTTCGCCTCTCCTAGAGGGAGAGTAACCAATCCCAAGAAGTGGGTACTCGAACAAGGTATATACATATCCTTATGCTCAATCAAGAAGCCCGAACAATGTCGTAAGGGGATCTCTATCCCGTAGCTCAGCCCAAGAAAATGGGTCACCAACAGTCCTAGAAGTAACACCATCATCGATGCCCAGCATCCTGCACGTCTTCCCCAAACCGCAAGCCAAGGGGCTCAATCACAGCACTTCAACATTATCCGCTTTGGGTGGCACTGACTTGCCGCACGGTTTTGGATCGCGTCGCAAGAACGCGTCTTGGTGGGTAAAGTACCCCTCGTACTTGAGAGTTCTAGGGAAAGTCAAACCACACCTCGTCACTTCCCTGCAGTCGAGAGGTCTCCTCAAACCAAGCCGTTCCATCACCGACCCGTACAACCAAGGGTCCCGCTCCAGTGGTCACAGAGGAAAGCCACAAACTATCCTATTAGTAAGGACTGAGTCTGGAATTCCAACCGGTGTCCCCACTGCCCAGCCATGCTGGAGGGTAACCAGATATCAGGTGACCCACTGCCCAACCCTGCTGGAGGGTAAACACTAATACATCATCATGCGACCCACTTCCCATCCCTGGTTGAGGGTAAACCATAAGACATCATCTGACGACCCACTACCCAGCGCCGTTGGAGGGTAGACCTGGAATAAGTCGACAGGCGACCCACTGCCCAGCCTTGCTGGAGGGTAGACCTGAAATAAGCCGACAGGCGCCCCACTGCCTAGCCTTGCTGGAGGGTAGACCTGGAACTAGACGACGGGTGACCCACTGCCCAGCCCTGCTAGAGGGTAGACTCTAAGAGGTCGTCGGGTGACCCACTGCCCAGTCTCTGCTGGAGGGTAAACCCTAATAGCGTCAGGTGACCCACTACCCAGTCTCTGCTGGAGGGTAAACCCTAGAAGTCAGTGAGCAACCCACTGCCCAGCCCTGATGTAGGGTAAGCCCGAGTAAGTCAATGAGTAACCCACTGCCCAGCCCCGCTAGAGGGTGAAACTCAGAACTGCTCTGGCCATCTCTACAGAAGGGTACAACACTGGCCAACCGAACACGGAGTGGGTGTCGCGCAACCACGCAACTCCAGAACAACTCTCCCAAAAGAGGTTCAGTGCCTGTTCCATCACCGGGTGTCACTAGCCCCGCTACCAGCCAATCCATCGAGAATGAAACCAGGGGGAGACCACTCAACCCTGCTGGTCAAACAAACAAGTACAGAGCCAGGGGAAAAACTCCACCCTGCTGGTCGAGCAAACGAGCACTGAGGGACCCTCTACGTAGTGAGAGGTCAAAGTACGCAAAGCAGAACATGACACGCACATGGGGCCCACATGATGTGTGGCCCCAAGTCAACCCCAACCAAGTGCACGAACATATAAAGTACAAACTACACGTACCTCCAAGCACTCTCGTATACTCCAGAGTATACCACGTCTCCAGCCCAAGGGCTATCGTGCACACAGCACCCAATGTCAACACGAAGGCGTGACGTAACATTTCCAACTAGCCACCTCAACGGCTGAGGCACAGCCATCCACACGTCTTCACTCACACGGGAGTTCATGCGATCACACGCCAAGGGTTCTCTGCAAACACGGCGAGAAGAACTGCCATCAGAGCGTCTTTCACATTTTCACATTAAGATCGCGTTAGAGGCTCCGCCCAACTAAACGGATCGTACCGTTGCAATCCTTGCGAAAAAACATGTGAGATCGACTACTTACTCGCCCCAAATGGATATCCGAAGGAAAAGTCGCCAACACCGCCTCACGCCCGAACGACGTCTCGTGATCCCGAGCCTCGGCCCCGAAAACAGTCGGGCGCATCGCACCATTACGATCCCCTCTGGAAAACACGTCAAAATCACTACTCACATGAGTGCAATGAATATCCGGAGAAAAAGGTTCATCCCGGCACACCGTACACGAGCGGTGCCACGTGGGACCCGCATCCCAGTTCTGAAAATCAACAAACAGATCACACCGTTGCGATCCTCTCGAAAAATTACACGAAATGGACTATTCACTTGTCCAAAACGGCCGCCCAGTGATAAAGCTGGAAATCATCGTCAACTCCTGAAACGGCCCTCGCGGGGCCCGCACCATCGTACGGAATTACAGCGGGCAGACTGTGCCAACGCGAAGCTCTCGGAAAAACACCCAACATCGACTGCTCGCATGCCCCAGACGGACGTCTGAGGAAAAAGACACTAAAAGCTGAACACAGCTCAAAAGACGGGCCGTGGGGACCGCGTCTCAACTTCGGCCTAAACGCCTGAAACTACCCTGGAAAGCTCTGCCTCGATGCCAGGGTCCCAACGCCGCTGACGGTGCTCAAAACGGACGTCGGATGCGTCCGTGCCGTCCAAAACAAGATCCACCGACGAAACGACTAACCCCTCGACATACGTGTCACGCCACCGAGGCCCCTCGTTTCGGGAATTAAAAATTCCCGAAACCATCTCCAAAAGTTCGTCTTAAATTAAGGGTCGTGTCGCCGTAGACGGCACGAAGTTTTGACCCACGGTTTGAAAGTTACGGCATTTTAATGTCGTCGGACGCAGGTGGGGGTGGACCGGACCGGTCCGGCCGGTCCACACCCCCTGGACCGGCTCAAGCCGGCTGGTCCGTGGCTCTGCCGGCCGAACCGCTGCGGCCGCGGTTCACCCGCGCGGACCGCGCGCCTCCAAGTCGACCGGCCACGAGGCCGGTCGCTTCTCCACGCGGAGACCCGCGTTCAGCGGGTCTCTGCCTCCCGAGCGGGGTCGCGCACCGCGACCCTGGGCACCGCGTCAACCTGCCGGCTGCGCTGGCCGGTGCTTCTGCTTCACCGCGGAGCGCCTCCGCCCGGCGCCACCGTCGGACACCGCTCGCCCTCCGCGAGCCCCAGCCGTCACCGTGGAACTCGCATCCTGCCGAGGAGAAGCCGTCGCCGCCCCTCAACCTCGGACCACCGTCGCCTGTAGATGTCGCGTCGCCGCCTAAGCCCGCCGGACCGCCAGAACCCGCCGGGAAACACCCAGAAATCCCGAATTTCCAGCAACCTTCGGCGAATACTTGCGATCGACTCTGAACTCGGATTTTAAATCCAAAAGATGCGATGGAAAGCTCATGAATTATACTATAAGATTATGGGCTTTGATTGCAAAATCGACGGCAATCCTACGTTGTAAATGAATCAAAAGGAAGGGTTCGGGAATTAAAATGCAACCAAAATCCTCCTACCTCTTGGGCGATGCCCGGAGCTTCACGGGGAGTCCGCCGCCGCGTCGCGCCTTGCCAGAGCTGCTTTGCCAGAGCTAGAGGGGGAGAGGGAGGAGTTCCTCCTTGCTGCTGTATAGGTGAGGAAGAGGAAGAGGGAGGGGGTGACTTAAGCGTTTAAATAGAAACGCTTAACCACCCGCCCATCGGTCCGAACCCGAACCCTCAGCAGGGTCGAGGTTAAGCCTCCCTTAGGGTAAAAACCACGCTCTGAGCGCAACGGAGGTCTCGGAATTTTAATCTGAGGCCCCGTTCAAAATTTATTAAACTCAACGCATGAGGGCGCCAAATTACGAAAACGCCCCTGGGGCCATTTTTCACAGACGGGCCGCTCCCGCAAAACTTACACCCCTCCTTGGGTAAACGGCATGCTACGAACTCAATGGTGCCCTCGGTTTCCCAATACGAGCCACCGTTTAGAAGATACTAGGGTTTAACCATTAAACGAATTAATTAATTAATTAATTTATCCGTTTAACGTTCCAAAAGCGAGTGAGGGCTCCAAACATCCTGCGCCGACAATTTTTATGCCGTTCCTAGGGTAAACACCCCATTCCAGACCCATCCGTAAACTCGGATATCCGATCCGGATCACCGTTTAGGAGTTATCACATTTATTTAGCGTTTCCAGTGTGAACGCACTGAAAATTTAATTCCGGCCACTCTGGGGCTCGGAATCGGACGCCATCTGAAGGCGCTGCTCTGGAATATCATCAAGAATATTTCAAAGTCTTTCACAGCAAAAACTGGTTTCCTACATGGGTTTTCATCCAAACATATGATTTTGGAAATCCCAGATTGTATAAAAGTTTAATAAAAGATACCTTTGATAATAGAGAAAGAATAGTATGATGTTAATCAAGAATAAAAAATAAATGGCTTCTAATGTAAAAAAATTATGGGGATGTGAAAATATTTCCATGGAATATATTATAATTTGAAAATAAAAAAGGGTATTGGGAGAGATCACTTATCCCATAAAATTGAATGATCATCAGAAACATCATGACTAGAATATAGAAAATATTTTATAGGTTAAAAGACAATAAATACATAGAATATTATTGTAATAAAATACCATTTTTTATTTGAGTTCCTTTTTAATAGATTTGATTAATTCGTTTACCATATATTATATGAAAATAAAAAAAAATATTATTACTTGATATCATTTTATTTCATAAACATAATTTCAACATTTAGTTATTCTTAAAACAATTTCAACTTCATATCATACTATGATGAATGAATATCCAATCTTATTTTTTATGCCTAAATCCCTAGATTAACATTTATTGGATCATCGGATATGTAAATGAATAAAAATATATTTTTTCAATCATTATATATGTATGAAGAATAAAATTTTTACAAATATAGAAGATAATAAGAAAATTATAAATCATTAGATAAAGAATTAATATATATTACTTACAAAAATCCACCAAAGAATTGACATAAATTATTCATAAAGTTAATAACATTATAACAAAAAACCATCAATATTATTTTTTAACTATTTTCATCCCATATAATCACTCATTTTAAAACACATGTTAGGCTCAAGGGTTTCATATACCTTAATCCAATGAATCATTTCCAAAAAAATATCATTATATCTTTATAATCCAGAAAATTAAAATTTTTATTCCTATAATATTTATCTAAAAATAAATATCATATTTACACACCAAATCAAATAATAAAAAAAATTATACTAGTAAAGACATCTCATTGGTTGGTGGTAGGAACTTCACCCTTATCACTGTTCAATTATGGATTCAAGCCTAACTACATTTTAATATATGATGAGTTATCACCCAACATATGGGTTCTTATTTTCCCAAATATATACTACTATAATTCCTTTAAAATTACCAAAAAATTATGAAATTATTCATAATATCATTAATCATTAAATTAATTTTTATCCACTAAATTATTCTGTAAAACGTAATTTTTTTCACTAAATCAAATAAACATAATTGATTATTCTTTCCTTAACATCAATGATAAAATTAACCTTAAAATTTTAAAATATCCATATTCTAATATCAACAGAATATAAAATAAGATTACATCATATAACTAAAAAATATTCTAACAAAGTGGTTTTAATCCCATAAATGTCAACCAAACATGTTCTTAATCATCTTATACTCTCATCAAAAACTAAATAAAAACGTGTATCTATTCCTTTAAAAATATGATCATCCTTTGAATTATCTACCCAATACATTATTGTAATAAAAAATATAACTATAGAATACAATAGGTTTCTATAGTCTCTATTATAATTTATCACTGTGGTAAATATAAAAAATTTGAATTCACCAATGCATATCCACCGAGAGTTTCATCCCAGGTGCATAGTAAGGGAAAACTCATTGTGAATCAGAATGATGGTTGAGATATACTAAACCAACTGCTTTTTATATTATTAACCCTATATTCATGTATTATAAAACCACATACACTATTAGAATCCAAATGGGGTTTATTTCCTGGAATACCACAAAATCTCATCTGTGATAATAGATTATAATGTTATCCTCTACTCAATCTTATCCCTAGGTAGTTTTACTATTGTTCTCCAATACTAGTCCATAGAATTAATGTGTCCTTCCTTTCATACCATGTCTAGAGACCCAACCCTTGTGAACATATTATTAAAATATTTTTATCATAAATATACATAATTTTTAACACAAATACCATCAGTCCATTGTTTATTGGGATACAAGGTATATAAAAAATACAAAGAATGTAAAACATAACATATTTATTATTATTATTATTATGTACATCCATAATATATTTCGACTCCATAAACTAAAATGGATAACATGGGGAATAAATAAAAAATAAAGTTGTGAACTAAAAACCCAGCAATGGAATAAACATGATAATTAAATAAAGCATGTGAGTTAAAGAAATAACATGATATAATAAAGGAGAAGGCTAATGAGTAATCATATGGAATAATAATATAAAGAACATAGTACCATAAATTTTTTGAAAACTATGAAATAAGGTAGAAATATATGAAATTAAATAAACACGAGCTTTGGATAAATACAATGACAATATCACATGGTGCAAAGATTTCCATAATGAATTTGGATTACTACCAAATCCCATACTTAATGTCTCATGAGACTAAAAACATTAACCAACGCATTGGAGTACCACCTCGTAACACCCATAACATCATGTACATGCTCATATGTTCCACAAAGAGGAAATAAATCATAAGGTCTAAACATAATAATTTTCCATGGAATGATGTTCCTTGCAAAATATTGCCTCATGATACAATAAAAACAGATTTCATAAATAAGTAATTAGATAAATGAACTTATGTTATTTATCACTCCATAAAATAATGGGAGAATGATATTTTTGTGTATTTAGTAAACATTTAGAAAGAATTTTTAGGGAATTCATAACATAAAAGGTCCTCATTGTACATGAAAACAACTGTAAAATGATAGATGGAATATTTCATGAATAAAATAACATTTTCACTATGAATTCAATTATTTAAAATATAAATATTTATAAAAAATTATAGATAACATTTTATTTGAAAAAAATCATGGAAATTTTAAATTATTCCTCAAATTATTGAGTTTTCATGATGGTGGAATTTTTTTTCATGTCATACAAATTAAAATAAAACTTAACATTCACACACCTATTAAAAAGTCAAAATGCACCATGTTAGAAAATCAAAAAAAAAATATAAATTTTAAACTATATTGTAACAAAATTAAATAATGTTTGAAATAATATTTAATAAATTATTGTTGAATAGTAAAAATATTATTTAAGATATTTTATGGAAAATTCAGTCATAGAATAGAAAAATTTCATATAAAAATAAGATACCACATCAATATTAATTAAAAATATCATTATTGATGTTTCTTTATTTAGTACGGAATGAAATAGAATCAAAATATGTAAAAAAAACATTCCAGAATTGTGGAAAATAATAGATATTTGGTTCACCAAAATAATATTACATGAATTTCCCCAATGGAAACTCGAACATTAACAATCTTGAAAAGAAATAAATATTATATCAAAAATCCATCTCTGATTGGTTACATTTGAATAAAATATCATTGAATGAAATAAAATTAAATGTTATATAAAATACTATTGTGTGTAAATGATTGATGATATAATATGTAAAAGGGGAAACATATATACCCAATAAAGAAATTAGGTGCATATCATTAAAATATCCCATAATGATAAAAAATTTAAAGAATAACCCTTAGTACTTGGAATCATTGATTTCAAATCCCCTTTGATGAAACATATATAAATAAAAGATAAAATAACCCGATCTTTGGTTGTTTCATGATATAATATGAAAAATGTAAATATAAAAAAATATAAAATAAATTGGTGAAAAAATATTAAAATTTCCTCAATGAAAATAAATTGAGATAAAATACCTTACAAATATTATACCATATAAGTGAGAAATAATGTTTGAATTGATTTTCAATATCAAATTTAAATTATCCTAAATCAAGCATAAATAAAAGATAAGTTATTCAAAATTCATTACAAAAATTATTTTAGAATTCAATGAATAAGTAAGGTAACCAAATAAAAAGAAATTTACATATGAAACACTTATTACATCATTCAAATCATCATGTGCATTTATAATATTCATGAATAACAATCCTATGTTAATCATTTAATCTCATATAAACCATTTTATGATAATTTTTTCTTTTTTTCAAATTATTACCATTTGAAAATTAATTTATGGATAAATTAATTTCACAGTGGACTTGTTGAAGATATTAGGTCCATATTTACTAAATGGATTTGGTAGGTTAGCGATGGTGAAATAAGTAATTTTTCTCTCAACACCATATTAATAATAATGATATAATTACATTTTTTACATGAATTTTAATTTTAAAAGAAACCATGAAATATGGCTATGTAAAATGAACTTTGTTTTAAGCATGAAGATGATATGTCATATGTACATATGACTGATGTTTCCATTTTACAATGATCATGATGGATAGAAGGTATGTATTAATTTATCAATAAAAATGATCATTATATCATAAATATGATATTATTTATTAAATAAACATATATATTCTATCTGTGTGAGGTATTAATGAAAACTAAATCATATTGCTTCATGGAGGTGGTTGTACACACATATTCTCAAATGACGTTATAATTTTTCAGAGAATGATATTGTATGAAAATAAATCATATATAAATTTAAAATAATGGTAAATTTTTAAATAATATATATATATATATGTTAAAACTATAATTATAAGTATCTATGATAAAAATGATTTACAATTAATCACATTAATTCAAGTTGTGGTAGTCCTTATTACACACGAACGATGGTTTTATTTCAACTTTGATGGAAGTGGAGATAGATATAGGTTATTCAATTAAAATAATAAAATATCAGTATATGGGATATAATGAGATAATTATTTAATAATTTTTTAATTATATTTCAGTGAAATAGATGATTGCGGAAAACAAAAACACTTGGTTAAGACTTATACCTCTTTTTTAGACAACCTCTTAAGGTTTACTACTAGATCTACCATAGATCGGTTTTTTATCACAACATGGCATACATGAAATGTTGGGTGATATAATGAATGTATTTTATTAGGGATAATTTTAAAAAACATTTTTTTTTGTAGAGATGATGAGAGAGGATGATTCCTTTTATATGTCGATGAGAGGCCCCATTAGGAAATTTCATAAAAGAATACCAAATGAAAAATTAAATCCTATGAAAAATCTCTCTAATGGACATAGTTTCAAAGGTGGGTTATGATAAAATTTATATACTTCCATAAAATAATATTTAATAAATTCTAATAGGAATATTTAATCTTATATTTTGATTAACCCCCATTAATCCAATTTCAACCATTACCATGATAAATAGATTTTAAAATTGAATGTATTATAAATATATTCATATGATATAAATTGTATATAAATGTAAATGAGAAGAAATTTTAGAGTATTAATCATTCATATTTCCTTATTTAATAATTATTTGGATTTTTAATTAACTTAATAAAATATTATTCAATATAAAATATCATTAATCTCAATTTTGAAACTATTCATTGACCTTAACATTATAGACATAAAGATAACAATTAATTTAGATTATAATCCATTTAACCATCAATAATAAATCATTATTAACTATAAAAGTAATTTTTGTACCCAAAAATCATCCCAAACACAATATATTTAATATTTTTATGATTATTTACCTTGTGTCTTCCACTGTTTCCACATGCACAGTGTTTTAATTGTAATGAATTTAATGTAACTATATAATCCTGAGAAATTAAAAATGAATTATCCTAAGGATATAAATTGCACTAAAAATGATATCAAACATTCACTCAACACTGATATTTATCCCTATGTTGACATATATTAGTTATTTAATTGTAATAGATTTATCTTTTTATTTTTTTTATTAAATTGTTTTATAGGCCGCATTCATGGAAAATTTTCAAATGAATAATTGAATCCATATCCTAAGGTGATAAGGGTCAAAAAAATTCTTCTAATAATACTAAATATGAATTATTATGTATTTATCAATTATTTTTAATGTAGGCTAACATAATTTACCCTTTTACTATGGTGAAAAATTATTTCTCTTTTTAATATTAATTATGATTATGCATTAGGTTCACATTATTATCTTAAATAAATTATTTTTGGATTTAAATATGCATACAGTAGTATAAAATAAAATTAAAAAAGTGGAATAATGTATTTTCAAAATGAACCCACAAAACGTCTTTAAATTCATTTGTTGGATACCCGTATTTTTCAAACATACAATGATCTAACATTAACCCTATAACTAATAATAAAAATTATATGAACTAAATTCAAATATATAGATATGTCATATATATTTATTTTATTTATATAATTCCTTATTAGGGGTTACCTTAATTAGTTAAATTTGGGAAAAATTATATACTTAAAAAAATTATTCATCAATAAAATTAAACCTTAAAAAATATAAAAAATAATAATTAGAAATTTTGAATAAAAAGAAACTAATTATATTTTTATCATTATATTTTTCTTAATGTGGCCTTCATAAAAAAATATATAATATAATTCTACTTTTAAATTACTTTATTTAATGAAATTATATTTTATTATTTGAATGAATGGAATTTTTCACCATTCACTCAGAAATAAAATATTTCAAGGATATCTAAAAATATAACCATAATATAATTTAGATAAAATGATTTAAAAAATTATAATTTTTTTATTCAATAAAATTTAAAAAAGATAAAAATTATAATTCTAACATTTCTAACAAAAATAATATAAAACCAATTTGAAGAAAATATATTTTTGATGAATGAAATGAATTTTCATAAAATATGATATATTATTTACATAAAATATATTGAATACATTATTGTGAGTTGTAATTTTATTTGTATATCATAAATTTTATATTAATATTCATAAACTCCAATTTAACTACTATGTTATAATATTCATATTTAAATAATAATATATGATGGATCAGTTATGTTTATAATGTTACATACGATTAACATTGTCATATATTATATTATATTTAATATATCATGATTCTACATGACTAAAAATAGATAATTAGTTATGAGGTTGGGATCCCCCCTCAGATTTATGGTCTAAGAATGAGCTTATTGGTGATGTTTCCAACTAACTAGGTACATTCATAAATTGGAAAATCCTTGCATAAGCCTCATATAAATATCATTTAACACTCTCCCACAATAGGTATGATATTTTATATATTTTTCCTCAAACATAAAATGTCTCATTTAATGTTAGGTATTTGAGTTTATTGTGACATTGAAAAAATAAAAATTCATCTAATTCACCCCACATACTCGATAGATATAATACCTAAACTGGTCATACCATCATTACTGATCTCATCACAATAGTCTGATAATGTACCATATAAGGGTATAACAATATTTATAAGCCTCAATCGATCAATTTTTGTACCTTTAATGAAATATACACCCCCAACATGAATATAAACTATGTATATACCATTATAGTCTCATGACGTAAAACTAAATGAAAATGAATGCAGCATATGATTTCAGACTACATGGAGTGATCCTGACCTGTGACATTAAATGATGCAACATGAACTACATTGGATTTGATCAATATTCTAGTGTTATTTAAATGATGAATCATAGATTTTTAAATAGGACATTATTATCCATCCATATCAAATATCATGGGAATATACTAATTATGTGATTATTTACATCTTTCCTCATTGGGAAATATTCCATATGAGCTCATAAATCCCATTCACTTGGTCCAAATTATCTTGGAAATATCCTCATTTATAAATACTATTTTTAAATATAGCCCCCACCTATTGGGACACATTCCAAATGAATATCATATTATTCCTTTATTAATATATATTTATGAAAAAATCATATTATGTATAATGGTCATTGTTCTTGTTATATAAATCTAAACTATATCCCATATGGCCATATTCCATGTGAATCTAATCTATTCTCACTAGATCATATCACTATTGTGGTTAATTAGAAAGTATCCCAAATTTCTAAGTCCTATGCTAAAATGTCTCTAGTAACCTTTCACATAATTATCCTAATCACATAATATTCAATAATATATATGAGTCCTTATCACATGAACATAAAAGCTATGGAATATATCATTATGTGTTAGAAAACTACATGGGTTATATTTCCATTTATATATGTGTGTGTGTTTTCCTTGTCATGGAAGGGATAAGAAGACCATGAACATCTATTTCCACCCTAGACTACCATAAAAATCATAGTTCTTAATTTGTGTCATTAAATAGTAGTAATCTAAAATCTATGAATCACAAGATAACATTATCAAATACAAAGAACCTATAATACATATAGATGTTTATGTTCTTGAATTTCAATGATCAATAATTACGATAGGGTTACCCTGTCATATCCAAGGAATTTCTAAAGGATTCATTAAAATGAAATCAATATATAAAAGAGTCCTAATCTAGGTAATAATTCTATCTAAAGGGTGTGATGAGTCCAACAACCCATCCTCTTGATCAATTCATCTTATAGAATATTATTCGTAAGGAACCTCAATTAACACATCCCTTTGGAAATTAGGTACATAGTGATATCTCTATCCATGTTTGTGATAGCTTTTGAGGGCTTTTTGGTTCAATATATTAATACCATATAAAACTATTGTAAACACTCAGGTTGAAACCTACATGAATTATTCAATAAAAAATGGATTAATTCCCAAGGCCTTGATCCATTTTTTCATGTGTTTTAGGAAAATAATGGTGAATCTTGCTGTAGTATTTCATTAAAAAAATAACTACATCACCCCTATAATGGGATATTTTTTTATGTTTCATGAAAACCAAAATAGTGAACAAAATGTGAATCATTTACCTATGAATAAAATTCTTCAAAAACATACCAACTTGCGATACTAAAATGATCGAGTTTCTTTATTGCAATTTTCTTAATCAACATATAAAATATCAGTTAAATCATTTGATCTAATGTTATATTTTAATTCCCATGAAATTGTTATCAAACAAAAAATTCCACAATATTTATGGCACCCATGACAAAAAAATTTATTTTACCCATCTATTACATCCCCCACAAATTGGTTAATATTATGGATAGGGGGTAACACCAACATTCTAACATTTAAATACAAGTAAATATATGTTATATTCTCGATGCATTGAATCCTCACAATCATCATGTTATAGGAATTCTACAATTGACACTTTCCATGGACTTCAACTGATTTGGAAGCATATCCATGGAGTTTGATTATTTATTTTTCTATTATCATTAGAAGTTTGATCATAAAGTCAATTATGACCTCACCCCATGTCATTTTTTACCTATTGGATCTCCTAATAATTGATTCCATAAACAAAATTTTTCTAGCACCACCAACCAATAGCCTACTGAGGATGAAATTCTAAAGATCCCTCCCCTAGTCACTCATTTATAGGAATCTAGGAAACCTTTCCATGAATGAGAAGATTAAAACCATAGGTAGTGATATAAAATCCCTTCATCCTCTGAAGAATCATGCCAGTACATTATAAAAACAACATTAAAGTAGGGTTGTATGTCTTTTCTCCCCAATCAAGTCATCCACCATACTCTTCCAACACCAACAAAAGCATTCTGACATATCCTGATATAAACTAAGGGGTATGAAAATATCCCCACACCTATAAATAATGTCTATCAGTATATCCTAAAAGATAATTATCTACATGTGTATGAATGTTGTCTCACTCCCCCTATGGAATGGGACACATTACCATTATTATTGTAAAATCCCATCAACACATTAGAGAATAATTGTGTATACATGCATATATCTTGTCACATGTATTATAGGGATGTAAATAGATAACAATTTTGCTAGCAGATCAGGGAAATCATTATATCCCAATGAACAACAAGGTGTAAAACCATATCCTTTCACCCTCAAATAATGAAAAATATATTCAACATAACTTGATAGTTACTATAGAGTGAGAATATATCCACACTTACCTTGTTGAGGATATTCTGTATATTATAGAATAAACATATGAGTCAGATCTTAAAACCAAATCCTTCAAAGTGGAATATTGGTATATCCTAAATGTGTATTTGAATTATTCACATATCCTTGCGGTCATTCTACTTATAGATGATAGATATCAAGGCTCAATGACTATTTAAAATAAAGAATATATTCCCCCATATATTGAGGGAAACATCAGTATATTCCATTGGAAACTAAGGGATATGCACATATTTCTATCCAATACCACAAAACTATTTATCCAGAACATTCAATAGAAATATATTTACCCCTGAATAATCCATCCCAAAGAGGTCCCTAGTCATCCCCTTGGTGGGAAAATAAAATTTATATGTCACTAAAGGAAGACAATAACCTCTAAGTATGCCCATATTAATATACTGATCAACACTAATATACTTGAGTCACTACCAAACCTATCTATTGTGGCCCAAAAATGTATCGAATCATCACTAACTTTTGAAAATTTCTTCATTCATGGAGGTTCTTCCTGTGACATTCTAATTTTTACTTCTGTAGGTCCTCTGTAGAACACATCATGTGGATTTACCCCTCATGCAAATATGGGTATTTATTATGAAAAAACTTTTCATGATTAATGAAATGATAGTCTACTGTATAGTTATAATATCAAAAATAAATAATTCCCATTCCAATAAAACATAGTGACTGGTCATAGGGAATGTTATCCAAATTTTAAAAACACATCATATTAAGAAGGACCTATATTTATCTTAAATGTGTTGACAAAATACTCAATCAATTTCGTTCACAAAGGATATTGGTTGATTATTCCATTATACATGACTACCCCCTATGGCACTTAATTTGTATAAACCTAAATATCAATCCCATTTTTAATAACTTTTATGGAATGTAGTCATTGTGGATAGATTAGGGTGAATAATTTTCAACTTTATATGATGAATAAGTTGTGGAAATTTGTAAATTATAATCCAGGGATAACCTTCTGAATATGTTATGGACCTAAATAACTCCCTGATATGACATCTCATTGGTGGTAAATGAGTAATGAAAATTACACTTATGATGGAACAAGTTACTGAACCATTACCAGATAAATGATATAAACATCAATTATCATATTTATGATGAACATATATTGGTGGGGAAGAACCTCAAATATCATTTAAACTATTGTAATTTCTTTATAACTTCGACTCTATGGTCATAGAAGAACATCGAGACCTTTTGGAATTCATGTCACCAAAGTTTTGGGGGACTTCTCCCAAAAATCACTAACACCCCAATAGAGGATCATATCTGGGAATGAATAATGGATGGATTGTTTCACTTCACATCATACATGGGCTAGTAGATTCCTCCAAATAAATGTTTCTATAATTTTATTTTTTTTGGAGTGTTCATGGGGCCTAATAATTTAAATTTTGATTGGGGAATCCATCAAAATCCTCCCACCTTCAAGATAAAAACGTGGCATTAAAATATAAAATAACATTGATTGTATTTAATAAAAATAATCCAAAAATATGTCACAAGAGTAACAATTGAGATAGGTGAAGTACGAAACAACATGATAGTGAACTATGGAGATCATCTTTCTTGATGAGCATACACTGAGACTAATCATTTACTGATTGAGAGTAAAATATATTAGGAAGAGTTCATTAGAAATTGATATAGAATACTTAAAATAAAAACCCCAATCTATAGGGGTGGGGGAATTTTAACCATAGAAACCACAACTAGGATTTTCAAACCCTCAGTTTGTTTATAATATTCTTATTGAAGAACTATTATAACCCTAAAATTTAGGAATGGATTCATTTTTACCCTATCCTCACATGAATTCAATCTTCTCTAGGTTATGTGGTTACCTCTCATAGTCATCACCCTCTCCATTATTGATGCTACACAACACACCCCTACCATTTAGTTAATAATCAATGAGGATGGTCGATTACTCCCTAAATATAACCATTCCTAGATCAATGATGGGGGAATATATGATGAATAAAATTAATCCATTCAGTGGATGAAAAGGCAAATTCATTGAATGTAATGGGGATCTAGAGGGGGCCATTATGTGACCTTCAAAGAGGATGTATTGAATGGTGTGTCACTATATTGTTCAGATAAGGTTGAAATAATTCATACTCATCGGTACAGATCGATGAATATTTTGAAAATTGATTTCATAGAGGATGCATGAGAAAATAAGTATGTTGAGAAAAGAAAAGAAGAAAATTTTCTATTATATACTATTTTCAATGAAGTTTATATTGAGGTAATAAACAACAGATACAAAAGGCTAGGAACCTAGAAAATCCCAGTCATTAGTTTCCACACACATGGATCTCATAAACTAATGAAAAAGGGCATGGCATTGTTATATCCTATTCACCCCTAGAATAGGATTAAGACCTCTCCTATAAAGATAAAGTGGAAGAGTATGTGGCTTATATATACAATCTTAGAAGAATCAATACCAAATTACTCATACATAATATTAACACTAAGAATAACATTCATGAATATTTAAAAATTTCTATTCCCACTCTAATGGATTGAGTTACTTCATCCATGAGAGTAGATTATGATCACCAGGTCTGTTATCGATCTATAAAAACAGTCTACCTAAACCTACTGGATAAGGAAGAAAATGATATTCCTCTGATACATTGGAAACATACAACATTCTGTAAAGGTCAGCTAGTCCTACTATGAGCATTGAGTCAACAGACAATACATATTGGGTGACCCCATTACTATTCACATGTGACCCATGTTTAGGGGGTAACCCAAACATTTTAAATTATATAACTCTTCTATTCTATTGAATCTCTAACTACACTGATGGAAGGCTTATAAATATGATGGACCCCAATGTAGAATGAGAGGAAAACTTACCCCAAATGGGTGGACACTAATACTCCTTCACCTAACTTCAAGAACACAATATTTAAAACAATTAATGGAACATGAGATATAGAGTATAAACAATCACATTTTCTATCTCGATGTGGAACTGTGATTAGCACAATTGATTAGCAGCAGGCAACAAAACTCATATACATTGTATAGAATTATAAGGGTCTATGATTTTTTGGTATAGTAGGTTTCTAACTTGGCCTGTCATTACATGGTAATTTTTTCATCAACAATTACATTAACAATTTTTCTTTATTATATGAAATATTATAGTATTTATCCTGTAAAATTTCCAGACCAGTGAAAATTAAACGAACTCTGATTTAACCACAAGATGGATATGCCTGACATAATCACCAAATATGAAATCCTAATATGGGTATCTGATAGATATTTCCATAAAAATTTTCAACATTGAACTTCATAAACCATTAACATGATGAAATTACCAAGGTGAATTCTAGGAGTTTGATCACAAGACACAATATCTAGAGGATTCCATTATGTGATCAAAGGTAAACTCTCTTACTATGCAAGTTTTCATGGGATAATATTCTGAAAAAAACTACCAATATGATACTAAAATGAGTTCAAGAGTTTATTTCACCACCCAAAAATGATATATATTTTTTGGAAGATTTTGTACATTGATAACAACAACATATCTACTCCAGTTTTGAGGTAACAAAAGATCATGTTATCTAATTCCATGAGGAATATTGAAACAAAACCTCCTCTTTTGAAAAATAAGAGGTTCAAATATAATTTATTGAATCCATGGGAAAAAATATCATCAAGATTAAAAAAACTATGAATCCTACTGAATTCAGCCATAGTGAACATCCCAACCATTCCTTATTACATTGGATTCTTAGACACACAATTCAATATTACGTTATCATTTTGGATATCCTTTATAAAATGTTAGATTCTAAATAGGAGACATTGAAAAAACATTAGCCCAAGTGGAATATTTATCCAATATAAAACTAGACAATGAATATTATTTCCATGAGGTCCCATCAATATGTGAATGAATCTCCCATAATGTGATGTCATGGAATATTGTCATTTAAGATCATTACATCCTCATGGTACAAATAAATTGACTAGTTATATCCCCAAAATAAATTATATCATTTGATTTTACAAAATTTTATCCATGATCTAATGGTATATATAATAAGATGAAATGGAAAAGTGTGTAGGAAGTGGATCTTCTACCAACCACCAAATAAGTCCAACCTCTCATGGATTTCTAGTCCCCATTTTTTAGAGCACGTGAACCAGCCCACTAAATTGTAACATCATCAAAAGAAGAGTCACAATATGTATTATTATATTCCATGTTCATGTAAGACCCATTTTCTAATGAATAACTTGTACATAAACACAAAAACCCAAACAATAGTTGATGGTGTCGAGTGAGTGGTTGTGTTATATAAGATGGTAAGGGGTGAAACAATCAAGTTATTGATCATCATTCCCAGCCAATCCACAATAAATACATATACACAACCAAAACACATTCTAATGAACATAAATAAGCACATAATGAGTATATATACATTCATCAATCCTCCATGGTTCACTTATGTCAAATTTTTTTTGGAAGACACATTGGAAAAGATAAAACATTATGACTATCCCAAATGTACATAGACTAGATCAACCAAACCCATTCATAAAAACATACTATTAGGTTTAAAATAGCCACAAAGGTTACTATAAATTAATTATCTTCAACGAATACTCAGACTAGAGAAAAACACCATATTTGGAAGCATCGATCACTCGAGTAGAAGTATGTCATCTTAAAATAGTGGGATGCTTTCCTAGCCAAACGTTGAATTCTAGATGCTCTTTTTCATTCAAAATAACATAGTGAATTTTTTTAAGGATATTGTAAGAATAAATTAAATAAACTCTAATGTTTCAACGGGGTAGGTGTATTGTGAAAATCTTACATGGAATAATTTCATGTGGAAATCAAATTTATGGGGAATGATTGTGAAGCCTCTAAATACAGACATATCAAACCATTGTATGTTTCATGAAAACATGGAAATGTTAAAATTCATTTGTATATAGTTAAAAATGGATCTAACATTAATATTATCTTATTTTATGCTCTTTGACACCTGTCATATGTTGATAATGGCTTGATTCCTTTGAATTTTATCCTTCATGGGTAAAAAAGTGAGAAAATACATATAGAAAAATCAAACTCAATTCCCAGTTTAGGGAACTCAAATTTAACATGATGTTCAAGGTTATATTGTAGAAAAATCAATAAATTTTCTATTATTAAGTCCTTTTATTCACAACTAAGTAGTTATTACATTTTCATACCCCAAATTCCTAATGTAATATATCAATTGAAAGGTTAGAGTATTATATGAAAATAATGATTCGTTTGGAAATTGTTAATCCAAGTATGTTAAATACTATTTATATATGATATAACAAATTTATCATATTATAGAATGTGATACATATGTCCATAATCCAAATGGGTTTGAAACAATACAAAAATAACATAGATCTTACATAGTGGTGATTTGGTATAGTCTATCAATCCGATGGAGGAAACCATGTCATATCAAGGAAGACAACATAGTATATTTGCTTCACTATACCATGTTTACACCATAAAACAATTTTATTATATATTTTCCATTATTATGTTAATTTTGTTATACATATTGATAATGAAACTCTCGATAATAATTACTTATTCAAATAATCACTCTGTTTATCTTTTCACCCCCACATTTTTTATATCATTTTCATGAATAAAAGGCACCTCAAAAATGGATGTGAATAAAATTTCCATATATAACCTCTCTAAATCTGAGGATATTGACAACCCTTCTACACTAAATAATTGGAGTGAATAAGGAAATAATATATAAATTTCCCTCGATAATAATTCCCTTATAGTGTTACTCTTAGAGTCTTGAGGTAGGACCTTATAATTCATGGATGGAAAAAATATCCCTACATAATTGTGCAGTGTAAAAAATATCCCTTCATCACCCTCATTCATTGAAATTGAGTTAGATAATGACGTGGTATTATACAATATATTTTACCATACTATATTTTAGGATTTTGTGTCGAAAATTATTAATAATCTTAGATAAATAAATCTATGTGAAAAGGAGTACTCATAACGCACATTATTCTATTCAACCATGCCTCTTGAAGATAAGGAAATATATATCTCCTTCTTAAAACAAAATCATTATTTATTAACTAAGAATTATACATAGATGAATGGATTTGATTCTGATGTGGTAACCATTCCCCTTTTTTCAATCTGATCATTGTTATCTCAAACTAGTAGGCATGAGGATGTATCTATTCCATTCTACAATGTTCAAAGTCAATGTTTACAAGATTACTAAACCCTTCTTTATTCATGATGTTTAGTACATAAAATGTATTATGAAAAATCCAAATTATGTAAAAGGTTATGATGAATTGATTTTTCATCGACTTCATGTTACTCAATTAGAACATCCTAGAAGATGATTTCCCAACCCCAAACAAAGAACTCTATATTCACAAAACTACAAGATTCCAAGACCATTTATTAATGGGTGATTATTCAATGTGTAATAAAATTAAAATGAACCATAGGGATTAGGAATATAATTCATTTATAACACCAAGATACATATTATATAATCTAGTCTTTCCCTATAGTTTGATGAATGATGGTTCCACTAACCAATGATCAATTCACTGCATCTTCAAGACCATTAAAGAAGTGTTCGAGAAATAATATCGAATAATATGACAGTGAAATAATTTCCATTTGTTGATCATATTATGGAACATTAATCAATTTTAAATAATCAAAAATAAAACAACTTAAAAATTAACCCTGTAAAGAATTCTTTGAGGTTGAGGTCAGAAAAATTATTTAGATTCAAGGTAATCCATAGTGGCCTCGAAGTTGAACATGAGAAGAATAGAATAAATCATCAAATGTTTCCCCTATGAAATATTAAATAGATGAGAGGGTTTTAAAAATGAATCACCTAAATAAGGTATTTCATAATTAATATGGATGAAAAAATTATCCCATTACTTGTGTTGAAGGACAATGGAGTCACATAATAATGTGATGAAGTCTCCACAAAAATTTTAAAAATCTGAAGCAATATATGATGTTCCCAAACGAGTGAATCATATCGGTATATAAGAATCTAGTCTACCTCTAAGTTGAAATTATAGAGTGACACATAAGTACCCAACTCATAGAGAAAATGATTTACAGTAGAAAGTTATATATTCAATATTTGTAGGAAAATGATAGGATTTAGTACACAATATTTCAACATTTAGGAAAAATACATCACATTGATACCCACAATAAAAATTTGAGGCATTACTTAAAACACAATGAGGAAAACTCACTATATCTGGTTTATAATATCAAGTATAAATCCAATTATATAATCCTATTGAGAATCTATATCTATTATAAATTTCTGTACAATAGTTTTTCAATATGTTTATATTACAGAAGGGAATCAAGTGGGAAATGATAGCCAATTTTATCATAGAAACCCCTACACCAAAAATCACATAGATGCTTGTCAATCTCTTGGATAAAGTATTTTTCTCAATCAATTATACTCCTCAGACATGGGAGATTTACTTTTATAGTTCCTCTTAATGACCTACCAATAACGGCAATAGAAAACATAAATCTCAATTATTTAGGTCTATAGAATATCTTCATCTCTCCAACTTAGGCATTTTTACCTTACTCCTTCCATCAATACGAATTATTCACCAGAAATGATGTGGAATATGATACTCTAATCATAAGAATCTAATTATCCCTACAATGTCAAGTTAACCATTTGATTGTTAAAGGTGACATCGTGAATATAATTAATTCGATTAATCAAAACATTCTATTAAAAATATAGTGTTGGTTCCCATCCATGGTTTCATTATGGGACTAATAGAATAATTCCTATTATTCCCATCCCTAAATCATATTCCTCATTCACATATTGTCTATAAAAATGTATTGGAAAATGTATCCATGATCCTAGATGATCCCCACTTGGATGAAATAGTTTTCCATACCGTGAATCATATAGTGGTCACCATATTCAATGTTTATAACATGGAAGAGGATAATGAAATAAACACTACCTCATACCATGAAGTACCAATATAATTAGAAGTTGATACCCTTGAAATTTGTTTATTCTAAATAACAGTATATATTTAATGATTGATAATTATATTTATATGTTCCTATAAGGAATATATCTGATGTCAAGAAGAAAAATTTGTCCATTGTGACAGCTCAAATGAATTGAAGGTCCTATGAAAATAAGGTATTGATAGTGCACTCCTCGAATATATAAAAAGAGTATAAACAATATTTATCCTTTCAGAAGTGCAAACAAAATTATTTGGTGATCATCAGTCAACGTCTGTATACTCCCATCAAATTCGTAGACATGGATAATTGTTGGCAATTAAGAATCAAGGTTGTGTATAATTCACCAGGAAAAATCATGATTTTAAAAAATATTCTAACGTCATCAATCATCCACCATAATTGTTTCATAACACATTTAAATTTCTTGTAAAGGGAAAAGATATCATGGGGCCATATCCCACAAGCACAACCAGTATGTTCAAGGACATCATTACTACCACAAACAATTAAATGTTATGAGGTTTTACCCTTCAAGGATTATGGGAAAAAAGAATATCTTACAATTCATAAGCTATAAAATCATTATCATATTTAGTGTCCCCACATATTATTGATGGAAAAAAGACACCAATTTCTTTTTTTATGGGTTGAAAAATTTGTATCATGTGTATCACATCAAATCCAATAACGCTTCATGCTATTATATAGTGGAAAATCATTATATGTGTCTCTTTAAAAAAACTATCCCAAATATAAATTTTATAGATAGTAGACAATGGAATGATATACTATCCAAAAAATATTCTAACTACACTATGGTATCATTGTACAATAAATTATACTATTATTCACTTAACAAAACATTTTCTTTGTTAGAAAATAGATATAGTGCTACCAATAAAATTTCAATTTCCCTTCCACTGAATCTCTATTTTTGGACATATCAAAGAAGGTGAAATTTAGAAAATGAAAGTGGATATGTCATAATGGCTCAATTAGAAGAGGTTGTACAAAATTAACATCCTAGAAGTCCATTATAACTAGATTATGAAGGACTTCATGAGTGATTTTTTCCATTATTTATTCTTCCAGGGTGTGACAGAAGTGGTTCTTAGAACATCAATAGTTACAATGAATAAACCTCCAAATATCAAATCATAGTTTGATACATACAATATCACACATATTGTCTATTGTAATAGATCTTACTCCCCGACCACCATATATGAGTGGAATGTTACAGTTTGTAAAAATGAAAAATTTATCAATAAATATTTTTCATGATTTCTCCTATGTTTAAAACATCCTAACTAAGTGATTATTGATTTCATAGTCTTTGTCTACATCGTATGACCATAAATAAAGTGGTACATTGGTCCTTGTTTCAGTATCATAAGCTACCCACCCCCAGTCTATTTTTAGTGACTTGAAACTACATAAAATAGTTTTTTATCACATTACATTAATTTAAATTGAATAAAATCTCATCCAAATGACATTGAACTATGTGGTGGGGGTCCTCGATGCATGGACATAAGAGGCAACACACATTGGTCCAATATTTAAAATCCAAAATAAAAGTCTCAAATATCCCAGTCAACATTAGTTTTAACATCTTGGAATAAGGCATTGTCATAGGAACATAAACAACATTGTATAAGATCCCCAATAAAAAACATTAACTGTGTGGTGGGGGTTCTCACCATAACACCTAAAATTAAAACGGTTCAAAAATTATGAACCAAAAATAAATTCCCATAAAATATCATTCTTAATGAATATATAGTTCTCATAGTTACCAAAATTATATTATCTAATTCCACAACACGAGAGTATGATCTATGAAGAAATTCATGTTTAGGGAATGTTCCTTTCATCTATATTCACCAAAAGCAATCACTTTTCTCATGTATATGATTTAGATCTGCATCAGGAACTACTCATGAAATATATGATATATGATTTATATCCTCAGAAGATATGCTGATATGCTCAAATATTTTGTCCCATGATATGCCACAAACGAAAAAACCATTTTCCATGCATATCAACTTGATATATGTAGTTTTTTTCTCTATACTAACTATAGGTTTGCCGATTCATGTCCACATAGGATATTTGGATATTCCTAGATTTCAAGATAGAAGTTGTTAAAAATTTCATCATTAAATTATACCCTTAAAATTTGATCATAATTATTGAAGAGGATACACCATATAATTTGTATTTGTGGCTAGATTTGTATCCTAACCATATATTTACCAATTATAATATGACCTATCTTAGGCACATCCATAAATTCAAAAAAATGAAAGGAAAAAAAATATCACTTTCCCCTATGTATGAGAAAGTTCTATGATGAGAATTTTCCTTCCAGAAATACATGTATTTAAATACTTTAATTTTGTGATACATAAAAACACATAAATCTCTTATATTTTCCCAGACTACGATTTCCATCAAATAACATTCCTTTTCTAACCATAGAATCTGAAACTATACTGAGAAAATACCTGATTTTATTACCTTGTATATGAATATATTACGTATTGATGATGTCTCAAAATCTCAGTCTTAACCAGTACATACCATTTTCAAAAAGGATGGATTCGACTTCTTTTAATGCGCCCGGTTGTTTTCAGAATTTGCCGCCCATTACGGCGGTTGGGATATATCTGAGTGATTCGAGAGCGGACAAGATATCTTCCATGCTTCCTGGTTCAAAGTATTTTTTTGTATTCATCGCCTCTTCCATGGGAACCTTGTTCGCAAAGGCCTAAGGTTGATCTAAGGGTTTCGTGGAAGGTTTTTCTCCTCATATCGTTATATTATCCCTTAACATTTCGTTCCTAGATAAGATAGGAGACTTGGGGAGTTTCATTGTGCAGGTGATCGGTCTCTGTGTTTCTAGGACTCATCGTCAGCTAGGATCTATGTTTCCATGGTTTTATTAGCCCCTCCTTAGTCGAATTCATACGGGCTAAAGAAGTGGTGGAGTGGAGGCAGACCATTGTGCATCCATTTTTACTGCATTTTTTTTTTCATCGTGTTGCTTCTTGGGCACACATTGTCATAATCCAGAATCCAGCGATCACATCCTTCATCGTCACTTCATCCTGATCTATCTACCAATGGCACAACTTCGTCCATGACAATGGAGTTAAATCAGACATCAAATCGCGATCTTGTGATCTGTGAGGGTGATGCCCCAACGACATTCTCTATGGTGCCCCCAATCCCGATCAGTTCAGATCTGGGATGGTTGACTTCTCTTTATCTTTCCCTCGTGTCTCTATTCACGATATATGCGACTCATTTCTCTGGCCCAATGGAAATCAGGGTCCCTCAGGTTCCTCATTTTCCCGATTTAGATTCCAGCATCTAGAGATCGACTGCAACAAATAGTATATCATTTTATGTGCATTGAATCTTGGTTTATTCTGTGGGTAATGAAGGGGGCAATTTTTTATTCTCTTCAATGTTGGTATATTCTGATAGAAATCATTTTCCTGCGAGTCGATGGAAGGACAAGGCTCAGATTGGGGAGTCTCAACCATTCCAGGATAATATTTCTATAGTGTTTATTTTGGAGGTTTCTTCTACTTGTCTTCCTCCTAGGGTAGCAGATTTGGTTTCAGTCTCTACTATCTCAACCTCGAATAACATCAGTGTCCTTTTTCATGATCAGAAGAATGCAGACCAGCGAATGTTTTCTTCATCTCCAATATCAAAAGGAGTATTTATAAGATCAAAATCCAGATGAATGTTGGTAGTTTTTCCCCTATAATTATTCATTCTCTTTCGCCTGGGGCCAAAACCCGGCGATATTTTTAATAATGATATATACCATGATATGGAATTCACGTTCTCTTGGCGCTCATGTTATGACTGTATTTCTTTCAAATGATGTCAGGAGAAATAAAATATCTCTAGTGTCTACTCTGGAGCCAATGAATAATTCATCCAAAATAGAGGTTTTATCTCAAAGGATAGGTTTAAGATCATTCTTATATAGAACTCCTATGAATCATCATATATGGATTCTCTAGAACTCCCCAATTATAGTTAATAGAGTAGATGTCCCGGGACATCATATAACGGATAAATATAGTTTGCGGGGGACATTGTTTATTCTTCACTTTGGACTTTGAACAATGTGACCCAAGGTAATGGGATATTTAATGGTCAGACTTGGAATCGTTCAAAGCGGGTGGAATGGCATGGTTTGTGGGGGGAAATTATAATAGTATAACAGATGCTTTGAAGAAGAAATGAGGGGATTCATATTCATGGAGAGAGTATCAGGACATTATCTCCATTATATCCAAAGATGACCTTTTGGATTTGGGCAAAATAGGTGATAAATATACATGGTGCAATAATTAAAAACGCAGTCGTCACACCTTGTGTCAGCTGGATCGTATTCGGGGAAATCATCAAGTAGTTTCTAGTTCCCAAATGACAGTGTTTATCTTCTTGTTCGAGCCATATCATACAACTCACATTTACTCCTCCCGGTTTCATGCAGGACAGATGTAAATCATTTCATCTATTTCAAACAGTGGGCTGATAATCAGGGATATCATGAAGTGGTTAAAAAGTCATGGTTTAGGACAATTAATGGTAGTTCTAGGACAGATTTCTAGAATAAGCTCAAACGTTTGAAGGCAGACCATCAAAAGTGGTTTAAACAACAACCTATTCGGTTCTGAGACCTAGATACTCTCAAAAATGAAATTGAGCATATTGAATTTGATCTTGATGTTGACTGTGGTGAGGAGCTTTTTCAGAGCCTTGTAAATAAGAAGGATCTACATAATGGAAGGATTCCGGAACAAGAATGTATTTATCATGAAAAATCAATGGCTACCTGGCTTAGAAAAGGAGATAAAAAACATATTTCTCTTAGGCTTGTATCAATGAAAAAAATTAGGAATCACTCCAAATATTCGTTCTGAAAAGGAAGCCTTTTCTAGTGATCCTGTGATAATTAGAGGTATGACTGGAAATTATTTTAAATCATTCCTTGCTGATGCTAATCCAAATATGCAGGATGGTAATCCTCATGGACCAACTAAGCTATTAGAGGGTATTACCTATGTGGTGTAGAATGAGATCAATGAATATTTGAAGGGAATTCTAGAGGAGTAATAAATATTTGAGACTATTATGTTACTCAATCAGAATTGGGCTCCTGGACCAGATGGCTTTCCTGCATCTTTCTATGTTGCTTCTTGGGATCGTATCAGAAGGGAAGTGATTAGATCAATCCATCGTTTTATTCCTTGTGGGTCTCTTCCAAGGGTTTTATGTGCAACAATCATCATGTTGATTCCAAAATTGAAAGATCCATCAGCATTTAGTAAAGTTCGGCCGATTAGTTTGTGTAATGTTTTTTATAGAATCCTAACCATTATTTTTAACAGTTGAGTGTCAAGGTTCCTTACGTAATGGGTGGCCAATGAACAACATGGCTTCATTAAGGTATGGTCTCTGAAGGAAACTATTTTTATTGCTTAGGAAACGCTTGTGGATATAAAAAAAAGCACATGGTTCAAATGTGTCTATTCAAATTGATATGGATAAAAATTATGATAGGATGGAATGATGGTATATTCTCAGGGTCATGGCTTGTATAGGTTTTTCCAACTGGGAGTAAGACTCATTTTTCAGATGTTATAGCTCCCCTGGTTCTCGATGTCGAATCTGAGTAAAATAACTGGTTTTTTCAAATTAGTCAGTGGCCTTAGACAAGGATATCCTTTGTCACCTAGAATTTCTAATGAAAATAATATGATTTTTTCATCAACAGAGGATGCAGATCTATTTTAACTCTTAAAAACTAATGAAAGATTATAGTAAATGTAGTGGTGAGAGAATTAATTTTGAGAAGAATGTTCTATATGTGCCTCCGTCATGTTCATAATGGGGATAAGAAAAATGGAAAAAATAATGGGAGTTATGACAAGGCAGTTCAATTTGAAATATCTTGGAGCTCCCCTCTCATAGGGTAGAGTGAGAATCAGACACTGTGAAGTATTTTTTAGTAAAATCACTAGCAGGATCAACAATTCGAAGAATCGTTTTCCCTCCATTGGTGGTCATATCATAAGGGTTAACAGTGTTCTTTCATCGATCCCTATGAACATTATCTTAGTTCTCAAAGTACCTATGGTGGTTTTGATAAATGTTGAGAGGACTTTGACTTCTTTTATCTAGGACTCTCATGGAAAGGGAAGATACCATTGGGCATATTGGGAAAAAATGGATACACCAGTGACTCATTGGGGCGTCAATATCTGTACTGTGGAAGGCTCAACGTACTTCCTTCAAGCAAATGTGGTTTGGGAGTTCCTTGATGGCGGCTCCTGTTGGGGTGATTTTATTAAATATAAATATGGGACTAACCTGGATGCTCCATGAGGAACTGTTTCATGGCTTTGGCAAATGCTCAGGTAGGGCACATTAATATTCTCAATAAACATGCTAGGTGGATTGTTGATCATGGTGAGCTAAATTTTTTGTTTAACAATTGGTTTGTGGATGTTAACGAATTTTCGGCTTATCCAATTCCAGATATATCTTTTTCCCAAGAAATATATTTTCCTAACTGCATTCATTCAATCCTCAATCAACAACAAAAGGATATTTTTAACAGCATCGACCTCACAATAAATGATGATCCTTTGATTTTTACAGAATCCCCAATCGGCATATTCTCGGCTAAAAGGTACAAAATGATTTTATCGGCAGTGGGTGTTGGAAACAATGATATGTAGGCCTTGTGGTGTAAATATATTCCTCATATATATAAAATCCGGATGTGGAGGATCTATAAAAAGTGTTCCAATGATGACTTGGTATGTAGGACGGGAGTCTAGATGGTTTCGAAATGGTGGTGTTGAAGATCTACTTACTCCGAAACATTGGAGCATTTATTCTATGGGGGGGAATGGGAATCGGCAGTGTAGATATGTCTGGTTAACATCATTGTTATTGATATTCATTATGATGATGGTTTTGAATTTTTTTTAAAGGATTCATTGTATGTTGGATCTAATGAGCATGAACACAAGGCTTGATCTATTTTTAGGGAGGCAAGTTGCTTGATTCTGTGGAAACAAGAATTAACGCTCGCCATGAAGGTGGTCTGAGTTCACTGCTTGTTGTACAAGTCAGTTTCAAGTGTCTGGTAGTGGACTTGGGTTCATTGATTAAAAACATTATGGAGAGTAAACTTTTGAGGATGTTTTTCATGGTTTGAGGAAAATTTCTTTTATTCGGGATTCTTTTGGGATTCACAAGCAGGGAAATGGGTATGTTTGAAACCTTCTATTAGATGTTATAAAAAAATGTTGATGGACCATACACTATTGGGGCGATGTGTGGGGGGATTGGTTAATGATAACATTGCATCTGTTATAATTGCGTTCAGTAGATTTTATGGTCAAGGTTACTCAATCAGAGTGGAGGCCAAAGCTCAGCTAGAGGGGCTTGAGGTCGGTAGCGATTGTAGCCAACCACTTTCAATGGTTGAAACAGATTCTGCAATGATATATAATGTAATTAATGGCTGGTCTGCCACCCCATTTCCATTGACTACTTCATATGAAGATGTATGTGATACATTCCAAATGGTGTGGCAGTACATCATACATGTTTTGATGGCCATAAAGTGGCTGATTTATGGTCCTCCAAGGGTGTCATAATGAGCCAAGGATTATTTTCTATAATGTGGGAAGTCTACTGCCGGAATGTGTTAATCTTGTTTGTGTGGATGCTCTAGGTTTGCACTATTTTAGACCTCTCTAGTTCACATTTTTGCAGTCTATTGATTGTATACTTATGTTCCCATGTTTGTAATAAAAATAAATATTTGTGTGTGATGCCTCAAACAAATGTGTAGTATTGAATAAAAAAATAAACCACTAAAAATGACATAAGATTACATAGAATACCTCATCACATAATCCTTCATCCATGAACACATGCTAATGTTCACATCCCCTATATATAATCAAGATCATCATTGCGGTTTTTTATCCATTATAAGGGGATTCAATGGTTTAGATTTTATTATTCAACCAATAAAACATGGATTTTATTTCCTATAATAGAAAATTCATATGCCCAATATATGATTTTGGTTTATATTAGGATCATTTTATATGAACTACATTTTTCTTGAGTCGTACATTCATAGTGTATAGTGTTTCCAAAGATACATGGCATGGTCCCAACCATAGTTTCACCATTATCAAAACTATTTTGAGACCAAAGAAACTCTTTAAAGTCATGATCTGTTTGGGTGTTTTCTCCAAAAAAACATTAATATTTCCCACGTCTTTGAATTATTTAGACCTACATAGGAGACATCAGTGTAGGATTAACTATCCTTGAAACCAATAATAAGTAAATTATTCATTTGACATATATATAATCCAGATATATGAATGGAATTTTAACAAAATATGTGTGTCTTGATTCATAATCTATTTGGATATATAGAGATTCCTAGATCCACTTTCGTGGGCCAATCATGAATGCATAGAAAAAACAATTTATCTCATAACTAATGATTTAGGCCCTTTCTGTAATATATTTTCCTCCTCATTGCATTTCATTGATGTGAGAACTATTAATTTTCCCATGAATATGCACTAGATCTATGTGAGGAAATTTCAAGAACTATATGTGGATCGATTCCTACCATGTTAATAAATGTATTGATATCCCAAATCACCTATCCTAGGACCAAATGGTGGTTCCCCCAGGTACCGATCCATATTTTTTTATCAGGTTTCGGAGGTCCCTACTTCAGAATGGAGAAATATTCCCTCATTTTTTGATAAATCAATTCCATGATTCCCTAATCATAGAGACATTTCAAAATTCTTGTGGAATTATTTCCCTAACATTGTTGGATTACACAATGAATTTACAAATTTCATAATCAGTGAATTAGACATGTGTAGTGATCTCATATTATAAGAACAACCACTAGATTGATTTTAAATTCTAGGCATACATATTCATCATGATCAACCTCTCCTATTTGTATTATATGTAGGTGTTTATAATAAATCTACCATATGTTCTCTGTCATGAACATAAATTTGAGTTTGATGATATCTTAGTTATTTATTTTCTCTAATAACAAGACTAACTTACACGAGCTTAGAGATATTGGACATTAAATTTAATTATTATAGTTGAGAAGAATTCTATACAATAGTAAGAAACACAATCCTAGTTTAACTATGTTGAATTGTGAATCATAAGGTCTATTGTATATAAACCGTCAAGATTTTTTGGGTTTTTTTATTTGGGGTACACATTCTCTAATAGAATTGGAAGATCCATAAAATGATTGTTGACACATTGTCCTATATTTATAAAATGTGTTCTAGCCCAATATGCACCATGAATACCTCTCCATGTTTTAATATGTCCTTAAAATAAGAAAACCCCCATCCAAGTACATTAGAAACATCATTAAGACAATCAATTATTATCTAAAATAAAAGTGGCATAAATACTAATCATATAGGTTATATAGTGATTCCTAGATTGTCTACCCAAGTAGTAGACCCAAATTATCTCAATAGAGGATTCCCTAATTCACCTAAATATTGGGATTTCCCAAATCGATATCGAGAAGTCGGAATGAATCGGTGTTACCCCTATAGATGAGTGATACATTTATAAAGAATGATTAAGAACAACGTGTTGGTTTATTCACACACTTTTAAGATATATAGTGATATAAATATTCCATTTAGTCAAACTATGTGTGAATACCACTAAAACAACAACCAGACTATATGTCAGCTATGAGAATATCATTACATGCTAGGAATTCTAGAAAAGTTTTTCTCTATTGAAGAATCCAACCAAACAAAATGATTTTAGAATATGATAATTTTTTTTATAAAAGATTGAGGTTCAAGCCCTCTTTATTGAACAAAGAACCTCTTTTACAACTAGGTAAGAGGAAACCTATTATAGAAAAGGGCCAAATGCCAAGGAAACAGAAGAAGACATAAGGTCAAAATGGGGAAATAAGTTCAGAATTAGTTAGAATATGATTATTTTTATACACATATTCCACGATAAAATATCCTTAATTTTATAATATTTTATCACAATGTCAAGAACTTCTAGTATCGTCACATAAATGTTGATGTTTTGTCTTTTGAATTATATATATATGTGTGTTATGTTACCTATATGTAATTCATTTCAACATGAAATTATACGATGTGTAGGTAGTTTGTGTTTCATGATGTTAAACAACATGACACCTAATTCATTTTTTCATATAATTAATCTTCAGGCACATGAGTCCTTGTCACTTGATGTTAAATGGAAGAATATTTATGTCTTTATTATATAAAGATAACATATATGAAATTAGAGGCCGTGTTACATGACATTTAATTGAACACCACATGAGTCCTTATCGCATGACTCTAAATTATGTGACACTTGAGACCTTTTTGGATGATGATAAACCCCGTGAAACATGATTACTTGTCTCATGAAATTAAACTATATGATATATGGTCCTCCCAAAATGAATATAAAATAGTTCTATTGGTATATTTATATGACCCAATATTTTCCTACATGAGATTTATATCCATGTACGGATTCCCAACATAGTTTTATTCTCTAAATAATCATCCAGACAAAATGTCACTTTCTCAATATTATATAAGAATGTTTAGATATTACATTGTAATATAAGAACCATTTTTATATTTATTCCTTTGGTTTGAAGATAATTAGTGATGTCTATACCATATATTATAAGAACCCAGCCTTAAAACATACATAATCTTGAATTAAGTTAATAATTCATATTGAAGATATTTTCAGGTTTCGAGTTTTAGAGAATTAGGATATAACTATTACATCTCAAAAGATTTCAAAGTAGACATTTCTACTCAGTTTCCATTTTTTTCATAAAACAGAAACCCTTGAAAAATAAAGACATTTCTAGTTCCATGATTTAGACAACGTGACTTTTCCTTGATCGCATCCCTGATCCTTTTCTTCTTTATGACTTTTGAAAAACATTTCAAAACTCAGGATGAGAATAAAAAACTTAGTAAGGGATACACAAAGAAGGAAAACTGCTAGTTTTTCAAAACAATAAGTGAACCATGAATACTTTAACATAAGTAATACTTTCCCCCTTTTTGAAGTAGTAAATACTCTTCACTGAATAAAAGATCATTACTTACCCTTTTGTAAACAAAATATTACCATAAAACCCATATAAATAACCCATAACATATGAAGGTAACTCGGGACATAAACATACTTAAATGGATCAACCATATGGTCGAATTCCACACGTATCACTAAATTCAATAGCCATACGGCCGACTTCCATACCCAATGAATTGGAAGTTATAACGTAACCACCCGTCATGGTTTATCACGGAACCACCCGTAATTTGGTTTATCACATAACCACCCGTCAAATTTCCAAGTACCATTCTAAGATCATAACACATAAAACAAATATAAAGGAATGATAACATTTCCACATTTCAATTACAAAATATCATTTAAATATATTGACATAAAAGAATCCTTTATCAAAACCATTTTCATACGTAAAATTGTATATGGTATTTATTTTCTTTTTAAAACATTACGACTTGTTGAGGAAGTGAAAGATCAAATAATACTCACTGCGTCAGAAAGGTCGTTGTCACCACTTATGTTAAAAGAAACATTCCATTTTTTCGTTTAGTAAAACGCTTCGTAGAAAAATATTCCCTTTTAAAAGTTAAGGGTGTTTATACAGCGTATAAAAGAATGTTTTGTATTAAAACAAAATATGTCTCAATGAAAGGAGATTGAGACGAAGTCCCTTACCTCGTGTCCCACATGACTCGATCGTTCTTTAATTTTCCTGAATAATAAACTAAAGTTAATTTATACTTTCTTAAGAACCATTTTAAAGTTTATTAGTCCTTTTATATCAATTATTACCATGTTATAAACATTATGTAATCATTTTAGTTAATAATAGTCGTTTTTTCGATATTTGGTACTTGAGTCAAAAATGAACACCTTATATTTACAAGTTGTCCATCTTCTCAATAGTCCATTATATCCAGAATGATATTCATTATTTAGATAGCATATATATCATATATATCCAGTATATATATATATATTTATTTATTTATAAAAGTACATATCATTTGGAGGTATGAAATGAAATGCACTGTTCATGGAGATTGTAAGTTGTATGTACTCATGAATGCTACTTTTATTTATATTTCTTATTTTAATGGAATTAAAACATATTGATACATAGTTATATTATAATTCCATTATAATATCACATATAATATCATTAACTCCATCCTTTATATGTACCACATATGGAATTAACGAGTCATATCACTTTGAGGGGGCGGTAGTCCGTAGTTCATCAAATGAAATTATCGCGTTTACCGATAATGGAAACCATAAAGGTATGATATATATGGAAAATAAAAAATAATAAAGAAAACATAAACTTAATATATATCATATATAAATACAGTTCCATCATAATGGCCACCATGAGAGGCTGTAGAAGGTAATTGAACAATCATCGTTTCGTGAGGTGTTAGTTTGCCATCCACAAAAACATTATGTTCTTCACCCATTAGACGAAGGTGTGTAAGTGTAGTTAGAATCCTTATCTTAAAATCTTCTTAGTATATTTAGGATACTGGTGTTGTTATAAAAAAAGTTAATAAAAAGAGTTTAGGGGTTGGAGAAAAAAAATAAAAGAAAAGAAGTTAAGAGAAATTGTTACCTTTAATTTGGGTAACTCCCTTTTGTTTGAACCAAAATGGTCTGTTGAAGTGCCTTCTACCTAAGGTAAGGATTCAAGTTGGAAAGGAGGGATGTAGGGAGCTTAATTGGGTAGACGTTGGTCGAGCCAAAAGGCTTGAGAGGTGTGATTAATTGGTTATAAATGGTCTTTTTTATAAGGGGAGGAGGGGCTCTTTAGGAATGTGTGAAAATATTATTTTATTATATAATGATATTCGGTTTATAATGGTCCAAAAATAATTAGCATCGAAGAAAATATGACTCATGGTAGAAATAAAATCATCTAATAATAATTTGATAGGTTCTGTATTTTATTTTAATATTTATAATCTTATTTATTTAAATGATTTATTAATGAGGTAAACACTACATCATTATTGTGTCATAAATAATTTAATATATTCGATGTATAAAAATTATAAAAAAAATACAATGATGTAGAAAATATTTTTATATTTCCAATGAATATTTATAGTAAAAAATATTACTTATATAACCCCATATAAAAATTAATTTACTAAAATATTTTTGTTTATGTCATTTTGGCCTTTACTTTAAATTAATTAATCTAAAGTGTCATTATCATTCATAAGTGGCTCCATGGGGTCCCAATATCGACCCAAGGATGCCGATGATCATCCATGACTCATCCAACAAGGTTAGGAAAAGTGTTAAGGTAATTTTGAATAATTATAATATCATTTTCTCCTGGAATTACCCTATTTACCTTTCACTGCGGTAAATAAAAGTCAAAAGTTACTTTTCACCAAAAATTATTTTCAACTTATTGAACCAAATATTACATAATAATAACAACCATGTATGTTGGATTTTTAAAATTCAATTCATAGAAGTGCTAAAATTTCATTTAAATGAAAATGTTAGTTTTTCCAACTACTACTAAGTGGTTCAACCATTCATCAAAAATTGAAGTTTTTCAGAAAAATACAAAAAATTCAGCCTAAGATATATTTGATATTCCGAAATAAAAAATGATGTCTATTTTAACAAATTCTATACATTGAAGTTGAATCAATTAATTTAAAATTAATTCTTTTTGTTAAAACAAATAGCGTGTTTTTAAGATACAATAACTATTAAAAGATTGACACTTGTTTATGTCCAAATTCAAAGTAAAATTAATTCCAATGACCAACATCGGATTAAATGGTAAAAATATATTATAATTACACTTTAAAACCAAATAAAAAAAATAATCTAACCATATAATAAATTAGATTAAAATTTAGTTTTGAATTAACTAAAATATTTTTCACAATTCATTAAAAAATAAACTTTATCTGAAAAAATTCCAAAAATTTACACAAAGTAAATTTTGATGTCCCAATTCAAAAGAAATATTTAATTTGGTCAATTAGAATTTATTAAAGTGGCCAAAACTATATTTAATGAGGGTTCGCCAATAAAAGGCTGTAAATCGACCATTTAATGTAAATTATGCATAAAATTAGATTCATTCACATTTTAAACCTCTAACTTTTATTAGATAAATGTAAATACATTTAACAAACATGTATAATCATATTGTAGTTACTTTTTTAATTCCTGATAATATAATGTTTGGGAGTTAACTTCCATTTTAAATAATAATATTATATTATTAGGGTGCAACGTAAGATTTCAAAGAAACTCATTGTTGCGTATCAGGTATGCTATCGAACATAGAAACCCTTTTAAATTAAAATTAATATTTAATTCACAAATATTAATAAATATGAAAATCTCTTATTCTTCATTTACCTGGGATGTTTCATCCTTCCCCCCTTTTGGAAATTGCATCCTCACAATTTTTATTCACTTATCCAAATAACTGGGGGGTATTTATCCCTCATAGCATTTTAATATTTCCACGTTTCCTGTTCAATAATATGGTTTTTTCAGAAAAACGTTACCTGGTGAATTACATTATTCCACAAAACATGCTCCCTACGGTCAAGAATCTAGACTGGTTTTTCTTCATAAGAGATAATTTCTTCCAATTGAACTACATCTTGACTCAAAATATGTGATGGATCCGGCATATACATTCTCAACATCAAAACATGAAAAAAATTGTGTACCTGGGATAAACTTGGAGGTAAAGCCACTTTGTACACAACTGATCCATCTTTCTCTAGGATTTCATATGGTCTAATGAACCTCATACTAAAATTTCCCTTCTTACCAAAACACATCACACTTTTCCATAGATAAAATTTGAGAAAGACATGATCACCTACCTCAAAAGAAAGTTCCTTCCTCTAGTTATCTACATAACTTTTCTGTCTTCTCTGAGCTGTTCTCATGAACTTCTGAATCAACTGAACTTTCTCTGCCACCTCTTCTACCAATTCTAGTCACATCAGCTTCATTTCACCTACTTCATCCCAAAAGGCTAGAGTTCGACAATGCTTTCTGTAACTTCCCCGACCCAGATTCCATTGAACCGGTGCTCCGATCCGGGTGGTTACATAACCTTAAGCGCGCCTCCCCGTATGCCAAAGGCTGCCGACTAGCAGCGGGGGTCTATGTAATCAAGTGGGGAGACTATAACCCCATTTTATCAAAGTAAGCCACAAAAGAACAACCAATAGCGGAAAACAATAACCAATAAACAAGGAATATGTATAACAACCATTTCCAAAAATAAACATGTCGTGTCATACTACAAGTGAAAAAGTGAACAAAATCCCAAAATACAAACAACAACAAAAATCCCCAAAAGGGTCCTGACTCTAAGTCCGGATCCTCCACCAAGTGCTACCCATGTCCACTCAGCTATCTAGCAAGGACCTTTTCCCTTGTCCTGACCTGCAAACATGAAGTCTGCTTGGGTACCCAACGGCGGCTCGAGCAGGGTGTGAGTACAACTCAGTAGGCCACCACCAATGGTGTCTACAAAATATCCAGTATAGATAGGTAGTGCATGCAAAAGGAAAATGAATGATAAATTCCAAGTAATTATTTAAGGTGCCATTAACTAGTTCAAAACCTATCCATTACCACATTCATTACCATTCATTTCACACCAATCAACATCACTTACCATTTCATCACATTTCCATGGGTTAATCACATTCATCATGTTACATGGGTCTAAGGCCAACAAAAACATGAAAGAGGGTAAACACATTGTTATCCTATCTCACTAGGATTAACTCCCTCATAGCAACCATACCTCACCTCGAAGCCTCAGTCCGGGTGGATAACCATACCCTCACCTCGAAGCATCAGTCCGGGTGGATGCAACCGTTAGGAGAATAGATCATCAGTCCCCATTCCTAACCCCTGAATTTAGGGTGGAGTTCAGAGCCTCAGTCTTCACTCGACCCATGGGTGTAGATCCTCAAGTCATACCCCAAACTACCAAGCCATGTGCATATGCTAATATATAAGTAACCATCAACCATCCAACCATTGCCCATCGACAAACATCATTCACAACAACCCACATGGGAAACCACATCTTTCCTTAACCCATTAACAAATTACCATTTCACCTCAATTAACCATTCACCCAATTCCCGTTTGTTATGCATATCTCACTAAGAATTCCATCCCAGACCCATAATCTATCCCATTATGGTCTTTAATCAATTCACACATTAACCCATTTAACCCGTTCATCATTTCCATGAATCACCCGTTCATTCCATTTCAAATAACCCTTCGATTATTACCAAGTCTAGGCGCGTCACCTAACTTCTATTCCATGTTCAACCAATCATGCCAACATATTCATCAAGGGCTCTACCATTCACCACAATAAGATCACTTGTTTAATAACAATCCCTAAACCTGGGAAAAGCTGGCACATCCCATGGATGGCCCTAATTAGGTCAAGTCCATCCCAACACATCCCCCAGGGATCACGAGGGTTCCCATTTACCATTTTAGACACCATTCTTCTCAAACATTCCAAGGATATCCAAACATAACCAAGGAAAACCAAGAACACAATTTAACATACACAAAAACCCTAAATAACCATGGGATATAACTTTTAGACCACCTACCTCGAATCCACGGTTGAACACACCCTTAATCGAGTCCTTAGACCTCGATTCGACCAACCCTTGGAGCTTCAACCTAGAACTCACCCAAAAGATAGGGCTTTATGGTTTCAGAATGAGAGGGAGAAAAGATACAAACCCTAAACCAAGAAAAGAACCAAGTATGGGATTAGCCTTACCCGGAGCTTCAATCCGCAACCAATGGCACCAAAAACTCCTTTGTATCGAAGGAGATCTTCCTCTTGGAGCCCTTGGGAGGTCTGGTTCGTGTCTAGGGAGAAGAAGGAGGAAATGGAGGAGAAACCTGAGTGGGTTCTTAAAATCCCAAGATGACAAACTTGTAATTTTTCCAACTTTAAGTGGCCACACAGTTTAGCCACACGATTTAGCAAACCGTGTGCAAACCGTGAGCACACCACTACCTAGAGGAGGAAGGGCCGCACAGTTTCACCTGGGCAGCCCACACGGTTTGGAAAACCGTTCACAGACCGTGCGCTCACCCCTATCCAAGGGAGGAGGGGTCGCACGCTTCCTGAGCCGACCGCACTGTTTTCCTAGGCCGTGTGAAAACCGTGCGCCCAACCCTATCTTGGACAGACTTCCATTCTTTCATGCCCCGAGCCCCTGAAACTCCACCAAGGCCTCTCATACCTTTGGGAAACATTTTAAAAACCCAAAAACAAGGGATTTAACCAAAACACAATAGACACATACCTTTCCAAAAACCGGGATCTTACACTTTCCATATAATGCCTCAAATGGATCCATTTGTATACTGGAATGAAAAATATTATTATAAGAAAATTCAACCAAAGAAAGATGTTGGTCTCAACTTCCCTGGTAATCTAGTGAAAAAGAACGTAGCATATCCTCCAAGGTCTGAATTGTTTGTTCTGACTGCCCATATAATTGAGGATGAAAAGTTGTACAAAATTTTAATTCAGTACCCAACGACTTCTGAAGGCCATTCCAAAAGGTAGAAGTAAACCTGGTATCACGATCAGATACAATGGATAGGGGACCTCCATGCAACCTGACTATATCTTTAACATAAAACCGAGCAAGTTGATCTAGAGACAAAGTATCTCGAATAGGAATGAAATGAGAAGATTTAGTCAATCAATCAACTATAACCCAGATTGCATTATTAACTCGATATGTCTTCAGTAATCCCACAATATATTTTCCCATTTCCACTCTGGCACCGTTAAATACTGAAGAATCCATTTCGGTAACTGTCTCTCTGCTTTAACCTACTGACAAGTCAAACACTTCACAGTAAAATTAGTAATATCTCTTTTCATTCCGTCCCACCAGTAATACTCTCGATGATCTCTGTACATCATAGTAATACCAGGATGAACTGAAAACAGATAATTATGAGCTTAACATAACAACTCATTATTCAACTGTGAATCACAAGGAACACATAATCTCTTCCCAATCCTCAAAACACAATCACTTTCAACGTTAAAATCAGGCAGCTTACCCTTCTAAACTAACTCTACCTTTTTATGCAACTCACTGTCTTCTTTCTGCGCTTTCTTTATTCTATCTGATAGAGATGATTTCACTGACACCTAAAACAAAACAGAAAAATTTCCTTCACCAACAAATTCTATTCCATAATTCATCAAATCAGAAACCAAAGGATCTTGTTCCAAATGTAGCATGGTTAATGAAGCATTACTTTTTCGACTCAAAGCATCAACCACTTTATTTTATTTTCTCGGATGATAATGGATCATGTGATCATAATCTTTGATTAGTTCAAGCCATCTCCTCTGTCTCATGATCAATTATTTCTAAGTGAATATATACATTAAATTTTTGTGGTAAATATATATTTCACATTTTACTCCATAAAAATGTTATCCCCAAATTTTTAAAGCGAAAACAACAAAATCTAATTCCAAATCATGGGTAGGGTAATTTAACTCATGAGGTTTCAACTAACATGAATCATAAGAAATCACCTGATCATTATCCATAAGGATACATCCTATTTCATTTAATGAAGCATAATTATAAATAACAAACTCACCATTTCTGGAAAGCAGTTCCAAAACTAGAGCATTCACCAATCTTATTTTCAATTCATAAAAACAATCATCACATTATTTTGTCCAGATGAACATAACACCTTTTCGAGTTAACATAGTCATTATACTAGATAACCATGCAAAATTTTCAACAAACCTCTAGTAATAACAGGCCAAACAAAGAAAACTACAAATATTAGTTATATTTGTGGGTCTTGGCCATTCTCCAACAACTTTTGTTTTAGTATGATCAATAGTTATGCCATTTTTTGAAATAATGTGACCAAGGAATGAAATTATTTGTAACAAAAAATCACACTTTCTGAATTTCCCATAAAGATTCTTTTGTTAAGGTTTGAAAAACAACCCATAAATGAATTTAATGTTTATCATTACTTTTAGAATAAACCAAATTATCAACAATGACCACAACCACAAACATATCCAAGAACTCAAGGAAAATTCTATTCATAAGATCCATGAATACAACAGATGCATGGGTTAACCCAAATGGTATAACTACAAATTCATAATTTCCATATCTAGTATGAAACATGGTCTTTGGAATGTCTACTTTCTTTACATTAAACTGATGGTACCCAACATCAAATCAATCTTCAAAAAATAATGATCTCCCTAGATCCGATCAAACAAATCATCAATATGAGTCAAAGGATATTTGTTCTTAACAATGATGTTATTCAATGCTCAATAATAAATGCAAAGTCTCATTGAACCATCTTTCTTTCTAAAAAACAAGACAAGAGAACCCCATGGTGACACGATTGGTCGAATGAAACCTTTATCTAATAACTCCAACAATTGCTTCATTAACTCTAAATGTTCAATTTAATCCATTCAATAAGGGGGTTTTGAAATTTTATTAGCATCAGTAACTAAGTCAACATTAAATTCAACATCACGATCATGTATTATACCAAGAAACTCCTCAAGAAAAACATCAAGGTACTCATTTACCATCGACACATCATTAATCATAAGAGTTCATTTATTTTCAACAATATGAGAAAGGTAACATTAATTTACACCTTTTAATAGTTTCTCAGCTTCCTCATATGTTATCAAAAACAAGGGTTCATTCTTGTACACAAACTGAAAATATTTCTGAAAATAAACCTATTTAACTCTCCAGTCAATCTTAGAAAGATAAATAGAAAGTCAATTCCTTCCCAAAATAACTTTGAACTCTACTAGAGGAAAAACAATAAGGTTTGCAGGTTGATTCTTTCCGCACACAAGGACAAAAATGTTTTTATGTTTTCTTTTTGTCTCAATATTTTTTCCAGGTGTTTTTACCATAATATCTGTATTCATATCTTGATATGGAATTCCCAATTTACTAGAAAAATTCTAAGAAATGAAAGAGTGTTTAGACCCATAATAAAAAAAAACATTGGCATAATCTGAACGTACAAACGGTGTACCTGATACTACTTCATTCGATGGCCCAACATCTACTGAAGTAGTTGAAAAGGATTTCACCACCCCTTTCTGCTTGTAGTCCGGCTTCTTTCCCTCAGTTGAGTTCTTCGCTGGAAACCCATCTGTATAATGACCCATTTCATTACACTTAAAACATCTTACCATTGGGTTTCTGTTGCATGCCTGATCATTTTCTTTATAGTTAAGAGAAATATGACCAAAATTACCACACCAGAACCACTTTCTAGACTTCGAAAAACATTCTCCAAAATGCTTTTTACCACACTTCTCACATGTTGGATATTTTATTTTCTTACCACCATACTTCTTTGATGAATTCTTTCCCTTTTCCTGCCAATTGAACCTCTTATTCTGTTGTTTTTAAAATAACATATGATAATCTGCAAACTCCATTTCCACCTTCTCCACACACCGAACAAGTTTTTCATAACTTTTGAACTCATGAGAAGCTAAACCCCTTCGATATTGTGGCTTTAATCCTGTGTAAAAACGGTTGATTTTAATATCAATATCTCGTATGAAATTTGGAGCATATCTTGCTAGTCGAGTGAATTTTTCTTCATAAGCAGCCATTGAGTCATCTTCCTAACTCAATTCTAGGAATTGTTTTTCCATCTTAAGACGAACCACCTTAGGAAAATATTTTGCAAGAAAAATACCTTTGAATTATTCTCAATCAAGAGCATCAATGTCCTCATTATCCCTGATATTTTTCACCATCGACCACCACTGATCAGCTTCACCTTCAAAATGGTAAATAGCGAGACTAACCATTTGATGATCTGAACACCCCAAGACATCAATAATATTTTCATGAGCTTCAATCCAACCTTTAGCTAGCACAGGGTTACATGATCCTCTGAATGATGGGGGATGTTTCCTCATTAAATGCTCCACTACCGACATGTTCCTCTATGGTGGATCTGGATGATCTCATGCATGGATTCCACCACCATTTATAGCATGAGTCAATTATGCTATCACTGTAAAAAACTGTTCAGTTCTGATTCTGACCATCTCAGGTTGCTGATTAGGAAGGTTGTCTTCCTCCTGATGTCATCCCAACATTGATGCCATGTTTCCTCTACGGAAAAAAATTCTGGACACATAAATATCTTAGGCAAACCAACATGGTAATATTTAAATGCTATATCATTAACATAAATTAATTTATGGATGTTAATTTAACAATTCCCTACCTACTAAAGTTGTCTAAACTGACCTTTGATACCAACAATAAGGACCCATCCTAAAAATGTACATAATCTTGAATTAAGATAATAATTCACATTGAGGATCTTTTCCGGTATAGTGTTTTAGAGAATTAGGACATAACTATTACCTCTCAAAATATTACAACGTAGACACTTCTACTCAGTTTCAATTTTTTTCATAAAATAAAAACTCTTGAAAAAAATTCATGTCTAGTTCAATGTTTTATACAACATGACTTTTACATGATCCCATCCTTGACCCTATTATACTTTATGTCATGTGAAAAACATTTCAAAACATTGGATGAGCATAAAAATCTCAGTAATGGATACACAAAGAAGAAAAACTGTTAGTTTTTCAAAACAAGTAAACCATGAATACTTTAACATAAGTAATACTTTTCACCTTTATGAATTTGTAAATAATCTTTACTAAATAAAATATCATTAATTACCCTTTTATAACAAAAATATTACCATAAAACCCATATAAAGAACCCATAACATATAAGGTTAACATGGTACATAAAAATACTTAAATGGAATATCCATACGGTCGACTTCCACACATATCACTAAATGGAATAGCCATACGGACGAATTCCATACCCAAAGAATTAGAGGTTATAATATAACCACCCATCCTGGTTTATCATGGCACCACCCGTCATTTGATTTATCACGTAACCACCTGTAAAATGTTCAAGTACCATTATAAAATCATAACACATAAAACCAAGATAAAGTAATGATAACATTTATACATTTCAATCACAAAATATAATTTAAATATATTGACATAAAATAATCCTTTATCAAAACCATTTTCAATCCCAAAATACGTAAAATAGTATATGGTATTTATTTTATTTTAAAAAAATTAAGGCTTGTTGAGGACGCCAAAGATCATATAATACTCGCGGTGGCGGAAAGGTCGTTGTCACCGCTTACGTTAAAAGAAACATTCCTTTTTGTCGTTTAGTAAAATGATTCGTAGAAAATGATTCCCTTTTAATAGTCAAGGGTGATTATACAACATATAAAATAAATTCGTGTATTAAAACAAAATATGCCTCAATGAATGGAGATTGAGACGAAGTCCCTTACCTCATGTCCGACATGACTCGATCTTTCTTAAATTTTCCTGAATAATAAACTAAAGTTAATTTCAACTCCCTTAAGAACCTTTTTAAAGTCTATTAGTCCTTTTATATCAATTATTATCATTTTATAAACATTATGTTATTGTTTAAGTTAGTAATGGTCGTTTTGTCAATATTTGGTACTTGAGTAAAAAATGAACACCTTATATTTACAAGTTGTCGATGTTGTCAATAGTCCATTATATACAGAATGATATTCATTATTTAGATATCATATATATCATAAATATCTAGTATATATATATATATATATTTATAACAGTACTTATCATTTGGAGGTATGAAATGAAATTCACCGTTCATTGAGACAGTAATCCGTACGTACGCATGAACGCTACTTTCATTTCAATTTCTTATTTGAATGGAATTAAAATATAACGATACATAGGTATATTATAATTCCAGTATAATATCATATATAATATCATTATCTCCATTCTTTATATGTCCCACAAATGGCATTAACGATCCATATCACATTGAGGTGGTGGTAGTCTGCACTTCCTCAAATGAAATTATCGCCTTTACCCTTAATGGAAAAAATAATGGTATGATATAAATGGAAAATACAGAAGCATAAAGAAAAAATAAAAATAATATATATCATATATAAATATAGAGACATCATAATTTCCACCATGAGAAGTGGTAGGAATTAATTAAACAATCATCGTTTCGTGAGGCGTTAGTTTGTCATCCATAGAAACATTATGTTTTTCACCCATTAGATGGAGGTGTGTGTAATTTCAGTTCAAATACTTCTCATAACAACATCCTAGTATATTTAGTATACTTTTGTTGTTATAAAATAATGGAATAAAAAGAGTCTAGAGGTTGGAGAATTAAAATAAATGAAAATATGTTAAGAGAAACAATTACCTTTAATTTGGGTAACTCTTTTTGGTTTGAACCAAAATGGTTTGTTGAAGTGCCTTCTACCTTTGGTAAGGCTTCTAGGTGGAAGATATGGATATAGGGAACTTAATTTCTAAGAGGTTGGATGAGACAAAAGGCTTGAGAGGTGTGAGGAATTGGTTAGAAATGGTCTCCTTTTATAATGGGGAGGAGGGGCTCTTTAGGAAAGTGTGAAAATATTATTTTATTATATAATGATATTCAGTTTATAAAGGTCCAAAAATTATTAGAGTTTAAGATAAGATTATTCATGGTCGAAATAATATCATCCAATAGTATGTGGACAGGTTTTTTATGTTATTTTAATATTTATAATCTTATTTATTTAAATGATTTATTAATGAGGTAAACACTTCATCCTTATTTTTTCATATATAATTTAATTTATTCGTGGTATAAAAATTATAAAACAAAATTCATAATGTAGGAAATATTTTTATCCTTCCAATTAATATTTATAGTCAAAAATATTACTTTTATATCACCATATAAAAATTAATTTACTAAAATATGTTTTTATGTCATTTTGTCCATTACATTAAATTAATTAATCTAAAGTGTCATTATCATTCATAAGTGGCTCCATGAGATCCCAAAATTGACCCATGGATGCCCATGGTTGGCCATGACTCATCAAATAATGTTAGTACACATGTTAAGGTAATTTTGAATAATTATAATATCCATTTTACCTTGAATTACTCTATTTACCTTTAACCGTGGTAAATAAAAGTCAACAGTTACAATTCACCAAAAATTATTTGCATCTTATTGAACCAAATTTTACTTACTAATATCTACCATGTATGTAAGATTTTTGAAATTCAATTCACAGAAGTGGTAAAATTTCATTTAAATGAAAAAGTCAGTTTTTTTAACTAAGTGGTTTCACTATTCATCAAAAATTGAAGTTTTTCAGAAAAATGTCAAAAACATCAGCCTAAGATATATTTTATTTTATGAAATAAAAAATTATGTCACTTTTGTGAAATTGTAAACATAGAAGTTTCATTAATTAATTTAAAATTAATTCCTGTTGTAAAAACAAATACAGTGTTTTTAAGAAACAATAACTACCAAAAAGATTGACACTTGCTTGTGTCCAAATTCAAAGTGAAATTAATTCCAATGACCAGAATTGGATTAAATGGTAAAAATATATTACAATTACACTTTAAAACAAATTAAAAAGATAATCTATCAAAATAAATAAATTATATTTAAGCACAATTTTGAATTAAAATACAATATTTTTCACTATTCATTAAAAATGAACTTTATCAGAAAAATTCCAATTGTAAAGACCTGTAAATTTCAAGAATTTTTTTTTCATAAATTCATTGGGATTTTACTAGTACACAGTTTCTGACAACACCTGATTCTGAGGCCCGGTGTGCCCGGAATCAATTTTGGAAGTTTAGCTCGGGTACGTTTAGTGAGCGAACGAGCGGGTTTTTCTATCTTTTGAACCGGTGCTCAGATTTAAAATCTGAGGGCACTGATGGAACCGCAGCGCCGATAATTTCTTAATAGGACCTTTACCAAAGGTGTGTTTGCTCGGGAGGAGTTGTTAAATTTTGGGGATTAATAAAGAATTGAATAAAATTTGTGGTACAAATTTTATTCCAAACTTAAGCGGTTTTATCCTAGGAGTGGGAGTTGGGGTGGGACCCACTAGTCACTAACTACCCATGAGAGGATAAAGGTGGGGTGGGGCCCACACGATCCCAACCCTTCACATTCCCTAACTCCTCTAAACCCCCTCTTAAGTTGTGTAACACATCTTAACTTGGTTTAACTTCCCCATTAATTGGGTGACTTCTCCACTCCTCACATTAATTTAATTCCAACACACACTAATTTAATTAATTGAATGATGTGTTAGTTTTTTTTGGAAATTTGAAATGACTGGAAAAATAATAAAATAAGGGGAGGCCTTATTTTATTTTGGGGGTTAGCATTGTTGTTTGAAGACTTTGGAAGAGAGCTCTATTCTCTCTTGGAAGAACTTCAACCTCCCGTGAAGAACGACACCCTTCGACGAAGAACGCCATCACCATAAGGAGAGATGATGTGCCTTTTCATCTTCTCTCCAAAGCTAGTGTGAGGTGTCGTTCCTTCCTTGGATGTACACCAACGCCGTCTTCAAAACCTTACCCCGCGACGCCATCTTCCGCGTTGCCGGAAAACGACATCGTTTATCGAGGTAGGGGTGTGTTTTGATTGATCAACATTGGTTTACCTTCTATGTTGTTGTTTCTCATAAAACCACTTGATATCAGACTAATGCGGAAGGAACCAGACCAAACTAACACGATCCGATTCCTCCGCCGTTCTTGTTGTTGTATGATGTTCTCCTACCGTTCACGAGTGGTGAATCAAGTTATGTTTTCAGAGCTGAACGAAGGCCCAAAAACATCGTAAATGGCCTCATAGCATCGGGACGAACTAGAAGCGGAAGTTTCTTAGAAATCGGATCATCGGAACGAAGAATGGACACCTCAGGAGGCGTGCTGGCCAGAGGCATCGTTTATGGAAAATTCCAGAATACACGGCGTGTACTCTAGAAGCACATGCCATGTAGTAAAAGCGTATTGTGGATTCCATTTCGGACGTTAGAAAAGTAACACACAGCGTGTGACTCTATACACACGGTGTGTACTTTACACACTGTTTTTCAGAGGAGGCTTCGATGGACATGGCGTGTATTCAGGGAAAATACACGGACACAGACAACAATACATGGCCAAGTAACACGATGTGTATTCACTTCATAGAAAGGTAAAACCGGATTCGTGAGGCTTGACATTTAATTTGGGAGATACATGGACACAGGAAGAACCACACGGCCAAAAGGCATGGTGTATGCTTCCTTCACCATGGAAGAAGCGACTTCGTGATGACTCGGCATGTATCCCGGGAATACACGGACACGGGGTGGAGTACACGGGCATGTACTCCACCACACATCCAAGCATGGCCAGTGCACATGGAACTGAACCTAGATGTTTGGACACGACGTGTAACCATACCACACACCATGAACTTACTTATCTACACGACCATCCCTACGACATGGGTCGTTTCACACGGGCAGTACCCGGTGTCTGATGACACGGTGTGTATCACTTACCTACACGCCATGTACTTTAGAGAAATGGATTGGTCGTCTTGTCCTCCGTGACTTGGGCACGTTTCACTTGGTTATTCCCCTACAAAGTGTGACGGAATTACGTGATACATCAACTCTGGACTTCGTGGTAGTAGATGTATAGATCTTTGACTTGAGGAGTAGACCCTCCGGAAATCAAGCGAGCTGTGTGCAGAAACCCTAAAGATGGCTACGACTGTGACGACGACGACGAATGTACTTGGATCCTACGTGGGTTCGACAGCGAGGACGACTGTACTAGGATCCTCCATGGGTTTGTCAGCAATGACGACTGTACTAGGATCCTACGTAGGTTCGGCAGTGATGGTTACTGTACTATTATCCTACGTGGGTTCGGCAGCAACGACTTCTGTACTTGGATCCTACGTGGGTTCGGTAGTGGAGATTATTCAGAGGCTACATCTAATCATCTCCACCCCTCTTCATGAGTAGTATACCTATGTGAGATGAGTCTTGACTTCAATCTATATCATCGATATGATTGACTTGCTTTCCTGTGTGGGCAGCGTTGTGCTTTCCTATGTGGGCTGGATTGTGTTTTCCTGTGTGGACTATATTGTACTTGGGCTCGTGAGTTGGGTTTGTATAAGTAGAGTTGGTTGATACTTCGTGTTTGTGTCATTCCTCTGTGGTTTATCCTTTGTGGATTCTAGGAGACCTTCAGGGGTCTCAGGGTCCCTATTGAGTATTGTATACTCACCCCTTCACGGGCCATGCCCGCACTACGTTGTGTTGGTTGCAGACGACAGATAGTGCTGATCGTGGTTGAGGCTTGTAGAGCGGGACGGTACCCGGAGGTGGACTATCAGGCGGGACGTACACGGAGTGGACAGACGGACCCGAGGAGCTGAGGAGATCATCTATACCCACCCTTCAGGTGGGATAGCCGGAGGAAGACTCAGTGGTTGCTGATTTAGTTTACTGCTGCTATATTTTCATTTCAGTTGTACTGTACTTTCAGTTGGGTTTATATTCTGGCCCATTTACTTTTCACTACTTTCTTTGTTCTCTGTTTACTTAGTGTTTACTTCAGCTTACATACTCTATTCTATTTTTTATTTGTATAAATTCAATGTCTTCCCTTTTTATCAGGATTTATTCCTTTGGTGCTAGTCGCCAGCCCCTGGACTATGGAAGGAAAGCTTGGGGTAGTCACGACATGGGCCCCGAGGATGGGTCATGACAAATTGGTATCAGAGGAGTCGGTTCTACCGTAGAACTCAGTACTCTGCTAATTTCTTCTATTTGAAGCAATAGTGTTAAGGGTATTGAGTGTGGTTATCAGTCCAGGGAGTCCAGTGTTGGTGCGGTGGCTGACGTATCCATACACCTGGACCCTGACTTCTGATTTCTGACTTAGTGCATGAAAACATTGATTGCATGTGTGTTTCAAAGTTTTCTTTTTGATTACTCTGTGTTAGCTCACCAGGTATACTGTATTAACCGTGGTGCACCTGTTTCTTTTCAGAATGGCCACACAACGACAACCAGCTAGGGTTCCGAGTTTTGTGCGAGATGGCAGCCCACCGAGCGACGAGGCCTCAGTGTAGGGCCCCATTACAGTGGAGGCACCGACGATACCTCTACCCGCCGAGCCACCGATGCCACTAGTCTCAACAGCTGAGAGTGCACGTCGCCTGAGTGCACTACATGAGTTTCAGCGTCAGAGACCGCCCAGGTTCCATGGGGAGACGGACCCTCAGGAAGCCGAGGATTGGGTGGAGGCTGTTGTTCAAGTCTTCAGATTTGTAGGAACACCAGCTGACCTCTTGGTGATCCTTGCGGCGAGTCTCCTGCACGCAGCTGCAGGTAAATGGTGGAGCTTGATGCTCCAGGTGCACGAAGAGGCATCATTACTTTGGTCAGACTTCTAGAGCCTCTTCCACTCAGAGTTCATTCCAGCCACCCTCCGTGCGGTGCACATCCAAGTGTTACTACAGCTGCGGCAGGACAACATGACAGTAGCCCAGTACTCGGTGAGATTTACTGATCTCTCACACTACTCCACAGACATGGTACGAGACCCATTCTTCTAGGCCCGGACCTTCAAGCAGGGACTAAGGCATGAGATCAGGGCTTCGATGATCTCCCTCATCATTCCGACGTAACTAGGAGTACTGGAGCGATCCTTTCTTGTGGAGAGATTTCTTGCTGTGCCTACACCAGCAACGAGGCCTACCGTAGGGCGACACGTAGCGGAGTCTTCTGCAGCCGGCAATAGACAGGTGATGCATAGGTCCAAGCGGATCAATCCATCAGGAGGGAAATCTTAGGATACTGGTTCGGATGTACGGGGCACATGCAACAGAGCTAGTCATACGAGAGGTAGACAGTGTTATGCATGTGGCGGGCAGGGCCACATATCTCATGACTGCCTGACCTGCCATGTAGAGGAGTAGCAGACGGTTGAGGGACCACCCAGGAAGAGGTAGAGGTTCGACCGTGGCGGTCCGTAGGGAGCAGGAATATGAGGTAGTGGAGCTGGACGAGTAGTAGGCGGTGGAAGACGCTTCGAGGCTCTACCACCACCACCACCAGGAGGTCCACCCCGACCACAGGGAGCTAGCGGACAGAGGCATGCTCAGCTTTAGGCAGTGGAGGCCTACGACCACGATGCACCTGAGATGATTCAAGGTACTATCTGTGTCTACTCCACCCTTTATGTAGTTCTTATAGACACAGGGGTGAGTCATTCTTTCATTGTCACTGCCCTTGTTCTGAGCTTGGAGATTCGGATGGAGCCATTGGCTCGATCCTTACGTCTAGAGACTCATACGGGAGTAGAATCGATGATTACACACTGGTTCCGGCAGTGTGAGCTTACTCTAGGAGGCGAGAGATTCAGCTGTGATCTTCTTGTAGTGGCTTTGAGGCCTTACGACGTCATCTTGGGCATGGATTGGTTATCTAAGGTCCATGCTCAGATCGACTGTATTAGGCGCAAGGTGCGATGTGTTCGCACCGATGGGAGCAGTTTCACCTTCACCGATGAGAAGGGATCCTTTGCAGTGTAGGATGGACTCACACAGAGGAGAGGACAGCCGATTACTCATCAGTTGGCAAGTCTCATCCAAGGAGCAGTTGATGTGCAGAGTCTGATTTTTCCTGTTGTGGTGGATCAGTATGAGGACGTTTTTCCTGACGACATTCCAGGACTACCTCCTTGCAGATAGGTAGACTTATATATTGACATGTACCCCAGGACAACCCCGATATCTACTCCAGCATATCGGATGGCTCCTGCTGAGCTTCGAGAGTTACGGGTATAGCTGGAGGACTTTCAGGTCAAGGGATTCATTCGACCCAGTGTTTCACCTTGGGATTCCCCAATATTGTTCTCCAAGAAGGTAGACGGGATCTTGTGACTATGTTTCAACTACCATCACCTGAATCAGGTGATTGTGAAGAACAAGTATCCACTTCTGAGGATTAACAAACTCTTCGATCAGCTCAAGAGAGAACGATGGTTCTCGAATATAGACATCAGGTCAAGCTATCATCAGCTCAGAGTTCGATATGACGATGTGCAGAAGACGGCCTTCAGGTGTCGGTATGGCCACTATGAGTTCTTGGTTATGCCTTTCGACATAACCAACACTCTAGTAGTGTTCATGAGTCTCATGAACATGATCTTCTAGCCTTACCTCGATCGGTTTGTCGTAGTCTTCATCGACGACATTTTGATTTACTCGACTACTGAGGAGGAACACGCTTACCACATGGGGGTTGTAATCGATACACTCCGAGAGCACCAGATTTTTGGTAAGATCTAAAAGTGTCAGTTCTGGATTCAATAGGTCCAATTCTTGGGACACGTCATCTCTGAGGCAGGAGTTGCGGTGGATCCTACGAAGATCGAGGCAGTGCTAACTTGGGATCCACCCAGGAGCGTGACGGAGGTGCGGAGTTTCCTAGGTCTGGCTGGGTACTATCAGAGATTTGTGCCAGACTTCTCCAGAGTTTCAACACTGCTTTCAGCTTTGACAAAGAAGGGGAAATCCTTTGTGTGGTCAGATAGTTGTCAGCAGAGCTTCCAGGAGCTAAGACAGAGATTGACCAGTGCACTCATCTTGAAGCTACCAGAGGAGGGCGTAGGGTACGTAGTTTACTACGATGCATCAGGGAATGAACTCGGGTGTGTCCTGATGTAGGAGTGGGTAGTGATCGCCTATGGTTAATGATAATTGAGGAAGAATGAGGAGAACTATGCTACCCATGACCTGGATTTAGCAGCAGTGGTCTTCGCCTTGAAGATGTGGCAGCACTATCTGATGGGCGAGCGTTTTACAGTCTACTATGACCACCAGAGTATCAGGTACATCTTCTCGTAGAAGAACCTGAACATGAGATAGTGGCGATGGATCGAGTTCCTCCAGGACTATGACTTTGAGATAGTCTATACTCCTAGGAAGGGGAACGTAGTAGTTGATGCTCTCAGCAGGAGGTCGGGCATTCGGCTACTTAGAGAGGCGATGGAGCAGCTAGCCGCGTTGTAGATATCCTTCGTGGATAGAGATGGGGCAGCCTTCCTACAGTCCCTTACAGTCACTCCACCACTACTTCAGCGGGTCAGAGAGGCACAACATGAGGACGTTGACTGTGAGGCGCGACGTGCTCAGATATCATCAGGGCTGGCACCTGATGGATTTTCTAAAGGTGGATAGAATTTCATCCTTTTTAGAGGACGTACCATGGTACCTGTTGCATTACATGAGGAGGTGTTGAGAGAGTTTCACACTTCCGCATCGGCGGTACATCCAGGAGTAGCGAATATGTATCAGGATCTCAGGAGAAAACACTGGTGGCCGGGTATGAAGAAGGTTGTGGCAGAGTTTGTTTCACAATGCCTCACCTTCCAGCAGGTGAAGGTGGAGCACCAGGTACCAGCAGGCTTGGTACAGCCCTTAGAGGTCCCAGAGTGGAATTGGGATGGGATATCTATGGATTTCGTGACGGGACTTCCATGTACTTCCAGAGGACATGAATCCATCTGGGTGATTGTCGACCGACTCACCAAGTCGTCCCTCTTCTTACCCATCAGAGAGTAGGGCTCAGTAGAGATCTTGGGACGCCTCTACATTCAGGAGATCGTATGGCTTCATGGTGTTCCATCATCCATCATCTCTGATTGAGATGTTCACTTTAATTCCTTTCTTTGGAAGGGGTTGCAGGAGGCATTTGGGACGCAGCTACGCCTGAGCACCGCCTTTCACCCTCAGACAGATAGCCATACGGAGAGAACCATTCAGACTCTCGAGTACATGCTCCGTGCATGTGTCCTTGTCTTTGGTCGCAACTGGGAGGATCACCTACCATTGGCAGAGTTTGCATACAACAATAGATACCACTCCACCATCGGGATGGCACCATATGAGGAATTGTACGGCCGACCTTGCAGATCACCTCTATATTGGACAGACCTTGGGGAGTCAGTACTTGTAGGACTAGAGATGGTCCAGGCCACGACAGAGATGTTACAGATCATCTAGGAGCATATGAGGACTGATCAGAGCTGACAAATGTCCAATGATGATAGGAGGCAGATACCACTAGAGTTTGAGGATGGTGACCACGTTTTCTTACGGGTCTCACCTCGACGTGGATTATGAATATTTGGGTGGGGTGACAAGTTATCTCCACGCTTCATTAGACCATTACAGGTTCTCAATAGGATAGGCGAGGTGGCTTATCGCCAGGATCTTCCACCTCAATTGCACTGGGTGCATGACGCCTTCCATGTATCCCTGCTGAGTAGATACGTGAAGGACCTGACGCATATCATTGATCACGGGGAGCTGGACATCGATGACGAGGTGAAATTTTTGGAGGTCCCAGTGGAGACCGAGGATCGACAGGAGTGGGTCCTATGTGGATGGTCAATTCCTCTAGTGCGCATCAGGTGGCAGCACGATAACCTCCAGGAGAGCACATGGGAGCGGGAGGCTCAGATGCGTGCACAATACCCTCATTTTTTCCCCTAGTTTTTTATGTATCTTTACGGGGATGTAAATACCTGAGGTGGGAGTAATGTAATGACCCGTAAATTTCAAGGAATTTTTTTTCTTAAATTCTTTGGGATTTTATGAGTACGCAGTTTCTGACAGCACCTGATTCCGAGTCCCGGTGTGTCCGGAATCAATTTCCGAAGTTTAGCTTGGGTACGTTTAGTGAATGAACGAGTGGGTTTTTCTATATTTTGAACTGGTGCTCGGATTTGAAATATGAGGGCACCGATGGAACCACAATGCCGGTAATTGCTTAAGAGGACCTTTACCAAAAGTGCGTTTGCTCGGGAGGAGTTATAAAATTTTGGGGATTAATAAAGAATTGAATAAAATATGTGGTACAAATTTTATTCCTAACTTAAGTGGTTTTATCCTTGGAGTGGGAGTTAGGGTGGGACCCACTAGTTACTAACTAACCATGAGAGGATAATGGTGGGGTGGGGCCCACACGATCCCAACCATTCACATTACCCAACTCCTCTAAACCCCCCTCTTAAGTTGTGTAACTCATCTTAACTTGGTTTAACTTCCCCATTAATTGGGTGACTTCTCCTCTCCTCACATTAATTTAATGCCAACACACACTAATTTAATTAATTTAATGATGTGTTTGTTTGTTTTTTGGAAATTTTGAATGCTTGGAAAAATAATAAAATAAGGGGAGGACTTATTTTATTTTGGGGGTTAGCATTGTTGTGTGAAGACTTTGGAAGAGATCTCTATTCTCTCTTGTAAGAACTTCAACCTCCCGTGAAGAACGACACCCTTCGACAAAGAACGCCATCACCACAAAGAGAGATGACGTGCCTTTTCATCTTCTCTCCACTGCTAGTGTGAGGCTTCGTTCCTTCCTTAGACATATGCCAACGCCATCTTCGAAACATTACCCCACGACGCCATCTTCTGCGTCGCCATCAAACTACATCGTTTATTGAGGTAGGGGTGTGTTTTGATTGAGCAATGTTGGTTTACCTTCCATGTTGTTGTTTCTTATAAAACCACTTGATATTAGACTAATGCGGAAGGAACTGGACCAAACTAACACGGTCTGATTCCTCCGTCGTTCTTGTTGTTGTATGGTGTTCTCCTACCGTTCATGAGTGGTGAATCAAGTTATGTTTTCGAAGCCGAACGGAGGCCCGAAAACATCGTAAACGGCCTCATAGTGTTGGGGTGACCTAGAAGCATTAGATTCATAGAAATTGGATCATCGAAACGAAGAACGGACACCTCAGGAGGCGTGATGGCCAGAGGCGTCGTTTCTGGAAAATTCTAGAATACACGGCGTGTACTACAGAAGCACAGGCCATGTAGTAAAAGCATATTGTGGATTCCGTTTCGGACTTTATAAAAGTAACACACGACGTGTGACTCTATACACACGACGTATACTTTCCACACTGTTTTTCAGATGAGTCTTAGATGGACATGGCATGTATTCAGGGAAAATACACAGACACTGACAACAATACATGACCAAGTAACATGGCGTGCATTCACTTCATAGAAAGGCAGAAGCAGCTTCGCGAGGCTCAACATGTAATCTGGGAGATACACGGACACGGGAAGAACCAAACGACCAAGAGGAATGGCGTTTACTTCTTCACCATGGTAGAAGTGAATTCGTGATGACACGATGTGTATCCTAGGAATACACGGACATGGGGTGGAGTACACGGGCATGTACTCCACCAAACGACCAGGCATGACCAATGCACATGGAACCGACCCTAGAGGTTTGGACACGATGTGTAACCATACCACACACCGTGTACTTACTTATCTACATGAACAACCCTGCAACATGGGCCATTTCACATGAGCAGTACCCAATGTCTGATGACACGACGTGTATCGCTTACCTACATGCCGTGTACTTTAGAGAAATGGCTTGTCATCTTGTCCTCCGTGACTTGGGCACGTTTTTCTTGTTTTTTCCCCTACAACGTGTGACGGAACTACGGGATACATCAAATTTGGACTTCATGGTAGTCGATGTGTCAATCTTTGACTCGAGGAGCAGACCCTCCAGAAATCGAGCGATCTGTGTGTGGAAACCCTAGAGCTGGCTGCGACTGTGACGATGATGACGATTGTACTTGGATCCTACGTGGGTTCGGTAGTGAGGATGACTATACTAGGATCCTCTGTGGGTTCAACAGCGATGACGACTATACTAGGATCCTACATGGGTTCGTCAGTGATGGTTACTATACTAGGATCCTACGTGGGTTCGATAGTGACAACTTCTCTACTTGGATCCTACATGGGTTCGGCAGGAGAGATGATTCAGAGGCTATATATAATCATCTCCACCCCTCTTCGTGAGTAGTATACCTGTGTGAGATGAGTCTTGACTTCAATCTGTATCATCGATATGATTGACTTGCTTTCCTATATGAACTGGGTTGGGATTTCCTATGTGGACTGGATTGTGTTTTTCTATGTGGACTAAGTTGTACTTGGGCTCGTGAGTTGGGTTTATATAAGTAGAGTTGGTTGATACTTTGTGTTTGTGTCCTTCCTCTATGGTTTATCCTTTGTGGATTATAGGAGACCTTCAGGGGTCTCGAGGTCCCTACTGAGTATCATATACTCACCACTGAACGGGCCATGCCTGCACTACGTTGTGTTGGTTGTAGACGACGGACAACGCTGATTGTGGTTGAGGCTTGTAGAGTGGGACGGTACCCGGAGGTGGACTATCAGGCGGGACATACACGGAGCGGACGGTCGGACCTGAGGAGCTGAGGAGATCATCTGTACCCACCCTTCAGGTGGGATAACCATAGGACAACTCGGTGGTTTCTAATTTACATTACTGCTGCTGCATTTTCTTTTTAGTTGTACTATACTTTCAGTTGGGTTTGTATTCTGGCCCATTTAATTTTCATCACTTTATTTGTTCTCAGTTTACTTAGTTTTTACTTCAGCTTGTATACTCTGTTGTGTTTTTTACCTGTATAAAGGAAATTCCTTCCCTTTTTATCGGGATTTACGCCTTTAGTGCTAGTCACCAGCCCCTGACCTATGGAAGACGGGCTTGGGGTAGTCACAGAATGAGACTCGAGGACGGGTCCTGACACCAATAATTTACACAAAGTAAATTTTTATGTCCACATTCTAAAAAAGGAATTTATTTGGCCAATTAGAATTTATTGAAGTGACTAAAACTATATTTAATGAGGGTTCTCCATTAAAAGGTGGTAAATCGACCATTTAATGTAAATTATGCTTAAAATTAGATTCATTCACATTTTATACCTCTAACTTTTATCGGATAAATGTAAATACATTTAACAAATAGGTATAATCATATTGTAGAAAGTTTTTTTCATTCCTGCCAATACAACAACTAGGATATAACATCCATTTAAAATAATAATATTATATTATTAGTGTGCAACATATGATTTCAAAGAAACTTGTTGTTGCGTATTGGGTATGCTATCGAACATACAACCCTTTTAAAGTAAAATTAATAATTAATTCACAATTATTAATAAATATGAAATTATCTTATTCTTTATTTACCTGGGATGTTACATATGTTTTTGAATTATCCATGAACCAACACCCATATTTACTCTCTTCCGAAGAACTATAACTGACTAACCAGGGTCAACTATGGTATGGGATGCCTCTATAACCTTTATGAAAATACATTTATAAAACCAACACTACATTAATTAGGTCTTTATTAATTAAAAAAAATTCATGGATATTAGTATTGAGTATATTCAGCCTTAAGACACACCTATGTTTTACTTTATATATATGCCCTAATTTGGATCCTATAAATAAACCCATAGTCAATCACATAGACTAGTGGCTTATATTCATCCAATGAAAAATGTCCTATAATATCTATAAAAGATAAATAATAATATGAGAATATTTTATTCAAATATTTTAAATTATCATCACATTTGTACCTATGAATTATTGCTACTTCTTAATCAAGAACTAGAATCCATGATTTATGACATCAACATCATATGTTCAAATGGTATGAGAGTATCCTTGGATAGAGAACCACAATTTTGTTATTGTTTCAAACATATCCATTAAAAAATATTCTAGGAATTATGACCATAAAATTCAAGTTCCTCCTTGATTTAGTATATTTTTAGAAATCAACACTATATTCATGTTAGGTTTTACCTTTCCCTTTCTACATAGGTTACATCACTATATTGCATTCACAACCATGACCTTATATTAAGTTCACTTTATATAAGATACTATATTATTGAATCGGAATCTATATTAAAAGTTTATTTATGTTCTCCATTACTATGTTGTTTTTCCCATATTTGAATTTCCATGATCTAAGTATCATTACCTTAATCTGTGTACACCCTTCCTTAAGAAAGACAATTCTAATAATGAGATTTGCATTCATGAAATATTATTCTTAACATTGGTTGGATAAAATATATCACATTATTGGATAAATATATTTTACCTTAAATTCAATTAATCTATGTTAAATATGTCTAAATATAGAAACTATCAATGGATGGTAGAAATCATTTGACATTAAACTGATAGTGAATCAAAATAGATAAAATTTTGTACATTTAAAATAAATAATTGGAATCTTCTTAAAAATTATAATTTTATCTCTCTATGTTACTCACATATAGGGAATGGAAATTAATTAGATAAAAATTGTAATGGTATGGCGGTCATGGGTCCCACTATATTGCACTAGAATAATCCTAACCATGCTCATTGAGCACTATGCTTCAAAAAAATGTTTGATAAATTATGCATCATATCTATTTTTCAAGGATAATATATCCAAATTACAATGATATAAATATTAGAGGTATAATAAAAATATATAAATTTAATAGATTAAATGAATTGAAATCATTCCCCAAGGGTTTGAATTACCACATATCTCTAATGGATATCAATAACAACAATATTCCTCTACATAGGACACCACTATTTCGATGTGCATACATGACCTAATATGGATATTTTATTTGTAAACCTAATATAACTATCCATATAGATGATTAAAATTATGCCAAAGATAATGTATTCTAATAAAAGTAGTCCCCAGTACCATTATAGTGGATCTGATAATTTTTATGATGGTAAACACCCCTCCCTAGAACCTTCCACATCTCATCATTCTTGATTCATAATCTTGTGTAATGATTTACCAAAATCATAATTCAATTATTTATCTAGATTTTATATAATTGATGTAATTAATTCCTTAATTTTACCCATTTTACAAGAAATTGTTTGACACCAAATTCTTTATCTATTTTTAGTCATTCTTACATGAACATAATCTAGATAAAACGATGATATGTACATTATGACTAAAATTGAATACACCATTTATTATATAGTCTATTTGAAGAAACATACTATTACTCATGATATGTTTAACATTTTTTTATAGATATACTTTTACTCATTCTATGGTCAAATATATATGAAATTAAACTATAATGATATGTTATAAAATTATTCTAACCATAAAAATAATTTATAATTGTCCAAATCAATGGGCCATAAAATTCAATTGCAATGACACAAATAACTCACCATGTTAAAACCCCAAAAATGGAAAAATAGGGAAAATTTCATTCCCTCACACAATTGAAATGTATCTTATATTATTTAGAAAAAATGTGGAATTAAAAATTATAATTTTGTAAAGATTGTGATGTTGAAAACCTATGATGGGATGCCAACAAGAGCCTATTTAGCATAAGTCTATCATGTATGAGGTTTATTAATATTTTATGATGATATGATAAAATATTTAAATATTATTCAATAGATAATAAGCACAATGAAATATTTAATATATTCTCAATAGGTCCCTTGGCCAAGGAAACTTTCATAGCACTATTCCACTTCTGACAAATTTGTGTGATTTTAGGATAATTATATACTATTATACATTTGAATCCTCACTCCTAATATTTTATTTCTAATCATAAGTATTATGAGTCAAATAAATCATCAAATTGGACCAAATCATCTTTGCAGTGATATAATTAATGTTTATATCCATTCATAATCCACACTAACGAGGTGATTAATTTAATGGACCATGTCTAGTTTATGATGATGTTAATTTTGTTTGTACTTAAATATGCACTATAACTAGGATTATATCCTTAAAAGGGAAAAACTCTTGTGTATGGAGAAGGTATTAATACATATATGCATTTATGATACCTTCTTAGGAGGAAACCAAACTTACTCAAGAGTTTTAGAATTATGATTGAACTTTACATTTAGTTTTATTGTTGAGTTGAATAAAAATAAACTTCATTCCATCATTTGAATTTATAATAGTGCAATATGGAATGAAAATAGTGAAATAACAATAAATTAAACATGATATATAATTAATTATAAAATATTTCAATAAATAATAAACAAAATTAGGGAATAAAATCCATAACATAGAGTCTCTCTCTATCGTAAAAAGGGGTATAGATGAAGGAATGTATAAAAAAATTTGTTGAGAAGTTTTTTTACAGTAAAATAATGATTTGTCAGAAGAATTGATAAATCGCTTTAGGTTCACTCATTTGATATCTTCCTCCTAGAAAAATTAGCATTTTCTTATCCGACACAAGAAATTATTTCTAGAATTCATCATCCAAATGAATCGTGTCCATTTTTTTATATTCTCTATGTTTTTAATCTTATCATTTTGAGACTTGTATTCTTATAGATCATAAGTATTCAATGAAATTGGATCATTATGTCATGATTATTTGAAAACAATCTTATTTATCACTTTCATATAAAAATTCATGACTTAGACATGATGTTTGGTATTATAAAATAAGGGAATGTAATTATATTGGACCTCTAATTTCACCCAATTGGATTAAAATTTCATTATGAGTTCATGTAAGTGCTAGTAATCACATAATTATATACCACTATCATTGTGATATGTTATTCATTTTTTTCCAATATCACTTTAGTTATTGAAATCTTGAATGGAATTGGTATTCTCATCCATTAGACTTCCTTCCCCAACAAATAATTCATATTACTATTTTTCCACATGTTCTAATAATAACATATTAGGTTTTTGTTTGTGCTAGTAGAACACAAAAAAAACTCCAAGGTTATGTGTTCTGAAATAAAATATATCCCTAACTATTAGACGACAATAGGATGGCATTCATTTTGACCCTGATAGAAGATAATAGATGTTAACTTAATAAATTAAAAAACGTTCATGTGAATTTTTATGATTCATATGGATCATATATGACTAACTAATTCACTTGAGTCACCAATAACCTATATTGGAGAGAAATTATACAAGAGAATTATTTTTAGGTTTTGTAACCATTATCAACTACTATCTCATAAGGAATATCACATTAATTGAAAAAGATGAAGTAAATTTATTTTCTAGCATTATAATGAGTTCATTAACACTCAAAACCATGACTAGGAATCAATAATGCAATGAAATTTTGGTAGTATTTTATAATTAGGAATCATTAGAGCATTTTTGAATTCATATAATAATATTAATTTTTCAATCCATCCATGTAAGAAAAAAATGTAATTCTAATTAAATATAGAGTTTTACCTCCTTAAACACAGCCTAACACGTGATAAATTTGTGAAGTAAATGCCTCCACCCAGTTGACTGATTGACCTAACACCATATGAGATCCCATCATAATGGTAATAACCTTGACACCTGAGTGTACATCAAAAATATGAAACAACTAGTATCTTATTAATGTACCCATAAAACACCCTAGTAAAAGGGTATGTACACATTTAATATAATTTAATTCCCCAAGGAATACTATTTTATTACACCCAAAATAGGCCAATAAATTCCCTTGGTATTCAAAATTATTATGATTGGGAAGCATCTCATCCAACAAAATTTGGACATTAGCCCATTTTGATGAATGAAGTGGTCAAACCATGACCTAAAATAGATAATAAAGAAAATGAATAGATCCCCACCATGTGTTATCTTAACTATGATTAATAAATCTCCCACTAAGGGACATGTCTATCTTGAAACTAACCATAAATTAGATATAAGAATGTATTATCCATAAAAGTTATTATGGATTTTTATTCCACCAATGTTCATTGATATCAAATAAAGAGATATCTTCCACAAAATAGAATAGATTGAAGGTATTGGTTCATAATTTCTAATGGAAGAATAATTCTTTGAGAAATTTGGTTGTTTGGTACACAAAAAACTATGATACCCATATAGATTCATATAAGGAAAGTAATGTAATCTATTACCTGAAATATACACAGTTCTGATGCACCAAGAATGGTTATCCCATTCATTATTACATATCAAACAAATAGGTATATCCCACTTTAGGAACCACCCTTTAATAAGATTGATCCATGAAAATGATAATATAGGTGAGTAATTTCATTCAACATGGTATTGAAACTAATATTGATCATCATTAGTTTGTGGGTAGTTATTCATGATGTATGTAGACAATTAATTGGCCTATGATATAAGCTAGTTATCCGCCAATATGTTCTCCTTGATGTAGACCAAGTAGTTTTATAATAATTACAATGGTCTTTTAGGATATGGTGTGTGAATCTAAACATTATCTCTATGACCTAAGTCAAATATAATAAATCTCACTTATATTGGGTTGCCTCAATGATCTGATAAAAAAATATTCCCAAGGGATTATATCCATGTAATGATATTTTATCTAGGATCATCAACAAAAGTACATGAAATGAAATCACTTATTTTATTTATAGTAATCATATCAGGTAGAGGAATAAATATTAAATATCATTTTTTCAAATAAAAATATTTGTGACTATTACCAAGGATCAAAAAATAGACGAGAATATCTAAAAGGTATCAAAACAATCTTCCAGTGGTTCCAGAAAAAAAAATTTGTTGGCCTTACCAAATGAAAAGTTCACCATGTGTGTAACCAGGGGGAGATGATGAAAATGAAATATCACATGTTCTATAATGACCATGAAATTCATGAGGTTTCCTACATAAATAATGATATCATCATGAAAAATGTGCATCTTACCATGTGATAGTGACCAAAGGGACCTTATAATGCGTTTTTAATTGGATTTATTTCATTCACAAGGGAAACATCTTCTGATAGTGTTATAGAGGAGTTCTCACCACTGATTTGTGTGAATGATAAAATTAAATGCACCTTCCTTATATATATATAAAATCCAAAAAATTAGTAAATATTGTTGGGAAAAGAAATGGTTTTTTATTCCATGAAATTGAATATTTATAATTTCTAATGGAACCACTTTTTAGTGGTTCATTTTTATAACCTATAAAGGTGATAATTCTAAAAAATTGAGGTTAAAATCAACAAAAATTTCAATTATTTTTATTAAACCTTTAGGGAAAAAAGTAACTCTATGAGAACTATGATTTTTTCAAACCTAAAAAGTTAACTGCAATAAAATATCTATGAGGTCACTCATCTTACAACATTTCCCATCCACATGGTGTCTAATAATTTTTTATATTCTCTACAAGATCACTCACCTCACCACGTGGTCTAACCGTACAGTTTTGGAGCTTATTTTAAAGACACTTATTGTGGTTTCACAACCCACCTAACTGTTTGAATATAAAACATCATGGTGTCTTTTTAGGACTCCCCACTAGGTAATTCCATTAAATCATGTTCATAATTACATAATATCTATGTGGATCCTCTTTGTTCCCAAATACATCAGAAAACAACCAAGTAGTTGATGCAAATATATAGACAACTCCTTCATAACAAGTATATCACACAAGAACATAAATAAATATATATAAGAGATCCTATATGTAGATAAGTGAATATTGTTGATATGGGAAATAATTTCTCCCTAAATGCAATCACATCTAGTCATAAAGAAACTCATGAATTAAATATCAAATATATCTAATGGATATTTGACCATAATACTTTCCCTTGAGTATTACTCATGCTATAATTTTCACGAGGCCAACTCTATAGGGAACATAATGGGACACATCTCAGGACGTTTTCTATAGGTAAAACCATGTGACATCAATCATATAAAGTCTTCCCCTATAGAATTTTTTTTGAAACCATCTCATGAGGTCATAACATGAGGGAATCATACAAATGACATCTTTTGAGGACAACCCTTAAATATAGATCATGAAATCTATATTTGATGTATATTATTGATGTTACATCATTATACTCATATTTAAATTTCATTCATTTAGGAGACCTCACAACACATATCTCATAAAATTAGACATTATATAGACCTCACGGTAGACATATCATGTTGTTCAAACCTGAGACGACCACACAACAACCTTCTCATGAGGTCAACCCCTCATTTTTAAGAGGTAATATCATAGGGTTGAGCTCATTAACATCCATATTTACATAGTATCCTAATTCAAGGTTTCCTATTTAGGTAATGGGATTCCAAAATACCATTATGGATTTTTCCTTCTCAAATAAAAACCAAAAAAAAAAAACTTGAGGCCTCCTCTTATTCACAAAACATATTTTATCAGTCTATGTTCACTGACATGCTTCCCAATGACCATGAATTCCATTGAAAAAATTTTGTCTCCCATTTTCCATTTTTAACAAATAGTTCCCCTAGGGGATTTCCAATCATACAATACTTTTATATTATGAGCCATAATTTTAGATACGGTAGTTAGAATTCCTTGAAATAAATAATCAATTTATTACCCATTCAATGAGTTTTTTCTGAAAGAGAATAACTAATATGTTGTATCCATAGTATTTCTCAAATGAGGATATACACCTCCAACCTCCATATAAAAACACTTGTCTACCAAGAGGTAGGAATATGAAAAAATAATCTTCCCAATTATGAATAAGATGTAAGAATGTTAGAATTAGAGATATAATTTACTAATTAGGGTTACTCATAACGGGTGGCCTTAGTGTGTAGGCCCCATCCAAACCTCACTAAAAACTCTCATGAAATATGAATGATATTATATATATTCTTTCTCACACTGATCAAGACTCATGTGAGATTAATGATTTGGGTTGATATTGTTTTATAACTAATCAAAATGACTCTAATTTGGGAATTCTCCTCCTTAGGTCTAAGACCAAAACACATCATACCCATACTAATGATATTATCCTAATGAGTTTTTAGAGATACATATAAGAGAAAAATATATGTATAAGTCCCTATCAATCATTTTTTGTCACACCATTCTCCAAAAGTAATCCATATATCATAGAGTTAGAAAAAATGGATGATTTCCAAGTCACATGAAAAAAAATATACACAACAACATCATTATAATGTAACATTAAACTAAATTGAATGGTCCAGCCAAATGAACAATGTGGAATTTGTATACTATATTATATGGATAAGTAGGATTCCTCAGAAATGACCAAAATCGATACAATTACTATTCTATATTATTTTCAATAGTTTTTTACACCTTATGATATTATTTATATCCCACCTCACTAGGTTGCAATCCCTATTAGATGGGACTCTCCATTCAAATGTCCCATATTCCCATGGGACCCTACTCATGGGTCCATACTCTATATGAAAACATACTCCCACGTGGAGGTCCATAATACATTAATTAATCTATATATTCCTTTATAGGGTATATTTATAATGAAAATATTTTATTATATGTGGGCTATATTACTTCTAGTTTAATCAAACATGTACCTCATAGTTCCATATTATGTTATAAACCAATCTATCCTTAATTTTTAATATCCTCAGTGAGGTCAACATGAAAGGGTGATCATGTTAACTTCCCACATCAACTATCAATAGAAACAATATTCCATATTTTTCTTACTTTATGATGTTAAAATGTAGGGACAGATCTGTAACACATATCCATAAAAGTTGTGATGTTTATCATTAAGTGGTGCTAAACAACATGCATTCAAATTCATTTTATAATGATACACGATATTGCTTCTCATGGGAATGATCCCATAACCATTAATAACCATCACCTTCTTGTATAATAAAAAATTCAAAAGTTATAAACTATTTAGAACTAAACCGCAGTACATTAAAACATAAGAATGACTTGAAAATTAAAATAATGATAGAGAACCTTTTATACATACAAATGTTCACATACATGCATGTCGATAATCAATAATCCTAATATGGGTAACCAATACCATCCTATGAAATTTGGAATGAAACCTTGATTTTAATTAAATTTATAATTGAGTCTCTTAGTAGGTAATAATTCCATAAGGGTGTGATGTTCCCAAACTCACATCCTCTCACCAAATATATCTTCCTATAGATAAATGACCATGAACCATAGTGACCACTAGAATATGGAATGTTGATTTTTAATGAAATATCTAATTATAGATATATGTGTCATTTTTTGTTTGCAGTTCCACTAAAAAATGCCATTAGAACCAATTGAATTAGTGGGTTTTTATTAAAGGTTGTTATTTATATTTTAATTGTTTATTCCTTTCGTGATCTATATTTTATCATTCACTAAAAATATACCCTACAAGAAATTTATCCCACTTTCAACACTAAAATGTTAATATTCCTTTCCAAGTAGTGCTATAAATTTTTTTTGCACCATTATTTTGATGGAATGTTTTGAATGTGAAATGTAACATAATGTTCTTTTGAAAATGCTAAAAAAATTTGGAATTTATTTTCTTGATTCTAGTTGGATTATAAAATATCTACAGATTATTGAGATATATTTATTAAACCAAAAATTATATATTTTTTATTAAAAATTAATTTATGGAGATTGGATTTTTAGTATGAAACAATCTAATTCTTGAAGTGATTTTAACATATATCATTAAGAAATGTTCGGAAACCAATTTTAATTACATAGGATATTTTTAATATGACAAATGACTTACTTCATGTTGGATGCATATGTATGGTATGTTAATGGGTGAGAATCTATATATCTGTCAAATTCATTAGTTAAGGTTGTATATATCTTGCAAAAACAAATTGTCCACATGCATGTACTATTTTAAAATTTAATGGTTGACATTCTTGTATTTTTTCACAACACAAAGAGATTGTTTAATTAGATTTGTTTCCTATTAAATGGGTATCCATGATTGGGTTTTCTATTAATGTGAGATTTCTCATTGCTTATTTTTATGTCATAATTTCACATTTTTTTATATTTCAATGACATTCCAAATCAATATTTTATATTCAGATGATTATTCACCATGTATTATGTTTATTATATCACGATCTACTCCATGGTACATGTTTGTTCGTTTGATGTTACATTCATGGATATTATAATAAATACAAAACACTTTTTTCCATTATCATTTAATAATATACTTCACCAATACGCATGTTTCTCATTATCATCTAAAATTTAATTACACATTGATGAGTATTTCCCTTAAAGATAATTTGATCTCAACACATTCTTTATTATCGTTCCCTAGGTTAGGAAGATCAGTTTCACTTATGAGAATCCTATATTGGACACAAGTGTGGTCTGACTATCAAGGAGTGTTCATAGGTATTATAGAATAAGTTTCACATGTTGTTGATCATCAATGAAAATAAACCATTGGTTCTTGGGAATGTGATATTTATTCAAAATTTACTGTAAAAATTATTAAAATATTATAAAATAATGATATTATTATCCTGGGTCACCATAGTTTGTAATAAAATAATCATTTAGTTATTTTGTTGGGATAATATAAGTTATTTTTGATGATTGAGATGTGATAAATTTATAGGAAAAAACTATTCATAAGTCAATTTATAGTATTGAAACCTTATGAATTAGTGTAGTTGATATTTGTGTGATTTATAAAAAAATTGATCCCTATATAGATAGAAACAAATGGATAAAAACTCTATCAGGGATCCAAATAGGTATTATAATAATGAAAAGGTAAGTTTGGTTTTAACAAAATCTTCACCAGGTGCATGAAAAAGATGCATAATAGCACACTTATATAGAAACTATCATGGGATATTTTTTGGTGATAAACACAATCATAATGAAACATTGTACGAGATTTGAATATATTTGGGTTATATAACATAATATGAAATATATAATGAATAAAATAGTTAAAAACCAAGAAATTTTAAATGTAGGGTACATATATTTGATTATTTATTCCTTATATGTAAATATTTTTCATTTTTATAAACATATTAAATGATAAAATTTTATCCATAATTTTATTATATGTTAATAAATGGATGGAAATAGGTGGAATAAATTTACCAATTGATTCCATGAAAAATGTAAAAATTATCCTAATAATCAACTAAAGGTGATAAGTGATAGAATGAGAAGTCCTATGGTTATGCAGATAGAGTGAGAATTTATTCATTTATACCCAACCATCTATTGTGAATTATGATTAAAAATTAAACCTATTTGAATTTATAAACACACCAATGAAAAGAAGGGTATTACTTCTTAGAGGTTTTATGTGTAAATAATATGGATAAATTGAGATTAAAATTTCTATATGACAAAAATTTGGGAATAAGTAGCCACGAAAATTTATAAAGGGAATTGAATGTTATTTTATATATTAAAGTCAGGGATTAATGAAGAAAATTATTGAAGGAGAATGCATATTTTGGTAATCATTATGGACATAAATAAATTTTATCCTGAGATACCAATAGTATTTTAATGTCTTAAATGTTATGACTTTGGGAATTATCCAAGTCATATCCCAAATCCCAAGGGTATTAGGGATGATAGGATGAAATAACCTCCATGTTTAAGGGATAAAACAAGGTCCTATACTATAACAATTTCTATTGTGGATCATGATAAATAAGAAACATTTATAATCAACTATAGCATTGTGGATGTATTATAAGTGATATTTTATTGGAACCCTTTTATATCTAGGATGTTTTGTTAGAGAATTAAATCCCAATAATGATGATTTGAATGTTGAAGAAAACATAGGGATATATTATTATTGTATCCCAAGATAAATTTTATGGGATGCGGTTTCATGTAAAACTTATTAATTATTCTGTTAAATGAATTTGATATCATTTTGGAAATTGCATTTTTATCTCCATGAAAAATGTTTTAATTATAAAAATATTGAAATAAAATTTAATATTATAAAATAACCTATGATCCTTTTTTAGGATAAGGATGACTGTGAATTATCTTGAATAAAAAAATTACTTTAGGAGCCATTATACACAATCAAGATGGATGTTTAGCACAAGTAATTGGATAAATAATAAATATAATGGGTATTTATGTTATAATGGATTATGTGAGTTTCATAGTCTTATATATGGATTTGAACAAGATATCATTTTATAAATATGTATTTTGTCATGTCTATTTACTTATCATCATATTTTTTACTATAAATTACCAGGAAATAAATAATTTAATATGGGGATTATAACATGCTAATATTTTTTATGAGCTTCCCTTTTAAATTAATACATTATAAAATAACATATTTCAAATGAACCACTAAAATATAATGAAATTGTGCTACAATAAAATGAAAATTAATAAACTCGAATATTATAATATATTAATTAATTTAGTTGTTATAAATGGATTTAATTTCATTATGAAGTCTATTTAGTAAAAATAATGGAATGACGTTATTATTATTAATTATTCTTTATAAAGATATTTATTCTGAACTTTGAAATGAAAAACTTACAGTAGGATTTTCCCAAGAACAAAAAATAACGCATACTCCAATAAGTATATTTTGATAAAAAATTGAGATAATTTCTTTCTTAATTAATGTTCCATGAAATCTATTATAGACAAAACACCACCCATTACATCCACAGAATATTGTCTTAATATTAGGTCTTCCGTGAAAATCGTTAGGTTTTTGGTAATTTGAAGTTATGAGGATATACATATGAAATAATTAGTATAATAATTTATTTTTATATATAAAATTTATTTTTATAAATTTATTTATATAATTTTAAAGAAAAATAAATTTAATTATAATAATAATTAACTGATGAAATTCAATTACCATATCTAAAAAACTAATTTGATCATTATACTTTCAAAAAAATATTTTTTCTAAAATCGTATTTTTATGTGTTGTGATGTTTTACACATTGAATTTTTTTATTATATTTAAATTCTAATAGAATATATTATTGATATGAATGATAGATTTATAGTAACATAATTAGAAATTTATAGGAAATATGAATAAGAACATTTTATATTTGAAAATAAAATTTAGTTTTGTAAAAACCACATTCATTATAATATATTTTTTAATTTAAAAGTTAAATTACTATTTTTTAAAATTAAAATTTTAATAAACGAACTTTAATTTGGGATTCATAATATTAAAAATAAACTACGATGTGTTTTTAGGATTTTTTTGAAAATAATTATTGTTAGGTGAATAGTGGAAAAATTATATTTTTGGAAATACCATTACATTTATGAAATCATTTGGATATAATCATGACATTAAATTTTTAATCTTTTTTTGAAAAATTATTTATTTTATATAAAAATAATATATTTATAAATATCACATTTATTTTACAAACCATTATTTGTCATTTTAGGACATAAGTAAACTTTTTCTCTAAAATTGTCTGTATGTCATTATATATATATTTCTTTATAATTTCGTTTTGAAACATTTAGAAAATTTATCTAATAAAATTTATACAATATTTAAAATATTAATTTAAAAATTATATAACATGTTCCATTATTTTTTAGGCGTAAAAATAAAGTACTTTCATCAAAATTATTTACCATTGTAAAATAAAAAATGGTAAAATGGTTTAATATTGGGAGGGGAGGTAAAGTACTATAAATTGTTATAAACATGTCTATAAATCACAGGGTTATGAAAATATATGAAATAACTCATTCAAACTCCATTATTTTTTATATCTAGAGCCAAATTACATTAATTCTACACCTATTATAAAAAATGAAACTCTGACACTAATAAAAGGATCCCTTCTCCCACCACATATCCTCACAAAAAATTCCCATTAGATTAACCTAATTTTTCATAAATACAACCCCAAAACTAAAATATATTTCATGTATGTTTTTTATCCCAGAATCACCACCTATCGAACACTTAATCAAATTTCCAAAGGATTTATTCTATTTTGTAAGGTGGAAACCCTCATAAATCACTCATTTTCATTTATAATAATTAAATTGTTATTATTAAACCAAAAATTATATCATAAAATACAAAAAAAAATTATAATTAGTATAATTATATTTTACTATATTGGGGATACATTAATTATCTACCATACTCTCTTCTCTTTAGAATAAATGAATTCGTAATCCTTTCGTATGTACATACTACTGCCTCTAGGTAGTGATTTATAACAGTTTTCGTCACCACCGTACATGGGTGATTATAATAATTTATTTAAATAATACAATTTATTTTTATTACATGATTATATTTTATAAAATATTATATTAATATTCAAATCATTGTCAGTTTAATGACTCTAGCTCATAAAAAATTTACTAAAATAATATTTCACTAATTTCTTCAAAATGAATCATGACTCAAATTATCCAATAATGAAATTAAATATTTATATGTAATTAAATAAAATAATGTAAAATACCTTATATATTCATGGAATGAGGAGCATGGAATAAAAAAATGTGAATCAACATTGACATTTTAAAGCATGCATAGAATAATAAAAATCCATAACATCTGATCATGAAAATAAACTACAACTAACAAATGAATATTTCATAAATTATTATAATGGATGATTATATATGTTAATAGATATAAATATTATTGATAAAAATTTTAACAATAGGGTTGTGTCTATTATTTTGGAATTTAAAAAACAGTCATGGAAATGCAGAGAAAAAAATTAAATTGTTCCACGTCTCAAAATTTCCGTCCTTGATACATGTTTTCTATTACGAACATACATAAATTTATATGGGGGTATATACTAACTATTTTTAAATTTATATAGTTATTATATTTTTATTCATTCAATTTAGTTTTTTATTTTAATTTTACTCTTTTGATGTTTTTTTTATTTTATTGTTACAAATACCATAATGAGTTTTCATAAATGATATTTTCAACTATTAATTTATAATGATTGTTATTAAGATTCATATGTATATTAATTATATATTTCACAAAATTATTATATTAATGTTTCTATTAATTTTTTTAATTATTTAAAATTCATTCTCATAAAATTATTTTTGATGAATTTTTTCCACCAATATTATGATATTCATTATGGGTTTTCATTTTTCATCATCCATTCTAGAGTCATAAATATGAATCACTTTACTACGGTTATAAAACAAATTTCTTCTATCATTTGATGATATTAAATTTCCTTTAATATTTCTTTATAAATTATATTTTCCAAATAAATTTATAATTTTTATATCTTAATTTCATTATAATATTTAATTATTTTAAGATTAATTCTCATCCTGTTCAAATAATAAATTTTTCTACAATTTCTATCTCCACTCTTCCCGAAACTATTATAATTTTATATATTTAAATGCAAATATGTATTATTTTTTGTTATCATCATATTTTACTCCAATTTTTGAAGGAGGTTATATCATTTTGTATGATATGGGTTTTCAATAGAGGAGTTTTTTAATATTGAAATTGTTTTTTCTTTTCATGATCATATATTTTATCTTCTCTTCCAAATTTTCTCTAGAAAACCTTTATGTATATTTCTACTCCATATTATTAACTGTCCTTTGAAATTTTTTTCGTAGACTTTTTAATGAATACTTCTTAAAAGATGATTTTTAAAGAGAATTGTAACATTATATTTTAATGTTGATGTTAAAAATGATTTACAAAAACAATTTTAATGATATTGTATAAATTATCATTATTATCAACAAAATATACATCAACTTTGGATTGATATAAAAAATGAACCTCTTTAAAGACCCATAAAATTGAAGGGAAATTTATTCTTAATTTTCTTTGGGATTTTACAAGAATGCAGTTTCTGACGGCACCTGATTCTGAGGCCTGGTGTACCCGGAATCATTTTTCGAAGTTTGGATCAGGTACGTTCATTGAACGAACGAGCGAGTTTTTCTAACTTTTGAACTGGTGCTCGGAATTGAAATCTGAGGGCACCGATGAAATCGTAGCACCTATTTTTCCTTAAGAAGACCCTTTCTGGAGTTGCGTTTGTTCGGGTGGAGTTTTACTTAATTGGGTTAACTAATGAATAAAATAAAATACTATGCAACAAATTTTATTTTTATTCAAGGAAGTGTTAACCTAAGCTAATGTGGTTGAGTGGGACCCACATCCTAACTAATCCACTATTTAGGATCTTCGTGGGGTGGGGCCCACATGATCCCCACCCTTTCAACTTCCTCAACACCCCTTTTAATTAAGGTAACGCACCCGCACCCCCTTTTTAAAATAAATCCAACTCGTGTGTTTAATTAAATATCAAACGCCTCTTTTAATTGAGCGGTTTAAACGTTGCAATTAATTCAGTTAATTGTTTATTTCTTTTTGACCTTTCAAGAGATTTGGCATGAGTAATAAAATAAGACAAACTCTTATTTTATTGGTGGTTAGCTTGTTGAGAGAGGGCTTGGGTGAATTACTCGAAGCCTTGAACCTTTTTCTTCCTCGACGAAGAAGGCGAAGAACGCAAAGAACGCCGACCTCCGATGAAGGTCGAGAAGAACGCCGGATCCTTAGAGATCGACGACACGACGCCGACGAATATTTTCTCCAAAACACGACGATCCTCCTTCCGCGATGCCTTCTTCCGCGACGTGCAATCCCATGACGAACCTTTGTTCAACTTTTCCTCGAGGTAGGGGAGTTATATTCTTTTTGTTCGTGATTACCTTCATCGCTGATTGTCATATTATTTGAGCCGCCTGATATCGCAATAATGGGAGGAGGTCGGACTGCACGAACATGGCTGACCCACCTCCCCCCTTGGTTGTTTGATTTTGTTGCAGCACGTGTAAGGCGGCGCGGTGCCGTTGCACCGCGCAGAGGCTATGAAATTGGGCGAAGAAGCGCGACGCCATCGCGCAACACTGTTGAAGTCGAACAAAGCTGCGGCGCCGTTGCGCCGCGCCAGAAAACCACGAAGAGACGCGGTTTGTTTATTTGGAATGAAGTTCGACGGGCCATAGAAGAATGGGATGCATGGGTGATTTGAAGTCTTTTCAGCGAAGGGAAGGTCCCGGGAGGACCGCAGGCGAAGACGAAATTGAAATCGGACCGTCGGAGTGCATCCGGTGGTCCGCGGAAGGTGCTGCCGGCGCGCCCCGGCGCGCTGCCATCAGGAGCCGCCGCAGCGGAGGTGGGATCCCACGGCCACGCGGGATCCGGTGGAGGGGAGACGCGGCGATCCGCCGCGTCGCTGGCAGAGGAGCGGCCCCCACGTGGGGGCCACAATTTCCAAACAGGGGGGGGGCAGCGCGCCCCCTGTTTCTTCCGCTCGGCCGTTTCGGCCGAGCCGCTTGGTCCGTGGGTTCCACGCCAGCCGGTCCAGTCCGGGTCGTGCCCTTTTGGGCCGGACCCGGTCCCGGGTCGGGTCGACCCGGTTCGGGCCGACCAAGGGGGTCTCGGGCCAGGTCGGACCGGGCCCGAACCCCCTATTTTCGGGCAGTTTCCGTTCGAATGCCCATATATTGGGCCAAAGACCTCCGATCGACGCATCGTCAGTTGCAATGCGATACTTGGATTGATACGGCCGTTTCGGTATATTACACTCAGGGTTTTGGAGAACTTTGGGTATGGCCAGGTCGGTTCGAACACGAAACAAACCGGGCCCTCGAAGGGGAAACGCTTACATCTCGAGCTCCGGACGTCCGATTGAAGTGCCGTCGACTTTGTTGGATTCCTATTGATGAGACGGAAATTTTGGAATACTTCGCCCGTGGTTTGGATGCAGGTGGATAGTGGCCGGGTTGGATTGTACCCGAAATCCATCTGGGTCCCTAGAACGAAAAAACCGATAACTTTCAGACCGGACGTCCGTTTGACGAACCGTCAGCGACGTTGGTGATTGCGTGGAGAAACGGTACCTATGAGCATAACCTATGAGAGTTCGGGGTATAGTTTATATACGGACGGGTTGGTTCGCTCACGAAACCAACCGGGCCCCTGGGACGAAAAGGCTAATAACTCACATACCTGGCATCCGATTGATTCTCCATCTGTTGTGTTGAGACCCCTATGACGATGCGGTCCTTTGAGATACGTCTTCATGGGACTTTGTGATACTTTTAGTATCGACAAGTAGATCGTGGAGCAGACCCTCCCGGAGACGAGCGTGCGGAGTACGAAGACCGTGTAGCCGGCTGAGACCTGACGACTGCTTGAGCGACTCGACTTGGAGTGAGTCGACTAGCCCAGTGGATGGAGCACTACTTTTTTTTGGGTGAAGACCCATTGTGGATGGAGCACTACTGATTTTAGGTGCAGACCCGCAGTACTCGTCCGAAGAGTACCTCTGCAGGCTACTAGGGGGTGTGCACTACTGTGTTTGGGTGGAAGACCCCGGCGGGAAGCACTACTGTGTTTGGGTGGCTGACCTGCGATACTCGACAGGAGGAGTACCTCAGCAGTCTTAGGTTAGTGAGTAGTACCACAGAGTCGTGACATGACCACTGTACACTCCAGAGACAGGACTCTTCAGCCGTCACGGTTTCGATAATGAAAATCCTGGTTTGAGATGAGTCTATGACCTTTGTGTTTACCTCATGATTGAGATGGGTCACTTGATAACTTAGGTATATGTATGGGCATATACCTGGGTGGTGGTTATCCGTTGATTTCATAACCTTTGTGTTTCCTCATGATTGAGATGAGTTACTTGATAACTTAGGTATAAGTATGGGATTATACCTAAGTAAAGGTTATCTGTTGAGATCTTTCTTTGTGATTATCCTTGTTGGATTTGGTGAGACCTTGAGGGTCTCGGGGTCCCTACTGAGTATCGTATACTCACCCCTGCACGGGCTATGCCCGCACCTCGTTGTGTTGGTTGTAGATGACAGGCAGTACTGACAGAGGCCAAGTGTTCGAGGACTGGACGGTACCCGGAGGTGGACCACACGAAGAGTCAGTATCCGGAGGTGGAATTCACGGTGAGACGACACTCGGAGGAGGTTGACGGGTGAGAGCATTGTGGAGGATATCTGTACCTACCCTTCAGGTAGGATCCGTGGTGGACGATCCAGGAGCAGCTTCCTTTCTACCAGTTGTTTGTCTTTTTCTGTTGTACTTTTATTCAGTTGTAGCTGTACATTCAGTTGAGTTTGTATTCTGGATCATTTACCTTTCAGCACTTTCTTTTGTACTTAGTTTTTTTCTTCCTCTTGTACTCTGTGGTGTTTTGTTTACTTTTATAAAGGCAATGCCTTCCCAGTTATCGGGATTTACGCCTTGGGTGCTAGTCGCCAGCCCCTGGCCTATGGAAGGCGGGCTTGGGGTAGTCACGGCACGGGCCCCGAGGATGGGTCGTGACAAATTGGTATCAAAGGAGTCGGTTCTACCGCAGAACTTATAACTATGATATTTTTTCTTTTTGTGAAGAAATAGTGTTAAGGTACCGAGTGTGGTTTTCTGTCCAGGGAGTCCAGTGTTGGTGCGGGTGGACGACATATCCATACACCAGGACCCTGACAACTAATTTCCGACTTTGTGCATGAAAACACTGATTGCGTGTGAGTTTTCAAAAGTTTTCCCCATTAAAACAGCTCAAACTAGGTTATCTCACCAGGTATAAATCGTTTGACCGTGTCACGTATGTTCCTTTCAGGATGCCTTTCCATGGACGATCAGCTAGAGCCACGAGAGATGTATGTACTGATAGCCTGCCGAGTGACGAGGCTTCGGTACAGGGCCCTCTTGCAATTGAGGCACCAGCGGAGGCAGCAGCGGTACTACCACCCATTGGGCCACCGATGCCACCAGCCCCAGCAGCAGAGAGTGCACGTCACTTGAGCGCACTGCACGAGTTCCAACGCTAGAGGCCACCTAGGTTCATGGGAGAGATGGACCCGCAGGTGGCTGAGGATTGGCTGGAGGCTGTGGTGGGAGTTTTCAGGATAGTGGGTACACCAGTAGACTTCATGGTGATATTTTCTGCCAGCCGTCTTCAGGCAGCATCAGGCAGTTGGTGGATCCACTTGTTCCAATTTTTCAACGGGATGACCTTCACAAGGGAATACTTCGAGACCTTTTTCAGGGTGGAGTTTGTGCCAGTAGCTCTATACCCCGAACGTGTACAGGAGCTGCTACCTTTGTCGCAGGATTTTCGATCAGTAGTCGAGTCATCTGTGGGCAGTAAATAGATGATGCGGAGGTCCAAGAGGACCAGAGCCAGCCGTACAAGGAGTAGGAAGTGTTATGAATGCGGAAGGAGGGGTCACCTGGCACGTGACTGTCCGACCCCCCCACACAGTTGATCCGTAATCTTTAGAGGAGCCACCGAGGCAGAAGCAGCGACGGGTTCTTGAGCAACAACCGAGCAGTGGACAAGGCAGTAGAGCTCCGAGAGCAGGTGGACAAGAGCAGAACTAGTGGATACGTCCCTTGTACTTCTAGTTCAATGTTGCTGTTGTATTCGTGTCTTTGTACTATGAGCTGAAATAATAAAAAGACACTTATCCTTGTGATGTTTGCTTTCATGTCCTTTTGTTTGGTTGATACTGAGGGGCCCCGGTTAAAACTGTTGACTTAACCCTCACTTTCGATATTTCTACTAGAGGAGACCCAGTGACCTCACACTGATGCCGACAGTGTGACTCGACCCTTGGAGGCGAGAGTGAAAGTTGGATCTCTTGGTAGTAACGTCGAGGCCTTACGACGTCATCCATGGCATGAATACATCATTCATGTTAGGATTGACTATATTAGGAAATGGACATGGTTCATCCAGGGGATGAGACTGAGTTTCTCTTTTCGGCAAAGGAGAAATCTTAGCAGCTCTTACAGATCATAGGCAAAGAAGGTGCAGATCATCCAGGAGCAGATGAAGACTGCACAGTGCTGTAGAAACAGGAAACTGGTTCCAGTCTCAGAGACTTGGGTGTACGAATGTTTCAAATGGAGGAAATGTTAAGGACAGACAAATCTGCAGAGCAGAAGACATGGAGGTAGAGCTAGGAGAGCATCTTGAGGTGGTGTACAGTTTAACATGCTACAACCACCCTCCTTAGTTGTCCCCGCCAGGCTCAGGGAGCTAGAGGGTAGGGGAAGAGTACAGCTGCATGTAGTCAATAAGTGTGACCCAATGGCTCTAAAAATGATTCAAGGGATAGTCTGTGTCCACTACTAGCTGTCGTAGTAACAGACGTCAATATGAATCATTCCTTCCTTCCAAAAATCTTGTCTCAGACCTAGATTTTCCAGTAATCCTTAGAATTGACCCTCACGTCTGGAGATACCTTGGGAGAAGACTCAATAATCACACGTACACTGACAGTGTGGTCAGACCCTCGAGGCGAGAGTTTCGGTTGAAATATCTTGGTGGCAGTGTCGAGGCCTTACGACGTTGGTTTGAGTATGGACTGGGCAATCACAGTTCATACACAAATTGAATGTATTAGGAAAAAAGGTTGTGGTTTAACTATGACGTTGGGATGGGTTTTCCTCAGTTGGTGAAAAGGAAACCCCAGGAAACACCGGATAAACTCATGCATAGGAGGGTGCGGCCGATCAATCTTGAGTCGGTCAACCTTACCCTCGTGGCAGCAGGAGTTTTGAGGTTCAGTTCTAGGTCCTCAGTAGGGTAGGCGAGGTGTTTTACCGCTTGAACCATCTACATCAGTTAAACCAGGTGTACGATGACTTCCATGTATCGCAACTGAGGAGATACGAGCATAACCCTTCGCACATCATCGACCTCAGGGAGTTGGACATCGATGACATGGCGACATGCACAGAGGTTCCAGAGAGGATCGAGGATCGACAGGAGCGGGTCCTACGAGGACGGTCATTTCCTCTTGGGCGCTTCCATTGGCAGTACGAGAACCTCCAGATGAGAACATGGGAGCGGAAGGCTCAGATACGTGATCAGTACCGCTTTTGTATCCCTAGATTGTGTTAAAGCTTTACGAGGACGTAAATCCCTGAGGTGGGAGTAATGTAAAGACCCGTAAAATTTAAAGGAAATTTTTTCTTAATTTTTTTTGGGATTTTACAAGAACGTAGTTTCTGATGGCACCTGATTCTGAGGCCCGGTGTGCCCGGAATCATTTTCCGAAGTTTGGCTCGGGTACGTTCAGTGAACGAACGAGCGGGTTTTTTATAACTTTTGAACCGGTGCTCAGAATTGAAATATGAGGGCACTGATGAACTCGTAGCGCCAGTTTTTGCTTAAGAAGACCCTTTCTTGAGTTGCGTTTGTTCGGGTTGAGTTTTACTTAATTGGGTTAACTAATGAATAAAATAAAATACTATGCAACATATTTTTTTTTATTCAAGGAAGTGTTAACCTAAGATAAAGTGGTTGAGTGGGACCCACATCCTAACTAATCCACTAGTTAAGATATTAGTGGGGTGGGGCCCACACAATCCCCACCCTTTCAACTTCTTCAACCCCCCTTTTAATTAAGGTAACGCACCCGCACCCCCCTTTTTAAAATAAAGTCAACTCATGCATTTAATTAAATATTAAACGCCTCTTTTAATTGAGCAGCTTAAACTTTGCAATTAATTCAGTTAATTTTTTATTCGTTTTTGACCTTTCAAGAGCTTTGGCATGAGTAATAAAATAAGACAAAATATTATTTTATTGGTGGTTAGCTTGTTGAGAGAGGGCTTGGGAGAATTACTCGAAGCCTTTAACCTTTTTCTTCCTCGATGAAGAACATGAAGAACGCGAAGAACGCTGACCTCCGATGAAGGTCGAAAAGAACGCCGGATCCTCGGAGATCGACGACGCGACACCGACAAATCTTTTATCCATGACGCGATGATCCTCCTTCCACGACGCCTTCTTCAGTGACGTGCAATCCCGCGACGAACCTTTGATCAACTTTTCCTCGAGGTAGTTGAGTTATATTCTTTTTGTTTGTGATTACCTTCATCGATGATTGTCATCTTATTTGAGCCGCCTGATATCTCAATAACGGGAGGAGGTCGGACCGCACGAACACGGCCGACCCTCCTCCCCCCTTGGTTGTTTGATTTTGTTGTGGCACATGTAAGGTGGCGCGGTGCCGTTGCACCGCGCAGAGGCTATGAAATTGGGCGTAGAAGTGCAGCGCCGTCGCGCCGTGCCGTTCAAGTCGAACAAAGCCGCGACGCCGTCGTGCCGTGCCAGAAAACCACGAAGAGACGCGATTTGTTTATTTGGTGTGCGGATCGACGAGCCATGGTAGAACGGACCGCATGGGCTATTTGAAGTCTTTGCAGTGAAGGGCAGGTCCTTGGAGGACTGCAGGCGAAGACAGAATTGAAATCGGACCACCGGAGCGCGTCCGGTGGTCCGCGGAAGGTGCTGCCGGCACACCACACTGGCACGGCAGCCGACACCGGCCGACCGCCCGGAGGCGGCGGCGCCCCGGCCCGCCGTTGGCCGGAGCTGCCACGGCGGAGGTGGGATCCCGCGGCCATGCGGGATCCGGTGGAGGGGAGAATCGGCGATCCTCCGCGTCGCTGGCAGAGGAGCGGGCCCCACGTGGGGGCCGTGGTTTCCAAACAGGGGGGGGGGGGCAGCGCGCCCCCTGTTTCTTCCGCTCGGCCGTTTCGCCCGAGCCGCTTGGTCCGCGGGCGCCGCGCCGCGCCAGCGCTAGGCCGGGCTGCGCCCAGGCCGGGCCGGACCTGGACCCGGGTCGGATCGACCCAGTTCGGGCTGACCCAGGGGGTCTCGGGCCGGGTCGGATCGGGCCCGAACCCCCTATTTTCGGGCAGTTTCTGTTCGAATGCCCATATCTTGGGCCACGGACCTCCGATCGACGCACCGTCAGTTGCGATGCAATCATTGGATCGAGACGGTCGTTTCGGTATATTAGACTCAGGGTTTTGGAGAATGTTGGGTATGACTGGGTTGGTTCTAACACGAAACCAACCGGGCTCTCGGAGCGGAAACACTTATATCTCGAGCTCCGGATGTCCGATTGAAGTTCCGTCGACTTTGTTGGATTACTATTAATGAGACGGAACTTTTGGAATACTTCTCCCGTGGTTTGGACGTAGTTGGATAGTGGCTGGGTTGGATTGTACCCAAAATCCAACCGGGCCCCTAGAACGGAAAAGCTGATAACTTTCAGACCGGACGTCCGTTTGACGAACCGTCAGCGGCGTTGGTGATCGCATGGAGAAAAGGTCCCTATGAGCATACCCTATGAGCGTTCGGGGTACAGTTGAGATATGGCTGGGTTGGTTCGCTCACGAAACCAACCGGGCCCCTTGGACGAAAAGGCTAATAACTCACAGACCGAGCATCCGATTGACGCACCATATGTTGTGTTGAGAACCCTATGACGAGGAGGTCCTTTCAGAAAATTCTTCATGGTACTTTGTGATATTTGGAGTATCGACCAGTAGCTCGTGGAGCGGACCCTCCCGGAGACGAGCATGCGGAGTACGGAGACCGTGTAGCCGGCTGAGACCTGATGACTGCTTGACCGACTCGACTTGGAGTGAGTCGACTAGCCCGGTGGATGAAGCACTACTTTGTTTGGGTGAAGAACCATGGCGGACGGAGCACTACTGAGTTTAGGTGAAGACCCGCGGTACTCGTCCATAGAGTACCTCTGCAGGCTATTAGGGGGTGTGCACTACTGTGTTTGGGTGGCAGACCCCGGTGGGAAGCATTACTATGTTTGGGTGGCTGACCCGCAGTACTCGACATGAGGAGTTCCTCAGCAGTCTTAGGTTAGTGAGCAGTACCTCGGAGTCGTGATAGGACCACTGTACACTCCAGAGACGGGGCTCTTCAGCAGTTATGGTTTTGATAATGAAAATCCTGGTTTGAGCTAAGTCTATAACCTTTGTGCTTACCTCATGATTGAGATGGGTAACTTGATAACTTAGATATATGTATGGTCATATACCTGGGTGGTGGTTATCCGTTTATTTCATAACCTTTTTGTTTCCTCATGATTGAGATGGGTTACTTTATAACTTAGGTATAAGTATGGGCTTATACCTAAGTAAAGGTTATATGTTGAGATCCTTCTTTGTGATTATCCTTGTTGGATTTGGTGAGACCTTGAGGGTCTCGGGGTCCCTAATGAGTATCATATAATCACCCTGAATGGGCTATGCCCGCACCTCGTTGTGTTGGTTGCAGATGACGGGCAGCGCTGACAGAGGCCGAGTGTTCGAGGACTGGACGGTACCCAGAGGTGGACCACATGACGAGTCAGTATCCGGAGGTGGACTTCAAGGCGAGACGACACTCGAAGGAGGTTGACGGGCGAGAGCGTTGTGGAGGCTATCTGTACCTACCCTTCAGGTAGGATCCGTGGTGGACAATCCTGGAGCTGCTTCCTTTCTACTAGCTGTTTGTCTTTTTCTGTTGTAATTTCGTTCAATTGTAGCTGTACTTTCAGTTGGGTTTGTATTCTGTCCCATTTACATTTCAACACTTTCTTTTGTACTTAGTGTTTTTCTTCCTCTTGTACTCTGTGGTGTTTTGTTTACTTTTATAAAGGCAATGCCTTCCCAGTTATCGGGATTTATGCCTTGGGTGCTAGTCGCCATCCCCTGGCCTATGGAAGGTGGGATTGGGGTAGTCACGACATGGGCCCCGAGGATGGGTCGTGACACCCTCTATATTCCTATAATAAATAATTCATTTGGGTGATTTAATTCATGGTACCAATCGATCAAATTCATGAATTTACTTTACGTGATACCATTTAGAAATATTAAGAAACAAAATTTCCTTTAATGGGTACTATATGATAGTTGATTGATTTATTTGTAGTGGAAAACATATTTATGTATGATTGATGGGTGGGGTACTATATCATACTCGAAATCAGTATCCATTTTTCTATATCTCATATGATAATGGAGAATAAAAAACCTTTGAATTTTCCACTTCTTAAATGGTGGAAACATAGGGATTTCTTCCAAATATAAACTCTGGGAATGATTTGGTTTGATCAAAATATAGGCTTTTCCTATGATTATGTTTTCCCATAATTACTTTCTATTAAATGTTTCCCTGAAATTTAATGTCAATATATCATATTAAATGTATTGTTCTACATAGATCATTTTTATTATATCACACTTTTATTCCATGGTATAAGTTTCTTAATTTGAGATTACATGTAATATAATATAGACATATGGAAAATTATTATTATTATATATTTTATAATAATATATTTCTTATATGATCATTTTTTCTCATATTCGTATGACCCAACACATGATGATATTTGGATGTGCATTCCAATAATCATATTTTCGGGTCACCACTAACTTATGTTTCTATTCAATTGATTATGAAGAAGAGTATGATATATGAGAATTATATACTGGATTAATGAATAGTTTAGTTATATAGAAATGTTATTATGTATTTAAAAATATTATTCCTATGTATATGAATCTCATATAATAGAAACATTTTGTTCTTTGGATTTTGAGATTTTTTGGTAAATTTATTGTAAAATATAAGAAATTATTTCAATATAATGATATGTTTTACAGAATCCCATGCTAATCATACACATTTATTTAATTATTTTTCATAAACAATTGATCCATCTCTTAAATAGTCACATAATATAGAGAACCAAATGACTATTATCATAGAGTGTTAGCTATATAAGTATTACATAAAATTATTTCTCTATAATAAAACCACACAAGACTCTGATATAGACTTATCATAATTCAGAATAATTATTATAACATGGTATGTAGAAAAAAATAAATAGTTGAGATCAAATTCTCAATAATAGAAAATATAACAATAAAAATTTAATATCATTAATGACCAGAATAGACAAATATGGGTTTAATGAAAATACGTAAGATAATTCATACCCAACAAATCATAGATTATAACTCATGGAATAAGTGTTGGTATATTAGAAGAAATAAATCAAAAGTTTGTGATAACATGATTAAATAAATATGATCCATGATAACATAACATAGTTATGATCATAAGTGTTAGGCTGTGAAATATTTCAATGTGGCCAATATAAAGGCATAAATGTCAAAATTCCACGGTACCCATAATGATTTTTTTCATATAAAAGGATTGGGATAAACACCAAGGATTCATCATTCTCTTTGGATAATCCACCTTTATACCTTTATCGTTATGGTAGAAACTCATGTGTATCCATTAGGTTTTAGATAAATTATCATATATACCTTTTGGATTGGGATAAATTCTCTCATTTACCCATTGGATTTATATAAATTCTTCCGTAGAACCATTGATAGATCGATAGATATAAAAATTATTAATTCATTGGAAGAATATATAAGACCCATCTCATTAATAATCCATTCATATAGTTTAATTCGTAAAAAATCATTACACACACCAAATAATAACCATTGAAATAAAAAAGGGATTAAAAGCATTATATGACAGTATTATCAATGATGGCCTTACGAATGTAAATGGTAGATACCCAAAATTCAATAACCAAAAATGATTTTTCCATTAGAATGTTTAGTGGGTACTTTGTGAAAAAAACTTCCATTGAAATCAAAATGGTGATGATAATGAGAAATGGATGTCAAATAATTAAAGAATTATAATAAATAGTTTTAGACTTCAAATTAAATGGTGAAATTATGCATCGTATTAGAATAATTTTTAAAAAAATTTGAAGTGACAAAATTTTAAAACCTTAGTTTCCAAAATTAAAAGTAAATTATGGAATCTTTAAAATTATATCAATATTTTAAAAAAATTACGTGATAACAATTTGAAAAAATTTACTTTAATAAATATTTAAAAAATAATCCATGAAAAGAACATAAAGTCTTCAAAATAGTGATATTATATTTTTAGATAACATTTATTTATTATAAAGAAATTAAAAAATAGATCCTTGAAATTAAATAGTGGTCAAAAATTAAATTTTAATAGGAAAATAAAACCATTGATTTAGAAATTGTTGAAAACCATTTCAATAATTTGAAATTCCTTGATTGAAAATTCATATAGTAAAAGAACTTGTAAAACATCCATTTTTAAAGAGGAGAGAGTAAATATGGATTTCACATTGGTAAAGACATATTTTGGATTATATTTAATAAATGAAAAACAAGTTTTTAAATAATGAACATGTAAATGGCCGAAATCCATATTTATAGGAGATGAAACATATTATAATTTTAATTCAATTTTATGATAATTAAATTCATTGATTATGAATATTTTAGTTTAAATAACCATTTATTCATGATATAAACGTATAGAAATTTTAAAAAATAGAACAAAAATGATTTATTTATTATAGAATAATGATGCTTAAGGAATAATATTTAAAATCAAAGAAATGAAATTTAATTAAACCAACTCCCTTATGGATGTCCTAATGGACAAATGAATTGAAATTTAGAAAGGATTTGTATGGAAGAAATTTAAATCACTATAATAAATATAAATTACCTATTAATATAATACAATGTTATGAATGTACCCAATTAATAACAAATAATTTTTAGTTGAACATTCATAACTCAATGCAGGTGAATTGTGTTTTGAAAAACACTTATGAAAAAAGTATCATAATAATATAAGTTTTAGCAAGATATTAAAATTGTTTATAATGAAATAATATATATTAATTATAATATAAGGAAATAGAGTAGTGAATTCTCCATATTAAATAAATTATGCTGTGTAATATCAATCTTGTCTCATGGATTTGAGAATGAGACAAATTAACATTTATGAGATTATAACCTTTTAAATCAAACCCCATTGAATTATATGATTCGAAATAAAATATTATATAACCAAAATAATGATAGGATCACAATAAAATATAATAAATGTGACATTATATATTCTATTCTATAAAAAACATTTTCTATGATAAGAATTATTTTTCAGGATATTAAACATGAGACAAAAAAACCCTTACCTTGAATTACCTCTTTGACCATAACTCTCTAACCAACTATATAATAGAAATAACCATATTAATCCCCTACATAAATTGTTTTATCATATACAACAATTTTTAAAATAATTTTATAATTATTTATAAAATTTATATAATTTAGCTATTTTATATTTTCAATATCGGGTGGGAGTAATATTGATCATTATGATCTAGTTTAGAAATAACAGTGATGTTGTTAATTATTATTCAAAATTAAATCTTTAAAATATAATAAAAAGTACTGGAATTTATTTATTATTTTTATTTATAATGTTATAAATTTATTCAATGGGATATTTGTTATGATTATTAATGATGTATTTGGAAATGTGCAAGTTTCTACGATTCTTAACGATGGAAGGGTGTTTTTAAAAATTAGAAGTTAAATATCTATAATATTATTATAGAATAAAAATAATATTAATTGAATTTTTATATCATATAATAAATTAAATGAAATTAATAAATTGACACATTATATAAATATATATCACTATTAACGTTGATGGTAAAACAAATAGAAAAAAGAACATACCATAATTAATCGATGAATATAAAGTGAATTAGTTGTAATATCATTATAATAGAATAATAATGATATAATTTATTTTTTATACGTATTTTATATACTTATTTTAAATAATTATATTAATAAGATAACCTCTATGAATTAATTTCATAATAGGAATAAAATATTTTTTCCCTTTGAACCCTCTTTTGGATGATAAAACTTACTACGATTTTTTATTGACCATATTAATAATATGTTGTCAAATTTGTCTTTAGACCAAATTCATATTAATTAAATTCATATTTATCAATTAAATCCATTTTAAATACCATCCATGTTAGGAGTTGATTTAAATAATAAGGGAAACTGATCATTCAATGGAGGTGGTTGTCAAGAAATACACATGGATAATAATTTCAATTTTCATAGAGTGAGAATATGGGTAATATTTATTTTTGTTTAATAATATAAAATATTTAAAAACTATGATTATTTTATATTAAATTCCATATTAATTCCATATGTTTATGTTATTGAACATAAATAAATCATGTGGCATTGTGGTGGTGGTAGTCTGGACAATGCATGAATGACTGTTTCACATTCCTTTGTAGAAAATGGAATGATGGTTAATGCATGTAACAAAATTTTAATAACATAAAAATATATTAATGATATTTGTATTTTAATTTTATTTCTTTTTAATGGATGTTTTTTTAGAATAATAGCATTTAATGAAAAATAAGTTAGAATGGAGTAGCTAGAAGTTTGTACCTCGCTTACTGGATTATATCCTTTAAAAATGGTGTATTTTTGGAGGGATGGTCCTTTTAGAATATAAGAACCTATTAAACGTTTATAATATTGTTTTATAGTGTATTGGACAGTTTTTGGATGAACTAATTTTTTTTGTGTGAGGGGAAGTGAGGAGAGGAGTTATCATTTCAAAAGTCAAAAGGGATTACATTTTTGTTGGTACCCAATTTTTATTAATATTCGGAAGCCCCTCTTATGGAAAGTGGATACAAATTTGAGAAATAATTGAATGGATAATTTATATGTTATATCAAGGCCTAAAAATAGATTTCCCAAAAATATTTATATCATGTTTGAAGTCATTAATTCCTATATATTTTAGCCTTACCATTTTAACTTTTTTAATGGTAACTAGGTTTTATCAAAAATAAATGATCACTTATACATAAAATTTAAATGTAATTTTTTATACAAATTGGACCCAAAGATTCCAAATTTAAATTCCATTTTATTATAAAACTTCATTAAAAGTGAAAAAATACTTAAAACTAAGATTTTATAATGTGTTAAGCACAATATTTTTTATAAATATAATGTGGGTTGTAAATGTCAAATATGGACTAATAAATTAAAAACAATATTTTTTAAAATATATAATTATTTTTAAAATAAAGAATTTGTTTAAAAAAAGTATTCATGCATTTAAAATTCATACTGTTATACAAATAATATTATAGAAATCATGTTATTTGTAAGAACAATAATTTCCATTATTCTCCAAAAAATAATGCTTACTTAAAATTATGAAAAATATTATCAATCCAATTATTCCATGATAAATTTAAAAATGGAAGTAATTATTTTAAAATTCAAATTCTAAAATTTATAAATAATATATTAAATGAAAATTCAACCAACATATACAAACTGATTTTAATAAAAAATGAACCTTTTAATAATCATATGTTTTAAAAAATATTTCATATTGATTTAAAAATAATTGAATATTTATATATTAGATTATAAATATAAATATAACTTATTAATTTTTTTTTAAATATTGATCAATTTAATTTATTAAAATACAATACCTTATCTTTTAAATGGTTATTATAAAATAATAATTTTAAATATATTAACAAATTAAAATGGTAACATTTAATTATATTAAGTGATTATTATATTTTTACATAGCCTCTCATCATTAATTTTAGTATGTTGTTTCAATAGTTTGGTGTTGTGTGTGGCACCAGACATTGAAGATAAAAATTTTATAATGACCCATAATATCTTGTTATTTTAATCTACCTCCTACAAATAAATTATCTACTCATATAGTTAATTATAACATTCTAGTGAATGTGGGACTAGATATTAATAAAATTTTAATTATTAAAGATATAAATTTGAATATAACATCTACCTTACTCCCATAGGTTATATCAAGTTACATATATTTACTCAAAAAAATTTTAATCATTCATACCATAATATACTCCTATATATATATACCATAGTCATATATTCCCAATAACATACCATTACCCAAACCATTTGAATATTAAAGTCATTATACCACAATAAAATCATATATTTCTCTAAATTGAAAATGTTACCTTCCACCAGTAGTTAAAAATGTACCACACCAGTCATTATATTTCATGACCCCTATAATGATATGAACTTCACCCAATACATAATGGATTACCTTTTAATTAAATAAATAATAATCTCTAAGGATATAAATATTATCTAACTCACGTTCATTATAATTCAATTAATCCATTGTTATCAAATCATCAGACATATATAAAACCAATGAGTTATCCATACCAAAATCATGCATTCTTTAATAGTTATCCCAAAAGCATAACATTGTTATAAAACCAGATTTCAAGTTCATTGAAATCATTTAGTATATGTTTCAAAAGAAATAATTGAGAACTAATAATTAATAACCCACATATATTTCACATAATCATCATAACATATATAATATTCATGAATATCATTGATAAATATATGCGAATAATGAAAATACATAATAGTATAAAAATTTATTCTTTACTATGATATAAACCTTAATACCTTTGGTAATACTATTAAACAAACCTTTTCCATCATAACATGTTTATATGAGGATTCTCAATGATTTCAGTTCACTTTTTTATTTGGTTATAAAGAATATTGATGTCCAGCTACATACCTATCTTAGCAAATTTTATTTTGTATCTAATTAAAAAAAACACTCAGTGCTCACTAGTTATTAATAATATTTGAGTAAATTATTATATAAATATTTAAACAAAATAATAAGATGTATTCTCTAGGTACACATTCATTTTACCCATTGATACTTCTAGTTAAACATATAACTCATACAGTTTAATGTATGTATTATCTGGTCATATTTTTAATTTGACATTCAAATTTCCATAATGATGTGAGGAAATAATTTTGGTTGATAAAGAGAAAGTGTTAAAAAAATACCCTATGTGTTTATTTTAGGTTGAATGTGTAGTCTTATGCACACTCCTCATTTAATAAACATAAGATTGAGTTGATAAATTAATAACCTTTTTCAGGGTGATTACCCCTAGGTGTATCCTTTCTAAAAACAAAATTCACTTTATACAACCCATAATGGTATGTAATTAATAGTTAAACCACACATTCTCCTCATTAAACTTTTTTAGACCTATTACCCTATACATAGAAATATTTATAGGGGTTTTAATAATGTTCTATAATCATAATACCCAAAAAGAACTAAAGAAATACTATAAAATAACTAAACCCCCATTTGATTAAAAATATAACAACCTAAGATAGAAATAAAATTTTATTACAATATTTTTAAATATTAATCAATCAATCTCATAATTGGTCACAAAAATGGACATTTGAAGGAATATGGACTTTGTGTATGATCTACATAAGCATAACATAGAACATTTATTCATAAGATAACCGCAATGGACCTCTTTATAAAATTATTATAAGTTATATTCATTATAATAAACATAGAAGTATAATAATAAGAAAGGGATGATATCAAATGATCTAAAAGGGAAAACTTATGTTATAAAAAAATATAAAAATTCAACGTAATATGAACATAGGGGTATAATCAATAACCATATTAAAATTCATACGTAAAAAGCAGAGAGGGTAAAAAAATTTATAATGCTTTTAATATAAAAATCCATTAATAAAAAAATATAGAATCATTAATCAATAAATATGAGTTATGATAGTATACCATAGTGAGAATTACAAGTATAAAACTGTGAAATCATTCAATTATGGCATCAACATAAGTGTGAAAATCATATTTCATTGCTACACAACATGAAATTCCTCACATATTAGTGTTGGTTTAAACACTACTATAGCATTATAGGCTTGGTAAAATCTTCACATGTACCTTTTTTCTTGTGAAAAATCCTCCCATGCACCCCTTTGGCTTGTGATAAATCCTTTTATATACCCTTTATTTTAGGATAACATATCATATGAACCCTTTTAATGTTCATGAGATATAGACATTACTAATTTATTAGATGGGGATCTAAGATCCCAACATATAATCATCCATACATATGGTTCCACATGAAAAAATTTCATAATAAAAATAAAATAGAACCATGGAAATAAAAATAGATTTCTTAAAATTTAAAGATCATATCACCAAAATTGACATCAATAATGTAAATGATAGAAACCCAAATTTCAATCACATATTAAAATTATTTCGAATGAACTATTTTTTTGTGTATCATTAAAACTATTTACATTTAAATAAGACTGTTAATGATAAATTTTAAAATGGAAGGGAAATCAATAAAATGTTTTTATTAATAAAATTATAATTATTTTAGTAGATGAATTTATAGATAACATTAAAATGTAATTTATGAAAAGGTGAAGTGAATGTTTTTAAAACTAATTACATTTTAATTTCATAATAATAAAAGGAACAATGAAAATGATATAAAAATTTCGAAATGGGATGTGTAATAATTTTGATAACATTTACATAAATTGGAATGTTTAAAAATTGGAATTAAAAAAATACATAGTGTTTTAAAAATGGTTTTTTGAAAAATTAAAAATAATTCAATTTTTTAGAAAAAAATTAACCAAAATATAACTAAAATTACATAATGGTTATCAACAATAAATGTTTAATGTGATAATGAAATATTGATTTTGAAAGGGTGGAAATTTTTTTTATTTTTTTTATATTTCATTGTTTAAAAAACATATTTTATAAGAGGTAAAAAAATTAACATTTTGAAATCGGAGATGGTAAATATATAGGTAACACGTGTTAAAACATAGTTAGGTTACAAATTAATAATATAATTTTTTTTGGTAATAAAGAACATGGAAATTGAGGGATGTAATCTTTAAAATAGATTTAGGTTTTTTCTTCAATAAGATCCTCATTTATAAAACTGAAATTATTTGATGAAGAATAGTTAAGTTAAAAACACAATTTTAAATAAATATAAAAGTGTAAATATCTTGTGAAATAAGATATAATAATATTTTCCAGTCATAAAATAATAAATATCTTTGTATAACATTGTAATTCAATAAAATGAAATTTCAGTTAACAAAAACCATTATAGAAGACATAATTTATAATGAATGTGACATTTATAAATTGGTTGTGTAGTAGAAATTTGGCGCCCATATAAAAAATTATATAACAAAAAATAAAAAAATTACAAAATTCCCAACATAAATAAAACTATTTCAAGAATAAAAATTATTTCTCAAATAATGAGATTTGAGTTTCAAATAAAACATATCGTAATTGTAACATAAGAATAAGAGTATCACCATGAAATATAAATTCATGTATCATTGTATAAGAGTTATTAATTATAATTTAATGCAATATTTTAGTGAATACAATATATAAAATTTAGTCGAGTTAATAATATCAAACATGCCTCTCGGATTTCATAGTAAGACAATGAAAACATCACATAATTGGGTAATTTCATATCAAAACCACATGAATATTATGATTTTAAATAAATCATTCAATAAAAAATATAGTGAGTAGATAAGAATAAAATACACTATAGGTTATATTACATACACCATTCAAAATAAAATATAGTCTATAATGAGAAACACGCCTCAAGAAACTAAATTTGATATATGAAACCCTTAGATTTAATTCTTTTTTAGTTGATCACACTCAAAAATAATTTATAAGAATGAGAAAAATATTAATCATCTATATAAAAACCTTATTCATTTAAATAATATTTTATAAACATACTATAAAACTGTTCTTGAAATGAATATTAGTTAGTAATTATCTATTTTAAATATCAGGTGTGAGTATTCTTATTTATTTTGATAAAGTTTCACAATAACAGTGATTTTATTCATTATTCTAAAAAATTCCAAAATTAGGATATCATAAAATGGTAATAAAAAATGTTTATTATTTTTATTTATATTTCTATACATTTAATTTATGTTTTTTTGGTTACAGTCCTTTAATATTTGTTTAATGATGAGCGTGTTATAATGTTTTATAGGGATCGATGGTTTTTATCATAAATAATGGGTAAATTTTTTATAATAATTTTACAAAACTAAATAAAAATAATTACATATTTTATTTATCATATATTAAAATAATTATAATATCCATATTTATCCATGAAATAAATTTATATCATTTTTAAATTAGTCGGTTAAACCAATCTAATTAAGAACATACAATAATTAATTGATGATTATGAAGTGATGTAGTTTTTATATAATTATAACAAAAAAATAATGTAAATTTTTATTTTAAATTGATTATATATATATTAATTTTAAATAAGTATTAGTATAAGAAAACCTATATGATGTAATTATATAATATGACTATTTTATTTTTTTCTCTGAAAAGGATCTTTTGTTTGGTCGAGTATACTATCATTTCTTATTGACCATATGGTTAATATTTTGTAAAAATCTTCTTAATATGACCATAAAAAATCATAAAAAACATATTTATTAATTAAACAAATTATCATGAAAATCCATGTAAGGCAGTGATGAAACGTGAAATGGAAAATGATCATTCCATGGAGGCAGTAGTACAAACATACACATGTGTGATGATTTCATTTTCCATTGAATGTGAAAAAAGTAATATGTTTTTAAAATTAAGAGGATAAATTATTTAATAAATATCATAATATTATATTAAATGAACTATTATGAACTTCCATTTAATGTTTTCATGTTAAATTAAACACATATCTTCATTGAGGTGGTAGTCTTCACAACCTTAAAATAACAAATTCACATTCATTATTAGAGAAGGGAATGGTGGTTAATGATTTTAAAATCATTGTTACAATATAATGATGTAATAATGATATTTATGTTATCATTTTATGTTGGTGTAATGGAATTTTGGGAATAATTATTACATAGAAAGAAATATAAACAACAAATGATTGATTAGAAATTTATACCTCACATCATGGATTGTTTCTTTTACAAATGGTGTTAACCCTCTGATTGGTGGAATTTTGAGAAGACTTGAACCACTCAAAGTGTTGTAGGAATTTTTAGGATATTGTAGGATAAAATTGTGAATTATATATGTTGGTTTGGGTAAGAGGGAATGTAAGGAGGGGATATTCCTTTTTATAAGTGAAAGGTGATAATTTGTTTTGTAAATTCCAAATACTTTTTAATTATAAGATGTCACTATCATGGAATGTTTCCCCAAAATAATGAAATAAAAGAGAATAAAACTGATATGATCAATGAATTACTCAAACACAGTTTCGAAAACATGTTTAAAATATATTTTCATACATTTACTAATATATTTTTTCTTTACTTTTTCATTTTATATTTTAACCTAATAACTAATTTTTTCTTAAATATATTATCTTTATTATTAAAATAAAATGATCCCTTTTATATACTTTTGAACTAAAATTTCTAATTTTTAAATCCCTATTATTATATTATTTTATTAAATGGATAAAAAATTCGTTTTAATATACACAATGTATAATGTATTAAAAATAAAATCTTTGAATAATAAAACTTATGTTAAAAAATGTTAAATTTGAGTATATCAAATAAAACCGATATTAAAAAAATTAAAAATAAAATTATAGAATAAATATTTCTTTCCATATAAATTTTTCATGGATTTTTAATTCACAATTATATAAAAAAAATATCATAAAATTCATAATTTTTTAAAAAATATTAGTTTTCAATATTCACCTAAAAGCAGATATTTTTAGAAAAATGTAAAAAACATATTTTATTCTCATATATAATTGATAAATATTAAAATGATGTTAATTATTTAATATTAAAATTAAAAATAATATACATTATATTTCCAAAGAAAATAAAAAATATAATTTAAAAAAGTTATTTAAAAAATCCCTTTAAAACTCCAAGAGTTTTTTATTTTATTTCATATGAATTTATAAATAGTTTAATATTTCTCTATCAGTTTATAAATCCTAATATTACCAATTATAATAAAATTTTAACAATGCTCTATTATTTTTATTAAAATATAATAAACTAATTTTTTAAATGGTTCTGCAAGTGGAATCCTTTTAAAATTAGTAATCAAGGTTGAATAAAATATGTAAATATTTTAATTAATTTAAATTTTTTATATATACTAAGGATTATATTATTCATATAAATTTAATATGTATTGGTTTTCATTAGTGATTTTTTCTATTAGTTTTTTGTTTCATGTTACCCAAGTTGCTGAAAATAGTATATAAATGATCAAAATATTATCCGGATGTTACCTATTTAGCTTGGATCACCTCACTCTTAGTAATTCCCATTCACTATAGAGGTTCCCAAATTGTTATTATATCATAAACTAATCCACTTGTTGTATTTTTAACACTATAAAAATTGAATTATTTAACCTCTATTTACGCAGGGTTAATGAAGTATTTCATTGGAGTATCCTAAGAGTTTTCTGTCAATGAAACCGTAGAATCGATATCTAGGAAGATTGTAATGAATTGAAAAAAGGATATTTGTGACTTGATAAAAGCCTCATAAAGAACAAAGAGAATAATAACTATGTACTAGTTTAGTATAATATATTGTTTTCATCATGTTATATCTATTTATAGATTTTTAGTATATAGAACATATGATGAGAATAAATCCTTATTATGAAAATAGGAAGAGATATATGTTTTCTGATTCTATAATTATAATGTATAAAAATCCAAAATGTATGAAGAAAATTTAGTGGTTTAATCAACTAATAAAAATTTGGAAAATATTTCCAATATAGAGGTACCAATAAACTGATCTATTATAGCGATGAAAGAAATATTTTGTAAAATGATTTGTCATGACCCGTCCTCGGGGCCCGTTCCGTGACTACCCCAAGCCCGCCTTCCATAGGCCAGGGGCTGGCGACTAGCACCAAGGCGTAAATCCCGGTAAAGGGAAGGCATTGCCTTTGTAAAGTAAACAAGCACCACAGAGTAAACAGGCAGAAAAAGTAAACACTAAGTAAAAAATGGTACAATAGTAAGTGCGGAAAGTATGTGGGCCAGAATACAAACCCAAACTGAACGTAAAGTACAACTCAAAAGGGAAAACAACAACTGAAAAGTAAAGTCGCAACGTCGAGCTGTACACTGGAAGTCCCACCTGAAGGGTGGGTACAGATAGCCTCCACTCCTCCTCGGGTCTAGCTGACCGCTCCGAGTACGTCCCACCCAGTGGTCCACCTCCAGGTACCGTCCTGCTCCGCAAGCCTCCAACACGATCAATGCTGTCCGTTGTCGGCAACCAACACAACGTAGTGCGGGCATAGCCTATGCAGGGGTGAGTATAAGCTACTCAGTAGGGACCCAGAGACCCCCAAAGGTATCCCAGAATCCACAAAGGATAAACCACAAAGGAAAGATACAATCACGAAGTAACATCCAACACGACTTAGGTATATTCCCATACAGATACCTAAGTCATCAATTCTCGCTCGGCTCCAACATCCGAGCTCAAGTACAACCCAGTCCACACAAGAAAGCAAACATAAATCCACACAGGATAGCACAACACAATCCACAAAGGAAAGTAAACGTAAATCCACACAGGATAGCACAACACAATCCACACAGGAAAGTAAAACATGATTCAGCTCACACATGTATACTTCTTAAAATGACGATAGAGATGATCACTGATCCATCTAAGTCGTTGGACCCACAAAGGATCGATAGGTACTAACCCCCGTAATTACCCACAAAGGTTCTGACCCACAAAGGATCGATAGGTAACTAACCCCCGCAAAGACCCACACAGGATCGGGCCCACACAGGATCGGGCCCACACAGGACCTGTAGGCGCTGGCCCACACAGGACCGCTGAGCGCTGACCCACACAGGATCGGACCCACACAGGATCGGTAGCACTGACCCACAAAGGATCACTGAGTGGTGTAGTCGTCGCCGTCGAATCCACTGAGGATCTCTGCACAGCCGTCGTCGTCACAGTAGCAGTCGCAGCCAGCTCTAGTGTTCCCGCACATAGCAAGCTCGATCGGGAGGGTCCGCTCCACGAGCCGAGAGGCTGATACATCAACTGACACTTAGTCCAGAGTTGATGTATCCAAAAGTTCCGTATCACCAACATGAACTCAACATCGCAGACGGCGCGTCAATCGGACGCCCGGTCTGAGAGTTATTGGTTTTTTCGTGTTAGGGGCCCGGTGGGTTTTTAAGGCAAAACCAACCCGACCATACTCCACCTGCGTCCAAACCTCGGACAGAGTAAGCCAAAAGATCCGTCTCACTTAGAGGAATTCATCAAAGTCGACGGCACGTCAATCGGACGTCTGGAGCTCAAGATATGAGCGTTTTCGCTCCGAGGACCCGGTTGGTTTCGCGTACGAACCAACCCGGCCGAACTCAAAGTATTTTGAAACCATAAGTGTGGTATACCGAAACGACCGTCTCGATCCAAGGATCGCATCTCCACTGACGGCGCGTCGTTCGGAGGCCCGTAGCTCATGTTATGAGAAAAATACCGAAAAGGGTCCGGAAACGGGGGGTCTGGGCCAGGACCGACCCGGGTCAGGGTCTGACCCAGTTGGGTGCGACCCGGCCCGGACTGGGCGCGACCCGGCCCGGCGGGTTGGCCCGGGTCGGCTCGGCCGAGCGGCCGAGCGGAGGAAGCCGCGGGGCGCTACCCCCGCGGACTGAGGTGCCGCGGCCCCGCGTGGGGCCGCGATGGGTTAACGGACGTGGCTTTTTCGCGTCCCGTGTGTCACCGGACCCACGCAGTCGCGGGTCTGGTCGGCCCCCGCGCCGACGACCCGCGCCACCCGTGGGTTCCGCGGGCCACCGGAGTTGCTGCGGTGGTCCGATTCCACTTCCGTCTGCGCTGAAGCTCCTCCTGGGTCCCATTCTTCATTGCCAGGCCCTCAAAATGCCATTGCGGCCCCGTTTTTCATCGTCCGCCATTTCGTGCATCAACGAAGAACTGCGGAGGGTTATCGGGCCGTGTTTGTTTGGCCCGCACCCTCCGCGTTAGGTGATAATAGTCGGGAAAAAGATCAACACATGAAAACATAACAAGATACAATTTTAATAAATTAAAATTGTACTTTGATCCCGGTCTCTTTGTTTTAGAAGGAAACAAATACGGGAATAATATATTATTTTCAAACAAAATACCTACCTCGCCGTAGTCGTCGAGCGCACGTTCTTCGCGGAATTGACCGTCGCGGTAGGAGGTGATCGTCGCGTCGCGGAAGGGCATCGCGTCGACGATCTCCGAGGTTTAACGGAAACACACGGATGTAATTATAACAATTTAATCCATGTTGAGGATAAAACCACAAAGGAATTTAAAATATTTTATAACTCCTACCTCAAGCAGATGTTCGGATATTTTTCGTGGAAGAAGGAACGTCGCAGAAGAAGAATCGTTGGCGTCGCGGAACACGACGTCGCATCGTCGATCTCCGAGGGTTTGGCGTTCTTCGTCACCTTTCGTCGAAGGCTGGCGTTCTTCGCGTTCTTCGCACTCTTCGCATTCTTCGCGAAGGAGGTTGAAGGACTTAAGGTTCTGTCAAATCCTCTCAATGAACAACACTCAATAAGAAAAGCGTTGGTCTTATTTTATTAACGTGCCAACCAATGAAAAAAAAGATAATTTAAGTAACGACCCATTAATTCATAGAATTAATTCAACGAACAAAACCGCCCAATTAAAAGGATCATTTAATAGATTAAGAAACTCCCCAGTTGACATTCAATTAATAGGGGTTTTCGCGGGTGCGTTACTTAGCGGAAAAGAATTGGTGGGGCTCGTGCGGGCCCCACCTCACAAATATCCTACCAAGAGGGTAGGATATTTTGGGTTCCACCTTATCCGCTTCAACTCAGATTAAGCAGCTTAAAGTGGTTTTTAAGCGGCTTTAAGTGAAATAAAATAAAGTTTGTCGTACCACATTATTTTATTTCTTAACTTAAAGCCCAAAAATTAAAAACCACACCCGAGAAAATGCAACTCCGGAAGAGGAATTTCTAAGAAAATACCGGCGCTGCGATTCCATCTGTGCCCTCGGAATTCGATTCCGAGAACCGGTTCAAAATTTAGAAAAACCCACTCATTCGTTCACTGAACATACCCGAGCCAAACTTTGGAAAATGATTTCGGGCACACTGGGCCTCAGAATCACGTGCCGTCAGAAACTGCATTCTTGAAAAATTCGAAAGAAAATTAAGAAAAAAATTTACTTGAAATTTACGGGTCTTTACATCACTCCCACCTCAGGGCTTTACATCCCCGTAAAGATAAATCATAAACTAGGGAAACAAATGTGGGTACTGAGCATGCATCTGAGGCTCCCGCTCCCAAGTGCTCTCCTGGAGGTTCCCGTGCTGCCATCTGATGCGCACTAGAGGAATCGACCGTCCATGTAGGACCCGCTCCTGTCGATCCTCGATCTCCACCGGGACCTCCGCAAAAGTCACCCCATCATCAACGTCCAGCTCCCCATGGTCAATGATATGCATTGGTTCGAGCACGTATCTCCTTAGCTGAGATACGTGGAAGACGTCGTGCACCCAGTGCAACTGAGGTGGTAGAGCCAGGCGATAAGACACCTCGCCAAACCTGCTGAGGACCTGGAATGGTCTGATGAAGCGTGGAGACAACTTGCCGCCTCGGACAAATCTCCGTAATCCACGTCGAGGTGAGACATGCAAGAAGACGTGGTCTCCATCCTCGAACTCTAGTGGCCTCCGCCACCTGTCAGCGTAAGACTTCTGCCGGCTCTGAGCTGTCCTCATCCACTCCTGGATGACCTGGACCTTCTCTGTTGTGGCCCAGACCGTCTCTGGTCCCACAAGTGCTGACTCCCCAGGGTCTGTCCAACACAAAGGAGATCTGCAAGGTCTGTCGTACAACACCTCGTATGGTGCCATCCCGATGGTGGAGTGGTAGCTATTGTTGTACGCGAAATCCAACAAGGGTAGGTGGTCCTCCCAGCTGCGACCAAAGTCGAGGACACATGTGCGGAGCATGTCCTCGAGAGTCTGAATGGTCGTCTCCGTCTGACCATCCATCTGAGGGTGAAAAGCGGTGCTCAGACGTAGCTGCGTCCCGAACGCCTCCTGCAACCCCTTCCAAAGCCGGGAAGTAAAGCGAGCATCTCGATTGGAGATGATAGATTATGGCACACCGTGAAGCCGTACAATCTCCTAAACGTAGAGATGCCCCAAGCTCTCCGCTGAGCCCTGCTCTCTGATGGGTAAGAAGTGAGCCGACTTGGTGAGTCGGTCGACAATCACCCAGATGGAGTCGTGACCTCTGGAAGTGCGTGGAAGTACAGTCACGAAGTCCATAGATATCCCGTCCCACTTCCTCTCCGGGACCTCCAAGGGATGTACCAAGCCTGCTGGTACCTGATGCTCTGCCTTCACCTGCTGGCAGGTGAGGCATCGAGAAACGAACCCTGTCACAGCCTTCTTCGTGCCCGGCCACCAGTGCTGTTGTCTGAGATCCTGGTACATCTTCGCCACTCTAGGATGTACTGCTAAGGGAGAAGTGTGAAACTCTCTCAGCACTTCCTCCCGTAAAGCGACTGGTACTAAGGTACGTCCTCTGAAATGGATGTCGTTATCCTCTCCAAAGGAGAAGCCATCAGGTGCATGTCCTGAGGATAACTGCGCACACCGCGTCTCACAGTCGGCGTCCCCACGCTGTGCCTATCTGACCCGCTGTATTAGTGGAGGAGTGATTGTGAGAGACTGAAGGAAGGCTGCTCCATCTCTATCCATGAAGCATATCTGCAAAGTGGCTAGCTGATCTTTCGCCTCCTCAAGTAGCTGAATTCCCATCCTCCTGCTGAGAGCATCAACTACCACGTTCCCCTTCCCAGGAGTATAGACTATCTCAAAGTCATAGTCCTGGAGGAACTGGATCCATCGCCGCTGTCTCAGGTTCAGGTCCTTTTTCGAGAAGATGTACCTGAGACTCTGATGGTCAGAAAAGACTGTAAAGCGCTCGCCCATCAGGTAGTGTCGCCATGTCTTCAGGGCGAAGACCACTGCTGCTAACTCCAGGTCATGGGTAGCGTAGTTCAGCTCATGCGGCCTCAACTGACGTGATCCATAGGCGATCACTGCCCGGTCCTACATCAGGACACATCCGAGTCTGGTCCCTGATGCATCGCAGTAGACTACGTACCCTACTCCCTCCTCAGGAAACCTCAAGACAGGTGCGCTAGTCAATCTCTGTATCAGCTCCTGGAAGCTCTACTGACATCTGTATGACCACACAAAGGGTCTCCCCTTCTTCATCAAAGCTGAGAGTGGTGCCGCAACTCTGGAGAAGTCTGGCACAAATCTATGATAGTATCCAACTAGTCCCAAGAAACTCCGCACCTCCGTCACGCTCCTGGGTGGCTCCCAAGCTAGCACTGCCTCGATCTTCGCGGGATCCACCGCAACTCTCGCCTCAGAAATGACGTGCCCCAAGAAGTGGACCTCACATATCTAGAACTGACACTTCGAGAGCTTGTCGTAAATCTGGTGCTCTAGGAGTGTGTCAAGTACAACCCATAAGTGGTAGGCTTGCTCCTCCTCAGTCGTCGAGTAAATCAAAATGTCTTCGATGAAGACTACGACAAAATGATCGAGGTATGGCTGAAAGATCCTGTTCATGAGGCCCATGAACAGTGCTGGAGCATTGGTTATGTCTAATGGCATAACCAAGAACTCATAGTGGCCATACCGACATCTGAAGGTCGTCTTCTGCATGTCCTCATCCCGAACTCTGAGCTGATGATAGCCTAACCTGAGGTCTATCTTTGAGAACCACCGTGCTCCCTTGAGCTGATCGAAGAGGTCATCAATCCTCGGTAGCAGATACTTGTTCCTCACTTTCACCTAGTTCAGGCGACGATAGTCGACACACAATCACAAGCTTCCGTCCGCCTTCTTAGAGAACAAAATCGGGGAAGCCCTGGGTGAAACACTGGGTCGGATGAATCCCTTGCCCTGCAAGTCCTCCAACTGTACCTGTAGCTCTCGAAGCTCAGCGGAGGCCATCCGATATTCTGGAGTGGATATCGGGGCTGTCCCGAGGTACAGATCAATGTAAAAGTCTACCTCTCTGCGAGGAGGTAGCCCTGAAACATCATCGGGAAAGACATCCGCATACTGATCCACCACTGCAGGAAAACTAGGACTCCGCACGTCAACTTCTCCTAGGATGAGGCTAGCCAACTGATGAGTGATGGGATGTCCTCTCCTCTACGGAAGTCCATCCTGTGCTGCGAAGGCTCCCTTCTCGCCGGTGAAGGTGAACCTGCTTCCGTCGGTGCGTACACATCGCACCTTGCACCTAATACAGTCAATCTGTGCATGGACTGTAGATAACCAATCCATGCCCAAGATGACGTCGTAAGGCCTCGACGCTGCTACAAGAAGATCCCAGCCGAAGCTCTCGCCTCCTAGAGTAATCTCACACTACCGGCACCAGTGCGTAATCGTCGAGTCTGCTCCCGTAGGCGTCTCTAGCCATAAGGATCGAGCTAACGACTCTGTCGGAATCTCCGAGCTCCGAACAAGGGCAGTGGATATGAAAGAGTGACTCGCTCCTGTGTCTATAAGAAATGCAGCAAGGGTGGAATAGACACAGATCGTACCTCAAATCATCTCGGGCGCGCCGTGGTCGTAGGCCTCCGCTGCCTGGAGCTGTGCCTGTCTCTGCCCGCCAGCTCCCTGTGGCCGAGGTAGACCTCCTGGTGGTGGTGGTGGTAGAGCCTCAAAGCGTCACCCACCACCTGCTGCTCGTCCAGCTCCTCTGCCTCATCCGCCTCCTCCCTGCGGACCGCCACGGTTGACTCTCTACCTCTGCCTGGGTGGCCCCTCAACTATCTGCTGCTCCTCGGCACGGTGGGTCGGGCAGTCACGAGCCATGTGGCCCTGCCCACCGCATGTGTAGGACCACCTGCCTCTCGAAATACTGGCTCCATGCTGTGTGCCCCTCACTGTAGAGCCAGTGTCCTGAGGTCGTCTGCGTGAGGGTCTGGTCTGCCTGGACCCTTGGGTCATCCGTCGACTGCCTGCTGCGGAAGACTCTACTACGTGCCACCCCGCGGTAGGTCTCGCTGCTGGAGAAGTCTCATCAAGAAAGCTCTCGATAAAAAGGGCTCGCTCCAGTACTCCTGACTGAGTCGAAATGCAGAGGGAGATCAGCGATGCCCTGATCTCATGTCTCAATCTCTTCTCAAAGGTCCAGGCCCGGAAGAACGGGTCCCATACCATGTCATTCTAGTAGCGCGAGAGATCGTTAAATCTTGCCGAGTACTGGGCGACCGTCAAGCTGCCCTACCGCAGCTGAAGAAGCTCCTGGATGCGAACCTCACGGAGGGTGGTTGGGACAAACTCCGAGCGGAAGAGGCTCTCAAAGTCCGTCCAGAGAAGAGATGCCTCATCGTGCACCTGGAGCATCAAGCTCCACCATCGTCCCGCTGCTGCGTGCAGTAGGCTCGCTGCGAGGATCACCATGAGGTTTTCTGGTGTCCTCACTAGCCTGAAAACTTGTACCACTGCCTCCAGCTAGTCCTCGGATGCCTGGGGGTCCGTCTCCCCGCGGAACCTGGGTGGTCGCTGGTGCTGGAACTCATGCAGTGCACTAAGGTGACGTGCATCGTCAGCGGCTGGGGCAGGAAGCATCGGTGGCTCGGCGGGTAGAGGTACCGCCGGTGCCTCTGTGGTCAAAGGGCCCTGTACCGAGGCCTCATCGCTCGGTGGGCTGTCGTCACGTACAACTCTCGGAACCCTAGCTGGCTGCCGTCGTGGGGCCATCCTAAAAAGGAAACAGGTGTGCCATGGTCAGAACAGTATACCTGGCGAGCTGACATAAAGTAATCACAAAGAAAATGTGAAACACACATGCAATCAATGTTTTCGTGCATTAAGTCGGAAATCAGAAGTCAGGGTCCTGGTGTACGGATACGTCGGCCGCCGCACCAACACTGGGCTCCCTAGACTAATAACCACACTCAATACGCTTAACACTATTGCTTCACATAGAAGAAAGATCAGAGTCTGCGGTAGAACCGAACTCCTCTGATACCAATTTGTCATGACCCGTCCTCGGGGCCCGTGCCGTGACTACCCCAAGCCCGCCTTCCATAGGCCAGGGGCTGGCGAATAGCACCAAGGCATAAATCACGGTAAAGGGAAGGCATTTCCTTTCTAAAGTAAACAAGCACCACAAAGTAAACATGCGGAAAAAGTAAACACTAAGTAAAAACTGGTACAACAGTAAGTGCGGAAAGTATGTGGGCCAGAATACAAACCCAAACTGAAAGTAAAGTACAACTCGAAAGGGAAAACAACAACTGAAAAGTAAAGCCGCAACGTCGAGCCATCCACTGGAAGTCCCAACTGAAGGGTGGGTACAGATAGCCTCCACTGCTCCTCGGGTCCAGCCGACCGCTCCGAGTACGTCCCACCCAGTGGTCCACCTCCAGGTACCGTCCTGCTCCGTAAGCCTCCACAACGATCAGCACTGTCCGTCGTCTGCAACCAACACAACGTAGTGCGGGCATAGCCCGTGCAGGGGTGAGTATAAGCTACTCAGTAGGGACCCTGAGACCCCCGAAGGTCTCCCAGAATCCACAAAGGATAAACCACAAAGGAAAGATACAATCACGAAGTAACATCTGACACGACTTAGGTATATGCCCATACATATACCTAAGTCATCAATTCTCGCTCGGCTCCAACATCCGAGCTCAAGTACAACCCAGTCCACACAGGAAAGCAAATGTAAATCCATACAGGATAGCACAACACAATCTATAAAGGAATGTAAACATAAATCCACACAGGATAGCACAACACAATCCATACAGGAAAGTAAAACAGGATTCAGCTCACACAGGTATACTTCTTCAAATGACGATAGAGATGATCAATGATCCATCTAAGTCGTCAGACCCACAAAGGATCGATAGTTACTAACCCCCGCAATGACCTACACAGGATTTGACCCACAAAGGATCGATAGGTAACTAACCCCCGCAAAGACCCGCACAGCATCGGGCCCACACATGACCTGTAGGCGCTGGCCCACATAGGACCGCTGAGCGCTGACCCACACAGGATCGGACCCACACAGGATCGGTAGCACTGACCCACAAAGGATTGCTGAGTGCTGTAGTCGTCGCCGTCGAATCCACTGAGGATCTCTGCATAGTCGTCATCGTCACAGTAGCAGTCGCAGCCAGCTATAGGGTTCCCGCATACAGCAAGCTCGATCGGGAGGGTCCGCTCCACGAGCCGAGAGGCTGATACATCAACTGACACTTAGTCCAGAGTTGATGTATCCAAAAGTTCCGTATCGCCAACAGGAACTCAACATCGCAGATGGCGCGTCAATCGGACGCCCGATCTGAGAGTTATTGGCTTTTTCGTCCCAGGGGCCCGGTTGGTTTTTAAGGCAAAACCAACCCGACCGTACTCCACCTATGTCCAAACCTCGGGCGGAGTAAGCCAAAAGATCCGTCTCACTTAGAGGAATTCATCAAAGTCTACGACACATCAATCGGACGTCCGGAGCTCAAGATATGAGCGTTTTCGCTCTGAGGGCCCGGTTGGTTTCGTGTACGAACCAACCCTGCCGAACTCAAAGTATTCCGAAACCTTGAGTGTGGTATACCGAAATGACCGTCTCGATCGAAGGATCGCATCTCCGCTGACAGCGCATCGTTCGGAGGCACGTAGCTCAAGTTATGAGCAAAAGACCGAAAAGGGTCCGTAAACGGGGGGTCTGGGCCCGGACCGACCCGGCCCAACCCCCCCCCCCCCCCCCCCCCCCGGGGTCGGCCCGAACCGGGTCGACGCGACCCGGGTCCGGGTTCGACCCGATTGGGCGCAACCCGGCCCGACGGGTCGGCTCGGCCGAGCGACCGAGCGGAGGAAACCGCGGGGCGCTGCTCCCGCAGACTGAGGTGCCGCGGCCCCGCGTGGGGCCACGCTGGGTCAACGGACGCGGATCGTCCCTGTCCCGTGTGTCACTGGACCCGCGCGGTCGTGGGTCTGGTCGGCCACCGTGCCGGCGACCCGCGCCGCCGATGGGTTCCGTGGGCCACCAGAGTTGCTCCGGTGGTCCGATTCCACTTCCGTCTGCGCCGAAGCTCCTCCTGGGTCCCATTCTTCACTGCCAGGCCCTCAAAATGCCATTGCGGCCCTGTTTGTCATCGTCCGCCATTTCGTGCATCAACGAAGAACTGTGGAGGGTTGTCGGGCCGTGTTTGTTTGGCCCGCACCCTCCGCGTTAGGTGATAACAGTCGGGAAAAAGATCAACACATGAAAACATAACAAGATACAATTTTAATAAATTAAAATTGTACTTTGATCCCGGGCTCTTTGTTTTAGAAGGAAACAACTATGGGAATAAAATATTATTTTCAAACAAAATCCCTACTTCGCTGTAGTCGTCGATCGCACGTTTTTCGTGGAATTGACCGTCGCGGTAGGAGGTGATTGTCGTGTCGTGGAAGGGCGTCGCGTCGTCGCAGAAGGGCGTCGCGTCGACGATCTCCGAGATTTAATGGAAACACACAGATTTAATTATAACAATTAAATCCATGTTGAGGATAAAACCACAAAGGAATTTAAAAGATTTTATAACTCCTACCTCAAGCAGATGTTCAGAGATTTGTCGCGGAAGAAGGAACGTCGCAGAAGAAGAATCGTTGGCGTCACGGAACACGGTGTCGCTTCGTCGATCTTCGAGGGTTCAGCGTTCTTCGTCGCCCTTCGTCGAAGGCCGATGTTCTTCGCGTTCTTCGCATTCTTCGCATTCTTTGTGAAGGAGGTTGAAGGACTTAAGGTTCTGTCAAATCCTCTCAACGAACAACACTCAAGAAGAAAAGCATTGGTCTTATTTTATTAAAGTTCCAACCAACGAAAAAAAAGATAATTTAAGTAACGACCCATTAATTCATAGAATTAATTCAACGAACAAAACCGCCCAATTAAAATGAGTGTTTAATAGATTAAGAAACGCCCAGTTGACATTCAATTAATAGGGGTTTTCGTGGGTGCATTACTTAGCGGAAAAGAAACGGTGGGGCTCGTGCGGGCCCCACCTCACAAATATCCTACCAAGAGGGTAGGATATTTTGGGTTCCACCCTATCCACTTCAAATCAGCTTAAGAAGCTTAAAGTGGTTTTTAAGTGAAATAAAATAAACTTTGTCGTACCACATTATTTTATTTCTTAACTTAAAGCCCAAAAATTAAAAACCACAACCGAGAAAACGCAACTCCGGAAGAGGTGTTTCTAAGCAAATACCAGCGCTGTGATTCCATCGGTGCCCTCAGAATTCGATTCCGAGAACCGGTTCAAAAGTTAGAAAAACCCGCTCGTTCGTTCACTGAACTTACCCGAGCCAAAATTAGGAAAATATTCCAGGCACACCGGGCCTTGGAATCACGTTCCGTCAGAAACTGCAATCTTGTAAAATTCCAATGAAAATTAAGAAAAAAATTTCCTTGAAATTTACGGGTCTTTACATGATTTCCTTCGATAATCCACATAAAAGTGGGGAACATCACAATTCGATGCTTTAAAAGAAGAAATAGTTTACGTCTTCAAGTATATCATTATATATATCCCAAGGAGATTTTAATATTTTCTGGTGGTAATGTTAAATTCATGTTGGAGGATATCAAGTAGCCTAATGATGACAATAATCTTTTGATTGGAAATTTGAGAAAAAAGTTTTTAATTACGTAAAATTATCAATGGAAAACAGATCTCTATGTAATATGAACAATAATACTGATGAAATAGTATCATGTTTTGATAATTAATGGATCCTTATCATTAATGGAAAATATTATTCCATGAAAACTGCTAAATAAAATAAGAATTCATTGGCAGAGGTAATTACTCTTAATGATTCACATTTGACGATCAGGAAAAATAAGATGAATGGTATTGAAAATTAAATGAAAGGTAATTGTGAAATAAATTAATATAATACTTAATATACCAAAAATATAAAGTTATCATGTGATAATTAAATAGATGATGCCGAAAAAAAATACTAACTATAAAATATCTCTATTTATAACTCGTATTGAAAAATCAAGAAAATATTCAATCATAGCTTTCAGATCAATATGGGGTAATAAATACTGTTATAAATACTCTTATAAAAGAATATAGTTATAAAATATGTCAATATTATGTAAATAATAATCAAGAAAAATATAATTTTCACCATCTATCAAGATCATAGTGAAATGTATCATCCTTTTCGACAAAATATGATAATGCTAATTATAGTTTCTTATAAAGAAAATATTTAAAAAAATTCATATATAATTATATATGAATAATAATTATTATTATCCCATGAACAAAATCATAGTGAATTAAATCATATATGGAAGCATTCTTCCACAAATAAATACAAAATAATGAAAAAATGTTACATAAATCTCAAGAATCCAATTTTGTACAGAGTACTGGTCATGAAAAGAAGGAAAGATTTTTTGGATAACGTTGGTTCGATGACATGTATATCCACAAGGATTTCAATTACTGGAATAAAAGTTTTATTAATAGAATAAAATATAAGCAATGCTAATGTTTGGGTAAGAATGAGTTAATTTAGAGTACATTGGGAATATATAAAAAGGAATTATCTCAAATAGGATAAGAATATATAAGGTTCATTCAATTAATGTTATAGAACAAGTAATAAATTATTTTTTAATTCAACCAATAATATATCAATACCAATAGATAATATATTAAAAAAGATAAAATAAGTTATCCTTACTTTTGAATAATGATATATTATTGGTTGAATTAAATAATAATTCATTACTTGTTCTATAACATTCTTGTGAATAATGAAAAAGAAAAATATTGAAAAAAATGTTCTGAATAAGGTAATGAAGCAGACATGTAAGATATCATAATGGGATAAGAAAAAGAATAAAATTTCTCCAAGAAAATGAAATTATTTCAATAAGAATCCCACACCAATAAAATAGAGGAAAAAATATGTATAAGTGGACACAACATGGAATTTTTCAAAAAACCCATCAGTGTTTGTATTAATAGAAGTAACTAAAAGAAAAAATGTTAAAAATTGCAAGTGAAAAAAAGTAAAGACTATATTTTATAATATTTATACAACATTCCATGTAAAAAATGGACATTATATAAAAAATGATATAACATGACATAAGACACCTCCACTAATTAAGGTCTTCACATCCACCCCAAAAATAAAGGATGTATATAAAACCGACATTAGGCATCAATAATTATCATCCTATTAAATGGCCCAAATTCCAAACATTGGATTCCTTAAATCATCATTATTGGGTAAAACCATGTCCTCATATACCTAGGGGCCCTCGATCCACTTTATCAGAAACAATAATGTCTATATAGATAAAGGATCCATTAGTTAACATGATTAGAAAAACAAAAAATAAAATAGAAAAACATATCAAATTTTTAAAAATATCAGCACAATTTTATTCTCTAATGATGCTCACAAATTATTATTAATCTATGAACCATAAATAAATATTAAGAATAAAAAAATAATGATTCAGATCCTATGTTGGTCATTTACTTATTCACTATAATGTTTGGGTCTTATTTGCAAGAATCATCCTAAAAAACACCCAATGGTAAATTTTTACATTTCTCAGGATTAGTTGCAATGAAATTGGATGCACCTATTTCATTATTCAATGGTCTATGAACATAATCACTTTATCTTAGGGTAATTCTATTACTCATAATTACAAATATTTGTATAAATTTATGCCTTTTATAATTATTAAATATCTTTTTATTATGATATATAAATTTATAGTTATTAAAATTATTATAACTATATCCGATATAATTTTTAAGTAACAATATATTTCGGTAAAATGAATTTTTTAGAGTGGTTGAACATAGACTAAATCTAGTCCAATTAATTTCTACCTTCAGTAAAATTAAAACCATTATAATTGTTAAACTTCATGATATACCTTATACTTATGAGAAAATAAATATTTTCAATATAAGAATTATATGAGTTAATCATGTGTCTAAAAAGTGATTGTATAAATAGATATTTCAACACAATAATTTAAAATTTATTGGAAATAAAAATATACAACTAAAATAAAAATTTTAGAAAACAATTCAGAACATACTCCACCTTACTTACTGTATTCGTGAGTGATCTACCTTTATACCCTTAGTGATTTCTTAAAAAAATAGATAGAAGTTTTATTTTGATAGAGATCATGACATGTAAAAAAACTCTATAATCCTATTTGAGGGAGAAATTTTTGAATATATTAAATAAAATCTTGAATTCCTAGAATCATCTAAAATAAATAATGTAAATAGTGGAAGTTTAATATTATAATGACCAAAAGATTATGAAAATTAATCATTCTATGTATGTGTGTTGATAATATGATTTAATTTTTTGGTGACTTTACATATTCATGATAATTTCACAATTTAACCCCATAATATTAAGTTTTTCCTTTGGTAACACTATATATGTGTCTTCAATTGAGAAATATTAAAATCATTTTGAATGAAAATTGATTTTAAATCCAAAATATCCCTGTAACATTCTCCCAAAACAATATTTATTCTTTCTAAATATTTATAGATTGAAAATGTACCCCTTTTTATTCAGTTACATTATCACCCAAATATTCCACATATTCATCAGTCTTATTCATCCACTTAATAATATTTTTTATCATTCTGAAATAAAATTACAGTTTTTCTTTTAATTTTCTCAAGTGTTATTCTATATGAATAAGAGACTTAGAATGATACATAATATAATTTAAACCTTTCGAACTATAAAATTTTCAATGAATATATTTTCAACATAACTAAATAACAAAAAGCAATATCCATGATACATTAATATCTTTTAAAAAATCATTGATGTAATTCATCATTATGAAAGTCCTCTTTGATCTTGTGTTCAAAGCAGAATTAGTTGAATGATCCGAAACATCAAGATGTTCTGTGTCCATATTTTTTGGCGGTGATGTTTACCCTCATTTAATAATAATTTATTGATAACTTTCATGAATAAAAAAGTATTCATTTGAAATTAATTCTCCTGATATTCTCAATTTTGTAAACCCCAAATACATTAAAATATATTTCTTAGAGAATAAATTTAATTTCAAAATATTTTTCGATGTATGTATCATCAATCGAAAAATAAAATACTACATTAAAATATTATATAATTAAGGACATTATAACCAACACATTATGTAATAAGTTTTTAATAATAATAAGTAAAATATGAATATTATGGTTATCTTTTTATTTTAAATAAAATAAGAATAATTTGAATGTAAATGTATTATTTCCTAGAAAACTATGTTTTTAAGAATGTTTTTTAGATTCCCTTTTCTCACATAAATTAAAATTAATAATACTAGTGTGAGAAAAAATATTTTTAAAATAAACAAACATTTTGAAATAATAATATATAAATAATCATAGGATAAATTATTTGGATTTTTTTAAAAGGTTTTCTAATGAATTGTGAAGAATACAACTTTTTAATTGAAAAAATACTTTTCCTTTAAATTATTTATTATGTTAAATTATTATTGTAATTCATTTAATGTAAAACTAGGTTATCTTTATATAAATTAATCCTAGTTAGTTTATTTTAATAATTATAAAATTTAATTTTTATATAAAAAAGTTGCAAATTTTTAACATTTTACCATTGAAACCTCGCTATCCAAACATGTCTACAAGATAAATTTTAAATTAAATTATTCCACATAATAGAATAGAATTTGGAAAAATTAATTCCATATTTGAAATAATTATAATTTCTGATTTCTAATAAGGTTAGTTTACTAATCAATAAAAATGAATAGTGAAATAGTAATAAAATTTATTACCGTTGTTTTGGTAGAACTAGATTTACAGAGAGTTAAACATTGAATATAAGGTTGAAATGGAGAAAAATATTTGTATAAAACAAAATTTTTAAACATATGATCACATTAACTCTTCAAATATCACTAACGAACCATTTTTTATGATAAAAACATGGGTATGATTGAATATTTTCAAAAACAATTACCAGTGCACCACTGACATCATTTATAAAATGCCATGCCCTATACTCAATGATTAAAAAAATTTAATCCTCATAGTTCCTTACAATAAAATCAAATGTAAAATCCAAAATTTACATCACTCCTCCTATAATCATTAGTTTCAAAATTAAGCCACCCTAGTAAGTCTTTTGTTTCAACCTTAGGAATATTCCCAATGAAGTGGAAACATTATTTAATAATTATTTTTATTTTATTTATTACTATACCTATATGTCACAATCGGCCGCCTGGGGCTCGTGTCGTGACTACCCCAGGCCCGCCTTCCATAAGCTAGGGGCTGTCGACTAGCACCAAAGGCATATTCCCTAAAAGTGGGAAGGCATTGCCTTTATAACTTGTAAACACACACAACCAAAAACACAACAAGATATGAACGCAAGTGAACTGTATAGTAAACAAGTGAGTATAGTATGTAAAAAGTGACCATAATACAAGCCCAACTGGAAAATAGAAGTACAATTGAAATGAAATACAACTAAAGAAAGTGAAAGACAACTACTGGATCATCCTCCGAGGTTCCTACCTGATGGGTAGGTACAGATCGCCTCCTCAGCACTACATGTACACCCACCTCCTCTGCGTACTGAAACACCGTATGGTCCACCTCCGAGCACCGTCCAGTCTTGGTAACCTCATCCTCAGTCAACATTGTCCGTCTTCTACATCCAACACAACAAGGTGCGGGCATGGCCCGTGCAGGGGTGAGTATAATGATACTCAGTAGGGACCCTGAGACCCTCAAGGTCTCACAAAATCTACCAAGGATAAACCAAAAAGTATGAAATCAACTATCAACCCAACTTAGGTATATTCCCATACATATGCCTAAGTTATCATATAAACCCATATCAATCATCAAGAAAACACAAAGTCCAACTCAAAGTCCAATGCTCAATAGTTCCACAATGGAAGGATAACAACAAAGTCAAGTACCACATAGGTACGCCACACAGAAGAATACCACCAAGGTATTACCATAATGGAAATTACCACACAAGAATGAATTTAGCTCACACCATGATTTATTCTAGGGTAGTATCAATTATCATTCCTAGTAACAGCGTCGAACACCTCAGATATTGGACAACTCCTCCTCTATCGAGTACATTGGGCTTGCCGCGTCACACAGAGGTCCTTCCCACTAACCTTGGACTGTTGAGGTACTCCTCCTATCGAGTATTGTGGGTATCCCTTTTCACCAAGGCATTCCCTACCATGGTCTTTCCACGTCACCAAGGCGTTCCCCCTCGTGGCCTGCTAAGGTACTCCTCCTTTCGAGTACTGTGGGTTTGCAGCATCACCAAGGCGCTCCCCATAATGGGTCTGCCATGTCTATAACATCCCAGGTAAATAAAGAATAAAATATTTTCATATTTATTAATATTTGTGAATGAAATATTAATATTACTTTAAAAGGGTTGTTATGTTCGATAGCGTACCCGATACGAAACAATGAGTTTCTTTTAAATCTTACATTGCACACTAATAATATAATATTATTATTTTAAATGGAGGTTAACTCCTAGACTTTGTATTTGCGGGAATGAACAAAACTAGCTATAATATGATTATACATGTTTGTTAAATTTATGTACTTTTATCCAATAAAAGTTAGAGGCTTAAAATATGAATGAATCTAATTTTAAGCACAATTTACGGTAAAAGGTCGATTAACCGCCTTTTAATGGAGAACCCTATTTAAATATAGTTTTGGTCACTTTAATACATTATATTTTACCAAATAAAATCATTATTTAAAATAGGGACAAAAAAATTTACTTTTTGTAAATTTTTGTGATTTTTCCGATAAAGATCATTTTTTAATGAATAGTGACAAATATTGTATTTTAATTCAAAACAGCGTTTTAATATAATTTATTTACATGGATAGATTATCTTTTTAATTGTTTTTAAAGTGTAACTAGAATATATTTTTACCATTTAATTTAATTTTTTTCATTATAATAAATTTGACTTTGAATTTGAACATATTCAAGTGTCAATCTTTTGATAGTTATTATTTCTTAACAACACGCTATTTGTTTTAACAATGGGAATTAATTATAAATTTATTAATTCATCTTATATGTTTAGAATTTGTTAAAAAAACATCATTTTTATTTCAGAATATCAAATATAGCTTAGGATGAATTTCTGGTATTATTTGGAAAAACATCAATTTTTGATGAATAGTGAAACAACTTCGTAGTTGTTAAAAAAATTGACCTTTTCATTTAACTGAAATTTTACCAATTATATGAATTGAATTTTGATTATCTGACATACATGGTTGTAATTGGTATGTAATATGTGGTTCAATAAGAAGAAAATAATTTTTGTTGAATAGTAACATTTGACTTTTATTTACGGCGCTTAAAGGTAAATAGGGTAATTCAATGTAAAAAGAATAGTATAATAATTCAAAATGACCATAAAACTTGTCATAAACTTATTAGATGAGTAATGTCCGACTATGGGAATCCTTGGGTCGATTTGGGGACCCCATGGAGCAACTTATGAATGATAATGGAACTTTAGATTAATTAATTTATAGTAAAGGACAAAGATGACATAAAAAAATATTTTAGTAAATTATTTTTTATATGGTGTTATATAAGTAATATGTTTTACTATAAATAATAATTGAAAATCTAAAACTATATCATATATCATGGTATTTTTTCTATAATTTTTAGGCATCGAATAAATTAAATTAATTATGACACAATAATGATGCGGTGTTTACCTCATTAATAAATCATTTGAATAAATAAGATTATAAATATTAAAATAACATCCAAAAGCTATCAAATTCTTATAGGATGTTTTTATTTAGACCATGAGTCATCTTATCTTATACAAATTTTTTTTGGACCTTTAGTAACCAAATATCATTATATAATAAAATAATATTTTCACACATTCCTAAAGAGCCCCTCCTCCCCTTATAAAAGGAGACCATTTCTATCAAATTCCTTACACCTATCAAGCCTTTTGGCTCATCCAAACACTGACCAATTAAGGTCCCTACATCCCACTCTCCACCTAGAAGCCTTAACTTAGGCATAAGGCACTTCAAAAGTCCTTTTGGTTCAAACCAAATGGAGTTACCCAAATTAAAGGAGATTAAAGAACGAACGAGTCAAGTTGGACATGAGGTAAGGGACTTTATCTCAATATCCTTTCATTGAGGAATATTTTCATTAATACACAACATTATTATATATGGTGTATAAACCCCATTGAATTTTACATTTATTCAAAAGGAATCTTTTTCTATGAAGCGTTTTACTAAATGACAAAAATGAATGTTTCTTTTAAAGTAAGCGGTGACAACGACCTTTCCGCCGCCGCGAGTATTATATGTTCTTTGGCTTCCATAACAATCCGTAATGGTTTTTTTCAAGGAAAATAAATACCATATACTATTTTATGTATTTTGGTATTTAAAATGGTTATGATAATGGTTTTGTTATGTCAATATATTTAAGTGATATATTGTGATTGAAATGTGGAAATGTTTTCTTTCCTTTATATTTATTTTATATGTTATGGTTTTATAATGGTACGTGGAAATTTGATAGGTGGTTTTGTGATTAATCAAATGATGGGTGGTGTCGCGAGAATCCAGGATGGGTGGTTACGTTATAACCTCCAATGCATTGGATATGGAAGTCGACCGTATGGCTATTCCATTTAGTGATATGTGTGGTAGTTGGCCGTATGGTTATTCCATTTAAGTATGTTTATATTCCAACTTACCATTATATGTTATGTGTTCTTTATAAGAATTTTATGGAAATAATTTGGTTACAAATGTGTAAGTAGTGATATTTTATTCTGTGAAGAGTATTTACTACACCATAAAGGTGAAAATTATTACTTATGTTAAAGTATTCATGGTTTACTTGTTGTTTTGAAAAACTAACAGTTTTCCTTCTTTTTGTTCCTCTTACCAATATTTTTATGATCATCCCAATTTTTTGAAATGTATTTCATGGGAGATAATGTGGAATAGGGTCAAGGATGGGATCAATGAAATTCCAAGCTATCTTAAATATGGTACTAGACATGACTTTTTTTTAAGAGTTCCTGTTTTGTGAAAAAATAGAAACTTAGTATAAGTGTCTACATTTTTATTTATGAAAAGAAATGTAATAGTTATGACCTAATTCTCTAAAACTACAAATTTTAAAAGATCATCAATGTGAATTATTAACGTAATTCATGAGTATGTATGTTTTAAGGCTGGGTCCTTATAGTTGGTATCAGAGGTCGGTTTAGAAAAATTCAGGACTAAGGGTATTGTTAAATAAATATCCACAAATTAATTTATGGTAATATTGAAATGATATAGCACATAAAGATTACCATGTTGCATTGTCTATGATATTTCTGTGTTCAGAGTGGTTTTCCACAAAGGAAACAGGGAAGCTATGTTGGGACGACATCTGGAGGAAGACAACCTTCAAAATCAGCAACCTGAGATGGTCAGAATTAGAACTGAACAACTTGTTGTAGTGAGGGAATATTTGACTCAGGCTATAAATGGTGGTGGTATCCATGCACAAGATCAGATAGATCAACCGCAGGGTAACATGTCAATAGTGGAGCATTTCATGAGGCAACATCCCCCATCATTCAGAGGATCATGTGACCCTATGCTAGCTGAAGGGTGGATTAAAGCACTAGAGAATATTTTTGATGACATGGGGTGTTTAGAACATCGAAAGGTTAGTCTTTCTATTTATGGTTTTGAAGGTGAATATGATCAGTGGTGGTCGATGCTGAAAAATATTAGGGTTAGTGATGATATTGATGCTCTTTATTGGGATTAATTCAAAGGTATATTTCTTGAGAAATATTTTCCTTAGGTGGTTCGTCATTGGATAGAAATACAATTCCTTGAATTAAGGTAGGAGGATACATCAGCGGCTGCTTATGAAGAAAGTTTCACTCAACTAGCAAGGTATGATCCAAATTTCATCTGAGATATCGATAGTAAGATAAATCGATTTTACTCAGGACTGAAGCCATGATATCAAAGAGAATTAGCCTCTCGTGAGTTCAGAAATTATGAAAAACTAGTTCAATGTGCGGAGAAGGTGGAAATGGAGTTTTCCGATGATCAGGTGTTCATTGAAAAACAACATAATAAGAGGTCCAGTTGGCAGGAAAATGGAAAGAATTCATCAAAGATGCCTGGAGGTAACAAAATTAAATTTCAAAGTTGTGAGAAGTGTGGTAAAAATCATCATAGAGAAGCAGAAAGAGGCGGTGAAATATTTGGTAAAAAGTATCCTCGAGAAGTAGGAAATGAAAAACCAACGATATAATGTTTTAAGTGTAATGAAATGGGTCATTATGAAAATGAGTGTCCAGCAAAGAACTCAACTAAGGGAAAGTAGACATACTACAAGCATAAAGTGTAGGGTAAATCCTTTTCAACTAATTCATCAGACGTTGGACCATCAAATGAAGTAGTATCATGTACATTGTTTGTTTGTTCAGATTATGAAAATGTGTTGTTTGATTCAGGGTCTACACACTCTTTCATTTATCAGAAGTTTTATAATAAATTGTGAATTACATCTCAAGATATGAATACAGAACTTATGGTAAAAACACCTAGAGGAAATGTTGAGACAAAAAGAAAACATAATAACCTTTATGTCCTTGTGTGCAGAAAGAATCACCTGCAAACCTTATTGTTTTGCCTCTAGTATAGTTTGATATTATTTTGGGCATGGATTGGATGTCTGTTTATCATGATAAGATTGAATGTAGAGATAAAGAGATTTAATTTCAAAATGATTTATAGTTTGTGTACAATAATGAACACTTTATTTTGATAACAAATTATGAAGCTGAGAAACTAGTAAAATATGGAAATGAATTTTACCTTGCACATATTGTTGAAAATAATGGAACTATTCGGATTAATGATTTTCCAGTGGTAAATGAGTATCTTGATGTTTTTTCTGATGAGTTACTAGGTATTATACCTAATTGGGAAGTTGAATTTACTGTTGACTTAGTTCCTGATGCTAAGGAAATTTCAAAACCCCCTTATTGAATGGCTCAAATTGAACTTTTAGAGTTAAAGAAGCAATTGTAAGAGTTATTAGATAATGGATTCATTCGACCTAGCACATAACTATGGGGAGCCCCTATCTTGTTTTTTATAATGAATGATGGTTCAATGATACTTTACATTGATTATAGAGCATTGAATAACATCTCTGTAAAGAAAAATTATCCTTGGCCTCATATCGATGACTATTTTGATCAGCTCTAGGGAGCTCAGTATTTTTCGAAGATTGGCATAAGATTGGGTTACCATCAATTGAAAGTAAAGGAAGCCGACATTCTGAAGACTACATTTCGTACTACATGTGGCCATTATAAATTTGTATTTATGCCTTTTGGGTTAACTAATGCGCCTGATGTATTCATGGATCTTATGAATAGAATATTCCATGAGTTCTTGGATAATTTTGTGGTTGTGTTCATTGATGATATTTCGATTTATTCAAAAATTAAAGGGGAGCCTGAAAGACATTTAAGGGCCATATTCCAAACCTTAAAAGAAATGAAACGTTTTGGGAATTCAGAAAGTGTGAGTTTTGGATACAACCAATTTCTTTCCTTGGTCACATTATTTCAAAAATGTCATAACTGTTGATCTTACTAAAACAAAAGTTGTTTAAGGATGGTTAAGTCCCAAAAATATAACCGAGATCCGTAGTTCTATTGGTTTGGAAGGTTTTTACTGGAGGTTTGTTGAGAATGTTTCACAGTTATCTAGTACAATGACTAATTTAACTCGAAAAGGTGTTAAGTTCATTTGGACAAAAGAATGTGATTATTGTTTACATGAATTGAAAAGAAGATTGGTGATTGCTACTATTTTGGAACTGCCTTCCAGAAATAGTGAGTTTGTTATTTGTAGTGATGCTTCATTGAAAGGACTTGGATGTGTCCTTATACAGAATGATCAGGTAATTTCTTACACTTCACGTCAGTTGAGTCCTCGTTAGTTAAATTACCCTACACATGATTTTGAATTAGCTGTTGTAGTTTTTGATTTAAAAATTTAGAGGCATCATTTGTATGGATTAAAATGTGAAATATATACTGACCACAAAAGTTTAAAGTATATATTCACTTAGATAAAATTGTACATGAGACAGAGGAGATGGATGGAATTAATCAAGGATTATGATTGCACGATCCATTACCATCCGAGAAAATAAAATAATGGGGCTGATGCTTTGAGTCGAAAATGTAATGCTTCATTAACCATGCTATGTTTGGAACGAAATCCTTTGGTTTTTGATTGGATGAATTTTGGCATAGAATTTGTTGGTGAAGGAAATTCTTCTGATTTGTTTTAGGTGTCAGTAAAATCATCTCTATCAGATAGAATAAAGCAAGCACCGAAAGAAGAAAATGAGTTTTAGAAAAAGGTATAGTTTGTTCAGAAGGGTAAGTTACTAGATTTTAATGTTCATAAATATTGGGTTTTGAGGTTTGGGAAGAGATTATGTGTGCCTTGTGATTCATAGTTGAATAATGAGTTGTTATTTGAAGCTCATAGTTCTCCGTTTTCAGTTAATCCTGGTAGTACTAAGATATATAGAGATCTTCAGGAATCTTACTGGTGGGATGGAATGAAAAGATATATTGCTGATTTTACTCTGATGTGTTTGACTTGTCAGCTGGTTAAACCAGAGATGCAGTTACTGAAAGGGATTCGTCAGTATTCACCAATTCTTGAGTGGAAATGAAAAATATATCCATGGACTTCCTTATGGGATTACCAAAAACATATCAAGGTAACAATTTAATATGGGATATTGTAGATCGGTTGATAAATCTGCTCATTTCCTTCCTATTCGAGATACTTTGTCTCTAGATTATCAATCTCGGTTGTATTTTAAAGAGATAGTTAGGTTGCATGGTATTCCCCTCTCTATTGTATCTGATCGTGATCCGAAGTTTACTTATAACTTTTGGAAAGTCCTTAAAAAGTCATTGCGTACTGAATTAAATTTCAGTACAACTTTTCATCCTCAATTAGATGGGTAGTCAGAATGAACAATTCAGAACATGGAGGATATGCTACGTGCTTGTTCATTGGATTACCAGGGAAGTTGGGAACAACATCTTTATTTGGCTTAATTTTCTTATAATAACAGTTTTCATTCAACTATACAGATGACTCCATTTGGGGCATTATATGGAAATCGTAATCGAACTCCAGATTTTTGGGATGAAGTAGTTGAGAGGAAGCTGATGGGACTAGAATTGGTAGAAGAGATGACAGAGAAAGTTTAGTTGATTCAGAAGCACATGAGAACAGCTCAGAGCAGACAGAAACGTTATGCAGATAACCAGAGGATGGATATTTTTTTGGGGTATGTGATCATGTATTTCTCAAAGTTTCTCTATCAAAAAGTGTGTTTCGTTTTGGTATGAAGGGAAATTTGAGTCTGTGGTTCATTGGACCTTATGAAATCCAGGAGAAAGTTGGATCAGTTGCGTACATAGTGGATTTACCTCCATGTTTAACCCATGTAATCAATGTTTTTCATGTTTTGATGTTGAGAAAGTATATTCCAGATCCATCTCATGTTTTGAGTCCAGAGGTTGTTCAGTTGGAAGAGAATCTCTCTTATAAAAAACAACCAGTCCAGATTCTTTACCGTAGATAGAATGTTTTGCAGAATAAAGTAATTCACCTGGTGATGGTTTTGTGGAAATTCCATATTATTGAAGAGGCAACCTGGGAATCTGAAAATGCTACGAGGGATAAATACCCCCCACTTATTTTGATAAGTGAATAAAAATTGTGAGGACACAACTTCCAAAAGGGGGGAAGGATGTTGTAACACCCCAAGATTTCATAGTGTGTTATTTCTTCAAAATAATTCAATAACTTGCACTACACGCAACACCGAGTTCAATCACACCATGACTTACCAAAAAACAAATATCCATTCAAAAGAGGTTATGAATAGTATTAACTAAATTTTAAACTTTATATAATCCTTATAATTTTAGAATCCATATTATGAGTTTCTTAGACATAATGAAAGAACAGATTCATTTTCAGTATTGCACTTTTATCAACTTTTAATAGTGAAACCTTTTTAAATACAATATTTTAAACTTTTTGACTAAATGGGGGACATCAAAAAATTTAAAATGAAACATCCCTAGCTTCCACGGTACGCTTTCCTTTGAATAATACAGTAGCTTGTGTTGTACGCAACTTCGAGTTCTAACACACCACAACCAATCAAACTAGCCGTTATGAATAGTAATACCTACCTTTTAAAATTTTAGATATTTTATCTCTCAAAATGGACTTCATTTTTGGATTCGGAGTATCGAATTTAGCCTAAGGTGAAATTTTGGTACTTTTCGGATAACTTTCATATTTTGATGAATAGTGAAAATTAATAAATTTTAATTAAAAACAACTTTTTAAATCAAAATAATTAATAGTGATAAATTATTATTTTGAGTGGTTTGAAAGTATATTTAGAATATATTTTTACCATTTAATATAATGTTGGTCATTGGACATAATTTTACAATTAAACCAAACATAAACAAGTGTCAATCTTTTGATAGTTATTATCTCTTAAAAACACACTTTTTGTTTTGACAGTGGGAATTAATTTTAAATTAATTTATGCCACTTATGTGTTTTGAATTTAGAAAAATGGATTCCATATTTGGAATCAGGATGTTCAAATTGTGTAAATAGGTAACTTTTATTTTTAGACATTTTGAATAATTACTGCGGTAAATATTTTATTTAACATGGTTAAGAGTAAATCCGGTAAATAAGGGTTGCAAAATAATATTATAATAATACTAAATTACCCTAAAACGTGTACTAGACTTATTGGTTGATACATTTTCGGACATAGTCATATTTGAGTTGATTTCGGGACCCCATGGTGCCACTTGTAGGTGATAGGGACACTTTATTTTAATTAAGTTAAAATGAATACAAAAATGACACAAGCATATATCTTTTAGAAATTTTTTTTTAAATAGGGTTATATATGTTGGATTTTAGATTATAAATATTCATTAGAAATATAAAAATATTTTCTACATAATTATATTGTATTTATTATTTTTAGACATTAAATAATTTAATTTATTTATGGCACAATGATGATGCAGTAATTACTATAATAGTGAAAAATCAAAATAATTGATATTATAAATACCCAAATAAATATAATATGAACCTTTTAATGAATTACACTAATTTTATAGGATAATATGACATATTAGGATTGATTTAATTAACTTTTTTCGAAGTAATCATTCTGTTATGAGTTTCACAAAAATAAACTATTGAATAGTGTCAAAATTGACATAAAAGAGTTTTTAAAACAAATATTATATTATTAATTGATATTTGTTGGAATCACCTGTTTTGATAATCCCAAATCATGCTTAAACATTAATTATGATGTATTAAAACCTTGCATTAATCTTATTATTCTATGCTTAAACGTATTTTATTCTAAACAGTTCATATTCTTACTCTCATAACTTTACTATAACAGCTTACTGTAGTATTTACATAAGTTTGGTATTGTTAGCTAACAGTCAGAGTTTTCTTCTCAAAGTCACAGTTACAGTTAACTGTCACCTTAAGTTACTGTTGCAATAAGTTCACAGTTACAAGGTTACAGTCGAAGACTAATACAAGCTTACAGTTACAAGTCTACTGCTATCTATTGTCAAAGCTCACAGACGAAGGTCACAGATACAAGACTTCTGCTCGAAGTTTTCTCTGCTCAAGTTCACAGTCGAACAAGTCTACAGTTGGAACAAGTTCACAGTCGAACAAGCCTACAGTCATAAGCCTACAGTCAAGGTTACAGTTAGACAGCTTCTGTCGACTAAGTCTACTGATGTTACAAGTCTACAGTTAGAGAGGCTACAGTTACATGGAGTAAAAGCTACTATTGCAAGCCTACAGACAGCAAGCCCTTTGTTGAAGTCAGCAGTCAGAAGGAAGTCCACAGTTGGAAGTCCACAGTTGGAAGACCACAGTTGAAGTCAACAGTGACATACATTCTCGACTCACTGTTTTAATTTCTTTATTTCCTACATTTAATTTATTTTACTTATCTAACGGTCATATCATACATTTTGATGATTTGTCAAATATCTGATAAAGGTTGTCGGATGTCAGGAACCCGTACCTCGTACCTGCTGAAAAGAAATCTTTTCTGTCCCCTGGCGGGAGATAAATACAAGAAGACTACGCTGCCCAAAGATAGCGCGAATGCGAACCGGAGAAGTGCGTGTTGGACGAAATATACCAGAAACACAAGAAGATAAAAACGAGATCCATCAAGAACACAGATAAGCACATAGACAATCAAGTATACTCGAGAAGTGTTCTGTGCATACAAGAAGAAGAACTTCATCGACTACATTCTCACTACCTGTGAACCTGAAGCATACGACACTCTGTTTCTCAAACAGAAACGAGAAGAGGACTCAAACTCTCTTCTGATCAAATACAAGAGCTACACTGAGATCACCAGAACCACCTCTAAACTCTACATCTCTTGTTCTGTGATTTATTCTACATTTTGAGCAGTGTGTGTTATCTGCTGTATTAAACACACACACTGACTCCTGTACTTTCACTGGAGGATCTGTAAATCCTCAGCAAATCTTTTTGCACTCCATTTCCCACTGTGGATAGTGGTAGAGGTCTTGTGACCTGGACAGCTTGCCGCTGTTGTTTGTTTTCCCACGAAGAACTGTGGTAGAGGTCTTGTGACCTGGACAGTGTGTTCACTGTTGTTAACCCCGATCCAGGGTGTGGATCATTCCTATATAAAATTTGAGAGGACTAAGTCTCGGCTTGAGACTGAACCTCTTGGTTAATTTTCTGTGCTTATAGTTATACTCTATATCCATACTATACATATTTATTTCATATTCTGCTGCTATTACTTTGAAATATAATCTATCTTCAAAGCTCTTTGATAATTAAATTCGCAAGTGTTTATGTTTGTTATAAATCAGTAAGTTAGTTTCAAAAGTTAATTTAATCATAAGATTAAGTTAACTGAGAATTAATCAATCTTTGAGAAACTAATTGAACCTTTATAATCTATATAAATTCACTACAGTTTAATTTGTTTTTGAAATTGGGGGATTTTAAATAGAAATTGTTTTTAACAGAAATTTTAATTGGAACTCAATTCACCCCCCCTCTTGAGTGTCCACTCCGACCAACATTTGGTATCAAAGGTTGTGTTTAGCTCTGTTATACTTGCTCAAAGTTTTATTTTAACTCTCTGTTTTTAAACTGTGATTGTAGTTTTATCTAAACGATCTTAAATTTCTGTTAGTTCTAAATTTTATCTCTTTAAAACATTTTCTAGAATTTCCTTATGGATAATAGACTAGAAGGTGCTGCTACTAACAGGCCACCCTTCTTTAATGGTGTGAATTATGCCCAATGGAAGCTCAAAATGAAAATTCATTTGGAAAGTATGGGTTTTGATATTTGGACTGCTATAGAGTCTCAATACAAGATTCCAGAAACTGAAAGAATAACTTGGGATGAACCTACTAAGGTAGCTTACAATAATAATTGTAAGGCTGTGAATGCTCTCTACTGTGCTCTAGGAGATGAGGAATTCAATAGAATTTCTGCATGTAAAACTGCTTTTGAAATCTGGGACACCTTAGCTGTTTCTCATGAAGGAACAACTAATGTCAAGGAAATGCGGTTAAACACTTATACTATCAAATATGATAACTTTAAGATGAAAGCTGATGAACCTATTTCTGATATGTATCTCAGGTTTAATGAGATAGTCAACACAATGAGCTCACTCGGGAAGATTGTTCCAGCAAAGGAGCAAATCATGAGATTATTGAGATGTCTGCCTGACAGATGGAGAGGCACATCCGTTTCAATTAGAGAATCCTGTGATATTGGAACTTTGCCTGTCAAGGAGTTAATTGGTAAGCTGATGATGTACGAAGAAGAGCTAAAGGTGAATAAAGAGGAAGATGAGGAACCAAAACGAAAATCTGTAGCTTTTAAGTCTACTGCATCAAAAAGCAAAGACAAGGAGAAAATGCATATACCAACTGAAATCTCATCTAGTGAAGACTTAGATTCTGACAGTGATGCCGAGATGGCACAAATAGCAAGGAGATTCAAGAAGTTCTATAGGAAGAAGAAGTTCTTCAGAAAACCAAACTACAAGGGTAAGTTTGATAGACAAGGTAAGTGGAAGAAAGATTGGAAGAAAACTGATAAAGAAGAAGACATAGTTTGCTATGAATGTAAAAGGAAAGGACACATCAAAGCTGACTGTCCTAAGTTAAAATTCAAGAAGAAATATGAGTACAAGGACAAGAATTATAAGAAAGCTATGAAGGCCACCTGGAGTGCTTCAGAAGACAACACAAGTGAATCAGAGTCCAGTGATTCTGAAAGAAATCGTGCTAATATGTGTTTCATGACAAACACATCTGAGGTAACCTTAGACACTCCCACTTTAAACTCTTATTATTCTGAAGGTGAAGCAGAATCTGATTCTGATTCTGAAAATATGTCTAAAGATGAATTGACTGAATACTGTAATATGCTGGAAGAAACGTGTAATGAACTAAAGGATAAATATAAGTCTTTAAAGAAACAGCATGCTCTTACTGCAAGTGTCAAGTCTGCACTTGATGTAGAAAAAGAGAAAAATGTTCAATTATTAAAGGAGAATACAGAACTGAAACTATCTAATGAACAACTTAGAAAGGACTTAGAAACATTCACAAATGGAAAAGATACTCTAACCCAACTGCTAGGAAAGCAATTTGCACCTAAGTATGCTACTGGCTTGGGATACCAACCTGGACAAAGACAGTTTGCTAAAACCCGATTTATTAAGTCTGGAAAAAATCCTGCTAGTTCCAGTTTTGGAAATTCATATGCCTCAACTGGTTATTTAAATAGTTGTAGATCAAATTAAGTATATCTCTCTAAATCTGTTGCATCTATTAATTGTATGGGACCCATAAGACAAATCTGGGTACCTAAATCCTTGATTGCTAACATATCTGGACCCAAGAAAATCTGGGTACCAAAGTCATTTCTTGTCTAATCTGTTTTGTAGGAAATCTGTTTGAAAAACAATTACAAGAAGGTATGGTACTTAGACAGTGGATGCTCAAGACACATGTCTGGGGACTATTCGTGCTTCAAAAGCTTAATAAAGGTTGATGGAGGATATGTCACTTTTGGTGATAACTCAAAAGGAAAAATCATCGGCTTAGGCCAGATTGGTAACACTGACTCAGTATTAATTTCCAAAGTTTTATTTGTCGATGGACTTAAGTACAACCTACTTAGCATCTCTCAATTGTGTGATGATGGCTTTAATGTCAAGATTGAAAACAATTCTTGTGATGTTTATAATTCCAAAAATGCTTTAATATTTTCTGCCTTAAGAAATGAAAATGTTTATGCTGTTGACTTAAACACTTTAGCTAAACACAATGTTACTTGCTTAAATGCTTTTCATAAAGAGTCTTGGATGTGGCATAGGAGATTAGGACACTGCAACATTCACTCACTTAGAAAACTCTCTAAGAAACACCTAGTTAGAGACTTACCTAAGCTTGAATTCCCAAATGACAAAGTGTGTAATCCCTGTCAAAAGGGAAAACAACACAAAGTTTCTTTTAAACCAAAGAAAGAAGTCTCAACTTCTCAACCACTTGAACTGGTTCACATGGATTTGTTTGGACCATCAAGAATTTCAAGTCTAAATGGGAAGCACTATGTTTATGTTCTTGTAGATGACTTTTCTAGATATACTTGGGTATACTTTCTAGCTCACAAAAGTGAAGCCTGCTCTTCCTTTGTTAAATACTCTAAGTCTGTAGAAAATCTTAGTGGACTTAAGATTAAGACCTTGAGGAGTGATCATGGCCGTGAGTTTGAGAATCAAGAATTTGAATCTTACTGCTCACACGATGGCTATGCTCACAATTTTTCTGCTCCTAGGACACCTCAACAGAATGGTGTAGTGGAAAGAAGAAACAGAACCCTGCAAGAAATTGCTAGAACTATGCTTAATGAATATGACCTTCCAATTTACTTTTGGGCTGAAGCTGTTAATACAGCTTGCTATGTCATTAATAGAGTCTTGATCAGACCTGTTCTAAAGAAAACCCCTTATGAGTTGTGGAATAATAGGAAGCCTAAGGTTAATTACTTTAGAGTTTTTGGTTGCAAAGTCTTTATTCTGAATACTAAAGATAATCTTGATAAATTTGCTCCAAAAAGTGATGAAGGAATTTTCCTAGGTTACTCTGTGTCTAGTAAAGCCTATAGAGTGTTCAATAAGAAAACCAAATGTGTGGAAGAATCTGTTCACATCAAGTTTGATGAGACTGATCCACATGAGTCTAAAACTTCTCTTGAAGATGTTGAAGAAGACTTATCTGTTCTGAACCTAAATGACAAATCTAAAGAACCTGCAATAAAAACATCCAGTTCTGGACTTTTTCCAGAATCTTCCTCTGTGGAACCCGAACCTATAGATGAACCTGAAATCTCTAGTCCAACCTTTACCAAATCAACTAGGATTCTAAAGAATCATCCTTTAGATGCTGTTGTTGGTAATCTTGATAGAGGAACACAAACTAGAGCTTCTCTAAAAAATCAGGTTGAACATCAAGCTTTTCTTTCACAGCTTGAACCCAAAAATGTCAATGATGCTATCAGTGATGAATTCTGGGTAATGGCTATGCAAGAAGAACTAAATCAGTTTGAAAGAAACAAAGTTTGGGAATTAGTGGAAAAACCTAAAGACACTCTTACCATAGGCACTAAATGGGTGTTTAGAAACAAAGTTGATGAGTTTGGTAACATAATCAGAAACAAAGCTAGGCTAGTTGCACAAGGGTATAGTCAGGAAGAAGGAATAGACTATGAGGAAACCTTTGCACCCGTGGCTAGACTAGAGGCCATTAGGATATTACTTGCTTATGCTGCTCATCTGAATTTCAAACTATATCAAATGGATGTTAAAAGTGCTTTTCTAAATGGATATATAATTGAGGATGTATTTGTGGAACAACCTCCTGGTTTTACAAATCCCCATTTTTCTAATCATGTTTTTAAACTATCTAAAGCTTTATATGGTTTAAAGCAAGATCCAAGAGCTTGGTATGATAGGCTCAGCTCTTTTCTTATTTCAAAAGGATTTACTAAAGGGATAGCTGATCCTACTCTTTTTATTAAATGGATTTCTAAAGATGTCTTAATAGTACAAATCTATGTGGATGATATTATTTTTGGATCTTCAAAAAATTCTTTATGTGTTGATTTTTCAAAAATAATGCAAAATGAGTTTGAAATGAGTTTAATGGGAGAACTCAAATTTTTCCTTGGATTTCAGATCTTTCAAAATAAAAATGGTATTATTTTGAACCAAAGTAAATATATTAAAGATCTTCTAAAACGTTTTTCTTTGGATGGCACCAAAGGCAGTGACACACCTATGAGCACCACTTGCAAGTTGGACAGTGATGAAACTGGTGAACCAGTGGATCAAACCAATTACAGAGGTATGATAGGTAGTCTACTGTACCTTACTGCCAGTAGACCTGACATCATGTTCAGTGTATGCATGTGTGCTCGATTTCAAGCCAATCCAAAAGAGTCTCATTTGACTGCTGTTAAAAGGATTTTCAAATATCTAAAACATACTCCCAATTTGGGATTATTTTATCCAAAAGGACAATCATTTGATCTATTAAGTTATTCTGATGCTGATTTTGCTGGCTGCAAGTTAGATAGAAAGAGCACCTCTGGAACATGTCACATTTTAGGCAAGTCACTAGTATCTTGGTGTAGTAAGAAGCAGAATTCTGTTGCATTGTCTACTGCCGAAGCTGAGTATATAGCTGCTGGTAGCTGTTGTGCACAAATCTTGTGGATGAAACACACTTTACTAGACTATGGATATCAATTCAAACATGTCTCTATAAGGTGTGACAATACAAGTGCTATTAACATTTCAAAAAATCCAGTATCTCATGCTAGGACAAAACATATTGATGTAAGACATCACTTTCTGAGGGATCATTATCAAAAAGGTGATATCACTCTTGAGTTCATTGGCACTGAACATCAGTTAGCTGATATTTTTACAAAGCCTTTGAATTCTGAGAGATTAAGTTACATCAAACATGAGTTAGGTATGATTAACTATAGCACAGTTGAAACCTCACAGTTGAAACCTCACAGTTGAAACCTCACAGTTGAAACCTCACAGTTGAAACCTCACAGTTGAAACCTCACAGTTGAAACCTCACAGTTGAAACCTCACAGTTGAAACCTCACAGTTGAAACCTCACAGTTGAAACCTCACAGTTGAAACCTCACAGTTGAAACCTCACAGTTGAAACCTCACAGTTGAAACCTCACAGTTGAAACCTCACAGTTAGACCTCACCGGTGTACCTCACTGTTACATCTCTCTGTAGGCTGTTTCGCTGTTTAATCTTATTTTATTTTTGCGGGAATTCGAACCATTTCTTTTCTTTATTCTTTTATTTCTAAATCCCTAAATGATAAAATTGAGAACATCGAACATATCTCAATCCACTCATCTCGACCCTTGCTCTCTCAAGTCCTAAACCCTAAACCTTCAACCGAACCTCGAAACCTCATTCAGTTCCAATGGCCAGAACAAAGCGACCCCCGACTGTTAACGAAGATGCACCAATGCCGAAGAGGACTCAAGTCGAATCCAGTGGCACCGGGAACGCCTCGATAAGACCTGTTAATCCACATCTGACTAAGAGAGAAATAGTTGCTGAGAAGGAGCTAAGTGAAGAGTGGATTTTATCGAGCAGATCATTAGTACTGGCAGTGCTTAATGATCAAGGATGGACCGAATGCTTCGCAAGCAATAATGGACCGTACTACCCGAAGCTGGTGAAGGAATTCTATGAATATCTACAGTTCGAGGAAGAGGATGATCTGCATAGACTAATATCCAGAGTAAATGGCAATGAAGTCAGTTTTTCATCCGCTGAATGGGCTGCTTGTTTAAGAGTTCCTCATGAGGGTATTTACAACTACTATTCTGGAGCGGCTCCTCCAAATAGTAGAATCTTTGATCATGAGACAGCTCTGGAAGAATTGACAGGCAATGGCACTGTAAGGAAGATTATTGCTACTGAAATGAATGGAGAGGACAGGCTTCTGTTTAAGTTTATTCAGCATGTACTGAGTCCTAGAAGAGGAGATTTTGCAACTCTGAAGCATCAGGATATTTACTTGATGTACTTATTAAAACATGGAAGGAAGTTCAACCTTTGTAGGTTGCTGATGGCTCAGATGGAGGACATGATAAAGGCAAGCTCAAAATCAAGTGCCTTGTTTCATGCTAAACTCATTTCGGTTATGTTGAAAGTGAAAGGTGCAGCTGGAAGTCAGGAAGAGTTGATAGTGGCAAAGAACAGTGTATGTATCTCGAAAGTAATCTGCAAATTCATGAAGATCAGTTGGAATCCCTGGAAGAAATCATGGGTGAATGATGAGGAGAGAATCTATGAGAATTTTAGCCCTTCTACTCATCCCTCTAGACCGAGAGATAGGAGAGATCCAGGCTTAAAGCCTGATGAGCCTGAACCTGTATACTCAGATGATGAACAGACTGCAGTAGTTGGTGACTCTGCAAGAGAGAACACTCCAATTGATGAAGGGAGTGATCCTGATACTACTCACAGTCCTGTCAGGACAATGACGTTTGGAGCAGCAAGCCCTCCAAAAGAACTACCCAGTAGAGAACCTGTTCTAAGAGACAGTGAGACTGAGACTACAGAAGAAGAAGAAGAATCTCAATATTTTGTCAAGGACACCTCTGATGAGGGTGATACAGTCGAAGCAGAAGAGGCTGGAGCTTTAAATGAAAATCAAGAAACTGTTGCAGAAGAACTCAGTATGAGCCCTCTGATAGGGTATACAGACAAGTCAGTGTCTGACCAGGAAGCAGGAGTGGTCTCTACTACTGTTGTCATGGAAGTGGTTGATGACCCAACAGAGAAGGAGGCTAACCTCACTGCTGAACCTACAGAGGAAGCAAGTATGGAACCTGCTAGAGCTACAGAAGAAAACTTAGAGTTACCCAGAGTTGAGCAGATAGTAGAAAGTGTTCAGGAAGGACCTCCAAGTGAGGGGGAGCGTGTTGGTTCAGTCTCTGTACTGTATGATATAGAAGGATGGACCTCAGATCCAGGATACATGGTGTTAGGACTCAATTATGAGGATTCAGATGAGGAAAACCAACCACCAAGAAATCCAGTCATCCTACCTAACAGCTCTCCAGTGTTAGAAACTGAAAGATTGGCCACCAAGGAAGACCTTGAATCCTTAAAGAATGAAATGAAGGAGACCATCAGACAGTCTGTTGCTGAACTGAAAACCAGTCTTTTTGATGAGCTGAAAAATGTGGAACAGTCCTTAGAACTATCTCTAGGATGTGTTGTAGGAAGTCCAATCAAAGAAGTGATTGATGAAATGAAAGTGTGCCACACCCAAATTGAAAGCTGGACTGGAGCAGTAGTGGCTCTCAGACAATCAGTTGCTTCTTTAACTGCCCTGTGCAGTTCTCAGACACAAGTGGCCAGTGAGATTCGATACATCAAAGAAGTGGTCAAGCAGTTTGTGGAAGTATTTGAGGCTTTCAAGAAATCAGTAAAAGAACACTTTAGCAATCAGGATGCTGTCATTCAGAAAGTGATTGGAAATCTGACTCAGTCTTTCAAGGAGACAGTGGCATTCTCAGTCAAGTCCCTTCCTTCATCTAGCTCTCCTGTGGACCTTGAGCAGTTTAGAAGCCTGCTCAGAGAAGAGCTTACTCAGGCCCGTGCAAATGACACATCAGACCTACAGATCCTTGCTACTACAAGAGAAGTCAGTGGCTTTGTTCGTGAGCACCTGCAGGCTGCTACTGCTTCTCAGGAGGCCATCAAAAGTAAAGTGGATTATTACTTTGATCGGATTTTCACCAAGCATCAGTTGAACAATCACTTCAAGCTCATGCTAGAGACTATGAAGCTGCCTCCTGTAACTCAAGCCTACAAAGAACAAGTTAGCAAGCTACGAGAGTTGACTCCGGCTTTGGATAAATTCTTGGAAAACAAAGATGACTTCTTATCTGCCATGGACAGAGGAGGAAACATTATCATGGATTTCAGGAATCTGCTCCTACCTTTTCTTCATGTGGACTGCACACCTGTTATAGTTCCTCCTGCCCTACCTGTCTCCAACCCCAGTGGTTCTTCCATAATGTCTCCTGCTGATGCCCTCAGAAGCCTTAGACCACTGATCCCTCGGCAAGCTACTCACTACCGACCTTCAGGAGCCTCTGTTGCTGCCCCTCCAGACATTCCTGCTGCCATTCCTCAGCCTGTTGATCCTTCACCTCCTGCTCCATCTTCTTCCTCCAAAGGCAAAGATCCCTTACCTCCAGATGAAGAGGATTGAGTCTGTTTATTTTTTTTGATAGGGATCATGTATTCACATTTTGGGTCATGTAATGTACTCCTTATTAATACAATGTTTCTTTTCTCTCATTCTGTCTTTCTTTTTGTTAATCACAAAGGGGGAGAAATAAAGAGAAATTGATAGGGGGAGAAATTGGGAGAAATAGGGAAACTCAAGGGAGAAATGAACCTATACAGAGAGGAGAAATCCTATACAGAGAGGAGAAATCCTTGCGGATTATACCTCATTTTTGTGCTCATATTGCTAATACTGTGGTTTGCACACTTCTCTCTGATACTTCTATATTTCATACTGACATAATTTGTGATTATCAAAAAGGGGGAGATTGTTGGAATCACCTGTTTTGATAATCCCAAATCATGCTTAAACATTAATTATGATGTATTAAAACCTTGCATTAATCTTATTATTCTATGCTTAAACGTATTTTATTCTAAACAGTTCATATTCTTACTCTCATAACTTTACTGTAACAGCTTACTGTAGTATTTACATAAGTTTGGTATTGTTAGCTAACAGTCAGAGTTTTCTTCTCAAAGTCACAGTTACAGTTAACTGTCACCTTAAGTTACTGTTGCAATAAGTTCACAGTTACAAGGTTACAGTCGAAGACTAATACAAGCTTACAGTTACAAGTCTACTGCTATCTATTGTCAAAGCTCACAGACGAAGGTCACAGATACAAGACTTCTGCTCGAAGTTTTCTCTGCTCAAGTTCACAGTCGAACAAGTCTACAGTTGGAACAAGTTCACAGTCGAACAAGCCTACAGTCATAAGCCTACAGTCAAGGTTACAGTTAGACAGCTTCTGTCGACTAAGTCTACTGATGTTACAAGTCTACAGTTAGAGAGGCTACAGTTACATGGAGTAAAAGCTACTATTGCAAGCCTACAGACAGCAAGCCCTTTGTTGAAGTCAGTAGTCAGAAGGAAGTCCACAGTTGGAAGTCCACAGTTGGAAGACCACAGTTGAAGTCAACAGTGACATACATTCTCGACTCACTGTTTTAATTTCTTTATTTCCTACATTTAATTTATTTTACTTATCTAATGGTCATTTCATACATTTTGATGATTTGTCAAATATCTGATAAAGGTTGTCGGATGTCAGGAACCCGTACCTCGTACCTGCTGAAAAGAAATCTTTTCTATCCCCTGGCGGGAGATAAATACAAGAAGACTACGCTGCCCAAAGATAGCGCGAATGCGAACCAGAGAAGTGCGTGTTGGACGAAATATACCAGAAACACAAGAAGATAAAAACGAGCTCCATCAAGAACACAGAGAAGCACATAGACAATCAAGTATACTCGAGAAGTGTTCTGTGCATACAAGAAGAAGAACTTCATCGACTACATTCTCACTACCTGTGAACCTGAAGCATACGACACTCTGTTTCTCAAACAGAAACGAGAAGAGGACTCAAACTCTCTTCTGATCAAATACAAGAGCTACACTGAGATCACCAGAACCACCTCTAAACTCTACATCTCTTGTTCTGTGATTTATTCTACATTTTGAGCAGTGTGTGTTATCTGCTGTATTAAACACACACACTGACTCCTGTACTTTCACTGGAGGATCTGTAAATCCTCAGCAAATCTTTTTGCACTCCATTTCCCACTATGGATAGTGGTAGAGGTCTTGTGACCTGGACAGCTTGCCGCTGTTGTTTGTTTTCCCACGAAGAACTGTGGTAGAGGTCTTGTGACCTGGACAGTGTGTTCACTGTTGTTAACCCCGATCCAGGGTGTGGATCATTCCTATATAAAATTTGAGAGGACTAAGTCTCAGCTTGAGACTGAACCTCTTGGTTAATTTTCTGTGCTTATAGTTATACTCTATATCCATACTATACATATTTATTTCATATTCCGCTGCTATTACTTTGAAATATAATCTATCTTCAAAGCTCTTTGATAATTAAATTCGCAAGTGTTTATGTTTGTTATAAATCAGTAAGTTAGTTTCAAAAGTTAATTTAATCATAAGATTAAGTTAACTGAGAATTAATCAATCTTTGAGAAACTAATTGAACCTTTATAATCTATATAAATTCACTACAGTTTAATTTGTTTTTGAAATTGGGGGATTTTAAATAGAAATTGTTTTTAACAGAAATTTTAATTGGAACTCAATTCACCCCCCCTCTTGAGTGTCCACTCCGACCAACAATATTAAATTACTAAAAATCTAAGGTTAGGCCAAGAGACTTATATCATGATAGGTGTATCATAAATGGACCACTTGGGGGTCTCTTGGATGTATATAGTAAGTTTATTAACCATATTATATAAAAATACAAAGAGACATTGTAAAAGTGAAACTAATTAACTTAGAGTTAATGCTTAAAGATAAGGTTAATATAAGTAACCAAACCTGTCTAAATTCTATATGTTGAGTTTCTTTCGACCCATCCCCACCTTTTCATTTAAATAATCAACTTTGGATCCATTAGAAACCGAATATGAATTTATTATAAACTAATATTTCAAGCTTTTCCAAAGGTTCCCCTCACCCCTCTTATAAAAGGGCACTCCTCCTTATCATTTTTTCACACCTTCAAAACCTTTTGGTTCGGAAAAACTCTTCCCAAATACTCTCCCAAATTCCCTCACTACAATCTAGAGGCCTTAGTTTGATCAGAAAGCCAACCTAAGGAGCCCTTTTGATCAAATCAAAAGGAAGAACCCGAAGAAGAGGTAATGATTTCACCACCCTTTTCCAAGTTCCTTTCTTCTTCCACTTCTTCTTACTTTGTTATTACCATTCTAAAATAATAACTCCAGTATCATATATATACTGTGATGTTATTATAAATATGGTACAACCATATTCAGTATTCTATCCACCCTTTGAATAACATGTCACCATACGTGCGTACGTACGGCTTACCGTCTCCACGTCGTGGTGTAATTGTTATTCAATATATTATTATTTGGATGGGTATAATAATGATATGTAACTCATGTAAATAATAAATATAAAATGTTAATTATTCTTTATATATGATATAACAACCATTTATATATTATTTCAAAAGAATGATATTGTCGCTCGTGCGTACGTACGGACTACCGTCTCCACGAACGCGATGAGATTCATTCTCCATCGTATCCATTAAAGTATAATTATCATTTGATAATTTAAAAATGATGTTTAAGGACTTGATATAATTCTTGATATGAATAATATACAACCTATCCATTACAAACATGGCTTACGTAACAAAACATATAAAAGAAAACAAGTAAGTTAGCACCCGAAACAACGATAATACTAAGATATTATTATCAAATCAATATTAAAAGATCATATATGATATCATATTAATGTATATGATTCTTGTATAATTTAATAACAATTATTTCACCATTATAAAGGAGGTTAACCTACCCCAACCAAGGAAAAGTACAAGGTAAGGGGTTTTCATCTCAATCCTTATTCTCGTGAGATTCATGCCATATTGCCACCATTACCTTTTGTGTGATGTATGTACTGCCCATAATTATATTCTTTGTGTAATACACTCTAATTTATGTGTATTTACATATTCATTGTATGATACCTCTTTTATGGGTTGTATGTTTCATAAGTTACCAAATTGGTAAGGGTTATTTCACAATCTCTTCATTATCCGAGGTTGTTTATACGTAATAATCTACTGGGATATCTTTATCATCCACATCCATGTTTCTTAATAATGTATTTCAAAACATTTTTACTATTTACAAGAATATGGGTTAAATTAATTTATACCCTTATGTGTTTCGAAAGGAATCTTTCCATCGTTTTCTAAACAAGGCACTTTTAACCTTTTCTAAAAATTTAAGGTAAGAATGTTTTTTTAAAATTATACGACGGGTGCGGCTATTTACCGCCGTTATAAAATCGTCAAAGCTTCCCTTACAAGATAAAAAGAATATTTTCAAAAAAATGTTTTATTTCATAAATATAAGACTCTTAAATGATTTCAAAATAGAAAGAGATATTTTTCTAAAATAGTCTTGATTTCATCTTTGTTAACATCCTTTTATGGATTTTAAGCTTATTTGAAGTTGATTTATTATGATAAAAAACATCCATATTTTATTGAAGGTTTTGTGATATTTTTGACTGTGGATAACTTATTCGTATGTCACTCATGGTTTTTGTTTAAAGTATTTACATTTCATAAGTTATTTTTAATCCAAATGTTTATGTTATATTTCAACCTTTCATTCAGATGAATGTGTTAGACAAGTATGTTCCGGGTTGGGGACCGGTAAAAGTAAGCCCTCCGGTTTGGTCTCTGGTTATTAGAGGAACTCCGGTTTGGTCTTCGGTTATTAGAGGAACTCCGGGTTGGTGTCCGGTTATTAGAGGCACTCCGGGTTGGTGTCCGGTTATTAGAGGCACTCCGGGTTGGGTTCCGGTTACAGTTTGCCCCTAGGTCTTGGGACTAGGCCTTGATAAAGAAATTAAAGTTCAGCATTATGCATTCCATCATTATGAAAGTGGTTATTGATTTTGCATGTGATTATTCGATTAGAAGAATATCCATGTGAATAAGTAAATGGCATTATTTCATTTTATTTATGCCATACTATGTTAAAAGTTCAAGTTTGAAAGGCATTTGTTTTAGTTATACATTGCCTTAAATGTTTATTCTTATTTATAAAAGTTTCCGCTATCTTGTTATCCTTACTGGACATTTGAGCTCACCCCTTTTCTATGTTTTATTTTTCCGAGGAAGTGAAGAAGTAAATTATGAATGACCTGCAGGGATATTATGTGGGGATATGAGTGTGGATTATGGAGACAATATGTTGTTTTAGTAGTTTTTCATTTTATGATGTAATGTAAGACTTATTAATATATCTAATGTTTCCAAGGCTACTAAACCAATCGGTCTTTCGAGATTTGATCTTTCTTGTGATCATGCCAATGTTATGTAATAATGCACCGACTCTGGGTAACTAGGGTCGGGGCGTTACAGATGTAACATCCCAGGTAAATGAATAATAAGAGATTTTCATATTTATTAATATTTGTGAATTAAATATTAATTTTACTTTAAAAGGGTTGCAATGTTCGATAGTGTACCCGATACACAACAACGAGTTTCTTTGAAATCTTATGTTACACACTAATAATATAATAATATTATTTTAAACAGAAGTTAACTCCTAGCTGTTGTGTTTGCATGAATGAAAAAACTGACTATAATATGATTATACATGTTGGTTAAATGTATTTAGTTTTATCCAATAAAAGTTATAGGATTAAAATGTGAATGAATCTAATTTTAAGCATAACTTACATTAAAATGTCAATTTACCGCCTTTAAATGGAGAACCCTAATTAAATCTAGTTTTGGTCACTATAATACATTCTATATTACCAAATAAAATCTTTATTTAGAATCGGAACATCATAATTTACTTTTTGTAATTTTTTGGAATTTCTCTGATAAAGTTCATTTTTTAATGAATAGTGAAAAAAATTGTAATTTAATTCCAAATTGCAGTTTAATATAATTTATTTTTATGGACAAATTATCTTTTTAATTGGGTTTAAATTGTAATTAGAATATATTTTTACCATTTAATCCAATTTTGGTAATTTGAATTAATTTCACTTTGAATTTGGACATAAACAAGTGTCAATCTTTTGATAGTTATTGTTTCTTAAAAACATGCTATTTGTTTTAACAACAAGAATTAATTTTAAATTAATTAATGAATCTTATATGATTAGAATTTGGTAAAATAGATATCATTTATGATTTTGTAATATCAAATATATCTTCGGCTGAATTTTTGGTATTTTTCAGAAAAATATCAATTTTTGATGAATATTGAAACAACTTAGTAGTAGTTAAAAAACATAATTTTTCATTAAATGAAATATTACCACTTTTGTGAATTGAATTTCTAAAATTTGACATACATGGTTTTTATTTTTAAGTAAAATGTGGTTCAATAAGATAAGAATAAATTTTGATGAATAGTAATTTTTGACTTTTATTTACCGCATTTAAAGTTAAATAGGGTAATTCAAGGTAATCATAATAGTAAAAAAAATTCAAAATTACCTTAACAATTTTCCTAACCAAATTGGATGAGTAATGACCGACCATGGGCATCCTTGGGTCGATTTTGGGACCCCATGGAGCCACTTATGAATGATAATGACACTGTAGATTTATTAATTTAAAGTAAAGGCCAAAAATGACATAAAAAAAATATTTTGGTTAATTAATTTTTATATGGTGTTATATAAGTAATATTTTTTACTATAAATATTCATTGAAAATCTAAAAGGATTTAATACATAATGGTATTTGTTTTATAATTTTTAGACAAATAATAAATAAAATTATTTATGACACAATAATGATGCAGTGTTTACATCATTAATAAATCATTTAAATATATAAGATTATAAATATTAAAATAACATCCAAAACTGATCCAATTATTTTTGGATAATTTTATTTCAACCACGAGTCTTCTTATCTTCGACTATAATAATTTTTGGACCGTTAAAAACCGATTATCATTATATAATAAAATATCATTTTCACACTTTCCTAAAGAGCCCCTCCTCACCCTTATAAAAGGAGGCCATTTCAAACCAATTCGCCACACCTCTCAAGCCTTTTTGGCTAGTCCATCCTCGACCTAATTAATCTTTGTACATCCCTCTATTACACCTAGAAGCCTTAACTTAGTAATAAAGAACTTCCAGAAGTCCTTTTATTTCAAATCTTTGGGAGTCACCCAAATTAAAGGAGATTAAAGAATGAACTGGTCAAGTCGGACACGCCGTAAGGGAATTCATCTCAATCCTCTTTCATTGAGGCATATTTTCATTTATACAAAAATTTCTATTATACAGTGTATAAAACCATTTGAATTTTATTTTTATTCAAAATGATTCTTTTTCAATGAAGCATTTTACTAAACGACAAAAAGGAATGTTTCTTTTAACGTAAGCAGTGACAACATCCTTTCCACCGCTGCGAGTTTTATTTGTTCTTTGGCTTTCTTAACAAGATGTAATGTTTTTTTTCAAGGAAAATAAATACCATATACTCTATTATGTATTTTGGTATTAAAAATGTTTTTGATAATGGATTTTTTATGTCAATATATTTAAGTGATATATTGTGATATAAATGTGGAAATGTTTTCTTTCCTATAAATTTGTTTTATGTGTTGTGATTTTATAATGGTACTTGGACATTTGTTGGGTGGTTATGTGATAAACCAAATGACAGGTGGTCCCATGATAAACTAGGAGGAGTGGTTTAATTATAACCTCAAATTCATTGGGTATGGAAGTCAGACGTATGGATATTCCATTTAGTGATATGTTTGGAAGTTGACAGTTTAGTTATTCCATTTAAGTATGTTTATATCCCAAGTTACCTTTTTATGTTATGTGTTAATTATATGGATGTTATGGAAATATTTTGGTTATAAACAGATAATTAGTGATCATTTATTCAGTGAAGAGTATTTATACATCAAAAAGGTGAAAATTATTACTTATGTTAATATATTAATGGGTTACTTGTTGTTTTGAAAAACTAACTGTTTTCCTTCTTTATGTATCCCATACTGAGATTTTTATGCTAATTCCAAGTTTTGGAAATGTTTTTCACAGGAAATAATGTTGAATATGGTCAACGATGGGATCACGAAAAATTCATGTTGTCTAAAACATGGATCAATTCATGACTATTCTTTTCAAGAGTTTGTGTTTGGTGAAACAAATGGAAACTGAGTAGAAGTGTCTACATTGTAACTTTTGAAAAGAAATATAATAGTTATGACCTAATTATCTTAAAATATAAGCCTAAAAATATCCTTAAAGTTAATTATTTACCTAATTCATGATTATGTAGGTTTTAAGGCCGGGTACTTATAGCGTCACCCAGGCGCACCCCACTGGGCCAGTCGAGTCACTTCGAGTCGAAACAGTCAATAGACGTCAAGTCTCACCCAACCACTGGGTTCCCGCACTATGTTTGCTCATCTCTGGGAGGATCTGCACCAGAAGATATTGATCGATACTTCAACTTCCATGATGTACCATGAAGAAGTATCTCAATGGTCCTTCACATTACATGGGTCACAATGTAACATACGGGGCGTCAATCGGACGCCCGGTCTGTGAGTTATTAGCCTTTTAGTCCTGGGGAGACGATTGGATTTTTGATTGATCCAACCTGAATGTTCCCCAACATAATCCAAAACACAGTGGGGAATCACTCAAAGGGACCGTCTCACTCCAAGATTTCTAGCACCACTGATGGTTCATCAAACGGATGTTCAGTGCAAGAGTTATGGCCAAAAGTAGGGAAATGGGTAGTTGGGGGCCCGGGTCCAGTCCGACCCGGTCGGACTACCCGGCCCGCAGTGCGGACCGGCCAGTTGGGTTCGGCCTGGCCCTATGAGTGGCCCGGTGTGCGGGGTCCGACCCGACAAGCCGTGAGGGCTGCGAGGGTGCCTTAGGGTCGGCTCGGCCGATGGGTGCCGTGAGGGCGCGGGGCGGCTTGGCTCAACCCGAGGCGGCTCGGCTCGGCTCGAGGAGACTCGGCTCATCCCGGGGTGGCTCAGCCGAGGACGGTGCTAGAACACATGGTGGAGGTCTGGCCACAGGGCAACGGTCCGACCACGGGGCGCAGTCCGGCCCCAGGTCGGCGATCTGGATGTGGGGCGGAAGTCCGTTCGCGAGGCGGAGGTCCGGCTACGACGCGGTGGTGGCCGCGGTCGGCAAAGTGGTTGCAGGGTGGCAGTGGCGATGGTCGCAGGTGGCATTGTTTCACCGACGCCATGGTCGCGGCTGGCGGTGTGCTGGTCGCCGGTCTCGTGCCTCCTCGGTGTCCAAAATCCCTCTCTGGTTTCTGTCACAAAGGTCGTCTTCTTCGATCACAAAGGTTACAACACGAGATTTGCGGAAGGGTTAGGCCATGTTTTTTTGGTCTGTTTCCTCCACGTTAGGCTGGTAGCATATGGCTCATCAATAACATGAACATAAATTTCAAATCTTATCCTCCCTTAATAATTGTTCCCAACCCGCAAGAATATAGAAGGGTTGTACATGGGAAATAATAAACAAATAGAAATAATCCCCTACCTCATTCGATTCGTCAACAGAGGTTGAGAGAAAGAAGTCAAAGAAGACGTATGTGGGTGCCAATGATTGTTTCTTCTGAAACCACGCTTTGATGATGGGCTCGCACATCATCCTCTTCCTTGATTTATGAAGAACGTTTTTCAATGGTGTTCTACATTGGCATTCTTCGTTGGAGAGATTTCTCCCGTGGATCAATGTTTTCTCCTTTTCCAAGAGATTCCACCAATTCCACAAAAAATTAATTATCCAACATTATAGAATATGTTGGAATAATTTAAAATTGGGATATATAATTACATAGGTTGGAATAATTAATTATTTTTTTGGGTTGGGACAATTAATGTTGGAGGGAGTCCAAGAGGTTTCTCACACTTATGAGGGGAGTTCAAGAGGATTCTAGCCTTGGGTGGTCCTCACCATCATAACCTCTAATGAGAGGTTAGTTCGGGTGGTCCCTACCACCATAACCTGTCATGGGTGGTTTAGGTATTGTGGACCCCACTTCTCTACAACCACATGGGTGTTTCAAATAAAAAAAAATATTGCACAAATTTATTTTTATTTTATTATTTCACGAAAAACCAAAATACTAACATTCACCCTCCACATACTACGGTTGAGGTGAAGGTATCTTTAAGATAATATTGGAGCTTTGAGTACAACGGTGCACTCAGATTTCAATTTCGAGCACTAGTTCAAATGTTAGAAAATGCCGCTCACGCATTTGCTGAACGTACCTGAAGAAAAGTTCAGAAAATTATTATCAGTCACTCTCAACCCATGACAGTCGAGGATAGGCTTTTTAAAAGTGAAATGCGCCCCAACAAACCGAATGGTACTCTCGGATTTCCAATCCGATTTACTGTTTAAATGTTATGGATTTTACAATAAAATAATTGTCACTTAATTATTTTATTTACGACCAAAAACTAACTTTCAATGGTGTCTCACACTGAGAAAAGTTAGTATCTTCATAAATAAAGCATTCCCTCACGAGTGCAGCAGTGGTATAATATTTTTAATCCGTTCTACCGTTTGTGAGTTATAAAAATTTGAAAAATAAAATAATTTATTTATTTATTTTATTTAGAGTTAAGTCATTTTTGGGTTTTCTCACAGGAGGCTCACACCGACTAAACTTAACTCACGTCTAGGGTAAACCCGCCATCCTAAATGCATCGGTGCCCTCGAATTTCTTATTTGGTTAACCATTTATTAGTTATTCCAATTTTTCAAGAAAACTCCTTACGCGTGCTATTTAAAGTTTAACAAAACTTCGACAGAACATTCCGGGCACTCCGGGCTCGGAATCATGCGCTGTCAGATTTCACGGTCTCTAAATATTTCCATATAATTAAAAAAAATTATATGTAATTTACAAGACATTAAATTCTCCCCACCTTAGGGATTTATGTACCTGAAATCCAAAAAAAAAGGAAAAACAACCAAAAGAGGGTACTAAGAATGAATCTGAGCCTCTTGCTCCCATGTGCTCTCCTGGAGGTTCCCGTGCCGCCAGCGAATGCGCACCAGAGGTATCGACCGCCCATGAAAGACCTGCTCATATCGATCCTCAATCTCTACTAGAACCTCCATAAATGTTGCCCCATTGTCAAATCCCTTCTTGTGTTGGTTGATGATGTGAGAAGGGTCGTGCACATATCTTCTCAGTTGGTATACGTGGAAGACGTAGTGCACCTGGTGCAACTGAAGTTGAAGGGTTATGCGGAAAGCCACTTCACTAACTCTGCCGAGGACCTAGATGGGTCCCATGAACCTCGGATATTACTTTCCCCCTTGGCCAAAAATCTACAAACCTCATCGAGGTGAGACTTGTAGGAGGACATGGTCTCCCTCCTCTAGTTGGAAAAAGACCTCTGCCAGCTCTGAGCAGTTTTTACTCACTAACAAGTGAGGCATCCTGATACAAAATATTCCACTACTTTCATCATTCCTAGACAACAATGTTGTCGTCGGAGGTCCTGGAACATATTCTCCACTTTTGGATGTACCGCTAGAGGGGATTGTGCAAATCCCTCATCACTTACTTCTAAAGTGACACTGGTAACACAATACGTCCTCTATAGAGGATGACATGTTCCACACGTTCAGAAAAAACATCAGGTGCCAGTCCTGTGGATATCTAAGCACGTCAAGACTCATAGTCAGCGTCCCCATGCTCCCCTCCCTGGATCGCTGAAGAAGTGGGGGAGTGACTGTAAGAGACTGATGAAAAGCTTCTCCAACCCAATCCACAAAGGATATCTACAAAGAAGCCAGCTACTCCATCATCTCACCTAGCAGTTGTACACCTGATTTCCTGCAGAGTGCATCTGCTACAATGTTCCCCTTCCCAGTAGTATAGACTATCTCGAAGTCATAATCTAAGAGTAACTCAAGCCAAAGTCGTTGTCTCAGTTTTCGAGAACCATATGCGATAAATTCCCGCTCCTACATCAGGACATATCCGAGTGCGGTCCCTGATTCGTCGCAGTAGAATACATACCCAACGCCCTCTTCCAAAAACCTCAAGATGGGGGAATTATTCAGCCTCTGCCCCATCTATTGAAAACTCCACGGGTATCTCTCTAACCAAACGAAGTGTTTCCCCTTATTCATCAATGCTGATATAGGTTTCTCTACCCTGGAGATGTCAGGTATAAATCTCTGGTAGTACCTAGCCAAAATAAGCATCCCTCTCTATTCAGGTATGTATTCCTGGAAACATGTTTTGAAAAGATGTCCCCATGCTCTACCACTATTGTTTGGAACTGAAAAACTCAAAACTCATATGCATGAGTTTATCCTGTACTGCCTAGGTTTTATTTTTCATCAACCAAGGAAAACCCCATTCCAATGTTGTAGGTAATTGAAAACCTTTTTGCCTAATATAGTCAATCTGAGAATGAACTGTGGATCTCCAGTCCATACTTAAACTAACGTCGTAAGGCCACGATGCTGCCACCAAGATGTTCCAACCAAAACTCTTGCATCAAGGGTCAGATCACACCATCAGCGTAAGTGTGATTATCAAGGCTCCTCTCAAAGGTATCTCCAGATGTGAGTGTCAAGTCAACAGTTTAATCGGAAACTCTTGGACATGGACAAGATTCTTAGAATGAAGTAATGATTGGAACCTATGTATATTTATACAGAATCTAGTAGTAGACACAAACCGTACCTCAAATCATTCCTAGGGTACTTTGGTCAAACTCCTTGACCACATGCATCTACTCTTTTCCACTGTCCTCTAGCACCCTATCCTGGTTGGGTCCACAAAAAGGGGGTGGTTGTGACATGTAGAAATGTACACCACCTCATGCTACTCTCCTAGATTTGCTTCTACGTCTGATGCCCTGCAGATTCATCTGTCCTTGTAACATCATCTTCCCGAAACATCTAACACGCCCAAGTACTTGAGACTTGCACCAGTTTCCTACATTCCCACTGCTAACATTAACTAGTTGTATCCACTCATCCAACAAACATTCAACCAAAAATGTTCTCTCTAGAACCCTAACATAAGTAGGAATGCATAGAGGAATAGTGATAGTTCGAATGCACTTAGACACACCTTGCTCGGAAGTCCAATCCCTGAAGCACTGATGGTATCATATTAATCGAGTACTAGGAAAGGTCTTCATGCCTCGAAGAATACTCAGCTACTGACATGTCATCCTGCCGAAGCTATAGATACTATAGAGAACTCTCAACCACCTCCTCAAGCCAGTCCTTATCCGCATGTGAGTCGGGCTCACCTTGGAACCTGAGGGGTATTAGATTCTGAATGAAGTGTAGGCACTAAGCCAATATGTGTCCTTTTACCGGTAATGCCATTAGTAACTAATAACTAACGAGTAGTAATATAGCTGACACACAACATGATGGTACTATCTTGGGTAATGGTCCACGTACCGAATCCTCATCACTATGCGGACCATCCTCATGGTAACTCACGGAAAAATACTAGTAGCTAAGATCACCACATACTCTACTAGTGTCTAAACAAGGAGGAAAACTATTGCAACTTCCTACAGCCAGCCCTCAGCTGTGTGGTTAACTGTCTCTCCTCGAAACCTTGAAGGCCTCTATGGTTGAAAATCGTGCAACACACTCAGTGAGCGTGCACCGTCCGCCAGTGAAACTGGTGATATCTTCTGCCCAATGGGTGCTGGCACTCCTGGTACACCACCTGAAGGTGCCAACATAATAAGACGACCCTACACCACATCCCCGTTTCTCAGTGGTCCATCATCTTGTAATCTCTCAGGAATCCTAGGTGGCCGTCTACGCAGTGTCATCCTAATAAGGAACAGGTGTGCCATGGTGATTTAGTTATACATGGTGATCTGAGTCAAGAAAACACAAGAAAACTTTTCAAAACACACATGCAATCAGTGCTTTCATGAACTGAGTCCGAAATCATAAATCAGGGTCCTAGTGTATGAATACATCAGTCGTCACACCAAAAATGGATTCCATAAAATGATAACCACACTCACTATACTTAACACCATTTCCATTAAAAATATCAGAGTCCTATGTTCCATGATAGAACCGACTCCTCTGATAACAAGTTTTCACAACCCGTCCCCCGAGGCCCTTGCCGTGACTACCCCAAGCCTGCCTTCCATAAGCATGGGGATGGCGACTAACACCAAAGGTGTATTCCCAAAAACTAGGAAGGCATTTACTTTATAACCTGTAAACACACACAACCAAACAGACAGCAAGATATGAACGCAAGTCCACTGTATAGTAAACAAATGAGTACACTAAGTAAAAAGGGGCCAGAATACAAGCCCAACTGGAAAATACATGTACAACTGAAATTCAATACAACTGAAGATAGAGAAAGACAACTACATGATTGTCGTTCGAGGTTCCTCTCTAAAGGCTTGGTACAGATCACCTACACAGAACTCCACGTCCACGCATCTCCACTGCGTTCTGACATTCCATATAATCCACCTATGAGAAATGTACAGTCCTTGTACCATTATCCTCGGCTAGTGTTGTCTGTCATATGCATCCAACAAAACATGGTGTGGGCATAGCTCGTGCAGGGATGAGTATAACAATACTGATTAGGAAACCCGAGACCATAAATGTCTCAAAAAATTCACCATGGATAAATTAAAAAGTATGAAATCAACTTTCAACCCTACTTAGGTATATGACCATACATATACCTAAGTTATCAAGTAAACCCATCTCAATCATGTGGAAAACACAGAGTCCAACTCAAAGTCCAAAGATCAACTATTCCACAATGGAAGGATAACCACGAAGGAAATTACCACACAGGTATGCCACAAAGAATAATACCACCATGTTATTACTATAAAGGAATGTACTACACAGGTACGAATTCAGATCACACTAGGATTTATTCTAGGGTAGTATCAAGAAATATTCCCAATCACAACATCGAACACCTCGGATGCTGGAGAAATCATCCTTTATCGAGAACAATGGGCCTGCCACATCACACAAAGGTGCTTCCCACTAACCTTGTACTACTGAGGTACTCCTCCAGTCGATTACTGTGGGTCTACCACATCACCAAGGCACTCTCCACCGTTGGTCTGCCGCATCACCAAGTCGCTACCCCTCGTGGCCTGCTGAGGTACTTATCCTATCAAGTACCATGGGTCTGCCACGTCACCAAGGAACTCCTCACCATCGGTCTTCCATGTAACCGAGGCACTCCCCACTGGGCCAATCGAGTCACTCCGAGTCGAAACGGTCAGCATGCGTCAAGTCTCATTCAACCACTAGGTTCCCACACTATGCTCACTCGTCTTTGAGATGATCTTCTTCAAAATCTACTGGTCGATACTCCAACTACCACAAAGTACCATGAAGAAGTATCTCAAAGGTCTATCATGTCATAGGGGTCTCAACGTAACAAACGATGTGTCAATCAGACGCCCGATCTTTGAGTTATTCGCATTTTAGTCCTGGGGGGCTCGATTGGATTCATGTTTGATACAACCTGACCATTCCCAAACATATTCCAAAATACAGTGGGGTGTCACTCAAATGGACTGTCTTGCTCCAATATTTCTAGCACTACTGAAGGTTCTTCAAATGGACTTCTGGTGCCAATGTTATGGCCGAAAGAATGTAATGGGTCGTAGTGGGACCAAGTCCGGTCTGACCCAGACCTACCCAGACTAGGCGGACCCGGTTTGGGTCTACCCAGCCTGACCCGATGGGTCTGGACCGGCCCATAGTGCGGCCCACCCCATTGCTTTTGGTCCGGCCCGCTGAGTGGCCCGACCTGCTAGGTCAGGCCCGATAGGCCGCAAGGGTGCCGTAGGGGAAGCTTGGCCGAGGGGTTCCGCGAGGGCGTATGGCGGCTCGGCTTGGCCCGAGGAAGCTCGGCTCAGCTTGTGGGGGCGCGGGAGAGGACGGCATGAGACCGCTGGGTGGCGGTCCAGCCACGGGGTAGAGGCGGTTCGGTCGCGGGACGGTGGCGGAGGCCGCGGGGCGGCGGTGGAGGCCATGGGGCGGCGACGGCGACGACCATGGGCGATGCCATTGTGCCGCCTCCTTCTTTGTAGCTAGCGGTGTTGTCGGCTACCATCCCTGTTCCTCCTCAGTGTCCAAAATACCACTCCATTTTCCTTCACTAAGGTTGTCTTCTTCCATCATGAAGGTTACACCACAAGATTTGCAGATGGGTCTGGCCATGTTTGTTTTGTACATACCTTTCACGTTAGGGTGGTAGCATATGGCTCATCAAGAACATGAATATAAACATAAAAATAAAATCCTCACACAATGATTGTTCCCAACCTGCAAAAGAAATATAAGGGGTGTAAATGAGAAGTAATAAACCAATAGAAATAAACCCCTAACTCGTTTGATTCATCGATAGAGGTCGCCAATAACAAGTCGAAGAATATGGAGGGGGTGCCAATGATCATTGCTTTGTAAACCATGCTTCGATGACGGGCTCACATGTCGTCCTCTTCCTTGATTTCCGAAGAACATTCTTCGATGGAGTTCTTCATTGGAATTCATCATTAGCATTCTTCATTGGCATTTTTCGTTGGAGAGATTTCTCCCAAGGCTCCATGTTTTTCCCTTTTTCCAAGAGTTTCCCCCAATTCCACAAAAAATGAATTAGCCAAAATTATAGAATATGTTGGAATAATTTCAAATTGGATTTATTAATTACATTTTTTTGGCATAATTAATTAATTTTTTTGTGTTTGAACAATTAAGGATAGATGGATTCCAAGAGGTTTCTTACACTTATGAGGGGAGTTCAAGAGATTTCATACCTCTGGTGGTCCCCACCATCATATCCTCTCATGGGAGGTTAGTTCAGGTGGTCCATACCACCATAACACCCCATGTGAGGTTTATGTCTGGTGTCCTCTAATTCTGTACAACAATATGGGGGTTTCAAATTAAAATAAAAAATTTCACAATTTTTTTTATTTTATTCGTTCACGAAAAACCCAAATACTATCTTTCACCCTCGACCTACTACGGTCAAGGGGAAGGTCTCCTGAAGCAAATATCTTCCCCGCGAGTTCAAAGGTGCCCTCAAATTACAATTCCGAGAAGTGGTTCAAAAGTTATAAAATTCCACTCTTGCGTTTACTGAACATACCCAAAAAAAGTTTTGAAAATTATTATCAGTCACCCTCGACCCGCGCCAGTTGAGGTTAGGCTCTGCGCAAGTGAAACTTTCCCCAACATACCCAATGGTACACTCATATTTCCAAAATGAGTTACCTATTAAAATTTATGGATTTTACAATAAATTAATTGTTACTTAATTATTTTATTTACGATCAAAAACTAACATTCACTAGTGTCCCATTCCGGCCAATGTTAGTATCTTCATAAATAAAGAATTCCCTCACAAGTTCAGTGGTGGTCTTAGTTTTTCAATCTGAGCTACAGTTTGTAAGTTAAAATAATTTGAAAAATAAAATTAATTATTTAATTATTTTATTTTCATTTATTCTATTTTTGGGTTTTCTCACATGAGGCTCGCACTGACTAAACATATGTCGTGCCTAGGGTAAACCCGCCATCCTGAACATAACAGTGCCCTCAGATTTATGAACCTAGTAACCATTTAGTATTTATTCAACATTTTTAGGAAAAATGATTACACGCGCTATTTATAGTTTTACTAAACATTGAAGGACCATTCCGGGAACTCTGGGCCTTAGAATCATGCGTCGTCAGATTTCACGATCTCGAAATAATTCTATATAATTAAAAAAATTACACAGAATTTCAGAGACATTACAATATATCAATTTTTTTATAACAATGGTGAAATAATAACATCAGTATCATCAATATATTAATTGGTTCTTTTAATAAATTCATGACCTATTACAATATCAAATTACAACAAATTGGTTATGAAATCACCATTCCTGTGTACGTCAAATAACCACCTCACAAACCAATGTCTTTTTGATATTTTCATTATCACCTATCATAGTTGGTAATTATGATGGAAGTAAAGTATATATATGATATTTATAACATAATTATTCCTCTATATTAATTATATCATATACACATTTTTACATTCCATTCCTTATAGGATACGATAATTTCGCTCATTTTTACGATGGACACCCGCCAAACGAAGCGTTGTGATTCATCTTCCACTAATGTTTTAAAAAGGATGGTGATAAGAATAATGTTAATGATTAAATGTGATATAAATGTAGTAATTAAAATATTCATGAAATATTTATCCTTATATATATAATATAGAATTTTAGATTCATACCATTTCACTCACTTAAATGTGATAAGATCATTCATATATGTACGAACTATTTCCTTCATGAAGTGACATGACTCCTTTATCGTCACCGAAAATCATCCATGAGATATATTAGAATATTTAGTTAAATAAAATTATATTATTGTAATTATTTAATGCCAAAAATTACTAACCTCATTTCAATAAGATTTGTTGAAAAATGTAAAGATCAAAAAAGCATACGTACAACCTAAGGTCTATATAGTTGTAACATATGTTATTTATCTAAACCATCACCCATGAATGGTCATAAAATTATAATTAATTTATAAATACGATAATTATGTCATTTTTATTATTATTTAGATTATGGTAATATATAATATTCATAAGAACTATAACTTTCAAAACAATTATGGAATATGATAATAAGACAATTATAAACCGAATCAAAGAAAACAATGAATCGTAATTAACGAACGGTTGATAAGATTATATAAAATGATCATATATGATATTATAAGTATTAAATTTAATCTTTTATATGTTAATAAAACGTTTAAAACAAATTTCATAGAGGATAATTTATGTTTAATAAAAAGAATACTCAGGGGAAGTGACTTCTTAACTTGATTTCCATTTATTGGTTTAAACATATACTTCACTGATTATTTCATGATAATATTTTGTGTGTATAAAATTTTAGTATTTTATTTTTAATTACATTAATTTTATTTGTATTTAAATTTGATACACATAATCGATTCATTGATTCATAATCACTTTAATTATGTAACTCTCTGACCCCTGAAGCCAAGAGACGACTCATTACATTATTAAATTTGCATAGACACAAGATTAAAATCCTAAAGGACCTAATAATTTAGAAGTTTGATAATAATATATTTCATACATGAAACCCAAAATACATTCGTAAAATAAAATAAAGCATAAACTATGTAAAATACCAACATCCTTGAAACTCATTCAAAGTATTCCTCTTCATAACACAGGGAAATGAAATAAAAATAATTTTGAGATCATTTGCTTGGTAAGGGTATGTACATTGGAATAAATATTTAACCAATAATCCTCATAATTAGGGAATGATACACTAATAGGAAATAAATTCATTTAAATAAGTATAAAATTCATAATAAATATGATAAGGAAAATAACGGGAAAATCTTCTGTTTAATTAGTAAACCAATGCTAAAATTAATCCATATATAATTTCATAGAACAAATATAATGGTTAATTTTAATATTTAATGAATTATAAGAAAATAAAATTCTTTTCTTTATTAATTCATGTTTCCCTAGAAGATTATAAATTTACCACAATTATTTATTATTATGACAGTTCAAACTATGATAAATTTCCATCTTATTTGTCTCATGATACTACATATACATCATGAAGCTTGAATCAACTAGTTCCAAACATGTAGGTATGGAATTTATTGTCCCCCATACCATGTATTTATTGTTTATATATGTCTTAATAAATCTAATAATTTATTTATTTAATGAATAATATGCCTTATCAAATATCCATAATGAATTAATGATACAAATTTATCAATAATACCCCAAATACTAAAATAAATGTCAAAGTGAACACCGTATTTCAAAATTGAATATGGGTTAGGAAACAATAATATCCATTAAAGATAATATCAATATTTATTATAAATTTAATATTTAATAAAAATGATCATAAGTAACTGATTTTTTAATAGAAAGTTAATAATCACAAAAGAATGTGATATTGTAAAGATAACTTTTACCACATTGAAATTTTCATGTGAAACCCCTTTGAATTACATAATTAAATGTAATACATAAATATAATTATTTGAAAATTATTAATGATATAAAATATAAAAATGGTCATTATATAGACCACCTAAAAGAATTTATTGGTGGATATGACATTTATCTCTCAGATGATAAAATTGAGTTGAAAATCTCACACATTGTGTTTCCTATTGAGTGAAATTCATTTAACCAGCTAGATACTGGTTTTAATAAAGTTATTAAAATTTAAAAAAACATAATTATACATATAAATTCATATATTTACTTCATATAACAAATTATTACTCATTTTCTATGAATATTTCATTATTTTCTCTTTTATAGGTGCTAACTGCCTAGTTATTCAAGTACCTTTTCACTTGTTACTTGGTTTCCTATTAATTAGATCTTTATATCGTCATATAAAAAATAAAATAAAATAATTAAATACCATATATATTCATTATATAAATATTTATAATATTTCATAAAATTTAGGGATATGAAATAAAATGTATCGTTCTTGTAGATGGATAGTCGTACGTACACAATAATGATAATTCCCATTCTTTTCCTTATTAAAAGAATTAAAATTTAATGATATATATATATGTAAATTATAATTATATTATTATATATATTTACTATATGTCAGATATTTTTGTAAATATCATCCTTATTATATCACAAATATATAGTGAATGAATCACATCACTTTGAGGTGGCAGTTGCCGACACATCCCTAAAGTATGTTATCATATTCCCACAACATGGAAAGCATGAATGTATGTTTTATATAATAATTATATAATAATTAATAATTAATAAATATCATATATGTCATATAAAAACTATAAATCCATCATTACTCATACCATTACAGGTGTTAAATGGCATAATGAACAACATCTATTTGTAAGGTGGTAGTCCACCATACACATGGACAATGATTATGTAACCCATTTAATTGATGTGTTTGATAGTGTAGGTAAAATATTATAAAAAAAACTCATTATATTCAATATAATTTATTTTTTATATAATAATGGAATATGATTAATTGAATAGTTTTCGAAATAAATATAATTAAAGAGACCATTGAAGAATGTTAGCATGTTTCTAAGAATATCATATTTTTTAATACCAAAATACAGTCTTTTATAGATTTAGTACAAAAGTTATGATTCTATAATTAGGGTAGGGAATTTGGTATCTCTTTCAGTTAGTGTCATTATGAGATAAAGATCTTGATTGGGGTGAATATGTGGGAGGGTTTGGTGCCTTTTTATAGTGTAGGAGGAGGGGAATTCTTATAGATTTTTCAAAATAGAATTCCACTAATTTTTTTCTAATTTATAGTTGATCCAATAATGTAATGAATAAGGTAAAAGGTGTGATATTTTCTAAATATTAACATACAATGTATTTTTGATACGTTTCTATGTCATTATTGGCCTTAAGTTTATGGTTTAGTTCTTTGTAAAGACAATTTTTCTCTTAATTAAAACAATTAATTTTAAAAATAATCAATAATATTTTTTTATTAAAAAACATAGAGTAAATTATTAGATATTAGATATTATTAATATTTAAGATATGAAATTAATATCCAGAAATTCCAATAAAAAAAGTGGCATAAATTAATTCAAATTTAATCTCTATAAGGGATGACAAAGCGAGCTTTTAAATTAAAAATGGTTAAACGATTCCTATGTATTTATATTCAATATCAATGTGAATTTGATTACATTGACATAAAATAGTATAATATATTTATAATTCATATGAATATGAATTTAATATAACATTAAAATAAAATTTAAATATTTAAATAAGTTAGGTGAAAAATTTGTTTCTTATTAAAATTTTGTATTTCTCACTATTCATTAAAAAAAACTTCTCAAAAAAATTATAATTCTCACCCTATATTAATTTTAATGTTTCAATTTCAAAAATAATTTTCACTTTAAAATTTATATAATTCCAAAAAAAATTATTTAAAATAGATTCTCTATTAAAAGTTTCGAAGACGAATTTCATAAAAATATATGGTTTTCTTGTGAAAAATTGAGTTTGTTCTGATTTTAGTTCAATCAAATATATTAAATAGATAAAAAAATATTTCATATTATATATATATTTATAATTATTTATTAAATTCAGTAGTAGTAATTATTTTATTCATTTAAGATAAAACACCTTTGTAGCATTATAATAGTTTATTATAAAAATGATTCCAATATATTCAATTGTTATTGATATTGATTTATATTTATTTTTAAACCAATTAATTCATGAATATATTTCCATAATATATTTAACCTAATTCATAACAAAAAATGTAATAAATAATTAATTGAAAATCCCACATGTGTCTTTGAAATTAGGCTAGATTCTGTTAGATTAGATTAATTGTTTTTCCCAATATTGAAAAACTACATAAGCATAGTGTAGTAGAACTGTAGGGTCGATCCCATGAGGAGAAATATATAACATTATATGTTACTGGCTTGAGACCCTTTGATAGTAGTCCCTCAGAGATGCTTTGGTTTTGGAGTTATTAGATCTATAGTTGAAGGTTATTTCAAATGATTAATGTGGATTTTAGATCAATTTCGAGTATCTATAAAAAGGATGAAATTATTTCTAATCATGGTAGGGTATTAATTTTTAGGCTATGAAGAAAACGTCTGTGTCTAGTTGTATTTGGTAAATTCACCATATTCTACCTAGAAAGTGACTATTATGTGATCAAGAGATAGTAACAACCTATGTTCATTAAATTTGTATTATATAGAAGAATGTATCCTAGACTAGTTTTCATTAATCATGATATGGTCATTTGTTTGAATATCCAATGGTCAGGGACATCCGAATGAATTAAATAGAATTATGTAATTTATCATGAATACTAATCCATTAGGGTTTCCAAAATAAGTTTTAATGATTGATTATAAATGCAGATACATCTACTCTCGATCCCTACCACTAAGTGTTTTAGCTACTCATGGTGTGAGGAGAAGAGAACGAACAACTAGAAATAAATCTTTACATGTTCCACTGATTTTAAATGATATTTTTCTTAATCATGCATTGGTTTGGGATATCTAAAAAAATGATCATGCAATAGATTTTTAAAAAAGAAAAATATCATTTCTAATAAAATTATTTCTTAAAAATAAAAGAAGAAATGGATCTATTATGTACTAGTTTGATGTCGAAGTTGAACAACGGGAAGTGATGCAATGGGAATTGAAAGCATTGAAGAAAAATGAAATCCACGACTCATGAATATAATAGAATATGAAATGATGAATAAATGTTGATTTAATGAGTGGAAAGGATGAATGAAATTTGAATGGAACAAAACCAAGGATAAATCTATGCTCTAGGGTATATCCAAGTGCTATGTCGGACCAATGTATATATAGGTGAAACGGGTCAAGAATTGTAATGGATTACCCATCAGGTAACAACGATGGTGTCAATCTCCATAGTTTGATTTTTATCTGGCATGTATCCCTGAATATCTCACCAGTAATGTAACATTTGAATATTTACCAGTCATGTACTGAAGACCTACAAAGTGTACTGAGTTCTAGATGTTACTCTAGAGTTGATTTATCATGCCACTACATTGACTATGTTTAGGTTGTGTATGGAGAATTAATGTTGTGTACTAGCTTCTATTTCTATAGACATCATGACATGGTTCACTTGTTTTCTCACGACTTGTTATATCCAGTGAGATCAAACTACATGATGTGTAATTCAGATTAATGACGTCCAATATATGAATTTTCACTGTTCATCATTTCATTATTTTAATCCTATATAGCCTCATTCCTGAAAAAGTAAACACATTCCAAGTGAATTGTTGAATAAAAAATTAATATCCTTAAGTAAATACCATCAATAAGTTAGTACAAATTCATTTTATCAAATTCCCTCACACATAAACAATTGAATGTCCTCATGCCAAAAGGTCCAATAACAATTACAGAAATATAATTCATGTATGAATACAGTAAATATTCATCATGTCTAGGGAAAAAAACTACCTGTAAGAAGAAAAATGTTACTCTCAAGAATTATACCAGTATAAAAAATTAATCATGCCCCATTGTTAAGTTCCATTAAAAAATCATGTCATTTAATTACAACCTTTAAAATATTCCTTGAATTCTATACCCATTGGTCAGTTTCCTCACAATGAATATTTTCTAATCACTCATACTAAAATAACATTGTAGTTATGCTCATACCATGAGTACATGTTCCTGACAAGAATCATTTATTGGATCTATCATCTCCACTTTGTAAAGATGATAACAAAAATAATCATGAATTCTTGACATGTAAGGTTATAATGACTCTAATGTTGTGCATAGGTGGGTAAAAAGAGAAAAAAAAAACTCCAAAGGAGGGTATTCCATAAATTATAACACATAATTTTCACAAAAAATGTAACAAAATTACTCTATCAAGATAATAAATTCCATTTCCTCATAGGCCTGGTAGGATCCATATATATGTTAAATGTGTACAAAATAATTATTTTGTTCCTTTATTTTTTTCTTTTTAATTTCTAATTTTCAAAAATCATATCAAGTATGGATTTAGATCCTTACCCTGACCACACATGATCCTTCAGGTGATTAATCGGTTTGGAAATGGCGATTTTTGAAATTCCTTGTACACAAACCATGTCTATTTTTTTGAAAAGGAATATAATAAAAGATAAATTATATAATGTAAATATAGATAACAAAAAAATATTCTAATGAGTACACCATACATCTTTGAAATTGGACTCCTCTCTTGTTTTCTTAAAGATTCAGCCACCCCTGTACAAAATTAAATCATAAATTATACATGGATCATGGTATAAAGTGAATAATTGACATGGAATGGAATCATCCTAAAAATTGATTAATTGAAACAACATCCTAAATGAAGAAATGATGTAAGTTGGGTATTAAGAAAAAGTGGCTAACAAAAATTTCCTCATTCATTTTAAATTTTCACTTGCTCAATCATAACCTCAATAATATCTAAATGCATGTTTTGATAGGTTTACATGTCCCAAGTATCAGTCAATAAATATTAGTAGTAATTAATATGATATTTTATGCTTAGAGTCTTCTCGGTAAATGAAAATAATATAGAAATTGGAATTTACAGTGGGAATAAAATTATATAATAGATCAATTAATCATAATTTTCATAATGTAGAATTTGAAATAAATTTATAAGCTTAAAAATCATTAAAATAATTATGAACAATGACAAAACATTGATTCTATCAATTCCCAACATAACTTTTTCTTTTATTTAAATGGTAATAATGTTTTCATGTTTAACATAACCTTAAAATTTTGAAACATGTCTTCTAGAATGGTGAGAACATTCAATAATTTATGTCTATTGATAGTGAAATTCATGAGAAACTCCCCCCCACATTTTGAAAGCGACGATGTCTTCCCTTTTGATGAAATGCTTGTGGGCGTGGTATGAAAATGGAAGAGAAAATATTTTTAATTGGTAGTTTTGACAAAATAGAATTTGATGGAATCGAGAGATTCTTGGATAGTGTCACACCATGTTGGAATTTGGTTGCTAGTATGCTAATTATCAATCAACAGAAAAATGTGTTAAAAAACAAATCATGAACTATATAAAACAATTATTCCCCATGTTTAACATTATAAATGAAATAATTATAGATAGGGGCATATAATGACATAAATAGATGACCATTTTATTTAAAATTTTTATATATCTTCAATAAAATACAACTTGGGACATAAAATAAAGTGAAAAAGTATCTTCCTGAAAATATGATCGAGAAAAAAGATCAACTATTGGTTTCCTCCTATAAAGAACCAAAATGACGTCATCATTTATATGGATTGACCATGATATTATACAGTGGGTCCAATATCTTAGGTGATCCTTTTTATTATAAATTTAATTGTAACAGTGTCATCCATCTTGTGAACTATAGTGACTAGGATTATGGCTTTAGGAGAGCAGCGTGAGCTTGAATCAGGCGAGGAAGGAGTGGAATAATGGGATAAGGACACTTCTGTTGGGCATGTATTTCAATGGATAATGTCTAATGTTTAAATGAAACATATGTCACTCCCTAGAGGACACTTGTTTTTTTATGACATGGAAGGAATGAGACATTGATAATTGTAGATGACTCATAAAATATAAATATTGTTCTATTTTTTAAAATTGAAAGATGTAAAATGTAATCCAAACAAAAAATGAAAAAAATAAATCCCATATATATGAATAAGAATAACACAATATGAGGACATAAAAATTACAAAAAAGACATGAGCGGTCCTGCAAAAAAAATGCCTACAGTCTAAATAGATATTCAAATTAAAATTAGTCTCCCGGGAAAAATATCTTCTCCAGCATCATCAAACCATCTACTGGTGAAAAAAAACTATTTGGTAGGGTCAGTATATGCGGTAGTATCAGAAGAAAGTGGAGCAGTGGCTATAGTGGTATATGGTTGGGTCGTAGACCTAGGTAAATGGGATGGGGTCGGTGTTGTATATGTCATGATTTGTAATGAGGTCAAGTGTTTGGTAGTTTGATCTATTAAAGGTAGCTATGGTGTGGTGTTAATGGTAATCCCCTTGCCTCATTGGTTCTTCTCTATAAAGTGCGCCCTTTGGGAAATGATGTTTGTTTGATCTATTGGAAACTCAAGGTGGACAATAGGGTGTGTGATAAGGTGGAAGATGGGGGGTCAAAAGCGGTGGGTTGTGGTGGTGTGTTGAACAAAGAAGGATCAATGAAGGATATATAAAGGTGAGTAGAGATCTACAATTTGATATCCATGATGGAAAACTATGAATCCATGATCACTGTTAGGGAGGGTAGGGTATGCATTGGCCGGGTAAATGAAGTCAGTGTTATAGTTTGAGAGGTAGTGTGTGGATCCACATCTGGGTTTGGTGCCTCCAGTGGTGGTTCCTCTTGTAGTGTGGCTGATTTTAGTGAAATAGACACATATACGATCGTTGAAATATTGTACAAATCAACCTGTTTAACATGTATCCCCAATTAGTGAAGTATCACACAATCAATGATATAGACCAATCTAAAGGAGTGAGGGGTAGTATTGTCTCAAACATGCCAATGATGAAAAGGAAAATGAGTGATGAAGGATCCACCAATCAAAACAAAATGATGCCTCTGGTTATATTCCCTATAATATAAGGAAAATTGAGTAGCCATATTGATAGTTGGGCTGCCAAATACAACGGCGAGAATCAGAACATCCATCTAGCTAACGCTCCCACAAGACTTAGCCTAAGAAAACTATCCTAGTATCATGTCTTTGTGAAGGATATACAATGCATGACCCAATAGCTGAGTTGATTTCATGATGCATGGGTCCTGGTGCAACTGGGGCTTGTGATAAATCATATGCCACAACTTTTGAGAATCTTCTAAAGGAGGATATAGAAGATGAATTGGATAAATTTAATATGTGAAACACTCATCTGTATAAATTCCATGTATGATTATAAAATATATGAATTCAAACTATTGGAATCTTTCACCCAAGCATAATATGAGGAAGTTGAAGGCCATCTTGAATGTGGATAGGAATTTGAGGAAATGTACACTGAATGTCTCCTCGTGGACCTAATTAATTGTTTTAATGTAGAGTGACTACAAGAGGTCATTTACCATGTCATTGATATTATTCATGGCATGGATGCACATGTCCAGTGTATTTTTTGTACATATTGGATTTCATTGCAACCATTGGAGATTGACATTGTCTTTCCTGTTAGTTAAATAGAGGATAGAGTATAGGTGATGGTTATCATCATTGGAGGAATTATCTGAGGTTGACGATGACATGGATCAGGAATCGGGGTGGAAAGAATGTGAATTAGTGGTGGTGGAGGTGGCCTAATAGTGATTCTTGATTGGTGGTTGTTCAAAAATGGCAGAGGATGAGGAGGAGGAGGATGATAATGGTTTGCGGTCTTTTGGATCAATCCATTAAGGCAGGGGGTGCAAGTTGAGTGCAGTTACGGTGGAGAAGGGGGGTTCCACTAGTGGAGGGAGGTGGTTGTGAGAGAGAGCTGTACATGGCGGTAGGGGGAGAAGTGTGGGAGTGTGGTGGTGGAGGTAGGATGTGGGTGAGGTTTCAGGTGTTTTTGGTGCTCTCAAGCCTGTGGAGGGAGACAATGGGTTGGTTTCATGTAAAGATCATAACCCTAGGGTTCATGACATTTTTTTATTAATAACATATCCAACATAGTACACATAGTGTACCAGTAGTTCATGTCATATACTAGTAATTAATTTTTTTTTTGGAAAAAATGGTTACACATCGTGAACCACTGGTACATGATGTGTAATGTTTTAGCTCAAAATCTGTTCACTCATGTCCTTCAGTTCTGGGCCTACCCAAAAATTTTATAAGACTACACATATCAAATATAGTATATGATGTCCCACCCTAGGTTTCCTCTCAATCAGATGTTTTTATAAATTCGATAGATGTACACCATTAAAGCATCATATAATTTTAGGCTGATGACACATCCCTCAGGAAATGGTTCTTGGTAAATCATCATTCTTTAAAAATTCACTTAGAATGGTAGTCGAACTTCTCTCTGGGTTTGGATTGTTCAATAAAGAAATATTTGAGGGACTTAAAATGTGCCTCACTACCAGGACTACAACATACCCAGGAATATTTTCAATCTTGAGTTAAACAACACAACCATTTTCCTTGGTATAATGGTATTCCATGCAATATAGTGATCAATGTATTTATTTTCATTTTCCATATAGAACCACGAATTTTCAAATGTGTCTCCCATGATCTCTTACAATGAATTTAACTTTAGCATCCATGATTACATAACATTCATAGAATACATATACAGTTTATTGATTACCCAAAATGAACAATGATATAGCTCAATGAAGATATTAAATGGTTTCCCAGATACAAGTGTAAATGGTGTAGTGAATATGGGAGTATTATAAGTATTTTGGTATATCCACATTGCGTCATCTAGTTTGAGACTCCAATGAAACCGATTGGTATTCACAGGTTTTTTGAAAATGGGTTTACATCTAAGTTTGACAGTTCCACATTCCCATTGTTTGTGGGTGGTAGGGAGTTATGGTGTTGTATTAGATTCAATAACTTTCCATAAATCAACTCACAACTCAGTTTTGGAATTTTTTTTCTTTGATTATTGATGAGTAGTCTTATAAATACTAATCTCATGAACACATTCTTCCATATACATTTCATGACTTCATTTTTTTTGTCATGTGAGGTTGATTCAGCTTCATAATATTATACTCTTATAGTAAGAGGGTCCAACGTATCAGGCTCAGTTTTGAACCCTTATTTCTCATCTTGTACATGGGAGAAGCATGGTCAATGTGTACAATCACTTTGGATAACACCCTATATGATCATAAATTTTTAAAAGCATATACAACAGCTAAGAGTTCTATCTCTGTAGTCATATGGTTGACTTTAGCTTCACTTATCATGTTGAATGCATAATAAAAGGGATATAATAAGTTTCAAATGTTTTTCCTAATATAGAACCAACAACAAGGTCAATGGAATCTCAAATTAGTTCAAATTCCTTGTCCCAATTGTTTTTTCATGTGCTTGTTTTTATTTTATTTGATTACATATGATTTTTTATTACTTTATTTTCTATATTTTGATGATGGTTCAATCCACATTTGTGTGGTTGGTGTGATTCATATCATTCTGGATAGATAATAGAGTTACCTAAACGTCCTTAGATTATGAGGCAGTTAAAAAATTCTTTTTTGGTACTCTAAAAATTAAATTATAATTCTACTGTAGTTTTAGAGATTCTATAATCTTAAGTTTTGAAATGTTTTTGTATTTAATTTAATACAATATATAAAGATATCTAATTCTCATGAAACATGATATTTTAGAAATTTAGATTTTTATTATGATTTTATTCATTTTTATAGAAGTCTAATAATATCATTTGGATGGTGAATAAATTTTCTGAGTTTCTTCTTTGATTTTATAGAACTACACATTTTCAATAATATTGTTTCATTTTTCCTTTTGATGATAATTGAAAAAGTAAAGGTCAGATTAATTAGTTTCATGATTTCTTGGAAAGATAATATGTTTTATATAAATTAGCCTTTTTACTGAAGTCTTAACCTACTGTTTAGTGCCCTTAAAAATTATTTTATGTTTGTTAAAATATATTGTCTAGTTTTTTTTACAAAGTATGGGAAACCCTAATTTCACAATAATGCAAAGTATGGTTGTGAAACCCTGTGTTACTGTTCTTACTATATGTTTAATTACTGTTAATTTCAAAAAATTATGGTTGGGAAACCCTATGTTACAGTTCATAACTTACAATATGCAATTGTTCACTTTTCTACAGTATGGTTTGGAAACCCTGCATTATAGTTCAAACCCTATATTAATCTACTATTTATTTCTGCAATGTATGGTTGGGAAACCCTACATTACTGTTCATAGCCTATGCAATGTTACTGTTCATTACACAAAATATGGTTTATTTACCCTATGTAATTGTTCATAAACTATGTTATGTAATTATTTATTAATGAACTGTATGGTTTTGAAAGCCTATGTTACTATTCATATGCTACGCTATGTTATTGTAAATTTTTGAAAAGTATGGTTTTAAAACACTACATTATTGTACATAACCTGCACTATGTTTCTATTTCCACCATACTCTGCTTTTCTATTCATTTATATAATGTATGGTGTGGAAACATTACATTACTGTTTATTCCCTACGCTACATTACAATTTATAAAATACATTACATTTCATTTTTTTTAGGGATTTATGTTGAAAAATGATTTTCTACATATATATGAATTATTTTCAAAGTATCTTCTGCAAAAAATTATATTAAATCTATGTATTTTTTTAGAAGAGTTTTTAATGTCATAAGTGGAATATTTGAAGTGAAAAATTAATAAATTATTTCCTCGTCTTTTCAAAATAAATTTGGTTATTTCATGTTTATTTATTTTCAAATATTTTAATTCCCATTTGGATTGTGCTGCTAGATTTCATGTACCATATCGATTAAGTTAAAATGAATTTAAATGGGGATCTTAAATCATTCAAAACATGGAGATTTATTAAATTTTTTATACAAATTATTTTGAATTCTTATATTAGAGATTTCTTCTATAGGAATAATGAAGAAATTATTATTCAAATTTTATTGAGATATTTTTGATAGTTATGGCGTCAATTTATTTTGAATATTTTAAGGATGAGGAGTTGCTGTAGCTTCATAATATACATTCTATATATGTATATCATTCTCTATTAGAGGTTATAAAGAACAATATTTATAAAAAACATTAACATATTTGACACTCTATATTTTGAATGTGCAAGTGTTGTGAACATTGAACCTACTGTTAAATAGGCAATGTCCTTTGACACTTCGTTTCATCACCTATACTTTCTCGCATGTGCTGGATTATTTCTCCTTCAACTACAGTTACCTTGATGAGAAATGATAATTAAAATATAACACCCAGTACATCTTATTTGATTGTATATATTATTTCATCTGGTTCATAATCTGTAACACTTTTTCCCATCTTCCACATGCACTCTATTTTTTCTATTTATTCATTTACACATGAAGTACTTATTATTATTATATTTTCTCAGGTTTTGACTCAGAAATTATAATTTTAGGATCTAAGGGTTATGACTCCCTATATATAAAGTCAAGATAATTTGAGTTGTGACATGCAGTGCCTAATGTCAGGTTGTATGGGTTGTGACATCACATACAAAAGTCAGTGTCATTGTTTCCCATCTACTAGAAAAGGGTTCTGTAATTGGGTTATGTTCCCCCATTTAATGTCATTTTTAGTTCACATGTATCTCTCATAGTGTATAGAGATATTAAAGTATATTAGGACCAATTTGTACCAAACATCTATAAAAAACATTATTGTTTTCTTTACTTTTCCCACTTCAAATTAACCTTAATAATTAACGTCGAAAATTAATTGAATTAATCATTTTTTTGCTTATATGTTTTAGTCTACTCAATTCACCCCTCTCAATACCGTCTTATATTACTCATTCTAACCTAACTATTGGTATAAAAGGGAAATAATTTTTAGAATTGATTTTCATTGTTGTTCTCCTTCTGATACCAACTAATTTTTATAAGAGGAATACCTTTGTTGGGATGGTTTATGTCTCTCATTCTCTTTCTCAATACCAAAAATTGGTATCAGAGGTTGATCCTTTCAGAATTATCCAATCACTATATATATTATTCATTTATATTTAATTGTGTTAATATATTCCTAGAGATCATATTATATGGATAAAGATCTTATAAGGTGAAATTATTGAAACAAACTGATTCTTGGATTCCTCAAAATCCACCACACATTGATGGTAATGATTATGGCCACTGGAGATCCTGAATAGAGGATTACCTCATATAGATGAACATTGAGCATTGGTTTGTCATGTTAAAATAGTAAACACTACCTTGAGCTTACCCAAATACTCTTACTAGAATTTATTATACTATATATGTTTTAATTTAAAAATTTGTTAATATATTATACTGTGCTATTAACTAAAGTGTTGTTAATCATGTCTCTTTTTGTAATATAGCTCATGAAATTTGGAAGATTTTAAAATTCAATCACATTGTCTCTTTAAAAATTACCCAAACCAAGCATGGAATGATTCATGCTGAGTACCAAGACTTCATGATGGGTTAATATGAAACAATAAACTAAATATTCCATAGATTCACAAGAACTTTGAATGGAATGAATTCATTTGGTGGATCTCTAAAAAACCCATTACTTGATTAATGATTCATATTATTCATTCCAATGAAATGGAACCCCAATAAGTGTTCCACAGATTGAAAAAATAATTTCAAAGAATAAACCCTATATGAATTGATTGAATCACTCCTTCAGTTTGAATTGGAATTTAATAACAGTGTTGTCGGTGGGAATACAAAAAAATGTATATATTTTATTTTTGAATGTGGTTTCTACTATACAATATAATTCTAATATATAGGTTTTTAAAAAAAGATATGTCTCATATTGTGACTGGAGTTTACAAAAGAATTAAAAGGAAAGTATTCATGATTTTTTTTAGAAGAATCCAACAAAAAAAGTGATATTAGAAAGGTTATATGAATTATAATGCTTAAAATATAACCTGTTATGAGTTTAGGAAGAATGATCATATCAAGAATGATTCTCTAAAACATATGGCTAAAGAAAAATAAAAAAGCAGGACAAAAATTCATTGAAAACAAGTTGGAGTTGTACTGATGAATTAGATTCCAGTGAACAATCTATAAATGAAAATGAAAATTCTAACTTGTTATTCATGGAATCACTGAACAAGGATATTAATTCATTCTTTTATATTGAATATTCTATATCTTAATGTGATTCTGAAAAACCCAAATTTTTTAAGTAAATAAGTAAATTGAACGATTAATGAATGATATTTTCAACACAACATATTTATATAATAAGATTAATGATAAAAATAACAAACCTATTTATGAAAATAAAATACATTAATAACATAATTAAAATTGAAGTAACACTTCTTGAAATTATCATTCAAAAATTTATGAATATTTGATATCATCTCATGATTTAGAAAAATATTTGAAAAAATAAGTTGAATGTCATAAAAAAATTATCTTCCCTTATAAAATTTCATTAAAAATATAATAAGTTGATTTATTGGACCAAAATAAATAAAAATAAAGATGGTATTGGTTATAACAACATATTACCCCCAATTTATAAAACTCATTCTGTAATTTTTTTTGTTATACTTCAATAGTTACATGTTTTAAATTTTTCATGAATGGTCATTAAGAAAATGTGTTTTATCTTATATTTATCCAATCCAAGTGATTTACCAAAACTAATATTTCTAAATCCTTATTATAAAGATTACCTTATAATAAAAGATAAAATTTGTATGGGTATCTGATGAATTTATTATAAATACCATTGGAACCAATGTAGCACGAGTACCAAAATTGTCAAGTAATTGCTTTTTATTGAAAAAAATACCTTGGATGTATCAATGAAAACCAATGTTACATGTAATGTGGATTCTCTAGGTATGTGACCAGAGACCCATCAATGTTTACCAAATACAACACATGTGTGGGATTCACTGTTACATTTGGAGAAAATTATGATGGCAATGTAAAATGTTCTTGTGAATTTGGTATTGAAAATTCTACTTTTATTTATAATTTACTATATTTTGAAGGTCTAAAACATTATTAAATTAGTATATCATAATTATGTAATGAATAAATGGATGTTAAATTTAAAAATGAAAATTTATTTGTTTTAAAAGATAGTTATTTATTATTTTATGGTAATAAAAATAATAATATTTATACTATTGATTTTTCTAAACAAACTAGTTAGTATGTAAAGTGTTTGAATTTTATACAGTATAATAGAATCATTTGGAATCAACATTTAGGTCATTTTAATTTCATAATGATTCATAAGCTCTAAAAACATGAGAATACGTTACAACTACATTCCATGAAGAAATAAAAACATCATGTTTGTGATTATTGCGTGAAAGAGAATAAACACAAAATTTCTTTTAGACCTATATATAAGATAAGTAATAATAAACATTAATAGTTAGTATAACATGATTAATTTTTCCCCACTAAAATTTATAGACAATGTGGATTGAAATATACCATAGATATTTTTGATGATCAATATACTTTCTTACTCATAAAAATGCTAATTTATCTAGATTTACATTATTTGGTTAATTAATTAAAAATGAAAAGTATGTGGGATAATTTCTATTCATAGTGATAATGGTGTTGAGTTTCATAATTTATATTTTGAAAAAATTTGTGAAACAAATGGCTATTTCTTTAATTTCTCAACTCCATAACCCCACATCAAAATGCTATTGTTGAATGGAAAAATAGAACTATTAATGATATCGCTAGAAATTTGTTAAGTGAATATAATTTTACAATATATTTTTGGGGTGGGGATGTTTTTATTAATTTTTATAAATCAAAAGGAATTATTATTAGACTTTTTTTTAAAGAAAACTCCTATAAATTATTTAATATTAAAAATCCTAAAGTTGGTTAGATTAGATTTTTTGTTGTAAAATATTTTGAGAGGATAATTTAGAAAAATTTTATTATAAGTGTAATGAATGTATTTTTCTTGGTTATTCTAATATTTGTAAATCTTATAGAGTTTATAATAAATATAATTTGATTGTTGAATAATATGTTAATGCTATGTGTGATGAATAAATAAATAAATTATATGTAGATTATAATTTAATTGATGATGAGTTCAAATATTTTATTTTTGGTTAATAAATTCTCCATGATAAGATTAAATTAATTAAAAAGGTTCATACTCCAAAACTGAGTAAAAAATAATTTAATAATCAAAAAAATATTCAGATTGAAAATATAATTTTTAATGTTGATTATGGTGTTAAAACAAGAAATTATGTTTTAAAATACTATTCTCATTCTATATTTTTATTTTATTTTTTTTATTTTTATTTTAATGATTATTTAAAAGATATGAAATTATATTGTTTATATGAAAGATAAATTAAATCATTTTTTTAAAATAATGTATAGATTTTTGTAGAATTTATTAAGGATAAGAAGGTAATATGAACAATGTGGAAATTTAGTAACAATATGGATGAATGTAGAGAAATTGTCAAAAATAAATTAACACTTTTAGTCTAGGATACACTCAAGAAGAAGGGTTATACTAAGAATATTCTTTTGTACTTGTTTCTATGTTAGAGTTTGTTATAATTTTATTTAGAATTTCACGTTTTCATGGTTTTAAATTTTATCAAATGGAGGTGAAAAGTGACATCTTAGATGTTTTTATAACTGAAGAAGTTCATGTTTCTCATGTAACACAACAAGATTCTATGGTATGATTCTTTTTAAATAAATTTAATAGCTTGGGTTTTATGCTACACCAATATAAGCTTGCACTACACACACTATCATCTTACCCTGCTCTACACACTACACCATGTTCGAGCGCACCATGACATATCAAACTAGACATTTAAAATTTTATTATGAATAATATTATCTAATTTTATAATTAAATATATTAAACATAAAATTTTAGCATTCATCAAATGTTATTATTATATTAAATACAAGGAAAATACAATTGTTTAGATAATATATGTATTTTTCAAGAAATGATGTTTTTTCAACCTTATAATTGAGAATACTATTTAAATACAGTATTTAAACCTTTTATATGTAATAGGATAAAAAATTAAATTATTCTTTAGAAGATGGAAATAAAAATTTATGTTGGGTAAAGTTTTGATAATTTTTTGATAAAATCCATATTTTAATAAATAGTGGGGAATACAACATTTTAATTCAAAACTGTATTTTCATCTAATTTATTTATGTAGTTAGATTATAATTTTTTTAGTTTTAAAATTTAATTTGATTATTTTTTTATTATTTAATAAATTGTTATTCATTGGAAGTAATTTAAAATTTAAATTAGACAAAAATATATGCCAATCTTCTGAGAGATTTTTCTTCATAAATTCATTCTTTTTGGTTTTGACCACATGAATTAATTTTAAATCATTTTTAGAAAATTAAAAGTTTCGATTTCTAGAAAATGGATTCCATATTTGGAATCATAATGTTAAATTTTTTAAAAAATGTAAATTTAATTTTTTAACATAATTAATAGTAACCTAAGTAATTGTTTTTATTTACCATGGTTAAAGTGTAAATCAGGTAAATAAGGGTAAAATAATAATATTATAATAATAAAAAACTACCCAAACATAGGTCCTAATCATATTGAATGATATATTTCAAACAATGAGAATCCTTAGGTATAATTTAGGACCCCATGGAACCAAATGTGTGTGATAATGACAATTTATATTGTTTAATTCAAGGAAAAGAAAAATATAAGATAAACATGTATTTCCTAACTAAAAAATTTAAATTTGGTATATATAGATGATATCTTCGACTATAAATATTCATTAAAAAGCTAAAAATATTTAATAAATAATTTTATTTTGATTATAATTTTTTGACAATATATAATTAAATCTAATTATTACACAATAATGATTCAATGATTACCTTTTTAATGAATGATTGAAATAAATGATATTATACTTATTAAAATAAATGAAATTTGAGATTTTTGATTCCATGCTCCATTTTTTGGTTAAAATTGATATGTTATATATTATTTAGTTCTTTTTCTTCAAAAAAATAAATTTATTATTACTGTAATAAAAATCATTTACTATATAGTATTAAAATTTATGTAAAATAATTTTTTAAAAAACACTATTTTATTAAATAATTTAATAGCCCAAAAAATCTATGATTCGACCAACTAAATTAGATAGTGTTAAAAACAGTTATTAATGATATAATTAGAATTTTCTTGGAATTCTATAGTAACTATATTAACCATATCGTATACAAATACAAGAATACATGGTAAGAGTTAACTTATTTAACTAATGGTTAAAGGCATACGATATGGTTTAATTCATGACCTAAAATTTTATAAAACCTATTTTTTAAAATATTAAAACCCATACCCATATTAACCATGAAATAAATAACATTTTAGATATTAGAAATTGAAAATAAATTTATAATAAATTAATATCTCAATACTTTCCTACAATGTCCCTCACTTCTCCTATAAAAGGGCACTTCTCCTTCTATTTTATTAACACCTCCAAAGGCAGTTGGATCGACCAAAACCTACCCAAACCTCCTCTTTACTTCCATAAAATCATCCTAGAAGCCACCATTTGGGATGAAAACCAACTTATATTGTCCCTTTATGCAAATCAAATAGAGAAACCAGAAGAAAAGGTAATCATTTTATCCCTTCTTTAAAAGATCATACCTTCTTCTACGTCATCTTCAAATGTTTTTGGCAAAAAATAATATTAAATACAACAAAAAAATATATGATGATATTTTGTTGTGATTATGGTACAACCATATTTATTCTTTAACCCATCATATGGGAAAAAATATCATTATGTGTGCGTACACACAAGTTATTGTCTCTACACTGTGGTGTAAATTGTTTTCTATCTATACTTTATTTTGATGGGTTTAGTGATTAATATAAATGAATTTATAATAAATAAAACATGGTATAATTTTTAAAAAAATTCATAATCCTTTCAATTCAAAACCATTTAACCATTATGGAAAAGATATTGTCTCTCATGTGTGCGTACGACTTACCGTCTCCATGACGCGATGAGGCTCATGTTCCACGTTCACCATCCAAGAATGATTATAAAAAATATATATTATGAATAATTATGAAATATATGACATAATAAGGAATATTTAATAATATATATATATATATATATATATATATATATATATATATATCTGTGTGAGTGTTTGTGCATATATTTCATTAACTTACTTCTATTCAATACAATTAGAAAACGAAAACATCATTCAAGTGTACTTATGGTCTACTGTCTCCATGAACGGTGTATTCTATATCATATATCTATATATTATATATATTTATATTATAAAATATAAGATATATAAATAATATTATACATTTAATATGTAAGAAAATCATGATATATGTAATATGATCAAAAATAACAAGTCAAAACAAATATGGAAAACACATCGATTATTACTCGAAATGTTGCATTAACATGGAATTGTAAATAAATAGGAAATATAAATACATAAAATAATTATATATGATATCAAAAATATTATTATGAATCAGATATATGATAATAATTTTTTTAATAACATTATACATTAGTTTCAGACAGGTATGGAGAGTTTCAGATCACAAGTAAGGGTTAATTTTGTAATCTCATTAGTATCCGAGATTATTTATGCATAAATATTTTCTAGGAAATATTTATCATCCATGATCATGTTTTCAAAAAATTAGTTCAAGGTTTTTCCTAAGATACTCTTTTATTAATACACATTTTTAAATATTTTAAATTTTTATTCTTCTACATATTTCTGATTGATGTCCATGTTTTCAAAATGGTTTTAGAGAATTATTTATATCAACATGAATGATTTAAAATGTTATTTACATTCAAATGTATCAAAGTGGTATTGGAAAAATTGATTGAAAAATATCTTCTAAATGTCTTCTTTTATAAATTATGCGACTTTTAATGTCTTAAAATTAAAAATGGATAATCCAATGAATTTGTTTTAATGATTTTATCATATTTTTTTCATCTATGTCAACATGAATTGTTGGATTTTATGTTTAACTGAGATTGATTTGTTATTATACAATCATCCATATTGTATTAAAGTGTTTATGATATGTTTGAATGATGATTTTCTATTTTAATACCATGCATGGTTTAAGGTTCACATATTAACATTTAGTATAATAGTTTTAATATCAGTGTTTATGATATGTTTCACCCTTTTCATATGAGGAATGTATTAGAAAGAGTAAGTGATGGGCGAGGCCCATTATAGCCCCATGATGCATCGATTGGTCTCATGATAAAAACTATTGTCCTGGCACAACGTATTGACCAAATATTTGTGTATGGTCATGCAACAAGGTCTTGACGTAGTGATTAGGATGTCCGATAATATGTACTCCCAAATTTTGGGATTAGTTATTGATTTTACATGTGATTATTTGACAAGTATAATATCCATGTGAATGCCTAAATGGAATTATTTGATTTATTCTTGCCATATTACGATGAAGATAATGTTTTAAAATGCTTCTATTTTATTTTAGTACCTTTCTGTAAAAGTTTATACTTATTTTAGATAACTTCTGCTCTATTTGTTATCATTATAATAATCTAATCTCAACTCATTCTTATATTTTATTTACTAGGATTCCATATAGGGTTTCATGATTGATATACAGGGGTAATATATGGGAATAATTATGTTATAAATGGATTATCTATGTTGTGTTTTATGTTATAAATTGTATTGTAATGTACATGTATGTAATATATTTTTCAACACTACTACACTGATCGGACCATCAAGATTTTATTCCTTGTAGTCAAGTGAATTTATTAAATTCATGTAGTGGCATCAGGATTCTGAGGTTGGGGAATTACATATTGTATTAGTGGAAGTTTATCAACAAGAATATAAATAGATTTAGAAAAAAAAATATTAGGGATCATAACCCTATGAAATACCTTAAGGATAATTATAGGAGAACCCTGTATAAAGTTTTTATGAATATTTATAACCATGGATTATTCCTAAGATGTTATAGATTGAATGTAACTTTCATTGATTATGTTGCTTTCATCAATGTTATGTGTTTCTCACCATGTGATTTCTACACTTGGTTAATGGGGAAAACCATAAGTAATTGTATTGACATTGTTTTTGATAGAAAATCTGGTGATTTTTGAGAAAGAAAATATGATAATGATTGGAGAGAAAGATATTGTCATTATGCCGAATCAGGTATCACGATATGTGATTAACAATGTGACCATTGATGAATTTCCTAATACATTGACTAAGAGGATGATGAATTTTTACAAATGATCAATTGTTATGAAATATAGAGGCATGAAAATTCAGCTTCCAACATGTCAAGAGGATAAATGGTAGAACCTTTAGGAATACCTCAAATGTAGGTAAAGATGTTATTTATTGTGGAAAAAGGATAATAAAGTAAAAAATTGTTAGGGAGATCAATGTATCATCTATGGAAATAATGAGAATTACCCAACTCAATTCCCAAAACTAAAAATATACTTCTAAATCAATAAAGTACATATTCCATTCCAACCATTAAATTATAAATATGGAAGTAGTTATGTATTTGAATCCATGGATTATGAATAGTGAATTATATAAGTAGTATTTATTTAATGGTTATCTCTAATGATTTCTAGTATTTTTTGAATAGTTATAATAGAATAGAAAATTGATTTAAGGGAAATATTATATTTGGATAACATATGATTAAGGTAAAGTTGTAACGCCCCGACCCCAGTTACCCAAAGTCGGTGCATTATTACATAACATTGGCATGATCATAAAAGATAAAGTCTCGAATGACCGATTGGTTTAGTATCCTTGGAATCACTAGATACATTTATAATGTTTACACTACAATATAAAGTGGAAAACTACAACAACATATTGTCTTCATATACCACACTCATATCCCCTTATACTATCCCTGCAGGTTATTCATAATATACTTCTTCACATCCTGGGAAAAGTAAAACATAGAAAGGGGTGAGCTCAGATGCCCAGTAAGGATAACAATATAGCAGAAACTTTCATAAAAAACATAAACATTTAAGGTAATGTATAACTAAAAAAAAAGCCTTTTAAACTTGAACAAAAACATAATTTGGAAAAAATAAAATTAAATAATTCCATTTACTTATTCACATGGATATTTTACTAGTCTAATAATCACATGAAATATCAATAACAACTTTCATAATGATGGAATGCATATTGCCAGACTATCATAACCACATAGTTAAGGCCTTGTGCCAAGAATACAAATAAGATTTTGTCAAGGCCTATTCCAATACACTAGTTTGTCTCATGAGACCTAACGACGCATCTAGGAGCTATTGAGGTCTCCACCCATCACTTATTAAGTCCAATGAATTCCTCATATGAACAGGTTTAAACATAACATAAATATTCATATTAAAACTAGAATACGAAATGTCAATAATTTCTCCACAAACCATGAATGGTATAAAAATAGCACATCCATAGTCAAACATATCACAAAACCTTCAATACTATATGAATGTTTTGTATCATAATAAATCAACTTCAAATAATCTTAAAATCCATCAAAGGATGTTGACATAGATGAAATCAAAACTATTTGAGATAAATAACGATTTTTTTGAAATCATTTAAAAGTTACATTATTATATATTAAAACATTTACTTTTAAAATATTCTTATAAGGTTGTAAGGGATGCTTTTATGATTTTATAACAACTGAAAATAGCTATACCCATCGTATAAGTTAAAAATACATTCTTACCTTAATTTTGTCGAAAAGGTTAAAAAGGACCTTGTTTGGAAAATGACGGATAGATTCCATTATAAACATATTATAAAATGTAAAAAAGTGTATAAATGACCTTTTACCATATTCTGTAAAATAGTAAGAATGATTTGAAATACATTTTTAAGAAACATGGATGTGGATGATTAAGAGGTCCCAGTAGATAATTACGTATAAACAACCTCAGATAATGAAGAGATTGTGAAATACCCTTACATGGTACTTTTCCTTGGTCAAGCATAGGTTAACCTCCTGTATAATGGTGAAATAATTTTTATTAAATTATAATAGAATCATATGCATTAATATGATATCATATATGATCTTTTAACATTGCTTTGTTAATAATACCTTAGTCTTATCGTCGTTTCGTGTGTCAACTTACTCATTTTCATTTATATGTTTTGTTACACAAGACATGTTTTCTATGGATAGGTTGTATCTTATTCATATCCATAATGATATCAAGTCATTAAACATTATTTTTAACCATAAAATGAGAATTAGTTTTGAATGGATACGATGGGGAATGAGTCTCATCGCGTTCGTGGAGACAGTAGTCTCTACGTAGGCACGAGCGACAATATCATTATTTTGATATTAAAATTGTATATAATTGGATTTTATATCATATATAAAGAATAATTATATTGTTATATTTATTATTTACTTCAATTACACATCATTATCGTACCCATACAAATAATAATGTTTTGAATATCAATTACACCACGACGTGGAGACGGTAATCCGTACGTACGCACGTATGGTGACATGTCATTCAAAGGATGGATAGAATAATGAATATGGATGTACCATATTTATAATAATATCACAGTATATATAAGATACTGAATTTATTATTTTATAATGGAAATAACAAAGAAAGAAGAAGTTGAAGAAGAAAGGAACTTGAAAGAGGGTGGTGAAAACAAAACCTTTCTTCAGGTTCTTCCTGTTGATTTGATAAAAATGACTCCATAGGTTGGATTTCAGATCAAAATAAGGCCTATAGGTTGAATTTAGGGAAGTTGAGAGAATATTTGGGTATGGGTTGGCCGAGCCAAAAGGTTTGATGGTGTGAATTAGAGGGAAGGGGGAGATCCCTTTTATAAGAGGGGTGAGGGGCACATTAGGAAAAGCTAGAAATATTATTTTATTATAAATTCATATTCAGTTTCTAATGGCTCCAAAGTGGATTATTTAAAGTTTAAGGTGGGTATTGGTCTAAAAACACTCAACCAATATGTTTTATATAGGTCCGGGTCACTATATTAACTTTATATTTTTGATTTAACTCTTAGTTAAATTGTTTGTCATTTACCATGTCTCTTTGTATTTTTATATTATATAGTTAATAAACATAATATAAACATCCAAGAGACCTCCAAGTGGTCCATTAATAATACAAATATCATTATATACATCTTTTTTCTGAACATTATATTTTTAGGAATATAATATCAATTAATAATATAATATTTGTTTTAAAAACTCATTTATGACAATTTTGAAAATATTTAATAATTGATTTTTGTTAAAGTCTTAAAAACATTATTAATTCGAACCAAATTAATTTAAGAAATACTAACAAGTCACATTAACAAATAAAATTTGTGGATGTCATCAAAACATTCAAATTATATTTATTTTAACATTTATAATACCAATTATGTTTTTCTTTCATAAATAAGGAAAATACTGCATCATTATTGTGTCATAAATATATTTAATTATTAAATGTCTGAAAATCATAAATTAAATACCATTATGTAGGAAATAGTTTTAGATTTATAATGAAAATTTATAGTCGAAAATATAACATATATAACCCTATGTAAAAATTGTTTTGCTAAATGATACATGCTTATGTAATTTTTGTATTTACTTTAACTTAATTAATATAAAGTGTCATTATCACTTACAAGTGGATCCATGGGGTCCCAAAATCTACCCAAAGATACCCATGGTCGTACATGTATCAACCAATAGGATTAAGACATGTTTTAGAGTAATTTATTATTACTATAATATTATTTTTACCCTTATTTACCGGATTTACCTTTTAACCATGGTAAATAAAATATTTACCGAAATAATTATTCAAAATGTATAAAAATAAAAGTTACCTATTTAGAAAATTTGGACCTCCTTATTCTAAATATGTAATCCATTTTTCTAAATTCAAAACTCATAAGTGGCAGAAATTAATTTAAAATTAATTCCCGTTATTAAAACAAAAAGCTTGTTTTTAAGAGATAATAACTATCAAAAGATTGACACTTGGTTATGTCTAGTTTAAATGGGAAATTAGGTTCAATGAACAACATTGGATTAAATGGTAAAAATATAATCTAATTATAATCTAAAATCACTCAAATTAATAATTTATCACTATTAATTATTTTGATTAAAAAATTTGTTTTTAATTAAAATTTAGTAATTTTCACTATTCATAAAAATATAAAAGTTATCCAAAAAGTACCAAAAATTCACCCTAAGCTAATTTCAATATTCAGATTCAAAAAATGAAGTCCATTTCTAAAGATAAAATTTATAAAATTTCAAAAAGTGGGTATTACTATTCATAACGGTTAGTTTGATTGGTTTTGGTTTGTGTTAGAACTCGAAGTTGCGTACAATAGACTCTACAATATTATTTAAAGTGAAGCGTATTGTGAAAGCTTGGGTTGTTACATTCTCCCCTCCTTCAAATAATTTCATCCTCAAAATTTCTAGAATACTACCGCATGAAAAGACTCGGGTGTTTCTTCAACATTAGTTCCTCAGGTTCCCATGTTGCCTCTTCTATCTTATGGTTTCTGTATATAACTTTTACCAGACGAGTCGTCTAGTTTCTCTACACTTGTTCTCTCGTATCAAGAATCTTAACAGGGTCTTCGCAATAAGACAAATCGGGTTCCAGTTCTAATTCCTCATAGGTGAGTACATGCGTTGGGTTAGGCATGTATTTTGTCAACAACGATACGTGGAACACATCGTGAACATTGTAGAGACTTGGTGGCATTTCCAAACAGTAAGATACAACCCCAATTTGTTCTAGAATTTCATAAGGTCCGATGTACCTAGGACTCAATTTACCCTTCTTACCAAAACCTATAACACCCTTCCATGGAGATACCTTCATGAAAACATGATCACCTACCTGAAATTCCAAATCCTTCCTTCGGTTGTCATCATTGCTCTTCTACCTACTTTGAGTTTCTTTGATGTGGTTTTGGATTACCTTAACCTTTTCCATCATTTCCTCTACCAGTTCCGGGCCTACAAGTTTTCTTTCACCAACATCATCCCAATAGGTTGGTGTGCGACATCTCTTTCTGTATTACGCTTCATATGGTGCCATATGAATACTTGAATGGAAGCTATTATTATAGGAAAATTAAACCAAAGGTAAATATTGATCCCACATACCCTGAAAGTCAAGTGAGAATGATTTCAACATGTCTTCTATGGTTTTAATAGTTCATTTTGAGTGTCCATCAGTTTGAGGGTGGTAGGAAGTGCTCAAACGAAGTTTAGTATCCAAGGCCTTCTGAAGACTCTTCCAGAATATTGAAGTAAAACGGGGATCACAATCCAAAAAAATCGATAGGGGTACTCCATGAATCCTCACAACTTCATTGATATATAGTCTTGCTAGACGTTCAAGTGGTAGATCTTCACTTATAGAAAGAAAATGTGCTTACTTGGTAAGATAATCAACAATGACCCATATTTCATCGTTCCTTCTAGGAGTATTTGGTAGTCCCATGACAAAGTACATCGTGATATTATCCCATTTCCACTCTGGTATGGGAAGAGGTTGCATGACTCCTCCAGGCTATTTCGTTCCAGATTTCAATTGTTGAAAAACCATAAATCTTGACACAAAATCAGCAATCTCCCTCTTCATGTTGTCCCACCTAAACTGTTCCTTCAAATCTCTATACATCTTGGTGCTCCCATGGTGTATAGAGAAATTGGAACTATGATCATCGTCCCACCATTCCCTTTTTAAATCAGGTATATCAGGAACACAGTCTCTTCCTGAATTTCAAAATTCTATCTTCATAAAAAAGTCACTCAATCTTCAATCATTCACAGATTTAATCTTCTTTTGAAACTCTTTATCATCTATTTGAGAACTATTTATCCTTTCTAGTAAATATGGTTTGACAACCATTTGAAAAATCATTGATTTTTCACCTTCCATGGTTATTCCCATATCTATGTTTACTAGATCCATGTATATAAGATCCTTTTCAACTCTCATATTGTTCAAATCTCTATGATCTGTTCTACTCAAAGCATCTACCACCTTATATTCCTTCCCCGGGTGGCAGTGTATCGTGCAATCATGATCCTTGAGTAATTCAAGCCATATTTTTTGCTTCATGTTGAGTTCTTTTTGTGAGAAACTATACTTCAAACTCTTGTGATCAGTATAAATCTCGCATTTTTCACCATAGAGATAATGTCTCCATATCATCAAAGCAAATATTATAGCAGATAACTCAAGATCATGAGTAGGATAGTTTTTCTCATGAATTTTAATCTGTCATGATGCATATGCAATAATTCTATCATTCTGCACAAGGACATAACCAAGTCCTTTCTTCGATGCATCACTGTAAATAATGAACCCATCATTCCCTGTTGGTAGAGTCAATATAGGATCATTGATTAATATTTTATTCAATTCCTCAAAACTTGTTCACACTCTTTTGTCTAAAAAAAATTTAACCCCTTTACGTGTGACCTTCGTTAATGGGTTAGCCAATCGGGCAAAATTCTGGACGAAATGCCGATAATAACTTGTTAAACCAATAAAACTGTGTACCTCATTTATAATCATCGGTGCTGGCCATTCTTGGATTTCCATGGTCTTATAAAGATAAAAATAGATTCCATATTTGGAGACAATATATCCAAGAAAAGAAATCTCTTGAATCCAGAATTCACACATGCTAAACTTCCCATATAATTCATGTCTTCTAAGAGTATTTAGGATAATGTTCAAGTGATTTTCATGATCTTCGTAGCTTTGGAGTATACCAAAATATCATCAATAAATACCACCACAAAAGCATTGAGATATTCCTTGAAAACTCTATTCATTTGATCCATGAATACAGAGGGTGCATTAGTCAACCCAAAGGGCATTACTGTAAACTCATAATGCTCGTACCTAGTTCGAAATGCTGTCTTTGGAATGTCTTCCTTTTCACAAACAACTGATCATATACAGATCAAAGTTCAATCTTAGAAAAGTATTGAGATCCATGCAGTTGGTCAAATAACTCATCAATGCGAGGTAGGGGATACTTGTTCTTTATTTTTATATCATTGATCTCCCAATAGTCAAAAAATAACCTCATAGATCCATATTTCTTCTTAAAAAGAGGGACAGGGGCTCCCCATGGAGAAACACTAGGGTGAATAAATCCCCTATTACTCAATTCCTTTAGTTTTTTCTTTAGTTCAACTAATTCCACAGTGGCCATTTTATAAGGGGTCTTCGATATGGGCATTGAACCAGGAATTAAATCAATGGAAAACTCAATTTCTCGTTATGGAGGATGTCCAGGTAAATATTTTGGAAACACATCAACATATTCTATCACAATAGGTACATAATATATTTGAACATTCCTTTCCTCACCCACATATATTTCATTCTCTTCCTCCCCAAAAATTGAATTTAGTTGAGCTACTAGGGGTGGATCTAGATAAGAATCAGGTGGTGATGATTCTGCTCTAAAGATAAGGTGTTCTTTATCATCATCATCAAAAATCGTAACCTAATTCTTCTTAAAATAAATATTCACATCATGGTCCGAGATCCAATCCATACTGAGGATTATATCAAATTAAATCATGGGTATTTCGATGAGATCAGCAGATACATAACATTTATGTGCTCTAATGGGGACTGATTCACAAAACGTTGTTGCAATGATACTTCCCTTAGGAGTTTTGACTGACAACATCCTGATTAAATCAAATTGGAAATATATAATTTTCTATGAAAACTAGGAAGCTATAAAACAATGCGATGATCCAAAATCAAATAATTCATTTTCTAAACTTGAGGAAACTATTAAATTACCTGCCACCACATCTTTCAGAGCTTCTACCTCGGCAGTAGTGATAACATATTCTTAGCCTTGATCCCTTGGCCTTTTCTGAGGTAAGTTTCCCTGATGATTAGGAAATTAATTTTCATAATGTCCCATATCCCTACAATTATAGCATTGAATATCGGTATCTTCTTTCTTCCCCTTGCAATCACGAGCTTGGTGGCCTTTTTCACCACACTTGTAACAGACTCCCATTCCCTTCAAGTAAGTACTGAGGTGTTTCTTCCCAAATTTACTACATGATGGATATTCAACTTTTCCCTTATTCAACTTATTTCCATTTCCATAGTGATCAACATATCTCTTCTTCTCTCACATTTTTTTAAAGTCGTAAGCCTTATAGAATTCCTTTTACGTCTTCATAGCACATGAGACAATATCTTCGTACGATGAGAAGTATTGTGACACTAATGCTCGAAGAATGAATTTTTTAACCCATAAAAGAAACGAAAAATATTACTTCCTTGGTTATGTATATAATCAGTAGCATACATTGCTATCCTTGTAAAGTTATCCTCATACTTTACGACATTCTCATCCTCCTTTTGCCTCAGACTCAGAAATTGCCTTTCCAGATCTGCTCGATGGTCATGAGGAAATTATTTTTCTAAGAAAATATCTTTGAACTCCATCTATTCCATATTTTATACTTCATCATCTTCCTTCATGTTATGAATTAATGACCACCATTGGTCAGAATCTCCAATGAGGTGGTAAACTACCATGATAACTTTTTCCCTTTCACTACTCCCTAAGGCATGAAATATTTTCTCTACAGAATTTATCCATTTCTCATCTACTAAGAGATTTGTACTCCCATTGAATGTTGGTGGTTGTTTCTTCATAAAACGACCTAACATTAATCCTCAGTGCTATGGATTAGGGTGCTCCATATGGGTAAGGTTATTATTCATAACCTGAGATAGTTGTCCCAGTATGGAAATTAGATGATCAGCACCAGTTGCATCACCAGCTCCACTTTAATTATCTTTAGCAGGAGGGAAATCCCTACATGGAGTGTGTGCATTGATACAGTTTCTATTTCTTCCACTAGGTGCCATTTCTAAACAATGGCATACACTAGATTAGTTAATGAATCACAATACATAAATCCAAACTTGTAAAACACTTAACATAAATTGAACAGTTTATGGATATAATCCATAATCATAAAAATGTTTTCTTTGAGTAAGTATATACTCATAAACCCTTCATAATGGTTTATAAAGATAATGATAATTATCCCAAGCATATCCCCCGGGAGTGTCATAACCAAGAGTGCAGTAAGTCCCATTTTCATGCACTAGTTCCCGTTTGAGTCTAGCTCAAAGCGGTGTTTTTAGGTTTTACCCCTAGGTACATCGGTGCTAGAGCCACCTCTACCTGCTCATATCCAGACAGGGATGTATTTCTCAGAAAACTCACAAAATCTCTACAATACCAAAATTCTAGGAAGTTATTCAATACTAATCCTCAATGTCCATCTTAGGTCTATGTTCTATAATTAGAGTTTATCTAAATATAGCTTCCAAGGTTTGTACTAAACTTCCTCTGATACCAACTATAATTCCCAGACCCCGGTTACCCAGATTTGGTGCATTATTACATAACATTGGCATGATCATAAAAGATCAAGTCTCGAAAGACCGATTGGTTTAGTAGCATTGGAATCACTAGATACATTCATAATGTTTACATTACAACATAAAGTGAAAAACTACAACACCATCTTGTCTCCATAGACCACAATAATATCCATTAATACTATCCCAGTAGGTCATTCCTAAAATACGTCTTAAAATCCTGGGAAAAATAAAACATAGAAAGGGGTGAGATCAGATTCCCAGTAAGGATAACAATATAGCAGAAACTTTCATAAAGAAGCATAAACATTTAAGAAAATGTATAACTAAAACAAAAGCCTTTTAAACTTGAACTTCAACATAATATGGCAGAAATAAAATGAAATAATTCCATTTATTGATTCACATGGATATTCTACTAGTCGAATAATCACATATAATATCAATAACCACTTTCATAATGATGGAATGCATAATGCCAGACTATCATAACCACATAGTCAAGGCCTTGTGCCAAGACTACAAATAATATTTTGTTAAGGCCTTGTGCCAAGACACTAGTTTGTCTCATGAGACCTACCGATGCATCGAGGAGCTATAGCAGGCTCCACCCGTCACTTATTAAGTCCAATGCGTTCCTCATATGAACAGGTTTAAACATAACATAAACAGTCGTATTAAAACAATCATATGAAATGTCAATACATTCTCTATAACTATGAATGGTATAAAAATAACACATCCATAGTCAAACATATCACAAAACCTTCAATACTATATGGAAGTTTTGTATCATAATAAATCAACTTCAAATAAGCTTAAAATCCCTCAAAGGATGTTGACATAGATGAAATCAAAACTATTTGAGATAAATATTTCTTTTTTTGAAATCATTTAAAAATCACATAATTATAAAAGAAAACAATTACATTGAAAATATTCTTATAATCTTATAAGGGAATCTTCAATGATTTTATAATGGAAGAAAATAGTTGCACCGAGTGTATATGTTAAAAAGACATTCATACCTTAATTTTGTTGAAATGGTTAAAAAGGACCTTGTTTGAAAAAAGATGGAAAGATTCCTTTATAAACATCTTATAAAAAGTCATAAAATGGGGTAAATGACTTTAACCCAAAGTATGTAAAATAGTAAGAATTATTTGAAATACATTTTTAAGAAACATGGATGCGGATGGTAAAGAGGTCCCAGTAGATAATTACGTATAGACAACCTCAGATAATGAAGAGATTGTCAAATACCCTCACCTTGTACTTTTCATTGGTCGATAGTAGGTTAACCTCTTTTATAATGGTGAAATTTTTTTTATTAAATTATACAAGTATTATATACATTAATATGATATCATATATGATCTTTTAACATTTCATTGTTAATAACATCTTAGTATTATCATCGTTTCAGGTGTTAATTTACTCATTTTCTTTTATATATTTTGTTACAAAATCTATGTTTTTTATGGATAGGTTGTATATTATTCATATCCAGAATTATATCAAGTGCATAAAAATTATTTTTAATCATCAAATGAGAATTATTCTTGAATGGATACGATGGTGAATAAATCTCATCGCGTTCTTGGAGACGGTAGTCCGTACATACACACGAGAGAAAATATCATTCTTTTGATATTAAAATCATATATAATTTGATTTTATATCATATACAAAGAATCACTGTAATGTTATATTTATTATTTAATTCAATTACATATCATTATCATACCCATCCAAATAATAATTTTTTGAATAACAATTACACCACGACGTGGATACTGTAAGACGTACGTACGCACGTATGGTGACATGTCATTCAAAGGATGGATATAATACTAAATATGGTTGTACCATATTTATAATAACATAAAATTATATAGAAGATTATGAATTTATTATTTTATAATGGAAATAACAATGAAACAATAAGTTGAAGAAGAAAGGAACTTGAAAGAGGTTGGTGAAAACATTTCATCTTCTTCAGGTTCTTTCATTTGATTTGATCAAAAGGACTCTGTAGGTTAGATTAATGATCAAACTAAGGCCTCTAGGTTGAATTAATGGAAGTTTAGAGAATATTTGGGCAGGGTTTGGCCGATACAATAGGCTTTTAAGGTGTGAATTAGAGGGAAGGTGGAGTTCCCTTTTATAAGAGGGGTGAGGGGCACCTTACGAAAAGCTAGAAATATTATTTTATAATAAATTAATATTCGGTTTATAATGGATAAAATGTGTATTATTTAAAGTTTAAGGATGTGATAGGTCTAAAACCACTCAAACAATAGGTTTTATACAGGTTTGGGTCACTATATTAACATTATCTTTTTGATTTAACTCTTAGTTGAATAGTTTGACATTTACCATGTCTCTTTGTATTTTTATATTATATAGTTAATAAACATAGTATAAATTCAATGATACCTCCAAGTGTTCCATTAATAATACACCTATCATTATATAAGTCCTTTTTCTGAACCTTATATTTTTAAGAATAAAATATCAATTAATAATATAATATTTGTTTTAAAAACTCATTTATGTCAATTTTGACACTATTTAATAATTGATTTTTGTTAAAGTCATAAAAACATTATTAATCCAAAATAAATTCATTTAAGAAATATTAACAAGTCAAATTATCAAATAATTTTTTTTTATTTCATCAAAACGTTCAAATTATATTTATTTTAACATTTATAAGACCAAATATTTGATTCCTTCATTAATAAGGAAAATACTGCATCATTATTGTGTCATAAATACATTTAATTTTTCAATGTTTAAAAATAATAAATAAAATACGATTATGTAGGAAATATTTTTATCTTTCTAATAAATATTTATAGTCGAAAAGATAACATATATATCCTTATGTAAAAATTGTTTTTCTAAATGATATATGCTTTTGTCATTTTTGTATTTACTTTAACTTAATTAATATAAAGTGTCATTATCACTTACAAGTGGATCCATGAGGTCCCCAAATTGACCCAAAGATTCCCATGTTCTGAAATTTATCTACCAATAGGGTTAGGACATGTTTTAAGGTAATTTATTATTATTATAATTTTATTTTTTACCCTTATTTACCGGATTACCCTTTAACCATGGTAAATAAAATATTTACCGAAATAATTATTCAAAATGTCTAAAAATAAAAGTTAACTATTTACACAATTTGAACCTCATTATTATAAATATTTAATCCATTTTTCTTAATTCAAAACACATAAGTGGCAGAAAATTAATTTAAAATTAATTTCTGTTGTTAAAACAAAAAGCGTGTTTTTAAGAGATAATAACTATCAAAATACGGACACTTGCTTATATCCAGTTTAAATGCGAAATAATGTTCAATGACCAAAATTGGATTAAATGGTAGAAATATAATCTAAGTATACTCTAAAATCCATCAAATTCATAATTTATCACTATTAGTTATTTTGATTAAAAAAGTTGTTTTTAATTAAAATTTAGTAATTTTCATTATTCATAAAAATGTGAAAGTTCTCCAAAAGTACCAAAAATTCACCCTAAGATAATTTCGATATTAAAAATCCAAAAATGAAGTCCATTTGAAAGATAAAATTTATAAAATTTCAAAAAGTGGGTATTACTATTCATAACGGCTGGTTTGATTGGTTGTGGTGTGTGTTAGAACTCGAAGTTGCGTACAACACACACTACTATATTATTTAAAGTGAAGCGTACCGTGAATGCTTGGGGGGTTACAAAATATAACACTTAATATGTTCCTTATGAAATGATAGTTATTATAGGATAATGATATGATGGATTTGAGGAAGTAAATTGGATGATTCTAGTTTCATGAGAAATAATTGTGGAACTGTCGAAAATATTGTTATGTTGTCATAGACAATGTATTCAACTTTATGGGACTTAAAGACTAATACTCTATGTTTTGTAACAAGGAAACACACATGTTTTCAATAAGGATATCCTATAAGTCTGGTTGTTACCATGACTCAAGAGAATACATGATGAATGTGTTTGTATGCTTGGAATGTGTCAACCAAGAACTGTCCTATGAGATATGGGAGATAAATTATTATTTGAATTAGTTCACCTCATTATAATGTTGTATATTTTAAGTTATTGGAAGGATTGTATGGTTATCCATTTGTGGATAGTATAAGTTATACTCCATTTGTAGCATGTGATGTTAATTTATTAACTCACAATAGGTGGACTTATGCATATGTGGTAACATGTGATATTTTTTTTGTTGATATAGATGGAATGAAATATACTTCTATTTATGGATCTCATGATCTTCCAACACTTCAAGAATGGAAAATTCAATTTCATTTCATTGAATAAGAGATGATGTGTAAATTGTTCAATTCATGACCAATGGTGAGATTGTACTAAAATCAAGTATTTATTTCTTCTCATGTTCATAATAATTAGTGAAAGGTTCCTGAAAACCAAAAAAAATTTCTAAGTACATTATTTTATGGTGAATCTAATGGCCCTCAAGATCATCACAGATTTATACAATTACGGTTCATACTATTTTCCTAATCATGTTCACTATCTCACTCTCTTAGAACATGATCATTAGGTTTTTCATTCATATCCATATTTTACTACAAGGAATCATAATATATGTTATTTAAGGAAACCTTATTACTTTCTTTTCCCTATTTTATATTGGTTGTTTCATCAAAAAACAATTTCTGATGTGGAATTGTAATAATGGTATTTTGAATAATAAAACCATAGATTTCAAACCCAAATTTGAAAATTGAGAGGACACACATTATTGAAGTTGGGGATAATGTAACACCCCAATATTCCATGGTAAGTTTCCATTTAAATAAATTCAATATCATGTGTTGTACACGACATTAATATAAGCATGCTCTATACACAACAACGTCTTAGCCTGTGATACACGCAACATCAAGTTCGAGCGCACTGTGACCTATTAAACTATAAATTAAATAGAGGTTATGAATAGTATTGATTTTTTTTGAAATATATATATATATACCGTATAATTTTAATAATAGTATTATGTGTTTCTTAGACAAAATATAAGAAAAAATTCAATTATTCAGATAAAAGAGATTTTTTTTAGAATATTTTGTTTTCCACCTTTTAATAGAGAACCCTATTTAAATAAAATATTTAAACCTTTTATATATTCATGGGGAAAAATGAAATTATTGTTCATAATTGAGACAAAAAATATAGTTTGGATAAATATTTGTTATTTTTTTCTGAAAAAATCCATATTTTAATGAATAGTGGTGAATAATGCATTTTAATTCAAAACTGATTTTCATTTAATGTATCTATATAGTTATATTTTTCTATTAATTCGATTTAAATTTTAATTGGATTATTTTTTATCATTGAATCAAATTTTGGAAATTTTTTGTAATTTCAAATTGATATTGGACATAAACACATGCGAATGTTTTGATTGTTTTTACTTCTTAAAAACCCACTTTCTATTTTTGACAATGGGAAAAATCTTAAATTAATTACTTCAAATTTGATGTATTGAATTTTTAAAAATTGATTCCATATTCTGAATTAGATGAACCAAATTGTTTAGAAAGATTCCTTTTATTTATTATCATTTTTAATATTACCTTTAGTTATTATTTTAATTTACCATGGTTAAAAGGTAAATCATGAAATAAGGGTACAAAAATAATATTATAATATTATAAAACTACCCAAACATGTGTCATAATCCTATTGGATGATTTCTGGCCTTCCAAGAGAATACATAAGTCAATTTTAGGAACCCATGGATCCACATGGGTTTGATAAAGACCTTTTATAATGTTTAATTTTAAGAAACGTGAAATATAACATACACATGTATCTCTTAAATATAAAAAAAATTTAATTATTGTATATAAATGAAAACCTAAACTATTAATTTTCATTGGAATGATAAACATATAATCTATCATTGTATTTTATTTATAATTGTTATACATTAAATAAATAAATTTATTCAAGACACAATGCATATGAATTGATTACCTTATTAATGAATTCTTGAAATCAATGATATTATAATTATTAAAATAAATGTAAAATTGAGATTTTTGATGCCATACACCAATGTTTTGATTAAATTGAATATTTTGGGATGAGTTAATTCTTATTATCGAATAAAAAAAATGTTTTTATGACTTTAACAAAAATCAATTACTAAATTGTGTCAAAATTGACATAAATGAATTTTGAAAACATACACTATTTTATTAAATGATATAATAGTCATAAAAATAAAAAATTATACAAACTAACATACATATTATTAAAAGTATTTAATTAATAATACACTTGAGTTTATCATGGAATTTTAAAGTAACTACATTAACCATATAATATACAAATACAAGAGGACATGGTAAGAGTTAACTTATTTAACTAATGGTTAAAGCCAAAAGATAAGGTTAAATTCATAACCTAAACTTGTCTAAAAACTATTGTGATAGATGTTTTAGACCGACAATCATACAATACTCAAATTAAATCACTTTATATCCATTAGAAACTGAAAATAAATTTAAAATAAATTAATATTTCAATATTTTCCTAAAGTGACAATCACCTCTCCTATAAAAGGTCATTTCTCCTTCTCTTTTATTTACACATTTAAAGCCCTTTTTATAAGGAAAACCCAACACAAAACTCCTGGAAAATTCCTTCACATCATCCTAGAGGATAATTTTTTTGAATAAAACCAACATATGGTGTCCAATTGTGAAAATAAAAAATTGACACCTGATGAACAAATAATCATTTTATCCATTATTTGAATCTTATTTCCTTCTTAAACATGCACATCATATGTTATTACCATACTAAAATAATAACTCCAACATATAATATATTCATAGATTTTTATATGATTACAGGAAAACCATATTTCTTCTTTTACCCATCATATTAAAAACAATATCACCATATGTGCATACATATGACATTCTGTCTCTACGCCATGATGTAAACTGTATTTCATCTATACTTTATTTCGAAGGGTATAGTGATGAATATAAATGAATCAAATAATAAATATAACATGATATTATTTCTTTAAAATTAATATTATATCCAATTACATACCATTTAATCATTAATTAAATTATACCATCGCTTGTGCATATGTACGGCTTGCCGTCTCTAGGACGCGATGAGACTCATCTTCCATGTTCACCAAACAATAATGATTATAGTACCTATATATTATGAATAATTATGAAATATATTAATTAATAAGGAAACAATAATAATTTATACACATATATATATATATACGTAAGTATTTATATATATATAAGTCATTCAGTTACTGTTATTCAACACGAGAAGAAAACAAAAATAGCGTTCATGCGTACATATGACCTTCCATTTCCATGAATGATGTATTTTATTTCATATATATATCAATTATATATAATTATATTATAATTATATATGATATATAAATAATATTAAACATTTTGGAAGTAATAAAATCATGTTCTACATAATATAATAAAAAATAACATGTCAAAACACGTATGAGAAACAACAAAATTATTATCCAAAATGTTGCATTAACGTGGAATTTTTAATAAAATGAAATATAATGTCATAAAAGAATCATATATGATATCAAAAATATTATTATTATACTGATATAAGTTAATAATTTTTTTAAAAACATTATATATGAGTTTCAGACACATACAGAGAGTATTAGACCTAATATAAAGGTTAATTTCGCAATCTCATTTTCATCTGTGATTATTTATATGTAATTATTTGCTGGGACTAATTTATCATCCATTTTAATGTTTTAAAAATGTATATTTTTATGATTTTATATAATAGAATGTGTTACAAAAACATAATTTTAAATGTTTTTATGATTTATTCTTCCAAATAATTCTTATAAATGTCCATGTTTTCAAATTGTTTTTATAGATTTATTTATAAGGACATTAATGTTTTGAAATTTTAATTCCATTAAAAAGTTTCAAATAGGTATGGGACACATTGAATAAAAAATGTGTTATAAATGCCTTCAATTATAAATTGTGGGGTTTTGCTGTTTTCAATGTAAAAATGGATATTTCTTTGAAAAAGTATTACTTGTTTTGTTAGATTATGTTCTTTTATATCAAAATCCTTTTATAGATTTTATGATTTATTGAGATTTATTTATTATGATCCAATATATATAATTTTATTGAATTTTTTAGGATATTTGTGACTTTGGATGTTCTTTTTTAATACCATTCTTGGTTTATGGTTAATGTATTAACATTTCACATGCTAGTTTTAATATTTCTTTATGTTATTATTCTCCATTTTCATATGAGGAATGTATTGGACTTAGTAAGTGATGGGCGATACCCACTATATCCCCTTGATTCATCGGTAGGTATCATGAGACAAATGTGTGTCTTGGAATAAGTTGTTGATAGAATATTTGTCTATGGTCTGGGCCCGAGGTCTTGACATAGTAGTAATGATGTCCTATAATATGCATTACTTCAATATAGGATTAGTTGTTGATTTTAGATGTGATAATTCGAGAAGTTGAATATCTATGTGAATTTTTAAATGGAATTATTTGATTTATTCATGACATATTATAATGAATATAATTTTTTGAAAGACATGCATTTTAGTTTTGTACCTTGCCTTAAAAGTTTATGATTATTTTTCATAGCTTCCGCTATATTGTTTATCCTTAACAAGCATCTGAGCTCAACCATTTCATATGTTTTTTCCTAGGATTACAGGAAGTGTTTGATGATTGGTATTCATGGTCAATCCATGGGAATAATGGTTTTCTATATGGAATAGAAATTTTGTGCTTTATGTTAGAAATTGTAATATAATGTTAATGTATGAGAACTATTTTCCAAGATTGGTAAACTGATCAGTCTTTCTAGATTTTATTCCACGTAATCATGCTAATAAATTAGAATAATGCACTAAATCTAGTTATCTGGGTACAGAATGTAACACCCCACGCTTCCACGGTATGTGTCCCTTTGAATAATACAATAGCTTGCATTGTACCCAACTTTGAGATTCTAACACACCATGACCAATCAAACTAGCCATTTTGAATAGTAATACCCACTTTTTAAATTTTTATAAATGTTATTTTTCAAAATGTACTTCATTTTTGAATTGGTAATAGTGAAATTAGTTTAGGGTGATTTTTTGGCATTTTTCTGAAAACTTGTAATTTTTTATAAATAGTGAAAAATACTGTGTTATTGGTTAAAACCCAATTTTTTATTTAAATAATAATATATTTTATTGAAATTTAGTTTAGGTCATAATACATACATAGTACCTATATATGTTCAATGTAATTCATTGGAGTAATTTGATAATTAGTTTAGATATATAAAAAGTTTATTGAACTTTTTATCGTCTTTTACCCACCTCCTAGGAGTATATGAAAATTTGAATAAAATATAATTTTACCACTTCTGTGAGTTAAATTTAAAAAATCCAAGAGAAATGGTTGATATAAATAAGTAAAATGTGTTACAATAATATGAAAATATTTTTTGGTGAATTGTAAATTTTGACATCTATTTACCACGGTTAAAAGTTAATAGGGAAATTAAGGGTAAAATTGTTATCATAATTACTCTAAAACATGCCTTAATTCTATTGGATAAATTTAATTCGACCATAAATAACCTTATATATAAAATATGATCCCAGATCTCCCACTTGGATTTGATTTGGACATAATTTTATTTAAAGAAGAGTTAAAAGAGTTAAATTAAAAGTTCAATGACTAAACCATTTTTAATATTAAGTTAAAAAAAAATATAAATTTGAATATAAATATTCATTAGAAAAATAAAAATATTTCCCACTTAATGATATTTTATTTATAAATTTTAGACATTAAATAATTTAATTTATTTATGACACAATGAGGATGCAGTAATTACATTATTAATGTATCATTAAAATAATTGATATTATAAATATCCAAATAAATGTAATTTGAGACTTTTGATGAATTCCACTAATTTAATATATTTATGTGAAATGTGAGGGTTTATTAAATAATTTTTTTGAAGTAATCAGGTCGTTATAATTTTCACAAAAACAAAATACCAAATAGTTTCTAAATTGACATAATTGAGTTTTTAAAACAAATACTATATTATTAATTGATATAATATTCCTAAAAATATAAATATCTGCCAAAGGACCTACAAAAAGTAATATATATTAATAAAGAACCACATGAGGGTTTCTGGGACGTTTATAGTCTGTTTATTAACCATATAACATAAAAATACAAAGATACATGGTAATTGTCAAACTATTTAACCATGAGTTGAATCTAAAAGATATGGTTCATATAGTGACCTAAACCTGACTAAAACCTATTTTATGAGATTTTTTAAAACCATAAACACCATATAATTTAAATAAATCATTTTGGTGCAATTATAAGTAGAAAATGTTTTTATTATAAAATAATATTTCAAGCTCTTCCTAAACTGACCCTAACCTATGTTATAAAAGGGTACTACCCCTTCTCATAATTTTATACCTCCAATGCCATTTGGCTCAGCCAAACCCTACCCAAATATCCTTACAACTTTCCTAACTTCATCTAGAGTCCATACATTGTTCAGAAAGTCAACCTATGGATCCCTTTTGATCAAATCAATATAAAGAACCCGAAGAAGAGGTAAATATTTTATCACCTCTTTCATGTACTTTTCTTCTACCACTTCCTTATTCATTGTTGTTTCCATTATAAAATAATAACTCCATTATATTATATATTATGTGATGTTATTATAAATATGGCACAACCATATTAGTTATTCTATCCATCCTATAAATGACAAAGTCACTATACGTGCGTACGTACGACTTACCGTCTCTACAACATGGTGTAGTTTGTTATTCAAACACTTCATTATTTTTGATGGGTATAATAATGAATATAACTGATGTAAATAATAAATATAACATTTTAATGATTCTTTATATATGATATAACATCCAATAACATATGATTTCACCATCAATGTTGTGATATTGTCGCTCGTGTGTACGCACAGATTACCGTCTCCACGAACGCGATGAGATTCATTCCTCATCATAATCATTAAAGAATAATTTTCATTTTATGATTAACAAATTTTTATTAACATAATATCATTCTGTATATGATTCAAATACATCCTATCGATAAAAAATATGTCTTACATAACCAAGCATATAAATAAAAATAAATCAGTTAACACCCAAAACAATGATACTACCAAAATATTATTGACAATGAAATATTAGAGGGTCATATATGATAGAGTATTTATTTATATAGTTCATGTATACTTTTATAACAACGATTTAACTATTATAAATGAGTTTAACATATCCTATACCAAGGAAAATTATAAGGTAAGAGTTAATTTCACAATATCTTTATTATACGAGGTTTTTTTATATAAGTATCTACTAGGACCCCATTATCATCCACATCCATGTTTTATTAAAAATCTAATTTGAAACATTTTTACAATTTACTATACTATAGTTTAATGTAATTTATATACTAATTTTACCATATATGTTTTGAAAGTAATCTTTCTGTCATTTTTCAAACTAGGCACTTTATGACCTTTTTGACAAAATTAAGTTATGAATGTCTTTTTTTAACTTATACGGAGGGTGAAACTATTTTCCACCGTTATAACATTGTCAAAGCTTCCCATACATGATTATAAGAATATTTTCAAAATAAATTTTTTCTTTTATAATTATATGCCATTTAAATGATTTCAAAATAGAAAGATATATTTCTCTTAATGTGTTTTGATTTCATCTATGTCAATAACCTTTGATGAATTTTAATATTGTATGATGATTATTTATTACGATAAAAAACTTCCATATTGTATTAAAGGTTTTGTGATATGTTTGACTATGGATGTGTTATTTTTACACCATTTATGGTTTATAGATAAAGTATTGACATTTCGTATTCTAGTTTTAATACAAATGTTTATGTTATGTTTAAACCTTTTCATATGAGGAATGCATTGGACTTAGTAAGTAACTGGTAGAGCCTGAAATAGATCCTCGATGCAACGGTAGGTCTCATGAGACAAACCAGTGTCTTGGAAGAAGACCTTGACAAAATATTATATGTAGTCTTGGCACAAGGCCTTGACATTGTGGTTATGAAGTATGACATTATGCATTCCATCATTGTGAAAGTTTCTGTAGATATTTCATGTGATTATTCGACTAGTAGGTTATTCATGTGATATGTAAGTGGCATTGTTTTCTTTTATCGTTTCCAAATTATACCGAATTTTATGTTTTAAAGGATTTTGTTTTAGTATTATTCATTTCCTTAAATGTTTATTCTTATTTATAAAAGTTTCTTCTATATTGTTATCCATAATGAGCATTTGAGCTCACCACTTGCTATGATTTATTTTTTCCCAAGATCTGAAGAAGTATTTTATGGATGACCTGTAGGGATTGGCTAAGGATATAAGTGTGTTAAAATGGGAATTTTTTTTTGATGTTTTTTATTTCATTATGTAATGTAAAACATATTAATGTATCTAGTAATTCCAAGACTAATAAACTGATCAGTCTTTTAGGGAAGTATAACATTGTATCATGAAAATGTTATTTAATAATGCACCAACTCTAGGTAACTGGGGTCAGGTCCTTACAGTAGGTATCAATGGATGTTTAGAAAAAACCATGGAAAATAGATTTATAAAAACTATAATTAGAGAACACATCCCTAAGATTGAAATTAAAGATTATTATAGAAGAACTTCCTATAATTTTAGTATGTAATAGATTTTGTGAGTTTTCCAATGAATTCATCCCTTTCTGGATACGAGAAGGTTGAGGCGGCTCTATCACAAAAGTACTTATGGGTAAAGCCCGAAAACACTAATTTGAGATAGACTCGAATGAGAACTAGTGCACAAAAATGGGTCTTGCTGTACTCTTGGTTATGAAACTCCTAGGGGATATGCATAGGATAATTCACATTTTCATTAAAAACAATTATGAAGGATTTATAAGTATATACATTCTCAAGGAAATTTTTTTTATGGTCACAGATTTTATAAATAAATTGTTCCATTTTTGTTAAGTGTTTTACAATTTCAAAATTATGTATTACAATTCATAAACTAATCCACTGTATGCCATTGTTCAGAAATTTCACCTAGTGTGACGAATTGAAACTGTATCAACGCACGTAATCCATTTAGGAATTTCCCTCCTAGTCAAGATAATTATAGTCGAGTTGGTGATGCAAATGGTGCTGATTAGCTTATGACCATACTGGGAAAACTCACACATGATATGAATAATAAACTTACCCATATGGAGCACCGTGATCCGAAACATGGTGGATCAATGTTATACCGATTCATGATTCAAAAACCACTAACATTCAATGGGACTACAAATCCATTGGTAGACGAGAAATGGATAAGTTTCTTAGAGAAAATATTTCACACTTTGGGGAGTTGCAAAAGGGAAAAAAGTTTTCATGGCTATTTTTCTCCTCACGGGAGATGCATATCAATGGTTTTTATTGATTCAAAACACAAATTAAGATAATGAATTATCAAATATATAAAGGATGTACTTTAAAGAGATTTTTTTAGAAAAATATTTTCCTCATGACCATCGAGCAGATATGGAAATGAATTTTTTTAGTCAGAGACAAAAGGAGGATGATAATGTCACAAAATACGAGGCTAACATTAAAAGGATATCAAGGAATGATAAGGATTATATACGTAACCCAATGAGTAAGATTGATCGATTCATTGATGGGTTAAAACCATTTCTCCAGCGAGAATTAGTCTCACAATCCTTCTTATCATATGAAGATATTGTCTCATGTGCTATCAAAGAAGAAAAAGAATTCTCTAAGTCTTATGAATTTAAAAGAAAAGATGGAGATGAAGAGATATGTTGAACACTATGGAAAATGAAATAATGGGAAGAAGGGAAAAGTTGAATATCCATCAGGCAGTAAATGTGGGAAGAAACACCCCCCGTACATGCCTGAAGGGAATTGGAGTCTGTTACAAGTGTGGTGAAACAAGCTCATGATTACAACGGGAAGAAAGAGGCTGTCAATGTAGAATGATACAATTGTAGAGAAAATGGGCTTTATGAAAATGAATTTCCTTAGAGATAAGGTAACATACATGAGAAAAGGCCAAGGGATAAAGTCCATGCTTATGCGATCGCTACTACTTAAGTTGAAGCTCCGAAAGATGTGTTCGCATCTAATTTAATGGTTACCTCAAGTTTATCCAATGATTTATATGATTATGGATCATCAAATTGTTTCATATATTCCAATTTTTCTAAGAAAATTAGATATTTAATATTTGACATAACGATGGAGTTTTTAGTCAAAACATCTAAGGGAAGTATCATCACAATAATGTTTTGTGAATCTGTTCCCATTAGAGAATATAAATTTTCTTTATTTTATGATCTCATCGCCATTCCCATGATTGAATTTGATATAATCCTCAGAATGGAATGGCTTTTAGAACATGATGCGAAAATTTATTTTATGAACATGGATGTTACAATTTTGGATGATTATTAGGATTACCTTATCATTAGAGCAGAAATGTCACCACCTGATTCTTACCTAGATCCACCCCCATTAGCTCTACCAAATTCAATTATTTGGGAGGAAGAAAATAAAATAACTATGGGTGTGGAAAAAAATGTTTGAATAGTGGACATACCTTTTGTATAAGAAAACGTTGATGTGTTTCCATAGGATTTACCTGGACATCCTCCAGATCAAGAAATTGAGTTTTATATTCATTTAATTCATGGTTCAATGCCCATATCTAAGACCCCATATATAATGGATACTGTTGAAAAGGTGGAACAAAAGAAACAACTAGAGGAATTGATTAACAAAAGATTTATTCTCCCTAGTGTTTCTCCATGGGGATCCCCTATCCTTTTTGTTAAGATGAAAGATGGATCTATGAGGTTGTGCATTGACTAAAAGGAGATAAATGCTATTAAAATAAACAACAAGTATCCCCTAACTCACATTGATTATTTATTCGAGCAACTTCATGGAGCTCATTATTTTTCAAAGATTGACTTTCGATCTGGATATCATCAGTTGTGTTGGAAGAAAGAAGAAATTTCAAAAACATCATTTCGAACCAGGTACGAGCATTACGAGTTTATAGTAATTCTTTTTGGATTGAATAATGCACCCTCTGTCTTCAAGGATCTAATGAATAGTGTTTTTAAGGAATATCTCGATGACTTTGTAGTTGTATTTATTGATGATATCTTGGTATACTCCAAAAGCTATGAAGATCATAAAAATCACTTGCACACTATTCTAAAGACTCTTAGAAGAAATGAATTATATGGGATGTTTTGAAAGTGTCAATTATTGCTTCATGAGATTTATTTTCTTTTCCATATTATCCCTAAGGATGGAATCTCTGTTGATCCTTCAAAGACCAAGGCAATCCAAGAATGGCCAGCACCGAGGTACACATTTTTATTGGTTTAGCTGGTTAATATCGATGTTTCCTTCAGAATTTTTGCTAGTTGGATAACCCATTAACCAAGCTCACACGTAAAGGGGTTAAATTTGTTTCGACAAAAGAGTGTGAATAATGTTTTGAAGAACCGAATAGAAGATTAGTTAATGCTACTATCTTGACTCTACTATCAGGGAATGATGAGTTTGTTATTTATAGTGATGTTTCAAAGAAATGACTTGGTTGTGTCTTTATAAATAATGATAAGTTTATTGCCTATGCATCAATATAGGTAAACAATCATGAGGAAAACTATCCTACTCATGATCTTGAGTTATTAGCTGTAATCATTAATTTTAAAATATGGATACACTGTCTCTCTAATAAAAAAAGTGAGATTTATACTGATCACAATAGTTTGAAGTATATTTTCTAAAAAAATAACTCAGCATGAGGCATAGGCGATGGATTGAACTAATCAATGATTATAGTTTCACTATACACTACCACCTAGGGAAGGGAAATAAGGTGGAAGATGCTTTGAGTAGAAATAAACATGGAGTTTTGAATAAGATGAGAGTTGAACGAGATACTATGTACATGTATCTAGTTAAAATGGATATGGGAATAATCATGGAAGATGAAACATCAATACTTTTTCAAATGGTTTTGAAACCATCTTTACTAGAAAGCATAAGAAGTTCTCAGGCTGATGATGAGGAGTTTCCAAATAAAAACAAATTTGTGAATGAATGGATATTGATTGACTTCATATTTGAAGATGGGTGTTTGAAAATTGGGAATAGAATTTGTGTTCCCGATATAAATGATCTGAAAAGAGAATTGTTAAATTATGCCCATATATCCAATTTCTCTATACAACATGGTAGCACTATGATATATAATGATTTGAATGAACATTTCGTGGTGGGAAAACATGAAGATAGAGATTTCTAATTTTGTATTGAGATGTATGGTTTTAAAATAAGTGGAAGGTGGAAGACAACATCCTAGAGGAGTCATGCAACCTATTCCCATACCTGAGTGGAAATGCGATGATATTATGATGGAAATTTACATGGGGATACCATAGACTCCTATAAGGATTGATGAAATATTGTTCATTGTTGATCATCATACCATTTCAGCACATTTTCATGCTATAAGAGAAGATTTACTAATTGAACATCTAGTAAGACTATATATTATTGACTTTGTAAGACTCCATGGTGCACCTATGTTGATTGTTTATGATTATGATCTCCTCTTTACATCAAGATTCTGGATAAGTCTTCAGAAATCCCTGGATACTAAACTTCGTTTGAGCAATGTCTACCAACCTCAAACCAATGAACAATCAGAACTGAGTATGCAACCCTTAGATTACATTTTTAGACCTTAATCACATGACTTTCATGGTACGTGGGATCAATATTTACCTCTTGTATAATTTTCCTACAATAATATCTTCCATTAAATTATTTAGATGGCACCATATAAAGCATTATATGGAAAGAGATGTTTAACACTAACTTGTTGGGATGATATTGGTGAATGAAAACTCATAGCCCTAGAACTTGTTGACGAAACAATGGAAAACGATAAGGTTATCCAAACCCATATCAAAGTAGCTTAATTTAGGCAGAAGAGCTATATCGATAACCGAATAAAGGATTTGTAATTTCATGTAGGAGATCATGTTTTATTGAATGTATCACCATGGAATAAAGTAATACAATTCTGTAAGATGGGTTAACTAAGTCTTAGGTACATCAGAACTTTCAAAATTCTATATGGAATTGGAGTTGTAGCTTATCATTTGGAAATGCGTCCAAGTCCCTCCATAGTTCATGATGTGTTCCATGTATCACTATTGAGAAGATACATGCCTGAACCAACACATGTACTCACATAGGAGGAAATTGAACTAGAAGATGATCTATCTTATTGGAAATAGCCTCTCAAAATTCATGATACTAGAGAACAATTGCTGAGAAACCGGATGACACGTCTGGTAAAAGTTCTATAGAGAAATCATAAGATGGAAGAGGTAACTTGGGAAAGCGATGAATTTATGATGAAGAACCACCCAAATTATTTTATGTAGTAATATTATTGAAATATAGAGGAAGAAATTATATTAAGGAGTGGAAAAAGTGACACCCCAAGCTTCCATAGTGTGTTTCCCTTTGAATAATGCAATAATTTGCATTGTACTCATCTTTGAGATTCTTACAGACCGCGACCAATCAAACTAGCCACAATTAACAGTAATACCGAATTTTTAAACTTTTATAAATTTTATTTTTCTAAATGGACTTTTTTTAATTCAAAATATGAAAATTAACTTAGGGTGAATTTTTGGTATTTTTCTGAAAACATTCAATTTTTGAGGAATAGGGAAAAACACCGCGTTATTGGTTAAAACTGAATTTGTTTTTTAAATAATTATTTGTTTTATTTAAATTTATTTTTGGTCAAAATAGAGAAATAATACCTATATATGTTTAATGTAATTCAATGGAGTCATTTTATAATTTGTTTTGACATATAAAATTTTTATTGAACTTTTTACCGTCTTTTACCCACCTCCTAAGAGCATTTAAAAATTTGCAGAAAACATAATTTTACCACTTCTGTGAGTTGAATTTCAAAATACTGAGAGAAAAAGTTGACATCAGTAAATAAAATGTGGTTCAATAAGATGAAAATATTTTTTTTTGAAATGTAAATTTGAATTTTTTTTACCACGGTTAAAAGTAAATAGGGTAATTAAATGTAAAAATGATATCATATTTACCCTAAAACATTTCCTAATTCTATTGGATAAGTGTAATTCGACCAAAAAAAACTATATGAAAAAAATATGATCCCCTTTGGTCCACATGGATTTGATTATGACATTTATTATTATTTTATTTAAAGAAGTGTTAAAAGAGATAAATTCAAAGTATAATGACTAAACCATTTTTAATATAGGTTTACACATAATATAGATTCGACTATAAATATTCATTATAAATTTAAAAATATTTCCTACATAATGGTATTTTATATATAATTTTTAGACATTAAATAATTTAATTTATTTATAATACAATGATGATGCAATAATTACCTTATTATTGAAAGATTAAAATAATTGATATTATAAATATCCAAATAAATGTAATTTGAGACTTTTGATGAATTCCACTAATTTTCTAGGTTAATATGACATGTCTGGGTTGATTAAATAATTTTTCTTCGAAGTGGTCATGTTTTTTTGATTTTCACAAAAACAAAATACCGAATAGTGTCACAATTGACATAATTGAGTTTTTAAAACAAAAACTATATTATTAATTGATATAATATTCCTAAAAATATAAGGATTGGAAAAAGGACTTAGATAAGGTTATATATATTAATAATGTACCACTTGGGGTTTTCTAAGATGTTTATAGTATGTTTATTAACCGTATAATATAAAAATACAAAGATACATTCCAAACTATTTAACTAAGAGTTAAATCTAAATGATAAGGTTTATACAGTGACTTAAACTTATTTAAAACGTTATGGTTTAGTGTTTTTCGCCCATCACCACCTTATCCTCTAAATAAATAATTTTTGAGCTCTTAGAATCCGAAAATTATTTTATTATAAAATAATATTTCAAGCTTTTCCTAAAGTTACCCTTACCTTTCTTATAAAAGGGTACTTCCCCTTATCTTAATTTTACACATCCAATGTCATTTGTCTTGGCCAAACCCTACCCAAATATCCTACCATCTCTACTCCCTTCATTATAGAGGCATTAACTTGGTCATAAAGCCAACCTATGGAGCCCTTTTGATCAAATAAAAAGGAAGAACCCGAAGAAGAGGTAAATATTTCATCACCTCTTTGAAGTTCTTTTCTTCTTCCACTTCCTCTTTATTTGATGTTTGCATTATAAAATTATAACTTTAGCATATTCTATTTATTTTCATTTTTTTATAAATACGGTACAACCATATTATTTATTTATCCATACTATAAATGACAATGTCACCATACGTGCGTATGTACGACTTACCATCTCCACGTCATGGTGTAGTTTGTTATTCAAACACTTCATTATTTTAGATAGGTATAATAATGAATATAACTGATAAAAATAATTAATATAAATGTTAATGATTCTATATATATGATATACCATCCAATTACATACTATTTCACCCTCAGTATAATGATATTGTCTCCCATGCGTACGTACGAATTACCGTCTCCATGAACGCGATGAGATTCATTCCCCCATCATAATTATTCAAAAATAATTTTAATTTTATGATTAAAAATAATTTTTATTTACATAATATCATTATTTATATGAATCAAATACATCCTATCCATAACAAACATGGCTTACGTATCCAAGAATATAAAGGAAAACGAATCTGTTAACACCAGAAATGATTATACTACTTAAATATTCTTAACAACGAAATATTAGAGGGTCATATATGATATCATATTTATCAATATATCTCTTGTATAATTTAATAAAAATTATTTAAATATTATACTAGAGTTTAACATACCCCTAATTAAGGAAAAGTACAAGGTAAGTGTTAATTTAACAATCTCTTAATTATCTGATGTTGTTTTTACGTAAGTATCTATAGGGACCCGTTTATCATCCAAATATGTGTTTTCTTAAAAATTTAATTCGAAACAATTTTCATATTTACTAGACAATGGTTTTATGTCATTTATACCCTTATTTTTCCATATATGTATTGAATGGAATCTTTTTGTTGTTTTTCAAACAAGTTACTTTATGACCTTTTCGACAAATGAAGGTAAGACTGTCTTTTTTTAACATATACAGCGGGTGCAGCTATTGTTTGCCATTATAACATGGTCAAATCTTCCCATAAAAGTTTATAATAATATTTTCAAAATAATTTTTTTCTTTTATATTTATATAACTTTTAAATGATTTCAAAATAGAAAGAGATATTTCTCTAAAAAAGTTTTGATTTCATCTATTTCAACATCCTTCACTGGATTTTAAGCTTGTTTAAAGTTGATATAATATGATAAAAAACATCCATATTGTATTGAAGGTTTTGTGATTATGTTTCATTGTGGATGTGTTATTTTACACCATTCATGGTTTATGGTTAAAGTGTTGACATTTTGTATTCTAGTTTTATTACAAATGTTTATGTTATGTTTAAACCATTACATTTGAGGAATGTATTGGAATTAGTAATCGATGGGTGGAGCCTGCTATATCTCCCCGATGCATCTGTAGGTCTTATGAGAAAAACTAGTGTCTTGGGACAAGGCCTTGAAAAAATCTTATTTGTAGTCTTTCACAAGGCCTTGAATATGTGGTTATGAGGTCTGGCATTATGCTTTCCATCATTATGATAGTGGCTATTAATATTTCGTGTGATTATTCGAATAGTAGAATATCTATGTTAATATGAAAATGGAATTATTTACTTTTATATTTTCCATATTATGCTGATGTTTATGTTTAAAAGGATTTTTTTTAGTCTTATAGATTACCATTAATGTTTATTCATATTTATGAATGTTTCCACTATATTGTTATCCTTACTATGCATCTGAGCTCACCCCTTTCTATGTTTTATTATTTCCCAGAATGTGATGAAGTATTTTATTATTGACCTACAAGGATAGGTTAAGGATATAAGTGTGTTCGAAAGGTGACAAAATGTGGTTGAAGTTTTTTTATTTCATAATTTAATGTAAAACTTATGAATGCATCTAGTACTTCCAAGGCTACTAAACTGATCGGTCACTCAGGACCTGATACATTGAATCATGCTAATGTTAAATTATATTTCAACAACTCTAGGTAACTGGGGTCGGGTCGTTACAAAGGGTATTACAACTCTACCCCTTGGTTTGGAATGTGAAAAATTTCCTAACCATGTTTTTAAATTATCTAATGCATTGTATAGATATATCCCAGATCTTCCATGTAAATGTTTTAAAAATTATGTGGTATTATTTCGAGACCAGATGTAGAGACTACATGTGATTCAGAGGCCTGAGGTTCCCAGAACAAATGATCATGCTTTTTTTAAATTTATTAAAAAATATAACATGTATTCTATTTTAGTAACTTTTTAACAGGTTCCCAAATCAGAAATATTAGGGAAATGTTGATATGAGAACATCAAGTTTACTTTAGGCGAGGCCTAAGATCAGCCGATGTATGTCAGCTAAAAATGATAATTTATAGATGTTTTACGTGAAAAGTAAAATTTTATTAAAAACGTATTTTATTTTATTTCATCATCATTACACAGTGACTCAACTCACTATGAAATGGAGACTCAGTGAAACTGCAATGCAACATCGTGCGAATGCTGAAACACATTTAAAAAATTAAAATTATTCAATGCATTTGAACCATTAACAAATTCAAGAACCTGTATTATAATTCATAACACATTTGAATTTTCCCAATAGACATGATGTTTTTCAAAGGTAAGTTGAAAAATGATCTTTTTCTAGCGACGATGAATGGAGAACATCGAAGAACAAAGGATCGAGGATGTTCATAGTTGGATCACCATTAATGGTTGATTATATCATCATACTGATCCTCTTTCCATATTTGGGGTTTAAATATAAGTTATTCATTCCCCATTCTTTTTTCAAAATGATCAATGTGGCTCAACCCACAATCAGGTTGATCTGCAGGTCGATCATTCATGCAGTGTCAGTTATTTACTGTAGGGTTTTGATGGGTTAAAAAACAATGTGTTTATGCTACTATTATATTCCCCATTTTTATCCGGATGAGCGATGTCCAAAATGAAAAATGCCGACAGTCCTCCCATGTGTGTTCTTATTTTTTTTCATATTCTCATTCATGCATTCTTTGCTGATGGACCCATGTCATCGCATCAGGCACTATTGAGAGATTCCAGATGTCACAGGACATCAGAGTGATGCAATGAATAATTTGATCCCATTGTAGTGATGGTGATGAACGAAGGTTTTAAACAGCGTTCCCGATACGAAGAACAGACCACCACATCGATTGTGGCGGCCCGTATAAGAGCAGCTACTGCTGGAGGCCTCCCTATAGTAGGAAGTTGTTGGCCAACGATCAACGATGGCCTTAGACTCATGCGGTAGGAGGCCTTTTCATGTTGAATAGGGCCACAATCCAGTTGGGCCATCGGGTGGTCATGAAGAAGAACACCTCGTTGAATGTCGCTGTCTCCCCGCATTGATCGTATAGGGATGCAGCGCCCCCATGCATCCCAGGTGGATGAACCGGCCCCCTCGAGTGGGTCATGTTGGGTCATGTTGGTCCGCACGCCGACCCAACCAACCATTTTTTTTTCATAAAAGCCCATAACATCCTCACAGTATGTCCTTTTATGAGCTATTTGTAGCATTATGACCCTCACAATGAGGCAATCCTTTTGGGATATTATATATGATCTTTTTTTATGTTTGGCACATGAACTATTGGCTTGAGGAGTAGGTACTCCAGAAAAGTGTGTTCTAAGGATGGAATCCTTTGACAGTTTGTGGAAAATACACAATGTTGGTCTCATAAAAAGATTCAGAGTTCATTGCGTGCAAATACACAATGTTTGTCCCTTTCAAAGACACATATTTGGTCTCTCGTGAGGATACGAACAAGGTCACCGAGAAGGGTATGGAGATGGTCTCATACGAGGACATGGAGTTTGTCTCCTATGAGGGTGCAAAGTTGGTCTCATATGAGGTCATAGCATATGTCTCTTGTAAGGGTGTATAGTAGGTATCTAATAGAGACTATATGTTTCTTTGGATTTGGATATTCCTAGGCATTTTTAGTATATATATCATTTTTTGAGTTGACTATAGTTACTATCCTGACTATATTTATTATAGGAAACACTTCATGTACCTCTTCGGTAGAATACTTTGTGTCTTATTTTATGGTTTGGGGTATCTACTGAGTAATTTTTTTACTCACCCCTGCATGGGCTTTGCCCGCCCATGTATTTTATTGTCTATATGATCATCAAATTTGATGGGGTCCTTATTGGGAAGGAGGTAGGTGGTACATTAGGGTGGTCCTTTGAACATTTTACACTTTAGAGACATTCATATAGCTTATTATAACAACACTTCATGTAGGGTTTTCAGTTGACGAGATCTAGTAGCATATAATTTTCTATTTTAGTTAGGATAATATTATGACCCATTAACATTTTGGATTTTTATTGTTAATATTAGTGTTTGTATTAGTTGAATTCATACAATTTTACTCAATGTTTTTAGTTCAACTCTTTTTATTGGATATGGGTGCATGAGACTCATGATCAGGATCATCAGGGCTAACATAGACTAGTTTATAGTTGTCTTTATTGATGAAATACCGATGTACATGGTGTTTGAGGTGGATCCCACAATACTCTTGATGATGGTCTTGGATTTACTATGAGACCACCATATTTACGATAATCTCTCAAAATACCAGTTTTGGATTCAAGAGGTCCACATTCTGGGACACGTCATTTCGGAGGCTAGAGTTATAATAGATCTAGTGACGATACAATCAGTTCTTTCTTGGGATCCACCCAAGAACATTACCTAGGAGCATAGTGTCTTTGGGTAGGTGGGGTACTATCGATGGTTTCTGGATGGCGTTTCCATAGTAGAGGCATCTATGACAACCTTAACATGAAATGGTAAACCATTTTTATGTATGGAGATTTTACAAGAGTGTTTTTCGATGCTGAGGAATATTTTTGTGAGCAGTCTGATTCTAATACTTCTAGATGAGGGTGTCAGGTATGTGGGGTTTTGCGATGCATTATGGACTGGGCATGGTTGTGTGTTGATGTAGGAAAAAAATGGTTATTTCCTATGGTTCATGGTAGTTGGGAAAACATGAGCAGTACAATATGACCCATGATATAGAGTTGTAGGTGGTAGTATTCACATTGAAGATATGACATCATTGTACTTTGGGAATTCAATTTATCATCTACTCAGACAAAAAATGTCTGAGGTAAATCTTTCTCTAGAAGAAATCTGAACATAAGACAGTGGAGTTTTCTAGAGATCCTCTAGGACTATGACTTCTAGATAGTCTATACTCTTATGGAGGGGAACGTGGGGGGAAGATTCTCTCAACTTGAGATCGAGTTCACAACTACTAGATGAGACATTGGATATGTTGGCCTCACCTTAGATATCCTTAGTGGATGGAGATGGATTAGCATATCTTTTGTCGATGGTAGTTTCTCGTAAACTCTTACAGCGAGTTAGGGATTCCCAACTTATAGATTATAGCTCTAGGACTACTCATGCTCAGATTTCCAGAGGGCATGCCCCTAATTGGTATTCAAAATTTTGGGAGCACGTAATCCTTTTAAAAGTAAGAGGATTTGTATGGGCGATGTTACTGGAGGAGGTATTGAGGTAGATCCATACATCCCATTTGGAGTTATATCCAAGTTTGGAAAAGATGTACTCGAACCTCAAAATTTAGTTCCGGTGGTTTTTGGTGAAGAATGTGTTTCATTGTATGGCGTGATGTTGGTCTCATAAGGAGACAATATGTATAATTGAATTTTGATATTCCTGGACAATATTAGTATATGTACCCTAGTGTGATATGAATCTAGTGACTTTATTGACAATTTTTATTAGAGGCTACACTTCATGTACATATGCAGTATTTTGTCTTGGGACTTGGTTTGGGGTTTGGGGTCCCTAATGAGGGTTTTTTCACTCTCCCCTATATGGGCTTCACCAAAACGTGTCATGTCTTGTATAAATGATCGAAAGATTTGAAAGATTCCATAGTTGGTCAGAATATGGTGGTAAATTAGGTAAGTCCTATGTATTTCTTACACTTTAGTGATATTCATACAACAGACTACCTACACATCAGGTAGAGTTTTCTAGAGATGAGATCCAAGAGCTGGTACTTTTATATTTCAGTTGGGCATGTATTCTGGCCAGTTTATTTTTCATTTTTTATTGTTACACATAGTGTCTATATTTTTTTCATGCATAGCTATTTACATAGTGTTTTGAAGTCACATATTTTTTTCTTAGAGATGGGTTCATGTGTATAGGAACATATGAAATTTACTACCCTATATGGGATATTCCTACTCAATGATAGTTGCCATTCCCTAGCCTATTGAAGGCGGTCTTTGGGTAGTAATGGCATGGGACCCATGGGATGGGTCATGACATGTATGGTATCTAACAAGAACATAATTCTTGGTATGAAATTATTTTTTGTTAAATAATGATTTTAAGGAAGGAAATATTGACCCCACTCTTTTTATTAAATCATCATCTCATAATATATTAATTGTAAAAAATCAATATTGATGATATGGTTTTTGGATAATTCAATGAAATTATATGTAATGAATTTTCATATTTTATGTCTTTTGAATTTGACATGATTTTTATGAGAGAATTCAAATTCTTTTATTCAATTAAATTTATCAAAGAAAATATTTATTTTTTATTAAGAAATCTATGTATTTTAATTATTTGGTTAAAATATTTAGTCATAATTGATCTAAATATATGAAATACTCTATGGGTACTAATTGAAAATTATTTATTGATGAATTTGGTAAATATGTTGATATTGAAGATTATTGATGAATGATAGGAATATTTATATTTTTATCTACATCTAGTCCCGTAATTATTTTTAGTGTTTGTTTGTGTTCTAGATTTAAAGATGAACCTTGATATTTTCATTTTAAATATTTTAAACCATTAATTAGATATGCTAAATGATCTATTGATTCTAGTTTATTTTATATAAAATATCACTATTCTTATTTCACAACTTATTCTGAATCAAATTTTGTAGGATTTATAATTAACCAAAAAGAATATGAAGTGTGTTTTATTTTTTCGGAAAGAAGATTAATTTCATGGTTATAATAGAAATAACTATGATTTAGTTTATCTACTGTAGAAGTTGAGTTTATCTCTTCTACCAGTATTCGAGCTCAATGTTTATGGATTATCCAACCCTTTTGTGATTTTGAAGTTTATATTTATAAACATCCCATTTAATGCTATAATACGTCTACAATTTTCATTTTTAAAAACCCATAAAATATTCTAGAACAAATTATGTTGATCATAGACTTCATTTGATTATAGATCATGTGAAAAATGGTTATATTATTTTATAATTTATACATTCTAAAAATAAAATATAAGATATTTTCACAAAGCCTTTAGATTCTGGTCAATTTGGAAAAATTAAATATGATCTTAGTATGTTGTAATTTTAATATTTTATTTCTTCAAATTTTCAGGGGGATTTTTTTTTCACTTTTTATTATTTAAAAAAATAGGGATAAATAGGTTTCTTTAATTGTTATAAAACAATGGTTTTTGAGATAAATAATCGAGGTTTTAATTATTTAAAAACTTTTGTTTTGGGAGATAATGAATTTGGTTTTAATTTTTTTTTTAAATTTAATTTAATTGGGTTAAAATTATTAGTTTTTTAGTCAAACAAAAAGGTAGATAATTTATTTTCATGTTCTTGTTTTTCATTTTTATGATTACATATGATTTTTTTATTTAATTTATATTGACTTTTTATGATATCTCAATCCATAATGTTTGAATTCGTGTGATTATTATCACATCATATCTATAATATATTAATCTAAACATAATTATTTTATGATGATGTCTAAAAAATTCGTTTTGTGTACACTAAAAATTCATATAATTTTCAGCTATAGTTTTATAAATTTGAGAGTTTTTAGTTTTAAAATGTTTTTAACTTTATTTACTTGAAACTAATATTGATATCAAATTCACATGAAATGTGATTTTTTATAAATAAAACATTTTTATAATGATTTAATTAGTTCATATCGAAGTCTTAAAATGTAGTTTAGATTACCATTAAATTGTCTCAAGATTTTTTTTGATTTTTCAAAACTGAATTTTTTCTAGAATATTATTGCTTCTATTTTTTATGATATTTATAATAGTAAATATAATAATTATTTGAATATTTAATCGTTGTAAATCATAACATGTTTTTTTAAAATATCTATTTTAGACCAAAGTCTGATCCTCTTGTTGGAAGCCCTTAAATGTTTTCATTGTTTTTAAAATATGTTTCTAGTTTTTCAAAATATATGGGCAACCCTACTTTAGAAATATTTCAATGTATGGTTGGAAAAATCTATATTATTTTTTATACTAAATGTTACGTTATAGTTCATTTTAACAATGTATCATTGGGAAACACTTCTTTATTATTCATACACTATGTTACTTTACTATTCATTTCTACAATGTATGGTTGGAAAAAAATATTTTATTATTCATACCCTAGGTTACATTACTATTCATTTTTACAATGTATGGTTTAGAAACCCTATGTTACTGTACATACCATATACTAAGTTATTGTTCATATACTACGCTGTGTTACTGTTCATACCATACGCTATGTTACTGTTTATTACACAAAGTATGGTTCATAAACCCTATGTTATTTTTCATAACATGTGCTATGCGACTGTTCATTGTTGCATAATATGTTTTAGAAAACCTATATTACATTTCATACCCTATGGAAATTTATTGTACATTTCTTCAATGTATAGGTTGGAAACCCTACATTACGGTTCATACCCAACGCTATGTTACAAATCATACCTGACGTTATGTTACTATTTATTTAAGAAAGTATATTTTTGTAACCCTAAATTAATATTCATTCCATATTCTAGTTATTGTTCAATACCTACGCTATGTTAGTGTTCATACCCTATATTTTTTACTGTTCATTACGTGTTTTTTATTTGAAAATTTATTTTCTTCCTATATGTATATTATTTTAAAGCATTTTTATACATGAAAGATTCACATTAAATCTATGTATTTTGATTGTTGTGTTTTTAATGTTTTTGGTGGAATATTTAAGGGGAAAAGTTAATAATTTATTTTAGTTCCTTTTTTCTAATATATTCGATGGTTTTAAGATTATATATTTTTATATTTTTGATTTTACATTTGGCTTGTGCATATTGTTTTCAAGAACCCTATTGACTATGTTTAAATTAATTTTAATTGGAATTTTAAATCATTCAATGTAATTATTATTCTTGAGATTTTACAAGAAGACCCATTCATATTATTTTGAAAGCTTTTATTAAAGATTTATTCTACAAGAATAAATATGCAATGATGCTATGAATTTTATGGAGATATTTATGATAGCTCTTGACACAATTTATTTTGAATATCGATAGAAGAGGAGTTAATGTATCTACTAAATATTTATTCCCAATATATATTTATAAATCGCCATTGCAGTTTCAAAAGAACAATATAGATACAAACATGTTAGCATATTTTATAATCTGTATTTTTCAAAGTGAAATTATTACATACATTAATCCTACTGTGCAATTTTCAATGTCATGTGACACTCTATTTCATTAACTAGACATTCTCTTAAGTTCAAAAAAAAATTTCATCCTCTACAATTTGATTTATTAGACATGATAATTCGAATCGAAACAACCAGTACATGGGCTTTCATTATTTATCTTCTTTCATTTGGTTTTGAGTTTGCAACACCTTTTCTCATATTTCCCACAAAGTCTATTTTTTTTATGATTTTACACCCAAAGAATTATTTTTTATTCTTTTTTCATGGGTTTTAATCTCGAATTCCAAAATCAGTATCTAAGGGTTGTGATTCATATATATAAATCACGGATAGTTCGGGTTGTGACTCCCACTATATAAATTCATGTTGTAAGGGTAATGAATCTCTATAAAAAATTCAATGTTGTGGTTATCCCTACACTATAAAATGATTTTGTAATTGGGTTATAACCCCACCCCCCTGAAAATCATTGTCAGTTCACATGTATCCCTCTCCGAGTAGAGAGGTATAATAGTATAGTAGTACCAATTTTGGATGAACTACATTAAAAACACCATTGAATTCATTAATTTTATACAACTAATTAAAAATAATAATTAACTTTGATAATTAATTGAATTAATCAATTTTTTTGTTTACATTTTTTAATTTAGTTTTTTCACCCCCCCACTAGACCATCTTCCATTACCCATTCTAATATAACAACAGTAAGGTGAAATGTTTATTGGTGATTCTATATGACACCTCTTCAAAATATCCAAATCTTGTCTATAGTCATTAGTTAATTTTATGGCAATATATTTTGAAAAAAGATGTGTTAATAGATATGTTATTTTAGAAAAATCATTCACAAATTATTAGATAAATCAACTATAGACCAACACATATCTTATACTCATGATAGTTGATAGTTATGATAGATCCTTGATGATTATAAATACAAGGATCTACTTTGATTTCTTCCTTATAGATTTATGACCAATTTTTATTACTCCTTGCACCATGAAAAGTAATTTCCCCCAATTCCAGACCAGATAATTTTATTTACAATGTTGGAGAACAAAAAATAGTTTTCTTAAATAGACTTCAAATGGTATCCCATAGTCTGATAAGTTAACCATCAAGATCTTTTAGAACTCTTCATCAGTTCCACTGAAAAATATGCGTTGTAAATATAAAAAATTCTACGGAGGATTTTTTATTCCAAATGAAATTATCCTATAGGAAATGGTACCAAATGTGCATGTGAATATTGTCTTTGGGTAATCAAAATGGTTGGCTATAATTTTAATATATCTGGAATATACATCCAGTAAACAGTAGTATTCATGCCCTGTGAGCCTTTCTAGAATCTGATCCATGAAGGGAAAAGATAAATGATATTTTTTGGTTACCAAATTCAAGAATCTATAATCAACATATTCTCTCCATATAGTGATGGTGTGTGTTGAAATCATTTCATTCTCATCTGTTCATTATACTATGACTCCACCATTCATTGGAATAGCATGTAGTGGGATCACACATTCACTGTCTAAAATAGGAATGATTATTACATCATCCATAAGTTCCAACACTTCTTTCTTAATGAAATCCCTCATCGGTGGTGTGATCCACCTTTGAGGTTTTCATTTTGTATTTTCATCTTCTTTGAGTAGTATTCTATGAGTTTATTCAGTATTATTAATCCCTTTTATGTCTTCAACTCCCTAGGAAATTAATTACTAAGGTCTTTTCTGAACGTCAACTAATTTTTCTACTAGAATCTAAGATATCTTAATGATTATAATGAATGGAAGTGATTATGACACTCTTAAATATGTGTACTTCAGATTAATGGGTAGATGATTGAGTTCAACATTAGTTAGCTGATTGATAGAGGGGATGAAAGGTGTCATGGTATCGATCATGAGAGGTTCAATTATTCTTACTTCCTCAAAATCATTATATTCTTCTCCTAGAGTGATTAATCACATTATGCATCAATGGCCATGTTTGCATCTTCTTTTTGGGTGAGAGAGATGGGATTTACATCAATAGCATCGTCTGATTGTCGAGTAGCTTTAACCATACTGAACAATAGTTGTTCTTCTCCGAAAAAATATCAAACATCCTTGGATAACATCAATTCAATATCTTCATATCACTAGGAATGGACTTCTAATAATGAAAGGGATGCCACCTTATTTTTCCATGTCTATTACTAGAGTGCCTTCTAGAAATAAGAATTTGCTAACTTTAACAAAAAAATCATCGAGAATAACTCTTTTATATTTCAATTATCAGTGGGTGAGCTGTATTTATACTCTTCTTTTTCAGTTCTTGGAGAACTAGCTAATGGAAATCACTCATCGGAATTATGTTTATGCTGTCTTTAGTATTCAATTGGGTTCCTCCAAACATTCATTCTCTTATAGAATATGTAATTTAAAAACCTTTGGCATCATTCATCTTTTGTGGTATTTCATGCTTCACAATAGAAGAGAATTATTTATTTAATTAGATAACTCTAAAAACCTTTTATTTTTTATTTAATGGATAATAAATATTTAATGATTTTTTAAAAAACTAACATATGTGTAATGGATTCTTAAAATAGTATGTTGATGTGTAATTTCATGGTCATTACTGGGAACATTATCTATTGTGATACCTATATACAATGTAATTAGCTTTACAGGAAGGGATGATTTTGATTTTGTGGAGGTGGGGTAGTATATAATGGTTCCATTGGTTTTCCAGGAGTTTTATTTTTCTCAGTTGGTACATCTTATATAGGTGTGACTGCTGTAGTTTTATCAGTTTCCATGTCTTTTTCAGGTTTCTTTTATGGTTCATCCTTTTTTCTTTCATACATAAAAATGTTTTGATGAAATTAAATAATCTTCCCACTTCATAACACTACTGCCTTGGCATCCTCGGTTGTGTATGTCTCACTATTACCATGTAGGGAACCTAGTAATATTTTAGATAATTTCTTTGGGATTTGAGACGTTTGATTTTCATTATTCCTTAAAATAGATTTTTGGTTTTTTATTTCAATATCCTGGGTTTCTATTATTTGATAATATTTTTGGAAAATATATTAAATGTATTATCTAGTTTAATTTTAGGAGGACGATGTGGTTGATTAGGTTTTGGTTTATTTGTTGAAAATGTTTCTATAGTCGTTGTTGGAAGGGTTGTTGTTGCATATGATACTGATGTCTTCACATTGGGTTCATCAGTGGATACCCTGGTGGTACCTGATTTTAGAATGGTGGTTGACCACTCCAATGTTTGAAATATCCTCGACTACACTGAATTTTATACTCACTGGGATTTTTTGGTAATATTGTTATTGTTGTTAAAAATGATGGTTCTGTTCATTGTAATTAACATAATTAAAATCATGTTGTTATTCATATATAGCCTTGAAATCATGGTAAAGATGTGTCCCACAACACATATCACATGACCAAATCTCCTTTATGAGAGAATGAGGGGTTGGTGTGGTGTAGATGCCATTTTAAAAAACTCAAGTTTATTTATGAGCACTTCAACAAGACATTCTAATATTGTGGTCTCATATACATTGTGGATACAATGAACTAGGTGTCCATGATCAATTTTCCATAGTATGACATTGTGTGAAACATCATATATAATTTCTTCAATGGCTTCAAGCATCATAAACAGCAATCCTCCATTACCTACAACATCGACAATAGTTTATTTATCTAGTTGGAGTCCATGGTATAATTTTGGAAACTGATTCCACCTATCCAATCAATTTTTTGGACACTTCCCTATGAGATATATGAATTGATATCATGCTTCCCATGATGATTCTTAATTCTTCTGAGAAAAGTTTTGAATATCATTCCCATTCTTCTAGGCTTCGAACATTGGAAAATATTATTCCAGAAACATCTCTAGAGTGATCAACCCTTATGGTGATTGACTCGGGATCTTATATTTTTAGCCAGTCCTTAGCTCTGTCTCATAAGGAGAATGGGATGATACATAGTCTTATCATGTATAAAGAAACTTCACAATTTCAAAAAATATCACAAACTTCTAGGATGTTAACAATGTGATTATGTTAGTCATATATACGGATACCACTAAATTATCCCAGGTTTTATATCATGTGAATTATTCTAGGTTTAATCTCATATTTCTATGATTCGATGGTAGGACACACGATATTTCAGGTCTCACCACAAATTAAAGGTATCCCATAATCCATTTTGGTATTTAATTAATGCATCATGAATCCCACTAGAATTACTTGATGAGGGTTCAGCGTTTTGGGTCCCCCTGGATTATGTTTCTCGACCATTACTGACCGGCGGTGTGAAAAAAGATACCTTTTTTCTCAGTATGAAAGGTTAATGTTTTGGCTAACACATTGTTCTTTAAAATATCTATGGGACCTTGGTACATGCACTATAACATGTAAATATATGTAATAAAGGGTGTCTTGAAGGAAAATTACCGAAAGGGGATGATGGAATGGTTATCCTAGGTCTTGTGCTAGAGGATTCTAAAAAGCACAGCATTGCTCCCTGGAAATGGTACCATAAATTTTTGCCCATGCATGATTCATTGAATTCCTATGGACTGTAATCATATTAGATTCATTATTTCCAAAAATTTACATACTACATAGGCTTAATATATTAGAAGTGTGAGGTCGATTCCCTAGGTAGAAAGTTGTCTCTTTGGATGTTATTGGCATGACACCCTTTGATAGGAGTCTTTTCAAGTTTCATCGGATTGGGATTTATTAAATAATTTTTTCATGGTGATTTAAAATGATTAAATTTTTCTTGAGATCAATTTTGAGTGTATATAAAAAATATGAAATAAATTCTAATCTTGGTTTGGTCATAAGGTTTAGGTTTCATATCAAACGACAGTAACTAGTTGACGTTGGTCAAGTCAGCTAGTTTAACCAAGGATGTAACTATTCTATGATAAAAAGATAGTAACAGCCTATGTGCATTATGTTTGTATTCTATGGTATAATGTAACCTAGGATAGTGATTTTAGCCTATTATTTTTTAATCATGATATGGTCTTCTATTGGAATATCCCATGTTCATGACATCTGCATGAATAAAAAAGGTTTTTGTTATTTTTTCTGATAACAAATCCATTAGGGTTTCCAAAATTATAATTAATGATTGATTATAAAGTAATATACATATAATCTTAATCATACCCCTGAGTGGTTAAGCTAGTCATGATGGGAGTATAAAATAATGAACAACTTGATATCATTATTTAGATCTTGTATTGATTTAAAATAAAACTGTTCTTAATCATGCAATGGTTTGGGGTTGCTAAAAGAATAATGACCATGCAAGAGAGGGTTATAAAAGATAAATCACAATTATAATAAAATTATTACTTGAAATTAATAGAGTAAATGGATATAACACGTGTTCATTGGAAGTCAAAGATGATCAATATGAAGCTATGTAATGGGAATAAAAGGTATTGTAGAAAAAACAATCCACAACTCTTGAATAAAAAAAGATGAAACAAAAACGAAATTTTAAGTTTGATAGGGAAAAGGATGTAGGTTATTTGATGGAAAAAATAACATGGATAACTCTCTACTCTAGGGTATATACAAATGATATTTCGGGCCATTGTATATATATGAAAAATGGGTCATGAATTGTAATGGATTACACATTGTGTAACCCCAATCCATCGTAATATCAATGGAATTTTTGTATATAACGTGTATATTGATATATTATTCCATAAAAATGAGTTTGATCATATATGCATTGTATAACGAGGACCTAGGACATTTAATGAGATTCTAGTAGTTCCATAAAAGGTGACCTCTCAGGTAACTACTTTGACGGAGGTCATGGCATGTAGGGAGAATTCACGACGCGTACTGGCTTCTATTTCTATAGAATTCATGACATGGTTCATCACATGGCACAAAATGTGTTACACGATTTGATATCCTACTAAATTATGTGTAATTCTAATTCACGATGTGTAATACATGAATTCATCCCTTTTTCTACATTTCTTCCTTGGAATCATGTGAATCCTTTTTCTTATAAAACTGAGAGCATACCAAGATCAATATCGAATAAAAAAGTAAAATATTTTAGTGAGTTATTGTAAAAATTAAATATTAATTCAAATAATCAATTATATGTTATTATATTTATTGACATCATTATAATAATATATTGTTATTCGGGAAAACATGATCTTCCGTGTAACACAAACCATCAAACAAACATTTTCATGCACCTAATGTTATCTTCTTTAGCGTTGAATATAAAAAATGATATTATCAATTTTTATTGAAGTATATTAATAACTTGGTGAGGCATATAAACTAAGGTAGTGAAAATATTGAATTTATTCTAAAAGGAAAATATTGTAATATCTTGGGATATTAAATTCTACCCACCTTAATTAAATTGTATCCTCAAAATTTAAACGTGATCTTGGTAATCATGGGTCTATTTTATTAATTAAATATCATAAACAAATGAACATCATAAATAGGGTTCATAACAAATATTCTTTATATGATGGAAAAGTAACTGTGATGGCCACCACAAAACTAGTATCTTGAAAATGAGAACAGCAGTGAAAACATTGATATTGGAGAAAAATATAACTATCATTTTCTAATGGAGTGTTATAGAAAAAAATTTCATGTAAAAATTGTTGACCACATAATCATATGCCAAATGATTGAATTAATTTCATATATATCATAAAAATGATGATAATAGGACAACATTTTTATTGAAAGTTCTTATTTCATAGAGTTGAGGTATTTATTCACTCTCTAAAATTATAATTAAATATAAATGATATGTTTCTACAAGAAAAATATTTTTATTTTTCATTCTTTAATGTATTTGTAATTATTCTGTTAGCACATGTTCCAATATATGTGGTATTAACAAATGAATCCCTAAAATCACATTCAATGTTCAATGTAAACCATTTCAGAAATCGTTAACCATATGACCTTTCCATTTACTATATTCAAAAACAATAGAATCATTTCCATGGTAGTTATTAGTATCCAATTTAGTTTATACATATCAATAATTACATTATCTATCGTATTTATCTCTATATACAAAAAATATTATGTCTTATAATTCCCTCACCGATGTATTTTCTGGAAAGTGTAACTTACTAATTAATCACATTTCATGGAACCATTCAACCTATCCTTAATGAAATTGTAATGTAGAAAAATCCATACATATTTCATAAACCATATAATGAGAACATTTTCAATTAAATTTTATTAAAAAAATTTCTTAGATCTAAATACATTAGCACATTAATCATTCCTCTTTGTTTTTTCCAAAAACAAATGCATGAACATGATCCCTTAGCAGATTATAATGTATATTCCCTTGATTCTTCAGAGATTCATTTGAAATATGGAACTTCTACATGTTGTTTTAAAACATAATATCAGCCTTATTATTCTTATATATGCTTTCATTCACATACTAACCATTTTCTCTTCATTTATAAGAAACTCCAAATCCTTTAATCATTCCCTAGGGTGATTCTTCCCACAATAATCAAAAGTGGGAAGATACATTTTTCCCATAACCCATTCATATTATTTTGGATCATCCATTCGCTTTATATCATTATTCAATTTTAGTTCTTAATTATTGGAGAATTATTTTTCTATATTTATGGAAGTAAAACTATTTCATATTCTGAAAAAAAGTTCTAATACACCATCTCTCTTCGAATATTTTTCATAAGTCCATCAATGAAATGGTTCATCATGAATTTTTTATTTTTTATGATATCTGTAGCATGCCTTTATAACATTGTAATGGTATCTTCATACTCTGTAACACTTCCTTTATCCTTTTCCATTAAATTAATGAACTTTCTATTTATCATAGTTTATTGATTACAAGGAATGTATTTATATAATAATGCTTCAATAAAAGTTATAATTTACATGAGTTGAATATTATCTTCTAGACTAATATAATTGATTAAGTACCACCATTGGTCAACAACACCAATGATAAATTACACTGTATGTGAAACCTTTTCCATTCCCCACATCCTAATAGAATGAATATCATCGCCATAAACTTAGTCTATTTCTTTGTGTCCACACACGAGCCTCCACATAGATGGAGAGGATGTAGAAAGTGTATCCAAGAGACCTTAGATCAAATATAGGGGGTGAAATATTTACAAGTTATGTCATTTGTAATATAGCATGAACAATTTAGTACTAATGTAGACAGAACTATTAATCATTTTGGGCTTTTGGGCCACCAATTTGGTCCTCGTGTCTTTCAAGGAATTCGGACCTCCCAATAACATCTGGGAAGTCCGGATTCTGGAGAAAATCATTGACATTAGGACACCAAATGTCCTTTGGGCCACATCATGGCCTTCATGCCACATAAAAATGCACATGTACCAGTAACATTACAAGGACAAATGATGCATATGAGGATTAAGAGTAGTCACATTCATTAGAGTATAGATAACCAGACATTGAATATTGATAGGGTAAGGCATTTCCATTGGTACTGGTCTTGTGTAGCTCTTTATAGGATAGCTAGTCGACCATATATGAGAAGGTGGGGATTTAACATCAAAACATTTATTAGGTTATGGAAGTTCCTTGTATTCTTGTTTGGGTATATTTATTAAGACCTACAGGTCATGTAATGTCACATAATCCATCAATCATTGAAAGGGTTCCCACAAATTCATTTAAAGGGGATTATAAAAAATTAATAAAAATTGAAGGCCTTCTGGCCATTCATATCATTTCACAGCTTCCATTGGGTCAGTAGTCATAATTAATGATTGGATCCATTTTTGAATAAAGTGGTCTAAAATCACAGATTACCACTGTGTATTTTTTTCTTCATCTGGTAAAGGTTATGTGTCATAACCTTGTTATTATACCATTATATATTCATATTATTCTTACTTACAGTACAACCTATAAAAAATTTCATATTAGGGAAATATCTACCTTTTCCATGATTATTTATTCCATTATTCATTAGAGGATCCATTTCTAATCAATGTAATATGTTTGATTTGATACTAACAATATGTAACATAATGAATATTAACAAAACTAGTGAAACAATTATCATAAATTAATGAAAATTTCTATAACTAATCTCCTAATAATAAACATGGATTCTTTGGAAATATCTTCACATTAAAATCCTTCAAAATTAGTTATAAATAAAATGTGAATTATCTTATGTGAATAACCTAGTAGTGTAAAACCTGGTATGTAGTAAGACTTATTTGCATGTAAAAGGTTATAATCAAATTGTAAATGATAATATTTTTTGGATTTATTACCCCTAGGTATATTTTTCCCAGAACAAAGTCCGCTTATAGTATCTAGACATGGATGTATTATGTTGAATACCCAATTAAAATCTACCTTACTAAAATTCATGGATGTTATTAAATGGTTATCCTCATCATCAATATTAGTGATATATTGATTAATATATGTTTTCCTATATCTATTTTTGATGGGTTATATGAAACATTCTATGTTTGAAAATTTAACCCCTAAACCCCAGAATCCTAAAGCTAGTGACTTACATTATTACAATGGAAAAGATACAAGCTTCAAATTACAAAGGGCAGGACAATTCAGTAAATTTTGAAAACCATGTTACATACATGAAACTAATAATTCATGTGGAAAATAAAACAAATCACAACATATGTAAATGCTTACCATCTATGTAACTCAAGTAAAGGATTTCTCATTATAACTAGGGGAAAGGAAATAAAATTAATGGTGAGCTGAAATGCTCGGAAAGGGTATGTATAGAGGGAGTAAAAATGAGTTATTTGAAGAGTGAACATATATAGTTAATAACAAAAAATGAATGTCACTCATATAATGGGATAAGTAATAATCATTATGTAATGGAAAATTATTGGGACCCCTTCAATTTAATCAACAAACAGATATTTAAATGCATCCATATATATTTTTTAAGAAAAAACACACTGATTATAATTATAATAAATTAAATATAGAAAACAGAAAAAAATTTATTATTGGGAATCATTTTTTGTAGTCATATAACAAATTAACATTAATATTTATTCTATATATAGTATAAACTCATCATATTTTTCCAACGAATTCATCTCATGAGAATATATATGCATTATGGGGATTACAATAACAAGTCCCCGTCTTTTAGGGATTATATTAAATAGTACCCCAACATGGGACTTGAATGTAAAAATAATTCATCCTATATAAAATAATTTATTAATTTAATGATCATCATTCCTGATCAAATATCCATATTCAATAAAAGATAAATATTTATCAATAATACCCCAGTTAGTCAAATAACTCTCAAAGTGAACACCATATGTAAAAAGGGTATAAACATTTGGAAATAAAAAATAAATTGAAATATAAAATGGATATTTAAGATAAATAAAATTTTAAATAAAAATGATCATAAGGATGTTGTTGTGTCAAGGGAATGTCAAAAATGACAAGTGAATGTTTTATTGTAATGAAAAAATTTACCACTTGTTAATTAATTTGAAAAAAAACACCTGGATATGATAATGAAAAGTAAAACCATAAACCCCGTTAATATAAAAATATTCATGAAATTAAATATTAAATTTTCCTTAAATATAGCACATAAATGATATATGTGGTGGATATTAAATATATCTTATTTATATAAAAATTTTCATAAAATTTTCATGCATTTGATTTCATTTTGAGATGGCATAATTTAAAATCATTTTTAATTATTTTAATCATGTTATTATATCATTATAAAAACATAATTACATTTATAATATTATATATTATCTTTATATAATATCTAGTTATTTATTTTATAACAATCATTCATTATTTTCACTATTCCATGTGATTATTTACAAGTTTTTTGAGTATGTTTTGACTTGTTACATGATGTTTATATAAATTATTAGACGATTTAAAAATATATATAATTTAAATCATGATCAAAATACCATATAAAATTGATATATATGTATTTTTATTAATCCATAAAATGAGGAGATATGAAAATAAATGTACCATTCCTCGAGATGGTGGGCATTACGTATGCATGAAAGTTACCACCCTTTCATTGACATATTAATCAAATTTAATGTAAATGATATATATTTCTATTATAATTTGAGTAGAATTTAAAATTAATATATATCACATATTTTTATTTAAATCATCCTTATTTCCTTTCATGTATAGTGTGAATGAGTCACATCTCTTTGAGTAGCTAGTTTTACACACTTCCACAAATGATTATATCATATTCCCACAAAATGGAACGAATGAAGGAATGTTTTATATAAAAATAATATAGGAATAGATACTTAATTAATATCATATCTATCATATATAAAATATTAATCCTCTATTTTCACAAACATGAATGGTTGTAAATGGATGAACGAACGACATTTTTTCGTGTGGTGGTAGTCCATTGTACACAAAAACGATTACATTTTATCCCATTTGATGGATGTGTGGGAAGTTATAGCTGTAAATATATTAATAACAATATATATATATATATATATTTAATATACATAGATTACTATATAATATTTTAATATTATTTATCTATTGGTTTTAAAATGAAATAAAATGAAAGCGATCATTCAAGAATGTTACCTCATTTTAGGGTAACACATTTTGGATTAAACTACTATACTTCCATGGTGAGATTTATAAAAAGGGTGGATTTTATGATGGGGATAGGGATGTTTTGATCTTATTTGTGATGTTTTAGGATTAAAAAACGACCTTTAGTGGTGTTAATAATATTAATGGGTGAGTTCCTTTTAATAGAGGGGGATGTGTGACACTCTTGTAAATTTTTGTAAATGGAATTATAAAAACATTTCCCATGTAAAGTGGTTAAAATAATGTCTCAAAAAAAATTAAAAGAGAAGTTAATTTATAAATATTAATATCCAATTTTTTAAAAATTTTCTAGGTCCTTTTGGTCCTTAAGATTATGATTTACATATTTTTTATACAAATTTTCTTCAAAAGAACAGTAATTAATTTTAATAACTATAACTACTGTTGTTGGTCATTTTTATTCCCATATTATAAAATGTATATTATTCTGATTATTAATATGGAATATATTTTTCCACATTCCAATCCTATAATTGGTATAAATTTATTTAAATTTATTCCCCCATATGCGATGACAAAGAGGTTATTTGAATGTAAAAATGTTGAAAAGTTTGTTATGATTTTATATTAAATTTAAATATAATGAGTATTATAATAACATAAATTGGATTATTTTATCTATTATATAAATAATTTAACATTAAAATAAATTGTAATTTTAATATATCTATATTAATGAATTATATGAAAAATTAGTTTCAAATTATAAATTAGTATTTATCACCATCTATTAAACAATGATAATCCTCATCTAAATACATAAAATTCACCCAAAACTAATAGTGATGTTTCAAATTTAAAAATGTTTTTTATTTTTAAATATAGAATTTATAAATTTTCTGGAATTTAGAGTTAAAATAGATTAACCCTTAAATGGTGGAAAAACTATTATTATTAAAATTTAGGTTTTTATATTTAAAATTGGGATTTTTTAAACTAATTCTAATCAAATCTATTTTATGCATTTCAAAAAAATATTTATATATAAATAAATAATATCATGAACTAATAATAATTCATTTAATTTAGTAAGACAAAATTCCATTTAATAATAAAAATAACTCTTTAAAAAAATTTGGTTTTGATATTCATTTATATATAATTTAAAACCACAAAACTTGACAACAAATCATGACAATTAAGTTAATACTATTCATAACCACCAATTTAAGGTCATTGATATATCTTATAATATTAATTAATAATAATTTAATTTTATATTTTTGTTTGGTAAAACTCGGTATTTCATGTAACACAAACTATTAAACAATGTCCTTGTTCAATTTAATGCAAGATAACTCGGTGTTTCATTTCAAACAAGTTATTCTAAATGTTATGTTTAGTGGAACATTTGGCCATGTTTTTTATTAAAATAAATATATATAAAATTTTAAATTTATTCTAAATGAAAAATATTATAAACTCATGGGGTTTTAAAAAGGATATGATATTGGTAAGGGATTTATTAAGTAAATTTCCAATCATTGGGTTAAACATATACATCATTAGAAATTTCATGGTAAATTATGTGTGTCATTAAAAATTTTATTTTTTTTTGTTTTGGAAATTTTTATGTGGATTTTCTATTGATACTCGTAATCTATTCATTTTATAGTGATATATAGAATGATATGATCATTATAAGGGATTTCATCTTAATTTATATTCTATTGAGAATTATTTGTTATTATGAACCAATTATATTTCATGTGGTGTATATACTGCCCCTATGACATGTAAAATCACGATTCATTCATAATTCATGGTATTTAATGTTTTACATTGAATTATATCATCCATGTGGATTGGACATGAAAATTACTAAGTGGTAAAAGTTATTGTACAATCTCAGTTTATTTTGTGATAGTTAAGTTTCTCTTGTAGCAAACAATTTCTTGTAATCATTTTAATAACACATTACATTTATATTAAATATTCATATTTTTTATGGTGGATATTATTATAAGAAAAACCATATTACATTTCAAAATACGGTTTTTAGATTTACATTTATTTGATTAAAACGGGAAATATTGATAAATATGTATCCTTTACCCAATACTAATATTTGAGGATAACGAATATTATTCAAGAATGAAATTGAGTATTCCATATGAGATGAATGATTAATAAATGAAATTATGGTTGGATCCTAAAATTCATATTTCCACTCGATGCATTGAAAGGTCTCATGAGACAAATCAGTTATCCAAATTTAACAGGATTATAGATCAATTATTAAACTGTAGTTTGGATGGATCTTGATAGTAGAGGGTTTAATGTTACTGATACACGGCGTCCAATAATTGGACATTTAATGATTGGAAAATTCATTTCTTATCATTATCTATGATATTCTATCCTTTATATTATCTACGGATGCATTTCATTATCATATTATTGATTGAATGGAATAGGTTTTTAGTTGTTTATCATTATATGTTGATTATTCCATAAAAGTTATGATAGTAATGATATTATTATAATGTAATAATGTTGGCACTGGATATATGTAATGTCCCGGCCTAGATTACCATCGAACCGGTGGCCGGATCGGTAGGTCACATGGCCTCTAGCACGTCTCTCCGTATGCTAGAGGCTACCGACTAGCAGCGAGGGTCTCGGGAGGTGATAGTGGGGAGACCATACCCTCATATCAGAGTAACACAACAGTATTATCAGAGTAAATAATATTCAATAATAGAAGTATTAAACAATGGAAAAATAGAAGCAAAAGATAGGTAATAACCATTTTATAAAATGCGGAAAACGCCAGTTTACAATGCATGCTTGTACAGATGACGATACAGTTATAAAATCAGGAATCAATACATCATGCTATACAAAAAATACAAAAAAAGAAAGGACATAAAATCTCGGAGGTGATCCCCTGAGCATCCCAAGCCCCTGATTGGTCCTTTTCTCCTAACTCCTTAGGTATAAACAGCACATCACACAACCTAGGACCTGCAAGCAAGAAGGTCTACTCAGGTACCCTAGTGCAATGGCGGCCTGAGTAGGGTGTGAGATATAAATCTCAGTAGGCCGACACCACCAGTGTCAAACCCAATCCAGACAGTGTATAATAATTACATAGTGAGAAGGTATGGAGAAATAAGTAAGCAGAATTACATAAGTAAATAACAACCGTCCAAGTTACCAAGGAACACCTGACAGTTATACCAGTGTTGTCTTGTTGCTGGTAAAGTAACATGATCATGTCACCATATATATGTATATACAATGCATTTAGATCATAGGTGGCGTGGGGTAAGAATGTATCCCTCCCATTAACAAATAACAGTGTCCATGAGGTAGGAATGCCTCTCGTCTCTTTAAGTTAACTGGAAAGGGGGAAGAATGCCTCCCTTCCATCAATCCAGATTAGCGGGCACAAGGTAAGAATGCCTCTCATCCATATAAGTCAACTGGAAATGGGTAAGAATGCCTCCCTTCCATATGCATATAGAGATCGCATCTGGAGTGGGGTAACATGCCTCCCACCCATACTCAGAACAAGCTGGAATGGGGTATGCATACCTCCCATCCACAAACATACACAGAAGATGGAATGGGGTATGAATGAATCATATTCATTAACATACGCAGAAGATGGCATGGGGTATGAATGCCTCCCATTCATAAACATACACTTTCGCCATCAGTTTTATATCACAATGCATAAGGCAGTACCTCTTATGCATTTCAAGTAAACATATCAAATTCACAATCATCCACAATCAATCATATTACTCACTTACATTCATCACAATAAAAACCAGCTTCATGATCCAAAACACTCTAGTGTGCCGTTCAGTTAAACAATTATTTATACTTATCAAACAATACATATGGCTTTACCTCTCATGTGTTCCAATTAACCATATCAAATTCACAACCCAACCCCCTTACAACACGACATGTCATTTAGTGCAAAATTTATATTCAAGGTCACCTAATCCAATTTTCCTAAACATGGAAAATTGGTCGAAGGGTTCTAGTATAAAGTTTATTCCATTTAATTTACTAAACCTGGAAGGTCCCTTTATGGCACAAGTGTCATCGCCATTTCACTTAGTTGTCACCATCTCATTTAAGTCATTATAACTATTTCATTTATCTTAACCAAACCACTCAACTTATTAAGGCCTGACAATTACATTCCAAGGATTCATGTGAAAAGTTTGGTGTTATGGAAACATATCATTTTCCCACTCGGGAAAATCCAACAAAGAAGAAACAAGCAGCCAAACATGCCATTCAGTAATTATCACAAAGGCAAGGCAAACCAGGGAAGCATAAATGTCAACATCCTACTTTTTATCTTGAAGACAACACACCTCTGATCATGGTGTTTTATTATTAAATTGTTACTTTATTGATCAAGAAACCCTTTTTATCTTATCCGGAATTTCACACACTTTTCCAAACAGTGTTTAATCAAAACCTGATTTTCAGAATTAAAATACTAAGGCATTGTAGTATTAAACTAATTAATACTTCACTTTAATTTAAAGGGCAAGGAGAGGGACCCTACCTTAAGGTGGATCCATCCATCCACTCCGGATCTTGGCACTTTCTAACTAAGAGCCGCTGCTGCTCCCCCATGGGGCATGTGTGATTTCACATACATATAAGGACACCAAGCCTCTATGCACACGCAGATGAGTCGCCTAGTCTTTGGTGACTCGAAACCACGCCAAAACATCCAATTCACTACAAGATTAATCCAACTAACCTTAAAATGCATAAAGACACAAATTTGGGATATGAGAAACCAGCCAGAAGAATAAACCCTTACCGTGAACCCATTTCAGTGGACGGAAACATGGAGAATTTCTTCGCCTTCAGTGATGATCACCGGAATACACCCAAACACGACCCGAGAAGCCTTTCACCCGAACCATGGAACAAAGAGAAACCAAAAACGGATCAAACTCTAACCCTAGTGTTTGTCTGAACCTCACCATGTGCTGATTATGTCGAAAGAAAACTAAAAACAGGGAGGATAAGAGAGAGAGAGTAGCTTACCGAGGAGGATCGATCGCAAAACTGGCAGAAATCCGAGGGAGGAAGGTGAAAAGGAGGAGGTCGTATGTGGGTGTCGTGCAACTCATAGGGGAGAGCCCCTTGACTGGTGTGTGTCGCGTATGAGAGGTGGGCGAGGGAGAGTTTAGTTTTAAGTTTTTAATTTAATTTATTTTCTTTTATTTTAATTTTAATTAAAATCATAAACTCACCCAATCACACGGTTTTCCAAACCGTGTGCAAACCATGCGGAGTCTACTGCCTCTAAGACACTCGTTGCATGGGCTAGGTGCATGATTTAAGAAATCATGCATAGCCCATCCACAAGACACTACCCACAAGATTAAGGCTGCACAGTTTGGTAAACCCGTGCACCAACCGTGTGCCCTCTTTAGTCCCATAAAAACTGAGGTCCGACACTTCCGAAACATATCGAGTCACTTGGGAAATTCCTCGGGACTTCGCCTAAGCACAAAACCAAACAAAAAAGCATTTCAACACTCAAAATTTTGTTATGAAGCATGGTTTTAAAAACAACTCGTTCAGTAATCAAAAAAGATCAAATTACTTCAGGTTTTAATCCGGTTCAAAATGATGGTCTTTACAACCTTCGCACCTTAGATCATATCGTCACTGAGAAGCCTTTGGGAACATCGAACACATCACCCAGCCTACAAGGGCCGTGAATCTTCGTTCAAATGATCACTTTACGTTCAAAAACATCCAAAAAACCCTTAAGAATCCATTAAACCCTATGGCACTTAAGCCACCAAAACTCGACCCAACACTCGTTTCCCAATCGAAACACCAAGATGGCTCTTCCTGAGCCATCCACCCAGAGACACGAACCCATCGTCGTCTCACCAAGCATCCAGCCTCAGGTACTTCCCACCTTAGATTTTTAACATTATGCAACCAACTCCAAAGTACGGTTCGGACCGCCATTGGAATTAACATTCAACGAACGCCCAAAGCATTCCCACGATGCTCCTAAATTTATTTGAATTAGATCAAACGGTCGATTCCCCATCGACCTCAAGGCCCAAGTCGAGATGGTTGTTTATACTAGGCACCGTATGAAACAACCACACTCGCGTCTACCTGACGACATGCCAGAGAACGGTATGTCACCAACCACAGACATTAAACAAGAACCTTGAGTCAATCCACCTTCGGATGACTATTTACAAGAACACTTGTCCTAAAAAGACGACATATTTCAAAGAGAACCACAATTCCTTTCTCCAAGGCACCTTGCGTTTAGAAAAAACATGTTCACTGAAGCCTACACCTAACTTCCTATGATGTTTCAAAGATCAAAATATAAGGGAAACCATGCATCCCACACGCAACGTCGAAATAGAACCATCAGATCAAGCCCAATGGCTTAAAAGAATTATCATGGATAAGACCAACACTCTCTTAGTGCATCTAAAATGATGGACAAGATAGGGGACATGCTCGTCGCTTAAAAAAATACACTAAGAGTTTTGAACGGATTCCTGTTAATCGTACCAGACTACTCGATGGAAGAAAAGTCAAACCTCAACTGGTCAACTTCAAGGAAGGAACTCGGCTTCACCTGCCGACACACCGACACGTTTTAAACTCACATGCCTCACAAGCATTAAAACAAGATAAACCATTTTCCAGAATGAATTTTGAATAGTGTCACTTATACATGGAAGGACACATTTACCAGATTCAACGCAACATGCTCCTAACCATAGGAGTGTTCTAGTCGTCGAAGGGAAAGGTGATAACCTAGCCAAGCACCAATGCACTAGTACAAAAACACCGCAATGAGAGTCAAAAACCCAAAGACCACCCGTCTGAATAATGGTGTCATTGAAACTAAAAGTCCTATGAGGGACAACGAATCCCAAATGACACCTCACGCTAGGAAATTCACTATACAAGAAACACACTAAAACACTAAGGGTGCTACCTGTCACGGGCTATCCCCTTATGAAGATTAAGCGCTGGCCTTAATGATGGGTCGCACTAAATAAAAATGCTATGCTCAGAGGCCAATTATCCAACCATCACTAAAGAAACAACACCCATAGGAAACACCTATGTCCCTGTTCCAAGGAAACTCAAAGAGAACTCAAAACTACCCCTTTCCTGAGGGTCTCAACACACCACTAAAGGTTCAATTTCCCAAAACCCTAACATTTTATCTCATTTAAAATTTAACCATTTAAGAGCTTCAACTGCACATCAAAGCAAACGGCCAAGTTTCACAAAACTTCCTTTTAAATGATTTAAGCATTTATAAATATCCCATAATTTCCATCCAATTAAGAAAAACAAATCCATTTAACCAAAAAGGCGACCTACAAGGGTCTCATTCTATCCATCACGGGTTCTTTAAAAAGAAACCCAAATCAATTTATCAATTTATTTTCTCAAAGACCTCAAACCGGGATATCTAATACAAAACTTTCAACTTACCTACTCAGGTCCAGTTTCACATTTAACAGTTATCCAAAACATTTCAATTTATAAATTTAGTGACATTTTCCATTTAATAATTTTACAATACATCAAGCCTTTAAATTTAATATGGGTTGCCATTTCCCAATTCATGAAGTGTCCATACACTTAATGGATTGAAAATGGACTCCCCTTTTTATCAAAACAAGATTCCAACCCAGAATTTAACATGCTAACATACAACGACCCAAGTATATGGGTGGCCATCTACCAACCTATAAAGTTCTCATACACTTTATAAATTGGCATTTGGATCCCCTTTTTAATCAAAACCAATTTTGTTTAGCATATTAATTTCCATAGCTTTACATTTTTATCAACAGCCCTACAAACATATTTATATCATGATCATAATTGTTTTAATATACGGTTTACCCATTTCCGGTTGTAAGGTGCCCATACACCTTACAATCAAAATTTTTTTCCCGTTCATTCACAACCCAGGTATAAACAAAGCAACAAAATCCATCATAAGCAGTAAACACAGAACATGTTATATCACCGAAGCATGTTATAACACATAATCATGGCATATAATCACTTAAGACTATTATACAGGCAAGCTAAGAGGCAACTACATGGCATGGAACATGTATGACATGTTAATTCCTATGTGCCTAATATGATGCATGGAATTAAACTTTCTTGCCATATCAGGCCAAGGGTAAAATTCAAGGAGTTTCATAAACCATAAGCATCATAAAATAAAACAGTCACTCAAGGTGAAATCATATCAACTATAATATCAAACAACATGAACAACAATTTCCAGCCCCGACCACTTGGTCATTTCCCATACGTGGGGTGATCAGTCCCATGCATAGCTATTAGCCAAGCGTCGAAACCTTCCTAGTCTCCTGTCTACCAACCCAAAACAGTAAGGACCAAAAATGAAATGCCTTTGATAAAAATTTGTAATATCATGGCCTGGCTTACCATCGAACCGGTGGCTGGACTGGTAGGTCACAGGGCCTCAAGCGCGTCTCCCTGTACACCAGAGGCTGCCGACTAGCAGCGAGGGTCTCGAGGGGTGATCGTGGGGAGACTATACCCTCATATCAGAGTTACAAAGCAGTATTATTAGAGTAAATAATATTCAATAGAGGAAGAAGTATACAATTGAAACAAAGAAGCAAAAGAAAGGTAATGACCATTTTATAAAAGGCAGAAAATACCAGTTTACAATGCATGCATGTACAGAGGATGATATAGTTATGAAAGCAGAATCAATACAACATGCTTTACGAACAATGAATAAAATGAAAGGATGGAAAAGCTCAACGACGATCCCCTGAGCATCCCAAGCTCTCGCTTGGTCCATTTCTCCAAACTCGTCAGGTACAAATAGCAGAGCACACAACCTAGGTCCTGCAAGCAAGAAGGTCTACTCGGGTACCCCAGTGCAATGGCGACCTGAGTAGGGTGTGAGATATAAATCTCAGTAGGTCAGCACCACTGGTGTTAAACCCAATCCAAACAGTGTATAATAATTAAACAATGAGTAGGTAAAGAGAAATAAGTGATCATAATTACATAAGTAAATAACACCCATCCAGGTCCCCAAGGAACACCTGAAATTTATACCATATTTGGCTCGTTGCTGGTAAAGTAACCTGATCATGTCATCATATATATATATATCTAAATGAATTTGGATCATAGGTGGAATGGGGTAAGAATGACTCCCAACCAATAACAAAGAACAGTAGCCATGAGGTAGGAATGCCTCTCGTCCCTATATGTCAACTGGAAAGGGGTAAGAATGCCTCCCTTCCATCAATCACGATTATCAGGCACCTGGTAAGAATGCATATTGTCCCTATAATTCAACTGGAATGGGGTAAGAATTCCTCCCTTCATTACGCGTATAGATATCACATCTGGCGTGGGGTAACATGCCTCCCACACTTACTCAGAATAAACTAGAATAGGGTATGCATGCCTCTCATCCAAAAACATACCCAGAAGATGGCATGGGGAATAAATGACTCCCATTCATAAACATACACAAAATATGGCATGGTGTATGAATGACTCCCATTCATAAACATACACAGGAAATAGAATGGGGTATTAATGCCTCTTGTTCATAAACATACACATTCACCCTCAGTTTTATATTACAATGCATAAGGCAGTACCTCTTATGCATTTGAAGTAAACATATCAAATTCACAATCATCCATAATGAAACATAGTAATCACTTACCTTCATTATAATAAACACCAGGGTCATGATCTAAACATCTCTAGTGTTCCATTCAGTTAAACAATTATTTATACTTATCAAACAACATATAAGGCATTACCTCTCATGCATTCCAATTAACCATATCAAATTCATAACCCAACCCCCTTACAACATGAACTGTCATTTAGTGCACAATCCCTATTCAAGGTGACCTAATCCAATTTTCCTAAACATGGAAAATTTATAGAAGGGTTCCAGTATGAAGGTTATTCCATTTAATTGTCTGAACATGACAAGTCCCTTAATGTCATAAGTTTCATAGCCATTTCACCTAGTTGTCACCATCTCATTTACGCCATTCTAACTATTTCATTTATCTTAACCAAACAACTCAACTTATTAAGGCATGTAAATTACATTCCAAGGGTTCAAGTGAAAAGTGAGATGTTATGGAAACATATCATTTTCCCACTTGGGAAAATTCAACACAGAATAAACAAGAATCCAAACATGCCATTAAGTAATTATCACAAAGGGAAGGCAAAGAAGGCAACCATAAACTTATACATACTACATTTTATCTTTAATACAACACATCTATGATCGAGGGGTTTTATTATTAAATCGTTAGTTTAGTGATCAAGCAAGCCTTTTTATCTTATCCTTCATTTCACACTCTTTTCTAGGAAAAGTTTAATCAAAACCATATTTGTAGAATTAAAATACTAAGGCATTGCAGTATTAAACTAATTAATACTTTACTTTAATTTAAAGGGAAAGGAGAGGGACCCTACCTCAAGGTGGATCCATCCGTCCACTCCGGCTCTTGGCACTTTCTATCTAAGAGCCGATGCTGCTCCCCCACGAGGCATATGTGATTTCACATATGTATAAGGACACCTAGTCTCCATGCACACGCAGGCGATTCTCCTAGACTTTGGAAACTCAAAACCATGAAAAAACATACAACGCACTACAAGATTACTCCAACGAAGCTTAAAACACAAATAGACAAAAATTTGGGATATCCGAAACCAACCAGAAGAATAAACCCTTACCGCAAACCCAAGACGGCGGACCAAAATGTGGAGAATCACTTCGCCTTCGGCAAAAATCACCAGAATACACCCAAACACTACCCGAGAAGCCTTTCACTCGTACCGTGGAACAAAGAGAAACCAAAAACGGATCAACCACTAACCCTTGGGTTCGGTCGCACCTCACTGGGCGCCGATTAGGTCGAAATAAAACCTAAAATAGGGTGGAGAAGGGATAGAGTAGCTTACCGTGGACGATCAAGCACCAAACCGACATAAATCCGAGGGAATAAAGTGAAAAGGAAGAGGTCGTATAGGGGGTATCGCATAGATCCTAGGGGAGATCTTCTTGACTGGTGCATGTCCCGTATGAGAGAAGGTAGAGGGAGAGTTTAGTTTGAAGTTTTTAACTTATTTTATTTTCTTTTATTTTTATTTTAATTAAAAACCTAAACTCACCCAAACACACGGTTTGACCCACACAGTTTTCCAAACTATGCGAAAACCGTGGGAAGTCTACTGCCTCCATGACACCCATTGCAAGGGCTAGGTGCATGGTTTGGGAAACCGTGCGTAGCCTGTGCGCAAGCCACTGCCCACCTGTTTTAGGCCACACGGTTTGGGCCATACGGTTTGGTCAACCCGTGCGCCAACCATTCTCCCTCCGCAGTCCATTAAAAACTCGGGTCTGACACTTCTGAAACTTACCTAGTCACTTGGGAAACTCCTCGGGCCATCACCCAAGCACAAAACCAGACAACAAAGAGTTTCAACTCTCGGAATTCCATTCTGAAGCTCGGTTTTAAAAACAACCCATTTAGTAATTGATAAAGATCAAATTCCTTCATGTTTTAAACCATTTCAAAAAAATGTTCATTACAATATAGGTTAAAAATGGTTACAGTCATTAAAGATGGTATCATAGGATGTTTTTTTGAATCCTTGGAAACTATATTAAGGAAAAAATATATTACAAAAGATATCACTATGACAAAAATTTAGAATATGTATAGAATAAAATACTATTTTTTAGTAAGGATTATATTATTTGGTTTTTCATTGAAATACATCCACATTTGGATAAAAATATTGGATTTGTATTAGATCAGAGGCACCTATGGGTAATAACTTCAAAAAGGACACATTCAGATGGACTCTTTTGTAACATGGTGTCTAAAAATGGGACTTACTGGGAACATGTTTTGAAACTCAAGGGTGATATAATTATGATAATCCACATTTTCATCACAAAACAATATGAAATATTTGAAAAAAGATACCCCTCATTAAACCAATTATATAATTTCGAGATTAACAATGAAATAATTTTAATATATATTACATGATAATTCCTATTTAGAATTATATAATATGATTTAACATTCATAATTTTATGAGCTAATATTAAATCTTCCATTTTTTAGAAATGGAATAGGGAATGAAAAAGGGTATTGATACTCATGTCCAATGTAGGTATATCTATGTTGAGGAAGCTAATTATGCTAGTTTTGGAACTGAAAAATTGGAGGTATATTATTTCGTCAAAAGAAAAAGGTTACACATGTAGATAATTATTTCAAAGGGAATGTAGATCAATGGTGGTTATTGATCCAAAATAGTTGTGAATAATATGAAATAGAAATCACAGAATCAAATGATTTTAAGGATATAATCTTATAAAAATATTTCCCTGGAAAAAAAAATATGATGATAATGTTCCATAACATATATAAAAATGAAGTAGAATGTGTTCTGTAGTACAAATATACCTTCAAAATGTTAGTTATGAATTCAATGGAGTAAACACATGATAGAAAGTGCATGATTTACCATTACATTGAAGGTATTTAGCCATGTTTTTTATGGGCAGTGGTCTCTCAATGTTTTTCATTATATGATGAAATAGTCTTATGTTCCACAGAAATAGAGAAATAAATATCAAATCATAGACATTTATGGGAAATTTATAGAAGAATAATTCATCTGAAGACCATAAAAAAGTCAATTCATCAAAGAAGAAGAATACACAAGGATTCCTACATTTAGAAATCTGTGGAAATAATAACCCATAAAAACACATGAAGTGACTCCGAGTATGCTCTAATTAAATAGAGATGGTCCACTAAAAAAAAAGAATAAATAGGAATGAAATGGAAAACTTTTTTTTAGTACTATAACAAGATATATAAATATGCAAAAAAAATCCCCTGCTATAAAGTGACTCCACCATTTAAGAGGTAAAGTTGAGAAGTGAATGCATATGTGATCACTACTTGTGATTTGTAAGTACCCAATGGGGGGATTAATTTGATTCAAGATCATCGAAATCATTCATATATACTCATTTTTTCATGACAATTATACATTTAATTTTAAAATTAAAAAGGGATTTGTCAGTTAAAAATCAAAGTGGCAGTTTCATTTAAAAGAAGATGTGTCATTATGTCCCAATAATGAAATTTAAATACCCATTATTTTCTGACCAAATTTTCATACATATAATTCATATTAATATAATCCATTTTATTGAATGGATTTAAATATATGATTCATTAATTTATTGCAATAAGATGAAAATTATGATATTTGATATAGATATATAAATCCTTATCCTTAGAAACAATACATCATTATCATTGTCGTATTTCGATTGACCCCTAGTAGCTCTACTACAGGAGATTATAGGGTATGATGTGAGAAAAATATTGGTATGTAGAATATTATCATCAAATTGAAGATGTACCTATTTTACATGAATATATATTCCTTTACCGAGGAATTAACAGGAAATTACCATGATAAAAAAGTATTTTTTATATTTATTTAATCCATAATGAAATTCCAATATCAATGAATCGTTATACAATAGGCATTGTCAAACTAGTGGAGTTGAATAGACAAATAGAGGTGTTGGGTAATGAGGAATTTATTATCCCTAATTTTTGACCCTGTGAAACCCCTATTCTATTTTTTATGTTGAATGATGAATCCATAAGGACATGAATTGGTTATAGGATGATCAATGCAATTAATATAAAGAAAAAGTATCATCATCCTCACATTGAAGACTTATTTGATCAACTTCCCATATCCTAATATTTTCCAATGATTGACCATCATTTTGGGTATTATTAATTATGATGAATTAGGGGATGAAAATAAGAGAAATATAATAAATTAAGTTTGGCTATTTCAATATCATAGTAATACCATTTTGAATGACTGATACAATTTCTATTTTTATGGATATAACAAATAAATTATTCAAGGAATGTCTTGTCCATATTTGGTGACATTCATTGATGATATATATTGTATTATAAATGATATATGTGTCACGACCCGTCCCCTAGGGCTCGTGCCGTGACCACCCCATGCCCGCCTTCCATAGGCCAGGGGCTGGAGACTAGCATAAAAGGCGTAATTCCCAAAAATGGGGAAGGCATTACCTTTATAACCTGTAAACACACAGAGAAAATACGATCACGAGGAAAATGAATAACTGAAAAGTGAGTAAAATAAGTAAAAATGGCCAGAATACAAGACCAACTAAAAAGTATACGAAATTGAAAGTACAAGTACAACTGAGGAAATAGAAAAAATAGCCACTGAGTCATCCTCTGAAGTTCCTACCTGAAGGGTAGGTACAAATCGCCTCCTCAACACTCCACATCTGTCCATCTTCTCCGTGTACTGAGACGTCATAAGGTCCACCTCCGGTTACCATCCAGTCTAGGTACTCTCAGCCTCAGTCAACGATGTCCGTCGTCTGCATCAAACACAATGAGGTGCAGGAAAATCCCGTGCAGGGGATCATGTAATGATACTCAGAAGGGACCCTGATACCCTCAATGTCTCAGAAAATCCAACAAGGATAAACCACAAATTATGAAATCAACTGATAACCCCACCTAGGAATATACCCATACATATACCTAAGTTATCATGTAATCCATCTCAATCATGAGGAAAACACAAATTTACTGACTCAGATCACAAAGGTATACAACTTATGTAGAGAGTTAGAGATGATTAGTTGTAGCCACTAAATCATCTATTCAGTTGAACCCACATGAGATCCAGGAAAAGTAGTCAGAGCTGTCGAACCCATGTTGGATCCAGGAATAACAGTCAGAGCTGTCAAGCCCACGTAGGATTCAGGAACAATAGTCAGAGAAATATAACCCACGTAGGATCTATGAAGAGTAGTCAGAGCTGTCGAACCCACGTAGGATCCAGGAATAGTTGTCAGAGATGTCAAACCCACGTAGCATTCAAGAACAATAGTCAGAGCTATAGAATCCACGTAGGATCCAGGAAAAGAAGTCAGAGCTATCGACCCCACATAGGATCCAGGAACAGTAGTCATAGCTATCGACCCCACGTAGGATCCAAGAACAGTAGTCAGAGCTGTCGAACCCAGGTTGGATCTTGGAACAATAGTCAGAGTGTTGCCAGCCACAGGGTCCTGGAAAAAGCATGCTTGATTCTTGGAGGTTCTTCTCATCAATCCAAGTGTCTATACATCAACTACCATGAAATCCCATGTTTTTTTATCCAAAAGATACGTCTTTCCAAAAGAAACCCAACATGACTGACGGTGCATCAATTGGACGCCCAATCTGAGTGTTATTGGCATTTCCATTCCAAGTGCCCGGTTGGATTTACGTTCGATCCAACCCAGCCATATCCCAATTGTGTCCAAATCCTGACTGAAGTATTCCAAAAGAACATTCCCCCTCCAATATTTCTATTTCCACAGACGGTTCTTCTATCGGACGCCCGTAGTTCATGTTACAGGTAAAAGAGTGGAACCATGTCCAGTGGGTCCGGGTCCACTCCGGCCCAGTTGGACCGACCCGACCCAACCCAACCCAAACCAAATCTAGACTGGTGTCCAACCCAATCCGCGAGTCCAACCTGATCCATGGTTCTGACCCTGTCCATGGGCCCAACTCGGTCCGCAGTTCCGACTCGGTCCACAGGGGTGGCCCGACCCGTGCTGGGTTCGACCCGCGTTGGGTATGGCACGCGCTGGTTCTAGTTCGCGCTGGGCTCGACCCGCATGAGGCCAACAGCTGGCGGCCCGTGGGGTCCCTCCCTAGAAGCTTCTAAAGGGGAGGTTTTACCCCCGAGATTCCTGAACAGCTTAGTCATTATGGGGGTTCAAAACCGGTGCCACATGGCGGCCCTCCATCTCACGCGGGACCCACGCAACGAGTCCCGCTCCTTCTGGCTGGCCGAGCGGCCAGCCCCCTCCTGTGCGGCTTAGTTGCGATGAAACTCCTCTAGTGACCCGGATACTCGAGCTGCCGGTTTTTCTCACGGTCGGCCACCACTGCACCGCTACAGCCCATCGGCCACGACCTACTCCTCCGGCGGTGCCGTTGTGCCACCACCATCCACGCGGCTGGCCGGAGTGCCGTCCGCCCTTCCCTTCGTCACTGGTGAGTGATTTTATCCCTAATATCTCTCTCTATTCTCACATATTCCACCAAAAGACAAATGACAACTAAAATAATAGACTAAGTTAATCTATTATTAAATTGTTCGTACAAAATTAAAAATGGTGGGATTAATTAATTGAGACGGATTCAGCACATTATGTGTTAGGGGGGTTGAATAGGATCCCCTTCAAATAATGGAAAAATTAAGGGTTTATTTCCATTAATGGGGAGTTTCAAGGGGGTTTAACACACGGGTGGTCCCCACCTCAATTAACATGAAGAGAAGAATAGGTTAGGGTGGGACCCACCACCATAACCTCTCATGGGAGGTTAAGGTGCGGTGGTCCCCAACTCCAACATCCACATGGAGGCTTTAACCAACAAAATAAAAATAGTGCTACAAAACTTTATTTTTATTTAATTCTTTCACTAAAAACCAAAAATTAACTTTTAATCTCGACCAACTGCCATCGAGGTGAAAGTCTTCTTATGGAAATACTGGCATTGCGAGTTCAACGATGCCTTCCGATTTCAATTTTGAACACTGGTTCAAAACTTATAAAAATTCGATCGTACGTTTACTGAACGTACACCAAAAAAACATTAGAAATTGCTTCTGGGCACACTGGGCATCTGAATCATGCACCATCAAATTTTACGGACTCTTAAAAATTACCATGTATTTATGGAAAAGCTTCCACAGAAAATATGGGCCTTTATATTCTCCCCACCACAAATATTTACATCCTCATAAGCTACAACTCAAACTTTGGGAACAAGTGGGGGTACTGAGCACGCATCTGGGCCTCCCGCTCCCATGTGCACTCTTTGAAGTTCTTGTGCTGCGAGTGAACACGCACCCGATGTATCGACCATCCATGAAGGACTCACTCCTGTCAACCCTCAATCTCTATTCGAACCTTAGTGAATGTCTCCCCTTCATCGATGTCCAAATCTCTATGGTTGATAATGTGAGAAGGGTCATGCACGTATCTCCTCAGCTGGGATACTTTAAAGATGTCATGCACTTAGTGCAACTGAGGTGGAAGAGTTAAGAGGTACGCCACCTCGCTAACTTCGCTGAGGACCTGGAAAGGTCCAATGAATCTCAGAGATAACTTGACACCTTGGGAAAATCTCTATTGACCTCGTCAAGGTGAGACCTGTAGAAAAATGTGGTTTCCATCCTCGAACTCCAGAGGCCCATGTCTCCTGTCACAATACAAAATTTTCCAGCTCTGTGTAGTCTTCATCCACTCCTGGATGATCTGCACCTACTCTGAGGTAGTTCATACCATCTCTGGTCCCACTGGTGCTGACTCCCCAGGGTCATTCCAACACAAGGGTGATCTGAAAGGTCTCCCGTATAATGCCTCAAAAGTTTCCATCCAAATGGTAGATGGATAGCTGTTGTTGTATGGAAACTCTACCAATGGTAAGTGATCCTTCCAGCTGCGACCGAAGTCGATGACACAAGCACTCAGTCTGTCCTCGAGGGTCTGAATGGTCCGCTTCGTCTGACCATCCATCTGAGGATGGAAGGTAGTGCTTAAAAAAATCTATGTCCTGAAAGCCTCCTACAACCCCTTCCATAGTTGGGAAGTAAAATGTGTGTCACGATTGGAGACAATAGTTGAAGGTACTCCATGTAACCGCAGAATCTTCTGCACGTAAAGCCGTCCCAAGATCTCTATCGAACCATGCTCTTTGATCGGTAGGAAGTTGTCCGACTTGGTGAGTTGGTCGACGATCACCCAAATCGAGTCATGACCTTTGGATGTATGTGGAAGTCCAGTCACGAAGTCCATGTATATCCCATCCCACTTCCACTATGGGACCTCTAAAGGATAAACCAAGCCTGCTGGTGTTTGGTGCTCTGCCTTCACTTGCTCACAAGTGAGGCACCATGAGACAAACTCTACAACGTCATTATTCATTCTCGACCACTAGTTATATTTCTAGAGATCTTGGTACATTTTCTCCACTCTTGGAAGTACCGCTAGAGAGGATGTGTGGAAATATCTCAACACTTCCTCCTGATGTGACATGGCAACATAGTACATCCTCTAAAGAGGGTGACGTGCTCCCCACCTTCAGAAAATCTATCAGGTGCCTATCATGTGGATATCTAACCACATCATGTCTCCCAATTAGAGTCCACATGTTGTGCCTCCCTGACTCACTAAAGAAGTGGGGGGGGGGACTTTAAGAGACTTACGGAAGGTTGATCCATCTCTATCCACTAAAGATATCTGTAATGCAGCCAGCTGCTCTGTCGCCTCGCCTAGTAGGTGTATACCAATTCTCTTACTGAGTTCATCTACAAAAACATTCCTCTTTCTAAGAGTATAAACTATCTCGAAGTCATAGTCCTAAAGGAACTCAAGCCAACGTCGCTGTCACAGATTCAGGTCCTTCTGGGAGAAGATATACCTAAGACACTTGTGATTGGAGTACACGATAAAATGTTCACCCTTCATATAGGGCTGCCATATATTCAAGGTGAAGACCACTGCTGCTAACTCCAGGTCATGGGTAGCGTAGTTATTCTCATGCTGTCTCACATGTCATGAACCATAAGCGATCACTGCTCAATCCTTCATCAAGACACATCTGAGTCTGGTCCTTGATGTGTCACAGTAGACTACGTACCCAACACATTATTCTGGAATCTTTAAGATGGAGGCACTAGTCATCCTCTACCTCATCTCCTGAAATCTATGTTGGAATCTCTCCGATCACACAAAGGGTTTCCACTTCTTCATCAAGGATGATAGTGGTGCTGCAACTTTGGAGAAATCTGACACAAACCTCTGGTAATAACCACCCAAACCAAGGAAACTCCTCATCTAAATCACACTCCTGGGTGGTTACCAATAAAGTACCGCCTAAATCTTCGCTGGATCTACTAAAAATCTAGCCTCTGAGATGACATGTCCCAAAAAGTGAACCTCATGGATAAAAAACTGGCACTTCAAAAGCTTACCAAAAAACTAGTGCTCTCGGAGTGTGTCTAGTACTACCTGTAAATGGTAGGCATGCTCCTCCTCAGTAGTCGAGTAGATCAAAATGTCGTCGATGAAGACTATGAAAAAGAAATCGAGGTATGGATGGAAAATCCTATTCACGAGTCCCATAAATTTTTTTGGAGAATCAGGTATGCCTAGGGAGAAACACTAAGTCAGATGAATCTCTCCCCCTTCAAGTCCTCTAGTTGTTCCCGCACCTCGTGAAGCTCGACATGAGCCATCAGATACACTGGTGTAAATATCGGTGCGGTCTCTCAATGTAAAAGTACAACTCTATATGAGGAGGTAGACCTGGGACATCCTTAGGGAAAACATCCGCGTACTGGTCCACCACTATAGGATTTCTCAGACTCTCCACATCAACTGCTTTGAGGGTAAGGTAAGACAACTAATGAGTAATTAGATGTACTCTCCTCTGGGAAAGTCCATCCGGTGTTGAAAAGACCCCCTTCTCGCCGGTGAAGGTGATCCTGGTCCCATCCATGCAGACACACCACACTTTGCGCCTAATACAATCGATCTGAGTATGGAATGTAGATAACCATTCCATACCCAAGATGACATCATAAGGCCTCGAAATCGCTACTAGGAGATCCCAGCCGATGCTCTCGCCTCTTAGAGTAAACTCACACTGCAGGAACCGGTGTGTAATCATCGAATATACTTCTGTAGAAGTCTCTAGACATAAGGATTGAGCCAACGGCACTGTCAGAATCTCCAAGATCCGAACGAGGGCGGTGGAAATGAAAGACTGACCAGCACCAGTTTCTATAAGAACTGCATCTAAGGTGGAGTACACATTGACTTTAACTCAAATCATCTACGGAGCACCATGGTCATTTACCTCAGTGGTCTGGAGCAGAGCTCTCCCCTTTACACCAACTCCTAGTGGTCAGGGTGGACCTCCTAGTGGTGGTGTGTGTAACATCTCGTAACGTTGTCCACCGCCAGTTGCATGACTAGCTCCTCTACCACATCCTCTTGTACCCTGCGGATCGCCTCGATAGATCATTCGGCTCTTCCTGGGAGGTCCCTCAACTATTTTCATATCATCCAAATGGAGGGTCAGACCGTCAGGGGCCATGTGACCTTGCCCACCACATGTGAAACACTGCATGTTCCTCATATGACTGGCTCTGTCTCGTGTGCCTCGCACAACCGAACCCGAGTCCTGAGGTCATCCACCTGATGGAATGGTCCACTTGGATCTCTGTGACATCTGTCTGCTGCCAGCTACAGAATACACCACTATGTAACGCCTGATGGCGGGTCTCGCTGTTGGTGACTGCTCATCAAGGAAACTCTCCAATAAGAGGGCTCTCTCCAACACCCCCTCCTGCGTCGGGATGCTGAGGGAGATTATAAAATCCCTGATATCCCACCTGATCCACTTCTTGAAGGTCTGGGTCTTGAAGAATGGGTCCCACACCATATCTGTGGAGTAGCACGAGAGGTTGGTGAACCTCACTGAGGATTGTGCCACCATCATTTTACCCTGCTGTATATGAATTACTTCCTGTATCAGCACTGCATGTAGGGTGGTTGGAAAAAACTTCACCCGAAACAAGCTCTCGAATCTACCCTGAGTAGTGTCACCTCGTCATTAACCTAGAGCATCAGGCTCCACCATCTTCTAGCTGCTGCCTAAAGGAGACTAGTGGAAAGGATCACCGTAAGGTCGGCTGGTGTCCCTTGCAGTCTGAATACTCTCACCACAACCTCCATTCAATCCTTAGTTGCCTGCGGGTTCATATCACCCCTAAACCTTTGTGGCCTCTAGCGTTGGAACTCGTGCAATGTGCTCAAGCGGCGTTCACTCTCTTCTGCTAGGGTTGGTGGTATCGGTGGCCCAATGGGGAGTGGTACTGCCGGTTCCTCCGCTGGAAAATGGCCCTGCACCGAGGCCTCATTGCTTGATGGGCTATCTGTGCGTACTACTCTCGGAACCCTAGCTGGCTGTCTACGTGGAGGCATCCTGAAAGGAAACAGGTGTGCCACATTCAAAAAGATATACCTGGTGAGCTAACTCAAATAATTAAAAAAGAAGACTCTTTAAAAAACACATGTAATCAGTGATTTCATGCACTGAGTCAAAAATTATTAGTCAGGGTCCTAGTGTATGGATTCGCCGACCATCGAACCTACACTAGATTCCCTAACCTAATATCCATACTCACTAAACTTAACACAATTGTTGTTAAAAAGAAAGATCAGAGTCCTAAGTTTTGCGGTAGAACCCCCCTTTGATACCAATTAGTCACGACCCGTCCCCTGGGACCCATGCCATGACCAGCCCAAGCCTACCTTCCATAGGCCAGGGGCTGGAGAATAGCACTAAAGGCATAATTCCCTAAAATGGGGAAGGAATATCCTTTATAACCTATAAACACACACAAAATATACGATCACGAGGAAACTGAATAACCGACAAGTGAGTAAAGAAAGTAAAAAAGTGCCAGAATACAAGCCCAACTGGAAAGTACAAGAAACTGAAAGTACAAATACAATTGAGGAAATACGAAAAACAAACACTGAGTCATCCTATGAGTATCCTACCTGAAGGGCAGTTATAGATAGCCTCCTCAGTACTCCACGTCCGTCCGTGTCCTCTGTGTACCGACACACCGTAATGTCCACCTCCAGGTACCGTCCAGTCCATGTACTCTCAGCCTCGGTCAGCGCTGTCTGTTGTCTACATCCAACACAACGAGGTGCAGGAAAAGCCCATACAGGGGCGTGTGTAACGATACCCAGTAGGGACCCCGAGACCCTCAATGTATCACAATATCAAACAAGGAAAAACACAAATTAAGAAACGAAAAGATAACCCCACTTATGTATATGCCCATACATATACCTAAGTTATCAAGTAATCCATCTCAATCCTAAGAAAAACACAAAGGTACTGACTCTGCTCACACATGTATACAACTTATGTGGACAGTTAGAGATGATTAGATGTAACCACTAAATCATTTATTCTGTCGAACCCACATAGGATCCAGGAACAGTAGTCAGAGCTATCAAACCCACGTAAGATCCCAAAACAGTAGTCAGAGCTGTCGAACCCACGTGGGATCCAGGAACAGTAGTCAGAGGTGTCGATCCCATATTGGATCCAGGAATAGTAGTCTGAGCTGTTGAAACCAGGTATGATCTAGGAATAGTAGTCAGAGATATCAAACCCACATAGGATCCATGAACAGTAGTCAAAGCTGTCAAACCCATGTAGGATCCATGAATAGTAGTCAGATCTGTCGAACCCACGTAGGATCCATGAACAGTAGTTAGAGCACATTTATCCATAAGGTTCTGCACAATGCATGATTGATTCAGGGAGGGTCCGCTCCTCATGCCATGTTTCTATACATAAAATTCCATGAATTCCAATTTTGATGTATCCAAAAGGTCCGTCTTTCCAAATGAATCCCAACGCGACTGATGGTATATCAATAAGACGCCCGGTATGAGAGTTATTGGCGTTTCCATTCATAGGGCCCGGTTAGATTTACATTCGATCCAACCCGGCCATACCCCAACTGTGTCCAAACCTTGAGTGGGGTATTCCAAAAGAACCACTCCCCTCTAAGGATTCTGTCTCCATATACTATTCGTCAATCTGACACTCGTAGCTCATGTTATGGGTAAAAGAGTGGAAACAGGTCAAGAGGGTATAGGTTCAGTCTAGACAGGTCGGACCGACCCGAACCGACTCAGATTTGGACTGGGGTCAGACCCGATCCACGAGTCCAACACAGTCCATGGGTCCGACCCGGTCTGCAGGTCTGACATGGTCCGTGAGTCCAACCTAGTCCGTGGGTCTGACCCGGTCTGCGGGTCTGACCTAGTATACTGGGGTGGCCAAGCCCGCGTGGGTGGCCCGTCCCCCATGGGAGGTCCGGCCCATGCTGGGTCTGGCCTATACTGGGAATGGCCCGCGTGAGGCCCACTGGTGGCAGCCCATGAGGTCATCCCTAGACACGTCCGTGGGGGGGGGGGGGGGCACCCCCTGGATTACTAAACAACTTAGTCGTTCGAGGGGTTCAAACCTACGCCATGTGGCACCAGTCCGTGTCACGCAGGACCCTCGCGGAGGGTCCTGCTCTTCCCTGCTGGCTGAGTGGCCAGCCACCTCCCATGTGGCGCGGTTGCGTTGTGCCTCCTCCAATGAACCAATGGCTTGGGTTGCCGGTTCTTTTTGTGGATACCTTGCGCCAGCCGCCGCTGCACCGCCGTGGCTCGTCATCCATGACCTCGACCTTTGGTGATGCGACTACGTCATCACCATATACGTGGTTGGCCGGAGTGCCGCGCGCCCTTCCCTTCATCGTCGGCGACGTTCTCTAGTTCCAACCGCCTCCGAACCTTTCGCGGGTCACCAGAAGAGTTTCGGTGGCCCCATTATCGATCCAGAAGTTTCCTCAAACTAATTAGAAAGTCTCCTTCATTCCATAACCATTGTTGAAGAAAATCACTCAACCTGGACTCGTGCCATGATTAGTGTCAAAATCCAAAAAGTAAGGTAGAGGTGGGTTGGTCCGTGTTCGTTTGGCCTGCAACTCCATGTTAGAGTGATATCACACGACTTCGATTCTTAATCCTTGAAGGGAAACAAAGAATGTGAATCAATTAACAAAGCTCAAACTCCAACCTTTGATCATTGTTCACTGACGGGGTCACAGGGAAGAAGACGATGTTGTTGTCGTTCGTCGCGTCTACCACACACTTCCAATCCTGTGCTCATGCGTCGGTTTGTTGATGAAGATGTGGAGGGAAGGTTGGTCAAAGACATCCCACGTCGGTGGGAGTCTGTGGATGAATGTCGATGGGGATCGTTCTTTGTAGTCGAGGGTGTTCTTCTTGAAAGAACATATTGTTTGATCTTTTTTGGAGAGAGTTTTCCTCCCTAAGCTCTCTCTCTCTTCTCCCAAGTTCCACTAAAAGAAAAATTCCAACCAAAATAATAGATTAAGTAAATCTTTTATTTAAATGATTGAACAAAATTCAAAATGGGTGGATTAATTAATTGATAAGTATTCTAGACATTAATTGTTAGGGGAGTTGAAGTGGCTCCCCAACACTTAATAGAAAAATTGAGCGTGTCTCCCCATTAATGGGAAGTTTTAAGGGGGTTTAAAACCAGGGTGGTCCCCACCTCAATTAACATTTCGAGAAGGTTAGGTTCGGGTGGGCCCCACCACCACAACCTCTCATGGGTGGTTAAGGTGTGGTGGTCCCCACCTCTAACTTCAAGATGGTGGCTTTAACCAACAAAATAAAAATAAAGCTACACAAATTTATTTTTATTTAATTCTTTCACTAAAAACCCAAAAACTAACTTTTAATCTCGACCAACTACTGTTGAGGTGAAAGTCTTCTTATGAAAACACTGGCTCTAAGAGTTCAACGGTGCATTCAAATTTCAATTCCGAGCACCAATTCAAGAGTTATAAAAACTCTCTTGTACGTTTACTGACCTTACCCAAATAAAACTTTATAAATTGATTCCTGGCACACCTGGCCTCAAAATCATGTGCCGTCAAATTTTGCGACTCCTAAAAATTCTCATGTATTTATGAAAAAATTCCCATGGAAATTATGTGTCTTTACAATATGGACCAATATAATCACATTTAATAAACGTTCAGGTGTCTTAAAACTGACTAGACTTTCTTGGTATAATGTTTATTTGGTATTTGTGATTAATGGATCCATGATGATTCTTTTCATGGCCATATTTTCTCGATGGATGTAATCTCATTTGATCATTAAAATTTGAATTCATTCTATGATTTTACTATACCAATGATCATAATTGAGATAGATTGTTACAGTAGTTTGGTATGTTATTATTGATATGTTGATCATAATGTTTTCTGATTGGATAACATGTTATCCTAGATGTCACCCAAATGGGTTATGTTTTTTTAGAAATTGTAATTCAATGAATGATACGATGAAATTTTTTTAAATTAGTTAATTCTCCAATTTTGACTCAACCATCTTATAATGATAGGTTTCTAATATACAAGGATGTATTGAAGAATGGACTTCATTGTGTTCTAATGACAAATGTCAAAGTTATTTCATATGAATCAATGAAATTGAGGACTCACAAACATAATTATACATACCATTATCTTGATTTTATAGATTTCATACTTTCTTTGAAAATTTGGAGGTATTATAATTATGGTAATAAATGTGACATATACATAGACCAGATGAGCATAAAATACATCTTTTAAAAAAATATATCCCCATGAGACAATGTTTATTTATTGAGCTACTGAAGGATTATGATTTCTCAATAACCTATGACCTGGGGAATGAGAATAGGGTACCTGATTCATTTAGTAGGAATGATCGTCGATTTTTGGCCCAAATGGGGTTTTATATGGAGAATATGTTAATGAATCTAGAAAATATTGATATGAAAATCAATAAGGTATAGTAGACATCATTCATTTTAAAATTTACTGAAAAAAATAAAAATTTGAAACGATAAAAATTTCTCAATCTGATGATGAAAAGTTTTCAATAAAACTTATATCTGTGAATGATAGGTATTTGGAAAACAAATTATGAAGATTGTGTTCTGAAATTAAGAAATAGATTATATTTATCATCTATACCTGAGATAAAAATGGAATTTTTGGATAATTTTTATAGCTCAAATTTATTTATACACCCTAGTAGCTCAATGATTTTGAAGGATTTGATGGAATGTTATAGTGGAATTACATGAAGAAATAAATTAATGATAATGTGTCTATATGTTAGGTTTTTCAATAAGATAACATTGTGAGGTAGTATAATAGAGGATTCATGAATCCTATTCAAAATACTATTTAGAAATGGAATAACATTGCTATGAACTTTGTTATAGGACTATCGATGACTCTTAGACAGAATGAGGAAATATTGGTTATCATTGATCACCTTACCAAATATGATCATTTTTGTTCAATAAGAGATGATTTACCTATTATGTTCCTTACATGGATCTATATTAATGTTTTTATAATACTTTATAGAGAACCAATATCAATTGTATCTGGTTGTGATCCCCATTTTACAACAATGTTCTTATTGAATAATCACAAGGATCCTAGTTGGGAACTTCATTTGAGCACTGCCTTCCACACATAAAAAAATGAACAACCTAAAAGGATCATTAATTAAATTATAAAATCGTGGAGGCCATTCTAATATAACAGTCATGGTTGGTGGTATCAATTTCGAGCTTTTTTATAGTTTTCCTATAATAATAGTTTTATTTCAAGAATTCAACTAGTGTTGTATGAATCATTATTTTTAATGAGATTTCATACTCTAATTTTTTTTGGAGGAAGTTACTCAAAGAAAAATCATTATCCCAAAACCTTTTGAAGAAAAAATAACAAAGATTAAGGCTATTCAAGGTCATATTAAGGTATATCAAAGATAGAAAAATAATTTCCTCATCATGAGAGAAAAATGATTAGAGACTTATATTAGAATTGGAATCAAACATATTGAATGTTATCACATCTGATTAAATATAATGGAAATCAAATCTATTATACTATAAAGAACCCATCCAGAATCTTCATACATGAGAGGCTGATTTTAGGAATAAGACAACAAGACAGGTAGTGGTACATTATAGAAATCACAAAATAGATGAAGTAACATGTGGAATTGAGGATATTATGAACAAAAAATCTCACATATTAATTGATGGAAAAGGCTAAAAAAATTCCAGGATTAAATTTTTCTAGGAGATAATAATGTGACACCCCTATAAATTAAAATATATTTATATTATAATAAACATAATTTCATCAATACCTTGTGATGCACGCAACATAGGGTGGAAATGATAATAATCAATTAAAATTGTATTCAATCATGACCTTTATAATCAATGATATTAAGATAGTGGGTATTAATAATAATTAATAATATATTTATATTTTGGTTAACTATTTATTATAAATAAAATAATAATCATTCGATTTTAAAAGTAATGCTTTTTGAAAATATTATTTTTTCTAAAATCTCTTTTAGTCCCCCATCATACCCATAATATAAAATTAATATATACCATATTTAAAAAATTTATCTGAAAAAATAAAATTCATTTTTTTTATTGTAATATAATAATTTTTGTGGGGTTATTTTTTATGATTATTCTGAAATGTTTCATTACTCATGAAATAGTGAAAGATAGTAAATCTTAATTGAAAACTACTCTATGAATTAAATAATTTATAGCCCTAAATTATATTTTTTAGTTTTATTATTTTTACATTAGATAGATTTTAATCAATTTATCAAATGTATCTTATTAAAATAATATTGTTATTTAATTTATATTTAAAATCGTTGTACACTATTGAAATTGTTTCTCATTAAAAAAACATTTTCCTCACAACTATGGGATTAATTGTAAAATAAATTATCCCACTTCGGTTAAATGAATTTGTAATATTGGTTTTTATATTTATAAGCATCATAATTTATAGTTTATAATGATGTAATTGATTTTTTTTAAATATTAATAATTAAAATAGTTAGAAATTAATTTTCAATGTTAAGGTAAAAATTGATTTAATGGGGTTTAATATTAAAAGATAAGGGTTAAGGATGGACCAAAATGTTCTCAAAAACCTATTTTATGGAATTATTTCCATACTAAATATTATATTTTTTTAACAGAGAATTTTCGAGTATTGTATCATGATTAAAACATGGCTATGATTGAATCATTTCAAAAAATTCCAGTGTGCCTCTCACCTAACATTTAAAAGGTAAACCCCTATCCTATATTCTTCATACCTTCAAACCATATTGTATTGGAAAATAAATGGAAAATAACATCCCAACCACTATCCTCTCATAATATAAGCCATATTATGGGTATAAATCAATCTTACTATGTTTTTTTTGCAAACCTATAAAAGATACCTGAAAAGGGTTAACTTTCTTCAATGACAGTTTTTATTTTATTTGCTCCCCGGCCAATAAAAATTATTATTAAACCATTATGATGTAATAAAATTAGTATATTCCATATAATGAGATGTTTTCATATAGAATAATTACTTATAACCATCTTCACTTCAATAAAATGGGTTATGAAATTATTATTCGTTTGTACAACAGACTTCTGCATCACGAACGGATGTCATTCAATTTTCTATTACCACAACTCATGATTAGTTATGATGATGGACATAAAGCATATATATATATATATATTATATTTTTAACATTTTTTACCTATTTATTTATTATATATTTTAAACCATTTACTTTTCATTACTTTGGAGATACGATAATGTCCCTTGTCCATATGGTGAACTACATTGTTGTGGAGCAATGTGATTAAACATTTACTAATAGTTTTTAGGGAAGGTGATAAGGATAATATTAAATATTATATTTTATTTAAGTGAATACATTATTACATTAAATAATTATTTATCATTTTATTAAATTTATATATCAATTTCATTTATTAGCATCTCACTCACTTAAATATTATAACATCCTTCATGTACATGGGGAAAACTACCTTCATGAAGGATTGTGACACTCTTTTGAATACAACACCACATGGATGTTATGTATTAGTATAAATAATTAAATAGGTTTATATTATTATCACTATTTAAAGTTAAAATATTAATTATATATTTTTCATAATGATCATTAGAAAATATAAACATTACTTAGGTGTACCTTCACCTTATTGTCTCCATGATCGGAACACACTCCATTTCTCAGAACCATAATTCATGAATGGTCTTCAAAATATAATTTATTTATAAATATTATAATAATTTTATTATTATTATTCAATAGATTATGTTACAATATAATATTTACATGAATCATAATTTTTATGATAGAGCATGAATAAGTAAACAAGGAAATTTTCAAATAGATCAATGAAAATATAGAAGAATAATTAACTAATGGGTGATAAGATGATAAAAATGGATCTTATGTGAAATTATAAATATTATCATGGTTATTTTATAAGTTATTAACAATTTAAAACCCACTATACATGATGAAAAATTTTGTTTATCAAATGTAACATATTAGGTATAGTATTTCATAACTCAACCTCCATTCATTCAGTTAAACATATAGATCATGGATTATATCACACAAATCTTACAAGTGTATTTAAATTCATGGTTTAATGTTGTTTTTAAAATTTTTATATAAATTAATAGTTGATACCCCTAGTAAATTCATTTATTAATATGAAATTCAATTATATGATCAGTGTAAGGTATTTCTTAACCCAATTTCCATTCATTAAGCTAAACATATAATTCATTGATTATGTCATGCTATGATAATGTGAGGAATGACCTTTCATTTTATTTTTGTTTTATATCGTCAATTTTATATCGATTTATAGATTGAAAAAATAATTGATTGATTAATTAATTATCACATCAATGATATAATTTTTATTATGGGTTTAATATAAATTTCTATTCTATTGAGAATTATTTGTTATTAAAAACCAAAATAATTTTATGTGTTGTATGTAATTCCCAAATGACGCATAATATCATGAGTCAAATGAAATTACTTATATATTATGTTTCACTTAAAATAATTTCATCAAATGGGAATAGACATGAAATTTTCAAAATGGTAAAAGTTATTTTACAATCTCATGTTATTTTATGACTGGTAAATTTATATTAAAACAATTATTTTTTTTGTGATAAGTTATTTTGTAAAAAATATAGTTATAATAAATATCCATATTCACTAATTTTCTTAATTTTTATTTCCTAAACTGTATTTCATTTTTACATACTGTGTTTACTATGAAATTTATTTGATTAACTAAGGAAATAGGGGTAATTTCATTTTGTTTACCCAATATGGACACATAATGATAATGAATACTGTTAATTAATTAAATGAATTATTTTATACATAAGTAAAGACATAGATATGTAATTACAGCCCGTGAATAGAATTTATGTAGCACATCGATTCTTCAACATGTCTCATGAGAAATATTAGTTGGCCAAATTAAACAAGTGACTACAATTTGTTTTAAATTGTATTGTGGATAGATATTAATAGTAGAGTTCATTATGATCCTCATACATTAAATCCAATAATTATACATTTCCATCACATTAAATTAAGTTATCATTATGGTAATTGAGATTTAATATATGTTATTATATGCAGATGAATTTGATTATCTAATTATTGATTAAATGGCATGTTTTTTAGTCATTTACCTTGCCATATTCATTAAGTCTTAATCAATTATGATTATCCGTTTATTGATTAAATGGGATGTTAGATCAATTATTTAAATTTCTATATTAAATATTCATTTTAAAATATTGATAGACAAGTTATTAATTCAGCATTTTGTTAAGTTATTTACATTTTCTTATTGATTATTATTATCGATGAATGGCTGATTCTGTTATACTTAACCCCAAATGATAATTAAATCCCACCATTATTTTTTTCCATTCCGGATGATATGAATTATAAATATTTTAATGGGGTTTCAAGGATCCATTTTTTTCAAATATTATGTGTTAAGATTTATTTTCTATTACCTATGTAAATTTTAGATCATGTATGTAGATGGTTCTAGAAAACTGATAAAATGAGAATTCCTTTGGTATTTAACCCATTGTATTTTATCCAATTAATTAAAGATTGAAATGGATCATAGATTCTAAGATGGGGTCTTTACAGAAGGTATAAGATGAATTTTAGTAGAAAAATCATGTATTGATCCACATATCATTTTCTCTATTTTCATAATAAAACCATTTGTATGATTGAGTGAAAACCTCAAAAAATACACTATATTTTAAACAGTTACACCATAATAAAATATAATGGTTCATAAAATCATATTTCACAAAACTCAAATTCAAATTCAAAAAATTCCTTGAATAGTACACATTAAAATTGTTATGTATTGTAAGACCCTAGAGTATCACACCCTATGCACTAGTCACTAACATCATCATCCCTACACCATCAAAGGAAAATACCCTAAAAATATTGATGGTATCAGTATACAGAGCCAAAAATAGACTGAAAACATGCCTACTTGAAACCACCATCACTAATGAGTGTAAAAAAATTAGCAATAGAACAACACTTACATCCAGGATTACTAATATCAAGCGTCATTCAATAAAAATAAAACTTCTCGTGATATCATTAGTAAAAACCAAATTCACTAGACTAGGAACAATACAAACATTGAACTCCATGTAAATCCTCATAAATATACCACTCTAACTCAAAAAATCCCATCACAAAACCTCACAAAGAACCAATACACTAGGTCTTCCTAGCATGAAAAGAAGGAACATGAGGTAAGAGAATAGTTTGGAGATGGAGTGAATGAACAGGGACAGAGATACTCTGACTGATCCATGAACAAAATTCATTATAACCATAAATAAAATTATAGAGACCATTGGGATACGAATGCATCAATATGATAGAAGTATTGTAGAATCAACGAGAAAGTAAACAAAATAGTAGAAAAAATTAACGTGGATGAAACAAAAAACCACCACTAGACCATTTGATCCAACCTTCTACCGAATCAAAGGACGATGATGGCCACAACATCCCCCCCCACAAAGGAATGAATATCCCAAAACAATTCCAATCTACCTCAAATTCCTTCATACTGACCCGATATGAGGTCCAATTCAATGAAATGGGTAACAAGCATAGATGATATTAAATGATTAGTTAGGAAAATTTTCATAGCAAAGAAAACACCAAAGACCTAAACCAAAAGATATTAGTTCAGAAAAAATAGTATGGGGTTTTATCACAATTATTCAGGAAATAAGTGTGTTGATAAGCATAGTTAGGGACAATGAAATTGGGGGGAACATCCATACTACCAGGAGCTAGCGAAACCAAGAAACCACCAGAACATTTCTAATAGTCAAACATGAATTAAAAAAACAACACCTAAAATAGAGATGAAGGTAATGAATAGAATATGTGATAGTAAAAATTCAGATGGAACCATAGAAAGGATGAGTATAGGAGTTGGATAAGGAGAAGAAAAAAAGCTGGTAAGAAGGAAAATTGTAGAGAATCAGAGAGAGAGAGAGATCCATCTAAGATGTTTTCAATCTCATGTTCTTTGAAATAATAGTTCACAAAATATTGTGCAGACTGTTCAATATGTCTAATGTAGGAAGCCTCCTCCAAACCATGTGAATTAAATTAATTAAATGACAGTGAAAGGAACACAAAAATACGATATAAATTAAGCATAAGAATGTAATTACATATTAATGTTTTGTTAAACAATATATTATGTTATTTTTTATAGAAATAAATCCATGTAAGGATAGTATATGTAGATGTAGTTCTAGAATTGAGGTTCTTATAGATAATAACTAAAAAAAGAGTGCATCGTTTTTGACTTGATCATCACCTAATGCACATCAATGATACTTTATGTTCACCTAGTTTGATACTCCTTGGGTGTTATTATTTCTATAATTCACATATTTATTATAGGAAATTATGATGGATTTAAAATTTAAAAATATCCACAATTAAATCAAGTTTCTAATTATGAGATTAAACATGATTAATTTTTTTTATATGACGTGTTAAAACATATTAAGAATTATATATTCTGATTTAATGTTCATAATTTTATGAGAAAATTTATTATGTTACATATTTTAGAAATGTAGTATGGAAGGAAGAATGTTATCAATTCTAATTGAAAATATATTGATTACACTGTTATAGAAGCCAAAATATCTGATATTGAAATGGAAATAATTATTTCCATATTACAGAATCGTAATCATGTCATGACAGAAAATATTTACTAGAGGGAGAAACCTATTCTACAACGAGATTATCCTTTTTAGGGAAACTTCATTAAATAGATAGACCATGATTTAGTGGCACTGCAAATAAATTAGAATCCAACAAGGGATTAACTATCCATAGTAGATATTCTTGGAGTTTGGATTTAGTGAAAAGGAAAAGGTTACACTTGCAATGTAATATATCAAGTGAAATGATGATACCTGGTTGTCGTTGATCTCGAATACCATAGGGGAACCAGAAATAGGACTCATTGATTATAATGATATTATGTATGAATTTGACAAAAAACATTTCCCCCATGTAGGGATGAAATATATGGAAACATGTTTTCATAGATTAAAAAATGAAGGAAGAATAAATTATTCTATATTTTGAAGCTACCATTATAATGAATGATTAGAATGATACAGATTATATATGCAACATAGACAGTATTATTGACTAATTAATTGATTGGATTGATCCAAATCTAACTAGTTCACATGTCTCTAAAAAAATTTAATTATATGATGATGTTGTATTATATTCATTGTAAATAGAGAAGCAGTTCTAAAGATCATAGATATTCAAGGGAAACTAATGGAATAAGAGGTCATCTGAATAACATGAAAATTTTAATGATTCAAAGAAGAAGAATAAAACCAAAACAATTATACCTTAAAAATATTGTGGAAATAATCACCTTAAAAAATGTTTGAATGGATTAGGAATATGATATTAGTGTGGAGGGAAGGTTTGTAAGGAAAAATAATACAAATGGAAGAAAGAAAGATTTTTTGGTTAGTTTTTCAACTATATGGAGATGCATAACTATGAAAATGAATGCTCTAATTTTTAATGAAACCCATTAAAGAATAGGTGAAGTGAAGAAGGATAATATTATATGATCACTACAGTTGAAGTGGAAGTACAAAATGGTGTGTTGGAAGGTAAAATCATCATATATTCAAATTTATGCAATTAATTATTTTATTTGAGAACCTCCCACTCATTTATATCTAAATAGTTCATTTAAAAAATTATAAATTTCCATTTGAATTTATGAATTCATTTTTCAGTCGAAAAACCATGATAATGTCAAACTACAATGAATACGTGTCATGATGTCCCTATTATGAAACATAAACATGATCTATTTACTGATATTATTATAATATCTATGGTGGACATTGTTATAATCTATTGTATGGAAGTGGTTTCAAAATATGATGGTATTTTTATAGCTAGAATAAGGGAATTATAATTTGGGATGAATATATATAATTCCATATATTTAGATTTGATACTTCATCAATTTTGTAATATCTTGATCCACCCTTGATAGCTCTACTTATTATGATTATTGGGGAATTTGTGAAAATGAAATCTAGTATTTTTAGTAGTTTATTTTCTAATTGAGGATGTACCTTTTTTATAAGAATTCAATGATTTATTTCATGAATAATTACCTAGACATTACCTGGAGCGTGAATTTGAGTTTTCCACTAATTTAACCCCTATTTTAAGAAAAATATCATAGAATCCATATAGAATTTCTATTGAAGAACATGGGGATTTGAAGAAAAAACTACAAGATTTGTGTGATAATGGATTTAATTTCCATAGTGTTTCACCATGTAGATCCCATGCATCTTCATTAAAAATGTATAAAAATCAATGATTATTAACATTGATTATAAAAATATTATTTCTATTATATGGAAGAACAAGTATCATCTTCCTCATATTGATGACTTATTCAATCTACTTCATGGGGCATACTTTTCTTAAAATAATGACCATCATTCTAGGTAACAACAATTATTATTAAATTAGGATAAAATTATAAAGATATATTTTGAAATGTGGTATAAATATTATGAGTTCATAGTAACACTATTTGAATTGAATAATACACCCTATGTTTTGTTGGATCTAACAAGTGAAGTATCTCAGGAATATCATGATGGTTATGCTGTGGAATTCATTGATGATATTTGGTGTATTAAAAAATCTATGTGGACCATAAGAATCATTCAGGGTCATTCTTCAGACTCCTATAAATTAATAGTTATATGGGAAATTTCGTATATCTGTTTTCTAGATTCAATAAGATTATTTTATTTACAATATTATCTATACGGTTGAAATATAACTTGACACTATAATGCTGAAGGTAGTCATGGAATGTCCTATACTAATGAATATAACTATGGTACATGAATTCCTTCGATTGGTAGTTTACTAATGGTGATTTGTTCCAAAAAATTTCATGAATAGCTAATCAGTTAACCAAGGTGTGTCATAAAGTGTTTATGAATTTTTGGACAACAAAATCTGAATAATGTTTCAATAAAAAAATGGAGAGATTTTCCAATGCTCTAATATAAACTCTACTATATAGATATTATATATTTTTATTAGATAGTGGTTTTTAGAACAAGGGACATTGTTGTGACATAAGGATTAATTATAATGTTATTTTATATGAATCACTTCAAATGAAGATTGAAAAAGAAAACTATCCAACAAATGATATTGGGTAGGATGTAAAAATATTTTCAATGAATATATGGGGAAATTACCTCCACGGAGAGAGTGTTGATATTTACCACGATAGTAAGAACCTAAAATACATCATTTCAGAAAATTTTATCAACATGAGGGAAAGGATATGACATGAAATACTCAAGTATTTATATTTTCCAATATTCTACCACCCATGGAAACAAAATAAGGCATATGATGCATTGATAAGGGGTGATCATAGAGTACTGACCCAAATGAGGAGTGCGAGAGATCATTAATTGATGTGTCGGTTAAATATGGATATGTTAATCATTATGGGAGGCTCTAAATCACTAAATTGTCAAATTATTTTAAAACCATATTTATTAGACAGAAAATAAATAATTAATCTTATTATGAGAACATTCAGATTAAAATTAAGGGCATGAAAGATGGGAAATTATCAGAATTAGATAGTGAAGGTGTTGTTCTAAATTTTGAAAAAGGTTATATGTTCTATAAATACCTGATATAAAAAGGGAATTTTTATTATTATTCACATAAATGAAATATCTCCATTCACCATAGTATAATAATGATGTATAAGGATTTTATGGAACATTATTGGTGGGAAAACATAAAAAAGGAAATTGATGATTATGTGTCCAGATAGTTGGTCTATCAACAAGTTAATATTTTTCAAAAAGTATCCTAGATGATTCATGAATCCTATTCCTATTACTATGTGGATGTGGGGAGAAATTATTATGGACTTTTTAATTGGAATTATAAAAAATCATAGAAATAATGACAAAATATAGGTTATCATTGATGACCTAAGGAATTATAACCCATTTAGTGAAATGAGGGAATATTTACCATTAGATTGCCTAATAAGGATATATATTAATGAAGTTGTGAGACTTCAGGGTGAGGCTTTATCAATTGTTTCTGATCATGTTATGTGTTTTACATCGATCTTCATGGAGAGTATTCTGACGTCTCTTAATATGGAGCATCATTTGAATAATATATAATATCCTCAAACTGATGAAAAAAATGAAAGTATGATTCCAACCATGTAATATGTGTTGAGTTAATACTCACCATTCTTTAAATGTATGTGGGATAAGTATTTATGTTTGGTATTGTTTTACTATAATAATTGTTTCAATTCATCTATTCAAAATCAATCGTTTGAGGAACTATATTGAATTATTTGTTTTATTCCACATTATTGGGATGATGTTATTGAAAGGAAGATCATAGGCCCCGAACTTTTTGAAAAGAAAATAACAAAGTTATACACTATTCAAGATAATATTAATGAAGCTCAATGTAGGAAAAATAATTACACTGATAATTGAAGTAAATGATTTAAGATTACAGGTAGGAGATCCTATTTTATTGAATATATCTACAGGTAAGGGTGTAAAATCCCTGATTTGAGATATATATAACCTATTTTAAGATTTTTTATGTATTTAATGTGGTTAAGAAATGTTTGGGGGAGTTTGGGATTGGTTTTGGGGCATTTTTATGGAACATAGTTTGAGCATGGTGAAGTGAAACTGCTCAGAACCCCTAGGTAACCATGAAACATGAGGATGTGGGATTCACATTTTTTCACATGGTTTGTATAATCGTGTGAGGAATCCATGTGTGGAACCATAGGGATAGTAGTAGGAGTATTATTAGCACATGGTTTGTTTAACTGTGCATGCTAACCTTCTATGGCATTAAAAAAGGGAATTTTAAAAAATAGAACACTCCATATTTTTCATAAAACACCCTAAACATCCTACCACATGAGTCTCACTTATTATTTATTGTTCTCAAGGGTAAGGAGGCATCTAACACTAATTTTATAGGCAATTTCATGTGTTTTCTTAAGGTGTGTTAATGTATATTATTTTCCTGTAAGTCTCCTCTCATTGTTCTTTATTTGTTTCTATTATATCGACATGTCCCTCTCTCTCTCAGTTTTCTATGCCTGTATCCATCACATGTCTATAAAGGTTTTTTTTCCTAAAATGGGAGTGATTTGGGATTTTTCATGTTAGGGAAAGAGATCTAAGGCGATTTTGGGGGTTTGGCCCATATTCATGGTGTAGTTATGAGTTGGTTGATTTCACTTAAACCATAAGGTATGTGGCTTCTATTTCAACACAAATTTTCAAGAACTATATGCCTTGTATTTTATTAGGTGGGTTTTCATGAATTTGGTTGTGATTATGATATGTGATGATTTAGGGAAATTCATTTTGTAAGGATAATTTTTTTATTTTGGGAAATATGAGTTGTTGCGGTGAAATGTTCTTGATATTGGATTTTAGAATGTAGATTTTAAAATCTATTACTTTTTTTGATTTATGTTAATGGGTTGTGATTGTTTTTTAATAAATTCAGTTGTTTTATTATAAGGAATTTTGGAATCTATATTGTCTTAAGGGATTGGTTGGTTTGTAAATGGTTGTTTTTATAATTTTTTGGCCCTGCTATTCTATATTCTTGTTTGATGGTTTTTAATTTACGTAAGTAACTTAAAGGGATGTGAATTGGGCAGGGGGTACCATGTTAAAAAGTGGATGGATAATGGATGGAAGGGCTACAATCAAGGATTAGTGGGTGGGAAGTACCACTAGATTGGGAAAGCAGTAAATAATATTGGATGAGAAGATCCACCGTGACTGTTACACTAATATTATTGTGCGAAACATTATATCTATGTTTTGAGTATGTGTGTAGATAGGAATGATGATATTTTTGGGCTAATATGTAATGGGAAAATGGAATATTTCTTTTTTTGGCATCACTTTTATTTTTTGTATTTCTGGGGAAAATGGATTGGTAATGGTTTATTTTACTTTCTAGAAATTGTTGCACTATTTTATGTTTTATATAAACTGGTTTATATTAATTTTCTAAATGTTCTGTCCTAGTTTCATGTGTAAGGAAGTCATTCAGGGAAACCGACTTAGTATTATTAGTCACCCCCTACTTTTATACTAGGGTGATTTTGCATATGTGTTATTCAGAGATACATGAAATGGAAGAGAATATCATTTTATAGTGGTTCATCGTGATGCTCAGGTGGTATTGTTTTTCTTGAATCATGGAGTATGGTGTGAAGATTTCAATTGTGTCATGGTTTCCTTTGAGTCTTGTTGATGATTCTTCCACATGGTACTCTGATTTTGGGATTTTTTTTGATTTTTTCGTATTCATTTTTGGGAAATGTTTTGGGATTGTTCTATTGTTTTGTTGCTTCTGGGATAAGTGTTATCATGTTTTACATTGTGGACATTCATCATGTTGTGGTGGTTTGTTATTCATTTCATGGTTTTTTGGTGTTGTTATATGTAAAAAACATTGCCTAATTGTTCTTGAATCCCTCTGCATTTATTGCAATCCTTTGGCACCTTGGGAATGTCACCTAAGGCCGAGTAGCATCTCACTGCCTTCTAATGCCAATGTGGAGGGGGAGGGACAATACAAGTGGTATCTATTTATTCATTTCTTGATATTAAAATTTGTTCAGTTCATCAGTGTTGATTGATGGTCTTAGTGTTGTTATTTACTCATGGTCTATTACATTAGTGGGTATGGTAGCAAGACGTGGGATTTTCAAAATGTGAAATTTTTAGAATAAAATGATGTACCAAACCATTTTATTCTCAACTTCAAGTTACCAGCGAGTTTGGTACATATGTGTTTTGGAGAAACATATATTCATTGGAAATCTAATATTCATGGGTCTAGCCAATCAGATGAGCATGGAATGCGTGATTGAAATGACTTTCCACATTGATTTCATATTAAATTGGAAGGATGATTTATGTTGTTGTATGAATATATTGATCGGTGAAAAATATGGATATTATTTTCAAATGTGTGTATTTGAAATTTGGATGGTTATGGTTTTTTGAAAATGGTTAAATTTTTATAACATAGTGTATTTTTTATAAAAAACGTTGAAAATTGGAAATATAAAATTTTGGAATGTCGGGTTGTGATAGTTTCATTGTAATTGAATTTGAATTTGAAATACTTTTTATTACAATGGGTGATAGACATATGGTTGTTTTTTACTAATATAAATGGAACTTATTAGGAATCAAAGAGACCAACCAAGGGAGGCTGTTGAAAATGTGGTTTCACCTAAGACCAAGGTGAACCAGTAGCTAATGCAGAGTATATTGAAATATTTCAACATTGTGGAATGTGGGTATAAATAAAATTATCTGATGCCTATGGATTAGGTTGTTCTAATTTAGAATTTTAATCCACCCATATGTTGGGGTGATTTGGAACTAGAAAAGGTCGAGGCATGGTTGAACCTAATAAATGGAACATTTGAATTCCATGGAACACCGACACCGACAGTTCAAAAAGTGACATTAGTAGTGTACCTGTTGGAGGATCATTCTTTTAGTGGTGGAAGTTGGCTATCTGAGCTGGAACATACCAAGGTATGACATGGGTGTGTTTTGAAGGTTTTTTTAACAAAAAATTATACCCTCATACGTTCATAATTCAGAACAGAAGAGATGTATTTCATTTAAAGCAACAGATCCTCTCAGTAATAGATTATACAGCTCTGTTTATAAACTTAGTGTAGTTTCCATCAGAGGTGGTGGGTAGTACATAGTTGAAAGTACATATTTTTGAATAGTGGTTGAGGAAGGAAATTAATTCTAAAACTATGGTTTTATGTATGAATTAATAAACAAAAAATGGTGAATAGAGAAATAATGCATGAGTGGGTTATTTTGTGGGCTACAGGAAGAGGAAGCATATTGGTACCCGTCGAAAATGTGGTGAACTCTAACCCTGGGATCAAGTGAATGAGGGGAACTTATTTTCATAGTGGGAGTGTGGATCTGAATATGATGGAATGATTAGTGAATCTTCTTCAGAAGCCACATAGTAAGTTATGTTGTTTTCAGTGTGGCTCTATAGGCCACATCAAGCAAGATTGTATAGTACATCCTCGATCAGGTAATAACATTAAACATATGGGGAATCTTCAATATTATTGTCATAATTCTCAAGGTTGTGTGTTCGTGACACTCCTCATTGGTCAAAAGCATCTTATGAATCAACAGGGAGAGGGCATCACCCTACCTCTCATTAGTTGAGTAATGATAGACATGGTGATTATCAGAATACCATATCTCCTAAAAAATTCAATAGATTGTATAGTGTGGAATGTAATATGTTATTTGGATATGAGAAGGTTTTGATGGATGACCAGTCATGACAATCAACAAAGTGAGGTATAATTTCATTAAATTCAACATTGATGCATGAATTATTTTATATGAGTGATTTCTATTAATTTATTTCATTTAATGTTGTTAGTTTGATGGTTTTATGTGTGGAAATGATTCCCTACTTTTAAAGACTTCAAACTCCTCTGGGATAAAATGAGTCTCATGCCTTACTATGTAGAGAATGTTGTACAATTGTAGATGGGGTTGAGTTGATGTGGTATTTCTCAGTGCATGAGATGGATGATTATATTATAAAAATGGGAATGGATAGGTTACAAATGATTATGACCCACAATGACTATAATGCTGGAACGGTTAGTTTCACGATGGATGAAAGAATAGATCATATATTTAGAGGATATAATATTGAAAATTTTGGTGCAATGGTATTTCTATCAATAGTATTGGCACTATCCATTATCAGTTAGCATTGTTGTTTTTGGAATCATAGGAAGGATTTTAATATATCATTCTTTTAGAGGATCTTAATATGATCTGGGATTTCCTTCCCAATGAATTATCAGGGTTCACACATGTGAGATAATTAGAGTTTATGATTGATCTCATTATAGGGACCAATCCTATCTCACTTCCATCTTACTGTATAGAAGCAATTGAATTGAGGGAATTGAGAGTGAAAATTCATGTGTTATGAAACAAAGGGTTCATCCGAATTAACAGGTCTCTAAGGTAAGTACCATTTTTGTTGGTCAAAATGGCCATTGGAACATTGCAACACTACATGGATTATTGTAGGATTAACTAGGTTATGATAAATAACAGATATTCACTACCAAGAATTGATGATTTTTTATATCAGTTAAGGGGAGCTCAGTGGTTCTCCAAGATTTCCATGTTATCAGGATATCATTAATTGTTGATGCATGAAGGAGGATATTGTGATACTATACCACAAAAGTATAAATGACCATTATTTATATGCGGTGAAGGTCTTTGGTTTTCAAGTGCACCATAATTTTTTATTGTAGTTATAACTAAGATATTTCAAAAATATCTTGATTCTTTTGTTGTGTTATTTGTTGATGATATATTGGTGTATTCCAGGACAAGGGTGGATCATGAGCAACATTTTCTGATAGTGCATGGGATCTTGAGAGATCATTTATTATATACCAAAATTTCAAAGTATTATTTTTTTGGATATAGGAGGTTCATTTTCATGGCCATGATATTTCTCATCAATGTTTCTCAGTTGATCTAGAAAATATAGACACTTTTATCTCGTTGAAACTGCAAAAAAAATGTATTTGATATATAGAGCTTCCTTGCTCTATCTGGGTATTATAGTCATTTTTTTCCTGATTTCTCATGATTATCCTCCCCCATGATAGATGTGAAATGAATTAATGCTACATTTCAATGGAAAGGGGTGGTGTTAGAAATATTTTTATGATCTTAAGGATATATCTACATCAGCACCAATATTGGTTTTTCTAAAACTCGGGAAAGGGTATGTGTTGTATTGTGATACATCAGGATCAGGGTTAGGTTGTGCTCCCTTAAAAGGGGTCATGAGGGAACATGTGTCTCATGGATGTTGAGGTTGTATGAGAATAATTCCAAATTAATAATTTGGTGTTGGAGGCAGTGGTTCATTCACTGAAAATGTGGTGTCATTATCATTTTGGTGAGAATTTCACAGTGTTTATTGATCATAAGAATTTATAGCATATTTTATCACAGTAATATTTGAACTAGAGGGAATGGAGATGGATAGAGAATATCCATATGACTGATTTTTACTAGATGTATACATCTGGTGAGGGAAATTTGGGGGTCGATGAGTTATGTTGGGAGTCTTACTCTAAGGTGGTCAAACATGAATCAGATATATGGTAGTTAATGTCGGCTATATCCGACATGCAGTTGGAATGTGCGGATCAGAGTGATAGAGTAGTTTTTTTGTAATCATTAGTTCCTTAGTTGGTTGGCATGGTTGAAGAGGAACATATGTCTGATACTGGGTGTATAGAGATGTGTTCGAAATATAATGGTTGAGAGACCATTTAGGTCCAACAACTGAATGGGTATTCATTGTTGTGTTTTTTGAAATCAGAATGTTGTACCAGTGGCTTTCCAAGAGATACTACTTAGTGATTATCAGAATTCCTTATGGGATTACCATCCTGGAATTTTGAAAATGTATAAGATGTTGTGGTGGAGTTTGTTTTGAAATGCTTGAGAAGTCAACAAGTCAAGGAATAACATCATTAGTAGGTAGGTATTTTGAAATTTGTAACTTTACCTGTGTGGAAGTGGGAAAATATTGCAATGGATTTTGTTATAGGTCAACCTAGAATGATTAGAAATAAAAATTCCATATGGTTGATGGTGTATCAGATTACAAATTTGAACCATTTCATCCCTATTCATGAATATCACATAGTAAAGGATCTATCCAAAATATATATCTGTTCTGCAAAAAAGAGGCATGGGGTTCTAGTTTCAAATGAATGAGGTAGAGATCTGGGTTTCACATCTCAGTTTTGGAAATCCTTCTATCAAGCCCTTGGGGAACATTGGGAAATGTGTACAATGGACTATCCTCAAATAGATTGGATGTCAGATATGACGAAACAATATTTTGTAGATATTTTACAGTTTTGGGTGATGGATTTTTGTGGATCGTGGGAGCATTACTTTCCTTTTGTAGAGATATCGTATAATAACATTTATATGGCCTCGATACATATGGCTCCATTTAAATAACTATATTGGTGTCCATGTTGTTCTACACTTTTTTGGGTAGAAATGGGTGAGACCTTGATGGTTTGATTGAGCCATGTCGAAGAGACTACAAAAACGCTTATGTTGATGAATAATAGTATGTTGATCACTCGGAGTTGTCAGAAATCGTATATGGTATTAATGTACGTTATCATTCACAATGGGTAATAATATGTTCTTGAGAATATCTCATAGTCATGGATGTCATCCATTTGGAAAGTAGGGTATTTATCTCTAAGGTATGTTGGGCCTTTTTAGATACTTTAGTGTGTTGGAGACATGACTTTTTGTTTTAATTTCTACCATGGTTTATTGTGGTGCACAATGAGTTTCTTTTTTCTCAGTTGAAGAAGTATTTTCTAATTACTGACTATCTCATTCGATTTGATCATGTTGAGCTAGAGTTGAATGTGTTAATGGTGCATGTTCCTGTATGGATTGTGGATATGCAAGATAATGTATTGTGCTATAAAGGCATCAGTCTAGTTTGGGTTTTTGTAGAAGTATGGTAATATTTAGGAGGGGATTTTTTTAGTGGGAGAAAGACATGGTTGATCAATGGTGTGAGCTCATTCATCAAAACGATTGCTCTCTACTTTTATAGGATAAAAATCCCAATGATGGGGATAATGTAGTACCCCTGATTTGAGGTATTTAACCTTTTTATGCCTTTTAATGCTATTAAAATCGCTGAGAAATTTTTGGGAGAGTTTGTGATGGTTTTAGAATTGATTTGGGGGTATTATTAGGGCACAGCGTTTGATCATTGTTAGGTGAGATCATGTAGAACCCCTTGGTTACCGCGCAACATGATGTAGTGGTCTTCAAACAGTTTGCGCATGGTTAATCTATCAGTTCATGGAAACCATTAGTAGCACCATTTGGACAGTCTCAGGGTTACTACTAGACCACAATTTTTCTAATAGTGTGATCTAACTGTGGGTGACTTTATAAATGGTCTTTTAAAAAAATGGATCTCTTGAGATTTAACCAAAAACACACAAAACATTGTGCCACTCAATCCTAGATCAGAATTTCTTGTTCTCAAGGTTAAAAAGTCCTCTTCCATTCAATTTGAGGGTTATTAGAATGGTTTTCAAGGTGCAGTGATGGCGATTGTTCTCCAGTAAGAATGTTCTCTTTGTTATTTCTTGGTTTATCTTAGATCTACATCTCCTTATCTCTCGGTTTTATAGATCTACATCCATCCCTGGTAGATATAGGCTATTTTTTGTGTAAAATTATTAGTTTTAGGATTATTAATGTTAGGAAATGTAATAAAAGTTGGTTTTGTGTAGTCTTCACCTGAATTTATGGTGTAGTTTTGACTTGATTAATTTCCCCGAAACACTAAGGTAGGTTGATTCTCTCTTGATTCCACTTTTCTAGAACTAGAGTCCATTCCTAGAATTAGTTGCATTTTATTTTATTTGAATGTTATTATGATGTGAGAATCTTGATGGGAATTAATTTTCTGAGGATTTGTGGATTTTATAGAAAATGGGGTACTCTAGTGAAATTTTCGTGATATTTGATTTTAAAATGTATATAATAAAATTAGATGATTGTGCTTATTTTTGAAAACTGTTTGAGAAAATATATTTTAATAAAATGGGTTTTATTAGAAGGTAATGTGGCATAGATAATGTCCTAATGAAATCTTTGTTTTGGAAATAGTTTTTTTTATAATGTTGTGGACTTGATGTGCTATATTCTTGTTTGTTGATTAAGTAGTTATGCATGTAATTGAAAGGGATGTTTATTGGGAGTGGAGTACCAATATAAAAATGGGATGGATGGAAGATATAATGTACACCATCTATGATAAGTGTGTGGGAAGAGCCACAATATTGGGAATGTGGTAAACATGTTTGGACGAGAAGATCTACAACAATTGTTACATCAGGTTGAGTGTCTAAAATGTTATAGCTATTTTTTATTCATGTGGATAAGAAGGAAACGTTTTTTATTATAATATGTAATGGTAAAATGGATTATGTCTTTTTTTGGTGTCCCTCATATTGTATGGATTTGGGTGTAAAATGTCTGGGTAAGGGAATTTTTGGCTTGTTAGAAATTGTTTCCCTATTTCATGTATTATAAAAATAGATTTTAATAAATGTGATAATGGTTATATCCTAGTGGAATTTGTAGGTATGTAATATGAGGAACACCTACTGAATATTATTAGTCACCCCCTTCTTTGGAACTTGGGTTCTTTTGTAGATGTTTAATTCCAGGATACATGCAAAGGTAAAACATCTCATTTGTCTAGTATTTCATCATGAGGCTTGGGAGGTATTGTGGTTAATTGAGCATGTATAATGGTGTGAAGCTATAGAGGGTTTCATGGTATTGATTCGGTCTTTTTTATGGGTCTTCCACTTGGTACTCTATTTTTTAGTTTTTTTTGATTTAGTTTTTTTAGATTATGGGAATTGTTAAGGAAGTGTTTGGCTGTTTTGTTGTCTCATGTTAAGTTGTTATCATGGTTTAATTTATTAAAATGAATCTTGTAGTTGTGTTTGGTTGTTCGTTTTTTGTTGGTTGATTTCATTCTAATTAAAAATCATTCCCTAATTGTTCTTGAATCCCTTATAATTTATTTACATTCACTCGTGTGTTCGGTACATCGGCCAAGGCCATGTACCATCTCAGTACCTTCTCAAGACTATGGGGACGGGGCGGGGTGTTAAAAAGGGTTTTATAAGGTCTGGAAATAAATGGAAGCATATCACATGTTAAATTGAACCTTTTAAAATTCATTAATGAAATGGAGTTTTTGTTTATCATTTATAAATTACAATACATATCTCAACAGTACATGATGTGTTCCATATATCATGTGTTAAAGAAGTACATGCTAGACCAAACACATTTGATCAACTATGATGAAATATAATTGGAAACAATTTTATCATCCTCTGAATAACCCCTCGTGATTCATGATACATGATAGTACATATTTAGGAATCAGACGAAACACATAGTAAATGAATATTTAAGGAATAAAAAAATGAAGTATGAAACTAGGGGACTTATGGCTATTAAGAAAAATAAATAACCTAATATTTTTTGAAGGTAATATCAATAATGTTTTAAGGGTGAAATGTTTCTAAAAGTGGATAATTTAACACCTTATTACTTTACAATATATATTTTTAGAATAAATTTAATTTATCCATTAGCTTGCAATGAACATAGAACATAGGGTAATTTAAAATTCTAAATTAAATTACTATTTTAATTTCCCCATTATAAACTAGAAATTAAGTTTGTATTATGAGTAGTCCTATCTAAAATATTGATACTATGGTTATCTATTGATTAAAACTAAAATAACAATCCTTCGAATATAATTTTTTTTTTGAAAAACCTGTATTATTCTAGAAAGTGATTTAATCATGTTTCAACAACATAATATTAAATAAATAATTAACAATATTATAAAATTTATATTTAAAAAAATTCAATTTTTAAATCAAAATATAAAAACTATTTTAGATGATTTTTTTTCTAATTTTTTTTCCAATTAATAGTGAAAAATAGTGAATTTTAATTGATAAATACCTTTCTATTAAAATTATGTATAATGTTAAATTGTATTTAACATTGAAATTAAGGAAAAATTATAAAAAAACATTATATCAATTAATTCAATTTTGGTTATTTAAAATATTTTCATATTGAATTATTATATTAAAACATATTATACTTTTAAAATAATTTCACGTTGAAACACTACTTTCTTATCATTTTGGCGAGAATAATTTTAAATTAAAAGCTTCCAAAATTTTGAATTTAATATGAAAAAATGGATTCCATATTTTTAGTAATCATATTTTATTATTTATAACATGGGGAAAATATATTTTTATGATAAATAATAGTGAATGAAGAAAACAAATTATTTAGAGTAGTTATGGAAAACTGAATTTTATTATGGTTAAACTAATATGATAAGGGTTACAATGGCCTAAAATTTTGTGCATACCCCATTGGATGAATATATTTTGGCATTATCTCATTTATTATTTCTAATGGACCATTTTATGGAATTTAATTATTATAATAAAAAGTGTATAATTGAATCTTTAAAACAATTACAACGGTGCCACCCATGTCAATTAAAAAAGGCCACCCACACTTCTATGTTATTCACACCATAAAACATTTTTGGCTCATAAAATTCCTAAATAGATAAATTCCCAACTTCTCACCTAACATACTAAAATCATTAGTTTTTATAAAAAGAAATCCTATGAAGTATTTGGTGAAAACATGTGGAAGACACATGAAAAGGAGGTAATTTTCGTCAATAAGTTTTTTTATTTTATTCTTTACTCGACATCCCTTAACTATTATTAAAACAAGATGATATAATAAAATATATATGTTAAATAAATTGAGAATTTTTTTATGAAAGAATTAATTATCTACAACCTTTTAAACATCTATCAAATGGGTTATGAAATCATCATTCATGTGTACGACAAACTACCAACTCGTGAACTAATGTCATTCTTTTTTACATTACAACTTCCCACTATTGGTTATGAATATGGATTATATATATATATTAAATTTTTAACTTAATTATATCTATATATTAACTATATCATATATACATTTTTTACATTCTATTTTTTATTTGATAAGATAACATAACACATTCTTGTGGTAGACTCCTGCCTGACAAGGCAATGTTATTCCTATTCACTAACACATTATATGATAGGGGATAAAGATTAATTTAATTATTATATGTGGAATAAATTACAAAAATATGATATTAATGAAATATTTACCATTATTCAAGGATACGCTATCGTTATATTTTATAACCTTTTCACTTAGTGATAATAACATCGTTCGTTTATGTGTGGACTACCGTATTCATGAAGTGATGTGACTCTATTTCATCACCATATAACATGGATTATATATATAAGTATATATAATAATATAATACAATGTTTTTAAAATTTGGTAATTTAATAATTATAATTAACACCTTTCCATGATTATCACTAAAAATCGTAATGTTACTCAGGTGTATGTACAAATTTCCACCTCCATGATTGTATCATGCATCATTTCTGAAGACCATATTTGAGGATTAGTCATTGGAATTTAATTTTTTGTATAAAACTGATAATTATTTAATTATTATTATTTAGGAGATGACGTATCTATAAAAGATGAAAACAAAACTGGTACATTAATAATAAATCATGAATTTGAAAATAATGCAATTTACACCCAAAATAGTGATAATAATGCATTCTAATTGACTGACATATGATAAGATGATATAAAAGTAAAATATATGATATAATAAATTTTAATATGGTTCTTTTATTAGTTGAAAACATTTAATGAAAATTCTTTAGGATAATGAAATTTATACTAAAGGAATGTGTGATGTAAGGGATTTCTTAATTCGATTTCCACTCACTAGGTTAAACATATATATTTTTTATTTTTTCATGATATGATTATGTGTTCAATGAAATTAGGTTATTTTATGTTTTATTTACCTTTTTTAATGTGGTTCTATTGTTGATACACGTAATCTATTCAATGATTAATTCTCACTTCCATGTCATGATCATTATAAGGGATTTTTTAACTAAATTTTCATTCATTGAGTTAAACATATAATAGATTTATTATTTCATGATAAGAATATTGTTGAAATAAAATTTTAATATTTTATGTTTTATTTCCACTTTTTTATGTGTATTGACATTTTATTTACATAATTAACTAATTGATTAACTTTCACTTCAATTTTATGATCTTTTTAAGGGATTTTATCTCAATTTATAATCAATTGATATTTATTTGTTAGTGTACAAAAATTCACTTTTATGTGGTGTATTTACAAACACTATACCGTTTAATATAATGATTCAATAAAAATTCATTTTATTTTTTGTTTCAACTTGAATGCTTTCATTGAAGATGATTTTACATGAAAATAACTATGTGGTAAATGTTTTCGTTCAATCTCGCTTTATTTTATGATTGTTAACTTTATCATAATAATATCACTCTATTGGGGTCATTCTTCATTATATATCACATTTATTTTAAATAAAAAAATTTATTATTGGATTTATATGATTATTTAAAAAATATTCAATTTTTACATATGGTTTTTACATTTTATGTTATTTTATTAACTGTGAAAACATCGATAAATCTTTATACTATACTCAAATATGATATTTGTTGATGAGGTGTACATTTAAAAAATTAAATAGATTATTAAATATATGAGGATTATTATGTAAATTTAGTGATGGAGTTATTTTAATATATATTTATCCTCAATGAATCGATATATATCATGAGACAAATTAGTTTTCCAAATTAAATACTTTTCAACATGTGAGTATAAATTATCTTGAGGAATATTATTGATAGTAGTTGTTTTCATATGCCTAGTTCATTTAATATGTTTATTCATCATTTTCTTCATTTTAAATTTATTTATTATTTTAACATTACATTATATATTCTATATCTTATTAACTATGGATGCATTTCATTATCAGTTTGATGATTAAATGTAATGTGTGTTTTGTTATTTATCTTGTTTTATTGATTAGGACTTATCCTATTATAAGATACCAACTAGTTTTGGGGATGAATCATGATATTTTTAAGTACTATTTTTCCATTATTATATTAAATATTATTTGGATTTTACATTGGGGATCTTTTGGATGAAATGGGGGTTTTTGAGGGGTTCTGGGCAGTAGACGGTTGGAACATTATTTCCTCAATCTGCACACCTTAACCCAACAATAATTGAATCCCTAAAAAGACCTGGATGTTCAAGATGGAAATATGTTTTCAAACTATGTGACACCTTTTATGAAACATTTCATTAATATAGGTGAGGTGTGTGGTTAAGGTGTATGATTTGTTAAACCATGCACCCCCCTACAGGAAACCATCCAAGCTGGAAATTAAACACATAAAAATTGTATCTACATTACCTAGACCACATAAAATTTTCCCTAAAATTCTAGAATAAACATAACAAATTTTGTAAGAATTTGGTTATTCCATTATGGATTCCAAGTAAATCCAAACTATATTCCTGAAAAATTGATGATTTTCTAGATAGATCTGCACCACTCCCGTAAAGAAATATCTTCCCATGTGGCTTCCTCTTTCTCCCATCTCTATTACCAGATAAATACGGTAATTTTACTTTCTATTTTCAAGGGTTTATAATTAGTTTATATCATCTCAATCCTCTTGATCATAGATCATGGTTTTTGTTATTATTCATTTTCTTCATTGTATTGTTGATTGTTCTTCTCTAATTTGGGGAAATTATTTTTTATGATCACCCATTAATGATCTTAAGGTAGGTGGTGTAAATTGAAATTACCATAATCATTATTGTAATTGTGTGAATGGAATTATTAAATAAAAATTAATTTTTTGGGACATTACATCTTTAATTTCATTACATAATTGTTTAATTAAATAATAGTATGATGTGATTATTAAATTGATGGGATATTGGTATTATGGAATTGGTTAACTAAGTTTCATTTTGAAATTTGTTAATTGTTTAGATATAGAATTTATTGATAATGGGAATAATGGAATGTTTGGATAAACCTTGTAGGATTAATGTTTTAGGTGAATATATACTAATAGATAGATCAATGGTGAATTGTTTATATTATTACATATGATTATAGATATTAATTTTTGGTTGATAAATTGGAATTTTATGGAATGTTATTATGTTTTTATAAAATGGTTAATGATTATTAATCTGGTCAAATGTGATGTGTGTGATATATGTGATTTTTTTAGAAATAGGGTGTGGGAAAAGGATTAATTCTCAAAATACCAACGAGGTCCTAGCCATGATAATCTAGACCAAAATGAATGTATGTGAATATTATTTTATTGGAAAGGCAATAATGGTATAAATTCGCATGAGGTGTGGGATATGTGATGATGCTTCAGATACTCATAGTATGATAGACCCAACATTCTATTACTATTATATTGGCATAGGACTATGGTTCTTAATGTCCATGTTATAAAATATAATTAAATTGATAATAAAATCCAATATTACCATTAATTGTGTTTTACCTATGTGATACCGTTAAAATATCAGTATGGTCTAAAGCTTGTATGGATGGTTCATGATTCATGATGAACCGTGGAAAAAATATGTGGTTAAATAAAGTATAATTTGGTATGTAAAATATTTTCTTTTTTTTATTTTACTTTATTCATTGTAAAATTCCATACACAATTATTCACTAGATATTGATTTATTTGTTGATGGAGGTGTTTTACTAAGTTATAATCACACTCAACATGGTCATCCTAATTAAAACTATAATAGACTTTTTGGTTTTAGGATATGGTAAGGGAATTAACTCTATATTAAAAGGCTATGTTGGGATGGACCAATGATGAGGGAATCAAACATTGTGTCCTAAAATTATTTTTGGTGTTTGTGACTTTATTTTGGTTTTATATTAGACACATGAATCTTATTATAGGATGGATTATATACTTTTCAATTTTGGATATTTGTTTCCCATTTTGATTCATTTTGAGTTACATGTTTGTTTTGGTTATTTTATTATTATGGATGTTGCTTATTGTATTATTCTTATTTATTATTTAGTTACGATACTATGATAATTTTATAGAGCGGGTATAAAATATCCATGTTTATATATTTTAACCTTTATAACTGTCGATAGCCTCTAGAATACATGTAGGAATTCATGAGTTCATGTACCTAAATAGCTTGGGGCACCGGTAAGTGGCACTACTCATTGGATGTTATAAATTTGTATCAAAGGGGTTTATTTTTAATTTCTTTTGACTTATAATTTGTTAAAGGTAGTCATGAGTTTAGGATCAGTCAGGAATTGGTTAATAGCTCATTCATTCGAGTAACATAACCATATGTTCGGGTAAAATCCATGTTCACATAGCCTGGAAGTTGTAATTTGTTTTTTTGTTATTATTGGATTTTATTTCAACATGAGTGATGTAATTGTTATGTATTGTGGTTAATGTTCCTCAATTTTTTTGATATTTTACACATGCTCCATCATTGAAAGATATTTTATTATGAATTCATCATTTTAGTATGTCGGGAATTTTGGTAACATTCATCATTTTTAGGGATGCACTGAAAATAAGGTTCTAGAATTTTTTTTTGAAATTGAAATGATTTTACTTTCTAGTATAATTAAAAAATAGTTCCTAATATGAATTTAAAATTGTATAATGATACAAAATGTAGAAAATGGGTGTCTAATGAGAATCTAGGTGAAAGATAATTTTTTTACCATTTCAAAACTGTAACCTAGAAGTATGATGGTTAGCGGTAGTGATAGTGCCTCAGTTTTGACCTTGTGAGTGACTTCAGGGGAATAATTTTTATGTATTTATGAAAACCCATCATGTTAAAATGTGATAATGGTATGTTATGTTCCCTAATATGTGTCTTTTTAATTGTTTCGATACACCACCACAAAATTTTTTGTTGATATGATGATATAGGGAAATAGATGAAATTGATCCTATGGTATATGAACTAAGGGCTTTAATAGTTCTAAGTGTGGAATAATGAGAGAAGTTTTTTTTATAAATTCACTAATGTTATAAAGTTTTTATAAAGGGTCCCATGGTGGTTTTATAAATTATGACTTACTTGAAACTGGGGTTCTAGATTCAGCACCCATAGAAATTAACTTGAGTGGGAGGGCCTGAGGCCACTACGTTTATTATTGAGTCTTTAAATAAAATAATTGAAAACATGGATACTCCTTCTGAGAAGTGATTCAAGCTTGTATATTATATATTTGAATCTCTAGTTATGCTATGGTGGGATATTCAAAATCAATTTGAGCAGTTGGGGAACATGCTATGGAAGGACTTACTAGAGACGTTCTCGAACAATTTTTATCCATATACAAAACTATATGAGATTGTAAAAAAGTTTATGAGGTTGAACACAGAGTGAATAACAGTGGCGAACTGTGTTGGTCTCTATACATATTTCTAGTGCTTTTATCCCACATTGTAATGGGATTAGACAGGTATAGAATGATGTTATTCAGATTCAATTAAATTTTATATCAATTCCATGGTTAAAATCTTCAAGTTATATATGTTTTTTGATGTAGAGGATCATGATATCATATCTAAAGGGAACACAAAGAAGTATCCCAATGGATAGAAGGTGGTTTATGCTGAACAACTAATAGCTATGACTTTCAAGAGGATGAATCATTTAATTGAGAATGTAATATATAGATGTGGAAAATAGAATGTGTATAGGGAAAGATTAGTTACTCAAGTTTTTATTGGATTTCTCTACCACCAGTGTAGTAGGTAAGGTCACATTCATAAATAGTGTCCCTAACCACCAGTTGAGTGATGATATTGAATCAAGATGGGAAAAGTACAGTGATTTTGTAGGGACATTGGGAGAATGAGTATTGATGGATTATCTTTGTAGAATCATAGTATTGTAAGCAGGTATTGTAACCCATATGAGTTTGGTAGTTGTAGTAGTACCGGTGGGGAAATTGAGGTAGTGGATATGGTTCATTTGGGAAATATCACCCTTATTAGTAGATTGATGAAACTTATAGGGACAAGACTATATCAAAAGAATGGGGTCAGGATAGTTTTATTAAGTTCATCATACACTTATGGATTGTAGGGATGTACCATAGATAGTTATAGGTACTATTACTATATTTTCTACACTTCCTATTGCGTTGTTTGATATTAGTGGCACTTATTAATATATATATTCCTATATATTTAATGAAAAATGTCTAATTGTGTAAATCTTGAGTAGGGTGATGACAATTTATACACCATTGGGAGTATGGTTAAGAGAAATATTTTTATCCAAGGTATTTTCACTCTATTTTGGGGAGTAATGTTTCTAATATGATCTTTACGTCTTTGATATGTAAGAACATTCAATTTTTTTGGATATAGAATTGTTGGTTGAATATTTAAACCCCATTGATTATTACCATAGTATAATAAACTTGACATCTCCTCAGGGTGAAAATTATGTTCGTCATGGAGAGTAGAATATCTATACGGGTTGTGTAGGGACGGTTCATCACCCACTCTGGAAGTTCATTGCCGAGGATTCAAGTATGTTGTTAGATATATGGGGAGATAAACATTATTTAATTCTACCCATTATTGATAGTTTCCTTGAAATGTATAATGGGGACTTATCAGGGCTTCGACCTAAGAAGGATGTTGAATTTTCAATTGAGATCATGCTAGTTGCTGAGAAAGTTTCTATTCCACTATAAAGAATGGATCCCAAAGTGATTAAATAGATTACGACTACACTAGTAGATTTTAAGGATAGGGGGTATATCTTTCCATGTACATATAATGGGTTATCTAGTTCATTTTAATAAAATGATGACTAAACCTTATACTTATGTGATTATTAATGAAAGTTAAACCAGATAAAAATGTTTAACCTATATGTATTGATTATCTTTTTGACCAGTTGAAATGAGATTGTGTGTTCTCTATGTTAAAAATGTGATTAGGATATCACAAGTTTATATTTTGATCATGTGATATATTGTCGAAAACTTTTAGATGTAGGTATGGACTTTTGGAGTTTTTAATGATTTCATTCTAGATGAAAAAGACTATTGATGTTTATATCCTTAATGAAATGAATATTCCACATATACATGGATCAATTCGTAGTAGTGTTTCTCGATGATATATTTTTGTACTGTAATGCACATGAAGATATTGTCAAACTCTTTAACATCATCCTCAATTCAATGAGTTAGAATCATCTATACTCTAATCTATCTAAGTTAATATTATTGATTAGTCACGTACAATTCATTAGTCATATCATATTAGAGGAAGGAGATTCACTAGAACCATTGAAGGTGAATGATGTTGTTTCTTTGGAGTAGCACAACAAATTATTTGATATCCTATGTTTTCTATGTTTGGGAGGTTATTATTAGAGGTTATTAAAAAAATACCTTTTGGTTTCACCACATTATGTCTTCTAGATTTGGGTTATAATGCTTTACTTGTATGAAGAATTTATGAATTCTTTATAGTACTTGACTAAGAAGATGTGAATTGAACAAATCTTGATCCTTCCCAATCCAGATGAGTAGTATACAGTGTTTTGTGATGATTTATGGATGATAATTGTAGCAGTGTTAATACAAGTAGGTCAACTTGTGTCATATGTGTGAAAGGATTTAAGGCCACATGAACACAATAACCCTATGAATGACCTAGAGTTAGTTATATTAGATTATTATTTGCTGTGTTTTTGGAATGATTTGTTGGGTGTAATGTTCATTTCGAATACTAATAATATGATTTTTATGTATATATATTTTTAATGGGATTTGATCATATGGATGTTGATATAGCTTGAGTATATGAATCCATTAGACATTGAAATTAAACATAATAGCATGAAGGGAAACAATGTTTCTCACTATCTATATAGAAAATCTCAATCTAATGTAGTTCATGATTATAGAATACAGTGGAAGGCCAAAATATGATGAATCTCGTATTAGTTTCAACAGAGTCTATACATTTGAGCTAGATTAGAGAGAGGAAGTATGATGATCTAGAGTGCATGTACTTGATGGAATGTGTTAAATGTGGGAAGAAATCACCATATTAGACAATATATTAGGAAGAGATCATTTCTATCTAGATCTCTCTTACTGTTCATATGAGTGTGTGAACTTAGTTGATGTAGTAATTTCATGCCTTTAAGTTGGAATTGCATCTAGTTCTAAAAAAATTCACCATGACCAACATCAATGGGATTGGTTGTCGGGCCAGAAAAATGAAATTTCATGGTTTTTTACATTTTGATTCAATTATATGAAGCTGAAGAAAGATAATATACGATCATGGAGTTTACTATATTCATTTTACAATCCATAATGGATGTAAGGAAATGATACTATTGAATTTGTGTGTGTGGGGGGGGGGGTCTCCCAATGATGCCTCAGAAGAATGATTCTATTAGGGTTGTTTTGAACTGATTGATGAATTTAGAACATTTCATGACTATACAGGGGACATTCATAGTGGATATATTTAGAGACTTGTTCATTCGAGTGATTTCTAGTCTGCATATAGTGTTATAGAGTATAGTTTCAAGGGATATCACACATTTTATGTCATTTTATGGTTGGACTTCCATATGGTGCTCAGTAAACATGTTTTAATGAGTATGTATTTCCAATAATAGATATATGGTTATTCAGAGTGTTCTATAATTTTTTGGAGGTTATTCTATGGGTGTGTGTCTTAGAAATTGACAGCTCATGGGTGAAGCACCTAGAATTTATCGAGTTCACCAATTGAAATATTTATCTAGAAACTATTCAGATGTCTCAATATAAGACTCTTTAGGATATTCTATGAAGACCACATCAATTTTGGTTGGAGTTTGGTGATTCATAGTTGTTGGGAACGAGTGTCATGTAGAAGAAATCGTATCAGGTAAAATATATTTTGAAACATATGACTATGACATAGAGTAATAAGAAGTCATATATTGAACTATGTAAATAACCCCATGAGTTTACAGTGGGTGATAATGTGTTTTTTTTTCTGTTTCACCTTTATTTGGATACCGTATGATTCTGGGACATGGATTGTTGGAAACCATGATTGTATGACCATTTGTGGTTGTGGAATGAATTGTTCTAGTGGTGTACTGATCAGTTCATCCATAGATGAAAAATTCTATTCATGATATTTTTAATGTTTCATAACATCAATGGTATTAACCAAACCATTCTCATTTGATTTACCTTGATGAGGTTGTGATTGCAACTCGTGGATCCTTTGAGGAGCATCTGATATGTGTGTTGGATCATAATGTGGAAGTGTTGAAGGGAATGTATATTAAGGTATTTCATTTATTGTGCCAACATGTCCATGTATAAGAGTAAGAAAGGGAGATATAAGTGGATATGTTGGATCTGTGGAATAAAAAATTTAGCTCATAATCATATATGTTTTTTAGTACAGATTGAGGAGTAGTTGTTTTAATATCAAGAGACTATAGGATACCATTCTTTTCTAGAGGTAACACAAGATCATTTTCATGTAATATATTTCCTTGTTTTGAGTATATCATGTTTTAGTTTGTCTTTGTGGACGTTTCTGGTGAAATTTGATATTTTTTTAGGGGTTTTGGGAATTGTATGGTTGATGACTATTTTCCTTATTAGTGCACCAAGACATAGAAAACTGTGAAACCCTAAGTAGAGAGGGATTTCATTATTGTAAAATGGTATTTGAAACCATGACCCCTATTAGTAGAAACTATGAGCCCCATTATGAGAGTTTAAAAGTTAAGTAGTGTGGTTTGGGGGAAATGTGGTCCTCTTATGGGAAATTGTGTATGCGGGAAATTAAACGCTTGAAAAATTAAGGCCCACGCATAAGATCCACATGTTTGGATGTGTATTATCCGTTAAGATAAAGGTGGATCTTTTTTATCATTACCAACTACACTTAGTAAATGATATGCTAATAATAAAGTAAGAGCTATAACATATTATTTTTAGAATTTTCAACCCAAATATGAAAAACCAATTGTTACCAAGATTATTTATTCTCCCCAAAAAATGAATTAAAATATCCACATTCAATTCAAGTTAAAAAAATGGGTGATAGTGAGAATGTGTTGAATGGAAAGACTATGATGTTAGTTTGAGTATTGTTCTAACTTGGCCATGTTTAAGAGTAAGCATGGGAGATAGAAGTTGATATGGGGGACCTGTGGAAACAAATTCCTTCATAATCATTGAGATTTTTGGGAGTACAACTCGAGGAGGATATTCTATAATGTATAGAGACTATAAGATATAATCATTTTCTATAGGTAATCCATGATATTTTTTCATGTAATCTCTTTCATTTGTTTTGATTATATCATCTATTATTTTTTACATTGGGCAGATTTTAGGTGAAATTTGAGATTTTGGTATGGTTTTGGGAAATGTGTAGTTGGTAGACTTTTTTCTCAAATAGTGAACCCAAACATAGTGAACCATGAATCCCCCAGTAGAGGGGGATATCATGGTTATTATATGGGTTTTAAAATAATGAACCACCATTAGTAGAAAGCATGATCCCCATTATAAGAGTTGCATAGTTTAGGCACATTGTCTTGAAAAAATGTGCTCTACTTATTGGAAACTGTGTATGCGGGAAACGAAACACTTGAAAAATTAAACACTACTCATAAGATCAACATATTTCGATGTTTATTATCTATTAGGACAAAGGGGGACCTTCTATGTGTTTTCCAATTACACATACTACAAGAAATGCTAAAAATGAAGTAAAAGGAAAACATGTAATTTTTATAATGTTAAACCAAAATATGATAGACCAACTTGTTACCATGGTTCGTTATTCATCCCAATGCTGGATTATATTACCCCAATAAATTCAAGTTAATAAAGTGAGTCAACACAACCCCATATTTCTTCACACACTATCACTAAATATAAAAGGTAATATAGTATTTCCATCATCCCACTGGTGCTACTGAGTCTCACTGTGATCTCCTTATAAATATAGATTCACACTAGTTCAATAGTTCCACACTGATTATATACATATTTTTCCAATCATACATTTCAAATTAAATATATATTAAACACAGGTAATCCATTAAATCCACAATGTATATTTTCTTATCCTTATAAATTAATTCTTGTTCATTTTTATATGAAACTAAATATCTAGTAATTTGATATTTATAATATTCATATATTTATAGATCTCATTGAAAACCACCTCACCTAGACTTATGCATTCAATTTGTATTACCAATAATGTTCACGACTATATTAGCTTCATAATCACTAAATGGATCTATAAAATAGATATAAAAAATAGTTTATTTAGGCCTGAAAGTCATTACTAAAATGAATTAAAAGAATACAATGAAAAGAGATGATGGGTTAGACAAAGCATCACTGCCCTCATCAAAAAATAGATAACTATATTTTTTCCTAATCATAGCTCAAATATTCACCTATTCTTATAGAATTTGAAATCTAGGATGATTTGGACAGAGAAATGATGGATGAACACAATGTTAAATATAAAGTAAAAGTAAAGGATGTGGTGATTGTTAGTGAAGGCTTTGAGATGGTCCTTTCAAGGAAGTCTAATGAAAATATCCAGAAGGATTGTGATATACCTTTATCTGATTCTCTATCTGGTCATCCTGAATACCAAGTGGATTCATCAGTCACTTATGATGTGGCTGTTATTGCTGGTGACTCTCACAAAAGGGTGCATGCTTTACCAAGCATGATGTATCCGGACCATGAAGACATGGTTCTAGAATCCGTAGAGCAGGTACACTCATTGAAAACTGAAATTTCTAATTCATAGGAAATGAAATCAACTCCTCAGACTCTTAAATTCAAAGATATGGATCCTCCAATACATTACTCCAATTTTGATGTTTTTGTAGAATGAAATGAAAATTATACTGTGAAAGAAACCAAAATTTCCAGTCATCTTAGATAGCATGATAGAAAGAATTTACATGAAGGCCATGGGATAAGCAATGAAAAATTGGTGGGAAAAGATTAATGTGAACATAAGTTGATGGATCCCATATCCCATGAAATCAGTAATTTATAAATGGAATATCCATAATAAACTTGAAAACAAACCAAAACATGGAAGCAAGGTCGTCATCCTCAGATCCATGGTCAAGGACGTGGACGTGCTGATTGGATGTATAATAAATAATACTCACAACCAATGGTTGATTATGATTCTTATGAAATGTACATTTAAAGACTCCTCAAACAAGATAAAATTTTAGAAGTGATATATTCTATAGGTTGTGTCCATGGTCGTTAGTGTGGTCGAGAGACAAATTGGATTGAATTTCAACAGATATAAACAACAGTGTTATAATCAATTTTTCCTCTGTTCATCTTTTCAACATCTATATTATTGGATGTTTAATGATCACATTATTACGTGAGATTAGATATCTATAAAATGAATATGATTCATAATTGGGGAAATATTATATTCCATGTTTTTTTATAGATTTATATTCTTAACACTCAACACAATCTCTCAATTAGTGTTATTAATCGCACCAACCGCTCTCCATCTCATTCTCTTGAAGAAATTGATTAGTCAATATAATATTATATATATTTTGAATCTTGGAAAATATATTCCATACATTTGATGACCCTACACTTTTTTCAATGTTCTATACATGGATATTCTCACAATATATCCAAACATAATTTATACTTAGTAAATATCTCTCTTACAATGATATGAGATACTTTTCATTTTTTTTATTATTTTCAACATTCCTATAAACAAATATTTTTTACGGAATACTTTTTTTGAAATAATTATGTCTCCTCCTTTCATCCTATTTATTTGACTGTAATCCAAATATAAAAAAATCATCATTATTTTTTGAAAAATATATAGAACATACATTGGTGTATTGGATAATTAACTCTTGAAAAACAAACATAAAGCTCTTCTAAACTAGTTCTTTGTTAATATATGAATTTATAAATTTGAAATCTTTCTAAAAATTAACTTCCACATGTATTTTATGGAGGTTTCCACGTCATAAATTAAGATCTATCATCAATCCATTATATTATAGTTGAGTTCATGGCCTAATAGAACCTTCATTTTATATAACTCATAAAATTTTCATTTCTCTTGAATGGTAAATTTTATGTGATTTTTTATTCATTAAGGATTACTAATAGAATCAAAAGATTTTATTTTAATTTTATCCATAATATTTCATGTTTTTTATTTTCAATTTTATAATTGTAATATTTCTTATGTGATGGTTCTAATATTATACACCAAAACACACATGAATATTTATTCGAATGCTCGATATTTTATTTTAGCTTAAATAAATATTTTATATGTTTGTATATTTCACAATCCACTAAATATAAGATTCCATATGATAATGTAAAAAGGCACATTTTTTTTCATAATCTAAAAAAGTCTAGACATTCATTAAATTAATTGATACCGTATTATATCTAGGGGAAAACCTTCTTAACCACTAAAAATAATCATCAAGGAAATATATAATGATTTTATATCAGCTGATATTGTATGTTTTCTTTACAAAAACATTGTGTATTATTTTCTTCATCTTCACTAGGTTGAGGAATCTCACATATTATGACATTTTGTTTTAGGTAATCTCAAATTTCTATATTTTTATCAACCTAAAATACCATTAAATATTCAAAATTAATTCAAAATTCATCAAAATATCATTAAGTTTATTTTACTCAATAGGATAAAACCATTCAAAAAAATTCCACATTTAAGGATTTTCTAAATAATCAACTATATTTTTCACCAGTAATTATAATTTTTCACAAGACATATACAAGAAAAAAATTTCTTAAATTATATAGATTTTGTAGGAAGTATATTCACACACCAATTGTATATCTTCTACTTTAGGTCCAACATAAAAAACTATAAAAAAATATTAAGTTTTACATGGAAAGTTGTTATCTCATTCTCTCATTTCAGATCTAATCACGAGAAACCTAAATCTCACCATTCAGTGGGTATTTATATCATCAACCATGATATTCAAGACATGATTTGACATTAACATTGAAAAAAAATACAACAATAATCCAATTTAAACATCAATATCATACTTTATGTCTTTTTTATATATATTAAACATCCAAATACAGGTGACACATGATAAAATTTTGTTATAAATTCTATTTTATTCTTTCCTATAATGACAATAATTTATAGGAGATAAATATATTCATCTCCACCTTTTCCATATTGTATATTATTGTGATGGATTTACAAGAAAAATTACTCTCCAAATCATATAAATTTAAAATAATTATTCACCATGTTTTCCTTCATCTTTAAAAGTGATTGGGAAATTAAAACACAGATGGGTTGCTCTATAAGTATCTTAGAGACAATCCTTATGTTATATAACTCAAATTCTCCATGGGATTGCCCAATATAGAAAAAAGACTTGTTTAACCAAAAAATAATGTATTTCCATATACATACCTAAATGTTTTACAAATTAAAATTCATTTCATACAGATATATTATAGTTGTGGATTTTTTTTTTAAAAATCTACCACACTTTATCAAAATAATAAAAAATAAAAAGGTTTATGTACTCCCCAATATTATTACAAGTCACTCCCCATTATAATCATGTTTATTATCAATATGAATAAACATGAAATGTTATTATTATACCTTGAGTTTTAACATTTTCATGGATTGTATAAATTCTGTATTTTGTTAAAAATGTTTCATATATGGTAGATTTCTCATTTTAAAAGATCCCCCTTAAGGGATTATCTTTATACATCTTCACCATAGAAATATTACACCAAAAACAAGATTTATATTTTATTGATTCCCTGTTATTTATAATATTGATTGAAAATTAATAAAAATTTAAATAATAACCATAATGGTTGTCTATCATAAAATTACAAACATAACAACCTATAACATTTCTTATTTTCCAACCTCACATTAAATCCCCACTTCAAGAATAATTGAAAAACATAAATGTGTATTGTAACACCCTAGGTAAATAAAGAATATGAAAATTTCATATTTATCCATATTTGTGAATAAAATATTAATATGACTTTAAAGGGGACGCTATGCTCGATGGCGTACCCAACACGCAACAACGAGCTTCTTGGGAATCTTACGTTGCACTCTAATAATAAAATAATATTATGGTAGTTAAAATGTAGCCGTTGTATTGACGGGAATGGATATAAATAACTAAAATATGATTATATATGTTTCTAAATGTTTTTACATTTATCCAATAAAAGATAAAGGCTTAAAATACGGAAAGAATTCAATTTTAGGCGTATATGCCCTAGTTTTCACTAAAGGTTCACTTATCGCCTTTTGATGGAGAACTGTCATTAAATATAGTTTTGTTAACTTTTATACATTCTATTGGACCAAATAAAACTCTTCTTACGAATCAGGACATCAAAATTTACTTTGTGTAAATTTTTGGTATCTTTCCGATAAAGTTCAATTTTTTAATGAATAGTGTAAAATGTTGTATTTTAATTCAAAACCTCTTTTTAATCTAATTTATTTATATGATTAGATTATATTTTGAATTGGTTTTAAAGTGAAATTAGAATATATTTTTACCATTAAATCCAATGGTGGTCATTGGAATTAATTTCACTTCGAAAACAGACTTAAACTAGAGTCAATCTTTTGATACTTATTGTTTCATAAAAACACGCTATTTGATCTGATAGCGGGAATTAATTATTAAATTAATTAATGTGACTTATATGTTTTTAATTTAGTAAAATAGAATTCATTTTTGAATTCGGAATATCAAATATAGCTTAGGGTGAATTTTTTGGATTTTTCTGAAAAACTTCAATTTTTGATGAATAGTGAAACCACTAAGTGGTACTTATAAAAACTGATTTTTCCGTTTAAATGAAATTTTTCCATCTTTGTGTTTTGAATTTCAAAAATCCGACATACATGGTTGTCATTAAGAAGTAAAATGTGGTTCAATGGGAGAAAAATAATTTTTTGGTGAATAGTAACTTATTAAGTTTTTAATCGCGATTAGAGGTAATTAGTGTAGTTTAAGGTAAAAATAATGTTTTAATAATATGAAATGAACTTGACACATGTCCTAACCTCATTGGATGTGTCATGGACGACCAAGACAACCCATGGGTCAACTTGGGGACCCCATGAAGCCATTTTGGTTGGAAAATGACATTAATATCTTTTTATTTAAAGATAAAGTAAAAATGAGACAAACATGAAATGTTTTACTAAAACAATTTTTACATGGGGTTATACAAATAATATTTTTGATTATAAATATTAATTGGAAAGATAAAATGATTTCCTATATCATAGAATTTTTTTTTATAATTTTTAGACATTAAATAAATTAAATAATTTATGACATCATAATGATGCAGCGATGACCTCATTATTTAACGATTTAAATAAAATGGAAAGATAATGTAATATATAAGACCTACACATGTCCAAAACCTATTGGATGAGTGGATTTCGAACCCTTATCACCTTATCCTCGAAACACATAAATGTGGGACCTCTTTAATCCGAATACCATTTTAAAATAAAGTGACTTTTCTTTACCTTACAAGAGTGCCCCTCCTCTCCTCTTATAATAGGCCCCCACCTCTACCTCCTTACCCACACTCCCAAAGCCTTTGGCTCGGCCAACCTCTGCCCATTTTGTCTATCCAATTCCCTCTATTACTCCTTGAAGCCTCACTTTGGGAAGAAGTCTTCCCAAGGAAGCCTTTGAGCTCAAACCAAAGGGAGTTACCCGATTTTAAGGTAATGTCTTCACTTGAGTCCTTTTGTTTTATTTTTCTTCTCCACCCCATAAACTCTTTTTATTCATTTATTTTGTAACAAATACACTATCATAAATATACTAGGATGTTGTTATAAGAATTATTCGAGCTACACTTTCACACACCTACATCTAATGGTTAAAGAACATACTGTTTCCGTGGATGGCGAATTTCAGCCTCCCGAAACGATGATTGTTAAACATTCTTTTAACACCTTTAAAGGTGGCCATTAATATGACACTATATTTATATGTGATATATCATATGTTTATTTTTTCCTTTAGCTTCTGTATTTTTCATTTTGGGCATACCTTTATTGTTTCCATTATGGGTAAACGCGATATCTTCATTTAAGGAAGTGCGGACTATCGCCCCCTCAAAGTGATTTGATTCGTTAATACCATATGTGGTACGTATAAAGGACATATTTAATACTATTATATATGATACCATACTGGAAGTAAAATACTATTATGTATCATTATGTTTTAATTCTATTAAATATGAAATAGAAATGGAAGTAGCGTTCATGCGTACGTACGGCTTACCGTCTCCAGGAACAGTACATTTCATTTCTTATCTCAAAATGTTATGTACTATTATAAGTACATATATATAATGGATATATATTTAATATATTACATATAAATTATGGATATAATTCTGGAATTATAACATATATATATATATATATATATATCATTTTGTTTTAATTCCATTAATATGACAAAAAAAGAAAGTAGCGTTCATGCGTACGTACGACCTACCGTCTCCATGAACGGTGCTTTTCGTTTTTTTATCTCCAAATGATATGGAATAGTATAAAATATATATTTACTGGATATATATGATATTTTAATAATTAATACTATTCTAGAAATTATTTACTTATAACTACATGGGAAATCTTTTTTCAAACAAGTTCATTTTTGACTCATGTACCAAACATCGGCAAAAACGTCTGATATGAACTAACATTATTAAAAAATTATTATAACATTATAATATGTGATATGAAATGAATAATAATATCTAAAGGAGGTACTTAGGCAATTATTAATTGACCAAAGTTTATTATTCAGGAATATAAAGAAACGAACAAGACAAGTTGGACTTGAGGTAAGGGATCCTACTCCTCTCTTTCTTTTTAAGTACACTCTTTTATGTCATTCCTTCTAAGCTCATCTTTCTTGTTATTGGGATGTTCTTTTATATTACTCTTACTGTAATTTTTATGTTCATATGATGAGAGACCCTATTCTCTCTCATCAATCCATTTTGGAAGTTTTGAGTGACGCCATTAGGCTGCCAAATTTTCATAAGAGATCTAACCTCTCTCTTTCTCTTTAAGTACTCCCCTTTATGTCACTTCTTTTAAGCTCCTCTTTGTTATGATGGGGGATGTTAATTTATATTCCTCTTGATGTACATTTTATTGTAATGTGATGAGATACCCTATTTGATCTCATCAATCCATTTTTGGAAGTTTTAAGTGGCGCCGTTAGGCTGCCGAGTTTTCGTAAGGGATTTTTCATCTCACTTTTATTCCCGTGAGATTTATTCTACATTTGCCACAATTTCCTTTGAGTGGTGTATGTACTGACCATTATTTTACTCATTGTGTAATATTCTTTCATTTATGAGTATTTACATCAATGATGTATTGTACTTCTTTCACGGGGCGTATGTTTCGAAAGATACCCATGTCGGTAAGGGAACCTTTCACCCTCCTCTTTTTAAAAGACTTATTTTGTTATGTATTTTAATTCACATAGTATTATTTTGGGATATGTTCTTATATATCCTTATTGATGTAAATTTTATGTCCAAGTGATGAGATACCCTTTTTATCTCTCATCAACTCTTTTTCTGAATTTTGAAGTGACGCCGTTAGGCTGTCTAATTATTACAAGGGAACTTCTTAACCCAATTTCGATTCTTTGGGATAGGATTGTACTACTTGAATATGTCGTTCTATGAATATGTGTGAATAACCTCTGATTGTTTTACACTTAATATCAACTTATATTTGGTGTATTAGTTTGTCACACATAATTATGTAATTGATTTATCCTTAATCCAAGGATACCATCTTTGTATGGGACTTCATCTCAATCTCCTTTCATTGAGGCATATTTTGTTTTATACACAACCTTCTTTTATACGGTGTATAAACCCCTTTGACTTTTACGTATATCTGAAAGGAATCTTTTTTTATACAAATCATTTTACTAAACAAAAAAAGAGAATGTTTTTTCATACGTATGCAGCGATAACGACTTCTCCGCCGTCATGGCCATTATTTGAGTTTCAGCTTCCTCTACAAGCCATACCTTCTTTTTAAAAGAAAAATAAATACCATGTTTTACTTTTCTTTTATTTTGGTTTTGAAAATGGTTTTCATAATGTATTTATATCAATGTGTTGTATTGATATCTTGTTATTGAAAGGTGGAAATGTTATGTTTCCTTTATGCATGTTTTATTTGATAATATTATGTTATGGTTCTTGGGAATTGTTATGAAGATAGGTGGTTCCGTGATAAACTAAGGGCGGGTGAGCCCGATATAGCTCTCCAATGCATTGGGTAACGCAAAGGAGTGAAACGTTAAGGTTTTTCCGAAGAGATTTAGGGAATATACTATGATGGGTATTCCAAACGTAACCAAGAGGGTTACTCCCTACGTAAGAATGTTATGAATGCCTCAAGATACTTTTATGTCTTATGATTTCTATGATTTATTCATGATTTGATGAGGTATGTTAAAGTGCCTATGTTTTATGGGTAAAGTATGATTTCATTCTTATGTATATATGAACTCATGTTTCCTTTCCATATTTTTTATAACCCTTACTGAGCTTTTTATGCTCATCCCAAGTTTTTGAAATGTTTTTCACAGGTCAAGGGAAAGGTACATGATGTGATGATAGTGTAAAGGATGTGTCAAGAAAGAATCCATGTTTTATTTTAAATATGTTTTCATTGATGGGAAGAATGAATACTGTCTTTTATGTAACCACTTTGTTTAAATGTGGAATGTAATGAAAGTATCATGATCTAATTCTCTAAAACTCTAAACCTGAAAAGATCCTCAATGTGTAATATTGTAATAACTCAAGATTAAGTAAGGTTTAAGGCTGGGGCCTTATAGTTGGTATCAAAGGTCGGTTTAGATAACTTTAGAGGTTAGTGTATTCTCTAAGCATAAGTGACATTACCATAATCGTTAGGATTTCAGAAAGAGTCCTAGTTTTAGATAAAGTGAATGAGTAAGTATATATTAGTGTTTATCTTCCTAATTTGTACATGATGGTTTTGTTGATATACTCACACTGAAATTTCTGTTTTTAGTAAATGGATGGATCTAGCAGGCACCAAAGAGACAACAGGTTTGAAGGAAACTGTGGTGGTTCTCTGATTAAGATACTAGATAAAATGGAGGATTCAATGAGGAAACCTGTGGTTGTTCTAAACCAACTATCAAGGAGTCATGATCAACCACTTGAACCTTGGTATGATCTTTAATGCATCATGTACGATATGACCAATCGATGTGAAAGTTTAGGTAATAACTATAAAGGTAACTATTAGGGTTTATATGATCCTTACTTTTGAGGTAATTATGGGTTATTAAATGTTATGATGGAATAAGAAGGCATGAGATAAACTTGAGGAATATGTTATATTTATTTTTGATGAATTTATCTCTTTTTGAGGAATGTTATAAAATTATATAGTTTTTGAAAAAGGACAACACGCAGACCGTGTGACAACCCGTCGCGTCGGACAAAGCTGCGGGAATCGAACCCACAGCCAAAGTGCGACTGGTATTTATCGCCTACCACTAGACTACGTGAAGTCCTTGGTTAATTTGACTGATCCTTTTTAGTTATATGATTTTATGAATTATTAGTAAGTTGATTTTGGGTTATTTATGAAAATTATTAACCTATCATGGAGGATATGTGATTAGGTTAATTACTTTTCAATACGAGACATTAGGAGCAACTAATGTTGTTTGGAGATAAATGTTACGATTTAACATGGAAGACTATGTGACTAAATCCTTAAAATATTTGGGTTTCAATCATATATTGGTTTACTTTGAAGAATTTTATGGACAAATTGATTATCGAATGGTCCTCGTTGAACTTTGGGTTTTGTTGGATAAATTTTGGAGATTAAGAATAGATTTTCTTTTTAAAGGGTTATCTTTTTCTGGATTATCTGACCTTGTACTAACCTTTTGGTTTTGGTTTTGGTTAATGCCTAAAGAAATGGGAAGTATATAGTTCTATTTGGTGGATTAGGTGGTTCTCTTGAAGTTTATTATAGTACTCTTAATGTGAACAAGTCTCCGTAAATACTCGTCTTTTGGAAAAAAATATGAGTTTTATTAAGGAATCTAGTAAAAGTTGGAAGTCAACATGACAAGTAAGTATGTTTCCTTTTGTTTTATTTAATCTCAAAAATAAATTCTTCAATAAAAAGTAACTTAAAGCAAAAATTTTGTCTATTAAATTTTCCTACTGGGGAACCCAACACCGTTTAACCCATCACATGTTTGTGATTTTCTTATTGTTAACTTTCTCCTAAACATGTTTTATATCACTCTCCATCAGAACATGACCCTATGTTTTCTCCTCCATGTCCATATTTTTATACATGTAATCCTAGTATGGGTTAACTCGGGTGACCTTTGTACTTATCTTTCTTTATTTTAAAGTGATTGTTTTACCGACTCTTGTTCCGATGTGGGACTTTCAAGGATGTTTCCAAGCTCAATTTTAAAAATTGCGAGGACGCAATTCCCAAAAGGGGGAAGGATGTAACACCCCAGGTAAATAAAGAATATTCCATTTTTATATTTATCCATATTTTTGAATAAAATATTAATATGACTTTAAAGGGGACGCTATGCTCAATGGCATACCCAACACGCAACAACGAGCTTCTTGGGAATCTTACGTTACACTCTAATAATAAAATAATATTATGGTAGTTAACATGTAGCCGTTGTATTGGCAGGAATGGATAGAAATAATAAAAATATGATTATATATGTTTCTAAATGTTTTTACATTTATCCAATAAAAGATAAAGGCTTAAAATACAGAAAGAATTCAATTTTAGGCGTATATGCCCTAGTTTTCATTAAAGGTTCACTTATCGCCTTTTGATGGCGAACCGTCATTAAATATAGTTTTGTTTACTCTTATAAATTCTATTGGACCAACTAAAACTCTTCTTAAGAATCAGGACATCAAAATTTATTTTGTGTAAATTTTTGGAATCTTTCCGATAAAGTTCATTTTTTAATGAATAGTGTAAAATGTTGTATTTTAATTCAAAACCTCTTTTTAATCTAATTTATTTATATGATTAGATTATCTTTTGAATTGGTTTTAAAGTGAAATTAGAATATATTTTTACCATTAAATCCAATAGTGGTCGTTGGAATTAATTTCACTTTGAAAACAGACTTAAATTAGAGTCAATCTTTTGATACTTATTGTTCCATAAAAACACGCTATTTGATCTGACAGTGGGAATTAATTATTAAATTAATTAATGTGACTTATATGTTTTGAATTTTGTAAAATAGAATTCATTTTTGAATTCAGAATATCAAATATATCTTAGGGTGAATTTTTGGGATTTTTCTGAAAAACTTCAATTTTTGATGAATAGTGAAACCACTAAGTGGTACTTATAAAAACTGTTTTTTCCGTTTAAATGAAAATTTTCCATACTTGTGTTTTGAATTTCAAAAATCCGACATACATGGTTGTCATTAAGATGTAAAATGTGGTTCAATGGGATAAAAATAATTTTTTGGTGAATAGTAACTTATTAAGTTTTTAATCGCGATTAGAGGTAATTAGTGTAGTTTAAGGTAAAAATAATGTTTTAATAATATGAAATGAACTTGACACATGTCCTAACCTCATTGGATGTGTCATGGCCGACCAAGAAAACCCATGGGTCAACTTGGGGACCCCATGAAGCCACTTTGGTTGGAAAATGACATTAATACCTTTTTATTTAAAGATAAAGTAAAAATGAGACAAACATGAAATGTTTTACTAAAACAATTTTTACACGGGGTTATACAAATCGGATTTTTGATTATAAATATTAATTGGAAAGATAAAAAGATTTATTACATCATAGTTTTTTTTATAATTTTTAGACATTAAATAAATTAAATTATTTATGACATCATAATGATACAGCGATGACCTCATTATTTAACGATTTAAATAAAATGGAAATATAATGTAATATCTAAGACCTACACATGTCCAAAACCTATTGGATGAGTGGATTTAGAACCCTTATCACCTTATCCTAGAAACACATCAATGTGTGACCTCTTAAATCCGAATACCATTTTAAAATAAAGTGACTTTTCTTTACCTTCCAAGAGTGCCCCTCCTCTCCTCTTATAAAAGGCCCCCACCTCTACCTCCTTACCCACACTCCCAAAGCCTTTGGATCGGCCAACCTCTACCCATTTTGTCTCTCCACTTCCCTCTCTTACTCCTTGAAGCCTCACATTTGGCATAAGTCTTTCCAAGGAAGCCTTTGAGCTCAAACCAAAGGGAGTTACCAGATTTTAAGGTAATGTATTCACTTGAGTCCTTTTGTTTTATTTTGCTTCTCCAACCCCCTAAACTCTTTTTATTAATTTATTTTGTAACAAATAAAGTATCATAAATATACTAGGATTTTGTTATAAGAATTATTCGATCTACAATTTCACACACCTACATCTAATGATTAAATAACATATTGTTTCCGTGGATGGTGAATTTCGGCCTCTCGAAACGATGATTGTTAAACATTCTTTTAACACCTTCAAAGGTGGCCATTAAGATGACTCTATATTTATATGTGATATATAATATGTTTATGTTTTCCTTAAGCTTATGTATTTTTCATTTTGGGAATACCTTTATGGTTTCCCTTATTGGTAAACGAGATATCTTCATTTAAGGAAGTGCGGACTACCGCCCCCTCAAAGTGATTTGATTCGTTAATACCATATGTGGTACGTATAAAGGACATATTTAATAATATTATATATGATACCATACTGGAATTAAAATACTATTATGTATCATTATGTTTTAATTCTATTAAATATGAAATAGAAATGGAAGTAGCGTTCATGCGTACGTACGGCTTACCGTCTCCATGAACGGTACATTTCATTTCTTATCTCAAAATGTTATGTACTATTATAAGTACATATATATAATGGATATATATTTATTATATTACATCTAAATTATGGATATCATTCTGTAATTATAACATATATATATATATATATACCTCATTTTGTTTTAATTCCATTAATATGACAAAAAAGAAAGTAGCGTTCATGCGTACGTACGACCTACCGTCTCCATGAACGGTGCTTTTTGTTTTTTATCTCCAAATGATATGGAATAGTATACAATAAATATTTACTGGATATATATGATATTTTTATCATTAATACTATTCTGGAAATTATTTACTTATAACTACATGAGAAATCTTTTTTTCAAACAAGTTTATTTTTGACTCATGTACCAAACATCGGAAAAAACGTCTGATATGAACTAACATTATTAAAAAATTATTATAACATTATAATATGTGATATGAACTGAATAATAATCTCTAAAGGAGTTACTTAGGCAATTATTAATTGACCAAAGTTTATTATTCAGGAATATAAAGAAACGAACAAGACAAGTTGGACTTGAGGTAAGGGATCCTACTGCTCTCTTTCTTTTTAAGTACACTCTTTTATGTCATTCCTTCTAAGCTCATATTTCTTGTTATTGGGATGTTATTTTATATTACTCTTACTGTAATTTTTATGTTCATATGATGAAAGACCCTATTCTCTCTCATCAATCCATTTTGGATGTTTGGAGTGGCGCCGTTAGGCTGCCGAATTTTCGTAAGAGATCTAACCTCTCTCTTTCTCATTAAGTACTCCCCTTTATGTCACTTCTTTTAAGCTCCTATTTGTTATTATAGGGAATTTTGTTTTATATTCCTCTTGCTGTACATTTTATTTTAATGTGATGAGATACCCTATTTTATCTCATCAATCCATTTTTGGAAGTTTTAAGTGGCGCCGTTAGGCTGCCGAGTTTTCGTAAGGGATTTTTCATCTCACTTTTATTCTCGTGAGATTTATGCTACATTTGCCACAATTTCCTTTGAGTGGTTTATGTACTAACCATTATTTTACTCATTGTGTAATATTCTTTCATTTATGAGTATTTACATCAATGATGTATTGTCCTTCTTCCACGGGGCGTATGTTTCGAAAGATACCCATGTCAGTAAGGGAACCTTTCACCCTCCTATTTTTAAAAGACTTATTTTGTTATGTCTTTTAATTCACATAGTATTATTTTGGGATATGTTCTTATATATCCTTATTGATGTAAATTTTATGTCCAAGTGATGACATACCCTTTTTATCTCTCATCAACAATTTTTCTGAATTTTGAAGTGACGCCGTTAGGCTGTCTAATTATTGCAAGGGAACTTCTTAACCCAATTTCGATTCTTTGGGATAGGCTTGTACTCCTTGAATATGTCGTTCTATAAATATGTGTGAATAACCTCTGATTGTGTTACACTTAATATCCACTTATATTTTGTGTATTAGTTTGTCACACATAATTATGTAATTTATTTATCCTTAATCCAAGGATACCATCTTTGTATGGGACTTCGTCTCAATCTCCTTTCATTGAGGCATATTTTGTTTTATACACAACCTTCTTTTATACGGTGTATAAACCCCTTTTACTTTTACATTTGTCTGAAAGGAATCTTTTTTTTATACAAAGCATTTTACTAAATGAAAAAATGGAATGTTTTGTCGTACGTATGCAGCGACAACGACTTCTCCGCCGTCATGGCCATTATTTGAGTTTTAGCTTCCTCTACAAGCCATACCTTATTTTTAAAAGAAAAATAAATACCATGTTTTACTTTTCTTTTATTTTGGTATTGAAAATGGTTTTCATAATGTATTTATATCAATGTGTTTATTGATATCTTGTTATTTAAAGGTGGAAATGTTATGTTTACTTTATGCATGTTTTATGTGATAAGATTATGTTATGGTTCTTGGGAATTGTTATGAAGACGAGTGGTTCCGTGATAAACTAAGGGTGGGTGAGCCCGATATAGCTCTCTAATGCATTGGGTAACACAAAGGAGTGAAACGTTAAGGTTTCTCCGAAGAGATTTAGGGAATATACTGTGATGGGTATTCCAAACGTAACCAAGAGGGTTACTCCCTACGTAAGAATGTTATGAATGCCTCAAGATACTTTTATGTCTTATGATTTCTATGATTTATTCATGATTTGATGAGGTATGTTAAAGTGCCTATGTTTTATGGGTAAAGTATGATTTCATTCTTATGTATATATGAACTCATGTTTCCTTTCCATATTTTTGATAACCCTTACTGAGCTTTTTATGCTCATCCCAAGTTTTTGAAATGTTTTTCACAGGTCAAGGGAAAGGTACATGATGTGATGATAATGTCAAGTATGTGTCAAGAAAGAATCCATGTTTTATTTTAAATATGTTTCTGTTGATGGGAAGAATGAATACTGTCTTTTATGTAACCACTTTGTTTAAATGTGTAATGTAATGCAAGTTTCATGATCTAATTCTCTAAAACTCTAAACCTGAAAAGATCCTCAATGTGTAATCTTGTAATAAATCAAGATTAAGTAATGTTTAAGGCTGGGGCCTTATATGTATAAGATTTTATTCCATCACCTCTATAGTTTTAGAAATAGGGTTGAGACATGTTTAACGAACCAGAGGATCCATTCTCTAGGGGTATGTATTGTATGGACCCCTTCATGCTTTCCTTTTCATTATATTTCATAATCTAAATGTTTTTTTGAATCATGGATTTATATCCATTTTGATTGTTCATCATAGATGTAATAGTTTTTTGACAATATAAATTAATGAATTTTTTCTCATTTCTTCCATGTCAATATTCTAATCCAACTCCAATAGATCTAGCCATATTATTATGTAATCATTAGGTACATGATAGTGATTCTCCTTTTGTTTAGACACCCTCTTCACATTATCCTTTATGAGACATGGAGTCATAATTTCATTAAAATTATTTAGTATCACCAATATTCTACTAGGCATCGAAGTCATTCATTTTTAGTTTTATGTCTTAATTTTTTTCATCTTCCACAAAAACATTCATTATCCATTGACTTACCATTTAAATAATCTCCATAGATACTTCTTATTAAGTTTCAACAACAATTACTGTACTATCTTATATTTCTTGTATGGATTTATTTTTTAGTTATATATTAATCTCATCATTATTTATGATCATGGATATATATATAAATATTTAATGAAGTGGGAATTACTTCCAAGAAAATAAGAAAGTTATTCCAATTGCTTTGATGCCTAAATCGTCTTTCTTAATAGGAATAATCATATCATCATTTCTAATGGTTTCTTTCTAATGGAATACACGTCCTATTTTATAAAATTTGTGACCCAAATTTGTGTCAATATATTTTATTAATTATAAGAGTTCTATTTATTTGTTACATAATAAAATTAATTATAAATGTGTCCACCTTCATTACAAATTCAAAAAAATATCAAGGCTTTCCAATATATTTGTCACCGATAGATTCATTCCACTCTGTGAAAATTATTTTTCATTAATAATATTTTTCTAATCTTTGGCTCTACTCCCATTACTTATGGAAACGTACTATTTTTATAATATTACATTTTTTCTAGTAACATTTCAACATGTCTAAATGTTTATAAACACCAACATAAACCAAAAAATATGGGTCGTTTTACATTAAGTATAACATGTGCAACTTTTTTTTATTACTATTCTTGAGATGGACACCTCAATTTTTTGGCTTCGGTTGGAGGAATGTTTTTCTCATACTTAATCACATCAACCCTTGATACATTGGGGTTGTTTATGAAATTTTTATCTTTCCAAATGTGTCTATATATTGACCGTAACCATTCACTAATAAACAATATAAATTTATTGTTAACTAATACATCAAGATATTGTGAGAACATCATTCACGAGTTTTATGTAGTGTCATCTTCATGTATTCTCATTATCATTATTCCATAAGAATGAATTAATATTTAGGTAAAATACTTGTATAATGATTGAGTAGATGTACACTTCTTCTCTCACATGTTGGAAGATCCATATTGGATTGATTCTAGGATTTTAATTTTAATTTTTAGTACTATAAAATTTAGGTTGAGGGAATATTTAACTTCTTCAACTAACAGAAATATTACTTCACAATCTCCCTTCATCATATAATATTTGAATTTATGTATCTTTTTAATCACATATAGTTAATTGATAACATGTTTTCAACTTTTCCATCCAAAAATATTTTTTCATCCTTGAAAGACAATATACCTTTACATGGCTTATATAATAAATAGATAACATCAGTGAAAAAAAAGATTTAAATTTCTTCTTATCAACAACTCATTCATTCATCAATTAAAATTTTATATAAATTATAACATTGAGAAGTGATACTATTCCTCCCATAACATTAAATATTTTATAAATAGATTTGAATCTACCAGCTTTATTAAACACAGATTATTTTATTTTATCATAATAATTCTCTAAATTTGATTTATAATCCAATAGTTCCCTGATAAAATCATTTATATAAGTTATAAATCTATAAGGTGTGTTTTTCATTTAATATATTCAATACGTATAAAATTATTCACCTATTTTTATTGAATCATTATTTTTATAAGGTCAATATTTTACACTAGAATTATCAAAAAAAATATCAATAGATTCTATAGATGATCACAAACCAAATTGATAAGATTAATGTTGTGTTAGATACTTTTCCTTCTTTAAATTTTCCGTCAACATACTAGTCTAAATTTATCATATTTTTTAGTATCTCTAAATGGACATCATTATCTATAATAACAGGAGTTTAAAAAAAATATACATATCGGTCTATATTGAATTATATTATAAGCATCCTTCAAATATGTGATTAATTTATTTTTGATAAAGACAACCACGAATGTGATGTTTAAACCCAATTAATGGGATCATCTAATCCCAATTGAGATTACCCTATGGAATGAGAATGGACTCCAATATGGGGAGAGTAATTTGTTGGCTACAAATTACAAAATTCTATTTCTATTTTATATTTTTACCAACATAGAATTTGTAAATATTTAATCTATTAGGATAAGAGGGTATCTACGTGTTATATTACAATTACCCATAACTTATTTAAAATATTAAATTATGAAAAAGATGTTTCATAGTACTTTTATATGGTTTGAACGTGACATGGGAAACCTACTCATTTCTATGACTTGTGATTCTTTGAAGTCAAATATTATATTACCCAATATGAACTGAAGGGAATACGATAGGTATATGAAACACAATTGTTTCGTATTCATTATAAGTGCATCTCAAAGTAAATACAAATCCCCACCTCCCCACAAGTTTCATAGAGTCACTTTTTCATTCATACCATGACTTTCACTAGTTATATCGATTCCCATCATGTATATTCAATAGTTTTTCATTCAAAGCATTTGAATTTGATCTCTAGATACCCATGGTTGTATGTAAATACCCAAAATAAATCTTCTTCTCCTAATAAGTGTATTCTAACTCATTGAAATAAGAAATTAAATCTTCTATAAACCAAACTATGGTTTCTAATAATCATCCAAGATATTGTAAAAAACCTTCTCACCAAGATTTCATAACACAAAATCAATCTCATATTATCTTCACATATCAGGTATCTCCTTAATCTATAAAAGGTTCTAGACAATAGATATGAAAAGAAAAATCGCAATCAGCCTTTCCTATTATTATTTTCAAAAATTATTCAACATTATATACCACAAGATACTATTATTCCTTAACCAATGATACCCAAATGATATATTTGTTTCTTACTATCAAGGATAATATATTCCTTATTATTATAATGTTATATGTGCTTAAGAAATGGATCAAGATCTTCGATATTTTTATTGATCAGACGGTCCAATCACCCAATTTTTTTATATATAGTACACCAAAACACTATTTTATATATTTAGAAAATAGTAAAAACCATTATAGTCATTCAAATCCCAAAATTTTTTCTCAATTGACTACACATTGTTTTGATCCCACAATCACATTTCATTTTGACTTTGTTGTGGCCAATGTGGAGTTTTTTTCAATGGGTTGATATGTGTTAGTGGATGAAGTGGTTATTCTTTGATGATAGTTATGGATTCACTTAATGATATTGAATTTCATGCATGAAAAATTATCCAATAAATTATCATTATAATTTAATCGATATTATGTTCAAAGACATGTGTCGATTTTGTTGATGATGGGACATTGTTTTCAAAAAAACAATAGTTTAAGATCATGAATAAATGAAATATATTTCTTAAAGAATTTAATGAATCCCATGAAAAATAATCATTATATTTATCTTTAATAATATGTGTGGAAATTGTTTTTCATTATTTTTAGGGAATTTTAATATAATTTGATAGGATGTTTTTTGATTGAGTACACATAGATACAAGTGTATCCACTATTGTGGTGGAACTAGGATCAACCACATCATAGGATGTATCAGAATAGGTTAGAACCACCATGGGAAGGAGTGTGTTGTCACTTTCATGCATAAGAAAAAATAAGTGTGTTCATAATGCTTCTAAGGAAACCATTTGGGGTGAAATGGTTTCATGAGATACACTATCATGTTTTTTTAGGAGAGGACTCAAAGATGAACCCATGAGGAAAATATCTAAGTGGTATTCATTATATAACAATGATCACCTAAAGAGATATCCACAGTGGGATGAATGTGGAGTGAAGCACATCTCATTCAGTTATGAAATTCACACACATAAGATGAGTGGTTGGATCTTATGCAAGACACCATCCAGATCTACCTCAAAAATCATCTTACCCTTTATTAACACTCTATAATTATTTAACATTTCAATGTCTAATATTTTAATAGGTTACATCATGTAAATAAAACCAAAGCATTTACACATTTACAAATGATACATTGAAATCATGAGATCCAAGTGAGTCTGATGTGCACGTTGCATAGGATGGGAATTCCTCATCTAGAAATTAACAGATGTACCCAACATTAATGTATCCTGTAATGAATTTAACACCTAAACTAATATCATCATAGTTATTTCCATTATATTATCAATATAATTTGATACAAATGATATATCACTTTCTTTTATATACATCAAATTAAAAAATGAAGAGCTTCATATACAAAGATCCAAATTTGATGATCCATTACATTCGATATTTTTGAACATGATATTAATAATATGAGTCATGAATATCATTGGTTTAATTAAGGATACCATGTGATGATTCTTACATTTAAATGAGGATAAAATGCATGGTATTTTATATTGATTTAAGAGGTGATTAGTCACTTTGGATGATATATAAATATAAAATAATGAAGGAAACTCCAATCCATTATACATTTAAAACATTGGAAACAAAACTAGAATAATTATTTATCGGATAAAACTTAAATTGATCAATATTTCTTGGTTTATGAAATACATATCACCTGAGAAAAATGGGATTTCAAGATGAGTTCAGAAAGAAATTAAATATTATAGAGAAATGGGTATTTAAATGGGGAATGATATGTGTGTTATTTTTAATAACATTTAAATGAAAAAATAATAGATATATAATTTTATCAATAATTTTTGGATAAATTCATTTGTCCTGATCAGATTTAATGGGGCACGAGAAGAAACTCCTCCAGACTACCTCTAATATCTCAGTGGTTGTTGACTAGTGCCATGTATGAATATCACAATTATGGGTGGATATTTCCTAATGAAATTATATACTCAAACCCACCATCACTTAGAATAAAAAGTGTAGAGATATAAAATGATGGAAATGGAAATAAAAGAATACAACTATGCCAAACTAGAGTACAATACTTGTACCGAATGTTTAAAAAGTAAAAAATATACCAAAAATAATGTAATAATATTAATGTTTTTTATAAGTTGGGGATCACTGTGAAATAAATCTACTAGAAATATCCTTATCACAACTCCTATAACCACCTCAGTCAGTCTAGCTCACTAAGCTCTACCTACTTCGTGTTATCTTAGGACATTTTCCAAATGCCTATAGTGCGCAAATAAAAAATTCATGTGGGAAAATCCCATGTAGGGTGAGGATAATAATAATCTCTAGGATCATTAAAAACCCTAATTAAATGGGGTAAACTAAAATGAAACTGTCCCCTCAACCTAACAATAGGGAACCCCAAATGGGGGAGAAATTGTATCTCAAACAATCCCCGGTTATACATGACTGACCATATTTTCCATGAAGGTATTCATTATTTCCAAAAAACAATTATCACATTAGATGTTAAACATGCATTCTCTTATATATATTACTGTTTTCACTTCATCTTTATTCAGAAGGAAATTTTGTTTCCCTTTTTAACTTGTTCGCTTCTTCAGAACTTATTTTTAAATTTATAAAATGTATTTCTTTCAACTTAATAACCATTTTGTATCATTCAATCAATTTTTACTCAAAATTTACATTATTTATTTTTAATGATCCATTATTTAGAATATCCTATAACAATATAGTTTCAAATGCCTTTATATCCCTTTGTGAATTATTTTCAATGAGGATTCTATCATTGTATTTATAAAATAGTTATGGAAACATAATGAAATCTCATTTCTTTTATTATCATCCATTTTCCCCTATATATCTAAAATATTCATTATCTATGGAGTTATTTTTCATGTATCACCCTCTAAATGATTTGAATATAGGATTATTTTTGGTTTACTGAATTTTTAGGTACCATGTCATCTAATTTATTGTCACTAATTATGTGATACATCATGTTATCTAATCTATTTCATAACATAGGGATAATCAATATATATTTTATAATTTATTTCATGTTATAATTATATATATATATATAAATATTAATTCTCTGATAATTATTCATGTAATGTTATATCCCTTCGATTTATTCAGTAATGTTTTATATATCATGTGACAACTCTGTGACACAAATGGTAAGCCCAATATACTATGTTATGAGACAAACTAGTTTTCCCAAGCAATTAAATTATGGGATATATATGGTTATACTTATACAATATTATATGAATGTATTAATGGATAACCATGGAATATGTTATTTTATTTTATGCTTATAATCATACTAAAATCCAATGTAATATCTCTAGGGATCATGATTACTGTCTTATGATTTCATATTATTATTTCATGGTCCATGTTATTATTCAGGAGGAATTATTCATTATTTTATATTCCTATAATATGATATATGATTATTTATAATCTCTTTTTATATCATCTAATGATTTCAAAAATTATTCCTTTAATTATGTTTATATTTCTATCATGTTTTTTCTTCAATGATAAATTTTATTTTGACTCCTTGATATGATTTTCCCCTTACCAAGCATTTGAGCTCACCCTGATTCATTGATTTCATTTTCACTAGGATATAAATAAAATTTATGTAAATAATATGTCTATAAGGTAATCATGTATGAATAATATTGCGATTAAATATATAGTATATCATGATATAAATTTTTATGTATCCAATTTCTAAATACACCGACCCCTTATGTTATGGTAGTGTGTTTTATTTTGTCATACATAATGTAAAAATATATTAAAAGATATAAATTATTAAATTTTCATTGATGTGTAAAATAATTGGGTATAAGATCGGGGGTTCCAAAATTAATATTATTATTTAACAAATAATATAATGAAAAAATATAATGAAATGATGGTTGAATCTAATGTTTCATGGTTTTAAATAAAGGTATTCATTATTTAGACACATTAGTGTTGTTTTTGTAATTCATATGATTCTTTATTTGAAGTAAATTAAGTGATAATTATTTTATAATCATCTTAACCTATTTGGTATTACAATATGGATATTGTTAGGAGGAATATATTTAATAACTTATGTGACTTACAATGTGATAATTTATTCCAAAAATAACATAATAGGATGAGAGATTATGGGAAAACATTAATGGATATTCTCTCTCAATTTATAATTAATATCATAAACCATATTAAGCTCTCTAGTATACCAAATAAGTAAATTATATATATTAATTCCATCATGTGAAAAAGACCTATATCCATTGGTGGAATCATCTATCCTACTTATGTATTAACATTATATCAATAAAATTATAATTCATTGAATTTTTTTTGAAAAGGTAGTTATATATGTTCATCATTTGGATGGTTAATTAGACAAATAGTTTACTTTCATCATGAAAAAGTCATATAGGATGAAATTTACATTAAGTAATATAACTAGTTTAAGGAAAATATTTTTACACAAATAATTACCTTGAACACTTTGCTTCATGATAGAGCCAAATTTCCTTTATATTTTGAAAATTTAGTATGAATCAATTGGTTCCAATAATTCTAAAATAATAAGTATTATAAGGTTTACTTGAATTTAATCAATGTTCTTGAAGGAATTTGATCTCTTCATTACCAGATTAAAATCATGTTTCATAAAGGATTTAATTATAACAGATACTGATATCCATAATGGAATTGTTCAATATAATCATATAGTGGAAATGAAAATATTAAAATCTCAATACACTCATGGATTTGGAGATAAGATGTAAGTACCAGAACCCAGTTTCCCAGAGCCAGTTCCATATTTGATTAAATTTTCATATAAGCAAGGAATATGCATCCTGAAGAACTAAGTAGTTTAGTATTATTGGAAACAAGATACAAACATAAGTTCAAAATTACAACTTCAAAAGAAATACTACAGATAAACTCCTAAGACAACATGCTAAACTCCTATGTTATTTCATAATTTCATTCATAATATGCTTCTTCATGTCATAATAAAATGAATCATATGAAAGGGGTTAGATAAAATGCTCAGTAAGAGTAAGAAATACAACATATGATCACATAAACAATAGACATAGTGAAAAATTGGAAACATATGCCTTTAAAAAATAAACATGAACATAATATGGCACAAATATGAGTTGAGTAAATATTTCCATAAGATAAAGAAATCATGGGTATTATACTAGTCAAAAAACCACATGAACCATTAATTTTATTTTCATATTAGGGGCTGAATAATGTGGGGATACATATCCATAACATCAAGGGATTTTTCAAAGACCATAAATAATCATTTTGTCAAGGACTTCTTCTAATACCGTAGTAAGTCTCATTAGACCTACTGATGCACCGGGGGGATATACGGGCCCCACACAAAAATTTCTATGTCCAATGAATTCCTCATATGAATAGGGATAAATAAAAATAACCTATAAATTCATATTGAAATTAATATTTTAAATGTAAATAACTTTCCTTGAACATTAATCATAAACACTAACCACTCAGAGTAAACAGATGAATGGTTTTATGATAGCACACACACAACCAAAAAAAAAATCCAAAACCAATAAATTAAATATGGTAGATGATAACATGATATATTAATCTCAATAATTTATAATAATAAATATGAGAGTTTAAATTGATGAATATACCCACATAAAATATTCAAGTAATTCTTGAGATAAATACCCATTTACTTTGAAAAGAAGAGTTATTTTTAGAAAAATATTTGTATAAAACCAGAAGTGAAGTAAATTATTATTTTCATAATAAAATGAGTGATTATTTAATGATAATGGTATCCAAAAACAGATTATTGAGTGCCCATGAAAATATATAAGAATGTTAGAAATTCCCTTTTATCAGGCTTGTATTTTGGAAGCAGTTTTGAAAGATTCTTTTAAAATGTGTAACTATCCATAAAATAGGGAAGGATTATGGTTGGGGTACATATATATAATACTCAAACATAATTTATGAGGTGTAAATAACAATATATAAGAAGTTAATTGAGTTAATTATACAATGAATATAACCCGAATGAAAAATGGATGTTCTAGTGGAAAACCCTTACCTTATGTCCCAATGTCTTCCCCTATTGAACATAAGTTCCATGAATATGAAATCATACTCATTAATAACATAACTAATAACCTATTAGACAAGTATTTAATTTATCATAATTATTTTTACTACATTTATGTCCTTATTGATAAGCCATAATATCGAATTTCGTCGTTGTGGAGTGTTCATTTTCATTATTTTCATAATCGGTTCACTGGTTTTTATGTAATGGAGTTCATGTGTAATAGATGTAAATCAAAATAATTCAAATTAAATATTATTTATGAACATCAAGAATTGTTAATGGCTATTTTTATCAATTTATTTCATGGAATGAGGATGAATCAATAGATGAAAACCAGTTCAATTATTTTGTAGTATTTGGATTATTAAGAACTAGTTTTGTCATAAAATTTATTAAGTTGTTAATATACTGGTTCATGAATATTAAATAGGTTATAAAACATATATTATTCTCCAGTCCCATCATCAAAATGGTTTTAGGAATATTAACAAATTCTAAATTGAATAATGAAACATTTTCACCCACAAAGGTTATAAATTTGAACCTCATGGACGATGATATCGTTTAAAAAAATAAAAGGGATGGAGTAATAATATTAAATATTTTTCATACATTCACATGATATAATTATTTTATATAATTGATACTGGAGTTATAATGGTCATTTAGATAGAGGAGGTGCAGATATGATGAAAAAAGAATATAAATGGAAATAAAACTAATTGAAAAGGAATGGTGCTTTACCTATTAAAATAACCTCCTTGAGGACTTCCTAAATGGAAGGGGTTTTGGTATTTTGGAAAGACCAGGTTCTTAATGGACGTGGGGAGTGACTAGGGAAGGGTAATTTTGCAGAGAATTGAGGATATTCAAAGCTAAGATGATAGAGGAGAAGAGGGAGTGAAGGCGGTGGGGGTTTATAATGGAGGAGAGGGGTAAATTTTGAATATTTTATTCATTATTTTATTATTTCCAACCAGACAACCAATATTGTTGTTTCATGTGACCCCTAATAGTAATAAGTACGTGTGATATCCATCTATGTGGCCTTACATCACTTATGATGTCATAAATAGTGTATTTAAATGATAATTTGAATATACTGTATTTTACAGTATTTAACTATTTATAAAAAATTCAAGAATTTTAGAAAAAATCCAAATACATTACCCCTACAATTTTCAATGTGTATATTTAAAAAATGAACTCCATTTACTAAAAAAATTTCCTAAATATTATTAATTTAGTTTTTATATAAAATCATTGTTATTTCAGAAAATTATAATTTTAAAGGTATAATTAGTATTAAATAAAATTGAAAAAATAATTAAGATCTCATTATCATATTACCTTAAGAAAATAAAATAGTATCACTATTTACTATTAATAAGGGTCATATTACTATTTAGAATGGTTTGTGACTATTCACCAATAAATCGTGTTTTTTCTATTAGACTTTAAATGACTTACTGATCACAACTGTAGATGACTGTTTTCCAAAATTCAAAATATAGTAGAGGAAAATTTGTGTTTAGTGGAAAGATTATAAAATTCTTTTAACATTTATTTTCAAAACCATGGGATGTAACATTATCTCATCCTTATAAAATTCCTTCCTCAAAATTAATTTTTTTTTTACCTAAAATGATTTGGGAATATCTTCAACATATGCTCTATAGGATCCCATGTTTCTTCAACCATCTTATGATTCCTCCAATGAACATTTACAAAATAAGTTGTCTGATTTATCAATACATGTTATCTTTTATCAATATTCTTGATAGGCTCTTCACAATAAGATAGATCAATCCCAATTTACATTTCTTCATAGGTGAGTACAATGGTGTGGTTCGGGATGTATTTCATTATCATTGACATGTGGAACACATTTTGAACTTTGGAGAGACTTGGTGGCATTTCCAAATGGTAAGATACAACTCCAATTTGGTCTAGAATTCCAATATGTCCGATGTGCCTAAGAAATAATTTCAACCTCTTGCTGAATAATATATTACCCTTCTATAGAGATACCTTTAAGAAATAATTATCCCTTCTTGAAATTAAAAATACTTCCTTCAATTATCAGTATAGCTATTTTTTCTTAATTTGAGCTGTTTTGATATGGGTTTGGATAATTTTCACCTTTTCCTTTGTTTCCTCAACATGTTTAGGGACAATGAGCTTAATTTCACCAAAATCATCCCAGAAAGTTGGTGTTCGACAACACATTCCATATAATTATTCATAGGGTTCCATTTGAATACTTCAATGGAAGCCATTATTATAGAAAAATTGTACAAGAGGTATATTCTAATCCCATATACCTGGAATTTCATGTCAACTAGACCTCAACCTATCTTCTAATGTTTTAATAGTCTATTCTAATTTTCTATCATTTTTTGGGCAGTAGGTAGTACTCAAACCATGATCAGTTTCTAGGGCCTTCTAGAGTCATTTCCATAATTTTGATGTAAAATGGGGATTTTGATGAGAAACAATTTATAAGGGTACACCATGAAGGAATAAAACTACATTAATATATTGTCTTGATAAACCTTTAGGTGGTATATATTCTATTATAGATTGAAAAAGTGTAGATTTTGTAAGATGATCAATAATGACCCATATAGAATCATTCTTTCTTGGAGTTTATTGGTAGCCCCATGGAAATGTCAATCGTAATATCATCCCATTTCCACATTGAAATAGGAAGGGTTTTCATTGCTCCTCCATGATGTTGTCTTCCAGCTTGTACCTATTGACAAACAAAACATCATGACACATAATAAGAAATATCCCCCTTCATGTTTTCCCACCAAGAAACTATCTTTATATCTCTATACATCATTGTTATACTAGGGTGTATAGAGAAATTAGAGCTATTAACATCCTCCAATAGTTCCCTCTTTAGCTCCGGAATAGCGGGAACATAAAGCCTCTTTCTGAATTTCAAAATGCCACTATAATATAAGAAGTCAGACAACATCCCCTCATTTATAGCTATAATTTTCTTTTGAAACTCTCCATCATCATCCTGAGACCATTTAATCCTTTCCAGTAAAGAAGGATTGGAATCCATTTGAAAAAATAGTGATGTGTTACCTTCCGTGATAATTCCCATATCATTCTTTACTAGATCCATGAATATAGGATCCCTTTAAACTCCTATATTGTTCAAAATTCCTTGGCCTTTTCTACTCAGAGCATTTTCTACCTTATTTACCATCCCTGGATTGTAGTGTATTGGGCAATCATAATCATTGATAGCCCAATAAATCTCCTTAAATTATCTTGAGTAATTTCGGTGAGAATATATATTTTAAACTCTTATGATCTATATATTTCTCACATTTTTAGACATAGAGGTAATGTATCCAATTATTCATAGAAAATATTACTGCTTCTATCTCAAGATCATAAGTTGGATAGTTTTGTTCCTTAATTTTTAGCTTCCTAGATGCATAGGCAATCACACGATCATTCCCCATAAGGACACAACCAAGTCATTTCTTTGACGCATCACTATAGATAATAAAACACATCATTCTCTGATAGTAGGGTTTGGATTGGAGCATTCACTAATGTCCTCTTCAATTATTCAAAACATTCTTCACATTCCTTTGTACATATTAACTAAAACCATTTTCATGTGACCTTGGTCATTGTGTTGGATAAATGGGAGAGGTTCTAAACGAAACGCCGATAATAACCTGCTAAACAAATATAACTACATAAAACAATTATGTTAATTAGAGTAGGCCATTCTTTCAAAACATTTGTATTCACAGGATAAATAGATATTGCATCCTTTGAGACATTTTGAACCCCCAAGAAAACTGATTGGAGAACAAATTGAACTTGTTAATCATCCCATATAATTCATTTTTTTCTCAGAGTCCTCAAAATAGTGTGCAAGTGATTTTCAGGATCATCATCGCTTTTAGATTATACCCGGATATCATTAATAAATACCATAAAAAACACATCACGATATTTCATGAAGCCTCTATTCACCAGATCCATGAAAAGAGAATCTGCATTTATTAGGACAAAATGCATTATTGTAAACTCAAAATGCTCGTACCTGGTTCAAAATGAAGTTTTAGGATTGTCTTCCTTCCTCACAAGAAACTAATGATATCCAGATCGGGGATCAATCTTTGAAAAATATTGATCTATAGGAAGTTGATCGATTAAATCATCAATGTGAGGTAGGGGATACTTGATCCTTAATGTTATATCATTGATCTCCCTATAGTAAAATCATATCCTCATAGATACATCATTATTATTAATAAAAAGAATAGGTTCTCCCCATAGAGAAACGCTAGGGTGAATAAATTCTTTATCACTCAATTACTCTAGTTTTTTCTTTTATTCCACTAACTCTACAACAGACATTATTTAAGGGTTCCTTGTACAATATGTTCGTCCTTTATCTGTACATTCTTCTCCTCACCTATAGTTATTTCATTCAATTATTCTCCATTAATTGAATTCAGTTGATCTATTGGCGGTGGATCTAGATGAGAACCATATGGTGATGTTTCTTCTCTAAAGATATGGGATTCCACACCATTTTCAACATTAGTAAATTCCTTCTCCTTGAAATATATCATCACATCATAATTTCACAACTAATTTATAAATAGAATTTTATCAAATTCAGTCATTGGAATAATGAAAAGGTCTACAAATAAAGGGGTTTTATGTTTAATGAGGGGGACTAATTGACACTCCTTGTTACAATGATACATCCAAACGGGGTTTTGACTGATAACTAATTTATTAAATCAAATTGGACATATCTTATTTTTGTGGAAAAGTATGAAGATATAAATGAATGTGATGATACATAATCCAATAAATCATTGCCTATGTTTGATGAAATAATCAATGTAACTACCTCCACATAGTTTGGAACTTCAACCTCTACAGTTGTGACATAATAAGCTAGGCCTTTCTCCCATGGACTTCTTTGGTGAACATTTCCCTGACTCTTAGGACATTCAGGTTAATAATTTCCCATCTCCCTATAATTGAAGAATTGAAAATTGGTAGCTTCTTGTATCCCCATACAATCACCAGTTTGGTGGCCTTTTTCTCCACACTTGTAACAGAATCATATTCCCTTAATTCATGTTCTATGGCGTTTCTACCCACAATTAATATAGGATGGAAATTTAACTCTTCCCTTCTTCCCCATTTACATATTTCATTTTCTAGAGTTTTCAACGACCATCTTCTATTCATGTTTTCCATTAAATTCATATGACTTAGAATATTAATTTTCGTTCTTGATATCACTTGACACTATATATACATATGATGAGAAAAATTGAGAAACTATAGCCCTTCGGAGGAATTATTTTCAACCATTAATGAATCGATCAATTGTTCTACTTCGATTATGTTTGTAGTCTGCACCAAGCCTGGCTAGACTTGTAAAGTTGGATTCAATCTTGGAAACATTTTCATCCTCATTTTTCTTTAAATTCAATAATTTTCTCTCCATATCTTCTCTCTTTTCAGGAGTGAAATATTTTTCTAATAATATTTCCTTAAAATTACTCCATTCCATATCTGAAATTTCTTTCTCCTCCTTTATGTTTTGGATTAACAACCACCACTAATCCACATCTCCTGATAGAAAATAAACTTCCATGACAACCTTATCTCTTTTTTTACATCCAAAAATATGGAATATCTTCTCTAGGGAACTTATCCACTATTATTCTAAAAATGGGTTTGTAGTCCCGTTGAATGATGGAGGTTATTGTGGCATAAATTGATATAGTATAGCTCCTCCACATATTGGATCCGTTTGCTCCATACAGGTATGGTTATTATTAATAACATGTGTATGTTGACCTAGTATAGTAAAAAGTTTCTCAAAACTAGTCACAACACTAGAGCCAACATCGTTATCTTTCATCAGTGAGAAATCTATATAGGGGAGACATGCATTCATGCGGTTTCCATTCCTACAACTAGGAACCATTTCTAAATAATGGAATACACTATATTAGGGTATAAATCATAATTTATAGTCTCAATGTAGATAAATACATAACATAAATCTAAATTCTATGCAAATCTAATCTCATTATAAAAAACATGGTATCTTAGAGGAAAATTATACATATAAATCCATCATAATTGATTGTAAAGAAAATTTGAATTATCCTAAGCATATCCCCTGTGAGTGTCAATACCAAGAGTGTAGCAAGACCCATTGTCATGTACCATGACACCCCTGGTCATGCCCAAAACTCCTTGTCAGAGGTTTCACTCCTAGGTACATATGTGCCAAAGCCTCCTCTACCTATTTGTATCCAAACAAGATTGTATTCTCTAGAAGGATCCATATAATCTATTACTTACCAAAATATGAAGATATTCTTGCATGTTTATCCTCAAATACTACCTTAGGGATTTTATTCCTAATCTAAATTTTCTAATCTAGTTTCCATGTTTTATTCTAAACATTATCTGATACAAACTGCATAGCCCTGAACCTAGTTTCCCTAAGACGATGCCCAATTTGATTACATTGGCATTGAAACAAGGTATATGAATCCTGAAGGACAAAGTAGTTTTGTATTATTGGAATCATGATACATACATAAGTTCAACATTACAACTTGAAAATAAATAAATCATATAAATAACTTAGATAACATACATAACTACAAAGTTATTTTAGCATGTAATTCAAAATAAACTTATTCATGTCTTGAGAAAATGAAACATAAAAAATGGGTGAGATCAATTTCTCTTTAAGAGTAAGAAAAATGGTAGATTATCAAAAAATCATTATACATGTTGAATAATTGAAAACACATTCCCTTAAAAAATAAACATTAGAATAATATGGATGAAATATGAGCTGAGTAAATATTACCATAATATAACATAATAATGGGTATTCTTATAGTAAAATAACCAAATGAACCATCAATAATATTTTCATAATTTCCTGAATTCATAATTCCGGAAAAGATAACCATGACATAAAGGCCTCATGCCATGACCGCAAATAATTATTTTGTCAATGCCTTCTATCAATACCGTAGTTAGTCTCATGAAAACTACTAATGCACTAATGGGATATAGAGGGCCCCACACAACACATTCAATATCCAATGCATTCCTCTTATTAATGTAGACAAATACAAACTAAATATACATTCATATTTAAACTAATATATGTAATATATATAACGTTTCCTGAACATTAAGCACAAACACTAACCATTCAGAGTAAATTGAGGAATCGTTTTAAGATAGCACATCCAAAACCAAAATAATCATAAACCAATAAATTAAATATAGTAGATGAAACCATGAAATATTAATCCCAATAATATATAATAATCATCAAGAGTGTATAAATATATGATGATAATCGCATAAAATCATTGAATAATTTTTGAGATAAATACACTTTTACAATGAAAAGAAGACTTATTTTGGAAAAATATTTTTATAATACCAAAAGTGAATTAATCTATAATTTTATAAAGATAATGGTTTCCAAATATATATTATATATTTCCAATTAAAATAGATAATAATTTGAGAAATTCCCTTGAATCGTTCTTGTATTTTGGAAGTAGTTTTGAAAGTTTATTTTAAAACGTGTAGATATAAATTAAATAGGGAAGGATTATGGTTACTGTAAATTTATAGAATACTGACACATAATTTATTATGAGTATATAATGGTATATAAAAATTTCATTGAGGTAATTAGACAATGAATGTAACCCGAATTAAAATGGATGTTCGGGAAGAGAACCCTTACCTTATGTCCAAATATATTCCCCTCTTGAACTAATGATCATTGAATATGAAATTATAATAATTAATAAAATAATTAAAAACCTATTATACATGTATTTAGTTATTCATAGTTTTGTTTATTCCAATTTGGTTCTTATTGAAAATTCATAATATCGAATTTTTTCATTCCAAAGTGTTTTTTTCTTGATTTTCATAACTGGTTCACCTATTTTTAAGTAATGGAGTTCTTGTGGAATGATTGTAAATATATAGTACTAAAATTACATATTATTTATATAAATCTAGAATTGTTAATGTTATGTTAAATCATTTTGTTACATGTAATAAGGATGAATTATTTGATGTCAACCACTTTGATTATTTGGTGGTATTTGGATTATTACGAACTAGTTTTTCATTAAAATTAATAATATTATCATATAATGTTTGATGTATATGAATTAAGTTATAATTAATATATTATACTCTGGATGAACCATAAAAATGGTTTCATGCTGACTAACGAAGGTTAAATTGATGAACGAATCATCGTTTTCCACAAAGGTTATAAATTGGAACATCATGGATGTTGATTTTATTTATAAAAATAAAAGGGAGGGAGTAAGAATATTGATGATGGTTCATCCATTAACATGATATAATTCATGTATATAGATTATAATAGTGTTATCATGGTAATTTGGATAGATTTGGTGAGGATATGATAACAAATGAAGATAAATTGAAATGAAACTAAAAGAAAATGAAGGGTGCTTTACCTCTTGAAATAACCTCCTTGCGGGCCTCCTTAAGGGAAAGGGTTTTGGACTTTGGGCAATACCAGGAGCTTATTTTATGCGGGTAGTGACTAGGTATGGGTAATTGAGAAGATCATTTTGTATCTTCAAGGCTTAGATGAGTGAATAGAAGAGGGAGTGAGGGGGGGGGGGGGGGGTTATAGTGGGAGAGAGTGGTAAATTTTGAATATTGTATTCATTATTCAATTGTTTCCATCAAGAAAATAATTAGTGTTATTTAATGTGACCTATAATAGTAATAAGATCATTTGAGTTCTAACCATATGGAATTACAACACTTATGTTTTCATAAATAGTTTATTTAACTGATAATTTGAATATATAGTATTTTACCATATTTCACTATTCCTCAAAATTCAAGAATTCAAAAAATTCCAAAAAATTCAACCCAGCCATTTTTCGACGTGAAGAGATAATAAATGAACTCCATTTTTGAAATATATTTTTCAAAATATTATTACTTTTTTTTTTTCATGTAAAATCATATTTAATTTGGAAAAAACAATTTTATAATAATAATTAGTATTATATCAGATTGAGAAATTAATTAACATCTCATTATATTATTACCTTAAAAAATAAAATAATATCATTATTTACTATTCATAAGGGTCATGTTACAATTCATATTACTATTCATAATGGTAAGTTACTATTCACCAAGAAATCAAGTTATTTTTAACAGACTTCAAATGACTTACTGATCACAACTCTAGATGACCGTTTTTTGAAATTCAAAACATATTAGAGGAAAATTTGTGTTTAGTGGATTGTTTATAAAATTCATTCAACTTTTATTTTTCAAACCTTGGGGTTTCACATACAAAATAGAAAATGGGTTTTCATAAAAGTTTAATTATAAATTTTTTTAACGAATAAAAAAAATCAATGGTATATATACTGAATGAATAGTAAGAATAAATGAAGGAAATTTCGCCAATATAATAGGGATATTTTATATAATAATATACCAAAAAGAATATGATTATTCATGTGATATGCAGAGGTTGATGAATATTAGAGACAAGTAGACGGATCTACATAATGGAATAGTAAGATCATATCATTTCAAATAAAACTATATTTTTGCATAATATATATTAATGAACCAATACAAAGGATAACAAGGTCAATTGATTTCTATAAAAACTAAAAAAATGGGACTAAAGATGGGATTATACATTCAATACCACTATTTTGATTCATTAATGATGTGTGGTGAATGGTACAATTATTATCCACTAAAGAAATATGAATCTCATATTTAGTTATAATTATTTTCATTCATCCCAATCATTTAGGTTTACGACAATTAATTATTCACCACCTTAAATAATTTATATAATGTTATTGATGAACAAACTTAATGATGTGATTATTTTATCGCTTTTTTAATATAACAACAAATGAATATTCTATATATATATATATTATATTTAAGACCCAACTTGGTCAATACCTTTCTTTAAATGAACTCTAAAACAATATATACGGTAAAATAATTTATAAAAATTAAAATAAAGTCATTAAACGTTAGGTTATATATAGAGAAATAAAATAATGATACATATATAAATGTACTTATAAATACTAATGCATTGTTAAAAATAAATTACGGTAAATGAATAACAAATGGAATAATTTTAGTCCTAAAAATATATTTTGTAATATCCTGACCCCAGTTTCCCAGAACCAGTGACTTATTTGATTTCGTTGGAATACATACAAGGAATACGAATCCCAAAAGACCGAGTAGTTTAGTATTATTGGAAACAGGTTACATACATAAGTTTGACATTAGAACATGAAGGGAAACAAAACACTATTTTAATCCACTAGAAATATCATGTCTCCTAGATTATGCTTGAAAGTCATCCATAAATTACTTCTTCATGTCCTGAGAAAATGAAACATAAGAAAGGGGTGAGCTCAAACACTCAGTAAGAGTAAACAATACAACGGAAGATAATATAAACATTAGACATGGTGAATAATTGATAACACATGCCTTTAATAATAAACATGAAACATATTATGGTAGGAATATTATCTAAATAAATAAATCCATAATTAAACATAATCATGGGTATTATACTAGTCAAATAACCACATGAACTTCTAATACTAGCATCATAATGAGGGAAGTGCATATGCCGAACATCATAACCATACCGTCCAAGCCTGGTGCTAGGACCATAAAATAATTATTTTGTCATGGTCTCATGCCAAGACCCTAGTTTGTCTCATGAGACCTACCGATGCATCGAGGGGCTATAGAAGGCCCCACCCATCACATAATAAGTCCAATTAAATCCTCATATGATCATGTATCAACATAAACAACATATACATTCATATTGAAACTATCATATGAAATGTAACTAACTTTTAACATAAAACACTAACTATTCGGAAAAATATGGAGAATGGTTTTAGGATAGATCATCCACAATAGAGTTAGTCATAAACCATTAAATAAAATATGGTAGTTGACTTCATAAATTATTAAACCCAATAATACCATGGAATCAACAAGAGCATTGAGTCAAATGAAAATACTCTTATAAAATCATTAAGCAATTTTGAGACAAATACTCTTTTATTTTGAAAAGAAGAGTTCTTTTGGAAAATATTTGTTTAAAAACATAAGTGAAGTAATATAGTATTTTCATAATAAATTTATTATTTTTAGAAAGATAATGGTTTCCAAAAATATATTATAGAGTGCCTTTGTAAATAGATATGAATTGGAGAAATTCTCTGGAATCGGGATTGTATTTTGGAAACAATTTTGAATGTTCCTTTTAAAACGTGTAACTATCCATAAAAAAGGAAGTTTTATTGTTTGTAAACATATATATGATACTAAAAAATAATATATGATGAGTATATAACAATACATAATAATTTCATTGAGATAATTAGACAATGAAAGTAACCCGAATGAAAATGGAAGTTCGGGTGAAAAACGCTTACCTTAACTCCAAACGTGTTCTGCTCTTGTACGTAACATCCTGGAATATGTATTTATACTTGTTAATAAAATATTTCAGGACCCATTATACATGTATTTATTTTACCATAATTCTTGTTAGTTCATTTTTGTCTTTATTGATAAGTTATTGTATTGAATTTCGTCATTCAGGAGTGTTCGTTTCCTTTATTTTCATATTCAGTTCACTTGTTTTTAAGTAATGAAGTTCATGTGAAATGGTTATAAATCTCCAGAAATGAAATTAAACATTATTTATGAACATAAAAAATTTATAATGTTTTTTTATTTCATTTTGTTACATGGAATGAGATTGAATCATTAGATGACAACCACTTCAATTATTTGGCGGTAATTGGATTATTATGAACTAGTTTTGTCATAAAACTTATTTATATGTACATATTCTGGTTCCTTAATATTTATTAGGTTATAATAAATATATTATAGTCTTTTTCAACCATAAATATGGTTTCATGACTAGTAATAAAGAAGAAATTGAAGAACAAAACTTCGTCGTCCACGAAGGCTATCAATTGGAACCTCATGGATGTTGATTTCGTTTATAAAAATAAAATGGAGGGAGTAAAAATATTTATGATGGTTCATACATTAACATGATATAATTCAAGTATATATATGTTACCAGAGATATCATGGTCATTTTGATAGAGGAGGTGAGGAGAGAAAAAGAATCGAGATGATCTTGAAAATAAGAGAAAATGTGAGAGATCCTTTATGAAAATTCGGCATCCTAACGACATCGCTTAATATTTCATAAAATGAAATGATGAGATAAAAATGGTACCTCATCATATTGAAATAAAAAGGATAGTAAGTAGAATACCTAAAATCAAACCCCAACATATTATAATATAAATTCAAAGAGATAACATAAAAGAAGTGTCGACTTAAAGAAGAGAATGAAGAATTACCATACCTTGTAGAATAACTACTAGATCTTGAATGTTGGAACCTTGGGGGCTTAAGGACACCTTGGGAGGAATCTTGGAGAGGTAAAACCAACATAAATTCTAGGAAGAGGGATTTGGAATGAAAGAAAACGAATGGATGAGTGGGTATTTATAGAAAAAGAGAGGTAATTTTTTAATAATTTCAAAGGGACGCCTCATTAGTGGTTTTTTCCAAACCATGGGCTTGACCGTGGTATATTCCCATGGTTTAATCCAATTGGGACACCTCATGTCATAAGTTACTATACAAAAGTCGACCAACCTTTTATTTTAATTATTATGTCATTATGATGTCATTAAAATACTGAATACTCAAAACTTTATTTTTCTGTATTCACAAAAAATTCATGTATTTAAGAAAAATCCCAAAAATTCACCCCTACCATTTTTTGACGTGTAGAATTAAAAAGTGAAATCCATTTTTCAAAAATAATTTTCTAAATATTATAAATTTAATTTTTAATTAAGGTCACAGTTAATTCGAAAAATAACAATCTTGAAGTGCAATTAGTTTTATGTGACATTGGAAAATTAATTAAGATACCATTATCCTATTACCTTAAGAAAATAAAATAATAATTTATTTACTATTCACGAGGTCATATTACTATTCATATTACTATTCATAAGGGTATGTTACTATTCACCAAAAATCAAGTTTGTTCTATCAGACTCCAAATGACTTACTGAACACAACTCTAAATAACCATTTCTTGAAATTCAAAACATAGAAGAGGATAGATTATAAAATTGCATTCTATATTTATTTTCCAAACCTTGGGGTGTTACATTCTCCCATCCATACAAAAATTTCGTCCTCAAAATTCACAGAATATTACCTAAAATGATTCGGGTATGTCTTTAACATAAGCTCCTTAGGCTCCCATGTTGATTCCTCCATATTATGGTTCCTCCATAGAACCTTTAACAGTCGAGTCATCTGATTTCTCATTACTTGTTCTCTAGTATCATGAATCTTGATAGGATCTTCATAGTAAGATAGATCGTTCTCAAGCTCCACTTCTTCACAAGTGAGTACATGTGTTGGGCATGGTATGTACTTTCTTAACATTGACAAGTGGATCACATTGTGAACTTTGGAGAGACTTGGCGGCATTGCCAAACGGTAAGCTATGTCTCCAATTCATTCCAGAATTTCAAAAGGTCTGATGTACCTAGGACATAACTTTCCCTTCTTACCGAATCATATAATACCTTTCCATGGAGATACCTTTACGAAAACGTGATATCCTTCCTGAAACTCCAAATCCTTCATTCAGTTGTCTGTATATCTCTTTTTCCTACTTTAAGCTATTTTGATATGGTTCTTGATAATCTTCACCTTCTATATTGTTTCTTCAACATGTTTTGGGCCCACGAGCTTTCTTCCACCAACATCATCCTAGCAAGTTTGTGTACGGAATCTCCTCCTATATAATGCTTCGTAGGGTGCCATATGAATACTTGAATGGAAGCTATTGTTGTAGGAAAATTATACGAGAGGTAAATACTAATCCCACATGCTTTGAAAATCAAGTGAACAAGATATCAACATGTCTTCCAATGTTTTAATAGTCCGTTCTGATTTCCCATCATTTTGTGGGTGGTAGGCAGTGCTCAAATGAAGATCAGAAACAATCGATAGGGGTATTCCATAATGTCTCACAACTTCATTAATATATAGTCTTTCTAGACGTTCAAGTGGTAGATCTTCTCTTATAGTAAGAAAATGTGCTGACATGGTAAGACGATCAACAATGACTCATATTTCATCGTTCCTTCTTGGAGTCTTTGGTAGTCCCATGAAAAATTCCATCGTGATATTATGCCATTTACACTCAGGTATGGGAAGAGGTTGCAATACTCCTCCAGGCTGTTTCCTTCTAGATTTGACTTGTTGAGAAACCATACATCTTGACACAAAATCAGAAATCTCCCTCTTCATGTTGTCCCACCAAAAATGTTCCTTCAAATATCTATACATCTTAGTTCTACCTGGGTGTATAGAGAAATTGGAACTATGAGCATCATCCAACAATTCCCTTTTTAGATCAGGTATATTAGGAACAAACATTCTCTTCCCAAATTTCAAAATTCAATCTTCATATACAAATCACTCAATCTCCCATCATTCACAGCTTTAATCTTCTTTTGAAAATCCTTATCATCAGCCTGAGAACTTTTTATCCTTTCTAGTAAAGATTATTTGGAAACCATTTGAAAAATCATTGATGTTTCACCATCCATGGTTATTCCCATATCCATCTTTACTAGATCCATGAAAAGAAGATCCCTTTAAACCCTCATCTTGTTCAAAAATCCATGATCCTTTCGGCTCAAAGCATCAACCACCTTATTTTCCTTCCCTGGGTGGTAGTGTATTGTGAAATCATAATCCTTGAGTAGTTCAAGCCATCTCCATCGCCTCATGTTATGTTCTTTCTGTGAGAAAATATACTTCAAACTCTTGTGATCAATACAAATCCCACATCTTTTACCATAGATATAATGTCTCCATATCTTCAAAGAAAATATTACTGCAGCTAACTCAAGATCATGAGTATGATAGTATTCCTCATGAAATTTTAGCTGTTGTGATGCATAAGCAATAAACCTATCATTTTGCATAAGGACACAACCAAGTCCTTTCTTTTAAGAATCACTATTAATAACAAATCCGTTATTCCCCGATGGTAGATTCAATATAGGAACATTGACTAATATTATCTTTAGTTCTTCGAAATATTCTTCACAATATTTTTTCTAGACAAATTTAACCCCTTTATGTGTGAGCTTCGTTAGCAGGTTAGCCATTCAGGAAAAATTCTGAATGAAACACCAATAATATCCTGCTAAGACAATAAAATTGTGTACCTCAGTTATTTTTTTGGTGTGTACCAATCATGGATTGCCTTTGTGTTTACAGGATCAACTAGGATTCCATCCTTAGAGACAATATGGCCAAGAAAAGAAATCTCCTGAAGCCATAATTTACACTTGCCAAACTTCCCATATAATTCATGTCTTCTAAGAGTCTTCAGGAAAATACGGAAGTGATTGTCATGATCTTTGTAGATTTTAAAGTATACCAAGATATAATCAATAAATAACACTAAAAATTCATCAAGATATTACTTGAAAACTTTGTTCATTAGATCTATGAAGATAGAGAGTGCATTAGTCAATCCAAAAGGCATTACTGTAAACTTGTAATGCCCGTACCTGGTTTGAAATGCTATTTTCAGAATGTCTTCCTTCTTCAAACTCAACTGATGATATCCAGATCAAAGGTCAATATTTGATAAGTATTGTGCTCCATGTAGTTGGTTAAATAAATCATCAATGCGAGGTAGGGGATAATTTTTCTTTATCATTATAGCATTGATCTCCCTGTAGTCGATATATAACATCATAGATCCATATTTCTTCTTAACAAAAAGGGCAGGGTCTCCCCATGGAGAAACACTAATGTGAATAAATCCCTTATTACTCAATTCCTCTAGTTGTTTCTTTAGTTCCACTAATTCCACAATGGCCATTCTATATGGGGTCTTTGATATGGGCCTTGAACCAGGAATTAAATCAATGGAAAACTCAATTTCTTATTCTGGAGGATGTCCAGGTAAATCTTTTGGAAACACATCAACATATTCTCTCACAATAGGTACATGCTCTATTTGAACATTCCTTTACTCACCCACAATTATTTCATTCTCTTCCTCCCCAATAATTTAATTTAGTGGAGCTAGTGTAGGTGAATCTAGATAAGAATTAGGTTGTGACAATTTTGCTATAAAGATATGGTGTTCTTTATCATTGTCATAAAAAATCGTAACCTACTTCTTCTTACAATAAATTTTTGAATCATGGTCTGAAATCCAATCCATACCGAGGATTATATCAAACTCACTCATGGGTATGCTGATGAGATCAGTAGATAACGAACATTTATATGCCTTAATGGGAACTAATTGACCGAACTTTGTAGCAATGATACTTCCCTTAGGAGTTTTGACTGATAACTACCTTGTTAAATAAAATTGGAAATATCTAATTTTCATAGAAAACTTGGATGATTTGAAACAATGTGATGATCCAAAGTCAAACAAAGCATTGGCTAAAGTTGATGAAATAATTAAAGTACTTTCCACTATGTCATTAGGAACTTCAACCTCTGTAGTTGTGATTGCATAAGCTTGTCCCTGATCCCTTGGCCTTCTCTTTTTCATATTTCCTTGACGTTTTGGACAATAATTAGCATAGTGTCCCATCTCTTGGAAACTATAGCATTGAACATCATTGGCTTCCTTCTTCCCTTTGCAATCACCAGCAATATGGCCTTTCTGACCACATTTGTAGCATACTCCTTTTCCTTTTAAGCATTCACTAGGGTGTTTCATTCCACAGTTATCACATGGTGGAAATTCAACTCTTCCCTTCTTACTCGTTTCCTTATTTCCTTTCCTAGGGTTTTCAGCATCCCTTTTATTTTCTTGATTTCCCTTAAAGTCATAATAATTAGAGAATTATTTTTCTATATTGATTGCTCATGAAACTATATCCACATATGATGAAAAGCTTTGGGAGTCCAGTTCCCACTGGAGGAATGGTTTTAGGCCAGAAAATAATCGATCAATATTCCTCCTTGGATTTTGTAAATAGTCCACAACATGTCTTGCTAGCCTTGTGAAGTTGGATTTATACTTGGCAACATTTTCATCATCCTTCTGCCTCAGATTCAAGAATTGTGTCTCCATATTCACTCACTGCTCACGGGGAAATATTTTTCTAATAAGATTTCCTTAAAATACCTCCATTCCATCTCTTCTATATCTTCATCCTCCATTGTGTTTTGGATTAAAGACAACCACTGATCCGCATATCCCAATAGACGATATACTGCATGACAACCTTCTCTCTTTCATTACATCCCAAAGCAAGAAATATCTTCTCAAGGGAACATATCCACTGCTTTGCTACAAATGGGTTTGTAGTCTCTTTTAATGATGCAGGATGTTGTCTCGTAAAACGATCAAGCATGGATCCTCTACGTGGTGGATCTAGATGCTGCATATGAGTAAGGTTATTATTCATAATCTGAGTAAGTTGTCCTAGTATAGTTATGAGTTGCTCAACACAAGTCACATCACCATAGCCAACATCATTATATTGCGTTGGAGGAAAATCCCTACAGGGGACACATGCATTCGGGCGATTTCCATTCAGTCCATTAGGCGCCATATCTAGATAATGGCATACACTAGATTAGGTTATGAATCATAATGTATAATTTTAACTTAACAAAATAATTGGAAAAATTGAAATCCTACGAATGACTAATCCCATATTCACAAAAATGTTTTCTTTGAGGAATATTTTACATTTCAATAATTTATAATGGATTTTAAAGAAAATGTGAATTATCCTAAGCATATCCCCCAGGAGTGTTGTAACCAAGAGTGCATCAAAGCTCGTTTTCATGCTCCGGTTCCAGTTTGAGTATAGCTCAAAGCGGTGTTTTCGGGTTTTACCCCTAGATACATCTGTGCCAAAGCCGCCTCTACCTGATTTTATCTAGACAAGGATGTATTGCTTGAAATATCCACATAATCTATTCCTTACCAAAATACCATGACATTATTGTATGTATATCCTCAAAGACTATCTTAGGGACTCTTTCCTAATTCTATGTTTTCTAGTTTCCAAGTATTCTAATAAACTTCCTCTGATACCAACTGTAAGATCCTGACCCCAGTTTCATAGAGCCAGTGCCTTATTTGATTTCATTGGCATACATACAATGAATACGAATCCCGAAATACCGAGTAGTTTAGTATTATTGGAAACTAGTTACATACATAAGTTTAACATTACAATATGAAGGGAAACAAAACATTATTTTAATCCACTAAAAAAATCACGTCTCCTAGATTATGCTTGAAATTAATTCATAAATTACGTCTTCATTTCCTGAGAAAATGAAACATAAGAAAGGGGTGACCTCAAACGCTCAGTAAGAGTAAGAAATACAGTGGAAGATAATATAAACATTAGACATGGTGAATAATTGAAAACACATGCCTTTAATAATAAACTTGAAACATATTATGGCAGGAATATGAGATAAATAAATAATTCCATAATTAAACATAATCATGGGTATTTTACTAGTCTAATAACCACATGAACTTCAAATACTAGAATCATAATTAGGGATGTGCATATTCCGGACATCATAAACATACCATCTAAGCCTCGTGCTAGGACCATAAAATAATCATTTTGTTGAGGCCTCGTGCCAAGACCATAGTTTGTCTCATGAGACCTACCGATGCATTGAGGGGCTATAGCGGGCCCCACCCATCACATAATAAGTACAATGCATTCCTGATATGTTCATGGATCAACATAAACAACATATACATTCATATTGAAACTATCATATGAAATGTAACTAACTTTAAACATAAAACACTATAAATTTGGAATAATATGGTGAATGTTTTTAGGATAGATCATACACAATACAGTTAGTCATAAACCATTAAATAAAATATTTTATATGACTTCATAAATGATTAAACCCAATAATACCATGGAATCAACATGATCATTGAATCAAGCAAAAATACTATTCTAAAATCATTATGCAATTTTGAGATAAATACTCTTTTATTTTGAAAAGAATAGTTATTTTGGAAAATATATGTATAAAACCATAAGTGAAGTAAGGTAGTATTTTCATAATAAAATGACTTTTTTTATAAAGATAATGGTTTCCAAAAATATATTATAGACTGCCTTTGTAAATATATATAAATTAGAAAAATTCCCTTGAATCGAGCTTGTATTTTGGAATCAATTTTGAAAGTTCCTTTTAAAACGTGTAAATATCCATAAAATAAGGAAGGTTTATGGTTTTTCAACATATATATGATACTAAAAAATAATATATGATGAGTAAATAACAATAAATAATAATTTCATTGAGGTAATTAGACAATTAAAGTAACCCGAATGAAATGGATGTTCGGGGTGAAAAACCCTTACCTTGACTCCAAATGTGTTCTGATCTTGTACTTAAGCTCCTGGAATATGAAATTATACTTGTTAATAACTTATTTCAGGACCTATTTTACATGTATTTTGTTTACCATAATTCTGTTTAGTTAATTTATGTCTTTATTGAGAAGTTATTGCATTGAATTTCGTCATTTTGGAGTGTTCGCTTCCTTTATTTTCATATTCGGTTCACCTGTTTTTATGTAATGAAGTTCATGTGGAATGGTTATAAATATAAAGAATTGAAATTACACATTATTTATGAACATAGAGAATTAATAATGGTTATTTATATCATTTGGTTACATGGAATGAGGATGAATCATTAGATGACAACCACTTTGATTATTTGGCGGTATTTAGATTTTTATGAACTAGTTTTGTCAGACAACTTATTCATATGTACATATTATGGTTACTTAATATTTATTAGGGTATAATAAATATATTATAGTATGTTGAAACATTAAATATCATTTGATGACCAGTAATGAAGAATAAATTGAAGAATGAAACTTCGTCGTCCACGAAAGCTTTAAATTGGAACCTCATGGACGTTGATTTCGTTTATAAAAATAAATGGGAGGGAGTAAAAATATTTTTGATGGTTCTTACATTCACATAATATAATTCCAGTATATAGTTGTTACTGTATTTATCATGGTCATTTGGATAGAAGATGTGAGGAGAGAAAAATAATAGAGATGATCATGAAAATAAGAGAAAAGGTGAGAGATCCCTTATGAAAATTCGGCAGCCTAACGACGTCGCTTAATATTTCATAAAATGAAATGATGAGATCAAAAGGGTACCTAATCATATTTAAATAAAAAGGACAGTAAGTAGAGAAAATAAAACCAAACCACGACATATTATAATGGAAATTCAAAGAGATAACATAAAATAAGTGTCGACATAAAGAAGAGAATGAAGAATTCCCTTACCTTGTAGAATAACTCTTAGATCATGATGGTTGGAACCTTGGGGGCTTAAGGACTCCTTGGGAGGACTATTAGAGAGGTAAAACCACCAGAGTGTCTAGGATGAGGGATTTGGAATGAATGAAAACGAAAGGATGGGTGGGTATTTATAGAAAAACAGAGGTAATTTTTTAATAATTTCAAAGGGACACCTCATTAGTGGTTTTTGCCAAACCATGGTCTTTTCCATGGTATTTGCCCATGGTATAAGACACTTTGGACAGATCATGTCATAAGTTACTATAAAAAAGTCTACCAACCTTTTATTTTAATTATTATATCATTATGATGTCATTACAGTACTGAATACTCAAAATTGTAGTTTTCACTATTCACGAAAAAATCAAGTATTTTAGAAAAATCCCAAAAATTCACCCCTACCATTTTTCGACGTGTATAATTCAAAAGTGAAATCCATTTTTCAAAAATAATTTTCTAAATATTATTAATTTAATTTTTAAATAAGGTCATAGTTAATTTCAAAAATAAAAATCTTAAAGTGCAATTAGTTTTATGTGACATTGGAAAATTAATTAAGATCCCATTATCCTATTGCCTTAAGAAAATAAAATAATAATATTATTTACTATTCATGATATCATATTACTATTCATATTACTATTCATATTACGATTCATTAGGGTATGTTACTATTCACAAAAAATCATGTTTGTTCTATCACACTCCAAATGACTTACTGAACACAACTCTTGATGACCATTTATTGAAATTAAAAACATAGAAGTGGATAAATTATAAAATTGCATTCTACATTTATTATCAAAACCTTGGGGTGTAACATATTTTCTTAAAATATATCATTTTCACAAGTTATGAAGGTTGTCATATTATTTTATAAAATGGATATATTGGTAATATATATAATACATTAATTTTAATCCATAACATAGATACTACTATGAAAGAAATAAGTTTTTTCTGATTTAATGATATTTTTTCATAAAAATCATTTCTATGCATTATTCACAATTATATAAAAACTGAATTTTTGCGCATTTAGAAATTCAAATATTTAAAATTATTTAAACATTTTTAATCATAATTTTGAGGAAATTTGTTCAATTTCATTTTTTGGAATAAAATTATGTTATCATGAGAAATGTTAGTATCCATAGTAATACTAAAATTTTTCTGGGAATAATACATTTCTATATTTTATGGTTTTAAACTAAATTATTATATTATTAAATGTAATAGAATTATAATTTTTTTAAGAATATATATATATATATATAAATCAAAATTTATTTAAATGGTAATAAATGTCAAATAATATGAAGAATAATCCATCATTAAAAAAATATTTTTATACAAAAATAGTTTCAAAAAAATTGCATTAATTTAAAAGTTATAAGTATAATTTATAACAATTGAATTAGATTAAATGGTGTTAGGATTTTTATTAAACACGTCTATATATTATAAGAAAAATATTCATTAATTTTCTATGATATCATAATTACCATTTAATTTTTTTAATCAAGATTCAATAGTGATAAAATAAGTAAAATTATGTTCCTTGAATTTTACCATAATGACCTAAGATTTTCCTACATTTATATTACATCTTACTCGATGTATATTCAATACATTTCCAAAATAAAATGCCAATGACTATAAAAGTTTAGTTTCATTGAATACTACATAAAATATCATACAATTTAATGAAAGGCCTTAAAAATATCACATAAATATATTATCATTTAGTGCACTACAAACCTATACCCTACATAACACTTTCTTTAAAACCATGGGAAATGATACAAAAGAATGGGTCAGATCAAATGCCCTATAATGTTAAACATGGATAATATCAACTGATGATCATATGAGATAATAATATAAGTATATGGGTATTATATTATGAATATAACATGAAAGGTTCATACACAATCTATCGTGGATCATAAAAATTATCCAATAAATAAAACATTATCAATTAAAAATATAAGAACCATAAGAGTTTGAAATCATAATAAATCTTTCATAAACCATATGTTACTGATATGTAAGTGGAACCATCATATGTACATGAACTATTGAATATATCAATGATAACATCCAAGACCATCATATAAAAACAAATCATAAAACAAAACCTTTTCCCCATTTCTCCAAAGTTTATGCATCAATGCCTATTTCCCATAGTGGATCTTGCATATTGTTCTATTTCTCATAGTGGATCTAGAATATCGGTTTTTTCTCATCATTGTCTTATGGAATGTAAAACATTACCCAACACATTTAAGGAATATATATGTCCCATACATTGCATACCTTAAATATTTTTGTGCCAACTAATCATAAAACAATCATCATATCATAACCATTGAAAAAGAATATGGGTTTCATAAATATTTCATCATAGCATAACCTAAGGAATGATATGGTCTTTATAAAAAATTCATCATATCATCACATCATAAACCATGGAAAAAGGAATGGGTTTTACAAACACAATTTCATTATAATCATAAACATAAACCATATAAATAAATAATTAGTATAATACCATTGGATCATATCCCTAGTAAAACATAGGAAACACTAAAGGTTTGTTCATTCATTAATATAAAATCCATAAAATGTCGTTAAAACATTATTGAGGAAAATATAACATTCATCTGAAATAACTTCAATAAAAAATAATAATTTAAAAAATATTATGAAAAATATTTTATTCAAAAACAACCTTGAATAATTATAATTGAACAATACAAAAATTGAGCGGTCATGATAGTATAAAATTCAATTCATGTATAACCGTTAAAAAATATCCATTTTATAATTTTGATAAAGATTCGAAAACTAACTTGTTAGAAATTTATAAGAAGCTTAAATTAACAAAATTTGGTGAATAATAAAATAAAAATATAATTTCATTAAAATATTTTTAATTTTTAAGATATTATTTAAAACATTGTAATAAAACATGGTCTTAGATGAAAGAGGTTTTCTAACCAAATAGAGTAATAAATTGGGGTTTTCCATAACAACATTATATTGGAATATTTAGAATATAATGTGAATAAAATGAAAGGAAATTTTTTATTTACATGAAATAAATTTCTTTTATGAAAATTGATGATTTTATTTATATATGGATAATAATATTTTATTATTGGATGAACAATCATATACAATCCTAATAAATAATGTCATTTTAACAAAAAACCATTACCACATTACTGTTGTTTGAATCATAAGACACATGAAAGAAATAAACATATATCGAAGATAAAATAACCATAATTTTCATATGATCTATTATAAAATACATTATTGGTCAATATAAACACCACACAAATGAATAAAGTGGATTATAAGGCATGTGTCGCGTCGAAATAAATGTGTGATTAAAATCCACTACGTGAAGTACCATTTTCCTTCATATGAGTTAAACCATTCGGTATAATTTATATTGGTTTAATATATATATTACATAACAGTAATCATATGAAAAATACCATATATTATTTCTATATGACAAAATATTACTTGTTTATTGAAAATCCATGTAAAAAATAATGTTTCACGTAACAAACGCCTCATTATTCCTATTTTTTGGTTTGGTATTTTGGGTCCCTTTATTTTGATCAGGGTGAAACAATATCATTAATATTGACCATTATATAAATATCTTATATATTCAGTTCATATTTATTTATATTAATCCATAAATTTGAAATATAGAAGTTTAACTGCATTATTCAGGGAGGCAATATATCTTACACACACTGGAATGATATTTCTATTTCACGATGGTTAGAAAAAAGGAAATATAAATTATAATTTAACTTTAAATTATAATAATTATATGTAACATATATTTTGATTAAATATATCCATATTACCATTCATTTTAATCATAAATCAAAAAAATTTCCACACTTTGTGAGGATGTAGTCCACAGAACACACAATTGAAATTATCATATTCCCATTAAAAAGAATGTATCAAGGTAATTGTGGTATTATAATTTATTATTAATAATAAAATAATTAATATCATTAAGATATAATTTTTTTAAATATTTATATATTTTATTTAGAGGTGTTGATTTATAATGAATTACATTGGTTCATGAGGCGATAGTACCCCCTATAAATGATCGGTGGTTTTGATTCCCATTTGAATAAATATTATGTAAATATAAGTTTTCAAATAAAAAATATATAAAAAAATTGTATGAGATATTTTATTGTTATTATAAAAGTATATAAGTATAATATTTGAAGGATGTGGGGGAAAATGAAATATAAATTCTTGTTTGACAACAAAACCTCTTCATTAGATAACCTTTTTCGGTTTAGACTAAAAGACTTAATAGGTTGGAATCATGATTAATTCATAGAATCTATGATTTTATTAGAGATTTAAGGAATGTATTTTGGTAGTTATTTTCTAAAAAAATATGTTTTATATGTTATAATAGAATAAAAGAGGGAGTTCACTTTTAAAGTGGGGGGATATGACACATATTAGATATTCAAAAAAAATAAAATTTACCTTCATTATCACTTAATAAAAAACATCATTATAGATCAATGTAGAACTTTATATGATATAGGTTCGAAATATTGGCATAAAATATTTTTTATCAACTTTTATTCAATTTAACATATTATATTTTTAGATTAATCCCCCGATAAAACCATTTTCACCTTTACCACTATAACTTGTCTATACATTTTTTACAATAAATTTTTAGTAAAAAGTAAGTTAAATATAATATATTACATTATATATATTTTTTAAATTATATAAACAATTATTATTAATTCAATTTATATAATTATAAAATGAAAATTTAAAATTATACCTTTAGACATGGTGAAAAACTGAACTTCCAAATAGAATATTTTCATATATATGGAATGATTGAATATCAAATTTCAACATGAATTTTATTAAAATTGCTAATATTTATTTAATTTAAAATCATTAATGTAATTTTAATTTTAAAATAATTTTAAACAATATGGAATGTTTTAAATTTTTTAAACATAAATGCAGGTCTTATTTCAAATCATTTTTTTCTTTACTCAACCAAAAATTTGATGTTAAAAAAATTCTCATTTATTAACCATTGGATTATATTAAATTAAAAATTTAAATTGAAATTCAATTATTACAAATAAATTTAAAAAATGTTTTAAAAATATTTTTTATTAATTTTTCACTATATGAAATGAAATTCATTTTTTTTTGCGGAAAAACTGAATTTTAGAGCATATAAAGACTTTACTAGAAACAAAAAACATATTTAAAAATATATTTTACTTATCTAAAAATATTTAAATTATTTTACTAATGCGGTCACTCATATTCATACAAAAAAAGTATATAGTTTTGTTATACTGTTTAATAATAATATATCTCGATATGTTAAAACTCCATGTTGCATATAATGCAAGCAATCAAAGAAATTGTTTTGGGAAAAAAATCACAAAATCTTAGGGTCATTCATTATACTACATTAAAATGAATTCATCCATAAAAATTCTATTTCTATCATACAAAAAACCAAGGATAATTCTACATCATATTCATAGGTTCCCATATAGATTTTTCTAATTTTTTGTTTCACAGTATAACTTTTACCAGGTGAGCAATCATGATTCGTATAACAATATATCTATGATCTGAATGGACACTAGTTGTTCTATATAAAAATTAAATTTATCAAGATCAATGTACTTATTACTTTATTACATGTGGCATTTTGGGTCTGTACTTCCTCATGAGTGATACATGGAACACATCATGGACTTGGGAGAGGTTTGTTGGATGTTCTAGTGAATAAGCTACAAAACTAATACGATTAATAATTTCAAAATAATAAATCCACCTAGGTAATATATTTAACGTTTCTATGAATATCATTATCTTATTCCTTGGATAAATTCATAGAAACACCTTTTCACTAAATAAAAATTCATGATCTTGTTAGAAATTTTTAGCATAACTTTTCTGGAAAAAATATATTTCCTTATGTGTTTCTGAATGGATCTCACCTTATTTGAAATTCCATAAGTTGAATTAGGTCTATATTTCTTTAATTCTCTATCTTTATCTTATAATGTTGGATCTCTACACTTCCTCCATTAGAGGTATTCATAATTTTCCATATTAATTCTAGATTGAAATTTTTTGTGTAGAAAAATTTGTATAATGGTTGGTATTTAAACCAACAACCTATTAAATCCATATAACCTGATCTCTATATATCCTCTAGCGTTTGAATTATTATCTTGTACTAACCTTCTATCTGATGATTATGGTAGAAAATGTTGAAACCCAACTATTTATCAAGATATTAAGGAATAATTCTACACATCTTTTTGGTAAACCATGGTTTCAGATTATATACAAAAGAAAAAGGTACTCTCAGAGACCTTACCAATTAATTCATATATATTCTATAATGTTTCTCTATATATAAATTCAGTATGATAGAAATGAATTATACCAGCTTTATATGATGATCCACTACAACCTAGTTATCATTATTCCCTTTATAAGGTTTATGAAATACAATGAAAAAAATACATGGTGATGGTTTCTGAATTCCATTATGGTATGTGTAATGGTTGTAATATCCCCTAGTATTTTCTCTCTCAGCCATACCATATTGACATATCAATAATAAGGATAAAAACACTATGATAACTCATAAGATTTCATCCCAAAATAAATACTATATCAAATTACTTTATATATTTGTGTCTTATGGGATGAATTGATAATGAATACATATGAGCTTCCTCTAATAGCTCGTTCTTCATTTTTGTTATTAAGAAAATTGAGATACTATTCCAAAACCGTATCATTTAGTAACAACCATGTTTAAACTCAAGAACACTTCTCACCATCTTCTACATCTCTACATCTTCATTTTATACATCACTAATATTCACATATATTTATTGTCTAACACTCATTTTTCAAAGATACATTATACACACTTACTTCATTATTTCTATATCAATCCATTTCAAATCAAAAAAAATATTGCATCTTATATGATCCATATCAAGAATATATTGGAATGATATGTTAAACTCAACACATTTCCCTCCTTATTTAATTTCATAGGGTTGGAATTTATTAAGTAGTAATAATCATTAGTCATCCCTAGCCATATTCTATGGAAAAAGTTTAACTCATTATTTGTAAAAATATAATTTAATTTTTTTAGTCAATATATATATCAAACATTTCCCAATAGTGTTACTTTTTATATATAATCATTTCAATAATTACTTAGATAACCCCAAATAATGAGTTGGTAAATTTTTCTCCTAATCCTTCAATTTTCATGAGGTTTAATCAATATATATTTTATTCTTCATGGGAACACATCCCAAAAACTTTCCAATATGAATCACTATTGGTTACTAAATCCTCTCCATTATATGTTAATTCATGAATATGTATAATGAGTAATCTTCTCATTGTACCTAAATTTTTTCCATCAATTCATATATCTATAGGATTATGGCTTCCTTTTGAGTTTACATGGTGAGTGTATTAGATAGTCATGAGAAATTATCCACATGCCATCAAAAATATACAAATAAACAACGAAAACATTGAATCTCAATATTTGAGGTTATTCTAGGCCAATGTTCAATTACCTCTCTCATTTAAGGATCCATAGATATACACATTCCTAATGTTATATGTCCCATAAATGCATCGTTTTATTTAAAAAAATAATACTTTGCAAATTTATCATATAGTTTATCCCTTCTTAGGGACCCAAAAATAATAATCAAATGATCTTCATCCTCCCCCTTTATCTTGGAATAGATAATAATATAGTCTATAAAGACGACCACAATATAACGACCCAAACATTACATACATTGTTAAAACTTCAAAATTGAATCATACTTATTACAACATATAACAAAACCAGGAAAGGACTGTATAGGTATAGAGTCTTTAAAAACTTGGATATATAAACAACTGGTTCATAAAGCATATACATTTTCTCCCATTTATTTCATCATATCTATAGTCCCTTTTGGAATATCTTACTTAATAACCTTTTTCCTGACCTGGGGAAAGAAAACATACAAAAGGGTGAGCTCAAATGCTTAGTAAGAGTAAACAAAAGAAATACCAATCACATCATATACATAAGAACATAAGTTTTGGAAATCTTAACCTGAAAAAGAAATCATAATTTCATAACGTGGGATAAATCATAGTAGTGAAATGTAATCCCAATAATCATAACATAAAACATGAAACTTTGTGGCATACACACATAATCATAGATAATCATTTATTATTAGTCAAGACTCATTTCCAAGACTATCTTAGTGGACAAAGTCCATTTCTGAACTGAGTTCATTCCTCGTTTCAGTCCTATTTCACTGAACCGGTTTAACCTGCCGTTCCAGCCATGTCTATATCATGAGATATAAAATTTTTACCCAATGCATTGGAGAGAGATATAGGTCCCACCCATCTCATAATGATACCATTCTTATGTGTGTCACAAAATCATAAATCATACATCATTGCATAATCCATGTAATAAAAATCGGATTCTTAAACATCGTGACATCATAAAACAACGCATATAAGATAAAATAATTAATAAAAATAATTCCATCACAACATAATCAAATCAATGTAATAATAGGGATAGAAACAGAACCCTATATTATCTTAGATGGAAAATAATTTTGATAAAAAAAACTTGAACTACATTCTTGAGGAAAATATCCTTTATACTTCAATTTTTTTTTCCTTTCTTAACATGTCATACAATTTTAAACTAAAAAAGGTTGATTAAAAATAAACTTGAAAACATGTAAAGGAATATTCTTGGAAATAATGTTTTAAAAATCCATTCATGCTGTATAATTTAAAAAAACATTCTTCTCGTACTTTTGTCGGAAAAGTCAAAAAGTACTTCGTACAAAAAACGACAAAAGATTCCTTTCATATATTTTACTAAAACTCACCGAAGGGTAAAATTGGATTTAAATAATTGTAGGTGGATGGAAATAATATTACATATTGAGGAAAAATGGATGTGGATGATAAAATACACCCCAGAAAATACCAAAGTATAAACAATATCGGATAAAAATGAGATTGTGATATTTTCCCATACCCTAGGTCCGATTTGCTTCGTAAGTGTCTGAACCTCCTGTATAATGATTTAAATAATGTCATTGACTTATTCCAGAATCATAATCATTGTTATGATATCATATATGGTCATATTCTTAGCATATTATTAGTAATATTTCATCGCTACTTGTTATTCAGGTGTTTATTTCTTTTTGTTCTTATGCGTGTTTTGTCAAATAATTTATTATTCTTATTTTTAGGTTATAGATACCTTATTTAAAGAATGGTATTAGTGTAATATATATCATATTTATTCACTCAATTCATTTATGTAATCAATATGTAATGAAAATCATGTAGAACGAGTCGCATCACATCGTGGAGACGGTATTCCGTACGTACGCACGAGCGATGATATCATTCCCATGATCATGGAATTGTATTGGAGTGTATGTATACTATTTCAGAATCAATATCACTTTAAAATAATAATATATATTCATTATTTACACCATTATACCCATCCAAGTAAGGTGGTGCTGGAAAATAGATTACACTACGGCGGGGAGACGATATTCCGTACGTACGCACGCGCGGTGATTTCGTTTTCCGTAGGATGGATATATGATGAAATAGGGTTGTTTCATAAAAATAATAACATATCAGTATATTAGTGATACTGATGTTATTAATTCATAATTAAACAACTAAATAAGAAGACGTGGAAGAAGAAATAAAGTTGAAAGAATCGGTAACAGACATTACCTCTTCTTTGAAGCGCTTCTTTGAGACCTCCTTTTAGGGCACTAAAATTGGTCTTTGAAGAATACCAGGACCTCTAGGATGTTTCTAGGGAAGTGTAGAGGAGAATTTGGCCGGGGTTGGCCGAACTTGAAGGCTCAAAGTGGTGTGAGGAAGAGGGGGAGGAGGTGCCCTTTTATAAGGGAGGAGAGGGGCTCCTTTGAAAAAACTAAAACTATTATTTTATTATAAAGCCAAATTCGGTTTTAAATAGCTCCAAATTGATTTATTTAGAATCTAAGGTGGGGATGGGTTGAAATCCTCTCATCCAATAGAATTCAGACAAGTTTAGGTTCCTATTTTAACCTTATCATTTAGATTTAACTTTAAGTTAAATAATTTTATTTTACCGTGTCTTTTTGTGTTCTTACACTATAGGGTTAATAAACTTACTATAACAAGACAATAGAACCCCAAGTTGTTTATTATTAATATATATAACCTTATCTATGTCATTTGGCCGAACCTTATCTTTTTAGGAATAAAATAACAATTTATAATATAATATTTGTTTTAAAAACTATTTTATGTCAATTTTGATACTATTTGGTAATTGATTTTTGTGAAAATCATAACAGAAATATTAGTTCCAAAAAAGTGCATTAAATCAAAAATAACATGTCATATTAACATAGAAAATTATTTTAATTCATAAAAAGTCTCAAATTACATTTATTTGGGTATTTATAACATCAATTATGTCAATATTTCATTAATAAGATAATTACTGCATCATCATTGTGTCATAAATAAATTAAATTATTTAATGTCTTAAAATTACAAATAAAATATCATTATGTAGGAAATCTTTTTAGATTTCTAATGAATATTTATAGTCTAATTTATCTTATGTATAACCTGTCACGACCCGCCCTCGGGCCCGTGCCGTGACTACCCCAAGCCCGCCTTCCATAGGCCAGGGGCTGGCGACTAGCACCAAGGAGAAAATCCCAACAAAAAGGGAAGGCATTGCCTTTGAAAAGTAAACAAGCACCACAGAGTAAGCAAGCGGAAAAGTAAACACTAAGTAAAACTGTACAAGCTGTGCTGAAAGTTAAAAGGGGCCGGAAATACAAGCCTAACTGTAAAGTACAACTGAAAGGAAAAACAACAACTAAAAAGGGAAAACTGCAGCGTCGGACCGTCCTCCGGAAGCCCCACCTGAAGGGTGGGTACAGATAGCCTCCACTGCTCCTCGGGTCCACCTAACCGCTCCGAGTACGTCCCGCCCAGTGGTCCACCTCCAGGTACTGTCCTGCTCCGCACGCCTCCTCCACGATCAGCGCTGTCCGTCGTCTGTAACCAACACCACGAAGTGCGGGCATAGCACGTGCAGGGGTGAGTATAAGCTACTCAGTAGGGACCCTGAGACCCCCGAAGGTCTTCCGAAATCCACAAAGGATAATCCACAAAGGAAAGATACAATCACGAAGTAACATCAGACACGGCTTAGGTATATGCCCATACATATACCTAAGTCGTCAATTCCCCGATCGGCTCCAACGTCCGAGCCCAAGCACAACCCAGTCCACACAGGAATGCAAAACGCATACCCACGCAGGATAGAACAACACAATCCACAAAGGAGAGTAACACAAGATTCAGCTCACACAGGTATACTTCTTCGGATGACGATAAAGATGATCATTGAACCATCTAAGTCGTCGGACCCACGAAAGATCGATAGGTACTAACCTTGCAGTGACCCACACAGGATCGGGCCCACGCAGGACCTGTAGAAGTTGGCTCACACAGAACCGCTGAGAGATGACCCACACAGGATCGGGCCCACACAGGACCGGGCCCACGCAGGACCTGTAGGCGCTGGCTCACACAGAACCGCTGAGCGCTGACCCACGCAGGATCGGACCCACACAGGATCGGGCCCACACAGGACCTGAAGCACTGATCCACGTAGGATCGCTGAGTGCAGGAGTCGTCGCAGTCCGCTGAGGATCTCTGCACAGTCGTCACTGCAGTCCACTGAGGATCTCTACACGGTCGTCGTCGGAGTCCACGGAGGATCTCGGCACAGTCGTCGCCGCAGTCCACTGAGGATCTCTGCACGGTCGTCGCTGTCGCAGTAGCAGTCGCAGCCAGCACTAGGGTTCCCGCACACAGCAAGTTCGTTCGGGAGGGTCCGCTTCACGAGCCGTGAGGCTGATACATCAACTGACATGAAGTCCGAAGTTGATGTATCCAAAAGTTCTGTATCGTCAATAGGAACTCAACGTCGCAGACGGCGCGTCAATCGGACACCCGGTCTGAGAGATATTGGCATTTTCGTCCCTGGGGCCCAGTTGGTTTTTAAGGCAAAACCAACCCGACCGCACTCCACCTGCGTCCAAACCTCGGGCGGAGTATGCCAAAAGATCCGTCTCACTTAGAGGAATTCAACAAAGCTGACGGCACGTCAATCGGACGTCCGTAGCTCAAGATATGAGCGTTTCCGCTCCGAGGGCCCGGTTGGTCTTGTGTACGAACCAACCCGGCCGAACTCAAGGTATTCCGAAACCTTGAGTGCGATATACCGAAACGACCGTCTCGATCCAAGGATCGCGTTTCCACTGACGGCGTGTCGTTTGGAGGCACGAAGCTCAAGATACGGGCGTTTGAACAAAAAACGTCCGAAGATGGGGGGTACGGGCCCGGGCCGACCCGGCCCGACCCCCCTGGGTCGGCCCGAACCGGGTCAACCCGAACCTGGTCGACCCGACCCGGGTCCGACCCGGATGGTCCGGCCCGGCCCGGCCAGGGCCGGTCCGGCTCGGCCGGCTCGGCTTGGCCGAGCCGCGCGGGTGATAGCCGCGGGCGCTGACCCGCGGGTGATAGCCGCGGGCGCTGACCCGCGGCTTGAGGAAGGACCGCGGCCCGCGTGCGGGCCGCGCTGGCGAACCGCGGACGCGCTGATCCGCGTCCGCCTGGACGAACCGGACCCGCCGCCGCCGCGGCTTCAGCCGCGGCGGATCTCGTCCGGCGGCGCGCCGGGGCGCCGCCGCCTCCGGCCGCCGGCGTCGCTCCAGTGGCCCGTTTTCCTTCCCGTCTGCGCCGTTGCTCCTCCCGGGATCCGTTCTTTACTGCGGGATCGTCAAATGTCCGCTGCGGCACGTTCCGTCGTCGACCGTCAAATCCGCACAAAACAAGAACGACAGAGGGTCGTCGGGCCGTGTTCGTTTGGCCCGCGCCCTCCGCGTTAGAAATAAACAACTGGGAGAAAAAGATTCCACACAGGAAACAACAATTTTGATAGGATTAAAATTGTTCACAAATGGTTCTTTAATCTCTTTAAAGAAACAAAGACGGGAATTAATTTTAAAGGGGTAACTCCCATAAAGAAATCCCTACCTTGATGATCATCGTGCACGGTCGTTCTTTGCGGAAGAGATCGTCGCGGAAGAGGTCGATCGTCGCGTCGTCGCGGGGAGGCGTCGCGTCGTCGCGGAAACCGGCGTTGAGTCGGTGAACTCAACGAACCAAGAACAACAGATTTAAATTATAATTAATTAAATCTGTGTTTAAAACCAAAAAGAACCTTGAGCGGAAATCCGAAAGCACTTACCTTGAATGGTCGGTGATCGGAGATCGGAGATCGGGGATCGGAAGAACGTCTCGGACGAAGGCATCGTCGATTTCTGGGTTCGGCGTTCTTCGCGTTCTTCGCGTTCTTCGCGTTCTTCGCGAGGGAGCCGAAGAAACAGGGATCCTCTCAATCTTCCCAAAGGATTTTTTTAGGTTGGTCTTATTTTATTAATATGCCAACACACGAAACCGGTTAAGAAACGATTGAATTAATTCGTTGAATTAATTCAACGAAAGAAACAGGTCATTTAATTCATGAAAGAAACATCCCATTTAATGGTCTGTTAAGAATTTAGAAAACGCGTCAGTTGAATTTCATTAAGACGGGTTTTCACGGGTGCGTTTCTTAGCGGAAAGAAACGGTGGGGTTCGTGCAGGCCCCACCTCACAAATATCCTACCAAGGGGGTAGGATATTTCTGGATAGCATCCTATCCAGTTCAACTCAGTTCAAGCCGCCTTTAAGTGGCTTCAAGTGGCTTCCAAGTGGCTTAAGTGAAATAAAATAAAGTTGTCGCAAAATTATTTTATTTCTTAACTTTAAGCCCGAAAATTAAAAACCACACCCGAGCAAACGCAACTCCGGAAGAGGCGTTTCTAAGCGAATACCGGCGCTGCGATTTCATCGGTGCCCTCAGAATTCGATTCCGGGCACCGGTTCAAAAGTTAGAAAAACCCGCTCGTCCGTTCACTGAACGTACTCGAGCCAAACTTCGTAAAATGATTCCAGGCACACCGGGCCTCGGAATCAGGCGCCGTCAGAAACTGCGTTCTTGTAAAATTCCAAAGAAAATTAAGAAAAAAATTTCCCTGAAATTTACGGGTCTTTACATTACTCCCACCTCAGGACTTTACATCCCCGTAAAGATACATCAAAAACTAGGGAAACAAAAGTGGGTACTGACAACACATCTGAGCCTCCTGCTCCCAAGTGCTCTCCTGGAGGTTCCCGTGCTGCCATCTGATGCGCACAAGAGGAATCGATCGCCCACGTAGGACCCGATCCTGTCGATCCTCTATCTCCACTGGGACCTCCGCAAAAGTCGCTCCATCATCCACGTCTAGATCCCCATAGTCAATGATGTGCGTCGGGTCGTGCACGTATCTCCTCAGCTGGGATACGTGGAAGACGTCGTGCACCCGGTGCAACTGAGGCGGCAGAGCCAGGCGATAAGCCACCTCGCCAACCCTGCTGAGGACCTGGAAGTGTCCGATGAAGCGTGGAGACAACTTGCCGCCTCGGCCAAATCTCCTCAAACCACGTCGAGGTGAGACCCGCAAGAAGACGTGGTCGCCATCCTCGAACTCTAGTGGCCTCCGCCTCCTGTCAGCATATGACTTATGCCGGCTCTGTGCTGTCCTCATCCGCTCCTGGATGACCTGGACCTTCTCTGTCGTGCCCCGGACCATCTCTGGTCCCACAAGTGCTGACTCTCCAGGGTCTGTCCAGCACAAAGGAGATCTGCAAGGCCTGCCGTACAACGCCTCATAGGGTGCTATCCCGATGGTGGAGTGGTAGTTGTTGTTATACGCGAACTCCACCAAGGGTAGGTGGTCCTCCCAGCTGCGACCAAAGTCGAGGACACATGCACGGAGCATGTCCTCGAGAGTCTGAATGGTCCTCTCCGTCTGACCATCCGTCTGAGGGTGAAAGGCGGTGCTCAGACGTAGCCGCGTCCCGAACGCCTCCTGCAACCCCTTCCAAAGCCGGGAAGTAAAACGAGCGTCCCGATCGGAGATGATAGTCGATGGCACACCGTGAAGTCGTACAATCTCCTGAACGTAGAGACGCCCCAAGCTCTCTACTGAGCCCTGCTCTCGGATGGGTAAGAAGTGTGCCGACTTGGTGAGTCGGTCAACAATAACCCAAATGGAATCGTGACCTCTGGAAGTGCGTGGAAGTCCAGTCACGAAGTCCATAGATATGCCGTCCCACTTCCACTCCGGGACCTCCAAGGGCTGCACCAAACCTGCTGGTACCTAATGCTCAGCCTTCACCTGCTGGCAGGTGAGGCACCGTGAAACGAACTCTGCCACAGCCTTCTTCATGCCCGGGCACCAGTGATGTCGTCTGAGATCCTGGTACATCTTCGCCACTCCAGGATGTACCGCCAAAGGAGAAGTGTGATACTCTCTCAGCACCTCCTCTCGTAAAGCGACTGTTACCAAGGTACGTCCTCTGAAAAGGACTTCGTGCTCCGCTCCAAGGGAAAAACCATCAGGTGCCTGTCCCGAGGATATCTGTGCACGCCGTGTCTCACAGTCAACGTCCCCATACTGTGCCTCTCTGACCCGCTGAATAAGTGGAGGAGAGACTGTGAGAGACTGGAGGAAGGCTGCTCCGTCTCTATCCACGAAGGATATCTGCAAAGCGGCTAGCTGCTCTGTCGCCTCCTCAAGTAGCTGGATGCCCGTCCTCCTGCGGAGGGAATCAGCCACCACGTTCCCCTTCCCAGGAGTATAGACTATCTCAAAGTCATAGTCCTGGAGGAACTCGAGCCATCGCCGCTGTCTCAGGTTCAGGTCCTTCTGAGAGAAGATGTACCTGAGACTCTGGTGGTCAGAAAAGACTGTGAAGCGCTCGCCCATCAGATAGTGTCGCCATGTCTTCAGGGCAAAGACCGCTGCTGCCAACTCCAAGTCATGGGTAGCGTAGTTCTGCTCATGAGGCCTCAACTGACGTGATCCGTAGGAAATCACGGCCCTCTCCTGCATCAGGACACACCCGAGTCTGGTCCCTGATGCATCGCAGTAGACTACGAATCCAACTCCCTCCTCAGGCAACCTCAAGATAGGTGCGCTAGTCAACCTCTGCCTCAGCTCCTGGAAGCTCTGCTGACATCTGTCTGACCACACGAAGGGTTTCCCCTTCTTCGTCAACGCTGAGAGTGGGGCCACAACTCTGGAGAAGTCCGGTACAAATCTCCGATAGTATCCGGCTAGGCCCAAGAAACTCCGTACCTCTGTCACGCTCTTGGGTGGCTCCCAAGCTAGCACTGCCTCGATCTTCGCGGGATCCACTGCAACTCCCGCCTCAGAAATGACGTGCCCCAAGAAGTGGACCTCACGTAACCAGAACTGACACTTAGAGGGCTTGCCATAAAGCCGGTTCTCTCAGAGTGTGTCTAGTACAAAACGCATGTGGTAAGCGTGCTCCTCCTCCGTCGCCGAGTACACCAATATGTCGTCGATGAAGACCACGACAAATCGATCGAGGTATGGCAGGAAGATCCTGTTCATGAGGCTCATGAACACTGCTGGAGCGTTGGTCACGCCGAAAGGCATAACCAAGAACTCATAGTGGCCATACCGACACCTGAAGGTCGTCTTCTGCACATCCTCGTCTCGAACTCTGAGCTGATGATAGCCTGACCTGAGGTCTATCTTCGAGAACCATCATGCTCCCTTGAGCTGGTCGAAGAGATCATCAATCCTGGGTAGCGGATACTTGTTCCTCACTGTCACCTGATTCTGGTGACGATAATCGACACACAGTCGCAAGCTCCCGTCCGCCTTCTTGGCGAACAAAATCGGGGAAGCCCAGGGCGAAACACTGGGTCGGATGAACCCCTTGCCCTGCAAGTCCTCCAACTGTACCCGCAGCTCTCGAAGCTCAGCGGGGGCCATCCGATATGCTGGAGTGGATATCGGGGCTGTCCCGGGGTACAGGTCAATATAAAATTCTACCTCCCTACGAGGAGGTAGTCCTGGAACGTCGTCGGGAAAGACGTCCGCGTACTGATCCACCACTGCAGTAAAACTGGGACTCCGCACGTCAACTGCTCCCAGGATGAGGCTAGCCAACTGATGAGTGATGGGCTGACCTCTCCTCTGCATGAGTCCATCCTGCGCTGCTAAGGCTCCCTTCTCGCCGGTGAAGGTGAACCTGCTCCCGTCGGTGCGCACACATCACACCTTGCGCCTAATGCAGTCAATATGAGCATAGACCGTAGATAAACAATCCATACCCAAGATGACGTCGTAAGGCCTCGACGCTGCTACAAGAAGATCCCAGCCGAAGCTCTCGCCTCCTAGAGTAAGCTCACACTACCGGCACCAGTGCGTAATCGTCGAGTCTGCTCCCGTAGGAGTCTCTAGCCGTAAGGATCGAGCCAACGGCTCTGTCGGAATCTCCGAGCTCCGAACAAGGGAAATGGCTATGAAAGAGTGACTCGCTCCTGTGTCTATCAGAACTGCAGCAAGGGTGGAATAGACACAGATCGTACCTCGAATCATCTCTGGCGCACCGTGGTCGTAGGCCTCCGCTGCCTGGAGCTGAGCCTGTCTCTGCACGCCAGCTCCCTGTGGTCGGGGCGGGCCTCCTGGTGGTGGTGGTGGCAGAGCCTCAAAGCATCGCCCACCACCTACTGCTTGGCCAGCTCCTTTGCCTCGTCCGCCTCCTCCCTGCGGACCGCCACGGTCGACCCTCTGCCTCTGCCTGGGTGGCCCCTCCACCGTCTGCTGCCCCTCGGTACGACGGGTCGGGCATTCACGAGCCATGTGGCCCTGCCAGCCGCACTCGTAGCACTGTCTGCCTCTCGGAAGGCTGGCTCCGGGCCGGGTGCCCTGCACTGCTGAGCCAGCGTCCCGAGGTCGCCTGCCGGAAAGTCTGGTCCGCCTGGAACCCTGAGTCATCCGCCGGCTACCAGCTGCCGAAGACTCCGCTATCTGCCGCCCTACGGTGGGTCTCGCTGTGGACTCAGCCAGGAAGCTCTCGATCAGGAGGGCTCGCTCCAGTACTCCTGCCTGGGTCGGGATGCTGAGGGAGATCAGCGATGCCCTGATCTCGTGTCTCAAACCCTGCTCGAAGGTCCGGGACCGGAAGAAGGGGTCCCGTACCATGTCCGTCGAGTACCGAGAAAGGTCTGTGAACCTCGCCGCGTACTGAGCGACCATCAAGCTGCCCTGCCGCAGATGAAGAAGCTCCTGGATGCGCACCGCTCGGAGGGTGGCCGGGACGAACTCTGAGCGGAAGAGGCTCTCGAAGTCTGTCCAGATGAGGGTGGCCTCATCATGTACCTGGAGCATCAGGCTCCACTAGCGTCCGGCTGCGGCGTGCAGTAGGCTCGCCGCGAGGATCACCAAGAGGTCTGCTGGCGTCCTCACTAGCCTGAAAACTCGGACGACCGCCTCCAGCCAGTCCTCGGCTGCCTGGGGGTCCGACTCCCCACGGAATCTGGGTGGTCACTGGCGCTGGAACTCGTGCAAAGATCCGAGGCGTCGTGCGTCGTCAGCTGCCAGTGCTGGAAGCATCGGGGGCTCGGCGGGTAAAGGTACCGCCGGTGCCTCTGCTGTCAACGGGCCCTGTACCGAGGCCTCGTCGCTCGGCGGGCTGTCGTCGCGCCCTACTCTAGGAACCCTAGCTGGCTGCTGTCGTCGTGCCATCCTGAAAAGGAAACAAGTATGCCATGGTCAGAACAGTATACCTGGTGAGCTGACACATGTAATCACAAAGAAAACTTGAAACACACATGCAATCAATGTTTTCGTGCATTAAGTCGGAAATCAGAAGTCAGGGTCCTGGTGTATGGATACGTCGGCCGCCGCACCAACACTGGACTCCCTGGACTGATAACCACACTCAATACGCTAAACACTATTGCTTCACATAGAAGAAAGATCAGAGTCTGCGGTAGAACCGACCACCTCTGATACCAATTTGTCACGACCCGCCCTCGGGCCCGTGCCGTGACTACCCCAAGCCCGCCTTCCATAGGCCAGGGGCTGGTGACTAGCACCAAGGCGAAAATCCCAACAAAAAGGGAAGGCATTGCCTTTGAAAAGTAAACAAGCACCACAGAGTAAGAAAACGGAAAAGTAAACACTAAGTAAAACTGTACAAGCTGTGCTGAAAGTAAAAAGGGGGCGGAAATACAAGCCCAACTGTAAAGTACAACTGAAAGGAAAAACAGCAACTAAAAAGGGAAAACTGCAGCGTCGGGCCGTCCTCCGGAAGCCCCACCTGAAGGGTGGGTACAGATAGCCTCCACTGCTCCTCGGGTCCACCTAACCACTTCGAGTACGTCCCGCCCAGTGGTCCACCTCCAGGTACTGTCCTGCTCCGCACGCCTCCTCCACGATCAGCGCTGTCCGTCGTCTGCAACCAACACCACGAAGTGCGGGCATAGCCCGTGCAGGGGTGAGTATAAGCTACTCAGTAGGGACCCCGAGACCCCCGAAGGTCTTCCGAAATCCACAAAGGATAATCCACAAAGGAAAGATACAATCACGAAGTAACATCAGACACGGCTTAGGTATATGACCATACATATACCTAAGTCGTCAATTCCCCGATCGACTCCAACGTCCGAGCCCAAGCACAACCCAGTCCACACAGGAAAGCAAAACGCATACCCACGCAGGATAGAACAACACAATCCACAAAGGAGAGTAACACAAGATTCAGCTCACACAGGTATACTTCTTCGGATGACGATAAAGATGATCATTGAACCATCTAAGTCGTCAGACCCACGAAGGATCGATAGGTACTAACCTTGCAGTGACCCACACAGGATCGGGCCCACGCAGGACCTGTAGAAGTTGGCTCACACAGAACCGCTGAGAGATGACCCACACAGGATCGGGCCCACACAGGACCGGGCCCACGCAGGACCTGTAGGCGCTGGCTCACACAGAACCGCTGAGCGCTGACCCACGCAGGATCGGACCCACACAGGATCGGGCCCACACAGGACCTGAAGCACTGATCCACGTAGGATCGCTGAGTGCAGGAGTCGTCGCAGTCCGCTGAGGATCTCTGCACAGTCGTCGCCGCAGTCCACTGAGGATCTCTGCACGGTCGTCGTCGGAGTCCACGGAGGATCTCGGCACAGTCGTCGCCGCAGTCCACTGAGGATCTCTGCACGGTCGACGCTGTCGAAGTAGCAGTCGCAGCCAGCACTAGGGTTCCCGCACACAGCAAGCTCGTTCGGGAGGGTCCGCTTCACGAGCCGTGAGGCTGATACATCAACTGACACGAAGTCCGAAGTTGATGTATCCAAAAGTTCCGTATCGTCAACAGGAACTCAACGTCGCAGACGGCGAGTCAATCGGACGCCCGGTCTGAGAGATATTGGCATTTTCGTCCCAGGGGCCCGGTTGGTTTTTAAGGCAAAACCAACCCGACCGCACTCCACCTGCGTCCAAACCTCGTGCGGAGTATGCCAAAAGTTCTGTCTCACTTAGCGGAATTCAACAAAGCTGACGGCACGTCAATCGGACATCCGTAGCTCAAGATATGAGCGTTTCCGCTCCGAGGGCCCGGTTGGTCTCGTGTACGAACCAACCCGGCCGAACTCAAGGTATTCCGAAACCTTGAGTGCGATATACCGAAACGACCGTCTCGATCCAAGGATCGTGTTGCCGCTGACGGCGGGTCGTTTGGAGGCACGAAGCTCAAGATACAGGCGTTTGAACGAAAAACGTCCGAAGATGGGGGGTACGGGCCCGGGCCGACCCGGGCCGACCCCCCCTGGGTCGGCCCGAACCGGGTCAACCCGAACCGGGTCGACCCGACCCGGGTCCGACCCGGCCCGGCCCGGCTCGGCCTGGCCGAGCCGCGCGGGTGGAAGCCGCGGGCGCTGACCCACGGCTTGAGGAAGGACCGCGGCCCGCGTGCGGGCCGCGCTGCCGAACCGCGGACGCGCTGAGCCGCGTCCGCCTGGACGAACCGGACCCGCCGCCACGGGTCCATTGGCCGCCGCCGCCGCGGCTGAAGCCGCGGCGGATCTCGTCCGGCGGCGCGCCGCCAGCGACTTCCGCGGGCCGCCGGCGTCGCTCCGGTGGCCCGTTTTCCTTCCCTTCTGCGCCGTTGCTCCTCCCGGGATCCGTTCTTTACTGCGGGATCGTCAAACGTCCGCTGCGGCACGTTCCGTCGTCGACCGTCAAATCCGCACAAAACAAGAACGGCGGAGGGTCGTCGGGCCGTGTTCGTTTGGCCCGTGCCCTCCGCGTTAGAAATAAACAACCGGGGGAAAAAGATTCCACACAGGAAACAACAATTTTGATAGGATTAAAATTGTTCACAAACGGTTCTTTAATCTCTTTAAAGAAACAAAGACGGGAATTAATTTTAAAGGGGTAACTCCCATAAAGAAATCCCTACCTTGATGATCGTCGTGCGCGGTCGTTCTTCGCGGAAGAGATCGTCGTGGAAGAGGTCGATCGTCGCGTCGTCGCGGGGAGGCGTCGCGTCGTCGCGGAAACCGGCGTTGAGTCAGTGAACTCAACGAACCATGAACAACAGATTTAAATTATAATTAATTAAATCTGTGTTTAAAACCAAAAAGAACCTTGAGCGGAAATCCGAAAGCACTTACCTCGAATGGTCGGTGATCGGAGATCGGAGATCGGGGATCAGAAGAACGTCTCGGACGAAGGCGTCGTCGATTTCTGGGTTCGGCGTTCTTCGCGTTTTTCGCGTTCTTCGCGTTCTTCGCGAGGGAGCCGAAGAAACAGGGATCCTCTCAATCTTCCCAAAGGATTTTTTTAGGTTGGTCTTATTTTATTAATATGCCAATACACGAAACCGGTTAAGAAACGATTGAATTAATTCATTGAATTAATTCAACGAAAGAAACAGGTCATTTAATTCACGAAAGAAACAGCCCATTTAATGGTCTGTTAAGAATTTAGAAAACACGTCAGTTGACTTTCATTAAGACGGGTTTTCACGGGTGCGTTTCTTAGCGGAAAGAAACGGCGGGGTTCGTGCGGGCCCCACCTCACAAATATCCTACCAAGGGGGTAGGATATTTCTGGATAGCATCCTATTCAGTTCAACTCAGTTCAAGACGCCTTTAAGTGGCTTCAAGTGGCTTCCAAGTGGCTTAAGTGAAATAAAATAAAGTTGTCGCAAAATTATTTTATTTCTTAACTTTAAGCCCAAAAATTAAAAACCACACCCGAGCAAACGCAACTCCGGAAGAGGCGTTTCTAAGCGAATACCGGCGCTGTGATTTCATCGGTGCCCTCAGAATTCGATTTCGGGCACCGGTTCAAAAGTTAGAAAAACCCGCTCGTCCGTTCACTGAACGTACCCGAGCCAAACTTCGGAAAATGATTCCGGGAACACCGGGCCTCGGAATCAGGCGCCGTCAGAAACTGCGTTCTTTTAAAATTCCAAAGAAAATTAAGAAAAAAATTTCCTTGAAATTTACGGGTCTTTACATGAAAAAATTTCCTTGAAATTTACGGGTCTTTACATAACCCTATATTAAAAATGATTTACTTATTAACCTTTGATTTTAACTATTTTAACCCTTCTTTAAATAAATTAATAATAAATGTCCTAATCTAATTCAAGTGGGCCTAAATGGTCATATGCTATTCCTAAGGTTGTTTTTGGTCGAATTAAACTTATCCAATAGAATTAGGACATGTGTTAGGGTAATAATAATATCATTTTTACTCTTAATTACCCTATTTACTTTTAACCGTGGGAAATAAAAGTAAAAACTTACTATTCACCAAAAATTATTTTCATCTCATTGAACCACATTTTACTTACTGACATCAACCGTGTCTCTCCGATTTTTGAAATTCCACTCACAGAAGCGGTAAAATTAAGTTTCATGAAAAATTCAGTTTTTTAACTACCACTTAGTGGTTTCACTATTTATCAAAAATTGAATGTTTTCAGAAAAATACCAAAATTTCACCCTAGGATAATTTCAATATTCCAAATCCAAAAATGAAGTCAATTTTGAAAAATTAAATTTACAAAATTTCAAAAAGTGGTTATTACTATTCATAACGGCTAGTTTTAATAATATTTTAATAGAATATCATTGTTTAGTGAAACTCGGTATTGCGTACGACGTAAGCTATCAAGGAAGGTCGCGATTGCGTGTAAAGAAAGCCAAGAAAGTGTTGTGTGTAGTGAAAGATTCCTTTGATGATTTATATAACTTAAAAACAAAATATTTCTCATAAAAGTTTCGGGTGTTACATTCTACCCCCCTTAAAATGAATTTTGCCCTCGAAATTTGTCACTTTGTAATAAACAGATGAGGATACCTCTCCCTCATCATATCCTCAAGCTCCCTTGTAGCTTCTTCTAATTGGTGGTTCCTCCATAAAACTTTTACCAAGCGAGTGGTCTTGTTTCGTAGGACTTTTTCACTACGATCCAGAATCTCTATCAACTGTTCTTCATAAGAAAGATTTTTCTCCAGCGGTACAACTTCTGAGCTGAGTACATGTGAAGGATCAGGTATGTACTTTCTCAGAAGAGATACATGGAACACATCGTGAACTTGAGAGAGATTCGGTGGAAGAACCAATCGGTAAGCTACCTTCCCTACACGATCCAGTATTTCGAAGGGAAAAATATATCTAGGGCTCAACTTCCCCTTCTTTCCAAATCTCATGACCCTCTTCCAGGGAGATATTCCTAAGAACACTTTATCACCCACTTCAAACTCTAGGTATTTTCTTCATTTGTCGGCATAACTTTTCTGTCGACTCTGAGCTGCTCTTATGTATTGTTGAATAGATCTGACCTTTTCTACCATTTCATCAATGAGATCCGGTCCTAATAGCTTTATTTCCCCAACTTCATCCCAGAAAGTTGGAGTCCTGCATTTCTTTCCATAGAGAGATTCATAAGGAGCCATCTGAATACTGGAGTGAAAGCTATTATTATAAGAAAATTCCACCAAAGGTAGGTGTTGATCCAAACCACCTTTGAAATCTATAGAGCAAGCTCTCAACATATCATCTAGAGTTTGAATTTTTCTCTCAGACTGACTGTCTGTCTGAGGATGATAAGCAGTGCTGAAACTGAACTCTGTATCCAGATTATGCTGAAGACTTCGCCAGAACTTTGAGGTAAACCTCGGATCCCGATTAGATATAATAGAAAGTGGTACTCCATGCAATCTTACCACTTCCTTCACATATATCCTGGCAAGATGATCTAGAGATAAATCCTCTCTAATAGTGATGAAGTGTGCATACTTTGTAAGACGATAAACTATGACCCAGATAGCATTATCGCCTTTGGATATTTTAGGAAGTCCTGTGAAAAAGCCTATAGTGATGTTTTCCCATTTCCATTCGGGTATCAGAAATGGTTGTAACATCCCCTTACACTTCTGTCACTTAGCTTTAACTTGCTGATAAACCAAGCATCGAGAGACATATTCAGCAACATCTCTTTTCATGCCATCCCACCAAAAGTACTCTTTCAGGTCTCTATACATCTTCGTGCTTCCAGGATGAATAGATAATGAAGAACAATGAGCCTCATCCAGCAGCTCCTTCTTTAATTTGGGAATGGGAGGAACACAAACCCGATTCCTGAACATTATTATCCCATCACAATCAAGGTTGAATTTAGGAACATTTCTCACATTCTTTTGTAACTCTACATCTTCTTTCTGTGCCTCTTTAATCTTCACATGTATAGATGGTTGAACATTCATTTGAGAAAGATAAGATTTTTCCCCTTCCATTATAATTCGAAGATCCATCCTTTGTAAATCCATAAATATTGGATCTTTTGTGATCCCCATCATGGATAAACTGGCATGGTCTTGTTGACTTAATGCATCTTCCACCTTGTTTTCTTTCCCATGGTGGTAAGGGATTGAGTAGTCATAATCCTTAATCAGCTCCAACCATCTTCTTTGGCGCATATTCAGCTCCTTTTGTGTGAAAAAATACTTTAAACTTTTATGATCAGAATAAATGTCACACCTTTCTCCATAAAGATAATGCCTCCAAATCTTTAATGCAAAGATTACCGTAGCTAACTCCAAATCACGAGTTGGGTAATTTTGCTCATGTATTTTCAAATGTCGTGAGGCATAAGCTATCACCATATCATTTTGCATAAGAACACACCCCAATCCCTTCTTGGATGCATCACTGTAGATCACAAACCATTCTCCACTACAAGGAAGTGTGAGTACAGGTGCACTAGATAACTTTCTTTTCAAATCCTTGAAATTCTCTTCACATTCCTCCATCCAAACAAACTTAACTCCTTTCCGAGTCAACTTGGTGAGTGGATTAGATAATCACGAAAAATCTTTCACAAAATGTCGATAATATCCAGCCAAACCAAGAAAACATCGGATCTCAGTTACAATTGTTGGTCTTGACCATCATTCGATAACCTCTGTTTTTGCTAGATTCACAGATATCCCCACTTTTGAGATTATGTGACCCAAAAATGAAACTCTTTGAAGCCAAAATTCACACTTGGTAAATTTGGAATAAAGCTTCTCCTCTCTTAGGGTCTTCAATATAATTCTCAAGTGATCTTCATGTTCTTCCATTCTCTTTGAATATACCAGAATATCGTCGATAAAGACTACCACAAACTGATCAAGATAGTATCTAAAGACACTATTCATTAGATCCATGAAGATAGAAAGGGAATTATTAAGACCAAATGACATCACTATAAATTCATAGTGTCCATACCTTGTACAGAAAGCCGTCTCTAGTATATCCTCCCTTTTGACCCTTAATTGATGATACCCTGAATGAAGATCAATCTTGGAAAAGTATTGAGCTCCGTGTAGTTGGTCAAATAAGTCATCAATGCGTGGGAGAGGATATTTGTTCTTGATAGTGATCTTGTTAAGTTCTCGATAATCAATGCGGAGTCTCATTGATCCATATTTCTTCTTAACAAACAGAACAGGTGCTCCCCAAGGTGACGTACTAGGGCGTATGAACCCTTTATCAAGATTCCCTTGGAGTTGTTTCTTCAATTCCTGCAACTCAATTGGGGACATTCTATAAGGTGTCTTTGAAATAGGCAAAGCACCCGGTACGAGTTCTATTGAAAACTCAACTTCACAATTTGGTGGAAGACCTGGAAATTCCTTTGGAAAGACATCATAAAACTCCCATACAATGGGCATATTCTGAATCGTGAGTTTCTTTCCAGCCATTTGAAATAAATAACCTTCATTTAGTGCAATCAAGACCCATAAGATGGAAGAAATTTCCACAGGAAGGTTATGTTCATCTTTGCATCGATAGACGATCATAGATTGATCTGGAATATGAAATGTGACTTCCCTTATTTGGAAATTGATATGAGCTCCATATAAAGAAATCCAATCCATGCCAATAATCACATCAAATTCCACTATTGGAAGTATCACAAGATTTTCATGAAGCACTATCCCACAAACTTCAATCGAAGAAGAATTATAAACTTTTGATGTGACTATTGTGCCATTAGGGGTTTTCACAGCTAAATCAACATCTAATTGTTGAGGTAATACGGTGATAATCTTAGAAAATTATTCAGAAATAAAAGAGTGGGTGGATCCAAAATCAAATAAAACATCTGCTACTTTAGAGTGGATGGTAAGTTTGCCTTTCACCACATCATTATTGTACTCCACATTGCTGATAGAAATTGAATGTGACTTTCCATTGCCTTTAGCATTAAGAGTTTGTTGACGCCGACCATCATCATCAACCCTTGGATTTGGGCATTGATTGGAATTATGCCCCATCTCCTTGCACTTGAAACATTGAAGTGTAGTAGGTTCATTCTGTGTATCCCTTCATTTGTTTGCATTATTAGAAATATTCTTCCCATCATTACAGAATTCAAATGCCCTATGACCTTTCTTTCCACATTTGAAACATTTACTTGTCCCTTTAAGACAACTCCCTCTATGTTTCTTTCCACACTTTGAGCATATGGGAAAACTCATCTTATTTTCAGTGTGCTCTTTAGATTTTCCTTTGAATTCCATTTTCATCTTCTTATCAAACCCATATGACTGATGGGTTACTCCAATATCCATATCGACTTTGAGAGCACATTGAACGATTTCCTCATAGCTATTGAAGTCCCTTATGGATAACACCCTTAGAAGAATTGGTTTTAAGCCACTAAATAATCGACCGACCATACTCTCAGGTTGGATAATAATACCAGAAGCGTACCTTGCAAGTCTGGTAAAATTTGATTCATATGTAACAACAGATTCATCATCCTTTTGTTTTAGTTCAAGGAACACCTTATCCATCTTTGTTCAGAGAATACGAGGGAAGTACTTATTGAAAAATAAGTTCTTGAACTCGTCCCATTCCATGGACTCAATTTCATCTCTTTGCCTCGTATTCTTGATAAGATTCCACCATTGATCAGCATCACCTTCCAAATGATACACTGCTAAGATGACTTTATCATGTTCAGAACATTGAAGAACTGAAAATATCTTTTTAGTAGTACTAATCCATTGTTCAGCAACTAATGGATCAGTAGACCCACTGAATGAAGGTGGACGCTGCCTCATGAAGGATTCAACAGAATATTGTTCCTTCCTTTGCTCATTTGGAAATCCTGCATGATTCATAGCATGAGAAAGTTGTGTGAGAATGGCTACAAGATTTTGAATTCCATCTCCCATAACGTTTGGTTGCTCAGGAGGACAATCATTGTATTTCCCGTCACATTCTGCATTAACACGGTTCTTTCAGGTTCCATCCATTGACTAAAACCAAGAAGAATAGTGTGAGCAACACTAATTATAATAGGAAAACCACATAATCAAGAATAAAATTTCACACTTAAGGTCCTATCCTAGGTTATTCATAGCCATTTCTAAAACACTAAGATTGTGTTCTATGCGTAGACTTATCCTTAGGGTTCTTACTAAGGCTTTCACATCCTAGTTTCCAAAGGTTGACTATACCTTTCCTCTGATAGCAACTATAACGGTCTGGAATTAATTCTAGTGGACTATAATTGATACCTATCAGGTCAATCCATGGGCGGATACACCCCTTGGGTGGGACACACCACCATCCCCAGTGGAAGCCATTTCCTCATGAAGCCCTTGGGCGGAGAGCCATGCTTCATCCAACGCTCACATGTGAGAGTTCCCAAGGATCAGATACATTCCTATCTCCTTTGCCTCTGATACCAACTATAACGACCCATACTTTACATACATTATTAATACTTCAAAATTGAAGCATACTTATTACAACATATAAAAAAACCAGGAAAGGACCGTATATGTATAGAGTCTTTAGAAACTGGGAAACATAAACAACTGGTTCATAAAGCATCTACATTGTCTCCCATTTATTTCATCATATCTATAGTCCTTTTTGGCATATATTTCTTAATAACCTTTTTCCTGACCTGGGGAAAGAAAACATACAAAAGGGTGATCTCAAATGCTCAGTAAGGGTAAACAAAAGAAATACCAATCACATCATATACATAAGAACATAACTTTTGGAAATCTTAACCTGTAAAAGAAATCATAATTTCATAACATGGGATAAATCACAGTAGTGAAATGTAATCCCAATAATCATAACTTAAAACATGAAACTTTGTTTCATACACACATAATCATAGATAATCATTTCTTATTAGTCAAGACTCATTGAAAAGACTATCTTAGTGGACAAAGTCCATTTCTGAACCGAGTTCATTCCTCGTTTCAGTCCTGTTTCACTGAACCGGTTTAACCTGCCGTTCCAGCCATGTCTATCTCATGAGATATAAAATCTTTACCCAATGCATTGGAGGGAGATATAGGTCCCACCCATCTCATAATGATACCATTCTTATGTGTTCCACAAAATCATAAATCATACATCATTGCATAACCCATGTAATAAAAATGGGACTCTTAAACATCATGACATCATAAAACAATTCATATAAGATAAAAGAATTCATAAAAATAATTCCATCACAAAATAATAAAATCAATATAATAATAGGGATAGAAATAGAACCCTATATTTTCTTAGATGGAAAATAATTTTGATAAATAAAACTTGAACTCCATTCATGAGGAAAATATCCTTTCTACTTCAAAAACATTTTTCCTTTCTTAACATGTCATAAAATTTTAAACTAAAAGAAGTTTATTAAAAATAAACCTGAAAACTTGTAAAGGAAGATTCTTGGAAATAATGTTTTAAAAATCCATTCATGCTGTATAATTTAAAAAAACATTCTTCTCGTACTTTTGTCGGAAAAGTCAAAAAGTACTTCGTACGAAAAACGAAAAAATATTCCTTTCATATCTTTTACTAAAACTCAACAAAGGGTAAAATTGGATTTAAAAAATTGTAGGTGGATGTAAATAATATTACATATTGAGGAAACATGGATGTGGATGATAAAATACACACCAGAAAATACCAAAGTATAAACAATCTCGGATAAAAATGAGATTGTGATATTTTCCCTTACCTTAGGTCTGATTTGCTTCGTAAGTGTCCAAACCTCCTGTATAATGATTTAAATAAAGTCATTGACTTATTCCAGAATCATACTCATTGTTATGATATCATATATGGTGATATTTATTGCTTATTATTAGTAATATTTCATTTCCACTCGTTATTCAGGTGTTTATTACTTTTTGTTCTTATGCGTGTTTTGTTGAATAAATTCTTATTCTTCTTTTTAGGTTATAGATACCTCATTTCCAGAATGGTATTAGTGTAATATATATCATATTTATTCACTCAATTCATTTATGTAATCATTATGCAATGAAAATCATGTAGAACGAGTCACATCACATCGTGGAGACGGTATTCCATACGTACGCACGAGCGATGATATCGTTCCCATGATCGCGGAATTGTATTGGAGTGTATGTATACTATTTCAGAATCAATATCACTTTACAATAATCATATATATTCATTCTTTACACCATTATACCCATCCAAGTAAGGTGGTGGTGGAAAATAGATTACACCACGGCGTGGAGACGGTATTCCGTACGTACGCACGCGCGGTGATTTCGTTTTCCATAGGATGGATATATGGTCAAATAGGGTTTTTTTATACTTATAATAACATATATGTATATGAGTGATACTGATGTTATTAATTCATAATGAAACAACTAAAGTAGAAGAAGTGGAAGAAGAAATAAAGTTGAAAGAATCGATAACGGACACTACCTCTTCTTTGAAGCGCTTCTTTGAGACCTCCTTTTAGGGCACTAAAATTGGTCTTTGAAGAAGTCCAAAACCTATAGGATATTTCTAGGGAAGTGGAGAGGAGAATTTGGCAGGGGTTGGCCAAGCTTGAAGGCTCAAAGTGGTGTGAGGAAGAGGGCGAGGAGGTTCCCTTTTATAAGGGAGGAGAGGGGCTCCTTTGGAAAAACTTAAAATATTATATTATTATAAAGCCAAATTCGGTTTTAAATAGCTCCAAATTGATTTATTTCGAAGCTAAGGTGGGGATGGGTCTAAATCCTCTCATCAAATATAATTTAGACAAGTTTAGGTTCCTATTTAAACCTTATCATTTAGATTTAACTTTAAGTTAAATAATTTTACTTTTACCGTGTCTTTTTGTGTTCTTACACTATAAGGTTAATAAACTTACTATAAAAAGACAAAAAAAACCCCAATTTGTTTATTATTAATATATATAAACTTATCTAACTCATTTTTCCGAAACATAGATTTTTAGGAATAAAATAACAATTAATAATATAATATTTGTTTTAAAAACTATTTTATGTCAATTTTGATACTATTTGTTAATTGATTTTTTTTAAATTCATAACAAAAAGATTAGTTCTAAAAAAGTGAATTAAATCAATAATAACATGTCATATTAACATATAAAATTATTTTAATTCATAAAAAGGCTCAAATTACATTTATTTGGGTACTTATAACATCAATTATGTCAATATTTCATTAATAAGATAATTACTGCATCATCATTGTGTCATAAATAAATTAAATTATTTAATGTCTAAAAATTACAAATAAAATATCATTATGTAGGAAATCGTTTTATCTTTCTAATGAATATTTATAGTCGAATTTATCTTATGTATAACCCTATATTAAAAATTATTTTCTTATTAAACATTGATTTTAACAATTTTAACCCTTCTTTAAATAAATTAATAATAAATGTCCTAATCTAACCCAAGTGGGCCTAAATGGTCATATTTTATTCCTAAGGTTTTTTTTGGTCGAATTACACTTATCCAATAGAATTATGACATGTTTTAGGGTAATAATAATATCATTTTTACTCTTAATTACCATATTTACTTTTAACCGTGGTAAATAAAAGTAAAAAGTTACTATTCACCAAAAATTATTTTCATCTCATTGAACCACATTTTACTTACTGACATCAACCGTGTCTCTCTGATTTTTGAAATTCCACTCATAGAAGCGGTAAAATTAAGTTTTATGAAAAATTCAGTTTTTTTAACCTCTTAGTGGTTTCACTATTCATCAAAAATTGAAATTTTTCAGAAAAATACCAAAATTTCACCCTAGGCTAATTTCGATATTCGGAATCCAAAAATGAAGTCAATTTTGAAAAATAAAATTTAAAAAATTTCAAAAAGTGGTTATTACTATTCATAACGGCTAGTTTTAATAATATTTTAATAGCATATCGTTGTTTAGTGAAACTCGGTATTGTGTACGACACAAGCTATCGAAGAAGGTCGAGATTGCATGTGAAGCAAGCCAAGCAAGTGTTTTGTGTAGTGCAAGATTCCTTTGATGATTTATATAACATAAAAAAAATATTTCTCATAAAATTCTCGGGTGTTACACACAATCTGTTCAAGGTACACTCTCAAGACTATAGTCATTAAATCCAAGAATAATGTTGGGGAATTAGTAAGAAAAAAGGAATTCATTATATATTCATAGTTTCTATACCCTTTATGAAATTATCTACCAGATATATGATCCTTATTTACCATCAATTTATGAGATTAATAATAAAGTTTAATCATGGAAACATACCGATCTCTGTGTAGTTGGTCCAAATAGTGATCCAAATGGGGTATGTGATTCTGATTCATTATTTTGATATTTCTCAATTACCAATAATATATATAGAGTAACATTGATTTATATTTATTAATAAAAACATTACCACTAAACCCCATGGTGGAACACAAATTTTATTGAATCCCTTCTCAAGGTTCTCAGGTGGTTGCTTCTTCAATTCCTATACCTTGGTTGGGACCATTCTACATAGAGAAATTAAAATAGGTGAGGCTCCAAGTATGAGTTCTATTGAGAACTCAAATTAATGGTTCATTTGAGTAAAATAATATTATTTATGTAATATATCATTAAAATATTATACAATATTAATATCATGGATATTGAGCTTCTCCCCAATAATATGATATAAACACACCATTTAATGGGAATCAACACCAATAAAATAAATGTGATATCGATTGTAATATTATATCTATCATCACACTAATTGACAATCATATGATTATTTGGAATACATCCCATTACATCTATTCCATGGAAATTGATGTTGTATTTATATATATAAATCCAATCCATGTCTATAATAACATAAAATTAAAGAAGAGGGAAAAGAAAAATATTTTCCAGAAACAAATTCCTATTAACATCAACTGAAAAAGTTTCATAGACCTAAAATGAATTATTATAACATTATGGTGTTGTATTAATTCTATGTATAATCATTGATTATAGGAATTAAAATTCATATATAATTTTATGGATTCATATAAATTATAAAAAATATGGTACGTCACTATTTTATGTTACCTATTACCACTTTTACTTCATTTTTATATAAATAATCTACTAATAAAACCAAAATGGTCACCATTATCATCATAAATATTTAATTAGAGTGATATGACATTCATAGGTTGTTTAGATAATGGATCCTTGTTTAAATATATCAAACCTTATGTTTAACCTATAACAATCATAGTAATTATTCATCCATCATGATAGTTTATAATGTTTTTTTAATTTCAAATACGTATCACCTAGTAGAGTTAATATAGGTGTGAATAAAGGATCATTTCCATCCACATGGAGATGATTGATCCTATCACAATGCACCCTTTTATATTTATTACCATTATGATCAACTATATCAGATCCATATCCACATCTAGTATCCATACATGGATATAATTTCATAGAAACCACCGATTATAACCTTCACTAAAATTATCAGGAATTTCTCTATTCCAAGAATTATCAATAATGATATCCTTATATATATCACTAGACATATCCTTAGACATATATTTATACATATCCTTAGACATATCCCTTGGGATCTCACCAATGGTCTATTCGTACTTTTTACAAATGATTACTACACCATTAATCTAATTCTAACTATAGTGACATAGGATTTTCAGGAATAAATATTACATTTTAATAGATTAATATTCAATATATTTAAAAACTAAATGACCATGTCTTATAAATGTTTTTTTCCATTTGTATACTGGGTAAAATATTTTATTATTTTCATATATATCATAATCATATCTTATAAATACCATTACATTTATTATAATTCATAATCCAACCCCACTTAATCATTTTTTTTGTAACTCGGTGAAAGGAGACAATAGAAACAGTTAGCTTAGATGGTCAGTAAGTGTAAACATGGATGATATCAACATATGATCATACGAATGAATAATATAAGAATAAGGGTATGTGATTATTAATGTAACATTAAAATTTCATACCCAATCAATCTTTTATGGTAAACATAATCTATGGTGTATAAATTTATAATTTCTAATGAGAAAACCCATAAGAGTGAGATATCGTCATAAATTAGTCATGAACCATAAGTTTGTGTCATATAAGCATGATACCATTTCATATTTAAAGGTAAAAACATATTTCCAATCAATTCATAATGGATAAGGAATTGATAGTAGTTTCACATTTCATTATGAATCACCATTCATGAGAGGTTTCAACTAATTGATCAATAACATCAACTGACTTCCGAGAGAGGACCATGTAGTTCAACTATTTTCCCCATAATTATATCATGAGATAGGAAACAATTCCCAAAGAATTTGTGGGATATATATGTAACACAAATCACATAATCCATAAATTCATTCACTAGAAGATCATAAAACATTTGAAATATCATAACGCATTAAATATGAAATGATTTTCATAAACATTTCATTATATTATATCCCATTTCAATGATATAGTTTTTATAACATTTAATCAGTTCATCGAATAAAAACACATGGAAAAAGTAATGGGTTTAAAAAAAATATTTTTATCATAATCATAAACAAAAACAATCAAAATAAAGAGTATTAATGGTAGAATTAGACCATATCACTAAAAAACATAACTAACACCAAAGGTTGTTGTCGTTGATGAATATAAATTAAAAAATTCAATAATAAATTCTTAGGAAAAATATAACTTTTTTATTTAAATATACATCATTATAATATTAATTATTTTAATAAATATTAATAAACACATTTTAATTGAAATTGAAATTTAACTTGTAATATTGTAAGTAATATTAAAATAAATGAGTTCTCGTGATGTATAAAAATTTTGTTCAAGCTATATAGGTTTAAAAAAGGTTACTTTATCATTTTTTGTAAAAATTCAAAAACTAACTCATTTGGTAGGGAAAAATATGATTCATTTGAAAAAAATAGTGACTATTCAAAAAAGTGTATAATGTCTTAAAATAGTCATTGGATAATGGTAAAACATTAATTATTTTTTTGAGATCATGGACATTGATGAAAAATGGTTTCCTTCCAGAGAGAGAAATAAATTTAGTTTTTCCTTTAAAAATTTATTTTGGAATCATAAGTTTATAAAGAGGGTAAATATAATGGGAAAAAATTATTTTCATGAAATGTTTATTAAAAATAATAATCACATGTTTCTTTTGGAACAGTTCCAAAAATGCATCATTAGATTCTTAATAATATACAATCCAAATAAAAATTGATATTCTAATGTAAAACCATTAATAATTTGGTAATATTTGATTAATAAAACCCATGATAAAAATAAAAATACACACACATATATATATAAATCTAAATTTCATTCACAATAATAATCATAAATTTCATTCATGGGTAGTATATACACCTCACAAAATAAACAAGTGGTATGTATGGTATGTGTCCCATAGAAATAAAAGTGAGAAAAAAACCCTAATCTCGAGTCTCAATATCCTTTGTACTTGTTGTAACATATTTTTTTTATTAATATAGATATTTTATAATTCTATTAAAACCATACTTATATATAATACCATATATGATATATATTGTACATTATATTTCCCATTTATTAAAAATTATTTTTTAAAATAACATTTTAGGAAATAAATACATCATTTTAAAAATATTTTTTTTTGTAAATTTATTTTTATCATGATAAAATATCTTCGATAATGTTAATTGTGGTATAAATATATTTTATATTAAATTCATATTTATTTATAGTATTCTAAAAATGTTAAGTCTAGAAAATTAATTACACAGTTCATTGAGATGGTAGGTCATACGTACAAATGAATGTTGATTTAATTATATCAATTGGTGGAATTTAGAAAAGGTAAAATATAATTTAACATTATATAATAATTATAAAATTATATATATAACATATTTTATTAACATTTATCCTTAGAAAATCAAATCGCATCACTTTACGTGGAGGTAGTTCATCGTACACACAAGCGACGTCATCGAATTCCCACAGAATGGATGATATTATGGTATATTTTGAATTATAATTCAAGAAGTAAAATAATTTAAAAAATATCAGATATATATATATATTAAATATTTCCTTATATCCTATCTTTAGAGGTGGTTATTGGAAACAAATTACATTGGTTCATGAGGCGGTATTCTACCGTGCACATGATCAATTGTCTCCTTTCCTATTTGGTGAAAGGAGAAGTAAATAATGGTTATTAAATTACCATAATAACATAAAAATATACTTAATAATTTTTATTTATTACATCAGAAAAATTGAATTATATTTTATGTATGTGGAAGAATAATAAAAATAGAAATTATTGTTTGAAAACAAAACTACTTCTTCATAAACCATCATTAGGATTCCTCAAAAATCATTCCTATGATGGATTTTCTTAAAGGAATATGATATGTGGATATAGATGTAATAAAATTATATTTCTATGTAATGGCCAAATAAATTGGTTTTAAAATGTTTCATAGGAGAAGAGATGGGGTTCCCTTTTAAAAGTATGTGAGAGGACACAAATGGAATTTTTGGAAATAATAAAATGTACCAACATTTTTTAAAAGATAAAATTAAATAAAGTGGATCATTATTGAATAATACATTAGAAAATATCATAATTTTTTTTTAAAATTTATTATAAATATATTTCTTTTCATTTTACCGCTTATCATTTTTTAACTCCCCAAGAAACTCATTTTCACCTAAATCATGGTTAATAATGTTTCCATGTTTGAATATATATTTTGATTTTTTTTGTTAACCATATTCTAAAAATTTAACTAATATGATTATAAATATGAAATCAATTTTTTTTAATTCAAATCATGTTACTGGAAATTTTTTTCATAAAAATAAACTCGTTAATGTGATGAAATAACGATTTTTCAAATTAAAATTTTCATAATTAAAGACACATTCAATATCAAAAATAAACTTGAATTTCATTATAATGTCCTAAACTAGTTTAAAATAATATAATTAAACTATTTTCAGTTTTAATACATTTTTATACAAAACAATAAATTTTAAAATAATTTAACGAAAAATAATTTTTTAAATTAAATCAATATTTTTCATTATACTCAAAAACAATTTATCTTTTCAGAAAAATGTCAAAAATTCAAGGTTAATTAATTTTTAAAATTATTACAAAAATGACATTAATTTATTAATAAAATATTCAATATTTTTTAAAATTTAAAATTTTAATTTATTCACAAAATTCGTTAAAAATCACTTTTTGATATAAATGTTCATTCAAATCATATAAAAACATTACTAAAAATTATGTACTTCTTTATAAAAAATAATTATCTAAAAAAGTTATACATAAATTTTAAAGTTTCTTATTGATATTTAAAAAACTAAATTTATCATCTAGGTTATTATGATGTATAATAATGAAAATATTTTATTACGGTTTTTTTAAATAAGTATTGTGTGTAACAAATGCAATTATAGAAATTAAATATTTTCCAAAAAATAATAAAAATGTTTCTGGGAGTTAAATTTACTAAGTCAATTTTAAACATTTTCCAATTATAATTCATTTTTTATATTTTTAAGGCATATCAACTTTTCTCCTTGACATTTACACCCCAAACTCAACAAACTATCATGTAATTCCATTCTTACAGCTTACCTAATATTCACTTCAAATGAGTTGTTCCTCTTGTCCACATATAAAAGTACATCTATTATATCATTTTCAAGAAACACTTATAATATAAATTTAACATGATATTATATAGAATATAATTATTCTAGAGACCCTATAAACTTTTTGAATCCCCCATCATAAAAAATGTTCCACAAGTCCTTCCTTGCTAAAGTATACATGAAGAGACAATCTGAATATTAAATGTATAAATTACTTACTTTTTTAGTTCATTTATTTATCCTTTTAATCCAACATAATTTAAACTATTAAAATCATATATATATAATTATATCCATATAATTAATATAATTAAATTTTATTTTATTTATGTTAGAACCATTATCTTTTCACATCCCATTCATTCATAAAAAGGAAACAATTTCCCATGTTTCTATGCGCACTACTACCTCCATGAAAGACTCTATTTCCCAGCAATATAATTACTGGATTTTTATATAAATTGTTTTTTGGAATAAATATGTTACTTATGTCCTGATTTATATTCTGGACATTTAACATTGGTATTATATAAATAATATTATAATTAAACAATCATTGTAAAACTAATATCCTAAAACATATATACCAAGAGGAAAAGTGGTTAATTAATAAGTTAATACAATTTTTTAATTTATCATCGGATTATATCTCTTAAATATTGGATTTATTATCTTTAGTGAAATCTAAATAATTTCATTTTACTTTTATAATAATGATATTATAACTAAACGATCCCTTTTACACCCAAACTCCCACATAGAAGGTAACATACTATTGTTGGGTCAGTGTAGCCACTAATATGATAATTTAAATAAATTTCTATGGGGTATGGAATTGTAGACTTAATATTTGATATTAAAAATTAATTAGTGACTTATTTTTTGTCTTGTTTAGTTAATATAATCATTTAACTCATTAATTCAGATACCACCATTCATTTGTTAAAAATCAATTAAGCATTATTGTCTCCAGTTTCATTAGAATGAATGAGACTAAAACATTAATAGAATGGTAATATAAAATTTAAATTATCATAAAACATAAATTTTGTAATATTGTATGATCTAGTAATGCTGAAAATTGGGAGAAAAATTTAAAATAAATCCACTTTTTGGATACTTTTTCATTACAATCTAGACTACTCACAACTAGTGTTGATAATATATTATAACTATATAATATAATATTATAGAATAATTATAAATAAATTTTATAAAATTTTATAGATTTGAATCTATTTATTGAATATGTGATTAAGTTGTTTGTGCTGGTTATACTCTAGGTTAGAGTGTGATCAATGTTTACAATGATTTTGTTAGGGTTCCCCATAAATCATTTTAATGTGTGTTGGCATGAATTGCTATCCTATATTCCAACATTCAAATTATGGGTGTCATTCATCACTTTCTATAGAAATGAATAATCCTTGATCGAAACAAGATGTTGGAATGTCTATTCATCCTTCCATGGATTCCTCTGAATTTTCCACCTATTCTGTGTCTCCCTAAAAAATTTATTTCATTTTCATGGAACTCATACCTAGTGTCATACCCTTATGGTCACTGGTTAATTCCACTAATTTTTTCATTAAATTATAGTTGTTATTGATAGTTATGAAACCTTAAGTTAGTAGATTATTCACATTGGGAATCACATCTTTGTCTGGACACTGGGATCATTGATCAGCAATATTCATGCACTTAATAGGCTATCTAATGAAGGCAATATTGGAACGGAACTCAAGGAATCTTGTCTTAATCATGAGGTATCTAACACACAAGGAGTATATCTTTTACGAATTTCGCCTAAAAAATCTTATGTTTTTTAGAGGTACATATTTGGGTTTATAATATTATCATCTTGTGGAGATTCATGATGGTTTATGAGAAAATCCATCAAGGCAGCTATGGGAGGTGCATCTCCAGGAGGTAACACATGAGTTTTAAGAAGAACACCATTTGAGGTGGATTTGTGTTTTAACATCATAGAGAGATGGGTGATTGGGACACACTATAGAGGAAGATCTGAGAAGTACATTTTTAGGAGGGGGAACCTAAAAGGTTTACCGATGGGTGGATGTGAACACCCTCATGTAGGTGGATCAACATTATCTTCCTCATAAAATGAAGATGTCAAACCATGATGATTTATCAGAACACCCCTATCTGTGGAAAATGGTGGTGTGCCCTAAATATGGGGAACCTTGTTTTACAAATTTTCATGATTTATGAAGAAATCTATATCCTATGAACCATATTTATAATACATGGATCAGAACCTATATAGATTGATTACAAAAATTATGTTCATATGAAAAGAATATTCTGTGAAGCTTAACATCATGTGGTAAGTATTTTTTCATCCCAAGTGATAAAAAGATAAGAAATGGTGTAGGGATTACACCTAGAAAAGTACCTTTAAAAGATTACATATATTGGATGAATGGTGTGGGGTTTATGAGTTAAAGTGTCATGAGTGATGCTTGGAGTAGAAATTATGTAGATGGAGAATATGCGTGAAGGTGTCCCAAAGAGGATTTATTGGTATTTGTTCTTCGATTATGGACACAATATCCTCAGAGTTGAGGTTTGGAAAAAACTTTGATGGATGTGGATGTTGAGTTTGGACTTTAGGGAGGCTTCCAATGAATCCTATTTAGTTAGGAATAAAATCCCATATAGTTCAGAATTATTGGGGATTATAACTAATGAGGTGGATGAAATGGACATATGATTTGGGATTATGCACATATGTGAACCATGAGGTTCAATTTTGGGTGGATTTCATGGTCTCTACAACATCTAGGCCCACATGAGTGATGATAAATGTGAGAAACAAGAGTAAGTAGTAGACCTGATGCTCATGTTGGGAAGAATAACCCAAAATATTTGGTATAGGGATTATATATTGATTGTTAATGATGACATTTTCATTCAATGTGGGGAGGATCTAATTCCATGTGAAGAATATATCATTCCATGTGAGGGTAAGTAGTGTGGGTAGCACCCGATTCCACTCATACATGGAGAATATTGTTCAAATTACATAGTGTAAGGCCACAATTTAATTTAATGTGCAGAGGAAAACAGTTCTATGAAATTTTATGTCATGAAGCTCAGATGTGGGGGAATCTCTACTCACCCCATGGGCTTACATATCTATGTCTCATGTACCCATAGGATTGGCTTGTCTTTGGAAATTATAGGTTTTAAGGATAACGGCGAGTGGTTGATCACAATTTCTATGTTAATGTGCCTATGTAGAGAAGGAATATGTGTTTACATACCTATTCTGAGTTGAAAGATGATAGTTGGAGTATCAGAGCACACTTTATGTAGAGTTGGCCATATGAATGGGTGACACATGCTAGATAGTGTCTTAAAGTGCAGTTGGACTGATCATGGATTGGTATATGAATTTAGGGAACTCAACCATTATAAAGTGGTGCCACTATAAGGGAGGAAACATAGAGGAGTCCATGGGAGGGGTTTCATGGAGATTTGGTCCTCACGAATGGGTGCTACATAAAGCTCATATTATATGTGGGGGATAGGGGAATCATGAAGGATAGGATTTATGAAGTTGGTTAACCGTGTCACAATATGATTTCATTCTTTTGTAAAGGAGTGCTTCATTAATTCTTAATGCTTTATGAAGCCTCAAGTTCCCCAAAGGGCCTTTATCCTCAACAAAGGGCTTGAGGATTCATGAAAGGAATCCCCATCATATGTGGAGTTATTAAAGAACATATTGAAAGCGGATACATCCTTCTATGAAACTATTAATGATTTGTTTAATTATGGTTTGAGATGTTCATAAGGTTGAAGAATTAGGAGAAATTAATATCCCAAATGGTTAAGGTAACCTTCCTCCAATTATTGGATTTAGGGGGTATTTATAGTTAAGTGGTTTGTCATGTGTGAATTAGTTCAAAATGATATGTTGGATTTATGGATGGGAATGAATTCATCAGACTCACTAAAGACACCGTCAAAACTTGTTATGGTTGTAGATAACATGGAGTATTTAAGAGATCATATTAAATTTCTAAGGGATCCTAAAATGGGATTTCTTAGACAGGGAGCTCTGTGATCAATTGCCAACCCATTTTGGATTGTATTCTTCCCAAATCATCTTGGAAATCCTTGAATTTTCACATGAAATTTGTTTCAGAGCCATCAAATTCCTCCAAATAAATGGGTGTGTATTGGAAAAAGAGGCGATCATTATGAAGGAGAATCTATAGACGTTTATAATTGTCTCCCATTCAAGAAGATAATTAACGATTCTTATGAACATTAATTATTTTTGATTATCCATTGGGTAAATTCCCTCATGTCACATGTCCCAACTATACACCTTTAAATAGCATTGTAGGGGGGGCTCAATGGCACTTCACATCATGCAAGGAATATCACATTTTTTATGTTTGTGTGAGTCTCATGATATCTACTATATTTCTCTAAAATTTCATCCTTTGGAGATCTAACATCTGGACCATTTCTTCATGAAAATGTATTAGAAAACCAAACATCGTAAACCAAATCATTGAGAAGCAAGCACATTGACATAGAGCTTCATTAAACATTATCAATGAACAATGTCCATGAAATACCTTTGAACACAGGAATCATAAAAAACATATGTATTAAATCTAATTCCCCCTTATGAAGTCTCTAAGAGATTCATTTTATCACCTACTTTGAGGAATGAGATGAGAGACCACATCCTGATCATGGAGTTCATCTGAGGTTCCATAGACCACAAAAACATACATAGACTACTATCAGAGGCTTATAGTGAATATTCATTGTGAAATAAGACTCAAATTTTTTAATTAAGATTGACATATAATGTCTTCATCCCATAGGTGAGCATAGATAAACTAGACTACTAGTTTATGTGCACACCCAGGATGTATTAGGGGCACAAGGCTGCTGTAGGACACATCTGGAAGGATAATACTCCCATCACATCATACCTTCTCTACAAACATATGAAATTGTTTTTCAGGAGAAGATGAAGTATGATGAATCCCTACTGTAGTATCATATTATTTTCAGTGATGGATTTGGGGGACCCACATAAGGGATGGAAAAATAGCTTGAACCTGAAGAAAAATTCCTAGATGAGTGGTATTGGGGAAACATGGGGTTCCCATAATTCATAAAATTTTAGGCTGAAAAAATATAGTATGGATCTATGTTGTTGAATGATCTCTTAGTTCCATTTTTATCTTATGTAGTAGATCATTAATGAGCATCTATGGAGTTGATCACTGGGGACCCATACATTTCATTTTCATTAGAGGGAGGTATCTGAAAACGTCATAGATCATCCTAATATTGATTGAATCAAAATTTATAGAGTGATGTACAATGAGTTTCTCCCTGTGTAGATCTTATATGGGACCTATAATTTTTTTTGGCTCTGTTGAAGGAACTAATGGATGTGGTTCAAGGAACTAGTGAGGGAAACCCCGGGACAAAGGCCATTTCTTTTATGTTGTGGTTCTACTACATCTCAAAATGAACTAAAGAGGATCCTATTGAGGTGGAGTAACTATTAAATAATTTTCAAATTAGGCACCAAAAATATTCTAGGTTGCACCAGTGGGGAATATAGTGATCCTACTAGATGATTCTGGAGGTGAGCTTGTGGAAACTGTGGTGATACAATGTCAATACTAAGGATAAAACCATATTTTGGATGGCATGTGTCATCACCGTGATCATTTGGGGTTGGATTCTCCTAGTGGATTTTGTTCACATTGGGTTTTGACCAGGAAATGTTATGCTGGTGGAAGTGATGGAAATTGGGAATTGTGTCATCCTTAGTATCCATGTTTTGGAAAAGTTATACACATTACTTTTTCACATCATTGACGGGAAGATTCCACTGCATATGTGTGGGCATTTACCCTTTTTGTATAGATTGGTGGTTTCATGTATGTGGTTTTTTGTGTATTTAAACTATATTTACCCTAAAAAATATAGTCATCAACAATAAACATATCAGAGAGTAACCCATTCTAGATGGGTATGGAGGACGTGCTTGATAAAGTGGTCTGGAAGATAACATCATAAGTCAACCATTCTCCCTGCCGACTGGGGTGGTATCCAAAAATGAAATAGGGATTAAGGTGAATATAATTAACCTTCATGCCTTTGGATGTGGGGTAATGGTATGGAGGGACAATATTGATCTCGTATATATGTTATATAATTCATAAGTTGGAAGGGAAATTCTGGTGCCCACATAGGAAGACTCCGAAGGTGAACTCAGATGTGCCTCATGAGTGCCACCCATGTGTGATGAGTTAATTATCGAGAATTTTTATGCACAAACATAAAAATACGTGGAATTATCTACTACCACCCATTGATGTGTACATTTCTACTCATGACTATGCACTTATTTGTGTATGTATATATCCTGGAGTCACACTGAATCATTGGGACACTAAGGCCAAAGAATGGGTAATCTATCCACTATGGGAATGTGTTCGAATAGTCAGTGGTGAATTCAATTATATCAGAGCTGGTGTGGTATGTTGGAATGGATAAGTGGGTCCCACAGTTCGTGGTAAAAAACAAGAAATAGGCATAATGAGAGGAAAAAAATATCATACCCATCTCTCATTGGTAGGAAGGATATAATTGAAGGGTATCCATATTTAGAGATCCCTAGATCAATTTTGTAATGTCCTATGTATCATTTATGCAATGTAGGAATTCAAAGTGATGCCTTCATTTCTATGGATTTGGATAAGTGGGATGAATTCATGGAGTCTTCCGTTGTTCAAAATATGTGGAAGAATATCAATAGACATTGGATGCATATCACTAGGACTGAACACACTATGGATTATTTCCATGGATCTTGGGATGAATGGTAGTGGAATAATATATTTTTGGAAGACCTAGTGCATTACAAGGTCACTGTAAGTCATGTGACTTACTAGGTGATGGTATATCCCTAAAAACCACTACACAAAAACTGTCAAAAGTTGAAATTTCTGTGAAAACCAATTTTCCTATGGATTCTTACAAGTCATGGGGAACCAATGCTCATAGAGGATACCCTATAAGAAGAATTATCATTTCTCACAAAGTAAAAATATAGATATTATATACATCAGATATAACATTCTCCTTATAACTGTTGTCTAATTCTTTTTTCAATATGTACCGAATTCAAATGAGGGGGAGGGGGATGTCTGAGAGGGGCCCTTAAAGGAAGGTGTTGGTACCTCAAACAAATAAGGGTCATGTGTGAGGTTTTATCCTAATAGTGTTTTTATGAGAAACCAATTATATGTGCATGAAGATTAAGTAGGAGATGCATAGGTGACCTTCCTTGGGGAACTACCTCTGAATCTTCTAGAGTATCTCAGTAGAGTAATAAATTCATATATCTTCCTTCATCTCATCGGTATTTGACACCGCATATTACTTGTCATTATTGACTAAAATATATATCAATGGTAGTTTGAATGGTGTTTGTAACACAACCAATAGAACCATTACTCACATTAGTAGTTCTGAGGCCGATGTGGTGATTGAAGATTCCTATCACCCCACAGAGGGGTCCTAAGAAGATGTGGTGGTTATACCCATGGTAGTGGAATGGTCAAGGGAAGATGGTTGAAATCATGATTTTTAGCCTTTCCCATACTTATGTATATTAGAAGAGGAACCTTCTAGATCCATTATTGCAACCACACATGAATACATTCCTAAACCTCCTGATGAATAAAAGGATTATGGGACTGAGGATATGGAAGAAAGTATCATTGTTCAACATAGATAAATGAGGCATATACAATGATTTATTATCCAACCCAAGAAGCTAGACATGGTATGATGAATTTTTTCCCTCTTCCACTGGTTTCATAACTAATGAATTGGAGGTTGGATACTGACTACCTCTATGTTTTGTTTCATACCAACGTTACTGGGATGGTGTGTGAGGGATTCCATCATTTGGAAGTTTCTTGGAACCATCATAGTACTAATAAAATGAAGATGTTTATAGATTTAAATAATTATATCTAGTATCTATAAGAACAAAAAACTTTTATGATTCATTCGTCAACATTAAATTGTATGTCTTCATCCAAATGGGGTCTAAGCTAGAGGATAATGAGGGGAAGATGAGGAAGGCATCACTTCCGGTAGTAAATCTCCATGATGTGTGGGACTATGCATAAATCATGGATAACTAGATTAATAAAAATTCCAATAAGGCGGAATCAAGTATCAGGAGGAGGAAGTGGATATTAGATACCACCATCCAGATAATTTTAAATCCAAAACACATTTTTTCAAGATCGCATCTATAAGGTAAATTTATCATAACTCAAGAGAGGATTTAACATGTGGAAGTCCCTCTTGAATGACACCATTTTATTTTATTCTTAATAATAATTTCAATGTTCATTTACATAGTTATTTTCCCACTTTTAATTATTAGTCACTGACCATATTTCTGAGACAAACAATGATCAATCACTATGATAGAATGGTTCATGAATGGAGTGGAAAAAATGTATGACCACATGATTTTTTCATTTTCACAAGAGTGTCAGATTATCATCGAAAACTCATGGAATTTTTATGTATACTATCTACTGGGAGTGTTCAGATTTAGAGAAGCATTGGATAGGGAAAATGGCTCTCTTAATATAATTTTTTTTCAACATTATCTTGAGCACAAACTAGTTAATTTTATGGGAATTTAATTCAATCTATAAAGAGGGATGAAAAGATTGAATCATGATAAACCAAATCTAGAATAGAAGAAGAGTTTCATGGTTATATAGGATAACTGATGACTGTGTTTTGAACAAAAAATTATTATAGTTACCATGAAATGTGGAAAAATATATGAGGGTTGATTGTTAACCATGTTTGGAAAACAATACCTATCTCAAAATTTTATCCAATGTATTTTTAGATGTAGGCCCAGGTTGTTATGTGACAAAATATGTCATGGTAAATAGCCATTAATGGATACATTTTGTTGTGTAATACGATTATGATCAAAATAAGGGTCATGAAAAATGAGTGAATGGAGTGATATAATGTTCTAATGGATTCCAAAACTCTTGGAATTACATCCCTGTGTAATAGAGAAAATTGTTGAAGGTTTATTATTATGATAAATGTTATAAACCATCTTTATGGAGTGTCTTATCTTAGATGTCAAGTGAAGGAAGAGAGAACAAGAGAAATGAGGTAGGTGATTTTCACCAAATAAGGGCGTCTCAAGAAAGGTCTAAAGATAACCTACATCTTTACATCATGCCAAGAGGATGATAGATAAACCGTTTTACATCATAAGATTAGGAAATTGGATTGGTAGTTTAATTTATCTGATAAAGACATATAATTTTATTGTTCAACATCATGTGATCATGATTCATATTAAATTTTATCATTATTCCAAAAGGATGTTTCAAATATTTTATGGTCGTACTATCAAGACCATGGGTTTAAAAACCCAAAGAAACATGTTTCTGTTATAATGTAAAAAACCCAACCAGAATATGTTAAAAGGAGACCCAAACTCCACCAAAAATATCAATTTGAAGACATCCATAATACTTTTTAATTTAGTAGTTATTATAATAGAGCCCCAGTTTATGGTCATCACCAGGGGATCCTTTGTGAATCTCGTCCCCATTTGCACAAACACTTGTAGAACTCCCAGTAACACGTGAGTCCTGCTTATTATGGGAAACAAGGAATGGTAAGGGGGTTTTCCTGACATGTGGAAGTATAATTTTTTGGAGAAACCAAGGGTTTCAAATTACACTAAGACACATGTATGTGGAATGGATGAAAATAGAGAATTTAATTATCTAAACAAAAGGGTGATTGGTATGCAGTGATTGACTATTGACTATGTTTGAAACATAATAAAAATAACAATACTAATAAATAACGGTGATTTAAAATGTAATATTGACTACTGAAAATGTTTTAATCACATTTTTTTTTGTTTTTCACTTGAAATACTATAGTGTGTTGGACCAGGAAAGGAGATGAACCAAAATTGCGTGAGACTATCACCATTAAGTGGGTACATTTGGACTTGGATGATGATGTAAATCTAAACCAAGAAAGTACCTAAGAGAATAATTCATTATATAAAAATTTGGGATTAAAATTTGGAGTTTTTGAATAGTTTTAAATCATATTGAAAAGACAATGGCCCCAAGATTCATTTCTTAGATCTTGTACAATGAACCCATTGTTTTTGTTATAAATTATTATACCATACCTAAACTATTTTCACCATTGATATATATAGGGAATACAAGTGGTAAAGCCCCACATGAATGATCTTAGTAATTCTCACACACTACATACACAGCTTAAGATGAAATGAAAATAGTTTAAGGTCATAATTCATGGACCATAACAATGGATAATGGGTAGAATGTTTAATGAACCTATGTTTGGGCCCAAATATGAGAAGTACATGCATCAATTTTAAACTCATGAGTATGGGAACCAATACAAACATTGTTTATGAATATGTAAAATTAAACAAATAGTTCAAGCGATGATGTTCCTATTTGACAAGGAAACCCTAATCAAATTGGTTTAAAACAGAATGGAATCTTATTTTAACATCTTTTTTTAATGATTTTAGGATTTGCATTTTAAATTCTTACCAATATTAATATAGGGTCAAAAATAGTTTTTTCATAATTATTATTCATTATGATGAGTGTTTAGGTCATGTTTCATGGGCCATAGTCTCTTGGTTTATGGACATATAGTTCAAACCTAATGATGAATGAATTTCATAGTGGGCATATATATGGTGTATGAGTGAGAATACTAGATTTAAATAGGGTCCAAAATGCCCATTTCCCCAAAATATATTCTGGAGATGGTTCTCATATATAATAGTGTTGTGATTCTTGGACAATAGGGTCTAAATTTAATGTCACGGTGTTCGAACCACAATGGTGTATCCAATGAAAATATGAGTTCTGTAGTGTCATGATGAAACTAATGTAAGTGAAGGAAAATGAGAACCAACACTATAAACACACAATTATAAGGAGATAATAATATAGTTTAATGTCATGGTTCATGGAGTTGTTGAACATAGTTTTAGGTAATGATTCCTAGACCATAACTGATTCCCAAGGGATTATTGGTTTGTTAATTTGTGGCTAGGAAAAAGGAAAAAGTGTCTATGAACACTATGTATCCTATAATAATTATAATCAAGACACACATGGTAATAAAACATAGTATGGTGAGTGAATAAAATTGTTAGGGGAAATACTCCCTAGCAAGGGAACTGAAGTATCACATAATTATCCTGAGGCATCCTAAACTAGTTCAGTGTCCGATCAAATTTTAATGTCATTCGATGGGGATGTTAACTCCTAGTATAATGGAATTGTGTTTGAACCATGATGGGGTAATGTATATAATGGGTATCTATATTATGGTTTTCTAATCCAATCAACATGAAATATGGCCAAGAGGGCCCAACACCATGCAACACATCCTAGAGAAAACATGCATATATTTCAAAGTTACTATTGTTGGACTACTGATCCATTTTAATATACATGGAATTCAAACCCATTGATATAGTTTAAATTAATTTATCATATACTATATAGGGAATATAATAGTTTGAGGTCATTTTTTTTTCAAACCATGGTGTATTCACTAAAAAAGGTATATGTGTTATATGGTGGATTGATAAACCCAACATTAATTGGGAAAAAATAAGCCCATACAAAACATTAAAATTACTAAGGAGGGTTTACAAAATTTTATGTGGGGATTATTTGACATGGACTTTCCTTCTGAGAACCAATATGGAATAGATAGAAGAAATACCCATTGTGAATGATTCTTGTGTAGTCCCATTGTGACCAAAATCTGTATTGTGGTAATAGGGGGTTATTAATTTGCTTAAAGGACAAAAGACAATATGTATATAAATTTTTATATCCCATAAGGATGATAATCTTTCCAGAGGAAGTTTCTGATGGAAATATCCATACATAGGTCTTACCCATATTCAAGGAGGGGATATTTAATACTTTTGTGTGTCTTTATGTGGACAAAAAATAAGAGTGTCACTATGTATCTAGTTTTGACATGAGTTATGTTTTATATACTACTTTAGAATGGCATTGTAGATGATCGATGTTGAGGGTGTGTTCCCATCAGGTGAGAACGTAATGGTGATGTCTAGATTCTCATCATACAACAAGGCTGATTATTATTATTCAGTTTAAGATCATTTAAGTAGTATATTGGATATTACATATTTTAATGTAATTAAATATGGACATTGGAACTATGATGTTTATTATCATGAGGCTATGATAATAATGTGAAAATTTTAAGTCCGTTGACATGACTGGTCCATGATGTTTTACATCATGAGGAAAAGATGTTATATTCTCCTCAAGTGAATTATTTCTTAAGAATCATTGAATTGTTGGGAGGAGTAATGTGATCTTCATACATGGTGGTAAAAGAGTTTACATCGTTGGGATAGTCCTTATAAATTATTTAAGTTCTTTCCCACAAGGGTTAAGACTTTGGTGGATTTTTTATAAGAATCATTACTATTATGAGATACAATATAATGTCACCATTGATAAAGGAGTAGTGGAGGAAATTCTTTTTGTATTACCATTCTATCTTAATCTGGTGCCTCTCTAGATTATACAAGGCATCTGACATGTTCTCTTATATAGAATGTAGCTCAGTAAGACAAAAATCATATATTCTACCATGAATCATCTGATCATAGAAAACCATTCTAAGAGAATAAAAATGAATCTCAATTGATTGGGATGCCTCTCTTCTTTACACTAGAGATTATGAAGTAATATTGATTGAATTTTGAGTTTTCATCAAATAGAACCTGAGATATTTGGGTAGAATTTCAAGACAATCATTCTTATTCTGGTCCTCTAACATTTGGAGAATATTTGTGATGTTTTTTTGGAATGCCTTGATCTTTGGATGTTCCTACACTTAGTAGTGGGAAGTATGGAGTTACCAAATTTTGTAAATAGAAAAAAAAAACATCCTTAGATATGTATTATGGATGTTGTTATCAATGTTAGTTAAAATGGTGTGAGGGACTCTAAACTAATGGATGATGTGGGTGCCCATTAATTCAACCATGATCATGTGTCATCTTCCTTAATTGGAATCACTTCAGTCCACATAAATAAGAAAAATTTCTTGGTCGGAATGAACCTACATTGGAGAGATGTTTCTAGTGGGTATAGAAACATGATATCGAGCCCCCCTACTAAAAATGTATATGAATAATTTTTAGTACGAATGGGATCCATTTGACAATTTGCAATGTTGGTATGAATCTTACATGTATGTAACCTCTTGGAATATTCGATGATGTAATTGACCATAGTGAACTAGAAGTATCCCCATATTCATATTTGGTTGGAGAGCTTCAATCATTCCTAATGAAAACCACATGACTCAACTTGAAATTCCTACAAAACACGGGGAATCAAAACCCATTCGATGGAACTAATGGTAATTCCATCAAACCGACATCAATAAAGAGTATGTTCGAGGATATTCCTAGTTTGGGGGTGAACTATAATTCATGAAAATGGATTCACCACCACTACTCTATATCCAATGGGAAGGATCCATGATTGATATACTCAATAAAATGAGATACCCAATCATAATTTTATTCCATTATTGTGGCCAACAGTTACTCAATTAGAATCACTGGAAGGCAACTAGTTTATACGATGGACATCATCATCATCTAGGTTGATGGGAGTTAAGACCATTCGATGTGAAACATGAATAAATAGGTCATACAGATCAGGAAATGTGGGAGAGGTTACTATACTAGTGAAATAATTGTCTTGACCATTCTAATATTTTGGGAAAAGAGTCACTTTCAGCTAAGAAGGGAACTGGTCCATCAACTTGAGAGTGCCTCCAAACAACATCACAAGATCTTGTTTACTAATATTATAGTAACCGTGAAAACGTTTGAGGACTAAATTGGAATCTCCCTTCACATGAAAGAGGATAAAATCAATCTCGAGAGGTAGGTTAGGACCAGTAAAGAGGGGTTGATACTCTACCACATTGTTATTGCTTCATTCTTACTGTAGGAATGAGTAGGTAAGAATAGACTATGAAGGGGTGATGAAGAAAATCCTCTTGGATACTCCACTGATTATTGGATTGTTGATCCATATAGTGTTTGGATTCTGGGATACACTATTAAAATGCATCATCCATATTGGAAAAGTGTGATCCACTAAGAGGATGAACTCATAATGGAAATAAGCATCTAGTTGTACTTATTTGTTGGCTAAATGGGTAGATATATAATTTATAAATTCATAAACCATGTTATTTTTCTATGGAAAAAACCTGACATGAAACTACTAAAGAATCTTTTTCTAGCATGCCAGATTTCCTGTCAACATGGGGTGATTTAGGATATATTTTATTGGGTCCAAAAGGGAAACCACATGTAGCTCATAATGTAGTGAATAATATCACAATATATGGAATACAGAAACTAGTGTAATATTGCTAATATAAATAGGAGGGATCTGGTATCCTTATTATGTATAAAGTTACTAGGATACTAAAAACATACCTCTACCTTCATTGTTCATATTAGGAAGAAGATAACCCAAGGACCATTCCAGGGCATCCATGTAGAGTACCAGATGCTTCCCAATGATTGGTTGTATCCAAACCATACATTGTAGTAAATACATCTTAATTTGTTCAAATACAGTCTACAAATACTCCTTAAACTATTATATGATTACTTTCTTCATTGTCTTGAAAAATTATTACACATGCCATCATGATTCACGTTGAATTGGTTTGTGTAGGATGAGTGGGATTGGAGAGCTCAGAGCTCCAAAATATTTCTCAACTGAGTAATATGGATAATGGCCTTGGTATTTTCTAGGTCGATCTCAAAGCCCTAGTATCAGAAAAAACATCTGAGAAACTTCCTAGAGGTAACCCCAAATTAAAACATCAAGGGGATCATCTTCACATTCTTAGAGTGGAGGAAGATATACACTTTCCAATTATCTTAGATATGGTCCCCACTCATGTTTTATTTTATTAATAAATAATATACATACCATTCAATTAGCATTCTAAGAGTTGGAGTAAAGATGTGATGTATGGATCACTAATATATGGATCTTGTATTATTTAGACCAAAATAAATTACTTGGTAGCATATGATTAATAGTGGTGGTATAAGTTTGACAAACTCCTCATATTTAGTGTATATCCAAATCTAATTATTCTAGGATTACCACTCCATAATGTATAGTCCCAAAATCCATGTTTTGGAGTTGGTCAATAGACCTATCACCTGAAGAGCAAACAAATCTTTGGACAATGGTGTTTAAGGTCTCAAAATTCAATTCAAAGTCTGATATTCCCATTAATCCTCCAATCATGGATGATGATGGCTATCTTCATAGGGAATAAAATAGACATTGTGAATTTTTCATTGATATGTTTATCAACTTTCTCCATGATCATGGAACGATGATAAGGGTTCATTTTCTTGGGATGTTGCATGAATATGAGGTGACATTTTTGTAAACCAATACAGTGGATGAAGACCTATGTGTCTAATAATAGCATCCCATAATAACTAACTTCGAAGACATCATGGTGATTCTTCATGAAGTCCTACCACAACTACTGATGCTATGGGGGCATGAATGAATTGCTCAATGCAAGAATTCGAACATCCATGGTTCTAAGGATTAATTGAACCAACTCATTCATATTGGTGGACACACCTTCTTCAATTGTGGGAGGAGCATCATCAAAAGTACTCATCATCAACTGAGGTAGGGAATCAGTTGTAGGAGATGAAATATTTGGTTACACTAATTCCATAGGAGTATGGGTTTCAGATAGGATGGATGTGGAATCCCCAAAAGGGTGCCCTATATCAGTTCAAACCATTGTGAATGATATTGTTAGACCAATTTCATCAGGTCTTTAACCATGGGGTCCATGATTAATATCAAAGAAACTATGGCTGGTTGGATTCTATCAGTTCAACCTAACCCGGTGAAAAATTTGAGTGTGACATTAAATGGTTTCCATAGGGTAATCATCATAATACTTCACTAGGGTATGAGTTTTTTATATCACTTGAGTCTTTCTCATGTAGTAATATGAGGAAATCATTATATTTTTTTTTATACCTAGGGATGAAGATCCTTGTCCTCTCATAAATAATGAGGTAACTTCCCTTGTATGGAATCATAGTATCCAACCAATGAATTAGGAGAATCAAATCATCGTCCAAATATATCCACGGGTTGGCTGCAATGGTGGTGTGCTCAGCCTCATTGTTCTAAACATATTTATCCATTATCTTATGGTAGACTACATCCAGATAGTGGTATTCACATTAGCTGAAAGGGATGAATCATCTCAAATCATGCATGCTCCCCCATTCAGGGAGTACATGAGGCATTGGTGATACAAGTAGAAAATTGTTTCATGATGATGAACCTAGTGTCTACCCATCAATGAATTGTAGGTGTTGACTTCTAATATAACTGTGAAATAATCACTATCTATCAAGTCACCAAACTTGGTCTTTAACCATATTCTTCAACATAGTATATACTCTGTCAGATTATAATCTTGGATCTTCATGTCATAAGGACACATATATGCTTCAGTCAGTCCCAACATGCGGAGTTTTCGGGTCATGATGAGATTTTTAGGGAACATATGTCAATTATGTAGTGGTGGACATCCACACCGTTGTACATGAAAGAAATTTATAGTGGAAGAATGTTTCCCTTCATGAAGGAGCCCTCATCATCTTCAGATAAAAAAATGAAGTCCTAGAATTATGCTCTTCCAAATACATATTTATTTGAATGTTTATGCAGACAGTACTAATGATTATAACTAGTGTTGGATTATCAAGTTTCTATGAGGGCCTCATAGATCTCTTATGATATGAAGAGGTCCTTGAGATAATAGATCCATGTAGTTATGATATGGTGTTTCTTAAAAAAATCATGGTTCCACTTCAAACACCCTTTTTTCCCTTGGGGGTATCACATTGATGAGAGGAATAATGGTTGACACCGATTGTAGCACTGTGTTCTAGATAGTGCTAGAAATTTCCCACTTCTCATCAGATAACTTTCCCCAAACCACAACTGGATAACTATCGGATAATGGATTCCTAGATTTCTCAAAACAGAATTGATCAACATGGGACTATGGCCTTTTTATATAGACAATTTGAACATTATTTTATAGATGAATGTGTAATGGAGTGGGATAGGAGGAATACTCAAGTTATGTACCACAGAAAATATGTTTCCAAGTCTCAGTAGCATTCAAATCATTGAGTATAGCACTATAATGATCATTCTAGCAGGTTTAACATCCTCGACCATTCTTTCAATGATGTCAACAGCTGGTAGTTGAGAGATTTCTTGATAATCATTGATTTTTGTGACATTAAAGGGATCAAACAACTTGATGTTGTTCACTAGAAAATACTCTTGGTCACCATCGGTGGCCTCTTCTAATGATGGGTGGATCCTTAGGAAATTCCCAACATTAGGGGAATGAAATAACCAAGAGTATGAGAGGGATTTGGCACCATCGGGGGACATTTTTTATGTTTCACCATCGGCACCAACACTTCTACGACTTGGATGGATTGGCTGTGGATACACAATCATATCCCATAGGAGGAGTGATGAATTCAAGAGATTCAAGATGGCCTAAGAGGTCAAAAATAACACCATAGGTTTGAGTGTCTTCTCTGCAGGCTATGTAGTCATCTTACTTATAATTTCCATGGTTGTAAACCTACTTACATTCACCTTCCTTATTTCATTTATGATATGTGGTGTTGTGTACCACCTATGTCTGAACATTTCCCCACATTAATAGAATATTATAATTATAGATGTGGATCCATTCCATCAACACATAACTTTATTTGATGACATTTCCATGAATAATATGGTAATGGAAATGGCCAGGAATAACATTACCCTTACCTTCATGGGGATTCTTTCACTCTGGAAGCATCAAAATCCAATGTTCTTGGGCACTTAGGAAAAAATCCGGAAGCTATAAAATCTTTATATAGGAAAACCATTTTCGCTTGTCCAGGAAATGATATCTGGGAGGTTCTCCCTGATGAGAGACTATATCCAAACGATTGGTTGGAGCCACATTTTTTCTTCTAGGTAGTTGTTCCCAGTGGGATGGTGCCTTTTAATACTACACTGTTAATGGTTGGTCATGATCAGACTATTGTACTTAGTGAGGATCTATTAGTGGTGTTTACAACAACTCTAGTGGATTTGGATACTCTACATGTACTGTGGCGGTAGTACCCCCTTGGGTGTCTATTCATGCAAGTTATAGTAGAGGAAAGGGATGTGCCTACATGTCCTACTTCAAATATTCTTTTAGGAATTGGTCTATGTTATATAAATCCTAGAACCATTATAGGATGTTCTTAGTGATTACGGTAGGTATCATCTCTATATTTACATTTCATATAAACATCATTAACATATACTCTATAGTTAATGACATATATAGTAAACATTTTAGGCCCTTCTACTAGGTGATGATGTCCCCAACTTGATAATAAATATGTTTCGTTCACATGAAATGGTTGTAAGAATTATCATTTCCATGGTGGGGATGTAATGGTAGATACTCTTCCTACAGAGGTCTTACCAACTAGTGATAGACCCCCTTGGTAAATGATTGTACTAGAAAAATTCATTCCCTTCCAATTCTAAATTAAAACATCAGTTCTTGGTGGCCTCTTACTGCACTAGAGTTCCTAACATGGGCCCCCCGCCACAAGGTGATTTGTTCCAAATTACGTAGCGGGTCACCATCATCATTGAAGAGGGATAATATAGGATTCCAAAAATATTAGGGTGCTCACATATCATCTACTCATTTTGGATATAGCTTAAACTTATGTGGGAACACCACCTTTAATGTATACAAGGATTAGAGAATAGATGTGAGAGTAGAAAACAAATGATCTTGGTGGGGGTATCTATCATGATCAATATTCCTAACCAAAAATGAGATGAAAGGATCATCAATACTATTGGTGTTCTCAAAATTTTATGTATTAGGATGATTTGGGTCCCATGGATGTTTATCTAATTTCTTAGGCAGATTCACTAACTCCTATCTTGGTCTCTTTCCATAAACTATTTCCTATGTTTTTTGGGACGCACTCCATAGATGGGATCAATATAGAGAAACTAACCAAAGAGGACATGAGGTTTCCCCTGAGGATGAGGTATAAGATCTTGTCGATGAGAGCCATAATTTGGTCACTGCTTAGCAAGGTTATCATCGATGATCCTTTTATGATCTATGACGTGATGGAGAAAGAAGGCTATCAAGGGATAATACAATATCATTGGTGTAATATCAGACTGATCATTGATATTAGAGGTCTGAATATTATCTTAACCCTTGTTGATGTTCCTAATTAGATGTAAAGATGTTGTGGGATCTCTGAGGAAAAGATGCTACCTTTTTAGATACGTACAAATACCGATATGAGCATCGATTTGATAAAATGCTACCCAAGGTGGTGGTTTTTTCTATCATACCCAATATTAGTTCCCCTATCCATGTAAATATTGGTTATAATAATATTTATTGACATGTTACCTTGAGGAAAATACTCAAAATCAATAGGTAGATCATTTTTTCACATGATATGGATAATATGGTGAGTAGAGAACTACCACATCACCATATTTTCACATGTGGTGACACATATTCCATGATTCTATGAAGAACTATAAGTAACATGACCTATATTTAATTGTGGTACTTGTGGTATCTTGGAATCATTGGGTGTTGATCCACTGGTAGGGCATCCAACTCCACCACACAACAAAGATAATCAATTATATCGATGTGATCCCAAATTCCTGGGTAGGAAAATTGACAATAATGAAGGCTGTGAAGAGTCTCTAATATATTTTGGTAGAAGAACACATATTGGACCTCATTGAGAAACTATGGGATATTGAATTTGGAAGATGAATTCATAAAAAATACCAAGAACAATTTATCAGCAGCAAGATCCCCTCACATGAATTCTATATCAGAATAGGGGACATACTCTTGGTTATCCCGAGATCCTATCTTCTACATAGGAGAGATTGGAGACATAACTATTTTAGATCGGTGCATTGGATGGGTGGATACTAGGTGACTCAAAAGATGATTCAATTGTTCACTACATGTTGGGTGGTCTCTAGTGGTTAGTACCAACCACATCATCATGTCCTTATTAGACAGATTCTCATTATTACCTCATGTGTGATGTAAGAAATACCCATCATCATTCCTTCTAGATAATCATCACATAATAATTATATAATATATATCTATGATATTGGGTATAGGTAGAGAGTTAAATTAGAGAAGATAGAGATGATTACACCAACACCCTATAGAAGGTATCTAAATTTTCATCCACCTACGTGTACCTATAGTGGGATTTGGGTATTCTATGAATATCACATTAAAATATTATGAACATTAACTTATGGGATCCTACACCTAATTTTGATGTTGATGACTAAGGGTAAGGATCAATCATTAAGTAACATTTTTTTAGAATCATAGTGATGAAAAATATTAACATTGAAAAAGCACTTCCCAATATTTATCCTTCACTGGTGGAAATTCATCCTTTTACCTGGGGATGGTTCATCAGGGTAAAAATCATTTTTTAGAATGAGGAGGAACCTCATGCTAGTGGAGGAGAGTTTGGGGATGTCCTACAATTTAATTAGTTGGGATATATGGAGGGCCTCATTTTCATTTGTCGTGGGAGGGGTCGGACCTCAACACTGACTGTTGTAAGAGTAGGGAATAACTCCAATATAATTGGTAATGGAGTAGAGTGTACATATACATTGGTTTATGGGGACGTTGGGAGGACCTCCTTGTCAACCTGTAGTAATGGAATAGCAATGATCTCAGTACAATGGAGTTGAATCTCAATGAGAACCTTAATACTAATTGAAATGGAAATTGTCAAGACCTCTATGTTATTTATGAATTCTAGGTGAGGAACTCTTTAATAAGAGGTTACTTGGGGGGGGGCATGATGACTATTGATATAGTGGGAAGGACCTTTACTATAGTTTTTTTTCATGTGGACATGCAATGTGTTTAACAGCTGATAGCACAATGTGGACATTCATAATGATCATTGATAAAGTAGGGATGGACTACACATTGATCAATTCTAAAGAGGATAGGACATATTCATGAGATAAGATCAATATGTGGAGTACCTTCACACTAATTGGTTGTGACATGGGCAGGGCCTCCGTGTAGGTCTATGGTTGCTACACAGTGAGGAACTCTATAATGACTATCAATGAAGTGGGGAGGGCCTCTTCTTTGATTGATGTGAACATGATGGGGATCTCCATATAAAATATGATATTGAGAAGGACATACAATTTGGATAGATAATGTATGGGGATAACCTCCATATTGAATATCATCAATATAGGCTAGCCAAAAATAGTTGCTGGTGATACCAGTGATTGACAAAGTAAACCCATCATTCCTACAGGATAGATGAGGTCTTGATCCAAATTAGTAAATTATGCATACATACTCAGTATTCATAGGGATATTGCATAATTTTACAATGGTGTATGTATCCAATGTATCCATTAAAGAAGATGATCATTTTTTGGAAACTATTTGGGCCTTCATCTTGGTGGAGATGTCCAGTGGTCTGGACATGGACTAGTTGATTAGGTGTATAATTCACCTATGGTCCATCCTTAAAGACTGGTCATTGTTGGCACTAATGGAGAATAATGGTATCTATTCTTGGGGGATCCCATGAATTAGTAGTATCTTGGATGACTCGGTAATCCCGTACCTTCTCGGTGTAGGCGAGAGAGTCATAGGAAATATACAGGGAGAGGCACCAGAAGTGGAAAATTGTTTGAGTGTGGAGAAATGGAACCCAAGGTGTCCATTGGGGTGGTGGTGTTTGTGAGCCAATGAATCCTCCATGTCCTGGAGGTCCCTGTACATTGTGGGAATGACCCCCTTCTACATGTACTGACATTCAAATTTCTCCTTCACTATACCATGGATGTTATCTAATTGTGATACTGGGTATGGATCTTGTAGTTATGTTCACCATGGACGTTGTGGTGGAATTGGAGTCGTGAAGAATTACTACATTAACATTTTACTTCACGTGGATATTGGATGGTTTGTTTCCTATTGTTAGAGTCATGGCATCCAATATTCAATGGTCATAGATATTGATATGCACTGATGGTTTCATAGATTGGAATGCCCAATGTTTAACATTCCAAATTTCTATTGTGTTCCATTTTGGGATAATAGTTTTCATTGTGTATCGGAGAATAGAATATCTAGATCCATTGTCAAGATAATCTATTCATGTCTCATAATGTACTAGTCTCTATAATTAGGATAATTTTTAAATGTTTGGTTTACCATTACTGTTGGTGGCCAGATGTTTTCATCATATGAGTACATTCCATGATCTGATGGAAAAAATTTCTAATCACATAATCTTCTTTTGATCATGGATAAAACATCTCCTTTGTATATGATGAATGTTACATAAATTTAAAAATATGTAATGTGGGGTAACCATGACTTCTAGTGAATGTTAACAAGAAATGTGGGGCACCCTAGAGAGAGCATTGAAAACCTAAAATGTGAACTTGATGTTATGGAGAAAATCTTCATGATGGGTTCCACATTCATGTTACCAAATAATTTACATGGGTCATCGAACATTTGTATTAACATTTTTTGGCTTTCATTGTTATCCCACATTCCCTATTTTACAAAATCATGCGACTTTCCTCACATTCAATGAAGTTTTCTTCTCCCTGATCAAAATAGGATGATGGTATATGAATTCCTCCATAAATGGACTCATCCATGGAATTCATTCACTATTTAAGGTCTCCCTCATATGGTTATGCCATTATCATGAAACACATTTCAGCTGTTTTCTCATAGTGGGTGATGGTTAATTACATTTCTTATATACAGATATTCCAGTGGGTATTGATAGGGCATCAATAATTGGTTAGGAGAGTAGTCATGTTTGGCATCAGTGATGTGTCTGTATGCTCTAAATAATGGTCACCAATATTCTCTTTTATTATAGTGCATGTCAGGGAAACATATTTCACAAGGGATCCAAGTTATTCCATGTTAATCATAAGGTTTCGAATACCGAGGTCATATTTTTCCACAGATATAACATTAGGAATCAAATGATTTTAAGGAGGTATGTATTTTGGGTAACAGGTTTAACATATTCAGGGGACCTAAAAAGGATGATCTGAATTCTGAAGGAGGTAGACTGGGTATTCGAATCCCTTAGAGGGTACAATAGAGGTTTAGATCAAATACCATTTTTGGTAGATCTATATTTTATAGTCATATAGATATAGGTGACCATGATTCCCCATATGGGTGAATTAGGTAGGTATATCCTTAATAGATAGAACCTAAATGATTTACTGATTGGTTAACTAGAACTCCATGTGGAGACGAATCTGATAGTTTTGTTCCATAAAGGGATGATGTCATACTATGATTATTAATTAGAACACCCCTTGACAGGGGTAAATGAGGTTTACCTCTAATAGGGGAGCACCAATTTTTACCATTAGTTTGGATTGAATCTCAATTAGGTGTCTTACATACCATGTTTTGTAAATAGGGATCAAACCCAATGTAGAATGATGTCGTAGTTTGAGGATACAAGATAGGACCGGTCCATAAGGTTTAATCTCATGCGGTAAATATTTTTTTGTCAAAAAAGATTCATCTATGTGGTATGATATTTTGATTACATAAGTAAACATCCAATCATATGATTATTTCTCTTGGTTGGATGGAGTGGGGCTTATGCGTGATAGTTGTTTGGTCACTTCTTGGAGCAGTGATGATGAGGATGGGGATTTTTCATGAATATTTCACAAAGGGAAATGAAGGAGATGCATTATCATTATAAATTAATGATCTCAATGGATCTATGGTCTGATGAAAAATATAATTTATTTGGGCATTGTGTTTGGACGTCAGGGGTGATTCTTATGTATCCCAATTATTTTTGAATCAAAACCCAAGTAGTTCAGAATGGTTGGGAATAATACATAAGGAGGACACCCAATGAGACATATGATTGTGGATTAAGCATTAATTGGACAATGAGTTTAGATGTTGGGAGGATTTCATGGTCATTAAAAAACAACTATGCTGATGTGAGTCATGATCAGTGTGAGAAACAAGGGGAAGCAGTAAACTTTCCACTCGTATTTTCCAAGAAATAACAATGCGAGATGATGTATGGTATACAAATTAAAGCTACATTGAGAGAATGTCAATCCATTTTTGGATAATTTAATTACATGTGAGGAAGATATCAATCTTATTGAGGGTAGGAAATGGGGTTAATATCCCATGGAACTCGAACACAGATCATTCTATGCATATTTTATAGTGTAAGGACATAGATTATTTTCATGTACTGAATTTGTTGGTTTACGGATGTTTCACTTCATGAATATCATAAATTTGGAATCATTCCTCACCCCTTGGGAATACAAGTCTTTCACCCATTCAACCTTATGAGTGGCATGGATTTGGAAATTTATGGGTGGAAAAATTGGAAGTAGTGGTTGATGAGGAGGTTCACATTAGCATACCTATGCTATGAATAAGTAAGCATTATTTTACCTATGTTGAAAAGAATGTGGTAGGTGGGGGAATTGGGACACACATGATGTGGTGTGGGACATATGAATGGGAGGAACATTCCACATAGGGACTTGAGGTCTAGCGAGACCAATCTCATATTGGTATGGGGATTCTTGGAACTCAACCTTTGTGAAGAGGTGGCAATTAAAGGAAGGGAGAATGGAGTATCCCTGGAGAGAGGATTTATAAAGTTCGGGGCCTCACAGAGTGGTTCTTCACAAATCTAAAATTCTTTTCGAAGGATATGTTATTGTCAAAGAGTACCCTTCAGAAATAGGGTAATCCTTCATCAAGATGATGTCTTTGCTTTGGAAACATGTTCTCCATGAAGATTCATGTTACCCATTGGAATTCTTTCACCATTAATGATGCAGGACTTCACAAACGTAATTACCACCATAGGTAAAGGTATTAAAGATCATATGGATGTTTTTTTCAAATACAGGGTACCTTGTATGATTCATTTAGGTCTAGTTCAAGATGCTCTTGAGGATCGTGAATTGGGGGCAGTTTGAAAGCAGAAAGGTTAGGGTAACAATCCCCCCGGTGCATGGATTGATGTAGATATTTATAGGAATGGGGTTTACAAAGTTGGTATGCTGTTTGTGAAGAAAATATGGGATTCTAGAATTGGTGAAACTTAGTAGAACAATCGATGAACACCACCATGATTTGGTTGAAAAAAATTGAATACCTTGGTGGAAAAGAAATTATTTTTCAATATATTATTTCATATAATAATTTTTCATCGAATCCATATTTATATTAAAATATTTATGAATTTTTTAATGACCAATTTTTAATTATTTTTTTGAAATGATATAATTTTCTATGTGATTTTACTTCTAATTTTTGAAACCATTATGATTTTTTCACGGAACAATTCTTAATGGTTCATTTTTATAAGTAAATGTTTTCAATTAGTTTTAGATTCAAATTTTTTAATACATTATATATTTTTTCATCTATTATTTTTTAATCCTTCATTTAAAATCAAATTTTTTCAATGTACTTTAACATGGTCTTTTTCAGCATTAATATATTTATTTCATGCTCCATTATTGAATATTCTTTTTATAATTAAATTTTTTCCATAGAAATATTCTCATCTACTTTTTGAAAAACATAAATCACTTTCATGTCCATGTAATTGATATTTAATTCCAAATCATAATTTATTAAAATTTCATATCGTAGATTTCTAAAAAGTAAGCATTCTTATAATTACTTTTAAAAATGATACATACTTTTAATTTATCACAATGTTAAAAAAAATCTAAATACTATTATATGGATTTATACTTATTTTCCACATAATATATATATGCCTTACTTCCATATAATTTATTTTTATGAAAATCCCTCCAATGTTTCAAATGAAATACTATATTGGGGTGATATTTTGTTTTCTAACAACCCATTACATGATTAATTTCAATTTTGGAGATATCATTTTGATGTGTTTTGAAACATATTATCCATTACATGTTCTCTTTAGGATGTGATAAGTGAAACTCATTTTCTTTTAATATGTTCATTCTAATATAATGAATGATTTAGGATATGTGAGACTCATATATATTGATTATTAATGGGAAGTTTCCAATATCTAAATCCAATGAATTAGTTTCATTTTTATAACTTATGAGGTAATTATGCCGAGTGTGAACAAGATACTGATTTCTTACTTTCCCTAGAGTAAGCATGAACCCAATGCATTTCTGAAAAATTTTCAAGATTAACCATTAACATGGTGTATATTATATTTGAAAAAAAATATTAAACATGTATAGAATACGAATTATCTATATTCACATAATTGAGTTTGAATATATTACAGATTAGCTTCATTCAGATGATTGAACATGATCATGAAGCATGATCATATACATTCACTTGATTGTGAATAAAAATGATTACAATTAGATATGTTCAAAATAATGAGCTTGAACAAGATATGATTGGAAATTTTCATCGTGTAATTAATTCCAATTCCTTAATTATATGTTATTTTATTATGATTTTCTCTATGGATCATGATTAATATATCATGTTTCTGTATTCCATTTAAATTTTGTATCATTTTTTATTGTGATTAAATACCCATCCATCGTAATAAATGCAAGCTTGTATTTTTCAAATATTATTTTTAATAATATATTTCTCACATGTTCATGTTTTCTCTCACACTTATTATTTAACACTGGAAGAAATGTTGATATGTTATCCCTTATTGAGAATTTGATGCCTAAGATATCATATGATTCCCTTACCCATGTTATGATTATTATAATTTGATATTATAATTTTAGTCTAATGTCTAGCTTGTTTCAACTATGGCGAAATGTAAAATTGGTTGAAAAAACATGCTACATATGTAATTTATCCTCGAAGAAAATTATAATTTTCGTCATGATATCATGAGATTACACTGTTATATGTAATTATTATCTTATGTAAATTTTATTAAATAATGATATATTTATCTTATTTCACATAATTTTGTATTAGATATTTTTTTTGTTATTTTTGAGGTATTTTAGTTAATTTTTAATGGGATTAGATAACATCAGTTAAAAATTATTGGATAGGTCTATGTATATGATAAACATTTGTTGACATTGTGACCTAGATATTATTTGGTAATCCTATGAATCTCATCACGTTGTAGATATGACAATTGGATATAGAATTTAACATATATATTCATCGGTTTAATAACCACAAAAAGGAAATATTGTGTATTAACTCAATCATCACCTATTGGAAAATAAAAAGGCTTAATGGAAACATAATATGAATTTATTAGAGGATGTGATTTTGTTTATAACATTCCCCTTACATGAAATTACTAAAGTTATATTATGAAAAGTAATTCAGTTATGTTATATGAGGGATCCCAATCTAATGAAACGTAGATTCAACCAAGAGTGATTTGGGATTAACTAAAATCCAATGTGATGATTTCAAAGAGTAACACATTTTCAAGTTCAATTTTTTTTATAATTACCTTATGATGTAAAAATTTATCACTCATGGTTATCACTTTTAGTTTTAGAAAGGGTTGGATTAATGATAAAAAATTTTAATAATTGATATGAGGGGCCATAAAATAATTATCCTAATAAACAGCCTAGTGTGATATAAGATGATTCTGAAAATATTATTGTTATAATCACCAAAATATACGAGTTTATAATTAAATTATTGAGTATTTATAAACATATGAATATTCCAAAAAAGTGATTGTTGGAGTTTTATAAAATAAGAAGTGATGAATATAATGAAAGAAAGAATATTCAACTTCCCACATGTCATGAATTTTAGAAAACCACCGAATTGAATGTCTCAATGGACAAGAATGGTTATTATGTTGAAGTATTTTCCATATATCTCATTAATGTCAAGATGGGTGGAAGAGTATGATTAATTCAATAAATAGTTGGAATGGTCAATTCATTGAATATAATTATTTTTGGAACATAAGAAAATGGATACACTAATCGAAGGAAAAACAAGTATCATAGGTATCATCAATCTATTACACCAAGGGGTCATGGGAATTATTATACATATAAATTATAGAATTGAAACATTGTAATAAGGGAACAATTATAATCCATACTATATTTATGATTGACTTATTCTTTCATCGTCTAATTTATCTAGGATATTTTTAGAGGAAATTAAATTACCACTTTTATAATTACATTATCGAAAAAACAATTTATCAAATGTAAGTCCATTATGAATTTTTTATTCAATTAATGTCACAAGTATGCCTTAGTTGGGTATTATTTTTTTTCTTTTGCTGTATGTGATTTTTCAAGGGATTAAAGGCTGAAAAAGGGTAATAGGGGGTAAGAATTATAAAGGTTCATAGTTATGGAAAATGGTTAGTTTAATTGTATTGAAACAATTTAGTATTACTCTATGATTTTTTACTATTTGTTTCACTATTTTCACACAGTTAGATAAACTGAACAGACTCTGGTGTAAACTATGAACCATTTAGATTGAGGGTTTTCCACATTTAGAGAGTGGTTATAAATTTTTTTTCATTAAAATGTGCACCCATACAGAATGGATATCATGGGAACACTATTAAGGCACAAAATTAGTTTTACAAAGAGAACTCACCTAGAAATCAATGTAACCCTCTTAGATGGTACTGAAAATATTCCTAGTTGAGATCAATTATTAAGGGTATGTGTTCTCATATTCTACGGTCTAAGAGGGGTTTCTTTTTTCATTCCTGATTATTTATCGATATATTTTATTTTTCATGGGTTGTTTCTCACAAATTTTATTTAAATGAGATTAGTTCACATACCTTCTTATGATGTATTATATCGAGGATATGAAATTACAAGATTAAATTTTGGTTTATATCGATTAGATACTATTTTCCTTAAAATTATCATAATCTAGGATATGTGAATATAAAATAAATTTTAGAAAATCCAAAGAATAATATTTAATATTTTTTTTGAATTAAGATAAATGTTTATAAAAATATTCTCATTTAAAATCTACAAATGCTTCCATTTTTATATTAAATGTTGTATTGACTATATGCTGGTGTAATTTGTGATCACATACTTCTTTTTATTTTCTATAATTATAAATGATGCATTGAAATATTTATGTAAAGGTATATGAATCATGTAGAATTATGGATTCTCATATTGCTGTTAACATTGATTTTGGTTGGTTTGGAGGTTCTGATTCAGTACAATTAGACTTTTAGGCCCTATTTGATTCATAATGTTCATGGTTATCTGATTTTTAATGGTTTGTATACAACTTAGATAAACATATTTCTTATTATTTGTGATATGGTTTTGTTAATTGTTTCATTTATATAAGAAGTTTCTTATTTCCCTAATACCCCATTTGTTATATTGCACCATGTGACGGGCTGGATTGGGTGTCTTTCTTAGATGACTTGGATTGGTGTTTTATAATTTTGTATCAATGGAATAACCATCATAATTTGGGTTCACAATGAGTGTGTTTGGTTCTGTTTCATTGGTATATTGTAGTTGTGACCATTGAAATTCATTTATTAAGTGTATCACAGAGCCTTTCTAGAACACATCTATTTATACACATGATTTATTATGGGTGGTTTATATTTTTTTAACAACATTTGGGATTAGAGATTTAGGTTACTTGATTGAACTATATATTATGTTTATTTAAATAGACTTGTTCCTTTTTAAAGAAATTTATGTTCATACAATTCTTAATTACATTAAATTATTCATGTTTAAAATCATCAATGTGAATTATAGATGTTAGTTATATGATCATGGAATATGATCAAATGTTGATTGATAACTCTCTTGTGATTTACGGAAAATTTGTCTGAGAAAATATTTTCCAAATCCATGTGAGGAAGCTATGAGACTGAATCTATAGGTTAATACTCTTCTGGAACCTACAATAGTTGAATTATAATCCATATAATTCATATTGGTGGTGAAGTTGGTATTGGGAACAAGTGTCATGCTGGGGATCATGGATTTCAGGTCACTAAGAAAAATCCTCACATATTCTAGGGTGATAGAGGAACCTAGAAATCTGAACATTAGCTTGAGCATATTGATAGGATATTAAAATTCATAAATAATCAATAGGACTCTATGTTGTGTTTCACTATGTATTATATTAATGACCCATGATGGTGATGGTGGAACTCTATTGTGAATTAAAAGTTGAATGAGGATATTACATGGAATTTGTTGGGGAAATATTTAATCAAATGTATTACCATGTAATGTTAAAATTATTGAATACATGAGAGTTTATTACCTTGAAAAAAAGAGTGTGTTTCATTTTAGAGTATTCCTATAATTTTGTTGAGCTTGTTCACCTTGAACCAATGCTTGTCACCAATGAATTCCTAACGGATTATAGGATGGAGTTGGGACTAAGACATGATATTCAATCGATTTTGATTCTCATGATCCTTCTGACCTTCATAGATGTAGATGATAAAAAGATGTGGCTGAGTCATACATAGTTGGAAGGGATGTTTTGGGTGGAAATTTAGTTGGTGCAGTTGTTTGGTAAGGTTTATATTCTAGAAAGAAAGTGTGGTTAGTTTTCTTCAAGACTAGGTGTGTGAGTGTATTCATTATGAAATTAGTTTTTCTTCTATCATTACAGATGGAATGTTCATACTAAGCATAAATCTCTAGAGGCTCTCGGGAAATGTCATCAATGTGGTTTATCATTCCATGTTTAGTGTTTTTTTTAAGGATATCACAGATAATAAACCCCATATCCACTCTCACCAATGGTTATTTGATTCATAAAAATTATTTGAAGGGTTATTGATCAATTAAAAAGACCACTGTGTATTTCCAAGTCATTATGGCCATTTGGGTTTATGTGACTGAGTAGGTTAAAGAGGAATCATGTGCCCGACCAACTCCAGTTATAGTTACCATGTTTAGTTCATCGTCATTGGTGACATATTTGTTTGATACTTGTGATATTAAATCATTTATATTATCAAATTTAGTTTACGTGTTGGGATTACATTTGGATCATCTATCATATTTGTTGTATCTTTAAACATGTTATGGAAAGAGTTCTAAACAAGGCCTTATGTTTCCCACATTTCAAATATGGATAGGTGGTCCGGAGGTGATGTGGGACATTATATGGCTTGATCTTTACATCATTAAATTAATTATCACTATATATTGTATGATCAACATTAACTCCCTGATTGACTATTATCATCATCAGATTAAGTTATTATATTATGATGGGGTCACTCATGTTTTTTGGGTGAGTGGGAATCTAGATTTAAAAGGGTGGTGCATTTTTTTCCTTTTTCTAGGGTAATATCATGTTTTTTTTCATAGACGTTTATTAAATCTTTCTACCCTCTTTTAGGAAGTCTACTTCTTGTGGTGTTGTGTGTGTACCTGAAGGACTTCCTAGATTATTTAACTATTTTAACACCTTATAAAGTGGTGAATTTTAATATTTACCTACTACCTATTATAATAAACATTAATATTTTATCTTATATAATGTGACATGCTGAGTTGGTCAAACATAATTTCTAGATAATGGATCTAGATTCTTGGTGATTCATTTTTTCAAGTGTTTCACTATGGTCTTCTATATTAATCTTCTCTATTTAGGAATATTTGAGCTTCATAATTTTCCTGGATTATTTAAAGTTAAATTATGGGACTATTAATATCAAATAACATTTTCATATTATGAATTACCTTTTTGAAATGTTTAGTGTTGAATATTGGTTTTCAATGATTATCCCTAATTCATGGTACAACCAATTGAGACATCAAGAATATGATATACCTATGACAAAATTTAATAGATTGTATGATAATTTATTCATTCTAGTTAGTCCATTCGGTCCCACTGACTCTCTTATGCTATTTATTGTTTGAAAACATGAATATTTCATTGGCCCTTGGGATCATTTTTGTGGAATTCATGGATGATTATTTAGTTTACACTATGAAAATGCAGGAGAATGTGGACAATTTGTATATTAATATTCAATCCTAGAAAGGAAATCATCTATATGATAATCTTTCTAAATGAGTGTTTGTGAAATTGTATCTAAAATATCTAGGTAATATGATATGTAATATTTGAGTCTGAAAAGTTCATGAAAATATTGAAGCATCTATTTCATGGGAGCATCCCAGTAATGTGTTTGAGATTAGGATCATCATAGTTTTGGTCAATTAATAAATATTATTCTTTAATAATTTCAAAATGATCACATATTAAATAATAGATAAAAACTATATGATTAGAAATTTTAATAGAATGATAATTCCCAAATATCCTTTGAGGAGATAAAGGTGATGATTATTTTAGAACTAGTCTTCATTATTATAGAACTGGGCTCAAGTCATGATGGTTTATATTATGCTTCTTGTACGGGTTTCATATGTTTCTTGAGGAATAGAAAATAGGAGGTGTCTTATGGATCTATCCCAATAGTCCCTAATGAGAAGAACTACCCTACCCATGATCTTGAGTTTGTATTAGTTATTAATGAGATCAAAAGGTTGTGTCACTATTTCTTTGTGGAGTGGTTTACAATGTATTCAGATCATAATATCCTGAAATATTTTTTTTATTTGGAGGGATATAAACTTTGGATAGATATGCTCAATGGTGTCTTTACACATTGGTATTTTATATTACGTAGACTAATAGAAAATGGGAGTTTGGTTTCAGTTGTGTTAGGAAGAAAACTACCAACACCAGAAGAGAAGGAATTGGTTGGGTAGTGGTTTATGATGAGATTGGGTGCTGAGATAATCATGGGAGAAGAGGAGGATGGCAGATAGGTTTTCCTTGATTATATGTAACCATATTGTTGTTTGGATGAGTGATTTTGGACACTATAATTGAAAAGACCGAATTTCCAATTATTTGGGAAAAGACATTATGATGGGGAGACATCACGTTCGTGGTCTATGTCTCCCATTGGATCTTGGTGCTTCAATATCAAGATGGTGGTTTTAGATGCTAAAGGTAGGTGTAGATAGAAAGTGGAAACTAGTGATGTTGGACTATAAACCCTTGTTCTAATTAGATTGTTAATGATTCGAGATGGTATACTTTTTTTCCAAGGTTTAGGCGATTTTTTATAGAATGTATATCATTGTGTATCAATTTATAGAATACTTAGGTTGAACAATAGTGAAAAACTGGTTTATTGAAACCAATTACTATTCCAATATGGAAGTGAAATGAGATTTTAATGGATTTCATCATTAGTTTTATATAGGCTCACAAAATTATGGATATGAATCTGGTGGACATTGATTAACTCATAAAATTGGCACATTTCTTCATATCAGGGAGAAAATTTATGTAGAGTTTCTTGGGGACTTATCTATTTGAGAGATAGTGAGATTTAATGGGGTTTCCATTATGGTTGAATCTAATATGGACCTGAGGTTTAAATCTAGGTTCGGGATATGTTTTGAAGTAGTGATGGGTTCCTAGGGTATTTTGAGAATGAGTTATTGACGACACTTGTATGGATAGATAGATGGATCTATATAAGTATTTGAAGATATTCTATGGGATTGTAGACATTATTTTGGTTGGCCTTGGGATAAACATTTATAAATTGTAAAATTTAATTATAACAATAGTTATAAGGATTCAATAAAGATGGATCCATTTAAAACGTTTTTTGGGAATCCATATAGATCATCATTATGATAGATAGAGTTTAGGGATATTCCCTTGATTAAGTGGAGTATCTTTTAGGAGATAATGGAAAAAGATCAGTTTATCCTGAATGGGGTTTTCATAATAATGATCCATCATAATTATTATGAATATGTTCATAATAAATCACTGTATTTTGAGGATAGTGATTATTTGATTCTCATTATGTCTCCTCACATGGGAAATTTTTAGTTATGAATGTCGGTTAAGTTAGAAACATGGATTTTTGGCCCACTTGAGATAACGTGGGGACTCATAAAGGTATAATTTTGGTTGTAATTACATCTGATTATACATTGATCCTTGATGTTTATCATGTTTCCTAGCTAAAGAGTTATAAAGTAAGTCATTCCCATGTAATTTAATCTTAGGTTATTGATCTAGATACTGAAACAACAATTTATGAGCTACCCATTTAGATTATGGTTCACCGAGACATGGTATTACATGGTAAAACGATTCCCTTGGTTTTGGTACTATGGTTGTGTGTATGGGAGTTCCAAGATATGTGGGAGAGGGAGTGGATGATGTTTTTTAAGCATCATTAGATTTTATCACTTCTATAATCCTGTGAAAATACTTACCATAGAAATCAGTAATTGTAGGATGAAATGTGAAAGCCTCTAAGACACAATTATGCCTTAGATGAGCCTTGGTTTTCCTCTATTGGGCTATAGGATGTTTTGATGGTCTAGAGGGTAAAAACAAGTGAAATTTTGGGTAGACATAGTATGGTGATTGGCTAAGTCACAAAATTATTTTTCCATTTTAGCAACACAATTATTTTTACATTTTAGTAACCATGTGGTATGGCTCTGGGGGGTTCTAGCAGAGTTTTGCACCATTTTTACACGATTAGAGAAACCATGTGGCCTAAAGTACACACTATAAATCCGTTGAAAAAAGGGGATTTTATATTTGGAGAATGATGCAAATAAAAATGTGGAAAAACTATGAACCCATCCCTAATAAAAAGAATGGTAAAATGGTTAAGTTGAATAATAAGTTTATTAGTGCGGCATCCCCCTTGAGACTATGCGACCCTCTTCTAATCTATTAAAAACTATATTTTACCATTTTTCCCATTTTTATATTTTCATCTAAACAACCCTTAGTCTAATATTGTATTATCATTACCCTTTCTTAACTCTTTTGGGTTATCTCAACTTGTAATATTTATGTAATTACATCATTCTTGATGGATCATAATGATTTATATTGCATTTCATATCAGGTTTCTCCCTTTTTTGGATGATAGTAGCTGGATAACTTCTCCAACCTTATTGTTCAAAGCTAATTGAGTTTAGATTCATGAAATAATGGATTTTTCAAAGTATTTATGTCATTTAGAATGCATATATGATTTTCAGGACTCAATCTATCTGACCCTAGTTTCTTTTTTTTCAGGGTGGATTGTAATCCATCCATTTTGAGGAAGGCGAATCTATAAAATGGGTTAATTATAAGAATTTATTATAGATATTATAACATTGAGTTGGTTTATTAAATTAATTTAATTTATTTATATATAAAAATTTATTCATGGAAGGGTATATTTTTTAATGGGGGTTTTCATTAAATATGAGGTTATGCCCACCAATCCATTGATTAAATACATGAATCATAGTTTTGGATTGGAAATAGTTTTTAAAACATCAAATAGGATTGAATTAGATTTGATAATGTTCTATAAATTTTCTATCATAGTTTGGAAATTATATTATTCCATGGAACATTGGGAACCATGGGTGTGTCTGTATGATGACATTGGTGGCACTATTATGTGTGGAACCACAATGGGTTTCTATTTTTCAATTGATGGAATCTAGATGGAATTGTTATTAGTTGCTAAAAAATTATTCATTGTTTAGGATATATTATTTCTATTATGTTTTCTATTGGGATAAGGTCAAATACAAAGTGATTTCTAATTTTTGGTTTTTTATAACATGATTATTTTTTAAATGGATAGTTCCTTACAATATGTATTCACATGATATTGTATCACACAACATCAGATGAAGGGTTATTTTATAGATATGTATTTTATTTATTACATTACTATGTTTATGTATATGAATCCATATTTTATTCATTCTAATTTTTTAATTCACGAAATTGTAACTATGAGTGACTATTATGAAAAACCTAATGAAAATGATTTACATTTTGGTTTTTTGTACAAAAATTCACTGTAAAACTATTTTTTTCAAATCTTGAACTGTTCAATTAATGATTATAGACACTATATTGACATTTTTATTATATCCTAATGGTATTTGTGTTCAAATATAATTTTTTTGGGCCATTGAATATTTTTTATTTTAGGATTTAGGTATATGGTAGGGAATATTATTCTATGATAGATCTCTTATTATTGATGCATTTGGTTTGGGTTCATTAAGAGGTTATGTTTGGTCATATAGAGAATTGTTGGTATTTTAGGATTCATAATTATTTTGTCTCAATCTATTTTTTTGGTTTGTATGGATATTGTATATATAAATTTCTTGTTGTTCTGAATCTGGTTGTATGTATTATTTCCATTATACATTAGTTGATTTTTTTTGTTTTTCCCTCTTTGCCCATATATCACTATGTGATGGGAATGATCGAATATAATTTCTATAAAACTCTGGTAGTTATATTGAAATTCATAGGGGATTTTTCCGATGGAAAATATTATTGTGATTTATTTAGATGAATTTAATTTGTGAGTTTTTCCTTGTACATAGAGGGAAATAATTTTTTAGAATAATAAAATCACATCAACCCATTGAAGTAAATCAATTCTTGGATAATTATTAAAACCCATTAGAATAAAAATATATATAATGGGTATCCTTAATAAATAATTATAGAATACTGGATGAATGTGATGTCAAAAAAAACTCAGTGGTTTAGATAAGGCTAATTTGACGATAATGATATGATTCCTATTATTTCAAGCATGATATCTAAATAGAAATTATAACATGAGTCACATATATAGTTTACATAACCCAATATATTTTCATTATTAGATGAAAAAATTGTAATGATTAAGTTTATTTAATGTAGAGAAGGTACCACTTCAAAATTTTACAACATATTTTTTCTTTTTAAACCAAAAAGTTTCCAATAGATTTCTACACATAAAAAACATATCCAAAATGACACAAAAAACATTATATAATAGTTAAAATAATATCATTGAGTTACATTGTAAAAAATATTAATTGAATTTTAATATATATATATATATCAATAAGAATAAATTCATTACTAATACTAGTATATTGATAAAATTTTATAAGTATTGCTAAATAATATATGAAAACATATTATGAATAAAAATATATTATCTTGAAAAATTACATTTCCATAAGCTAATTAGTTTCATATATTATGGATTAAATGGAATATAATGTAAATATAAATAATAAAATAAGTTAATATCCATCCAATATATATTAATTTGTATTTCATATATTCACTTTATTCATAAAAGATAAAAGATCATTCAAATTATTTTTTAATGCTACACCTGATCATATTAATATTTTTATCACTTTTAGATATTGAATCATAAAAAATTATTTGAATTTTTTTTCATAATTTTAAGTTAATTTGGTAAATCACATTTTTATTTAAAGAATTATGTTATTGAGATAATTATTTGTTATCATAGTAAAATTATTATTTTTAATGAGATCATACATTTCAAAATATTATTAGTTTAAATTATATTGATTTATTGATGAAATAAATAATCTAATGATATATTTAAACACTTTGATAAATATATTAATAAAAATTTAATTTATATTATATTTAAAATATGTTTCTTAACACTTAATGTAGAAAACATTATTTTATATACAAATATTTTTTAAACCCCTTGAATGTTTTATCATGAATGATGGATTTCCCATATTAATAAGTTCAAATAGATTCAAAGAAATCCCAATTTGGATTTATCATAGTGATTTTTTTTAAAAATAATCTTATATTTTTTTCTGATAAAACATTTACAATGGTAAATTTTTAATCATGATTAATATGTTTAGAAATGGGAAATCTATTTTGGTATGAATTTTACTAAATTAATTAACACATAAACATTCAATAGTAAATTTTTTCAGTTTCTAATTTTAAACCATATGTATCAACAATATTTCCCCACTTAAATATCATGAAATTTGTTTCTTATCCGTTTTAATGAATTCTTTTTGGATGAGTTTCCCTCTTTTGAACTATATTAGAAGATCAATTCCACGACATTTAAGCCAGAACCCTAGTTCGATATTTCAATGAACCCTTTACCAATTAAATATTTATATATCTTTTATATACAATATTAATACCCTATATTCATAACATTTTATATTTTCTGTCATTTACAATGCATACATGAAGAGATATTCTGGATTTCCAATGTATGTATTGATTACCATTTGGTTTCCTTTCTAAATCCATCTCATCAACCATAAAATGAACCATTAAAACTATATGTTTATAATGAAATCAATATAATTAATATAATTAATTTTATTATATTTAAGGTATAACAAATATCTATTCCCCTACTATTAAATCAAACAAATGATAATGTTTCCCATTTGAGTGTACATACTACCACCTCAATAAAAGAAATGTTCTATTTTTTAGAAAAAACATACAATAATGGTTCTAAAAATGGATTGAATGAATATATATTTTACTAATGTTTTGAATTATATTCTTGAAATATAAATTTGACATTTTATATGTAATAATATCACTATGATATCACTAGAACTAATATCCAAAAGAATTATACCAACAGGAGAAGCATTTTATTTATACATAGATATGTCCTTTTTATTTATGATTTTCAGATTATAATTAATAAAATTAATTAAATTTATATTATTTCACTATAAATTATAATTAATAATATTATAACCAAATGATCTCTTCCATATCAGTACTCACACATAGAGTGTAGAATACTCTTATTAGGATGGTTAAACAAATAACATGAAAAATGATATAAATTTATATCACGTATGGATTTGGAAACATATTATTAGTATGAAATATGTAATTAATTATTATTTTTTGTTTATAATATAAATAATTAAATCATTATTTAATATACTACCGTTCATCTATTAATAATCAATGAATCATGCTTGTCATTACTTCCATCTATGATAAATATCAATAAAACCTTCAAATAATGATAATATAACATTATAAACTATGTAATAAAATAATATAATATGACTTATATGTTTTGGGAATGATTAAATTTGGGAAAATAATTAATAAATAAACTATTATGAAAATGTTTCAAAATAAAAATTTGTATTCACACATGATATTGAAAATATATAATAGTTAACCAAAATACATGTTGAGAATAATTATAAATCTAGTTTTTAATATATTATGTATATGATTAATAATAGTAAATGGGTGACTAATATAGTAATTTGTATTATATAATAGGCTGTAGTGTTATCCACTAAGTAGAAAATCATGGTATGTTTTCTATGTCTAAAATTTAATTTATTGAGACACGTTTATTAGTATGAATTATGACATATTTGATATGGTGTGATTAATGAATAGTGAATTTAATTTATGATATTTATTTATTTATTGTGGTTTGACCATGGAGATTTATTTTCATGAATGTATTTTATTAAAAGAAAAAAATTTGTTGAATGTTCATTGCTAACTCATGTCCCTTCGTTGAGTTAAATTTATTATTCTTAACTTCTTTCATTTTACGATTGAATTTTTTTATTCCTATATTTATTTGAATCCATTATGTATTATTTATGAAATAATTATTAATGATTTATTACAAAATTAAATTTTTGAATGGTGTTTTCACTTATCCCTTTTGAAACCATTATGCTTTTTTCTGGGCTCTGTTATTTAATATTCATTTTAAAAGTAAAGTCTTCCAAATTGTTTTCTCACCACGTTTTTTAATAAAAAAGTATTTTTAAAGGATATTTTATTATATATTACTTTAAATTTATATGTTTTCATTGTGGTTTCACATCTCCTTTTGACATTTTTTTTTCTTATTTTTGGTAACCATAATTCAATTTTTTTTGAATTATCATTTTTTAAAAAAAATTCACTTCACCATTTGGAAAAAAACTATATATTTTTTATAGCTTCATTATTGATATTTAATTTAAAATAATGAATTTGCATATTATTTCAGGATAATTTTTCAATAGTCACCTCTTAGAAAATTTACTTTTCAAAATGAACTATAACTAATCCTTTTATGATGATTTAAAGAAACATTTTATAAAATATATTTATAGTTTCATGATCATTTTAATATTTATCTCCAAAAACCATATTTCAATATAGTATATTATTCATGAATCCCTTTTCTAAATTTTGTTATTAAATAATATTTTTGGATTATTTAATTTTGGGTATCATCCTTTTACATTCTTACGGTCAAATTTGGTGATACGATATTGTCATTTTGTGAATATGATATACTTTTCCTTTGATTATGTATACTTTCATGAATGAAACTCATCTTTGTTTTATGGTATCCTTATGATATAATGCATTGTTGATTTCTGGTGACACTAAGATATATGGATGATTAATGGGTTCAGTCATATATCACCCTCTAATTCATTAGTTATGTTTTCATGCCACATGAGGTCAAGATATTCAGTGCGAACCTGATGTATATTTTATACATTTACAAGATTTATAATAAAATGATGTGAATTATATAATTTCTTAGATTAATCATGAAGATGATGTATACTAACTTCATTTAAATGTTTTCACAGGAACATAATTCAGATTTCTAATTCTCGTAGGATTGTTCATAAAAACAACAAAGATTATATAAATTCAATAGATAGAAAATGAATACAATGTTGAATGGATAGGTTTATGAGATTAATCATGAAAAATATGTGAATTACCAACATTCAAATGTATTTGAGTAAAATTGATGTGGTTAGTTTGGTTCATAGTGTTATGAATACTTTTTCATATATGTATGCCATAAATCTATATTATATGATTAAGTTATTCTTGGTAGAACATTTTTTTTATACCATGCTTCAATTTTATTTTTTCATGGCATGTGCTGTAATTTTTAGATAACATATCACTCCATAATATCTTAAGGAAAACTCTTATTGATTCATATTATTTGTAAAATTATACGTATATGATGTTAATGTTTTCTATCACATTTAATATCTCAACCATGATGACAAATTGATATGATTTCCCAAAATGATAGTATGAGATTAATCTTTTATTATGTTTAAATTCCAGATTTTTTTAATATTAGAATATATTACATGGATTATAGAAGTGAGTCTAGTAAGTTTCCATTATGGAGAAATGTTCACATGTATTATAAAATGGTTTTCCTATGTAAGTGGTATTCAATGAAACTAAACCTATCATTATTGTGATTCTAAGATTATTTTTTGTGATTTAATTTTTATATTATAAAAATGATTTAATATATGAATGTTTTTATCTTCGATCATATCATATACACTCTTCTCTTATTGATTTTTATTTGAATACACTTCCTATAAATTAGTTTTCCTCCATTAGTAGTTTTTATATGATTTTGGTAAGGGTATTGAACTACATAACTATAAATATTATCAATGTTATAGATATTTAAATCATATTTGACATCCCAAACCATAAAATGAAACAATACTACCCCATTACCCAATGTTTGTAGGAGAAATATTTATTTTAGTGAATAAATTTTTGATCCCATATATAAAACAAAAAAATATTACCCATAGTTGTTTATATTTTAGAAATGAAATTTCAAGGGTGAAATTTTATAATAGTTGATTAATGTATAACAATATATTTTTGATGTGAAATTCACTTTAATACAATAAAGAGGATAAATTATCTCAAATTCAACAATAAACATAAAAATAAAAATCACTACTTCCATTAATTTCAAATGTTAAAATGAAATAAATATTAGTAAACTATAAAATAGGTAATTGAAACATTATTAGGAAAATTATAAACATAAAAATATCCTATGTAAATAAAAATAAAATAATATTGGAATAATATAATATCTTGAACTGTTATAAAAAAATTAATCTTTTTTATTTAATTGAATTTCTTATAATAAATTGTGGTTACAGAAAACTTATAAAGTAATTTGGAAATTTTATATACTATTTAAATGACCGTAAGGCATCAATACCATAAATTATATAGTAATTGAATAGTAATAATTGTATTAGTATAAATATATGGTTTTAGCAAATCAAACTGACATGGAGAATTCATGTAATTCCCTTCACTAGTTGGATCGTACCCTAAGAATCCCCTTAATCAGAGATTGTTAGAGAGATAAAATCTCTGGGTTTTTTCCCTTAACCATTCCCAAGTAAAGATTAATGTTCTTAAGCATGAGTGAAAATGATTACCTAAGAAGTTTAAGATCATCGAGATCACGACCCAAAACATGTATACCAAACCAACACATGAATGTCTCACCATCATCCACCAAACTCATAGTGTGTTTTACAAAAGTAAAATTGATATGAATCATGACCCTAAAAATATGTGTATGTAAATTATATTTTATATAATAACTAATATATTTTCCTCTTATTACTGTTACTATATAAAACAATTCAATACGATAAATCACAAATATTATTTTTGGATAATATTCAAATTGAATTAATGAATTTATATTGATGAATTAAAGAATTTTGAAACAAATAATATTTTGATAAAATATTAATATCAAATAAGTACTATTAAACATGATTTATTATAAATATTTTATGAAGTTAAATGTAATTTTTATAAGCAGGTTGGAAACTATTATTAAGAAAATTGTTTTAAATAAATGTCTATTAATATTTTAAATGACATAATTCAAAAAATTAGAAAATTATTTTTATAAAATGAATTTTATTTTTGAAATTATATTCTCATAATTATATAATGTTGAATTTGTTATAATTTTTTATGATTGTCAAAAATTTGTATGAAAATTAAATACCATATTAGTATACTTTGTGTATGATGACATCATAATGAGCCAAAAGTGATGCAATAAATACTATAAATGAGATAAATGACCAAATATATTTCATTCCATTAAAATAATGTGAATAAATATTTATTTGGTAAATTTTATAAAGCCTTTACACATCCTCCAAAACCATTACTATATCTTATGGTTTTAAAATCCTTTTTTAAGAGTAAGACTCTCTTAGAATAAAGAAAGTGTATAATTTTATTATTTTAGGACCTTGTACTTATTCTATAATGAATAAAAATATCATTTTTTAGAAACCATTGTCAAAAACCAATTTCAAGTTTTTGGATTTGGTTATTTTATTATATATTTTCAAAAAACTATGTTTGAGAAATAACAAAGAAACACCCACTCATATCCAATATAAACCCAACCGTACTATAATTTATCTTATCTCAAAATCATTGGATCATGACATTTCTCTTCCCTATCCTTATTGGAGTTTTCCCATGGTGCTTTGAAGCTCTCAAAAAGCTACCCTTAAGAATTTGGAGTCACACACTCAAGTAATGGGTCCTTACATTCTCTTATTAATTTATCTTTCTTTATTATCATATGATTTAAATTTCCAATTAATAATATTGGGATATGTAATTCCATTTACATATTACCTCCCAATTTTTGTTCAAATTGTGAGATCCCCATTCACTCTAAAAAACAAATGTTTTGAATTTTTCGTGGTGTTTTTATGTTGCTGAAATTTCACCACAATTTTCCATGAAAACAATATTGTAATGAATACCATTTGCATTTCAATCAAGGGGGTTCATATTTATATGGTTATAATTATTTTAAATTGGACATAAATCTATTTTATCATCACTCCTTCATCGTGGAATAAAATATGATGATGACTTAATCAATGTTTTATGATCGTTTTGGATCGCATAAGCATCGGAATAAAATGATTGTGATTTGTTTGCAAATAATTTTATAGGACTTCAATGCATTTAGTAATGATTAGATTCATCAGATGTTCTGTTTGGATAGGGAGTTAATCTGATTCTTTCATAGGACATTTTCTATAATTATTTCATTATAGAGAGCCCTGACTTATGTTTATGATGTGTAGTTTTTTGGGGTCGCCACACCTCTCGTGTTTCCTTTAAAATTATCCTGTCATATCATGTCTCATGGATTTATTATTATGATTTATACTCTTTCTATGACACATTAGCATGACTATTGTCTAATATTTTCTACTGAATTCATGTTATGACATGTTTATTCCAATTCATTTAATTATGGATAACCATATTCTAATGTATGTCCCTAGGTTATATCATGCATTTTTAAAATCCATAGAATTTTAGAATCATGTTAAAGATATTTTAAATAATGTTTTTATATAACATGTTAATGATGTTATTTTATGTACATAATTCCCAAATAAACTACACCTCTCAATATTTCATATTATATTATGTGTACTTTTAGGTAAAAAGTCAAAATAGCATGAATTTTAATATTTGAATCAAAAGAAATGTTTTGATATTTTTTTGGATTAGAATTAGAAACTCTATTAAAATCCATTGGGGTAAGACTATGTGTAATAAAAAATACATAAATTATGATGAGTTCTGTGTAATCCCTTTAACAAAAAAATATATATCAATGTTTGCATACGATAATTGGACATTGTTCTGGATTATATGTACCTTGGGTTAATAACCCCGACACGACATTTTAGACCCAACTCATCATAATATGGTATAATTAAGCATGATTTAATGTGATATTGGTTTTAAAATATTAGTGGATATTCTTTATTCAATTCATAATCACATTAAAAACCATTACTTTGGGGAAAAATTACCGTATGAATATATTCTAAGAAATAAATCATTGATCACATGGAACGAAGCCCAAAAATTCATAATTTAAAGAATATATATAATTTAGAAGTTATCCAAATAATTGATATATATTTCCATTTATGTGTTTATTAGATTAAATTAATAATCCCTAATTTTAATTTTCTTCTAACCAATGGCTATAAATATGTTGAATTAGGTAAATAATAAATGTGACAAGAAATGTGATGAATACCATGATGATATTCCCAACCTGATGCTAGCTAGAATCTTGAACATTGAGACAATACACACTTAGTTATCATATGTTCTGCATAGTCACATTGATTACAAGGTGAATCCATATCCCCCAAAGGGAGAACAAGATGTTATTGTGTCCCTTATGTGAAAAGGCCTCTAATATTCAATGTGTCATTTGAGCAATTAATCCTATAAAAACGGATCAATTCCATTGAGAGGATATTATTTTCCCTTGTATGTTCTGAAAAATAGATTATTATAATAGATTTTTATTGTATCGAGGTTCAATCATTTTAGAGGTGTAAATTGAACAAGAATACAAATTTGTAGGAAAAAACTAAAGTGATGGGGTCGAAGGAATTATATAAAATGTTTTTTGATAAATATTTTTGTTACACTATTTATCATTAAATCAAAAAGGATATCATTTTCCCCAAGAATAAAGATTACAAATCTACCAGGGTATTAAAGGGTATCATCATAATAATTTCATGATACACCTATGTCTTTTTCATTAACCCATAATACATGCATGAAATCTTATTTAGTTGCATAAAACCTAGTCTATGATATTAGATAGTGATCGAAGACATTGACAGCTATGAGGATTTTTTTACAATGTTCCCCCAAAGTCAAAATGGAGATTAGAGAATATCAAGGATATTATATTTTTTAGAATTAGAGAGAGGAATTTAATTATGGTACTTGTATGCATACATTTAATTGGGCCACAGAATTTAAACAACCCATATGTCAATGGTGCAGAAAAAGGAACCCTGAAAATTGAGGAAGGGGGATGATAAATTTATTTAGGTGCAGGATGGAAGGAAATCTAGATAATTATTACCAATAGGATAAACCATATTTTGTGAAGGAGGTATGTAATGCTCCTGTCAATGATTACCACTTTTTTCATTTCTTCAACTTCAAGGAACCATTTAACTTTCCAAACCAATGGCCTAAGAAAATGTTTTTTAGAGACAGTCATGTACCTCAAAGACTTCAATGGAGAGCTTTTACTATCACAACAGAAGAGGTGGATCCTGAAAATGAAGTATTGACAGGATCATTATTTATCCATTCAATGATAGAGAATTTAATTTTTCATATTATTCTCTTAATTCCTTCATATCATTAATGATTAGTGAAACTAGTAAAAATCCACCACAATGCATGGAAGTGGACTTATTAGTGAAAACATAAAATGGGACAATTATTTCATAGAATATATAAATCATCCCATTTCATAATTTATGGGATAAAAATCCCATAGAACCTATTTATACTCCATTTGGTATAATTTTATTCAATTATAGAATGGATTAATTTTCTTTATAATGATCTGACAAAATTTTTCTTGGGAATGAAATCACTCTCTATTTCATGAATCGACCCCAAATTCAGTACAACTATATGGAGGATGATGAATCCTATTTGACACTGACATCAAAATCCATGATAATTTTTCCATATGATATTAATTATCTAGATAAAATTATTGAATCTTTTTAAGGATTAATCCTTTAGGACATGCCCATTATGATGTAATATGCTGATGTGTTTCCGGAGGAATTAACTAGTCTTCCTCTAGCAGAGAGGTTGAATTTTCAATCGATCATATACCTGATCTGTTTCCATTATCCTTAAATATGTATAGAGTTCTTTTTGTGTAACATTCAGATATTAACAATCTACAATAATAGAATATGGATATAGGGTTCCTACTCCCATGTGATTCACCATTTTTTACACTAGTCCACAACATGATGAATGATTGATTAATGTTCTTTATCCTTAGTTGTATTCAGATAAATAAGATCATGATAAATAAAAAATATCCATTTCCATGGATATATTATTGTTTAATCAAATAAGTTGAGAATAAAAATTATCCACAGTGAATCACTTTTTTGGGATATTAGAAAGCTTGGTTGAAGACAGATTATTTGCTTATGACAGATTTTCATACAAGGTACAAGACCTATGAGTTCATCTTAATCTATTTAGGATATACTAATGCTCCAATGAAATCATGAAAATGATGAATAGAATCATTAGAAATTACCTAAGAAATTTTTTTCTTTTATTTATAGATGATATTGTAATATAATATAATAAAATGGAATATCATGATGAGATGGTAAAAAAAGTTCTAAAAAATTAGGAAAGGAGAATATTTAATACATGTAATGAAATTGTGATTTCTGGTTGAAGTAAATACCATTTTTGGTAATATCATCAAAATAAATTTGTTATATGTGGACCCATAAAATATAGAATAAATAAAAATATTGTTTAGTTTAATTGATATTATAGATATTCATATTTTATGTTTATTAGGTTGATATTATAGTTGATTTGTAAGGAACTTATTACAATTGTAAAACACTCTAAACAAGATTAATTATAAGGGGTTCTTGTTTTCATTTAATTATTAAAGAGAATAGAGATTCTTGTAAATGAAAAGGATGCTTAACACTACCCCTTTTATCACACTACTAACAATTGGAGAACACATTACGGTATTTTGTGATTCATTCAAGGACATAAGAAGTGTGTTAATAAAAAATTACAATGTCATAACTTATTCTTCATTGTATTTGAATTTTCATATTTTGAAATACACAATGCATTATATATATTTGGCTCATATGATATTCAAATTGAAAATATGGCGACGTTATCTCTTTGGGGGATAAGTGTGAAATATACAGGGATCACCAATTCCTCAGGTATATACTCATAGATAAAGAGATGAATATGTTCTTAAAATATGGTTAGAGATTATGAAGGACTATGGCTAATCGATTCACTAATATCCTAGAAATGTAAATTATGTGGTAAAATCTATATATAGAATGGATCCAAGAATTCTATTATTGATAATAATTTATAAGGATTCAATCTTATAAAATTTTAAAAATAAAGTCATGGGACTCATAAGGGAAGAAATATCATCAATCATTTCAAAATATTTGGTATTACATCCCTTTTGGAGAGGTTAATCGAATATTAGATAATTGATGTGAGATTTTAGAAAAATGTTTAAACTATAAGAAACTGAAAATCCTCATAGTTCAATGTTAAGGAAAAATTGTTGTGAGATTTTATCTAAACCTTTTTGTACCATCGAATCTTGATTTAAATTACTTGTTGGATCATCCACATAGTTCTACCTTCTCTATCCATCTTGGATTCACATTGATGTATTGAGTTCTTGGAGATAAATATTGGAGGATAAATATGAAGAAGGGGATCATAGAATATTCATCTATATGTCTTGAATGATAGAAAGTTATATCGGAAAAGAAAAAATCCCTGGGGATGATGTAACCATCACCAATATCAATATAGAACAGGGAAGGCATCATAATGGAGTTGGTCACTGGTATTCCAAATACATCATTATGTAATAATGCAATCTGGGTTATGGTGGATTTTCATATAAAGAAATCATTATTCATTACGATTCGATAGGATTTCCCACACGATACACATGTATGGATATATATCAGATAAGTGGTAAAGATACCATAAGTACCACTATTTATTGTATCTATTAGATATCCAAGATTAACCTATATGTTTTGGAAGAGCCTCCATAAATCTCATAACACTATGCTAAACATTATCATAGATTTTCACCCACAAACTTATGGGAAATATGAGCGTACTATCTAGATAATTGAGGATATGTTGAGATCATGATCAATTGACTTTATTGAATGATGAGACTAACATCTACCTCTTTTTTACTACTCATAAAACTATAACTTCCACTTATGCATCCAAATGGCTCCCATATGAACCCCTTTATGGGAATAGGTGTATAACACATGTATGCAAGGATGAGTTTGGGAAACAATAATAGCTAGGTCCTTAAATAGTCGAATAAATGGTGGGAAAGGTTAAGACCATTTAGTAGCACACCAAGGCTGCTTAGAGTGGATATAAGAGAAATTATATTAATCATTTATGAGACCTAGAGATTGATTTTCGGAAAAAAAATTCTCTACATATATTCATTGATGAATGTGATGAAAATTTTGAAGAAGGGAAAACTTATTCCATGACATGTTCAACCCTTTGATATCCTTAATCGCATCAAATTGGTGTCCAATCAACTATCTATGCCACATAACCTATATCGAGTACCCAATGTATTCCGTGTATCCCTATTAAGAATATCCATACAATTACCCTCACATGTACTCAATATAGATGTCGAACCATTGTAGAATGATCATTATTATTGTAGAAACCATGAAATGTGTTCAAATTCACTTTTCCTTAGAGTGAAGATATTATTCTCAAATAAACAACAAATGTCATGTATGAGTATATAAGTTTTCACTATGATGGAAGAAGTTTCAAGTGGGGTTTCTATGGGCCAAAATACTACTCCATATATGATGAATAAATGGAATGATTCCCCATATAGAAGTAGGTAGTGGGTTCCCAAGATTGATGATAAAAATGCGTAGACACATTAAATTCAATTTCTGTGATTAGTCCTAGAAGACATGGTTTATTAACCATATAAAGAAGTGTAGATATCTTCAGGACCTTCGATTTTTCTGGTCGCAGATCCCAACATCATTACAGATTAAAAGTTATGGCACTCAGAAGACAGATAATATTTCAAAAAGGGACCTACAAAAGGGACCTACGAGGAGGACCTACATAGAGGACCTATGCAAAAGAGATATTTCTAATGCCCAATGCGAAGTACCTACACAGAGGACCTACATGGAGGACCTGCACGGACAACATCCCTTCAGCTAGGTCCCCTTCTTGCCTATAAATAGGACCCTTAGGCTCCCCATTTCATAGAAGGAAATAGTTTGAAGATGTCCCAAATATCCCATTACGTAGCATTGTTGTAAAGATCCACCAATTTTTATCCGGTAGCTCTCTAAAACATAATAGATGAGATAATTAAATGAGTAAACATGGTTCAAAGTCCCATCACGGTCTAGAACACATGAACCTATGTGAAGCAGCTGTGCGGAGCACCTGCGCAAAGCACTTGCACTGAGCACCTGTGTGGAGGACATACGTGAGGTATCCACATGGAGCACCTATGAGAGGCACCTTGGCGGAGCACCTGCGCGACCCCACTAGTCCAGTCGAGGACATTTTCCATTGTGACCATTATGCGGCCATACATCTAGCCTTGGAATACTTGATCTGGGAATCTCCATTACACTCAATGAAGTGCCTTGAGTTGAGTTACTCCTATTGGTTACATTCTCTTGTTATGATTTCTGACTCTCATTATGGATTCCTTGAGTACTTTGAGTCGTTAAAATCCTCACGAAACTCCTCATTCCACTTGAAACCTCAAATGGGAATCCTCTTTTTGAGTAATCCCCAACAAATTCAAAATGGGCATACTCTATTGGAGTAATCCCCAACCAACCCCAAAAGGGAAGATAATCCCCTCACCTTCACCCCTTCGTCCTTACATTGGACCCTTGTAAAATGTAAATAGAATAGCAGGAAGTCTTGTCACCTCGCCCTCTTCCACGGTCGATGAGCCATCTTCCATCAGCAGAGGAGGAAATGTGTGAAGTGTTATTGTTGAATATTTAACATCCTCTTACTTCTAACATCGAGCATGACTCATGTGAGCATAAAGATATGTAGTGGTTACAGAATTTACACAAACACTAAGGAATGAACTATGAGAACTCTAATTCCTATTCAAGCCAGGATATATAGGAAGCCCTTTCAGGGTCCGAGTCCACATGATATCCTCCGTAGGAATCCAACCTTAATTACCCCAATTTGGGCATCCTCATTAGGAAATAATCCCCAATTTCCATCCTCAAATCATCAAGGCATCATTTTTTGGAAGTAATCCCAAAACACATCTATATTAGAGGGACATACTCTCTTATGAGATTTATTGAACTATGTGTGCTTTGATTCCCATCCATATGGGATATGTAGGAAGCCTCCTTGAGGTTCAAATACAACACTTCAGATCAACCCTATTCTCTTTGGGACATATTCTCAATAGGGTTTGATCCTATTTGGAATCTCATATCGTTTCAATTTTCCTTGTGCTGCTTCAGCATAAGTCCCATAGTAAGATTCAAATAAGAACCTTCCGCTTAGAGGACCTTATCACATAACCTTAAAAGGTATGATGTGTCCTATTAAGTGGCACAAAACTACGAGGGTTCTGATTCCTTCCACAAGGATACGTAGGTAGCTCATTTTATGAGCACGATCCCAAGATTAAAACAAAACTTTGTCTCCCTTGATGAAAATAAATTCCAAAGTGCCCCACTAAGTGGCTTAAAAACCCAGTATCGTCATAACGATGATTAAAAGAATCTATAATTAGTATATTAGATGATACCATTAAAGGAAAACCTCTAATACATACAGATGTTTCCATTGATGAAGAACCTTGAATGCATACTGATGATTATAAATTTTACACATGTTTATAAGTGATTGAAAATTCCAAGGGATACATATGATATACTTGGTGAATTAATAGTGATTCATGAAAATATTTTAATTTTTCAAAGAGATTCCCAGAGTAGAAAATAATTCCCCCCAAAAATGGGTGTGATGAGTCTGACCTCCCACCCTCTCGACCAATACATGTTCTTAAGTATATTATTGTTCAAAACATAACGAACACCTACCTTTTGAAAGAAGGTCCTATTTTGATAAATAACTGTTATATGTTTCTAGTTCCATGAATAAATCTAATGGAAAATGCTTATAAATAGCGATTCATAAATCTAGAACCCACATTTCAAGGAACTAAGAAACAACTATGAAGATAAATCGGTGAAAATATTAGATTATAGTGATAAAGTTCCATGAAATAAGGTTATGCATTAGGGAAAAGTGATATGGAGAGACCACATATCTGAAGAAGTGATTCATGTTCTGGAGGTAGTGATGAAACAATGATACCCTTGTCAATTTGAGTGATGTAAATGAAAATGGTTTGGAATAAATTTCTAATGGAGGATTATTGTAATGACCCAAAAAGTTAGAAATAAAATTCCCCTTTTTTGATTTATTAAAATTTATTAATATGTATAATTGTTATATGAAATATGATAACATATTTTGTTTTATTATATACTTTCACAATTTTCATTATGATTCATTCACAATTGAAAAGATAGTTATTGAACATTGGCCACACAATTAAAATAAAGCTAGGGTTTTAATACATTTAATTGGAAAAGAAAAAGGAAGTGATGGAATCAACAAGTCTGATCATATCCAATGAAGCTCAATTTTTATATATTCTAAGGGATATATCATATATTATATTTTCTACTAACCAAGACCCTTATGAGATCCAACTACTTTATTATTATCAAATACATTTATGCGAAAAGATTATGCTCCTCGATACCACATTCTAAACAATTTACATATAACTTTTCCATAAAAGTCTCATCAACACACACCTTACCCCTTCAGTGTCTGATGGTGTAATAAAGGGATATTTATAAAGACCATAGAAATATGAGAATTTATATTTTTTCTTATAGAATAATGAATATATTTTCATTACGTTGTCGCTACATTAGAAATGATTATCATTTCTATACAATAAATAAAAAATAGTATTTCTATGTAATATTAAAATTCAATAAATATATTTATTTTTATGAATTAATGGATTATTTAAATAAATAATATTTTAAAAAATATTATTATTAATTTATTGGTATAAAATTTACATGATCAAATAATTATAATGAAGTGAAATGTAATTTTTAAATGGGATTGAATACTGTTATCATAATGAAAATATAATTTTAAATAATTGTGGGATATTATCCTAAATTTCAATATTAAAATTTTTATATATCTTTTTATAAGGAATGAAGTTTAAATTTTGAATCATGGTGTCGAAATTATCTAATAGTTAATTTTTCATATTTTTATATGGATGTCAAATTTTTGGGTATAAATTTAACACCATATAAATATACTTTTTGTATTATGAAATCATAATGTCCCAAAATTTATATAACATATATTATTAATGAAATTCATGACTGAATATATGATTTGTGTTTAATATTATATGGTTTCATATTTATTTGTTTAATTTTATAAACAATTATGAATCCTCCAAATAAATTAATATATATTATGATTTTAAAAATATTTATTTTATATTATGACTCACTTTATCATAATAATGTGTATTATGTTATTAATAAAGGCCCTTCTCCATAAAAAATAATGAAAAAACTCCCATTTTTCATTAAATATGTGTTAAAATCATGGGAAGGTTTCTATATTTGGTTATTTTATTATATATGTTCTAAAACCAAGGTTTGAGAAATGATGAAAAAATATCCATTAATTTCACATATATAGCCACCCAAGATCCCATTTCCATTCGCTAACTATCCTTGGACATTGTTATTACTCATCTATCCCCACTATATAGTCTTTCCAATGTGCCTAGATTCTATTAATAAGCACCTACCAATCATTTGGTGTTACTGACTCAAGTAATGGATCATCACCTTCTCTACTTTATTCATGTTTCTTTATTATCATATATTGTATATTTCCAATTCATAATGTTGAGATATTTATTTCCATTAAAATATTACTTCCCATTTTATGTAAAAATTATTATATAAACCGTTAACTCTCATAAACCCATTTTATTAATTTATATGTGATGTAGTTACCCTGTTAAACATTCACAGTGACTTTCCAAAAAGGTTTTTTTTATAGTGAATCCCATTCCCATTTCATATAAAATGTTATCCCCTTTATAAAATAATAATTCCTCCAAATGGGAATTGAATTTATGTATTCCACACTCCTTGATTGATGAATAAAAAATGATTATATGGGAATCCATTTTGTACAATCTATGTGGCGTGCATAAATATGAGAGTGTAATGAATGTGACGGCTGTGTTCAGAATTATATAGCTCTCCAAAGAAAACTATAATTCATAGTCTCATTATACATCATCTTAGGATAGGTATTGAACATTATTCCTTTATGATACTTCTACCATCATGAAGTCTTGGATGTTTTCCTTGGCCCATGTTTATGATGTAGTGTTTTAGTTATTGCCACATCTCTCTTGTCGCCATTTTGTTTATCATGATATATCATGTCTCATTGATTCATATTTATGATTCCTACTCATTTTATGACCCATTAATATATCTATTTAATAAAATATTTTACCTTATTCATGTTATTCAATGTTTATACCCTTATTGGGATTTATATTTCACTAGATTCCTATGTATGTCCCAATGCTTTCTCCTGAAGTTGTAAATGCCATGTAATTTTAGATATAGGTTTTAGAAGTTTTATAAGATTTTGTTGTATCCCATGTTCATGATGTTATGATATGGACTTAATTCAAAATACACTATATACCTAGATCTTCCCTATTGTAAAATGATTACTTTTATGTAATAAACCAAAAATTATTGAGTTGTAATGATTAGGGTGGATATAGATATTTATATTCAAGATCACCTGGAGGATAATATCATTAATGATAATAATATTCAAAATTAAAAATATTAAAAATATGATAATAATATCAAGATATTAAAGTTTTGGAAAAGATATGTGATTTCAGATACATATGGAAGGAGATATATTGGAATATAAAGGAGATAAGTGGTTATTATATGGTCATTGGGAATATATAGTGGTTTGAATGACATGAATATTTGGAATATAAATTCATTGTTTATATGTATGATTAATGAGTTCAATTATATGGATAATGTATATTTGATTTAATAAAAAAAATCATAATAGGTGTTGATTTTAATATATCCCTTGATCTAGTGATTATAAATAGATGAAACCAGATTTTGAAATTTATATCAAAATAGAAATTTTCTAGAATAAAATATTATAAGTCTTTTATCTGCGGCTTTTTTGTTTATGATTAGTAATTAAAAATTATCATTAGGTTTTAATATTAATTAATCCCCTGATAAACGTCAATGATTTTAATAGAATGAAACAACTTGGGGGGAAAGATGAAGCCCATAAAAATGACTATAATATTCATGACATCTAAATCATCACACATAATTGAAAAAATTGTTTTTCACACCCTTAGTGATTATGTGTAGTTGTTGAGGGGTTTTAAATTTTTAATAAGGATGATTTTCATATGTTATTATTAATATAAGAACTGAAATTTGAAATTATATATTTATTATTTGTTTCCTTGTGTGAATTTTTTACACATTTTTATTTTAATTAAATCTCATATATTTATAGAATTATTTTTTTTAAATTTATTTTCAAAATTTGAGTAATTATTTATATATAATTTTAATGATAAAATTCAATAAATTGTTACTATATAAATCATTAATTTTATAGAAACACGAATGAACACATTTATTGATAAAAAGTATATTTTTTCAAGAATATATTTTCAATATGGTACCTATTTTTAAAAAAATAAAATTTATCACTATTACATTTTATATTAAAATAATATAATATATTACTGATGAATTGTTTGCTAATATGATTAAAAAAAATATACCAGTTGAAGATATTTTTTTACAAGATAATTATTTCTTCATATGTTGTGAATTTAATTTTAAAAAAAAAATTCAATTAATTATAGTGGTTGAATTTAATCAAATGGATTTAATATTTGGAATCGTTTCCTCAAATTAGTTATCATTTCAATTATCACGTTTTGTGATAAAAATAACATACAATGGGTCAAATTGAGTAATGACGGTTAATGATAAAAGGGTTTAAATGGTCAAAATGTTTTATAATGTGATACAATATCCTAAAAAAGTATCAATTAATTATGTTGATGAGGTAAATAATAACCCACATTCCATTAATAAACACTTTTGATTACCCATTACATTTAGAATCACACTCTTATACATTATAGAATTAATATTTTAGAAAATTCCATTCATTCACCCATAGAAAAGGACGCCACTTCTACACACATCAAATCCCCCATATAATTTTATTTAATATCAAATATATGACAATTTTACCACCAAAATAAATAAATCTCATGTTTTAGTGATTTTATTATAATGAAATATCCTCAAATAATCCATTTCCAATGATATCCTTATGAAATTATTTGATTCCTTGAAGAAAGTGTTAAATTTTTTGTTAAAACAAATTAGTTGACTTATTTATCTAAATAATCATCAATATAATTTAACAAAATTAATGAAATGAAATTTAAATAATTATGAATCTAGAAAAGTAAATTAAGAGTATTCTGATAACATGTCCTTACTCATTCAGTCATTTTAACATATTATTTTGTGGGTTAGTTTTACCAACTACATAAATGATTCTATTACATTTAAATTAAGAATAATTTAAAAAAATAAAATACTAGTAATATTTATATATTAAATATTTATTAAATTTGTGTTTATAAATGTACAATTGTATGATATGTTGGTCTTATTTTATAAAACAAATCGGATGATACATATTCATTGTTCAAATGAAATGGAACTATTTAACACTTCTTTACAAAACAATTCCCTAAAATCATTTTAATAATAATGGGAAGGAACTAATAATTAATATAAATTTATATATCCATTTACATTTTTTAGAGATGAATAAAATATTAAATCTACCATACATATGAAATCATGGAAGATACTAAAGAATTGACATATGACATTTATTTTAATCCCAGAAATATTAATAAAGATCTTATAAAATTTTATATATTAAATATATTATCTCAAAGAAATATTTATAATTTTTAAATATAGATAAATTAATAATTTAAAATTTTTAATGATTTAGAGCGTGTCTGAGAAATCCAAAATCTATTATAAGGTTTTCTATGATTCAATTTCCTTTATCTGTGAACAAATATTTTTTCATTGAATATAATTTTATATCATTAATATATTCCCATCCCTATATATTAATTTTTTTATAATCTATTTACATTTGATGAAATTACATTTTATTATTAACATCATAATTAATTTCGTTATTTCAAAAATATACAATATTGTCTGGGACAATTTTCACCAAAATTATTTTTTATTTCTATTATTATCTATATTATTTCATTAAGAAATCACTATTTTTATTATTATTAAACTTACATATTTTTTATATTATATATTTTTCTGTTTTATTTATGTTCCTATTTTAAAATAAATAGTGTATACCTTTTATTGATAATGGTTTCTTCACAATAGATTTATAATCATAAAAATTGTTCCCTAAAAAATTCCATACCATTTAATATTTATCAGTCCACATTTTATATAATATATATATATATAGTTATCCACTAATAAGAGATTAAATATGAAAATTTCTTTTAAAAATTTCATTTCCACTTTTATGAATGATTTTAAAGTGACTTTTGTCATTGTTTTTATGATAATGTATCCAAAACATACTAAATGTCAATTGTGTGATTTATCTAATATTTACTACTATATAACTAGATGATCCATCATATATGGAATTTTATTTTTTATATCACTCAATTATTTATATTATGAATTTTTTTATCTAGCCTTTTGAATTTTGGGAGTCATCAAATAATATTTTTGAATACTTGTAATACGATATTTCATTTTAGGGTTCCCATTTTATTTCTTTAGGATAATCATGATACGATGTATAATGTATATTATGTAGATCAAATATATTTTTTTGTTTATTATGTGAAGACCGGGTTTAATATTTTATATAATTCCATTGTATAATGTAAGCCTTTATATCTCATCATATTACCTTGAACACATGTTCTTAAATTAGTCCATTTTTTTATGTGAATTGTTTGTTAGGTCATCCCATTAAATTATTGGACATAGGTTTTTATCATAGACCAAAATGATATGATATTAAAAGAGGTTAACATTGGAAAATTTTATGAATTTTTTATAATTATTCTAATGATAAATACCAATGTTATGTATCTATGAATCATGGCTATTATCTTATGATTTCATATTTCTATTAAATTGAAAATTTTATGATTTTAGGATGATCATTTTATGATTATAAATAACTATACCATGATATATAATTATTCTATCATTCCTTATGATCACTTAATATAATTCCATGAACATTTTCAATCAATCAATTTATTTTTCTCAGGATTATATTCCTCTCATAGTTGAAATGTAAGGATTGGTTCTCTGTTGACTCATTGATTTAATTTACCCTTATTGACCAATCTATCTCAATATCCTTATATGTCTTAAATTTACCCAGGATATGAAGAATTATTATATTAAATAGATATCACAAAGGGAACTATGTATAAACAATATTTTATAACAAATTTACACTATATTAGAAAATGTGTTGGTTGTGAAGCTAATTTCCCATTTTAATAATAAAATGGGTTTTATTATTGGGTTTAGTTTGTGATATTTAATGTATAATTATGTGTAATTATACAAAATATAGGTATTTCATATATGGATTTTTTGACAATTTATTTGAACCCATGGGAGTTATGTGTTTTTATATCTTTAGGATTTAGATTAATTCTATATACATAGGATTTTATAAATTATTTTTGAACATGTATAGGACTTTAAGGATTTATTTGTAATTTTCCAATGAGGATAATTGTATCACTGAGAGCGGGAGGGGCGATTTAGTGAAATCTTCCCTTCCTATTTTTTCATTCATAAGAAAAAATATTAGCCTCATATTAAATATTTCTTTCCCTACTAAAAACAATTCAAACACACATCTATAGGAGAACAGTAATTTAAAATGATCACTCTTAAAATCTGAATAAATACTTCTTTGGTATGGGTTGTAAATTATCTAATACCAATCAATACAATAGAAAAAAATAATTTTTCTCTCATAAAATTAATAGGATATAGATTTTCACTGAGGATCACTTTGTAATCAATTCAATTGTGTATGACATCCTTCAAGTACAGAAGCTTTTATACACAATTTTGAATCAAAATATGTTATGGTGCTTCTTTATCAACATTCAAAAATATAATCATTCTAAAAAACTATTCACAATCGTACATAGAATCTAGTAAGAGAATTATGGACTTTGTCATAAAAAAATACATATATTCAGTCTGATAGTACTTGTATGATTTCTCCATACAAAAATATATATTACTTAGTTAGAATACAATTGAGACAATTCTGAACACTTTCTCCTCAATCTAATGAACCAAATATAATAATCCAATGCAGTATGATAAAAAGATTAATATAATAATCAAATAAATATTACAATCTTATGAATATATTGTAATATTGTATCCTCTCTGTTCTCTTTTGTCGAGTGCGGTCTCTTCAAGAATGAAAACCCAAAAACAACTTCTTCTTAGTAGAATTTTTTCAGCACTATGTTTTCACTCATCCTCTTCATGAAAAGGACATGAGGCAAAAGGACAAGGTACATTACCATTTATAATGTCCTCTAAAATGGTTTGTGATGGAATACTAAAATATTTCATCCTCAACTAAATTACTTGAATCATACTTCTCATTTGACTTTTTGGTGCATATTGACTTCGCCAATGTTTCTCAACTCCTCTTAATTCTTCATTATCCTTCTGGACTCATTTAAAAACATCATATTTCTTTGGGGTGGCTTTATAGACATGAGTATGATTGTGATTCTCCATCTCAATAGCATGGTTGAAGAAATATACATAATCAAATTTTCTGATATTATTTATAAATTACAATGATTTTTACTGACTAATGAAAACAAATATATTCTTCAAACTTCAAGATCCCCCTATCAATAAATTTTTTATCTCCTTAAATCACCTAGAAAAACATCTTTTCAATTCTATGTATGGTTATAATTTATGTCATTACGATCAATAAATATGTAAAACAATAGATTCTACTTCATCTCTTCTCTTGATCCACTTGTAGGATAAAAAAATTAATAAATCATATTTTAAATGGTTGACCATAATAGTGATAAATATCTTAATTTTTTATTTGTATTAGCTAAAATATTATTTTTTTATTCATTTCATTTCATTCATATCTCCAAAAAAATTCTCCATCCAATTATTTTGATTGAATACTGATTTTGATGGACTAGTATCAGTATCATTGACTTTAGAAAGTTATTTCTCTTATGAATTTTATACCAATTACTTTTCTATGGAAATAATCTGGTATCAGATGAATATGATTTTATACAAAATTCAATAGAGCACCCTTATTATATTTGACATTTGAAAAATATTTATTTAATTTACTAGGATAATTTCTCTCAACCATTAAACAAATATTCATCTCGAAACTCATTATGGTGATCTTGATACTAGATAACTTCAGCTACACCAAAATTCTTCTTTCAAAAAATTCAGATTTAATCATAACAACCTTTATGAATATTATTTGGTTTAATATTAGCTTATGAATCATATAAATTTTAAAAGAAATCATTTTAACATCACATCCTATCAATAATAATAATAGTTTCATTAGAAAGCAATAAAATTACATATTAATCTAGGTACATTCTATCATTCCAACAAACCTCAATAGTATTTTCCTTAATGTGATTTTCAGCCCCTCTACTTTAATTCAGATTCTCAATATTTTTATTGGGACATTTTATCCTCTTACTTTCATAAATATTTAATTTGATGTTTCACAGCATAATTTTGTTTTGTGGGAAATACAATACAATAAAGCATTGTCAGATTTATATCAAGGTCATGCTGACTCAGAACTAGAACATTAGTATGATATTTTCTTCCATTATGGACTTAAGGTGTGTTAGATGTACTTTTTCATTTAGAAAAAATATTACTAATACAAAAGAATTTATTATCAATTGTATGTTAGAGTTTTTATAATATGATATTTAGTCCAATTTTCACCAAATAAAATGCATGGTGATTTATTTTCATTGTAAACTACCTTGAAAACAAAATATAAAAACTAAATTGCATTATCATACTTATCAACTTAGTCCAAACAGTATCACCCTTACAATTTTTTTGACAAAATATTCACAAATAAATGAACTTTTTATCATCAAGATATGTATTACTTATCAAAAATTCTAAGCCTGTGTAACCTAACTCATTATATAAAACCAAAATTATTGATAGAAAAACCATTCAGTCTAAAAATAGTTGCTGTGAAATCCTTCTCATCAATCTTCCCCATATTTATTTCCATCACCTTTCGTTATATTTTAAAAGTCCTGAAATAGATTTTTTTTTCTAAAACCACTCCAATAAAAACATTTAGAATAGTTCACACCCATTAATATTTGGATTCACAACTTAACCATAACTCCCTCTATTTACATGCTTCCAAAAGGATTAATTTGTGATTCAATTATCCGCTATGTAAAAAATATCCAATGGTTTGATGATAGTGGATAAAAAAATCATAACTCAACATTAATTATAATGAGGTTGGGCACCCATGTTTAACAACAATTTGGAAAAATTATCCTTCAGTAATGGTTTCATTAAAATTTCCGCAACTTAATCCAATGTTGTAACATATTCCAGCTACAATTAATTCTTCTCCACATTCTCATTGATGAAATGATATTCAATATCAATATGTTATGAATTGAAATTTTGTACCATATTCCCAATCAGGTAGATTTCACATTTATTATCACAACCTAGGAGGAAGAGATACTTCACATCAACATATAAATATTATTTCTGATTATTCATCCATATAATTTTGGTAGTGTCTTGTGTATAAGAAATATAATAAAATTCAATTATATTAAGTGTTACTTAATTATATTTCATTATATGCTAGCTAAAACAAAATTTTTCCATAAATAAAACTCCAACATATGAATACATTCTATTATAAACATTTTCATTCAAATCAAAACTGGATACGAAAAACAATCAGTACATTCTAGGATATCATACAAGATTTCAAAATTTTAGTGCCTTTTTATGTATATGAGAATTAATTTTCAATCATGTAAATTTTATTATCTTGCAGAACTCTAAAATATAACATATAAGGTACCAACATAATCAATTAAAGTTATTGAGGTAGTCAAAAATAATAAACATCCAATCATCTTTCAAAAATCATTCCGATAAACTTTCTTGACTTATCAATCATTATAAAATTTTGTTCCCACTAATATTGTTGTGGAAATAGATTTCAAGTTCATAATAACAAACTTTTTAATATGTTCCTTAGCTTACATTTCATGATAATGATAATGATAATTTTATTTTTTTTCTTTTGAAAAATTTGAAAACCAGGAATGTATTTAAATTCTCGTTGCATGGATATCTCAAAAACATGTTCATTTCATCAGAAAATAATTAAAAAGATATTTCATAATTCCCAGCTAATATAATGTCTCAAACAAAAATAATTACATTGAGGGATCACACTTTACATTCATTGCTGTAAAAATTTATATAAACTCTTCCATTCATGAAACCCATCTTCCATAACAATGGTTTTAATTTGTAATACATTTCCTTCATTTTTTTCATCCCATATAATTTTTTATTTAATATACACACATAAATTTCATTATTACCAACATTAAATCAAGAAGTTTGTTCAATGTAAACCTCCAGATCAAGATCCCCATTAAAAAATGAAGAATTAACATCCATTTGAAAGAAATTGTAACTTAATTGCACAATAATAGTAAATGAAATTATTATTTTTTATAAAAATTCAACAAGAGAATAAGTTCAATCAAAATCAACACCTTAAATTTGTGTGTGACCATTTCACACTAATGTTTTTTTTCTTATCCCCCCAATTATTCATTCTTTTTGGTCAAGAAACACCAATTTATACCAATAAAAATTTTTCTATCAGGTTTAGGTATGAGTTCCCATGTATCATTATTTTATATCTGATCCATCTCTTTATTCATGGCCCGAACCCTTTCCAGATACGGAAGTTATTCATTTAAATCATTAATCTCATCTTTTTAAAACAAGTATGTATGTGTAATTGGGTCTATTATTCACCATGTTAGAACATTATGATTTTGATCACCATTAATTTTATAAGATTCCACTTGATTCCTTATCATAGGATTTTATTTTCAAGTATCTTCCTGAAAAATGGGAATATATTAGTGCGATTATTCTCATTATATATGATTATAGTTTTCTATATCCTTATAATTAATGTTAAGATAAATTTTCATATACTTATGAACATCATTATAAGCATGTTTCTCTTTATCTTCCTCAATATTTTCAATAAAATTCACTACATAAGAATAATTTTTTTTAATTTTTCTTTTTTTAAACATTTGTATCCTAATCCATGTGGAGAATAGCCAAGAAAAATTCAATGATCACTTTTCTTCTCAAACATTCCAAGGTTTTGACCATTCTTATTTATAATAAATGGAATCTGGAAAACTCATATGTATATAAAACATGTATATTTTTCAGAAATTATTTAATATGGAGTCATATTTCCATTTTTTCTACATAAAAATGATTTTTAGTTTATATAGTGGTGGTCACAGAATGCAACATATAGTAATGAGAACGATCATGTTAATGTAATACTGTTCTCCAAATTTCCTCTGAAATTCTATAATTTCTTTCAGCAACCCACTTTTCTTGAGTACTGTGTTGGAAACTATACTCATGAAAAATTCCATTATTCTAAAGATAATTTTAAAAATATTCATTAATATAACCACCACCATTATCGGTTCTCAACATCTTTAATAAATAATCACATTTCATCTCATCCTTTATACTGAAACATTTTAACCTTTCCAGATCATCTGACTTTTGATTCAAATAAATATTGCATGTAATGAAATTAAATTCATCAATGAATGAAATTATATATATATATATTTTATTACTATATCATTGGAAAAATAAGTTGGGATGTATAATTTCCTGTGGTTGTTTAGAAAAAATATCAACATTCATATACACTACGTATGTAAATTTTTCCCTTTATTAAATAGTGTAACAATAATATTTCTTCATTAAAAATTATGAAAATCATAGAAATAATCCCACATTAATGACTTACTCATGTTTCTTTGACAATTGTGTCCCATACATTTATGCCATAATTTATTCTCTTCCACCAAACTAATGTAAAAAACAGTTTTTTATTCACAAACTTGAAACATGGTTCCTTATATATGTTGGTCTCTCGTAACTATCTTACCTTCTTCCTAAATGTTAAAAACAATCACATATTTTCTAAGGATAAAATTTTTTACCCTCATAAAAATGTTGGGAAATACTTAGTATGTTGTGTTTCTAATCAACAATATATAAATATTAATTTTATTTCATATTTTAATTTCCAATAATGGTAGAAACAACACCTTTTATTCCCAACAATTCATTATTTACAACTCTTTACTATTCATTAGTTTAATAATTACACATTATTCAACAACCATAAGTCTCATATCATTTAGGGAGAACACCAACTATCAATAATAAAATATTTTTATACTTATATAGCTTTTAGATCTGTTTCAACAACAATATCGTTTTTTTCATTCTTTTCATTCTTCACATTATGATTAAGAGAAATGTTGAAAAACACATTTTGAGTAAAAAAAATTATACATAAATTTTGAAGGTTTTCAAGTTGTTCACATCATTAAAAAATATATTCCAATGGTTGGAACATATTTTAAACTTTTACACCATCCATATCATATTTCATTCAGACATCCATCTAATACTTCTTCTTTTGAGAGAATTAACTCCCCCTCAAAAGTTTCCTTCCATAACATGAGGAATATTGGTAATTTTATTGGATTGAAAAACAAATATTTTCAGTATATCTGAATCTAGGAATATACTAATAATATCCTTAAAATAATTACTTTCCTCTCGAGCATTCATACTGGATGGAATTGTGAGAATGTTTCCTAGAAACCTTCTTTTCTTTCACATCTGTACCATCAATATTTCAATTATTAATAAGAATCATTTTTTCTGCATGGTATTCATTTCTGCAAAATAGGAATCATAAAAACTAGAAACCTTTATATATTATGATTTTTTAGGCATTTTTAGTTATAGAATTTTTTGAAACATCTAAATTACTAACTTTGTTATTATTTTCCACATACATAACTTTTCCAGCTTTAATCTTTTCAGATACATATCCAGGATTATTTTCAACCATTAAATTTAACATTTATTGATCTTTATCAAGTTTATCTGTATGAGAACTATCACCAACATAAAATATATATTTTTTAAAATTTGTATTGATTTATTCAGGATTCGAATGTTTTTTTGGACATGTTCCAATTATTCATTTTCTTTCAGCATCAAATTGAGATGTTTATTATGATTCCTTTCTTCCTGAAGATATTTATTCAACTCATCAAGTTCATTTACAAAAAAAAATATTTTTCATTAAAAAACGAATTCTTGATTTTTATGAACTTACATTCTTCTACATCCTTATTTCGATATCTTTCCATTCAATCATTCTCAAAAATTCATTCAATTGATTGTTCAAATGATATTCTAAGAAATTTTCTTATTCTTAAGAACAATTTCTTGTGAATTATTTAGTATTCACTATTGAAATATAATTATTCTCACAAACAAACTCATTATATTTTTTGGACTAACCAATATTGTCATGTTCTTCATCATCATTAGTTTAAGAAAACTTCTTTTGTTTTTAGGAGTATTTTATCACTCTATATAAATAATTATTTATGCATTTCTCCATGTTTCCTCCAAAATATCCTTATCCTTTAATCTTCTTCATAAACATACAGTCTTTTATTTAATAATGGAAAATTAGCTGCAAAGTTCCCAGTGGAACCACAATTAATTTTTTTCAAAGGAAGTTTCCATTTTTATTTACATGTACCGCTTCTAGAATTTATTGAAAATAAGGATAAAATATCATCATGATTTTTACATACCTCATTTTCGGAATAAAAATCACCATCTTCTATGTCCCTAGGAATATTTTTAATTTTCATTATTATATTCCTTGAAACAAATTTCACATTTAACTTTCATCATTATTTTTATAGCTTTCTCCCTTATAGTTTTTTATATGATGATAGAATTACTAAAATAATCTAGAGATAATTTTCCAGTATCTCTATCTTGAAACAATGAAATGTTAGAATCAATCTTGTTGAGTTGAATTATTTGGATATTTTAAACATTTGTTGATTATTTCAACAATTCACCAAGACATCCAATAGTCTTGAAAATTTCATTTACCCTAGAGAAGAATTTCCCAATAGAGTCATACTCACCCATTTTAAATTATTCATACTTCGACCACTAAATATTTACTTTTTTTATTAAATTTTGTGTTTCCTTTGTATATTTCTTTCCACTTATCCAACATACCATTGGATGTGGTAACAAATTTCACCCATAATAATTCACATTCATAAAGTGATGATAGTAAAGCATTCATGGCCCTTCCATTATTCTTAATAATCTTCTTATCAATAAATGTAAGTGGAAAATAATAATCAATAAGATGAAATCAATATATTTTAGCTTAAATAACTTCATATCTAGTATACATAAGACAAGAAAACATTCAATATATCAAAAAATGATATTTCATACCACAAAAAACCGGGATACATTTACGGTTCACAAAATTCAGATTCTCCAATAACTTATCTTTTGAAATTTATCAAAGAAAAAACAAGGGAACAATCATCTCATATTCAAATTATAATTTCCTTATCATGATAATTGTATCACTGATATGTGGGGAGGGATGAATAAGTGATATATTTTTTATTTATGTTTCCATACATATGAAACAACCTTTACCTCGAGTTAATGATATTTCCAACCTGAATAAATTCAAACCCATATCCATAAGGGAAAATAATTTAAAAGGATTACTATTAAAAAATAATATCATAGTCAAATGTATGGATTGGAAATGATCCAACACCACCAAATCCAATACAAAACTATCCTTTTGGATGGAATAGAATGAGTAGGATATCCTATTTCTCTCTTGTATCACTATTTAAAAAACTCTATAGTGAATGTCCTCCATATATCATAAATGATGTAATATGATGTTTTTAACTAAACATGATACAATTATTCGTTATAAAAATTATGAAATACTAACATTGAAAACAATTATTCAATTTATTACCCCAATGATGGTCAGAAAATCATGGAATTTTTTATAAAACGTAGTGTTATTTCTCAGTTTGATTCTCTATGTCTTATTATTCTATAGAGAAAATATATTTTCATGTTAGAATATGAATTATACAATTTGGAACAATTTATTATTCTATACAGAAAACAAAATATGATAATCAAATATAGTATGAAAACTGACTATAACTGGTAATCAACTAAATATGATGATTAGATGAATATGTTGCAATCTTGTCTCTCCTCTTTTCTTGTCTTTCTAGCAAGATTTCATCAATAAAGACAATCTTGAAACCACTTATTCTCTCTAGAATGTTTTTCATCACATTGAGTTGTCTCCTCCATTACATGAATAATACATCTTCTAGAAAGAAAAATGTACTTTCCCTTAGATAATCACCCAAAAATTGGTTTGGGCTAAAATGATGATATTTTTTCTGCTCAAATAAATCACCCAAATCATATATTTCATTTTATTTTTGGGTGAATATGGACTTCATGAAAATTTATTAGCCATTTTCGTTTCTTCTCAATCATTCTTGGTTGTTCTAAAATCATTATCTTGCATACTATATTCTTCAGAGACATCTGTCTGAATTCAATTATATAGTCAAATTTCATATATGAAATAATATACACCATTCATATTTTCCAATATGATTTCTTCCTTACGATTTTTGCATTGGCTGATGAAAACTAAAATACTCGTTAACATCAAGCTCCCACTTTTTATCATTTTGAATTTCCTTCAATATCATCAAAAAAATTATATCTTATTCCAAGACTAATTACAATTTGTCTCATTACTATGAATTAAAATGTAAAACTATAAATTCTTCTTCATCACATCTCTTGACCGACATGAATGATAAAATATTTAAATCAACCATTTTTAGATGGTTGAACAAATTGTTCATAATTCTCTAAAAACTATTCATCATATTAAACAAAACATTATTGTTTTTCTTTTAATTACACTCATCTATCCGAAAACATTCTTCCTCTGATGATTATGACGACATTCAAAGTGGGATAGTTAGGTATTAAAATATTCACTTTAGCAAAATATATCTCTTCTAAATTTAATTCAAATGACTATTACTCACCAATTTTTTTTCTCTGATGAGTAATATTGTATACCAAATATGAAGGATCATTATCAATTGATTCAACTTCAAAAACTTCTTTATTTTCATTATAACGATCACCCTTTGATGTTTTTTTAAAAATATGCATCTAGAATACTCATTATGGTGATCGTGAGACAGGAAGAAATCAGATTCACCAATATTATTGTTTATAAAATCATCTAGTAAAATGAATTCCTTAATTATATTGATAATGTTGAATATTAACTTAAAAATCACCTATCATTTAATGGAAATCATTACAAATTCACAAACATTCAATCATCTTATTACTTTAATTAGAAATTATTGAATATTATTATTATGATTACTAGATTATTTCATTCCAACCATCTTCAGTACCATTTTACTAAATATAAATGGAATCTCCTATATTATTTCAATAATATTCTCAATACAATTACGAATACCTCTATAGCATCACGCCTTTTTATAACATAACTTTTCATTACATTCTACAAAACCAAGGATCTTTAATGTTTAGTGTCTTGGAAATCAGGAACTTAATACATGATGGCATAAAACGTTATTATTAAACACATTAAATGATTCTTCTTTGTTCATACTAAGTTCATTACATCATCTCATAACCTGGGAACATATATCAAAGGAAAGGGTGATCAGAAGGCCCAGTAAGGGAAACAACAGAAACATTTTACATGTGAACTTGAGAAATATCCATTAGGTCAGGATAAATAACTTTAAGGCATGAGAAAGATATCATGAGGTATATCATAATAAAAATAACGTGTTTCATAACTTGAAGATGTGGCTACAACATTAAACTTATACAATCATGAACATATCACCAGGGTCCATCCCCAAGGTGTCATTTAAAAAAAATTACCATGTTTATTCACCAAGGTATCCTTAAATTTGTAATCCCTAGAGATCACATCATTACCCAATGAATTGGAGATCTATTAGGGCACACAATTAATTTGTATTTATTATCATGTTATCCACATATATCATCATCAAAAATTTCATAAATAACCCATATAGCATAATAGAAATGGGTTTCATTTCATAATCATAACGTTTTAAAAACTGCTTTAAAGACATGATCTTTATGTCACTTTAAACCCACGAAAAGGAAAGCAGGTCTCGTATATGTAAATACCATAATTTAAAATATAAAATTTTTATATATATGTGAATACCCCTGTATAATAAAGAGTTTTTAGTATTCACTTAATAAAATAATAGAATTTGAGAAAAAGAGAGAGATTTTGAGATGAAAATTCGGCAGCATAATGACTATGTTACAGGGTTTTAGAAAATATTAAAAAGAGAGGAGACATGGGTAACCCACTCATAAATGATCAATAAAACAGTATAGGGAAAGAATATAATGGATATAAGAACATGGTAATTAAATTGTAAAGACATACCATATGAAATGACAAACATATAAGGAAGAAAAAAAATAAGATTTCTCTTATGAAAATTCGGCAGCCTAACAGCGTCACTTAAAACATCACAAAATTAATTGGTGATATAAAATAGGGTCTCTCATCATATGAACATAATAGAACATTATTATGAATATAGATATCATACCCCAACATAATAAAAAGTAACCTGAAATACTTGACATGAAAATAGAACTTGAAAATGAGAAGTGTGAAATAATCCCTTACAAATATTCAGCAGCCTAACGGCACCAGTTAAACATTCTTAAAATGAATTGATGAGAGAAAGAGGGGGTCTCTCATCATATGAAAATTAAAAGGAAATTATGACGAATATAAAATAACATCCCCAACATAAGAACATGGAGCTTAAAATAAATTACATAATGGAGAATACATGAAAAGAAAGAGAGAGGAAGGATCCCTTACCTTGAAGAGTAACTTTGAAATCATGAAGTTTGGGACCTTGTGAGGCTTGAGGGCACCTTTTGAGGACTCCTTGGGAGGTAATGAGACCAGAACATCGTTTAGGAGTATTTTTGAATGGAACAGATGAGATAATGGCTTGGTATTTATAGAAAAATGAGGGGACAAGGCAATAATGGCCAAGGGACACCTCATTGGTGGTATTGGAAAAACCACGGGCATGAACATGGTATTTTACCATGGTATTGGCCAATTAATACACATAATACCTTATAATAATATTCATAAGTAGAAAATATTTATTAAATACTTAATACATCATTAATGATGTCATTAAACACCCGAAACTCTAAACTGAAAATTCACTATTCACTGAAAATTCATTTTTTCCAGAAAAATCGTCAAAAATTACCTTAACATAATATCGATTCTCTGAATTGAAAAATGAAATCCATTTTATTAAAATAATTTTCTTTATATTTTAAATTTATTTTTTAATTTAAAACACTATTCACCAGAAAAACAAATACTTGACTAATAAATTCTGAAACCATTATTTACCTATTTTATTGAATCATATTACTTAATCAAGGTGCCTATATTTTATTAATACATTCTTTAAGTGAGATTACTAATCCATTTAGTCACATTACTGAACCTAAGTGTAAATTCACTATTCATAATTTTCAATTCTTCAAAAATTAAGTTGATCTTATTAGACTCTAAATTTCATACTGAACACATTTGTAGAAGACCATTTTTTGAAAATATTTACACATCATTAATTATTTACAGTTTACATAGATATTTTAAAATATCCATTTTCCAAAATTCTTCAATAATATACATCCTAAATTTATCTGGACATTTGAAAATTCAAAAACTTCACCATAAGAAGATATCCGAATTTTTATTTAAATGAAAGGATTATGCAAGGCAGTTACGGTCTCGTTACATAACCCCTTATAACACCAGCATTGGACCTAAGAGTAAGGTGTTCTAGCGTGATAGAATCTTGAGGCAGCTCGGCCAACATTGCCCGAGTAGTGATTTATATCATCTTGAACTTCTTGTGAAGGAGATTCCATTCTAGCTTCACATGATGAAGTTCGGCTTGGGTTTGGTCTAGAGAAAAGCCCAAAGGTGCTACCTCCTTCCCGAGTTCCATCAGATTGGATTCGATCAGCCCGAGACTACTGGATGGGGCCATCAAATCATCTTTATATATTAATTAATCAAGATCACATGTATTTATAGACAATAATTGTAACGTTTTGTTTCCAACGGTCTTATTGACCAATGGTCATATACAAGTCAAAAACCAATGGTCTCATTTTAATTATACTCATTTTATTAAAATAAATAATTTTGTTGTGTATTAAATAAAATAACCCACAAAGTTAGGAAACAAAAATTATTCAAAATATCGAGTCATTACAAACTATTCTCCCTTTTCATTCATCAATCTTGTATCAAAACATTCACATCTTACATATGATTTGTGGGAAATACAAAAAATAAAATATTCATCATATATATATTGAATTCAGGTAGACTCTGATCAAAAACCTTATAATGGTCTTCTCCTCCATTCCATACTTGAGTTAATTATGATCAACCTTTTCATTCAGAAAATATATTCCAAATATGATGGAATTTATTAATCACAACATGTCTGATTTTCAAGAATTTTATGGTTATTCAGATTTCCACTAAATACTATTTGAGCTGATTTATTTTGTTCTTATAATTACTTGAAAAAAATTCAAACCCTTAATAAGATCATTATCATTATAGGTTTTGTGCTAACAATATCAAGTATGGAATTCATTTTGATCATAATTATATTGGAAAATTGATATTAATATATCTGCATAGAATGTTTTATCACCTTGAAATGCATAGATCGTGGAAGTAGTTTGATTATATCTTGGTATGGTATTGCTATGTAAGTGTAAAATGTTTAGTGTGACTATAAAGTAATGAATTTGGAGGTAATTTTAAATTGATATGGTATTGGTCGAATAGTTTGCACAAAGGATGACTGATGGGCTAAAATGATAATCCTAGAGGAATGATAGAGTATGAAAGAACTCTCCCTATTATAGATAATATGGGATAGATTAGTGAAATGAAATAATGGTTACTAAAATAAACAATTTTCTTTATGATAATGTTATTTTGATATTTATTCATTTTACCAAGGATAAAAAAACACATAGATTATTAGTTGGGATGCACTCTAAGTTCAGTTTATTTTTATCTAGAATAAATCTCTTTAGTTGATGTGTTGTAATGATTTATTAAAATGGGAAAATGGATATTAGTTATAATTTATAGGAAAATTCTAACCATGTTCTCGATTAGATTGAATTTTGGATCTAAATAATAATATCGATGGGAAATAATGAGCCTACATTTTAGACTATATCCATTTATCAAATATTTAGTTAAAAATGCGAAGTTGATGTATTTTGGAGCTGAATCAGCTTATTTGGTTAACTATAGTAATCAATATTCATTAATATAAAAAATATATTAAAATTTTTAAATTTATTAGGATCAAAATCAATGTCAAATTAATGTACTGAACATTTAAATTAATTTTAATATTTATTTCTACAATAAAAAAATTACACTTCTAAAAAGATATTATAATTGAATCAAAACAAAAAAAGTGTGATCAATATTATATTATATATAAATATTAGTTAAGTATTTAAATTTAAAAATATTAAATGAATAATAAAATATACGATGTAAAAAATGAAATTGAAGCATTATTCGTTACATAGGAGACACATTAATGGTGGATTCATTATTTATAGTTGTCTGATGTATAAATTTTATTATAAACAATTTAATTTTGTTATCTATATGGTAATGTCTCTCATTTTTTGGATGATAAACTTAAGCTTCAAGTCACAAATTTGTGGCCAATTCAGTTTGGGTTTTGATTATCACACTACATTTTTCCCCATTTAGAGTTGGGTCCTAGGAGAATTGTGGTTTAATAAGATTTATTCATATTTTTATATATAAATTAAGAACAACTTCAATTTATTTATGATCATATATATTCCAAAAATACATTTTTTTTATATTTGACAGAGGAAATAAATTTTATTTTCAAATCATATGTAAAAATATTCTATTTTTTAAAATTAGTTTTAAATAGAAAGATCAATGAAGGAGTCCAATCCCATTTTATTTGTAATGTAATTTCAAAAAGAAGTTAATATATTGGAAAAGGGTCAAAATAATTTCAAAATATTTATGAAGGGTATTTTATATTTGATAACTTCTAGACTGGACTTTATTTTCATTTTTTTATCATATGCATGATTCCAATGAAAATTAAAAAAATTAAATATTATTACTATGAAGTGGATATATTTATATATGAAGGTAACTCTTGATTATGTCCTTTCATATGATAAAAAATAATCTATTCAATATTATGTTTTTACTAATGAATATTATGAATAATATTTTCCACATATAATTTCAAACATATATAGGATAATTGCTTAATAATAGAAAATGTTTGTCTGCGAACTCAAAGAATAAACATTTAATAACACTTTGAAAAACAAGAAAACGAATTTTGGGGAGTTATATTCAATGAAATATTTATTTCATTGAAATCACATCTTGATGTTGTAAGAGTAGTGTTTTCATGTCCCTTGGAAATTTGTTTTAATAACGGTGGTTTTATATATGTATCAAAGAATATGAAGTATAATTTAAGAAAAATATCATATTGATATTAAATATAACATCCATGAGGGAATTTTTTATATTATAAATTATGTTCATTAAAATTTCTTAAAAACACATTTTTATATATCTTTATAATGAAATTGTTGTATGATGATTTTCATTGCATATGTCTATTGTTTGAAGTAAAATACCTCAAAATATCTCTATTATTTTATTAATTTTTATTTACAATAATACATACCATTAAATTCAATTTCATTGGGGAATAAGTGGGAAACATGCTATTTTTAATGTGGAAGACATATTTTCTATTTCTCATAATAGGAGACTATTAAAAAAATAGAAAAATTGGAGAAGTTAATCTTTTCTGTTCAAGGGGATATATGAGTTGTACAATAAAGTGGGGTAGGGAATAGATATTAGGTTAAAGGATCAATATATTTTATAATAAAATTTTATATTTCATTTGAGATAATTTGCATAATTTTGTTGAGTCAATTTGACAAAAAATAATAATGTAACAATCAAACATCATTAGGATAATATTTATGTTTCCAGGGGGTTTTGTAACATCAGAGAATTTTATTATTTATATTCTTTATGATTATTTGAAATTAATTGAAATCTTGTGTTACACACAACTCACAATTTTGATTTTGTTTTACAAAACATAAATATTATCTTCTATTTCACAAATCATTGTGTTTATATAATTACTTTTGGTACATGAAATGCTGTGTCTTACAAGAATATAATATTATATTACTATTACTATTTTTAATTATAGTTATTTCATATATATTGGAATGGATGGAATTAATTATATTAACTAAACTACAAAAATATAGTTTAACTATGTTAATAAAATGTATTCACTGGTTAACAATTAATCAGAAATTAATATAAAATCCAATTGAAAATAAAGGGTGTGTTTTTATGAAATCTATATTTACGACCATAATGGAATTTTTTATTAATAAATTAAATTAATATTAGTTAGTGGAAGACATTAATTACCTTTTTTATGTTATATAATCAATTAATATTTTTTAAAAAAATTCATCCAATAAATTTTCTAGATTAATGTTAAAAAACAATAAATATTTTCACATAAGACTCAATATATTTTAAAATGAAGTGTTCGATTATTGAAATGGTGTAACATACCCGGTAAATAAAGAATATGAAATTTTAATATTTATTAATATTTTTGAATAAAATGATAATATTACTTTAAAGGGAATGCTATGTTTGATGGCGTACCCAATACGCAACAAGGTGTTTCGTTGAAATCTTACGTTGCACACTAACAATATAATATTATTATTTTAAATGGTAGTTAACACCTAGAAATTGTAATGGTGGGAATGAAAAGAAATAAATAAAAAATGATTATATATTTTTGTTAAATATTTTTTTTATATTTATTCAATAAATGATAGAGGCATAAAAGGTGAATGAATCCAATTTTAAGCATAAATATTCTAATATTCTTAAAAAGGTCGATTAACCGTCTTTTTGTTGGATAACCCTTTTTAAATATACTTTTTGTCACTTTTATATGTTATATCTGACTAAATAAAATCCTTCTTTAGAATCAAGACATCAAAATTTACTTTGTGTAAAATTTTGTTATTTTTTTGATAAAGTTCATTTTTTTAATGAATAGTAAAAATGATTTATTTTAATTCAAAACAACCTTTTAATATAATATATTTATATGGTTAGATTATATTTTTAGTTGTGTTTAATGTGTAGTTAAAATATATTTTTACCATTTAATCCAATGGTGGTCAATGTAATTAATTTCACATTGAAATTTGACATAACAAGTGACAATCATTTAATAGATATTGTTTTTTAAAAACATGTTATTTGTTCTAGTAGTGAGAATTAATTATAAAATTAATTAATGCAACTAATATGTACTGAAATTGGTAAAATTGACTTCATTTTTTAATTTTTAATATCAAATTTATTTTGGTTAAATTTTGTTATTTTTCTGACAAATGTTCATTTTTAATGAAAATTAAAAAATACTACATTTTACTTCATAACTTCTTTTTCATCTAATTTAATTATATAGTTTTATTTTCCTTTTAATTGGTTTTAATATTTAATTTAATTATTTTTTTATCACTTAATACAATGTTGTTCATTGGAAGTAATCTCATTCTTCAAATAGATATAAAAACAATTCAATATTTTGATAAATTTTACTTCTTAAAAACTCCTCTTTGGTTGTGAGAATGAGAATTATTTTTAAGTTAATTACTGCAATTTGTGTTTTTGGAATTTGGTAAAATGGATTCCATATTTGTAATCATAAGGTCCAAATTATGTAATCAAGTATCTTTTTTGGACATTATGAATAGTGATGACGACAATTATCATTAATTATCATGATTAATTAGTAATCGGGTAGTAAAGGGTAAAAAAATTATATCATAATAATATAAAATGACCCCAAAATGTGTCCAAATATTCGTTTTTGTGTCACAGATGACCATTGGAATCTTTTTACCAAACATGAGGTCCCATGGAGTCACATGGGTGTGATAGTGACATTTATGACATTATTTTTAAAAAAGGAGAGAAATATAACAAAGGTTTGTATATCCTAAGTAAAAAAAAATTAATTTTATTTACATAAATGATCTATAAGAATAAAAAAAGTAACATCAATTCTAACAATATTTCATAAATCATAATATTTTTTTATTATTTTTTGACATTCAATAAATGAATTTATTTATGACACCATGATGATGCAATGATTACCTCATTAATGAATGATTTAAATAAAATGAAGATATAAGGTAAAATATAAGATATACACTTGTCGAAAACCTATTGGATGGGTGGATTTTGAACCCTTATCACCATATCCTCAAAATATATCTTTGTGGGACCTTTAAAATTAGAAAATCATTTTTTGATAAAGTAACATTTCAAGACTTTCCAAAAGTGACCCTCCTCCACCTTATAAATGGCCCCCACCTCTACCCCCTTGCCCAAACCTCTAAATACCTTGTATTGTCTATCATCTTCTCATATAATCTATCCACATCCCTCTCTCACTCCAAGAAACCTCACTTTGGGTATAATTATTTCAAGGAATCCTTTGGCTCAAATCAAAAAAGTTACCTGATTTAGAGGTAATATCCTCTTTCTTGTTTCTTTCTATTATTTTCCTACTTCAGTCAACACTATCTTCTTATCATTTGATCCCATAATAACACCAATATTCTCAATATACTAGGATGTTTTTATGATACGGATTCTACCTAGACTTACACACACCTCCGTCTAATGTTTAAAGAACATACTGTTTCTATGGGTGGCGAATTACTGCCTCACGAAACGATGATCGTTCAAACACCTTTCGTGGTGGCCATTAAGATGTCACTATTTTTATATATGATATATATTATGTTTATGTTTTCCTCATACTTATATTTTTTTCATTTATGTCATACCTTTATGGTTTTCATAATGGTTAAATGCGATAATTTCATTTTAGGAAGTGCATACTACCGCCCCCTCAAAGTGATATGACTTGTTCATGCCATACGTGGAACATATAAAGGATGGAATTTATGAACTTATGTAACATATATAACATATATATTATACTTTAATTATAATATACCTATGTATCATTATGTTTTAATTCCATTAATGTATGAAATAGAAATGAAAGTAGCGTTCATGCGTACGTACGACTTACCGTCTACAAGAACGATGTATTCCATTTCTTATCTCCAAATGTTATGTACTATTATAAGTACATATATATAATGGATATATATGATATATATTACATATAAATGATGAATATCATTCTTGATTTAATGAAATTTGGACCACATGAACATCATGTAATTATAAGAAGTCAATTTTTTTACTCAAGTTCTGAACGTCGACAAAATGTCCATTATGAACTCTAAAAATTAAATAAATAGAAAGTTAATAAGTGATATAAAAGGAATAATAAACTTTAAAAATATTCTTAATAAATTAGAAATTAATTTATTTTATCATTCAGGAAGAACAAGGAACATATGAGCGAGTCAAGTTGGACACGTGGTGTAACACCCCGAGATTTTATGAAAAATATTCTTTTTAATTTCATTAATGTATTGTGTTGTACGCTACACCAAAAGGAGCTTTCACAACACACATCATTGACTTGCCATTCATTACACACAATCGCGACCTTCCCCGATAGCGTGTGTAGTACGCAATACCGAGTTTCACTAAACAACGATATGCTATTAAAATATTATTAAAACTAGCCATTATGAATAGTAATAACCACTTTTTGAAATTTTGTAAATTTTGGTTTTCAAAATGGACTTCATTTTTGGATTCGGAATATCGAAATTAGCTTAGGGATAAATTTTGGTACTTTTCGGATAACTTTCATATTTTGATGAATAGTGAAAATTACTAAATTGTAATTAAAAACAACTTTTTCAATTGAAATAATTAATAGTGATAAATTATTAATTTGAGTGGTTTTAAAATATATTTAGAATATATTTTTATAATTTAATACAATGTTGGTCATTGGATGTAATTTCACATTTAAACCAGACATAAACAAGTGTCAATCTTTTGATAGTTATTATCTCTTAAAAACACGCTATTTGTTTTGACAATGGGATTTAATTTCTAAATTAATTAATTCAATTGATATGTTTTTAATTTGGTAAAATAGAAATAATTTTTGAATTCATAATATCAAATATAACTTAGGTTTAATTTTTGGTATTTTTCTGGAAACTTTCATTTGTTGATTAATAGTGACACCACTAAGTGGTAGTTAAAAAAATTAATTTTTCATAAAACTTAATTTTACCGCTTATGTGAGTATAATTTCAAAAATATGAGAGTCAGGGTTGATGTCTGTAAGTAAAATGTGGTTCAATGAGATGAAAATAATTTTTGGTGAATAGTAACCTTTTACTTTTTTTACCACGGTAAAAGTAAATAGGGTAATTGAGGGTAAAAATGATATTATTATTACCCTAAAACAAGTTCTAATTCTATTGGATAAGTTTAATTCGACCAAAAATAACCTTAGGAATAAAATATGACCATTTAGGCCAAAATGGATTAGATTAGGACATTTATTATTAATTTATTTAAATAAGGTTTAAAATAGTTAAAATCAATGTTTAATAAGAAAATCATTTTTAATATATGGTTATACATAAGATAAATTCGACTATAAATATTCATTAGAAATACAAAAATATTTCCTACATAATTATAGTTTATTTGTAATTTTTAGACATTAAATAATTTAATTTATTTATGACACAAAGATGATACAGTAATTATCTTATTAATGAAATATTGACATAATTGATGTTATAAATACCCAAATAAATGTAATTTGAGACTTTTTATGAATTAAACTAATTTTATAGGTTAATAGGACATGTTAGTATTTATTTAATTAACTTTTTTCGAAATAATCATTCTATTACGAGTTTCACAAAAATCAATTACTAAATAGTATCAAAATTGACATAAAATAGTTTTTAAAACAAATATTATATTATTTATTGTTATTTTATTCCTAGAAATCTAGGGTTCGGCCAAGATACTTATATAATGATAGGTGTATAATTAATGTACCACTTGGGGGTATCTTGGATGTATATGGTAAGTTTATTAACTATATAATATAAAAATACAAAGTGACATGGTAAATGTCAATCTAATTATCTAAGAGTTAAAACTAAAAGATAAGGTTAATATATTGACCTAAACTTGTCTAAATTCTATTGGATGATAGGATTTAGACCCCTACCCACCTTATATTCTAAATAAATTAATTTGGAGCTATTTGAAACCGAATTTTGCTTTATAATAAAATAATATTTTTTGTTATTCCAAAGGTGCCCCTCTCCTCCCTTATAAAAGGGAACCTCCTCCCTCTCTTCCTCACACCACTTTGAGCCTTCAAGCTCGGCCAAACCCTGACAAATTATCTTCTCCACTTCCCTAGAAAGATCTTAGTGGTCCTGGTATTTTTCAAAGACAAATTTTAGTGCCCTAAGAGGAAGACTCAAAGAGGCGCTTCAAAGAAGAGGTAATGTCCGTTACCGATTCTTTCATCTTTATTTTTTCTTCCACTTCTTATTCTTAGGTTGTTTCATTATGAAGTAATAACATCAGTATCACTCATATACTGATATGTTATTATAATTATGAAACAACCTTATTTCACCATCTATCCATCCAATGGAAAAAGATATCACCGCTCGTGCGTACGTATGGAATACCGTCTCCACGCCGTGGTGTAATCTATTTTCCACCACCACCTTACTTGGATGGGTATAATGGTGTAAATAATAACTATATATGATTATTGTAAAGTGATATTGATTCTGAAATATTATACATACACTCCAATACAATTCCACGATCATGAGAACGATATCATCGCTCGAGCGTACGTACGGACTACCGTCTCCACGATGCGATGAGATTCATTCTCCACGTTAACCATTCATGAATGATTATAAAGTATATATAATAAGTAATTATGAAATATATGAAATAATAATGATACTGGATTTATGTGTATATATATGTATTTCATCTACTTAATTCCATTCAACTCAATAAGGAATAGAAAACAGCGTTCATGCGTACGTATGGTCTACCGTCTCCATAAACGGTGTATTTATTTCCATTTACTGATCTATTATATATATATATATTCTGAATATATATTATATATAAATCATGTTCAATATTATGGAATTAATTAATCATGATCTATGTAATCATATGAATAATTACAAGTGAAAACACGGACGACAAATTAAACGATTTTACCTAAAACGCTCTTCAACATGGAATTTACAAAAGAACAGGTAATATAAATCCATACGTGTACATTATATGATATCATAACAATGAGTATGATTCTGTAATAAGTCAATGACATTATTTAAATCATTATACAGGAGGTTCGAACACTTACTAAGAAAATCAGACCTAAGGTAAGGGAAATATCACAATTTCATTTTTATCCGAGATTGTTTATACTTTGGTATTTACTGGGGTATATTTTGTCATCCACATCCATGTTTCCTCAATATTTAATATTTATATCCTTCTACAATAGTTTATATCCAATTTTACCCTTCGGTGAGTTTTTAGTAAAAGATATTAAAGGATTCTTTTGTCGTTTTTCGTACGAGGTACTTTTTTACTTTTCCGACAAAAGTACGAGAAGAATGTTTTTTAACTTATACGGCATGAAAGGATTTCTAAAACAAAATTTCCAAGAATCTTCCTTTACAAGTTTTAAAGTTTATTTTTAATCAACTTCTTTTAGTTTAAAATTGTATTACATGTTAAGAAAGGAAAAATGTTTTTGAAGTAGAAAGGATATTTTCCTCAAGAATGGAGTTCAAGTATTTTATCAAAATTATTTTCCATCTAGGATAATAAAGGGTTATGTTTCTATCCATATTATTACATGGATTTGATTATGTTGTGATGGAAATATTTTTATTAATTCTTTTATCTTATATGAATTGTTTTATGATGTCACGATCTTTAAAGATTCCCATTTTTATTACATGGTTTATGCTATGATGTATGGTTTATGATTTTGTGGAACACATAATAATGGTATCATTATGAGATGGGTGGGACATATATCTACCTTCAATTCATTGGGTAAAGATTTATATCTCATGAGATAGACATGTCTGGAACGGAAAGTTAAACCGGTTTAGTAATACAGGACTGGAACGAGGAGTGAACTCAATTCAGAAAGGGACTTTGTCCACTAAGATGGTCTTGGAAGCAATGCCTTGGCTACTATGGAAATCATATCATGTTCTTAATGGATGCCACAATTACATGTTTTATTCCCATGAAATTTTATCATTCTTAATGTTTCATTATGATCTATTCATTGCGTACTTCCTTGTTTTATGTCATTGCTCAATCTTTTGATGTTTAAACATTATGTTCATATTTTTAAGTTCAAATGTATATGGTATGTTTTATTTTATCCATGCTTACCCTTACTGAGAATTTTAGATCACCCTTTTTATGTTTTCTTTTCCCCAGGATATAAAGAAATGTTTTAGGTAAGAAAACAAAGGGGAAGATCTTTATGGGAGATGTTGAAGATCTTTTACCACGATTAGAAGATTACGTTATGAGTTTCCAAAGAAACTAAACTATTACAGTCCTTGTGTGTGTGTTTTTTTATGTACTAAGTATTCGGCAAAAGTAATGTAATGTCCATGTATATCAAGCTTTGGGTCTCTACAGTTGGTATCAGAGGCAAAGGAGGTAGGAATGTATCAGATCCTTGGGAACTCTCACATGTGAGCATTGGACGAAGCATGGCTCTCCGCCCAAGGGCTTCATGAGGAAATGGCTGCCACTGGGGATGAGGGTGTGTCCCGCCCAGGGGGTGTAGCCGCCCATGGAATGCCCTGATAGGTATCAATTATAGTCCACTGGAAGTAATTCCAGACTACTACAGTTGGTATCAGATGAAAGGTTTTTTCAACCTTTGGAAACTAGGATGCGAAAAGATTAATGAGATCCCTAGAGATATTTCTAAGGTATGTCTAGGGATGTCCCTAAGGATAAGTATACGTATAGGATATGGTCCTAGAACTATGGTAACGATCTTAGAATTTAACCTAAGATGTTAGATATTGAGGGTACTCCCCCTTTACTATGTTCCTTTCCCTAGCATGATTTTTTCCTCTCACACTATTCTTTTTGGGTTTTAGAAAATGGCTGGAAATAGGAAGATTCATGATAATGGAGGATATGACGGACAATGGAATGATATTCATCATGAGAAACCAAATGAAATGAGATTTGGAAGTCCAAACATCATTATTATGCCTAATCATCAATCACATAATATGATCAATAATCTCAACTTTGGTAAGTTTCCCGACTCAGATAATAAGTGAAAGATGGAGATTCATGATGATCATAGAGGAAAGAAAGTTCAATTTCTCTCATGTAAATCATGTGGGAAGAGGCATCGAGGAGATTATTTCAAGGTAACTGGAAGATTCTTTGGGTGTGGAAAAGAAGGACACAAATCCAGTAAGTGCAAAGGAAAAGGTTCAGTTAACACAATGGATGAGGATAATGGTATTGCTACGACATCAAAAATGGTTAAATGTTTTAAATGTGGAATGTACGGTCATTATGCAAACCAATGCCCTAAGGTAAATTCTCATGAGGAGAATTAGTACGGTCATATGGGTAGTATTTATGTTTTTGATGATGAAGAGACTACAAATGATATGTGAGATGAATGAATTGTTGAAGCTCTATCAATGGTTTAAGAAGGTAGTGGAATGATTACACGTTTATCAAGTGTAATTTTGTATAAGTAATCTCATGGTACTATGGAATAAAGAGACATCTAAGGATTGTTACACTATTGTCTTTCCTAAGATCTGAAAGTGCATGATTAATGGTATTAGTAACCATGAAAGGTTATTCAGATATTTTTGGAAAATAGATGATATGCGCATAATGAAGGGATAAGGAGAAAATTAAATGTTTGATAGTATTCATGAGTTCATTACTGATATAATAATAAGGTTATATCATGGTTTGAGTATATAGAATTTTTGGATTTTGGTATGTGGAAAGAGTTAACTTTTGACAGCATTCATGTTTTGACTAAGGTTCAATGGGTATTCATTTTTTCAAGAGAATACATGATTAAGGTATTCATATGATTGGAATGTGACCAAAAATATATATATGGGGGATAAATGATGGTATTCACATGCTTGGTTGATGACATTTCAAGTAATCGTTTTCTTTATACTATGAGCTTGGACCGAAGTATTTTAGATAAGCCTAAAGATTGGAATATATTATGTTGGACATATGCTAGTATTGTTTAAGGATAGAACTTTTTTCGATATTACTGAGGGGATTTTATAGTAATTTAGTTTTATAAAAAGGACAACCTGCTGGATGGGCGACAACCCATCGCGTCGGACAAGGCTGTGGGAATCCAACCCACAACCGAAGTGCGACTGGCCTTTATCACCTACCACTAGCCGATAGGAAGTCCCTTTTTAGTAGAAACTAGTTTTATTATATTAAGAAGTATAATATAAGAAGTATAAGTCCATTTTAGGAACCATATATGATTAATCTCACTATAGATGGACTTATGTCTTTTTTGATAACTTTTCTAACCTTTTTTTGAGACAGATGGAATGACCCATCATTCTATCACATGATCTGCTAACACATCAATAATGGAAAATTAAACTTCATTTCTTTAAGATATGAAGTCGAAATTGTCCAAAGAATGACCAACGGTGAGACTATACCAAAATCACGAAAGTATTTCTTCTAATTCCAATTTCATCAACATTAGGGAAATGATCTTGAAAACCAAAAATATTGTCCTATTGCTCTTATATCTGATGAATTAGATGGTACCTTAGATCATCACAAATCTATGGCTTCGTGATTTTTGGATTTTTCATATCCATGTTCTCTACCACTCTCTATCAGAACATGATGGTTAGATTTCTCTTCCATATCCATAGTTTCACCTATGTTCTCCTATGTGGAAACCCAGTGATTAGTTAATTTGGGTAACCGTTACGTTTCATACTTTAGTTTTTAAAGCCATGTTTTGGTATTCCTTTTTACGATGTGGGTTTCTATTAAAGAAACTTTTGAGTAGTAAACCATTTACAACCTCGACGAATTTCGAGGGTGAAATTCATTTTAAGGGGGGTAGAATGTAACACCCCGAGATTTTATGAAAAATATTCTTTTTAATTTCATTAATGTCTTGTGTTTTACGCTACACCAAAAGGATCTTGCACAACATGCATCATTGACTGGCCTTGCATCACACGCAATCACGACCTTCCTCGATAACATGTGTAGTACGCAATACCGAGTTTCACTAAACAACGATATTCTATTAAAATATTATTAAAACAAGCCGTTATGAATAGTAATAACCACTTTTTGAAATTTTGTAAATTTTAGTTTTCAAAATGGACTTCATTTTTTCATTCGGAATATCGAAATTATCTTAGGGAGAAATTTTGGTACTTTTCGGATAACATTCATATTTTGATGAATAGTGAAAATTACTAAATTGTAATTAAAAACAACTATTTCAATCGAAATAATTAATAGTGATAAATTATTAATTTTAACGGTTTTAAAATATATTTAGAATATATTTTTAAAATTTAATACAATGTTGGTCATTGGATGTAATTTGACATTTAAACCAGACATAAACAAGTGTCAATCTTTTGATAGTTATTATCTCTTAAAAACATGCTATTTGTATTGGCGACGGGATTTAATTTTTAAAATAATTAATGAAACTAATATGTTTTTAATTTGGTAAAATAGATATCATTTTTTAATTCATAATATCAAATATTTCTTAGGCCTAATGATTGGTGTTTTTCTGGAAACTTTCATTTTTTGATGAATAGAGAAACCACTAAATGGTAGTTAAAAAAATGAATTTTTCATAAAACATAATTTTACCGCTTCTGTGAGTGGAATTTAAAAAATCCGAGAGTCACGGTTGATGTCAATAAGTAAAATGTGGTTCAATGAGATGAAAATCATTTTTGGTGAATAGTAACTTTTTACTTTTTTTACCACGGTAAAAGTAAATAGGGTAATTAAGGGTAAAAATGATTTTATTATTACCCTAACACATTTCATAATTCTATTGGATAAGTGTAATTCGACCAAAAACAACCTTTGGAATCAAATATGACCTTTTAGGCCAACTTGGATTAGATTAGGACATTTATTATTAATTTATTTAAAGAAGGTTTACAATAGTTAAAATCAATGTTTAATAGGAAAATAATTTTTAATATATGTTTATACATATGATAAATTCAACTATAAATATTTATTAGAAAGCTATAAAGATTTCCTGCGTAATGATATTTTATTTGTAATTTTTAGACATTAAATAATTTAATTTATTTATGACACAATGATGGTGCAATAATTATCTTATTAATGAAATATTGACATAATTGATGTTATAAATACCCAAATAAATTAAATTTGAGACTTTTTACGAATTACACTAATTTTAGAGGTTAATAAAACATGTTAGTATTGATTTAATTAACTCTGTTCGAAAAAATAATTCTGTTATGATTTTCACAAAGACCAATTACTAAATAGTGTCAAAATTGACATAAAATAGTTTTTTAAAAAAATATTATATTATTGATTGTTATTTTAATCCTAAAAATCTAAGGTTCGGCCAATATACTTATATCATGATAGGTGTATCATTAATGGACCACTTGGGGGTCTCTGGGATGTATGTGGTATGTTTATTAACTATATAATATAAAAATACAAAGTGACATGGTAAATGTCAATCTAATTAACTAAGAGTTAAAACTGAACGATATGGTTAATATAATGACCTAAACTTGTCTAAATTCTATTGGATGAGATTATTTCGACCCATACCCACCTTAGCTTTGAAATAAATAAATTTGGATCTATTTAAAACCGAATTTGGCTTTATAATAAAATAATATTTTTAGTTACTTCATAGGTGCCCCTCTCCTCCCTTATAAAAGGGAACCTCCTCCCTCTCTTCCTCACACCACATTGAGCCTTCATTATCGGCCAAACCCTGACAAATTCTCTTCTCCACTTCTCTAGAAACATCCTAGAGGTCCTTGTAATCTTCAAAGACCAATTTTAGTGCCCTAAGAGGAAGACTCAAAGAGGCGCTTCAAAGAAGAGGTAATGTCCGTTACCGATTCTTTTATCTTTATTTTCTCTTCCACTTATTCTTCTTAGGTTGTTTCATTATGAAGTAATGACATCAGTATCACTCATATACTGATATGTTATTATAATTATGAAACAACCTTATTTCACCATCTATCCATCCTACGGAAAAAGAAATCACCGCGCATGTGTACGTACAGAATACCGTCTCCACACCGTGGAGTAATCTATTTTCCACCACCACCTTACCTGGATGGGTATAATGGTGTAAATAATAACTATATATGATTATTTTAAAGTGATATTGATTATGAAATAGTATACATACACTCCAATACAATTCCACGATCATGAGAACGATATCATCGCTCGTGCATACGTACGGATTACCGTCTCCACGACGCGATGAGATTCATTCTCCACGTTAACCATTCATGAATGATTATAAAGTATATATAATAAGTAATCATGAAATATATGACATAATAATGATACTGGATTTATGTGTATATATATGTATTCCATCTACTTAATTCCATTCAACTCAATAAGGAAAAGAAAACAGCGTTCATGCGTACGTACGGTCTACCGTCTCCATGAACGGTGTATTTCTTTCCATTTACTGATCTATTATATATATATATATTGAATATATATTATATATAAATCATGTTTTATATTTTGGAATTAATTAATCATGATCTAAGTAATCATATGAATAATTACAAGTCAAAACACGGACATCAAATGAAACGATTTTACCCAAAAAGCTCTTTAACATGGAATTTACAAAAGAACGGGTAATATAAAGACATAAGTGAACCATATATGATATCATAACAATGAGTATGATTCTGTAATAAGTCAATGAAATTATTTAAATCATTATACAGGAGGTTCAGACACTTACGAAGCAAATCGGACCTATGGTAAGGGAAATATCACAATCTCATTTTTATCCGAGATTGTTTATACTTTGGTATTTACTGGGGTGTATTTTCTCATCCACATCCATGTTTCCTTGATATGTAATATTTATATCCTTCTACAATAGTTTATATCCAATTTTACCCTTCGGTGAGTTTTTAGTAAAAGATATGAAAGGAATCTTTTGTCGTTTTTCGTACGAGGTACTTTTTTACTTTTCCGACAAAAGTACGAGAAGAATGTTTTTTAACTTATACGGTATGAATGGATTTTTAAAACAAAATTTACAAGATTCTTACTTTACAAGTTTTCGAGTTTATTTTTAATCAAATTCTTTTATTTTAAAATTTTATGACATGTTAAGAAAGGAAAAATGTTTTTGAAGTAGAAAGGATATTTTCCTCAAGAATGGAGTTCAACTGTTTTATCAAAATTATTTTCCATCTAGGATAATAAATGGTTAGGTTTCTATCCCTATTATTACATGGATTTGATTATGTTGTGATGGAAATATTTTTATGAATTCTTTTATCTTATATGAATTCTTTTATGATGTCACGATGTTTAAAGATTCCCATTTTTATTACATGGGTTATGCTATGATGTATGGTTTATGATTTTGTGGCACACATAAGAATGGTATCATTATGAGATGGGTGGGACCTATATCTCTCTCCAATGCATTGGGTAATGATTTATATCTCATGAGATAGACATGGCTGGAACGACAAGTTAAACTGGTTCAGTAATACAAGACTGGAACGAGGAGTGAACTCGATTCAGAAAGGGACTTTGTCCCCTAAGATGGTCTTGGAAGCAATGCCTTGGCTACTATGGAAATCATATCATGTGCTTAATGGTTTCCACAATTACATGTTTTATTCCCATGCTATTTGATCATTCTTAATGTTTCATTATGATCTATGCCTTGCGTACTTCCTTGTTTTATGTCATTGCTCAAGCTTTTGATGTTTAAACATTATGTTCATGTTTTTAAGTTCAAATGTATATGGTATGTTTTATTTTATCTATGCTTACCCTTACTGATAATTTGAGCTCACCCTTTTTATGTTTTCTTTTCCCCAGGATATAAAGAAAGGTTTTAGGTAACAAAAAAAGGGGAAGATCTTTAAGGGAGATGTTGAAGATCTTTGACCATGATTAGAAGATTACGTTCCGAGTTTCCAAAGACACTAAACTATTACGGTCCTTGTGTGTGTGTTTTTGTTATGTACTAAGTATTTCGAAAAAGTAATGTAATGTCCATGTACATCAAGCATTGGGTCTCTACACGTGGTAAGGGATTTCTTATCTCGCTTTTAAATCCGTGAGATTTCCATTGTTCACAATTTATTTATTGCATGTGGTGTATTGTATACTTCCATTTGATATATATTATCATGATTCTATTTATATTCATGGTATTATATTATTCATTTGGTTCTTATTATCTTTTGGTCATAGGACTCCATTGATTACAATGAGTAAGGGGTTTTATCACACTTTTTATTCCTATGAGATTCATACTATATTTGTCACTATCTCCTTTGATTGGTGTATGTACTAACAATTATCCTACTCTTTGTGTAATATATTTTCATTTAAGGGTATTTAAATCAACATTTTATGGCCCTTCATTCATGGGGTGTATATTTTGTATGTTACCAAATCATTAAGGGAACCATTCACCCTCCTCTTTTTAAAAGGCTTCTTTTTGTTATGTCTTTTAATTAAGATATTATTTTGTTGGGATATGTTCTTCTATAACCTTATAGATGTATATTTTATGTCCAAATGATTAGATACCATTTTCTCTCTCATCAACTCATTTTCTGAATTTTATAGTGATGTCGTTACACTGCCAATGTTTTTAGGGAACTTCGTAACCCAATTTCAATTATTTGGGTCAAACTTGTACATCTTGAACATGTCATCCAATGAATATGTGTTAATTACCTATGATTGTTTCACACTAAATATCCAATTATATTGGGTGTATTCTTATTTTTCACAAATAATTATGTAATAGGTTTATTCTTAATCAAAGGATACTGTCTTTATAAGGGATTTCATCCCAATTTACATTCCATTGATACTTCATTGTTGATATGTTCCAATTCACATTGATATGGTGTATATAATTTCCTTTGGAATATTATATCATGAATATATTTATTCTCATGATATTATAATGTTTTTATTAAATGCTATTCCTCAATAATTTGTATTGAAGCATCTCGTATTTGATAAGAACTCCTTAACTAAAATATTGTCTTAATGATTTAATCTTCTAAATCTTTCTTATTAATGTCCATGTTTCAAAATGGTTTTGAGGATTTATTTATATGGTAATTACTGTTTTAAAATATTAATTCCTATAAAATATTCAATGTTTTATGTGAAACTTTTATTCCAAAATATCTTTATTAAATGTTTAAAATGGTTTTGAAAATGGTTTGATAAAGTATTGATTATGTAAATATATTGAAATGATATATTGTGATTGAAATGTGTATGTGTTATATTTACTTTATTATTGTATTATGTTTTATGAATATGTTGTGGTTATTGGGAATTGTTACGTATACGGTTGGATCCGTGATAAACCTAGGGCAGGTGAGCCCGAGATAGCTCTCCAATGCATTGGGTAACGTGAAGGAGGTAATCGTGAATGTTTCTCCGAAAAGATTTAGGGAATATACTATGAGGGGTATTCCAAATGTGACTCCCTATGTAGCTGGGATAACTACAATGTAATTATGTTATGTATGCCTTAAGTTATCTTTATGAAATATGAAAAATATGTGTTATTCATAAATTTTATGATTTCAGAAGGTATGTTATAATTGAAAATTATGGTTTTATTGGTTTGTATTTTTGATGGGTTAATGTATCCTTTCATTATGTTATAAACCTTACTGAAATTTTTATGCTCATCCCAAGATTTTGAAATTTTTTTATAGGTTATACGGATGGGTAAGAGAAAGGAAGTATTCAAGAAGATTTATATCATGAAAAAACTCTTGTTTTATTTAAGGATTTTAAAAAAATCAGTTATAGTAGAAGTTTCTACTTTGTAATATACATGTTTATATGTAATAGTTTTCCTAACTCTCTAAAACCCTTAACCTGAAAAGACCCTCAATGCGAATTATTAATTTTATTCAAGATTATGTAATGTTTTAAGGCTGAGTCCTTATAGTTGGTATACAAGGGAGGTTTAGATAACATTAGAGGTTTGGGTATTCATTAAGAACAAGTGGCATTACCATTATAGTTAGGATTTTTGAAAGAGTCATAGTTATTTTTATAAAGTGAATGAGTTTAAAATAACATGAATATGTATATCTTAGTATTTATCCACCTCATAATATATTATATGATGATTTTACTGATATAATCACACTGACCTGTTTGGTTTTAGTAAATGGCTGGATCTAACAGGCCCCAAATTAACAGTGGATGTTAAGAAAACTGTGACAGTTTTCTGAACAAGCAACTGAATGATATGGGAGCTGCAATGGGAAATCTTGTGATTATTCTCAACCAAATATCTGGAGTCATGATTGAAAACTTGATCCTTGGTGATTTTTATAAGGAATCATATATAAGGGAAACAAATCCCTACAGATGTTCAGGTAATAATCATAAAGGTAAGAATGGTCAAAAACCTATGTGTCAATGATGTGGATATAATCACATAGGAAAATGTTTCAAAGGGACATAAAGATGCTACAGATGTGGAAATGAAGGTCATAAAGCAAGAACCTACAATGGAAAAATGAATCATCTAGTGGACTCTAGTAAAGGGAAAGAAGTTCTTTCTAAAGGATCAATTGAATTTTTTAAATGTGGTGTGCATGGTCATTATGAAAACACATGTCCTACGAAGAAGATTCAAGAATGGTATCAACATGATCGTACAAATATTAGTTTACCAATACCTAATGTCATTTCTATTGAGGATGAAGAAACAGACAATGACCTCTGAAAGGTATTGATTATTTCTTAAAATATGTTTTCTTATTATTGAATCTTAGGATATGATTCATGATTTTTTTAAGAGAGATGTATTTCTGAATAAGTTGGAAAGAAATTATTAATGGATCATGAAGAATGTTGAATGAGTTAGAATTCAACATATAAGGGATTCAAGAGTTTTGATATATTTTAGGATGGTGAAAGCTGAAAAGTATTAAGGCTCTTTTGATGATTATATTACATTAGGAGACATTTTATAGTATGTGTAACCCTAAAGATTGATATATGAAAATTTTATTCAAGGAATAATTATCTTTTCTTTTGTGGATATAGTTATAAAAAACCATTTTGATTTATATGATCCTCGAATTTGAGGCAATTAACGGTTAATATATTTTGGGATGAAAAACGAAAGATATTAGATAAAATTTGTGGTTAAAATATGTTATGGTTTTTTTGATGAATTTATCTCTTTTTTGGAATGTTATAAAATTATATAGTTTTTTAAAAGGGACAACACGCAGTCCATGTGACAACCCGTCGTGTCAGATGAGGCTGAGAGAATCAAACCCACTACCAAAGTGTGACTGGTATTTATCACCTACCACTGGGCTACGGGAAGTCCCTCATTAGTATGAAAAATTCGTTTTAGTTAGATTACCTTATGAATCAGGAATAAGTTGATATTGGGTTATCTATGGATATTATTAACCTATCATAGAGGATTTGTGATTAGGTTAATTAATTTTCAATATGATACTTTAAGAGTAACTGATGTTATTTGAAGAAAATGTTAAGATTTTCCTTGGAAGACTATGTGATTAAATCCTTCAGAGATTTCGGTTTCAATATTAGTTTGGATTACATTGAAGAATTTTATGGATAGCTTTTTATTGAATGGTCTTTGTTTAACATTGGGTATTGTTGGACAAATTTTGGAGGTTAATAGTAGTTTTTCTTTTTGTAAATTATTATACTTTTTGGGGATTATCTAATCTTGTACTAACCATTTTGGTTTTGGTTAAGGTATAAAATACATGGGAAATATATAGTTCATCTTGTGTAGATTATGTTATTCTCTCGAAGTTGATTACATCACCCTTAATGTGAACAATTCATCCTAAATACTCATCTTTTGGAGAAAATATAATTTTGTGTATGAAATCTAGAAAGATATGAAAGTCTACATGTCAAGAAATTATGTTTCCTTATGTTTTAGTTAATCCCATAAAAAAATTCCTCAATGAACAGTAACATAAAATAGAAATGTTGTCTGTTAAAATTTCTTAATGGGGAATCAAATACCGTTTAACCCATCACAAGATTATGATTTTCTGGTGGTTAACTTTCTCCTAGACATATTTTCCATCACTATCCATCAGAACATGATGGTTTTCTTTCTCCACCATATCCATGTTTTCATGGAATCCTTGTATCTGTTGTCTCTGGTGACCTTTGTACATTTCTTTCTTTCTTTTAAAGCGATAGTTTAATTTACTCTTTTTCCGATGTGGGGCTTTCAATGAAGTTTTCGAGCCCAATATAATATTATTATTTTAAATGGTAGTTAACACCTAGCTGTTATAATGGGGGGAATGAATATAACTAACTAAAAAATGTTTTTATATGTTTGTTAAATAATTTTTTTACATTTATCCAATAAATTATCGAGGCTTAAAATGCGAATGAATCCAATTTTAAGAATAAATATTCTAATATTTTTTAAAAGGTCGATTAACCACCTTTTTATGGAGAAACATTTTTAAATATACAATTTGTCACTTTTATATGCTATATTTGACAAAATAAAATCCTTCTTTATAATAAAAACATCAAAATTTACTTTGTATAAATGATTTTTATTTTTCCGATAATGTTCAATTTTTAATGAATAGTGAAAATGTTGTATTTTAATTCAAAACATCCTTTTAATATAATTTATTTATATGGTTAGATTATATCTTTAATTGGTTTTAATGTGTAGGTAAAATATATTTTTACCATCTAATCCAATGGTGGTCATTATAATTAATTTCAAATTGAAATTGGACATAAAAATGTGTAAATATTTTGATAGATATTGTTTCTTAAAAACACGCTATTTGTTTTGGCTGTGGGAATTAATTTAAAAAATTCATTAATGAAACATATATGTTTTGAATTTGGTAAAATTGACATCATTTTTTAATTTGGGATATCAAATTTACTTTGGATAAATTTTGGTATTTTTCTGACAAATGTTCGTTTTTAATGAATAGTGAAACATACTGTATTTTAGTTCAAACTAGTTTTTTCATCTTATTTAATTATATTGTTAGATTGTCCTTCTAATTGGTTTTAAATTTTAATTTAATTATGTTTTTATCACTTAATACAATTTTGTTCATTGGAAGTAAATTCACCTTTCAAATGGATGTAAAAACAAGTCAATCTTTTGATAAATTTTACTTCTTAAAAACTCATATTTGGTTGTAACGATGGGAATTATTTTTAAATGAATTACTAAAATTTCTATGTTTGTAATTTGGTAAAATGGATTCCATATTTGGAATCATGAGGTCAAAACTATGTAATTAATACTCTTTTTTTGACATTATGAATAGTAACGACAATAATTATCTTTATTTATCAGGATTAATTAGTAATTGGGTACTTAAATGTAATAAAATAATATCATAATAAAATAAAATGTCCCCAAAATTTATCCAAATACTATTTTTTTGTATAATTTACAACCATTGGAAGCTTTTTACCAATATTCATGGCCCATGGAGTCACATGGGTGTGATAGTGACATTTATGACATTATTTTTAAAAAAGAAGAGAAATATAACAAATGATTTTATATCCTAAGTAAAACCATTTTAATTTTGTTTACTTAAATTATATCTTAGAATATAAATAGTAATTGGAATTATAAAAATATTTCCTACGTCATGATATTTTTTTTATGAATTTTAGACATTAAATAAATGAATTTATTTATGACACCATGATGATGTAGTGATTACCTCATTAATGAACGCTTTAAATAAAATGAAAAGATAAGGTAAAATATAAGACATACACTTTTTTAAAACCTATTGGATGGGTGGATTTAGAACCCTTATCACCTAATCCTCAAAATATATCTTTTTGGGACCTTTAATATTCGAAAATCATTTTATAATAAAGTAACATTTCAAGACTTTCCAAAAGTGACCCTCCTCCCTCTTATAAAAGGCCCCCACCTCTACCCCCTTACCCACACCTCTCAATCCCTTGTATCATCAAAAATATACTTATATTATCTCTAAAAATCCCTCTATCACTCCATGAAGCCTCACTTTGGGTAGAAGTCTTTTGAAAAAAGCCTTTGGCTCAAATCAAAAAGAGTTACCCGATTTAGTGGTAATGTCTTCTCTCGAGTTTCTTTCTTTTATTTTCATTATTCACTCACCAATATCATCTTACTATTTGATATCATAAAAAAATAGTATCCTAAATATACTAGGATGTTGTTATTATATTTATTCTACCTACACTTACACACACCTCGGTCTAATGGTTAAAGAACATTCCGTTTCTGTGGGTGGCGAATTACTGCCTCACGAAACGATGATTGTTCAATATTCTTTTAAAACCTTTCATGGTATACATTAAAATGCCACTATATTTATATATTATATATTAAGTTTATTTTTTCCTCATTCTTAATTTTTTCATTTATGTCATATGTTTATGGTTTCTATAATGGGTAAATGCGATAATTTCATTTTAGGAAGTGCGGACTACCGCCCCCTCAAAGTGATATGAATCGTTCATCCCATACGTGGAATGTATAAAGGATAGAATTTTCGAACATATGTAACATATATAACATATATATTATAATTTAATTATAATATAACTCTGTGTCATTATTTTTTCATTCCATTAAATTATTAAATAGAAATGAAAGTAGTGCTCATGCATACATACGGCTTACCGTCTCTATGAACTTGCATTTCATTTCTTATCTCCAAATGTTATGTACAATTATAAGTATATATATAATGGATATATATGATATATATTACATATATATTATGAATATCATTCTGGATTTAATGAAATTTGGACCACATGAACATCATGTAATTATCAGAAGTCCATTTTTTGACTCAGGTTCTGAACATCGACAAAATGTCCATTTTGAACTCAAATAATTAAAAAAATAGAAACGTAATAAGTGATATAAAATGAATAATAAACTTGAAAAATATTCTTACGAAATTAGAAATTAATTTAAGTTTATCATTCAGTAAGAACAAGGAATATATGAGCGAGTCAAGTCGGACACATGGTAAGGGATTTCTTATCTTGCTTTTAATTCTGTGAGATTTCTATTGTTCTACACTTATTTATTGCATGTGGTGTATTAAGTACCTCCATTTTATATATATTAACATGATTATATTTATATTCATGGTATCATATGATTCATTTTGTTCTTATTATCTTTTGGTCATACGACTCGATTGATTACAATGAGTAAGGGGTTTTTATCTCACTTTTTATTCCCGTGAGATTCATGCTGTATTAGTCATTATCTCCTTTGAGTGGTGTATGTAATTCCCATAATTATACTATTTGTGTAATATAAATTCATTTATGGGTATTTACATCAACATTTTATGGTCCTTCTTTCAGGGGGTGTATGTTTTATATGTTACCAAATCGTTAAGGGAACCATTCACCCTCCTCTTTTTAAAAGGCTTATTTTTGTTATGTCTTTTAATTCACATATTATTTTGTTGGGATATGTTCTTCTATATCCTTATTGATTTATATTTTATGTCCAAGTGATGAAATATCATTTTCTCTCTCATCAACTCATTTTATGAATTTTAAAGTGATGTCGTTATGCTGCCGAATTTTTTAGGGAACTTCTTAACCAAATTTCAATTATTTGGTTTAAACTTGTACTTCATGATTATGCCATCCTATGAATATGTTTGAATTACCTATGATTTTTTCAAACTAAATATTCAATTATATTGGATGTATTCTTATTTTTCACACAAAATTATGTAATATATTTATCCTCAATCAAAGGATACCGTCTTAATAAGGGATTTCACCTCAATTTACATTCCATTGATACTTCATTGTTGATATTCCCCAATTCACTTTTATATGGTTTATATAATTTCCTTTGTCATTTTATATCATTAATACCTTTATTCTCATGATATTATAATGTTTTGATTAAATTATATTCCATAATTATTTGTATTGAAGAATCTCCTATTTGTTAAGAACCCCTTAACTAAAATATCATCTTAATGATTTAATCTTCTAAATATTTCTTTTTAATTTGCATGTTTCAAAATAATTTTAAGAATTTATTTATATGTACATTACTATTTTAAAATATTAATTCCTTTAAAATCTTCAAAGTGGTATGGGACACTTTGATTCAAAAATCTCTTTATTAAATGTTTTAAATGGTTTGATAAAGTATTGATTATGTCAATATATTGTAAGAATATATTGTGATTTCAATTTGGAAATGTTATCTTTATATTATGATTTCTTTATGTTTAACGAATATGTTATGGTTATTGGGAATTTTTATGTATACGCGTGGTTCTGTGATAAACGTAGGGCGGGTGTGCCTGAGATATCTCTCCAATGCATTGGGTAATGTGAAGGAGGTAAACATGAATGTTTCTCTGAAGAGATTTATAGAATATACTATGAGGGGTATTCCAAATGTGATTCCCTATGTAGCTGTGATAGATACAATGTAATTTTTTTGTGTATGCCTTAAGTAATCTTTATTAATTGTGATTAATATGTGTTATTCATAAATATTATGATTTCAGAAGGTATGTTATGATTGAAAATTATGGTTTCATTGGTTTATTTTTTTGATGGGTTAATTTTTCTTTTCATTATGTTATAATCCTTACTGAGATTTTTATTCTAAACCCAAGATTTTGAAATGTTTTTCATAGGTTATAAGGAAGGGTATGAGAAAGGAATTATTCAAGAATATTTATATCATGAAAAAACTCTTGTTTTATTTAAGGATTTTAAAAAAAATCTGTTATAGTAGAAGTTTCTACTTTGTAATATACATGTTGATATGTAATAGTTTTCCTAACTCTCTAAAACTCTAAACCTGAAAAGATCCTTAATGCAAATTATTAATTTTATTCAAGATTATGTAATGTTTGAAGGCCGAGTCCTTATAGTTGTTATAAAAGGGAGGTTTAGATAACATTAGATGTTAGGGTATTAATTAAGAACAAGTTAAATTACCATTATAGTTAGGATTTTTGAAATATTCGTAGTTATTTTTATAGAGTGAATGAGTTTAAAATAACAAGAATAAGTATATATTTGTATTTACCCTCCTCATAACATATTATATGATGATTTTACTGATATACTCACACTGACATTTTTGGTTTTAGTAAATGGATGGATTTAGCAGGTACCAAAGTAACAGTGGATGTGAAGAAAACTGTGACGGTTTTCTAAATGGGAAAATGAATGATATGGGAGCTACAATGAGAATTCTTGTGGTTATTCTCAACCAACTATCTGGAGTCACGAATAACCACCTGAAACATATTTATTTTTATAAGGCATCATATATGTGAGAAAAAAATCCCCATATAACTTCATGTAATAATAATAAAGTTAAGAATGTTCAAAAACCTTTGTGTCAAATATGTAGATAGAAACACATAGGAAAATGTTTCAAAGGGACATAAAGATGCTACAGATATGGAAAAGAATGTCATAAAGCAAGAACCTACCATGGAAAAAATGAAGAATCTAGTTGACTCGAGGATAATGAATGAAGTTCTTTATGAAGGGTCAATTGATTGTTATAAATGTGGCGTGTGTCGACATTATGCAAACACTTGTCCTATGAAGATGTTTCGAGAATGGGATCACTGGGATCGTACAAATATTTGTTTACCAATACCTAATTCCATTCCGATTGAGGATGAATAAACTGACAATGGCCAATGAATTTTATGGATTATTTCTCAATATATGTTTTCCTATTATTGAATCTTAGGATATGATTAAGGATTTTGTTTGTAGGAAAGAAGTATTTCAATATAAGTTGGAAAGGAATGGTTAATGGATCATAAAGAATGTTGAGTGAGTATGAAGTCAACATATAAGGGATTCAAGAGTTATGATAGATTTTACGATGGTGAAATGATTAAAATTATTAAGGCTCTTTTGATTATGAGATTACATTAGAAGACTTTTTATAGTATGTGTAACCTTGAAGTTTGATATATGAAAATTTTATTCAAGGAATTATTATACTTTATTTTGTAGTTATAGTTATAATGAACTATTTCGATTTATATGATCCTTGAATTTGAGGCAATTATCAGTTAATAAATTTTTGGATGAAAAAAAAGTAATTAGATAACCTTTGTGGTTAAAATATGTTATGGTTATTTTTCATGAATTTATCTCTTTTTGGTAATGTTATAAAATTATATAGTTTTTTATATGGGACAACACGCAGACTGTGTGACAGCCCATCATGTCGGATAAAGCTGCGGGAATCAAACCCACAACCAAAGTGCGACTGGTATTTATCTCCAACCACTGGGCTACGTGAAGTCCCTCGTTAGTATGACTAATTATTTTTAGTTAGATGATCTTATGAATAAGGAATAAGTTGATTTTGGGTTATCTATGGAAATTATTAACCTATCATGGAGGATTTGTGATTAGGTTAATTACTTTTCAATATGATACTTCAAGAGTAACAAATGTTATTTGGAGATAAATGTTAAGATTTACCTTGGAAGAATATGTGATTAAATCCATAAGAGATTTGGGTTTCAATCTTAGTTTGGATTACATTGAATAATTTTATGGATATCTTTTTATTGAATGGTCTTTGTTGAACTTTGTGTATTGTTGGACAAATTTTGGAGGTTAAGAGTAGTTTCTATTTTTGTAAAAGATTATCCTTTTTGGGGATTATCTAATCTTGTACAAACCATTTTGGTTTTGGTTAAGGTCAAAATTACATGGGAAATATATAGTTCATCTTGTGTAGATTATGTGATTCACTCGAAGTTGATTATAGTGGTGTTAATGAGAACAAGTCATCCTAAATACTCATATTTTGGAGAAAATATGAGTTTGTGTATGAAATATAGTAAGAGATAAAATTCTACATGACAAGTAAGTATGTTTACTTATGTTTTCGGTAAGCCCATAATAAAATTCATCAATGAAATGTATCTTAAAAAAAATCGTTTTCTATTATATTTTCTTACTGGGGAATCAAATACCGTTTAACCCATCATAAGATTGTGATTTTATGGTGGTTAACTTTCTCCTAGACATATTTTTCATCACTCTCCATCATAACATGATGGATTTTTTTTCTCCCGCATATCCATGTTTTCATGTAATCCTTCTATCTGTTTTCTCTGGTGACATTTTTACTTTTCTTTCCTTATTTTAAAGTGATAGTTTAATTTACTCCTTTTCTGATGTGGGGCTTTTAATGAAGTTTTCGAGCCAAATTTTAAAATTGCGAGGACACAATTCCCAAAAGGGGGGAATGGTGTAACATCCGAGGTAAATAAATAATATGAAATTTCCATATTTATTAATATTTGTTAACAAAATTTTAATATTACTATAAATGGAATTCTATGTTCGATGGAATACTCAATACGCAACAACGAGTTTCATTGAAATCTTATGTTTCACACTAACAAAATAATATTATTATTTTAAATGGTAGTTAACACATAGCCGTTGTAATGGCTGGAATTAACATAACTAACTACAAAATGAATATATATTTGTGTTAAATATTTTTTTTTACATTTATCCAATAAATTATAGAGGCTTGAAATGCGAATGAATCCAATTTTAAGAATAAATATTATAATATTCTTTAAAAGGTCAATTAAATTCCTTTTGATGGAGAACCCATTTTAAATCTACTTTTTGTCACTTTTATATGTTATATTTTACAAAATAAAATCATTCTTTAGAATCAATACATCAAAATTAACTTTGGTTAATTTTTTGTTATTTTTCAAAAAAAGATCAAAATTTTATGAATAGTGAAAATGTTGTATTTTAATTCAAAACCTCCTTTTAATCTAATTTATAAATATGGTTAGATTATCTTTTTAATTAGTTTTAAAGTGTATTTAAAATTTATTTTTACCATTTAATACAGTGGTGGTCATTTGAATTAATTTCACATTGAAATTGGACATAAAAATGTCTAAATATTTTGATAGATATTGTTTTTTTAAAACACGCTATTTGTTTTGGATGTAGGAATTAATTATAAAGTTAATTAATGAAACTTATATTTTTTGAATTTGGTAAAATGGTCGTCATTTTTGGATTTGGAATATCAAATTTACTTGGGATGAATTTTGTTATTTTTTCTGACAATCGCTCATTTTTAATGAATAGTGAAAAATACTTCATTTTACTTCAAAAAAACTTTTTCATCTAATTTAATTATATAGTTATATTTTCCTTTTAATTGGTTTTAAAGTTTAATGTAATTATGTTTTTATCACTTAATACAATTTTGTTCATTGGATGTAATTTTAATTTTCAAATAGTTGTAAAAACAAGTCAATCTTTTGATAAATATTACTTCTTAAAAACTCATCTTTGGTTGTGAGAACATGAATTATGTTTAAATAAATTACTGCAATTTCAGTGTTTGTAATTTGGTAAAATGGATTCCGTATTTGGAATCAGGATGTCCAAATTATGTAATTAAGACCATTTTTTGGACATTTGAAATTGTAACGATGACAATTATCTTTAATTATCATGATTAATTAGTAATCAGGTAGTTAAGGGTAATAATATTATATCATAATAACATAAAATTACCCCAAAATATGTACAAATATTCTTTGTTGTCTCATGGATGACCATGGGAATATTTTTACCAAAATTGTGGGCCCATGGAGTCACATGGGTGTGATAGTGACATTTATGACATTATTTTTAAAAAAAGAAGAGAAATATAACAAAGGGTTGTATATCCTAAGTAAAAAAAAATTAAATTTGTTTAAATAAATGATAACTTAGACTATAAATATTCATTTTAATGAAAATATTATTTCTTACATCATGATAATTTTTTATTATTTTTAGACGTTAAATAAATAAATATAATTATGACACCATGTTGATGCAGTGATTTCCTCCTTAAAGAATGATTTAAATAAAATGAAACGATAAGGTAAAATATAAGACATACACTTGTCTAAATCCTATTGTATGGGTGGATTTTGACCCCTTATCACCTTATCCTCAAAATATATCTTTGTGGGACCTTTAAAATCCAGAAATCATTTTAAAATGAAGTATCACTTCAAGACTGTCAGAAGTGACTCACCTCCCTCTTATAAAAGGACCCCACTTCTACCCCCTTACCCACACCTCTCAAGCCCTTTTATCATCCAACCTATACTCATATTATCTCTCCACGTCAATATATCACTCCTAGAAGCCTCACATTGGGCATAAGTCTACCTAAGGAAGCCTTTGGCTCCAATCAAAAAGAGTTACCCGATTTAGAGGTAATGTCTTCTATCATGTTTCTTTCTATTATTTTCCTTCATCACTCACCAATATATTATTATTATTTGTTCCCATAATAACACCAGTATCCTAAATATACTAGGATTTTGTTATTATAAGTTTTATACCTAAACTTACACACACCTCCATCTAATGGTTAAAGAACATACTGTTTCTGTGGGTGGTGAATTACTGCCTCATGAAATGATGATTGATAAATCTTATTTTAACACCTTTCATGGTGGCCATTAATATTTATATATGAAACATATTAGGTTTATGGTTTCATCATTCTTATTTATTTTTCATTTATGTCATAGCTTTATGGTTTCCATAATGGTTAAAAGTGATAATTTCATTTTAGGAAGTGCAGACTACCACCCACTCAAAGTGATATGACTCGTTCATGCCATACGTGGAATGTATAAAGGATAGAATTTATGAACTTATGTAACATATATGACATATATATTATACATTAATTATAATATAACTATTTATCATTATGTTTTCATTATGTTTTCATTCCATTAAAGTATGAAATAGAAATGAAACTAGAGTTCATGCGTACGTACGGCTTACCGTCTCCATGAACAGTGTATTTCATTTTTTATATCCAAATTTTATGTACTATTATAAGTACATATATAATGGATATATAAGATATATATTACATATAAATTATGTATATCATTCTGGATTTAATGAACTTTGGACCACAAGAACATCATGAAATTATAAGAAGTCCATTTTTTGACTCATGTTCCAAATATCGAAAAAATGTTCATTAAGAACTCAAACAAATAAATAAATAAAAAGGTAATAAGTGAAATAAAAGGAATAATAATCTGGAAAAATATTATTAATAAAGTATATGTTAATTTATGTTTATCATTCAAGATGAAAAAGGAACATACGAGTGAGTCCATTCGGACACATGGTAAGGGATTTTTTATCTCGCTTTTAATTCTGAGTGATTTCCATTGTTTGCAATTTATTTATTTCATGTGGTGTATTTTGTACATCCATTTGATATATATTACCATTATTATATTTATATTCATGTTATTCTGTGATTCATTTGTTTCTTATTATCTTTTGGTCACATGACTCGAAGGATTACAATGAGTAAGGGGTTTTATCTCACTTTTTATTCCCGTGAGATTCATGCTATATTTGTTGTTATTTCTTATGAGTGGTGTATGTACTAACCACTATTATAATCATTGTGTAATATAATTTCATTAATGGTTATTTACATCAACATTTTATGGTCCTTTTTTCATGGGTTGTATGTTTCGTAAGTTACCAAATCGGTAGGGGAACTATTCACCCTCCTCTTTCTAAAAGGATTCTTTTTGTTATGTCTTTTAATTAACATATCATTTTATTGGGATATGTTCTTATTTATTCTTATTGATGTATATTTTATGTCGAAGTTATGAGATACCATTTTATCTCTCATCAACTCATTTTTTGAATATTAAAGTGACGTTGTTAGGCTGCCGAATTTTTTAGGGAACTTCTTAAGCGAATTTCAATTATTTGTGTTAAATTATACTTATTGAATATGTCATCCTATGAATATGTGTGAATTACCTCTGATTGTTTCTCACATAATATCCAATTATATTGGGTGTATTATAGTTTTTCACACATAATTATGTAATCGATTTATCCTTAATCAAAGGATACCGTCTTTATAAGGGATTTCGTCTCAATTTACATTCCATTGAGACTTCATTGTTGATATGATCCAATTCACACTGATGTGGTGTATATACTTTCCATTGGAATATTATATCATGAATACCTTTATTCTCATGATATTATAATGTTTTGATCAAATGCTATTCCTCAATTATTTGTATTGAAGCATCTCATATTTGTTAAGAACTCTTTAACTAAAATATCATCTTAAGGATTTAATATTATAAATATTTCTTATTAATATCCATGTTTCAAAATGGTTATAAGGATTTATTTATATGGACATTAATGTTTTAAAATATTAATTCCTTTAAAATATTTAATGTGGTATGGGACACTTTTATTCAAAAATCTCTTTATTAAATGTTTTTAATGGTTTTGAAAACGGTTTGATAAAGCATTGATTATGTCAATATATTAAAATGATATATTGTGATTGAAATGTGGAAATGGTATCTTTATTTTATGATTGTTTTATGTGTTATTAATATGTTATTGTTATTGGCCATTCTTACATATACGGGTTGTTCCGTGATAAACCTAGGGCGGGTGAGCCTGAGATTGCTCTCCAGTGCATTGGGTAGTGTGAAGGAGGTAAATGTGAATGTTTCTCTAAAGAGATTTAATGAATATACTGTGATTGGTATTCCAAATGTGACTCCCCATGTATCTATGAAGCTACAATGTAAGTATGTTATGTATGCCTTAAGTTACCTTTATTAATTGTGGTTACTATGTGTTATTCATAAATATTATGATTTCAGAAGGTATGTTATGATTGAAAATTATTGTTTCATTGTTTTTTATTTTTTATGGGTTAATGTTTACTTTCATTATGTTATAACCCTTACTAAGATTTTTATGATCATCCCATGTTTTTGAAATGTTTTTCACAGGTTATAAGGAAGGGTAAGTGAAAGGAATTATTCAAGAAGATTTATATAAAGAAAAGAACTCCGGTTTTATCAAGGATTTGAAAAAATCAGTTATAGTAGATGTTTCAACTTTTTAATATTCAAGTTGATATGTAATAGTTTTCCTAAATCTCTAAAACTCTAAACCTGAAAATATCCTCATTGTGAATTATTCTTTTAATTCAAGATTATGTAATGTTTTAAGGCCGAGTCCTTAAAAATGGAGAAATTGTTTATGAAAACAAATTAAAATTTTAAAATTTCTATCTAAAAAATTAAACATAATTTTCATAATTTGATTATCATAATTTACATTCTAGGAAATTTTGGTATTTTTATGACTAGTTCCATTTTCGGAAGAATGGTTAAAAATATTTAATTTTAATTGTATATTTATTGTTAAATATTTTTTTGTAGTTTATTTATAATTTTATTTATTTTAAAATAATATTTATTTTAATTAGACACATTTGAATAAAATTTAGATCATTTCAATCAATTTCACAGTGAAATTTGATATTAAAACATTATAATCATTTGAACATTTCTGTTGGAACCATAATTTGGGAAGTACAAAACAAACGAAAAGCATTAGGGGCTACCATGCGAAGCCTGACCGTGGAGTCCCCATATCCCTGCGGCCCGCGCAAAGCTCCCCTTCGTGCAACCACCTTGGAGCAAGGAGGTGAGATGGTCTATAAACCCATTTGATGTTCACGAACCCGCTGTGGAGTAAGGAGGTGGGATGCTCCGTGAACCACCCTGACGTTCGCGAACACGCCCGGGACCAAGGAGATGAGATGCTCTGCGAACCCCTTTGATGTTCGTGAACACCCCGCTAAGAAAGGAGGCGGGATGATCTACGAACCCAATTTACATTCACGAACCCATTGTGGATCAAGATTCATCTTCATGCCTTGAATGCTCTGCTTCGCGATGCCTCTTTCCTTTGAATACTAGGATCCCCTCGAGCCCAAAGGACGGATCCTCCGAGCTTTTGCCTTCATTGCAACCAAATCATTACATAATCTCTTCTCGGTAAACCATGAGCTCTTCAAGGTACTTTTGCATCGCGAAGTGCCTCCCCCTTTGCATGAATTCAGCCCCTCTTCAGGAAGTGATGCCCTGCGTGGAGCCTGCGATCATCTGTGAAGGAAGGGGATCCCCAAGGGGATTCAGGACTTTGTGGAGCACTCATGCTTCCCGAAGTACCCTCCATGCACATGTGACCCACATGATTAGGCAGGGTCAATGTGATTCACAAGGCACCCTTTATTCACAAAGCACTTCTCCGCAAATAACATTTCACTTCGCTAAGCACCTTTCATGTCCACCTACGCCATAATTTTAGGCTAGGCCACTTCACATCATGAAGAACACCCCTTCGTGCTGCCCCTTCACTTCACAGAGCAACATAGCTTCATGAGGATTCTATCGTTGAACCCCTATGCTCTGCAACTCTTTTTACCATGTGACCCTCTAGGTTTTCATGAAGTGATTTGAATGTCCCTTGGGTGGTTCATCCTATTGCGTTGCTTTTCTTCATGCTTCTTCGCAAAGGCAAGCTAACATATATTTCTTCTTCACATAGTCATGCTAATGTGGACCACGCAATGGATCACCCTATAAAACCAAATCATCACGACATTTCTAAAGCCTTCCCTTCCTCATGGGCAGCAGGTACTAGCTATCTAAGTCGTAGGGGTTTGGAGTGAACTCACCTCTTCTGATCTACAAGACGTTAATCTTCAAAGAACCATTTCCCCCCAGCACATGACGTTGAACGGGGACCTCACCCCGTATGTCGTACGTGGGGTTCTTCAACCTTGGACATTCTACATGCCCACTAGTCTCCACGGGAGTGAAATCATTCCTCACATGGAATGAAATACTCTTTATTAGAGCGGCGTCTGTCCACGTGGACAGGGACAACACCTTGGTGTAAGCCCCTAGATTTTCTTGGATGAGGTAGAAATCCTGATCCTCCTCCCTTTTTCAGTGCTAAGAACAGAGGAGAGGGGATGGGTGTTGGAGCCCTCATTTATTCAGTTCCAATTCCGTATCCCACTTTGTTTTGTCTCCACCTGAGCCTCCACCCTAAAGTTAATCCCAATCTTTATCACCCAATGATTTTATCCCTGTGTAAGCCCCTATTTCATCTTGGGGATGCTAACCACATGTAAGCCCTTGTTTCCTATTTAGGTTGCGGACCTCGTGTAATCCCCTATTTCTTTTTGGGGATGCTAACCACATGTAAGACCCAATTCCACTCCCCACAGACTCACCTTCTACGACATGATCGTCAGGCCTTTTCTGTCTCTTCTTTTTCTCACACAGAGCATGACTCAACTGGGCATAGAGTATGCATTGACCATGACAACATCTATGGGCGACCTAGAATATAAGCCCCAAACATACTCTTCTTTAACTATGTGGACTTTGATCCTTGCTAAGGCAAGGTTTGTAGGAATTTTTCTTGAGGTTAAATCCCAACACATATCGGTCCCGACCATCTTTACATCATTTCACCAAACATCCTCCTCCCGAACTACATGGAAATTGATCGTTTCCAAGGAAACGTATGTAGGAAGCCTCCCTGAGGTTCAATCCCAACACCTATCGGTCCCGACCATCGTCACGTTCGGTTCCACTCATCCTGTTCTACGTGGACTATAATACATACCTAGAAAGGTACATAGGAAGGCTCCCAATGGTTCAAGCCCAACTCTTATCGGTCCCGACCATCATCACGTATGTTCACCAAACATATTATTCTAGAACTACAAGGAATCTGATCCTTTCCAAGGAAAGGTGCGTAGGAAGCCTCCCCAAGGTTCAATCACAACACCTATCGGTCCTGAACATCCTCAATTCAATTTCCACTCCTCCTGAACAGCATGGACTTTGATAATTTACATGGAAAGGTATGTAGGAAGACTCCCTGAGTTTAAATCCCCACAATCACTAATTATGAACCCCTTCCACGTCGGACCACATTCGTCCCACAGGACGATAAACTACAAGGCCAATTTTCATCCATCATGAAGTTAAACTACATCCATCTAGTCCAACTACGTGGATTTTAATCCTTTTATCCTAGACAGTGTACATAAGAAGCCTCCCTGAGGTTCATCCCCATCCAGTGGAACGTTTTTGTGACTCCACGTAGCGGTAATTCATTGTGAACCTATCCATTGGTAAGCCATTACAATCCCCATCTAGTGGTAAGTTGTTTCTACCCCATCCATTTGTATGTTGTTGTGATCCCAATCTAGCGATAAGCCTTTGTGACCCCATACAGCGGTAAGCCTTTGCGACCCCATCCATTGGTGAGCCATTGTATTTACCTCAATTGGGACCCACATTTCTTGTCTTCCCCTCTTCCATTTAGCCAACTCTCTAGCTACTAATCACATGTAAGCCCCAACATTTCATCGGGTCACTGTCCTTCGCACGCACCCAAATTCCATGCCCCATCCTGAAATTTTTACTTCATTCGGGTCCCCATCATACGGGTTGTCTCATTAGGTGTTCCATCACTTCCCGAACTATGCTGACTTTGACTACCTTCCACGATGATACATAGAAATTCTCTTCGAGGATCAAGGCCAATCTCACTGACGTCCTCACTTCAGTTCCATTTTATTATTTATCAAGATTCAACCCTCAACCATCCATCCTAATTCATATCTAGGACCTACATCCCTATGATATTATACCAATTCAACTCTTCACTACTGCAAGAGCTAACCGTGTAACTAACCATGTGTTAGCCCCAATATCAGTGATTCATGAAGGGTTATACCCATCTGATCCACTGTAGTCACTATTCCGATTAGTCTAATTCATCTCTGCTAGATGTTAAACCTATGGAATGCACTGTGTTAAACATAAGAAGCTAAGGAAAACATCAGATACATGCCCATGGAATTTAATTCTATGAATTCGACATGGGATTCCTCATGATTTTACGACCTTGATAATCCCTATAATAATGGTAAGAAACCCAGATGCACTAGTGGTCTAGCGTCTAGACATGCATGTGATGTCCAACATGACTACTCCCCCAACCGTAAGTTTCCACCCTGACTGGACCCCTTGGAATTTCCGGATAGAAGCGGTATAATTAACCGGAATCCATGAACACATGGAACTGGGAAGAGTTTCATGAACAACGTATTAGTATATAAATGAGACCTGGACTAGGTAGGAAGTTATGAGGAGAAATCCATGGAAGCAATAACTGACATCCCATAATCTAGTTTCGATCAAGGATAAAAGGTCCCTGAATAACTGACAGATGCCACTTGCATATGGAATGCCGGAATGCAGGTAAAAAAAATGTGTCCTCCACAAACAGATGAGCATGCCACGATGAAAGTGTTAGAAAAAACTGGTGAAACTGATGTGAATTCCTTCTCCTCAATGTGGATGTTAGCATCATTCGATACAAGAGTGGATTAACATGTCACCGGATTCAGATATCTGGCACTGGATCCCACCATCCAAATAGAGGGCCTGGTGTGAAACTCCCCAAAAGTTGGGGCAGTAAAAATGTTGGACATCCCGGTCTGTGATATTGTCAACATGGATCCTTCTTACCATCCATGTGATACAGGATTACCCTGGGGGGCTAGACTTCGATTTCATTATCTCATCACTAATGGATTAATCTCCTTGCTTGTCAAGGAAGCAAGTTTCTACACTAGGAACTCGATCGTCACCTTCCCACCATTGCAAGGGTAGGGACAACACCAACACAAGAATCCCATGTGGCTCAACTGCTACTGCAAAGGCTCCTACATCGACAGATGTTGGGCGTCCATGCCCTATCTCCCCATCTGAATTTTTAAAATGAAGGGTTATAATCATCCTCGTACGCCGATATGAGGAGGATGAGATTATCCCCACTTGGAATAAGACCCGCCAGGATTTAAAGGCATCTACGCCTCGTCGCCACTACCAACCCCAAGGGCCGCGCAGGGAGCCACTACTCCCCACCCTAACATACAATCGTTTCTGGAGCCTCTCCCTGGAATGCCTTGACGACTCCCTCTCCAACGCCGACAAGGTAGGGGATGTATGGGCTAGCACAGCTGGGATCCTATCCTAGGGACCGTCAAGGAGCGACCCCACTCGGTCGCGCTAGTGCCACCACCTAGTCCCATAGGCAGAAAAGAAGGTGAGCTATGTACCTACCCCACCAGCCCCGGTCCGGCTGACCCGACGGTAGCGTTGGGCACATTTTGAAGAGGACACCCACCAATGGGCATCGACGTCAGCAACAAATAGGGTTCAGGCCACTTATGACTTGTATCGTAAACCTCCAGTGCACACTGAGTAGGGAAAATTATATACCTAGCCCAGATCGAGGTCCAAATTGCCCAATGGGCTGGCTGGGTTAACTCTCCCAGCCAGCGGCATAGGAAGCACCCGTCGTGGACCGACCCACGGTAGTGACACCCAGTATGGAGATCCTCCCCATACCGCCACTATGGAGAACACTAGTACTCCCCACTTCTTAGTTCCGCATGGAGGTCTGTCTCATTCTACCATCAATCCGAACGTGGGTCCTCCCCACGGCGGTGACACTCTTTAAAGAAGCCTATCCGTGCTCATTACATTGGGTATGATGTCATTCCTCCTACCACGGATTGTCGATATAGAGATGTTACACATCTAGTCAATTATTAGTATGGGGGGCTTCCCCATGACCTTACAAAATCTGGAGATTTTCCACCTCATCGTAGCAATCAGAGGAGTGATGGTCAACTTTGCTTCGCCAGAACCCATCACAGAGGTCCTACCTGTAACAACCCGATATTTTATGATAAGTATTAATTTTAATTTATTTGATGTCATGTGTTTTATGCTACAACAAGATTATCTTATGCTATATGCCACACTGTATTAGCTTGAGGTATACGCAACACTATTCTCAGATTTTGTTACACACAATTTCAAGTTCGTTTTATAATAGTCATTCTACGCAACATTGAGTGTATATACATACATACATACATACATATATATATATATATATATATATATATATTCAATTTATAAATGAAATATGGTTGGATTATTTTATAAAAAACAACAAAGAAGACTTTCACAACACGCAACTCTGACTTGTCTTACATTACACGCAATCGCGACCCTCCTCGATAGCGTGTGTTGTACGCAATACTAGGTTTTACTAAACAACGATATATTATTATAATATTTTTATAAACTAGCCGTTAAGAATAGTATTAAATAAATTTTGTATTTTATAAAATTATTATTCATCTTACACATTTTCTAGAACATGGTATGAGAACAAAATAAAATTTTCGGGTAAAATAAGTATTTTTAAAAAAATGCAGTTTTGCCGCCTCTTGATGGCGCACCCACTTTAAATCAAGTTTTAGACATGTTTATAAGTTAAATTTAACAAAATAAAATTATTCTTTGGAATCAGGATATAAAATTTTACCTTGGATAAATTTTTTATATTATTCTGATAACTTTCATATTTTAATGAATAGTAAAAACACGCTATATTTTAATTAAAAAGAAATTTTTTCATCGTAATAACTTATGTGGTTAAATTATAATATTGAATGGTTTTAAAGTATAAATAGAATATATTTTTACCATTTAATATAATTTATGTCATTAGCATTGATTTTACATTGAATTCATAGGTTAAATAAATTCAATCTTTTGCAATGTGTTAAACAAAAACCCGTTTTCTTTCGACAACAGGATTAATTTTAATTTAATTTCTGAAACTTCTATGTATTGAATTTGGAAAAATGGATTCCATATTTGGAATCAGTGGGTCCAAATTATATTAATAGACTACTTTTTATTTTTGGGATTTATGAATAGTAACAACGGTAAATTTTATTTACCATAGTTAAAGGTAAATCGAGAAATTAAGGGTAAATATAAGATTATAAAATTACCCTAACACCTGCCAAAATCCTATTGGATGACTAAAAGCCGACCCATATCACCTAAGGGTCAGATTAGATTAATTTAATGGACTTTGTTCCATGAAAATAATTTAATTATTATTAAAACCAAAGAATGTGACAACGTGTCACTTTCTTAAATATTATAAGTATAATAATTTTATTTTAGTGATAAACTTAATGAAACATCGAAAATGAATAGTCTACAGAAAGATAATAAAACTATCTATAACATATAAATTTATTTATAATTTTTAGGGATTAAATAATTATCATTAATTATGACACAATAGTGATGTTGAAATTATTTTTTAATTAAAATATCAAATAAATGGTTTTAAAAATATTAAAATAAATATTATATGAACTATTTAATGTGCTCCAATAATTTTCTAGATACATATGACATTTTATGAATCTATTGAAGATTTTATTTCGAACATATCTTCTATATATATTTTATTTAAATTCAAATAAATGAATAGTTTCAAAAATGAAACTATTGTTATTTTATAAAAATAACATATTATTAAATTTTTTAAAAATCACAAAAATATTTAAAAATTATAAATTGAAATTTATATAGTCTAAAATTTCATAAAGTATCCAATAATGGAAAATTAACAACACATAAGTGAATATTTATAACCATTTAAAATTTAGAATTTTATTACCACAAATAAACTTAAATAGATTAAATAAGGATAAATCAAAATGATAAGGTTTAAAATAAGATCAAAACATGTATAAATTTTATTGGTTGATGATATTACAACCTTATCTCATCTAATATTCAAATGTAGTCATTTTTGGAGATTTTTATGTGGTTTATAAATTTATATTAAACTAATATTTTTGAGGATTACAGTGGTGCCCCTCTCCTCCCTTATAAAAGGGCACCTCCTCCCTCTCTTCCTCACACCACTTTGTGCCTTAAAGCTCGGCCAGACCCTAAAAAATTTTCCGTTTCAATTCCCTAGAAACATCCTAGAGGTCCTGGTATTCTTCAAAGACCAATTTTAGTGCCCTCAGAGGATGTCTCAAAGAGGCGCTTCAAAGAAGAGGTTATGTCTATACCGATTCTTTCAACTTTATTTCTTCTTCCACTTATTCTTCTTTAGTTTTTTCATTATGAAGTAATAACATCAGTATCACTCATATAATGACATTTTATTATAAGTATGAAACAACCCTATTTCACCATCTATCCATCCTATAGAAAACGAAATCACCGCGCGTGCGTACGTACAGAATACTGTCTCCACGCCGTGGTGTAATCTATTTTTCCAAAACCACCTTACTTGGATGGGTATAATGGTGTAAATAATAACTATAAATAGTTATTATAACATCATACTGATTCTGATATATTGTATCATCCTATCCAATTCTATTCTATAATTATGGGAACGATATCATCGCTCGTGCGTACGTATGGACTACCGTCTCCACGACATGATGAGATTCATTATCCATGTTAACCATACATGAATGATCATAATGTTTATATAATGAATAATAATAAAATATATGAATTAATAATGCTACTATATTTATGTATATATATGTATGTCATCTATTTAGTTTCATTCAATTCAATAAGGAAACGAAAACAACGTTCATGCGTACGTACGGCCTACCGTCTCCATGAACGATGTATTTCATTCCTTTTATCAATCTATAATGAATATGTATATGATGAATATATATTATATATAAATCATGTTTTACATTCTGGAATTATGTTAATTAGGATATAAGTAATAATATCAAGAACGACAAGTCGAAACACATACGATAAATGAAATGATTTTACCCAAAACACTACTTTAACATGGAATTTACAAAAGAACGGGTAATATAAAGTCATAAATAAAACATATATGATATCATAAAAATGAATATGACTATGTAATAAGTCAATGAAATTATTTAAATCATTATATAGGAGGTTTAGATCCATACAAAGCATATCAGACCTATGGTAAGGTATAATTATTCTAATCTCATTCTTATCCGAGATTGTTTATTTGTAAGTATTTACTGGGGTTATGATTATTATCCATGTCCATCAGTTCTAAAAATGTTTTCAATTTTTTTTACTTTTCTTCCATGTATTTTTAAAGTCATTTTTACCCTTTTCTACTTTTACCGCATCGTATGGAAGTAATCATTCTTTTGTTTACCATATGAGGTACTTTTTGACTTTTACCACAAAAGAATGAGAAAAATGTTATTTTTAACTTATACGGCATGAACGGATTTTTACGGTTTCATAATGCCTCATCTTGATGAAGCTTACTCAACAAGATTTTATGACTATTTTCAACAAAATACTATTCATTCACAATTCCATGGAATTTTTTGAAAAGAAAATGATTTTGAAGAAGAAAGGATATTTTCCTCTAGAATTCATTTCAAGTGTTTTATCAAAACCATTTTCCATCTAAGATGAAATTATTTTCATATGTGTATTTTCAAGTATAATGTCTCTATTATTTACATGGTTTCACTTTTGTTATGATGAAATGATATCCATTTTTTTATATGGATTATGTTATGATGGGATGATGTTTATGAAACCCATTTTTATTCATTGGGTTATGATGAATGATTTATGTTTATGTTGTGGCACAAGTAAGAATGATTTCATTATGAGATGGATGGGACATATATCTCCCTCCAATTAATTTGGTAAAGGTTTATATCTCATGAGATAGACATGGATGGAACGGTAAGTTAATCCGGTTCAATGTTACAGGACTGAAATGAGGAGTGAAATTGATTCAGAAAGGGACTTTGTCCACTAAGATGGTCTTGGAAGCAATGCCTTGGCTACTTTGTAAATCATGACATGTGTTGAATGGTTTCCATAATTACATGTTTTACTCCCATGCTATTTTATCATGCTTAATGTTTCATTATGATCTATTCCTTACGTACTTCCATGTTTTATGTCATTGCTCAAGCTTTTGTTGTTTAATCATTATGTTCATGTTTTTAAGCTCAAGTGTATATGATTTGTTTTATTTTATCCATACTTACCCTTACTGAGCATTTAAGATCACCCTTTATATGTTTTCTATTCCCCAGGATATAAAGAAAGGTTTTAGGTAAGGAAAAAAAGGGGACGATCGTTATGGGAGTTGTTGAAGATATTTCAACATGATTAGAAGTTTATATTCCGAGTTTCCAAAGACACTAAACTATTACGATCCTTGTGTGTTTGTTTTTGTTATGTATTAAGTATTCCACAAAAGTAATGTAATGTCCATGTACGTCAAGCTTCGGGTCTCTACAGTTGGTATCAGAGGAAAGGTTTAGTCAACCTTTGGAAACTAGGATGCGAAATCGTCAGGGAGAACCCTTGAGATATTTCTAAGGTATGTCTAGGGATGTTTCTAAGGATAAGTATACATATAGGATATAGTCCTAGAACTATGGTAATGATCTTAGAATTTAACCCAAGATGTTAGATATTGAGGGTACTCCCCCTTTACTATGTTGTTTTCCCTAGCATGATTTTTACCTCTCATACTATTCTTTTTGGTTTTTAGAAAATGGCTGGAAATAGGAAGATTCACGATAATGGAGGATATGACGGACAATGGAATGATATTATTCATGAGAAAACAAATGAAACGCGATTTGGAAGTCCAAACATCATTATTATACGTAATCAGAAATCCCATAATATGATCAATAATCTCAACTTTGGTAAGTTTCCCAACTCAGATAATAAGATAAAGATGGAGTTTCATGATGATCATAGAGGAAAGAAAGTTCAATTTCCCTCATGTAAATCATGTCGGAAGAGGCATCGGGGAGACTGTTTCAAAGGAACTAGAAGATGATTTGGGTGTGGAAAAGAAGGATACAAAGATAGTAAGTGCAAAGGAAAAGGTTCAGTTAACACCATGGACAAGGATAATGGTATTGCTACGACATCAACAATGATTAGATGTTTCAAATGTGGAATGTATGGGAATTATGCAAACCAATGCCCTAAGGGAAAATCTCATGAAGAGAATCAGCATGGTCATATGAGTAGTATTTATGTGGATGATGATGAAGAGACTACAAATGAAATATGAGATGAAAGAAATGATGAAGCCCAGCTAGTGGTTTAAGAAGTTAGTGGAATGATTGTATGTTTATCAAGAATAATGTATGGTACTATGGAATAAAGAAAAAATCTAAGGATTGTTAAACTATTGTTTTTCCTAAAGTATTTGAAAGTATATGTTGAATAGTACCGGTAACCATAAAAGGTTACTCAAAAAAATTTGGAAGGTAGATGATATGTGCATAATGAAGGGATAAGAAGATAATGAGATGTTTGATTGTATTCATGAGCTCATGGATGATAAAAGGACAAAGTGATCTCATGATTTGAGTATATAGATTTTATTTGGTATTTTTGTATGTGGAAAGAGTTAACTTTTGACAGAATTCATGTTTTTGCTAAGGTTCTATTGTAATTCATGTTTCAATAGAACACATGATTAAGGTATTCACATGATTGGAATGTGATCAACAAGATATATCAGGGACAAATTAAGGAATTCACTTGCTCGGTAAATGACATTTCAAGTAATTGTTTTCTTTATACTATAAGCTTAGACAGAAGTATTTTGGATAACCCTAAATATTTGAAATGTATTATAATGGATATAATTTATTATTGTTTAAGGATATAACTTTTTTCGATATTATTGATGGGATGTTATAGTAATGCAGTTTTAGAAAAAGGTCAACCTGGAGGATGGGCGACAACCCATCGTGTCGGACAAGGCTATGGGAATCGAACCCACAACCGAAGTGCAATTGGCCTTTATCGCCTACCACTGGACTACAGTAAGTCCCTGGTTAGTAGAAACTAGTTTTATTTTATTAAGCGGTATGATATATGAAGTATAAGTTCATTTTTGGAATCATATATGATTAACCTCACCATAGATGGGCTTATGTATATTTGATAACATTTTCTAACATTTTGTTTGAAACAGATGGATTGACCCATCATTCTATCACATGATCTGTTTTCACTTCACGAATAACAAATTCAACTTCATTTGTTTAAGAGATGAAGTGGAAATTGTTCAAAGAACGAACAACAATGAGAATGTACCAAAATCAAGCAAGTATTTCTTCTAATTCAAAATTTTCAACTTTAGGGAAATGATATTGAAAACCAAAAATGTTGTCCTAGTGCTCTTATATCTGATGAATCAGATTGTACCTTAGATCATCACAAATATATGGCTTTGTGATTGTTGGCTTTTTCATAGCCATGTTCTCTACCACTCTCCATCAGAACAAGATCGTTATATTTTTCCTCCATATCCATATTTTCACCTATGTTCTCTTATGAGGAAACCCAGTGATTAGTTAATTTGGGTAACCATTACATTTCATACTTTAGTTTTTAAAATTAATTTTTGGTATTTCATTTTACGATGTGTGTTGCAATTAAATAAACTCTCAAGTAGAAAACCATGTATAACCCCGGCGAATTTCGAGGGAGAAATTCATTTTAAGGGGGGTAGAATGTAACAACCCAATATTTTATGATAAGTATTATTTTTAATTTATTTTATGTCATGTGTTTTATGATACAACAAGATTATATTGTGCTATACACCACACGGTATTAGCTTGAGGTATACGCAACACTATTCTTAGATTGTGTTACACACAATTTCAAGTTCGTTTTATAATAGTCATTCTACGAAACATTGAGTGTATATACATATAGATAGATATATATATATATATATATATATATATATATATTCAATGTATAAAAGAAATATGGTTGGATTATTTTATAAAAAACAACAAATAAGTCTTGCACTACATGCAACCCTGACTTGGATTGCATTACACGCAATCACGACCTTCCTCGACAGCGTGTGTTGTACGCAATATCGGGTTTTACTAAACAACCATATATTTTTATAATATTATTATGAACTAGCCGTTATTAATAGTATTAACTAAATTTTAAATTTTATAACATTATTATTAATCTTACACATTTTCTAGAACATGGTATGAGAACAAAATAAATTTTTCGGGTAAAATAAGTATTTTTAAAAAAATGCAGTTTTGCCGCCTTTTGATGGTGCACCCACTTAAAATATAGTTTCTGACATGTTTATAAGATAAATTTTACAAAATAAAATTATTATTTGGAATCAGGATATAAAATTTTACCTTGGATAAATTTTTTATATTATTCTGATAACTTTCATATTTTAATGAATAGTAAAAACACAGTATATTTTAATTAAAAACAACTTTTTTCATCGTAATAACTTATCTGATTAAATTATAATATTTAACGGTTTTAAAGTATAAATAGAATATATTTTTACCATTTAATAAAATTTATGTCATTATCATTGATTTTACATTGAATTCATAGGTTAAATAAATTCAATCTTTTGCAATGTTTTAAACAAAAACCCGTTTTCTTTCAACAATGGGATTAATTTTAATTTAATTTCTGCAACTTCTGTGTATTGAATTTGGAAAAATGGATTCCAAATTTGGAATCAATGGTTCCAAATTATATTAATAGACTACTTTTTATTTTTGGGCTTTATGAATAGTAACAACGGTAAATTTTATTTACCATAGTTAAAGGTAAATCGGGTAATTAAGGGAAATTATAAGATTATAAAATTATCCTAACACCTGTCAAAATCCTATTGGATGACTAAAAGTAGACCCATATCACCTAAGGGTCGGAATATATTCATTTAATGGACTTTTGTCGATGAAAATAATTTAATTATTATTAAAACCAAAGAAAGTGACAATGTGTCACTTTCTTAATTCTTATAAGTATAATAATTTTAATTTAGTGATAAACTTAATGAAACTTATAAAATTAATTGTATCCAGAAATCTAGTAAAATTATCTAAAACATATAAATTTATTTAGAATTTTTAGGGATTAAATAATTATCATTAATTATGACACAATAGTGATGTTGAAATTATTTTGTTAATTAAAATATAAAATAAATGGTTTTAAAAATATTAAAATAAATATTATATGAACTACTTAATATGATCCACTAATTTTATAGATACATATGACATGTTATAAATCTATTAAAGCTTTTATTTCGAACATATCTTCTGTATATATTTTATTTAAATTCAAATAATTGAATAGTGTCAAAATTGACACTATTGTTATTTTATAAAAATAACATATTATTAACTTGTTTAAAAATCACAAAAATATATAAAAATTATAAATTTAAATTTATATAGTCTAAAATGTCATAAAGTATCAAATAATGGAAAATTAACAACAAATAAGGGATTATTTATAACCATTTAAATGTTAGAAGTTTATTACCACAAATAAACTTAAATAGATTAAATAAGGATAAATCAAAATGATAAAGTTTAAAATAAGATCAAAAAATATCTAAATTTTATTTCTTGATGATATTACAACCTTATCTCATCTAATATTCAAATTGAGCCATTTTTGGAGGTTTTTATGTGGGGTTTAAATTTATATTAAACTGATATTTTTGAGGATTCCAAAGGTTCCCCTCTCATCCCTTATAAAAGGGCACCTCCTCCCTCTCTTCCTCACACCACTTTGAGCCTTAAATCTCGGCCAAAACATGCCAAATTCTCTTTTTCACTTCCCTAGAAACATCCTAGAGGTCCTGGTCTTCTTCAAAGACCAATTTTAGTGCCCTAAGAGGAGGTCTCAAAGAGGCGCTTCAAAGAAGAGGTAATGTCTGTTACCGATTATTTCAACTTTATTTCTTCTTCCACTTCTTCTTCTTTAGTTGTTTCATTATTAATTAATAACATCAGTATCAATAAAATACTGATATGTTATTATAAGTATGAAACAACTCTATTTCACCATCTATCCATCCTACGGAAAACAGAATCACCACTTGTGTGTACGTACGGAATACCGTCTCCACACCGTGGTGTAATCTGTTTTTCCAACACCACCTTACTTGGATGGGTATAATGGTGTAAAGAATAACTATACATAGTTATTATAATATCATACTGATTATCATATATCATATCATCCTTTCCAATTAAATTCTATAATTATGGGAACAATATCATCGCTCGTGCGTACGTACGGACTACCGTATCCACGACGCGATGAGATTCATTCTCCATGTTAACCATACATGAATGATCATAAAGTTTATATAATGAATAATAATGAAATATATCAAATAATAATGCTAATGGATTTATGTATATATATATGTATTTCATCTATTTAGTTTCATTCAATTCAATAAGGAAACGAAAACAGCGTTCATGCGTAGGTACGGCCTACCGTCTCCATGAACGGTGTATTTCATTCCTTTTATCAATCTATAATATATATGTATATTATGAATATATATTATATATAAATCATGTTTTACATTCTGGAATTATGTAAATCAGGATATAAGTAATAATATCAAGAAGGACATGTCGAAACACGTACGATAAATGAAATGATTTTACCCAAAACACTAGTTTAACATGAAATTTACAAAAGAACGGGTAATATAAAGTCATAAATGAAAAATATATGATATCATAGCAATGAATATGATTATGTAATAAGTCAATGACATTATTTAAATCATTATAAAGGAGGATCAGATCCATACGAAGCATATCAGACCTAAGGTAAGGGATAATTATTCCAATCTCATTCTTATCCGAGATTTTTTATTTGTAAGTATTTACTAGGGTTATGATTATTATCCATGTCCATATGTTTTCAAAATGTTTTCATAAAATTTTTACTTTTTTCCATGTATGTCTAAAGTCATTTTTTCCCTTTTCTACTTTTACCGCATCGTATGGAAGTAATCTTTCTTTTGTTTACCATTTGAGGTATTTTTTGACTTTTCCGACAAAAGTACGAGAAAAATGTTATTTTTAACTTATACGGCGTGAATGGATTTTTACCTTTTCATAACACCTCATTTTAATGAAGCTTATCCAACTAGATTTTATGACTATTTTCAACAAAATATTTTTCATTTAAAATTCCATGGAATTTTGTGAAAAGAAAAATGATTTTGAAGAAGAAAGGATATTTTCCTCAAGAATTCATTTCAAGTGTTTTATCGAAACCATTTTCCATATAAGTTGAAATTATTTTCATATGTGTATGTTTCAAGTATAATGTCTCTATGATTTACATGGTTTCACTTTTCATATGATGAAATGATATCCATTTTTTATATGGATTATGTTATGATGGGATGATGTTTATGAAACCCATTTTTATTCTTTGTGTTATGATGAATGATTTATGTTTATGTTGTGGCACAAGTAGGAATGATTTCATTATGAGATGGGTGGGACCTATATCCCCCTCCAATGCATTGGGTAAAGATTTATATCTCATGAGATAGACATGGCTGGAACATTAAGTTAATCTGGTTCAGTGTTACAGGACTGAAACGAGGAGTGAACTCGATTCAGAAAGGGACTTTGTCCACTAAGATGGTCTTGGCAGCAATGCCTTGGCTACTATGGAAACCATGACATGTGCTGAATGGTTTCCACAATTACATGTTTTACTCCCATGCTATTTTATCATTCTTAATGTTTCTTTATGATCTATGCCTTACGTACTTCCATGTTTTATGTCGTTGCTGAATCTTTTGATGTTTAAACATTATGTTCATGTTTCTAAGCTCAAATGTATATGATTTGTTTTATTTTATCTATGCTTACCCTTACTGAGCATTTGGGCTCACCATTTATATGTTTTCTTTTCCCCAGGATATAAAGAAAGGTTTTAGGTAAGGAAACAAAAAGGGGAAGATCATTATGAGAGTTGTTGAAGATATTTCAACATGATTAGAAGTTTATATTCCGAGTTTCCAAAGACACTATACTATTACGATCCTTGTGTGTCTGTTTTTGTTATGTATTAAGTATTCCAAAAAAGTAATGTAATGTCCATGTACGTCAAGCTTCGGGTCTCTACACTACCTGTGTTAGGCATGACCAGTACAAGGACCCTCCACACACTGATGCTACTAGGAGAAGCTAGTATGGAGGCCCTACCCATGCACCTATCAGCATCATCATAGGTCCTACCTGCTCTAGCATTTCCCATTGAGCCCCCCTCCACACATCAGATGGTGGAAATGGTGGACCTCCCCGTGTTCCCTTTGATATATGTCTAGGTGATCCTCGCACCCCAGCTCTCTCAAGAAGAAGTCCACCCCACCCTAGCATGAGTATTGCTGAAGGGCATCCTCATGCAAGAAATATACATTGCCTAGAAAAACCATCTTGGGGAAGGAGGGAGGGTCATTGATGCCATTAAAATATCATAGAGAAGATACAGACTGAGATCAAACCAGTTTTCTTCACATATTCAGAGGCAGAATACTATTCAGCAATGGACCCCGTGCCCAGATCCTTCTTTTTGAGGTCCGATATAGGAACAAGGCGCATTATCCTCATACTTCTAGAATGTATGGTCCATCATATTCCCACCTCCCTCTGTAGGTATATCCATGAGGATGAAGATTTGGAATCTACATAGGTTTCGGTCATGAAATCATCATCATCACCACCAAAAGCACTCTCTACCACTACTTTATATCATATAGAGCTATTCTAGGGGTCAATGGTGGGAATTAAGTAACATAACACATTTATAGAAGCCGTCGTCCATGCATCGTAAACTGCAGTCGTCTAGCCATCTTATCGTGATATGGTGGCCAAGTCACTACACTCTTCAGAGGATATCCCAAGATGTAGCTGCTTGTAGGATCGCTCACCGCAGTCTCCACTAGCCGGCCTACCATCTCAGCGGTATGCATCAGTACCACTACCAGTTCCCCAGCCACATCCAGTAGATGAGTGGGGCAATGATGGGACAAACACAAAATTTGGACCATGGAGCTTGTAGGATATCCTCACAGTAGACCATTTCCTCGAGATGTTATGGCTAGTTGCAATACCATGTTTTTGGGGGACCAGAAACCCTTACCTAATAGGAGGTTGGATGCATTATCTAGACCCTTTGGGGGGCTCATTTCTGCCTTCGCAATCGATGATTGTCCTACCCCAAGAGTCAGGAACATTTCAAACATATCGGCTAATAATGCGGTTTGGTTGATTTTCCCACACTCCCCGTGGCCCAGCACCCGGATTCACTATGCCGCTAGAAGGCCCTCCAACAACGATGAGTCCAGAGCATTAAAGTGCTCCTAAATATTATCAAGGAGTCCTCTCCCCATGTTCAAATTCGTCTTTTGGGGTACTATTTGGCCCTCTATTTCTGTTCCTTCTGGAGCCAGGCTGATTTTCCAGGCAACATAGATGATATGCCTCCAGGTAGGGTCACTATTAACAAGGCTGAAATATCATAGGGAGAGAATGAGCTGGATCACCTTGATGGGGACATACCCCCTGAGGGAGTGTTGCAACATTTGGATCCAATGGGGAATGTCAATCTCCATTAGATAAATCTATTAGATCTTCCCATTCCAACCGAGGCACTAGTCCTCATCCATAATCTCAACAAGGGAAAGGAACTCCTTGGAGCAATCAAACACTCCAACCTGCCTGGATCAGTGTAGAAGGTGAATGATGACCCTAGAAAATACACATTCTGTTAGAAACTGACCGACCAAATGAAGGTGGTCGATAACCTCCTTGCTAAACTTGTTGCGGAGCGATGGCCAAACTACATTGATCCTCGTCCAAGAGAGTTGGATCTGGAACAATATCCCCTTGGAGAACTGAACCTAGGTGACCCTAACAATCCTACCCATGTAGACAGGGTTGAGGCTAGAACATACGGAAAAAGGGTGCGATATGTGTGGCCAAATCCCCATGAACAACATGTCAATCCTCAGGACCCAGCTCAAATTCCCGTAACTGCTCCACAGGTCCTTCCACCAGCCGCTCCATGAGCCGCTGGGCATTTTTATCGTGTTGAAGAACCTGACAATGCGCTGTTGGTCATGGATCCCAATCTTTATTGGAATCCTCATACAGATGATCCAATGGAAGCTCTCATAGCCAACCTCGAAGCATAAAAGACTCGATAGGTGGCAATCCCACCCGATAGAAAACCTTATCCGACATGGGTGGGTGATATGAAAGTACCCCAGGTTCGTGAATCCAACCTTTTCCCTTTTCAATGGGACATAAGACCCACCACAGCACATTACCCCCTATATCTCATGGTGTGGCCCCATGTAGGGAAATATAGCACAGTAGGGATCCGCCTAACTCTAGTGTTTCATATAGTCATTTGAAGGGTCATCGTTCTTATGGTATATCCAACAACCCAATGGGTCAGTCGCTAGCTGGGAGAACCTCTGTATGCAATTTCTCTAACAGTTTAGTTCCACCACTCGGAGGACGAGTCATGAGGAACTCTTCAAGTGCATGAATAGGACTGATGAGCGCGTTGCTGACTTTGTCTCCAGGTGTAAAGGACTCACATATCCCCTTAACATGACGCTAACTCAAGAGATATTGTTGATGATGTGCGTAGAGAATGTCAATACAAAACTGTTCCCCTCTCTGTTCACCCAGAACTACCCTGGGGGATTCCTATACTTCTCTAATAAATCCTACTGCCTAAACGAAGCCTTACAGAAAGCTAAGTAGGCACGTCTGTTGCCTCCTTCAATCCCGGTGAGAAGGGATTGCACCATAGATTCTCAAATAAAATACCCTAGGAAACTATATTTATAACCAATGGAGCCGCCTCCATAGCCCCGTAGAGGTCCTCTACCTCAGGCGCAGCCACCAGCCAAATAGTGCCCACCTCAGAATCGGTAGGTGCCCCCATGCAAGGGCCCCCTCTTCAGATAGGAGGAACTAGACCTACTCGTTCAACGAGGCCCAGGTTCCCGGTTACTTCTGTAGTTCCTTGGAGCTGGGGAATTAATTCTTTCCTAATAAAGGAGGCCAAAAGAGGAAAACCACAATGATCGCCCTAATTACTGACCGTACCACCGGATCTTGGGGAACAACCTCAAACAGTGTTATGTTTCTAAGGACTAGCATCAAGTCTAGGTGGATAACATCGTAGTCTGGTTAGGCCTAGCTCCAGCATATGTGGCATGTGACTTCGTGAGGAAAGACAACAGCTGACACAACGATGATGAGGGGCATCAGGTTTCTTTGCATGGGTCCCAAAATTATGGTAACTAGTTGGATCGTAATGTTTTCACCAATTCCCATGGCATTATCCATGCACGCCTGAATCGGCCAGAGCCTATAGAAGCTGAAGCTACTACTTCTCCACCATCTTCTCAGTAGTCCCATTCTTAGAAGTGAAAAAACCCGCGACATAAAGTATAGCAAAGTCCTCTTCCAATGCCATCATAATCCCATACTCTCAGCGACTTCATGCCCCCAAAGATAGATATCCCTCCCAGAATCCATCCAGTAGTGGATGACTCTTCGAGTGATGATCAAGGGTACACCTCAGATAATTACGTAGAGCTGGTACATCCCTACTTGAGTCCATACGATGTGGAGCGCCTAGAGTATCCTCCCAACGTCGCCAGCTATCGTCAATGTCAACGAAGCAGCAGAAATGTGGGCTATCGGAGTGCCTCTATCAGTACTTCCATTCATGCTGTCCACACAACCGAAACCAGGTAGCCGGACCAGCACAAAGCTCAGCATACACAGCCTACTCATCAGGTGACATCAGGACCACCTTCACCGCCATTTGTATTATTGGATTATGCAGATCCACCTCGAATGCGCTATGACTCGCCACACTTTGCTTCATGCCAGTCTCAGTTGTCTATCCCTCATTTGGTATCCAATCTGCATTCTTCGACTATTGAGCATCAGGATTTTCATCGCACCTGTTAGCAGTCGCCCTAGCCATTAGGACCACCAAAAATCGAATAATAAAGCGACCACTTGTAAGCATAAGTTCACACCTAGCATGGAAGTATGATGTTCTATAACATCTTGGTAGACTTCTATAATATCTCTCCATCTTGGAGGCCCTTCGCTTATCATCTGATATGTGTGAGGCCCTTGTTGAGGCTTTATGAATCCCCCACTAGTTTCAGATAGAGATTACAGCCGCATAAGCCTCTCATGCTGAGGTAGTTGAGAATGATAATTGAAATTCCATCATCACGTTCTCTGGAGAAGAATAAGGCTCTCCCATATAATGGAATATTCTCCCACTACACATCATCGTCCAGTTCAATGGCATGGAGGTTCGTCGCTGTCTTGTAAACACATGCTCTAGAATCAACCTAATATCAACTCAAACACTACAAAAACTAGGATTGTCCTAGGATGATCTAAGTCCCTATGACCTAAGAATCCAAGGTTATGATATGACAGAGAAGACACCTATCGGCATGATCAGTTTGACTACCTAGTTCAATGGTCTAATTGTTAGCATCGAGTTTATTGTTGTCTCTCAGGAAACCGACTATAATGTGTTGATGGGTAGGTCATGGCTCCCCCATCATGCAATGGTTCCTTCATCATATCACCAGTGCCTTAAGTACTTCATTAATGGTCAAGTGTGTGCGATTACAGGTGACATATCCCCCTTTTCCTATTGTGAAGCCTACTATCAGGATGTCGACTACATCAAGAGCAAGGACAAGAAGATTCAGACAAATGAGGTCGAGCATGCTATGGCCGTTACCGACCCGTGGGCAGATCTGGATGACGCATACATCTTTACAGTCCATTGATTGGAGGTTACAACTCCGAACCTAGGACAATGCATCGTTGTTTCTGGAACTAAGGGGAGGAATTTTCCAAGTCTAAGTGACTCTAGATAATTACCTCATACTACTACACAAACTAGGATCAGGTGATCCTTGAGCCACCTACACCTATAAGGTATGAGGATGTCTTCCCATAGAAACAAAAATATGTCATACATGCTTGTTTCATCATGCCAGAATTAACCGACTCAAACCGATGCTCCAATATTTCTTTGATATCATCAAGCGTGGCCCCTTGGGCTAATGACCATATGGGATTAGATGAAAAACCTTCATCACTGTGGTTGTGGGAGCACATGAGTTCCGTGGTGTAGTTTCCACAACGGTTCAGGCTGAGACCAACCCCTAATCGGGAGCTTCCGACTCAGAGGAAGATTCTACCACCGAGTATCACCCCTCCATATGTGAATAAAAAGATTTATAGGTTGTTCCCCCCCTTGGATGAGGGTATATCAGCTATGGTATACGTGCTGATATAGGTGAACCTCGGTACCGAGGCAGACCTGAAACCCACATTCATCAGTGCCTCCATGCCCCTAGAGGAGCAACAACAATACATAGACTTCTTTAAACAACATCATGAAGTATTCACCTGTTGTTATGATGAGATTCCAGAACTAGATCCTCAGGTAGTCGTCTACATCCTCGGTATCCTAGAAAATCATCGTGGGTTCCAAAAGCCTCCCAAAAAGATGCACCCTTCTCACAATGCCATGGTTGAGGTAGAAGTAGATATACTCATTAGATAAAATTTCTCTAAGGAGAGGATGGCCAACATTGTTCCAGTATGGAAGAAGAATGGAAAAATTATGGTCTGCATCGAATTCTAGGATCTCAACCGTCACTGTCTAAAGGATGATTTTCCCCTTCATATGATGGAATTTTTTATCAACACAACTGTTGGGTTCAAAGACCTATCATTCATGGATGGTTACCCTGGGTATAACTAGATCCGAATGGACCCTGAGGTTGAGGATTCTACAGCCTTCCTAGCACCACAAAGGTACTTTCTGTTACCAAGTGACGCCCTTCAGTTTAATGAATGCGGGTATCACCAATTAGTGAGATATGCATCTCATATTCATGCCAATCCTCAACAAATTGGTGGAATGTTACATAGATGACCTGGTGGTCAAATCTTGACAACGTCCGACCAATCTAAAAGGCCTTGAGAAAGTGTTCAGCTTCCTCCATTCATGTCACCTGAAGATGAAACCATTGAAGTATGCCTTCAGGGTCACCTATTGAATGTTTCCTGGTTTTGTTTTTAGATACAAGGGCATTGAGATTGTCTGAAATAAGATAAAGGCCATTAGATAGACGTATCAATTGATCAACATTCGAGAACATCGAGGATTCCAAGGCCACATAACCTACATAAGCCGATTCATCATGAATTTGGTCGGCAAGGGTATGCCCTTTTAAAGGATCATGAAGAAAGGCACCGTCTATGAGTGGGATGAAGAGTTTTAGACTTATTTCAAGGAAATAAAGAAGTATTTTCTCCAGGATATGGTCATAAAGCCAACCATCTCCATAAAGCTACTAGTCCTTTATGTGACCTCCATGGAGTGATCTCTCGGTTCCCTTCTCACCCAAAAGAACAATGAGGGAACAGAGAATATCATCTCCTAACTCATCTGAATGCTCCAAAATATGAAGACTAGATACACACTTATCAAGAAGATCAACCTTGTGCTCATATACATAGTAAAAAATGTGCGACATTACTTGAATCACCATGTGGTACATCTAGTGTCCCATGTAGATATGCTAAATTACATCATGAACCGCCCCAAGTTGACAGGTCGTATAGCTTGGTGTGTAGTGATTCTACAACAGTTTTCCATTAGGTTAGTCCCTCATAAGGCTATCAAGGGGAAATCATTACAAGATATCCTTGTAGCTCATCCAGAAATCATGGAAATGTCATTGGACCGTTATTCTCCTGAAGAGGTAATCCTCTTGGTAGACTAATCCATCCCGTGTTAGAAAATGCACTAAGATGGTGATTATAGGAGCCCCCCCTGAAAAAAGGCTTAATGACCCCATGCTCAATAGAGTAGGCATGGGTATCGTCTTCATTACCCAATACAAGATGTTCTTCCGTACTCATTCCTATTTTTAGAAGGTTTCACCAACAATGAGGTAGGTTATCAGGCTCTCATTATTGGCCTTGAGCTGGCACTCGAGATAGAGGTTCCCCCCATTGCATTTTAAAAGGGACTCTGAACTGGTCATCAAGTAGATCAAAAATGACTATGTCATCATAAATCCAAATCTTGTTCCATTGATGGAATGCACTCTCTAGATAATGGCCCAATTCCCATCTCGACTAGAAGTTAATCATGTCCGTCGATCTTAGAATGGTCGAGATGATGCCCTGGCAGGCCAAGTTACATCACTTGTAGAGACCGAATTGGATAATCTAATCATCCACATGACACACCGAAGAGTCATTCCTCCTATCACTCCAGATAATGATAATAGCCTGCATTTAGGCCACCTTATCACTAACGCCTCCACATTAGGACCCTCAGGTCCCCAGGATGCAGTGATTGAAGTTACTCCCAAATGAAGAACCTACATTGTTGAGTATATCCAGATTGGTAATCTCCTGAACGATTGGGTTTAGCATGAGAGAATTCAACACCACACACTACAGTTTACCCTCCAGGATGGCCCCTATCGTGAGATGATCCTCTACAAGCCCGAGTTTGATGGGGTCATCCTCCATTGCATTCATGGAGCTGAGATTTCCTAATTCATGTAGGAAGTTCATGCCGGTTCCTGCGGGGCTCATTAGACGGGGTCGATGCTATCTCAACAAATCCAAAGAGTGGGGTATTTTTTACCCTCCATGATCAAAAACAATATCGAGATTACCAAAAGGTGCCTTGATTTCCAGATTCATGCTAACTTCTTGCATCGTCTTCCAAAGACTCTCCACTCTACCAAGTACTCGTGGCCATTTGCAGTTTGGAGAATTGATGTCGTGGGACCATATCCACTGGTGACAGCTCGCTAGTGAAAATTCATCCTGACTGCCATAGATTTATTCTACATGTGGGTAGAGTCAGTTCCACTCAAAGAGGTCAGGGCTCATTCCATCATTGACTTTTTCAGCTCTAACATCTCCAACCAGTTTTGAGTCCCTCACATTTTCCTCACCGATAATAGTACAAACATCTGAGAAGCTGAGCTGAAGAAATTGTATGCTATGTACAACATATATTCTAACCATATATCCCTCTATCATGCGCAAGAAAATGGAAAGATCAAGGCATTAATCAAAAACCCCACTAACATTCTGTAGAAAATGGTTGGTCGGAATAAGATGAGTTGGCCGAACATGCTCCCTAATGCCCTCTAGGCTCATCTGATGATGACTCGTAATTTCACCCAGGTGACCCCATATTTCCTAGTTCAATGAAAAGAGGTCATCCTTCCCATCGAGATTCAACTCCCCTACCTACGCACAACTATATATGATCCTAAAGCACTAGATAAAGTAGCCGAAATCTATCTGGCTGATTTGGAAGTAGTCGATGAGAACATGGTTCGTTACCTACACAATATGGAAAGGCATCAGAATAATATAGCTAGAGCATTCAACAATAAATTTAGCCTCCTCAACTTCTTGGATGGATACTTGTTATTGGACCTAACGGAATCAATGATACATTTCAAGAAACCACCCAAGTTGGAACCCAAATGGGAAGGACCTCACATCACTCAAAAGGTCTACTCCAATGGCACACTCTCACAGGTTACCATGGATTGTGAGAGTATAACACCACCCACCAATGTAAATTTCTTCATGAAATACATTGCTTGAGTCCCCATGGTCCTACATGACCTTAAACTATACAGTCCTACACGACCCCAAATTGCATGACGGACCTGCACGACCCTAAAAATCATTAGGGTCCTACATGACCTTAAACTATCCGACCCTACATGACCTTAAACTGTTAAATGCCCCGCATGACATTAGACAATGTGTCGTCATAGAATAAATTAAACTACATCTCATGAACTATGTGTGCAATTATTCCCATCCTCATGGGATACATAGGAATGCTCAGACGCCTCATCCTGAGTCTACCCACTTAATTTCATCTTTGGCTAATCCCCCAGTGTATAGTTCCCTCGGAGGATTCCACATGGTGTCATATAGGCTTCTTTGGCACAACTCAGTTTAGGATTATGATGACTACACCATGTGCTCTCCCCCATTCTTCTAATCCTCCCACGTCCTTACAACATGATGTTTAACGCCATGGCCACTTTTATAACTATGTATGGATTGATTCCCATCCTCATGGGATACATAGAACCACCAAGACATTTCTTCCATAGGCCCATCCTCAAACAATGGGACCTCCCATTGGGATGAAACCCATGGGGGGTTGCAGGCTTATGCCCTTATTCATGTCGAGTTCATCATGACCGTACCATGTTACATGATGTGGATTCTATGTTTTAAACTTAATCAACATCTATCCTTTGTTTTTGTGACCACCCCCATATGTTCCTAATATACAGTGTAGTCATTATTTCTTCCCCTTCGTATCTACAAACATTGGTATACTTCAAGAAGGAGGGTAATTATAACTTTCAGACCATTATTAGATGATGAGAGCCTAGTCCTACTCTTTGTTTCCCACACCGAGCATTGCTCAAATGGGCTTAGTTGCTATGATGAGGCAATGCTCGCATGAGAGGTCATATGGCAATAGTTTTTCGAGGTTCTCAACTAGAAGTCCTTCGACCCCTTTGGCCCCTTGGCCCGAGTTCTTATTTGGGGTTGTGAGGTGTGGTATGGACTCATCTCTTTATTTATTTCAGGCTATTGCGCCGCACCACACAGATCCCCTTGACACATACCTCCCTTCATTTATCATCCATCTCGCGAGCACCATACCTTCCATGCTTTATGAGCCGCTTCATTTAGATTTCCCATCAACTTCCATATCCAAAAGGACCCCCGTATGACATGGATGCTCGACCCAAGGGCTCTACTACCGTTACGGGCTATCATCCTCAATTATTATGAGCTTCAAATTGATACAAGTCCCATGGTGTGAATATGGTCAATAGTCGACACTCAATTGTTCCCCCTGAAATCCGATTACACTAGGGAAGATATTGTGTTGCAAACATTGACAACAGTTGTCCTCTATCATCATTTCCGCTTTGTGGTCTTTGACAGGTGTGGCATATCACCCTCACTGCTAAGTTTCCTGACACAAATGACATTAAACTGACCATCTATGGTCTGATCTCTATTACCATAAACTAAGATCACCATCATTCTCATTGCAAGACTTTAAACAGAAAGATGGATGTGACATTCAATCCGTGGCCTAGACATAGGTCCCTCGACCTTCTCAGGCCCCTGACCCATGTTCTCACATAGGATTGTATGGTGTGGAATGAGATTATGTCCTCATTCACATTGGGTTACTCTCTGGGCCATACACGTGCCTCATTGGGGTATCTTGCCCTTATTTGTGTCCTTGCTGCATGACAATAAATTGAATGTCATCCTTATCTAGAACGACTTGTGGCTTGATTCCCATCCTTATGGGATACGTAGGACCACCAGAATGTCTAGTCTTCGTTTCCATCCCCATACCTTAGAAACATCCCTATAATCATGGACCCTTCTCTTGCATTCATCCAGGAGTGGGGTATACGGTCTGGTATGGACTCACATCCTCACTCCTGTCATGTTTATAACAACCATTCCATATAACTATACCTTCTATGTGGCCTTCACCCACTTTCCCTATACTCATCTCTTTATTTCAGCTTCCCTTAAGTCAGGTACCTTGACTATTTTTGGTGATTCACCTATGTGTCTAGGATTATTCTTGTTTAGAGCCTGGAGTGTCAGATTCTATCGGGACACGCTTTCACCCATTTTTTGGCTTCGTTTCCCCCTTCAATTGGGATTTCATTATCATTCACATCCGAAGGGACCCCCAAATGGCATGAATGCTCAGCCTAAGGGTATGTCTACAATTAGTGGACAATGTCGCCGCGGGTTTCAGACAACAAATTTATAAAAATCATGCGTTGCGAATATGGTCAATGGTCGACACTCATTTTTTGTTCCCATTTCAGGCCACACGATATGGATGATGTGATGTGAACATGGTCAAAAGTTATCTTCCATCTTCAAACCATCCCCATAAAGCATTACATTTTGGTTACATGGTTCAAATTATTTTCCACCTCATCATCCCCAAGTGCAATTTCAACACTCTTGAGAATATCCCTCAGTGCACATTTCCTCGTTAGGAGGACAAAGCCATGGTAAGGCCTCTTTCGGGGCATCACACCGACTTCCCTTCGGTGTGTGTTCTATGTATTTCAAAAAACACCTCCTCCCTAGTTTACCACAACAATTATTACTCACATGGGCTTAGGAATTGGATTGAGGTATGTGCCTACTTGGAAATGTTCTTCTTCACCATGGTCTGAGCTCTAAGACCTTAAACTAAGATCTCGTTATACGTCACCCTCTTGAGAATTATGTATGACTTGATTACCATCCTCATGGGATATGTAGAAACACCCAAACATCTCATCCTTGGGTCGAGCTTGAGTTCCACTAATAATCTCTTCTACTTCATCCAGTAGGCCCCTAATCTTATAGGACCACGTGATGTGGCGTGTGTGGGCTTATGCCTTCGTTCACATCGGGTTTACAATTTCTTCTTCACATACTCCCCTTCATGGAGCTAGTCCCTCCTTTTTCATTCCCCATATTCTCTAAACTTTTCTGGCCCCTAAATTCCCAATGTTTCTTTCTTGGAATTGTGCGCGGTGTGATGTCAACCTCGTCCTCATTCATGTTGGGTACACTTTATCACTCCATGATATTTCCCTTTTGAACCTCATGATTCATTTATATGTCTGAGCCATATGACTTTAAACTATGATTCCAAGTCTCATGTGACTTTAAATTATCAGGATTATACTGCATGACGTTAAAGTTCATGGTTGGTCCCATCACATTATCGTAAACTATGACCTTATCGTCCTGGCCGAACGACGACAAAAGTCACTGCATCACGGTGTCTTACCTAAATGGGACATCATGCTTGGTATCAGTCACACACCATTCCATTTTTCAACGCCTACACATGGCTTAATTCTTGTGGCAATGCCTTTACTTTCTATCCTATGCTCATCACTTCACAAAAAAAACAATAACATACATTCATCCTAAAATAAAAACATGATCTATCAAATGCTGCTTCATTTTGTTAAAGGGCCAGACCTGCATGACCATATTATCTCCAGAACTGGTATCTTATTGTTCCATCCCTATAACTATGTTTGGCTTGATTCTTAGTCTCATGGGATACGTAGTAATGCATGTGCACTTGGACTCGGGCCAAGCCTAACTTTCATTTTCGGTCCCATTACCTAAAAACTCCCCAAGGAACACATGATGATCTGGACTCTAGGTCCTCATTCACATTGAGTTTCATAATTACCTCACCATGTGTCTCCCACATTCCCTACCATCTATGGTCCAATCTATCTGACCATAAACTAAGACCTCCTTGCGTTCTTGCCGCAAGATGTTAAACTACACGACATCTTCTAGATCTATGTACGACTTGATTCCCATCATCCTAGGATACGTAGGAACGCCCAGACGCATTGTCTCTGGGTCCAGCCCTAGGAATCTAAAATCCAGTCCTCTCTCTTTTATCCCCTATACCGGATGTCATTGGGGAACATGGGGTTTGTCGAGTATCTCATGGGCTTTCATTCACATCGAGTTCTGCAACAGTCGGGCCATGTTCCTTCCCTGTCATTTCCCAATCTTCTCTGAGCTCTATGACCTTAAAAAATGATCTCCATATGGGAACTGCATGTCACATTTGGCCAATTATCCACCATATGTAAAGTCCATTAAATCAATCCCTCTTAATTTCCCTTCGTAGAACTATTAAGCTAGACGTATGCAACCTCAGGACCCCTGTCCATGGAGGGGGACTCGACTCCCTCTATATGATACATGTTATTATTGTACTCAAATTCATTGTGGTAGTGCACAGAGAGTGGAATTTTCACAGGGTAATTATCTCATTTCATGTCCAAGCTTTGTGAGCCTATCATCTGGATCCTCATACTCTTCTATGTGTGAAGGGACCCCCTTTAAGGCCTGGTCTAATGCCACACAAGCTTACCTACCATCATGGGCCTACGTCCCTGAGGACCTTAGATGACATTTGTGATAGGTACCGTGTTTCGAACATGGTCAACGGTCGACCATCATTTTTTCCCCATTCAAGGACAATGCAAAACAGATATTGTGTTTTGAACATGGTAAATAGTCATCCCCTATCGTCATGCCACCATAATTTTGGTCCATATCCTGAGAATTATGATTCACATATTTCCACTTCTTTATGTTCATGTGGAATTCCAACATACTCATCTTTACTCCTTCACTCATCGAGGTATGTTATGTAGGCGGGTTAACATCATTGGGGCCCCATTCAACTAGCATCCCATCACCTCTAACATGTGTATTCATGTGCAAGGAAAGTTCCATTAACACTCCTTATTTCCCACATCGAGCATGACTCATGTGGGATTAGTAATTCTGGTAGGATGTGTACCGGTGCAGCTATGCCACACATGCCTTTCGTCATCCTACATGATGTTAAATTGTGCTCTCAAAACTACATATGGCTTGATTCCCATCTTCATGGGATATGTAGGAACACCCATGAACATAGACTCGGGCCCAGTATAACCTTCACTTTTGGTATCTTGACCTAATGAACTTACTACAGGGGTACATGGGGTGGTGCAGACTCCTCATGTACTCGTTCACGTCGGGTTTATAGTTATTGAACCACATATTCCTTTCCTGGGATCTTTCGTTTCGCTCCCTGTCCTCTGGTATGACATAAAACTACACAAGTCTATACGTACTCAACAAATGAGACTAAACTATTATTCTACCCTAAACAAGATTAGGATACCCCATGTTAATCATGGAATGCACCATATACCTTTTTAAAGAGGTCCTTCTCAGATGTTTGTTTGATCCTTGATAAGACAGATACGCCCACCTAATGTGATTCCACCACTGTGGAATGATTTCAAGAGTGTTGTACTCTAGTAGAACAACACATAACTCCACACTCCATGCTTGGAATGCCCTTTATTCGGACCCGTATCCTCATTTACGTCTAAAAGAACCCCATAACAGTATGGATGCTCAGCCTATGGCTCGACGAATGTCATGAGTCAACGTTCTGGAAGACTAATTAGTATCATTTGTGTCAAGCCCCATGTTTCAAACATGATCAATGGTTGGCCTTCATTTTATACCTCCATTTTAGGCTAACACAATAAGGTTACTGTGTTTCGAATGCGGTCAAAAGTTATCCTTCATTGTCACGCCACCAACACAGTGTTCCGAATTTTGGGTATCATGATTAATTCCATTGATCCTGGAGTCATCCTTCTCTTGCACTAGAGCACAATGGGAAGACAGAATGCTGATTGTTCTGAGGTCCTCATTTTCCAAATGGGCCACTCCCTTTCTTCTTAGAAATCCGGATTGGTTGTTCAATCCCCGGATGCATAGAATATGGTTTGAACTCTTATATTCTGGTGGAATTATAATGTGTTCATACCATGTTTCTTGTATCAGGCTCGACCCATGTGAGCCTAGGGACTGATCACCTAACATTCCGTGAATATAAGAAAAATGAAATAAACCAAAAAAGATAACATAACTCTTGAAAACATCTTGAAAAAATTTTCAAAGCATGAAAATGTGTTCAAAAGTTACATGCATTTCCGTACCCATGGATAAACCCCTCCCATTGATGGGTTGACCCTATAAAAAGAGTGTTAAAGCTCCACCACCCTCTAGCTCGTGGAGTCCGGGATCTGTTGCCACTTATTCATTTCCTGCTCCTCCTCGACAATAATGGGACAATGTACGTCAGCCACAACATGAGCCTAATCCTCATCACTCTGGAAAATAGATATCTCCATGGAGTCTTGTTTCATCCACTATTCAGCCTATACCATCTGAGCCTTCAGTCGTGATATAATCTTTGACTACACATTGAGGAGATCAGAGTGTTCCTCTACCCAGACTTACATCCTCTGAATCTCTTTTTCAGCCTCATGGAGTCTCTTAATGTTCACAACTTTTCTCTGATGCTAACCCACAAAAAGGTCGCAGTCATACTCCCGAATCTTCTCTGGTATGAGATCTCAGAAAAGAATGTGAGGATGTTGGGAATCCACTACCTCAACGTGTAGTTCACATAGTCACGAACAAAGACTCTCCATCTGGTATATCCATTGTGCATGAGGGGTGTCATTGAAAAATATCTTAATCTGCTTCCACGACCGGTGGTGAACTATCTTGTTTTCCACTAAATATTAGGTTGTTTTCTCGCATTCCACGGGGTTGGTAGGCTCGTACGCAGGGAACGACCCCCTGAACTCATCTGTAGGGTCTGCATCTTGTGTCTGATCAGGTATGGCGAGACCTGGTTTTTCTGATCAATCTTCATCATCGAATCCCACTTCAATGATCTTAGGCACATCCCTACCAATGATCCCACCAGTGATCGGGAGCACCACAGCTTGGTTGGTCTGGAAATCCACCACCACGACCCCTGAAATTCCCCTAGGAAAAGCACTGCTAGGAATACCAACCATTCTCACCAAGGCATCCCATTCCATTTGAAGAACTCTATATACCAAAAAAATAAAGGATATTAGTTAGCCTAGTCAAGGGGTGTAAGTAATGAGTTTTGTAAAGGAGACTTAAAAAGATCGAATTCTCAATTTTGTTCCTGGGTTTTTTCTATGGGGACACCAAGGCCTGTCCCTATGTATATTTTCAGAAGGTATGAAAACTCCAAAGGAGCCACCTCAGTTATCCAGGGCTTACTAGACGTGGTAATATTCGTAGCCACAGGCATTGATCCCGATGGCCCTGCATCGGCATCCATAGAGGGATGATAATGGGTTCTGGGAAGGAAGCTCTCCTGCACAGTTTAAACATTGGTGAGGGTTACAAAGTATCCTGGAAGTGGATCTCAGGGAAGGGGCTTAGGATTTTACCTCATGGGAATCTGAAAATTATTCAAAATCCATGCCTTTATCGCCGACTTCTCCCTCCTCCAGAGGGTTCCCACTACCGACATCCTCCCCCCATGTGGATTCATCTGATTCTTCTTATAGAGGGAACCGTTCCTACAAATTAGGAGCTGAAAACTGTGGGGGAGCCGTTCGATCCAAAAACACCTTCACCTGGTCTATCATTGGATATAGAGAACCCCGAGAGTTCACAAAGTCCTCCAACTTGGCCAGGCATTGCTCCACCTCTACCTAGGATACTATAAAGCTAGCCTTGACATGGCCAATTCACAGTAAATCCATCCTGAGACGGTTTATGTGTTTCCACATCTTAGATAGGTGTTGGAATTGCTTATTAACTTCCCAAATTTCTCACAACTTTGGGTAGGAATCACTCTACGACATGTGTATAAGGCACAATTTCTTCCCTGAAGCCTGAGTGGATATCTTGCAGAATGATCTTGGAGGCATCCCCTCCAGATAACACTACTCTTCTGGGATGGTCGAGTCCACTTCTACTACTAGATCTACTACCGCAGCCTCCCCCTCAACTAGTGAGAGACTCTCCGACACAGAAGCCCCACCCCCATAGGATATCCTTGATGCATTATGACCACAACCTCGTGTTTTGGGAGGCACACCATCATCGGCCTGAATGATTGGCTGCTTCAACATGTCCCTCATGTAGGCCGCCTCCAACCTTTTGGCATACTCTTTCACCAAACTGAAGATGACTGTGGGAGGATGTAGCTGGTTTTTCATCTTCCGGTCTCCCGTGTAAACATGAGCCACATTTGTCTCATCATGCACGAGTTCTCCTTGGGGCGAATGCCCAAAAAGACACACGGGGTTAGTCACTGAAAGCACCAAAATTTCCTTTCAAATAGATGCAGGGTGTACAGATCAAAGAGGGGATCACTGTCCACTGGTTCCACCAGGACTCCACCTTGAAAGGATAGAAGTTATGACCGATGATCTTACATTTCATGTCCCTTAATAATTAATACACCCATTGGAAACATGAACGTTTGGATGTTTAACTCCTCCACTATCCAGACCCAGTTTAGTACTGACTGGATGGTCGTATTGGCTAGAAATCTTCCAGCCGCATTAAGAAAGGATGGGTGGAGGTTCTATCCCAGAGGAGAGATGGGGTTTAGATATTCATAGACCCCCCATGACGTGTGCTGCTATCCACCCATACCGGAGGTTGAATAGCCCAGATATTATTTGTGGCTTCTTCCTATCGCTGATATGACACAACATATTGTATATCTTGGTGACCATCGAGATTCTGAGGATGACCCACCAACCTGTTTCCCGCTTGGAATACTTGAAAAACATGCTCGGTCGCACAATCATGTTTCTGTCCCTCACCGACCGGATGCAGTTGCAGATGAGCACTGAAATAAATGTAGCCAACCTAACTATCAGTTGCTGCTCAGTACTAATGATAAATCCCCACGTCATTCACTTTCTATCCTACAAGACCCACTAGTACTAGTGTTCATTGACCCACTGAGCCCCCTTTGGGCATGTTCGAGGCCTCACTGGAAACTGCATATCCTCTGGAATGTTCAAGAATTGCTTGAACCACCGTCTGAAGTGGACATCCCTCACAGACTGCTTAACCAATCCTTGAACCAGGTTTATCAATGCCATCGACAGTGGTGGCATATTCTACAGATCCTCCCATGCACCCATAGTGGGGAGTAACTCATCATACATCGCCCCTGCAATTGGGACCCGTGAGATATGATGCGGGTCCAATAAGAAAATATTGATGTCTCCATGGTGCAAATGGAAGGTATTGGTCCTCGATGAACATCTTCTCAGAAACTATGGAATCAACTGCTTTGGTTGATAGATATTGAATTGTGAGGCCTAGGCCACTTCATACAGTCCCACTCTTCTCAGATCTACCCCAAATTCATCACACAATGCACCTATGTAGTAGGCCCATGCACAGTCATCTGTGATGTTGCTGCCTTGGAAAAAATCCCACTCATCGGACCACCCCTTTCCCAGGTTCCTCAGAGCTGTCTTCAAGAAAGTGTGGTACAAAGGATAGGTTGTCTCTGACTACAACTCCTTCTTGTCAATGTTGTTTAGGTAATTGTATATTTAGTCGACATTAACAGCCGTGATGTCCTCCATGACATCGAAATCAGCTGCCCTGAACCACTGGTGATGGCAAGACATTCTTCTGAACCAATACGCTATCTCGTCCCTGCTCACTTTAGGCATGAAGACGTCTTCCCATACTCAATGCTATATAATGGAATACTCTTACATAATTGGTAGTTCTTTTGGATTTTTGAAAGTAGCACCACCATAGAATTATTGTCGGAGTGGCTCCTCATGAAATCCCCTATGCCCGAGTTATCCACTATCTCCTCTCTCCAAGTAGAATTCGCAAGGACCCACCTCGAAGCCTACCTGTGAGCCATTCTATTTTAGTGTTTGGAAGTTTTTTGGTTCTGGTTTGTGAATATCTTTCACGAAGATTAGTTGCAAAGCTCATTCGCGAAGTTTGTTCATGGAGCCCCACCCTGGCCTTCAGATGAATTCTGCGGGGTTCACTTTTGCAATGTCAAAGACTCACTATTCGCCACAATGAAGAAGGCATGATATGAGGAGAGAAATCACAATATACATAGATCTTTGTGGATCGAGAGCGATAAAATCCAAAATCAAGGAGAAGAGAAAGGAAAAAATCTTGGTAAGCACCACTATTTATAGGCGAGGACCCTTAATGATTTGCAGAACATCTAACAATGATGAGATTCGTGGTGCCCTCAGCCAGTCCGTTGCCTCTCTACATCGTTAGCCACCTTCGCGAGTCGTCTTTATGAGGCTTATTCGTCATTGATGAGAGATTTTTTCAATTGACCCCCAAACATTGACCCATGATTTCTCCTCAGATCCCAGTATGTGGGAGGGAATTTGTTGATCCCAAAACTTGGGAAGAATAGAAAAACAGAAAGCATTAGGGGCTTCCTTGCGATGCCTGACCATGGAGCCCCCGTATCCCTACTTCTAGCACAAATCTCCCTATCACGAATCCACTATGGAGCAAGGATGAGGGATGCTACTAGAACCCATTCGACATTCACGAACCCACTGAAGACCAATGAGGTGAGATGCTCTGTGAACCCCTTTGACATTTGTGAACCTGTCAGGGAGAATGTAAGTGGGATTCCCCAAGAAACCAATTGACGTCAGGAACCCACCGCATGGCAAGGTGCCAGGATGCTCCGCGAACAAATTTCAAATTCAAGAACCCACTATGGAGAAAGCTTCATCTTCACTTCGATCAAGCTATTCTTCGCTGCGCCTCTAGCCTATAAATACTCAGCTCCCCTTGAGACCAAAGGACAGATCCTCTGAAAGTTTTCCTTATTAGCTCCCAAATCATGAAGCAATCTCTACTCTGGAAGCCGTGAGATCTTCAAGGTACTTTTTCATCACGAATTGTCTCACCATTACTTGAATTCTCCCCCGCTTCAGTGGGGATTCACTTCGCAAATCCTACACACCTCCATGAAGGAAGGGGATCCCTAAGGGGACTCGATTCTTCACAGATCACTCATGCTTTATGATATACCCGTCATGCACATGTGACCCACATGCTAAGGCTGGTCACTGTGCTTGGAGAATCACATTGCATTGCTATGCTATGCTTTGCAAGGAACATTTTCTTCATGAAGCACTGATCAGAGAATGTCTTTCCACTTCGAGAAGCACCTTCCATATGCACCTATTCCTTACTATTAGGCTAGGCCACTTCACATTGCTATGAACACCCCTTTTCAATGACCCTTCACATTAAGTAGCAACAGAGATTCATGAGGCTTTTGTCTCTGAACCACCATTTCTCCTCAATTCTTTTTCCTGTGTGACCTTTCAGGTTTCCACGAAGTGATTTAAAACTCTCTTGGGCAGTGCTTCCCATTGGGTTGCTTCGCCTCATCCTTCACCACATATGAATGCTAACGACCATTGATTATTCACATAGTCAAACTAACATGGACTCCTATGTGGATCAATCCATAACACCCCTTCACCACGGCATTGTTGATGCCTTCCCATCCTCAAGGGAAGGCGGGTACTAGTTATGTAAGTTCTAGTGGTGTGGAGTAAAACCACATCGTCCGAGCTGCAAGACGTTAAACTAACATGCACCATCATCCTCAGCACATGAAATTAAACCGTGACATCACCCCATGCATTGCACGTAGGGTTCCCCCCACCTTGGACATTTTTCATTCCCATTGGTCTCTATGAGATTGAAAACCATCCTGACATGGAATGCGGAACTCTTTATTTGAACAGCATTTGACTGTGGGGACTGGGAAACCACCATGGTGAAATACACTCTCTTTTTATGTAGGAGGTAGAATACTTTCTCCTATCATCCTTAGTGCCAAGGGCCAGGGAGGGGGGGGGGGATGAGCACTGAAGTCCTCCTTTCTTTTTTCCAAATCCCTCTCATGTTGGGCATTGTCGCTACCTGGGCCTCCACCATGGATTCAGTCCCATCCTCCATAACAGTGGGTTGATAACCACGCGTCATCCACTATTTCATCTTTGGATGGCTAACCACACACAAGACCTTGTTTCCACTTTGGGATGTGAACCATGAGTAAGCCCCTGTTTCCTTTTTGGGCCACTAACCACATGTAAGCCCCCATTCCACTTCTCACAGACACACGTTCTGTGACCTGATTATCAGGATTTTACTGCCTATTGTTTCTCATACTGAGCATGACTCATGTGGGCTTAGAGTAAGAATCGACCATGACATCCTCTCTGGGCAGCCGAGAGTATAATCCCCAAAAATCTTCTTCCTAAACAATATGGACACTAATCCATGCCATTACAAGGAACGTAGAAAGCCTCCACATGTTTCAAGCCCTACACATATCATCTCTAACTATGTTCACGTCGGTTCATCAAAAATCCTCCTCCATAACTACATGGACTTTGATCCTTGCCGAGGTAGGGTACATAGGAAGCCTCCATAAGGTTGAAGCCCAAAACCTATCAGTCCTGACCACCTTCACATCAGTTTCCACTCATCCCAAACTATTTGGAATTTGATTCTTGCCAAGGAAAGGTATGCAAGAAGCCTCCTCGAGGTCCAAGCACAACACTTATCAGTCCATACCATCTTTCTGTCTGTTTACCAAACATTATCTTCCTGAACATCATGGAATTTGATCCTTTCCAAGGCTAGGTACATAGGAAGCCTCCTCGAGGTTCAATCCCAACACCTATCGGTCCCCCCCATCTTAACGTCGGTTTCCACTCCCCTACGAACTACGTGGACTTTGACCCATGCCATGGAAAGGTACGTAGGATGCCTCCATGAGGTTCAATACTAACAACCACTGGTTCCCAACCACTCCACGTCAGACCACCTTCATCTTTCAGGACATTAAACCGCATGCCCCTTTTTTTCATGCACGACGTTAAACTGCATCCACCATCTTGAACTATGTGGGCTTTCATCCTTGTCTCCTAGACATGATACGTATGAATCCTCCATGAGGTTCAACCCCATCCATTGGTTAGCCATTGTGACCCCACGCAACAGTTAGACATTGTGACCCCTTCTTGCAGTATGCCATTGCAACCCCCATCCGGTGGTAAGCCATTGAGACCCCATCCCGTGGTAAGCCGTTGGGACCCCATTCAGTGGTAAGCTGTTGCGATCCCCATCCAGTGTCAAGCTGTTGTGATCCCCATCAAGTGGTAAGCTATTTCGATCACTATCCAGCGATAAGCTGTTGTGATCCCCATCAATCGATAAACCGTTGCGATCCCCATCCAGTGGTAAGCCTTTTTGACCCCATCCATCGGTACTCCACTGTAGTCCGCTCTATTGGGAACCACATTTCTAGTCTTCCCCTCTGGTGTCAGACCAATTCTTGGGCAGCTAATCATGTGTAATCCCTAGCATGTCATATAGTCGTTTTCCTTCACACACACCCCAATTTCATGCCCCAACATAGAGGTTCCACTTCCTATGGGTTCCCTTTATACGGTTCACCTCCTTAAGGTTCATATCGCTTCACGAACAACATAGACTTTGATTCCCTACCACATGGATATATATGAAGTCTCTTCAAGACTCAAGCCCGACTTCAATGTCATCCTAACGTTGGTTCCATTTAATTCTCTAGAAACTCTCAATCCTCCATCATCCATCCTGATTCTTATTCAGGCCGCCACATACCGGTGAGATCATGCCAATTCACCTCTTCCTTACTCCTAGCAGTAACCTTGTAACTAACCACACATTAGCCCCAGTATCAGTGTTTCCACTTGGGTTGTACCCATCTGATCTAGTCTAGTCAATGTTCTGATTAGACTGATCGACCTCTTCAAGAGGTTAATCCTACGGAATACCCTGTGTTAAACAAAGAAATCTGATGAAATCCTTAGATTCATGACCATGAAATATAAGTCCCCATATTCCACATGGGATGCCTAAGACATCCGCACCCTTGATAATCCCTATAATAAGGTGAAGAAACCCAGATGTTCTACTATTCCAGTGTCCAAACATGCCAGTGATGTCCAATGTGACTAATCCCTCGACCAAAGGTTGCCACCCTGACCAGACCCCTTGGATTTTCTTGACAGTAGTAGTGTAATTAATAGGAGTCCATGATGTCATGGAACTGGGATGAGTTTCACAAACAACATATTAGTCAATAAGGGAGATCAGGACTAGGTGAAGAGTTCTGAGGATGAATCCACGGAAGGAAGAACCAACATCCCATCATTCCATTTTGATCAAGGAGAAAACAACCCAGAATAAGTGACATATTCTGCTTGCCTTTGGAAATAAGGAATGCTGGGCAATAGCTGTGCGTCCTCCATGGACGGATGCATGATCCCCAGTGAAAGCGTAAATACAATTTCCCTATAAAAACATGTTTTCTTCTCCCATATGAGGGATTATTTTAAAATAATTTCTACCAATTAGGTGATTGTAATTATAAAAAAACATGGATTATAAATATTGAAACATAATAATGTATCATTTATATTAATTCAAACTCATCATTTTAAAATCAATATATGTGAACTAAATTAATATTAATTATAGAGAATGAGGTAAAAATTTGTTTACATAGTTGTTAATCATTAATCTAAAGAATAAAAAATGACATAGAAACATGTCTAAAACCAGTGTCATGAAATACATAGACCATAGAAAAACATTTTCAAAAAAATTTAATTATTGTAGGTACATGTTTTATGTGAGAACTATATATTGGTTTTTTTTCGTATTTACAAGATTGAAACTCCTCCTCCACTATAATGGGAACTCACCCCACCCATCACTTATTCAATCCTCTAAATATTTTTGGCTCTTAAAGATAATAATAAAAAAAATCCTGAAATCCATAATCACATCCAAGATACCACACTTTGGGAATAAATTAAACAATGGATTTTATTTGGTGAAAACCAAAAGGAGTTACCCGAAGAAGAGGTAAACTTCTACAATGAGTAATTTTGGTTTATTACTTTCTCTACCCCATAAATTATTATTATTCCATGATTATTTATTAAACTATGTATAAAAGATATACTGATATGTTTTGATGTAATGGTAATTCCAACAAAAATATTGACATCCATCAAATGTGTAACAAAATCAATGTTCCAATGTTTGGTAGACACCCACCTCGTGAAACAAGGTCATTTATATTTCACTCACCACCTCTCATGGTTGGAAATTTTGATATATATATATTTTAATATGATATATATGTTATTTTTCTATCATTATCTTTATTGAATTATTATATAACTCATACATTCATGCTGTGAATTTTCTGGAAATATGATAACATCATTTGTGGACATGTGGATTATCACATCCTCCAAAAGATGTGATTCATTCATGATTTATATAGAATGTATTTAGGATATATTTTTTAAAATATATTATATAAACTAAATATTAATTATAATTAGGAAATATTTATCTATATGGAAATTTAAAATATCATTTTCTTTTTTCCATTTCACAAACTGAAAAATCGATAACATTGTTCTTGGACTTGTGAACTACAACAACCATGTGGTGATGATATTCTTCATTTTCCAGTCACACATTACAAGAGTGATGTATATAAGATTAAATAATTAAAAAATAGTTTTTATATGATATAATATTAATTTTATAAATATAAACATTACATAACTTCTTACCATAATGATCATTGAAGAATGGAAATGTTGCTCATTCCGATGTATGGCATACCGTCTTCATGATTGCAACATTTGTTATTTTTTCAAAACCACCCTTGCTGGTTGATTTTAGAATTATTTTTGATAATGAAAATTTACAATTATATAATAGTAATTATTCTATATATATTTAATTAAGGGCCTCATTTATCAAAGTTTCCCTATCAATGTTAGTTTTGAAACAGAAGTTGAATATGGTCAAAACATCAAACATAAACATTATAGATTATGTAATAGTATATAATTTTTTATCGGTGAAGTAAATGTAATAATAAACATGGAAAAGGTTATGAATAAATTATTTTTAAACATATGTTTATTATTCATGATTACAGAGGAATGTCATGAAAAATCATACTCAAGTTAAGCAGTTTTCATCGTGCTTTTTATATCTATTAGATAAATGTCATATTCACCACAAAATTATTTTTTGTGGTGTATCTATATTTTATTTTGAAATACTATATCATGAATTTATTTAAATTCATTTAATTTAAATGTTTATTTTTATTATTATTTCTTTTTGTTTTATAATTAAAAAGTTATGATAGTTTATCGTGGGTTATTAACTCAATTTACATTCATTATGTGGATTTTTTTTCATTGATTATGTCATGAAAATTAATGTGTGAAATGAAAGTTTTTTGTGTTATTATATATTTACAAATCTATTCTATGGATTTAAATTTTTCAAAAAAATTCCTTCATTTATTTATTCTCAATCTAATGATACATCCTTTATATGTTTTTTTATAACACATTATAGAATATTTAGATAAATGTCGTATTCACCACTTAATGATTTTTGTGATAATATACGTCCCTTTTTGATATTTTATATCATGAATTATTTGATATTCAAGTTATTTAAAATTTCCATCATATTATTATTAATTTTTGGGTTTCTATTCACATGTTACCATAATTGTAATGTGATTCCATGTCTCACTTCTATTTATGTGATAATTATACCAAATTTAACTTAGATTTTGTTTTATTATTAATATACATATCATTTATGTATTATATTATTCTAATAAACTTATTTCTGTATATTTACTTACTAATTTTATGATATCCCTTTAATTTGGTATATGAATTCATTGTTACCAAAGAGGTAATGGATGTTTGTCACAATAATACATCATTGAGTTGTTTGTCAGGTTATACTCCTATATTCTTTTGTGATGCATATATAATTTTATTTGCATTATACATCTTTAAGGAAATTATTCTCATGGTATTAGAAGTTTAATTTATTGATATTAATTCATAATAATTGTGATTAAAACATTTCAATGTTTCATGGGATACATTGAATTATTAAGGATTCTTTTAAACAAGAATGTATTAATGATATTTTTTAGGGATTTACATTCCCCTAAATAAAAAAACATTTATCATACCTATCCTCCACTATGGATATTTTAAATTAATTCCATCATCATTCCTTATATGGATGGATTAGAATTGTTTTAAATATATTTTTATGAAAACCATTTCCTTTACATGTGTTCATTATATCCTAAAGATATTGTCATGAAATTAATTTTCATTTTGTTTTTTAATCATGTATTGATGAGATTATAATGTATCAAATTTCATTTCCAAAGTTTAATCACGTTTCAATGGGATTTAAATTATTCTAATTTATTATCAATGGGTTTATTCAGTTATAAATGAATAATTATTATCTCTATGAGTTTTACTATGGAATTATTTTAATCGGTATATGGTACATGAGAATTATACAAAATGTGTAATTCCAACACATCTTATACGACTAGTTGAGGAAAATTATAGCTCATAGGTGTGCCCAATAATTATTATATGAATGGTTTCCCCCATTATTTTTCATTTAGATTGGGTGAGCTCGATACAACATATTTGATGGGAGAGTCCCATGATAACTCTTCAATGCATTGGGTAATGATGATTTTGTATTTCAACCTCACGACTATTCATGTTAATATGGGTTCTAAATGTGTTTGAAAGGAACTTTTCAATGTGATGATCGATGTTACCAAAAATAGTTTTAATTTTTAGTATGAGTTTTTAATGTTTCTAATGATCCGGATTGATACTACATAGATTCTTATTATTAGTTTTTATGACTATTTAATTTAATGAGTTTTCATATTTTATTATCCATGTATTGATGTATTTTACATATTTTATGATTATCTCATGCACATTGATTTTGTCATCATTCCATTATGAAAACATATTCTCATTGTTGACATTTATTTATTAGTTAATTAGTTTTAACAAAAATAAAATTTCCGATCACCCTTCTAATATTTCATTTTTCATAGTTATTAAATAATGATATTGTATTATTTATCACTCTTAGGTATTTCATAAGGATGATGTTGATGACTTTTGTAAAATATTAAAAGTTGGGGTAAATGGGTGAATGATTTTTATAGATGTTGAATTGTTTAAGTTTGAGTTTATCGTAATTCACAAAAACTCCAAACCAAAAACCAAATACACAATTTAAGTGATAAATGTTTTCTTTTTGATGTTTTCTGGTTTTATAGAAAAATTGGGTAAAAATTTTGAACATCAGATCCATAAATTTGATGTTATAAATTATAGTACTAGATTTGGGAGTGTGTTTCAAGTCAATTATAGATGGAATCAAAAATCCTTTTATATAAAATTATATATTAGGATTTTTTTAATTTATGGCAATCTTATGAGTTATGTATATCATCATAGGTGTATAAGCATATTGGTGATAAAAAGTTAAATGTATTAGAATCCCATAAAGGTTTTATGTAATCATATAATAATAAGATTTAGGAAATTTTTAGTGAAGTATTTCCTTATAGTGAGGGATTTGAGACCCCAAGGAAAAATTGAGTTTTTTATGGTGGAACTATTATTCAATATTAGAAAAAAAATATAGTGACATCGTATATGTTGGGTGATATCCCATCGAATTCCCTTTGGAGGTAGGACATGAACCCATGACTGAAAAATAAAAAGGGATTATTTCCTACCACTGGCCAACATGATGTCATGCCAGGTATGACACATTTCATGAAAATATTAATCTTTTTTGGTAAACATAAATAATTTTATTAGCAGAACAATGGTTGATATATCTTTGAATATTATATGATAAAATCATTCTAATCATTTGGATTCAAACATAGTTAAGAAATGTTTGATTAATTGAAAGGATATTTATTTTGGGAAAAACAAATTTTCAACATTGGGTATTATAATTTAATATTAATGTATCATTTCATGGTTTAAATTTTTTTTGAATTATGAAATAATGTAATAACAACTGTTATTTTGGTCAATGTATAATAAAAGTTGGAATAACACGAATGAAATTGTTTTTGGCTATGTTGTCTTTAAAAAATTGTTTTTAGATCATAGAAAATTAAAAATTCATCTTGAATATTCAACATTTGATGAAAAGTTTGTGTCTTCCGTTGAAATTTATTACTGGATAAAATTATAAACATGAGGTAATTATATTTCATTTTTATCCTCTTTGCCTATATGGTAAGGTAAATACAATAATCTATGTAATGGATATTGGAAAACAATTATTATATTGGTTCTATTAATTCTACCAAACCAATAGAATTTTTAATCATAATATATATTTTTTTTGAGTCCCTTAATTTTTCATGGATCACTCACTTTTTTTGATCAATTACATTATTAAAATCATATTATTATTTATGATTTTTCCTCAATTACAATTTATAGCCATCCTATGTAATGTCTTTGTTATGTGTAACTTCTAGTGATCATTATGTTTCCCACCACGTTTGAAGAGTATGGTCTATAATCCATTTTTATGATGTGTGTTTGAATAATGAAGTTTTGAAAAATTTAATCCATTGATAACCAAGATGAATTTTTAGGGAATTGTTTTTCAAGCGGGGTATGATATAAAAAATGCAATTATATGAAATATATTCTATAAAATTAATTTAAATTCACTGATATAATGTAAAACAAATAGTTAATCATTTATCTTGAATTTTATAAAACACCCAGTTTATCTTATAATGAATGTAACATTGATCTTCTTTGATAACTTGTGTTACACAAAATGTCGAGTCCTACCATAGAGAAATATACAATTAACATTATTTAACATGATAGGTATTAAATAATTGATGTAATGATAGGAATGAATAAGAATTAATAAATTATGAAAATATAGTTTAATTTATTTTGTAAAATGAAATAATTTTTTTACAATTAATTAAACATTAATATAATCCCTAATTGAATATAAATGGTGAGTTTTTATTTTAAACTATTCTTATGACTAGAATTAAATTTTATCTTAATGAATTAAATATATCAATAATATTGATAGAGAATAATTATGTACAATGTTTCTTCTTTCTTCCCCAATATTTTTTTAAATTATCTAGTAGATTTCATAAGAATAATATAATAACAAATCGAAATTTTAGTACAAAAAATTTTATGTTCTAAATGTATTATTTTAACCTTTTCAGGGAATACTAGTTTAAAAAAATAAACGATTAAAAGTTTTAATTGAAAATGTAAAATCTATTTTTGATGGCATAATATAAAAATTTAATTAGGGGGAAATTATTTGTATTTTTCTTATAAGTATAATTATTGGATAAATATTGAATAATTGTGAATTTTAATTGAATCATGATTTTTCATATGATTAATTTTACAGTTAAATTATATTTTAAATTGGTTTTAATGTATAATTAGTAATATAATAAATCAACAAATAGATTTTATATCATAATAATCAATATAAATTTAAAATTGGATATCAAATCGTTTTATTCTTCTGAACATTTCTCTTTAAAAATAGGTTGTCTTATCCTTTCTATGTGATTAATATTAAAATAATTTATAAAAATTGTGTTATTGGAATTTTGAAAAAAATTACTAAAACTTTTTATGATTAATAATTTATAATATCTAATATGGTCACAATTATTTTAAAACAAATATAAGTGAAATAAATTTAAATTAATTTCAATGATTAATGTAAAAATGAGTTTACAAAGTAGTAGAAATTTAATCTGAGGTGGCCAAATGGAATTTATAATTGTGAAAAAAAGAATTTAATTGATATATTTAAACCATTACTCCAATTTTATTTAATTTGGATCATTATTTTAGGCCAATGATGTTGGAAGTACCTAAAATTGTGTTTTTCTTTTTTAAATTAAAAGAATTCCACTCCTCCAACACTAAAAAAGGGAACTACCCATAGTTATTCACCCCTTTCATGTATCTAGGATCATATAAACCCTATTAAATCAACTAAACTTTTCCCTTATCTGATCCTATATGTATCAATTTGGGAATAAATCAAGCCAAATAATTCCTTTAGTGAAAACCCAATACACTTTTCCAAAAATGATGTTATAATCTTCAATGAGAACATTTGTTTTATTTATTTCTCAATACATTCAATTATTATTATTTCATTATTATATAAAGAAATTTGGAATCATAAATATACATTTTTATGTAATTGTATTAACTACACCAATACACTCATCCACCGAATGTGTACATAAATCAACATTCATGTGTACTGTGAACTACCACCTTCTGAAACACTATCATTCGTTTATAATTTAATACCTCTCATGGTTTGGAATTATTATAGACATACTATGTTTATAATATATATATATATATGATATTTATGATGTCATTATGCCACTATTATTTTTATATAACTCATCCCCTCATGATTTCCATTTGCTGGGAATAAAATAGCATCTTTTGTGGACATGTAGTTTACTACCTCCTCAAAACAATGTGTGTTGTTCAGGAATCACATGGCATATATTGAAGAAATTATTAATAATAATATATATTATACAATTAAAATATTAATGGTATTAAATAAATCATTACCTATTTGTTCAAATAACATATAATTTTTTAATCTATTTTAGACACTAAAAAACTATAATGTCGTTCACATATGTGTTGAATACCGCCTCCTAGAAGTAATGAGATTCATTATTTTTCATCACTGCATAATAAGAATGACATAAATTATTATATATAATTAATTATTATGTTGTTTGGAAAATATTTGTCATTCATTAAATAAAATAAGTTCATTCATTTTTTCGATAATGATAATTGAAAAATGGAATTATTACACATGCATTCATATAGTTTACCATCTCCATCATCGTAACATTTTTCCATTTTTCACAACCACTTTTCATTATTGAATTTATTAGTATAATTTATGTAAAAATGTCATAATTATGTTATGGTTATTATTCTAGATATTTTAAATAGATGGAATCATTTACCATAGTTGACCTATCAATGTTAGTTTTGAAAAATATGTCGAATATGATCATAACATTTGACATAAAATACTGGTCATGTAATTTTATATAAATGTTTCTATAAGTGATATTACGTTAAAAATAAAAATTCATAAGTTTATTAATAAACCAAATATTTAGCATAAATTTATTTTTTATGTAGGTATTCGAAAATCATGACAATTTTGACTAAAGGTAAGGTATTTTCATCTCACTTTTTATATCTATGCGATAAATGTCATATTCACCACCTAATTTTTTTGTGAATATAATTACACATTTTTATATATTATATCATTCATATTTTATACCCATGTTATTTAAATGTTTCATTTTATGATTATTACATTTGGTGTATCTGATTCCTATGTTACAATAGTTTTAAGGGGTTACATAACTCAATTTCTATTCCTTTAGTTAAACATATATTTCATAGATTATGTTATGACAATAATATTTTTGAATAGACTGGTGAATTTATTATTAGGTATCCCAAATATTGTTTTTCTGATTTCTATTTTTCAAATATAATTATTTCAATGATTTAATGTCACTCTAGTGGTAGGATCTTTCTAAGGGATTTCATCTCACATTTTAAATCCTTGATATAAATGTAATATTCCCAACTTACATGTTTTTTGTGGTGAATATTATATTAATTTTGATACATTATATTGTTAATTGGTTTATCTTAAAGGTATTTATATCATTAATTTTATTATTAATACTTGTGGGGTTTCTGATTTAGATGTAATGACAGTTATAAGAGGATTTCTACTATGACATTTAGTTCAATGAGACATATGATAAATTCTACAATTAATTTGTTGTCTTGTGTACATACCTATGATAAATGTATATTATGATTCTTATTAATGAATTTAATGAGATTTACATATTAATTTGATGATAATTATTTCACGGAGTTTTTAGTTTCTATTTTACATGTATAGTACTAGATGTTTTCTATAACTTTCATTCATTGAGATGATTGTTATGTTATACCTCTATATTATTTTATGAGGAGTATATACTTATAAAATAAAATGTTATATCCAGAATATCCTTATTACCATTAATATAAAACTTTCTTTTATTGTTATTTTCTCATGTGGATAGTTCTTAAAACATTACAATGTGGAATGGGACATGTTGAATGTTTATGAATTATTTTGAACAAAAATTTATTTAATGATTATTAAATGGAATTCCAAATCAACAACCTAAAAAAACAAAATTTATACTTATCCTCTAACGGGGATATGTTATATTGATACTATCCTTAAACATTATTTTTTTACGATTGTTTCAAATAGACTATTATGGTTCCCATTTAATTTAGATGGTTTTATTATTTCCTAAAAAGAATATTATGAATCCCACTTAATTTATAAAGGGTAATCATGTTTAAATGATATTTTTGTTGATCACAATTCATTTACAAATGATTATATTTGTTCAAATGAATTGAAAGTAAACCTATCTATATTCCATGGCCTTATCTGTATATAAATGGATAATTATTGTTTCTATGTGTTTTATAATGAATATTTTTTTCTTATATGGTATATGAGGATTATAAAAAATGTGTAGTCCCAATAAAACTTATATAAAGATTTGAGAACCATTATAGCTCACGAGTGAGAATAATATTTCTTATACCAAGGGATGAGAACCATTATAAATCGTGAATATTAGTTGATCCTAGTATAGATTATATAATTGGATATCCCCATTATATTTATACAATTTATATGGTAATGATAACTTTTTATGTGATACTCAGGGTTATCCCAATTATAAGGGTTTTGAAATGGTTTAATTAATGGTTTTTATATATTACCAATAAGCTTTTCATTTGATTAATATGATATTATAATGTATCTTATGATTGAGATTGATACCACATGGATTTTGACTATTTATTTTTATGGATCTTTCATTTGACCTAATTTCAAATCTGATGATACTTTTATTCATGGGATTGAGTTCTTGTATGATTAAAGCATTTAATTTGACTATTTTATCCTACTATTATGCACTCTTATTCTCATTGATGACAATCATTTGTTAATTCATACTATTTCCCTTACAAAACATTTGGGAAACCCATAATTTTGTTCATTTTACCCACATTCTATATGATTATTTTGAACGAATAATGACTATAATTGATTTTACATGGATTATATTGATGACCTATTATGAAATATGAATATCTAGTTTAAATGGGAGAAAAGATCTTTCATTGATTCAATAATATTTTACTTAAATGTTTAAAAAAACCTAAATAGTCCTCCATAATGTATGTGATCCTATTTTTCTTTTTGATTTCATAAGGATTAATCAATAAAATGTTCAAAATTTCATAATCATTTTTAGAAATGTAATATTTTGGATTTTAGTATACGAACTATGCGTGTGAGTTCAAGGATATTATATTTGGTATCAATGGTTGGTTTATATAACATTTTAGATTAAGAGTTTTTCATGTGAGGGTATCTTACTTTTTTTAGATGGCATAAATGTTCTATATTCATAAAGATGATCATCAATTGAATGTGTTAGAAACCCCATATATTTTTTATGCACCGAGATATAATTATAATTAATGATACTTTTTGAGGAATTTTTTCATTAAGGGATTTGTAACCACTAGGATAAAAATGAGGTTTTTCAGGTAGAATATTTTTTCAAAATTAAAGGTAAATAGTTGGGAAAAAACCATATGTTGGGTGAAAACACATCGCATGTAGCTAGATAGTGGGTCTTGGACCCATTATGGATGGAATATAATGGTTTCACACCACAATTGTCCTATATTATGTTCATGTAAGTATGATAGTTTTTACAAGATGAAATTATCCAAATTTTGGAAATATAATAGATTTTATTAGAGGAATAATGATTGATTTATCTTGGAATAATATATTAACAAATCCTTCTAATATTTGGGTTTCAAATAGAGTCTTGATATGTTTGATGAATTTTAAGGATAGTTATTTATGGAATAATTTAGATTCAATGTTGGGTACAAAATTGGGATATTAATGTATCATTTAATGTGTTACTCATAGTTGTAATTATCATACCATGTGGAAGACATTTGTTTTTTATTAATGTATAATGAATGGTTGTATAGTATGAATATACCATTTTGGGTTATGTGGTCTTTAAATTATTTATTTTAGTGTTTCAAGAATTAAAAATTCAATATTAATACAAAATGTTTTGATAAAAATAAGTTTGTTAAAAAATTGATTAATATATGAAATTATACTCATCAATTAAGTAAATTTCCTTTTGCCTCTTACTTTAGATCATATGAGAATTATATAACTATTACAAAATCATACTGAAAAAATATATCATTGTACTATCAATATGATGTATTATATAACTTATTGATCATTAAGAATTTATCTTATTAAGTCCCCTACCATTCCGATTATAATTCAAATGTTTTTTATCATGACCTCATTCAGTACCTATAAATATTTATGGTTTTACTTCAATACCACTTATGTTCTCCTAATGTGGAATCCTGGTTACACATAATATCCAGTGTACTTTATTAATACCAAATTTTATTTTGATAAGTATGTTTTACAAAAAATTTTTTTATGTGAGTGTATATAATTTATTTCTAAAAATATAAATCGTTTGATAACCAAAAATAATTTGGTGGGTGAAATTCATTTTAAGTGGGGTAAGATGAAACGTACATAATTTCTTTGAAATATATTCTTTCAATGTATTTTATATTCTTTGATATATTGCGTTACACACAATTAAAAATTTATCTTGAATTATATGCAACAAAAATATTATATTCTTTATATTTTAACAATGCATTTTTTTATAAATAATGTTACTCAGAATTCCATGTATTACTGGAAAAAAATATTCTATTTATGTTATTATTTGACATGATAGTTATTACCTAGACGTTGGAATCAAAGGAATGATTTAGAGTAACTAAATTATGAAACTAAAGTTTAAAATTCAATACAAAACATATTCATTGGTTAATAATTAATGATAAATTAATATAAAAAACCAATTTAATATAAACGGTCTATTTTTATAGAAAAACATTTATGACTAGAATGGTATTTTAATATAATAAATTAAATTAATTACTATTAGTGAAATATAAAAATGAAATATATAGGTTATATATTAAATAATTGTTTTTCAACTCATCCAATATATATGACAAGCTCGGGATAAGAAGAATTCAAATTTTAAACATGAAAAGTCATATTTTTTAAGGTGGTTTATCCAACATTTACTGTAGATTTGGTTTTAAAAATAAAATTTTAGACATATGTATCTTTAAAATCAAAAAAATATTTTTTGAAGAGGAATATAAATATTTAATTTAGGTGAAATTTTCCAATTTTCTGATATGTTTCAGTATTAGATGAAAAGATGGAAATACTGATTTTTAATTGAAAAACGATTTTTCATCTAATTTATTAATATAGTTAAGTTGTATTTAAAATTAGTTATAATGTGTAATTAATAATATTATAATTAATTAAATCCAATTTAGATCATTGCAACCAATTTTTCAATGAAATTGTATATAGAAACATCAAAATCCATTGAACTTTTCTCCTTAAAACCATTTGTGTAGTCCCATACGTGAGATTAGTTTTAAATTAATTCATGCCATGTTTGTAATTATAATTTTGAAAATTGGATTCCTAATTATGAATAAAATAATTTATAATTTCTTATATGTTAAATATATTTTTTATCCTAACTAAATTGTTAATGAAAACAATTAATTTTATTGTTTAAGGTAAAACTATGTATACAAAGTGGATAAAAATTAATATTAAGGAAAAATTAACCTAGAAATGTGTAAAAAAAGAGATTTCAGGCCTTATTTAGGCATGTTTCACTATTGGTTAGTTTTTTTCATTATTGGTGGCACAACATGTATTGATTTCCACCCAATAGTTTTTAATGCTTTATATGTATATAATTGTAAGTCCTCTTCCATAATAAATGGCAACTCACCCCCTCCCACACTTTCAATCAACTAATTAATATTTGATAACCAAATACATGACCATATCAAATCCCAAATTACATAAAATCATATAATAATATTCAATTTTTCCTTAATGAAAACCATGTAATACCTTTAGTGCAATCCAAAAGGAGTCTTTCTATGAAAATGCAACCTTTTTCAATGAAAGATTTTTTTTATTCCTTCGCCACTTAAATGAATAATATTACCTAATTTTATAATAACGATAGAATAATAAATATAATTATGGGTGTTCATTATTGATTTTATACATACACATACACACACATTCATCAATTGGGTAATGATATCACCAATCACGTGTTTGATAGATTACCGCCTCAAGAAACAATATTGTTTTTCTCAGTTTCAACCTCTCATTGATGTAAAGAATTATAGAATGTATTTTTTATTTTATATAAAATATATATATGACTTATTTATGTAAATATTTTTATTATATAACTCCATACATTGTTCTTCCATTTTTGAGGGAATACGATAACATCTTTGGTAGACATGTGGTCTACCACCTCCTCAAAACGAGGCGATTAATTAATTAATTAAATTTAATGTATTAAGGATGGGATTAATAATAATGTAAAATATAAATAAAAAATTTAAGATGTTTTTACATAATTATTAATAAGTAAATATACCATATCATTTTCTTCTTTCGATTTCACACACTGAAAACATGATAATGACTTTCGTGGATGTGTCGACTTATTCCTCCTCGAAGAAATCAAATTTTTTCTCTTTCATCACCAAATAAAAAAAATAAAAAAATATTTAATTAAAAAGTATTTTATTTATTATAACGTCCCATACTTTACATACATGGTTATTACTTCAAAATTGAATCATACATATTACAACATATAACAAAACCATGAAAGGACCGTATAGGTATAGTGTCTTTGGAAACTGGGAAATATAAAAAACTGGTTCATAAAGCATATACATTGCCTCCCAATTATTTCATCATGTCTAGATTCCATTTTGGAATATCCTACTTAATAACCTTCTTCCTGACCTGGGGAAAGAAAACATACAAAAAGGTGAGGTCAAATTCTTAGTAAGGGAAAACAAAAGAAATATCAATCACATCATATTCATAAGAACATAACATTTTGGAAATCTTTACCTGCAAAAGAGATCATAATTTCATAACATGGGATAAATCATGGAAGTGAAATGTAATCACAATAATCATAACTTAAAACATGAAGCTTTGTGGCATACACACAAAATCATATAGAATAATTTCTTATTAGTCAAGACTCATTTGTAAGACTATCATAGTGGACAAAGTACATTTATGAACGGAGTTCATTCCTCGTTTCAGTCCTGTTTCACTGAACCGGTTTAACCTGCCGTTACATCCACGTCTATCTCATGAGATATAAAATCTTTACCCAATGCATTGGAGGGAGATATAGGTCCCACCCATCTCATAATTATACCATTCTTATGTGTGCCACAAAATCATAAACCATACATCATAGCATAACCCATGTAATAAAAATGGGATTCTTAAACACCGTGACATCATAAAACAATTCATATAAGATAAAGGAATTCATAAAAATAATTCCATCACAACATAATCAAATCAATGTAATTATAGGGATAGAAACTGAACCCTTTATTATCTTAGATGGAAAATAATTTTGATAAAACACTTGAACTCCATTCTTGTGGAAAATATCCTTTTTATTTCAAAAACACTTTTCCTTTCTTAACATGTCATACAATTCTAAACTAAAAGAAGTTTATTAAAAATAAAATTGAAAACTTTTAAAGGAAGCTTCTTGGAAATAATTTTTTAAAAATCCATTCATTCCGTATAAGTTAAAAAAACATTCTTCTCGTACTTTTGTCGGAAAATTCAAAAAGTTTCTCGTACGTAAAACGACAAAATATTCCTTTCATATCTTTTACTAAAGACTCACCGAAGGGTAAATTGGATTTAAACAATTGTAGGTGGATGTAAATAATATTACATATTGAGGAAACATGTATGTGGATGATAAAATACACCACAGTAAATTCCAAAGTATAAAAAATCTCGGATAAAAATGGGATTGTGATATTTCCCTTACCTTCAGTCCAATTTTCTTCGTAATTGTCCGAACCTCCTGTATAATGATTTAAATAATGTTATTCACTTATTCCAGAATCGTAATTATTTTTATGATATCATATATGGTCATATTCTTAGCTTCTTATTAGTAATATTTCATTATTACTTTTTGTTCTTATGCGTGTTTTGTCGAATAAATTATTATTATTCTTTTTAGGTTAAAGATACCTCATTTCCAAAATGGTATTAGCGTAATCTATATCATATTTATTCACTCAATTCATTTATGTAATCATTATGCAATGAAAATCATGTAGAATGAGTCCCATCACATCGTGGAGACGGTATTCCGTACGTACGCACGAGCGATGATATCATTCCCATGATCGTGTAATTGTATTGAAGTGTATGTATACAATTTAAGAATCAATATCACTTTACAATAATCATATATATTCATTATTGACACCATTATACCCATCCAAGTAAGGTGGTGGAGGAAAATAGATTACACCACGGCATGGAGATGGTATTCCGTAAGTACGCACGTGCGGTGATTTCGTTTTCCGTAGGATGGATAGATGGTGAAATAGGGTCATTTCATACTTATAATAACATATCAGTATATTATTGACACTTATGTTATTAATTCATAATGAAACAACTAAACAATAATAAGTGGAAGAAGAAATAAAGTTGAAAGAATCAGTAACGAACATTACCTCTTCTTTGAAGTGCCTCTTTGAGACCTCCTTTTAGGGCACTAAAATTGGTTTTTGAAGAATACCAGGACCTCTAGGATTTTTATAGGGAAGTTTATAATAGAATTTGGTAGGTTTTGGCCGAGCTTGAAGGCTCAAAGTGGTGTGAGGAAGATGGGGAGGAGGTGCCTTTTTATAAGGGAGGAGATGGGCACCTTTGGAAAAACTAAAAATATTATTTTATTATAAAGTAATATTCGGTTTTAAATAGCACCAAATTGATTTATTTATAAGATAAGGTGGGGATGGGTCGAAATACTCTCATACAATAGAATTTGGACAAGTTTAGTTTACTATTTTAACCTTATCATTTATATTTAACTTTAAGTTAGATAATTTTACTTTTACCGTGTCTTATTGTGTTCTTACACTATAAGGTTAATAAACAAACTATAACAAGCCAAACGAACCCCACATTGTTTATTATTAATATATATAACCTTATCTAAGTCATTTTGCCAAAACTTAGATTTTAGGTATAAAATAATAATTAATAATATAATATTTGTTTTAAAAACTATTTTATGTCAATTTTGACACTATTTAATAATTGATTTTTGTAAAAATCATAACAGAAATATTAGTTCGAAAAAGGTTAATTAAAACACTAATAACATGTCATATTAACCTATAAAATTATTGTAATTCATAAAAAGTCTCAAATTACATTTATTTGGGTATTTATAACATAAATTATGTCAATATTTCATTAATAAGATAATTACAGCATCATATTTGTGTCATAAATAAATTAAATTATATAATGTCTAAAAATTAAAAATAAAATAACATTATGTATGAAATCATTTTATCTTTATAATGAATATTTATAGTCGAATTTATCTCATTTATTACCCTATATTAAAAATTATTTACTTATTAAACTTTAATTTTAACTATTTTAACCCTTCTTTAAATAAATTAATAATAAATTTCCTAATCTAATCCAAGTGGGCCTAAATGGTCATATTTTATTACTAAGGTTTTTTTTGGTCTAATTACAATTATCCAATAGAATTATGAAATTTTTTAGGGTAATAATAATATCTTTTTTACCCTTAATTACCCTATTTACTTTTAACCGTGGTAAATAAAAGTAAAAAGTTACTATTTACCAAATATTATTTTCATCTAATTGAACCACATTTTACTTACTGACATCAACTGTGTCTCTAGGATTTTTGAAATTCCAATCACAGAAGTGGTAAAATTAAGTTTTATGTAAATTTGCAAATTAACGTAGGAGGTGGGTAAAAGACGGTGAAAAGTTCAATAAATATTATATATATATATATATAATATTATTATAAAATTACTCCAATGAATTACATTGAACTTATATAGGTATTATGTATCAATTTTGACCTAAAATAAATTTAAATAAAATAAATAATTATTTAAATAAATGTTCGGTTTTTAAATAGTAACCCAGTGTTTTCACTATTCATCAAAAATTGAAAGTTTTCAGAAAAATACCAAAATTTCACCCTAGGCTAATTTCGATATTCCGAATCCAAAAATGAAGTCCATTTTGAAAAATAAAATTTACAAAATTTCATGCAGTGGTTATTACTATTCATAACGGCTAGTTTTAATAATATTTTAATAGCATATCGTTGTTTAGTGAAACTCGGTATTGCGTACGACGCAAGCTATCGAGGAAGGTCGTGATTGCGTGTAAAGAAGGACAAGCTAGTGTTGTGTGTAGTGAAAGATTACTTTGATGATTTATATAAAATAAAAACAAAATATTTCTCATAAAAGTCTCGCGTGTTACATTCTACCCCCCTTAAAATGAATTTCACCCTCGAAATTTGTCACTTTGTAATAAAAAGATGAGGATACCTCTCCCTCATCATATCCTCAAGCTCCCATGTAGCTTCTTCTAATTGGTGGTTCCTCAATAAAACATTCACCAAGCAAGTGGTCTTGTTCCGTAGGACTTTTCACTATGATTGGGAATCTCTATCGGGTGTTCTTCATAAGAAAGATCTTGTCCCATCGGTACAAATTCTGAGATGAGTACATGTGAAGGATCAGGTATGTACTTTCTCAGGAGAGATACATGGAACACATCGTGAACTTGAGAGAGATTCAGTAGAAGATCCAATCGATAAGCTACCTTCCCAACACGATCCGGAATTTCGAAAGGACCGATATACCTAGGGCTCAACTTTCCCTTTTTTCCAAATCTCATTACTCTCTTCCAAGGAGATATTTGTAAGAACACTTTATCACCCACTTCAAAATCTAACTATTTTCTTCGATTGTCGGCATAACTTTTTTGTCGACTCTGAGATTCTCTTATGTGTTGTTGAATAGATCGGACCTTTTCTTCCATCTCATCAACAAGATCAGGTCCTAATAGCTTTCTTTCCCCAACATCATCCCAGCAAGTTGGAGTCCTGCATTTTTCATTCCATAGAGAGCTTTATAAGGATCCATCTGAATACTGGAGTGAAAGCTATTATTATAAGAAAATTACACCAAACGTAGGTGTTTATCCCAACCACCTTTGAAATCCATAGATCAAGCTCTCAACATATCTTCTAGAGTTTTAATTTTCCTATCAGACTGACCATCTGTCTAAGGATGATAAGCAGTGCTGAAACTCAACTCTGTATCCATAGTATACTGTAGACTTCGCCAGAACATTGTGGTAAACCTTGGATCCCGATCAGATATAATAGAAAGTGGTACTCCATGAAATCGTACCACTTCCTTTACATATATACTGGCAAGATGATCCAGAGAGAAATCCTCTCTAATATCAATGAAGTGTGCAGACTTTGTAAGACGATAAACTATGACCCAGATAGCATTATTGCATTTGGATGTTTTAGGAAGTCTGGTGACAAAGTCCATAGTGATGTTTTCCCATTTCCATTCGGGTATGGGTAATGGTTGTAACATTCCCTTAGACTTCTGTCTCTCAGCTTTAACTTGCTGACAAACCAAGCATCGAGAGACATATACAGCAACATCTCTTTTCATTCCATCCCACGAGAAGTACACTTTCAGGTCCCTACACATCTTCGTGCTTTCAGGATGAATAGAGAATGAAGAACTACGAGCCTCTTCCAATAGCACCTTCTTTAATTCAGGGATGGGAGGAACACAAACCCGATTCCTGAACTTTTTTATCCCATCGCAAGCAAGGTTGAATTCAGGAACATTTCTCACCTTCTTTTGTAACCCTACATCTTCTTTCTATTCCACTTTAATCTTCACATGTATAGATGGTTGAACATTCATTTGAGAAAGATATGATTTTCCCCTTCAATTATAATTCCAAGATCCATCCTTTGTAAATCCCTAAATATTGGATCTTTTGTGATCCTCATCGTGGATAAACTAGCATGGTCTTGTCGACTAAATGCATCTGCCACCTTGTTTTCTTTCCCATGGTGGTAATTAATTGAGCAGTCGTAATCCTTAATCAGCTCTAACCATCTTCTTTAGCGCATATTCAGCTCCTTTTGTGTGAAAATATACTTTAAACTTTTATGATTAGTATAAATATCACACCTTTCTCCATAAATATAATGCCTCCAAATCTTTAATGCAAATATTACTGCAGCTAACTCCAAATCATGAGTTGGGTAATTTTGATCATGTATTTTCAACTGTCATGAGGAATAAGCTATCACCATATCATTTTGCATAAGAACACACCCCAATCCCTTCTTGGATGCATCATTGTAGATCACAAGCCTTTCTCCACTACAAGGTAGTGTGAGCACAGGTGCACTGGATAACCTTCATTTCAACTCCTTGAAATTCTCTTCACATTCCTCTGTCCAAACAAACTTAACTCCTTTTCGAGTCAACATGGTGAGTGGATTAGATAATCGTGATAAATCTTTCACAAAACGTCGATAATATCTAGCCAAACCAAGAAAACATCGGATCTCAGTTACTGTTGTTGGTCTCGAACATCTTTCGATAACCTCTATTTTTGCTAGATCCACAGATATCCCCTCTTTTGAGATTATGTGACCCAAAAATGAAACTTTTTGAAGCCGAAATTCACAGTTGGTAAATTTGGCATAAAGATTCTCCTTTCTCAGGGTCTTCAATATAATTCTCAAGTGATCTTCATGTTCTTCCTTGCTCTTTGAATATACAAGAATATCTTCTATAAAGACTACCACAAACTAATCAAGATAGTCTCTAAAGACTCTATTCAAAAGATCCATGAAGATAGTAGGGGCATTAGTAATACCAAATGGCATCACTATAAATTCATAGTGTCCATACCTTGTACAGAAAGCCGTCTTTGGTATATCCTCCCTTTTGACCCTTAATTGATGATACCCTGGACGAAGATTAATCTTGGAAAAGTATTGAGCTCCGCGTAGTTGGTCAAATAAGTCATCAATGCATGGGAGAGGATATTTGTTCTTGATAGTGATCTTGTTAAGTTCTCAATAATCAATGCAGAGTCTCATTGATCCATATTTTTTCTTAACAAACAGAACAAGTGCTCTCCAAGGTGACGCACTAGGGCATATGAACCCCTTATCAAGATTCTCTTGGAGTTGCTTCTTCAATTCCTGCAACTCAATTGGGGCCATTCTATAAGGTGTCTTTGAAATAGGTAAAGCACCCGGTATAAGTTCTATTGAAAACTCAACTTTATGATTTGGTGGAAGACCCGAAAATTACTCTAAAAAGACATCATCAAACTCCCGTAGAATGGGCATATTCTTAATTGTGAGTTTCTCACCAACCCTTTGAGATAAATAACCTTCATATAGTGGAATCAAGACCCATAAGATGGAAGAAATTTACACTAGAAGGTTATGTTCATCCTTTCATCGATAGACGATCAAAGATTGATCTGGAATATGAAATGTGACTTCCCTTCTTTGGAAATTGATATGAGCTCCATATAGAGAAATTCAATCCATTCCAAGAATCACATAAAATTCCAATATAGGGAGGATCACATGATTTGCAGGAAGCACTTTCCCACAAACTTCAATTGGTGAAGAATTATAAACTTTTGATGCGACTGTTGTTCCATTAGGGGTTGTCACAACAAAATCAACATCTAATTTTTGAGGTAATACGGTGATACCATTAGAAAATTCTTCAGAAATAAAAGAGTGGGTGGATCCATAATCAAATAAATCATTTTCTACATTAGAGTGGATGGTAAGTGTTCCTTTCACCACTTCGTTATCATACTCCACATCGCTGATAGAAATTGCATGTGACTTTCCTTTGCTTTTATCCTTAAGAGTTTGTTGATGTTGATCATCATCAACAACCCTTGGATTAGGGAATTGATTGGCATAAAACCCCATTTCCTTACACTAGTAACATTGAAGTATAGGAGGTTCACTCTCTGTAGGCTTTCCATTGTTTGCATCACTAGACATCTTCTTCCCATCACTGCGGCATTCAAATGCCTAATGACCTTCCTTTCCACATTTGAAAAATTTAATTGTCCCTTTAAGACAACTCCCTCCATGTTTCTTTCCACACTTTGAGCATAAGGGAAAACTAATCTTCTTTTCAGTGTGCTCTTTAGATTTTCCTTTGAATTCCATTTTCCTCTTCTTATCAAACCCATATGACTAATGGGTTACTCCAATATCCATCTCAACTTTGAGAGCACATTTAATGATTTCCTCGTAGCTATTTAAGTCCCTTATGGCTAACGCCCTTTGAAGACTTGGTTTTAAGCCACTAAAGAATCGATCGATCTTACTCTCAGGTTGGATAATAATACCAGAAGCGTACCTTGAAAGTCTTGTAAAATTTGCTTCATAGGTACCAACAGATTCATCATCCTTTTGTTTAGTTCAAGAAACTCCTTCCCCATATTTGTTCGGAGAATACGAGGGAAGTACTTATTGAAAAATAAGTTCTCGAACTCATCCCATTCCATGGACTCAATTTCATCTCTTGGCCTCGTATTCTTGATAAGATTCCACCATTGATCAGCATCACCTTCTAAACAATACACTGCTAAGATGAATTTATCATGTTCAGAACATTGAAGAACTGAAAATATCATTTACGTAGTACTGATCCATTGTTCAGAAACTAATGGATCAGTAGACCCGATGAATGAAGGTGGACGCTGTCTCATGAAGGATTCAATAGAATGTTGCTCCTTACTTTGCTCGTTTGGAAGTCCTGCATGATTCATAGCTTGAGAAAGTTGTGTGAGCATGGCTACAAGATTTTTCATTCCAGCTCCCATAATGTTTGGTTGCTCAAGGGGACAATCATTGCATTGATCGTCGCATTCCACATTAACATGGTTCCTTCGGGTTCCAGCCATTGACTAAAACCAAGAAGAATAGTGTGAGTAACACTAATTATAATAGGAAAACCACATAATCAAGAATAAAATTTCACACTTAAGGTCTTATCCTATGTTATTCATGGACATTTCTAAAGACTAAGATTGTGTTCTATGCTTAGACTTATCCTTATGATTCTTACTAAGGCTTTCACATCCTAGTTTCCAAAGTTTGACTATACCTTTCCTCTGATACCAACTATAACAGTCTGGAATTACATCCAGTGGACTGTAATTGGTACCTATCAGGGCACTCCATGGGTGGATACACCCACTGGGTGGGACACACTACCATCCCCAGTGGCAGCCATTTCCTCATGAAGCCCTTTGGCGGAGAGCCATGCTTCGTCCAACGCTCACATGTGAGAGTTCCCAAGGATCAGATACATTCCTACCTCCTTTCCCTCTGATACCAACTATAAAGACCCAAACATTACATACATGGTTATTACATAAAAATTCAAGAATATTTATTACAACATATAACAAAACCATGAAAGGACCATATAGGTATAGTGTCTTTGGAAACTGGGAAACATAAACAACTGGTTCATAAAACATCTACATTGCCTCCCATTTATTTCATTATATCTAGAGTCCCTTTTGGCATATCCTACTTAATAACCTTCTTCCTGACATGGGGAAATAAAAAATACAAAAGGGTGAGCTCAAATTCTTAGTAAGGGTAAACATAAGAAATATCAATCACATCATATTCATAAGAACATAACATTTTGGAAATATTAACATGCAAAAGAGATCATAATTTCATAACATGGGATAAATCATGGTAGTGAAATGTAATCACAATAATCATAACATAAAACATAAATCTTTGTGGCATACACACATAATCATAGAGAATCATTTCTTATTAGTCAAGACTCATTTCCAAGACTATCTTAGTGAAAAAAGTCCATTTCTAAACCGAGTTCCTTCCTCATTTCAGTCCTATTTCACTGAACCAATTTAACCTCCCGTTCCATCCATGTATATCACATGAGATATAAAATCTTTACCCAATGCATTGGAGGGAGATATAGGTCCCACCCATCTCATAATGATACCATTCTTATGTGTGCCACAAAATCATAAACCATAAATCATAGCATAACCCATGTAATAAAAATGGGACTCTTAAATATCGTGACATCATTTAACAATTCATATAAGATAAAGGAATTCATAAAAATAATTCCATCACAACATAATCAAATCAATGTAATAATAGGGATAGAAACAGAACCCTTTATTATCTTAGATAGAAAATAATTTTGATAAAACACTTGAAGTCCATTCTTGAGGAAAATATCCTTTTTACTTAAAAAACACTTTTCCTTTCATAACATGTCATAAAATTATAAACTAAAATAATTTTATTAAAAATAAACTTGAGAACTTGTAAAGGAAGCTTCTTGTAAATAATTTTTTAAAAATCCATTCATGTCGTATAAGTTAAAAAAACATTCTTCCCGTACTTTTGTTGGAAAAGTCAAAAAGTACCTCGTACAAAAAATGTCAAAAGATTCATTTCATATCTTTTACTAAAAACTCATCGAAGGGTAAAATTGGATTTAAAAAATTGTTGGTGGATGGAAATAATATTACATATTGAGGAAACATGTATGTGGATGATAAAATACACCCCAGTAAATTCCAAAGTATAAACAATCTCGGATAAAAATGAGATTGTGATATTTCCCTTACCTTAGGTCCAATTTGATTCGTAAGTGTCTGAAACTCCTGTATAATGATTTAAATAATGTTATTTACTTATTCCAGAATCATACTTATTTTTATGATATCATATATGGTCATATTCTTAGCTTCTTATTAGTAATATTTCATTTTTACTTTTTGTTCTAATGCGTGTTTTGTCGAATAAATTATTATTCTTCTTTTTAGGTTATAGATACCTCATTTCCAGAATGGTATTAGGGTAATATATATAATATTTATTCACTCAATTAATTTATGTAATCATTATGAAATTAAAATCATGTAGAACGAGTCGCATCACATCGTGGAGACGGTATTCCGTACGTACGCACGAGCGATGATATCGTTCCCATGATCGTGTAATTGTATTAGAGTGTATGTATACTATTTCAGAATCAATATCACTTTACAATAATAATATATATTAATTATTTACACCATTATACCCATCCATTTAAGGTGGTGGTGGAAAATAGATTACACCATGGCGTGGAGACGGTATTCCGTACGTACGCACGCGTGGTGATTTCGTTTTCCGTAGGATGGATAGATGGTGAAATAGGGTTGTTTCATACTTATAATAACATATCAGTATATAAGTGATAGTGATGTTATTAATTCATAATGAAAAAACTAAAGAAGAAGAAGTGGAAGAAGAAATAAAGTTGAAAGAATCAGTAACCGACATTACCTCTTCTTTGAAGCGCCTCTTTGAGAAATCCTTTTAGGGAACTAAAATTGGTCTTTGAAGAAGACCAGGACCTCTAGGATGTTTCTAGGAAATTGGAGAAGAGAATTAGGAAGGTTTTGGCCATGCTTTAGGGCTCAAAGTGGTGTGAGGAAGAGGGGGAGGAGGTTCCCTTTTATAAGGGCGGAGAGGGGCACCTTTGGAAAAACTAAACATATTATTTTATTATAAAGTCATATTTGGTTTTAAATAGCTCCAAATTGATTCATTTTGAAGCTAAGTTTGGGATGGGTCGAAATAATCTCTTCCAATATAATTTAAAAAAGTTTAGTTTACTATTTTAACCTTATCATTTAGATTTAACTTTAAGTTAGATAATTTTACTTTTACCGTGTCTTTTTGTGTTCTTACACTATAAGGTTAATAAACTTACTATAACAAGACAAACGAACACCAAGTTATTTAATATTAATATATATAACCTTATCTAAGTCATTTTACTAAACCGTAGATTTTTAGGAATAAAATAACAATTAATAATATAATATTTGTTTTAAAAACTATTTTATGTCAATTTTGACACTATTTAGTAATTGATTTTTTTAAAAAAATCATAAAAGAAATATTAGTTTGAACAAAGTTAATTAAATAAATACTAACATGTCATATTAACCTATAAAATCATTGGAATTCATAAAAAGCCCCAAATTACATTTATTTGGGTATTTATAAGATCAATTATGTCAATATTTCGTTAATATGATAATTACTGCATCATCTTTGGCTCATATATAAATTAAATTATTTAATGTCTAAAAATTACAAATAAAATACCATTATGTAGGAAATCGTTTTATCTGTCTAATTAATATTAATAGTCGAATTAATCTCATGTATTACCCTATATTAAAAATTATTTACTTAATAAACTTTGATTTTAACTATTTTAACCCTTCATTAAATAAATTAATAATAAATGTCCTAATCTAATCCTAGTGGGCCTAAATGGTCATATTTTATTCCTAAGGTTTTTTTGGTCTAATTACACTTATCCAATAGAATTAGGACATGTGTTAGTGTAATAATAATATCATTTTTACCCTTAATTACCCTATTTACTTTTAATCGTGGTAAATAAAAGTAAAAATTTACTATTCAACGAATATTATTTTCATCTCATTGAACCAAATTTTACATATTGACATCAACCGTGTCTCTCTGATTTTTGAAATTCCACTCACAGAAGTAGTAAAATTATGTTTTTTGTAAATTTGCAAATTCTCCTAGGAGGTGGGTAAAAGACGGTGAAAAGTTCAATAAAATTTTTATATATCTAAAATTATTATAAAATTACTTAAATGAATTACATTGAACATATATAGGTATTATGTATCAATTTTGACCTAAAATAAATTTATGTAAAATAAATAATTATTTAAATAAAAAGTCGGTTTTTAAATAATAACCCAGTGTTTTCACTATTCATCAAAAATTGAAAGTTTTCAGAAAAATACCAAAATTTCACCCTAGGCTAATTTCGATATTCCGAATCAAAAAATGAAGTCCATTTTGAAAAATAAAATTTACAAAATTTCAAAAAGTGGTTATTACTATTCATAACGGCTAGTTTTAATAATATTTTAATAGCATATCGTTGTTTAGTGATACTCGGTATTGCGTACGACGCAAACTATCGAGGAAGGTCACGATTACGTGTAAAGAAAGCCAAGATAGTGTTGTGTGTAGTGAAAGATTCCTTTGATTATTTATATAAAATAAAACAAATATTTCTCATAAAAGTATCAGGTGTTACATTTATGATATAATTTTTATTCAGGAATGAAAATGTTTACTCAGCCTATTTCCAAAACGATCATTCAAAATCGAAACATTACTCACGTGTATAAAAAAGTTACCATCTCCAAGATCATAACCTTGGTTCATTTTTTTAACAATATTTATTATTTTATTTTAAAAATATAAATGATTTAAAAATGAAAATATTTTTATTCTAGAGTTTTTTAATAATGTTGTCCCTTACCAAAGTCATCTCATCAATGTTCGTTAAGACACATAACATGAATGTGGTGAAAACAACCATATTAATCATTATTGATAATGTAATTGTATATAAATTTTTTAAATCTGAAATAAAAGTATTAAACAAAATTAAATTTTTATGAATCATGTATATAATAAACACATGTATACTATTTCAGATGATAGGGAACAATCCTGACCAATTAGATTCATGGTAAGGTATTTTTATCTCACATCTTACATTTTTGAGATAATTATCATATTCACCACTTACATATTTTGTATGATGAATCTATTTGTCCTTTTGATATATTATATCATGAATAAATTGAAATTAATGTAATTTAATAGTCTCATTATATGATTACTACATTTCCAATTTCTAATTCACATGTTACCACCATTGTTTGGGTATTTCTACTCTTTATTATATTTCTGAAAGACTTCTAAAAAATTAACCACTTATTTAGTTATGTGGTTTAATTAATTCCCATGAATCTATTTTTTGATTTGTATACACGAGTTTATGGTTATTTACATATCCTTTTAGAGATATATATTTCATGTGGACTTCAGTTTTAAAGGTACCAAAGGAGTAATGGATTTTCCACCCAATTTACCTTCTTTGAGAACATTGTTAGGTTATACCCTCATATTCTTTTAGGTGTTGTATATAATTCTCCTTTGAAATCTTATATTGTGAATATATTTATTTTCATGATATTATTTTTTAAATATTATTTTTTTATTCCTGGGGATTTTCATTCGATCATTTCAATGTGGTTTGGGACACAATGAATGTTAATATATTGTTTTCCTCAAGAATATTTTTAATGATATTTTTTTGGAATTTAATTTAATAAATGTAAAAAATCCATACTTTTTAATAACATCCACTGAGGATAATTGATATTGATACCATCCTGGCCTTTTAATTGGATGTATTATGATTGTATTAATGATATTTTTATTAATCTTGTTTCATTTTCATGGGTTGATTATGTCATAAAGTGATTCATATGGAACCCATTTCGTTTCCATGGGTATATCATGTATCAATGATATGATCATGTATCCCATTTAATTTCTATTTCATAATATTGTTTCAATGGTATTGACATTAAAATTATTTATTTTATATGGGTTTATCATGATATGTATAAGTCCCCAACCAAAATCATTACATAATTATGAGTTAAATCAAGAATTTTACATTCTATATCATTAAATATTTTTTCAAGATTATAGTTTTAGAAAATTATGATCTAACATAGATATAAAAAAACATAAAATACAAATTTGAAACATTTGGTCCGTATCCATTTTTCCTATTATATAGTACTTTTAAACTAAAGAATTAATTCTTTACAAGGTAAAGATCCAGGACATCTAAATTGAATTCAACCAATCCCTTACCCATCCATAAAACCTATAGATTTTTTTTAAAAAAATTGATTATTTGTATGAACTTGTATCAAAATGTCTGGTATAGTTCTTGATTTTGGGTTGTTTCTGAGGAAAAAGGAAGAAATGAGGATTTTCTATGTACATACCATGTATTTATATTTACATGACACTTACTATCTTGTCGTGTATAGTATTTTAATGGCTCTATAATGCATGAGTAGATGGATATATGGTGACCTGGAAGACTACATAAGCCATAGGCCGGTAGAGGATAACACACTATGTGTATTTTAAATGAACATGTCATGAATTTTTCTTTATAATTGATATATCAGATCAGGGATGTGTTTTAGGTTCCAATGAGTCTTCTTCTCCATGTGGTTCATATCCGAGTGCAATAGAATGACCAACAAACACCAAACCCCTCCCGATTATCTATCCGAGATCTAATTGATACATGGTCAGGTGGGGTGGAGTCCCACCGGTTAGTTCCCAGAATAACTAAATCATTTCTTCATAATTCTCTCTCTCTAGTGATTTACTCGTGGTTGGTAGATTTTCACCTTTTTATAGATCTATGTTGATCTATGATGATTCAAGGGACAACATTCAAGAATAACAATCATGTGATATCGAGGTATGTGGTATGATACATTCATTGTTTATCTTTGAATTATATTTGGTAAAAGTGTTTAATACACACATTTTAGGTATTCAATTATTTGTAAATTATCCCTATTTATTTTCTTCTATGGTTTTATTGAATTCCAAATGGTTATTGACTATGTGTAAGGATAAATATTGTGTTTATGGGACACCCCTTATCTGTGTTTCCCTTGATTGATTGTTTATGACCATTTGGTCAAGGTTTCCTTTGAGGCATACCTTTTTTTTCACACCATTTTTGATTATTATAGTGTTTGTTTGATTATATGATATTCATGAGATATGCATTATAGATGATTGGAAAAAGGAATTTAACTAAGATAAATTCCTCAGGTTAGGTTACATATGTATGTTTATCTTTTTTGGTGACCCAAGGGAATTGAATTTGGGAGTTGCAAGGTGGTCATCGACCTTGGGGTTTAGACTATGAGAGCTACCATGGTGGTCATTTTTATTAATTTATTCTACTTTGAACAAGGGGGATTTACCATGAGAGTTTCCCATGTGTTTTTTGTAAATGATTAGTGTTATGTTAGACCAGAGGGGTTAAACCAAGAGAGATTCCTAGTGGATTGTTTTTAAATGAATTGTTATTATGTCAGACCAGGGGAAAATAAACTGGAAGAACTTTCCAAAGGGGTCGTTATTGAATAATTTAATGATTTGGATGAGTCATCCAATCCAAAGATAAATCATGGTATCTATCTTAATTTTATGTAAAAAATTTTATCAGAGACATATGTTTTGATAGTGTTACACATGGGGATATAGTATTTAGGTTAGATATGAATGTTTACATGATTTAATGGATAGAATAATTAATTTAAATAAATGTATTTAAAAACTATAGGATTGTTAACTACTGAGTAATCCCTAATTTATTGATTCATTTATCCATATTCAATGTTATATATATTCATTGACAGCAAGACATAGATATTTTAGTGGTTGCTTACTATGATTCATCTCCCACCTTGTTTGGGCCATACATTGGACCAAAACAGATTATATTATTTCCTGTATACGTACGGAAAACCACCCATTTATTCATGAACTTGATTGTTTTAGGTTGTAGGTAGAGAGCATGGGACTGCGCTAAGGCTTGCGATGCTTATAGAGATTATCGTTTCTTTTGTACTTTGGATTCTGAATTTTTTTCCAGAATTGTGACTTACTTGGTTGTTTTCATAGATATATATTCCTTGTATTATATATAAATTGTGGATTTTGTTTGATTTACTTTCATTCTTCCACTGTTTATTTTTGTTGTATGGCATTATTGCTTCCTCTATTATTTACTATTTCTTATCCTCTATTTATATAGGGCCAATGAAATCATATTTCCCCCACGATCACCACTTATACCTCACTTATAGTCGGTAGTATCTAGAATTTGGGGAAATCCACTTGAGGAAATTTGACTAACTTGGTTCGGCAGACCCCTTGACAACACCTAGATCTGAGAAGATACAAAGTGGTATTATAGGGATTTTCTTTCTTCTTTTCTATTTTATTTGGAGCCAATATATTTGGATATTATAGATATGAAGTTTTGTAATTATTTTTTCCTGGGATTATCTTACCTATGTATAGGTAAAAGCATGGTCACATCGATTTTTTGAAATTTTCCTTGTTTTTAATTATTATAGTTTATTTGATTTAACCGTTGACTGATTCACTTGATTTTTTTAGTATTGATATCATAGTGGTTCTATTTCTTTATCATCTCTTTTGGATGAGGGTATACCATATCATGCATAATATATAAACTTTCTAGAGATCCCATGTCATGCATAATTTTTATGCCATTTATAGTGAATTACTGATTTCATTCTATTGTGATTGATGTTGTGCTAGGTATGTCTGCTGTTGTGGTAGATTCCATAATAGAATTACCTAAAATTTAGATAGTTTACTAGTATGTGAATTGTTTCTATTTTATGGATGTCAATCTCTGTTCCCTGAGGTGTTCTGGGCCATCTTGGATCAGAATTTAGTGGATCATGATTGATCATTAGTTGATTTCTATTAGGGTTTTATTTGAATATGGATTCCAAACATTGATTATCAGGGAGCATGGGAACTCATGGGATTGAACATGGAATTCCTTGGATAGAGTTTATGTTTTTGAGTGTTTCAGAGTAGTTTCAGAGGGACACTATCCCAAAACCCAGACAAATCAGTGTGTGATGTTATGAACACACAACATGTGTTTTTATATTATGGAAGAAATGAATTATAATTAGTACACACAGTGTAGTTTTTGACCATGTGAATGACCATATGAGTAGAGAAAAGGGGTTAGTAAACCTTTAATTGAACACAAAGTGTACTAAGATTAGACATCAGGCTGTAAAATACTGTGTCTAGCCATGTGACTAACAACACGTGTGGATGAAACATGGGTTGTACAAAATGTTTCAATATTATACACGCCATGTGGTAATAAACCGTGTATTCGGCCCTATGAATAATGACATGGGTGGATGAAACATTAGTGGTACATTCAATTTCTTGGGTGAATAGGCCATGTAGTGTTACACCAACAGAACCATGTACTTTGATCCATGTATAAGTACTTGGGTAGGAGGGAATATTCAAGTACTTGTAGTGTCATTGGATGAACTCTCCATATGTATGGGGTGTTTCATGACATTGTTGAAAGAGGTACATGACCATGTTATGGCTTTATGGGAATACACCATGTAATCCTATTTTTTGAAACATTAATGTTTTTTCATAAGTTATGTTAACATACTCTTATGTTGCAGAACTTGATAATCTTGTGCTGAGATTTTCACTTGACCTTGCATAGTAATTCCCTCAAGACATCCTCTGATTGTACGCCAGGTACAAGGTGGTGAAAAAACAATGTAAATGTTAGACCATGGACTTCCAGAAGATCCTCTATTTGTGCCCATATTGGCACCAACTGTTATAATAGACATAGGTGTCAATGCATAGTTTTGGGAAGGCTTTATGATGAAGATACATAATTTTCAGGGAAAACACATCCTAATCTGACTATGGAAGATCTAAAACGGGTGTTCAAGTAACAAATTCTTCCCAAATTTTTAGGTGAAGAAAATACTTAGTCTTAGGAGTCACTGTTGGAGGACATTCATTCCATTTTCAAGAATATAGAAACGCCACCCGATAGGAGGATGAAGCTTGCAACTTACATTCTATGTGGTTTCACTAAGAGATGGTGGGATGTTATCTCACAGTCAGGCCAGCATCAAGATATTTCTTGAGAAGAGTTTTAGGTTATCATCTATGATTACATCTACCCATAGATGTCGATGGATGACTGAGCCTAATATTTCTTGCATTTGAAGTAGGACTATCCTTTAGTAATGGAATAATCTTATCAATTACATACCATCAATGCTTCATACCTATTTTGGGAGGTGATTAGTTATCAATGTCTTGGAGATTTGAGGATAGTCTCATGTATGAAATATGACCGTATGTGAATGTTTTCAAGATGACATTGATTACTTCTACAGAAAATCAGGCACTTCTTATTGAGTGAAATATGAGTATGTTAAGAGCTTGTAGCCAGGGAAGTTCAACTACTTTGGTTACTACTCCATCGACTGATAGCATGAAGCACCACATTGATAATTCACATGATGTTTCTTCATTTAGCGATGTGGTGTGCTACAAGTGCGGATGGTGTTGGCATATGGGACCACATTTCCAGAGGGACCTAGTCGAGTGCCGATCCAGCAAAAATGTGGGCCACATTCAGTGTTTTTGAAGAATTTTCTCACCTACAACAAGTGATAAGGGATTGTTATGACTCCACATTCATGAGCAGGACCACTAGTTTCTCAATATTAAGTGAACTGGAGTTCTTCAAGCCATTTAGGGTAAGGATTTGGTTGATGTCATGATATCCATATAATAGGTTCTCACCGACATAAGGGTGGTCCAACATAGGGTAGCTAGGCAGGGTCACATAGCCATGGTACCAGTGAAATGTTTTCCAAGGAACAGACCATGAAAGACTATGATTCTGAAACCTCTTTAGTTAGAGGTAGAATTCTAGTTGCCTCTATTTTATATTATTCTCTTTTCGATAAAGGTGATTTCTATAGTTTTATATTTTTTGATGTTGTGGAGAGCCTTAGTCTCTATATCATTATGTCTGAGGTTGTTATGGCCATAGAAACACTATTTGGGATTAGGGAAACTAGAGTACATCTGTGCAAGGAGTGCCCTCTTGAGGTTAGCGGGTGTTACTTATAATTGGATCTATTTGTCTTAGATATGACTGGCTTCGATATCATTCTCAGAATGGACTGGTTGGTCTCTTTTCAAGAGTTTTTTTACTGCAATTTTTGTAGGGTTTGTTTTATGTCACCAAATGGTGAATCATTTCTACACAAGGGAGAATGGGATTTCTAGGAAAGCATAGATAAACCCGAGGATCATGGGTTGAGGAGAATTGCCGCCCAAATTGCTAGTTTATATCTAGATGACGAGGGGACTTCATAGAGGTAATCTACCTAGTGGTGGATTGTTTTATAGATTCCCTTCCCGATGTCTCTTTAGGTATACCTATGGAGAGGGTGGTAGATTTATTTATTGAGATTATTCCTAGAGCAGGACTACTGTCCATTCATCCTTAGAGGATTGAAACACAAGAGTTACAGGAATACAAGAAATAGTTAGAGGAGTTTCAAGAAAAGGGTTTCATCTAACCAAGTACTTCTCCTTGGGATTCACATGTCCTATTTTTGGAGAAGGTGGACAATACCCTCATAATTTGTGTGTATTATCGAAAGTTAAACCAATTGATAGTTTAAAACTGGTATCTATTACTGAGTATAGATGATCTCTTTCATCAGCTTTGTGGATCCTAGGTGTTCCTGAATATTTACTTGGGATATTTTTATCATTGGTTTCATGTTATATGATATGATATACCTCTTATAGTCTTTAGGAGTATGTATGGTATATATGAGTTTTTGGTTATTCCGTTCTATATCCCGAATGCGCCATCAGTTTTCATTACACTGATGATCCAACTTTTCCATCCCAATTTAGATTCTTTTTTTGTAGTATTTTTTTATTATATTTTAGTGTACTTTCATACTTGAAAAGACTATTCCATCCATCTTGAGATCATATTGGGAACACTGAAATATAACCAGTTATATTCCAAGCTCTTAATATTCCACATTTGGATGAACCAGACTCACTTCTTGGGTCATTTCATCATAGATAAAAGAGTATCAGTCATCCCAATGAATGTGAGAGTGGTTGTTTCTTGGGAGAAGGTGATGAATTCCTTTGATACATCGAGTTATCTAGGGTTGATTAGTTATTATCGGTGCATTATTCTGAACATTTCATGATTATCAGCACCATTTACTTGACTATGTAAGAATTGTTTGATGGACTTGTTGGAAAATTCCTACAATTCAGCCTTTCAGTAGATGAAAGGGAGATTGAATTCATCCTTGATATTGATCTTTCCGGAGCTGGGAAAGAGTAACATCATCTACCACGATGCATTAGGTATCGAGGAAGGTGCATATCTTATGCAAGGGGAAGGAGTTATTGCGTACTAGTCTTGGTAGTTGAGACACATTAGAGAAATTAACTGACACACGAACTTGAGTTGGAAAAAGTTGTGCTTGATTTTCAATATTGGGGACATTATCTTTAGGGAGAGATTTTTTTTGACCAAAAAAGCCTCAAGTATATCATTACATAGTGAGATAAGAATTTGAGACATGGAAGGTGGGATGACTACCATCCGTCAGTTGACAAGGAGCTGGACTACATGGCTGGTTAAGGAAATGCATTGTATGATACTTTTAGCAGGAGAAAACAGATACAGGTTGTTCAATAAGCCAGCAGTGAGTGGTATCTTATTTCTCTATTCTCTAAGATTCATTTGGAGGTACATGAAAGACATGGGAAAATGTTTCCTTAATCTATATCTATTACATCTACTCTGCTGGATCAAGTGTTAAGGATGAATCTATCAGATTCTGAAGGCCTTGTACAATGAGAGAGTGTGTTAGGAAAACACCCTACTCCTAGGTGGACTATAGGATATGAATTTTATTTTGATTTTAAAGGATGCATATGGGTGTCAGCAGACAAAAACAAAGATAATTTTCAATATTTTCATGCCTCTTTATTGGAAGTTCATTGTAGAGTCATGAAAATGTATCCAGATCTACATCATCTGTATTGGTGGTCAGGAATAAAGAGGGATATTTTTGGATTTTTTATGAGGTGTTCCACCAGTTAGTAGGTGAAGGTAGAGCATCAGTGACCTACATGGTTGGTAAAATAAGTACACATTAATATGTGGAAGTGGAATGTTGTCATGATGGATTTTGTGATGGGTTTACCAAGGTTTCCCAGAGGAAATGATAATTTATATGTTATTGTTGAAAAACTCATGAAGGTTTCATATTTCTTACTGATCCCGGAAAAATTTAGTTTAGATGAGCTTGTAATGTTTTAAATATGATATATAGAATGTTTTCATAGGGTTCCACACTCTATCATTTAAGATAGGAACACCCTGTTTACTTCTTGTATCTAGTACAGACTACTTAGGGATATGGGTACATTATTACATCTGAGTACATCTTACCATCCATAGACAGATAGCCAATTCGTGCATACAATTCTGGTTTTGGAGGACATTAATTGAGCATGTGCCATATATTTTATGGAATCAAGGGAGAGACGCATACCTTGGGTGGAGTTTCCAAATAATAATTGTTCTGGGAAATGATTCATATGGAACCTTATGGGGCTTGTTACAGTTGTTAGTACTGATCACCCCAATGTTGAATGGAGTCAAGAGAGGCACTATTCTGGGACATTGTCTATTCCATGAGAACACTGAGTAGGTGTTGTTGATTTAGAATAGGAGTGATACAACAAATTTTCACAAAAAATCTTATGCATATCAATGGAGATGAACTCTGTAGTTTTAGGTCAGAGATCGGGTTTTCTTACGTGCCACAATGAGGTTGGAACACAAAATGATTAAGAGACAATGAAAGCATTCACTAAGATAAGCCTTTCTATTTGAGGTTTTGGAGAGAGTTTGGAAAATTTATTCTCAGTTGAAGTTACCTTAGAGGATCCATGATAAGCACAATGTCTTTCGTGTATATCATCTATGATACTACTTTTCAGTTCTGTCTCATATTTTGCTACCCATAGTGGTTGTGTTAGAGGTGGACATGTCCTTCGAGGAGAACCCTTTTCAGATTATGGATCACAACACAATGTTTCTTCATGGATGGTATGTTCAACTAGTATGGGTACTTTGGCCACATGGGAGATTACATGATGATACATGGGAGAGGGAGGCCGGCATACTATCCCAGTTTCCATATTTTTTGATGTTTCATCTTTACCACCCTTTGAAGGGATATTCGAGGAAGAATTTATTTATGGGGTAATGTTTTTAATAACCCTAATATTCCTTTTAGGTATAGATCATGATTTTGTGTTTTTTTTATAAAAATGGAAGAAATTTGTATTTTCTACAAACACACTGGGTACTCGGTTACCACATACAGCTATGTACTGGCCATGTAATGGCAGATTATATGGCCATGTGGTGACCCGACATACCACTTAAGCTAAGGGATAGTGGAGGCTAATACATGGAGTGTAGTTTAAATGAAAACACCATTTACCTAACTTTTCTAATTGATATATCATAGCAGTGTCATTTCTTATGTTTAAATGATTCTTCTTCTACTTGTGGTTAGTACAGGAGAGCGATGGAATGGGAAAAAAACTCTGAAACCCTCTCGATTCACTATCTATTCCCCGACCGAGACACCACTGGTTGCGTTGGAGTCCAAACAGTGAGTTCCAAAAACCCCTAGAGAAATTATTCTAGATTATCTGTCTGTCATGTGTTATTTATGGTTTGAAATTTTTACCGTTTTGTAGAACTATGCTGATTTTGGCCGATTAAGTGGCCAACATTCATGAATAGTGATTTTTTGATATCTAGGTAGGTGATTTGTGCCTTTCATTGTTTGTGTTTAGATTATATATGCTAATTGTGTTGCATACCCATGTTTTGGGTGTTTCATGATATGGAAATTAACACTCTTTTATACAAGCTATGGTTTGACTGATTGCTAAAGGGATGTGATCTCTGTGTTCAGATAGATATATTGTTTATGGGACACCCTATGCATGTGTTTACCTTAATTGTTTGTTTATAAAAGTTTGGTCTTGGTTTCCAATGAGGTGTACCTAGTTTTCCATTCCTTATTTGATTATTATGGAGTTTGATTTATTATATGAGATGCCTGTGGTATGTATTATGGATGTTTGACCAAGTGTAATCTGACTATGAGAGCATCCTGAGGTAGGGTCAGTTATATATGTTTTAATATTATGTTAACCCATAGGTATTGATTGTGGGAGATGCCAGATGTTCATCGAACTGTGGGTTTAGGCTATGAGAGTTGTCCATGTGGACATTTATATTAATTGATACTACGTTGAGAAAGGGGTATTGAACATAAAAGATACCCATGTGGAAATGTTTAAATGTTTAGTGCTATGTTAGACCAGAGGCATTAGACCGAGAGATAATCCCAAAGGGTCGCTATTAAATGAATTTTGGTTATGTTACAACAGGGGGAAATATTGTGTGAAAACATTACAAAAGGGTCATTACTGAATAATTGAATGACTGGGCCAAGTAATCCAAGATGAAGAAGAAGCTTTTACTCAGTCTTACATGATTGTTTAGATGGTTTTCTGAGACATATTTTTTGTTACTATTATTCAATGGGATATAGATCAGAGGCTAGATCCAAAGATTTACATGATTCAACATAGTGAAGAATGAATGTAAACTAATGTTATTGAAAAATTTAGATTTTTTACTCTGGAGTACTCCCTAGTGTATTTCTTCATTTCTCTATATTACCTGCTATATATCTGTAGAGACCCGAAGCCTGACGTACATAGACTTTACATTACTTTTGCGGAATACTTAGTACATAACAAAAACACACACACAAGGATCGTAATAGTTTAGTGTCTTTGGAAACTCGGAATAAAATCTTCTAATCGTGGGGAAAGATCTTCAAAATATCCCATAAAGATCTTCCTTTTTTTTACCTAAAACCTTTCTTTATATCCTGGGGAAAAGAAAACATAAAAGGGTGAGCTCAAATTCTCAGTAAGGGTAAACAAAAGAAATATCAATCATATCATATACATAAGAACATAGCTTTTGGAAATCTTAACCTGCAAAAGAGCTCATAATATCATAACATGGGATAAATCATAGAAGTGAAAATTAGATCCCCATAATCATAACATGAAACTTGAAACTTTGTGGCATGCACACATAATCATGGAAAATCATTTCTTGTTAGTCATGACTCATTGCCAAGACTATCTTAGTGGACAAAGTCCCTTTCTGAACCGAGTTCACTCCTCGTTTCAGTCCTGTATCACTGAACCGAAATAACCTTCCGTTCCAGCCATGTCTATCTCATGAGATATAAAATCATTACCCAATGCATTGGAGGGAGATATAGGTCCCACCCATCTTATAATGAATCCTTTCTTATGTGTGCCACATAATCATAAAACATACATCATCGCATAACAAAAATGGGATTCTTGAAACATCATGACATCATAAATCAATTCATATATGATAAAGTAATTCATAAACATAATTCCATCACAACATAGTCAAACCAATGTAAAAATATGGATAGAAACAGAACCCTTTATTATCTTAGATGGAAAATAATTTTGATAAAACACTTGAATTGAATTCTTGAGGAAAATATCCTTTCTTCTTCAAAAACATTTTTCCTTTCATAACATGTCATACAACTTTAAAATAAAAGAAGTTGATTAAAAATAAACTTGAAAACTTGTAAAGGAAGCTTCTTTGAAGTAATTTTTTAAAAATCCATTCATGCCGTATAAGTTAAAAAAAACATTCTTCGTACTTTTGTCGGAAAAGTCAAAAAGTACCTCGTACGGAAAATCAACAAAAGATTCCTTTCATATTCTTTACTAAAAACTCACCTAAGGGTAAAATTGGATTTAAACTATTTCAAGTGGATGGAAACAATATTACATATTGAGGGAACATGGATGTGGATGATAAAATATACCCCAGTAAATACTTACGAATAAACAATCTTGGATAAAAATGAGATTGTGATATTTCCCTTACCTTAGGTCCAATTTGCTTCGTATGTGTCCGAACCTCCTGTATAATGATTTAAATAATGTCATTGACTTATTAAAGAATCATATTCATTGTTATGATATCATATATGGTTCACTTATGACATTATATTACCAGTTCTTTTGTAAATTCCATGTTAAAGAAGCGTTTTGGGTAAAATCGTTTCATTTATCGTAGGTGTTTTGACTTGTTGTTCTTGACATCATTATTACTTATATCATGATTTACTTACTTCCAGAATATAAAATATGATTTATATATAATATATATTCAGTATATATATATATATAATAGGTAGATAAATAAAATGAAAAACACCGTTCATGGAGACGGTAGTCCGTACGTACGCATGAACGCTGTTTTCCTTTCCTTATTGTCTTGAAATGGAAGTAAGTAGATGACATAAATATGTATATATATACATAAATCCAGTAGCTTTATAATGTCATATATTTCATTATTATTTCTTATATATACTTTATAATCATTCTTAAATGGTTAACATGGAGAATGAATCTCATCGCGTCGTGGAGACGGTATTCCGTACGTACGCACGCGCGGTGATTTCTTTTTCCGTAGGATGGATAGATGGTGAAATAGGGTTGTTTCATACTTATAATAACATATCAGTATATGAGTGATACTGATGTTATTACTTCATAATGAAACAACCTAAGAAGAAGAAGTGGAAGAAGAAATAAAGATGACAGAATTGGTAACGGTAATTACCTCTTCTTTGAAGTGCCTCTTTGAGACCTCCTCTTAGGGCACTAGAATTGGTCTTTGAGGAAGACCAGAACCTCTAGGATGTTTCTAGGGAAGTGGAGAGGATAAATTGGCAGGGGTTGGCCGAGCTTGAGTGCTCAAATTGGTGTGAGGAGGAGGGGGAGGAGGTGTCCTTTTATAGGGGAGGAGAGGGGCACCTTAGGAATATCTCAAAATATTATTTTATATTAAAGTCAAAATCGGTTTATAATGGTTCCAAAGGGTCTTATTTCGAAGATAAAGTGGGTATGGGTCGAAATCCTATCAACCAATAGGATTTATACAAGTTTAGGGTATTATTTTAACCTTATCAATTAGATTTAACTCTAAGTTAAATAATTTAACTTTTACCGTGTCTTTTTGTTTTCTTTCACTATATGGTTAATAAACTTACTATAACATGCCAAACGAACCCCAAATTGTTTATTATTAATATATATATCCTTATCTAAGTCATTTGGCCGAACCTTAGATTTTTAGGAATAAAATAACAATTAATAATATAATATTTGATTTAAAAACTATTTTGTGTCAATTTTGACACTATTTGATATATGATTTTTGTGAAAGTCATAACAGAATTAAATGTTCGAACCAAGTTGATTAAATCAACATTAATATATCATAGTAACCTATAAAATTAGTGTAATTCATAAAAATTCTCAAATTACATTTATTTTGGTGTTTATAACATCAATTATGTCAATATTTCATAAATAAGATAATTACTGCATCATCTTTGTGTCATAAATTAATTAAATTATTTGATGTCTAAAATTTACAAATAAAATACCATTATGTAGGAAATCTTTTTAGCTTTCTAATGAATATTTACAATCTAATTTATCTTATGTATAACCCCATATTAAAAATGATTTACTTATTAAACTTTGATTTTAACTATTTTAACCCTTCTTTAAATAAATTAATAATAAATGTCCTAATCTAATCCAAGTGGGCCTAAATGGTCATATTTTATTTCTAAGTTTGTTTTTGGTCGAATTACACTTTTCCAATAGAATTAGGACATGTGTTAGGGTAATATTAATATCATATTTACCCTTAGTTACCCTATTTACTATTAACCGCGGTAAAAAAAAAAGTAAAAAGTTACTATTCACCAAAAATTATTTTCATCTCATTGAACCACATTTTAGTCCTTGATATTAACCGTGTCTCTCGGATTTTCGAAATTCCATTCACAAAAGCGGTAAAATTAAGTTTTATGAAAAATTCAGTTTTTTTTAACTACCACTTAGTAGTTTCACTATTCATCAAAAATTGAAGGTTTTCAGAAAAATGCCAAAATTTCATCCTAAGCTATATTTCATATTCCGAATTCAAAAATGAAGTCTATTTTACCAAATTCATAACATAGAAGTTGCATTAATTAATTTTATAATTAAATCCCGCTGTTAAAACAAATAGCGTGTTTTTAAGAAACAATATCTATCAAAAGATTGACATTTGTTTATGTCTGGTTTAAATCTGAAATTACAACCAATGACCAACATTGTATTAAATTGTAAAAATATATTCTAAATATACTTTAAAACCACTCAAATTAATAATTTATCACTATTAATTATTTCGATTGAAAAAGTTGTTTTTAACTAAAATTTAGTAATTTTCACTATTCATCAGAATATGAAAGTTATCCGAAATGTACCAAAATTTCACCTTAGGCTAAATTCGATACTCCGAATCCAAAAATGAAGTTCACTTTGAAAAATAAGATTTACATAATTTCAAAAAGTTGTTATTACTATTCATAACGGCTAGTTTTAATATTATTTTAATAGCATATCGTTGTTTAGTGAAACTCGGTATTGCGTATTACACACGCTATCGAGGAAGGTTGTGATTGCGTGTAATGCAAGGCAAGTCAAGAAGGTGTGTTGTGCAAGCTTCTTTTGGTGTAGCGTACAACACAAGACATTAATAAAATTAAAAAGAATATTTTTCATAAATTCTCGGGTTGTTACATTCTACCCCCCTTAAAATGAATTTCGCCCTCGAAATTCGTCAGGATTATAAATGGTTTACTATTCGAAAGTTTCTTTAATAGAAACCCACATCGTAAAAAGGAATACCAAAACTTGGCTTTAAAAACTAAAGTATGAAATGTAACGATTACCCAAATAATCTAATCACTGGGTTTCCACATAGGTGAAAATATGGATATGGAAGAGAAATCTAACCATCATGTTCTGATGGAGAGTGGTAGAGAACATGGCTATGGAAAAGCCAGTAATCACAAATCCATAGATTTGTGATGATATAAGGTACCATCTGATTCATCAGGTATAAGAGAACTAGGACAACATTTTTGGTTTTCAAGATCATTTCCCTAAAGTTAAAGAATTTGAATTAGAATAAATACTTACTTTATTTTGGTACAATCTCACTGTTGTTCGTGCCTTTAACAATTTCCACTTCATCTCTTAAATAAATGAAGTTGAATTTGTTATTCATGAAGTGTTAGCAGATCATGTGATAGAATGACGGGTCATTCTATCTGTTTCAAACAAAAGGTTAGCAAAATTATATACATAAGTCGATCTATAGTGAGATTAATCACATATGGATCCTAAAATGGACTTATACTTCACATATCATACTGCTTAATATAATAAAACTAGTTTCTACTAAACAGGGACTTCCTGTAGGTCAGTGGTAGGCGATAAAGGCCAGTCGCACTTCGGTTGTGGGTTCGATTCCCACAGCCTTGTCCGAAGCGATGTGCTGTCGCCCGTCCTGCAGGTTGTCCTTTTTCTAAAATTACATTACTATAACATCCCATCAATAATATCGAAAAAAGAAATTCTATCCTTAAACAATACTATTTTATGTCCAACATAATCTATTCTAGTCTTTAGGCTTATCCATAATACTGCAGTCCACTTTCATAACATAGTGAAAATGATAACCAGAGATTTAATACTGTCGTTGATCCCCACATATCATAAGATATGTCTTGTTGGTCACATTCCAAACATTCAAAGTCCTTAATCGTGTATTCTCTTGAATACCTTAGTGAAAACATGAGTGCAGTTAAAAGTTAACACTTTCCACATACCAAAATCCTCAAAATTATTTATACTCAAACCATGATATCACTTAGTCCTTATATCAATCATGAGCTCATGAATACTATTAAACATTTCATTTTCTCGTCTTCATTATGCGCATATCATCTTATTTCCAAAAAATATCTCAATCACTTTGAATACCACATCAATAAATATTGCAATACTCAATGATACAACATTATTTTGGAATCCCATTACATAAACACTTAATCATTCCACCACATCGTTGTCATATTCAACATTGCCAATAGTGATCGCATGTGATTTCCCTTTGTCCTTTGCCTTCAGTGGTTGCTCATGTTGATCATCACTAACCCTTGGATTAGGGCAATTATTAGCATAATGCCCCATTTCCTTGCACTTGAAGCATTGAAGTGTTGGCGGTGCGTTCTCTGCAGTGTTTGCTTTATTCACATCATTAGAAACCCTTTTTCCATTACTTCGACACTCATCTGCTCGATGACCTTCTTTTCCACACTTAAAAAATTTTCTAGTCCCTTTTAGACAATCTCCACCATGCTTCTTTCCACACTTTGTGCATAAGGAAACATTCATCTTCTTTTCACCATTATTCTGAGATTTCTCCTTGAACTCCATCTTTCGTTTCTTGTCAAAACCATGAGATGGATATGTAACACCAACTTCCATTTCTACCTTGATAGCACAACGCACAATTTCTTCATAGCTACTGAAGTCTCTTATAGCTAATGCCCTTCGAAGACTTGGTTTTAAGCCACAGAAAAATCGATCAACTTTACTTTCAGGTTGGATGATAATTCCAGAAGCATACCTTGCAAGTCTTGTAAAATTTGCTTCATAGGTACCAACAGATTCATCGTCCCTTTGCTTCAGTTCAAGAAACTCTTTCTCCATCTTTGTTCGAAGAATAGGAGGGAAGTACTTACTGAAAAACAGGTTCTTGAACTCGTCCCATTCCATGGACTCAATTTCATCTCTTGGCCTTGTATTCTTGATAAGATTCCACCATTGATCAGCTTCACCTTCCAAACGATATACTGCTAAGATGACTTTATCATGTTCAGAACATTGAAGAACTGAAAATATCTTTTCAGTAGTACTGATCCATTGTTCAGCCACAAGTGGATCAGAAGACCCACTGAAAGAAGGTGGACATTGCCTCATGAAGGACTCAATAGAATATTGTTCCCGTCTCTACTCATTTGGAAGTCCAGAATGATTCATAGCTTGTGTAAGTATAGCAATAAGATTTTGCACTCCATCTCCCATAACATTTGTTTGTTCAGAAGGGCAATCATTGCATTGTCCATTGCATTGATCAACACGGTTCCTTCGGGTTCCAGCAATCGTCTAAAACCCAAAAAGAATAGTGTGAGAGGCAAAAATCATGCTAGGGAAAACAACATAATAAAGGGGGAGTACCTTCAATATCCAACATCTTAGGTTTAATTCTATGATCGTTAGCGTAATTCTATTACTATAACCTATACGTATACTTATCCCTAGGGACATCCCTAGACATACCTTAGAAATATCTCTAGGGATCTCACTAACGTTTTCGCATCCTAGTTTCCAAAGGTTGACTAAACCTTTCCTCTGATACCAACTGTAGAGACCCGAAGCCTGACGTACATAGACTTTACATTACTTTTGCGGAATACTTAGTACATAACAAAAACACACACACAAGGATCGTAATAGTTTAGTGTCTTTGGAAACTCGGAATAAAATCTTCTAATCGTGGGGAAAGATCTTCAACATATCCCATAAAGATCTTCCTTTTTTTTAACTAAAACCTTTCTTTATATCCTGGGGAAAAGAAAACATAAAAGGGTGAGCTCAAATGCTCAGTAAGGGTAAACAAAAGAAATATCAATCATATCATATACATAAGAACATAGCTTTTGGAAATCTTAACCTGCAAAAGAGCTCATAATATCATAACATGGGATAAATCATAGAAGTGAAAATTAGATCCCCATAATCATAACATGAAACTTGAAACTTTGTTGCATGCACACATAATCATGGAAAATCATTTCTTGTTAGTCATGACTCATTGCCAAGACTATCTTAGTGGACAAAGTCCCTTTCTGAACCGAGTTCACTCCTCGTTTCAGTCCTGTATCACTGAACCGAAATAACCTTCCGTTCCAGCCATGTCTATCTCATGAGATATAAAATCATTACCCAATGCATTGGAGGGAGATATAGGTCCCACCCATCTTATAATGAATCCTTTCTTATGTGTGCCACATAATCATAAAACATACATCATCGCATAACAAAAATGGGATTCTTGAAACATCATGACATCATAAATCAATTCATATATGATAAAGTAATTCATAAACATAATTCCATCACAACATAGTCAAACCAATGTAAAAATATGGATAGAAACAGAACCCTTTATTATCTTAGATGGAAAATAATTTTGATAAAACACTTGAATTGAATTCTTGAGGAAAATATCCTTTCTTCTTCAAAAACATTTTTCCTTTCATAACATGTCATACAACTTTAAAATAAAAGAAGTTGATTAAAAATAAACGTGAAAACTTGTAAAGGAAGCTTCTTTGAAGTAATGTTTTAAAAATCCATTCATGCCGTATAAGTTAAAAAAAACATTCTTCGTACTTTTGTCAGAAAAGTCAAAAAGTACCTCGTACGGAAAAACAACAAAAGATTCCTTTCATATTCTTTACTAAAAACTCACCTAAGGGTAAAATTGGATTTAAACTATTTCAAGTGGATGGAAACAATATTACATATTGAGGGAACATGGATGTGGATGATAAAATACACCCCAGTAAATACTTACGAATAAACAATCTCGGATAAAAATGAGATTGTGATATTTCCCTTACCTTAGGTCCAATTTGCTTCGTATGTGTCCGAACCTCCTGTATAATGATTTAAATAATTTCATTGACTTATTAAAGAATCATATTCATTGTTATGATATCATATATGGTTCACTTATGACATTATATTACCAGTTCTTTTGTAAATTCCATGTTAAAGAAGCGTTTTGGGTAAAATCGTTTCATTTATCGTAGGTGTTTTGACTTGTTGTTCTTGACATCATTATTACTTATATCATGATTTACTTACTTCCAGAATATAAAATATGATTTATATATAATATATATTCAGTATATATATATATATAATAGGTAGATAAATAAAATGAAAAACACCGTTCATGGAGACGGTAGTCCGTACGTACGCATGAACGCTGTTTTCCTTTCCTTATTGTCTTGAAATGGAAGTAAGTAGATGACATAAATATGTATATATATACATAAATCCAGTAGATTTATAATGTCATATATTTCATTATTATTTCTTATATATAATTTATAATCATTCTTAAATGGTTAACATGGAGAATGAATCTCATCGCGTCGTGGAGACGGTATTCCGTACGTACGCACGCGCAGTGATTTCTTTTTCCGTAGGATGGATAGATGGTGAAATAGGGTTGTTTCATACTTATAATAACATATCAGTATATGAGTGATACTGATGTTATTACTTCATAATGAAACAACCTAAGAAGAAGAAGTGGAAGAAGAAATAAAGATGAAAGAATTGGTAACGGTAATTACCTCTTCTTTGAAGTGCCTCTTTGAGACCTCCTCTTAGGGCACTAGAATTGGTCTTTGAGGAAGACCAGAACCTCTAGGATGTTGCTAGGGAAGTGGAGAGGATAAATTGGCAGGGGTTGGCCGAGCTTGAGTCCTCAAATTGGTGTGAGGAGGAGGGGGAGGAGGTGTCCTTTTATAGGGGAGGAGAGGGGCACCTTAGGAATATCTCAAAATATTATTTTATATTAAAGTCAAAATCGGTTTATAATGGTTCCCAAGGGTCTTATTTCGAAGATAAAGTGGGGATGAGTCGAAATCCTATCAACCAATAGGATTTAGACAAGTTTAGGGTATTATTTTAACCTTATCAATTAGATTTAACTCTAAGTTAAATAATTTAACTTTTACCGTGTCTTTTTGTTTTCTTTCACTATATGGTTAATAAACTTACTATAACATGCCAAACGAACCCCAAATTGTTTATTATTAATATATATATCCTTATCTAAGTCATTTGGCCGAACCTTAGATTTTTAGGAATAAAATAACAATTAATAATATAATATTTGATTTAAAAACTATTTTGTGTCAATTTTGACACTATTTGATATATGATTTTTGTGAAAGTCATAACAGAATTAAATGTTCGAACCAAGTTGATTAAATCAACATTAATATATCATAGTAACCTATAAAATTAGTTGAATTCATAAAAATTCTCAAATTACATTTATTTTGGTGTTTATAACATCAATTATGTCAATATTTCATAAATAAGATAATTACTGCATCATCTTTGTGTCATAAATTAATTAAATTATTTGATGTCTAAAATTTACAAATAAAATACCATTATTTAGGAAATCTTTTCAGATTTCTAATGAATATTTACAATCTAATTTATCTTATGTATAACCCCATATTAAAAATGATTTACTTATTAAACTTTGATTTTAACTATTTTAACCCTTCTTTAAATAAATTAATAATAAATGTCCTAATCTAATCCAAGTGGGCCTAAATGGTCATATTTTATTTCTAAGTTTGTTTTTGGTCGAATTACACTTGTCCAATAGAATTAGGATATGTGTTAGGGTAATATTAATATCATATTTACCCTTAGTTACCCTATTTACTATTAACCGCGGTAAAAAAAAAGTAAAAAGTTACTATTCACCAAAAATTATTTTCATCTCATTGAACCACATTTTAGTCCTTGATATTAACCGTGTCTCTCGGATTTTCGAAATTCCATTCACAAAAGTGGTAAAATTAAGTTTTATGAAAAATTCAGTTTTTTTTAACTACCACTTAGTAGTTTCACTATTCATCAAAAATTGAAGGTTTTCAGAAAAATGCCAAAATTTCATCCTAAGCTATATTTCATATTCCGAATTCAAAAATGAAGTCTATTTTACCAAATTAATAACATATAAGTTGCATTAATTAATTTTATAATTAAATCCCGCTGTTAAAACAAATAGCGTGTTTTTAAGAAACAATATCTATCAAAAGATTGACATTTGTTTATGTCTGGTTTAAATCTGAAATTACAACCAATGACCAACATTGTATTAAATTGTAAAAATATATTCTAAATATACTTTAAAACCACTCAAATTAATAATTTATCACTATTAATTATTTCGATTGAAAAAGTTGTTTTTAACTAAAATTTAGTAATTTTCACTATTCATCAGAATATGAAAGTTATCCGAAATGTACCAAAATTTGACCTTAGGCTAAATTCGATACTCCGAATCCAAAAATGAAGTTCACTTTGAAAAATAAGATTTACATAATTTCAAAAAGTTGTTATTACTATTCATAACGACTAGTTTTAATATTATTTTAATAGCATATCGTTGTTTAGTGAAACTCGGTATTGCGTATTACACACGCTATCGAGGAAGGTCGTGATTGCGTGTAATGCAAGGCAAGTCAAGAAGGTGTGTTGTGCAAGCTTCTTTTGGTGTAGCGTACAACACAAGACATTAATAAAATTAAAAAGAATATTTTTCATAAATTCTCGGGTTGTTACAATATCTTCACTAAAAGTTATCCATAGATCTTTTAGTTGATTCCTATTGGTATTTGACTCACAAAATACTTGGGTCATGATTTGGACTGAAACAAATTATATGATTAATTCTATAGATAAGGGAAAACAACCTTCTTCATCGTGTAATTGTTTTTTGTATGATGGAGCTGGAGAGCATGGGACATATATGAGGCTTAAGATTCTACTAGAGTTTAAAATTTCTTTTGTACATTGGTTTTTATATTTCTTTCCATCATTGTGACTTTTTTGACTATTTTTATATATACATATGACATGAATGATATATATATATATATATATTCTTCTGTTGGATTTAATTTCAGTCTTCTACTATTTTTTCTATTGTATGATATTACTACATATGCGGTTGTTTATAATTTGTTATCTATTGTGTATACTCTACCAATGAGAGAAATGTTTCCCCACTGTCACACCTTGGCCTTCGCTGCTAGTTAGAAGCCTCTAGAGTTTGTGGAAATGGGCTTGAATACATGTTTCCAACCGGGTTTGGGGCACCCTTGGGAGGTACTGGGATCTAAGACATTACATGATGAGCTCAAAATCTCAGTATGTGACCTAAAAGATATAATAAATAGTTAGTTCATTAAAATCATCAGAACTCATATAATGTCTACATTTATATTCAATGTTCTTTAAGAATATGAAATAATATTTTTTCACATGAATAGAAAAAACACATTTTTATCAAAGGAAATCATTAAAACCCCTAAAAATAAATTAAAACTATTTTAGTTGACATAGAGAATCATATTAATAAACCACATTCAAGTACTATTAAAACTCTTTTAATTGGATTAATCGTAGGACCGAATTCCAGAATTTGTTATTATCTAATTAATTAGACAGCTATAACGAGGTCAGGAGATGATATCTGAGGAAACACATTTAATGTTATAACAGTCTTTACTAGAACTATCTGAGACACCCCATGTTATGAAATAATAGGGTTTCCTAGTGATATCAATTCCACCATGATTTATGTGGTAATGGGATTTACTGGTGCTTTCTATTCCACCCCATGTTAAGCTATAAAATGCTTTCTCTACGCTATACGAGCCACTAATAATGTAATTCTAAAGATAAACAATATGAATAAAATAATTTAATCATTAAAACCATTGGAAATTTTTATCCAAATCGTACTAAAACCCATATTGTATAAAAATACCATATTCTTTTGAAAACCCATTTTCAAAATATAAACTCCATTTTCATTGAAAATATATTTCCAATACCAAAATAAGAAAAATAAAAATATGGATTTCTATTTAAGGGACATGAATTCTTACAATGAAACCCATAAAAAATTAACGGTGATGGAGGTGTGAAATTTATTATCATCATGTGTGTTAATAATGGATTATTCCTTTTTTCTTTTTATTAAAACATTCCATACCAAACATATAAAATATTCCATTTAAAATAATTTGAAGGAAATTAAAAATAGAAATAATTTTTTTATAACCCTTATATATCCATAATAAATAAATATGTTAAATAAAATCATGAATATTGACCTGGATAAATTCTAACACCCCAACCCCAATTACCCAGAGTTGGTGAATTATTTTAATAATTTTTTTTTATTACAACAGAATCATGTGCCGAATGACCAATAAGTGTAGCAGTATTGGAAAATAGTTTACATACATGAACCTTACATTACACTTTATAACATAAAATACAATATAAATAATCCTTTGAGAACATCATTATTCCCCTAGCTTAACCCTGCATATCAATCCTAAAATACTTCTTGGAATCCTGGGAGAATAAAACATAATAATGGGGTGACCTCAGATTCTTAGTATGGATAAAAAATATAGTAGAAGATATAAATATTAAGCATAAACTTATAAGGAATGGTGAAAAACTAAAACACAAGCTTTTTAAAAGAATATCATCAGCATAATATGGAATGGAAATATCATAATTTACCATAATAACATGAATATGGATAATCTAATAGTTGAATAATAACATGTAATAACTAATTTAATACTGAGGTAATGCATATGTCGAGCATATTAACACCTACATCAAGGAATTGTTCCAGGACCATTCCCAAATATTCTATCAAGGCCTTGGGAAAAGATACTAGTGTGTCTTATGAGACCTACTGATGCATCCATGAGCTGTAGCGGGCTCCACCAATCACATATTAAGTCTTATTTATTTACCATATGAAAAGGATTACACATAACATATAAATTCATATTAAAACTATCATATGAAATGTCAATACTTTAACTATAAACCCCGAATGGTATAAAAATAGCATATGCACAATAAAAAATATAATAACTCATTCAATAAAATGTGGAAGGGTTTATTAGAATAAATCAACCTCCATAAACAATAATATCTAGTAAAGGATGTTGACCTAGATAAAAAAGACTAGTTAAAATCATTTAAAAAATATCCCATTTTCATGATATAGTTTAAAAGTCATAGAATTTATAAAGGAATTAGTTTTAAATATATTTTTCAATCAAAGAATCTCAAACCACATTGAATCTTTTCAAATGAATCATTATTTTAAAACAATCACGTCCATATAAAAAAATTCTTATAATCATTTGGAATATATGGAAATTAATTAAATAGATTTAACATAATAAATCATTAGAACATTTAAAATAATGATCGAGTTATAGGTTCCTTTAAATAAAAACTTAAAAGATTACTTTTTAAAATATTTTTATGAAACATCGACATGGATGATAAATATGTCCTTGTAAATACTTTCAAATAAACAATCTTGAATAATAATGAGATGGAGTAATTTACCCTTACATTAAGTTTAATACTCTTTATACATGTTAGAAACTACAGTATAATGCTTTCTAAAAAATTATTAACTTATATGAAAATCATAATAATATTTATGATATCATATAATATTCTCTTATAACTTTATGTTAGCCATTTATTAACAATTCCATGTTAGTGTAACATTTTGTGTAATATCACTTTGTTTATCATATGTGTCTTGACTTTTTATTCTAGATCATATTAATCATATCATGATTTACTTACATCCAGAATGTATAATATTATTTAAATAATATATATTCATAATATAAATATATATAATAGATATATATATAAAATGTAATACACCGTTCGTGGAGATGGTAGGCCATACGTACGCAGAAATGATATTTCCATTTTCATTTCCTATTTAATTTAACTAAGTGAATGAATTATATGTAAATACACACACACACATATATATATATATCAGAAAACTTATTAGGTCATATATTACATACTAACTAATAATATATATTATTATAATCATCCTTGAATTGTGAACATGGAAATGACTCCATCGAATCGTGGAGATGATAAGCCGTACATATGCACGAGTGACAATATCATTTATTAAATGATTATAATATATGAAATTGGATGATAAATTTATTTAAAAAAACAATAAAAATGATATATTTATTATTTACATAAATTATACTCATTATTATACCCATCCAAATAATTATGTGTTGAATTAAAAAACAACACCACGATGTGGAGATGGTAAGTCGTACGTATGCCCGTATGGTGACTCTATCATTCATAGAATAATGAATATAATTGTACAATATTTATAATAACATATCATTTTGTATAAGGTATTGTATTTTTTATTTTATAATGGACCCAAAATATAAATATGAAGTAGAAGAAGAAAAGAACTCTAAAAGAGGTGATGAAATATTTACAGCTTCTTTGGGTTCTTCCTTTTGATTTGAACAAAAGAGCTATTTATATTGGTTTTATGATGAATTTAAGGACTATAAGGTGAATTGAAGGTATTTGGGAGGAGATTTGAGCTTGTTTTTCTAAGGAAAATGGCTTTGGAGATGTGAATTTAAGAGAAGGGGAAGTACCCTTTTATAAGAGAAGTGAGGGTCACTTTAGGATATGCTTGAAATATTAATTTATTATAAAATAATTTTCGTTTTATAATATCTACTATTGGATTTATTTCTAGGATAAGGAGGGTATGGGTATAAATCCTCTCAACCAATAGGTTATATATATATTTATGTCAACATATTAACCTTATCTTTTTGACATAACCCTTAGTTAAATAGTGTATCTTTTATCATGTCTTCTTGTATTTTTATACGAAATGGATAATACAGTTACTATAAAATTTCAATAGAACCACAAGTGGTTCATTAATGACATATATAACATTATATAAGTCATTTTTCAGAATCATTTATTTTTAGAAATATTATATAATTTAATAAAAGTGTATTTCATTTCTAAACCCATTTATATAAATTTGGACACTATTTAGGATTTGGTTTTTGTGAAAGTCCTAAAAACACGATTCATTCGAAAAAATATATTTAATCAAACATAACACTTCATATTCACTTAGATAACTCGTTTATGACATCATAAGTTTCAATTGAAATTTATTTTAATACTTATAATATCATTTATATGATTCCTTCATTAATAAGGAAAATACTTCATCATTATTCTGGCATTAATAAATTTAATTATTTAAGAAATAAATATTACAAATAAAATACCATTATATTGAAAATAATTTTATATTTATAATGAATATTTATAATAAAATTTATCTTTTGTATATACCTATATTAAAAATGGTTTAGTTATGAATATTTGAATATAACACTTTTAACTCTTCTTTAAATAGAATATAATAAATGTCATAATCATAACAAAATGGATCAAAAAGGATCTTATTTTTTTCCTATGGTTTATTCTAGAAGAAATAAACTAATAAAATAGAATTTGAACTTGTGTTGGTGTAATTTTATATTATTTTATTATTATTCCAAACATCAATTACCCTATTTACCTTTAACTATGATAAATAATACTAAAAGGACACTATTAAAAAAAATATTTTCATCATATTGAACCACATATTTTGTACTGATGAAAACTGTGTCCATCAGATTATTAAAATTAAATTAACAAAATCGTTAAAATTACGTTTTATGCAAATTTTTAAATGTTTAAAAATGTGGGTAAAAGACATTAAAATTTTAAATAAAATTGTATATATCAAATATTATAATAAAAATAATCTAGTGGAATGCATTGGAATAATATAGTTATTATTTATATATTTTGAAACTATGAAAAATTTTAATTAAAAAACATTATTTAAATAAAAATTTTGGTTTTTATGTACTATGTATTTTTTTCACTATTCATCAAAAATTAAATTTTTTCAGAAAAATACAAAAAATTCAACCTAAGCTAATTTTGATATTCCGAATTCAAAATTGAATTCTATTTTTCCAAATTTATTTTTTATAAGTGTCTAAAATCTACATTATTATTGTTCACAAAAGGATATAAAAGGTTGTTCTTTTAAGAAAATAGTTTTTCTAAATATATAAATATTTTATCAAAACATATTCATTTAATTATATATATGTTTTATCTATGTGAAAAAATATAAATAAAATATAAAATATATTTAAAACTATTTATATTAAAATATTTAATTTATAAATAAATATATCATTTAAATAATTATAATACTAATTTGTTGTTTCGCCGAAACTCAATCATTCATATAACGCAAGATAAGTCAGTGTTATGTGCAATATAAGTTATTAAATTACTTTAAAGAGATCATGTACGATGAAATATTGGGGTGTTACATTATCCACACATTCAATAAAATTGTTCCTCGCAATTTGAAATTGTTCTTTGAATATAAAAGGTTGAAAATTGGAAATAACTTAGTGGAAAACCCACATCGGAAATAGGGTTAATATAATTTATTTTTAATAAAAGGGAATCGGAAATGAGAAATCCACCATCAAATTTGGATTTCGAATAAGAGAACATTTGTGGAAATTAGGGACACATAATTATATGTAAAACATATATATTTATATGGAATTATTAAGTTCAACAATCAAAAACAAGTGAACAATAAATGTAAAATTGAGGGCCACAAACCCATAAATCGATAATGATTTAAAATATCATTGGTTCAAAAAAACATAAGGTATAATGATAAAACATTTTCTTTAGATACTATTTTTTTATGTGATATGATTATTTTTCTATCTAGAAAAGAACTCAAGAAACATACTTGATTACATTACCTGTCTTAATCATAATCTCATCATTTGGTTGTGCAATGATCTATTTTCACGTCACACCTTACACTAGGAAAATAATTTCAAAATATTTTTTTTTAAATCATGACGCTTATTTTATAAATCATAATTCCCACAAGTACTTCCTTGATGATTTATAAGTTTACTAAAATACCAAAGGATAGGAAATTTTATCTAATAAATTATAACTTACCCTCAGTCAAAATATCAAGTTCTCAATTTAATCCATTCCAACCATTAGACTTATCAAAAATAATTTTATCAAAACTCACAGTCCAAAAATTTATATGTGAGGTAAACATAATGAAGATATATTTTTTCCAAAAAATTATATTTGAATACATTAATCATTTATTCTCTCATGTAATAGTAACAACCTGAATTATTAGATATCCTTTTAGAAAACATGAATGTCTCCTTTTTCCAAAACAAATTGGATTATTCCTATGTCCCCAAAAGTTGTACGCTTCATCTAGGATAACATAACCCACATGTCAAAAAATCCAAAAGTAGTTCTGGAGAAACTAATATAATCGAATTTACTTATTCAAATATATCATTACATTATCCAATCATTATTATCATAATATAAGGAACATATTATTGGTTATAATTACCTTAATCACATTTTCTCCAAATGTAATCTTACCCATAAATCAATTTTCTTGTCCATTATAACTATTCAACATATTCAGGAAATTACTTAGAGAAAAACATAAACTGAATACACCATATATATAATTAATAGATTCATAATTCATGGATCCAAATATATATATACTTCAATCCTTAAAATTTAATGGTTAGAATGGAATAGGTCCTTCATTGGATTAGAGGCAGATTTTTATTTGTGGTCATCGAGTTGTGTAATGTACAAGATTTCCAAAGAACAAACATTAAACACAATAAAAATTGGTCACTCTATGACCCATTTTCCCCCAAAGATAACATATTCCCCTCTATTGGATGTATTCCTCAAGGTTATTCTTCCCATCCATTTGTCAGGTAGGAATTCGAGTTTTCTTTTCCATATTATTCTTAAAACATGAACATTTATAAATGTTCATCTTACTCTTACGCAATGTGTTAGGAAATTCATCAAAGGTCACATTGTTAATAAAATATCATGAGAACTTATTTTTCATAATCATAATATATTTCCATCCGGTCATTATCCAATTTTTATTCTCAAAATCACCAGATTTTCCAAAAAATTAAATGTTAATACAATTACTTCTGTTTTACTCCATTAACTAAGATCAGAAATCATATGGTGAGAAGCACATCTCAATGATGAAAACTTAATAATCAATGGAATTAACATTCAATCTATAACATCATTGGTTTCATCCTATTTTATCCATGATCAATACCAAAATTATAGGTGGTTATTCTATTCTAACCATAAAATTCAATCGTAGGGTTATGATCCCAAAACTATGTTTTCCAAATCTATTTCCAAGGATGTTTCTAATCTTCCTATGATAACAAATGTACTTCCTATACCCTAATTACCCAGATATTGTGCATTATTTTAATACCATTTCATTATTACAAGGAATAAATGTCCCGAAGGACTAATCGATTTAGAAGTCTCGGAAAATATATTAAAAACATGAACCTTACATTACACTTTCTAACACAACAAACAACCAAAATAATGCTTTTATAACATCATTATTTCCCCTTCTTAACCCACCATATCAATCATAAAATAATTCTTGGCATCCGGGGAAAATAAAAAATAATAAAGTTGTGAGCTCAGATGCTCAGTAAGGATAAACAATATAGCGGAAGAAATCGTAATTAAGAAAAAACATATATGGAAATGTAGAAAACTAAAACACAAGCCTTTCGAAATAATATCATTAACATAATATTTCAGGAATAAATAAATAATTACCATAAAAACATGCACATAGATATTATACTAGTCAATTAATCACATGTAAAAACTAATTTAATAACGTGGGAATGCATAATTTCTTGTATATTAACAACAACATCATGGCCTTGTGCCAAGACCATTTTTAAATATTCTGTCAAGGACATGTTCCAAGACATTAGTTTGTCTCATGGGACTTAGCGATGCATCTAGGGGCTATATAAGGCCCCGCCTATCACATAATATCTCTAACGCATTCCTCATAGGAAAAGGTTGAAACATAACATAAATAATCATATTAAAACTAGCATACAATAATTCAATACATTAACAATAATCCATGAACATCATAAGAATAGCGCATCCACCATCAAACATATAATAACATATTTAATATAATATATAAGGTTGTATTATAATAATTCAACCTCAATCAAGAATAATATTCAGTAAAGAATGTTGAAATAGTTCAAAATGATCAGTAAAACTCTTTGACAGAAATATCATTTTTTCATGAAATCATTTAAAAGTAGCTCAATTTATAAAGGTATTCATTTTAAATGTATATTTTAATCAAATTGTAATATTCAAATTTAAAATATTAAAATGGAATTAACATTTTAAAACAATCATGTTTATATAAATAAATCCTCAAAAATCATCTTGAAAACATTGACATTAATTAAATATATTCAAATTAATAAATCATTATAACATTTGAAATTATGATATATTTTAAAATTACCTTCAATTAAACCATTAAATATTACTTTTGATGATATTTTTATGAAACATGGACATGTATGATAATTATTTCTTAGTGAATAATTACACCTAAATAATCTCGAATAATAATGAGATGGAGGAATTAACTCTTACTTTAGGTCTGATACTATTCATACATTTATAAAACATGTACATAATGTTTTTAAACATATTATTAAATTATATCAGAATCAAAAAAATATTTTCTATATCATATATCATTCTTTTATTACTTTATATTTCCCATTTATTAACAATTCAAAGATAAGGAAACATTTCGGGTAATATCGCTTTGTATATTGTACGTGTTTTGACATGTTATTATTGATAATATTATATAGATAATGATTTAATTACTTCCATAATGTATAATAATACTTATATCATATATAATAATAATATAAATTTATATTATAGATAGTTATATAAAATGTAATATAAAATTCCAGGAGATGTTTGGCGATACATATACATGAATGATGTTTTCATTTTTATATCGTATTGAATGGAAGCAAGAGATTGAAATATATGTAAATAAACACAAAAACACACAAATATATATATAAATATATTTCTAATAAAATTATTGTTTAATATAATACATAATTATTTATAATATATATTTTTATAATCATCCTTCAATGATGATGCTGTAAATGAATCACATCGTTTTCTGGAGATGGTAAGTCATACGTAGGCATGAGCGATGATATCATTTCTTTATTGATTAAAAGGTGTGTAATTGGATGGTATATTAATTATAAAGAAAAATTATCTTTTTATATTTTTAATTTTCATCAATTATAATCATTTTAATAAATGTCCAAATAATTAAGTGTTTGATAACAAACAACACCACAACATGGAGACGGTAAGCCGTACGTACGCAGGTATGGAAACATTCTCATTAATAGGATGTATAAAATAATGAATATTGTTTTACCATAATTATAATAAAATATTACTATGTAGAAGGTATTAGAGTTTTTAATTTAGTATGGAAATAACAAATAAGGAGGAATTACAAGAATAAAAGATCATTAAAGAGGTGTTAAATAATTACCTCTTCCTCAGTTTCATCCTATTTATTTTAACAAAAGGGCTTCATTGGTTGGCTTTCTGATCAACATATGGCCTCTACTTTGATGTTAGGGTAGTTGGGATTAGTTTCGAGAAGGATTTTTCTAAGAAAAATAGCATTGGAGGGGTAAATTTAAGAGAAGGGGATGTACACATTTATAAGATAAGTGAGAGGAACTTTAAGAAAATCATGAAATATTAATTTATCATAAAATTATTTTTCGTTTCTAATAGAGAAAAATGGATTTATTTCAAGGATAAGGTTTTTATGGGTCTAAATAATCTCATCAAATAGGTTTTATTCCTTCGGAAAAAATACATTTAATCATCCCGAACATGTCGTATGATCCTATATAATTCGGTTATGGCATAAAAATCTTCAATTCACATTTATTTTAATATTTGTAATATAAATTATCTTATACCTTCATTAATAAAGAAAATACCTCATCACTATTGTGTCATAAATAAATAAAATTATTTAATGTTTCAAAATTACAAATAAGTTACCATGATGTAGTAAATAATTTTATATTTCTACTGATTATTTATAGATGAATTTATCTTATTATAACCCAATGTTAAAAATGACTTAGTAATTAAAATATGAATTTAACACTTTTAAATCTTCATTAAAGAAAATAATATAAATGTACTAATCTTACCCAAATGGATAAAAAGGATCTTAATTTTGTACTAAGGTTTATTTTTGTTGAAAAAAACATATCCAACAGAATTTGGACAGGTGTTGGGGTAATTTTATATTATTATAATATTTTATTTACTTTAAATTACCGTATTTACCTTTAACCGCATTATATAAAATAAAAAATTATATATTAACCAAAAAAATATATTTTTTTCCTATTGAACCACATTTTATTTATTGATGAAAACTCTGTCTATCATATTTTTTAAATTCAATTCACAGGGTTGGTAAAATTATGTTTTATGAAAATTTGTTAATGTACCTATAAAGTGGTTAAAAGACGTTAAAAAAATCAATAAAATTATATATACATAATCATATTATAAAATGTATCCAATGAAATACATTGGACTAATATAGGTATTATGTATCTATATTGATTTTATGATACATTTAAATTAAAAATAATTATTTAAATGAAAAATTCGGTTCTTATGTACTATTCTGTATTTTCACTATTCATAAAAAATTAATGTTTTCAGAAATGTAACAAAAAATCACCCAAAAATAATTTTGATATTTTGAATTAAAAAATTAAGTCTATTTTACCAAATTCAAATGTTAGGATTGTTAAAAATTAATTTCATTATTTTTTACAAAAGAATATAAAAAGTAGTTCTTTTATGAAAATAGTTTCATTAACTATATAACTATTTTATCAAAACATAAACATTTAATTATAAATATGTTTTATTTATGTGAATTAATTATAAATAACATTAGAAATTCATTTGTTGTTATTCATAATATAATATTCAATTGATAAATAGATATATCTTTTAAAAAATTAAAATAATAACATATTTTTTTCAGAAATACAACCGTGTATATAACAGAAACCAAGTCAGTGTTATGTGAAATATAAGTTATTGAATTACTTTAAAGAGAAAACTTACTATGACATCTTGGGGTGTTACATTAATGATTTGAAAATATAATCTTTAACCATTCAAAGTGTCTCACACAACTTATAACAATTAAATCAAAATCCCCATGAAAGAATTAAATATCAATAATACTAAACAACATTATAATAGTAAATATATGTATATATAATGTCAAATTGTATTTATATAAACCATATAAAATAAAAATGGTTCACATCATTTAAAAATAACTCAATGTACATAGATTGTGATGAAATCTTTTAAAAATATGGTATCATTTTAATTGGAAACCACAAAATTAATAATCATGAAATTATTCATTTAACTTCCATTAAGATAAAATATTTCTTGATAAAATATATCAATATGTTCAGTATATACAACACAAAATAGACGTAAGCGGTGATTGGGACATTTATCTCACATTTGTAAAAAGTGATATGAAAATCACTTAACATGAGTCCCCCTTGTCACTTGTGTATTAATACTTATTAATAATAAACCGATGTTAATTATTTACCCACTACCAAACCCTTTTAATTCTTTAATTAATTATATCAATTTTATCCATAAATTTCATACAACTAGATAATCATTTAAATATATGTATTGAGTTTCGACTATATTCGGTTTATGTGTCGAAACAACTTGGATCAGTTTTCTAAGATCAAGTGGTAATTATAAGAACATATAAAATATAATAATCAAGAAATAATTATCATTTCTATACATCAAATTTAATTTTAAATCCAATCATGAATATGGTTATGAAAAATGATATAGCGTTACAATCATGGATACAATAAGCCCTATATATGCTTGAGTAAATTCCCATTTTTACATAGTCATTATAAAAAGAATGTAATAGAAACTTATCCTTATATAATAATAATTCTATCATAAATAACATATTATTTTATAATATGTACTTATATATATAATTATTGTGATCTAAAAGGAATCACACCACATTGAGGATGTGGTACTCCGCACATCCATGGATGACATTATCACATTTTCAGTGTGTGAATGGGTAGTAAAGAAAATTATATATTATATTTAATAAAATATATTTATTTCAGGAATAAAATATATATTTTTTTCATTATATATATATTTTTAATTAAATCCATCTTTAATACAGACTATGTATTGTGTAAACGCATGCCATCTCTTTGAGGAGGTATTAGTCCACACGTCCACAGAAAATGTTATCATATTTACCGAATATGAAAAGCATGAACTTAGGAAAATTAAGAAAAATCAATTATCATGTATATCATATAAATTAGGGTTTCCATCATAATTCCCTTCCTTGAGAGGGGGTAAATTAAAAATTGACAATTTTATATCATGAGGTGGTAGTTCTCCATACACGTGAACGGTAAATTCAATTCCAATTTGATGGATGAATTTGTAGGAGTAGGTGAATGATATAACAAAAAATATATAAATATACTAAAAAAGATATGTTATTATATAATCATGTAATGATAAGAATTTAATGGGAGATCCGTGAAATAAAACATAAATTCACATTGAAGAATACGACCTCCTTTTAGTGTTTCTTGTTTTTTCTCACGAATGGGATTTCATTTCGGGATTTCCACAATTTTATAATACTCTTGGGTGAATAAAAGTATTTTGGGAGATTATTTGGTCTTTGATTGGTTATGGAAATTTTATTGAGAGGTTTCAATAAGGGAGGAGGAGAAGGTTCATTTTATAAGTGGCGAAAATGATATATTGGGTATTATTTAAATGTTTTGAGTTATGCCAATGTTTTCCTCATACCACAAGGGTTTTAAATAAACAATTCAGGATCCATAAAGGTGGCATGGTTTAACTATGTATATTAAATAAAAATTAGACCATTGTAGGGTAATTTTTAGACATTATATTCAATGTTTATTCAATAATGATCATGTTTTTAATATAATCATTCAAACTAAATTTTATTACATTCACCAAAACATTTGGTCAAAATTAATTTTATATTATTATAAATTATAAATTTAGATTATTCTAAATATAGAATCCATTTATCTAATTAGATACAAAGAAGTGGTAAAAAATTAATTTTAAATTAATCCCACAGATACGTTTAAAAAGATGGTGTTTATAGTAAAATATTCAATAGTTTTCATTGTTTTTATATATAAATTCACTATTAATTTTTTTAGAATAGATAGAATTGGTTTAAATAATATAAAAGTTATCTAATTATGATTTAAAAAAATTTAAAATATCATGTAACTATATATCTAAATTCAGAAAATACGAAATTTTGATGTAAAATTCAGTATTATTCACTATGAATCACAATATGAACATTATTAGAAAAACTATTAGAATTAGTCCAATGTAAATTTTAATATTTCACTTTTAAGTAATAATATCAACACTATATTATATTTTGGTATAACTTTGTCATTCAGGAAATGAAATACATTGGAAAAAATAATTTTTACATGTTATGTACAATATTGGATATAGTGTTTATTTTATTGTAACATTATTATCTAATTTATATATATTAATAAATATCAAAACTAATAATTAAATTAATTTCTTGGCTATTACATCCTTTATATTCAATTAGTCTTTATTTTTATACATAATTAATTAGTTACAAATTTATTCATATAATATGATTGTGTATACTATATTTTTATAATTTATTTAATCTATACGATTCCCATCATTCAAATAGCTATGTGATATCTATTATAAAAAAATAGTAGAGTATTATCTATTATGAATTAGTCATGTGTGTAAAAGAAGTCATTAGGGTCAGTTGATGTTGTTGGAAATGAAAGATAAACACGGTATTACATGTGATGGAATATAAACTATGTACAACATGTAAAAAAATACATAATTGAATTTAAATTAAATTTAAATAATATATTTCATAAAATCATGGAATGTTACATTTTACCCACATAAAATGAATTCCACCCTAGACATTTTTCATGGTTATCAATGGTTTAATACTTGAATGTTCTTTTTATAGAAACCTAGATCGTAAAAAATGAAAACTAAAACATCCATTAAAAAGGGAATGTTGGAACCAAAATGGTTACCCAATTGAACTCATAACAAGGTTTCTAAATTAAGGAAAATTGGTTAGGAGTGATGATTTAACATAAAATAAAATTCTATATAATTATGGAGAGTTATAAAAATAATTGATCACCAATAACTAAATGATCAATGTAATGATAAGAACCTTGATTCCAAAAATCTTTGATGATATTTATGACTATTAGTTCAACATAAATGATGTTATTATGATATATTTTTTGTGATATCATTTATCTAGAATTGATAAATTCATTTTACTTTCTAAGAACATAAAATAATATAATTACTTTTTGAATATAGATTCTTCCTTTAATCGAATTCATCAAAAAAAACACAACACTTTATCCAAACAAGAAGTATCAAAGATGACTTCTCATGCCTAATTAACTATAATCTGCTTCTAGTTGGTCACATATTACTAAAAATGATATCACAATGTTCCACCTTTCTCTAGATATTAACTTAAACCATATTATATATCATATAACAAGAAAATTGAATCATTCAGGATATGATATAATGAATTAATCGATAATTTTTAATAGTAGTTCACAATATTAATACTAAATCATTACATATATATATTAACCTAGAATTCAATAAACGCCATTAAATTTAAAACCTAATTTTCATATGTATTCTTCATTAAAACGGAATTCTATAGATACATATGACATATATAGAAACCCAATATATATGTCACTATGTATTTAGTTTATTTATAAATAAAAATATGGGTTACTAATTCATTTAGATTATTATTATCCTTCAAAAGATATATACCTCCCTATATCTTCCATCACTTCATTAAAAATCCTATAATCATCTATAGTAGTATCAAATGATTTCAACCTCAATTTTATCTTCAAATTAGGAATATTTTCCACCTTTCTAAGAATATTGGGGTACCCATTAGCATAATTACACATCTCATTGAAACTATAACACATCACGATTAGATGGATATTAGATACCTTATTCATTGGTTTCTGATGGATCTATTCATTAATGTCATGAATCATGTGACCAAACTGAACACACTGGAAAGACATCATAGACAATGTAAACAAATTCATTGATATTTGTTTTCCAAAATTGAAAAATTCTAGGGGAATACCTATTGGATTTTTAGGTTTATTATATTCCATTTCCTACCATATTGATAGTTTATTACTCACTTAATATCATGTCGCACATGTTTTGGAAAAGTATATCCCAATATTATTAACACAACAAACCAATTTTTTAATTTTTTTGAAATATATCTATGTAAAATCTCACTACATACATTTATTAAACACTAAGTAAAATATATTAATATTTATTTCATTATTTCAAATATAATCGGGGACAAACATGGAAAATACAACAGTGTTTTATTAATTTACATTAACTGAATCATCATCATTTTTCATTATTTCTTGGGTTTTCCCAATCCTATGTAGAACTACCCTGGGGAAATATTTCTCAAGGATAATGTCTAGAAATTTTTATCATTTCATGGAATCAAGATCATCTTTCTGTATATTATTATTAATCAAATAATAACAATAATTATCTTAACCTTCATAATGATATATGAAAATCATTTCCATTTGATGTTCCAAACATCTCATGACATCAAAAATCCTTTATAGGGAATCGATGAATCCTGCAGCTACCAATGGGTTAGATGATCCATTGAATGATGGGGTATGATTCCACAATAAAATGTCCAATATTTTCATGTTCATTCATGGTAAATCTAGTTCTCCTATTTTATGGAAACCACCACCATTTTTAGGTTATTCCAATTGAGACATCACTGCAAAAAACATGTATGTTCCATTTATGAAGATCTCAAGATGTTCCTTCTGAAGGATACATTCCTCTAGATGGATACATATTAAAAAAACCTTGTTTCCTCTATATAAAACCAATTTGAATAGACATATTTTAGACAATGAAACGTAGAAATATTAAAATATTAGGTCATATCAACTTATAAAAAATGTAAAATCATAAATGGTTATGATATTCACATTATGCTATCCTGGAAAGATATCTAAACCATTCCTTTGATAAAAAATATAAGGCACTATACATAATTAATACATAATCTTCAGTTACATATAGAATTTTTCAATCTATCACATTGAATATCTTTTTATTTTTAGAGTTTTATATAATTAGGCCATAACCCATATATAAAAAACCACTAATACAATGTTTAAACATCTAATAAGTATCCATTGTTCCCACAATATAATCTTTTTTAAATAAAGAAGAATTCAATTAATTTAAAATACCCACAAAATACAACTGGACTAATTCCATTCCATTACCATAATAAATCCCTTTGAATACAATTTTAAAAAACAATAGATGACCGTAAGAGCCCAGTAAGGGATATAAAAATAATTTAAACCATTTTTTAGTAAAATCATGAAAACTCATATAGCTCTAACCTTTATTTAACATTTTCATTGATAATAAGAAAATAAACATTTTCACATGAATAAAAAACACACATTTTTATAAAATTAAATCCTTAAAACCCATAAAAGAAAATTAAAACAACATTAGGCGACTTTAGGAAATCATAATCATAAAACCCTTTCAAGAACCTTTCATTTAGTATAACCCTACAACTGAATTAAAATATTATCATTACCAAATTTATTGGAGAGCTATAATATGATAACACGACGCTATCTGGGACCCATATATTAGTATGTAATAGAAAATTCCAATGATAGATCAACCACAACAAGTTATGTTTTAATGGTATTTCCTGATGATATTTGGGCCACCCCATGTTATGATGTAATGTGCATTCTCGATACTATATTAGACTTCCAATAATATGTTATAACTAGAATTATTAGAAATATCTGGGAATCCTCATCATTTAATTATCAAATATCAATTATGGAATAAAACACATTCATCATTAAACCATTTTAAATATACTTTAAAACACATATACCAGACACATTCATGTAAAAATAACCATTTATCTTAAAAAATCATTTTAAATACAAAAACACCATTTTTATTTAAAAACAATTTTAATACCAAAATTAAACAAATAAAAATATGTTTTTCATTTATGGTTCATCCAATCTTGAAAAGGATTCTTGAAATAAAATTAATTTACGTTGTGGTGTAAAATTATATGTTATCGTTTGCATTAAGAATTGGAATTTCATTTATTCTTTTTTCAAAAACTTCCTTGTGAAATATATAAAATATTCCTTGGGAAATAATTTGTATAAAATTAAAAATATACATAAAATATCCTTTTAACCATTTATATCTATAGAAATAAATATGTGAAATAAAATCATGAATATTGACATTGATAAAAAGTTGAAAATTTAATCTTTAAACATTCATGGTGTATCATATCAATCAGAACATTTAAATAATAATCCCCATGGAATAATAACATTTAACAAAACATTAAATAACATTATAATAGAAAAAATGGACATTTAATGCAATGGGTATGTATATACAAATTATAAACCAATAAAGGTACATAACAATAAGGAATTCCTCAATAAACGGAGATTAAGGAGAAATCCCATTCAACTATGGTAACATATGTATTGGAAAAATGAAAAATTAAAAACAAATCAATTAAATAAAATGAAGATAATAAAATTTATGATATAATATTTTAAAATGGGTTGTAGATACACGACACCAAATAAGTAAGGGGTTATTATGACATTTATCTCATCGATGAAGAAAAGTAAAATAAAAATCCATTACATTGAGAACAAATTATAATGAATTTATTTACCCACATGAATGAAAAAATAATATTAATTATTTACATTCCATAGAACATTTTAATGTTAATAATTATATTTATTTCACTTGTTACAATTTTTATACCAATATATAGTCATTGTGTTTACCTTTGATGTTATAACCGTATTCATTTTATGTGACCAAATGACTATGGATGGATAGATAGTGTTTATGGGAAATTATATAAACATATACATAATGATTATCTTAAATTATTAATCATATTTATAAATAAATTATAAATATACATCAAATCTTGAATTATGTTTATGAAAAATGATACAATGATACAATTATTATGACAATCGGTCGTACATACGAATGAGTAACTCTCATTTTTCATTGATCCTTATAGAAGAATGTAAGAGAAAATTATAATTACAGAGTGATTATCATATCATATATTGTATATTATTATCATATATAATTATATAAATAATTACTGTGGTGTAATATTTATCACATTATGTTGTCGAGGCAATAATACACACATCTATGAATACGTTATCAATTTTTTTTGTGTGAAAGCGTAATAATGATAATGATATATTATATTTCAAAAAATTTAATTATTTTAGAAATATAATATAAATGAATTTCATGTCAAATATGTTTAATTAGAACCATCTTAAATGCATTCCATGTAATGTGTGAATGCATTACATTGGTTCGAGGAGGCGGATGTCCAGACGTCCATAAATGATGTTATTGTATTTACACAAAATAGAAATAATGATGTAATGTGTTATATAACAACTCTAATAGTATGAAGAAAAAATAATGGTCATATAAATCTTATAAAAATTTTATTCAATTATAATTCCAAAAAATGAGAGGTGGTAATGTAAAAATTAAAAATATTATTTCGTGAGGTTGAAGTTCTCAATATATATGAATTGTAAATTCATTACACATATGATGTAAGTATGTGTTGGTGAAGGTGAAAACATTAACATAAGACAATATATGTATATTAACGATACATAATTTGTTATGTAATAATTTAATAAGAATAATTTAATAAGAGGATAATGAAGAAAATACATAAATGCATGTTGGATAAGAAAACACCTTTATTGGGTAACACTATTTTTTCCACCAAAGTGATTTCTTCGCAATAATTATACTAAAATTGAGGACTATAGGTTGAAGGGATTAATGTATGAAATGTATTTGGGCATGTTTTGGCAGATCCAAAGGATTTAATGGTGTGAAAATGATAAGAGGATATGAAACCTTTTATATGTGGGGAAAAGCACGTATTTTTTATTTATGAAACGATTTGAGTGATACCCATGTTATAATTATCCCATAAGGGTTAAAAATATACAATAACTTATACTTATTACAGTATATTATAAATATGCCGATAAAAAATATTTAGAAATATTTATGATATTTTTATACCTTATTATCTATGTTTAGTCATTACGTAATCTAGTTTTTACCTTAATCAATGTATTTATATTTAATTACTTTCACAAATTCTTTTTGAAAAAAATTGAACTTATTGTAAAATATATAGAATTATAATTTCCAAATATGAAATCCATTTTCCAAAATTTTAATCAAATAATTGGAAGATGTACATTTAAAATTAATCTAGTATATGAGAAGACCTAATGTGTTTTAAAACTTAAAATAGTCAATATATTATTGAGATTATTATTCTAAATTAATTGTGAATTTTATTAAACTAACCAAAATTGTTTTAAATGATATAAAATTAATCTAATTATTTTTTTTAAAACCATTATAATCCTTATTTTTCTACATAAATAAATTGAATGAGAAAAACATTTTAACTAAAATTCAGTATTGTTCACCATTCATCAAATTATGAATGTCATTACAATAATACAAATTAAATCACCTAATGTAAAATTTGAAATTTCTATTTTAAAAAATAATATTATTTTGTCATATAAAAATTATTAATGTGACATAATTTAGATTAATACTAACATTTCCATTAATATTATGAAAAACGACCATATAAAATAATAATACTAACAATATATTATTATTCGATAAAAAAAGTGTTGCATGAAACAAATTAATTAGAAGGAACACAATGTGGAGTTTATGTTATTATATTGGATTTATTTTCACTTTTAATGTAATAATAAAAATTAATTAGTAACTATAAATATTATGAAATGAATTATTTTATCATTTCTAGGCTGTTAAACTTTTTATATTCAATTGGTCATTATTTTTTTATAAATAATTGATAACTAGTGAATTAATCTTCTAAGAATATGTAGAATATAATTTTTTATTTTACTAATTTTCAGCCATTTCATCTTTTCAAATAACATAATTGAAAATTTCATAATATTAATAGTATAATTTTATCATATAAGACATAGGCTTCTATGAAATAGAAATCATCAAAGGCAGTCAATGTCGTGTGCAACTCATGATAATTTTAGTATTATGTGTGATTCAAGATAAACTATGTATATCATGTTATAGAATCCATTATGTAATTTAAATTAAAATGAACAAATATTTTCAAAAACAATATTGGGATTTTATATTATAAAACAATAATTACTATTTATATGAGTTTGAGATTAATGTGTTTAATTCATGATATGGTATATGAAAATTATATAAAATGGGTGAGCCCTATATATCATATAAAAATCGGAAAGCCCTAATATAGCTCACTGGTGATCCCAATTTATCTTATACAGAGGGTTGAGCCATGTTATATCTCATAATGAATGGGTGAGCCCGATATTGATTATAAATAGGGTGATCTACATTATAAATATCTGAATTCGTTAATAATATTGTAAGAAGTCGACCTCAGTGATATTCCAATTAAAATTGTTTTGAAAGGTTCTTGAAATGGTTTTGTTAAAGTGTATGTCCATGTTACCAAAATAGTTTTAATTTCTTGTTATGAGTTTATAATGTTTCTAATGATGTATATTTCTATCACATGGCTTTTGATTATAACTTTTTATGAAACTCTTATTTGAAATGGTTTCATATTTAATGATAAAGTAATTGATGGGTTTGAGTTATTTTATAATTTAGTCATCCTATTTGATTACTTCATCATACCCTTATGAATATATATTCTCATTTAACACATTCCTTTCTTAATTATATCATTTCACTTTTCTGAGTGTTTTAGATTACCCATCTTCAGTGTCCTTTTCCCCTGATTTTGAAAAATGATGTTAAAGGATTTATGTTTATAATGGGTTTCACAATAATGATGTTGATGGCTTATTGTGAAATAATAAAGTATTGGTGAAATGTGAGATATTTTCATTTGATAATAGGTGAATTGTTTAGGTAGTAGTTTTTCATAAATAACTAAAATTATAAACCTAAAAGGAACTCTAGAATAATTTTGAAAGTGGTTTTCATTTTTATTTTTTATGTTTTATGAACGAAATTAGCTGACAATTCTAGAAAAAAAATCAAGAAATGTAATATTATGGATTCCAATACAGGATAAGGGAGTGGGGGGTTTTGTGATGGTATAGGTTGATGAATGTTACATGGGTAATGAGACTATTTCAATACATTATTATAATTACACCTCTTGATGGGTTTTCTCAAAAACATTACCTATCTATTAATTTTTTGTTTAGAAAACTATATCTTTTGGAGTATATTTTAGAATTATATCATGAGATAACAATTCATGAGTTATGAAATATTTTATTGTGATAAAAGTTTCTTTGACATGATGTTGTAATTATTCTAGTTTAATAGCAGTAATATAGGTTATAAAATTGAAACAAATATAAATTCAAAACACAAAATAGTAGGATATTAAACATGTCATTGTTTATTTATGGAAAATTAGTTGTGGAAACTCTAAAACAATACCATGATTTAGATGATGGTTATTAAAGAAGAATAAAAAATGACTATATGAACCAACAATTGAAAAAAAATCTTCTTTTACTATTCCATAATTTTAGTAAAATACTTTTTATAATGATGAATATGATCATGGAGTTAGATACTAAAAATGATAATGAAAAAACACATTATGGTTCCATTCAAATTTATTAGAAATATATTAGAAATTATCTGTAACTCAATGTTTTTTTATATTTAAAAAGTAGATTTAATATCATAATTTAACAATGGAAGAGAATATAATGGCCAAATAAATTACTGTATTATTGTTTATCTCCATATAAAAATAAATTTTAACTTTAAAAAATTGATATTGTTTTATGAAATTATATGTTATATTATTATATAGGAAAAGAATTTTGTTATTATATAATAATTTAAAATTAAAATGGTGAATGCATGACACATGTTGAGGATAAAATAATATCATTATGATCATCATATGCATAATATACTACAATTCAACATGGTCTTTAAAATTATTATTATGTAACTATAATAACCAATATTTTAATTTCATTAACATGATAATTAATTTTCTCACATGAATCATATAAATAAAAAATAAAAAAGCTCCCTTATATTGTGATAAAATATTACAATTGATGCAAAAACCATAAAATTATGATATTTAAATTTTAAACATCAATGTTAAAATTATAATTTGAATAAAAAAAGAAATTATTAAAAAGGTCATGACCATGAAATCTTTTTTATCGTGTTATTTCTTGATGATCAACCCCCTAATTATATCTACGGAAATAAGGAAAAAATTAAGACATATAATTGACATTTTTAGAGATAAATAAATTGATTATATGAATGAAATTTATCAATGAATTTAATTAAATATAAAGTTATTTTATATGATTATTAAATCTATGGATTTTGGTTATATGGTCATTGTTATATGGTGGTTGGACATATTTGTTACACCCCAAGTAATTAAAAGAGGAACACCATGTTCAATAGAGTAAATGGCACAAAACACCAAACATATAATAGAGTACAATTACCTAATATTTTAAAAAACATTTATTTTTAAATAAATTGTTTATCTTCAATAGTAGACATAACACACAACCTCAAATCTAAATGAATTGTAATATATTATATCTTTGTAACCTAGACATTAAATTACCATGTACGCGTAGGAAAAAAATAATTTTTATAATGACATGATTTACAAATATATTGAATAAAATCGATTATAATATATTGAAATGAAATAAAATAAGATCAATTTGGATTTATAAAATATTTTTTTTCTAAAAAACATTATTTCTTTGAAACAAATTATAGTTTTGATTTCCAAAAATATATATAATGTATTTTAAACACTTTAATAAATGTTATTTATAAAAAATTTATATAATTTTTTAAATAATAATATCAATATTTTAATAGTCTAAAGTATTTGGATATTTTCTCAAATTTAATAATTTTCAGTCAATAGTGGAAATTACCGATTTTTTAAAAACTGTCATTTATTTGTGAAAAACTAATAAATTTCAAGTTAAAAAAATATTTCAATTTGAATTAAAATTACAATAAATATTAATTAGGTATATGTATTCCAATTACATATATTTAAATTATCTATACACTATATTTTAGTAAAATTTTATTTTCAACATTTAAAAAACATTTTTCTAAAAAAAATGTTTATTATGTATAATGTTACTCCATTTTAAATAATTAAAATAACCACTAATAGAGAATTTTTTTAATTATGTTTATAGATTATATATTTATAAAAATGAATTTGAATTCTTTTAATTAATATATATCATAATTAAAATAACATCTTTTATATAAAAAAATGCATCTCCGGAAATATTATTTTTTCAACTCGCCGATGTGTTTGGTTTATATAAAATTATGCTTCAATGATTTTGATTTGAAAAAAATGATTCCTAATTTAAAATAGTAAATATTAACATAATCTAATATATCCAACATAATGTTTTTACAATATAAATGTTGAAATTAGTAAATATTAATTACCACGTTTAAGGTAAAATCGGGTTTACTAGTGGTTAAATTAACGATATAAGTGTAAAAAAGGAAATAAAATATATCTAATTATGATATTTTAGTCATATATTTCCATTATATATTATATTTTTGGTAAATGTTCTTTTTCAGATCCTTATTGAATGAAAAAACATGGCTTAAATTCGTTCTTTTCATAAATACCTAGTGAGTCCTCCCCCCTTATAAAAGGTCACCTTCTCAACTATCCATAAACACTTCAAAACCATATTTAATTAGACTATACAAAAAAACTACATCCATTTTTTCCTACCCTAATCCAACCTACCATTTTTGACTATATATCCATCAAATAAAGAATTTTGGTGAAAACCTAAAGTAGTTTTCTGGGGAAGAGGTTACGTCCTTAACCAAGAAATTTATATTATTTATTCTTACACATCATTAAAATAATATTAAATCATGTTGAAAAAAGAATAATATTGTGTTAAATATACTGATATATTATAATATTATCTATATGACCTACAAACAAATCTTCCACCACCAAATGGGAAATGAAACTATCAATTGTGTGTACGACATACTACCATATCACAAATTGACATAATTTGTTTTCCATAACTACATTTCACAAATTCACATAAGGATTTATATAATTTATATCTATGATGTTTATAATTTAAATATACTTATGGAATTGTTATATCACATATACCATCATATATTCTATTTTATATGGAAGACGACAATGATGCTCTGGTTTGTGACAAACTTTATCTTCATGAATCAATGTTATTATTTTTTAACATGAAGATTACATGGAAGGTAATAAAGATTAATTTTATGCTAATTAAAGGTCATAATAAAATATTAACAATTCATGAAATTAATATATCATACACAATAATACATTTCCATCTATTTAAAATTATTACTCTACTTAGGTGTACGAAGGACTACCAACTCGTGAACCATTGTGATCTTTTTTTTTATTTTATTATCACCACATAACATGGATAAAAATGGTAAGTTTATTTGTTTAAATAATATTATATTTATGATATAATTAAAACATTTTATTTATTATACAATAATAACCTTTTACAATATAATATTCAAAAAATTGAAACGCTACTCATGCAAGCGTATGACATACCATCTCAATGATTCTAACATAGATCCTTTTTTATATCTGTATTTAACTATTTATTTTGAAATTATAATTTATTTATAAAATGTTAAATATTTCATGATTAAAATTATGTATATTTTCAGAAAATATTCTCATTTACATAAGTCAACATACCAATGTTATGTTTGACATATGAATCATTAATTATTAAAGCATATGATGTTAAATTTAATGATTATATGACTAAATATTTGATGATAAAAAATAAGAAAAGGAATAATATAACGGAGATATTTTATTATGAAATCAAATAATTTATATATTTTTATTACTAAAGAATATACAGACTAAATGTTACCATTCAGTCTCAGGGAAATGGTTTTTTCATGAAAACATCATTCAATGAGGAAAAAGTAATTTTATGCTACTAATTTATCTTAAATTTTGTATATAATGACCCTTTACACATTATTTCATCAATACTACATAATTCATGATATATTTAGTTACTATACATTTACATTATTGATTTTAGATAATTTTCAAATGTAACAAATCTGTAAAGGGTTTATGTTTCAATATCATTTTTGTTGGGATTACATATCCATGAATTTCAAATATTAGATATTATTTGAAAATTGAATTATGAAATGCTAAAATTTTATTCTACTTACATTATTGATAATTAATATTAGCATTTTCCTCACTTTTTTAAATAAAATTATTCACAATATTTTTAATATAAAATCTAACATCATTCCACTCTTTGGTGGAAAAGTAATTTTATTTCAAATCCATATTTTCATGAAATTGTTCTATTTTGTGTTTAACTATGACTGTTTAATCTAATAGTATCCCATATTTATTTTAAGAAAATAAAAATGAATGACCTAGTATTTTCCATCAATGTACTTTCTATTTTTTATTATAAAAATGTGAATATATTTTTTATTGTACTCAGGCTGAACAAAAGCTTTTACAACATTACAACCACTAATAGCATTGAATATTCATCTATATGTTTATGAATATATTTTCCTGGTTTGTTTAATATTATTTTGTAAATAATTGTTTTTTATAAACTTATTTTTGTATTAAAATTGGTTTTTTCTCAAAATTATTATAATTATATATTTAATGGAATTTCTATTCATCAAATAAAAAACTTAATGTCATATAATGATTATAAATATTGTATATATTTCCTTAAAATATATACCACTATCACACAACCATACATTGATGGTGAAACACATACAAATTGTTCATCTCTCAAATTCCTTCATTAGAAAATTTATTTTTATTATTAAATGTGACAAGATTATGCAACCCATTTTATTCCATGGGTAATTTTTATGTTTATTTTTTATGAATGATATCCTTATAAGACACACATATTCATGTATATTAGATGAATGTGATGGGTTTCACCATAATTAAATATTCATCCAATGCATTGGGTAATTTTTGAGTCTCACGAGACATATTGTCTGAGATTAGCTAGTGAACCTCATTCATTATAGGACTTTATAAATTATATGATATTTTCGTGGATATTAGAATTAAATTATGTTTATTTAATGTTTTTTGTCATTTCCAATTTATTATAATGATGTGATTTCGTGGTAATATTGGATTTATCTTATTATTACACACGATTACACATGTACCTTCTATTGTATGATATCTTTTCATACCTATGAATAAAATGGTATGATTCCTTACCATATTAAATTTTTTACATGGATTTAAACCTAATACTTTATTAAATGTTTCCCCAAGTTATTCTATCAATTTTTAGTAGATCAATTGTATTTTTTTTGGATCTAACTATATAGTATAAAGTTATAATTACATGTTTTAGTTTTCTTTGATGGAGTATGACCCTACAATTCCAAATATATCAAGCCTCCCAATATTTTTTATTATAATTACTGGATATTTATGTGTAATTGTTTTAATAATATGTCAATAGGAATGGGTTTTGGATCTCCCTTTAGTGTTTTATTATAATGAAAGGTACTCACATTATTTCTAATATTTTCTTTTGGTTAATGTTTTTGGGTCTTGTGGTTGAGTATTTATGTGGGACTATAATAATTGACAAACCATTTATGGGTATGATTAGTGAGTATTAGAAAATGTAGGGTATGTGTATTAGAGGTTTGTGGGATCCACTACCTTTGCGATCTATTAATGCTCGAAATTTTTATATTTGGCCATATTATATGAATGGGATATTTGTAGTTTTATGGAACCTATATTGATTATTACCAATGAAGGGTAACATTTATATCCCATAATAGTTAATCTTATATTCCTTGTGGGCATGGGGATGTTAATGAAGTCTATGAAGGTCCAATTCATCTTCAATTGTGTGACCTCACAACCCATGTGGCTATTATTACACATGATAATAGATGTTTATAGGATCTTGTATTTCCATATATAGTGGATTGGTTCTATGATGTGTTCCATGAAAAATTATCTAGGATTATTCTAGAGAGAGTGATTGACTTCATGATTGATCAGATGCCTAGATTTGAGCCAGTAACTATACATCCATATAGGTTTTCACCAAAAAAAATTACTATCTCAAGAGAACATTAAATGAAATTTATTGAAAATGGTTTCTTCACCCCAACATAATTCTTTGGGTTTCTCTAGTCCAATTTTCAATGAAGGCAGATGGGTTGTTGTGTTTGTTAATTACATAAAATTTAATTGGATGATAGTTGAGAACTAATACACCTTCCGTATATCATATAATGTTGTGTTTAGTTAATAGGGAATTTTGATTTATCCACTATAAACTTGAGGATAGGGTATCATAAGATGAGGGTGAAACATTCAGATATTATATTCACGGCTTTCAAAAGAATATAATGGTTTTATTGGTTTTTTGGGATGATTTTTGGTTAAATTAAGCCTGGTACTATTTATGGAATTGATTAATATATTATTCCTCCAATACCTTTACTAGTCCATATTTGTTTTTGTAAAAGAAATATTAGTGTATGTTAATAATCATGAGGACCATTCCAACCATCATTACATCATTTTGTGTACACTATTAGAGCATTTTCTATATGCCAAAATATCTAAATGTCGTTTCGGGATTGAAAATAAACATTTATTGGGTAACATAATATATAAGGAAGGTTATCTAGAGGACCTAGTAAATGTGATTTCAAATGTATCGTAGGAGAATCCACATAACGCCTTCAAATTTAGATTCTTTATGAGTTCTTTGGGCTACTATCAATTGTTCAATAATGGATGCTCCCATATAGAAGCAACACATTCAAGATTTTCCAAGAATGATTTTATGTCACAATGGTCACGAGCATGTGAAAATTTCTTCCTTGAATTAATGAAGTGGTTGAATTTTACTCAAAGAATTGCCCATTTCATGTTGGGTAAGGAGTATGCCCTATTTTGTGATGTATCCAGTGTGGGGGTTAAGGCACTGTTTATGTAAGATAATCAGGATGTGGTGTAAGATTCCAAAAAAAATTAGGCCCTATGAAATAAAATACCCTACAAATGATATTGAGTTATCCTTGGTGGTTTATGCTTTAATGTGTTGGTGAAACTACTATTTGGGTGAATTTTTATTATGTTTATTAGTCCCAAAATAATTTTTTACATATTATACAAGCATGATTTTAACCTTATAAATAAGTGGTGGGTTTTTTATTTCAAATAAATTCATTTATATTTATCTTACATATCATGTAATAAAAATACTTTTGTAGATTTTCTTAATTAAAATTCAAGGACATAAGTGTTTTCAGTGTCTAGTTCTAAATAGAGGTCGTTTTCCATGTTTGTTAAGATACATGTATATATAATGGAGAACTTGGGATAGATGACACTAATATCATTCTCAATTGATTGTTCACCTATGAGGTGGATCTAGGGGATATAGTTTGAGGATCTAGAATGTATGTACATGAGGGAAACCCATGAAGGTGGGGAGGCACATTCTGATAGGACAATATTTGAATATGGGATTATTAATGTTTATGTTCTTTTTTTGGTTATAAAAAGTGTGTAGGATGATCTTATGTGGGTGTTTTTTCTCCCCATAATGGGTAGTGAATCCGAATCTAACCATAATGTATGAGGATCTTTTACAATAGTATTGATTGTTAGGTATTGAGAAAGTGGTTTTCAACATCATTTTCTGATGATACACTTGTCAAAAAGTGAAGATAGATCATCAGTAGATGGATGGTATGCTTCTTTCATTTCACATTTTGAAATGGAAGTGGGATGACATCACTATTGGATTTCTATTAGTACTTACAATTACTCCATAGAAATGTGAGGCAAAATGGGAAAATGATGATTGGTTAACCAAGGTGGAACATTTAATAATGGTTTAATAGATAATCACCATGGATCAGTTGAGTGATTTTTAAGTATGGGAGATAGTGCGGTTTCTTGGGGTGCATCAGAGTATCATTTCAAATAAGGGCTCCAAATTTACTTCATGTTTCTAGAAATGTATTCAGAACTATCATGGTAACCAGGTTCTTATGATTACAAATTTTCACCTAAAAATTGAAATTATGTCAGATCATTCTATTAATATACAAGAGGACATATTGATGGAAAGTGTCCATGAGTCGGTGGATTGTGGGAGAATCACATAACACATGTATTGGTATCCTATAACAATAGTTATCCAATAATAATTTAGGTGGAACCACATTTGAAAGTATATTGATGATTGTGTAGATCACTAATGTGTTTGATGGAGGTAGTAGTGTCAAGGGTATCTTGACCATTTCTTATTCTGGAGACTTCTGAATAATTTCAATTGATTTTAAAATATATAGTTATGTCTCAGAGTAAGAACAATTAATATAATAATCAACACTATTAGCATCTTGAGTTTACATGGTCGGTCATGTGCTCTTTTGGGTTTCACCAAGGTTGGGTCACCATTGGATTAAAAATAAGGTTAAAATGTTTCCCATGTATATGGTGTCATTTGATATTTTAGATAAGATCAGATTAGTGGCAAATAGCAAGGAACGTCTATAGTGATACAATGGAATGTATAATTTTTTCATGTGTCTTAGTTACTTAAGAATCACCCAAACCCTTATCATGTTCTAGATATTGATTATGTGATCCTTTTAAATAATTCATCCTTTGATGAGTGTATCATTCTTCTTTTAGATCATAGTGAGAATATATTATGAATCAATATTTTTGATTTATTTTGGGTGTTGTGGATGTATGGTAGTCTTTAAGTGGTAAAATGGGAGAGGGTGACCAATTTTCATGAATAGTTGCCCAATATATTATCCTTAAAGTCTCAATGATTCTTCTAAGTGTAGTTCAGGGACATGTTGTTATAAGATTTGGAGGTTGTAAGATCTAAAACATCGTTGAGGAACATCATTGTTCATGTTTTAGATTAAGCCCCCCATTTTTCATTAATTAAATGTCTACCTAATGTGTGTGGAGTCTCAGGGGTGTTTCAGGGGTTCGAGACATGAAAGTGGTATGAATTGACTAACTAGTTAATTTTTAATTGTTGGAACATAATTAAGAGTAAATGTGATCCCTAATAGTGTATTCTTGGAGAAGGAGTTCATGGATTGAATAAACTATGCAAAGGGGGAGGTCAAACCATCCAGGCGTTGATAGTGCCATCACATATAGTGGTCACATTATTTGTAAAATAGTGTGGTCTTTCTAGGGTGTTGTGCATCCTAGCCCCCTCTTAGACAGAGGGTGGTTCACGGTTTCTCCAACCATGTGGCCAAATCATTCACCCCATTAAAAGTGGGTTTTTAGATTTTTCCCTCTCAAACATAAAGTGTTCTATCATGGGATTCTCCTCTTTTATTCCTCTAGTATACTAAGTGATTATCCAAACCCTCATAGGCATTACAAGGATGAATCTCTGTTGTTTCTAAGCCTATTGGTGGTATGTTTAATGTGGATCAAGACATTGGGAGAGTCTAATTCATTATCTTCCTTCTATTTTCTATATTAAGTCCTATATAGCATTTCTTCTCTTTCTAAATCCCAAAATATTTTTCTATTTTGTTTTTAGGTTGGGGCTATGAAGTTTGTCTATTTCTGGATTAGAGGCTAATGTTAATAATTTTGATAGCTACAAAATGAAGTTAGTTTTTCAATAATCTTTAACAAATTTTCATAATTACTTATTTGAATATGCATATTGTTTTATACTTTTATCTTCATGTTGTACCATTTTTAAATTGTTTTGAAATATAAATTGGGTTAATTTATAGGTGAATTGGAACTCTAATTATCTTTATGTGATCCAATAAAAATTTGTACATTGGTCCCATGGACACCATGGGGCGGAGGAATCCCTAGAACATGGAATATTGTAATGTTTAGTTATAATTGTGGGGTTAATGTGTTAACCCAATTGAAAAGGTGATTAATTTGGTAACATGGTAATATGGAGATATTGTATTTATATGAATAACTCTCACTACTGGAAATTACATCTTTCCCAATGCTTCTATACCAACGGTTTGCAAAAACCGTTGGGAAAGGTGGACCTATCCCAACGGTTCTACCTTTCCCAACGGTTTGGCCAAACCGTTGGGAAAAGTGGGCCAAAAATCAACATCCTTCACAGAATGAAAATCACAACCAAAGACCTATACCAACGGTTGTTACTACCGTTGGTATAGGTCTATACCAATGGTTTTAACAACCTTTGGTATAGGTACATTCATTTTTTATCGAACCTTCATACCAAGAACATTATATAAATCAAAATTTAAAATATTTATGAGAATACATATATATATTTATGTAATTATGATCACAAAAGTCATGTTAGGTTAGTGGTTGAGTCGTTCAATTATAAACGAGGGGTCCTGGGATCAAATCCCAGCGGATGTTTTATTTTTGGAATTTATATACCAACGGTTCCATTACCGTTGGTATAGATTTCATATTACCTATACCAACGTTTTCCAAAACCTTTGGTATAGGTCTATACCAACGGTTTTTGGAAAAACGTTGGTATAGACCTATCCCAACGGCTTACTTGGCTACGGTTCTCCAAACCGTTGGTAAAGGTTAGTTTTCCAGTAGTGTCTTAATGGGTAAAGGGAGAATGAATTCTAATGGTAAATGGTTAATAGAGCATGGCCTCATGGTTAATTGAACTAGGAATGAGGAATATATGATTTCAATGAGTTAAATAGTTAAATGAGTTAGGTCTAAGAATTAAGAACAAGAATATGGGAATGATATAAATAAATGTTCTAGAATTGAGATGATACCCCTGATTTATTTTTAGGATGAATTGGGTGATTATGAATATGGGCCTTTGTTATTGTGATACATGTTGTTTTTTATGTTGGATATGGTGTTTCACTCCCATGTGTGGTCATGACATGAAATTTTGGAACCCCTAGGGATAGTAATTATTTAGGGTATGGTCATGTATGTCATGATCCAAGGGGTATGGTTATGGTGTTTCATACTCATGTTTGGATGGTCAAACATGGAATTAGGAATACTGGATGACATATGGATAATTTACTAGAATCGGCTGAATATGTTTTGGTAAAAGGGAGTAAAACATGGGAAAAGAGATATAAATTGTAAATGATATAATTAAGGATAAATTAGGAAAGTTATTTTTTTGTATTTACACAAACATTTTTTCGATGAATCTTCCACAAGATATATTGTAGACACCATTGGCGGCGGCTTACTAAGTTGTACTCACACCCTACATGTTATTCATTTAGGCCACCGATCATACTTCATGATCATAGGTAATGATACAGGAAATGGACCTACGTTAGATTATTGACTTATTCTTGTATGTTCAGGGATAATTGATCTGGACAATGATTTAGGATCCATTTTGGAGATTATTCAGTTTATATTTTTATTTTATTTTCCTACACTCAACAATATATATTGAAATAATATATTTATAGTTAGTTGTGGGTTTCAAACAGCTCTGAAGAAATTTAATTGGAATTTATGGAGGATTATTTTTTCCATTATTTCATAATTTATATATTAATCCATTCTATGAAAAATATGATATAGTCTCCCCGTGTGATTCATTAAACCCTCACTTCTTGTCGGCAACCTCTAGTGTACTGGGATATCTACATAAGCTCTTAGGCCAACCCATCTTATATAATAAGAAATAGTGGCTAATTGTTTTGGGTTGTTAAACATATAACCTTTATCAGGTATTAGAGCTTTCATGTTCAAATTTATAAATATTTAATTTTTTTATCATTATAAAAATTTACTATTATTTTATCATTTATTGTTTTGCATTTATTAATCTCAATGATGGTATATTGTATATATACACCATCTAATAAGAAGTAATTGGATATTAAAATATTAAATAAATCTAATGAAATCATATACATGTGAATAGGATTCAATCTTTATAACTTGTGGCTACACGGTGTGTAGCCCATAGGTACACACATTGTATCAGGTTTCTATGTACCATGATGAGCCTCAAATTTATTTAGATGCATTATGTTATAAGAACATCATGTGTTTCCATTAAATTTAATGTGTTTATTAGAATATATTTGAACACACCATTATAGATTACACAACATGTATATAGTATAAACACTATGTAGTATATGATCATTCATAATTACATTCTCGGAAAAATCAAGGTCAAATACACATTGTTTATTTATTAATTTTAATAATGGTGTTTGAAACCATAAAACGTGAATTTTATATAGTGAGTAGGTGGTATACAGATCCTTTTTCAAATAAATTTATATGGTGAAATACATAATATAACACTATGAAAGTATTTTACATCAATTATGAGTGGAATACATGTTGTGTGGTTGGATTATAAACAACATGTATCTGGTATCTATTTTTCATGAAAAAATATTTGAACCATTAAAATTAACCAACAAATGATTGTGTGTTTTTAACTATAATTATACATAGGGTATTTTTTCATGAATATTAAATGATAAAATAGTATCAACATAAATTACTAAACTACATGGAATGTATGTCCAGAACACATTGTGTTCCCCATGTGTATTAAGATCTTTATATGATATGTACATTAAAGTGTGTCCATATTTCATTAATTTCAAATAAATTCCAAAAAATTATTTTACATTTCTTGTATGTTATGTTTCATTTTATTTTAGAGAAAGGGATTTCCCAGGCGTGGCCTTTTGATACCCTCCATGGCAGGAACCCCCCATCCCACAAGTAAATCACCCTGGAGAGGCCCCATCTGGGAAGGAGCTAATGGAAGTTGAGATGACAGAGAATAATTAAGGATTACGACTTGAATGGTGATGGCTCGACAAAGAAATATCTCAGCACAGGTGGGCCACAACTCACCCCCACCTGATGAGGAACCATGTGACTCAGCAAGAAGGGTGGATCCCAAAGGGAGAGGTTTTCCATGAAAGAGGACTCCCAATATTCGAACCCTGAACTGCTTAAAGGATGATCAATGTTGGCCACCCACCATCACCACTATCCTACCTCTGAAGCGCTGTGTTCTATGTTTCATAGGAATTAACAGTACATGGCTAAAAAAATGCTAGGATGTTTGGATTAGTATAATGATTGTTTGATCTATGTACATTCCATGTACTTAATTATATTTAAATAACATTTAGTCATATAATTTGATTAAAATTATTATGTATAAGAATATATAGGGCTATTTCAATGAATATTAAATAAAAAAAATTAATTAGTGAGATGATAAATTTTTTACTTTGGGTAAATTGTCTTAATCCTGAATGAATTTAGTGAGTCATAGTTTATTAAATTCTTAATCATTACATTTATCTAACTAATGATGACTTTGAAGATCCAATTTAGGTATTGGATTTTAATTTATTTTATTATTATTGCATGATTTAAATTATGTTGTAATATTTTAATAACATAAATTCAATATCCTATGAGTTATCCCATCGATTTATTATATAAGACCTTAATGTTAATGTTTTATTTTATATATCCCAAAACCTCTATTCCCTTCACTTTTATGTGGTAATAAAATATATATATGATATAATTACAAGGAAATAAGGTAGTTTAGAACATGTATTGAGTGTAAACCAATGAATAAATTAAAAGGGACAATGATGGAAATCTGCAAATCAAGCAAATCCAGTCACAAAAGATTAATTCACATACTGTTATATGTTGATTTTTTCCTACACAATAAGTAACCCAATAGAAATATCATGATCATGTTATTTATTTATTTTATTTCATATATGTGATGCATAATTAATTAGTATGGATCATTATTGTGGTTATATAAATAATTGAATTAAAAATATTAGAATATAATTTAAATAAATTGTTTATGAGAAAATGATACATCAACATAAGCTTAATAAATTATAAAAAATACACATAATATTAATAATCAATTAAATGATAAAATAATGATGTTTAAACATAATAATCAATATATATCAATTAAATATTAAGTTTTAATAATTGATTAATTGCATTATTTAGAATGGAACCATAAAACATGGTTTTGGTCTTATACTTTTAAGTACACGTACATAAATTAAATAGGTCTAATAAGGGATTTGGGTTGACTTAATCGAGTTTTAATCATGAAGAGTTACGCTTCGTACACTTGATGTAACTCAGTGGAATTTGTTTATAAATCTAATTCATTTTATCACGATTGGGGATTCCACTCAATGGATCTAGGATAAAAAGCATGGTAGTTAGAATGAACACAAACCAATGTACCTTTGAGTAGTTGATCAGGCCCCTTTATGGTTTATAAGAATGGAATTCTTGATTTTTTTCAACTATAATGTCCACATTACAGAACATTTCAAGTCTAATGGTGATGGTTATTGGTATTCCAAAAAATAATTCAAGGATAATAAAATGATTAATTTTATTTCCTCAAACATATTTTAGTAATCATGATAAATTACTTATATCTTCTTTTATTTTATTTTTGAAAAATCAAAATGGAAATTTTTTCAATGGCATTATCATTCTGATATATAATTGAAAAAGGAAAGAACATGTATATAACTTCTAGTAATTGTATGTAAACTTGGGAATTATATAAATAAATGAATGGGAGATTTCAATTCTAGATTTCATGATTTTTGAACCTCATATAATGGAGGAGGGTGATGAAGAACTCAATATCAAGAAAAAAAAAGGATAATGTATTATATATTCAAGGTGTGATGATTTCACCCATCATGAATACTCGTAATAGTAGAAATACATGTAGAATACCCATAAGTATTTATGGTCTTTATCTGGAATGTGATAGGTAGGGGAAGTGGGAGATCTCCAATGAAAGTTTCGTGAGATAACATAGAGATGGACTACTTGTTAGATCGAACATAGTCAAGTTGATTGTCTAGATTGAGTGTTTAGATGTTATAGGTTTAAATATTCCTAAATATTTGTGCACCAACATCAAACATATATCACATCATTGATAGTTTATAGATTTTGTGTGAATTTTATGATTAACAACATTGAAAAGTCCCCCCCCCCCCCGATCTGCTAATATTACTTCTCTAAGTAGTTATGGGCATGATTAATGATAAGCCTTATATCATTTAATGGAACATGAGAAAGTTCAGTATGATGATCCCCAAGACTAATTATATTTTTTTAGACTTATTTGAAGAAACCAACTATTTGATAGACGATCATGGGGAAAATAATTGAATAATACATTTTTTTTCTTGGAAGAATGAAGGGCCACTAGAAATATAACTACACTATGGAAAAGAATAAGGGGTATAAATTTGGTATGTTTTTTTCAAGGGATATTTACCTATTTATACAATTTTTTTATTATATAATACTATTAGTTCACACATTTGAATCCAATTATAGAAACAATTCACATTCAAATTAATTACATAAGCTATGGTGGATTTGTGAGATGAAAATGGATCTAGACTTAATATACTATTTATTAAATATTAACACCTCACATATATGAAAATATTGTAATTTGTATTACATAATTTTTATTATGATCCATCATTTAAAAAACATTCTATAGACTCTTGGGATATGTATGGATTTATTTTTAAATTTTATAAAAACATTTATTTTAATTTTTTAATAATAAAAACATATATTATGTTACACACATAAATAATTTTATTAATATATTGGATTACTAAAAAAATTAATGAATATCAAAAAACGTTTTTGGATCATATGAATCTTCCACTACATATTATAAAATCACTGGTTATATCATGTAAATGAAACACTTGAATAAATTATTCCAATATAGATATTTATATTAGTTTGAACTAAAATTACAAGGTGTATGTGAGTCTAATTTTGAAGGTAAAATAACCAAACCTTTGTTTAATTTGAAGGATGAAAATGCGATAATGATTATGTAGTTAGTTTATATAGAAATTTTTTGACTATTTTATATTCAATAATTCGATGGTTACTGATACATAATATGTTTTATGAATGACTATAATATATTTTCTTATATCTAATTAATTCGGTATAAGTTCAATTATTTTATTAAATTGAAGGATTTCAAGAATAATTTTGAGAATAAACATGGTAAAAAAATTAAGAAATTATTATCATACAAGGGAATAGAATATATAAACCGTGATTTCATTGTTTATTGATGGAATTTAGGGATATTATATTTACATATTCCCATGTATACTCTACAATATAGTAGTGTAACTAAAAGAATGAATCACAAAATTATAGAAATGTTTTGATCAATAATGATTCATGAATGTAATTTATTATACTTTTTGTGATACCCATTATAAATGGTGATACACATACTAAAACATGTTCTAACAAAATATAAAAATGTTCTTACATATTCATATTTTTGTGGTGGAAGGGAATATGTGAATTATTAGTTTCAAGCATGAGGATGTAGTGTGAAAGTTAAAGTTTATTTTTGTAACAGACATGAACTATATAGAAAAAAGCATATATTTGAGGGTATTCCAAAGAAATAAGAACAAATTACACATATTACACTTTAGTTGAAATTTTAAAAGTGGAAATATAGTCTATATATCTTAAGAGTGTGTCCATATCCATCAGAAACTATGGGAGCAAGATAGTAATTGTTGAAAACATGGATTAATAAACAAAAGAGTTGGAACATGAATAGTGTCTAAAAATACTTGTGGAAGTGGAAGTCATATAGTTAAAAGAAATATGTTGGAGTATAAGAAAGGTTATTTAAACTAAAATATATTTTTTATAGTGACATAGTATGGTGAATTAACAATAGTTTGTATTAATAATCCATTAAAATGTTGAAAAGAAGTATGTTGCACAAAATCTACCAAATTGCCATAATCCATGAATTTTGAAATGGGTAATATATAAATATTCCATGTCTCTATTTGGTAGATACTATAGTGGTTGTAAATCCTATATAGAGAAATTGTTTATTGAAGAATAAATTGTACATAGATGGATATGTTAGTACCACTAAGGCCATACTGGATACGAATGTTATTAATCAATGGAAAGGAATAAACTATGAAAACACCATTATTGAATTTCTATAATAAAATATATTATTATACTAATTCAATAAGGATATTACCATGACTATGATATTATATAAATAGATATTAAGAAAACCTTCATCAATGATAACATTTAAAAAGATTTATATACAGTGGAATTTTTACGGTTTGGTGAATACAATGGATGTGAACTAGGAATGGAAACAAGATGATATATATATATATATATAGATTAATGATTGCATCTATGTCATGGTACATATTTTTTATGAATACATAATATAATTTGGTTTCAAAGAGAACAAATTTAATCCTTTTGTATATAAGTGACTAAGTATAATTGCAATCATTCTAAAGATATAAAATTTTGATGAAATATTAGTTATTGAAAACAATATAATTATCAAACAGTTCATCAATATGTATTTGAACGCATTATATTAAATTAATGACTGGGGTAAAGTGGTTTAAATTATTTGTATCTAATTACAACAAGAGTGATCCAAGTAAATTATTGGATTATGTCAATATATATTCATTGAATTGAAAATGAATATATTTATGCTGGAAAAATAAAATATTATATTAATTCCAATAACACATGGAATATATATTTCCATGAAAACGTGTCCATTGATACAAAATGATAGATAGAGTATGAAAGTGAACCCATATTCATCAATGATTGTTTTGTTCATATATGTTGTGCTATGTATCATGATAGTTGATACCAATAGCTTTAGTGTAGTAAGAGGATATCAAGATGATCTATGAGACTTCCATTGGTTATATGTTAAGACCAACCTAATTTACCTCGTGAATATAAAGGCTATGCTATTATATTAGAGAGGATATGAGGATATATTCATTAATATATAAATAGATTCTTATTTTCAATCTTATAATGGTATTCTGAAATCACAGTTGTGATGAAAATTCACTTTCAGTGGAAGTGTTTTTAGTTGGAATAAATAAATTCATGATGTGATTTCCAATTCTATTATAGATTATAAGTATTTTTTTGGCTTCTGATAAAGTAAAATGAATAGTGTTGATATGAAAATTTATACAATATCGTTATTTGGGGAATTATAGTAAAGATCCTATCACATTTAATTGTTATAATACTACAGTGGTGGATCTTCCTAATAAACCAAGGTAACAATAGTGGATAAGGAATATACATTAGTGGTAACATCTATGGAGGTAATATTCTCAATTAGATGAGGTCAAAATTACAAAATATTCTATATAAATCATTGAGGAAAACAAATTAACTAAAACCTTATCTTATTACAAGCCAATAAATCATGTGAGAGGTAGTGGACTAATATTAATTTGATGTTATATATAGGCCAAGTGGGAGTTTTTTGGAGTTATTTACCTCAAACAAAAAACTATTTTCAGTTATATTTAAACTATATTCATGGATTTCAATATTACTAAATATCTTATCACATGAATTTTGTTTATGTAATACATTAATATGACAACATGATCTCCTTATTTTTCACAATGAGGGATGCTGTAGTTCCCTACTATATTGAAAACCTTGAATTTGTTGAAAAATAAAATATAATATAATTTATATAGTGATATGGAATCATATGGTGGGACAAATATGATGTATACTATTGGAGGTATATTCTCATTAGAGAATAAGTATTCATCTCTTCAATTTATCACCAGGTAAACCCAATAATATGAGATTTTGAGGAAGAACCTAAACGTAATAATTCCACATGTTCTTGTTCTATTGGATATTCCTCTCCATTTTTATTTTAAAAAGATCATTACAGTTTTTTTATTAACACATAACATGAATCAAGTACTTTAATTTGATGAAAAACCCATGACTAGTTAAATTTGAGGGATGTTGGGTATGTTTTTTGTGTCACAATTTAGAGGTTAGTAATGAATAATTTATTAATGGATTTTCCTTTTCTTTCTTATCAAATTTTATATCATAACCAATGGATTGTAATTTTTCCATCGAACTAAAATCCATGGTCATGGTATATTGATGGGATAAATATAGATTTTCAAATAAAGATAGACCAAGAATAAATTGATGGTAAAACATCTTAATAAGTTGGATGAGATATTGAGACAAACGGATTATATTCCATTGTGAGTGTTTATGTGTTGAAGTCTTCATTGTACATTGATATCTTCATATGTAGGTGTCGTTATGTATTTTTAGAATTTTCTATTAGACTTTGGGGAGGCCTATCCAATTCAAATAAAGAAGGATAATATAGTGCTTCACACTGAGTTTATCCATTGATTATCATAAAATATTTTGTTAATTTGTCAATTTGAATTTTTGATTGAATTTATTCCATCAATAATTATAATAGATAAAATATCTAAATAAATATTTATTTACCAGGAAAATAATATATTATTTATTTATTTATTGGTTAATATTTTATATTCTAGTATTGGTAAAGTATGGCGAAAGTGGTCGACATAAGTTATGTTCTCGATAAATGGAAACTATTTATTAACTCTAATTTAAATAACTATTATTTAATTTATTAATATTTATAATGCATGTGTCACATGTGTTAATCAAGTAAAAAAATTTATCACTAGTTGTATTATTTATAGGAATAGGGTACAATAATAATTAATATATTAGTTAAGATCTCATGTATAGTTACAAATTTTTAATCCTAGCTCAATTTTATCTAATTATGTAATTAATGTGTGTAGTGTGGTTGTTCACAATATATAAACACCCTACAGAATTTTTTCAATTAGTAATTTCTCTATTGTGTTTTTTTAAACTCGAGATAATACATTAAACCCCCTTCATCTACTAAATAATATGATATAAGAGAGTAAATCCACAGGTATAAGGGATTCTATTATGACCACTACAATCTATAAAAGATGAAAAGATCATATATGTTATAAGTCGACATTCCATATGAATTTTTTGGAGATAATAGTGAATAGGTGGATCACCGCTGGATATATTATAAATTGTCTCCTCTTGGTGAAACAATGATATATCACATTTGAGGCTTAATTGATCAACACATACTTTAAAGAGAGTACCCATTACTTGGGTAATTTATTATTATTAAATTAATTATAAATTTAATGTCATGGATCAACTCTATTGGTTCTAAAAGTATTTCATTGTATTTTCTCAGATATAATCATGAAGATTATCCTTATCAATGTTGTTCTATGGATTTATTCATTGTATTAAATGAGAATTCATCAAAGGGAATCGAGCTAACCAAATTTCATTATATACAAAATGTTCAAAATGGTTGTTGAGCATATATTCTTAAAATATTGTTATATATGAATCCATAATTGGGATAAAAAAGGTCCAAAATAGAGATAAATAATATAATATATATTCAATTAAAATAAAAATATATACATTTATTTATAAAATTTTATTTAATTTTAAAGAAACTATTTTCATCAAATATGTTTTTAGCATATTATTACATTTATAGAATGATTTCATTAGAATTGTTTGATAGAATATAATTAATTAGTTGTAAAATTATTACATATTATTGAATAAATAATTATTTAGTCATTAGGAGAATAAATTTAATGATTTATAGTGAATGAAAAAAAATTATTTAAAAATGATTTTTTATATATTATATTATTTTACATAAAACATTATTTGATATTTTTTAAAATGTAATTAAATATATTTTTTATACAAATAAATAAATTAACATCTATATAATGACTATTTCTTATTTGGGTGTAAGAATAAATTCACTTCTATATTTAGAAAATAGATTTAAAACAATTTGGTGTTTTGTATTTTTTATTTTGGAATAAAATTAACAACTTTTAGAAAATAAATTTAAAAATTGGATTTATTATTCTCAAATAGGTTATTAATGTTATGTTGGAGGTTCAAAGTCATTTATTGCTAAATAATATGGTAGCGTGGTAAAAATTGAGTTACCACATTAAGGGTTAAAAAATTTAAAAGGGTTAAAAAAAGGATAAAGCCTAAAAATATATATAACCATGTATAAAAATTATTTTTATGAGAGGATTCATGGAATATATGTATTATTTTTTTGATCTAGTTTCCTTGTAAAGTGGTATTCAAATCACTTTAATGAATGGTTGTTGATAAATATTCCACTAAAACATTACTATAAAAGGACCCTTATATACCCACATCAAACCAAATATACAATTGTTTTTCCATTTAATATTTTCCCAAACTAGACCTCATAATTTTATCTATCACATTTCATATAATCTATTTATAATAGTTTTTCCTAAACCATTCATTATAAAGAATGTCGTTTTGAGGAAAACAATCGTCACTATATCAAGTACTTCTCTATCCTATTCAATTGAATTCTCATATAAAGGCCTTTAAAATATAACTCAATACTATATTTATGTTTTATTAAATTAATTAATATTATGAAAATATGATATTTCTATAATAGAAATCTATACTATCGTTCATTCGTAAAGAGTGTTTTTGTTTGTATCAGTTCAACCCTAGACACGAATTATAATATAATTCGTCATAATGTACCACATGGATGAGCATAATAACATAAAATATGGTTTTACATGATATTAAAAATTAATCTATGTCATGAGTATTGTTCTTTAATTATGGAAAATATTAATGATCAAATAAAGTAACTCATTATTATCGGTAAAATTAAACAAAACAGGTGTGTTGTGAAAATAACTCTAAACAACCATACTAGTAGTATAATTCAAAGGGAATTTTGAAGATATAAATTAATTTTACAATATTATTCCAAAAACATTATATTTTTTAGATGGTTGAAATATTTATCTACGAATTATTATCATAATATGAATATTAAAACCTTTACAAAATAATCATAACTAATAATAAATAATGATGTAAATAAATTATTACAAACACATATATATATATAATTAATGTATATAATTTAATACTATAAATGTTAATAGATATGAATAATATTATGAAATTATATTATAATATTATAATTTTGATTATATTGTTGTTCAATCTACATTCTTGAGTGTTAATAGTAAATGTATGCATTACTTTTCTAGAATCTAATTGAAATATAAATAATATATATATATATATATATATATATATATATTCAAGTGGGGATATTTTATGTTCATTCTATCAAACCCCAAATATATATTATTCTTCTATATTTATATTTTGTTTTTATATTTATTCTTAACATATCTCATCCCATTGGTTAATAATTTTCCTGAAATAGTTCTTATTAGTGAAATTTTATTTATATCTTATTTTTTGATTTGGAATCATTTTACTCCTTGTTAATATTCATAAACTGGTTTAGGGATATAATTATATCTATATATAGTATTTCATAAGGTATATTTTTTTGAGTTATTTATAATGGTTCGAATGGAATATCATTATCTACCAAACTTTATGTTTTCCACTCAGTCTCTTTCTCCAATAATTTATTTTTCATCTAATTACAAAGTATTCAATTCATGGTTTCACAGTTACATGATTTTATTTATCAAATTTATTATTCAATATCTAAAATCATTTATTTTTATGTATATTCTTGTTAATTTTTTTTATTAATATAAAATATAATGATTTTTATTTATAAAAAAATGTAATGTACTTTTAATTTTTTTATCCATATAAATATACTTTTATTATTTATATTTTTTATTGGGGGTACTAGTAAAAATAGAAACCCAATTTCTTTATATGGATGGATAATTTAAATCCCATAATTAAATATTTAGGAAACTCATTTCAGTTTCACATTGCAAGTATTATTGGTTTGGTTTTGGAATTTTTTTATGCTCACATAGAAAAAATATATACATTTTATCATTATGTGAAATGTGTCATTAAATTATATATCCCACTAATGAAATGGGTAATTTAATATTGGATTTTAATTATAATCATCAAATTCATGTAGTTTATGAAACCTACAATAATTCATAACCAATTATAATCAAAACAATCATGTAATATGATGAACTTAAAATCTAAACATGGTTACTTTAAATATAATATGATCAATGGTTGGTAAAATCAATGGAGTTCTCTAGACCGTTAACACCTAGTGATAAACATTGCTTTCTCACATCCACATGTACTCCACTAGCCACTTGAATCCTCACTTATAGGAGGAGGAGCCCATAATATTATACATTTTTTTTATTTTATCAATTACGAAAAAACATAAACTATGATCTAGAAATTATAGATTATGGCTTATGAGACACCAAAAATACATTAGTTTGATAGAATCACTTTAAGTAGGCTGTATTAATCAATAAATGGATTCAATAATTGGATTCCATTTCATGATAGCCTTTTTGTGTTATGATATTGTATGATATGTTGGTGTTTTAGAATACTTTTAAGATTTCAATTATTATTACATGTATATGTATCCATAAATTAATCAACCCATTGGGTTATAACTAAAGGTAAACCATGTAGAAGACAAGACATTAGCAATGCATTCGATATAAATATTGTATCCTCGTAGTAAGATATAATATTTGTATCTAATGTATTTTAAAATATACGAATATCATAATCTCCAATATACATCACATACATATCACCAGTTATAACTCAAATGATAACACATAATAAAATAAAATGATTTTAGATACTCTCAAACAAAATAAAACTTTAATTAAATCACTATATGTTATGGGTTCAAATACATGAAAAATCATTGTGAACCTATCAAAAAATATTACATCTTATCAAACACTCATTATTCTTGAATAAATGATTTTAATTTTTTTTCCCTTATTCTAAGAGAAATCCACAATCATAGTGGGATATTATAGTATTCAAATAAAAAATGAAATTAAATTTTTTTTGTATGTAATAAAATAGAGACCACTATAATTAAAATTTTAATACTTATTAAATAATTGGATCTGGTGTGATCTCGTTAAAAAATACTCATATATTGAAATGAAAAAATCCAACACAATATGTATCATATACATTTTTTTATACTTATATAATCCATTTTGACATTAATTCTTGTTTATTCATGAAATAGAACATATCAATCTAGTTTCTTCCATCTCATACATTATTGATTCCATAAAATAGTCTAAGACGTATGGAATGAATTCATCACATGTCATTCATACAAGTATCTAAACAAATCAGATGACTATCAACAATGTGTTTCTATGAAATCCCTCAGTATAGTTAAATTAAGCGTCCATATATCTGTAAGAATTCACATGATTGGAAAATCATCAACATGGATGATATCTAACTAATTACATGATCATTGACATACCCAGACCCCCTAATGATCTATATCCAAAGCCATCTATAATAAATGTATCAAATTATCATTGTTCACATTCATGGTATTTCCCTAACATCGTGTAATATTGATTATAAGAAACATAAATCCTTTAGTATATGATTTATTGTATGATATTGCGTGTGATATCATTTTTTTCTAGTCCCAATAATAAGTCCTAAATTATTATCTCATGATTATATTATTTATATCATAACTAAATTCAATATATCATGTAAAATATTCCAGTCACACAAATCATAACATATCTTCAAAACAAAAAATATTTTTTGTGATCATTAATTTAGGATAACTCTTATTAATTTTGGATATGGAATATTATCATGTTGTTATTATTGTAATAAGAATATTATCTCACAATAATGAATTATAAATGAATATTTACATTATTATAATATCGTAAAAGCATTTATATCCATTACACTCAATCAAACATTCATCTTATTCCAAGAGATCAAAAATATTCCTCAATAGTTTTCTACAATAATGGTCACTCAATGGGTCTTCTACCAAATCCTATTTATCTACCCAATATATCATTATATCAACTTTATCACTAATCTCTTTAATGAGATGGTATTGGAAAAGGTTGTTCTTGGTCCATTAGTGAGCCTAGGTTTCCTGAGATTGAAAATTATGTCTGTTATTGACATAGTAAATCTCAATTACACCCAAGATTAGAGGAAATTCCCCATCTTCATAGATGAACATCCTGATATAAAAATATTCAATTGTAGTATTTTATATTACGATGAATGTAACCAATTTTATGAGTAAACTACAGTGGATTATTTAAAAATTTTATAATTGGAAACTCTACAATTTTTTTAAAAATAATTCAATAAAAATTAATATCTAAAATGATATTTTTATTGGAATAGAACTATTATCAATGTATCATTTTACACTAATCTCATCCTCACCTCCAAATATCTAGAACACTTCCTGAATTATTCATTAGAACATACAAGTTTTCTTGAATGTTATCTATTGTCCTTCACAAGGATTGGATTTGTATATACTTATTATTCTCAAAGTATATGTGAATTCATGTCAAGTAATGAATATGGTATACATGATTTTTCTAATATTTAATGGTTATAGAATCATATCCATTACTTCTAAATGTTTTGAAGGATTTTAAATATGCCTATGATTTCTATAGTTAAACACTATAAAAACCCCTTCTTGGTGTTCATTATTCTAAATAACTTTATAAGTTTACCAATATATTTATTCTAAATATGTCTTAGAGAAATATTAAAACCATATAAATATATATTTATATATAATGTGTATGGTACATCACCCATGTCTTTTACAATAGAATAATTTCCCAAATAACAACATTTAGAATAAAAATTTCGAATATCATTTCTTATAAAATGTTTTTAATCTACGAGTGATATGATACATTCTAAAATAGTTCTATTATACTATATTAACACAAAAAAAATCATCCATGTTTTTTATTAAACAAAACACAATGATTACACCATCAAATTATATGTTCTAACTGTAAGTGTTTTTCTATATTCCGTAAATTGATATTTGGAACTTGTTACCCAAATTAGGCTCATTAATAATATGAAAAACGTTGTGTTTTATCCTATAAAATTCTTCTACTAAAACCCCCATTAGGAAAGTAGAGATGATATATATTTTATACATCTCCAATTCATAATGATTTACTTTGGTATGAAATATTAGAATTGGAAATTTCATTTCTATAGGAGAAACTTTTTCTCCATATCCAATACCATGAAATTGTTTGTAACATTTTTCCACTAAAAAATATTTATGTGTTAATAGTATACCATCTATGATAGTTTTATTTTAGAAAACTGACATGAAACTTGGGTTATCACCTATTTAGGTGTATCCACCTAATTACAAACATTTTCAGAGTTCTGTGAATCCATGTAATATTCCATAACATTCATATTAATCTCAACATTTGAAATCTATAGGGAATCCAAGTAGGTAGTAAGTTCATTATTTATTAAAAATTACATCATTATACATTCCCACAAGAAATCCATATCTATTTGGCTCATAAAAAATCATAATATATATTCATTGTTCTTAAGTAGCATTAGTTGGTTATTATTTTATTCATCATATGGAATAAATAGAACATACCTCATAAGAATAATTACTTTAACTTTTCTTGAGATACTTTAAATTAAAATTTCTTGTCACCGAATCATCGAATTATGTGTTTCCTTTCAATAAAAAACTATCATAGTCATAAACACTATAGGATTATTGGTATTAGAAAAACAATATTCGTATATTTCTTTACGAAAAATAAAAGGTTAAATTTTATTTACATACTTATAATCTTATTAAAATTCAATCATATTATGAGTGCATCACAACCCAAATTCCTCATAAATAAAAATTGGGACATTTTATACACGATATCACATATGTTTTCTTTATAAATTTATTTAATGGGATGTATATAACTATAAATTATACTAGACCATATATGATTGTTACATTATGTATTTTGGGTGTCATATACATTAGAAGAATGATTGGGGAAGTTAAGTTAATTTGGAGTTGATATTTAATATGGAGGGATATTTTCATAGTGTATCCATAGGAGTCAATGCGAGAAGCATTTTATTAAAGAAGCGGGTCTTATGGGATGGCTTTTCACATCCGGAAGGGTTGTTACATGAATTGTCATATTATATTATAAGATTGGTATGTGTCAATTTATGGGGGTATATAACATGAAATATAAGAATTTTACTATTTGGGGTTGAAATTTTTTGTTGAGGTAATGTGGTTTTGGTCATGTCGTACATGGTCTCAAATAGTAACTTAGTTAATGTGAATATCCTTACATATCAAATGATTATTCTTAATTATGGTATTATATATCTAACTTATTTTTGCAACATTTCAATCTATTATATGAAAGATATTTCTCACTCCACGATGGCCTCTAGGTTGAGTTTCTTGGGGAATAATTTGTCATAATATTCATGCCACTGTGCTCCTATTTCATTATGAGTTTTTCTTATAGGATCATGTTTTTGGAATTAATATGTTTGTTTGGAAAATACCTTAACTTAGTTAAATCATATTAAAATATTTTGAAAAAATTAAAATGGGATGGTGGAATATATTATGATGTGGGTTTTTGATATTTTTTTAATATAGATGAAATACAACATGACCACACCCATCCATTCCATGTTGTATTGAGCTTCATGTATTATAAAAAATTCATTACCCCCATCTAAATGCTTCATAACTCTTTCATTTTTTCTCAAACCTTTTGTTATCAAATGTTCTTCCCTGGAGACCGTTGGATTCACATTCTCTATATTTTTTCCTTATTTTTGAGAGACCAACCTTTTTTGATCCAAAATGATATTACAATCCAATATTATCAATTTATCTTCCTTAACATCTTATATGGAGCAACTATAATAGTCGATTAGTTCTTATTTTTTAATCATTGGGTCATTTAAATAATGGGGACTATTTGGGTTTATGTTTTCATTTTGTTTCCTCACATGTTTTTTTCCTTACAAACATCTCCTTATATTATTTTGTAATACTAATTATTGAAGTATTTATTGAGGTACTAGATTTATAAACACTTCATATATATTTTTGAATAATATTATTGATTGTATTATTGTGTAACCTCAAAAAAATTCACACGTCCTTTACTGCATGATTGGTTTAAAATTTCCCTTTATTATTAGTTGTAAGAAAAGAGAAAACATTGGGGAAATCACATTAAGTATAAATATAAATAAATGATGAAACAAAATTGGATAAGATTAATTGGGAATGAGAATGATAATCACATGTGATTTATGTATATTAATGTTTTTATTTTTGCTGACTTTTAATAATTGATATTCCCTATTGTGGTTCTTTTATATCCTAATATTATAGAAGAACCATGTAACAACCATAATTGGCTAAATAAATAATAATAATAATATATATGTAACTATTGAAATCAATGGATTGATAAGTTATCATATTTATTTATTCATATGCATTATGATATGATTTTTATGTCTAAATACTTTTTTATTTGGGTGAACATGGTTGGATTGGTTTTCGATAGTTGAAATGAGGTGTTGATGTGTTAATGGATATTACATATCATTTTTAATATTTATATATAAATTGAATAGGTAAATATGATTATATTAATGTGGATGAAAATGGAATTCTATGATAGTGTTAAAATTTTGTATGTTAAGAATATCTTGAATCATGATGATGGGACGGAGGAATTGGATTTTTTCTATTTTTATTTCATTAAGATGTTGAGTTGGGTGGGGTTTTGTGGGGTTTTATTCTATCTTCCACATTCACTAATTTTTTTATGGGATGTTAGAAGGTAAATTTACGTTATAATATGTATTTTGAAATTAAGTAAATCAACCTTTTATGAAATTATTTATGGATTGTGAAAAGTAAAATTAAATTAACAAAAGAGGATAACACAAAATTAACAGAGCTTGAAAAAATGTGTCTATTGTTTAATTAATGTATATGAATAGGAATTGGGTTATTTAATGAGTGGAAATGGATAAATAAGTTGAATATTAAATCTAATGATATAGGTAAATGGAATGTGGTGGTATTGGATATGAAATTGAAATGAGATCTTTTTTATTGTGTGAATTTATATTCCTACGGATATCATAATGATATTAATGATGTTTATTTGTTATTGAATATAGTTTATTTGATTTTGGTTGATAAATTATTACTTGGTATCATTGAATTAGTTTTTGGGATATAATGTATTAAAAGTAGATAATGAGTAAAATTTAATTGGATTCAATGGCTCAAGATTATGATACATGGTCTTTCATGGTTCACAATAATGTCATAAATTTATTATTGGTTTTGATTTATCAATGTTGTTATACACATACAGGCTATAAAATATTAATTTTATAGTATATAACATACCAGCTATAGTGATTCAGTTGTTGTGATGATGAAATTAAAATTATTTGATCATCATGTAATAGTGATAGGATGATGAGAAGTTCGCAAATGTGATACAAATATAATATGGGTTATCTGTAGAAGGATAAGGTAATGGGGATTATTTTATCCAAGTTCTCGACACTCTATTATGAAGGCTGGATGTGGATATACATATATGGTGGGGGATGTGAATTGATTGATGAGGGAACAAGTTTGGTATCCTTTATGTTCTTATTACCCTACTTATGTGTGGTTTCTAAGAGTGGATATATGGTAAGTATATATTGGTATGTGGTGATTTTTTACATTGAAGAGGATTTTTTGTTATAGTAAGGATGTTTATAATTGTGAATATATTGTTCGTTTGTTGGTTGGGGTATAATGTATTGGTTTCTGAAGTAGTGTTTTTGTTTTCCCATTCCCTCATTCTTTCATTTTACTGTAACTTATCAATGTGTCATGTGGAAAAGTAGATTGATGGTTTTGATATATGGGTTTGTGGAAATGAAGTGTATGGAGGGGGAGTTGTGGTTATTATTGGGATGTTTTGGTAAGTGGATATGTGGTATTTTTTGTATTTTATATAATGGAATTATGGTTATCGATATGATGTTTTGTTACATTTTCATATTCTTAATTAGATAAAAAGATGTTGTCCAATCGGTTTATTATCGGTTAGAGGTGTAAAGGATCTATTAATAAGTGAGAGTGGATTTAAATTATCAGTCCCAATTATTAGTTTATTATGATTTTGTTGTTGAGGATAATGATATGAATCTATTTTTAATTATATTATATCATTTTAATCCATTTTTTTCTTAAAGAACCTAGCATGACATATATGGAAATTAAATTTCCTTGAAAAAATATATAATACATGATAGAACTAGATGCCCAAGACCATATGAGTTTAGTACCTTTAGAAATTTGGAACATAATATTTTACCTTGGTGAATGATCTTAAACATCTCCCATAAAGATAATCCTTCTTTTTTCTAACCAAAAAACTTTATTTATTTCCAGGGGAACAGAAAACATAAAAAGGGTGAGATCAAATTCCCAGTAAGTGTAATCATGGAGAACATAAAACAAAACATAATAATTTGAATATAAAAACAACAATATCACGAGAAATGAAATAAATCATGGAAGTATGTAAGGCATAGATCATAAAAAACATTAACCATGATAGAATAGAATTGGAATAAAATTTTAATTGTGGAAAAATAATAATCATGTAAAATTATTTCTATAGTAGCGAAGAAATTACTTACAAGACCCTCATAGTGGACAAAGCCCATTACTGAACCATGATTACATGTCATTCCATCCATGTTTTTCTGAATAATATTTAAGTACCATTTCATTCAGGTATATCTCATTAGATATAAATCTTTACCAAAGGAATTTGAGAGTGATATAGGCCACCATAATGTCATTATGAAATCAATCTTACATGTTCCACAAAACAAATATCATTCATCATAGCATAACCCATGAAATAAAATTGGATTCCCAAACATCATTTCATCATAACATAATCCATATAAGATAAATGGAAATCATAAATATAATTTCACCCTAAAAAAATCAAATAATAGTAATAATTGGGATAGAAACATAACCATATGGCATTATGAATGGAAAATAATTTTGATAATTAACATAAACGTAATTCCTTTGGAAAATATACTATCTTCTTAAAAAAAATCATTTCTCAAAATGTCGTGAAAATTTAAAACAAAAGTATTTAATTTAAAATAATATCTAAATATTGTAATGTATGATTAATGGAAATAATTTGTAATGATATCATACAAATCCATTCATGTTGTATAAGATAAAAACAATTCCCCTTGTACTTTTGTTAGGGAAGTAAAAATTAACTCATATGGTAAACAAAAGAATGATTCCTTTCTAACAAGGTAGTAATTGTTAAAAATCGGTAAAAATGAAATTAAAGATACGTAGAATAATAGTAAAAATTTTATGAATAAATTTCATGAAATTATGGAAAAGGATAATAAATATTCCACAATAAATTCTAATGAATTAACAATCATGGATAAAAATGAGATTGAAAAATTATCCCTTACCATATATCTATTTTCTTCCATATATGTCTGAAACTCCTATATAGTGGGTTTAAAAATATAATTATCTTGTAATAGAACCATAATAATATTTATGATATCATATATTATTCAATTACGACTTTATATTACCCGTTCCTTTGTCAATTCCATGTTAAGGAAACGTTTTGGGTAATAATCGTTTTATTTATCGTACATGTTTTAAATTGTTATTCTTGATATTATGATTTATATAATTATTTACTTACTTGAAGAATTTAAAACATGATTTATATATTATATATATTATGTGTATAAATATATACATATAATAGATAGATAAATGATATAGCGTACAATGTTCATGGAGACAGTATGTCATACAAACACATAAATGCTATTTTCATTTCGTTATTAAATTGAATGGATTTATGTAAACTAAATATATATATATACATCATAAAATTACCATTATTATGTCATGTGTTTCATTAATATTTTTTATATATACATCAAAATCATTATTTAATGGTTAACGTGGATAATAAGTCTTATCGCGTTGTGGAGATGGTAAGCTGTACATACGCACGAACGATGATATCGTTCCAATAATCATTGAATGTTAATGAAGATAATTGTTTAATATATCTAATAACTAGTATAATTTTGTAAAAAACATATATAGTTATTATTTCCACCATCATACCCATCCAACTAAGGTGGTAGTGAAAAAAACCAGTTACACCACGACGTAGAGACGATAAGTTGTATGTACGCACGCGCGGTGATTTAATTTATTATTGGATGGATAAATGTGAAATAGTATTGTTACTTATTTATAATAACATATTAGTATATGATTTAAACTAATGATAATAATTTATAATGATACAGCTGAAGAAGAAGACGTGTAAAGACACAGAAATTTCAAGGAAATATTTTCCTTAAATTCTTTGGATTTTACGAGTAAGAAGTTTCTAACGGCAGCAGATTCTGAGGGCCGGTGTGTCCAGAATAATTTTCCGAAGTTTATCTCAGGTACGTTCAGTGAACGAACGAGCGGTTTTTTCTATCTTTTGAACCAGTGCTCAGAATCGAGATCTGAGGGCACCGATGAACTCACAGTGCCGATAATTGCTTAAGGGGACCCTTACCGCAGTTGCGTTTTATGCGGGTTGAGAATTAATATTCAGTGAAATAGTTTAAAATAAATAAAATTGGTGGCACAATTTTATTTTTATGGTTGGTGGTTAATTCCTCCCAAGGGGAGTTCAAGGTGGGCCCACACCCACATAACCTCCCATGGGAAAATATTTGTGGGGTGGATCCCATACGTGACCTAAACTATTCATCTCCCATAACCCCATTAAAACCCCCTTTAACTCTCATAAACCCCCATTATTTATTTTGTTAACTCCCCTTAAATGTGAGACCACTCACCTCCTCCTCTCTCCCTCTTTAACACTTTCCAACCAATAATTTAATGAATTCAACCACTTTAATTAATTTGATTAAGTATTTTGAATTTTTAAATTTAAATTACATGTGTTAAAAAAATAATAGCATTAGTAGATTATTTCACTTTAGCACATGTTGTGTTGGGAGGAATAAGTGGGAGCACTTGTGTCAAAAGGAGAAGGAAGTTTCTCCTTCGAAGAACATCATCCTCCTGCGAAGAACGTCATCTCTTCGACGAAGAATGTTGTCACCACAAAGAGAGAAGACATGCCTTTCCTTCTTCTCTCCACAAATAGTGTGGAGACGCCATTCCCTCCTTGGTCGCATGCCAACGTCGTCTTCGAAAACACACCCCGCGACGCCGTCTTCCACGACGCCCGATGTACGCCCTCAATTTTGAGGTAGGGAGTATTGATTCAATTTTATTGAAAATAAAATTGTTTGTTTTGTTTCATGAACCTTGTGCTTTCTTGGCTATGTTATACCGTCTAACGCGAAGTGCACAGGCTGAATGAACACGACCCGACAACACTCTGCTGGAACTTTATTCCTTTGGATTTGGCAACCGGAGGTGGGGGAAAACACGACATCGTCGCACCGTACCGAGATCATGGCGAAGAGAACCAGCACCGTCACGCCGGTTGTGCGAAACGAACCATAGCCCGCAATACGGGCCACTTCGGCGGAAGAACTAGACGGCCCGTCGGCCGGTCGGGCGAAGAGGAGCTGCGGCGATAGGAGGGAACCGCCCTAGAGGACTGGCTGGCAGGGCGGAGTCGGACCATGGCGCCAGGAGGGCACCGCACTAGAGAACGGCGGCCCGCCCATGCGGGCCGCGTGCACTGAAGACCGACCGGTCTAGCCGGTCGGTTAGGGGAAGGGACGTGCTGCCTGGCACCTCCGGTGTAGAAGATCGCCCCCCCCCCCTGGAGCATTCTTGGCTTCGGCCGAGCTGCTCGGCCAGCTGGCCACGCCAGCCGGGACGGGCCACGCTAGGCCGCGCCAGGTCGGGCCGCGCTGTGCCGCGCCGCGTTGGGCCGCGCCGCGCCGCATCCCTTCGGGTCGAATTATGTTTTTCTTTGGACTAGTCTGACACCCCTGCTGGGTCGGACCTAACAAACTGGGTCGACCCAACCCGTCGTCCCACTAGGCTAAACGGGCCAGGCCCGTTATTCCCTTAAAACGTGAATAACATAAGGATCGAGCGTCCAATTGACGCGCCGTCTGCGGAACTGGGACTCTTTCGATGAGATGGTCCTTTTGCATTACTCTAAGTGAGTTTCAGAGGATTTTGGATATCTTTCAGGTTAGAGACGAGCATATTTCTAACGGGGCCCCTGGAACAGAAAAAACAATATCTCTCAGATCGGGCATCTGATTGACGCGTCGTCTATTGCATTGAGTTCCTTTTGACGAGAAGGAACTTCAGAATACATAAACTCTAGACATTGTGAAAGTTGATGTATCGACCCCCTTGGCTCGTGGAGTGGACCCTCTCAGAATCGAGCGTGATGTGTGCGGGAACCCTAGAGCTGGCTGCGACTACGACGATAATGACGACTGTACTTGGATCTTACGTGGGTTCGACAGCGAGGATGACTGTACATGGATCCTCCTTGGGTTTGATACTGATGACAACTACACTTGGATCGTACGTGGGTTCGGCAGCGATGGTTATTGTACTAGGATCCTTTGTTGGTTCGGCAGTGACAAATTCTGTACATGGATCCTACGTGTGTTCGGAAGGGGATATGATTCAGAGGCTACATCTATCATCTCCGCCCTTCTTTGTGAGTAGTATACCTGTGTGAGATGAGTCTTGACTTCAATATTTATCATCGATGTGATTGACTTGCTTTCCTGTGTGTACTGGGTTGTTCTTTCTTGTGTGGACTGGGTTGTACTTGGGCTCTATGAGTTGAAGCCGAACTGGAATTGATGACTTAGGTATATGTATGGGTATATACTTAAGTAGGGTTGGTTGATACTTTGTGTTTGAATCTTTCCTTTGTGGTTTATCCTTTATGGATTCTAGGAGACCTTTGGGGGTCTTAGGGTCCCTACTGAGTATCATATACTCACCCTTGTATGGGCTATGCCCGCACTACATTGTGTTGGATGCAGATGACAGACAACACTAATCGAGGTGGAGTGTTGTGGAGCGGGATGGTACCTAGAGGCGGACCACTTGGCGTGACGTACACGGAGTGGACGGACGGACCCGAGGAACTGAGGAGACCATTTGTAACCACCCTTCAGGTGGGATATCCGTAGGATGAATCCATGGTTGTTGGTTTACTTTACTACAGATGTTATTTATTTACTGTTGTACTTTAATTTCAGTTGGGTTTGTATTCGGGCCCATTTACTTTCCAGTACTTACTTTTGTACTCAGTTTACTTAGTGTTTACTTCATCTTGTGTACTCTGTTGTGTTTCTTTACTTATATAAATGCAATGCATTCCCTATTATCGTGATTTACACCTTTGGTGCTAGTCGCCAGCCCCTGGCCTATGGAAGGCGGGCTTGGGGTAGTCACGAAATGGGCCCCGAGGACGGGTCGTGACAAATTGGTATCAGAGGAGTCGGTTCTACCTCAGAACATATGAATCTGATAATTTAGTCATGTGAAGAAATAGTGTTAAGGGTATTGAGTGTGGTTATCAGTCTAGGGAGTCTAGTGTTTGTGTGGTGGTCGACGTATCCATACACTAGGACCTTGACTTCGGATTTCTGACTCAGTGCTCGAAAACACTAATTGCATGTGTGATTCAAAAGTTTTCTTTGGGATTAATTTGTGTCAGCTCACAAGGTATACTATATTAACCATGGTGAACCTGTTTCTTTTTAGTATGGACCCACGACGGCAGCCAGCAAGGGTTCCCAGTTACGTGCGAGATGGCAGCCCACCGAGCGACGAGGCCTCAGTGCAAGGCCCTATTACAGCGGAGGCATCGGTGGTACCTCTACTCGCCGAGCCACCGATGCCACCAGCCCCAGCAGCTGAGAGTGCACGTCGTCTAAGTGTACTGCACGAGTTTCAGCGTCAGAGGATACCTAGGTTCCATGGAGAGATGGACCCTCAGGCAGCCGAGGATTGGCGGGGGCTGTTGTTTGAGTCTTCAGATTGGTAGGGACAGCAGCAGATCTTATGGTGATTCTTTCAGAAAGTCTCCTACACGCAGTAGAAGGTAGATGGTGGAGCCTGATGCTCCAGGTGAATGATGAGGCATCTCTACTTTGGATGGACTTCGAGAGCCTCTTCAGCTCAAAGTTCGTTCCATCCACCCTCCGTGCAGTGCACATCCAGGAGTTACTACAGCTACGGAAGGTCAGCATGAAAATAGCCCAGTACTCGTCGAGATTTACCGACCTCTCGCACTACTCCAAGGACATGTTACGGGACCCATTATTCTAGAGCGATCCTTACTTTTTGAGAGCTTCCTTACTGAGCCTACGCCTGCAGTGAGGCCTATCGCAGGATGACATGTAGTGGAGTCTTCTGCAGGCTATAATAGACAGATGTCGCAGACGTCCAAGAATACCAGGCCATCAGGAGGACGACCTCAGGATACTACTTCGGAGGTACAGGGCACACGTAGTAGAGCTATTCATACGAGAGTCAAGCAATTCTATACATGTGGTGGGCAGGGCCACATGGCTCATGACTTCCCAACCCGCCATGCAGAGGAGCATCAGACGGTTGGGGGACCACCCAAGTAGAGGTAGAGGTTCGACCATGGCGGTCTGAAGGGAGAAGGTGGATGAGGAATAGGAGATGGCCGAGCAGCAGGTGGTGGACAACGCTTGGAGGCTCTACCACCACCACTACCAGGAGGTCCACCCCGACCACAGGGTGATGGAAGATAGGGGCAGGCTCAGCTCCAGGCAGTCCAGGCCTATGACCACGACACACCTAAGATGATTCGAGGTACTATCTATGTCTACTTCACCCTAGATATAGTTCATATAGACACAGGAGTGAGTCATTATTTCATTGACGCTGCCCTTGTTCAGAGCTCGGAGATTTCGAAGGAGTCGTTGGCTTGATCCTTACAGCTATAGACTCATACAGGAGCAGACTCAACGATTACACACTGGTGTCGGCAGTGTGAACTTACTCTAGGAGGTGATATCTTCGACTGGGATCTTCTTGTAGCGGCGTTGAGGCCTTATGACGTCATCTTGGGTATGGACTGGTTATCTACAGTCCATGCCCAGATTGACTGTATTAGGCACAAAGTGCGGTGTGTCCGCATATACAGGAGCAGGTTCACCTTCACCGATGAGAATGGAGCCTTTGTAGTGCAGGATGGACTTACGCAGAGGAGAGGGCAACTGATCACACATCAGTTGGCTAGTCTCATTGTCAGAGCGGTTGATGTTCAGAGTCTGAGTTTTCCTGTTTTGGTGGATCTGTATGCGGACGTTTTTCCTGACGACGTTCCAGGACTACCTCCTCACAGAGAGGTAGACTTCTACATTGACTTGTACCCTGGGAAAACCCCAATATCTACTCCAGCATATCGGATGGCTCCTACTGAGCTTCGTGAGCTGTCGGTACAGCTAGAGGACTTGCAGGGAAATAGATTCATCCGACCCAGTGTTTCACCCTGGGCTTCTCCAATTTTATTCACCAAGAAGAAGTATGTGAGCTTACGACTATGTGTCGACTACCGTCGCATGAATCAGGTGACCGTAAAGAACAAGTATCCACTCCCGAGGATTGATGACCTCTTTGATCAGCTCAAGGGAGCATGATGGTTCTCGAAGATAGACCTCAGGTCAGGCTATCATCAGCTCAGAGTTCGAGACGAGGATGTGTAGAAGATGGAATTCTGGTGTCGGTATGGCCACTATGAGTTCTTGGTTATGCCTTTCGGCATAACCAACTCTCCAAAAGTGTTCATGAGTCTAATGAATAGAATCTTCCAGCCTTTTCTTGATCGATTTGTTGTAGTCTTCTTCGACGACATACTGATTTACTCGACTACTGAGGAGGAGCATGCCTACCAATTGCGGGTTGTACTAGACACACTCCAAGAGCACCAGATTTATGGTAATCTCTCGAAGTGTCAGTTCTGGATTCGAGAGTTCCACTTCTTGGGGCATGTCATCTCAGAGGCAGGAGTTGCGGTTGATCCTGCAAAGATCGAGGCAGTTCTTTCTTGGGAGCCACCCGGGAGTGTAACTGAGGTGCGGAGTTTCCTAGGTCTAGCTGGGTACTATCAGAGATTTGTGCCAGACTTCTCCAGAGTTGCAACACCACTTTCATCTTTGAAGAAGAAGGGGAAACCTTTCGTGTGTTCAGATAGATGTCAGCAGATCTTCCATGAGCTGAGACAGAGATTGACCAGTGCACCCATCTTGAGGCTACCAGAGGAGGGCGTAGGGTACATAGTTTACTGCAATGCATTAGGGACTGGACTGGGGTGTGTCTTGATGCAGGATCAGGCAGTGATCACTTATGTTTCATGACAGTTGAGGCATCACGAGCAGAACTATGCAACCCATGACATGGAGTTAGCAGCAGTGGTCTTCACCTTGAAGATGTGGTGGCACTATCTTATGGGCGAGCACTTTACTGTCTACTCTGACCACCATAGTCTCAGGTATATATTCTCGCAGAAGGACCTAAACCTGAGATAGCGGTGACGGCTCGAGTTCCTCCAGTACCATGACTTTGAGATAGTCTATACTCTTGTGAAGGGTAACGTAGTATCTGATGCTCTCAGCAGGAGATCAGGTATTCAGCTACTTGGAGAGGCGATGAAGCAACTAGTCATGTTGCAGATATCCTTCGTAGATAGAGATGGAGGAGCCTTCCTACAGTCTCTCACAGTCACTCCTCCACTACTTCAGCGGGTCAGAGAGGCACAACGTGGGGATGTTGACTTTGAGATGCGACATGCGCAGATATCCACAGGACAGGCACCTGATGGATTTTCTTTAGGAGTAGAGCACGTAATCATCTTCAGGGGACGTTCCATTGTACCAGTTGCATGGCAGGAGGAGGTGCTGAGGGAGTTTCACACTTCCCCTTTGGCGGTACATCCAGGAGTAGATAAGATGTACCAGGATCTCAGATGATAGCACTGGTGGTTGGGTATGAAGAAGGTTGTGGCAGAGTTCGTTTCACGATGCCTCACCTTCCATCTGATGAAGGTGGAGCACCATGTACTAGAAGGCTTGGTAAAACCCTTAGATGTTCCGGAGTGCAAGTGGGACGAGATATCTATGAATTTCGTGGCGGGGCTTCCACATACTTCCAGAGGACATGACTCTATCTGGGTGATTGTTGACCGACTCACAATGTCAGCCCAATTCCTACCTATCAGAGAGTAGGGCTCAGTGGAGATCTTGGTATGCCTCTACATTCAAGAGATCATACAGCTTCATGGTGTTCCATAATCTATCATCTCCGATCGAGATGCTCACTTTACTTCCTGGCTTTGGAAGGGGTTGTAGGAGGCGTTTAGGACGCAACTACGCTTGAGCACCGCCTTTCATCCTCAAATGGATTTCCAAATAGAGAGGACCATTCAGACTCTCATGGACATGCTCCGTGCATGTTTCCTCGACTTTGGTCATAGCTGGGAGAACCACCTACCTTTGGTGGATTTTGCGTACAACAATAGCTACCACTCAACCATCAGGATGGCACCATACGAGGCATTGTACAGCCGACCTTGCAGATCACCTCTTTGCTGGACTGACCCAAGAGAGTCAGCACTTGTAGGACTAGAGATGGTCCAAGCTACAACAGAGAAGGTGTAGACCATCTAGGAGCGGATGAGGACTACACAGAGCCGACCAAATTCTTATGCTGATAGGAGGTGGAGACCACTAGAGTTCGAGGATGGAGACCATGTTTTCTTACGGGTCTCACCTCGACGTGGATTATGAAGATTTGGATGGGGCGGAAAGTTATCTATGCGCTTCATCGAACCATTCTAGGTTCTTAGCAGGATATGCAAGGTGGATTATCTCCTAGACCATCAACCTCAGTTTCACCGAGTGCACGACGTCCTCCACGTATCTCAGCTGAGGAGATATGTGCACGACCCGACGCATATCATTGACCACGGGGAGCTGGACATTGATGACGGGGAGACATTTTCAGAGGTCCAGGTGGAGATCGAGGATCGACAGGAGAGGGTCCTTTGTGGACGGTCGATTCTTCTAGTACTCATTAGGTGGTAGCACATGAACCTCCTAGAGAGCACATGGGAGTGGGAGGCTCAGATGCGTTCACAATACCCTCATTTGTTTCCTCGGTTTTTGTTGTAGCTTTACGGGGACGTAAAGCCCTGTGGTGGGAGTAATTTAAAGACCTGGAAATTTCAAGGAATTTTTTTTTCTTAAATTATTTGGGATTTTACGAGTACGCAGTTTCTGACGGCACCTGATTCTGAGGTCCGGTGCACCCAGAATAATTTTCTGAAGTTTAGCTCAGGTATGTTCAGTGAATGAACGAGCGGGTTTTCCTATATTTTGAACTGGTGCTTGGAATCAAAATCCGAGGGCACTGATAAACTCACAACACCAAAAATTGCTTAAGGGGACCTTTACTGTAGCTGCATTTTTAGCGGGTTGAAAATTAATTTTTGAGAAAATAGTTTAAAATAAATAAAATTGGTGGCACAATTTTATTTTTATTGTTGGTGGTTAATTCCACCCAAGGGGAGTTGAAGGTGGGACCACAACCACATAACCTCCCACGGGAAGATATTTTTTGGGTGGATCCCACACGTGACATAAAATATTCATCTCCCATAACCCCCGTAAAACCCCCCATAACTCTTATAAACCCCCGTTCTTTATTTTGTTAACTCCCCTTAAATGTGAGACCACTCACTTACTCCTGTCTCCCTCTTTAAAACTTTCCAACCCATTAATATAATGAATTCAACCACTTTAATGAATTTGATTAAGTATTTTGAATTTTGATATTTAAATTACTTTTGTTAATAAAATAATAACATTAGTCTATTATTTTACTTTAGCACATGTTGGGTTGGGAGGAATCAATGGGAGCACTTGTGTAAAAAGGAGAAGGACATTTCTCTTTCGAAGAACATCATCCTCATGCAAGGAACATCATCTCTTCGACAAAGAACACCCTCACCACAAAGAGTGATGATGTTCCTTTCCTTTATCTCTTCTCAACTATTGTGGAGACACCATTCCCTCCTTGGTCTCACGCCAACGTCATCTTCGAAACCACACCCCGCAACGCCGTCTTCCGCAATGCCTGATGTACGCCATCAATTTTGAGGTAGGGCGTATTGATTCAATTTTATTGAAAATACATTTGTTTGTTGTGTTTCTTGATCCTTTTTCTTTCTTGGCTATGTGATACGATCTAACGCGGAGGGCGCGGTCTGAACAAACACAACCCTACAACCCTCTGCTGGAACTTTATTCCTTTGGATTTGGCAACAAGAGGCAGGGGAAAACACGACTCTGTCGCACCATACCCAGATCGTGGAGAAGAGAACCAGCGCTGTCACGCTGGTAGTGAAAAATGAACCACGACCCGCAACGTGGACCGCTTCAGCAGAAGAACTGGCCTGCCCATCGACCGGCCAGGCGAAGAGGATCTGCGGCACAAAGAGCGCGCTGCACTAGAGGACCGGTCGGCCTGTCGGCCGGTCGGGCGGAGCTGGACCACGCCACTAGGAGGGTTCTGTGCTGGAGAACGACAGACCGCCCATGCGGGCTGCGTGCACTGAAGACAGGCCAGTCCACCCGGCCGGTTCGGGGAAGGGTGGTGCCGCTGGTGCAGAAGACCGGGGGGGCTGCCCCCCCTGGAGCCTGCTCGGCTTCGGCCATGCCTCTCGGACGGTCGGTCGAGCCCACCGGGCCGCGCCACGCCCCGCCGAGCCGGACCATGCCACTTCGGTCTAGGAAGCATCCCTCTAGGATGAGTTATGTTTTTATTCGGACTGGTCTGACACCCCTACTGGGTCGGACCCTAACAAACTGGGTCAACCCGACCCGTCATCCCACTAGGCTAAAGGGGTCAGGCCTGTTATTCACTTAAACATGAATAACTTAAGTACCGCACATCCGATCGACGTGTCGTCTATGACACTGGGACTCTTTCGACGATACGGTCCTTTTTCGTTACTATAAGTGAGTTTCAGATGATTTTGGATATCGTCCGGGTTAGAAACAAGCATATTTCTAACCAGGTCCCTAGAACGGAAAAGCCAATATCTCTCAGACCAGGTGTCTGATTGATGCACTGTCTATTGAGTTGAGTTCCTTTTGACGATATGAAACTTCATGATACATAAACTCTAGAATTTATGACAATTGATGTATCGACCCCCCTTAGCTTGTGGAGTGGACCCTACCAGAATCAAGCATGTTGTGTGTTGGAACCCTAGAGCTGGATGTGACTACGATGATGATGATGACTGTACTTGGATCCTACGTTGGTTCGACAAGAGGATGACTGGACATGTATCCCTCGTGGGTTCAGCAGTGATGATGACTGCACTTGGATCCTACGTGGCTTCAGCATCGATGGTTACTGTACTAGGATCCTACATGGGTTTGGCAGTGATGACTTCTGTACATGGATCCTACATGGGTTTGGTAGGGGAGATGATTCTGAGGCAACATCTATCATCTCCAGCCCTCTTCATGAGTAGTATACCTGTGTGAGATGACTCTTGACTTCAATCATTCTCATTGATGTGATTGACTTTCTTTCCTGTGTGGACTGGGTTGTGCTTTCCTGTGTGGACTGGGTTGTACTTGGGCTCGTGTGTTGAAGATGAACATGAATTGATGACTCAGGTATTTGTATGGGTATATAACCAAGTAGATTTGGTTGATAATTTGTGTTTGTATCTTTCCTTTTTGGTTTATCCTTTGTGGATTTTGGGAGACCTTCAGGGGTCTCGAGGTCCCTACTGATTATCGTAGACTCACCCATGCACAGGCTATGCCCACACTACATTGTGTTGGATGCAGACGGCATACATCACTGATCGAGGTGGAGTCTTGTGGAGCGGGATGGTACCTGAAAGTGGACCACTTGGCGGGACATACATGAAGTGGACGGCCAGACCCGGGGAGATGAGGAGACTATTTGTACCCACACTTCAGGTGGGATATCTAGAAGACGACTAAGTGGTATTTGGTATACTTTACTGCAACTGTTCTTTATTTACTGTTGTACTGTACTTTCAGTTGGGTTTGTATTCTGGCCCATTTACTCTCCAGTACATAATTTTTTACTCAGTTTACTTAGTGTTTACTTCAGCTTGTGTACTCTGTTGTGTTTCATTACTTATATAAATGCAATCCATTCCCTATTATTGGGATTTATGCCTTTGGTGCTAGTCGCCAACCCCTAGACTATGGAAGGTGGGCTTGGGGTAGTCACGACATGGGCCCCGAGGACGGGTCGTGACAAGACATATATAAAGGATGGAATTTCAAAAAATCTGTAAAAGAGAGTACATGTTTCTCGACGCACCTACTTTAAACTTCCTCATAGGGCACTAATGTTGGTCTTTAGATAATACAAGAACCTCCAGACTATTACTAGGTACATTTAGAAGTGAAACAGGTAGGGTATGGATGAGTTTTAAATCTCAAAATGGTGTGAAGTGAAGAGAGAGTAGGTTATATTTTATAAGAGATGACTTGGGTGTTAAGATGGTGTGGAGTATATTACTCTCCTTAGATACCAACATGGGCAAGAAATCATATATGTGAATATATGTATTTCAAAGACCTCCTCTGCTATCAATTGTTAAGATGGTGTGGAGTATGATATTTTCCTTAGATACCAACTTGAGGATTGAAATGAAGTAAATGATCAAAATACAAGAGGGGGGTGAATTTTATACTTTTAAAAATTCTTTTGGAAATTTTAATGATGGTAATGTTTAATAGAGTTAAACAAGGTAAATTCACAAAACCAATAGTTCTACAAACTTTCTTGATTCTGGAAATGTTAATTTGAGAATGTAAATCTGGAAATGTGGTTCCAGAAATGAAACATAACAAAAGTTTTCAAAGATAATGCTTCTACCTTAAATCATATAGATTCTTACTGAATATGAGTATATAAGTATAAGGAAGTATAAGATTTTTATACATTCGTCCACAACAAAAATTATAGAGGAAAACATGAAACAAAACATTTGATAAGTTGTAAATCTTTTAACCCAAAGAGAAGGGTATCCAAAAACCGTGGATAAAGTTCTCTTGATTTATACTTTTAAGAAATTATGTCTTACCCACACCAGGGTAAGACCTTGATATGAAGATCGAAGTCTGTATTACTATCCCTGTAAGCCCTCAACTTCAAGGTAGTCAGGACATCTGTCTTCCTCAGCAAGGAAGTCCTTGAACATTAAGGTAGTCGGCACCTTTGTCTTCATATCCCCGAAAGCCCTAGAATGTACTCAGTAACATTCGGAGTCACACGAATCAAATATAATCATGAAGTTCATTACACACTAAGAATGTGAGTCTCTCTTTGGAAATCAGTTCAACCACATGTAATCTATTGATTCTTAGAACAGTTCATCAATGTTATGAGCTCTTTCAAATGAGCTCCTATTTATAGGCACAGCTCCATCGGTCGACTCTCTCCTCCAACGACCATATTTTTCCTTGAATTTATGATGGACCCTTACATGTGTCACTAAAAAAATGGTAAGTTAGTAACTAAATTCCCGACATCATTTTATAACCAAAAAAGAGTAAGCATGAATTATGGTTTCTTATCCAAATTAATTTTTCAGAGTCCAAAGAAAAATTAAAGTTCAGAGTATAATCAAAAACACAATCAGTGTTTAAAATACAAAAATATTTGGATTATGTATTCAAAGGAACTCAGAAACTGAATTCTATATAATTCCAGAGTCTGGATTTCATGGAAATTCGGGTTCTGAACTCAGAGAGTTCATAGCATTAATTCAGAGAACTCGGATTCCGAACTCAAAAGAGTTCAGAATCTAAATACAATGAACACGGAGTTTGAACTCAGAAGAGCTATGAGTATGAATTCATAGAACTCAGAGTCTGAACTCAGAAGAGTTCAGAGTTTGAATTCAGAGAACTCGAAGTCTAAACTCAGAAGTGTTCAGAGTTTGAATTCAGTAGAATCTGGAACTATAATTTAGATCCTAAAAAAAATGATCTATATCTATGTATTATAAGATTTTGAGTATTTAGATATGAAACCGAATTTTATACTTAGAAAAAATATGAACAATGAAAAAAAATGTAAGAAAAAAATTCCTTTGGGAACGGAAATTTCCTTATGATGTAAAACACAGGGTAAATGAAATTTTCCTTAAGATAAGGTGTTTGTGATTTTCAAAACAAGAAGGAATGGAAAGGTCATAAGGAAACCTTATCAAATCAACACGGGGCACTTTATTAATGTCTTAAAATACTAATTAATTATAAATTTTATTTCAATATAAAATGGTCCAAAACATATTAAATTCGAAGATAAGATGATTTTTTTAATACCTCTCATCCAATAATTTTTAGTCATGATTTTAATATATGTTTATCCTTATGTTTTTAGTTGAACCCTTATTTTACCCTTTTTAATCTTACCGTGATATCACATTATTTAAACATTATTGGTTAAAGTAATTAACATTTCTAGTCAAGAGACCCAAAAAAAGTTATTTATGACATAATTGGACGATTATTAACCATTTTTACTAATCATATATTTTTAGGAATTTAATATATTTTGATAATCTATTTTCGGTTTTTTAGTTATGAATTTTGTTAATTTTCGATACTCTTCATACTTGAATATTTAATAAAATTCATAACAAATTTATTCCTTTCATAAAATGGAATTAACTCCTCCCTAATATATCAATTTCATCCACAAAATTCGTGGATGGCATAAAAAGTTACAATTTTTTTTAATATATATAAATTAATTTATTTAAATCATTCATTAATTATGTAATCACTACATCATAATTCTATCATAAATTAATATATTTATCGTATGTATAAAAGTTATAAATTGAATTCCATTATGTATTAAATCTTTTTATCATTCTAATTACTATTTATATATATAGATATCAATTAAATGACAATCGATTTAGTAAAAGATATATGTTTGTGTTATAATTATCTTTATTTTAAATTAATCCTTATAAAATATAATTTTCAAATTCAAGTGAATCCATGGGTTCCCAAAAACGACCAATGTATTTTCAGGGTCAGAAATATATACTCCAATTGGATTTGGGCATGTGTTAGGGTGGTTTAAAATTATTATAATATAATTTTCATTCCCTAATTTAATAGCTTTACCTTTTAACCATGGTAAATAAAATAATTACTTAAATTACTATTCATAATGTATAAAAATAAAATGTATCAATTTACTCAATTTAAACCATCTTATTTCAAACACGGAATACATTTTTTCTAATTAAATACATAGATGTTGTATTAATTAAAGTAAAATTAATTCCCTTTGTGAAAAACTAAAATCATGTTTTTTTGAGAAAAAATAATTATCAAAAGATTGGCATGTGCCTTGGTCGAATTTAAAATTAAAATTACTTAAAATGATAAACACTTTATTTAATGATAAAAATATAATCCAATTACACCATAAAACTAGTTAAAAATATTATCTAATTATATAAATATATTAGATAAAAAGACATTTTTCAATATAAATGAAGTATTTTTCACTATTCATTAAAATTGTAATATTATTATAAAAATAAAAAAATTAAAAAAAAGTAAACTTTTATGTCCCGCCTCCAAATGAGAGGTTTATTTTGTCAAAATTAACTTATAAATGTTTCAAAAACTAAATTTAAAATGGGTTCTCCATCAAAAGGAGGTAAAACTACATTTTTTTGAAAAATAATTATTTTATCTCTAAAACTGATTTTGTTCTCAAATAATATTCTAGAAAATGAGTAAGATAAACCATAATTTTATATAATATTCAATATTTGGTTCAAACTCTTCAAAATGGCTACATTATATTCCATTAAATATTAATATTTTAATAATATATCACTGTTTAGTGAAACTCGGTATCGCATACAACACAAGTTATCGAGGAAGGTCCCTCTTGTGTGTAACACAAGCCAAGTTACTACTATGGGTAGTGGAAGATTCTTTTGGTGTAGCATATAACATAATACAATAGTAGTTCATTTATAAATTGAACAGAATTTATACATCACTGTTGCACGAAATAAATTCTATGAAAATGCCCTGAAATTGTGTGTAACAAAAACCAAGAATAGTGTTGTGTATAATTCAAGATAATATGGTGTTGTGTATAGTGAAATATAATTTTTTTATAGTGAAAAACACAATACATAAATGAAATTAAAAAGAATCTATCTCCTAAAATATCTGGGTGTTACATTTTACCCCCTTAAAATGAATTTCACCCTCAAAATTCGTTGGGATTTTAATTGTGTTTCTACTTGAAAGTGCCTTTCATGCAAACCCACATCGTTAAAAGGGATACTAAAATGTAATTTTAAAAATGAATGTTATAAACATAACTGTTACCTAAATTAACTCATCACTGGGTTTCCACAATTTATAACATAAGTGGGAAGTGAAAACAAGGATATGGAAGAGAAATCTAACAATCATGTTCTATTGGATAGTTTTATAGAATAAGGTTCGGAAAAACATAACTACCAAAAATCTATATATATGTGATTATTTAAGTGATAATCTGATTCATCAAATTATTAGGTACTTGGATAACATTTTTTTTCAAGATCTGTTTCTTAAAGTAGATGAATTTTTGAATGAGAATAAATACATACTATATTTTAATACAATATCAACATTGATCTCTCCCTGAACAATTTCCACTTCATCACTTAATTAATGAAATGAAGTCTAATTATTCATTCATGAAGTGTTAGATGATCATGTGATAGAATGATTGGTCTTCCCATCTGTCTCTATCAAATAAATATTAACACAAGTTATCAAATATACATAACTTAATATATGGGGTGATTAATCTTATATGGTTCAAAAAATGGATGTATACTTATTCTATCATAATACTTAATAAAATAAAACTATGTTATACTAACCATGGACTTCTCGTAGGCTAATGGTATATGATAAAGGCATGTCGTACTTCGGTTGTGGGTTCGGTTCCTGTAGCCTTGTCTGACGCGATAGGTTGTCTCATGTCCTGTTGGTTATCCTTTTCTAGAACTATACTATAATATGATTCTTAAAAAAACGTTTTAGCTTCAAACAATACTATATGATGTCTAACTAAATCTATTCCAACGTACAGGATTATCCAAAATACTTCTCACAGTACAAAAAAAATTACATGAATGGTCACATAAAAATAATGTTAATACCATTATTTATCCCACATATATCATTAGATATATCTTGTTGGTCACATTGAAAAAATTTGAATTACTTCATCATGAATTATATTGATTCATGGTAATACCCTAAATTACTATATTTTCATGTTGAAAACATTCTTATTTCCTTATTTCAAAACATATTTGATATATTCATTATGTACCAAAATGTTGTACACTTTATCCATGATATTGCAACCCTCTTGCCAATAACTCTATAATTAGTTCCCAAGAATCTAGTATCATCCAATTTAATTATTCAAATTCAATATATATTTATCCTAAAAAAGTATCTTAACTTAAATGACATATTATGTGTTATCGCTACCTTTTTAACGTGTTCTCCAAGTATATCAACATACCCACAAATCAATTTTTGTCTATATAGAACTGTTAAACATATCATTTCAAATCCTTAATGATAATCTTATAATGAAAACACACATATTTTTCATGATTCATATAACATAATCCTTGAATTAAAAAACATATACAGCTCAATCATCAATATTTATTCTTAAACAATTACTCAAGAGACATAATCTTGGTCATTCATAAAATATGAATAATATATTATGGTTTCTCAAACTCAATCTTCATAGGTTTAATATAAAAAATATGAGAATAACATTACATAACTTTCACATTTCATTTAAAATATATTTATTCTCAATAGTATGACCAATAACCATTCCATTGACATGATTCTATTCATGATTTTTCCACACATGAAATATATCAATATAATTCCCATACATTTGACATATGAAACATTCAATGGTTTACTATGTTTGATGTAGTTCTGGATATTGACTAAGATCAGAAAGAAAAGTGTGAGAAATACATATCATATATTAGAAACACATAAGTGTGGTAAATTACATAAAATATTTCAATATATAATATCTTTGGGTTAACCGTTGGTTAGTCATGACTGTCACACAAAACCTAGGTTTGCAAAGCATACATCACTAATCTTTAGTACATCACTAGAGCAATCCTTAGAAATTTCTCTAGGGATATCACTAACATTTTTTCATCCTAGTTTCCAATGGTTGAATAAACCTTCACTCTGATACCAACTGTAGAAACCTTATAATGATGTACATAGACATTTAATTTCCTTTTTGAAATACTAAATACATGAAAAAAATAGACGCCCAAGTCTGTATTAGTTTAATGCCTTCGGAAACGTGGAACATAATCTTCTAACTTGGTGAAAGATATTCAACGTCTCTCATAAATATCCTCCCTATTCTTTATTACCCAAAACCATTATTTACATCCTGGGGAAAAGAAAACATAAGAAGGGTTCTCTTAATTTCTCAATAAAGGTGATCATTGATATCATAAAACAAACCATTAACATTTGATTGTAAAAACATCAAAATCATGAGACAGAAAATAAATCTTCATAGTACGTAAGGCACAGATCATAAAGAAACATTATCCATGATAGAATAACATTGGAATACAACATATAATAGTTGAAAACTAAAATTCAAATAATATTATTTCCATAGAAACAAATACATTTCTTCCAAGACCATTATAGTAGACAAATTCCATTTCTGAACCTGGTTTCCTTTTCATTCGGGCCATGTATTACTACACCAGATTGAGTTGTCGTTTCAGTCATGTCAATATCATGAGATATAAATATTTATCCAATGAATTGGAGGGCGATATATGTCCCACCCATCTAATAATTAAATCATTTTCACATGTTCCACACAATATTAATCATTCATCATTTCATAACCGAAGAAATAAAATTAGATTCTTAAACATTATTTCATCAAAACATAATCCATAAAAGATAAATGGACATCATAAAAATAATTACACCATAAACACAATAAAATAAATTTAATAATAGCTTCTGAAACCTAACACTATGTCATATTAGATGGAAAGTAATTTTTATTAAACACTTGAACTTAATTCCTGAGGAAAATATCCTTCCTTTTTGAAAAACGTTTTCTTTTCTCAAAATGTCAAGAAATTTTAAAAGAAAAGAAATTAATTAAAATTTAAAAAAATATTTTAATTTAATATTAATGTAAATAATTCATTATTATATTTTTAAAATCCATTCATGTCATATAAGTTAAAAAAATTCCCCTCATACTTTTGTTAGAGAAGTCAAAAAGTTACTCGTATGGTAAACGATATAAATTTTCCTTCCAACACATGTATTAAAAGTAAAAATGGGTAAAAATTAAATTAAAAATACATAGAAGAATAGTAAAAATTTTATGGAAAAAATTTACAAAAACATGGATAGGGATGATAATTATATACCATTAAATACTTAAAAATAAACAATCTTGGTAAAAAATGACATTACAAATTTATCTCTTATATTAGATATGATTTCTTCTGTATGTGTATGAAACTCCTTTATAGTGGGTTTAAACATTTTTTAAAATTTTTAAAGAACCATAATAAGGTTTATGATATCATATATGATTCACTTAATACTTTATATTGACCGTTCATTTGACAATACAATGATAAATCAATGTTTTGGGTAATAATCGTTTGATTTATCATATGATTTTTGAATTGTTATTATGGATATTATGACTAATATCAGTATTTACATACTTCAAGATGTAAAATATTATTTATTTATTATATATATATTCATTTTATAATTATATATATATATATATAATAGATAGATAAATGAAATGAAATACAATGTTCAAGGTGACGGCAGGTCGTACGTAGGCATGAAAGTTGTTTTCATTTCCTTATTAAATTGAATGGAAGTAAGTAAATTAAATAAATTTATATATATATATAAATATTGTAGAATAATTATGTCATATATTTCTTTGTTATTTTTTATATATAATTCATATTCATTCTGAAATTGTAAACGTAGAGAATGAATCTCATCGCCTCTTGTAGACGTCATGTCGTATGTAGGCATGAGCGACAATATCGTTCCCATAATTGTTGAATGGTAAATAAGTGGATGGTTTATAATATCTAAGAATTAGTATCATGTTATTATAATAATATATATATTATTTTTTCCACCATTATACACATCCATGTAATGTGGCGGTGAAAACCATATTAGACCACGATGTGGAGAGTGTAAGTCGTACATAAGCATGCATGATGATTTCCTTTTCATAGGATGGATAGAAGGTGAAATTGGGTTGTTTCATATTTATAATAACATAACAGTATATTTTTGATACTAATTCTATTACATTAAAATAAAAAAACTGAATAATAGGATGTAAAATAACAATTAAATTTGAAAGAATTGGTAGAAGAGATTACCGCTTTATCGACGTGCCTCTTTTAAATTTCTTCTTAGGTCACTAAAGTTAATCATTTGAGAAAACCATGACCTCTAGAATGTAACTAGGTAAGTTCATAAGATATATGATAAGGGTATGTTCAATAATTATGGATCAAAATGGATTTATGAGGAGAGGTATGAGATGCCCTTTTATAAGATAGGAGATAAGCACTTTAATAAAGTCTTAAAATATTAATTTATTATAAATTTAACATCTATTTAAAATTTTCATTAAAATATTTATTTATTAGATAAAATTATTTTAGTTTTAATATTCTATGGTAAATAATTTCTAGGAATTTTTAGAATATTTATATATTCATATCATTCTGGTTTAACCCTTATTTTACGCTTTCTAATCTTACCGTGATATCATGTAATTTACACATTGTGGGTCAATGTAACTAGAATATCATGTCACAAGAACCAAAAAAAGTTATTTATGATATATTTCTATAAAATATAAACCATTTATACAAATATTAGATTTTTATGAATTTAATATCATTTAATAAACTATTTTAGTTTTATGTTATGAATTATGTCTTATTTGGTTACTATTCTTACTTAACATATTTAAAAAAATATAAACTTATTCCCTAAAACAAATGAAATTAAATCATCCCTAATATTTCAATGTAATACATAAAATTACTTTATGGTATAAACATATTGATAATATATTTATTTTAATATTTATAAAATAATTTATTTGAATCATTCATTAATGAGGTAATCAATAAATCATAATTGTGTCATATATAAATATATTCATCTAATGTCTAAAAATTATAATTAAAATACCATGAAATATGAAATTAATGAATTATAATTAATATTTATATACATAGAGATCAGTTATTTAACCCAATATTAATATTGATTTAGAAAAAATATATGCTTCGGTTATAATTATATTTCATTTTAATTAATTCTTATAAAATGTCATTTTCACCTCCAAGGGATCAACCGGGAAACAAAATAGACCCAAGGATTACCATGGTTAGAAATATATTATCCAATAGGATTCAAACATGTGTTAGGGTAGTTTAATATTATTATAATATTATTTTCTTACTTTTATTTACCAGATTTACCCTTTAACCATGGTAAATAAAATAATTAATAATGTTAATATTATTAATATACCAAAATAAAATGAACCTTTTTAAAAAATTTGAACCTTATGATTCAAAATAAGGAATCCATTTTTCCAAATTCATAACACAATAGTTGCAGTAATTAATTTAAAAATAATTCCCATTGAAAAAACAAAAAATTGGGGTTTTAATAAGTAATAACTATCAAAATATTGACATGTGCCTATGTCCAATTTAAAACGTATATTAATTACAATGTCAAAATTTGTATTGTATGCTAAAAGTATAATAAAATAAATTTTTAAAACTAATTAAAAATCTAATCTATATATGAAAATAAATTAAATAAAATGGTGGTTTCGAGTTAAAATTCTTTATTTCTTACTATTCATTAAACTTTTAATTTTATTAGAAAAGTTCCACAAAAGAAAAAAAAGCAATTTTGTGTCCCTATTCCAATAAAGATTAATATATTGTAAAAATATACTTATAAGTGTGCCAAAAACTATATTTAAAGTGGGTGATCAATCAAAGGAAATAAAACTGCATTTTTTTAAATAATTATTTTATCTAAAAAATTCACTTTGTTCCCATAAGATGATCTAGAAAATGAGAAATATGAAAGATAATTTTATATAATATTCAAATTGGGGTTAATTCTATTCATAACGGCTAGTTTATATACCATTAAATAATTATATTTTAATAATATATAGTTTTTTAGTGACACTCGGCCTCGCGAACAATGAATGCTATCGAGGAAGGTTTCTCTTACATGTAGCGCAATCTAAGTTAGTGATCCTTGTAGTGGAAGATTCCTTTGTAGATTCGTATATCATAATCCCAACATAGATCATTTATATAATGAATATAATATATAATCAGTGTTTCATGAAATTAAATCTATCAAATGAACATGAAATTTTGAGTAACATAAGAAAAAAAATAGTGTTGTGTATATTTCAAGATAATTTGGAGTTGTGTATAGTGCAATATAGTCATGTTGTCATGTAAAACATAAAAAATTAAATTAAATTAAAAATAATCCATATCATAAAATCCCAAGGTGTTACATTTCATATAGGAATTTCTTTGAGTATTATATTTAAATTTCATAGTATGTTTCAAGGAATGGATTAAATTATTGTAAATGTGGTGTAACATATAGATAAGGGGTTATATTATCATACTTTACATATTTCTACTTTTTATTGGTTTTTTCTTGGTTTTTATCACAGTTATATTATATATTATATTTATTGAACATACATTTCAATTTTTAAGAAGGATTACCCTACTAATTTCACTAAATTACTCACCCCACTAATTTGTTTTGAAGGTTAGTTAAAGGATTATTGGGGTTTCTATTTAGGTATAATATATGGGGTTTTGTTGGTTGTTTCCACTCTTTTCCAATCATTACTAATTATACTATATCGTGTTATGGAATTATGACACCCCTTCAACAATGATCAATTTTAATTAGGTTAAATGAGTTCACCAACCTCTAAATATACGGGAAAATTAAAAACCTATTCAATCACAACTATTGAATATTCTCAAGAATGAATATGGTGAGTTATACACTTATCATGCACTCAATATTTAAATGTTTCTTATTTAATTATTATTTTTCTCACCCCTTTATATATAAATATACTTACATAATAATTAATTACTCTCCATAATGATTAAATATTGAATTATTTATGAAAATGATTAGTGGTGTGATGATTTCATCCTACTTATTCAAATGTTATCTTATTATTTTTTGAGTGAATTTTCATCCTATAAATATTCTTATTCACCCATTAGTATAATTTTAGTTGACTTTTATAAATAAATAGATCTCTCTCCATAGATCCAATTTCAATTATTGAGCTAGGGAAATCATATTTTATATCCTAAATTAACCCTTTATCAAATATCATAATAAAGATTACAATGTGCTCTATTTTGAAATTACTCAACTTGTATTGTCTAGATATTTAATAATGAGGGACATTTGTATAATGTAATTTTGAAAAAACAAATTATTGAGTATATAAAAATAGTATGGGAATATATGGATTCCTTTTTAAGAGTATCCTAGACCACCTCTTGATTATGAGGCTAATTTCCCCAACGAAATACTACCAAGCCTCACACATATATCAAATAGTCCATTTCAAATGGTCCCTATTTAATTTTATGATTTTAAGAAGAAATTATTAGATAATTTCAACAAGGTTTTTATACACCAAATTTGTTAACTATGGGGTTCACACATCCTTATTATTATAGTCAGGTAGTGATCTATGTATCTATAATAATTTTCACGACCATATAAATATTATTATCAAGAATAAGTATTATATTCCCCATATTTATTACTTATTTTATCATATTACTGGAAATCAATACATATAAAAATAAACAATCAATAAAAATATGTTCAATTAATTTTTAAAATATATGATACACTAAATGAACAATTTCATATAATAAATGTACAATTTGAATTAATAGTTTCTCTTTTATAACTTATAAGTCTTTGTATTATATTCCGTAATTTTATGAATATACTCTACTGATATTAACCGAAAAAATTTATGGTAAACATTTTAGATTATATTATAATATATAATAATTTAAATAAAGGTTGTTCATAGCTTTAGAGAATTATTTTGAAATCCTTATGGAATTAGAAAATGTATCCCAAATTTTTCATGTGGGAATTCTGTATTTATAATGTATCATTATTTGGTATTATAATCACAATAGAGGATATATATGTGGATTCTTAAAAGGTGGTGGGGTTAAATAATGGTCCATATGAACCATATTAATATATATAATGAATTTTCATAAATTATATTTATTCCATCAACACTTTATGAGAAATTTGGCATGGCTTCCCAATCTATTGACTATTTTAACTGAAAATTGAGGCAATTTTCTCTCAAATGAAGAATATGATGACAGATTTGAGGATATTAATAGAGGGTAGGTCACAATACCTATAATCTAACAACCCTATAGTGTATATGGGTTCGTAATATATAGTGACTTGTGTGATAAGGTATTGAGGTGTTCCATTATGAAAAAAGAAAATGTGGTATCTAATGCCACCCGTCAATAAAAATTAATGTGAATAAAGAACACAACCCATGATTAGATTTTAGTTGTGTTAATATTATAATTAATGACATGGAGGTATTGTAACATTAAATAAATGTGTGATATATATACTAATTACGAGATTTTTAATCATATCTTCACCAAGAAGGAGTTGCAAATATGCTAATACAGATGGGTTGAGTATATCAAGGTCTATGACTGCTCAATACTAATCTACACATAGAAAGAATACAAGATGGAAAATGCTTAGATCAGAATTAATCAATATACCATATTTATGGAAATGATTGATAGAGATACAATATTCAAGAACTGCAAAGTATAGACATTGAAATAATAATATTTGTGGATAATACATATATTCCCCAAATTACTTATCAACTATCATCCTTATGAAGATAATGGTTATGTGGAAGAAAGATATAGAATAATAGACGAAGCTACTGAATATTCTAGTTTTCAATCATTAAACATAATGAATAAAAATATTCAAGAAAACCAATATGATTCCCTTATATATCCAAATTTAAGGAGTTTTCTATGATTCACATATCTCATCATTCTCTATATATTAAATAATTGCAAATTTGTATAGAGATATCAAGGATCACCATGGGTGGGTATACATGAAGAGGGAAACTATAGATTACACATCATTATGATTATTATTTCATGTGGTTATGTAAAAATAACAAGAATTGAAGGGGACTAGGACACTATTAACCATGCCTATATGGAAATGGGAGAAAATAACTATATATCACATCATAAAACATTCAAATACATCTTAAGTGTATAATTTAGTTTTTTTCTTGTTTTTTCTTTATGATGTAGAAATATTTCATTTTCATTTGAGAAAAATTTCTCTTTCTCGAATATATTAACAATATATACCTAAAGGAAGTGGTAATGTATCATTGAGTACCATAATTAATCATATTTGATTAATATATGAAGATTACCTAAATGTTCCAGAGAAGTCGATTAATATAATTGAATATAGAGATATGATATAGAAAAACTTTTGAAACAAAAAATTATGGTTAAACAAATATGACCATTATAAATGTGTAATATATACTGATATCATACTCAATGGATTTCAAAAATATTGGAATTGACATATTCCTCTAGAATTGTTCAAAAGAAACTATAATTTCTTTATATCATTCACATGGAACCATATGAGTTTCATTATTAGAATCGATGTATATTTCTTATATGTTGGGGTACGTTCTTGTGTCCATAGTTGTCACACCCCAACTCCTAAAATTATTTTATTTTATAATTAATTTTTTTATTTATTGGTTTTAGATAGACTCACCATGGTGCAGGGCGAGAGCAGGTCTGTGATTTTTAACATTTAATGTCTTTTGGGTTTCAGACTGGTGTGCATGCACTGCACGGTCGGCGGTAGCCACACGGTCGGTCCACCTACATTTTTAGTTATCTAATGTTCAAAAAAATTAAAATCTTATAAAAATAAAATGTGTTATATGTCTTCTCCATAATAATAAAACTATTACTATTTTATTGATAATAATAATATTTTTATTATTAATTGCAGTGTTATTATTTTCATTATTATGTTTTAATATTAATTGGTTGCTAAATGTGATTTTCATATACTTTTTATGAGTAAATTTTTTTTAGAAAATTGTTAATGTTATATTATTATTATTATTAATGTTGTTAATTTACTTTGAAAAAAAAATTAAAATGAACAGGATTATTGTTCTTATTCTTCTTACTTTTATTATTATTATAATAAATTTATTATTAATTTTAATAATAATAATAATAATAATAATATGACCAAAGAAATAAAGGTATGTAAACCCTTGATCTACAAGTATCCCCCACCCCTCTATTCCCAGAGCCCTACACACAGCCCCCCCACCCTTCCCTTCTCCGCCATGCGACAAGGCCCTCTCCACACGACCTGCGCGCTCTCCAGCTATCCCGCTACCCCACCCTTTTGTTGCGCCAGTTGACCCACGGTGCCGCCATACTCTCTTGTTCGACCGGTGCCCATCCATGCCCCTGTTCATGCCCTCCGGCCAGATAGTTCATGCGTGTGGCCAACAATCCCAGCGGTGGCCCCTTCTCCATTGACCTGTAGTGACCCAATGACCCAGAGCCACCCTCCTCGTCCCGTGGACCCCTTCTCTTTGTGGAATTTTCAAGTCCACTTCTGACTATTGTCTAGTCACTACACTGCTACCTTTCCCATCTTCCCAACCCCCATGCGATGTTCCATCCTTTTTTTGATGTCCCTCATCTTGGTGCACCCTTCTTTTGTGCCATCACACTGACCATCCCCCCCTCTGTATTCCTTACCATGCACCGGCTTCCCTTTGGACTTCCAAGGTTGTGTAAAGGGCCACTCATGACCCATTGTTGTGTTTTCCGATAACCTCCCCCAAAGGAGAGGTGGTTTCGGTTCGCTATCGTCATCATTGTAAGAGTTGAATCCTTATTTTTTGTTTCTGCACATGTAATTTGAAAATCATATAATGTTTTAGGGTCCCAAATTTTATGTGTAGTGTTTCCAGTTCCTTTGGAAGATCTACCCACATATATGAATGTATGTATATATATATAGATATGCATATCCTTTAGGTGTGCATTCCTTCATGGAGCGGGGAATACGGGCATTGGGTAAGGGGATAAATAGATATATATGGAGGTATGTGTGAGCTAGTGGATGACTACTTGATTTAAAAGTGTTGAATTCCTAGAGTTGTATTGGTCCTCCTCTTGAGGTAGGTGTTTCCATCCTTTCTATCATCCAGAGTTTTTCATATGTACTTTCATTATTTCTATTTAATTTATAAATATTTTTCACACCATTATAAGAATTTATAATTTATTCATTGTGGTTCTTTTTGGTTATGATGGTTAAAATTGTTAAAAATAGCCTTGAAATAGTTCCTTGGTTATGTTTTTGTGTTTCCATTCCCTTTCTCTCAGTTTTAATTCATATATTATTTGTGTTTTTGTAATTATATATTATATTATATTTCACACCTCTATATTGATTATAGTTAACTTATGGTAGTGTTTCCTTGTTGAATGATTTGATCAAAAATGGATTTTTGGACACTCCTTTATTTATGCCCAAGCTTATACCTTTACACCATGGTTGGAACTAACTGTCTATATCTACAAATGGTATTGTTGGATGTCTTCATAGGAGTAATCATGTAGAAAAATATAATGTAACTTGTTTGACTTACATTGGTTAGTTTTATGAGACTTAGTGTTTTTTTTGTAGAAATGACTTTGAGTCTCTTTTATTTGGTATGTTTCTCAAACCATTGGTTTTATATGCAGTTCATGTTTTCTAAATGATGTCAGTCACTTCATGTTGTTCATGAAATTGGTTTGAAAATAAATCTATGCGTATAAGCCCATTTGGAATTTGGTGTATATATTTTGTTGAGTGTGTGGTGTAAGGAAATTCAAAGATTATTTTTACAAAATTGAACGTATCATCACTAAATAATTTTATGGAAATTCTTCGGAACATGGAACCTAAGGGCCCATTTGGATTTTTAAATACAAAAGTGGTGTTTAGAGTTGTTTTAGAAGAGCTTGTGTAATTTTTTCATAATGGAATTTGATTATATTAAACTAGAGGCCCAATTTACAAATCCATGTGTTTAATAAAGAGGATTTGATAACTGAATGATGTGGAGGCCCAGTTGGTACGTTTTATTTTTGACAGGTATGCATATATATAAGTGTATAGGTTTCTCCAATCTAGGGTAACCCTTTATTGGTGAATGCATAGGAAGCGTCGATGTTTGGGGTAGGCATGATCAGTGAGATGAGTCATCCAACCGAGGTCCTTTATACTTACATAGTATTATTATCACCACCATGGGATGATGGGAGACTTTTAGAGGATTGAGTGATGGTTGTTGACCAATCCCTATTAGATGGGTTGGTGCCCCCTGGATTTGGGGTTTGGCAAGGTGGTCTTTTCCAGTGGATTTGTTAGTTAGGGTGGGTAGTTGGTAATAGACATAAGAGCTTCACCATACGCCGACAGGTGGTTACGAAACCGAGTATGTCCAGGTGTCTTATAGGGGTGTTTAGGATCACCCATGGTTACTAGATTATTTACATTTCTTGTTTACCTTATGTTTCCAAAGTTTATTTTTAGTTTAAAATGTTTACTTTTTTTTACTCTATACTAGATTTAGTATTTTCTATTTTGGATTTCATTTTTAAAACAAAAAATTATTTGAGAAACGGTGTGTATCATGTGTTGGGTTTTCAAATGGGATACTCATTTTGCGTATTTTTATTATATGAAAACACTAAATTTATATATGTATTTCAAACATGTGTTGGTGGACTATTTTGGAAAGAAGTAATTATTCATATAGTGGTTTATTTATGGAATCTCTACGGAGCATCTCTGTGCTCATGCCTATCATATATTTATAGTTGCAGGTACAGTTTCTCATGTAGGTTCTTGGTTGAGCTGGTCAATGTTGTAGCAGGCTTAGTTCTGAGTTGGGAGGGGACCTAAGAGGGCACAAGAAGGTATGTGTAGTTCATTTTCATTCTGATGCTATTTTAATTTTGTTATCAATAGTTTTTATATATCTATTTATCTTTTGTTAATGGGAAAAATCATTCCCAACGGTAAAGCGTGGATTCCCAACAGTAGTTTCCAGCACGTGGTGATTGGGAACACCCCTTGGGCCATGCTGCAGGTCGGCTCGCTTGACCGATTCAAGGATGACCCTAGTTGGTTCATGACAAAATGGTATTTGTGGAGGTTCTTATTATTTGGGGGGCCTAGTCGAAGGAGATTAGGATTGTCAGGGAACAGAAGGTTGGTTTTGGGTTAGTTATTGATCACCAACGCTCGTGACAAGACCTGAGTTACTAGGGGAAGTCTTGGATTTGAGTGTTTTGTCATTTATTGTTTTTGACTGAATGATGACAATGGGGGTGAATCATTTCATGTCGTGGCCTCACATGGGGTCATGACCCATTTGGAGTCCAATTTCTTGGTTTAAGTTCCTCTTAGTGTAACTACTTAATTGGGGCATGGATCACAACCAATGTCATCGGGTTAGACACATACAATATTTCCTCATTCCAAATTTTTATAGTTGGTTGTGTTTTTATTTGAACTTAGTTTATGTGAGTGTGTGTTAAAAATGAAAGTGATTTTGAAATGAAAAAAAAGGATTCTTCCAAATTGTTTTGGAAATTAGTAAAGTTAGTTTTTTAAAGAGAATGTGTATCTATTTGTAAAAACATGGTATGTGTTTGGTTTTGGTAAGGAAAGTAAGTGTTAATACCTTGGAACTTTTTATCGAGGGTCACATGTGCATGGGTATGTACGGAGAGTGTGTGGGGGCACTTGTTCATAGATTATGTGAGTGAGATTGAGTGAACGCACATGTAAAGTATCATAAGGTCACATGGTGGAGTTTTAAAAAAAATTAAGAAATAATGTTTTTGAAAAAAAGTAACGGTATCTAGTGTTTGTATATATTTGGAATATGGGCTTGTTTTCCAAGGCTTGTGTTGTTTCTTTGATTGAGTTTTGGCTTGATTGCATTTTTTTGTGTTATTAATGTTATTATGAGTATGCCGCACAGAAAGCCACCAAATGTTGTTAATGAGTTATGCCTCATTCCCAGTTCTTTTTGTGTGTTGCATGATTTTCATGGTAATCAAATCCAATTAGATGTAGTTGTATATTTATAAAAGATAATGTGTCTTCGAGTTGTTGGGAACTCCCAGTGTAGTTAAGGTTCGTACCATCCTAGATTAATTTGAGTATTTTGTTCGGTATTAGTAAATATGTGATGTCTCATTTCCGTAATAGTTTTGGGTGTGATTAATGGTGGATGAAATCTATAAAGGATACCTATATGGCAAGAAGTGTAGGCTGGTGGAACCTTCTCCAGGAAACAATCCTCTTCGATACAGACTCCAAGTTTATGAGACCGCTCTCTTGCACGCCACCAGTATGGCCAATCCAGAAATTCTAAGGCATTATGATACATCATATTGAAAACATACAACCATCGTGGTTGTCGTAATCATCAAAAAGAAAGAGTTAGAGACCAGAAGATAATTTTTTTTTACTGTGATGTTGGAGATGCTTCAACCATTAGGGCCCCAATCGTAGTTCTTGGCTGAATCTCACGCACAGTCAGGAGTTGCCGAGGTTTAGTGGAATCTCAGTCTAGAAAATGTTTTCAGCTTTGGGATGGATATATCCAAAATTTCCTTCTACTATTCTTGAGACTGTCGCAATATCATCCTTTTTTTGGAGGCGTGATAAGATTATTCAACCACTATCCAAGATGTCTTTTATGCTCTTACCGTTGTTTCCAAGTCAGTCAAGTTCCTTGAAGGGGTATTTTTCCCATGAATAAACGAACATATTCTACTTTTGAGTTGTTCTCAGCTATGTTCATTATGGGGGTGTTTTTTTGTGAAATTGATGAAAGGTGTAGAGCTAATTTCTCATCAGAATGTTGTAGAGTTTTTTCATATCAAGATTTATGTCAATGTATCGGGTGTTTTGTTCTATCCATGCGTGGAAAAAGAATGAGTTTCGTTTGGGAGTTCCGTTGTTGCCCCCCGGGGGGGGTCATGTGTTCAGGAATCAAGGGTTTCTGTAATAGTTCATTCTTGTGGGGGGAGAACCCTCTCATGTGTTCCATTCAATCTTGGATGTGGTTTTTCTTGAATTGGTCGGGTGTGATGTTTATTGTTACTGGTCACCCTTAGCCTCTCAGTTTCTTCTGGTTTGGTCTGTGCATGGAATCTAGTTTTATCAACCATTGGCTTGGTGACTTTCTTGGGGTAGAAAGTTTCTGTGGTGGGGAGAATTGTCACACCCTGACTGCTTAAATTATTATATTTTATTATTATTATTATTATTATTATTATTTATTGGTTTTGGTTTTTCATGCCAAGGTGTAGGGAAAGCGTGGGTAAGAGAATTTTTAATGTTATATAATTATTATATAAGAAATTTTTTAATTTTATATAATAATTATTATTAATGATGTTATTTTTCTTGAAAAAAAGATAAAATGAACAAGATTATTATTTTTAATCTTCTTACTTTTATTATTGTTAAAATTTTGTTATTATTATTATTATTAAATGTTAAAAGGAAGAAAAAGGTATGTAAACCCTATATCTACTAGCATCCCCTTCCCTCTATTCCTAGTGCCCAATGCATAGCCGCCCCACCACCCCTTTTACTTTCTCTACCACGTGACAAGGCCCCCTCCACCCGACATGTGCGCTCACCGGCCGAAACGCGACGCCACCCTCCGGCAGCGCTGACTGACCCACGGTGTCGCCCTGATCTCTCGTATGAGCAACGCTCGACCATGCCCCTATGCAGGCCCTCCGTTCGAACGGTCTAATAGCATAGATGACAATACCGGTGGAGAACACTTCTCTATTGACCTGTAGTGACCTGACGACCCAGTGCCGCCCTCCCTGTCCAACATCCCCCTTCTCCTTGTAGGCAATTTCAGTCAGCTTCTGACCATTGTCTATCCACTGAACATCTTCTTTTCCAGGTGGCCCAACCACCATGCGGTGGACCCTCCTTTATTTTATTTCCCTTATCTCGGCGCATGCTTATTCTGTGCCCGCATCTCGGCCAGCCTCCCTCTGAATCCCTCTCTATGTGTCGACTTCTCTTCATAATTCCGAGGTTGGGAAAATAGCCACTCAACACCCGTTGGTGTGAGTTCCAGCAACCATCGCCGAAGGCGAGGTGGTTTCGGTTCACTATCTTCATCTAATGTAAGATTTGAAACCTTATTTTGGTTTTCGCACATGTAATTTGATAATCTTAGGTTGTTTGGGGGTCCCCGTTTTTTTGGGTAGTGTTTCCAGTTCCATTGGATGATCTGATCACATATACGATGGTATATATATATATTGATATGTATAACCTTAATGTGCATATTCCCTCATGGAGCAGGGAATAAGATAATTAGGTAAGGTAATACATAGATATATATGGAGGTATGTGCATGCGAGCGGGTGACTGCTTGAGTTTGAAAGCGTCGAATGCCAAGCGTTGCATTTGTCCAGCTCTTGAGGTAGGCATTTCAGTCCTTTATCTCATCCGGTGACTTCCATATTCACTTTCATTAATTCCATTTAATTAATAATTGTTTTTCTCACTTTTATATGGGTGAAATATAATTCATTTCATTTTTTTATGATGGTTAAAAGTGTTAAAAATGGACATAAAATAGTTCCTTGGTTATGTGTAAGTGTTTCCATGCCCTTGCTCTCCGTTTTAATCAATGTAATGGTTGTGTTTTCTTAATTAAATATATTATTATATTTAAAACCTATATGTTGTATATTTTTATCTTTTGGTAGTGTTTAATTATTGAACGATTTAATCAAAAATGGATTTTTTGATGCACCTCTATTTACGCACATGCTTATACCTTGACAACTAGTTGGAACAAACTGCCTTTATTTTCCAATGGTAAAATTGGATGTCTTGAGTGGCCTTTTCTTGTAGAAACATTTTATAGAACTTTTTAGTCCTATGTTGGATAGTTTTATGGAACATAGTTAATTGTTTTGTAGAAATGATATCATGTATCTTTTAATTGGTATTTTTCTTAAATACTTAGTTTTATGAGAGGTTCTTGTTTTCTAAATTATGTGGGTATCTTCATGCGGTTCTTTAAATTGGTTTGAAAATAAATCCATCCATATAAGCCAATTTGGCTTTTGGTGTATATATTTTTTTAATGTGTGGTGTAAGGAAATTCTTAGTTTGTATTTACAAAATTGAACGTAGTATCACTAAATATGTTTATTGAAATGATTTCAAACATGGAACCTAAGGGTCTGTTTGGATTTTTAAACACTAATGTTGTGTTTAGAGTTGTTTTAGAATACCTTTTACAATGTTTTCATAAATACATTTGATTATGTAAAACTAGAGGCCCGGTTTACAACTCCATTTGTTCAATACAGTGGTTTTGATAATTGAATGATGTAATGGCCCGTTTGGAACATTGTATGATAGACAGGTGTGCCTATATATAAGTATTTGGGGTGCCCCTATCTAGAGTAACCCTTTATAGGTGAATTAATAGGAAGCATTCATGTTCAGGGTAGGAAAGTGTGGTGAGATGAGTCACGCGTACGAGAGCCTTCCTTTTTACACAATATTATTATCACCTCTATGGGTTCTTGGGCGTCTTTTAGATGATCGAGTGACTGTTGCTAGACAACCCTGATTAGATGGGTTGGTACCCCCTGGATTTGTGGTTAGTCCATGTGGGCTTTGACAATGGTTTGGACTGTTAGGGCAGCCAGTTGGTTATAGACATAGAAGCTTCACCATATGCCGGAAGGTGGATCCTTAACTGAGTATCCATGGGTCTTCTAGGGATTTTTAGGATCACCCATGGTTACTGGATTATTTAAATTTCTTCTTTACCTTCTGTTTCACTAGTTTAATTTCAGTTTCCACTTTTTATTTGTTTTACTCTTGCCCAGATTTGGTATTTTCTGTTTTGAATTTCATTTATAAAATGAAAAATGATGTTGGAAATAGTTTGTAGAATCTTTTGGGTTTTAAAATGGGATCAATCTGTTGCTTATTTTTAAAATATAGAAAACCCTAATTTTATATATGTATTTCAAACTTGTGTTGGTGAACTAATTTGGAAAAGATAACGGTTGGATTCAGTGGTTTATTTTTGGCATCCCTACAATGAATCTTGGTGCTCATACCAATTATATATTTCTAGTTGCAGGTTTAGTTTCTCATGTAGGATCCTGGATCTGATGCTCAATTTTGGAGTAGGCTTGATTTTGAGTTGGGTGGTGACCTAAGAGGTCACAAGGAGGTATGTGTTGTTCATTTTCATTCCACTGGTAGTTATATTTTTTATCATTAGTTTTTGTTTATCTATTTATCTTTTGTTCATGGGACAAATATTTTCCAACGGTTTTGTGTTGATGCTCGACAATAGTTGCCAGCCCGTGGGGATTGGGAACACCCCTTGGGCCATGCCATAGGCCAGCTCGGGTGACCGATTCTGGGTCGACCTGTGTTGGTTCATGACAAAATTTGTTGGGTTCATATAATTCTCATGAAATTTTATAGAGGATTATAAAAATTCATGACATATCAATGTATTGAAATTCCTTGCGAAGACCAATAATGTAACTAATTTGTGATTTTTTCAGTATTATGTTATCTACAAGGCATTACCATGAATATCACTATGGAAAAGTTTTATGATATTTATATGAAATGGAAATGTGGTCCCTAGATACATCAGACCCTTTCTTATCCCAGATCACAAGGACATTATAGCTTCTCATATAGTATTTCCATTGAACCGTTAATTGGGGCAGGATCTATTCCATGAATCACTTTTTAGGATGTATATAAATTATCTATCAGAAGCACTTAACTCAAATTTTATACAATTGAAAATATATTTCTCATAAAAGGAACAATTGACAGAAATAATGAATTTTAGTAATAAAGTACTATGAAATAAGAATAATCGCAGAATTAATGTTATCTGGAGGAATCAAATGTTTTATGGAAACATCATCAGAACATGAAGATATAATGATTCAAAAGTCCCATAAATTTTTTTATATTTAAATTTTGGCTCATAATTTCTAATTATGAAGTTTATAATATAAAAACTCAATTTTTCCCTAAATAAGCTCAAGATATTAATTCACATGAAAAAATATAGTAAAATGAGAAAATAATACATTGTATTTAGATAAAATATTACAATTTGAGTTAAATAGTAATGAATTATGATAATGAAATAAGGAAAATTATAATTAAAATTAAAAGTGGAATAAAACCATAGGTTAATTAAAATACCATGAATAAGAAATCTTCATCCATATAATTTACATTGAAGAAAATTCCAAAAATTATAACTACATAAGTAAAGAAAAACAGTAAATATTTAGTTTAAATTTGATGAGATAGTTAAACGAGTAAAATCAATTATTCTTTTGAGTCATGTAGATAAATATATCAGAATGTAATATGATTGATATATATATTGTTGTTTGAAATATAGTCACTTTTTTATTGTCATTGGATATATTTTCATTGAGTGTACATGTAACCAATAGGTATAGTGATCATTAAATTTTATAAATATGGATTTTTTAAATTATATATAAATATAATAGTGGGTATTTATTTTAAAAAAGTTACAAAATCATTGATAAAAATATATTTTATTTTCAAAAACATGTTGATTATAAAGTATGAATTTTTATTAAATGTATTACATATAAAGAATGATTTCAATAAAATGTATTAGTATAATTTAATTTTTTTTATTAAAATAAATATATAACATTATATAAATTATTGTGATGTTATAAATTAAAATAATTTTCTGATACATGGTTAAGGAAAAAAAATTTATGTACAAACATTATTGATATTATATATTATCATTTTTTACAAAAAAGAAGACATTTTAATATTTTAATAAATAAATTTAATTAAATTTATTTTTATATGTGAAAATAAAAAAACTAGAATTCATATTATGATTATTACCTTTTACGGAATAAGAATACTGTCACTTTTATTCCTCAAATATATTATTAAAATAATTTAAATTCTCTTTCAAATTTGAAAAAAAATATTAATAAATTTTTTACAATTTATTTATCAAAATGGGTCATGTTTTTAGAATCATGTCATTTCAATTATATAGAAATGTCAATTTCATTTTTTGGAAATATGAAGTCACAAATGTATTAGTGATTTACCACTATGAAAGGTAAAATGAGGTAAATGAAAAAAATTAAATGATAAAGGATTATAATATATATATATATATGTTATTAAATTATATGGATGAGGGTATTAATGTTCTATATCTATTTTTTTCAACTTTTAATCCACTTTCCTTATATAAGGGCATTCATTACACATTAATTAATGAGTATTTTTGGAAATGCCTCTCATAATCACATATAAAGGGAACTCTTATGTACCATTTTAAAAAAGAAATTTTCATAAATTTACCTAAATATATTCTATAATTATCCCTCATAAACTCTATCCTATATTTGGTATCCTATTGATCAAATAAGGAGGCCCAAATCCTTTATTACAAAGAAACCTGTTTTTATGAGAGAATTCTCCAATGTAAGTATCATGTTCTTATCTATCCATTTCAATTACCTTATAATCTACACTCCACTAAAATATCATTCACCACTCTATTTATATTATATTAACATCGTTATTATTTTATAAAAATATTATTAATATAAAATATGTCTATATTATTCCTTATTCATTAGTATAAAGTATCCCTGTTATATTCAGTTCAACCACCTACAAGAACCACGAAACCTTATTTTTATTATTTCCACAATTTATCATTATATAATATTAAATAATGGTAATATTTATTATTATGGAGTAATTTATTTCATTATTTTGGTTCTAAAAGTGTTACATTAAATAATGTTCTACTAAAATGTAACTCATTTTTATCCGTAAAATTATTTGAAACAATTATTTCATGAATTCCATTATTTTAAACCATACCATTATAATCCTTAATAATACTGTGGTTCTATATACATTTCTGAAATAAAATTCTTCCAGTAATTTGAATATTATGGTTATAAAGAACATGTTATAAATGGATGGGGGTCGACATCACCACATCATATATTTATAGGAATGAAAAAAATCTAGCATTTAATGCTAATAAATATAACTAACTGATATATATTTGATAAATTAATATAATGTAATATTATAAATGGTAAAATATATTATTATGTTTATAAAATATGTGATTATGATTGTTATGTTTACTCTACAAGAGGTTATAGTGTGTTTTAGTGAGTAATGACTATTGGTAAGTGTAACACCCTAATATTTAAAAAGGGGAACATCATATTCGATAGAGAATAAAACACACAACCCCAATATTAAAAAATACACAACAAAACGTTATGATATACATCCTTATAAATAAATTCAATGTTTTTTATTTCTTATGATTCAAGCAGCATCAGTTTTAAATGAAACATGCCATAATTTTAAAAAATTATTTTTTAAAAAGCTATTGTAAAAAAACATTGGTCCTTCGGATAAGATTAGGAATAAATAAATTATGAAACTATTATAGCTTCAATATGTATAAAAAATTAAATGGTTATATATTGATTAGAAAAGAATTTATGAACCTTTTAAATATAGAATATTTTCTTTATAAAAGTTATATTTTTCGAAAATGTTTTTTTTTGCATATTACACACATTATTTTAAATTAAAATTCAATTAATTATAAAAATATTTAAAAAAAGAATAATTTTAAAAATATTCACGCCTAAATTATCAACTATATAATTTTAGAATATTTGCTGAAAACATTAATTTTTTTTATGAACAGTGAAAAATGTTGATATTTACTAAAAACCAATAATTCAACTAAATTAGTTATAAAGTAGTAATATATTTTAAATTTATTTTAAGGTATACGTTTTTCAATAATATTACCAATTAACTAGTTTAGGTCATTTTAATCAATTTATAATTGTATTTGGATAGAAAAATATAACAATCTTCTGAATGTTTATATTTGGGAAACACGTCTTTCGACCCAACTGTATGTTCAATTTTATATTTAGTTCTACCACATCAATGAATTAAATTTAGAAAATTGATTAAATATTTTAAATAATAATAATTTATATTATCAAGTTATTTTAACTTAGTTTTTTATCATACGAATTGTTTAAATAGTAAAAATTAATTTTCACAGTTATGGTAAAAATGAGTTTACCTAGGGTCAATCAAAGGTAATAATGGTTAAAAATGATCCAAAGACAATAAAATAGTAATTGGATGATACTGATAGACATTATCACTAATAAGGATCAATAATGAACTAGTTTGTGCATTTTTGTATGATGAAAATGTGTATATCATTTTATCATTCCAATATTTCCATGTGGGTCTTCTACCCAATATTAAGAAGAAAAACTGATATCCTCCCGTATTCAAAATTATAAAACCATTTTTAAAAAATAACATCGACAATATCATACATACTTCCCTTCCAAAATACTAGTGTTATTAGTTTTACTATTAATCCCTAATAGGAAATAATTTGGTATAAACCTAAAAAGGATATCCAAATAACACATAAAATTATTAAATATATGTATTAATTTCATTTCATCTTCCAGCTAATTCAAATAATATTCAAGATTGATAATATAATAAAAACCATATATATTATAAACTGATATATTTTTTATTAAATGTATTAAACTATCTCTATCTCTACTTCTATTAAATGAAAAAATAAATTGTCGATCATTTTCATGAGAGACTATCACCTCACGCACTGACGTAATTATCATTCAATCACTACCATTAATGGATTGATATATCGATTGATTGATCATTTTGATAATATGTTATATACATTATTATAATTTCATAATTATTATAAAACATATACCTTCTTAATTTCTATTTGTCTGAGAGATATTATAAGGATGCTCGTTTCTACAGCATATTGGCTCTTCATGAAGCGATGTGAGAATTTTTCCACTTATAATTGAAAAAGAAGGTTGTAATTTTATAATTATTGAATATTTTTGATACATTATATCAAAAAATATTTCCGAAAATATATATCACATATAAAATCCTTCCTTGTAATCCTATAGAAAACAATTAAATCACTTATGCATACATGTAAACCATGGGCTCCCTGTAGTGATGAGAAATTGTTTTCATTTAATCATTAAATGGGTTGTAAAAAGAATGAATTTAAAAAAATTAAATGATATATATAAAATAAAAATTATTGTGGTATGGTTAAATAATATTTATTTATATTTCATTACAACTATAAATAATATTGAAACAATATTCCTGCGTTTTTATGGCCTACCATTTCCATGAATGGTGTAATAAATTTTTTATCTTTATATTCAATGGATTAATATAAATAAATATATAATGAATAAATTTTTTATTAATATCATGTTTAGTGTTATTTATATGATTTAAACATTGTCAACGTAGACTTAATGATATTATTGAATAAAAACATACAGAATAAATTGAAGCCATTATCACCTGAAATAGTTTTTTCAATAAATAATTATAAATAAATAGGTCTTAAGTGGATATAAGTAAAAAATATATTGTATTAAATATATGATTATTTTTATTTAATAAATTTAGGAGTATCCAAAAATTATTATATAGTTGGTATGGACACATATGATGAAAATTGGATTTGTGGAAAGGGTTTTTCGTCTCACCATTACTTCTATGAGACATATGTCATATTCACCACTTATTACATTATGTTGTCTATATATATATATATATATATATCCAATTTTTATATTTTATAACATAAATATATTTTACATCATTTTTTTAATGTTACATTTCTTGTTATTTATTTTGTGTACATTTTGATTAAAATTGTTTTAGAGTCTTAACAGATTTATATTTCTATCTCATTTGAATTGGGATTATTTATCCCTGAATTTTCATTGAAGGAATTTTTATTATTACTACATAATAAACCCATTCCATTTTATTATTCTATTTTCATTCATTTTTTTTTAATAAATTGTACTATATTCCATTATTTGGTAGTTAAAATGATAATGAATGTAATTTTAATTAAATTTAAAATCACTTCTCCCATTGATCAAATATCATTTTCTTTCCAAATACCATGTTTTATAAAAAAATTACATTTTTTAAAAATAATATTATGGATTTATTATAAAACGTTTTTTCCAATGGTTTAGGTTTTAAAAAATGTTATAAAAGGAATCTTCACGTTCATTTCAAAACATGTTTTTTTTCAAATTAACCAAAAATATGAAGAAACCAATGTTTTAACATGTACGACATGAATTGAATTGTTTTCCATCATAACCACTCATTAAATTGAATATTATATTATAATTTTTCAATTTTTTTTTAAAATTTATTCCAAAATTTTATTTGAAATTTTCTTTGTTGATATGATTTTCAAGGTAAATATATATTTTCTATAGGATTTTTTTAATGGGGGTTTTTATAGTTTTTCTATTCATAAAATTCATAATTTTTTTTATAATTATAACCCACTAGGGATATGTTTTTTTGATATCATTCTTATTATTTATTTGGATTGTATATTATTAGTGTGATTAATATTTTACAATTTTCATACCATTTGAAATATTAATCGAAATGGTTAATGATTATTTTTCCTAATTGGGGTAATTATTAACATTTGATTATTTAGTTTTTAAGTATGAGTTCTTATGTTTATTTTTTTACAACTCATTAATATGATGAAATAATTTGACTTAGTAAGTGATGTGAATGGCCAACTATATTCACTTTATTAATTGGTAGATGTCCTTTGACAAACTAGCTTGATTTTTTTGATGAGGGATTACCCATTTATGAATGTTTCCTTTGGATGAGTTATTGAAGGTATGTTTTTGATTTCTGGTATTATTAATCTCATAATTATCTGATTCATTATTTATTTCCTTATGATTATTCTTTCAGTTATAATATCCATGGTTATGTTTCAAGATCATGTGACAATTTATATTTAAATCATTAATTCATGATCAATTATTCTCTTTTCATTAATTGGATGGAATGTGTTTCACTTATTTACCATTCTATATTGATTATTCACATTTATTTATTATATATTCCATTATACACATACCCATACTGATTTTTTAGCTCACCAAATACTTACTTTTCTCTCCAGATTATGTTATTATGTGTATTATTATCAATATGTAGGGTTATGCAAGAGGAAATTATAATAAACATGAAGAAAATATAAGGGGGGTTTTTATTTCATCAAAAGTAATGTCATAATATTTCTTTTATACTGATTACCAATACTACCAAATTAATTGTCCCTTCAAGATGTTATTCCATGTATCTTATATGAATGTAATAAAGTAATTCCCAAATCAATGCTACTAGAGTTGGGTCCAATATAGTAGGTATTGGAGGATGATTAGTAGATACCTTAGGAACTATATTTAGGAAAACCTATGTTATTGTACATAACACTATGATACACATTGAAGAGAAATATAGAAGAACATCCGAAATAATATTTCATGGTATAGATTATGTGGAATTTTAGGAAATACATCCCATTATGGATACTATAAGAAGATTTTGGTCTGAGAAAGTTTAATCTATGGGTAATAACTCTAAAATAGTCTTGGCGGGATTCTCTCAACCATAACCTATTATATGAAAATAAATAGTACTACACACCTAGTTTAATAATTGTACTAATATTTTTTGGTTAATTAACATTTTATTTAAAATCATTATGAAGTATGTGAAGATATTTTTTTTGAAAACATTCCCAATAAACCATGACAATGATTATAAAATTATATATGCATAAATTTATCAATTTTTGTTAATTGTTTCATAGGTTTTGGAAATATATCATATATTTGATAATTTTATGATATGCTTTTATTTATTCTATTATTTGAAATGGAACCTTGAGGAAGGAATTGAAACTATATCAATTATTATACCCCATGTATGGATTTTCCTCATGGGCAAGATAATAAAGATGGAGCAGGAGTAATAGTTGGAACTTGCTCAATTATAACCATATTTGGGAAATTGACATAGGTTATGAGCAATAAAAAACCCTATATGGAACATCCTACTGACCCACCACATGGGGAAAAAATGTTAGATAGATTTATGTGTCAGAAACCTCCATGATTTAATGTGACTAAAAATCCATTTATAGTTAAGAAGTATTTACCTTCCTTAGAGAAGATAATTTTTCATTGGTATAAAATTAATTGTAGAATGTTGTCATGGTATTTTATAATATCTCACAAGATGTAAACCAATGGTGGTCATTGATTAATAACACTAATCATTAATAAGAAATAGATAATATAAAATCATAGGATTTTTATGTAATCTTCATGGAAATATATTTTAATTAGGAGAAATTAGAGGATATGGGGGGACAATTTCGAAATCTTCAAAAAATGGAAGATGGAATTTTTTCTATGTATGATGTTGTATTTAAAAGGTTGTTAATGCATTATATGGACTACAAACATAATCTAAAGTGCAGGATTGGTAATCTCATTTATGGGGTTAAGACATTGATTTAAAGGGTACTTTTTCTCTAACTATGTCCTCATATGAGGTAATCATTTCATATAGTATAAAGACAGTTATATAGTTTTCCATGTCTTATTATTCTAAGGGAAGACAGAGAATAAGATTATGGAATATAAAAAATGGAAAATGTTAAATGATGAAAGATGTTTTTCCCCATCCACTGATTTTGGAAATAAACACTCTGGTTTATACAAGATGTTAATGGTAATTGGATACATGTTTTGAGAGAAATACAACCATGCAAGTGATTTGAAATGAATGAATTAATCATCTAATATGAAATTCTTCATTTTAAAAGAGAATTTGAACTCGGTAAAGTAGTTCCTTATGATTCAATGGAATACTACTTATAATTGGATAATGTGTCAAGGTAATCCTTATTATATTAAAATAAACTATGTGGAATTATTTATGTTATTCTATTGGGATTAATGAATCATGTTTTATGAGTATTTTATCAATTATATTCTAATTATAATAATTATTAAATGTATATAGATTGTAAAATGGTAATTGTTTTGTAAGTATTTGAGAAAATATGTTTAATTGTTCTAGTTACCGGTTATAACTATTCAATGGAATGTTGAATGTCTTATAAAACTCGTGATGGATAGAGGAGAACCCTTAATATGCACTAGATGATTAGAAAAAGAATTATAAAGATATTTTTTTTGATGATATGGGGAACCATTATTATTTACCTTAACATTTATGATGTGGTAATTAAAGGTTTGAAATTATTTTTTTGTATTATAGGAATTATAATATAATGTTTTTTGAAAAAGACATCCCACATACCGAGAGATAAAACCTATCCTTGAGAAAGGTCGTGGGACTTGAACCTGCAACCAATAGGTGATAAGCGTGGTGTTCTTACCATTGGACAATGCGATGTTTCTGTTAATATTTCATTTTATTACTTATGTTATTTTTAGAATAAATATTTATCATCGTCCAATGGTGTTACTATTTATGTTTGTATATTAATGAAATTTATTGGATAACTTGTGCAAACCAGATTTGTTTTTCAATATACATAGAGAAATGTGGAATGAGTTTACAATCATTATTGGATCTAACAATACATTGAATGTTAATGTTAGTTATCAAGGAATAAATAAAATTATTTACAGATAATAAATTCATGGAGTAAGAAATTATCGAGAAAATTATTAAAGCACAACAAAAGGATGAAATTATTCTTATGATGTAGAAATATATCATGTATCATATTTTTTTATTTTCATATACTATCGAATAATTTTTTTTCTTTAGGGAAGGATTATTGAAATTAAACTTTTCTTATTTTACCTTTATATTTGATGAATCAAACTGAATTTCAAATAATACTATATTTATGGTTTTCAGTTCCATAAATTTCTATTGATTCTTTACATTATAATGATCAATGATATCTATCAATATCCATAATTATATACACTTTTCTTTCAATCTTATTTATTCACTTTCCCATAATGTTCACCAACATGGAAACCAATTTAATTTTTATTCTATAATAACTATTTATATACGTTTTTATTTTATCAAGAGGATTTGTATTAAAAAAATTTGTTATATGGGTTTCATAAAAAGGTATTTTAAAATGTCAAACCCATAATTTTTTGATAAATAATAATTCGTGAAGATGTAATTTATTTAAGGAGGAAGGTCGAATGTATCATCCTGAGAATATAAAATAGGAATGCCATATAAGATAGAATACAATACAAAAAACATGAATAATATAATATTTTTTAACATATCAAAAATTTAAGATATATTCCATTTTATATAAATTCAATATCCTCAATAGTTTACAGTGAACACAATTCTTATTTTTATTGAAATGTGATATTGTGTTAAAATATTATTATTTAAACATTACAACTATAATCATTCCATTAACATGGAAGGTATGAATATAACTTAGTAAATTAAGAACATTTTATGTTTTACATTGGTGTTAAATAAATTCCATTGTTATATATTGATTATAAGTAGAATAAGAAACATGTGGAATTTTTCTTCTTCTAAAAACAATATTTATATTATAGTCGGTTTAGTTTCATATAGTGAACACAATTTAAAAATAATTCATACCATTTCTAGTAATTCAATTTTTTTAAACAAAATTATTTTTAAAATATATATGTCTATAATATCCTTTTTTTGTATTTTTCATTACATTTTCCTATGATCATGTTTCTATGAATAATTAAAATACTATTTTTCAAAAAAATTCAGTTTTAAATTATATTAAATGTAATATTATATTTTAAATTTATTTTATCATATTTTTTATTAATATTAATATTTTACTAATATATGTTATATGAATAAATTTTATATCAAATTTTTAAACAATAACATTTTAATAGTTTCACAATATATCTTTGGAAAACTCATGTTTTGTATCGTATTTATGGGTTTAATGTTAAAATGAATTATTCCATGTCTATGAGCTGAATTTAAAAAAATTCAATACATATTGGGAATCACTGTAATTTATATTATTTATAATTATAAAAAAATTACCATAACAAATGTTGAAATCAATAAAATTTAATACCCATAGTTAAGGTAAATATGGGTTATTGGGGGGGTTAAACAATGAAGATGGGTATCATAAAAGAAATAAAACATACCAAAAAATATTTTATGGACATTTTTCAAATGTATAATATATTATGTTGAATAATGAACCATTTTTTAGTCCATTTAAATTATATAAATATTGGAATCCCTTTATATTTTCAAAACAACCAAGTTTGTCATATCCCCCACTTATAAAAGTCTACAAACTCCCCTCCCCTATAAACATTAATTTTTTTTAGAAAATACATACCCAAATATGTTCATTAATTACCTCCCAATATCATATACTCATTATTGAGACTCCAAAACCATTATAAAAAGTCTTTTAGTGTAATTGTAACGAGGATTTTTCAAGAAGAGTTAAATATCTTAAGATTGTGTACATGTTTCATTTATTATTCTACATCAAAAAAATTATATAAAAGAATTTTAATATAGTACCCAATTATCTCATGTATAATCATATTTTATTAAGTTAATTTAAAAACCTATATAAATATCCACTTTCATCAAATGGAAAATGAAACTGTTTATCATGTGTATGAGGAACCACTACATTGAAAACCATTGTAATTCACTTTACATCAACACATTTAAATGATAGATATATTTATCGATTTAATGTTTAAATATTATATTTATTATTTTATTATACTTCATTAATTATTATGAACCATATATGTTCCTACTTTCCATTGGTTTTGGAATATGAAAACAACTATTTTGTGAATGGCAGACAACCACCACACGATGCAATGTGATTCATTTTTCACCTATGATTTACATGGAATGTAGTAAGGTAAAAATTAATGAATATATGTGATATTTATAACATAAAAATTCATATTTAAATATAATATTACATATAAATTATTACCTTCCAATATTTAACATACCAATATTTCATATTATGTTAACTCTTTAAAGAAATTTAATAGCTTATATTTAAAGCAACACAGACTTGCCTTGCGTTATACGCAGGATTGTGTTTCTATGAAAATAAACATTAATATTATAATTATATAAATGATATATTTATTTGTAAATTTTATATTGGAATATAAATAGTTAAAAATAAATTTTAAATGTTATTTATAATTTTTAACATTTATAAAACATATTTATAATTAAATGTATATGTTTTTTTAAAAAATGTATATATTTTGAAAAATAAGTTTCATAAAAGAACTAAATTTTATGTCCATCTGTGAAAAATAACAAAATATATTTTAGACACTCATAAAATTTGAATTTGAAATAATAGTATTCATTTTTTAATTTGGAATATCAAAATTAGGTTATTGTGAGTATTTTTTATTTTTCGGAAAACATTCAATTATTACGTAATAGGGAAAAAATACTACATAGTATATATAAAAGCGACATTTCCATTTACATTTTTTTTACTTATAATTTATCATAAAGTAAAAAATTGATACATAATTAATATTTTAGTACAATTTAATTCATTGATTTCATTTAGTAATTAGATTTGATATATAAAATTTTATTCAACTTTTTAACTTCTTTTACGCACCTTCTAGGAACATTTGCAACTTTGAATAAAACGTAATTTTATTGAATCTATAAATTGAATTTCAAAATTTCAACAGACATAGTTTTCATCATTTAGTAAAATGATATTGAATAGGATGAAAATATATTTTTTCAATGAATTGAATCTTTTGAATTTTATTTACCACGTTTAAAAGTAAATATTGTAATTAAAGATAAAAATAATATTATAAAAATATAAAATTACCCCAAAACATGTCATAGTTATAATTTATATGTGTTCATTCATGAAAAATCAACCATTTAGCCAAAACATGATCCTTTTTGAATCACCTGGGATAGAGTAGGTAATTTATTATATTTTATTTAGAGAAGAGTTAAAAGTGTTAAATGAAAATTATAATAATAAAACCATTCTAAATATAAGGTAATTAATAATATAAATAATATAATAAAGATTCATTGGAATGATAATAATATTTACTATATCAAGGTATTTTATTTATAATTTTATATTAAATAAATAATTAAATTTATTTATGACACAATGATGATGAAATCATTGCCTTATCAATGAATGACTAAAATAATTAGTATTACAAATATTAAAATAAATGTAAATTGTAACTTTTGATACAATCCTTAAATTTTCTAGAGGAATATGACATGTCAGGGTTGGTTAAATGTATTTTTTTCAAAGTAATCATGTTTTTATGACTTTCAAAAAAACCAAATACTAAATAGTGTCAAAATTAACATAAAGGTGTTTTTATAACAAATATTATTTTATTAAATGATATAATATTCCGAAAATTCATTGATTCAGCCAATGTACTTGCATAATGATAGATATGTCATTAATGAACCAATTGAGGTTCTCTTGGAATTTTACTGTAACTATATTTACCATGTAATATAAAAATAAAAGAAGACATGGTAAATGATAAACTATTTAACTAAAAGTTAAGTCTAAATGATAAGGATAATATGGTGACAAAAACTTCTCTAAAACCTAGTGGTTGAGATTATTTTTACCCATACCCACCTTATCCTATATATGAATCCATTTTCTACTATTAGATACTGAATATAATTTTATAACAAATTAATATTTCAATCTTTTCATAAAGTACCCCTCGCCTCTCTTATTAAGGGGTACTTCCCCTTCTCTTAAATTTACACATCCATTTGAATTTGGATTGGCCAAACCCTACTCGTATATCCTCCCAAAAACCCTAAATTAAACATAGAGACCTTAATTATATCATAAATCAATCTTATGGAGCCACTTAGTTCAAATCAAAAGGGTGCACCCGAAAAATAGGTAATTATTTTATCACCTCTTTAAAAGTCTTTTTCTTCTTTTACTTCCCTTTTCACTATTGTTTCAATAGTAAAATAATAAAACCTATACCTTCTACAAAATATGATGTTGTTATAAAGGAGGTACATCCATATTCATTATTCTATCATTCCAATGAATGACAAAGTCACCATATGTGCGTACGTATGACTTATCGTCACCACGCCATGGTGTAATTTTATATTCAACATTATGTTATTTGGATGAATATAATGATGAGTATTATGTATATAAATAATTAACATAACATTATTAGGTATCTGTATAATTAAAATATTATCCAATTCCATATCATTTTATCCTTAAGGAAATTATATTGTCGCGCGTGCTTACGTAAGACTTATCATTTCCACGACGCGATTAGATTTTTTTCCACAATCACTATACAACTACGATTATAAAAATATAAATATATAATATGTATGTAATATATGAAATAATAACTATGATGTATATATATATATATATTCATGTGGGTGTGAGAGTGTTTTTTTTCATTTACATGTATCTTATTCACTTACTTCCATTCAATACGATATTAAAACACAATGTGTTCATATTTCCAACTGTTTCCATAAATAGTGTTTTCTATTTCATATATCTATCATTTATATATATTTATATTCTCAATATATATGATGTATAAATAAATTTTTAATATTAAGGAAGTAATTAGATCATGATATAATTGATACGATCAAGAATAACAAGTTAATATACTTACAATAAAAAAATCAATTATTACCCAAAACGTTACATTAACATGGAAATATTAATTAAATGTTTAGTATAAATTCATAAATGATTCATGTATTAAATCATAAAAATGAATATGGTTCTGGTATTATTTAATAATAGAATATGGTCATTATATATATTTTTAATTATACCCTTGACCAAAGGAAGGAACAAGGTAAGGGTTAATTTTAAAATATTTGTATTATCCGAGAATATTTATCTGTAAGTATCTACTAGGAATTAATTATCACCCACATCCATGTTTCTATAAAATGCACTTCAAATAATCATTAATATTTCCCAGACATTGGGTTATATTCATTTATAATCTTGTGTGACTTTTTATAATGTGTTTTTAAATGAATCATTCCATCATTTTCCATATGATGTCCTTTATAACCTTTTCGAAAAATTAAGGAAAGATTGTTTTTTAACTTATATGGAGGGTGATGTTATTTTTCACCATTATAGGCCTTTTGAAGCATCCATTACAAAATTATAAAAATATTTTAAAAATAAATGTGTTATCTAAAAATAATGTGACTTTTAAATGATTTAGAATATGATATAGATATTTCTCCCAAATAGTTTTTGGATTGATTACATCTTTGTCAACATATATTATTGGATGTTATGTTTAATTGAAGTTGATTATTATGAAACAATATTCCATATTGTATTGATAGTTTTATGATATCTTTGACTAATGATGTGTTGTTTTTATTTTATTCATGGTTTATGGCTAAAGTATTAACATTTCTTATGTTAGTTTAATACAAATTTTTATGTTATGTTTCATCCATTTCACATGAGGAATTAATTCAACATAGTTAGTGACGAGAATGAAATGATATATACCTCATATGCATCGGTAGGTCTCATGGAAAAAACTAGTGTCTTGGCACAAGGCCTTGAAAAAATATTTGTGAATATTCTTAGCACAAGGCCTTGATGTACTAAATATTATGTCAGGAATTATGAATTACCTTGTTATGAAATTAGTTATTACTTGTGATTATTCTCCAATTTTAATATCCATGTGCATGTTTATATGTTCATTCTTAATTTATTTTTGCCATACTATGTTCCATATTATATTTAAAAGGATTTTATTTTAATTTTAAATTATTATTTGAATGTTTAAAGTGTTTGCTAAATCATTACCCTTACTAAGCATCTAAACTCAACCATTTCTTATGATTTATTTTCCCAGGATGCAAAGAAGGGTATTATTATTGGTATGACGGGTTAATCTAAAAGAATAATGAAATTATAAAAGGATTACCTATGCCATATTTTATGTTAGATATTATAATGTAATGTTCATGTATGTAATCTATTTTCTAAGACTGTTAAATTTATCGGTCCATTGGGACTTGAATCCTTGTAATCATGCTAATTTATTACAATAATGTATTGGAATTATGTAACTAGGGTTATGGAATTATAGTTTTCATTAGATAAAGTTTAATAATAACATTAGAAATTAGATTATGATAAAAATTGATTAGGGAACATTACCCTATGATAGAACATTAGGATTAATATAGAGGAACTTCTTTGGCTATTTGTAATGTAGAGATTTTGGGTGTTTTAGAAGAAATATATCCAGGTTTGGATAATACATATGTATGTGGTTTTGGTACAAATATACCTAGGAATAACAACTCAGACAAGATGTTCTACAACATACTTGTGGTTACCTGGTACACAAAAACGGGCCTTACTGCACACCTGGTATGAAACTACTGGGGGGTATACCTAGGATAATTCATATTTTCATTACAAACCACTATGAAGGACCATATTTATGATTATGATTTTAGATATGCATAATTAATGATATGTATTTCAGTAGTTTAAGATCTTGAATTATGATTCATAATCTAATACAATGTGTGGAATTGTTTTGAAAAGGCACATAGTAGAAGGAATTACTACCACCCAATGCACATGTTCCAATGATTAAGAAGAATCCTGTCTTTCATAGTCTTAATTGAACATTTTGAAGAGAAATATACTCCCATCTATTCTCATCATATGAGGAAATATTATCACGGGTTAATAAGAAAAGTAAATAATTCTCTGAGTCTTATGGATTTGAAGGGAATCCATAGAAGAATTGGATGGAAGAGATAATGATGGATAAAGGGAAGAATGGAAAGAATGATTTTCCCATTTGTGATATCTTTGGAATGAAACATCACGGTAAGTTCTCTAAAGGACTGGCTGTTTTTTATAAGAGTGTACAAAAGGGTCACCAGGAAAAAGAATACAAAGGGAACAAAGAAAAGACTAATATTAAATTTTTTAACTATAGTGAAATGGGGCATTATTCAAATAAATTTCATATGAGTCAAAGAAAAATATCTCAAAAGAATCGAAGAGATCAAGGTCAAGAATAAGTTGTTTCTATAGTTGTCATGGTATAATGAATATATTTCTTTTTCTAGAATGAATATTTATTTATTTGACTATTGTATCAAGGATGTACTGCTTATATGAAATATTTAAATACATCATGATTTTATAGTAGTACTATTTCATTGAGGATTTTAATCTTTATGGTACCAGGAGAAGTGAATAAATATCAAGTTAATCATTTTAGAAAATATATGGATAGGGTAATGATAAACCAAAATATAGTCATGATATAGATGTAGTGATTTTGGAAAAAGATGTGAATGATTGGGATAAATTATATTGGATATTCTTGACTTCCATGAAATTTATTAATTATTTGTTTATTCTATCATTTTTAGAGTTTAAAACATTTTGGAATATAAAGAGTATATCTATTATTCTATAAGGTATAAGGGAGCATGAATGTAATCAATATGGTTTTATGGTAATTTAGGGTGTTACCATGGTTTTAGAGAATATATGATGAATGTATCTGCATGTTATTATGTGGAAAATAGATATCTTCATTATGTTTACCAACCTTTTAAATTTTGGAATGTGTTTGGGAAGAAGTATTTTATATAAATCCAAAGGTTGGAATGTATTAAGTCGAATAGTGTATACTTTTGCTTATGTTTAAAAAAAATATTATGATTATTTTAGGATTGTTATAGAAAGGGAATCCCAGATGTCGGGCGACAACCCGTTATGTCTGGCTAGGCTGCGAGACTTGAACCTACAACTGAAGGGAAAAAGGCTACATCACCAACCATTAGTCTATGTGATGTACGGGTTTTTATAATTTTGTTTTCTAATGGTATGAGAAACTAATTATAAATTCATTTTTAGTACCCTATATAATCATTATAAATTGAATATTTTGAAGTTCTATTATCTTCTGGTGTGAAAGAAGAGTTTGTGGAAGAAATTAGTTAAAATATGGAACTCTACATCTCATGTATTATTTTTTTCTTATTATGTGATGAAAATAATTTTTAAATATTAGGGAAATTATCTTAATAAAAAAAATGTTTTCTCCTAATACCTTATGCTTTTTTAACTCATGATATTTTAAATAATCATAAATTTATTGCTTTGAGGCCCTCAATTATCCTTTTATTTTTTAGTTGTTGGTGATTGATGACTTGAATCACTCCCTATAAATATTTATTTTTTCAACCAATTATGTGTCTCTAATTTCCACTAATGTTTTCCTAATATAAATCCTAATTTTCTGGTGATTTTTCAATTTCCCTTTCCATCTTATTAAGACTAAATTTTATTAACATTATTTCTGATATGTGTTTTCCACAAGGGTATTTTCAACTATTAACATTTTATTTTCTAAGAACAATTCAAAATTGTTTGGATGAGATTTATTGGATTCTTAGAGAATGTAACACACTAATATTTCATAGTACATGTTCTCTTTAAAGTAATTTAATATCTTATAATTCATGCAACCCCGTTTTGGGTTGCGTTGTATGCAAGATTTTTTTTCTGTGAAATAACAGATTAATATTATAATTATTTAAACGATATATTTATTTATCAAATAAATATTTTAATATGAATATTGGAAAATAAATTTTATATGTTATTTATTATTTTCTCAAATAAATATATCATATTTATAATGAAATGTATATGTTTTCTTAAATAGTTATATATTTAGAAAATCTATTTTCATAAAAGAACTATATTTTTGTCTTACTATGAACAATAATAAAATTAATGTTAAGAAAAATTTGAAATTGAATTTGGTATATTAGACCTCATTTATGAATTGGGAATATCAAAATTAGGATAGAGTGAATTTTAGGTATTTGTCTTAAAAATTTTATTATTTGATGAATAGTAAAAAAATACTACATACTATATAAAAATCCACTTTTTCATTTAAATAATTTTTTTAATTTAACATTTATCATAATGTCTAAATAGATACATAATTCATATAATAGTCCAATTTAATTAATTGGAGTCATTTTATAAAAAGATTATATATATATATATATATAAATTATTAATCTTTTAAACGTCTTCTACCCACCTTTTAGGCATAATTGAAAATTTGAATAAAAAATAATATTACTGATTATGTGAATTGACTTACAAAAATTTGACAGAAATGATTTTCATCGGTAATTAAAATGTATTTTAATAGAATTAATATTATTTTTGGTGAATAGTAACTTTTGAATTTAATTTAACACGGTTAAAAGTAAATTTGGTAATTAAAGGTAACATTAATTTTATATTATTATAAAATTACTTCAATACAAGTCCTAATTCTATTAGATAAGTGTTTGTCCAAAATCAACCTAAGGACTAAAATATTATCCTTTTTTCATTATCTTGCTTAGAATATGATATTTATTATATTTTATTTAAATAAGAGTTAAAATTGATAAATTAATAATTTAATAACTAATGCATTTTTAATATAGGTTTATAAATAAGATAAATTAAACTAGAAATATTAATTATAACCCAAATAATATTTTCTATATCATGGAATGTTTTATAATATTTAGACATTATATAATTAAAATTATTTGTGACACAATAATGATGTAGTGATTACCATATTAATGAATTATTAAATTAATTGATATTATAAGTATTAAAATTAATTTAAATTTAAACATTCTATGCAATACAAGAATATTATACATGAATATGAAAATTGTTGGTCGATTAAATGTATTTTTTTATGTAATAAATATATTCTGACTTTCACAGAAACTAAAAAATAGATAGTGTCAAAATCGACAAAAATGAGTTTTTAAAACAAAAACTATTTTATTAGATGATATAATATAACTAAAAATATTAGATTCATCTAATTGACTATGATAATGTTATATATTTCATTGATTAACCACTTGAGTTTGTATTGAAATTATATATTAACTATATTGATATTGTTGTAAAAATACCTTAGAAGACATGTTAAAAGTTAAACTCTTAAACTAGGAATTAAATATCACTGATAAGGTTAATATGGTGAACTAAACATTTCTAAAACCTATTGGTTAATATTATTCCATCCCATACCCACAATATCCAAGAAATAAATCTATTTGAAGGTATTATAAACTGAATTTAAGTTAATAATAAATTAATATTTCAAACTTTTCCTAAATTTCCCCTCATCTTCTTATAATAGGGTACTTCCCCTTCTCTTAAATTCACACACCCAAATCCTTTTTCCTAGGCCAATACAGGATCAAATATCCTCCAAACTAACCAAATTTAAACCTTGAGGCCTTACATTTATCATAAATCCAACCAATGGATCCCTTTTGTTCAAATCAAAAGGAATCACCTGAAGAAGAGTTAATTATTTTATCACCTCTTTTAAAGTTCTTTTATTCTTATACTTCCTTTTTCATTGTTGTTTCCATACATAAATAATAACTCTAGTACCTTCTACATACTGATATCTTATTATAAACATGGTACAAATATATTCACTATTCTATCCATCGTATGATTGATAATGTCTCCATACATGTTTACGTACGACTTACCGTCTTCACATCGTAGTGTAATTTTTTATTCTACATTATGTTATTTGGATCAATATAATGATTAGTATTATGTATATAAAAAGGAAAATAAATTTATAATGTTTCTATATAATTAATACACCTTCCAATTCCATACCATAATATAATTAAGGAAATGATATCGTAGCTCATGCATACTTATGGCTTACTGTCTCCACGACATGATGAGATTTGTCTCAATGTTCACCATTCCACGGTGAATATGAAAAAAATATATATTTAATAAATATGTAATTTATGAAATAATAATTTTACTGTAAGTATATATGTGTTTGTTTATTTACATATATCTCATTCACTTACTTCCATTCAATACGATTTCAAAACGGGAACAACGTATATGCTTCCATATGACCAGTCGTCTCCATTAATGGTGTATTCCATTTCATATATCTAACAATTATAAATATTTATATTCTGAATATATTTGATATATAAATTATTGTTTTATATTTTTGATGTAATTAAATCATGATATAAGTTATGAGATCAATAATAACAAGGTAAAACACTTACGTTAAAGAATGCGATTATTTCCACAAATGTTACATTAAAATAGAAATAATTATAAATGGTTCGTATAATGTCAAAAAGGATTAATTTATGATATCATAAATATGAATATTATTTTTTATAATTTAATAACATACTATGGTCATTATAAAGTAGGTCAGACATACCCTCGATCAAATGAGAATATAAAAAATCGGTCGATTTTACAATCTCTGTATTATCCGAGGTTGTTTATATGTATGTATCTACCAAGACTTCTCTAACATCCACATCCATGTTTATTAAAAAATTATCTCAAAGAATCTTTAATATTTCACAGAATACGGGTTAACATCATTTGTAACATTGTTTGACTTGTTCTAAAATGTAATGAAAGGAATTGTTCTATCCTTTTCCAAACGATGTCCTCTATGAACTTTTCGACAAATTAAGGAAAGAATGTTTTATAACATAAAAAGCGTGTGTTGATATTTTTCACCATTATAACACCTTTAAATCATCCATTACAGGCTTATTATAATATTTATAGAATAAATATTTTCTTTTTTAATTATGTGACTTTTAAATGATTTCTATGAACAAATAGATATTTCTCACAAATAATTTACGGATTGATTTCATCAATGTCAACATATATTGTTGAATTTTATGTTTTACTAAATATGATTATTAAGATACAATATTCCATATGTTATTGATAGTTTTATTATATGTTTGACTGTGGATGTTCTATTTTTATGTCATTTACGATTTGTGGTTAACATATTAACTTTTTGTATGTTAGTTTAAAATGAATTTTTATGTTATGTTTCACTCTTTTCATATGAGGAATTCATTGGATGTAGTATGTGATGGGTCGGACCCACTGTGTCCCCTTCATGCATTAGTAGGTCTCACGAGACATAATAATGTCTTCGAACAAGGCCTTGATAGAATATTTGTGAATGGTCTTGGCCTAAGGCCTTGACGTTGTAATTATTATGTTTTGAATTACGCATTCTTGTGTTTTGAAATTAGTTATTACATGGGATTATTTGATTAGAAGTATACACATGTGTGTGTTTAAATGGTAATATTTGATTTATTTTTTCAAATTTGGTTAAATATTATGATGAAAAGGATTTTTTATTATACATCATTCAATAATAGTTTAAAGCTTCTGCTAAATAATTTACTCTTACTGAGCATCTGATCTCACACATATCATATATTTAATTTTCCCTGGGTGATAAGAAGCCTATTAAGATTTATATGTAGGCTTAATCTTAGACACAAATGGTGTTATCAATGTATTATCTATTCCATATTTTATGATATAAATTTTAATGTAATGTTCATGTTTATAGTCTATTTTCTAAGACATCTAAACTGATCGGTCCTTCGGGAATTGATTCCTCATAATCATGATAATGTATTAAAATAATACACTGGCTCTGGGAAACTAGGGTCAGGGAGTTACCCAATAAATAGGAAAAAAATAACATTTCTGTTATATACCTATGGATTACATCAACAACATAGTGGTGGAAAATGTTTTTCATTTTATTTTTATATGGTTTGTGTTATGGATGTATTTAATTTACATAAATAATATATATTATTATTATTATTATTTAAAGGTGAATTATTGTTTAATTCCCTTTGTTTCATCTGTTATGTAAATCGAAATAATGGTTATGCATTTGAATGATCTGTGGTCTCTATGAATATTGTAAAGAATTATATATCATTTAATTTTAAGGATTAAAATAACACATTTATTGATTACATATAAGATATTTATATCACATTTTAAACTATTTATATTTTTTAACCATTAAAAAATGAATATGACTAATATTACTAAAATAAAACTTGCATGAAAAATAAATCCATTATCAACTGAAATAATGATTTTAAAAAATAAAAGTAAACGAACCCATCATAAAAGGTTTTATGTAAATTATATATTATATATAATATATTATTATTTTAAATTAATATATTTAAAATATATATCTATTAATATAGTTGGTTCAATTATATATGAATGAAACTAGATTTGAGGTAAGTGTTTCTCATATCAGATTTCTTTCTTCAAGACATACACCATATTCATCACACATTCCCTTGTGTGGTGTATATAATCACCAAATTGATATGATTTATGATGAATATATTTGTATTAATTTTGATTCATATTTCATTGGATTTTTTTTGTGGGACTTATAATTCAAAAGCTACCAAATTTTTAATAGATTTAATTTTTCTATATCATTTTAATCCAGATTGTTTATACATGAATATCCAATGAACAATATTTTTTAACAATTATGAAATAAAAACCTTAAATATTATTCTCCTATAATTATTAATGGTATTTTAATTTAACATTACATTATTCTAGATTTGATACATAAATTTAATTTAACAAAATTAGTCTTCATTTCTCCCTATAGTTGAAAACATTTTTCTACAAAACCATCTTTTCAAATAATGTTTATAAATTATCCAACTAATTTATTGAATATATTTTTATAGAAGATTGACTTGTTAATTTTTTTAATTTTATCTTCAAGGTTTTTTCAAAATAATTTTCAATTAGATTTTATTTAAAATGTGAATGGAATTATTTTTTAATGTGTACATCATGAATAAAATTTTATACAAACATAAAATAACATTATATTAAATTACCCTTTAATAGATTACAGAGATATTTCACAAAAAAAAAGTTTCTCAATATTAAATAAATTATTTATTTAAGATATTAATTTTCAATGTAATAACTGAAATTTTCCAAAATAAATGTTTAAGATATTTTATTCTAATTTCTATTCATCAGTGATAGAAGGCCTTTATTATAAATATGATCTAACTAGGATATTTTTTATTCACTGCATCCTAGTACAAAATTTGGATTATTTATTATCATATTGAGTGGGGATTTATTGTTTTGATATTATCCATCATATAACTGTAAATGATTTTTGATTATTTTTATTAATTAGATAAATCATTTAAATTTTCATTGTTATTTATTTTATAAAAATTATTTGGTTGATTTTATTCACCCCATTCATATATGAAATTAATTTCACTTAATATGGGTTGGAAATGGACCCATATATTCCCTCCAATGCATCTATAGGTCTCATGGGACAAAATAGATTTGGTGTTTGGAAGAGGAGTTACCTATTTGTGTAATATGTCATCATATACCGCATTGATTGGATGTTTTTAATATCCAATTTTATAAATTTTATAATAATGAGACTAGTTATTTATGTTTAGTGTGATTATTCAATTAATTTGGATATTGATTATTAATATTCAAGCTTGTGTGATTATTTATATGCCATTATTTGATTAGCATTTATCCCTACTATATAATGTTAAAGTAATTGATTGATTGAAATTAGTTTCAGTTAGGTTATATTCTGTATTTATTATGATTGTTAATTCATGATAGATTCTATTGTATGAATACCCTTTTTTATAATTTTACTTCACCCCTTCCATAAATTTTCTTCCCCAAAATACCAAGATGTGTAATATGATTTATATGCATCGTTCTGAATGAGTAAATAATGATGAACTAGAATAAATGAAATTAAAATTGCCCAACCATCTAATTTATATATATAACATCATATTTGATGAATATTAAATACATAACATTATAATCCACACTAGAATTATTTATGTATAATGCCTTCAAAAACAATGACACCTAAACAACTAGACCAAAAGTGTGTTACGACATCTCCCACTAAGTTCTTCATAACAAGAAACCTTTAGTAAAATATAATAATAAATATAATTCATCATAACATAATTATTGGAGTCATAAAAAAGGCTCATCCCAAATATATAGTTAGGATAAAATTGGGATATATCAACTAATCATGAGTATAAGGGTATAAGAATGTGATAATAATATTATAAAATCATAATCATTATATCATAGATCAAAGACATGAGTCATGGAATTAATATTTCTTGTTTATAAGACAGTAGTCATAATGGAATCATAGAATATGAGCTATTAGGTCATTATATTTGCATAAGATATTGATTTGTGGAATACACGTATTCATAAAAACCTTTTCGTTGGAGTTAGAGTTTCTTTTATAAGACTATCATAGAGGAATGAGTTCACACACAAAACTATAATAGTACTAATGTTTCACTACTAAGACTATCATAGTGTAAATATTCCATTACTAAATTGGGTTCACACCCAATTCCGGACCATTTTATCTCATGGGATATCAACATGTATTTAGTGCATTGGAGGGAGTAATAGGTCCCACCAATCAAATAATGAAATTAATACGTATGTATAACAAAAAATAATAAAAAATTCAACACATCCTAACCCATGAAAATAAGTTTGATTTAATATTAATTTCATTATATCATAACACATGGAAAATATATTGGTTTCCTAATTTTTTTATCATAGCATAACACATGGATAAAGAAGTTTGTTTCATAAATAGTTTATCATTGTGTTACCCAAGGATTAGATGATGGTTTGTTAAAAAAACTATTTATAATATAAATAAACAATTTATAGATATAATATTAGTGGAATTATATGATCATATCCCCAGTAAATCATAAGAACATAAAATTATTTAACCAAAAATGGAAAATTATTTTGAATGAAATATCAGTTGGAATGTTTCTTGAAAAAATATCGGTTATTTGAAAACTAATTTTTAAATATTAAAATTTCATAAAATAATGATCAAATAATTTTCATTTACAGTAACCTTGAAAACATTAATGGATTATTCCTAGAAAATAATAATCACCGCGTCAAGAAATTCCAATCATGTTGTACATGTTAAATTAAATAATCATTTTACATATTTCCTAAATAAAAAACATGTATTATTTGGAAAATGATATAATGATTACATTTAAAAATAGGTCAAAAAGTAAAACATGGGTATGGATTTTTTTAATGGAGAATTGGGTTATTATAAAAAAATTATGATTTTTTTAGTAAACATTCTTTTAGAAGAAAATCAGTTTTTGACATAAGGGAGAAATAAATATGATTTTTATTGAAAATATAATTATGAATTATTGAATAAATAATGAGTTAAAATTGGATTTAACAACATTATTCTCCTAAAATAACTAAATAAAAATAAAATTCATTATTTTCTTTAGATATGGATCAGAGTAATTTATCATCTAAAATGAAATCACAAACATTCTTGATAAATGTTAAGCTTGTATCATAAAACCATTTCATGTTTGGTATATATTTAATAATATGAAATAATTAATGTATAAATGAAAATAAAACCTTTAATTTCATTAATATAAGTTTATTAATTATATAAAAATTGAAATTTAAAGAATATAAACCTTTTATAAGTATATTGGTTTATAATAAAACTTATGTCCCAATGTAGGAAATTTGAGTCAAAATTTCCTTACCTTATGCCTTGAATTTATTTGTAGTCATTAAACCATACTATATAGTAAATATATTATTATTATATTAATAGTAAAAAAAATAATTGTATATATTTTACCATATATTATTTAATTATGACCTTTAACTATATATTTATTTAGATTTCTATGCTAAGGTCACCTCAGAGTAAAATACTTCTTTATTTTTAATTTTTTTAATTTATATTTTTTTCCACACACACTACTCATGGATCCATTATCTCTATAATTTTATTATTTATATATATAGATATATATATATATATCATATTTATTTAGTATAATAAAGTTATAGAAATATATAATAGTTTGGGATATAAAATGAAATACATTTTTCATGGAGATAGTAGGTCTTACATACACATGATGACTGTTTTCATTTTCAAAAAGTCATGAAAGGAATAATAGTAAATAATATGTTTACATTAAATAAAAATTTGTATGTTATATATATACCATATTTACATTAAGCCCATCCCTATTACATTCTATGTATGTCATGAATGAATCACATTGCTTTGTGAGCTGGTAGTCTGATTTACCCACAAACAACGTTATCATATTCCCAAAGAATGTAATTTAAAAAAGGTATGTGTGATATAATAAATCTATAAGTATAATAAACTCATAACTATATTATATAAACATTTAATCTACCATTAAATACATATGTGAGTGGGGGTGGTTGAAAAATAATAATAGTCGTTTATGAGGCAGTAGTCCATCATACTGGTATATTATGAATTCTTTTCCCATTTCATATAAGTTGATATGGTTTTAGGTCATTCCGTTAGCATGAAAAAATATAAATAAAACAAATATAATGAGTTCATTATATAATATTTTTTTAATAATAATTGGTGGCATTGGAGGAATAAATATAATAGAACACTCAATTTTGGATGTTACATCTTCTTCAGAAAACTTGTTTTGGTTTTAAAAAAAATCCTTTATGATGGATTTGTGAACAATTTACGCCCACTAAGATAATATGATGTAAGTAAAAAAATTATTTTTTAACATATTAGATGAAACAAATGTTTTTTGATGTTTGAATAGGAATGAAGAAGGGGTTTCATTTTATTAGTGAGGTGAGTGGAACATTTGGAATTCTATGAAATAAAAGGATTACCCATGTTTTTCAAACACAACAAAGATACAAGAAACCCATTATTGATAATTAAATATTATACAGTTATAATATTTCCATAGAAGGGGTGTTCAAGACATTATAGGTCAATTTTTAACCCTTATCATTTTAGATTACCCCTGGATAACATATTTTCACCTTCACCATACTAATTAATTTATAATTTTCTTTCTTTTAATTATGAAAATAAATTAATTTGAATTTATTATATAAAAAAATTATTTTTCTTCCAAACATGGTATAAATTTATCTAAATTCTATAAATATAATTTGAATGATTTATTTCAACAATAAACTCATAGATGAGACGAAAAAACTGTTTTCTAATAAGAAAATGATAAAAAGTTTTAAAATGTTTATAATGATTTCATATCAAAGGGATTCAAATGATAATAATTGGATTAAATATTATATAATTAAATTAATCTGCATTTTAAACCAATTTATGACAAAATAAACCTTATAAATTCATTAAACTAAAAGTTAGTTTTCAATAAACATATGTATATTCCACAGTTCATTGTAAAAATAATCAATCCATAAATATTAAAAAAAATTAAGATGATTTAAAATTAATTATTTAAAAAAATGAGTTTATTTTATAACATTAATATTTTTATATTCTTTAAAATTATTTTATTAATGTTATTTTTATTTATGAAATTGTTTTTCCAAAACATATAATGGATTTACCAAGGATTATGTACTTTATAAAAAATGTTTTTTTTATAAAACATATATTCATAATATATAATTTTTTTTATTCATATTAATTCCTACAATATTATTGAATGGGTAATAATGGTTGGGTCTAAATAATAATATTAATATTTTTCTAATGATCTTTACAACTCATTCATGAATATAACACAAGCTATCAATAAAATAAATTCATTCGAAAAATAATAATTTCACAAAAAAATAAGAATCTTACATTATAATACCATTAAAATTACTTTTTTCAAACAATTATATTAGTTTATTAAAAATAAATTAGGATACTTCTGTCTCATTACATCCTCAGGTTCTCTGGTAGCTTCATCAAATAGGTGGTTTCAACACAAAACACTGAAAATGTGAGTGTTCTATTTTTTATCAAATTCCATATAATATCTTGAATCTTCATAAAATTTTCAACATAATAAATAACATGATCCATAGGTATGACCTATGAGTTTATAAAATTTTATGGTTCATGCATTATGTCCATAAAAAAGATACCTGAAACACCACATAAAAAAAGATAGCGGTTTTGTGAAAGTGAAAAATGGTAGGATATATTCTTAATATGATCAGGAATTTCAATGGGACCAATATACATAGGTGTAATTTTAACTTAGAACAAAATCTCATTACCTACTTACATGGATAAAATCTCACAAAAACCACTCAACAAACATAAAATTCTAAATCACACTGGTGACGTTAAACATAATCATTTTACCAAGTCTATGTTACATTGATGTGTTGATTAATGTCTATAACCATATATACAATTTATTCATATATCTTAGGTCCCAACACCATTATTTATACTACCTCATTTGAACAGGTTGGAGCTATATAATTCTTTCAATATAGGGATTCTTAAAGATCCATCTGAATAATCAAGACAAATCTATTATCTATTGAAAACTCAACCACAGGATATTTTTTATTCCAATAACCATTGACATTGAATTAAGAAGATCTCAAAATACCCATTAGTCATTTAATTGTTCTATTAGGCTATTCATTTATTTGGTGATGATATATTATGCTAAAAATTAACTATTTATCAAGAGCTTGCAGAAGATTTCTCCAGAACATTGAGGTAATCCTCATAGTAAGATATAAATCAATTGAATGTGGTATTCCATGAAACCATACCACATAATTTATGGATTTCCTAACAATATTATCTAGAGTTAAATATTCTCATATTGAGATAATGTTTGATAGATTTGTACGGTGATCCATTAGAACCCATATAACATTATAACATTTATATAATTTAGGGATTCCAAGGAAAAAATATCAAGTAATGTATTCTAATTTCCAATATGGTAAGGGTGATGGATGCAAAATCCCCTTATAATTTTTTATCTCATCAAAAACATTATTGAATATCATTCACCAAGATACATACTCTATGATATATAACTTATTTCATCCCATTAGATGTACACTTTTAAATCTCTATATATCTTTGAACATCCACGATGATAATATAATGATGAATGGCCATTTTCCTCTAACAACATAATTAAATATATTATGGAATGAACAAATAAATGGTTCATGAATATTATTATTAAATAATGATATATTTTAAACTTTATACAATTTTTATCCTTATTTTTTAGCTTAAATTATGGCTTTGTCGACTAATTAATCTTCACTTGGATCGATGTTCAATAATTCAATTGAGTAAGGTAATATTTCTCCACTACGTTCAGTATTTCAATATCAATATATTGAAAATCCATAAATCCTATTTTCTTTGTTATCCTCATCATAGATAATAAATCATGATCAATTCTACTTAATGAATTTTCCACCCTGTTTTCTTTCCCATAGGTTTAATTTATTGAACAGTCATATCATTTAATCAAATAAAACCATCTTCCTGAGAACACATCCAACTCGTTCTGTATGAATATATACATTAATATTTCATGATTGGTTTATATATCAAATTTTTCTACTTAAATATAATGACTTTATATGAATATTGAAAAAATCACTTTATCTAATCGAAATTACGAGTTGGGTAATTTTTCTCATGAACCATCAATTGATGTGTGGCCTAAGAAAATCACATGTCATTATTCATAAGAGAACTTCCAAATACCTCATTGTATGCATAAAAATATATTAAACACCCTTAACCACAACAGGGTAGTGAAATCATAAGTGCAAAAACTAACCCTCTCTCTAATTCCTTCAATTTCTCCTCACACTCATATATCCAAAGGAATGTGTCTCCATTAAAAGTCAATATACGGAAAGGATTAGATATTCATGTGGAATTATCAAAATAATATTGATAATATCTATAAAAACCAATAAAAATATAGATCTTATTCACTATGTGTGGTCATGTCCATTATTCAATAGCCTTCGTCTTTGATAGATCTACACATATACCCTCTATTGAGATTATATGACCTAAAAATGAATCCTTTTGTTTCTAAAATTCACAATTTTAAAATTTTTTATATAGTTTACCCTTCATTAGGGTCTTTATTAAAATTATAATATGATCTTAATTTTCTTCATTTATATTTAAATATATAATAATTTCATCATTATATATAAACAAAACCCGATCAAAGAAATCTCTAAAGAATATATTCATTAAATCGATAAAAAAAGAAGTAGAATTTTTAAGACTGAATGACCTCCATGTATATTTATAGTGCCAATACCTAATATTGACTTATACATTGGGTATGTCCTCTTTCATTATCAATCAATTAATTATATGAATAATTATGGTTATTTAGGAATTGTATTAATCTCTGCATAGTTGATCAAATAACGCATCAATATGGGGTATAGGACACATAAAATTGATCATAGTCATGGTAAACTCCTAATAATAAGAATAGTGTCACAATGATCCATATTTATTTTAATAAAAATAAAATAGATTCATCCCATGTAGTCAAACATGGATGAATGAATCCCTTGTCAAATTTTTCCTTGAATTTCTTATTAAATTCATACAGGACAATCAGGGACACTGTATATGGAGTCATTGAATTGTTGTGGCACCATGTATGAGTTATATGTAAAACCCATCATCATTATTTAGTATAATATTATGAAATAAATCCATAAATACATCAATAAAATCATAAACATGGTAATATCATTAATATCGTGTTTTTCCCAACCATTCGAGAAACAAACACCTTAATAATGGGAATAAAAACCCATACAATCGATATGAACTCCATTGAAAGTTTATACTTCTTATCACATTGATAGATAATGATTGGTTAGTTTGGAATATAAAATTTGACATAAATTTCTTATTAATTTATGTTGTATTCAATCTGTGAAACCAAAACCATGATTAATATAACATCAAATTCAACAATAGAATGATTTAAATGATATCCCAGATGCACATTCCCATAAAATTCAACTGAATAGGAATCATATAATTGAGATGTGGTCATCATATCATTAGTGGGTTTGAATTAGAATTATTTATCTAATCATTTTTCTGGAATTATTTACCCATATAAAATTATTCATATAAAAAATTATGTGTAGATATAGAGTAAACAAATAAATTAGATGTTATAGAGTTTATGGTAAGTTAACCATTAATAACGTATTATATCAACCCTATACAATAACAATGATCACATGAGATTTACCATTATCCATAAAATTAATAGGTTACATAAATTGACCACCATAAATAAACATTAGATTTAGTCATTAGATAGCATCATTCCAAAACTCGTTGCATTTGAATGACATGAGTAATTTTTGTGCGTTATGTATAACATAGTCTTTATTTGCATTCTTTGTTAATATCTTCACATTGCATTAGTAATAAATTTCACTGTTTCCATTCTTACCACACAAAAACATGTTATTACTTTCCTAAATATACTATACTCTATATTTCCTTCTACACCTCATGCATGATATATATCTCATCTTCTTCACCTCATGTGATTTTGGGTTTACTCTGAACTCCATTTCAATTTCCTTGTCAAAATCATGAGATTAGTGGGTAACTCTAATATCCATTGTCACCTTGAGAGATAATAGTATAATTTTTCATAGATAATTATTATATTTATGGTTAATTACCATCATTTTCCTAATTTTATGCCACTAAATCATTGATCACCTTTAATTTTAGGTAGCCTAATAATGATAATGTTGTAACTCAATATTCATGAAAAATTTTCATCATATGAATGAAAAGGTTCATCATCATTATTATTTATCCCAAATAATCCCTTCAACGTTTCATTATAAACGATATGAGTAAATTATTTATTGGAAACTAACTTTTTAAAATCATTCAACTGCAAGGATTTTAGTTTATCATATTCCCATATATTCATGATTAGAGTCTACTAATGATCCACTTCTCTTTACAAACAGTAGGCTTCCAAAATTAGTTTTTAATGTTCCAAACTATAGAGAATGGAAGATGACAACATTGTGGTACAGAATCCTTAGATTGGATATACTAAACTATGGAGAGCAACACCTATTTGAGGACTCGACATAATTTTGTTTCCTCCTTCACTTGTTTGGGTGATTAATATGATTAATTACCTATGAATTTTATGTGAGCATAAAAACAAGATAATTCATTCACTTCACAATAACATTAGGATTATCATGATAAAAAAACTACAATAAATGTCTTAATAAGTATTATACTGGTTCCTTTGGTTTTTATCCATTTTCAAAATCCAAAAAACATAGTGTATGCAACGAAAAACATAATTGGGAACCACATAATATTTAAAAAATTACTTCTGGTACTTCAAAAATATTTCCCTATGATTTTATTCAATGATTCCATATGTTGATCATGATATAATTATAGTCATATTATATTTAAATCCTTTGGGGGCCATTAATTATTTTTTTTAATTTCCAAAACATTTCCCCTAGGAGTGTCAAAAGAGTTGTGCAACAAGAACCATTTTTGTTCACCATGTATTGATGAATCCCTGATCAATGAAACCATTTTGGAGTTATTACCCTATGTAATACTATTCTAGATCAAATTTTTCCTATAATGTCTAAAAAAGGAAGTAATTTCTTAGAATCCACTCCATCAATCCTTTACCAATATCCCATTACATTTTCCAATACGTTGACTCATCCATAGAATCATCTTTAGTGTTCTCACAAAATTTTTCTAACCATAGTTTCCAGAGTATAAAAAACATTATCTAATAGAAATAGTAAAGAAACAATGTTCTCATTTATAAATATTTAATGTTATTATATTAATATTATATAAATAACATAATTATCCACATGAGAATCATTTTTTATGCTGCCTTTGAAAACTCGAGATGATAAATAACTAGCCAATAAGTGATCTAAAAAATCTCCCACAGTATTATTCATAACTAATAGTCATCTTATAAAAATAAAAATTATATTTCCCAAAAATGGTTGAGAGAAATGAGTGGGGTTGTTTAATTGGTGGTTCATTTTTCTTTTATAATAATTTTTATTAACTTCTTAATAAAAATTATTTACCTCTAAAACATGATTGGGTTATGACCCCTCAAATATAACAAACATCCTCAACATTCTTGTGAAAAAATATAAATAGAATGCAACACACTATATTTACTGGGTTCGGTAAAATCACGTGCTCCTTTCCATGATGGATAGTCCCACTAACATGTAATATTTCAATATAGCCTTTTTGGAATAAAAGATCATATGAAATGAACAATTATACTACCCTAGTATATTATTTTCAAAAATAGATGATTATACCCCCACTATAAATTCTGGTATCCACATACCAAAACAATCCTTTGTATAAACCGGTAATCATACATAGTCACAAGATTCACTCTCCATATTACATTATAATCCACTTGGTAATGCCTTCACATCCTCCACATGTACGCTGAATCGGATTCCACATGTGTACCATCTTCAAGAATATCAAAAATTCACGCATGGAATGTGTTGGTCTTGAATAATATTCCAGAACATTAGAATGAAAAACATATTTTACATCAATAAGTTCAATCCTTATAGTATGGATCCTTAATCCAATGGTGGTTGTCCTAGTATTATTATTCTTCTTATCAAACTTCATTAAATGAGTATGAATTCAATTGATATCTATAAATTCTTGTGTATGATGGAACATGGTCCAAATAAATTCTATAGATGAATCTTCCTCAGCATCAACTTGAAACACAATGTTTGGTTGGATACTCAATACTAATTCCAAAAATTTCGGAGGTCATGTAATTGAATAGTTAATGTTGAATTTACAAATGAATTAATATATCCTTTTACAGTAACCTCGCTAATGCTTTAGGTGGGTTCTGAAAACCTCTCCTACTAAATGATATTTTCTGAATCATTAATTCTCCTTTAATATCAGATCTATTAAGGATTCATTCAATTTCATTTTGAATATTCAAATTTCCATGATTTTTGGAACTTCCATTGAGTTATTCAACACTAAAAAATGTCATGAATTTTTTTTTCATGAGTAGAAACCTATTATTGAGTATGAAACATTCCTTGTGTATGAAATATTTCTTGAGTAAGATCTCTTTCTTGAGTCTAAATTTTTTCTTGAGTAAGAAATTTTTCTTATGTAATAACTATTACATTAGTAACATATTTTTCTTGAGTAATATAAATTTTAGAGTAAAATAATTTTATTGAGTATGATATTTTTCGTGAGTAAGATCTTTTTTATGAGTAAGAACCATTTATTGACTTTAAAAATTATCATAAGTTAGATCTTTTCATGTGTAAGATCATTTTCATGATTCCGATATTTTTAAGGAGTAAGAACATTTTCATGTGTAAGATATGTTTCTTGAGTAAGATATTTTTCTTGAGTATCATATTTTTATTGATTAAGATTCTTTACATGAGTAAGATCTTTTTCTTGAGTAAGATCTTTTTCTTGAGTAAGATCATTTTTGTGAGTAGGTTTTTTTTCTTCCGTAAGATCATTTTCTTCCTCAAGATCAACTACATATTTTTCTTCAAGATCTTCATAAATATATTTTTTGTCATCAAATGCACTTTAATAAATATATAATAACATTATTAAAAATTATTTATTCTTTATATGAAATAAAAAACACTAAAGCATCATCAGAATTAATTAGACTCACTCTGACTCTAAAACAACTCCCTCATTATGATTTTTGGATTTGAGTTTCTCAATACAATGATACTGGATGATGGATCCGATTTTCTAAAAATTATAGATATGATATTCTCAGAATGCTCGATACAGTTTTCAAAGAATGATGGAAATGATTTTCAGAAAATACTGGATATGTTTTTCTCATATTTATATACCCGAATTTAAGAGAATGATTGAAATATTTTTCATAAAATTCTAGATCCATTTTTTATAGAATGTTGAATTTAGTTTTCACATATTGGTGGATCTGATTTTAATATATTACTAGATCCAATTTTCAAAATCTAGATCTAATTTACATCCATCCTAACATCTCTTTCATCAAACTATATTTCATCAAATGATTGTTCTATTGATCAAAAAATTAATGTAAACATAAATGGGGTCCAAAAATCTCCCCTATTGTGTTCTTTTTCAATATGAACTTCAATTCCTTCAATTAACCTACTCAAAACTATATGTGGTATTGTTTTCATTTCTAACATTTTCATAACCATGTATTCCATTATTGATCCTTGATTCCTTGTCTCTCCCTAGTTTATTTTACTCCACCCTAGAATATATTCACCCCCTCATTAACAGTATAATTAAATACAGTCATTATGATAAGTTTCCTTCATGAGTGAAAAATTTCTCATTTCTATATGATGGAACATTTATCTCAAAAAAAGAAGCACTTCTTCATAATAACATAAGAATCCCATAAGTTTCATAACAATGTTCCATTAACTAATAAACCCTATGTCTCTGTGGGTAAACTCGGTGCAAAGAAAAATAGTGTATAATCAAGGTTATCAATGTAGTTCATCACAAAAAATTCATGGAGTACATTTCCAAGTTTCCGTAAACATTTTGAATACATGGGAAATTTTAAAAAGAGTTTATTTAAGATTTAAATAACCTACACCCACTTTAACAAAAATATCAGAATAGTTAATTGTATAAACATAACATTCAAAACAACTTTTTTGCAACATCAATATTTAATTTTTTAAATAATAGTTAGAGACTCACCGGTATCCAATTCCTTATGTCAACTCCTTAAATTACATATAATTTAGTATAAATAAGAATATTTTGGTAATGAAGAGTAATATGAATGATTCACATAAGAAATGTTGAGATATAGAGTCTATACAATATCTTGACTTTTTGTTCCTCTTCGTGGATTCTGCATTTGATGTTTTTTCTTCCAACAGATCATCATTCCCCGATTTTGTAACAAGATTCATTACATCTGTAGACTCTTTTTATAAGGATATCAATGTATTTTATTATTTAGTAACCATTTTATTACAATGATTTTGTAACAAATCTTTCATCCCTTTTTCATTTTTTGACAGGAGTGTCAATAAAATTATAATAACAAGCCCTTCTTACTCACATTTTATTATTCTTTTCTGAATTTTAAACCCAAAATATGTTGATACCTTTTTATCAACTTTTCTCATATCATCGTATGTAAGAACCCGATTCTTATTCTTGTGGTACGAGTTTCTTCCTTTCCATTTTCCTTAAGTGTTTTGAGAAAATAAGGAAAATGGGGAAAAATCCCAAATGTGGTGACTACACACTGTGTAATTTTCCACACGCTATGTACTTTGGCCGTTTGAGATGGGTACACAGGGTGTCTAGGACTGTTTGCAATGAAGGGTGTAAAAACTGACTACATGCCGTGTATAGGGTATTTACATGTCGTGTATTCAATCGGCATGTGAACAGTAAGGCGGTGGAGGCAGTCACCAACAGAGTGATAGTACATGTCGTGTAATCATGAAAACACGATGTGTACTCATGTGGACGGATGAACAATGCAGCAGTGGAAAGTAGCCACCAGAGGAATAGTTACAAAAATGAAAATTACACGCCCTGTACTTGAGAGTACATGGTGTATTGTTACGCCCTAACCCCAGTTACTTAGAGTCGGTGCATTATTACGTAACATTGGCATGATCACAAAAGATCAAGTCTCGAAAGACTGATTATTTTAGTAGCCTTGGAAACAATAGATACATTCATAAATGTAACATTACATCATAAACTGGAAAACTATAATAACATAGTCTCCATATTCCATACCCATATCCCCTTCAGACTATCCATGCAGGTCAGTCAAAAAATATTTCTTCACGTCCAAGGAAATATAAAACATAGAAAGGGGTGAGCTCAGATGATCAGTAAGGATAAAAATATAGCGGAATCTTTCATAAATAACCATAAACATTTAAGCCAATGTATAACTAAAAAAACCTTTTAAACATGAACTTCATCATAATATGGAAAAAGTAAAATGAAATAATTCCATTTACTTATTCACATGGATATTCTACTGGTCGAAAAATCACATGCAATATGAACAACCAATTTCATAATGATGGAATGCATAATGCCAGAATATCATAACCATGTAGCCAAGGCCTCGTTATAAGACTAAAAATAAGATTTTTTCAAGGCCTAATGCCAAGAAACTAGTTGGTCTCATGAGACCGGCCGATGCATCGAGGAGCTATAGCGGGATCCACCCATCACTTATTATGTCCAATGTATTCCTTATATGAAAAGGTTTAAACATATTATAAACCATAACATAACTTTATCACATAAAACATCCATAAAAGAAACATAAAATTTCCACATTTTAATCACATGATATAAATACAACAAATTGATATAATAAAAACATTATCAAAACCATTTTCAATACCAAAATAAAAGAAAAGTAAAACATGGTATTTATTTTACATTTAAAAAAAGTTATGGCTTATAGAGAAAGCCGAAACTCAAATAATGGTCACGGCGGCAGAGAAGTCACTGTCGCCGCATACGTACGACTAAAAAAACATTCCTTTTTGTCAATTAGTAAAATGCATCGTATAAAAATATTCCTTCTGAATAAACGTAAAAGTCAAAGGGTTTTATACACCGTATATAATAAAGTTGTATATAAAACAAAATATTCCTCAATGAAAGAAGATTGAGACGAAGTCCCATACAAAGATCATTTTTTAAATAAAATATATCTATTATGTGTATTCGCTATAAGTAAACATAAGGAAATTAAAAATTCAATATTGTACATAATAATATCATGACATAATTTGAAAGTATGAGATTAACCCAAAGAACAAAAATTGGGTTAAGAAGTTCTCTTACCTCATGTCCGACTTGACTCAACCATTCTTTAACAGCATGAATAATAAACTAGAGTTAATTTCTAATTTATTAAGAAACTTTTTCAAGTTCATTATTCTGTTTATATCACTTATTAAGATGTTATGAACATTATGTGATTATTTATGTTAATAACGGCCATTTTGTCGATCTTTGGTACTTGAGTCAAATATAAACTTCTTATAATTACAAGTTGTTCATGTGGTAAAATATCCATTATATCCAGAATTATATTAATGATGTAGATTTTATATATATCATATAAATCCAATATATATCTTCATTTATAATATTACATAACATTTAGAGGTAAGAAATGAAATGCACCGTTCATGGAGACGGTAAGTTGTACGAACGCATGAACGCTACTTTCATTTCTATTTCGTATTTAATGGAATTAAATAATAATAATATAAAGTTGTATTATAATTACATCATAATATAATATATAATATCATTTACTCCATCCTTTACATGTCCCACATATGGCATTAACGATTCATATCACTTTGAGGGGGCGGTAGTCCGCACTTCCTAAAATGAAATTATCGCGTTTACCCATAATGAAAATCATAAAGGTATGACATAAATGAATAATAAATAATAATAAGGTAAAAATAAACATAATATATATCATATATAAATATATTTACATCTTAATGGCCACCATTAAAGGTGTTAAAAGAAGATTGAACGATCATCGTTTCATGAGGCAGTAATTCGCCACCCACAGAAACAGTATGTTCTTTAACCATTAGACAAAGGTGTGTGTAACTGTAAATAAAATAATTCTCATAACAACATCCTAGTATATTGAAGATACTGGTGTTGTTACAAAATAAATGAATAAAAAGAGTTTAAGGGGTTGGAGGAGCAAAATAAAACAATAGAACATAAGAGAAGACATTACCTTAAAATCGGGTAACTCTTTTTGATTTGAGCCAAAGTCTTCCTTTGGAAGCCTTATTACCAATGTGAGGCTTATAGGAGTAAGAGATGATATTTTATATATTATTTGGGAAGATTTTGGCAGATAAAAATGGCATTTATGGTGTGAATAAGGTGGTAGAGGTGGGGGCCTTTTATAAGAGGAGAAGAGGGGCACTCTTGGAAAGTCATGAAATGTTACATTATTTTATAATGAGTTTTGGATTTTAAAGGTCCCAAAATTATATATTTAGAGGATAAGGTGATAAGGGTTCGAAATATACTCATCTAATAGGTTTTTGACAAGTGTAAGTTTTATATTTTACATTATATTTTCTTTTTATTTAAATCATTAATTAATGAAGTAATCGTTGCATCATCATGGTGTCATAAAAAATTTAATTTATTTAATTTCTAAAAATCATAAAAAAATTACCATGATGTAGGAAATCGTTTTAGATTTCCAATAAATATTTATAGTCTAAATTTTAACTTATATAACCCCATGTAATAATTGTTTTATTAAAACAACACATGTTTGTAACAATTTTATTTTTACTTTAAATAAAAAGTTATTAATGTCATTTTCTTACCCAAATGGATCCATGTGGTCCCAAAGTTGACCCATGGATTTTCTTGGTCGTAAATGACTCATCCAATAAGGTTAGGACAAGTGTAAAGGTAATTTCATATTATTATAACATTATTTTTACCTCAAATTACACTAATTACCTTTAATCGCGATTAATAGAAATTAAAAGTTTCTATTCACCAAAATTATTTTAATCCCATTGAACAACATTTTCATTCCTAATGACAATGATTTATGTTGCATTTTTGAAATTCAATTCACAGAAGTGGTAAAATTTCATTTAAACGAAAAATCAGTTTTTTAACTACCACTTAGTGGTTTCACTATTCATCAAAAATTGAAGTATTTCAGAAAAATACCAAAAATTAACCCTAAGATATAATTGATATTATGAATTTAAAAATGATTTATATTTAAAAAAATTCAAAACATATAATTTTAATTAATTAATTTAATAATTAATTCCCGCTGTGACAACAAATAGCGTGTTTTTAAGAAACAATATATATCAAAAGATTGAAAATGGTTTATGTCCAATTTCAAAGTGAAATTAATTATAATGACCACCATTGGATAAAATGGTAAAAATATATTCTAATTATACTTTAAAACCAATAAATATTATAATTTATCACTATAAATTATTTTGATTTAAAAAGTTGTTTTTAAGTATTTTTTTCTATTCATTGAAAATTGGAAGTTCTCAGAAAATCACAAAAAATTCAACTTAGGATAATTCCGATATTCCAAATACAAAAATGAAGTCCAATTTTAAATATAAAATTTATATAATTTCAAAAAGTGGGTATTACTATTCATAACGACAACTTTGATTGGTCGTGGTGTGTTAGAATCTCAAACTTGCGTACAATGCAAGCTATTGTATTATTGAAAGAGAAGTGCATCATGGAAGCTTGGGGTGTTACATTCTCCCCTCCTTCAATAAATTGCATCCTCGTAACTTTAAATTGTTATTTGAAAATTAAATGATGAAAATAGGAAATACCTTTGTTGAAAACCCAAATCAGAAGTAGGGTTAATAAAATTTAGCCTTAATAAGAAGGAAAGGGAAATGAAAAAGTCACCACCAAATTATGATCTTGATTAGGAGAAAATTGGTGGATATTAGAGAAAAATAATTGGAGGGAAAATGTAAATATTTGTAGGGAGTTATTGAGGTCATCAATCACAAACAAGTGTAAAATTGAGGGCCTCAAAGCCTTCAATCTATAGTAATTTAAAATATCATCTGTTCAACAAAACATAAGGTATTAGGATAACACATTTTTGTTTTAATATCCCTTCCCTAAAGTTTAGGAATTAATTTATTCATAGAATAAGAGATAGTTATATATATATATATACTTGACACGTAGAGTTTCAACCTTAAATTAATTTTTACCAAAAACTCATCTTTCCCTCAAAAAGATAACAAAACTCAAAAATATTATATATATCCTAATCGTACAAGGTTCTAAATATTAACACATATCATTTAGATTAGGAAAACTATTTTTTAATAACCAGGGACTTCCTGTATGCTTGTGGAAGGAAATTAAGGCTTATCGTACTATGGTTGTGGGTTCGATTCCTGCAGCTTTGTCCGACGTGGTGGGTTATCCCCCGACCTGCAGGTTGTCCTTTTCCTAAAACTATAGTATTATAATATTTGAAAAATAATCATAAGAAATGTTTTACCCTTAAATAATACTATTCAATGGTCAACATAATCCATTCCAATCATTATAGTTATCCAAAATACCTATGTCCAAACTCACAGTCCAAATTTTATAAGGAAGTTAGAAACAATGAAGATCCTTTTTTCCGCGTAATAACATGTGAATACCTTTATCATTTATTCTTTTAAAACACTACAACATTCTAAATTACCATAAATCATTATTGATTACATTCATAATCCCTTATTCCTTATAGAATACTAGATATACTCCTTCTATCCAAAAATGTATACAAATCATTAGTCAGCTTCAAGGAAGTCAAGAATATCCAATATAATTTATCCAAATCAATCATGTATTATTCCAAAATAACTATCTCGGTATCAGAACCTTATTATGGTTTATCTTTCTCTCAACCATATATTTTCCAAAAATTTAACCTTCTATTGAGTCACTTTTCTTGGTTCCACACAATCTCAAGTCCTTAATTAAATAGTACTGCAGTACAATCCTTATTTACTCCATAATTATTATAACCAGTACATCATTGATACAACACTCAAATGACACAATTATTTAACAACAACATAAGAACTCTAATCATTCCTCCTCATCTGTGGTAGTATCATAACATGATTATTATCCAATAGAATCATTTGGGGTATACTCTGATGATTTGGACATTGGTTTGCATAGTGTCCCCACTCCTTGCAGATTAATGATTTTACATTTGAAAACTTTTTCTTACCCTTGTAGTCACGCACTTGGTGTCCTTTTTCTCCAAACTTATAACAAACTCCCTTTCCCTTCAGTCAAGTTCCAAGGTGTTTCTTCCCACAGTTATCACATATTGGAAAATTCTTCTTTTCCCTCTTCCCTTTATCCTTCTTTCTCTCTTCCATCCATTTCATCTCTTGCTTCCCTTCAAAGCCATACGACTCAAAGAATTATTTACTTATCTTATTAACACATGATACTATTCCTTTATATGTTGAGAATACATGGGATACTACTTCCCTTCTAAATGTTGGCTTAATACCGTGAAAGATATGATCCTTATTACTCTTTGGATCATACGTATTGTTGGAGTTCACAATCCTTCTTCTGGGAGCCATTTCTATACAATGGCATAAACTAGGTCAGTTTATGAATTGCAATGAATAATTCCAAACTTGTAAAATACTTAATGTAAATTGAACGGTTTATAGATATAATCCATAATAATAAAGATGTTTTCTTTGATGAAGTATATACTCATAAACCCTTCATAATTGTTTGTAAAAATTAGAATTATCCTAAGAATATCCCACGGGAGTGTCGTAACCAAGAGTACAGCAAGGCCCATTTTCATACACCAGTTCTTGTTCGAGTCTAGATCAAAGCAGTGTTTTCGGGTTTTACCCCTAGGTACATCTGTGTCAGAGCCGCCTCTACCCAGTCGTATGCAGACAAGGTTGTATTTCTCAGAAAACTCACAAAATCTCTACAATACCAAAATTCTAGGAAGTTCTTATATACTAATATTCAATGTTTATCTTAGGGATATGTGCTCTAATCGGAGTTTATCTAAATCTAGCTTCCAAGGTTAGTACTAAACTACCTCTGATACCAACTATAATGCCCTGCCCCCAGTTACCCAGAGTCGGTGCATTATTACGTAACATTAGCATGATCACAAAATATCATGTCTCGAAAGACTGATTAATTTAGTAGCCTTGGAAACACTAGATACGTTCTTAAATGTTACATTACATCATAAAGTGAAAATCTATAATAACATAGTCTCCATAGTCCACTCCAATATCCCCTTCAGACTATCCCTGTAGGTCAGTCATAAAATATTTCTTCACATCCTGGGAAAAATAAAACATTGAAAGGGGTGAGCTCAGATGCTCAGTAAGGATAACAATATAGTAGAATCTTTCATAAATAAACATAAACAATTAAGGCAATGTATAACTAAAACAAAATACTTTTAAACTTGAATTTCAACATAATATGTAAAAAGTAAAATGAAATAATTCCATTTACTTATTCACATGGATATTCTACTGGTCGAATAATCACATGCAATATAAATAACCACTTTCATAATAATGGAATGCATAATGACAGACTATCATAACCATGTAACCAAGGCCTTGTTCCAAGACTACAAACAAGATTTTTTCAAGGCATCGTGCTAAGACACTAGTTTGTCTCATGAGACCTGCCGATGCATCGAGGAGCTATAGCGGGCTCCACCCGTCAATGATTAAGTCCAATGCATTCCTTATATGAAAAGGTTTAAACATATCATAAACCATAACATAATTGTATCACATAAAACATGAATAAAGGGAACATAAAATTTCCACATTTCAATCACAAGATATAAATACAACACATTAATATAATAAAAACATTATCAAAACCATTTTCAATACCAAAATAAAAGAAAAGTAAAATGTGGTATTTATTTTACATTTAAAAAAATTATGGCTTATAGAGGAAGCCGAAACTCAAATAATGGTAACAACGGTGATGAAGTCATTGTCGCCACATAAGTACAATGAAAAAAACATTCATTTTTTTCATTTAGTAAAATTTTTCGTATAAAAATATTCCTTTTCTTAAATGTAAAAGTCAAATGGGTTTATACACAGTATAAAAGAATGTTGTGTATAAAACACAATATGTCTCAATGAAAGGAGATTGAGACGAAATCCCTTAAAAAGATCATTTTTAAATGAAATAGATCTATTATGTGTATTCACTATAAGTACACATAAAGAAAGTAAAAATACGATATAGGACATAATAATATCATGACATAATTTGAAAGTAGGAGATTAACCCAAAGAACGGAAATTGGGTTAAGAAGTTCCCTTACCTCGTGTCCGACTTGACTCGACCGTTCTTTAACCTCCTGAATAATAAACTAGAGTTAATTTATAATTTCTTAAGAAACTTTTTCATGTTCATTATTCCTTTTATATCACTTATTACCATGTTATGAACATTATGTAATTATTGAAGTTAATAACGGTCGTTTTGTCGATCTTTGGTACTTGAGTCAAAAATAGACTTATTATAATTACAAGTTGTTCATGTGGTAAAATATCCATTATATCCAGAATTGTATTCATGATGTAGATATCATATATATCATATATATCCATTATATATATGAATTTATAATATTACATAACATTTAGAGGTACTAAATGAAATGCACCGTTCATGGAGATGGTAAGTTGTACGTACACATGAACGCTACTTTCATTTCTATTTCATATTTAATGGAATGAAATAATAATTATATAAATTTGTATTATAAATCCAAAATAATATCATATATAATATCATTTAATCCATCCTTTACACATCCCAGATGTGGCATTAATGATTCAAATCACTTTGAGGGGGCGGTAGTCCACACTTCCTAAAATGAAATTATCTCATTTACCCATAATGGAAATCATAAAGGTATGACATAAATGAAAATTAACAAAGCATAAGGTAAAAATAAACATAATATATATCATATTTAAATATAGTGACATCTTAATGGCCACCATGAAAGGTGTTAAAAGAATATTGAACAATCATTGTTTCGTGAGGCAGTAATTCGCCACCCACAGAAATAGTATGTTCTTTAACCATTAGATGAAGGTGTGTGTAAGTGTAAATAAAATACTTATCATAAAAAAATCCTATTATATAGAAGATACTGGTGTTGTTAAAAAATAAAGGAATAAAAAGTGTTTAAGGGTTTGGAGAAGAAAAATAAAACAAAAGAACATAAGAGAATACATTACCTTAAAATCAGGTAACTCTTTTTGATTTGAGCCAAAGGCTTCCTTGGGATGACTTATGCCCAAAGTGGGGATTCTAGAAGTAATAGAGGGAAGTTGAGAGAGTATTTGGGCAGATTTTGGCTGATCCAAATGGCTTTAATGGTGTCAATAAGGTGGTAGAGGTGGGGACTTTTTATAAGAGGAGAAGAGGGGAACTCTTGGAAAGTCATGAAATGTTACATTATTATATTATGAGTTTAGGATTTTAAAGGTGCCACAATTATATATTTAGAGAATAAGGTGATAAGGGTTCGACATATACTCATCCAATAGGTTTTTGACAATTTTATGACTTATATTTTACATTATCTTTACATTTTATTTAAATCGTTATTTAATGAGGTAATCGCTGCATCACCATGGTGTCATAAAAAATTTAATTTATTTAATGTCTAAAAATTATAAAAAAATTTCCATGATGTAGGAAATATTTTTATCATTCCAATGAATATTTATAGTCTAAAATTTAACTTATATAACCCCATGAAATAATTTGTTTAGTAAAACAACACATGTTTGTGACAATTTTATTATTACTTTAAATAAAAAGTTATTAATGTCGTTTTGTTAACTAAGTGGCTCCATGTGGCCCCCAAGTTGACCCATGGATTGTCTTGGTAGGCCATGACTCATCCAATAAGGTTAGGACAAGTGTAAAGGTAATTTCATATTATTATAACATTATATTAACCTTAAATTACACTAATTACCTTTAATTGCGATTAATAGAACTTAAAAGTTACTATTCACCAAAAATTATTTTAATCCCATTGAACTAAATTTTACTTCCTAATGAAAATGATGTATGTCAGATTTTTGAAATTCAATTCTCAGAAGCGGTAAAATTTCATTTAAACGAAAAATCAGTTTTTTAACTACCACATAGTGATTTCACTATTCATCAAAAATTGAAGTTTTTCAGAAAAATACCAAAAATTCAACCTAAGATATAATTGATATTCTAAATTCAAAAATGATGTCTATTTTAAAAAATTATAATCATATAATTTTAATTAATTAATTTAATAATTAATTCCCGTTGTCACAACAAATAGCATGTTTTTAAGAAACAATATATATCAAAAGATTGACAATTATTTATGTCCAATTTCAAAGTGAAATTAATTTTAATGACCACCATTGGATAAAATGGTAAAAATATATTATAATCATATTTTAAAACCACTCAATAGTATAATTTATCACTATAAATTATTTTGATTAAAAAAGTTGTTTTTAAGTATTTTGTTTCTATTCATAGAAAATTGTAAGTTCACAGAAAATTACAAAAAAAATCAACTTAGGATAATTTCGATATTCCAAATACAAAAATGAAGTCCAATTTGAAATATAAAATTTATATCATTTCAAAAAGTGCTTATTACTATTCATAATGGCTACTTTGATTGGTCGTGGTGTGTCAGAATCTCGAACTTACGTACAATGCAAGTTATTGTATTATTGAAAGAGAAGCGTATCGTGGGAGCTTGGGGTGTTACATGTATAGTTTGTTTTTTTTGCTTAAAATGGGCAGTATCATTATCTGTTCAAAGAGAAAGCATAGAATTCTAGAGGAGCTCAGGAGGATGCCCGAACCTTGGAGGATCAACAGATCTCGCACCGGGAATCCGTTTTCGGTTCCATCGACCACGTTGGGACCATACAGGAATGAAATCCCCTCTCCTTGAACTTTTCATGCCAATTAATCCCCTAAGGGAATTTATTTAAATTTTAATGAGAATTCTTTTATCCGAGATTTAAGTCATTCTTGAACAATTTGGGAGGCATCATTCATGTATACCGATCAGAGACGATCGAGGTAGGTGGTCTGGTGTTTAAATTCCAACTGATGTGTGTTTTTGTGCATTATTGTGCTACGAGCCCATGATTGGGGTGTCATATGGCTGAGCCCTTCACAGATAAGACATCTAGAATTGTATAGATAAGTTATTGATAAGTTAAAACAGTTTCTTGGGATCAATGCTTGGATCCTGGACCACCCCAAGGGTGCATTCCTCTATTTATCCATATGGCAAGGATACACGAGGGTATTCCATGATTTAGCTTGCTTCAGTTTTCATGGGAGAAAATGCATATCATTGTTTTCTTATGTGTTGGGCTTAGCTCGGTTGCTTATTTAGCCAGAGGGCAAGTGTTTGTTTAGCCTGAGGGAAAATTTTTGTTTAGCATGAGGGAAATGTTTCATATGCCTGAGGGAAGTTGTTTTCCGTGCCTCAGGATTTTATCTCGTACGCCTGAGGGAAATATTTGTTATGCAAGAGGGAAATTGCCTGAGTACGTGATTCTGATTAGCCTAAGGGTGTTATTCTGATTAGCTTTAGGGCATGGTTAAGTTATCTTGAGGGAAAGATTCTGTTTACCTGAGGATAAGGTTTGGAATGTCTGAGGACACTATTATTTCATATATTCTCTATAGTGATTTTCAATGTGTTACTTACCAAGGCAAAGAAGAATCTTGGAGGCGATAAGTAATAATTAAATGGCAATGAAACTAGTAGTTATAGTTACCTTTGAGTACTTACCAGTTTACGACATTTACTTTTTCACAATGATGTTGCACATTTTCACTAATAGTTGGGCACGGGCCTTTGGTGATTGATCTCTGGGATTTATTTCTCACACCCTGTTTGGGCCATGTCTTCAGCCCAAACTGACTATATTGTTGAAGGTGTTGACATGGGAAAGGGTCCCTATACAGGTACGTGATTGTAGTATAGGAGTAGGAGAGCATGGGACCAAGCTTTGTCTTGTGATACTACTGTGTTTTGTTTACTCTACTTTGTTTTTTGGCTATACCTTTTACTTTGAGTTGTATTGTACTGAATTGCAGTGTATCCTGTTCTGGATACTTTCATTGAATTAGTAACATGTTGCATCTTTATATATATATGACTGCTGGTTCTATTTTACATCAGTTTTCCATTTCATATGTATATTGATTACTGCTTCCACTGTTGTAAGTTATTTATCTTTTAATCTACACTACACATTGAAAAATGAGGCCATAGTTTCCACACTATCAAACCTGGGCCCTCGATGCTAGTCGGTAACATCTGGAGTTTGGGTAAATGATCTTGAGGTCATGTGAACAACCGGGTTTGGGACACCCATGGTTTGGCACCTAGGTCCGGGACGTTACAAAGTGGTATCAGAGAGGTTCTTTTCTTGACATACTATTTAGAGCATTAGTTAGAGATTTGACGGAATAGGTATTTGGTAATAAGTTGTCCCTGGGATTAGCTAACCTGTGTACAGGGAAAAGCCAATTTACCTCGTGTTGCAATTTTTCGGATTTTTCACTTTTACAGTTGCTTTCATTTTCACCGTTGGGTGACACACTTATGGTTTGTTGTTATATGTTATACTTGGGTTATATTTAGTTGCAACGCAATGAGTTGAGGGTATTACATATTATGAATCATTTAGACACATGCTAGAAATCACATGACATGCATTCTTTCCATGCCATGTAGGAGCATTAGAAATTGCATGTTGTTGTGGTAGTTGTTGTGGTAGAAAATCATACTGTTGTGATAGCTACATTGATAAATACCTACTATTTAATAGGGTATTTTTGTGTGAGGTTTTTATAGAATGAACACCAAACATTGGTTTTTGGGGAGTATGGTCCCCCAATAAACGAAATTTGGTGGATCTTTTGCGATTTTATTTTTTTATTGTCGAGGCCCGAAGCTTAACGTACATGGACATTACATTACTTTTGCGGAATACTTAGTACATAACAAAAACAAACACACAAGGACCGTAATAGTTTAGTGTCTTTGGAAACATGGAACGTAATCTTCTAATCGTGGTGAAAGATCTTCAACATCTCCCATAAAGATCATCCCCTTTTTTCAAAACTAAAACCTTTCTTTAAATCCTGGGGAAAAGAAAACATAAAAAGGGTGATCTCAAATGCTCAGTAAGGGTAAGCATGGATAAAATAAAACAAACCATATACATTTTAACTTAAAAACATGAACATAATGTTTAAACATCAAAATCTTGAGCAATGACATAAAACATGGAAGTACGTATGGAATAGATCATAAAGAAACATTAAGAATCATAAAATAGCATGGTAATAAAACATGTAATTGTGGAAACCATTAAGCACATGTTATGATTTCCATAGTAGCCAAGGCATTGCTGCCAAGACCATCTTAGTGGACAAAGTCCCTTTATGAATTGAGTTCACACCTCGTTTCAGTCTTGTATTACTGAACTGGTTTAACTTGTCGTTCCGGCCATGTCTATCTCATGAGATATAAATCTTTGCCCAATTCATTGTAGGGAGATATAGGTCCCACCCATCTCATAATGAAATCATTCTTACTTGTGCCACAAAATAAACATACATCATTCATAATAACCCAACGAATAAAATGGGTTTCATAAACATCATCCCAACATCACAGAATCCATATAAAAGAAATGGAATCATTTCATAATAAGAAACGTGAAACCATGTAAATCATAGAGACATTATACTTGAAACATACACATTCGAAATAATGTTATCTTAGATGGAAAATGGTTTTGATAAAACATGTGAAATGAATTCTTGACGAAAATATCCTTTCTTCTTAAAAATAAATTTCTCTTCAAAAAACATCATGCAATTTTAAAAGAAAAATAATTTGTTCAAAATAGTCATTAAATATTTTGGAAGAAGCTTCATGAAAATATGGCTTTATAAAACCATAAAAATCTGGTCGTGTCGTATAAGTTAAAAAAACATTCTTCTCGTACTTTTCCCGGAAAAGTCAAAAAGTTCCTCGTAAATGAAATATTCCATACATACCATGTAGTAAAAGTAAAAATGGGTAAAAAGGACTTTAAACATACATGAGAACACTTTTATAAAACATGGACATGGATGATATAAATAACCCTAGTAAATACTTACGAATAAGCAATCTCGGATAAAAATGAGATTTGCAAAATTATCCCTTACCTTAGGTCTGATATGCTTCGTACGTATCCAAAGATCCTGTATAATGATTTAAATAATGTCATTGACTTATTAAAGAGTAATATTCATTGTTATTATATCATATATGGTTCACTTATGACTTTATATTACCCGTTCTTTTTGTAAATTCCATGTTAAAGAATGTTTTGGGTAAAATCGTTTTATTTGTCGTCTCTGTTTTGACTTGAAATTATTCATATGATTACATAGATCATGATTAATTAATTCCAGAATATAAAACATGATTTATATATAATATATATTCAGAATATACATATATATAATAGATCGATAAATGGAAAGAAATACACCGTTCATGGAGACGGTAGGCCGTACGTACGCAAGAACGCTATTTTCATTTCCTTATTGAGTTGAATGGAATTAAGTAGATGACATACATATATATACACATAAATAAATTATCATTATTATGTCATATATTTCATTATTACTTATTATATATAATTTATAATCATTCATGAATGGTTAACGTGGAGAATGAATCTCATCACGTCGTGGAGACGGTAGTTCGTACGTACGCACGAGCGATGATATCGTTCTCATGATCATGGAATTGTATTGGAGTGTATGTATACTATTTCAGAATCAATATCAATTTACAATAATCATATATAGTTATTATTTACACCATTATACCCATCAAAGTAAGGTGGTGGTGGAAAATAGATTACACCACGGCGTGGAGATGGTATTCCGTACGTACGCACGCGTGGTGATTTTGTTTTCCGTAGGATGGATAGATGGTGAAATAGGGTTTTTTCATACTTATAATGACATATCAGTATATGAGTGATACTTATGTTATTACTTCATAATGAAACAACCTAGGAATAATAAGTGGAAGAAGAAATAAAGTTGAAAGAATCGGTAACAGACATTACCTCTTCTTTGAAGCGCCTCTTTGAGTTCTCCTTTTAGGGCACTAAAATTGGTCTTTGAGGAAGACCAGAACCTCTAGGATGTTTCTAGGTAAGTTTATAAGAGAATTTTTCAGGGTTTGGACGAGATTTGAGGCTCAAAGTGTTGTGATGAAGAGAGGGAGGAGGTGCCCTTTTATAAGGGAGGAGAGGGGCACCTTTGGAAAAACTAAAAATATTATTTTCTTATAAAGTCATATTCGGTTTTAAATAGCTCCAAATTGATTTATTTCGATGCTAAGGTGGGTATGGGTATAAATACTCTCATAAAATATAATTTAGACAAGTTTAGGTTCCTATTTTAACCTTATCATTTATATTTAACTTTAAGTTAGATAATTTTACTTTTACCATGTCTTTTTGTGTTCTTAAACTATAAGGTTAATAAACTTACTATAACAAGCCAAACGAACCCCAAGTTGTTTATTATTAATATATATAACCTTATCTAAGTCATTTGACCTAACCTTAGATTTTTAGGAACAAAATAACAATTAATAATATAATATTTGTTTTAAAAACTATTTTATGTCAATTTTGACACTATTTAGTAATTGATTTCTGTAAAACTCATAACAGAATTATTAGTTAGAAAAAAGTTAATTAAATCAATACTAACATGTCATATTAACCTATAAAACTAGTGTAATTCATAAAAAGTCTCAAATTATATTTATTTGGGTATTTATAACATCAATTATGTCAATATTTTATTAATAAGATAATTACTGCATCATCATTGTGTCATAAATAAATTAACTTATTCAAAGTCTAATAATTACAAATAAACTATCATTATGTAGGAAATATTTTTATCTTTCTAATTAATATTTATAGTCGAATTTATCTTATGTATAACCCTATATTAAAAATGATATACTTATTAAACTTTGATTTTAACTATTTTGACCCTTCTTTAAATAAATTAATAATAAATGTCCTAATCTAATCCAAGTGGGTCTAAATGGTCATATTTTATTCCTAAGGTTGTTTTTGGTCGAATTAAATTTATCTAATAGAATTAGGACATGTGTTAGGGTAATGATAATATCATTTTTACCCGTAATTACCATATTTACTTTTAACCGTGGTAAAAAAACTAAAAAGTTACTATTCACCAAAAATTATTTTCATCTCATTGAATCACATTTTACTTACAGACATCAACTGTGTCTCTTGGATTTTTGAAATTCCACTCACAGAAGCGGTAAAATTATGTTTTATGAAAAATTTATTTTTCTTAACTACCACTTAGTGGTTTCACTATTCATCAAAAAATGAAAGTTTCCAAAAAAATACCAAAAATTAGGCCTAAGATATATTTGATATTATGAACTCAAAAATGATGTCTATTTTACCAAATTCAAAACATATCAGTTGCATTAATTAATTTCAAAATTAATTCCGGTCGTCAAAACAAATATCGTGTTCTTAAAAGATAATAACTATCAAAAGATTGACACTTGTGTATGTCTGGTTTAAATGTGAAATTACATCCAATGAACAACATTGTATTAAATTGTAAAAATATATTCTAAATATACTTTAAAACCACTCAAATTAATAATTTATCACTATTAATTATTTTGATTAAAAAAGTTGGTTTTAATTAAAATTTAGTAATTTTCCCTATTCATCAGAAAATGAAAGTTATCCGAAAAGTACCAAAATTTCACCCTAAGCTAATTTCGATATTCTGGATCCAAAAATGAAGTCCATTTTGAAAAATAAAATTTACAAAATTTCAAAAAGTGGTTATTACTATTCATAACGGCTAGTTTTAATAATATTTTAATAGCATATCGTTGTTTAGTGAAACTCGGTATTGCGTACTACACACGCTATCGAGGAAGGTCGTGATTGCGTGTAATTCAAGGAAAGTCAAAGATGTGTGTTGTGCAAGCTTGTTTTGTTGTAGCGTACAACACAAGACATTAATGAAATTAAAAAGAATATTTTTCATAAAATCTCGTGGTGTTACATTCTACCCCCCTTAAAATGAATTTCGTCCTCGAAATCCGTCGGGGTTATAAATGGTTTACTACTTGAAAGTTTCTTTAATAGAAACCCACATCATAAAAAGTAATCCCAAAACCAATATTTAAAAACAAATGTATGAAATGTAACGGTTACCCAAATAAACTAATCACTATGTTTCCACATAGATGAAAATATGGATATGGAAGAGAAATCTAACCATCATGTTCTGATGGAGAGTGGTAGAGAACATGGCTATGGAAAATCCAGAAATCACAAAGCCATAAATTTTTGACGATCTAAGGTACCATATGATTCATCATATATAAGAGCATTAGGACAACATTTTTGGTTTTCAAGATCATTACCCTAAAGTTGAAGAATTTGAATTAGAATAAATACTTACTTTATTTTGGTACAGTCTCACTGTTGTTCGTGCCTTGAACAATTTCCACTTCATCTCTTAAAGAAATGATGTTGAATTTGTCATTCGTGATGTGTTAGCAGATCATGTGATAGAATGATGGGTCATTCCATCTGTCTCAAACAAAAGGTTAGAAAAGTTATCAAAAAATACAAAGTCCATATATAGTGAGATTATTCATATATGGTTCCTAAAATGGACTTATACTTATTATAGAATACTGCTTAATATAATAAAACTATTTTATACTAAACAGGGACTTCATGTAGGCCAGTGGTAGGCGATAAAGGCCAGTCGCACTTCGGTTGTGGGTTCGATTCCCACAGCCTTGTCGGACGCGATGGGTTGTCGCCCATCCTGCAGGTTGTCCTTTTTCTAAAACTAAATTACTATAACATCCCATAAATAATATCGAAAAAACTTCAATCCTTAAACAATACTAACTTATGTCCAACATAATCCATCCCAATCTTTAGGCTTATCCAAAATACTTCGGTCCAAGCTCATAGTATAAAGAAAATGATTACTTGAAATGTCACATAACAATCACGTGAATGCCATCATTTATCCCCCATGTATCATAAGATATATCTTGTTGGTCAAATTACAAACATGTGAATACCTTAATCATGTATTCTCTTGAAGAATGAATACCCATTGAACCTTAGTGAAAACATGAATGCATTCAAGAGTTAACTCTTTCAACATACCAAAATCCAAAAATTCTATATACTCAAACCATGATATAAACTTCTCCTTATATCAGTCATGAGCTCATGAATACAGTCAAACATTTCATTTTCTCATTTTCCTTTCATTATGCGCATATCATTTTTTCCCAAAAATATCTCAATCACATTCTATGGTTACCGATACCATTGAAATCCACAAAAGACCAATACATAAATATTCCAATATTCCACGATATTATATACAACATTATTTTGGAATCCCATTACATAAATACTTAATAATTCCACCACATTGTTGTCATATTCAACATTTCCAATAGTGATTTCATGTGACTTCCCTTTGTCCTTTGCCTTAAGTGGTTGCTCATGTCGATCATCACTAACCATTGGATTAGGGCATTTATTAGCATAATGCCCCATTTCCTTGCACTTGAAGCATTGATGTGTTGGTGGTGCGTTCTCTGTAGTATTTTCTTTATTCACATCATTAGAAACCTTTTTTCCATTACTTCGACAGTCAGCTGCTCGATGACCTTCTTTTCCACACTTAAAACACTTTCTAGTCCCTTTAAGACAATCTCCACCATGCTTCTTTCCATACTTTGAGCATAAGGAAACATTCATCTTCTTTTCAGCATTATTCTGAGATTTCTCCTTGAACTTCGTCTTTCGTTTCTTATCAAAACTATGAGATGGATAAGTAACACCAACATCCATTTCTACCTTGACAGCACAACACACAATTTATTCATAGCTACTGAAGTCTCTTATAGCTAATTCCCTTCGAAGATTTGGTTTTAAGCCACTGAAGAATCGATCAACTTTACTTTCAGGTTGGATGATAAATCCAGATGCATACCTTTCAAGACTTGTAAAATTCGCTTCGTATATACCAACAGATTCATCATCCTTTTTCTTTAGTTCAAGAAACTCCTTCTCCATCTTTGTTCTAAAAATACGAGGGAAGTACTTATTGAAAAATATGTTCTTGAACTCGTCACATTCCATGGACTCAATTTCATCTCTTGGACTCGTATTCTTGATAAGATTCCACCACTGATTAGCATCACCTTCCAAATGATACACTACTAAGGTGACTTTATCATGTTCATAACATTAAAGAACTGAAAATATCTTTTCAGTAGTACTGATCCATTGTTCAACAACAAGTGGATCAGAAGACCCACTGAAAGAAGGTGGACATTTCCTCATTAAGGACTCAATAGAATATTGTTCCCTTCTCTGCTCATTTGGAAGTCTAGAATGATTCATAGCTTGTGTAAGTATAGAAATAAGATTTTTCACTCCATCTCCCATAACATTTGTTTGTTCACGAGGACAATCATTGCATTGTCCATTACATTGATCAACACGGTTCCTTCGGGTTCCATCCATCATCTAAAACCCAAAAATAATAGTGTGAGAGGCAAAAATCATGCTAGGGAAAACAATATAATAAAGGGGGAGTAATTAAATATCTAACATCTTGGGTTACCGTAATTCTAGTACTATAACTTATACTTATACTTAACCTTAGGGACATCCCTAGACATACCTTAGAAATATCTCTAGGGATGTCACTAAAGTTCTCGCATCCTAGTTTCCAAAGGTTGACTAAACCTTTCCTCTGATACCAACTGTAGAGGCCCGAAGCTTAACGTACATGGACATTACATTACTTTTTCGTAATACTTAGTACATAACAAAAACGCACACACAAGGTCCGTAATAGTTTAGTGTCTTTGGAAACTTGGAACGTAATATTCTAATCATGGTGAATGATCTTCAACATCTCCCATAAAGATCTTCCCCTTTTTTTTCTTACCTAAAACCTTTCTTTATATCCTGGGGAAAAGAAAACATAAAAAGTGTGAGCTCAAATTCTCAGTAAGGGTAAGAATGGATAAAATAAAACATACCATATAAATTTTAACATAAAAACATGAACATAATGTCTAAACATCAAAAGCTTGAGCAATGACATAAAACATGGAAGTATGTATGGAATAGATCATAAAGAAACATTAAGAATCATAAAATAGCATGGGAATAAAACATTTATTTGTGGAAACCATTAATCACATGTTAGGATTTCCATAGTAGCCAAGGCATTGCTGTGAAGACCATCTTAGTGGACAAAGTCCCTTTCTGAATCGAGTTCACTCCTCGTTTCAGTCCTGTATTACTGAACCGGTTTAACTTGCCGTTCCAGCCATGTCTATCTCAGGAGATATAAATCTTTACCCAATGCATTGTAGGGAGATATAGGTCCCACCCATCTCATAATGAAATAATTCTTACTTGTGCCACAAAATAAAAATACATCATTCATAATAACCCAACGAATAAAATGGGTTTCATAAACATCATCCCATCATCACATAATCCATATAAAAGAAATGGAATCATTTCATATTAAGAAAAGTGAAAGCATGTAAATCATAGAGACTTTATACTTGAAACATACACATATGAAATAATGTCATCTTATATGGAAAATGGTTTTGATAAAACACATGAAATGAATTCTTGAGGAAAATATCCTTTTTTCTTCAAAATAAAATTCTCTTCACAAAACATAATGAAATTTTAAAAGAAAAATATTTTGTTGACAATAGTCATGAAATATTTTGGAATAAGATTCATGAAAATAAGGTTTTATAGAACCATAAAAATATGTTCGTGCCGTATAAGTTAAAAGAACATTCCTCTCGTACTTTTGCCGGAAAAGTCAAAAAGTACCTCGTAAAAGAAAGATTACATAAATACCATGTAGTAAAAGTAAAAATGGGTAAAAAGGACTCTAAACATACATGAGAACACTTTTATAAAACATGGACAGGGATGATATAAATAACCCCAGTAAATACTTATGAATAAGCAATTTCGGATAAAAATGAGATTTGAAAAATTATCCCTTACCTTAGGTCCGATATGCTTCGTACGTATCCAAACCTTCGGTATAATGATTTAAATAATGTCATTGACTTATTACAGAATCATATTCATTGTTATTATATCATATATGGTTCACTTATGACTTTATATTACCCGTTCTTTTGTAAATTCCATGTTAAAGAGTGTTTTGGGTAAAATCGTTTTATTTGTCGTCCGTGTTTTGACTTGTAATTATTCATATGATTACTTAGATCATGATTACATAATTCCAGAATATAAAACATGATTTATATATAATATATATTCAGAATATACATATATATAATAGATCGATAAATGGAAATAAATACACCGTTCATGGAGACGGTAGGTCGTACGTACGCATGAACACTGTTTTCGTTTCCTTATTGAGTTGAATGGAATTAAGTAGATGAAATACATATATATACACATAAATATATTATCATTATTCTTTCATATATTTCATGATTACTTATTATATATACTTTATAATCATTCATGAATGGTTAACGTGGAAAATGAATCTCATCACGTCCTGGAGACGGTAGTCCGTACGTACGCACGAGCGATGATATCGTTCTCATGATCGTGGAATTGTATTGGAGTGTATGTATACTATTTCAGAATCAATATCACTTTACAATAATCATATATAGTTATTATTTACACAATTATACTCTTCCAAGTAAGGTGGTGGTGGAAAATAGATTACACCACGGCGTGGAGATGGTATTCTGTACGTACGCACGCTTGGTAATTTTGTTTTCCATAGGATGGATAGATGGTGAAATAGGGTTGTTTAATACTTATAATAACATATCAGTATATTAGTGATATTTATGTTATTACTTCATAATGAAACAACCTAATAATAATAAGTGGAAGAAGAAATAAACTTGAAAGAATCGGTAACGGACATTACCTCTTCTTTGAAGCGACTCTTTGAGTTCTCCTTTTAGGGCACTAAAATTGGTCTTTGAGGAAGACCAGAACCTATAGGATGTTTCTAGGGAAGTGGAGAAGATAATTTGGCAGGGGTTGGCCGATCTTGAATTCTCAAAGTGGTGTGAGGAAGAGAGGGAGGAGGTGCCCTTTTAAAAGGGGGGAGAGGGTCACCTTTGAAAAAACTAAAAATATTATTTTCTTATAAAGTCATATTCGGTTTTAAATAGATCCAAATTGATATATTTATATGATAAGGTGGGTATGGGTCGAAATCCTCTCATAAAATAGAATTTAGACAAGTTTAGGTTCCTATTTTAACCATATCATTTATATTTAACTTTAAGTTAGATAATTTTACTTTTACCGTGTCTTTTTGTGTTCTTACACTATAAGGTTAATAAACTTACGATAACAAGCCAAACAAACCCCAAGTTGTTTATTATTAATATATATAACTTTATCTAAGTCATTTGGCTGAACCTTATATTTTTAAAAATAAAATAAAAATTAATAATATAATATTTGTTTTAAAAACTCTTTTATGTCAATTTTGACACTATTTAGTAATTGATTTTTGTAAAAATCACACAAGAATTATTAGTTCTAAAACAGTTAATTAAATCAATAATAACATGTCATATTAACCTAAAAAATTAGTTTAATTCATAAAAAGTCTCAAATTATATTTATTTCGGTATTTATAACATCAATTATGTCAATATTTTATTAATAAGATAATTACTGCATCAATCTTTGTGTCATCAATAAATTAACTTATTTAAAGTCTAAAAATTACAAATAAAATATCATTATGTAAGAAATATTTTTATATTTCTAATGAATATTTATAGTCGAATTTATATTATGTATAACCCTATATTAAAAATGATATACTTATTAAACTTTGATTTTAACTATTTTAACCCTTCTTTAAATAAATTAATAATAAATGTCATAATCTAATCCAAGTGGGCCTAAATGGTCATATTTTATTCCAAAGGTTGTTTTGGGTCTAATTAAACTTATCCAATAGAATTAGGACTTGTGTTAGGGTAATAATAATATCATTTTTACCCGTAATTACACTATTTACTTTTAACCGTGGTAAAAAAAAGTTAAAAGTTACTATTGACCAAAAATTATTTTCATCTCATTGAATCATATTTTACTTAATGACATCAACCGTGTCTCTCGGAGTTTTGAAATTCCACTCACAGAAGCGGTAAAATTATGTTTTATTAAAAATTCATTTTTCTTAACTACCACTTAGTGGTTTCACTATTCATCAGAAAATGAAAGTTTCCAGAAAAATACCAAAAATTAGGCCTAAGATATATTTGATATTATGAACTCAAAAATGATGTCTATTTTACCAAATTAAAAACATATCAGTTGCATTAATTAATTTAAAAATTAATTCCCATCGTCAAAACAAATAGCGTGTTCTTAAGAGATAATAACTATCGAAAGATTGACACTTGTTTATGTCTGGTTTAAATGTGAAATTACATCCAATGAACAACATTGTATCAAATTGTAAAAATATATTCTAAATATAAATTAAAACCACTCAAATTAATAATTTATCAATATTAATTATTTTGATTAAAAAGGTTGTTTTTAATTAAAATTTAGTAATTTTCACTATTCATCAGAAAATGAAAGTTATCTGAAAAGTACCAAAATTTCACCCTAAGATAATTTCGATATTCCGAATCCAAAAATGAAGTCCATTTTGAAAAATAAAATTTAAAAAATTTTAAAAAGTGGTTATTACTATTCATAACGGCTAGTTTTAATAATATTTTAATAGCATATCGTTGTTTAGTGAAACTCGGTATTGCGTACTACACACGCTATCGAGGAAGGCCGTGATTGTGTGTAATGAAAGGAAAGTCAAGGATGCGTGTTTTGCAAGCTTCTTTTGGTGTAGCATACAACACAAGACATTAATGAAATTAAAAAGAATATTTTTCATAAAATCTCGGGGTGTTGCAGTTATAACATGTATAAGATGTCAAGCTTTTATTCACGGGGAGTATGGGCCCTCACGGATCAAAATTTGGCACTTAGATGTTTGTTTAAATGTTTTTCTAGGTTCGAGAGTTGTTTCTGAGGCTTACTGTCTGGAAAACCTAAGATACAGGTCGTGTAGTTCCTTGGACACATGCCATGTGTTCTTCTGTTCGGGAAGAAATGAAAACATTTTAAGAACACACTGTGTACCCTAAGTACATGCCATGCAATATCTTCCCATGTCATAGATCGTGTGGGTGGGGACACAAGGTAGGGAATGGATTAGGGAAACTTGCCATCTATCAGTGGTGCATGTTGTGTAGTGTTGACCTAGTGTCCGCCCATGTAACTAACAACAGGGACGGAGGAATCCTTAAGACATAAACACCGTGTCAACCTTGAACATGTTGTGTAGTTTGAAACAGGTACCCGTCTGTGTAACGAACAACACGGGTTAGTGTTATCTTTCATAGTACACATCATGTCCTCCTGGAACACACCATGTAGCCGACCGTGTAGCGAGCAACACGGGTTGGTCCAGGGATTCTTAAAACATGCCGTGTATTTTTGAAACATCCAGTGTAATGTTACTTGGGTACACATGTCGTGTCCTGAACAACACGGGCTGGTGAAAGCATGTCGAGTACACGTCGTCTATAATGACCCATACTTTACATACATTGTTAATACTTCGAAATTGAAGCACACTTATTACAACATATGACAAAACCACAAAGGACCGTATAGGTATAGTGTCTTTAGAAACTGGGAAACATAAACAACTGGTTCATAAATCTTCTACAGTGTCTCCCATTTATTTCATCATATCTAGGGTCCCTTTTAGCATATTCTACTTAATATCCATCTTCCTGACCTGGGGAAAAGAAAACATAAAAGGGTGAGCTCAAATGCTCATCAAGGGCAAATAAAGGAAATAAAAATCATATCATATCTTTATGAAAATCAAAACCTGCAAAAGAGATCATAATATCTTAACATGGAATAAATCATAGAAGTGAAAATGAGATCCCCATAATCATAACATAAAACTTGAAACTTTGTGGCATGCACACATAATCATGGAAAATCATTTCTTGTTAGTCATGACTCATTGCCAAGACTATCTTAGTGGACAAAGTCCCTTTCTGAACCGAGTTCACTCCTCGTTTCAGTCTTGTATCACTGAACCGAAATAACCTTCCGTTCCAGCCATGTCTATCTCATGAGATATAAAATCATTACCCAATGCATTGGAGGGAGATATAGGTCCCACCCATCTTATAATGAATCCTTTCTTATGTGTGCCACATAATCATAAAACATACATCATCGCATAACACATGTAACAAAAATGGGATTCTTGAAACATCATGACATCATAAATCAATTCATATAAGATAAAGGAATTCATAAACATAATTCCATCACAACATAGTCAAATCAATGTAAAAATATGGATAGAAACAGAACCCTTTATTATCTTAGATGGAAAATAATTTTGATAAAACACTTGAATTGAATTCTTGAGGAAAATATCCTTTCTTCTTCAAAATCAATTTCTTTTCACAAAACATCATGCAATTTTAAAAGAAAGAGATTTTATTGAAAATAGTTATGAAATATTTTAGAGGAAGCTTCATGAAAATAAGGCTTTATAAAACAGTAGAAATCCGTTCGTGCCGTATAAGTTAAAAAAAACATTCTTCGTACTTTTGTCGGAAAAGTCAAAAAGTACCTCGTACGAAAAACGACAAAAGATTCCTTTCATACGTATTACTAAAAACTCACCAAAGGGTAAAAAATGGATTTAAACAATTTTAGGTGGATGGAAATAATATTACATATTGAGTAAACATGGATGTGGATGATAAAATACACCCCAGTAAATACTTACGAATAAACAATCTCGGATAAAAATGAGATTGTGATATTTCCCTTACCTTAGGTCCGATTTGCTTTGTTCGTGTCCGAAGCTCCTGTATAATGGTTTAAATAATGTTATTGACTTATTCCAGAATCATACATATTGATATGATATCATATATGGTCATATTATTAGCTTCTTGTTAGTAATATTTCATTGTTACTTGTTACTCGGGTCTTTATAACTTTTTGTTCTTATGCGTGTTTTGTTGAATAAATTCTTATTCTTATCTTTAGGTTATAGATAATTCATTTCAAGAATGGTATTAGTGTAGTATATACCATATTCATTCATTCAATTCATTTATATAATCATTATGAAATGAAGATCATATAGAACGAGTCGCATCACATCGTGGAGACGGTATTCCGTACGTACGCACGAGTGATGATATCGTTCCTATGATCGTGGAATTGTATTGGAGTATATATATATATTATTTCAGTATCAATATTACTTAATAATAATCATAAATAGTTACTCATTACACCATTATACCCATCCTTGTAAGGTGATGGTGGAAAATAGATTACACCACGGCGTGGAGACGGTATTCCGTACGTACGCACGCGCGGTGATTTCATTTTTCCGTAGGATGGATAGAAGGTGAATTAGGGTTGTTTAATATTTATAATAACATATCAGTATGTAAGTAATACTGATGTTATTACTTTATCATGAAACAACTAAAGAAGAAGAAGTTGAAGAAGAAAGAAATTGAAAAGATCGGTAATGGATATTACCTCTTCTTTGGAACGCCTCTTTGAATCCTCCACTTAAGGAACTAAGATTGGTCTTTGGAGAAGACCAGGACCTCTAGGATTATTCTAGGGAAGTGGATAGGAGATAATGGCATGGTTTGGCCGAGCTTGAGTGCTCAAATTGGTGTGAGGAGGAGGGGGAGGAGGTGCCCTTTTATAAGGGAGGAGAGGGGCACCTTAGGAATATCTCAAAATATTATTTTATATTAAAGTCAAAATCGGTTTATAATGGTTCCAAAGGGTCTTATTTCGAAGCTAAAGTGGGGATGGGTCGAAATCCTATCATCCAATAGGATTTAGAAAAGTTTAGGGTATTATTTTAACCTTATCAATTAGACTTAACTCTAAGTTAATTAATTTAACTTTTACCGTGTCTTTTTGTTTTCTTTCACTATATGGTTAATACACTTACTATAACATGCCAAACGAACCCCAAATTGTTTATTATTAATATATATATCTTTATATAAGTCATTTGGCCGAACCTTAGATTTTTAGGAATAAAATAACAATTAATAATATAATATTTGATTTAAAAACTATTTTGTGTCAATTTTGACACTATTTGATATATGATTTTTGTGAAAGTCATAACAGAATTATATGTTCGAACCAAGTTGATTAAATCAACATTAATATATCATAGTAACTTATAAAATTAGTGTAATTCATAAAAAGTCTTAAATTACATTTATTTTGGTATTTATATTATCAATTTTGTCAATATTTCATTAATAAGTTAATTACTTCATCATCTTTGTGTCATAAATAAATTAAATTATTTGATGTCTACAAATTACAAATAAAATACCATCATGTAGGAAATATTTTTAGCTTTCTAATGAATATTTAAAATCTAATTTATCTTATGTATAACCCCATATTAAAAATTATTTACTTATTAAACTTTGATTTTAACTATTTTAACCCTTCTTTAAATAAATTAATAATAAATGTCCTAATCTAATCCAAGTGGGCCTAAATGGTCATATTTTATTCCTAAGTTTGTTTTTGGTCGAATTACACTTGTCCAATAGAATTAGGACATGTGTTAGGGTAATATTAATATCATATTTACCCTTAGTTACCCTATTTACTATTAACCGCGGTAAAAATCTTAAAAAGTTACTATTCACCAAAAATTATTTTTATCTCATTGAACCACATTTTACTTACTGATATCAACCGTGTCTATCGGATTTTCGAAATTCCATTCACAGAAGCGGTAAAATTAAGTTTTATGCAAAATTCAGTTTTTAACCTACCACTTAGTGGTTTCACTATTCATCAAAAATTAAAAGTTTTCAGAAAAATACCAAAATTTCACCCTAGGCTAATTTCGATATTCTGAGTCCAAAAATGAAGTCCATTTTGAAAAATAAAATTTATAAAATTTCAAAAAGTGGTTATTACTATTCATAACGGCTAGTTTTAATAGCATATTGTTGTTTAGTGAAACTCTGTATTGCGTACGACGCAAGCTATCGAGGAAGGTCGCGATTACATGTAAAGCAATCCAAGCAAGTTTTGTGTAAAAAAATTCCTTTGATGGTTTATATAACATAAAAGTCTCGGGTGTTACATTCTACCCCCCTTAAAAAGAATTTCGCCCTCGAAATTCGTCACTTTGTAACAAACAAATGAGGATACTTCTCCCTCATCATATCCTCAAGCTCCCATGTAGCTTCTTCAAGTTGGTGGTTCCTCCATAAAACTTTCTCCAAGCGAGTGGTCTTGTTTCATAGGACTTTTTCGCTACGATCCAGAATCTCTATCGGCTGTTCTTCATAAGAAAGATCTTGCTCCAGCGGTACAACTTCTGAGCTGAGTACATGTGAAGGATCTGGTATGTACTTTCTCAGGAGAGATACGTGGAACACATCGTGAACTTGAGAGAGATTCGGTGGAAGCGCCAATCGGTAAGCTACCTTCCCAACACGATCCAGTATTTCAAAAGGACCGATATATCTAGGGCTCAACTTCCCCTTCTTTCCAAATCTCATAACCCTCTTCGAGGGAGATATTCGTAAGAACACTTTATCGCCCACTTCAAACTCTAGGTCTTTTCTTCGGTTGTCGGCATAACTTTTCTGTCGACTCTGAGCTGCTCTTATGTGTTTTTGAATAGATCTAACCTTTTCTGCCATTTCATCAACGAGATCAGGTCCTAATAGCTTTCTTTCCCCAACTTCATCCCAGCAAGTTGGAGTCCTGCATTTCTTTCCATAGAGAGCTTCATAAGGAGCCATCTGAATACTGGAGTGAAAGCTATTATTATAAGAAAATTCCACCAAAGGTAGTTGTTGATCCCAACCTCCTTCGAAATCCATAGAGCAAGCTCTCAACATATCTTCTAGGGTTTGAATTGTTCTCTCAGACTGACCGTCTGTCTGGGGATGATAAGCAGTGCTGAAACTCAACTCTGTATCCAGAGTATGCTGAAGACTTCGCTAGAACTTCGAGGTAAATCTCGGATCTCGATCAGATATAATAGAAAGTGGTACTCCATGCAATCTTACCACTTCCTTTATATATATCCTGGCAATCTGATCTAGAGATAAATCCTCTCTAATAGCAATGAAGTGTGCAGACTTTGTAAGATGATCAACTATGAACCAGATAGCATTATTGCCTTTGTATGTTTTAGGAAGTCCTGTGACAAAGTCCATAGTGATGTTTTCCCATTTCCATTCGGGTATGGGTAATGGTTGAAACATCCCCTTAGACTTCTGTCTCTTAGCTTTAACTTGTTGACAAACCAAGCATCGAGAGACATATTCAGCAATATCTCTTTTCATGCCATCCCACCAGAAGTACTCTTTCAGGTCCCTATACATCTTCGTGCTTCTAGGATGAATAGAGAATGAAGAACTATGAGCCTCATCCAGCAGCTCTTTCTTTAATTCAGGGATGGGAGGAACACAAACCCGATTCTTGAACATTATTATCCCATCACAATCAAGGTTGAATTCAGGAACATTTCTCACCTTCTTTTGTAACTCGACATCTTCTTTCTGTGCCTCTTTAATCTTCACATGTATAGATGGTTGAACATTCATTTGAGAAAGATAAGATTTTTCCCCTTCCATTATAATTCCAAGATCCATCCTTTGTAAATCCATAAATATTGGATCTTTTGTGATCCTCATCATGGATAAACTAGCATGGTCTTGTCGACTTAATGCATCTGCCACCTTGTTTGCTTTCCCAGGGTGGTAATGGATTGAGCAGTCATAATCCTTGATCAGCTCCAACCATCTTCTTTGACGCATATTCAACTCCTTTTGTGTGAAAATATATTTTAAACTTTTATGATCAGTATAAATATCACACCTTTCACCATAAAGGTAATGCCTCCAAATCTTTAATGCAAAGATTACCGCAGCCAACTCCAAATCATGTGTTGGGTAATTTTCCTCATGGATTTTCAACTGTCGTGAGGCATAAGCTATCACCATATCATTTTTCATAAGAACACACCCCAGTCCCTTCATGGATGCATCACTGTAGATCACAAACCTTTCTCCACTACAAGGCAGTGTGAGCACAGGTGCACTGGATAACCTTCTTTTCAACTCCTTGAAATTCTCTTCACATTCCTCTGTCCAGACAAACTTAACTCCCTTCCGAGTCAACTTGGTGATTGGATTAGATAATCGTGAAAAATCTTTTACAAAACGTCGATAATATCCAGCCAAACCAAGAAAACTTCGGATCTCAGTTACTGTTGTTGGTCTTGACCATCTTTCGATAACCTCTGTTTTTTCTGGATCCACAGATATCCCCTCTTTTGAGATTATATGACCCAAAAATGCAACATTTTGAAGCCAAAATTCGCACTTGGTAAATTTGGCATAAAGCTTTTCCTTTCTCAGGGTCCTCAATATAATTCTCAAGTGATCTTCATGCTCTTCCTTGCTCTTTGAATAGACAAGAATATCGTCTATAAAAACTACCACAAATTGATCAAGATATTCTCTAAAGACTCTATTCATTAGATCCATGAAGATAGCAGGGGCATTAGTAAGACCAAATGGCATCACTATAAATTCATAGTGTCCATACCTTGTACGGAAAGCCGTCTTTGGTATATCCTCCCTTTTGACCCTTAATTGATGATACCCTGAACGAAGATCAATCTTGGAAAAGTATTGAGCTCCGCGTAGTTGGTCAAATAAGTCATCAATGCGTGGGAGAGGATATTTGTTCTTGATAGTGATCTTGTTAAGTTCTCGATAATCAATGAAAAGTCTCATTGATCCATCTTTCTTCTTAACAAATAGAACAGGTGCTCCCCATGGTGATGCACTAGGGCGTATCAATCCCTTATCAAGATTATCTTGGAGTTGCTTCTTCAATTCCTGCAACTCAATTGGGGCCATTCTATAAGGTGTCTTTGAAATAGGCAAAGCACCCGGTACGAGTTCTATTGAAAACTCAACTTCACGATTTGGTGGAAGACCCGGCAATTCCTCCGGAAAGACATCATCAAACTCCCGTACAATGGGCATATTCTTAATCGTGAGGTTCTCACCAACCATTTGAGATAAATAACCTTCATTTAGTGGAATCAATACCCATAAGATGGAAGAAATTTCCACTGGAAGGTTATGTTCATCCTTGCATTGGTATACGATCGTAGATTGATCTGGAATATGAAATGTGACTTCCCTTCTTTGGCAATCGATATGAGCTCCATGTAGAGAAAGCCAATCCATGCCAAGAATCACATCAAATTCCACTAAAGGAAGGATCACAAGATTTGCAGGAAGCACTTTCCCACAAACTTCGATCGGAGAAGAATTATAAACTTTTGATGCGATTGATTTTCCATTAGGTGTTGTCACAGCTAACTCAACATCTAATTGTTGAGGTAATACGGTGACACCCTTAGAAAAGTCTTCAGAAATAAAAGAGTGGGTGGATCCAGAATCAAATAAAACATTTTCTACTTTAGAGTGGATGGTAAGTGTACCTTTCACCACATCGTTATCTTACTCCACATCGCTGATAGAAATTGCATGTGACTTTCCTTTGTCTTTAGCCTTAAGAGTTTGTTGACGTCGACCATCATCATCAACCCTTGGATTTGGGCATTGATTGGCATAATGCCCCATCTCCTTGTACTTGAAACATTGAAGTGTAGTAGGTTCATTCTGTGTATCCCTTCCTTTGTTTGCGTCATTAGACATCTTCTTCCCATTATCACGGCATTAAAATGCCCGATGACCTTCTTTTCCACATTTAAAACATTTACTTGTCCCTTTAAGGCAACTCCCTCCATGTTTCTTTCCACACTTTGAGCATAAGGAAAAGCTCATCTTCTTTTCCGTGTTCTCTTTAGATTTTTCTTTGAATTCCATCTTCCTCTTCTTATCAAACCCATGTGACTGATGGGTTACTCCAATCTCCATCTCGACTTTGAGAGCACATCGAACGATTTCCTCGTAGCTATTGAAGTCCCTTATGTCTAACGCCCTTCGAAGACTTGGTTTTAAGCCACTAAAGAATCGATCGATCTTACTCTCAGGTTGGATAATAATACCAGAAGCGTACCTTGCAAGTCTTGTAAAATTTGCTTCATAGGTACCAACATATTCATCATCCCTTTGATTCAGTTCAAGGAACTCTTTCTCCATCTTTGTTCGGAGAATACGAGGGAAGTACTTATTGAAAAATAAGTTCTTGAACTCGTCCCATTCCATAGACTCAATTTCATCCCTTTGCCTCGTATTCTTAACAAGATTCCACCATTGATCCGCATCTCCTTCCAAACGATACACTACTAGGATGACTTTATCATGATCAGAACATTGAAGAACTGAAAATATCTTTTCAGTAGTACTAATCCATTGTTCAGCAACTAATGGATCAGTAGACCCGCTGAAAGAAGGTGGACGCTGCCTCATGAAGGATTCAACAGAATGTTGCTCCCTCATTTGTTCGTTTGGAAATCCTGCATGATTCATAGCTTGATAAAGTTGCGTGAGCATGGCTACAAGATTTTGCATTCCAGCTCCCATATCGTTTGGTTGCTCAGGGGGACAATCATTGCATTGCCCATCGCATTCCGCATTAACACGGTTCCTTCGGGTTCCAGCCATTGACTAAAACCAAGAAGAATAGTGTGAGAAACAGTAATTATAATAGGAAACCACATAATTCAATAAAAAAAAATTTCATGCTTATGGTCTTATCCTAGGTTATTCATGGCCATTTCTAAGATTGTGTTCTATGCTTAGACTTATCCTTAGGGTTCTTACTAAGGTTTTCACATCCTAGTTTCCAAAGGTTGACTATACCTTTCCTCTGATACCAACTATAACGACCCATAATTTACATACATTGTTAATACTTCAAAATTGAAGCACACTTATTACAACATATGACAAAACCACAAAGGACCGTATAGGTATAGTGTCTTTAGAAACTGGGAAACATAAACAATTGGTTCATAAATCTTCTACAGTGTCTCCCATTTATTTCATCATATCTAGGGTCCCTTTTAGCATATTCTACTTAATATCCATCTTCCTGACATGGGGAAAAGAAAACATAAAATGGTGAGCTCAAATGCTCAGCAAGGGCAAATAAAGGAAATAAAAATCATATCATTTCTTTATGAAAATCAAAACCTGCAAAAGAGATCATAATATCTTAACATGGAATAAATCATAGAAGTGAAAATGAGATCCCCATAATCATAACATAAAACTTGAAACTTTGTGGCATGCACACATAATCATGGAAAATCATTTCTTGTTAGTCATGACTCATTGCCAAGACTATCTTAGTGGACAAAGTCCCTTTCTGAACCGAGTTCACTCCTCGTTTCAGTCCTGTATCACTGAACCGAAATAACCTTCCGTTCCAGCCATGTCTATCTCATGAGATATAAAATCATTACCCAATGCATTGGAGGGAGATATAGGTCCCACCCATCTTATAATGAATCCTTTCTTATGTGTGCCACATAATCATAAAACATACATCATCGCATAACACATGTAACAAAAATGGGATTCTTGAAACATCATGACATCATAAATCAATTCATATAAGATAAAGGAATTCATAAACATAATTCCATCACAACATAGTCAAATCAATGTAAAAATATGGATAGAAACAGAACCCTTTATTATCTTAGATGGAAAATAATTTTGATAAAACACTTGAATTGAATTCTTGAGGAAAATATCCTTTCTTCTTCAAAATCAATTTCTTTTCACAAAACATCATGCAATTTTAAAAGAAAGAGATTTTATTGAAAATAGTCATGAAATCTTTTAGAGGAAGCTTCATGAAAATAAGTATTTATAAAACAGTAGAAATCCGTTCGTGCCGTATAAGTTAAAAAAAACATTCTTCGTACTTTTGTCGGAAAAGTCAAAAAGTACCTCGTACGAAAAACGACAAAAGATTCCCTTCATACGTATTACTAAAAACTCACCGAAGGGTAAAAAATGGATTTGAACAATTTTAGGTGGATGGAAATAATATTACATATTGAGTAAACATGGATGTGGATGATAAAATACACCCCAGTAAATACTTACGAATAAACAATCTCGGATAAAAATGAGATTGTGATATTTCCCTTACCTCAGGTCCGATTTGCTTTGTTCGTATCCGAAGCTCCTGTATAATGGTTTAAATAATGTTATTGACTTATTCCAGAATCATACATATTTATATGATATCATATATGGTCATATTATTAGCTTCTTGTTAGTAATATTTCATTGTTACTTGTTACTCGGGTCTTTATAACTTTTTGTTCTTATGCGTGTTTTGTTGAATAAATTCTTATTCTTATCTTTAGGTTATAGATAATTCATTTCCAGAATGGTATTAGTGTAGTATATACCATATTCATTCATTCAATTCATTTATATAATCATTATGAAATGAAGATCATGTAGAACGAGTCGCATCACATCGTGGAGACGGTATTCCGTACGTACGCACGAGTGATGATATCGTTCCTATGATCGTGGAATTGTATTGGAGTATATATATATATTATTTCAGTATCAATATTACTTAATAATAATCATATATAGTTACTCATTACACCATTATACCCATCCTTGTAAGGTGATGGTGGAAAATAGATTACACCACGGCGTGGAGACGGTATTCCGTACGTACGCACGCGCGGTGATTTCATTTTTCCGTAGGATGGATAGAAGGTGAATTAGGGTTGTTTCATATTTATAATAACATATCAGTATGTAAGTAATACTGATGTTATTACTTTATCATGAAACAACTAAAGAAGAAGAAGTTTAAGAAGAAAGAAATTGAAAAGATCGGTAATGGATATTACCTCTTCTTTGGAACGCCTCTTTGAATCCTCCACTTAAGGAACTAAGATTGGTCTTTGGAGAAGACCAGGACCTCTAGGATTATTCTAGGGAAGTGGAGAGGAGAAAATGGCAGGGTTTGGCCGAGCTTGAGTGCTCAAATTGGTGTGAGGAGGAGGGGGATGAGGTGCCCTTTTATAAGGGAGGAGAGGGGCACCTTAGGAATATCTCAAAATATTATTTTATATTAAAGTCAAAATCGGTTTATAATGGTTCCAAAGGGTCTTATTTCGAAGCTAAAGTTGGTATGGGTCGAAATACTATCAAACAATAGGATTTAGACAAGTTTAGGGTATTATTTTAACCTTATCAATTAGATTTAACTCTAAGTTAATTAATTTAACTTTTACCGTGTCTTTTTGTTTTCTTTCACTATATGGTTAATACACTTACTATAACATGCCAAACGAACCCCAAATTGTTTATTATTAATATATATATCCTTATCTAAGTCATTTTCCCGAACCTTAGATTTTTAGGAATAAAATAACAATTAATAATATAATATTTGATTTACAAACTATTTTGTGTCAATTTCGACACTATTTGATATATGATTTTTGTGAAAGTCATAATAGAATTATATGTTCGAACCAAGTTGATTAAATCAACATTAATATATCATAGTAACCTATAAAATAAGTTTAATTCATAAAAAGTCTTAAATTACATTTATTGTGGTATTTATATTATCAATTTTGTCAATATTTCATTAATAAGATAATTACTGCATCATCTTTGTGTCATAAATAAATTAAATTATGTGATGTCTAAAAATTACAAATAAAATACCATCATGTAGGAAATCATTGTAGCTTTCTAATGAATATTTAAAATCGAATTTATCTTATGTATAACCCCATATTAAAAATGATTTACTTATTAAACTTTGATTTTAACTATTTTAACCCTTCTTTAAATAAATTAATAATAAATGTCCTAATCTAATCCAAGTGGGCCTAAATGGTCATATTTTATTCCTAAGTTTGTTTTTGGTCGAATTACACTTGTCCAATAGAATTAGGACATGTGTTAGGGTAATATTAATATCATATTTACCCTTAGTTACCCTATTTACTATTAACCGCGGTAAAAATCGTAAAAAGGTACTATTCACCAAAAATTATTTTTATCTCATTGAACCACATTTTACTTACTGATATCAACAGTTTCAGTCGGATTTTCGGAATTCCATTCACAGAAGCGGTAAAATTAAGTTTTATGCAAAATTCAGTTTTTAACCTACCACTTAGTGGTTTCACTATTCATCAAAAATTGAAAGTTTTCAGAAAAATACCAAAATTTCACCCTAGGATAATTTCGATATTCTGAGTCCAAAAATGAAGTCCATTTTGAAAAATAAAATTTATAAAATTTCAAAAAGTGGTTATTACTATTCATAACGGCTAGTTTTAATATCATATTGTTGTTTAGTGAAACTCGGTATTGCGTACGACGCAAGCTATCGAGGAAGGTCGCGATTGCGTGTAAAGCAAGCCAAGCAAGTGTTGTGTAAAAAAAATTCCTTTGATGGTTTATATAACATAAAAGTCTCGGGTGTTACATCGTCTGCCCGTGGGTGACGCTGTGTAGTCTCGTTTGAGAGAGCTGTGTGGCTTAGCTGTGTAGAAGGACTCGGGTAGGTAAAGAGGATTTACGTACACGCCGTCTAGTTAAGAGACACGTCGTGTGTTTGGGGTGTTAAACAACCAGTCTTAGCTGGAGTACATGCCCATGTGAATGACTTGTCAGAACACGTCGTGTAGTCAAGTTTCTTGAATGTTTTATTTCTCCTGCTCCCTTCTTGGCCTCCTCATTTTCGATCATTGATAATCTTAATCTATGGCGTGTGTTTGACCTTGTAGAGTCATGCCACCGAGATGACCACTAGTTGTTATCCAGGAGAGAGGCGACGATTATACTCCTTAGATAGTGGGACATGGGCTACCAATGGATCCTCCAACAGAGCCAGATGGGGCTCCAGCCATTATACCAGACAATGGTGTGGAGGTGCAGTTCCATGAAGGCTTCAAGAGGTTTATGCAGACCTTCTAGGGAGCACCACAGGCCGCCAAATCTATGGCAGAGATGACTTGTATCTTCCAATAGCAGCAGCCACCTATCTTTTTAGGGGATAGAGGACTACATGCTGCAGAGTCTTGGCAGGGTTCGATGCAGATGATATTCGAGCATCCAGAGATGCCTCATGGGAGGTGGGTCAATATCTCTACATAAATGTTGTGTGATTCCGCCATGATATGGTGGGATGTTACCACCCAATCTGAGCATCAACGAGACATAGCATGGGAAGATTTTTAGGCATCATTCTATGGATTCTTCTTTCCAGAGACGCTGTGGGCAGATCTAACTTGATAGTTCATTAATCTGAAGTCAGGTTCCATGTGAATGAGGGATTATTCTTCTGGCTTCACAGAGTTGCGGTGTTTTTCACCCATTCTGGTGGGTGATGAGGCGTTGAGGGCTAAAAGCATTGAGTATGGTTTTCGATATGACATCCGAGCACTAGTTAATGTTTTAAATTTGCCTACTGTGCACGCTATTGTGATCCCGGCACTGATTACAGAGCGGAACCTGCATGAAGCTGGTGGTGTGGACCAGGGGTGTTTGACACTAGTTTCTGGTACTATTTCTACCTAAAAGATGAAGATGCAGATGTACTTCTCTCATGGTGGTAATAATAGCCAGAAGAATCCTTCAAGTGTACTGATCATTTGCTACCAGTGTGGTAGATAGGGGAACAAGTGACCTCAGTGTCCCCGAGACCTAGTGGAGTGCCCAGCTTGCGGCAAGATGGTTCATCTCCAACGTTTTTGCAGGTCATTTTTTCCAGTGGATAGTGAGAGGGGTTCTGTACAGACTCCACATGTGGGAGTAGGACTAGCAGCTTCTCACCAATCGGGCAATTTGAAAACATCAGGCCATGAAAGCAGAGATGGTGGTCATTGCCATGGTAGCCAGACACAAGGATCTCAGAGACAGTAGGGTGGGACAGCTTAGGGTAGCAAGGCTGTGTCGCAGGGCCACAACACTGGGTAGGCATATGCTGTGAAACAGACCTAACAAGAGTAGGATCCTAGACCTTCCACTGTCAGAGGTGCTATTCTAGTTGCTTATTTTTTATCTTCTATACTTTTTGATATGGGTTCTAAACATTATTTTATATCTGTTCCCATTGTGGAGAACCTTGGGATATGTGTTTCCTCTTCTTCTTCTTCTGTGATGACGCTAGACACTCTGTTGGGGACTAGTATGGTGGGTGTGCGTTAGTTCAAGGAGTTCCCCATAGAAGTTGGTGGTTGTCACTTTCTATGGGACCTCTATGTCCTAGATATGACGAGATATGATGTCATTATCGAGATGGACAGGTTGGTACCCTTTTGAGCCTTTGTGGATTGCTATTGTCACAGAGTGAGTTTCACATCACGAGAGGGCGGAGAGTTTCTATACAAGGGAGAATAGGATGTCTAGGCGATCCAAGCTGGACCCGAGCATCATTGGTGAGGTGGAGTGACAACCCAAATTGCGAGTATATATCAGGATGATCAGGGGACTTGTCAAAATGATTTCCCTCCAATAGTTGGTCATTTCAGGGATGTATTTCTGGATGACTTTTTAGGTCCTCTTCTGGAGATATAGGTGGATTTCTCTTTTTCAATTGTGCCAGGAGCGGCACCAGTGTCCATTCCTCCTTATAGGATGGATACATCTGAGTTACACGAGCTCAAGAGGCAGTTAGAGGAGTTACAGGAAAAGAGTTCAATCTGACCCAGTACTTCTCCTTGGGGATTTCTTGTCCTGTTTACTAAGAAGGAGGATGATACCCTCAGACTTTTTCTGGAATATAGGAAGTTGAACCAACTGATGGTCAAGAATCGATATCCCTTGAAAAGGAACAGTTATCTTTTTGATCAAATTCGGGGAGCACGAGTGTTCTAAAAGATTGACTTGAGATCCATATATCATCAGTTATGCTTTAGACCATCCGACATATCGCTTACAGCTTTTCAGAGAAGATATGGTCTATACGAGTACTTGGTTATGTCGTTCGGACTCATGAACATGCCATCATTTCTTATATCTCTAAGTAATTGTGTGCTCCATCCTTATATGGATTCTTTTTTGGTAGTATTCATGGATTAGATCTTGGTTTACTCTCACACTCGACACACCCAGGCCACCCATCTTGAGATCTTATTGAGTACACCAAGAGAGCATCAGTTATATGATATGCTCTCAAAGTGCCACTTTTGGGTAGACCAGATTCACTTCCTTAGTCATATCATCTCAAAGGCTGGAGTTGCAGTGGACCCAGAGAATGTGAGAGAAATCGTTTCCTGGGAGAAACCTAAGAACGTGTTTGAGATACAGAGTTTCTTGGGGCTTCCTGGTTACTACAGGAACTTTATACAGGACTTCTCTAACTTAGCAGTGTCGTTGACGGGTTTGACAAAGAAGCGTGTGACGTTCGTTTTTTCAGAAGCTTGTGAGATAGCCTTCAAAGAGCTGAAGGGAAGGTTGACATCAGCATCAATCTTGATACATCCAGAGCAAGGGAGGAGATATACAGTTTACTTTGATTCATCTAGTATTGGGTCGGGGGGAGAGTTGATGCAGGGCGATCGATTTGTTGCGTATGGGTCTTAGTAGTTGAGGACACATGAGAGGAATTATGCGACGCATGATCTTGAGTTGGCTGCAGTTGTTCATGTGTTTCTCTGTTGGAGATATTATCTCTTGGAAGAGCTTTTTTTGGTTTTCTCTGACCACAAAAGTCTCTAGTAAATCATTAATCCATGTGACTTGAATTTGAGACAGCGAAGGTGGGTTGAATACCATTGGTCCCTGGATTTTGAGCTTACCTATACACATGGTAAATGTAATGTCACGACCCGTCCTCGGGGCCTGTGTCGTGACTACCCCAAGCCCACCTTCCATAGGCCAGGGGCTGGCGACTAGCACCAAAGCATAATTCCAGGTAAAAAGGGAAGGCATTGCCTTTGTAAAGTAAACAAACACCATAGAGTAAGCAAGCAGTAGAAGTAAACACTATGTAGAAACTGAGTACAACAGTAAGTGTGGAAAAGTAATTGGGCCAGTATACAAAACCAAACTGAAAGTAAAGTACAACTCGAAAGGGAAAATAGCAACTGAAAAGTAAATCCGCAGCCTCGATCCGTCCACTAGAAGTCCCACCTGAAGGGTGAGTATAGATAGCCGCCATAGCTCCTCGGTTCCATCCATCCACTCCGAGTACGTCTCGCCCAGTGGTCTACCTCCAGGTAGAGTCCTGCTCCGCAAACCTCAACCACGATCAGCATTGTCCGTCGTCTGCAACCAACATAATGTAGTGCGGGAATAGCCTGTGCAGGGGTGAGTATAATCTACTCAGTAGGGACCCCGAGACCCCCTAAGGTCTCGAAGAATCCACTAAGGATAATCCACAAAGAAAAGATACAATCACGAAGTAACATCCGACACTACTTAGGTATATGCCCATACATATACCTAATTCATCAATTCTCATTCGGCTCCAACATCTTAGCCCAATTACAACCCAGTACACACAGGAAAGAAAAATGTAATCCACACAGGATGGCACAATACAATCCACAAAGGAAGAGAAATAGGATTCAGCTCACACAGGTATACTTCTTCGTATGACAATAGAGATGATCAGATATTGCAACTGATTCATCTAAGCCGTCGGAATGATCGATAGGTACTAACCCCCGCAATGACCCACAAAGGATCTGACCCACAAAGTCTTGATAGGTAACTAACCCCCACAAATACCCACACAGGATCGGACCCACACAGGATTTGTAGGAGCTGGCTCACATAGAACTGCTGAGCGCTGACCCACATAGGATCGGTCCCACACAAGATCGATAGCACTGATCCACGTAGGATCGTTGAGTGTTGTAGTCTTCACCATCGAATCCACTGAGGATCTCTGTACAGTTGTCGTCGTAGTCACAGTCGCAATGCAACCAGCTCTTGGGTTCCCGCACACAGCAAGCTCGTTCAGGAGGGTCCGCTCCACGAGACGAGAGGATGATACATCAACTGACACAAATTCCGGAGATGATGTATCTAAATGTTCCGTATCTTCAATAGGAACTCATCGTCGCAGACAGCGCGACAATCGGATGCCTGGTCTGAGAGTTATTGGCTTTTTCGTTCCAGGGGCCCGTTTGGTTTTTAAGGCAAAACCAACCCGACTGTACTCCACCTGCGTCCAATCCTCGGGTGGAGTAAGCCAAAAGATCCGTCTCACTTAGAGGTATCCAAAAAAGTCCAAGCCACGTCAATCAGACGTCCGGAGATCATGTTATGAGCGTTTCCGCTCTGAGGGCCCGGTTGGTTTCGTGTATGAACCAACTCGGTCGAACCCAAAGTATTTTGAAACCATGAGTGAGATATACCGAAACGACCATCTCAATCCAAGGATCACATCACAAATGACGGTGCATCAATCGGAGGCTCGTAGCACAAGTTATGGGCATCCGACAGGAAAGGATTCGGTATTAAGGGGTTCGGGCCCGGTCCGACCCGGCCCGATACCCCCAGGGTCGACCCGAATCGGGGTCCGGGTCCGGCCCTCTTGGGCGCGGCCCGACCCGGCTAGGTGCTCGTCCAAACGGCCGAGCTGTTGAGCGTGGTGGGGGGGGGGGCATGCCCCCTGGTTTTGTAACCGCGTCCCCCAATTATGGGGGGGGCGTTGAGATGGTCGTCGGGGGTTCATAACCCCCGACCTTCCTTTGTCCGATCGGCCCGCTTGGACGGCCGGTTTCTGCCACCACGGACTGGCGACGGCCGGTCCCCCCTGCTCCAACGCCGGCGGCCTGGAATCGGCCGCCGGTCACTCTGCTCCGCCGTGGATCGGAACCGTCCGCAACCTTGGTTTGTTTGGCACGGCGCGACGGCGCTGCGCCCCTCCGCCGCAGCCCCGCTCTGGCCGCGGTGTCTTCGGGTTTCTCCGACGCGGTGCGACGGTGTTGCGTCTTTGTTCGATTTCATGGCGTGCTGCGACGGCGCCTCACATTTCTTGCCACACGATCCCGCGCGGTGCGACGGCACCACACCATTCCATTCCAAACCACATTAGAAACCAACATGGATAATGGAGGAGGGTCGAACGTGTTTGTGCGGTCTGGCCCCCTCTCGTTTATCGATAGCAATTGGTCATATTCCACGAAGAACGTCAAAGTAGTAATCACGAACAAAAATAATTAAATAAACCCCTACCTTGAGTGTATCTTGAACGGAGGTTCGTCAAACAAGGATTTATCGCGGAATATCCGTCGCGGGAAGAGGCATCATGGAAGGAGATGTCACGGAAGGAGACGTCGACCTCTGAGGAATCTGGCGTTCTTCACGTTCTTCGTGTTCTTCGAAGAAGAGGATGAAGAAACTCAAGACTCCCTTAGCTTTTTCTCCCAAAGCTCTCAAGGAAACAATACTCCAACCAAAAATAAAATAAGACACTTACTTATTTTATTAACACAACATAAGTTTGAAATTCAAAGGTTTGAATTGAACCACAAAATTAAATTACACAAGTTGTCATAATTTATGAAGGGTTATGGAAGGTTAGGTAAGGTGAAGGGGTAGGGTTTGTGTGGGACCCACCACCTTCATAACCTACAAATGGAATTTGGGTGGTTTTCCCCAACTTCCACCCAAATCTTAATCCACTTAAAGTAAAAAATAAAAATTGTTGCATAATTTTTATTTTACCTTCCACATAAATTAACAACTTCTCTCATGTAAAAGAAACTCCGGAAATGGCGTTCCTAAGCAATTAACGGCGCTACGGTTCCATCGGAGCCCTCAGAATTCGATTCTGAGCCCCGGTTCAAAAGTTATAATTTCCCGCTCGTTCGTTCACTGAACGTACCCGAGCTAAACTTCAGATAGGAATTTCGGGCACACTGGGCCTCAGAATCAAGTAACGTCAGAAATTGCGTTCTTGTACAATCCCAAGGAAAATTAAGAAAAACATTTCCATGAATTTTACGGGTCTTTACATTACTCCCACCTCAGGGCTTTACTTCCCTGTAAAGATACATCATAAGATAAGAAAACAAATGTGGCTACTGAGCATGCATCTGGGCCTCCCGCTCCCAAGTGCTCTCCTGGAGATTCCCGTGCTGCCATCTGATACACACTAGAGGAATCGACCATCCACGTAGGACCCGCTCCTGTCGATCCTCGATATCCACTGGGACCTCCGTAAAAGTCACCCCATCATCAACTTATAGCTCCCCATGGTCAATGATATGCGTTGGGTCGTGCACGTATCTCCTCAGCTGAGATACCTAGAAGACGTCGTGCACCCGATGAAACTGAGGTGGTAGAGCCAGGCGATAAGCTACCTCACCAATCCTGCTGAGGACCTGGAACAGTCCGATGAACCATGGAGACAACTTGTCGCCTCGGCCAAATCTCTGTAATCCACTTCGAGGTGAGACACGCAAGAAGATGTGGTTGTCATCCTCGAACTCTTGTGGCCTCCACCTCCTTTCAGCATAAGACTTCTGCCGGCTCTGAGCTGTCCTCATCCACTCCTGGATGACCTGGACCTTCTCTGTCATGGCCTGAACCATCTCCAGTCCCACAAGTGATAACTCCCCAGGGTCTGTCCAGGACAAAGGAGATCTGCAAGGTCAGTCGTATAATGCCTCGTATGGTGCCATCCCGATGGTGGAGTGGTAGCTGTTGTTGTACGCGAACTCCACCAAGGGTAGGTGGTCCTCCCAACTGCGACCAAAGTCGAGGACACATGCGCGGAGCATGTCCTCGAGAGTCTGAATGGTCCTCTCCGTCTGACCATCCGTCTGAGGGTGAAAGGCAGTGCTTAAACGTAGCTGCGTCCCGAATGCCTCCTGCAACCCTTTCCAATGCCGGGAAGTAAAGAGAGCATCTCGATCGGAGATGATAGATGATGGCACACTGTGAAGCCGTAAAATCTTCTGAATGTAGAGACACCCCAAGCTCTCCACTGAGCCCTACTCTCTGATTTGTAAGAAGTGTTCCGACTTGGTGAGTCGGTCGACAATCACCCAATGGAGTCGTGACCTCTGGAAGTGCGTGGATGTCCAGTCACGAAGTCCATAGATATTCTGTCCCACTTCCACTCCGGGACCTCCAAAGGTTGTACCAAGCCTGTTGGTACCTGGTTCTCTGCCTTCACCTACTGGCAGGTGAGGCATCGAGAAACGAACTCCGCCACAGCCTTCTTCATGCCCGGCCACCAGTATTGTCGTCTGAGATCCTGGTACATCTTCGCCACTCCAGGATATACTGCCAAAGGAGAAGTGTGAAACTCTCTCAGAACCTTCCCCCATAAAGCAACTGGTACCAAGGTATGTCCTCTGAAAAAGACGTCTTGCTCTGCTCCAAAGGAGAAACCATCAAGTGCCTGTCTTGAGGATATCTATGCACGTTGCGTCTCACAGTCAGCATCCCCATGTTGTGCCTCTTTGACCCACTACAGTAGTGGAGGGGTTACTGTGAGAGACTGAAGGAAGGATGCTCCATCTCTATCCACAAAGGATATCTGCAAAGAGGCTAGGTGCTCTGTCGCCTCCTCAAGTAGCTGAATGCTCGTCCTCCTGCTGAGAGCATCGGCTACCACGTTCCCCTTCCCAGGAGTATAGACTATCTCAAAGTCATAGTCCTGGAGGAACACGAGCCATCACCACAATCTCAGATTCAGGTCCTTCTGAGAGAAGATGTATCTGAGACTCTTATGGTTAGAAAAGACTGTAAAGTGCTCACCCATCAGGTAGTGTCACCATGTCTTCAGAGCGAAGACCACTGCTGCTAAGTCCAGGTCATGGGTAGCGTAGTTCTACTCATGTGGCCTCAACTGATGTGATCCATAGGCGATCACGGCCCACTCCTGCATCAGGACACATCCGAGTCCGGTCCCTGATGCAACGCAGTAGACTATGTACCCTACTACCTCCTCAAGCAACCTCAAGATAGGTGCGCTGGTCAATCTCTATCTTAGCTCCGGAAGCTCTGCTGACATCTGTCTGACCACAAAAGGGTTTCCCCTTCTTCTTCAAAGCTGAGAGTAGTGCCGCAAATCTGGAGAAGTCTGGAACAAATCTCTGGTAGTATCCAGCTAGTCCCAAGAAACTCTGCGCCGTCGTCACGCTCTTGGGTGGCTCCCTAGCTAGCACTGCCTCGATCTTCATAGGATCCACTGCAACTCCCACCTCAGAGATGACGTGTCCCATGAAGTGGACTTCACGTATCCAGAACTGGCACTTAGAGAGCTTACCATAAAGTTGGTGCTCTCGGAGTGTGTCTAGTACAACCCGCAAGTGGTTGGCGTGCTCCTCCTCAGTGTTCGAGTAAATAAAAATGTCGTCGATGAAGACCACGACAAATCAATCGAGGTATGTCTAAAATATCATGTTCATGAGGGCCATAAACACTGCTGGAGCATTGGTTAGACCGAATGGCATAACCAAGAACTCATAGTGGCCATACCGACACCTGAAGGCCGTCTTCTGCATGTCCTTGTCCCGAACTCTGAGCTGATGATAGCCTGACCTGAGGTCTATCTTTGAGAACCACCGTGATCCCTTGAGCTGATCAAAGAGGTAATCAATCCTCGGTAGTGGATACTTGTTCCTCACTTTCACCTGGTTCAGGCGACGATAGTCGACACAAAGTTGCAAGCTCCCATCCACCTTCTTGGTGAAAAAAATCGAGGAAGCCCTGGGTGAAACACTAGGTCGGATGAATCCCTTGATCTGCAAGTCCTCCAACTGTACTCGTAGCTCTCGAAGCTCATCGGCGGTCATCTGATACGCTGGAGTCGATATCAGAGTTTTCCCGGGGTATAGGTCAATATAAAAGTCTACCTCTCTGCGAGGAGGTAGTCCTAGAACGTCGTCGGGAAAGACGTCTGCATACTGATCCACCACTGCTGGAAAACCAGGACTCTGCACGTCAACTGCTCCAAGGATGAGACTAGCCAACTGATGATTGATGGGAATTCCTCTCCTCTGCGAGAGTCCATCCTGTGATGCAAAGGCTCCCTTCTCGCCGGTGAAGGTGAGCCTGCTCCCGTTGGTGCATACACATTGCCCATTGCGCCTAATACAGTCAATCTGAGCATGGACTGTAGATAACCAATCCATGCCCAAGATGACATTGTAAGGAATCGACGCTGCTACAAGAAGATCCCAGCCAAAGCTCTTGCCTCCTAGAGTAAGCTCACAATGCCGGCACCAGTTCGTAATCGTCGAGTCTGCTCCCGTAGGAGTCTCTAGCAGTAATGATCGAGCCAACGGCTCTGTCGGAATCTCCGTGATCCGAACAAGGGCAGCGGCTATGAATGAATGACTCTAGCATGTGTCTATAAGTACTGCAACAAGGGTGGAATAGAAACAGATAGTACCTTGAATCATCTCGGGCACGCCGTGGTCGTAGGCCCCCGCTGCCTGGAGTTGTGCCTGTCTCTGCCCGCCAGCTCCAGGTGGTTGGGGTGGACCTCCTGGTGGTGGTGTTGGTAGAGCCTCAAAGTGTCGCCCACCACCTGCTGCTCGGCCAGCTCCTCTGCCTCATCCACCTGCTCCCTACGGACCACCACGGTCGACCATCTGTCTCTGCCTGGGTGGTCCCTCAACTATCTACTGCTCCTCTGCACAGCGGTTCGGGCAGTCACAAGCCATGTGGCCCTGCCCTCCGCATGCGTAGCACTGTCTCCATCTCGAAAGACTGGCTCCGCGCGGAGTGCCCCGCACTACTGAGCCCGTTTCTTGAGGACGTCTGCCCGAGGGTCTGGTCTTCCGAGACCTATGAGTCATCCGTCGACTACCTGATAAAAAAACTCTGCTACATGCCGCCCTGCAGTGGGTATCAGGGCAGATGAAGGCTCAGCAAGAAATCTCTCGATCAAAAGGGCTCGCGCCAGTACTCCTGCCTGGGTCAGAATGTTGAGGGAGATCAGCGATGCCCTAATCTCATGCCTCAATCCCTTCTCAAAGGTCCAGGCCCGGATGAATGGGTCCCGTACCATGTCTGTCGAGTAGCGCGAGAGATCAGTAAATCCTGCTGAGTACTGGGTGACTATCAAGCTGCCCTTCCACAGCTGAAGAAGATCCTGGATGTGCACCGCACGGAGGGTGGCTGGGACGAACTCTGAAAGGAAGAGGCTCTCAAAGTCTGTCCAGAGGAGAGATGCCTCATCGTGCACCTGGAGCATCAAGCTCCACCATCTGCCTGCTGCCGTGTGCAGTAGGCTCGCTGCGAGAAACACCATGGGGTCTGCTGGTGTCCTCACTAACCCGAAAACCCGAACGACTGCCTCCAGACAGTCCTCGGCTTCCTGGGGGTCCATCTCCCCTCGGAACCTCGGTGGTCACTGGCGCTGAAACTCGTGCTGTGCACTAAGGCGACGTGCATAGTTAGTGGATGGGGCTAGTAGTATGGGTGTCTCGGCGGGTAGAGATACCGACGGTGCCTCTACTGTCAAAGGGCCCTGCACCGATGCCTCGTCGCTCGGTGGGCTGTCGTCACGCACAACTCTCGGAACCCTAGCTGGCTGCCGTCATGGGGCCATCCTGAAAAGAAACAGGTGTTCCACAGTCAAAACAGTATACCTGGTGAGATGACACAAGTAATCACATAGAAAACTTGAAACACACATGCAATCAATGTTTTCGTGTATTAAGTCGGAAATCAGAAGTCAGGGTCCTGGTGTACGGATACGTCGGCCGCCGCACCAACACTGGACTCCCTGGACTGATAACCACACTCAATATGTGTAACACTATTCCTTCACAGAGAAAAAAGATCATAGTCCAGAGTTCTGCGGTAGAACAGAACTCCTCTGATACCAATTTGTCACGACCCGTCCTCGGGGCCCGTGTCGTGACTACCCCAAGCCCACCTTCCATAGACCAGGGGCTGGTGATTAGCACCAAGGCGTAATTCCTGGTAAAAAGGGAAGACATTGCCTTTGTAAAGTAAACAAACACCACAGAGTAAGCAAGCAGAAGAAGTAAACACTAAGTAGAAACCGAGTACAACAGTAAGCGCGGAAAAGTAAGTGGGCCAGTATACAAACCCAAACTGAAAGTATAGTACAACTCGAAAGGGTAAACAGCAACTGAAAAGTAAAGTTGCAGCCTCGATCCGTCCACTGGAATTCCCACCTCAAGGGTGATTAGAGATAGCCGCCACAGCTCCTCGGGTCCAGCCGTCCACTCTGATTACGTCCCGCCCAATTGTATACCTCCAGGTGCAGTCCTTCTCCGCAAACCTCAACCACAATCAGCACTGTCTATCGTCTGCAACCAACAAAACGTAGTGTGGGCATAGCCCGTGCAGGGGTGAGTATAAGAAACTGAGTAGGGACCACGAGACCCCTGAAGGTCTCCCATAATCCACGAAGGATAATACACAAAGGAAAGATACAATCACGATGTAACATCTGACACTGCTTAAGTATATGCCCATACATATACCTAAGTCTTCAATTCTCATTCGGCTCCAACATCCGAGCCCAAGTACAACCGAGTCCACACAGGAAAGAAAAATGTAATCCACACAGGATGGCACAACACAATCCACAAAGGAAGAAAAACAGGATTCATCTCACACATGTATACTTCTTCGTATGACGATAGAGATGATCAGATATTGCCACTGATTCATCTAAGCCATTGGACCCACAAAGGATTGATAGGTACTAACCCACGCAATGGCCACAAAGGATCTGACCCACAAAGGATTGATAGGTAACTAACCCCCGCAAAGACCCACACAGGATCAGACCCACACAGGATATGTAGGCGCTGGCTCACATTGAACCACTGAGCGCTGACCCACACAGGATCGAACCCACACAGGATTGGTAGCACTGATCCACGTAGGATCGCTGAGTGTTGTATTCGTCGTTGTCGAATCTACTGAGGATCTCTGTACAGTCGTCGTCGTCGTCACAGTCGCAACGCAGCCAGATCTAGGGTTCCCGCACACAACAAGCTCGTTCAGGAGGGTCCGCTCCACGAGCCGAGAGGCTGATACATCAACTGACACAATGTCTGGAGTTGATGTATCCAAATGTTATGTATCGTCAACAAGAACTCAGTGTCACAGACGACACGTCAATCGGACGCCCGGTCTGAGAGTTATTGGCTTTTTCCTACCAGGGGCCCGGTTGGTTTTTAAGGCAAAACCAACCCGACTGTACTCCACCTGCATCCAAACCTCAGGCGGAGTAAGCCAAAAGATCTGTCTCACTTAGAGGTATCCAACAAAGTCGACGACATGTCAATCGGACGTCCGGAACTCAAGTTATGAGTGTTTCCGCTCCGAGGGCCCGGTTGGTTTCGTGTACGAACCAACTCGGCTGAAACCAAAGTATTCCGAAACCATGAGTGTGATATACTGAAACAACCGTCTTTATCCAAGGATCGCATCGCAACTGATGGTGTGTCGATCGAAAAAGATTCGGTATTAAGGGGTTTGGGCCCGGTCCGACCCGGACCGATACCCCCAGGGTCGACCCGAACCGGGGTCCTGGTCCGGCCCGCATGGGCGCGGCCCGGCCCGACCGGCGCGGCCCAGCCCAGCCTGGGCGTGTCCCGGCCCGGCCTGGGCGCGGCGCGTTAGCCTGGCACGCGGCCAAACGGCCGAGCCGTTGAGCGGGGGGGGGGGGGGGGGTACCTACCCCCTGGTTTTGTAACCGCAGCCCCCAATTATGGGGGGTCGTTGAGCTGGCCGTCGGGGGTTCGTAACCCCCAGCCTTCCTTTTTCCGTCCGGCCCGCTTGGCCGGCTGGTTTCTGCCACCTCGGACCGACGATGGCCGGCCCCCCTGCTCCGACGCCGGCGGCCCGGAACCGGCCACCGGTCACTCTACTCCGCCGTGGCCTGGAACCGTTCACGGCCCTGCACCGGCCGTGGTTTCTTCGGGTTTCTCCGTCGCGGCGCGACGGCGCCGCATCCTTGATTGATTTCATGGCGTGGCGCAACGGCGCCTTGCATTTCTTACCGCACGATCTCGCATGGTTCGATGGCACCACGCCATTCCGTTCCAAACAACATTAGAAACCAACATGGATAATGGAGGAGGGTTGGCCATGTTTGTTCGGTTCGGCCCCCTCTCGTTAATCAATAGAAATTGGTCATATTCCACGAAGAACGTCAAAGTAGTAATCACAAACAAAAATAATTAAATAAACCCCTACCTTGAGCATAGCTTGAATGGAGGTTCATCGAACGAGGATTATTCACGGAATATCCGTTGGGGAAGAGGCATCGCGGAAGGAGACATCGCGGAAGGAGACGTCGACCTCCGAGGAATCCTGTGTTCTTCGCGTTTTTCGCATTCTTCGTGTTCTTCGACGAAGAGGATGAAGAAACTCAAGACTCCCTTATCTTTTTCTCCCAAAGCTCTCAAGGCAACAAGACTCCAAAAAAATAATAATAATACACTTACTTATTTTATGAACACAGCATAAGTTTTGAAATTCAAAGGTTTGAATTGAACCACAAAATTAAATTACAAAAGTTGTCATAATTTATGAAGGGTTATGGAAGGTTAGGGAAGGTGAAGGGGTAGGGTTCGTGTGGGCCCCACCACCTTCATAACCTACAAATGGAAGTTGGGTGGTTTTCCCCAACTTCCACCCAAAGCTTAATCCACTTAAAGTAAAAATAAAAATTGTTGCATAATTTTTATTTTACCTTCCACATAAATTAACAACTTCTCTCATGTAAACGCAACTCCGGAAATGTAGTTCCTAAGCAATTACCGGCGCTACGGTTCCATCGGTGCCCTCATAATTCGATTCCGAGCACTGGTTCAAAAGTTATAATTTTCCACTCATTCGTTCACTGAACGTACCCGAGCTAAACTTCAGATAGGAATTCCGGGCACACCGGGCCTCGGAATCAAGTGTCGTCAGAAACTGCGTTCTTGTAAAATACCAAAGAAAATTAAGAAAAAATTTTCCTTGAATTTTATAGGTCTTTACATGTAACACATTTGCTGACGCACTGTGCAGGAAGACTCAGATACAGGCAATTCATGAGGCCAGTGGTGAGTGGCATCTTATGGCTTTCTTCTCTAAGATTAATTTGGAGGTGCAAGATATTAAGGGAAAAACCTATATTTCTTCCTTAGCTGTGAATTATAACCTTATAGATAGAGTGAGGATGAGACATCTATCGGATTCAGAAGACCTAGTTCTACAAGATTCGGTGGCAAGTGAGGACCCTCCTCCTTGTTGGACGATAGGCGAAGATGAGGTACTGTGTATCCATGTATGAGTGTAGGTTCCAAGGAATATACGCGAGGAGTTGATGCTGGAGTTTCATGCTTCAGCTTGGGCAGTGCGTCCCAATGTTACCAAAATGTACCATGACTTGAGACGTCAGTATTGGTAGTCGGGTATGAAGAGAGAGGTATCAGGTTTGGTTACTAGATGTTCCACTTGTAAGCAAGTGAAGGTGGAGCATCAGAGGCCAGCCTAACTGTTACAGCAGTTTCCCATTCCGGAGTGGAAATGGGTTGATGTCGTGGTGGATTTTATGATTGGGTTGCTGAGTTCACCTCGAGGCAATGATGCCTTGTGGGTTATTGTGGACAGCCTCACAATGGTAGATCACGTTTTTCTAATCAAGGAGACCTTCGGTGATGACGAGCTAAGGAATTTTTATATCCGAGAGGTCGTACCTCTTCATGGTTTCCCTCATTCTATTGTTTCAGATAGGGATGCCCTCTTTACATCTCATTTAAGGCAGATTTTTCAAAGGGAGCTAGGTGCACAGGTTCTTCTTAGCACAATGTACCACCCTCAGACCAATGGCTAGTCAGAGCATACGATATAGGTGCATGAGGACATGTTGCGTACATGCTTCATAGACATTGGGGGCTCTTGGGAGAAGCACGTACCCCTGGTCGAGTTTTCCTACAATAACAGTTTTTAGGAAACTATTCAGATGGCACATTACGAGGCTTTATATGGTAGGCCATGTTGATCACCATTGTACTGGTTAGAGGCAGGTTAGGCAGCTTTGCTGGGACCATTTCATGTGAAAGAGACTTCAGAGAAGGTCCAGTTGATTCAAAAGTGGATGGCTACTGCACAGTCTCGTCAAAAATCATATGCTGCTCGCTGCAGATGACCCTTAGAGTTCATGGTCGGGGATCAAGTTTTCTTGTGTGTTTCGCTGGGGTTGGGACACAACCAGATCAGGAGACAGGGTAAACATTCACCGAGGTATGTGGGCTGTTTGAGATTATGGAGAGAGTCAGATGGGTTGCTATCGGTTGCCATTACAACAGAGGTACCAGGCCATGCAAGATGTATTCCATGTATCCCAGCTGCTTCGTTATCACTCTGACCCATCTCACGTTTTTTCAGCCCGAGGAGGTTGAGATTTATATCTAAGAATCCTTTGAGGAGCATTCGATTTGTATCATTGATAGGAGCATTAATGTTATCCCAGGCCGGTTAGTTTTTCTCATACGGGTTCTATGGAAGCATAGTCGAGTGCAGGATGATACCTGGGAGTGGGAGACCGACATACGTGCTCAGTGGCCAGATTTGTTCTAAGCTTTATCTTCACCACCCTTGGGAGGGAAATTCAAGGATGAATGGATTTAATGGGGAAATTTTCTAAGAACCTGTTCTTATTCTTGAGGTATGGGTTTCTTCTTTTCCTTTTTCATTAAGTGTTTTTGAGAAAAGAAGGAAAATGGGGAAAATCCAAACTTTTGTGACTACATGTATGTACTTTTCCACACGCCTTGTAATTTGGACGTGTGGGATGGGTACACATCGCGTGTAGGCCTGTCGACAACGAAGGGTGTAAAAAATGACTACATATCATATATAGGGTATTGACATGTTGTGTATTCTGTTGGAATTTAAACAGTAAGGCGGTGGAGGTAGCCGCCAGCTGAAGGACAGTATACGCCATGTAATCATGAAAAAATGTCCTATACTCATGTCAACGGATGAATAATGCCGCGGTGGAATGGACCCAATAGGGGAACAGTTAAAAAAATGAAAAGTACATGTTATGTACTTGAGAGTACACTCCATGTAGTTTTTTTTCTCTTAAAATGGGGTGTATCCTTCTATGTTCATAGAGGAAGCATAGAACGCCGAAGGAGCTCGGGAGGATGACAATGCCTTAGAGTATTAACTGATCGCGCACCGGGAATCCGTTTCTGCTTCCGTCGATCACGTTGGGACCGAACGGGTATGCCCTCTCCTCTCCATGAACTATTCCTACCAATGTTCCCTTCAAGGGATGATATTTATAATTGTACAAGAATTATTTTATCCCATATCTACGTCATTCTTGAATGATTCCAGCGGCGTCGTTCACATATACCGATCCGAGACAATCGAGGTAGGTGGTCCGGTGCTTAAATTCCAAATGATGTGTGTTTTTGTGTGCAGTTTTTCTACGAACCCAAGATTGGGGTGTCATATGGATGAGGCCTTTATGGAAAAGGAATCAAGAATTTTATAGATAATCTGTTGATAAGTTAAAACGGTTGCTAAGGATCACTGCTTGGATCCAGGACCACCCAGGGGATGTGTTCATCTGTTTAGCCATTTGCCCAGGATACTAGAGGGTATGCCATGATTTAGAATTATTGATTTTTCTTGGGAGAAAATGTATATCATTGTTTGATTACATGTTGGGATCAGCCCAGTTTATTGATTAGCTTTATGGAATGTGTTTGTTTAGCCTAACGGAAAGTGTTTGTTTAGCCTGAGGGAAATGTTTCATATGCCTGAGGGAAGTAGTTTTCTGTTCTTGAGGGTATTATCTCATATTCTTGAGAGAAATATTTTTTATGCCTGAGGGAAATCACCTAAGGGCGTGATTCTGATTAACTTGAGGGTGTGATTCTGATTAGAGTGAGGGCGCGGTTCTCTTAGCCTGAGGGCAAGATTCTGTTTACCAAATGGTAAGGTTTGGCATGTCTGAGGACAATATTATTTCGTATATTCATGTGGTGAATTTCAATGTGGAACCTTCCAAGATGAAGCACAATATTAAAGGTGATATATAATAATTAAATAGCAATGAAACTGGTAGTGATTTTTACCTTTGAGTACTTACTAGTTTACTGCATTTACTTTTTCACACTGCTATTGCCCATTTTCTGTGATAGTTGTGCATAGGCCTTTGGTGGTTTCCTACTAGGATTTATTTCTCACAACATATTTTGGTCATTTCTTCAGCAAAAACAGACTATAATTATATTTGTTTTGATAGGGGAAATGGTCCCTATATAGGTACATGATTGTAGCAGAGGAGTAGGAGGGCATTGGACCGAGCTTTGGCTTGTGATGCTGCTGCGTTTTGTTTACTCTTCTTGGTTTTGTTTGGCTATACCTTGTACATTGAGTTGTATTTTATTTTATTGAGATGTATCCTATTCTTAATGCTATCATAGAATTAGTAACATGATGCATCTTTATATACATATGACTACTGGTTCTCTTTTACTTCATTTGTCCATTTCAGTTCTATATTGTTTACTGCTTCTGCTATTGTATGTTATTTATCTTTTCAGTTGTGCTACACTTTGACAAATGAGGGAATAGTTTCCACACTATCAGAACGAGGCCCTCACTGCTAGTCGGTATCCTTTGTCATTTGGGGAAATGCGCTTGAGGTCATGTGACCAACCGGGTTCGGGGCACCCGTGGTGTCGCACCCGGATCCGGGACGTTACAACATAGACCTTTTTTCCCATTTTCTGCAACTTTGTTTTTTGCTTCATCTAACTTAATTTATATATAAACATGTTCTAGAAAAATAACTAAGAACTATTTCTTTTTAGATTCATCAAGTTTCTTTTTATCTACATTATTTTCCCACTGATCATTCTTAACATGATCATATTTCATCATCATTGGAGTTTCCTTTTCCGATTCCAGCATGATATTTACGAATATTTGATCTTATTTTCTCATCATAGTTTCCCCTTGATTCCTGACTATTTCCAGGTTAAAATATTTTATTCCAATATGAATATGCTCTTTTTCCGAAAATAACTCAACAACAATAATGACCATTGAATCACAATTTTTCATACTAAGAGTAAAAGTGATCAAAATTTTGTTTTTTGTTTCTTCACAAATCATGGAACACATTTCTCATGAGGATTTTTTCTAGATAAATTCATATGATTATTAATGAACGATGTTTTATCTAAAGACTTATTTTGTGAACCTTTCTTTTCCCCATCATTAGAGGTTTCACCCTTAACTTCAATTACCTTGGTGGAGATTTCACTCATCCATCTTATCTCACATTTTTTAGTAAGAAACATTGACTATGTTTATAAAAATATACTTCATTCACATCCAACTTAATTTTAAAAACATCAATGAATTTCATAGATATATATATCATCAAATTTTTTATTTATATTCATCATCAAGGGTAGATTCATTAATTTCTAGATACTCATTTCATTCTATCTTTTATTCATAACCATTCATTTTTATTTCAATTTCTCAATTCTTTAATGGTATTTGTTAAAAATATCTCCTCATCTTATTTAATTATTCTTGATATGAGTATTCTTCTCAATTTCATTCTCCATATCCTTTTTTTGAATATATTTCATTTCTATCATCTAATCATTCACATCATCCATATTATATTATTCACATCAATTTATAACATGATCAAAAAAGATGAGTTGAGGATCAGATTCATCAACAGATGAGGAACCATTCTACTTTCTTCTACATATATAACTAATCTTATTTTTTTCATTTGGATATACATCCTTATGTTTCTTCGACTTTTGATTTTTTGGTTTCCTAGAGTCATATTCAAAATCATATTATCCAACATTATTCTTCGGGAAAGTATGATCAAAATGACCTTTCCCTTCACAATTCCATCATTTGAGAGTTTTACTTTTACAATTTCCCATATTCTTTATCATTGAATAGAGGGAAATAATTATGTTGAAATCTCCATATTTTTCATCAAGTTCTGAATAACATTATTATTCATTAACTTCATCAACATTGTTTTCCTTTTTATCAATTATTTGAAAGCCATTTCTAGAAAAAAAATTCGTTATTTCTCAAAACATCCACTCTTCTAAATTCATAAGAAATTATAAAAAAATGTGGATTATCTAGTGATATCATTTTATTAATTATATATTCAAAATATGAATCCATTGCATCAAACCTATTATGAATAATTATCATTTTTTTAATAATAATTGAGTCTTTCAATCTCTCACCACAATATGTTATGATGTTAATAGTATCATTTACCCTTGTAAAGAATTCACTAACAAAATCTTACTCAGCCATTTTTAGATCTTCATACAATAGCCTCCAGAGATATAACTTTTAGTTTATCACTTTATATTTAAATCATAATGGTTTTGCAATTAATCTAAAATACCATGGGCAGTTTTAACTCCCTATACTCTAAGAAACAAATTTTCAATAAGTGATAATAGTAAATCCTTTTTATATCTCCCATCATTCTGAAGATATTTCTTATCAGTGGTAGTAAGAGGTGTATTATTAATCTGAGGAGGAAAACCTTATTTAGTAAATTATAATTCATTATACCCAATATAAAAATGATTTGTAATCATTATATACTTGAAGATATGTTACATCATTCTATTGAAAACTAGAATCCACTTAAAGTTTATGAAATATAAATTCTCTACTCCTATGATGGATATTTCAGAGGGTACATATGCTATGATACCAATTGTTTTTTCCAAGTAGGAATGAGACCACTAAGGGTTGGGGGAGGGGGTGGTAAATTGGTGGTTCCATTTTTTTATAATATTGTTTATTAAAAACGTTGAAAAACATTCTCAAAATCTGAATGTAGATAGAGATACGATCAAGTAAAATATAACACACAACATTACCTTTAATATGCGACAAATATAAAGAAAATGCATCAAAATATATTTTCAGGGTTCTATTAAATTACCCTCGCCTTTCAATGATGTATATTCCCACTAACAAATATTCTTTCAAAATATTATTTCTAGAATGCAAAGGCACACGAAAAGAACCATTATAAAATCCTAGAAAAATGTTTCCTGCTATAGTTGGTTATACATCACAACTATCTTTTCTAGTATCCATTTCCCAAAACATGCCTTTTTAGATACTCATAATCATCCTTAGTCACAATATTCAATTTTCTTCTTCTTTTTCGATCCACATTATATTGTCTTCACTTCACCATTATGTAAGATGAATCACTCTACCTTTATGGATTCTTGATGAAAATTAATAATTCGCTTAAGGAATATGTTGGTCTTGAATAGTTGTCCAAAAACTTAGTTCGAAATACATTCTCATAATCTATCAGTATGATATAACCTATCAATATCAATAGTCCAATGATGTTCATTCTGGTTTGATTCTACTTATGGTTATCCTTCTTTATTTTAGTTTGATCTCAATCGGCATCTCTGAATACTTTTTTTTGATGGATCTCGATTCGTTGAACATCATTAGATGAGTCCAACTCATCTTCAATAGGAAACAAAATGTTTCGTTCAATAATCAATACTTATTCAACAAATTATAGAGCTTGGGTACATGAATAGTTTTTCATCACATTTACAAATGAACTCATTTATCCTCTTATAGGGACATAAAAAATGGTTTATGTTGGAATCTAAAAAACATTCCCACTAGACAAAATTTCTAGAATAATTATTTCTCCTTAAATTAGGGATATATCTTTGATTCATTCAATTTATTTTTGAATCATCAAATATCCTTTATTTTGGAACATCCTTTATCTTATTCCACGCATAAAAATTTATTAACAAAGATTTTTTATAAGTAGGAATATTTTTAGGTGTAATAACATTTCCTTATGTAATAACATTTTATTGAGTAAGAACATTTTCATGAGTGTAAATGTTTATATAGTAATATATTTTTCATGTGTTAGAACATTTTCTTGAATAGGATATTTTTATTATGTATGATCGTATTCCTGGGTAAGATATTTTTCATGAGTAAGATATTTTTTTGGAGTAATATATTTTCATGAGTAATAGCATTTTCATGTTTCAAAACTTTTTCCTGAGTAAGCTCTTTTTCATATGTACGATATTTTTCGTAAGTAAGATCTTTTTCATAGGTACGATCTTTTCTACAGACATAGACACTTTCCTTTAGTAAGATGTTTTTCTTGAGTATGATCAGCTTCTTGAGTATGATAATTTTCTTGAGTAAGAACTTTTTCTTGAGTTTGATTTTTTTCTTGCAAAATATTTTTTTTCATGAGTAGGAACTTTTTCTGGAGTAAATTATTTTTCTTCTCAGGATTATTAAAATAATTTTCTTCCACAACATTATCAACATATTTTCCTTCCTTTTCTTTTCCTTCGTACTGATTGTATCATATGTTCCACAAAATAATTTTGATTTATGAGAAATACATAAAACCATATCATTATATGATTTATTTGGACTCAATATATATATATATATAAACTTAAAAAATATGTTTTCTGGATATTACTTTATCAATAAAATGATTCTTGAACATTGATACAATCTTTTGAAAATTCTGGATCTGATTATCTCATAATTCTAGATCCTATGTTTACAGAATATTGGATCCAATTTTTTGAGAAATGTGGATCAGATTTTCATAGAATTCTAGATCTGGTTGTGGAAGAATGATAGATCCATTTTTCGCAGAATTATTGATACCATTTTTGTTAATTTCTAGATCCAATTTTTTCATAATGTTATATATGATTTTCCAAAATTGTTGTATCTAATTTTCAAATACTAGATCCATTTTTCATCTTTCCTAATATCCATCTCAACACACTTTTATACATCAATATATTGATTTATTGACAGAAAGTACAACCAAAACCTAATAGGGGTCTAACAATCACAATATCTTCCCTCATAACCTAAGGAATTGAAATATTAAAATTGGAGATAATATGTAATGAACCAGGCCGAGTCGTCATCCAACCTAGCACCCAATCCGGTCCACAGTAAGTCCTGAGGGGCCTTCTTGATCCCCACGGGCTGGCATAAGTACCCTGGTATAAAAAATAAAACATTTTAACGATTTACCTGAAAAAATAAATATAAACAAACAACAAGCTAAATAAATTGAAAATAAATACAGATAATCAAACAGACCCTTATACCAAGTTCATATTTTAAAGGTAACAACTTGAACTAAAACCCAAAAAAAAAACAGATACTACGTCAAGGAAAAGCCAAAACTCCAACACAAACCTCTGTGTGGCATGAGGAGTGACATCCCCCAAGCTGCCACCACCAACTTGCATGGGGGATCCAAAAACCTGAACCATCATCGCTAAACCCGATTACTTGACCTAGAATAAAAAAGAAACAGAGTCAACATACAGCCAATGTTGTGTGTAGGGTGTGCGCTAAAAGCCTAGTAGGATGCCACCGAGAGAAGGTTCCAGGCATAATTATTAAATGAAAAATAAATTTTCAATATTAAATAATGAAAAGAAAAAAATTCTTGAATTGTATAAAAGAAAACGGAATTAAAGAAAATAGTTTCAAATGGAACAACATAAATTAAAACACACACACTCACTTTCTAATGTAACTGAAACTAGAAGATCTATGCTTAGATGTGAATATCATGGTTTCCGATTTCCATATGGAGAACCCATATGTAAGTTTCAACAATGATTCATGACTATTTTGAATAGTTTACAATCCATCGGTGATAAAGGATTAGATGATGAAGCTCTTGTTGATAAGATCATAGACATCATACCTAATGAATTGGAATCCTAGAGAACTGCTATAGATGAGAATAGAAAGGTTAGTCAAATTACTCTTAATGAGTTGTTTGGAACTCTTCTTCAAAATGAGACTAGAATGAAGAGAGATACTAATAATGTTAAGAAGAAGAATGGGAATGGTAGTGTTTCCTTTACTACAACTTCAAATCATATGAAAGCTACGACTCCTGAGATATTTACTATATACAAATCTAATATGGTTTTTATCCAATCCGAATCTAGTGGAAATGAATCCTCAGATAATGAATTATCAAATCTTTCATGATGAAAGAACAAGATAGCTGGACAGAGGAACATTCACTCTAGATATAAGAAGAAATAAAGGAAAGATAAGAAAGATTCAGAAGTCACATGTTATGAATGAAAGAGATCTAGACATGTAAGACATGATTGTCCTATACTCAAGAGAAAAGAATGAAAGTAATAGCATTCTGAGAAAAATAGAAATAATTACTACAAGGCTAAAGATTATAATGTTCTGAAAGCTAATGACACATAGAGTGCTAGTGGTGGCGACTCTTCAGATGAATCTTCAGATTATGATTCTTCTGGGGAGAAGAATCATAGTCTAACAGCTAGAGTACCTATTGACAATAATTTCATAATGTCTAAGGTACACAATACTGAATCAATGACAAATGTTTCTTTTAAATTATAATTATAGTAATGATAAATATTATAAATCTTCAGATGAAGAATCTTCTTCTGATGAGTATAATAATTTACCTACCTATAAAGAATTTTCTAGGTTTTCCAAACTTCTTGAGATTGAGAATTAAAAACTCATGAAAAAACATGATGATGAAAATTCAAGGAATACTATTCTTAATAAGGAAATATCAGATCTTTCTAAATATCCTGATAAGAAAAATGTTAATTTAGAAAATATTTCAAAAAATACTAAGGATGTAAATTCTGAGAAGAATAAACTTTCTAAGGATATAGAAAATGTAATTTCTATGAAAAATATTTTCGAGCCTTACTCTAGTTTAAAATCAAATGCTTTTGAAGACAAGAACATAGTTATCAAACTATAATCCGAAATATTTTCCTTGAGGAAGTGTTTGTAAAACCTTACCTTAGGTAAGGAAAAATTTGATAAGATGTATTCTCAAATCTGACCGCTAAGGAATAGTTCTGGTTTTGGTTATACAAGTTCTAAACCTGTTTTTAGTGACAATTACTTTTTCATACAAAGTTATCCATTCAACACTAAGTTTTGGTGTGGTGGGAATTTGGAAAGAAATTGTTCCTTAAACAAAACTAATTCTTTACGATTTCATAAAGCCTATTTTTCTATGAACATGTGGGTGTAAAAAAAATTTCTTTCTGAAATTTCCAGATCCAGGAAAGTTTGGATTCCGAAAACCTACCTTTTTCTTATTTTCAGGAAAGTATAGAAAGTACCAACATCAATACAAGGTACATGGATAGTGGATGTTCCCAGCATATGACTGGTAACAAAAACTACTTTGGAAAGATTATCAAGACGAAAGAAGTAAAAGTAACTTTCAGAGATAATGTTGATGGAGAAATTATTGGTATAGGTAACATCGTTCTTCTTGAAAAAACATTGATTTCAAACGTTTTATTTGTTAATGTACTTAACCACAACCTCATTAGCATAAGTCAATTATGTGATGAAGGTTACCTTTTGAATTTTAGGAATGACAAGTTCTTAGTTCACAATTCCAAGGAAGAGTTTATTCTTTTTTCCCATAGGCAAGAGAATGATTACACACTAAACATATAAGACCTTAGGAACCACGATCTAACTTGCCTTAGTGCAATGGAAGATCATTCTTGGTTATTGAATAGAAGGTTAGTAAACTGTAACATTAGGAACTTATGAAAACTATCTAAGAAATGATTAGTTAAGGATCTACCGGTGCTTAGATTTGATTCTTCAAAAGTTTGTGACCCTTTTCAATATGGAAAGAAACATAAATCAAGTTTTAAATCAATAGGTGAAGTCTCAACTACTGATGCATTATATTTAGTACATATGGATTTATTTGGTCCAACACAAACTGAAATCATTTAAGGATAGTATTATATATTTGTTTTAGTTGATGATTACACTAGATTCACATGGGTATATTTTCTAGAAAATAAGTCTATAGATTTTTCTTATTTCAAAAGGTTTAGAGCCCATGTTAAAAATGAGAAAAACCTTCCATTTAAAACTACTCATAGTGATCATGGTGGAGAATTTCAAAATTCTGATTTTGAAACCATTTGTAGTAGAAAAGGAATTACTTATAACTTCTTAAAACCCAGAACAACCCAAAAATGGTATTTTTGAAAGAAGAAATAGAATTATTCAAGAGATAACAAGAACCATGTAGCATGAATATTCTGTAGCCAAACATTTTTGGGCTGAAGAAGTAAGTACTTCTTGTTATACTATAAATCAGGTTTTGAATAGGCCTTTTCATAATAAAACTCCTTATGAGTTATGGAACGTTAGAAAACCCAGACTTTCATACTTCAAGGTTTTTGGTTGCAAGTTATTCATTTTGAATACTAAATATAATCTTCACAAATTCACACCAAAATCTGATGAAGGAATTTTCTTAGGATACTCCATAACTTCTAAGGCGTATAGAGTTTTCAACAAAAACACTTGTACTGTTGAAGAAAAAGTACACATCAAATTTGATAAAATTGATCCTTTTGTTTTTAAACAACCCCAACCTACATCTTCGGATGTGTTTTCAAAAACTGATTATCAACTTTTGTTAGAAGATCCTTCTGATAAGTAAAATGTCCAAAAAGATACTTCTGAGACCTTTACCTTAGAAGATTTTATACCCTATTTTGATGAACAGGTTTTACAAAACCCAAATCAGTTGTTTCTAATGAATCATCCTAGTGATAGAATTATTGGTGATGTAAATCAACCTGTAAGTACTAGAAGATCCTTAAGAAATGAATTAGAACATATATCATTTCTTTCCGAATTAGAACCAAAAAGCACTGATGAAGCGTTAGGTGTTCATGATTGGATTAAAGCCATGAAAATGAACTAAATGAATTCAAAAGGAATAATTTCTGGACCTTGGTTGAAATACCTAAGGAAACTTCTGTTACTTGAGTAAAATGGGTCTTCAGAAATAAGTGTGATGAAGATGGAATTATTGTAAGAAATAAATATATATTGGTTGCTAGAGGCTATAATCAACAAGGAGGAATACACTATGAAGAAACCTATGCTCTAGTGGCCAGACATGAACTATTTGTAACCTACTTTCCTTTGCAGCATTCTTCAAATTCAAACATTTTCAAATGGATGTGAAATGTTCTTTCCTTAATGGTTATGTTCAAAAAGAAGCTTTAGTTGAACAAACTCTTGGTTTTGAAGATTCAAAAAATCCTAATCATGTTTTTAGACATACCAAAGCTTTATATCGCCTTAAACAAGTACCTTGAGCTTGGTATGATAGACTTATAGGATTTTCTCTTCAAAATAATTATGTTAAGGGAAATTCATATCCAACCCTTTTTATAAAGAAAGATAAGAAAAATGTTTTTATTGTTCAAATTTATGTTAATGACATTATATTTGGTTCAAATCAGCAATCTTTAACTAATACCTTTGAAAATATAATGAAATCTGAGTTTGAAATGAGTATGATTGGTGAGTTAACATTTTTCCCTAGTTTTCAAAATTTTCAAAAACTAGAAGGAACATAATTATCTCCACATAAGTATAATAAATATCTTCTTAAAACATATGGACATGACACCACTAAAAGTTAAAGTACTCCCATCAGTACCTCAAATACACTTGATCTTGATGAAGCTGGGAAACTAGTAGATCAAACATTTTTTAGAGGTATGATATGAAGTCTCCTTTAATTGATAGATAGTCATCCAAACTTAATGTTGTCAATATTCTTATGTGCTAGTTATCAATACAATAATAAGGAATCTCATTTAATGGTTGGTAAATGATTTTTTGCTACTTAAAGGGTACTATGGATTTAGAAATCTTTTATACATCTTGAAATTATTTTGTTTTAAAAATAATTTCAGATGCTGAAATTGGTGGACGTAGAATGGATAGAAAGAGGACATCCAGAACTTGTCATTTCTTAGGAGATTCACTCGATTCTTGGTCATGAATGTAGCAACACTCAATAGCTCTTTCCACTACTAAAGCTTAATATGTAGCAGGTGGAGGTTGTTGTGCTCAAGTGTTGTGGATGCAACACACACTCACAGACTATGGAATGAGTTTTACCAAAACACAAATTTGTGTGATAATACAAGTGCCATTTACCTTAGTAAAAATCATGCACATCACTCTCGTGCAAAGCACATAGACATTAGGAATCACTTTCTTAGGGATCACACATAAAAATGAGATATAATTCTTCAATTTTTCGGAATGCATTATCAACTTGATGATATTTTCACAAAATATTTACCCTCTAAAAGATTTGAATACATTAAGAAAGATTTAGGAAAGATAACCGTAAGGTAATCTTCCTTTTTAAAAATCTATTGAATCAATATCCTTACATTAATAAACTCCTTTTCATAGGGGGAGAACATTTTCTTGTTAGCGTAAATTTTTTTGTAATGAAGTTTTTCATGATTTTTCATAATGATGATTTTCATGATTTTTTGTAATGATGTTTTTTATGATTTTTCGTAATGAGTTTCTTCATGATTTTTCGTAATGAAGTTTTTCATGATTTTTCGTAATGTTGTTTTTCATATTTTTCGTAAAGAAGTTTTTTCTATTTCTCATAATGAAGTTTTTTGTACTTAGAATTCTCGTAATGAAGTTTTTGTAATGAAGTTTTTCGTAATAAGAGGTATAATTTTTTCTTGAGTTTTCATAATCACCTTTTACATGCTGGTAGTTTCTTTGGAATTTAAAATTTCCCGGATTCTAGTTTTCTTAAATCCGAATGTTTTCATTTAAAAACATCATATGATCGGATCGTATAAAATTTTCCACGCGGCAATATTTTCAACTGTCAGATCTGATTAGAAGAATTATCAGCCATTAGATTGAGATGGGAAGTTGTATTGTGGCTTTAACACCTATAAAAGGGGACCCCCGATGGTTGTCGCACATCGGTTTTCAATATTTTACATGTCGAAGCTCTTCCCCACTTCAAAATCATGTTCCGAACTATTTAGAAGTGGTAAAGTATGAATGTCCGGTGAAGTTCCTTCAAAAGAGATGTCTACTGTCAAGATGATTACAGAGTGGTAGATATACAGGGAGAGGTTGGTATATCTGTACTTCTTCAACAAGTATGATTCTATTATTTCAATGAATATCAATCATAATGCATGGGATAGTGTATCCATATCAAATCCAGGAGCTCAAGATGTAGTATATCCAGATATGTTGATAGAATTATATGAATCAGATTGTTTTTTCATAGAAGATGGTAGAGAAAAATTTTCCTTCAAAAGATATGGTAAAACATACGCACTTTCAAACACTAAGGCTGTTATCTTGGTAGGGTTATCCTATGAAGGAGAAGCCGAGTTTTGTTCACACAAATTATCAGATGTACAAGGAAGTCTTATCAAAGTTGAGACTATTCAATGTCATGGACTTACAGATGTCAAGACCATAAATATTTCTCATTTTTCTACAAATAATCAAATCCTTGAGTTATGGGTTCATGGTTTTATCATACCGAGAGAGGGTGATAAGGAAACACTGAAGAAAATTGATATGTATATATTGGATTTTTTTTATAAATCTAAGGAAGATCAATCTGATTAAGCATATTCTCATTACGATAGAAAATATTAAAAATGGGAATTTTAGAGCACAAATAATCATGTATCCTACCCAAATCTCCATGTTGATTGTTCTATTTCTTGAGTCCTTCAAGATTCCTTGAAGTTCCAAGCTAATGAATTTCAATGTGATGTTAGTTAGCGATGATTCTTTGAAAATAATTAGTGTTGGATTTTTTAAAGATTCCAGAGTGTTTTACGATCTACCAGTAGAAGAAGCAGAAGATGTTCCAAAGAATATTGAAGAGGTTGAACCGTCAAAGAAGACTGGAAAGAAAATAAAATTGAAGGAAGTAGAAGTTGAATTTGAAACCCCTAAAGCTAAGGAAGCTCAAACTACACCTCCAAAACCCAAGAAAAAGAAATCCTATCTGGATGAGGTTGTTGCAAAGTGGAGGGAGGATAAGAAGAATTGAAAAGAAGGAGAGACACAGTTTGGACAAGATCCTATTGAGGCCAAAGCTTTTAATGAAAAGACCACTGATGTGGTTGCGAAGAAAGTTAAGGAAAATAAGAAAATGAAAAAGATGGTTGAGGTAAATATTACCCAATCCCTTTTAAAGGCCACAAAAATAGCATCCGAGTAAATTCCCATACCAAAATCATTCTTAGTAGAACCCTTACCTGAGACTCTGGGGAAGAAGTTTATGATGCCAGAAAAATATCTTGAAAAGGTTTTCAAATAAAAGGAAGTTTTAGAAGAAGTACAAGTTGAAAAAATCAGTGATGATACAAGTGATCTGATAAAGCATGATGAATACTTTCCTGAGAAGTAAAATGCTTTGGAAAAATTGTCAATCCCGACTTCTCAAGCTAGAGCATCGAAACATGCTACCCAGAGAATTGATGAGAAGGCTGAAGAGGAAGTGAATAATCCTTCCGAAGAAGAAATTTATGCTCATCAATTTATTCATAATGAAGAAATTGTGGAAGGAGCCAAGAAATAAAAAATTGTTGAAGACAGAATTTTTCAGTTGTCTGAAAGTGAGAATGAGTCTCCGGATGAGGACGCTATTCCAAAAACTGACAAGGGGAAACATGTGGTTTTTAACACACCAACCAAAGTATATAAAAGTAAAAAATAAGCTGGTGGATCTTCAAATAGGAATTTGGTTGAGCTAGAGAGAGAACCATCTGCATGCAAAGTGTTAGATTTAGAAAAATCGGCTCTAGGACATGATTTTGTTATTCTATCTCTCAAGAAGCTTGTTTCTACTATTCCAATCCTTCCAACCATTTTCTAAAGATGTAAGATGCTTTAACATAACATGAATCGGAAATCAGATTCTGTATCCATGGTGACGGATGGGTGTGTAAATATTGAGGCTGATCCCAAGAACTTCCTTATCAACTATGATGCCCACAGAAAATCTTTTAAGAAATTAGTAAGATGGTCAAAAAATATAGTTGAATATTTGAGAGAGATTTTTTAGTTTCAAGATGTTGTTAAGAAACTTTTGATATAGAATATAGAAAAATCAAGGATCTCACAAGTAGCTTTGAGGAAAAGCTAAATCTTGAGTAGAAAAATCGAATTCAAGAGGTCAAGAATCTGAATGGAATGTTGAATTATGTTGTCCAAAGTTGGAAAACATAAAGGGATCTATGGATCGAGATTGAAGAGAAGATGGTGAAGCAAGATGACCTATTTATGGTTTAGGCAGAGACTCTGAAGGCTCAAGATGATAGGATCAAAGCCTTAGAGAAGAAAGATGAGGAATATCACAAGGAGTTAAATAAGATCAAAACCATTATAAAGAAATTAATACCTATGGAAAAGGATGTAAAATAGATCCAATCTGATATTTATTTGTATTTTCAATCCTTGAACAAATTCTTCCAATCTTAATGAAATTGTGGTTTCTCGTTTTTTGTTTGGATGTTTGTACTAATATTTTAGGTACCATGTTTTTTTCCATTTCATCAAATTCTTTTTGAAAAATCACAAAGGGGGAGAAGGAAAAAGATTTCTAAGTAAATAAGAAAAATCCCTAAGTAAGGGGGAGTTTATATAAGGGGGATTTTTTATGAAAAGGGACTTTTGTACTCAAGATATTGAAAAATATCATTCTGAAAATCTCAAATACGATCCTTAGTCTTCCAAATACCAAGGGGAGTTTGTCGTATTTATATTTAGCCAATGTGAAAAGGGAGATATGTTAAATTTCAAATTCTAGAAAAATATTTCAAAGTCCTTATATTTATTTTCGTAAGAATCATTGTTCTTTCCAAAAAGGGGGAAATTGTTGAGTCAATAAGGTTTTCTTTATGACATTTCCATTCCTTAATACTTGGGGGAGACTGTTAAGTCAATATGGTTTCCTTATGACTTTACCATTCCTTCTTGTTTTGAAAATTAGAAACACCTTATCTCAAGGAAAATCTCTTTTTACCCAATTCTTTACTTCTATAAGGAAAATTTCCTTCCCCGAGGAAATTATCCTTACCTTGTTTTTATTGTTCATATTTTTCCTAAATGTAAAATTCAGTTTCAAATCTAAAACCTTGTAATCCTATAATTACCAAGATATGAAGCATTCTATTTTAGGATCCAAATTATGAATACAAATTATAATTATGAACTCTTATGAATACTGACTCGGAATTCCTGTTACGAATTCTTCTGAGTTCAGACACCATATTCAGGTTATGAATTCTTATGAGTTCTGACTCCAAATTCTGAATACGAATTCTGGTTATGAACTCTTCTGAGTTCTGACTCTGAATTCTCAGAATTTTGATTACAAACTCTTCTGAGTTCTGACTCCAAATTCTCCAAATTCTGATTATGAATACTTCAGAGTTTTGACTCCGAGTTCTCTGAATTTAGTTGCCGAACTCTTATGAGTTCTGGCTCCGAATTCACATGAACTCTGTCACCGAACAATGTAAATATAGACTCTAGAATTCTATAGAGTTCAGGTTCTGAATTCCTAAAAAAAATAATCTGAATATAATTGAATTATTGACTCCAAATTCATTTTTGGTTAGACTCTGAACTTTAATTTTCTTAAATTCCTAATATTGGACTTTAGTTACATAACATAATTTATTCTTACAGTTGTTTTGTTATAAAACGATGTTGTGCATTCAGTTACTAACTAACCGTTGTTTGAGTGACATGTGTACAGGTCCCTCCAAAATTCAAGGGAAAATATGATCATTGGAGGAGAGAGACGACTATTGAAGTCATGTTTATAAATAGGATATCATTTGAAAAATATCACAACATTTATGAAAAAGTTGATCAATATAGAGATTACATTCTACTGAAGTGATTTCTTGAGATATAGGCATTATTGATTTGTGCGTACTGAATTGTTTTTTTAGATTCTCTTTGTTTGACTCTGATTGTTGTTGTGTACAATTGAGGGATTCCGAGGATAACAACATGGAGGTGCGGACTACCTTGAAGTTGAGGGCTTCCTTGCTAAGTAAGAAAGATGTGTCGACTGCCTTGAAGTTGAGGGATTGTGGGGATAACACGACAGACTCTGATCATCATATCGAGGGCTTACCCTGGTGTGGATAAGACAAACTTTCTTGAATGTATAAATCAAGGGACCTTTATCCAAGGTTATTGGATAACCTTATCTTTGGGGTAAATGATTTACTACTTGTTATTTGTTTTGTTAGAACTTTTCTAATGTATTTGTGTTGTTGAGGAAAGTATAACTATCTTATACTTCCTTATAATTGTACTCTAATTTAGATAGATTATATATGCTATAAGGTAGAATCTTCATCTTTGTAAACATTCATTAAGATTAATTTTCTAGAACCATATTTCTAGATTCACATTCTTGGAATCATATTTCCTGAATCAAGAAAGTGTGTAGTACTAGTGGTATTGTGAATTAAATTGTTTAACATTGTAAAACATAACCATCTTTAAAAGACCCAAAGGAATTTTTAAAAGTATACAATTCACCCCCCCCCCCTCTTGTTTTTTGAGCATCATTAGACACTTCATACAATATCTCTACTATTTCGATAATAAATTTGGTATTATAGAGTATATCATACTCACATACCATCTCAACATAGATCCCCAAGAATGCTTGTCATGTGACCATTACCCAATCTAACCAATTACCATAGTCAAGGTAAGGTGGAGCAGAAGTTAGGGTGTTTCCCCTCCAAGTGCACTCTCAAAAGAGATTTCATCCCCAAAGTTCTTCCTATGGTGGTCTCCCCACCATATAAGGATTCTTTTCAACTTTGGTTCTCCAAACCAAACGACTCCCAAGCTTAGTCAGACACCTAACACTAGCTTGACCATCCAAGCTCCCTATGTTTAACAAACCAATACAAGAGGGGATGTCGGTGATACCTACATAGGGTCTTCCCACCATTTTAAATTTTTTTCAAGCACCATGACACCCATGCGGGCATTCTCATTTACTTTGAGTAATACTGACTGATCTCTGCATCACGAACCCGCCATCATGGGCCGACCTGCATAGATGATTTCTACACTAGCCAATACTCCACCTCATTGGAGGGGTTTTTACAGCAGAAACCCCTAACCATGAGGCGAACTAGATAGGTGCGTGACAATTCCAAAAGACATAAGCATCTCTGAAACGAGTACAATTTTGATCCATAACCAACCACAAGAAGGTTCCCAGAGAACGCCAACCGTCTTTACAAGAATGGTGATTCTTCAAACCTCTTTAAGACACAAGAGGAAATCCCATAAATTAAGACCAAAAAAATGATAAAAGGCCTTCATAGACGGTATCACAATAGGTAAATTTATGTTTTCCCCATCCCGACATTAAAAAATTAAGTCAGAACATGCTTGTCCCGCGTCCGATGAGTTGTTTTGACTGTGCGCAAGCTTCGCCCCATGGCCTATGGTTAGGGACATGATGTCTGAAGCATCTACCACCTCAAAGTCATAAGTTGACCACCTCTGACTAGAACTTACTCCACTAGAAATGCAACCTGTATACCTCTCCTCGTGCCCCATGCAACCACTTCATCAACATAACAACTAAGAATTGCAGTGAAAGGCTTATAGTTCCCCACTGACAACACTGAAGATAAGAGATTGAGTGGTCTGTCAAACACACAGCGCAAACTAATGTAAGGAACACTCTAAGTACAATCCCTTTTTGTTCTCACCCCTCATAGGATGCGGGACGCACACTTACACCAATATGATAAAGACCATATCTATTAAGAGTTTTAGACTGATTACTCCACACTACTTCTGGGGAACATGAATCTAACTCATCAGAAAGGTCATCACATCTAAATCTCCACCCGTTGATTGGTAGAGCACCTACGAGATCCAATGAATTTCTCTCTCCATCACTTCCTTATGCAAAACCTCAGAATGTGGTTAGTCTTGAGGATCACTAAGCACATCCACATTCACAACTAAAATGGAACAATCCCTGTTTAACGGTCTAGTCCCGCATCACCAAACATACTTGAGACAACTAACACCCACACAACTTTTAGAGTTCCTGAAAAACTAGAGACACTCCAAACAACTCAAAGCATTCAACAATGTCCAACTGACCTCGACATCTATAAAATACAGACACAACCGAGAAGAACCCAACTATGACACTCCACTGAGAGTCTTGGTCGGGCCAAGAACTGAGAGAGACCTATAGAACCCTTGTGAAATTTTGAGGGGTCATATCCTGAACAAGAAATAGAAGATAGTCTTTTACAAATCCAAACACAGCACAAAACAACATCCACACCTCAGATACAATTTTCAGTAATTCCAATTTAAAAAATCAATTCATTCTTAAACAGAAACACCCGCTTGAAAGACCAAGCATGGTACAATAAAACCAAACAACTCTTTTGGGCCCATTTCATTCACTCCGAACTAAAAACCATTTTTTTAATTTCAAAAACCATTTAATCACAAAAACCCATTTTAGAGCACTATAGGAAAACCGCCTATTAGTGGCGGTTTTTTTTCATATAGCGGCAGTTTAAATCGACGTTATATGGTTGGGAGGCGGTTTACAGAAACCGCCGCTAAACTTGGAGTCGGCAATCTATTAGCGGCAGTTTTATGCATTTCGCGGCGGTCAAAGAAAAGCGTCGTATTACCTCATTTCGCGGGGGTTTTTGGTAAATTTAGCGGCAGTTATAAGGGCTATTTAATTAGCGGTGGCTATAATCGCCGCGAAATCTAGGCGTTCCAGGCGCCTTCTTAGCGGCGGTTAAAACCACCGCGAATTCCGACGTGATTTCGCGGCGGTTTTAACTGCCGCTAAACAGTCTTCCGAATACATTTAGCGGCGGTTAAAACCGCCGCGAAATGATGACCCGGAACAAAAATGCATTTCTGTTTATACTCCACCACTGCCCTGGAAAACAAACCAAACAACACATACAACATATATATAATAAGGACAAAATTTATGCACCACCTACGCAATATTCATAAACACCCTTTCATTTAATGTTGATGAAAAAGTTGATCCAATTCAATAAGAATACCAAAATCATAAAAAATACCTAAAATTATGGATTTAGAATGAAACACAAGATAACATCAAATGAAACAAGATATTGGGGGTCACATGGATTTATACTTACAGTTTACAGATGATCAAAATTGAAAATAATTGATTCCATAAAAGTATCGCAATGTTCCAAATGATAATTGAAATCCAGTTAAGTAACATGAATACTATTTGAATTGGTAATGTCCAGTTTAGTCTCCAAAGTTATTCATGTATCCTGAAAACTATAATATATATGTAGTGCGAGAAAAAAAAGATATAATCATCTAGGTCATAATGAAGTCTTCAATTTTAGGTGAAAATGGTGTGTTAATGTGCTGGCCATAAAATAGAATAAACCATATAACCCCATACATTTCATCTAAATAATCCTTTGTACACCATGGATTAATCATCAAATAATTGATCCAATATTAGCATATGGAACTGTGTTCAAAAAAAAATTAATAGAACCCCACTATAGATTAAACGTTACTTTTCCACTCTCACAACCTTATATCTAATAGCAATGCTCCCATACCATCCAAACAAACCATGTCACATCACATCAAATCCTTCCTGTATACAAATGGGTTATCACATCACACCACATCCCAACAGCAGTCACCTAGTCCATCACATCACATCACATACCACAAGTAGACACATAGTCCATCACTTCACAATAAATCATACTTGTAGACAAATACACTACCACCTAACATCTCTTCCCACCCACGGACACATATTTTGTCAAATGGCATCCAAACTAGAACAAGAGTCTTAAGGTATCATGAATGTGATAGACATAATCATTGTCCCCTCCTCCTACCATCAATTACCCCACAATATATCACATAGAAACACATAACTTATCACTCATAGAAATTAGGTCTAATAGATCAATTCCCACCAGAAGGCACCATGGACATGACATCGTTTCTATGAATTCTCCAACACCATCATGTGTCACTAATTCTGAATGAAGTGAGAGGATGTGTGTGAACCCTTGCCTAAATTTCACCACCATCATATTTATTGGTGAAAATACCTAAAACTCTAAACCTTTGAGTAGTGGTAATTTTATATAAATTATGCTTTCTGTATAAAATAATAGAAACATTCATGGTATATAGTTATCCCACAATACCAAACCTATGTGTCCACATAAACTACACTTGAGATTATTATATCACCACACCATAACACAAATCAATAATCACAACCAATTAAATCACTATTTGAATCACCCAAGACAATCACAACACTATCAACACAACATTCCACTTTCCACATACATGTTTCACCACCTTTATTTTTTATCCATTACAATTCACATAACACTTTACATTTTCATTTGATTAATTTATAACATATATATTTCAAATAAATTTTTTATTTACTGACCTAGATCATTTACATTATCAACATAGTTCATCTCATAGATAATCGAGAAACTGACATATCCACTCCATGCTACAACTAATTCAACTCACAAAACTATCACCACAACACCACACATCCACCATTGTTTCCACACCACAGTGCCCAACCCATATCACAAAATCAAATACTCCTTAAAACCATCATGAAACTCTATCACCACATACCAAATCAACGAATCTGCTAAAAAAACATTATTCTACAACCACTACACCACATCCATGACCCCATAACCATGTACCACAACCTCTTCATAGCACATTTCACTACTACCAAAATCACATACATGAAAATTGACCAAAGAATCACATCCCCTTGTACTACACAACCAATCTGGTTAATAACATCACCATACAACTTCCTAAACCATATAGTGAAACATAATAAGATGAATTATCCACAACATCACAGATAACGACTTCAATGAATATTCATGGGAATTATCACATATCATTTTTACTAATCGTGGTTATCCCCACACAAAACCCTTAGTAGAGTAAGAAATTAATATGGAACAAGGGGGGACCTTGTGGTATGGTAGGAATTGAAATATAAAAAACTCTTAGTAGAGTAAGAAATTAATATGGAATGTTTTTATGAAAATATGGTTTCTAATGGGTATGCCTTCTATGGGGACCAGGGTTCCCAAACACAATTATCCACTTATATTAATTGAAAATATTTGATTCCATAATGGATTAAAGTGTATGGATCAAAATGTGCCAAAGAAGAGAGGGGGGGATCACTACTAGTCGTTTGTCCTATAAGGATGAGGAACTAGGATTAAATGGGTTGATGTTCAGTCAGAATAAGAACCTTTAAAACATTATTGTTATAAAATACTTTATATCGATGATTGAAATTATGGTTCCAGGAAATAAGGTCTCTCCAGTCTACCACATAAGAAGACATTTGAGAAATAGAGGACATATTTAAAGAGAATAGAGAATATAATAGAAGATATGTAACCATTAAGAGAGAATCAGTTGTGCTAATCAAACAAAATAAGTGCATAACATGGAAAACATTGCGTGGACCACATGATCAATTCTAGGCCACGAAAATCACATAACCCATAAAACATCTTTTGATCACATCAACAATACTACTCATGGTCCGATGATGCATCGTCACCCTCTCCACCTCCATCTCCTACTGCCAGCTGTAAGAACACTATATTGAAAATTAAATATTGTTGCATATTTATAATTAAACTTAAAATCAATAAAAGTTTGCAAACTAAATGATTGTGATTTTTTTGTGATTTACCTGCTCACCACCACTCGGTGCACTACCACTGGGGGCATATCTTCTCATCTGCTGATATAAATCAGTCAACGCGTTCTGCATAGTGTATATCTGAGCCCCTTGGTCTTGAACTGTGGCTCGTAGAGAAGAAATCTCCCTCTAAGAATCTTCAGGTCTGGGCTGACCATAACCAGGAGTAGATGCAGCTGGAATCCCTGATGGCCTGCAAAAGACCTCAGATGGTATGGGTCCCAAACCCATCCCGCGCACTCTACCAGGATGCTCCTTCCCAAGGACTTGAGCAACCAGTTCATCCTGGGAGACTGAGTAGGACTGCCCAGGACTGGCATCCCATAGTTCTTTAATTTTTACCTATAAATCACATATAAATACATATTAACACATTAAAAACTGATAATAAGTTAGAATTTTGACTTCATACACCAACTTCTTTGGCAGGCTCATTAACAAAAGAGCCATCTGATTTTCTGTGAACATCCAACCACAGTTCAGTCCGAGAGGCTTCGTGCCCTAAATTCTGTGACTGCTTTAAGAAAAGATAAATCCAAAATTCAATATATTAAATAGATAATATTGTATTATAAATATTTAAACTATTTAAAATATTACCAATGACATTCGGCTTCTAGAAAATCTTTTTGAGCCCGCCGTGTGAGGGATGACTTGCTTCGCCCTATTTGATGCATTCTGTCATGAAAGATCCTGAAATAAATAAAATGAAATTTAACAGTAATGTATCCAATGTCATATTCTCTTCATATACATGTATTAATGTAAAATGAGGATAATATAATAATATATATTTCAATACCATCAGCTTCTCATCACGATGTCTGTCAACAAAAAACATTCCACTGCTCTTTCGGTACCCCACTGGGTAGCTTGTCATACATTTGTTCCAAGGTCAATGAAGTATCGTTGACATCAAACCAAAATCTCCATTTGAAATCTTTCCATTTTTTACCGAGATTTTTCAAAGTCCACTTCCGTGCTATCACATCAGCAACTATGAAGTGGAAGAACATCTGTATACAGAAATTCATTTTGAACATATTAGTAACATGACATTCAATTAAACCATAATGTAATAAAATTACCTTTATTTGAGAATCTAAAACTACATTTTTCCAGTTTGGAGGCATATGTCTCCAATAATCATATGAAATGGGAATGGAAATGGGCTCCGCTGCCAACTGACTTATATTATGGCCAAATAACCCTGTAGCATCATCCGTAGGGACCCCATAAGAATCACATGGCACGACTCTCTTTTCTCCATTCAAGTTCCAAACATCTGTTCTTTTTAAGTGTTTCTCCATGGTTTTATTTTTTTCATCTTCAATGAGCAAAGAATTAGTATAAAAAAATGAAATAAATTTATTTAATTAAAATTTATACCTATGACTGTGACCCTCCAGTGTGTCCGGGATGAACTGGAAGGGGTCTGTCACCGCCCAACTGATGAGGCACCTGTAGGGGGAGTCGACGACTCAACCTCTAATGGGAGGCTCTCTGATGGTTTGAGAGATGGTGCAGGGGGAGATGGTGCGGGGGTGTAGGCAGCTGGTGCCTCAGATGTCGTGGGGAGTGACCCAGATGGATCGACATCCGTCGCAGAACTAGAAGAAATAGTATACCGCTTACTCCTTGGAATTCCTGTCATTTAATAAAATAAAATTAAGTTCAGAATATATATTTCAAAAAAATTATGCAGAAAAAAAAATTAAAAATGATAATAGATTCCCAGTACTAACAAACCAAATATATATAACAATGATAATGAATGACTGCAGAAATGAAACAAGTGGTTACTGCATGAATGAATAATTGTACATACAATCATTTTCCCCTTCAATAATGTCAGTTTCCTACTCCATTTCTTCATCCACTTCATTCATCCTTGCAAGACTAATATTTTCAATATCATGATGGAAAAATAATTCTGCTTCCTGTTGTTGATGACATTCAACTTCAGAGGTCAAATATTCCACTTCATCACCCATATCATACAAATCTCTTTGTATTACGTGAGTAACTACACTCCACCCTTCATCCACAACATCATTCACATAATATACCATTTTTCCTTGCGATGCTGAGATATATGGATCATGAATTTCACGATCACCAACATCCATCAAGCGAGAGAAGTTCACAGAAGAAAATTGCAATGAATCTCTTTTAACACCTCTGATAATATCGACCCATTTGCATTTGAATAAAACAACAGAAAAATGTCCATGGTAGATTAATTCAATAATATCATGAAGCTTTCCATAGTATCCCACTTTAGTAAATGTAAATATACCACTATTTTGTGTTTTCAAACCCACTTCTCAATCAACTGTACGAAATCTAAATCCATTCAAATTATAAGCGTCAAACATTCTAACTTGCTTTATATGACCTCTAGCAAGAAACTTCAAATCTTCTGAAAAGTATGCATGAGTATCAGTATTCGTGATCTAAAAAAAGAAATATAATTTAATAGATTTACCAATTGTATGTGTCAAACTAATATTCTTATTTATTTCAATATTTATGAACTTACACGTCGTGCAAACCATTCTACAAGCTCTTTATTCAAAGCTTTCGTTATATCTTTCTCATTTTGTGTTCGGCCTCTCATTCGTCTCTTTGTTTGTATCCTCAACTCTTCAATAAATGGATCTAAAATTTCACTATTCAGAAGCACATATCCGTGTGCCTGTAATAATTCCAATTCTGTCAATGTCACACTTGAGGTCCTCCCAACTGATCGGCCAATAGCAGGAAATATTTTTTATTTCTGATGCATTTGAGATTGATTTGATGTGTCGTCAACACGTCCAACTCAATTAAATCTTGTCTCAATATCATCTAAATACCTGGAACAAAAGGTAAGACATTCCTCGGCCAAATAGCCTTTAGCAATAGAGCCTTCTGGTTGTGCTTTATTTCTCACGTATGATTTCAAATGCCCAAGATATCTGTGAAATAAAATAATAATATTATGCATTTATTAAAATGTCAAAAATTGTTTAATTAACTGGAAAACATATAAATAAAATACCTCTCAATTGGATACATCCATTGATAATGAACGGGGCCTCCTAATTTAGCTTCTTCAACCAAATGCACAGTTAAATGCATCATGATAGTAAAAAACGATGGAGGAAATATCATCTCCATTGCACAAAGAGTCAATAAAAACCTCTCCAGGAGGTTGTCAAGCTGAAATGGATGTACAACTTTTCCACATAATTTCCTGAAAAATGTGCAGAATTGGAGTACAACAGCAGTAACTTTTTCAGGTAATAATGTTCGCAATGCCAATGGTAGTAACTGCTGTAACAAAATATGTGAATCGTGACTTTTCAATCTATGTAACTTACGATTCTTCAAGTCAACACACCTCGAGATGTTACTCAAATACCCATCAGATACCTTCACATTATTTAAAATTCGAAGGAACGTATCTTTATCCCTATTTTTCATTGTGAAAATGGCCGGAGCAAACTTTTCATTCTCATCTGGCCAGAGATCGCGTTTTCTGTTCATTACTCGTAAGTCTTTGCGAGCATTAAGATGATCCTTCAACTTTCCATGCTCATTAAGTAATGTGAAAATAAAATTATCACAGACATTCTTCTCAATATGCATCACATCAATATTGTGGCGCAACAAATTAAATTCCCAATACGAAATTTTAAAGAATATACTTTTTTCGTCCATTGTTGCGTTCTAATTTCAATTGACGATGCACTTCGGACCCGTTTTCCGCTATCATTCAAATGATGAACCTTCCCAAAATTCTGTTTCAACATTTTCAAGCTGTGTCAATATTTCAGAACTGGTTAACAACTTTGGAGGTGGTCTACGATCAATGAAACCATTAAATTTTGATTCGTTCAGCCGAAATCTATGTGATGCATCGATAAATCTTCGATGGCATAAGAAGCACCATTTTCTACTGTGAGGTAGCCGTTTGGGCTCAAAATAAAAGTTAAAAATAGGACAAGACAAACCCGTATAAGTGTTCCAACCAGATAAATTCCCAAGCCCAGGGAAGTCACTTATGGTCCACAGTAAAGCAACATGCATTTTGAACATTGTTTTAGAACAAACATCAAATGTCTCAACACCGTTACTCCATAACTCCGGCAATTCTTCAATAAAAGGCTGAAAGTATACATCAATATCATTTCCAGGCATTTGTTTTCCAGGAATAATCATTGAAATCATAAAAGATGATTGTTACATACACATCAACGGAGGCAGATTATAAGGGATCAAAACAACTGGCCAAATGCTATAACTTGTACTCAAAGTCCCAGATGGGATGAATCCATTGGCAGCCAATCCCAATCAAACATTCCTAGGATCAGCTGAGAAATATGGATGTAATGAATCAAATGTATTCCATGATTTGGAATCTCGTGGATGTCTCATTAACCCATCATTGTTATTTTCTACAGAATGCCACTTTATGTTTTCGGTGGTTTTTGATGACATGAATAATCTTTGCAATCGCGGCTCCAAAGGAAAGTAACGCAAAACCTTTGCAGGTGTGTTCATTTTCATCTTCTTCATGAAATTATGTTCAGTCAGACTTCCAACATCACCCTTTGACTGTCATCTAGAAGAAGAACATTTCTTGCAATTCTGTCTACTTGAATCCTCTCCCCAATAAAGCATACAATCATTGGGACGCACAAGTATTTTTATATAATTCAGACCAAGCTTGTTAACAACTTTTTTCATATCATAAAAAGATTCTGGGATTTTTGCTTCAGGAAATGCATCACGAATCAATTCCAATATCATGGACATTGCCTTATTTGTAATTCCACATATTCATTTGATATGGTACAACTTCAGCAGAAATGAAAGCTTTGAATATTTCAAACACCCACTATACAACTCTTGATTTCCATCGTCAACTAATCATGAAATTAATTTTTATCAGTGAAGTTTTCCATTACATTTGGCTCTACAGAATCAAGAGGAGGATCCAATGATATGTTCCAATCTTGATCTACTTGTGTTACAGTCTCAAAAACATCACATGTCACGTTGCAATTTGTAGCACCCTCTTCTGGTTGTTCTAATACGTTTTGATGCTGATAGTGGTGTCTTGCAGTGCCTAATGAATCATTTATGAGGTTTTACATTTCATTTTCCATTGTCGACGAACTTGGGACCTCATTCTGTGGATTAACATCAGTGCTCAATCTTTCTGTATTGTTTGATTCTCCATGCCAATTCCAACACAAATATTGACCATGGAATTGCTTCAGTATTAAATGTTCATAAACATCATATCTCTTCAACCATGTTCTAAATTTACATTTAGGACATGGACATCTTATTCTCCCTTCAACGGATCGATTAGAAATCGCAAAATCTAAAAACTCATTCAAACCCTTAACATAATGAGGTGTGTTCCTCGGTAATGTGATCCATCTTTTATCCATGTATATCACAATGTGCCTACACAAAATATATGATAGTCCAAGACTGAAGAATCATAATATAATAAAGATTAAAAATTGATCATAAAGTATGCATAATATAATAAAGATGATTCATTGATCACATTTACCACTTACTTAGCATGCCCAGACAAACCAAACAAGTCTGGTCCTTAGGAGACAGCGTGAACACCTCATTGAGGAGCAGTAAGAATATCAGGATACACAATCATCATAACATTCTCAAGCACACATTTATGTTGCCTCAAACAATTTCTATCCCCACTATATTAATGAGATGCATTGGTCCACTCAGATTACTTCCACACCCTCACAAAAAATACTACAACTTTCCTCAACATCTCATGTACTCACATGCTTGGTCATCTCAATTAAATGTTTTATTTTATTTTCCATATCTAGAAATGGGATACCATTCGATATTTATAACATCCATCCAAAATCACTAGTATAGAATACCAATGCATGGGTTCCCATTTCTAGAGTTTCCCCTCATTGGATTATGTTTAATAATCATTACCTTCACTTATCAATATTATAGATCAATAAAAATAATATGGAATATTTTTTTACCATATTTAGTTTCATAATTTGAACAATGTTGTTGATACTTGTTTATAAGCCAATGAATATTCTTCTCACTAGATCCAACACAGTGATAACACATTATGATAATTCCCCCACTTATTTTCAATGTTTTTTTATCTATTAACCATTTATTTAGTAAGATGCCTAAAACGGTGAAGTCAAATTTTGTTGTACTTTCATCTTTAACCAGCTTTTTCTACATAATTCAAAATTCTTTCACACTGTATAACTAGGTTACACATCGTGTAACTATTACTAGATACAAGTCATGATTCAAAATTCTTTCACATATAACATTATAGTCTATGTTAACATAAATATGGGTTAGTTATCATGCATAAGAGTATAATTAAAGTTCCCTATCTCACAAGGTATAAACATTCCCAACAATACGTCACACTTACCTTGGAGCCTCAGTCTAGGTAGTTCCATAAAATTCAACCATTAGGGTATAGAGAATCAGTTCGACTCCATAACCCATGCATTCTTGGGTGGGGTTAGAGCATCAGTCCAAACCGACCTATGGAAGGAGCCTGAGTCCTTTATCCCACCACCAAGCCACGTGCACATGCTTATTTATCCATTTCCACACACACACACACACCATATTGCAACCATACTCAAAACAATACACATAATAATATCAATCCATAACAATCAAGGAATATTCTCATTCAATTTTGGTGGATTATGCAATAAATAGTGTGATCACTTGTCATAGGCTCCTAAATTTTCCGAATTGAGAGGAAATTGATTTTCCAGATTAAAGGGAATTATTTTCTTAATGAATTTTGGATTCCCTTAATTTTCTAGTGGATATAGGACAATATTATATCATATATCTCCATTTTGTAGAAACTAATTAGCATGGAGCTCATTAATGGGAATCTTCTATTCGGAAAGATGCTGAAACATAGAATTCATACCAGGATCAACTATATTCTACATTGAACTAGACAGGTCATTGGTATTAGCAGTCCTTGTCGGTCCTTTACCCTGGTTGGGGTCTTGGTGTAACGGTAATTACTTAGAGGAATCTGAAAGGCCATGCATCTTTCTTTGATGCTGGGTGTCAACACTTGGGGTGTCTAGTAGATGTTGTGTTACCGCAACGGGTGGGTCCTCTTACTCAGAATTTAATTTAGTTTATCACTCCCTAACTGTAACAATCTCATCTATATTCAAGGTGACTATGCACAGAGGAACATTATTGAGGTCATTGGCCAAATTTGGCTATCATAGGATGGGATTGAAGTGGACAGAAACATAATTCCCTACGATGCAAATCTGTACTGGTGGGGAAACTTCCTTAATAATTATATGAATTAGAATAATGTTCTGAAGACATCATTGTAGATGGTACTGGTGGTATCTTGTTGATGTGGGTGGATACGACACGAGAAGACCTTCTAAATAAACCATGTAACGTTAATGGAAAATGTTATCCCAATGCTCTTGGATATTATATAATTCAAAATAAGGTTCAAGAGGCAGAAATGTGTCTCCCAAATGGTTTGAAAAAAAAACCCTATCATGATTGAGTGACCCCAGAATTATGATGTTGGAAGTAGTGATCATCCTTAATATATCAGAAAACTGATCAGTGGTTATAGTTTATATCATATTCTCCTCTCAGAAGTGCAGTTTAACTCTTCATTTCCACATTCTTATACTTTGGGTGGCTCAGGAACTTGAAAAAATGGTTCTGTATACCATTGTGGTAGTGGACTATCTGGTGGGGATAATGTTGCATGAGATGATAGTCCACAACCTACTAGATTGTATCTCAAATATGGTACATACTACTTCACCATTTTCTTATAGGACAGAGTATATTCCACATATTCATGTGAAAGGGAAGAGGCTGTCAGTTGAGAATCTTGTGAGTGATATCCACCAATCATACCCAAAACAATAATTTAAATCAATCCATATATCATTTGTTTGAATATGATTTTACATCCAAAAATAATCCTAGTTGTCTTGGATATATAAATATTTCAATTATAATTTTGTTCTATGGGATTATACGGCTTTATAAAGACCCTTGATATATAATATTCCTTCAACAGTATGAAATGAAATTTTCCATGACCATTTCAAATATGGAATATTATTTTCATTTAAGTCCAAAAAGAATTTAGATAAAATATTTTGAATAAAATTTTGTTCTCTATTTGGATCGTAGTTCGTCAATGAAGATTAATGGAAATTATAGTTAACACATTGAGATTCAGGCTAATATTTCCCTCATATGAATGTTATAGAGTTTATTATTTTGGTATTATTAATAAAATTTCATCAGTTATTTAATTGAAATTATTAATTTGAAAATATTCATAAATAAGAGGTATACTGAGATATGTGAGTGGATAATCTATTATCTTTAAATCAATTATTCCTTCAATAGGAGTAACATGACTTTGAGAAACATTCATGGAATCTATGATGTTGATTTAAAATTAATTATCCCTTTTCCTGTATCTGAAATATAGTTATAATCTAATTTTTTGAAATATTCAATATATATTTTATATTAAATGAAAATATGAACATATCACCATTGAATAAGAGATGTGATACTCAAGGATATTCAAAAATTCATTTAAACCATTACATTCTACCTCCCTAGTTTATGAAATTTGGAATCCTATAAATTTCAGTCGTATAAGTAATTAAAAAGTAATATGATAATAGGTATACCTATATAATTTTGCTATAAAATCCAATTCGGAACCATTCTAAAGACTAGGGAAGAAATTCTTAGCAAACAGTTTCAGTTGAATCTCAAAATGTTAAAAAACACCAATTTATATTCCAAGAACTTATTAAAAATGCTAAATATGGTTCTAAAAATCCCAAATCTGGTGAGAAACAAATGCAACATTTAACTAAAAAACTAGCATGTACAACTATAATCGGATAATACCATTTTCATAAAACAAGGCCTAAACCACCGATTTTTCAAACCCAATGAATTAACCAAATGGTGCACAATAATAATTAACACCTAGAAAAAAGTATAACAACAAGAAATAGATGAAAGTAATATTATAAATCCAAGAACAATAGGACTGACATTATGTGTGCGATATTTCACAAAACAAAGTCAAATATCATAAAACAAGATTAGACCAACGTTTGCGAATAAAATTAATTATATAAAAAGATTGAAATTAGATTATATAAACAAAAGATGGTGATAAAAACACTTATTTAATGATTTTCAAATTAAAAATGTCAATTTCATGGGAACCCTACCATAAATCTAGGGCATGATAAAAAAGAAAACACGTAGATCACACCGTAAGGGTTATAATTCCTCTATCATACCAAAAATTATCATTAACAATAAAAAAACAAACTAATTGAAGGAAAAAAAGAAGAATGAAAATAGGTTTACTGGGGAGAGTTGTGCTGCTTGATCGAGTAGGAGGTCGCGGGTCGCCGGAGGTCGCGGGTCGCCGGAGGTCGCAGGTCGCCGTAGGTCGCGGGTTGCTGGAGGTCGAGGGTCGCCAGAGGTGTGCGGGTCGCCGGGGGGTTAGAGGAAGAAGTGAGGGAATGAGGGTTTAGGGAACAATCGGGGTGGGGGAAGAAGGGTCGGGATTGTGAGATGATTTTCGGTTTTAGCGGCGGTTTATTAAAAACCGCCGCGAAACCTTTCGGCGAAAACGTTTAGAGGCGGTTTTGTGAACCGCCGCCACAAAACCGCTGCTAAACACGGTTTTTGTTGTAGTGGAGAAAAACCCACATTTCAGGAAACAAGAAGCAGCCTTGAAAGTCAATCACTCACCACTGATATTCCATGATGTCTTGCAAATATACATTTCCATGCCACCCAGGCACTAATCCACATGATCCATAAACTATCCATTAATCACGTCCACATGCACATGCAAGGACCCATAGGAATACCACTAGAAAGAAACAAGGCTACTCCACTTTCAAAAAAACATTCTCAATATCTGAAAATAACCCATTTTTTTCAAAACCATTACAAATATTCAAGGAAAATTTCTATAATGCTTTCCATTTCTAAAATAACCCACTTCAATTTCAGATAACCCAAGACGTTATTTTAGAAATTCAATTTCAGCAAATCAAACACCAAATTCCAAAAACAAGGTCTTAGCGAAATGAACCCCAAAAATCATGCCAAACACACACCAAAATAAAATAAACGCAACACCATATACTGCTTCCCGTTTTAAAGGAAAACAATTTCACGCCAATACCAAAACTGAGGAAAAACATCACAAACATTAAAGAACCTAGAAAGAGAACTAGTGGTCGTGTCTAATCCGGCTACATGTTTTAGAACAGAATGCCGTAAGCAAGAACCAACCACAAAGAGTGTCAAACCGTACTATCATGCATCGTATGGGTCACTACTCCATGTGAGACCACACACAGTACCAATTTAATTCTATTGTAATCCACCATCCATACAGAGAAAATCAAAAAACATAAATCCCGGACTACCCCTACATACTCGATGATCGGAATGAGAAATAGATCACGATGCTCTTCTCACACCTACTCCTCGAGTACCGAAAATCGTATCTTTGATCTACCGGACACCCCAAATAACATGAAAAAACCTCCTATGATTCTATTTTGTCACAAACCAGTCCGAGTCATCGTCCGACCTGGCACCTGACCCGGTCCGCGGCAAGGCCCGAGGGGAGTTCCCGATCCCCACGGGCTGGCACAAGTGCCCGGGTATCATAAACAAAACATGTGACCGATTTACCCGATCAAATAAATATAAAATAAACATGATAAATAAAATGAAACTTAAAATAGACAAAAAAATAGACCCTTATAACAAATTCAGATTTTAAAGATAACAACTTTAACTAAAAACCCAAAAAAAAAGAGACTATGTCAAGGAAAATCCAAAACTCCAGCAAAAACCTCTGTGCAGCTTGAGGAGTCACATCCCTCAAGCTGCCACCACCAACTTGCACGGGGAAAGAAACACTCAAACCGTTATCTCTAAGACCGATTCCTCAACCTAGAATACAAAATAAACTAAGTCTAAATACACCCAAAGTTGTATGTAGGGTGTGAGATAAAATGCCAGTAGGATTCCACTGAGAAAGGTTCCACATGTAATTATTAAATGACAAATACATTTTCAATATTAAATATAGAAAATAAATAAATGCTTGAATAGTTTAATAAAAAACGGAATTAATGGAAACTGTTTCAAATGGAACAACATAAATTAAAACACACACACTAAATTTATAAAATAACCAATGTGGAACACTGATGAGCGTAAAGTAACCAATGAGAATCAAATACAGGATAGGCCTCATGGGTGTTAGCTAGCTTGGGCCCCTAGATCATTGTGTCTCAGTGAAACATGGCTTAGAAGGACACGACCCATAGAAAATGTGGCTTAGAAGGCCACGACCCTCAGAAAATGTGGAATAGATGGCAATGACCCTTAGAAAATCATCTGTTTAGTTAGTGTTGTAATTGTCAGTCCTATAAGTGAAAACAGGTCGAGTCACCTTCGGAACAGTAACCCACTAGTCTAGTCCACCTGCCAAGCTACCCGGGCTTTCCGTTTGTGCTCAAGTAGTTCATAGTTCATGTCACATGTCATAACAATATGCTCAAACTAGACAAGACCCTACACACTCCAAAACAACCATTTTAACACAAACAATCCATTTGAAACAACACTAACTGAAAATATCCCAAAACTAAACCCGCATTACTTACACATCCAAATTAAAATAACTGCACAATCAAAGAAAACACATTCACTACAAGACACGCCATTAAAATGATTTTTTGAACAATTTTCACACATATCACTTGAATTTAAGCATAAAAACCTTTACACAATTTAACCAAAACAATTATTCACCCTTAATTTTTTTTTAATAAAACAATTCAGACTTTCACAAAAAAAATTAAGACAAAACACTGCATCACACACTAGACCAACCCAAACCCTCTTACATGACCATACACAAATTTCACCATCTTAGGAACACAATCTGCATTACACACGAAATTAAAGAAAATCACCTGCACAGTTAAAATTATCATTGCTATAATTAAACAAACTAGTAGAAAAAAAATTCAAACCATTTCGTAATACGCCGCATGACATTAAATGCCACAAACTCATTATGTGTTCATTTTGGAAAAAACGCGTATAGACTCTCTGCCCAAAACAACATTCGCACCCTTTTAACATTCTAACATCATAAACTACACAACTTATGAAACACTAGAAAGTAGTTCGATATGGTTGTTCACAGAAACATATCCATTTCATATTTACACGATAATAAACACATTAAAACATGATGAATCTCAAGTAAAAATTCAATGCGCACTAAACAAACTGATTAGTAGACATGCTAAATTAATTAATTAATCATATGAATTTATAAACTATTAATCACACATGGAACCACCTACCTGGGTGTGCAGGACATCAAAATTTCAGTGTGAAACCAACACCACACACCAATCACACCATGAGCAACCTCAATTATATCCTAATTCAATAATTGAACCAAATGTATCACAATTGGACCAAATTTAACATGAAACCCTACCCCACAATTCTACCCAAAGGAAGAAACTAACAACTGATGTGAAACACACCTATGGAGGAGGTGTAGGAGGCCGGTCGTGTTAAACAGGTGGGGTGCAGGGGGAGTGTCGCCCCGAAAACAATGGCAATGCCATAGTATGGAAGCGGCGTGTGGTTGTGCGAAGGAGAAAAAGGAAAGTAAGGTTGATTCTCTCAAGTGTGTGGTGGTTGTATGGTATGAGGGGGATGAGGGTAGGACTTTCGTGTGGGTGAGGAGCATAGAGAAGTGCCATTAGACATGAGAAAGAGGTGAGTGACTCATCAGGAGGGTTTTCTGGGCGGTCCGGCAAAGAAGGAGGCAGCGCGAGGGAAGTCATGTGCCTGGATGAGGAGGCCGGCTTGGATAAGGTGTGTCGGTCTGACGGGATGGCATTGAATGGGAGTTGTAGTACACTAGGGTTGCAGGGGATTTTTCAGCCCGAAAGACCGAAGGGAGGTGGGAAGAAAACGCGATGGGTGGGGATATCAAGGGAGGTAGAGAAGAAAGAAAAAAAAAGAGATTAAAAAGGGGGAAAGAAATGGAGTGGGGAGGCATAGAAAATAAATGAAAAAAAACAAAATGGAAATAAAAATTGAGATGAAATAAAGCCTAGAAAAACTTTAAATTAACTTAAAATAATAGTAATATTTCTGGGGGTGAAACTGTTAAATTTTCCATAATGATAAATTAAAATAATTATAACTAAATTAAAATTTTAATGAAATTAATAATTTTAATTACATTAAATTTAACATGATGATGATTTTATAATCATTATAATAATTTAATATCATCTATATAATTAAAATATTAACTGAAAGAATAACATAAAATAAATTATCCCAATACTATTATTATTATTATTATTATTGAACAACTCTTTAATTATTTAATCCCATTTCATACTTCATTTTTGTGCATAAATTATTATTCAACTTGTTAGTTAATTAATTACATAAACTCTGGGCATACCGCATGTTGATCAGGCGAAGCCCCATGGCTTCATCCGTGTAGTGCACATGCATGAAAATTAGGAAGCCAAAAAGCTCATTTATCAGCAAAACGCAAAAAAAATCATTGAGTCTGAACACCACGTACTGACGTGTACATGGTCACAACATAGTCGTGCTCCAGTGAAATAATATATTTATCCATAAAACAATTTCTCATTAAATTTTAGCACTACACATAGTCGCGTGCATGGTCATGCACCCGTATAAGATCCTAACTTTCTTTTTTTTAAAGGAACCGGTTCAAACAACAACTCAAAAGTAGGACCCAAGAATAATTAAATTAAAAGAAGTGTCAGTTGGGGTGAGAAATAATTGATACTCAGTAAGGGTGAAGAATGGATATATTAACATATAAAGAGTTTAAGGGTAAGAGAATGTGGTAATAAAATTTAAAAACCACTCCCTTCATGTTATCGATTATAAAGTAGATTCATCATATAAATATTGAATGTTAATAAGATATGAATCATAATGTAATTAAATAACATTATTCATAAGAATATAACATTTTCATAATACATAGATATGTGGAATACATATAATAATGGAAAATAATTTTCATACTAGTTCTTGGATCATTAACAAGACTGTCATAGAGGAAGGATTTTACTCCACAAACCATTATATTATTCATGGTTCACTCCCAATAATATCATTTTGTAAATTCTACCATAAAAAAATTTATGCACTCCACATTTTATGAATTTTTATTAAAAGGAATTGAAATAATTCCCTATTGAATTAGAGGGATATATATGTCCTTTATATCATATAAAAAAATTATTAACAAGTGTTCCACATGGTAATTAAAATTCATTGTATAAAAACCTCTGAAATGAAAATTGGTTTAAAAAATCATTCATCATAGAATATCCTTGGAAAATTAAATAGGATTCAAAATCATTTCTTCATATAATCATCGAATAACTCAGGTGAAAGGAAATGTGTTTCAAGAACATTTTTTATTTTATAACTCATTTGAAGATATAGAGTCTTGATGATCATATTTTCATCATAATCATAATCAATTTTGGGAAATAATACCAATTGTAACCTAGGATAATATCCCTAGTAATTCATAGGTACATCAAATTATTTCTTGTTAGATATAAATTTTTTTAATGAAAAATCAATGGTAACATTTCTTGTGAAAATAATCCTGTATTTGATAACCCCTTTTTAAAAATTAAAAATCCATTAAATATTTTGTAAATAATTTGCTTTATAAATGAGCTAGAAATGTTTTAAGGAAATCATCAAATAAAATAATGGAACTGATGTAAGAACTCAATTATTCCATTGATGTACAGATCATTCCTTGAAATTTATAATTATTTATATGGGAGAAAAGAAGTGATGGGATGGATTCAGGCCTATTACATGACAATATTATGGACTACATGTTGTGTATTTTTATGAACAAGTCGTGTTTGGCGGGATACATGCCATGTAATCCTAGTATATGGGCATGTGATAGTCTGGATAAGAGTTGTACGAACATGAAATGTTGTATCAAGTACACACATTGTACTTTTTTATATTATAATTTTGGATATATACTTGTTTTTTATGTTGGACATAAATGACACCCCTTCGATGTAAGACACACCCGAAAAATTTGAAAGAGGGGATTCTTCCTATTTCATCATCTCATCTCTGATTTGAACACCGACAGAAGTATTTTATTCCCCTCAGTGAGCTCTTGATTCTTCTTAATCCTTTCTTCCGGATTTCTTATCTCGATCTAGTTATTTAATCTTGATTTTTAATACCCATTATATGGATCTACACAATACTATGGAGAATTAGAAATTGACACTAGATGAAGAGAGTCGTATGGGTATGAGGTATGTAGTCCTGTTCTTTACCCAAACTTTCATGATGATTATAAATGATGAAGTGCATCATGCCAACATTTACTATTTCTCTTGATTGAATAATAAACCCTCATATTTCTTATTTATTATTAGGTAACTATTTGGATAATTTGAAACATTTTTATGGTAGTTAATATTGATTTAGGGCCCCCCATGGGAGCTTCATCCTTATATGGCCATTTGGATGAGAATTCATATGATTATTGACTTGATGTCCCATTATCGGGTTTTAAAAAATGTATTTATCATTATAAAAGTTCCCGCATGTGATATATATTACATTAATCCTGTATAATGTTTAAATTTCATATGTAGGATTTTAATTTGTTATCCCCAAAGGATTAATCCTTATTTAACCATGTAATAGTTTAATTTACATGTTTTGGTTATTATTTAAACTATGCCCACATGAGTTGATTTTTTAAAGCTTTGTGATTTATTAATTTGAATGTGCTTATTCATAATTTGGAATATGTAATTAAAATGAATGTTAAAAATAGGTAATTAGAAATCAGAATGGAACATTCTCGGTTAAAAGACAAGGTGAGGCTCATGTTACTAATTAAATTGTATATACCATGGGTGAACCATTGGCTTGGTTAAAAGTTAATGGATTGTCTCAAGAGGTTAATTATTTAATAGTTGTGAGTGAGCCATAAATACAATGTTCGGGATCATTGCGACTTATTTTAAAATTCTAAGAGAACCTAGGATGCATTGAGGGATACCCAAGTGGGGGTCTATTTGAAAATGATTTAAATGCTTATTGTGCCCCGAGTTGATGGTTACTATTATATAGGGGGTCTTTGGGCATAGGCTTGACCTTTATCCATTTATATAACCCAATTTAATTGAATAATAAAAATTATTGACTAATTATCTGTCTTCAAAGAAAAAGGACATGCCCGGATTCAGTCTTCACCTATACTTGATTACATTGTCTTCTGAGACAATTGTTGTGATTAATTTTGAGTACTTATTGTTTACAATATTCATTATTGATAACATCCTATTATATATATCAATTGAAATATTTGCACATACTATTTGTGGTTTCCTATAAGGATTTAATCTCACACCTTGTATGGGTCAGGTTTTTGGACAGAAACATATTATATGATTACAGATGTTAATGAGGGAAACCACCCTACTACATGTACATGATATTATTCTTTGAAGTCAGATATCATGGGACTGATCTGAGATTTACAATGCTTCATATTCTCTTTTTGTTAATATTATCCTTTTAAGACCTATATTTTTTCTTACTGTAGTGTATATGTCTAGTTTTGTTCCTAAAATAAGTGACATGATGTATCATATTTTCTATGGAAAGAGGATTTGTTATTTATCTTATCAGTATTCTATTATTTATTTCATTTTTAGGATATTTACCTCTTATTCTATTGTATATTATTATTCATCTATTTCAAACACTTCCAATTACGGAATAGTTTCTCCATTATCACACCCTAGGCCCTCGCTTCCAGTCGGATGACTTTGGCATTTGGGGACATGCGCTTGAGGCCATGTGGCCAATCAAGTACGAGGAACAAGTTGTGTGGCACATGTATATGGGACATTACAATGAGGTATCAAAGAATTTATAATCCCTAGTTTGATTTATTGTTTGGAAATAATAGATATGGATGGAAATTGATATGACTTGGAACTAAACTTTTACTTTGAGTAACTACCCCGCATAAACTGTAAATCCAAATTACCTTGAATGAAATTGTAATTTTTGGATTTTTATCAATTACAGTTGATTCGATTCCACCATTGGGAGAATAACATGTTTTTTATGTTATTATTAATATCATTATGGTTCTATTTGGTACAAAATGATGAGATGAGGGTATTCCATCTCATGCATCACATAGGCACTTGTAAGAAATCACATTCCATGAATTATTTCCATGCCATTATGATGCATTAATGGTTACTTACTATTGTGATACATGTCATGCTAGATATTATTTCTATTGTGAGAGGTACTATGATAAATATGAATGAAATTGTGATAGGTGTATTGGTAGATGATATTGTAGAATTGGATGTATTCCAACCTTAGATCCCTAAGAAGTATGGGACTTCTTGGATCAGAATTTGGTGAGTCATGTTTTGGATATGTGATATATATTGTGTAGTTATGAGAAATATTTAGATTCCATAATTTCATTCATGGGGAGTATGGACCCACAAGGATTTTAATTTGGTGCAACTTGTCCTTATTTTGAAACCACATGGGTTCCAAGGAGGTTTTATAGAGATACATTACAGAAACCCAAATTACATGTCATGTGGTCCTATGAACACAAGCCATGTGTTCTTCGGTTTTGGGAGAAATTTTTTTAAGTAAATGTTTTGTACTAATAGTACACAGAGTGTGGGTGTTGACTGGGTGTTCAACCACGTGAGAGAGATCATGGGTTATTGAGTTTTGATCAGAACATGTCTTGTAGCCTATAATCACTCTATGTATTCTTACATGGGAAGAACAGTGTGGATAGAGCCTTTTAAAAGTACATGTCTAGGAGGGAAGATATGAGTACATACTGTGTGTCATCCTGTCAGGCCATGTACACTAGAGATTAATATGAAAATGGAAGGCAAAGTTATTTCACCATTGTAGAGATTATTTATACATGCCATGTATGATAACTACACACTTTTTAGCTATGGTGTTTACACACCCATGTTGGTGGGAGTTAAATGACCATGTAAAGGATTAAGTGTAAACACAATGTATTTTACTTACATGTCGTGTACTCATCATTTGTTATGTCTTGAGGCTATTTGTCTCTTATTTAATTAATGGGATCGTGAAATGTGTATCATGATTCATAAGCTTAGAATATGTTATTTATGCTAGAACTTATACAGAAATACCACCATGACGAACACCAGTAGCACACCAAGAGGGTGGGAATGATCATACCCTGAAGGTGGTAGGCCATAGGATACCAGTGGACCCTCTTGTCATTCCAGTTGTGGTACCAACTGTGATACCAGATGCATGTTCTAATGCACATTTACATGAAGGAATTATGAGGTTCATGCCAACCTTTCAGGGCTCACCATAGCTTGTCACATCTATGGTAGAACTAATATGAGTGTTCCAGCAGCATCATTTACCTAGGGTTTATGTGTGAGGTGGGCCACATGCTTTAGAATGATCACTCAAGACCATGTTATTGATCTTCCAGAATCATGAGATTCCATCTTTGTGGAGGGTCAAGCTCATGACTTTTATGTTGTATGATACTTCCAAGAGGTTTTGGGATGCTACAACACAGATAGAGCGTAAACGATACATGGAAAGAGAAGATTTTCAGATAGTCTTCTATGACTAAAACTATCCCAATTCATTAAAGGACAAAAAATCCAGTGAGTTTATGAATCTATATAATTTTGAGATTTTAATTAGAGATTTATCTTCCAAAATTACATTGATAAAAAACTTCACACCTATTATGGTAGGTGACGATCTGTCAAAGGCTAGGCAATTCAAGGATGGTCTCAGGTTCGACATCCACTCGTAGGTGAATATCTTCTTGATGACTAATGTATCTACTATAGTGAACCACGAATTGATTACTAGACAAAATTATAGGTAATCTGGAGGTTCATTCCATAGAGGTTCTGAACTGAGATCCTGTGCTATTTTGATAGGTAGAAAGAAGTGTTATCTAGAGATTACACATGTCAAATCTGGTACTCAGAACATATCTTATAGTATCCATGTGAGGTGCATCCGGTATTGAAAAATTCAGAATACTAATCCTCAATGACTGATGGATCCCATCAAGTGATTATATTTTTTTCAGATGGGCACTGATACCATTTCTACGGGATGTTTCTACCAGCATCTAGTGGGAGAGTGTCTTTAAAAATGACACATTTAGGAGAAGGGTAATCATCTTCTCACCGGTCAGGGAACTAAAATTCATCAGGCCACTCAGGCCAATGTAGTGGTAATGGTTGTTGTTTGTAGACCCTAGACTCTCAATGATAGTAGGGAAGGTTAGCTCAAGGTTTCTGAGTAGTTTCATAGGGTTGATGTACATTCCAAACATATACAATGCAACATACCTGATAGGAGTATGGTCATGGACTATATACTGTTAGTGGTAATATTCTAGTCACCTCTGTTTTAGATTATGCACATATTGATATAGGGGATTCACATATTTTCATATCTATTCCTATAGTGGTGAGTATAGGAGCCCATTTTTTTACATCTGATGATGTTTTGAGAATATACACTCTAATTGGGATTTGAACAAGTGTTGTGAGATAGTACAAGGAGGGGCCCCTTTAGGATAGTGGGTCTCACTTCTAGTGGGATATCCAGGTATGATAGATAATAGGATTTTATGTCAAACTCAGAATGGAATAGATAATCTCTTTTCAAGACATTTTCAATTTATATCACCATAAGGTGAGTTTTTTATCACCATAAGGCTAATAGTTTCTATACAAGGGAGTGTGGTATGTCAAGGAAAGTCGAGCTAGACCCGAGTAGTGTGGGTTGAGTGTGATGACAACACATATTTTTTGTTTATGTCTAGATGACCATGTTTCAAGTTATATGGACCTTCCACCAGTGGTTAACCATTTCAGAGACGTCTTCTTGTATTATTTTTTAGGTTTAACTCATATAAGAGATGTTAATTTCTTGATCAAGATAGTGTTAGGTTATCTACTGATATCCATACCTCCTTACAAGATGGTTATGATAGAGCTACAGGATCTCAAGATGTAGCTAGATGATTTAGAGCCAAAGGGGATTATCCGGCCCATTACTTCATGGGCGGGTTCTATGATCATTCTTTTATAAAAGGAAGATGGTAACCTCTATCTTTTCATGGATTATTGGAAAATGAACTAGTTAATTGAAATGAACCATTATCCCCTTCCACACATAGATGATATCTTTGATCATCTCTGAGGATCATGGGTATCCCTTAAGATTGATCTGAGAGCTAGTTATCATCATGTGCATGTTACATCATTAGAAAAATATCACACATCTTTCCGAAGCAGATATGGTCTTTACAAGTATGTTGTTAAGTCGTTCGGTCTGAAAAACGCTCTATCCGTCTTCATGGAACTGATGAACCGATTTTTCCATTCACATCATTATTCTTCTATTGTGGTTTTTCTAGATGATATCATTGTGTATTCTCATAATTTACATGACCATACCAGAAATCTTGATATCATTTTGAGTAATCTAAGAGAGCATCAATTATATTTTATGCTCTCAAAGTGACACTTCTGGATGGATAATATTCACTTCCAGGGTCACTTCATCTCAGATACAAGATTATAAACGGACCAAAATAATGTTATAGTAGAAGTTACATGGGAGAAACCTAAGAACGTCTTTGAGGTGTAGTGTTTTATAGGGCTAGATGTGTAATAAAGTCATTTCATATTAGACTTTTCATTCTTTATAGTGCTAATTAATGGATTTAAAAAGAAGCTTGTGATGTACATATGGTCACATTCATAAGAGACATCCTTTCTGAAGATAAAAGTGAGATTACCATCAGCACCAATTCAATTTTTTCCAGATCTGGGATAGAGTCATTTAGTGTACTATGATACATTAGGTATCGGTCTAGGAGAAGTCCATATGTAGGTAGATGAGGTCATTGTGTATGGGTCTCAATAGGTGAGGTCATATGAGTGGAAATACCCAATGAACAATATTGTGTTAGCCATGGTTGTTCATACCATAAACTGTTGGAGATATTACATATTAGGAGGGTATTTTGTGGAGTACACATACCCAAAAAAATATCAAGTACACCTTTACTCATCGTGATCTAAATTTGAGGCAGCAAAGGTGGGTGGGTTACCATCAATTGTTTGACTACGAGCATGCCTACACACCTGGAAAAATAAAGCTGATGCACTGAGTTGGAGGAATAATATACATGTTGTGAGGTAAGCTAGTAGAGAGGGGAATTAGATGACATTTTTATATGAGAAGCATCAGGAGGTGCATGATAGGAAGACACAAACTTTTCATACATCCTTATCTATTTACTCCACTTTACTAGAATGAGTAATGATGAGGCATCTATCAGATTCTGAAAGACTAGTTATATAAGAGAGTGTTTCAGTTGAGGATCCTCTTCATGGTTCGACCATAGGTAAGGATGAGGCTCTGTGGAAATTGGGTCACATATGGGTTTCCGAAGACATGCACGAGGAGATGATCCACGATTTTCATCCTTTATTTTGGGAAGTCCATTCTGGTGTCACCAATATGTATCAAGAATTACAAAATAAGTACTGGTGGATATGAATGAATGGAGATATGGCTAGTTTTCCAGGATATGATTCCCCTATTAATAGGTGATGGTAGAAAACCAATTACTAGTAAGAATTTTATAGTAGCTACCCATTCCAAAGTGGAAATGGAATGACATCGCAATGGATTTAATGCCAGGCTAACTATGTTATCCCTGAGATAGTGTTGCAGTATGGGTTTTGGTTTATATTATTTTGAAGGTTTCACATTTTCTACCAATCAAGTAAACCATAAATGTTGATGAGAGTGGGAGGATGTACATCTGGGAGATTTTATGACTACACGAGTTCCACATTCTATTGTTTTAGGTAGGGATTCTTGTTTTAATATTAGTTTCTAGAAAGGTCTATAGAGGACATTGGGTACACAGGTGATTCTGAGCACAAAATACCACCCTAAAAAGATTTCCATCTAGAGCGCATGATTCAGGTGTTGGAGGACATTCTTTTGGAATTCATCATGAATGTTGGGGGTTAATGGGAGACACACATACCCCATTATGAGTTCATCGACAAAAATAGCTTCTAGGATACTATTTAGATGGTTCCAAATGAGTATTTTTATGGTAATCCACATAGATCACCCCTATATTTGCTAAAGGTAGGAGAAGAAGTGATGCTAGGACCTGATGTTTTCTAGGAGACCACTGAGAAGGTTCCGTTGCTTTAGAAATTGATGGATACTATACCTTCTCTTAAAAAATAATATGTCAATCATCATAGTTGACATTTGGAGTTCATGGATGTGGATAGTGTTTCCTACAACTCACACTGAGGTTGGGACATAGGAGGATCTGATGACATGTTATGATTTCATAAGGATACATCGATCCATTTGAGATTTTGGAGAGGGTCGGTCTAGTTGCCTATCGATTAAAGTTACCTTATATGTACAAGGCTGTGCACTATGTCTAAAATATTTCTCATTTTGATGTTAATTTTAGGACCCATCTCACGCCATTCAGCCTAAGGATGGGGAGTTATAAGAAGATGCATCCTTTGAGGAGCATCTCATTCGTATTGTTGATTGTTGCATAATGGTTCACAATGGTTTGTCTATTCCAATTGTACTAGTTCTATGGAAGCATGACCGAGTGCAGGTAGATACATATGATTGGGAGGAAGACATATGATCTCAATAGCCATATTTTCTCTCTGATATTTATTCATCATCGTTGTATGATAAATTCAAGGATGAATTGATTAAGGGATGAAGTTCGTAATAACAGTGTTCTTCAATTGAGGAACATATCATTCCATTCATATTTTACTTACAAAAATGGGAGAAAAGAGGTCAAGGGATGGCTTCAGTCCTATTAAATGACTTGACTAGGGACTACATGTCATTTAATTTTATTTAAACACTATGTATGCAGGGATAAAAATCAGGTATTACCAGTACAAAACCATGTGATGGTCTGGACAAGTGTTGTATAGACACGAGGTTTTCTCTCCAGTAAATGCAATGTAATTTTTTAAATTGTTTTTCAGAAAAATCATTATTATTTTAGATGGAAATGAAATACTCCCTTTTGACAAATGAAGTTCCATGAAAATCCACATGAGGTGTTGCCTCATGATTCTTCGTCAGATCTCCAATGCGAACACTATCAGATGTGTTGTATTCTCTTCGACTTCCCCTTGAGCACTTATTCATATTTTCATATCTCAATCAAGTTATTGAAGGTCAATATTTTATACCCATTTTGTAGATCTACTTTGTTCAATAGAATTGTTTTCCTGACAGTGGATGAGAAGTGTTTCTTGGGTATGAGGTAGGTAGTTTGGAAATTTTTTAAAATTTTCAACATGTTTATATATGTCGAAGTGTTTCACGCCCACTTTTAGGATGTCATTTGATTAAATAGCGAACCTTGTTATAAAAACATTATGCTTAGATTATTATTTGGATAATTCGAAACCTTGTTTAGGGTTGTAATCCTTGATTTAGGGCCACCCCAAGGGTGTGACTTCCTTGGATGGTTTTTTGGCCGAGAATGCTTACGATGCATGATTTGAAATCCCAATCTAGGGTCTTTAAAAATGTATTTCTCATTATATAAATTTCCCATGTAATATACATGTTATGTTAAGGATTGTAATTTTTTTTAATTTTATATGATGATTTGTTATATTTTTTGACCATGTGAGTTATCCTTGTTATACCATGTAATTTTTTAATTTACATGTGTTTTTCATTATGTCAACTGAGCCCACGTGAGTTGATTTTGTTAAAGTCATGTGATAGTTTAATTCATATGTGTTTTATTTGAGATGGAATGGGTAGTTGAATTAAATGATAAGAAGAGGTAATTAGCCATGGGTGAGCCACAATCTCAGTTAAATGACATGGTCGAGCTTAGGTGACTAATTGCACTTTATATATCTGGGGTGAATCATTCTATTGGTAAAAATACAATTAAAAAGCTCAAGAGGTTAATTATGAAAATGTCATGAGTGAGCTACAAATAGGGTGGTCAGACTCATTAAGTCTTATTTTAAAATACTATTTGAACCTAGGATCCATTAAGGGATGCCCATGATAGGCTCTATTGGAAAATTATTTAAATGATTATTTGTTCACGACTTGACAATTACTATTATACGAGGGGGCTCGTGTAAACTAGGCCAGACCATGAGAATTTTATATATTCAAATTGAATTGAATAATTAATGAAAAAAATAATTGCATGTCTACTATGCCAAAGATCATGCTTTGATTCATTCTTCACCGATAGTTGATTACATTGTCTTCTTGGACATCTATTGTTCTTACTTTTGATTACCTACTGTTTACTTCATTCACTATTGTATACAACATATTATATATATACACTGATTTATTGGAACAAAGAATTGGGGGTTATCTATTGGGATTTAATATCACATCCTCTTTGGGACATGATTTTGGAGTCAAACAGATTATATGATTTCTAGTGTTGATCAGGGAAAGAACCCTGCTTCAAGTACTTGATGTGCTTTTTCAATGATAGAGAGAATGATATCGAGCCAAGGCTTTTGATGATTCCTAGTCACTTTTTGTTTATTTTTTTCATTGAATACAAATAATTTGTATTATTGCAGTGTACTTATGGGGATAATTTTCTACAAATTGTGACATACTGCATCATCTTTTGTGTAGAACGATTCTTGGATATTTATCTTAACAATATTCTTCTCATTATTTTAGCAGTGTGCTATTTACTTCTACTGCAATTATATATTATTATTACGTTATGTTAAGATCTACCAGAGAGGGTATATTTTCCCCATTGTCACACCCTACGCCCTCACTTCTAGTTGGTAGCCTCTTTCATTTGGGGGAATGTGATTGATGCCATGTGGCAAACAGGGTTTGAGGTACCAGTTGAGTGGAACCTGAATCTAGGACATTACACATATTTATTGGGTATTAATTTCATTCCATGCATGTTAAAATATATATTGATTTCATATTTTTAGTTAAATCCAAATGAGCCTTCTACGAAAAATTATAAAAAAATTATATTCAAAATAAAATAAAAAAGTAAAACATGGGTAGGATCAAAATTGATAATTAATTTTCATAGTGATAAAGAATTTTAATACAATATGAGAAAACATGTTTTTGGAAGAAATGAGGTTTTGAAATAAATTGAAAAATTGAGATGATTTTTCTTAAAAGAATTCATTTAAAATATCTTGTACATACTCAATGAAAAATGAATGAACAATATGTATTCATATAAATTGAAAAGATCATATTAAAATTAATTATTTTTATTACATATGTATCATAATAGTTTTTCATCAAAAATATAATCATAAAAAATCTAGAGAAATGATGAGATTGTATCATTAGACCCTGAATAATTTTGTATATATTGAATCATATGCCTGATTAGAGCATAATATAAAATGAAAATTTTAATATAATGAATATAAGGATGTGCATGACATAATATTAAAAAATGATGTATATACACCAAATATTAGAAGATAGGTCTGTAATATATCTTATATCCTAAATAAAAAAATTTGATACAAATGACCCTTACCATAAATCATGACTTCCTTAGTAAAAATTCCAAAATTTTATTCAGTAAATAAATTTTTATTATGCATATATTAATGATCCATAATTATATATATCATATCATATATGATTTTCTTAGTAAGATTAATAATCTAATTATTACCAATTCCATGTAAAATTTAGATTTGGGGAAATAATTGTTTAGTTTTTCATGTATGTTATGATTTACAAATTTTAGTGTCATATTACTTTATCATCGTTAAATAATCATAATAATTTTATCCATGATATAAATATCATAAATATTCATTATATATTTATTTATAGTAATCCATATTAATTTATGATTGAAAATAAAATACATATTTTTTGGAGATGGTAGGTCGTTCATTAGAATGAAAAATGATTCCATTTTTTAGAGGATTGGAAAATATTAGTTTAAATAATATATTAAATATAGAGAATTATTTTTATTTATGATATAACTCATATTTTAATTAGACACATTCTTATTATCTTCCATGTGATTTAAGACTGAAATACATCGCTTTGAGATAAATTAGTCATATCTATACACACACAACATTTTAATATTCCCAAATTATGGAATGTATGTAGGTATATGTGATAAAATAACCCCAAAATTAAAATAACATATTTAAAATAATATATATACTTTTTAAGAATTATCATATCCCTCTATGTTATGGGTGATGTAAAATGAATAACATCGGTTTGTGAGGTTGTAGTATTCCGTACAACTAAATAATGATTTCATATACCGTTTGATGGATGTGGATTTGGTTTTTGGTCATGAACATATCATAAAACCACAAAATATTTGTAATGTAATGATATTATTATATCAAAATGTATAAATATGAATTTAAGAATTTGGATTAATAAATAAAAAAAATCGGTTAAGGACATTACCACTTCTTCGGAAACCTTCCTTTGGTTTGTAGAAAAAGACTTTGTTTAATTTGAGGCCAAAATAAGGATTATATGATGATAAGATGAATGTATGGAAGATAATTGGTTATTTATTTACTGATCCAAATTTTTTTGGAAGGGTTAAGGGGAGAGGATGATTTATAGACTTTTGTATTTTTGGTGAGTAGAACACATGCAAGGTTTTGAAAATTAAAATGTGAAACAATGTTTTTTCACATTAAAAATGGATAAAAATGTACAATTATTGAGTATTCCAAATTATATGGTCCAACCGTGGACCTAAATTCGGTTTGGACCAATTTTGGAACAATTTTATTGCTTCTAATTTTTGTTTCCCACACCCACATTAGATATTAATTTTTACATTCACTGTGATGAGAATTTTTCAATGATTTTACTATTCATTATTGTCAACAATTAACCTAACCTTATTAGAAAAAATAAAACAATTTTCTACAAAATATGAAATCATTTCATCCAAATTTCATTCACAAAATTGGAAAATTTTAAAATAGAATTTATCATGAAAATGAGATTAGAATGAGGTTTTCCAAAGATAAAATGTTAAAATGATTAAAATGGTCTAACATAAATATTCAAAATGAAAATTATAACAATTGAATAAATAGATTAATTAAATATATTTGAAATAATTTCTCATTTTTACCCATTTGAAAATAAAAAGGTACCTTATAAATACTTTTAACAAAATGGCAGTTTTCTGATTACATTAATCTTATTTAATTTTTTTTCATATTTGTTAATTAATAATATTTGATATTATTTAAATAATTTATGTAAATATTTATTTCAATGGTCATATTAAATCTAAATATATACCCAATACTATTTTATGAGATATAAAATTTAAAAAACATAAGTGGGATTAGGGTTTCCCAATAACAGGTACCGAGAGGTGTTTAATTTAGTACATATTATTGGTACTATGATTATATAAAAGTCTATTAGAGGGTTGTGATAATTCATTTAAAAACCCTTTCCCGAATTTTATCTTTATATTCAATAATATCATTTAGTTCCATTCTCCTGAATCTCATTCGTTTCTTAAAATTCTATTTTGTTTGTGTGCTTCAATATTATTTTCTTAAACCCATCTACTTCATTACACCCATTATCATTATTTTATAACAAATTATTCATCCTTCTCCATAAACATTAATTAAAAAAATATTGAAAAATAAATATTTTTATCACATTTAAGTCTTTTATTCACTCTCTAGGTACCTCATAAATCAAATAAATGGAATAAGGATTCTATAAAATGATCTTATAAACCGAATGATTCAAAAATAAATAACATTTTTCTTCAAAAAACATTCATTATAGGGAAGACAATCATCTTTCCCTGTATTAAAAACTAGTATATTCAATTGAATACTATTTTTAACAAAAATTTTAATCTTTTATTAACCCACCAATAATGGATTTCATTTATCCATCTTCAATTAGAAAAATATAATGTGCCATTATTTTCTATCAGGGGTATGACTTCAAAACCATGATAACTACATTGAATATGTCAATATAATGATTAAAATATCATGATATTTCAAATAATATGTCAATAACTAACTAAAATGCATTTATTTTTTCAAAATAATAATTTAAAAAATATTAGTTATTTTATTTAAATAAATCCGCTAAAAATATTCCTTTATTATATATTTAAATTTTGAAAAAATGAATCAAATCTCCCTTAATCAGTGAACTATCAAATTTTATATCAATAATTGGATGACAAAAAAAATAATATATCATGAAATAACAAAAAAAACTTATATATTATGTTTTTCATTAAATAACACATACACTCAAATATCATCTATTTCTGTAGACTAAGAATCATACTTCTTCTCATCAATGCTGATCCAAACCACTACATTCTGATTCATTCATCTTCTATAGTTTATTTCAATTATGGGTGAAACATGAGGGATACATGATAAAATTACATCATGGAAGTGACTTTTTATATAATTTTTTATAAAGAAAATATATTTATTAGATTACATGGTTCCAAGAGTAAATTATTAATTACTGAAGGTTGATTAAGGTGTATTCCACTCACATTAAAAAGGATATTCCTAGGATTAATAAGCATCCCACAGTAGATGAGGAATATCTTATGTTTGGGGAAAATAACTTCCTAATGTAAAAAAATATGTGGATGTAATGAAAGATAAAGAATATCTGTAATATTTTGAGATGGTTAAAGAAGTAATAGTTGTGTTTGTGTGTCCTCTCGAAGTTTTTGAAGGACTTGTTCCATGGAATACTACCCATAGTGTTAGAGTTGATTCAATATCTATTATTTATCAAAATTGATGCCATGTGGATTAAATAATCTCTGATAATCAGGTGTTCATTATATAAATTCTATTTGGGAATGGAAAAAAATTAAATCATCATCCATTTCATCAATATCTAGGATATTATGTTGAAATTTAATATATTTTCATTCAAGTCAGAGTGTAATGTAGTATTATATTTCTTCACGATTGGTACGTATGAATTTATGTTTGATTGGATTACTATTTATCACGTCTCATATCTTATTTTTATCATTGATTTCCCTATTTATAATTTTATTTATATTTACATGATTGATATTTTCATTTCTAGTCAATATTCTTTATTTTAAACATTTTTATAATAAAAATCTGGGAGAAGGTATGAAATCTTCAAAAAAAATTCATCCCAATTTTAGATTTGGTTTTACGTTTAGATTTTGATAATATAATTTTATAATTCATAGAGGTAAAAGTTAAATATCATTTAATTGAACATTAAAATTAATTTAATTGAATATTTTATTTATAATTATTATATTATAAATCATAAAATCCAATATATTTTTTTACATGTTCTAAATTTTATTTCATATAATTATTTATTCTTTTTAGAATATGATAATTTTTTGGTTTCTTTTTAAACCTCAGGTATTTAAGTTTTATTTCTAAAATAATATATTTTCAATCATTTTATTTTTATCATCTCTAAAATATGGAATTAAAAATCATTTTTAAAATGTTGTGTTAATCCTCTCTAAATTTTGTTTGAAAATTAATCATAAAAAATTTTAATCATGTGATTGTGATCATAGAAATTATATATGTTATAGCTTCTCTCACTAATATAATTTATTCAATAAACATAGAAAATTTTCATAATTATTTATTATTTAATTGATTATTTTTTACAAATTTCTTTTTTTAAATTTTCATTAAGTTAAAAAAATAATGCTACATACTTAAAATGTTTTTAAGGAAAATATCGACCATATGATGGCATTAACCACTAGTCATCTCTTGGTTTACAGCCAGATTCCATTTTGGAGTGGATAAAGTGTTGACTTACTCTTTTTCATGGCCATTTTTTACTTTATACATATCAATTTTGTTAATTTGAGTTTGGGAATAATGTTAATACATTTATTGTCATATTTTATGAAACTTGTATATGTGTATAGGGCACCATGTGGTCTCTAAGCACTTACCAGTCGCCTAGTATTCCTATAACAGCTTCTAGGTGACCATTCTATAAAAATTAAAATCTCTCAAAATTAATACTCCAATTTTTATATTTAGATTATAATAGATATAATTGATATTTAATGGATCTGAATGATTAAATTAAATATGGTAGGTTGTAAATAAACCATTAAATAAGGAATAAAAAATACAAGTTACCATGATCACCCACAATAAAATCATTTTCACCATTTTTATAACATTTTCTATATTTCATGACCTATATCCCTTTTTCCATGTTGTAGTTTTTTTTTGGAAATTATTGAATTTGAAACATTTAGTTTATACTGAACAAAGCATTCATCTTCTTCTTTTCAATTTTCTGTTTTCACTGCCATTATTGAGGTAAAATTTATTATTCATATTTAAACCATTATAGAGAAAGAATATTTTACATTTTATGGGTATGTTTTCTATCGTTAAATCCAAGGTATTAAAAAGCCATTATGGAAATTGAGGATATTATATTTAAAAAAATTAATTTTTAGATAAATAACTATATCAATTAATGTTCTCATTTTTCTTATTATAATACTCTTAAATTAGTTTTTGTCATTTAATTAAGAATTTTAATTTTAAAAACTCAATTCACCACAACTCTTTCATCCCTATCAAATAAACACCCAAATTGAAAAAAAGTATTAATAAAATAATAAATAATATATCATATTATCCTATTATGGTGATTATGATACTGAAAACATCATCAATGTATTATATTTTTAATATGTTGATCCCAATAGATATGTGTAGACGCCGGAAGAGTCCGTTGTTCCCAAACGAAGCTCCGGATGCGGAAAGCGAAGTGATATTTGGAGTCAGAGGCACGTTCCGAAGGGCACGGAGGACTTGCACGAAATTTCAGAAGCACGCGCACAAAGTTGAGTCGCGGCGCGCAATCCTCCCGGGATGCGCGCAATGCGCTGGGCCGGCGCGCTATTTTGCGCGCCCGCGGCCTGCGCGGCGCCTTTTGCGCGCTGGGTCCTGATTCCGCGCCCGCGAAGCGAATTGCGCGCCCGAGACCGGATTCCGCGCCCGGGGTTGCCTATAAATATAAGGCGACCCCCGACGTTTTGAAGGTTGCCAGAATCCGAAGTGGCGCTCGTTCGCGCAATCCAACCCCTTCCGCGCGCAATGCCGATCTTCAGGTAACCTCCTTTCTTTCGCGCAATAGAGCCTTGGGGTTCGCCTTCGCGCGCAATTCCCTTGGCTCCTTTCCTTTGAATAAAATTTCAACCCGAAGGCCTTTGCGCGCAAAAGAAGCCTCTTGCGCGCAATTGCCCCCGGGTGCGCGCAATCCAGCCCGATTGCGCGCACCCCCCATTTTCAAAGTGGCCATTCGTCAGAGAATGAGCCGTTGCCCCCGCGCGCTATCTGAAGCCCGGTGCGCGCAATCTCAGTCATCCGCGCGCGAAGCGCTGGCCCAATTGCGCGCCAGCCCACCATTTTGCGCGCCGACCCGCGGTTTTGCGCGCAAAGCTCCTCTTTTGCGCGCAATCCGCCAGGGTCGCCTCCCTTGACCCCCTGAGGGTACCCGCCTGCGTGGCGCCCGATGATCCTCATCCTGGGTGCCCGAACCGTGCGCTGTCTTCCCGTGCAGCCTTCCAGGCTCGTGCGAAGTGACACGGACCCATCGACGGCAATATTCGTCCAGCATGACGTTAAACTGCATATTCGTCCAGCATGACGTTAAACTGCATATTCGTCCAGCATGACGTTAAACTGCATATTCGTCCAGCATGACGTTAAACTGCATATTTGTCCAGCATGACGTTAAACTGCATATTCGTCCAGCATGACGTTAAACTGCATATTCGTCCCGCATGACGTTAAACTGCACATATGTCCCGCATGACGTTAAACTGCACATCCGTCCAACATGACGTTAAACTGTACTACGTCCAAGCTGCACGACGCTAAACTGCCTAGCCCCCATCGTCCGCGCTGCAAGACGTTAAACTGCCAAGCGTTTCGTCCTCAACACACGACGTTAAACTGTACTTCGTCCGGCAAGACGTTAAACCGTACGCCTCGTCCTCAACACACGACGTTAAACTGTACTTCGTCTGGCAAGACGCTAAACCGTCCGCATCATTCGATCCCGTGCCTCGCACGCAGGGTCTCCCCCGGTTTGGATGTGGCCCCCACCCGCTCGTCTCTGTAGGGATGTCGGGATTGTCCCCCTTTTGGGACGATTTAATGGGAGCGGCTTTTCCCTACGGGGGCAGGGTATTACAAACCCCTAGTTTCTCGTGGGAGGCTGCACATGTGTATCTCCATTGCGCCTCCCCACTGCCGAAGCCAGTAGAGGGTGTGACTGGGATCGAGGTGCCTCCTACTTTCGGTCCAAGTCCCTTCCAACTGAGTTTTGCCGCACCCGGGCTGCCTCAAGTGCGTAAGTCCTGACAGAATGAACTACGTGGACTTTGATCCCTGTCTTCTATACAGGGTACGTAGGAAGCCTCCCTGAGGTCCAAGCCTGCCACCTGGTCGTCCCGTTCGTATTTACGTCGGTTTGTCCATCAGTGGACCCCTCCGGGGTTCACGCTTGCGTCGATTCACCTATGAATCCGCCACTGTGGGAGACTGCCCGTGTGTATCTCCACGGTGCCTCCCCACAGCCCCCCTTTTTCCATTTCTCCTTTTATCGTCCAGCATGACGTGAAACTGTGATCCACCCGGCCGTTCCATCCCCCTCTGTGCGAGGTGGTTCGGTTCAATCCTCCGCCCGGCGGCCTAGACCTCTTCGTGAGTCGGCTTGCCGACGTCCAGCATGACGTTAAACTGTATACCCGAACTACGTTGACTTTGATCCGTGCTAACGCGCGGTACGTAGGAAGCCCCTCCGGGGTCCAAGCTCTTCACTCCATCATCCATCCTGATCCTTACCCGGGCCGCCACATCCCGGTGGGGTCATTCCACTTCACTCCACTCCATGTTACTTGGGAAGCCGCCCATGTGCTGGCCCAGCGTCGGAGGTTCCCCGCAAGGGGTTCTGTCATCTGATCCACTTTTCGTGTTGATCGGTCCGATGCCGTCCCCGCTGGACGTTAAACTCGCGGCATACCCCGTGTTAAACATGGGAAGCTGAGGAAAACCTCAGGTGACACAGTTCCCCGCACCCAGTACGGGATGCCTCAGGCCATCATGCCTTCGAGAAGCCCTATTAGGGACGGAAGACAGACGTGCAGAGCCGCAGTGTTACGACACGCCCCCAGCACCCAGAGCCACCCGGCCTTCTCACCGCAAGTTGCTGCCCCGCCCAGACTCCTTGGAGCGTCCGGGCGGAAGCAGCGTAATTAACCGGTGTCCATGAAGATATGGCGCCGGGAACGAGATTCACGAACATTCTTAAGTCTATGAGGGAGACCCGGATTAGGCGACGAGTTCCGAGGAGACGTCCAAGGAAGGAGGAGCCGACATCCCATCATCCCGGTTTCGATCAAGGAGCAGACGCCCCTGAATAAGGGACGAATGTCGCCCGCCCTTGGAAAGCGGGACTGCGGGACCACAAGCAGCGCGCCCATCCCCTCGGGTTGACGGGTGCACGCGCGAACGCGTCCTGGCGGAACAGCGTAACCCGACGCACATCCGCACCGAAACAGAAAAATGGTGAACCCGACGTGAATCTCTTCTCCTCGATACGAAGACCGATGGCTTTCAGAGGTGTTGGAAGACCGGCATGTTGCCCGGCCAGGCATTCAGTCTTACCCGCCAGGGGCTGGGGAAGTGAAATCGGGCACTCCGTCTCGCAACGTCGAGGGCCTGGGTTCCCCCCACGGAAGGCGTTGTGGGGCTAATGGTTGGTTGACGATTCCTTTTTCCTGTCAGTGTTAATGGGTTCTTCTCCCTGCTTTCAGAAATCAGGTCGCCCGATCCAGTGCCCGATCGCCACCCGCCCACTGGCGCAGGGATAGGGGAAACACCGACGCGGCTACTCCGCGCGGCCCCGCCCGTTCCACAGTCGTCCCAGCAGCCGCAATTGCGGGACGACCACGCCCTCTCTCCCCCTCGGAGGTCATCCAGAGAAGGGTGATCAACACCCTGGTGCGGAGATATGAGGAAGAGGGAGTCATCCCCACTAGGGAAATGGCTCGCCTAGACCTTGAGGAGGCTGCGCCTCGCCACCACCGCCGCCCCCGAGGGCCGCGCAGGGAGGCACCGCTGCCTACCTCGACGTCCAATCGCTTCGGGAGTTTATCCCCGGAGCGCTCTGACAGTTCCCTTCCCTATGCGGATGAGGTGGAAGATGCCCGGGATCACCCTATCCGGGATTCGCTCCAGGGATCCACGGTAAGGACTCCCGCCAGGCCACGGCGACATCACCGCCAGGCCTCTCCAGTCGAAGAGCGGGCTCTCCACCTGCCCGCGCCGCTCATCCCGACTCGTCTGTCTCGACGCCAACGTCGGGCACGAGCGGAAGAGGATGCCCACCTTGGGGCTCTAGCAACAGCGGCCGCATTGGCCCAAGCCACTGCTGGCTCCAGTCGCCAGGCCTCTGTGCATCCTGAGTAGGGGAACTCCTATGCCCGACCTGGATCGAGGCCCCGACCGCCCCAAAGGCAGGTTGGGTCGACTCTCCCGGTTGCTGGCACTGGCAGTAGCCACCGCGGACCACCTCGCGGTAGCGCTATTCACCGGCAGGATCTGCTCTGTGTGGCCGATCCAGGAGGCATGGGTCATCCCACCTTCCAATCCCGGCCCGGAGGCCTGCCCGGAATCATCTCTCCCCGCGTCCCCTTTGATATCTGTCCCGGTGCCCCTCGCACCTAGGTTCCCAGTCCTCTTGGCCCCAACACCAGTGCGGCCGGAGGATGCCAGGACAGAGATCAGCCCTGCCCCGAAGAACCACCCAGGGGCAGGAAGGCAAGGCGTCGACGCCGAGGGAAGAATGTTACGGAATTCCGGACAGAGATCCGACCGGTTTGCTTCTCTGACTCAGAGGCGGAGTACGATTCGGCGACAGAGCCCCTTCCCCAATCCCGCCAGTCAAGGGCAGGGGTAGGAATGCGGCACGTCAGCCTCGTGCTCCCCGAGAGCGAGATCGATGTGATCCCCGCTTCTCTCCGAAGGTATATCCGGAGTAACGAGGGCCTGGTAGACCCCCAAGGATCAAGCTTGCGGTTGGTAGCGGCCCCTCCGGAAGTGCCTTCCGCCTCGATCGGAGAAGCCGAAGACTTTTTCTGGGGACCGACGGTCGAACCACGATCTGGTGCGCCCTCGGCGAGCACCAATGCTACGGCAGGATGTTCGCTCGCCGGCCCGTCCTATCGTGATGTGGTAGCCAGGGCACCGCCACCCTCAGAGGGCGGCCCGGGATATGGAGGCCAATCGGCCTGCTCGCCGTATTCACCGCCGGCCAGCCCGTCAGCCCGGCGGCCCGCCTCGGCACCACTACCAGTTTCCCGTCCGTTCCCAGCCATTGAAGAGGACCAAGGAGATCTGGGTCCCGAGTTTGAGTCGTGGAGCTTCTGGACCGTCCTTGCAGAGGGCCACTTCCCTGAGAAGTTTTGGCCAGTCGCAGGACCGGGCTTTGATGCACCTGAATCGCTCACCCCGGATGAGTTCGAATGCTTCCGCCGAACTCTCCGGGAGACTCGCTCCTGTCTTCACCGCCTACAAATGCCATACCCCGGGAGTCAAGCGCACCTAGAGGATATTGGTGAGCAGTTCCGTCAAATTGACCTGGCCATGCTCCCTGCGGTTCGGCACCCCGGGTCATTTGAGCACCACGAGGCCCTCCAACAACGATGTGTTGAGTGTTTTCAAGTACTCCGCAAAGTTATCGAGGAAGCCACTCCCCACGTGTATATCCGTGGATGGGGGCAGTACGCTGCCCTACGCTTCAGTGTGATTCGCCGACAGCCCGATTCGCTGGGTGGCCCTGAGGGTATATCCCCAGGGACAAGAACGGTCAATATGGCTGACCTGTCGGGAGAGGGGAACGACTTGGAACTTCTCGACGGGGGCTTCCCCCCCGAAGACAAGCCGTCGTCAGATCCATCGGTGAGAGTTACTCGTCATCAGAGGAACCTCCTGGGGCTCCCCGCACCCACTGAAGCACTGACGTTGAGCCGAAACGTCAGCAAAGGAAAAGAGCACAGCGAGGCTATAAGGCCCGCCGACCCATCTGCCTCCATGCAGAGGGCAGAGGAGGATCCCGAGAAGGCTACGCTACGTCAGCAGCTCGCCGAACAGAAGAAGCTGGTTGACCAGCTCCTCGCCGAGCGCGCTGCAGAACGGCGGCCTGACTACGGTGATCCCAGGCCAGCACAGCAGGGACCGGAACAACCGCTCCTCGATGAGACTCTCCCGGGCAACCGTGATTACGCCGTGTTCGCCGACAGGAGAGAGGCCATTGCCTATGGCAAGAGGGCGCGGTATGTTTCGCCACACCCTCCCGAGCGGCGTGACTACCTGAGAGATCCCGCTTGGATTCCTCCCGCTGCCCCAAGGGCCGCTCCACCCGCCATCCCACGAGCTGCCGAGTTCGACGACCCGGTCGACGACCCGATTGAAGGGCCATGCAATGCGCTCGTGGTTAGAGATCCTCACCAGGACTGGAACCCATGTCCGGACGATCCGATGGCGGCCCTCATTGCCCGCTTGGAAGCCTTGGAGACTCGGCAGGTGGCGATCCCACCGGACGGCAAGCCCTACCCAGCATGGGTGGATGACATGCCGGCGCCTCCGGGATTCGGGAATCCCACTTTCGCCCCCTTCAACGGAACTGGAGATCCGCCACAGCATTTAGCCCACTTCAACTCGAGGTGCGGGCCTATGTTGGGGACTCCGGCGCAGCAGGAGGCCTCTAAGCTTCGCTGCTTTGTTCAGACACTAGAAGGGCCAGCATTTGTCTGGTACAGCCAGCTCCCCGTCGGGTCGGTAACCAGCTGGGAGGACCTCCGTAGACAGTTCCTCTACCAGTTCAGTTCCACGACCCGGAAGACAAGTATCGCAGACCTCTTCAAGTGTAAGCAGAGGCCTGATGAGCGAGTCGCGGACTTCGTCGCCCGATGGAAGGGTCTCAAGTATTCCCTTGACATGCCATTGACTCAGGAGCAGTTGCTGACAATGTGCGTCGGGAACGTCAAGACCGAGCTGGTCCCTTCCCTGATCACTCAGAATTACCCCGGAGGGTTCAGGGACTTCTCAGACAAAGCTCAACGTCTTGAGGAAGCCCTGCAACAGGCCAGCCAGGCACACCCGCTGCCTCCTTTGATTCCTGCAAGGAGAGCCAGCAGGGCTGAGCCCGCTGCTGTTGCCCAGATAGAGGCCCCCAGGCCGTTGGAGCTGCTGCCGGCGAGGCCAGCTCCACAGCCTCACAGGAATCCGCCTCCACGGGCTCAGTTCCCGGCCCAGCAGCGGCAGCCCCAGAACCGGCCGGCCCCTCCGCGTAATGTACCGCCACAACCCAGGCGAGATAATCAGGGTCCACCTCCTCGGCCGGCCCCTCCAGCCCCTCGTCAAGACCACGCTCCCAGGGGCCCGCGACACCTGACTTACTCATTCCATGAGGATCAGGTCCCCGGTTACTTCCGGAGCGCCCTGGAGCAGAGGATTGTGCGACTGCCTGAGTGTTGGAAGCCAGAGGAGGCACATCTTACGAATAACCCCCGCTACTGCCCCTACCATCGGGCCTTGGGGCACACCATCCAGCGGTGTTATGTGTTTAAGGACTGGCTCCAAGACCAGATTAACAACAATGTAATCAGGTTGGGCCCAGCTCCGGCACAAGTGGCGGGCGTATTCGTGGGATCAGATGACGATAGTGGCAACGAGGACGAATGGCAGCTGGTCTCCGACCGCGGATCCCAGAAGTACAATAACTGGATGGCCCGCAAGACGATCATTCGCGCCCATGGAATCATCCGTGCGCGCTTGAATCAGCCTGAGCCCCCAGAATCTGCGGGTGCTGCTTCGGCATCGTCGTCCCAGCCTGCCTCTTCCAAAAGGAGCAAACGGCGGCAGTGCAAGAAGGAAGAGCGCGCCCCGCCAGTTCCGCCACTATCCCGTACTCTCGGCGATTTCATGCCCCCGGAGATGAGGGTCCCTCCTCGGATCCGCCCGGTGATGGATGATTCGTCCGATGACGGTATTGGGTACGCTTCGGTTAACACCGTCGAGCTGGTAAATCCCTTTTCGGTTCCCGACGTTGAAGAACACCAGGTGGACCTCCCTAGTGTCCCCGGTCGTCGCCACCGTCGGAAGAACCGCAGCAGCAGGAGTCGCCGGGGCACAGCCGTTGGTACCTCCAGCCAGGCCGTGCACACCACTGAGACTAGGCAGCAGGCTCAAGATCGAGCACGACGTGCGCCGCCCCCCCATCCGGGGATGACGGATTCGCCTCCGCCACTGTTTGTGCTGTGGGACCAGGCAGAACCGCCTCAGCCGCGTCGCGACCAGCTCCGCCCTGCCACGAGTCCATCCCGGCCTCCTGACTCCAGTACGGTGACCATTTCCCGGACTGCGACCAGTGAACAGCGAGATGCGCCAAGTACCAGTTGGCCGCCGATCCAACCGGCAAGGCCCGTCATGCCACCAACCGCAGAGCAACCTCCTGCAACCAGGGGCTCGCGCTTGGCCAAAAAGTATGATGTCCTGAAGCACTTGGCCGACATCCCAGCAAGGCTCTCCATCCATGAGGCTCTGCGCATGTCATCTGAGATGCGCGAGGCACTCGCTGAAGCCCTGAAAAGCCCCCTCCAGTTTGAGACAGAGGTTGCGGCTGCAGAGGCCTTTCACGCCGAAATGATCGAGGACGCCGAATGTCAGGCAGTTATCTCGTTCTCTGGTAAGGATGAAGACCCTCCTATACAGGGACACATTCGTCCGCTGTATGTCACTGGCCAGTTCAATGGCCTTGAAGTCCGGCGCTGTCTTGTCGACACGGGGTCCGGGATTAACCTGATTCCAACTCGGACGCTCCGGTGATTGGGGTTGTCTGAGGATGACTTGATTCCCTCCGACCTCAGGATCCAGGGGTACGACCGCACCGAGAAAATCCCGGTCGGCAAGATACGTTTGAAGACCCAGTTCGGTGACTTGGTCGCCAACACTGAATTTATGGTAGTCTCTCAGGACACTGCGTATAACGCATTGATGGGCAGGCCATGGCTCCACCTTCACGCAGCGGTTCTCTCGTCATACCACCAATGCCTCAAATACTCCCTTAATGGTCGAGTAGGCGTGCTTCAAGGAGATGCCTCTCCTTTTGCCTCGTGTGAAGCCCGCTATCTGGACGCGGACTATTACAAGAGCAAGGATAAGCAGATCCTGGCAGGGGAGGTTGAGCCTGTCGCAGTTGCAAGTGATCCCTGGGCAAGTCTGGATGATGCTTACGTCCTCCCGATTCACCGGTTGGACGTCGCCATGGTCTTGACGGTCCGCGAGTCTCCTGATGAGATGGCCGCGACCGCCCGCGCCAGCACCAGTGGCCCAGCAGGATCTGGTAGCCCCAATGCAGTTGCCAACGCAGTCTCTCCCGTGGACGATCCCTCCCCGAGCGGAGAGGATATGGAAGACGCACCCCCAGCCTTTGAGGAGGGCGTCCCCGCCACGGTCGATGAGTTAATACAGGTGAACCTTGGAACCGAGGCCGATCCAAGACCCACATTGGTTAGTGCCGCCATGCCCTCTGAGGAGCGGCAGCAGTACATGGACTTTCTCAGGCAGCACCGTGATGTGTTCGCTTGGGGTTATGACGAGATGCCGGGGCTAGATCCTCAGGTAGCCGTCCACCGCCTTGGTCTCCCGGCGAACCATCGCGGGTTCAAGCAGCCTCCCAGGAAGATGCACCCATCCCATGGTGCCATGGTTGAGGCCGAAGTTGACAAGCTTATCAAAGCCAACTTCGTGAGGAAAGTTCAGTACCCCAAATGGCTGGCCAACATTGTGCCGGTCAGGAAGAAGAACGGGCAGATTAGAGTCTGCATCGACTTCCGCGATCTCAACCGCCACTGTCCGAAGGATGATTTTCCCCTTCCAGTGACAGAGCTGTTGATTGATGCCACGGCAGGGTTCCAAGCCCTCTCCTTCATGGATGGATACTCCGGATACAACCAAATTCGGATGGCCCCTGAGGATGAGGAGTTCACTGCCTTCAGGGCCCCCCAAGGTACCTTTTGCTACCGGGTCATGCCCTTCGGCCTAAAGAATGCAGGTGCCACCTATCAACGGGCGATGCACCGCATATTCAAGCCAATCCTCGGCACACTGGTGGAATGCTACGTCGACGACTTGGTTGTCAAATCACGCCAGCGTCGGGACCATCTCAAAGATCTTGAGAAAGTGTTCAGCTTCCTCCGGGCTCGCTGCCTGAAGATGAACCCGTGGAAGTGTGCCTTTGGGGTCACCTCCGGAAAGTTCCTTGGATTTGTGGTAAGATACCGGGGTATTGAGATCGACCCAGAGAAAATCAGGGCGATTAGCCAGATGCCTCCCCCGGGTACCGTCCGGGAACTGCAAGGGTTCCAAGGCCACTTAGCCTATATACGCCGATTCATCGCGAATCTGGCCGGCAAGTGTAAGCCCTTTTCTCGGCTTATGAAGAAAGGTGCCACCTATGTATGGGATAAAGAGTGTCAGACCGCTTTCGAGGAAATCAAGCAGTACCTGCTTCAACCTCCGGTCCTGATGCCGCCCGTATCCGGAAAGCCGCTGGTCCTTTATGTGACCGCCCTGGAACGGTCCCTGGGTGCCCTTCTCGCCCAGAAGAACAACGAGGGAACAGAGAATAGCCTCTATTACCTCAGTCGCATGCTCCTCGATGCGGAAGTTAGGTATTCCCCCATCGAGAAGAGCTGCCTGGCGCTCGTATTTTCCGTACAGAAATTACGGCACTACTTGCAGCACCATGAGATACAGTTGGTTTCTCGGGTAGACCCGTTGAAATATATCCTGAGCCGGCCTATGTTGACTGGCCGCCTAGCGCGGTGGGCTGTGATTCTCCAGTAGTTCGACATCAGGTGTGTGTCTCAGAAGGCCATCAAAGGGCAAGCATTGGCAGACTTTCTGGCAGCTCACCCGACCTCCGCGGACCAGCCGCTGGATCTAGGCTTTCCTGATGAGGCCATTCTCTCGGTTGATCGAGCTGATCCATGCTGGCAGATGCACTTTGACGGTGCATCCCGGAGCCCCACCGGTAGAAGACTCGATAATCCTAAGCTCAACAGAGTGGGCTTGGGCATCGTCTTCATTACCCCGGAGCGAGCCGTGCTGCCATACTCTTTCCTGTTGTCAGAGGGCTGTACCAACAATGAGGCGGAATACCATGCCCTCATCACCGGCCTCGAGTTGGCTCTCGAGATCGACGTGCCCCGTCTGTGCGTGAAAGGGGACTCTGAGCTGGTCATTAAGCAGATCAATGGCGACTACGTTGTCAGGAAGCCGGAACTTGTGCCATTGTTGGAGTGCACCCTCCTTCTGATGGCCCGGTTCCCTTCTCGGCCGGAAATTGTCCATATTCCCTGGTCGCAGAACGGTCGAGCAGATGCTTTGGCCAGCCTTGCTGCGTCACTTGCGGAGCCTGAACAGGACAACCTGATCGTCCGCGTGACGCGCCGCAGGCTCATCGCTCCTGTTATCCCGGAAGAAGATCGTGGCCCGTTGGTAAGTAATCTCACCACGGTTGCCCCTATGCCCGGAGCCCCGAGTACCCCAGATATGACAGTCGGATCAGCCCCTGATTGGAGGACGCCTTTGGTTGAGTACCTCCAACATGGCATTCTTCCATCGGATCGGGCCGAGCGCGAGCGAGTTCGACGCCGCGCATCGCAGTTCGTCCTCCAGAGCAGTCCCGGCCTGGAGCAGATCCTCTACAAACGCGGATTTGATGGTGTTCTCCTCCGTTGCCTTCAGGGAGTTGAGATCCCACGAGTCATGCAAGAGGTTCATGCTGGTTCATGTGGCGCCCACCAGACTGGGCCGAAGCTGTCCCACCAGATTCGGAGGTTGGGATACTTCTGGCCCTCTATGATCCATGACTGCATCGAGTATGCCAGGAGGTGCCATGCGTGCCAGGTTCATGCGAACTTTGTGCATCGGCCGCCGGAGCCTCTCCATACCACAAGGTATTCCTGGCCCTTTGCAGTCTGGGGACTGGACGTTGTGGGACCTTACCCGCCGGCGACAGCTCGCCAGTGCCGGTTCATTCTGACCGCCACGGACTTCTTCTCCAAATGGGCAGAAGCGATTCCGCTCAGAGAGGTCAAATCCTGTTTGATCGCTGACTTTGTGACCTCCAACATCATCTATCGATTTGGAGTGCCTCACGCTATCCTCACGGATAACGGAACCAATTTCCGAGCAGCCGAGTTGAAGAAGTTGTACGCCAAGTATAACATTCGCTCAAACCATACATCTCGCTATCATGCGCAGGCGAATGGACAGATCGAGGCGTTTAACAAAACCCTCTCTAACATTCTGCAAAAGATGGTTGGTCAGAACAAGAAGAGTTGGCCGGACAAGCTCCCCAACGCCCTCTGGGCTTATCGGACGACGACTCGCAATTCCACCCAGATGACCCCTTATTCCCTGGTGTATGGAGCTGAGGCCGTCCTGCCCATCGAGATCCAGTTGCCGTCCTTGCGCACTGCGGTCTACGACCAGCAAGCGCTGGACAGAGTCGCTGAAGCCCGTCTAGTCGAGTTGGAAGCACTGGATGAGAATAGACTTCGCGCTTTGCACAACTTGGAGAGGCATCAAAGCAGAATGGCTCGAGCTTTCAATAAGAAGGTTCGCCTCCGCTCCTTCCTGCAGGGTGATCTAGTGCTAGCCCTAAGAGCGCCAATGATCCCCGGCAAGAAGCCGCCCAAGTTGGAGCCCAAGTGGGAGGGACCTTTTGTTGTCCACAAGGTCTATCCCAATGGCGCGTACTCCCTAGCGACTATGGATGGTGAGCGTGTCACTCCTCCCACCAACGCTAGGTTCCTCAAGCAGTACTTTGTCTGAGTGTGCCCACGTCCTGCACGACGTTAAACTGCATACGTCCGCGCGGCAAGACATTAAACTGCCAAGCATCATTCGTCCAGGCTACAAGACGTTAAACTGTTCAGCATTCGTCCGTGCTGCAAGACGTTAAACTGCCAAGTGCTTCGTCCTGCATGACGCTAAACTGCACTACGTCCGAGCTACAAGACGTTAAACTGTTCAGCATTCGTCCTGCATGACGTAAAACTTCCCCTCAAGAACTACGTGCGGCTTGATTCCCATCCTTATGGGATACGTAGGACCGCCTGAACATTCATGTTTCAGGCCCAGCCCCATCCTTCGGGAATTTCCATCCCATCCCGGGCCCTTGGTCCAGTTGCCTCTAGGTATGTGGCGTATTGCGTGCGCGGAGGATTATGTCCTCATTTACGTCGGTTTTCTCGCCACGCTGTACGCCCCCCACGTTTGTGGATGCCTTCTACTTCCCCCTTCTTTTTCCCTCATCGTCCTGCATGACGTTAAACTGCCTCTCCAGAACTACGTATGGCTTGATTCCCATCCTTATGGGATACGTAGGACCGCCTGGACATTCATGTTTCAGGCCCAGCCCCATTTCCCGGGAATCTCTATCCCGCGTCGGCCCTCTGGCCCAAGTTCCCCTTCTTTTGTGCGAGGCGTATCGCGTGAGCGGGGGATTATGTCCTCATTCGCGTTGGTCTACTGGCCGCGCCGTACGCCTCCCCCGTGTGTGGGACTACCTCACACCCCTCATCGTCCTGCATGACGTTAAACTGCCTCTCCAGAACTACGTATGGCTTGATTCCCATCCTTATGGGATACGTAGGACCGCCTGGACGCTTATGTTTCAGGTCCAGCCCCGTCTCTTGGTTGATCATGGGGATCTGACCTCTTTTGGTTGCTCTCAGGGTGAGTCCTCCGACCCTTTCCGATGATCTGTTAACATGTTTTGGGTACTTCGGTCTATGACTCGTAGTGTCAGATTCAATCCCGACAAGCCCTGTGTTGCTTGTCGGTTCTCGCGCTTCCTCTTGTTTGAGACTTCACTCAAAGGGATCCTCGTTAGCGGTTTGGGTACGATGCCTCAGTGCTCTCCCACCGCTCCGGGTCGATTTACCGGCGGGTCTTGGGCCGCAAATCGATATGAATCCTGCGATTGAGCGGTTGATGCTCGTTTGCTTGCCCCGTCTTAGGCTGACGCGATCGGATGTTGTGTTGCGAATGCGTCAGCAACATCCTTGATCACCATGTCGGCTCTTTCAGGCTCTGAACATTGGATTGCGCAGTCCTCATCACACTCCGCCTTTATGCGTTGTAGTGGAATCTCGACACTCTCTTCACACTGACCTCCAGTACACCTCTACACGTCAGGCAGACCAACCAGGGTAATGATGTCGTTCGAGACTCCCATGATCTGAGCACCAAGGATATATGCGGATATCCTCCCTAAGGGCCATGCGTAGCTGGACCCTCGTCCCCATAAGGAGGAGGGAGTCGCCCGAACAATTGCGTTCTGGGCCCAGTATATCTGGAGGCTAGCATCTCTGCCCCTCGGGTGATGGACATACGCAGACCCCTATGCCAAGACTCTTCTCCTGGAATCGTGCGTGACCGCAGGGCTGGGTATGTTCCCACCTCCGCCGTGTCCGCCGTACCGCGATAAGAGGGTTCCTCCATGGTCCGAACCACACGACCTTAAACTGTGTTGTCTGGTCCTACCACACGACCGTAAACTGTGATCGTCTTGGCTGCCCGATGAGAAACGGCACTGCATCGTGATGTCCTCCTCAGGGGACACTCATGTTGGGCGCTGGTTAATGACCACGCCATTCATCAATGCCTTCCATGGCTTGATTATTGTGGCGACGCCAGAGATTTCTCAATCACAGGCATGTCGCCGCACAAAGAAAAACCATTCATCTTTAAGGACAAACAAGAAATATCAAATGCCGCCCCTTCTGTGTGCGAGGGTCAGACCCGCACTCTTCCCCGCGCTGGTGCCCGATTGTGTTGCGTCGTGCTTCAAGAACTGCGTGCGGCTTGATTCCCATCCTTATGGGATACGTAGGAACGCCCGGATGTTTGAAACTTCGGGTCCAGCCCCCCACCTCTTAGAGATCCCCCCTTCTCTGGGGAATCTGCCGCCTTCAGGTCACCCTCAAGGCGTGTCCCTCGACCCCTTGCAGTGGCCCACCGGTGTCAAGAGTACTCTGGTTTATTGCCAGGAGGGTCAGGATCCGTTTGGTCAGGTTTCCTCCACTTTTCAGGCTTCGTGCTCCCTTTCATTCGGACCCATCGTCTACGCCCTGGGTGGAGCCCCCGTGAACGGTTCGGACACAATGCCTCAGTGCTCTCCCACCGACTCGGGCCGGTACCCCCAATGGCCTCGGGCAGCAAATCGATATGAATCCTGCGATTGAGCGGTCGATGCTCGTTTTCTGCCTCATTCCACCAACGGTTAGTGCGATATTGATGCTGCTTTTCCGCCACGGTCGGCAGTACTCCCATATCGTTACGCCGGTGCCCCCAGTCCTTGAATGAATGGCCGCATGATTCACATTTTCCACCTCCCATTCTGACCAGGCGAAACCTCGACGCTCTTGACACTATCCCTCAGTGCATCTTCGCATATCCAGGGGATATGACCACGATGTGGCGTGCTTTGAGCCCTATGGTCCGAGCTCTAAGACCTTAAACTAAGATCTCTCCTTATGGTCCGAGCTCTAAGACCTTAAACTAAGATCTCTCCTTATGGTCCGAGCTCTAAGACCTTAAACTAAGATCTCCCCTTATGGTCCGAGCTCTAAGACCTTAAACTAAGATCTCCCCTTATGGTCCGAGCTCTAAGACCTTAAACTAAGATCTCTCCTTATGGTCCGAGCTCTAAGACCTTAAACTAAGATCTCTCCTTATGGTCCGAGCTCTAAGACCTTAAACTAAGATCTCTCCTTATGGTCCGAGCTCTACGACCTTAAACTAAGATCCCCCCTTATGGTCCGAGCTCTAAGACCTTAAACTAAGATCTAGCCCTTATGGTCCGAGCTCTAAGACCTTAAACTAAGATCTAACCCTTATGGTCCGAGCTCTACGACCCTAAACTAAGATCTCCCCAAACGGGGTCCTACGTCCTGCATGACGTTAAACTGCACTCTCAGAACTACGTGTGGCTTGATCTCCAGCCTGATGGAGTACGTAGGAACGCCCGGGCATTCCGACTCGGGTCCAGCCTCAGGGATCGTTAAGTCCCGCCCCTCCTCGTCGCCGGCCGTCTGGCCTGGCTTCTGGTAGAGTGGTGCAGTTGTGATATTCTCCCCGATTCAGCTCGGGATGCCCCATCGCAATGATGGGAAGCGACGGTTTCCTCGCCAAAGAGGTGCTGTCTGAGGATTGAGGTGATTCACGGCCAGATTAGTGCATCCGCCTAATACGCTTTCCCCACGGTGGCGCAATTTTGAGAGCGTTGGATTCTGTCCGAACAAACCGTCACTTCGCCCCACGCTTCGCATGCCCTGTTGATCTGGATTTTCCACCCTTGTGTCTGAAGGAACCCCAAAGCGGTATTCATGATGACATGTGGTCTGCCTCCTGCAATATGAATGATGACCTTTTTCGGTCCGTCTATTGCAGTTGTTATGGTCGATCCACTGTCCGCCTACCGTCTTGGGCATTTCCTGGAAGGCCGACTGTTGTGGGTGTCTGGATTCGGGACACGCGATTCACCCTTTCTCATTTCCCTATGTTCGGATAAAATCTCAACGCCCCTAGCATTGTCCCGCTCGTGTGTTGGAACAAGTTGGGGGGATGATACATTGATTAGGCTTGAGGTCTCCTTTCCTAGGAATGACCTCCCTCTTTTCTCCAGAAACCCGGGCCCAATTATGGATGCCTGATGCTTGGTTAACACTCCCGCAAGACAACGAATTGTGGTTGAGCATGCTAAACCAAAAGATGCAGATAAATATATTGATTCATACAGATGGATCAAAGTAGCGGAAGCAAATGTTTTGGGAATGGCAAAACAAAGCCCTTAGGGATTAGCGTGCTGAATGAGTCTTTCTAATGCCGCTACCCTTTGGCTGGTGGCCTCCAGAGCTGCTTCTCGCTCTCTGCGTGCCCTCTCTTCGTCGGCGGTCGCAGCGCGCAGTTCGTCGATTCTGGCCTGTGCACGCTCCCGCTCGACCTAAATTGTGACCATCTGTTGGCCCGCCTCCGTCAGCTGTACCTGAGCGTCAACCAGCTGGGCTGCTAGTTGCTCCACAAGCTCGGTACACGTTGCGACGAAGGCCTCCTTCTCTGCCGCCTGCCCTTCGAGGCGCCGGACTTCCTGCTCCGCCGCGAGGAGCGCCCGCGTGCTCTCCGACATGTCCCGACTTTGTGTGACGTCGGCACGCCGGCAGCTCTCGCGCATCTTTTCGGCCATGAAATCACGGACCGTTAGATGGAGGCGTTGAGCATCAGCTCCCCCGGCGCACAGAAAGCGCAGCCAGGTTTGAAGTGATCCCATGCGCCCCAGCCACTCCGACGGGTCTCGCTTGAGGAAGCGCTGGATGCACTTCCACCCCCTACGGCGCGTTATCCGGCTCTCCTCGACCGCCTCCGTGTCTGAGTCGTCCATCTCCTCGGGATCGGCAGGCCGGTAGGCAGGGAAGGCAGCCAGCAGGTCTGCTGCAGGGTCCGCCCCTGGGAGGTCCTCACGAGGGATAGGTTCCCCAACATCCGGGCGACCTTCTTCTCTCTCCCCAGCGGCGCTGACACCCTCGTCAGCCCCCAACCTCTCTCCGGTGGCAGCACCGCCGACGTCCGCAGCCCCTTGATCAGCAGTTGGTGGGGCCGGCTCGGTTTGGGAAGCCTGTTCTGGAGCAGGCGGCATGTCCACCACTGGTCCACTCGTGGATGGCCCGGGTTCGGCAACCCGATGAGCCTCCAGTGTTGAGATCACTGCGCAGGGCATGCCATGGTAAGTCACGGATCGTCAACGGCAAGCACCAGCAGTAAAGTAGGGAGACTTACGGGAGTTCGGAGAGTCATCTTCCGCTATCCCGGTCGCCGCAGGAACAGTTGCAGCAGGGGACCCCTTAGCGCTTGTCAGTTAGATAATGGGTGCCTGGCCCCCGCCTTGTCATGCTGGCGCCTCTCCTACTCCCGCTGAGGACGCCTGACCGACATCCGTGTGCTCCTGAGAAGGATGGAGAAACGGGTTAGAAGCTGCATAAGAGAATGGATGAAGCAGGTTGAGTAGGGATAGAAGCGGACCTCGAGGAGCTCAGTGACATCAACATTGTCAGAGCCGGCCACCTCGCCGCTCTCCCGTGGGCTCCCCCGATGGGACCTTCCCTCGGAGCCTTCATCCTCCCCCGTCTCCTCCTCCTCCTCGGAGTCGCTACTGTCGTCTTCTTCCGGCGGCATCTGTTCCGGAGCGGGCTCGAGGCCGAGCATCACCTTCACCAGAAGGGATGGCTCCGCGCGCTGACCACGTTGGCGCGCGTACTCGTCCATGGCCGTCAGATACACATACTGCTGGTTGAAGTCTACTCTGTCGGCAATCTGGAGGCGCCCGACCTCTGGCAGATAGATTCCTTCTCTGAGTATCTTTCGCCAGATGGCGTCGGTCCCCAGTGACTGCCGCAGAGTCATCCAGGCCGACCACAGCGCCGGGAAGACCGCATCATGGGAAGGTTCGAGCAGACGTCTCACCTGCTTCCCGGGCCGCTCGTCGACCACCGCACGTGCCCCCTCTCTGGGCGCTGAGGTCGTGGCGGCAGCTCGCGATGTGCCCACCGCCGAAGTCCCTGCCCGCGCCGGCTCCGCTGTTTGGCGCGCCTCTGTTCTCCCCCGTGTGGCGGCGCCTTGCCTCCTTCCTTGACGCCTGGTCTCCGCACGGGTAACCTCGAGCCGCCGAACTAGCTTCCGCAAAAGCCCCTCGGGGTACGCGATGGCCCAGTGTTCGGCGTACTCGGTTGCCAAGCCTGCGTCAACTCCGGTAGGAGGGAGAGTGATGACGTCGCCAGAGCCGAAAGCGGCAAACATCAGCCACATCTGACGAAGGACGCCAGGGTTCGTCTCCTCCCGGACAGCAGTGAATACCCTCTTCGGCATCCGTTGAAGGCACCCGAACTGCCTGGCGAACCGGGTCGGCAAGTAAGGCTCGCAGATCACCTTCCCGTCGATCCGAGCCACGAGCACCCCGCCCCACATGTTCAGGAAGTATTCATGCTGCTCCAGCGGACCCTGCCCATTGTCGATCATCTGGCCGACGGGAGTGGGGAACGGACTGAAGTTGAAGTTGGCATGATTGCCAATCCGGATCCGCACGCCCTCCTCACTTAGGGTCATCGGAGCGACCCCCGCGATGTTCAGCAGGGAGGGTCGCAGGCCGTTGCCCGGAGGAATGATGGCGTTCGGAAACGTGTACCCACCGAGGTGAGCAGCCACCCAGCCGTGGAAGAACTGAAAGGGCCCACAGATCCTTCGTGGCGACCCCCCTCGCGAGATGCGTCCCAGGATGGCGTACAGCCTCGCCAGCACTGGGACCCCGAGGTTGTATCTCTTGTTGGCGGCCATAGCGCCTGCCATCGCCAGTGTCGCCGGGCGAACGCCCATTCTCGCGTCCCGCACTGGCAGGAGCCACCCACTCAGGAAGGCGGCCAGGAACGCCGCGTACCGGACATTTGGGTCCCGGGCCTCGATGACGCGGTACCCCCATGAGCGGTAGTCACCCGTCTCCAGGACCCGCCAGTACGACCCGTTCCGGCTCCTCTGAGCTGCGGTCGGGCACCGCTTCCCCCTGCCCGGCATCTTGACCGCCGGGTCATGCTCCAAGAACTGGCCGAACCATTCCTTGTAGGCTATGTCCTTCTGGAAGTCTTTGATCCCGAGCCGCTGCGTAGCCAGGTCAAGCAGATGCCAGGTCAGGATGGGAGTCCGTGACCTGTCCTCCCAGGTGTTCTTCGGTGGCAGGAACTCATCGTATTGGTAGCCCTCCAGCGGGATACCTCCGATGCAGTGGATGTCCCAGAGACCGATGCCGACCTCCCCATGGTGAAGATGGAAGGTGTTGGTATCCGGAGACCATCGGGTGAACAGCTCCGGCCCGAGCTCGGACTGCTGGTAGAAGTGGAACTGCGACACCGCCTCGAATAGGCCGATGTACCGCAGCTCCTCTGTGAAGTGATCGCAAGTGTGGCGTACCCAGAACGCCCAGGCCCACTCACTGGTGAAGTTGTCCCCAGACCGCAAGTCCCAGTCCTTCAGCCAGCCCTTGGTGTCGTCTGTGACGCTCTGGCGATATATGCTCGAGTAGAGGGCTGGAGAATTCTCCGCAGTAGGCTCACCCCCATCAATGGTTCGCGTCCTCGGGTTCAGGACATAGACATCCAAGTGTCTGGTCTCCCTGGCAGGATGCCCATTGTTGGTGATGTTATAGCGGAGAAGCTCGTCCTCCCGGGTCACCCAGGTCCGCGGCGCATCAATCTCGAACCCTGGCACCGGAACCTCATCTAGGATGCCGAAGTTCCAGAGCGGCAGGTTGTCCGACAGTGGATATGTCTTCTGGGCCGGCGTTAGTAAGTCGAACAAGGATTGATTGTTGGAAACAATCTCCTTGGCTCCGTAAACCTCCTCGTTCGTCGCCATCTCAGCCCTGCGAGTGGCGGCTTCCCCCTCATTTCCTCTGTGCGCGGCCATCTCAGAAGTTTCGGGAGTCGTGCGGGTTAAGGAATGAAGCATGCGGGATCGGACGAGGCTGGTAGAGAAGTTTGAAGGTTGGCACGCAATTGGGAAGACTGTCGCGCAAAGTTCCGGGTTTTCGCGCAAAAAACAGGCGAAATCCGGATGGTTTTGCGCGCCGATCGGGCGAATTTCGCGACCGGAAGAGGCAATTTCGCGCACGAGAGCGTTGAGAGCTTATCGCGCGGAAGGCCGGAGTACGGAACGCGGGACCCAGGGCCCCTATTTATAGGCAAGGCCGGGGTCCGCGCTGCGCGGAAAGCGCTTTGCGCGACCGCAGCGGCGAATTTCGCGCCCGACGCCCCTTTTTGCGCGCCTAAGTCCCGCGCAGCCCAGGATTTCGGCATTCCGGCGTCTCCCTCGGAACCCGATCGTTGCGACCTCTCGCCGATCAGATTCCGAGGGGGGGCTTTTGTAGACGCCGGAAAAGTCCGTTGTTCCCAAACGATGCTCCGGATGCGGAAAGCGAAGTGATATTTGGAGTCAGAGGCACGTTCCGGAGGGCCCGGAGGACTTGCGCGAAATTTCAGAAGCACGCGCGCAAAGTTGAGTCGCGGCGAGCAATCCTCCCGGGATGCGCGCAATGCGCTGGGCCGGCGCGCTATTTTGCGCGCCCGCGGCCTGCGCGGCGCCTTTTGCGCGCTGGGTCCTGATTCCGCGCCCGCGAAGCGAATTGCGCGCCCGAGACCGGATTCCGCGCCCGGGGTTGCCTATAAATATAAGGCGACCCCCGACGTTTTGAAGGTTGCCAGAATCCGAAGCGGCGCTCGTTCGCGCAATGCAACCCCTTCCGCGCGCAATGCCGATCTTCAGGTAACCTCCTTTCTTTCGCGCAATAGAGCCTTGGGGTTCGCCTTCACGCGCAATTCCCTTGGCTCCTTTCCTTTGAATAAAATTTCAACCCGAAGGCCTTTGCGCGCAAAAGAAGCCTCTTGCGCGCAATTGCCCCCGGGTGCGCGCAATCCAGCCCGATTGCGCGCACCCCCCATTTTCAAAGTGGTCATTCGTCAGAGAATGAGCCGTTGCCCCCGCGCGCTATCCGAAGCCCGGTGTGCGCAATCTCAGTCATCCGCGCGCGAAGCGCTGGCCCAATTGCGCGCCAGCCCACCATTTTGCGCGCCGACCCGCGGTTTTGCGCGCAAAGCTCCTCTTTTGCGCGCAATCCGCCAGGGTCGCCTCCCTTGACCCCCTGAGGGAACCCGCCTGCGTGGCGCCCGATGATCCTCATCCTGGGTGCCCGAACCGTGCGCTGTCTTCCCGTGCAGCCTTCCAGGCTCGTGCGAAGTGACACGGACCCATCGGCGGCAATATTCGTCCAGCATGACGTTAAACTGCATATTCGTCCAGCATGACGTTAAACTGCATATTCGTCCAGCATGACGTTAAACTGCATATTCGTCCAGCATGACGTTAAACTTCATATTCGTCCAGCATGACGTTAAACTGCATATTCGTCCAGCATGACGTTAAACTGCATATTCGTCCCGCATGACGTTAAACTGCACATATGTCCCGCATGACGTTAAACTGCACATCCGTCCAACATGACGTTAAACTGTACTACGTCCAAGCTGCACGACGCTAAACTGCCTAGCCCCCATCGTCCGCGCTGCAAGACGTTAAACTGCCAAGCGTTTCGTCCTCAACACACGACGTTAAACTGTACTTCGTCCGGCAAGACGTTAAACCGTCCGCCTCGTCCTCAACACACGACGTTAAACTGTACTTCGTCTGGCAAGACGCTAAACCGTCCGCATCATTCGATCCCGTGCCTCGCACGCAGGGTCTCCCCCGATTTGGATGTGGCCCCCACCCGCTCGTCTCTGCAGGGATGTCGGGATTGTCCCCCTTTTGGGACGATTTAATGGGAGCGGCTTTTCCCTACGGGGGCAGGGTATTACAAACCCCTAGTTTCTCGTGGGAGGCTGCACATGTGTATCTCCATTGCGCCTCCCCACTGCCGAAGCCAGTAGAGGGTGTGACTGGGATCGAGGTGCCTCCTACTTTCGGTCCAAGTCCCTTCCAACTGAGTTTTGCCGCACCCGGGCTGCCTCAAGTGCGTAAGTCCTGACAGAATGAACTACGTGGACTTTGATCCCTGTCTTCTATACAGGGTACGTGGGAAGCCTCCCTGAGGTCCAAGCCCGCCACCTGATCGTCCCGGTCATATTTACGTCGGTTCGTCCATCAGTGGACCCCTCCGGGGTTCACGCTTGCGTCGATTCACCTATGAATCCGCCACTGTGGGAGACTGCCCGTGTGTATCTCCACTGTGCCTCCCCACAGCCCCTTTCTTCCATTTCTCCTTTTATCGTCCAGCGTGAAGTGAAACTGTGATACACCCGGCCGTTCCATCCCCCTCTGTGCGAGGTGGTTCGGTTCAATACTCCGCCCGGCGGCCTCGATCTCTCTGTGAGTCGGCTTGCCGACGTCCAGCATGACGTTAAACTGTATACCCGAACTACGTTGACTTTGATCCGTGCTAACGCGCGGTACGTAGGAAGCCCCTCCGGGGCCCAAGCTCTTCACTCCATCATCCATCCTGATCCTTACCCGGGCCGCCACATCCCGGTGGGGTCATGCCACTTCACTCCACTCCATGTTACTTGGGAAGCCGCCCATGTGCTGGCCCAGCGTCGGAGGTTCCCCGCAAGGGGTTCTGTCATCTGATCCACTTTTTGTGTTGATCGGTCTGATGCCGTCCCCGCTGGACGTTAAACTCGCGGCATACCCCGTGTTAAACATGGGAAGCTGAGGAAAACCTCAGGTGACACAGTTCCCCGCACCCAGTACGGGATGCCTCAGGCCATCATGCCTTCGAGAAGCCCTATTAGGGACGGAAGACAGACGTGCGGAGCCGCAGTGTTACGACACGCCCCCAGCACCCAGAGCCACCCGGCCTTCTCACCGCAGGTTGCTGCCCCGCCCAGACTCCTTGGAGCGTCCGGGCGGAAGCAGCGTAATTAACCGGTGTCCATGAAGATATGGCGCCGGGAACGAGATTCACGAACATTCTTAAGTCTATGAGGGAGACCCGGATTAGGCGACGAGTTCCGAGGAGACGTCCAAGGAAGGAGGAGCCGACATCCCATCATCCCGGTTTCGATCAAGGAGCAGACGCCCCTGAATAAGGGACGAATGCCGCCCGCCCTTGGAAAGCGGGACTGCGGGACCACAAGCCGCGCGCCCATCCCCTCGGGTTGACGGGTGCACGCGCGAACGCGTCCTGGCGGAACAGCGTAACCCGACGCACATCCGCACCGAAACAATATGATAAGAGGAATTGAGATATATAATGATTATTGTAACACATATTAAAGTAATATAGTACTAGGGTTCAATTATATTATTCTATTAATTAGTATTTTTTCAAGATAATAATAAATAAAAAATATAGAGTGAGTATGTTTAATGTGTTTTATTTTTTTCAATAATTAAATTGTTAAATATATGAGATGTTTTATATTCAGTTTAGTCTTTTGGGATATTTTTGAGAAAATATGTTGTGTTTTTAATCTAATATTATATAATGTTTCTTTAGGTTAGGTAGATTTTTTTAAGAAATATTTTTTAGAATGGTGTTGATATATCTACATTTTTACAAAAATTAAATACCTAAATCATATTATAAATCACGTTATATAATATTAATTATGTAAGGTGATGGATTTTTTGTTATTTGGGTATGTCTAATTGATGTCTATATATTTATTGGATTAAATTAGAATTACTTATTTATTAATATATTTATACTTGAAAAATTCATATAAATTCATCACAAACTACATTCATTATTTTGAAATGTTAATGTTGTGAAAAATTACCTGATGAATTTGAAAGAGGGTGAAGTTTATAAGGTTCACTGGGAAGTTCATAATGATAAGAAATATTTCATATATTTCATCTAGTTGTAGAAAATAGAAAAAGAAAATCATTATTAGTTTCATTTTTTAATATTTTACACGTTCTTTAGACTTCAAATGGTTTCCTAGTACTTCATAAATTACATTATCTGACTTTGTAAAAAAATCGTGATTTCAAAAGCTTATTTCAAACTGTTATAATGTTTTATGCACATGCTATGGTGGATATATTTATAATTATTTAAAATTAAGAAATTCATACATTCATTAGTTCATATATTATTTTTTAAGTTTTAGGTTGAGAGATTGTCATGTTTATACAAACTTCATTTAGTTCAAAACATACATAAATTTTGGATTTGGAATTTAATTATAGAAGAACAATATATACTTTTTGGATTATGTGATATATATTACTCTTAATAATCTATAATATGTATAAAGTAATTTTTTATAGATTAAAAAATCAAAAAAGATTTTATAATTCAAGCTAGTGGCTCACACCATAGAGAAGTTGTTTATACTATAAAGGAGAGAAGTAGTTGTGAAATAATATGATCACATTGAAACCTATGAAATTATGTTAGGATATCATGGAATGAATTTCAATAAAAGAAAAAAATTAAAAAATGAAGAAGATAAGTTGTGTGAAATTTTATGTATGTTATCTCTGTATTTTTTAAATCTCAAATTAATTATTTTAAGGGAAAACAATTTATATTGTAGGATAAAAAATTTTGACCTTTTTTGTAATTAGACAACAAGGATATACCATTCTTATTGGAAATAAACATTTTAATACTAGTTGAATAACAAATATCTGGTTAATAAAAATAATGTCAAGGATTTTACGTCGTATATTTAGATGTAAACATTAAATAATATTTTTCCTTACTATGATAGAAGGTCTATGTATTGAAATTACATTCCCATGGTTCACAATAATAGTTAGCTAATGTTGTGTCTAAATAATATTTAAAAGCTTTTAAAATTTCTCATTCACCCAAATCTTAGTGATTTTAACTGATCTATTATTTTTTCTCTAGTGGTATCAGAGCCAGTTTCCCTTTGATTTTTTGTATTGTGCTGAAATAAAATAACATCATCACTATTTGGGGAATCAATCACTATATTCTATTTTTAAATTGGGAAAAACTATATTTAGTGAAAAATAATTGGTTTCCCACCTTTATTGGGGGATGTTATTACATATATAAAAAGCATATACTACACTTTATCGTTCAATTATTTTGGATGTGTTGATTGATTTTTCTAATATATTTACATTCATTGATAGAGTTATTTCAATGATTGAAAAATATAAGAATATAACAAAAATTAATTTTTTCAATCAAAATATCATTATAGCGTCTTTTAAATATAATTAATTTCTAAATGTTCATGGAATATTAATATCAAAGGGAACATGAGAATAACAGGAAAAAATCCATCATGGAATGAAAAATGTAATGAAATAAAAACTCAATGATAAGAGATTAAGGTATGGATATCATGGAATGCATAATGATGATATTGTGGATGAATTCATCATATGGGTTAACAAAATTTTATTCACAGTTATACCAAACCAGGTTTAAAAAAATAAATAGAGATGTATGAAACACTAAATCTCAACATAATGAACCTTTTTATGGATATAATTATAAACTATCTTTTAAACATTATTTTTCCACTTAAATGATTTGAATATTTAAAAACTTGCATTTATGGTTGTGATCGGTATGTTATTTATAGTATCATAGAACCAATTTTTTGGTGAATATTTTCAAAACCATATTAATAGTAATATGACCATTATGAATATTTAATAATATTATTATTTTATTTTATTAAGGTTATAAGATAATGATATCTTGATTAATTTCCAAGGTGAAATACACACAGTTATAGTATTAAAATTGTTATTTTGGGAATAAAATATTTTTTTTTGAAATTAAATTAATTGTATTTAGAAACATATTTTCAAAATATTGAGTTCAATTTTGAATTTTACCCATTGAAAAATGGTTAGGTTTATTTTTTACAAATTTTTTGAAATTCAAGAACTATTTATGAATAGTAAAATACGTTAATATATTATATATGAATAAATTATAATTAAATACATTATTCCCAGAATCATAGATGACTTAACAATCACAAGTTTGAACTAACATAATTACATTACTATTTGGGGTCACAATAATAAAGACTATTCATAGTCTTGTGAAAAAATATTAAACTAATTATTAAATTAATGGTAAACCCCTCCTCTCCTCAACTATAAATACCACCCTCACCCCTTCTTCCTCCCACACCTCTCATATATTTATAATTTCATAAATTCTTTAAAATACCCTTCCCATGTCTCGTACCCATGTCCATGGCCGTCTGGTCTCACCAAATGGTCAAAACTAGTGGCCTTAAGGAGGATCTCAAGGATAAGAGATCCAAATGTTTGAATAAACAATCAGTTTTTCATGTTCCCTTTTTAATTCCTTTTATTTTCATATAATCCACTACACTACCCTTAAATAAGAGGAATGAGATATCATAAATCATATATATTCTTTAATTTTTCTTGTTTATTGAAAAATTATTCCTCAATCTTCCTTTCCTTTTCCACTTATTCTAAATATGAAAACACTTTCCCCAATGTGTGGATTTAAAAAAATCATAGAGGATTCGTTTTAAATTTATATATCATCCTTCATAATAGGTTATAAATCCTTTTTAATGGTTGATTTATAGTGAAATGTTTTATGATATATCCTCTTTTTTGTTCTGTAGTTAACAAAAAAATGTAACATTATGTTTTATAATGAAACAAGTTCATGATTTTCAAAGAAACACCAAATAGATTTACAAAGATATCACTAAATATTTATCTAATACCATTTAATTTATCCCCAAATATATTTATGAATCATTATATATTATGGAAACATATGAATACCATTTAATTTTAGTTTAATATTTTTTCCTTTATTCGACTATGAAATCCATTACGAACCGACCTTGGAAATCTTGTAAAAAATGCACTTGAAACAATGGAAAGAACAAAATATAGAAAATTAATGGGGGGAATGATGTTATAAAATTTTCATATACGGTGTTATAAAAATGATCTTATTTGTTCAAAATATTAATAACACTATTTATCCATTATTCAATGAGTTTATTCATGTTTCAAGTAAGAGAAACTTGATGTAAGGGAATTCAAAACCCAATTTTCATTATTTGGGTTAACCTTCATCATTATTCATTTTTTGGTACTAATATTATTCTTTTGATGGCTTATTTTGTATTTTATTTTTAATAATTGTGTGTACACATAATCCTATCATTATGTTTATTCTCACTTCCATTTTGTGATATTTGTAAGGAACTTTCCTTAAAAAATCATCTTTTCAAATTATATTTTACAAAAATCAAGAGCAATGTTTTTATGCTTTTATTCATGGTATATGATGATGTTTTGGTTCTTGTAAATTTTTAATAATGAATTTTTGGAGCTATATATTCATCCAATGCATTGGGCACATGTATGTTGGAGGTTATAGGTATGGTTACTCCAAGTAAAATTATAATTGTCACACCATAATTTTTCCGTGAGTGTTAAAAAACATATGGTAGACATGAGGGTTACAAAATTAATAATTAATGTCTCAAGATACATATATATTGTATTTATTATATCTATGATTTATGGAAATATCATGTTTCACAATGCATATGATTCATTATGGTTGATAAGTGTGTCTTTGGGAAAATGATTTCATATGTTTATAAGTATTCATGGACTACTAGTTTCATTACATAGAATTTTTTCCCTTACTGAGATTTTTATGTACATCCCATGTTTTCAAATATAGTCCACCGGTTATATGTATTTTTTATAGAATGAATGATGTTTATTTAAAAGGATATAAATATTTTTCAATGAAATCATGTTTTGATTTTGTGTTTAAAAGTTTATGTTTTGGATAGAATGGATACAATTTTTATTGAACCCACATTGTATGATGGTGTGTTGATATGTTTGAGTAAAGTGAAATATTTATAAATCTATTAACTTAAATGTTCTTCGATAATTTTAGGAAGTGAAATCTTGATGAAATAAGATAATATATAATGTTTAATGTTGAGTCCTTATTATTGGTATCAGAAGAAATATTTATATATCTTTAGAAGTTACAATGAAGTTAATAAAATATAATAAATGATTTTTACCATATGTTTATGAACAAATGGTAGAAAGTTTAAATAGTACGTTTTTTCTTCATCTAGATATTTCTGTTCATAATGGTTATTCGTAGATGAAACTGGGATTCTAGTGTTGGAAAGAACCAAGAGGATGATATTTTCCCAAATCCACAGCTGAGATTCATGGGAATTGGAATCCAACTCATTTTCATAGTAATGGATCCATTGATATAAGAAATAAATGGAGGTTTCATCCATGCAAGCAAACAACCAGAGTTACAATAAATGAACATAGTGATAGTGAAAGATTTTATTGCCCAACACCGACTTTCGTTAAGTGGTTATTCTAACCCAACAGAAGTAGAAGGATGTATTAAAACCATTTAAATGGTATTCTAATTTATAGTGTGTTCTTATAATAAATAGTTATTCCATTCAATTTATTGTTTTGAGGGTGAAGCTAATCAGTGGTGTTCAACGGAGAAGAATATTAGGGATAAAGGGTAGTTTGATTCCTTTGAGTGGGACAAATTTTAAATCATTTTCCTTGAAAAATATATTCCAAAGGTTGATCAACATAGGAAAGAGAAGTAAATTCATTATTGGATGTTGAAGGAGGAATATATTTTGGTCATGTATGAAGATAACTTCACCCAACTGTGGAGGTATGATCCAAATTATATTATAGATTTTGATAGCATAATCATCCTCTATAACTTAGGATTGAAGACAATATATTGATAACAATTCCCTTCCAATGAGTTTATATGTTATAAGAAACTTGCACAATATGCGGAGAGGGTATAAATGTTATTTCTAACGACCATGTGTACCTTTAAAACAAAAAAAAATAAGAGGACTAAATGGAATGCGATGGATAATAATTTACTAATGAAATATGATAGCAATATAGTTCAGTTTCTAGTTTGTGAAAAGTGTTGTAAAAATCACTTTGGGGAATGCCTTAACAAAACCAGGAAGTCTTTTTTATGTTGTAAGTATTTACATAAGGCCCGTAATTGTATTTAAAATTATCCTAAGACTAATCCCTATATGAAAAATGTATGGTGTTTTAAATGTGATGAGACAGGTAATTATGAAAATCCCTTCCGAAACATCGTTCTTAATGTTGCAAACAAGACAAACAATAAGCAAAATAATGTTGTAAATTCCTTTTCAAATACGTCAGCTGACGTTGGGCCATCAAATGATGTTGTATTGGCTAACATAAATTTTTAATTAGATTTTTCTAAATATTTTTTTATACAGGGTCTACACATTCATTTATTTTTGGGAAATTTCCTGGTAAATTAGAAATATCAACTCAAAAAATGATAATAGAACATATTGATAAGGCACCACGAGGAAATAATACAGAATAGAATAATTTTCAGAATCATTTTAATGTGTTATGTGGAAAGTCATTACATGAAATGTTTTTTGGTTTTTCCTTAGTTTAGATTTATTTCATTTTGCATATGGATTGGCTTATATTTATCATGTTATGATTGATAGTGGAGCTAAAGAATTCGTTTTTAAGAAAGAGTTTCAGTTTGAATACAATAATGATCCCACACCATTTATAATATTATTAAAATTTTGAGAATCGTTTGGTAGATGGACATTAATGTTACATGGCTAATATTGTTGATAACAATGGAACTGTTTAGATTAATGATGTTTCATTGGTAAATTAATACATCGATCTTTTTTCTGAGGAGTTACCTAGTTTTATACATGACCAAGAAGTTGAATTCACAATAGACATTGTTCTTGATCCTAATCCAAATTAAATGCATCCTTATCGAATGGCTCAAATGTAATATCCTACATTGAAGAATCAGTTGTAGTAGTTTCTTGATAAAGGATTAATTAATCATAGAACATCACCTTGGGGAGCTCTAGTTTTATTCATTAAAATGAATGATGTATCAATGACACTTTGAATTGATTATAGAGACTTGAATAACATCATTTTAAAGAGAATGTATCCCTTTCCAAAAATATATTATTTGGTTGATCATCTCTAAGTAGATTCTTTTCCTGAAGGAAGACATGAGGTTAGGGTGCCATCTATTGAAATTAAAGGAAGAATAAATCCCAAGAAGGAATCTCGAAGACTACATTCAAAACTAGATATGTGAATTTTGAATATGTTTTCTTGAATTTTTTGTAACTAGTACACATGTTTTATTCATGGATATTATGCATAGATTATTTAATTAGTTATATGGTATGTTTGTGATAATGTTTATTAATGACATTATTTTATATTCTAAAATTAAACAGGAGCATGAAAAACATATAAGGGTTGATTTTCAAACCATAAAAGAAAATAAATTGTATGGAAAATTCAGAAACTGTGAATTTTGGTAGAATAAAATTAAATTTCATGGGAATATTCTAAATAAGGATGGAATATGATTTGATCCTTCCAAAACTAATGTGGTGGTATAATGGCCAAGACATAAAAAGGATACATAGATTCATAGTTTTCTTGTATTTCCGAATTATTACTGAAGATATGTTAAAAAAATTAAACAGTTATCTAGCATGATAACTATGTTAACATGAAAAGTAGTTAAATCCATATGTACCAAAGAATGTGAAGCATGTTTCAAGAATTGAAAATAAGAAGGGTGAATTATATTGTTCTCAAACTACCATCCAAAAATGGAAAGTCATTAATTTACATTTACGCTTTGGTTTGGCAACATGGTTTATTTCTGTTACAGAAGGATCAGGAAACTGTATATCCATTAAGAAAACTAAAACATCATGAATTAAATAATCCCACACATGATTAGTAATTAGCACTTGTGGTTTTTTCATTCAATATTTTGAGGAATCATTTATATAGAGCCAACTATGAAATATATACTGACCAAAATATTCTGAAGTATATATTCACTCAAAAGGAATTGAATTGGAGGCAGAGAAGATAGATTGAATTGATAAATTATTATTATTTCAAGATCAATTACCATCATGGAAAAGAAAACAATGTGGAATAGTTTTTGAGTAAAAAAACCATGCATAATTTACACTGTTATGGCTCGAAAAATACACTTTGATTAATGGTTTGATGAATTTTGGCTTCGACGATTTTTGTACAGGAAATTTCTCTGTTTTGTTTCATATTTCAGTTCAATCATCTTTTTTAGATAGAAATAATCAAGTGCAAAAGGCTAAAAAGGAGTAACATAATATGATTTAGTTGATTAAAATGGTTATGTTTATAGAAATTAACGTTGATAAAGATTGTGTCACGAACCAGCCCGGGTCGACCCTGAACCGGTCACCCGAGCCAGTCCGCGACAAGTCCCGAGGGGTGTTCCCAATCCCCCCGGGATGGCAACAAGTGCCGACCATTAAATTTTTCAATCATTGGTAATTATTTCATCCCAAACTAAAAACAAGATCAAAAGAATGAATATAAACTAAACAAACAGACAAACACTAAAGACATAAACAAAACTACACCACGACATACCTCCACGTGACCTCGCGGGTCACCACCCAACTACAACCAACGTCGCTCCCTCACTGAGCGACTCAATCCAGGAAAACCTGAACACAAGAAACCTGCAACTGAAATGGTAAAAGATAGGCGTGAGCACAAAATTACTCAGTAGGTGAGCCCCACAACAAATCCCAAAGCACTGCCAGTAAATAAAGAATCTACATATTCCAGGTTTGAACTACAATGTATAAAAGTAAGATCTCATAAAGTTTCCCTTGAAAACTAAACACAAAACATTTCCTTATTCTTTTCCAAAAATTGGATTCCTTTCATTTGTTCTAAAATCATTTTAAAAGTAAAGAAGTGTTCCATTTTCAAATCTTACACAAAGAGAATAAAGTATTTTCATTTGAAAACCTTTTTCCTAAAATCTAACAGTATAAGCTGTGAAGGATGACTTTAAGTAAACAAGCAGGGAAAACAAGTGAAAGTAAAGGTAAACAAGCAAGGAAAACCAAGTGAAAGTAAAAATAAACCAGAGGTTATCAGTAATAACCATGGGTGATCCTAAACATCCCTAGAAAACCACTGGACATACTCTGGTTCAGACTACCTGCCGGTCTGGTAATCCATAGTCAGTCACCAACTGGCCACCCTAACAGCCAACCAGTGGCACGCCCCACAAGGCCTTACCTGCCAAGGGGGGACTAACCCGTCTAATTGGGGTTATCTAGCAACCGTCACTCGATTCTCTAAAAGACGCCCAGTAACCCACGGTAGTTTTAATAATACTGTGTAAGTGGGAGGCCCTCACATGAGTGACTCATCTCACGGCACTTGCCAACCCCTTACACGGACATCGCTACATGACAACCCTCGAAGGGAAGTCCCCCTGTAGAGATGCCCTCATAAGTAAGTATATATATATATATATGTGTGTGTGTGTATAATCACTTCACATTAAATAAAGTGCCAACCGGGCTGTCATATCATTTACTTTTTGACCATTTAATACTGAAGCATTTTTAAAGGAATATGACACACGCCATTTCATTGAAAACCAGAAACACACTTAGAACTTTATTTAAGAATCTCAAATCAGCATATTAAACCTGGAACACATTTTTTTCACAAGTAGAGTCACTTTCCAACAACCAAACGCACCCCACTTTTATCAAGAGCCAAACGGGCCATTAATCACTTTTTGAAGGAATAATATTTCTCAAATTAAATCCAAACATTTAATCATGCATCAAAAGAAAACATTTTTCAACAACCAAGAACCACACATAAAGTTTCTAAAAACAAGTTTAAAGGTGATAAGACATTTCCTCTAATCAAGGTTCTAAGAAAAACACCATTTTCCCTAAACAGTACACCTACTAATTTATACACACAAAAAACATTTCAAAACACAATTTCACATTTCATAAAGAACCATTTAGCAATATTACCATGGAAGCACACAATTGAAACCAAGAAAGCACTTTCATTGAAATGCTAGAATTTAAACAGCTTTTATCAGCATATCACCACACTATAAATAACTACTTAATAATACTTTTAAATTTACTGAAACTCAATGAAAAGACAAGGAATAAATAAATTCTACATTTAAAGGTGAGTGAAATGGGAGTCCTACCTCAAATCAGAACGAAAAATGACACAGCGCAAAACTCCCGTTGCGTAATGGTCGCACCGTACTACGCCATCAAATAGGTCCTAAAACAATAGACCGTTAAATAGGTTCAACAATAATAATAACTTAATAGTAATAACAGTAATAATAATAATGTAAAAATAATAATAATTGTGATAAAAATAACATAATATTAATAATAGTAACATAGTATAATAATAATAATAATAATATTAATATAATAATAACAATAATAATTTAGCATAATTATAATAACTTAATAATAATAATAATAACGTAGTATAATAATAATAATAATGTAGTAGTAATTATAACAACATCATAATAACAATAATAATAATAGTATATTAATATTAATAATAATAATAATATAATAATAATAAAGTAATAATACTAACATAATAATAATAATATCAATAATCTAATAATAATAATAACATAATACTAATAAGAATAATAATAAAAATAATAGCATAATAATAATAATAATAATAGCCATAATAATATAACAATAATAACAATAATGTAGTAATAATAATAATAATATTAATAATAATAATAATAATAATAATAACATAATAATAATGATAGAATAATATTAACAAAATAATAATAATAATAACAATAATATAATAACAATAATAATAATATCATAATAATAATAATGATATTAACATAATAGAAATAATAACACAATTATAATAATAATATAATAACAAAATAAAACAAAGCCTCCAACTTATAGGGGCGGCCGAGCGTAGAGAACGGGCCGGAGCAGGCTGGCCGGAGCGGCTAGCCGGATCGGGGGTGTCAGACAGGGGGTGTGGCGTGGTGGTTCGGCAGGAGGGTGCGCCGGCGATGGCGTGGCCGGACTAGTGGAGGCGGAAGGGCACAGAGGCGGGACGCCGGATGTCGGAGAGGCAGTGACATCGCCGGGGACGGGTGGTGGGCTGGAGGGGCCGGAGCCGGGTGCCGCGCGGACGGAGGAGCTCCGGAGGCCGGGAGGCCGGCGGAAAGGAAGGAGGGCAGGGGTGCGGGATGCTAGGTTGGAGGCAGAAATCGGGGTGCGGAAGGGGGTCAGCGCGACGAGGGAAGCCGGGGCGGCGGTCGGGCGCAGGTGCGGCGAGGCGGAGCGCTGGAGGGGGGGCCGGGGTGAGCGCAGGTATGCCGGGGGAGCCGGGTGCAGGCGGCGGCAAGGTCCGGGGCCGCGCGGCGGCGCGCCTGGGGGAGCGAGGAGTCGCGCCGGAGCGGAGCGGGGTGCAGCAGAGCCGGGGTCCGGGGGAGGTCGCGTGAGGGGGCGGCGCCGGAGGGGGATCGCTCCAGAGGGGAAACGCGCCGGAGCGGGGCGAGGTCGGAACGGCGGGAGTCGGGCGCCGCACATGAGAAAAAAGGGGCGTCGTCGGGACGATGGTCGGTAAGGGGGCACCGAACGGTACATGGAGGGTGTCGCGGCTGGATGGACGGGAGGTTGCTGCGGCAGAGAAAGGCAGGGGAACAGGAAGCGGCGCGGGCCGGCCGAACCAGCCGGGGAGAAAGAAGAAGAAAAAGAAAAAAAAAGAAACGGGGGAGAGAGAGAGAGGGGAAAGGGGAGAGAGCGCCGCAATGGGGGGACGTGATTAGGGTTAGGATTATATAGATATATATATAATTGATAATAATAATAATAATAATAATAATAATAATAATAAAATAATGGTAATAACTTTATAATAATAATAATAATAACGATAATAATAATAATAAAAGACTAAATAAAAGAATAAAAACTAATCTTAATAATAATAAAAATTTATAATAATAATATTAATAAAACTTTATAATAATAATAATAATGAAACTTTATAATAATAATGATAATAATAATAAAATAAATAATAAAATGACAACATAAAATTATCAAATTTAAATGTCGGGCGAACACATAGTCACTCGGGCCAACCGCACGGTCACCGCTAACGATGCGATGACCGCGCAGTGGCGCGAAACCCTTCAACACAAATAAACATTAAAATTTGATACTGAGACCAAGAAAAGAGTAAAATAAGGGCATCTGCGGTCGGGGTGTGGCAGATTGTGTTATGATATTTTGGAAAGTATTGAGTGTGCCTTGTGTTTCCCAAATTAATAAAAAAATGTTTTGTGATGCTCATAGTTCTCCATTTTTTGTTCATCATGGAAGAACAATGACATTATGATATCTTCAGGAGTGTTAATGTTTAGATATAATCAAAAAGAGATATTGCATATGTTATTGTGAAATGTTTGACATGTCAACAAGTCAATGAAGAGAGGATGTTATAGAAGAGGATGCTTCAGACATAACATGATCTAGAATGGAAATGGTATATCATTTCAATGTTTTTCGTAGTAAGACTACCAATGTATTCTCGAGGTGATAATGAAATATGGGTTATTATTGATTGAATCACTAAATATACACATTTCTTTACTATTCGAGATATTATGTCTTTGGATCAACATTCTCATCTATACCTCATAGATAATGTCAGGTTATATGGAGTTCCTCTCTCTATTGTATCTGACCATGAACCCAGGTCCATTTATAACTTTTGGAAAGTACTTCAGATGTTATTGGGAACAAAATTAAATTTTATTAAATCCTTTCACCCTCAATAACATGGCAAAGCCAAATGAAGGATTTTGACATAGGAGGATATGCTTCTATTGTGTTCAATGGATTACCAGGGATGTTGGGATCATCAAAATTCATTAAATTAATTTTTTTATAATAATACAATTCATTCCAGTATAAATATGGAACCTTTTGGGAAATTATATGGTCATCGGTATCGAAATATAGAATTTTATGAGGATGTTACGGAAAGGAAGTTGATGGTATAACAATTAGTAGTTGAATTAAAAGAGAATGTAAAGATAATCTAGTAACTCATAAAAATAGACCAGCATAGGCATAAAGGTTATATAGATAATAGGATGAAAGACAATTCATTCGAGGTAAGGGATTAGGCTTTTTAAATAATCTCACCATTGAAAAGTATTTTTTATTTCTGTTAGAAAGGAAGATTATGTCTATAGTTCATTGGAACTTATAAAATCCCAGAGAATGTTGGATAATTCACTTATTAAGTAGCTTTTTCATAGATTTTATATCAGGTACGTAGTATTTTTCAATTTTTGGTGTTAAGAAAGAATGTTCTAAATTAACCTCATGTTTTAAGCCTAGAAGTAGTTATGTTGGAAGAGAGCCTTTCAGATGAATAGAAACATGTTCATATTCCTGATCTAAGAGAAAAAATATAAAAAAATAACGTAATCCACCATGTAAAGGTTTTTTGCAGAAACAACATGTTTGAAGAAGAAACATGGGAATCTAAAAAAGATATGAGGGAAAGGTACAATCACTTGTTTAATATGTAAATAAATAAAAATTATGAGGACAGTATTTTTAGATGGATGGTAAAATGTATCATCTGAAGGATTTAAAAATAAATTGAAATTAAGGAAGTAATGATTCTCTATACAATGAATCATTTTTAAGGAGATAGTTAAAAATTATCCGTTAAACAAAAATTTTCTGCTTCTATGATTTGAATTTCTAAAAAATTACATCGACGATTGTGATTAGTAATTTATTAGGAGGCTTATAGAACGAACATGATTTTTTGGTGAATAGTAATATACCATTATGAATAGTAAAAAGAAAACTAATATGACCCTTAAGAATAGTAAATCATATTATCATTTTAATTTCTTAAGGATATATGCCAATGGGATCTTAATTAATTTTTCTTGGTGATATAAAATCTGTTGTAGTTTAATTTTATTTAATTCTTTGAATAAAATATTATTTTATTTAAAAATTAAATTAATCATATTTATGAATTATTTTTAAAAAATTGAGTAATATTTTGAATTATACACATCGATAAATGGTTTGTGTGAATTCTTTGATTTTTCTAAAATTCATGAAATTTTGATCAATTTTACAACACGGTAATATACCGTATATATACATTATTAGTTAAATACAATATTCCAGAACCATGGCTAGTGTAAGAACCCTTGGATAGAACACACTTGAACTCTTTACTTTCTAGGGTCACATGAATAAATAATATTCATAGTCTTGATAAAAATTATTGACCTAATGATTAAAGTAATGGTAAACCCATCCTCCCCTCTAGTATAAATACCACCCCCAACCCCCTCTTCCTCTCACACCTATCAAACATTGATAATTTTCTAAATTCTTCCAATTAACCCCCCAAGGTCCTTCCCCACGTCCATGGCCCACTAGTTTCCCAAAAATGGAAAAATCGATTTCCTTCAAGAGGGTCTCTAGAAGAAGAGATCAAGTGGTAACAATCCTATTTCATTTTCTTGTATTTTATTTTTAATTAATTCTCTTTTCATACAATCCTTACCCCAACACTTATCCAATATAAAATAAGGCACCTGAATCATATATATTTAGTATTTTTTCATTCTTATGGATTCAATTATTCATCAATATTCCTCTACACATCCTATTATTATAAAAATAAAAACACCATCTATGATGTGTCGATTTACGAAAATCGTGGATGATGAGTTTTCAATTTCCATTACAACCTTCAAAACAGGTTATAAAATCATTTTAATGGTTGAAATAGACATTAAATTCTATGATATTTCCTCTTTCATGTTCTGGAGTTAACATATATTAATAATAATATTTTATATAATGAATCCAGTTCATGATTATCGAAGAACTGTCAAAATGAACTAAACTCTTCCCAATAACAATTTATCTAATGATTCATCCTCATACCATACATACAAAATTATTTATGGAAACATTTAACATTAAAAATCATATTAATACGATTTTATTCTATTTATGATGTTTCACTTCCATTTGATAAGGATATCCCTTACGAACCGACCTTGGAAATTATGTAAATAATGCACCCAAAACAATGGATAGAATAGAATATTATTTATGAATTGGTTAAAGGATGTTATAATATTATCATATAAAGTGTTATAAACATAAATATTTTTCAATAAAATATTCGTAAAACACTTTTAAAAATTGTACATGAGGTTTAAACATCTTTCTAGTACGACAAACCATCGGCTAGGGAATTCTTATCACAATTTACCACGTTTGGGTTAGCCTTCTACATTATCCATTATGTGGTATTATGATTATTTGTGTGATGATTTTTTTATATTATATTAACATATAGTGTATAAACATAACCCTATAATTCTATAAATTCTCAAATAAAATATTATATATTAAAGTGGATTTCATTAAAAACTCTAATATTAAAATTCAATATTTCGAAATTCAAAACCAATATTTTTCGAAATTGTTCATGTTTTTTATAATGTACGTGTTCTTGGTAAATTTTATTCATGAAGAATGGGATCTATATCTCCCTCCAATACATTGGGTATGTTTATGTTGAAGGTTGGTCATATCGTTTCTCAAAGTGTAACTCTGATTATTACACCATAAGGTAGACATACGGGTTACATTGTAAGGTAGCTATGAGGGTTACAAATCATATGTTAGCTGTGAGAGTTACAATATTATGTTATTAGTTATCCAATATACAGTTATGATATAATTATTTTATCTATTATTTATGGAAATGTCCTATTTTTCTAAGTATGTATATGATTCTTTATAGAGGAGATGTATGTCTTTTGGAAAAATTTTCATATCTTTATTATTATTCAGGGAATAATGGTTTATTTCATTATTTTTATACACCATATTGGGATTTAAATTCTTATCCTTTTTTTTCAAATACATTCCATATGATATAATGATATTCTAGAATAATAAGGATGTCAAGTTAAATGTTATGATGTTTTTTCAAATAAATCATGTTGTTGTTTTGTGTTGAAAAATTTAGGACTTGGAAGGAATGTATACTAATTAAATGGTGAAAAATTTTTATTCTTGTTGTTTTTTATGTATGTGTTATGTAATTACATTCTTAAACTCTAACCCAAAAATATCTTTGGGAATGTAATTATGTAAAATCGAATTAAACTAATGAGAATATATAATGTCAAGGCACGATGCTCATAAAAGGTGGTCATTTTGGTGAAAATATGTATGAAACAAGGGATGTTGAGAAATTTATATTCATTATACCATATATATTATTGATCTTAATTTCTTATATCATAATTACTTTTATCTGGGTACACTCCCTTTGTGTGATCTACATAGTATTCTTGTTGATTAAGAGGTTAAAAAGGGTTGTTTTAGAAAGAATAAATCCGGGTGTGATAAGGAATTTTTTATGAATGATTTGAAGAATTAAACTAATCATAATTATCTTCATAAACATAAATCTGGATGTTAATAATTAGAATAATATATTTATGAAATTTATGAAATTTTTATTCTATTATATATAGAGGCATGAAAAGAAGAAAGGGTGAGTTCAATGACAAATTTCTATTTAAATGATTCATGTGTGGATACATTATAAATGATATGTATAATTTTACTGAGATAAAATAATGGAATATAGTGGTTATAAAGATTAAATAACAATAAAATTATATAGGATGAAAAATATTTCTATTTAAAAATTAATGTTATCTTCCAAAGGAAATGGAAAAAAATACACTAAATATTAGAATGTAAATTTATTATCAATGTTAAATGAAGATGATAAAACGAGGTATAGTTTAAATGTTTTTTTTCGAATAAATTGTGATTTTAATAAAAAATAATATAAAAAATAATTATAATGTTATTCTAAAAAAATTATTTCATTTTTGAATTCAAAACGTCCAAAAATAGTTGGGGTGTATTTTTGGAATTTTTTTAAAATAAGTGAATTATTAGTAAATTGTAAAAATATTTTATTGAGTTTTCAGTATATTTAATGAAATCATAATGAAGTAGTAATTAATTTAAAATGTTGGTCGACTTTTTTACATTAAAATATGATATTATTTTTCCCAAGTGGCTAATATTATATAAAAAAACCATGGGCAACCCCATGGTTTTTTTCAAAAAACCAGTAATGAGGTGTCCTTTGAAATTAATAAACTACTCCATCTTTTTTACTATAAATACACACTCATTATTTCATTTTGGTTAATTAATAACTCAAAATTATTGAACTTATATTATTTTTACCTCCCTTGGAGTCCTCCTAGTGTGTCCTCATCCCCCAAGTTCAAATCATTCCCGTTTTAGGAGTTACACTGCATGGTAAGGGAATCTACCACCCATCTCTTTTTCAAGATTTCATTTTATGTTATTATTTAAAATATAAATTGGATTATGATGCGATAAATAATTCCATATCCATGTTACTATCCATATTATGTAATAATGATGAGAAACCCCTTTTTCCTCTCATCAATGTATTTTATGATATTTTATGCAATGTCATTAAGCAGCCGGATTTTCGTAATGGATATCTCAAATTTTCTTTTATTTTCAATTTCAATTATTTAATTTTTATTTCATCACCTTAATTTATAAAACTTTTATGATAAATCTAATAAAATACATGTACTAGAATTTTTTATGATAACGGAAGAAATTTTCACCATCTCTTCTTTCACTTTCTTTTATACAAGAATTGAAAACACCATCCGAGATGTGTTGATTTATAACATTAAAGGATGTCAGGAATAAAATTTATACTACCAAATTAAATTCAAGTCATTAAACAATTTTGATACTTCAACTAGACTATAATATATTTATTATTACATTTCTATGGTTCTAGAATCCCTTTATATAAATGATTTTAATTTTTAAATCAAAATGAGTTCGTTGGGATCAAAAACCGACATTCAACACCAACAATTGTCAATAATGTTTTGTATAATGATTCATATTCACTCACAGTAACCAAATGAATTTTAGAACAATTTAATATTATATTATTTTACTAATAACATACATATTTTATTATATGAAACCATTCTCATTCTACATTTTTATTCGTACATGAATATAAGTAAACAAATCATGAAAACCAAGGAACAAAGCCCTCCTAATCAATGAAATTGAACCTCTCAACCCATCAATAAATCCATGAATGAAAATAATAAGGCTATAATTTATAAATTACATAAATTATAGGTTTATTAAATATTAATTAATTAATTTAATTTGGTTATTCTGGACACTAATATCAGGTAAAGAACACCACCAAGCATATGGTAAGGCTTTCCTCATATCACTTCCATTTTTGTGAGATATTATTTATTAAAAACTATTATGTGTGTATGGAGAATTAATACTACTCATTGATTTATAATATCATGCTTTTTCTTAATTCCATGTTATTCAATTTATCTTTATATGATTATTATTTATGGGGCATATGTTTCAATTGATTACAATGTTGTAATGATTTTCAACCTGAAGCTCCATTTTTATTCTGGTCTCCTTAATTATCTACACACCTCAATGAAATTATAATGAATTATTGTATCCTACTCATAAATTTTATGTGACTATTCTATATATTTTTACCAACTAGAATAATTCTTTATTTGTTTTTCAGAGTTACATATTTTAAAATTACCTTTAATTTTTTTTCTGAAATACATGTCTGATTTGAGGGAACTTCTCAAATTGTTACCCATTTTCATGATCGCACCAAAAACTAGTTTAAGCCACCCTTGATTTTATAAAACCAATAATTTTATCCTAAAAATTTTTCACGATTAATTTAAGGTTTTAAGAAGAAAAAATATTTCTTCCGCATTAAAATTCACATTCATGATATCCTTAAAATGATTTAAAATTATATATTTATAATGATTATGAAGAACACTTTTCACGTGATTTAACATCAGAAGGACATAATTTATTCTGAAAATATTTTTTTTGTATTATCCTTTTTATGGGATAATCATTTTTTCAATATGATATCCTGTAAAATAAAAATTAATTTTTAAAAGTAGTCTTCTTTTAAAAGTAAAAATGATTTTTCTCATCTCACAGGAACTTTTATGAAATACATTCATTGTTCACCACTCATTACATGCATCTGGTGTATTTATTGTCCTTTGGAATATCATATTAAATGTATCCTTATTCTCACGATATTTTAAGGGATTATAATTGGAATGTTTCAAGGTGGTATGGGAGACATTGGAATGATTAAGGTTATATTCCCAAGAACAATTCAATGGACTCATTAAAAAGAATCATCATATATGTCAAAATCTTTTTTTAATCATGTACATCAACCAGGGATATCTCTTATGATATTATATGCTGTATTTTGTTAAATGATTTCTAATTTTTTTGACTCTTTATTTTCTTTCTTGATACCCTCAATCATATTACTCTGAATGGTTAGAGTTTATGTTAAATTATTATAAAAAGTTATTTACATTTAAAAAGTTTATTTAAATATGAATTTATATGTTGATTATGATAACACATTTCATATTAAGAATGCATTAGACTTAGTAAGTGATGGGTGGGGCCCACTATAGTCTCTTGATTCATTGGTAGGTATTACGATACAAATAGACATGGACATGGATGAGGAATTTCCTATTTAAGGATATGGTTTTGGATCACACCATAATCATTTTAGACAACTTGGTCGAGGCCTTGACAATTTATTTTAGAATCATCAGAATATGTATTTACCGCATTATGAAAATAGTATTGATTGTTCATGTGGTTATTAGACTAGTAGAATACCCATGATTATTTTTATGGAAATATTTATTCAGATCTTATTACTGCCATAATGATTTCAAGTTTGTTTTTAAGGCCATGTGTTTTTAGTTATTCACCATGCCTAGTGTTTATGTTTATGATATCTCCCACTATATTTCTTACCCTTAATGAGAAGTTGACCTCACCCCTTTCATATGTTTTTTTTTCTTAGGACATGAAGAAGTTTATTGTGTATGACCTTCAGAGATAAACTTTGATTTGGGGATGATCCCAATATAACATACATGTTGTATTTCAGTTCTATGTGTAATGTTGAACATAAGTATTTATATGGTTCTACAAATCTACTAAACTATTTATTTCTTCTGGATAAGACATTATTGTATTCATGCTAATGTATTAAAATAATGCACCTGCTCCGAGGTTTTGTGGTTGAAGTGTTATAGTTGTTATCAACAGAAGTATAGTTGAAATCATGTAAACTAGGTTTTGAAAATGTAGATTGAGGAAGAAAATGCTATTAAGGACATTGAGGATAAAAATACAAGAATGTCCTGAAATTTTGGAAAGGAATTTATTATGTGGATCTTTTTAGAAATTACATCATTGTCTGGATACTACATGTGGATGTTGTTCAGGAACCAATGTACCTTGGAGAAAGAACTCCAATAAACAGTTTCAGGAATGACCTGAGGTGTCCTTGTACCTAAAAATGGGCTTTTTTATGCACCTGGTTTGACACTGGTGGGTGATAAGCTAATTTTAATTTACATTTTTTCCTTACATACCATTGTAATGGATTTATTCTTCCAATTTAACTATGGTATATGGTTCTAGGTTTTAAGATGCACTAGTTTAATGATATGTGTTATACAATGTTTAGAGTTATAGAATGTTTGTAATTTTAAGAACAAATACAGCATATGAAATTCATTAGAAATGGAGCCTAACATAAGGAATGAGGTCATAACTAATGAACGTGTTGCATATAGTAATAAAAACCATATCCTTCACGGTCTTAAGTTTTCGTTTCAATGGAATATTGTCTCCCATAAGTCCTCATCATATGTGGTAACAGTATCATTTGTTAACATGGTATGTAATTAATTTTATGATTCATATGGATTTTAATGGAATCGAATGAATAATATAATGGGAAGAGAAAATATAGATTAAGGGAATATGGCAACGAAGGGTTTCCCAGATGCGATAAGTGTGGGAAAAATCACTCTAGTAAATGCTTTATGGGAAGGGGTGTTTTTTAAAAGTGTGGAGAAAGAGGGCACCAATATTATTATTTAAAGGGAAAGAAAAATCTTTCCAATGTTAAATGATTCAGCTATAAGGATATGGTAAACTAAGAAAATCAATGTCCCATGCATCAAAATAATATCTCCCAAATGAAGATTCTTGATGTAACGCCCCGACCCTAGATACCCAGAGTCGGTGCATTATTACATAACATTGGCATGATCACAAAGGATCAAGTCTCAAAAGACTGATTAGTTTAGTAGTATTGGAAACACTAGATATATTCATAAGTCTTACATTACATCATAAGGTAAAAAAACTACAACAACATCGTGTCTTCATATCCCCTCATACTATCCCTGCAGGTCATTCATAAATTACTTCTTCATAATCCTGGGAAAAATAAAACATTTAAAGGGGTGAGCTCAGATGCTCAGTAAGGATAACATTATAGCAGAAGCTTTCATAGAGAAGCATAAACACTTAAGACAGTTTATAACTAAAAAAAAGCCTTTTAAACTTGACCTTCAGCATAAAATGGCAAAGATAAAATAAAATAATGCCATTTACTTACTCACATGGATATTCTACTAGTCGAATGATCACATGCAATATCAATAACCACTTTCATAATGATGGAATGCATAATTTCAGACTAACATAACCACATAGCCAAGGCCTCGTGCCAAGACTACAAATAATATTTTTCCAAGGCCTTGTGCCAAGACACTAGTTTGTCTCATGAGACCTACCGATGCATCGAGGAGCTATAGCGGGCTCCACCCGTCACTTATTAAGTCCAATGAATTCCTCATATGAATAGGTTTAAACATAACATAAACATTCATATTAAAACAAGCATATGAAATGTCAATACTTTAACCACAAACCATGAATGGTATAAAAATAGCACATCCACAGTCAAACATAACTCATTTGATACAATATGGAAGATTTTATTGTATCACATTAACCTCAATCAAGAATAATGAATGATGTTGACATAGATGAGAATAATCATTAAAACTATTTGAGAGAAATATCCCCCTTTTTCTTGAAATCATTTAAAAGTCACACTATTTGTCAAGAAGCCATTTAAAAATATATTTTTTAATCAAAGTGTCCCATACCACTTTGAAACTTTTAAAAGGAATTTTGATTTTCAAACTTTAATGCCCATATAAATAAATCCTTAAAACCATTTTTAAAACGTGTACATTAATGAGAAAGATTTAGAATAATCAATCTTTAAAACACATAAAAATGTATTTTAGTCAGAGTTTATAACCAAAAGAGAGACACTTGAATACAAATAATTGAGGTAATAAAAACATTATAATATCATGAGAATAAAGGGATTCATGATATACTATGTCAAAGTACAATATATACACCATATAAAAGTGATTTGGTGTATAACAACAAAGAAGTCTCAATGGAATGTAAATTGATTTGAATTCTCTTATAAAGACCATATCCTTAGGTTAATGATAAATCAAAGAAATAATTATGTGTGAAAAATATAATTACACTCAATATGATTGGATATTTAGTGTAAATAAATTCGATGACATTCACACATATTGTTGTAAAAACAACACTAATGAATTGGATATTTAAGTCAACAAATGGAGATTGAGTTAAAATTACTCTTATCAAGTTTATACCGATCAATTGAGAATTTATCAATAGAGTGATTATGTGTATGAAAAGTATATCCACAAAAAAGGGAGTGTAAAATATGACATAAGAAAATGAATAGTAATTCCACACATAATCTTGGAGTAAAATAATCAATGAAGTATGCGTAAAACCGAATGATTGGAAATTGAAATATCAAATTCCCTTATCAATTTGGTAACTTACGAAACATACACCCATGAAAGAAGGATCATACAATTATGATGTAAATATCCATAAATTAGAGTATATTACACAATGAATAAAATCATGGGCAGTACACACACCACATGCAATAAAAAAGTGGTGAATAATGGAAATCTCACGAAATTAAAAGTGAGATAAGAAACCTCTTACCTTGTACTTTACCTTGGTTGGGGGTAGGTTAACCTCCTGTATAATTTTGAAATAATTGTTATTAAATTATTCCTGAATCAAAAACATTAATATGATATCATATATGATATTTTAACATTGCTTTGTTAATGATATCTTAGAATTATCGCCGTTTCGGGTGTTAACTTACTCATTTTCTTTTATATGTTTTGTTACGTAAACCATGTTTGTTATGGATAGGTTGTATCTTATTAATATAAATAATGATATAAAGTTCTTAAACATTATTTTTAAATCATAAAATGATAATTATACTTGAATGGATATGATGGAGAATGAATCTCATCGCGTTCGTGGAGACGGTAGTCCGTACGTACGCACGAGCGACAATATCATTCTTTTGATATTAAAATAATATATAATTGGATAGTATATCATATATAAAGAATCATTATCATGTTATATTTATTATTTACATGAGTTACGCATCATTATTATACCCATCCAAATAATAATATATTGAATAACAATTACACCATGACGTGGAGACGGTAAGCCGTACGTACGCACGTATAGTGACATGTTATTCAAAGGGTGGATAGAATACTGAATATGGTTGTACCATATTTATAATAAAATCACAGTATATATAAGATACAGGAATTATTATTTTCGAATGGTAATAACAAAGAAATAAGAAGTTGAAGAAAAAATGTATTTGAAAAAGGGTGGTGAAAACATTACCTCTTCTTCGGGTTCTTCCTTTTGATTTGATCAAAATGGCTCCATAGGTTGGCTTTACGATAAAACTAAGGCCTCTAGGTTGTAGTGAGAGAAGTTGAGAGAGTATTTGGGTATAGTTTGGCCGAACCAAAAGTATTTGAAGGTGTGAAGTAATGAAAAGGGGGAGTGGCCTTTTATAAGAGGGGTGAGGGGCACCTTTGGAAAAGATAGAAATATTAATTTATAATAAATTCATTTTTGGTTTCTAATGGCTCCAAAGTTGATTATTCAAAGTTTAAGTTGGGTATAGGTCGAAAAAAATTCAACCAATAGAATTTAGACAGGTTTGGGTTACTATATTAACCTTATCTTTTAGTTTTAACTCTTAGTTAATTAGTTTGACATTTACCATGTCACGTCATATTTTTATATTATGTAGTTAATAAACTTACTATATACATCCACACGACCCCCAAGTGGTTCATTAATGATATACCTATCATTATATAAGTCTCTTGGCCGAACCTAATATTTTTAGGAATTTAATATCAATTAATAATATAAGATTTGTTTTAAAAACTCGTTTATGTCAATTTTGACACTATTCAATAGTTGATTTTTGTGAAACTCATAACAGAATGAGTACTTAAAAGAAGTAAATTAAATAAATCCTAATATGTCATATTATCCTAGAAAATTAGTTTAATTCATTAAAAGTCTTAAAATATATTTATTTGGGTATTTATAATATCAATTAGTTTAATTTTTCACTATTATGGTAATTACTGCATCATCATTGTGTCATAATTATATTAAATTATTTAATGTCTAAAAATTATAAATAAAATATAATTATGTATGAAATATTTTTATCTTTATAATTAATATTTACAATCGAATTTATCTTATGTATAACCCTATATTAAAATTTTTTAGTAAATAAACTTTGATTTTAACTCTTTTAACTCTTCTTTGAATTAAATAATAATAAAGGTCCTAATCTAATCCAAGTGGACCTAAATGATAATATTTTATTCCTAAGGTTGTTTTTGGTCGAGATACATTTGTCCAATAGAATTAGGACATGTGTTAGGGTAACATTAATATCATATTTACCCTTAATTACCCTATTTACTTTTAACCATGGTAAATAAAAGTAAAAAGTTATTATTCACCAAAAATTATTTTCATCTCATTGAACCACATTTTAATTCTTGATATTAACTATGTCTCTCAGATTTTCGAAATTCCATTCACAGAAGTGGTAAAATTATGTTTTATGAAAAATTCAGTTTTTTAACTACCACTTTGTAGTTTCACTATTCATCAAAAATTGATGTTTTTCAGAACAATGCCAAAATTTCACCCTAATATATAATTGATATTCCGAATTAAAAAATGATTTCTATTTTACAAAATTAAAAACATATAAGTTGCATTAATTAATTTTATAATTAATCCCCGCTGTCACAACAAATAGCGTGTTTTTAAGAAACAATATATACCAAATGATTTACAATTGTTTAGGTCCAATTTCAATGTGAAATTAATTCTAATGAACACCATTGGATAAAATGGTAAAAATATATTATAATTATACTTTAAAACCACTCAATAATAGAATTTATCACTATAAATTATTTTGATTTAAAAAGTAGTTTTTAATTAAAATTTAGTAATTTTCACTATACCTCAAAATATAAGTGTTATCCGAAAAGTTCCAAAATTTCACCCTAGGATAAATTCGATATTCCGAATCCAAAAATGAAGTCCATTTTGAGAGATAGAATTTATAAAATTTCAAAAAGTAGGTATTAATATTCATAACGGCTAGTTTGATTGGTTGTGGTGCGTTAGAATATCGAAGATGCGTACAATGCACGCCATTGCATTATTCGAAGGGAAACGTACCGTGGAATCTTGGGGTGTTACATTCTCCCCTCCTTCAATAAATTGTGTCCTCACAATTTTTAAAATTGTGCTTGGGAATATAATGGAAATTCCCACATCATAAAAATAGTCAATAAAACTATCACTTTAAAAGAAAGAAAGAGAGGTATAAAGGATAACCAAGATAACCCATACTCGGATTCCATGTAGAAAAACATGGATATGGATGATAAACTAAGTGTCAAGTTCTGATGTAGAGGGATAGAAATCATGATCAGGAGAAAGTTAACAATAAGAAAACCACAAACTTGTGTTGGGACAAACGGCCATTAGTCTCCTAGTAGGAAATTAAATGGACAACATTTTTTGTTTTAAGTTACATTTCATAAGGATGAGGAATTCATTTATGATATTGACTAAGAATATAAAGATATATACTTACATTTTAAGTAGAGTTTCATTATTTAATAAGTTTCCACCACTAACTCATTTTTTTTAAATTATGAGTATTCAAGAATACTTGGTCACACTGGAAGAGCTAGAATAAACTTCTATAGAATCACATGATCCATGCAGGCTGAACTATATATTTACATTGTCTTTAGAGATTAATCAAAACCAAAATGGTTAGTACAAGATCTAATGATCCCCCAAAAGGATATTCATTGAGATAAATAAACACTAATCTTAATTTCCAAAATTAAACCAACAATACCCCAAAGTTAAATAAATACCATTCAATAATCAATTGTCCTTAAAATCCTTTAATATAATCAAAACTAATATTGAAAACAAAAACTTATTAAGAATGTAGTCTTCCACGTTTAATTGTATCTCCAAATGACATTCATTACTCTTAAAGTCACATACTTAAAAGTAATTAACCTAATCATTTCCATAAATAACCCAAATCATTATAAATCCACAATAAAAACATAGATATAAATCCACCGTTACTCCTCAAATGAAATCACATACTACTCTATTTTCCTTTGGCATATATTATTCTCAACAAAGCGAACAACTTCCAAAATAACATTTATCACTTAATCACCAAATCATTTTACTATACTAAGGGTATTCATTTGATAAGACATAAGATCCCAAATCAAATTATTATTGATCAATAAAATCATTTAACTAAAAATAATAGTCACACTAACCAGGGACTTCACGTAGCCCAGTGGTAGGCGATAAATCCTAATCACACTTTGTTTGTGGGTTCGATTCCCACAGCTTTGTCCGACGCGACGGGTTGTCACATGGTCTATGTGTTGTCCTTTTTCAAAAACTATATTTTATAACATTACCAAAATGAGATAAATTCCGCAAAATAACCATAACATTATTTAACCACAAATGTTATCTCATACCTTTCATTTTCATCCAAAATTATAATAATTTGTAATTGCCTCAAACCCAATGATCTTATAAAACCAAATGGTTATTTATAACTATATCCACAAGAGAAAATATAATTCTTCCATAAATATCATTCTCACATGGAAAACGTTAGGGTTACAAATACAAGAGAAAATTATTCCAAAGTAAACCCTTCAACAAGGATTACTAATAATTTTTAAACATTTATCCAACCATTTATTTCCACATAGCTTCTTCTCTGACCAAGAAAATATCCGATATAAAAGGACATTCACTCGGGTAATGGCCAGGTCCCCTACATTTATAGTAAATGATTGTAAATGGATTCTTGGGACCATTTTTATCTTCTTCCATAGTAATCTTCATTTTTCTTCGGCAATTATTCACTTTATGTCCTTCCTTCCCACACGTAAAGCATTTCTTTATCCCATTGACACACTTTCCTAGGTGTCTCCTTCCACATTTCCTGCATGATGGAAATTGAGGATTTCTTTCTCCATGGTCTCCAATACTGGAGCTCTTATCATTAATCACCTTTATCTTCTTTGTTGAGTCTGGTAATTGGTTAATATATATATTGTTGATCATATTTTTGGAAAATTGATTTGTCATAAAGATGATATCTTTTACGCCTATCAACATTCCATTTTGTTGCTCATTTCCACCACCGTTCCCACCTTGTACATCATTCTCAAAGTCACTATGACTTCCTTGGAATCCATCCATTGACTAAAACCAGAAAGCATTGTGTGAGTAATAGTAGTCATACAATCATGTAGAGATTAACATGTCACCATATTCTAAATTTGAAACACATTAGGATTAACCAAGGTCATTTACTATCATCTTATATATATAATACTTTAAATCGGTTTGTAAATAAAATGTAAATTACCCTAAGCATATCCCCCAGGAGTGTCGTAACCAAGAGTGCTGCAAGGCCCGTTTTCGTGCACCAGTTCCCGTTCGAGTCTAGCTCAAAGCGGTGTTTTCGGGTTTTACCCTTAGGTACATCTATGCCAGAGCCGCCTCTACCTTCTCGTATCCAGACAGGGATGTATTGCTCGGAAAACTCACAAAATCTCTACAATACCAAAATTCTAGGAAGTTCTTCTATACTAATCCTCAAAGTTTATCTTAGGTCTACGTGCTCTAATCAGAGTTTATCTAAATCTAGCATCCAAGGTTTGTACTAAACTTTCTCTAATACCAACTATAATGCCCCGACCCTAGATACCTAGAGTCAGTGCATTATTACATAACATTGGCATGATCACAAAGGATCAAGTCTCTAAAGACCGATTAGTTTAGTAGTCTTGGAAACACTAGATATATTCATAAGTATTACATTACATCATAAGGTAAAAAAAACTACAACAACATCTTTTCTTCATATCCCCTCATACTATCCCTGCAGGTCATTCATAGATTACTTCTTCATAATCCTGGGAAAAATAAAACTTTGAAAGGGGTGAGCTCAGATGCTCAGAAAGGATAACATTATAGCATAAGCTTTCATAGAGAAGCATAAACACTTAAGGCAGTTTATAACTAAAACAAAAGCCTTTTAAACTTGAACTTCAGCATAAAATGGAAAAGATAAAATAAAATAATTCCATTTACTTACTCACATGGATATTCTACTAGTCTAATGATCACATGCAATATCAATAACCACTTTTATAATGATGGAATGCATAATTCCATACTAACATAACCACATAGCCAAGGCCTCATGCCAAGACTACAAATAATATTTTTTCAAGGCCTTGTGCCAAGACACTAGTTTGTCTCGTGAGACCTACCGATGCATCGAGGAGATATAGCGGGATCCACCCGTCACTTATTAAGTCCAATGAATTCCTCATATGAATATGTTTAAACATAACATAAACATTCGTATTAAAACTACCATACGAAATGTCAATACTTTATCCACAAACCATGAATGGTATAAAAATAACACATCCACAGTCAAACATAACTCATTTGATACAATATGGAAGATTTTATTGTATCACATTAACCTCAATCAAGAATAATGAAGGATGTTGACATAGATGAGAATAATCATTAAAACTATTTGAGAGAAATATCCCCCTTTTTCTTGAAATCATTTAAAAGTCACACTATTTGTCAAGAAGCCATTTAAAAATATATTTTTGAATTAAAGTGTCCCATACCACTTTGAAACTTTTAAAATGAATTTTGATTTTAAAACTTTAATGCCCATATAAATAAATCCTTAAATCCATTTTTAAAACATGGACATTAATGAGAAATATTTAGAATAATCAATCTTTAAAACACATAAACATGTATTTTAGTCAGAGTTTATAACCAAAAGAGAGACACTTTAATACAAATAATTGAGGTAATAAAAACATTATAATATCATGAGAATAAAGGGATTCATGATAAACTATGTCAAAGTACAATATATACACCATATAAAAGTGATTTGGTGTATAACAACAAAGAAGTCTCAATGGAATGTAAATTGAGATGAATTCTCTTATGAATACCATATCCTTAGGTTAAGGATAAATCAACGACATAATTATGTGTGAAAAATATAATTACACTCAATATTATTGGATATTTAGTGTAAATCAATCAGATGACATTCACACATATTCTTGTAAAAACAACACTAATGAATTGGATATTTAACTCAACAAATGGAGATTGAGTAAAAATTACTCTTATCAAGTTCATACCGATCAATTGAGAATTTATCAATGGAGTGATTATGTGTATAAAAATTATATCCACAGAAAAGGGAGTGGAAAATATTACATAAGAAAATGAATAGTAATTCCACACATAATCTTGGAGTAAAATAATCAATGAAGTATGCCTAAAACCGAATGAGTGGAAATTGAAATATCAAATTCCCTTATCAATTTGGTAACTTACGAAACATACACCCATGAAAGAAGGATCATAAAATGATGATGTAAATATCCATAAATTAGAGTATATTACACAATAAATACAATCATGGGCAGTAAACACACCACATGCAATAAATAACTGGTGAATAATGGAAATCTCACAAAATTAAAAGTGAGATAAGAAACCTCTTACCTTGTAATTTTCCTTGGTTGGGGGTAGGTTAACCTCCTGTATAATTTTGAAATAATTTTTACTAAATTATTCATGAATAATATACATTAATATGATATCATATATGATATTTTAACATTGCTTTGTTAATAATATCTTAGAATTATCGTCGTTTCGGGTGCTAACTTACTCATTTTCTTTTATATGTTTTGTTACGTAAGCCATGTTTGTCATGGATAGGTTTTATCTTATTCATATACATAATGATATAAAGTTATTAAACATTATTTTTAAATCATAAAATGATAATTATACTTGATTGGATATGATGGAGAATGAATCTCATCGCGTTCGTGGAGACGGTAGTCCGTACGTACTTACAAGCGACAATATCATCTTTTGATATTAAAATAATATATAATTGGATAGTATATCATATATACAGAATCATTATCATGTTATATTTATTATTTACATGAGTTACACATCATTATTATACCCATCCAAATAATAATATATTGAATAACAATTACACCACGACGTGGAGATGGTAAGTCGTACGAACGCACGTATGGTGACATGTTATTCAAAGGGTGGATAGAATAATGAATATGGTTGTACCATATTTATAATAACATCATAGTATATATAAGATACTGGAGTTATTATTTTATAATGGTAATAACAAATAAAGAAGAAGTGGAAGAAGAAATGAATTTGAAAAAGGGTGGTGAAAACATTACCTCTTCTTCGGGTTCTTCCTTTTGATTTGATCAAAATGGATCCTTAGGTTGGATTTCTGATCAAACTAAGACCTCCAGTTTGTAGTGCGGGAAGTTCAGAGAGTATTTGGGCAGTGTTTGGCCGAACTAAAAGGCTTTGAAGGTGTGAAGTAATGATAAGGGGGAGTGACCTTTTATAAGAGGGGTGAGGTGCACCTTTGGAAAAGATAGAACTATTAATTTATAATAAATTCATATTCGTTATATAATGGATCCAAAGTTGATTATTAAAAGGTTAAGTTGGGTATAGGTCGAAAAAAATTCAACCAATAGAATTTAGACAGTTTTGGGTTACTATATTATCCTTATCTTTTAGTTTTAACTCTCAGTTAATTAGTTTGACATTTACCATGTCACTTTGTATTTTTATATTATATAGTTAATAAACATACTATATACATCCACGCGACCCCCAAGTGGTCCATTAATGATATACCTATCATGATATAAGTCTCTTGGCAGAAACTAAGATTTTTAGGAATTTAATATCAATTAATAATATAATATTTGTTTTAAAAACTCTTTTAGCTCAATTTTGGCACTATTCAATAGTTGATTTTTGTGAAACTCATAACAGAATGATTACTTCAATAAAAGTCAATTAAATAAATCCTAATATGTCATATTGTACTATAAAATTAGTTTAATTCATTAAAAGTATTAAATTATATTTATTTGGGTATTTATAATATCAATTATTTTAATTTTTCACTATTATGGTAATTACTGCATCATCATTGTGTCATAAATATATTAAATTATTAAATGTCTAAAAATTATAAATAAAATATCATTATGTATGAAATATTTTTATCTTTCTAATTAATATTTACAATCGAATTTATCTTATGTATAACCCTATATTAAAAATGTTTTAGTAAATAAACATTGATTTTAACTCTTTTAACTCTTCTTTGAATTAAGTAATAATAAATGTCCTAATCTAATCCAAGTGGACCTAAATGATAATATTTTATTCCTAAGGTTGTTTTTGGTCGAGATACACTTGTCCAATAGAATTAGGAAATGTGTTAGGGTAACATTAATATCATTTTTACCCTTAATTACCCTATGTACTTTTAACCATGGAAAATAAAAGTAAAAAGTTACTATTCACCAAAAATTATTTTCATCTCATCGAACCACATTTTACTTTTTGATATTAACCGTGTCTCTTGGATTTTCGAAATTCCATTCACAGAAGCGGTAAAATTATGTTTTATGAAAAATTCAGTTTTTTAACTACCACTTAGTAGTTTCACTATTCATCAAAAATTGAAGTTTTTCAGAACAATGCCAAAATTTCACCCTAATCTATAATTGATATTCCAAATTCAAAAATGATGTCTATTTTAAAAAATTCCAAACATATAAGTTGCATTAATTAATTTTATAATTAATTCCCACTGTCACAACAAATAGCATGTTTTTAAGAAACAATATATACCAAAAGATTGACAATTGTTTAGGTCCAATTTCAAAGTGAAATTAATTATAATGAACACCATTGGATAAAATGGTGAAAATATATTCTAATTATACTTTAAAACCACTCAATAATATAATTTATCACTATAAATTATTTTGATTTAAAAAGTTTTCTTTAATTAAAATTTAGTAATTTTCACTATTCATCAAAATATAAGTGTTATCTGAAAAGTTCCAAAATTTCACCCTAGGATAAATTCGATATTCCGAATCCAAAAATGAAGTCCATTTTGAGAGATAGAATTTATAAAATTTCAAAAAATAGGTATTACTATTCATAATGGCTAGTTTGATTGGTTGTGGTGTGTTAGAATCTCGAAGTTGCGTACAATGCACGCCATTGCATTATTCGAAGGGAAACGTACCGTGGAAGCTTGGGGTGTTACACTGGATATCGATAAAGTTATAATGTTGTGTAAATGAAGTATAATTATTAATATTACAAGTAATAAATCTTTTCATTTGAATATTTTTTCAGCAATGTACTAGTTGTAATAATTTTGGAAAATATGAGGATGGTACTGCAATAGTATTTTCAATAAGAATTTGAAACAATAAATTGAATTGTACCAAGAAATGATATTCAGTGGAAAATTAAATCTTTTAAAAAAATCTTGATTAATTGAAGGAAAACACTTAATATATTCCTAATGATAATGATAATGATGAAGAAATGATTCATTCAGAAAATTACTGAATAACTCAAAAATGATTTTTGAATTGTCATCAAGTGGTTTATGCTTTCATTGATCGAGTTTACAACATTTTTGGATATATGGAGTAAATCAAATAGAATTATTAAGGATGAATGCATGTTTAAAATAAGGTTTTATATTAATTTGACTTATTATCATTCTTTTAATGGGATATTGATGAGGATATTCACATGTCAGGAATACAAAAATTTTGGGATGTGTCATGACGATTAAAGGAAAATAACGTAGGAGATGCATTGAGAAGGATAGATCCTCTAATTCTAAAAAATGCGGATTTATATTAACCAAATATATATGGATCTATAATGGATGGATATGATAATTATTTTAAATCATTTTATCATTATCTTTTTAAATGTTAAACGATTTATGAAATGGTTTAAATTGATCATTGTGTGAGGATTTAGAGTTTAATGCTACCACATGTTGTAACCTGTTCTAAGAGATGATTTATATATATTTCAAGGAAAAAAATTGGATATGGTCATGTTTGTGAAATATAAATTTATATTTATACTATTATTTAGTGGAATAATTATTCAAATATAAGAAAAGATTCTTAAATAAAAATGTTTTCATATTATCTTTTTTCACAGCTGTAGTTTGTAGTTTTGTGGTAATGATAATTCATCTGAGCATGTTCCCTATCATATTCCATTAGAACACTAAGGTTTGACTATCATCCATGACTATGTTATCAAATTAGAATGCATGGTTTTGTAGTAATTCTTGAATTTCCATTTCGCTCATATTAAGAGGTTATTTTATCCATATTTATAATGTGGGGTTCAAACGAGGGAGTTTTCAACTATCAACCATAAACATTTGAAATTAAATTTCAAAATTTGGAGGGAGAAATTTTTATAAGGATGGGATAATGTAACACCTCATGATTTTAAAAATAAATTTAATATTAAATTCATGAAACACTGAGTCTCAACAAAACACCACATTTTAATAACCTATATACTAAACAAAATTTTTCCACAAATGTGATTTGAATTTCAAAAAACTCAAAAAAACTATTGAATTCATAAAATATTCAATGATTGATAAGACATAAATAATTTTTTATGAATAGTAACATAATGTTTTGAATAGTAATGAATTTTAAATTGACCAAAAAATAGAAACTTCACACCTGAATTTATAAATACAATTTGGACATCTTATAAGTGAAAAAAATCATAGTATAATTATTGGTATTTTTAAATGAAAAAATTATTTTAATTATAAGATTATGATAAACTTAATAATTTAATATGGAAATGAATTTCATAATATATAATCATAAAATTTTACTTTATTTTTAAATGGTTATAAGAGAATTTTATGGGACCATGATTAATTTGTTTTGATGTTATAAAATGAGATATTGTTTTAATGTTGTTTTCTGGAATAATTTATCTTTTTATTTAAAAATTAAATTATAAATAATTAAAAATTTATTTTCAAAAAATGGATTTCATTTTTTAATACTACATGTCGAAAAATTATAGTGGTGAAATTTTGGGATTTTAGTAGAACACCTGAATTTTTCTAGAATAGTATAAATACAGTTTTTTAATTTTCTGTATGTTTATTGACTTCATAATGACGTAATAATTATTTTAAAATTATTTATGACTTCTGTAAATTATAATATGATAATAGGAGTCCTGTTTGGATAATAACATGGGCACATAACATGGGAAAGCCCTTGGTTTTTCAAAATAAACCAATAATGTTGTGTCCTTTGAAATTATTGAAAACATCCCTATCATTTACTATAAATAACCAATCATTGCATAGTTTTAATTCACTCCAAACTCATCATCCTAGAATCTATGGTTGTTTTACCTCCTTAATATACCTACCAATGCATCCTCAAGCCCCCATGGTCCCAACCTTCATGTTTTAGGATTTACTATTCAAGGTAAGGGAATCATCCACCCTTATCTTATTCAAGATTTAATTTTATGTTATTATATTTAATTTTAATTGAAAAATTTTGGGATATGTCATTACATATCCCCCATAATTTCAATATTATTTATTAATGATGGTAAACCCATTTTTTACTCATTAATGTATTTTCTGAAAATTTAAGCAACATCGTTAGGCTGCTGAATTTTCGTAAGGGATCTGTAAACTTCTCTTTTATTTTATAGTTACTTTCTATTATGTTTTTTCATCACCTCAATTAATAAAAACGTTATGATAACTCATGTTCCTTAAATTTAGTAGAATTTATTTGTTCTAGTGTAATAATTCTTCATCATCCCTTTTTTCCACTTCATTTATTGTAGAAATGAAAACACCATCTCAGTTGTGTTGATTTATCAAATTCAAGGATGACAGGTTATCAATATCTATTATCATCTTCAATTAAATTCATAAACCCATTATGATGGTTGAACCAGACTATAATATATGTATTATAACTTATCTAGAGTACTGGAATTATTTTATAAAAATTATATTAATTTATTAATCAAAAATTGTTCGTTGTGATAAAAAACCGTCATTTAACCCATACAATTGTCACTACAGTTTTATATAATGGTTCATTTTCCCTCCAAATAACAAAATGAATTTTATACCCAAGTAATCTTATTTTTTTCTCGGATAACTTAAAACATCTATTCTGGAAAACCATTATAATTCTAGATGTTTATCTGTGCATGAATATAAATAAACTGATCTTTAAACCCAATGAAGAAAATCCTCCCAAACAATGAAATTGAACATATTAATCCCATCAAAAGGCCATGAATAAAAAAATAAGGCAATAATAAATTAATAACATGTATAATAGGTTCCAAAAATATTAATTAATGAATTTAATAGTGTTATCCAATAATGTAATATCATTTTAAAAACACCATCACACATAAGGTAAGAGTTTCCTCATCTGACTTCCCTTTTTGATAGGCATTCCTTATTCACTAATATTTTCATGTGTATTATGTATTTAAACAGTACATAGATGTAACATATCAGTAATATATCTAATTTAATATAATTAAATATATGTTTTGAATATTATTAGATTTTGGGCATATGATTAAATTGATTTCAAAGTTGTAAAGGTTTTCCACCCGAACCTCCATTTTCATTCTCGTAACATATATTGTCTACTTACCCCAATGAAGTTAATATGTATTATTATCTACTAGTAATAAATTATGTGTAAATATTATATATATTTTTTCTAAAAATAATCCTTCTTTATTTTATTTTGAGCGACACGTTTTATAAGTAACATTCAAAATTCATTACGAAGTACAAGCCCGAATCAAGGCAACTCCTAAAATTATTACCGATTTTTAGGTGCACAAGAGAAAATGTCTTAAGTAACTATGATTTTTTTAAACCAGTAATTTTTTCATGAAAAAATATATTGTTTCATTTCTATTTTTATTAAAACCAAAATTCTTTTCCACTTTTAAATTATCTTTACTTCTTTCCTTAAAACGCTCTAAAATATTTTCTTACTATAGATTATAAAGAACAAATTTTTCCTGATTTCCCATCAGTGGGACATAATTTATTCATAAAATATAATTTAAATGTCATGGACCTATATTTTCATAGATATACATGTTTACAATCTGATTTTATTTGAAATAAAAATTATTTTCCCAAAGAACTCTTCTTTCAATAGTTAAAAGGATTTTTCGCATCTCGCATTATCTTTTATGAGATATATGCATAGTTACCCACTCACTACATGCATGTGGTGTATGTAATAACATTTCTTATATCATAAAAAATTCTACTTATTCTCATGATATTATAATGTATTATGATTTGAATATTTCAAGGTGGTATGGGACACTTGGGTATGTTTAAGGATTATTTCCTCAATAATACTTCAATGGTATTATTTAAAAGTATCTTCATATATGTCTACATAACATATTGAATATTGTACTTCATTTAATATTATCTCTTATGATATTATATAAAATATGTTGTTTAAGGGTTTCTAATTATTTTGATGGTAAATTTTCGGTCTCCATACCCATCACCATATTACTCTGAATGGTTAGTGTTTATGTTAAATGATTGGGGAATGTTATTTACATTTCATATATTTATTTAAATATGAAAGTATAAAATGATTTTTTCACCCCTTTAATATTATTAATGAATTGTACAAAGTAATTGATTGTTGGGGACCTCGATAGTTTATTAGTGCATTAGTGGTTATCATTAGACAAATAGATTTGGACTTGGCCAAGGCCTTGAATATTTTGGGATATGGTTTTTGCAGAGGACTTAGTCATTTTTAGAAATCTTGGTTGAGGCCTTGGAGTTATGTTTTAGAAATCCTTACAGATGCATTAACATAATTATTATAATAGTATTGATAGTTCATGTGGTTATCTGACATGTAGAATTCCCATGATTATGTTTAATTATATCATTCTTTATTCATCTCTTATCTGTTCCGAAATGTGTTAAAAATATTTTAAGGGTATGTGTTTTTAGTTATTCATAAATCCTAATGTTTATGTTTATATTATATTCCAATGTAATGCTTACCATTACTGAGCTTTTGAGCTCACCCATTTCTTATGTTTAATTTTCTCTGTACATGAAGATGTTTATTATTAACAACCTGCAGATATAAACATATAGTTGTTGATGTTACCAATAAAATATATATGTTGTATTTCATTTCAAGGTGTACTGTTGAACCTATGTTTGTATTTGATTTTCCAATGCTACTAAACTATTTATTACTTTAGGATGTGACTTTATTGTAATAATTATAATTTATTGAAATAAAGCCACACATCTGGCCTTTTGGGGTCAGAGAATTACAAATAGTGACTCTAAAATGGATGATATGATATTTAAGAATAATAGGAATATTTAAAAAGTAAATAATAAGTTGTGTTGAAAATATGTATCCAATATTTATTTATCAATGAAACATTAATGATAGGTTTTTTCACATATATTACTTATTTTGATGGTATTTTTCATTTTATTTCCATTCTTTCTTTGTTTTGGTGGTTTCCTATACATTTTTTGAGTAAAGTTTGAGTTTTCCTGATTTGGGGAAAACACTGAGCCCATTTCAATATTTAAAAACCTACATTGTTTATTTTAAAACACATTAATGTTTCAACATTTTTTACCTATTCCACCACCAAAATGTCTTCTCCTAACCCATTAACACCACTCTATCAAATTGGACCCTATATGAATCCATAATAATTGTGGATTTTGGTTTTTATTAAATGAATTGGGATAGCCCATAAGTCAATTTCCATTTTAAAAAATATATATTTAATACATTATTCATTTTTTACACTTTGTTGATGATTCACCTCCCACCTTAAGCCAACATCTCTAGGTGTGCCCCATTCTTTTTCCTCCCTCTTTGGAGCTCATTTCTGTTGTGTTTTAGGGTGAAACTTCTCAAGATTTCTCAAATCGACCAAATTTGAAGAGGTAAATTGTTTCATTCATAACACCATCATTTTACACACTATTCCCCCCATTCGAATTCATACATGACTTACTAATCCTTATTTGAAAATCACATTCATTTTTGGATGTTTTAAAAATCAGATAATGTTGTATTTGGGGTATTTTATTGAAGATATCTCAAGTAAGTGGGTTTCTTCTCATGTTCCTCCCATTTTCTTTGGTTTTCTTCCACTTTTCATGAGATTATAAAATGTCTAAAAAATAGGGTTATTACCATGGGTTTGGTTTTTGTGTAATTTTGTTGAAATATTTTGGATTATGGCTTGATTAAACATCCATGTGATGTGGTGGTGGTTCAATTGATGTTTCACACAACAATTTGGAGTTTTTGGAACAAATGGTAGGTTATTCCATTTGTAAGAATTATTGGATGAGTTATATTTTCTTGATTTATATTTTTAGATCAATTATATTCCATTGTGTTTTTGGTGAAAATTGTATTTGGTATCATTTGATAATAAGTTGGTTTTAATGGGGCATTTTTGTGAAAATATGAATATATTGATGGTGCATTTCATATTGTTTTCATTGGTGTTGCTTTATGATTCATGGAATAGTTTTATTAACAGATGTTATAACATCCCATTCTGGTTAGATGTGATATTAGTATGCATTTTGAAATAAAAGATGGTTTTTGTTGGATTTTATATCCAAAACATTGTTATAATCCTTGCAATTGTTTTGTGAATGATTTAAATGGTTTCTTGATTTATGTAAGAGGTGAAACTATATTTCCAAACTGTTTAGGTAGGAATGTATATTTAAAATTTCCTATTTTAACGAAAATGGTATTTTATATTATATGTACAATTTTGGAAATGTTTTATATATTTTTTTAAATTATTTTTTGAAGTTTGAAAGTGAGGTGAAATGTGTTGTGGGCTATTTTGGTGTGAGTATGATTTCCAAAATTAATATGAATAAGAAAGGGGATCATGTAACGTGTGTGTTTGATTTTTGGTGTGTGTATGACGTGGAAGTTGTATATTCATGTTCAAATTTTATTTCATGGATTGGGGAACTTGTTTGAGCACAAGAGGGAAAATCTGAGTATCTTGCTGGGTGGACGTGTACTAGTATGTTAGTGATCCCTTGGGGATTTTCCCCTGTTTCACGTAGAATGTTTGAAGATGACAAAAAAACTAAAATATGAAGACAATGATGTTGGGGGACCACTAGGTTATGGGTATGATCTCTTCTAGTGGAACCTGTGAAAGGGAATGAATATTTGTATTGTTACTTTCACTAAGTATGTGGTACCTAGGACCCACAATGAGCTAGTTCATATGTTTTTTTTCGCATTTCTATTGCTCATTATATATTTTATACATACCTTTGGAATACAATAAGTTTGGATCATAAAATTTTGTAGATCTTTTAATCTATTTAAATTTTTTTTTCTTTTATAGTAGCCTATTGGAAAGCTGTTTTTATTTAAAGTTAAATCCTTTTGAAATTGTTACAAGCATTTCTTGTTTACCAAACAAGCATGCTTTTTTCCTATAATGATTATCACATGGAATATTTTTGGGGTGGAATCCTACTGGGATTTTTCTCACACCCTAAAAAAACCATTGTGTGCATTAATACATGTTTATTTTGTTGCAATTTTGGGTAATGATTTTAGTGCCATTAGATTGGGATTCTCATGGTCATTCTTGGTATAGTGTCATGGAGATTGATTGGGGGATTCCCCCCTACCATGAGGAGGTTCTTGGTCTATTCTATTTAGAATTTTCCTTTTTAATAGTCATTAAACATTTTCATAAATTTAGTAATTAAATTTTAATCTTAGTAAATGTTGTTTTTGTAGGAAAAATCTAGAATTTTTTATGAAATTCACTTGTTTTTTAGGTTTATAATCTCAGGTAAACAATTCCCAAATTTTATTTTATAAAACCTGGGAACTTTTCCTGCCCATGGGGATTAGGAATGAATTTCAGGCAGTTCAACGAGCCATGTTAGGTTTAATTTTGAAGGTGACTAGACCTGGTTTCTAAAACAAATGGTATTAATGTGAGGTTATGTTCACTCTTGGGGTCATGTTATTTGGGGAAAAGTCGGGATGGTCAATAGTTAAGATTGTAAGGGCTTGACGTTCCAATTAGGATTAGGGTGGCTAGCCAGCACACCTCATGAAATAATTCAATTCACTAGAGGATGTTGGGTTCTATATGAGTCCTTTGGTTTTCTTGGTTTGATTCTTATTATGGGAAATGAAAAGAGAGATGGGTTAACGGTCTTAGTGAGCTCGTAGGGCATTGAAATCCTTGTGTATTCAGGGACACTTCCCTATAACACTCTCTGTGATGGTGAAGTTGTTGGTATATAGCCACCAACCATATTTCTAAGCCACCAACCCAAACGAAATTCTTCTTGCATTGTCTTCTGTCCATTAGTGTACGTATCATGGAATTGTGGTTTTAAAGAAAAATTGTCTTCGTTTTATAAAGAGTAATGTTTCTGTGAAATAAATTTCTAAAATAAGAGAATGGTTTGATTTTTGAAATTGTGGAACTGAATTTTAAGAATTGTTTTGGATTGGTAAATGGTGTATTTATACTCATTTGAAAGTATAAATTATGTCAAAATGGAGTTAGAAAATTTGTTTCAAATGGATCTTTTTGATTTATTGGAAAAGTGTTTTTAATTGAATCAAGTGTTATTTAATTTTTTTGTGTATTTTTGAAATATATTTTTTATTTGGTATCTATTGATAATATGAAAAGTGTTACGAATCATTAGAAACTTATTTTAAATAAGAAGACATGATTTCTTCCAAGAATTTATGTTGATCAAATGATGTTTTTCATAAAACCAGAAGAGTTTTGAAAGGGGTTGATATGTTTTTAAATTAATGTGAATAGATTGGAAGTGATTTTTCATTTTAATGATTGTGTCTTTTTTAAAATCTTTATAAGCTATAAATTGGGTTTGATTTTGGGGTTTGTGGGATGGAGGAAAACGAACTGTTAGTGGATTGTTTTGTTTCAGAAAAGTGGAAATAAATTTTGTTTTAACCAATGGTATTTCCATGACTAAACACCTGCATATGGTTATATGGGATGATGTTTAGTTAATGGAATGGATGGATGAGTTCCAGGATGGATATGAAGAGGGTACCCGATGTGGCACAGAAACGTTCATGTGTGAGGCCCAGGGGGTAACATTGGTGGATACTCTAATTGCCGAACCATTTATTTCCAATTAGATAATTTTAAAGTAAAATGTGGTATCTTGATAAATGGTTTAGAGTGGTGTGTCTTATGTGTTTTGGGAAATGTTACTGTTCTTGGATATTTTGAGTCCATGAAACCCTCTTTTATGAACAATGTTTTTGGTTTGTGTTTATTTTGTAAGTTGGGTTGAAGGGATGGATTGTAGTCTCTATTGAGAAACATTTAGGAAGCCATTACAGTGGTTCCACTCATTTGTTAAATTCTTGTTTGTGGCACATTTACCCAAATGGACCATCTTTGTTGGGTCATTGGTTTCTCTCATTGGACAAATTATGTTGTCATTAAGAGTTAACACATGGCTGTAGTGCAACCCGGATTGTTTCACCATTGAAATATCCTCTAGTTGATCAATATAATGAATGTTTTTTATTTAGATTTTGATATTGAGTCTATACAATTTTCATTCTTGGTTTTGCAGATACTCTTGTAGTTGGAGAGTCCTCATGGAAGGATGGTAGAAACCATAGTTTCTTAAGTTACCTAATTCATCGAAGGTGAAAGTAGTCTGGGGTTATTAGTGTGTATGGTGTCTATGGGAGCCTCCATATTCTTAATTATATCTTCAAATAAGGGGTTTATGTTAAAACACTAGTGAATTAAATCTGCCCAAGAAAGGCTGTTATGACCAATTTCTATAATTTTGTATTGTTTGGGGATGTGGAATAAGTTCCCTTTTCCTATATTGTTCCTTTCAGTCACAATGTTCATGTTCAGTGACAGTTTTTTATGTCATGTTCTCATTTAACTGTAAAGGTGAAGTATTTTAATCATCCGTTTGTATTTGTTATGTTAGAAGTGTGTCTCCTTTTAGGAAATATCAACATCCTTTGTTTAAAATAATGAATTTTCTTATATCCTTTCCTATTTCAATTTCTCCTTAGATGATACAAGGGGTGATGTGTGTGATTCTTTTACACACTTGTTTCAATGAAAATTTGGGATTTGGTAAAGCGTCTTTGGAGAGTGTTTTTTCTCATTGAACCCATCTGGAATCACAGTGTACTTGTTTGTGAAACCAAATGAATATGTTTTGTTTAGTGGTTTCTGAAGGCCTGAATATGGGGGACAATGATGCTTCTATCATTTGAACTACAACCATAGGTCCCAGAATGAAGATGGTTCATAGTTAGGGAAATCCCAGGGTTGTTAATTTTTTTTGTCTAATTCCCTTCCTCGTTATGAAATATAGAAAAATTTTAATCCTATGTTATTGTCATCATTTTCCAGTTGTTCTTGTTCGGTGGAAAGAAGTTTGGGAATCACGATCTCACTTTATCTGCAATGTTAATCCTTTCCCCATTAGTTTTAATTGAGTTTTTAGTGAAATATATGAAAATTTGGCTCGGCAGATGGAAGTGCACAGTTTTCACAGAGTAAGTATTAATCATGTGCCAACCTAGGAAATAGTAAGATAAGAGTTAGTAGATATTGCAGGGTCTCTATAGGGTCTTGCAACATAGATCATGTAATCTTGCATAGGTTTTCTATTTGGATATAATTCTCAGCAAGGTTATCCCTTGGTTTCCCAATCTGTGAAGACTAACCGTGTGGTTATGCCAACACTTTAAATTTTGGTGTGTTTGCATTTCGGTCAATACCAATCGATTAAGATGTTTGGTAATTATGTTGCGGAGACACACTTTGGGTCTCTTGAAAGTTATTTTGGAAAAGTGTAATGAAATTATATCCCTTATTTCGAGGAGTCCATTCGGACCTCCCCTGTTAGTGTCCTGATTCACTCTTGGGAAAATTTATGTTTTCTCTTATGATGGGGAGCCCATTTTTGTCTCCCCGTATTAGCAACTCGTTTTTTTATTTGGTGTTTTCCTGGAAATAGGTTGACTCGTTTGAAGCTATTTAACTGCCAACATCATCCGTGGGTAAATATTGGTATTGGAGTGTGTCCAATGGTTTTTTTAAAGTGAGACTATGGTAACCATGTTTGATTTTTGTGTTCATTCAGGTAAATTGCTTGAGTCTTATTCGGATAGTGTTTGAGGTGTTTTGTTTTAGGATGAAGTTTCAAGGTGCTTGATCATTTTAGGAAAGTGGGGTATGTTTTGGTTGGTGATAATATTCATTCTTTTATTGATCCACTAGATATATCTTAGCATTTTGGGGGTGGGAGAAACTTGGCAAAGGAGTCCATTTTGGCCTATCAATTGGGGTTGGTTTTTGATTTTGGCCTTATTGTGGCTTTCCGAGGGGGAAATATATATGGTGGGGATAATTTCCATATCCATGAATTTTTTAAAAGGTACTTATCATTTTATTTATATATTTTTTTGTGGGGGTTTTCAATACATTTTTTTGAGGAAAGGTTGAGTTTTCATGATTTGGGCCAAATCGTGAGCCCATTTTCAGATTTAAAAACCTATTTTGTTTTTTATAACTCTTTAATTTTTCATCATTTTTCACACATTCCACATCTAAAATGGCCTCCCCAAACCTATTAAAAAAACTATATCAGTTTGGACCATATATGAATCAATAATCATGGTGGATTTGAGTTTTTATTTAAGGATGTAGGACAACATGTATGCCCATTTCCAGTTTTTTTTAAAATATGATTATTTAATATCATATACATTCGTTACTAATATTATGTGATCGCATCACCCACTCGAAGCCAACATCCCTAGGAATTCCCCCTATTTTTGTTTCTCCCTCTTTGGAGATCATTCCAATCGCAGATTAGGGAAAACCCTATCATGCATTCTCAAATAGTCCATATTTTAGGAGTTAAGTAGTTTCCTTTATAAATCATTCATTTTTTTCAATCTCTCCTCCCATTATAGTTTCTACATGACCTCCTCAGCCTTATTCAAACCTCACTTGCATTTTGTTGCATTTGTAAATTCCGATATTGGTTTATTTGGGGTGATTTATTCAAGATATCTTAACTAAGTGTGTTTCCTCTCATGTTCCTCCCATTTTCTAAAGGTAAATACCAATTTTTTATGTTATATAATGTCCAAAAGCAAGGGCTCATACCTACGGTTTTATTTTTTTCATTTTGGGGGAATGAAATGGGGTAGTGAGTGATTTACCTTTATTGTGGTGTGGCGGTGGTGCGATTGAAGTTTCTCACAACAGTTTGGAGTTTTTGGTACAAATCGTAGGTGATTCAATGTGTAAGCATTATTGGATGAGTCAGTTATTATTGATATATATATTTTAACATGATTATATTTTATTTTGTTTGGTGTGAAAATTATATTTCGTATCATTGGTTAAGAGGTTGGTTTTTAAGTGGCATTTTTGTGCAAAATTAATATTTTTGGGTGTGTATACCATGTTGTGTTCATTGGATTTGTTTTATGATTCATGGAATAGATTTATTAAATGATTTTATGGCTTCCAATTCTTGTTTTATGTGATATCGATGTACTTTTTTTCATCAAAGAGGGGTTTTAAAAGGATTTTATGTGAAAACCATAGTTACACTGTATCATCCCATGTAAATAAAGAATAAGACATATTTCATATTTATTAATATTTGTGAATTAAATATTAATTTTACTTTAAATGGGACGATATGTTTGATGGCATACTCGATATGCAGCAACAGGTTTCTTTGGAATTTCACATTTCACAATAATAATAAAATATTATTATTTCAATGGTAGTTAACGTCTTGCCGTTTTATTGGCTAGAATGAAAATAACTAACTAAAATATGATTATAAAGGTTTTTTAAATGTATATACTTTTATCCGATAAAATAAAGAGGCATAAATTGTGAATGAATCTAATTTTAAGCATAATTTACATTAAAAGGTTGATTTAACACCTTTTAATGGAAAACCATATTTAAATATAGTTTTGGTCACATTAATAAATTCTATTTGAGCTAATAAAATCCTTCTTTATAATGAGGACATCAAAATTTACTTTGTGTAAATTTTTGGAATTTTTCCGATAAAGATCATTTTTTAATGAATAGTGAAAAATATTGTATTTTAATTCAAAACTGTGTTTTAATCTAATTTATTTATATGGTTAGATTGTATTTTAAATTGGTCTTAAAGTGTAATTAAAATATATTTTTACCATTTAATACAATTTTGGTCATTAGAATTACTTTCACATTGAATTTTGTCATATTCAAGTGTCAATCTCTTGATAGTTATTGTTTATTAAAAACAAGCTATTTGTTTTAACAACGGGAATTAATTTTAAATTAATCAACGCAACTTCTATATTTATAATTTGGTAAAATAGTCAACTTTTTTGAATTCAGAATATCAAATATAGCTTAGGATGAATTTTTGGAATTTTTCAAAAAGACATCAATTTTGATGAATAGTGAAACCACATAGTAGTAGTTAAAAACATATTTTTTCATTTAAATGAAAATTTACCACCTCTGTGAATTGAATTCTAAAAATCCGAAATACCTGGTAGTTAATAGTATGTAAAATGTGGTCCAATAAGATGAAAATAATTTTTGTTGAATAGTAACTTTTGACTTTTATTTACAGCGGTTAATAGTAAATTGGGTAAATCAAGGTAAAAAGAATACTATAAAAATTAAAAATTACATTAACATAGGTCCTATCTTTATTGGATGAGTAATGGCCGACCATGGACATCCGTGGGTCGATTTTGCGACCCCATGGACCCACTTATGAATGATAATGACACTTTAGATTAATTAATTTAAAGTAAAGGCAAATTGATATAAAAAGATCTTTTAGTAAATTATTTCTTATATGGTTTCATATAAGTAATCCTTTTGAAAATAAATATTCATTTTAAAGCTAAACATATTTCCTATATCATGGTATTTTTTTATAATATTTAGACATCGAATAAATTAAATTAATTATTACCCAATAATGATGCAGTATTTAACTAATTAATAAATGATTTAAATAAATTATATTATAAATATTAAAATAATATACAAAACTAGTCCAATTATTATTGGATTATTTTATTTAAAACATGAGTCATCTTATCATTGAATCTAATGATTTTTGGACCTTTAGAAAATGAATATCATTATATAATAATATAATGTTTTCACACTTTTCTAAAGAGCCCCCCTTCACCCTTATAAAAGGAGACCATTTCCAACCAATTCCTCACAACTATAAAGCCTTTTTTCTCATCCCACCTTTGCCCTATTAATCTCCCTACATCCCTCTCTTCCACCTATAAGCCTTACCTTAGGCAGAAGTCACTTCAACAAACAATTTCAGTAAAAACCCAAAAGGAGTTACCCAAATTAAAATAACAATTTCTATTAACCATTTCCATTTACATTACTTCTCCAACCCATAAAATCATTTTATTCCATTATTTTATAACAACACCAGTATCCTCAATATACTAGGATGTTTTAATGAGAAGGATTCTAACTACACTTACACACACCACCATCTAATGGGTGAAGAACATACTGTTTCTGTTGATAGAAAACTAACGCCTCACAAAACGACAATTGTTCGATTATATCCTACCACTTATCATGGTGGCCATTAAGATGAAACTATATTTATATATGACATTTGTTATGTTTATATTTTACTTATGCTTCTATATTTTTTCTTTTATAGCATACCGTTATGGTTTCCATTATAGGTAAACGCGATAATTTCATTTGAGGAAGTACGGACTACTACCCCCATCAAAGTTATATGACTCGTTAATACCATTTATGGGATTTATAAAGGATTATATTAATGATATTAAATATTATATTATAATGGAATTATAATATATCTTTGTTTCATTATGTTTTAATTCCATTAAAATAAGAAATAGAAATAAAAGTAGCGTTCATGTGTACGTCTGGCTTACCGTCTCCATGAATGGTAAATTTCATTTCTTACATCCAAATGATATGTATAGTTATATATATATATATATAAACTAGATATATATAATATATATGATATCTAAATAATGAATATCATTCCGTAAATAATGAACTATTGACAACATGGACAACTTGTAAATATAAGGTGTTCATTTTTTACTCATGTACCAAATATCAAAAAAAAAATATTAAATTAAATGATTACATAATGTTTATAACATGGTAATAATTGATATTAAAGGACTAATAAACATGAAGTAGTTTCTTATGAAATTATAAAATAACTTTAGTTTATTATTCAAGAGATTAAAGAACGATCTAGTCAAGTCAGACTCAAGGTAAGGGACTTCCTCTCCATATCCATTCATTGATACTTATTTTGTTTTAATACACGACCTTATCGTATACGATATATAAACACCCTTGACTTTTCAAAGGTAATCTTTTTCTACTAATCATTTTACTAAATGAAAAAAAGGAATGTTTCTTTTATTGTAAGTGGTGACGAAGACCTTTCCTCCGCCGCGAGTATTATTAGTTCTTTGACTTCCTTAACAAGCTGTAATGTTTTTTTCAAGGAAAATAAATACCATATAAACTTTTATGTATTTTCGTTTTGAAAATGGTTTTGATAATTTATTTTTATGTCAATATATTAAATTGATATATTATGAATGAAATGTAGAAATGTTTTCTATCCATTATATTGGTTTTATGTCTTATGATTTTATAATGGTACATGGACATTTGACAGGTGGTTATGTGGTAAACCAAATGATGGGTGGTGTGGTAAAAACCAGGGCGGGTGGTCATGTTATAACCTCTAATGTATTGGGTTTAGAAGTCAGTTGTATGGCTATTCCATTTAGTGATTTGTGTGGAGGTCAACCATTTGGTTATTCCATTCATGTATGTTTATGTCCAAAGTTACATTTATATGTCACGTGTTATTTATATGGGTTTTATGGTAATATTTCGGTTACAAATGGGTAAGTAGTGATCTTTTATTCACGAAATAGTATTTACTACTTCGTAAATTTGAAAAGTATTACGTATGTTAATGTATTAATGGTTTATGTGTTGTTTTGAAAAATTAACAGTTTTCTATCTTTGTGTATCCCTTACTGAGCATTTTATGAGCATCCTAAGTTTTTGAAATATTTTTCACAGGGCATAAGGTGTAATAGGGTCAAGGATGGGATCAAGTAAAAGTCATGATGTCTTAAACATGGATCTAGAGATCACTGTTTTTCAAACATTCTTGATTTGTGAAAAAATGGAAATTGAGTTGAACTGTCTACTATGTATATTTTTTTTGAAATGAAATGTAATAATTATGGCCTAATTCTCTAAAACTATAAACCTAAAAAAGTCTTTAATATGAATTATTCATTTAATTTAGCTTTTTGTAATTTTTGAAGGCTGATTCCTAATAGTTGGTATCATAAATCGGTTTAGATGACTTTAGGAGTTAGGGTATTGTTAAATTAACATCCATAAATCAATTTATTTTAATGATTTAGCATATACATATTAACATGTTGCTTCGCCTAAGATATTTATTTGTTCAGAATGGTTTTCCACAGAGGAAACAGGGTGGCTATGTTGGTATTATATCAGGAGAAAGACAACCTTCCAAATTAGCAACCTAAGAAGGCCAGAATTGGAACTAAATAGTTTGTTGTAGTGATGGAATAGTTAACTCAGTCTATAAATTATGGCGGTAACCATGCATGAGATCTTCTAGATCAACCGCAGAGGAATATGTCAGTAGTGGAGCATTTCCTAAGGCAACACCCCCATCATTCAGAGGATTATCTGACCTTGTTCTAGTTGAAGGGTGGATTAAAGCACTGGGGAAGATTTTTTATGCCATGGGGTGTTCATAACATCAAAAGGTCAGTCTCACTGTTTATTATTTTGAAGGTGAAACTGATCAGTGGTGGTCGATGGTGAAAAATATCATGGATGTTGAGGAGAATGATGCTCTTTATTGGAATGAATTAAAATTTATGATTCTTTAGAAATATTTACCTAAGGTATTTCCTCTTAGGATGGAAAAACAATTCCTAGAATTAAGGCAAGAGGATGACTCAGTGGCTTCTTATGAAGAAAAATTCACTCAACTAGTAAGGTATGCTCCAAATTTCATCCAAGATCTTAACAGTTAGATAAATAGATTTTACTCAGGACTTAAGACACTATATCAATGAGCATTATCCTCTCGTGAGATGAAAAGTTATGAAATTTTTTTTCGATGTGCGGAGATAGTGGAAATGGAGTTTGCCGATGATCATGTGTTCATGAACAAAAAATAGAATAAGAGGTCGATTTAGTAGGAAAAGGGAATGAATTCATCAATGAAGCATGGATGTAAGAAAATAAAACATACAACCTTTGAGAAGTGTGGTAAAAAGCATCCTAGAGAATGTTTATCAATGTATGGAAAGTGGTTCTGGTGTGGTAAGTCTGGTCATATTTCTCAAAATTGTAAGGAAGATGATCAAGCAGGAAATGAAAATCCATAGGTAAGATGTTTTATGTGTAATGAAATGTGTCATTATGCAAATTAGTGTCCAGAAAAGAACTCGACATAGGGAAAGTATCCAGACTAGAAGCAGAAAGGGGTGGTGAAATCCCTTGAAACTGCTTCAGTAGATGTTGGGCAATCAAATGAAGTAGTATTAGGTACACTGTTTTTTTTGTTCAGATTAAGCCAATGTGTTGTTTGATTCAGGGTCTACACATTCTTTCATTTATAATAATTTTTCAAATATATTGGGAATTACATATCAATATATTAATATATAACATATGGTAAAAAAACCTGGAGGAAATGTTGAGAAAATAATGAAAACATAAGAAAATTCTTGTCCATGTGTGCGGAAAGAATCTACCTGCAAACCTTATTGTTTTGCCTCTAGTAGAGTTTGTAATATTTTTGGTATGGATTGGATTTTTTTTATCATGTTATGATTGACTGAAGAGCTAAAGAGGTTTCTTTTTATAAAGATTATCAGTTTGTGTACACAAATGAACCCTTTGTTTTGATAACATATCAGGAAGATGAGAAACTAGAAAAAAAAATGGAAATGAATGTTACCTTGCACATATTGTTGAAAATAAAGGAATTGTTCATATTATTGATGTGCCAGTGGAAAATGTGTATCTTGATGGTTTTCCTGATGAGTTTCATGGTATAATACATGATTGAGAAGTTTAATTTACTCTTGACTTGGTTCCTGATGCCAATCCAATTTCAAAATCCCCTTATTGAATGGCTCAAATTTAACTTTTAGAGTTAAAGAAAAAACTGCAGGAGTTATTAAATTAAGGTTTCATTCGACCTAGCACATCAACGTGGGGTTCTCCTGTCTTGTTTGTTAAAAATATATATGGTTGAATGAGATATTGCCTTGAATATATAACATTGAATAAAATCACTGGTAAGAAGAGGTATACATTTCCTCATATCGATGATTTTTTCGATCAGCTTAAGGGAGCTCAGTATTTTTCAATGATTGACATGAGATCGGGGTACCATCAATTGAATATAAAGGAATTAGACATTCTAAACACTGGGTATCATACTAGATATGGCCATTATGAATTTTTAGTTATTCCTTTTGGGTTAACCAATGCACCTATTGTATTCATGGATCTTACGAATAGAATTTTCCATGATTTCTTGTATATGTTTGTGGTTTTGTTCTTTGATGATATTTTGATTTATTCTGAAAGTAAATAAAATCATGAAAGTCATTTTAGGGTTGTCTTGAAAACCATAAAAGAAAATAAACATTATTTGATATTCAGAAAGTGTAAGTTTTGGGTACAAAAAAGTTCTTTCCTTGGTCATATTATTTAAACAAATGGCATAACTGTTGATCCTTCTAAAACAAAAGTTGGTAAAGAATGGCCAAGAACCACAAATATTACTGATATCTATAGTTTTCTTGGTTTAGTAGGTTATTACGAGAGGTTTGTTGAGAATTTTTCATGGTTATCTAGTATAATGACTAAGTTAACTCGAAAAGGTGTTAATATCATTTGGAAAAAAGAATGTGATGATTTTTTTCAGGAATGGAAAAGAAAATAGGTTAATGCACCAGTTTTGGCACTAAATTCCCAGAAATGGTGAGTTTTTTATTTACAATGATGCTTTATTGAATAGACTTGGATGTGTCCTTATGCAGAATGATCATGTAATTGCTTATGCATCATGTCAGTTGAAAACTCAGGAGTTAAATTACCCTACACATGATTTGGAATTAGCTGCTGTTGTTTTTTCTTTAAAATTTTTGAGGCATCATTTTTATAGGGTCAAATGTGAAATATATACTGATCACAAAAGTTTAATGTATATATTCACCTATAACAAATTGAACATGATACAAAGTAGATTGAAGTAATTAATAAAGGATTATTATTGCATGATTTATTACCATATGGGAAAATCAAATAATGTGGCTGATGCTTTGAGTTAAAAATGTAATTCTTCATTAGCCATGAAATATTTGGAATGAGACCCTTTGGTTTGTGATTTGATGAAATTTGGCATAGATGTTTTTTGGGAAGTAAATTCTTCTATTTTTTTCAGGTGTTAGTGAAATCATCTCTATCAGATAGAATTAAGGAAGCGGTGAAGGAAGACAGTGAGTTTCAGAAAAATGTAGATTTGGTTCAGAAAGGTATGTTGCCTGATTTTAACGTTGATAATGATTGTTTTCTGAGGTTTTGGAAGATTTTATGTGTGCTTTGTGATTCACAGTTGAATAATGAGTTTTTATGTGAAGCTCATAGTTCCCAGTTTTTAGTTCATCCTGTTAGTACTATGATGTACATAGATCTTCAGGAGTGTTACTGGTGGGATGGAATGAAACGAGATATTGCTGAATTTTCTATAAAGTGTTTGAATTTTCAGTAGGTTAAAGTAGAGTAATAGTTAAGAAAAATGATACTTCAGTCTTTACTAGTGCCAGAGTGGAAATGAGAAAATATATCCATGCACTGTGTTGCGGGATTACCGAATACATCTCGAGTTAATAATGCAATCTAGGTTATAGTTGATCGATTAACTAAATATTCTCATTTACATCCTATTCGAGATACTTGATCTCTAGATAAACTATCTCTGTTTTATGTTTAAGAGATAGTCAGTTTTCATAGTGTTCCCATCTCCATTGTATCTGATCGTGATCCCAGGTATACTTCTAGATTTTGGAAAGGCCTTAAGAAATCATTGGGTACTGAATTAAATTTTGGTACATGTTTTCATCATCAATCAAAAAGGCAGTCAAAATGAAAAATTTAGACCCTGGAGGATATTCTACGTGCTTGTTCACTGAATTTCCAGGGATTTTGGGTGCAACATCTTTATTTGGTTGAATTTTCTTACAATAACAATTTTCATTCCAGTATACAGATGGATCCAGTTGTCTAATTATATTGAAATCATTGTCTAACTAATTATTTTTCAGATGAAGTACGTGAATGGAAGCCGATGGTACCAAAATTGGTAGAAGGGATAGCATAGAATGTTCAGTTGATTTAGAAGCACATGAGAAAAGCTCAGAGCAGACAGAAAAGTTCTTCGGATAACCGGAGGAATCATATTTCTATTGAGGTGGGTGATCATGTCTTTCTCAATGTTTCTCTATGTAAAAGTGTGATGCTTTTTCGTATGAAGGGGATGTTGAGTCGGAGGTTCATTTGACATTATGAAATCCTGGAGAAATTTGGATCAAATGTGTACAGAGTGGCTTTAGCTCCACGTTTATCCCAGGTACACAATGTTTTTCATGTTTCGATGTTGAGAAAGTATATGCCAGATCCATCTCATATTTTGAGTCCATAGGTAGTTCAGTTAGAAGAGAATCTCTCTTATGAAGAACAACCAGTCTAGATTTTTGAACATAGAGAGCATGTTTTTCGGAATAAGGTAATTCATAAGGAAAAGGTTTTGTGGAAAAACCATATTTCTTATGAGGAAACATGGGAATCTAAAAATGCTGCCAGAGATAAATAAACCCACTTATTTGATAAGTGAAAAAAATTACAAGGACACAATTCCCAAAAGGGGGAAAGGATATAACATCCCATGTAAATAAATAATAAGTAATATTTCATATTTATTAATATTTGTGAATTAAATATTAATTTTACTTTAAAGGGGATTCTATGTTCGATGGCGGACCCAATACGGAACAACGGGTTTCTTTGGAAACATACGTTGCACAAGAATAATATAATATTTTTATTTTAAATGGAAGTTAACGTCTAGCAGTTGTATTTCCGGGAATTAATAGAACTAAATAAAAAATTATTATACATGTTTTTTAAATGTATTTAATTTTATCCGATAATTGAGTCTTATAATGTGAATGAATCAAATTTAAAGGATAATTTACCTTAAAAGGTTGATTTACCACCTTTTAATGGTGAACCCTATTTAAATATAGTTTTGGTCACATTAATACATTCTACATGACCGAATAAAATCATTCTTTAGAATGGGGACATCAAAATTTACTTTGGGTAAATTTTTTGAATTTTTCAGATAAAGTTCATTTCTTTATGAATATTAAAAAATATTGTATCTTAATTCAAAACTATGTTTTAATATAATTTATTTATATGGTTAGATTATATTTTTAATTGTTTTTAGTGTTTAATTAGAATATTGTTTTACCATTTAATCCAATGTTGGTCATTGGAATTAATTTCACATTGAATTTTGACATAAATGAGTGTCAATCTTTTGATTGTTATTGTTTCTTAAAAACACACTATTTATTTTAACAACAAAAATTAATTTGAAATAAATTAATGAAAATTCTATTTTTATAATTTGGTAAAATATACATCCTTTTTGAATTTGGAAAATCAAATACATCTTAGGCTGAATGTTTTGTATTTTTTGGAAAAATATCAATTTTTGAAGAATTGTGAAACGACTTAGTAGTTGTTAAAAAAACTGACTTTTTCATTTAAATGAAAATTTAACACTTCTCTGAATTGAACTTCAAAAATCCAACATATTTTTTTGTTATTAGTATGTAAAATTTGGTTGAATAAGATGAAAATAATTTTTATTAAATAGTAACTTTTGACTTTTATTTACCACAGTTAAAGGAAAATAGGGTAATTCAAGGTAAAAAGAATATTATAATAATTCAAAATTACCTTAACACTTGTCTTAACCATACCGGAAGAGTAATTCTTGACCATTGTCATCCTTGGGTCGATTTTGGGACCCCATAGAGGCACTTATGAATGATAATGACACTTTAGATTAATTATTTTAAAGTAAATGCAAAAATGACATAAACAAAAACCTTTCAGTAAATTAATTTTAATATGGTGTTATATAAGTAATAATTTTGACTAAAATAATTCATTGGAAATCTAAAACTATTTTGTACATCATGGTATTTTTTTAATTTTTAGACTTCAAATAAATTAAATTAATTATGACATAATAATGATGCAATATTTACCTAATTAATAAATTATTTAAATAAATTAGATTATAAATATTAAAATAATATCCAATACATGTTCAATTCTTATTGGATGATTTTATTTCGATCATGAGTCATCTTATCTTCGACTCTAAAGATTTTTGGACCTTTAAAACCGAATATCATTATATAAGAAAATAATATTTTCACACTTTCCCAAAGAGCCCCTCCCCCCTTATAAAAAGAGACCATTTTTAACTAATTCCTCACACCTCTCAATATTTTTTGATCATACAAACTCTACCCAATTAATCTCCCTACATCTCTCTCTTCCACCTAGAGGCCTTACCGTAGGCAGAAGGCACTTCAACAAACCATTTTGGTTCAATCCAAAGGGAGTTTCCCAAATTAAAGGTAATGGTTTCTCTTAACATCTTTTCATTTATTTTATTTCTCTGACCCCTAAAATCTTTTTATTACCATATTTTATAACAAACAAAATATCCTCAATATACTAGGATGTTGTTATGAGAATGATTCAAACAACACTTACACACACCTCCATCTAATGGGTGAAAAACATACTGTTTCTGTGGATGGAAAACTAACACCTCATGAAACGATGATTGTTTGATTATATCCTAACACCTATCATGGTGGATATTAAGATAACACTATATTTATATATAATATATAGTATGTTTATGTTTTTTTATGATTCTGTATTTTTTATTTTATAGCATACCTTTTTGGTTTCCATTATGGGTAAACGTCGATAATTTCATTTGATGAAGTGCGGACTACCGCCCCTTAATGTTATACGACTCGTTAATTCCATTCCCGGGATGTATAAAGGATTTAATTAATGATATTATAATTATATTATACTAGAATTATAATATATATTTTTATCATTATGTTTAATTTCCATTAAAAAATAGAAATAAAAGTAGTGTTCATGTGTAAGTACGACTTACCATCTCCATGAACGGTGCATTTCATTTCATACCTCCAAATGATATGTACTGTTAAATATATATATATATTGTATATGTATGATATATATTATATCTAAATAATTAAAATCATTATGGATATAATGGACTATTGACAACATGGAAAACATCTAAATATAAGGTGTTCATTTTTTACTCAAGTACCAAATATTGAAAAAACGACCATTATTAACATAAATGATTAAATAATGATTATATCATGGTAATAATAGAGATAAAAGGACTAATAAACTTGAAAATGGTTCTTAAGCAATTAAAAGTTAAATTTAGTTTATTATTCAGGAGATTAAAAAATGATCGAGTCAACTCGGTCACGAGGTAAGGGACTTCACCTCAATCTCCTTTCATTGAGGTATATTTTGATTTAATACATGGACTTCATTTATATTCTGTATAAACACCCATGAATTTTCAAATAGAATATTTTTCTATGAAGAATTTTATTAAACGATAGAAAAATTGTTTCTTTGAACGTAAACGGTGACAACGACCTGTCCACCACCGCGAGTATTATATGTTCGTTGGAATCCATAACAAGCCGTAATGTATTTTTTCAAAGAAAATAAATACCATATACTCTTTTATTTATTTTGGTATTGAAAATGGTTTCTATAGTGAATTTTTTATGTTAATATATTTTTGTGATATACTGTCATTAAAATGTAGGAATGTTTTCTTTCCTTTATATTGGTATTATGTGTTATGATTTCATAATGGTTCTTGGAAATTTCATTGGTGGTTACGTGCTAAATCAAAGGTCGGGTGGTGCCATGAAAACTAGGATGGGTTGTTATGTTATAACCTCCAATGTATTGGGTATGTAATTTGGCTGTATGGCTATTCCGTTTAGTTATATGTGTGGAAGTCGACCATATGGTTATTCCATTTAAGTATGTTTATTTCCCAAGATACCTTTATATGTTATGTGTTCTTTATATGGGTTTTATGGTAATATTTTTGTTACAAAAGGTTATTTAGTGACCTTTTATTTAGTGAAGAGTATTTACTACTTCATTAATGTGAAAATTATTACTTATGTTAATGTATTCAGGGTTTACTTGTTGTTTTCAAAAACTAACAGTTTTTCTTCTATGTGTATCCCTTACTGAGCTTTTTATGATCATCCCAAGTGTTTGAAATATTTTTCACAGAATATAATGTGGAATATGGCTAGGGATGGGATAAAATATAAGTTATGTAGTCATAATAATGGAACGAAACATTACACTTTTATTCAAGAGTTCTTGTTTTGTGAAAAAAATTGAAACTGAGTAGAAGTGTCTACTTTGTATTTTTTTAAATAAAATTTTATTGTTATGGACTTATTCTCTAAAACTATAAACCTGAAAATATATTTAATTTTAATTATTCATTTAATTCATGTTCATGTATGGTTTTAAGGTTTGGTCTTTATATACACTACCTGGAATCATTTTGTGAAGGTTTTAAATAGTTTCTTGATTTATATAAGAGGTAAGACTATATTGCCAAATTGTTTTGGTTGGAGTGTACTTTTGAAGTGATAAATTTTAATGTGAATGGGATATTATGTGATGTGTACTATCTTTTAAAATTTTAATAAAAAAAATTAATGGATTTGAAGATGTTTGAATGTGAGGTGAAATGTGTTGTTGGCTGTTTTGATGTAAATATGATTTCCAAAAAGAATTTGAATGAAAAGGGGGATAATGTGACTTGTGTGAGGGATTTTTGGTGTGTTCATGTGAAATGGAAGTGGTATTTTCATTTTAAAATTTTATTTCATGGCTAGTGGAACCAATTTGAGAACAAGAGGGAAAACCCGTGTATCTAGGTAGGTGGACGTTTACTAGTATGCTATTGATCTCGAGGGGTTTGGCCCCGGTTTCACGTAGCAATTTTGATGATGAAAACAATAACTAAACAGTGAATATGGTGATGTTAGGGGACTACAAGGTAATGGGTATTATCTCTACTAGTGTCTCATATGCACGATAATTGATATTTGTATTGTTGCATTCACTGAGTACGAGGTACCTAGGACCTACAGCATGCTAGTGCCTATGGTTGTTTTTCCATTTCTAGTGCTCATTAGATATTTTATACGTACCATCATCATACAGTATGGTTGGATGGATAAATTTAGTATTATTGTTATTCTATTTAAATGTGTAGTATTTTTTTAAAGTATCCCATATGAATGCATCATTTTTTTAAACTTGCATCTTTTAGAATTTGTTACTACAATTCCATTTTTCCCAAACATGGATGTTCATTGTCCTATAGTTATTATCACATGGAATATTTGTGTGGGGCCATCATACTAGGAATTGGCTCACTCCATAATTACACCCTTGGGTGTAAGAAGACATAGTTTTTTTATCGAATGTTAGGGTAATTCTTTTAGTACCAGTGGTTAGGGTTTCCTGCGGTCCTTCTTGGCGTAGTGTCATGGAGATGACTGGAGGGCGATTCCCCTTTCCATGAAGAGGTTCATGGGATTGTTTTTTAATTTTTTTTATATTTAATATTCTTTATACATTGTCTAAAATTCTGTAATTCAATTCTAAAATTATGTTAATGATATTGTGCTCTGTAAAATCAAGATTTGTTTTGAGGGATTCACATGTTATTTTGAGTTTCTAGACATGGTTGAATCATTACAAAATTTCATTTTATGGTACTCAGGCACTTGTTCCAGCCCCTGGGGATCCATTACACCCATTGGGTCTCGCTATAGTCTGGGTTATATGTGGTTTTGAAGGTGACCAGATCTCATTCGTGACAGGTTTCAAGCTCTAGACGTCATATTGTTTTCAAATATCAATTTTTGTTTTAATAATAATATTTGAAAAATAGAGGATTTTTGAAAATGGTGATAATTTTTTGGTTAATTACCAATACTATAATATCTATTTATGGTATTTAAGAAGCATTTTTAGCTTTTATGAACCCTCTTAAAATTGAAATGTTCAAATGTATCCTGAAATTCTAGGAAAAAATGTATGAGAATATATTTCATACATTAGGGAAGATTTTGAAATATAAAAAAATTGAAATATCCATAATAAATATTTCCTCACATAATTCCACGAGTATGATATTATGGATTATAATTTTGACAACCAGAGATTTTATGAAATAGTTTGTTTGAATAAATTTAATGTCATTGACAAATTCTGTTACATGCAACAACTAGTTTTAAAGAAATTATAAATACTAATAATTTTATTATTTAATGATATTTTTTATAAAATAGATAATATAATTTTTATTATAAATATTAATAACCAAAAAATATTTTTTTATTATAAAGGATTTATATAAATTAATCATATTGTTGAGTGAAGTAATCATGTTTTATTAAAGTCATTATATATTTTGGAAATAATATTTTCTAAAAAACTATTTCTTTAAAAAATTAATATTAGTAAATGTTTTTCAATTTTTCCTAATTAATTTTTAAAAATAGTTTTTTTTAAATCCACATGTCAATCTTACCTTATAGTTAATTTTAGACAATTCCTGTAGAAATTATATCTTTGATTAAGATTAAAAAATTAAGATTTTTATTTAAACATTTATTTTCTATTAAATGAATTGAAAGATTGATTTTATTTTAAGATTATATTAAATGTAAATTTTTTTACCATATTTATTTATTTATCTAATTTAGATAATTTCTTTAAATGTAATATTTGTTTTTTATATTAAAACCTTTTATTGTTAGGAATATTTCCACTTTGGAAAAACAAATTATTGGGACTATTTGTTTTATTTGAAATAAATTTTTGACACTTATTTAATTGAATCTAATAAAAGAGTATATATATTTATAATGATTATAATTTATATTAAATATATATTTTGAATTATATTTTGTTCCAAAATATTAGTAAAAATAATAATAATTAATTGAAGATGTTAAAGTTATAATGAGGTTTTGTTAATAACATATTGATGTGTTAAAATTATATTACACACAAATAATTTATTTTATTCAATATTTTTGATTTTATATTTTGAATAAATGGATCAAACATACTTTATATGTATCATATTAATTTTCTTTATAAAATATATGTTACCTAGGTAATAAAAAGAGTGTAGTTGCCAGGATGAGAAATAAAATGTCAAAACTGAGTAAACATTAGATTTACAAATAATATTTTTACAACATATGTATGTTAATATAATGGATGTGTTTCTATACAATATAATACCTCCAAAAATTTATTTATCCTATTTTTAGGTACATGGTATGATATTAATTTTCCATTATGGAATAGCTTTGTTTATTTAGAAGAATGATAGTCTTCCTCATTTATAAAAGGGGACATCTTCTGTAGTACCCCAAACATTTTATGGTATGTTTCTCTATTCATCACTGAATTAAATTCCATACAACCCTCTGTTCCTTTGAAACAACACTAGGTTATTAAGGACATAGTTGAATCATATCCATTAAACATAAATTTCCCACTTCTACGTTTTGAATTTAAAAAAATGGTCATCTAGAGTTATGATCAGTAAGTCATTAAGAGTCTGATAGAACCAACTTGTTTTTTGGTGAATAGTAACATACCCTTATGAATATTAATATGACCATAATTAATAGTAAATTTTATTATTATTTTATTTTCTTTGGGATTTAAGATAATGACATCTTGATTAATTTTTCAATGAGACTTAAGACGAGTTATAGTTTTGAAATAATTAATTTTTGAATTAAGTATGATTTTATTTAAAAATTAAATTAAAAATATTTAGAAAATTATTTTAAAAAAAAAGGACATAATTTTTGAAATCTACACATTGATAAATGGTTAGGGTGAATTTTGTGAATTTTTCTGAAATAGTTGATTTTTCAGTGAATAATAAAAAATACAGTTTTTAGTTTCGGTGTGTTAATGACATCATTAATGATATAATAATGATGTCATAAATTTGGTCGACTGATGTGTAGTTAAATAATATGTGAGGTGTCACAAGTAGCTCATAACATGGCCAAATACCACGGGAAATCCCATGGTTTTTCAAATACCACTAATGAGGTGTCCCTTGAAAATTATTAAAATAATCCCTCATTTTTCCTATAAATTCCAACTCTTCCCTTCATTGAATTCATTTCCAATTATCCCTCAACGATTATCTGGCCTCATTACCTATATATTAGTTCTCCCAATGTTTCCTCAAGCCCCCAAGGTCCCAACCTTTATGTTCTAAGGGTTACTCTACAAGGTATGAAAATTATAAATTTCTTTATTTTTCCATTGAAGTTCTCTTTTATGTTGTATAACATTCATGAGTCCATACCATGTTCTTATGTACATATTACTATTGATCTATTTCTGCATTATGATTCATTACTAGATTGTTTAACCTTGTCCCCTCTCTTCTTACTATTTTCTAAAACCATGTCGCATAGCAGTTGGGCTGCCGAATTTTTGTAAGAGATTTCTCACTTATTCTTTTATTTTGAGTTCCTTATTCTTTCTTAATATCTTCTTACCAAAGAGTCATGAAATCTGATGAAATCATGTATATTCTGGATTTTATTATGTTTATGGAAAATTATCGTCATTATTTGTTTTCCTCTCCCACTTATTTAAGGAATAAAAACATTGTCTGTGATGTATCGAATTACCGACATCATGGATAATGTAATCTCAATTTCTATTAATTCTTTCAAATCATGAATGAAACCATTTATATGGTTGAACCCAGTTATAATATATGTTTTATGAACCACCCATGGTTCTGGAATTCATTTGTTATCGTGGTTCTAATTTATAAGACAAAATGATGTTGTTATTATCAAAGAACCTCTAAAACGATCTAAACGAACATCATTAAAGTTTTAACTAATGAATCATCATCATGGTATATAACACAAAATAATTATATGATCATTTGTATATATATTTTCATTAATAATATTTATTAACAATACTGAATTTTTAACCATGTTTCAATTGAACTTCCATTCATTGAAACAAGTAAACGAACCATGAAAACCAAGGAAGAAAATGCTTCCAAAACATGAAAATTGAACCAGTTGAACCAACAGAAATGGCCATGAATGAACCTAATAAGGTTTTAATATATCAATTAAATGTTTATGAGGTTATGGACATATTAATTAATGAAGCTATATTTGATTATTCAGTTCATTAAAATAAACGATGAACACACTCGAGCAAAAGGCAATGGGTTTCTCATCTCACATTCATTTATGTGAGATTTTCATTGTTCGCCACTTATTTCTTGTATGTGGTATATGTGTACATCAATTTGATATATAATAACATGATTATTTTTATATTCTTGTTATTAAATGATTCAATTGATGTTCATTAAGTTCTGGTCATATGATTCGACTGATTACATTATAGTAAGGGACTTTGTCTCAACTACCTTTTCATTGTGACTAACTTTGAATTGTGCACCTATTAATATTTATGTGGGGTACCTACTGCCCATTTGATATCAATTTTCATTTTAAATTATATTTATATTAAATATCAATAATCTCTTATCATGGATATGGTTTTTGTCAAAACCGTATACCATCTTACATATGGTGTTAATTTGGAAAGTTAATTTAATTATGGAAATATTGATGAATCTGTATACTCTCCTCTATATGGATATTGAAAAGGCATATTTAACTTGTTTTGAATCAATTTATAATGAATTATTTGGACATGCAGTGGTGGGTGGGGCCCTCTATAGCCCCTCAATGTGTCATTAGGTCTCATGAGACAAAACCGTTTGGTGACAAACCGTTCGAGTTTGATTCCAAAAAATCAGACGGGTTTCTACCCATAGAACTAAACCATTTTTACGGTATTATGGTTTCATGTTCCAGATACATGACTTCTAATTAATAATAATTGTATTTATTCATTATCAGTTATTATTATTATCCATGAGATTTTCACTATGACAATATCTATGGATGCAGTTTCAATTTTAGTTATTAATGGAATTATTTATTCAGTTATTTTGTATGACATATTGATTATGTTAGATTATTTGTGATTCACTTATTATTGTAATCATTCTTACTCTATTTGTAAACCGTACTGAGTGTTTGATCTCACCGCTATAATTGTATACCTTCAACAGGTGATGAAGAGAAGATCTTCAATTGAGTTCCTGGGGATACCGTTTTAGTTTTTTATGTATTGTATTTTGTGAACTTTTACAATGTAATTTGAGTAACATATATGTATCTAGTTTCTTCAAGACTACTAAGTTGATCATTCCTTCGATATTTTCATTCCTTCTAACCATGCGAATATCACATGTAATAAACCGGCTCCATCCAAGAGAGTTCGGGGTGTTACAGTTGGTATCATAGGAAGTTTAGTAGAAAACATGGAATCAAGAGTAGGGAAATATATAGTACGGAACAAATCCCTAAGATAGTATTTGAGGATAAACGTAAAGTAACGTCTTGGTATTTTGTTAAGGAATTGATTATGTGAATCCTTCTATCAAATACATCCCTATCTTGATACAAGTAGGTAGAGGTGGCTCTGGCATAGAGGTACCTTGGAGTGAAAGCTCTGACAAGGAGTTTTGGGCTTGACACGGGGTATCCTGGTACACGACAACGAGCCTTGATACACTCTTGGTTATGAAACTATCGGGGGATATTATTAGGATAATTCATATTTTCATTACATTCCATTATAAAGGAGTTAATGTAAATTTTTCCTCAGAGGAACCATTTGTATAAGATTAGCTATGCATAGAATTAAAATATATGTTGAGTGATTTTCTAGTTGAGAGTCATAAACTAATCTAGTGTATCCCATTATTTAGAAATGGCGTCTAATGGATGAAGTGGAATCAATACTCATGGGAAAGGTAGGGATCTCCCAACTGAGGATGTCAACACAGTCAACATTGGAGCAGATCAGATCATGACCATATTGGGACACCTTACTCAATTTTTAATGAATAACCAGTCAACACCTGTCTTGGATCGTTTCATGCAGCAGAAGACCCAATCGTTCAGTAGGACTATTATTCCAGTGGTTGATGTGCAATGGATCAAGTCCCTTGAGAAGATATTTATGGCGTTAATATGAAATGAAAATGAATAGGTAGTACCAAAAGTATATTGTCTCAAGGGCGATGATGACCAATAGTGGTACCTGATTCAAAATACCATGGAGGAATAAGAGATAGAGGATATGGAATGGAGGACTTTAATGAAAATATTCTTCAAAAAATATTTCCCTCATGAGAAATTAATTGAAATGAAGAGGAAATTCATTGGCTTTAAACAAAGGTAAGAAGATAGTGGTGAAGAGTATGAGGCCACCTTCACAAGGCTAGCCCGGTATGTTGTGGATTATGTACGTGACTCGGTAGACAAGATTGATCATTTCATTAAAGGTCTTAAGACAAGTCTTCGAAGGGCACTGGAATCTCAATCATTTTTATCATATGATGAAATTGTATCAAGTGCCATCAAAACAGATAAGGAACATTCTAGATCAAATGTTTTCAATGGAAACCAAGGTAAGAAGAAGTACTCTGATTACAAAGGAAAAGGCGAAGCACCAAATAAGAGCAATAGATTGAATAGTTTCCCATTATGCTAGAACTATGGAAAGAATCATCCCGGGAAATAATTGAAATGCATGGGAGTCTTCTATAACTATGGAGAAAAGGGTCATCGGTCTGGTTAATGCAAGGGGAAGAAACAATTCAATGATATTCAATGCTACAATTGTAGAGAGATGGGACACTATGCAAATGAGTATCCTATGCGTCAAGGAAACACGCCACAAAAAAAGCCAAGAGAGAAATGGAGAGCCTATATGATCACAATCGCGGAGGTTGAAGTTCCTAATGGCGTGGTGGAAGGTACTTTAATTGATTCCTCAAACATAGCCAACACATTATTTGATTCTCGATCATCACATTCATTTATATCCTCTTAGTTATCCAAAAAAATTAGATATGCCCAATTTTTTTTAACAAAGTAGTTTTCAGTCAAAACTTCCATGGGATGTATCATTTCTACAAAGGCATATCGACTAGTCCCCCTCCAGACAACAAAATGTGCTCTACTTGCTAAACTTATCATCATACCAATGACTTAATTTGATATAATTCTTGGTATGGATTGGCTGTCAAATTATGATGCGAAAATTTATTGTAAGAAGAAGGAAGTTATAATTTTTGGAAATGGTGTAGAATCCCTTGTCTTTAGGGTGGAAACATCACCACTAGATTCTTATCTAGAACCACCCCCAGTTTCTCTATTGAATGAAATACAGGGAGAGGAAGATAAAACAATATCTACGAGAGAGGAAATAAATCTTCAAATTGAAGATGTGTACATAGTGAAAGAGTACATTCATGTATTTCCAGAGGATTTACCTGGACATCCAACAGATCGGGTAGTTGAGTTCTTTATTGATTAAATTCCTGATGCAAGACCAATATCCTATCAAATTTTCACTGTGGAATTAGTGGTGATAAAGAAACAACAATAGGATTTGAGTGAAAAAGGATTTATTCGACCTATTGTTTCTCCATGGGGAGCCCCTGCCCTCTTTGTCAAGAAGAAAGATGGATCCATGATTATTTTCATTGATTACAGGGAAATCAATGCTATTACCATAAATAATATGTATCATCTGCTCCAGATTGATGATTTATTTGACCAACTTCATGGTGCTCAATACCTTTCGAAGATAGACCTTTGATTTGGATATCATCAACTGTGTTTGAGGAAGAATGATATTCCGAATATAGCATTTCGAACCAGGTATGGAAATTATGAGTTTATAGTGATGCCTTTTGGACTAAAAAATGAACCCTCAGTATTCATGGATTTAATGAATAGAGATTTCAAGGAATATATTTATAAATTTGTTGTGGAATTCATCCTTGATATATCGGGATACTCAAAATGATCTAAAGACCACGAGGATCATTGTCGGACTATTCTAAAAACTCTTAGAAGAAATCAATTATATGTAAAGTTTAGCAAGTGTGAATTATGGCTTCATTCAGTTTCTTTTCTAGGCCATATTTTCTCTAAGGATTGAATCCTAGTTGATCATACAATGGCAAAAGAAATCCAAGAATGTCTCACCCCAACAAACATAACTGAGGTAAGAAGTTTTATTTTCTTAGTAGGTTATTATCGACGTTTTTTCAGAATTTTTCCTGACTATCTAATCCGCTGACCAATCTCACACCTAAAGGATTTATGTTTGTGCAGAAAAAATAATGTACATAATGATTCAATGAATTGAATAGAAGATTGGTTAATGCTCCAATTTTGACTCTTCCATCTGGACGTGATGTATTTTTAATATACAGTGATGCGTCAAAGAATGGACTGGGTTGTGTCCTTATGAAAAATGATAAAGTTATTTCTTATGCATCCAGACAGTTGAAGACTCATGAGAAAATTTATCCAACTCATGATCTTGAGTTAGCATCTATAATATTTGCTCTTAAAATACAGAGGAATTATCTCTACGGGGAGAAATGTGAGATTTATATGGACCAAAAGAGTTGGAAGTATATTTTTACACAAAAAGAACTCATCATGAGGCAAAGAATATGGCTTTTGTTACTGAAAGATTATGATTTTTCAATACACTACCACCAAGGGAAGGAAAATAAAGTGGTAGATGCATTAAGTATGAAGGATCATGGACTTCTGACTCAAATGATTATTGAGAGAGTTCCTATAATTTTGTATCTACTAAAGATAGATATGGGAATTGTTAAGGAACGGGAAACATCTTATCTCTTTCAAATTATGGCTAAACAATAATTATTAGAGAAGATAAAAAGCTCTCAATCTGATGATGAGAATCTGCACAAGAAAATTAATGCTGTCAGGAATGGGAGATTGGATGACTTCATGTATGAAGAAGGAGTTATGAAATTTGGGAAGAGGTTATGCATCCCATCCGTACCTGAGATAAAAAAGGGAACTATTAGACGATGCTCATAGCTCAAATTTCTCTATACACCCCGGTAGCAACAGGATGTATAGATATCTGAAGGAATATTTTTGGTGGGATAATATGAAGTGGGAAATTACTCACTATGTGTCAAGGTGTCTAGTTTGTCAACAAGTGAAGGTAGATAGAAAAAATCCCAAAAGAGTGTTGCAACCTCTAACAGTTCCTATGTGGACGTGGGATAACATTATGATTGATTTTGTCAACGGACTACCGAGGACACGTAGAAGGAATGATGCAATATGTGTAATTGCTGATGACCTCACTAAAACAACACATTTCCTTCCAATAAGAGAGGATTTACCACCTGAACGCCTATAAATACATTATATTAATGAAGTTGCGAGACATCATGGTGCACCAGTATCAATTTAATCTAGTTGAGATCCCTGGTTTATGTCAAAATTCTAGAAAAGTGTCCCAAAGGCTTTGAATACTGAGCTTTATATGAGTACCAAATATCACCCCCAACTGATGGACAATCTAAGAGGATGATTCAAAATCTAGTAGACACGCTGAGGTCATGTTCTCTTGACTTCCAAGGTATCTGGGATCAATAATTGCCTCTGGTGGAATTTTCATTCAACAATAGTTTCCATTATAGTATTCAAATGGCTCTATATGAAGCATTATATGGAAAGAGATGTCAAACTCTAACTTGTGGGGATGAAGTTGGTGAGATGAAACTTATAGGCACATATCTTATTGAAGAGACCATGAAAAAGGTGAAGGAAATACAAGCTAATTTTAAAGCATCCCAAAGTAGGCAGAAGGATTTTGCTGACAGCCAAAGAAAGGACTTGGAATTTCAAGTGGGAGATCATGTATTTCTGAAATTATCTCCCTTGAAGGGCATCTTAAGGTATGGTCAGAAAGGGAAACTGAGCCCTAGGTACATCAGACCATTTGAAATTTTGGGAAGAATTGTAGCTATAGCTTACCATTTAGTGATGCCGCCAAATATCTTCAGAGTTCATGATGTGTTACACGTATCATTGTTAAATATATACATTCCAGACCCAAAACATGTACTAACATATAAGGAAATTGATATTGAACCTGATTTGTCATACTGTGAAAATCCTATCGGGATTCATGACACAAGGGAGAAGGTATTGAGAAATCGGACAACTCATCTGGTAAAGGTTCATTGGAGAAACCAAAATATGGAGGAAACAACATGGAAACCAGAGGATTTCATGAAGAAGAACCACCCACATCTTTTTTATGGGCATTATATATAAAATTTCGAGGAAACAATTTTCCGAAGGAGGGAATAATGTAGTACCCGAAACATTTTATGGTATGTTTCTCTATTCATTAGTGAGTTATATTCAATTAAACACTTGTTCCTTTGAAACAAAACTAGGTTATTTAGGATATATTTAAAACCTAGCAATTAAAAAAATTCCCACTTTTATGTTTTGAATTTCAAAAAATGGTCATCTAGAGTTGTGACCAGTAAGTCATTTTGAGTTTGATAGAACCAACTTGTTTTTTTGTTGAATAGTAACATACCCTTCTGAATAGTAATATGAATAGTTAAATTACCCAAATAAATAGTAAATTTTAATATTATTTTTTATGCTTTCTGATAATGTCATCTTGATTAATTTTTCAATGAGACATAAAAGCAGTTATAGTTTTTAAATAATTAATTTTTTAATTTAGTATGATTTTATTTAAAAATTAAATTAAAAATATTTAGAAAATTATTTTAAAAAATGGTCTTCATTTTTGAAATCTACACATCGAGAAATGGTTCGGGTGAATTTTTGGAATTTTTCTGAAATTGTTGATTTTTCAGTTAATAGTAAAAAATACAGTTTTTAGTTTAGGTGTGTTAATGACATCATTAATGATGTAATAATGATGTCATAAATCTGGTAGACTTATGTATAGTTAAATAATATTTTATGTGTCCTAAGTGGCTCATACCAAGGGAAAATACCATGGGAAAGCCCATGGTTTTGCAAATAGCACTCATGAGGTGTCCCTTGAAAATTATTAAAATAATCCCTCACTTTTCCTATAAATACCAACTCTTATATTCATTCAATTCATTACCAATTATCCCTCAATGAAGCTCTGGACTCCTTACCTCAATATTAGTTTTCCAAATGTTTCTTAAATCTCTCATGTTCCCAACCTTTATGTTCTAAGGGTTACTCTACATGTTAAAAAAATTCTCAATTTCTTTCTTTCTCCATTCAAGTTCTCTTTTGTGTGGTATAACTTTCCAATTTCCATACCATGTTATCATGTAATTAATATTCTTGATCTATTTTTGCATTATGATTCATTTTTGGATTGTTGACCCTTGTCCCATCCCTTCTTAATGTTTCTAAAACCCTGTCGCATAGCCGTTGGGCTGCCGAATTTTTGTAAGAGATTTCTCACTTATTCTTTTATGTTGAGTTACTTCCTTATTATTTATTCATATCTTCTTACCCAAGTTGCATGAAATATCCATAAATAATGTATATTCTAGATGTTATTATGTTTATGGAAAATCCTCATCATTATTTTTTTCCTCTACCACTTATTTAAGGAATAAAAACATTGTCTGTGATGTATTGAATTACCGACATCGTGGATAATGTAATCTCAATTTCCATTAATTCTATCAAGTCTGGTCATGAAACCATTTATATGGTTTAACCAGGTTATAATATGTGTGTTATCAGTCACCCATGGTTCTAGAATTATTTTTTACTCATGGTTCTAATTTATAAGACAAAATGAGGTTGTTATTATCAAAGAACCACTAAAACGATCTAAATGAACATCATTAATGTTTTAACTAACAAATCATCATCATGGTATAAAACCCAAAATAATTATAATATCATTTATATCTCTATAATTTAATTTATATGATGTATTAAAAATTATGGATTTTTAACCATGTTTCAAATGAACTTCCATTAATGGAAACAAGTAAATGAACCATGAAAACCAAGGAATAAAATGCTTCCAAAACATGAAAATTGAACAAATTGAACCCACATAAATGGCCATGAATGAACCTAATAAGGTTATAATAAATCAATTAATTGTATAGGAGGTTCTGGAAGTATTAATTAATGATGCTAAATTTGATTATTCAGGTCATTAAAACAAACGAAGATCACGCTCTAGCATAAGGTAAGGGGTTTCCCCTCTCACATTCATTTCTGTGAGATTTTCAATGATCGCCACTTATTTCTTGTATGTGGTATATGTGTACTTAAATTTGATATATAATAATATAATTCTATTTATATTCATGTTATTAAATGATTTACTTGATGTTCAATAAGTTCAGGTCATATGATTCAACTGATTATATTGTGCTAAGGGACTTTGTCTCATCTACCTTTTCGTTGTGACTAACTTTGGATTGTGCACCTAATAATCCATATGTGGTGTACCTACTGCTCATTTGAGATCAAATTTCATTTTAAATTATAATTATATTAAATATCCATAATCTCATTCATTTTATATGTTTGTTGTCTAAACCGTATACCATCTTACATATGATGTTTATTTGGAAAGTTTATTTAATTATGGAAATATGGATGAATCTGTATACTCTAATCTATACGGATATTGAAAAGGCATATTTATATTATTTTGAATCAATGAAAAATAATAATTTGGACATGCAGTGGAATGTGGGGCCCGCTATAGCCCCTCGATTCATCGATAGGTCTCATGAGACAAAACAGTTTAGCGACAAACCCTTCGAGTTTGTTTCCAAATAATCAGACAGGTTTCTACCCATAGAACTAAACCATTTTTACGGTATTATGGTTTCATTTTCCAGATACATGATGTACAATTAATAATCATTCTCTTTATTCATTATCAGTTATTGTTATTATCCATGAGATTTTCACTATGACAAAATCTATGGATGGAGTTTCATTTTTAGTTATTAATGGTAGTAGTAATTTATTAATTCACAATGCCATATTGATTATGTTAGATTATTTGTTATTCACTTATTATTGTACTCATTCTTCCACTATTTGTAACCCTTACTGAGAGTTCTAGATCACCCTTATCATTGTCTACCTTCAATAGGTGATGAAGAGAAGATCTTCTATTGAGTTCCTGGAGATGCTGTTTTTTGTTTTTGTTGTGTATTGTCTTTTTAAAAAATTTCCATAGAAATTTGAGTGACATCATTTTATCTAGTTTCTTCAATACTACTAAACTGATTGTTCCTTCAATATTATCATTTCTTCTAACCATGCCAATATCACATGTAACGCATCGGCTCCAGCCTAGAGGGGTCGAGGTGTTACATCCTCCCCTAACTTATTCACGCCATATAAACCATTTTTATCCAAAATAAAACACATATTAATAGATACCAAATATTCTAATACACATTATATAACATTTTTTTATTCCCAAATGATAAATCTTAGGGTCTTAAATAAGATATTCAAAGGAGGATTTTCTAACAGTATTTAAAAGTATTTATTAAAATTTATATTTTTAATATTTATCTTATAACCTTAATTTATGAAATAATAATTTAAATATAATAACACAATTACATAACATATAATGAAATATTTTTATGGTAATTTCAAAACCTATATATCTCTACTTCAGGAATGTGGAAAATGAAATCATCGATCGTGTGTATGGTGGACCACTACTTCATGAACCCATGAAATTATTTTTCCATGCCCACCTATGACAACTATATATAAGGATTGATATAAAATTAGTATACGATATTAATGAAATTATAGTATTTATATAATTATAATATCGCATATAAATTCTTCAATTCAATTCTATGGGAATACAATAAAAATAGTGATGTGTTCGGAAGACTACCACATCACGAAGTGATGTGATTCATTTTCTTGTACACATTAAAATGAATTTAATAATGATAGGAATAATGTGAATATGTGATATGTATGAAAAAAATAATATATAATGTTAATATATTATTTACATTTTATTCATTTCATGCATCGAGAAAATGGAAACAACGTTCATGCGTATGTAAAGACTACCGTCTCCATGATTGGTGTAATTCATTTTATATCTCTATATTTAATTGATAACTATAAATACATATATAGGGAAAATATAATATATTTAAATCATGTTTATAATTACATATACTATTTAACCATGATCAATTAAAAATGAATAAAAATACCAAAACAAAAATATATTTGAAAAAAACATTTATTACCGAAAACATGATTTTATCATGGATTTGTTAATCAATGGTTAATAAATGGACATAAGTAATTCATATATTATATATTATACACATGAATTTAATTTAATGGAATATTATAAATAAAATTAGAAATAGTATATAGGATTATATAATGAGTATGAATGAACTTGATAATTAAGGTAAGGTATTTTTGTCTCACTTTTACTTCTATTAGACACATAGAATATTCACCTATTATTCTATTTTTATTGTGTAAATAATGACCATTATTTTATTTCTATGTAGATTATTATAAATTTTAATGATATTTATATTTAAATATAAAATTTTCAATTTCATGTGTCTTATTATTTAGGTTTTAACAATGTGCTAAAGGTTCTTTATTACAATCCGATTTTGTATCGTAATTTTTTTGATTATGTAATAAATGATGAAATATTATGATCATTCTATTAAGAATATCATGTGTCTTCTTCTCTTATCACAATTTTTTAAATAACAGATATTTTCCCTTCATTTTATTCTCTTTTTTAGTCAATATTAAAAAAGAATTATTATATCAAAAAACTAAATTCATTTCACTCATCGGTCGAAAATAATTTTTCTTCAATGTTGTTGTTTTAAAAATTTGTTTTAAGGAATGTTTTCACTATTATAAAATGATTTTTAAATTTAAATTCTACTCATAGTTAACTTTTTAAAAAAACTTTTATAAGGAATCTTCATGTCATTTTTTTAAAAAGTATCCTTTCACTATTTATAGAAAATGATAAAGTAATAATTGATTTCGTTTTTTTGGAATGAAATAAAATATTCAATGTAATGAACAATAAATAATTTTGATCTTCCATTATAAATTTTCAAGGATCTAATTAATGAAAACATATTCATTAATAATTTTGAAAAAAAATAGATATTAAATATGTGATTTAAAATGAAATTTTTGTTTTCCACAATAATATTTCAATGATATTTAATGGAATTTACATTCATCAATGACAAAAACCATTGTTGTTACTTATGTTACACTAGGGATATGATCTAATGGTTCCATATTTTTTTATTTATTTTTATGGATTACTTTTAATATTATGATTGAAATATTTATGGAAATCATTTCCTTTTCTGTATATTATTATATTATAAATGTATTAAATTTTTATGAAAAATGTTCTCATTCTAAGGGTTACTTTATAATGAAATGTTTACAAAAAATTCTATTTTCATTGTTTAAGACATGATGAAAATTTTATGATACTTTGCAACACATATGTGTGTATTATGTGATAGGTGGTACCTATATCACCCTCCCATTAATTGGGTACAATTTTATATCACATTTGATAATGATGGGGAACATGATGATGCACTTAATATTCTATGTGAAACAGGTTGATGAGATTTATCCACTATGGGAAATATGTGATGATGTGTGATCCTTTATAAAATTTGAACCATCTAATAATTCAAAATCATTTATGATATGATGGTCATGTATGTTTTCCTTGACATATGAAATGGATTCTATAAATAATATAGAAGAAACATTATGTGAAATTAACTTGATGTTCATGATTTATTTATGATTTGTTTACTCTATTATGGTTCATTTATTTTGAAATGATTAACTTTAATGCCATGTATAATATGAAAATTGAATAAAGATTGAGTAGAAACATTTTATGTAAAATTTAAAATCTAATAAACTTATTTTATCTTATGATTTCTTATGATCATGGATTGATATCTTCCATGGTCACCATTATTGTGAATCTGACCAAACCAATACTTAGGATTCTTATCACCAGGATATAATTAGTGGTTTATATTCGGTATGCATACCATTCAAACTAAATGGGAATATCATTATGTGATATTTTTAAGATCATAAATGAAATAAGAATATTATTTAAATACTCTATAAATAAACTAAAACTTTACCAACCAATGGTGTGTCTTTGTGAAATTTATTGGATAAAAATATGTTAAGATATGTCATATATTTTGGAAAATATTATGTTCTTATTGATGTTGTTAGATGGGAGGTTCCATTACCTTTTGATAGTAGGAGGAGAAAATATTATTTATATCTCTAAGGATATGCTTGGTGTAATTTAATGTATAAGACAAAGTATAATACTATTTTATAGAATTTTAGTGATTTATAGAGTAAGTGGATTCCATGAAATTACATCACTATATTAATAATATATGGATGTGGATATAGAACAGTTTCACATAGTTGTGGAAAGTATGAAAATGGATTGTTGAATTAGACATGATTATCATGTGGTCTATGAGAATTGACCTCTATTCACACCATGATTGAGATTCATAGGGGATTTTTTTTGGAAATTACAAAAATTATTATGATCCATCCTAATGTTATTTAATAGATGATGACCATAAATAACAATGGATAAACTTAAGGTAACATATATTGGATATAATGTTTCATTATTTAGAAAACAAATATATTATTCTTGATAATTATGTTGTTTCCTATTATTATTAATATAATTATTTATTACACTATTAATTTTGGCTATAGTCTATGGTAGGAACCTATTGAGACTATGTCAATTTTAATTGTGATGAAAAATGTAATGATTTTTGTAGATGAGTAACAATATTTAATAATATCATGAAATAAAATTCTAATTTCTATGCTCACATAACTTTTTCAAGATATGATAAATTATAAACATCCAAATGAGAAATTGTAGAGACAAAGTTCTATTGATTCTATCATGAAGATATTTTCACCTCCTTTTTGTTGTTCCATTGATCCACTATTTTTTGAGTAATGGATCTATGCCACTTAAAATATATTTTCTATTCTCCATTGTTAATGCATTATAATTTATTTTGGCTACTAATATCTTGTATTCTAATGAATATCATTGGTGGAATCTTATCATGAACAATAAGTAATAAAAAAATATAGACTCTATGGAGAGGGACAATATTAATATCTAATTTTTTAGTCAGTGTAATATGTGAATTCATCATACAACAATGGAGAATAAATTCCATTAGATGAGGAAGAATAATTATGATTCTATTGATAAATATGAAAAACATTTAACAGACTCATGAGGTATTCATCTATTATTATCATCCAACATAAATGACCAGTTGATAAATTATTTAGGAAACTAATACTTCTCTCTGAGGGAGTTTGATATACAATACATTAGTAAATATAAATAAATATTTTTATATACACACATGGTCGAAAGGTAAATGTTTGGTTCCTAGTATTCTCATGTTTTTGTTTTGGAAAAAAATCTATCCAAATGAAATTATGAAATAATAACATGGTGGAAAGAAATCACATCAATCTACATTCCATAAATGTAAGAAGAAGAATCAAGGGAATATATTGATTAGAACTAGGAGGTGCATCAATTCTAGATGGTGGTGTCTGGAAGATCGTGAATGTCAAAACATATTGTATTTGTCGGTTGTTTAAATTGAAAATTATATGACACTAATTAATACACCACCTATAGTATATTGCGTAAAATGTAAGGTGTTTTTGAATTATGTAAATAAATTCACTAATCAATGAGATGATATGGATAATATTCTACCACACCAATGGAAGAAAAAGTATAAAAGTGAAATATTATTTAATAAAAATGGAAGAATTGTATCAGGATCATTAGGTAACACATATCATCCCCAAAGGTGTTATGAATTAATTATTGGAGTTTGTGTGAATTAGAATTATAAAAATCATGTAATTAATCATTGAGTGATATTATATGTGATTCTGAGAAATCTTTGTTGCCTTCTGAGTGGATTCTGGAGTAATGAAAAAATATTTTACATTATATCAATCTAATTATGACCCCAAGCATACAATATAATTGATTTTGTCAGTGATAATATAAAATTTATGTAATAAAGGTTGAATATTAATTTTAATGCATAAATATCTATATTTGAGATTAACTTAAGAGATATGGATACAATCTTGTACTTATGAGTTTACGGTTGATCATATTTTCATGTTATATACAACCCCAATGAGGTGTTATGTAATGAGAGTTTATTAATATTAATGATATATTTGGAAAAATTTCTATAAATATATTCCTTTGGGTTTGTATATGATTTCAAGAAATGATATTTGATGAGGGATTCCATTACATTTTGTGGACACAAGATTAATGGAACTAGTAAACATTAGGTTTTATCATTTAAACTATGTTTAGTTAATTATGGGTTATTGAAATTTTGGGACACTATAGGAATTATATTCATATAGCTTGCATATGGAACTATCACCGTTCACATCCGTCAAGGATTTTTAGCCTAAACACACAACTGAAGGATGAAAAGGGTATAAAACATACCATTTGACTAAGATAATGAGTATTTTCTGAGGGAAAGCATAAATATATATATATTCTTATTTGTATCTAGGGGAATATTATTCATGAATGTTAAGGCTATTGGAAAACATTATAAGTGTAATTTACAAACATTACATATAAAAGTATCTAAATAGGATAAAATCAACAATTATTTTATCATCAGACTCCCCAAAATGTCTAAAATGTATAAGGTTATTGTTTTTTGACAATAATCATATGAAGTCCCCACACAAAATTTCGATTTGGAAAAAATTATATTTTTATCATATTTCTATGATATACTCTATGAATTTCATAATAGTGTATAATGAACTATATTCAATTGTATCTGATACGGATGTAAGGTTTACCTCATAGGTATTTAATGACATTTAGCATGATTTTTCTATGGAGTTATGTTTTTTCACTTCATATCACGCATTGATAGATGGCCTGTATAATAGAATAGTTCAATCCTTATAGTACGTTATAGGATTAAGATATACATATTTCAAAGGAGGTAAGGAAAAAAATCATCATTCAATCGAAATTTATACAAAAATATATTTCAATAGATATTTCATAAGGATTATTAGGAAGTTTTATATGGATATAATTATAGAACTCCAACATTATATTATAAGGTTGTGGAAATAATCCTAATGGGACTACCTCGAATTGGGGAAATAGAGGAAAATGTTATAGTCATTCCGAAACAGACAAGGGAAGCAAAAAAGTCAATATATAAGTTATATTAAAAATTATTAGCATGGTATTGAATTTTAAGTTTCTCACAATGCGTTCCTAAGAATATCTCCATGAAAGTATAAAATAATAATATAAAATTAGGGAAAAATAATCCATAGGTATATCATCACATTGGATATTCTTGTCTATATCAGTATGGTAGCATATCGATTGGAGCTTCCACTAAACCTACCTCAAGTCCATTATGTGATCCATGTATCTATCTGGAAGAACATAATACCAAATCCTTCACATGTACTAAACTGAGTGGTCATATAATAGGATTTTGATATTTTTATTATAGAAAAACTCGTGGTTGTCTTCAAAAATATATAGAATTTGGTACAAATTAGGACCACTGTCTCTGTGAGTGTTTTTAAGTAAAAAGCCTAATTTTAATGAAATTTTTGGTATCTTAGGGATATGATGTCATAGAATAATATTTATTTTGTTACCAAATTAAATAAATATTAATGGTGAAATTCATTTTTAGGGGTTAAAATATAACAATAGAACATTTTATGAATTTTATTTCCAAATAAATTTAATTTCATTGATATCTGGCATAACACTCAACACTGAGTTTTAACAAACCCTATAAAATAATAAATATTATTTTTTAAAAAATGATCACAAAAACATATCCATTAAATGTTTATTATGAATATGAATAACCACTTTAAATTATTACATATAATTAATTATATAAATAAAACTAATTAATGAAAAAGTACCCATTTCATAGTAAAGTATTTATAAATTTTGAAAAAACTATTTTTTCAAAAAAATTATAATTAACAATTAATAAAAGTAATTTTTTAAACATATAATTAATTTCTTTAACAAAATAAAATCTTTTTTGGAATCTACAAGTCCAAAATGTATTTTATTTATTTTTGTAAAATTTTATAAAATTATTATTTTTTAGATGAATAGAAAATGTACTTTATTTTATTCAGAACTATGTTTTCATTTTAAGAATTCACCACACCCATTCTATTTTAGATTTTATTAAAATTAATTTTATATTTAATATAGTTTTATTTATAATATTTTTGTCATTATAATAAAAGTTAAAATTATTTTTTACCATAACATTTTATACCCGTGGAATGTTTCACCTCGGAAAAACATTTTTTTGTCGAATTTAGTAGTATCATTTTAAATTAAATTTAGTCAATTATATGAATTTAATTAGAAAAATTGGATTCTATATTTCTAATCATAATAATTCATGTTATGTAGTAACATCAATTTTTTTTCAACAATTATTTGAAAAATAATAAAAATTGAATATTCTGATACCGATTAAAATAGGATATTGTGCATTAAATAAACATGGGGTAAAATAAATTTTCTTCAAAAATAGTATAATTATTTAATAAATATTTTTCAATATTTAGAATCATTTTGTCCAAATTACCAACTATGAATTATTTTAATTTTATTCTTAAAGGTAAAATTAACTAGGTAATGATAAAGACACAAGTTACCTTATTCAAAAATAAAATTTTAAAAGGGATTAAACATATAGTTTAAGGGGAAAATGTTTAAAACATTAGTATATTTATATTGGAGAATTAAATAAAAAAACAAATCCATCACAACTTTGTTTATCATATTTTTAGGCACAAAACATAGGACTGACTTCCTATTATTGAATTGATTTTTAATATTTAAATAATGATTCTCCTCCTCCATTATAAAAGGGAAACTAATCCAATAACATATTAACACCTATTAAACAATTTTTCACAAGAAAAACCTTAAAAATATATACCTATCATAATTATACTAATTTTACATTTATTTGACATTCCAAAGGACTATTACTATGGTCCAAAATAAGATATCCATCAAAAAATTTACATTGTGAAAGAAATTGTTTCTCTAAAATTGATCCTTTTAATTATTCTACTAATACTATCATTGTTTTCATAATAATAAATTTTTTAAAAAAATATCTACCATATACATAAATGTAAATTTTTATATTTAATATCTTTTATAAATATAATCTACTTTAAATTGAGAAATGTAATGGGAGATCATTCATATGATAGAGAACCGCATTACGAAAAAATGTAAGTTATTTTCCATCACCACCTTAAATGGCTATAATTAATGATGGATTAAATAATTTATATTATATTTATGAAATAATTATAATTTCAGAATTATAATATCATATTAATGTTCTTCCATTTCATTTTATAGGAATACAATAACCTCACTCATGTGTACAGAGAACAACTGCCTCACGAAGTGATGTGATTCATTCATCACATATTTATTTCAGGAAAGGTAATATAGATAGGTTAACAGAAAATATTTATAGAAATGAAAAAAATTATTCTATAATGTTAATATATTATTTAATTTTTTTAGTTTCATATGTGGAGAAATCGGATATAGCATTAATGTAGACCTATAACCTAATATCTCCTGGAAAAGTGTAATTAATTCTCTATCTCGAACATTAATGGAATAAAAAAATACATATATAATGAATTTAATTTTATAGAGATATTCTCAGATTATGTTACCTTTTTAATCTTTTTTTCTTTTTGTACCTTTATACATTATTAATAAAATAACAACATATTGTCGGTAATTTTAATAATGAATTATTAATAAACGAGTAATAAAAGTTAATCCATGAATATTATATGGTATTGTGAATATAAGTATGGTTAATTAATATATTTATAAAAAATGAATTATTATATATCATTTTGGAACATTTACAATAGAAATCAATACATAAGTAAACAGAATTCGATCTCACATTTATTTATGTGAGGCAAATGTCACATTCAATACTTATTTATTTTTTGTGGTGTATATAATTCCCATTAATATATATTTTGTTATGATTCATATGAATTTTATGGAGATTTATATAATTATATCAGTTTCTATTATAAATAGGGGTTAGGATTAAAATGTTACTAAAGTAGTAAAGGATTTGTGATACAATCACTTTTTTATTGATATTTTTATGATTAAGTTTCTAATGATGAAATCTTATGATAAACCACTCAGGATACTAATTTATATTATTAAAATATTTTTATTTTCGTATGATACATATTTTCCATTCATATTACTCTATTCATGTACTCAATATTCCAAATCAATTTTTTTAGGGATAAATCAAATTTATTTCACACTTATACCACAAAAACTTTTTTTTCAATTTTCTTATTTCCTAAATTTTTTAATGAAATATTATACAATTCTATGGTTAGTTTTTAAATAAATTTTCACCAATAAGTGAATTTTAATGGAATGGTTTAAAATGAATCTTGTTTTCATTTTCAGAACTATGATCTTTTGAATTTTAACAAAAAATGTGAAAGAAAAACATTTTAATTTGTATTGAATGACCATTATTTTACCCCACGATATCTAATCAACTATTTGAAGATTATTTTCAAATAAATTATTTTAATTTTCAAAGGAAATGTTTTACTTAATAATTATGAAATATTTTATATTTTTCAGAATTTATTTCAATTATAAATGATATATTCCTCATGAATGTTGTAATGAAATTTTATCGAATTTGTATACATAAAAAAATAGAATTTTTTGTTTCTTATATTTTATAGAGGATATGATCCAATGTTACCATCCTTATTATTTCTATAAATAGTTTATTTATATGATTATAATGAATATTTTTTCATGAAAACAGTTTATTTTCCAATTTCTATTATATGATGAATTTATGAAATGTTTTTGAACCCCATTTACATTCCATAGGTATTGAAATTAAGAAATGATTATGAAAACCATTTTATTTAACAATGTTTCTGACATGATGAATGTTTTATAATATTTTGTAACAAAAATTATTTAATTATTTTATTTCTATGACAAATAAATCCCTCAAATGCATTGGTTAATGAATTATATCTCATGAGATAATGATGTCAGACAATCGAATTTTATTTACTTTCAATAACAAACATGCCAATGTGATTAATCCACTATTGTAAATATGAGACTATTCCCATTAATTTACGAAATGATAAACATTTTTTTGGTGAATAAATCTTTAGGATTTTATTTCCATGGACAATAACCTTGACATGCGAAATGGTTTCTATACTTATGATATTCCAACAATTATACGACATAAAAATCTAGTTAATAATTTTTTATGATGATTTTTTCTTTTATGGTACATTTATTTTTAAATGATAATGTTTTATTCCCGATAAAAATCATACAATTCAAGATTTATTGGGTATGAAAACTTTTAATTTCTATTTTTAATAACATACCCTTATGGTTATCTTATCAATTCATATGATCATCGATTGATACTTTTCCTTTTTATACTTACAATGAATCTAAGCTATCCCGTTATTATATTTCTTTTCCCCATGACATTAATAGTGGTTTTAAGAAGGGTATGTTTATAAATATTAATATATGGGAAGATATTTAAGGGATATGTCGAAGATCATTTATGAAATATTTTTTTAGCTAGAATAAAAAGAAAAAAACCACTATAGTCTCTAGGAATGTATAAGTGAAATGTATTGAGTATTCATCTGTTAAGATGTAATATCAATGTTTGAAAATATAATTTCATTAAAATAATACCCAAAATTCCTATAATAAGAAGGATATTTTAAAAAAAATAAGGCTTAAATTAAACATTTAAAATGATATTGTGAAATAATTCTCAATACTGTAATTTATTTACTTATAATACGATATTGAAATCTCTTGAGAAATTTTGAAAAGTGAAAGGATGTTCCACTGAACATTGGATGCTATTATTCACTTAAAATTAAAGGTATAGTTTTAGTAGTATTTTTTGTAATGATTAGTTGGAATTGGATAACACTTTATATTTTAATAGGATAAAAATAATATATTAAGTGTATATCAGTGATTTAATGGAGTAAATGGAGTAAATTTCATATAATATGGGATATTGGTTAATAGGAAAAATATTGCATTATTCTGAAAATCAGAAAATGAATAATGGGATTCTTTTTGTATATTAGAGATGTCAAAAATTCATTCTACTTATGATTGAAATAAGAAAATAAATTATGGAAATTAAGGAATATCCATCTAGGATAAAAAATAGGAATAATCTTACCATATTTGAAAATAATTAGGATTTTTCAATTTTTTAAATATAATGAATCTTTTTTGGGTATAAATGTTAGAGAGGGATGATAATTAATTATTCACATAAGAGTGTTTAGATTAAAACATCTCATTTTTTTAGAACATATACATGAATACATTTGTAAGGAAATAATGATTCAATAAAAATTGTCTAAAAATAATTTATTTCCGTTATTGATGATTTTAATAATATAAATTACATAATTTTTAAGAAACATAAATTAGTGGTCCCAAATATGTTCACATGTTTCAAAATATATGTTGGAAAAGAGTGTGTTTCCTCATTATATATGATCTCGAAATATAATTGTGCAGAATATACTATTTTAATATACAATTAGTCTCTTGAAAATCATATTATTAACCATGATCTCAAAGTTCCATTCATTGTATAAAAAATAATTTCTGTTAAAGGATGCAAAAAGGTTCAGTTGAGATGGTTTTTAATATATTTATAGAGAAACATACTTCGTAATATTTTTAGTTAATAAATATCGGCTCAATGGTTCACATTAAAAATAAGGGGCCAAGAAGATAAAATTAATATGTTTCACCATGAATTATATATCAAAGGATGTCCCCATGTCTGAAATATTTATAGGTGTTTAGAATACCATATGTAATAAAGGTAAAAGGATAAAATTTTAGGATGTTTGAGGATAGAGGTGTTGATGGAAAATTACATGGTTATCTTACATACATAATGATTAAACTTTGAAAACATATATTTACAAGATATTTTATATAATACCCATTTGAATGTGTTAGAATATTCTAAGAAAATTACATAAATAAGATAGTTTTAAATGTTATGATAAAGATAATAATTTTGAAATAGTTGAATATGATTATATTGTATATATGAATTACAATTTTATACATATTCATTATGATATTTTATTTAATTAAAGTGATGAAGATTATCCTTTTCCAGATCAATGAAGGAAAATCAATTAATTTTATGTCCAAAATAAAATTATCGAGAGAGGAAATTAGGTTCAATCAATGATAACATTATGTAAAACAACACATACCAAATCAGTTTAAAATTTTTAACCAAGTGATTGGAATGAAAAATTAGAGAATTAAGAGTGTATTGATGATATAAAATAAGAATAGAATGTAATAGAGAATAATGATTCTTTTCATTTTTCCCCAAAACTAAAATTATAGATTTTATTAGAAAAAAGTAGTTGTTCTGAATTAAGTTGAATAAAAAAGAAGTGTTTTTTAGAAAAATATATTGATATGAGTGCAAAGGTTGTTCTTAATTTTTCAGTATCGCCATTTTTGAGACATTCACATCTGTCTATATAACTGATAAAAAAATATTTTTTTCTATTATAACACAATATAATTAAATCAAATTCCAAAGGGACGTCAAGTCAACCATCCTCAATAGAGTATAAGAATATGATGTCTACGTTGAGAAACCTAGTGGAATGCTGATATGAAATTATGATATATATGATTTTATGTTAACTAAGACTTTATTATGGTTACCAAACACTATAGTTCATGTAATTTTAATGTATACACCTTTTTAAAAGACATTTTAATTCAAAGAAAACATTTGTGGTTAGCAATATTTTCATAAAAGATGACACGCATGTATCTCTTATTATTATTATATATCTAGGTGATATTATATTATTTATAATTATAAAGTGTTTTGTTAATAAATTTCATTGAAATTAAAAATTATAATTAAAATTTATTTTTTTTGGTGAAATATAATATTTTCTATAACACATTGAGTATTTATGTATGTATTACTTATGGTAAATAACATTTTGGATAAAATGTGATATACACAACAATTAAATAAATTGAGAAATAAAATATTTTAAATTTACAGATACAATCCATTCATTATGATTATAAAATGTGAAAACAAATACATTACCTCTCTTTCGAAATGATTATGATTCATGATTAAGAAAATTTAATGTTTAAGGAGGTCATTTTCTATTAAATCAGGTTTTCCATAAATTATTACAATAAAATGTGACATATTTTTATTTTAAAAAATTAAATATAAAAATGGAATATTTTTTAAACATCATATGAAAATAAACATTCTTTTTTTTACTTTATTGAATATATTTATTTTTAGTATAATAGTGAAAAATATTAATTTTAAAAATAAAATATCTTTTATAAAAATTTGATGATAATAGAATGAACTGAATGTTTATGGAATATTATTTCATTAAATAAAATATATATTTTTTTTAATTAGTATAATTCATTTAATGATATAAATTTGAATCTATAATTCTATGTTTGGAATTTTTTAACCCTAAGTAATGATTTTATTCAAATAAGAATAATTTTTAGTTCTTCTCTTTTAATAATGATCGAAAAAAGGATAAATTAAAATTTGGATTAATTTTATGGGAATATAAGCATTAAATTATTTATCTAAATCTAGTATATTACATGTGATTACACATTATAACTTATTTTTTGTAAAATAATATTTACTCTATAAATGTGTTTTTAAAAAATACGACTTTATTACATTTTGGAACTGATTTTAAAATTTTTTCATACCACTTAGTAAAATTGAATCCATGAAAATCTATTCAATAATTTAAATCATAATATTAAAATTGTTTTATAAATTTCATTAAATTTTTTGTCAAAATGAATAGTTATCATAGAAATGTTTTTAGGCACGGTAATGTTTAAATAATTTAATTAGGGTACTAAACAAAGAGATACATCAACAAATAACTTAGAAACATTTTTAATTTATATTTAATGAGTTTATTTATACCCCCATATCCAATATTTTTAATCTTGGATAATTGGTAGCAAATTATTTGAATATGAATTTGTATTTATATTTTAATGTCCATATAAATAAAAACATCACTCTCACTCACTTAATAATTTTTCAAGATAATAATGTGGAAAAAAAATAAAGGTGAATAATTAATGTAATAATAATTATGATAATTAAATTATATATATAATTTTTAATTAATTATGATATTTAAATGTTAGTAAAAATATATACAATTATTTCACTTCATTGAGACAGTTCTTGTGATTGTATTAGAAAAAACATGTAAATGATTTTGAAAACATAAAAAGTGATAATTTTTGGATGAATATTGGTGTTACATGATTCTTATAGATAATAATGATTTATAGGTAATGATTTATGTGTATTTATTCTAATTCCACTTATATATATATATATGTGTCTTTAATGTAAAATTATATATATAGTCGTGAATGTGACATTAAGGATATTTATTGTACTTAAATAATTTTTTAATTGATTTAAAAATCCTGAAAGTATTATAGTTAGAAAGTTTGGATTATTAATGACATATAATATTATACATTTAAATTTTATGTGAAAATTTAAAATTTTAAAAAAACATTAATAACACTTAATGTCTTTGTATTTTTTTCAAACAATAATGGTTTTTCCTTCAAAGGGGAACTTAATCTAAAAATTTAAATTGAAAATTTTATTTTAAATTTCTATGATATTTATAACCAAATCATAGCTAAATTATTACTAAAATATTCCTGAGGTATTAGTATTAGAAAAAGACCAATCCTAAATGAGTTATGGTGCCATTCAATGGATGATATACAAGGAGAAGGTATAAGTTTTAACTGAATTCTTTCTGGTTTATTTATTCTTACACCGCCTTCAAATATAGTATAAAAATACTAATATAATGAAATAAATATATTTAGTAAAATTTTAATATATTATGTTTTTTTAAAATATATTTGATAATTATTTTCCATTCAATGGGAAATAGAATTATCATTTGGGAATTTTTGTGGACATCCACCTCCAAAAATATATGTCTTTCATTTTTTAAAACCACATCACACTTATGAATAAAAATACTGATTTATGTAATATATATAATATTTAAAACATAATATTTACTATTTAATGTTAATATATTATCCAAATTCGTACCCTCCCATCCATTGAAAAACATCAATGTTGTATGTGCCTATGTGTGGACTACCACCTCTAGAGAGAAATGTAATTAATTTTTCACATTTAAATTACATGGTTGTTAATAAGACTGGATTTATAGAATACATATGACATTTATAAAAATAATATTATTATTTAAAATTATACCAAAATCTACTTATTTCAGGTTCAAACGTTAAAAAAATGGAAACATCACTGATGGGTTTGTGTCTCTTACTACCATGATGAAATGATGCATATAATTTTTCATGACCGGCATAGATGGTTGTCTAAAAAAGAATATATAATATATAAATATGATAATTATAATTTTTTAATTCTATATATTTTATAAATATGAACACTTTTACTGTGGTTATTGAAATATATTTATTTCAATGATTATGAAGCAAATGACATCATAACCTCCAATGTTAAAATAAATGTAATAATGACAGAATAAAAACATAAAATAAATGAAAAAATATATAATTTTGTAAAAAAAAATTAAAGGGTATTAATTGTTTTAATTAACATTATTTAATTATATATGAAATTAAAATATGTATGTGATGAGTCAGGACCCAAGGTAAGGGATATTTTTTAAACCATATATTAAAATTATTTCAAAATATTTTACTTTTATATAAATTTCATTAAAATGTTTCGTTAATGTTAATGATAATAAAAAAAAATTTAATAAAGAAATATTTTAAATAATTTTTTAATGTTCTTACAGTGATTTAAAAATAAATCATGTAAATGATTACCCTATGGGTTAATAATAAAATTTCTATTAAAATGAAAATAGAGTCTTTATTTTATTGTTTACAAAATTACTTCATTTTCCCAACATCATAGAATTTAATCATTATCAGTATTTTTCCATATATTTCCATGTAATTTTAAAAAAGGATCATATTCCAAATTTTATGATATTTTTCAAATTCAATATTTTTAATTAACAAAAGTTATTTTATGTCAATTTATTAGATATCTTAATATTATTCTACTTATGGGATATAAGGAAAACCCTTAAGATTTTTATGATATAAATGAATGAATTTAGTTATTTTATTCATGATATCGGACTAGGATATTTTATATGGATAGGTTAGGGTCTAATATAGCCCTTCAATTCATTAGGAAATGATATGTTCAATATATTGGATTTGTCAAATTAATAGTGGGAGTTATCACATTATATGGTTTTTTATAATTAATAGTGTAATTGAAAGGATAATTTCATTAGACACCGATATAGAATTGAATACATTTTATGTGGTTTTAATAGAAAATTTATTATTTAATGAGTTATTAAAAAGGTTGTATAAAATTATTTGACCTTATAATGTGAATGAATAGTATTTCAAGGGAATTTATTTTAGGAGTTCTTCTATTTTCTTAGGAAAATATCATTTTTATTATTTGGAATTTATTCTTACAACTAAATGTTTTATAAAAAAAATTATTTTCATATTATTTCATAATTTGTAAAATTATTCATTGAGTACAATTTTTGTTTTATTACAATGAAAAAATCATTTTTGGATATTCAGGTTTTTTAAATGGACTGATTAATGTATTTTTTTTAAATCCCTTACTATGTTTTTTTTCTCATCAAATGAATAAAAATTTCATTCAGGTGAATTAAGATTTGTTGGGATTATATTATTTCAATTGGTAAAACATATTTAAAGATACAAAAGTGTCATGAATAGAATATGATTCTAATCATTGGAAAATGTTTTGATGATAAAATTAACACTATTTGAAAATGTACACTTTTTAATGTAATGTTTTCCCAATTCCCTAAAATTATATCACTAAAATATTCTAAAAATGTAATAATTTGAAAAATTTTCTATTCAACTCCAAATTATGGGTTGTTTATGATATGAGATTTTATATATTCTTTACATACAAATAACATATGTGGGGGATTATATCATTAATTTAAAAGAAAATTATACCTAGGATCTTATAAAGACATTTATAATTGAGGATTCAAGAATGAATTATACTCTAATTTAAATAGAAAATATTGTACAAGGATAATAATGGAAATAACATGATCTTAGAGAATTAAAGAATTTGATCAGATGTATTTTATACATGAAAACAACAATATTGGATATTTCCCATAATGTCACCTTATGTTCCATGTATCAAAATACACCTAAATATACTCATTATAATTAGGAAATATAATTATTAGGTACATAATAATTACAATATATTTTTTAAATATTTAAAAATAATGAAAAAATTGACATGATTCATTATATAGATAAAATTTGAGTTGAATTCGTGATGTTATGTGGTATAAACTAGTGTAATTTTCTTTTATTATGAGAGGGGTATATCCAAGAACACTATGAATAATTTGTTAAAAGGACATTAGAAATAGTAAATAAGAATATGTTGCGAAAACACAACCTGTAAAACAATTTATGTGTATTATTACTTAGATATAAGTATAAGGACCCGACCTTTTACATTACATAATATCTAATTAAATGAATAATTAACATTGAGGATCTTTTCAGGTTTATATTTTTAAATAATTAGGCATAAAAATTACATTACAACTTGAATATTACATACAGACACTACTAATCAGTATCCATATTTTTTAGAAAATAAACAAAATCTTAAAAAAAATGTCTAGGACCATGTTTTAGATAGCATGACTTTTCCATGATCCCATCCTTGACCTTATTCATCTTTAATTCCAGTGGAAAACATTTCAAAAACATGGGATGAGCATAAAAATATTAGCAAGGGTTATAAAATAATGAAGCAAAACATTATCAAATGAATGAAACCATACTTTTCAATCATAACATACCTTAAAAAATCATAAGATTTATGAATAACACACACAAATCATAAATCATATAGGTTACTTATGGAATAGATATCAAACATACATGTATCTATCATAGTTACATAGGGAGTTACACTTGGATTACCCATCAAAATATATTCCCTAAATATCTTAGGAGAAACATCGTTTTTACCTCCGTCGCGTTACCCAATGCATTGGAGAGCTATCTTTGGCTCACCCGCCATAGGTTTATCACAGAACCACCTGTACACACAAAAAATTCCCAATAACCATAACATTATCATAACACATAACATAATTATAAAGGAATGATAACATTTCCACATTCAAATATATCAAAAAAAGATATAGAAATTAATAATGCTTTATCAAATCATTTTCAATACCATTTAAAAAGGGATTTTTGAATCAAAGTGCCCCATACCACTTTGATGATTTTAAATGATTTATCATTTTAAAACATTAATTTCCATATACATAAATCCTAAAACCCGTTTTTAAAACATGGAAATTAATGAGAAATATTTATAAGAATAAATATTTAAAACATTTAAAACGATATTTTAGTTAAAGAATATTTTTAACAAAAAGTGAGACATTTTAATACAAATAATTGATGAATAACATTTAATCATAACTTCATAATATCATGTGAATAAATGGATTCATGATATAATATTAAAAAGGATAGTATATATGCCATATAAGAGTGAATTGGTGCATAACAACAATGAAGACTCAATGAAAATGTAAATTGATATGAAAATTACGTATAAAAACGGTATCCTTAGATTAAGTATAAATCAATTGCATAATTATGTTTGAAAAATATAAATACACCCAATATAAGTGGATATTATGTGTAAAACAATAATATTTCATTCACACATATTAAAAGGATTACATATTCAATAAGTAGAAGTTTAACCCAAAGAATTGTAATTGGGTTAAGAACATCCCTTGCATAAATTCGACAGCCTAACATCATCATTTTAAAATTCAGAGAATGCGTTGATGAGATAAAAAGGGTATCTCATCAATTGGACAAAAAAATTACATCAATAAGGATATAGACGAACATATCCCAACATAATAAGATGTAAATTAAAATACACAACATTAAGAAGTCTTTTAAAAAGAAGAGGGTGAAAGGTTCCCTTACTGATTTCGTAACTTACAAAACATACACCACATGAATGAAAGACCATACCATGTAGATTTAAATACCCATAGATGAATTTATATTTCAAAAATAGTATAATCATGGGCATTAGATACACTACTCAATAAAAATAGTGACAAAAATATCATGAATCTCACAGGAATAAAAAGTGAGATAAAAACCCCTTACCACGTTGTAATCAATCGAGACATATGAACAAAAGATAATAACCACAAAATTAATCACACAATATCATGAATTTAAATATAATCATGATATTATATATCAATGGCAGTATACATTACACAACATGCAATAAATGAGAGGCGAATAATGGAAATCTCACAGAATTAAAAGTGAGATAAGAAATCCCCTTGCCTCGTGTCCGACATGACTTTTTAGTTCCTTGTTCATCCTAAATAATAAACATAAGTTAATTTATCATTTATTAAGAAAAAAATTTCAAGTTTATTATTCCTTTTATATCACTTATTACCATGTAATAGACATTATGTAATCATTTAAGTTAATAATGGTCGTTTTGTCGATATTTGGTACTTGAGTAAAAATGGACTTCTTATAATTACTAGTTGTTCACATGGTCAAAATTTCCTTATATCACGAATGATATTCATGATTTAGATATCATATATATCATATATATCCATTTTATACATGTATTTATAGTAGTACATAACATTTGGAGATAATAAATGAAACACACTGTTCATGGAGACGGTAAGCCGTACGTATGCATAAATGCTACTTTCTTTTATATTTCTTATTCTAATGGAATTAAAACATAATTTTACATAGTTATATTATAATTCCAGGAAAATATTATACATAATATCATTAACTCCATATTTTATACATCCCACATAAGGCATTAACGAGTCATATCACTTTGAGGGGGCGGTAGTCCGCACTTCCTCAAAGTAAATTATCGCGTTAACCCATAATGGAAACCATAATGGTATGATATAAATGGAAAATACATAAGCATAAACAAAACATAAACATAATATATATCATATATAAATACATTTACATCATAATGGACACCATGAGAGGTGGTATGAGATAATAGAACAATCATCGTTTCGTGAGGCGTTAGTTTTCCATCAATAGAAACATTATGTTCTTCACCCATTAGATGGAGGTGTGTGAAAGTGTAGTTCAAATACTTCTCATAAAAAATACTAGTATATTTATAATACTAGTTTTGTTATAAAATAATGTAATAAAAATATTTTAGGGGTTGGAGAAGTAAAATAAAAGAAAATGAGTTAAGTGGAACAGTTACCATTAATTTGGGTAACTTCCTTTGGTTTGAACCAAAAGGACTTCTTGAAGTGACCTCTGCCTAAGGTATGGCTTCTAAGAGGAGGATAGGGATTTTGGAAGCCTAATTGGGCAGATTTTAGATGATACTAAAGGCCTGAGAGGTGTGTGGAATTTTATAGAAGTGAGGGCGTTTTAAAAGGGGGAAGAGGGGCTCTTTAGGAAAGTGTGATAATATTATTTTATTATATAATGATATTCGGTATCTAAATGTCCAAAAATCATTAAAGTTGATTATAAGAGGACACATAGTCGAAATAAAATCATCCAATTGGAATTGGACAGGTTTTGGATGATATTTTAATCATTATAATCTTATTTATTTAAATCATTTATTAATGAGGTAAATACTACATCATTATTTTGTCATAAATAATATAATTTATTAATGTCTAAAAAGTATAAAAAAGTTTTATGGTGTATTAAATCTTTTTATCTTTTCAAAAAATATTTATAGTCAAAAATATAACTTATATATCACCATATAAAAATTAATTTACTAAAAGATTTTTGTTTATTTCATTTTTGCATTTACATTAAATTAATTAATCTAAAGTGTCGTTATCACTCCCACGTGGCTCAATGGGGTCGCAAAATCAACCCAAAGATGCCAATGGTTGGCCATTACTCATAAAATAAGGTTATGACAAGTGTTAATGTAATTTTTAATTATTAAAATATTCATTTTACCATGAATTACCATATTTTACCTTTAATCGCGGTAAATAAAAGTCAAAAGTTACTATTCACCAAAAAAAATTAATCTTATTGAAACAAATTTTACATACTAATAACCACCATGTATGTCAAGTTTTTTTAAATTCAATTTCGAAAAGTTGTAAAATTTCATTTAAATGAAAAATTCAGTTTTTTAACTACTACTAAGTGGTTTCACTATTCATCAAAAATTGATGTTTTTCAGAAAAATTACAAAAATTCAGCATAAGATAAATTTGATATTCTGAATTAAAAAATGATTTATATTTTAACAAATTCAAATCATTTATGTTTCATTAATTAATTTTATAATTAATTCCCACTGTCAAAACATATATTTTGTTTTTATGAAACAATATCTATCAAAATATTGACACTTGTTTATATCCAATTTCAATGTGAAATTCAATAAAATGACCACCATTGGATTAAATGGTAAAAATATATTCCAATTGAAAATTAAAAATAATTAAAAATATCATTTAATCATATAAATAAATTATATTAAATATAATTTTTGAATTAAAATACAGTATTTTTCACAATTCATCCAAAAATGAATTTTATCAGCAAAATACCAATATTTTACCAAATGTAAATTTTGATGTCCTGAATCTAAAAAATAATATTATTTTGTCAAATAGAATATTTAAAAATGACCAAAACTAGATTTATAGAGGTTTTCCCATTAAAAGGTGGTAAATCAACCTTTTAAAGTAAATTATGCTTAAAATTAGATTCATTCACATTTTAAGACTCTAACTTTTATTGGATAAATATAACAACATTTCAAAAACATGTATAATCATATTGTAGTTATTTTTGTTCATTCCCACCAATAGAATAGCTAGGAGTTATTTCCATTTAAAATATTATTATTATTTTATTAGTGTGAAAGGTGTACTTTCAAAGAAACCCATTGTTGTGTATTGGGTACGCCATTGAACATTTCATCCCCTTTAAATGATAATTAATATTAAATTCACAAATATTGATAAATATGAAAAAATTTATGTTCTTTATTTACTTGGGATTTTACATCCTTCCCCCCTTTTGGGAATTGCATCCTCGCAATTTTAAAACATGGCTTGGAAACTTCATTAAAAGTCCAATATCAGAAAAGAGTCAGTAAAGATATCACTTTAAAAGAAATAAATATAATTACAAAGGTCTCCTAAGACAATAGATACTAGGATTCTATGAAAACATGGACATGGAAGAGAAAACAAACATTCATGTTATGACATAGAGTGGTAGAAAAAATGATTAGGATTTAGTTAACCACCAGAAAATCACAAACATGTGATGGGTTAAACGTTTTTTGATTCCCCAGTAGGAAAAGTTAATTGACAAAGTTTTTGTTTTAAGTTACTTTCCATAATTTTGAGGAATTTATTTATGAGAGAAACTAAAAACATAATAAACATACTTACTTGTCATGTAGACATTCATCCTTTACTAAATTTCTACAACAAACGCATCTTTTCTCGCAACGATGATTATTCAAACTGACTTGGTCACCTTAAAAGCATAAGAATCAACATCTAGAGAATCACATAATCTAAAAAAGATATATATTTTCTCTATATTTAGAAATTAATCAAAACCAAAAATGGTTAGTACGAGATCATATAATCTCTAAAAATGATAATCCTTTATAAAAAGAAATACTACTCTTAATCTCCAAAATTCAAAAAAAAAGTATCCAAAGTTCAATAAAGACCATTCAATATACCATTTCCCTTAATGTTCTTCAAAATAACCCAAACTAAAATTGTAAACGAAAACTCAGAAGGATTTAGTCACATAGTCTTCCACTGTAAATCTTAACATTTATCTCTAAATAAAAATCAACTACTCCTAAATTCTCATACTGAAGTGTAATTAACCAAATCACATATTCTTTATGATAGTTTAATCATTTCCATAAAAACAAAATCACCATATATCCATAATAAAAACATATATTCTCCAAAAATATAATTCCACCATTACGAATAAAAGGAAAATATAATTATTCCCTTGAATAACATTTTCATATATCAGACTTCAGTGTTACAAATACTATAAAAATTCTTCAACTGTAATCCCATCATCAGAAGATCCCTAATACATTTAAGCCTTTCACCATCCTAAAATATATCATTACACTTGATTCTCATATATGTTTACTTCTTACTCGTTCAACATTATTCATGATCCATTAACCATTCCTTTCCAGATATTCTAAAATACATCTTTCCTAAAGACAAATAATGAATCATATCCTAAGATTCAATAATGTAAAAACATATGTTAAGAAATAATCCATACATTTCATTGGTCATTGTCAGTTTCTTCATCCTCAATTGGAATGGAATTAGGTATTGGTAAACATATATTTGTATGATCCTGGTGATCCCATTCCTGAAACATCTTCATAGCACATATCTTTGTATAATTACCATGCACACCATATTTAAAACATTAAATTGATCCCTCAGAAATAACTTCTTTCCCTTTCCCAGAGTCAACTTGATGTTTCCTTTTTCCATTAAAGGTTCTTGTTTTGTGACCTTCATTCTCACATCTATCGAATCTTCCCATCCCATTGAATCATTTTCCTAGGTATTTCTTTCCACATCCGGGACACATAGGTTTTTGAACAAACATACCTTTAGGATTATTTCCTGAACATCCATAGGGATTTTTTTATTGAATATATGATGCCTTATAAAAATTACAAAGGTTCAGGTTGTCAATCATGACTCTAGATAGTCGGTTGAAAATAACCAAAAGAGTTCTCATTGAAGCTCTTATTTCATTCAGTTGCTCGTTCATAAAACCATCACCATTTTCTTCACATCCACAGTTACTTTGATGCCTGTTAGATCCATCCATTTATGAAAACCAAAAAGGTTAGTGTGAGTATATCAGTAAAATATTCATATAATATCTTTTCAGGATGGTAAATACTAATGTATACTTATTCATGTTGTCTTAAACTGATTCACTTTTTCTAAAATAACTTTTTCTCTTACTAAAATACTAACCATTATGGAAATGTCACTTATGCTTAAAGAACACCCAAGCATCTAAAGTTATCTAAACCAACCTATGATACATACTATAAGGACCCAGCCTTATACATTACATAATATTTAATTAAATGAATAATTCCCATTGAATATTTTTTCAGGTTTAGAGTTTTAGAGAATTGGTCATAAAAATTACATTAAAACTTGAATATTACATATAGACACTACTACTCATTATCCATTCTTTTTATAGAAAATCTCTTAAAAAGAAACATGTCTAGTTCTATGTTTTAGATAGCATGACTTTTCCTTGATCCCAACCTTAACCCTATTCATCTTTAAGTCCTGTGGAAAACATTTAAAAACCTTGGGATGAAGATAAAAATCTCAGAAAGTGTTATAAAAAATGGAAGGAAAACAATAGTCCATCAATTAATAAAAATCAATAAAACCATACTTTCCAATCATAACATACCTTACGAAATCATAAGATTTATGAATAACACACCCAAATCATAAATCATAAAGGTAAATTATGGAATCCATTTAAAACATACATTGTAGCTATTACATCTACGTATGGAGTTACAATTGGAATACCCGTCATATTATATTCCCTAAATCTATTTGGAGAAACATCATGTTTACCTCCACCACGTTACCCAATGCAATGGAGAGCTATCTCGGGCTCACCCACCCTTGGTTTTTCTCAGAACCACCCGTATACGCAAAAAATGCCAAATAAACATAACATAATCATAACACCCAATATAAGTATAATGGAAGGATAACGTTTCCACATTCAAATATACCAAATCAAGATATTCAAAGAAACAATGCTTTATCAAATCATTTTCAAAACCATTTAAAAATGGATATTTGAATCAATGTGTCCTATACCACTTTGATGATTTTAAATGAATTATCATTTGAAAACATTAATGTCCATATAAATAAATAATAAAACCAATTTTTAAAACATGGAAATTATTGAGACATATTTAGAAGAATAAATATTTAAAACATTTAAAATGATATTTTAGTCAAATAGTTTTTTTAACAAAAAAAAGTGACGTTTGAATTAAAATAATTGAGGAATAAAATTTAATCAGAACATTATAATATCATGTGAATAAAGGGATTCATGATATAATATGATGAATGATAGTATATACACCATATAATAGTGAATGGGTTCATAACAACAATGGAGTCTCAATGGAAAAGTAAATTGAGAACAAAATTCCTAATAAAAATGGTATCCTTAGATTTAGGATAAATCAATTACATAATTATGTGTGAAAAATATAAATACACCCAATATAAGTGGATATTAAGTGTAAAACAATCATATTCCATTAACACATATTCATAGGATGACATATTCAAGATGTACAAGTATAACCCAAAGAATTGAAATTGGGTTAAGAAGTTCCCTTGCAAAAATTCGACAGCCTAACGACATAATACTAAAATTCAGAAAATGTTTTGATGAGATAAAAAGGGTATCTAATCACATGGAAATAAAATTTAGATCAATAAGGATATATAAGAACATATCCCAATATAATAATATGTAAATGAAAATACGTAACAAAAAGAAGTCTTTAAAAAAGAGGAGGGTGAAAGGTTCCCTAACCGATTTCGTAACATACAAAACATATGCCACATGAAAGAAGGACCATAAAATGTAGATGTAAATACCCATATATTTAATTATATTACAAAAGGAGTATAATCATGGGCATTACATACACTCCACAAAGAAAATAGTGTCAAATATAGCATGAATTTAATGGGAATAAAAAGTGATATAAAAACCACTTACCTTGTTGTAATCAATCGAGTCGTATGAAAAAAAGATAAAAACCCTCAAATGAATCAAAAAATACCAAGAATATAAAGAAAATAATGATAATATATATCAATGTCAGTATACATTACACCAAACTGAATCAATAAGTGGCGAACAATGGAAATCTCACGAAATTAAAAGTGAGATAAGAAATCCCCTTGCCTCGTGTCCTACTTGACTTTTTAGTTACTTGTTCATCCTAAATAATAAACATAAGTTAATTTATAAAAATTAAGAACAATTTTTATTGTTTATTATTTCTTTTATATCCCTTATTACCATGTTATAAACATTATGTAATCATTTAAGTTAATAATGGTCATTTTGTTGATATTTGGTACTTGAGTCAAAAATGGACTTCTTATAATTACAAGTTGCTGACATAGTGAAAAGTTACATATATCCCGAATTATATTAATGATTTTGATATCATATATATCATATATATCCAGTATGTACATCTATTTATAATAGTACATAACATTTGGATATAATAATTGAAATGCATTGTTCATGGAAACAGTAAGTCGTACGTTCGCATGAATGCTACTTTCATTTCTATTTCATATTTTAATGGAATTAAAACATAATGATACATAGGTATATTATAATTATAGTATAATAATATATATTATATCATTAATTACATCCTTTATACATCACAAATAAGGCATTAACGAGTCATATCTTTTTGAGGGGGCGGTAGTCTGGACTTCCTCAAATGAAATTATCGCGTTTACCCATAACAGAAATCATAAAAGTTTGATATAAATGGAAAATACAGAAGAATAAAGAAAAAATAAACATAATATATATCATATATAAATAAATTTCCATCATAATGGCGACCATTAAAGGTGGTAGAAGGTAGTTGAACTATCATCATTTCGTGAGGAGTTAGTCTTCTATCCACAGAAACATTATATTATTCACCCATTAAATGGAGGTGTATGTAAGTGTAGTTAAAATAATTTTCATAAAAACATCCTAGTATATTGTGGATTCTGGTGATGTTAAAAAATAAGGGAATAAAAAGAGTTTAGGGGTTAGAGAAGTAAAATAAAATAAAAGGAGTTAAGTGGAATCGTTACATTTAATTTGGGGAACTTGCTTTAGATTGAACCAAAAGGACATCTTGAAGTGCCTTATGACTAAGGAAATGCTTCTAAGAAGAGGATAGGGATGTAGGGAGATTAATTGGGTAGATATTGTATGAGCCTAATAGCTTCAGAGGTGTGTGGAATTGGTTATAAGTGATGCCCTTTTATAAGGGGGGGGAGGGGCTCTTTAGGAAAGTGTGATAATATTATTTTATTATATAATGATATTCAGTTTTTAAAGTTCCAAAAATCATTAAAGTAAAATATAATATGACTCTTAGTAGAAATAATATCATCCAATAGTAATTGGACAGGTTTTGGAGGATATTTTAATCATTATAATCTTATTTATTTAAATCATTTATGAATGAGGTAAATACTGCATCATTATTTTGTCATTAATAATTTAATTTATTAGAAATATAAAAATTATAAAAAAAGTACAATGATTTATTAAATCTTTTTATCTTTCCATCGAATATTTATAGTAAAAAATATTACTTATATAACACCATATAAAAATTAATTTACTAAAAGATTTTTGTTTATGTCATTTTTTCCTTTATATTAAATTATTTAATCTACAGTGTCATTATAACACCAAAGTGGCTCAATAGGGTCCCAAAATCGACCCAAGGATGACCATGGTCGGCCATTACTCATCCAATAATGTTGGGACATGTGTTAAGGTAATTTTGAATTATTACTATATTATTTTTACCTTGAATTACCCTATTTAACTTTAACTGTGGTAAATAAAAGTCAAAAGTTACTATTCGCAAAAAATTATTTGCATCTTATTATACCAAATTTTACATACTAATAACAACCATGTGTGTCATATTTTCTAAACTCAATTCACAGAAGTGGTAAAATTAATTTAAATTAAAATGTAATCTTTTTAACTTCTACTAAGTGGTTTCACTATTCAACAAAAATTGAAGATTTTCAGAAAAATACCTAAAATTAACCCTAAGATAAATTTGATATTATGAATTCAAAAATGATTTAAATTTTACCAAATTATATACATTAAAGAATCATTAATAAATTTTATAATTAATTCTCGTTATCAAAACAAAGAGTGTGTTTTTATGAAACAATATCTATCAAAAGATTGACACTTGTTTATTCCAATTTCATAGTGAAATTCAATCCAATCACTAACATTGGATTAAATGGTAAATATATATTCAAATTACAATTTAAAACTAATTAAAAATATTTTTTAACCATAAAAATAAATTATATTAAAATGCAGTTTTGAAATAAAATATAGTATTCTTCACTATTCCTCAATAAATGATTTTTATCAGAAAAATACCAAAATTTTACCCAAAGTAAATTTGGATGTCCCGATTCTAAATAAGAATTTTATTTTTCCAAATAGAACATATAAAAATTACCATAACTATATTTATAGAGGGTTCTCCATTAAAAGTCGTTAAATCAGCCTTTTAAAATAAATTATGCTTAAAATTTGATTCATTCACGTTTTAAGCCTCTAAATTTTATAGGAAAAATTTAAAAAAAATTAACAAACATGTATAATCATATTTTAGTTAGTTTTTTTAATTCCAACCAATACAATGGATAAGTGTTAATTTCCTTTTAAAATAATAATATTATATTATTAGTGTTCAAATTATGATTTCAAAGAAACCCATTGTTGTGTATCGGGTATGCCATTGAACATAGAATCCCCTTTAAAGTAGAATTAATATTCAAATCAAAAATATTAATAAATATGAAAAATTTCATGTTCTTTATTTAATTGGGATGTTATAATAAGATCTTAATTTGGAAGTTAATATACAAAAATAATTTCAAGTCAAAGTAAAATTCCTTATGTGTGGATCGATTCAGGGTATAACGTATTAAAAAAACTACCCCTTCAGATGTTTTTTCATTATTAAAAAAATATTCTCTCCCTTTCCTGTAGAAATTTATAAACATATATTAAATCATGCACATTACACAATGATTTTACATGGTTGACCACACATTTCTACAACCAAGGAGAATACAATAACGGTGTGTCAATGTACCAATGTTATAGTGATTGACTACAAAAGAAATATTTTATCTAGTTCAATTATATTTATAGTATTATTTTTTAACATTGTTTATTGATATCTCACTAACATTATAAGGTCCACTCCCTATGTCACTTTCTCTAGCTCACTAGTGTTGGAAATGATCACTTTCTTCTTCATCATTATCTCAATACCCTATAAAGGATTCAAACTCATTTAATGGACATGTAGGTCCTTCATTGTCATTAATGAGTACACCATTACTTGTAAGTAGATTGTCTCTAAAGGAACCACATTCATCAAGTTTATTAATCTAACCTTATCCAAAATATAATGGGAAATACCTTATAAACACTTTCTTCATGCTCACTGCCTTCACGATGATCCTTCCTTTTACAATGATGACATAACAATAAAAAATACTACAACATTCATAATGATAAAATATTTCATAATGCATAAACAAAATTTGTGAAGTGTCCGAATATGAATAATATCAATTACCTTAATTAATCTCATTTGGCCTTCGCAATGTTGAAAATATTTTGTCACATTTTTATAGATTTGTTAAACATCCTTTTTTTTGGAACAATTTCGCATGAACATCCATCAAGAACCTCCTTCATAAATCTGGTGCCTATAAATATTTATTAGGTATTCCTGCCATTTATATGGTGTAGGTAGAGGCCTATTTATAGGTATTGTCAGCCATTTTTGATACTTCCATCCACATCATCACCTTTTTGTAAGCTTGAGTAATATAATTTTCATGTTCAGGATATGTGAAAGGTTTTAAGAACTGGAAGAAGATTTGATTTTCTATGGGTATCTCAATTTGTTGTCAAGGGATGAGTAGATCATATATTTTTAAATGAAATAAATTGGATCATATGATATGAATAGGTGAATACCAAAAACTATTATTTAGACAAAATTATTTTTATTGATCAATGATCATGTTTCCTACAATGATAATTCTCAACTATGCTTAAAATTATTTTGTATAATGATTCATCATAGTATTTTTTGAATTTTAATTGTTTTATGATTTATGGATTCCAAAATATATAAATGGTGGTTTTTGAGGGAATGAGTTATTTCAGAAGATGTTGAGACATTGGGGTTATTGTCATGATCACTAGGTGATTTAATTATAATATGAAATTATAGAAAACTCTTATTCATACTGTATTTTTCTAGAGATGAATGATTGAATAAAATTGAGTTGATATGTTTATTATGTTGAATTTTTGGGTTAGTACATAAATTTTATTCAAACACACATGATATTATTGTTAAATTGCAAGGAATGTTTTTTGAGTTATTAAGAAAAGGTTGCAAAAAGATCATAGAATTTTGGTAGTAATACACATGTTTTAGAAATTAAGTCAATTTAAAATTAAAAATAACCTAAAAAGAGTTTTATGACACATCCTATATTTAATAATGATAATGTTAGTTATAAATATATAAATTTTCTTTGAAGTCGTCTTGTTCATATGGTACACTCAAAATATCATTTTGATTAGTAAGTCTTCATAAAGTTCACCTAGTTGTTGAAAAATGGATTAGGAAAATATTCATATGATTTATTTTAATATTTTTTAAGTTCAAATAGAGATTGTTTTGTTTTCCACTACATCATAAGGAACAATATAAAAATTTTATTTTTGTTCTGAGACATATTATGGTTCATTTGAAAGATTATATGGTTTTTTGGAATTTTTTTTGTTGAAATTAGAAGAAATTTTGAAAAAAGGAAAGGGATAATTTGGTAAGGTTCAACTATGAAATTCAAATCATTCATATTTTTACTTTGTATTGCCTATATAGACTTCATAAGGATCCATTCAAAAGAAACTTTTATACAAACATAGTAATTCAAGCCGTTTAAAATGTAATTATTAGAAATGGATACCATGTCATAGGGATTACTATAAATAAATTAAAAATTATCAAACTGATATTTCATGGATTAAAACATAACAAATGGAGTTTTTCATAGGTTTATGGTTTTCAACATGTAAAAAAAGTTTTATAATAGAGGATAAATGATGGAATAATATAATTGTGTGGTCACAAGGTGATATGTGTTGTTTATCTATGATGAGTTGGATTAAATTTTTAAAAAGGAAGATGAATCCTGAAAGGAAGTATTAAATATTGAAAGCACTATAAAGGAAGTTATCTCTCTATTTTTTTAATTTTAATTTTGATATTTTATATGGGAAAAATAAGGAAGTTATAGAAGATAATATTTACAGTATTATCAAAATATTACAGGTGTTCAATTGTCATGATATACCGGAATCAAATATCGATAATATTAGATTATATAATATAGATGAAAATAAAGTAACATGAATATATATTCCAATGAGAATGTAGAATTGTAATAATATATGGAACATGGAAAAATATATGGAATTCTAATCAAGAAGAAAACTCTTGTGTTGTTAAAACCATTCTCCTATTATTGTAACTATAAATAAGAAGATAAATAGTTAAGTGATAATATTTTAATGTGATAATGAGGATAGACCATATTAATGAAAGGGAATAAAATTCCCCTAATATAATTCCTATTTTCATTGTATAGTATTGAAAATATGTGTATTTCACTAGTGATTCCATATGTTCAGGAATGTTTTTATGTTGAATATATTACATAAATTACTTTTTGTGATTTTAAAATATATTATTTGTTTTTTGGAATAATAATAACAATTTTCATAAAATAATATAATTATATATTTAACTAAATTTTTGGTTATATTTATAATTATTCCCTCATTTTATTGTTTCAATTGTTTTCAATTTATTTTATATGATTTATTATTAATTTTTTTATTAGGAATATGATTATATGAAATTATAAAATTTTTAGATACAGTTATAAAATTCCCTTTTATGTATTGTTATATATTTTTTCCCCTTTCATTCATAGACATAATAATTATTTTTAATCACTTTGTATAAGTAATGTTAAACATGCATGATGTTATCTGATTTATTCTTATTCTACATAAGGGTGGAACAGAAAATACATAATGGTATCATATCTTTCATAAGTGCATGTATTAATTATTTATATTTACATAAAATATATTCCAAAAGTCCAAAATGATGAAATGTAAATTAATCTACCTTGATTATCATTCCCCTGTCATGAATGGTTACCATTTTTGTACATAATTAACAATTATTCTCCTTGTTTTACACAAGTGACTTGTTTTAATGTTTTTAAAGTATTTATGATTGAGAATCATAGATTTAATCTACATTATAAATTGTAGTAATATTTAATAAATATAAAATATATATGAATTGTAATCAAGGAAATAAAAATAAACAAAAATGAATATAAATTAAATTCGTTATCTAAATGAGATGCATGGAGATATACATGACAATGAATATTTGGTAATTTTTTTTAAAAAAAAATGGTCTCCCTCTTTCATGGTTTTCATTATTTTTATCCCATCTAGAAATCATAAACCTAGTCATTTATGTCTTCAAAATATTTTATAAACTATCCTACGCACATTCTTTAATACATTCAAACTAAATGATACTCTCACTCCCTCTGTAACTCACTTATTTTCTTTGGTGCAACATGTTCTAGATGTTTTTTATTGACATGGATCTATTAATCCTTTCGTATTATCAATAAAATATGAATTTTTAATGATATATATTTATAAATTCAAGATAATATATATATATTATTTAAAAATTTAGTACTCCCTCTTTAAAATAATTCTTTGTTTCTCACCGACCATGATGACATGAACATGGTTCATTAAGTATTGAAATTGTTTTGAAATTAGGGTGAGCCTCTCCCTTATGTTTTATATGAAAATAAATAACATTTTCCTATATCAATAGTTTTTAGTGATATATTATGTTTCTTATGTTCATTCATGAAGGGGATATTTTACATCACTTTCATTATTAGGTGCAAGGTTGATTGAAACCTGACGTATTTTCTTTTTTCAAATGGTGTGTAATTATGCTTAAAAATATAATAATATAGTAATGCTATGAATGAAATTGATCAAGTAATAATTTGAATGTTAAACTAGAATACGGGAAACATAAAATCACATAACATAGAATATAATTAATGTATAATTATTTCTTCTAATTAAATAGTTCAAGTAGACGATTGATCCTATGTTATTGTCAGATTTAATTTTCGGAATTAAATTGATTTGAAATATGTTAAATCAATTCATTAAATTATCAAAGGGTGATTCAAAATAATTCCATTTTTTCATATTTTATATTAATTTTTTATGATAAGAATATATTATATAATATTTTAATGATTATAATTGAAATAAAAATTATCCCTTGTAATAGTAAATTATTATTCCAGGCTATACAGATTACCTAAAAATGTTGTGATATGTGTGTTCTCAGGTTCTCTATGATTTATTAATTGTATTATTATTTTTATTTGGTAGTGTGGCTTATGTTTGGGTGTTTCTATATTTTTATTGTTTATCCTTGTAAAATATCTGAAATGGAAAAAAATATTATTACTGAATTGTAAAAAAAATATCAGAAGTGTAATGATAAATATAATTACTTTTACTGATTAAAATTATTGAAATATATGAGTAATTATTAATGATTACATTTATATCTATTTATGTATATTTAATATATGTTTCATTACCTAAATATTGTATATATAATGTTCTAGTTAGTTAATTTTGTAATTAAAAACACTGTTATCTAAATATAAAATATTTGGAGATGAATGATCCCATCATTAATATAGGAAGCTTGGTGCCTCTATTTGATATCCTAAATAATTATTTTTATGGGTAGATACAATAGATTTAATGAGAATATTTTCTCAATTATTTTAGATTAAATTTCTACTTTGATGTGATAATTTTAAATTTGAAATGGTTATGAATGAATGGAGAGCAATTCTATTGAGGTGCGAGAGGGGTAGGATGAAGTATTAAGAATCCTTGAACACCTGGTATATGATATCGAATTTACTGATTAACCTAGGGGATATATCTGCTCATTAGAAAAACCCCTACAACCCTTAATTTGGGGAGAATCTTAGGAAAATGTGGTATCCTTACTCAAACTCCGAGGTACTATGTTGATGATCGGTGCAAGACTTTTATCTAATCCAGGCCACCCTCATATTCTCAAAGATCACTAAAACAGTCTCTATTATCCCATGCAACATCTACTCCCAGAAGATATATCTCACCAATCTATTTCTAGTACAAAGGTGAACTATAGGGTATCCCATAAATTGCCTAAAATGGTTCCATGAAAATTTATGAGTGATAGATATTGTTGTACGAAAACAAATTTGAGTGATGTTTATCCTCCTAGATCTAGATAAATTAAAAAATGCAATCCCTTATCATATCCTCCCACAATTGGATAGTTTTCATAGATTTCACATCAGTCTTTGGGTAAAATGTTATAATCATGTTCTTCTAGGTCATCAATACCTCATGTTTGCCTCTCTACAATCACGATGTAAACCAGGTTTCATGATAAGTGACAATCTTCATGGGAACCCCATGAAGGGGATTGATCTTTCATATGTATAAATGCCCCAAAAATAATGTTGAACTCTTCTCACTAATATCATGGATGTGTGTCGACTTCAATTTTCAATCAACATTCTCATATATGGTTTCATGTATAAGGCCCTGTCCATAAACCTTACTTAATATTTATTTAAATGAATAATTCACATTAAGGATCTTTTCATGGTTTAGAGTTTTAGAGAATTAAGACATAACTATTACATCTCAAAAGATTAAAAAGTAGACACTTCTACTAATTTTCCATAAAATAAAAACTCTTAAAAAGAAACATGTTTAGTTCCATGTATTAGATATCATGACTTTCCCTTGATCCCATCCTTGACCATATTCCACATTAAGTCCTATGAAAAACATTTCAAAAAAACTTGGGTGAGAATAAAAAGCTCAGTAAGGGATACACAAAGAATAAAAACTATTAGTTTTTCAAAACAACAAGAAAACCATGTATACTTTATCAAAGTAATGTCTTTCACCTTTATGAAGTAGTAAAAACTCTTCACTAAATAAAAGATCATTACTTACCATTTTGTAACAAAAATATTACCATAAAACCCATATAAAGAACACATAACATATAAAGGAAACTTTGGACATAAACATAATTAAATGGAATAACCATACGGTCCACTTCCACTAATATCACTTAATGGAATAGCCATACGGCTGACTTTCATACCCAATGAATTGGAGGTTATAACATAACCACCCGTCCTGGTATTCACGGCACCACCCATCATATGGTTTATCATGTAACCACCCGTCAAATGTCTAAGTACCATTATAAAATCATAAGGCATAAAAACAAAATAATGGAAAGAAAACATTTCCACATTTCAAACACAATATATCACATAAATATATTGGCATAAATAATCCATTATAAAAACCATTTTCAATACCAAAATACATAAAAGAGTATATGGTATTTATTTCATTTAAAAAAACATCACGGCTTGTTGAGGAAGCCAAAGTCCAAATAATACTCGCGGTGGCCGAAATGGTCGTTTTCACCACATATGTTAAAAGAAACATTCCTTTTTGTCATTTTGTAAAATTCTTCATAGAAAAAGATTCCCTTTGTATAAAATTAAAAGTCAAAGGGGTTTATACACCATATAAAACAAAGCCTTGTATTTGAACAAAATATGCCTCAATGAAAGGAGATTGAGACGAAGTCCCTTACCTCGTGTCTGACGTGACTCGATAGCTCTTTAATCTCCTGAATAATAAACTAATGTTAATTTATACTCTCTTAAGAACCTTTTTCAAGCTTATTATTCCTTTTTTGTCACTTATTTTGATGTTATAAACATTATGTAATTATTTAAGTTAAAAATATTTGTTTTGTCGATATTTAGTTATTAAGTCGAAAGTGGACTTCTTACAATTACATGTTGTTCATGTGGTAAAAGGTTAATTATATCCAGAATGATATTCATGATTTGGATATCATATATATCATATATATCCAGAATATACATGTATTTACAATAGTATATAACATTTAGTGGTAAGAAATGAAATGCACCGTTCACGGAGACGGTAAGCCGTACGTACGCATGAACGCTACTTTCATTTCTATTTCATATTTCATGGAGTGAAATCATAATGATATAAAGGTATATTATAATTCCAGTATAATATCATATATAATATCATTAACTCTTTCCTTTATACATCCCACATATGACATTAATGAATAAAATCACTTTGAGGGGGCGGTAGTCCGCACTTCCTAAAATGAAATTATCGCGTTTACCCGTAATGGAAACCATAAAGGTATGCCATAAATGAAAAATACAGAAGAATAATTATAACATAAACATAATATAAACTACATATAAATAGAGTGACATCTTAATGGCCACCATGAAAGGTGTTAAAAGAATATTGAACAATCATCGTTTCGTGAGGCAGAAAATCGCCAACCACAGAAACAGTATGTTCTTTAACAATTAGACAATGGTGTGTGTAGTTGTAACTTTAATCCTTCTCATAACAACATCCTAGTATATTGAAGATACTGTTTTTGTTACAAAAGAAATGAATAAAAGTAGTTTTGGGTGTTGGAGAAGAAAAATAAAACATAAGAACACAAGAGAAGACACTACCTTTAAAACAGGTAACTCTTTTTGATTTGAGCTCAAAGGCTTTCTTGGGAAGACTTATGCCCACAGTTAGGCTTCTAAGAGTAATAGAGGTATGTGGAGAGACAAAATTATCATGATTTGGCCGAGCCAAAGGCTTGAGAGGTGTGGGTAAGGTGGTAGAGGTTGAGGCCTTTTATAAGAGGAGAGGAGGGGCACTCTTGGAAAGTTATAAAAGGTTACATTATTTTCAAATGAGTTTCGGATTTTAAAGGTCCCAAATTGATGTATTTAGAGGATAAGGTGATAATAGTTCGAAATCTACCCATCCAATAGGTCTTTGACATGTGTAGGTCTTATATGTTACATTATATTTTCATTTTATTTAAATTGTTAAATAATGAGGTAATCGCTGAATCATCATGATGTCATAAATAATTTAATTTATTTAATGTCTAAAAATTATAAAAAACTTTCATGATGTAGTAAACCGTTTTATCTTTCTAATGAATGATTATAGTAAAAAATATTACTTGTATAACCCTTTTTAAAAATTTTTTTAGTAAAACATCTCATGTTTGTGACATTTTTATTTTAACTTTAAATAAAAAGTTATTAATGTCATTTTCCTACCAAAGTGGCTCCATGGGGTCCCCAAGTTGACCCATGGATTGTCTTGGTCGGCCATGACACATCCAATAAGGGTAGGACATGTGTCAAGGTCATTTAATATTATTAAATCATTATTTTTACCTTAAACTACACTAATTACCTCTAATCGCGATTAAAAAAATTAAAAGTTACTATTCACCAAAAAATTATTTTAATCCCATTGAACAACATTTTACTTCCTAATTACAACCTTGTATGTCATATTTTTGAAATTCAAAACACAGAGGTGGTAAAATTTCATTTAAACGAAAAATTGGTTTTTTTAAGTACCACTTAGTGGTTTCACTATTCATCAAAAATTGATGTTTTTCAGAAAAGTACCAAAACTTCACCCTAAGCTATATTTGATATTACAAAATAAAAAATGATGTCTATTTTACAAAATTAAAAACATATAAGTTACATTAATTAATTTAATAATTAATTCCCGCTGTCAGAACAAATAGCGTGTTTTTATGAAACAAAATGTATCAAAAGATTGACACTAGTTTAAGTCCAATTTCAAAGTGAAATTAATTCCAATGACCACAATTGGATTAAATGGTAAAAATTTATTCTGATTTAACTTTATAATCAATTCAAAATATAATCTAATCATATAAATAAATTAGATTAAAAAGAGGTTTTGAGTTAAAATACAACATTTTTCACTATTCATTAAAAATTGAAATTTATCGGAAAAATACCAAAAATTTACACAAAGTAAATTTTGATGTCCCGATTCTAAAGAAGAGTTTTATTTGGTCCAATATAATGTATAAGAGTGACCAAAACTATATTTAAAGAGGGTTCGCCATCAAAAGGTGATAGTTCGACCTTTTAGTGAATATTATAGTATCTATGCCTAAAATTGAATTCTTTTTCTTATTTTAAGCCATTATATTTTATTAGATAAATGTAAAAACATTTAAAAACATATATAATCATATTCTAGTTATTTCTATTCATTCTCCCCAATACAACAGCTACGTGTTGACTACAATTTAAAATAATATTATTATATTACTACTGTACAACTTAAGATTTCAAAGAAACTCTTTGTTGCGTATCGGGTACGCTATCCAACATAGCAACCCCTTTTAAAGTAAAATTAATATTTAATTCATAAAAATTAATATGTATGAAAATGTATTATTCTTTATTTACCAGGGATGTTACATCCTTCCCCCCTTTTGGGAACTGCGTCCTCGCAATTTTATTTACTTATCAAAATAAGTGGGGGTATTTATCCCTCATAGAATTTTTAGATTCTCACATTGCCTCTTCAACCATATGGTTTATCAACAAAACCTTTACCTAGTGAATTAACTTATTTTGCAACACTTGCTCTCTTCAGTCAAGAATCTGGACTGGTTGTTCTTCATAAGAGAGATTCTTTTCCAACTGAACTACCTCTGGGCTCAAAACATGAGATGGATCTGGCATATACTTTCTCAACATCGACACATGAAAAACAGTGTGTACCTGATATGAACTCGGAGGTAAAGCCACCCGGTAAGCAACTGATCCAACTTTCTCCAGAATTTTATATGGTCCGATGAACCTTGGACTCCGTTTTTCTTTCTTAACAAATCGCATCACACTTTTCCATGGTGAAACTTTGAAAAAAACATGATCACCTACCTCGAAAGATAGATCCTTCCTCCAGTTATCTGCATAACTTTTCTGTCTTCTCTGATCTGTTTCCAAGTGTTTTTGAATCAACTAAACTTTTTCTGCCATCTCTTCTACCAATTCTGGTCCCATCAGCTTCCTTTCACCCACTTCATCCCAAAAAGTTGGAGTTCGACACCGCTTCCCATATAATGCCTCAAACGGAGCCATCTGTATACTGGAATGGAAACTGTTATTATAAGAAAACTCAACCAAAGAAAGATTTGTGTCCCAACTTCCCTGATAATCCATCGAAAAAGCACATAGCATATCCTCCAAAGTCTGAATTGTTCGTTCTGACTTCCCATCTGATTGAGGATGAAAATATGTACTAAAATTTAATTCAGTACCCAACGACTTCTGAATGCCTTTCCAAAAGTTAGAAGTAAACTTGGGATTACAATCAAGTACAATGGATAGGGGAACTCCATGCAACCTGGATATCTCTTTAAGATACAATCGAGAAAGTTGATCTAGAGAGAAATCATCTCTAATAGAAAGGAAATGAGCAGATTTATTCAAGCGATCAACAATAACCCAGATTGCATTATTACCTCGAGGTGTCTTCGGCAATCCCAAAACGAAGTCCATGGATATATTTTCCCATTTCCACTCTGGCACTGGTAAAGGATGAAGCAACCCTTTCGTTAACTACTGAATTGCTTTAACCTGTTGAAAAGTCAAACACTTCACAGTAAAATCATCAATATCTATTTTCATTCCATCCCACCAGTAATACTCCCACAGATCTCCGTACATATTAGTACTGCCATTATGAACTGAAAACGGAGAACTATGAGCTTCACATAATAACTCTCTCTTCAACTGTGAATCACAAGGCACACACAATCTCTTCCCAAATCTAAAAACACAATCATTATCAATGTTGAATTCAGGCAACATACCCTTCTGAACAAGCTCTACATTTTTCTGTAACTCACTCTTCTTGCTTCTGTGCTTTCTTGATTCTGTTTGATAGAGAATATTTCACTGATACCTGAAACAAAACAGAATGATGTCCTGTACCAACAACTTTTATGCCAAAGTTCATCAAATCCTTAACCAAAGGATCATGTTACAAACACAACATTGTTAATAAAGAATTACTTTTTCGACTCAAAGCATCAGCCACTTTATTTTATTTTCCCGGATGGTAATGAATTGTACAATCATAATCCTTGATTAATTCTAACCATATCCTCTGTCTCATGTTCAATTCTTTTTGAGTGAATATATACTTCAAACTTTTTTTATCGGTATATATATCACACTTTACTCCATAAAAATGATGCCTCCAAATTTTTAAAGCGAAAACAACAGTAGCTAATTCCAAATCATGTGTAGGGTAATTTACCTCATGAGTTTTCAACTGACGTGAAGCATATGCAATTACCTGATCATTCTGCATAAGGACACAACCAAGTCCTTTCAATGAAGCATCACTGTAGATAACAAACTCACCATTCCTGGAAGGTAGTTCCAAAACTGGAGCATTCACCAATCTTCTTTTCAATTCCTGAAAACAATCATCACATTCTTTTATCCAGATAAACTTAACACCCTTCCGAGTAAGCTTAGTCATTGGACTAGATAACCGTGAAAAAATTTCAACAAACCTTCGGTAGTAAACTGCTAAATCAAGAAAACTATGGATCTCGGTTACATTTTTGGGTCTCGACCTTTCTTCAACAACTTTTGTTTTTGCAATATCCACAGTTATTCCATCTTTAAAACAGTATGACCAAGGAAAGAAATTGTTTGCAACTAAAACTCACACTTGGTGAATTTCCCATACAATTTCTTTTCTATTAAGTTTTGCAAAATAACCCTTAAATGTCTTTCATGCTCCTATTTACTTTTAGAAAACACCAAAATATCATCAATGAACATAAACACCATTTATCACCAGATTCAACAGATCCATCACTGCAGTAAACTACTAAATTCGGATTCTGACCATCTTTGGTTGCTGATTCGTAAGGTCATTCTCCTCTGTATGCCTTCCCAGAAAAGTTGCATTGTTTCCTTTATGAAAAATCATTCTTAACAAAGACGTATCTTAGAATAAGAAACATGGTAATATCAAAATGATATATGATTTCAGTATTAACATAAATTAATTTAGGGACATTAATTTTACAATACCCTAAATCCTAAAGTTATCTAAACCGACCTTTGATACAAACTATAAGGCCCCAACCTTAAGCCTTTGTAAATATTGAATTAAATAAATAATTCACATTGAGGATCTTTTCATGGTTTTGAGTTTTAAAGAATTAGGACATAATTATTACATCTCAAAAGATTACAAAGTAGACACTTCTACTAAGTTTCCATAAAATAAAAACTCTAAAAAAGAAACATGTCTAGTTCCATGTTTTAGATAGCATGAATTTCCCTTGATCCCATACATGACCCTATTCCACATTAATTCCTATGAAAAACATTTCAAAAAAACATGGGGTGAGCATAAAAAGATCAGTACTGGATACACAAAGAATGAAAACTGTTAGTCTTTCAAAACAACAAGCAAACCATGTATACTTTCTCAAAGTAATACCTTTCACCTTTATGAAGTAGTAAAAATCGTTCACTGAATAAAGGATCATTACTTACCCTTTTGTAACCAAAATATTACCATAAAACCCATATAAGGAACACATAACATATAAAGGTAACTTGGGACATAAACATAGTTAAATGGAATAACCATACAGTCGACTTCCACACATATCACTTAATGGAATAGCCATACGGCTGACTTCCATAACCAATGGATTGGAGGTTATAACGTAAGAAACCATCCTGGTATTCACGACACCACCCCTCATATGGTTTATCACGTAACCACCCGTCAAATGTCCAAGTACCATTATAAAATCATAAGACATAAAACAAAAATAATGGAAAGAAAACATTTCCACATTTCAAACAAAATATATCACTTAAATATATTGACATAACTAATCCATTATAAAATCCATTTTCAATACCAAAATACATAAAAGTGTATATGGTATTTATTTCATTTAAAAAAACAGCATGGCTTGTTGAGGAAGCCAAAGACCAAATAATAGTCATGGCGGCGGAAAAGGTCGTTGTCACCGCGTACGTTAAAAGAGACATTCCTTTTTGTCAGTGTGTAAAACGCTTCATATAAAAATATTCCTTTTGTATAAAATTAAAAGTCAAAGGGGTTTATACACCGTATCAAAAATCCTTGTATTAGAAAAAATATGCCTCAATGAAAGGAGATTGAGACGAAGTCCCTTACCTCATGTCAGATGTGACTCGATTGCTCTTTAATCTCCTGAATAATAAAATAAAGATAATTTCTACTTGCTTAAGAACCTTTTTCAGGCTTATTATTCCTTTTATGTCACTTATTTCCATGTTATAAACATTATGTAATCATTTAAGTTAAAAATTTTGTTTTGTCGATATTTGGTTCTTAAGTCGAAAGTGGACTTCTTACAATTACATGTTGTTCATGTGGTCAAAGGTTCATTATATCTAGAATGATATTCCTGATTTGTATATCATATATATCATATATATCCAGTATATACATGTATTTATGATAGTATATAACATTTAGTGGTAAGAAATGAAATGCACCGTTCTTGGAGACGGTAAGCCGTACGTACGCATGAACGCTACTTTCATTTCTATTTCATATTTAATGGAGTGAAATCATAATGATATAAAGGTATATTATAATTCCAGTATAATATCATATATAATATCAATAACTCTGTCCTTTATACATCCCATATATGGCATTAATGAATCAAATCACTTTGAGGGGGCGGTAGTCCGCACTTCCTAAAATGAAATTATCACGTTTACCCATAATGGAAACCATAAAGGTATGCCATAAATGAAAAATACATAAGAATAAGGAAAACATAAACATAATATAAATCATATATAAATAGAGTTACATCTTAATGGCCACCTTGAAAGGTGTTAAAAGTAGATTGAACAATCATCATTTCATGAGGCAGAAAATTGCCAACCACAGAAACAGTATGTTCTTTAACTATTAAATGAAGGTGTGTGTAGGTGTATCTATAATCCTTCTCATAACAACATCCTAGTATATTTAAGATATTGGTTTTGTTACAAAAGAAAGGAATAAAATGAGTTTAGGGGGTTGGAGAAGCAAAATAGAACATAAGAACACAAGAGAAGACACTACCTTTAAAACGGGTAACTCTTTTTGATTTGAGCTCAAAGGATTCCTTGGGAGGATTTCTGCCCAAAGTGAGGTTTCTAGGAGTAAGATAGGGCTTTAGAGAGACAAAATGGGCAGGGGTTGGCAGAGCCAAAGGCTTGAGAGGTGTGGGTAAGGTGGTAGAGGTGGGGTCCTTTTATAAGAGGAGAGGAAGGGCACTCTTGGAAAGTTATAAAAGGTTACTTTATTTTCAAATGAGTTTCAGATTTTAAAGGTCCCAAATTAATTTATTTCGAGGATAAGGTGATAAGAGTTCTAAATCCACCCATCCAATAGGTTTTTGACATGTGTAGGGCTTAGATTTTATATTATCCATTCATTTTATTTAAATCGTTAAATAATGAGGCAATCATTGAATCATCATGATGTCATAAGTAATTTAATTTATATAATGTCTAAAAATTATAAAAAAAAATTCATTATGTAGGAAATATTTTTATATTTCTAAATAATATTTATAGTCAAACATATGACTTGTATAACTTCATTTAAAAATTGTTTTAGTAAAACAACTCATGTTTGTGAAATTTTTAATTTAACTTTAAATAAAAAGTTATTAATTTCATTTATGACACATCCAATTAGGGTAGGACATGTTTCAAGGTCATTTCATATTATTAAAAAATTATTTTTACCTTAAACTATCCTAATTACCTCTAATGGCGATTAAAAACTTAAAAGTTACTATTCACCAAAAAAAATTAATCCCATTGAACCACATTTTACTTCCTAATGACAACCATGTATGTCGGATTTTTGAAATTCAAAACACAGAGGTGGTAAAATTTCATTTAAACAAAAAATCACTTTTTTTAAGTACCACATAGTGGTTTCACTATTCATCAAAAATTGAGGTTTTTAAGAAAAATACCAAAACTTCACCCAAAGCTATATTTGATATTCTGAAATCAAAAATGATGTCTATTTTACAAAATTAAAAACATATAAGTTACATTAATTAATTTAATAATTAATTCCCACTTTCAGAACAAATAGCGTGTTTTTATGAAACAAAATGTATAAAAAGATTAACACTAGTTTAAGTCCAATTTCAAAGTGAAATTAATTCCAATGACCACAATTGGATTAAATAGTAAAAATTTATTCTAATTGAACTTTAAAACCAATTAAAAATATAATCTAATCATATAAATAAATTAGATTCAAAAGAAGTTTTGAGTTAAAATACAACATTTTTCACTATTCATTAAAAATTGAACTTTATTGGAGAAATACCAAAAATTTACACAAAGTAAATTTTGAGGTCCCTATTCTAAAGAATAGTTTTATTTGGTCCAATAGAATGTATAAGAGTGACCAAAACTATATTTAAAGAGGGTTCACCATCAAAAGGTGATAGTTCGACCTTTTAGTGAATATTAGAGTATCTATGCCTAAAATTGAATTCTTTTTCTTATTTTAAGCCTTTATCTTTTATTGGATAAATGTAAAAACATTTAAAAAACATATGTAATCATATTCTAGTTATTTCTATTCATTCCCGCCAATACAAAGACTACGTGTTAACTAGAATTTAAATTAATATTATTATATTACTATTGTGCAACGTAAGATTTCAAAGAAACTCTTTGTTGCGTATTGGGTACGCTATCGAACATAGAAACCACTTTTAAAGTAAAATTAATATTTAATTTGTAAATATTAATAAGTATGAAAATGTATTATTCTTTATTTACTTGGGATGTTACATCATGGAACTTCAATGTGTGAAAAATCCCTATGAAAAAATCTTTGGATATGTTATCCAACATCAAATCTGAGATCACATGGTGCTACAAAATTACTATCAGGGAATGGTGCTCAACCTTCACTAGTGAGCGTGTCAGGCACCGTGAGACAGCTCTGCTATGTTTTGTATCATGTTTGACCACAAAATCTATAATTTAATGATACTATAAATCATCCCAAAACCTAAAAGAATAACTAAGGGATAAGTGGGGAACCCTCACATCACCTCCTCCATCATCATGACTAGAACCAATGTTTTCCCCAAGAAGAGGATGATATGATTCCATCCTTCAATGTACCCATATAGTGGGAATGGTGTGGATATTTTGTCATGAAAATACACACAATTGAGGTTTTCTAGTTGTGACTCTCCCACACGCCTGCGATTCCAAGGATTCATCACCATTGACTAAAAATATATATTTCATCTTGAACAACCAAGGATAGAAATATGGAATCAAACTAAATCAAATCCTCATACACTATGAGAGAATGGCTCATCCTACAGATGGAATATTATATAAATTTTCCCATCCTGGGAGTATAGACCATATCAATTGAATAATTATATAGGAACTCAAAGTAACATAACTATATCAGGTTTAGGTATCAATACATGAAGACTTAACTAACACTCTAGTGGTCTGAGAAAAACACAAAGTGTTCCCCTAGAAGGTATTGCCACTACATCCTTAGGGAGAAGACTACTGGTCCCATTTCATTGTTGTGAGTCACATGGTTATTATTGTGGGGTCTCAAATTACTTGACCCATGTGTGGTAACATCATATTGATGCATCAATATAATTCCAAACCTAGATCCTCATGCATTACAATAGACTATAAACTCAACACATTCCACAAGTAGTCACAATATTCGAGTACAAGTAATATTGTTCCTCAACTCCTAGATGGACATCTGGAACTACTCAGAGAAGGTAAACGTCTGTTGTTTCTACCTTAGGATTTTGAAATATGATTTGGTTCATGGGAATTATTCCACATTACTTTTATAGTTCTCTACCAAGCCAAGAAAGACCATATACTATGACATTCTCTTGGGGGATCCTAAGAATGAAAATGATCGATATTTTCATGTTCCATAACTAAAATATGAGAAAAATTTCATTCAAAAAAATTAAACATCAATATTCTATAACAATAACATCAAGAGGCTTCCATAATGCTAGTTCTCTAAAAGAAAATACTACAAAATCATTGACTTGTTAGCAAGATCTTCCTTTGATAGAGAATAGATGAGTTTGTTATCGATGAAGGAAACAAAAAAAGGTCCACGTATGGATGGATGAACTGGTTAGAAAATCAATAAATATGAAAAAAAATTCATAACATAAATGGTAATCACTATGAACTTATACTATCTATTACCACATCAGAATTCCAACATTATAATATCAGCCTTGTGATCCCTTAACTAGTGGTAGATGGAACTGAGAGCGATCATAGAGATCGATCTAGAAACGAACAACATGAAAAATATGTAACCAAAACACAATATGGGGTACTTTTTCATTATCATAAAATTGAATAGGCAATGATAATCCATGTAAATCCATAAGATATTTTTGTCCTTTTTCACAAACAACACCAAAGATTCCATGGTGTCAAACTGGTTATGAGGAATCATTTCTCTCGATGTTCATTGAACTAAAACTATTTCTAATTAAAATTGGTAGGTGACATATAATACACCCTAGAAGATATAAGATTTTTCTTGGGATGTAAATCGATGTAAAACTCCATCTAATGCCCTGAAGGAACTCACAGAACATCTTTAGGGAATACATCCATATAATCCTCCAGGACTAATGGAACCAAGATGCATACATAGCCTTCTATACCCATTGATATACAATTTTTCTAATGGTTGATGGTTTTTAACCTCTTTCTCACAAAACTCACCTTCCCTTCCATGAGATATCCCTCACAAGACAATGTGAATCTCATCCCATCAGAACAAAGGGAGATGATTTACATAAGGTGAATTTGATTGATTATTAGACCATGGATAATGAATCTGAACCCAATATGACATAATATGGTTTCATAATGATAATTATAAGGTCCCATATGAATATATCTCCTCTATGATTACTCACACTACTGGTAGGTAAAAGTTACATAAAAACTATTTGATGCTAGAACCTCAAGATGAAGCTGATGTGTAGTTCCTCATCTAGGATCTACCGAACTCACCACAAGAGTATATAAGTTAATGAATGACTAGAAAAAATGTATAATAATACATATTATATTTTTGAAAGAACATAAATCCAACCTCTTTTCATCACATGCACTAGGAGATTATAATCCTCCAATGCCTCTAGTTTTCCATGACCCTAAAAGCCATCTCCTTGAGTCAGACATGGGCCACCAGGTTCTGGTGGTGTATGGATCTCATATAGGAATACACCACTCATATCTCTTCCTACTCATTTAATAGATCCACATTTATAGGGACAAAACACTCTGTACAATGGAGATATATGACCCTAATAATGCCTATACCACGTGGGTCCATTAGCTATCTTCCATTATTTCTCAGCATGTCTGGTCAGACAATAATGTGCTATATGACCTCTACCATAAGAATTAATGAACCTTGTTTATCTAGGCAGGCCTGGATCATTATGATTCCTATGACCACATGTATCAATCTAATCACTGTATTGTCTAATGTGTTGAGATCATAGTGCATGGAATCTGTTTAATATTGTAGATGACTCACCACCATGGGGAACACTTTCACTTATTTTTTATGGTTCCCCTTTGACAGAAATTTCACTATCACAACCATCTTCTCAAGCACCCTAGAATATGTGGGAATGAAAAATGGTATAACGATGTCTCAAATTTCATTACAATGTCCATACCCAAACATCATATGTATCCATCTCAGATCGTATCAAAAGAGTAAAATGAATGGTCTTTTATCCATGTTGTGTACTTTGACACTATCATACCTCCCATTTGTAGATAAAATATTCCTTGAATCTAGAAGTATCATATGTATTAGGGGTTATACTCAACATGGAATATCTTTTAGATGTTTTCAAGGCGACATTCATGTCATCGTGTATCAGCATAACAAGGCTCTACCAATTCTCATCTACTATGTGGAACAGGATAGCTACCATTTTTGCCTCCTCAAACTACAGTTTCCAAAAAACCTAAATATATGGAATACTGACTCTAGTCAATCCTCTACTACCTGAGGATAAATTTTTCCACAAAAACTCAGGGGCCCCTAGTGCAGGAACTCATGGTGTTCTCTAAGCCAGCAAACATCCTCAACATGCCCTATTAGAAAATCCTTCTCCTTAATAGTTGTACGTGATTCTACCTACCCACATAGTGGGTGTGGGTCGAAGGTTGTTCCATGAACCAAGAAATTATATCTTATAGTATTTTCATCACTAACAAGATATTGTATCATGTCTAGCTGTCATCAAAGAGGCATCCTAAAATTTATCAAGTAGTACCATTTTTAGATGGGCTTAAATATATATACCAATAATGGGGAGCTGACCTAATAAGTATAGTAAGTGAATCAATCTAATATATTGGATGTACCATTAATGTATTAGTATGTTGATTAAATAAGAAGATAATCTAGACCTTGGTGAATGGATACGTCGACTGCCACACAATCACGGGACCCCAGGCTGGAGAGCTTCTATCAAGACACTTACACACCATTTATTGAATCCCAACAAATTACATTTAATGTGTTATGATAGATCAATGTCCCATGAAATTTTCATTATTAGATAAAAATCTATCATGACCCAAACAAGATGGGGATTGAGCAACAACATCTCCATGGCCACATCCATGGGACATGAAGTGGTCTCAAACATTGAAGGAACAACTATATCTAGTAGTCACATTCCAAAAAAACTATATTCCCACACACAACTAAATCAACCGAAAATGTGAATAAGGAATGAAGAAGATGATAAAACATTTTTATAAAGTAAACCATGCATTCCTGATCCAATTGACAGTAAAAAAGTATGGTTGTGTAAAGAAAAATGTAAAATAAAAAATTATAGTTCAAAACATAAATATATCACAACATGAATGAAATGTAAATGAAAATAGTTGAATGTGATTCCAGCTTATGAACCCAGGATATGACCATCATATGTTGTCCGATCACCATGTATCCCTAAGAATTTACGAATTTATAGTTGACATGTTCAACATATTCTTATGACTTGACGCGTGTGGGAAAATCAAATACAATGGTGAGTGTATACATTCCCTATAGGATTTTTACAAATATGATGGGAGAACAATACAAGATACAGAGGAAAGAATTATAGTACATACAAAATGGTATAGTGAAAGAGTATAGATCAACCCAAACAAGTGCCAATGTAATGATATTAAAGCATAGGGGTAAAAACACCAAAAGTAAATCGATTACACATTGAGCCTTTTATACCTATAGAATGATAGTTGAATCATCCAGTTATGAGATTTATGACATGAAAATAAAGTGGCATACCCTATGCGTCATCACCTATCCTAGAATGAGAGAACCAAATACAAGGTGTAGATATAGAAATATATATATAAACACACACACACATATATATATATTGGACTCCTCTTGTTTAAATGATCCCAAATCATGTTTATCACCTGTAAATCATGGTTAATAATGTTCTATAATGATTCATTTTGGTCATGTGTAATCATCATCCATTTATTATGTATTCCATCTTAAGACAGATGGAAAATACTGGGTAAAGTTTTAGTCACCATTAAGGTGAACTCACAGTGACCATTTCTTTGAAAAAATGTCTCACCGTTTAGTCTAAAAATCAGTACTGGACAAAAAACTGTTCAATGACACCATTAAATTAATATTGATGTACCATGTTATCAGCTGCAGAATTTGAAATATACTATACATTATTTTATCAAGTCACTAGTTCATAATTCTCACAAAGGACCAGACACCAATACCAATGACACTATTTCTCACAAAGGACCTTACACCGTTACTAAAACATCATTCCTTCACCTAACCGATTCAAAATTTTCACAAATTATGAGACACAATTTGGGACGCACTTCTTAGAGGCAAAGGATGAGTTACCAACGACTATAAAAACACTTTTAACCAACCATTCCTATGTCATGGCTAACTATGAAACCTTTCCATACATATAAACATATTCCTTATTTTAATTAAAATAAAAAATATTTTTAATTTTAATATTTGAGTTTTTTAAAGATACTAATATTATTGATGATTTCCATAGACCTGTAATATGATAGTACGAGGTATGAGGTGTGGATATCAGGCTCTCTATCAGAAAAAACACAAACACCTGAGGATTAATATATGATGGTGGACAAGCTGAAGAATAAATGAGAGTGACATAGACCAAAACGCAGAGAAGATCCACGACAATCCATCTTGTTTGTTGTGAGATAATGAAGAACATGTCATGAACAATCCTACAAACATCCTTGAATTATTAGAAACTCAAAGAAGAAGAAGAGATACAAATAAAATCTCATTGGACTAGAATCAAAAACACAGAACACAAAATAAATTGTTTTTTAGTCTTTTTCTAGAAGAGGACCCAGGCTTCAAATCTACTACATTCAAAGAGTATAGATCTGCAATGAACAACACATAGTAAATTTCTAATCCCTTATTATTATATGATTTTATTTTGTGTACCATATTATTATTACATTGAGCAGTGTGAGTATATTTATTAAAAAGACACAATGTATCATTTAGTAAACTATAGGATAGAAAATATCCTCTTGCTAATACTCTCTTACACCATTTTACTCCCATGTATAATTGTGGAAGAGATCACTGTGTGACCGGGTTATATTTTTTCCCACATAAAACTATGGTAGAGTTCTAGATGACTTGAATGGCTTCTATGTTGTTGTAAACCCCAATCTAGGTCATGTATCAATCTTTTTTCTATATATATATTTATATATTTCTTGTGTTATGTGATCACCAAGTAGATATGACTAAGTCTCATATTTAGAATTAACCACTAATTTTTATGCACTATGTTAATGTTATGTTTTAATTCTTGTATTTTTTTATCAAAACTAAAAAACATTACTTTACTTTTATACATTATCATTGATATTGTTTTCCTTAGAACATTTTTTAGTACAGTAAATTAAAAATATAATGTAATCTATTGAATTTATTTATCTAAGAATTAATCTATTTTTGAGTATTCATTAAATCAAGGTAATATTTTAAAAATATGATCCATTGATTAACTCACTTCTATGTTTATAAATCAAGAGAATTCAAATAAAAAAATTTACTGAAATTTTTATTGGAAATCAATTCAACCCTCTCTATTTTATGTCCTGCATCGTCCATCATTTGGTATCAACATATTTTTCTAAACTTCTGTTTTCAAATCATTAAAACTATGATTTTTGTTTTCTTTTAAAGATCTCTGTATTTCTGTTACATTTAAATGACCATTAAAATATATTATTTATTCTTTATTATGTATAATTGATAGGAACGTGATTATTCCAATAGACCCCCAACATTAATGGTATAAATTTTGTCCAATAGAAAATTAAGATGAAAAATATCATTGAAAGTGTGGGGTTTGATATTTATACTCTAATAGATGATAAATATGACATTCCAAACCCTCAATGAACAATATCGAGTGATGCAATAGAAAAATACTTACAATAATAATTTTAAATCTATGATTGAATTTTTTTGGTCTATAGAGGATAAATAATTTAAATGAATTTATACACATAAATATGCCTACGAAATTATGGATACTAAAGTTTTTTCGCATGAAGGAACCACTATTATTAATGAAATGATACATAATACCTATACTATTAAATATGAAAACATTATGATGAATATTGATGAACCCATTTATGATATGTATCTTAATATTAATGATATAGTAAATATAGTCATATATCATGGTAATCTAGTGGATAAAGAAAACAAATCATGCAGATACTTATATGTCTTCATGAAAGGTGGAGAGGAACATCAGTATCAATTAGTGAATCTTGTGATATTTGTAAGTTTCCAGTCAAGGAGATAATAGAAAATATGATGATGTATAAGGAAGTATTAATGGTCAAAAATGAAGAATATTATAAATCAAGGAGAAATTCATTGGATTTCAAAACCACTACATTCAAAAATAATGAAAATGAAAGGGTAAAAACTCATTTTGATTGTATAAGTAATGACGATTCACCATTAGAAAGTGATGAAGATGTTTCGAAGTTATCCAGATGTTTTAAAATGTTTTATATAAAGATGAATCATTTATGGATTCCCATTTACAATGGAATGTATGCCCATAAGGAAACTGAAAAAAATTACTTTCATGAAAAATAAATATTCGAATGAGGTAATTTAGTATGAATGAAATAGTAGAGGACATGCATGGGATGAATATCCTATAATAAAGTATAAGAATAAAAATGAGTAAAAATATTAATGGTACAAGAAAAAATGAATGCCACCTAGAATTCTTCAAATGGTAGCTCGATTGATTCAGATTCCTCACATGAATATAATTAAAATAAATACAACATGTGTTTAATGAAAAACACATATATGGTTTCACAAAAATCTCCTATACATAATTCTTATTATTCTATAGATGAATATGATTATGAAAATATGACTAATGATGAATATTTTTTATACTTCATCATTCTTGAGGATACAAAAAAAATTTTAAATGATAAATACTATGTTTTAAATAAATTACATGCTCCTACCTCTACTTTCAAATACGAGCATTCCTTATAAAAGGGGAGAAATTCCCAATTTAATAAAGAAAATAAGGAACATGACGTTTCAAATGTGAAATTAAAATAGAATATATAGATGTTTACCAAGGGTAAAATTTATCTTACCCAAATTCTTGTTGAACAAGAATCTCCTAGGTATACTTATGGTATATGATACGAACCTGGATAGAGGAACATAGGTAGAAATCATTTTGTAACCAAATCTTGAAAATCTATTTTAATGCCATGAATTGAAATATCTGTTGTATGTTCTTGAAGTGAGAACTTATTTAATTTCTCTATTTATTCTAGACCAAATAGAATTTAATTAGTAAATATATTAAAAACTGTTTGTAGAAAACCCATGAAACAAATGTGGGTTTCTAATGATTTTCTTACATGTATTACTAGACCCATGAAAGTTTATGTACCAAAATCATTTCTTGTTTGTATTTTCATTGTTGGAGAGTGGTATGAGAATCTCCTCTATAAGTATTAGGTACATGTAAAGAGGATGTTCAAGACATATAATAGGGTACTACTCATTTTTTTAAAATCATGTCAATATTGATGGTCGGCATGTCCCCTTTGGTCAGAATGAAAAAAGAAAAATAATTGGCCTTAGCCAAATTGATAACTCTAATTCAGTTCTAATTTCCAAACATTATTTTATTCAACAATTAATATATATTATTCTTAGAATTGATCTATCATGTGATAATGGATTCCATGTTAAATTTAAAGATTATTCTTGTGTTATTTTTAATTCTAAAATTGATTTAGTTTTTAATTATTTTAGTAATGAAAATGTGTATGCTATTAATTTAGATTCCTTAATTTATAAAAATGATTCTTCTAAGAGTATGTATTACCACGAGTCTTGGCTATGGCATTGGAGATTAAGACATTGTAAAATTAACTCACTTATAAATATTACTAGGAAATTACCAGTCAAGGATCTACCCAAACAAGAATTTCCTAATGAAAATGTCAGTAATCCTTATCTGAAAGGTAAAGAATACAAAATATCTTTCAATCCAATGAAAGAAGTCTCAACTTATCATCCTCTTGAGTTGGTTCACATAGATTTTTTTTGACCTTCCTATGTCTGAATTATTAATGGTAATCACATTGATTATGTTCTAGTAGATGACTACTCAAGATATACAAGGCCATTTTTCCCACAAAATTGAAGCTTGCTCGAATTTCAATAAGTATTATAAAATTGGGGATAATATAAGTGGTATTAGTGTTAAATAATTAAGATGTTTTCATGGCCATGAGTTTAAAAACTCTGAGTTCTAATCATTGTTCACAAAAAATGGCTATATTCTTATCTTCCCTACTCTTAGAACACCCCAATAGAATGGAGTTATAGAAATAATAAATAGAACCTTTTACGAAATAACCCGAACTATTCTTACTAAATATGATTTTCCTATCAAGATTTGGGCTATGTCTATCAATAAATCATGTTATATAATTAATAGAGTGTTGATGAGACCAATTCTTTAGAAACCCACCTATGAGTTGTGGAACAATATGATTCAAAAAAAATATTACATTATTGATTTTTTTGCAAATCCTATATTCTTTGTATGGATGATAATCATGGTAAATTTACCTTTATAAGTGATTAAAGAATATTTATAGGCAACTCAATCCATAGAAAATCATATAGAATATTTTATAAAATAACCATGTGTGTGGATGAATCTGTATATTTTAAATTTTGATGAAATAGATCCACATGATCTCAAGACCTCCCTTAAAAATATTTAGGATGATCCATCCAATATTGACATAAATAAGAAATCATATTATCCTTTTGTTAAGAAACTTGTTAAATCATCATTTTTTAATGATTTTCCATATTGAAGAAGCTTAAATAACTTTCCCCTTTTATTTTCATCAATTATAATTCTTCAGACCCTTCCATTAGATACTATATTTGGTGACTTAGACAACCAAACCCAATCTAGTGCTTCTCTTATAAACTATATTGAACATCAGGCCTTTCTATCACAACATGAACATAATAACTTTATTTATGCAATCAATAATGAATTTTGGTTAATGGATATGTATACAGAACTGAATCAGTTTGTAATTAATAATGCTTGGAATCTAGTGGATATCCCTAAAGACACATTTACTATTGGATCTAAATGGGTGTTTTGAAATAATGTTAAGGAATCATTCACTATAGTTAGAAATAAAGTAAGATTGGTTACACAAGTACATAGTCAACTTGAGTTCATTCAATATGAAGAAACTATTGCAGTAGTTTCTATACTCAAAGCCATTAAAATTATTTTATCTTATGAAAAACATCTATAATTCAAGATATATCAAATAAAAGTCTAGAATACAATCCTAATTGGGTATATTGTTCAGTATATGTTTAATGAACAATCCCTTGTTTTTACAAACCCTCATTTTAAAAATTGTGTTTTTAAATTAAAATTTGTTTATATTGTTTAAAATAATTCCAAGTGCATTGTATGATAGGCTCAACACATTTCTTATTTCCAAATGTTTTACCAGAGTCATAGTAGATCCTACCCATTTTATAAAAAAAAATTAATGATCTTTAGTTTTTTCAAATATTTGTTAATGATATTATTTCGAGAAGTCCAAAAAATTCTTCATGTATTGATTTGACTAAAATTATGAAAAAAAGTATGAAATGATTTTAATTGGTGAAATCAAATTCAATCTAGGATTTTATGTCATTAAATCTATGAAAGGTATTATTTTGAATCCAAATAAGTATACTAATGTACTTTTAAAACATTTCGGTTTGGATATCATTAACATTAGTGATACTCATATGAGTACCACATGTAAATTAGATCTTGATGAAAATGGGAAATCCATTGATCAAACCCATTGAAGAAGAATGATTGGAAGTTTTCTCTTCATGACTGCTAGAAAAACTAATATTACGTTTAGTGTGTATATGTGTTCTTGCTTGTAAGAAAATGTTAAAGACTCAGATCTTCATACTGTTAAAAGAATTTTAAAATACCTACAACATATAACCTGCATAGGATTGTTCTATCATAGAGGACAACCATTTGACTTAGTTAGTTATTATGATGGTGATTTTTGTGGTTGTATGTATGACTGATAATGGGCCTCTGAAAGAGGTCACTTTTTGTGAACATCACTAGTATCATGGTGTAGAAAAATTAAAACTTCTATTGTATTACCTACTACTGAAGTGGAATACATTTCTACTAGCAGTTGTTTTAATCATATTTTTTGAATGAAACACACTTTTCTAGATTACAGATATCAATTTAGACATGTCCCTACAAACTGTGATAACAAAAATGCTTATAACATCTATAAGAGTACAATTTCTTATTTCAGAACAAAACATATTGATGTAAGACAAGACTTAATGAGAGATAATTATCAAAAAGCTTATATTAATTTAGAAATCAGTGGAACAAAACATAATCTTGGTTATATATTTACTAAGACATTATCTTCTGAATAAAGGAGATACATCATACATTAATTGGGAATGATCAACCTTGAGAGACCGTTTATTGTGTCCCACTTTACTATTTCAATAATTAGAGTAACACCATTGTGATGACACTGTGAATTAACATTATAGTCTCACAGTTATGAATAAACATTAAATATTTAGTAATATTTTCCCTCATCAGTATTTTAATTATGTTATTTCAATTTTATATTATATTGTTTTTCATTTTCTACATTTTAAATACCCAAATGATAAAAACCCATGACTCGACTTCTCTACTCAAACTAGTTTCTACTCAAGAAATCATTACCCTTCACTCATGAACACCTTTCTGTCCATTAAACCCTCTCTACATTTTAGAAATTCCAGGGATGAAGTGTCAGTCATATATAACTCTGAAAAAGTGAATTAATTTAAATAAAGAGAAAAATTCCCCAATCAAAATGTCTAAGAAACCTCTAAACCTTGGTCTTGCAGATCGTGTAGTCGTGCGAAAAATGAAAGTGTGTGAAAAGTAGATTCTTTTGAGTAATACACTTGTTCTTAGTGTTTTTAATGAATGGGTATAGTTATAATGGTTTACAAATGAAAAGTGACCCATATACCCCAATCTAGTTTTTGAGGATTAATAATATTTCTCGTTTGTGTTCAATTCTATGAAGGCATTGTGGTCAAAAGATGGATAAATGAAATATGATATACATTTTCATCAATGATGTAGGGTAAATGTTTAAGAGTTACTCAGGAAGTTATATTTGAGGATTATCAAATAGGCCCTCCAACTCCAAGTCAAATATTTAGAATAGAAGGGTCTTTGGGTGACTCGATTACAAATGAAAAAAAGGGAGGAAAATCATGTATAATTAGAGAGAGATACATGGTTGTTGTTAAAATTTGTTAAAAATAATATATATACATGGAATGGTGACTTTTCAACTCCAAAATATCAAGATATATTCTTGTTGTATCTCATGAAGAATGGTCAGATGATAAATTTATGCAAGAACCATATCCTTCACATGTGTGTTATGATCAAGACAACTTCAAAATCTACCTCCTTATAGTATTCAAGAATCATGTCTGCAATTATTCATGCCAAAGGACAGTTAGGGGTGTTTGAAGAAGTTTTTGAGGATAATGAATTTTGTCTCTGTATTGATATATGAAGGAGAATAAAAACTAGATAGAATCCATGTATGATGATATGGATTTAGTAAAATGAAAGAATATATTAGAATTTCAATCCTACTGAGCACGCATGAAGACCTAAGGACATCAATAATCTTGTTTTGTAACTGAATGAATTTTTGGAATATTTAGATGAAAGAATGGAAGTTTATTCTCATATAGATAAAACATGAGTTGTTTCTGAATTTATAAATATAGATATTTCCAAATGGATAGAAGAGACTCCTCATGAATCTCCAGAACCATATCAGGTTGTTCCCTCTAGATATTATATTCTCCGTAAATTGGTGGGAGTGAAAGTGAAGACAATAAAAAAATGGATAAAGGAGATGATAATGGTGAAGCAACTGTAGAAGCACATGTTTCTAATGTACAAAAGACAAAAGAAGAATATATAGAAACAAAGTCATTTAACCTAGAAGAATAAGGATTGAACAATATTTTTAGTTAGGAAGATGTTTTAATGAGACTAATAGGTACCAACAGATAGTAGAAAATGTGGAAAGAGTTTATATGGTGGAGTCATATAATTCTCCATTGGAGGCATCATTTTTTGGGGATAAAAACCCCAGTTTGGAAGGAATTGAAGTCCCAAATAATGTGTATTCATGTTTACTAGATTCTTGGTATTGTTTTCCTAGTTACATTGATTTGGATAATTCTCGAAAGTCCATTGTGAATGAAATGTACCGTTCAACCGAGTTTCAACTCAAACCAATCATAGCTAAATAAGTGATATCAACTAAGGAGATAGAACTTTTCCATATTCCTACTCCTTCTCAAGCAACCCCTAGTTATGGAATCCATGTTTATATGAATGTTTTTAGAGAAAATATCTTGTCACGAATTAGAATGCTCATGAGGACATAGCCTTCCCCTGTGACTATCCATAGTGAAAGATATACTTCACAACTTTTTGGAAAGTTGATATGGTAGATTCAACCTAAGATGCATCATGAGATTAAAGAATTCATAATTGAAAAAAATTGTTATGTGATGTGGTGAAATCAATAATGTATTTCGATGATTAACATAATCAAAATATCCATGTGGTTCCTAACCATGTTCAGCTTGTTAGTATGTAAGAATATGATGCTTCCATGATTTCAAAATCAGTTATAGCTATGATTTCACATAATTTTATTTCCTTGGTTGAATAATATTTAATGAAAAACACCAATATAGAAAATTAAAGGTGAGGACTTTGGGCCTCAATCAATCGACTAACAAATGATTATAAAAACTCTTTGGAGATAGTTTTAAGAATTATCAATACCTTCACCTTGGATACTTCATCTCCATCTACTTTGGCTAAAAAACTCAGCCTTTGGATAGTGAAATGATCAAATAATTAATTCGATAAGAGATTCATACCTTGAAGATTGAAACTGATCTGGATAGTCTCTCAATTTTGTGAAGAATGGTGATCAGGTGCATGAAATGGTAAGGATTTATTACAAGGGACCTTCAATTTCTCAGTAATGAATCTCTAGGAAATTGGATCACTAATTTTAGAGGATCTATTCAAACCCAGAGTTGAAAAATCATTTCATGTATTAAATAGAAAACATGAATCTCTCTCATGTGACTAAACATTTCAAGGACAATGTTCATATGTTAAGAATTTTACTCCTACTCTGGATATGTTTATAGAGAATAAGTATGACATTAATAGGGATGTGATGTATGATGGTGAGATCATCACGGATTCCAGAAACCTATTGAAGTCTTATTTTCAGGTTCAATGAACAACCATAGATTCTTCTACAACTACTCCTCTCAGACTTGGACTATGTTCTTCTATCACTCCTTCATCACCTACCTCTATTGTTCTAGTTACCATGAACTGTACATAAGCTACGAGCTAGATCATAAAAATCATCAATGAGAAACCTATACCCCATAAATTATCCAGAAAAATCCTTGCAGCTTATATTTTTAATGGATTCCTTTCAAATCCATCTCTCTTGGCACTATCACTTCCATAACTACCACTTATGCACCTACTGCCTCTACATTTGTGGTCTCTGATATGTATAACGGGAAGTCTAAAGAATCTAATGTGAAGTGATGGTTTTTTTTTAGGTCTATGATGTATTTTCATTTTTTTGTGATTTTACTATACTATTGTATTATATTCAATAACATCTGCTATCTCTTTTATTCGTTTTTTATATCATTTAGTTCTTGTTTTAATTTTTTTCTTAATTTCCTTTTTATAATCCCAACTGGGGGAGAAGAACTAAATTATAAGTCACTTTTACTTATATTCTATAATACTAAAAATGTAATGAGTTGATTTTATGTATTAATCTCATATAATCTATTTGATAGATTAATAGAACTGTTCATTTCTTTATTATGTGAATGGACATTAAATTTAATGATATGTGTTCCTCAAATGTGGGAGATTGTTGGAATCCCATTGTTTTAATGCTCAAAAATCATATCTAACTCTAGTAAATCTTGTTGATTCATGTTCTATATTGTTTAATTATTATAATTTTTAATCATAATCCATTTCAAGAGTATGAATTCTTAAGAATGATTGTGGATATTTGGTAAGTTTATGTGTCCCAATTAAAGTGAACTCAACTTCACTATTTCTATGGCCAAACAGTCTCACCATTTAGTCAAAAAAAATTCAATGGACCAGACATCATTTCAATGAAACTGTTTCATCAACATCATTTTATCATGCTATTGGTTATAGAATATTCAATGTACATGACATCGTTGTATCAAGTCATTAGTTAAGAATTCTCAAAAAGGACCCTACACCTTTGTCAGTGAAACTGTTTCTCATAACGGACGTGACACGATTATTGTAGAACTGTTTTACCATAAAACTAATTCAAAATTTTTGAAAAGTATTAGACCCTAGTCTAGAGGAACCTCTTAGAGGAAATGTACGAGTCACCATTGACTGTGGGATCACTCTTGACACACTACTCCAATTTAACCACTAACTGTTACATTATTCCATACTTATTTATTTCTACCTTCTTTTTATTAAGTTAAATATTATTTCTAACATTTATGTATGAATTGTTTAATGATACTGATATTATTAGTGATTTTAGTAGACATGTCAACAGATAATATGAGGTATGAGGTGTTGATATCATGATCCATTTTTCCTAAAACACAAACACATGGGGATTAATATATGACAACGCATGAGTTGAAGAATACATGAGAGTAACACACGCCATAACATGCAGAACAACTCAAATAATCCATCATGTTTTTTTGTGAGCTAAAGAAGAACATGGTATGAACCATCCTTCAAAAATCATTCTTGAAGAATTACCTTAATGAAGATGATGATCTACAATGAACATCTCATTTGACTAGAAACTGGAACATAGAACTTATGATAATCTAATTCTTTGTATATTTCTAGGAGATGACCCGAGCATCAAATCTGATATATTTATAGAGTCCATAAGTGCAAGGAACAACACTCATATCAATTATAATCCATTTTTTATATTTTCTATGTCCTATACTATATTATTATTCCATTGAGAAGTGTGTATCTGTATTAAAAACAAACACAATATCCGGTTCTATACTATAGGATACAAGATATCTTATCACCACTACTCTCTTACACCATTGTACATGCACGTATAGATATGGATGTAGTATATGTGTGACTTGGTTATAAATTATTCAAACATAAAACTATGGTAGTTGTATAGTTGAACTGGACAACTTATATGTTGTTGTAAACCCTGATCTAGGGGGTGGATCAATATTTTTTTAATTTTATTTTCATAGTTGAAGGTGATCGCCATGTGGAGATGAAAATGTCTCTACCTGAGACATAAACTATTGTTTTTATCTATTTTGTTCATGTTTTGTTTTATTTGATTATATTTATTAATCGAAACCAGAAAAAATTATGTTTTCCATAATAGTTACTCATATACAATATTTTAATTAGAATTATTTTAGTATATTAATTTCAAAAGTTAATGGAATTTAATAAATTTCATTATCTTCTAAATAATCAATATTTGATAAATCATTCAAAAAAGCAATGATTTTACAAATCTTCTAATTTGATTAACTTTCCCATTTAATTATAAATTGGGGGAGATTGAAATAAATAGTTTTTAATAGAAATTTTTATTGGAACACAATTAGCTCCCCCCCCCACCTTTTGAGTGTCCTACTTTGACCAAAAAATATATATTTTGATTAAAAATAATCCCAAACATGAGAGTAAGTCAATCAAAATCTCACATCACTAACTAAGAAGAAGACACTCCGGTAGTTTCAAAATTCTCTCAATGATTCCTGAAATATCATGTATATTCGCTATAGTGTCTACACAAGCCATGAAATGCCTCAGAAATATGCCACATAGTCAAAGGTAAAATTTCATGGAGGAGGAACCATTCCATGGTACAACCTGAGGGTTCCCATATGGTGTGATGATGAACCGTGTCCTAGTATGAGATGGGTGTTCCATTTTAATTGAGTCAACGAACCACTACATAGATCAACTATAGGGTACCACACGGTTTGTATCGAGGAACCATTACCTAGAACATCTATAGTTTAGAATTCTGATGATGTTGAGGACCCACTTTTATGATCAACTATAGGGTACCACTAAAAAGTCATTGAGGACCCACTGCCCAGCTCAACTGGAGAGTACCCATTAGAAGATATCTTTGGTGATCAAGCCTGATCTCTCACATCATTGAGTATCACCTTATCAAATCATTGTTCACAAATCATTCCAAATCATATCTATTAATCTAAAACTGAGGGAATTAATGTGTTCTAGGTAGAAGAACACTCAAGAAATGCTACTTTTTGGTGAAAAATTTAGTTAAAGATAGATATTTGGAGGGTTGAAGTTTCATTAAAATGAATTTGGTGGTATATGGAATGTGAGGGGACCCACACATCATTTGGCCAGACATCACAGCCTTTATATGTCATTGGATAGTACATTTCTACATGTCCATGTATTGTACCTAGTGTCAGTGTACTTCTGTACTCGACATGTGGCTTCACACGTGATGTCACATGTGTGTTCAAGTAGTTTTTTGTGTAATGTTATACAAAATTCCAGCATGTTTGAACTAACACACATGTTTTCCATCTAGGTAAGAGATGATTTTTGTGCGAGGAGGTACTACATGACTTTCTATTCTTAACATTTCACAAACCCTTGCATTCTCCACTAAGGGGGATACATGTTGTGTGTTCTTCACACTACACCTCATATAGTCTTTTTTACTCTACATAATTCTATATCAACTCCCATAACTGTGAATATGACAGATCTGCTTCAAATTTAGAACTATATATAGTTGAAAATGGTGAATCTACCTAGACATCACTTATCCTATTGGTCATTTTTCAGAAATCATCATTTATTAGTCCTGATGTTTTTAATGTTTGATCCATATGCCAACATGGATTCAACCTCATTTTTCTAAGACATTAATCATCAAAAAATAATACAAACCTTGATATGATCCCAAATCTATGATTGATTCATTGTTCCTTGTTTTATCCATCGATCTGACTTGAATTGGGGGGGGGTCGATTGTTCTCATCACCACCCAACAAATGTCAAACATGGAACAAGGGATAACATCAGTGAATAACACAAATAAAAGAGGTAGAAAAGAATTATAAAAATGGATATATCAAATTTGGACCTGATTTCATGGATAAAATAATGATTAGAAATTTGGGGATAGAAAACATTGAAATAAATCAATTTAAATCAGTAATCTGGCACATAAATTATCTTTAACTCGAACAGATCCAAGAAAATATATGGATATAATCAGTAATTAAATAAAAATGGCATAAAATACCAATTGTTGTGTTCGACCAATATGATGGATCATAAATTAATGAAGAAGGTGTCTTCCAATGATAGATAGATGTAGTTGCATCCTTATCTGATCTGATTTGCAGTTTCATTATGGTCAAATGTGGTTCGCCAATGGAAAAGGGCATAGTAATTTGTGGTAAAATTCATGGATTAATTTGATAACCCTATTAAACATTCCATGATAATATCTTTAAAGAGGAATTTTTTTCACTAAAAGGAATTAATCAACTAATTTAATAATTAATTAATTCAAATAACGAACCTCCAATGAGCGATGAGTTTGAACATCCCATTCCAACCCAATTTATGCCTTATCAATGGGTAAACACTACATTCCAATGGAAAATGTTGTATCCAATATTCGATATGATAAACAGTTTAATATTTTATCTAATTTTATTTGTGGTATTGCACACAATCAATATAAGATATATTTAATATTTCTGTAAAAGTAATGTTAGGGACACCGGGCCTTAGAGTCACACGATGTCTCTGCACCTAGACCGTGAAATATATTTAGAAATATTTGGTTTTAATAAAATGAAATATGGGTCTCTATAATATATGTTATATCAGGATCAGATTGAACTATCTTGGAACACACATGTTGTGATATTTTTGGGATCACCCGTTATATAAGATATATCAGGCTCAATATGCATAAAATAAAAACTTTCATTTCACATATAATTATAATGTACCATATTATGAGTAAATTATTTAATTAATTCATGTTTAGATCACAAAACAATTGAAAAAAATATTTTAAATGCATATGTAAATGCATTTTGGATATCTGGGTCCCCTTTTCTTTTAAAACACCATTTTCATTTCAAATATTGCATTTCCTTTTAAAAATAAAATTCACATAAAAAATACCAAAAACATGGTATTTATTGAATAAAACATGAAATTATGTAAGGGAACACTATCATAAAAATGGATATGCTATAGAGAAAACTCATTGTCATTATTTTCGTTAAAATAGAACATTCGTTTCTTTCATTTTTATGGAATGCAAAAAATTCTGTAAAAATATTCCTATTTTTAAAAATGTAATGAACATACATTAATTTCATTTTATAATACATTCATTTACATACAATTTAATTCACAATTTTCTTAAAATAATATTTACATAGATTAAAAAGAGAGTTACATATAAAACAATAGAAGATGATTCTTAAATGAAAACATAAAAAATATTTGAATCCTAATCCTAATTAATTAATAACATTAAAATAATCTATGAATATCATGATAATAGATATGTAAATGATATAAATCATCAAATTGGTTTTATATAAACCTTATAAGTAATATATTTTCGCAACATGAAAATATTCCCAAATAAAAAGATTAAATTGAAATCCATTACCTAGACTTCCATACATCACAGTTATTAATTATCTTCATAAATAATAATATTATGTTAATTATTTAATTGATTAATAACCATTTCACTTTTATATTAAGTTTTAATTCACTTATTACCATTGAATCCAATTATTTAATCAATTTTTTTAAATCGTATGTTTGGATGAATTTTTGCTTATATGTATGAAATTAACATGGGTAGATTGACTATGGTAAATGAGATCATTATTTAGAAATATGAAACATAATAATCATGAAATAATTTCAATTTTTATAAATCAGTATTTATTTTTAAAAATAATCATGAATTATGGTTATGAAAATAAAATATGTTACAATCATAGAGACTGTAGTTCATATGTACATGTGAGTAACAATTCCATTTTCCAATTATTGTTATGGAAATCAGGATTGTGTGGTATTAAATTCCTGAAATTTTAATAATATCATAAATACAATATTATTTCTTCAAATATTCATATTTATTACAATAATTTGATTTCAGGATGAAACAATAGTCATATCATTTCATGGGGGTGCTAGTGCACACTTACACATGAATGACATTATCATTTATCAGTTAAATAATTAAAATAACATATTATAATTTAAAAAATAGTAATATAAAATAAATTTAATAATAATTTAATTTAGATCATATATATTAATTATCATTATCCATAATAAATTTCATGTAAATCTTTAGTGAAAAACGAATCACATCGCTTCGTGAGGCGGTAGTCCTCATTACGAACGAGTGAAATTGTCGTATCCCCACATAATTGATACTATGATCGAATATTTGATATAATAACTAAATAATTATTAATATGTAAATAAAATATCACATATATAATTTAAAAATTACTTTATAATAAACAATTATCGGTAATGATGTAAAATGTATGACATCAGTCCACGATGCCCTTTTTCTCTGTACACACGAATGATTATTTCGAATCCCATTTGATGGAAAGTGATATGGGTTTAGGTTATTAAATTAACATAATAATAAATAATTATATATGATAAATTTTTTATAATATATAATATTAACATATTTTAATTTTGAAAATGTTGAAGATGATATAATATAAACCCACACGGTTAAATAAGATTATTATACTTTGGACAACATCCCAATGTATGCAGGGAAATCATTCTTATGATGGATTTATGATCAACCATTGGTATATAGGACTTGGGGTGGGAATTTTGGAAGGTAATTGGTAAGATATAGTTTTAAAATACTTTCATTTATGGTTTAATGAGTATAGGTGATGTGGAAGCCTTTTAAAAGTTAGGTTAGTGGGACACTTTAATGTTTTCAAATAAAAAATGTGTTCCCATGTTTTTCATGTGAAAAAAGGATAAATAATGAACTGTTATAGAGATTTAGGAAGGATATAGTTGTAATTTTTTAATAAATTATATTTTTTAAAAGTTTTAGGTAATATGATCCCTTAACATGTTAGTTAAACAACTTAGAGAATTTGATTTCAACGTAACTGTGGTGAATAGTTTTTAATGTTTTCACTATTAAATATTATACCTAATATGATAAAAATTTCATAATATATAAATTATTATTGATCCAATAATTTTATAAAATTTACCAAATAAAATCCTCATAATTTTAAAATTTTAATTTAATTTTATATCGTCAGATTCGATGAGAAAGTGTGTATTCTATGAGTATATTTTTCATAAAAAATAATATTTCTTATTTATACATTGATTAATACTATTAATAATTTGATTCTAAATTTTTACTTAGTGATATAATATATATATATTTTATTTAAAACATTAATCATCGGGGATTGTATTAATTATCCTAAATGGAGAAACATTATTCCCATTAGAGAAGTTTTTAGAAATATAAAAATTGTCAAACCAAAACAATCATATACTAAAATCTAATAAAAGGATTATTAAAATTAATTATGTTTACTAAATATAATAAAAAAATATTTTATTATAATTATATTAAAAACATAATTAAACATTTAAGTTACATAATTTAACAAAAATAAAGGTTTTTTTAACAAAATTCATTATTCATCATTATTCACTAAAATAAAAAAATATGCCAAAAAATCACTAAATTTTACCTAGTGTAAATTTTCATATTATATTTTAAAATAGGAATATGATTTTTTAAAATTAAAATCATAGAATTTAAAAATAAACCTTTCATATAATATCTTATAATAAAAAATTTATATAAAACTACCACATTTTTGAATTGAAAAATTGTGTAATATTTTTCTAATTAATATAAATATATTAATAAACATGAAAGTAATTTATTATATCATTACTAGGTTTATTTCAATAGACAACCATAAAATTTATGTGTCTATTAAATTGGAACCTCTTGATTATAAATTTAAAATACATTGTTCAGAAATCTATTTCTAAAATTAATATAGATAAATATAAATATAAATGTAAAAATTGAAACGAAAAATAGTTTTTAGGAAAATGTTATTTTAATTCTGTAATTTTACTCGTATTAATATTAGGTATATAATATATTCCAATTTAATTAATTAAATTTTTTTAATTAAATTATACATATGTATAATTTTGTTAAAATTATGAACATAAACATACATGTATATCACTAGAACAAGGAAATGTAATGACAATTTAAAAAAAATTATCATTATTCAGTACAAATTAATACAATTTATAAAAATCTAAAACATTCACCACCAGATAATTTTTACATGCTAATTTAATCATTCATATCCACTTCCTAAAATAAAATTTCTAGAAATTCAAAAAATCAATTACATTTTTTGTGCATAGAAGGCAATAAAAACTATTTTGAGGGAAAAATTATTGATGCATAAATAACCTCTGAAGAATTCATCCTTAATTATTATCCAAAAATAAATAAATTATCATTATTGAAATAATTAATACATATTTTTCAATAATAGTTCTTACTATTCACAAACATCAATTTAATTTATAGGTTAGAATGGTCAAATTTAAAAAAATATTACTTCTATGATATGTTAGAGTAATTTTAATTATTAGTATTACATGTGTATAAATCTGTTGAGAAATATAAATATTTAAACTAAATTATTAGGGTGTTACATTCACCACCCCCCAAATAATTAAATTACATCAATGAAGTTATTATCTCTTTAATCAATGGTTTGATATTTAATAATTACCATTTATTTAAACCAATGTCAAATAAATAGATAATAAAATTTTATTTCAACTACGGGATTTTTGAAACAAAATGTCAATCGGAATTAAAACCCAATTAGGTTTTCAAAATATGTTAATATTATTCATAAGCGAAAATTTATACATATAAAAGAAATATTTTTTCCAAAATATAATGTAGACTGATAGATATTTTCCTCATGGGGATGTTAATGATCACCAAACAATAAATTAATGATAGGTGTAAAGTACATCAGTTATTAGGTAATAACATTATATAATAAAAATAAATAAATTATAACCATAACTTTTTCATGAGTTATATAATTATATTAATATGTAATATGAGTGTATATACATTCTATATTTCATCAAATACTTGAACAAAATGTAATTATTTTACTTTTATGATTTTATCAACATCTTTATTTTTCAATCTCAATCTCCTATGATGAATGAAATAACATCATCTTTTCATTCCTAGAACTGTAATATATTATCTAACATATCATGAGGTCACTTAAATGATGAAAACTCATTCCTCATTTCTCTATTCATTCAATAAAAGCAAAACAGGTTTCTACATGCTATGATAAATAATATAAATAATCTACAATTTGAATAATAAGTATCAATTATTTAAAGTGCAATACATAATGTACTACATCATTCATCCCATAATTTGACAACATAAAAACTACTCAAACAATGAAGCTATTAGTTTCTAATACCAAACATGTAAATACATTGATCATATATTCACCTAAAACATTCTAACAACTAAAATCACCAAATAACTTATATAAAATAATATTGGCTTCCAAAAAGTTACATTATCATTATTCTAAAAATTATTTAATAGAATATCCAACCTAATCCATAAATCCAAAATTGGAAAAAAAAAATTAATAATAACATAACTTATATTTTCATCTAATCAAAATTTGATTTCAAAGTCACTAATAGAACAAAATTTAAATTTCTCAATACCAATCATATTTTTGTCCTAAATATACTTTTTAATATAAAAAACAATCACATATTATGTTTTATATATCCATAGATTATTTATTTGTCCAAAATATCAAATTACTTATAAATTATTTTTCATGGTTACTAGTGACATTCAATATATAATTTAAAATCCATAATGAATTAATACATCAAAATAATCTATATATGTTTCATGGTTCTTATAACTAAAATATAATTGAAGAAATAATTATAGAAATTATATATTGAATCTCAAAAGATATAAAAATAAATAATTCCACATTAATTTATTTAATAACATATTCCCTTTAGAGACTATTAATTATCCCTTGGATTATTTCATTGACATGATTAATTACCATTTTCCCCACATAGAATAAATTTCACTACAAATAGTAACTTATAATGCACACTGTTTTCCACTATTTTTCAGGGAAACTAGTTTCTATTTTTCCTAAATTTCCGCACCAAAAAAAATTATATTCTTTTGAGGAATTTCTCTATTTTCTTTTTCCATGTTCGTCACATGAAATAAGATGAAACTTATTTCTTCCATGGTATTTATAAAACTAAATGTCTCTTATTTTGTTCATTCGAAAACTCATCTATGTTTTGGTTACTAATTATTTACTAATAATGGATTTTATGATTAATAATAATATTTACAATTATATCTCCAAATTAATTTGTTTATTTCATGTGTAAAATTAATGCAACATCCATCACATTTAGAATTAACATGATTCAAACTGGTTTCTTTAGTTAACGAAAACCAAAATTCATTTTGTGATAAAAAATAACCAAATATAGTAATCATAATATATTAAAAACTTATATATAGGATGTCCAAACCAAGATATCACATTTTAAAAATATAATATAACTCATCCAACATATTTATACTTTGATATTATAAATTAAAATCCTACATAATTGTTCTTAAAGAAAATGTTTATATCCTAAAGAATTTCCCATGGGTCTGTCTATATAGTTTTACTTTATTAGACACATATATTGTACAATCTTGGTTCTTAATTTAATACCTTATTTTTATCATTCATAGTTAGATCTACCCCATGAATCTATACTATGGGTTAATATAGTTTCTTATATTCATAGAGGGGTGTATTTTCTAGGATAATCACATTCATTTATCTACAATTACAATGTACTTACTCCTATTCTTTAGAATGTTTTAGGGGTATTCTGTAATGTTTCACCATTAAACATTACAAAAAATAGCAGTCCTTTCTCTCATACATATAGAGGTGACCCATGAATTTCATTCATAAATTTACATATTTTTAAATTATCCGTCATTGAATATCATTATAATATTATTTAGAAACTTAAAGGTTTATCTTGTTTGTAAAAATTTATATATATTCTATTGTTACATAAATGTTTTACATAACAACCCACATAGTTTGCCTCCATTATCACTATTCATAGACATATGAAACATAATATATGTCTTCATATCCTATATAAAAAGGAATCATAATAATGGATGAGCTCATGTTATCTACAATGGTAAATAAGGAAGATATCAATGAATAAATACTATTAGGAATAACATAGAATAAGTTTATGATAACATTAAATTAAAACATTAAAATTATACCAATAATTCGGAGATTATTATTATATGGATTCATGGATTAAATCATGGATGCTCAGAAAGATATGAATCATAGATGTATAAAACAATGAGTGATGAGATCAATAAATCAGAATAACATAATTTTATATACCAATCACATATAGTGTGTCATGATCATAATAATATAGATATTATTTTAAAGCTAACCTCAAATATATTCATCTCATTTAAGGTTTCAGAAATCTACCATATTATTCCCTTCAGTCTTGGGTAACCACCAAAGTAACATTGACTCTGTGTTGGGATAACCTCTTATGTACAAAATTATTTGGATTTGGATAGCCTCTAGTGTATCCATTGATATCAAGGGAAATTAATCCTTACCCAATTAATTTTATGGATAAAACTAACCCACCTATCATATTCTCATAATTTTTTATATGTATAGGAAAAGATAATGAAAAAATTTATCATTTCAATATTATGTTACCTAATTTTATATACATGGGTGTTATTATAATTTCATCACAGTAATCATAAACTATTTATATAAAACATTAATAAGGTATCATTTGAATCTATGTCCAGTGAATCATTTGTAATAGTAATTCAGTGTTTCATTAATGAAATTACATTTAAAAGAATTCTCAATCATTTTATTGATAAAAATACACTATTAATTTTGATATAACAAAATTAAAATTTCAAAATTACTAGAATATTAGAAAGAAATTATATTGAATGATCCATTGAAACATTTAAATTAAACCAAAATCTATTTTCTTTTTATGATAGCGTGAAATAGTTTTCATGCAACAAATGATAAAACAATGAGTTTTTTCATATATTTGGTAAAATATTTATATTCATAAAATGAAAATTGAATTCATTTTAAAAAATATCATCTAAATAAATTCATGGTAATTTTTTTAATTTTTAATTGAAGAGTTGTTTAAAAATAAAGAATTGTTTTTAAAGAAAATATGGGAATATAATACAAATAATCTCAACCAAAGGGAAAAACAAGGTCAGTTTTCCTTAAAACATGTATTTTAATAATTTAAGTATATAATGAGAGGAAAATGAAAATAAAATAGGAAATATATATATAAATTATTATATTTTATTATTTTAAGTTATATTTTCTCGATACATATAATATAATTTCATCATAAAAAATAAATCGTAAGAAATATCTATAAAAATAAAATTTTAATGAAAGAACAATAATTATTTAATGAATTTTTAAGCATTAAAATATAATTAAAATTTCCCAAAATGAAACATAAATAAAAAATTACTAAATATTAATAAATTAAATAACATATCAAATATTTAATAGAAACATATCATAATAGAAGATAGATGTATTATATAATATATACCCAAAATAAGGAATTTTGAGAAAATAAAACCTTAACTTATTTCCATTATTATTCGTAAGACCTGAAAACTCATATAATATATATATTTATTTTTTATAACTTAGAAAAATAATAAATTTTATCCATAAAATATCATATATGATCTAGTTATATCTTCTCAATAACTATAAATTAATATTTATTTATCAAAATCAATGTTTCTCGATGATAATTTTTTTAGTTCCCCAGCTATGTATTAATTAAAATTTCAATATCCATAAAATGTTATCATTAATACATCATGTAATGAAATAAAATTATATTATAAATTACATATTTTTAATTTAAAATACTTCTAACCATATATATAAAGAGGTGATAAAAAATGGATCATATTTCTTCATAGAGACGACAGTTTGTGAGTATAGATGGAGAGAACTAATGTTAAAAATCCATATATAGAATCAGTTATATATAAAAAATAATATAAATATTCATAGAATATAATTATATGTCCATCAATGTATTGATGTAATGAAAAATTAATCACATCTTTTCGTGTCTGATGTAGTCCACCCTTATGTAGAAGTGACATTACCGATTTTCAATATATGGATTTGTACGATGAGATATGAGTCATTATTATACGGTAGTAATAATTTTATCATAAATAAAAAATGAAAAAATTAATTCCATTTTGAAAATCATCTATGAATGATGGTTATTGAAAGTTAATTGTATCACTAGAAAGACGTGATAGATATTATGTACGCACATGTGATACTTCCAATTGACATATTTTGAATAAGATATATACAATATAATGAGAATTACTTTTTGAATTTAATTATTTCTTGGGAAAGTGTGTGTTATATTAATTTATACTTAATAAAAATATATATCATCCATAATTATGTGGGTATAAATTTAAATGTGATTATCATGATTCGATATTTGTATAACCATTTATTATTATTACCATTGTAAAATTACTCATTGTAATATTTCATATGTTGTAATATATATATAGAAATAATTATTAAAAATTAATTCGAAAATTAGAAAATACGGCCAAAATTAGTAGACTCAGACCTTATCAATTCTATTTTATTGAGATCGAGAAGTAGGTTAAATAACTAGGTCTTGTTCTTGGCCAATCCCAATATGTGGTTCAACAAGTGATGCTTGAACAAAATCGGATATTGAAGAAGATCACGTTATTGGAAAATACCACTCGGACGATGTTTACTCATCCACCCGAAGAATCTATAACCATCTAACATTATATCCTAACATTGTATGTATCTATTATAATGGATTTTTTTCTAGGACCTAGTTCCCTAAAATGAAATTCTAATGTACAGATATAGATTTTTTCAATCTATTATGTTTTATGAATTGTTTGTCATAAAATAATATAAATCTTATTTGATAAATAGATAATTCAGACCAAAATTTTCAATCAAGAAATTATATATGTATTTACTATAATATAATATTTATATAATTGTTATGAATAAATGATTATATTTTTTAAAATCATCAAATCAAATATTATGTTATGGTGATTTGATGTGAATTTTCTAAAATACATTAATTTTTATTGAGTTATAAAAATAGAGTTTAATTATTTTATTATGTTTAATTACATAATAATTATGTCATAATGATGTAATAATTAGTTACCAAAAATAAATTAATGATGTTATTTTATTTTATTAATATAATTTATTTTAATATATTTTAATGCATTCCAAAATAAATAATTTAGTTTCCTAATTCTATAATTGAAACTATAAATTTAAAATTGTTATCTTTGGGAAAAATTACTTTTCGATTAAAAAATGTAATATAATATGATGGTAAAATCGTTTGGATTAAAATTACCTAAAATGTTTCACATATTTCAATTAATATATGCATTCTAATGTTTTTTAATTTTCCACAACATAGATTTTAAAGGCTTATATTTAGAAAATAATTAACAAATCATCCACTTTTTCGATAAATATTAACCCATTTCTCAATGTTCATTAACTCCCAATCCATCCTACATGAATATCATTTTGGTTTTCCTCCCATGGTCTACTCTCACGGTGTCATCATGCCCCCGTGGTTCTAATCCTCATGTTTTTGTGGTAACCCATTAAGGTAAGGAAAACATCTTTATTTTATCTTTGATTCAAGAACCACATTTGGTATATATCATCAAAAGGTTATAGTCGCTCTCGCTTATTTTGTTTTTATTAATTCCCTTACTAGAAAAATGTTTTTTCAATGTGATACCTCTATCTCCTCTCTTTTTACCCATTTATAAAACCACATGTTTTACCCGTTACACTTCCAAATTTACTTCTAAAAAATATCAATATACACCTCATGAAAAGACAATTTATATTATTTTTTTAAATACATAAACCATTTTTCATTGGTTGTGTATTAAAAAATATGTTACAACAATTTAATTAATTAATTTAATAATATACATAAATCTTTCATTTCTATTCTATGGGTCAAAAATGACGTAATGATCCTAATTTTTATGAATATTTGAAAGCCTTGATTTTGATCTGAAACCAATTTTATTTTATTCCCCACGTGTTATTTATAGAATTATTTATTATCATATATTTGGATCATAGAATATTTTTTAATATAATGGTTTCACTCTAATAATGATCCAATTCATTTGGTAAATAATTTAATCTATATTGATGACATGTCTTACAATGCCTTGGTGAATAATTGTTTTAATTTTTAGGATACCTCAGGGAAAAACCTTGGTGATATTTGTATGAATGTATCATGTGTATTTTTTATTCACATATCCATTTTATGATTCATGTTCTTATTATTATTTTATATCTCTTTCTCATTCCTTATCATTATGACTCATTTTCTTATTGATATTTAATAAAATCAAAAGTAAACAGTTTCCCAATTTTTACCTTACAGGGCCTGATGCTCATCTTTTCCATTGATGTATGACCCCATGTTTGTATATGTAGTAAAAATAAATAGTATTGATATATGATAAGCCTTTCATGTGTATTAGAATAATTTTTTATGTTTTCATTTATTATGTAACTTTTTTAATAAAATTAAAAAATAAGGGATCCTATGTTTGTACTATGTAAATGAAATGTTAATGTAATAAAATGAGGTAAAAATAATTAGTATCAATAGAGGGTATACTAATTTACATTAATTAGGATTTGAAAACAATTGATTTATCCATAGGGATAAGTTAAAAAAATAAATCATCCTAGTATTTTGGTAAAGTATTAGGAATGTGATTTTAGAGCAACGAAATCACTGTCTGGATACGAACAAGTGGATGTGGCTCCAGAACAGATGTATCTACGGGTAACAACCAAAAACACTGCTTTGAGTTACACTCAATAAGGAATAAGTTCAAGAAAATTATCCTTTGTACACACTTAGGGGATATTTTTTATTTATCATAATCTTTTTATGATCAAATATAAATGATATATTTAAAATGTAATTGTTGATAAAATTTAACATTTTATTTCATGTTGTTTTAATTCATATAATTAAATTATAATTGTAGTATTATTTAAAATAATCACATTTTCCTCTAAGTTTATATTCTTTTATAAAAATGGTGTTAAAAAGTAATAACTATTCTTAGGGTGATCTCAATAGACCATGCTTTCTCGATCATTCGAGGGAATATTGAATAGAAATCTTCATATGAATTAAGAATAAACTTACTCAAGTTATGAGCAATATCATGAATCATGATAATATACCAGATTCACCAATATGGGGAAAATATTATACTGGGTCCTTTAGGTGTGAATAACAACCATCAATAATTGAATATTTTGACCCAACGATTTATGAACAATTTATAAAATCAATAGAAAAGATCTATTATGTACACTTTTGTCATAAAAATATAAAGTCACACTAGTAGATTAACTCTTAGAGGGATAAGATGATATGTGGTTTAAGCATGTTTAAAACATGAATCCAAGAAGAAAGGGTGAGGTTATGTAGTGGGAAAGGTTCTGTGGATTATTTTTTAAAAAAATATATACCTCATTTGATGCACATGAAAATTGAGAAGTAATTCCTAGAGGTGAAGAAGAAGCAAAATGAATATGTGGGAATATATGTGATTACACTTACATGGAATTCTAACTACACACATTTATTTTTCAATGATCATATTGGAATGGTTTATAGATAATTATGTTGATAAAATCCCCATGAATAGAATAATCCATCAAAACAAGACAATGAATACTATATGGAGATAGTGTATTGTGTTATGAGGATTAAAATGGAGTTAGAAGGGGAATATTAGTTTCTTATAATGAATGTTAAAATTTTATCAATGGAGCTATGGTTATGGAGGACTATTGATAATTAAAGAGTATAAATTCAAGTGAAACTTCCCACTTGCAATAAATGAGGAAAGAAGCATTCAGGGAACTCATTTCTCCAGAGCGGGACCTGATACAAGTGTGGAATAGTTGTCCATATAACATAATACTATCATATTGAGGTTAATATCAATATATAAATACTATGGACAAATTTAATATGTCATTTTCCCAACATGAAGAGTAACACATCATATGTGGACCACTTATTCACTTTCACATTCACTATCAATGTCCGATGATAATGAAGGGGAATCATCAAAAACCTCATAAAAGGCTTATGTATATGGTATAGAATTTTTATATCATGATGCTGAAGATGAATATATATATTATGTGGTGTAAGGGTTTCTCATTTTTCTCTCAATGATATAATGGACCTTAATTGAATCTTGTTCGATGCATTCCATTATTTCCTCTATGTTTACAAAGAATATATAACCAATCCATGAATATCTATTAATTGAGTTATTAGTGAGTACTCCTAGAATTATTATCCAAAAATATATACTATTTATGAAATCTAGTATTCACTTTGTCAATCACAATTTCATCTCATGTTTAGTAGTCATTCACATGTTGAAATTTGACACTATATTCAGGACGAATTATCTCTCAATGTATAATAATATGATAAACATAAAATGAAATGAAAACTCAATTGTCTTGAATGGAAACCTACAATTTTTTTTCATGTAAACAAATCTCGATGTGATCATTATCTAGAAGAACCTCACAAACAATTCATTATTGCTATTATATGTGTTGATTAATAAGTAAATGAATTTACAAAAATATAGAATGTCCCCATATTTCAAGAATATATTAAAATTTTTATGTCATTATTACCCAAGGCTCCCCTAGAATAAGAGGTATTTTTCTTCATATAAATCATTCTTTTATCTATGATGATACTAAAGGAAAAATATTTAATTAAAAATGTGGAGATGGAGGAATTAAAGAAACAACTCCATGATATTTTGGAGAAGGGGTTTATCTATCCAAGTTTGTCTCCATAGAGAGCACATCTTCTCTTTATAAATAAGTGGAATAGATCAATGCCTCTATGAATTTATTATAGTGATCTTAATAGTATTATACTAAAGATAAAGTATTATCTTCCAATGATAGATGGTTATTTTGATATCATTGTGGGGCATTATTATCCTCCAGGACTAATCATCGATCTGGTTATCATTAACTTACTTTTATGAACGATGATTTTCCAACCACCACCTTCCGAACATGATATGGGAATTATGAGTTTGTTTTTATGCCCTTCTTTTTGACAAATGTACCAAAATTATTATGAATTTTATGAATATGGTATTGAAGGACTACCTTGATAATTTTTTTGTAGTTTCTATTGATGATATTATGGTATATTCCAAATTTTGTAAGGAGAACTAGTATCCTCATAGGGTAATATTTCAAATTACAATGAAAGAGAGTATACATTGAATGTAAATAAAATGATTATTTTGGTGAAAAAATGTTTCCTTCTTGGATAATATTGTATCCATGATGGAATATATGTTTAAACTTCTATGGAAAAGGTTGTAAAGGAGTGGCCTCATCCTATAATTGTAAAGGAGATTCATAGTTTCCTTGGATTTGTAGTATATTATAGGATGTTTGTGAAAATAATTAACGACATTATATCCTACTAAACTAATTAACTAAAAAATGTGATATGTTCCTATTGAAAAAGGATTTTTAATTTTGATTCCAATAGCTAAAGAATATATTAGTTGTTACACCTATGTTAATTACACTCTCAATCAAGGAATGATTCATTATTTTTAGATATTCATCTCTGAAATGGAATCAGTGTGTCCTTGTGAATAATAACAATGTGATTGCATGGGAATATAGATAGTTGAAAAATCATGAGTAAAATTATCCAATGAATGAACCAGATCTAGGTACTATTATTTTTTTAATGTAGTTATAGAGGCATGATCATTATAGGGAGAAATGTGATATATATACAGACCACCAAATATTGAATTATATTGTAACGAAATAATAATTGTACATGAGGCTTGGGAGATGGTTCAAAACTTTTAAATATAGTGATTATTCGATTCCTTATCAACCTTAATGATATAAAAATGATTTTGATGCATGACGTGAGAATGATACTATTTTTTTAGAAAATATAAGGACTCAAGTAGATCTATTGATAAAATATCTAGTAATGATGGACATGGGAACCATGGGGAAGAGATATCATCAAACATATCCAAAATAATTTCTCAATAATTATTCTTATATATGATCATGAAACTCAAAGATATGATATTTTGTTAAAAAATAATATTTAGGTAGGTAAGAATGGTAATTTTTTGGAGTTCCATATTGATCTAGAAGTCATACTAAAATTTTGTACAACAATATTTGTTCTATCTATTCCAGAAATAAAGTATCATATGATGGGTGAATCTCATAGCTCAACATTATACATACATCATAGAGGCACTATAATGTATAGGTACCTTAATGAATATTATTTGAGGGATAACATGAAAAGGGAGATTACCTACCACACATCAAGGTACCTTGTGTATCAACAAGTGAAAAAAGAGTGATGACCTATTAATTATGTTTCGAGACAACTATCTATACCAAAATTGAAATGGGAAAATATCACTAAATAATTTTTCACAAGTCTCCAGAGAACATCCAAATGAAATAGTGAGATATGTCTTATCATGGGTCATCTCACCAATACTACACATTTCATCAGTATTCATGCTGATTTATCTCCATACCAACATTCAAATTTTTTTGTGAAAGAATTTTAGAGTATGTATGGTAGGTCACACTCTATAGTTTCTTATAATGAAAAAAGTTCAATAGATAATTATGGAGAAGTAAGAAACATTGAATGAATAATTAATTTCATTTCATTACGGTATGTTATACAATATTGACGGCCAATCTGAAAGTAAAATTCAGAAACTACAGGGCATACTAATAAAATGCACAATGGAATATAAAGGTGGATGAGATAAACATATCCACTTAGTTGAGTTCTCGTGCAACAAATTTTTCCAATTAATTATTAAAATTGAACCCCAATAATCTCTGTATGGAAATCAATGTAGATATTATACATTTTCGAATGATAAGGGTGAGAGAAATATTCATTGGCCTAATCATTTGTAATAAATGATAGAAAATGATAATGCCATTAAAAATAAATAAAGGCGGATCATATTCAACAGAAGAGATATTCTATCAAATATAATGGTAATTGAAATTTTTTGTTGAAAACAATTTATTCCTTTAAATTTTACCCAGTAATATAGTCATGTTGTTTGGGAAGAATGGGAAGCTTTTCCCTAGGAACATTTGACCCCATTAAATCCTTGATCACACAGTAGTAGAGGACTATTAGCTTCACTTCTTCAAAATATTGTGAATTATCATGATGTGTTCCATATAACTCTCTTCATTAAGTATGTATTAGAACACTCACATGTACTAAATACTATGGTGGTATAACGGGAACACAACTTATCTTATGAGAAGCATCCAATGGGGATGGTGTATAGTAGATATATGGTTCTATGTAACAAAACTTACCATCTCATCCAAGTGTTATGTAAGAACCATTAATATGAATAATAGACATGGAAACTAGAGGAAAAAATGATGCATAAAAACTGACACCACTAATCATCTTTGTGAATGAGTTCCCTTTTGAGGATGAAATTTCTGAAATGGAGAAGAATGTAATGACCCATAATTTTTATGGAAATTTTATACATAAGAAAATGTGTGTTATATTATTTTTTACTCAATCATAAAATATCACATTAATAGTTAAGTGATTATAATATATAACATGACCATCAATATTCGACTGTTATATAATCGTTGGTCACTATTAATGAAGTTAATTATGACTTTAGGAAACATTAATCTTGTTAAAATATTTACAATTGAATTTATAAGATTAATGGAGAATAAATTTTTAATACAGAATGTAGAAATTATAGCCTCAAATAGTAGATACATGCCTCATGAATCCCATTTTCATGATATTGGCATGGAGGTAGAATCATTGGTTTTCGCTTTTGACTAATCCCAAGATGAGTTTCAACAAGTTAAATATGAACTAAATCACCTATGGTAGAAGTTCATGTTATTAGAAATTACCACTATATAGATGTTGTCCAATCGACCCCAAAACTCTATCACCATCACACACCTTACCCATTGGTGTTATGTGGCTGTTAAAATGGGTTATTCATCAATGGAAAAGTTATATAATTTTCAATTCCATTTTGTAGATAAATATTTTTCCCATCATTTCTGTTTTAAGAATTGTTTTTCATTGTAGAATTTAGAGTGAATTTAAAAAATTGATTTTTTGAATATAAGTTGTACATTACAAAAAAGGCATAAATATTTATTATAAATAATGATATTTTGAATAATTTTTAATATATTAAAATAATATTATTAAAACAATTTAATTTAAATATAAATGACAAAAAATTAGTTTATTCATGTGTTATAAATTTTTCAATACATATTTAATCCACTATTATTTTTAATAAATAAGGATTTATATTTTTAAAAGTTATAATTGTCATATTTTGATAATTTTTATAATAAAATAAATAAATTTTTTGATATTAGAACATCATAATTTTGTTAGTGTGAATTTAATATCATTTTCTATAAAAATTAATTTTTGTGTTAATAGTTAAAATACAATTTCATTTTCTTGTTTCTTTAATTTCTTAAAAAGTATGTCATAATATTGTAACATTTATTGAATCAAAATTCAAGAATAAAATTATTTAATTTTAATAATATAAAATATTTTAAAATATTTTTTTCAATTTCAATATCTATAATTTACTTTTAAATCTCTAAATTTGACAAATTTAATTTTAATATTTCATTTTTTTAAACAATATCATTCCTTGCCAAAATCAATAATATAAAAATGTGGTATAATCTTTTGGATTATAATAACATAAGAAATGTCCAAAAAATTTCAATATCATTAGAAAATAACATTGGAAATCCCATGTATTTTCATTTTCTATGACAAAGGATTCGAAGGCCTATATTTATAAATTAAAAAAATATTCCTCCATTTTTTCTATAAATACACTCCCATGTATCCATTTTCATTCTATCCCAATCCGTTATCCTTGAATATAAGGTCATTTTACTAACCATGGAGTTCACCAAAGGTGTCATGAAGCCACTAATGTTCTAATCCTCATGTTTTATGAGTAACTATTTATGGTAAGAGAAATAACATTCTTTTCAATTCATTTTAAGGACCATGTTTTTTATATGCCTTCTGAATATTAAGGTAACTATATCTTATTTAAATTTTATTCATTAAATTACCAAAAAAATATGGGTTTTAAATTGGAAACACATGTTTACCCTCGTTTCATTATTTTTTAAAAGAATGTTTTATAGCCATTTTTCTACCAAATTTTCATATCTATTTTTCTCTATTCTCCTCAAGAAATTACCATTTATATATTTTTTAAATACCCAAAACAATTTTATTTATAGGTGTATTCACCAAGATGAAAAAATGATTAATTTTTTTCTAATTTGAACATACATGAAACATTCATTTTCTTTATGTGGTTTAAATAGTTTTTAATGATAATTTTTTAGCAACATTGTATACACAATGATTTTGATATAAATCCTATTTTATTATATTCTCCATGGGTTACATATGAAATGATTTATTTTGATCTACGGAGAACACATTAAAACTATTAAAAATTAATGTTTCCCCTTGATATAACCTTAATTCATTGGGTAATGTATTTAATATCTTAATATGAAATGTTTTATGATACCATAGAGAATAACCTGGGTAATGTTAATTAAAACTCATTGAACTAAAATGGTGATATGCTTATCAATGTATCATATAAATGTTTTAGAAACATTTCAATGTAATTATAAATATTATTAAAATAATGATACATCTCTTTCAAAGGACCTATCATTATGACTCATGTCTGTATTGATATGCCTCAAGATTAGACATAAATGATTTCCCTTGTTTTCCATTTATGAGACTTTTTCTTTCCCCATACTTTGATGTATGACCCTAGGTTATGAGATGATTAAATGTACATAGGAAGAACCATTAATTAAACATTAATGTGAATTAAAATAATATTTTCTGTCTTCATGAATTATGTTCATCTTTTAAAGGAAACAATATTTTAATATATCCTCTATTTGTAACATCAAAATGAAAAGTTTAGGTAATAAAAGGTAGGATTCCATAGATAGTGTTTATAAAATAAAAATAATAACATATTAGTATATTGTGTGAACTGATTTCATTATATTATAATGGTTAGTATATAATTTAATGATATAAAATAATTCCTAAATTGAAATATATTTTTTAGAAAATTTACCTCGACATTGAGAAACCTCCATTGAATTTCTCTTTAAGGACACTATGGAAAGTTTTTTTAAGATAATTTAATCAATGTAACATGAGTAGGGAATATGAAAGATTTTTTATCAATTTTGGGTTGATGTATGTTTCTCAAGGTGGGGAGGGGAATAGAGGAAGGGGGTTCTATTATATTGAATGAAATGACAGACTTGGAATTACATAATTAATTTAAATATATTAAGTCATTTATCATAACAATGCATCGCCAAGTTGATATATTTAAAATCAATGATAATTATTAGTCTAAATAATCTCATACAATAAATATTATACATGTTTATGTTATTTTTATCGCTTATCTCTTATTTTTTACCATGTTCAACCCTTTTTATGATTTCTATGATATCATTGTTTTCTAATATATATAGGTCATGAAATTGTCTATAAAATGAACAGTGTCCCATAAGAATAAAATAATTTATATTATGAACTTTATTTCATTCACTTGGTGGAATATAATATTTTTAATAATTTTGAATCATTATATGAATTATTATTTAACATAAGATGTTGTTAATGTCATTTTTGAGACTATTATTATTGTTTTATATTAAATACCACATGATTTGAATGGAATTAAATGATAATATTTTATAATATTTTATTATATTTTATTATATTTTGTTTATAAAAAAATATTTTTAGCAAAATAATTAATCCAATTAATATTATCAAGGACATTATAAGTTAATTTATTTGGTTTTACTATTAGTGGATTGATAACTCTATTAGCATTCGATATTTGATTTAAGTAATTATATCATTACATGAAAAATCACTATGATTAAAAATATTAATTATTATGTGAAATAAAATTAATAAAAAACATAACCTATTATTATCGCCATGAAAAAATTAATCATATTAAAATAAATAATTTAATATCATGTATTCATTCACTAAATAAAATAATACAACATTCATAGGAATTGAAGCTGTAAAAACTTTTAAAACATTATATAACAGACTTATTGTCAAAATTAAAATATCTATAGGAATAAAAGAATGTTTTTTGGATATTGAAATCAATTTTCTCATAATTATAACCATATATCCCCATTTTACCAATACCAAGATGGAAAATATTTAACATGATTACTAATGATAATTATAAATAATATATGGGATATATTTTACAAATATTTAGTGAATTTATTCAAATATTGTAAACATTAATATAATTGAATTTCAATAAGTTAACCAAATAAATTTAAATATAATTGTGTAAAAAACAAAAAATAGTCTCTAAGAGTGGGGTTTTAATCCTATAAATTTTCTTCCAAAATCATTTATAAGGAATATTAATTATTTAGTAATTATATTATTTATAATTAAGTTGATTTATTTTTTAATATTATATTAAATATATAATTATGCATTTTATGGTACATGATTTAATGAAAAAGAATATAATTTTTAGAATAAAAGAATTTTTCACCATTGAATGAAAATATGAACTTTTTAAAATCATAAAATTCATTAACCCAATGATAAATCAGTTGATATAAAAAATGATAGTAATGACATCAGAAAAAATCACCAAAATAAAAAAAATCAATTATAATTTACAGGAAAATATGTAAATAAAATATATTTTTTAAAAAAACTTTTTTTCTAAAATTTAAATTGACATTACAAAAAATTGAGTACATATTTATTATAAATCAAATAATAAATAATTTTTTACCCTTTATATATATATATATATATATTAATGTTTTTAAGACAATCTATACCATTAAATTTTTCATTTAGGTTATAAATATTATTTTTAAATAATATTATTTTTATTCAATATTGTAATTCACTTAACAATTGATGTTATTTGGAAAGAATTCTATTAAAATTGGTATAATTTTAAACTAATTATTTAATAAATTTTATATTATCCACGGGTTCTTGATGGTATAAAATATGTATTCAGTGGAAATGGGATAATATTGATGTATTTAGCTATTTTACATGTTTACTATCTATAAATATTAATCATGTATTTTTATATATTAATTGAATTCAAATTTTTATTATCTAGAATAGTTGAATCATTATGGAGTATTGGTATTTTTTGAACTAAGCAGATAGAAAAATTTTAATTTTAATTTCTATCAGGATAATATTTGAAAAAATAATTAATTAATGACAAATGATTTTGAATAAGAAGGATAAGGAAGTTATTGTAGGGGATGATTATATAACTAATTTTGGGTGAGTTGGTTAAATATATTTTAGATTGTTGTTCAAAAATTGTTTCAAATATTTTTCAAATATATATTTTACAACCAAATTATTTTTTGATTATATTTTTTATTATGGAAAATATTTTTTGTTATGTTTAAGGATGCTTTGAAGTATTGAGGATCCATGAGTGATTTTATATATCATTGGAGGAAGAATCTTAATAAGACTTATGTGAAAATAATTTATTATGTATATATATATATTATGTCTCATCTTGATGTTGAAATTTAAATAAATTATCCGACAACAAAAATTTTCATAAGACTCATCATCATAAGTGCCTTTTAAAAATTCATATGAATGGTATGCGTTTTCATTATAAGATCTCATTTTTAAGTGCATATATATATGAGGTACATGTTTTATGACTACAAGAACCACATCATGAATTGAGTTTGATAAAGTAAAAGCACAATTTTAATACTCATTTGGCGGCACCATGTTTTAACACATCACTCTATAACTAATTCTCATAATTTCTTTGCATGTTAAGGAATGATTTTTTTTTTGAAAACTAAATTTGAAGACTTCTATATAAATAAATCTTTCTAATTTTCATTTATGTTGAACTAATTGGATATTTTTTCATATAATGTGTTTCCCCAGGAACTAATCTATGTCTATTTTTGTGTTTTTAAGTACTATATCATGAGATGTGAATCATATATTGTATCACACTAGGTTATATATTGCACTTGATTGTGGTTTGAAGCTCAAATATAACCATTCCTGGTAAATGAATACATTTTATGAATACATAGGTTAAATAAAATCTTATCTGGATATTCAATAATGTTATATGGAAATTAATTCTTCGCTCCATGAAGTATCATGTCATTTCCTGATAGTGGGTTTCTATAAGATTTGACTTAAAATTTATATATGGATTTTAGTTTATGTTTAGGTTATTTTATTAAAAAATAATATGTTACAGCTATAAAGTTAATGTCGGAGATTATGAAACTATTTGACCATAATTTTTACCATTTCTAGTATACTAAAGTAATTTCAAACCTTTAGACTGAACAACCCAAAATAATTGACATGGGAAACATAAATGTAATAAATATGAATATTTTTTAAAACATATAGTATAATATATTATGATAATTAATTCTATTTTTTATGATCTACTATAATTATGTAATCCAATTATTTTCTTTGTATTAAGTAGATTCTAATTAGTTCAATACACAATATAATAGAACACTCAATCAACCGTTATTGATTTATAATATTACCTATCTATCTCTTTATATTCAGTTATACCAATTTCTCATATACTATATTTTTAACCATCATAACCCAATTATATTTATTCCTCTAGTACAATGCATAAATGTTTGGTTTCCTTTACATTTTTGTTTTGTGGTCAAACACTATGATTTATATAAGGTAATTTTTTTTGAAATAAACTTATTCATCTTCATTCAACACATATTGTTTTAGTAAAATTGATTACTCACTTGAACCATAAATTTTATGAACAAATGAGCCTTTCCAAATAAAATCTAATATGATCAATATTATTAAGAATTTTTTATATTCATGAATAACTATTTCAATATGCCTTCCATTAAAATTATGTAACTCCATTTATTCTATTTGGATTATTTCATCCTTATGAATGATTAATTTTTTGTAAACATCCTATGTCAAAAATTGATTCATGAAAAAATATGATTTGATAGGTGATCGTAAAAATATACACCCCCATTGAATTGGGTAATTTTTACATTTCCTTAGATTCCATGGACAGAAAATGAATATGTTTCCTAGTATGTAATGTTTGAATGTATTAGTAGTGAGACTAGACTTGTGTTTTTGATAACATGAGTTAGGTTTACAATATATTATTATGACCACGTGATCTTATAATATCATAAAATTTATTATATGTTTCTATTTGATTAAATATTAACCTTATCTTTTATGGAATTTGACTAACATGTTATATTTCATCTTCATGATTTACATAGAATATTACCATATCGAGATTTATATCTCACCCTTTTATTTTGTGAATGTTGTCACAATATCATATAGTGTTATATTTTTAAAGAAATTTAGCAGCCTATTATGAATATAAAAACTAATTAATTATGTGTATTTATTGTTAGTTGATGTATTATGTTTCTTACATATCAATGGAACTTGATATAATTATTCTTGTTATTTTTTATGGATATTAATATTATAAATCATTTAATATTACAATTATGAAAAGTGGGTAACCATAGACGGATTCATACTATGGTCTATATATTTTTAATAGATTATATTATGGAAGATTATACTAAATAACAGTAAATGATATACAATGAAACATGGAAATGCATTAGATTAGACAGTCATGTTATTTATGTGTTATTCATTCCACAATCTTCACCTACCTTTCATTTTACCCTAAATCGTGTATTCATATCTAAAAATTTCTTTTTTTAGTAAATTGAGAAGAATAGTTGTATCAATATGAAAACCCATTGATTTGAGAATTGTAATGATTTCCCTAAAGAGATAAATTATATAATAGGATTAGGAGTTCAAAACATCATGATGTATCATACATAGTTTACTTACGTTTTGATTTACAACTTGAACCATGTGGAGAACCATCCTTCTATTAATTGAATAGGTTATGTTAATGTAATTATTTATTAAAAGAAATCCCTCTTTTTTTGGATCTCACAATCCCTTAATTGTAGAGAATAAAATTATTTACATTGATATGACATTTTCATTCCTATAATTATCTAATAAAAATTTTCATATATTGGTTATATAGCAATGTAAGTGGGAATGAAATTTTTGGGGTGAAATTATCTAAAATATAATTACAAAATAAGATATCAAATTAATATAATGTGAATAGTTCTATACTAATTAACAATAATTTCATTCAAAATCTCAATTTTTATGTAGAGAGTAATTTTTATGGTTTGAATAAAAGGAAACTCTACTCAATTAAATATTATGAGGAAAAAAACATATATATATTTTTGTATACAACATAATTATTTATTAACCAATAAATTAATTGAATTCCATTTCATAAGTCTATTAAAACATTCTCATAGAAACTATTTTTCACTTCATTAAATTACAAAAAAAAATGATTCATGTCCCCTTCGAGGAGAGATAGAGATTCTTATTTCTTAGTGATCCTATGTGGATGTAGATAAAAATAGATGAAAAATATTTAATTATAGATATTGAATATATAAATCTCATGGTGGAAATAAGAATCATTTATAGACATGTTAAAAAATTTGTATAAATATACTTGATATATATCTCAATGGAATGAAAAATTTCATCAAGTAAGGAAGATATAGGAATAACGCACAAGGATTATAGATAGATATGATGAATACAATAAATATTATAGAATAACGGAAGTCTCTACTCAATCCTCTAACCGTGGTTGGTTTGTCCAAATAAATGTTAGATGGACACTATGAATGTTAATGTTCTATGATGGGCATTAGTGAGGTACATTGTTCTCATCAACCACACCAGCAAGATCCAAGATGAGCATTTTTTCAGTATTTATATTGCCTATAATTATAATGATTTTGTGAAAGGTAAATTATTTATTCAATCAATAATAGTGATTATCCTATTTGATTATCGTTCTACACATTATTTCTTGTCTTGCATGTTTTTTGGAAAAAATTTACATCACTTGAAGACATGGAGACTGAGTTATTTGTTAAAAACATGAGTGGTGAAATCATTGAAAGTTAATTATATTAATATTATAAATTATAATTGGTTGAGATAAACTCCTAGAAAATATTTTTTCACTAACACTTCATTAATTTTAGCCAATAATGGTCTTGAATTGATCCTTATTATATTGAGCCAATAACAATTATTGATATAAGGATTCTAGTTTCTAATGTGGATTTTAATTGGTATATTTTTTACACATCTATTTATGGAAAGTATGTTTTTTCTATCATCTAAATTTTATTATAATGGATATATATTTATTTCATTTAAATTAATTTTTAAAACATTATTCTTTATTTGTAGTAATGAATTTTTTTTTGAGAAATTGATGGAATGATATTTCAATTTTTATTTTTATATTTAGGATCTTATAATGTGGTTTAATTTTTATAATTATATGTGAAATATATTTTAAATACTTTAAAATATATATTTTAATTTTGGAATTAATTCAACCAAATTTTCCGTGTTCATTGAGGTAATGTTTTTATTTTAATAAATTTCATTTTAATATGTTGATTTTTTAAAAAACAGATACAATTTTGTTATTTATTCATTATATTAGAAATTAAATTCATCTCATATGATATTTTTATAATATTGTTTGACTTTTTAATATTTTATGAAATTATTTATCTTATAAAAATTTATATTCCATTTTCTCTAACATTTTTATTCAATATGAATTTTAAATAATTTTTATTAACAAGTTTAGCTCATATTACTTTTACAACACATTTTTTATGACTTCATGATCACATATTTAGACATTTATTATTTCATATTACATTTATATTTTTTATTCAAATTAGAAAATTTCATATATCATATTTAGTATTAGTTCAAAACTACATCTAACCACATTGGAAAATTAATTTACTAATCATCCCATATGAATTTTGTTATCCAATATTTTTTTCTCAAATTCCACGATTGAAATGTTTTTTATCTAATTATTATTTCTAAAATAAAATTCATAAAAATGGTTGTTGAGGATAAGATCAATAAATCAAGGATTAAAATAAAATAGTATATTTTGATGCTTTCTAATGAATCTTAATAGAATAATAAATAACTCACCTGGACTTATCAATAATTTCTTGCGATATAATATAATTTAAAATTACGGGGTTTGATGAATAATAAGATACATCACATGGATATCGGTGATACTTGCTTGGGGTGCTAACCGTGATCTATGATGATGGTATTCATCATGTAGATTCATTTAAAATGATGAACTCTTTGAGGATTTGAAGGTAATTCACTACATAATGATTGGTAAAGGCATTATTACACCAGAACATGGGCGAATTATATGACATGTTTAGAAATTACAATAGTGTAGAGAAGACACAAATAATGTAACGACCAAAAGTTTCATTAATGCAAAATCCCTCTTGATCCAGTTAAATGTTTCTTTATGAAATTTTTTTTTATAAGATGTCAACTTATTTAGTTTTACGTTAAGATTTGTGACCGTTACTTTTATAGCTGTTGAACAGTGATCATCTGAGTAGTATAAATATAAGGCTTTAATGAACCCATTTATACTCAGACAAAGGAAGTGATGGCCTCATCCAGTAGAATTTCCCCTTACGAAGCCCATTTATCAGAGCTCGGAAAAGAGGTGGCATCTTTGGGATTTGCCCTTGACCAAGCCCAAGCTGAGCTTCATCAAGTCAAGCTCGAACGTGATCGTCTACGGGAAAAGTGGAAGTTGATTGAAATTACCACTCGAGCGATGTTATCTGAGCCGCCCCAAGAGTCTGTCACCATCGCACACCTTACCCTTAGGTCTTATGCGGCTATTTTAAGGGGTTATGTAACAAATAATTAGCACCATGTTCATGTACAATATTTTTGTATATAATAATGAATATAATTTCTAGTCATTTTTGATACATTGTAATTAGTTTTTAAAGTACAAATGGTGTTTTTAGTTATTATTTAATTAAGAATTATATTTTATTAAATTAAAGTATTTTTTAATTAAATAATATTTTAATAAAATATTATTATTAATATTAAATTAATTTTTTTTATTAAGTATAAATGATCTTATAATTTTATGAATGCAATTAAAATTTTTATTAAGGTTTGAAAGCCATTTCTGTCAAAACCCGTGAATTTTTTATAAATGTCGGTTTTTATTTTAAAAGTGAAAATTCACATATTTAGAAAATTATTTAGATAAAATAAATATTATTTTTGGAATCAGGACGTCGAAATTATCTAACGGTGAATTTTTCATAATTTTCTGAGACAGTCACATTTTTGGGTAAAAATTAAATACCATTTAAATATATAATGTGTTTTATGACATCATAATGACCCAATGGTGATGTAATAAAATAACATAATCCTTATGTTCGGACAATATGTGTTTTATCATTAAAATAATGAGGTTTTGGGTTTGTTTGACTTACTTTTCAAAGAATTAATGGAGCCCTCAAGACTTATTCAACACTTTGCCTTTTTAAAATTAATTTCCATGGGAGTGTGACTCACCACCACATAAGCAACCCTAATTTTTTAATAAGTTCAGACCTTGGACTTGTAAATTATTGTTTTCCTCTTTCCTTTTCCAGAAACCATGGGAAAATACCATGGGATGGTTTGTGGTTTGGATTATTTTAATATAAGGGGTCCCAAACCTAAATAATAAAGAATTCTCTCACCTCTCCTATATAAACCCACCCAAGATCCCACTACCTCCTCACTAAAATCCCTTGGAGTTCGTCCAAACTCTTCCCTACTCTCTCTAGAATCCTCCCAAGGTGCCCCAAGCTCCCAAGAAGCCTCTCACAAGCCTCTCTCTAGCCTTTGGAAGCACACTTCCAAGTAAGGGTTTTTTCTTCCTTTCTCATTTTTTTCAATTTTCTTTAAGTTGTATTGCCCTTTTAATTTCAATTATGAATATTGGGGTATGGTTTCACACCTCCCACATACTGCCCTCTTATTGTTGGAATGATGGGAGAACCCTTTCTCTCTCATTAAATGCCTCTCATGTACACCCGTTACTATGTCGAAATTCCGAAAGGAACTTCTCTCTCTTCTTTTACTTTCAAGCAATACTTTTGTATCATGAATCTAAATTCCATTTCTATTATTGGGACATGTATATATATGATCTCATTACTTTCCATTACATCTAAATATTATGAGGAACTTATTTCTCTCTCATCAACCTTTTTTTATGAATTCTTATGTCACGCCGTTACGCTGCCGAAATCGCACCGATTTTCTAAGCCAATGTCTTTGTGTAGTGAATACCATGCCCATTTCTCCATCAAGGGTATTCACCTTTATGCACATTTACATATTGATTATAAAGTTTCATGTATTAATTCCACATTCCTTTATCGTGGAAGAAATGATTATGTTTTATGAATCCATGTTTTATGATCCATGTGGCACACTTATGCATGAAATGAAATGTTTAAGAAGGGTTCGCCCTTTATAGCGCTCCAATGAATTGGGTAAAGTATAGTATCATGATACGTCATGTGCAATGAGTGTTTACTCATGCTAATTCAAGTGCAACTAGGGTTTACTCGTGCTTCAAGTGCAATGAGGTTTTACTCATGCTCCATGTGAAATGAGCATTGGCTCATGCTAATTCAATGTTAAGTGTTGTTTCCACATTTCCATGTTATGATTATCATGCTTTATCATGACTTTATGTTCATGTTTCTCTTATGCTCTATTGATATGCCCATTTCCTAACATGTATTGTACTCCTAATGTTATTCATTATGTACTCCCTTACTGGGCTTTATAGCTCACCCTTTTCTTATGCATGTCCTCAGGTTATCCCATGCAATTCTAAGTACGAAGGAATGTAGTGGTCATGTAAAGGAATTTTTCAATAAAGATGTTTTATTTCAAGTTTAAAGTCTTTATGTAATGATCCTAAGCCCCAAATACACTAAACTTCTCGATCTTCTTTGTTGTATCAAGTGAAGTTTTATGTAATAAAGCAAGTTTAAGATGTAATAAAAAGAAGGGTTGTCATAGTTGGTACCAAAGGATAAGTTTAGTTATTTTTTGGGATTAGGAAACCCTAGTAAAGCCTTAGATACAAGACTAAGTATAATAAAAACATCCCTAAGTTTTGGTAAATACTAAGTAAGTGGTTTATCAAACAAATACATCCCTGTCTGGATACGAGCAGGTAGAGGCGGCTCTGGCACAGATGTATCCTAGGGGTAAAACCCGAAAACACCGCTTTGAATCTATATTTTGACAATTTTATAAACTATGTTTGTCAAAATAAACTTATTCTTTATGATTGGGACATCAAAATTTACATTGTGTTAATTTTTGGTATTTTTCTTACAATATTCATTTTTTTAACGAATAGTGAAAAATACTCCATTTTACATCAAAACTGCTTTTTAACCTAATTTATTTATATGATTAGATTATGTTTTGAATTGGTTTTGAAGTGAAATTAGAATATATTTTTACCATTTTATCCAATGGTGGTCATTGGAATCAATTTCACTTTGAAATTAGACTTAAACTGGTGTCAATCTTTTGATACTTATTGTTTTGTAAAAACACGCTTTTTGCTCCGGCATCGGGAATTAATTATTAAATTAATTAATGTGACTTATATGATTTGAATTTTGTAAAATAGACTTAATTTTTGAATTCAGAATATCAAATATAGATTAGGGTGAATTTTTGGTAATTTTCTGAAAAACTTCAATTTTTGATGAATAGTGAAACCACTAAGTGGTAATCAAGCAAACTGATTTTTCAGTTAAATGAAATTTTACCACTAATGTGTATTGAATTTTGAAAATCCGACATACATGGTTGTCATTAATAATTAAAATGTGGTTCAATGAGATTAAAATAATTTTTTGGTGAATAGTAACTTATTAAGTTTTTAATCGCGATTAGTGGTAATTAGTGTAGTTTAAGGTATAAATAATGCTTTAATAATATGAAATGACCTAGAAACATGTCCCAACCTTATTGGTTGTGTCATGGCCGACCAAGAAAAGCCATGGGTCAACTTGGGGACCCCACGGAGACATTTTGGTTGGGAAATGACATAGATAACATTTTATTTAATGTAAAAGTAAAAATGACACAAACATAATATGTTTCACAAAAACAATTTTTACATGGGGTTATAAAGATCAGATATTTGATTATAAATAGTCAGTGGAAAGCTAAAAAGATTTCCTACATCATAGTATTTGTTTTATGATTTTTAGACATTAAATAAATTAAATTATTTATGACATAATAATGATGCAGCGATGACATCATTATTTGACGATTTAAATAAAATGGAAAGACAATGTAAAATATATGAACTACACAAGGACAAAACCAATTGTATGAGTGGATTTAGAACCCTTATAACCTTATCCACGAATTATATCAATGTGGGACCTTTTAAAACCGAAACACATTTTCAAATAAAGTAATATTTCTTTACTTTCCAAAAGTGCCCCTCCTCTCCTCTTATAAAAGGCCCCCACCTCTACCTCATTTCACACACTCCTAAAGCCTTTGCCTCGGCCAACCCCTGACCATTTACTCTCTCCAAATCCCTATCCTAATCCTAGAGGATTCCCTTTGGGAAGAATCCTTTCAAAGGAAGCCTTTAGGCTCAAATCAAAAGGAGTTACACTTTTAAAGGTAATTCATTCTCTCATGTTCATTTGTTTTATTTTTCTTCTCCAACCCCCTAAACTCTTTGTATTTACTTATTTTGTAACAACACCAGTATCTTCAATATACTAGGATGTTGTTATAAGATATATTTGAGCTACACACTCACACAACTACATCAAATGGTTAAAGAACATACGGTTTCCGTGGATGGCGAAATTCTGCCTCCCGAAATGATGATTGTTCAATACTCATTTAACACCTTAAAAGGTGGCCATTATGATGTCACTATTTTTATATATGATATATAATATGTTTATGTTTTCCTTAAGCTTCTGTTTTTTTTCATTTTGGGCATACCTTTATGGTTTCCATTATGGGTAAACACGATATCTTCATTTTAGGAAGTGCGGACTACCGCCCCCTCAAAGTGATTTGATTCGTTAAATACCATATGTGGGACATATAAAGGATGGAACTATGATATTATATATGATATTATACTGGAATTATAATATACCTTTATATCATTATGATTCCATTCTATAAAATACGAAATAGAAATGAAAGTAGCGTTCATGCGTACGTACGGCTTACCGTCTCCATGAACGGTGCATTTCATTTCTTACCTCTAAATGATTATGTAATATTATAAATTCAAGTATGTACTTGATATATATGACATATATGATATCTACATCATGAATACCATTCTGGATATAATTAAACTTTGACCAAATTAACAACATGTAAGTGTAAGAAGTCTATTTTTGACTTAAGAACCAAATACCGACAAAATGAACATTATTAACTTAACTGATTACATGATGTTCATAACATGGTATAAAAGGAATAATGAACTTGAAAAAGATTCATAAGCAAGCAGAGATTAACTCAAGTTTATTATTCAGGATATTAAAGAACGGTCGGGTCAAGTCGGATACGAGGTATGGGACTTCGTCTCAATCTCCTTTCATTGAGGCATATTTTATTTTATACACAACTTTCTTTTATACGGTGTATAAACCCCTTTGACTTTTACGTTTATTCAAAAGGAATCTTTTTATACGAAGAGTTTACTAAACGACAAAAGGGAATGTTTTTGTCGTACGTATGCGGCGACAACGACTTCTCCGCCGTCGTAACCGTTATTTGAGTTTCGGCTTCCTCTACAAGCCATACCTTCTTTTTTTAAAAGAAAAATAAATACCATGTTTTACTTTGGTATTGAAAATGGTTTTCATAATGTTTTTATTATATCAATGTGTTGTATTGATATCTCGTGATTGAAATGTGGAAATGTTATGTTTCCTTTATGCATGTTTTATGTGATATGATTATGTTATGGTTCTTGGGCATTATTATGAAGACGGGTGGTTCCGTGATAAACTAAGGGAGGGTGAGCCCGTTATAGCTCTCCAATGCATTGGGTAACGTGAAGGAGTGAAACATTAATGTTTCACCGAAGAGATTTTAGGGAATATACTATGATGGGTATTCCAAACGTAACCAAGAGGGTTACTCCCTACGTAAGAATGTTATGAATGCCTCAAGTTACCTTTATGTCTTATGATTTCTATCATTTATTCATGATTTTATGAGGTATGTTAAAGTGCCTATGTTTTATGGGTAAAGTATGATTTCATTCTTATGTATGTATGAACTCATGTTTCCTTTCCATGTTTTTTTAACCCATACTGAGTTTTTATGCTCATCCCAAGTTTTTGAAATGTTTTTCACGGGTCAAGGGAAAGGTACATGATAAGATGATAGAGTCAAGGATGTGTCAAGAAATAATCCATGTTTTATTTTAAACGTGTTTCCATTGATGGAAATGAAGAATACTATCTTTCTATAACCACTTTGTTTATATGTGGAATGTAATGCATGTTTTATGATCTAATTATCTAAAACTCTAAACCTGAAAAGATCCTCAACGTGTAATCTTGTAATAACTCAATATTAAGTATGGTTTAAGGCTGGGCCTTATAGTTGGTATCAAAGGAAGTTTTAGATAACTTTAGGAGTTAGAATTCTATTAAATGATTATCCAAAAATATTTTTTTTCGAAATGATATAGCATTTAAAGATTACCATGTTGCTTCATCTAAGACATGTTTGTTCAGAATGGTTTTCCGCAGAGGAAACAGGGAAGCAGAGCTAGGAAGGCATACAGAAGGAAATAACCTTCCGAATCAGCATCCAGAAATGGTCGGAATTGGAACTGAACAGTTTGTTGCAATAATGGCACAGTTGACTCAAGCGATAAATGGCGGTGGTATCCATGCACGAGATCAGCCAGAACAACCGCAGAGGAACATGTCAGTGGTGGAACATTTCATGAGGCAACATCCACCATCATTCAGAGGATCATCTGACCCTGTGCTAGCTGAAGGGTGGATTAAAGAACTGGAGAATATTTTTGATGTCATGGGGTGTTCAGACAATCAAAAGGTTAGTCTTGCTATTTACTATTTGGAGGGTGAAGCAGATCAGTGGTGGTCTATGGTTAAAAATATCAGGGACGCCGATGAGATTGATGCTCTTGACTGGGATGAATTCAAAGGTATGTTTCTTGAGAAGTATTTTCTTAAGGCTGTTCGACTTAGGATGGAAAAGCAATTCTTGGAATTGAGGCAAGAGGAAGACTCAGTGGCTGCCTATGAAGAAAGGTTCACTCGATTGGCAAGGTATGCTCCAAATTTTATCTGGGACCTTGATAGTAAAATCAATTGTTTTTACTCAGGATTAAAGCCAAAGTATCGAAGGGCATTAGCTTCTCGTGAGTTTAAAAGTTATGAAAAGCTTGTTCGATGTGCTGAGAAGGTGGAAATGGAGTTTGCCGATGACCAAGTTTTTTATAACAACCAGCAGAAGAAGAGACTGAGGTGGCAGGAGAAAGGTAAGAATTCTTCAAAAAAGTCTGATGGTAAGAGAACTAAGTTTCCAGATTGTGATAAATGTGGCAAAAGGCATGCTGGGGAATGTCTTCTGAATTCTGGGAAGTGCTACCGATGTGGTAAGATGGGACATAAGTCTCTTGATTGCACTGAAAAGGATCAAGGTGAAGATAAGAACAAATTTGATTTACAGTTAGTGAAATGTTATAAGTGCAATGAGATGGGTCACTATGCAAACGAGTGTCCTACAAGGAGATTGAGTGATGGGAAGCAGTTAGACTACAAGCAGAAAGGGGTGGTGAAATCCTTTGCAACTACTTCAGCAGATGTCGGGCCATCAAATGAAGTGGTATCAGGTACTTTGTTTGTTTTTTCAGATTATTTCAGTGTGTTGTTTGATTCGGGGTCTACATATTCTTTCATCTCTGAAACCTTTTCTAGTAAAATGGGAATATCATCTCAAGAAATGACTCCTGAACTTTTGGTAAAAACACCTGGGGGAAGTGTCGAGGCAAAAAGAATTTATAAGAATCTTCCTATCCTTATCTGTGGAAAGAACCTACTTGAAAACCTTATTGTTCTACCTCTAGTAGAGTTTGATGTTATCCTGGGTATGGATTGGCTCTCTATTTACCATGCTAAGATTGACTGTAGAGCTAAAGAAGTTTCTTTTCAAAAAGACTTTCAGTTTGTTTACAGGAATGAACCCTTACTTTTGATAACATATCAAGAGGCCGAGAAACTTGTAAAAGATGGAAATGAATGTTACCTTTCACACGTCGTTGAAAATAAAGGAACTATTCAGATTAATGATGTGCCAGTGGTAAATGAGTATCCTGATGTTTTTCCTGATGAGTTTCCTGGAATAATACCAGATCGGGAAGTTGAGTTTATTGTTGACTTAGTTCCTGATGCTAAGCCAATTTCAAAACCCCCTTATCGAATGGCACAAATTGAACTTTTAGAGTTGAAGGATCAATTGCAAGATTTATTAGAGAAAGGTTTCATTAGACCTAGCACATCACCATGGGGTGCTCCAATTTTATTTGTTAAAAAGAAATATGGTTCTATGAGACTTTGCATTGATTATAGAGCCTTGAATAATATCACTGTTAAGAACAAATATCCTTTGCCTCATATCGATGATTTGTTTGATCAGCTCCAGGGAGCTCAGTTTTTTTCAAAGATTGACTTGAGATCGGGGTACCATCAGCTGAAGGTAAAGGAGGCAGATATTCCAAAGACCGCGTTCCATACGAGATATGGCCATTATGAATTTGTAGTAATGCCTTTTGGGCTAACCAATGCACCTGCTGTATTCATGGACATAATGAATAGAATTTTCCATGAGTTCTTGGATAAGTTTGTGGTGGTTTTCATTGATGATATTTTGGTGTTTTCTAAAAGTAAAGAGGAGCATGAAAAACATTTAAGGGTTATCTTGCAAACCTTAAAAGAAAAGAAACTGTATGGGAAATTCAGCAAGTGTGAGTTTTGGTTGCAACAAATTTCTTTCCTTGGTCACATTGTTTCTAAAGATGGAATAACTGTTGATCCTGCAAAAACAAAAGTTGTGGAAGAATGGCCAAGACCCACAAATGTAACCGAGATTCATAGCTTCCTTGGTTTGGCGGGCTATTACCGAAGGTTTGTTAGAAATTTTTCATGGTTATCTAGTCCAATGACTAAGCTAACTCGGAAGGGTGTTAAGTTTATCTGGACAAAAGAATGTGATGATTGTTTTCAGGAATTGAAAAGAAGATTGGTGAATGCTCCAGTTTTGGCACTACCTTCCAGGAATGGTGAGTTTGTTATATACAGTGATGCTTCATTGAAAGGACTTGGTTGCGTCCTAATGCAGAATGATCAGGTAATTGCTTATGCTTCACGACAGTTGAAAACTCATGAGGTAAATTACCCTACACATGATTTGGAATTAGCTTCTGTTGTTTTTGCTTTAAAAATTTGGAGGCATCATTTGTATGGAGTAAAGTGTGAAATATATACCGATCACAAAAGTTTAAAGTATATATTCACTCAGAAAGAGTTAAACATGAGACAAAGGAGATGGCTGAAATTAATCAAAGATTATGATTGTACAATTCATTACCATCCGGGAAAAGCAAATAAAGTGGCTGATGCTTTGAGTCGAAAAAGTAACGCTTCATTAACAATGTTGCGTTTGGAACGTGATCCTTTGGTTAAGGATTTGATAAACTTTGGCATAGAAGTTGTTGGTGCAGGAATTCCTTCTGTTTTGTTTCAGGTATCAGTGAAATCATCTCTATCAGATAGAATCAAGCAAGCACAGAAGCAAGATAGTGAGTTGCAGAAAAAGGTAGAGCTGGTTCAGAAAGGTAAGTTGCCTGAATTCAACATTGATAATGATTGTGTTTTTAGATTTGGGAGGAGATTGTGTGTGCCTTGTGATTCACAGTTGAAAAGAGAGTTGTTATGTGAAGCTCATAGTTCTCCGTTTTCAGTTCATCCGGGCAGTACTAAGATGTATAGAGATCTGCGGGAGTTTTACTAGTGGGATGGAATGAAAAGAGATATTGCTGATTTTACTGTGAAGTGTTTGAATTGTCAGCAGGTTAAAGTAGAGCGGCAGTTACCGAAAGGGATGCTTCAGCCTTTACCAGTGCCAGAGTGGAAATGGGAGAATATATCCATGGACTTTGTTGTTGGATTACCGAAGACATCTCGAGGTAATAATGCAATCTGGGTTATTGTTGATCGCTTGACCAAATCTGCTCATTTCCTTGCTATATGAGATACTTTCTCTCTTGATCAACTTTCCCGTTTGTATCTTAAAGAGATAGTCAGGTTACATGGAGTTCCTCTCTCCATTGTATCGGATCGTGATCCCAGGTTTACTTCTAACTTTTGGAAAGGCCTTCAGAAGTCGTTGGGTACTGAATTAAATTTTAGTACAGCTTTTCATCCTCAATCAGATGGGCAGTCAGAACGAACAATTCAGACATTGGAGGATATGCTACGAGCTTGTTCTATGGATTATCAGGGAAGTTGGGACCAACATCTTTCTTTGGTTGAGTTTTCATATAATAACAGTTTCCATTCCAGTATACAGATGGCACCATTTCAGGAATTATATGGGAAGTGGTGTCGAACTCCAGCTTTCTGGGATGAGGTGGGTGAAAGAAAGTTGATGGGACCAGAATTGGTAGAAGAGATGGCAGAAAAATTTCAGCTGATTCAGAAACACATGAGAACAGCTCAGAGCAGGCAGAAGAGTTATGCGGATAACCGGAGGAAGGATCTGTCTTTCGAGGTAGGTGATCATGTTTTTCTCAAGGTTTCTCCTTGGAAAACTGTGATGAGATTTGGTAAGAAAGGAAAGTTGAGTCCAAGGTTTGTTGGACCATACGAAATTCTGGAGAGAGTTGGATCAGTTGCATACCGAGTGGCTTTACCTCCGAGTTTATCTCAGGTACACAATGTTTTTCACGTTTCGATGTTGAGAAAGTATATGCCAGATCCATCTCATGTTTTGAGTCCAGAGGTAGTTCAGCTGGAAGAGAACCTATCTTATGAGGAACAACCGGTCCAGATTCTTGACCACAGGGAGCAAGTGTTACGGAATAAGGTGATTCACCAGGTAAAGGTTTTGTGGAAAAACCACATGATTGAAGAGGCAACATGGGAATCTGAAAATGCAATGAGGGATAAGTACCCCCATTTATTTGATAAGTAAACAAATTGCGGGGCCGAAATTTTCTAAAGGGGGGAAGGATGTAACATCCCAAGTAAGTAATGAATAATATATATTTTTATCTATGTTTATTAATGATTAAGATAGTGTTATAGAGGCTTAAAATGAAAATAAATACAATCTTATGCATGGAATACACTAATATTCTTAAAAGATTGTTTTACTGCCTTTTGATGGCAAACCATTTTTGAATCTATATTTTGAAAATTTTATAAACTATGTTTGTCAAAATAAACTTATTCTTTATGATTGGGACATCAAAATTTACCTTGTGTGAATTGTTGGTATTTTTCTGACAATATTCATTTTTTTAACGAATAGTGAAAAATACTCCATTTTACATCAAAACTGCTTTTTAACCTAATTTATTTATATGATTAGATTATGTTTTGAATTGGTTTTGAAGTGAAATTAGAATATATTTTTACCCTTTTATCCAATGGTGGTCATTGGAATCAATTTCACTTTGAAATTAGACTTAAACTGGTGTCAATCTTTTGATACTTATTGTTTTGTAAAAACACGCTTTTTGCTCCGGCAGCGGGAATTAATTATTAAATTAATTAATGTGACTTATATGATTTGAATTTTTTAAAATTGACTTCATTTTTGAATTCAGAATATCAAATATAGCTTAGGGTGAATTTTTGCTAATTTTCTGAAAAACTTCAATTTTTGATGAATAGTGAAACCACTAAGTGGTAATCAAGCAAACTGATTTTTCAGTTAAATGAAAGTTTACCACTAATGTGTATTGAATTTTGAAAATCCGACATACATGGTTGTCATTAAAAAGTAAAATGTGGTTCAATGAGATTAAAATAATATTTTGGTGAATAGTAACTTATTATGTTTTTAATCGCGATTAGTGGTAATTAGTGTAGTTTAAGGTATAAATAATGCTTTAATAATATGAAATGACCTAGACACATGTCCCAATCTTATTGGTTGTGTCATGGCCGACAAAGAAAAGCCATGGGTCAACTTGGGGACCCCACGGAGACATTTTGGTTGGGAAATGACATAGATAACTTTTTATTTAATGTAAAAGTAAAAATGACACAAACATAATATGTTTCACAAAAACAATTTTTACATGGGGTTATAAAGATAAGATATTTGATTATAAATAGTCAATGGAAAGCTAAAAAGATTTCCTACATCATAGTATTTTTTTTATGATTTTTAGACATTAAATAAATTAAATTATTTATGACATAATAATGATGCAGCGATGACATCATTATTTGACGATTTAAATAAAATGGAAAAACAATGTAAACTCTATGAACTACACATGGCCAAAACCAATTGGATGAGTGGATTTCGAACCCTTATAACCTTATCCACGAATTATATCAATTTTGGACCTTTTAAAACCGAAACACAGTTTCAAATAAAGTAATATTTCTTTACTTTCCAAAAGTGCCCCTCCTCTCCTCTTATAAAAGGCCCCCACCTCTACCTCATTTCACACACTCCTCAAGCCTTTGGCTCGGCCAACCCCTGCCCATTTACTCTCTCCACATCCCTCTCCTCATCCTAGAGGATTCCCTTTGGGCAGAATCCTTTCAAAGGAAGCCTTTAGGCTCAAATCAAAAGGAGTTACACTTTTAAAGGTAATTCATTCTCTCGTGTTCATTTGTTTTATTTTGCTTCTCCAACCCCCTAAACTCTTTGTATTTACTTCTTTTGTAACAAAACCAGTATCTTCAATATACTCGGATGTTGTTATAAGATATATTTGAGCTACACACTCACACAACTACATCAAATGGTTAAAGAACATACGGTTTCCGTGGATGGCGAAATTCTGCCTCCCGAAACGATGGTTGTTCAATACTCATTTAACACCTTCAAAGGTGGCCATTATGATGTCACTATTTTTATATATGATATATAATATGTTTATGTTTTCCTTAAGCTTCTGTTTTTTTTTCATTTTGGGCATACCTTTATGGTTTCCATTATGGGTAAACACGATATCTTCATTTTAGGAAGTGCGGACTACCGCCCCCTCAAAGTGATTTGATTCGTTAAATACCATATGTGGGACATATAAAGGATGGAACTATGATATTATATATGATATTATACTGGAATTATAATATACCTTTATATCATTATGATTCCATTCTATAAAATACGAAATAGAAATGAAAGTAGCGTTCATGCGTACGTACGGCTTACCGTCTCCATGAACGGTGCGTTTCATTTCTTACCTCTAAATGATTATGTAATATTATAAATGCAAGTATGTACTTGATATATATGACATATATGATATCTACATCATGAATACCATTCTGGATATAATTAACCTTTGACCAAATTAACAACATGTAAGTGTAAGAAGTCTATTTATGACTTAAGAACCAAATACCGACAAAATGAACATTATTGACTTAACTGATTACATGATGTTCATAACATGGTATAAAAGGAATAATGAACTTGAAAAAGATTCATAATCAAGCAGATATTAACTCAAGTTTATTATTCAGGATATTAAAGAACGGTCGGGTCAAGTCGGATACGAGGTATGGGACTTCGTCTCAATCTCCTTTCATTGAGGCATATTTTATTTTATACCCAACTTTCTTTTATACGGTGTATAAACCCCTTTGACTTTTACATTTATTCAAAAGGAATCTTTTTATATGAAGCGTTTACTAAACGACAAAAGGGAATGTTTTTGTCGTACGTATGCGGCGACAACGACTTCTCCGCCGTCGTAACCGTTATTTGAGTTTCGGCTTCCTCTACAAGCCATACCTTCTTTTTTTAAAAGAAAAATAAATACCATGTTTTACTTTGGTATTGAAAATGGTTTTCATAATGTTTTTATTATATCAATGTGTTGTATTGATATCTCGTGATTGAAATGTGGAAATGTTATGTTTCCTTTATGCATGTTTTATGTGATATGATTATGTTATGGTTCTTGGGCATTATTATGAAGACGGGTGGTTCCGTGATAAACTAAGGGCGGGTGAGCCCGTTATAGCTCTCCAATGCATTGGGTAACGCAAAGGAGTGAAACGTTAAGGTTTCTCCGAAGAGAGTTTAGGGAATATACTGTGATGGGTATTCCAAACGTAACCAAGAGGGTTACTCCCTACGTAAGAATGTTATGAATGCCTCAAGTTACCTTTATGTCTTATGATTTCTATGATTTATTCATGATTTTACGAGGTATGTTAAAGTGCCTATGTTTTATGGGTAAAGTATGATTTCATTCTTATGTATGTATGAACTCATGTTTCCTTTCCATGTTTTTTTAACCCATACTGGGTTTTTATGCTCATCCCAAGTTTTTGAAATGTTTTTCACAGGTCAAGGGAAAGGTACATGATAAGATGATAGAGTCAAGGATGTGTCAAGAAATAATCCATGTTTTATTTTAAACGTGTTTCCATTGATGGGAATGAAGAATACTATCTTTCTATAACCACTTTGTTTATATGTGGAATGTAATGCAAGTTTTATGATCTAATTCTCTAAAACTCTAAACCTGAAAAGATCCTCAACGTGTAATCTTGTAATAACTCAAGATTAAGTATGGTTTAAGGCTGGGGCCTTATATTCAACCCCCCCTAAGAAAGAACAAGTCGCTATTGAAAGCTTCATGAGACAAAGGCCTCCTACTTTTAGTGGATCATCTGATCCCACGATCGCTGAACAATGGATCAACTCCATTGAAAAGATATTATCCATCCTCCAATGCTCTGAAAAAGAGAAGGTTCTCCTGGCGGCTTATCGTATGGAGGGTGAAGCTGATCAATGGTGTACATTGATCAAAAATACGAAGCCTGAGGAGGAGATCGAGGCTTTGGAATGGAAGGATTTCCGGAAGATGTTTTTTGATAAATATTTTCCACGCACCCTCCGTCTTAAGATGGAAAGGGACTTCCTTTACCTCAAACAGAAAGATGAATAATCTGTGGGAGCGTACGAGGAAAACTTCACAAGGCTTGCACGATACGCTTCCAGCTTTGTCGTTACCCCCGAATGCAAGGTTGACCGCTTCTTTGGTGGGCTGAAGCCTAGCTTGCGGAAAGCATTAGCGATCCATGACTTCGACAGCTATGAGGAAATTGTCCGATGTGCCCTCAAGGTTGAAATGGAGATCGGATAATCACAGGGGTATCATGGGCACAAGAAGCGTAAGGTGGACTTCAATGCTGGTGGTCCGATGGATAAATCCAACGGCGCTAAGAAGTTCCATCACCCCACTTTCCAAAAGTGTGGAAAGAAGCACCCTTGAAATTGCCTTAAGGGGACAAGAAAATGCTTCAAGTGTGGAAGAGAAGGGCACATATCTGTTAACTGTCAGCAAGAAGGACCCGCGGCTATGACAGAGGATAGGAATGCTCCGTTCGAACCTCAACGTGTTGTTCAATGCTACAAATGCAAAGAACCGGGTCATTTTGAAAATCAGTGCCCTAATCCAAGGGTTATCGGAGGCAACCAGCAACCTCCAAGACAGCAAGGAAGAACTTTTGCCATCACTTCTGCCGAAGTGAACCACGACAACGAAGTGGTGACAGGTACGCTAGTTATTCATTCAAGAATAGTGAACGTACTTTTTGATTCAGGTTCTACGCATTCTTTTATATCTCAAAAGTTTAGTAGAACAATCCCTGCACCACCACAAATCATGGAAGTAAAGATGTCGGTGAGTATGGAAAATGGGGAAATCATTGCATCCCATGAGTATAAGTCCTCTCCTGTTATAATCCGTGGATTGAATTTCCCGGCGAACCTCGTCATACTCCCTTTGGTGGAATTTGATGCAATTCTTGGCATGGATTGGCTTTCCTTATATAGAGCCAACATAAATTGTCGGGAGAGGGAAATCACACTCCATATGGAGAATCGACCACCGATTCTTTACAAGTGTCAGGAGGAAGATGAATCTCCTTTAGCTCCATCATCTCAAGCATGGATATTACTGCCTTATGAGCACGCATATCTGGCTCAGATGATTGAGTCCAAGGAAGAAACCACCCTTGAAGAAATGCCTATTGTGAGGGAATTCGCTGAAGTATTTCCCGAGGAACTTCCTGGTCTTCCTCCAAGAAGAGATGTTGAGTTCTCAATTGAACTTATACCTGGGGCGCTACCAATATCCAAGACTCCATATAGAATGGCTGTTGTTGAGCTAGAAGAGCTGAAGAAACAACTACAAGAGAATCTGGATAAAGGGTTTATATGCCCAAGTGCATCACCATGGGGTGCACCAGTCCTCTTCGTCAAGAAGAAGGATGGGTCAATGCGGCTTTGCATCGATTATTGTGAACTTAACAAAATCACAATAAAGAACAAGTATCCTCTCCCAAGAATCGATGACTTGTTTGACCAGCTGCGTGGGGCACAATACTTCTCCAAGGTGGACTTGCGGTTGGGATATTATCAAGTAAGGGTGAAGAAGGAAGATATCCCCAAGACTGCTTTTCGTACAAGGTACGGGCACTATGAATTCATAGTAATGCCTTTTGGACTCACCAATGCTCCAGCAATATTCATGGACTTTATGAATAGAGTCTTTAGAGATTACCTTGAAAAATTTGTGGTAGTCTTTATAGATGATATTCTAATATACTCCAAAACCAAGGAGGACCATGAGGAGAATTTAAAAACTATACTGGAGACTTTGCGCAAGGATAAGCTCTATGCCAAGTACAGCAAGTGTGAGTTCTGGTTGAAGGAGGTCTCATTCTTGGGCCATATCATCACAAGCAATGGGATATCTGTGGACCCCTCCAAAACAAATGCAATTGAGGGATGGCCAAGGCCAACATCGGTAACTGATATCCGTATCTTCTTGGGGTTAGCTGGATATTATCGACGATTTGTGAAAAATTTCTCACGATTGTCCAACCCTCTTTCCAAGCTAACTCGAAAGGGAGTAAAGTTTTGTTGGAATGATGAATGCGAAGAAAGCTTCAAGGAGTTGAAAAGGAGGCTTATCACTACACCCGTGCTCACTTTACCCACAAGTGGGGAGCTTTTTGTGGTATTCATTGATGCTTCGAATAAGGGCTTAGGATGTGTGCTGATGCAGAATGATAAAGTGATATCCTATGCCTCAAGGCAGTTGAAAATCCATGAGCGAAACTATCCAACGCATGATCTGGAGTTGGTGGCGGTGATCTTTGCCTTGAAAATCTGGCGGCATTATCTCTATGGAGAGAAATGTGAGATATATACTGACCACAAGAGTCTTAAATATATATTCACACAGAAAGAGATTAATATGCTCCCGAGAAGATGGATAGAGCTCACCAAGGATTATGACTGTTCAATACATTACCACCCTGGGAAAGCAAACAAGGTGGTGGATGCCCTAAGTAGAAAGGATCCAGCTATTCTATCAATGATGAGAATTGAGAAGGATCCAATCTTCTTAGACTTGATGAAGATGGATGTGGGAATCATAAAGAATGGAACATCATCAATCCTTTCACAAATGATTGCTCAACCATCTCTTTTGGAAAGGATAAAGGATGCTCAAAAGGATGATGCAGGAATCCAAGAAAAAGTGGAAGCTATCAAAAAGGGAAAATCCTCAGAGTTTAATGTTAATGAAGAAGGAATTGTGCAGTTTGGGAAAAGACTATGTGTTCCATCAAGTTCGGAGCTGAAGAAGGAACTTTTGGATGATGCACATAGTTCAAATTTCTCTATTCACCCAGGGAGCACAAAGATGTATCGAGATCTCCGAGAAAACTTTTGGTGGGATAATATGAAGAAGGAGATCGCTGAATATACATCAAAGTGCCTGGTGTGTCAGCAAGTGAAGGCAGAGAGGCAGAAGTCTAAGGGGATGATGCAACCATTGCCCATACCAGAATGGAAATGGGAGAACATCACAATGGAATTCGTCACTGGACTTCCAAGGACATCCAAAGGCAACAATGCAATCTGGGTTGTTGTGGATCGTCTTACAAAGACTGCACACTTCATTGCTATTCGAGAGGATTTCTCTTTGGATCAACTGGCACAGATATATATCAGGGATGTGGTACGGTTGCATGGAGTACCACTATCTATTGTTTCTGATCGAGATCCAATATTTACCTCTAAGTTTTGGAAGAGTCTTCAACATGCTCTGAATACTAAACTGAACTTCAGTACGGCCTATCATCCTCAAACTGATGGCCAATCCGAGCGGACTATCCAAACACTTGAGGATATGTTGAGAGCGTACTCAATGGACATTAAAGGAGGATGGGATCAACATCTTCCTCGGGTTGAGTTCTCTTATAATAATAGTTTCCACTCAAGCATCCAAATGGCACCATATGAAGCCCTGTATGGGAAAAGGTGCAGAACACCGACATGTTGGGATGAGGTCGGTGAACGTAAGCTGCTTGGACCAGAAATGGTCGAAGAAATGGTGGAGAAGGTGAAAACCATTCAGCAGCATATCAAGGCAGCCCAAAGTCGACAGAAGAGTTATGCAGATAATCGTCGACGAGACCTTGAGTTTAAAGTCAGAGACATGGTGTTTTTACGCATATCTCCATGGAAGAAGGTCATGAGGTTTGGAAAGAAAGGGAAGTTAAGTCCAAGGTACATCGGCCCCTTCGAGATTCTTGATCATGTTGGGGCTGTGGCCTATCGACTAGCACTTCCACCTACTATGGCCAAGGTGCATGATGTCTTTCATGTATCCCTCTTAAGGAAGTACATACCGGACCCTTCACATGTACTATCTTCCGAGGTGGTACAATTGGAAGATGATCTTTCTTATGAGGAGCAACCAGTGAAGATCTTAGATCATAGAGAAAAAGTTCTACGAAATAAGACAATGCCCCTCGTCAAGGTGTTGTGGAGAAACCACAAGTTTGAAGAAGCAACTTGGGAGTCGGAGGATATGATGAAGCTAAGTTACCCACATATGTTTTAGTGTGGGAAAAAGGAAAATTTCGAGGGTGAAATTTCTTAAGGGGGGAATGTTGTAACGACCCAAAGTTTCATTAATGGAAAATCCCTCTTGATCCAGTTAAATGTTTCTTTATGAAAAATGTTTTTATAAGATGTCAACTTCTTTATTTTTACGTTAAGATTTTTGACCGTTACTTTTATAGCTGTTGAACAGTGATCATCTGAGTAGTATAAATATAAGGCTTTAACGAACCCATTTCTACTCAGACAAAGGAAGCGAGGGCCTCATCCAGTAGAATTTCCCCTTACGAAGCCCATTTATCAGAGCTCGGAAAAGAGGTGGCGTCTTTGGGCTTTGCCCATGACCAAGCCCAAGCTGAGCTTCATCAAGTCAAGCTCGAACGTGATCGTCTACGGGAAAAGTGGAAGTTGATTGAAATTACCACTCGAGTGATGTTATCCGAGCCTCCCCAAGAGTCTGTCGCCATCGCACACCTTACCCTTAGGTCTTATGCGGATATTTTAAGAGGTTATGTAACAAATAAGTAGCACCATGTTGATGTACATTATTTTTGTATATAATAATGAATATAATTTCTAGTCATTTTGATACATTGTAATTAGTTTTTAGAGTACAAATGGTGTTTTAGTTATTATTTAATTAAGAATTATATTTCATTAAATTAAAGGATTTTTGAATTAAATAATATTTTAAAAAAATATTATTATTAATATTAAATTAATTTTTTTTTATTAAGTATAAATGATCTTATAATTTTATGAATGCAATTAAAATTTTTATTATGGTTTGAAAGCCATTTCTGTCAAAACCCGTGAATTTTTTATAAATGTCGGTTTTTATTTTAAAAGTAAAAATTCACATATTTAGAAAATTATTTAGATAAAATAAATATTATTTTTGGAATCAGGACGTCGAAATTATCTAACGGTGAATTTTTCATAATTTTCTGACATAGTCAAATTTTTGGGTAAAAATTAAATACCATTTAAATATATAATGTGTTTTATGACATCATAATGACCCAATGATGATGTAATAAAATAACATAATCCTTATGTTCGGCCAATATGTGTTTTATCATTAAAATAATGAGGTTTTGGGTTTGTTTGACTTACTTTTCAAAGCATTGATGGAGCCCTCAAGACTTATTCAACACTTTGCCTTTTTAAAATTAATTTCCATGGGAGTGTGACTCACCACCACATAAGCAACCCTAATTTTTTAATAAGTTCGGACCTTGACTTGTAAATTATTGTTTTCCTTTTTCCTTTTCCAGAAACCATGGGCAAATACAATGGGATGGTTTGTGGTTTGGATTATTTTAATATAAGGGGTCCCAAACCTAAATAATAAAGAATTCTCTCACCTTTCCTATATAAACCCACACAAGCTCCCACTGCCTCCTCACTAAAATCCCTTGGAGTTCGTCCAAACTCTGCCCTACTCTCTCTAGAATCCTCCCAAGGTTCCCCAAGCTCCCAATAAGCCTCTCACAAGCCTCTCTCTAGCCTTTGGAAGCACACTTCCAAGTAAGGGTTTTTTCTTCCTTTCTCATTTTTGTCAATTTTCTTTAAGTTGTATTGCCCTTTTAATTTCAATTATGAATGTTGGGGTATGGTTTCGCACCTCCCCCATACTTCCCTATTATTGTTGGAATGATGGGAGAACCCTTTCTCTCTCATTAAATGCCTCCCATGAACACCCGTTACTATGCCGAAATTCCGAAAGGAACTTCTCTCTCTTCTTTTACTTTCAAGCAATACTTTTGTATCATGAATCTAAATTCCATTTCTATTGTTGGGACATGTATATATATGATCTCCAAATTTTCCATTACATGTAAATATGATGAGTAACCCCTTTCTCTCTCATCAACCTTTTTTTATGAATTCTTATGTCACGCCGTTACGCTGCCGAAATCGCACCGATTTTCTAAGCCAATGTCTTTGTGTAGTGAATACCATGCCCATTTCTCCATCAAGGGTATTCACCTTTATGGAAATTTACATATTGATTATAAAGTTTCATGTATGAATTCCACATTCCTTTATCGTGGAAGAAATGATTATTTTTTATGAATCCATGTTTTATGATCCATGTGGCACACTTATGCATGAAATGAAATGTTTAAGAAGGGTGCGCCCTTTATAGCGCTCCAATGTATTGGGTAAAGTATAGTATCATGATACGTCATGTGCAATGAGTTTTTACTCATGATAATTCAAGTGAAACGAGGGTTTACTCGTGCTTCAAGTGCAATGAGGGTTTACTCATGCTCCATGTGAAATGAGCCTTGGCTCATGCTAATTCAATGTTAAGTGTTGTTGCCACATTTCCATGTTATGATTATCATGCTTTATCATGCCTTTATTTTCATGTTTATCTTATGCTCTATTGATATTCCCATTGCCTAACATGTATTTTACTCCTCATGTTATTCATTATGTACTCCCTTAATGGTCTTTATAGCTCACCCTTTTCTTATGCATGTCCTCAGGTTATCCCATGCAATGCTAAGTACGAAGGAATGTAGTGGTCATGTAAAGGAAGTTTTCAATAAAGATGTTGTATTTAAAGTTTAAAGTCTTTATGTAATGATCCTAAGCCCCAAAGACACTAAACCTCTCTATCTTTTTTTTTTGTATCAAGTGAAGTTTTATGTAATAAAGCATGTTTAAGATGTAATAAAAATCAGGGTTGTCATAAATAATAGATATGGTTTTACATGATAAATAATAATCATTGTACCCTTATTCTTATGTGATTTTTATTATTATGAGTTTACTGTACAATCGATAAGGAAAAGTTTTATTGGATATAATTCATTTTCATAAATAATATTGAAATTTTCTATCTTTTTTAATTTTATTTGTATAATTATTTTACAGGGTTGTTCATTTTCAAGACATAATGATAATTTTATGTTTAAATAATAGATATCAAATTTCTCCGACTAAGAGAATTTATTTATCTATTTACTACTAAAATTACCCATGTGTTCTCTATATTTATCAAATGTAGAGTCTAGTGAAATATTTTTAATATTTTATTACATGTTTTTGTAATTATATAATTGGAGGATAATTAATTTAAATGATTATAATCAAAATTTATATTTTCCTCATTATTTACTACTATTTTTATTCAGATCTATTTACCCACAATCGTTAATAAATTGTTATTGACTATAATACTCTATCAACAACATCAAAAAATCCTCACCAATTATTGATCAATATCATTATTCATCATATTTTTCAGTATGTTTTTTATTTTAGTTTTTAATAGGTTTCATTAGTTAACACACAATTCTTATTCTATTAGGGTTTACCCTTTCATTCCTTTTGTAATATTTTCATTTATGAATTTTTTTCCATCTATAAAAGAGTCCATATCAATATTTTGAGCAATTGTTTTGAAGGGAACTACGTGGATAAGAGAAAGAAAATATAAAATGAAAAAAAATAAAATCTATTCTATTAGTCCATCATGTATAAAAAAAATTATTATAAGTGAGAATACTATTTGGACTATAAGAAATTTAGAGTAGAAAATGATTCATATTATTGAATATGTGAGTTCCCCCTAAATAAATTTATCACAAAATGGATGAGATTAAGAGAAAATATATCTATATATAGTAACAAATTCCTCAAACAAAAAAATTAAAATATTATGATAGGTTAGTAACTTCTCCATCAATTTTTAGGAAATATTTCTTAAATTTGGATGTCTCCAATATCCCAATATAACAAGATTGAATAATTTTCTTAGTTATTACATTCTTATATTTTGGGTATTAAATTATATGTGTACCTTTTCATTTATTAAGTAAGTTTATAATTTAGTAATGTATTATTAAAATTAATCACTGAATGAAAATGATATTTAGATTTTAGTTATACCCATTTATCCTTAGTAAAATTCTAAATACATGGGTATTTATTTAGATGAAATCATTTATAAATCCTTATAAAAAGTTTACCACTCTTTCATCATGATGTTTTACCATTTTAGATGTAATTTATAACAAATGAATAATATCATTATCATTTTTATTAGAATGGAGAGGCCATTAATGTGTCTTGTAAATTACTTATGTATTTTCTTATATAGTGCCACCATCACTAATTCCTTCCCATATACTTATGGATTCCTTTAATGAATGTTTTTTTTTATGATTATGGTAGAATTTGTTGGAATGAATTTTTAGATTTATTGATATAGAGTGGAAAATATGACGAACTAAGATAAATGGATATACTCATCTAATTAATTCAAAAATAAATATTTTTGGAGAATTACAGTCAAAATGAGGGAGTAAAACCCTCATTCATGGATGTAAATGGATTATAATATACTTCAATTGAAAGAAAAATATATTCTTCTATAAACCACTATTCCATGAAAATTGGTAATCAAATTTCATGTCAGGTTAAATAAAATCCCATTAAATTGTAATTTCTTCAATGTTGAATGATTATTAATTCTAGAACATGAATCCAAAACATCGACAAACCTAATGATCCCTTATAATAAGCTACAAATTTTCATATTTTGTAATGATGAAATATATAGGTAACCCATTATCTAATAAATACAACTTTGGTCATATTCATCACAATATTAAGTCTTGGAGAGTTCAAGGAATGTTGAGAAAACCTATTTCCCCTAAATATTTAATGATTAATGATGGATCAATTTAATAAAAAAATTAATTTAAAACCCTATAATACTAAATAAGATCTATGAGGTATGTTTCAATGGTTGTTATAAAAATTTTATAAAAAACACTCAACATTATTCAAATATAGCTCATATAAGTTTTAGAAAATGTCATAATGAGTTGAAAATGGTGTATCAAGCTAGTGAAATAAATATAAGATATAAAAATTACTCGAATTAATAAGGAAACCAATTAGGATAATATTATGGTCTTCCCAACTCAATTTGGTTTAAAACAAGAACAAGAATATGTAAATGATCCTAGGGATATTAAAATGAATTTCTTATGGAATTTGGTTTTTAATATCCAGAAACCAAGAATTTAGAAATTTGGTAGATTGATTCATTAGTCACCCCATGCATATTGTGGTACACCATTAAGATAGGTTTATAAAATTGATTCTACTTGTTTAAATGATTATAATATATATTTATTATGATATTAAAATAAAAATAAATCTCATTAGTTCCAATTAATCGAATTCTAGTTCAATTATATATGATTTAAATGTAAAATTAATTTTCAAATTAGGTAAAAACATGAGGAATTTAATGTTTTCAATGGATTAAATGATCATTAGATAAATGGAAACTACTCAAGATGAGGGATTTAATAATTTTATAATTCATTTATGAGGAATAAGAATAATCTTTTAGGATTATTTTTTATATTTTTAGATTCCCTGCAACTTCATAGCCTATTTGAAAATTAGTTCATTTATGTTGATAAAACTCAAGGATGATTATGAGGGTGAGTTGTTAAAAACACCTAGAAGAAATTTTAAAGGAAAATATTATCACTAAATACCATGAATCAGAGTGTAATGAGTTGTCCAATATTGATGGTATTAAAGAGGATGTCCTTTTAGGGAATTATATTTCATTTAATAAAAATATTAAAGACCTCAAGAAACACTATCTTAAGAGTATTCCTTTGATCCAATATGCCCCATATTTAGAAATTAAAACACTCCCATTACACATAAAATACCCATTTATAGTTGATAACTCCAAAAAAATAGTAATCATATTGGATGAAAAATAATATTTTCTAATTTTTTTAGATTTTTATGATTAGGTATGAAACATCAATACATTGGAATATATCTAATAGTTCGTAGATAATTCCTTCATTATATAATTACATGATCCTAATGGATCCTGATTAAATACTTGGGATTGATGGATATAGGAGGCTCAATAATATCATGAAATATGTGATTATGTATAATTGTTTACAACTATTAGATTTTTGGATGTTAAATCCCACTGGTCATCCCGACAGAAGTTATTTCAAATAAGTGAGGGGATACTATTATTATAAATGAAAGGAAGGAAAAACATTATTAGAATATTGAATATATGGAGATTATTTGTTAGATATATGGAAGACTACACAACAACCATAAATGACCATTTTAAAATTTTCATTCTGGAACTCAATCTTTGAGAAATTATCTTGAATTGAATTTTTCAATTTTTTTCTAGGTTATTATAGTTACAACAGCATTAAATTGGACTAATAGGATCAGATAAATATTATATTCATAAGACCCGTTAGATAATTTTATTACTAGTTAATACCTATTGGATTGAGTGATATTTTTCTAAATTTAAATATATAAGATAGATATATTTTTAGGCATGATTTAGAGTATTTTTGAGATATACATCAGAGAATTATCTATTTTTTGGAAACATGTTTTAAATTATTTATAAAATATTGAATAATATTTAAAATTATTTTAAAGAAAACCCATATTCAAAATTATAATAAATTTCAACTCATGGTTACTGATGGTGTAGATCTTGATAAAAAGATCTCTAATTTTAGAATCAATCTATACAATTTTAATATTTATGAGATTAAAATTCATTCCCCTGTTTAATATCCCATTGGTTTCATGAATTTTTCAGGCCATTATGGTTTTTTATATTAGCTAATGAATGATATTTCAATGATAAAAGGCCTTTTTTCAAAATAAATTTCTTTTATTTAGAAATTTCTTGACAATTTCTTTGATTTGTTCTTAATTGTTATAGAAAACAAATACTTCTTCCTTAATAATCATTATCCCAAATTTGAAGCATCATTTTGATTAGATAGGTGATTCGAGTGATGTATTTTTTGTCTATATTTATGATATTAAAACTAATATATAATACATGATGTGTAATATGATGGTAAGATACTATATAACACCAAATTTAATTGATAAAAATTGAGAAGGATTATTTTTTACTGTTTGTTTATGATGATAATTTAAGCCAATAGAAAAATGATAAAAGAATAAATTTAATTCCCTTAATCATACTCCATGAGTACCTACTAACAAAGTTGTTATCCCAACGATTATTATTTATTTTCTCATATTGTATTATATTAATTTGGATTTTATAGGAAATCATAGTATTTATATTATAGTTTTTAACAATTTATCTAGACTTCAAAACACCCAAAATGATGTCCCTGGATATATAAATTCATAATTTCTAAATGATAATGTGAAGTCATTTATTTTCACGATAACATTATTGAATAAATATTTTAATAATGTTCATAATACTAATGATATGATAAGGTGGTTCACCATTACAAAATTAATGAAAACTATCACAGACATTAGTCATTACATATTTTAACCCCTTATTTATATGAGTGATGATGGAAATGTGATAATGTATCCTTAAAGAAGTTAATATTTATATTTTAGAATGTCCTTACTCTTCACTAGAGATATTTATTAATAGTACATTGTTTTATTTATTTTGTATTCTTTTGGATTACCTTTTTCCTAGATTCATTGATCATTATACTATGGTCTGAAAAATGATAATGAATAAGAAATTAGAGAATGATACATTGTCTACCCAAAATGTGAATTATGCAGGTTGACATTTTGATGAGTGTGGATTTGATTGTATGGAGAAATACCTATAATTCCTATTAAATAATTACATTTGTATTATTTTCTATTATATCTTTAGTGGTTTGATGGTGTGGAACATTCAAATAAATAGAATCATATTTTAATGAAATTCATTTGGATGTACATTTTTGAAGATATAGAGTGCCATTTACCATGATCTATGATAGTAGAACACACTTCATGAACTTCGTATATAATACCTTGATGTAAAATTTTGGTTGTGTTAAAAAAAAAAAGAAAAACAAACTATCTATAATCATGTGGTAAAGCTGAGATTTCAAAAAGACAGATTTAACATATTCTAGAGAAAAAAATGTGTTTCTTGATGATGGACTTCTATATGATGATATATAATGTATGTTGTCATATATAACTGCATTGAAGACCTCCATTGGGATTTTTAAATATATGATTATTCTTCAAAAATATTAATCACACCTATTTGTTAGAGTTTATGACCTTTTAGACTGTGAGATACTTAAAATTTTATTTTTAACTACTGTAGGGAGAATATTAAAAAATTAGTAAAATAAACAATTATGAGGTAAAAATCAAAGGGTATAAAATTAATGTGCATAAACATTTAATTACTCCATAACTTAAAATATTTCATTATTTTTTTATAGAGAGTGATAATTTTAAATTTTAGGATAAATAATTTCTCTAGAATATTTATTGTATGTGTTATGGACCATTTGTTATCCTAATTTTCAATGTAAATAAATATTTCATGTTGGAAGGGGGAGAAAATTGATATAAATATTTAATGAAAAATGGTTATAAATTTATTTTATGTTTAGTAAAAGGGATTTGTTACTATATTTTTTCTTGATAAATGATTGTTCACTTTTCCTAGTGAGGACATTTAATTGATTCTTTCGTGGTAGTCCACCAAGTGTCATTCATTGTATCTTCATTTTTTAATTTTTTTAATCAAAATTAAATAATTTCCTCTAAAACTTCTAAAATTATGTCCCACCCTTGTTCTTTTAATGTTTAATATATTAAACAATAAAGTATAAAAAAAATAAATTATTTTAATAAATAAAAGGATTAAAATATTATAGAAATTTGAATCTCTTTTAAATAAAATTAAATAATTATTCATTCATTATTTAAATCATAATATATTATATAACGATGATGTTGTGTCAGAATTTTTTTTCCCGGATATTTGACAATTCATAAGATATATTATTAATTCCTAGTGGGATGTTGTCTTCTTTTAAACATCATAGGATACTGCTTCATTTGAAGAAAGTTATTATTTAATATATTTTTATTTTTATTGGTCACATATATTATTCCGCATTTTTTTCATGGATTAGGTTGTTATTAACCTTTCTAGAATTTCTAATTCAAGATGATTTCACTAAACAATTATTTTTTACTACTATTAATTTTCACCAATTATTTGTTGAATGTGTTTAGTGTATTGTTTTTTTCTACATGTTTGAAAAAAATTCTCATCAAATGTGTGAGACTACATTTTTATCTGACTATAATTATTTTCTAAAGAATACATGATTTATTATCTATTTTAATAAATTTTTGGATTCAATTTTATTAACTATATAAGAGTAAAATTTTATTTTAAATTATAATTTCATAAAGAACAAATATTTTGGAAGTTCATATTTTAAAAAAAATTGGTGAAAAAACTATTTTTTCATTTGAATGTATTTTAAGATGTTAAACCACATGGTTTACATTAATCATCATCATTAATTACAGAACTCTATCATAAATTTAGATCTATGTAATTATTTTACTTTAAATAATATTTGGTTATGTTCACAATGGGGAAAATATATCTATTGAAGAATATTTTTTAAAAAATATATTTTGGATAATTTCATTAATGGTTTTCAAATTTAAAAAGTTTTGAAAAATTGGCACTATCCATCCAGTTATTATATTATTTTGTATATAGTATCCAAAAAAACACTTAAATGAGTCCATAGGAGGAGTAATGTTTTAAAATTAATTCCTCAATATAATTAAAAATATTCTATTTTGAATAATAATTAACTAACACCTAATTTGATGAATTGGTTACATGGGTTAAAGAAATGAGCTTTGTGTGAAATAATTTGAATTGTATTCAATTTCATTTGTGGTTTCTTCAATTTATTTGTAAAAATAATGTATTATATGTAGTTAAAATGAGTTTATAATAGTGAATTATTAAATATTTATTAGTTTATGTCGAAATTATGATTCTTTAATTTTTTTAATAAATATAATTGTTTTTAGTTTAAAACTAATGAAATAAACTTTTCATTAGTTTTTAATTAATTTAAGATAAAATACATTGGTTTATTTTGTTAATTTTTTGTGAAATTAAATTTTTATATGTTCTGGAAAATGTTTTAAATTTTTTAATTAATCCTGTCAATTTTCCATGTTATTATAGTATATATATATTTAGAATAGTTTTTTTTCTCATTTTTTCATGTTTCTAAATTGATTGATAGTTTCTTTATTTTTTCAATAATAAATCCTTTCAATTATTATAATGTGAATTTATTTTAATTTTTAATAAAATGGGTTTTTAGTATCACTACTCTTATCCTATCTGACTTTTTATAGAAATTCATATGACATTCCCATTTATTATGAAATTATATGCCATTTAGTATGAGTATTTATGTCCTTAAGAAATTTCTATCACTTTCTATAAAAATTTGAGATCTACATGTTTGAATTTTCATACTTTATATTTCATTCATATTATTATATGAATTTTTCAATTATTAAATTTTTGGTCAAGTATATGTATAATAATTATTCCGACCATGTTTGAAATTGTAATATGTAGTTGAACCCGACAAAATTTAGATATTAAAAATTGAATGTAACATTTCATGATATAACAAATTTCCACATGATCATGGTAGAAACCATGAACTTATGAATATTGAGTTGGTTTCTGAATAATTATATTGGAATAATATACAAGTATTCAATCACAATGGACTAAATAGTGTAATAGTCTTAGTAAACTATATACATACCTGATTATATTATTTCATTTTAATATAAAAATTACAAATAAATTTTTTCATGACTTTATTTATTTCCTCTAGCATATCCTTTAACATTAACTTTTGTACACTTTATTGAATATTCGGTTAAGGAAAGAAAATAATGGTGAGCTGAAATTTTCAATAATGTTAATGTACAATGGAAGGTATCATGAATCAATAAATAATAATCAGTATTTTATTGTAAAAAACAGAACAAAAATTTAATTTAATCGATATCATAGATATAAGAATTAGGTATGAAATAATTAAAATGAAAAAATAAATAATTGATCAATGAATCTATGTAGTCAGGAATCCACAAATCAAATTCATCTACATTTAATTTAACTTTTAAAATTCAAGTGATAATAATTACTAACTAATTAAATAATGAAATTCAAAATTTTTGGACATCAATATCTTAATTATAAAGATACCTAAAGTATAAGGACCATTCAAAATATGGTTTAATATTATAGGTAGAAATATGTTTAGTGTGGTCTTATTGATTTGTCTCATTATACCTATAGATGCATCAAGGGGAATTATCATATATATCCCCACCAGAGAATTCCTCATAAATTGAATTATCAATTTATTGCATAAATAAATATTATTTACAATATATATATGTATTGAAGAAATAATAAATATTCAATATTTTAGCATTAAATGAAATAACATATTAAAAAATTCACAATTTTTACAAATGATAAATTGTTTAAGAAATATATATATCCATAAAAAATAAACAGGACATTTATTGGAAATTTAATATCTAATTATCATAATAAAGTGAGTTTTTCATATGAAAAACATTCTTATTATGAAAATTTAATACATTCTTTATTACATAAGATTAAAATTAATACAAATAGGAAGGGAATGATGTATAGTGTATTTGAGAATTAGTTACATTACAGAAAACTTTTAAAATATGAATAGGTTCGTCTTTATTGAAAACATCCATAACATGCTCACACTAATATCTTCATCTGATAACGTAGGGAAATTCATAAGAAATGTGTGATCTATAAAGCACATTAAGGGAATAATAATTAAATAAAATGATAAAATTAATACATTTAAGATATATATAATATGAATTTTGTATAAATGGATGGTTATTAGAAACATAAATAATAAGGCATGACATGTAATGATAACATAAAGTAAACATTGGGAATATGGACACCAATTAAAAAAATGAATTATAAAAAAAGGTCGAGGATGATGGAAAATTTTCAATTATGAAATTTGGTTTACTCCTGATCCCAACATGATGTCTAATGATACAAATCATTACACGGTTCATTGGAGCACAATAAATTCTAGGAGCACCTATCACATTCATTTCATTCTCATGCCTAAGTGTTCCCTATAGATTATGCCACATGGAATCATTTTTCATTAAATTTTATTCCACACTAAATGATCATTGAATACATAAATGTATTTCCAAAATAATATAATTATAAGGGCATAATATTGACGACCCTTGATAGGAATTGGGAGTGGGTATTCCCTACACATTATTTGGAAGGAAATCTTTTGATGAACTTTTCACATCGAAACATGGGAACATAAATGTTAATAGGAAGGATTAATGGGATTTAATGGGGTCCCTCATCAGTTTGAAATAATATGGTAATCATGAGTAATATGTTAAAACACACCCGTCATTTTTAATTGAATATAAAAGGGCATAAAATGAATAGGATTCTTGAATAAAGTGTAGAAAGAGACGATCAGTTACATTAGTGTGTGTTGCCAAATGATTGGGAGGGGATTCTATAGTGGTTGAGGGAACCCTGTGAGGAATCTATAGTGGGTAGGGAATAGTTTGGGAGACATAAAAGTTTTTTTGTAAAGAGAAACAGAATCATGTGGGTGTTTATATAGGAAATGACTGGGGAATTCTTAATCATTTTCAATCATAGGTTTTTGAGTCTATAAAAAAATATCCAAAAAACACAATCCATGAAATGGATTTATCCCATGGTTTTTTCCAAATGGTATCAGTTTAAATTATTTTATAATATTAAGGTCTGAACATAATAAAATAACACACATGCCTATGTGTACCTGAGTCATATGATTAAATAATTGAATTTAAAACGATGAAATATATTAATTGTTGTAGAGGAATAATAAAGGAATTATAAAATTTAGTAGATAATAATAAAATAAAATAATATTAAAGTTATAACATATTTTTTTTCATGGATGATCATTATAGTATTTTTTAAATTTCATTTTTAGTCATTATGAAGTCATAATAAGTACTGCGTATTTATATTGTACTTAATTTTTACCCAAAAATTCGACTATCACCTAAAATTATGTATAATTCAATATTGGATAATTATTATATACATATTAAAAAAATAATATATATTCTACCAAGTTAAATTTTAAAATAAGATTATTTTCATTTTAAAATCAGAATAGTCAATTATTAGAAATCCGGGGTTTCTATCTATAACAGTTTTAAAACCCTTATAAAATTACATTAGTCAGTTAAAAAGTATATAATAATAATATTTTATTAAAATATTATTAATTTAAAAACACCATTAATTTATCAAAATAATTATTTTAACTGAAATTGTATATTACATGAAAATACTATTTGTGTCATATTGTATCTAAATAAAAATAATTTATAAAGAAACAATAGTTGGATGAATATTTATTCATAATTATATAAAAAATTATATAAATACACCCTGATATATATATATATAGGTTCTTGATAAATTTCCCTTTTAAACTCTAGCAGGTACCCTAATAGCAAGGTGTTTAACCGTGAGACATTCATGGGGTGGTTCAATATACATGGTTTTTGATGTGATATCAATGAAAATTAATATTTCCCATTATCATCTATGATCATTCATAAATTGTTGGTTCTCATCTTGAGATTTGGAAAGGGAAAAAATGTGATGTAATATCCCTTGGAAGCCTTGAAAATCAGTTTCATTGGGAATAATCCAACTAGTCGAGGCCATCACTTCCTTTACCAATGTTAATTATATTTTTTAAAACCATATATTTTTATTAATCATGTTATCATTTTTCAAAAAACTATATTATCAGTAGTAATGAATGCTAAATATCATTTAGACCCAATAGAATATAGTAAAATATTATAATTGATTTTGTTTTCTATAACAAAAATACTTAATAAAACTATTAATTAATTAAAAATGGAAACATTTTTTAAAACATATTTGGTCGTTATTATCATACATCATTAAATATTTAACTGATGGATTATTCTTTTCACACACTATAAAAGATTAGAGTAATTCTGTATCATCACTTATTTCAGTTCCAACATCCATTCTTCAAACTCATGGAATCTCCATAGCACTAGCCATGTGCATTGTCTTATTTAATAGAATTATTTCACTAAGATCTGTGATTTTCATCTGTTGATCCACATGTGATAGATCTTTATCCTATGGTAGCACCTCAAGATTGTGTACATGTGAGGGGCCTAGTACATACTTCCTCTAGAGGGACACATGTAGAAAATCTGGTATATGGGATAGGTTTAGTGGGAATTCTAGTCAAGAGGCCACCTTAATTGTAACATCCCGGTTCCGGAAGCCACCCAAAGGTGCCCCGTACCTAGTTGATCACATGGCCTCAAGTTCATTTCCTTGAATTCTAGAGGCTTCTGACTAGCAGCGAGGGCCATGGGAGTGATAGGGGAAACTATGCCCTCATTGGTAGAGTGACACAACAAAAGAAAACAGTAGAAATAGAGGAAACATTGATAGAAGGGATAATCCATACATAAGTAAATAGCGGAAGACAGGAATAATAAAATGGATCACACACACACACAGAGACATATATATATGAATGATGCATGACCCATATGTCTAGGAATGCTTCTGAACAAATCACAGTGCTGGAATACTGCAGTACCAAACCAAAGTAAACAAAAATCAAGTAAATAACTCCTCATCATTGCAAACCGCAACATGGCCCCATGCTCTCCAGCTCCACAGAAAATCAAGTACATGAAGTGAAAGGGCACTTTACCATATCTATTCCAGCAACAATATAATCTATTTGGGCCCAAAAACATAGCCCAAACTGGGTGTGAGACTAAATCCTAGTAGGCAACCACCATGATATTTGTGCCTAACAGTCAATGAATATATGTTAGGTGGAAATTCACTAAATGCAGTAAACAAGGAAGTACCCAAGGTAAACAATTCACAGTTTCAATGAATTCAGCAACATACATCAAGAAACAGCTAAACAAAGTAGGTAACAAAAAATAGGCAACCCTCCAAAAAGTACTCACAACCTATCCCCTCTGGTCCTACCTAGCAACATAAGAAACCCTCTGGGCAGCACACTCTGTCTAACCCCTCTTCTTCAGTTGATGCATAGACTTTATAAGGAATCACTCAATGTCAAATCCCCATATAGCCTCTTATTGGTAACTAAAGGCACTCTTGGGAAGAAATCAATGTCTATTCCACATATACCCCACGTCGAGGATCTTTAGACACACTAGGGAATCACTAATGGCAATTCCTCCTATGGTCTTGCATCGTAAGTAAAATAGACACTCTGATGAAACCCTTACGTCCATACTCCCTATCGTCTATCCACCAGGTTCTCACGGCCCTGTGTAAGTCAAGCAAGAGTATCAGTTCATATCAGCCAAGGTTAACCTCAAGAACTAATTAGCTAGCTATCTACAGCATAACAACATGTAAGGATACAAACACCTCATCCTACTATACTAGGCATGGAAGGTAAACAGCACCCTTACAGGAAACCATGACCCAACGATCAAAATAGGATACCATGCATGGGATAGAATTTCCAATGCACAGAAATTAAACCTATTCACATCAATTATCATCAACATAAGAATACAAGCATAGAAGGAAAACAATAAGGCTAAAAGGGTAAACGCGGAATACCCCTTTCAGGGGTATCTGCGATTTTTTCACATAAAACTCAATGACTTTCAACAGAAAGGCACAACCAACATACCTAGGTGTTGGAAGATAAATATACTTGACTCTCAGGTCTTGATTCACATTAGGATTCTGAAGATCTACAAAAATGTATAAAACGTTCAATAGAGGATAACCTAAGATGGAGGAGAAATTGGGAAACGAAGCTCAAGCAGAAGAGAGTGCTTACCGAGGGGATCCCAACGCAATTTACAGCATTTGAATAGGAGTTTGGATGCTAATTCGGGGGCTTAGAGGAATATGATGGTCGTACGAGAGCTCTCAGGTGAAAGAAACCTAGAATAAGACATTTCCGGTGATTAGACGTTACCTCGGTACGTTTATTGGAAAAAAAGAAAATACATGGTGTGTACTTTTGAAGTACACAGTGTGTACATTCCTTTTCTGTAATCCTATTTAGGTGACCTCCAGGTCACCCCCACATGGACGTGTGTATGGCCGCTACATGGTGTGTACTCATAAAGTACATAGCGTTTACATCCAAATTTTACAAAAATTCCCCTTTTTCTACAAAACGACCAGAAGAAGGAAAACATACCAGAAAAGAAGATCTATGTTCTTACAATATTTCCCCCTTAAATAAATTTGTCCTCAAATTTCCCAAGAAAGGAGGCATAGTTGAAGAAAGACTGAATAGCTCTGTCCTCTGTACTCGTACATTGGTCTCCCTCTCCCAAGTCTCGTCCTGAAATCACACATTCTACCATAGCACCTGTACCAGAGGAACAAACCGGCCATGAAAAAACCATTTTACTTCGATCAATGATCCATATTGGATGCTCCTTGAATGATGCATCCTCTTCCAACTCAACATCCTCATGTTAGAATACATGAGATAGGTCTAAGAAGTAACGTTGAAGATGAGAAATGTGGATGACGTCATGCATAGCCCGGTACCTCTGTGGTAACTGCAACTAATAGGAAACCAGCCCCACTCTCTCCAACACCTCAACTGGCCCGACGTACCTCAGAAAAAGCATACCTCGTCTCCTAATCCTCCTGTGTACCAACCTCGGAGTGAGAAATAGATAAACTTGATCCCCCCCGACCATGAACTCTAGAGGTCGTATCCGTTGATCAGCTTAAGACATATATCGAGACTGTGAAGTATCCATTCTTTTCTGAATCAACTCTATCTGCTCTGAGGTCTTCTAAACAACATGAGGGCCAAACATAGCTGCCTCTCCTGACTCCAGCCAACATAAGGGTGATCGACATGACCAGACGTAAAAATCTTCATAAGATGACATATGAATAGTTGCTTGAAAACTATTATTGTAGGAAAACTCCACAAGAGGTATGAGCTTCTCCATAGAACCACTAAAATCCAAAATAAATACTTGAATAATGTCCTCAAGCAACTGAATCATACGCTCAGACTAGCCATCTGTCTAGGGGTGGTAAGTTGTACTTAAAATTACTTGTGTACCCAGAGCCTTCTAAATAACCTGCCTTACCCAAGAATTAAAATGATCCTCCCTATCTGAAACAATGGACTTTGGAACTCCATTTAGACTTAAAATCTCTCGAATGTACAACCTCCCCATATCATCAACTTTGTAGGTCCCCTTTATCGGAAATAAGTGAGAAACCTTTGTGAGTCTGTAAATGAAAACCCAAAATACATCATTCACTAGAGGCAACCTCGGTAAACTTTTCATGAAATCCATCACAACCTAATTCCACATCCACTCGGGAATGGGTAAATGATGTAAAAGACCTGTTGGTCACAGATGCTCCGCCTTCACCTGTTGATAGGTGGAACACGTCATGACAAAACCAGCTACATCACTCTTCATACCTGGCCACCAATAATAATGTTGTAGATCATGATGCATATTGGTGACACCAGGATGAACTGCCCAAATAGAAGAATGAAAGTCCTGAATTCACTCCTCATGTATGTCTATTTTTACCCATATGCGCCCATGGAAATTCAAGATCTCATCCTTGCCTATAGACCATCTATGAAAAGGGTCCTCTCCTGACACAAACATTAATAGGAATAGGACTTCTAAGTCTGATAGTTGTCTCATTCGCACTCAATCAATAAGGGTAGAGGTAAGAGATACAGATGAAAGAAACGTCTACTCATGTCTATCATGCACCTCCAAATGAATCTCATAGAATAGAGCCATAAGCTTCCACTCACTGCTTGCCTCCTGAACTGCCTGTATCTGAGTCCTTCGGCTCAACGCATCAGCCACTGCGTTAAATTTCCCCGGAATATTGGCAAGCTCAATGTCAAAAGACTGAAGGTACTCAACCCACCTTTTCTGTCTCAAATTCAGATCAGGAAGAGTAAAGATGTACTTGAGACACTATTGGTCAGTGAAAACCACAAAATTCACTCCCAGAATATAATGTCTCCAACAACTCAAGGCATGAACAACTGCAGCCAACTAGAGATCATGCGTCAGGTAATTCCTCTCATATGGTCTCTACTACCGAGACCCGTTTTCAACGACTCTTTCTCCCTGTATAAGTACAGCTCCTAGACCAATACATGAAGCGTAATAGTACATAGTATAGCTCTTTACTAGCTCTGGAAAGACTAGTATTGGTGCAGAAGTCAACCTACCTTTCCGTTCCTGAGAGGATGAAACACAAGAATATGACCACCACAACTTCGCACCCATCTTAGTCAGACCTGTCAGTAGTGTTGTTAAGCATGAAAAGTCCAGAATGAAATGTCTATAATATCTAGGTAGCCCTAGAAAAGTCTGTACTCCAAAGACGTTCTTTGGCTTATACCAGGAAACTATTGCTCTCACTTTTTTTGGGTCGACTGATACTCCTGTTTCAAAGATAACAATACCCAAGAAATAAATCGGCTTCATCCAAAAGTGGCATTTTGAGAGCATATCATATAACTGATGCTCTCTCAGTGTACTCAAAACGATCTCAAGATGAGTGGCATGGTCACATCTATTATGAGAGTACACCAAGATATCAACCATGAAAACAACCACGAAGGAATCCATGTATGGATAAAACACTCGGTTCATCAGTGCCATGAAATCTTTTGGCATATTCCTGAGACCGAACAGCATAACCATATACTCATACTGACCATACCAGCTCTGGAAGGCTGTGATAGGTATATCAGATGGTCTAATGCGCAATTGATGATAACCAAACCTTAAGTCAATATTTGAGAACAACTGGGCTCCTCAAAGCTGATCAAAGAGATCATCAATCCTTGGCAAGTGATATCGGTTCTTGTCCTTCAACTGGTTCAACTTCAGATTTTCCACACAATGCCTAAGGGAACCGTCCGCCTACATTTCAAACAGGAAGGTAGAACCCCAAGGAGAAGTATTGGGCCAAATTAGACCCTTATCCTACAACTCCTCCAACCACCACTTGAGCTCCAGTAACTTGGGAGTAGCCATCCTTTAAGGAGGAATGGACACCGGTGCTGCCCTATGCACTAGCTCAATAAAAAATTCAACCTCACATTCCAGAGGAAAACCTGAAAAGTTCTATGGAAAGACATCTCTGAAATGATCAATGATTTGAGGAACGTCCCTCTGTGATGTCCCCTAGTCATCAAGATATATCCAAGAAATTTGGGTTGTAACTATTCTTAAACCATGATGCCCGGGTCCCGCCCTACCCACATGGACATCCCACTAACCCTTATAATGAAAATATACACCCTTTCATGATACGAAACTCACCCTGTGGTGATAATAGTCGATGACTACCTTGAAGGAAACTCGCCAGTCCATTTCGATAATGACATCATGGACTATCATCTCTAGAACATAGAGGTCCCATAAAAATTGAAACCCACCAACCTCTAGAGGGAACTCCTTGCACTGATGTGCACTCACTATTCTAGTCCCCAACGGAGTCTCTAGTGTCTAGATATCAGTAGAAGAAATGATGCAGAGGCCAAGGCTCTCCACAACTGCAACATATATAAATCGAGGGGATTCACCTGTATCCAAAAGAGAATATGCTAAAACTTATGCAATTAAGATTGTACCTCGAACTGCAGAGGGTCTGGGATCCTGCTCTTGTTGGGTCCTCTCTATGGAAAAATTGAAACCCGTACCGCAGCCCTGTGACCCTGTCTGGCCACCCTGAGCTGATCCACCCTGTTTTTCCTAAAAACCGTGCGGCTGGCTACCACATCCATGACCTTTACCTCGGCTTGAATGACTGTAAGAACTCCAGTTCCCATACTAGTGAGAAACTAGTGGGCTGATCCTAAACAAGGAGTCATAGAAGAACCCTTATCAGCAGCTTCTGGTGAGAAGATCAGAAAGAAGCACTAAAGATGACCCATATTGCCACGAAATTAGCACTCAACTCAGTCTATCGGGAAATGTGGCCTTGTATGCCCGCTCTTCCAACACTGGTAGCACACCACCTTGATACTAGAAAAAGTGTCTTGCCTACCTTGGATCACTGCTCAAAGACTCCCTGCGACGCTTCCTACTGTCAGTTGGAGGGATACTAACTCCAGATGTTGAGACGGCCTAGATCACAACTCCCGAATCTCATAGACTGCGCTCTGTGATCAGCACCTGGTTGAAAATATAAGTGATAGAGGTTTACTGAAAGACGTTGACCTGCTATTGGATGTCATTCCTCAGACCATCCTCAAACTTCCTTACCTGAAATAACTGATCACCTCTAGAAATAGATGTTAAACACTGCATCTCGGTTAAACCAGTGGAATACTCAATTAACGATAGAGTACCAAGCTTTAGCCTCATAAACTATTGGGCTCGATCAACCATCAATGACTCCAGATAGAAGTAGTCATAGAAGATTCACTAGAACTCCTCCCAAGTCATGACTTGCTGGTGTCCCATCTTTGAGATCATATCCCACCACCTCTTTGAGGAATACTGAACCATATATGTAGATAACTTGATCCACTTCTTTGGAGGCATCTCCAGATGCTCAAAGTTCGTCAGCATGGCTTCTAGACATGACTCTAGAGCATGGGGTCCTCCATTCCCTGAGAAAGTGGGAGGATGCTGCTGCTGAAAGACCCACGTCAATTATTCCATCGACGGGGCATGAGGTATTGCTCCCGAAATGGTATGAATCATCTTTATAAAGCCTTCCCTTAGATGTGCATCAACATCTGCATCTGGTATAACAACTGGTTCCATGACCGTCACAACGTGAGGATCTACAGGTAGTCCCTGATCAACCATATCCAGTGTCCGATCACTACCCTACAACTGGCGTACGACTAGAGGATGTGTCTCCATCATGACTCTGGAATGTCAAACACACATCTTATATCATGACTATCAAGGAACAAAAATTGAAAACATAATAAGGTAACAGGAGAAGGAATGAATTAATATTTTACAAAACATGACTACATAGAGTGTATAACACCTACACGGCATGTTCCCTTCATCCATTTACATGGTTGTGTACTCAAACTAGAATTGGTTGTGTAAAACCCCATACACTCTGTGTGTTCACGTAACACACGACATGTACTTGAATCCTCTTCCCCTGCTTGAGTCCCTCTATACAGCTAATCCACACAGTTCTCCTAAAACAAGACTACATGGCGTGTTTGTTATAGACCCGATGTATACCAGATGAGCTTCACTGACCCGTGTTGTTAGTGAAATGGATGGATACACGACTCACACTACACTGCATGTTCTAGAAGGACACAACATGCATTAGAAAGGACTCAACTGACCCATTTTTTTTAGTGACACGGCCAGTCACATGGTTCTACAACACGGTGTGGACATCTAGTTCACGGCGTGTCCCACAAATGATTCCAATCCTCATGTCCCAGCCCACACAGTTTGAGACACGGTTAGACACTACACGGCGTGTACATAGAGTACATAGCTTATACATAAGATAATCTATTTCATCCCAAACAGATGAACACATGGCATGTATTCAAAACTACATGGCGTGTATTTTGGGGTTTTCTGGATAGTAAGCCTCAGAAACTACTCCGGAACCCAGAAAAACATTGAAATGAACATTGAGTGTGCCAAATTCTGATTCATGAGGGCCCATACTCTCCACAAATCAATTCTTGGAATCTTATACATGTTATAAACAATATGAACTAGCCATTGATCCACAAATTCATATTAATGGGGGGCCATAACACCTCAAGAACCAAAGTTTGGCGTTCATTCTAAAAACTCCTTACACAAAGTGAGACCCTATCAAACAGTGGGTGTTTTATTAAAGAATATATCACAATAGAAAGCATATCTAGAACAAAATCTATCACAAAAATATTCAATTGATAATGCACTCAAAATGGCATGGCAATAATGCATGGAATTAGATTGATAACAAGTTCCTATTTGATGCATGAGATGTAATACCATCATCTCATCAGGTTGCAACAGAAATAGACCCTCAATAACATCAATAGTAACCACAAAAAACATGTGAATCACTAAAGGTGAAATCAAAGCAACATTAAAAATTGCAAAAGTAGAAAAATTACAATAATGATGTAGATTAGATTTTCCTTGTACACATGATATCTACTCCTAGGAATAACTTATTACTAAGTACCTATTACTTCCTATCCCTAAATATAGGCTCCATACACTAAGACAAAAAGAAAATAATTCCTATGATACCACTTTGTAACTTCCCAGTTCCGGAAGCCACCTAGAGGTTCCCCGTACCCAGTTGGTCACAAGGCCTCAAGTGCATTTCCTCGAATGCCAGAGGCTTCCGACTAGTAGAGAGGTCCTTGGGTGTGATATTGGGTAAACTATGCCCTCATTGAAAGAGTAACACAGTGGAAGAAAACAATATAAATAGTGGAAACAATGATAGCAATGATAATCAATATAGTAGTAAACAAAGGAAGACTGGAATAATAAACTAGAGCACACACACACACACATAGATATATATATATATATATATAAATGATGCACGACACATATATCTTGGAAAGCATCCGAAAAAATCACAATGCTGGAATATAGCATTAAAAACCCAAAGAATAAAAGAAGAAAGTAAACAACTCGTCATCATCACAAACCACATCTAGGTCTCATTCTACAAATATCCATGGAAAATAATGTACATTATGTTGAAGGGTGCTTGCCCTTATCTATGCATGCAATAATATAATCAGTTTGGGCCCAAAATCCTGGCCCAAACTGGGTGTGAGACTAAATCCAAGTATTCAACCACCATGATATATGTGCCTAACAATCAGTGAACATATGGCAGGAAGTAGGAAAATAAATGCAGTAAATAAGGAAGTACCCATGGTAAACAATTCATAGTTTCAATGCATTCAGTATCATATATAAAGAAACAGCTAAACAAAGTAGGAAATCACAAATAGGTAACCCTCTAAAATGTACTCACAGCCTATCCCCTCTGGTTCTACCTAGCAACACAAGCATCCCTCTAGTTAATACACTCAGTCTAACCCCTCTGGTTCAGCTTAATCATAGACTCTCTATGGAATCACTCACTGTCAATTTCACATATAGTCTCTTATCAGTAACTAAAGGTGCTCTGGGGAAGCACTCAATGTTTATTCCCCCTATGGCCTACGTCAAGGATCTACAGACACTATGAGGAAGCACTTACATTAATCTCCCCCTATGGTCACACATCGTATGCAAAATAGACACTCTAGAGAATCTCTTGCGTCCATTCTCCCTATGGTCTATGCACCAGGTTCTCACAACCTTGTGTAAGTCAAGAAAGTATCACAGCACATATTAGCCAATATATACCTCATGAACTACTTGGCCAGGAGTCTACATCATAAGAGCTTTTAAAGATACAAACACCTCATCCTACTAAACTAGGCTTGGAAGGTAAACAACAGCCTAACTTGAAACCTTGACCCAATGGTCAAAATAGGAAATAATTCATGGTAAAGCACTTCTAAAGCATAAAAATTAACCCTATTCACATCAATAATCATCAACTCAAGCATACAAGAATAACCAGAAAACAATAAGTCTTAAATGGTAAATGTGAAATACTCTGTTCATGGGTAATGGATGTTTTTGCACATATAACTCAAAGACATTCAACAGAAACGCACAAACATCTAAACTTGGCATTGGAAGATCAATATACCTGAGTCAAAGGGATTGAATCACCATATAATTCTAAAGATCTACAAAAACGTCTAAAACATTCAACAAAGGATAACATGAGAAGGATGAGGAATTGGGAAATGAAGCTCAAACAGAAGAGAGAGCTTACCGAGGTGATCCCAATGCAATTGACTTCGGTCTTATCAGAGTTCGGATGCTCGGTCAGGGGCCCGTAGGAAGATCACGGCTATACGGGAGCTCTCAAACAAACGAAACCTAGAAGAATACCTATCTGAATTTTAGACGGGACCCTGGTAAGTTTAATGAAAAAAATGAAAATACAGAGCATGTACTGTGGAAGTACACAACTGGTACTTTTATTTTCTGTACTCTACTTTAGGTGGCCTCCAGGTCAACCCCACATGGCTGAGTGTGTGTCCAATACATGGTCAGCACACAGATACTTGTGGTAACTAAGTACACGGCATGTACTCATAATGTACATCAAATATTTCAAGAAATTCACCTTTTTCTCAGAAACGACCTGAAGAAGAAAAACATGCCTGAAAAGAAGATATGGGTTCTTACATCAATGATGAAATTAAGGATCTCAAGGGGTCTCGGGCATCTCGGACTATGAATTCACTTATTCATGAATCTCATGACTCTATTCTTCAGTGATTTGAGGAGGAATATCATGTTACCAATATGAAAACCTAGTTCTCATCATGGATTGTGATAAAAAAATTGACTATGAGTAGATATAATGTGACGCTGAATAGACTTGTCCCTTTCTATAATTCCCTTGACCATTTCAAGACCTATCCATTTGTGTTCCCAAACATCATCCCAACATATACATGTCATAATAATATTGCAATAATGGGATTCTTAAGGATCCATTTGGAATCCTGATAATAAAAAGGAAATTATATAAAAAATCCATATGTGGAATATGTTTGTGACATCCTCGTTCGAAGTCAATTGAGTATGATCTCAACATTTCCTCAATTGTCTAGATATTCTACTCAGATTTGCTATCACAGTGAGAGTGATAAAACAATATAATGATAAAATATTTATTTAGATATTGTTGGAGTAACTTCTAGAAATTAGAGTTAAAACATTTGTCTCAATTAGATATAATCGATAGTGATATTCCATACAGTCTCAACAATTCATTAATATAAATCATTGCAAGTTGATCATGTTATAATTAATATCAACTCACAATAAAGTGTTTATTCTTTTTAAGATGATACACCATAAACCTGTTAGCATTACTACCTCTTGATATCATAGAATGAATTGGGAAAATATACATAGTGATGTTTTCCCATAACATGTAGGTATGGGTAATTTTTGCATCATCTCCTTGAATTTTTTTCCTTTTAGAACTCATTTTATAACATACAAAACATTTTTATTTATATTAAATGATCTCATTATTCGTATTTTCCCAAAAATATTGGCATTAGAGAACTCGATGCATCATTTTACTACCAGGATAGATATATAAGGTCAACCTATGTACATCATCCAATAGTTCCATCTTTCATTCTGGATATTATGGTACCCATAAACATGACTAAAATCTCACATAACCTTATTCATTAACATTGAACTATGAGGATTTCCCTTTTCTTATAGTTTCCTCTTTCTTCTTAATTACCACATCATTTCATTGAGCATCCATTATCCTCTCCATAATGGAAAACTGATTAATCATTTGGGAATGTATTGATGAGTTTTCTATTTTAATGATTATAATGTCTATTTTTTTTAAATAAAATATTTTTGTATCCATTTCAATTATTTTTAATGATTATATTGATTGATAATTTCTATAAAGAGTATAATGCAGACTATTTTAATTCTCGGTATGGTAGTGAATTAAGCATTCATAGTAATTTATTAGATCTAACTATATTTATTGGATCGTATTAACCTATTTATATTTGAATATAGAGATTAGGTTTATGTGGTTAGTATATACTTAAAACATATCCTCAAATAGATAATTCTACAATTTTTTCAAAGAGAAAATCATTATATCCCACAATAGATCAGGTGAAGGGAACATCTTTTCCGAACCTTTGTACTTTTTTAAGCATATTATATGAATTTTTCATACTTTATTGACACACATATAATGCCATTAATTAATGTATTTCTAGTTAATAAGAAAATTTCTCCCCATATTGATAATGGGAGAAAATAATCAGTGATTATCCATTAATTAAACTCATTAAATATCTATTCACATTCATAATTCCCTGATAGTTTTACTACCTTCCTTATTTTAATTGTTAGAGGGTTTGAATATTGAGGGAAATTTCTCAAAAATCCATGATAATACCTTGATAGTTCAATGAAAATAGGATTATCTTCCACATATTTTGGCCTCTTCCAGCCTTCTTTGAGAACCCAGACCTTCTTTTCAGGTATTTTTTTCCTTTTCTTGTCATTTTTGGAAAAAAGAGGAGAATCTGGAAATTTTCTAGGTACACGCCCAGTACTTTATAAGTACATGCTGTGTACTTCATTGCCGCTCAAGGCCATGTGCTAGCCGTGTTATGACCACACTAACGACCATGTAGGGGTGGTGTGGAGGCCGCTTAATGGGGAGTATAAAAAAGCATATTACATGTTGTGTACTCCAAAAGTACATGCCACATACCTTATTTTTTTTCATTAAACGGACCGGGGTCATGTCTTAACCCCAAAAACGTCTTTTTCTCTAGATTCTTCGACCGAGAGCGTGGGTACAACCATAGATCTTCTTCGAGCCACTGATCCGTTACCGGTTATCCGAATCGAACGCCGTCAGTTGCAATAGAATCGCAATGGTGAGTTCTTGGTTCGTCTTTGTCCACGATTCTTTATTCTTTCTCTTATGAGAGTTATAGTAGGTTAAACGTTTAAGACTTTTTAGAAGATCTACTTCATCCTAGGTCGATTCATGGCCTGAGGTTCAAGTATATCAATCACCTAGGATCGAGATAGGTGGTTTGTTTCCTTACGTTGAATGTCTTTGAGTTTTTGTGCAAAAAGTGTCGGACTCCAATGTTTCGTGTAACGACCCGAAATTTTGAATAAATCTTGTTTTCTAATTTTATGTGTTATTTTATTTTATTTTTATACGCAACAAAAATGATTCATTTGATAACATTAGTATAATTAAAATGAGATCGTTGGGTTTTGACTATTATATGACCATTGGTCAATATGACCGATGGAAACTAAATGTTTTGATTATTGTCTCCAAATACAAGTAATCATGGTTAATTATTATATAAAGAAGATTCGATGGCCTCACCCAGTAGTCTTGGACCGATCGAAGCCCATCTAACAGAACTTGGGAAGGAGGTAGCACCATTGGGCTTTGCTCTGGACCAAACCCAAGCCGAACTTCATCGTGTGAAGCTAGAACGGAATCGCCTTCGCAAGAATTTCAAACAGATAGAAATTACTACTCGTGCGATGTTGGCTGAGCCTCCCTCGGATTCTATCACCTTAGCACACCTTACACATAGTTCCTATGCTGGTGTGATAAGGGGCTATGTAAGGAGACCGTAACTGCCTTGTGTAATCCTTTGTTTTAAATAAAAATTGGGATTTCTTCTTATGATGATGTTTATGACTTTTCAAATTTCCGGATAAATATAGTATGCATATTTTTGGTGAATTTTAGAGAAAGGATATTTTAAAAAAAAAATATGTAAACCTTAAATAATTAAAAATGTGTAATGATTTTCAAAAAATGGTCTTCTACAATTATGTTCAGTACGAAATTTAGAGTCTAATAAGATCAACTTCAGTTTTGATGAATAGTAAATTATGAATAGTGATTTTATGCTTAGGATTAGTAATGTGACCAAATGGATTAGTAATCTCACTTAAAGAAAGTATTAATATAATCTAGGCACCTTGATTAAGTAATGTGACTCAATAAAATGGATAAATAACGATTTCATAAATTATTATTCAAGTATTAGTTTTTTTAGGTGAATAGTGTTTTTTAATTAAAAATTAGATTAAAATTATTTAGAAAATTATTTTTATAAAATGGATTTCATTTTTGAACTCAGAGCATCGATATTATGTTATGGTAAATTTTGGGGATTTTTTCTGAAAAAATGAATTTTTGGTGAATAGTGTATTTATTTAAAAATTAAATTAAAATTATTTAGAAAATTATTTTTATAAAATGTTGTTCATTTTTTTAATCAGAGCATCGATATTTGGATAAGGTGAAATTTTGGGTTTTTTCTGAGAAAGTTGAATTTTCAGTGAATAGTAAAAATACAGTTTTAGGGTTTCGGTATGTTTAATGACATCATAACTGTGTCATGATGATGTCAGGAGATATTTTATGCATTTACCAACCAAAGGTGATTAATTATTTTATGGGGGGCCCATGTGGCCTAACTTCATGGGAAATACCATGGGAGAGCCCATGCTTTTGAGAAAACCACTTGTGAGGTGTCCCTTGGCCATTAATGCCTTGTACCCTCACTTTCCCTATAAATACCAAGCCATACTCTCATCCATTTCGACTCCCCACTCTCCCCCAACGAAGTTTGGGTCTCATTACCTCCCAAAGAGTCCTCCCAAGGTTCCCCCAAGCCCTCAAGGACCCAACCTTTGAGTTTGAAGAGTTACGTTTTAAGGTAAGGGATCTAACCTCTCTCTTTCTTTTCAAGTAATCTCTTTTATGTCATTTATTTTATTCTCCATGTTCTTATGTTAAAGGATGTTCTTTTATACCCCCCTTACTTTCCTTTTCATCTTCATATAATTATATATCCCCTCTTACTCTCATTATTTCGTTTTATGAAGTTTTATGTGGCGTCGTTAGGCTGCCGAAATTTTTGTAACAGTTTCTTTCTCCCTTCTCATTTTTCAAGATGTATTTTCATGTAAAGTATTTCAAGCTACTTTTTATATGTTGGGGTACGATATCTATATCTATCATACTGTTATTTTATGATAATATGATGAGATACCCCATTTTATCTCTTCAATTCAGTATTTTGAAGTTTTAAGTGACGTCGTTAGGCTGTGGAATTTTTAAGTGGTTCTTCACCCTTCTCATTTTCAAGTTCTTCTTTCATGTCAAGTCTTTCAAATTCCTTTTTATTATGTTGGGGTATGATATAAATATCTATCATTCTGATCTTTTATATTCATATGATGTGAGACCCCATTTGATCTCTTTAATTCAGTATTTTGAAGTTTTAAGTGACGCCGTTATGCTGCGGAATTTTATGTGGTTTTTTCATCCTTTTCGTTTTCAAGTTCTACATTCACGTCAAGTCTTTCAAGTTCCTTTTTATTACGTTGTGGTATGATATATATATATCTATCATACTGATCTTTTATGTTCATATTATTAGAGACCCTATTTGATCTCATCAATTCATTTTTTGTTGAAGTTTATGTGACGCTGTTAGGCTGTTGAATTTTTATAAGAGAAATCTTATTTTTGTCTTCCTTTCATGTTCTTCATTTCATATGATATATTTTCAAATTTCATTACCATGTTCTTAAATCCTTTATATTCTGTCCCTATACTATTTTTATAGATCATTTATGGGTGGGTTACCCATGTCCCCTCTCTTTTCTACATTTTATAAAACCCTGTAACGTAGCCGTTATGCTGCAGAATTTTCGTCTCAAAATGCCTCTCTCTTCTTCTCAAAATTATTTTATGTTATTAAGTGAATACTCAAATCCCTTATTTATACAGGTATATTCACATATATATCAAAATTTTCTATTTTAAATTCTGTTATTTACATACATGAAACCCTCTTTCCCTTTCCGTGGGTTTAAAGTGACATAAAGATCATGTCTTTAAAGCAGTTTTTAAAACGCTATGATTATGAAATGAAACACATTTCATTTATGATATATGGGTTGTTTATGAAATTATTGATGATGATATATGTGTCTCACATGATAATAAAGACATTTCAATGTTGCGCCCAGATAGCGCTCCAATTCATTGGGTAAATACTTAATCTCTAGAGATGACCTTTTAGACTGATACCTTGGTGAATAACCTTGGTACTTTTTAATGACACCTTGGAGATGGACCTTGGTGAAACGAAATGATTTTCAATATTAAATTTTGTAGCCACATATTCATGTTATGAAAAATGTTATTTTTATTATGATATATCTCATGATTTCTTTCTCCTGCCTTAAAGTTCTTTTCATGACCTTATTGAAGTATCTCAAGTTCACATGTAAAATGTTTCTCTTGTTTCCCTTACTGGGCCTTATGCTCACCCTTTCTTTTGATGTATGTCCCCAGGTTATGAGATACAGTAATGAACCTAGGATGAACATGAGGAGAATCCTTTCAAGTGTTTAAGAAGAATGTTTTATGTTTTCATGTTTTAAGTTCCTGGTTTCCAAGACACTAAACCTTAAAGATCCTCAGTTTTGTAAAATGTAATGAATGATTATGTGATAAAAAGGCGGGATGCTATATTTCGAGTATCTTAGGTTAGGGTTTTGTACATGAATTATTATCTTCCATAGATTTCTTGTTTCCTTGAGGCTATTATATGAACAATGTTTTCTTGTTACCATGTTTTAGGATCACCCCATGGGTCTTTCACTTGTTTTTGCTGTTTATCGCCATTTGGATTAGGTTATTGGTGAGGAAGACCTGGTTGCATTGTTTGTAAGTATGTATATAATTTATTTCATTTATTTCATGTTTTTTATATTCATTTGATGCTTTGTAGATATTAGACAAGTAGTTGTTGAACTTACTTAGGGCTGCTGACAGTCGATTCTGCATGACAAGACTGCTCAGGGATGTGTGAACCTCGTGCAGTAGACTAAGGAGAGAATTGATGATTAAGGGCCTCCCTAGAGAGTCTGTTATAAATTATTATCGTTCATAGGGCCTACGAGAATTGTACTTTGTTCTTTCTCATAGTTTACCTAGTTACGTATCGAAACTACAGTGGGAATTATACGTAAGTGCTTCCTTAGAGAGTCTATAGCTATAGTTACCAGACCGCATTAGAATTGAAGGTGAGAGCTTCCCAGAGTGTTTGTGAATTTTATGATTACTTGACAAGAGGGGTCTACCAGTATGAGCAACCTAGAGAGTCAGTCTGAAAAAAAATTTGGTTGGTTTTGATGAGTCCACCAAGCCAAATAACTAGCTTGGGTTTTGTACTGCTTATCGTTTAGGTAGCCTGTTGAGACACCTGTTGTGTTATATGCTATGCCATGAGAATATAGAGCTTTTTCTAGGTTCCTTGGTTGACAATTAAAGGATTGAATTAAATTAATAAATGAATGTGAGTGGAGACTTGTAAGATTTTTTAATTTAGTGTATTCTTATTTCACTACGGCATTTATTTCCATTACTTTTTCTATATTTCTCACTGATAGTAGGGAACAGATCGTGTGGTGGTTGCCTACTGAGATAAGTCTCCCACCCTGTTTAGGTCCTGCTTTTCAACCCAAATAAGTTATATGGTTACAGGTGTGGATAGAGATTGTGGACCTTCTACTTCAGGTACATGATTTATGGTTGGAGCTGGAGAGCATGGGACCGAGCTTAGGCTTGTGATGTTGTTGCAGTTGTTATATACTTCTAGTAATTTGTTTCATAGTTTTATTTCAGCATGTTTTTGTGTTTTCTGCTTTCCATAGATAGTTGTACCTGTTGAATAATTATTATCATTATTATATTATACATTGCTTCTATTGTTTAGTTTCAATTGTTGTATGTTGTTTACTGCTTACGCTATTGGTTATGTTTATCCTTCCATTGTATAATTTACCAAATGATGGCATAGTTTCCCTACGGACCCACCATGGCCCTCGCTACTAGTCAGCAGCCTCTGGCGTTTGGGAAAATGTGCTTGATGTCATGTGGTGAACCGGGTGCAGGGTACTAGTTGAGTGGCTCCGGATTTGGGTCGTTATAAAGTGGTATTAGAGTGAGTTTCTTTTCATTTAATTTCTATTGACTTACTATTTAGAGACAATAGACAGGGATAGGATGGAATAGGTAAATGGTAAATTATTATGCCCGAGTGTTCTAGAGCCTGTGTACAGGGAAAAATCCAGGTTACCTCAAATATTTAAATTGTTTCGTTTTGAAAACGTTACTATTTTTTTATTTCAACTTTGGGTGGTGCAAATGTTTTGTGATGTTACTGTTTATATGATTATAGTTCTATTTTTTTGCAACCTGATGAGATGAGGGTATTCCATCTCATGCATCATATAAGAACTTGTTAAAAAATCACATGTCATGCATTTTCCATGCCATCTAGATTGCATCAAAAATTGCATATGGTTGTGATAAAATTTGTGATAAACTATGCATTCTGTTGTGATAGGTGTTGTGATAGAATAACTGCTATGTTGATAGGGTATCATTGTTTAGATATTTCTTATCATGGACGCCATAATTTGGTTATAGCGGTGTTTTGGGCCTTCAAGGATATGAATTTTGTGGATCTTGAGTTCTTATACTGTTTACATGTTATATCCATTGTTATGATGCCACGATTTTATTTGCGGGGTGTATGGGCCCCCACGGATCAGAATTTGGCACCTTAGTAGTTGTTTTTCTGTGTTTTCTGGGCTCTTGTGTATTTCTAATGCTACTTTCGGGAAAACCCCAGATTAAATGGTGTGTACTTTTTGAATACACGTCGTGTAGTTGTTAGCCGTGTCACTGACTGTGTGGTCAGGGACACGGGGTTGTGAAAGTTCTTATAGGAACACGTTGTGTACTAGTTTAGCACACTGTGTAGTATAAAATAGGTTCCCTGGCTATGTCACGAAAAACATTGGTCATGATATCGATCCACATACACACTGTGACTTAAACATACACGCCGTGTTGTTTAATCTAGGTACTCGGTCGTGTTGCGAAAAACACAGGTTGGTGTTACCCTTCCTCGTACATGCAGTGTATCCCTCAAACAAGTTGTGTTGTGTCGACCGAGTTTCAGGCCATGTCGCTAACAACACGGTCCAGGTAAGGCATGTCTAGTACACGCCTTTTCTCCCTTGAACACGTCGTGTAGTTGTGTCTCAGAAGAATTGTGTGGCTTGACCATGTAGAAGGGCTCGAGTAGTGAAGAGGATTCAAACACACATCGTCTATTAGTATAAACACGTCGTGTATTTGGGTTGTTACGTGACCAGTTTAGGTGTAAGTACATGCCCATGTGAATGACCTAAGGGAACATGTCGTGTAGAGAAAGAGCATGTCATGTAGTCATGTTTTTCTTACTGGAATGCCCTCTTTTCCATGTTCTTTCATGTGCCTTCATTTTTTCTGTCCCTGTTAATCCTGAATCTAAGGTGTGATTTTGACCTTTCAGAGCTATGGCCCCACGACATACTCCCGTTGCACATCAGGAACCAGGCAATGACCGTATGCCTGATATGACAGATCATGGATTTCCAGTAGTTCCGCCTATCATTCTGGATATGGAACCTACATTGATTCTAGACACTGGTGTCGTTGCTCAGTTCAAAGAGGGTTTCATGAGATTCATTCAGACCTTCTAGGGAGTTCAGCATCCTACCCCGTCTATGGCAGAGCATACGTAGGTTTCTCAATAGTAGCATCCTCCCACGTTCACAGGGGATGGAGGACTGCATGCTACAGAGTCATGAATAGAAGCCATTTTATCCATCTTCGAGCATATGGAGACGCCTCTGGAGAGGAGAGTGAAGATCAAGACTTATATGCTTCGAGATTATTCCAATATATGGTGGGATGTGGTATCACAGGAAGCTCGCCAACAGGCTATGGCTTGGGATGAGTTTTAGCATAAGTTCTACAACTACTTCTACCCAATGATGTTGAGGGCTGACAGAGCCAGAGAGTTCATGAACCTGCAGCAGGGTACTCTCACAGTTATGGAGTATTCCTCTCTCTTCATAGTTTTACGGCATTTCACTTCCGTTCTGAGAAATCATGAGCTTTTTTTTAGTGAGGAAGTTTGAGGAAAGCCTCAGACTGGACATCAGATCATAGGTGAACATCTTTCAGTTGAGTTTTATTACTTTGATAGTCAAAAAGGTTCTTATCATGGAAAGAAATATGAGGGAGACTGGAGATGTGGACCAGGGCGGCTCAGCATCCAGGGCAGATTCGTTTTAGGTAGACAACAGGAAGTGCCACCGAGAGTCTACACGGGGTGACCCGAGGAAGCGATTTATTCCTTCTGGTAGACAAGATCTTCCTTCTGGAAACAAAGTGGTGTGTATTAGTGTGGAAAAAATGGGAATAAGAAGCCTCAGTGCCTGAGAGACCCAGTGGTGTGCCGATCTTATGGCAAGATGGGACATCTGGAGCATTTCTGCAAGGTTTTTCTCCCAATGGCTAGTAAGGGGGATCAGTTTCGACTCCGCGTACTAGAGCAGGATTACCATTCCCGCAAAAGACTGGGGGATGGAGTTCTTCATTTCATTCATGCCAGGTTAGAGGCCATGGATGCAGTGGTAGGGCTCAGGGAGGGTCATCTTAGGGATATCAGGCTTCTACACCGGGCCACGGTACATGCCAGACTTTTGCGGTAGAGCAGATTCATCAGGAGTAGGATCCTGGACCTTCTACAGTTCGTGGTACGATTCTAGTAGCCTCAGTTTTATCCTTTTCACTTTTCAATCTGGATCTTCTCATAGCTTTATTTCTATGCATACTATGGAATGACTTAGAATTACTGTTTATACTTTTGAGGATATGATGACGCTAGACACTCCCTTGGGAATTAGAACTGCTAGCGTGCATCAGTGCTTATACTGCTCCCTTGAGGTTGGCAGGTGTCATTTTTCATGGAGTCTCTATGTTTTGGAGATGACAGGCTATGATGTCATTCTCGGGATGGACTGGTCAGTTCCCTTCCAGGCCTTTGTCGATTTCTATCTTCGAAGTATGAGTTTCACATCACTAGAGGGAAGATCTTTTCTTCACAAAGTCCAATGGGATGTCCAGGAGAGCAGAGCTGGACCAGAGCATCATGGGTTGGGCGGCGTTACGGCCCTAATTGGTGACTTATATTTGGATGACCAGGGTCCTTCTCAGATATATTTTCCTCCAGTGATTAATTTCTTTCCAGATGTCTTTCCAGAAGACTTTTCAGGTTTGCCTCCAGAGCATGAGGTATACTTTTCTATTGAGCATGTGTTAGTAGCGGCATTGGTGTCCATACCTCCTTATAGGATGGCTACACCTGAGTTGTAGGAGCTTAAGAAGTAGTTAGAGAAGCTGCAGGAAAAGGTTTTTATCTGACTTAGTACTTCTCTTTGGGGTTCGCCCGTTCTATTTTCAATGAAGGAAGATGGTACTTTATGGATTTACGTGGATTATTGAAAGCTGAACCAGTTGATGGTCTAGAACCGATATCCAGTTCCATGTATAGAAAATATATTTAATCAGCTTCAAGGAGCGAGAGTGTTCTCGATGATCGACCTGAGATCTGGATATAATCAGTTTCATGTCAGACCATCTGATATACCTCTTACAGTCTTCCGGAATAGGTATGGTCTGTATGAGTATTTGGTTATGTCGTTCAGTCTCATGAACGCACCAGTAGATTTCATGGAACTGATGAAAAAAGTTTTCCTTCCTTACTTGGATTCTTTCATTATATTTTTCATGGATGATATCTTGGTGTACTATCACACTGGACACGACCATGTTACATATCTTGAGTTTGTTTTGAGTACATTGAGGGAGCATAAGTTATATGATAGGATCTCAATGTTCCACTTTTGGATGGATGAGATTCACTTCCTAGGTCATGTCACCTCAGAGACAGGAGTGTCAGTAGAACCAGAGAAGGTGAGAGCAGTAGTCACCTGGGAGCAGGCAAGGAATGTCTATGAGGAACAAAGTTTCTTAGGGGTGGATGGTGACTACAGGTGGTTTATATAGGACTTATCACGCTTAGAAGTGTCGTTAATGGGCTTGACTAAGAAGGCGGTGAAGTATGTTTGGTTAGAATCCTGCGATTTTGAATTTTAGGAGCTTAGGGGAGACTGACTTCAGCACTGATTATAGTATTGCTGGAGATGGGAAAGAGTTATACAATTTTCTGTGATGCATCTACCATCGAGCATGGAGTAGTGCTTATGTAGGAGGATTGTTTTGTTGCATATGGATCTCGACAGTTGAGGCCACAAGAGAGGAACTACCCTACGCACGACCAAGAGTTGGCTGTAGTTTCTCATGCATTGCGTTGTTGGAGACATTATATTTTAGTAGAGAATTTGGTTGTATATACTAACCACAAGAGACCCATGTATATCTTCACGCAACGTGACATGAATCTAAGACATTGGAGGTGGGTTGAGTACCTACAATATTTCGATTTCGAGCTTGCTTATATTACTGGGAAAGGAAAGATTGTGGCAGACGCAATGAGCAGGAGGACACAGATAGAGGCAGTACAGAAGGCCAGAAGCGAGTGGAAGATAATGGATCTGTTTTCTGAAATACATTTGGAGGTGCACGAAAGACGGGGTCAGACATTTCTTTCTTATTTATCTGTTACCTCTACCCTTCTTGACCGAGTTCGAATGAGGCAGCTCTCAGATTCTGAAGGCTTAGTCCTATGGGAAAGCGTGTCAGGAGAGGACCCTCTTCCCGGATGGACCGTTGGAAGGGATGAGATCTTGCATTTCAAGGGACGTGTATGGGTTCCAGAAGATATTCATGAGGAGATGATTTGAGACATTCATTCCTTACTTTGGGAAGTTCATCCTAGTGTAACCAAGATGCATCATGATCTACACCGCCAGTATTGGTGGCCATGTATGAAGAGATATGTTGCTGGTTTTGTTATGAAGTGTTCCACCTATCAGTAGGTGAAGGAAGAGAACCAGAGACCAGAAGGGATTTTATAGAAGCTCTCTATTCTCAAGTGGAAGTGTATTGATTTCACGATCAACTTCATGACAGGGTTACCATGATCACCTCGAGGGAATGACGCGGTATGGGTTTTCATTGATAGGCTCACGAAGGTTTCTCACTTCATACTAATTAAAGAGATCTTCGATGTTAATGATCTTGGACGGTTGTACATCCTTGAGATTGTACACTTTCATGGGGTTCCAAGTACTATAATTTCAGATAGGGACACCCGCTTGACATTGCATTTTTGGAAAGGGCTACAGAGGGCTTTGGGAACATAGGTACTTCTGAGTACAACTTACCATACCCTGACATATGGCCAGTCAGAGTGCATGATTCATGTGATTGAGGAAATGCTACGAGCATGCGTCCTTGATTTTGGAGGTTCTTGGGAGAGACATATACCTCTAGGGGTGTTTTCCAACAATAATAGTTTTCAAGAAACTATTCAGATGGCACCATATGAGGATTTGTATGGTAGGTCATGTCGATCACCCTTGTGTTGGCTTAAGGTTAGAGAGGCAGCTATACTGGGACCTTGTCTTGTGCAAGAGACCACAGAATAGGTGGAGTTGATTCAGAATAGGATTGATATGGAACAGTCTCGTCAAAAATCTTATGTTGATCAGTAGAGATGACATTTAGAGTTCAAGGATGGATATTAGGTTTTCCTACGTGTAACCCCGATGTTCGGACACAGGAGGATCATGTGATAGGGTAAGATTTCACCGAGATACGTCAGGCCGTTTGAGATTCTAGATAGATTTGGACTGGTTTCTTATATTTTGTAGTTACCTCAATGGTACCAGGCTATGGACGACGTCTTCCATGTTTCTCAGCATCTACGCAATTTCTCAGACCCGTCTAATGTCTTTCAACTCGAGGAGGTTGAGCTGGAGAAGGATGAATCATTTGACGAGCATCCTATCAGGATTGTTGATCGTAGTGAAAAGGTACTTCGTGGCCGGTCTATTCCTCCGGTATGGGTGCTAGGGTAGTAGGGAGTTGTACAGGATGAGACTTGGGAGAGGGATGCTGATATGAGATCACAGTGGCCAGAGTTGTTCGAGGTTTCTTCTTCATAACCATTTTAGGGAAATTTGGGGATGAATTTATTTAAGGGGGGAAGTTTGTAAGAACCCGTACCTTCTTTTCAGGTATGTTTTGTTTTTTATGTTCATTTTTGGGAAAAAGAGGAGAATTTGTAAATTTTCTATGTACACACCGTTTACTTTATAAGAACATGATGTGAACTTCATTGCCGCTCGAGTCCATGTTTTGGCCATGTCATCACCACACACATGGCCATGTAGGGGTGATATGAAGGCCGCTTAATGCAGAGTACAGAAAAGCTCAGTACATGCCAAGTACTCTAAAAGTAAACGTCATGTAGGTTTTTTCATTAAACAGACCGGGGTTGCATCTTGACCCCCAAAACATCTTCTTCTCTAGCTTCTTCGACCGAGAGAGAGGGTACGGCCGTAGATTTTCTCCAAGCCACCAATCCTTCACCGGTTATCCGAATCAAACGCCATCGGTTGAAATTGAATCGCAACGGTCATTTCTTGGTTCCTCTTTGGCCACGTTTCCTGATTCTTTCTCTTATGAGTGTTATACTAGGTTGAACGTTCATGACCTTTTTGTAGATCTACTCTGTTATAGGCTGATTCACAGGACAAGGTTCATGTATATCGATCTCCTAGGATCGAGGTAGGTGGTTTGTTGCCTTACATTGAATGTCTTTGAGCTTTTGTTCTAAAAGTGTCGAACTCCCATGTTTTGGGTATCTCGGGTTAGGGTTTTGAACCTGCATTATTATCTTCCTTATATTTCCTATGTTCTTGAGGCTATTAGATGAACAATTTTTTCTTATTAGCATGTTTTACGATCACCCCTTGGGTGTTTCTCTCATTTTGGTTGTTTATCGCCATTTGGATTAGGTTGTCGGTGAGGTATACCTGGTTGCATTGTTTGTCTATCTTGATATAATTGATTTCATGTATTTCCACCTATTTATATGTTTTTTCTGCTTTGTAGCTATTAGCCCAATAGTTGTTGAACATACTTAGTGCTGCTGGCTGTCGACTACGCACGACTAGACAGCGCAGGGCTGTGTGACCTAGTGTAGTTGACTAAAGAGGGAATTGACGATTAAGGGCTTCCCTAGAGAGTCTGTTATAAATTAGTACCATTCGCAGGGCCTACATGAATTGGACTTTTTGGTTCCTCAGAGTGCCCCTAGTTACTTATCGAGACTACAGGGGGAATTAGATGTAAGTTCTTCCTCATAGAGTATATAGCTATCATTACTAGACCACAGGGGAATTGACAGTGAGAGCTTCTCTGAGTGTCTGTGACTTGTATGATTACTTGAATAGAGGGGTCTTCCAGTATGATCCACCTAGAGAGTCAGTGTGAATATTATAGGGCACAGATCTCATGGTGGTTGCCTACTACAATTATTCTCACACCCTGTTTGGGTCCGGATTTTCATCCCAAACAGGTTATATGGTTGCAGGTGTAGATTGGGATTTTGGCCCTTCTACTTCAGGTACATGATTTCTGGTTGGAGCTGGAGAGAATTGGACCGATCTTAGGATTGCGATGTAGCTGGAGTTGCTATTTACTTCTATTACTTTGTTTCTCAGTTGTATTTAAGCACGTTGTTGTGTTTGCTGCATTCAATAGATACTTGTACCTACTACATCATTATAATTATTATTATATTATACATTTATTCTGTTGTTTAGTTTCAGTTGCTGTATGTTGTTTACTACTTCCGCTATTGGCTATGTTTATCCTCCCATTGTATACATTACCAAATGAGGGCATAGTTTCCCCATGGACCAACCAAGGCCCTTGCTGCTAGTCGGCAGCCTCTGGTGTTTGGGGAAATGCGCTTGTGGTCATGTGGTGAACCGGGTGTGGGGAACCAGTTGAGTTGTTCTAGATTCAAGTCTTTACACATCAATTGGTCTTTTCATTAAAGGGTCTATTGATATCCCATTTGTTATGATAATATACCTACATAATGATACACCCTTAATCTATAAATCACATTTTCAATAATTTTCATAAATGGTTTCTATTCCTTTTAGTCTTTATAATATTTCTTAGATGATCCTCATGTTCAAAATTTCTTTTAATTTATATTAGAATATCAACTATGAAGAGTAACAATTTCATTGAGTAAATCTCTAAATAATCTATTCATCATGTCCATGAAAATAGATAGATAATTACTGAGATTTAATGGATTTATTATAAACTGAAATTTCCAATACCTTGTGTCAAAATTAGACTTTGGTATATCCTCCTTCTTCACCTATACATATTAATATCTTGACTATTGATCCACTTTTGAGAATTATTATGTTGCATGTACATGATCAAATAGGTCATCAATCCATCGCAGAGGAGACTTGTTCTTTATATTGATATTTATAATCTATTGGTAATCAATTAAAATGTGAATTGACATATACATCTTCTAAATTTTAGGAATGGTGCACCCCATGGTGAGGCACAAGGATGTATGAATCCATTGTTGATATTCATCTATAGTTGTTTCTTAATCTCTTCAATTTCCACGTCAACATTTCTACATGGGTATCTAGATATTGGTAATTACCCAAGTGGAAGCTCGATTGATAACTAAACCTCTTTTCATAGAGGATGACTAGGAAACTCTATTGGAAACACATCAGACCATTCCATTATAATTGAAATGAATTCAGGGATGATACTTTCCATAGACTCAATATTTTGGGATATATACACTTTCTTATAGGGAACTAATATAAATTATATGGATGTTTGTGTAATTTATGATTAATCCTTCTGTTCACACATGTATAGAATCGAAGGAATATTCACAATATGGAGAGTGATTTACTTATCATTGAAATTTTTAATGGTTGTATATAGGAAAAGTCAATATATACCTATAATTGTTTGGCATTTCACCAATTGAAATATTACAAGGTTTTCTAGAAGGCTCATCTCGCACAATTTGATAGGGGGGTTATATAACTAGGATGAAATAACTTCTCCATTTTCCATTTTCATTAGAATATTTAATTTCATGTTTTTGGTGGGGTTTGAATAGATATAAGAATCATAATTGATATAATGAAATTATTAGAACTATAATAAAAATGGTTTTTATTTATTAATGAATGAATAACTACCATAGCTATCTCCACATTATTGTCAGGATCAACCATGGTGGTGGTGTTGGAAAAATATTCCTTTTGTTTCCATGGTGGTCTTTGGTAGTCTCCAAAAACACTTAGCTTAATGATTTTTTTGGGAAGTCCCTTAGGTCCAAATATTTGAAGATATAAAAATGAATAGAGGGTTTAATGAAGCATTCCTCTTCACAGTGAATTATATGTTTTTTTTATTCGGTAATTTCTAGCTTGGTATCCTTAATTCTGTCACCTAATTCATTTCCACACCCCCCCTTTGGAAACTTAAGGCGCTTATTTCCACACCATTGACAAGTGTGACGTTGTAATTTATTTTCACTATTACCTTCCAACATCAGACAATCAGAATTAAACTCCACCTTCCGATTTTATCCCCACAAAATCCTGGAAAATCAATGATATATATTTTGACTCTGAGGTAACATCATAAAACAACCCCATAGACATCAATGTCTTAGATTACCATGTATTTTCTTTAAATATGTTTGATTCCAGCACACTAGAATTTAACCATACATTCACGGGGAAAAAAATTCTTGAGTCATACCATGAAATACTTTTGAATTTTTTCTGTTAACCACAATAGATTAAACATAAATTTCCATGAGGGAAAGGAATTCATTTTCCATTTTATGTTAGAGAGATTGAGGAAAATGATAATAAAAAATATTTTTCCATATTTCCTTACACCGCATCACATTGTTCACTTCCTCTAGAGTTGTATTATTGATTAAGGTTCACCATATATCATATTATCCTTCCATATGATAAAAAACCAATAGAAGATTCTATTATATAGAACATTTAAGGATATACAATACCATCTAAATACATTTCATCTAATTTTTTATTAGGGGATCTATTGATACATTAAATTTTGGAGGCCTTTTTTCATATAAATCTCCCAATTTTAGATTTTTCATTCTTAGGGGGGCTCGGGAGATCGTCATGATCTATGTTTATATTCATACCCAGAGTTTTATGATATATAATATTCATATTAGCTGTGTTTCCTTCTCTAATCAGGTTGGTCATCCCGTTGGGGATGTAATCACATTTCCCCTCACATTGATTTTTACCTGATTCCTCCTATTTAAATATATTTTCTATAATAGTGGGAAAATATGTGAAGTGTATTCTTAACCTATTAAACTCATAAATTGGAAAGTAATGACATTAAATTTGTAACATATAAATGGAATTTATTTCTTTACTAATGAATTTATAAGCTATAATATATGTTATCTATGATAAATTTCATAATATAATATCCTATGGTAATTTGAGTTCCATTAATAATGGTTTATAAATGGATTATGATATCTCAAATTCATATCCCATGGGGATTCTAAACAATGTGTCTAGAAATGCATTTTTTTTCAAGAAGTATTTCCTTGTATAGTCTAGCTCAACATGTTTTTTCAGGTTTTACCCAAATGTAAATTTTTTCCAGAGCTACATCAACTTTTTTTACCCAAATAGGGATGTATATTATTTGAAAATCATTTATTTGATACAAACTAAAAAGAAATAATGTTTTCATATATATTGTTTTATCAATAAGGATTTGGGTTGTGTTTTTCAATTCAAATCCAAAAAAATATCTTATTTTCTCCTTTGATAACAACTATAAAAACCATTCTCTTTATTTAACATTTATACAAGGTTTATTACAAAGTATTACAGTTAATAAAACCCAAATGATCAATAAGTCTAGTTTTTTTTAGAATTAAGTACATTACATTACATCATAAAAAAATAAAAAACATCATATTTACTGAAAACATTCATAACATCCCCTCATTTAGAACAACATCATATAACATGGCGACAAACATAACAAATGGGTGATTCAACATGGAATCAATTTTCAAAAAAATTTACTCCACAATCAAAGAATGAGGAAAGAATAAATTTATGTCCACAATAAAATAACTATATGTTCATAATGTTTAACATCATTGGTAGGAATTGGGTATACGAATTAACGACACATTTTTTGGCATGGAACACCATAGTGAAATTTCAACAACTTAACGGGGGAATATAAAAGTTCATGAGAAGTCATAATGAGAGTAAAATATATTTTTACGAAATTATAAATCATATGGGATGTATAAGGAATGTGGAAAACACTCCCCATAATTATTAATTGAAATTAAAGAGAATAAAATCATGTTGATTGTTGAATTAAGAGGAGAAAGATAAGATCAATTAAATGACATTGTGACACAAAATTCCTAGGAGGAGCTTCAAGAGGGTATTGGGGAACCATGTTAGGGCTATATGGAGAATAGGGAAAATTGAGGAAATTTTAAAATGATTTTGAGTTTTGTGAAATGGGATATAGGGTGGGTTTATATTTTGAATGAGTGGGGAATTCACAAACATTCCTCAAGAATATGTTTTGAAAAATATAAAATAAAATAACCAAACCCAAAATCCTTCCCATGGTTTTTTCACATACATTTTTCCAAATGGGAGTGTTTTTTATTATTTTATATGGCCAAGGGATAAACTTAACAAAAAAATACCCCTTCTTTTGTAGATTAGAATCATAATCTTAAGGAAAAGATTTTAAAACCATAAAATATATTAATGATTAAGGAGGATTCATAATGGAATTTTAAAATTTACAAAATAAAATTAAAATGACATTATATAAATATCTTAACATATATTTCGTAATAGATACCATTTGTAGTATTTATTACAACAATTTTTGTCATTATAATTTCAAAATACGCATTGTATATTTATACACTATTTAATTTATACCCAAAATTTCAAATACCATTGAAAATTATAACCAAGTACCCATTGAATAGTTTTACTTCTTTGATTCAAAAAATAATATTCATTTTTTCAAAATATTTTAATAAATATAATTATTTTTTCATATAAAATCCAAATTGGAATTTATTGATAAATGATGTGGTTTTTTGCAATAACGCATTTCAATCCATTATAAAAATTACATTTTACATCATAAAAATTATATGATCATTTATATTTGTTAAATAGTATTTAAAAATATTAATTTTTAAAAATATTAATTTTTAAAAATATCCATTAATTCATCGAAATAAATTCCTTAGTATAATTTTAAAATGACCCAAATAATACAATTTTTTTTGTTGTATCATAAAAAAAATCATTTTTAAAGTACCATAATAATGGGTGGAAAGTATATTCATTATTCTATCAAAAAAATGAACATAATGATATTTATAGGTTCTTGATACATTTTACTCTTATAAACTAGAAAAATCTTTTGGATTATTTCTCATTCTAGTGAGTCTTTCATGGGGTGGTTCGTTGTACATGGGTTGGTCTATTATATCAATGAACATAAATATCTACTGTAAATTGTTTAATTCATCCTTAAGTTGTTCAATCATTGATTTTGATTGGTCAAGGGAAGATCCTAATGATTTTATCTTTCTCACAAGATCAGAAAATTGGATTCATGGTGTATGATTCTATTGGGATTGGTCATCACATTCTCTAAATGTTTCATTGTGATTTATTAAAAATGTATATTTATATTAATCATGCTATCGATGATCAAAAACTATATTATAAATGGTAATTATTCTAAAAATTAAATTATTTCCGATAGAATATAATAAAGTTGAATATGTGCATGTGTTTTCCATCACTATATCACATAATAATACACTTAATTTAATCACAATGTGAATTTAATTAATAAAAATTCGGGATGTAAATAGATAATTAAAACCCAGATTAAGAGAATATTAAAATATATTATATAAAATTATCAAATAATTTCATTCAATGTAAATTCATGTATAATCAATCCCAATTAAAATGATATTGTGAAATAAACCCTTTGAAAGATGGCGTAATAATTAGTCAATGAGATGATTTTGAGATTAAAATATAAATCCACATGAATCAAGTGGAAATAAAACATAAAATAATTAAAACATATTGCACACATAATCATAAAATATCATAGACAACTAAGAAGAAATATAAATAATAAAATGAAATTGAGTTAATAAATTCATTACCACCTTATATCATTTAGGCCAAATCCAATTGGATAAAATAATTCAAATTAAAACAAAAAATAACAAAAAATATTAAGGAATCATATAATTAAATTTAAAGAGGTGTTTTATACTCCATAAAAAAATGTAATGATTTATAACAAACAAATGTGAATCAATGAAAGAACTTTTTCACAAAATCCTTGATAATGATCATATCATTCAAGTGGGAATTAATAATAATAATGATTATATTTATCAAATTTAAATAAAATATAACAAATTATAATAAAATAGAATATAATTAAATGTTATTTCAATAATAATCTTAATATTCCATAATCAATGATGTAAATGTTTAACCCGATGAATGAAAATTGAGATATAAAATCATAGGTATTACACTTCATTTTCTTGATTGTAATATAACCTTATGTGTGATTTTTTTAAAAAAGTTATTAAATTATCACAGAACCATATTAATATTTATAAAATTATATATGATCCTTTATGAACATATTATCACACATTCATTAAAAATATTTCTTCATCATCACATTTTGGGTTGTTAGGTTCCTAGTTTTCTTTTTCATTTTTTTTTTGTTATTGATCTAGTTCTTATGCATATTATATTGTACAAAAATCTCCAATTTAATAATCATGAAATAATTATCATATTTATACATCAATTATAATTTTATTCCTAGAATATGGTTTTTATAAAATGAAATTTTTTATGATATTGTAGATGGTATGTCGTACATACCAATGAGTAATGATTCCAGATTTCAACAATCATTATTGAAATGTGGAAATTAATATTTTACATTTAAATAAGGATAATATTAACATATATAAAATTTCACTTACATGACTTATTTTAAAGTTAAATTTCATTTAATTTCCATTTATTCTTTGTTTTTTGGGTTTCTCAAGCTTTTATGGTTGAATGGGTGAGTTTTTGTGAATTGGGCCAAACTGTGAGCCCAATTCCAGATTTAAAATAAATTTTGATTCATTTATAACTTTTTCATTTTTTTTATATTTGTCACCCATTAAAATTCCTAAATAGTCTATCCTGACATATTAACACCACCATTATAGTTTGGAGCCTTTAGAAATCCATAACCAAGGTGTATATGGGTTTTTGTTTAAGGGATTATGCACGCCAGAAAGCCCAATTCTAGTTTTAAAAATAAAATTTGATTAATTTATAACATATTCAATTTTAAGGAATTTTCGGAGATTCTATGCTTCACAAAATCCCATTGAACCCAGCTGCGTGACCAACCTCTCTCTCCTCTCTTTGGAGCTCTTCTTCTTCGAGAGTGAGTACTGAGCTTCTTAGGGTTTCTAAAATCGGTCATATTTGAAGAGGTATGTTCTTTCCATCATAACTCTCTCAATTATTACTCTTTTTCCTCGATTATAGTTCCTAAATGACCTCTCATACTTCTTAGAACCTCCCTTTAATTTTTGACTATTTTAAATGTCATCTACCAGTGTATTAGGGGAGATTTTTCAAGATCTCTCAAGTAAGTGAGTCTCTACAATTCCTATTTCAAATTTCTTAAGGTTTCATTCTATTTGATTGGGGTTTATTCCCTTTTCCATGATGTAAAAAATGAAAAAATGTAGGTTTTAAAACCTAGGGTATAACCTTGGGGTTTCTTGGTCCAATTTCGTGGTTTTAGGTTTGTACTACATCCCTCTTGGTGTGGTGTTGGTGCGACTTGATTTTCCCACGTTGATTCAATGGTTTTCATTACTTTGGTAGGTGATTCCACTGTGAATGAAACCCCTGTGACATAACTACCTTTTTTTATATTTTCATGTTTAACCCAATGATTTGGTGATGCAAAAATTGGATTTAGTGTTGTTTGTAATGAAAGTAAATTTTAAGGGCCAATTTCTTGTGAAATTTTGTATTTTTTTCATATAAATATTTTATTGATTGATTAAGAAATTTCTTTTAATTATTTAGTTGACCTTATTGAACTGTATTAGGGATGAAAATAAAGTTTTAAATGTTATTATTCTATGGTTTTTGCTGCGAAATTGGTTTTGTGTGACGTTTGTTAAGAAAACGGGTTTTGAGTACCAATTTGGTGTTTAATTGGGTGTTTTACATGGGTATTCTATGCGATGCTTATTGGGATTGTTTTATAACACATGTAATGAGTTTAAAGAAATTTTTAGGTTTTGTTGGATTCTGTTTTGATAAATATGAGAATGAATATGGTGTTCAAGTGGTGTTTTCATAGTGTTTTGGGTGCAATACAAGGAAAGATTTGGAGAAGTTGTTTTATTGAAACTCAATGTGTTTTGTTGTGTGATTTAAATGGTATAAAAATTGTGTAGCTACTGTACTAATTAGTGGTGTTTTATATGAAAATGGATAAGTGTATCATTCTGAATTTGTTTGAGAACAGAGGGGGAAGGCCAGGTACCTAGGTGGGGTGGATGTGTACTAGTTACGGCTAGTGGACCAGATGGGTTTTGTCCCTGTTTCACCTAACATTTGGATAAATACAACTCTAACTAAACTATGTGGATCGTTATTGGGGACCACAAGGTTATGGTTATGTTCCCTACTAGTGGCTCGTGCATGAGAACAAATTTTACTATGGTTACTTTACACCGAGGTATGAGGTACATGGGGCCTGAGACTATCTAGTGCCTAGGGGTGTTCCCGATTTTGTTGCTCATTGTGTTTGTGGTATTTTCCCATGTATTGGTGTGTTTTTGGTAGTACATTAAAGTAGCTAACATTTCCATTTAAATGTGTGAAAATAGAGTTGGTTATGTTTGACTCAGGTAAAGGAAAGGCTAAGGGTGATGGCGGTTCAGGGTGTTAGTCCCCATTCTTGGGGCGGACTTATAGAAACGGCTTGGGGGTGATGACCCCTAGTCATGTGGAGTCCATGGGGCTATTTTATTGATATTTATTTCAGTATTTAGACCTTTTGTATTTCATTTGAACTTATGTATCACTACTGAAAATCCGGCCTTTAGCGACCGCCATTGGCGGTCGCTAAAGGCCTTTAGCGGTCGTTGTTGCCTCGTCGCTAGAGGCTTTCAGCGACTAATCCATTGTTCAGCAACTAATGGATCAGTAGACCCGCTGAAAGAAGGTGGACGCTGCCTCATGAAGGATTCAACAGAATGTTGCTCCCTCCTTTGTTCGTTTGGAAATCCTGCATGATTCATAGCTTGAGAAAGTTGTGTGAGCATGGCTACAAGATTTTGCATTCCAGCTCCCATATCGTTTGGTTGCTCAGGGGGAAAATCATTGCATTTCCCATCGCATTCCGCATTAACACGGTTCCTTCGGGTTCCAGCCATTCACTAAAACCAAGAAGAATAGTGTGAGCAACACTAATTATAATAGGAAACCACATAATTCAAGAAAAAAAAAATTCATGCTTATGGTCTTATCCTAGGTTATTCATGGCCATTTCTAAGATTGTGTTCTATGCTTAGACTTATCCTTAGGGTTCTTACTAAGGCTTTCACATCCTAGTTTCCAAAGGTTGACTATACCTTTCCTCTGATACCAACTATAACGACCCATACTTTACATACATTGTTAATACTTCGAAATTGAAGCACACTTATTACAACATATGACAAAACCACAAAGGACCGTATAGGTATAGTGTCTTTAGAAACTGGGAAACATAAACAACTGGTTCATAAATCTTCTACAGTGTATCCCATTTATTTCATCATATCTAGGGTCCCTTTTAGCATATTATACTTAATATCCATCTTCCTGACCTGGGGAAAAGAAAACATAAAAGGGTGAGCTCAAATGCTCAGCAAGGGAAAATAAAAGAAATAAAAATCATATCATATCTTTATGAAAATCAAAACCTGCAAAAGATATCATAATATCTTAACATGGAATAAATCATAGAAGTGAAAATGAGATCCCCATAATCATAACATAAAACTTGAAACTTTGTGGCATGCACACATAATCATGTAAAATCATTTCTTGTTAGTCATGACTCATTTCCAAGACTATCTTAGTGGACAAAGTCCCTTTCTGAACCGAGTTCACTCCTCGTTTCAGTCCTGTATCACTGAACCGAAATAACCTTCTGTTCCAGCCATGTCTATCTCATGAGATATAAAATCATTACCCAATGCATTGGAGGGAGATATAGGTCCCACCCAACTTATAATGAATCCTTTCTTATGTGTGCCACATAATCATAAAACATACATCATCGCATAACACATGTAACAAAAATGGGATTCTTGAAACATCATGACATCATAAATCAATTCATATAAGATAAAGGAATTCATAAAGATAATTCCATCACAACATAGTCAAATCAATGTAAAAATATGGATAGAAACAGAACCCTTTATTTTCTTAGATGGAAAATAATTTTGATAAAACACTTGAATTGAATTCTTGAGGAAAATATCCTTTCTTCTTCAAAATCAATTTCTTTTCACAAAACATCATGCAATTTTAAAAGAAAGAGATTTTATTGAAAATAGTCATGAAATATTTTAGAGGAAGCTTCATGAAAATAAGGCTTTATAAAATAGTAGAAATCCGTTCGTGCCGTATAAGTTAAAAAAAACATTCTTCGTACTTTTGTCGGAAAAGTCAAAAAGTACCTCGTACGAAAAACGACAAAAGATTCCTTTCATACGTATTACTAAAAACTCACCGAAGGGTAAAAATGGATTTAAACAATTTTAGGTGGATGGAAATAATATTACATATTGAGTAAACATGGATGTGGATGATAAAATACACCCCAGTAAATACTTACGAATAAACAATCTCGGATAAAAATGAGATTGTGATATTTCCCTTACCTTAGGTCCGATTTGCTTTGTTCATGTCCGAAGCTCCTGTATAATGGTTTAAATAATGTTATTGACTTATTCCAGAATCATACATATTGATATGATATCATATATGGTCATATTATTAGCTTCTTGTTAGTAATATTTCATTGTTACTTGTTACTCGGGTCTTTATAACTTTTTGTTCTTATGCGTGTTCTGTTGAATAAATTCTTATTCTTATCTTTAGGTTATAGATAATTCATTTCCAGAATGGTATTAGTGTAGTATATACCATATTCATTCATTAAATTCATTTATATAATCATTATGAAATGAAGATCATGTAGAACGAGTCGCATCACATCGTGGAGACGGTATTCCGTACGTACGCACGAGTGATGATATCGTTCCTATGATCGTGGAATTGTATTGGAGTATATATATATATTATTTCAGTATCAATATTACTTAATAATAATCATATATAGTTACTCATTACACCATTATACCCATCCTTGTAAGGTGATGGTGGAAAATTGATTACACCACGGCGTGGAGACGGTATTCCGTACGTACGCACGCGCGGTGATTTCATTTTTCCGTAGGATGGATAGAAGGTGAATTAGGGTTGTTTCATATTTATAATAACATATCAGTATGTAAGTAATACTGATGTTATTACTTTATCATGAAACAACTAAAGAAGAAGAAGTTGAAGAAGAAAGAAATTGAAAAGATCGGTAATGGATATTACATCTTCTTTGGAACGCCTCTTTGAATCCTCCACTTAAGGAACTAAGATTGGTCTTTGGAGAAGACCAGGACCTATAAGATTATTCTAGGGAAGTGGAGAGGAGAAAATGGAAGGGGTTGGCCGAGCTTGAGTGCTCAAATTGGTGTGAGGAGGAGGGGGAGGAGGTGCCCTTTTATAAGGGAGGAGAGGGGCACCTTAGGAATATCTCAAAATATTATTTTATATTGAAGTCAAAATCGGTTTATAATGGTTCCAAAGGGTCTTATTTCTAAGCTAAAGTGGGGATGGGTCGAAATCCTATCAACCAATAGGATTTAGACAAGTTTATGGTATTATTTTAACCTTATCAATTAGATTTAACTCTAAGTTAATTAATTTAACTTTTACCGTGTCTTTTTGTTTTCTTTCACTATATGGTTAATACACTTACTATAACATGCCAAACAAACCCCAAATTGTTTATTATTATTATATATATCCTTATCTAAGTCATTTGGCCGAACCTTAGATTTTTAGTAATAAAATAACAATTAATAATATAATATTTGATTTAAAAACTATTTTGTGTCAATTTTGACACTATTTGATATATGATTTTTGTGAAAGTCATAACAGAATTATATGTTCTAAACAAGTTGATTACATCAACACTAATATATCATAGTAACCTATAAAATTAGTGGAATTCATAAAAAGTCTTAAATTACATTTATTTTGGTATTTATATTATCAATTTTGTCAATATTGCATTAATAAGATAATTACTGCATCATCTTTGTGGCATAAATAAATTAAATTATTTGATGTCTAAAAATTACAAATAAAATACCATCATGTAGGAAATCTTTTTAGCTTTCTAATGAATATTTACAATCGAATTTATCTTATGTATAACCCCATATTAAAAATTATTTACTTATTAAACTTTGATTTTAACTATTTTAACCCTTCTTTAAATAAATTAATAATAAATGTCCTAATCTAATCCAAGTGGGCCTAAATGGTCATATTTTATTCCTAAGTTTGTTTTTGGTCGAATTAAACTTGTCCAATAGAATTAGTACATGTGTTAGGGTAATATTAATATCATATTTACCCTTAGTTACCCTATTTACTATTAACCACGGTAAAAATAGTAAAAAGTTACTATTCACCAAAAAATTATTTTTATCTCATTGAACCACATTTTACTTACTGACATCAACCGTGTCTGTCGGATTTTTGAAATTCCATTCACAGAAGCGGTAAAATTAAGTTTTATGCAAAATTCAGTTTTTAACCTACCACTTAGTGGTTTCACTATTCATCAAAAATTGAAAGTTTTCAGAAAAATACCAAAATTTCACCCTAGGCTAATTTCGATATTCTGAGTCCAAAAATGAAGTCCATTTTGAAAAATAAAATTTATAAAATTTCAAAAAGTGGTTATTACTATTCATAACGGCTAGTTTTAATAGCATATTGTTGTTTAGTGAAACTCGGTATTGCGTACGACGCAAGCTATCGAGGAAGGTCGCGATTGCGTGTAAAGCAAGCCAAGCAAGTGTTGTGTAGAAAAAAATTCCTTTGATGGTTTATATAACATAAAAGTCTCGGGTGTTACATTCTACCCCCCTTAAAAGAATTTCTCCCTCGAAATTCGTCACTTTGTAACAAACAAATGAGGATACTTCTCCCTCATCATATCCTCAAGCTCCCATGTAGCTTCTTCAAGTTGGTGGTTCCTCCATAAAACTTTCACCAAGCGAGTGGTCTTGTTTCGTAGGACTTTTTCGCTACGATCCAGAATCTCTATCGGCTGTTCTTCATAAGAAAGATCTTGCTCCAGCGGTATAACTTCTGAGCTGAGTACATGTGAAGGATCTGGTATGTACTTTCTCAGGAGAGATACGTGGAACACATCGTGAACTTGAGAGAGATTCGGTGGAAGCGCCAATCGGTAATCTACCTTCCCAACATGATCCAGTATTTCAAAAGGACCGATATATCTAGGGCTCAACTTCCCCTTCTTTCCAAATCTCATAACCCTCTTCCAGGGAGATATTCGTAAGAACACTTTATCGCCCACTTCAAACTCTAGGTCTTTTCTTCGGTTGTCGGCATAACTTTTCTGTCGACTCTGAGCTGCTCTTATGTGTTGTTGAATAGATCTAACCTTTTCTGCCATTTCATCAACGAGATCAGGTCCTAATAGCTTTCTTTCCCCAACTTCATCCCAGCAAGTTGGAGTCCTGCATTTCTTTCCATAGAGAGCTTCATAAGGAGCCATCTGAATACTGGAGTGAAAGCTATTATTATAAGAAAATTCCACCAAAGGTAGGTGTTGATCCCAACCTCCTTTGAAATCCATAGAGCAAACTCTCAACATATCTTCTAGGGTTTGAATTGTTCTCTCAGACTGACCGTCTGTCTGGGGATGATAAGCAGTGCTGAAACTCAACTCTGTATCCAGAGTATGCTGAAGACTTCGCCAGAACTTCGAGGTAAATCTCGGATCTCGATCAGATATAATATAAAGTGGTACTCCATGCAATCTTACCACTTCCTTTACATATATCCTGGCAAGATGGTCTAGAGGGAAATCCTCTCTAATAGCAATGAAGTGTGCAGACTTTGTAAGACGATCAACTATGACCCAGATAGCATTATTGCCTTTGGATGTTTTAGGAAGTCCTGTGACAAAGTCCATAGTGATGTTTTCCCATTTCCATTCGGGTATGGGTAATGGTTGTAACATCCCCTTAGACTTCTGTCTCTCAGCTTTAACTTATTGACAAACCAAGCATCGAGAGACATATTCAGCAACATCTCTTTTCATGCCATCCCACCAGAAGTACTCTTTCAGGTCCCTATACATCTTCGTGCTTCCAGGATGAATAGAGAATGAAGAACTATGAGCCTCATCCAGCAGCTCTTTCTTTAATTCGGGGATGGGAGGAACACAAACCCGATTCCTGAACTTTATTATCCCATCACAATCAAGGTTGAATTCAGGAACATTTCTCACCTTCTTTTGTAACTCGACATCTTCTTTCTGTGCCTCTTTAATCTTCACATGTATAGATGGTTGAACATTCATTTGAGAAAGATAAGATTTTTCCCCTTCCATTATAATTCCAAGATCCATCCTTTGTAAATCCATAAATATTGGATCTTTTGTGATCCTCATCATGGATAAACTAGCATGGTCTTGTCGACTTAATGCATCTGCCACCTTGTTTGCTTTCCCAGGGTGGTAATGGATTGAGCAGTCATAATCCTTAATCAGCTCCAACCATCTTCTTTGACACATATTCAACTCCTTTTGTGTGAAAATATACTTTAAACTTTTATGATCAGTATAAATATCACACCTTTCACCATAAAGGTAATGCCTCCAAATCTTTAATGCAAAGATTACCGCAGCCAACTCCAAATCATGTGTTGGGTAATTTTGCTCATGGATTTTCAACTGTCGTGAGGCATAAGCTATCACCATATCATTTTGCATAAGAACACACCCCAATCCCTTCTTGGATGCATCACTGTAGATCACAAACCTTTCTCCACTACAAGGCAGTGTGAGCACAGGTGCACTGGATAACCTTCTTTTCAACTCCTTGAAATTCTCTTCACATTCCTCTGTCCAGACAAACTTAACTCCCTTCCGAGTCAACTTGGTGATTGGATTAGATAATCGTGAAAAATCTTTTACAAAACGTCGATAATATCCAGCCAAACCAAGAAAACTTCGGATCTCAGTTACTGTTGTTGGTCTTGACCATCTTTCGATAACCTCTGTTTTTGCTGGATCCACAGATATCCCCTCTTTTGAGATTATGTGACCCAAAAATGCAACTTTTTGAAGCCAAAATTCACACTTGGTAAATTTGGCATAAAGCTTCTCCTTTCTCAGGGTCTTCAATATAATTCTCAAGTGATCTTCATGCTCTTCCTTGCTCTTTGAATAGACAAGAATATCGTCTATAAAGACTACCACGAATTGATCAAGATAGTCTCTAAAGACTCTATTCATTAGATCCATGAAGATAGCATGGGCATTAGTAAGACCAAATGGCATCACTATAAATTCATAGTGTCCATACCTTGTACGGAAAGCCGTCTTTGGTATATCCTCCCTTTTGACCCTTAATTGATGATACCCTGAACGAAGATCAATCTTGGAAAAGTATTGAGCTCCGCGTAGTTGGTCAAATAAGTCATCAATGCGTGGGAGAGGATATTTGTTCTTGATAGTGATCTTGTTAAGTTCTAGATAATCAATGCAAAGTCTCATTGATCCATCTTTCTTCTTAACAAATAGAACAGGTGCTCCCCAAGGTGACGCACTAGGGCGTATGAATCCCTTATCAAGATTCTCTTGGAGTTTCTTCTTCAATTCCTGCAACTCAATTGGGGCCATTCTATAAGGTGTCTTTGAAATAGGCAAAGCACCCGGTACGAGTTCTATTGAAAACTCAACTTCACGATTTGGTGGAAGACCCGGCAATTCCTCCGGAAAGACATCATCAAACTCCCGTACAATGGGCATATTCTTAATCGTGAGTTTCTCACCAACCATTTGAGATAAATAACCTTCATTTAGTGGAATCAATACCCATAAGATGGAAGAAATTTCCACTGGAAGGTTATGTTCATCCTTGCATTGATAGACGATCGTAGATTGATCTGGAATATGAAATGTGACTTCCCTTCTTTGGCAATCGATATGAGCTCCATGTAGAGAAAGCCAATCCATGCCAAGAATCACATCAAATTCCACTAAAGGAAGGATCACAAGATTTGCAGGAAGCACTTTCCCACAAACTTCGATCGGAGAAGAATTATAAACTTTTGATGCGATTGATGTGCCATTAGGTGTTGTCACAGCTAACTCAACATCTAATTGTTGAGGTAATACGGTGATACCCTTAGAAAAGACTTCAGAAATAAAAGAGTGGGTGGATCCAGAATCAAATAAAACATTTTCTACTTTAGAGTGGATGGTAAGTGTACCTTTCACCACATCGTTATCGTACTCCACATCGCTGATAGAAATTGCATGTGACTTTCCTTTGTCTTTAGCCTTAAGATTTTGTTGACGTCGACCATCATCATCAACCCTTGGATTTGGGCATTGATTGGCATAATGCCCCATCTCCTTACACTTGAAACATTGAAGTGTAGTAGGTTCATTCTGTGTATCCCTTCCTTTGTTTGCATCATTAGACATCTTCTTCCCATTATCACGGCATTCAAATGCCCGATGACCTTCTTTTCCACATTTAAAACACTTACTTGTCCCTTTAAGACAACTCCCTCCATGTTTCTTTCCACACTTTGAGCATAAGGAAAAGCTCATCTTCTTTTCTGTGTGCTCTTTAGATTTTTCTTTGAATTCCATCTTCCTCTTCTTATCAAACCCATGTGACTGATGGGTTACTCCAATCTCCATCTCGACTTTGAGAGCACATCGAACGATTTCCTCGTAGCTATTGAAGTCCCTTATGGCTAACGCCCTTCGAAGACTTGGTTTTAAGCCACTAAAGAATCGATTGATCTTACTCTCAGGTTGGATAATAATACCAGAAGCGTACCTTGCAAGTCTTGTAAAATTTGCTTCATAGGTACCAAAAGATTCATCATCCCTTTGCTTCAGTTCAAGAAACTCTTTCTCCATCTTTGTTCGGAGAATACGAGGGAAGTACTTATTGAAAAATAAGTTCTTGAACTCGTCCCATTCCATAGACTCAATTTCATCCCTTTGCCTCGTATTCTTAACAAGATTCCACCATTGATCCGCATCTCCTTCCAAACGATACACTGCTAGGATGACTTTATCATGCTCAGAACATTGAAGAACTGAAAATATCTTTTCAGTAGTACTAATCCATTGTTCAGAAACTAATGGATCAGTAGACCCGCTGAAAGAAGGTGGACGCTGCCTCATGAAGGATTCAACAGAATGTTGCTCCCTCCTTTGTTCGTTTGGAAATCCTGCATGATTCATAGCTTGAGAAAGTTGTGTGAGCATGGCTACAAGATTTTGCATTCCAGCTCCCATATCGTTTGGTTGCTCAGGGGGAAAATCATTGCATTGCCCATCGCATTCCGCATTAACACGGTTCCTTCGGGTTCCAGCCATTCACTAAAACCAAGAAGAATAGTGTGAGCAACACTAATTATAATAGGAAACCACATAATTCAAGAAAAAAAATTTTCATGCTTATGGTCTTATCCTAGGTTATTCATGGCCATTTCTAAGATTGTGTTCTATGCTTAGACTTATCCTTAGGGTTCTTACTAAGGCTTTCACATCCTAGTTTCCAAAGGTTGACTATACCTTTCCTCTGATACCAACTATAACGACCCATACTTTACATACATTGTTAATACTTCTAAATTGAAGCACACTTATTACAACATATGACAAAACCACAAAGGACCGTATAGGTATAGTGTCTTTAGAAACTGGGAAACATAAACAACTGGTTCATAAATCTTCTACAGTGTATCCCATTTATTTCATCATATCTAGGGTCCCTTTTAGCATATTATACTTAATATCCATCTTCCTGACCTGGGGAAAAGAAAACATAAAAGGGTGAGCTCAAATGCTCAGCAAGGGAAAATAAAGGAAATAAAAATCATATCATATCTTTATGAAAATCAAAACCTGCAAAAGAGATCATAATATCTTAACATGGAATAAATCATAGAAGTGAAAATGAGATCCCCATAATCATAACATAAAACTTGAAACTTTGTGGCATGCACACATAATCATGTAAAATCATTTCTTGTTAGTCATGACTCATTTCCAAGACTATCTTAGTGGACAAAGTCCCTTTCTGAACCGAGTTCACTCCTCGTTTCAGTCCTGTATCACTGAACCGAAATAACCTTCTGTTCCAGCCATGTCTATCTCATGAGATATAAAATCATTACCCAATGCATTGGAGGGAGATATAGGTCCCACCCATCTTATAATGAATCCTTTCTTATGTGTGCCACATAATCATAAAACATACATCATCGCATAACACATGTAACAAAAATGGGATTCTTGAAACATCATGACATCATAAATCAATTCATATAAGATAAAGGAATTCATAAACATAATTCCATCACAACATAGTCAAATCAATGTAAAAATATGGATAGAAACAGAACCCTTTATTTTCTTAGATGGAAAATAATTTTGATAAAACACTTGAATTGAATTCTTGAGGAAAATATCCTTTCTTCTTCAAAATCAATTTCTTTTCACAAAACATCATGCAATTTTAAAAGAAAGAGATTTTATTGAAAATAGTCATGAAATATTTTAGAGGAAGCTTCATGAAAATAAGGCTTTATAAAATAGTAGAAATCCGTTCGTGCCGTATAAGTTAAAAAAAACATTCTTCGTACTTTTGTCGGAAAAGTCAAAAAGTACCTCGTACGAAAAACGACAAAAGATTCCTTTCATACGTATTACTAAAAACTCACCGAAGGTTAAAAATGGATTTAAACAATTTTAGGTGGATGGAAATAATATTACATATTGAGTAAACATGGATGTGGATGATAAAATACACCCCAGTAAATACTTACGAATAAACAATCTCGGATAAAAATGAGATTGTGATATTTCCCTTACCTTAGGTCCGATTTGCTTTGTTCGTGTCCGAAGCTCCTGTATAATGGTTTAAATAATGTTATTGACTTATTCCAGAATCATACATATTGATATGATATCATATATGGTCATATTATTAGCTTCTTGTTAGTAATATTTCATTGTTACTTGTTACTCGGGTCTTTATAACTTTTTGTTCTTATGCGTGTTTTGTTGAATAAATTCTTATTCTTATCTTTAGGTTATAGATAATTCATTTCCAGAATGGTATTAGTGTAGTATATACCATATTCATTCATTCAATTCATTTATATAATCATTATGAAATGAAGATCATGTAGAACGAGTCGCATCACATCGTGGAGACGGTATTCCGTACGTACGCACGAGTGATGATATCGTTCCTATGATCGTGGAATTGTATTGGAGTATATATATATATTATTTCAGTATCAATATTACTTAATAATAATCATATATAGTTACTCATTACACCATTATACCCATCCTTGTAAGGTGATGGTGGAAAATAGATTACACCACGGCGTGGAGACGGTATTCCGTACGTACGCACGCGCGGTGATTTCATTTTTCCGTAGGATTGATAGAAGGTGAATTAGGGTTGTTTCATAATTATAATAACATATCAGTATTTAAGTAATACTGATGTTATTACTTTATCATGAAACAACTAAAGAAGAAGAAGTTGAAGAAGAAAGAAATTGAAAAGATCGGTAATGGATATTACCTCTTCTTTGGAACGCCTCTTTGAATCCTCCACTTAAGGAACTAAGATTGGTCTTTGGAGAAGACCAAGACCTCTAGGATTATTCTAGGGAAGTGGAGAGGAGAAAATGGCAGGGGTTGGCCGAGCTTGAGTGCTCAAATTGGTGTGAGGAGGAGGGGGAGGAGGTGCCCTTTTATAAGGGAGGAGAGGGGCACCTTAGGAATATCTCAAAATATTATTTTATATTAAAGTCAAAATCAGTTTATAATGGTTCCAAAGGGTCTTATTTCGAAGCTAAAGTGGGTATGGGTCGAAATACTATCAACCAATAGGATCTAGACAAGTTTAGGGTATTATTTTAACCTTATCAATTAGATTTAACTCTAAGTTAATTAATTTAACTTTTACCGTGTCTTTTTGTTTTCTTTCACTATATGGTTAATACACTTACTATAACAAGCCACACGAACCCCAAATTGTTTATTATTAATATATATATATCCTTATATAAGTCATTTGGCCGAACCTTAGATTTTTAGGAATAAAATAACAATTAATAATATAATATTTGATTTAAAAACTATTTTGTGTCAATTTTGACACTATTTGATATATGATTTTTGTGAAAGTCATAACAGAATTATATGTTCGAACCAAGTTGATTAAATCAACACTAATATATCATAGTAACCTAGAAAATTAGTGGAATTCATAAAAAGTCTTAAATTACATTTATTTGGGTATTTATATTATCAATTTTGTCAATATTTCATTAATAAGATAATTACTGCATCATCTTTGTGTCATAAATAAATTAAATTATTTGATGTCTAAAAATTACAAATAAAATACCATCATGTAGGAAATCGTTTTATATTTCTAATGAATATTTACAATCGAATTTATCTTATGTATAACCCCATATTAAAAATGATTTACTTATTAAACTTTGATTTTAACTATTTTAACCCTTCTTTAAATAAATTAATAATAAATGTTCTAATCTAATCCAAGTGGGCCTAAATGGTCATATTTTATTCCTAAGTTTGTTTTTGGTCGAATTACACTTGTCCAATAGAATTAGGACATGTGTTAGGGTAATATTAATATCATATTTACCCTTAGTTACCCTATTTACTATTAACCGCGGTAAAAATAGTAAAAAGTTACTATTCACCAAAAAATTATTTTTATCTCATTGAACCACATTTTACTTACTGACATCAACCGTTTTTGTCGGATTTTTGAAATTCCATTCACAGAAGCGGTAAAATTAAGTTTTACGCAAAATTCAGTTTTTAACCTACCACTTAGTGGTTTCACTATTCATCAAAAATTGAAAGTTTTCAGAAAAATACCAAAATTTCACCCTAGGCTAATTTCGATATTCTGAGTCCAAAAATGAAGTCCATTTTGAAAAATAAAATTTATAAAATTTCAAAAAGTGGTTATTACTATTCATAACGGCTAGTTTTAATAGCATATTGTTGTTTAGTGAAACTCGGTATTGCGTACGACGCAAGCTATCGAGGAAGGTCGCGATTGCGTGTAAACCAAGCCAAGAAAGTGTTGTGTAGAAAAAAATTCCTTTGATGGTTTATATAACATAAAAGTCTCGGGTGTTACAATTGTCGTACGGTTTCGTGGCATTCGGAGGTCATTCGGGTGGCTTTGACTCCCCAACGCGCCATTTCAGCGCGCGCCGTGCTGCTGAAAAGGACACAATCGGACGTGCCGCGCGCACCGCACGTCCGCTGGACGTGATGCCTCCTCCTGCATCTCAGGAATAATATTTTTATCGTTCCCATGCGGTTTCAGGTCTTTCGGAGCACGTTTGCTCCGAATGGGACCGCCGCACACCGTTTTGGTGTTTTATGGCGCCGGAAACGCGTTTCCGGCCGCCGCGGTCAAACGGAACCTCCAAATGAGGTTCTCTCTGGCCGACCATTTCACAACTCACGCCCCGGATGTTGTCGTACGGTTTCGTGGCATTCTGAGGTCGTTCGGGTGGTTTTGACCCCCCAACACGTCATTTCAGCGCGCGCCGCGCTGCTGAAAAGGACACAATCGGATGTGTCGCGCGCACCGCACGTCCGATGGACGTGCTGCCTCCTCCTGCATCTTAGAAATAATATTTCTATCATTCCCGTGCGGTTTCAGGTCTTTCAGAGCTTGTTTGCTCCGAATGGACCGTCGCATGCCGTTTTGGTGTTTAATGGCGCCGGAAACGCGTTTCCGGCCGCCGCGGTCACATGGCACCTCCGAATGAGGTTCCGTCTGACCTACCATTTCAAAATTCACGCCCCGGATATTGTCGTACGGTTTCGTGGCATTCGGAGGTCGTTCGGGTGGTTTTGACCCCCCAACGCGCCATTTCAGCGCGCGCCGCGCTGCTGAAAAGGACACAATCGGACATGCCGTGCGCACCGCACGTCCGCTGGACGTGATGCCTCCTCCTGCATCTCAGGAATAATATTTCTATCGTTCCCGTGCGGTTTCAGGTCTTTCGGAGCACGTTTGCTCCGAATGGGACCGTCGCACGCCGTTTTGGTGTTTTATGGCGCCGGAAACGCGTTTCCGGCCACTGCGGTCACACGGCACCTCCGAATGAGGTTCCATCTGGCCGACCATTTCACAATTCACGCCCCGGATGATGTCGTACGGTTTCGTGGCATTCGGAGGTCGTTCGGGTGGTTTTGACCCCCCAACGCGCCATTTCAGCGCGCGCCGCGCTGCTGAAAAGGACACAATCGGACGTGCCGCTCGAACTGCACGTCCGCTGGACGTGTTGCCTCCTCCTGCATCTCAGGAATAATATTTCTATCGTTCCCGTGCGGTTTTAGGTCTTTCGGAGCACGTTTTCTCCGAATGGGACCGCCGCACACCGTTTTGGTGTTTTATGGCGCAGGAAACGCGTTTCCGGCCGCCGCGGTCAAACGAAACCTCCGAATGAGGTTCCGTCTGGCCGACCATTTCACAATTCACGCCCTAGATATTTTCGTACAGTTTCGTGGCATTCGGAGGTCGTTCGAGTGGTTTTGACCCCCCAACGCGCCATTTCAGCACGCGTCGCGCTGCTGAAAAGGACACAATCAGACGTGTCGCGCGCACCGCACGTCTGCTGGACGTGCTGCCTCCTCCTACATCTCAGGAATAATATTTATATCATTCCCTTGAAGTTTCAGGTATTTCGGAGCACGTTTTCTCCGAATGGGACCGTCGCACGCCGTTTTGGTGTTTTATGGCGCCGGAAACGCGTTTCCGGCCGCCGCGGTCAAACGGCACCTCCGAATGAGGTGTCGTCTGGCCGACCATTTCACAATTCACTCCCCGTATGTTTTCGTACGGTTTCGTGGCATTCGGAGGTCGTTCGGGTGGTTTAGACCCCCCAACACGCCATTTCAGCGCGCGCCGCGCTGCTGAAAAGGACACAATCGGACGTGCCGCGCGGGGTGGTTGTACGGGGGTGTGGGGGGGCTTTACAGGGGTGCGGGGGGCTGTACAGGGGTGTGGGGGGGAGATGTACGGTGGTGTTGGGGGCTGTACGGGGGTGTGGGGGGCTGTACGGGGGTGGCGGGGGCTGTACGGTGGTGCGGGGGGCAGTACGGGGGTGGCGGGGGGCAGTACGGGGGTGCGGGGGGTGTACGGGGGTGCGGGGGGGGGGGGGGGGGGGGCTGTACGGGGGTGCGGGGGGGGGGGTGGCTGTACGGGGGTGCAGGGGGGGGTGGGGGGGGGGGCTGTACGAGGGTGCGGGGGGCTGTACGGGGGTGCGGGGGGCTGTACGGTGGTGTCGGGCGGCTGTACGGGGGTGCGGGGGGCTGTACGGGGGTGGCGGGGGTCAGTACGGGGGTGAGGGGGGGTTGTACGGGGGTGCGGGGGGGGGGGGGGGGGGGGGGGGCTGTACGGGGGTGCTGGGGGCTGTACGGGGGTGCAGGGGGCTGTACGGGGGTGGCGGGGGGCAGTACGGGGGTGCGGGGGGCAGTACGGGGGTGCGGGGGGTTGTACGGGGGTGCGGGGGGCTGTACGGGGGGGGGGGGGGGGGGGTGGGGGGGCTGTACGGGGGTGCGGGGGGCTGTACGGGGGTGCGGGGGGGGGGGGGGGGCTGTACGGGGGTGTGGGGGGCTGTACGGGGGTGCGGGGGGTTGTACGGGGGTGCGGGGGGGCTGTACGGGGGTGCGGGGGGCTGTACGGGGGTGCGGGGGGCTCTCCGGGGGTGCAAAGGCCATCCCATTGATTACAAAAGTGAAAAATAAAAGTGATAACATCTAATTAATACATATTTCTTTTATCGATACCATACAGAAATTTATAAAAAATATATTGGATAATACATAATCTATAATATCAGATTTATTGATCTGTTGGAATTAGTTCGACTTTTTCAAATGTAGAATCATTCAAGATTATCTGATCAAAAACTCAATATGTGTATAAAATATTTAAAAGACCACCATGGATGGTAATAATGCATTACTTAAATAAATAAATACAGTACATCAATGTCAACCCTACCAGTAAAAAAAACATATCTCGTGAATATATGGTGCGTCACGCGTTGTCATCACTGCTACCTCCTTCTGGTGGGCCAGGTGCCTACAACAAATAAACATTATAAATATTTTAATAACAAAAATAATTTAAATTAAATAAATAAATACAGTATATACCTGCGTCGTATGATCCCCTGTACCATCAGCTCGACGCACATATTCCCGCAGTGCTCTAACCTCAGCTGTCAATTGCGCATTTGTCTCCTCGGAAGCGCGCAGCCGTGCCTCAAAATCTGACATCTGCTGTGTCATATGAGCAACAGCAGGACCGAAAACCGCAGCGCATGACACTACAGAACGAGGAATCCCTACTCCATAGGTCAAACTATAGCCATGCCCGTCCCGACCAATAATGTGATGAAAGATCTCATCTCGTCGCATGGGAAGCTGTCGCTGGTCCTCTGGCAGATGTTCTAACTCAGCTTCAAATTGAGCCTGTGAAATATATAAATATATATAAATATATATATGTTAATATATAGATTTATGTAATTATTGGTAAGTACAGACACTTACTATCAATGCTGCAACCTCTGGATCATTGCGATCACGAGTCCTTATCCACACCGACATTTTATCAGTTGCTGCACCTTGCCCTCGCAACTGTATATTAAAAGAATATAAACATAAACCCATATTAATTAATAAATTAAAAAATGAATAATATATACCTCATGTCGGATCTGAGACACGTGACGAGTCCCGAGCCTGTGAGCTGGTCCCTGCAACGCTCGATTCTCCGAATGGCGTGTTGACACCTCCTACATTCAATTCATTCAAATTTCAAACAAATCACATATTCTTGAAAATATATATACAGCAAAATAATTAATATACAAACCGCAACACCCTCAGTAGACCAATATGCAACCAAGTCACGCCACTGAGCCGGGAGGACACCTCTCGGGAATTTTTCCAAAATGTCAAGGGCACCCACATTTGGTACCCAGTGGTCCCTCTTCACTTTGCCTTTATAATCTTTCCACATCTTACGGCATTTGCTCATACACACGGGCTGAAACTCTTCAGGGCATACTTTCAAATTTTGCTATAAAGAAAATAATCAAACATATTAGTATTCTTTATAAATAGAAAATAAAGTAAAATTATTTTCTTACCTGAACCTCCCTCCATAGACGATCTAATGTGTCCTGAGGGATAGAAGCCCAATCACGCGTGGTCAATGGAAATCGATGTGGGTCATGTATGATATGACCCAGTTGACGAATAAATGCCGGGTCATTCGGTCCCACGGGATTAAATACCTCATCAAATGAAACATCTATCATCGTGTCGGAATTCCATGATAATATGCCACGACCAGGGCCTCTCCTGTGAGAGGAAGAAGCGGCCGAGTCTGATCCTGTTGAAAACAATTTTATATATAAATTGACAAATGTTATATATATATATATATATATATATATATGTCAATTACATAAAAAATATAGACAATGACATTCAAACATACCTCGACCCTGAGACGTAGATGCCTCAGATGGATGATGTGGATCTTCTGCCTCTTCCCCTGACATGTCTGCAGTCATAGAAAATATCAGTAATGAGTCTAAAGTGTTTAAAAGATAAATTGGATTGTTCTTAATAAATCAAACTTGTACAACTGTTAATCAAACAAAAAATGGATTGAATAATTAGTTGTGAATGAATTTTAAAAAATCAGAAAGTTAATCAACCTAAATATTTATGACTAAATTAACTTACAAAAGTGAGGATTAAAACATATAAGGATTTATAAAATGATTAGATAATTTATGATATCCTAGGACATTCTACTGAATAGCGGGAAAACAATTATACCTTTCATTAAGCATGCAAATCGACCGTTTCTCCTTCAACAGCCGCTCTGACCCAATAAATATCTTCTTCATGTTGAACTACGGTATGTTGATCAAGTTGTTGGTAAACAAACGGCACAGTCTCGGGTTCATCTTCTTCAAATAAAAACACTCCTCGCCGAGACATTTTGACAACAACTTGCCAACTTGGATCCGAAGGCAATGTAACGAAGAATACTTGTTCCGCTTGTGATGTCAAAATGAAAGGTTCATTCTCAACTCGTTCATTATTTCTGTATAACATATAGTTAAAATTCACCAATGAAAACTGATATTGATCGACTTTACATCCACACACTGGATCAACCCAATTACACTTTAACAATATGTACTTCAAACCGTGTGTGTATACAACTTCAATGATGTCTATCAACTGACCATAGTAATAACCAGAATCGACAAAGGGACAACTGATTCCACTGTTTTGTGTTGCTCGTTTGTCGTCAACATCTTTAATGCGAAATAGAAAACCATTAGCATCAATAGCTTTATAACGACGAGCCGTTATAGTTGGACCCTCAGCCAGTTGGATAAATACTTCAGGTAGCGTGGGGTCCCCTAACTCCCTTAGCTTACGAACCTACATAATTTATAAAAATCAATACTGATATATGCAGAAAGAATTAGTTTAATACTTCACTCATAATGAAAATCAATTTATACATACATAATCCTTGAACCAATCATGAAATGTCGCATAATGAGATTGTTGAATTTGCAACTCAGTCGTAAGATGCATCTCTTCTTTTATCTCATTAATGTGTTTCCTGCAAATGATTACGTGATGTTTAAAAGACCAAATTATGCAAACAAAACATGTAAAAGTTATACAAGAACATTGAAAAGATACATACTGCATTAATGGTGCAACTGATGGAGTATTGAACAAGATATATCGATGTGCTTGTATCCACTCGATGTTGTCCATATCAAATGTGGTTCCTTCTCCAACTAGACCATCATGAATCCGAGAGGGATTATCTAATTTCTTTTCAACATCCGTAAGATATTCTGCACAAAATGTAGTACACTCATCCATCAAATAACCATTGGCTATTGATGCCTCTGGACGAGCTCTGTTGCTTACAAATCTTTTCAATGTACTCAAATACTGTTCAATAGGATACATCCACCTGAATTGCACTGGACCAGTAGCCATTACTTCATCAGTTAGGTGCACTGTCAAGTGGACCATAACATCGAAAAATGAGGGGGGGGGGAAGTTTCTCAAAGTGACAAAGCTTAAGTACAATTCGGTCCTTCAAACTTTTTAAATCACTCATTCGTTGATTTCTTAAACAAAGCTATCTAAAAAAATTACTCATCTCAATCAAGGGCTGAACAACATTGGGGGATAAACAATCACAAATTGCGATTGGAATCAACTGCTGAAGTAATATGTGATTGTCATGACTTTTCAACCCTTGCAATGTCTTGCTCGTCAGATTCACACACTTTGAAATATTAGAAGAGTAACCATCAGGCACCTTGACCATCTTCAAAATGGAAAGAAATGTCTCTTTCTCCTCTGTAGTCATCGAATACTGTGCAGCAGGCATATATGCCTTGTTTCCCTCAGCTAACTGTAAATGCAACTGTTTCCTTAAACCCATTTCTTCCAAATCACGGCGTGCATTAACATGGTCCTTTGACTTTCCACTGACACCTAAAATGGTCCACAATATGTTATCACAAACATTTTTTTCAATGTGCATGACATCCAAATTATGCCTCAACATGTTAGTTTTCCAATACAGAAGACTATAAAAAATAATTTTCTTTTTCCAATTGTGACTGCGCTGCCTACCCGCAGCACGAATATTACGTACTGGAGGAGCCACCAAATCCTGAATTTCATATACCGTGCGGATGTTTTCTTCCTCAATCTGCGATAACATTTCGACTCCTGTCATGATCTTTGGTGCTGGGCTGAACTCTCTAGAACCATCAAATGCCACTCTGTCCTTTCTGAACCTGTGCTGAGGAGGGAGAAAACGCCTGTGACCCATGTATGCCCATTTTTTGGAATGTTTAAGCCATACAGATTTTTTACTTTTATTGCAATAAGGGAAAGAAAATTCCCCTTTCGTACTCTAGCCTGATAAATTTGCATAAGCTGGGAAGCCATTGATTGTCCACAATAAAGCAGCATGCAGTTTGAACATTTCATTTGTTTCGCAGTCATAAATCATCACACCATCGCCCCAAAATTCATTCAACTCATCAATCAATGGCTGAAGGTAAACATCAATCTTATCCCCCGGACTTTTAGGTCCATCAATAAGAGTGGAAAGTAATATAAATTGTTGCTTCATACAAATCCACAGAGGAAGATTATATGGAACCAACACCACGGGCCATGTGCTATGAGTTGCACCAACCATAGACTTGAATGGATTGAAACCATCTGCTGCCAATCCCAATCGGACATTACGAACATCTTTAGCAAAGTCGGGATGTCTCTTATCAAAATCCTTCCATGCATGAGAGTCTGCCGGGTGGGTTAACATGTCACTTTCATGAACTCTTTCTGCATGCCATCTCATTAAATTAGAAACATTAGATGACATAAAAAATCTTTTCAACCTCGGTTTAAGGGGAAAGTAACGCATTTGCTTTACGGCAATCGATTTCCCCTGTATCGCAATCTGACTTTGATGAGTCTTATTTCCCCTGTTCTCTTTCCACCTGGAAGCGCCACAAACCGTACAAATATCCAAATGAGCAGTTTCATTTCTAAACAACATACAGATGTTTGCACATGCATCTATAGTCTCATATGTAAAACCTAAGTTCTCTGTCAACTTACGAGCATAGTAATACGACTCAGGAATCTTAGCGTCGACAGGAAGAACTTTTTTCAATAAAACCAAAAGCATTTCGAATGATGTGTCTGACCAATTATTCAAAGTCTTCAAACGCAACAACTCCACGATAAACGACAATTTATTGTAAGAAGTACATCCAGGATATAATTCTATTTTCGCATCATCAAGTACTTCATAAAACCTCCTCGAATCACGATCTGCACCAGAGCGAAGATTTATCTCACCGGTCTCAATATTCTGGATGTCAATGCCTTCAGGATCAAACCCACGTACCATTTCAGTAAGCATTCCATGCATTGGATCAGTCATCCTTGCATCAACATCCATCTGAGCTGCATCTGTATTTTGACAACGAACATATTCTTCTGCATGATGAGTCCAACTCTTATAATTTTTCAGAAATCCATTAAAGAAAAGGTTCTCCCTCACAGTATCTCATGTGAATTGATATCTGTTAGCACATTTTCTACATGGAAAACTAATATATTCACTTTCAAATCCTCTCGTGAAGTCAATAAACTGCATAATGCCATTGAAATATTCTTTAGACGTTCGATTTGGAAGATCAATCCAACTCTTATCCATAATAATATCTATATAACAAACATTTACACAATACTTATTACATTTACATTTTTCAAATCAACTATATTCAAAATAAATATTAACCATTTGTTTATGAACCATTGATAAAATAATAATGTAATTGAAAGCTCATGTTACCTGATTGAGCTACAAACCTGAAAGGGAGGGGAGCCGAAGGCGGTGCTGCGAGGGAGAGGAGGAAGCGAAGGGGAGCCGGAGCCAAAGGCGGTGCGGCAAGGGAGGGGACGGGCGGCGGCGGCGGCGGGGAGCTGGAGGAGAGGAGGCGGCGAGGGGACGGGGGACGGGCAGCGAGGGGGGGGTGTCCGGGGTCGGGGGGGGCTGTTTGAGGTGCGGGGAGGGGTGTCCGGGGTTTCGGGGGCCTGTCAGGGGTGTGGGCAGGGGTGTTCGGGGTGTGGGGGTGTCCGGGGTGCGGGGGAGGGGGGGATGTCGGGGGTGCGGGGGGGCTGTCGGGGGTGCGGGGTGGGGTGTCCGGGGTGCGGGGGGCCTGTCCGGGGTGCGGGGGGGTTGTCCAGGTTCGGAGGGGGGGTGTCCGAGTGCGGGGGGGGCTGTCCGGGGTTTGGGGGGGTTGTCCGGGTTCGGAGGGGGGTGTCCGAGTGCAGGGGGGTTGTCTGGGGTGCGGGGAGGCGTCCGGGGTGCGGGGGGCGGTCCAGAGTGCGCGCGCGCGGGGGGGGGGGGGGGGGGGCTGTCCGGGGTGCGGGTGCCGTCTGGGGTGGGGGGGGAGGGCCGAGAGGCCGGAGGCCGGAGGGCGACGGCCGGAGGCCCTAGGGCGGCGGCCGGAGGCCCGAGGGTGGAGGGCGGCGGCCGAAGGCCGGAGGGCAGGCGGCGGGGGAGGCCGGGCGGCGGGGGAGGCTGGGCAGCGGGGGAGGCCGGGCGGCGGGGGAGGCCGAGCGGCGGGGGAGGCCGGGCGGCGGGGGAGGCCGGGCGGCGGGGGAGGGGAGGGCGGCGAGGGAGGGAGGGGGTTAGGGCGGCGAGGGATCGAGGTCGAGGGGGCGCGAGGGGGGGGGGGGGGCGCAGAAGCCCCCCGTTTTTTTTTATGTAGGTTAGCGACCGCCATTGGCGGTCGCTACTGGTTAGCTATAGCGACCGCCAATGGCGGTCGCCCGAGTCTGGGGGGCTTCAATGCCCCCTTTTCTAGTAGTGTATTCAGTTCTGGATTTTTGTATAAACCTTGTCGGTATGAATTTTTCATATTCATTTTAACAAATATTTTTGGTGTTTTGTGAATACAAATTCAGGTAAATCATTTCCAAACCAAGATAAATGATACCCGGGGTACTTGTGCCAGCCTGTGGGGATAGGGAATTCCATTTGGACCTTGTCACGGGCTGGGTTTGGTGCCAGTTTTGGTGGCAACTAGATTCAGTTTGTGGAAAAATGGTATCAGAAGAGGTTCAGGTTAACTCTTTGGGTCATGTTATTTGGGGAAGAGTCAGGATAGTCTGGAGTTTGGATTGTTGGGACTTGGAATTCTAGTTATGGGTAGTGTTCCTAATCACCACACCTCATGATGGGATTCAATTTTCCAGGAGACATCGTGATTCATCTAAGTCCTTTGGTTTTCCTGGTTCGATGATGATAAGGGTAAATGAAAAGAGAGTCGGGTTAATGGTATTAGTGAGCTCGCAGGGCCTGGAAATCCATGTGGAGCCATAGATATTCCCTATAACACTCTATGTGATAGAGAAGTGATTGGAATATGGCCACTAACCATATTTTCTAGTCACCCACTAAAACTATTTTCCTCTCTCATTGTTTTGTGCTTTAGTTTTGAAATCATAGCACTTTGGTTTTAAGAAGCGTATAGTTTTTGTGAAATGATTTTCAAATAAAGATGAAATGGTTTGATTTATGAAATGGTGGAACTAAATTTCTAGAATTGTTTTGAAATGGAAAAGGGTGTGCTTACACCTCTTTTGAAAGAAGGAACAATATAGAAGTAGGTTTTGAAAAGTGTTTCCAATAGAGTTTTCTAAACAATCAAAGGGTGTTTTAATGGGATGAGATGTTTTGGAATTTATGTGAATATCATGAAAGAGAGTTATTTTCATAATGTCTGTGTCTTTATGAAAAGTTTTATAAGATTTGAATTGACATTTTGATCTTGTGGTTAGCAGTTTTGAGAAATAGGATGTGTTGGTTGACTGTTTTGGTTTTGAAAAGTGGAAAGAATTTTTTGTTTTAATCATTGGTATTTCCGTGAGCAACCACATTCATGGGGCTATATGGGATGATGGATGGTTGATGGAATGACTAGATGAGAGTCGGGATGGATATGAGGAGGGTGCCCGGGGTGGCATAGAAACATGCATGTGTAAGGCCCATGGTGTACCATTGGTGGATACGCTAACCGCTGAACCCTTTGTTTTCAAAAACGGTTTTTAAATAAAAACATGATGTCTTGATGAATTGTTTAGGATGTCTTATATTATGTGTTTTTGGAAAATGTTGATGTTGTGGGATGTTTTGAGTCCATGAAGCCCTCCTGTTTGAACTGTGTTTTGGGTTTATGTTTGGTTGGTAAGCTGGGTAGAAGGACTAATTAGTAGTCTCCTCTAAGATATGTATCCGGACACCATTATGGGGGTTCCCTTTAGGTGTTTGGATCTGGTTTATGGATTTTTTGGACCAATGGACCAGCTTGGTTTGGTACTTGGGTTCTCTAATTGGATAAGGTACGACCCCATTAAGGATTAGTGCACAACTGAAGTGCAACCCAGATTGTTTCTCCATTCAAAGATCCTCTAGTTGATCAATATAAGGAATATTTTTCATGAGATTTTTATATTGTGACTACACCCTTTCCTTTACTGGTTTTTTATCCTGTTGTAGTGGGAAATTGATCATGGAAGGTTGAAAGACACCTTAGCATCTTATATTTCCTGATTTTACGAAGGTGGAAGTGGTCTGGGGTAGTTAGCATGGATGAGTATCTGTATGGTGTCTAAGAGGCCCTCTCGGTCCATCGTAGTCTCTACAAAGAAGGATTTCACAATAAACATCCAGTTTGGGAAATCTAGTCACGAGAGGATATTTTGGCCACTTTCTAGAATTGGGTGTTGTTTGGGGATACTTTATATGGTCCCACTCCATGCATTGTTTATATCAGTCTCAATGGTTAGGTTCGGTGAAGCCTTGTTATTTTGGGCACTCGATTGACTTTAAAGGCGAAAGTCATGCAATCCTCTGAGAGTCTATTTATGCTGGGAGAATTTATACCTTGGAAAAACATCAAAATCATCCATTTTAGAGGAAGTTGATTATAGGTGTTATTTACCTGTATAGTTTCTCACTTGAAGAAACAAGGTGTGATGTGTGTTCATTTTCTAAGCCCTTGTTTCAGTGAAATATCGAGTTAGGGTAAAGTGATTTTGGAATGTGTAATGTCCTGGAAATATTATAGGGGATTTCAATAGGGTTTTCGGTGGAACCGAAAGAAGAATTCAAATTAAGGGGGGTTTCCAAAGCATAACTGCGAGGTCGAAGATACTTCAATCATTTGAGCTCCGACCATAGGTCTCGGAGAGAAGTTGACTCGTAGTCAGGGGAAATCCTAGGGTTGTTTAAACCCATGTACAATGTCTTATCCTCAGTATGAAAGATAATAAGAGTTTAAACCTCTAGTGTTATCATCATTCTTCCATTATTCCCATTCGATGGAAATAGGTTGAGGGCCTTGTACCCTTGTCATCACCTAATGTCATTCCCTTCCCCTTTGGTTTCCATCGAGTCATTAGAGAATGGTTAGAAATTTGGATAGATGTACTGAGGAAACCATTTGTGTATGATTAGTAGTGACCATGTTCTAGGATGCCATGCGAAAATAATGATATGCACAGTTAGTTCTGAATATACCAAACCATGCGGACTAGCCCTACGCCCTTCCCAAATCGTTAAAAAAAATTGGGTCTTTCTGTGTCATCCCATGCTGGTCGGTTAAGATTGTTTGTTTTTATAGTAGGGAGACCCACTATGATTCTCATGTACGTTACATCGTAAACTGTGAATGGAATTCTAACCTTTGTACTAGGTAGTTCTTTCAGGCCTCCCCCAGTTTGTGTCTTTATTCCGTCTTGAAAATAATATAGGTTGCCTCTTATGGTGGGGTGCCTATTTGTGTCCCCCTATACCAATAGCTCAGATTTATCCATGTTCATGGATTGGTGGTAGGTATTATCATTCATAGATATCTAGATACTAACATCTTCATTGAGTAAATGTTTATATTGGAGATCTCCCAATGTTTTAATTAATGTAAGGTAAGTGTAACCTTGTCCGATGTTGTTGTTCGTTTGGGTGAATTGTTTGAATATTGTTCGAATAGCGTTCAAGGGGTTTCATTTTGGGATAATTTATGAATGTGATTGATAATTTCAGGAAAGTGGTGTATTTTTGGGTTTTGAGATTAATCATTCCTTAATTGATCACTTGAGGTGTTTTGGCCCTTGGGGGCGAAGCTTGGCAAAGAAGTACATCTTGGATTATCAGTTGGGTTTGGTCTTGGAATTTGGCCTTGCTGTAGCTTTCTGGGGACGGAAAGTTTTCATGGTGAGGATAATTGTCATGTATATAAATTATTGTGAAGTTAAATTTCATTTAGTTTCCCTTTATTATTATTTTTTTGGGTTTCTCAAGCTTTTATGGTGGAATGGGTGAGTTTTCGTGAATTGGGCCAAACAGTGAGCTCAATTCTAGATTTTAAAATAAATTCTGTTTCATTTATAAATTTTTCATTTTTTTTAATATTTTTCATCCATTCCAATTTTAAATGGTCTCTCCTGAAATATTAACACCACCATTATAGTTTGGAGCCTCTATAAATCCATAACCAAGGAGTATATGGGTTTTTATTTAATGGATTGGGCATGCCCGATAGCCCAATTCCAGTTTTAAAAATAAATATTGATTAATTTATTACATATTAAATTTTATGAATTTTTCGAACATTCCAAGCCTCACACACGCTCATTGAAACCAGCCCCGCGACCAACCTCCCTCTCCTCTCTTTGGATCTCTTCTTCATTGACATTGAGTATTGAACTTCATAGGGTTTCTAAAATCGGGCAGATTTGAAGAGGTATGTTCTTTCCATCGTAACACTCTCAATTCTTACTCTTTTTCCTCCATTACAGTTATTAAATGACCTCCTCATCCTCCTTCAAACCTCCCTTGAATTTTTGACTGTTTTAAATGTGATCTACCAGTTTATTAGGGGATATTTTTCAATACCCCTCAATTAAGTGAGTCTCTACCATTCCTCTTTCAAATTTCTTAGTGTTTCATTCTATTTTCTCAGGGTTTCATCACATTTCCATGAAGTAACAAATGACCAGATGTAGGGTTTAGAACCTAGGATTTATCCTTGGGGTTTCTTGGTCGAATTTTTTGGTTTTTTGTTTGTTCTAAGTCCCTCCTGGTGCGGTGGTGGTGCGACTTGAGTTTCGCATGTTGATTCAAGGGTTTTCATTACTTTGGTAGGTGATTCTACTTTGTGTACAGTCCTTGTGACATATCTACTATGTTCATTATATTTTCATGTTTATCCCATTGATTTGGTGCAGAAAAAATTGATTTTAGAGTTTTTTGTAATGCAAGATAATTTTAAGGGCCAATTTCATGTGAAATTTTGTGTTTTTTTCATATAAATCGTTTATTGGTTGATTAAGGGATGCATTTTAATTATATAATTGAACTTATTGAATTTTATTAGGGCTGAAAATAATGTGTTAAATGTTATTATTCTTTTTTTGTTGTTGATAAATTGGTTTTGGGTGACATTTGTTAAGAAAATGGTTTTTGAGTAACAATTTGGTGTAGAATTGGGTGTTTTACATGGATATTCTAGGTGATTCTTATTGGGATTGTTTTATAACTCATGTAATGAGATTAAAGAAATTTTTAGGCTATTTTGGATTATTTTTTGATAAATATGAGAATTAATATGGTGTTCATGTGGGGTTTTCAAAGAGTATTGGGTGCAAAACAAGGAAAGATTTGGAGAAGATGTTTTATTGAAATTCATTGTGTTTTGTTGTGTGTTTTAAATGGTATAAAATTTGTGTAGCTACTGTACTAATTATATGTGACCAGTAGTGTTGTTTTATATGAAAATGGATATGTGTTTCATTCTGAAATTTTTTTAGCACAATGGGGGAAGCCCGGGTACCTAGGTGTGGCGGATGTGTACTAGTACAGCTAGTGGACCAGATGAGTTTTGTCCCTCTTTCACCTAGAATTTGGATAAAGAAAAATATAAATAAACTATGTGTATGATTATTGGGGACCAATAGGTTATGGGTATGTTTCCTACTAGTGGCTCATGCATGAGAACAGATTTTACTATGGTTACATTACACCAAGGTATGAGGTACATGGGGCCCGAGACTATCTATTTCGTAGGGGTGTTCCCGATTTTGTTGCTCATTCTGTCTGTGGTATTTAACCATGTATTGGGGCGTTTTTGTAAGTACATTACAGTATCTAAAATTTCTATTTAAATGTTTGAACATTCTTAAAACTTCATCTTGAAAAATGTTTTCAATTGATTGTTTTATTTCTTGGATTTTGTCACTACTTTTCTTTGCGTATTAAAACTGCTTGCTTTTTTCACATTGTATTGCATGATCTTTGAATCATTGGGTGGTATCAAATTGGGATTAGGATCACAACCTACTTACACCCCTTGGGTGTATGTAGACTTGGTTGTGTTTGACTCAGGTAAAGGAAAGGCTAAGGTTGATGGTGGTTCAGGGTGTTAGTCCTCATCCTTGGGGTGGAGTTGTGGAAACGGCTTGGGGGTGATGACCCCTTGTAATGTGGAGTCCGTGGGGATGTTTTTTTGTTGTTTCATGTGTATTTTGACCTTTTGTATTCCATTTAAAATTATGTATTCAGTTATATATTTTTGTATAAACCTTGTTTGAATGAATTTTTCAGATACATTTTATCAAATATTTTTGGTGTTTTAAGTATACATATTCGGGTAAATTAGTCCCTAACCAAGATAAATGATACACATGCACTTATGCCAGCCCGTGGGGATAGGGAATGCCCATCGGGCCTTATCACGGGCTGGGTTGGGTGTTTTTTTTTTGCGGCGACCATATTCGGTTCGTGATATAACATTTTATTTATTTATATTTAATTATAAAAAACAACGATTTGTTGTGGCAATGGAAAGAAAGTAACATCAATTTGTGAAGGTGGAAGTCTACACATACACAAAATTTCTTATCATTTTTAGTGTGAGAAGGAATATATTACATTATAATGTATGAATTAAGAATATGTATTTAATATAAAAAATATATCCTATATATACCATATATTAGTTAAATTTTTTCTTATTTCCTTCCATGTAATAAATTAGGTAAAAAACATATCATTTTATGTGGATATATCCATTATAAACAGTTGTCACATTATCATATACCATGAAAAATGGACGGGAAAAAGTAAATATAAGATATAATTGCTCTATTGGGGGAATTATAATCATGATATCATATATATACATTGTATATTTATAAATACCAAACAATGGGTTGTGCTAATCTAAAAATGAATGACATATTTAAATAATGTTTTAGACTTCGGTAAAGAAAAATTATGATTTAGTACTATATATACATCGACGTTATAGTTTCTAAATAGGGAATTATAATATATTTTAGAAAAATATTATTTAATTTTTACACTTATTTTTTTATTTACCCCTATGTGAACCCATTTTTACCACCACCAATTAATTAATTTTCACTATTTTGACAATAAATTTTGCTGAATAACTAAGTAGAACATATTATAAAATATAAATTATTATTATTATAATAATGGAATATATTCATTCAAATTACATTCAATTTTTTAGAATATTTTAATTTAAATTTAATGACAAATATGTGATAAGAAAGTAGGTTTTCAACGAAAATACATTAAAAAGTTATCAATTCTTTTATATCAACATTATTAAAAAATAATTAATATGTCCTTAATTATATTAATATATATATATATATATATTATTTAACAGATTATACTTTAAATTATACTCAAAATAGAATAAAAATTTATAAATTATTTATACACAATTGTAGTTTAAAATTAATATTTTTTATTTTCACTATACATCAAAAAAAGAAACATTTAAGACAAAATGAAATATAAAACAAAATATACTATTGATATAATAATTTAAATAATTATTTTATTAAAAATAATTAAATTTTATAAACATATAGACTTATAATTTCAAAATATGTTCACAAAGCGTATGTAAAATAATTTTAGAAAAAAATATAGTTTTCCAAAAAAAATTATTTTTATTTTAAATGATTCAGATTATATTTAAAATAAATAAATAAAAATAATATTCATAATAAAATTATAATTATTAATTCCATCTTTTTATTTTATTTTATAAAATTATACAATTTTATGGATCATTTTTACTCAGAATTTCCTACTCTGTATGAAATAAAATTGATTAAAATTTTCAAATTATAATTCATGGTCGGAATAAGCTCGGTGTTTCCTGTCACATAGAATATTGAATAATAATTTATTATTTTATAATTATAGGGTGTTACATTTTACACACCTTAAATAAATAGTTACCTCACAATTTAAACTTTATCTTAGTATTCATGTATTTATAATTTGGAAATACCATTGTTTTTAAAACCAACATTGTAAAAGTTTGAATAAAATATCATCCTAATAAGAGAGAATGGTATGTACAATGTTCTTATGTAATAACACATAAATAAGTTTCTATATAGAATAAAAAAATTTGTAGTGAATATATGTACATTCAATGAAATTTAAAATAATTATAGAGTGTGATTAGGGTCATTAATCGCATGCATGGGAATGATCAATTAAACATTATGGTCTACAAAACCATAAATATGTGTCGATATAAAATATAATCAGATTAAATGAAAATTAATATACTAGGATATAATTTTTTAATATCATATTATTAATTTGTAAGAATTAATTTACTATTTAAGAATAAAATGTAATATACTTACTTGATATGTTTCTATTAAATTACAATAATATAATAATATTGATAGGTTTAGGTCAATATCAAATTCATATCTTATTCTATTAAATGTATATACAATAAATATTTTTATTCCTAAGGCATGATAATTCACTTTTAATGGATTATATGATACAAAATATAGTGAAATGTATTTCCTTCTTCCTCTAATTTTTTTAAAACCAATATAGTTTGAACAAGTTAACCTATATAATAAATTAATCTCTAATCCTCAAAAGTACCCCCAATTTTTAACAAATAATATTTATTTTTCTAATAATATAACTAATGTCATTGAAACATTAACCATGATATCACATACGCATGTTCTTGGCACTAAACACTTATCATCTTTCGGCCATGGGTTCACTTTTGGGGCCTTTCAGTATACGATGGGTTGTCATAAAGCATGCGGGTTGTACAGTTTCTTAACTATATTAATATAATTCCTATAATAATCCCCCAAAAATATGATGAACATAAATTAAATAAAATTTATCAATATATTATCATTAACTATGATTTAAAAATAAAAAACTTTTTCAAAAAATCTAATATTCTTATTTTACAATTATTTCTTTGTCATTAATTATCATATTAACCATAAAAGTTACTACTACCTATATATTTAGACCTATTAAATGTATTTTCATTATTATTCATATAATATTTCCACTAAATCATATGTTTGACTTAAATTTATCCAAAATATCGTTAATCTTTGTGGACTGTCATAACATAATACCCAGAAAGAGAGGTTTAAGACATTGGCCTTTTGATAAATCTTAAATTCATTGAACAGTTATAGTATCCATAACTCTTATGTTAGTGATGAAATATATTCTAATGAAATTTAATATAATCTTAAAATGATTCATGATTCTTATACTCAAATAACACTGGTAAAAAATAATTCTATAATATAATCTAAAATCCCAGTAATTTATTTGACCATTTTATTTCAACATTGTTCTTTTAAGGATTATAACATAACCTTTAGATGGGGGAATTTAATTAGTTGATTCCTAGGTTCCCAAAATATAAGACAACAAAATAGAAAAACATTCCTATGATGAAATTTATTTCCTTCCATCATACTGTTCATTTTTTTAATTGGATATTATTTTCATTAGGTCTAACTTTTCCCAACATAAATGTTTTTTCTATTAAATTGAAATATCATAATTTTAATACAAGAAAAATTAGGAATAACTAAGGTCATTCATTTTCCAAAAATATTCAAATCCTACATAATATTTTGAAAATATTATATGAATTATCCTATGAATATCACCCTGTAGTGTGAAACTAATTGTTAAGTAAGGCCTATTGTTGTGCACCAAGGGACAATTTGGTCAAACCCAATGCACCATTTTTAGAATTATTACCCCTAAGTACATCTCATCCAAAACCAATCAACATGTAGAATCCTGAAAGGGGTGTATTTCTAGGGAAAACATGTAATATTTAACATATCAAAACATTATAATGTTATTATATACACATATTTAAAATATATAATAGGGTTATGTTCCCGAATTTATTTTTTCCTAATTATTATTCTCAATGTTTCTACTAAAAAACTTTAGATACCTACTACAGTTGTAATGACCTATCATTAAAAATAACATTTTTTAGTCTTTTTGGAATAGAATTCACATTTTAAGGTCTTTATAGTTATGTTTTTTAGAGGATGGGGAGAAAATATTACAAAGTAAACCCATACATTACATGTTGACACTTATACTCAGTATCTATCAACTCTATTATATAACACCCTTTGAAATAAAACATGATTTGTCTTTATAAAAAATATACACAATTTTACCCTTGATCTCTTCTTGGACTCTATTTCCTCATAAACACTATAAGAAACATTTTAAAAACATATGATGAGCATAATAACTCAATATGGGGTTTGGAAATAATGGAAACAATTAGTTCAGTAAATGACTTCCCGAAAACTATATGCCACCCCATATTAAGCTATAACGGTCCTAACCATTTCTATCATGGACACCACATGTAAAAACTATATTGGTATCACCTTTTCCTTATAATTATCATGTACCTTTTCATTAATAAAAAAACATTCATCATAAAACCAATTGAAAAACTCTTCCGTACCATATGAAAAACACATTCGTATTAATCTATAAATTCCTTTAATAAAAATAATTTTCAATACAAAAAAAACAAAAGCAAGAGAATAATATTTATGTAAACACCCGTAAATTTCAAGGAAATTTTATTTCTTAACTTTAAGCCCAAAAATTAAAAACCACACCCGAGCAAACGCAACTCCGGAAGAGGCGTTTCTAAGAAAATATCGGCACTACGATTTTATCGGTGCCCTCAAAATTCGATTCCGAGCCCCAGTTCAAAAGTTAGAAAAAACCGCTCATCTGTTCACTGAACGTACCCAAGCCAAACTTCAAAAAATGATTTCGAGCACACCGGGCCTCGGAATCAGGTGCCGTTAGAAACTGCGTTCTTGTAAAATTCCAAAGGAAAATTTTTTTCTTAATTTTATTTGGAATTTTACAAGAATGCAGTTTTTTACGGCACCTGATTCCGAGGCCTGGTGTGCCCGGAATCATTTTTTCAAAGTTTGGCTCGGGTACGTTCAGTGAAAGGACGAGCGGGTTTTTCTAACTATTGAACCGGTGCTCGGAATCGAATTCTGAGGGCACCGATGAAATCACTGCGCCGGTATTTTCTTAGAAACGTCTCTTCCGGAGTTGCGTTTGCTCGGGTGTGGTTTTAAATTTTTGGTAAAATTTCCTTGAAATTTATGGGTCTTTACATCACTCCCACCTTAGGGCTTTATGTCCCCGTAAAGATACATCATAAACTAGGGAATCAAATGTGGGTACTGAGCACGCATCTGAGCCTCCCGCTCCCAAGTGCTCTCCTGGAGGTTCCCGTGCTGCCATCTGATGTGCACTAGAGGAATCGACCGTCCACGTAGGACCCACTCCCGTCGATCCTCGATCTCCACCAGGACCTCCGCAAAAGTCTCCCCATCATCAACGTCTAGATCCCCATGGTCAATGATGTGTGTCGGGTCTTGCACTTATCTCCATAGCTGAGATACATGGAAGATGTCATGCACCTAGTGCAACTGAGGTGGTAGATCCAGGCGATAAGCCACCTCGCCAATCCTGCTGAGGACCTGGAAAGGTCTGATGAAGCGTGGAGACAACTTGCCTCCTCGGCCAAATCTCTGTAATCCACGTCGAGGTGAGACACACAAGAAGACGTGGTCGCCATCCTCGAACTCAAGTGGTCTCCGCCTCCTGTCAGCATAAGACTTTTGCCGGCTCTGAGCTGTCCTCATCCGCTCCTGGATGACCTGGATCTTCTCTGTCGTGGCCCGGACCATCTCTAGTCCCACAAGTGCTGAATCCCCAGGGTCTGTCCAGCACAAAGGAGATCTGCAAGGTCTGTCGTACAATGACTTGTATGGTGCCATCCCGATGGTGGAGTGGTAGTTGTTGTTGTACGCGAACTCCACCAAGGGTAGGTGGTCCTCCCAGCTGCAACCAAAGTCGAGGACACATGCGCGGAGCATGTCCTCGAGAGTCTGAATGGTCCTCTCCGTCTGACCATCCATCTGAGGGTGAAAGGCGGTGCTCAGACGTAGTTTCTTCCTGAATGCCTCCTGTAACCCCTTCCAAAGCCGGGAAGTAAAAAGAGCATCTCGATCGGAGACGATAGATTATGTCACACCGTGAAGCCGTACAATCTCCTGAACGTAGAGACGCCCGAAGCTCTCCATTGAGCCCTGCTCTCTGATGGGTAAGAAGTGAGCCGACTTGGTGAGTCGGTCAACAATCACCCAAATGGAGTCGTGACCTCTGGAAGTGCGTGGAAGTCCAGTCACGAAGTCCATAGATATCATGTCACACTTCCACTCTGGGACCTCCAAGGGTTGTACCAAGCCTGCTGGTACCTGATGCTCTGCCTTCACCTACTGGCAGGTGAGGCATCGAGAAATGAACTCCGCCACAGCCTTCTTCATGCCCAGCCACCAGTGCTGTCATCTGAGGTCCTGGTACATCTTCAGCACTCCAGGATGTACCGCCAAAGGAGAAGTGTGAAACTCTCTCAGCACCTCCTCTCGTAAACCGTCTGGTACTAAGGTATGTCCTCTGAAAAGGATGACGTGCTCTGCTCCAAGGGAGAATCCATCAGGTGCCTGTACTGAGGATATCTGTGCACGCCGCATCTCACAGTCGGCATCTCCACGTTGTGCCTCTCTGACCTGCTGTAGTAGTGGAGGAGTGACTGTGAGAGACTGAAGGAAGGCTGCTCCATCTCTATCCACAAAGGATATCTGCAAAGTGGCTAGCTACTCTGTCACCTCTTCAAGTAGTTGAATGCCTCTCCTCCTGCTGAGATAATCGGCTACCATGTTCCCCTTACCAGGAGTATAGACTATCTCAAAGTCATAGTCCTGGAGGAACTCGAGCCATCGCCGCTGTCTCAGGTTCAGGTCCTTCTGCGAGAAGATGTACCTGAGACTCTGGTGGTCAGAAAAGACTGTAAAGCGCTCACCCATCAGATATTTTCGCCATGTCTTCAGAGCGAAGACCACTGCTGCTAACTCCAGGTCATGGGTAGCGTAGTTCTGCTCATGCGGCCTCAACTAACTTGATTCATAGGCGATCACTGCCCACTCCTGCATCAGTACACATCCGAGTCCGGTCCCTGATGCATCGCAGTAGACTACGTACCCTACTCCATCCTCAGTCAACCTCAAGATAGGGGCGCTGGTCAATCTCTGTCTCAGCTCCTGGAAGCTATGCTGACATCTGTTTGACCACATGAAGGGTTTCCCCTTATTTGTCAAAGTTGAGAGTGGTGCCGCAACTCTGGAGAAATCTGGCACAAATCTCTGATAGTATCCATCTAGTCCCAAGAAACTCCGCACCTCTGTCACGCTCCGGGGTGGCTCCCAAGCTAGCACTGCCTCGACCTTCACGGGATCCACTGCAACTCGCGCCTCAGAAATGATGTGCCCCAAGAAGTGGACCTCACGTATCCAAAACTGACACTTTGATATCTTTCCATAAATCTGGTGCTCTCAGAGTGTGTCTAGTATAACCTGTAAGTGGTAGGCGTGCTCCTCCTCAGTCGTCGAGTATATCAAAATGTCGTCGATGAAGACTACGACAAATCGATCGAGGTATGGCTGAAATATCCTATTCATGAGGCCCATGAACACTGCTGGAGCATTGGTTATGCCGAATGGCATAACCAAGAACTCATAGTGGCCATACCGACATCTGAAGGTCGTCTCTTGCACGTCCTCATCCCGAACTCTGAGCTAATGATAGCCTGACCTGAGGTCTATCATCGAGAACCACCGTTCTCCCTTGAGCTGATCAAAGAGGTCATCAATCCTCGGTAGCGGATACTTGTTCTTCATTGTCACCTGGATCAGGCGACGATAGTCGACACAAAGTCGCAAACTCCCGTCCTCCTTCTTGGCGAACAAAATCCGGGAAGCCCAGGGTGAAACACTGGGTTGGATGAATCCCTTTCCCTGCAAGTCCTCCAACTGTACCCATAGCTCTCGAAGCTCAGCGGGGGCCATCCGATATTCTGGAGTCGATATCGGGGTTGTCCCGGGGTACAGGTCGATATGAAAGTCTACCTCTCTGTGAGGAGGTAGCCCTGGAACGTCGTCGGGAAAGACGTCTGCGTACTGATCCACCACTGCAGGAAAACTAGGACTCCGCACGTCAACTTCTCCCAGGATGAGGCTAGCCAACTGATGAGTGATGTGCTATCCTCTCCTCTTCAGAAGTCCATCCTGTACTGCGAAGGCTCCCTTCTCGCCGGTGAAGGTGAACCTGCTCCCGTCGGTGCGTACACATCGCACCTTGCGCCTAGTACAGTCGATCTGAGCATAAACTGTAGATAACCAATCCATGCCCAAGATGACATCGTAAGGCCTCGACACTGCTACTAGAAGATCTCAGCCGAAGCTCTCACCTCCTAGAGTAAGCTCACACTGCCGGCACCAGTGCGTAATCGTCGAGTCTTCTCCCGTAGGAGTCTCTAGCCGTAAGGATCGAGTCAACAGCTCTGTCAGAATCTCTGAGCTCCAAACAAGGGTAGCGGCTATGAAAGAGTGACTCTCTCTTGTGTCTATCAGAATGGCAGCAAGGGTGGAATAGACACAGATCGTACCTCTAATCATCTTGGGCGCGCCGTGGTCGTAGGCCTCCGCTGCCTGGAGCTGTGCATGTCTCTGCCCGCCAGCTCCCTGTGGTCGAGGTGGACCTCCAGGTGGTGGCGGTGGTAGAGCCTCAAAGCATCGCCCACCACCTGCTGCTCGGCCAGCTCCCCTGCCTCGTCCGCCTGCTCCCTACGGACCTCCACGGTCGACCCTCTGCCTCTGCCTAGGTGGCCCCTCCACCGTCTGCTGCTCCTCGGCACGGCGGGTCGGGCAGTCACGAGCCATGTGGCCCTGCCCGCCGCATGCGTAGCACTGCCTGCCTCTCGAAAGACTGGCTCCGCACTGTGTGCCCCGCACTGCTGAGCCAGTGTCCTGAGGTCTTCTTCCGGAAGGTCTGGTCTGCCTAGACCCATGAGTCATCTTTCGACTGCCTGCTGCGGAAGACTCTGCTATGTGTCGACCCACGGTAGGTCTCGCCACTGGATAAGCCTCAGTAAGAAAGCTCTCGATCAAAAGGGCTCGCTCCAGTACTCCTGCCTGAGTCGGGATGCTGAGGGAGATCAGCGATGCCCTGATCTCGTGTCTCAATACCTGCTCAAAGGTCCGGGCCCGGAAGAATGGGTCTCGTACCATGTCGGTCGAGTAGCGAGAGAGATCAGTAAATCTCACTGAGTATTGGGCGACTGTCAAGCTGCCCTACCGCAGCAGAAGAAGCTCCTGGATGCGCACCGCACGGAGGGTGGCCAGGATGAACTCTGAGCAGAAGAGGCTCTCAAAGTCTGTCCAGAGAAGAGATGCCTCATCGTGAACTTGGAGCATCAAGCTCCACCATCTTCCCGTTTTTGCGTGCAGTAGGCTCACAGCGAGGATCACCATGAGGCCTGCTGGTGTCCTCACTAGCCTGAAAACTCATACCACTGCCTCCAGCCAGTCCTCGCCTGCCTGGGGGTCCGTCTCCCCGCGGAACTTGGGCGGTCGCTGGCGCTGGAACTCATGCAGTGCACTAAGGTGACGTGCATCGTCAGCGGCTGGGGCTGGAAGCATCGGTGGCTCGGCGGGTAGAGGTATCGTCGGTCCCTCTGCTGTCAAAGGGCCCTGTACCGAGGCCTCGTCGCTCGGCGGGCTGTCGTCACGTACAACTCTCAGAAACCTAGCTGGCTGTCGTCGTGGGGCCATCCTGAAAAGGAAACAGGTGCGCCACGGTCAGAACAGTATACCTGGTGAGCTGATACAAAGTAATCACAAAGAAAACTTGAAACACACATGCAATCAATGTTTTTGTGCATTAAGTCTGAAATCAGAAGTCAGGGTCCTGGTGTACGGATACGTCGGCCGCCGTACCAACACTGGTCTCCCTGGACTGATAACCATACTCAATACGCTAAACACTATTGCTTCACATAGAAGAAAGATCAGAGTCTGCGGTAGAACCGACCACCTCTGATACCAATTTTTCACGACCCGTCCTCGGGGCCCGTGCCATAACTACCCCAAGCCCGACTTCCATAGGCCAGGGGCTGGTGACTAGCACCAAGGCGTAAATCCCGGTAAAGGGAAGGCATTTCCTTTGTAAAGTAAACAAGCACCACAGAGTAAGAAAGCGGAAAAAGTAAACACTAAGTAAAAACGGGTGCAACAGTAAGTGCGGAAAAGTAAAGGGGGCCGAAAATACAAGCCCAACTGTAAATTACAACTGAAAGGGGAAAAACAGCAACTGAAAGGAAAAGCCGCAGCGTCGAGCCATCCTCTGGAAGTCCCACCTGAAGGGTGAGTACAGATGGCCTCCACAGCTCCTCAGTCCAGCCGTCCGCTCCGAGTACAACCCGCCCAGTGGTCCACCTCTAGGTACCATCCTGCTCTGCAAGCCTCCACCGCGATCAGCATTGTCTGTCGTCTGCAACCAACACAACGGAGTGCGGGCATAACCCATGCAGGGGTGAGTATAAGATACTCAGTAGGGACCCCGAGACCCCTGAAGGTCTCCCAGAATCCACAAAGGATAACCACAAAGGAAAGATACAAACACGAAGTAACATCTGACACTGCTTAGGTATATTCCCATACATATACCTAAGTCATCAATTCTCGCTCAGCTCCAACATCCGAGCTCAAGTACAACCCAGTCCACACAAGAAAGAAAAACGTAAAATCCACATAGGATAGCTCAACACAATCCACAAAGGAAAGTAAAATGTAAATCCACACAGGATAGCACAACACAATCCAGAAAGGAAAGTAATAACATAGTTTCAGCTCACACCGGTATACTTCTTCGAATGACGATAGAGATGATCACTGATCCATCTAAGTCGTCGGACCCACAAAGGACAGATAGGTACTAACCCCCGCAATGACCCACAAAGGATCTGACCCACAAAGGATCGATAGGTAACTAACCCCCGCAAAGACCCACACAGGATCGGGCCCACACAGGACCTGTAGGCGCTGGCCCACACAGGACTGCTGAGCGCTAACCCACACAGGATCGGACCCACACAGGATCGGTAGCACTGACCCACAAAGGATCGCTGAGTGATGTAGTCATCATCGTCGAATCCACTGAGGATCTCTGTACAGTCGTCGTCGTCACAGTAGCAGTCGCAGCCAGCTCTAGGGTTCCCGCACACAGCAAGCTCGTTCGGGAGGGTCCGCTCCACGAGCCGAGAGGCTGATACATCAACTGACACATAGTCCAGATTTGATGTATCCAAAAGTTTTGTATCGTCAATAAGAACTCAACGTCGCAGATGGCGCGTCAATCGGACGCCCGGTCTGAGAGTTATTGGCTCTTTCGTCCCAGGGGCCCGGTTGGTTTTTAAGGAAAAACCAACCCAACCTTACTCCACCTGCATCCAAACCTCGGGTGGAGTATGCCAAAAGATCCGTCTCACATAGAGGAATCCACCAAAGTCGACGGCACGTCAATCAGACATCCGAAGCTCAAGATATGAGTGTTTCCGCTCCGAGGGCCCGGTTGGTTTTGTGTACGAACCAACCTGGCTGAACCAAAAGTATTCCGAAACCTTGAGTGTGATATACCGAAATGACCATCTCAATCCATGGATCGCATTTCCACTGACGGCGCGTCGTTCGGAGGCATGTAGCTCAAGATACGGGCAAAAGACCAAAAACGGTCCGAAGACGGGCCCGGACCGACCCGGCCCGACCCCCCCCCCCCCCCAAGGTCGGCCCGAACTGGGTCAACCCGACCCGGGTCGGGGTCCGACCCGGTTGGGCGCGACCAGGCCGGCGGGTCGGCTCAGCCCGGCTCGGCTCGGCCGAGCGAGCGAGTCCGGGGGCGGGGGCGCGCTGCCCCCGCGTGTGAACACCCCCCCCCTGCAAGGGCCGCCCTGGTCAGCGGACGTGGCATTGCCGCGTCCCGTGTGCACCGGACCTGCGCGGGCCGCGGTTCCGCTAGTGTCGCCGCCGCCGCTGCCGCGGCTCTGTCCAGCGGCGCGCCGGGGCGCCACCAGCGCCGCTGGTGGTTTCCGCGGGCCACCGGAGTTGCTCCGGTGGTCCGATTCCACTCCCGTCTGCGCCATAGCTCCTCCTGGGTCCCGTTCTTCACTGCGGAAACAACGAATCACCCCTGCAACATGTTTTGTCATCGCCCGCCAATCCGCGCATCAACGGAAAACTACGGAGGGTGGTCGGGCCGTGTTTGTTTGGCCCGCACCCTCCACGTTAGGTGATAACAATCGGGAATAAATATTCAACACATGAATAACAAGCAAGGCACAATTTTAATAGAATTAAAATTGAAATTTGATCTGGGTTATTTGTTTTAAAAGAAACAATCACAGGAATTAATGGTTGTTCTCAAATAAAAATCCCTACCTCGCCGAGTCTTCGCACGCGCGTTCTTCGCCGAATTGATCGCTGTGGAAGGAGGGGACCGTCGCGTCGCGGAAGGGCGTCGCGTCGTCGAACTCCAAGGTTCAACATCATGGATTTAATTAATATAATTAAATCTGCATGTTCTTGAACCTCAGAGTTCGACGACGCGACGCCCTTCCACGACGCGATGGTCCCCTCCTTCCGCGGCGATCAATTCCGCGCAGAACGCGCGTGCGACGACTCGGCGAGGTAGGTATTTTTATTTGAGAACAATCTTTAATTCCCGTGATTGTTTCTTTTAAAACAAAGAACTCGGATCAAAGTTCAATTTTAATTCCATTAAAATTGTTCCTTGCTTGTTATTCATCTGTTGAATATTTATTCCCGATTGTTATCACCTAACGCGGAGGGTGTAGGCCAAACAATCACGGCCCGACCACCCTCCGCAGTTTTCTGTTGATGCGCGGATTGGAGGGCGACGACAAAACATGTCGCAGGGGTGATTCGTTATTTCCGCAGTGAAGAACGGGACCTGGGAGGATCTACGACGTAGACGGGAGTGTAATTGGACCACCGGAGCAACTCCGGTGGCCCGTGGAAACCACCGGCGGCGCCGGCGGCCGGAGGCGGCGGCGCCCCGGCGCGCCGCCGGACAGAGCCGCCGTGGGGGAAGCCGCGGCAGCGGCGGCACCTGTGGACCCACATTCACGCGGGTCCGGCGCACACGGGACGCGGCAATGCCGCGTCCGCTGACCAGGGTGGCCCCCGCGGGGGGGGGGGGGGTGTTCACACGCGGGGGCAGTGCGCCCCCGCCCCCGGACTCGCTCGCTCGGCCGCTCGGCCAAGCCGAGCCGGGCCGAGCCGACCCGCCGGCCGGGTTGCGCCCTGGCCGGGCCGGGTCGCGCCCAACTGGGTCGGACCCTGACCCGGGTCGGGTCGACCCGGGGGGGTCGGGCCGGGTCGGTCCGGGCCCAGACCCCCCGTCTTCGGACCGTTTTCGGTCTTTTTCCCATATCTTGAGCTACAGGCCTCCGAACGACGCGCCGTCAGCGGCGATGCGATCCTTGGATCGAGAAGGTCGTTTCGGTATATCACACTCAAGGTTTCGGAATACTTTGGGTTCGTCCAGGTTGGTTCGTACATGAAACCAACCGGGCTCTCGGAGCGGAAACGCTCATATCTTGAGCTTCAGACGTTCGATTGACGTGCCGTCGACTTTGGTGGATTCCTCTAAGTGAGATAGATCTTTTGGCATACTCCTCCCGAGCTTTGGACGTAGGTGGAGTACGGTCGGGCTGGTTTTGCCTTAAAAACCAACTGGGCCCCTGGGACGAAAGAGCCAATAACTCTCAGACCGGGCGTCTGATTGACGCGCCGTCTGCGACGTTGAATTCCTGTTGACGATACGAAACTTTTGGATACATCAACTTTGGACTATGTGTCAGTTGATATATCAGCCTCTCGGCTTGTGGAGCGAACCCTCCCGAACGAGCTTGCTGTGTGCGGGAACCCTAGAGCTGGCTGCGACTGCTACTGTGACGACGACGACTATACAGAGATCCTCAGTGGATTCGACGGCGATAACTACATCACTCAGTGATCCTTTGTGGGTCAGTTCTACCGATCCTGTGTGGGTCTGATCCTATGTGGGTCAGCGCTCAGCGGTTCTGTGTGGGCCAGCGCCTACAGGTCCTGTATGGGCCCGATCCTGTGTGGGTCTTTGCGGGGGTTAGTTACCTATCGATCCTTTGTGGGTCAGATCCTTTGTGGGTCACTGCGGGGGTTAGTACCTATCGATCCTTTGTGTGTCCGACGACTTAGATGGATCAGTGATCATCTCTATCGTCATTCGAAGAAGTATACCGGTGTGAGATGAAACTCTGTTATTACTTTCCTTTGTGGATTGTGTTGTGCTATCCTGTGTGTATTTAAGTTTTACTTTCCTTTGTGGATTGTGTTGAGCTATCCTGTGTGGATTTTACGTTTTTCTTTCCTGTGTGTACTGGGTTTTACTTGAGCTCGGATGTTGGAGCTGAGCGAGAATTGATGACTTAGGTATATGTATGGGCATATACCTAAGCAGTGTCGGATGTTACTTCGTGTTTGTATCTTTCCTTTGTGGTTATCCTTTGTGGATTCTGGGAGTCCTTCGGGGGTCTCGGGGTCCCTACTGAGTATCTTATACTCACCCCTACACAGGTTATACTCGCACTACATTGTGTTGGTTGCAGACGATGGACAGCGCTGATCGCGGTGGAGGCTTGCGGTGCAGGACGGTACCTGGAGGTGGACCACTGGGCGGGGTGTACTTGGAGTGGACGGCTGGACTGAGGAGTTGTGGAGGCTATCTGTACTCACCGTTCAGGTGGGACTTCCAGAGGACGGCTCGACGCTGCAGCTTTTCCTTTCAGTTGTTGTTTTTCCCCTTTCAGTTGTACTTTACATTTGGGCTTGTATTTCCGGCCCCCTTTACTTTTCCGCACTTACTGTTGTACTAGTTTTTACTTAGTGTTTACTTTTTATGCTTTCTTACTCTGTGGTGCTTGTTTACTTTACAAAGGCAATGCCTTCCCTTTACCGGGATTTACGCATTGGTGCTAGTCACCAGCCCCTGGCCTATGGAAGGCGAGCTTGGGGTAGTCACGACACGGGCCCCGAGGACGGGTCGTGACAATTTATATTTTTGTAAAATATCTATGATTTTATAGGGAGGAATAAATTAAATAATAGTCACCATGGTGGAAATTTCATTGTACCTATGTATGTTAAGAATAAAACATTCCTTTTTTGATTTGTCAAAACATTCCATATAAAACACATAAAAATATTTCTTCTGAAAAAAATTGACTGAAATTAAAAATAGAAAAAACATTTCCTTTATAATCCCATTTCATATCAATGTTATTGACTTAGAGGAAAGTATTTGGAAATTAAATCTTTAAATATTCAAATTTTCCCACATAAGATAGAACTTTTAAGTCATAGCCCCATGTAAGAATAAAATTTTATAAAATACTAAATAACATGATAAAAAATAAATCAATAATATAATAATTCAATGTGATCTTTATGTACACGTCATAAATGAATTTTAGTTTATAAAATCAAAATATGTCACAATGGATGGATATTGAGACGAAGTCCCTTAACATGAGTCTGAATAGTCATGTAATTTATTTATCTTGCTGAATATTAATCATAGGTCAGATATTTACATAGAATATATTATTTTTAATTTTTATTAATCCTTTTATATCACTAATTTTCATTCTATAACAACTATGTAATTATCTATGTTCAAGTTTGAAATTTTGATGATATTCGATACTTGGTCTAAAATGACTTTGGAATGATATCAGTAGTCAAAGTTGTTATTATTACATCATCCCTAGAAAAATATTCATTATATAAATATATTTTTTATACATAAATTATAATTTTATATGAATTTGTTATATATTGACATGAAAAATGTAATATGTAACAATAATGGATATAGTAATCCATATGAACGCATTAATAATGTTTTAATTTTTCAATGATCATTATTGAAAAAATGTATGCATCATTTTATCATTCTAGAATGATAATAATATCATTATTATCATATTAATAATTTAAATACACTTATATATATCATGCATATCGTGTGGTGATGAAAACTTAATAACATCATATCATGGTGATGATAGTTCACATATAACCACGAATGACGTTATCATTTTTCTTTTCATGAATAGGTTATAAATAAAATGATATATTATTTGTTCAAAATTATAAATATCTAATTTATATTATATTTAGATATTTATTGAATCATTATAATAAGTCTTGATAGACTGTAATGGATAATGAATTACATCGGATTGTATGGTGGTAGTCTTCCAGACACAAGAAAGATAAATTATACCCCCATTTGATGGAAGTGTAGATAGATATAGGTTATGAATAATATATATTAACATCTTAGTATGTTGGGGATACATGGTTTATTATGTTATCATTATTGAATATGATTTCATGGATGTTTAAAATGATATAAAATAAACACACTTTATAAAAAAGAATACATATTCTTTAGAAAACAATAGTCACTTAAGAGCTAATGACAACCAACGATGGTTTTATACTAAAAATAAGAGCCAAAGATTACAGTATCGGATTCTAGGAAGGTATATGGTATGATATTGTCTTAAAATATTTTTTAAATTTTAAGTAATATAGATGAAGAAGATCCCTTTTAAAAGAGAGGGGAGGGGAACTCAATGAATTCCCAGAATATTAAATTATTATAAATTAATTTTTTGTTACAAATGTCACTAAACATAAATTTTTTCAAATATAGGATCCTAATGGGTATAAATTGTATCATAAAATAAAATTTATATATGATTTTAATGTTTTTTAATTATTATCTTTTGAATTTAAACCCAATTTAACATCATTAACTCTTACCATGATAACATGTAGTTTTACATGTTATAGGTTAAAATATTTACTATAACATGAAAAACTATCCATAAATGGATCATTATGATATTTTAATCCATATTCCAATTGTTTTTCCTAATATTAGTTTTTATATTAATTTAATATCATTTAATAATTTTTTTAAAATAACATTATTTTCCAATTATGATAATATTCATGACACGAAATTTTAAAAACATCACTCACATGATAGATTCATATATATAATTCTTGGATGTAATTAGTAATTTAAAATTATATTTCTTTTATGAATTCTAATATAAATATTTTGATATTTTGATTAATTAAATATTTATAACAATATAACTGTGTAATTATTCAAGGAAATTATTTCTTTCCTAAAAATAAAACATAAAGTTTCATTATTATGATAAAAATATTAAGTTTAAAATGACTATTTATAGTAGAATATATAATCTAGAGAAACTGACATTAAAATTTTCATTGTTATTAAAACTAAAAAAATGTACCTTTGATTTTTCATTATCATAAACTATTATAAAGAGATTAAAAAAATCCAACTGGGTCAAAGAGTTACAAAAATATGTACAAGGATTCTTGTGGTTAACATTCATTAATCAAATAAAATTAGTATTGTAACATCTGATAACTCTATCAATGAGTCTTCCATACATATTTTTATCTTAGATTGTATAGATCATCCAAATTTACTTATATATCAAAAAAGAACATAAAAAATTAAAATGAATGAAATAAGAGATATTTATATAAGATAATGTACCAATATATATTAAATAATAACATTCCATTGGAATTTTAATGTGACCCTAATGAAAATTAAACTAGACTATAGAATAGTAACATCACCAATGAATGTATAAATAAAATTGTGGGACCCTATAAATGAATGTATCATGTAATTATATCATATAATAATTAAATGAATATTTTAGAATTTGATAAATTAAGTGTTGTTATTTTTTTAAGTCATAAACATTTAATATCAGTTTTATTTTAAATAATATTATTTAATATAAAATATTATAATATAAAATGTATTCAAAAAATAAAATTTTTTGGATTATGATTTTATGATAATTTTATGTCAACATTGTAATTTTTTGAAAGTGTTTTAGAATCAATTATTGTAATAAAATTTGTATATTCATATAGAGGACTCAGCCTTAAACATTACATAATATTGAATTAAATGGAAAATTCACATTAAGGATCATTTCAGGTTTATTGTTTTATAGAATTAGGAAATAACTATTACATCTCAAAAGATTAGAAAGTAGACACTTCTACACAGTTTCCATTTTTTTAAAAAAAATAAAAACTCTTGATAAAAAGAGTCATGTATAGTTCCATGTTTTAGACAGAATTACTTTTCTTGATCCCATCCTTGACCTTATTCATCTTTAAGTCCTGTGAAAACATTTCAAAACTTAGGATGAGCATAAAAATATCAGTAAGGGTTATAAAACAATTAAAGATAAAATTGGTTCATAAATACATAAAAACCAGAACACTTTTACTTACATCATGAAATCAAAAGATTTTATGAATAACACATAGAAATCATTAATCATAATGGTAACTTGTGGAATCCATATCATACTTACATTGTAGCTATTACAACTACATAAGAGTTACTTTGGAATACACATCATAGTATATTACCTAAATCTCTTAGAAGAAACATTCATTTTTACCTCCGACATGTTACCCAATGTATTGGAGAGCTATCTTAGGCTCACACACCCTAGGTTTATCACGGAACCACCCATATACATAAATAATTACCAAGAACCATAACATGATCATAACACATAACATAAGCATAAAGGAAAGATAACATTCCACATTGTAATAACAAAATATCATTTCAAGATATTGAAATAATAAATCCATTCTAAAAATAGTTTTCAATACCAAAATATGAAAAAGATTATATGGTATTTATTTTTCCTTTTAAAAACATTACAGATTTTTAAGGAATCCAATGATCAAAAAATACTCACGGCGGTGGAAAGGTAATTGTCACCGCTTAAAAAAACATTCATGTTTGTCGTTTAGTAAAAAATTTTGTATAAAAATATTTCCTTTTAATGAAATGAAAATTAAAAGGGGTTTATTCACCATATAAAATAATGTTGTGTATAAAACTATATAAGCCTCAATGAAAGGAGATTGAGACGAAGTCCCTTACCTCATGTCCGACTTGACTCGATCATTCTTTAATCTCATGAATAATATACTAAAGTTAATTTATATGTGATTAAGAACCTTTTTTAAGTATATACTTCCTTTTATATCACTTTTTACAATGTTATAAACATTATGTAATCATTTAAGTTAATAACATTCATTTTGTCGATATTTGGTACTTTAGTCAAAAATGAACACCTTATATTTACAAGTTTTCCATGTGGTCAATAGACCATTATATCCAGAATGAAATTCATTATTTAGATATCATATATATCATATATATCCAGTATATATATATATATATATATTTATAACAGTACATATCATTTGGAGGTAATAAATGAAATGCACCATTCATGGAGACGGAATGTTGTACGTACGCATGAACGCCACTTTCATTTCTATTTCTTGTTTTAATGGAATTATAACATAATGATACATAGGTATATTATAATTCAAATATAATGTCATATATTATTTCATATATAATATCATTAACTCCATCTTTTATACGTCCTACATATGGCATTAACGAGTCATATCACTTTGAGGGGGCGGTAGTCCGCACTTCCTCAAATGAAATTATCGTGTTTACACATAATGGAAACCATAAATATATTCTATAAAATAAATACATAAGCATAAAGAAAACATAAAAATAATATATATCATATATAAATATAGTTCCATCTTAATGGACACCATGAGAGGAAGTAGTAGATAATCGAACAATCATCGTTTTGTGAGGAGTTAGTTTTCCATCCATAGAAACATTATGTTCTTCACCCATTAGATGGAGGTGTGTGTAAGTGTAGTTCGAATCCTTCTCATAAAAACATACTTTTTTGTTGAGGATACTGGTGTTGTTATAAAATAAATGAATAAGAATATTTTAGTGGTCGGAGAAGTAAAATAAAAGAAAATAAGTTAAGAGAAATTGTTACATTTAATTTGAGTAACTCACATTGGTTTGAACCAAAAGGACTTCTTGAAGTGCCTTATGGATATTTTAAGGCTTCTAGGAGGAAGATAGCGAAGGAGGGAGCTTAATTTGGAAGATTTTAGTTGATCTTAAAGGCTTGATATGTGTGAGGAATTGGTTAGAAGTGAGGGATTTTTATAAGGGGGAGGAGGGGCTGTTTAGGAAAGTGTGAAAATATTATTTTATTATATAATGTTATTCAGTTTCAAAAGGTCCAAAATCATTAGAGTCGAACATAAGATGACTCATGGTTGAAATAAAATCATCCAATAATAAATGGACAAGTTTTGGATGTAATTTTAATATTTATAATCTTATTTATTTAAATGATTTAATAATGAGGTAAACACTGCATCATTATTGTGTCATAAATAATAGAATTGATTTGTTTTCTATAAATACAAAAAAAATTACCGTGATTTATTAAATATTTTTATATTTTTAAATAATATTTATAGTCGAAATTATGACATATATAAAAACATATAAAAATTAATTTATTAAAAGATTTCTCTTTATGTCATTTTTTCCTTTACATTAAATTAATTAATCTAAAGTGTCATTATCATTAATAAGTGGCCCCATGTGGTCCAAAAATCGACCCAAGGATTTCAATGGTCGTCCATTACTCATCCAATTTGGTTAGGACAAGTTATAAGGTTATTTTGAATTATTATAATATTATTTTTACCTTGAATTACCCGATATACCTTTAACCACGTTAAACAAAAGTCAAAAGTTATTATTCACCTAAAAAATTATTTTCATCTTATTGAACTACATTTTACTTCATAATAACAACCAAATATGTCATATTTTCGAAATTTAATTTACTGATGTGGTAAAATATCATTTAAATGAAAATGTCAGTTTTTTAACTACTACTAAGTGGTTTCACTATTCATCAAAAATTGATGTTTTTTAGAAAAATATCAAAAATTCATCCTAAGCTATATTTGATATTATGAATTCAAAAATGATGTCTAAATTTACAAATTCAAAACATAGGAGTGGAATTAATTAATTTTATAATTAATTCCCATTATCAAACCAAATAGCATGTTTTTAAGAAACAATATCTATCAAAAGATTGATACTTGTTTATGTCCAATTTCAAAGTGAAATTAATTACAGTGAAAAAAATTGGATTTAATTGTAATAATATATTTTAATTTCTCTTTAAAACCAATTAAAAAGATAATCAATCCATATAAATAAATTAGATTAAAATTCACTTTTGAATGAAAATACAATATTTCACTATTCATTATAAAATGAACTTTATCAGAAAAATACCAAAAAAATCCCAAAGTAAAATTTGATGTCCCCATTCTAATGAAGGATTTTATTTGGGCAATTAGAATGTACTTAAGTGACAAAAAGTATATTTAATGATGGTTCTCCATTAAAAGGCAGTAAATCGACCTTTTTATGTAAATTATTCTTAAAATTAGATTCATTCTCATTTTAAGCCTCTAACATTTTATTGGATAAATGTAAATACATTTAAAAAACATGTATAATCATATTGTAGTTATTTTTGTTCATTCCTGCCAATACAAAAGCTAGGATTTAACTACCATTTAAAATAATAATATTATATTATTAGTGTGCAATGTAAGATTTCAAAGAAACATGTTGTTGTGTATCGGGTATGCTATCAAACATAGAAACCACATTAAATTAAAATTAATATTTAATTCACAAATATTAATAAATATGAAATATGTATTATTCATTATTTACCTGGGATGTTACATCCTTCCCTCTTTTTGGGGATTGCTTCCTCGCATTTTTACTTATCAAAATAAGTGGGGTATTTATCCCTCATAGCATTTTCAGATTTCCACATTTCCTCTTCAACCATATGGTTTTTCCAGAAATACTTTACCTGGTGAATTACCTTATTCCACAACACCTTCTCTCTACGGTCAAGAATCTGGGCTGGTTGTTCTTCATAAGAGAGATTCTCTTCCAACTGAACTACCACTGAGCTCAAAACATGAGATGGGTCTAGCATATACTTTCTCAACATCGAAACACAAAAAACATCGTGTACCTAGAATAAACATGGAGTTGAAGCCACACTGTACAAAACTAATCCAACTTTCTCTATAATTTCATAAGTTCCAACGAACCTCGGACTCAACATTCAATTATTACCAAAACGCATCACAATTTTTCCTGGAGAATCTTGGAGAAAGACATGATCACCTACCTCAATGAAACGATCCTACCTCTAGTTATCTGCATAACTTTTTTGTCAGCTATCAGCTATTCTCATGTGCTTCTGAATCAACTAAACTTTATCTGCCATCTCTTCTACCAATTTTTGTCCCATCAGCTTCCTTTCACCTACTTCATCCCAAAAAGCTGGAGTTCAGCAACTCTTTACATATAATTTCTCAAATGAAGCCATCTAAATACTGGAATTAAAACTTTTATTATATGAAAATTAAAAAAAAGACGTTGGTCCCAAATTCCCTGATAATCCATCGAGTAAGAAAGTAACATATCCTCAAATTTATGAATTGTTCATTCTTATTTTCCATCTGATTGAGGATAAAAAACTGTACTAAAATTTAATTCAGTACCCAATGAATTATGATGGCCTTTGCAAAAGTTAGAAGTAAACCTGGGATCATGATCAGATACAATGGAGAGGGGAACCCCATGCAAGCTAACAATCTCTTTAACATACAATTGAGAAATTTGATCTAGATACAATATATCCCAAACAGGAAGGAAATGAGCAGATTTATTCAATCAATAAACAATAAAATAGATTTCATTATTACCTCTAGATGTATTTGTAAATCCCACAACGAAGCCCATTGATATATTTTTCCATTTCCTCTATGGCATTGGTAAAGGTTGAAGAATCCCATTTGGTAACTACTGCTCTACTTTAACCTGCTGACAATTCAAACACTTCATAGGAAAATCAGCAATATCTCTTTTCATTCCACCCCACAAGTAAAACATCCAATGATCCTTTTACATCTTTGTACTACCAGAAGGAATTGAAAATAGAGAACTATGAGCTTCACATAACAACTCATTCTTCAACTATGAATCACAAGTCACACATAATCTCTTCATAATCCTCAAAAACACCATCATTATCAATGTTAAAATCAGACAACTTACCCTTCTGAACCAACACTACCTTTTTCTGCAACTCACTGTCTTATTTCTGCCCTTGCATTATTTGGTCTGATATAGATGATTTCACTAATGCCTGAAATGAAACAGAATAATTTCCTACACCAAAAACATCTATTCCAATGTTTATCAAATTAAAAACCAAAGCATTTTGTTCTAAACGTATCATGGTTAATGAATCATTACATTTTCAACTCAAACCATCATCCACATTATTTGATTTTTTTGGATGGTAATGGATCGTGAAATCATAATCATTGATTAATTATATCCATCTCCTCTTTCTGATGATCAATAATTTCAGAGTGAATATATACTTTAGAATTTTTTGATTATTATATATATCACATTTTACCCCATACAAATGATGCCTAAAAATTTTTTAAGAAAAAAATAATAGGAGCTAATTCCAAATCATTTGTCGGGTAAATTAACTCAGGTGGTTTCAACTGACGTGAAGCATAATCATTTACCTAATAATTCTGCATTAGGAAAAAACCCAATCCTTTCAACAAAGCATCACTATAGATAAAAAAAGCACCATTTCATGATTGCAGTGCCAAAACAGGAGCATTCACCAATCTCTTTTTCAGTTCCTGAAAACAATCATCACATTCTTTTGTCCATATGAAATCAACACCTTTTTTGAGTTAACTTAATCATTGTACTAGATAATAGTGAAATTTTTTCAACAAAGCACCATTAATAACAAGTTAAACCAAGAAAACTATGAATCTCATTTATATTTGTGGATCATGACCATTCTTCGACAACTTTTGTTTTAGCTAGATCAACAGTTATGCCATTTTTTGAAACAATGTGACCAAAGAAAGAAATTTGTCATAACCAAAACTCACACTTTCTGAATTTCCCAAATAGTTTATTTTCTTTTATTGTTTGAAAGACAACCATTAAATGACCTTCATGATCCTCTTTACTTTTTGTATAAATGAAAATATCACCAATAAACACAACCACCATTTATCACCTGAATCAACTGATCCATCACTACAGTAAACAATTCAATTCTGATTCTGACCATCTCAGGATGTTGATTTGGAAGGTCATTTCCCTCTGTATGACTTTCCATAAGAAATTCCCTATTTCCTCTATGAAAAAGCATTATCAATAGTGAAATATCTTAGTCAAAGCAACATGGTAATCTATAAATGCTATAGCATTTCAATCATAACATAAATTACTTTATGGATATTAATGTAACAATACCCTAACTCCTAAAGTTATCAAAACCAACCTATGATACCAACTATAAGGACTTGTCCTCATACATTACATAATATTGAATTAGATGGATAATTCACATTGAATATCTTTTTTGGTTTATAGTTTTAGATAATTAAGACATAACTATTACATCTCAAAAGATTACAAAGTAGTCACTTCTACACAGTTTCCATTTTTTTCATAAACTAAAAACTCCCGAAAAAATGAGTCATGTCTTGTTCCATGTTTTAGACAGCATGAGTTTTCCTTGATCCCATCCTTGACCCTATTCATCATTAGGTCCCGTGAAAACATTTCAAAACTTGGGATGAGTATAAAAAGCTCAGTAATGGTTATAAAAAATAGAAAGAAAACATTTTTTCATAAATACATATAAAACATGAACACTTTTACTTACCTCATGAAATCATAAGATTTTAGGAATAACACATAGAAATCATAAATCATAAAGGTAACTTGTGGAATCTATATCATACATACATTGTAGCTATCATATCTACATAGGGAATTAGTTTGGAATACCAATCACCTTATATTCCCAAAATCTCTTAGGAGAAGCATTCACGTTTACCTCCGTCACATCACCCAATGCATTGGAGAGATATCTTGGGGTCACATGCCCTAGTCATATCATGGAACCACCCGTATACATAAATAATTCTCAAGAACCATTAAATGATCATAACACATAACATAATTATAAAGGAAAGATAAAATTTCCACATTGCAATAAAAAAATATAATTTCAAGACATTGAAATAATAAATCTATCCTCAAAATCATTTTCAATACCAAAATATGTAAAAGAGTATATGGTATTTATTTTTCCTTTTAAAAACATTACGGATAGTTAAGGAATCCAAAGAGAAAATAATACTCATGGAGGCGGAAATGTTGTTGTCACCGCTTACTTAAAAAAACTTTCCTTTTTGTTATTGAGTAAAACATTTAATATAAAAATATTCCCTTTGAATGAAATGAAAAGTAAAAGGGGATTATAACCATATAAAATAAATTTTTGTATAAAACTAAACATGCCTCAATGAATGAATATTGAGACGAAGTCCCTTACCTCGTGTCCGACTTCACTCGATCATTCTTTAATCTCCTAAATAATAAACTAAAGATAATTTCTACTTTCTTAAGAACATTTTTCAGGTTTATTATTCCTTTTATATCACTTATTACCATGTTATAAATATTCTCTAATAATTTATGTTAATAATGTTCATTTTGTCGTTATTTGGTACTTGGGTAAAAAAGGAACACCTTATATTTACATGTTGTCCATGTGGTCAATAGTCCATTATATTCAGAATGAAATTCATTCTTTAGATATAATATATATCATATATATCAATTATATATATATATATATATTTATAATATTACAAATCATTTGGAGGTAAGAAATGAAATGAACCATTCATTGAGAAGGTAAGTCGTACGTACGCATGAATGCTACATTCATTTCTATTTCTTATTTTAATGGAATTAAAACATGATGATACATAGGTATATTATAATTCCAGTATAATTTCATATATAATATCATATATAATATCATTAAATCCATCTTTTATATGTCCCACATATGTCATTAATGAGTTATATCACTTTGAGGGTGCAGTAGTCCACACTATCTCAAAGGAAATTATCATGTTTACACATATTGGAAACCATAAAAAAATTCTATAAAAAAAATATAGAAGCATAAAGAAAACATAAAAATAATAAAAAAATATATATAAATACAGTTTCATATTAATTTCCACCATGAGAGGCGGTAGGAGATAATTGAACAACCATCGTTTCGTGATGTGTTAGTTTTCCACCCACAGAAACATTATGTTCTTCACCCATTAGATAAAGGTGTGTATAAGTGTAGTTTGAATCCATCTCATAATAGCATCCTATTATATTGAGGATACTCATGTTTTTATAAGATAATGTAATAAAAAGTGTTTAGTGGTTGAGGAAGTAAAATAAAAGAAAAGAAGTTAAGAGAAATTTTTACCTTTAATTTGGGTAACTCACTTTGGTTTAAAAAAACGCCTTCTTGAAGTGCCTTCTACCTATGTTAAGGCTTCTAGGAGGAAGAGATAGATTTATTGAGCTTAATCGGGAAGATTTTGGATGAGCCTAAAGGATTTAGAGGTGTGAGGAATTGGTTAGAAGTTAGGGCTTTTTATAAGGGGGAGGAGGGGCTCTTTATGAAAGTGGGAAAATATTATTTTATTATATAATGATATTCGGTTTCAAAAGCTCAAAAATCATTAGATTCAAAGATAATATGGCTCATGGTCAAAATAATTTATTCCAATAGAAATTGGGCATGTTTTGGTTGTTATTTTAATATTTATAATATTATTTATTTAAATGATTTATTAATGAGGTAAACACTAAATCATTATTTAGTCATAAATAATTTAATTTATTTGTTTTATAAAAATTATAAAAAAATAACATGATGTAGGAAATCTATTTATATTTTTAAAGAATATTTATAGTAGAAAATATGACTTATATAACAACATATAAAAATTAATTCACTAAATGATTTCTGTTTATGTCATTTTTTCCTTTACGTTAAATTAATTATTCTAAAGTGTCATTATCTTTCATGAGTGGCTCTATAGGGTCCAAAAATCGACCCAAGGATGCCTGTGGTCGGCCATTACTAATCCAATAATTTTAGGACAAGTATTAAGGTAATTTTTAATTCTTATAATATTCTTTTTACCATGAATTGCCCTATTTACCTTAAACGGTGGTAAATAAAAGTCAAAAGTTACTATTCACCAAAAAATAATTTTTATTTTATTGAACCACGTTTTACTTATTAATAACAACCATGTATGTCGGATTTTTGAAATTCAATTCATAGAAGTGGTAAAATTTCATTTAAATGAAAAAGACTGTTTTTTTAACTAAAACTAAGTGGTTTCACTATTCTTAACAAAATTGAAGTTTTTCAGAAAAATACCAAAAATTCAGCCTAAGATATATTTTTATATTTTGAATTCATGAATGATGTCTATTTTTAAAATTTTAAAAAATAGGAGTGAAATTAATTAATTTTAAAATTAATTCCCATTATCAAAACAAATAACGTGTTTTTAAGAAACAATTACGATCAAAAGATTGATACTTGTTTATGACCAATTTCAAAGTGAAATTGATTCCAATGACAAACATTGGATTAAATGGTAAAAATTATATTTTAATTTCACTTTAAAACCAATTTAAAAGATAATATAACCATATAAATAAATTTTATTAAAAGGCACTTTTGAATTGAAATACAATATTTTTCAATATTCATTAAAAAATGAAATTTATCAGAAATGTACCAAAAAATTACCCAAAGTAAAATTTGATGTCCCCATTATAAAGAAGGATTTTATTTGGTAAATTAGAATGTATTAAAGTGACCAAAACAGTTTTTAAAGAGGGTTCTCTATTAAAAGGTGGAAAATCATCCTTTTAATGTAAGTTATGCTTAAAATTAGATTCATCCACATTTTAAGCCACTAAATTTTTAATGGATAAATGTAAATACATTTAACAATCATGTATAATAATATTGTAGTTAGTTTTGTTCATTTACACCAATATAACGGCTAATAGTTAACTACCATTTAAAATAATAATATTATATTATTAGTGTGCAATGTAAGATTTCAAAGAAACTCGTTGTTGTGTATCGGGTACACTATCGAACATAGAAACCCCTTTAAAGTAAAATTAATATTTAATTCACAAATATTAATAAATATGAAATATATCTTATTCGTTATTTACTTGGGATGTTACAATTCATGTAACTATGTATATTAATTAAAAATTAAATTCCACATATTTATAAAACTATTTAGTATAACATGGAGTTTTATTTTAAATTCAACTTGTTAAAAAATGGTTAGGGTGATATTTTTGGTATTTTTTAGAAAACTTCAATTTATGTTGAAGATTAAAATTTGTTAATTTATGATAAATGATAAATACATGATTTATGGAGTCATAGGTGGTGTTTGGATGATGTAAGTACCACTGGATTGAACTCGCAAGCACTTATATATATCATCCCTATTGTCTGTCGATTAAAAATGAATCCCATCACATCGTGGAGAAGATAATTCAAATATACTCACGAATCACATTATAATTTTCCATTGTATGAATAGGTAATAAATAAAATGATATATTATTTATTCATAATGATAAATATGAAATTTATATTATATATAGTTATTAATTACATAATTATAACCAGTCTTGATAGACATTATTGAAAATTAACTAAATCTGTTCGTGTGGTGGTAGTCTGTCAGACACATGAATGATTAATTATTTGCACATTTTCGGGAAGTAATGATATATTTTTTTTATGAATAAAATATAATAAAATCATAGTTTTTTGGGGATACATGATTTTTTATGTTATCGTTATTGAATATAATTTTACAGAAGTGTATGATGAAATAAAACAAAGACACTTTATAATAAGAATACATCTTCTTTACAAATCAATTGTTACATAACAACTTAAGACAACCAATGATTGTTTTATGCAAAAATTATGAGCTAAATATTATGTGATATGATCCTAGGAAGGTATATGGTATGATATTGGTTGAACCAAATGGTTTTTTGATTTTGAGTAATTTTGAAGAAGAGGTTCCCTTTTAAAAGAGAGGGGAGGGGAACTCATTAAATTTCACATAATATTAAATTATTATAAATTAATTTTATATTCCAAATGTAACTAAACATATATTTGTTCAAATATAAGATCCTAATGGGTATAATTGTTTTCTTAAAATAAATATTGAGTATGATTTGAATGTTTCTTAATCGTTATCTTTTGAATTTGACCCCTATTTAACGTCATTAACTCTTACCATGATAACATGTTGTTTTAATTGTTAAGGGTTAATATATATACTATAATAAGTGAAACAATCCACAAATGGATCATTAATTATATATTAATCCTTATTCCAATTGTTTGGCCATATTTTTTTATAAATTTAATATCATTTAATAAATCTTTTTAAAAAATCATTAATGTAAATTTTGACACTATTGTTTACATGTAATTTTTAAAACATCACTAACATGTTAGATTCATATATATAATATGTGGATGTATTTAGTTATTTCAAATTATATTTTTTATAACTTCTGATATGATTTATTAGATTTTTATATTAATTAAATAATTAAAACATTATCACTGTGTAATTATTCAATGAAATTGTTTCTTTCATAAAAATAAAACACAAATTTTCATTATTATGATAAAAATATTATGTTTAAAATGCCAATTTTTAGTTGAATATATAATCTAGACAAACATAAATTAAACTTTTCATTTTTATTAAAACAAAAGAATGGTATATCTGACTTTTCATTAACACAATCTATTATAAATGGATTAAAGACATCCATGTGGCACAAAGTGTTCAAAAAATCAGCCCATGGATTCTTGCGGTTGACAATAATTGATCCAATAAAATTAGTATTATAACATCCCAGAATAATATCAATGAAATTTAACTTCGTATTTTTATATCACATAGTATAGATCATCCAAATTTACTTATATAGTAAAAAACAAACATAAAAATATATAAATGAATGAAATAAGAGGTATTTCTACAAGTTATGGAATATATACTGTTGAAATAAAAACATGCCATGAGGAATATTAATGTGACCCTAATGAATAGTAAACCATAAAATATAATAGTAACATCACCAATTAATGTATAAATAAAATTATGGGACCATATTAATAATGTTATAATGTAATTATATCATAATACATGTAAATGAATATTTAAAAAATTGATAAATTAAGTGTTGGTATTTTTGTAAGTCATAAATATTTAATTTAAAAGTTATTTTAAATAAAATTATATAATATGAAATATTTTAATATAAAATGTATTCATAAATTAACATTTTTTTTCTTATGATTTTACGGTAATTTTATGAGAACGTAGTTATTTTCAAAAAGTGATTTAAAATCAATTACAGGTTTAAAATTTGTATTTTCATATAACTATGGATATTAATTAAAAATTATAATTCCTATATTTATAATACTATTTGTAATATAATGGATTTCAATTTTGAATTATACATGTCGAAAAATTATTCGGGTGAATTTTTTGGAATTTTTCAAAAAACATCAATTTATGTTGAATAGTAAAATATGTTAATTTACCATAAAAAATAAATACATGAAATATAGAGTTACAGTTGGTGATTTGATGAATAATCTAAAATATTGGTTGTCTTATGAAAAATAATTTAATAAGGAATAAAATAATGAGAAATTACTCTTCTTGACCACTATAAAAACTACCACACGCCCCCTCCTTTCCTCAAACCAACCACGCTTTGATCTATGTCAAATAAAATTCCAATAATATCCCCAAGAATATCCTCAACATATAAAATATTGTAGTCTCATAATAAGACCCAAATAAATCCCCTAATATATATTTTTAATGTGGATTATTCAAGAGGTGTAATCCTCTTCCTTTTCCTTTTATTTTATTTTCATGTTATCTCATTTATTATTCTATCATAACCTCCTCAATCCAAATGATATTGAAAACTACCTTATAATTTATATAATATAATTATATAATTATAATTGAAGACCCTTTATCAATATTTATTCCCTCTATATTTTATTTTAAAAACAGAATCATCGTCTGGGAGATGCTGATTTTCAACCATTGTGGACGACAAACAGTCACTCATTAATTTATTCTTCAAGGATGGTAATGATTAAATTATTCAGGGTAAAACCAAACAATAAAATATTTTTTTAAAACTTTTATTATGTTATGGAATTAAAATATTTACATAATATTTAGGAATAAAAAAAATATGTTAGTTATGATCACAATCCACCATAATAATGTAAATGGTTATCACTAAATGTATTATCTAATGGTACAATCTCATACCACATTACAAAATGATATATATAACAATATAAAATAATGTATTTTCATTAATATCATTTAATTTTAGTCGTAGATAATTATTCCCATTCCACATAAAATATCATGCTCATGTATGTGTATCCAGTTCATGAAAACCAAGAAAATGACCGCATAGAGCAATAAAATTAAATCTTATGACTCGTTAAAAAGTGTGAAAATGATTTTAATAAAATTATACTAAATCAAATACAAGGAGTGATATTTCTGAATAAATAATTTTTTTTAAAATTTATTATCTTGGATGTTAAGGTCATGTCTATAACCCATTCAGGTATAAGGTAATGGTTTCCTTCATGAACCTATATTTTCATTTGGGATATGATTACATCCTCTAAAAACCAATGTAATTCTCCATTAATTTTATATTATTCTTAAAATTTCAATTTATACATTCTTCAATAATGTTTCCAGATATGTTCATCTTTCCTTTATAATATATACATGTTATATCATGGTTCCATTTATAATTCTTTTTTATACGCCAGCCCTATAAAAGGGAATGTCTCACTATCTTACTAATTTTTAATTAAAATCCATAATCTGTTTTATGACACTGTTATTTTTATAAAATTAGAACATATGACATGAAAACTTATATTTGTTCATTACTAGTTTTATTTAACAATTATGAAAATTAAAAATGATTTTTTCCTGAAGGACTCTTTCTCGAAATGTAAATTGGGATATTTCTCTAAGGAATTCATCGATGATTTAATTTGAGTATTTTTATCTTCTTCAACAACACTTTTTAATTTTATTCATTATTAATATTAATATATTATTATTTTCTTTTACTATATGTTATTAAATGGTTTAAGACTTGTTTGACTATGGATGTGCTATCCTGATAACATTCACCACTAAACATTGATGGGAAAGTGATTATGCTTATAGATTAGGGAATGTTGTTTACATTTCACATGTTCATATTGTTTATTTTTATCCCAATTTATATGATGAATGTATTTAACGTATAAAGATACATGTGGGTCCCCATAAATCCCCTCGATTCATTTGTAGGTATAATGAGACAAAACCGAATTGATTTTTTGGTTGAGGCCATACACTAGTATTTTCCGATGTCTTGGCTATGGCCATCAAAAAATATTTCAGATGTACTCTATTATGAATTACCTCATGATGATAATTTTAATATAAACCATTTTATTATTCAACTACTATAATATACATGGTTATGTTTCATTCTCTTATGATCATTTTTATGCCTTTATCTAATCAAATTTTAATCCTGTAATGTTATGCTCACATTTATTTTTAAATGCACGTGTTTCTATTCATTTACCAATTATAATGTTTCTGTTAATGTTAAATTACATTTTATTAACTACCCTTATTGATCAAATGAGATATTTGATTTATTATGATTTATTTTTCCCTAGGATGATACTATGAATATTATTATTAATGACTTGAAGGGATAATCCAAGATTTATGAATTTTTCCTTTAGAGCTACAATTTTGTTCTTTCATTCAAGTTGTAATTTAAATATTAAGTTTTCATCTGTTTTTTCAATTATACTGATCTATTTGGACCTTCAAGAAGTAATTTCATGGAATAATATTATTATACTAAAGTAATTCACTGGTTCTATGCAGCTAGGGGTGAGGTCTATTCAATTGTATCAAATATGTTTAGTAGAAACAGTGAAAACTGGATTTTAAAAATGTATATTTGGTATCAAAACTCAAAGATATAATTTGAGGATAATTATAAAATATCATTAGACTATTTTTGTAAAGGGATATATTATTTGTATCATTCTATAAAATGCATCAATATCTAGATAATACAAGTGGGCATGGTTCTAGCATAGATGTACCTAAATGTAACAACTCTGACAAAGTCTTCCGGGTCTAACCCTAGGTATCCCAATACATGACAAAAGGCCTTAATATACATAAAATTTGTGACTCTCATTGTATATTATAAGAAAAATTCACATTTTCTTTTCAAACCATTATGAAGGATGTAATTGTAAATATTTTCCCAGAGAAACTATTCTTTTGACTTTTTTATTAGACATGACATAAATTACAATTTATTTTATGTGTATTTCGAGTTAAAGATTATATATTATGATTCAAAGCCTAATTTATTATATGCATTTATTTATAAATGTGACATAGTGGAAGGAATGTAAACCGAATGAACACCCATATCCTATGTAGGTATTTCCCACTTATGCTAGATAATGATGTTGGTTTTGGAGCTGTGACTGGTGTTGAGTATCATATAACTATACAAGGAATACAGAATCATGTTATGAATAATAATATTAACTATGTGAAAAATCATGATCTTTAATATTGAGGAGAAATGTAATAATTCATTATGTGACATCAGCTCGCATCATTTAATGGGGCTAAAAACCCATTCATGGAAGAGCATTGGATATGTTCCATAGAAAATATATTTATCCATTTTGGAAGTAAATAATTGGATATGGTTGACATGGAATTTTATCCTCTATCTGGAGATACTTATCAATGGTTTTCATTAATTAAAAATAAAAAGTAAGAGGAAGATTTCTATAGAATAGAATGGAGGTATTTTATGGATATTTTCCTAGAAACATATTTCATTGTGGAACAATGAGAATATATGGAAATGGAATACAATAATTTGAGGTAGAAGGTTGATGAGAATGATAAAACATATAAAGATAACATTAAAAGGCTTTGAAGGCATGTCATAGTCTATAAAAATTATACATGGAGAAGATAGATCGATTCTATGATGGTTTAAAACCATTTATCTAAAGGTCAATGGTTACCCAAAAATTCTAATCATGTGAATATATAATCTCATGTGAAATAAATGAATAGAAATAAATACCTATGACTTATGAATTTAATGTAAGTCATGAGAAGGAGAGGGTGGAGGTGGAAATAATGGATAATGGGAAGAGTAAAAATTCTAGTTTTCCCACATGTGATACCTGTAGAAGGAAGCACTGTAGAGACCATTTAAATTGAAACATATCCTATTACAAGCATGGAGAAAAATACCACCAATCCCATGGCTGCAAGGGAAATATATAATCTACAAATTTTATATTCTAAAATTGTAGGGATATTGGACACTATGAAAATGATTGCTTGATGAGTTAAGGAGACAATCATCATAAAAGGCCATGAGAGAAATGACAAGCTTATGAGATTACTACAACTAAGGGTGAAGTTGTGAATGATGTGGTTGTAGGTATATTATTCATCTCCTAAAATTTAGTTGAATCATTATTTGATTTTGGGTCATCTCATTCCTTTATATCTTCCACATTTTCAATAAAAATTACATATTTCCATATCACTATAACATGAGATTTATCATTCCAAACACCTAAAGAGAGTATCGTTGCAAAAATGATATGTTAGGTAGTGCCCATTAGGGAATATAAAGATGAATTATCAACTGATTTAATCATCATACCTCTGGTGTACTTTTTCATATTCCCTAGTATGGATTGGATATGAAAAAATGAACATTAAATATATTTAAAGAAGAAGGAAATTGTGAGTTGTGAGGAAGGTGTAGAATCCCTTATCATTAACAAAGAAAAACCAGCATCTAATTTATTGTCTATATCCACCCCTAATATCTCTACTGAATTAAATTCATACGGAGGAAGAGAACATAATATCTATGGGTGAGGAAGGGAATCATAAAATTGATGATATACCTATTTTGAAAGAATACATTCATGTATTTTCGTAGGATTTACCAGGACATTCTACAATGTGGGAAATTGAGTTTTCAATCAATTCAATTCCTAGTGTATGTACTATATCAAATAATTCTTATAGATTGGAAATTGTTGAATTTTTAGATTTTATGAAACAACATGATGAATTGAGATATAAGTATTTATCCTCCCTAGTGTTTATCCATGGGTAGTCCATGTTCACTATTTCTATAAGAAATATGGATCTAGAGGATATGCATTGAATATAGAGAAATTAATGCTATCAAAATATAGAAACTGTTTCTCATGCATCATATTAATGATTTATTTGATCAACGTCATGGAGACCAATATTTTATTGTAGATTTACCTTTAATCTATATTTCATCACTTGAGTGATAGGAATGAATATATTCTAATGAAAGTATTTTTAACTTGATATTAGCATTATGAGTATACATTAATGAATTTTGGACTCACTAATGATCCATCTATTTTCATGGATCTAATGAATAGTTTTTTCATGGAATATATTGATGAAATTTTTGTGGTATTTATTGATTTATCTTGGTATAATCTGAAAGCTACAATGATACTAAAAATTACATACACATTATTTTGAATAATTTTATAATAAATTAGGTATATGTGATGTATAGTAAGTTTCAATTCTTAATTTAAAAAATTTATTTTCTTGGAAATATTTTCTATAAAGATGAATTATAGTGGATACTGCAAAGACCAAGGTGGTTCAAAATGACCCACTCCAATGAACAAAATTGAGGTATGTAGTTTTATTTGTTTATAAGGTTATTAATAGTGTTTCATTCAGAAACTCACCTTATTAGCTTACCCTTTAACCAAGATTACTAGTAAATGGGTTATGTTTGTATGGACTAAATATTGTGTAGAATATTTTTAAGAATTGAAAAAGATATTGGTGAATTATTTTATACTGACTCCAACATCCAAAAATTGTGGATTTGTTACTTATAGTGATGAATCCATTAAAGGAATTGGATGTTTCCTTTTGAATAATGATAGTGTTAATACCTATGAAACAAAGTATCTAAACAGTCATGAACAAAAATATCCAACTCATGATCTTGAGTTAGACCCCTATAATATTTTATTTGAAGATATAGATACACTATCTCTATAGTGAAATATGTGAGATATATACATATCAAAATAGATTGAAATATATATTATCGTAGAATGAACTCAACATTAGGCAAGGGTTATGGATGAAGAAACTAATGGTTTATGATTTTCCCATACACTACATCCCATGGGACAAAAATAAGGTTGGATATGCAGTGAGTTGGAAAGATCAGGAGTTCTAATCCAAATTAGGATTGAAATGGATATCGTGTTTAGGGATCTAATTACGATGGATATGTGTATTATCAAAGAAGGAGAAACAAAATTACTATTTAAATTGGTTTCCCATCTATAATTATTATATGGATTAAATGTTCTCATCCTGATAACGAGATTATTAAAAACAAAATTAAAGTTTTGAATTTATGGGAAGTGGGGATACATTGTCTTTAAAGATGGAATTCTAAATTTCTAGAGGATGATATGTGTTCCCTATCCATCTAAGATAAAAAGAGTAATGTGATGATACACAAAGCTCGAGTTTCTCTATACAACCTTGTAGCACTAATATGTATTGATATTTGAAGGATCATTTTTGGTGGGATAATATCAAGCATGAAATTGGTGATTATATATCATGATATGTAGCCTCTTAATAGGTGAATTAAGAATGACAACATCCTAGGGATGTCATGAAACCTCTTCATATTCTTACATGGAAATGGGATGAAATTGCTATGGATTATTTTTATGGAATAAAAAAACTCCAAGGAAGAATGAAACAATATGGTTAATTTTTGACTCACTTACCAAATATGCACATTTCCTCTCTATAAGTTAGGATTTTCCACTAAATTTCCTTGAAATAATATATATTTATGTATTGGTAAGACTTAATGGAGAAACTATTCATATTGTGTTCGACCATGATAAATGATTAACATGGAAATTATTAAAAATATATTAGAATTATTTGGATAATGAGCTTCATTTAAGCATTGATTATCACCTTAAAACTGATGGGAAATATCAACAAACCATTGAAACATTTGAATACATCTTGATATCATGCTCCCTTTACTTTCATGGTATATGTGAACATTATTTTTCATTGAATTATTTTTCCTACAATAATAGTTTTCAGTCATATATTCAAATGCCACCATATAAAGTATTGTGTGTAAAAATATATCATATACCAACATTTTGGGATGCTGTTGATGAAATGATGCTTGTAGGACCATGGATGTTTTAAGAGAAAACAATGATGGTAATGAATATTCAAACTCATATCAAAATAACTCAATGAAAAAAGATCTATGTAGATAATCAAAATATATATTTGGAATTTCCTATCGTAGATCATGTTTTCTTCAAAGTGTCTATGTGGAAGGGTGTTATAAAATTTTGGATGAAATGGAAACTATGCCCTAGGAACATTGGTCATTTTAAAATAAAAGAGATAATTAGAGTTGCGGCTTATAATTTGGAAATTATGTTTTGACTTTCTATGGTACACTTTTTTTCCACACGTCCATTTTAAGGAAGTTCATGAGAGACCAAACACATGTACTCAATTATTAAGGAATACAATTCGAACATGACTAATTTTAAAATGAAGAGCCCATTCCGATTCTGGAAACTAAATAACAGGTGTTAAGGATCTGAAAAACTCACCTTGTAATAATTATACTAAAAATTCATATAATGGAAGAAGCGAGGTGGGAGGGTGAGACGCTTAGGATACAAAAATACCCAAATCTTTTTATGGTCTGAAAATCTAGAAATTTCGATGAAAAAATTATTTTTTGATGGGAGAATGTTACGAATGATAACACTATCAATGAAAATTCACTTCATATGTTTATTTCATACAGTATAGATCATACAAACACACTTAAATAACACCAAACAAATATCATAAATGAGGAATGAATGAAATAATATGTATTTATAGAAGTCATGGAACCTATACAGATCAAACAATAACATGACTTTAAGAATTTTAATGTAACCCTAATGAATTATAAAACATAAATTATAATAGAGTAATCTATAATGAAATTATAAATAATATTTAGGGATCATTTAAATAAAAGTAACATGTTATTATATCATAGTATAAGTAATGAAACATTTTAACAATTATTAAATTATGTGTTGGTATTTTTAAGTCTAAAATATTTAACAATAATTTATGATTAATAAAATGATATAAATTAAAATATATTCATATAAAATATATTAATTAATTAAATTTTATTTCTTATTATTTAAGGATATTTCTATTAGACCTTAATTGATATTTGAATGTTTTATAAAATCAGTTATTGATTTAAAATTTCTATTTCCAATTAAATGTATATTTTAGTAAATAATTAAAATTTTCATCTTTATAAAACATTTTTCAAAAAATTGATTTAATTTTTGAATTATTCCTATCAAAAAATGGTTTAGTTTATTTTTTTGTAATTTTTCAAAAATACTTGAATATTTAATGAATAGTAAAATAGAATAATTTTCAATAAATGATAAATATAAGATTTATTGTGTCATAGGTGATGTTCTAATGATATAAGAACATTTTTTTAGAACACAAATGAACTTATTATTGTATATATTCACAATAATCTACAATATTGGTTTTCTTGACCAAAATTATAAAATAATGATTATATTAATGAAAATTACTTCTCTCCTCCACTATAAAAACCACCCATCACCCGATCTTCTCCACACACCTTCCAATATTTCAACATTATTAAATTTTGTCCCAATATTATCCACAATGAACTACCACACTTTCATATTCTCTTTTTCTTATCAAAAGACCATAATAAATATCCTTAATGAGATTCTCAAGGATGAGTATTGAACAGGTAAAATCCACATTCTTTTCTTTTTATTTTCTTTTCATATTCACTATTTTACAAAAATATTTTAAAATTATCTGTCAAACTGATAATTATAAATATCTATTCATTTATATATCGGAATTATATCATGCTAAAGAATGAACCATCATCAGTCTTCTTATAATACTTCTTTTATATTAAAAATTAAATCATCATTCATAAGGTACATATTTATAAACTTCATGGATGACGAACACTTTTTCTTCAATTTATTCTTCAAGTATGGTCATGATTTAATTTTTAATGGTTATATAGGACTATGATATATTTATTAAATCCCTTATTATATTCTGTATATAACATTTTTTCATAATATTAAACAATAAAACAAAATAAGTTCCTTATGGTCAATAACGGCCATAATAATGTAAACAATTATCACTAAATGTCTTACCTAATTATTCATCCTCCTACCATATAAACAATGTAATATATAACCATTTTCACTTATGAATGTTCATCAATATCATATAATTTCAATAAAGAATTATTATACTCATTTTTTTGAACATTATACTTCTATAAAAGTATACTGATCATGGAAACCATGGAAAATAATGCTCTAGAGCAACATAATTCTTTCTTATAACTCATAAAAAATGTATAAATGAAGTAAATAATATTATAAAAAATTAAATACATTTATATAAGTTTAAAAAATAATTAATAAATTAATTTTGTATTATTATCTATGTTGTTATGGTCATGTTCATAATAAATTCAGACATAAGGTAAGGATTTCTTTCCTGAACCTCCATTTCCATTTTAGGTATGCTTCCATCCTCAATAAACCAAATTTATTATTCATTATTTTAAGATTAATCATCAAAATTCTATGTACACATTTCAAAATCATGTTTCGAGATATGTTCATATTTATTTTATAATATATACAAGTTTTTTCAAGGTTTTTTTTGCAATTCGTTCTGATACGGAACTCCGAATAAAGAGAACATCTCGATTTATCACTGGTATTAAAGTACCATCCATAATAAATTTTAAGACATCGTAATTTTTATTAAATTAAATTTTTTTTAATTAAAAACTATATTTTTTCATTAGTGGTTTTATAAAAAAAATTATGCTGAATAAAAATTATTTTACCAATAATAAAACTACTTTGAAAAGTAAATAGCGTATTTCTCTCAAGAATTCGTCAATGATTTTATTAGAGTATTTTTTTTCTATTTCAACACCTCTATTTAATTTTATTATTTTTTGAGATTTATATATTATTATTGTCATCAACCATATGTTATTAAATGTTTTATGATCTGTTTGACTGTGGATGTGCAATCTTGATACCACCCATTAGGCTACTTATACTGATATGTTATTTGGATTATTGATTGTGGAATGTTTTAATCATTATACATGTTCATGTTGTATTTGTTTATCCCCATTTATATGAGGTTTTAATTGTCCTTAGAAAGTTATAGGTGGGACCTTATATAACCCCTCAAGGAATCGTTAAGTCTCATGTGAAAAACCATAATTGTGTTTTGGTTAAGGTCTTAACCTAATATTATCAACTGTGTTGGTCGAGGCATTTGATTTTTTTTTCAGATGTCTGATATTATTCTTTCCCTAGTTTTGACAATTTTAATCCACAAATCATTTGATTATTAGACTCATAGAATATACATGGTTATGTTTCATGCTCTTATGGTTATTTTTATGGATTTATGTAATCTTCTATTAATCATAATTTATTACGCTCTTATTTATTTTTAAATGAATGTGTTTTTAGTTATTCACCATGATAATGATTATATTTATGATACCTTTATTTTCATTACCTTCCCTTCTCGAGAATCTGAGCTTACTAATTTCTTATGTTTTATTTTTCATAGTATTTGAAGATGAATATTATTATGAATGTCTTACAGAGATAATATAATATTTAATTTGTGTTTCTAATGGAGTTTTAATGTTGTTCTTACATTGAAGATGTAACGTAAATCTTATTTTTTTATCAGGTTTTCAAATTCTACTAAACTATTTGATCCTTTGGGATATGAATCCTTATAATTATAAAAAATTAATAAAGTATGTAACTAGCTCCTAAAAAGTGTGGGAGGGTGTTTATATGTACACATGTAAGGTTAATTTTCTTCATATTAATAAAATTATTATTTTAACCCCAATTTCCAAATTTACCCTAATCCATTGAAATAAAAATTATCAAAAGTTAATTTTCATATTTTCCAAAAAAAATTATATATTTAATAAATTAGAACTATATGATAAAATATGGTAAATAAAATTTTGAAAATTCAACTCAGAGATATTTTAGCAATTAATTTAAATACAACCATGTCTATGGAATGAAAAAATAGGTTTTAAAAATGAATACTTTCAGAAGATAGAACATTTTTTATTCCAAAATTCAATGTGAAATTTATTCCAATGACATAAAATAGGTAAAAAATATTAAATTGATCTACTTATACTATAAAAACCAAAAAAATAATGTAACCATATAAATTACTTATATAGAAATGATATTTTCAATTAAAATTATGTATTTTTCACATTTTATCACAAGATGAAACATATAAGAAGAATACTCAAAATTTAACCCATTTAAATTTGAATATACATAATTAAAATTAGTTGATTATTTTTTAAAATCAAATCGATGAATGTGCTAGAAACTATATTTAAAACAAGTGTTCCATCAAAATGAGGCAACATAATATTTTTACAGAAAGCACATTTTATGTGTAATTTTGATTTGATCATTTATAATGACTAGAAAACAAATAAGTTTAATTTTCAACATTATATTTAATTTATATTTTATCAATTGAATCCAAAAATTCTTTTTTTTTATAATTTGATAAACATAATTTTCCTCAATTAAATAGTTTTTCAAAAAAAATCATTCCTTTTATTTAAATTTTTTTTTATTTTCCATAATAAATAATTTTCATTAAATGAATTAATTGTATAAAAAAGTATAAACTATATTTTTTATAAATTTTCAATCATATTAATAAACTCCATTCAAACATGTAGGTAACAATGGTTATATTTAAAAAATATTATTATGCTTTTTCCTTTTTCTTAAAAAGGCATATCATGTATTACTATCGAACATTGTGTTTTTTAACATGGGGTTTTATATAACCCCCCCCAGTAAATTTAATCCTATAAATTTTAATTCAATATTGGTAACATGGGTAAAACTATATAAAATAACATAATTTAAATCCCATATCCAAAAAAGGATAAATAAAACAACCACATGAGAAGAAAAAATTGATGTACAAAGGTCACATGAGATAAAACATACTAGGGTTTTATGTAGGAATACATGGAAATGGGATATAAATAAAACTATCAATTTATAATGCTGAAACATATATAACATGGTCATTATAATTTGAACTTCCAACAATCCATAAATATAAGAAGAGTTTAATTTTTTTTTTTTGATTTCATAGTATAAAAGAAAACAAATTTCATTTTTATTTTATGATCATTTTCATATATTTGGGGAACTATATTACAACGTTGAGTATGAACAAAAGATATTTTATTAATATGGTAAGTAGAGTTTCCTCATTCATTCAATTTCCATCACAATCTCATCTTTTACTCTATATAATTAGTATTCTAGATGAATTTTTTTATGCCTGAAACACAATAATAAAATTCAATAGAATAACATAATCCACAAATGATAAAAAAAATATATTTATGATTTCATGAAATAATCGGGTGAAAATTGAAATAAGATTAGATATTTCATTAAACATTATAATACATTATGTGATGAAAAATTAAATCAATCAACAAAATTCAACAATAGTACACAATGATCAACAAAGACCATTTTATAAATAAATATCCTTAAAATTCCTCAAAATATTGAAAAATATTATTGATTCCCTAAATTTAGAATGAGTTGATCCCATGGTCTTCCAAAATAGATTTTTTTATTTATCTACAAATAAAATCAATTACTTATGTTTTCTTATAAGTAAAAGTGATTTCCACAATATTCATCAGGATACCCTATCATTTTCCGTAAACAACGATAATATCCATATACCCATAATCAAATCATAGATTCTCTAAATTATAATTCAAAATTTATTCCTAATATAAAATTCCAATGAATTTGATTTAGATCAATCATAATTTGTTGCTACAATATAAATGTATTCCAAAACACCATTAATGACTTAATAAAAAAATTATTTTCCATTCCCAATGTTATATTTTCAATAAAACATATGTTACCAATCTAAAAAATCCATTCTCCGTAAAAAAATTTAAATAATGAATAACAACTTCATACTTACCTGGATATCACATAGGTCAGTGGTAGGCATTGCACCATTGTCACTATTTATTTGTGGGTTCAATTTCCATGTCCATTATAAATGTGATTGGTTCTCATGGGATCTATGGGTTTTACTTTTCTAAAACAATACAATTATTATTGATTTTATAGAAAAATATTTTCATCATTAAAGAGATATTTTTGACATCAAAAGTGATCTCTTAACTTTTTTTTTCATCACTAAATATAATAACCCATCATTAACCAAAAAAATTAGATGCCCACAAATATAAAATTTCATTGTATAAGCACTCAAACTTTTTTCTATGAAACTGAACTTATGATAAATCTGAAAATTATAAAACCATGATGATATCCATTACTCATAAGTAAACTTCCTAATATCTAATGTTGTCTAAACCATCATTTCATGCCATCATTAATGTCCCAGCCTAAAAAATTACATATTATAGTGTCATTTAACTATAATTAACTTTAGATGATCATTTTAGTTTTTAGATTTAGTGTATTACAACATAATCTTACAATATGAACCCATTAACTAAAAGTGTACTCTTATAATCAATGTCCATTTTTTCAACAATAAAAAACTCATTAAAGTAAAACATGAATTATCTTTATGAAAAATATTCCTAACAACCCCCTTGATATCATCCTTTTATATATTACCCCATAAACCATGTCAGTGAAATTTTAGAAGAACAAATATGAAAAACAGATCAGTATTTTATATAGAAAGAAAAGAAAATATTAGTTTAATTAAAACAATAAAAAACATATAATATTTACCTTTAACTTCAATTTTCAATGACAATTTGAAATAATAAATACTCATAAAAAACTATCATTTTTTTCAATGAAAATCATTAAAACACATATCAAGAAATTAAAAATCCATTAGGTGGCTTAGAGATTCATATAAAACAATACCATTAGAAAACATTCAATACCCTTTGAATTGTATTATCCATTGGACTGACTTCCAATTATACTATTATGGGTTTACCCAATGCTATCTCAGACACCCCATATTAATCAATAATAAGCTTAATCTAAACTTTTGGGGAAACCCCATGTTATCCAATAGTGGGATTCCTTGATGATATTTCTACAACCCCAAGACTAAATGTAATGGTATTACCTAGCTCTATCTAGGATGACCCATGTATATTCCATATTGGGCTTTCCTGTTTCAAATTATATCAATGTACCGTATCATTAATAAAAAAACATTCATTATAATACACTTTGAAATAATTCATTTAATCCCATATGAAAAACATTTTTGTATAAAAATATACATTTGCTTTAAAAAATGTTCAAAAAAATCACAAAAAATGGTTGATGTGTTTTCCTTTAAGAAAATATGTATTAGTTACATGTAATTTAGAAATTAAAAAATAGTAATTGAGGTGGAAAATACGTTCACATTGTGTATGTTTAGAATAGAAGATTTATTTTTTCCATTTGTAAAAATGATCAATTAAAAAAATGAAAAAGTATTTCTATGTAAAACCACTGAATGAAAGTAATAAGAGACATTAAATTCCCAATATAATACATTTATATATCAAAACTATTTACATAAAGAATAATAATTTGAAATTAAATCATTAATCATTCAATTTTTCTTAAGCCACAAAGATCATTTAAATCACAATCCCTATTAAAGGATAACATTTAAGAAAAAATTAAACAACCCTATAATAAGTAAATTAATGGTATGATAAGTCTAATGGGGGTTCAATATGGAACTCATTATAAAATTTGGGTGTATAACATAAAACTACACCTTAGTGAATATGGATTGAAAGGAAGTCCCTTAACAAGAGTCCAACACATAACATTCAATATTTATCTTCTATAATAATAATAAATTATCAAATAAAAATTTTCTAGATAAAATTTTTATTGCTTATTATTCATTATATATAAATTTTTTTAGGAAGATTAATTATTTATTTAATTTCCTATCAGATGTTTTCATTATATTAATTACATGATTCAAAAATGTATTTTGTTTGATGTAAACCATCAAAAGTGTTCATTATTTCATCATATATAGATTAATATTCATGATATAATAATTGATTTTATTATTCTATTATATTTTTAAATCTAAAAATTATATATCAATATAAAAAATGAACTATTTTACAATCATAGAGATAGTAATTCGTATGAACAATGAGTAACATTTAATTTTTTAAAGGATCATTATTGAAAGAAGGTATGTATCATTTTACACTTAAAAATGATAATAATTTAATTAGTATAACATTAATAATTTAAATATTCACACACACACATATATATATCATCCATGTGATGTGCTGAATAAGAATGAATCAAATTGCTTCGGGGAGGTGATAGTCCACATGTACACACGAATGACATTATCTTTTTTTGGGAATGGAATGTTAAGAACAGAAAATGATATATTTCATTAATAATTATAAAATTCAAATTAATATATAAACATTATTCCATCATTATAATTAGTCTTTATAGATGGTTTTTAGAAAATGAATTATATCGATTCATGAGCTTGTAGATTTCCGTACACAATAAAGATTAATTCCATTCCCATTTGATGGATATGGAGACGGATACAGGTCATTCCATAAAAATAATAACATCTTAGTATATTGGTGATACTATGGTTATTATTTTTGGAATACATGAATAATATTTAATGGAATTGGAAGATGAAATAAAATAGAGAAACTTAATTATAATGATACCTCTACATTAGAAATCATTAGTAACTTAAAACTGTAAGACCACTAAGGATGGTTTTATGCCTAATGTAATAGCTCAAAATCATTTTTCTATATTATTTGAATGTATTTTTTCTGATATTGGTCGAAAAAATTGGTTTTTATGTGCGAGGATAATAGAAAAATAGGTTCCCATTTATATGATATGGGAAGGGAAGTCATGGAATTTCCCAAAATATTAAATTAATATAAATAAATTTTATTTTCTAAATGAATCCAAACTGATTTATTTCCAATATAGGATGATTATGGATATAAATAACTTAATAAAATTAAATTTACATATGTTGGAAAATTTATTAATCTGTATCATTTGGCTATAACAATTATTTGCCATCTTTAACTCTTATAATGATAACATACGTATTTACTATTGATGGTCTTATATAGTCACTATAAATTTTTTAAATTAACATACATTTATCATTGATGTATTTTTATACAATACAAAAACAATTTTTCCTTTTGATATATTTTTTTATAAATTTTATATCATTTAATAAAATAGTATATATATAAAAATATATTTAATGTCTATTTTGACACATTTCATTACATTTCATTTTAAATATCTCAAAACATCGAGATATAAATGAAAATATTTTTCCATAAAATCAATAAAATTTCATATTCATTTATTAAATTAATGCTTTGGGGTAATTATTTCAGTGAATGTTTATTTAGATATTTATAGTAACAAATATTTCATATTTCCATTGTTAAACCAATTACCACACCATCATTGTGAAATAAATTATGAAAACTATTTATTTAATAAATATTAAACAAAAAATCCATGATTAAGATAATCATTTGGTATTTTCAAATACTATATAGAGTTGAATATATCTTATAAATAACCCTATATTTAAAATAATATATATTTATTAAAACATGAGTATGAAATCATTTAATTTTTATTAATATAATATATTATAAAGGGCATAAATTAATCCATGCCAATCCAATAGGTGTTCAATTAATTTAATGGATGATTTTTTTTCCAATGATAACCCGTAAAATAAAATAAAAAGAAGTGTTATTGTAATTTTATATTATTTATATTATAAGGACATGGCCTTAAAACATTACATAATTATGATTTAGATAAATAATTCACATTAAGGAACTTTTCAGGTTTAGAGTTTTAGAGAATTAGTTCATAACTATTACATTACTTTTAAAAAATACAAAGTAGAAACTTCTACTTAGTTTCCATTTTTTCCCCAAAAAAACTTGAGAAAAAAAGAGACATGTCTAGTTCCTTGTTTATGATAGCATGTCACTTCCTTGATCCCATCCTTGACCCTATTCTTTTATAAGTCCAGTGAAAAGCATTTCAAAACATGGGATGAGCATAAAAATCTCAGTAAGAGATACACAAAGAAGGAAAACTGTTAGTTTTTCAAAATAACAAGTAAACCATGAATACTTCATCATAAATAATAATATTCACAATTATGTAGTAGTAGATACTCTTCGCTGAATAAAATATAATTACATAGCGTTTTGTCCATAAAACACATATATAGAACACATAAGATATAAAGGTAAAATCGGACATAAACATACATAAATGGAATAACCATATGGTTGACTTCCACACATATCACTAAATGGAATAGCCATACGACTGACTTCCATACCCAATGCATTGGAGGTTATAACGTACCCACCCATCCTAGTTTTCATGGAACCACCTGTCATTTTGTTTATCACGTAACCACCCGTCAAATGTTCTAGTACCATTATAAAATCATAACACATAAAACCAATATAAAGGAATGGAAAAATTTCCACATTTTAATAAAAAAATATCATTTAAATATATTAACATAAAATAATATTTTATCAAAACCATTTTTAAAACCAAAATATATAAAAGAATATATAGCATTTATTTTCTTTCAAAAACATTACGCCTTGTTGAGGAAGCCAAAGATCAAATAATACTCACAGCGGTGGAAAAGGTCGTTGTCACCGCTTACGTTAAAATGAACATTTTTTTGTCGTTTAGTAAAATGATTAATAGAAAACGATTCATTTTGAATAAAAGTAAAATGGGTTTATACAAAGTAAAAAAGAAAGATGTGTATAAATGAAAATATGCATCAATGAATGGAGATTGAGATGAAGTCCCTTACCTCGTGTCCAACTTGATTGGATAATTCTTTAATCATGTGAATAATAAACTAAAGTAAATGTCTACTTATATAAGAACCTTTTTAATGTTTATTATTCCTTTTATATCAATATTATGATGTTATAAACATTATTTAATCATTTGAGTTTATAACATTCATATTTTCGATATTTGGTACTTGAGTCAAAAATAGACTTATTAAAATTACATTTTGTTCATGCGGTAAAAATTTCATTATATATAGAAATATACTCATGATTTGGATATCATATATATCATATATATTCATTATATATTTTTATTTATTATAGTACATAACATTTTTAGGTAAGAAATGAAATGCACCATTCATGGAGACAGTAAGCCATACGTACGCATGAATGCTACTTTCATTTCAATTTTGCATTTTAATAGAATTAAAACACAATGATACATATTTATATTATAATTATACTATAATATCTTATATAATATCATTAACTCCATCCTTTATACATCCCACATATGTCATTAATGATTCATATCACTTTGAAGGGGCGGTAGTCCGCACTTCCTCAGATGAAATTAACGTGCTTATGCATTATGGTAACCATAAAGGTATGGAATAAATGAAAAATATAGAAGTATAAATAAATAATAAGAATGATTTATATCATATATAAATATTGTGTCATATTAATTTCCACTCTGATAGGTGGTAAGAGATAATAGAACAATCATCGTTTCGTGAGGCGTTACTTTCCATCCACAGAAACAATATGTTCTTCACCCATTAGATGGAGGTGTGTGTAAGTGTAGTTCTAATACTACTCATAAACATAGACTAGTATTTTTATGATACTGTTGTTGTTATAAAATAAGGGAATAAAAATAGATTAGGGGTTGAAAAAGTTAAATAAAAGAAAATAAGTTATGAGAAACTGTAACCTTTAATTTGGGTAACTCCCTTTGGGTTGAACCAAAATGACTACTTGACGTGACTTCTGCCTAAGGTAAGTCTTCTAGGTGTTAGAGAGGGATGTTTGGAGATTAATTTTAAAGAGGATGGACGACCTAAAAGGCTTGAGAGTTTTGAGGAATTGGTGATAAATGGTCTCCTTTTATAAGGGGGAGGAGGGTCTCTTTAGGATTGTGTGAAAATATTATTTTATTATATAATGATATTCAGTTTCCAAAAGACAAAAAATCATTAGAGTATAAGATAAGATGACTCATGGTCAGAATAAAATCATCCAATAATATTTGGATTGTTTTTGTATGTTATTTTAATATTTATAATATTATTTATTTAAATGATTTATTAATGAGGTAAACACTACATCATTATTCTGTAATAAATATTTTAATTTATTCGAGGTCTAAAAATTATAAAAAAATATAATAATGTAGGAAATATTTTTATATTTCAAATGAATATTTATAGTAAAAAATATTACTTATATACCTTCATATAAAAATTAATTTACTAAACGATTTTTGTTTATGTCATTTTGGCCTTTACTTTAAATTAATTAATCTAAAGTGTCATTATCATTCATAAGTGGCTCCATGGGGTCCCAAAATAGACCCTAGGATGAACATGGTCAGAAATTACTCATCCAATGAGGTTATGATAAGTTTTAATGTAATTTTTAATTATTATAATTTTTTTTACCTTGAATTACCCTATAAATCTTTCACCGCGGTAAATAAAAGTCAAAGGTACTATTCAAGAAAAATTAATTTCATCTTATTGAACCAAATTTTACTTAATAATAATAACCATGTATGTTGTATTTTCTTAATTCAATTCACATAAGTGGTAAAATTTCATTTATAAGAAATATTCAGTTTTTTAACTATTACTAAGTGGTTTAACTATTCATCAAAAATTGATGTTTTTTAGAAAAATACCAAAAAAATAATCCAAAGATATATTTGATATTAAAAATTCAAAAAAGATGTCTATTTTACCAAATTCTAAACATAATATATGTATTAATTAATTTAATATTAATTTATGTTGTTAAAACAAATTGCGTGTTTTTAAGAAATAATAACTATTAAAAGATTGACAATTGTTTATATCCAAATTCAAAGTGAAATTAATTTCAATAACCAACATTTGATTAAATGGTAAAAATATATTCTAATTACACTTGAAAACCAATTAAGAAGACAATATATCAATATAGATAAATTTGATAAAAAAGAAGTTTTGAATAAAAATACAACATTTTTAACTATTCATTAAAAAATGAAATTTATCGGAAAAATTCCAAAAATATAAAAAATAAATAAAATTTGATGTCCCCATTATAAAGAAGGATTTTATTTTTTCAATTATATTGTATTAAAGTGACCAAAACTATTTTTCTTGAGGGTTCACCAATAAAAGGCGGTAAATCAACCATTTTATGTAAATTATGCTTAAAATTCGATTCAATCATATTTTAAGCATCTAAATTTTATTGGATAAATGTAAATACATTTAACTAACATGTATAATCATATTTTAGTTAGTTTTGTTCATTAAAACCAATACAATGGCTTGGATTTAACTTCCATTTAATATAATAGTATTGTATTATTAGTGTGCAATGTAAGATTTCAAAGAAAACCGTTGATGCGTATCAGGTATGCTATCGAACATAGAAACCCTTTTAAATTAAAATAAATATTTAATTAAAAAATATTAATAAATATAAAAATCTCTTATTCTTCATTTAACTGGGATGTTACATCCTTCCCCCTTTTGGAAATTGCATCCTCAAAATTTTTATTCACATATCAAAATAAGTGGGGGTATTTATCCCTCATAGAATTTTCAGATTCCCATGTTGCCTCTTCCACCATAAGGTTTTTTCACAAAACCTTTACCCGATGATTTACCTTATTCCACAACAATTTCTCTCTTATGTCAAGAATCTGGATTGGTAGTTCTTCATAAGAGAGATTCTCATCCAACTAAACTACATCTGGGCTCCAAACATGTGATGGATTTGGTATATACTTTCTCAAAATCAAAACATGAACAAGATTGTGTACCTGGGATAAACATGGAGGTAAAGCCACTTTGTATGTAACTAATCCAAATTTATCCAGAAATTCATAAATTCCAATGAAACTTGGACTCAAGTTTCCCTTCATACCAATGCACATTACACTTTTCCATCGGGAAACTTTGAAAAAAACATGATGACCTACCTCAAAAGATATATCCTTCCTTCGGTTCTCCACATAACTTTTCTGTTTGCTCTGTGCTATTCTCATGTGCTTTTGAATCAACTAAACTTTTTCTACCATCATCTCTACCAATTATTTCCCCATCATCTTCCTTTAACTTACTTCATATAGAAAATATGGAGCTCGACAACACATTCCATATAATGCCCCAAATGGATCCATCTGTATAGTTGAATGAAAACTGTTATTATAAGAAAATTAAACCAAAGATAGATGTTGGTCCCAACTTCCATGGTAATTCAGTGAACAAGCACGTAGCAGATCCTCCATGGTCTGAATTTTTCATTCTGACTGCCCATCTAATTGAGGATGAAAAGCTGTACTAAAATTTAATTCGGTACCTAATGACTTCTGAAGGCCTTTCCAAAATATATAAGTAAACTTGGGATCACGATCAGATACAATGGAGAGGGGAACTCAATGAAACCTGATTATCACTTTAACATAAATCCGAGAAAGTTTATCTAGAGACAAGGTATCTCGAATAGGAAGTAAATGAGCAGATTTAGTCAATCGATCAACTATGACCCAGATTGCATTATTACCTTGAGATTTCTTCAGTAATCCCCCAAAAAAGTCCATTTATATATTTTCCCATTTCCACTCAGTCACCGGTAAATTCTGAAGAATACCTTTCGATAACTTCCTCTCTGCTTTAACCTGCTGACAAGTCAAACACTTCACAAAAAAATCAGCAATATCTCTATTTATTCCATCACACCAGTAATATTCCAGAAGATCTATTTACATCTTATTACTTCCAGGATTAATGGGAAACTGAGATCTATGAGCTTCACATAAAAACTCTTTATTCAATTGTGAATCACAAGGCACACATAATCTCTTTCCAAATATCAAAACACAATCAATCTCAAAGTTAAATTCAGGAAACTTACCATTCTGAACCAACTCTACCTTTTTTTGCAACTCACTGTCTTCTTTATGCGCTTGCTTTATTCTATCTCATAGAGATGATTTCACTGACACCTGAAACAAAACAGAAGAATTTCTTTCACCAACAACTTCTATACCAAAATTAATCAATTCGAAAACCAAAGGATCTCATTCCAAACCTAACATAGTTAAAGAGACATTACTTTTTTGACTCAAAGAATCAACCAATTTATTTTCTTTTCCTGTATGGTAATGGATCAATCATTCATAATCCTTGATTAATTCTAGCCATATCCTTTGTCTCATGTTCAATTTTTTTATTGAATATATACTTTAACATTTTTTGATCAGTATATATTTCAAATTTTACACCATTAAAATGATGCCTCCAAATTTCTAAAGAAAGAATGACAACAACTAATTCTAAATCATGTGTAGGGTAATTTAACTCATTAGTATTCAACTGACGTGCATCATAAGCAATTACCTGATCATTATGCATAAGGACACATCCAAGTCCTTTCAATGAAGCATCACTATAAATAACAAACTCACCATTTTTGGAAGGTAGTGCCAAAACTGGAGCATTCACCAATCATATTTTCAATTCCTGAAAACAATCATCACATTATTTTGTCCAAATGAACTACAAACCTTTTTGAGTTAACTTTGTCATTGACCTAGATAACTATAATAAATTCTCAAAAAACCTCCTGTAATAACCTACCAAACCAAGAAAACTACAAATCTCGGTTATATTTGTGGGTCTTGGCCAATATTCAACAAATTGTTTTAGAAGGATCAACAGTTATTCCATTTTTTTAAACAATGTCACCAAGGAAAGAAATTTTTTTTATCCAAAACACTCACTTTCTGAATTTCCCATTGAGTTTCTTTTCTTTTAAGGTTTACAATATGACCCTTAAATGCCTTTCATCCTCCTATTTACTGTTATTATAAACCAAAATATTATCAATGAAGAAAACCACAAACTAATCCAAGAACTCGCGGAAAATTCTATTCATAAGATCCTTGAATACATCAAGTGCATTGGATAACCCAAAAGGCATAACTACAAATTCATAATGGCCATATCTAGTACAAAACACGGACTTCAAGACTTCTGCTTCCTTTAATTTCAACTGATGGTTCCCCGATCTCAAGTCAATATACGAAAAATAATGAGCTCCCTGGAGCTGATGAAACAAATCATCGATATGAGGCAAAGGATACTTGTTCTTAATAGTGATGTTATTAAATGCTCAATAAAATTGCAATGTTTTATTGAACCATATTTATTTTTATCAAACAGGATAGGATCAACCCATGGTGATGTCCTAGGTCGAATGAAACCTTTATCTAATAACTCCTGCAATTTCTTCCTTAACTCTAAAAGTTCAATTTGAGCCATTCGATAATGGGGTTTGTAATTGGCTTAGCATTCAGAACTAAGTCAACAGTAAATTCAACTTCTTGATCAGGTATAATACCAGGAAACTCATCATAAAAAACATCAAGATACTCATTTACCACAGGAACATCATTAATCTGAACAGTTCCTTTATTTTCAATAATATGTGCAAGGTAACATTAATTTCTATCTTTTACTAGTTTCTTAGATTCCTGATATGTTATCAAAAGCAAGTGTTTAGTCTTGTACACAAACACTAAATATTTCGGAAATGAAACCTATTTAGTACTGTAGACAATCTTAGCATGACAAATAGACATCCAATCCTTGCCCAAAATAACATCAAACTCTACTAGAGGAAAAACAATAAGTATTGCAGGTAGATCCCTCCCGCACACAAGGACAAGAAGGTACTTATGTTTTATTTTTGTCTCAACATTTCCTCCCAGTGTTTTTATCATATGTTTTTTATTCATATATGGAGATGGAATTCCAAATTTAATAGAAAACTTCTCAGAAATGAAAGAGTGTGTAGACCATGAATCAAAAAACACATTTTCATAATATGAACAAAAAAACACTTTACCCGATACTACATCATTCGATGGACCAACATCTGCTGAAGTAGTTGAAATGTTTTTCGCCACCCCTTTCTACTTCTTTTCCGACTTCTTTCCCTAGGTTGAGTTCTTTGCTATAAAATCATTTGCATAATGACCCATTTAATTACACATAAAACATTATGCTGTTGTTTTTTCATCGCATTCTTGATCATCTTCTTTAGAGTTACGAGCATTATGACCAGACTTACCACACCAGAAGCACTATCCATACATTCATAAACATTATCCAGGATGATTTTTACCACACTTCTCACAAGTTAGATATTTAATTTTCTTACCTCCAGGCTTCTTTGATGAATTCTTCCTCATTGCCTTCCAATTGGACCTCTTATTCTGTTGTTTTTTAAAGAACACCTGATCATCTGCAAACTCCATTTCCACCTTCTCCACTCATTGAACATGTTTTTCATAACATTTGAACTCACAAGAAGTAAAAGACCTTCTATAATTTGGATTTAATTCTGAGTAAAAATGTTTGATTTTACTATCAAGATCTCATATGAAATTTGGATCATACTTAGCTAGTCGATTGTATTTTTCTTCATAAGCAGCCACTAAGTCATCTTCCTACCTCAATTCGAGGAATTTTTTATTCATCCTAAGAAAAACCACCTTAGGAAAATGTTTCTCAAGAAACATACCATTGAATTCATTCCAATCAAGAGCATAAATATCCTCAATATCCCTGCTATTTTTTACAACCAACCACCACTAACCAGCTTCACCTTCAACATGGTAAACTGTGAGACTAACATTTTGATGTTTTTAACACCCCATGACATCAAAATTCTTCTCTATTGATTTAATCCACCCTTCAGCTAGCACGTGGTTAGATGATCCTTTGAATGATGGGGGATGTTGCCTCCGGAAATGCTCCACTACTGACATGTTTCTCTACGGTTGATCTGGATGATCTCGTTCATGGATACCACCACCATTTATATCCTCAGTCAATTGTTCCATTACTACAAAAAATTGTTCAGTTCCGATACATACCATCTCAGGTTGCTGATTTGGAAGGTTGTCTTCCTTCTGATGTCGTCCCAATATATCTTCCATGTTTCATCTGTGGATAACCATTCTGAACACAAGAATATATTAGGTGAATCAACATGGAAATATGTAAATGCAATATTAATAACACAAATTAATTTATTTATGTTAATTTAACAATACCCTAACTCCTAATTTTGTCTAAACTGACCTCTAATACCAACTATAAAAACCCGACCTTTAAACATTACATAATCATGAATTAGATGAATAATTCACATTAAGTATCTTTTTAGGATTAGAGTTTTAGATTATTAGGTCATAACTATTACATTTATTTTCAAAAAAATACAAAGTAGAAACTTATACTCAGTTTCCATTTTTTTCACAAAACAAAAAATCTTGAAAAAGAGAGTCATGTATACTTCTATTTTTAAGATAACAAGACTTTTCCTTGATCCGATCCTTGAAACTATTCTTCTTTACGTCATGTGAAAAATATTTCAAAACTTGGGATGAGCATAAAAATCTCAGTAATGGATACAGAAAAAAGGATAACTGTTATTTTTTCAAACAATCAATTAAACCATGAATACTTTATCATATGTAATACTATTTACTATTATGAAGTAGTAAATACTCTTAAATAAATAAAATATAATTACTTACCCTTTTGTAACCAAATTATTACCATAAAACCCATATAAAGAACACATAACAAATAAAGGTAACTTGGGACATAAACAGACTTAAATGGAATAACCATACAGTTCACTTCTAGACATATCACTAAATGGAAAATCCATATGGCCGGATTCCATACCCAATGCATTTGAGGTTATAACGTAACCAACTGTTCTAGTTTTCATGGAACCACCAGTCATTTGGTTTATCACGTAACCACCCATCAAATGTTCAAGTACCATTATAAAACCATAACACATAAAACCAATATAAAGGAATGATAACATTTCAACATTTCAATCATAGAATATCTTTTAAATATATTGATATAAAAGAAATTTTTATCAAAGCCATTTTAAATACCAAAATATATAAAAGAGTATATGGTGTTTATTTTCTTTTAAAAAAATTATGGCTTTTTGAAGATGCCAAAGATCAAATAATACTCACAGTGGTGAAAAAGGTCGTTGTCACTACTTACGATAAAAGGAACATTCTTTTTTAAATTAAGTAAAATGCTTCGTAGAAAAAGATTCCTTTTGAATAAAAGTAAAATGGGATTATACACCATATAAAATAAGTATGTGTATAAATGAAAATATTCCTTAATGAAAGTAGATTGAGGCGAAGTCCCTTACCTCATGTCCGACTTGACTGGATATTTCTTTAATCTCCTGAATAATAAATTAATATTAATTTATACGTGCATAAGAACCATTTTAAATTTTATTATTCCTTTTATATCACTTATAACCATGTTATAAACATTATTTAATCATTTATGTTAATAACGTTTGTTTTGTTGATATTTGGTACTTGAGTCAAAAATGGACTTCTTATAATTACATGTTGTTCATGTGGTAAAACATTCATTATATATAGAATGATATTCATTATTTGTATATCATATATATCATATATATTAGTTATATATATGTATTTATGATATTACATAACATTTTTATGTAATAAATAAAATGCACCGTTCGTGGTGACGTTATGTCGTACGTACGCATGAACGCTACTTTCATTTCTATTTCCTATTTTAATAGAATAAAAACACAATGATACATATTTATATAATAATTCCAGTATAATATCATATATAATATCATTAAATCCATCCTTTATATGTTCCATATATGTAATTAATGAGTCATATCACTTTGAGGGGGCGGTAGTCCGCACTTCCTCAAATGAAATTAACGTGTTTACCCAAAATGGAAACCATAATGGTATGCTATAAAAGAAAACAAATAGAAGCACAAAGATAACATAAAAATAATATATATCATATATAAATATAGTTTCACCATTATTTCCACCACGATAGGCGGTAGGAGATAATCGAAAAATCATCATTTCTTGAGGTGTTAGTTTTCCATCCACAAAAACAGTATGTTCTCCAACAATAAGATGAAGGTGTGTGTAAGTGGAGTTATAATCCTTATCATAACAGCATCATTATATATTTAGGATACTTTTGTTGTTATAAAATAAGGTAATAAAAAGATTTTAGGGGTTGGATAAATAAAATAAAATAAATGATGTTAAGAGAAGCTATTGCCTTTAATTTGGGTAACTCCCTTTGGTTTCAACCAAAAGGACTTCTTGAAGTCCCTTCTGCCTAAGGTAAGACTTGTAGGTGTAAGATATGGATGCAGGGAGCTTAATTGGGTAGAGTTTGGATGATCCAAAAGGCTTGATAGGTGTGAGGAATAGGATATAAATGGTCTCCATTTATAAGGGGGAGGAGGGGCTCTTTAGGAAAGTATGAAAATATTATTCTATCATATTATGATATTCAGTTTCTAAAGAATAAAAAATAATTAGAGTCAAAGATAATATGACTCATGTAAGAAATAAAATCATCCAATAATAACTGGGTAGTTTTGGATGTTATTTTAATATTTATAATCTTATTTATTTAAATGATTTATTAATGAGGTAAACACTGCATCATTATTGTGTCATAAATAATATAATTTATTCGATGTCTAAAAATTATAAAAAAATTACAATGATGTAAGAAATAGTTTTAGTTTTAAAATTATTATTTATAGTTAAAATGATTACTTATATAACACCATATAAAAATTAATTTACTAAAAATATTTTAGTTAATGTGATTTTGGCATTTACTTTTAATTAACTAATTTAAAATGTCATTATAATTCATAAGTGGCTCCATGGGGTCCCAAAGTTGTTACAAGGATGTACATGGTTGGTAATTACTCATACAATAAGGTTAGGAAAAGTGTTAAGTTAATTTTTATATTTACCTTTAAATGTGGTAAATAAAAGTCAAAAGTTACTATTCCCCAAAAATTATTTTCATCTTATTAAGCCAAATTTTACTTACTAATAACAACAATGTATGTCAAATTTTAAAAATTAAATTCCCTAAATTGGTAAAATTTCATTTGAATGAAAAAGTCTGTTTTTTAAACTACTACCAAGTGGTTTCACTATTCATCAAAAATTGAAGTTTTTCAGAAAAATACCAAAAAATCAGCATAATCTATATTTGATATTCCAAATTCAAAAATGATGTATATTTTAAAAAAATATAAACATAGAATTTGAATTAATTAATTTAAAATTAATTCCCCTTGTTAAAATAAATAGTGTGTTTTTAAGAAACAATAACTATCAAAAGATTAACACTTGTTTTAGTCAAATTCAAAGTGATATTAATTCCAATTACCAACATTGAGTTAAATGGTAATAATATATTCTAATTACACTATAAAAAAATTAATAATATACTCTAAACATATAAACAAATTAGTATAAAACACAGTTTTGAATTAAAATAGAATATTTTTTACTATTCATTAAAAATGAACTTTATCGGAAAAATTCCAAAAACATTTCACAAAGTAAATTTTGATGTCCCCATTCTAAATAATGATTTTATTTGGTCAATTATAATGTATTAAAGTTAAAAATACTATATTTAATGAGGGTTCGACATTAAATGGTGGTAAATCGACCATTTAATGTAAATTATGCTTGAAATTAGATTCATTCACATTTTAAGCCTCTAACTTTTATTGGATAAATGTAAATACATTTAACAAACATGTATAATCATATTTTAGTTAGTTTTTTTTTCCTACAATATAGCAGCTAGGAGTTAACTTCCACTTAAAATAATAATATTATACTATTACTGTGCAATGTAAGATTTCAAATAAACCCATTGTTGCGTATCATGTATGGTATCGAACATAAAAACCCTTTTAAAGTAAAATTAATATTTAATTCAAAAATATTAATAAATATGAAAATCTCTTATTCTTCATTTACCAGGGATGTTACATATATTACTATGTTTTACCCATGTTTACATGATTTACCATCATTAAAGGTAATAAAAATTATTAAATTTGTTATTTATACAATTAAAAAATAAAAGATAATAATTCGCAAAATTATAAACATACTATTAAAAATATGGTATCCAATTTTCATAATTCAATTCCCTAATGTTCTAGTAATTATTTTAAAAAATCATTTCGACCGAACGAGAAAACATGATTTTAAAGTGACAAATTTCTTTTGACTAAAATTTTTTTATAGCCATATTAAATGAGAAATTGCATCCAATGACCTAAATGTGATAAAAAGGTATAAAATATAACTAATTAAACTTTAAAAAAAGTGAAAATTTTATTTAACAGTCACAAATATTTATAGGAATAAACTATTTTATTTTAATATTTGTCATTTTTTAGTATTCATCAAAACGTGGGCCTTTTATAAAAAATACCAAAAATTAAACCAATATAAATTATTATATATCTATATTAAATAATAATTTTATTTTATAAAATATAATTTATAAATGTTTAATAAATTTTATTTAAATCTTGTGTTCCATCAAAAGGTTACAAAATTTTCATTCTATAAAAATTCATCATTTGTGCATAAAATGGGATTTGTTCTTTTGTCATTTCAATAAATAAAATAATATACATGTTAAACATTATATTTAATATTTATTTAAAAAATACAATCCATAAAGTGTAATTTAATTATTTTATTAATATAATTTTTAACATTTAAATAGTCAATTGGAAAAAAGTATATTATTTTATTTTTAAAAGGGATAAATCTTAATTTATAATTAATTTAAAATCAATGACATCATTATATAAACATTTTTAAATAATTGTTTCATAATTTGGTTAATTTTATTCATAACATCCTTTCAAACAGATAGGATGTAACAATATCATTTAAATAATAATATACAGTTTTTCGCTTATGCTCGATGTGGTATATCATGTACGCTATAGAACATATTTCTTTAAATCTGGTGATTTTATGGTAGAGAACCAGACCACAGTAGCCCGGATATTGGTTATCCTTTATTAAATTGGAAGATTAATAATAAATCACATTGTGAACTCCCAAAAAGTTTAGTCCTCTTGGAAAATAAGATGCATATATGAGCCATTCGTAACATTTGAATATTCAAATTATATAAAGTTTGGTTTTGATAATTTCAATATTTTTATATAGAATATACTTTCAAATAAATAATAGTACATGTCATTGAATCTTGGGGAATTTAAAAAAATAAGGTCGATCTTAAATGCTCAGTAAGGGTTATGTCAGGATGAATATATCATGAATAAATGAAGAATAATCAATGTGGAAGGGTAAAAATCTAAACACTCTTGAAATTTAATCAATAACATCGCTTTCATAATTACATAATGAATAAAAATATAACATGTTAAATAACATATCACATAGTCCTTTTAATCAATATATTGAGAATGAAATTCATCTAGATATAATTTCATTTTGGAAACATGATGGATAATAATAATAAAATTATTAATGATGGAAATGTATAATTATTGGAAGTCCTAATCTCAAGCATCATGATATCTCTATAGTCATGAAAATTCAAATGAATGTTTTAAAACCCCATTTAATTATAGCTTTCTGATTTTTTTTCATAAGAGAGATCGATCCATCAAGGGGCTCTATCATTCCAGGCCTCACCCATCAATAGAGGTCCAAAGGATTTCTCACCTATTAAATGATCCATCTAAATCAGGAACTAATATACCTTAATAATGAATTTCTCTATTGAATGGATAATGTATATTTTCAAAATTTCCTAATTCCACAAAATTAATATAAAATGATACACCATATAAAAATATGAGATATTGTTTATGATATAAGAATATTCATTATAAATAATATTGCTATTTTGGGGAAATATAATGTCTAATTGTCACAAACAAATATTTTATATGATATATTCTTTTTAATATCTTTGATTCCTTGTTTTTGATGTTACTCTATAGCTATATTGTGTTATACAAAACATCGTACTTGGTTTTAGTATACACAACACTATTCTTTTCTTGTGTAACCCAAAATTTCAAGTTCATTTGATAGAATTCATTTAAAACAACACTGAATATATGTTTTTTCAATTTATTCAAGAATTATATATGGATTATGTTATAAAAAAACCCAAAAGAATCTTTCATTATACTTTACAATGACATGGCTTTAATTACATGCAAGTGCTACCTTCCTCGATAGCTTCTCTTGTACAGAATAAGGAGTTTCACTAAAAATGTTATATTAATAAAATATTATTATTTAATGAAATATAAATTGGATGTAAGATTATTAATATCAATATTTTTAATTTTATATTAAATTATTCTTATGTATTTTCTAGAACAAGATATAAGAACAAATTCATTTTTCTGATTAAAGATATACTTTTCAATAAAATGCAGTTTACCCCCATTTTATGGTGAAATAATTAGAAATCTAGTTTTTATCAATTTTATATATTGTATTTAACAATATAAATGTATTATTTAGAAGTTTGAAATCATAATTTAACTTTTTTTTTAATTTTAGTGTTTTTCTGATGAAATTTATATTTTGATAAATAATAAAAATAAGCTAAATTGTATTTGAAAAAAACATTCTTCATAGAAATAATTTATATGGTTAAATTATATTATTGAATGGTTATAAAGTATAAATATTTTATATTTTTATATTTTAATAAAATTTATTTCATTTTCATTAATTTTAAGTTTAATTCAAATGTAAAAACATTTCAATCTTTTGTGATGTATTAACATTAAAACAAAACCCTATTTTTTCATTCCAACAAATTTATTAATTTTAAATTAATTACTAGAACTTTTGTGTTTTTAATTTTGAGAAATAGTTTCTATATTCTGAATTATTGGGTCCGAATTATGTTAATATGTTACATATAATTTTTTTATATTATGAATATTAACTATAGTAATTTTTTAATGCGGTTAATGGTAAATATGGTAATTTAGTGTAAAATTAACATGATTAGGACAATAAAATTTTCCTAAATCAATCCAGAATCTTAGTGGAAGAATTTAATTCTAACCATAAAATATTTGGTTAGATACTTAGTCATTTAATATGAAATTTACAATGAAAATGACATAGATATTGATAAAACCAATGAAAGTGACAAAATGTCAAACTCACATTTCTTATAAGTAAAATAATTTTAATATAGGGATAATCGGGTGATATCGCATAGAATAAATAGTCCATGGAAAGATAAAATAATTACCTACATCAAGGTTAATTACAGTATAATTTTAGTAAATAAATATATACCTTAATGTTTTATTGTTTTATGATATAAAATTTAATTAATTGATGATAAATTTATGAAACAATTGATAATAAAACCGAAATAACTCTAAAAATTTCCAAAACACATGAAAAATATTATTGGTAGTGTATATATAGACCATAATCCTAAAAAGTACACATATTTACCATTTTGAGCTTAATAGAATAGATTATGACATTTATATTATTTTATTTTACATAATGTTAAATTTGTCGCATTCATACTTTAATAAGTATAACATTTTTTCGTTTTCATTTTATAGTAGATAAATTTAAAAAAAATATTCCCATGAAATATGTTAAATTTACATTTGTCATAGTATTTTATATTTAATTTTTACTCATCATTTACATATATTAAATAATTTCAGAAAAATCATTGTTGTAATTATTTTATTAATTGATATATCAACGAAATGTTTTTAACAATACTAAAACAATTAAATTGTGGATAATTAATTGGTCCAATGAATTTTCTAGATAACCACGATCTCGAATGAATATGAAAATATAGTTTTTTCAATGTTAATGTGTTATCTTAATATTTTTAAAAATCAATATATCGAATAGTGTCAAAATTGAAACTATTGATTGTTTATCAAAATAGTCTTTTATAAAATTATATAAAAATAATAAAAAAATTTAAAAAATATATAATAATTATTATAGGATCTATTTGGGTAGAGATTATTATTTTATGTTATAATTGAAATCAGATAATTAAAATTTGAACCCTTTTAATATTGAAACATTATTTATCTTAATTTAAAATAAATATGATAACTAATTGTCAATTAAGATGAAAATGTATAAATTGAAATCTAATACTGTATAAATGTTATTGGTTGATAATATTTAAATCTTATAATATTTTATATTTGAATATATTTCCTTTTTTGGGTATTTCAATTTGTTTAAAAATTATTATAAATTAATATGTTTGAGGTTTCCAAAAGTTCCCCTCACCTCAATTATAAAAGGGCACCTCATATCTCAATTTTCAACGTCATTTTGAGCCTTCATGGTCGACCATAACCTACCCATCTCCCATATCAACATCCCTATAAGCTTTATAGATGACTTGGTTTTCTTGAATGACCAAATCGAGTACTCTAAAATGGGTTGAAGCCTCATAATATTATTTAAAGTAAATACCTCTTTACACTGGGTAGAGGGAGACCCATTACATAGCCCGAAGGCCCAAGGCCAAGTGGCATGAATACTAGGATTGAAAGCTCATTTTTTGTCCCAAAGGAAACCTCAGTGGATAGTACTACTACAGTGCCTTGGCTGTTACAGTACCTTCTACCATATCACTACTGCTACAGTTCCTGCTATAGTGCATCTACCACTATAATGTCATCGCTGCAACAATTCTGCTGCTTCTATAGTACTGCTACAGTGTCAGTCTACAGTGCCAATACTCTATCCATGAAAATTAGTCCCTACTTGGATTTGAACTTGGTACATTTGGATGCCAAGAAAGATCATATACCACTACAGTACATGCTCGTTGGCACTTTAATTCTCTAGAAAGGGATTTAGAGGTGGAACATCGTATAAAAGGTAATATCATTTACCGATTCATTCGAACATCATTCTTCTTCTACTTACACCTCATGAGTAGTTTCATTATTAATTAATAAATTTAGTAGTAATAATATACTAATAGATTATTTGGATTATTAGTCAATAATTGTTCACCTTCTATACATCCTATGAAAAATGAAATCATCACACATGTGTACGTAAGGATTACTGTCTCCATGCAATGTTGTAATCCATTTTTCACCACCAACATACATGGATGGGTATAATGACAGAATCAACAAATATATTCCTAATTAATATTTCATCATATTTAATTTGATATACTATACCACATCAACTTCAATACCATTCAACAATTATGAGAATGATATCATCGCTCATGCGTATGTTCGACTTATTGTTTCCACAGTGCAATGTGATTCATTGTACAAAATCATTATTAAATAATGATTATATTAATGAATTTAAAGTATAAAAATGATATATACATTATAAAAATACAATTATCTAAATTATATAACTATAACCTAAAATGTGGAATAAAAACTTATCCGTCGAAACATGCACAAGAACATGAAGCAAATAATTCCCGAATAACGTTTAATAATGAAATGTCACTAACAAACATGTGAAAATATGAACATAAATGTTATAATAAAAATGATTATGATTCTATAATAAATAAGTATCATTATTTAAACCATTATAGAGTATGTTCAGATATATATGACACATATTATACCCATGGTAAGCGTCAACAATGCAAATCTTGTTTTTCTCTAAGATTATTTATTCTTAATTATTTACTGGGGGTATATTTAGCATCCCGGTTCATGTTTTCCAAAAATATATTCATAAAATTTATATTATTAATATATTTATTTTTACTATAATATTTACCCAATTTTTAACTTTACTACATGCTTGGGATGGAATATTTCTTTCATTTACCATATGAGTTACATTTTGAATCCTTCAACAAAAGTACAAGGAGAATGTTTTTTAACTTATACAACCACAATGGGTTTTTACACATTCATAAAACCTTATTTACATGAAACATCCTACAAATTATTTCATGTTTATTATCAACAAAATTATATTTTTTATATTTTATGATCATTTTGATAAAATAAAACATCATTGAAGAAAAAAAGTACTTTTTTCCTGAAGCATTGAGTTCATGTGTGTAATAAAAAGTATTTTCAATCTAAGATAATTCTATTTATATAGGGTTATGTTTATATCCCTATTATTACTATTATTGTCTTTTTTTTAATGATGTAATGATATTTTATATGGATTATGTTATGATGGAATGATGATTAAGAAACCCATTTTATTTCATGGGTTATGTTGTGGTGAATGATTTATGTTTTTGTGGAGAGGGTAATAATGATTCAATTATGATATGGGTGGTACCTATATCTCCCTCAAATTCATTGGGTAATAATTAATTTCTCATGATATATACATGAATGGAATGGAAAGTAAATCTAGTTCAGTAATCCAATATTGTAATGATAAGTAAAAATGGTTCAGTAATAAATGGCTGGAAGGACAAGTAATCATGGTTCCGTAAAGGACTTTTTCCACTATGTAGGACTTAGAAGAAATGAGTTAGCTACTATAGAAATTATATTATGTGCTTATTTGGTTGTGAAAATTCGTTGTTTTATTCCAATTCTACATTATCATAGTTAATGTTCATTTAGGATCTTTGCCTTGCGTACTACTAATAATTATTTCAGGACCCATGATTTAGATATTTAAACATTACGTTCATGTTATTACATTATTATGTGTTTGGTTTTGTAAAGACCCATAAAATTCAAGGGAAATTTTTTCTTAATTTTCTTTGGAATTTTACAAGAGCGCAGTTTCTAAAGGCACCTGATTCTGAGGCCCGGAGTGCCCGGAATCAATTTCCGAAGTTTGGCTCGGGTACATTCAGTGAACGAACGAGCGGGAATTCCTAACTTTTGATCCGGTGCTCGGAATTGAAATCCGAGGGCACTGATGAGCTTGCAGTGCTGATATTCGCTTAAGGGACCTTTTCTGAAGTTGCGTTTTCCTAGGAGGAGATGTTTAATTTTTCTGGATGAAATGAAGAGTAAAATAAATTTGTTATACAATATTTATGTTATATCTCAAAAGTGGTTTTAATCTTTTGTTGGAAGTTGGGTGGTTTAACCACCCAAGAGAGGATTAAGGTGAGGAGGGGCCCACCCAAGCCCCACCTTTTCAAATTCCCTAACTCCCCTCTCTCCCTCTTAAAGGCTTGGCAACTTAACTTTTAATTAATTATACAACTCATGTATAATTAATAAGTGAGTTTAAATTTGATTTTTTGAATTTTAAACTCTTGATTTTCTAAGGTTGGGTTGTGTTAATAAATTAAGTGTGAGCTTAATTTATTTTTGGGTTAGTTTCTTTGTTACTTGAGAGGATTGGGAGAATCGTTGAGAGACTTGAAGATCTTCTTCGTCTTCGACGAAGAACGTGAAGAACGGTTCTTCTCCGACAAAGAACATTGATCCCACGACCTTCGAGACTCGGCGTCCCGGATTCTTCCGTCTTTATCTTCCTCCTCGACAAGGGAGAATTCGCCGACCGTGGTGATCATCGCCAACGACAACGTACCTCCCTTCTTCGTCATAGCGACAAGTGAAGAGACGTCGTTTCCTCCTCGGACGCACCCCGACGTCCACGGAATCTACGTCCGACGCCGCGACATCGACAATCTTCTTCCGCGACGCTCGACTTCCGCGAATCGTTGTCGATCATCGAACTTCTTTCCAGAACCAAGGTAGGGGTTGTTGTTATTTGTTTTTTTGTTTATCCTTGTTCGTGGTTCTAGCATGACTAACGTGAGGATTTAAAGTTGTGTTATCTTTTAACGTCAGGGGGCCGGACCGCATGAACACGGCCGAACCCCCTCCATTGTTCTTGTTGTTTTATCTTGTGGGTGGAAACAAGGAGGCGTGGTGCCGTCGCACCACACAGATAATCGCACGATTAAATTGCGCGGCGCCGTCACGCCGCACCGTGGAAAGATCATCAAGAACGCGACGCTGTCGCGCCGCGTCGAATGGAATGAAAGGCGTGGTGGAGGGGCACGGTGCCGTCGCACTGCGCCGGACGACGAACACCACGGCCGGTTCTAGGCCGCGGCGAGACGGAAAGACCGGCGGCACGCCGGGCCACCGGCGTCGGAGACCGGAAGGGGACCGGCTTACCGGTCCCGTTGGAGAAAAACCGGCCGGCCAGGAGGCCGGCCGGAAGGTCAAAGACCGGGGGAATAAATTCCCCCGGTCAACCCCTTTAAAACCCCCCCATTTAATTGGGGGGGGGGGGGGCGGTTTCTTGAGGGGGGGCAGGCGGCCCCCCCACGAGGGGGGGGGGCGTTTGACAAAAAAAAGGGGCGCGGCTGATTGCCGCGCCGCCAAACCAAGGAGAGGGGGGACCTTGTCCCCCCCCCCCCCCCCCCGCGCGCTGCCTCCATGCGGCGCCAGGCCGCCGCGCCGCCGGCCGGCCGGTCGGGCCGGGTCGGACCCGGGTCAGGTCGACCCGGTTCGGGCCGACCCAGGGGGGGTCGGGCCGGGTCGGCCCGGACCCGGACCCCCCGTTTCGAATCAGTTTCGGTCTTTTGGCCATAACCTAAGGCACAGACCTCCGATTGACGAACCGTCTGCGGCAACGCGATCCTTGGATCGAGACGGTCGTTTCGGTATATTGCACTCAAAGTTTCGGAACACTTTGAGTTCGGCCGGGTTGGTTCGTTCACGAAACCAATCAGGCCTTCGGAGCGGAAACGCTCATATCTTGAGCTACGGATGTCCGATTGATGTGATGTCAGTTTTTTTGTGTTCCTCTTAGTGAGACGGTTCTTTTGGCATGCTCCGCCCGAGGTTTGGATGCAGGTGGAGTATGGTCGGGTTGGTTTTTCCTTAAAAATCAACCGGGCCCCGGGGACGAAAATGCCAATAACTCTTAGACTGGGCGTCCGATCGACGCGCCGTCTGTTGCGTTGAGTTCCTGTTGACGATACGGAACTTTTGGATACATCAACTCTGGACTTTGTGACAGTTGATGTATCAGCCTCTCGGCTCGTGGAGCGGACCCTCCGAACGAGCTTGTTGTGTGCGGGAACCCTAGTGCTGGCTGCGACTGCTCCTCCGACAGCGACGATTGTGCAGAGATCCTCCGTGGACTCCGACGACGACCATGCAGAGATCCTCAGTGGACTGCGGCGACGACTGTGCAGAGATCCGCAGTGGACCGCGACGACTACTGCACTCAGCGATCCTACGTGGATCAGTGCTACAGGTCCTGCGTGGGCCCGATCCTGTGTGGGTTCGATCCTGTGTAGGTCACTGCGGGGGTTAGTACCTATCGATCCTTCGTGGTTCCAACGACTTAGATGGTTCAGTGATCATCTTTATCGCCATCCGAAGAAGTATACCTGTGTGAGCTGAATCTTCTGTTTTACTCGATAGAGGTGGTGCGCTTGGTTGTAGCGGCAGACCCGCGATACTGGAGACGAGCGTACGGAGTACGGAGACCGTGTAGCCGGATGAGACCTGAAGACTGCTCGACCGACTCGACTTGGAGTGAGTCGACTAGCCCAGTGGACGGAGCGCCCGGTATTTGGCGGCAGACCCACGGCGGACGGAGCGCCTGGTAGTTGGCAGCAGACCCGCGGTACTCGACTGGAGGAGTACCTCTGTAGGCTATTTGGGTGAGCGCCCGGTATTTGGCAGCAGACCCTCAGCGGACGGAGCGCTCGGTAGTTGGCGGCAGACCCGTGGTACTTGACAGGAGGAGTACCTCAGCAGTCTTAGGTTAGTGAGCAGTATCTCAGAGTTGTGACAGGACACTGTACACTTCAGAGATGGGGCTTTTCAGTAGTTACGTTTTTGATAATGAAAATCCTGTGTGAGCTGAATCCTGTTGTTTTCCTGTGTGGATTGTGTTGTGCTATCGTGTGTGGATTACGTTTTGCTTTCCTGTGTGGAATACATTTACTTTCCTGTGTGGACTGAGTTATACTTGGGCTCGGAGGTTGGAGCGTATTTGAATTGATGACTTAGGTATATGTATGCGCATATACCTAAGCAGTGTCGGTTGTTACTTCGTGATTGTACCTTTCATTGTGGTTTATCCTTTGTGGATTTTGAGAGACCTTCAGGGGTCTCGGGGTCCCTACTGAGTAGCTTATACTCACCCATGCACGGGCTTTGCCCGCACTACGTTGTGTTGGTTGCAGACGACGGACAGTGTTGATCTTAGCTGAGGCTTGCAGAGCAGGATGGTACCTGGAGGTGGACCACTAGGCGGGACGTGCTCGGAGCGAACGGCGGGACCCGTGGAGCAGTGGATCTATCTGTACCCACCCTTCAGGTGGGATTTCTAGTGGACAGCTCGGTGTAGAGGCTTTTACTTTTCAGTTGTTGTTTTCCCTTTCGAGTTGTAATTTACTTTCAGTTTGGGTTTGTATACTGGCCCATTTACTTTTCCGCACTTTCAGTTGTACTCTGCTTTTGCTTAGTGTTTACTTTCCGCTTGCTTACTCTGTGGTGTTTGTTTACTTTACAAAGGCAATTCCTTCCCTTTTTTTACCGGGATTTATGCCTTGGTGCTAGTCGCCATCCCCTGGCCTATGGAAGGCGGGCTTGGGGTAGTCACGGCACGGACCCCGAGGGCGGGTCGTGACAAATTGGTATCAGAGGAGTTCGTTTCTACCGTGAACTCTGATCTTTTCTATGTGAAGCAATAATGTTTAGCGTATTGAGTGTGGTTATCAGTCCAGAGAGTCCAGTGTTGGTGCGGCGGCCGACGTATCCGTACACCAGGACCCTGACTTCTGATTTCCGACTTAATGCACGAAAACATTGATTGCGTGTGTGTTTCAAAGTTTTCTTTGTGATTACTTGTGTCAGCTCACCAGGTATACTGTTTGACCATGACGCACCTATTTCCTATTCAGGATGGCCCCACGACGGCAGCCAGCTACGGTTCCGAGAGTCGAGTGTGACGACAGCCCACCGAGTGACGAGGCTTCGGTGCAGGGCCCTTTGTCAGCAGTGGCACCGGCGGTAGTTCTACCCGTCGAGCCCCCGATGCTTCCAGCACCAGCCGCTGACGATGCGCGTCGCCTCAGCGCACTGCATGAGTTTCAGCGCCAGCGACCACCCAGGTTTCACGGGGAGACGGATCCCCAGGCAGCAGAGGACTGGATGGAGGCCGTGGTACGTGTGTTTAGGCTAGTGAGGACACCAGCAGACCTCATGGTGATCCTCGCTGCGAGCCTACTACACGCCGCAGCAGGACGATGGTGGAGCTTGATGCTTCAGGTACACGATGAGGCATCTCTACTTTGGACGGACTTTGACAGCCTCTTCCGCTCGGAGTTCGTCCCAGCCACCCTTCGTACGGTGCGTATCCAGGAGCTTCTTCAGCTGCGGCAGGGCAGCATGACGGTCGCTCAGTACTCGGCGAGATTTACTGATCTCTCACGCTACTCGACCGACATGGTACGGGACCCATTCTTCCGGGCCCGGACCTTCGAGCAGGGTTTGAGACACGAGATCAGGGCATCGCTGATCTCCCTCAGCATACCGACTCAGACAGGAGTACTGGAGCGGGCCCTTTTGATCGAGAGCTTCCTTGCTGAGTCTGCACCAGCACCGAGACCCACCGTAGGGCGGCACGTGGCAGAGTCATCTGCAGCAGGCAGTCGACGGATGACTCAGGGGTCCAGACAGACCAGACCTTCGGGCAGACGACCTCAGGACACTGGCTCAGCAGTGCGGGGCACACAGCGTGGAGCCAGTCTTTCGAGTGGAAGACAGTGCTATGCATGCGGCGGGCAAGGTCACATGGCTCGTGACTGCCCGACCCGCCATGCAGAGGAGCAGCAGACGGTTGAAGAACCACCTAGGCAGAGGCAGAGGTTCGACCGTGGCGGTCCGCAGGGAGGAGGCGGACGAGGCAGAGGAGCTGGCCGAGCAGCAGGTGGTGGGCGACGTTTTGAGGCTCTACCACCACCACCACCAGGAGGTCCACCCCGACCTCAAGGGAGAGCACAACTTCAGGAATCTGAAGCTTACGATCATGGAGCTCCGGAAGCGGGTGGACTAGTGCGGGACTAGCTCCAGGCATAGAGGCCTTGGCCCATAATGCCTCTAGCTTCGTAGTTGTGTTGCCTTGTGACCTTGTTCTTTAAGTTGAAGTAATAAAAGACACTTCCCTTGGTGACTTTTGTTTTCTTTCCATTTTTTTGTTTTTACTAAGAGGTGCCAGTTAAAAACTATTAACTTGACCCTCACTTGCGAGATTCGTACTGGAGGAAACCCAGTTACCACACACTGATGCCGACAGTGTGACTCGACCCTTGGAGGCGAGAGTAACGGTTGAATCTCTTAGTAGTAGTGTCAAGGCCTTACAACGTCATCCTTGGTATGTATTAGTATCATCCATGTTAGGATTGACTGTATTAGGCAAAGAATGTGGTTCATCCAGGGGATGGGACCAGTTTTCTCTTATCAGCAAAGAAGAAATCTTGCAGATCTGGTGGGACCGGAGATGGTCCAGGCCACGACAGAGAAGGTCCAGGTCATCCAGGAGCGGATGAGGACAGCACAGAGCCGGCAGAAGTCATACGCTGACAGGAGGTGGAGGTCACTAGAGTTCGAGGATGGAGACCACGTCTTCTTGCGGGTCTCACCTCGACGTGGTATTCGGAGATTTGGCCGAGGCGGCAAGTTATCTCCGCGCTTCATCGGACCCTTCCAGGTCCTCAGCAGGATTGGTGAGGTGGCTTATCGCCTGGCTCTACCACCTCAGTTGCACCGGGTGCACGACGTCTTCCACGTGTCTCAGCTGAGGAGATACGTGCACGACCCGACGCACATCATTGACCATGGGGAGCTTGACGTTGATGATGGGGCGACTTTTACGGAGGTCCCGGTGGAGATAGAGGATCGACAGGAGCGGGTCCTGCGTGGGCGATCGATTTCTCTTGTGCGCATCAGATGGCAGCACGAGAATCTCCAGGTGAGAACATGGGAGCGGGAGGCTCAGATGCGTGCTCAGTACCCTCATTTTTTTCCCTAGTTTTTGATGTATCTTTATGGGGACGTAAAGCCTTGAGGTGGGAGTAATGTAAAGACCCGTAAAATTCAAGGGAAATTTTTTCTTAATTTTCTTTGGAATTTTACAAGAGCGCGGTTTCTGACAGCACATGATTCCGAGGCCCAGAGTGCCTGGAATCAATTTCCGAAGTTTGGCTCGGGTACGTTCAGTGAACGAACGAGCGGGAATTCCAAACTTTTGATCCGGTGCTCGGAATTGAAATCTGAGGGCACCGATGAGCTCGCAGCGCTGATATTCTCTTAAGGGACCTTTTCCGAAGTTGCGTTTGCCTAGGAGGAGATGTTTAATTTTTCTGGATGAAATGAAGAGTAAAATAAATTTTTTATACAATATTTATTTTATATCTTAAAAGTGGTTTTAATCTTTTGTTGGAAGTTGGGTGGTTTAACCACCTAAGAGAGGATTAAGGTGAGGAGGGTCCCACCCGAGCCCCACCTTTTCAAATTCCCTAACTCCCCTCTCTCCCTCTTAAAGGCTTGGCAACTTAACTTTTAATTAATTATACAACTCATGTATAATTAATAAGTGAGTTTAAATTTGAGTTTTTGAATTTTAAACTCTTGATTTTCTAAGGTTGGGTTGTGTTAATAAATTAAGTGTGAGCTTAATTTATTTTTGGGTTAGTTTCTTTGTTACTTGAGAGGATTGGGAGAATCGTTGAGAGACTTGAAGATCTTCTTCGTCTTCGACGAAGAACGTGAAGAACGATTCTTCTCCGACAAAGAACATCGATCCCACGACCTTCGAGACTCGGCGTACCGGATTCTTCCGTCTTCATCTTCCTCCTCGACAAGGGAGAAGTCGCCGACCGTGGTGATCATCGCCAACGACAACGTACCTCCCTTCTTCGTCATAGCGACAAGTGAAGAGACGTCGTTTCCTCCTCGGATGCACCCCGACGTCCACGGAATCTACGTCCGACGCCGCGACATCGACAATCTTCTTCCGCGACGCTCGACTTCTGCGAATCGTTGTCGATCATCGAACTTCGTTCCAGAACCAAGGTAGGGGTTGTTGTTATTTGTTTTTTTGTTTATCCTTGTTCGTGGTTCTAGCATGACTAACGTGAGGATTTAAAGTTGTGTAATATTTTAACGTGAGGGGGCCGGACCGCATGAACACGGCCGAACCCCCTCCATTGTTCTTGTTGTTTTATCTTGCGGGTGGAAACAAGGAGGCGTGGTGCCGTCTCACCACGCGGATAATCGCACGATTAAATTGCACGGCGCCGTCGCGCCACGCCGTGGAAGGATCATCAAGAACGCGATGCCTTCGCGCCGCGTCGAATGGAATCAAAGGCGCGGTGGAGGGGCGAGGTGCCGTCGCACCGCGCCGGACGACGAACACCGCATCTGGTTCCGGGCCGCGGCGAGACGGAAAGACCGGCGGCACGCCGGGCCGCCGGCGTCGGAGACCGGAAGGGGACCGGCTTGCCGGTCCCGTTGGAGAAAAACCGGCCGGCCAGGAGGCCGGCCGGAAGGTCAAAGACCGGGGGAATAAATTCCCCTGGTCAACCCCTTTAAAACCCCCCCATTTAATTGGGGGGGGGGGCGGTTTCTTGAGGGGGGGCAGGCGGCCCCCCGGTTTCCGCACAAGCAGGCCCCCCACGAGGGGGGGGGGGCGTTTGACAAAAAAAAGGGGTGCGGCTGATTGCCGCGCCGCCAAACCAAGGAGCGGCGGGACCTTGTCCCCCCCCCCCCCCCCCCGCGCGCTGCCTCCATGCGGCGCCAGGCCGCCGCGCCGCCAGGCCGCCGCACCGCCGGCCAGCCGGTCGGGCCGGGTCGGCCCGGACCCGGACCCCCCGTTTCGAATGAGTTTCGGTCTTTTGGCCATAACCTGAGGCATGGACCTCCGATTGAAAAACCGTCTACGGAAACGCGATCCTTGGATCGAGACAGTCGTTTCGGTATATCGCACTCATAGTTTCGGAACACTTTGAGTTCGGCCGGGTTGGTTCGTTCACGAAACCAACCAGGCCTTCGGAGTGGAAAAGCTCATATCTTGATCTACGGACGTCCGATTGACGTGCCGTCAGTTTTGTTGTGTTCCTCTTAGTGAGACGGTTCTTTTGGCATGCTCCGCCCGAGGTTTGGACGCAGCTGGAGTACGGTCGGGTTGGTTTTTCCTTAAAAACCAACCGGGCCCCAGGGACGAAAATGCCAATAACTCTCAGACTGGACGTCCGATCGACGCGCCGTCTGTTGCGTTGAGTTCCTGTTGACGATATGGAACTCTTGGATACATCAACTCTGGACTTTGTGACAGTTGATGTATCAGACTCTCGGCTCGTGGAGCGGACCCTCCGAACAAGCTTGCTGTGTGCGGGAACCCTAGTGCTGGCTGCGACTGCTCCTCCGACAGCGACGATTGTGCAGAGATCCTCCGTGGACTCCGACGACGACCATGCAGAGATCCTCAGTGGACTGCGGCGACGACTGTGTAGAGATCCGCAGTGGACTGCGACGACTACTGCACTCAGCGATCCTACGTGGATCAGTGCTACAGGTCCTGCGTGGGCCCGATCCTGTGTAGGTCACTGCGGGGGTTAGTACCTATCGATCCTTCGTGGGTCCGACGACTTAGATGGTTCAGTGATCATCTTTATCGTCATCCGAATAAGTATACCTATGTGAGATGAATCTTCTGTTTTACTCGATAGAGGTGGTGCGCTTGGTTGTAGCGGTAGACCCGCGATACTGGAGACGAGCGTACGGAGTACGGAGACCGTGTAGCCGGCTGAGACCTGAAGACTGCTCAACCGACTCGACTTGGAGTGAGTCGACTAGCCCAGTGGACGGAGCGCCCGGTATTTGGCAGCAGACCCACGGCGGACGGAGCGCCTGGTAGTTGGCAGCAGACCTGCGGTACTCGACTGGAGGAGTACCTCTGTAGGCTATTTGGGTGAGCGCCCGGTATTTGGCAGCAGACCCTCAGCGGACGGAGCGCCCAGTAGTTGGCGGCAGACCCGCGGTACTCGACAGGAGGAGTACCTCAGCAGTCTTAGTTTAGTGAGCAGTATCTCAGAGTCGTGACAGGACACTGTACACTTCAGAGATGAGGCTTTTCAGTAGTTACGTTTTTGATATTTAAAATCCTGTGTGAGCTGAATCCTGTTGTTTTCCTGTGTGGATTGTGTTGTGCTATCCTGTGTGGATTACGTTTTGCTTTCCTGTGTGGAATACGTTTACTTTCCTGTGTGGACTGAGTTGTACTTGGGCTCGAAGGTTGGAGCGTATTTTAATTGATGACTTAGGTATATGTATGGGCATATACCTAAGTAGTGTCGGTTGTTACTTCGTGATTGTACCTTTCATTGTGGTTTATCCTTTGTGGATTTTGAGAGACCTTCAGGGGTCTCGGGGTCCCTACTGAGTAGCTTATACTCACCCCTGCACGGGCTTTGCCCGCACTACGTTGTGTTGGTTGCAGACGACGGACAACGTTGATCTTAGCTGAGGCTTGCAGAGCAGGATGGTACCTGGAGGTGGACCACTAGGCGGGACGTGCTCGGAGCGGACGGCGGGACCCGTGGAGCAGTGGAGCTATCTGTACCCACCCTTCAGGTGGGATTTCTAGTGGACATCTCGGTGTAGAGGCTTTTACTTTTCAGTTGCTATTTTCCCTTTCGAGTTGTACTTTAATTTCAGTTTGGGTTTGTATACTGGCCCATTTACTTTTCCGCACTTTCAGTTGTACTCTGCTTTTTCTTAGTGTTTACTTTCCGCTTGCTTACTCTGTGGTGTTTGTTTACTTTACAAAGGCAATTCCTTCCCTTTTTTTACCGGGATTTACGCCTTGGTGCTAGTCGCCAGCCCCTGGCCTATGGAAGGCGGGCTTGGGGTAGTCACGGCACGGACCCCGAGGGCGGGTCGTGACAGGTTTGTTCTGTGTTCCCAATGTTTACCATTACTGAGCAATTGATCTCACCCATTTTATGATTTCTTTTCCCCAAGATATATAGAAAGGTATTATGTAGGAAAAAAAGAGGGAGATCATTGTCATAGATATTGAAGATATTTCACCAAGTTAGAATAACAAGGTACATATATCCAATGAAACTACACTAATAGAGTCTATGTGGTACTTTTTGTATCATATGTTAAGTATTCCACAAAATTAATGTAATTTCCAAGTACATCAATCATTGGTCTCTATAGTTGGTATTAGAGCGAAGGTTTAGTCAACCTTTGGAAACATGGATGCAAAAACATTAGTGAGATCCATAGAGATATTTCTTTGGATATGTCTAGGGATGTACTAAGGATAAGGTATGTATTAGTCACAATCCTAGGGTTTGTGTGATAATCATTAATAGCCTTGGATTAATCTTAAGATAACATAGAGTGAGATATAATAATTAATTTACCTTACTTACGTGTTTCTATTCAATTATATTAATTTCTCAAACATTGATTTTCAATCTTAATTAATATCCATTACTACATAGATCATTGTTAACCATTTAACGATTCAGATAAGAAAATTATGGGAATTATGAAGATCTATTTCCTATATGGAATCGTAATGAATAAAATCAAGATGATGGTATGAGTAATGTCTATAATACTGAGGATAAAGAGATTCGAAATGACATGTAATAGGTATGTGATGTTATTGTAGTATTTTCGAGATAAAAACTAAGAATTGTGAGTTTGAGAAACAATACAACCTGATTAATATTTTAGGAAAATCGAAGAGGATGGATCCAAAGTAATTATTTAAGAAATATTTTGGATAATTTAGGTGTATAGGTTTGAGAATTCAAATATTATGCTATATGAATCAATATATGTGTTTTCAGTATAATTTTTTCATTAAGAATTGAAATGGATATGATGAATAGTTAAAAAGATCTAGAATGTGATTTAAGGGTAAAGTGAAATACTTGGAGATCACATGATTTTGGGAAAAATAACCATTATAGTGTCTTGTATGTAAATATAATGATGTATGGATAATGTTATGTTAGATTTGATTAAATAAATTGGAATATTCTAGTTTCTTGGGAATTAATTAGGGATTTGTTGAAAAGAAGGTTATGATTTCCTGGATGAAGTATACAACTGTTTGGGACATATGGAAGATATCCAATATGTTTTGTAATAAGGAAACATGATTGTTTTCAATAAGGATATGTGGTAATTTATAAAATTACCATGACTCAAGAGAATTCACGATGAAGTAATTAAAATTTTTGGAATGCCACCAACAATATATATCTTATGATAAATAGGGGATAAATGATGGTATTCAAAATCTTGTTATATGACATTTCATTCAATTTTTTTCTACTCTTATTTGTGAAAGAATTATTTTTTATATGCCTAATGGTTGGAATGGTTGAAGTTGGACAACAGATAGTATTATTCAAGGATAAATTTTTTTTCAAACTTTATTTCTTGAAATGTTATAATATTATAGTTTTAGAAAAAGAAAAACCTACAGACAGGGAGCAACCCATCACGTCAGACAAGGCTGTGGAAATCAAAACTACAATCAGAGTATAACATGGATTTATTTTCTTCCACTATCCAAGGACATATCCCTAGGTAGTATAAATTAATTTTATTTTATTTAGGATGTATGATAGATAAATTATATGTCAATGTTTTGAACCATATATGATGATTTACCATAGATGGGATTATTTATATTTGATAACTTGTGATAACATTTTTGTGATAGGGATTTAATGAATGACCTATCATTTTTTCTCATGATCTGCTTACAGTTCAAAAATGAAACATTCGACTTCATTTCATTAAAAAAGAGATTATGTGGAAATTGTTCACCGCACAAACAATGGTGAGATTATACCAAAATCAAGTAACTATTTATTCTCATGAAAATTTCATCAAAATTAGGGAAAGGATCATGAAATACAAAAATATTATCATTATACCAAATTATATAATGCATCGGGTGGTCCCCTAAATCATCATATACTTATAGGTTTCTGGTAGCTAACATTCTCCAAACCTTGTTCTCTATCACTGTCCATTAGAACATGATGGTTAGATTTATCTTCCATATCCATGTTTTCACTACCCACCAATGTTATCCTACATGGAAAACCATAGATTAGTTACCCTGGATAACCATTATTTTTTTAATATTCCTTTTTGAAATGAATTTTTAGTATACCTTTTTTTGATGTTGGATTCCATGAAATATACTTTCACGTAGTAATATATTTATAACTCCAGTGAATTTCAAGGGATAAATTAATTTTACAGGGTGTAGAATGTTACATCCAATGATTTTATGAGATTGATTTTTTTTAATTACTTTTATTTCTTGTTCTGTACACTACACTAAGATTAGCATGTGTTATATGCCACATTGTTTTAGCTTTCAGTATACATAACACAATTAATGGGTTGTGTTGCACACAATTGCATGATATTTTGATTGAATTCATCCATGAAACACTTAGCATAAATTAATAAAATAAAAAAATTTGGATTATGTTATATGCACCATCAAATGAATAATTCCCTAATCGCAACTCTATCTTGTATTACATTATATGAGAAAGCAACCTTCCTCAATAGCTTGTGTTGTATGCAATATTGAGTTTCCCTAAACACCAATATATTATTAAAATATTTTTATTTAATGGGATATAAAGTATCCTTTGTGAATAGTATTAATATTATTTTTTATTTTATATAATATTCATCTTATGTATTTTCTAGAACATGATATAATATAAAATTCAATTTTTTAGATCAAATATGTATTTTTCAAAAACAATTATAGTTTTCCACCATTTGATGGAACACCAATTTGAAATATAGGTTTTAAAACTTATATATTGTCATGAAATGTCCCCCAGGGCCCGTGTCGTGACTGCCCCAAGCCCGCCATCCATAGGTCAGGGGCTGGCGACTAGCATCAAAGGCGTAAATCCATAAAACTGGGAAGACATTGGCTTTAAAAATTATAAACACACACAACATAGTAGCTGGAAGAAATAGAATATGTAAAATAGTATTCAAAAGATGTGCTGAAATGTAAAGGGTCCAGAAATACAAGATCAACTGTAAAGTACAAGGAAACTGAAAGAACAAGGAAAACAAGTACAATAGAAGAAAGGTAAATCAGCTACTAAATCATCCTCTGGGAAATCCTACCTGAAGGGTAGGTACAGATAGCCTCCACAACACACCACGTCCATCCATCTCCTCTGTGTACCATCATTCCATGTGTTTTTCCTCTGGGTACTATCCAGTCCTCGAACACTCACCCTCGGTCAGTGTTGTCCATCATTGCATCCATCACAACAAGGTGCGGGCATAACCCATGTAGGGGTGAGTATAACGATACATAGTAGGGACCCCGACACCCTCAAGGACTCACAAAATACAAAAAGGATAAACCACAAGGTAATAAATCATCATATAACCATACTTAGGTATATTCCCATACATATATATATGTTATCAAGTAATCCATTTAAATCATGAGATAACACAAAAGTTACTGACTCAGTGCAACCAGGATCTTTATTCACAATGTCGAAAGCATGGCTGCTGGAGAAATCCTCCTCTGTTGTGTACAGTGGGCCTCCTGGAAACTACCAGGTGCTTCCCACTAACCTTGTACTGATCAGGTAATCCTCCTATCAAGTACCGTGGGTCTGCCGCGATCACACAAAGGCGCTCCCCACTGTTGGTCTCCCACCAACTACTAGGCGCTCCCCCTAATAGCCTGTAGAATACTCCTCCTATCAAGTACTGTGGGTCTACCACCAACTACTAGGCACTCCTCTGCTGTGGTTCTTTCGCTAACTACTAGGCGCTCCCAACTAGGCTAGTCGAATCACTCCGAGTCGAATCGATCAAGAATTCGTTAGGATTCAGCCAGTTACTAGGTCTCCGTACTCCGCTCGCTCATATCTGGGAGAGTCTTCTCCACTAGCTACATGTCTATACACCAACTATCGTGAAATCCCACGTAGAATTATTTCAATGGTCTAACATATCATAGCGGTCTCAACGCAACTAACGGCGCGTCAATCAGACTCACGGTCTGTGAGTTATAATCATTTAGTGTCGAGGGCCCGGTTGGATTCTTGTACAATCCAACCTATCTGTATCTCAAATATACACTGAACTCTAGTGTGGTACTCTCAAAGGGACCAACACGTTCCATGAAAACCAGTGTCATTGACGGTTCGTCAAATGGACGTCCCGTGCCAAAGATTATGGCCAAAGAATGTGAAGGGTCCATAGTGGGCCCGGGTCTGATCCGACCTGGTCGGACCTAACCCAGTCTGGGTCGACACGGTCAGACCCGCTGGGTCTGGCCTGACCCGTTGGGTGGGTCAGCCAGCTAGGTGTGGCCAGGTCCGATGGGCCCAGCCCAGCGGACTATGGGGGTGGTTCGGCCTAGAGGTTACCGCGTAGGCGGCACGACCCAGAGGCTGCGGCAGGTTCGGCCAAAACTACGGGGGGGCGCGGGTCAGTGGCTCGGCCCGATAGGTCGGCAGGGCGCTGAGAGGCTGCGCGGGGCGCGGCCAGGCCGGCAGGGCGCCGGGAAGGGCATAGGGAGGCCACGCGGGGGGCAGCCAGGCTGGCAGGGCACCGAGAACGGCGGGGGTAGGCTGCGCGGGGCGCGGGGCTGGCCGGAAGGGCACTGGGCAGGCCGGCGGGGCGCCGGGCAGAGCACGTGTGAGTTCACGATGGGCGTGGGTAGGCCGGCAGGGCGCTGAGTAGGGTGCGTTCAGGCCAGCAGGGTGTCGGGCTGGGCGCGGGAGGCCGGATAGGCACCAGGATGGCCGTGGGGTGGCCAGCAAGGTGTGAGGGAGGCTGAGGGTAGGCTGGGCAGGCCGGTTCGGCGTGGCTCGAGTCGGCTCGGGCATGCGCGGGCTGGCGGTGTTCGGCCAGGAGCATCGGTGTTCCACGGGGGCGGTGTGATTCACAGAGGCCATGAGTAGTGTGAGCTTTTTCGTTTCCTCCTTTTTCGATGTCACCTGATCACCATTCTGAAAAAACATCACAAAAGATCGACGGAGGGAGTCAGGCCATGTAAGTTTGGCCCACACCCTCCTCGTTTAGAGGTGATAGCAATTGATTCATCAAAGAAGAATGATGAACAACAATTTCTTAAAAACCTTCACATTAATTCCTTTCAAATGAAGATGATGAATAGTATTGTATATTACTTGAATTAAACCCCCTACCTTTGCTGGTCGTTCATCGTTCATTGACAGAGTTATGGAAAGAAGACGAAGAGGATCATCGTTCATCGCGTCCGCTAAGAACTTTCAAACCCCAGTTTCGTCAGGTCGTGGAAGATGCTCCATGTCGGTAGGTGACCAGGGTAGAGGTTTGAGGAAGAAGTCCAAGGAAGATCGTTGCTAGTGTTCTTTGTTGTAAGAACGTGTTCTTCGTTCTTCGTTCTTTTTCGGGATAATTCTCTCTTCTCCCATTAATTTTCCATCCCAAATGCCAAATGAAAATAATAGAAGAATGATATTGTCTATTATTTTGTTGGAACTACAATTCAAAAGTGGACATTTAATTACATGGATCCACCTCATTAAAGCTTTATAGTTGGAATGAATTAATTTAGGGGATATCAAGATGCCCTCCTTCATTAATGAGGGAGAGTTGAGAGGTTTTATCCTACTCCATCAATAGGGGTCGGGTGGTCCCCACCCCTATTATACAAAAGAGAGGTTATGCGGTCTCAGGTGGTCCCCACGTCGTAACCTCTCACGGGAGGATATGTTTGGGTGGACACCACCACAATGACCTCTCATGGGAGGTTATGGTGTGGTGGTCCCACCACCAACTCCCATGAGGAGGTTTTAACCACCAACACTCTCTTGGAGGATTAAATAAAAATAGTGTAGCTATAGATTATTTTATTATATTTTTTTTAAGAACACCCAAAAATTATCCTCAACTCTCGACTCACTACAATTGAAGTGAAAGTATTCATAAGTGAATATCGACACTACAAGTTAAATGGTGCCCACAGATTTCAATTCCAAGCACCGAATCAAAAGTTATAAAAACCCACTTGTATGTGTACTGAACGTACCTGAACAAAACATCAGAAATTGATTCTGGGTACACCGGGCCTCAGAATCAGGCGCTATAAATTTTCACGGAATCGAAAAAATCCCATGTATTTATGAAAAAAAGTACCACAGAAATTATGGGACTTTACAGTCTCCCCACCTCAGGTATTTACATCCACATAATCTATAACTTGAACTGAGGGAACAAATGGTGTTACTGAGCCTCCCATACCCATGTGCTCTCCTGGAGGTTACCAAGATTCCAGTGAACGCACACCATAGGTATCGACTATCCACGTAGGAACTGCTCCCGTCGATTCTCAATCTCCCCTGGAACCTCCATGAAAGTCACCCCATCATCGACGTCCAACTCTACAAGGTCGATGATGTAGGAAGGGTCGTGCATATAACTCCTCTACTGGGATATGTGGAAGAAGTCATGCACCTAGTGCAACTGAGGTAGAAGAGCTATGCAGTAAGCCACCTTTCCTACTCTGATGAGGACTTGGAAAGGTCCGATTAATCTCGGAGATAACATTCTTCCTTATACAAATCTCTGTAGACCTCATCGAGGTGAGACCCATAGAATGATGTGGTATCCATCCTCGAACTCCAGAGGTCCCCGTCTTCTGTTATCATATGACTACTTCCTGATCTGTGCAGCCTTCATATTCTCCTTCATGATCTTCACCTTCTCCTTGGTAGCTCGTACCTTCTCTGGTCCCACTTGTTCTGACTCCCCAGGGTATGTCCAACACAAGGGTGATCTGCAAGGCAACCTGTATAACACCTCGAAGGGTGCCATCCCTATGGTGGAGTGATATCTGTTATTGTAGTAAAACTCCACCAATGGTATCTGATCCTCCCAGCTGTGACCGAAGTCGAGGACACAAGAACGTAGAATGTCCTCATAGGTCTGAATGGTCTGCTCAGTCTGACCACCTGTATACGGATGGACAACGGTGCTCAAGAAAATTTGTGTCCTGAAATCTTCATGAAACCCTCTCCATAGCTGGGAAGTAAATCATGCATCACGATAGGAGACAGTTGTCAAAGTTATACCATGTCAATGCATAATCTTCTGCACAAATAGGTGTCCTAGTCTCTCTACTAAGACCTTCTCTCTGATCGGTAGAAAGTGGGTGGAAATGGTGAGTCGTTCAAAGATCACCCAAATCGAGTTGTGTCCCCTGGATGTAGGTGGGAGAACCTTCATGAAGTCCATTGATATCCCATCCCACTTCCACTCTGGGACCTCTAAAGGCTAAACCAAGCCTGTTGGTAATAGGTACTCTGCCTTCACTTGCTGACATGTGTGGCACCGAGAAACAAACTCTGCTACTGCCTTCTTCATACCTAGCCACTAGTGGTGTTGTCGAAGGTCCTAGTACATATTTTCCACTCCTGGATATACCGCTAGAGGGGATGTCTGGAACTCCTTCAACAATCCCTCATGTAGTGCTACTAGTACCAAGGTATGTTCTCTGAATAGGATGATGTGCTCCCCACCTTCATAAAATCATTCAGCTACCTGCCCTATGGATATCTGAGCACGTCGTGTCTCGTAGTCAGCGTCTCTAAGTTGTGCCTCCCTAACTCACTAAAGAAGTGGGGGAGTGACTGTAAGAGAATGTGGAAAGGCTTCCCCATCTCTTTCCAAAAAGGATATCTGTAAGGCAGCAAGCTTCTCTATCTCCTCTCCAAGCAGTTGTATACCAGATCTCTAGCGGAGTGAATCTGCTACAACGTTCCCCCTTCCAAAAGTATAGACTATCTTTAAGTCATAGTCCTGGAGGAACTCAATCCATCGTCGTTGTCTCAAGTTCAGGTCCTTTTGTGAGAATATACTTCTGAGACTCTTGTGATCAGAGTATATGGTAAAACGTTCTCCCATCAGACAGTGTCGCCACATCATCAAGGGTAAGACCAATGCAGCTAACTCCAGGTCATGGGTAGCGTAGTTCTGCTCATGTTATCTCAGATAATGAGAACCATATGCGATCACTGCTCGCTCTTATATCAGGACACACTCAAGTCTGGTCCCTGATGCGTTGTCGTATACTATGTACCCTATGCCTTACTCTGGAAGACTCAAGATGGGGGTACTAATCTGCCTCTGCCTCAGCTCCTGAAAGCTCTGCTGACATCTCTCCGACCACACGAAGGGTTTCCCCATCTTCGTTAAGGCTGATATTGGTGCTGAAACTCTGGAGAATTATGGTATGATCCTCTGGTAGTAACAAGACAAACCCAAGAAACTCCCCAGTTCTGTCACACTCTTGGGTGGCACCCAAGAAAGTACCGCCTCAATCTTCGCTAGATATACTGCAACTCTAGAATCTAAGATGACATGACCCAGAAATTGAACCTCCCAGATCTAGAACTGGCACTTAGATAGATTACCATAAAGCTGGTGCTCTCAGAGTATGTCTAGTACTACCCGCAAATGATAGGCATGCTCCACCTAATTAGTCAAGTAGATCAGGTTGTCCTCAACAAAAACTATGACAAAGCGATCAAGGTAAGGCATGAAAATCTTGTTCATGATTCTCATGAACACTTCTAGAGAATTTGTTACACTGAAGGGCATAACCAAGAACTCGTAGTGGTCGTATCGACCTCTAAAGGTCGTCTTCTACACATCCTCATCTCGAACTCTGATCCTGTGATAGCCTAATCTAAGGTCTATTTTCGAGAACCACTGTGCTCCCTTCAGCTGATCAAAGAGTTCTTCAATCCTCCGAAGGGGGTAATTGTTCTTCACGGTCACCTAGTTCAGGCGACAGTAGTTGACACAAAGCCTCAAGATCCCATCCGCCTTCATGGAGAATAGATTTGGGTCTTATCAGGGAGAACCCCTGGACTAGATGAATCCCTTCCCCTGTAAGTCCTCCAGCTGTACCTGGAGCTCACAAAGCTCAGTAGGAGCCATCCGATATGCTGGTGGAGATATTTGTGTCATCCCGGGTTACAGGTCAATGTATAATTCCCCCTCTCTGCGAAGAGGTTGTCCTGGAATGTCGTCAGGGAAAACATCTGCTAACTGGTCCACCACTATAGGATAGCTTGGACTCTCCACATCAACTGCTTCGAAGTTAAGGCAGGCCTAATAATGAGTGATCGGCTGCACCCTCCTCTAACTAAGTCTGTCTTGTGTTAAAGGGATGCCTTCTCACTGGTGAAGGTGAACCTGGTCCCATCCGTGCGGAAACACCACACGTTGCACCTAATATAGTCGATTTGAGCTTGGACTGTAGAAAACCAATTCATACCCAAGATGACGTTGTAAGGCCTCGACGCTGCTATGAGGAGATCCGAACTGAAGCCCTCGCCTCTTAGAGTAAGCTCGCACTTCTGGCACCAGTGTGTAATCATCGATTCTTCTCTCGTAGGAGTCTCTAGACGTATGGATCGAGCAAACAGCTCCATCAGAATCTCCGAGCTCCGAACAAGGGTAGTGGCTATGAAAGAGTGACTGGCACCTGTATCTATAAGAACTGCAGCTATGGTGGATTATACACAGATTATAGCTCGAATCATCTTTGGAGAACCATAATCGTAAGCCTTAGCTTCTTGGAGCTGAGCTCTTCCCTGTCCACCTGCTCCCTCCAGTTGGGGTGGACCTCCTGGTGGTGGTGGTGGTAACACCTTGTAACGTCGTCCACCACCATCCGCATGATCAAATCCTCTCCCACGTCCACCTGCTCCCTATAGACCGCCATGATAGAACCTCTGCCTCTACCAGAGAGGTCCCTCAACTGTCTTCTGATCTTCCAAGCGGTGGGTCGGACAGACACGAGCCATGTGACCATGCTCGCCACATGTGTAACATTGTCAGCTCCTGGCATGCCTGGCTCTATCTCCACAATGGGTGCCCCGTACAATAGATTTTGAGTCGTGTGGTCATCCTCATGTAGGTTTGGTCCTCTTAGACCTCTGCGACATCTGTCTACTACCAGCTGCAGAAGACTCCACTGCATGTCGACTTGAAGTTCGTCTCGATGCTGGAGACTCCTCATCAAGGAAACTCTCTACTAAGAGGGTTTTCTCTAACACCCCCTCCTGCGTCGTGATGCTGAACGTCATCATTGAAGCTATGATCTCTCGCCTAAGCCTCTTCTCGATGGTCCGGGCGCTGAAGAATGTGTCCTGCACCATATCTTTAGAGTAGCACAAGAGGTCAGTGAACCTCGCTGAGTATTGTGCCACCGTCATGCTACCATATTGTAGATGCAGTTGCTTCTATATCTACACCACATGTAGGGTTGCTGGGAAAATCTCCACCTAAAATAGTCTCTTGAAGTCTTCCTAGAGTAGCATCATCTAGTCGTGAACCTGGAGCATCAGGATCCACCATCTTCCCATTACTGCATGAAGGAGACTCATGGAAAGGATCACCATGAAGTCGGATGGTGTCCCTACCTGTAACACCCGAGACTTCTATGTTATATAAATCATCAAAGGAATCTTTCACTTGCTTGGATTTCTTTACACGCAATCACGACCTTCCTCGATATCTTGCGTCGTACGCAATACCGAGTTTCACTAAACAACAATATTCTATTAAAATATTAGTAAAACTAGCCATTATGAATAGTAATAACCACTTTTTGAAATTTTATAAATTTTATTTTTCAAAATTTACTTCATTTTTGGATTCAGAATATCGAAATTAGCCTAGGGTGAAATTTTGGTATTTTTCTGAAAACTTTCAATTTTTGATGAATAGTGAAACCACTAAGTGGTAGTTAAAAAACTGAATTTTTCATAAAACTTAATTTTACCGCTTTTGTGAGTGGAATCTCAAAAATCCAAGACACACGATTGATTTTAGTAAGTAAAATGTGGTACAATGAGATGAAAATAATTTTTGGTGAATAGTAACTTTTTTACTTTTATTTATCACGGTTAAAAGTAAATAGGGTAATTAAGGGTAAAAATGATATTATTATTACCCTAACACATGTCTTAATTCTATTGGATAAGTTTAATTCGACCAAAAACAACCTTAGTAATAAAATATGACCATTTAGGCCCACTTGGATTAGATTAGGACATTTATTATTAATTTATTTAAAGAAGGGTTCAAATAGTTAAAATCAAAGTTTAATAAGTATATCATTTTTAATATAGGGTTATACATAAGATAAATTCGACTATAAATATTAATTATAAAGATAAAACGATTTCCTACATAATGATATTTTATCTGTAATTTTTAGACTTTAAATAATTTAATTTATTTATGACACAAAGATGATGCAGTAATTATCTTATTAATGAAATATTGACATAATTGATGTTATAAATACCCCAATATATATAATTTGAGACTTTTTATGAATTTCACTAATTTTATAGATTAATATGACATGTTAGTATTGATTTAATTAACGTTTTTCGAACTAATCATTCTGTTATGATTTTCACAAAAATCAATTACTAAATAGTGTCAAAATTGAAATAAAATAGTTTTTAAAACAAATATTATATTAGTAATTGTTTTTTTATTCATAAAAATCTAAGGTTCAGCCAAATGACTTAGATAAGGTTATATATATTAATAATAAACAACTTGGGGTTCGTTTTTCTACTTATAGTAAGTTTATTAACCTTATAGTATAAGAACACAAGAAGACACGGTAAAAGTAAAATTATTTTACTTAATGTTAAATATAAATGATAAGGTTAAAATAGGAACCTAAACTTGTCTAAATTCTATTGGATGAGAGTATTTAGACCCATCCCCACCTTATCTTAGAAATAAATCAATTTGTAGCTATTTAAAACCGAATTTGTCTTTATAATAAAATAATAGTTTTAGTTATTCCAAAGGTGCCCCTCTCCTCCCTTATAAAAGGGCACCTCCTCCCCCTCTTCCTCACACCACTTTGAGCCTTCAAGCTCGGCCAAACCCTGCCAATTTCTCCTCTACACTTCCCTAGAAACATCCTAGAGGTCCTGGTCTTATTCAAAGACCAATTTTAGTGCCCTAAAAAGAGATCTCAAAGAGGCGTTTCAAAGAAGAGGTAATGTCTGTTACCAATTCTTTCAACTTTATTTCTTCTTACAATTCTTCTTTTTTAGTTGTTTCATTATGAAGTAATAACATCAGTATCACTCATATACTGATATGTTTTTATAATTATGAAACAACCCAATTTCACCATCTATCCATCCTACGGAAAATGAAATCACCGTGCGTGCGTACATACGGAATACCGTCTCCACGGCGTGGTGTAATCTATTTTCCACCACCACCTTACTTGGATGGGTATAATGGTGTAAATAATGACTATATATGAATATTATAAAGTTATATTGATTCTAAAATAGTATACATACACTCCAATACAATTCCATGATCATAGGAATGATATCATCACTCGTGCGTACGTACGGAATACCGTCTCTACGATGTGATGTGACCCGTTCTACATGATCTTAATTTCATAATGATTATATAAATGAATTGAATGAATTAATATGATATATATTACACTAATACCATTCTGGAAATGAGGTATCTATAACCTAAAAATAAGGATAAGAATTTATTCGACAAAACACGCATAAGAACAAAAAGTAATAAACACTCGAATAAACAATTAGTAATGAAATATTACTAATAAGATGCTAAGAATATGACCATATATGATATCATAAAAATAATTATGATTCTGGAATAAGTCAATAACATTATTTAAATCATTATACAGGAGGTTCGGACACTTACGAAGCAAATCGGACCTAAGGTAAGGGAAAATATCACAGTCTCATTTTTATCCAAGATTGTTTATACTTTGGTATTTACTGGTGTGTATTTTATCATCCACATCCATGTTTCCTCAATATTTAATATTTATATCCTTATACAGTATTTTATATCCAATTTTACACTTCAGTGAGTTTTTAGTAAAATATATGAAAGGATTCTTTTGTCGTTTTTCGTATGAGGTACTTGTTGACTTTTCCGACAAAAGTACGAGAAGAAAGTTTTTTTAACTTATACGGTGTGAATGGATTTTTAAAACATTATTTCCAATAAGCATCCTTTACAAGTTTTCAAGTTTATTTTTAATCAACTTCTTTTAGTTTAGAATTGTATGACATGTTCAGAAAGGAAAAGTGTTTTTGAAGTAGAAAGGATATTTTCCTCAAGAATGGAGTTTCAAGAGTTTTTTCAAAATTATTTTTCCATATAAGATAATATAGGGTTATGCTTTTATCCCTATTATTACATGGATTTGATTATGTTTTGATGGAAATATTTTTATGAATTCCTTTATCTTATATGAATTGTTTTTTGATGTCATGATGTTTCAGATTCCCATTTTTATTACATGGGTTATGCTATGATGTATGGTTTATGATTTTGTGGCACACATAAGAATGGTATCATTATGATATGGGTGGGACCTATATCTCCCTCCAATTAATTGGGTAATGATTTTATATATCATGAGATAGACATGGCTGGAACGGCAGGTTAAACCAGTTTAGTGAAACAGGACTGAAATGAGGAGTGAACTCGGTTCAGAAATGGACTTTGTCCACTAAGATAGTCTTGGCAATGAGCCTTGACTAATAAGAAATGATTCTCTATGATTATGTGTGTATGTCACAAAGTTTCATGTTTTAAGTTATGATTATCGGGATTACATTTCACTACTATGATTTATCCCATGTTATGAAATTATGATTTCTTTTGCAGGTTAATATTTCCAAAAGTTATATTCTTATGTATATGATGTGATTGATATTTCTTTTGTTTACCCTTACTGAGCAATTGAGCTCACCTTTTTGTATGTTTTCTTTCCCCAGGTCAGGAAGAAGGTTATTAAGTAAGATATGTCATAAGGGACTATAGATATGATGAAATAAATGGGCGACAGTGTAGATTCTTTATGAACCAGTTGTTTATGTTTCCCAGTTTCTAAAGACACTATACATATACGGTCCTTTCCTGGTTTTGTTATATGTTGTAATAAGTGTGCTTCAATTCTGATGTAATAAAAAAATTTGTAAAGTATGGGTCGTTATAGTTGGTATCAGAGGAAAGTTATAGTCAACCTTTGGAAACTAGGATGTGAAAGCCTTAGTAAGAAACCTAAGGATAAGTCTAAGAATAGAACACAATCTTAGTGTTTTAGAAATGGCCATGAATAACCTAGGATAAGACCTTAAGTGTGAAATTTTATTCTTGATTATGTAGTTTTCCTATTATAATTAGTGTTTCTCACACTATTCTTCTTGGTTTTAGTCAATGGCTGGAACCCGAAGGAACCGTGTTAATGCGGAATGCGACGGGCAATGCAATTATTGTCCCCCGGAGCAACCAAACGTTATGGGAGATGGAATGAAAAATCTTGTAGCCATGCTCACACAACTTTCTCAAGCTATGAATCATACAGGACTTCCAAACGAGCAAATGAAGGAGCAACATTCTGTTGAATCCTTCCTGAGACAGTATCCACCTTCATTCAGCGGGTCTACTGGTCCATTAGTGGCTGAACAATGGATTAGTACTACTGAAAAGATATTTTTAGTTCTTTAATGTTCTGAACATGATAAATTCATCTTAACAGTGTATCGTTTGGAAGGTGATGTTGATCAATGGTGGAATCTTATTAAGAATACGAGGAAAAGGAATTAAATTGAGTCCATGGAATGGGACGAGTTCAAGAACTTATTTTTCAATAAGTACTTTCCTCGTATTCTCTGATCAGAGATGGAGAAGGAGTTTCTTGAACTAAAGAAAAAGGATGATGAATCTGTTGGTACCTATGAAGAAAATTTTACAAGACTTGCAAGGTACTCTTCTGGTATTATTATCCAACCAGAGAGTAAGATCAATCGATTCTTTAGTGGCTTAAAACCAAGTCTTCGAAGGGCGTTAGCCATAAGGGACTTCAATAGCTACGAGGAAATCGTTCGATGTGATCTCAAAGTCGAGATGGAGATTGGAGTAACCCATCAGTCATATGGGTTTGATAAGAAGAGGAAAATGGAATTCAAAGGAAAATCTAAAGATCACACTGAAAAGAAGATGAGATTTCCCTTATGCACAAAGTGTGGAAAGAAACATGGAGGGAGTTGTCTTAAAGGGACAAGTAAATGTTTCAAATGTGGAAAGTAAGGTCATAGGGCATTTGAATTCCGCAATGATGGGAAGAATATGTCTAATGATGCAAACAAAGGAAGGGATACACAGAATGAACCTACTACACTTCAATGTTTCAAGTGCAAGGATATGGGACATTATGCCAATCAATGCCTGAATCCAAGGGTTGATGATGATGGTCGACGTCAACAAACTCTTAAGGCTAAAGACAAAGGAAAGTCACATTCAATTTCTATTAGCAATGTGGAGTGCGATAACGATGTGGTGAAAGGTACACATACCATCCACTCTAAAGTAGAAAATGTTTTATTTGATTTTGGATCCACCCACTCTTTTATTTCTAAAGAATTTTCTAAGGATATCACCGTATTACCTCAACAATTAGATGTTGAGTTAGCTGTGACAACCCCTAATGGCACAACAATCGCATCAAAAGTTTATAATTCTTCTCCGATCGAAGTTTGTGGGAAAGTGCTTCCTGCAAATCTTGTGATCCTTCCTATAGTGCAATTTGATGTGATTCTTGGCATGGATTGGATTTCTTTATATGGAGCTCATATCAATTGCCAAAGAATGGAAGTCACATTTCATATTCCAGATCAATCTATGATCTTCTATCAATGCAAGGATGAACATAACCTTCCAATGGAAATTTCTTCCATCTTATGGGTCTTGATTCCACTAAATGAATGTTATTTATCTCAAATGCTTGGTGAGAAACTCACGATTAAGAATATGCCCATTGTACGGGAGTTTGATGATGTCTTTCCGGATGAATTACCGGGTCTTCCACCAAATCGTGAAGTTGAGTTTTCAATAGAACTCGTACCGGGTGCTTGCCTATTTCAAAGACACCTTATAGAATGGCCCCAATTGAGTTGCAGGAATTGAAGAAGTAACTCCAAGAGAATATTGATAAGGGGTTCATACGCCCTAGTGCGTCACCTTGGGGAGCACCTGTTCTGTTTGTTAAGAAGAAATATGGATCAATGAGACTCTGCATTAATTATCGAGGACTTAACAAGATCACTATCAAGAACAAATATCCTCTCCCATGCATTGATGACTTATTTGACCAACTACGTGGAGCTCAATACTTTTCCAAGATTGATCTTCATTCAGGGTATCATCAATTAAGGTTCAAAAGGGAGGATATACCAAAGACGGCTTTCCGTAAAAGGTATGGACACTATGAATTTATAGTGATGCCATTTGGTCTTACTAATTCCCCCGCTATCTTAATGGATCTGATGAATAGAGTCTTTAGAGACTATCTTGATCAGTTTGTGGTAGTCTTTATAGATGATATTCTTATCTATTCAAAGATCAAGGAAGAACATGAAGATCACTTGAGAATTATATTGAAGACCCTGAGAAAGGAGAATCTTTATGCAAAATTTACCAAGTGTGAATTTTGGCTTCAAAAAGTTTCATTTTTTGGGTCACATAATCTCAAAAGAGGGGATATCTGTGGATCCAGCAAAAACATAGGTTATCTAAAGATAGTCGAGACCAACAAAAGTAACTGAGATCCGAAGTTTTCTTGGTTTGGATGGATATTATCGAAGTTTTGTGAAAGATTTTTCACGATTATATAATCCACTCACCAAGTTGACTCGGAAAGGAGTTAAGTTTGTCTGGACGGAGGAATGTGAAGAGAATTTCAAGGAGTTGAAAAGAAGGTTATCCAGTGCACCTGTGCTCACACTACCTTGTAGTGGAGAAAGGTTTGTGATCTACAGTGATGCATCCAAGAAGGGATTGGGGTGTGTTCTTATGAAAAATGATATGGTGATAGCTTATGCCTCGCGACAATTGAAAATACATGAGCAAAATTACCCAACTCATGATTTGGAGTTAGCTGTGGTAATATTTGCATTAAAGATTTGGAGGCATTATCTTTATGGAGAAAGGTGTGACATTTATACTGATCATAAAAGTTTAAAGTATATTTTCACACAAAAGGAGATGAATATGCGCCAAAGAAGATGGTTGGATCTGATTAAGGATTATGAATGCTCAATCCATTACCACCCTGGGAAAGCAAACAAGGTGGTAGATGCATTAAGTCGACAAGACGATGCCAGTTTATCCATGATGAGGATCACAAAAGATCCAATATTTATGGATTTACAAAGGATGTATGTTGGAATTATAATGGAAGGGGTAAATCGTATCTTTCTCAAATGAATGTTCAACCATCTATACATGTGAAGATTAAAGAGGCACAGAAAGAAGATGTTGAGTTACAAAAGAAGGTGAGAAATATTCCTGAATTCAATGTTGATTATGATGGGATAATAAAGTTCCGGAATCGGGTTTGTGTTCCTCCCATCCCTGAATTAAAGAAGGAGCTACTGGATGAGGCTCATAGTTCTTCATTCTCTATTCACCCTGGAAGTACGAAGATGTATAGGGACCTGAAAGAGTACTTCTGGTGGGATGTCATGAAAAGAGATGTTGCTGAATATGTCTCTCGATGCTTGGTTTGTCAGCAAGTTAAAGCTGAGAGATAGAAGTCTAAGGGGATGTTACAACCATTACCCATACCCGAATGGAAATGGGAAAACATCACTATGGAATTTGTCACTGGACTTCCTAAAACATCCAAAGGCAATAATGCTATCTGGGTCATAGTTGATCGTCTTACAAAGTCTGCACACTTCATCGCTATTAGAGAGGATTTCTATCTGGATCAGCTTGCTAGGATATATGTGAAGGAAGTGGTAAGATTTCATGGAGTACCACTTTCTATTATATCTGATCGGGATCCGAGGTTTACCTCAAAGTTCTGGCGAAGTCTTCAGCATACTCTGGATACAGATTTGAGTTTCAGCACTGCTTATCATCCTCAGACAGACGGTCGGTCTGAGAGAAAAATTCAAACTCTAGAATATATGTTGAGAGCTTGCTCTATGGATTTCAAAGGTGGTTGGGATCAACACCTACCTTTGGTGGAATTTTCTTATAATAATAGCTTTCACTCCAGTATTCAGATGGCTCCTTATGAAGCTCTCTATGGAAAGAAATCCAGGACTCCAACTTGCTGGGATGAAGTTGGGGAAAGAAAGCTATTAGGACCTGATCTCATTGATGAAATGGCAAAAAATGTCAGATCTATTCAACAACACATAAGAGCATCTCAGAGTCGACAGAAAAGTTATGCTGACAACCGAAGAAAAGACCTAGAGTTTGAGGTGGGTGATAAAGTGTTCTTACTAATATCTACCTGGAAGAGGGTCATGAGATTTGGAAAGAAGGGGAAGTTGAGCCCTAGATATATCGGCCCTTTTGAAATACTAGATCGTGTTGGGAAGGTAGCTTATCGATTGGAACTTCCACCAAATCTCTCTCAAGTTCACGATGTGTTCCATGTATCTCTCCTGAGAAAGTATATACCTGATCCTTCACATGTACTTAGCTCAAAAGTTGTACCGCTGGAGCAAGATCTTTCTTATGAAGAACAGCCGATAGAGATTCTGGATCGTAGCGAAAAATTCCCATGAAACAAGACCACTCGCTTGGTGAAGGTTTTATGGAGGAACCACCGATTAGAAGAAGCTACATGGGAGCTTGAGGATATGATGAGGGAGAGGTATCCTCATCTGTTTGTTAAAAAGTGACGAATTTCGAGGGAGAAATTCATTTTAAGGGGGGTAGAATGTAACACCCGATACTTTTATGTTATATAAATCATCAAAGGAATCTTTCACTTGCTTGGCTTTCTTTACACGCAATCACGACCTTCCTCGATAGTTTGCATCGTACGCAATACCGAGTTTCACTAAACAACAATATGCTATTAAAATATTATTAAAACTAGCCGTTAAGAATAGTAATAACCACTTTTTGAAATTTTATAAATTTTATTTTTCAAAATTGACTTTATTTTTGGATTTGGAATATCGAAATTAGCCTAGGGTGAAATTTTAGTATTTTTCTGAAAACTTTCAAATTTTGATGAATAGTGAAACCACTAAGTGGTAGTTAAAAAACTGAATTTTTCATAAAACTTAACTTTACCACTTCTGTGAGTGGAATCTCAAAAATCCAAGAGACACGGTTGATGTTAGTAAGTAAAATGTGGTTCAATGAGATGAAAATAATTTTTGGTGAATAGTAACTTTTTACTTTTATTTACCACGGTTAAAAGTAAATAGGGTAATTAAGGGTAAAAATGATATTATTATTACCCTAAAACATGTCTAAATTATATTGGATAAGTGTAATTAGACCAAAAACAACATTATGAATAAAATATGACCATTTAGGCCCACTTGGATTAGATTAGGACATTTATTATTAATATATTTAAAGAAGGGTTAAAATAGTTAAAATCAAAGTTTAATAAGTATATCATTTTTAATATAGAGTTATACATAAGATAAATTCGACTATAAATATTAATTAGAAATATAAAAATATTTCCTACATAATGATATTTTATTTTTAATTTTTAGACTTTAAATAATTTAATTTATTTATGACACAAATATGATGCAGTAATTATCTTATTAATGAAATATTGACATAATTGATGTTATAAATACCCAAATAAATATAATTTTAGACTTTTTATTAATTTAACTAATTTTCTAGGTTAATATGACATGTTATTATTGATTTAATTAACTTTTTTAGAACTAATCATTCTTTTATGATTTTCACAAAAATCAATTACTAAATAGTGTCAAAATTGACATAAAATAGTTTTTAAAATAAATATTATATTAGTAATTGTTATTTTATTCCTAAAAATCTAAGGTTCGGCCAAATGACTTAGATAAGGTTATATATATTAATAATAAACAACTTTGGGTTTGTTTGTCTACTTATAGTAAGTTTATTAACCTTATAGTATAAGAACACAAGAAGACACAGTAAAAGTAAAATTATTTTACTTAATGTTAAATCTAAATGATAAGGTTAACATAGGAACCTAAACTTGTCTAAATTCTGTTGTATGAGATTATTTAGACCCATACCCACCTTATATTAGAAATAAATCAATTTGGAGCTATTTAAAACCGAAATTGACTTTATAATAAAATAATAGTTTTAGTTATTCCAAAGCTGCCCCTCTCCTCCCTTATAAAAGGGCACCTCCTCCCCCTCTTCCTCACACCACTTTGAGCCTTAAAACTCGTCCAAACCCTGCAAATTTCTCCTCTAAAATTCCTTAGAAACATCTTAGAGGTCCTATTATTCTTAAAAGACCAATTTTAGTGCCCTAAAAGGAGATATCAAAGAGGCATTTTGAAGAAGAGGTAATGTCCGTTACCAATTCTTTCAACTTTATTTCTTCTTCCACTTCTTCTTCTTTATTTGTTTCATTATGAAGTAATAACATAAGTATCACTCATATACTTATATGTTATTATAAGTATGAAACAACCCTATTTCACCATCTATCCATCCTACGGAAAACGAAATCACCGCGCGTGCGTACGTACGGAATACCGTCTCCACGTCGTGGTGTAATCTATTTTCCACCACCACCATACTTGGATGGGTATAATGGTGTAAATAATGACTATATATGACTATTATAAAGTGATATTGATTCTTAAATAGTATACATACACTCCAATACAATTCCACGATCATGGGAACGATATCATCACTCGTGCGTACGTACGGAATATCGTCTCCACGATGTGATGCGACTCGTTCTACATGATCTTCATTGCATAATGATTATATAAATGAATTGAATGAATTAATATGATATATATTACACTAATAACATTCTGGAAATGTGGTATCTATAACCTAAAAATAATTATAAGAATTTATTCGACAAAACACGCATAAGAACAAAAAGTAATAAACACCCAAATAAACAAGTAGTAATGAAATATTACTAATAAGAAGCTAAGAATATGACCATATATGATATCATAAAAATAATTATGATTCTGGAATAAGTCAATAACATTATTTAAATCATTATACAGGATTTTCGGACACTAACGAAGCAAATCGGACCTAAGGTAAGGGAAAATATCACAATCTCATTTTTATCCGAGATTGTTTATACTTTGGTATTTACTGGGGTATATTTTATCATCCACATACATGTTTCCTCAATATGTAATATTTATATCCTTATACAGTAGTTTATAACCAATTTTACACTTCGGTGAGTTTTTAGTAAAATATATGAAAGGAATCTTTTGTCGTTTTTCGTACGAGGTACTTTTTGACTTTTCTGAAAAAAGTACGAGAAGAATGTTTTTTTTAACTTTTACGGCATGAATGGATTTTTAAAACATTATTTCCAAGAAGATTACTTTAAAAGTTTTCAAGTTTATTTTTAATCAACTTCTTTTAGTTTAGAATTGTATGACATGTTAAGAAAGGAAAAGTGTTTTTGAAGTAGAATGGATATTTTCCTCAAGAATGGAGTTTCAAGAGTTTTATCAAAATTATTTTTCCATCTAATATAATATAGGGTTCTACTTTTATCCCTATTATTACATGGATTTTATTATGTTATGATGGAAATATTTTTATGAATTCCTTTATCTTATATGAATTGTTTTATGATGTCACAATGTTTAAGATTACCATTTTTATTACATGGGTTATGCTATGATGTATGGTTTATGATTTTGTGGCACACATAAGAATGGTATCATTATGAGATGGGTGGGACCTATATATCCCTCCAATGCATTGGGTAAAGATTTTATATCTCATGAGATAGACATGGCTGGAACGGAAGGTTAAACCGGTTCAGTGAAACAGGACTGAAACGAGGAGTGAACTCAGTTCAGAAATGGACATTGTCCACTAAGATAGTCTTGGCAATGAGCCTTGACTAATAATAAATGATTCTCTATGATTATGTGTGTATGCCAAAAAGTTTCATGTTTTAAGTTATGATTATAGGGATTACATTTCACTAATATTATTTATCCCATGTTTTGAAATTATGATTTCTTTTGAAGGTTAAGATTTCCAAAAGATATGTTCTTATGTATATGATGTGATTGATATTTCTTTTGTTTACCTTTACTGAGAAATTGAGCTCACCCTTTTGTATGTTTTCTTTCCCTATGTCAGGAAGAAGGTTATTAAGTAATATATGCCAAAAGGGACTATAGATATGATTAAATAAATGGGAGACAGTGTAGATGCTTTATGAACCAATTGTTTATGTTTCCCAGTTTCTAAAGACACTATACCTATACGGTCCTTTCCTGGTTTTGTTATATGTTGTAATAAGTGTGCTTCAATTCTGAATAAATAACAATGTATGTAAAGTATGAGTCGTTATACTACCAGTCAGAAAACTCTCACCACAGCCTCCAGCCAATCCTCAGCCACTTTTGGGTTCGTCTCTACCATAAACCTAGGTGGCCTCTGGTGCTGGAACTCATGCAACACGATCAAGCGGTCTACATCATATGTTGTTGGGGCTGGTGGCATCGGTGGCCAAACGGGAAGTAGTATCGCTGGTGCCTCCACTGGAAAAGGGCCCTACACCAAGGCTTCATCACTCGGTGGGCTATCTGTGTGTATGACTCTCAGGGCTCTAACTGGTCATCTATGGGGAGGCATTCTGAATGAAACAGATGCGACATGGTCAAAATACTATACCTGGTGAGTTGACCTATTTTGAGCTGACATAAAGAAAAACTTTTGAAAAAACACGTGCAATCCTTGTTTTCGTGCACTGGGTCATAAATCAGAAGTCAAAGTCCTGTTGTGTGGATACGTCTGCCGCCGCACCAACACTGGACTCCCTAAACTAAAAACCCACTTAGTACCCTTAATAGCATTCCTTCACAGAAAAGCAAGATTAAAGTCCTATGTTTTGCGGTAGAACTGACTCCTCTGATACCAATTTATCATGACCCATCCCCCGGGTCCCATGTTGTGACTACCCCTAACCCGCCTTCCATCGCCCAGGGGCTGGCGACTAGCACCAAAGGTGTAAATCCCTAAAACTGGGAATTCATTTCCTTTACAAACTATAAACACACACAATCGAGTAGCTGCATGTAATACACTAAGTAAAACTATATAAAAATAAATTGATGAAAAGTAAAGGAGATAGAAATACAAGCCCTAGTGTAATGTACAACGAAACTGAAAGAAAAATTAAAAAAAGTAGAATAGAAGAAAGATGAAACAACTACTGGATCGTCCTCTGGGAAATCCAACCTGAAGGGTAGGTGTATATTTCTTCCACAACACTCCACATTCATCCATCTCCTTCGTATACCTTCACGCCATGTGGTCCACCTCCGGGTACCGTCCATTCCTCATAAAATCAGCCTCGGTCAGTATTTTCTGTCATCTACATCCAATGCAATGAGGTGCGGGCATAGCCCGTGTAGGGGTGAGTATAAAGATAATCAGTAGGGACCTCGAGACTCTCAAGGTCTCACAAAATATAACAAGGATAAACCACAGGGTGTGAAATTAATAGATAATAATACTTAGGTATATTCCCATACATATAACTATGTTATCAAGTAATCCATTTAAATCATGTGGTAAACACAATCGTTACTCACTCAGCTCAACCAGAATTTTTAGTCCCATTGTCGAAACCACGGCTGCTAGAGAACTTATCCTCTATCGAGTACAGTGGGCATGTCGCCAACTACCAGGCGCTTCCCACTAATCTTGGACTGGTGAGGTACTCCTCCTGTCGAGTACCATGGGTCTATCGTGCTCACACAGAGGCGCTCCCCAGTGTGGGTTTGCGCCCAAATATCAGGTGCTCCCACTAATAGCCTACAGAGGTACTCCTCTTATCGAGTACCATGGGTCTGCTGCCAACTACAAGGTGCTCATCTGTCGTGGTTCTGTCTCCAACTACAAGGTTCTCCCCACTGGTCTAGTCGAATCACTCTGAGTCAAATCGGTCAAGTAGTCATCAGGTCTCAGCCAGCTACTAGGTCTCCGTACTCTGCCCGCACGTCTCTGGGAGGGTCCACTCCATTAGCTAAAATTAGATACTCCAACTGTTGTGAAGTCCCACATAGAAGTATCTCTAATGTCTTCCATGTCATAGAGGTCTCAACGCAACTAACAACGCGTCAATCGGATGCCTGGTCTGTTAGTTATAAGTTTTTTAGTCCCAGGGGCCCAGTTGGATTCGTTTACGATCCAACCTGACAGTATCTCAAAAATACCCTAAACTCTAGAGGGGTATTCTCAAAGGTACCATCGTGTTCCATGAAAACCAGTGTCGCTAATGGTTTTTCAAACGGACGTCTGATTCCAAATATGTGGCCAAAGAATGTAAAGGGTCGGTAGTGAGACCAGGTCTGGTCTGACCCAGTCGTACCGACTCAGCCCCACCCAATATGGGTGGGCCCGGTCTAGGTCAACCCAATCAGACCCACTGGGTCTGACCCGGCCCATTGGGCGGTTCAGCCTGTTAGGTTCGTCTTGGAGGTCACCGCTTAGGCAGTTCAGCCTAGAGGCTGGGGCTGGTTCGGCCAACACCTTGGGGGTGCGACCTGGTGGCTCGACAGGGTAGGTCGGCAGGGAACTATCATGGCGCAGGGAGGCCGCGCAGGGCGCGGGCTGGCCGGTGGGGCACAGGGCAGGCCGGCAGGTCACCGGGTAGGCCGTCCGGGTGCCGGGCAGGCCATCGGGCACTAGGCAGGGCGTGTGGGAGGCCGCATGAGGCGCAGGAAGGCCAGCAGGGGGCAAGCAGGCTGGCAAGGCGTCGTGGAGGGCGCGTGCAGGCCAAAAGGGTGGCGGGTAGGCTGGCGGGGTGCTGGGCAGGACGCGGGCTGGCTGGCAGGGCACGATGGAGGCTGCAGGCAGGGTGGGCATGCCGGTATGGCGCGGCTCAGGCCGGCATGGGCCGGCGATGTTCGGCCGGGAGCATCTGTGTGTCACGGGGGCGGTGCGATTTACAAAGACTGCGAGTATCGTGACCTTTGTTGTTTCCACCATCTTCATCATGGCCTCATATCCATGCCGAAAAACATCACAAAAGATCGGTGGAGGGAGTGGGGCCATGTTAGTTTGGCCCACACCCTCTGATTTTAGAGCTGATTGCAATTGGTTCATCAAAGGAGAACGATAAACAATAATTTCTTACAAACCTTCACATCAATTCCTTCCAAATGAAAATGAGGAAATAAAGGTATATTACTCGAAGTAAACCCCCTACCATTGTTGGTCGTTAGTCGTTCATTGATGGAGTTGTGGAAAGAAGATGAAGAGGATCGTCTTTCGTCGCATCCGCCAAGAACATCCAAACTTGAGTTGCATCGGCTCGTGGAAGACACTCCACGTTGGTAGGTGTCCGGGGAAGAGGTCCGAGGAAGAAGTTCGAGGAAGATCGTTGACGACGTTCATTGTTGGAAGAACACGTTATTTGTTCTTCATTCTTCATTGGTAGAATTCTCTGTTCTCCCAATATTCATCCTTCCCAAATGCCAAATGAAAATAATATAAGAATGAGATTGTCTATTATTTTATTGTCACAATAATTCGAAAGTGGAGAATTAATTACATGGCTCCACCTCATTAAAGCTTGAGATTTGGCATGAATTAATTTAGGGGAGATCAAGACGCTCTCCCTCATTAATGAAGTAGAGTTGAGAGGTTTTATCCTCCTCCATCAATAGAGGTCATGTGGTCCACACCAATATTATTAAAAAGAGAGGATATGCGGTCTCAGGTGGTCCTCACATCGTAACCTCTCGCGGGAGGTTATGTTCGGGTGGACCCCACCACCCTAACCACTCATGGGAGGTTAGGGTGTGGTGGTACCACCACCAACTCCCATGAAGTGGTTTTAACCACCAACAATCTCTTGGCAGCTTAAATAAAATTAACTGTAGCTACACATTGTTTTATTATATTTTTTTAAGAACACCCAAAAATTAACCTCAACTCTCGACTCACTACCGTCGAAGAGAAAGTATTCTTAAGAGAATACCGGCGCTAAGGGTTCAATGGTGCCCTTAGATTTCAATTCCGAGCACTGAATCAAAACATTTAAAAACCCGATCTTACTTTTACTGAACTTACATGAACAAAACTTCAGAAATTGATTCCAGGAACACCGAGCCTCGGAAGCAAGCGCAGTAAATATTTGTGGACTCATAAAATTCCTGTGTATTTTAGAATGAAAATTTCCAAGGAAATTCCAGGTCATTACATATATATTCAATAATACAAAATAAATTTTTTCTTGGGAATTGGGACATCAAAATTTAATTTGGTTGAAATTTCTATTTATTTTTGTTGAAATTCATATTTTGATGAATAGTAATAATACACTAAATTTTAATTGAAAACAACTTTATTAATCAAAATAATTTATATGGTTAAATTATATTATTTAATTGTTTTAAAGTAAAAATCATATATATTATTATGAGATAATAAAAATTAATTAATTTTTATTTATTTTTCAAATAAATCATATGAAAAAACATTTCGATATTTTTCAATGTTTTAACATTTAAACAGAAACCAATTTATTTTATTCCAACAACAAAAATACTTTTAAATTAATTACAATAGCTTATGTGTTTTGAATTTTTAAAAATTAATTCTATATTTGTAATCATTGGGTCCAAATTATGTTAATTGGTCACTTTTAATCTTTTTGATATTACGAACAGTAACTACGATAATTTTTTATTTAACACAGTTAATGGTAAATCGAGTAAATTAGTGTATCAAACTATATGATAACGAAATTATATTTATCCTAAAACCATCCAAATAACTATTGGATGAGAGAAATTGTAACCATAACGTATTAGGTTTAAAAAATATTCATTTAATGTCCACTTGAAAATGAATATGACATAGATATTAATAAAACCAATGAAATTGACAAAATGTCAACCTCACATTTCTTATAAGTATATTAATTTAAATATAGTGATAAATTGGTGGTATCTTTGAATGTAAATAGTCCATGGAATGATAAAATAATTACCTACATCATTGTAATTTGTTTTTAATTTTTAAGAAATAAATAATTACTTTAATGTCTTATTCCTTAATGATATAAAAAATAATTAATTTATGATAAATCAATGAAACAATTTTTCTTAAAATTCTAAAAACCATAAGAATGTCCACACACATGAATAAATATTATTAGTTGATTATATTTCCACCATAATCATCCAATGTTCAATATATTCATCATTTGGAGCCTTATATAATTTATTATGACCATTATATTATTTTATTTAAAGAAATGTTAAAGTTTTCACTTTCATACATTAATAAGTATAATATTTTTAATGATTGATTTTATAGCATATAAGTTTGAATACATTTATTCTTATAAAATATATTAAATTTATAATCATAATATTATTTTATAATTAATATTTAATCAATAAATATGTTTAAAAAATAAATACTAAAACTCATTGTAGTAATTATTTTATTAATGGCTATATCAAATAATTTTATTAAAAATTTTAAAATAAATATATTTGGGAAAATTAATATGTACAATAAATTTTTTAGACAACCTTGATCCTGTTGGAATATAATAAAATAATTTTTTCGATGTTATCATGTTATGTTAATATTTTTAAACATCTATAAATTGAATAGTGTCATATTTGATGCTATAGATTGTTTATCAAAATAGTATTTTATAAAATTATTTAAAAATTATAACAAAATTTTGTCAATATATAATAATAATGATATGGTCTAAATGTTTATAAATTATTCATTTATTGTATAATTTAAATAAAATACGTAAAAATTTCTCCCTTTTAATAATGATTCATTTTTATATTTATTATAATTTAATAGAATAACTAATTTTCAATTAAAATGATAATGTTTAAATTCAGATCGAAACATGTATACATTTTATCGGATGATGAAATTACAATAAAATAATATTTTATCATAGAATATATCTCTTTTTGGGGGTATTTGAATTTATTTTTAAATTATTATTAATTATTATTTTTGAGGTTTCCAAAAGTTCCCTCACCTAAATTATAAAAGGGAACATACTCCCACCACTATTTACTTCATTTTGAGCCTTCATGCTTGACCATACCCTACCCATTTCCATTTAAACATCCCTAGAAACAATCTAGAGGTCATTTTATTCTTGAAATACCAACTCTAGAGCTCTACAAGAAGATTTAGAGGAGGCATGTCGAAGAAAAGTTAATATCATTTACAGATTCTTTAAAACATCATTCGTCTTCTACATCATCCTCATTAGTAGTTTCATCATAAAGAAACAACTCTCATTTTACACATATATATAGATTTTAATAAAACTTTAAAACAACCATATTCCACCTTCTACCCATCCTATGAAAAATTAAATCACCATGCGTGCGTAAGTATGGCTTAACGTCTCCACACTATGGTGTAATACATTTTTCACCACCACCATAAATAGATGTGTTTACTGATGGAAATAATAAATATATACATGATTAATATAAAATTTTATTTATTTTGAGATATTATACCATCTCAACTTCAATACCAATCAACAATTATGGGAACGATTGTGTCGCTCGTGCGTAAGTACGGCTTACCATCTCCAAAGAACGATGTGATTCGTAATACATAATAATCATTAAATCATGATTAATTAAATGAATTGAATGAATAAATATGATAAATATATTATAATAATACAATTATGTAAATTATATAACTATAACATATAATATTAATAAGATCTTATCCGATAAAACATGCATAAGAACATAAAGCTGTTTTTACCTGAATAATGAGTAACAATGATATGTTACTAACAAACGGTTGAAAATATGAACATAAAAGCATTCATAAACATTATTATGATTCTATAATAAATCAGTATCATTATTTAATTCTTATACAGGAGTTTCAGATACATAGGAAGCATATTGGACTTATGGTAACATATAACTTTTTAAATCTCGTTTTTATCTGAGATTGTTTATTAGTAAGTATTTAGTGGGGGTATATTTATCATATATATCCATCTTTCATAAAAATCGGTTAAAGAATGTTCTTTATTTTTATATTGATTTTTAATGTCATTTTTACCAATTTTTTAAATTTACTACATGGTAGGGAAGGAATATTTCTTTCATTTACCACATGAGTTAATTTTTTACTCTACCATCAAAAGTATGAGGAGAATTATGTTTTTATCATATACAACATGAATAGATTTTTACACTTTCATGATGCCTTTTTCCATGAATATTCATCTGCATTATTTAATTTTTATTTTCAACTAATTTTTTTATGAAAAAATTTGCATGGTATTTTTAAAAAAGAAAATGTTTTTGAAGAAGAAAAGATATTTTCCTTACGAATTATGTTCAAGTGTGTTATTAAAATTATTTTCCATCTATGGTGATGCTCTAAAATTAGGGTTATTTATTTATCCATATTATTACTGTGATATTATTTTGTGTTAATTATAGAATTATAATTTATAAGGATTATTTTATGATGGAATGATGTTTAAGAAACAAATTTGTTTGGGATATGTTATGGGGATTGATTTATATTTTTTATGGAACACGTAAGAGTGATTTGATTATGATATGGGTGAGACCTATATCTCCCTCTAATGCATTGGGTAATTATTTATATCTCATTGGATGGACATGACTGGAATAACAAGTAATCTGATTCACTAATATAGAGTTGGAATGAAATGTAAATCTAGTTCAGTAATACATGGAAGGAACAGTATGTCAACCCAATTTAGTAATGGTATTTGTCCACTATGATGGTATAGGAATAAATGCCTCAAATACTATGGAAATCATATTAATTGATTATTATTTTTCCAATATTCCATGATTTCTTCAAATACTATTTTATCATGGTAAATGTTCTTATATGATCTTTGATATACGTACTGCCATGATTTATTTCAGGACCCATGATTTTGATATTTTAACTTTATGTTGGTTTTTTTACATTCTTCTATTTCAGGTTTGTTCTTTGTTATCAATGTGTACCCATAATGATAATTTTATCTCACCCTTTTTATGATTTCTTTTCTACTAGATATAATAATGGTATTAGGTAGGAAAACAAAAGGGGAAGATCTTTGTGGGAGAGGTTAAAGATCCTTCACAATGTTAGAAGATTATGATCGATGTTTCCAAAGAAACTAATCTAATATGACCTTTTAGTGTCTGTTTGTGTCATGTATTAATCATTTCACAAAAGTAATGTAATGAAAATTTACATCAACCTTGGGTCTCTACACTAATGAAAATTAGAAGGTGAATATTTCAATGGAATATTAATGATTAGAAAAATGAATATAGAAAGTGAATTTCTATATGTTCCTTGGTAAAATGATTATAAACCATTTCTAGAATGAATATATATAGTATCAATATAACATATTACCATTTGAGTAAGAAAAATGTGATGTTTTATTTTATGAATATAAATACCATAAATGGATCTTAAATATCATTTTTTTACAAAAATGACCTTTTCAATTTGAAAATCAAGTTTTAAAAATAAATGTTCACTAAAAATTTATAAAAATATTATTCATTGAAAATAACTATTTAACACTATAAGGGATATTTTTAATTTTTTTTGTGGTCAAGACTTAATGAATTTTATTATAAGTTATGTATCTTCAAATAATTTTTTTATTCACTATTTTGGTAAAAGATAAATTTTAATTACTTTGAAAATGACATTAATATTTTTCTGTGGAAAAAAATACAAATGATAATAGAGAAAAAATATTTTTAATAATTCATATTAAAAAATATAAAAACATTTGTTAATGTTCAAGAACATTTCTAACAAATTTTAACAAAACATTTTTTGGAAAGATTTTCATTTCTAACCAAGGAGAGAAATCTTGTTGAATTTTCATAAAAAGTTATCTAAATAATGTTAATTAAAAAATAGAGTAAATTGGAACTATTACATTAAAACATCATTAATATATATAGGATAATAAAACTAATGTTTTTAATAAAATAAAATCTAATAATTTAATTCATATGAAATTCAATTATAAAAAATCCTGATTGAAATTTTATTGAGAGATAATCTTTTAAAAAGTCCATAATGATGATGTCAGAATTAATTAGTGAATAAGTAATGTGTGTAAAATTTAATTCCACATGATACAAGTAGAAATATAATGTAAAAAATATACAATTTAATTACCTACATAATCATATAATATCATAGTCAGCAAAGAAGTAATATTACATAATAAAATTAAATGGTGTTATGAAATTATTTAACCCTTAGAAACTATTCAGTCAAATCCTCTTTTATGATATAATTCAAATTGAAACATTCAATAACATGAATTATTATGGTATCCTAATAGTACATTTCAAATGGGTAGTATTGACACCAAATAAAATAATTTTTTTACATAACATACAAATGGACCTCAACAAAACCATCCACCACAATCCATTTTTTTATTTTAAAAGCACTTTTTGTGTTATTAGGATCCTATACAAACAACCCACTGACCATTGGACCATCAAACATCAAATTAAAAATTAAAAATCTGGTTTTCAAAATTACAAAAAACGCCCCCTCAGGACACATCCAATGCCGTATTGCGAACCTAGAAAGAATTGAACATATCACCCCAGTGTCATAACATTGGAAAAAATTCAACATCATCTAAACATCAACATGATATTGTCGAAACGCACAATGTCTCCTGAGAATTCTATCACTGCACTTTACACCTAAAAAACAAAGTTAGAGACCCAAAACCATATCCAGACTATCCAGCATCACCAAATAGGGAGCCCATGAACCAGCGAAACGTGATAACTTGAATAAAACATGAACAGAACAATCATAAAAAAAAGCCACTATGAGTAGTCATGTTGATGTTCCCATCAACACCAACCATAAGACTTATAGAATTTGCCAATCCCAAATGAATCAGGATCCACTGAAACCCACCAACACCATGAAACATGCCTCCAGGAAGAAGACATCCCAAAAAAACCAGAGCCATCGAATCGGACAGATCAAGGAAGAACCTATATTGAATCCATCTTGTCATCGCTTCGCCTACACCTCTGATGTTGTCAGCATAAAAAACCCCTACCCAAAAACATTTCCACAAGTCCAAACAAAACAATTATTGAATCAGTAAAATAATATAAGAACAGAAAATGAAAAATCACAATAATGAGGGGATGAATCCCTAAAAAGTACTAGGGGATAAAATCTTAAAAATGATTGTGGTATGAAACCTAAAGGAAGAAGATAATAGACAACGGAAAGACCCTACAACACAAAAACTCCACCCAAAACCTAGGTGTGTACATCACATCATATCTAAATTTAAGAGGAGCGGTGGCACACGAGGCTAGAGTGCAGTAAGCCAGTCAGAGAAGGGCCTCCCCATCACCAGGGAAGGCGATTCAAGAATAAAGGGTCTAGGAACTGTGATAGAGAGAGTGTGGAGGACCTAGAGACTGAGAAACGAATGAGATACCCTATGAGAGTAGATAAATCCGCCATTGGGGATAGAGGAAACCCTAAGAGGTGGAATAGGGCGAGCATAGATCGAGAGAGCACCGAAGAGATATCAGTGCCATTTTTTACCTCCATGAAAATAAATTGAGACATAATCCATTAAAAAGATCATATCATTGAGGTTTGAATTATTCAATATATTTATTATCTTTATCAATTTTATGTATACATAAAACAAATATTAATAAAGCATAAAATAATCAAATTTAACTTCACAAGTATCTTTCAAATTCATAATGAATGAATTATAAGTTTTATATAATGAATGATAATTGTTTTATGAAACTCGTTACCTCAAGAATCATTTTTGTTAAAAATTATTTAAATGAAGGTATAGTGGTTTGAAACATGTTATTAACTTATTAAGGATCAATATTAATATTTATAATATCATATATAACCCTTTAATAGCATCTTATTACTCTTTCATTCCTAATATTTCATTATTGTCATTATTTGGGGTCTTAATGTACTCATTTTATAATTTATGATTCTTTCATTAAATATTCAGTTCTTGCACAAATTATATTTTTCCATAAAATATAGAATAATAATAATGAAAATTTTAACTTATTTATACATAAAACACCCTTTAAATGGTGATGTATGTATTTGAGAAATTAGGTATGTTACAATCTTGATGATTGTAAGATGTATATTCACGTGAGTGATGTTTCATTTTTTCTATTATCATTGTGAAAATGTGGTAATTAATATATTATCTTTAAATAATGATATTGATTTTATATATACCATTGTAATATTTTAAATATTCTTATATATAGATATCGTCTAGGTGATGTGGTGATGTATATATTATCACATAACAACGTCCAGGCAATAGTCCACACGTAAATGAACAATGTCATCATTTTCAAGTGTAAGAATGAATATGAAAAATTATCATTCCATAATGATAAATTTGACAATAATATAACAATTATTTCATTTATATCACATATATTACTTATCTATATTTTTATTACCATTTATATTAATTATAAGTTAAATGAAAACCACATCTCTTCACATGACCGTAGTCATACATACAAGCATGTGACGTTATTGTGTGCCATAAATAATGTAATTTAATATAAAAATATATGATATAATGTCTAATTTAGTACAATTAAATTATAAATATCATTATTGTAATCTATATCAATAATTAGAAACTACTATGATATGTGGGGATTGAAAAATGAAGTACATCAATTCGTGAGGCGGTAGTCCATCGTACACACAAATGATGACATTATAACCCATTTGATGAATTTGGGGATGGTTCTAGGGCATTAAATTGTTATAAAAACATATTATAATATTTATTATACTGAATATATTATATCATATGTTTTTATATGAATTTATGAACTTTTATGAAGAAATATAATATAAAATCTCATTGATAAATATTACATTTTCCTATGGAATCCTTATTAGACTTGAACCCAATTCCTTCATTGGTTATATTTATGCACAAAATATGAATTCATGGAATATACTGTAGATGTTGGGATGTTATATGGATATTTATTTACCAAAAATGGGTATTAATGTTCAAGTAATGGAGAAAATATAGTGGCCCTATATAAGTGAGGTGAGTTTCACACTTTTAAATTTTGAAAAGAGAAATGTGTACCCTTGTTTTTCATGTTAAATAAAGATAAAAAATTGTTTATTCTAGAGACTTTGAATTATAGGGTATAAATATGTCTAATTTATACATTTTTAGGTTATTTTAAAACTTATATTTTTATTTACACCCATGGTAAATTCATTTTTACATTATCCATAGTAATGATTTTTTAAAAGTTTCAATATTTATTTATTGTAAAAATTTAAGGTGACCATATTATACAATTTAAATTAAAAAATTTCAAGTTATGTACTACATTAGACCTAATTTAATTCATTTATGTGAATAAATTTAATTTAACATTGGTCACAGAGATAAAACGTGAATATAGGTTTTTAAAAAGAAAATGTACAAAAACAATTCTAGGTTATTTATCAATGTAAAAAAATTAAAATGTCTATAATGACCAAAATGGGATTAATAGATATATATTTTTTATAATTATAATTTATATAATATTTAAATAATAATTAATATTTTATAATAATTAAAATTATATGGCATGTTTAAATAAATAAGTTTCATTTTTCAATATTCGTTTAAAAATAATTTTTTTTAAATCCCAAAATTTTAAACTAAGGATAGTTTTGATATTATTATCTAAAATATTATGTTATTTTCCTGAAATAAATTATATATAAATGTTTGAAATTATATTTCAATTATGTTTTCTAGGCGCGACTAAAATAATATTTAGAATTTTTTTTCAATTTTTAAGAATGAATTTATCTTCCTTTCAAAGGATAGTTTTTTTATTTCAAATAAATTGATAAACCTATTATTAATAATTTATATATTAATATTCATACTATCCTATTTAATTTTTTGTTTTTAATATTAAACTATATTAAATTCCATTTTTCCCAAGTTTGTGTTTACGGTAAGCTATTTAGGAGATTAAAATTAAATAATGCATTTTATTGGTAGTTTAAGCTCGGTGTTTCTTGTCACATTGTCTATAAAATAATGTGTCCTTGTTTTATAATTTCTATGAATTACAAGCCTTATTTCTCTAATATAATTCAAAAAATGTGGTGTCGTGGTCAAGGTGGAGAATTTGAAACTGAAGCTGATGGGGATGCTTATGAATCTTGTCATATAATTTTAAAATAACAATCAAGAACTTATAGTGGGTTTTGATAATTATAAGTGATATGGAGTTGATTTATAAAGATGGTGATACAAACAACAACTTAACCATCAAACATCCCAACCTAGGTTCCACAAATTGGTGCCCCATGATGATGAGTCACATTGTCTCTAGTATTACTCCATATATTTAAGTGAATATCGATAAGAAGTGATGGATTAGGGTGTGTCTATTGGGAGACAATTCAATCATATCATAGTTTAACATATTGGTAATAGTCATAAAAATATTGTTTTTTAAACTGATTATATAACTGAATAGGATACAAAAGATAAATCATTTGGAAGACTCTAATAATAAATAAGGAAAATACATTTTCATATACAATAAGATGATTTTTTCATATCTCTAAAACAATGGATTGAAGTATATTACATAGGAAACTAGTATAGTATAAGTATGAAAAAAAACAAAATAACTACCTTTACATAGAATAACGTTCTTATCATGGTCCTACAATCTAAAACTCCTAAAAAATGAAGAAGTCATGAAATGTATAGTCAGATGTTTCAATAGTCCCTACCAACATCCATGAATTTTTTATAAGTACGCAATGCAGGCCTGAAGAGGGTGTGTGATAAGACTCATTAGACCACCTCCAAAAGTTTATAAACAATACCAATCTATATAATATAATTGAAATTAGTGTTAAATCTATAATTGTAATAACCGTAAAATATGTACTGTGAGATCTATTTAATACTAAAAACACTCCAATAAAACAATATTCATTCTCCCAAAAAGTTGGGGTATCTATGAAACAGAAATAAATTGGTGTCAAGTATTCCAGTCTAACAAATGTAAACTGGTACTCATACAATGTCTATATATATTTATAACAAAATATCCATCACATTAAAGGCATGTAATCAAGTGTATTATGTCCACAATATCCTTTGTCGTGTAATCCATAGTAAGACCATGAGGGGTTATATCCCTGGTATATAAGACCAAGGAATGTTCATTGATTCCAATGACTATATCAATGGAAATTTGGTAATGATTTGGCAGGAGTAAATATATCATTTGAATAGGTAATTCCCAATATGAGTCTTTTAAAATGAGATCCACGATGTATCAAAGTCCATGTTATCCTACATAATCAGGACCCAAGGAGTAAATAGGCCCAAGTCATCTAATACAATAATAATGAAACATACAGTAGAACTTTTGATATAATGTAATGAAATCACGAAAAATTATCTTATAATTGGAATCTACTTCCATGATCATTTCATCATCTAAATTCAAACAACAATTCCTAATCATTCCCATTTCATGAGTTCATGGAACTCAATACATTTTCTATTCACACAACTTAATCAATTAGAAACATGAAATTAAAACTTCTTGGAGGAAAAAAACATATACTAAAAAATTCATTTCATTCAATAAAGCTCTCACTATATTTTGAAATATATCACACTCTCACATATTAGAGGTATATTATAGGGAAAAAAAGGTGATCACCCCATGGGAGACCTAGTTTGTGGATAACATCTTCCAATGAAAAAAATGAACTAGGAAATAATCCTCTCAGTATACCAATAATAATATTAATACATTAGTTTAATGTTTGGGTCAAAACCAGATGGTATGAAATGTTGAAAAACTACAAACAGATATAAATCAACCAGCCAATAAAGAAAAAATGTATCTCCCACCTAATATATGGTTTCGTTATAGCACAATTAAGGATTAAAATTTTGAATTATCCCATATTCAAATAAAATTAAGAATATAATTAATTTCTGGAAATATGGAACATTATCAAAAACCTAAGTATCATTAATGGTATGACGAAAAATGAATAATGATAGAAGAGGAACATAGAAGTTACTAGCTTAGATCCAAAGAGATGAATATATCTTGATTCTGATAATGGATGATGAATTAGGATAAAATCCTAATTTGGCATAAATAAAATCAGTGTGAGGAAATAGAATTCACTGGGGAATAAAAACAGAAAGAAGGGTTTAGGTTATATTTAATTTTAATTGTAGAAAGGTAATTTTTCATATTTTAACATGGGCTCATGGTTTTCTCATGTTGTTAGATAAACTGTATGCAAAATATCCTTCCTTTACTTCCTCTACTGGGAACCAGAATGATTCATGCACATGGTCAAGAATACCATTTGACAACATATTCGTAATCCACTTTCACCTGTCACCCCTCTTAAGATCAAGGAACAAAATCTGGAAATCTATGTGTTAACACTACGTTATTCCTCTTCTAAAAACTATAGATCTACCAAATTCCAATGGAAACATGGTTGAATGGTTTCCAAAAATAGTTCAACCTTGCTTTGGACTTTTTCCATCCCCACACACTTTCCTAGAACTGTGTGGCCTAGGTCACAAAATTTATACTATCTATGTTCCCTAATTAAATTTTCCCAAAACCAAGCCTTTGGCATCTGAAAAAATCCATTTACATCCATTAACACTCCCATAATCTAATTATAGACTAACATTATGTCCAAACCATGCATTTAACCTTCAAATAATGAGATCAATACCTTATTGGAGACCAACCGTTCATACAAAATTCACCCTTTAAATAATATTGTCCACAATTTTTATTTCCATGTGTTGTTATAAATAACCTAAAAATAAACCTAGACACTGAGCACATACCTCGGACTTCCTCTCCCATGTCTCTGCCTACAAATGGTCATATTTCCATAGTACTCATAATATAATAATTGACTGGTATTGGTGAGCCATCAAATTCATTTAAATTGTATGCAAAGGATTTTTCTCAAAGGGAACATCTTTTTATAACTAAACCTCTTCATTCTATAGATTGTGATACAGGTCCGAATAAAAAAGGTGTACCTCATATATATAGAATATTCTTTTCAGGGCTTAGTACCTATGAGGTCACTACAACTGCTAGTCTACTAGCATGGCTCTGTCTAGAATCTGAAAAGGACTGAAATATCATATTGAAAGCTTAACATAATTCTTAATATATATATATATATTTTAAAATTAGTTGAGATACATATAAATACATGATCCCTAACTTCAAACTCCAAATATCCTCATTGGAGATCATCAAGAAGATTTTTTCTATGACTGTGTGGTACCTTTCAAATTTCGAATCAAATGGACTAACTATAAAGTCTCACGAATGCGATGAGATGAAATTAATTCTTCTATTAATGCAACTAACCAGCACAAGGTTGACTATAGTTTCTTATCATAAAAATCCACATAAGGATTTATTTTTTAGTACCCTAATAGGTATTTTTGTATGTATATTCAATTGGGGGTATATGTCTCTCAGAATTGCCCATGTAATCGAGGAAAGATGCTCTAAACATGTCCACCAAATATAGAAAAGTGTGCTCTAACTATCCATATATCTAAATGTTTTTGTTGTAATCCGAAGAACCAGTATACCCAAAACCCACATTATACTCTACTAAAATCAAGATTAAACCATATGTCCCTAGAAAGTACTATATATTGAGGAACCCCGTGAAGGTGCCCAATATAAAAGTAATATTTTTACTGGATCTTATAATTATAAGGTATCCTTGATTAGTAGGAAATGAGTAATCTTTCTAATACAATCCACAAAATCCTATAAAACACCACTTCCTCAAGGTGACTAGGGGAAACTAATCAAAAATTCCATCACAATATATTCCTATTTATACTTAGGAAAAGGTAATTTATTTAAAATATGTGTTGGAAAATTTTGATACGAATTCACTTATAGATAGAAAGAACACCCCACGACCAAACCAGTGAACTCATATCCCATCCCAGACCACCAATATTTTTGGTGAAATTATTGATTCATCTGGGTGACCCAAGGATGTACTCACCAAGTAGAGGTATGAAATTTTTGAATTTTATCCACACTTATATCTATTGTTACCAAAACATGACCATGAACAAATATAATTTCATCCTTTCCAAATATCCAACTTGGATGTAGGGACACCCCAATCACGCAATCTTATAGAACTAGGCACTCAACATCATATTATTGTCTCATCCTAAATCTATCAGATATTGTGGTCATCACTAAAATTGATTAGGGAAATTTCACCCCTTATCTATCTTTAACATCATAGTGAATCTGATCAAATAATCCCATTAGCTACAGCCAACTACCAGCCCCCCTGAACAGCCTATATCTAATTCCTCCTTCATTTTGAATCAAAAAATATATTGTCTTTGCTACACCTATAAGAAATATATATTTCAAAAGATTTTATACACTCCACCAACTCTTTTTCCTCAAATTTATATCACTCTATATAAATTTATACTTTATGGTTTTGTGATTTGTGTATAATGAAAAACTCCCTCGTAGTAAATAATGCCTCTAGCAGCAAGAGGCATGTATCACATAGGCTATATTTGGATCATGCATCTGGAGAATCCTCTCATCTAGCCTTAACGAAAAATACCCTTACCTTACAATTCACTCCTACAATATCAGAACTTCTCTAAGAAAATTTCTTATGCACCAAGAAACACAATGTCTCTTCAGCCCGGCTCTTGGAGAAATATGACTGACATTTTAAGTGAGTCACACTTTTAGATTCAGAAAGGATATCTCATATCAATATGACAATACAAAATTCACACCATTTTAATTCAAGAACATAATAGGTTCTTATATTCATGTGAATTCTTTTATGTAATTAGTATAATATTAATCTATAACTAATAAATTACATGTTTCAATGATGCTCTTGTGATACTATTAAGAAATTTCATTGCTCACATTCTCTTTGTCAATTTATACTCAACTATATAATATAATATCATGAATAATGAAAATCTTATACATCTATTGGGGTCACAAAGCGAACTTAGCATATCACTTAGTCTCTATTTCTTTGTCCAATGCGATATTGATATGTTAATTATGATCAATCCAATTGTGATAATACACAAAGATATTGTATATGAATGCATCCAAAAATGAATACAATTATTGATGGATATATTAGTTCATAACAACCATGAAAAAATTGGTTCATTTGTGAGACCAAATTGGATAACCAAATAGTCATATAGTCCATACCTACTACAAAATGTTTTATGAGGTATTTCATAAGAAATAACATGCACCTAACGATATCCCCACCTCAAATTTATCATCATGCATACCCAATCTCCTCAAAGATTGTTAAACAGATTTTATATACATGAAAAGGGATATCAATTAATTACAGTAATTATGTTAAAATTATTTATATCCACATATATCATAAGGGTACCATAATCATTTTTTCAAAAAGGACTTGAAAACCACATGAAGAGATGATATGTCTTATCATCACATTAACATCCATGACCTCTAGAACCCTATTATGTTCCAAAAATTCTATATTTGACATCTCGTATAGTGGATTGTATACCAGTGAAAACCATGATACCAACTCAATGAAAATCTATACATCTCTCATATGGGTTAAATTAGAATAGTAATATGCTAATGTGTCCCAGAAATGGTCATCCTATTCGGGAAAATCTACCTAACATGATCACTAATCATCAAGATATATCCATGATATATGGGCCACCAATCTTACATAGCCTATGAATCTCCAGTGTAGATCTTCCTTCCTAGATATCCCTTGGACCCTTTTGAATAAACAATATACCCTCTGATGATGAGAAACTCACCCTCAAGTTATGAAAATATATATGGTCATGAAATGAAATAGGCAAATTAATCCTTAGTATGAAATAATATCCAATCATCTTGAGGATAATATTACTCCATACATAGAAACACTCACCTAACTCATGGGGCCACTCCCTTAATTGGTGTAAACCCTATATTATAATCCCCAAATGAGGTATAAATAATCATAACACCATCAAAAAACAAAACAATGATCCCAATGATAACCAGATTATGTAAATATAATTAAGAAATAGATTCAACCATATCAAAAATATTAGATTTTAAGGTAGATACTACTATGTCTGTACCTATCACCATAGATGGATCAGAGCACAGATCCTCTGGTTTAGGTGGTATTGAATATATCTGGCATGAACTGTGGCCCTCTTAAACAACATCACTATCAATTTCCATCCCAATATACTCTCTTGATAAAATTAGTGGTTGGATTCCCCGACCATGTACAACACCTAGTTTTGAAAGACGGATACTACTCTAGCTCCCATCTTGATGCCAATATGGTCATCCTGCTTATGAACATTGAGTCAATGATGGAAAACATCCACTATCATCAAGATTTATTTTCTTGTAGAAATGATGTACATGGTCCATACTACCACATTATCATTATCTAACTAGTTATTTATCACATTGGTTCCTCATCTGTCCCCATCTCTCTTATTGATGACTGAAGACCAGACTACTAGTACTAAAATCCTTAACTTTACACCCCTTGTGATAATTCTTGAAAAAGAAGATTCTACTAACTGTAAAAAAACCACATATTAGAGAGACTGAATTTAACTTCTCTACCACACCTGATTCCCTTTGGATTAGTTTAGTAATAAAACCTGAATTCATTATATCTATAATAGTAGTAAAAAACATTACCACCCAATATATTGTAAATCTAGAGACCTTCCTCAATGTGTCTCTCCCTAGATGTCTTATCAGAATGATAATTTGGTGAAAGACATTAAAGAGCTATAAGTAATTGAAAAAAATCCATAGTAGCCACCACACCATACTCCAGTTTTATATACTCACTTTCCCTTTTAGATATTATTTAACGACCCAATATTTTTCAATAGAAATTACAATCTTTTAAATATTTCATGATATCATACCATAATTAACTACTAAGTTCTATGTGACCTTTAATCAAAATTTTATCACTACTATGTTTGGAAATTCTAAAATATCACATACACAATTGCGATCAGTAAGTTATTTGGAGTCTGATAAGAAAAAGATAATTTCTAGTGAATAGTATCATACCCTTATGAATACTATCAGATCCTTATGGATAGTGATATAACCTAATTATTTTAACCTTAACTATAACATTATAAAAATAACATTCAAGTCAAATTGTGATGTACCTATATTTTTGAATAAGTAAATGAATGTTTTAAAACTGGATTTTAAATAATAAATTTTGAGTTTATGTAAATATTAATATAATAAAATTTAGTAATTTTTTTTTGATAAAATGACATCAAGTTTTTATTCTACGAGTCAAAAAATTGTATCGTTTAATTTTTGAGATTTTTCTAAAATACATGAAATTTTTATAATAGTAAAATACGCCAATTTACAATAAATGCTAAATACTTGATTTATTGAGTCATTGAAGATAATATCTTGATGTAAGCTGAATTAATTTTAAATCACATGAATTTCATAATATTTTTGTTCATCTAATCATCACTATTGATTTTATTGAGTAAAATTAAAAAACAAATGATTAAAATTTAAGAAAACCCTCATATCCTCCACTATACCCCCCCCCCACTCCATCTTCTCTTCACACCTCTCAAGAATTGTTCCTTTCCAATATTCTTTCCAAATCTCTCCCCAATATCCTTACCCACTTCGAATAGCCCCTAGACATTTCCATATATCAAAAAACTATCATTAAGATGTTCTCATAGGAGATAACATCAAGAGTTAAATTCCCATTTCCAATTCATTTATTTTTCATTAAGTTCTTTTCATTCTTGTTTCATTACTCACCTCCCATCACCCAAATGGTATGATAACTCTAGTCACATAAATGTACTATGATTTTTTTTAGGATTATAGGATATTTCATTATCATCTCTCCTTTCCCGACCTTCTATTTGAATGATAAGGAAACATCATTTGAGATATGTTGATTTAGCATATTCAACGACAAATTTTTATAAATTTCTATTATCATCTTTAATTCTTGTCATGAAACCATTTGAGTTATGGTTGAATAATATTATTATATATTTAATATATCTTATTTAAGTTTATTTAATACTTTTGTACCAATGGTATTATGTTATAAATCGAACCATATTTGTTGTCATGAAAACCCACATACAAACCATAATGACTATCATTAAGGTTTTTTATAATAACTCATCATCATTCCCAACAAACAAATGAATTATTATAACCATGGAATGTATTTTATGTTAAATAATAACATAAAACATAATTTCTTGACATCTATTCTCATCCTAAATGATTATAAGTTCATATGTAAACTGGTAATGAAAGTTAAGAAAACATACACACCCGAACTATAAAATTGTACATCTTAACCCATCAAAATCCCATGAATGAACAAAAAAAGGTTATAAAAAATTTATTAAATAGAGAATAGGTTCTGTATTAATTAATTAATTATCCTAATTTGTTTTCTCGGGTCATTAATAACATGTGGAGAACACAAACAGTTTTAAGGTAAGGATCCTTTCCATTTCTCTCTTAATAAAGATTGTCCTCTATACTATGCCTTTTAATTTGTAAACTAAAATGATGGTTTATGTTTTCAAAACTCCCCCATACATCCCTAATGATTTATAAATTATGAGAAATCCATTTTCTCTCTCATCACACCCTCTTTGGTACACCCGACACCATGCCGATAAACCGTAACAAATTCTACCTGAACTTTCTTTGTTCTTTAGGGAAACCTTTTATTTCTTTATATAAAAAATGATTTATCTTATCAACATAAGTACATATTATAAATATATTTTAACATTACAAAATTAATTTATGAATACCCTTTCATCACTCTGTTTTGGAGATATACATGTTTTTTAAAAGATTCTCTCATTAGAACTTTACATTAAGAAAACATGTTTTAAGGGAACATCCCAAATTTCTACCTAATTTCAAGTGAAAAATATACACTATTTGAATCCACCATTGTATTTATATAGAAATTATTTTATTATAAAGACCTTATTTGTTCAATTCTTGTATTATATAAAACATTTTCCCATCACTATTTTAAAAGTTGTATACAATTTTCCTTAAAATCGCAAAAATGTTTTAATACTAATGTTTCTCAAATACATTTCATATATGTGGTCACTTCTATTTGAAACCAATTAACATGTTATATTTATATTTTACCTTATGACCATAAATTTATGTTCTAAATCCTTTCTTTCATTGACACTTTTATGATACGCACATTGAATATGCTTTTGTCAATATTGTGGTTCCCAATTCAGTCCTTGGGTACCCATATGTTTATGTATGGTTGATTATGTATTATTATTTATATGGAAATAATATGCATGAAACTGTTGAGTTGGTATCACCGAGATAGTGCTCTTATGCATTGGGTAATGTTTAGTCTCATGAGACACAACGTGAAATCAGATTGTTGGTTAGACTTGACCAGTACTAAAATGGGAATCGGGATTGGCGGTTAGCCCTGAACCATACTAAAATGGGAAATGGGATTGGTGTTTTTTCTTAACCCATATTAAAGACATGTTTTATGATTATTCCACATTAAAATGATTCCATGTTTATATTATTACATGCTTATATTGTAACGCCTTGACCATAGTTACCCAGATTCGGTGGATTATTACATAACATTGGAATGATCACAAGAGATCATGTCTCAAAGGACTGATTATTTTAGTGTCCTTGTAAGTACTAGATACATATATAATTTTTACATAACATCATGAGATAAAAACAAAAAATACATTTTCTCCCTTTGGAACAAACTTATATCCCTAAGCTTATCCCTGTAGGTCAACCATAAAATACTTCTTCACATCCTAGGAAAAATAAAACATAGATATGTGTGAGCTCAGATTCTTAGTAAGTATAACAAAATAACAAAATCAATCAAAAATTAGAATAAACATTTAAGGAAATGTATAATTCTAAATCATAAGACTTTTAAAATTAAACTTCAGTATAACATGAAATATATAAATCAAATAATGTCATTTACTTATTCACATGGATATTATTCTTGTTGAATAATCACATGCAATATCAATGGCCAATTTCATAATAATGGAATGCATAATGTCGTAAATCATAACCACATAGTAAAGGCATAATACAAGGACTAAAAATAATATGTTTTCAAGGCCTTGTACCAAGACACTTGTTTGTCTCATGAGACCTACTGATGCATTGAAGAGATAGAGTAGGCTCTACCTGTCACTTATATAGTCCAATGCATTTATCATATGAAATGGTTGAAACATAACATAAACATTCGTATTAAAACTAGCATAGGAAATGTTAATACTGTTACCATAAACCATGATTGGTATAAATATAACGCATCCATAGTCAAAAATGTTACAAAACCTTCAATACAACATGGAATATTGTATCATAATAAATCTACTTCAAAAAAATGTAAAATTCATCAAAGGATGTTGACAAATATTAAATCAAAACTGTTTGAGAAAAATATATCTTTCTATTTTGAAATCATTTAAAAGTCACGTAATTATAAAATAAAACATTTATTTTGAGAATATTCTTATAATATTGTAAGGGATGATTCTAAGGTGTTATAACGGCGTAAAATATCTGCACCTGTCGTATAAGTTAAAAACATTCATTCTTTAATATTTTCAAAAAGGTCGTGGAGTACCTTGTTTGGAAAAAGAGTGAAATATTCATTTTTAAACATTTTATAAAAATTCATGAAAGGGTATAAATGACATTAACCCAGTGCCTATGAAATTTAAGAATTATTTGAAATACATTTTTAAGAATGACGGATGTGAATGATAAAGAGGTTCCAAAAGATACTCAAGTATAAACCACCTCAGATAATGAAGGGATTGTAAAATTAAACCTTATCTTGTACATTTACTTGATCAAGGGTATGTTAAACTATTTTATAATAGATAAATAATTTTTATTAAATTATAAAATAACCACATATGTAAATATGATATCATATATGATCATCTAATATAGTTTGGTTAATCATATTTTAGTAGTATCATTGTTTCAGGTGTTAACAGATTCTTTTTCCTTTATATAATTTGTTACTTAAGACATGTTTGTTATGGATATGATGTATTTTATTCATATACAGAATTATATAAAGTTCATAAACATTATTTTTAATAATAAAATCAAAATTATTCATTAATGGTTATGATGGGGAATGAATTTCATCGCATTCGTGGAGGTAGTAATCCATACATGCGCATGAGAAACAATATCATTTTATTGAAGGTGAAATCCTATGTAATTGGATGGTATCTCTTATATAAATAAACATTGCCATGTTATATTTATTATTTACTTTAGTTATACTCATTATTATACAAATCCAAATAATGATATGTTTGAATATCAAACTACACCACGACGTGGTGACGATATGTCGTACATACAGACGTAGAGTGACTTGTCATTATTAGAATTGATAGAATAATGAATATAGTTTCAACATATTTATAATAAAATAACACTATTTATAAGGTACCTGATGTATTATTTTGGTATAGAAACAACAAGGAAAGAGGAAGTGGAAGAAGAAAATAACTTTGAAAGAGGTGGTGAAATTATTTCCTCTTCATGGGGTGTTCTCTTTTGAGTTGATCAAAAGGGTGCCTTAGGATGGATTTCTGATCAATGTAAGGCCTCGAGGACAAATTGAGGGTATTTGGAAGGATATTTGAGTAGGGTTTGGATGAGAGAAATGGAAATGGAGTTTCATTTTTGAGATAATGGGATGTACCCTTTTATTAGAGAGTTGAGGGTCACTATAGGAAAAGCTTGAAAAATTATTTTATTAAAAAATCATATTCATTTTACAATTCCTTGAAAATGGATTATTTAGAGGATATGGTGGTTATTGGTCATAAAAATATCGACCAATAGATTTAGACTTGTTTAGGGAAACATGTCAATATTATCTTTTAGATTTAAGTCTTTGTTAAATAGTTTCAATTTTACCATGTATTGTTTTATTATTATAATAAATGGTTAATAATCATAATATATGTAATGACCTAACCCATGTTACTTAGAGTCTGTGCATTATTACATAACATTGGAATGATACAAGGAATAATGTCCAGAAATACCGATTATTTTAGTAGCCTTTCAAGTACAAGATACATTCATAAGTTTTACATTACATCATGATATAAAACATCAACCACATTTTGTACCATTATTAACACACTTATATCCTTAGCCTATTCATATAGGTCATCCATAAAATATTTCTTCACATTCTGGGAAAAATAAAACATAAAAAGGGGTAAGCTCAGATGCTCAGTAAGGTTAACAATATAGCGGAAACTTTCATAAATATGCGTTAACATTTAATGAAAAGTATTAGACTAAAACAAAATAATTTTAAACTTAAAATTTATAATAATATGGAAAATAAAAAATCAAATAATTTTATTTACATATTAACATGGATATTCTACTATTCGAATAATCACATGCAATATCGATAACCACTTTCATAATGATGGAATGTATAATGCCAGAATTCATAACCACATTGTCAGGGCCTTGTACCAATAATAAATATAAGATTTGGTCAAGGCCTAGTTTGAACAAAATAATTTGTCTCATGATACCTACAGATTCATCAAGGTGATATAGCAGGATCCACCCATCACTTACTATGTCCAATGCATTCCTCATATGAAAAGGTTTAAACACTACAAAAACATTCGTATTAAAACTAGCATACAAAATGTCAATAATATATCCATAATACATGAATGGTGTATGAATAATACATCCATAGTCAAACATATCACAAAACCTTCAATAAAATATGGAAGGTTTGTATCATAACATATCAAATTCAAACATGATTAAAATCTATCAATAAATGCCGACATAGATGAAATGAAAACTCTTTGAAAAAAATACCTATTTCTATTTTGAAATCATTTAAAAGTCTCATAATTATAAAATAAAACATTTATTTTGAAAATATTCTTATAATATTGTATGGGAAGCTTCGACGATGATATAATGGTGGAAAATAGCCACACCCTCTGTATAATTTAAGAAAGACATTCTTACAAAAAATTTGATGAATATGAATTAAATTACCTAGTTTGTAAAACAACGTATGGATTCCTTTCAAACAATATTTCAAAAATTCAATCAAAGTTATAAATGATGTTAACCCATAGTCTAGTAAATAGTAAAATTGTTTTGAAAGACATTTTTAAGAAACTTGGATGTGGATGGAAAAGAGGTCCCAATAGATACTTATGTAAAATCAACATCGGATAATAAAGACATTGTGAAATTAACCCTTGCCTTATACTTTTCATTAGTCGATGGTATGTTAACCTCCTATATAATAGAGAAAACATTGTTATAAAATTATTCAAGAAATATATACAAAAATAAGATATCATATATTATCCACTAATATTTCTTTGTCAATAATATTTCAGTGGTATCATCGTTTGGGGTGTTAACTGATTTGTTTTCCTTTATATGCTTGGTTACATAAGAAAATATTGTTATGGATGGTATGTATATGATTCATATACAGAATGATATTATGTTCATAAAAATTATTTTAATTCAGAAATTTTAAATTAGTCTTGAATGATTATGATGGGGAATGAATCTAATCACGTTCGTGGAAACGGTAATCTGTACATACGGACAAACGACAATATCATTATATTGATGGTGAAATCATATGTAATTGGATGTTTTATCATATATATATAATCATTAAAATGTTATATTTATTATTTGAATCATTTATATTCATTATTATACCCATCCAAAATAATGATGTGTTTGAATAACAAACTACACCCCGACGTGGAGACGGTAAGCCGTACGTAGGCACGTATGGTGACTTTGTCATTTATTGGATGGATTGAAAAACGAAAATTATTGTACCATATTTATAATAACATCCTAGTATATATAATATACTGGAGTTATTTTTTATAATGGTAAAAACAATGATCGAGGAAGTGGAAGAAGAAAAGAACATGAAATAGGTGATGAAATATTCACCTCTTCTTCAGGTTTTTCCATTTTATTTGATCAAAATGGATCCTTAGATAGGATTTCTGACCATTTGAATGCCTCTAGGATGAAGGTAAGAAATTGTTTAGGATAATGGGGGCATGGGTTGGCTGAGAAAAGAGGCATTGGAGGTGTGAAATTAAGAGAAGTGGAAGTGTCCTTTTATAAGAGAGGTGAGGTCCACTTTTGGAAAAGATTGAAATATTATTTTATAATAAAATAATTTTAAGTTTATAATGGCTCCAAAATGAATTATTTCTAGACTATGGTGAGTATGGGTTGAAAAATTTTCATCCAATAGGTTTTAGACAGGTTTAGGTCATTATATTAACTGCATCTTTTAGATTTAACTATTAGTTAAATAGTTTGGCAATTACCATGTCTCATTGTATTTTTATATTACATGGTTAATAAACTTAGTATAACAATCCAAAAGAACCCCATGTGGTTGATAATTAATATATAAAACCTTATCTAAGTCCACTGGCTGAACCTTATATTTTAGGAATATTATATCAATTAATAATATAATATTTTTTTTAAAAACTCAATTATGTCAATTTTGGAACTATTTAGTATTTAATTTTTTTCATAGCCATAAAAACATTATCACTTAGAATAAAATTATTTAACCAACTCTAACATGTCATATTAACCTATAAATTTAGTGGAAATAATCAGAAGTCTCAATTTACATTTATTGGGATATTTATAATATCAATTATTTTAATATTTCATAAGTGAGGTAATTACAGCATCATCATTGTGCCATAAATAAATTGAATTCATCAATGATAGAAAATTATAAATAAAATACCATTATATTGGAAATAATTTTATATTTCTAGTTAATATTTAATGTCAAATTTATTTTTTGTGTAACTGTATATTAAAAATGGATTAGTTATTAAACATTGAATTTAACACTTTTAAATTTTCTTTAAATAAAATAATAATAAATTTCACAATCTAATCCAAGTGGACCAAAGTGGATCATAATTTTTTTCCTAATGTTTTTGTGGTCTTATTATACTTATCCAATATAATAAGTACATTTTTTAGGGTAATTATGATATCATTTTTACCCTTAATTACCCAATTTACTTTTTACCGTGGTAAATAAAAGTCAAAAGTTACTATTCACCAAAAAAATCATCTTATTAAACCATATTTTTCATACTGTTATTAACTGTGTCTCATAGATTTTTGAAATTCAACTCACAGAAGAGCTAAAATTATGTTTTATGCAATATGAAAATTCTCCTATAAGGTGGGTAAAAGATTGTAAAATGTTCAATAAAATTTTTATATATCTAAACATATTATAAAATGACTCCAATGAATTACATTGAACATATATAGGTATTAATTATCTATTTTGACCGAAAATAAATTGAAATAAAATAAATAATTATTTACAAAAAGTCAGTTTTAAACAGTAACTTCGTGTTATTCACTATTCATAAAAAATTGAATTTTTTTAGAAAAATACAAAAAAATAACCCTAAGATAATTTCTAAATTATGATCCAAAAATTAAGTCTATTTTAAAAGATAAAATTTATAAAATTTCAAAAAATTTGTATTACTATTAATTATGGCTAGTATGATTGGTCGCGGTGTGTTTTAATCTCAATGTTGCATACAGTGCAAGGTATTTCATTTTTCAAAGGGAAACATAACGTGGAAGCTTGGGGTGTTATATTATTCCATCCTTCAAATAATTTCGTTCTCAAAATTTCTAGAATACTACCACACAAAAATATATGGGTGGTTATTCAACATATGTTCCTTAGGTTCCCACGTTTTGCACTTCCATTTTATGGTTTCTCCATAGAACTATTACATGATGAGTCGCCCAGTTTCTCAGCACTTTTTCTCTTGTATCAAGATTCTTTACATGCTCTTCACAATAAGAAAGATCTAGTTCCCGTTCAATTTCCTCATAGGTGAGTACATGCATTGGGTCAGGCATGTATTTTCTCCACAACAATATGTGGAACACATTGTGGTCTTTGGAGAGACATGGCGGCATTTATAAATGGTAAGCTACAACCCCAATCCGCTCTAGAATTTTGAAAGTTCTAATGTACCTGGGACATAATTTACCCTTCTTATTGAATCGTATAACTCCCTTACATGGAGATTCCTTCAAGAAAACATGATATCATACCTGAAATTCCATATCCTCCTTCAGTTATCGGCATATCTATTTTACCTACATTGGGATACTTTGATGTGGGGTTGGATAACCTTCACCTTTTCCATTGTTTCCTCATCATGTTCTGGGCCTACAGGTTCTCTTTCTCCAACATCATCCCAAAAAGTTGTTGTGCAAAACCTTTTTTCATATAACGCTTCATATGGTTCCATCTGAATACTTGAATGGAAGATATTGTTATATGAGAATTCGACCAGAGGTAAATACTAATCCCACATACCTTGAAAGTCAAGTGAGAAAGATCTCTACAAGTCTTATAAGGTTTGAATTGTCTGATATGACTATCCATCAGTTTGAGGGTGGTAGGTAGATCTAATAAGATGTTCAGTATCTAGGTCCTTCTGAAGACCTTTCTAGAATCGTGATGTAAAATGGGGATAACGATTACAAACAATAGATAGTGGTACTTCTTGAAGTCCTAAATGTTCTTTAACAAACAGTCTTGCGAAAGGTTCAAGTGGTAAATCTTCTCTTATAGAAATAAAATGTGATGACTTGGTAAAACATTCAATAATGACCCAAAATGAAGCATTCATTTTATAATTCTTTGGTAGCCCCATGACAATGTCCATCATAATATCATCCCATTTACACTCATTTAAGGGAAGAGGTGGCATGACTCCTCTAGGATGCTGTCTTCCAGCATTCACATGTTGACCAACCATATACCTTGACACAAAGTTAGAAATCTCCTTCTTCATGTTATCCCACCAAAAATTTTCTTTCAAATCACAATACATCCTGGTGCTCCCTGAGTGTATAGAGAAATTGGAGCTATAAGCATCATCCAACAATTCCCTTTTTAGATCAGGTATGTTAGGAACAAAAATTCCCTTCCCAAATTTCAAATTTTCTTCTTCATATATGATGTCACTCAATATTTCATCATTCACAACATTTATCTTCTTTTGAAACTCCTCATCATTAGTCTGAGAACCCTTTATCATATCTAGTAAAGATTTTTTGGCATCCATTTGAAAAAGTATTGATGTTTCACGATCCATGGTTATTCCCATATACATCTTTACTAGATCAATGAAAATAGGATCCCTTTAAACTCTCATCTTTTTCAAGACTCCATGATCCTTTTTACTCAAATCATCTGCCACCTTATTTTCCATCCTAGGGTGGTAGTGTATAGTTCAATCAAAATCCTTGAGTAGTTCAAGCCACCTCCAACACCCTATTTTGAGTTCTTTTCCTGTTAAAAGATACTTCAAAATATTGTGATCGGTATAAATATCAAAATTTTAACCATAGATATAGTGTCTCCATATATTTAGAGAAATGATTACTACTGCTAACTCGTGATCATTAGTGGGATAGTTTTTTTCATGAATTTTTAGCTGCTGTGATGCATAAGCCATAACTCTATCATTATTCATAAGGACACAACCAAGTCCTTTATTTGAAGAATCACTATAAATAATAAAATCACCATTCCCCAATGGTAGAGTCATGATAGTAGCATTACCTGATATTCTCATTAGTTCTTCAAAAAAGGATTCACGTTATTTTTTCAAAACAAATTAAACCCCTTTTCGTGCGAGCTTGGTTAATGGATTAGCCATTCGGGAAAAATTCGGGACATAAAACCAATAATATCCTGCTAAAATAGTAAAATTACGTACCTTAGTTATACTCATCGGTGTTGGCCATTCTTGGATTTCCTTGGTCGTCGAAGGATCAATAGATATTCCATTCTTAGAGAGAATATGACCAAAAAAAGAAATCTCTTGAATGTAGAATTCACACATGCTAAATTTCCAATATAATTCATTTATTCTAAGAGTGCATTGGATATTGCGCAAGTGGTTTTCATGATCATTGTATCTTTTTGAGTATACCAAAATATAATCCATAAATAACACTACAATGTCATCATGATAATCCTTGAAAAATATATTCATTATATCCATGAGGATAGAGGGTGCCTTAGTTAATACAAAAGGAATTACTGATAATTTTTAATGATCATACATAGTTCGAAGTGTTGTTTTCAAAATGTCTTCCTTCTTTACACACAACTGATGATATCCTGATCAATGGTCAATCTTTGAAAAATATTGAGATCAATGAAGTTGATCGAATAAATCATCAATGTGTGGTAGGGGATACTTGTTTATTATTGTTATACCATTGATCTCACTGTAGTCAATGCACATACTCATAGATACATCATTCTTCATAACAAAAAGAATAGGGGATCCCCATAGAAAAACACTAGGGAGAATAAATAACATATTACTCAATTACTCTAGTTATTTCATTAGTTCCACTAATTCCACGGTGGCAATTCCATAAGGGGTCTTCAATATGGGACTTGAACCAGAAATTAAATCAATGGAATACTCAATTTCTTGCTCTGGAGTATGTCCAAGTAAATCCTCCTCAAACACATCAACATATTCATGCACAGTAGGTATATCCTCTATTTGATCATTACTTTCCTCAGCTATAGTTATTTTATTCTCTTCCTCCCCAATAATTAAATTTAGATGAGTTACTGGGGGTGGATCTAGATAAGAATCAGGTAGTGACATTTCTGCTCTAATGATGAGGTACTCCTTATCATCATTTAGAATTGTTAATTCCTTATTCTTAAAATAAATTTTCACATCATGGTCAGAAATCCAATCCATACCAAAGATTTTATCAAATTCAATAATGGGTAAGATGATGAGATCCGAAGATAAACAACATTTATATTCCCTAATAGGAACTGATTCACAAAACTTTGTTGTAGTGATACTTTCCTTGGGGGTTTTTACTGGCAACTCCATTGTTAAATCAAATTTGAAATATCTAATTTTCATAGAAAAAATGGGAAGATATGAAATAATGAGATGATCTAGAATAAAATAAAGTATTGGCTAAACATGATGAAAATCATTAAATTACCTGCCACCATTTCTTTAGGAGTTTCAACCTCAGTAGTAGTGATTACATATGATTGGCCTGATCACATGGCCTTTTATGAGGTAATTTATCTTGGCACTAAGGATATTAATTTTAATAATGCCCCTTTGTTTCTACAATTATATCATTAAACATTGACAACCTTTTTCTTCACCTTGCAATTACAAGCATGGTAGCTTCTTTCACCACACTTGTAATAGACTCCCATTCCCATCAGGCAAGTACCAAGTTATTTCTTCCCACATTAACTATATTATGGATATGTAACTTTTACTTTCTTTATAATATTTCCATTTACAGAGTGTTCAGCAGATCTCTTCTTCTATTTCTTTGCATTGAAGTCGTAAGACTTAGAGAATTTTTATTCTGTCTTGATAGTGCATGATACAATATCTTCATAAGATGAGAAGGATTGTGAGACTAATTCTCAATGGAGATATAGCTTTATTCCATAAAAAAATTGATCAACCTTTCTCCTTGGGTGACATATATAATCTTCTTCATGCCTTTCTAACGTTGTAAAGTTAGCCTCATACATTATGACAATCACTTCCTTCTTTTGCCTCAGACTCAGAAATTAACTTCCCATATCTACTCGATGGTAATGTGGAAAGGAATTTTCCAATAAAATATTTTTTAAATCTTTACATTTAATTTTTGATACTTCTTCATCTTCCTTTGTGATTTGGATTAATGACCACCATTGATCTACATCTCCCGTTAGGTGATAAACTACCATGACAACTTTTTCCCTTTCACTACACCCCAAAGCCTGAAATATTTTCTCTAAGGAACTTTTCCATTGCTCTGATACTAATGGATTTTTACTCCCATTGAATGTGTGTGGTTGTTTCATCATGAAGAAGTCTAACATTAATCCTTCGTGTTGTGGATCAGGGTGCTCCATATGGGTAAGGTTATTATTTAAATCCTAATTGAGTTTTCCCTGTCTGGTGATAAGATTATAGGAACTAGTTTCTTCACTAGCTCCACTATAATTATCTTGAGTAGGATGGAAATATCTACATGGATTACATGCATTGATATAGTTCCATTCCATTCACCAGGCTTCATTTCTAAACAATGGCATTCACTAGATTAGTTTATGAATCACAATACATAATTCCAAACTTGTAATATAGTCAACATAAATTGAATTGTTTATAGATATAATCCTAAATCATAAAAATGTTTTCTTTGAGGATATATATACTTATAAACTCTTCATAATGGTTTGTAAAAAAATGAGAATAATCATAAGCATATCCCCCAGTATTGTCGTAACCAAGAGTGTAGCAAGGTCCGATGCCATGCACCAGTTCTCGTTTGAGCCTAGCTCAAATAGGTGTGTTCAGGTTTTACCCCTAACTACATCTATACCAGTGTTGCCTCTACCTTCTCGTATCCAGACAAGAATTTATTGCTTGGAAAACTACCAAAGTCTCTAAAATACCAAAATTCTTGGATGTTATTCTATAATAATCCTTAATGTCTATCTTAGGGTAGTGTTCCCTAATCAGAGTTTTTATAAATCTAGTTTCCAGGGTTTTTAATAAACATCCTATGATACTAACTATAATGCCCCGACCCCAGTTACCCAGATCTAGTTCATTATAACATAGCATTTCCATGATACACGAAATCATGTCCCGAAATACCGATCAGTTTATTAGACTTGGATGTACTAGATACAATCATAAGTTTTACATTACATCATGAAATAAAAACATAAAAAACATTTTTCCCCTTTTTAACACACTTATATACTTATCCAATCCATGTTGGTCAACCATAAAATAGTTCATCACATACTAGGAAAAATAAAACATAGAAAGGGGTGAGGTCATATGCATAGTAAAGATAACAATATACTGGAAACTTTCATAAATAACCTTAAATATTTAAGGCAATGTATAAGACTCAAACAAAAGACTTTTAAAAATAAACATCAACATAATATGGCCAAGTTAAAATCAAATAATTCCATTTACTTATTCACATGGATTTTCTAATATTCTAATAATAACATTAAATATCAAGATCCACTTTCATAATAATAGAATGCATAATGCCAGACATCATAACCACATAGTCAATGTTTTGTGCCAGGACTACAAATATGATTTTGTCAAGGCCTTGTTCCAAGTCACTAGTTTGCCTCATGATACCTACTGATGCATTGAGGAGAAATAGTGGGATCCACCCATCACATACTAAGTCCAATGCATTCCTCATGTGAAAAGTATTATGCATAACATAAACATTCATATTAAAACTAGAAAATGAAATGTTAATACTTTATCCATAAACCATGAATGGTGTAAAAATAACACATCCACAATCAAACATATCAAAAAACCTTCAATACAATATGGAATATTTGTATCATAATAAATCAACTTCAACAAGTTTAAAATCTATCAAAGGATGTCGACATAGATGAAATGAAAACCATTTGAAATAAATACCTCTTTCTATTTTGAAACCATTTAAAGGTCAAATTATTTTAAAAGAAAACATTTATTTTGAAAATATTTTTATAATATTGTATGGGAAGCATCGAAGATGATATAGTAGTGGAAAACGGTCACACCCCCCATATAAGTATAAAAAAGACATTCTAACCATAATTTTTTTGAAACGGTTATAACATACCTTGTTTGTACGATGACGAAAACATTCCATTAGAACCATTTTATAATTAGTCAAAATAGGGTATAAGTGAATTTAACCCATAGTCTAGTAAATAGTAAAAATGTTCTGAAATAAATTTTTAAGAAACATGGATGTGGATGGTAATGAGGTCCCAGTAGATACTTATATAAAAACAACCTCAGATAATAATGAGATTGTGAAATTAACCCCTACCTTGTACTTTTCATTAGTCGATTTTATGTTAACCTACAGTATAATAGTTAAAACATTGTTATTAAATTATACAAGAACTGTATATATAAATATGAAATCATATATTGTCCTCTAATATTTCATTGTTAATAATATTTCACCAGTATCATCATTTTGGGTGTTAACTGATTCTTTTTCCTTTATATGCTTGGTTAAGTAAGACATATTTCTTATGAATAGGATGTATTTGATTCATATACAAAATGATATTATGTTCATAAACATTATTTTTAATCATAAAATTAATATTATTCTTGAATGATTATTATGGAGATTGAATCTCATCGTGTTCATGGATACGGAAATCCGTATGTACGCACGAGTGACAATATCATTATATTAATGGTGAAATATTATGTAATTTGATGGTTTATCGTATATAAAAAATCATTAACATGATATATTTATTATTTAAATTAGTAATATTCATTATTATTCGCATCCAATATAATGATGTGATTGAATAACAAACTACACCATGACGTGGAGATAGTAAGCCGTACATACGCACGTATGTTGACTTTGACATTTATAGGATGGATAGAATGATGAATATGGTTGTACCATATTTATAATAACATCACAGTATATATAATATACTATAGTTACTATTTTAGAATTTAAAAAACAAAAAATGTGGAATTGGAAGAAGAAAAGAACTAGAAAGAGGTGATGAAATATTTACCTCTTCTTCGGGTTCTTCCTTTGGATTGGATAAAAAAGGATCCTTAAGATGGATTTTGAGAAAAGGAAAGCCTATAAGATGAAGGGAGAATTTTTGGAAGGATATTTGGGCTGGGGGTGGCCGAGAAAAAAGCCTTTTGAGGTGTGAAATTAAGAGAAGTGTATGTACCCATTTATAAGAGTAGGGAAGGTCACTTTAGGAAAAGCTTGAAATATTATTTTCTAATAAAATATTTTTAGGTTTATAATGGTTACAAAATGAATTATTTATAGGATAAGGTGTGGATGGGTGGAAACTCATTCAGCCAATAGTTTTTAGATAGTTTCAGGTCATCATATTAACCTTATTATTAGATTTAACTCAAAGTTAAATAGATTGACATTTTCATTGTCTCTTTGTATTTTTATGTCACTTGGTTAATAAACATACTATAACAAGGCAAGGGAATCCCATGTGGTTTACTATTAATATATATTACATTATTTAATTCATTTTCATGATCTTTATATTTTTAGAAATATTATTTCAATTAATAATATAGTATTTGTTTTAAAAAACTCAATTATTTCAATTTTGACACTATTTTGTATTTGATTGTTTTTGAAACCCATAAAAACATTATCACTTTGAATAAATTTATTTAAACAAATAAATAATGTCATATTGAACTAGAAAATTAGTTTAATTCATCATAAGTCTAAATTTACATTTATTTGGATATTTATAACATCAATTATTTAAATATTTCTTTAATAAGGTAATTATTGCACCATCATTATGTCATAAGTAAATCAAATTATAGAATCTAAAAAAATTATAAATAAAATACAATTTTTATGAAATATTATTAGATTTATAATTAATATTTATAGTTTAATTTATATTGTCTTTAACCCTATATTAAAAATGATTTAGTTATTAAAACATGAATTTAACTCTTTTAACTCTTCTTTAAATAAAATAATAATAAATGTCCTAATCAAATCCAAGTGGACCAAAGAGGATAATATTTTAGTCCTAAGGTTTTTTTGGTCGAATTATACAAATCCAATAGAATTAGTCCATGTGTTAGGGTAAATATGATTTCATTTTTACCCTTAATTACACTATTTACTTTTAATTATGGTAAATAAAAGTCAAAATTTACTAATCACAAAAAAGATTTCATATTATTGAACCACATTTTACTTAATGATAATAATTGTTCCTATTAGATTTTTGAAATTCAACTCATATAACAGGTAAAATTATGTTCTATGCAATTTGCAAAGGTTCCAAGGAGGTGGGTAAAAGACGGTAAACAGTTCAATAAAATTTTTATATATCTAAACTTATTCTAAAATGATTCCAATGAATTACATCGAACATATATAGGTATTATTTATCTCTTTTAACCTAAAATAAATTTATTTAAAATAAGTAATATTTTAAATAAAAGTTAGTTGTAAACAACAACTCACTGTTTTTAACTATTCATCAAAAATTGAATGTTTTCAGAAAAATACCAAAAATCACCATAAATAATTTTGATATTCCGAATGAAAAAATGAAGTCCTTATTGAAAGGAACAATTTTATATAATTTTAAAAAGTGGTTATTACTATTCATAATGTCTAGTTTTATTTTTCGTGTTGTGTTAGAATCTCGATGTTGTGTACAATGAAAACTATTGCATTATTCAAAAGAAACATATCGTGGAAGCTTGGGGTGTTACACAATAAAAATCCAAGAGAACCCCAAGTGGTTCATTTTTTATATATCTAACCTTATCGAAATCTAATGGCCAATCCATATATTTTTATTAATATTATATCAATTAATAATGTTGTATTTATTAAAAAAAACTCATTTATGCCAATTTTGACACTATTTGATATTTTGTTTTTTTGAATGTCATATCAACATTATAACATAGAAAAAAAAATTATTTAATCAAACCTAAAATGACATATTAACCTATAAAATTAGTGGAATTAATAAGATGTCTCAATTTTTATTTATTAGGATATTTATAATATCATTTATTTTAATCATTCATTAATATGGTAATTACTGCATCATGATTTTTTCATAAAATATATTTAATTATTTAATTTCTAAAAATTATAAATAAAATAACATTATGTAGGAATTATTTTTATATTTATAATTAACATTTATAGTCGAAATTATCTTATGTATATCCATATATTAAAAATGATTTATTTATTAAACATTGAATTTAACACTTTTAACACTTTATTAAATAAAATAAAAAAAATGTCCTAATGTAATCCAAGTATAAACAAAGGATAATATATTATTACTGAGGTTGATTTTCATCGATGTAATTTTTTTCAATTGAATTAGGATATGTGTTAGGGTAATTATAATATCATTTTTTACCTTTAATTACCCAATTTATTTTTAAACGTGGTAAATAAAATTCAAAAGTTATTATTCACCAAAAATTATTATCTTCTTATTGAACCAAATTTTACATAATTATCTGAACCATGTCTATTTTATTTTGGATATTCAATTCACAAGAGCGATAAAATTATGTTTTATGCAAATTTGCAAATGCACCTAAAATATGGAAAAAGAAGGTAAAAAGTTCAATACAATTTTATATATTTAATATTTTATAAAATGACTCTAATTAATTACAATGAACATATATAGGTATTATGTATCTATTTTTGCATAAAATAAATTTAAATAAAACAGCTAATTATTTAAATAAGATGTCGGTTTTAAACAATAACACAGTATTTTTCAGTATTCCTAAAAATTATATGTTTTCTGAAAGATACCAAAAATTCACCCTATGCTAATTTTTATATTATGAATCCAAAAAAGAATTCCATTTTAAAAAATAAAATTTATAAAATTTCAATAAGTGGTTATTACATTTCAAAACTACTTTTAAAATGGCTAGATTGATTTGTAGGGGTTTTTCAATAACTCGATGTTGCGTACAACGCAAGATATTGTATAATTCAAAGGGAAATGAACCATGGATGCTTGGGGTGTTAAATTCTCCCCTACTAAAAATAATTTCATCCCCAAAATTTCTAGAATATTATTGTATAAAAATATTCTTGTGGTTCATCATCAAATGTTCCTCGGGATCCCCCGTTGCCTCTTACATTTTATGGTTACTCCGTAGAACATTCACCAGACGAGTCGTCCATTTTCTCAACAGTTATTTTAGGGAATTAAGAATTCTAATAGGATATTATCAATAAGACTGGTCTTGTTCCAGTTCTATTTCGTCACAGGTGAGTACATGTGTTGGTTCAGGCTTGTATTTATTCAACAGTGATACATGGAAGACACCATGAACTTTGGAAGAACTTGTAGGAATTTCCAAATGATAAGCTACAACTCCAATTCGTTTTATAATTTCAAAATGTCCTATGTGCCTAGGACTCAATTTACCCTCCTTACTGAATCGTACATCACCCATCCATGGATATTCTTTCATGAAAAAATGATCTCCTACTTGAAATTAACAATCCTTCCTTCAGTTATAGATATAGCTCTTTTTCCTACTTTGATCTGCTTTGATGTGGGTTTGGATAACCTTCACCTTTTTTATTGTTTCATCAACATGTTCTGGGCCTATGAGTTTTCTATTACCAACATCATCCCAGGATGATGGTTTAATGCCTCTCTTTCCATATAGTGATTCATATGGTGCCATATTAATTCTTGAATGGATGCTATTATTATAGGAAAATTCAATCATAGTTAAATAATAATCCAAAATACCTTGAAAGTCATGTTAGAAAAATCTCAACATGTCTTATATGGTTTGAATAGTCTATTCTGATTGTCCATCAGTTTGAGGGTGGCAGGCAGTGGTCACATGACGTTTAGTATAAAAGTCCTTCTGAAGACTTTTCCATAATCATGATGTAAAACGGGGAACACGATCTGAAACAATCTACATGGGTACTCCATGAATTCTTAAAAGTTCATTAATATATAGTCTTTCTATAAATTCAAGTGGTAAATCATCTCATATAGAAATAAAATGTGCTTACTTTGTAAGATGATCAACAATGACCCATAATTCATCATTCCTTAGAGGAGACTTTGGTATCCCCATAATAATATCCATCGTAATATCATCACATTTCCACTCTGGTATTGGAAGAGGTTTCATTAATCCACTAGGATGTTTTTTTCTAACCTTCTCCTCTTGAAAAACCATACATCTTGAAACAAAATATGCAATCTACCTCATCATTTTGTCCCTCCAAAAATGTTCCTTATAATCTCTATACATCTTATTGTTGTAAGGGTGTATAGGGAAATTAGAGCTACAAGAATCATCAAACAATTCCCTTTTTATATTATGTATTTCTGGATCACAAAGTTGCTTCCCAAATTTAAAATCCCATATTCATATATGAAGTCGATCAATCTATCCTCATTCACACCTTTAATTTTCTTATGCAACTCCTCATCATATGTATGAGAACTTTTTATCCTTTCTAGTAAAGATGGTTTAGAAACCATTTTAAAAAGTATTGATGTTTCACCTTCCACAATTATTCCAATATTCATCTTAAATAGATCAATGAACATAGGATCCCTTTCAACTGTCATCTTGTTTAAAACCCATGATCCTTTCTGCTCAGAGAATCTTCCAATTTATTTTCCTTCTCATGGTGGTAGTTTATAGTGAAATCATAATCCCTGATTAGTTCATTCCATCGACTTTGTCTCATGTTGAGTTCTTTCTATGAGAAAATATATTTCAAACTCTTTTGATTGTTATATATCTCACATTTTTCACCACAGAGTTAGTGTCTCCATATCTTCAAAGAAAATATTACAGTTTATAACTCAATATCATGAGTAGGGTAGTTTTTTTCATGAATTTTTAGCTATCATGATGCATAGGAAATAACCATATCATTCTACATAAGGACTGAATGAAGTCCTTTCTTTGAGGCATCATTACAAATAATAAACATGTCATTCCCAGAGGGTAGAGTCATGAAAATACCACTGACTAATCTTCCCTTAGTTATTCAATACATTCCTCAAACTATTTTTTCCAAAAATTTATCCCCTATACATATGAACATGGTTAATGGGTTTTCCATTCAGAAACATTCTGGATGGAATGCCGATAATTAACCGCTAAACCAATAAAACTACGAACCTCAGTTATACTCATTGTTTTTGGCCATTCTATTATCACTCTTATCATAGAAGGATCAACAGATATTCCATCCTTAGAGACAATAGGGCCCTGAAAAGAAATTCCATGAAGCCAGAACTCACACTTGCTAAACATTCCATATAATTCATTTCTTCTATGGGTTTTCAGAATAGTGCACAAATTATATTATTGATCTTCATAGATTATTTATTTACCAAGATATCATCAATGAATACTTCTAAAATGTCTTCAAGGTATTCCTTGAAAACTCTATTCATTAGATCCATGAAAATCAAGGGTTCATTAGTTAGTCAAAAAGGAATTACTTTAAACTTGTAATGCCCATACCTAGTTTGAAATGATGTTTTCGGAATGTCTTCCTTCTTCACACACAACTGATGATATCAAAATCGAAGGTCAATAGTTGAACAATCTTGAGCTCCAAGAAGTCGGTCGAATAAATCATCAATGCGAGGTAGGGGAAACTTGTTCTTTATTATTATAGAATTCTTCTCCCTATAGTCAATGCACAACCTCATAGATCCAACTTTCTTCTTAATAAAAATAACTTGGGTTCCCCATAGAGAAACACTAGGGATAATAGATCCCTTATAACACAATTCCTCCAGTTGTTTCTTTAGTTCCACTAGTTCAACATTGGCCATTCTAGATGGGGTCTTCGATATAGACCTTGAACTAGGAATTAAGTCAATGGAAAATTCAATTTATCGTTATGGTGGATGTCCAGGTAAATCCTCTGGAAAACCATCAAAATATTCTTGAAAAATTGGAATGTCCTCTATTTCAACATTCTTTTACTCACCCATACTTATTTTATTCACTTCATCCCCAATAATTGAATTTAGTAGAGCTATATGGGGTGGATCTAGATAAGAATCATGTGGTGATATTTCTACTCTATAGATAAGGTACTCATTATCATCATCGAAAATTGTAACCTCCTTCTTCTTAAAATAATTTTTTTCATTATGGCCCGAATGTCAATCCATACCGAGGATTACATCAAATTCAATCATGGGTATGACGATGAGATCAGTAGATAAAGAATATTTATATTCACTAATGGGAACTGATTCACAAAACATTTTTGCAATGATACTTCCCATTAGATATTTGACTAACAACTCCCAAGTAATATAAAATTGGAAATATATAATTTTTTTTAGCTAAATGGTATGATATGAAACAATGCGATGATCCAGAATCAAATAAAGCATTCTATAAACTTTTGTAAGCTATTAAATTACCTTATACCACATCATTCATAGATTGAAACTCAGCAGTAGTGATCGTCTAATCATTTCCTTACTCTCTTGTCCTTTTCTGAGTTATGTTTATTAGGCACTTAGGAAATTCATTTTCATAATGTACCATTTCTCTACAATTGTATCGTTCAACATTGATAGAATCTTTCTTCCCTTGGAATGATGTGTTTGGTGGAATTTTTCACTACACTTGTAATAGAATATCATTCCATTCAGGCATGTACCAGGGGGTTTCTCCAAATATTTACTATATTGTGGATATTCCACATTTCCCTTCTTCCCCATATTTATATTTCTAGTGTGTTTAGCTATTCTCATCTTCTCAGGCATTGATTTAATGTTGTAAGACATAGAGAATTTCACGATGGATGATGTGAGGGATTTTGTGTCGTAAAAACCTCAATCAATATTTTTCCTTTTAATGATGCATAGTGGTGACCACAGGGTTTTCTCTCGAGGAGGTTGCAGTTCGAGTTGCAAAACTGTCACTTTTGTTATTATTATTTTTAAATGAAAATGGGGATTTGATTAAAAATTTGAAAATAAAATTTTAATTAAATACTAAAGTGAAATAATTTTAAATGAATGATAACATGGGTTTGAAATCAAGAATAAAAATAGCAGTTGCAGACAAGCTTCACCCTCTCGGACACTCCCCTCTTCCTTGTTTATAAAAAATATCTCTTAATTTAAATTCCTAAATGTACCCCCAAGGACCCCCAGGTGTATACTCAAATTTTAAAAGAAATCATATTTAATACATAAATATGATTCTGGTCCCACCTATATAAGTGACTCAATTACTTACAGACCTCCAATTAATTGAACCTAATTGAATTCGCTATGCTCAATGGAAAAACCTCACCAATGAATTTTAAATAGAGAAATAAATTGTTCTACTTTATAGATGGAACAACAATCAAACAAAAATTTGTTGAAAATATATTTAACAAATAAAACAACCATATTCAATCAAAAATATAGGTTCAAGAGAAATTCAAAAAGAGATTACACATTAAAATCAAAACTTGGAAGAGAGTTTCTGTCGGGTGTCGCCGTCCGCAGCCACTTGCCGCTTAGCCTTCTATCACTTGAGAAGCCTTCATCTTCTCTATTGAATCTTAAAAGGTTGTCATATTCTAGAGTATATCAATCTCCAACTTCCCCTTTTCTCTCTCAAGACAAATCCCTTTGTGACGGATGGTGTGGCAATGAATGGAATGTGATTTAGAGGTTTGAGATCCTCTCCTTTTATAGGTAGATTTCATCATCAACATGTTGTCGCATTTTTGACCCAATAATTGTCTGATTCACACATGGAAGTCTTCATAAATATTTTTCATAAATGTATTGGCCGTCCACCCTCCATATTTATGATTCATTGGACGCGTGTTGAAGGAGTTATGATTTTTTTTAATTGTAAATCGCTTTCTCTGGATAAAGCTTCCTGGAAGCTTCCTTCAAAACTCTATCACTCAATGGCCATCAAAAAGGATTTAAAATGGCTTCACATTAATTGTGTCAACGTTTCTAGGGGTTCTCTTTTATATTCATGTTTATTAGAATCATTTGGTGGAGTTTAGGCCGAATTATGCTTCCATTACTATGATGGGGTCCATGCAGTCCACCCGGAAAAATAGTCAACTTCATTGATTTTTTTGGGCATACAGAGGCATGAATCTTTTCCTGGTCCTGAAGCCAAAGATGATGGAAATAAAATAAAGGTTCAAACTAAATTTTAATCAAAAAAATTGTAAATTTATCAGATGATAAATAACGAAAATACCCCTGTGATAATAATCTGTTAAAAATCCAGAATTATGAAATTTAAACATTTTATCCCAAAACACACTCTAAATCCAAAATTGTTACAAATAAGATCAAATTTTTCAATTGGTGAGGTTTAAATCATTTAAACAGACATTAAAAATATTGTATATATTAGCTCTATCAATTCCCCCATACTTTTCTCTTCGACTCCTAGACAGGTGAGCACTAAATCAAGAAAAATAAAACACATACCAATGGAGTTTACCAATTTACAACAAAGAAAAAAGATATCATGCCTCGTTAAAGACAAATATTTAAAATTATAAATTCAAATCATTCAATGAATTTCCACTTATTTTGTTTTCTCATGGACACAACACACTTACCTCACATTCATTTTCTCTCAGCACACAATATAGATTTGCAACAAGGCTTTTCTCATCCAACTCATACAAGAACTACAATAGTATTGATAAATTTCTACATCTCCACTCGATATGAGCCATGAACATGTGATTATCATTAAGACTTTACAAGGTTTTTCTATGGCTTGGGGTTGGTAGGATTAAAATGTGAAAAATGTTGTGGCTGAATAAGGAGGGTTTGGCTCTTTTTTAAGCAGAAATGCATGAATCTAATTTTTACTCAAGTATGGTCTCCTCCATATTCTCCTAAACAATAACAGCTCTAATCTTCTGTTTTCCACCCCATTACATCAATATTTCAGTAGAAAATATGACTTTTTTTCGAAATAACTTGATTGGGCACAACTTATTTCCATTGCGATCTCCAGACAGGCACAGATCCATTTCATTTGACAGCTCCAGATAGGCACAACTCCATTTCATTTGAGAGCTCCAGATAGGCACAGCTCTCAGAAAGATATATTCCAGCATCACAAATATTCCTTCAATGTTTAAATGTTCTCCCAAATCAACACCAAATGAGGTAGCACATCATGATTCATCTTCCCCCCCCCCCCCCCCACACACACTTAAGTTCAACTAGATCTTGCATTTATACTTCCAGAGAAAGTTGGAAAGGGAAATTTGGCTTGTAATGTGGCTAACCTAACAGGATATACATGGCTACTAAGGGAACAAGAAAGATCAAATGTTCAAGGAAAGCCGAAATAAAAAAAAAATCATGAAAAGTAGGCTCCAATATTCAAACAAATGCCTCAATCATTTTAATCACATGTATCTTTGCCCTCACGTTTTGATAGGAATAAATCAATTTCTAGTTTAAACAAACACAAATTGGTTCTCTAAAGAAAGAGGTGAATGTGAAGAAGAGGTAAAAATGGGTCCAGAGGCCTCACAGTAATGAGAATTTCAATCACAATGTCAGTGATATGTGACATGAGATTTAAAAATCAGTGGTCATTTCAAGAATTTTCCAAATTTTTGAACTTGAAACAATGTCATTTTCAGCATTCATTTATGTTTAGTTTCAAAGGATCAGTTGGTTCAATCCTTGGCATTAGTTTCGAATGAAATTCAAGAAATTACAAAATATTTTTTTATTGGAAAAATAAACGTGAAAACAATGGAAGGAAATTTTAAAAACAAAAAATATCGAACAAAAATTCTTAAAAACCTAATCTACCCAGCATTGTGCCCCCCACACTTATTCTATGTAACGTCCTTATTGTTTAGTTTTTTTTCATGAAATTTCTGAAATTAAAGACATAGAAGAAATAAATGATAAGAAAAGACACAACCTGGCATCAATTATATTCTGCGTCATGTAGTTGAATCTCCTCCCCTGGAGGATCTTGAAAATTTACTTGAAATAGCATCAGCCTATGACCATTGACAATGAATGATGTATATTTTTATGGATCTTTAAACTGTATTGCACCAAAAGGAAAAACATGAGTAACAATGAACGGGCCAGACCATTTGGAACAAAATTTACCTAGGAAGAGTTTCAATCTAGCATCAAACAGTAGAACTTTGTCTCCCTCCTAGAAGTTTTTGTTGAGAATCCTCCCATCTTGAAAGGATTTGATTCTCTCTCTGTATAACATGGAGATTTCGTATGCATTATTTATGATCTCCTCCAACTCCTGCAAAAAATATTTTCTTTCTTTCCCAGCATAATATAGGTTCATGTTACATGTTTTTACAGCCCAAAAGGATTTGTGTTCTAACTCAACTGGTAGATGAAAAGCTTTTCCATAGACCAATCTAAATGGTGACATTCCAAGAGGGGTTTTGAAAGCAGTTTTGTGGGCCCAAAGTGCATCATCAAGTCTCAAAATCCAATCCTTTCTATTTGGGTTCACTGTTTTTCTAGGATTTGTTTGAACACCATATTAGACAACTCAGCCATTCCGTTTTTTTTTTAGGAAGATAGGGCGTAGAGACCCTATGATTAACTCCGTATTTCTTCAAAATAGATTCCAAAGTCCTATTACAAAAATGGGTACCTTGATCTGTAATTAGAAACTTTGGAAATCCAAACCTTGAAAACAAATTTCCTTTCAAAAATTTGGACACAATTTTTGCATCATCAGTTCGGGTGGGGATAGCCTCTACCCACTTGGACACATAATAAATAGCCAGTAAGATGTAGAGATATCCAAATGAATTAGGAAAATTCCACATTAAATCCATTCCCCATACATCAAAAATATCACAAAACAAAATTGGGTTTTGTGGCATCTCATTCTGCTTGGAAATGTTTCCTTGGAATTGAAAATTTTTACAGGTTCTGCAGAATTCGAAAGAATCTCTAAAAATGGTGGGCCGATACAATCTAGAATCAAGAAATTTTCTTGCTGTTCTATGTGGTCCAAAGTGTCCTCCATAGTTTAATGGGTGGCCGAAATGTAGGATGGATTGAAATTCTGAGTTCATAATGCATCTTCGAATCATTTGATCACTACCAATGTGCCAAAAATAAGGATAATCCCAAATATATTTCTTTTAATCACTCATAAGTTTATCAATTTTATTTTTGGAAAACCAGTGGGGATGTTCATTAGAATCCAAATAGTTTACAAGATTAGAAAACCATGGTATTTTACTTTGAGTTACAAATAAATCCTCATCTGGAAAGGTTTCCTTAATTGGGAAACACATCTGAAATTTTATATTCTCAATAGATGGTATCCTGCTCAAATGATCAGCAACAACGTTCTCACATCCTTTATTATCTTTTATTTCAACATCAAACTCCTTTAAAAGAAAAATCCAACTCAAAAGTCATGCTTTTGCATCATGTTTCTTCATCAAGAATCTGACTGCAGAATGATCAGTAAAAACAATGACCTTGAAGCCTAGCTGATAACTTCTAAATTTATCTAGAGAAAATACAACAGCCACCAGTTCTTTCTCAGTTGTTGTGTAGTTTGATTGGGCTTGATCAAGAGTTCTGGAGGCATAGGCAATCACATGAGATTTCTTTTCTTTATGTTTACTCAATACTGACCCAAGAGAAAATTCAGATACATCTATCATTATTTCAAAGGGAATGTCCCATTTAGGAGGCTGAACAATGGGAGGGGTTATCAATATTTGTTTCAGCTCATGAAACGAATTTATGCAATTCTCATCGAAGACAAATGGGACATCTTTTTGGAGTAATCTGGACAATGGAAGTGCAATCGTACTGAAATATTTAATGAATCTCTTATAAAATCCAGCATGTCCAAGGAAGGATCTCACATCTCTCACAGTTTTTCGGCATGGTAATGAAGAGTTGACCTTAACTTTGGATTGATCAACTTGAATTCCATCACGGGACACAACATCTCCAAGAACGATCCCTTTAGCAACTATAAAATGGAATTTTTCATAATTTAGAACAAGGTTCTTTTAAATGAATGTTTTAAGGGCACTATTGGGTAAAAATCCCTCAAGGTATCATTGAAGTGTTTTTGAGGTGATTGTGTTTTTTGAAAATGTGGACATTTGAGTAGTGATTGTTGACAAAGAAAAACAATGAGATACAAATTTTTTGACAAAGAGGATTTCATGATGGAATGTCGAGTTCAAGAGCTGAGGTCAACAATGCATGTTTGATTAAATAACGTCGACAAAAGGAATGGATGATCTGGAGGCGGTATAAAAGAATAGATACAAGGTGGTGCCGTTTTCCAGTGTTTGCCAAATTTTTGGGCCTGAAAATCGACAAATAAAGAAAAGTGGTTTTTGTAAAAGGGACTTGTGTGTCGTGTACTTGAAGGCTTGGAATGTTGCGCGCCATATGTTTTTCAAGATCAGATCATCAAAATATGGCAAAGGGATAAGGGTCGCGCAAGTTTTGGTGAGGTCGCGTAGGTGACTTGTGCGCCGTGAAAGATCCTTGCGCACCGATGCCTTGGAAGCTTGAGAACTTGTGCGCCTATGGTTTTTCAAGATCATAAGATCAAAATATGGCAAAGGCAAGAGGTTCGAGCAAGTTTGGAAATGGGTCACGCAAATGACTTGGAGCGGCAGAGAGCTGCGTGTCGAGACTTGCGCGCCGAGGGTTGACTTGCGCGCTGTCGCGCAGGGTGGTCAATTTGCCTATAAATACTAGACCACCCCTCCTCATTCTTTACCAGAGTTTAAAACATTGAGAAATCAAAGCTCTCGTCGTGCAGGTGTGGTGGTCGCGCAAGTGATGTGTGGGTCGCTCAAGTGAAGTTGCGCGCCGGTGGTTGAAGTTGCGCGCCGGTTGGCAGTTGCGCACCAATATTGGTTTGGGCGTAAAAGGAAGAGAGTCTCTCAAGTTTGGAGTTGAGAAAGATTGTGTCGCGCAAGTGTCTGATGTGGACTTGCATTCCCATTGTGACTTGCACGCTGATACTTGCGCACCGAGTTTGACTTGCGCGCCATGTAAGGTTTATTTCCAGCAGCGATTTTCGAGCTCCGTGGAAGCTTGATGTTTTCCCAATACCTTCAGTGCAAAAATATATTCATCTATGGGTGAAAGTTGTACTTCAATAGAGCATCTACATACAGAGGAAGATGCATTCCTTCATGCAAATGAAGAGACCTACAGGTCTATAAACTGTGAGTAGATCATTTCCAGAGTAGTGAGCAAAGGAAGAGAAAGAAGGTGATCCTCTCCACCGGCAGTGAGCCAGAGAGAGAGAAACAGGGAGTGACCCTTGGGAAAGTATTGAGCTGACCCTAAACTTTGTAAAGGCAGTGAGCCTGGGCATAGAAGTGATTTAGCCCGAACATTGTATCCACATCTAGTGAATAATAGTGGAATTTGGTATGACCGGCAACTTGTCGGTGTATTCTCCTTGGACGTAGCCCAGTGAGGGTGAACCAAGTAAAAATATATGTGTCTACATGTTTGATTCCCTACATTGCATTCAAAGAATCATCATTAGATAAAAAAGTAAAGAATTTATCATATTTTACACACAAGAGCAAAAAAAAAGTTACCCTTGTAATAAAGAGGTCAAGATCCAGTGGGGTAGGAAGAACTTTGAAAAATAATATCCATACCTTGATTCACCCCCCCCCCCTCTCTGGGTATATAGGCCCCTATTGGTCCTAACAATTGGTATCAAAGGGAAGGTTGTTGTTATCAGATTTGTTTGCTCCGACTTGTTATAGTCGATCTGTATTGTCAAAGAATCAGTCTGCTCTTATCTCAGTGTGCCATGGCGAAGGGAAAAAATCAAAGAAGAATCAGAAGTTAGGTGGTATCCCTCAGTGTGGAAGTGTTTATGGGAAAAGTGTGATTCAACTAAAAGAATCAAACAGCTTACTGAAGGAAGGCCTGGATGAATCAGATAGGGAAAAGATTGATTCACTCATTCAAGATGTTGGAATGAGTGAAGTAAATGAACATCGAAGTGATGCCGGAATAACTGATGATGATGAAGTTTCAAGAAGGAAGCCACTAGTAGATGTTGTCAACATGACAAAGGAAGTGGACCGGAAGCTGGATGAAGAAGTCAAATCTAAAGATATCCAAATCAAATTATTGGAAATTGAGGTCAACAAGCTAAAAGGATTAAATAAAAGGCTTATTGATATAGTTACTGACCTAATATAGAAAAATGATTCACATGCTGAAGAGCTACAGAAGGTGGCTAAAATGAAAGGTAAACAAAAGGCTGATGATTATAAATAGAATCAAAATTCAGATGATGTTTATAATATGAAAGCTAGAAATGATGATCTAGAAACACAGTTTTCTAAAGAAGTTCAGAAGAATTGAAATCTACAATAAGAGAATGAATCTGTCACTGAATCTGTTTTTGAGGAAAAATGTAAAGTAAAGGAGCAGCGTGACATGGTGGATAAGCTGACACGTGAATTGGAAGATGAGATGAGAAGATGGAAGCTTCTCAAGGGAGAACTTGATGTCCAAATTGAATCAAGGGATATGAAGATTCAAAATTTGGAAGAAGAGATAGAATCAGTCAAGAAAGAAATGGAGAAGTCTAAATCCAAAGATAAACCTAAGTTGAAGGATGCACTACAATTACTATTCGATTGTCCTTCGGAAGGTGATGATAAAATGAAAAGGAATTATGAGATTTCTGAGGAGAAACAACAAAATATTTTCTCAGCTCAAAGACCATATAGTTTGGGAAAATCTGGAATTGGATTTGATGAATCCCCTCTCGTGCATGATAGAAGGAGAGCTGTGAATAGTTCCATAAGTAGAGAAAATCTTGTAGGTGATGGAGATAGGCCTAAGAGGACAGTTCCAAGAAGTAGTGAAGACATGTGCCATTTCTGCGGGATTCATGTCCACACATAAAGCTTCTTTTTAGAGGCACAAGAATACATCTCAGGCTTTGAAAATAGAAACATTACTAGATCTGAGAAGAAGAATATGTGTCATGAGAAATTAGAAAGAAGAATCTCTCAGAGGAAAGCATCTGTAAGATGCTATTACTGTGGAAGAATGGGACACACCATGAGTATGTGTCAGGAAGCTCAAGAGCCTCGTGTCAGAAGAAGAACTCAAGGTGTATCAGGATCTCAACATAGAAATGATGAAACGAGGTATGCCTTTTATGGAAGATGTTTTATATGTTCAGATTATAGGCATTTGGCACGAAATTGAAGCAAGAAGAATGCAAGAAAGGAAAAGGAATTCTAAAGGAGATTCTTGACTCCAATGATGTATAACGAGAAATTCTACACTGGGAGACAACGTGGTAAGGATAAGAATAGGCTTAGAGCCTCAGGGGAATCACATAGATCCGAACGAAAGGTGTATCAGTCACCTTATCTGTCACACTCACAACCGCCCTCTAAGAATGAACATGAACAAATCTTGAAGAAAAAGGGAGGAAATGCTTCAGTTGTGAGTAAGAAGAATGTAAATTCAGTAGATGACCCACCACCAATGAAAAATAGTGTGGTGACTCAGAAATATGATAAGAGGAAAATAAACAAAGAATGCATTGAAAAATTTTCAAGTCGTGTGCCACAACAAGAAGTGGAGAAAAGAGGACGGTCCTTGCAATGGTGGAAGAAGAAAGGGAAGATGGATGGAAAAGAGATTCCTGCTCAAAGAAATAATCAAGGAAAATGGAATTTTGGTAGAACATCAAAGACAGAAATGTGTACTAGTGTGCTTAAACCCCAAATTGAGAGAAAGGTCAGGCCTACAGAATCTTCATATCAGAAAAAGACTCAGCATGCAGGTGAAGAATTCTTAGTCATATGGCCAGAGCAGTTGAAGTTGGCCAGGCAGCTAGAAGAATCTTGGAAAGAGTGTGATGCTCTATAAGAAAGAATCAAAGGTTTGACCCATCAGTATCAACCACAATCCTCATCATGAGGACTCTAGAAGAAACCCCTCTCCCTATGAATATAAATTCTATTAACTTATGAGTCATTTGTTTCAAGTTTTAGGGAGATACAATCCAAGGGGAATTGGCATCTAAAGATGCAAAGTGGAGAAGTGATATGATCTAAAGATTCAATTGATTCAAGTCAGGTACCATAATTGAAAAAGAAAGGGAGAAACAGAGCACAATAGGAAGTGATTGTGTTATTAACTTTATCTCTTATTTCCTACACTGAGTTTCAACTCAGTAGGCTTAGATATTTTGTTAATGGCTCAACTCTGAGTGGAATATGAGAAAAAATGTTGCAGGAGGAAAAGAATAGTTATGGGACTAAACAATTGGGCCTAACAACTAGAAGAGTTTCTTAACACAACGGGTGCATTCTATATCCTAATCAGATGCATGATATTAATATGATATGAAGGATTAATGTTTATGCTCATGAAGAATGATTGGTGGAAAAGCAGCAACACACAGGTTTTCATGATTATCTATTTTGTTCTAACAATATGGTATTAGCTGACTGCTTTCAGGATACCAAGAAGCTGCGAGATAAAATCAAAGGTGTGTCAACAAAAATCTGAGAGAAGATGTTCAAAGAAATGATGTCATTAAACAATGACACAGAGAAAAGTAGCTGAATGAAATAAAGCCACTAAAAATGAGTCAGTGAAAAATTTCCTAATGAAAGTGTTGAGGAAGAAAGCAACACAAGGGGAGAAGAACTGGCTGATGTTGATTCAGAAGAAGGAATTTATGATGAACAAGAGAGTGTCAAGTATGTGTCTACAAGGAAGCCAAAGAGATGAGCTGAAACTGATAGAAAAAATATCATTTTTGATCAGGAAGCTCCAGTTCAGACTAGAATAATGAAGTCACTATAGCAGACATCATTCTTATCTCATGTAGAACCGAAATTCTTTGATGATGCAGCTGAAGATGAAAACTGGGTTCAGGCTTTGAATGAAGAGCTTGACCAGATTGAGAATAACCAGACATGGGAGATTGTTTCGAGGCCAGTAGATAAGAATTTCATCAGAACCAAATGGGTCTATGACAACAAGATGAATGAAGATGGAATAGTGATTCAGAACAAAGCACGACTGGTGTGAAAAGGATACTCCCAAATAGAGGGTATTGACGTTGATGAGACATTAGCACCGGTAGTAAGGCTGGAGACAATCAGATTATTCATAGCCATTGTAGTGCAACATAAGTTCAATGTGTTCCAGATGGATGTCAAATCACCATTTTTGAATGGAATTCTGGAGGAAGAAGTGTATGTCGAGAAGCCAGATGGTTTTCTCATTCATGAGGATAAGAACAAGGTTTTTCAGCTGAAGAAGGTGTTATATGGGCTAAAACAAGCACCGAGAGCATGGTGACACAGGGAAGGAATGGAACATTCATTTCTAAATATGAATATGTCAATGGGGTTTTGGAAAGATTTGGAATGGATAATTCCAAAGAGATGAAGACTCCGGTTGCTACCCGGATGAAATTATCAAAAGATGAGGATGGAAAGGCAGTGAATATTACAGAATATAGGAAGATTATTGGAATCTTTCTATACTTGACTGCAAGAAGGCCTAACATTGTATTCACCACATGCCAAGTAGAGAAATATCCGAGTAATCCCATGGAAATCCATATGCTTGTAGTGAAAAGAATACTTCAGTATATCCAAGGTACAGTGTATTTCAGCTTGATATATACTGATAAATCTCAGACCAAGTTATTGGGATATACTGATGCATACTAGGATAGATCAGTAGATGATAGAAAATCAACGTCATGAGGTGCATTCTATCATGGTGCATTGTGTATTTCTTGGCTAAGCAAGAAACAAGATTGCATTTCATTGAGCACCACAGAGGCTGAGTATATTGCGGCCACTCAAGCATGCACACAGTTATTATGGATGAAGCAGCAGCTTGACGATATGGGAGTTGAAGTGAAGTCTCCGATCGGAATCCAGTGTGATAACGCAAGTGCTATCAATCTTAGCAAAAATCCTGTCCATAACTCAAGGATAAAGCACATTGAGATAAAGTATCATTTTATCAAGGATAAGGTTGAGCAGGGAATCATGAAGTTGGAGTATGTGCCTACAGAGCTACAGGTTGCAGACATTCTGACAAAGGCCTTACCCAAGGAAGCTTTTGAGAGGCATCGACTAGCTCTGGGAGTTCAGTCGATTCCCCGCACTTAAAATAGTGTGGATGTGGAACCTCCCCCTCTCCCCGAGGTATGATTTTTTTTCCCTAATGTGTTGATATGTGTTCTCTACTCTGTTACAGACTGCAAAGGAGTGACCTTTGGGTTCGTTGACAAAGGGGGAGAAAATAGTTATTATTCAAGGGGGAGATAGTGTGGAAATTTGAAAAATCATGATTGATACGGGGAGAAGCTAACCAACGGAGCATCCAGATAGGGGGAGAAATGAGAAAGGGGGATATTTTTAAATCTGACGATGCTAAAAGTGATCGATCAAAGAATAGATATCACGACAGCTGTGGATCGTGATAAAAGGGGAAGAGAAGTGTTGGAATGTGGTAAAAAAATTTCCAAACAAAAATTGGTCTTCCAACAGGTCCTTCAATAATTGGTATCAGTTTAGTACAAATTGGTATCAGTTTGGTGTCAACAGTGGATGTCTGAGATGAAGTGATTCATTGATGAAATTTTCATTTACTCTTGTTTCTCACGCCGAGCATTTCTCATGTGGGCTTAGAGTATGTGTTGAGTAAATACTTGATCGCTATCAGAATCGCAATGACGTGAATGGTGGCTAAAGAATCAATTTCATATCTTTTTATGGAAGAGTTTTCAACAAACCCAAAGGGGGAGATTGTTGGGAAAAAATCTCTCAAGGTATCATTGAAGCATTTTTGAGGTGATTGTGTTTGTTGAAAAAGTGGACATCTGAGTAGTGATTGTTGACAAAGCAAAACAATGACATACAAATTTTTTGAAAAAAAGGATTTCATGATGGAATGTCGAGTTCAAGAGATGAGGCCAACGATCCATGTTTTATTCAAGAACGTCGACAAAAGGAATGGATGATCTGGAGGCGGTATAAAAGAATAGATACAAGGTGGATTCGTTTTCTAGTGTTTGCCAAATTTTTGGGCCTGAAAATCGACAAATAAAGAAAAGTTGTTATTTTCAAAGGGACTTGCGCGCTGTGTACTTGAAGTCTTGGAATGTTGCACGCCATATGTTTTTCAAGATCAGATCATCAAAATATGGCAAAGGGATAAGGGTCGCACAAGTTTTGGTGAGGTCGCGTAGGTGACTTGCGCGCCGTGAAATATCATTTCGCGTCGATGCCTTGGAAGCTTCAGAACTTGTGCACCTATGGTTTTTCAAGATCAGATGATCAAAATATGAAAAATGAAAGAGGTTCGCGCAAGTTTTGAAGTGGGTCGCGCAAATGACTTGGAGCGGCAGAGAGCTGCGCGTCGAGACTTGCGCGCCGACGGTTGACTTGTGCGTCGTCGCGCAAGGTGGTAAATTTGCCTATAAATACTAGAACACCCCTCCTCATTATTTATCAGAGTTCAAAACATTGAGAAATCAGAGCTCCTGTCGCACAGGTGTGGTGGTCACGCAAGTGGTGTGTGGGTCGCGCAAGTGAAGTTGCGCACCGGTGGTTGAAGTTGTGCGCCGGTTGGCAGTTGCGCACCAATATTGGTTTGGGCGTAAAAGGAAGAGAGTCGCGCAAGTTTGGAGTTGAGAAATATTGTGTCGCGCAAGTGTTTGATGTGGACTTTCATGCCCGTTGTGACTTGCGTGCCGAGTTTGACTTGCGCGCCAAGTAAGGTTTATTTCCAGCAGCGATTTTCGGGCTGCGTGGAAGCTTGAAGTTTTCCTGATACCTTCGGTGCAAAAAGATATTCATCTACGGGTGAAAGTTTTACTCCAACAGAGCATCTACATACAGAGGAAGATTCATTCCTTCATGCAAATGAAGATACCTACAGGTCTATAAACTGTGAGTGGATCCTTTCTGGAGCAGTGAGCAAACGAAGAGGAAGAAGGTGATCCTCCCCACCGGTAGTGAACCAGAGAGAGAGAAACCGGGAGTGACCCTTGGGAAAGCAGTGATCTGACCCTAAACGTTGTAAAGGAAGTGAACCTGGGCATGGAAGTGATCTATCCCGAACATTATGTCCACATCTAGTGAAGAATAGTGGAATTTGGTACGACTGGCAACTTGTCGACGTATACTCCTTGGATGTAGCCCAGTGAGGGTGAACCAAGTAAAAATATTTGTGTCTGCATGTTTTCTTCCCTGCATTGCATTCAAAGCATCATAATTAGATAAATAAGTAAAGAAGTTATCATAGTTTACACACAAGAGAAAAAAAAGAGACCCTTGTAATAAAGAGGTCAAGATCCAGTGGGGTAGGAAGAACTTTGAAAAAGAATATCCATACCCTGATTCACCCCCCCTCTCATGGTTTATAGGCCTCTATTGGTCCTAACAGACAAATTCCAAGATTTTCAAAAAACTTTCAAAAGATGATTCATACACAGTGAATTCATCCATAAAAACATCCATGCATGTTTCCAAAAATTCAGAGAAGATTCTTATCATACACCTTTGAAAAGTTCCCGAGGTATTACATAAACTGAAGGGAATCCTTCTATATGAAAAAGTTCCAAATGGGCATGAGAAGGTGGTTTTCTCTTGATCCACAGGTAAAATGTGAATCTGAAAATATCCTGAGAATCCATCCAGAAAACAGTAGTGGGTTTTCCCAGCTAGTCTTTCAAGGACTTGATCAAGGAATGGTAATAGGAAGTGGTCTTTCCCTATAACCAAATTGAGTTTCCTATAATCAATGCACATTATCCATTTATTTGGAATCCTTATGGGGACAAGATAACCAAATTCATTCCTTGAGATTTTAAATCCCCTTTTTTTAGGAACAACATGGGCTGGACTTACCCATTGACTATCAGATATGGGAAAAATAATTCCAGCAGCCAGCAAGGTGGTGACTTCTTTCTTCACAAACTCCAGAAGTGTTGGGTTCAGTATTCTTTCAAATTGTCTTACCGGTCTAGCGTTCTCCTCCAATAAAATTATGTGTATGAAAACCGAGGGTCTGATTCTAGTTAGATCAGAGAGAGTCCATCCTATGGCTTCCTTGTAGGACTTTAGAACTTCCAACAATTGTCTTTCCTGGACTTCTGACAAATATTTTGAGATGATTATAGGGAATTGTTCATTATGACCTAAGAATGCATACTTGAGGTTATCTGGAAGGGGTTTCAATTCTACCATAGGTGGGTTGGTTTCATTGATAACTGGGAACTCTTCAGAAGTTTGATTGTTTAGTGAAGCTCCGTGTTCATCATGGTGATATCTTTCTATGATCTCAAGACTTGTTTCATGTGAAAAATTGGAAACCTCTCCTGGAATACCACTAACAGATTCAGTGGTTTCTAGAAATTCATCTTCATCATTGCTCAGATATCCAGTCTCAACATCCCAAGACTCTTTACAATCTACAATTTCATCCTCATTTTTATCTGATTTAGTATCATACAAATTTACCTATTTTTCCACATCAGTTGGTATTTCTTCACAGAAAAAATCAGGTAACATGCTAGAGGAAAACCAATAAATCATGTTTACATGGGGAGTTGAATGATCCTCAACTAGGTGTTTCATTGAATGAAAAATGTTGAAATGAACAACATCTCCTCCAAATTCTAGTGAATGTGTTCCCTTGTGAACATTGATGATCACTTTCACCGTTTTTAGAAATGGCCTCCCTAGGATGAGGGGACCATGAGTGCTGAACCAATGACCTTGCATATCCAAAACATAGAAGTCAACAAGAAAAATAATGTTTCTCACTTGAACGAGTAAGTCCTATATAACTCCAGTAGGTTTGGTGGTACTTCGGTTTGTAAGTTGAATGATAATTCCAGAGGGTTTCAAGTCTCCAACCTGAAGAGATGAGTAGACGGAATGTGGCATGAAATTGATGGAGGCCCCTAGATCAAGCATCACATATTTCAATTCACATTTCCCAATGGTACATGGAATGGTAATTGTCCCAGGGTCTTTACACTTGATAGGAAGGTCATGATAAATCATCAAAGAAACATTCCTTCCTAAGTTTACTTTTTCACCTCCTTTGACCATTCTCTTGTTGGTACACATGTATTTCAGAAACATAGCATACCTCGGAATTTTTTTCATAGCATCGAGCAATGGAATATTGACTTGGACTTTCTTAAATGTTTCCAAAACCTGCTTATCCAATTCTTTTTCAGCACTTGAATTTGGTGGTGGTTCACACCTTGGATAAGGTAGTGGAGGTTTGAATGTTTCTGGGGTATTCTGAGTATGTTTTGGAGGAACATAAAAACTGGACATCTTTTTCCAGTAATTCTTTGTTCTTTCAAACAATATTTCCTCTCTTGACTTTGAGTTTCTATCAACATCATAGTTTTCAACATGTTTATCAAGGGTAGGATTTTCATCAACAGTATCAACAGTAGGCTTGATGTTCTAAATCTGAGGGTTGTTCAATTTTTTTCCACTCCTATGTTCAATTGCACTCACATTTTCCTTCACATTATTCCTCGGTTTTACTTGTGGCTATGAGCGTAAACCACCACTCATTTGATTTGTTATGCAATTAATACTAGAGGCATGTTAACCCATTTGAGTCATCAAGGTATTCATTTTTTTATCTTGTGGTTTTGAGTATTCTTTTAGTTCCCTCATTTCCCCTTGTTATTTCCTCATTGCTTTATCAAGGTTTCTATTAGAGTTTTATGTGGGAGGGGTAGGGTGAAAATTGATTCGAGAATGAGCATTGGATTTCTCATTGAATTATATTGGTTGAGAATTACTTGATTGTCCTTGGAATAATCCTCTCGGTTGTTCAGGTTGATGAAATATTTCATTTGAGTTGTTGTTCCATCCTTGATTGAAATTTTGGTTGTTTTGAAATGGTCTTTACTGGTTTGATTGAAATGGCCTTCCAGGAAAAACTGCATTCCAGTTCTCATGAGGCTCTTGCATTTTCGGGTATTGGTAACTAAAATGTTGATTCGAAGAACAAATCCCACAGTGGACATGTATTTGGAAAGCCGCTTCAGGTTTGGGTTGGGTTGGTTGGGTGTTAGACAACATTATTAACCTTACCATGGTGGTATGATCAGATATTTGACTTGAAATTGTTTTTTTTTTCGGGACTAGTAGTAGGGAATTCTTGTGCAACTTTGACATGAAGAAGGCCTCTAGTTCCAAATTGTTGGTAATTCTGATCCATGTTTGCAATTAGAATCCTAGCGGCAGCTGGTGTCTTATCAACTAAACCTCTTCCTATGGAAGCATCGATCATACTTCTATCAGTGAGATAAAATCCTTCGTAAAAGTATTGAATGAGAAGCTGGTCACTAATTTTATGATGGGGGAAACTAAAACAATGACGTTTGAACCTTTTCTAGTATTCTTGAAGTGTTTCTCCTTGTGTCTGCCTAATTCCACAAATATTTTTTCGAATGGAGGTAGTTCTAGATGAAGGGAAGTTTTTTCAAAGAAAATATTTTTTAATTCATTACAATTTCTAATCAAGGTTGAGTGATAATAGAAAAACCATTCCTTAGCAACTCCATCTAGAGAAAAAGGAAACAACCTCATCTTCATTTGATCGGCATCGACTCCATGAGGTTTCATGTTGACACACAACTAGTTGAATTGTTGGAGGTGTTTGTGTGGGTCTTCACCAGTAAACCCATTGAATTTGGGAAGCTGGTGGATGAAACCGGACTTGATTTCAAATCTAGCAGGGGCATCGGGGTACTCTACATGATTCTCATGATTTTCATCATAGGACGAAGCCAGTTCATTCAATGTTCTATTTTCAGCCATTTGGATTTCAGTTTCAACTAAGTCACTCCTAGGTGTATTAGTAGAATATTCACAACTTGCAACATGGGGATTAGTACCTCTAACCCTAGTGTGAAAAGTTCTATCAATTTCAAAATCTAAAGGAAACAAGTTCGGTTTAAAAGTTCGGGTCATGTAAAAAAAATAATTAAAATAAAATCAACTCTAGCATCCTCCCCAGCAACGACGCTAGTTGATGTGAGGGATTTCATGTCGTAAAAACCTCAATCAATATTTTCCCTTTTAATGTAGCATAGTGTTGACCACATGGTTTTCTATCAAGGAGGTTGCAGTTCGAGTTGAAAAACTGTCACTTTTGTTATTATATTTTTGCAGAAATGAAAATGGGGATTTGATTAAAAATTTGAAAATAAAATTTTAATTAAATCCTAAAGTTAAATAATTTAAAATGAAAGATAATGTGGGTTTGAAATCAAGAATAAAAACAGCAGTCTCAAACAAGCTTCACCCTCTCGGACACTCCCCTCTTCCTTGTATATAAAAAATATCTCTTAATTTAAATTCCTAAATGTACCCCCAAGGACCCCCAGGTGTACACTCAAATTTGAAAAGACATCATATTTAAGACATAAATATGATTTTGGTCCCACCTATATAAGTGACTCAATTATATAAATACCTCCAAGTAATTGAACCTATTTGAATTCGCTATGCTCAATGGAAAAAACTCACCAATGAATTTTAAATAGAGAAATCAATTGTTCTACCTTATAGATTGAACAATGATCAAAAAAAATTTGTTAAAAATATATTTAAGAAATAAAACAGCCATATTCATTCAAAAATATAGGTTCAAGAGAAATTCCAAAAGATATTACACATTAAAATCAAAACTCGGAAGAGAGTGTTCGTCGGGTGTCGCCTCCGCAACCACTTTCCACATAGCCTTCCATCACATGAGAAGCCTTCATCTTCTCTATTTAATTTTCAAAGGTTGTCATATTCTTAAGGATCTCAATATCCACCTTCCCCTTTTCTCTCTCAAGATAACTACCTTTGTGACGAATGGTGTGGCAATGAATGGAATGTGATTTAGAGGTAGGGGATCCTCTCCTTTTATAGGCAGATTTCATCATCAACAAGTTGTCGCATTTTCCAACCAATAATTGACCGATTCACCAGTGGAACTATTCATAAATATTGTTCATAAATGTGTTTTCCATCCACCCTCCACATTTCAGATTCCTTGGACGCGTATTGAAGGGGTTATGATTTTTTTATTTTAAATCGCTTTCTCTGGATGAAGCTTCCTGAAAGCTTCCTTCAAAACTCTATCACTGAATGGCCATCATAAAGGATTAAAAAGGCTTAAAATTAAATGTTTTGATTCGTCTTGGGGTTGTATTTAATATTCAAGTTTAATCGAATCATTTGGAGGAGATTAGGCCGAAAAATGCTTCCATTACTATGGTGGGGTTCATGCAGTCCGCCTGGAAAAATTATCAACTTCATTGATTTTTTTACGAATCCAGATGCATGAATCATTTCCTGGTCCTAAAGACAACGATGATGGAAATAAAATAAGGGTTCAAACCAAATTAGAATCATAAAATTTGGAAATGTATTTTATGATAAATGACAAAAATACCCCTGTGATAAAAATCTGTTAAAAATCCAGAATTATGCAATTTAAACTTTTTATCCCAAAACACACTCTGAATCCAAAATTGTTACAAATAATATAAAATTGTTAAATTGGTGAGGTATAAATCATTTAAATAGACATTAAAAATAGTGGAAATATTATCTCTAGAAAATGGAGAAATGGTTTTATCCCATCAATGAATTTGTCAATCTTACTTCTTATGTTACCTATATAGTCTACTGTATGCCTAGATAACCATGTAAAGTTTTCCTCATACATTGTGACATTCTTATCCTCCTTTGTCCTCAGACTCAGAAATTTTGATTCCATATCTTCTCGATGGTCATGATGAAATTATTTTTGTATGAAAATCTCTCTAAACTCCATCCATTCCCGATATTATAGTACTTCAGCCTATGTGATTTGAATTAATGACCACCATTGATCTGCATCTCCCGTGAGGTGATAAATTACCATGAAAACTTTTTCCCTTTCTCTAATCCCCAAGGAATGAAATATTTTCTCTAAGGAACATTTCCATTTCATAGCTACAAATGGATTTGTAGTACCATTGAATGTTTGTGGTAGTTGCCTTATTAAACGGTCTAGCATTGATCCTTCATGTTGTGGATCGGGGTTCTCTATATGGGTAAGGTTACTATTCATAACCTATGTGAGAAGTCCCCGTATGGTAATAAACTGATCAACACCAGTTCCACCAATAGCTCCACTATAATTATCATGAGTATAAGGGAAATCCCTACATGGATTGCGTGCATTGATATGGTTTCCATTACTTCCACTAGGATCCATTTATAAATAATTTCATACAATATATTTGATTATAATTCACAATACATAATTCCAGACATGTAAAACACTTAACCTAAATTGAATAGTTTATCGATATAATCCATAGTAATAAAAATGTTTCCATTGAGTAGGTATAAAATCATAAATCCTTCATAATGGTCTGTAAAGAAAATGTGAATTATCCAAAGCATATCCCCCCAGAATGTTATAACCTAGAGTGCACCATGGCCTGTTGTCGTGTACCAGGATACCTATGGTTAATCCTGAAACACCTTGTCAGAGTTCTCACTCCATGGTATTAATGTACCGAAGCTGCCTCTACCTGTTCGTATATTTAAAAGGATGTATTTCTAGAAATAATCTCAAAATCTCTACATTACAATAATTTAAGGAAGTTCTTCTATACTAATCCATAAAGTTTATCTTAAGGTAATTTTCTCTAATAAGTGTTTTTCTAAATCTATCTTCAAGGTTTTTACTCAAATTACTCTCATACCAACTATAATGCACTGACCCTAGTTACCCAGAGTTGGTGAATTATTATATAACATTGGCATGATCATAAGAGATCAAGTCTCAGAAGACCGATTAGTTTAGTATCCTTAGAAGAACTAGATACATACATATGTTTTACATTACATTATGAGATAAAAATAGAAACCACAATTTGACCCCTTTGAACACAATTATATCCCTTAACATATCCCTATAGGTCATCCATAAAATACTTCTTCACAGCCTAGGAATAATAAAACATAGAAAGGGGTGAGCTCAGATGCTCAGTAAGGATAACAATACAGTGTAAACTTTCATAAATAAGTATAAAAATATATGGCAATGTATAAGACTAAATCATAAGCATTTTAAACTTAATATTAAGCATAATATTGAAAATATAAATCAAATAATTCCATTTATTTATTCACAGGGTTATTCTACTAGTCAAATAATCACATGCAATATCAATAGCCAATTTCATTATGATGGAATGAATAATTGCGGACATCATAACCACAATGTCGTGGCCTCGTGACAATACTACCAATAATATATTGTAAAGGTTGTGTTATAAGACACTAGTTTATCTCATTATACCTACCGATGCATCAATGATCTATAGCGGCCACCACAAATCACATACTATGTCCAATGCATTCCTCACAAGAAATGGTTGAAATATAACATAAACATTCATATTTAAACTAGCACACAAAATGTTAATACTTTAACCATAAACATGTATAGTATAAAAATAACACATCTATAGTAAAACATATCACAAAATCTTCAATACAATATGGATAATAGTATAATAATAAATCAACTTCAAATAAGTGAAAAATACATCAAAGGATGTTGATATAGATGAAATTAAAACTATTTGAGAGAAATATCTCTTTCTATTTTTAAATCATTTATAAGTCATGTAATTTTAAAAGAAAATATTTATATTGAAAATATTTTTATATATGTTTTTAATGTAAGAATAAATAGTGTTATAATAGTGGAAAATATTTGCACCCGCCGTATAAGTTAAAAAACATTCATTCATTAATCTTGTCAAAAAAGTCGTAAAGTACCTTGTATGGAAAATGATGGAATGATTCATTTATAAAAAATTTATTAAAAGTCCAGCAAGGGTATAAATGACTTTAATACATAGTCTAAGAAATAGTTAAAATGTTTTCAAATACATTTTTAAGAAACACAGATGTGGATGATAAAGAGTTCCCAGTAGAAACTCGCGTATAAACAACCTCAAACAATGTAGAGATTGTAGAATTAACTCTTACCTTTTACTTTTACTTGATCAAGGGCACATAAAACTCCTATGTAAATATAATTCATTGATATTAAATTATAAAAGAACTACATACAAATATATGATATCATATATGATCTTCTAATATTGATTTGTTAATAATATTTTAGCAGTATCTTTGTTTCGGGTGTTAAAAATTTTATTTTATTTTATACGTTTGGTTATGTAATACATGTTGGTTATTGAAATGATGTATTTGATTCATATAAATAATGATATTAATTTTTTAAACATTATTTTTATTCATAAAATGAAAATTATTCTTGAATGGTTATGATAGGGATTGAATTTTATCGCGTTTGTGGAGGTGGTAATCCGTACGTACACACGAGTGACATTATCATTAAATTGATTTTTAAATCATATATAATTCAATGTAATATCATATATAAAAAATACTTAAAATTTTATATTTATTATTTAATTTAGTTATGCTCATTATTATACCCATCCAAATAATTATGTGTTTGAATAACAAACGACACCACGGTGTGGAGACGGTAAGCCGTACGTATACACGTATGGTGACATGTCATTATTAGAATTGATAGAATAATGAATATGGTTTTACCATATTTATAATAAAATAACAGTATTTATAAGCTACTGTAGTTATTATTTTGGTGTGGAAGCAAAAAATAAAGAGTATGTTGAATAAGGTAAGAACTTTGAAAGAGGTGGTGAAATTATTACCTCTTCTTCAGGTGTTTCCTTTTGAGTAGATCAAAAGGGATCCTCAAGTTGTCTTTATGATCAAATTAAGGCCTATATGTCATATTTAAAGTATTTGGGAAGATATTTCAGTAGGTATTTTCTGAGAAAAATGGATTCAGATGTGTGTTTTTGAGAGAAGGGGACGTACCTTTTTATAAGAGAGGTGAGGGTCACTTTAAGAAATGTTACAAATATTATTTTATTATACAATAATATTCGGTTTATAATGGCTCCAAAATGATTTATGCGAGAATATGGTTGGTATGGGTCAAAAATATCTTAACCAATCGGTTTTAGATAGGTTTATGTCACCATATTAACCTTATCTTTTAGATTTAACTCTTAGTTAAATATTTTATCTATTACCATGTAGTCATGTTCTATTATAATAAATTGTCAAAAAAATTACAATAAAAATCCAAGAGAACCCCATGGGGTTCATTATTTATATATCTAACTTGATATAAGTCATTTGGAAGAACCTTATATATTTTGGAATATTATATCAATAAATAAGATTGTATTTGTTTTAAAAAAAAATCATTTATGTCAATTTTGACAATATTTAGTATTTTGTTTTTTAAAAGTCATAACAACATTATGACATCAAATTTTTTTATTTAATTAACCATAACATGTCATATTAACATATAAATTTTTTTTAATTAATCAGAAGCCTCAATTTACATTTATTTGGATATTTATAATATCAATTGTTTTAATAATTCATTATTATGGTAATTACTGCCTCTTCATTGTGTCATAAATAAATATAATTATTCAATGTATAAAATTTATAAATAAAATACCATTATATAGGAAATATTTTTATATTTCTTATTAAATTTTATAGTCTAATTTATATTTTGTATAACACTATATTAATAATGTTTTAGTAATTAAACATTGAATTTAACACTTTTAACTCTTCTTCAAATAAAATAATAAGAAATGTACTAATCTTATACAAGTGGAAAAAAGGGATCATATTTTATTTATAAGGATTATTTGGCTATAAAAACAATTATCCAATAGAATTAAGACATGTGTTGGGATAATTAAAATATCATTTTTACCTTTAATTACCCTATTTATTTTTAACCGTGCTAAATAAAAGTCAAAAATTACTATCCACCAAAATTAATTTTCAGCTTATTGAACAACATTATAAATATATAAGTCAACATTGTCTCTCATAATTTTTAAATTCAAGTCACATTATTGTTAAAATTACATTTTAGTAAAATTGGTAAATGCGCCTAGACGGTGAGTAAAAGTCAGTAAAAAGTTGAATAAAATTTTATATATATAATATTATTATAAAATAACTCTGATGAATTACATTGAACATATATAGGTATTAGGAATATATTTTTTACCTAAAAAAAATATAAATAAAATAAATAATTATATAAATAAAAATTCGGTTTCAAAAACTAACATAGTGTTTTTCACTATTCATCAAAAATTAGAAGCTTTTAGAAAAATACCAAAAATTCACCCTAAACTAATTTTGATATTCTGAATCTAAAAATGATGACTATTTTGAAAAATAAAATTTATATAATTTAAAAATTTTGGTATTGATATTAATAACTGCTTTTAAAACAGCTAGTTTGGTTTGTCATGGTGTGCTAGGACTCGAAGTTGCGTACAACACAAGCTATTGTATTATTCAAAGGGAAAAATATCATGGATGCTTGGGGTGTTACACATATGATATGATTTCATATCTTCCACAACTTTTATATCATTATGTCATGCCACCTAACTCTTGTTCTTAAGATGTATCCTTATGTTCATTCCCTTACTGGTCTTTTTAGCCCATCCATTTGTTCATGTGTTCCCTAGGGTACCCTGTGTAGATGTAAGGGCTCAAAATAAGTAAGGAGATCTTTATGGAAATTAAATAAAGAAGTTTTTTTGTGCCAAGTTTTATGTTCTATGTAACAAGTCGTATAAGACACTAGACTTAACAATTGTTGGCTTGTACCCTGATGTATATTTATGCCTAAAATCACTAAATGTTATGTGAAAATGGATTGTGTTACTACAGTTGTCCTGAGAAGATAGTGTAGTTATTTATAGAGATTTGGAATAGAGAACCTTTGTTAGAATATTAAGGATGATACTAATTATAAGAAAATATACCTAAATTTTTGTGAGTATTGAGTATGTGGTTTACCAAGAAAATAAATCCATGTCTGGATATTAGCACGTAGAGGCGTCTCTGGTGCAGATGTTTCTAGGGGTAAAACCCAAAAACACCACTTTGAGCTAGACTCGAATGGGAACTAGGGAACTAAAATGATCCTTGATACACTCTTGGTTATGACACTCTCAGTGGATATGATTTGGTATATTCATGATATTAGTGAAAACCATTTTTAAGGGGCAAAAAAATTCCAAATGAATATATTTTAATATATAGATTAATGATAACCTAGATTTAAACCTATGTAATCAAATGTTAGGATATACTTATCCATTGCATTTTTATCCTTTTAGGACTAATGTTTCCTTCTTATGCTCATAATCTAATTATTCAAGCCCTTGAATTATACATTCTTTTTTATAGTTAATTGAGAGAAATAGATGAACGCTCTCCAATAATAAATGTGATAGGAAATGTGATGATTGTGCTAATGATATGTTTGATATGACGGGAGCGGGTGCTCAAAAAATAATTACAATACTTGTGCGGCTGGCTTGAGTTATGAATAATAACTTGAATCAAGCAGAACACACTCTTCCTCCATGGAATGATAAGGTTGTAATAGAATCCTTCATGTGGAAAAGGCCTCCCATGTTTATCAGATCATTTGATCCCCATCTCGCAGAATAATGGATTAAATCCATTGAAAATATATTCTATGTCCTCCCATTCTCAAGATAAGAGAATGTTTTACTGGTGGTCTATCATTTTGATAGGGAAGATAATATGTGGTAGACACTGATCAAGAATACAATGTATCAAGAGGAAATTGATTCCATTTATTGATAGAATTCAAGAGGATGTTATTCAATAAATATTTTCCTCAAGACCTCCATTTCAAGATGGAGAGATAATTCCTTGGACTCATGAAGAAGGAAGATGATTCCATCAGGGTGTATGAAGAAAACATCACAATGATTGGAATGTACACCTCTGGACTTTTCATGGACACTAAATTCAAGGTGGGTCACTTCTTTAGCATACTAATGAAATTTTTATGAAAAGTGTTTGAGATTAGAGACGTCGAAAGGTATGTGGATATTGTCCATTGTTCTCTTAAGGTGGAACTTCAGTAGGTATATCACAAATTAACGGTGAGGAAGGAAGATATTCCCAAGATTAACTTTCTAATGGGGTATGGACATTATGAGTTCATAGTGATTCCTTCAGACTCACTAAGGCTCTATAAATATTCATGGATTTAATGAATAGAGTCTTTAGGGATTACCTTGACAAATTTTTTATAGTCTTCATTGACGATAATCTGATATACTCCCAGATAAAGGAGTAACATGAGGAGCATTTGAATAATATGAAAAAGACATTGCGAAGGGAAACGTTGTTTGCAAAGTATAGTAAATGTGGGGTCTATATAAGTTATGTATCATCCTTGGGCATATTATCACCAGCAAAGGGATATATGTGGACCCTTCTAAGACGCAGGTAATTGATGATTGGCTCATGCCAACGTCTGTAATGGAAATCTCCAACTTTTTTGGTCTATCTAGGTATTATCCACAATTTTATAAGAAATTTTCATGATTTTCAAACCCAATGACCATGCCGACACAGAAGGGGGTAATGTTTCACTGGACTCAGGCATGTGAAGATTGTTTCATGGAGTTGAAAAAAGGCTTATCACTCAGCCAGTACTCACTCTCTCAACAAGTGGAGAACACTTTGTGGTGTATATTGATTTTTCAAAGAAGGTCTTAGGCTATATGGTGATGTAAAATGATTAAGTTATAGCCTATAACTCAAGGCAGCTAAAAATGAACGAGAAAAACTATCCTATGTATGATCTGGAGTAGTTGACGGTGATATTTGCGTTGACAATCAGGCGACACTATCTATATGAGGAAAGTGTGAGATATATACTGATCACAAAAGTCTCAAATATATATTCACATAGAAAGAGAATAATATGTGATAGTGAAGATGGATAGAGCTCATCATGGATTATGACTGATCAATCCTCTACCAACCTGGTAAGGCACACAAGTTGGAAGATGCTCCATGTAGAAAGAATCATTCATCATTAGCAATGATTTGAATTGAAAAGAATATAATCTTCTTATATTTTAAGATTATGGACATGTGAATCATTAAGGGAGGAACATCATCAATCCTTTCTCAAATGATTTCTCAACTATCCCTCTTGGAGAAAATAAACAATTCTCAAAGAAAGTTTGTGGTAATTTTAAAAAGGGTGGAAGCTATCAGAAATGGGAAATCCTATATGTTCATGATTTATGAGGAATGAGTTATAAGATTTAGGTCAAGATTATTTCTAACATCCATTCCAGAGATAAAGATGGATATTTTTAATGACACACATAGCTCAACCTTCACTATCCACCCCGGGAGCACAAAGATGTATCGAGATCTCTGAGAAAGCTTTTGTAGTGACAATATGAAAAGGGATATTGCTGAATATATGTCAATGATCCGAGTATGTCAAAAAGTGAAGGCTAAGAGGAAAATGTGTTAGGGGATGATGAAACCACTACCCATACCAACATGGATGTCGGAGAACATTACCATTGACATTGTCACTAACATCCAAGGACATCTATAGAAAAAAAATGCTATATGGGTCATTGTGGACCGTCTTATAAAGACATATCACTTTATCACAATTCGAGAGGACATCTCATTGTATAAAATTTACATGGATATACATAAAATAATATGTAATAATACATGGTGTACAACCATTTATTGTATGCGGTCATGATCCATGAATCATCTCAAGGTTATGGAAAAGTGTCCAACATTATATAAGCACTAATCTGAAATTTAGTACGGCCTGTCATCATCAAACAGATGGCCATTCTGAGTGAAATATTCAGACACTGGAAGAAATTTTGAGAGCATGTTATTTAGAATTTAAAGGAGGATGGGACCAACATATTCCACTAGTTTAATTCTCCAACAACAAGGGTTTCCACTCGAGAATCTGAATGGAACCATATAAAACCCTTTATGGGAAAAGGTGCAGAACGCCGACATGATGGGATGATGTTTGTGAGCATAAGCTGATAGGACCTAAAATGGTCAAAGAAATGGTGGATAAGTTGAAAACCATTCAACCACATATCAAGGCATCCCATAGTCGATAGAAATATTATGTAGACAATCGTCAACAAGACCTTGAGTACAAAGTTTGAGACATGGTGTTTCTCCACGTTTCTCCATGGAATAAGGTCATGAGGATTGGGAAGAAAGGAAATCTATGTCCCAGGTATATTATCCCCTTGGAGATCCTTGATCGAGTCGGAGCTGTGGCCTATCGATTGGAACTTCCACCTACCATGTCAAAATTACATGTTGCCTTTCATTTATCCCTCTTAAAAAAGTACATACCAGACCCTTCACATGTACATTCTTCAGAGGTGGTATAGTTGATGGATGATCATTCCTATGAGGATCATCCAGGGATGATATTGGATAGTAGAGATAAATTTCTACTTATCAAGACTACTCTCCTAGTTAATGTACTATGCCATAACCACAAGTATGAATAGGAAAAATGGTAACTAGAGGAGGCAATGAAGGAAAAGTACCCACACATGTTTATGGCTTAGAATGTAAAAACAATTTGATGGGATAAATTTCATATCAGGGGAAGAATGTAATGACCCAACATTTTTCAAAGGAAATTACATTATTATAAATATGCCATGAAATCATGACAAAATGATCTACTATGTGATATGTGACATTTATGCATAATTTTATCACTTCATTGTTAGGAATTTCGAGAATCTGACATACACGGTTGCAATCAGTATGTTATTCGGAGTCTGGTATGACAAACATAATTTTTTTGTACATAGTAACATACCCTTATGAATAGTAACATAACCTTATGAATAGTGATATACCCTAATGAATAGTATCCTTACATATGATATTATAAAAATAATATTCATGTGAAATTATGATGTACCTATATTTTAGAATAAGTAAATGAATGTTTTAAAATTAAAATTTTTAATAATAAATTATGAGTTTAATTAAATATTAAAATAATAATATTTAGAAAATTATTTTTAAAAAATGGACATCAGTTTTTGATTCTACACTTTGAAAAATAATTCGGTGAATTTTTGAGATTTTTCTAAAATACATGAATTTTTTAATGAATAGTAAAATTTGACAATTTCCAATAAATGATAAATAATGGATTCATTGAGTCATTGATAATGGTCTAATGATGTATTCCTATTTGGTTTATAATCACATGCATTTATTACTATTTTTGGTCATGGAATCATCACTATTTCTGTTCTTGAGGTAAATTAGTAAACTAATGATTAACAAATTATGAAAACCCACCTCTTATGTACTATAAACCCCCCTCACCCCCTCTTCTCTTCACTCAAATAAAGACTTTTTCTGTGAAAATATTCATCTCAAATATATCCCAAATTAGCTCCCCAATGTTCAATATCCCCTATTCTCTTCAAAATACCAAAACCTATACCACTATGAGGCTCTCAAAGGAGAGAAACTCAGGAGGTAAATTTCACATTCCAATTCTATTATTTCTTTTATGTTCTATTCATTCTTGTTTCTTTCATCACCAACCATGTCCCAAATTATATGATAACTCCAGTAACATACATGTACTTGGATGTTGTTATTCTAGTGGGATATTTCATTATCATCTCTCTTTTCACCACCTTTTATTTTAAAGAAATGAAAACATCATTTGAGATGTGTATATTTAGCACATTTCAGGACAACGGTTTATCAATTTCTATTATCATATATAATTTTGTTAATGAAATAATTTGTGTTATATATTAAATAGATAAATAAATATTTAATCTATCCACGTTTAGTTTCTATAATGTTTTTGATAAATTGTATTATGTTATAAATAAAAACATGTTCATTGTAATAAAAAACTTCTGATTAATGAAACTGGTTTTCACTAAGGTTTTATATAATAACTCATCTTTATTCCCAATATAAAAAAAATTCTTATAACCATGTAATATCCTGTGTGTTCTCTTATAACATAAAATATAAATTCTGACTACCATTCTCATCTTATAAGATTATCCATTCATAAGTAAACTGGTATTGAAAGTTAAGGAAACAAACAGAACTGAATAATAATATTGAACATCATTACCCATATAAAGGAAAAAAATGAACATTAAAATTTTATGATAATTTTATATAATATAAATATTTAATTTATTTATAAATTAATAATTTTAATTTTTTCTTCCCATAAATTACAAGTTGAGAACACCGCGATGTATATGGTAAGGGATCCTCTCCATTTCTCCCTTAGTCAAGACTGTCCTCTATGCTATGCCATTTTATTTATCAACCAAAATGATGGGGTAAGTTTTAGAACCACACTTATACTTCCCTCATTATTTATAAGTTATTATAAACCTATTTTCTCTCTCATCAATCCCTCAAAGGTACACCCGACACCATGCCGATAAACAATATCAAATTCTACCCAATCCTTCATTGTTATTTAGGGTAGCCTTATCATTATTTATATCAAAATTGAGTTATCTTTGATATTTATTTAAATATTATAAATTATATTTAGTTTTATAAAACTTATTTATGGAGAGCCTTTTGTCACTCTGTTTTGGGGGTATACATGTTTATTTTAAACATTCCCTCCTTAGAACATTCATTTATGAAAACTTGTTTTATGGGAACATCCCAAATTTATACCCAATTTCAAGTCCAATATATCTTATATTATAAACCACAATTTTCTTCATAAAATATTTTTTTTTATAAAATCAATTTTGTTGAATTCTTGTTTTATATAACAGATTGTCCTCGTTTCTATTATACAAGATATTTAGTATTTTTCTTAGAACCGTGCAAAAATGATTTAATGTTAATTATTCTAAAATAAATTTCTTATATTTGGTCACTTATATTTGAAACCACTTCCCATTTTATATGTCAATTTTACTTTCTTAATGTCCATATATGTTCTAAATCTTCTCTTTCATGCACACTTTCATGATACGCCCATTTTATATGCTTTATGTCATGGTTGTGGTACCCAATTCTTTCCTAGGGTAACCTCAAATTTATGTATGATTTATTATGAAAGTTTATTTATGTGGAAAGAATATTCATGAAAATGTTGATATGGGTGTTCCTAGATAGCGCTCCAATTCATTGGGTAATGTTATGTCTCATTAGAAGTGATGTGAAATGAAATTGGCAGTTATCCTTGACTCGTACTAAAATATGAATCAGGATTGGTAGTTAGCCTTGACTCATACTAAAATGGGAAACATTATTGTTGGTTTCCCATGAACCATACAAAAGAAATTTCATATGATTATTAATCATTTTTATGATTCCATGTTTATATTATTCCATGCATGTATGATACGATTTCATAAGTTCCATGATTTTCATATCATTATGTCATGGCTCCAAACTCATGTGCATAAGCTGAATCCTTATGTTCATTCACTTACAGGTATTTTTAGCTCATAAAATTTTCAATGAGTTCCCCTTGGTATAGTATACATATGTAAGAGCTCAGCGGATGATTGGATTTCTATATGGAGATTAAATAAAGAAGTGTTTTTAGACCCGTGTTTTAAGTTCAACGTACCTACTCTTCCATGACATTAGACTTAATGATCCTTGGATTGAACCCTAATGTATAGATTTGAATAATATAATTTATTTATATATGAAAAGTCATGGGTCTATACATATTAGGGTCTCAATAATGATGTAATCACAAAACCTTGTTTGGATATATCTCAAAATCATATATTGAAGGGCATCATCCTGGTTCAAAACTACCCAAAAATTATTACAAGGTCCCAAAATCATATATATCATGAGATTCACTCTCCTATCAAGAGGTGTCTCTAGATTTTCAATGATTGAAAATAGAGCCCCATGACATATCTTTAAAATCATTTGGATCTACATCCCCAAAAAGAACATGTGAGGAAGTTGTTGTTGGAACACAAAATTCAGCTCTACCATATATGAGGTTGGATATATAGATAAAATAATGGTCTATATGAAATGTATGAACCCCCAGTGGAATAAATAATCAACACCAATATCTAGTAAAAAATCTCGTGTTTCAACATGAACTACATGAGGTTTTACTATAATTCCTTGGCCCACTAACTCTAGATCATAGTCATAACCACTATAATGGGGTAATACTGGAGGCAATCCAAGTGGAATGTCTCTATAATGAGAAATAAAAGACTAAAAAATGATTAGAAACTATTTCACACATATAAAATCAAATTAATATTTAAAGAAATACTATAAAAAATTCACACCCCTTTGACTACTCTTAACAATGTGACTAGGTAATGGTAACATCAAAAACATGTTTTAGAGACACTAACAACTATCCACTATATAGTTGGGTCTAGGTCATGATCTGTATTTCATAATTTTATGTAACTTAAATTAATTCTTATTTTACAAATTCTCAATACATTCATGACACAAATGTGTCACCACTTAGGATTCATATGGTCTCGTACACCTGATGAACAAAAGTGTGGTGTCTACATAATGGAAATCATCACACATTCCAGTCCATCATACCAATGGTCCATAAATAAAGGTTACATTATTTATTCCATATGGTTTCTATGATATCCTATACAGAAAAACACTATATATATTTTTACATGAACTCTGAGTATATATTATTTTTGTGAAGTATCTAAAAAAGTTTCTATCAAACAAAAATTATATCACTCAAGGCCCACAATATATGGTAATTTAGTCAAAAAATGTAACCAATATGTTAGGGAATATAAATGGAATATGAATAATATTATGTTCCTAAAATTATTTATTTGATCGAATGAAATCAAAATATTGGTCCAATAATTAAAATCAATAATTGTAATAAACATCAAACACAAGTTCATAAACCAATGATGGAATAAATTCAATGGTAACTAAAAATCATGAAAAAAAACTAATTTCAATTCAAAAAAATATTGTTTTTCCACTGTATGGTTATCTAATATTTGGAATACCTCATTACAATACTCCATATCATTCATAATCGCTAGATTTATGGCCCAGTATAGTTAATCCAAAAATAGAAATTCTCTGATACCACATTGTAATATCCTGACCCACATTTCCCAAAATAGTACCTCGAACCAATGGGTCACAATGCCTCATTAAATATTCCACATATATTAGAGGCTACTAAAAACAAAAGAGGTCATATGGTGTATCTATGGGGAGACTATTCCCACATGTCAGATATAATCACAATGGTAGTATTAATAATAATAATGTATCTTAATAAGATAAAATAATTGAACAATAGATAAATGATAAATAATCATGTTTAATCTATTACTAAATAATTTTGAAATCTATTTCCGGAATAATATGATGATCATATAATATCTCTATAAAAAGTTTTAATAAATACTAGAGTACGAAATTAGTATAATATATATATGAAATTAAAAAATGCCAAAAACAACCTTCCCAAGATAGGATCAATAGAATAGCTTGATCATGTTCTAATATTCTACATAAAAATGAAATAGACAAGTATTGTATAGTGGTTACATTCCCTAGTCTATTTCTACATCCATGCTGTATTTCGGGGAACCTAACGGTGGCCCATGTTGTGTAAGAGATAATATTCAGTAGGTCACCAACAATAGTTTCTATAACAAGTCTTCTAGATGTAGTATAATAAATTATATAGTGAAATATATCAATGGATTAATAAGACTAATATTAACGTGTTATCATTTCCATCCACATATGGTTACCTGTAAACAATATTCAAGATCCCATAAACATGTTTAGCTATAATGTTAAATAAAAATGTCTTATACAGTCCATTATATCAATACTAAACAAATACCCATGATACATCTAGACATTTTCCTAATGTATATAACATTTATTATTACATTTAAATTCCATTAGACATTCCATAAAATGGTTATTAAGGATGTAATTGATGATTTAGTCCTTTTGGGGTGTATAAAGATCCTAGAACACCAAAATGAGAAGATAATATTGGGCCACAGGGTTAGGAGAAACTGTGTAGCCCAGCCTGCAAGGTTTCCCTAAACCATGCGGTTATAAACATTGGGAACCTAGAGGATGCATGGTTTTTATAAAATCATGAGATATGTGTTTCATGGGCATGAAATTCTAAATTCCATTTTAAAAAAATTCTATTTTTACTTTTTTCAATTGCTAGATGAACTGTGTGCCTAACCATGTAATCTGTGGTTTTGATGCAGTAATTGGAGCATAGTTAGAACATGATTTTTCTAACCATGTTGTCAAACAATGTAATGTTTTAAATGTGGGTTGAATTATATTTTTCCCTGCATTACTATCTTAAATACTTCATCATTTAAAATTTTCACCTAGAAGTTGAAATCTTTCCCCCTTGTATGAATTTTCCTCCTCTTCTTCATATGTTTTGATATAACATCTCCATCCAACAACCAAATCATTCATTATCGCATCCACCCAAAATATATAGGTACGTTTTTTACTCTTATCCAATGCTTTTAATGTTCTCCAACATATTCATTATACTACTTGGGAGCATGATCATTTTCCCCATTTTTATGGAAGTCGATGGTTTTTTCATTTTCATCCAATATATATCAAAATAAAGGTTGATAATAAATTAGGGATGACTCATGAGGATATGGTAGGTGATAAAGTAACATTCCCATTATTTTATTACATTACATAAATAGCATCATGGTGCATTAAGTTGGTCCCTTTTGTATTCTCCACTATTTTGTTAAAATTAATTAAATTATTTTCCATTAAAGAGCTTTGGTGAACTGGGGTGAAGGAGAATAGATTATATGGATGTATCTCTATGAGTAATTTCATCCAATTGTGTGTTCTTCACCTATAACTATTTGTTAAATTTTTTTTGTCCAGTTGAACAAACATAAGTGGTTTTTTCCTATTATAATATACCTTGAGATATACATTGAATTTTTCAAGGTGATAAACCTAGTTTCAAGCCATTTCACCCCTAACATTGTCTAATGGTAGAATTAATTTAATTATAAATGTGTCTATTCCATGTGACTTATGAATTGAATGTTTATTCGTTAATTAATGCCATGAAAAACATTCCTATGGCAATATAAATGCGTGAAAAATTAGATGGTGCTATCAAGGCTTGTTATATATATACATATGTGTTTCTTGTTCATCAGCTTCAATATAGTGTTGGGGTGATACAAGGGGATATAATTTAGGGACACCATGTATTGAATTTGATGCTTTAGTTAGACATGTTATTGTTGGAAAACACCTTGGGGTGACATCTGTAATGCTGGAGATAGCCTTTCTATTTATTGTTAGTTTTTTTACAGACATTTTACCCATGTTCACTAGGGTAGAACACTAGGATAGGAACAATGAAACAATTGGTTATAACATTACGTAAAGGATAATCATTCCCATATGTGCGATACTAGGTATGAACTCGAAGGTCTGTTAGTTTTTTTCATGGTCATACCATATCTGGAGTGACACATGAGACATCATTCATCAGTCATCTTTGATAGACTGCTTGACATTGGAAAAATATTGATCCCTTCACCTGATACAAGGAATGTCTCATAGGAATGTAATGGATGTGCTATGTGTGACTCTTAATAATTAATAAAGTGGGTTTAAATTGAATTAAAAGGTAAATGAGGTTTTCTAAATAGATTTTATTCTTGGATTTTGAAACACAGAGACATGTCCTCCAATCCCAACCACATGCTTGTGGATATTCCGAAATCATAAAAATTACATCATAGATATTACCATTGCAGGATCCTTTGGTTCAAACTCAACGGTTTCGGACGAAGCAGTTTAATAGTGTGAGTTTATAGGTGGAATCCATTCCAATTATTGTAGTTATTAATTTATTTAATGAATTTATATTATAAAGTTACAATGGTACTTTTATAAATCACATTATAGAATGGCCTAGACCCAATGGGTGTCGATCTACTATGATTTTATCTCACACAGTTCTCAGGAGACTTTTGTAATTGAGTAGACATTAAGGATACATGTATAGAAAAAATGAACCATAGAGCTTCTGATGCATGAGTTACATTCATTACTTGGATATTTATGGTAGAAAAGGAACAAGCTTATTCTCGAGAATATAGGCCTAACATTTTCATCCCTTTTTGTATATTTTTTCATCATGTAGTATAGGTTTGTATTTCATAACCCCAATATAATCATTGATTTATAGTATACAACCATGAACTCATAATCATATAGTATCATCAGATGATTTTTCTTTGGATAGATTATTTATTTATCTTATATGTTATGTATTTCGTTTCCACTTGTATCTGAATGTTTCTGAATAGTTAACCTATTTATGATTATAATACACAAAAACACATATGTATATTTGTGTAAAATCTAATATATAAGGACATTAGGACATTATATCCCCACAAACACACTTTATGGTTTCACTACTAGTCTGTAGCCTATGGATTTTGGGGAGGTACCCTTATGGTCTGGTGGTCTATAGTCTTGGGGTAACATTATGTAAAATCCAAGGTAGTATGCTAAAAAATAGCATCTAATGATTCTTTTTTAGTTTTTTATTACTATTTGGGATCAGATAGGAGACTAGGATATTGTAATTTATTTATGAGTCTATTCCTTAGAGTTGCTTCCCCACATATAGGGGAATCCCAAATTACATTGTATGGGTAAATGTTGTTATCAATAGAGATGATACAATTTCATGGAGATCACCATTGGGTGATCCACATGGATTGATTTTTTAATATATTGAATGAATATTTATGATTTGATCGTGATAATATCATTTCATATTGGTATCATGCATTATATTAGACACCTTAACATTTACAATTACATGCTTATTTCCATTCCATTTCTACATTTCGGCATTCATCACCTATTTTCAATTGATGGTTTTATAATCATGTTATTGTGCCTTATAGTTCCTGATTGTTATATCTATATATGTGTGTGTGTGCTGAAAATTTCTTGCTGGACTCAGATAATTCAATTGTATATTAATGTATATTTTGTAACCAAATAGTGTTTTCATACATAGGTTAATGCAAATCCCATAAGAATCCAATTGTGGAACGTTGTTCCATGGAATATTGGTCCAATGAGATAAAACATGTTGTGGTTATAATTAAATGGGAACCACCATCCAATTTATTTGGTGTGTGGGCCATTATAAATTGGATGTAAAAATTCATCTAATTCATCCACATAAATGAATTATAATTAGATAGATGAATTGAAATGAACCTGATCTTTAAAATTAATTGGTTACTTAATATGTAATATGACACCATGACCATGACTCGACCATATATTCAGTAGTGGGTCATGTCTCCTATGTTACCTATGTGACTTATTCTATTCAGCCGAACCTAGCTCTTGGTGCAGACTAAGGGTTGTAGTGTATTAATAGGTTTTCCTTGTACATTTCATTATTTCAAGATTCCCTATTTTATTTATAAATATTTTATGAGGTATGAAAATGGATTCTATAAAGCTATTCCGCTATGATGAAACCATGATTTATGACTGGAATGTGATGATGATTGTAATTTGTATTTTGTGGGCCATGCTCCATCCATGATACTTTCTATAGTTTTACCAAAGTCACCTCATATAGAACTCCCACTAGGTTCTGATTCCAAGTTTCATGATAGCTTCATTATCTTCGTAAAATCAGTTCATGATTCACCTCGACCTACCCCTTATATGGAAGATCGATCCTATGAAATCTAGTAGTAGAATCCTCTAACATACTCATGGGATGGAGAGGCTCATTCAATCGAGTCTTGGATAGAGGAAATGGTGTCCATAATTGAGCTCATAGAGACTCCACTAGATAATATTTTCAAGATCACAAACTACATGATGCATGACTTCACCATGTATTAGTGGGATGTTCTGGATCCAGATGGTTGACATAATGTTATAGTCTATGCACACTACTTGAAATATTTTTTTACAAATTGTTTCCTCAGAATCTATATAAAAATAGGGTTTAGGAATTCTTAATCCTTCAACAATGTGACATGTCAGTGGTGGAATACATAACTCTATTTTTTGAATTTCATTATTTCACACCGATCATGACCAATGATGAGCTGACTACTGCAATGTGATATGAGGATGAGATATCTTATTCTATATTCTAATAGGTTATCATCATTCTATTTACCACCATTTCAAGGATAGTGAACCAAGACCTCATCACTGAGCAGAACACAAGGGAAGCATTTGATGTGAAGAAAAGAATGTAAACATCCATGAGGGGGTATTACCGACTATATTTCACACATTGACATGTCATTGTTCTTCCACGAGTGTGGAATGATAGGGTACAAAAATTCATATGGTATGATGAAACCAATCTTGTGTCTTTCTTGCTTCATTCCTCTCAGGCTGAGCCGATAGGCATAGACTCGGAATTAATGTTTCTAATTTCAATATTCAGTATAGTGGGATGGATCAGGATATTTTCGAATCATATTAGGAATGCAGATTAAGAAATATCTGTGATTTTTAGTCTATTCTAGAGGAATAGATACCAGGGCTATCTGAATTTATACGTATTATTCTGGTAGCCTCTACATTAATTTCATCTTTATTCAACCTAGGTGGATCACACTATTTCCAATCTGTTGAAACCATGGGATATCATGGATCAGTGTTGGAGTGCTCTAGTGGTGTTATGACCCTTTTCACACCTAGAGATGTTTAAGGAGAGGGTATATTATAGTTTAAGTAGTCCACCCTTGAAATAGGAAGGTATTGTTTTATATGGAGTGTCTTCATCTTCGATATGATGGGCTTAAATAGTTTTTTCCCGGTATGGAATGGCTTGTGGCTTATCAAGAAATCATGGATTTCTATTTCCACATAGTGTCGTTCACTTAACCTAAGGTAAATACATGCATACCTATGTGATAATGGGTTCTCTATTCATGTTGTTCTAGACTAAAGCATAATATGATATGCATAATTAAATCCATGATTAATTGTATCATTATGTGAAATTAGGGAATGAAGCTCGTGGAATTCCCTCCATTTGAGGATCATTTCAATAATTTCATCCTTTATTATTTCTGTGGATTACCGCCAGAGATAGATTTATTTCACCATTTATATTGATACAGGAGTGACGCTAGTTTTTGTTCCTCCATATAGGATTGAACGTACATTTCTCTAGGAACTAGAGAGGAATATTGCAGAATCAGAGCTATAGGTTTCTCATGAACTAGAACATCACCATGGGGGATCACCAATCATTTTTTCAAATAAATAGGATGGTATCCTTAAATTTTTCATTTATTACCATCGAATGAACAAGCATATGGTGAAAACCCATATCACCATACACAAATAGATATCCCTTTAAACAAGATCTAAAGTGAATTTGCTTCTTATATGTTCAATTTGAGGTTGGTCTACCATCTAGTTTATTTGAGTCTAAAATTATTCGTGTATATAATGAATATTTTATTAAAATCATGTATTTATTCCTTTGAGGGAGTCTTCATAGATGACATCTAACTGTACTCACAAACTAGTGATGATTATGCCAATCATCTTGAGATCCAATTGAGTATACTGAGAGAGAACAAACAGTATGAAAGACTCAAAAAATGCCACTTCTGGAATAGTAAGATTCATATCCATATTCATAACATATCTGAGGTAGTCATATTAGTTAACCTTGAGATGGTGGGAACATTGATCTCTAAAGAGTATCCTAGGAATGTGTTTAACATGCAAAATTGTTAGTAGTGGATGGTGATTATAGGAAATTAAACATTGACTTGTTAGACATTGCATTTCCACTAAAATAATTGACCAAGAAGGGAGTGAAGTTCAAATGTACTAAACCTAGTGTGAAATATTTCCATTTTATAAAGGGAAGACTCACTTCAGCTCTGTTTCACATTCTGATTGTGCCGAAAAAAATATATAGTATGTAATTTGATTCTTCAATAATCATGTTGGGTGTTGTTCTGATTTATGATTATTTGGTCATGCCATATGTGTCCCTCCAACTGAGGCCTCATGAGAGGAATTAACCAAAATAGAACCTCAAGCTAGTAGTTGTGGTTCTTGATTCTCAGGGTAGGAGGAATTGCTTTTTGGAAAAGTGGGTCATTATTTACATGGATCAGTAGAGTCTCAAATAAAACTACTCACAAAAGACCTGAATATGAGGAAATTCTTGTGATTTGAATACCAACAGTCATTCATATTAGACTTATCATGAACTCAATAAAAAGGGAATATTATAGCTAATTACTTGATCTAGAAGATTAAAATGAAATCCATTAAGGAGGTTGAAGGTGATTTGAAATTGATATATTTTTTCTCAGATATATATTTAGAGGTTAGGAAATAGTAGGGGTATCTTATTCTAATAGATATGGAAGTTAAATATTCCCATATATAGTTGGTCTGAATAAGGAAACTATCTGATTATAGGGGCCTCATCTTGAGTAATATCATTAAAATATAGAACAAACCTCCTAATAGGTTAGTTTAAGGTTGTGATTCCACGATCTTCTATGACTTTTTATGGGTACCATCAGATATACTGGAAGAGATGATGTGAGATTCGTATGCCTATGATTTTGAAGTTCATAATTTTTTTACCATTATGTACCAAGACATGAATCATAATTACTACTGGCTAGGACTGATGTGTATGAAATCAAGCTTCATCACTCAGTGATCCACCTATTATTAGGTGAAGGTAGAGCCCCAATGACCATCTATACTTATACAATCTCTCTTCTTTTCGGATTGGAAATAGAATGATGTCCCCATGTATTTCACAATATTCATTCCATGATCTCCTTTAAGCACTGGTGTCGAATGGGTGACTCCTGATAGGTAGACCAATTTCCCTCACTTTCTACCTTCCAAGGATTCTATATCTATTGATGATCAATGATGGTTGGACATCTAAGATATAGTGAGACTTCATCATGTTCCCCATTGAATAATTTCTAAAATAGATGATTATTTTTCATCATGTATTGTAACTAATTACAAAATGAACTAGGATCAATGGTTCTCTTGAGTGTAAAACATCACGCTTAGACCAACGAGTAGTCAGTGCAGATGATTAAGTTGTTGGAGGATATTCTATAGGCACGTATCATTGATTTTGAAGGTTCTTTGGAAAACCATATAGCACTTATTCATTTTTAATAAAAAAAATTTCTAGAAATGATCTAGATGTATTTGTATGATTCCCTTTTTGGTAGGTTGTTCCTTCCACCTTTGTGTTAGATATAGGTAGGTGTGGCATCTCTAATGGCTCCTCAAATTATTTAGGAGACTTCAGATCAATTTCTCTAGATTCAAAAACATATGGATATAGATATATCTAGTAATATATCATATATAGACCATTACCACAAACCTCTAGAGTTTTAGGTGGGACATCATGTCATTTTGCGTCTATCACCATGAATTATACATAGATGAATCCATATACATGGGAAATTATCACCTCGGTTTGTTGGTCCCTTTGAGATTGTGTGTAAAATCATGCTGATTGGAAATCATTTCTTATTACCTTAGAGGTACGATGTCATTAATGGTGTATTCTATGTATCTCATGTTGAATTTTATCACACTGAATCCACTCATTCATTTTTTACCAAGGGATATAGATCTAGATGCTAATGTTTCCTTTAGTTATCATACCATTCGTATTTTTTATTGGAGCATGAATGATCTCCATTAAAGGTTAGTTCCTCCTATTATGGTTATGTGGAAGAAAAAAAGCACCATGGATGAGACCAGGGTGAAGAAGGATGATGTACAGGAATAGTGGCCAAAAATCATCATAGAAAAGGTTCTACTACAATAATAAGGGAATCTTAGAGACTATTAATTAGGAGGAGGTAAATATGGAACATCAATTTTTTCTTCAATGGAATTATAATTTTTTGGGTTAAATTAATTAAATATTTCATTAAAATGATGAATATGTATTCCAAAGAGGATTATTTTGTGTCTAAGTTTTATTTAGATCCTATGACCCGAAAATGGGAATAGAAAAATGGGTCACATGGTTAAGAGAAACTATTCAGAGAAACCCTCAAAGTTTTCCTAAACCGTGCAGTTTCCGGCAGTGGGAACCCTAGGGCATAACATTTTATCTACAACATTGTAACCTTGGGATCATGGTTGTGCGGTGCTTTCATATTTTTAAATGAATATATTTTTCATTTTTTCACACTATTAGATAAAGTGTTCACCAAAAAATGTACTTTTCCCCATTCGAGTATTAATTGGAATAACGTTGGCACATGGATTGGCCATCTATTTGGGAAAATCATTTGGAGTGTTAAATTGGTGTCAAATTATAATGTGTACCTCCTTTAATGTTTTATCCTCAATCACTTTATGCCTTATTTCCTCTAGTGGATGGAACCCTTATCCCACTTCTACGAATCATTCCTCCTTTCCTTCATATTTTTTTATATTACTCATCCATATGGAACCAAAATTGGTCATTGATATATCCCATGTGAATCTAGAGGTATTTTCTTCGACACTCTCCATTTATTTTTCTTGTTCATCATCCCATCCATTTAACTATTTAGAAAAATGATCATTTTCCCCTTTTGGGGAATTTGATTTCTTCATTGTTTTCATCCATCATTGATTGAATAAAAGGTTCAAAATAAATGAGAGAAGATCCAGGAGGATGAAATAGGTCGTATTGGATCTTTTCTTTCATTTCATTTCATTACATAAATTATTTCATGGTTCCATGAGCTATACATTGAAGTAGTCATCGGTATTTTTTATAATAATTTAATTAAAATGATTGTCTTACCCTGCCATTAGCAACCCAATATTTGGGATAATTAATTTTATGGTCTAGTCACATTGATTCATTCCTTCTAATTGGGTTTTCTTCACCTCCAATGAATCATCTCATTTTTCTTTATCATATAGAACATTGTTAATGGGGTTTTCTCATATTAAAAGACTTTATTTATTCAATATGATTATAATGATTATGAATAAAGGGAAAAGTCTATTCACTCCATGCCACTCATTAATGGTTTAATTAATTGAATTTTCCACGTTCCTATGCCTTGTTCATTATGCATTAAAGAGATTTTTCCAGTTCAAATTCCTTGACGAATATAGATATGGTAGTATAAAACATGAAAAAATAATATGGTGATAGGAAGTAATTTTATTTATAAAAACATATGTTTTTCTTTTCAATAACATCACCTTAGTGATGAGGGAGATACAAGGGGTTCTGATTTATGGAATTCTTGGAAAAATTATCTTACCTTAGTCAGACATGTTTGTGTATTTAAACATGACGAGGGTGACATTAGCTATGACTGATCTGGGCTCATCGTGTGTTATATGTTTTCAACAAGAAAATTGGAATTAGTTCCCTCTAGAAGACCCCTTGGATGAGCTCAATGGAACAACTTTTATTACCATACAAATAGGTAGACACATGACACTATCGTTAATATTATGTACAATATAGTATGTATGTTAGTTTTTGATAACGTCACACCATTATGGAGTGACATCAGGGAATTCATTCCTCGGTCATTGTGGATGGTATCCACTACATTGGACATATACTGAGTGCCCGAATCATTACTTGGAATGTCTCATAGTATTTTCAAGGATGGTATACGGGTGACTTTGAATTATTCAAATAGAGGTTTCAAATTGAATTAAAAGGTAACTATGGGTTTAAAAAGAAAATTGATTCTCATATTGAAAAAAAAAAGTATAGTATAATAAGCCTAATCAAAATCTTGTGGATAGTATACCATCTTACAAATCAACTCACCAATTTTACCACTGCATGATCCTTCGGTTCAGAAAAACTGACATAGGCTGAAGTAGATAAATGAAATAGGTGTCCATGTGGAACTTGGTCCAATACATGTTGTTATTGATTTATGTTATGAACATAACAAATTTATATTAAATTATTATTTTATAATTTAGGTTATGGAATTTACAAGACACCATGGGTGTTGGTCTACTATGATTGTATCTCACACCATGCATAGGCACATATAGTACACAAGTAGACTTCATGGTTTTAGGTTTTAACAAATTAATGTAGTAAAATTTCAATGCATGACTGAATTTGATTACTAAGATATAGATGTAACTAGAGGACATAACATATGATAGATATTCTAGAAAGGGAATTTTTTTTCCCTTTTTGTATATATTTTCATAATGTTTTTCATACTTGTATTCAATTCCCACTACATACTCATTTTTTTGTTACATTTCAATGACATGATCATTATAGTGTATATTATTATTATTTCACTTTTCCCATTTATTTATTTATCTTTAATGATATGTATATGTTTTTTTACTATATATGAATGTTTTTTATTTTAGAGACCTGGAAATTCCTGCAAATGTTTATTAATTGAATTGTAATTTTAAGAGTCTACAAAAATTGACGGTACATGATTCAATGGCCCGGAGAGCCTGGAATGAATTTATAATGTTTTATTCGCGTACGTTCAATAAACGTCCAAGTAGGTTTTTCTAACTATTGAACCTGTGTTCAGAATTGAAATCTGAGGACACCATTGAACTCACAGTGCCAGTATTCGCTTAAAGATACCTTCATCTCGATCGTAGTAGGTCTAGGGTGAATGATAGTTTTTGGGATTATCAGGGGAAAATAAAAATAACATTATTTAACATTTTATTTTTTTCCTGAAACCTCACATGTTTGGGTTATGGTGGTGGGGACCACCTGATCATAAACCCCCAATTTTTGAATTTCCTAGAGGTGTGGGCCACCCGACCCTCTTAAAGGAGGGGAAACCTCTCAACTAACTCTTTAATGTGGAGGAGCCTCTTGAGCTTCCCCCACATTAATTATGCCAATGCACCACATTAATTCTGTCAACTTGTGTGAGAGTTCCAATATATTTTCTTTATAGGTTAATTATATTGGAACCTCTTTCATTTTTTTGGTGGAATTTTGAGAGGAGAACCCTTGGAGGATTACACTTCATTCATAAAGAACACTCCTCTATCAAAGAACGCAAACATCGACTTCTTCTGCAGGACACCCTCCAACAAGGAACGTCTCCGAATACGATGAACCGACGTATAAGCAAGATATTGGAGGTGTGTGGAGGAAGAGACGAATGTCAACAAATTCAAATTCTTCTCGCGTCAACATCAATGAAAAATCCATCGTAAGGGTTTATTTTTGTATGATTTTTTTGGGAAGTTGTAGGGGTTGTTTGGAAATCTTCTCCTTTATTCCATTCATGTTAATTTCTTTGTAATTTAGGATGGAATTATAGCCACTTTCTGCCACACTAACGCAGAGAGTATGGTCAAAAAAACATGGCTCTTCCTCTCTAAAAACCTTGTGATTAATTTTTGATTTCGATGGATGAATGCCTACCAACACGTGGGGCATGAGAATAGTGGTCGACATCACCACCGACTGTGATGACAGCGACGGAACAACAGCCACCGCCGCTGCGACCTCATTTCCTCGTGGCCTCACCATCTGGTGATCGTCGCCGTTGTGCACGACGGAACCGCCACCCGAGCCGCTGCTTGTGCCACCGCCACCATCCGGGTCGAACCGCCACCAGAGCCGTCACCACAGTCTGGGCCGAATCGTCGCTTGTGCCACCACCGTCATCCGGGTTGGACTTCCACTGAAGTTTGGGCCGAGACGGAAACCACCCCACCACCGGAGCTGACCCGAGCTGAGTCAGCCACCCTGCGCCCTCGCGGCACACCAGCGGATGATCCTCCATCTGGGGCCTTCGCCGCCCCGCGGTCCCTGCGGCCTCCGCGGAAACTCACGGCCCACGCGACCTGTCGAACCACCCAGCAGGCTGGGATGCACCAAGGGTCGGGCATGACCCAGTGGGACAGGCTGGGTTGACCTGAACCGAGCCGACCCATGCCAGGTCGGGTCCGGTCGGTCCGACCGGGTCATATTGGACCCAAACCAGATACGAACCTATACTTTACTTGGGTCATAACATTGCCATCGGACGATTGAATGATGAACCGTTAGCGTCACTGAAAATTAGGGAGTGAAACGGTCCCTTTGAGTATGCCCCACTGATGTTTTGGTAAAAGTTGAGGTATGGTCGGGTTGGATTGGTCACAATTCCAACCGGCCCCCTGGAACTAAAAGGATAATAACTCAAAGACTGGGCGTCCGATTGACGCGCCGTCAATTGTGTTGAGTCCCCTATGAATTGGTGGACCATTAAGACACTTCATAATTAGACTTCATGGACAGTTTTTTATCGACTAGTGTCTTGGGGGCGGACTCTCCTAGAGAAGATAAAGCCTAGTGCGGGAACCCAGTAGATGGTAATGAAGAGAAAAGTGCTCCTCGCGATCCAGTGTGAGTCATCTCCTAGTAATCCTATGGGGGTCAGCTCCTCATGATCTTGTGTGGGTTAGATCCTAGCGATCCTATGTGGATCATCTCCTAGCGATCCTCTGTGGGTCATCTCTAAGCGATCATGTGTGGGTCATCTCCTGGTGAACATGTGTGGGTTAGCTCCTAGCGATCCTGTGTGGGTCATATCATAGTGATCCTATGTGGGTTAGCTCCTAGAGATCTTGTGTGGTTCAGCTCCTAGAAATCCTATGTGGGTCAGCTCCTAGTCATCCGGTGTTGGTGCGGCGGCCGACGTATACATACACAAAGACCCTGACTTCTGATTTATGACTCGGTTCCCGAAATCACTGATTTCTTGTGTGTTTTAAAGATTTTTCTTTGTGATCTTTTGAGTCATCTCACCATGTATAACTTATGGACTGTGGAGCACCTATTTCTTTTCAGGATGTCTCCACGCAGATAGCCACCTTGGGTTCCAAGAGTTGTATGCACTAACAGCTCACCGAGCGACGAAGCCTCGGTTCATGGACTTTTTCCACAAGAGGAACCAACAGAGGCACTTACGGTATATTTCCCCATTTGGCCACCGATTCCACTAGCCCTAGAAACAAATGGTGCACACAGCATGAGAACGTTGCACAAGTCCAAATGCTAGAGGCCACCCAGGTTCAGGGGTGAGACGGACCCACAGGCGGCTGAGGATTGGCTAGAGGCTATGGTGAGTGTTTTCCGAGCGATGAAGCCTCGATACAGGGCCCTTTTCCAGTTGAGGCACCAGCAGAGGCACCAAAGGTACCTTTACATATTAGTCCACCAATGCCACCAGCCTCAGATGAAAACGGTGCATACCGCTTCAGCACGTTGCATGAGTCCAAGCGCTAGAGGCCACCCAGGTTTAGGGGAAAGACAGACCCACAGATGACTGAAGATTGGATAGAGGCTGTGGTTTGAATTTTCTGATGGGTACAGACCCATGAGAAGATGGTGGATTTTGACTATTCAGGTCCACGATGAGGTGACGCTTCTCTAGGAAAACTTTGAGAGCCTGTTTCGGGTAGAGTTTTTCCCAATGACTCTTCGCGTAGTGCGTATACAGGAGCTTATTTATCTATAGTAGGGCAACATGATTGTAGCTTTGTACACAGTGAGGTTCCCTTACTTATCATGCTACTTCACAAATATGGTGTGGGTCCTATTATTTAGGGCTCGAACATTCGAGAAAGGGCTCAGGTGGGAGATCAGGGCTTCGATGATCTCACTCAGCATCCTGATGCTGGAGAGGGTGTTAGAGAGAGCCCTCTTATTAGAGAATTTTTTTTGTTGAGCAGTCACCAGTAGCGAGACCCACCACCAGTCGTCACGTAGTGGAGTCTTCTACAGCTAGAAGCAGACAAATTTCACAGTGGTCCCAATGGACCAAACCTATAGGTGGATGACCAAATGATTCATGGTGGGTTGTACGAGGCACCCGAGGTAGAGATGATCATTCCATGAGCGGGAAGTGCTTCGCATGCGGAGGGCAGGGTCACATGGCTTTTGGCTGTCTGAACCATCGTACGAATGATCAGCAGACGGTCGAAAGACTGCCCAGACATAGATAGAGATTCGACCGAGGAGGTCTGTAGGGAGCAAGAGGACGTGGAAGAGGATATGGTCATGCAACTGGTGGTGGGAAGCGATTAGAGATATTACTGCCACCACCATCAGGATGTCAACCATGACTAGAGAGAGTAGATGGAAAGGGGAGAGCACAACTCTAGGAAGAAGATTCTTATGATCATGGAACTACGGATATGATATGAGGTACAATTTGTGACTACACCACATTAGTTATAGTAGTTATAGACACTGGTTCCAGTCATTAGTTTATTTCCACTGCCCTCATTCGGAGCTCAGAGATTCCGACAGAGTTGTTGGTTCGATCCATACATCTAGAGACTCTTATGGAAGCGGATTCAACGATTACACACTGGTTCCGACAGTGCGAGCTTAGTCTAGGAGGCGACAGCTTCGGCTGGGACCTCCTAGTAGCAACGTCGGGGTCTTACGACGTCATCTTGGGTATGGACTGGTTATCTATAGTCAATTTTCAAATTGACTTAATTAAGTGTAAAGTGAGGTGTGTCCGTATGGATGGGACTAGGTTTACCTTCATGGATGATAAGGGAGCCTTTGCAGTGTAGGATGAAATTACCCAGTGGAGGGTGTTTCCGATTACACATTAGTTGGAAATCATTACCCTCAGATCGATTGATGTTGAGAGTCCAACATATCCAGTAGTGGTTGACTAATATGCGGATGTTTTCCTTAATGATGTATCATGTCTACCTCCTCGCAGAGAGGTGGACTTTTACATTTACTTGTACCCCATGATGACACTGACATCTACACCAGCGTATCAGATGGATCCCGCGGATCTTCACGAGCTACGGGTACAACTAGAGGACTTTCTAGGTTAGGGATTCATCCAGCCCGGTGTTTCTTCTTGGGCAGCCTCGATTTTGTTCACCATGAAGGCAGATGGGAGCTTGAGGCTTTGTGTTGATTATAGACACCTGAACCAGGTGACCATGAAGAACAATTACTCACTCCTGAGGAATGAAAACATATTTGATCCTCTAAAGGGAGTAATATGGTTCTCGAAGATAGACCTCAGATCAGGCTATCAGCAGATTAGAGTACGAGACCAGGATGTGTAGAAGACGTATTTCAGATGTCAGTACGAATAGTACAAATAGTACGAGTTCTTTGTTAAGATATTTGGCAGGACAAACACTCTTGTAGTGTTCATGGGACTCATGAACAGGATCATTCAGCCACCTCTTGATCGCTTTGTAGTAGTCTTCATCTACCACATTCTGATCTACTCGGATACTAAGGAGGAGTATGCCTACCATTTTTAAATGGTATTGGACAAACACCGAGAGAAAAATATTTATGGTAAGCTCTCGAAGTTCCAGTTCTGGATCTAATAGGTTCACTTTTTTGGACATGTCATATCGGATGTTGGAGTTGCAGTGGATCCAGCAAAGATTGAGGTGGCACTTGCTTGGGAGCCACCCAGGAGTGTGACGGAGGTACAAAGTTTCCTAGGTTTGTCCAGTTACTACCGGAGATTTGTGCCAGATTTCTCCAGAGTTTCAGCACCACATCCAGCATTGAAGAAGAAGGGGAAACCCTTCGTGTGGTCTAAGCGATGCCAGCAGTGTTTCCAGGAGCAGAGGCAGATACTGACTAGTGCCCCCATTTTGAGGCTTCCAGAAGAGGGCGTAGGGTACATAGTCTACTGCGACACATCAGGGACCAGGCTCAGATGTGTACTAATGCATGAGTGAGAGGTGATCACATATGGATCTTGACAGCTATGACAACAAAAGAAGAACAATGCTACCCATGAAATAGAGTTAGCAAAAGTGGACTTCTCCTTTAAGATGTAGCGACATTACCTGATGTGAGAGTTTTTTACAGTGTACTATGATCAAAAGAGTCTCAGGTATATCTTCTCTCAGAATGACTTGAACCTGAGACAATGACATTGGATTGAGTTCCTCCAGGACTTTGACATCAAGATAGTCTATACTCCGGGGAAGGGGAACGTTGTAGCAGATTCACTCAGTAAGAGATCTGGTATACAGCTTCTAGGTGAGGCGATGGAGCAGCTAGCCAATTTGCAGATTTCTTTTGATGATAGAGATAGATAATATTTTCTTCAGTCTCTTACTGTCACTCCCCCACTTTTTGAGCGAGTTTGGGAGTCGCAGTGTTGGGACGCTGACTGCGAGATGCGACGAGCTTAGATATCCATAGGACAGGCACCAGATGGATTATCTTATGGTGGGGAGAACATCATCCTCTTAATAGGACGTACCATGGTACCAGTGTCACTTTGGGAGAAAGTGTTGAGGGATTTCCACACGTGCCCTCTAGCGGTACATCCAGGAGTGGCGAAGATGTACCATGATCTCTGAAGACAACACTAGTGGTCGGGAATGAAGAAAAAAGTAGCAGAGTTTGTCTCTCAGTGCCTTACTTTTCAGCAAATGAAGGTGGAGCATAAAGTACTAGTAGGCTTGGTTCAGACTTTAGAGGTCCCAGAGTGGATGTGGGATGGGATATCCATGGGCTTCAGGATAGGTCCTCCATATAAATCCAAGGGTCATAACTAGATTTGGTTGATCATCGACCGACTCAAAAAGTCGGCCCACTTCCTACCGATCAGAGAGCAGGGTTCAGTAGGGAGCTTGGGATGCCTCTATAAGAAAATGATTATGCGGTTACATGGAGTAACCTCGATGTTTATCTCCTATCGTGATACATTGTTCACTTCCCAACTATAGAAGGGGTTGCAGGAGGCTTTTGGGATGTAGTTTCATTTGAGAACTGCCTTCCATACTCAAATAGATGGTCAAACTGAGCGGACCATTCAGATCCTCGAGGACATGTTGTGTGCTTTCATCCTAGGCTTCAGTCGCAATTGGGAGGATCCATTATCTTGGGTTGAGTTTTCATACAATAATATATATCAATCCACCATTGGGATGACATTTTTTGAGGCGTTGTACGGGCAACCTTGCAGATCCCCATTGTGCTGGAATGGCCCTGGGGAGTTAGCAATAGTGGGACCAGAGATGGTACGGTCTACCACAGAGAAGGAGCAGATCATCCAGGAGCGGATAAAGACTGCACAGAGGAGGAAGAAGTCATATGATGACTAGAGACATAAATATCTAGAGTTTGAGGATGGAGACCATGTCTTTGTACGGGTCTCACTTCGACGAGGTTTGTGGAAAATTGGCTGAGGCGTCAAGTGATCTCTAAGATTCATCAGACCCTTCCAGTTCCTCAGTAGAGTTATCGAGGTGTCTTATCACTTAACTATTCCTCCTTAGTTGTAATGGGTGCACGATGTCTTTAATGTATCCCAATGGAAGAGATACCTGAAAGACCCATACCCCATCATTGACCATGGAGAACTGTACGTCGATGATGGGGAGAATTTTATGGAGGTTCCAGTAGAGATTGAGGATCAATAGGAGCAGGTCCTTCTTGGATGATCGATACATCTGGTGCGTGTTCTATGGATGCGTGTGAACCTCCAAGAGAGCACATGAGAGCGGGAGGCTCAGATTTTTGCTCAGTACCACCACTTGTTTTCGTTGTTTGATTTGTGGCATATGGGGGCACAAATACCTGAGGTGGGGAGAATGTAAAGACCTAAAAATTTCTTTAATTTGTATTAATTAAATGATAATTTTATGAGTTCGCCAAAATTGACGGCATGTGATTCCAAGGCCCGGAGTTCCCAGAATGAATTTCTTATCTTTTTCTTGGGTACGTTTAGTAAATGTGTGAGGGATTTTTTCTATCATTTGAACCGGTGCTCGGAATTGATATTCTAGGACACTGTTGAACTCACAGCACCGATATTCGCTTAAGGGGACCTTCAAATTGACCGTAGTAGGTTGAGGGTGAAGGATAATTTTTGGGTTTTTCATGGGAAAGTAAAAATAAAATTATTTAACATTTTTTTCATGAAACCACCCATTTTTGAGTTATGGTGGTGGGGACCACCTATGAATAAACCCAAAATTATTGAATTTCCTAGAGTCAAGGACCACATGACCCCTCTTAATAGAGGAGAAACCTCTCAACTCCCTCTTTAATGTGGGAGAGCCTCTTGACCTTCCTCTACATTAATTATGCCAACACACCACATTAATTTTTCCAACTTGTGTGAGTGTGCCAACATAATTTCTCTATATGTTAATTATATTGGCACCAATTTCATATTTTGGGGTGGAATTGTGAGAGGAGAACCCTAGGATGATTACACTTCTTCCCTAAAGAACACTCCTCTAATGAAGAACACTAGCTTCAGCTTCTTCCTTAGGACACCCTCCAACGAGGAACTTCTTCGACTATGAAGAAATGATGTACGAGCCTGGGTTTTGAGGTGTGTAGCGGATGAGATGAACATTGAAAACTTCAACTTCTTCTTATGCCAACGTCAATGAACAATCCATGGTATGGGTTTATTTGGGTATGATTTTTCTGGGAATTTGTAGGGGGGTTTTATGTAAATATTCTACTTTTTTACGTTCTTGATAATTTCTTTATTATTAAAGAAGTAAATATAGATGATTTCTACCACACTGACACAGATTGTGTGGGACAAAAAAATATGACCCGTCCTCTCCTCAAACCTTGTGATTAATTGTCGATCATGATGGAGAATTTCTACAAACCCATGGGGCTTGAGAACGGCAGCCGACACCACCACTGGCTGCAACAAAGGTGATGGTGCAATGGCCACCACCACCATGGCCTCGCCGCTCCGCGGCCTCGCCGCCCCGCGACCTCACCGCCGTCCATGGCTGAACCTCCACTCAAGATTTCGCTGTTGTCCGGGACAAGCTGCCGCCATAGCCACTGCCCAAGCCGCCACCGTTGTTCAGGCTGAATTACCACCCGATCCGCTGCCACCGTTCGGGCCGAATTGACACCCGATCCACAACCGCTGTCTAGGTCGAGCCACCACCGTTGTCTGGGGCCGAGCCGCCACCCAAGACGCACCAGGCTGGGGGCATGTCGACCCACGCACTCGCGGAAACCCTGCGGCTGAGCCACCATTCGCGGCTGAGATGACCTGTGGCCTCCGCCACCCTGTAGTACATGCAGCCTCTACGACCCCTCGTGGCCCTCACTAACTGCTGGACTGCCCAACGGACCGGGCCGCACCACGAGTCGGGCCGACCCAGCGGGTCGGGCTGGGTCATCCTAAACCAGGTCGACCCATGCCAGGTCGGGTCTGGTTGGGCCGATCAATTTGGATCGAACCCGGACTAGATACGAACCTATACTTTATTTGGGACATACCTTTGGCACCAGATGTCCAATTGACGAACCGTTGGTGGATCTAGAAATCATGGAGTGAAACTGTCCCTTATAGTATACCCCACTGTAATTTTGGGTAATATTGGGGTACAGTCGGGTTGGATTGGAAAAGAATCAAACCGGGCCCCCAGTACTGAAAGGATAATAACTCATAGACTAGATGTCTGATTGACGCGTCGTCTGTTGCGTTGAGACCCGTATGACATGGCAGACCTTTGAGATACTTCTTCATGGGACTTCGTGGAAGTTGTTTTATCGACCTGTGTCTTGGGGGGAAGACTCTCCCAGTGACGAGAAAGCCTAGTGCAGGAACCCAGTAGCTGGCTATGATGAGAAGAGTGATCCTAGCGATACTGTGTGGGTCTTCTCCTAGAGATCTTGTATGGGTAATCTCCTAGGGATCTTCTGTGGGTTAGCTCCTAACGATCATTTTTGGGTTATCTCAAAGCGATCGTATGTTTGTCAGCTCCAATCGATCATGTGTGGGTCATCTCCTAGCGATCCTATGTGGGTCATCTCCTATCAATCCTTTGTGGGTCATCTCCTAGCGATCCTGTGTGGGTCAGCTCCTAGCGATCCTTTATAGGCCATCTCCTAGAAATCCTGTGTGGGTCATCTCCTACCGATCCTGTACAGGTCAGTATAAGAGCCTCTTAATGGAGTAAGACGATTCATTAGTTATATCTAATCATCTATACTACTCTACTTAAGTTATACCTTGTGTGAGTTGTGTCAGAACTTTTGTGTTCCTTCTTGATTGAGATGGATTACATGATAACATAGTTATATGTATGGGCATAAACCTAAGTAGGGTTATCTGTTGTTTTTATCCTTTGTGGATTATCATTTGTTTATTTTAGTGAGACCTTGTGGGTCTCAGGGTCCCTACTTAGTATCTTAATACTCAACCCAGCACGGGAAATGTCTATATCTTGTTGTGTTTGGTGCAGATGACGGACAACACTGACTGAGAATGAGGGTACCAGGACTGGACGGTGCCCGGAGGTGGAACAAACGGCATATCAGTACGCGGAGGAGACAGGAGGACATGGAGTCTTGAAGAGGTGACCTATACCTATCCTTTAGGTTGCAACCTCAGAGGACGACCCAGTAGTTGTCTTTCTCTTTCTTCAGTTGTATTGTATTTCAGTTGTACTTGTATCTTTACAGTTGGGAATGTATTCCAACCGCTTTTACTTTCAACACTCTTTTTGTTATATAGTTCACTTGTGTTCGTATCATGCTATGTGTTGGGTTGAATGTGATTATAGGATATAAAGGCACTGCCTTCCTAGTTTTAGCAAATATGTCTTTCGGTGCTAGTCGCTATCCCCTGGCCTATGGAAGGCGGGTTTGGGGTAGTCACGACATGGGACCCAGGGGACGGGTCGTGACATTTATATTTTCATATATTTATTATAATTATACATAAATATATATATATATATATATATTAATGCATTTTGATATTATCTTTAAAGAAATAGTCTCCCCACTAATGCACCATATCACCCTTCTACTAGTTAGAGGCCTCTAGCATTCAGGGAGATGTGAATAAGGTCTTATGGTCCACCAACTAGGGGCATCATTATGTGTACTATGGGGTTGGATTTCAAAATCAAAACCTGGTCTATCGTTATTCATAGATAATTGTCATCCATGTCCATGTTGGGTCATCAATTTTATAAAATTCAAATTATCTTATGCCAAGTAATCTAGTGTCAAACCACAAAGAGTCAAATCCAGGGCATATAAGACAAAGGAATACTCATCAATTCCCAAAAGCATATCTATGGAATCATGGTAAATAATTGTGTGGATTACAAGTAGAATTTCAATAGAAAATGTCCACGGTGATTCCATAGAAGTATTATCCAAGGGCTTTAAGGCCCATAAAATCCAATGGAATAGGGATCCAAGTAGTAAATATACCCAAAGCATCCACTATAGTAATCATAATTCACAAAGTAAAGTAGTGATTCATGCATGAGGTGTTCAGTGTGATTTATTTCATGATAGTTTGCATATAGATTCACTCAAAATGTGGAATTAAAATAGTTACTAGATCGAATTAATTACATAGATATTTATATTGATAAAAATAGACATTAACCTGCTATAATATTTAGCATATTTCTTGATTGTAGTTATGGATAAAATATTCATATAGATTATATGATATAACATGAAGAAGATGACCAATCTTATGATTATTCTAATATTATTTTATTCCTTTATACATTTTAGGAATATTTTTTAAAATTTACATGGATTTTTTAAAATTATATTTTTTAAATATGATGTACTTGGAGATCAATTTTTAACATTTTTCGGTAATAAATCGTTTTATAGGGTTTTCGTTGTCAATATCAAATTGAATTTTTTTCTCAATAGAATGGAATTTATCATTCAATAAATTAGATAATAAAGTGACTGATAGACTAATAAACTCACCCCAAAATGTTATTAATGCCTTATTAGTAGATTTTTGTGATATAGATTAAATGTTTGTTAGCCAGTATTAAAATCTCTTAGAGTAAATGAAAATAAATTTTAAAAAAATAAAAAATATATATATACTTACTAATTTCTATTATTTTTATTGAATGATCTATTCTTATGATATATTATCCATTATTTATAATTATTCACTCTATCAAATTTAGTATAATTCAGCAGTAATGTTTCTAAACAATATATTATCTATTATTTGTTCTATTTAACAGTTTTATTTTTTTTTCTTTCATTTTTATGTCAAATAAATTGTCAACATACATCAGGGAACTATATTACTCACTACTAAACATCTTTTATATATTAATACAAACAATTAATTTATAAATCCAAATAAAACCCTATCAGTTCCCATATACCAAACCATCATCTACTTTTATATAATTGCATGGAACATGATGAAAACCTTTTTCAAAATAATTCCAAATCTGGTATATTTATTCCTTATCAATAATAATATCATACTCAAATGATAAAAAAATTGAAATGGATCATCATGAATGTTATATAATATGTGGTTTTAATGTTATGTTTTACTTTTTGAAGGATTTCTCAGTCATCCCAATAATTTAGAGGTTTAGTTCTCTAAAAAAATATACATAAACCTCTTAATATATGCTTACGTACATATATAAAGCCCCAATTGAACTAGAATAATTAATGAAAATATAGAATCAGTTTTTTATATTCTCTTTATTTTCACAATGGGGTTTCCCAACCATTATTTTTAAAAATAATAATGGGTTAATGTATTACATCATTGAGCACTATGAACATTACAAGTTTACATTCATCAAGTAGTTCCCATATCCATTAGTTGATATAGCGTTCATTATACATGAGTGAACTAATACTTCTCAATGGTGGATATTTAGTTGGTATATCCTCAATTACATGTGAATTTTTTGCATAGTTAGAAAAAGTTTACCATAATATATTGAAATTATGTGTTTATAATGCTATTATTTGTACTCACTACTCCTCTAGCAATATTTGTATACCTGATGAATGGATTTTTTAGATATTTTAAAAAAATATTATAGTGTTTCATATTGATTATATTTTCATGCAATATAATAGTAATGTGGAACATGGGGATCTTGAAAATAATAGTATTATTCTGATAAAGTGATTCGAAAAGAATAAGTTCTATTTAGTGTATAGTTAATTCTATTTCATAATGGAGAGAGTTGAATTCATATGGAATGGTTCCATAATATAGGATATATATATATATAATGATTCTTCAAATACAAAATAAAATAGGGGAATAGCTGAGGAAAATATATATGATAGATATATTTAGATTCCTTGTATTTAAATTTTATTATAAATGGTTTGTGTGAAACTTATCATGATTTTCCATCAAACTATACAAGATAACATTGAAATAAGTAAAGTTTTCCTATAAGGGTGAATATGAAAAAAAAATTGACAAGATAAAGAAGAATCCAATCACTACACCTAATTTCACAATTCCCCTAGGTACAGAAGGATATCTGATCTCTAATGACACATAGATTACATGATTTGTTTATATATGCAGGAAAAATAAAAAATTGAAATAATATTCCTCATGATAGATAAATATAATTGAAAACAATTACCATATATATGATATAGAAGTTGTGGTGGTAATGTTTTGTAAATATTTTATCAATATTATCTACATATATAGAGGTGTTACACACACATATATTATATGATCTAGATGTATATATTCACATATATAGAGCTCAATATGTTGAAATTTAAATGGTTTTATTACATAAAAGACTATCATTTCTCAATCCAATTCCATAAAGTAATGGTAATAATTTATTAGATAATATAAGTGGTAATTAATATGAATCATTATATATACAAAGGATTTAATGTTATCAAATCTTAATTAACGTGAAATTCATATACATAGTCCTCATAATTGGATGTAAAATATATTATCATTAATAATTGATTACTCAACTCTCTTTCTTTGAGATTATTATGGAAGATCCAAGGGAGGATTTTGAGATACCAAAGGATGAGGATAAAAAAATAATAGAAATATATTAGAGTTCTTGATTGATAAAGGTGGATTTATATAATTTTTTATGACATTATGTGTACCATTTGAGCAAGAGAATAAAAATATACTTTTAGATAATTCTCATACCTCAAAATTCTATCTCCACATAGACAATATATATATATATTAGTGAACTATTACATGGAAAATAGAGAAACTTAGATACCAAATTTTAAAAATGTTGATTGTAATTATACCAAAATTGTGGAAAAACATTAGAAGCCATATGGGATAATTCAACCATAACATATTCCAATAATTTTATCGGAGAATATCAAAATATATTTTTTTCAACATTGTGTTTGATGAGATATAATGGAAAAAATACCATATAGATTAATTTATATCAACTTACCAACATTTATGACTTCATTAATATTAATCAAGACTAACCATTCAATATATTTTTATGAATGTATATTATAAAAGTATTGAGGAAACATGGAACACCCCTAAAATTTGAATATGACCAAGGTATGAGGTCTACAATTATGTTTTTTAGGTGCCTTCAATATTCCTTAATCATTGATTTGAAATTTAGTTTGAAATATCACCCTTAGATAGATGGTGAATATTAATGGAAAATAAAGAATCTATATGAATTTTTTAGATCCCCCCTATGGATATCAATGGACACTGGTATTAATATATTCTTTTTATTGACTTTTTGCACAAAAATAACTTCCAATAATTCATTAAGATACAACCTTATAATTAACCCTATGAAAACAAGGATTAAAATATAACATTATTACATAAAGATGGAGAGAATAAGATAATGGTTGCTGACCTAGAAAAAAAATCATAAATACAGACATATGCATTTAGAAATTCATCAAAGTAGTATTGATCCAATTGATGAGCTATTCCAACAGACATTGAAGAGGAATGAAGATCAAGGTAAGAAATAATTTATTAATTTATTTTGATTAAAAACCGAAATCATTAATGACAAATATCAGTAGAAGTACAAGTACAAATCCGTGAAGGGAAATTGTCCAACCAGAGTTGGATGGAGTCGAAAGGGCCTGAGGCCACAAGCTGATGGTCCGTGTTGTTTCCTTCAATTTTTTTAAAGGATAAGGTGCAAGAGGAGAAGTAATGGTAGAGTGAGAGAAATCTCCAAATGATAATGCCAAAAGACTGGAGTCCACCATCATTGTGGTTAATAGCATTAATTACGGTAAGGCAGTCAGACAAAATAATAATATCGCTCCATCCACATTCCATTTCGAGCAACAAACCTTCATAGATGGTCATGGCCTCAACAACTGCCGGTTCCCAGAAAGCCTGATGTGATTAATATTTTCCAGCAAATATTTTCCCCAGATGATTACGGGCTAAAAGGTCGAGGGCAAAAAGCCCATCCTTTGGGAGAGACGCATCCACGTTAATCCTAAGAATCCCATCCGTTGGGTTATTCTAATGAGAGGGAAAGGTGAGGGTAACACCTGGCATGAAATGATCATTGCAGTCTTTCCAGCCCTTAATCCAAGTAGTGGCCCATTCAATCCAGAATTCATGGGGTTTGTGAGCCTGATGAAACACGACATCATTACGCCAGACCCAAATAATCCAGGACAAAGTGGAAAGAGAAACTGAAAGAGCCGAGGAAAGAGAGGAGCACCAATGAGTCAGAAGATCAAAGAGGTCAGAGGTCAATTCCAGTGAAGCGTTAGAGGCCAGGTCCCATTTACTCCAAACTTTCTTAGCTCCCGGGCAGTGAATGTTGGCGTGAAAATGAGTTTCAATGGTGCTCAGGTAGAAAGGGAAAAAGTTAGAACTGGCCATATATTGGTAAGTGAGAATGCTCGTGTTTGGGAGAGTACCTGTGCAAACCTGCCACCAAAATTGGAAAATTTTATGGGGAGCATTGAGTGTCCAAATCAATTTCCATGGTCCCTAATCCCGACCGACTGGGTGGTTTCCAAGGGCCAGTATCTAGTCGGATCTCACCATGTATTCACCCGATATGTCATTGGTCCAGAAAAGATGGTCGAGGCCTCCGTCAGGGACCCAGGGAATGATAAGGATGATTATTTGGTCCCTTTCGTTAAACCAATCAAGGATATTTTCCAAACACATCCCCTGTCCCTAGTCGGAAAGGAGGCAGCTGAAAGTACAGTCTTCAAGACATGGTTGGATGGGGGATGAAGATCGCATACCTTCCTTATCGATAAGCCCGGGATCAGTCTAGATATTGAATGATGAGCCAGACCCAATCCTCCAGCCCAGTCCTTTATCCAGGAGCTTTTTAGCTTCCCAAATGCTTCTCTAGAGGAAGCTGGGGCGGGGACCAAGAGAGGAAGCATGGAAGTCCATGTGGGGAGCGTACTTATCTCGGAGAACCTGAGCACAAAGAGATGAAGGATGGTTAACAAGGAACCATCCTTACTTGGCCAACAATGCATCAATGAAGAGAAGAAAATTCTAGAATCCCTTCCCACCCTCTGATTTGGGTTTGTAGAGTTTCTCTGAGGCCATCTGGTGGGGTCGATTCCTTCCATCATTATTACCCCACCAGAAATTGGCAGTGCATGTTTGGATCTGGTCGATGATGAATGACAGGATCATAAACAGGGACACAAAATAGGTGGGGATAGACTGGATGAAAGCTTTGATGAGGGTAGTTTTTCCCCCATTATATATTCCTTTAGGGGACCAGCCATGAATGTTTTGCTCAATCCTATCCACTAGAGATGCGAAGACTTATTTTTTGGATCGGCCGATTACCGTGGGAAGCCCAAGATACTTTTGATGTTTCAATTCCATTTAAATACAAGTTGAAGCACATAGCTCATCCCTCTTATAGATATGCACCCCTGCACTAAATAAAATTTCAGGTTTTCCATGATTTATTGACTGGCCAGACGCCCTCTCGTACTGGTGGATTGCCTGGCAGATCACGCAACATTCATTAATTGTTGCTCTGGAAAAAAGGAGGCAGTCGTCGGTGAAGAAAATATGCGACACTGGTGGGATAACACGGCATACCTTTGCCCCATGAATATAATTAGAGGATGCATCCCAGGAAATAAGATTAGAAAACACGTCAGCCGCCATAATGAAGAGAAAAGGGTAGAGAGGATCTCTATGGCAGAGGCCTCGGGATGGGGCGAATCCTTGATTGAGCTCCCCATTGACCTTGATTTGGAAGGAAATGGTTGAGATGCAATCCATGACCAAATTTGTCCATTTAGTGCAGAAACCCATTTTCAACATAACGACATGAAGGAAGTGTCATTCCACTCTATCGTAGGCCTTGGTCATATCCAATTTCTATCCCATGATTCCTCTTTTCACGGTGGAGCAAGATTTAATAGAATGGAAAACTTTATGGGACATAATTACATTATTAGTGATTAGTCTCTTGGCCACGAAAGCGCTCTGATTTTTAAAGATAATATCAGGTAGCCAAGGTCACAGCCAATTGACATGGATCTTTGAAAAGATCATATAGGAGAAATTGCAGAGGCTGATAGGTTTAAAATTAGAAATCAACAAAGGTTTCTTAATTTTGGGGATATGGACAAGGACAGTTTCATTGATAGCAGCAATGTTAGCATTCCCAACCTAGATATTCTTTATAATGTTGCAGATGTTGGGACTGATAATGTGCCAGTATTGTTTAGAAAATAGTGCGTGGAAAATATCCGGTCCCGGGGCCTTAGTGGAATGAAAATGTTTCATAGCTAGGCGAATCTCGTCATCTGTCACATCTTTGGTGAGAAGCTTATTGATCTCATCGGTGATCACATGTCTGATACAATATTCCACCTCAGAGGACAAGAAAGGGGTTCCTGCAGCGAAGATGTTATGAAAATAGTGAATGAAGGCCTCGTGGATACCATTGGTGTTAGAAACATTACTTCTATTGGGTTGTAAGATGAAGATAATAGAGTTTTTTTTATGCCTGTTTGAAGCTTTCTGGTGAAAAAAACCTGGTATTAGCGTCCCCCTCCTTAATGTGGTTATCCTGTGCTCATATAGCCGAGAAGCTTTCCTTGATACGTAGGGCGTATCCAACTCACTTTATCTGGCTCAAATCTCGGAGATAATGAAATTGGGTGTGGTTTTATTGAGGAGGTTGTTCAGTCTCTTTTCGAGGACACTATAGTGCCAGTCGGGGTGGTGGAACTTCTTATTGCTCCAAGACATCAGCTTAGATGCGACCTGTTAGAGATTGGGAAAAACATCCACATGGGTTCTTTTCTATCATGATCGGATCACCTCTTCGCATTCCTGGTCCTTTTCCCAGAAGCTCTCAAACCTGATGGGTCTTCTTAGTTGTTTATTTTGTTCACCTCACGTACAATTAATGAAAATTGGACAATGGTCCGAACAGTAAAGGGCCATGTGGCCGATGTGAAACATGCTGAACAGATTGATCCAATCAGAAGAACCCAAAAATATATCAAGACGCTCAGTGATGCGGTTGCCTTTAGTATTGTCACAGAACCACGTAAAAGGATTACCTATGTACCCCAGATCGACCAGGTCTGCCCTAGAGACCACATCCTTGAATTTGGACATCGAAGCTGGGGGTCGGATTATTCCACCCCTCTTTTCCTTATGGAACATAATTCCATTGAAATATCCTCCGAAGAGGATAGGGCTTGGTAAATCTTGTCTGATCTTACATAGAAGATCTCATGAATTCACCTTATCATTATGGGATGGCCAGCCATAGAATCCCACGAAATTCCAGGTTGGGTGAATGTCAGTTTGAATAGTTGCTTCCACGTGGTGCGAGGAAAAAGTCAAATTTTTGACGTTGACATTGTCCTTAAAAAGGAGAAAGAGGCCCCCAGAATGGCCTTCTCTAGGCACCGGAAAGAAACCATGGAAGCTACACTTCAGAGCAATACCATTGGTGTCCTTGTTTTCCCGTATGGTTTTGGACATAAAAACCATATCAGGGAAACATTGAACGCAATTGCGCTGAAGCATGCGAACCGTTCATGGGTTTCCAAACCCACGATAGTTCCAACAGTAAGCAATCTTTGCTCTAGGAAGGGCTTGGACTTGCCCGCCATAGCCTTTGGTTCCTCCAGACTTGTTTCTCCACTTTGTTTCCATCTTTTGGTGGGATTCCTCCCAGATTGACATGGTTCATTTGTCTTTTCCTGACCCCAGGCTTAGGGTCTTCTGCATACCCATCACTCTCTCCTCGTAGCACCATTTTCCACATTTGATGGGTGATTGGGTCCAGTATTGGGGTTCCTGACATTCTATGGGCATCCATTGTTAGAATTCCAGCTACGGTTGATTGTGTATCAGGATCCGGATCTAGTGGTTCGGCGTGCAATAGTGTTGTCTTTGAGCAATGTGATGGTGATACTTTTGGCATCATCACCAACTTTGTAGATGTTTGATTATTATCCTTCAAGGGGATGGGGTGAACTCTAGCTTCTCTCTGAGTGGGAGGGCCAGCATTTCGAAAATCCATTGCTCCTAACATAAGGGCTTTTATGGGTATGGGGTTTTCCTGACTGGTATGTGCCAACCTGAGATGGTCACGGTCCTTTGGTTTTTCTGACTCAGGGATGAAAGCATATTTACTCATTTTGGCACAGATCTAAGGGACATATTGGAGGATAATGTTATCCACTGCACTTATGTTTTGTGGTGCACATTCTTTCCAGATGGACAAGGCGACTATAAAAAAGTAGATGATTGGGAGTTTCTCGAACTCGAATGAAATCCAAGTGTTTGTATTTTCAATCTTCAGGAACATTCCCCTCATTAGTGGCTCTGACACTTCAATTTCCGCCTTGATCCGAACCTCGGGGCCCCATTGTATTGGGTCTGAGCTATCCTAGTCATGAAAGTGACATAAATTGTCCCCAATTTCCCTCATGATTCATTCCGATATTTTCTAGAAGGGGATTCCTTTAATTCATATCCAAAAGGGGGAGCGGGTTAAATTCACTCTCTAGATATCATCCCCCCTGTGAATTCTTCCATGAGTAGGAGTTGATTATCAAAGGACCATGGTCTGGCATGCTAGATTTTGTCTCTATCTCTCTCGTTAAAGAACTCAAAGACGATGTGATTTATCCCCGCTTCCCGAATAGCCACTCTTGCATCATGTTTCCAGATGTGTTTTAGAGTGTTTTTTATATCCCCCTGATTTACCAATATCTTTTCCATGAACTTTCCCACCACGATCAGAGACATGCGTTTTTCCAGAAGTGTGTCTTCGGTTCTTCATGCCTCAATCGTCGCCTCTTCTTTGTCCGTCTGGGACAACCTCTTCCATTGATTTACAAATTCTGAATCCATAGTGCCAAAAATTGATTTCGCAATCCTCCTTAAAGACGGGTTCCCTTACGGTCCCCAAGGCCCTCCCATGAGTCAACGCCCGGTCCAACAAGAGGGTCCCCAGACCGGATGCCGCTTCGTGGCCTCCAACCATGATCCACACAACTCAAACATGCTCCACGGCAGTCGCGGTCAACCATACCCCTTGAGTGGTCGTGCCCAAGAGCCCATCACCACAGCGCACACCAGCCTTCACGGAGAAACACCCCTAGCAGACCTTCGCGGCTTCACAACACAACAGGGGCTTCGTGGAGGCACATCACTAAATAGACCCGCATCATGCCACTTCGCAGCTGAGCTTCGTAACAATGAGGAAATGACCACCCGCCCCCAGGTCACCACCATTAACACAGCGCAAACCTTGCCTTGACGAAACAACACCCTGCGGCAGGATCTTTGCGGAGGCCACCTCACGAACACACAATGCGGTGAAACCTCACGGAATGTGCTACGCGAGACAAACCATTTCGCGGCGGAACATCGCAATAGCGTGGAAACGGCTAACCGCCCCCAGGTCATCGCCCTCTTCACAGCGCTCCAAGTCTTTGTGGATCAACATCCCATTGTAGGAACCTCACGGCGGACACTTCGCGGTCCCTCAGCGCGGTGAATCATCACAGAAGGAGCTTCGCGAGTCAATCCACTTTGCGGCGGAAACTTTCCAAAACAAGGAGTTGGCTTGCGCCTTGTAAAATTCTCAATACAAGATCACGCAGATCTGAGGGGAAAATGGAGTTTGAGAAAATGAGAATTGGGGCCGCCTTCCTTCTCACAGATCTGACTTCGGCGAGGGATGACGGCGACAGAAGGAACCTCAAAACCCCAGGGGAGGCTTGGTTTAACGCCGGAGGCCGAAGTCGAGCAGGTAAAGATGAAACCTGACCCCCTCTGGAACACAGAGATTGGGATCCAGGAACAGGAGGCAAAAGAGCAAGGATTCCTCACCGCGGAGGGTCGGGGAGTGACATAGAAAGGAAGAAATGCACCACAGACACCAGATCTGAAGAAGGAGCGTACAACGCAGACCTGGAGCGGGGTGCACGGAGGGAGACGGCACTGCCGGAAGTCGGTCAGACAAGGAGACTGATAACCTAGGATGCCCTAGGAGGGAGACGCTCCCACGCGGGGAGATACTTTAGATCATCGCAATAATGTATTAATTTATGTATATATCGTAATGTGATTCATGAGGATTGACAATATGTCATATCTCGATCTCAAAAAAAAACTACCCCAATTTAGTTTATTGACTTTAGTGGAGTTATAAAAAAAATATATTCACTCCATCCAAACCTCTCTCATATATCAGATGTTTTTTATGTATTACTCTTTTGGAATTACACAACAGATCCCTTAAATATACATAATCTAGAGGTGGTGTAATTTCATCATTATTTATCTTGAATAGAGAATATGTTGATTATATTGTATTATAGATACACAGTACTATGGAAAAATATAACTCACCATATCAATGATCTATAGAAATCCCATAATTATGATGTTTTAAATAGAGAACATCAGTATATAATGAAATATATATATTTCACCTACATTATTCAATGTTTGAATTTAAATTTCAATGATTTAATTTACAAGGGGGAATAATTTCAAAATGTATACTTCTCTACATGAAATTTTCCTTATTATTATATATGTATCATATTTTCAAATATGAACTACAATAAATAATACACATTATAAAAAGTAAAAAAATTTCATTTTTTCACCGTTGAAATTAAATATGATCAATTATTACACATAATAGAATAAAAAATAGTATAATGGGACTATATAAAATAATTTTTTTTTGGAATTTTTAAATCCAAATGATTGTGGTCTCTAAGAAATATAAGAACAATGATATTTAAATTAAATTTAAAAAATTATTAAAAAAAATAATTTTTCTAAAATGATTAACGTACACCGGGGTTGAACTTTATTGGTTTATGAATGTATTAAATATGTCGAATTATTAAGAATAATAATTATTATATGACCATTTGTATATTGACTGATTGTATGAAATATTACCCATTGTTGGAATAATATCTAATTATTTGTAATAGTAAAATACCAGATAATTAAAATAAAAATTAATTAAATAAGTACATGTAATTTTTTCAATATCATAAAATTACAGATCAAATTATTTTACAAAATTTATACGTATGGGTAAATTGTTAAATAGGAATTTATTACCATATTTAAAAGTAGAATATTAACTTAATGTAGAAAACTAAAATTATAATATTATTTTTTTGAAATATATTTAGATTAAAAATATATATATATTTAATAATAATGTTTAAATTACCATATAGTGAGTAATTTTTATTTTTTGTAATAAACTGTTATATGTAACTAATAGAAAGAATCATTTCATGTACATGGTATGCTTTCTAACATCTTAATGATTTGAAAATGGATCTATAATTTTTATACCATTTTAAATGACATAATTTATATTAAGTAATTTAAATTATTAATTTATATTTAATAAACCTAATGTTTATATTTATAAATGAGCTTCCATATTCGAAAATATATGTTATTAAATAATTATACTAGATTTTAATCTTTAGATTAAATTAAATATAAAAAATTGAACATTCCATTTTTGGATAATTTGAATGTTATAAAATATTTATTTTATAATCAATTATAATTTTTGACAAAATAATGAATACAGTTCTAGGCCTTGAGAGAAAATAATAAAATAATAAATATTTTATTAAAACACTAATCTCTCTTTCATGGATAAATAAACCCCTCTACAAACCATTTATCTTCAATTCTAGACATATTACATATATGAAGTAATTCAAAAACAGATCTCATAACTCTCTAAAACATGTTTTAGTGGTCTTGGTCAAATGTAAATATATTCCCAAAAACAATATGATCTGAATCTTTGGAAGTATCCTAATGAAGAATGAAATCCTTGCAATTTAATACCATTAAATTTCATTCATTAGTTTCTGAAAAATTATTCATACAATTTTAAGAAACTATTTTTTATTAATTAAATGTATAATATACTTTTATCTTAATATTAATTATATCATCATATAATTCATAAAAAACAATTTCATCATTGTTTATAAAATTTGGCTATACATAGAGTGTTTTAAATGCCAATATAAATGATGTTTCAAACCCAAATTTATTTCATTATGTTAATTGCTTAAAAAAACCTTTCATGAATAAATATTATATTTTTGAAATAATAAATTATTTATAATGATAAAAATGTGTAATATATGAACAAAAAAACAATCACCCTTAGGTAAAGATCAAAAAACAAGCATACTGAGATGTTCTTCATAATTTCAAAATATAGTCTAAATGTAACATAATTTTGTAACTTATAATTTATATTATTGAATAATACCCTATATAATAACTCTTATAATGATTATTAACCAATTTAGAAGCACCTATAATTATTACAAACATACCAAATATTTTTATGAAGGAGTTGGCTAAACGATACAAAATGATTGACATAAAAACCATTATATAATTAATATGAATTTTATGAAATAATAATTATAAAATATTAAATAGATTTTAATAATTTTATGTATTATTAAATTATATTATATTTTTTAACTATTTAAAAGTTTAAATTAATGTTGATGAATGTAAGGAATTGTTGTAGGAGAACTCTCATACCATCATTTTTATTTGTTAGTGTGATCTCCCTACGTACATTTCTCTTTCTCTATTCCTGCCAACATATCAATTATTTTATTTATATCCAATATAAAGTAATTTAATGTCATTTTATTTGGTATATATATTTCCTTGTGGTTTAATTTGAATTATTTCTGGATGTTGATCCTTTAGAAATATATAATAGCAGTGTTTTCAAAAACATCTTCATATTCATAAATTTTCATATATTGTTAACATTGGATTGATTTTTTCCTCATCAACTATATTTTATTTCCTATTTATCCTATCCCATTAATGTCAAATATGATCCATTTTATTCATTTTTTTGGTATTCAACTGATTCTCTATTTCATAATTCTTTTCATCATCATTATGCATCACATTCCACTCGTGTGGTTTCATTTCATCTTTATTTTTAATATATATGTTATAATATTTGTATATTGAGTCTATATGCATGAAACATTATGATTTTATAGTAGAGGAATTAAATTATACTATCTTTAATCTATTAGATAATATTTTCATTTGAGGAGATACCATATATATTATACGTGAAACAATAATAAGAGACTATGTTATGATGTCCCAATAGTGAACCACGATTTATATCAATGACAACATGTAATAATTATTCTCCACATTAATATGATTTTATATTCTTCAGATATCATTACAATTATTTCTTATTACTCTATTATTATAAATGATCTTATTCTATAATTATTCCATTTCATGGATTTTGTCCCATATATTATACAACATCATCATGATTTACTCTGAATATTCCCTTACAAGGATTTATTTCTCACTATTTTTTCTTCAATGTATCTCCCTTGTGTATCCATTTTAGTGATAAACATATAATTACATATAGAAGAATAATTTGAATATAAAAATAAATAATGATATTTGATAATAGAAATTTTATTTATTGTACATTTATTCTCATGGGGACACATGACCTATTTCATTATGATATAATTCATAGATTGTTTTGTTATAAATATTCTAATATTATGAGTAGGATATTCCAGACCCTATATGATATAAAATATAGAAAAATGTTTTTCTATAGCTATAGAACATGATGTTAAATTACATAGAACTACACAAACTATTGACTTTTAGAAGCATGATGTCTTGGAAAAGATGGTTGATGACCATGAAAATGTTAGTAGTGTACTCAAGGGTCTCCACAAGGTAGTTATGGAAGTCTTATTGTGGGGGGTTCTGGAATTGGTTCAAGTGGTACACCAAGAGAATCTAGTGTTGGAACATTATGATCTCATTCCAAATCTTGGTGGGGTTTTGAATATAAATATAGGCTAGGGAGGTCTATGACAAATACATTCCTAAAATGGTTTGAGGTATAATATTTGACATTTCTACACTGGAACACATATTAATCTGTACTATAATGAGTAATTACTTTTATCTCTATTTAGGATGAAAAAAATACTATAATGTCCATTAACCCAATATATTTATCTAGGTACCCATATTATAATTGATCAAATACACACTCAAATATATCAAAGATGAATTATTAGGATTAGTGGGGTGATTTTTTCATGGGGCCTCATAATTGATGGGATAAAGACCTATGATGTGATATTTTTTAGGTATAATTTAGTATTCATTTTTTCTCACTTGTTCGTCACCGTAAATGATTTTATTTATATTATGATTGTGGAAAAAATTAACTTCTATAAATATTTGGTTTTAAATTTCCTTCTCACATATACAACCCCATAAACGATTTGATATGATTCCCTCCACTTCCTTTCTCTAGGTGGCTTATTATAATGTGATGAGAAAAAGTTTAAAACACATTTCATTTCCATGTGTTATTTTATAATTATATGGTTAATATCATTCTAATATTATTTCACAAATATGTATGGTTATAATTCATTTTTGAGTAATTATAGAATTATATATACACCAAAGCGATTTCTGAAATATTGATATCTCCAAAGAAAATATGAACTAGAATTGGGAGTGATCATATTTATTAGGGGACTCTATCAACATTGATTTTCATAGGATTTAAATATAACTATATAAATGAAATAATTCATAGAAAATTAAACTTCTCTAGGACTATTTCTACTAGCGTAGTCTTGGTAGTGTTGCTTGACGAAGAAAATGATTTTCTAGGATTATTTTTATAACACAATATTATTTGTTATACATATGATATGTTCTCATGTTTCATTTCCATTTTTATGATTCTAAATTCTTTTCAATTATATCATTTTATATGATAAATCCATATGCCATGACTCATGATTATTGATCTTGAGTGATTGTTGATGACATCCAAATGTTATGATCATGTTATCAAATATTTGTTTTTATCATTTTTTACGTAGGATCATTAATTTATATCCCCTATGTTTACCCATACTAATAATATAATCTTGCCTTTATTATGTTTCAATTTCCCCAGGTTATAATGATGTTTTTATGTACGGTATATCAATGAATTATGTAATATGAAAGTAATATTTTGGTGGATATTGAGGATCATTCATCAAAAATGTATATTATATATCTAGTCTCCAAAGACACAACCCCTTTATTGTTCTAGGAATGTATTGTTATATGGTAAATTAAATATTCATCTAAAATGATGTAATATTTATGAATGTGATTCTCAGAAATGATCAATGGTTATAAGATACTGGTTTAGTTATCTTTTGATATAAGAATTATAATTATTTTGTGAATACCCTAGTGACAAGACCTTTTATATGATAATATAATGATGTTTTGGTAAGAATGTGGATTTTGTTTTTCATAGAAAATATATTATTATATATATAAATATATGTGAGTGGATATATACTATTGAAAATATTCACCTATGGGTAATTAAATAGACGAGGTACGTTTGATATTGACATTATCTTAACTCGGTTTATAGGAAAGTCGCCTAACTGCACAACTATTTTGAAACACCCATGGGATTTTCAATTTTTAGGTCACATTCTCTTTAAATGAAAATATTATTATTGGAAAGATAAAACCGTAAAAATCCAATGATAATTCAAAGTGATATGATATAAACATTAACTATTAAGGGTTGTAAGAATGTTCTATTATTTTGACATCATCAGAATGGTTTTCATAATATTATGATTTTTTACTCAGAATATAGAATTTTGATACTATAAAATGATATTTGGATTTAGAAAATGTATAAAACCAATATGAATCTTATTAAAAAATATGGTGAAGGAAAATGGCGTGCTTGTCAAATTGAGCTTAAACTCATGAAAAAATATTGATTGAAAATCATATCGTTATTCATAGCCAGCTATTTGGAATCAGGTGCCGTCAGAAACCGCGCTCTTGTAAAATTCCAAAGAAAATTAAGAAAAAAAATTTCCCTTGAATTTTACGGGTCTTTACATTACTCCCACCTCAGGGCTTTACGTCCCCGTAAATATACATCAAAAACTAGGGAAACAAATGAGGGTACTGAGCACGCATCTGAGCCTCCCGCTCCCATGTGCTCTCCTGGAGATTCCCGTGATTCCATCTGATGCGCACAAGAGGAATCGATCGCCCACGTAGGACCCGCTCCTGTCGATCTTCTATCTCCACCGGGACCTCCGTAAAAGTCTCCCCATCGTCAACGTCAAGCTCCTCATGGTCAATGATGTGCGTCGGGTCATGCACGTATCTCCTCAGCTGAGACACGTGGAAGACGTCGTGCACCCGGTGCAACTGAGGTGGTAGAGCCAGGCGATAAGCCACCTCACCAATCCTGCTGAGGACCTGGAAGGGTCCGATGAAGCGCGGAGATAACTGGCCGCCTCGGCCAAATCTCCGAATACCACGTCGAGGTGAGACCCTCAAAAAGACGTGGTCACCATCCTCAAACTCTAGTGGTCTCCGCCTCCTGTTAGCGTATGACTTTTGCCGGCTCTGAGCTGTCCTCATCCGCTCCTGGATGACCTGGACCTTCTCTGTCGTGGCCTGGACCATCTCCGGTCCCACCAGTGCTGACTCCCCAGGGTCTGTCCAGCACAAAGGAGATCTACAAGGTCGGCCGTACAACGCCTCATACGGTGCCATCCCGATGGTGGAGTGGTAGATGTTGTTGTACGCAAACTCCACCAAGGGTAGGTGGTCCTTCCAGCTAGGACCAAAGTCAAGGACACATGCACGAAGCATGTCCTCGAGAGTCTGAATGGTCCTCTCCGTCTGACCATCTGTCTGAGGGTGAAAGGCTGTGCTCAGACGTAGCTGCGTCCCGAACGCCTCATGTAACCCCTTCCAAAGCCGGGAAGTAAAGCGAGTATCTCGATCGGAGACGATAGATGATGGCACACCGTGGAGCCGCACAATCTCTTGAACGTAGAGACGTCCCAAGCTCTCCACTCAGCCCTGCTCTCTAATGGGTAAGAAGTGTGCCGACTTGGTGAGTCTGTCAACAATCACCCAGATGGAGTCGTGACCTCTGGAAGTGCGTGGAAGTCCAGTCACGAAGTCCATAGTTATGCCGTCCCACTTCCACTCCGGAACCTCCAAGGGCTGTACCAAGCCTGCTGGTACCTGATGCTCTGCCTTCACCTGCTGGCAGGTGAGGCATCGAGAAACGAACTCTGCTACTGTCTTCTTCATGCCCGGCCACCAGTGCTGTCGTCTGAGGTCCTGGTACATCTTCTCCACTCCAAGATATACCGCCAAAGGAGAAGTGTGAAACTCTCTCAGCACCTCCTCTCGCAAAGAGACTGGTACCATGGTACGTCCTCTGAAAAGGATGTCGTGCTCTGCTCCATGGGAGAAACCATCAGGTGCTTGTCCCGAGGATATCTGTGCACGCCGTGTCTCACAGTCAGCATCCTCATGATGTGCCTCTCTGACCCGCTGCAGTAGTGGAGGGGTGACTGTGAGAGACTGGAGGAAGGCTGCTCCATATCTATCCACGAAGGATATCTGTAAAGAGGCTAGCTGCTCCGTCGCCTCCTCAAGTAGCTGAATGCCCGTCCTCCTGCTGAGGGCATCGGCTACTACGTTCCCCTTCCCAGGAGTATAGACTATCTCAAAGTCATATTCCTGGAGGAACTCGATCCATCGTCGCTGTCTCAGGTTCAGGTATTTCTGCGAGAAGATATACCTAAGACTCTGATGATCGGAAAAGACTGTAAAGCGCTCGCCCATCAGATAGTGTCGCCATGTCTTCAGAGCAAAGACCACTGCTGCTAACTCCAGGTCATGGGTAGCGTAGTTCTGCTCATGCGGCCTCAACTGACGTGATCCATAGGCGATCACTGCCCGCTCCTGCATCAGAACATATCTGAGTCCGGTCCCTGATGCATCGTAGTAGACTACGTACCCTACTCCCTCCTCGGGCAACCTCAAGATAGGTGCGCTGGTCAATCTCTGTCTCAGCTCCTGGAAGATCTGCTGACATCTTTCTGACCACACGAAGGGTTTCCCCTTCTTCGTCAAAGCTGTGAGTGGTGCCGCAACTCTAGAGAAGTCTGGCACGAATCTCTGAGAGTATCCAGCTAGTCCCAAGAAACTCCGAACCTCAGTCACGCTCTTGGGTGGCTCCCATGATAACACAACCTCGATCTTCACAGGATCCACTTCAACTCCCGCCTCAGAGATATTGTGTCCCAAGAAGTGGACCTCACGTATCCAGAACTGGCACTTCGAGAGCTTACCATAAAGCTGGTGCTCTCGGAGTGTGTCTAGTACAACTCGCAAGTGATAGGCGTGCTCCTCCTTAGTCGTAGAGTAAATCAGAATGTCGTCGATAAAGACCACGACAAACCGATCGAGGTATGGCTGAAAGATCCTGTTCATGAGAGCCATGAACACTGCTGGAGCATTGGTTACACCGAAAGGCATAAACAAGAACTCATAATGACCATACCGACATCTGAAGGCCGTCTTCTGCACGTCCTCGTCTCTGACTCTGAGCTGATGATAGCCTGGCCTGAGGTCTATCTTCGAGAACCACCGTGCTCCCTTGAGCTGATCAAAGAGGTCATCAATCCTCGGTAGCGGATACTTGTTCCTCACTGTCACCGGGTTCAGGCGATGATAGTCAACACAAAGCCGCAGGCTCCCGTCCGCCTTCTTGGCGAACAATATCGGGGAAGCCCAGGGTGAAACACTGGGTCGGATGAACCCATTTCCCTGCAAGTCCTCCAACTGTACCCATAGCTCTCGAAGCTCGGCGGGGGCCATCCGATATGCTGGAGTGGATATTGGGGCTGTCCCGGGGTACAATTCAATATAAAAGTCTACCTCTCTGCGAGGAGGTAGCCCTGGAACGTCCTCGGGAAAAACGTCCGCAAACTGATCCACCACTGCAGGAAAACCAGGACTCCGCACGTCAACTGCTCCAAGGATGAGGCTAGCCAACTGATGAGTGATGAGCTTTCCTCTCCTCCGCGGAAGTCCATCCTGTGCTGCAAAGGCTCCCTTCTCGCCGGTGAAGGTGAACCTTCTCCCGTCGGTGCGTACACATCACACCTTGCACCTAAAATAGTCAATCTGTGCATGGACCGTAGATAGACAATCCATGCCCAAGATGACGTCGTAAGGCCTCGACGCTGCTACAAGAAGATCCCAGCCGAAGCTCTCGCCTCCTAGAGTGAGCTCACACTGCCGGCACCAGTGCGTAATCGTCGAGTCTGCTCCCATAGGAGTCTCTAGCCGTAAGGATCGAGCCAACGGCTCTGTCGGAGTCTCCGAGCTCCGAATAAGGGCAGCGGCTATGAAAGAGTGACTCGCTCCTGTGTCTATAAGTACTGCAGCAAGGGTGGAATAGACACAGATATTACCTCGAATCATCTCGGGTGCGCCGTGGTCGTAGGACTCTGCTGCCTGGAGCTGTGCCTGTCTCTGCCCGCCAGCTCCCTGTGGTCGGGGTGGACCTCCTGGTGGTGGTGGTGGCAGAGCCTCAAAGCGTCGCCCACCACCGGCTTCTCGTCCTACTCCTCTGCCTCGTCTGCCTCCTCCCTGCGGACCACCACGGTCGACCCTCTGCCTCTGCCTCGGTGGTCCCTCAACTGTCTGCTGCTCCTCGGCACGGTGGGTCAGGCAGTCACGATCCATGTGGCCCTGTCCGCCGCACGAGTAGCACTGTCTGCCTCTCGAAAGACTGGCTCCTCGCTGTGTTCCCCGCACTGCTGAGCCAGTGTCCTGAGGTCGTCTGCCTGAGGGTCTGGTCTGTCTGGACCCCTGAGTCATCCGTCCACTGCCTGCTGCAGATGACTCTGCCACGTGCCGCCCTGCGGTGGGTCGCTGCGCTGGTGTAGACTCAGCAAGGAAGCTCTCAATCAGAAGGGCCCGCTCCAGTACTCCTGTCTGAGTCGGTATGCTGAGTGAGATCAGCGATGCCCTGATCTCGTGTCTCAAACCCTGCTCGAAGGTCCGGGCCCGGAAGAATGGGTCCCGTACCATGTCAGTCGAGTAGCGCGAGAGATCAGTAAATCTCGCCGAGTACTGAGCGACTGTCATGCTGCCCTGCCGCAGCTGAAGAAGCTCCTGGATACGCACCGCACGAAGGGTGGCTGGGACGAACTCCGAGCGGAAGAGGCTCTCAAAGTCCGTCCAAAGTAGAGATGCCTCATCGTGCACCTGGAGCATCAAGCTCCACCATCGTCCTGCTTCTGCGTGTAGTAGGCTCGCAGCGAGGATCACCATGAGGTCTGTTGGTGTCCTCACTAGCCTAAACACACGTACCACTGCCTCCAGCCAGTTCTCGGCTGCCTGGGGATCCGTCTCCCCGTGAAACCTGGGTGGTCGCTGGCGCTGAAACTCATGCAGTGCGCTGAGGCGACGTGCATCGTCAGCGGCTGGTGCTGGAAGCATCGGAGGCTCAGCGGGTAGAGCTACCGCCGGTGCCACTGCTAACAAAGGGCCTTGCACCGAAGCCTCATCGCTCGGTGGGCTGTCGTCACACTCGACTCTCGGAACCCTAGCTGGCTGCCGTCGTGGGGCCATCCTGAAAAGGAAATAGGTGCGCCACGGTCAGAACAGTATACCTGGTGAGCTGATATAAGTAATCACAAAGAAAACTTTGAAACACACACGCAATCAATGTTTTCGTGCATTAAGTCGGAAATCAGAAGTTAGGGTCCTGGTGTATGGATACGTCGGCCGCCGCACCAATACTGGACTCCCTGGACTGATAACCACACTCAATATGCTAAAAATTATTGCTTCACATAGAAAAGATCAGAGTTCGCGGTAGAACCGAACTCTTCTGATACCAATTTGTCACGACCCGCCCTCGGGGTCCGTGCCGTGACTACCCCAAACCCGCCTTCCATAGGCCAAGGGCTGGCGACTAGCACCAAGGCGTAAATCCCGGTAAAAAGGGAAGGCATTGCCTTTGTAAAGTAAACAAACACCACAGAGTAAGCAAGCGGAAAGTAAACACTAAGTAAAAACAGAGTACAACTGAAAGTGCGGAAAAGTAAATGGGCCAGTATACAAACCCAAACTGAAAGTAAAGTACAACTCGAAAGGGAAAACAACAAATGTAAGTAAAAGCCGCTACACCGAGCTGTCCACTGGAGATCCCACCTGAAGGATGGGTACAGATAGCTCCACTGCTCCACGGGTCCCATCGTCCGCTCCGAACACGTTCCGCCTAGTGGTCCACCTCCAGGTACCGTCCTGCTCTGCAAGCCTCAGCCAAGATCAACGTTGTCCGTCGTCTGCAACCAACACAACGTAGTGCGGGCATAGCCCATGAAGGGGTGAGTATAAGCTACTCAGTAGGGACCCCGAGACCCCTGAAGGTCTCTCAAAATCCACAAAGGATAAATCACGAAGAAAGGTACAATCACGAAGTAACAACCGATACTGCTTAGGTATATGCCCATACATATACCTAAGTCATCAATTCCAACACGCTCCATCCTCCGAGCCCAAGCACAACTCAGTCCACACAGGAAAGTAAACGTATTCCACACAGGAAAGCAAAACGAAATCCACACAGGATAGCACAACACAATCCACACAGGAAAGCAACTGGATTCAGCTCACACAGGTATACTTCTTCGAAAGACGATAAAGATGATCTCTCATCCATCTAAGTCGTCGGACCCACGAAGGATCGATAGGTAACTAACCCCCGTAAAAGACCCACACAGGATCAGGCCCACATAGGACCTGTAGGCGCTGGTTCACACAGGACCGCTGAGCGCAAAGACCCACACAGGATCGGGCCCACACATGACCTGTAGCACTGATCCACGTAGGATCGCTGAGTGCTGTAGTCGTCGTCGTCGAATCCACACAGGATCTCTGTACTGTCGTCGTCGCAGTCACAGTAGCAGTAGCAGTAGCAGTAGTAGTCACAGTAACAGTCGCAGCCAGCACTAGGGTTCCCGCACACAGCAAGCTCGTACAGGAGGGTCCGCTCCACGAGTCGAGAGGCTGATACATCAACTGTCACAAAGTCCAGAGTTGATGTATCCAAAAGTTCCGTATCGTCAACAGGAACTCAACGCAACAGACGGCGCGTCGATCGGACGCCCGGTCCGAGAGTTATTGGCTTTTTCGTCCCAGGGGCCCGGTTGGTTTCTAAGGAAAAACCAACCCGACCGTACTCCACCTGCGTCCAAACCTCGGGCATAGTATGCCAAAAGATCTGTCTCACTAAGAGGAACACAACAAAGCTGACGGCACGTCAATCGGACGTCCGTAGCTCAAGATATGAGCGTTTCCGCTCCGAAGGCCCGGTTGGTTTCGTGAACGAACCAACCCGGCCGATCTCAAAGTATTCCGAAACTTTGAGTGCGATATACCGAATCGACCGTCTCGATCCAAGGATCGCGTAGACGCTGACGGTTCGTCAATCGGAGGTCCGTGGCTCAAGTTATGGCCAAACGACCGAAGACGACACGAAAACGGGGGGTCCGGGTCCGGGCCGACCCGGCCCGACCCCCCCTGGGTCGGCCCGAACCGGGTCGACCCGACCCGGGTCCGACCCGGCCCGGCCGGCGGCGGTCTGGCGCGGCGGCCTGGCGCCGCACGGGTGCAGCGCGCGGGGGGGGGGGGGGGGGCAAGGCCCCCCGCTTCATCATTTTGACGGCGCGACTTTTTGCCGCGCCATTTTGGAGAACCGGCCCCCCTTCGTGGGGGCCTGCTTGAGGAAAACCGGGGGGCCACCTGCCCCCCTTAATGAAACCGCCCCCCCTCATAAATGGGGGGGGGGCTTTAGTGTTGGCTGGGGGAATTAAATTCCCCCGGTCTTTGACCTTCCGGCCGGCCATCTGGCCGGCCGGTTTTTCTTCAACGGGACCGGCAAACCGGTCCCCTTTCTGGCTTCCGATGCCGGCGGCCCGGTGAGCAGCCGGTCTTCTCGTCTCACCACGGCCCGGAACCGGCCGCGGTGTTCGTCGTCCGGCGCGGTGCGACGGCACCGCGCCCCTCCGCCGCGGCCCCGCTCCGGCCGCGGCGCCTTCGGTTTTCTTCGACGCGGCGCAACGGCGTCGCGTTCATGATGATCCATCCACGGCGCGGCGCGACGGCGCTGCACAAATAAGCCGGGCGATTCCCGCGTGGTGCGACGACACCACGCCTTCTCGTTCATCCACAAGATTATATAAATAACCAAGAACAAAGGAGGGGGAATTCGGCCGTGTTTGTGCGGTCCGACCCCCCTCTCGTTAGATGATAACTCTTAAATATTTAATCACAAGATTATCATTCTAGAACCAAGAACGAGAGTAAGGAAATAAACCACAACAAACCCCTACCTTAGTTTCAAGTTCGAAGATCGTCAACGACCTGCGGAAGACAACGTCGCGGAGGTCGGGCGTCGCGGTAATCGTTCGTCAAATCCGATGACGAAGAGGTACGTCCGAAGAGGTACGTCGTTGGCGAATCTTCGTATGCCGACGAAGGAAGTCCGAGGAGGAAGCGGCGTTCCCTTTTCGTTGACACGGAAGGCGTCGTCGATCTTCGGATACAATCGGATACGAAGAAGAGAGGAGCGGCGTTCTTCGTCGGAGCTTGAGCGTTCTTCGTCAAAGTTTGAAGAAGAAGGAGAAGAACCCAAAATGCTCTCAAGAAGGCTAGAGAAATCTAACCAAATAAAACAAGTTGGAGACTAATTTTATTCACAAACTTAATCAAATTTAATTTCAAAGGTTTGAAATTCAAAATAAAAAATAACTCCAAATTAATTAACAAGTTGTCATGTCAATTAAAGAGGGGTTAAAGGAGTTTTGAGAGGAGATGAAAAGTTGGGTTTCGTGTGGGCCCCACCACACTTAATCCTCCCAAGGGAGGTTAAGTGGATGTGGGTCCCACCTTTAACTCCCTTTGGGAGAAGTTAACTAACAAAAAAAATAAAAAATAAAAAGTGTTCCACATTTTTATTTTAACTTTTTATAAATCTCCCAAAAACTAACTTTCGTCCCGCAATAAACGCAACTACGGAAAAGGTCTCCTTAAGCGAATATCGGTGCTGCGTGTTCATCGGTGTCCTCAGATTTCAATTCCGAGCACGGGATCAAAAGTTAGAAATTCCTGCTCGTTCGTTCACTGAACGTACCCGAGCCAAACTTCGGAAATTGATTCCGGGCACTCCGGGCCTCGGAATCAGGTGCCGTCAGAAACCGCGCTCTTGTAAAATTCCAAAGAAAATTAAGAAAAAAAAATTTCCCTTGAATTTTATGGGTCTTTACATATGTAATGTCCAAGGTTACAAACACATTACCTAAGGATATACTATGGAGTTTTTATTAACTTGAAACATTTTAAATAAAATAACAAATGTGATTATATTATAATTAACTATTATGTATAATGGTTATATAAAAGATTTAAAATTATTTTTTATTGTTATATCTTATAAAATTTAGAATATTGTCAAAAATAATTATCATAGATAATATAAAAAATATATACTGATCATTATATTATTATAAACATAGGGTCTTGAGAAATCCAATTGACGTAGAAAATGTAAGTGATATCCCCGACCTCTATTATTATAACATGTAAAGCCCATTTATCAGTGATTCCAAGGTTGATATCGTAACTTTGATTTTTCTTTGACCAAGACAATGTTGAGATCGAACAACTAATACCTCAGTAATATAGTTTATGGTTGATGTTAAAGCTTATCGATGTCACCTCCCAAACCATGTATGCCAAACCACCCCATAAATATATGAGTGTTACACACTATAGAGTTTGGATGTTTTCTGTTATAATAAAGGGATACGTTTCAAGAACATATTAATATGAATATATTTATACTGTATTTTCAACAAAATAAAGTGTATATTTACTTCTTTTTTGTAACGTTATATTTTGTTTTTTGTTTTTATTCGAGGAATCACAAATATTATTTTTTTGGTTAATATTTAATAAATATTTAGAGACTAATTTCTATTTATTATATATTTTTTAGATAAATTATATTTTTATAAAATATTATTATTAAATAAAATTTTTTATTCTTTATTATAATATAATTTTTTGATGTCAATGAAAATTTTCATAAGGGTTTGAAAACTGTTATTATAATAAAACCCTCCATTTCTATATAAATGTTGATTTGTGTTCTAAAGTAAAATATTCACATATTTAGAAATTTTTATTATAAAAAAATTATTTTCGGAATTATAATATATAAATCATCAAATGGTAAATTTTTTATAATTTTCTAGTATAGTCAATTTTCATGGTAAAAAATAAATACAATATAAATATACGACTTGTATTATGAAATCATAATGACCCAAAAGTGATATAATAAATGATATAAAATTTATCGATGACAAAATAACTATTTCACATTTAATATATTGTGAATTTTATTTTATTTGATTAATTTGGAAAATTCTATATAAATCCTCCCAATCATATATTGTATTTTATGGTTTTAAAATCATTTCATCAAGAAAATGAACCCTTCCACATCACTAGGGAAACTATTTAAATGATTATATCCCTTGGACATATATAATTATTAAAATAACACCAATTTGGAAATTACAATTGTAAAAAGAATTGTATGGTATGTGGGTTTGTTTACGTTAATATATAGAATCCAAACAATATGTTTGTGACATAATAAAGAACTCCCTTATCTTTTAATATATTAAGCCACCCATTATCCCCGTCCTATTCACTCAAAAACCATGGAACAGTTCATTAATATTCCCTCTCATGTCTATATTCCTCCTAATGTACCACAAGTCTCTCAATAGGCTCATCCAAATCTTTAGGAATCACCATCTCAAGGTTACATACCTCCCTATTTTCTTTTTTAATTCCAGAACGTCATTTACTTTTTCCATTTAAATATCATTTGATAAATTTTAATAAAATTCTAAAGTCCCATATTCATTAGATTTGATTTTATAATAATGATAAAAAATTTACCCCCTCTCATTATATCATTTAATTAAGCTGTTACCATGCATAAATTCAGCAAGGCAGCCTTTTCTTCTCTAATTTATTAAAGCGCCTTCTTTTTTATACCTTTTTTACATACAATTCCAATTGTTGTGATATGTTTTTAAACATCCCACATACTAAACATTTTATTTTCAAATTATTGTTACCCTTTTATATCTCATTAAAATATTTTATGAATATTTATGTACTGTTCTTTGGCTATAGAAATTTCACTATGATTTTTCCATTCCAATCATATGTATTGTGAATACCAAATATATTTCCAATCAATGGTGTTATCCTAAACATACCAATACTTACATTAATGTGTACATCCATTTATTTTTTCCATGATCCTTAATATTGTTGTTTAATATGATCAAATAATATCCCATATTGAATAATCTATGTGGAACACAAGCACATTTACATGATGAAAAAGCAACTAGTGTGCTCAATAATATATAGTGGTACAATGCATTGGGTAATTTTTTGTCTCATAAGATTTCATGAAAGGGGTTATGGTGTTTGACTAATCAATCAATATAATTTTTAATCCATTTTATGTTTTCATGGGGATTAACCTTGAACTATATTTTTGTTGACATGATTAATGTTTTTTCTACATTTTTGATGTTTCATTTGTGTTTTATTTTCATTTCATGCATCCTTATTCATGTTTTTGATTCACAACTTTTATACCCCCATTGAAATTCCTCTTGTATAACATGTATTAATTTCCTCATTTTATTTAATTTTTAATCCCATTATTGGATTGATAAATAATTCATTTTTTATGTACATCCCTGGGTTATCCCATGCAGTTCTAGAGAACTGATGATTTCTATGAAAATGTTTAGGATGATTTAAAACAAAATTTGTATCTCACGTTCTGATTGTCAGTGAGGTTTCTAATTCCCAAATACATTTTACTTCATGGTATTATTGGTTGTAGTATGTGTATTGTAATTTAATAAATCCTGAATTTCTTTCTATTTAGAATTATGTTTTCATTGTTTGTATCTGGATAATATTTAGTTAATTTTTGGATTTTGACTATAATACTCTAGATAAATCATTGTGGATAAGAATAAACCTAACAATAAAAAACTAAACTATGTTAACTAATGGAATAATTAGTTTCCATGTAAAATAAATCCCCTTCATGATACTAAAATTGATGTGGATCTAGAACATATATACCAACGGGTTATAGTTGGAAAATATGTATTAAGAAAGACTCGACCAGGAACTAGCGCACAACTATTTTCCTTTCTACACAATAGGTTTGACACTCCATGAGATATGCATTTCTAAATTAACAAAATCACTATAAACCATTATTAATGGAACAAAAAAGTACAATAAAAATTTATGATAGTATGTATTTAATAAAAAACATAGATTGGTGCATAAAAATTTGTAACGCCCCAAGCTTCCACGGTACGCTTCTCTTTGAATAATATAGTAGCATGTGTTGTACGCAACTTCAAGTTCTAACACACTGTAACCAATCAAAGTAGCCGTTATGAATAGTAATACCCACTTTTTTAAATTTTATAAATTTTATCTTCTTAAAATGGACATCATTTTTGGATTCATAATATCGAAATTATCCTAGGTTGAGTTTTTTTATTTTTCTTGAAACGTTCATTTTTTGATGAATAGTTAAAAACACTAAGTTATATTTTAATACTGAATTTTTATTCAAATAATTATTAATTATTTTTAAATTTATTTTAGGTATAAATTGACACATAATACACATATAAGTTAAATGTAATTCATTTGAGTCAATTTATAATAATTTTAGATATATGAAAATTTTATTGAACTTTTCACCATCTTTTACCCACCTCCTAGGAGAATTTGAAAATTCACATAAAACATAATTTTATTCCTTCTGTGAGTGAAATTTTGAAAGTCCGAGAGACACAGTAAATATCAAAGAGTAAAATTTGGTTCAGTAAGATAAAAATAATTTTTTTGAATAGTAACTTTTTACTTTTATTTACCACGATTAAAATTAAATATGGTAACTAAGGGTAAAAATGATATTATTATTACCCTAACACATGTCCTAATTATATTGGATAAGTATAATTCAACAAAAAACAACCTGAGGAATAAAATAGGAACCTCTTTGGTCCAATTGGATTAGATTAGGAAAATTATTATTATTTAATTCAATGAAGAGTTAAAAGAATTATAATCAACGTTTAATAACTAAAACATTTTTAATATAGAGTTATACGTAAGAAAAAATCGATTATAAATATTCAATAGAAATATAAAATTATTTCCTACATAATTGTATTTTATTTGTATTTTTTGACATTAAATAATTTAATTTATTTATGACCCAATGACGATGCAGTAATTACCTAATTAATGAAATATTAAAATAATTGATATTATAGACCTCCAAATAAATGTAATTTGAGACTTTTTATGAATTAAACTAATTTTCTAGGTTAATATGACATATTAGGGTTGGTTAGATGAATTTTTTTGAAGTAATAATGCTGTTATGAATTTAGAAATAATAAAATACCAAATAGTGTCAAAATAGACATAAAATAGTTTTTATAAAAAATATTATATTATTAATTGATATTCTATTCCTAAAAATCTAAGGTTTGACCAAAATACTTATATAATGATAGGTGTATCATTAATGATCCACTTGGGGTTCTCATGGAAGTATATAGTAATTTTATTAACCATATAATATAAAAATACAAAGAGACATGATAAATTTCAAACTATTTAACTAAGAGTTAAATCTAAAAGGCAAGGTTAATATAGTCACCCAAACCTATCTGAAACCGAAAATTATTTTATTATAAAATAATATTTCTATCTTTTTTTAATGTTCCCCTCACCCCTCTTATAAAAGGGCTATCCCCCTTCTCTTTAATTCACACCATGAAAGCCATTTGGATCGACCATACTTTACCCAAATATCATCTAAACTGTCCTAACATCATCATAGAGGCCTTCCTTTAGTCAGAAAGTAATCCTATAGAGCCCTTTTCATAAATTCAAAAGGAAGAACCCGAAGAAGAGGTAAATATTTCATTACCTCTTTCAAGTTTCTTTCTTCATCCACTTACTATTTCATTGTTTTTTCTATTATAAAATAATAAATTGAGTATCATCAACATATTTTGATTTTATTATGAATATGGTACACCCATATTCATTATTCTATCCATCCTTTTAATGACATGTCACCATATGTGCGTATGTACGGATTACCATCTCCACGTCGTGGTGTAATTATCATTCATTATTATTTGTGTTCTGAAAGTAGAACTACTGCTGTTTTCCACCTGATATCTCCTCAATTTTGTATCGAAGTTTATGTTTCAAAGCCTCCAGTGGACTAGATTTGGATTGTGGTTGGAGAGGAATTCAGATGGAAGCAACATGTGATTTTTGAATCTTGGCCTGCATTTTGCATGAATTGTCAACATATAGGCCACTTTCATTCATCTTGTCATTGGGGATGTATGACATGGAAAGGGAGTGATTCTATACCAAGACAACCACTTTAGAAAGAGCATAATAAAGATCCCAATGCTTAGTTGGCAGTCGATTCAGGCAGGGTGGAGGAGGTGTGTGGGGCTGGTTTGTTAGAGTTGCGTCCTCATATGGAGGCTCTATTGGTTTCGGAGATGGGGTTATATTCAAACTCTAGGAAGGGTGATAATACTAAGGTATCAGATATGAGGGTCACTAATGTATTTTCCCATATGAGGGGTGATTTAGGTGGAAACCCTCTGCCAAGAAGATCAGGTGAGGCTGTACTGGTTAGTGAGGTTCAGGAGTTGAATACCGAATTTGAGGTGAGGGTCCCTCCCTTGGACTCTGCTTCGGCCAACCAGATGGTCTCTTCCAGTTCTTCCAATAATATTCCTACGTGCATTGATGCATGTAAGGCTTTAGGTATAGTCGGAAATCCTCAATGACCACATTGGGTGGACACTAATATACAACCCCAATTTATGTGGCACGACTTTGTACAGACTAGAGGCTCAGATTTTCCCGAGTAGAACTTGTAGGCTAAGCCATCCTATTCTGATATGGTGAAATCCGTAAAAATGGTTACACAATCTCAAAATTGATATGCAGTGTTGGGGAATGAAGAGTATCAAGCGGTTGTGGAAGGGGATGAGATGGAGGCTTCTCAGGAGGATTGGGATACTGATTCAGACTCCCTCATTGAGTCCAAATAAGTGGACATTGCTGACGAATATATAAGATCCCCTTCTAGGAAGGGGATGAACACCCTCATCGATGTAGAGGGGCAGATTCAACACTCGTAGAGACCGAGAAAAAAATAGACTATTCTTTCGTGCCATGCCCTCCCATTACCAGATCCTCAAGAAAATCCAAGCTCCTTATGAGGGTTCCCAAGAAGGTGGAGGCAAACTCTAATGGGGAACTAGAACCCCCTACAAGGGAATTGTCTGTCATCAAACTGCCGAATGATGAGAAGGAACATTCAGAATCGGGTATCCATTAGAGTAGGAATGAATTTATGGAATGTGATGAGTGGGAAGTCAATATTTATGGTAATGATGAATTCACAGATAAAGGGTCTAGAGGTCATCACTACATAAGAAAAGTTTGACAGGCTGAATGGGAGGCGCATAAGGGGAATTTTTTCCAAGGTGCTACGTGATTGGATTCAAAAACCACATGGAACACTGGCACATGGTTTCAATGGGAAAAAGATCAATGTAGAAGATCTCATCCAAACCTGGGACAAGATGGAATATAATTTTGAAAACCTACTCAAAGATGATATGGATGATCAAGTTACCGTCCTTCAATAGAGTATCGTCATAGGTAAGGTCTCTAAAAGGCTTAAACTCCAAATCATAGATTCATCTATGACACATTATGTTAGTTGACTGTCTTTGAATACTTGTCTAGTTTCCCACTTTTCCTTAAAAAGTGTTATCTTAATAAAAACAAATATTTTTTGGTACGTACGGATGAACGTCTCCATGAACGCAATGAAATTCATTACCCATCATATCCATTCAAGACTAAATTTCATTAGATGATTAAAAATAATTTTTAAAGATTTGATATCTTTCTATATAGGAATAAGAAACATCCCAACCATAAAAAATTTGACTCACTTAACAAAGAATATAAATGAAAACGAATCCGTTAACACCAGAAACAATGATAATACTATATTATTAAGAAAGCAATGTTAAAAGATCATATATGATATCATATTAATGTAAATGATTATTGTATAATTTGATAACAATTATTTCACCATTATATAGGAGGTTATCCTACCCTCGACCAAGGAAAAGTACAAGGTAAGGGTTAATTTCACAATCTCTTTATTATCCGAGGTTGTTTTTATGTAAGTATCTACTGGGACCTTTTTATCATCCACATCCATGTTTCTTAAAAATGTATTTAAGAAATTCTTAATATTTTATAGAATATGGGTTAAAGTCATTTAAACACTTGTTTGACTTTTTATAGGATGTTTATAAAGGAATCTTTCTGTAGTTTTCTAAACAAGGTCCTTTTTATCCTTTTTGACCCAATTAAGGTAAGAATGTCTTTATTAACTTAGACGGCGGGTGCGGCTATTTTCCACCATTAAAAAATTGTCAGAGCTTCCCTTACAAGACTATAAGAATATTTTCAAAGTAAATATTTTCTCTTATAATTATGTGACTTTTAAATGATTTCAAAAAAAGTGATAATTATCTCAAATAGTTTTTATTTCATCAATGTTAACAACCATTGATGGATTTTAAGCTTATATGTAGTTGTTTTATTATGATAAAAATCATCCATATTGTATTAATGGTTTTGAGATATGTTTTACTGTGGATGTGTTATATTTATACCATTCATGGTTTATGGATGTAAAGACCCGTAAAATTCAAGGGAAATTTTTTCTTAATTTTTTTTGGAATTTTACAAGAACGCGGTTTCTGACGGCACCTGATTCTGAGGCCCGGAGTGCCCGAAATCAATTTCCGAAGTTTGGCTCGGGTACGTTCAGTGAACGAACGAGCGGGAATTTATAACTTTTGATCCGGTGCTCGGAATTGAAATCCAAGGACACCGATGAACTCGCAGCGCCGATATTCACTTAAGGAGACCTTTTCCAAGGTTGCGTTTATTGCGGGTTGAGAGTTAGTTTTTGGGAGTTTAGAATAAGTTAAATAAAAATTGTGGAATACAAATTTTTATTTTAACTTATTGGTTAACTTCTCCCAAAGGTAGTTAGTGGTGGGACCCACATCCACTTAACCTCCCTTGGGAGGATTAAGTGTGGTGGGGCCCACCCGAAGCATAACTCTTCTTTTTTTAAAACTCCATTAACCTTCTCTTTTAATTAACTTGACAAGTTGGGTTATTTAATGGGTTGAGTTGTCTTAATTCAAACCTTTGAATTTCAAATGGTTTGGTTGAGTAAATAAAATAAGCCCTTAGCTTATTTTATTTGGTTAGAATTCTCTAGCCTCCTTGAGAGATTTTGAAGCCTTCTTCTTCTTCTTCTTCATGCTTTGACGAAGAACGCGAAGAACCTTCGAGCTTCGACGAAGAACGCCACGTTCTCGGGAACCGTCTTCCGCGATGCCATACCTGCGACACTGACGACGTCCTCTTCCACGTCATCTCTTACGCGACGATTTCCCGCGACGAAATCATCGTCAAAGAACTTTGAATCCTCGCTTCACGACATCAACGTCCTTCTTCCGTGACGCCGACCACCGCGACGCGTCTTCCGTGGGTCGTTGACGATCATCGATCTTGAAACCGAGGTAGGGGTTTGTTGTTGATTATTTATTTACTCTCGTTCTTGGTTCTAGCATGATAATCTTGTGGATAAATATTTAAGTATTATCGTCTAACGAGAGGGGGGCCGGACCGCACAAACACGGCCGAATCCCCCCTCCTTTGTTCTTGAATATTATTATATTCTTGTGGATGAACGAGAAGGCGTGGTGCCGTCGCACCACGCGGGAATCGCACGGCTATAGTTGCGCGGCACCGTCACGCCGCGCCGCGGAAGTTTATCAAGAACGCGACGCCGTCGCGCCGCGTCGAAGGGAACCGAAGGCGCCGCGGCCGGAGCGGGGCCGCGGCGGAGGGGCGCGATGCCGTCGCACCGTGCCGAATGATGAAGGCCGCGGCCGGTTCCGGGCCGCGGCGGAACGGGAAGACCAGCGGCTAGCCGGGCCGCCGGTGTCGGAAGCCGGAAAGGGGACCGGCCTTGCCGGTCCCGTTGAGGAAGGACCGGCCGACCATGTCGGGCTGGCCGGAAGGGAGAAGAACCGGGGGAATTAATTCCCCCGGCTGGCCAAAACCGGCCCCCATAATGGGGGGGCCGCGGTTACACCAAGGGGGGGGGGGGGAGGGGGCAGCGCCCCCCATTTTTCTCAAAGGCGGGCCCCCACGAGGGGGGGCCGTGGAACCAAGGCGTGGCTTCAAGCCGCGCCGCCAAAGGGAAGAGGCGGGGGCTATGCCCCCCGCGCGTGGCACCCGAGCGGCGCCCAGGCCGCGCCGCCGGCCGGGCCGGGTCGGACCCGGGTCGGGTCGACCCGGTTCCGGTCGACCCGGTTCGGGCCGACCCAGGGGTGGGGGGGGGGGGGGGGTGGGGCCGGGTCGGCCCAGACCCGGACCCCCCCGTTTTCGAATCGACTTCGGTCTTTTGCCCATAACATGAGATACAGACCTCCGATTGACGAACCGTCAGTGGAGATGTGATCCTTGGATCGAGATGGTCGATTCGGTATATCGCACTCAAAGTTTCGGAATACTTTGAGTTCGGCCGGGTTGGTTCGTACACGAAACCAACCGGGCCCTCGGAGCGGAAACGCTCCTATCTTGAGCTACGGACGTCTGATTGACGTACCGTCAGTTTTGTTGTGTTCCTATTAGTGAGAAGGATCTTTTGGAATACTCCTCCCGAGGTTTGGATGCAGGTGGAGTACGGTCGGGTTGGTTTTGCCTTAAAAACCAACCGGGCCCCTGGGACGAAAAAGCCAATAACTCTCAGACCGGGCGTCCGATCGACGCGCCGTCTGTTGCGTTGAGTTCCTATTGGCGATACAAAACTTTTGGATACATCAACTCTGGACTTTGTGACAGTTGATGTATCAGCCTCTCGGCTCGTGGAGCGGACCCTCCGAAACGAGCTTGCTGTGTGCGGGAACCCTAGTGCTGGCTGCGACTGTGACTGCTACTGCTACTACTACTACTACTGTGACTGCGACGACGACAGTACAGAGATCCTTGGTGGATTCGACGACGACTACAGCACTCAGCGATCCTACGTGGATCAGTGCTACAGGTCCTGTGTGGGCCCGATCCTGTATGGGTCCGATCCTGTGTGGGTCATTGCGCTCAGTGGTCCTGTGTGAACCAACGCCTACAGGTCCTGTGTGGCCCCGATCCTGTGTGGGTCTTTGCGAGGGTTAGTTACCTATCGATCCTTCGTGGTTCCGACGACTTAGATGGATCAGAGATCATCTTTATCATCTTTCGATGAAGTATACCTGTGTGAGCTGAATCCTGTTGCTTTCCTGTGTGGATTGTGTTGTTCTATCCTGTGTGGATTTCATTTTGCTTTCCTGTGTGGAATACGTATACTTTCCTATGTGGACTGAGTTGTACTTGGGCTCGGAGGTTGGAGCGTATTGGAATTGATGACTTAGGTATATGTATGGGAATATACCTAAGCAGTGTCGGTTGTTACTTCGTGTTGTATCTATCTTTTGTGGTTTATCCTTTGTGGATTTTGGGAGACCTTCGGGGGTCTCGGGGTCCCTACTGAGTAGCTTATACTCACTCCTGCACGGGCTATGCCCGCACTACATTGTGTTGGTTGCAGACGACGGGAAGCGTTGATCTTGGCTGAGGCTTGTAGAGCAGGACGGTACCTAGAGGTGGACCACTGGGCGGGACGTGTTCGGAGCGGACGGCGGGACCCGAGGAGCAGTGGAGCTATCTGTACCCACCCTTTAGGTGGGATTTCTAGTGGACAGCTCAGTGTAGCGGCTTTTACTTTACAGTTGCTCTTTTCCCTTTCGAGTTGTACTTTACTTTCAGTTTGGGTTTGTATACTGGCCCATTTACTTTTCCGCACTTTCAGTTGTACTCTGTTTTTACTTAGTGTTTACTTTCCTCTTGCTTACTCTGTGGTGCTTGTTTACTTTACAAAGGCAATGCCTTCCCTTTTTACCGGGATTTACGCCTTGGTGCTAGTCGCCAGCCCCTGGCCTATAGAAGGTGGGCTTGGGGTAGTCACAACACGGGCCCCGAGGACGGGTTGTGACAAATTGGTATCAGAGGAGTTTGGTTCTACCGCGAACTATGATATTTTCTATGTGAAGCAATAATGTTTAGCGCATTGAGTGTGGTTATCAGTCCAGGGAGTCCAGTGTTGGTGCGGCGACCGACGTATCCGTACAACAGGACCCTGAATTCTGATTTACGACTTAATGAACGAAAACATTGATTGCGTGTGTGTTTCAAAGTTTTCTTTGTGATTACTTTATATCAGCTCACCAGGTATACTGTTCTGACCATGGCGCACCTGTTTCCTTTTCAGGATGGCCCCACGACGGCAGCCAGCTAGGGTTCCGAGAGTCGAGTGTGACGACAGCCCACCGAGCGACGAGGCCTCAGTGCAGGGCCCTTTGTCAGCAGTGGCACCGGCGGTAGCACTACCCGCCGAGCCACCGATGCTTCCAGCACCAGCCGCTGACGATGCACGTCGCCTTGGAGCTCTGCACGAGTTCCAGCGCCAGCGACCGCCAAGGTTCCGTGGGGAGACGGACCCCCAGGCAGCAGAGGACTGGCTGGAGGCAGTGGTACGAGTTTTTAGGCTAGTGAGGACACCTGCAGACCTCATGGTGATCCTCGCTGCGAGCCTACTGCACGCAGAAGCAAGCCGATGGTGGAACTTGATGCTCCAGGTGCACGATGAGGCATATCTACTTTGGACGGACTTTGAGAGCCTCATCCGCTCGGAGTTCGTCCCAACCACCCTTCGTGCGGTGCGTATCCAGGAGCTTCTTCAGCTGAGGCAGGGCAGCATGACGATCGCTCAGTACTCAGCGAGATTTACTGATCTCTCACGCTACTCGACCGACATGGTACGGGACCCATTCTTCCGGGCCCGGACCTTCGAGCAGGGTTTGAGAAACGAGATCAGGGCATCGCTGATCTCCCTCAGTATACCGACTCAGACATGAGTACTAGAGCGGGCCCTTCTGATCGAGAGCTTCCTTGCTGAGTCTACACCAGCGCCGAGACCCACCGCAGGGCGGCACGTAGCAGAGTCCTCTGCAGCAGGCAGTCGACGGATGACTCAGGGGTCCAGGTAGACCAGACCTTCAGGAAGACGACCTCAGGAGACTGGCTCAGTAGTGCGGGGCACACAGCGAGGAGCCAGTCTTTCGAGAGGCAGGCAGTACTACTCGTGCGGCGGGCAGGGCCACATGGCTCGTGACTACCCGACCCGCCGTGCCGAGGAGCAGCATACGGTTGAGGGACCACCGAGGCAGAGGCAGAGGGTCGACCGTGGCGGTCCGCTGGGAGGAGGCGGACGAGGCAGAGGAGCTGGCCGAGCAGCAGGGTAGTGGGCGACGCTTTGAGGCTCTACCACCACCACCACCAGGAGGTCCACCCCGACCACAGGGAGCTGAGGCGGGCAGAGACAGGCACAACTCCAGGCAAGTAGAGGCCTACGACCACGGCGCACCCCAATATGATTCTAGGTACTATCTGTGTCTATTCCACCATTGCTGCAGTTCTTATAGACACAGGAGCGAGTCACTCTTTCATAGCCGCTGCCCTTGTTCGGAGCTCGGAGATTCCGACAGAGCCGTTTGGCTCAATCCTTACGGCTAGAGACTCCTACGGGAGCAGACTCGACGATTACGCACTGGTGCCAGTAGTGTGAGATTACTCTAGGAGGCGAGAGCTTCGGCTGGGATCTTCTTGTAGCAGCGTCGAGGCCTTACGACGTCATCTTGGGCATGGATTGGCTATCTACGGTCCATGCGCAGATTGACTATTTTAGGCGCAAGGTGCGATGTGTACGCACCAACGGGGAGCAGGTTCACCTTCACCGGCGAGAAGGGAGCCTTTTGCAGCATAGGATGGACTTCCGCGGAGTAGAGGACAGCCCATCACTCATCAGTTGGCTAGCCTCATCCTTGGAGCAGTTGACGTGGGGAGTCCTGGTTTTCCTGCAGTGGTGGATCAGTTTGCGGACGTTTTTCCCGACGACGTTCCAGGGCTACCTCCTCACAGAGAGGTAGAATTTTATATTGACTTGTACCCTGGGACAGCCCCGATATCCACTCCAGCATATCGGATGGCCCCCACCGAGCTTCGAGAGCTACGGGTACAGTTGGAGGACTTGCAGGGCAAGGGGTTCATCCGACCCAGTGTTTCACCATGGGCTTCCCCGATATTGTTCTCCAAGAAGGTGGACGGGAGCTTGCGACTTTTTGTTGACTATCATCGCCTGAACCAGGTGATAGTGAGGAACAAGTATCCGCTACCGAGGATTGATGACCTCTTTGATAAGCTCAAGGGAGCACGGTGGTTCTCGAAGATAGACCTCAGGTCAGGCTATCATCAGCTCAGAGTCAGAGACGAGGTTGTGCAGAATACGGCCTTCAGATGTCGGTATGGCCACTATGAGTTCTTGGTTATTCCTTTCGGCGTAACCAATGCTCCAGCAGTGTTCATGTCCCTCATGAACAGGATCTTTCAGCCATACCTTGATCGGTTTGTCGTGGTCTTCATCGACGACATTCTGATTTACTCTACGACTGAGGAGGAGCACGCCTATCACTTGCGAGTTGTACTAGACACACTCCGAGAGCACCAGATTTATGGTAAGCTCTCGAAGTGCCAGTTCTGGATACGTGAGGTCCACTTCTTGGGACACGTTATCTTTTTTGGCGGGAGTTGCAGTGGATCCTGCGAAGATCGAGGCTGTGTTAGCATGGGAGCCACCCAGGAGCGTGACTGAGGTTCGGAGTTTCTTGGGACTAGATGGATACTATCGAAGATTCGTGCTAGACTTCTCTAGATTTGCGGCACCACTCACAGCTTTGACGAAGAAGGGGAAACCCTTCGTGTGGTCAGACAGATGTCAGCAGAGCTTCCAGGAGCTGAGACAGAGATTGACCAGCGCACCTATCTTGAGGTTGCCTGAGGAGGGAGTAGGGTACGTAGTCTACTTGCGATGCATCAGGGACCGGACTCGGATGTGTTCTAATGCAGGAGCGGTCAGTGATCGCCTATGGATCACGTCAATTGAGACCACATGAGCAGAACTACGCTACCCATGACCTGGAGTTAACAGCAGCAGTCTTCGCTCTGAAGACATGGCGACATTACCTGATGGGCGAGCGTTTTTACAGTCTTTTCTGATCATCAGAGTCTCAGGTATATCTTCTCGCAGAAGGACCTGAACCTGAGACAGCGGCGATGGCTCGAGTTCCTCCAGGACTATGACTTTGATATAGTCTATAATTCTGGGATGGGGAACGTAGTAGCCGATGCCCTCAGTAAGAGGACGAGCATTCAGCTACTTGAGGAGGCAACAGAGAAGCTAGCCTCTTTGCAGATATCCTTCGTGGATAGAGATGGAGCAGCCTTCCTCCAGTCTCTCATAGTCACCCCTCCACTACTGCAGCGGGTCAGAGAGGCATAGCGTGAGGATGCTGACTGTGAGACACGGCGTGCACAGATATCCTCGGGACAGGCATCTGATGGTTTCTCCCTTGGAGCAGAACACGACATCCTTTTCAGAGGACGTACCATGGTACCATCACTTTGCGAGAGGAGGTGCTAAGAGAGTTTCACACTTCTCCTTTGGTGGTACATCCTAGAGTGGCGAAGATGTACCAAGATCTCAGACGACAGCACTGGTGGCCGGGCATGAAGAAGGCTGTAGCAGAGTTCATTTCTCGATGCCTCACCTGCCAGTAGGTGAAGGCAGAGCATCAGGTACCAGCAGGCTTGGTACAGCCCTTGGAGGTCCCAGATTGGAAGTGGGACGACATATCTATGGACTTCGTGACTGGACTTCCACGCACTTCCAGAGGTCACGACTCCATTTGGGTGATTGTTGACCGACTCACCAAGTCGGCACACTTCTTACCCATCAGAGAGAAGGGCTCAGTGGAGAGCTTGGGACGTCTCTACGTTCAGGAGATTGTGCGGCTCCACAGTGTGCCATCATCTATCGTCTCCGATCGAGATGCTCGCTTTACTTCCCATCTTTGGAAGGGGTTACAGGAGGCGTTCGGGACGCAGCTACGTCTGAGCACAACTTTTCAACATCAGACGGATGGTCAGACGGAGAGGACCATTCAGACTCTCGAGGATATGCTCCGCGCATGTGTCCTCGACTTTGGTCGTAGCTGGGAGGACCACCTACCCTTGGTGGAGTTTGCGTACAACAACAGCTACCACTCCACCATCGGTATGGCACCGTACGAGGCATAGTACGGCCGACCTTGTAGATCTCCTTTGTGCTGGACAGACCCTGGGGAGTCAGCACTTGTGGGACCAGAGATGGTCCAGGCCACGACAGAGAAGGTCCAGGTCATCCAGGATCGGATGAGGACACCTCAGAGCTGGCAGAAGTCATACGCTCACAGGAGGCGGAGGCCACTAGAGTTCGAGGATGGCGACCACGTCTTCTTTCGGGTCTCACCTCGACGTGGTATACGGAGATTTGGTCGAGGTGGCAAGTTATCTCCGCGCTTCATCGGACCCTTCCAAGTCCTCAGCAGGATTGGCGAGGTTGCTTATCGCCTGGCTCTACCACCTCAGTTGCACCGGGTGCATGACGTCTTTCACGTATCTCAGCTGAGGAGATACGTGCACGACCCGACGCACATCATTGACCATGGGGAGCTTGACGTTGACGATGGGACGACTTTTACGGAGGTCCCGGTGGAGATAGAGGATCGACAGGAGAGGGTCCTACGTGGGCGATCGATTCCTCTTGTGCGCATCAGATGGCAGCACGGGAACCTCCAGGGGAGCACATGGGAGCGGGAGGCTCAGATGCGTGCTCAGTACCCTCATTAGTTTCCCTAGTTTTTGATGTATCTTTACGGGGACGTAAAGCCCTGAGGTGGGATTAATGTAAAGACCCGTAAAATTCAAGGGAAATTTTTTCTTAATTTTCTTTGGAATTTTACAAGAACGCAGTTTCTGACGGCACCTGATTCCGAGGCCCGGAGTGCCCGGAATCAATTTTCGAAGTTTGGCTCGGGTACATTCAGTGAACGAACGAGCGGGAATTTCTAACTTTTGATCCAGTGCTCGGAATTGAAATCCGAGGACATCGATGAACTCGCAGCGCCGATATTCTCTTAAGGAGACCTTTTCCGAGGTTGCATTTATTGCGGGTTGAGAGTTAGTTTTTGGGAGTTTAGAATAAGTTAAATAAAAATTGTGGAATACAAATTTTTATTTTAACTTATTGGTTAACTTCTCCCAAAGGGAGTTAGTGGTGGGACCCACATCCACTTAACCTCCCTTGGGAGGATTAAGTGTGGTGGGGCCCACCCGAAGCATAACTCATCTTTTTTTAAAACTCCCTTAACCTTCTCTTTTAATTAACTTGACAAGTTGGGTTATTTAATGGGTTGAGTTGTCTTAATTCAAACCTTTGAATTTCAAATGGTTTGGTTGAGTAAATAAAATAAGCCCTTAGCTTATTTTATTTGGTTAGAATTCTCTAGCCTCCTTGAGAGATTTTGAAGCCTTCTTCTTCTTCTTCTTCAAGCTTTGACGAAGAACGCGAAGAACCTTCGAGCTTCGACGAAGAAGGCCACGTTCTCGGGAACCGTCTTCCGCGACGCCATACCCACGACACCGACGACGTCCTCTTCCGCGTCATCTCTTCCGCGACGATTTCCCGCGACGAAATCATCGTCAAAGAACTTTTAATCCTCGCTTCACGACATCGACGTCCTTCTTCCGTGATGCCGACCACCGCGACGCGTCTTCTGCGGGTCGTTGACGATCATCGATCTTGAAACCGAGGTATTGGTTTGTTGTTGATTATTTATTTACTCTCGTTCTTGGTTCTAGCATGATAATCTTGTGAATAAATATTTAAGTATTATCGTTTAACGAGAGGGGGGCCGGACCGCACAAACACGGCCGAATCCCCCCTCCTTTGTTCTTGAATATTATTATATTCTTGTGGATGAACGAGAAGGCGTGGTGTCGTCGCACCAAGTGGGAATCGCACGACTATAGTTGCGCGGCGCCGCCGCGCCGCGCCGCGGAAGTTTATCAAGAACGCGATGCCGTCGCGCCGCGTCGAAGGGAACTGAAGGCGCCGCGGCCGGAGTGGGGCCGCGGCGGAGGGGCGCGATGCCGTCGCACCGCGCCGAATGACGAAGGCCACGGCCGGTTTCGGGCCGCGGCGGAACGGGAAGACCGGCGGCTAGCCGGGCCGCCGGTGTCGGAAGCCGGAAAGGGGACCGGCCGGCCATGTCGGGCCGGCCGGAAGGGAGAAGAACCGGGGGAATTAATTCCCCCAGCTGGCCAAAACCGGCCCCCCATAATGGGGGGGGCCGCGGTTACACCAAGGGGGGGGGGGGAAAGTGCCCCCCCCATTTTTCTCAAAGGCAGGCCCCCACGACGGGGGGCCGTGGAACCAAGGCGCGCCTTCAAGCCGCGCCGCCAAAGGGAAGAGGCGGGGGCTCTTCCCCCCGCGCGTGGCACCCGAGTGGCGCCCAGGCCGCGCCGGACCGTGCCGTCGTGCCGGGCCGCGCCGTACCGTGCCGCCGGCCGGGCCGGGTCGGACCCGGGTCGGGTCGACCCGGTTCGGGCCAACCCGGGGGGGGGGGGGGGGGGGGGGTCGGGCCGGGTCAGCCTGGACCCGGACCCCCCCGTTTTCGAATCGACTTCGGTCATTTGCCCATAACTTGAGCTACGGACCTCCGATTGACGAACCGTCCGTAGAGATGCGATCCTTGGATTGAGACGGTCGATTCGGTATATCGCACTCAAAGTTTCAGAATACTTTGAGATCAGCCGGGTTGGTTCGTACACGAAACCAACCGGGGCCTCGGAGCGGAAACACTCATATCTTGAGCTACGGACGTCCGATTGATGTACCGTCAGTTTTGTTGTGTTCCTCTTAGTGAGACGGATCTTTTGGCATACTCCGCCCGAGGTTTGGACGCAGGTGGAGTACGGTCGGGTTGGTTTTTCCTTAAAAACCAACCTGGCCCCCGGGGACGAAAAATCCAATAACTCTAAGGCCGGGCGTCCGATCGACGCGCCGTCTGTTGCGTTGAGTTCCTATTGGCGATACGGAACTTTTGGATACATCAACTCTGGACTTTGTGACAGTTGATGTATCAGCCTCTCGGCTCGTGGAGCGGACCCTCCGAAACGAGCTTGCTGTGTGCGGGAACCCTAGTGCTGGCTGCGACTGTGACTGCTACTGCTACTGCTACGACTACTGTGACTGCGGCGACGACAGTACAGAGATCCTTGGTGGATTCGACGACGACTACAACACTCAGCGATCCTACGTGGATCAGTGCTACAGGTCCTGTGTGGGCCCGATCCTGTGTGGGTTCGATCCTGTGTGGGTCATTGCGCTCAGCGGTCCTGTGTGAACCAGCGCCTACAGGTCCTGTGTGGGCCCGATCCTGTGTGGGTCTTTGCGGGGGTTAGTTACCTATCGATCCTTCGTGGGTCCGATGACTTAGATGGATCAAAGATCATCTTTATTATCTTTCGATGAAGTATAACTGTGTGAGCTGAATCCTGTTGCTTTCCTGTGTGGATTGTGTTATGCTATCCTGTGTGGATTTCGTTTTGCTTTCCTGTGTGGAATACGTATACTTTCCTGTGTGGACTGAGTTGTACTTGGGCTCAGAGGTTGGAGCGTATTGGAATTGATGACTTAGGTATATGTATGGGCATATACCTAAGCAGTGTCGGTTGTTACTTCGTGTTGTATCTATCTTTTGTGGTTTATCCTTTGTGGATTTTGGGAGACCTTCGGGGGTCTCAGGGTCCCTACTGAGTAGCTTATACTCACCCCTGCACGGGCTATGCCCGCACTACGTTGTGTTGGTTGCAGACGACGGACAACATTGATCTTGGCTGAGGCTTGCAGAGCAGGACGGTACCTAGAGGTGGACCACTGGGCGGGACGTGTTCGGAGCGGACGGCGGGACCCGAGGAGTAGTGGAGCTATCTGTACCCACCCTTCAGGTGGGATTTCCAGTGGACAGCTCGGTGTAGCGGCTTTTACTTTACAGTTGCTGTTTTCCCTTTCGAGTTGTACTTTACTTTCAGTTTGGGTTTGCATACTGGCCCATTTACTTTTCCGCACTTTCAGTTGTACTCTGTTTTTACTTAGTGTTTACTTTCCGCTTGCTTACTCTGTGGTGCTTTTTTACTTTACAAAGGCAATGCCTTCCCTTTTTACCGGGATTTACGCCTTGGTGCTAGTCGCCAGCCCCTGGCCTATGGAAGGCGGGCTTGGGGTAGTCACAGCATGGGCCCCGAGGACGGGTCGTGACAATGGATAAAGTATTAACATTTCATATGCTATTTCTAATACGAAAGTTTATGTAATTATTAAACCGGTTCATATGAGGAATGCATTGGACTTAGTTAGTGACGGGTGAAGCCCGCAATAGCTCCTCGATTCATCGGTTTGTCTCATGAAATAAACTAGTGTCTTGGCACAAGGCCTTGACAAAATGTTATTTGTATTCTTGGCACATGGCCATGACTATGTGGTTATGATAGTCTGACATTATACATTCCATCATTATGAAAGTTGTTATTGATATTTCATGTGATTATTCGACTAGTAGAATATCCCTGTGAATAAGTAAATGGAATTATTTCATTTTATTTTTTCCATGTTATGCTAAAGTTCATGTTTAAAAGGTTTATGTTTTAGTAATACATTTCCTTAAATGTTTATTCTTATTTATGAAAGTTTCTGCTATATTACTATCCTTACCAATCATCTGAGGTCACCCCTTTCTATGTTTTTTTTCCCAGGATGTGAAGAAGTATTTTATGTCTGACCTGCAGGGATTGTTAGAGGGGATATGAGTGTGGAATATGGGGAATATGTTGTTGTATTTTTTCACTTTATGATGTAATGTAAGACTTATGAATGTATATAGTGTTTCCAAGGATACTAAACTAATCGGTATTTCGAGACATAATCCTTGGTGATCATTCCAATGTTAGGAAATAATGCACTGACTCTAGGTAACAAGGGTCGGCACATTACTGTTAGTATCATAGGAATTTTATTACAAATCATGGAATCTAAATTTAGATAAACTCTTATTAGAGCACATCACCCTAAGATAATATTTTAGGATCAGTATAGAAGATCTTCCTATAATTTTGGTATTTTATGATTTTGTGAGTTTTCCAAGCAATACATCCATGCCTGTATACGAGCAGGTAGAGGTGGCTCTGGCACAAATGTGCCTAGTGGTAAACCTGAAAACACCACTTTGAGCTAGACTCGAATGGGAACTAGCACACGACAATGGGCCTTACTGCAATCTAGGTAAGGACACTCCTGGGGGATATTCTTAGGATAATTCCCATTTTCTTTACAAACCATTATGAAGTGTTTATGAGTATATACTTCCTCAATGAAAACATTTTTATTATTATGGATTATATCCATAAATTGTTCAATTTATGTTAAGTGTTTTACAAGATTGGATTTATGTATTGCGATTCATAAACTAATATAGTGTATTCTATTGTTTAGAAATGGAACCTAGTGGGAGGAATGGAAACCATATCAATGCATGCACTATATTTAGGGATTTCCCTCATGCTCAAGATAATTATAGTGTAGCTAGTGATACAACTGTTTCTTATCAGCTTATCACTATACTGGGACAACTCACTCAGGTTATGAATAATAACCTTAACCGTATTGAGAACCCTGATCCACAATGTGGAGGATCAATGTTAGACCGCTTCATGAGGAAACAACCACAAAATGCAAAGGGAGTACAAATCCATCAGTATATGAGCAATGGATAAATTACTTAGAGAAAATATTCCACACCTTGAAGAGTAGGGAAATTGAAAAAGTTGTCATGGCAGTTTACCACCTCACTGGAGATGCTGATCAATGGTGTTAATTAATTCAAAACACAATGGAAGATGATAAAGTATCAAATATTAAATGGAGGGAGTTTAAAGAGATTTTATTATAAAAATAATTTCCTCGTGACCATCGAGCAGATATGGAAAGGAAATTTCTATGTCTGAGTCAAAAGGGGGATGATAATGTCGCAAAGTATGAGGATAACTTTACAAGGTTAGCGAGGCATGCTTTAGATGATATACGTAACCCAAGAAGTAATATTATTCGTTGCTGTGATGGGTTAAAACTGTTTCTCCATCGAGAATTAGTCTCACAATCCTTCTCATCATACAAAGATATTGTCTCATGTGATATCAAGACAGAAAAAGAATTCTCTAAGTCTGGAGACATTCATACAAAGCTAGAGAAGAAGAGATCAGATGATCACTATGGAAATGGAAATAAGGTAAATAAGGGAAAAGTTGAATATCCATCCTACAGTAAATGTGGGATGAAACACCTCGGTACTTGCCTGAACGGAATGGGAGTATGTTACAAGTGTGGTAAAAAGGCCACCAAGATCATGATTTCAAGGGGAATAATGAAGCTACCGATGTTCAATGCTACAATTTAAGGGTGATGGGACATTTTGAAAATAAATGTCCTAAGCATCAGGGAATATTACCTCAGAAAAGGAAAAGGGATCAGGGACAAGATTATGTGATCACTACTGCTGAGGTTGAAGCTTTGAAAAATGTGGTGGCAGGTAATATTATAGTTTCCTCAAGTTATGCCAATACATTAATTGATTCTGGATCATCGCGTTGTTTCCTATCTTCCCAGTTTTCTATGAAAATTAGATATTTCCAATTTGATTTCACAAGGTAGTTGTCAGCTAAAACTCTAAAGGGATGAATCATCACAACAATGATTTGTGAATCCGTTCCCATCAGAGAATATAAATGTTCTTTATCTTCTGATATCATCCTCATAAACATGATTGAATGTGATATAATCCTCAGTATGGGTTGTCATTCAGACCATGATGTGAAGATTTATTGTAAGAAGAAGGAGGTTACGATTTTTTATGACGATGATAGAGAACACCTTATCTTTAGAGCCGAATCGTCACCACCAGATTCTTATCTAAATCCACCTGCAGTAGCTCAACTAAACTCAATTATTGGGGATGAAGAAAATGAAATAACTATGGGCGAGGAAAGGAATATTCAAATAGAGGATGCACCTATTGTGAAAGAATATGTTGATGTGTTTCCAGAAGATTTACTTGGAAATCCTCCAAAATGAGAAATTGAGTTTTCAATTGATTTATTTCTTGAATCAAGGCCCATATCAAAGACCCCTTATAGAATGAAACTATGGAATTTATGGAACTAAGGAAACAACTAGAGGAATTGAGTAATAAGGTATTTATTCGCCCTACTTTTTCTCCATGGGGAGCCCCTATTCTTTTTTTTAAGAAGAAAGATGGATCTAAGAGGTTATGTATCGACTATAGGTAGATCAATGCAATAAAATTAAAGAACATGTATCCCCTACCTCACATTGATGATTTATTTGAGCAATTTCACGGAGCTCAATACTTTTCAAAGATTTAACTTCGATCTGGATACCATCAGTTGTGTGTGAAGAAGTAAGAAATTATGATGACAACATTTCGAACCAGGTACAGGCATTACGAGTTTACAGTAATGCCTTTGGGATTGACTAATTCACCCTATCCCTTCATGGATCTAATGAATTTAGTTTTCTAGGAATATCGTGATGACTTGGTAGTGGTATTTAATGATGATATATTGGTATACTCAAAAAGATACAAAGATCATGAAAATCACTTGTGCATTATCCTAATGACTCTTAGAAGACATGAATTATATGGTAAGTTTAGCAAGTGTGAATTCTGTCTTCAAGAGATTTTTTTTCTTGGCCATATTTTATCTATAGATGGAATCTCTGTTGATCCTTATAAGACAAGAGCAATCCATGAATGTCCAGCACTGATGAGTATAACTGAGGTACGCAGTTTTATTGGTTTAGAAGGTTATTATCGACGTTTCATCTAGAGTTTTTCCTGATTGGCTGTCCCATTAACGAAGCTCACATGTAAAGGGGTTAAATTTGTTTGTAAAAAAGATTGTGAAAAATGTTTTGATGAACTGAAGATAAGATTAGTAAATGATCCTATCTAGACACTACCATTGGGGAATGATGTGTTTGTTATTTATAGTGATTTGTCAATTAATGGACTTAGTTGTGTCCTTATACAGAATGATAGGGTTATTTCCTATGCATCACGACAGCTGAAACATCATGAGAAAAACTGTCCTACTAATGATCTTGAGTTAGCTTTTGTAATATTTTCTTTGAATATATGGAGACATTATCTCTATGGTGAAAAATGTGAGATATATACCGATCACAAGAGTTCGATGTATATTTTCTCACAGAAAGAACTCAACATGACGCAAAGAAGATGCCTTGAACTACTCAAGGATTATGATTGCATGATACAATAACACCTTGGGAAGTAAAATAAGGTGGAATATTCTTCGAGAAGAAAGGATCATGGAGTTTTGAACTATATGAGAGATGAAAGGGATCCTATTTTCATAGATCTAGTGAAGATGGATATGGTAATTACCATGGAAGGTGAAACATCAATAATTTTTCAAATGGTTGCCAAACAATATTTAATAGAAATGATAAATAGTTCTAAGAATGATGGTGAAGAGTTTCAAAAGAAGGTTAGAGTTGTGAATGATGGGATATTGAGTGACATTGTGTATGAAGATGGAATTTTGAAATTTGGGAAGAGGCTATGTATTCCTGATATACCTGATCTAAAAAGGGAATTGTTGGACTATGATTATAGTTACAATTTCTCCATACACCCTGGGAGCACCAAAATGTATAGAGATTTGAAGGAACATTTTTGGTGGGATAACATGAAGAGGGAGATTTCTGATTTTGTGTCAATTGTATGGTTTGTCAACAAGTTAAAGCTGGAATGAAACTGTCTAGAGGAGTCATGCATCCTCTTCCCATACCTGAGTGCAAATGGGATAATATCACGATGGAATAGGTCATGGGACTACCAAAGACTAGTATAAGGAAAGATTCAATATGGGTCATTGTTGATCGTCTTACAAATCAGTACATTTTCATGCTACAAGGGAAGATTTACCACTTGAACATCTAGAAAGATGATAAATTAATGATGTTTTGAGGCTTCATGGAGTACCCAAATCAATTGTTTCTAATCATGATCCAAATTTTACTTCAAGATTCTGGAAGAGTCTTCAGAAGGCCTGGGATACTAAACTTCATTTGAGCACTGCCTACTACCCCCAAACTAATGGACAATCAGAACAGACAATTCAAACCTTAGAAGACATGTTGAGATCATGCTCACTTGACTTTCAAGGGACGTGGGATCAATATTTACCCTTGGTATAATTTTCCTATAACAATTGATTCTATTCAAGTATTCAGATTGCACCATATGAAGTGTCATATGAAAATATATGTTGCACACCAAACTGTTGGGATGATGTTGGTGAAAGAAAATGCATAGGCCCAGAAATTTTGGAGGAAACGATGGAAAAGGAGAAGGTAAAAACCCACATCAAAGTAGCTCAAAGTAGGAAGAAGAGCTATGCTAATAACCGAAGGAAGTATTTGGTATTTCAGGTAGGACATCATGTTTTCTTGAAGGTGTCTCCATGGAAAGGTGTTATACGTTTTGGTAAGAATGGAAAATTGAGTCCCAAGTACATCAGACCTTTCGAAATTCTAGAACGAATTGGGGATGTAGCTTACCGTCTGGAAATGCCACCAAGTCTTTACAATGTTCACGATGTGTTCCATGTATCACTGTTTAGAAAATACATGCCTGACCCAATGCATGTACTCACCAATGAGGAATTAGAACTGGAACCCAATCTATTTTTTTGTGAAGATCCTGTCAAGATTCTTGATACAATAGAACATGTGCAAAGAAATTGGACGACTCGGCTGGTAAAAGTTTCATAGAGAAACCATAAGATGAAAGAGGCAACATGTGATACTAAGGAACTTATGATGAAGAACCAACCGAATCTTTTTATGCAGTAATATTCTAGAAATTTCAAGGATGAAATTATTTTAAGGAGCGGAAAATGTAACAACCCAAGCTTCCATCGTACGCTTCTCTTTTAATAATACAGTAGCGTGTGTTGTACGCAACTTCGATTTCTAACACACAACAAATCAAAGTAGCTGTTATGAATAGTAATACCCACTTTTTGAAATTTTATAAATTTTATCTTCTAAAATGGACTTCATTTTTTGATTTGTAATATCGAAATTAACCTAGGGTGAATTTTATTTTTCTGAAAACATTTAATTTTGATAAATAATGAAAAACACATAGTTTTAGTTTAAACCCGAATTTTTATTTAAATAATAATTTTTTTATTTTAATCTATTTTAGGTCAAAATAGACACATAATACCTATATATGTTCAATGTGATTCATAGGAGTCAATTTATAATAATTTTAGATTTATACAAATTTTATTGAACTTTTCAACATCTTTTACCAACCTCCTAGGAGAATTTGCAAATTCACATAAAACATAATTTTACCGCTTCTGTGAGTGGAATATAAAAAATCCAAGAGGCATGGTTAATATAAAGGAGTAAAATGTGGTTCAATATGATAAAAATAATTTTTGGTGAATAGTAATTTTTTACTTTTATTTACCAAGGTTAAATGTAAATTTGGTAATTAAGGGTGAAAATGATATTATTATTACCCTAAAACATGTCCTAATTATATAGGATAATTATAATTCGAAAAAAAACCTCAGGAATAAAATATGAACCTCTTTGGTCCACTTGGATTATATTAAGACATTTATTATTATTTAATTCAAAGAAAAGTTAAAAGAGTTAAAATCAAATTTTAATAACTAAAACATTTTTAATATAGGGTTATACATAAGATAAATTCAATTATAAATATTAATTAGAAATAAAAAAATATTTCCTATATAATTGTATTTTATTTATATTTTTTAGACATTAAATAATTTAATTTATTTTTGACACAATGATGATGCTGTAATTACCTAATTAATGAAATATTAAAATAATTGATTTTATAAACATAAAAATAAATGTAATTTGAAACTTTTTATGAATTCCACTAATTTTATAGGTTAATATGACATATTAGGGATGTTTAGAAATATTTTTTTCGATGTAATAATGATTTTATAAATTTAGCAAAAACAAAATACCTAATAGTGTCAAAATTGACATAAAAGAGTTTTTAAAACAAATATTATATTATTAATTGATATTATATTCCTAAAAATCTAAAGTTCGTCCAAAAGACTTATATAATGATTTATGTATCATTAAAGAACATCTTTGTGTTCTCTTGGAAGTATATAGTATGCTTATTAACCATATAATATGAAAATACAAAGAGGCACGGTAAATGTCAAACTATTTAACTAAAAGTTAAATCTAAAAGTTAAGGTTAATATAGTGACCCAAACCTCTCTAAAACGTTTTGGATGGGTGGTTTTCGACCCATCCCCACCTTATACTTTAAATAATCCATTTTTGAGCCATTAAAACTAAAATTTATTTTATTATAAAATAATATTTCTAGCTTTTCATAAGGTGCCCCTCACCCCTCTTATAAATGGAACTCCACCTTCTCTATAATTAACACCTTCAATGGAATTTTTCCCAGCCATACTCTTCCCTAATACCCTCTAAACTGTCCTAACTTCATCATATATTCCATACTATAGTCAGAAATCCATCCTAAGGATCCCTTTTGATCAAATCAAAAGAAAGAACCCGAAGAAGAGGTAAATATTTCATCACCTCTTTCAAGTTTCATTCTTCTTCCACTTTCTATTTGTTTGTTGTATCCATATTAAAATAATAACTCTAGTATCTTCTATATACTATTATTTTATTATGAATACGGTACAACCATATTCATTATTCTATCCATCCTTTGAATGAAATGTCACTATACGTGCGTACGTACGGATTACCGTCTCCACGTCATGGTGTAATTGTTATTCAATACATTTTTATTTGGATGGGTATAATAATGATGTGTAATTCATGAAAATAAAAAATATAACATGATAATGATTTTGTACATATGATATACCATCCATTTATTTATTATTTTAATATCAAAATAATGATATTGTCGCTCGTGCATACGTTTAGATTACCGTCTTCACGAACACGATGAGATTCATTCCCCATTGTATACATTGAAGAATAATTTTCATTAGATGATTAAAAAATGTATAAAGACATGATATCATTCTGGATATGAATAAAATACATCCCATCCATAATAAATATGAATCACATCACAAATAATATAAGGGAAAATGAAGTCGTTAACACCCGAAAAATCGATAATACTAAGATATTATTAACAAAGAAATGTTTAAAGATCATAGATTATATCATATTAATGTATATGATTATTTTATAATTTGATAACAATTATTTCACCATTATACAGGAGGTTAGCCTACCCTCAACCAAGGAAAATTACATGGTAAGGGTTAATTTCCCAATCTCTTTATTATCCGAGGTTGTTTTTACGTAAGTATCTATTGGGAACTCTTTATCATCCACATCCATGTTTCTTAAAAATGTATTTCAAAAATTATTATTATTTTATAGACTATGATTTAAATTTTTATATACCCTTGTTTTACTTTTTATAAGATATTTATAAAGTAATCATTCCATCATTTTCCAAACAAGTTCCTTTTTAACCTTTTTGAAAGAATTAAGGTAAGAATGTATTTTTTGACTTCTACGGCTGGTGTGGAAATTTTCCACCATTATAAAATTGTCGAATCTACACTTAAAATATTATAAGAATATTTTCAATGTAAATTTATTCTTTTACAATTATGTGACTTATGATTTCAGAAAAAGAGATATTTCTCTTAAATAGTTCTAATTTCATCTATGTCAACATCCTTTGATGGATTTTAGGATTATGTGAAGTTGATTTATTATGATACAAAACTTCTATATTGTACTAATGGTTTTGTGATATGTTTGACTGTGGATGTGTTATTTTTATACCATTCATGGTATTTGGATAATGTATTGACATTTTTTATGCTAGTTTTAATAAGAATGTTTATGTAATGTTTAAACAATTCATTTAAGGAATTCATTGGACTTAGTAAGTGATGCGCGGAGCCCGCTATAGCTCCTCGATGCATCAGTAGGTCTCATGAGACAATCTAGTGTCTTGGCATAAGGCTTTGAAAAAAATTTATTTGTAGTTTTGGATCAAGGCCTTGACTATGTGGTTATGATAGTCTGGAATTATGAATTCCATCATTATGAAAGTGGTTATTGATATTGCATGTGATTATTTGACTAGTTGAATATCCATGTGAATAACTAAATGGAATTAGTTCATTTAATTTTTGACATGTTATGCTTAATTTCACATTTAAAAGGATTTTGTTTTAGTTATATGTTGCCTTAAATGTTTATGCTTATTTATGAAAGTTTCCGCTATATTGCTATCCTTACTAAGCATCTGAGCTCACCCCTTTCTATGTTTTATTTTTCCCAGGATGTGAAGAAGTATTTTATGACTGACCTGTAGGGATAATTTGAGGGGATATGAATGTGGAATATGGAGACTATGTTGGTGTAGTTTTTCACATTATGATGAAATGTAAGACTTATGAATGTATCTAGTGTTTCCAAGGCTACTAAACTAATCAGTATTTTGAGAAATGATCTTTTTTGATCATGCCAATGTTAGGTAATAATGCACTGATACTGGATAACTGGGGTTGGGGCGTTATAGTTGGTATCATAGGATGTTTATTACAAATCTTGGAATCTAGGTTTAGATAAACTCTGATTAGAGAACATAGACCTAAGATAGACTTCGAGGATTAGTATATAAGAACATCCTAGAATTTTGGTATTGTAATGATATTGTGTGTTTTCTATGAAATACATCTCTTCCTGGATATGAGTAAGTAGAGGCGGATCTGGACCAGATGTACCTAGGTGTAATACCTAGAAACACCGCTTTGAGTTAGACTCAAACGAGAACTGGCACACGACAACGGGCCTTGATGCACTCTTGGTTACGACACTCCCAACGGATATTCTTATGATAATTCTGATTTTCTTTACAAACCATTATGAAGGGTCTATGAGTATATACATCCTCAATGAAAACATTTTTATGATTATGGATTATATCCATAAACTGTACAATTTATGTTAAGTGTTTTACAAGTTTGGATTTATGTATTGCGACTCAAAAACTAATTTAGGGTATACCATTATTTAGAAATAGTGCCTAGTGGAAGGAATGTAAACTGTATCAATGCATGCACTCCATGTAGGGATTTCCCTCCTACTCAAGATAATTATAGTGGAGCTGGTGATACAACTGGTGCTGATCAGCTTATCACTATACTGGGACAACTCACTCAGGTTATGAATAATAACCATACCCATATGGAGCACACCAATCCACAACATGGAGGATCAATGATAGACCGCTTCATGAGGAAACAATCAAAAACATTCAATTGGTGTAAAAATCCATTAGTAGTTAAGCAATGGATAAATTCCTTGGAGAAATTATTCCACGCCTTGGGGAGTAGTGGAAGGGAAAAACTTTTCATGACAGTTTACCACCTCGCTGGAGATGCTGATCAATGGTGGTCATTGATTCAAAACACAAATTAAGATGATGAAGTATCAAATATGTAATGGAGGGATTTTAAACACCATTATTTAGAAAAATACTTTCCTCATGACCATCGAGAAGATATGGAAAGAAAATTTATGAGTCTAAGGAAAAAGGAGGATGAAAATGTCGCAAAGTACGAGGCTAGCTTTATAAGGTTAGTGAGGCATGATGCATATTATATTTGTAACCCAAGAAGTAAGATTGATCGTTTCTATGATGGGTTAAAACCATTTTCCTTCAATCATTAGTGTCAAAATCCTTTTCATCTTATGAAGATATTGTCTCTTGTGCTATCAAGATTGAAAAAAGAATTCTCTCTACCTTACGACAATAAATAAAAGCAAGAGAAGAAGAGATATGATGATCACTTTAGAGATGAAAATAAGGGGAAGGAGGGAAAAGTTGAATATCCATCCTGCAGAAAATGTGGGAAGAAGCACCCCGATACTTTTCTAAAGGGAATAGGAGTCTGTTACAAGTGTGGTGAAAAAGGCCACCAAGCTCGTGACTGCAAGGGGAAGAAATAAGTTACTGATGTTCAATCCTACAATTGAAGAAAGGTGGGACATTATGAAAATTAATTTCTTTAGCGTCAGGGAATATTACCATAGAAAAGTCCAAGGGATCATGGAAAATATTATGCAATCACTACTACTGAGGTTGAAGATTTGAAAGATGTGTTGGCAGGTAATTTAATGGTTTCCTCATGTTTAGCCAATGCTTTATTTGATTTTGGAACATCACATTGTTTCATATCTTCCCAGTTTTCTAATAAAATTATATATTTCCAATTTGATTTCACAAGGGAGTTGTTAGTTAAAACTCCTAAGGGAAGTATCATCGCAACAACGTTTTGTGAATATGTTCCCATTAGATCAAATAAATGTTCTTTATCTGCTGATATCATCATCATACCCATGTTGAATTTGATATAATCCTTGGTATGGATATTCTTTCAAACCATTATGAGACGATTTATTGTAAGAAGAAATAGGTTATAATTTTTTATGATGATGATGAAGAACACCTTATCATTAGAGCAGAATCGTCACCACTTGATCCTTATCTAGATCCAACCCCAGTAGCTCAACTAAATTCAATTATTGGGGAAGAAGAGAATGAGATAACTATGTGTGAGGAATGTAATGTTCAAATACTGGATGTACCTATTGTGAATGAATATGTTGATGTGTTTCCAGAAGATTTACCCGGAAATCCTCCAGAACGAGAAATTGAGTTTTCCATTGATTTAATTCTTGGATAAAGGCTTATATCGAAGACCCCTTATAAAATAGCCACTGTGGAATTAGTGGAACTAAAGAAACAACTAGAAAAATTGAGTAAAATTGGATTTATTCTCCCTAGTGTCTCTCCATGGGGAGCCCATGTTCTTTTTGTTACGATGAAAGATGGATCTATGAGGTTATTTATTAACTACAGATAGATCAATGATATTAAAATAAAAACTAGTATCCCCTACCTCGCATTGATGAATAATTTGACCAACTGCATGGATCTCAATAATTTTCAAATATTTACTTTCAATCTGGATACCATCAGTTGTGTGTAAGAAGGAATACCTTCCGAAAACAACATTTCAAACCTTGTACGGGCATTAAGATTTTACAGTAACGCCAATTGGATTTACTAATGCACACTCTGTATTCATGGTTCTAATGAATAGAGGTTTCAAGTAATATCTTGATGAATTTGTAGTGGTATTAATTGATTATATCTTGGTATACTCCAAAATCCATGAAGATCATCAAAATCACTTGCGAATTATCCCGAAGACTCTTAGAAGACATGAATTATATGATAAGTTTAGAAAGTGTGAATTCTGGCTACAAGAGATTTCTTTACTTGGCCATATTTTCTATAAAGATGGAATCCCTATTGATCCTTCTAAGACAAGAGGAATCCAAGAATGGCCAGCACCGATGAGTATAACTTAGGAACAAAGTTTTATTGGTTTAACAGGTTATTATCGATGTTTCGTCCAGAATTTTGTCCGGTTGGATAACCCATTAACAAAGCTCACAGGTAATGGGGTTAAATTTGTTTGGAAAAAAGAGTGTGAATAGTGTTTTGATGAACTGAAGAGAAGATTAGTCAATTCCCATATATTGACTCTACCATTGGGGAATGATGAGTTTGTTATTTATAGTGATGCTTCAAATAAAGGAATTGGTTGTGTATTTATGTAGAATGATAGGGTTATTTCCTATGCATCACGACAGCTAAAAATTCATGATAAAATCTATCCTACTCATGATCTTGAGTAAACTGCTGTAATCTTTTCTTTGAATATAGGAGACATTATCTCTATGGGGAAAATGTGATATATATACTGATCAAAAGAGATTGATGTATATTTTCTCACAGAAAGAACTCAACATGAGGCAAAGGCGATGACTTGAACTACTCAAGGATTATGATTACATGATACACTACCACCCATGGAAGGAAAATAAGGTGGATGATGCTTTTAGAAGAAAGGATCATGGTGTTTTGAACAAGATGAGAGTTGAAAGGGATCCTATTTTCATGTATCTAGTGAAGATGGATATGGGAATTATCATAGAGATGAAACATCAATACTTTTTCAAATGGTTTCCAAAAAATATTTATTATAAATGATAAAGAGTTCTCAGACTGATGGTGAAGAGTTTCAAAAGAAGATTAATGTTGTAAATGATGGTAGATTGAGTGACTCTGTGTATGAAGATGGAATTTTGATTTTTGGGAAGAGGCTATGTGTTCCTGATATACCTAATATTAAAAGGGAATTGTTGGACGATGCTCATAGTTAAAATTTCTCCATACACCGTGGGAGCACCAAAATGTATAGATATTTTAAGGAACATTTTTGGTGGGACTACATGAAGAGGGATATTTTTGATTTTGTGTCAAATGTATGGTTTGTCAACAAGTGAAAGATGGAATGAAACGGTCTAGAAGAGTCATGCAACCTCTTCCCATAACTGAGTGGAAATGGGATAATATCACGATATACATTGTCATGGGACTTCCAAAGACTACTAGAAGCAATGGTGAAATATGTGTCATTGTTGATCGTCTTACCAAGTCTACACATTTTCATGCTATAAGGGAATATTTTCCACTTGAAAGTCTATAAAGAATATATATTAATGAAGTTTTGAGGCTTCATGGAGAACCCATATCAATTGTTTCTGATTGTGATCCACGTTTTACATCAAGATTCTGGAAGAGTCTTCAGAAATACTTGGATACTGAACTTTATTTGAGCACTGCCTCCCACCCCCAAACAAATCGACAATAAGAACGGATTATTCAAACCGTTTAAGACATGTTGAGATCATGCTCACTCGACTTTCAAGGTATGCGGTATCAATATTTACCCTTGGTAGAATTTTCCTATAAAAATAGCTTCCATTCAAGTATTCAGATGGAACAATTTGAAGCTTTATACAAAAATAGATGTCAGACACCCACCTATTGGGATGATGTTCGTGAAAGAAAACTCATAGGCCCAGAACTTGTGGAGGAAACGATGGAAAAGGTGAAGGTAATCCAAACCCACATCAAAGTAGCTCAATGTAGGAAGAAGAGCTTTATCGATAACCAATGGAAGGATTTGGAATTTCAGGTAGGAGATCATGATTACTTGAAGTTATATCCATGGAAGGGTGTTATACGTTTCGGTAACAAGCGAAACTAGAGTCCCATATACATCGGCCCTTTCGAAATTCTAGAACGAACTGGGGTTGTATCTTACCGTTTGGAAATGCTGCCAAGTATTTCAAAAGTTCACGATGTGTTCCACGTATCATTGTTGAGAAAATACATGCCTGACCAAATGAATGTACTCACCTATGAGGAATTAGAACTGAAACCTGATCTATCCTATTGTGAAGGGCCTGTCAAAATTCTTGATACAAGAGAACAAGTGCTGAGAAACTGGACGACTCAGTTGGTAAAAGTTTTATGGAGAAATCATAAGATGGAAGAGGCAACGTGGGAACCTGAGGAACTTATAATGAAGATCCAATCAAATAATTTTATGCAGTATTATTCTATAAATTTCGATGATGAAATTATTTGAAGGAGGGGATAATGTAACACCCCATGCTTCCACGGTATGCTTCTCTTTGAATAATACAGTAGAGTGTGTTGTACGCAACTTCGAGTTCTAACACACCACAACCAATCAAAGAAGTTGTTATGAATAGTAATACCTAATTTTTGAAATTTTATAAATTTTATCTTTCAAAATGGACATCATTTTTGGATTCGAAATATCGAAATTAGACAAGAGTGAGTTTTTATATTTTTCTGAAAGCATTCAATTTTTGATGAATAGTGAAAAACAATGAGTTATTATTTAAAACCCAATTTTTATTTAAATAACTATTTATTTTATTTAAATTTATTTTTGATCAAAATAGAGACATAATACCAATATATGTTCAATTTAATTCATTGGAGTCAATTTATAATAATTTTAGATATATAAAAATTTTATTGAACTTTTCAACAACTTTTACCCACCTCCTAGAAGAATTTTCAAATTCACATGAAACATAATTTTACTGCTTATTTGAGAAGAATTTCGAAAAACCCAGAGACACAGTTAATATCAAAAAGTAAAATATGGTTTCAATACGATAATTGTTTTGGTGAATAGTAACTGTTTACTTTTATCTACCAAGGATAAAGGTAAATAGGGTAATTAAATGTAAAAATGATATTATTATTACCCTAACACATGTCCTAATTATATTGGATAAGTATAATTCATCTAAAAAAAACCTTAGGTATCAAATATGAACCACTTTGGTCCACTTGGATTAGATTAGGGCATTTATTATTATTTAATTCCAAGAAGAGTAAAAAGAGTTAAAATCAACATTTAATAACTAAAACATATTTAATATAGGGTTATACATAAGATAAATTCGATTATGAATATTAATTGGAAAGCTAAAAATATTTCCTACATAATTGTATTTTATTTTAAAAATTTAGACTTTAAATAATTAAATTTATTTATGACACAATGATGATGTTGTAATTACCAAATTCATGAAATATTAAAACAATTGATATTATAAACATCCAAATAATTGTAATTTGAGACTTTTTTTTTGAATTTCACTAATGTTTTAGGCTAATATGACATATTAGGGTTGGTTTGATGAATTTATTTCGATGTAATAATTCTGTTATGAATTTTTCAATAACAAAATACCAAATAGTGTAAAAACTGACATAAAAGAGTTTTTAAAACAAATATTATATTATTAATTGATATTCTATTCCTATAAATCTAATGATCATCCAAACGACTTATATAATGATAGTTCTATCATTAAATAACCACTTTGGGTTCTCTTGTAAGTATATAGTATGTTTATTAACCATATAATATGAAAATACAAATAGACATGGTAAATGTCAAACTATTTAACTAAGAGTTAAATCTAAAAGTCAAGGTTAATATAGAGACCCATACTTCTCTAAAACCTATTTTTGGGGTGGTGTTCGACCCATACCCACCATAACTGTTAAATAATCCATTTTGGAGCCATTAGAAATGGAAAATTATTTTATTATAAAATAATATTTCTAGCTTTTCCTAAGGAGCCCCTCACCTCTCTTATAAAAGAAAACTCCCCCTTCTCTCTAATTCACACCTTCAAAGACATTTGGACCAGAAAAACTCTTCCCAATTACCCTCTCAACTTTCCTAAAATCATCCCAGAGGCCTTACTTTAGTCATAAAGCCACTTTATGGACCCCTTTTGATCAAATCAAAAAAAAAAGAACCCGAAGAAGTGGTAACTATTTCATCACCTCTTTCAAGTTTCTTTCTTCTTCCACTTCATCATTCTTTGTTGTTTCCATTCTAAAATAATAACTCCAGTATCTTCTACATACTATGATGTTATTATGAATATGGTACAACCATATTAATTATTCTATCCATCCTTTGAATGGCATGCCAGCATACGTGCGTACGTATGGATTACCGTCTCCATGTCGTGCTGTAATTGTTATTAAAAACATTATTATTGGGATGAGTATAATAATGATGTGTAATTCATGTAAATAATAAATATAACATGATAATTATTCTGTATATATGATATACCATCCAATTATTTATTATTTTAATATCAAAAAACTTATATTGTCGCTCGTGCGTACGTATGGATTACCGTCTCCACGAACGCGATGAGATTCAGTCCCCATCATATCCATTCAAAACTAATTTTCATTAGATGATTAAAAATAATGGTTAAATACTAGATATAATTATGGATATTAATAAGATACATCCCATCCATAACAAATATGACTCACATAACAAAGAATATAATGTAAAACGAATTTGTTAACACCTGAAATAACGATAATACTAAAATATTATTAACAAAGAAAAGTCAAAAGATCATATATGATATCATAATAATATATATGATTCTTTTATAATTTGATAACAATTATTTAACCATTATACTGGAGTTTAACCTACCCTCTACCATGGAAATGTACAAGGTAAGGGTTAATTTCTCCATCACTTTATTATTCAAGCTTGTTTTTACGTAAGTATCTACTAAGACCTCTTTATCATCCACGTCCATGTTTTATAGAAATTAATTTCAAAACATTCGTAATATGTTATAGACTATGGGTTAAAGTCATTTATTACCTTTTTTGACATTTTAGAAGATGTTTATAATGGAATATTTCCGTCATTTTCCAAACAAGGTCCTTTTTATCCTTTTGGACATAATTAACGTAAGAATGCCTTTTTTAACATATATGGTGGGTTCGGTTATTTTTTGCCGTTATATAATTGTCGATGATTCCCATACAAGCTTATAAGAATATATTCAATGTAAATGTTTTCTTTTATAATTATGTAACTTTTAAATGATTTCAAAAAAGTGATATTTCTCTCAAATAGTTTTGATTTAATCTATGTCAACATCCTTTGATAGATTTTATGCTTATTTGAAGATGATGTATTATGATAAAAAACTTATATATTATATTGAAGGTTCTGTAATATGTTCTATAGTGGATGAGTTATTTTTATACCATTCATGGTTTATTATGGATGTATTGAAATTTCGTATGATAGTTTTAATATAAATATTTATGTTATGTTTAAACATGTTCATATGGGGAATTAATTGGACTTAGTAAGGGATGAGTGGAGCTAGCTATAGCTCCTCGATGCATCGGTAGGTCTCATGAGACAAAATAGTGTCTTGGCACAAGGCCTTGACAAAATTTAATTTGTAGTCTTGGCACAAGGCCTTGAAGTTGTTTTTATGATAGTGTGGAATTATGCATTCCATCATTATGAAAGTGGTTATGGATATTGCATGTGATTATTCGACAAGTAGAATATCCATGTGAATATGTAAATGGAATTATTTCATTTTACCTTTTCCATGTTATATTAATGTTCCAGATTTGAAGGCTTTTCTTTAAGTTATACATTGACTTAAATGTTTATGTTTATTTATGAATGTTTCCACTATATTGTTATCCTTACTGAGCATCTGAGCTCACCCCTTTCTATGTTTTATTTTTCCCATGATGTGAAGAAGTATTTTATGACTGACATGCAGGGATAGTATGAGGGGATATGAGTTTGGACTATGGAGAAGATGTTGTTATAGTTTTTCAATTTATGATGTAATATAAGACTTATGAATGTATCTAGTGTTTCCAAGGATACTAAACTAATCTGTCTTTCGAGACATGATCTTTTGTGATGATGCCAATGTTATGTAATAAGGCACCGACTCTGGGTAACTGGGGTCGGGGTGTTACAAAATTAATATGATATGGAATTAAATTTCATTTATAAAGTATCAAATTATTATTATTTTATTCCCATTTATGTTTTCAATAATTTATAATATTATTCCCTAATTTTCCATTTACTGTTACTATTTTATGGAAATAGGGCGAAGTAGGTAGAAAACCAATTCCAATGGTAATCTGGTGAATACCAAAACGAGATGGCCCAACTAATGGGATCAAGAATCACAAAAATTATGATGATACTATCTTAGTTGAACCGGTTTGATGATAGACTCATTAATGATGAAAAATACACATGTACCCCTATGAAAGAAGAAGTTGTAATTCATAACATTATGGGAATAATACCTTCAACGTTTAATGGATCATATGGTCCATTAATTTTATGAAATTGGATAAAATCCCTTGAAAATATATTCTATGTCATTTGATGTTCTAGGAAAGATAATGTTATAATAGATTTTTTATATAGTGAGATTATTATCATCGGTGGACATTGATCAATAATATTAATCTAGAATATGATATCAAAGTGATGGGGTGGAGGGATTTCCCAAAAATATTTTCCAAAAAATTATTTTGTCACACTATCCAACATTAAAATGAAATATATTTTATTTACATCATGAAAAGATTTAACGAATAAAAAAGACTATATTATGAAAACATCACAAGGAATGATTGATATGCCTATGCATTTTTCATTATCACCTAATACATTGTAGGCCACTTCAATGTTGAGATAAAAACATGTATATGAATATCCCAGGATATCTGAGACATTAGTAGCAACGATGAAATTATTTGGTAGTCCCTAAAATTCAAAATGGAGATCATCAAATCTCACGAGTCTCATGGGGATTAGAAGAAGAATTCGGTGGTTCAATGTCTCCATTAGAGGGATAAATCTAACATATGAATTAAATTTAAACATCTATCTTGTAAAATGTTTTGAATAAATGACCCTAGAAATTTCATAAATAGTATAATTAAATGATTTAGGTGATGTAATGGAGAAAAAAGATGGTGATTACTTATTGGAGAAACCCACCAATGTAATAGATGACATGAATGATCTAGTCACAACTGAACCAATTTTAAAGTGTTTCATCTAAAAGGAAAAACTGGACATTGGATACTAATGCCCTATGCCATGTGTGGTTAATAACAATAAGTGAAAAATACCTCCATAGAATAAAGTGTGATATTATGAAATCATAAAATCTTTGGTCAATCCAAAAAAATGAATTGGTAAAAAGTTCGATAATTATATACTAAATAACAGAGAACATAGATTTTAATTCAATTTATACACATTCCATTGTATCAGTGATGTTTTCTATAACTATTCAATCACTACCATAATTAATGGAAGTACATATATCAGTGAAAATGGAAATGGGTGTAATTATTTCATCATATGAATATATCTCCTCTGCTAATAATATTGTGGGAAAACAACCTAGAGAACCTTATGATACTCTTTTTAGTTAATTTTGAAGAAATTGTTGGGCTGGATTGGGTGTCCATATAATGATTCATCAAAAAAAATTATATTATGTAAATAACTCTATGTATATATATTCATCCACTAATTTTATATAAATAAAATGAGGGGAATTAATTTCCTTTACCATTAACATCTCAAGAATGGTTAATATTATGCTATTAGTAATAATATCTTGGTCAAATAATTGTGCCTATAGAAAATATTATCATTTAATTTATTCCTATTGTAAGGGATCTTATTGATGTATATCCCAAATAATTTTCTAATCTTCCACTTTACTGGGCGGTTGAATATTTAATCAATCTTATACCCATGGTGTTGAAATTATCCATGAATGTATATAGAATTTCTATTTTGGATATTTAGGATCTATTGAAAAAGCTATATGAGAAACTATATAATTGCTTCAAATTCCCATGGTCATTACTACAGGGTTTAAAAATAATCTCTTTAGGAATAAGGATGGGTCAATGTGCATTTGGATTGATTGTCATGAGCTAACAAAGATCATGATAAATAAAAAGATTCACCTTCCAAAATTAATGATTTTTTGGATTGTCAACATGGATATCAATAGTTCACTGGGGTGGATCTTTATTCAGCATATTATTATTTAAAGCAGAATTAGGAGGGCACCACCAAGATAACATTCCATTCAAGGTAAAGGAATTATGAGTTCCTAGTTATTCAATTTGTACTAACTAAGGCTTCTGAAATCTTCATTTTCTTCATCACAATAGTTTTTAGAGATTAACAACACAATTTTTTGGAATACATTATACATTATATTATACTATAATCCAAAATAGAAGAAAACCTTGGAGAGAATCTTAGATCAAAGTAATGGACCTAAAATTGGATTAATTTTATTAAAAGCATAGATATTTTTTGTTTTAGATGAAGGAAGCCTCATTATTTTTGAAAATTGGCATAAGAAATGGGATATATATAGACCCTTAAAATATAAAATCAATTGAAGCACAGTTAATGATAATATATGTGATTGATATCCATAGTTTCTTGGGATGGGATTGGAATTATCATTGATTTTTGAGATATTTACCATGATTTATTAACCCTTTAATTATGCTAAATTGGAGGGATATATGTTTTTTAGAATATTTAATGGAAAGAGTTATTCAATGAGTTGAAAATTGGGACTATCACAAAATATTTACTTATAGTTTTGATAAGTGGGGAACTTTTCCTGGAATAAGAATATTAATAAATGACCAGAATGGGATATATACAATAGTATAATGAAAAAGTGATAGAGTATGCCTCAAGAAAGTTGAATGATGATGAGTATAACAAATCAATGATTGATCTGGAGTTCTTCATTTTAACATTCCTGATGTAAATATTGTGACTTTACCTCTTTGTTGTGAAGTATGAATTATATATGAATCTTAATATCCAAAAGTATATATTCAAAGAGAATGAGTTGACAATGTGAAAAAAATATGTTTATTGTTAATTAAGCAATATTCATTCTCAATTGAATACTATCCTGGTAATGAAAACAATGTTTTAGACTTTCTATGTTTAATGGATCAGACAAAATAATTTTTTATAAAATTTAGAAGGACCCAATATTCTTAGACATCAAAATGATTGTCATGGGGATCATAAAGGATAGAGGATCATCAATTCTTTCACAAATAATTTCACAAGAATCCATTATATAGACGATAATGGATACACCAAGATATTATATAGAAATTTAGTAGAAGGTGGAATCTATAAGAATAGAGAAATCCTTAGGGTTTGAAATTAATGAAGATGATTTTTTCATATTTTGGTAAAAACTATGTGTACCGTAAAATCCCTAAATACATGAGATTTTTGATGATTTATATTGATCAACCTTATAATCCTTTAAAAGATAAAATATATTTATTGATATCTTTGAGTGTAATATTAGATAGAAATTGTAAATATGGAGATCATAAAGTGTACATCATGTTGTTCTATATGTCATCATGTGAAGGATGGAAATTAAAAATACACGGGGATAATTAATCAATTACCCATACCTAGATGAAAATGATAAAAATTAACTATGGATATTGTCACCGGTCTCCCTAATATATATATAGTAAATAATTATATATGGGTTTTTTGGACATTCATATAAATACTGTTCAATTACATTCAATTTGAGAGGACATTTCACTCTATCAACAAAAAATGATATACATTAATGATGTGGTGAGCCTACATGGGAGACAACTATGAATTGTATCCGATCAAGACCTAAAATTAACCTCTATGTTCTAAATGATACTCTAAAATGATATAAATAGAGAGTTAAATTTCATCATGGTTTATCAACCTAAAATAGATATTCAGTCTGTATTGACTATCCTGTCACACTATGACAAGGTGAGAACATGCATAATTTACATAAAAGAGGATAGAATTAACACATTCTTCTAGTCTAGTTCTCATGAAGTAATAGTTTCCATTAAATCATCTTTGTGGATCCCTATGAATCCATTTATTAAAAGAGGTACATAAGACCCACATGTTGTGATGTAGTGTGGAATACAAATAGTTGGGTCCTCAAATGGTCAACTAAATAATGTAAATGATCATGATCTTTTGTTATCACCTCATTTATTGTATGAGTAAACATAGTGGAAATATGAAAATGAATGATGGTACCTACATTTATTTTGGAGACAAGTTATTACACTACATATCTCTATAGAAACAAGTTGTTGGTTTTTTGAAGAAGGGAATGATTATTCCAAGATACACCTGTCCTTTTGAGTTCCTTAATTCCATCGGAGTAGTAACATGTCAACCAAAACTCCTACAAAACCTATATTAAGTACATTATATATTTCAATTATAAATAATTTGGAATTACATACCAATCTCATTACATGTAGTGAATAGATTGGTGTTTCCATTATAGAATCCTCATTCATATGAGGAGAAACTTGTAAATATCATAGATCATAGATACAAATTCTTATAAAATATTAAATGAATTTTGGTCAAATTATTAATTGAAACCCACTAATTTGAATATTTTATGTGGGAAATATAAAATATGATGATGTATAATCACCTTTATCTATTTTAGTTTGTAAAATGAATATTTTTCGGATGAATTTTATGATATGTGGAAGAGATTAATTTCCCTATGATTTATAAATAATACATTATATGTCATTGAATTAAAATTCCATATAATTTATTATGGTTATAGAAAACACATGCATTTATTTAGTTTTATTATATCATGTTGGATTTAAAATACCATTACGAATCATTACCAATGAAAATATAGCCATTGAATAGTGTAGTCATGATTAATATAAAATGGGTATGGAAAAATTCAATTGATATAGACAAAGGATGTGATAGAATAAACCAGTAAGATAATACCATATGAAGCACATTTATTAAAACATACATAGAAGGGAACATAACGAGGATTTTCCATTGACCAATAATAATCCAACATCCAATATATATATATCAAATTTGAAACATTTTATGGGGAATTTCAAGATCATTGAGATCACGTCACGAACCATGTATGTCGTATCACCTAATGAAAATCTCACTATTGTACACCTTACACTTAGGGTGTTTTCTGGTGTAATAAAGATATATATTTCAAAACCCTAGTAATTTGAATAAGTATAATTTATTTTCAACATATAAATAGTTATATCCACATGTTATTATTGTTACTTTATAAATGTTTTTTTATGATATGATAAAACCTAAATTGTCTTATGCGTAATAGGTAATCTTAATTAATAAATTCTTATTTGATGAATAAATGAATTTTTAAAATAAATAAAATTTTAATATAATATTATATTTGAATAGTAATTTTTTTAGTATTTTTGATTATATAATATTACAAAGTAAAAAATAAATTTCAAAAAGATTAAAATAAATACTATTATCCAAAAAACATAACAATTACTTGTAAATGATTATATGTTTTAAAATAAAAAACTAATATAATTAAAACATTATTAGAATAAAATAAATATTATTTTTTGAAACAAAAAATAGAAATTTTCTAAAATAAATGTTTTCATAATTTTTTAAGATAGTTAAATTTTCAGGTAAAAAAAAGATGTGGTAAAAATATATAGTGTGTATTATTAAATCATAATGACCCAATAGATATGTAATAAATGATATAAATGTTGTACATAAAATATATATTTACCCTTTAATATAATTCTTTTTGATTATTTGAATAAATTTATAAAGTTGTTATGTATTATCCATAAATATATATTATTTTTTACAGTTTTAAAATCAATCAATTAAGAACATGACATACATTCACATCTTAATGGGTAATATTTTAATTATTTCATCCCTTAGATATATAAAATATTGAAAAATAATATTCTATTTCAGAAACCATTTTCACAAACCATGGGAATTTATTTTGGTTTCAATTACATTATTTTACAAAGTCCAAAACCTAAGTATAAGAAATAATAACTAACTCCACAATCTTTTCATAAAAAAAGGCACCCAATATCCCATTATTCAAGGTAGGGGGCCTCTCTCTCTTCTTTTCAATTCAAGCACCTTATTTGTACTTAGCGTTTTAAAAATAAATTTTTTAGGTATTAATAACATTATAAATACAATTATAATATCCAATTAATAGCCTAAATAAAATATATAATCTATCCCATATCATAATGTAATTTACCTACGTAGTTACTATTCTGAAATTCATTAAGTGTTCTTTTCACTCTCCTATTTATTCAAGCATATTTTACATTTTATGCCTTTTTATTATCAATTTAATGTTTTGGAATATGTTTCCTACAACAAAATAACATCCCATTTAATTTCCCATTTATTTTTGGCCACTTTAATTATCATTGATCCATTTTGTTAAACATTACATACTAATGTTATTCTGTAGAAATTTCATTATGATTTTTCTTTTCCAATCCTTTTTTTGAGAATTCCATCTCTATTTTCAATTAATGGTAAACACATAGACATGCCTATAAATATTATATTAGGGAAATGAATTTATATATTCCACACTAATTCATTATGGAATAATATATTCTAAAATATGATCCAATGTTGAAGGATATATATGTCACACTTATGCATGTAAATGACTTGAAATCCATGGGTTTGCCTAGAATTATCTATCACTCTATTGTAATTGGTATTTTTTAGTATCATGAGTAATCATGAATGATATTATTGAATAAAAATAATCTATCATGTGAATTCATTAACCGTGTTATGATTTAATGGAGGCCATTCTTGAGTAATGTGTCACGACCCGTCCTCGGGGCCCGTGCCGTGACTACCCCAAGCCTGCCTTCCATAGGCCAGGGGCTGGCGACTAGCACCAATGCGTAATTCCTGGTATAAAGGGAAGGAATTTCCTTTGTAAAGTAAAAAAACACCACAGAGCAAACAAGCAGAAGTAAACATTAAGTAAAAACTAGTTACAACAGTAAGTGTGGAAAAGTAAGTGGGCCAGAATACAAACCCAAACTGAAAGTAAAGTACAACTGAAAAAGGGAGTACAACAACTGAAAAGTAAAGCCGAAGCCTCGAGCCGTCCACTGGAAGTACCAACTGAAGGGTGGGTACAGATAGCCTCCACAGCTCCTTGGGTCCAGCCGTCCGCTCCGAGTACGTCCCGCCCAGTGGTCCACCTCCAGGTACCGTCCTACTCCGCAAGCCTCAACCCACGATCAGCGCTGTCCATCGTCTGCAACCAACACAACGTAGTGCGGGCATATCCAATGCAGGGGTGAGTATAAGCTACTCAATAGGGACCCCGAGACCCCCGAAGGTCTCCCAAAATCCACAAAGGATAATCCACAAAGGAAAGATACAATCACGAAGTAACATCCAACACTACTTAGGTATATGCCCATACATATACCTAAGTCATCAATTCTAGTTCAGCTCCAACATCCGAGCCCAAGTGCAACCCAGTCCACATAGGAAAACACAACTCACATACACATAGGAAGCATAAAGTAATCCACACAGTATATCAAGTCAATCTTATCGAAGATAGAGATCGAAAGTCAAGACTCAGATCACACAGGTATACTTCTTTATAAGACGATAGAGATGATCAGATGTAGCCACTGATTCATTTAAGCCATCGGGTCCACATAGGATCGATAGGTACTAACCCCTGCAATGACCCACAAAGGATCGATAGGTAACTAACTCCCGCAATGACCCACCAAGGATCGATATGTAACTAACCCCCGCAATAACCTACATAGGATCAGACCCACACAGGATCTGTAGGAACTGTCCCACACAGGACCGCTGAGCGCTGACCCACACAGGATATGACCCACACAGGATCGGTAGCACTGATCCACGTAGGATCGCTGAGTGCTGTAGTTGTCGCCGACAAATCCACGGAGGATTTCTGTACAGTCTCCATCGTCGTCGCAGTCGCAGCCAGCTCTAGGGTTCCCGCACACAGCAAGCTCGTTTGGGAGGGTCCACTCCACGAGTCGAGGGGCTGATACATCAACTGACACGTATTCCGAAGTTGATGTATCCAAAAGTTCCGTATCGTCAACAGGAACTCAACCTCACAGACGACGCGTTAATCGGATGCCCGGTCTGAGAGTTATTGACTTTTTCTTCCCAGGGGCCCGACTGGTTTTTAAGTCAAAACCAACCAAACCGTACTCCAACTACATCCAAACTTAGATCTAAGTAAGCCAAAAGGTCTGTCTCACTAAGAGGAATCCATCAAAGTCGACGACACATCAATCGGACGTCCGGAGCTCAAGTTATAAGCATTTCCGCTCCGAGGGCCTGATTGGTTTCGTGTACGAACCAACCCGGCTGAACCCAAAGTTCTCCGAAACCTTGAGTGTAATATACCAAAACGACCGTCTCGATCCAAGGATCACATCGCATCTTACGGTGCGTCGATCAGAGGTTCGCAGCCCATGTTATGGGTAAAAGACCGTGAGAGGTCCGGTATTAGGGGGTTCGGGCCCGGTCCGACCCAGCCCGGTACCCCCTGGGTCGGCCCGAACCGGTTCAACCCGACCCAGGTCCGGCCCGTTAGGGAGCGGCCCGGCCCGGTCGGCGCGGCCCAGCCAGGTGGGCGTGGCCCGACCTGGCCAGTGAGCCAGGAGGCTCGGCCGTAACGGCCGAGCGAAGAGGGTTGGGGGCGCACTGCCCTCCCCCACGTAGAGAAACCACGGCCCCCGCACGGGGGGCCACTCTTGCTGGCCAGCCGGGGGTTATGACCCCCAACGTTTCCCCCTGACCGGACAGCCTGCACTGGCCGGCCGACTGCTGCCGCCACGGGACCGGCGCTGGCCGATCCCCTTGCTCCGACGCCGGCGGCCTGGAACCGGCCGCCGGTCCCTGCTCCGCTGCGGCCTTGGTCCGTCCGGCGCGGCGCGACGACGCCACGCCCCTCTGATGCGGTCCTTCTCTGGCCATGGTTTTTTTGTGATTCTTCGGCGCGGAATGACGGCACCATGTCTTTGGTTCGTCTTCAACAGCACTACGCTTCTCCCCCTTTCTTTAATATTTCCCTCACGGTGCTTCGACATCGTGTTTCCTTGCTCGTGCCGTAAACAACATCAAACAACCAAAGGGGAGAGGAGGGTCAACCACGTTCGTGCGGTCTGAACTTCTCCCATTATTGCGGTATCAGACGACTCAAATTGAAATGAAGAAAGGCGACAGAAGAATTCACGAACAAACAATTAAAATAAACTCATACCTCGTCGAATTCGTTGAGCGAGGATTCGTCGTGGAATTAACCGTCACGGAAGAAGGCATCACAGAAGGAGGATCGCCGCATCTCGGAGAAAGGATTCGTCGGTGTCGCGTCGTCGATCTCCGAGGATCTGGCGTTCTTCTCGACCTTCGTCGGAGGTCGGAGTTTTTCGCGTTCTTCGTGTTATTCGTTGAGGAAGGAGGGCTCCACGGCTTGAGTGAATCCTCCCAAACCCTCTTGCACAACCAACCCCTAATAAAATAAGAGTTTTCTTATTTTATTAATGCACAAGCCAACGTCTTTGAAATTAAAAAATGAAACAATCAGTTAAAAGAATTAAAGGAAACGTTTAAACCGCCCAAATTTATTGAGGCGTTTCATAAACGGAAAAATGCAAGGGTTGACTTCCACTTAGGGGTGCGGGTGTGTTACCTTAATTAAAATGGGGATGAGAAATATGAAAGAAACGGCGGGGCTTGTGTGGGACCCAACTCAAAAATATCCTACCCAGTGGGTAGGATATTGTGGGTCCCACTCCAAACACTTATCTTAGGTTAAACAACTTTATGTAAAATAAAAATTGGTCGCACCATTTTTATTTTATTCCTTTACTTAACCCAAAAATTTTAAAACCACACCTGAGCAAACGCAACTCCGGAAAAGGTGTTTCTAAGTAATTACCGGCGCTACGATTCCGTCGGTGCCCTTGTAATACAATTCCGAGCACCGGTTCAAAAGTTATAAAAACCCACTCGTTCGTTCACTTAACGTACCAGAGCTAAACTTCGGAAAAAGATTCCGGGAACACCGGGCCTCGGAATCAGGTGCCGTCAAAAACTGCATTCTTGTAAAATTCACATGAAAATTAAAAAAAATTCCTTGAATTTACGGGTCTTTAAATTACTCCCACCTTAGGGATTTATGTCCCCGTAAAGATACATCATAAACTAGGGGAACAAATGTGGGTACTAAGCACGCATCTGAGCCTCCCACTCCCAGGTGCTCTCCTGGAGGTTCCCGTGCTTCCATCTGATGCACACTAGAGGAATCGATCGTCCACGTAGGACCTGCTCCTGTCGATCCTCGATCTCCACTGGTACCTCCGCAAAAGTCGCCCCATCATCAACGTCCAGTTCCCCATGCTCAATGATATGCGTCGGTTCATGCACGTATCTCCTCAGCTGAGATATGTGGAAGATGTCATGCACCCGGTGCAACTGAGGTGGTAGAGCCAGGTGATAATCCAACTCGTCAATCCTACCGATGACCTGGAATGGTCTGATGAAGTGCGGAGATAACTTGCTGCCTCGGCCAAATCTCCGTAATCCACGTCGAGGTGAGACCCACAAGAAGACATGATCACTATACATGAACTCCAGTGGCCTCCGCCTCCTGTCAGCATAGGACTTCTACTGGCTCTGAGTTTTCCTCATCCGCTCCTGGATGACCTGGACCTTCTCCGTCGTGGCCTGGACCATCTCCGGTCCCACAAGTGCTGACTCCCCAGGGTCTGTCCAGCACAGCGGTGATCTGCAAGGTCATCCGTACAACGCCTCATATGGTGCCATCCCGATGGTGGAGTGGTAACTATTGTTGTATGTGAAATCCACCAAGGGTAGGTCTTCCTCCCAACTACGACCAAGTCGAGGACACATGCGCGGAGCATGTCCTCGAGAGTCTGAATGGTCCTCTCTGTCTGACCATCCGTCTGAGGGTGAAAGGCGGTGCTCAGATGTAGCTGCGTCCCGAATGCCTCCTGCAACCCCTTCCAGAGCCGGGAAGTAAAGTGAGTATCTAGATCGGAGACGATAGATGATGGAACACCGTGAAGCCGTACAATATCCTGAACGTAGAGGCATCCCAAGTTCTCCACTGATCCCTGCTCTCTGATGGGTAAGAAGTGAGCCGACATGGTGAGTTGGTCGAAAATCACCCAAATGGAGTCGTGAACTCTGGAAGTGCGTGGAAGTCCAGTCACGAAGTCCATAGATATGCCATACCACTTCCACTCCGGGACCTCAAAGGGCTGTACCAAGCCTACGGGTACCTGGTGCTCTGCCTTCACCTGTTGGCAGGTGAGGCATCAAGAAAAAAACTCTACCACAACCTTATTCATGCCCAGCCACCAGTGCTGACGCCTAAGGTCCTGGTACATCTTCGCCACTCCAGGATGTACCGCCAAAGGGGAAGTGTGAAACTCTCTCAGCACCTCCTCCTGTAATGCAACTGGTACCAAGGTACGTCCTCTGAAAAGGACGTCATGCTCTCCTCCTAATGAGAAACCATCAGGTGCATTTCTTGAGGATATCTGCGCACGCCGCGTCTCATAGTCGGCATCCCCACGCTGTGCCTCTCTGACCCACTGTAGTAGTGGAGGAGTGACTGTGAGTGACTATAGAAAGGCTGCTCTATCTCTATCCATGAAGGATATCTGCAAAGCGGCTAACTTCTTCGTCGCTTCCCTGAGTAGCTGGATGCCCGTACTCCTACTGAGAGCATCAGCTACTATGCTCCCCTTCCCAGGAGTATAGACTATCTCAAAGTCATAGTCTTGGAGGAACTCGAGCCATCACCGCTGTCTCAAATTCAGGTCCTTCTGTGAGAAGATGTACCTAAGACTCTGATGGTCAGAATAGACTGTAAAACTCTCTCCCATCAGATAGTTTCTCCACATCTTCATAGCGAAGACCACTACTGCTAACTCCGGGTCATGGGTAGCGTAGTTCTGCTCATTCTGCCTCAACTTTCATTATACATAGGTGATCACACCCCGCTCCTGTATCAGGACACATCCGAGTCCGGTCCCTGATGAATCACAGTAAACTACGTACCCAACTCCCTCCTTCGGTAGCCTCAAGATAGGCGCGCTGGTCAATCTCTGTCTCAGCTGCTGGAAGCTCTACTGACATCTGTCTGACCACACAAAGGGTTTCCCCTTCTTCGTCAAAGGTGAAAGTGGTGCCACAACTCTGGAGAAGTCTGGCACAAATCTCCGGTAGTACCCAGCTAGACCCAAGAAACTCCGCACCTCCGTCACGCTCCTGGGTGGCTCCCAAGCTAGCACTGCCTCGATCTTCGCCGGATCCACCGCAACTCCCGCCTCAGAGATGACTTGTCCCAAGAAGTGGAACTCGCATATCCAGAACTGACACTTCGAGAGCTTTCCATAAAGTTGGTGCTCTCAGAGTGTGTCTAGTACAACCTGCAAGTGGTAGGTGTGCTCCTCCTCAATGGTCGAGTATATCAAAATGTCGTCGATGAAAACCATGACAAATCGATCAAGGTATGGCTAAAAGATCCTATTAATGTGGCCCATGAACACTGCTGGATCATTGGTTACGCCAAATGGCATAAACAAGAACTCATAGTGGCCATACCGACATCTGAAGGCCGTCTTCTGCACATCCTCGTCCCGAACTCTGTGCTGATGATAGCCTGATCTAAGGTCTATCTTCGAGAACCACCGTGCTCCCTTGAGCTGATCGAAGAGGTCATCAATCCTCAGTAGCGGATACTTGTTCCTTACTGTCACCTGGTTCAGGCGACGATAGTCGACACAAATTCGTAAGCTCCCGTCCGCCTTCTTGGCGAACAATATCGGGGAAGCCCAGGGTGAAACAGTAGGTCGGATGAATCCCTTTCCCTACAAATCCTCCAGCTGTACCCCTATCTCTAGAAGCTCGGCGGGTGCCATCCGATATGCTAGGGTGGATATCGGGGCTGTCCCGGGGTATAGGTCAATATAAAATTCTACCACTCTGCGAGGAGGTAGTCCTGGAACGTCGTCAGGGAAAACGTCCGCATACTTATCCACCACTACAGGAAAACCATGACTCCGCACGTCAACCGCTCCTAGGATGAGGCTAGACAACTGATGAGTGATGGGATGTCATCTCCTCTGCATGAGTCCATCCTGTGCTGCAAAGGCTCCCTTCTCGCCGGTGATGGTGAACCTGCTCCCGTCGTTGCGTACACATCACACCTTGCGCCTAATATAGTCAATCTGAGCATGGATTGTAGATAACCAATCCATTCCCAAGATGACTTCGTAAGGCCTCGACTCCGCTGCAAGAAGATCCCAGCCGAAGCTCTCACCTCCTAGAGTAAGCTCACACTGCCAGCACCAGTACGTAATCGTCGAGTCTGCTCCTATAGGAGTCTCTAGCCGTAAGGATCGAGCCAACGGATCTGTCAGAATCTCCGAGCTCCGAAAAAGGGCAGCGGCAATGAATGAATGACTCGCTCCTGTGTCTATAAGAACTACAACAAGGGTGGAATAGACACAGATAGTACCTCGAATCATCTCGGGTGCGCCGTGGTCGTAGGCCTCCACTGTCTGGAGCTGTTCCTGTCTCTGCCCGCCAGCTCCTTGTGGTCAGGGTGGACCTCCTGGTGGTGGGGGTTGTATAGCCTCAAAGCGTCGCCCACCACCTTCCGCTTGGACAGCTCTTCCGCCTCGTCCGCCTGCTCCCGGCAGACCACTACGGTCAACCCTCTGCCTCTGCCTGGGTGGCCCCTCAACTGTCTGCTGCTCCTCGGCACGGCGGGCCGGGCAGTCACGAGCCATGTGGCCCTGCCCGTCGCATGCGTAGCACTGTCTGCCTCTCGAAAGACTGGCTCCATGCTGTGTGCCCCGCACCACCGAGCCAGTGTCCTGAGGTCGTCTGCCTGAGGGTCTGGTCTACCTGGACCCATGTGTCATCTGTCGACTTCCTGATGCAGAAGACTCTGCTACGTGACGCCCTACGGTAGGTCTCGCTGCTGATGTAGACTCAGCAAGAAAGCTCTCGATGAGAAGGGCTCGCTCCAGTACCCCTGCCTGGGTCGGAATGATGAGGTAGATCAGTGATGCCCTGATCTCATTCCTCAATCCCTGCTCAAAGGTCCGGCCCCAGAAGAATGGGTCCCGTACCATGTCCGTCGAATAGCGCGAGAGATCTGTAAATCTCGCCGAGTACTGGGCGACCGTCAAGCTGCCCTACCGCAGCTGTAGTAGCTCCTGGATGTGCACCACACAGAGGGTGGCTGGGATGAACTCCGAGTGGAAGAGGATCTCAAATTCCCTCCATAGTAGAGATGCCTCGTCATGCACCTAGAGCATCAAGCTCCAGCATCTGCCTGCTGCCGCGTGCAGGAGGCTCGCTGCGAGGATCACCATGAGGTCAGCTGGTGTCCTCACTAACTTGAAAACTCGTACAACTACCTCCAGCGAATCCTCGGCTACCTGAAGGTCCGTCTCCCGACAGAACCTGGGCAGTCGCTGACGCTGAAACTCGTGCAGTGCACTAAGGCGTCGTGCATCGTCAGCGGCTGGGGCTGGAAGCATTGGTGGTTCGGCGGGTAGAGGTACCGCCGATGCCTCTGCTGTCAAAGGGCCCTGTACCGAGGCCTCATCGCTCGGTGGGCTGTCGTCCCGCACAACACTCGGAATCCTAGCTGGCTGCCGTCGTGGGGCCATCCTGAAAAGAAACAGGTGCGCCAAGGTCAAACAGTATACCTGGTGAGCTGACACAAATTAATCACAAAGAAAACTTGAAACACACATGAAATCAATGTTTTCGTGCGTTAAGTCAGAAATCAGAAGTCAGGATCCTGGTGTACAGATACGTCGGCCGCCGCACCAACACTGGACTCCCAGGACTGATAACCACACTCAATACTCTTAACACTATTGCTTCACATAGAAAAAGATCAGTGTCCTGAGTTCCACGGTAGAACCGAACTCCTCTGATACCAATTTTTCACGACCTGTCCTCGGGGCCCGTGCCATTACTACCCCAAGCCCACATTCCATAGGCCAGGGGCTGGCGACTAGAACCAAGGCATAATTCCCGGTAGAAAGAGAAGGCATTGCCTTTGTAAATTAAAAAAACACCATAGAGAAAGCAAGCAGAAGTAAACACTAAGTAAAAACTGGGTACAACAGTAAGTGCGGAAAAGTAAGTGGGCCAGAATACAAACCCAAACTGAAAGTAAAGTACAACTGAAAAAGGGAGTACAACAACTGAAAAGTAAAGCCACAGCCTCGAGCCGTCCACTAGAAGTCCCACCTGAAGGGTGAGTACAGATAGCCTCCACAGCTCCTTGGGTCCAGCCGTCCGCTCCGAGTACGTCCCGCCCAGTGGTCCACCTCCAGGTACCGTCCTGCTCCGCAAGCCTCAACCCATGATCAGCGCTGTCCGTCTTCTGCAACCAACACAACATAGTGCGGGCATAGCCCGTGCAGGGGTGAGTATAAGCTACCCAGTAGGGACCCCGAGACCCCCAAAGGTCTCCCAGAATCCACAAAGGATAATCCACAAAGGAAAGATACAATCACGAAGTAACATCCAACACTACTTAGGTATATGCCCCTACATATACCTAAGTCATCAATTCCAGTTCAGCTCCAACATCCGAGCCCAAGTTCAACCCATTACACACAGGAAAACACAACTCACATCCACAGAGGAAGCATAAAGTAATCCACACAGGATATCAAGTCAATCTTATCGAAGATAGAGATCGAAATTCAAGACTCATCTCACACAGGTATACTTCTTTGTAAGACGATAGATATGATCAGATGTAGCCACTGATTCATCTAAGCCATTGGACCCACACAGGATCGATAGGTACTAACCCCCACAATGACCCAAAAAGGATCAATAGGTAACTAACCCACGCAATGACCCACAAAGGATCGATAGGTAACTAACCCCCGCAATGACCCACACAGGATCAGACCCACACAGGATCTGTAGGCGCTGGCCCACACAGGACCGTTGAATGCTAACCCACACAGGATCAGTAGCACTGATCCATGTAGGATAGCTAAGTTATGTAGTCATCGTCGTCGAATCCACAGAGGATTTCTGTAAAGTCGCCATCGTCGTCGCAGTCACAGCCAGCTCTAGGGTTCCTGCACACAGGAAGCTCGTTCGGGAGGGTCCGCTCCATGAGCCGTGGGGCTGATACATAAACTGACATGTAGTCTGAAGTTGACGTATCCAAAAGTTCTGTATCATCAACAGGAACTCAACTTCACAGACGACGCGTCAATCGGACGCCCGGTCTGAGAGTTATTGGCTTTTTCGTCCGAGGGTCCCGGCTGGTTTTTAAGTCAAAACCAACCTGACCGTACTCCAACTGCATCCAAACCTCAAGCAGAGTAAGCCAAAAGGTCCATCTCACTAAGAGGAATCCATCAAAGTCTACGGCACGTCAATCAGACGTCTGGAGCTCAAATTATAAGCTTTTCCGCTCTGAGGGCCCGATTGGTTTCGTGTACGAACCAACCCGGCTAAACCCAAAGTTCTCCGAAACCTTGAGTGAAATATACCGAAACGACCGACTCGATCCAAGGATCTCATCACAGCTGACGGTGCGTCGATCGGAGGTCCGCAGCCCATGTTATGGGCAAAAGACCCTGAGAGGTCCGGTATTAGGGGGTTCAGGCCCGGTCCGACCCGGACTGGTACCCCCTGGGTCGGCCCGAACCAGGTCGACCCGACCCAGGTCTGGGTCCATCCCATTTGGGCACGGCCCGACCCGGCCTGGGCGCGGCCCAACCAGCGAGCCAGGCGGCTCGGCCGTAACGGCCGAGCGAAGAGGGTGGGGGGTGCGCTGCCCTCCCCCACGTAGAGAAACCACAGCCCCCGCATGGGGGGCCTCTCCTGTCGGCCAGCTGGGGTTACGAGCCCCGGCGTTTCCCCCTGACCGGACGACCCGCACCGGCCGACCGACTATTGCTGCCACAGGACCGGCACAGGCCGGTCCCCCTACTCCAACGCCGGCAGCCCGGAACCGGCCGTCGGTCCCTGCTCCACCGTGGTGTTTTTGTGATTCTCTAGCGCGGCGCGACGATGCCGCGTCTTTGGTTCGTCTTCAATGGCGTGGCGCGGCGTCGCTGCGCTTCTCCCCCTTTCTTTAATATTTCCCTTGCGGTGCTTCAGCACCGCGTTGCCTTGCTCGTACCGCAAACAACATCAAACAACCAAAGGGGAGAGGAGGGTCTGCCATGTTTGTTCGGTCCGACCTCCTCCCGTTATTACGATATCAGGCGGCTCAAATTGAAATAAAGAAAGGCAATAGAAGAATTCACGAAAAAACAATTAAAATAAACCCCTAACTCGTCGAATTCGTTGAGCGAGGATTCGTCGTGGAATTAACCGTCATGGAAGAAGGCGTCGCAGAAGGAGGATCGTCGCGTCGCGGAGAAAGGATTCATTGGCATCGCGTCGTCGATCTCCGAGGATCCGGCGTTCTTTTCTACCTTCGTTGGAGGTCGGCATTCTTCGCGTTCTTCATCGAGGAAAGAGGGCTCCACGGCTTGAGTGAATCCTCCCAAACCCTCTTGCACAACCAACCCCTAATAAAATAAGAGTTGTCTTATTTTATTAACGCACAAGCCAACGTCTTTGAAATTCAAAAAAGAAACAATCAGTTAAAAGAATTAAAGGCAAAGTTTAAACCACCCAAATTAATTGAGGCGTTTCATAAATAGAAAAATGCAAGGGTTGACTTCCACTTAGGGGTGCGGGTGCGTTACCTTAATTAAAAGGGGGTTGAGAAAGTTGAAAGAAACGGTGGGGCTCGTATGGGCCCCACCTCACAAATATCCTACATAGTGGGTAGGATATTGTGGGTCCCACTCCAAACACATAGCTTAGGTTAAAGAACTTTAAGTAAAATAAAATTTGGTCGCACCATTTTTATTATAATCCTTTACTTAACCCAAAAATTTTAAAACCACACCCGAGCAAACACAACTCTGGAAAAGGTGTTTATAAGCAATTACCGGCGCTGCGATTCCATCAGTGCCCTTAGAATTCGATTCCGAGCACCAGTTCAAAAGCTAGAAAAACCCACTCGTTCGTTCACTGAACTTACCCAAGCTAAACTACGGAAAAAGATTCCGGGCACACCGAGCTTCGGAATCAGGTTCCGTCAGAAACCGCGTTCTTGTAAAATTCCCAAGAAAATTAAAAAAAATATCCTTGAATTTACGGGTCTTTACATAATGTTTATGATGTTATGTATAATGTTGTTTCTACATTTCCAATGTTTTCTTTATGATATAGTGTTACATCATGCCTCATTATAAATGTTTATTATTATCAAATTTTATATCAAATTTAAATTACTTTTTCATAAAATTAATTAAAATTTTCATGTTATGAGTTGATTATTCCCCTACCGGTCTTCATTTTTCTCTCATTTAAAATGTATATCCCTAGGTTTTCCCATGAAGTTTAAGAGGATTGATTATTTATTAGAAACCGTATAGGAGGATTTCAATTTTTTTTTATATCCTCTATTTATGATATTTTTAGATGTACCAAATTTCAAATGGCGTTATACATCATGATGTTATGGGTTGTATTATCTATATCGTTATGTACCAGATAGTGAATTTATGTTTAATAAATACAAGGGTTGTCATATTTTTATTATTGATACAAGATTTCATGCATGTGAATTACAATTTATTCACATTATTTAATTGTATAATAAATAATTGATGATTTTAGTAAGGTTGTAATATTTTAAATTCAATTTCTTTAGTGAGACGTTTGAGGATTCATTAGGTTATGGAAAATTCATTTTTGATGATGTGATTATGGAACCATTATCTGGATATAAATGATGATCAATTAGTGTTGATTCATTAGATAATTTCTATCTTAATCATGTTTTGATCCTCTATCATTTATTTATGAATGGAAATTGGATTTTATTGAATATTGTGTTACTATAATTTTAATAAAACTTGGAGGCCACCATTATTGATTTTATCACATCAATGATTTGTCTCAATATATTTCCAAAGCATTAATATGTATATCATAGTAGTCAATAAATTGAATTATTCATTTTCTTTCCATGATACATTCCTTTTTATTATATATTCAGGTATTGATATTCTTGTTTGAATAAATATCATGGTTTTTTCTAAATCACTCATCCCATGCTATTGTGTTTATTCTTGGGTTCCAAGTAAAATATGAAATATTGAGATGATGAGAAGATCAATATTAATATCATACATATTTTATAGTTCTATTTTGTTTTGGCTCCTTCTGTTATAGAATAAATAACTTCCATTTATTTTCAACGAGTTATTTGTTTCATCTTAGTTTCTAACATGTCATAGAGTATAATATATATCAATTTTTATCATTGATATTTAAATTTCTAGAGCTTATTTTGATTGAGTGTGGTGTTTGGGTCTAGATGTGTGGTCTTTGTATACATTTCACAAAATCTACAAGTTTCATTTCATCATGATCACCCATTATCCATAACAACTTTTGGGGATATAATGTGTCATATATAAAGTATTTTTCACTTTCTGAACATGAATTTCAATTTTTTATTGCTATTAATTTATCTTGACAACTTCTATTACTCTAGTTTCTGGGAGTTTTATTGGGCCCATGGGTGGAATCATTGTTTTAAATTATAGACATAATTACATAACACAATGAATGAAAATTTAACATCATCATCCACATTTAGATAGCTCCCATAGGTCACTTAAAAAATCATTTTCATTTTAGGGAAGAATATATTCTTTCCATGAAAATGAATTTCCAAATATTATTTTTTATGGTTAACTACAAATAGTGATTCATGTTATGGATGATATAGACCATGTTCTGATTGGTATTTTTAAATTCTTTTCCCCTAATCACGTTTAACCCAATTGAGTTCATTCTGTATCTAATTTTACATCTAAGACTCCCAGTATAACCTCTTTAACCTATATCTTCCACCGTGGAGGATCATTATTGTTTCATCATGACATGATTTGTGTCCTTCATAATAAGGCCTTATCTCCTTTTTCTCCATTATTATTCTATTATCTATAAACCTTGAAACTAACGTGGATGGAGATGGGACCTAGTATTTTTTTGGGTTATGAACACATGATAGATCATGCGATAACAAGATTGTTCTTGAGGATAAATTGGTGTTTCAAGGTAGTTTACCTTGATGGTAATTGTAAGAATTGAAATTTTAGATATGTTTCCCATTAATCTCTCATTACATTTAATTATATGATTTCTTGTGATTTCATGATTGAATTACATGTTTTATAATGTTTCCACTTATATTTTGGTAGCAATATCAATTTATTCTTCCTTTCATCAATTTTCAAAATATGAGAGACGTGTGTTTTCATGTGAAATTATTTCTAAATATTTTTAAGGGTTCTAACATAATTTGCGAAATTGAAATTATTTGATGAATCGTAGTTGGTTTCCTCATCAAAATAAAAATGATGTTGATTTACAGAAACTATTGGAAAAGAATCATTTTCTAAAGATCAATTGTATCTATCCCTTATGGGAATGCTTTATGGTCTCATATTAAACAATTTGATTAAATGATAATTATTCTATTGGTTTTATAAAGTGATTTTATTCTAATATATCTTTAATTAATGAACAATAGGTCCTACAAGAAATTTTATTGATTTATTGAAAATGAAAACTAGTATAACATTATTAGTTATATGTGATCTAAATTATGAATCTGTCAATACATTTAATATGAATCGTAGTTAAGGGATGTTAAATTATCTTTATATATGAAAAATTTAATTTTTCTATGTGATAATTTTTATGGGTGAATGAGTTTAATATTTACTCATTTATTTTATTATCTAGTATGATTGTTACTTTGAAATAATCAGCTCAATTTATATATCATGGGAATAATTTATTTGTTAGGTTTTATTTCTTGGTGAACATGTGCAATAGTTATGAATTATTCTCATGAATGTGGACCTAGGTTGGGAAATATGTCACCCTATGTGATATTTCCCCTCATTGGAGCATGATAGGCTAAGACACAAGGTTTATGTGGGTTGATTAGTGTATAGTTATTTTCCAGAATATAGACACTTCTACAATGGTAAATATATTGTCTCTATTATATATTTTTTCCCTTGAGGACCCAGGATTCCATAAATATTATATATTTCAATGTATGGACACATGTAGATTTGAAAATTTATATTGGTTTAATTATTGGAATCCCTTAATATCATTTTAACTAATCAGTATGAACTATTTTTTAATGGAATTTTTTTTTCATGAAAAATCTATGAAATTATAAATTATTATATTTTACAATGGAAAAATACAGTATACTTTTATTAAATGTAAAAATATATTAAACAAATTCCACTCATCTATTTTCAAAATATTATGTTATGGAAATAATTTGAATGTGTTATAGATTTGGTGAACAGGTCGTGGCCTATGGAAATTTATAGAAAATGCGTATATATATTATTTTAATAGCATACTTAGTTGTTATAGATGTTATATGGATTTGGTTATTTTGGTGTTATGATGATATATATAGTATTTCATACATACACATGGATAATTATTTAATGTTTATTTATATATTTATTTCAATTTCTTTTTAGTTGTATCAATAACATATATTTAAATTTTAATCATGTTTCACATTTTTAAATTTACTATATATGATTTATTGTTTTCTTCCCCATATATTGTATTCCTTTTACTACTAATTTTTCAGATCCATCTATTTCTTTAGGTGAAATCATTCCCAATGTGTTCTTCTTGATTCCAATACACCTATCATAAAACTGTAGTGATCAAGAATCCCATTAAATCCTTACTAAGGTCTATATTGTTGCCTATTTATGTGGTGAATTGTATAGGATTTTGGAATTGGTTATGGGGAACATAAAAATATTACTATTAAGAAAATATATTTTCCACTTCTTATAGATGATATGTTTGATAAATAATAAGGAGCTAATTTTCTTTATTATTGCTATTTTGTTAAGTTATATATATTTATGGTAAAAAGGTTAACATACCCAACATGACCTTATTTATGTTGTATGGAAATTATGAATATATATTGAATAAATTTGTACTTATAAATTCCCCTATATATATATATCATTGATTTAATGAATATATTAATTATATAGTACCAAGGTTAGATTATTGAAGTATTTATTTGAGATTGTTTTATATATGTCACAGGAAAGGATGAACATGAGTTCCATTTGAGTGTTTTGAAAAACAAATTAAAGAAGAGTAATTTTCATAAAAAATTAATGTTTGGACTTTTTCTACCTAATGTTTCGTTAACTTTTAATATAATCATAGGTTAGTGTATTTCTATAGATCCTTCAGTGATAAAACTCATTGATAAATGGCCCAAACTAACCATGTAAATCACGATCCTTAGTTTTCTTATATTTGATGGACACTTACAAGTACATTTGATGAATTTATCGCTGCTATGAGATCCACTAATGATGTTTATCAAGAAGGGATCCATGTTCCGTTTTCTTCATTAATTTAAAGAATGATTCATTATACTAATGATATGTTTATTTTGTGGATTGGTACTCAAAATCTTATATAGTGCAGAAGGGTTTGTTTTCTATAGGTATTTCTAATTAAGGTTCTGATAAGTGTTCTCGTATAATATTTTATGGTGATAGTTAATTCCTCCAACCAATTGATAAAATCATGAGGAAAATTACCAACATAGGATGTTGATATGGAATTTTTAATTTTGGTATTAATGATATAGATGAATTATTTATAGAGAGAAAGGTTTAATATATATACTTCTCTTAAAATAATGATGTATTTATTCATTAAAGAAGAGGGAAATATAAACCATATTATTTTTTTGATTATGGAATTTGATTTTTCATTACATTACCACCTTAGGAAGGTGAACTTGTTTAATAGTTCTCTATTTCTGGAGGACCCTGAGAGTTTTTCTATGTTTATGATTGAAATAGATCCAATACCATTGGATTAATGAAAAGTGGATCTTCAAATAATGAAATAAGTGTATAGATGATATTTTATTAATTTGAATTTTTAACAATCCATCCTTTATGGGATTAATGTGGTATATAATGTGGATATTGATCTATATATGATGGTGAAAAATGTTCATGATTTTTATCATGGTTTCAGTGGAATGATATCGTCGAGGAACACATTATTTTTTTCATTCATTATTATATATTATGGTGGATATTTAAGAAACCTATCATAATTTATGATTTTATATTCAACCTAGAAGCATGATGTTATATAGTGATATCATATAGAAAATATTTTGGACAACATGAAAGGTGAAATTAATGGATATTTATCTTAATTAATTGTTTGTTATAATGTTTTCTCCAAGATTCAGAAGTCCAATTGGATGTTACAACCTTTACATATACCATAACTATAATATGGAAACATCATCATGGATTTCAAAATCAAACTCCTTAAAACCCAAAAAATTGTTCATAATGTTATTTATGTTATGGTTTATATCCTTATGAATTGGTGAAATTTCATTTATATTAGGGCTGAATTTTCACAGGATGATATTTCTTGTATATAAATTATGAATAGTTGTTTTAAATGGATTACAAAATTCAAATAATTCTAATACATATATGATGATTACATAAAATATATGGATAATATTTTATAAAGATTTAAATATAGAGTATAAATTAAGAACATCATATCATCTTTAGAAAAATATTTAGTCTTATAAATGAAATTAAATCCAAGAAGTTCTGTAGAGAGCGTATTATTTAGATTTAATTTTTTTTAGGATTAACAAAATTTTTATAATATTTGATATCACTAAGTAATTATGATATATCGTTATGAATCCATCTATGTAAGGGCTTTTAGTACTATAGTATGTTTGCTTGAGGAATCATAATGGAAAATATTAGGACCTCGTATATGTGATGATATGGTTTAATAATATGGGAAATTTTGTAATATTATCATAGTAACATAAAAATAATAGAAGAATTTTTATTATAATTATAATCATGATTTGTTGATTCATGTTTGTTATAAGTCTTTCCTTTGAATATCTCCTTGTAAATTTCAAATATAGTTGGAATATAAGAGAATCATGGTTCCTGGTACATCAGTCCTAATGATATTTTTGATCGTATTGGGACTTAATAGATTTGACGGTTCTTCATTCATTCTTATCTATGTTTAGAAATGTATTACATGTATCTCTTTTTAAGATTTATATACTTGATCATTCATATTTAATAATCTCATAGGTCTTACAACCTTATCGTAATCTTTTTTTTGTAGAATAATTTGTACTAATATCAGTTCATAGAGATAATATTCTATTAATCAGGACTAGTCCCCTTGTTATGGGTATATAGAGTAAGGCATTTTTTTGGATGCAATTTGGAAAGACAAATATATTATGATGTAGAGGTATCTTAATTTCTGTTAATCTATATAGGTGGGGAAATTTTTTTAAGTGGGTAGAATGAAACAACCCATATGTTTAGAATATATTTATATTATTAATAAAAATATCCTTATTAATATATTGAAAATATAACTTATTATATTTTATGTGAATTATTATCATGAATTATTAAATGAATCATTTTATATGATATTATAATGAAATTTAATTTTGCAACATAATTTTTAAATCACATTGGTGATAATGTTGATACTAAAGAATGTTTTTGAATTAATTTTTTGAATAGTATTTCCATTTTTTTTGTTTAAATATTAGATCATACTATTAATTTTAATATAATTTATTATCAAAAAAAATCATTCATTTTCATTTTGATATAAATGAAAATAATATAATTTGGTTGTAAAAATAGTTGTTTTTCTGAAAGACGGTTTTTGTGTCCGTAATGTAATTTTAATTAAATAAATTATATTGTTCAGTATTTATGTATTATATTATAGAAAATAAATTTTAATATTTTCAATAAAATATGTTAAAGTTAATAAAATTTATTTTATTGTGCATGGAATTATATAAAGTTCAGTCTTATTCATACAATTGATTTTAAAAAAAAATGTTTTCATTGATCTTTTCATGCTTATTATAAAACTACTATCTACCAAAATTTGAAATTTAATTTCATAAGATTGAATCCATTATTAAACCATAATTTCCATATTTTTAAATGATTCTAATTTTATTTTTTTATCATAGTAAATAGTAACATTCATAATGAAATTTCAACTACAGTTGTGGTTAATAAGGGTTAAAAAATGGGGTTAAACTATATGATGCATTTTAAAATATCAATTAAACATGTCTAAATTTGAATATTTGAAAATATATCCCTGATTACTTATATTATATTATAATTTTGGATTTCTTGTTTCCACATTCATCTTAATATTATTTTATAATATTTTAATGTTGCATGTATTTACATGTTTTCCACCCACGTCACATATAAAAGAACACATCCTATTATATCTTCTTTTCACATTATTTAGAAACCCATCCTGGATACAAAAAGACAAAAAATTATCTAAAACATAATATATACGTTATATTGTTTATTTTAATCTTAATATTTCAACCCAATTTACCTTATGATGTCATCCATAGAGGCCTCTCAAAGAAGACGTAATCTTCTTCACTGAAACCTTTTTTGTTCTTTTCTACATATCGATCCACGAATTATGCTTGAAATATATTGACATGAATAAATAAATTTAATAACTTTATCAAATAGTCATATTGTTAATGAACATCTATTTTATACATTTTTTCGATCATATGATAAATTATAATGTTGTATGTGTGTACATGTAGACTACCACCTCTATGAAATGATGTCATTCATTTCTCATGACATCCAAAAATAGATAATCATATTGACAGATTTAAAAAATATATAAGATATTTATAATATTGTTATGGTTCTTTTATGTTTTATAATTATTTATCATTCTTTATTTCTAATCATTTGAAAATAAAACACATTACTTGTTTCTTTGAATGGATGGTTATCACCATAAAATGATGTTATAAATTTTACATAAGTACCTTATATGAATTATTATAAAACTATATCTAAATATTAAATATTAAAAAAAATTATATTATTAGGTTAATATATATGATGAAACAATGAAAATCGTGTACAGAACAAGTATTTATATTTAAAACATGCTTCAAAAAATGAATGTGTTTTCATCCAAATGATCATGTTAATGAAAGTGTTAATAAAAGGGCATATTAGAATAATAATGGAATTATATATTTTATATTTTGTATTAATATGTCTGAATAATATATGCATAATATATATATATATATATATATATATATATATATTATTTTAGGTCCGAATGCGTACTAAGAAGAATGAGACATGAGGTAAGGGTATATATCATAATCTTATTTCTTTTTTGGATTGTCATTGTTAAATTCTAATTAAGTGAATTTAAAGTATAATAAATTATTATACACCATTTATTTTTTTATTTACAGGTAATTTGATTAATTTTTAATTTTTAATTCCATTCCAATAACTTGTATACATAAAATTATCGACAATATGTTTTAAAAAATATGAATTATTTCTTATTATTCAGTCTTGAATCATTATCTTCTCCATTTTTACTATTTCCATTATTTTATGAATTTTTTTATTTATAATTATTTTTTTTGAAAAAATCGTTTTTGTTACCTTTGAGTTTTTGTAAAATGATTTAAAATGAAGCTTTAACAAAATCAGAACATTTAATTTTTGAATTTTACAATAGTGTGAAGAGAATGATCACTTTTAACCTAAATGAAAAGAATGGATATTACTGTTATTATAAATATTATTTTATTTAATGATTAAATTATAAATTTCTATTTTTATTTTCAATGAAATTAATTTAATCAATATTCATGAAATAAAAATTTAAAATATTATTAAAAGAGAAGATATATTTCTCCAGTTTTCAATAGAATGTTTGAATTTTCTTTTAAATGTTTTTTGCTGAAATGTTAACATCCTCCAATGATAATTATTCATAACAAGGTATGACAATATGATACAATTCAATTTTATATATGATTTTTTTGATGAATTTTTAAGGATTATTTCATGAATGTTTTTTCTTTTATATGTAAACATTAAACTATGGTGAGATATGGATTGTTGTTATAATTCCAACATCTTTTCCTTTCCCATGATTTATTGGGAATATTTTATGATTATATGTCAAAAAAATAAATTTATTTACCTTTTACTATGAAATAATGATATGGTTTTGGTTTTTATGATCCTTTTTAACACATACATGATTTTTTCTTTTTTGTAATGAGTGGGTTCTAAATTATAGAGACCTCTAATGAATTGGTTAATGTTTGATATCTCAAGATATAATACGAACTCTAATGGGTGTAAACCTATTACATCGTTGGTGTATGTTCACTATGATAGTCTTGTGTGTGAGCATTGTTTATGGAGATAATGGAATAGTGAACAAAACGAATCTAATATAGGACTCTCCCCATTGTAGGACTATTTACAATATAATAGTCTAGGACTTGAGAAATGATTATGAAAAAGATTTTATATTCTTATATATATTACACCAAAATTTAAATATAATTATGATATGTTCTGTTGTATCATGATATATTTTTGATGACTTTGAATTTTTATTACTTATTCCTTTTGTTATTAAAAAGGATTAATATATGAATCTGTATCAATTATTTTGATTAATTGTGTATGGAATTTATAATTTATGATCATGTTTCCATACCATTAAATAATATTTTCATATATTATTATTAATGCTTTTTTCTCATATTCATTCCCCCACTGAGTATTTGAGCATAAATATTATTCAGATTCCACCTCCTTGATATCTAAATAATGGTTTTATATTGTATAAATGTTATAATAGTACTTTTCATGGAGAAAATATTTGATGGTGTTTATGTAGATTCATAAATTATCTAATTATGTTTCTAGCCTCTAAATACACATAACCTCCATTATTATGTGTATTGTATTATAATGAGCTGTATTGAATATTCATAAAAAATTTTGTACTAATTACTTATGTGATTCTTGGTACACCTGATGTTTTATATTTTAGGTTGTATTAAGAGTTTATACAAGGAGGATTTTTTAATTTATTTTTTGGGATCAAAATTATAATTTGATTGATGACTATTAATTTCTTAGGTATGAGGTATAATACTAATGAATAAAGATAGACTACTTCTGGAATACATCTCCAATGATTTTAAATTTCCTCTAGATGTATCCATTCATATCTTTGGTTGGTTTTTTATCGGTATAGGTAGATTATTTATTAAATCATTTTCATTCTAAAAGAATTATTTGACTATGTAGAATTTTTTGACTACTCCTTGATTGGTTTCAAATGTGAATAAATTTAAAAGGAAATGATTTCTTATATGTCAAGGTATTTTAAAGATTAGTAGTACAACAATGAATCACATGAATTAGATCTCAGATATGTTAAGTATATATTGAATGTTTGGAGGAATTATCTACTCTGTGAGTGATTTTGGATTTAAATAGATCATATGCATATTAGGAATAACTTCTCATTTATATAAATATCTAAATAAGGTAGAGGAAATAAAAAGAGTTAATGTGTTGCAATGGATTGATGATTTTATATAATCCTATGAAGGAAATCATATTAAGTAATTCCAATTATTGAATTCATCTTTCTAAGTTGGTAGTGGGGTGTTTTATGATCTACCCTAGATTTGGATTATTTTTTTAGTATAGGGATAAATTGAATATAACCGAATGATATACGTTTTACCATAATTTATTTAGTGAGTGATTAATGAGATTATTTATGTTTATTATTAGTTCATATATGAATATATTTTATTTTATGATACAATAAAAAGATTTTCTATTGGTGGTGAGAATATCATCCTCTTCCAAGAGAAGATGGTTGTTCTAGTTTCACTGAGTGATGGGGTATTTAATTGGTTTCACACTATCCACATATGATTATATACATGGGTAATGATTTTATACTCATGTCTTATATATAAATATTGTTGGATAGTCCTGAGGAGGAGAATCTATATTTTATGTCTCGATACATCACCCATTAAATGATGATTGTTGAGAATTATGTCCCTGTGTGTTTTGAAATCCCATAAAATATATATATTGTTTTCTTGTATGAAATATCATTTAGTTCATAAAAAAATATATGTTTAAAAGAGTATCATTAGGTCTTTTGGGTTATCTTCAAATCACTAATCACATTGGAACACTCATTTCTTATTTAGGAATATAGACTACTGATGATATTAAGATGAATATATTTAGATGAATTCATATATTTTCAAAGATTACCATTGATAGTAATTTTTAACTGAAAAACCCCTCATAAACAGGTTATATAGGAACATATTTGATTCTTTTGTTACCTAGTTTCAATCTAGTATAGATTCAAAACTCAAACGTTTCGGCATTAATAGATTCCAATTATGGATCTCAAGGAAATATTGATGGATTTTGTACTTTAGTTTTGTAATATATGATTATATCACCTACCTAAATTTAATTTTATGTAATAAAATGTATTCCACTATAACATTTTTGTTATTCCTGTTGATTTTTATGGAAAATACTATAGGATGTTTTTACATTATAGATATTTTTGAGTATCACTTTTGGGGATGAAGTTATTGTTATTATTTTGATATAGATGATGAAGGTTATAAAAATGTAAATGAATATAGCTCAGTGAAATCATATGTACAATGTAGTCTAAATATTTATGAAATTTGATTACAAGGTTGGAGTGAATTTTTTTATGGTATAACTATGATGTGATTTTTGGAGATTTTTGAGGAAGCATATTATCACTACGATTTATCAAGCCATTACAGATCCTATTAAAATTAGTTGAGGTCTCTTATCAACCAATATTACCCTTTTAGATAAATATGAATTACATAATCTAGCATAACTCATAGAAATATATATAGGTTTCAGAAATATTTCACAATATTTACAAGACTGAGTTTCATGTTATGGATAAAATAAAATTAATGGAGTACATGGAGGTTATTGAAAACTGATAAGAGAATACCCATCAAGGGTATATGATATTTTTTTTGTGAATTCTAAGGAAATATGGGAATATTTTAGATATTTTATTATAATGATAGAATCATAAATAATAATATTACATATACCTTTTGATGGGATCTATGCCTTATAGGATGAAAACCCATAATTGTATTGTGGATTTACCCAAAAAACGTTTTCACTAAACTATATAAATATATAAATATTATTATATTAAAATATTTCATATTATGTGCCAAATAATGATTTATCATTAGTACCAATATATATTAAATTAAATATAAAATAATAATTATATTCCCTGTATTCATGAAGGCGATAAACCATTGGGGAATACAAATAAAAGGTCATTGTTGAAAATTTAACCAAGAAGGTTCTATAAAGTTGTCTAAATTAACAATAGTGAGTTCTTACCAACATATGATTTTAGGGACACAATATCAGCCCAAATAATTGATTTAATTAAAAAAATCTAGATCCAATTTAATCTCTTAGAAATACGTTTTTAATCTTTGAATAACATTTCACCACAAAAACAATATAAATACCAAATATGAATGGAAATTATTTGATCAAAAACACATTCTATGAGAAAACAATGGGGTATATAGAATTTATGAATTTTAAGTAATGGTGATCCATCGATAATGTAAAACTCTTTTAAATTATTTTGAGATATTCAATATGATAAATTAATCAAAAATCATTTTGGTTGAAAATTATTGTACATCATGAAAATTTTTGGTATAGTTTATGGATCAATTTCATATATAAATAATTTATTAAAATATGATTTTTAATGTTCTTAGGAGTGATGATGGTTTGGAAATATTAATTGTTATGAATCATGGATCACTCAGACTTGATGATTAGATGAATCCCTCATGTAAAATTCATGTGAGTCTAATCAACGTCTGATGGGTCTGGGGTAAGGTTTATACACCAGTTCCCCCACTAGAAGTGTGCTGAGAACCTAACACAAAATTTGTGGCTCTAGGTATAGATTTATATCCACCATACCCCCAGTATTGTTCTAATAGTGAATTTTTGATATGTTCTTTAAATAAGATTCTTTCAATATTTAAAACATACTGTTTTACTCACATTACTACTCAAAAAATATAACATCATTATGAGGTTTCCATTGTATTTATATTGTTCTAAACCCTCTATTTCAAAAACGATTCATGTTTTCTTTGTAATCACCCAATGTGGGCCAGTCACACTATTATGGATCTATAGACCTCATTTTTTCATATTTTTTGTTTCTCCCTAATTATTTATATAAACATTTAGTTATTATTTTTTGACTGTCAATTATAGAGGAGTTGAATATAGTTAGGTTTCATTTATTGGTATGTTGGATCCACATGCCTTGATGTAGGAATTTTTTCCCAGGTTACATCATATCATGGTGACTATATAGAATTACTTGAATATCGGTGACTTTGTTGGTATGGAATATTTTAATTTTGGTATCATTATGGTTGATTGGATCCAAAATGATGTAACTCTCCCCTTTTGAAGGTCTTCATGGGTATGATATATCATTTATGTTAAAAAATAAACATAATTAATTGTTTGTGGTTATTTTTCCACTACTATTGTTTGGTTCTAGTTTAATTTATCAGAGAATGGATAAGGTAATTCTCACCATGAGGTTGGGTAATTATATATGGGTGTAAAATTCCATAAAATTTAGTGGATATGGGAAATCATAATGTATATGAATGTTAAATATAGGATTAATATTTTGAGTATCAAATGTTATTTCCCTATCTATGTAAATTCTAATCAATACAAGTGATAAATCATTAACACATTAATTATTGATTGATATTTATATTTAATGTTATCTTATCTATTTATACTAATGAGCATGTAACTACATAAGGTGTTAGAATATAATGACTTGGTATATAATGGAATATAATTTTTGGTTTTGAGTCTTTACTGGGTGAGAGGGTTGGGTACCAAGTGGATGGTATGTGACCTCTATAAGGGTGATGGTGTATTTCAGGACTTGATGAAAAAAAATATTTTCTGTGAGATTACATTAGTGAGAGGGTGTGTTCTAGGTTTTATTGTTATAATTTTTCATTGTCCAACACGTATTGAGATGGTGTGTTCTAGGATTCAATGTGTGAGTTGATGTAATTATTGATATGAGACCATGCCTTGTGTTAGAAGGTATCATCCATGTTCATGGAAACCATTTTCTGGATATTATACATTTTGTTTAGAATAGAACCAATGTAGGTATATCAAAGATTCAAATAGGCCCCTTTCACACACCAAATCCCAATAAGGATATATACACACTTATTAATATAATCAATACATATATTCTTAAATATCTAATTAACTCATGTTATGATTTCATAAGTGGTGTCCTATTTTATTTTAGACACACAGAAAGAAAATAAAACACTAGTTTATATGAACAAATTATTATTATATACCCCAAATGGTAATCTTCACAACAGTAGGTTCATGAGTATAAGGAGTTGGGTGTGGTGGATGTTATACAAGGATGTATAAAGTGGTCAGTTAATTATTTGTCTAATATAATAATTTTTTAATTTTATTTTCATGAATTGACCAAGAAAATTTTGAGATCCCCTATAGATTATTTTGTAGCTCGTATGTTATCATTCTTATTACATATGATTTGGTTTTTTTGGGTCATATTATCAAAATTATTCCAAAATTATTATTTATTTTGTGTTTTAAAATATGGGTTATATTTATTTTTTGTAACTGATAATGAGTTCATAGCCATTGTGATGTATATCTTAGGCCCCCAAATATAGTTAGTATCCTATTTCATAAGAGGTGTTGCTAATGAAGAAATAATACTATGTTTTTTCGACCCATTGATTAGATTGGTTAATTATAAAATGTAATCATATCCCCTTATTACTTTTTTCATGTTACTAACTACACTATAGAGTGGAAATATGATTCTAGAGACTCTAGGAAAATATATGTTTTTTTATGACCATAACATTTTTAGTAAGTATTTTATTTTATTGGTTGGCGGGGATTAAAAATTTTATTGATTGGTGATGAATTGATGTTATTATACAAATGATTATATGATCTTGTTATTATGGGACTTCTTTTTTTTTATTTTGTGGTAGTGACTATGTTCATGCATGATAAATTTTCTTATAGGTAGTCATTTAAGGCTTCAATTTATAAATAGTTATTTAAATTTAAAATTATTTAAACTAAAACAATAAATTATTTGTTTATTTAAGAAATAAATTGTTAAATTCCATTTACATACATTAAAATATTTTTTTATAACCATGACTAATGTTTAAGTGCATGTGAAGTTGGTTTTGGTATTGGGAATTTAGAGACCCGAAGCTTGACGTACATTGTCATTACATTACTTTTTCGGAATACTTAATACATAACGAAAACAGACACACAAGGATCGTAATAGTTTAGTGTCTTTGGAAACTTGGAATATATACTTGTAATCATGTTAAAAGATCTTCAACAACTCCCATAATGATCTTCCAATTTTTTTTTTCCGTACCTAAAACCTTTCTTTATTTCCTGGGGAAAATAAAACATAAAAAGGGTGAGCTAAAATTCTCAGTAAGGGTAAGCATAAAGAACATAAAACAATCCATAAACATTTGAATGAAAAAAAAACTTGAACATGAAATTTAAACATCAAAATCTTGAGCAAAGACATAAATCGTGGAAGTTCGTAAGGAATATATCATAATGGAACATCAATCAAGATAAAATAGCATGGGAATAAAACATGTAATTGTGGAAACCATTCAGCACTTGTTATGATTTCCATAGTAGCCAAGGCATTGCTTCCAAGACCATCTTAGTGGACAAAGTCCCTTTCTGAATTGAGTTAACTCCTCGTTTCAGTCCTGTAACACTGAACCGGATTAACTTACCGTTCCATCCATGTCTATCTCATGAGATATAAATCTTTACCCAATGAATTTGAGGGAGATATAGGTCCCACCCATCTCATAATGAAATCATTCTTACTTGTGCCACAACATAAACATAAATCATTCATCATAACCTAAAAAATAAAATGGGTTTCATAAACATCATCCCATCATAACATAATCCATACAAAACAAATAGATATCATTTCATAATAGGAAAAGTGAAACCATGTAAATCATAGAGACATTATACCTGAAACATACACATATGAAATAATGTCATCTTAGATGGAAAATGGTTTTGATAAAACACATGAAATGAATTCTTGAGGAAAATATCCTTTCTTATTCAAAATCATTTTCTTTTCAAAAAACATCATGCAATTTTAAAAGAAAGAGATTTTGTTGAAAATATTCATGAAATATTTTGGAGTAAGCTTCATGAAAATAATGCTTTATAAAACCGTAAAAATCCTTCCATGCCGTATAATTTTAAAAAACATTCTTCTCGTACTTTTGCCAGAAAAGTCAAAAAAGTACCTCATAATGTAAACAAAAGAAAGATTCCTTACATACCATGTAGTAAAAGTAAAAAATGTGTAAAAATGACTTTAAAAATACATGAAAACACTTTTATAAAACATGGACATGGATGATAGAAATAACTCCAGTAAATACTTACGAATAAGCAATCTCAGATAAAAATGAGATTTGCAAAATTATCCGTTACCTTACGTCCGATATGATTCGTATGTATCTGAACCTACTGTATAATGATTTAAATAATGTAATTGACTTATTACAGAATCATATTCATTGTTATGATATCATATATGGTTCAATTATGACTTTATATTACCCATTATTTTGTAAATTCATGTTAAAGTAGCGTTTTGGGTAAAATCGTTTCATTTGTCGTTCGTGTTTTAACTTGTAATTATTCATATGATTAATTAGATCATGGTTAATCACATCCATAATATAAAACATTATTTATATATAATATATATTCAGAATATACATATATATAATAGATCGATAAATGGAATGTAATACACCGTTCATGGAGACGGTAGGCCATATGTACGCATGGACGCTGTTTTCGTTTCCTTATTGAATTGAATGGTATTAAGTAGATGACATACATATGTATACATAAATCCAGTATCATTATTATGTCATATATTTCATGTTTACTTATTATATATACTTTATAATCCTTCATTAATGGTTAATCATTGAGAATGATTCTCATCACGTCGTGGAGACGGTAGTCCGTACGTACGCACGAGCGATGCTATCATTCCCATAATCGTGGAATTGTATTGAAGTGTATGTATAATATTTCATAATCAATATCACTTTAAAATAATAATATATAGTCATTATTTACACCATCCAAGTAAGGTGGTGGTGGAAAATAGATTACACCACAGCGTGGAGACGGTATTCCGTATGTACGCACACACGGTGATTTCATTTTCCATAGGATGGATAGATGGTGAAATAGGGTTGTTTCATACTTATAATAACATATCCGTATATGAGTAATACTGATGTTATTACTTCATAATGAAAAAACTAAAGAAGAATAAGTAGAAGAAGAAATAAAGTTGAAAGAATCGGTAACGGACATTACCTCTTCTTTGAAGCGCCTCTTTGAGACCTACTCTTAGGGCCCTAAAATTGGTCTTTGAAGAAGACCAGAACCTATAGGATGTTTCTAGGGAAGTGGAGAAGAGAATTTCGCAGGGTTTGGCCGAGCATGAAGGATCAAATTAGTGTGAGGAGGAGAGGGAGGAGGTGCCCTTTTATAAGGGAGGAGAGGGGCACCTTTGGAAAAACTAAAAATATTATTTTATTATAAAGTCATATTCGGTTTTTAATAGCTACAAATTGATTTATTTAAAAGATAAGGTGTGGATGGGTCGAAATCCTCTCATAAAATATAATTTAGACAAGTTTATGTATCTATTTTAACCTTATCGTTTAGATTTAACTTTAAGTTAAATAATTTTACTTTTACCATGTCTTCTTGTTTTCTTACACTATATGGTAAATAAACTTACTATAACAAGCCAAAAGAATCCCAAAATGTTTATTATTAATATATATAACCTTATATAAGTCATTTTTCCAAACCTTATAATTTTAGGAATAAAATAACAATTAATAATATAATATTTGTTTTAAAAACTATTATATGTCAATTTTGACACTATTTGGTAATTGATTTTGGTGAAAATCATAACAGAAATATTAGTTCTAAAAAAGTTAATTAAATCAATAATAACATGTCATATTAACATATAAAATTATTGGAATTCATAAAAAGTCTCAAATTACATTTATTTGGGTATTTATAACATCAATTATGTCAATATTTCATTAATAATATAATCACTGCATCATCATTGTGTCATAAATAAATTAGATTATGTAAAGTCTAAAAATTACAAATAAAATACCATTATGTAGAAAAACATTTTCTATTTATAATTAATATTTATAGTTGAATTTATCTTATTTATAACCCTATATTAAAAATTATTTACTTATTAAACATTGATTTTAACTATTTTAACCCTTCTTTAAATAAATTAATATTAAATGTCCTAATCTAATCCAAGTGGGCGTAAATGGTCATATTTTATTCCTAAGGTTGTTTTTGGTCTAATTACAGTTATCCAATATAATTAGGACATGTGTTAGGATAATAATAACATCATTTTTACCCTTAATTACCCTATTTCCTTTTAACCGTGGTAAATAAAAGTAAAAAGTTACTATTCACCAAAAATTATTTTCATCTCATTGAACCACATTTTACATACTGACATCAACTGTGTCTCTTAGATTTTTGAAATTCCATTCACAAAAGCGGTAAAATTAAGTTTTATGTAAATTTTCAAATTCTCTTAGGAGGTGGGTAAAAGACGGTGAAAAGTTCAATAAAATTTTTATATATCTAAAATTATTATAAAATGACTCCAATGAATTACATTAAACTTATATAGGTATTATGTATCAATTTTAACCTAAAATAAATTTTTATAAAATAAATAATTATTTAAATGAAAAGTCGGATTTTAAATAGTAACCCAGTGTTTTCACTATTCATCAAAAATTGAATGTTTTTAGAAAAATACCAAAATTTCACCCTAGGCTAATTTCGATATTCCGAATCTAAAAATAAAGTTCATTTTAAAAAATAAAATTTACAAAATTTCAAAAATTGGGTATTACTATTCATAACGGCTAGTTTATATAACATATCGTTGTTTAGCGAAGCTCGGTATTGCGTACAACACACGCTATCATGGAAGGTCGAGATTGTGTGTAATTCAAGCCAAGTCAGGGATGTATGTTGTGCAAGCTCATTTTTGTGTAGCGTACAACACAAGACATTAATGAAATTAAAAAGAATATTTTTCATAAAATCTCGGATTGTTACATTCTACCCCCCTTAAAATGAATTTTTCCCTCAAAATTCATCGGGGTTATAAATGGTTTATTACTTGAAAGTTTCTTTAATAGAAACCCATATCGTAAAAAGGAATACCAAAACATGGCATTAAAAACTAAAGTATGAAACGTAACGGTTACCCAAATTAACTAATCACTGGGTTTCCACATAGGAGAACATAGGTGAAAATATGGATATGGAAGAGAAATCTAACCATCATGTTCTGATGGAGAGTGGTAGAGAACATGGCTATGAAAAAGCCAACAATCACAAAGCCAAAAATTTGTGATGATCTTGGGTACCATCTGATTCATCGGATATAAGAGTACTAAGACAACATTTTTAGTTGTCACGATAATTTCCCTAAAGTTGAGGAATTTGAATTAGAATAAATACTTACTTTATTTTGGTAAAATCTCACTATTTTTCATGCTTTGAACAATTTCCACTTCATCTCTTAAAGAAATGAAGTTTAATTTGTTATTCGTGAAGTGTTAACAGATCATGTGATAGAATGATGGGTCATTCCATCTGTTTCAAACAAAAGGTTAGAAAAAGTTATCAAATATACATAAGTCCATCTATGGTGAGGTTAATCGTATATGATTCTAAAAATGGTCTTATACTTCATATATCATACCACTTAATAAAATAAAACTAGTTTCTACTAACCAGGGACTTCCTGTAGGCCAGTGGTAGGCGATAAAGGCTAGTCGCACTTCGGTTGTGGGTTCGATTCCCACAGCCTTGTCCAACACGATGGGTTGTCGCCCATCTTGCAGGTTGTCCCTTTTTCTAAAACTACATTATAATAACATTCCTGCAATAATATTGAAAAAAAGTCGTATCCTTAAACAATACTATCTGATGTCTGACATAACCCTTTCCAATCTTTAGTCTTATCCAAAATATTGTTGTCCAAACTCATATTATAGTGAAAACGATTTCCAAAGAGTTCATATAACAAGCATGTTAATACCATCGTTGATCCCCATATATCATAAGATATGTCTTATTGGTCACATTCCAAACATTATATGGCCTTAATCATGTATTATCTTGAAAAAAATGAATACCCATTGAACCTTAGTGAAAACATGAATGCAGTTAAAAGTTAACACTTTCCACATACAAAAATCCTCAAAATTCTATATACTAAAACCATGATATCACTTAGTCCTTATATCAATCATGATCTCATGAATACTGTCAAACATTTAATTTTATCCTTATCCCTTCATTATGCGCATATCATCTGCTTTCCAAAATATTTGATTCACTTTTCATGGTTGCCGATACCATAAAATTATTGAAAACCACGATAGACTAATACAAAAAAATTCTAATACACCATAAAAGTACCTCAAAAACATTATTCTTTAATACCAATAAATAAACACTTCAATACATCCTCTTCAATTATTGTCCTGGAATAAGTCCTTCCTTGATTTAGAAGTAAATTTTTAGGTCAGTGCATTGAGTTGGGTAATGCCCATGTTCTCCAAAAATAAGACATTGAACTCCATAACAGTCTGTCACTCTATGAACCTTTTCTCCACACAGATAACATCTGTCCCTCCATTTTAGCCATTCCTCAAGGTTATTCTTCCCTTCTTTAGAAATCTCAATCTTCCTTTCTTTATGCTCCTCAACATGCGAACATGCATAAAAGTCTATCTTCCTCTTATTCGATGAATTAGGCATACCACAAAATTTCACCTTGTAAATCATATATCGCGATGACTGATTCGGCATAATCACAATATCATTCTCTCTAGGCATTATGCAATTTTGTCGCTCATAGTCACCAATTTATCCATTGAATTCAATGTTAACCGAATTCCTTCTGGTTCCCTCCATTGACTAAAACACAAAAAGAATTCTATGAGAGGCAAAAATCATACAAGGAAAATAACATAATCAAGGGGGAGTACCTTCGACATTTAACATCATAGGTTAAATTATAAGATCATTACCTTAGTTCTAGGACTATATCCTATACATATACTTATCCTTAGGGACATCCCTAGACATACCTTAGAAATATCTCTAGGGATCTCACTAACGTTTTCGCAACCTAGTTTCCAAAGGTTGACTAAACCTTTCCTCTGATACCAAGTGTAGAGACCCGAATCTTGACGTACATGGAAATTACATTAATTTTGTGGAATACTTAATACATAACAAAAACAGACACACAAGGATCGTAATAGTTTAGTGTCTTTGGAAACTTGGAATATAAACTTGTAATCATGTTAAAAGATCTTCAAAAACTCCCATAACGATCTTCTCCTTTTTGTTTCCTTAACTAAAACCTTTATTTATTTCATGGGGAAAATAAAACATAAAAAGGGTGATCTCAAATGCTCAGTAAGGGTAAGCATAGAAAACATAAAACAATCCATAAACATTTTTTTGAAAAAAAACAAGAACATGAAATTTAAACATCAGAATCTGGAGAAAAGACATAAATCGTGGAAGTTCGTAAGACATATATCATAATAGAACATCAATCACAATAAAATAGCATGGGAACAAAACATGTAATTGTGGAAACCATTTAACACTTGTTATGATTTCCATAGTAGCCAAGGCATTGCTGCTATGACAATCTTAGTGGACAAATTCCCTTTCTGAATCGAGTTCACTCCTCGTTTCAGTCCTATAACACTAAACCAGATTAACTTACTATTCCAACCATGTCTATCTCATGAGATATAAATCATTACCCAATGCATTGGAGGGAGATATAGGTCCCAACCATCTCATAATGAAATCATTCTTACTTGTGCCACAACATAAACATAAATCATTCATCATAACCCAAATAATTAAATGGGTTTCATAAACATCATCCCATCATAACATAATCCATACAAAAAAAATGGATATCATTTCATCATAGGAAACCTAAAACCATGTAAATCATAGAGACATTATACTTGAAACATACACATATGAAATAATTTCATCTTATATGGAAAATGGTTTTGATAAAACACTTTAAATGAATTCTTGAGGAAAATATCTTTTCTTCTTCAAAATCAATTTCTTTTCACAAAACGTCATGAAATTTTAAAAGAAAGAAATTGTGTTGAAAATAGTCATGAAATATTTTGGAGTAATCTTCATGAAAATAAGGCTTTATAAAACCGTAAAAATCCTTTCATGTCGTATAAATTAAAAAAACATTCTTCTCGTACTTTTGCCGGAAAAGTCAAAAAAGTACCTCGTAACGTAAACAAAAGAAAGATTCCTTACATACCATGTAGTAAAAGTAAAAAATGTGTAAAAATGAATATAAAAATACATGAAAACACTTTTATAAAACATGGAGATGGATGATAGAAATAACCCTAGTAAATACTTACGAATAAGCAATCTCAGATAAAAATGAGATTTGCAAAATTATCCCTTACCTTACGTACGATATGCTTCATATGTATCCAAAACTCCTGTATAATGATTTAAATAATGTCATTGACTTATTACAAAATCATATTCATTGTTATGATATCATATATGGTTCACTTATTACTTTATATTACCCATTCTTTTGTAAATTAATGTTAAAGTAGCGTTTTGGGTAAAATCGTTTTATTTGTCGTTCGTGTTTTAACTTGTAATTATTCATATGATTAATTAAATCATGGTTACCTATATATAGAATGTAAAACATGATTTATATATAATATATATTCAGAGTATACATATATATAATAGATCGATAAATGGAAAGAAATACACCGTTCATGGAGACGGTAGGCCATATGTACGCATGGACGTGGTTTTCGTTTCCTTATTGAATTGAATGGTATTAAGTAGATGACGTACATATATATATACATAAATTCAGTATCATTATTATGTCATATATTTAATGATTACTTATTATATATACTTTATAATCATTCATGAATGGTTAATCATTGAGAATGAATCTCATCGCATCGTGGAGACGGTAGTCCGTACGTACGCACGAGCGATGATATCATTCCCATGATCGTGGAATTGTATTTAAGTGTATGTATAATATTTAATAATCAATATAACTTTACAATAATCATATATATTCATTATTTACACCATTATACCCATCCAAGTAAGGTGGTGGTGGATAATAGATTACACCACAGTGTGGAGACGGTATTCCATACGTACGCACGCGCGATGATTTCATTTTCCGTAGGGTGGATAGATGGTGAAATAGGATTATTTCATACTTATAATAAAATATCAGTATATTAGTGATAATGATGTTATTACTTCATAATGAAACAACTAAAGAAGAATAAGTAGAAGAAGAAATAAAGTTGAAATATTCGGTAACGGACATTACCTCTTCTTTGAAGAACCTCTTTGAGACCTCCTCTTAGGGCCCTAAAATTGGTCTTTGAAGAAGACACGAACCTCTAGGATGTTTCTAGGGAAGTGGAGAAGAGAATTTGGCAGGGTTGGACCGAGATTGATGGCTCAAATTAGTGTGAGGAGGAGAGGGAGGAGGTTCCATTTTATACGGGAGGAGAGAGGCACCTTTGAAAAAACGAAAAAAATTATTTTATTATAAAGTCATATTCGGTTGTTAATAGCTCCAAGTCGATATATTTCGAAGATAAGGTGGGGATGGGTCGGAATAATCTCATAAAATAGAATTTAGACAAGTTTAGGTATCTATTTTAACCTTACCATTTAGATTTAACTTTAAGTTAAATAATTTTACTTTTACCGTGTCTTCTTATTTTCTTACAATATAAGGTTAATAAACTTACTATAACAAGCCAAAAGAACCCCAAGTTTTTTATTATTAATATATATAACCTTAACTAAGTCATTTGGCCGAACCTTAGATTTTTAGGAATAAAATAACAATTAATAATATAATATTCGTTTTAAAAACTATTTTATGTCAATTTTGACACTATTTGGTAACTGATTTTTGTGAAAATTATAACAGATATATTAGTTCGAAAAAAGTTAATTAAATCAATAATAACATGTCATATTAACATATAAAATTATTGTAATTCATAAAAAGTCTCAAATTACATTTATTTGGGTATTTATAACATCCATTATGTCAATATTTCCTTAATAATATAATCACTGCATCATCATTGTGTCATAAATAAATTAAAATATTTAAACTCTAAAAATTACAAATAAAATTAAATTATGTAAGAAATATTTTTATATTTCTAATTAATATTTATATTCTAATTTATCTTATGTACAACCCTATATTAAAAATTATTTACTTATTAAACATTGATTTTAACTATTTTAACCCTTCTTTAAATAAATTAATATTAAATGTCCTAATCTAATCCAAGTGGGCCTAAATGGTCATATTTTATTACTAAGGTTGTTTTTTGTCTAATTATACTTATCCAATATAATTAGGACATGTGTTAGGGTAATAATAATATCATTTTTACCCTTAATTACCCTATTTACTTTTAACCGTGGTGAATAAAAGTAAAAAGTTACTATTCACCAAAAATTATTTTCATCTAATTGAACCACATTTTACTTACTGACATCAACCGTGTCTCTCGAATTTTTGAAATTCCATTCACAAAAGTGGTAAAATTATGTTTTATGTAAATTTTCAAATTCTCATAGGAGGTGGGTAAAAGACGGTGAAAAGTTCAATAAAATTTTTATATATATAAAATTATTATAAAATGACTCCAATTAATTACATTGAACATATATAGGTATTATGTATCAATTTTGGCCTAAAATAAATTTAAATAAAATAAATAATTATTTAAATAAAAATTCAGTTTTTAAATAGTAACCTAGTGTTTTCACTATTCATCAAAAATTGAAAGTTTTTAGAAAAATACCAAAATTTCACCCTAGGATAATTTCGATATTCCGAATCCAAAAATGAAGTCCATTTTGAAAAATAAAATTTACAAAATTTTAAAAATTGGGTATTACTATTCATAACGGCTAGTTTATATAACATATCGTTGTTTAGTGAAGCTCGGTATTGCGTACAACACACGCTATCGTGGAAGGTCGCGATTGAGAATAATGCACGCCAAGTCAGGGAAGCGTGTTGTGCAAGCTCCTTTTTGTGTAGCATACAACACACGACATTAATGAAATTAAAAAAAATAATTTTCATAAAATCTTGGGGTGTTACAGGGAAAGCGGTGGATATCGATTTAATTTTAATTATTATTGTGTACCATTAGGGTGTGCTTGCATTGTATTTTAGTTTTTTTCCACCATATATTTCTTAATACTAGGAACTTGTTGACTATTTTTTTTGTCTATTTATATCATGTTGACCTAATATGTTGTTTCTGATTTATTGGACCCTGATTGTTACACATTACATGTGGGATTATGAGTGGCCAAGATTTTTTAAACATTATAACTCTAGGATTATGTGATTCTCCTGACATTTATTATTGTTTTTCATTTTTTTTCTTTCAATGACATGTATTATTTATTTTATTTCCAATACAATTTAACTATTCATAATGTATCAATATCATTAGGTGGTTCCTTGAGGATAGTTTCCTATGTTCTAAACATCATAAATAGAGGGTTTATTTATCCCGATGGGGGGATATAAATTGATGTAAGGTTATAAATCCTGATGTATCGCAATGGTACATAATGGAGGTTGTGGATACACCTACAAATGGTTTTGAATATGTGTTATGGTAGAAAATAGATAGATGATATAGCCTATAAAGCCTTTAATGAGGATACAGATATCCAAGTAGAGAGACGTGTATATGATACTTGAAGGATGACTGTCAGTTGGTATGAAGTGTTTTTGAAGATAGATTATGTTAGGGTGGGGTCTAGACTATTTATTTAATGGTTGTTCTTAGTTTTAATTATATGGTATCCTTACTACAAAAGAGCTAAAGCATGAGGTATCAGTGTCCATGGTGACTTGGTCATCACATGATTACTCAACACATGTATGATTTTATTATTATTTGGTATTTTACTTATTTTATAGATTACATTATAAAGTATTATGTGTACATTTGTTAAGGATTCATTTTTGGTCTCCTACTGAGTCATGTACTCACACTATACATGGGAATTTCATCACACATAAAAATTTCATAACTAGAGATATAGTAAAGGTGAAATCCCTATTGTGGATATTTGAGATGAGTATTACTGGGTTCTTAGACATATGAGAAGAAATATACGGGATCCCACTATTTAATTTTTTCTTTATTTACATTTATATTATTTCCCTTTCCAGTTTTTGAGTTTGATTATTTTTCATTGAATAAATTGTTGGCATTATATTGTCCACAAATGATTTCTATGATTATTTATTACCTTATTTAAGATTGTTACATTTTTTTAATGATACTAATGGTACGTACTCCCTACTGATGGACTAAGACCATCACTATCAGATGATGGCCTCTTGCATATATAGAGTCTTTCCTGAGTGCATGTGAAATATTACATAAACATGGTGTTTTGGTATGTGATGATGCAAAATGTTATCATATAACAATTTCATATACTAATTTTTGAACAATAATAGGGAACAGATGAGAGGTGACACTTTTGATGGAATTGGGTATGTGATTTTCCATGTCATAGGACATCACATGTGTAACAGACCTCCGAGTTTTAATATATATTATTTTTGAAGTTTTTATAATATTTTAGGTGCATCCAAGAATCATGATTAGGAATATTGGTTAATGTACAATATATATATTTTTTATACTATATTATGTTCACTAATTTAATTCCTTGAATTGATCTATCTATTTGGGATAGTGTTGGTATTATGAGATAAATCCATTTTTCCTTATTGTTTTGACATTACATTAGGAAAATTTATTGGATGAAGATATCACGATTGAATATTTTAGAATATATTGTTTTTTGACTAACATGAAGGAATATATATACTATTTAGTTCTTGGATGGGTATACAATAGGTTTAGGGTAGACTTAGGGGAAATTATTTTGTGAAACCACTGACTGTATATGATTGGAATATATTCATAATGTTTCATCATGCTTCTGAAGATTCATCTACACAAATGTTTGGTGGTAATCAATACTATATAAGAAGTTTCTTTGGTTAACATTCTCATACCATCCCTAGCATTATATGAGGTAGGTCCACAAGAAATTTTAGTGCTTCTACTAGGATCCAAGGATTACAATGCACAATTTTTTAACTACATCATTTTCAAAACATGTTTAGTAATTATCGTCGACATGATTCTTACGATTGAGTGGGTATTATAGATTGTATATTCAACCACGTGAAGACATCGACATACTAGGTTGGTCAAGATTGTGGAATTAATGATATAGAGACACAACAAGTGGTTGTGCGATGTACTGAACCTTGTTTGATGCTATAAAAATGTTATGTGGTCACCCATTAAGAATTTTTTCAAAAATAATTACCAATCGGTACATTGAATACTGATAGATCTTAGAAATTCACAACGATTTACTATATCATAGTGATATTGTCTGATTATGTGGAATGAATAATGGATGTTCTGTACTATTATTTTATACTTATGAATATTTTGTAGGAGTATATAATTGTAGGTATCATTGCAACTTATAGTGGGATTACTTGTGATACTTCTTTAAATAAATAGATAAAGAGTGATTTTTTCTGAATGAGTGTAAATATTAAGGTTAGAGTAAGGGCTCATTAGCATATTTTGTGAATGAATGTAGTCTATAATGGTTCAACTATGAGTTTATTTGGAATTATCAAATGTTTTACTTAGTTCCTTGAAGAATGTATTTGTAAAGTCGTCGGATGGTAATCATACAAAAAAACCAATTTATTAATGATCCAAAATGGAGAGTGAAAGATGATAGTTATGGATTAGAGATCTAACTATCTACCTCTATAGTAAATAGCTGTAATAACTCAAAGTAGTAATTCATAATAGAGATTGGGTTCTAGTGATGAGACATGTCATATGTATTCAATATATAAGACTCTCTGAAATGGAGGTGAGGGAACATCTAGTGTACAAGATATGGGTTGATCACAAATATATATTTTAATTTATTCTTTTATAATTATATTTGAATTTAAATCATATCAACACTTGATAATGTTATACATAAAAAATAATTAATGTTTTGTGTAATGAAACATAATCTTGCTATTAGAGGTGACATTAAGATACACCTCATTCTATGTGTGATGACAATTTCATAATCCCCTTATCACATGGTTCCATCCCAGATGAAGGAGTTAAAGATATAGGTTGATGTATTATATTTGGATGTGGTAGATAACACTAAAAACTATTTTCAAAACTATCCCTTTGGTGATATATTTATTTTTTATATAAATGACTTGTTTTTTTGGTAAATCTTCACATAGTTGGACCTGAAATAGGGACATATGCATTTTTTTGGGTGTTAGTTGATGTTTTAAATTGATATGTATTATGAAATAGGGAAGGGTAATATCATATATGACTCAATTTTCTAAAATACATAGATTTACCATTATCATGGTGAGTGGAATTCTAAGGTGTAAACACCCATGATAGGAAAGATGACTCATTGGAGGAATGAACCATATGAGAATCGAAGGCCAATGACTTGGTCCGCATTAGTGATCACATAATAGGATTCGAATCACATGGAACCTTAAAGCACACTTTTGGGGAGGTCATTTCATTCAACACTCTATTGACATGAGGTAAGTGAGGAATTCATTTTAGTCCCGTATTCATATTATGAGACCTCCAAGGGAGTGATTCTACTACATTAGATGTTGATCACCACTCAGATAAAGTAGTTACCATATGCCTACCATATGATAAGACCATTGGTGTTCATTGTGTGTGATTATGTATTCCTTAGAGTGAATTCTCGGTCCGTCCCACAACTTCTATGGATGAATTGTAAGATAACACTGTGTATTGTTGGACCATTTTACTCCCCTGAATGGGTTGGGATAGTTTTATAAAATCTTGTCATACCTTGGTATTATCGAGTCAAACATGTTGTGTTTTAAGGTTCTCAACATCAAAGGGAGATACCATATCAGAAAAATGTTTTTTAATTTGAGGATGTTCATCTGGATCCATAAGAATATTAAATAGAATATCTCAATCAGATTTAATAACTGATCAAAAACATCCATCATGGGAATAGGGTACACAATGTCTCGTTCAGTCATAGGATAGAAGATTACCAGAGGAGACATGTTAGTAGGAACCTAAAGATCATGTTTAGGGGCCTTTCTTTTTTTAACAAGACAACTATTAATACATCTCATGGATAAGAAGTGATTCTAGAAGAGAATTGTAATATATACAATTTTATAATATAATCAAAACCTCTTGATTTTTTTAATGTATTTGTATTTTTATGTGAAAAATAAATTTCTATGTAAATATCACCAAAATATTTTTTCAATTGATATACGTAAGGGTAAAATAAATATTTATGTTTCGAGAATATTTTATCCATGTAACCATTTAGAATATTTAATTGAATATTTTTAGTGTTAGGCATAGAGATATGGAATGATTCTAGGGCTTATAGAGTCTCTATGTGGATAAAATAAAAATATCTTCTATATTATGTCACATATGTGTTATTTTTATAAAATAATTTATTATATATTAAATGGGATTTCACTTGGAAAATCTAAGAAAGTCATTAATATTATAATTTGGGGTTTACCCCTGGTGTGATATTATATTTCTATTTATCGAGTGTTTAGTTTAAGCGCATGCGTATGCATAAAGGTAACATTTTATTACACACTTTATTTTTTTTATTTTTTTTGTTTAATTTTTTTCTTCATACTGTTTCCATGAAATCCACTGCGACATCAAGTTCACTACATGTCTTGTTATAAGATTATGTAATGTAACTTTTTTTTCACCTATATATGTTTTTAATTCCATAATGGGATAAATATAAAAACTACATAAATAATATTTGACTGATCAAATATTTAAAATGAAGTTTCAAATTATTAGCGTTGAATTTTTTTGAATGTATCAACATTTTGGGTTTTCAATAGATAAAACACTCATAATTTGGTATTGGTTGATCCTCTTGAGTTAGAGAAATAATGGAAATACTTATACCTTTTTGGGAATCCTCTATATAAATGATCCAAATAACCTATCATGTTTTAGATGATGGACCTTCCTTCTCTTCTATTTATAGGAGATGAAAATATGAAGGGTAAAAAATAGGTTTTTTTTTATTTCCATTAATATTTCTTTGTTATTAAATTCATAAAAAAGTGACTGAATTAAATTATTTTTATAATACATTAAATAATAAAGGACAATTATTAAAAAAATCACCCATGGATGATTTTATGAATTTATCAAATGATAATACTAAAGATTTATCAAAATATAATTAATCCATATTATAAAAGGATAATTATAAATAATTATAAATAGTTAATTACATTAAATTAATACAAGATAATAATAATTAATTATCAATATATGAATACATTTTAATATCATTGGAAAATTTATAAAGATAATATTCAATGTATAATTAAGGAAAAACTATAAAAGAATAATTGTGAAAATTATCAAGGAAAACTATATGGAAATAAAAATTAGTAATTATAACAATCAATAAAATAAGATATCAAATTAATATGTTGTGATATATATTATGAAATGTTATTTTATAATTATTGTTGTGAATGAGATGACTTCCACAAGTGTTGGCCTAATATTATATTATGGAAATTATCCACAAGGTTGAATGTTTAACTACATGTGATATTATACTTATTTGTGAAAATATGTAACTATATTTTGTTCCAGGAACTCCTGAAAAACCTCAAATGTTAATGTGATGATAAATACAAATATAAGGACCTTGAGGTGATGTTCTATACTATTGAAGTTTCTACTATGAATTTTTAACAACACAATGTGGTTTGTCTATGTCGTTGATATCAATAGTTATGAGGATGGATGGTCTTTACCATTTTATTGTTCATATATAAGACATTGACATTATATTTTGTTTATGCTAGAATAATCCAAGCTATTAATGTGTTTTATGTGGGCGTTTGAGTGGTCATGAGGTTTTCTTAATTGTGACCATGTGATTATATGTCAATCATGATGTTTGTTCATTATATACCTTGTAGTTCCTTGCAGCGAAAAATATTTCACGTTGTTCTCCATATACTGTAAAATTATACTTCATATATAATGATGATTTGGTGGAGTGTTGAGGTTGATTCTATATTGTCTATGAATCCATAAAGGAAGACATTGATATCCCTATAGAGATATGTGCATGGATGGTTGGTTTACCAACCTGAAATAATTTTTACATATTTTATGATGGGCATAGTTTTCATTATACGTATGTAAATATGCGTCTAGTTAGAGGACTAAAAAATGAAATTGTCTGAACATCATTAATGGAGGTACTGGTTTATCTATAGTGTGAAGTGCATATGTGACTACCAAGGAGATTGTCATTGGTCAAGTAGTTTTTTCCATGAAAACACCATTAGGGTTTGGTATATAGTGTTACCTTATTAGTGGTTCATAGTTTGACTTATCTATTCAATCTAACTAAAATGAGATAATGTGATTGGGGATGGGGTTCTTGAAGTCTGAGTTAGTGAAAGAAAACTCATCACATGTTTTATTTTATTTTCTTCCATTTAGTTATGTCATGTAATTCACTATGATATATTATGTACCCATATCATATGGATGCATTACTGGTTTCTTATTTAGTGTTATACTAACAACCTACTCTTTTATTTTTTTATTCGTGTTGATTTCATGACTAGAGATTCAGAGAGGGGAAAGTTACCATTATTGTATGGTTCTGGAGAGGAGTACAAAGTAATTAGCAGACTGGGATAGATGATCAGGGACCCCCAATATATATTTATTTATTTTTCAATTTCTATCTTGAATTGTATTAGATTGAAATTTTTAGATCCTATTTATTTTTATGTGCATGAAATGTATGACATATGTTGTTTCTGCAGGGATACTATAATTATTTTTTTTATTATTATCTTCTCAATCATATTATTATAATTATATATTCTCCCAATGGATTGAATTGGACCGTAGATTCTAGTAGACATACTTTGGTTTTAGGGGAGGCAAACATGAGGTCATGCAGAATATCGGTCATACCTAGTTATTCGGGGTTAAATGTTATAGGGTCATTGACAACATATTTTACAAAATTAATAGATTTACCATATGAATGATAAACTAAGAAAAACCCACACTAATAGTGTATAGTTACTTCATATATGGATTTGGCAGTCCGTCATCACACATAATTTATACAACAATGACGGTCTTTCGTTAGTTTGGTGCTCTAATGACCTACATGGGTAGTTTGTAATGTATTACACCTCCCAATAAAAAATCTAAGATGTAACGTGGGTTATAAAAAACATGGTAGTTTAAATTTTTATTTCATGTAGAGTTATTAATTCTTCTATAGCTCATATTAGAATATATATACACTCATACGCCCATAGTTTTCTTAGTGTTTGTGGGGAATCCTACTCGACGTATTTAAACACACCATTGGATTGGTGTTTTTAATAAATGTGTTGTGTCTTAAAAATATTACATTGTGTTTATTAGTAATCATTATGGGTGAAGAGTTAGTAAAGATAGAATTTATCAATGTTCATGGTTTATGGTATTCATGGTTGTTTGTTTCATGTTATAGTGCAATTAAGAGTTTCCTTTTTTGTTTATTAATCATTGTCTTTATTTTTGGGTATTGGGATCATGTTTTTTCGGTTTTATCATGGTTTTCATTTTTCTTACATTAGGATTTAATAGTTTATATCACATGAATATTATATTATTATTGGGAACTGTTTTTCATTTTTATTGTTAGAAATTTGTTCATTTAAAGATGAGTGGTTATAGGTTGTTATATTTTTTTTAATCCTATTATATGTGATTTATGAATTCTTGGATCTAGATTCCCCCTAGACTGTTGTATGATGGCTTGGGGTGAAACACATGGCTTACCAGCGGGAATCAAAGGATATCTGTTGGTTGAATAATATAATGTTCTATAATAATAAACTCCAAAAGTATATAAATACTTTATAACATAAAATAATTATAAACATTAAAAAAAAATTGGGCATCCCCCATTAATAAATTAGAGAATATATAAATAATACTACCTTTCTCCTTTAGGATTTTATAATATTATAAATCTATATTGAATCTCTATTCTACCGAGGTCTATATTTTACTTTTTGGAGATGGTTCTAGAACAACCATAGAATAATGAGTGACCTCACATAAACAATGTTGATTCATGTCAGTGAAGTAATAATATTAGTGGTCAGATCCTTTGAACTATTTATTTGGTATCATCATTAATAATTCTTCATCAAGATAAATAACATTGATCATATTGTACACATATTTAATTTTTTTCATATTATATAAATTTATTTTTTAGATGATGAATTATTATTAACGAGGTTTCATCTTGAATTGATGATCATATGATGTTCTAACAACTAAAAAAATGTATCAATTAAATATTTATTATAGATAATATGTTTTCATATTTATTTTATATAAAACATATAAATCCAAAAATTTAATATAGGATATCGTGAATATGAAATTCCATGAATAATTTTTATTTTTTATCATTATTCATTTATTTATGTTATGGAATATCATAGTTTATGGTTTGGTTTTTTAAAATAGATTAAGCTACAATATAATGGAGTTGGTTTTATGATTTATTAAAATAGTTTCACTTGCAATATAGCATAAGATATTAGGTGGGCTACCATATAATAGGGTAAATTAGAAACAAAAAACAGACTAGCGGGTCATGAAATTAACAATGATATGTTAATGGTTGTGATAAGGTTTAAATTATTCACCATATAATATAAATGAAAAAATTATGTAATATGATATGACTTTAGTGAGATAAACTATCATGTACAACTGTTGGATAATCTTGTATGATATTTAATGGATTTTTAAATGAAATATAATCCAAAAGAATCAATATCTTATTTGATGAATTTATTATTTATAAACATCATATAAATGAACAATGATAAGAATGATTAATGTAATATCATCATTCTTAAGTGAAATAATAAATATTAATATTAATATATTATATATTAACAAAAAAAATTAATATTTTTATTGTATTACTATTTAAATATTCCTGATTATAAATTGCTTATATATTATGAATACTATGTATGCAATAGAAATTATTTTACAAATTGTGATACTATTCATTAAAATAGAATGTTAATAAAATATGATTTAGTTTAATCCACACATGATTTTAGTTTCAAATGGATTTGTAATATTAAATTTGGATGTTTATTATAAATTAAACATATTAGTTGTTAGGGATATAATGGAAACTAGTTATCCATTTTTTATTAAATTATGATTGGTATGAATTTGGGTTAGACTGTTCATGAGATGGGGCATTATCCTATATCTACAGAAAGAGGATGATTTTTAAATTTCCCCATAGTTACAGTAATTTTGATTTTTAGTGTAGCTACTCAATCCTGCTGATGGAATATACATCGTGCCATGTCATGACCATCATGTCTGGGCCCTCCATGAAACACCAGTCTCACCATAGATACTGGGTCCATTGTATCTGTCCCACCCACCTGTCTAAACAGGTCATTTGAAAAAAAGGCTATACCCATATATAAAGAGTTTATTTGTTGTGATTACTATGTATGAATTAAAAATTTGTTATAAATTTTTATTCTATAAATTACGATCAATGTTCAAAAAAAACTTTTTATTTTCTTCTATCATGAATAGATTTTCCTGTAGCATTTAAATATTAATTATGTTTTTAGTATAATTTATAGATATTAGGTGTATTTGTTTTAATGGAATTTAGTTCTTCATTTTCTATAAAACTATGGGTGGTGAAACTTTGTGTTACATCTTGTTAATATTTTCATGTATTAATATACACCAACATTTTATCATCATTTGGTTGGGATTCATTCGGGATATATGGGGTGATATTTTAATATTTTTGAATGTTTTGGGATATTTCACAGTTGGCCCACAACTTGGGAATTATTATCCAAGAAATGTTCCCTACTACATAAAAAGAGAAAATTTTGGATAGTAGGATACACACATCGTTTTCATAGTTTAAAAAACCTTGGACCCTTTTTGAGGAAACTGGGTTGTCCATATAAAATAGGTGCACACCATCTTCACGGTTTAAGTAAAATGTGTGACTCTTCCTAGGTAACAGTGATTAAGGCTTATTATGTTATCTAATTATTTATTTAATATTCTTAATACATCAATTTAATTCCCTGACATACCTCCTTCGACCCAAATAATTTTCTCCCACCCTTAGAGCTCCCAAGAATGAATCATGTCCCATATAACCCATCCTAAATTTTATCCGAAGATAAGAAATAAAATTCAATACTCAACCATTTAGTTTCTACCTCATATTCATAATATACCACCATTTCTATTTTTCTACATATGGTTTCGCGAATCCTTGTGTTTTATTGGGGATCAAAGTATGATTTTTTTGGAGATAAATGTCAGATGATCCTTATTTCCCTAGGTTCCATTTTATTCATTAATCCTCATAAAATGTCAATTAGGGTTTGAGTTTTGAGATCTAACGACACTGAGGTAGGTAGTTCCATTTCGATTCCTAATTCATCATAACACAAAAATTATTTATTAAATTAATTTTACAAATTAAATTTATCTACATTATTACTGTTATATTTTTTTCAATGATTTATTAAAAAACCAATCCATTTAACTTTGGTTTTTGAAAAAAAGGATTTTTCATGAAATTAGAAACCCCCCAATTCCCTTATATTTGGGTGTAATTCTGGAAATAGTGGAATGTAAAAATTTGTATTTAAATTTTGGTTTTTATGGAATTTGATTCAATTAAATTGTTGGATTTTATTTTGTAAATGGTTTTGAAAGATAATTTTGAAATACCCTGATTACATTGAAATATATGTTTTGTAATGAAATTGATGGATTTTTTTTTGAAAATTAAATTGTAGAATTTAATTATGAATTTTGATTGCCCAATTAAATGCCGAATTGATTTCAAATCCTTCTTTTTTGGAAATGGATTAAAATTTTTTTTGATGAAAACCCAAGGGATTCATCATGACAAGGAATGGGTTTTTATTTAAATCCAATTATTGTTTTTAAAAGGAATATTAGTATATTTGAAATGGATAATGGGATTCAATTGTATTTTAAGCAGTCATAAAACAAATTGCAAATATTTTTTGTACTAGATCGCTTGTAAGACTTTGGTAGTTTGTGAGTTATTTTGGGAGGAACATTAGGACAGACAACATTCTCTAACATCAAATCAGCACATTATATCCTTTAAGTGATGGTGATGAGTCCAATTTTCCATAGGCCTAAAGGGGATTATGTACATATTTTACCTTTCACTATGTTGGGTCCTAATATAAAGGATCTATCACACCTATTTGGCATATGACCATGTTTCTCAATTGATAGTGTTTTAAATAAATAAATCCCAATGCCAGGAACTATTTTCAAAGCCTTGTGAATCTATATAAATTTTTATTTATAAAAGGGTTAATTTATGCTATTTGAGAAATGTTCAATGTGTATAAAGAAACTTATTTAAAGTAAATTTTCTCGTATTAAATTTATTTCCATCATTTTAAAAGTTTAACATGTATTTATATAGTATTTAAATCTTTTGAATTGTAATGAATTATTTATCTAAATAGGATTTCAAAATTAAAAACCTATTAGTTTTTAAATTTAATGCTCATTCGTGGTTAATTTAATATTTGAATATTATATGGAATATTTTGGTTGAGTCCAAATGGGATTTGGATCGTACCCTACATGCTCCTTCGTGTGTTTATAGATTATCTCAATCCAGTTATAAGTTTGGGAAATGGATCATTGGAGGTTGTTCTAGATGTTGAACCATGGACATGGTGAGTTGCAACTGAGTTGGGACTGGTGTAGTTTTCCTATTTTACAATATTGGTTATATTAATTGGCCTTGGTTTAACTATTTTATTTTCTTAATTATTACACATGGTGGTAATTTTTTTTGAAACTCATACTACATAATTTCATTTAATTCAATAATTTCTAGTGGGAAAATAATTACCACTTCCATTTTTTATGATTCGAGGTGATATCCATAGACATGTGGGGATGAGGACCAAAAATCAGGATATGTTAGATTCATATCTTTTATTGTGGTTCTAGGTTAACTGGGATTGATCAAAATAGACTGGTATTAGATATCCTTGTAGAGCTATTTTCATGAAGAGAATATGCATTGTAAAATCTTGTCGGAACATAAAAGTTAGTTTCAATTTATATCATGGATAGATATCACTTCCAAGAACATTATATCTACATGGGAGGAAAGGGAAAGTAATGATGTGGATTAGTTTTAGTTTTTTTTATGGATTGATTTCAAAATAGTGTTAATCTATGTGATGAGATTAATTTCCCTTTTCCTTTATTAGACTATAAATATGATTTCCTTAAAGTAGTCTACTTTTGTTGTGAAGAATCATGCCTCTTTAAAGATGTTGGAATTGGATATTTGAGAAGGATGTCTCTAAAACTCAGTGACTGAATCCTCTCAAGGACTCAGAACTTTTAGAGGAGATTGTGCACACAATCCAAGATCTGGGACATGCACCACCTCTAGTTCCTTTTCAGGATCTAGCTATGGAAACTCATAGTAATATTTTGTTGATTTGTTCTCAACAGTTCCTTTTCCCAAATCCATAAATGTTCATGGTATAAAATTAAAATCATTATATTGAGGAAAGGATGGGAATAATGGTGTGTTTGATTGGGTTTCTCATACCCACCTGATGAAATCAAGGTGACGTGTTCCACCTTCGTTCTAGAAGAACCGAGCAGATGATGGTGGTAAATTGTTGTAACAATTAATAATCATATGGGATTAGAGTGGAATGAATTCAAAGATACAATCATAAACTAGTTCATTCCAAAATTTATTATGTTGTCCAATTATACAGTGTTTTTCAATCTTGAGTAGGCTAATAGGATTGTGATTGAATATGGAATTTTTTTTCATAGATCAGTCATTTTTTACATTATATTTAGTCGAATGAAAATATGATGGATCAATGGTTTTAATTGGGACTTCAGTAAGATATTAACTCTTAGTTTTTAATTTTGAATCTATCTTCTTGTGTTGATTTGATAGATTAAGGAATTATGGTAGTAATTGGAATTGTTGGCATGTCAGGTTATCAGGGGTATCATTCTCTCCCAATGTTAGCACAAGTTACATTAAGGGAAATATGATGTGTGATGATTCTCATAGTTGTTCTTGACTATAAGATTATTCTAGAACTCCATTAGCACAATGTATATGTATTTATATTGTTTACCATTCTGGAAAGTCTTGGAAGTCAATGAGGGTTTTCATAGAGTCTCCCTAGATACTTTTCTACTTTGAAATGTCCAGGAACATAAAAAGATTATTTCATGTTTATTCCACTCTGCGTAGTGGAACAAGATAGAATATGCCTTCTAAACCTCATGTGAGGTCTGATGCTTTAGATGAAATAGGATTCCAGTAATAATAATCCAGAATTTATATTATTCAACAAGTGTAAGATTCTCTAGAGTAATATGTTATGTCTTGAAAAAATGTGAAGAAATTCATTAATATAGCTTCATCATTAGTTACTACTCTATTTTATATGGGTTCATCTCATTCATTTACTTTTAATCATTTTCTCAATCTTCTTAATCATACTATGAATATTTTAACTTGTGAAATTGATATTAATATCCCCTTTTTATGAAAATAGATAAGGGTATTTTTAGTCCCACTTTTTCCTTTACTGTATCTGATGTTGATCATTCTTGGATTTTTCTAGTTCTCGACATGAAAACACTTCACTCCATATTTGGCCAGGAATAGATCATTGCCAAAAAATCCTTGATAGATATTTATCTTCGATGGGTCTCCATTAATATAACTAGTGGGGTGTACCCTGTCATTCAAGGAGAATGAAACTCAATTTGTAGTAGAGAAAAACAAACTTATATGATTTTGGGGAAAGTGATATTAGATTATTTTATTTTATTTGGAGAAAAAATATTTGAGTACAGATCTCCCTCCAGTTGTCATCATGTTTCCTGATATGTTACCTTTATAATTATCTAGTTTTACCATATTAAAGGATGTTGGGTTACACATTGAATAAATTCTTGATACTCAACAATTTTTCTTCTCTTACCACATGGAACATGATGAAAGGAACGATCTGAGGAACCTTTTACAAAATCAACATGATAAAGGCTTTTTATGCATGAGTATGTCACCTTGGGTGGATAATTATCCCTTTTATAAGAATGACAATTGTCCACTTTTCCTATGTGTTATTTACTGAAATCTCAATAGATTGACAACAAATAACAAGTATGAATTAACATGGATTGATTGTTTGTTTTATCATTTAAAAGGTTTGATGTGATTCTCAAGGACCATCATTTGATCTGGTTACAACTAGTTAATGATAATATAATATTCCATATAGAAAACCACCTTTCAGAGTAGTTATGACAATTATGAGTACATTGTAATGTCCTTCGGGGTAACCAATCCTCATACATTTTTCATGGATTTAATGAATAGGAATTTCCATGAGTATCTGGATACCTTCTTGGTTGTCATTGTGGAGAAAATACTTATTTGTAACTATAGGTGGAGGATCATGTGCATCATATACGAATATCTTTGGGATTTCTATGAAATCAATGACTTTATTATGAGCATTAGATATGTCATTTTTGGGTTTGGGAAGTGAAATTCTAGTGAGATGTGGTGTGAGGATAAGGATGATAAGTTCATCCTGTGAAGTTGAAGGCTATTATGATTTTGGAGACCCACAAAATGTCATCCAGATTTGGATTTTGTTGGGCAAATCTAGATAGTATCTCTAGTTTGTGAAGGACTTCACAATATTTAATTTTGTTATATATTTACTCACTCAGAATGAAGTATTGATTTACTAGGATAAGAAATTTCCAAATTTATTTTTGGAGATGAAACATCTTTTGAAAAATGCACTGGTGTTGACTCTTCTAGAGGATGGTCATTTCTATGTTGTATTCTGTGATGACTTGAGTTCATTCTTTGATGTTTTATTACAAAACATGATTAGGTTGTTGACTATGGATCTCATGATCATAGGGTACATGCGAAGAATTATCTAACCCCTGAAACTGAACATGATGTTGTGATGCATGTAATTATGAGTCTGTTGCACTATATTTTTGAAGAAAGTTTCACCATGTATTCTAACCATTAGAGGTTTTGATATATCATCTCTCAAAATGAATTAAATCTCATCTAGAGTTGTTAGGTGAAAAAACTATAGTCCATCAAATTCAACATCGAATATACCATGTTGAAAGGAAATGTCTTTGCAACATACTAGAGTAAGAATCATCCAAACTAGGAAGTAAAATAATCATCAGAAGAGTTCACCATGATGGATATCTTTTCAATGTTCAATACTATAGTCTATGAATCAGGGGATGTGTTTTTCACGGATAGTGTTTAGTTGACATCTTCTCTTCATGAAGTGATTCATTAGGAATTTATTATTTTCTAAGAGTTATATAGCATTCGAGACACTCTCTATGGTGGGGAGACCATGCATGATTGGGTTGTCTCCAAGGAGGGAATTCTATGATTTTTGAACCATTTAGTGGTGTTGTGTTTGGTAAGAAATGTTGTTATTGGGTATTTCCATTATTTCCAATGGGAAGTGTACATAGGATCAAAAATGATTTTCTATGAAATGTGGTTTTAGTTATAGTGACCTGGAATGAGATGATGCACTGTACAGTTTTATTCTAATTGTTATACATGCGAATAGGTTGTGTCCGAAAACCATAAACCTTCATGTTTTCTGCAACCACCTCTAGCCCCAAATTAGAAGTGGGATGAAATACCTTTATATTTTTTGGTTGGGTTTATAAGTACCCAATGATATAATAACATGACATGGGTTGTGATCAATTTGATGAAAAAATAGGATCAATAATTACCCATTTTTATTTTACCCAATGTTGAGGATTCGGGAAATCTCTATATAAAATTTATTGTTCATTTTCATGGAGTTCCATATGATATAGTATCATAAAGGAATCCTTGGTTCCATTATCATTTTTAGAGAGGACTTCAGGAGGTACTGAGATCTCAAGTCCATTTGAGTACATCATACCATCCATTACCATAAGCACATACAGAAATATCAATACATATTCTTGAGGACATGATTACCACATGTGTTATAAAATTTTGTGGGGATTGGGATGATCATTTGGGGATGTTTGAGTTTTCATATAACTATAGTCAGCAGTTCATGATTAAAATGGCTCATTTGGGGCCTTTTTTTTCAATCCATATGAATATTTGTTATGGTGGTCACAGATTTGTGAATAACCCTTGGTTAGACAAAAAATCGTCCAATAGGCATTAGAAAATATTGATTTGATTTATCAGGGAATGTTGATAGAAATTAACAGATGTATGTCTTATGTCGATCGTCATTGCAGACCATTAGAATTCGTAGTTGGTGACTAGGTTTTCTTTATGTTATTACCTCAGTAGGGTCATCGACAGATTCAGAGGCAAGGGAACCTTTCAACTCAGTTTTTGGAAACATTTTTGGTTTTAGAGTTGGTGGATAAAGATTCTTACAATTTATTAGTACCACAATAGTGGACTTCTATACAAAAAGCATTTATGTATATCATATCTAAAAGTATCTACCTGATCCATCTCATGTTATTAACTAGTTTGATCTGGATATTGAACCTAAATTATTGGTAACTTAAAAGCTAGTTAAGATAGTTTATTTTGAAACCATGGTACTTTTTGAGCTGATGATACCTTTGGTTTGTGTGATATAGAAGCACTATTATGATAGTTGTGCGACATGGGAGAGGGAGGCACTAATGTGAGGGTAGTGGCCTCGTCATTTTTAAATAGGTGCTTCATTGTAGGATTTATAGGGATATAATGTTTCTATGGTGGGGTGGTTATAACATCATGTTACTATTATTAATAATTAATAAACCCTTACATTGAAACATTCATTGGTCGGGTTTCATTAGGGTTTTCATTCGGTTAAATTGAAATGTATTTTGGATATTTATACAGTAGTTCATGGTTGGTGCATGAATAGAAAAAGATATGTCAAACCATATGCCCTATTACCGAAAAATGTAAAATTTCAAATAGTGGGATTACCATTTATTCCAAGAAGTTTTACAAACAGTGCACCCTTTTTGAGGAAACCATGTGTGTAATATAAAATAGGGAAACAACATGCAATCAGTTTGAATATAACATGCACTTCATCCCAGGAAATTATGTAGAATTTTTTTATCAACTTTTAAATTAAAATTTTAAAAAACATCATCTTAGATCTACCATAGACCTCTATAAATCGAAATTGTTTTCCCCTATCCATGGAACTCCCAAGAAGTAATCATGTCCCCACATACCCCTCCCAGAGGCGATCCAGTGCTAGGAAAATGTTATGAAATCCTCTTTTGTTCAGTTTCCTCCTCATGTTCTTGATCTCCCACAATATATCTCTTTTTTCCTTAGGAGTTAATGTATCCTTGAGTTTAATTTTTGAACTAACACCCACAATATTGGTGTTATAATCTAGGATTTGTTCTGTGCTTCGTTGGATTTTATTATTTCCTTTCTTCCTCAGTAAATCTCGGTTAGGGTTTTACACTTCAAGATCTAGCGATTAGGTGATTGGTAGATCTGTTATGATTCCAAATTCATCTAAAACAGAAATTGGTTTTTTAAATTAAATTTATTATTTAAATGAAATTTACTGATTAATATTAAATTCTATTTCATGTTTTTATCAAAAACTCAATTCATTTGAACTGGTTTTCTGGAAACATTGGCTTTGGCATTAAATTGAAAAACCACATATTCTATTTTACTGGGTAATGTTTTTTGAAATTTTGAAATTTACATAGTCTAATTTATGGTGTGGTTTTTATGCAAATTGATTCAATTAAAATGAAGGATTTAATTGAGGAAATGGTTTTGTTCAAAAATTGTGAAAACCCCTAATTCTATTGAATTGTGTGGTTTTTATGAAATTAATGTAATTTGTTTGAAAATTTATTATTGAAATTAATTTTGACATTAGATAGAGAAATTTAATGGTGAATTGATTTCAAATACTTGCATTGTGATAATGGCATAAAAATGGGTTTGATGGAATCCCAATGGGTTCATGATTTAAATTAATTTTTTTATTAAAAGTATATTAGTGTTTTTAAAATGGAATATTAGAATATTATAAAGGGATAATGTGATTTAATTTTATTATTTTTAGTCGTAAAATAAATTGACCATCATTGTATCCTACCAGATCATTTGCAACACTCAGGTAGTTACTGTATTATTTTGGGTGGATCATTTCAACATAAAATGTTCTAAAACATAATATGAGAAAATATCACCCCTTAGGTGGTGGTGAAGAGTCCCATTTAACTTTTTCCCGAAGGGGAATATGTATATATTATCTGTTTCACTGTGTTCAGACCCTATAGTCTGGAACCATCATACCAATTAGGAATATGACCATGTTATGCATGTTTTTTTCAAGTGTATATTTTCCATTTTTTGTGATTTTTTTAAATGAGTAGTGAATTTATATAAACTATTTTGTAAAAAAGTCATTATTTAAACCATTCATGAGAAGTAATATTTGTGTAAATAAGCTTAAATTTAAATGAAATTTCATTATATGAAATGTATTTTCTTCATTAAAATAGTGAATAATGAATTTCAAATGTATTTCAATCATTTGAATAAAAAAATAATGAATGATTTCAATATGAAATTTAAATTCCATGTTTTATTTAAATTGAAATATCATTCCTAGTTAATATAATATTGTAATCTATTATAGAAAATTTTGGTGGAATCCTAGTAGGATTTAGATCACACACTACACACGCATTCAGGGTTTTTGTAGATTATCTCCTTACTAGTTTGGGAAAAGAAAAGGGATAACTTGGATGGGGTTATAGATATTGAACCATGAACTTGGTTAGCTGTGTCTCAGTTGGTACATGTGTAGTTGTCTTTTTGTAGTAATTTTTTCTAGTTCATGGGATTTTTTAATCACATTTGATGTTTGGTATATTACACTAATTTGTGTTTCATTTGATAGGCATACAGTCTTGTTTATTTTACTTCTTCAATAAATAGTGGAAAAAGTGTTTCCACATCCATTTTGTATGATGCTAGGTTGTAGTAGTTTACTCGTGGGGATCGAGAATGAACATCAGGCGATGTCAGGGCCAACATGGTTATTGGTTGACAATGGTACCTATTCCAGTTCAAGACACATTGGGTTATAATTCTCACTATGTGTGGGCATTACAATTGTCCATGAAAAGAAGGGGTTTTCAACTTTTCCAAACATTGTTAAACTAATTGAGTTTTTTTTGTGGAAAATAGTCCTCGATTAAAGACCTTACACCCCACCTTAACATGGAGATCAGGTGTGGTGTCATCAGGTACCACTAGTTTTCCCATAGAAACATGGGCACCACCCTGGGGCCCACCCACAAGCCTAAAATTTCCTTTTGACAGAATACATTCCCTATAGTAAAATACATGTTCTATCAAGTGTTCTTTTTTAATCACTTGCAGACATACTTGAAAACGACCTATAAATTCATCTATCCAAATCACTACTCCAGACAAAGAATTATTAAATACCGATTTGAGGTTCCAAAATAGAATGGTGCAATTTGTCGAAATGGGTAATATTGTGGATTAATTTAAACCTATACCATTACTAGTGTTAAATTAACACCACATTAGAGCATAATATCCACAATGCGGACCCTACATCTCATCCTATGTAGTGCCACCAAACATAATGTTGGGTTCTACCTCTATCACTAACTTGAAAACCGAGTCTCACAGATTGCACATACACCCCACCATAACATGGACATCAGGTCATGTTGCACTTGGAAATAATGGTTTACCTATGGATACATGTTCCCCTACCTGAGGCCCACACACATAATTAAATAAACCATCCAATTTTTTTTACTGATAGGAAAAATCACAATCTTTCCAGTGTACTTTTTACTCACTCGCATGCATCTTAGGAATCTTCCTAGATGTTCTCCTATCCTGATCACTACTCTAAGAAAATCATGATTTACTGTATCATTTTAATCTAGTAGGCCCCCAAAAATATTTGTGCACCTTGTTTACATGAGTAAATTAATTTATTCTTATAACAATATATCATTATGGGGTGTTACATTTAGATTCATTAGAATAGAATCCTTTATTTATAATAGTATCATGTAGAATATTCATAAGATGAATTTTTTAGAGGTAAAAATATTTAGAAATATATTATATATTTTTTTAAATAAACATTTATTTGTTTAATATATTACTCCTTAATATGATTCAAACACATTAACATGGTAGAAGGATTCATGGAATCTAAAACTAGAATGTTGGATGCATGCATACATACAAGAAAAAATAGTAGATAATACAGATTTACTAATTAAATTTGAATATAATTAATATGAATTTGATTAAAATTAAATTGGCGAGGATATGAAATCCCCTATAATAGTTTTTGTGGTAATACATATATAGAAAACAAATATTTTTTACTCAATTCTTCAAATGGGTAAAACATTATTATGATTTGATACAATGAATTATATTATACATGTGGAGGTTATAATAATTAATCATATGAATTATGTAACAAAATTCTAATTTCTTCTTTAGAATACATGTAACTAGGAAACCATTAGATTTATGATACATGTGAAACATAATTCTATTTATCCATATGTTGGTTATAGAAAAAGGGTTTTCCATAACAATATACAACAATTATATATGATATTAATGGATTTATGACATAAATTAGTAATTAATTTTCTTTAGGAATGATATAGTTGGCTTATTATATAGTGAAATAAAGAACATAGACCATACAAAGTAGTGATTTAAAAGGTAAAAAAATATATTTATGGGAATAAAATTTATAAAACATTATAAAAAACCATAGATTTGACTATAATATATATTATGGAATATAATTTTTTTTTCAGATGGTTTATAAGTAATAAATATAATAAAATTATATTCTTATATATATGGGTGAAAAGTGTTCTGAAATCAAAATTTTTATCATATAGTGATGAAAATATAATAGATATAAATTTATATCATTCTAAATAATCAGTCTAACATAACATGAATTCATCATAGTTTTTATTGATATGCATAGACATGTAAATATAACAGAATTGATAAAAGTTGGAGTGTGTCAATCCATTAGAAATGGGGAATGTTTTCTTGTTTTAAATGTCATGTCATATGATCTAAGTCAACATAATAAATATGTTATAGAATTATAAAAATTTTATAGGGTATATTTTATAGATAAAATATTTAATTTTGAGACTTATTTTGACCATAATAGATATTAAATTATTTTTATTGATAATAGTTGTTAATTTTTTTTTGAATAAAATATATTATGATGCTTGGAATATCATTAATGGTTTATTTGTAATATATATACACAATTTTGTCAATAACATTGAAGATAAAAATGTCCATGTTAACTCTAATATATCATATATTTTACATTTATTCTGTGATAATATAATTGTTAAATGATTCTAAAGACTTATCATATTAGGATTGTTGGAATCACTTTACTGTGAAACATTTATTACATGTTAAGCATTTTGATTTTGTATAATGGAAAAATATTTATTTAATAGAAGAGGTGATAGGTCCACTGGACTATTGATTCATAGACACGACGATGTATATCGATCAATTTGTACTCATTAATGTTGTGGATATATAAATTTTATATCTTATATTTTTGTTATTTTATGTTTATGATTGTATTTTTCTTATAAAATTTATGTTTAAAACCAATGAAAACAACCAAGTGTGAAAAAGTGAATTATAAAATTAGTATTAAAATATTGTTATTATTCTCTTATTAAATCAGGGAGGTGAATACATATGTAGTTAATTTATGGATTATCTTAGAGATTATTTAGTTGTTTCATATCTGACTCCTCATAGAGAAACATAGTTTAATGTTGTGTCTTTGATCAGGAATAATAGATTATTATTCATGGACTGATCAATACTATGTTTGATTAACCTTATCATACTATTACAGGTATATATATGGATAAAAATGAGATATTTTCATGGATCATTCCTAAGAATATTTCCCCAATACCAATAGATATAGTTGATAGCTATGATAGTTTCAACCATGGAAAATAGATCTACAAAAACAACCTGCAATGTTATAACAATAGGCATATCACATGGTAATTTCTCTTAGAATATTTCCCTAACTTCAATAACCATGTTTATTTACCCTTGACAATACCAAAAACTATCACCAAAAGAATCTTTCAATGGATGAGACTTCTAGATATTGGCATTTAGAAATTATCTATAGTTCTAACTTGGAAAAAAATATTCCACCAACGGTTTCTAACCCAACACCTACAAGTTTTAACTCAACTGAAAAACTAATCCCCTATAAAATAATTTAGTAGTTTATTGACATATATAGATCTAAAATTATTAAATGTATTATTATAATAAAAATATTATTATAAATAATAATATGTTTATCATGATTAAACCATGTAGAATATTTATATAACGACAAGAAAAATTTTGTGGGGATATATGTATTTTTCATCTGAGCTTAAAATTATAAGAAATATATCCTATTATAATATTATGATGAGGAAAATAATGATTTCAAGGAGGTGAAATGAGCCTAGATATAGTGTTATATAAATCCATGAGTTCTTTAAAACATGTGTATAATATATATAATATATTATTGAAATTTTACCATGGATAAAAGTCCACAATGAAAATAAAAATATACATAGAAAATATTTCTCAGGTTAATAGGTAAATTTATATCCATGGGAAAATTTAATGTACCTATGGGGTCATAATTCATTTTATTCTCGCCCACTATTTCCATTTGGAGGGATTTTTTCAATTTCTCTTACATTTTATTTAAATGGGAGACCTAACACATACCTATAAGTAACCTATATCTATGTAAATTTTTTTCTTATGGATATTGTTCACTTATATCTATGGGTTATCCCACCCATGGATATTTTTTCATTGTCATATACAATTTTTATAGAAGTGATATTATCTTAAAACAACATTATTTATTAATAATTGCTTTCAATCTAATGTATTCAGGAAGAAACCATAATTGATATGGAATGGGAAATTTCCTAATACATAATTTATTAGATTCAGTTTTTTTGGTGAATAAATATATCGTATACACTATAAAAACATGACATCAACTAAAAAATTAATTTTTTATACTAATGAAAATAAAGGATATTATTTATATAGTCTTTTTGAATGGAATGTGTTTATGTCTAGATTTTATAAATTACATGAGATTGAATATATAAATTAAGGATCTAGTGGAAGGTGATTTAACATTATATATGTATAGGATCAATAAATATAATGTTTTATTTGATTGAAGTTAAGTATTTTAATAGATAGTTGTTAAAGATGAACATACTCAGGTTACATAAGAACCTTGAAGGCCTAGTTGGATTCATCATGATACCAAGAGATATTAATTTCACATTGAAAATAAATACTAATTATTTTTTAATGATGTTTAACCAACTAAATTCAAAGATTCCATATATTGATATATTTTAATCAACATGTTTAAATTTATATATTTTTTGATAGACTAAATATATAGTAATAATTTTTTATCCCCAGAGGATACACCAGATGTTATGAATCAAAAACAATATATAAAAATTATTTTAATAAAAAAATATAAATTGATGGTCGGGTGTCTACCAATAAATCCTGATTATTTTTAAGAGTTTAAAAATAATGATATTAAATAAGTAGAAACATCTTCTCTGTTTTTGTTAAATGGTTTATTTGAATATTAATTTCCTTAATGAATCATTATATATAACAAATTAATATAAAAAATATTAATTTGATGAATATTTAGTCATGGGTGTCAATATTAACAAATGATAATGCTTGGAAACTTCAAATATAGATGTTATGTTTCTCATTTTATACTTATCTATTAAATGATAGAATTATTATTATTAGAGATATAATATCTAATTTAATTATGAATTTAAATGGATTTTATTTTTTCAATGGCTATGTTTTTTATTATATATAAAATCATTTAATAGGGTGGTTTGTAACCATTTTTGTATAATATAAGTATAGAATCTGACATATTTTAAATGATATACTAAATTCACAAACAATACATATGTGTCATCGAAATTTCTTCTCAATGAAATAAATTTTTAATGTAACCTATATACTATGTATGAAAATTTAATGATATTTATCCATGTGGTTTCATATATTGAACCATAACTCATAATTGGGTCATTATAAAATGGTTTAACATAGAGAAATCAAGAAAATTGTATTAACAAATTTTTTGATAAATAAATCATAGGAAGATTGAAAAACATTAACTATATATAAAAAATATGGATACAATTCCTCATAAACTCACCATAGGATCTATCATGTATTCCATGTTGTGTTCATGAACTAATTTTAGATATACATTGATATTAACAAGTTGTTACCAATCCAATCATTTTTGGAGTCACTTGGTTTCTTTAAAGAAAATATCTGAGTACTTTAGATGATGTAATGATATTTTTATTATTATAGATATTTGTATTAGCTTATTTAAAATGATACAATTATTCTAGTTTCAAAACTAATAATTTTTATATGTGATATTGATTTGGATTCATTTATCACCCTAATAGTGGAGATAATTTTTAACAAAGTTCATGAAAATCTAATATGGAAAACTCAACAACATTGGAAATTTACATTATAACATAATATTTTATAAAGGGAAGTATTTGGAAAAAGATATTTATCATTTAACATGGGATGGTTCCTAAAAATAAAAAATCAATTAAGATTTTCTATAAAAATAATGGATTTATTTTAGAATCTAAGGATTCCCTATCTATACATAGGACCACATACCTATTTTATCAATAAAATATCACAAGATTGATTGTTAAGATATGTAATGTAATAATGTTTACTGTTTTTATATATTAGTATATATATATATAAACAATTAAATAAAACATTAGTTTAACAAATGGATCATGTTGAATAAACTGTACATATAAACATGATATAACTAAATTCATGGATATAAAATATATCATTATTTTATCTTAAAAGTAAATATATATTTATAATTCATTCACAAATTCTGCAACAAGTAAACACAGATCCTGAAAAAATAATAACCAATCAAAGTTTTCCATTTTGATATCCATATCAAATATCATATATATTATTGGTATTTGAAAAATATAAATATTTGTTTTTGTAGAAGTTTCATATATGATATATATTATACTCATGAAATAATATTTCCATCATGTTATCAAGATAGACACATGAAATTTTATAAATTGGAATGTCATATGAACCCTAATATACATAAGGGTGTTTGATTATTATTAAATCCTAGATACCTACACTTTGAAAGATACATGGAATGTGAACTATTATTAATTGATGTCATTCTTCTATCAGTATTGATGAATATATAATTAGGTGTTGGATGGTTAGGATTTTGATTATATTATCTATGGAGTTTTTAAAAACATGATATTTTACACATATATTGTAATATCCTCTGTAAATGAGGTGCACATTAAATTAATTTTGGTTACATTAGAAATATTTTGGGTTGTTTTCTGTGTTTTTAGAGTCCATTTGGTGATGATATTGGAATTTAATGAATGCTTATGGTGTAATATAATGTTATTTCATAAAAAATTCCATCTAGTAATTGGTATAGCTTACTGGGAAACCAGTGGGGATATAATTAACCTTCAGATGTTAGACAACCATATAGTACCTAATATTGGGTGATTGGATTCCTATAGGGATACTATATCGTTATCTAAATAATATGAAATTGATAAATTTATTATAACAATGATTGAAGAATGATTCGGGTTTTGTATATTACAAATATTTTGTTAATGTTTGAAGAAACAAATATTTGTTGATGCCCCTCTAACTTTAGGTAGTGATTAATTAGTTTATTTTTATCGAATTCATAATCCTTCTGATGCATTTTCTCTATGATTGGAATATAATCATTAATCTTATCCTTTAGTGGTAAACAATCAATTTTTTGTCATTGATATGTTATGGAAAACTTTCCATGCTACTAAGTTAATATATTATTTATTTCATTATATTTATAGAAGATATTGTACTCATATTGTCATTTAAATTACATAATAATTTTGAGGTGGGTGACCACATTTCTTTATATTGGGTTTTATCATGAAATTATAAAAAACTATACATTGTTAAATGATTTAAAAATAAATTTGAATATGTTTTTCATGATTTTTTTCAGTGTTATATAACAATATTCAATGCCATTTACATGGTTTTTATTTAATTAAATGGTCTTTATATGCTGGAATATTTGATTAATTGTTTTTATGTGACGATATTGGTTGGAGATTCACAGATAAATTATAAATGTATTAGAATAATTAATTAATTTTTTAATGTTGATATAATTTGTTATGTAAATTGTATTTATATGGAAAATTTTGTGTTCAATGTTACAAAATATGCAATATAAAATCTTAAAATATTTTTATTTTTCTACAAATTTGGTTAAAACAACCTTTTTGATGATGTTTTTACATAGTTGGGAAATTTACATTTTAAATAATGTGTAAAAATATTAATATTCATAGTAATTGTTCATAAACACATCATTGTATTTTTACGAATAACTTATTTATTTGGATGATTTATCTATGATATTAAATTTGAAAATTTTGGTTTGATAGAGAATGAATATTAATTAATTCTAGTGAAGAGTGATTTAGAAATTGGAATATGAATTTTTTTATTTATGATGATTAAGTTATAAATTTATTAATAGGGATTAAACATGGAATTGTTTTATATTGTCATGTGCTCTAAATTTTTCAAACAATAAGAAATTTTATATCAAAAATAAAAAATGATTTCCTAAGATTAAATTGAATAGAATCTATGATATTGAGACAAAAAATTAAGTTATTTTTATTTTCCATACATAGTAAATTAATTTTAATATATGTTAAAATTGATTATAATAATTCTTAGGGGTCCCATTTTTGTACAATGTGGACAATGTATCAAAATGGAATTACAAGGTGATGAATTTGTATGGTATTCTATTGTAAAAGTTATGTATCGGTTAATTATCAATAGATTTTTTTTATTGTTAAAAATCCTTGATTCATTTCAATTATTGTAATCCTGTATTAGAATATGATATTGTTGTTCTGAGGGTAACCCAAGAATTTCATGTTCCATTTAAGGAAAATAATGGCTGTATTGGGATAGAATATATATATGATTCTATGGGAACAGAATGGAGTAGATAGGATAAAGTGACTATATTCCATTTGAATGAATGAACATGGGTGACTCCCTAATCCTGTAATAAATCATTGGATTTACTTCCTTGGATAATTTGGCAATTTATTTTGTGTATAAGGTATGATTTTACGGTTTCATGGTTTTTTGATATTAAATTATTGCATGTGAAAAACTATAAGTGTTTAGTCTTTTAAATATTTACTCTATTTTTATATCATAACTGAAAAATATATTGGATGAAATGGGATTGATTTTTATCATATTGTGGATTATATTGACATGTACTCAATGTACACAGCTCACATACATATAGATTTAATAAATGATGTTTATAATAATGGAAAGACGCCTATGAAGCTATATGATGATAACATTGATTGTTAGGATATTTTTTCTTATGTTCTTAGAGATATATGTTAAGATATTACAATAGAATATTTTTAAATAAATTATGTTATTTTGTTTAATTTTGATTTTTAAATATTTGTCATTCAATAATATATGGTATTATGGAATATAAATGAAACTTGTTGATGTTCTTATTAGATGTTAGACAAGATTATATTTTCCTCCACTTGTTATATGTATTGGGTTTTTACTTTACAAATCATTATTTTTATGTACACTTACAGTGTTAAATTATCCATACAAAATATACTTTCACACTAATTTCTAGTCACTAGACTCTACTAATCAGGGAGTTCTCTTGTGGAAATGTGAAATTTATCCTATGTAACATGGGTGTACATAGTTGAGATGTAATATGTATGAAGAAAAAATACAAATGTTCTTTCAATTAATTGATTGATAAACTTCTTTGAAATTATAAAATCATGAAAATGAGATGTTGTTATAAATTATAGTTATTAACAAGTGATTTAGTCCTTATATATGGTTAATCTAATCAAATAATTGATAATATATGAGTTTCTTTTTAATATGTAGACTTGTTCCATAACTTTTTATGACCTGATTTTATAGAGAATAATATTATAGATATGAATATAATTTCTTTGAAAAATACTAAGATGGACATATTTATATGGATACATGAGTATGATTGATCAGGTTCTTGTAAAATTCTATTTACATTGAGAAAAAATGATGATTTACAAGAAGATACTCTTTTATTACATTAATGCATTAGGTACTTGATATATTTTTACATCAATATACTTAACTATAGGGTTATGTTCATTGGTCATGTAATTATGATTATTATTGGAAAAAATGTGTTTTAAAGTGATGTGAGTTTTTAAAACCATATCTATAAGGTGGTTTTATAAATTACTAATGTGTTGTGATGTTTTTCACAATTTAAATACATGATTTTTGTATTTGTGGTTTGCTTATGTATAAAATAACTAATATATGAGTCATATATTATTATATATATATATATATAGTTTGTAACATTTGAAAAATATGTGATTTAAATAACTATCTATGACTGTATAGAAAAAATTATTCAGTCATAGAAATGTGATTATTTGTTATAGAAAATGAGATCTCAATATTTTTTGATATATGTTATCATGTGTATGAGTGTTTCAAAATTTTCAAATTCATTAATTTTTTTATTATTCATCAAGATAAATTATTTATGGTTCAATATTTATTATTATGTTCCTTCAAATGTAAAATAATAAAAAAACCAAATTTGGATATTCTAATTATAATATAAGGATAAAAATATACAATGGATCTCTCAGACATAGTTACTTCTTTCTCTTTCACATTATTATTGTTTTTTATTAATTAGGGCCATCTCCAACTCTGAACTAATTTTTTATATAATCATTCCTAAAGAGGGATTTTCAAAAATTTCAATTGTAATATAAATAATAAATATGTCTACTTTATTTTTCTGTAGGAAAAAGGTGTCAATTCACCTTAATAAGAATAAGGAGAAATTTTATATCATACGTTCATTCTAATGATGAATGTACTATCTATAGAGAACATATTATAAGTATTTTTTCATAATGATATTCTCTAAAAATTATTCAACAATACATATCAACCATTTATTATTGTGAATATATTTATATTTATGTTCTTATTTTATATTTTTAATCCATGGTGAAAGATCATTAACAATTTGTTACTTCTACTCTTTATCATCATATAATTTTATTAAAATCCAGTTAATACAACCCATAAAGAATTTACCAAAATATAATCAACATTATATAATATAATTTTACCTTATTATTGACTCCTTACACTTTGTAGGTTTATTACTAGTTGTGAGATTCTATTAATATTAATACTATAAGGCCCCAGCCTTAAACCTTACTTAATCTTGAGTTATTACAAGATTACACATTGAGGATATTTTCAGGTTTAGAGTTTTAGAGAATTAGATCATGAAACTTTCATTTCATTCCACATTTAAACAAAGTGGTTACATAAAAGACAGTATTCATTCTTCCCATCAATGGAAACATATTTAAAATAAAACACATATTCTTTCTTGACACATCTTTGACACTATCATCACGTCATGTACCTTTCCATTGACCTGTGAAAAACATTTCAAAAACTTGGGATGAGCATAAAAAGCTCAGTAAGGGTTATAGAAATACGGAAAGGAAACATGAGTTCATATATACATAAGAATGAAATCATACTTTACCCATAAAACATAACCACTTTAACATACCTCATCAAATCATGAATAAATCATAGAAATCATAAGACATAAAAGTAACTTGAGGCATTCATAACATTCTTACGTATTGAGTAACCCTCTTGGTTACGTTTGGAATACCCATCACAGTATATTCCCAAAATATCTTCGGAGAAACCTTAATGTTTAACCCCTTCACGTTACCCAATGCATTGGAGAGCTATATCGAGATCACCCGCCCTTAGTTTATCACGGAACCACCCGTTTTCATAACAATTCCCAAGAACCATAACATAAATGTATCACATAAAACATGAATAAAGGAAATATAACATTTCCACATTTCAATCACAATATAACATTTTAGGATATTGAAATAATGAATCCATAACAAAAAACCATTTTCAAAACCATTTAAAACATTTAATAAAGAGATTTTTGAATCAAAGTGTCCCATACCACCTTGAAGCTTTTAAAATTTTATACCATTAATATCTATATAAATAAATCCTTAAAACCATTTTGAAAACATGGATATTAATAAGAAAAAATCATTAAAACATTTAAAGCGATATTTTGGTTAAAGGGTTTTTACCAAAATTAGAGACACTTGAATACACTAATTGAGGAATAACATTTAATCAGAACTTTATAATATCATGAGAATAAATGGATTCATGATATAATATTCCAATGGATAGTATATACACCATATAAGAGTTAATTGGTGCATAACAACAATGAAGTCTCAATAGAGATGTAAAATGTGATGAAATCCCTTATGAAGAAGGTATCCTTAAATTAAGAATAAATCAATATCAAAATTATGTGTGACAAATATATATACACCCAATATAATTGGATATTAAGTGTAAAACAATAAAAGGTCATTCACACATAATCAAAGGATGACATATTCAATAACTACATGTTGAACCCAAAGAAATCGAAATTGGGTTAAAAAGTTCCCTTGGTAAAATTCGACAACCTAACGGCGTCACATCAAAAATTCATAAAATGAGTTGATGAGAGATAAAAAGGGAATCTCATCACTTGTACATAAAATTTAAATCAATAAGGATATATAAGAACATATCCCAACATAATAGTATGTGAATTAAAAGACATAACAAACGAAGTCTTTTAAAAAGAGGAGGGTGAAAGGTTCCCTTACCGACATGGGTATCTTTCGAAACATACGCCCCGTGAAAGAAGGAAAATACAACATTGATGTAAATACTCATAAATGAAATTATATTACACAATTAGTAAAATAATGGTCAGTACATACACCACTCAAAGGAAATTGTGGCAAATGTAGCATAAATCTCACGGGAATAAAAGTGAGATGGAAAATCCCTTACAAAAACTCAGCAGCCTAACGGTGCCACTTAAAACTTCCAAAAATGGATTGATGAGATCAAATAGGGTATCTCATCACATTAAAATAAAATGTATAGCAAGAGGAATATAAAAGAACATCCCCCATCATAAAAAAGAGGAGCTTAAAATAAGTGACATAAAGGAGAGTACTTAAAGAGAAAGAGAGAGGTTAGATCTCTTACGAAAATTCGGCAGCCTAACAGCGCCACTCAAAACTTCCAAAATGGATTGATGAGAGAGAATAGAGTATCTAATAATATGAACATAAAAATTACAGTAAGATTAATATAAAAGAACATATTAATCACAAGAAATATGAGCTTAGAAGGAATGACATAAAAGAGTGTACTTAAAAAGAAAGAGAGGAGTGGGATCCCTTACCTCAAGTCCAACTTGTCTTGTTCGTTTATTTATATTCCTGAATAATAAACTTTGGTCAATTAATAATTGCCTAAGTACCTCCTTTAGAGATTATTATTCAGTTCATATCACATATTATAATGTTATAATAATTGTTTAATAATGTTAGTTCATATCATACGTTTTTGCCGATGTTTGGTACATGAGTCAAAAATGAACTTGTTTAAAAAAAGATTCCTCATGTAGTTATAAGTAAATAATTTACAGAATAGTATTAATGATTAAAATATCATATATATCCAGTAAATATTCATTTCATACTATTCCATATCATTTGGAGATAAAAAATGAAAAGCACCATTCATGGAGACGGTAGGCCGTACGTACGCATGAACGCTACTTTCATTTTTTTGTCATATTAATGGAATTAAAAAAAATGAGATATATATATATATATTATAATTCCAGAATTATATCCATAATTTTTATGTAATATATTACATATATATCCATTATATATATGTACTTATAGTATTACATAACATTTTGAGATAAGAAATGAAATGTACCGTTCATGGAGACGGTAAGCCGTACGTACGCATGAACACTACTTCCATTTCAATTTCATATTTAATGGAATTAAAACATAATGATACATAATAATATTTTAATTCCAGTATGGTATCATATATAATATCATTAAATATATCCTTTATACGTACCACATATGGTATTAACGAATCAAATCACTTTGAGGGGGCGGTAGTCCGCACTTCCTTAAATGAAGATATCGCGTTTACGCATAATGGAAACCATAAAGGTATGCCCAAAATGAAAAATACAAAAGCTTAAGTAAAACATAAACATATTAGATATCATATATAAATATAGTGTCATCTTAATGGCCACCTTTTAATGTGTTAAAAGAATGTTGAACAATCATCGTTTCGGGAGGCCAAAATTCGCCATCCACGGAAACAGTATGTTCTTTAACCATTAGATGTAGGTGTGTGAAAGTGTAGCTCGAATAATTATTATAAAAAAATACTAGTATATTTATGATACTGGATTTGTTACAAAATAAATTAATAAAAAGAGTTTAGGGGGTTGGAGAAGCAAAATAAAACAAAAGTACTCAAGTGAAGACATTACCTTAAAATCGGGTAACTCCCTTTGGTTTGAGCTCAAAGGATTCCTTGGGAAGGCTTCTGCCCAAAGTGAGGCTTCAAGGAGTAATAGAGGGAAGTGGAGAGACAAAATGGGCAGAGGTTGGCCGAGACAAAGGCTTTGGGAGTGTGGGTAAGGAGGTAGGGATGGGGGCCTTTTATAAGAGGAGAGGAGGGGCACTCTTGGAAGGTAAAGAAAAGTCACTTTATTATAAAATGGTATTCGGATTTAAGAGGTCCCACATTGATGTGTTTCGAGGTTAAGGTGATGAGGGTTCGAAATCAACTCATCCAATAGGTTTTGGACATGTTTAGGTCTTAGATATTACATTATCTTTCCATTTTATTTAAATCGTTAAATAATGAGGTCATCGCTGCATCATCATGATGTCATAAATAATTTAATTTATTTAATGCCTAAAAATTATAAAAAAAATACTATGATGTAGGAAATCTTTTTATATTTCCAATGAATATTTATAGTCAAAAATATGATTTGTATAACCCCATGTAAAAATTGTTTTAGTAAAACATTTCATGTTTGTCTCATTTTTACTTTAACTTTAAATAAAAAGATATTAATGTCATTTTCCATCCAAAGTGGCTTCATGGGGTCCCCAAGTAAACCCATGGGTTGTCTTGGTCGGCCATGACACATCCAATGAGGTTAGGACATGTTTCAAGTTCATTTAATATTATTAAAACATTATTCTTACCATAAACTACACTAATTATCTCTAATCACGATTAAAAACTTAATAAGTTACTATTCACCAAAAAATTATTTTTATCCCATTGAACCACATTTTAATTCTTAATGACATCCACGTATGTCGGATTTTTGAAATTCAAAACACAAATATGGCAAAACTTCATTTAAACGGAAAAATCAGTTTTTATAAGTATTACTTAGTGGTTTCACTATTCATAAAAAATTGAAGTTTTTCAGAAAAATCTCAAAAATTCACCCTAAGCTATACATGATATTCCGAATTCAAAAATGAAGTCTAGTTTACAAAATTCAAAACATATAAGTCAAATTAATTAATTTAATAATTAATTCCCGCTGTCATAACAAATAGCGTGTTTTTATGAAACAATAATTATCAAAAGATTGACACTGGTTTAAGTCTAATTTCAAAGTGAAATTAATTCAACGACCACTATTGGATTTCATGGTAAAAATATATTCTAATTTCACTTTAAAACCAATTCAAAATATAATCTAATCGTATAAATAAATTAGATTAAAAAGAGGTTTTGAATTAAAATACAACATTTTACACTATTCATTAAAAAAAAGAACTTTATCGGAAAGATACCAAAAATTTACACAAAGTAAATTTTGATGTCCCGATTCTTAAGAATAGTTTTATTTGGTCCAAAAGACTGTATAAGAGTTAACAAAACTATATTTAATGACAGTTCGCCATCAAAAGGCGATAAGTGAACCTTTAGTGAAAACCAGGGTATATACGCCTAAAATTGAATTCTTTCCGTATTTTAAGCCTTTATATTTTATTGGATAAATGTAAAAACATTTAAAAACATATATAATCATATTTTAGTTATTTCTATACATTCCCGAAAATACAACGACTACATGTTAACTACCATTTAAAATAATATTATTTTATTATTAGAGTGCAACGTTAGATTCCTAAGACTCTCGTTGTTGCGTGTTGGGTACGCCATCGAGCATAGTGTCCCCTTTAAAGTCATATTAATATTTTATTCACAAATATGGATAAATATGAAAATGTCATATTCATTATTTACCTGGGGTGTTACATCCTTCCCCCCTTTTGGAAATTACGTCCTCGCAATTTTAAAATTGCGCTTGGAAACATCCTTGAAAGTCCCACATCGGAACAAGAGTCGGTAAAACAATCACTTTAAAATAAAGAAAGATAAGTACAGAGGTCACCCAAGTTAACCCATACTAGGACTCCATGTAGGAAAACATGGACATGGAGGAGAAAACATAGGGTCATGTTCTGATGTAGAGTGATAGAAAACATGTTTAGGAGAAAGTTAACAATGAGAAAATCACAAACTTATGATGGGTTAAACGGTGTTGGGTTCCCCAGTAGGAAAAGTTAATAGACAACATTTTTGTTTTAAGTTACTTTTTATTGAGGAATTTATTCATAAGGAAACATAATCACTTATCATGCTGACTTTCAACTTTTACTAGATTTCTTAATCAAACTCATATTTTTTCCAAAAGACGAGTATTTAGGGAGACTTGTTCGCATTAAGAGTACTATAATCAACTTCTAGAGAATCACCTAATCCAAAAAAGAGAACTATATACTTCCCATATCTTTAGACTTTAACCAAAACCAAAACTAAAAAGGCTAGTACAAGATCAGATAATCCAGAAAAGGATAACCCCTTATAAAAAGAAAATCTATTCTTAATCTCCAAAATTTGTCCAACAAAACCCAAAGTTCAACGAGGACCATCCGATAAACAATTTTTCCATAAAATTATTCAAAGTAAACCAATATAAGATTTAAACCCAAATATTTTAAGGATTTAGTCACATATTCTTCCAAGTTAAATCGTAACATTTATCTCCAAACAACATCAGTTGCTCCTAAAGTCTCATATTGAAAAGTAATTAACCTAATCATATATCCTCCATGATAGGTTAATCATTTTCATAAATAACACAAAATCAACTTACTCTTAATTCATAAAATCATATAACTAAAAAGAATCAGTCAAACTAACCAGGGACTTCACGTAGTCTAGTGGTAGGCAATAAATACCAGTCGCACTTTGGTTGTGGGTTCGATTCCCGCAGCTTTGTCCGACGCGACGGGTTGTCACATGGTCTGTGTGTTGTCCTTTTTCCAAAACTATATAATTCTTAAATCATTCCCCAAAAAGAGATAAAATCATCAAAAATGATCATAACATATTTTAACCTCAAGTTTATCTCATGCCTTTCATTTTCCATCATATCATATAATAACCCATAATTACCTCAAAAGTAAGGATCATATAAAATATAATGGTTACCTTTATAATTATTACATGAACTTCCACATCGATTGGTCATCTCGTACATGATTCATTACAGAACATACCAAGGTTCAAGTGGTTGATCATGAATCCTTGATATTTGGTTTAGAACAACCACGAGTTTCCTCATTGAATCCTCCATTTTATCTAGTATCTTAATCAGAGAACCACCACAGTTTCCTTCAAACCTGTTGCCTCTTTGGTGCCTGCTGGATCCATCCATTCACAAAAAACAGAAATGTCAGTGTGAGTATATCAACAAAACCATCATGTACTAATGATGAAGTTAAACACTAAGATACACTTACTCATTCACTTTATCTAAAACTAGGACTCTTTCTGAAATCCTAACCATTATGGTAATGTCACTTATGCTTAAAGAATACCCTAACCTCTAAAGTTATCTAAACCAACCTTTGATACCAACTATAAGGCCCCAGCCTTAAACCTTACTTAATCTTGAGTTATTACAAGATTACACATTGAGGATCTTTTTAGGTTTAGAGTTTTTGAGAATTAGATCATGAAACTTGCATTTAATTCCACATTTAAACAAAGTGGTTATATAAAAGACAGTATTCATTCTTCCCATCAACAGAAACATATTTAAAATAAAACACGGATTCTTTCTTGACACATCCTTGACACTATCATCACGTCATGTACCTTTCCCTTGACCTGTGAAAAACATTTCAAAAACTTGGGATGAGCATAAAAAGCTCAGTAAGGGTTATAAAAATATGGAAAGGAAACATGAGTTCCTATATACATAAGAATGAAATCATACTTTACCCATAAAACATAGCCACTTTAACATACCTCATCCAATCATGAATAAATCGTAGAAATCATAAGACATAAAAGTAACTTGAGGCATTCATAACATTCTTACATAGGGAGTAACCCTCTTGGTTACGTTTGGAATACCCATCACAGTATATTCCCTAAATCTCTTCGGAGAAACCTTAACGTTTAACCCCTTCGCGTTACCCAATGCATTGGAGAGCTATATCGGGCTCACCCACCCTTAGTTTATCACGGAACCACCCATTTTCATAACAATTCCCAAGAACCATAACATAAATGTATCACATAAAACATGCATAAAGGAAATATAACATTTACACATTTCAATCACAATATAACATTTTAGGATACTGAAATAATGAATCCATAACAAAAAACCATTTTCAAAACCATTTAAAACATTTAATAAAGAGATTTTTGAATCAAAGTGTCCCATACCACCTTGAAGCTTTTAAAATTTTAAACCATTAATATCTATATAAATAAATCCTTAAAACCATTTTGAAAACATGGATATTAATAAGAACAAATCATTAAAACATTTAAAGCGATATTTTGGTTAAAGGGTTTTTACCAAAATTAGAGACACTTGAATACACTAATTGAGGAATAAAATTTAATCAGAACTTTATAATATCATGAGAATAAATGGATTCATGATATAATATTCCAATGGACAGTATATACACCATATAAGAGTGAATTGGTGCATAACAACAATGAAGTCTCAATAGAGATGTAAAATGTGATGAAATCTCTTATGAAGAAGGTATCCTTAAATTAAGAATAAATCAATCTCAAAATTATGTGTGACAAATATATATACACCCAATATAATTGGATATTAAGTTTAAAACAATAAATGGTCATTTACACATATTCAAAGGATGACATATTCAATAACTACATGTTGAACCCAAAGAAATCGAAATTGGGTTAAAAAGTTCCCTTGGTAAAATTCGACAACCTAACGGCGTCACATCAAAAATTCATAAAATGAGTTGATGAGAGATAAAAAGGGAACATCATCACTTGGAAATAAAATTTACATCAATCGGGATATATAAGAACATATCCCAACATAATAGTATGTGAATTAAAATACATAACAAACGAAGTCTTTTAAAAAGAGGAGGGTGAAAGGTTCCCTTACCGACATGGGTATCTTTCGAAACATACGCCCCGTGAAAGAAGGAAAATACAACATTGATTTAAATACTCATAAATGAAAGTATATTACACAATGAGTAAAATAATGGTCAGTACATACACCACCCAAAGGAAATTGTGGCAAATGTAGCATAAATCTCACGGGAATAAAAGTGAGATGGAAAATCCCTTACAAAAACTCGGCAGCCTAACGGTGCCACTTAAAACTTCCAAAAATGGATTGATGAGATCAAATAGGGTATCTCATCACATTAAAATAAAATTTACAGCAAGAGGAATATAAAATAACCTCCCACATCATAAAAAAGAGGAGCTTAAAATAAGTGACATAAAGGAGAGTACTTAAAGAGAAAGAGAGAGGTTAGATCTCTTACGAAAATTCGGCAGCCTAACAACGCCACTCAAAACTTCCAAAATGGATTGATGAGAGAGAATAGGGTCTCTCATCATATGAACATAAAAATTACAGTAAGATTAATATAAAAGAACATCTGAATCACAAGAAAGATGAGCTTAGAAGGAATGACATAAAAGAGTGTACTTAAAAAGAAAGAGAGGAGTGGGATCTCTTACCTCAAGTCCAACTTGTCTTGTTCGTTTCGTTATATTCCTGAATAATAAACTTTGGTCAATTAATAATTGAATAAGTACCTACTTTAGAAATTATTATTCATTTCATATCACATATTATAATGTTATAATAATTGTTTAATAATGTTAGTTCATATCAGACATTTTTGCCGATGTTTGGTACATGAGTCAAAAATGAACTTGTTTAAAAAAAAGATTGCTCATGTAGTTATAAGTAAATAATTTCCAGAATAGTATTAATGATTAAAATATCATATATATCCAGTAAATATTCATTTCATACTATTCCATATCATTTGGAGATAAAAAACGAAAAGCACCGTTCATGGAGACGGTAGGCCGTATGTACACATGAACGCTACTTTCATTTTTTTGTCATATTAATAGAATTAAAACAAAATGAGATATATATATATATATATTATAATTACAGAATTATATCCATACTTTTGATGTAATATATTACATATATATCCATTATATATATGTACTTATAGTATTACATAACATTTTGAGATAAGAAATGAAATGTACCGTTCATGGAGACGATAAGCCGTATGTACGCATGAACGCTACTTCCATTTCTATTTCATATTTAATGGAATTAAAACATAATGATACATAATATTATTTTAATTCCAGTATGGTATCATATATAATATCATTAAATATATCCTTTATACGTACTACATATGGTATTAACGAATCAAATCACTTTGAGGGGGCGGTAGTCCGCACTTCCTTAAATGAAGATATCGCGTTTACCCATAATGGAAACGATAAAGGTATGCCCAAAATGAAAAATACAAAAGCTTAAGTAAAACATAAACATATTAGATATCATATATAAATATAGTGTCATCTTAATGGCCACCTTTGAATGTGTTAAAAGAATGTTGAACAATCATCGTTTCAGGAGGCCGAGATTCGCCATCCACGGAAACAGTACGTTCTTTAACCATTAGATGTAGGTGTGTGAAAGAGTAGCTCGATAATTATTATAACAAAATCCTAGTATATTGATGATACTGGATTTGTTACAAAATAAATTAATAAAAAGAGTTTAGGGTGTTGGAGAAGCAAAATAAAACAAAAGTACTCAATTGAAGACATTACCTTAAAATCCGGTAACTCCCTTTGGTTTGAGCTCAAAGGATTTCTTGGGAAGGCTTCTGCCCAAAGTGAGGCTTCAAGGAGTAATAGAGGGAAGTAGAGAGATAAAATGGGCAGAGGTTTGCCGAGCCAAAGGCTTTGGGAGTGTGGGTAAGGAGGTAGGGATGTGGGCCTTTTATAAGAGGAGAGGAGGGGCACTCTTGGAAGGTAAAGAAAAGTCAGTTTATTATAAAATGGTATTCAGATTTAAGAGGTCCCACATTGATCTGTTTCAAGGGTAAGGTGATGAGGGTTAGAAATAAACTCATCCAATAGGTTTTGGACATTTGTAGGTCTTAGATATTACATTATCTTTCCATTTTATTTAAATCGTTAAATAATGAGGTCATCACTGCATCATCATGATGTCATAAATAATTTAATTTATTTAATGTCTAAAAATTATAAAAAAAATACTATGATGTAGGAAATCCTTTTATCTTTTCAATTAATATTTATAGTCAAAAATATGATTTGTATAACCCCATGTAAAAATTGTTTTAGTAAAACATTTCATGTTTGTCTCATTTTTACTTTAACTTTAAATAAAAAGATATTAATGTCATTTTCCAACCAAAGTGGCTTCATGGGGTCCCCAAGTTGACCCATGGGTTTTCTTGGTCGTCCATGACACATAAAATGAGGTTAGGACATGTGTCAAGTTCATTTAATATTATTAAAACATTATTCTTACCATAAACTACACTAATTACCTCTAATCGCGATTAAAAACTTAATAAGTTACTATTCACCAAAAAAATATTTTTATCCCATTGAACCACATTTTACTTCTTAATGACAACCATGTATGTCGGATTTTTGAAATTAAAAACACAAAGATGGAAAAACTTCATTTAAACGGAAAAATCAGTTTTTATAAGTATTACTTAGTGGTTTCACTATTCATCAAAAATTGAAGTTTTTCAGAAAAATCCCAAAAATTCACCCTAAGCTATACATGATATTCCGAATTCAAAAATGAAGTCTAGTTTACAAAATTCAAAACATATAAGTCAAATTAATTAATTTAATAATTAATTCCCGCTGTCATAACAAATAGCGTGTTTTTATGAAACAATAAGTATCAAAAGATTGACACTGGTTTAAGTCTGATTTCAAAGTGAAATTAATTCCAACGACCACTATTGGATTTAATGGTAAAAATATATTCTAATTTAACTTTAAAACCAATTCAAAATATAATCTAATCATATAAATAAATTAGATTAAAAAGAGGTTTTGAATTAAAATACAACATTTTACACTATTCATTAAAAAAAAGAACTTTATCGGAAAGATACCAAAAATTTACACAAAGTAAATTTTGATGTCCCAATTCTTAAGAATAGTTTTATTTGGTCCAAAAGAATGTATAAGAGTGAACAAAACTATATTTAATGACAGTTCGCCATCAAAAGGTGATAAGTGAACCTTTAGTGAAAACGAGGGCATATACGCCTAAAATTGAATTCTTTCCGTATTTTAAGCCTTTATCTTTTATTGGATAAATGTAAAAACATTTAAAAACATATATAATCATATTTTAATTATTTATATCCATTACCTCCAATACAACAGCTACATGTTAACTACCATTTAAAATAATATTATTTTATTATTAGAGTGCAACGTAAGATTCACAAGACTCTCGTTGTTGCGTGTTGGGTACGCCATCCAGAATAGTGTCCCCTTTAAAGTCATATTAATATTTTATTCACAAATATGGATAAATATGAAAATGTCATATTATTTATTTACCTGGGGTGTTACAAATACATTTACCATATAAATTATATCATTGAATGAAATAGTAAATTAACAATAAAAACATACATGAACATAATGAAATCAATGTAAATAAATGGTATTATATATACCAAATGACCATAGTTAAAATAAATATATCACAATGCTATAAAAATATACTAATTATGTCATATATTTTATACATTAATATAATTCACACTAGGTAAATCATATTCAATGTAATAATAATGAACCAAAAAATAAAAAACATGACATGAATAAAAAATTAGAGTTTATCATAAAATGCATTTCAGAGCCACATTTATTCTATCAATATATATAATATATTAATCATGTTCACTACCATTAATATCAAATAAATGGTTTGTATATCAATAAATAACAAAATATATATTGAAAAAACATAGTATTCCACAACTATAGGTTTCGTGATTCAATTACAAAATATATAAATTCATGAATTATGAAATAAATAACATGATAATTAACCACAAATAATATAACTAGTACATAATTACAATTTCCTAAAATTATATTACAATCTTGTACTTATAGAACCCTAAAACAAAGACTCACAACATTATATGTAGTCACCCAAAATATATTCTAACTATAGTAATACAAAATCAATAATTCACTATGCTACATAGGATATATTTTTTATATAAACACTTAAAACCTAAGATAGGTTATGATTCACCAATCATTTATCATACCTTATATATGAGTACAACTCAATTAGTTCCCAAAAACCGGATAAAGGATATTATTTTTTAATATTAACTCACAAACATACCCCTTATAGTGATTAGAAATCATGTTCGTCACACCCCATTTTTTTTATCAAGTGACTGATCCAAGACTCACTTCCATCCCTAACATTTACCTATCAATTACAATAGTAGATTCTATAATCAATGATTATTCCCTAAGATAAACCATGACTGATAAATTCATAAGACCAAATGATAATACAAAAAATTATACACACTAATTATTCAATCCGTTGAGTCCCTAGTAAACCTCATAAATTGGGCTCCTGGTACACTAATCCCATTACCACTATCACATAGAGATGGTGCATATGAGAAAAGGCCATCACCAATCACCAACTATCTAATTCAACCCAAGGGAACCTCCCATATATAATACATGAATACATGAATGTATTATGACACATATACAATAGTTATAGATATTTTTATTCTCTAAAGATCACATTACAACAATATAATTGAAATAGTTTTATCTCACTAGCCGAAAAAAATGGTTGAATCATTCTATATAAAATATCCTAACATAACTGAATCCAACATAGGATACTATAAAATTAACATGGTCCTATAAACCCATTTAATGATTGTTTCACATAATTAATATTTAATAACATTAGATTTATTGTTTTTAAAATTATTTTAAATCCAATTACCATGAATTATTTACCCATTTTAATTGTATATTTTTTATGGATATATATCAAAAATTAGAAAGCTCTTTCTTCCAATTCATTTCACCCTATATTAAACCCCATAAGTCAATAAAATTTAACACATAAAATTGAAATGTATCATTTAATATATAAGTAACCATTTACCTTGTACATATCAGATTTACCTTCTCTAGTATCACTTGTTTCTTCAAGCCTATCCCCGTAAAATTATAAAATGAAATATAAAAGAACTCATTAGTGATTTCTATTGGAATCCATAAATAAAAGGTAAAATAAATGAATATTTATAAATAAACCTACTTAAACCCATGAAAAATAACATTTTCATAGAACTCACATTGATGAAACAATCTATTGACCTTCAGGTACTATGTGAGTAATTGGGGACATGGGATAACCAGGGTGTTGAACCGATTATAATTTGTAGCTACAATAAATAAGGGATTCCTTCTACATTCTATAAACTAATTTAAAAGTTTTAAAAAAACTTTTATGAGGGATTATATACAACCAATGAGATTATATCAGTTATTTGGTGTTGATTTATGATACTAGGAGACATCAACTACAATATTTATGGAATGACCAATGGAAAATTATCACTATATTTTACATTGGAAAACTATTTGGATCTATTATAAAATTTAAAATATAATTTAATTTATCAATCCATTTACATTATAATTTCAATTTCATTGAAACAATAATTCATCTTTCTTAATTTTATTAAATATTTTTAACATACCCAAAAGATCCATTCCATTGATCAAGATTTTCAGTTTTAAATTTCCACTATCTCCAATTCCATTAAAAGATTTTTACATTTTTTTCAACTAACATGAAATGATGTAGTCCATTAGAAAATAAAATCTTTATGGCTTCTTATCTTCCCAAATAATTAACAAAAAATCATCGATTTCTGATTCATCCATTATAATCTAATGTTGTGTATCAACCTTGGGTCCTTACGTGATATGGAAATGCATCAAATGGATATATTTCTAAAAAAACAGCTCATCCCCTAAATCTATTACACATATGCATAACAATCATCATTATTTTTCTAGTTAATGTAATTGAGGACAATACAACATCATTATACCAAATTATATAGTAAAATATCAAGTTAAACCCATATTTCAATATTTTCCCTAAAATATTGTTGGTTATATATCATATCTACAATGTCACATTTAAAATAAAAGTTTATTATACCTTATGATATCATATAATCATCTAACAACCCATGACATTGTTCAAAATTTGGACTTAATGTAATATAATAGTGGAATCCATAATTTAAATAATATTTCGTCATTCCACCCCCATAAGAATCTCGATACACTTGATCTATGACTTCTGTATATCACTTATCCAATATTGTTTAGGGTAAGTCACTAATGGTACCAAAACCCTCTTAACTTCGTGAATGAAATCAAAATATGTTATTTACAAATGAATCATAAAGAATTTTTCAGGAATTATCTATATATTATGTGTGATGTCACAATCATCCCCTATCAGTTTTACTACACCAATATCCATCATGTTTAACAAAACCCATCCACTACTAGTTTTACATACTATTGAATGAATATTATGCTTCCAACTATAAGAATAACTATATATAATTATATAAATCCAAATTACATTAATTTGGAATCTCGTGTCTATTTATTTTTCAAATATTCTAATCAAATATGAGCTTCCAAATTATACAAAAGCAATGACATGAAATATAATCCAGTACTTCCCAATGTATTCCTAAAACAACCCTCTTTTCAGTTACCAAAATATTTTTAAATGAGGTTCATTTCCTTCAACAATCATTTCCAAAGTTCTCACCATAATATCTCACATTCTATTACTTATTATAGATTAATATACTTATATATTATCATTTCAAAGGAATCTTAAGTCATAATCTATGCTTAATACATTTACATAGACTCACCATATGCCTCATGATAAGGTTGAATGATGCATCAATGTCCCAAACTATCACTTATTTAACATACCCATAATCCATCACCCAAGTCAATGTCTCTATGGATATAACATTATGGCAATAAATTTAATCATAATTTGGTGACACTAAAATTTCTATCTAGAGTGTACACAGTCTCACACTGTGGAAATTTTAAAAACACGTTTTGATCCCTTATTTAACCAACAATCACTTTGATTCGATATGATCATCAATTTATTCATAATAGTTTTCTTGGTTTGAAACAATTAATGAATATAATGATATTATAAATTATAATATAATCATATTCCCAATTGTGATTCTTAACTAGTTCACACTAGTGTCTCATACAATAACTCTAAATAGTAAAGGACAAATGGTTTCTAGAATCCATTCCAATATTGGTATATCTTATAGTTTCCTTGGTGATTTTTAATTCATTAACAACATAAAACAATGATCGTTATAATAAACTATATATGTAATAAACCATGTAGGTAACCAATATAAATTTTCTATTGACTATTGTGAAGCCACCCTAGAAAAAAATGTAAACACTATCTCCAAATCTCTAAAGTCCATATTGGATCAAAGGGACCACCCCCATCATGGTTATCTACTATTATTTAAAATATTCTAACCATGTGTGTTTGTACCTTCCCACACAACCGTTTTTTATTTCCAATATCATTTATCATTTTTAGAATCACATTAACACTAGGATATAATACAAAATAAAATGACAATGCATATGTGTATATCTAACTCATCCATTATGAGATAGAAATACGGCTAACCTATCTTTATTGCAAAAATAACTGAAGGTGTGTCACCTTATAATGCCAACCATGATGTCATATATCACCCTATTGTTATTCCTAAATAGGAATCATCTACTTATTATATAACCATCTATAGAAATGTCATTATATATATAAATAATTACATGGAACCCACGTAGTAGTCTTTTTGTATTGAGAATTAAAAATCATCCTCATGTACTGAAAAATAATAACTAAAACCCTACAAGTCAATATTAAAACACTACTCTACTACTACTTATTGAACTCTAGGCTAGTTATTTTATGAATATTACCACCTAAAAATAACAATAATATTTATGATATTATTCATACTTCCTATTCAAAAAAAATTCTAGGATACCCACAAATACTTATATACACATCACATATTTTGTGTCTTTTAAAAGAATCACATTCATGTTAATAACCATAACACAAAAAAATGGATTATATTCCCAAACCTACACATGTGGTGTTGTATTCAGAACATATATGTAGAGTGAATATATCCTCATAAGCTGATAATAACAAACGAAAAATGCATGAATCATTTTATGTTAATTAACACACATTAATGATTTTTTCAAAAATAAAACAACTAAATTATAATTAATGTTTTATTCAACCAAATCATCTTTCAAATTACTATTTTGATGTATTTTATAAATTTTCTCCAACCCAATTTTATTTTCAAAATAATTTCAAACTAGTTGAAGCCACGAACATATATAATAATCCTATTTTCCTAGTATAATCCATATATTAAAAGATATATCCACTCAAAACAAGAAAAAATTAAAAAATTAATAACATTATTTAAAAATATAATGAAAATATAAATTTTTAATTAGAAAATAATGATTCATAATTTCATATCACTCATAACATTATCATTCACTCGAAATGAGTTCATAGAGAAAAATCATAGTTTCGTCTCCAAATTTTTATCAACTCTATAACAACATTTAATTTAAAATATAATAAGACAAAAAATAATGATTATTAACCATTTGATATAGCCAATAGAACATTAATATAATAAAAATGTTGATGAGTAATAATATATAACATCAACACACATATCTATATGTCAAAGGCCACAGAATATTGGTGATAGTCTCAAAACAGTAATGTAGGGACTATATCATTTCATTATATAAATAAATAAAAATAATTAACAAAAATTTACGTGAATATATTAAAGTGATAGTCTATGAATTTCATTGCAACCATCTGCTAACCAAGTATAAATTAAACATATCCCCATGCTATGAAATAAAGCATCATTTTACATCAATATTAAAACAAAAAATACCTAACACTAGGTTGATCATATATAAATGATAACAAAATAATTCAAAAATTATAAATACTATGTGATTATAAAAATTTAACCTCTCCTCAATCTCATTGAAAAAACCATATCATATTTTTCTAATCTAATCACTTTTAAAAAATACTTATCAAACATTCATATTAGCCATATGGTTAATACATCCCCCAAAATGAACAGGACAGTTTGAGAAAAAAAATCCCACAATTAATAGTTCCCTTAATATGTGACATCTAATATCATTTTAATGTTGAAAAAATATATAGTTATAGAACTATGTTTATTTTAAACAATAACAGGACATTATGTGTTAACCCAACAACCTTGACACCTGAACCTACATTTGGCGAACATAATTAGTAAAGTGTGAAAAATAACTCTATGAAAACTTTGGGAATATTAAGGTATCAGGATGTAAAACCATTCTAACTAAACCTATGGTAATTTAAATTGAGTCATTTGATAATAACATATATACTAATATAAATAAATCATTTTAAGATCATAACATATATTTAAATATATGTTACCACTGAGTATTATATCGCAACATACAATAATCTGATAGACAATGAATCTATATAGTATATTAGAACATAAAGTCATGTTCTACACATCATTATGGCAGATCGTGATACATTAACTAGAATTGTAAAAAATAATGGTTCTATCACAACGATCAATATTTCATAACGAAAATCTAGAAAGAATATAATAACATACCATGGAGGATTGTTTGAAAAATGAGGATTTGATTAAAAATTACACTTTAAATTGAATATTAATAATCATCTGAGTTTATCCTTATGTATCTTATATATAAACAATCATTTGAGAATATTAGTCCCATGAAACACAATATATAATCAGTATAGTCATTATGGTATTGTAATAATTTTATCATATAGAGACAAATTTGATTTAACCTTGAAAATATTGATTCTTCCAACACACCTATATCCAATTTAACAGCATGAGATCTAAGTTCTATTTGAAAAATCCAACATAACCCACGTCGATATAAGATTAATAAAAGAAATCATCCATGTTATTCCCTGAAACCTATATCAGATTATGATGAACCTATAATTCAAACCATCTCAATAAATATAATATTCTCAACTAGTTCCTTATAACCTCACATTGATTACTAAATTTTTATATTGACTTATATCTATCACCCTCTAGGTGATTATAAATCATGTTCATCATTCCCATGTTTTATCTGAAGAGGCTAACCATGTAAAAACTTCTAAGAATAACTATTTCCAAACAACTTAAAAGAGGGAATCCGTAATCATGTATTATTATCCAATCAATCCCACGACTAATAAATTTATGTATCCCATTTCTAAACCATTTTAGGATTCAATATAATGTTTCACTAAATTTATTCACAAATACATGCTTTATATTATTAACTTTGATTTGTTCTTGTAAATTTAGGAGAAAAATAAAATATAATAATTTTAACTACATTAAAAGTAATATATTTTGGGTTACGTATATTTTCAAATGAATATTTTAGTTAATATTATTGTATTGTTGATATTTAATTATTTTTATTATATTTAAACTACTATATTCATTTCATTAAATTAATATTATATGGATAGTATCAAAAATGTCATTAATGATATTTTTTTTAAAATATTATTATTTTTAATTATTTAAAAACATAAATAGCCTGATATATGAAATTTAGTATGATAAATTCTGATAAATTGCTTACATATCCCATTTCAGACATAATATTCAACTTATAATTATATATATAACCCTTTAATATAGAAAAGACCATTTACATAGTTATTGTTAATTTTTTTTATGATTATTAACACACAAAGATATTTTTTAATGTGATATATAATCTTTAATAATTTTTTGGGATTATTATATTCAAACAATATTGATGTTATATTAAAATACATTACATTTTGGGAAAATTTTAAATGAGTGAGACCCATATTATATTGTAACATTTCATGACATTCAATAAGTTCTTTAATGGGGACCCCTACCCTATGTTCTTTATACCACCATGATCCACCGTGATTAACTAAAACCTACACAATTATCTTTTAAACATCCATATATTATAATTATCCGTTCTCTTCTTCATAAAATACATTTACAAGGGTCCTTAAGAAGGGATCAATTAGAGGTCTACTGAATAGGAGGCAATAGTTTTTACAAATTATTCAAATATATTCCTTATATAAATTCTATAACTATTCTATACCCATACTACAATAATAACTATATTATCATAAATATAATGATTTTATTTTATGAATATGTTGTAACAATTTTAAATTTATTTTCCATCCTCTAGAACGTTAAAAAATCATTTGTGAGTACGTAGAACCTAACATCACTATATAAGGTTGTAGTGTTCATAATAACTACTTTTCTAGGAAGGTTTTAGATAAAAATAAATAATTAATTGTGAAATGTATTAAACAGTTATGATTATTTAAAAATATCATGTCATTTTTGATTTTACCCTACACTAATTAAGAAATGATAACATCAATCAAGTGTACTGTGGGATACCACCACCACAAGGCGGAGATACTAACTTTTTAGGATCATCATTAAAAAATTCTTTTAACGATGTATATAATGAATAAATATTATATTTTTATTGCTAATCACATTATAGTTATTAAGGAATTTTAAAATTATTAATGAGCCAAAACTGTTTAACTAAAACATACATGAAAAAAGAAATTGTTGCAACTCGAAAATGATGATTATAAGAAATAATTCTAAATAAATAAGAAGTAAAATATTATATATTGATCATATATTATATAATATGTTTTTTTGTGGTTCTAGTGTATAATTATTAATATTTTAATTTTATTATAATTTTTTTTAAAATAACTAACAAGGAAATTCAGATAGTATGAGAGGGTTCATTTCTAAATTTAATGTTTATTCGGGTTTGTATATGTTTAAGATACTGTTTGATTACTTAAGTTATTAGTATATCATAAACCACATAAATTTTATTACCATAGGGATATTTATATTTTTTATGTTCTTTTTTCCTTTTATTCATTGTTTTTCATCGAAAAATACTAGAAGACTATTTTAATGGATAACCAACTTCCTTTATCTATTTGTTCCTAAATATTTTTCATCCATTTCAATATATTCTCTAAAATACATCTAACAATGTTTTCAGTATAAAATATTATTTATTTATGACATGTTTACCAATGTAATATTAATATAAATGGATTAAAGTGAAACTTCATATATTTTTATGAATGATGATATATTTAACATCTATGGTCAAAACAAATATTATTTAAACATACACTACATGAATATTAGGTCATGCCGTCGTCTTCCAGTGGCAGCCTGCCCGCCCGCCTCCCAGGCCAGTCGGCCAGCCCGCCGGCCCCGCAGGCCACCGGGCCACCATGGGCAGGGCCGCACCTTTGGGTCGAGATGCCACTTTGGGTCGGGCCACTTCCTTGGTTTTGGCCACCCACTCGGGAATGGATGACCACTAGGACAGGATGCACCCTTGGAATGGGTCGGCCCCGTGGACCGGGTCAGACCCCAGTTCAGACCCGTTTCGCCAGTTTACACCTTTTCGCCCCTATATTGGGCTACTAGTGTGCAATTGAAGAACTGCCTACGGCAATGTAATTATTGTAGAGAGAAAATTATTTTGGCATACCCTACTTGAGGTTTTGACACATTTGGGGTATGTGCGGGTTGTTTTGATCCTAAAAAACTAACCGGGCCCCTGGAATAGAAATGCCAATAACTCACAGACCGGGCATCCGATTGACACACCGTCTGTCGCGTTGAGTTCCTTTTGATGATATAGAACTACGAGATACATCAAATCGAGATTTCATGATAATTTATGTATCGACACATGGATAGATGAGCGGACCCTCCAAGAATCGAGCGTGATGTGTGCGGGAACCCTATAACGGCTGTGACTGAGATGACAGGATCCTTTGTGGGTTCAACAATGATGATATTGTATCGGGATCCTCCGTTGGTTCGACAAAAATGACTTCTATATAAAGATCCTCTGTGGGTTCGACAGTGGTTACTTCTATACCTGGATCCTCCGTGGGTTTGACAATGATGACTTCTGTATTAGGATCCTTTGTGGGTTTGACCGCACTGATATTGTTCTAGGATCCTACTTTGGTTCGATAGATGATATGATTCAGAGGCTACACCTAAGCATCTCTATCACTATTCAGGTGTTGTATACTTGTGTGATCTGAGTCTTGTCTTTCAATCATTATCATCAAAGTTATTTAATTTACTTCCTTTGTGGACAGGGTTGTGCTTGGGCTCGAGAGTTGGAGCCAGACTGTGACTGGTAACTTAGGTATATGTATTGATATATACCTAAGTAGGGTTGGTTGATACTTTATGATTGTATCTAAATAGTGTGGTTTATCTATAGTGGATTCTGGGAGACCTTCGGGGGTCTCAGGGTCCCCTACTGAGTATTGTTATAATCACCCCTACATGGGCTTCACCTGCACCTTGTAGTGTTCTATAAGGAAGACGATCAACAGTGATCGAGGCTAACGGTGACGGACAGGAGGCTACTCGGAGTTGGAATAGACGAGACGTACCTCAGGGATGAGTTGTTTGAGTTATGTACCCAACCTTCAGGTAGGGTTTCCCCAGTGGATGATCTAGGAGCTGTTTATTTTTTACTTGTACTTGTACTTGTTGTTCAGATGGGTTTCTATACTGGCCCACTTATATTCAGCACAATTTTCTTTTCTATATTAGTACTTATTGCTTATACTACTTGTGTTCAGACTATGTGTGTTATAGTTTTAAAGGAAATGCCTTCCCTTTTTATTAGGGATTCACCTTTGGTGCTAGTCGCCAGCCCCCGACCTATGGAAGGCGGGCTTGGGGTAGTCACGACATAGGCCCCAAGGACGAGTCGTGACATAAAAAACGATGAAGTAAAAAATGTGGAAAATTCTTAATGGGAATGAGAGTTTTATTTATTTGTAGTGATAAAGGTCATAAATATCCTTAATTTAATGGAAATAATTAAGCTTCAAATGTTCAATTCTTTAATACTCTGGATATAAAGAATGATGTGAATGAATTTCCCTATAGTTAAGGGAATTTTCCATAGATATTGTCAAGGGAGAAATACCAATATTCTATGATCAAAATAATTGATTTTAATGTTCTTAATGATATATTAGAAAATATGTTGAAAATATCCTCTAATTTATTTAATGTATTATTTTCTTTTGGATGTTCACACTCTTTTTTATCATCATTTGTTTCCATATAATTTTTATATTTCTCTAGAAACATAATAATGGTATTTTTAGTGAACATTATTAGTGGAAAATATTAAAGAAAAAAAGTTATCTCAGTGATATAACATTATGACACATAATTTTAACCTAGTTTAAATAATGATATATATACCTAATATTGAATTTTATGTAATCATTAATATGGATTATCAGTCATATTAGGATGGTGAAATTAGTTTCCAAGATAATGTTATTATAATTTGTGCTCGAGATATATAATCCATCATCCTCATTAGTGATACTAGATCATCTGTATCTTATATTAATTCACATAAAATTACTTAGATTAATGAAATTAATGGATACAAGGATCAAAAAAATTGTGTAAGGTAACGGTAACCTTACGATAGGAGATGTTATAAATGTGTAATAATATATTGATATTTATCTATAAGAACTATCTTATCACCCAATAGAGTATTATGTTGAGTTTTATTTGAACTCATCAACTATTAGAACCGAATATCTAAGACTCACAACAGGATATCTATAATGGATTTATTATAGTTATTGAATAAATAAATGATTTATATGATATGGGATTCATAAGACCATGTCTTCTTCAGGGGGAGATCATATTCTAATTTTTTTAAACATAAGGATACTGATATGATGTGTTTCATTGATTTTAGGTAAACTGATGTCATTAACATGAAGAATGATTATCATCTTCCTCATATTGGGACAAATTTGATCAAATATTAGGATAAAAATATTTTTAGATGATTCTTCTTCCTTCTAGGAATCATAAATTGAAAGTAAGAAAGGATGATATTCCAAATATAGTATTTCATTCAATGTATTTCATTATAAGATAGTATCAATGCTATTTTGATTGACTAATATACCATCTATTTTTATTAGTCTAATGGATTTATTATGAATCAATAATATATTTTTTTAATGTGTGGAGACATCATCTATATTGTGGAAAATATGAGATATACATAAATAATAATATTAACAAATACATATTTCCATAGAAAGAGATCAACATGAGGAAAAGAAGATAGTTGGAGCAACTCAAGTATTATTATTTCATGATACACTACTATATAGGAAAGGCTAATTAGGGAGATGATTCTTTTAGTAGGAAACATCTTCTAATTATTAAAAAATGATCAATAACATGGTTAATTTTACATGAACCAACTAAAGTTCGATATGGGAGTTATTATGGAAGGGGAAACATCATTCCTTTTTCAAATGATTTGAAAATAAAAATTATTTGAAAATATAAAATGTTCCCTAACTTCTGATTTATATTTTAAAAATAAATTTAATGTTATTGATGATTTCAAATTGCAAGAGTTAATTTATTTTGAATTTATTCATAAATATTGAAATATGATATTTGTTATATCTAACGAAAACTCGAAACATTAATATTTAGATGATGACCATAGATAAAAATTATCTATTCACTCTTGCAGTGAAAATATAAATATAAATATATATATATTAGTGGGTGTATTATTATTGGGATAATATGAAAGGAGAAATTTCTAATTAAATATTTTGAGTCATGGTTTGTCAATAGGATATGCTTGAGATGCCACATCTTATTTGATTCGTGCAACCTATACCATATTCTATGTTGAAAATCGATGATATTAATTTGTAATTCATCCCTATATTACAAAATATTCCGAAAAGAGATGACACAAAATGAGTTAGCTTTTACCATTTACCAAATAAGAACATTTTCATAGTATAATGGAATATTTACCCATAATTTTTTTTACTACACTATATTAATGAATTTATAAGACATCATGATGAAACTCTATCAATTGTGTCATATTTTAAAATATAATTGTATCAATATTTTGGAAATTTAATCCGAATACACATGATATGTAGATTTATTTGAGCCATGTGTATTGTCCTCGAACTGATGATATGTACAAGAAGACAACTAAGATTTTACAATATGTTTTATTTCATTCCAATATGACATTACTGTTATGTTATATCATTAGTTAGATTTGTTAATATTTTACTATAATAATATACTTCATTCAATTATTGATATATCTCTATTTTAATCATTATATGAAATGATATATCCTACATTGAAATTTCTGGTTGAAATTGGACAAATGAATCCTTGTGGGCCATATATTATGTAGATGCAACAATGTATTTAAATATTATTCATACCCATATTGAAGAATCTTATAGATGGAAAAAAATGTTTATATCGATTGAGAATTTTATAATTTAAATTAATAGATCATGTTTTCATGAAACTATCTATATGTAAGACTATTATAGTGTATTGTATGAAATGGAATATTAGCATTGGTTGTATATGAATTTTTAAAATTTTATAAATAATTAGATTTTCATATTACCATTTTTCATGCCACCTATACTCTCTATATTAAATTAAGTTTCCATATAGATTTATTAATGATTTACATGTCAGATAAAATACATGTTCATGCCTATAAATTAATTGAATTGGATCATAATACATCTTACTATAAATTTCCTATCTTGATTATCGAAACTAGAGAATAGGTGATGTGAAATTTGATAACTTAATATTTAAAGGGAAATTAGTGAAATCATATTATAGAAGATTTTATATGGAAACATAAAGATGATATAATGGATAATAAACTGAATATTATAAATAAGTGGAATTCTAAAAACGTTGAAGATGAATATTTTGAAGGGGGGATGAATATAACAACTAAGATTCAATTATATAAGGATTTTATATATAGAGAAACAAAATAACTAGACATATGATTTTTGCCTAAATGTCATAAAAAATAAATTTAAAATAATAATAATAATTGATTAAAATAATTTTATTTTTAGTATTTCCATATAAAATTATTCATTGAGGGATATTTTGGGATTTTAATGAAAGGATTGATTTTTCAATGAATAGTGATGGATGATATTTTTTATAAAACATTCATATTTTTTAAATGAAAAATACCTAGAATATTTGAATATTATCCAAAAGTAACATAAGCCTATATTTGAATGGAATTGTGAGATAAATTCTACAGGAATGATCAATTTAATTCACCATGGTATAAAATTCATTTATAATTAAATAATAATTTGTTCCTATAATTATTTTTTACCATGCATTGTGGTATTTTTATAAAATATTATTATTCCAGTTATCAATATAGAATTTTAAATAATGTATTCCATATTTTGAATCAGAATTATTAATATTATTTAATATATTCAACTTTTTTTGTCCATAATTAATTGAAAAACAATTAAAAAATGCCCCAAGATAAAATGTAAATCAAGTTAACATTGAATTAAACTATGAAACAAGAACTTATCTTTTCATCTAAAATTTATTTATTTGAAATATATTGACCATTAACACATTAATGGTGGGAGGCGGCGGCCTTCCACGAGCTCACTCTGGTGGCACGTTTTGGAAGGTCCAAACCTTCCCTGGGCTTTTTCAGGAGCTTTGTTGGTTCCTGGGGGCTGTCTCATCCAGCAGTGGTTTCTGACTTGTCAGGGGTTGCCTTCTGTGTCCACCTTGCCTCGAGAGAGGACTTCGTCAAAGCTTGGGCGTGGGGTGCCCGTAGGTGCGGTGCTTGGAGCTTCTCCCTGTCCAGGTGGTCGTGGGACTGCCACCGAGGGCGTGAATCTCCGTTTGAGGCGGTGTGGCTGTCGCTACCAGGGCTTCCTCTCCCTTTTCAGAACCCGGTGATCTTGAGGGAAATCGGAAACTCTTTCGGGTCTTTTCTCTGTGTGGACGATGCCACTAAGAGGCTTGAGACGGCGTCGTGCCCTCGGATCTGTGTGGAAATGGAATTATCGCTGAAGGGTCCCTCCTTGGTGAAACTTGAATCTGAGGAAGGGTTTTGTTGGAAACAGAAGTTATTTTACCGTCGGCCTCAACGTTTCTGTGTGCACTGTGGTTTGCATGGCCATGAGGCGGTGAGCTTCCGACGGCGGAAGGTGGCGGCGGCGCCTCCTGGTAATGCTCTGGTAGACGATCCGGGTCAGGACCCGGTGGTGTTGGGCGAAGGCGGGGTTCCAGATCCGACCGTTCGGTCTCGAGAGGTTTCAAATTTGAATTTTCGCGGAGTTGGGTTGTTGGGTACCTCTTATGGGGAAACGTCGTCTGACACTTCGAGGGAGCGGTCGGCTGTTACCCCTGATGTTATGGACCTCATCACTTGGTCTCCGGGTCAGGCGGTGCAAAGGTCGACACCCTCCAGCAAAAACGTAGTCCTGCCGCGTAGAGAGGTCGAGGTGCAGACTCCTACCTTGTTGGGTAATCCGGACAGCTTGCTTTCTCCTTCTCCTTCGTCCTTTGGCTTTTCGTCGCAGCTATCTTCAAAGGTTATCCGCAATAGCCTTGTTAACAAGCTCTTGGTGTCTCATGGACATGGTATGGACTTGCTCTGCGGGAATGAGGGGGTGGACAAGGAGATTAAGACCTCGCGCTGGTCCCCGCAGAGAAAGGTGTTGCTCTCCTTGTTCCAGGGAGAACTGGACGCGGACCCTCCGCGTAGGCATTCTGGAAGGCGACCCCAGCTGGAGGAGCTGGATGCTCTTTCTGAGGAAGGGGTTTTGACAGCGCCTCGGGTCACCAGCTTGGATGGAGCGTCGGGACCTATCACTCGCTCGAAGGCGAAAGAGAAGGGTGTGTTGGTACACCCCAATTTGGAAGTTCCAGCGGCTCTCAAATCTCGTAGGTCTGTTCATTGATGTTTTCCTCTATTGTATGGAACGCTCGCGGTTTGGGGACTCAGGCTAAGCGAGCCTTCATCGCTGTAGAATTTAGAAAGGCCAAGGCTTCTTTAATTGTGATTCTTGAACCAAAGCAGGACGCTTGCAAACTTCTAGGAGTTATGAAGAAGATGGGATTTCCGAACTGTTTTTATGGTGGGCCTGTGAATTGGAAAATCTGGGTGGGTTGGAAACATACTCTATCGGTGGAGGTGCTTACTGTATCTTCCCAGTGTATAGACATGAGGATTGAAGTTGGTAGTGTGGCCTTCCTCTTTTCCTTCGTGTATGCGAGCAACAGGATGATGGAAAGGCGGGAACTATGGGCACATCTAAGTTCGGTTCAAACTGGCAAGTTTCCGTGGTTTGTGGGAGGCGATTTCAATACAGTTGCGGATGTCACTGAGAAGAGGGGAGGTAGGGGCGACGTCTTGGATGGTATGTTGGATTTCCAAGAATGCTTGCTTCACGCGGGGCTACTGGATTTAGGTTTCAAAGGGACGAAATTTATGTGGTGCAACAACCGGAAAGGTCAGAATAGGATATGGTGCCGTCTTGATAGGTGGCTCACCAACTTTCATGGAATGGATATGTTTTCAAAATCCGCAGTCACTCACCTCCCCCGTATTCTTTCGGATCATGCACCTCTTTTACTAGAAATTAATCATGAAGCTGTGGTGGGACATGGATTCCATTACTCCAGTGAATGGCATAAAGATGTTGGTTTGATGCAGATGGCGAGGAAATCCTGGTTATCTGAGTAGAAGGAGAAATCGTGGGGAGGTTTGGTTAACCGCCTTCAAAGACTTAAACAGAGCATCCGAAAGTGGCTTGTGGAGCAACCTAACTGGCACAACGGGGTGACTAGCTTGCAAGAGGAAGTCAACAAGCTAGAGGAGGATCTTCAGACGTCTTGGGATGAGGATACTTTTTCTATCCTCTGCGACAAAAGTGCGGTGCTTTCTGAGAAGCTGTTAGAAATGGAGAGGCTCTATCTGCAACGGTCCCTAGTGCGATGGTTGAGGGAGGGAGACCGTAACACTGCCTTCTTTCAGGCATGCATCAAGGAGAGGAGAAATACAAAGATCAATATCAAGGGAGAGGATGGAATTCTCACCTCTGATGTCTCGGTGGCAGGCAGGATTGCTCTGAAGCACTTTGAGGGTATTTGGGCAGGGGAGGCCTCTTCGGGTTTTCGTAGAGAGTCCTTTAGGGACTCTCGTTTCTTGGAAGCACTTCCTGTGATGATATCTCGCTCTGAGAGTGAGTTCTTTTCCAAGATACCACAGGAGAAAGAAATTCGAGAGGCCCTGGATATTATGCCGAAGGAGAGTGCACCAGGTCCTGACGGTTTCCCAGCATCCTTTTACAGTGCGTCCTGGGATTTCGTGGGGCCGTGCGTGGTGGAGGCCATTTGCGACTTCTTTCAAGGAGCCTCCCTGTGTAAGGGGATCTCTTCTTCTAGGGTGGTGCTGGTTCCGAAGATCAAGGACCCCACGCTGGTTAGTCACTTCCGACCGATCTGCTTATGTAATGTCTCGTATAAACTTTTGGCAACAGTCATCACCAGGAGACTTGCCAATGTGATTCCTAAACTTGTCTCCGAAGAGCAACACAGTTTCATTCAAGGAAGGGGTATCCAGGGAGCGGTAGGAATTTCTAGTGAACTGGTGCATGATCTGAACAAAAGATCTGTTGGATCTAATGTTATTTGGTAGGTGGATATGAATAAAGCCTTCGACAACATGGAATGGAGCTTTATCCTACGGGTAATGAGGGGTTTCGGGTTCCAGGAACACTTCTGTGATCTTTGCTTCAGGTGTTTTGCCTCACCTTGGATCTCTATATCTCTACTTGGGAGGTGCTTTGGATTTTTCAAATCTGTGAGGGGGGTTAGACAGGGAGACCCGCTATCCCCTTTTCTTTTCGTCCTTGCTCAGGACGCTCTCTCAAGAAATCTTAACAAAGGGATGTCAGAGGGAAGGTTGAGATCGTACTACGGTAGAAGGAACGCGACGAGGGTTTCTCACTTGATGTTTGCGGATGACATACTCCTATTTCTGAATGGTGGGAAGAGATCTTTAAACACTCTTATGGGAATCCTGTCTGAGTATGGAGATCTCAGTGGGCAGTCGATCAACCCGCTGAAAAGCCACCTGTTCATTTCCAACAAATGCTCTGGGAGAAGATGCAGATCCATCCAAGAGTTCCTAGGCTGCGGACAGAGGCAGCCTCCGATTATGTACCTAGGAGTTCCTCTTTCGAGTGGGAGGGTTCTGAAGATTCACTTCAACGACCTTGTGGACCGCATTCTGGGGAGGATTCTCAACTGGAAGAATAAGATTCTTTCCTTCGGAGGCAGGATCATGCTCATAAACAACGTTCTTCTGTCGATACCCATGCACGTCTTTTCCATCATCAATCCCCCGAAGGGTACGGTGGGGAAGATTGATCATATCCTCACGTCCTTTCTTTGGGATGCAAAGAACGAAGGGAGGTTCCACTGGGCATCCTGGGGAAGGATGGCCCGTCCGGTGGAAGAGGGTGGGGTTGGCCTTCGGGATTTCCAGGACTCTATCCGTGGACTTCAGAAAAAACTAGCCTGGGAGGTGATTGTCGGCAAATCTCTTTGGGCAAGGTACTTCATTTCAAGGTATGGTGTGTGTTGTGACTTTCTCATGCATGGCGCGATGAGCTTGGCCAAGTGTATAGCCTCTCATATGGAGGTACTTCTTGGATACTCCAGATGGGTGGTTGGACGTGGGGAGATTGGTTTTTGGACGGAGACATGGGCGGAAGAAAGGCTTTGGTATGAGGGCTTCCCTCTCCCTAACATCTCTTTCAGGGAAGCATGCGGGAGTTTTGATTTTATCCAGCAGAACCTTAATCCCTCCCAACTCTCCTTTTTTAATGGGGTGGTCATGAGCGATGAACCTGATTGCTACTGCTTTACAGAGGTTGGGTCGGGGCGCTTCTGCTTGAAGGGTTTCCGAAAGATTGAGCGAAGGAGCGGTAATCAGGTGTCTGGAGGGATGACCACGTGGTGCAAAGAAATTCCAGCGAGAATGAACTTCCTAGTGTGGCGGATCCAAAACCGAGCGGTTCCTACAGAGGAAAACATCCAGAGGAAAGGGATCTCCTTGGCATCCCGCTGCTATTGCTGTGAGAACCCAAACCGGGAATCAACACTTCATCTGTTCTTCCAAGGAAGATGGGCTGTGTTCCTCTGGTCCCAGTTTCACCCTTTCAGGTTCGCTTCTGATGAGTTTCTCTCTGTTCGCGATCACATTGCCTCTTGGTTCTCGGGCTTTGGTAGCAGAACAGAGGAGCGTTCGACAGCCAGTATCATCCTGGTTGCTATTTGTTGGACCATTTGGGAAGCTCGTAATCAGATACGGTTAGGAGGCAGGAAATCTCTGCTTGCCTTGCTTGTCCGTATGAGGTTGGTCATTGCGGAACTTGCAGCGCTTTTCAAGAAGGGCCTGCAGGCAGACGTCCTGGGGAACCTTGTTCATGGACGGTGCATGCAGAAGTTGCAGAAGGGTGAGTGGGTAAGGTGGCACCCCCCGGTCAGTGGGTTGAAATTGAACGTGGATGGTTCTTGCATGGGAGGAATCATGAGAGGCGGTGGTGTTCTACGGGATTGTTGGGGTTCGGTGCACTTGGCGTTCAATGCCTATTACCGAACGGGATCCTCTCTGGATGCGGAGTTCAGGGCCCTTCTTTCGGGTATCACCATTTGCAGGAGGAGAGGTCTTCAGGTGTCTGAAGTTGAATCTGATTCTGAGGTTCTGGTTAAATCGCTTCATGGGGCTTGTGACATGGCTTGGAACCTGGTGTACATTTGTAGGAGATGCAAAGCAGAGACCAACCAGGGTAGGATGGTTCATCATAGTGTTCGGGAATCCAACTATGTGGCAGATGCTATGGCTCTTGGGGGAAGACCGGAGGAGACCTTGATAGTATATGATAGTCTTAACTCCTTACCACCTGAATGTGTCAATATAATCCGGAAGGACGCTCTTGGACTTCATTTCTTCCGTCCTCCGTGATGTATCTCTGTGGGTTTAAGATGCAATAATAAATAATAATTTTCAGTGTTGGAGAATAAAAAAAAATACAATTATTTTCCTGATGTTTATTTATTCTAGTATTCATTTATTGAATAGGAAAATCAGGATTTCTGTTATCACATAGAATGGGGATGAAATATGGATCTTTTAATTCTATAATTTTGATACACATGAAACAAGAATCACCTAATTTGAATGTGTTATGAAATTACTAATAATACAGACAGAATAAAAAAAATTGCATTACATAGATTTAGAATATTTAATACTCAGTTATAATAACTAGTCCAGGGAGGGGTCTGGTAATCTTTATATAGTTCCAAATCCCCTAGAATACTATACTTTTATGTGGACACAAAAATAAATGAATATATTTACACCGGAATTTCACTATGATCAAAACCATAATATATTTACTCCACACACAAATAACATATAACAATTTTTTTGAAATCATGTTTAGAAAACGCCGTTAATAGGCTCTGTATGCTTTCATTATGTTTCAAGTACATAATTAGACATTCATATCCTAATACTACATTTTAATAAATTTCATACCTATAATCATGCAATATCACCACCTTGGACTTCAATATAAATAAATAATTCATTTAATTCTTCTTTTGATTTCACTAAATAGTCCTCCAACCTAAAAACACTATATTGTTCCTTTTGAAAAATTATTAAATATTTTTATGTTCATTCCAAAAATCTATATATGCACATTGTTGGTCTATTTACACCTATAATGAATATTTCCATGGTGGTTTCTATCTACTTCCTCTAATCGCAAAACTAATATTTGATAAAATCTTCTCCTATAACCAATAGATTCAATGGTTGGAAACATTATGGTTTAAAAATTTCCATCCTTTTTTTCATCCAAAATCTCTATATGAAATTATATATTGAACACATAATCTTTTATATTAGTTAACACTACACGTATATTGATTTGTATAAACACCAACATTATATAGATTCACTTCAAGGATAACAAAATGGAAATATAATTAAATTTCATTCTTAATAAAATATAACATTTTATTCTTTCCCTCAAACAAATTCACTCAGATACTTAACAAGGATTCTATAGTATTATTGAAGCTTCTCATATACATAGGAATTTAATAACTTTATTAATATTCCTTCTAACTCGGGAAGACTCATTGAACATGCTTTCATTATATTTGTAACATTTTTCAATCTAAACAATATATTAGTATTTAGTATGTTTATAAAAACATTTTTATGAATTTTTAAATTGGTAAAAAAATAGACTAATCATTCATCATGTTAATTTATTTTATAAATTTTTTCATCTGATTAGTCTCTTTTAGATAAATCATTAATGCTTCATAATACCAAATTCGAGAAAATTATTTGGACTTGTCCACCATATGATGACATAAATTAATAATTTTTATTTATTTCCTTCAGAACCCACCTTTTTTAAAAGATATCTAAATAATACATTCACATTATCATGAAGATATAATATCAAATTTACAACTTCATACATGTATATAGGATTGACATATTAAAAATGGATAATCTTGTGGACTTAGACTATAAATATAAAATTGTGTTTCAGATGGTGTTTATCATATTTTAAATCATTTAACTGGACTTTTCAATTTAGACATTATCAATTTGACATTTTATGATGAAATTCCTATGATTATTTCTTTCCGCATCATATACATTTTATTATCTACCATCCAATTTGTATCATTCTCTACAACTATTTCACTGCTCTTCAAAAACAATTCACATCCAAAACAATAAAGACAATACTATATCTAGTAAACATACATATAAATTCATTGTATGGATTTTATAACAAAAAAATAATTTCCTACTTTGATATTTATTCCTGTAACATTATATCTTTCATAACTCAGTGTTATAGGAACTTAAGAATAAAAAATCACTGTCAGATTTATTTTTATATGAACACACATTCTGATTAACCTTGTATAATATAGAGGTGAAAATGTTTGACATAAAAAATCAACTAAAACCCTAAATCTAAAAACATTATTCTAATGGTTGTGGTAAGAAAACTATGTTCTCTCTTCCCTCTGAACTCATAGAAAATGGATGGATTAACAATGATAGGTCTTTAATGTCTAAAAATGAAATCAACATCATTATACATAAAAAACAAAATAAAAATATTTTTAACCTTATATAAATACAAAAAAACATATAAAAATTATTATCCCACAACAATTCCCTCATTTTTTTTTCAAACATTGATAATAAATAACCGAACATTATAACACAAAAAATAGATTACTTATCGCCAAATTATAGGCTTTTATGTAAGATATTAGATGTAAAAACAACAATAATTAAACAATAATACCATGTTTTCAACTTTAATGAATAATGAATAATTTCATTCAACCCATTTGAAAGATGTTCATCCACTTGAGTCATCCATTATAACACCAAAGTCAACATTTATGAATATTTTTTCCTAAATTCAATTCAATAAACTATTAAATTAATTAACATGTGGGATATGTAGAGTTATAAAATCGTTTGGTATGAGAAAACTATTCTTCTTTGTATCATTATATTTTTATCGGATTTCTCCGAAGAGAAAACAATTCACTAATATAAAATAACATCATAATCTATTTAAAAAATAAATTTTAATATTTAATTTTAATAAAAGGTTATGAAAATTTTAATGTATACATTTATGTTACAACATTATTCTATAACATGAAAAAATGAACATAATATATGGTTGATATGGGATGGATTTATATACATTATACATAAAAAGAGAGAGATTGTACACCCTTGTTCAAATTCATCTTGTGATTAATTTCCTTTCGTGATGGTTTATCAAATTTATTAGTGACATGATCGGCTGGAGGAAAAAATTTCAACTTCAGTTCTTTATTCCTAACATCCTCTTTGATAAATTGATATTTTATATCAATTTAATTTGAGTAATAATATTTCACTATTCATTTTTTGAGATTTATAGAACAACGATAATCAGATCCTATGGAAGAGGAAATATCACATCAAAACCTGTTATTCAAACTATGTGTTTACCATGCAGTTTAGTGGTTACTCATATATTAAAGAATCCCCATAGTCCTTCAACAGTCATTGGTTAAAATTTATGTAGGTTTGAGTTTCTATTGGTTCTATAATATTTTCTTTAAAATAGTAGTCCTATGGATGTTGTATTAAATACTAATATGGGTTATGATACTTATAGTATTATTAATTTATTATATGAATTTGGGAGACATAAGCATACCTTAAAAATGAAGGGTATTCCGGACATACTAATCCATCACTCCATATGGCTATGAGCCATAACAATTTTCAGATCGAGTATACATAAGAAACCGTAATATATTGATTAGCGAATATGAAATGATGATTTTGGAGCTAACTTATTCAATTGTCTAATGGGAGGATATACTAATAATTCCATCATTATATGAAGCATTGAACATGGGTACTACAAGCTAGTTTCAAATTTAATGTTGTGGTCTTGATACAGAATAAATGGATCAAATGTGAGCAGTTATTCCTATGCAGTCGGGTTATTAAAATTGATGTCAGATTTTATCATTCTTGTCCTCTAAAAGATTTTTTTATAGGATTTGCTTCTCCACCCTTTAAACATTAAAAATAGTATTATTATGAAATAAAAATAAAAATCTTGGTCATATTTGAAATTCCAACTAACTATTTCATCATTCAAGTATATTGTGTTATATCGTGAGTGGTAAAAACAAACTCAATTTCTACTATACTGAGATAAACTATACATCGTTTCTTTTTATCCCATATAATAAATATTTATCCCATGAAGAACACTCCACTATATGTTTATTTTATATAATCAATACATTCTACCAAATCTTCTTCTATGTATATAAATAAGATAATAAATCTTTTGAATTAAAATTTCATTATAAACTAGTTTCTTCATTTAATACATTGGGGAATTTTTTTTTCTATCAATGAAATTTGATTCCTTTGGATCAAATGGATACTTGGATAAAGGTTTAATATCATATGCTCTTTCTTGAAATGAATCCATTAGAGATTAATATCTTATAACCCACTTTTTTAATTTGATTTTATCTACATCCTTTTCCCCATCATTTTCAATCATTTCCTCCCTTGAAATAGGAATGGGAACTATCTGGGGACATTCCATCAAAATATCCATAAAATATTCACTGTATACATTTCCTATGATAATAAATTATAGTTATTAATTTGAGATATGTGTATCCCAATAAATAAATTCTTTTATCACGTCCTGGACATTTAGAATAACTTATTCATCACCATTGTGATCTTCTCACAATTTTTATCACCATTCCTATCAAATAAGACGTCTTCAATATAAATAATCACAATGTGGGAAACCTCATTATTTTATTTTATGAAGAGGTTATTATCAAAACATACTTTCAAGAATTTTAATGTCCTTAGGAATATACATGATTTGGAATACCAATCTCACATATCATTCTTCAAACCATACAATTCATTATTCAATATTAACATAAAGTTTTCAACAATTTCACGGATAAATCCAGATAGATTATCAAAATAAATTTCATCATCTCTATATTTATTAATAAAAAATAAAATTTAAAACATATTGAAAATTTTAAATCATTGTGGTGTAGTAATAGATCGAAATATCCAGAGAGTTTCTAATATTATCACTAGACCAGTGGTTTCATCAAATGTAATGCCTTTAATTTTTTAGTATCATTAATACATTAATAAATCCATGTTCTTATAACATCAACATTTTTCATTCAACTTATTTTAGAACCCAACTATATACACATCACATTATTATCATTTATTTTGAGAAAATTTCATATTCTATATTTCTTTTTAATCACATCCATCTACTCATTGAGGTAATGAATCCACATTTGATGTACTATAGATTCATCAATTTTTTTGGTTCCACCTATAAATTTAACAAATAATCTAAAAGTTACATTAATTTTATTATATTTTAATCCAATTTCCATTGATCTACAATGATGTTCTAAACTGGAATATGTTTTCATAGAATAAGTTGATATGAACATGATTATTACTCATCACATGAGGTAGATAAGTTAGAATCTTCATCTTGTGGATCTTAGGTACTTTTTTTATATCCGCACCCAAACCACTGAGTCTATTGTAGAATTCCATGTGACTTCAGGTGAATCTCCCCATATTCAAGAGGCTTCTGACTAGAAGTGAGGTTCTGAGTCGAAGAGTGGGGAGACTATACGCTCTATATTACTCTTTTGGATCCGTGACCATCAATATACAATATAATAAATAATCATAATAAACAAAAGGATATTTAATGAAGGTATACATGTAATACAAATAAAGGATCTCAAGTATGTAGAAAACATAATGATAGGAAATAATGTATATAAAGTAAATAAATAAAATGGATCATCCAGAGTTTGTCCTCATCTCCTACTAGAACCATGTTCCTCCTCTCATCAATAAACCATAGAGGCATTGCCCGACAATGAAGGATCTTGAAATATAAAAGATCATTCAAATGAATTAGAATCATGTGACTACATGAAACATTGTGTGACACCACCAATACATTCATAATGTAATGTTCTCATGTATAAAATTTCGTTACATAATAATTATCAACGTGTAACAAGAATAGAAAAAAAATATAAAATAGAGTAGTAGCTAATTAAAAAATACACAATAAGCCCACGTCTATACCTACACTAGATGATTTAGATCAGTATAAAAAAACACCCATAAGGCTATTGGAGAGTCACATGGAATCATCAATGAATCGATTGAAAAAAAAATCTACCATGAATCCACCAGGTATCATGTAGAAATCAAATTCCACAAGGCATCATGTATTTATTACCTTCCCATAATTCACAAGGTATCATGTAACAACTGGAATCGATAAGGAAACAAGTGTCAGCCAACTAATTAGAATCCACATGGAATCGAGTACATTTCATGTTACAAGGTTATCATGTTGCGTTGTCATCCTCATTGCACACCAAGCATACACCCCACTAGGATTAATCCTACCATTGAGGCCACTTGTCATGTATACATGTACCAATACTCTAGAAGAAAACTTGAAAATTCCTATCATGATAACAACAATGACATATATCATGATAAATATAGAGTCTTCAAATACATGAACATTTAAATCAAACATCATCATGGAATCAATAAATTAAAAGATTATCATGGAATAATATCACACCACATCATGGACTACAGAAACATAACACATCACAAAAAGTAAGGTCAAACAAAAATACCTATGATAAACATAAAAAATTAATAATTTCATATAATTACACATGGAATCTAATGTCACATATGGTTCTCAAGGCTACGCACACAACCACATGTGATCATAATCTATACCAGTAATCAAATATTTCTATACATAAATAATATTAAGGAAACATGTGTAACAAAATTTAAAAAGGAATGGAATATCCTACATCAAAATAAGTCCATGTTAAGGAATGTAAAAACCACCGTGTGTGGTTTAATTGTTGGAGTAGAAACCTCAATAGTTAGGAACACGTTTGTGCAGTCTTATTATAAAAAGTGTTGGCACATCAAATCTCAATGTCCATAGAGCGTTCCATGAACAAAGTATAGTTATATTATTTAAAAATGAAATATAATGTCACATGTGATGATACATAATATCTTATAGATAATTTATGAATTATCATTTAAGTCCATCACATGAAATATAAATATTCCCCATAAAAATAATTATCTTTTTATAATTTCACTTAAATTAACCACATATAATTATTTAATGACAATTTAACAAAAAAAATTCTTTTTTTATAATTATCATTGGATAATTTACTATCAATTATACATTTATAATTTTCACATGATAATTAAACATAAATTTCCATTTTTATAATAATATTTTGATAATTTATTTTAGATTATTTGATTCATAATTTTCTCTTTATAATTTAACACAAATTATATATTATTAATATCTTTCTATTGGGTTTTATAAAATTTTTCTATAAGTGTATTTTGATAATTTATTTTAAATTCCCCTTTTATACTTATATTTTGATATATTTCCAATAATATTTCCATCGATAAACATCCAATTATCATTTGATACTTTTTTGATAATTTTCCTTCAATAATCATTGTTTTAAATTTTGATTGTTAATTAATTATCCTTTGATAACATAACCCTTATAATTTGATAATATATTAAATTATCCTTTAATAATTCAATTAAATTGTCATTTCATAACTCTCCAAGTAATATTTTGACAATTTTATAAAATTATAATTAGATAAATCTTCCAAAATATAAAGCAAATGTTTCACAAAAAAAATATTTTTAGTATTTTTAGAAAATTTCTTCTGATATATTTTCTTTTAAAACACTAAATAATTTTTAAAAAAATTGTATCTCAATAATAAATGTATCATTTTCATACTTTGATCTTATGGGTTTTTAATGAACAATATCTTCTCTTAATTTAATAACTTTTTATTTTTATAAAATTTAATATTGTATATGGAAGATAAATGATGAAAAGAAGAATGAACCCACAACTCATGATGCACAAAGGAGGAGGAGGAGGAGGGGGTTGCTACCAGTAAACAGATTTGGAAAAAATAACCCAATCATGGTAAGGGAGTTTTTGGGTGTTAAAACATGACATAATCCTCCATGAACCTATTTTATATGTTCAGTTATAAAGAGAACCCAACATGCAGGTTCATAAATTCCTAAATTTAAACCCCCAATTAGAATATATTTTTCTATTTAGAAATCAATGTAGAGTAATTAATTTATCCTAAACAATGTATTTGAATCATTGTTGTGGTAAAAAATTGATTAAATAAGAATGTTTGAAAATCATTTTAAGGGTAAAAATGGTAGTGGAGTTGTATTAAGGACGAATGATGAATAGAAAAATTGGTTTTTTAATTAATTTAACTATAAAAATATTAATTAACTTAATTTTCAGTGTGACATGACCAATCAGCTAACGGGTAGAAGATTTATGTCCTACATAAGGTAAAACATGTGTACTGGACCTAATTTTGTTTATGTATTTCTCATATCTTGCACAGTTTGAGAGATTTTGATTATATAAATTTTAAAATGGAATAAATATATAAATATATATAAAAATGGTTTTATCACATGTGATGTTTTAAAAAACCACAAAAATAAATCTTCTTCCCAACTAAGGTAAACACAACATTTATGAACAAACTGTGGTCTCATATTTATCATATACAACATCATTTGGTATATATAAAATATACTTCAAAAACATTGTAATTAAAATATTAAATAACCTACCCTCCTGAGTGACAAGACCAAATTTCTAAAGCTCGTAAATTTTAAACCCCTAATTGGGTAAATTACATAACCTAGAACTAACAGTGGTGTCTGAAATCTCTTTTGATACACTGTTATAGATTTATTTCAGTTATGTAGGATAAATCAAACATTCATAATATAATATATTTAATATTTTTATTCCTTCAACTTCGAGGCTCTATAGACAATGAAATATCACACTAAAATAGCTCCAAACTCCAAAATAAATCTATATGATATTAAAAGGTGTTAACAAGGATTTTACCATTACATGAGATCATTTAAACATTTATGATGTGATTTTTATTGATTTTTTTTTTAAAATTTTAAATTATCATCAATAGGGATTTTATTATCCTAAAAGCTCATTATATTACTATTATACCCCCTATGAACGTTTCATCCTCAATAAGTATCTCTAGATATCTTAATCAAACTACTCTGGCCACTATGCTTGGTCATCATACTCATGTTAACATGATAACTCTTGTATCCATACATGATACCACTGAATCTGGGCTACTGGTACCATCATTCCTCAAAAAACATTCTCACATTGTTCTATTATCCTCACTAAATGATCATCATAAGATGAATTAATATTTATTTCAATGTATTCACAATAAATAACATGAAAATAGTTGGTTATGTACCTCAAATGTGGTGAGACATGTAACACGTCAGGAATTCCTCAATAGAAAAGTGGTTGGTCCATATGATGCACCAATTCTATGATACCTTCAATGATATTAATGGATAAATAATGAATTCATTATTTACCTAGCTTCCCCATATGTCTCCACACCAACCAAGGATTCACAGACAATAAAACACGATAAAATTTTTTAAACTCAAGTGTCCCCACATATGTTAGGCATAAGATATTTTTTTTCCTTGAGTGATGATCAACAGCTTCACAATTAGATTCACCTCATTTGAAAAATTCTGAACCAATTTGGGAACATAATCAAAACCTCACCTTCCTTTTAAAAACCAAAGGATATTATCATGGTCTCTCAAAATGAGACTTGTTATGTTCCATTTCAATCTAATATTGATAACTTTTATGGAATGAGATATCAATAAAGGCTAGATGATCATCCCATGGTCCCATGAAGAATATTACAAAAGCTATAAAAACAACCTAATATATGAGTATTTCTATCTTAGATATTCCATTGGACAACAGATGGTGTGTAGTACTCAATTTCAAGTGGGTCCATAGGTTATTCTACAAGCATTTCCAAAGGTGCCACATAAAATGTGCATCTCTAGATGAAATAATTCTCAGGGTATGTCCATGAAAGTGCATGATCTCTTGGAAAATGATCATTTCTTTCTCCTCAATATAATGAGTTTCCATGGTCGATATAAAGTAGAAAGGATTTATTATCCAACAAAAATCAACCAGACAACAAGAAGACTACTCATTTTCTTATGTAACCCTGTAAAACTTTCAATAGTGAAACCACCCACTTTCACATAGGTATAAATAATGGTGGTGAAAACCCACCAGGTCTTTGGTTCTTCGACATTACCCTCTAATTGGTAAGGAATTAGAAGAAAAAAACTAAAAATGTCTCTCTTCATCCCTATCCATAGAACATCCACCTAAATTCATGATACATATTGGTCTCACCAGGATGTGCTATCGATCTTGAGGAATGTTAATCCATCCTCATCTACTCGCTTATAGAAGTAGGGACTACTACTCTTCCATATAAAAATATCACATCATCTTCATCCATCAGCCACATCGATATTGAGTAACATCCCAAGAAATAATTCCCACATCATAGGACATTCTAGGTCTAACCCATGGCCAGTTTTCACTAGGAAACAATTTGAGGATGTGATCACAAAAGGGTAAAAATCATGATCCTCAGAATCCTCGTCCTCTAGTATGCTAACAATATCACCATGTGTCATTCCTCCTATGAATGTCTCTCACCATTATCCCACTAAATCTAAGGTTTATGGATATGGGTATTTTAAATTATATTTCATTTCCCATCTAAAAACACAAACCCATGTTAGAGCGTCTATATACACTTAATCCATAACCTCTATATCTTGATTAAGTATCATTTTTTTGAGGTACATAGATGTATATTGTATCCCATATAAAAAAAATCACTAAAAAGATAGTTTCAACAACAATTTTGATAGTGGGCCACATCTTCCTACTCCATGTCATGGGTAGGGTAGTTATAATCATGGGTTCATAGATATAGAGACCAATTTGATATTACATACAATCATTTCATCTACACCACACCCAAGCTAACAACTGATACATCACATTAAAATTAATAACCAGTCCCAAGGTTGTCAAGTTTATGTAATGGACTTTTTTGAATATTTTCATTATCCCAAAAAATGTTTCCTAAAAATTCATTAAAGAGATGACTTTTATTCCATTATTTAGATCAATATTAAGTGGGATGATAATAAGAAAAAAACCTAGATTAACTACCAGTAATATCATATTACACCCAGAAAGATCATTATTCAAAACACATGGGGAGATGTCAATGAAATTATGGCCTCATCATTATCTAATTCTACATATATATATATGATTTAGAGACCACATGTCCTAGTAACATCACCTATTGAATACATAAGTCATACATCGAGAGCTTGGTATAATTCATTTTTGTTTGAGGTGTACTCAGGATTGTCTCAGGTTTCCTAACATGTTACTCTAGTTTTAGTGAGATGATGAAAATGTTTTCTGAACCACAAAACCAATGAGTTTATATATGGGTGCAATTTCATGTTCAAATGGTCCATGATCATAGTCGATGTGTTCGTCAACACAAACAACATAACAAGGTAATGATCATTTTCATGCCTTATGAAAAACACCATCTTTAGAATGTCCTATACTCTGGATCAAAATTGGTGATAGATATATGTAATATAATTCTTGGAGAAACACTAGATTCACTATGTCTTATAAAAAAAGCATTGATCCTTAGAACTGGATATTTATACTTTACATCCACCATGTTCAGTTTTTGGTAAAAAATGCATAGTTGAATACCATTATACTCTTTATTAGAAATCAACAATGGTGAACACCATAGTGAAGTATTATGATTATGAATCCCACTCCCTTCACATCATCTTTCTAAACATTTATCTTGATTAGCTTCATTAGAAATATACTCTACAGGGTATCAAAATGGGATTCCATCATAGAATAAGTTCTTTTCTACTTATGATATTTATCCTTCACATTATCTACCAGGTAAATGATGCACACCATTTTCAATGTAGTAGTCAAAAAATAATGGGCCATTATTTCCCTAGATGGATGAAAAATGATGGATTTTATGCGAGGGAATGTTTGACCATACATCTGAACACATATTCCTCTGAAATACAATAAGTGAGAAATTTCTGGTTGAAGTGGTCCCACTACCCCAACCACATAAAATGTGTGGGAGAAACATCATCTAAATTATCATACATGTATTGTGGTAAAGTAAAAACATCATACATCATTAAATAATTCTACCAGTGCTCCACTTGTAGTTCCCTAAGAATACATCGATGTGACATTTTCTATAAAACAAAGGAACATTCATAATATAAAAGATCATGTTCAGTCTATGGGATCATACATGGTTCTATTTGGATTATTCACTAAACCTATACTGTACCTCTCATAGTACTAACCCTAATTTCCATTCCTAAATATCATTCATATTCATCAGATATGTACTAACACAAAAAACATTCTCTATTCAAATAAGTAATTCCAATAATTATATATGACAAAAACTTGAAGCACATGAAATATAACATAAAGAAACTATCCGGAATAGATATTGAATAACATGAAATTGAATTAATGAATTGTTATGCACTAAAAAAATATGTATTTTTTATGGAATGTGAATTTATGTGCCAATTCATAATGCATGAACACACCAAAAATCCTTTAAATCACATATAAACTACATGTGCATCACCCAAGGTGAATTTATTCAATAGTAACAACAAATAATATTTTTCTCCATATTATGGAAACTCAGCGGTCTAAATTTTAGTGCTCGCTAGGAACTATAATAAATCCCCTACCAGAACCATAATTTCTTATATCCTAACTAAGAATTCCCATCCCAAATAAATAGAAGAAGGTGTATGTTTGTCCAAACCCCTAAAAACATTTTTTTTCAAATCCCAACTTGAATCACTAGGTGTAATCTAGAATTCCTAGTGACCACATGCATTCCTCCATTTATAAAAGAGTCTTCTCTATATTAGCGAGGATATGATTCTGATAGTTGTGGGACTATACCATTAATATAATGTCAAAGAATCAATAATAGACAATAAACAGAATAATAAATAATCATATTATACTTGCAGAAATGTATAGATGGAATATATGTAATATAAATATAGAAGCTCCCGAATGTTTAATGTATATTGATATGATAAAATATAGATAATGTAAATTGAAAAATTGGGTCTTCTAGAGTTTGTACCAATCTGCTAAAAGCTCTATGCTCTTTATAACAGTTATCAAGCATAGAGAATTTCCCTTTATTGATCCCTCGTGAAATCTATAATCACATCAAATAGCTTTTTAGGGTGTGTGTACAAGACTAATTAGGACAACACCATTGAATCTTTTAATAGATGTGATTAATTATTATAGGTTTTCAATTATAATTATTAATGCATTACAATCATAGATACCCACAATGAAAAACTGAGTTGTCCTATACTTACAAAGTGGCCAGAAAACTCTAACAGTACCTTCTTTGGAAACATTTTGTAATATTACATTTTGATGATAAGTATCATGAACCAACCATATGGTTGTTGAAGTGTCATGTAGAATCCACAAGGCATCATGTGAAAACTAACCACCTAGAACCCACTGGGAGTCGTGTAATACATGGAATCCACAAGGAATATAGTATATATAACCTACCTAGATTCCACATGACATCTGGTAACACTCAGAATCCACAAGAAATCAGGTTTTGTATATATACTAAAAATACATAATGAATCATATAGATATCAAGTTACATGGTTATCATATTCCACCATTTCCATCACTGAACACCATGGGTGCACCCCAGAAGGAGTAATCATACCACAATGACTGCATTTTCTACTATACACATTGAAATCCTATAAATGAAAAATTACAATTAACAGCATGATAAAAACCATATAATATATAATGAGAAACATAGAATCATTATATAAATAAACATGTAAATAAAAAATCATCGTGGAATAAATAATTGGAATTAGTATCATGGAATCAAACCATACCATAACGTGGGTTGTACACACATAACACATCATTATACGTATGCTAGAACAATAATACATGTGATCAAACAAAAAATTAATAATAGTCTATAAGTAATCATGGATACAAGTGTCACAAATGGTTATCACGACTATACACAAAGCCATGCATGATCATAATCATCCACAATCATCAAATATGTGTGCACATAAATCAAATTAAGAAAACATGTGTTTCCAAACATGAACATATAATGAAATTACTACTAAAATTGTCATTGATGTCACAGAAATGATAAAATGCCCTATGTGGTTTGATAGTTGGAGTTGAAACCTCAATAGTTAGGAACACCTTTGTGCCGCATTATTTTCTTAAACATCGACATGTAAAAGATAATGGTTTTTCAGTGGATTCTATAAGAATATCAATTTATTTTAATTCAAAAAGAAATACATATCACATGTAAAGATATTTTCTCTCTCCTGGATAATTTCCAAATTATCATTCTAGGCCAGCACATAAACTCACAATATTTTCCATTATAATGATTGTATTTTGATAATTTTAAAAAAATACACTTTTAAAATTATCTCTTGATAATTTACCTTCAATAATTTTTTTTATAATTATATTTTTAAAATTTCTTATATGACATCATTTAAAAATATATTATGATAATTCAATAAAAAATTCATTTTTCTAATTACATTTTGAGATTTTATTATAAATCAACATCATTTTAATATATATTAATAATTTACCATAAACAATTCCTTAGTTTTTTTGAAAATTTATTATATAATATACTCTATAATTTACATTAGGAAACTTATTATAAATAAACATTTTTATAAATATATATTGATAACTTTTCAATAGATTGATCCTTGAAAAACATGATATTATATTTGGAAATTCTTTAATAATTATCCTTTGATAAAATCTATGTTAATATGTGATAATTTGTTAATTATCCTTCGATAATCTGACCATAATCATTATATAATTTAATAATTATCTTATCCTAATATTATCATCAACATTTCACAATTTATTGATTATAATTAGATAACCATTCATTATCATTTGATAATATAATAATATATCGTTTAATATGTCGAGGTAATTTTCATTTCATAACTCTTAAAATTATCATTCAAGAATTTGATGAAATTATCATTTGATAATTCCTCCTAATTAACATATGATAATTTCACAGAATTATTCCATGGAAATATTTCAAAATAATTTCTATGGATAAATTTGGTTATATCATAAATTATAATTTTTTTAAAACTTTTCTATTGATAATAAAATTAATATTTTTATCTGATAATTTTAGGTTTTCATATTTTTCATTTTAGAGATTCTAATTTTATAATATTTTATTAAAATTTTTTTCCGGCTATATTAAAAAAATTGAATAATGAATATAGTAGATAAATAAAAATAAAATAAAATAAAATAAAATAAAATGGGGAACAAACCTACAACTCACGGTGCACGAAGGTGGATTAGGAGTTTGACTCTAGTAGATATCAATGAAAAAAATAGCATCCCAATAGTGGTATGGGAGTATGATCTTGTTCGCACTCAACTAAATCAAACATGAACCACCTTGATCAGTTTAGCTTCAAAAAACCAAACCGTCATGATAATAAAAAACAAAAATGATTGAATCACATGTTATGTGTCTAAATTCTTTATGCTCATAAAAGATATACCTCATATAATGTAAAAAATCAAGTCCAATAGGTGGTATTAGATATTTCATACGATGCATTGATTCATATATAATACATTATTTTCAAAAATAATATAATAAAAATATTAATGAACTTTTCCTCATGAGTGACCTAACCGGATGTCCACCTCTCACAAATTATGATCCCATCCTATGGTAAAACACCACATCCTAGGCCTATTAGTGGAATTATATTTCACAAATGACACACTTTTTGTGAGTTATTAAATTATATAGGACAAATAATGCACAAATGATATAATATGTTTAATATTTTTATACTTTCGAGGTTGAGGCTTTAAGGTCCTAAAAATCTCTCACAAACATAACACCTAACTGAAATAATATTATGTATAATATTACAACATGATAACCATCATGTTACCCTAATGTGAGTTATTTATACAATTTATTAAATTATTTAATTGAAAAATTAAATAATTGAACAAAATAACATATACATTATCAACAATAGAATTATTATTATTATTATTATTATTATTATATATTGGTATTTAATTTAAAATAACAACGAAATCACACTTTTTATCTAATCCCCCTCATCTTCCCTTTTTACTATATATACAACTATTTTTGAAGCATTATTATCAAATAGTTTTCTAAAATTTACATATACCTAGTAATAAATCACACCTACCAAATTTTTATAACATATGCATCCTCTACCATTTATAGGGTAGCCAAAAAATATTCAATTAACACTTCTCTAATCAAACATCGCATTATTTTAAACCATAACATTTATATTTTTTGGAAAACCAAAATTCATATGGTTTATCACACATGGGTTTCTTAGTACATATTATAAAGAGTCATATCAAATATGGTAATTTTGGGAAATCGATTATGAATATAAGGTACAACTATGATAAAATGCATCTAAAAATATCGATAAGTATCTTATTCAATAAACAATATTTATCCCATCTCCACCAAACATCTATTTATTCTTTTAGTAACGATATTTTGATGGTTTTTGTATGGGTCACTTAAATAATAATAAATCATCTGATTTTTATTTTAATATCTATGTTTTCCAATTTTTTATTTTCCACAATTATCAATATGAATCATTTTCATATGATATCCACACTCTTTTTTGCACTACTCCAGAAATTTAGGCTCATGTTGAGTGCCTCTAATTTATTATTTTTAAACACAATTCATGAAGTATAAGTAAATTCATCTATAATAAAAATAAATTACCTATATGAATGTTTTAAATTTTTACTGATGTGCCACAAGTGTCAGAATGTATTAGAAATAAGGGGTGAGTTTAATATTTCACAACATTCTTCTTTACCGAGTTTGTAACATTACATTTCTATAAAATATAAAACCCCAAATATATTTTTCTATTCATTTCTTGACTTTACTGAATAATTTTTTCCTTATTATGATTTATGAATTCCTTATAAACTTATTACCCTTTAGTTTATATATAAATAATAATTCCAGTTGATTTAAGCATACTACTCAGAGTACTGTTTCAACTTTTATTTAGCATTATAAAATCACAATTTCATATTTCCTTATGCACCAATGTTTTTTAACCTAAAATATTCTTTTCATACCCATAAAAAAATTTCCAATTGTATAAACTCCTACTTCAGAATAAAAAATATTAAATAAAATGAGGTTTTCCAACTCATATTTTATTTTCTACATGCATGGTATTCATATATAGACTTTTCATCATCATGTTTTCACCCCTATTAAAATTTAATTGATTATATATTTTTATCCAATGGATGATTACATTTCATGGAAATTTTACCAATAGCTATTACTATTTTATATATATTTTTAATTATTTGATATACTTTAAAAATATTTAGTTGAATTCATTTTAACACTTCATCCTCACATTCAAATTTCATCTCTGCTTGTTGTTGAAATTTTTCTTTTAATCAATATAATTTCTCATAACATCAATTTATTTTAGCAATATGTATTTATCTTAGAGGGAATTTTATTTATTTGTTTTGGTTGATTTTCATTCTTGAACATTATTTCAACCATCTAATGTCCTATAATATTTGAAATATAAACTTTAAGCTGTCTCTTAAAAAGAATAAAAACCTAATTTTCTTCTACTTACAAACTACTCAATTAATCATAGGAGGGAGGTATCATCATTCACCAATGATAGAAGATGTTTTTTAGTTGTATCATTATTGATGAAAACACCCTCTTCTTCGCTATAATCATCTTCAATTTTCAATGACAAATTGATTCATTTTTTTATTGTTGGAACATATTATCCATTCCCTTCAATTTGGATTTGTATTTTTATGACTTCTTCTTAATAGATATACATGACATTAAATACTCATCGTCAATTTCTTCAACTTCCTTACATCATTGAATTATTTTAGAAAATTGTCTAATAACCTTCTATCTAAATAATTTTAGTGGTGTAATTCTAGAATAAATTATAATTTCATAATAAAAATACATATAAATAAATAACTACATATATGTAAAATTTCACAATCCTCAGCTTTAAAATTAATGTCACTGTTATTCTTAATGAAAATTTATTGAAATTCATTCCTGGTGACTTAGAATGACTTTTCCTAATCATCCATCCCTTTTTCTAACATACATTTTATGTTCTATTTCTTAATGATAGTTCGATTTATATCATCTAGTTATATAGATTTTTTATATATATCATCCTACTATGAATCTTTTTCATCAAATTTATTAAGATAAAATTGTAACATATTGTCTAAAATTGTCAAATCATTAAGCTCCTTGCCAATAATCCTTATTGTGACTATATTATCATTATGAATTGTAATGAAGATACAAATAAATTTATATCCAACCATCATAAAATCATTATAATTCAGTATCTATATTTTCAACCTTTATTTCATTACATTTTTATTTCATTCATAGATCCTCCTTGACGTTTGAAACATTCATCTCATAGTATTAACTCTTATAACTATATGAACCTAGCATTCATATAGTGATGAATGTATAAAATTTATAGTTATACTATAATTTTAAAAATGATTCTAAGTAGTAACTTTTTGAGGGACTCCATTATCACTATGTAGGAAAACTTCTATAGTATATTGAAGATCATCATTACAAAGGTACAGAACAAGAGTAAGCAATCAATCTATCAAAATATGAATTTAACTTCAATATATAATTGTTATATCCATAATGTTCTAAACATTATAAAAATTCATGGAAACATCTAATTTCATCAAACATAAAAAATTGAATATGAAGGTAACCATAAATTTCACGCTACTTTAAAGGACCAATAACGATATGTGTGATGACTAAGAGGTAGATATGGTTAATCAATAATCATTTAAATTTATATTTTACTAAATATGATACTACCATCACCACCTATTAATTAATTACGTGTATATTAATAAAAATTATTCAAAAACATTCCATAAGAACCTAAGAAATAAAAATTTTACTCCCAATTAATAGTTAATAGTCCTTAGAATGGTTTGGAAATAATCCCACACCACAAAATAAACTATAAAAAAATTATTACAAATTTTATATCATGAAGGTAATAGAATTATTTTTTTTAATATTATGAGTACAATAGTTCATATACCTCTCAAAAAGTAAATGTGATAATAATTTTTTGTAAAAAACTTTGGAAACCTTCACCAACATTTTATTTATATTTTTGATCTGATATTTCTTAATTTCACAAATTTAATAAAAAAAACTTATTTTTCTTCACATTATTTCTCATCATAATGCATGAACAACATACTTAAAATTCTATATAGAATATCCATATGATCACCTATTCTTCAGATTTCATTATTGATTGATTCATTTTAAAATCCTTATTTGGTGACTATTGAAAACTAATACAAATCTTTTATACTCAATACATATGTTTACCTCCACACACAGTCTATCTGGTTCCACCTAGTATAAATAATTTTATCTTTTCTTATATCAACTAACTCTAATCATAGATCATCTATTCAATGTTAACATCATCTTCAAGAAATAAATTACTATATTGGAATAATTTCTTCTCAAGTGTAAGATTATTTATTTTAAAATTGTATATTTATCCAAAACAATACTATAGCACATTATATTTTACATGATTTAATAATAATCTTATATTGGGTTTTATGAACACTCCATTTATATAGTACTAAATAATGGTGAAACATGGGTAACTCTAATTAATTTACCTACATAATGAAATATCAAATTTAATATATCATACTATGAAAAATTCATCTAGATACTTTTCAAGGATTATATGCTATTCATGAATTATCATAGAAACTCAATTATCTTCTATCTTAAACAAATTTCATTCTAACTCAGTGGGAATCACATACCGTGAATCTATGATATACGGAAATTGGATTAATCACACTACATTATCACATTTAATATATTTTAATAAAAAATGTAATGAATAGTTTACCCAATAAAACATCATTCAAATCATTCAACTATTAATACATTATAAGAATTCCTCCATCTGATGTGACTCTATCTGATAGACCTCCACAACATCATATTAGAACCTTTGAATAAATTATTCAATCATTTACCCCACCTAAAGACAAGAGTCAAAACACTCTATTGGTTTCCATAATAAACATAACTATATCTAATGATCATTTAAAAAAAACTATCTAATAAACCTGAATTAACGCATCTATACAACATCGTACTTGTATATCTGATATAAATAGTAAAAAATGGGGGTTTTGTTAGACTCAGAATAATGATATATACAATTCATTTCATAGGCTTCTATGGGTTAGAGTTATTCAAGTTTAAATTCTTCTATTGGGACATCAGACTTAATGAGTTTGTTTGTCAAATTTTCATATTCTCTTTCTTTTAACATAAAAAACATTCCTATGTTATCTAAGAATTATGCTTTATTCTCAATAAACAATTCATATCACATAAAAAACATTTCATATCCAAACTAATTTAAAAAATACAATATATGGTAAACATCAATAAATTATGATATTATAAACATAATAAATAAAATGTATTTTCCCTGCCTTTATATATATGAAAGGATCAAGAGATCCTACATAACTCACTAATTTATGAACATAATAACAACATATAATAAACCCCTTTAATTAATAATTGATCTCTATATCTAGTGAGTATTTTTAGTCATAAAAGATAAAACATTCCCTAGAGAACATAATCCAAAAAATTTAGTCTAAAAACTGTTTTCTAGAAGTAGTCTGAAAACTATTTCTAATATAGTTATTTCATTCATAAGAAATATATGACAAATAATTATTGATTTTTTTCTTTTAAGGCAACAAAAAAATATTATTATTTAAACATGACATGTGTAATCCAATATATTTTGAACCTTATACATTTAAAAAACAAAACAAAAATACTTTTCCAAAAAGTGAAAATATGAATAAAAATAATTTATACAATATTAACAACGTTTTTATGCAAGAAACAATGAAAAAAATAAATAACATGAAAAATATTAGAGGTAATTTATTTTGGATGTTTTTTGGATCTGAAAAAAATTAATATTTTGTAATAATATATTATTGATCATGAAATTCATTATATTTTATTTCCATTTGATCATAAATGAAATTTAATTGAAATTAAATGAATATGGTCAAAAATTTAAATATTAATATTTAATTATAAATAATAATTTATAAAATGATTTAAAAATAAAAAAAAATAAGAAGCGGGGACATGAATGATGGGAAATGGTGGAATGCTTCATAAAATTTCCATTTATGTGACAATTGTTACATTATATTTTTTATTATCATCCTTCATAACTAAAAAACCCATTACCTTGGTTGATGTTATAATTTGATTACATAGATGTCACACTAAGTTCTAAGGTCTAAATTGTAATATAAACTAATATAAATTTTATTTGGTAATTTTAATAATACCGTAAATCTAATTAAATCTATGTCATTTTTGGAAAAATTTATATCGATTTGGACACATATTATATTATAATATTTCATAAATTTCCATGAAATATATCTCCCATAACTTATGAAAGATAAAATACCCCCTACCTTAATTAGACCATTATGAGCCACTTTTATTTAAAACCCATTCCCAAATTACAAATATTTAATGTTGATGTATAGTTCTTTTTAAATGTCCTTTACAGTGGTACATAATGATTGTTCTAATAGAGGTCTTCTAAAGAAGAGGTAATCATTTTTAAAATTAATCATAATTTATATCTTCTTAAACATACTCTAAATGATATTAAATGATAACAAAATAATGGTTGATGTATGAAAAATATGATAATATATTATTATGATTTTATGACCAGCCATTCACATGACATTCTCAACCAATGAAATATGTAAACATCCCTCTTGTATATGTATGATATTTTGTCACCATATAGTGGTGTAATTTGTTTTTCATCACCACTTTACTTTTATGGTTATAAAGATGAATCAATGGAATATATATGATTCTTATGAAATAATTATATTTCTATTTTTATATTATACCATTTACCTTTTTACCAATCCTATCATTAAAAAATTATATCGTTTCTCAAGCCCTGTAGAGTACTGCCTCTATGAAGCATTATGATCCATTTAATTGGTTATCCATAAAATGATGACTATTAAAATGTATAAAAATAATATATATGGTATTTTTATAATGATCAAAATAATGAATGTGATGGAACTATGATAAATATATATCATCCAAAACAACCAAACCAAAAAATATATTAATAATTAAATAGAAAACACTAAGAAGTGACCTTATTAATAATTTCTTATTAATAAAAAGACATTTAAATATAATATTTGGATCTTAAATGATATTATTAGTTTTTATACAGTTATGTTATATAGTTATATTAAATTTAAATTTATTAAAATAGATTATAAAAGCACTTAAGTCGACCCTATGGTATGTATTTATTTCACAATATCATCTGTAATTTGGATAGATTATTTTAATGTTTCTATTAGAATAATTTTATCATATTTTTATAAATAAAAAACATGTTTTTTATTTTTTAATATTTTCTATCATTATCATATATTACATCATTTTTAGATTCTACAGAAAAAAATTGTTTTTGGGAAATCCAACATTATTCTATCTAATCTGTTATGAATATTTTCATTTTTATATAAATATATTATATAGAATGTTTTAAAAAATAACTTCACTATTCCAGAATGATTGAATAATGATATTTTTGACCCATTTATACTATCTAAAGATTCTTTAAATGTAATATTCCTATATGTTTACAAAAAAGGAAATTTTTATACCGAATGTAAAATGAAAATCATTATTTTAACATAAACCAACAAATTGAATTTATGTTTTCTTATATTATTTAATTTTAATTGTCTATTATATTATTCCATGGTTAATTTCATGTAAAATATTTTACAAAATAGTCAATTTTTTTTACAATTTTAACATAAATGATTTCAATACAAAAATAGTCTATTCCTCAAGAAAAATTCCATTAATATTTTTAAAATATTTATTCTATTTCAAAATTATAGGAAAATATTTTTAGTTACTTTGGATATAATATATTTATCCCATTTATCTTCTTCCTATGTATGTCTTGTGACTATTTTATATTAATTAGTTGTGGAAAATTTTATCATATCATATTCTTTCTTTTCAAAATTAATGTTTACCTTGATTTTGTATTGAATTATTATTAATCGATTTCATATAATGATTGAATTTTATATATTATGTTATGTGTGGTGACCATTATAGAACCTTGATTCATTGATAGGTCACATGAGAGAAACTAGATTGGGATTTATGTTTACACCTTATCAGGTAATATATGTTTTCTAGGGAAATTGCCATTAGGGTAATATTATTTTGTATGATATTAAAAATTCTATAATTATGAAAATATTTTTTATTATCTATGTGGTAATTCATTTTGGTATTTTATCCATGTAATTAATTCCATTTATGGTATTAGTAAAAATAAAAATATGATTATTTTTTATACTGACCATAATTTTCATGTTTTATTTACATTATGATAAGATATTTTGTAAACATTATTTTTCAAAGCATTTACATTAACCCTTTATTTTATATTTCATTCCCTAAGATACTGAAAGGTGATATATGAATGAATTAATATATTTAATAAATGAAATAATAAATTTCACACTATATTTATATATTGTATTTATTTATTTGGATGTAATGTGATAAAGATGTATGTTTCTATTCTCCCAAGAATAGAAAACTATTTCATCCATAATAATGTGATACCTAGTATTTTCACCAAATGTAGTTAAATAATCACATTATCTAGGTTACTGGATTTATGTTATTATAAAAACCCATTAATGGTTTTTGATAATAAAATACTAGATATAACTATAATTCCTTCTTTAATTGAAGACTAAATTAATCTAAATGATAACATGAATGTCTCACTATGCAGCTTCAATGTCAACGCACGATAAAATATTTAACAAAAACCTTAGAGTGTCTGTATTTGGTTATTCCTAAATTATCTCTTGCCTTTAAGCACATTTAATGCCTTTTCAAAAAATTTCCCCAATTCATCATAGATACTTATTCTGATTTCATACGTATTTTCATATAACATATAAAATGTTACTCATTATAATCCTTAAATGATATTACTAAATTTAATAAAATAATTGGAACCATGTTTGTTCTATTTTAAGTCACCATAACCTTGACCAAGATGAATGAATACAACCTCAAACTTGAATATAAATATATATTATATAATATATCACTATATTCTAATATAGTACTTATCTATGTTAACTAATAATGTATCATTAACTAGTTCACCATCTTTCATTTTAGGAAATTAAATGTGATACAAAAGGATATATATATATATATAAAGAGATATTTATTCTAAAATACATGAATGATTATATAAATAATATTATTAATGATTTGTCATAGCATTTCCCCATTCATATTCCTCTTCTATAGATAAAGTATTTATTAGAAAAAAATAGAGATCTACGATCTATAGAAGTGGAGAGAAAAGAGGGATAAACTAGGGATAGATTACCCTAGTATTTTTAGTTCGATCAATAAATGAATATACTACTTTTATAAAGTAATATATATATAATCTTTTTAAAAAAATATTTGCAACAAAATTATTTTGGGGAACCTCCATTTGAAATCTGGGTTCCCCTGAGGATCCTAGTGGCCTTCCACTAGAGTCTTGATGGTCTATGTTATGGAATTATTACAAAACATCTAATAACCCATGAAATTTTGGAATAAATCATATATATTAATGGAAATGAGATAGTTATATTAATTATAATAATATCAAGTAATTTTTAATAAAATGATAAAAAAGTTTAATTAAACAATTTTCCTATAACGTTTTGTGGAAAATTATAATTTAAATTTTTTTTATTGTTATGAAATGAATATTAATTTTGAAAAAAATAAAAATATTTACATTGGTTAAAGTTTTTAATTTTTTGGAAAATATTTATTCATCATTATATATGGAAAAATACTGATATTTGTAAAAAAATACATTTATTTTAAAAAAAGTAAGTAATTTAAAAGTATAAATATGCTATGAATTGTTTTAACTAACATAAGTATCATTTAGTTATATTTATTATAATAAATTAAATTTTAATTGAAAATATATTATTTTTCAAATATAATATATTTTTTGGGTTTAAAAACTGGTTTTTCTAAAAACTGTTTTAAAATTCATATTGATTTACATTTTATTTAAGAAAGATAATACATAATGGGAATGTTTAAAATTAAATTTATTGATTATATATGATTTAAAATTATTTTATTTTTATACAATTATTATGTTTACTCATTGATTTAATATAGTGTATGATTTTACTATAAAATACAGTTTAGAAAAACATGTTGTCTCTCAACAACAATGGGATTAAAATTAAATTTACTTTTTAAAATTGGGTGAATTGAATTTGGAAAATGGATTGAATATGTGGAATTAATATAATTTAAAATATCAATTGTGGTAAACATAATGGTTTACCAATGTGATTAGTGAATCAATAGAAAATAATAGAAGTGATTAAGGTAAAAATTATAATTACGATGTAATTAAACTGTAATCATATTGGGAAAACATAATATATACTTGTCAAACAACCATTTTATACTGATATTTATTCATTTTCGCTCTTTAAAAATGTTACAATATTTTTTCTCACCACTATTGTAAAAGGTATCCCCATCACATCATATATTCTCATCTCTTAAGATAGTTTTCATAAATATGCCCTTACAAAAAAACATCACTTCATCCATCATATCATCCTATAATCCTTAATTTTTTGCTGAAAACCAATCAATTAAGTCCTTTTGATAAAAAAAACAGTAGTTTCTTGAAAAAGAGGTCACATTCAGTAACATGCATTTTATGTTTATGTAATTCTCCACAAAAATTAATTATTCTACTACAATTATTGTTTAATAACCATAGTATCATTAATATACTAATATTTTTTATGATAAGTTTTTTATCTACATCCACCCAAACTTCCATCAAATGATTTATTAAAACATTGTTCGTGTCTATGGGGGAGTACTGCCTCACAAATCTATGTCATACATTTTTTCATTACCATTGTTCACAACTAGTCATAATGATATGAATACTTACTATATATGATATTTGTGATATTTATATCATAATTATTACTTTTTTCATTATATCTTATACATCATTTTCACATTCCATACCGTAAGAGATATGATAACATCGCTCGCATGTACAGTGAGTACGACCTTCCATAGCGATGTGAAGAGTTTTTCACTTACATGATAAGGGAATGTAGTAAGGGTAACCATAATTAATATATATGATAAAATTTATATCATTATTAAATTATATAAAGAATTAATTTTATCTATATATAATGTATAATTTTCATGTTACCTTTTCCCACACTGAAAAAGTTATTACGTCGTTCGTGGACATATTGACTATCACCTCCTCTAAGTGACGTGACAACACATACTTCATAAGAATTATATATATAATTATATATAATTAAATATCATGTTATTTATGATATAATAATCATTGTAGAAAGGTATAAAATTTGCATATGCTTTATTGTTAAAGATCATTGAATAATGAGAATGTTACTATTATATACATACAACCTACTGTCTCTATGAACACAAAGTCGATTAATTTTTCATAGAAATATTTCATATAGATTTTATGTGTATACATTATGTATAAATATTTTAAAACATTAATGATTATTATTTTTGGACTTACCTAAATAATGACTCATTGTACATAATTTTATAGACCAAATTATGTTTTGACTCATAGAATAATATATTCAAAACAACCAATAGAAACTATCTTTATTATGTAGTTATATATAACTTTTTAATATGTGAATAATGATAATAATTAACCAGAATTAGTCCCTCAAAAAAGTAAATAACTATCATATATTTATTTTTCAGGAAGTTACAAGCACACATGCTGAAACATACTAAAGGTAATTTACTACATCTAAATTTCCATTCATTGAGAATATTCATAATATTATGAAACATTATTGTTTTATATAGATCATATAAAACCCCATTGAAATTATATTTCATTAATTTTTCTATTCACATGATATTTAATGTTTGGATTTATTTATTCCATATTGGGTTTTATGATTCATGTGATTCTCATGTAATGAGGATCATTTCTTTGAAACAAACCTTTTTAATTAGTTTTCCATAAAACTAAGATTAAAATACATGTCCATGTTTTAAAATGAGTTTTTATATTATTCAAATGTTGATAAAATATTTATAAATTTCATTTTATTTTTGTTGTACATTATTTAAATGTTTTTCAAAAGGAAACATTTCACATATATTAAAAAGAATGTTTTTGAAAAAGACAAATCAAATGACCTATTTTTAATGTTCATTGACAACAAACTTTAATTTAATATTGATGTTTAATATATATTTAGATTTAATATAGTTTTATATGTATTTTTAAATGAATACCCCTCTTAATATTTTTTGATTATTTTGGTATTGACAACATTTGTTTTAAAAAATGTACTGAAATGGTAATTTTGAAGAAAATTTTATTTTTACACCAGAATGTTATTTAAAAAAAAGTTTTAAAATGTTTCTGAAAATATGAAATGTGTTTTTCATGCTGGGTTTCATTGACATTATATATTTTGGCTGCACCCAGGCAGTACTGGGTGACCCCGTTATATCATAAACAATATGTGTGCCATGATGGTACTCCAATGAATTGTGAAATTGTTATATTATCTAGAGAATTATTTTGGATGGTGTTTGTATGGTTATCCCATTTTTTAAGGGTTCTTCATATGTTCAATATGGCTTCAATTATATGATGTCTCATGGTACGTACATTAGTTTTTTGGTCTATTTAATGAGTTTTCATGGTAATAATTTTTTTAAAGATAAAATAAAGAATCATTTTAATGGATTTATATTTCCAATTATGGTTAATTGTTTCCTTATTTTGGTATCACTTACAAGTCATTGTATTCCCATAATAGGTTTTTTAGTTTTAGAACATGATTTATAGATGTATATGGAATTTCAAGTGGTCAAGATGAATATCATGATGAGTATTCATAAAAGATTCCATTCATTTTTCAAAAATATTTACTTTATGGGAAATATTTATACTTATTAAAAGTGTCCACATTAAAAATTATGGTTTTTTATGTATGTGTTATAATAAAATTCTATAAAAATAAAAACATGGAAATATCCAGAATGTGAAAAATATGTTTTTTGACTAAAACTAATGAATATGTAATAATTAAGTACATTGATATATTATTTTTATTAATTGAATATTTGGATTTCATAAGGTATTAAAATTATTATAATATCATTCCTTTAAAATATTTGACCATATGGTAATGTTAAAATGCAATAGTTTTTCACGATTACCAGGGTTCATTATTTAAATATTTCTGTTCAGAATGGTATACTATATGAGAAATAGGGAAGTTGAAGTGGGATTGAACTAAGAGCATAATACCCTTACAAATCAGCGTACTTATATGGTTGGATTTAGAACATAATTTTTTTATTGTGTCGATAAATTAATCAACTCATATGATAAATGGTGGTGTTATCCATGGTTAAGAGAAACCTGATCTACCATGGATGAAAATGTCTTCTAAAGAACATATCATGGTGATGCTTCCCCCATATTTAATTGTATCATCTTACCCTGTGATAGCTGAAGGATGGATTTTATATCTTGAAATGATATATTCTATCATGATATGTTTTTATCATTAAAAGTTAACCCATATAATTTATTATTTTGATGGTGAATTTCATCAATAGTGGTATATAGTTATGAATATGTGAGATAATTATGATAATGATTCCATGTAATGGGAAACTATCAAGGATCATTTCATTGATAAATATTTCCCCAATGTTTTCAACTGCATATGGAAAGCCTTTTCCTAAAATAGAAGTAAAAAGATAAATATTTTGAAGATTCATATGAGGAAAAAATAAAAAAATTGTCTATGTAGGTGTAATTTTTTTGTGTGACCCCAATTGGAAAATTATTTTGTTTTACACAGGATCCAAAAAGTCTACAAAGAGAATTTAATTCATGATTATTTTGAGTCTATGAAAATGTTTTTCATTGGGTTGAAAATTTTGACATGGTGTATTCAGATTGTTATGTGCATTGTGAGGAAAAATGTAAGAATTATTCATAATAAAAGGTGATGGGTAATCATATTACAAAGAAATATGTAGGTAAAAAATTTAAAGTCTAATATTGTGGTATGTGTGGTGAAAATCACCCTGGAGAATTACTTATGATGTAAGGGATGCGATACTAATGTGGAATGATTGGAAAAAATGGTCTATGAATGCTTCGAACTAATAATAAGGCAAAAAAATAATAGGGTAACAAATATCCATATAATAGTGACATTTAATAGTTTAAATGAGTTTTGACATTATGGTAATGCATTTCCAATTTGAGATTTAATATATGTTAATAATCATGATTGTAAATATAATGGTGTAGCAAGGTAATTTTATTATACAATTGTTGATATTGGTTCATTAAATAATGTGGTGATAGGTATGTTACTTCTGTATTAGAATTATGAAAATAACTTGTTTGACTCTGGATCAATGTTTTCAATTATTTCAATTACATTTTCCCGTACATTGGTAATACCACCTAATGAATTTCAAAAATAAATTTCACCGGAACACTGTTTGAAATTATTAATGAAAGAATGATTTATTGGAATCTTTCTATTGTTATAAATGGGATAATATTTTCTATAAATAATATTTAACTTGAAAATATAGATCTTAATTCTATTTTTATTATGGATTGGATTTTAGTTTTTAATGATAAAAATGATTGTAGTGAGTATAAAGTAATGTTCAATGATTTCAAGCCTTTGATAACTTACCATTATGTTGATAAATTTATTATATAAGGAAATTTAAGTTTCCTTTATCGTGTTATTGTAAATAATGAAATTTTTCAAGTTAGTGGTGTTCTAGTAGTAAATGAATACAAGTATATTTTACCAAATGATATAAATATTTTTATTCTTGATCAAGAGATTGACATTATTGTTGACATAATAAATGATTATATGACTATTTCTAAACCCCTTTATCTAAAATACAAGTGGTGCTTTTATAATTGATAAATAAATTAAATGAGATAAAAGATAAAGGTTTCATTTGAAAAGTAACATCACCATTATGACAACCCTGATCTTTTATTACACAGTTAAACATAATTTATTACATAAACATCACTTGATACAACATAGAAGATATATATGTCTAGTGTCTTTGGGGCTTAAGATAATTGCATAACAAAATAATACATGAAATACAACATCATTATTACAAACTTCTTTTACATGACCACTACATTCCCTCGTACTTAGCATTGTAATGGATATCCTTAGGACATGTCTAAGAAAAGGGTGATATATAAAGTCCAGTAAGGGAATAATCATGGAATAACATGAAGAATACAATAAATTTCAGACAATAGGCATATCAATAGATAACAAGATAATCCTAAACATAAAGGCATGGTAAAGCATGATAATTATAACATGGAAATGTGCCAATAAAACTTAACATGGAATTAGGATGATCCAATGGTCATTGCACATAGAGCATGAGTAAACCCTCATTGCACATGAAGCATGAGTAAAACCTCATTTCACTTGAATTAGAATGAGTCAAGACCCATTGAACATGATGTATCATGATACTATACTTTACACAATGCATTGGAGTTCTATAAGGGCGCACCCTTCTTAAACATTTCATTTCATGCATAAGTGTGCCATAGGGATAAAGAAATATTGAATCATTCAACATAATAATTTATTCCATGATAGAAGGATGTGGATTAAATATTTTAAAATATTTAAACAATATGTAAATGTTCATAAAGGTGAATATTTTTGATAGAGAAATGGGAATTCTATTCACTACATAATGACTTTGGCTTCGAAAAGTGCAGTGCAATTTCGAATCATAACGGAATGACAAAAGAACTCATAAAAATGGTTAATGAGAGAGAAAGGGTTGTATCATCATTTTGCATGAAATTTACAGTAAGGGGGTAATTTAGATACATGTCCCAATAAATTTAATGTAATTCATATTCATCATACAAAATAATTGCTTGAATATAAAGGAGGAGAGATAAAGTTTTTTTAGAATTTAGGCATAGTAATGGGTGTACATGGGAGGAATTTAATGAGAGATAAAATGGTATCCCATCATATAAACATAAATATGGCTGTATGGGGGTGGTTAGAAACCATACCCCAACATTTATAATTGAAATTAGAAGGGCATAACAATTTAAAGAATATTGGACAAAAATGAGAAAGGAAGAAAAACCCTTACTTGGAAATGATCTTCCAAAGGCCTGAGAGTGGCTTGAGAGATGCTTCTTGAGAGCTTGGGGAACCATGGGAGGATTATAGAGAGAGGAGGGAAGAGGTTGAGCGAACTCTAATGGCATTGAGTGAGGAGGAAGTGTGAGCTTGGGTGAGATTATATAGGAAAGGTAAGAGAATTCTTTATTATTTTGGATTGGGACACCTCACATTAAAATAATAAAAACCACAAACCAACCAATGGTTATTTCCCATTTTTTTGTCAAAGGGATGTTGAAAACAATATTATATACGGACAAAGTCCAAACATCTTAAAATAGTGGGGTTTCTTATGTGGAGGTGAGTAACACTCCCAAAGAAATCAATTTAAATTGACACGATGTTTAATATGTTTTGAAGGGTCCATTAATGATTTTTAAAATAAGTAGAAAAAACCAAAAATCACATTATTTTAATGGTAAAACATATATTTTCCGAACATAAAGTTTATAGTATTTTATTACCTCAATATTGGGTCATTATGTTGTCATAAAACACATTATATATTTAAAAGATATTTAATTTTTACCCAAACATTTGACTGTCTCAGAAAGTTATGAAAAATTAACCATTGGATAATTTCTACATCCTTATTCCAAATATAATATTCCTTTTATCTAAATAATTTTTTAAATATGATAATTTTCACTCGTAAAATATAAACGACATTTATCCAAAATTCATTGGTTTTGTCAAAAATGGCTTTCAAGCCTTAATAAAAAATTACAATTTCATTCATAAAAATATATGATCATTTATATTTAATAAAAATTAATTTAATAATAATAATATTATTTTATAAAAATATTATTTAATTTAATAAATTATTAATTCATCAAAATAGATTACGTAATCGAATATTAACAAAAAATACTATTTGTGCTTTAAAAACCGTTTACAAGGTAACAATAATAAAATGAAAGTATATTCATTATTATATAGAAAAATAATGTACATTACTATTGTTCTAAGGCCTTGTTAAATTACCCCTTATAACACCCACATAAGACCAAAGAGTAAAGTGTGCAATGGTGACAGACTCTTTGGGTGGCTCGGATAACATTGCTCATGTGGTAATCTCTATCAACATCCACTTCTCTTGTAGGCAGTCCCGCTCAAGCTTAACATATTTCAACTCGGCTTGGGAATGGTCAAGAGAAAAGCCCAAAGATGAAGCCTCCTTTCCAAAATATTAAAAATTGTCTTTGTATTGGGCATGTCTAATGGATGAGGCCATTGCTTCCTTTATCTGAGTAAATTGGGTTTGTTAAAACCCTATATTTATACGAATCATGTAATCACTATTCAATGGCTATATTAGGAACGGTCACAATTATTAACATAAAACCAAAGAATTTGAAAATTTATATAAACAGTTTACATAAAGAGACATTTAGTTAGATCAAGAGGGATTTCCATTAATGAAATCATGGGTCGTCTCATTCATTGAGTGATAATATATTGTTTGTTACAAATAATGGTTATTCAATTTTAATTTTCATTTATTATATATCCTTGAATTATATTACAGTTAATAACATTTATTATTTCTCTCATATCGATAATTTTTTGGATCATCTCGATGAATAATATTTTTTAATGGTTCACCATAAGTTCTGGGTTCCATAAAATGAATGTGAATGATGAAAGTATTTTTAAAGACAATATTTCAGAACATATAAGTGAAAAAATAATTATATGTTATTCTATTTTGTTTTTTAGTGGACCTACTATATTTATAGATCTTATGAATAGAATTTTTATGAGTTCTTAGAAAAGGTATTGGTTGTATTAATTATATACATATTGTTATATTATATAATTTAATAAGATCATGGAAGACACATATGTGGTGTTTTCTAAACCCTAAAGAATAAATAAACTATATAGAAAATTCATCATGTGAAACATTTGGTTGGAAAAAATTTTCAATCCTCAGACTTATTGTTTCTAATGATATTATATGTGTTGACCCTGCAAAAGTATTTTTAAGAATGGAAAGTGGAAAAAATATCACAGTGATACATAATTTTCATGGATTATCATGTTGTTACTAATGTTTTTTTAAAAAAAAAAGTCCAATATCCATCATATTTAATATGTTAACTCTAAGTGGTGTTAATTTTATATGGACAAAAGAACGTGATTACTATTTTGAGTAACTAAAAATAAGATTGGTGAATGCCCTAGTTTTGGACCATCCTTCTAGAAATGGTGAATTTGGTATCTATAATTCTTCTTCATTGAAAAGAATTGATTTTTTCTTACGAAATAATGATCGGGTAATTGATTATGACTCATGTCAGTTGAAACCTCATGAGTTAAATTAAAATAAAAAGATTTGGAATATTCTTGATATGTTTTCTCTTACCAAATTTGGTATCATTATTTGAATGGAGTAATGTTTGATATATATACATATCAAAAGAGTTTGAATTATATATTCACTCAAAAGTAATTGAGAATGATCTATAGAAGATGGACTAAACTAATCAAGGACTATAATTTTAATATTAATTAAAATCCTATAAATAAATTGTATGATAATTTTAGTACAAAAAGGTTTTTACCATGTAACCTTTTCAATGTGCCCCTGGAGTTAAAATGTTGTTGAATTTTTTCAATGATTTTATAGATGTAGGGGCCACACCAATTTTATCATGTATTAGTTTTGATGAAATTGTAATAAATTATTAAGGTATCACATATGGGGGATTATTATCTACAAGAAAAGGTAGAATCTGTTATGATGGATTTGTTTCTAAATTTTATTATTGATAAATGATGATTTCATTTATTTAGGAAAAGATTATATTTGAATTGTGATTCCATTTAGTGAAATTAACTATTTATTAAACCTCAAATATATTTGTTTTCCATTAATATAGTATGAACTAAGATGTATAGAGGCCTACAAGGCTATTAATGGTGGGATGGAATGAAATGAGATATTATAGCCATTTCCTTACTTTATTTGAATTGTCAGGTACTTAATGTACAAAAATGATATGGAAGTGGATTCTTCAACCTTATCTAGTATTGGAGTGTAAATATGAGAATATATCAATTAACTTCATGGAAGTATTTCTAAGTTTTTCCCATGGTAAAATGTTGATTTGAGTTATTGTTGATTGAATAAATATAAATTCACATTTCCATCCCATTTGAAATTAGATGTATTTAGATAAACATTCCATAATATATCTATTAGAGATAATTAGTTTATAAGAAGTTCATCACTTCATTGTATCATAATGTAATCCGAAGATCACATATTTATTTTGTAACTGATATCATTATTTTTTTGGCTGATGAATTAAATTTGAGTTTAGATTTTCATCACTGATATGATAGATAGTCTCAACAGATGATTCATTACATCGAAATATATGCTTCATTATTGATAAATGGATAACTAGGAATTTTGGGAATGAAATAATTTCTTATTTGACATTTCAAATAGTTATATTCTACATTTCAATATATAGATGAAATATTTTGAGTCATTATATGGAAAGAAGTGTTTAACACAATCATTTTTGGATCATGTATCTATATGGAAGTTGATGGGACCAGAGTGTGTATTGGAAATAAATGAGAATGAAAATAGGATTTAGTGATACATTAAGATAACTCCAATAATGAATTTAAGTTATGTGGATAACCTGAGGACTGAAATTTCATGTGATGTAAGTAATCATGTATTTTTCAATGATTCTATATGGAATAGTGAGATGCGTTTTAAAATGATGATGAAGTTGATTAAAAAGTTCATTAGAACCATATAAAATCATGGTGAATGATGGATCAATTTCCTTCTGAGTGGCCTTACCTTTAGTTTTATCTCAGGTACACATAGAATGTCTTATTTTAATATTAATGAAATATGTGTTATATTTATCTCATTTTTGAGACATAATGTAGTTTGGTTAAGAAGATAGTTTTTCATAAAAGAAAAAACAACTTAATCAACATGACATTATAGATAATGTGTTTTATAATATGTTGACTCATCATGTTAAGGTTTTACGGAAAAACAATATGGTTGATAAGGAAACATGTGAATCTAGATATACTATGGTAAAAAAGTTATCCATATGTAATTAATAAGTTTATAAAATTGCAATGATGAAATTTAAAAAATATGGGATTTTTGTAATAATCCAGGTAATGATATTCGAAATCATATTTATTAGTATTAAATATATATTTATATTATTTTTAAAAAATTATAGTTTTTTAATCAAAAAGTAAAATTGTTTAATTAATAACATTTTAAATAATGTATTATTAAAAAACAAAATTTCTCAATTTTATAATATTAATTTAATGAAATGAATATCATTTTTGAAATCATAATACCAAAATTAAATTTGGGTGAAATATTTGGATTTTTTAGAAAATATTGATTTTTTAGTGAATGGTGAAAATTACATATATTTTTTTGTAAAAAATCCATTTATTTAAAAAAAATAGTAATTGAAATGTATAAATATGTATTTATTTAATAAATATATTATTTGGTTATATATTGTAATGTTAATTACTTTTTAATCAACTTTATATTGTTTTTTTAATATATGTGTGTTTTTGGTTTTAATATGGGGTTTTCAAAAAAATAGTCTTAAAATGCATAATGTTTCACCATTTTGATTAATTAATATAATCATGAATGGGGAAATTATCCAAATAATATTTATAGAATCTGTATTTTTAATTATGATTTTTCCATTACACATTGATTATATTTTATCATTTATTTAAAATTTAGTCATCTTTTTCTAAAAAATACTCTTCTTAAAAACATGTTGCCTCACAATGAATATGGAATTAATATTAAATAAAATGGATGAAAATTAAATAAATTGTATAAGGTAAAATGTATTAAATTTATTAAATCCAGTTAATTTATAATTTCTAATATGGTTAACATAATATTTGACCAATGTGTTTCATGAAAATTACTAAAACAAATCACAGTGATTTAAGTAAAATTGAGAATCCTGAAGTGATTAACTTTATAAATAAAGGTCCAAGTTACCATGAAACATGTAAAGTACTCATTGGATGAACATATTTCCACCTTATACAATCTAGTATATAGAATTTTGGAATATTATATACATATTAAATTGAATAATCCCTTGTGAAATTCAATCATTCAACATTTTACAAGTTTCCACTCACCTCCCTTAGAAAAGACCTCACAATCACATCCTCTATTCTATAATTTCATTACTTTTGGCTCATACAACACCTAAAATAATAAATTCCCAGATTCCCTCATCTCATCTTATAATACTTACTTTTTACATAAATCCTTCTAAAGAATACCTTTGTTGCAAATCAAATAGAGATAGCAGATGAAGACATTACGTTCATCAACATGTGTTTTCTTATTTTTTGATCCCGAAATTCAATTATGAATTTTCCATGATTATATAATAATAATTGTATTATAAATAAAAATTATATTTTTAGGAAATTTTTAAACATATACTATCAAACATTTCAAACAAATGAGTTATGAAATCACCATTTCTATGTAAGATGGTTACTGCCTTGTGGTCTGATGTCGTTCTATAATCCCAACCAACATTAAATGTGGGGAATAATCATAAAAATAATATTTTTATATGATATTTATGATATATATAAAATAATTATAAATCATGTTTTATTATATAATATAAAATCATTTTTACATATAAAATATAAGGGGATAAGATAGCATCCCTTGTGTGTATGGCGTACTACCGCATCGTAAAGCGATGTGAAGGGTTTCGAAGATACATTATACATGGAAGGTATTACTGGTAAATATAGTGAATATAAGTGATATACATGGCATAATTATGTTATTAATGATTTAATTATATTTCTTGATATATAATATATAATTTTACCCCTAACTTTCAACACATTTAAATAATGATAATTTTGTTCGTGGATGTCTAGACTACCACCTCATTGATACGATGTGATCACTTTTACATGAATTGAATGATATATCGAAGTGTGTATAATTATATATAATTGTATTGATGATATAAAATTCATTTAGGAATGAAAAATATAAAATGCATTCTTTCTATAACAATATTTGAAAATTACAAACATTACCATGCATACGTATGACTTACCCTCTTGATTATCGTAACATTGTAAATTTTTTGTAACCAACATTTAGTATTGATTTTAAGAGAAAAATTTCTGTATATATATGATTATCATGTTATGAATATTATTATATATATTTTTAAATAATTACCACTTTGAAAATAGGTAACCTAACAATGAATTTTTGGACTCATAAGACAAATATGGTCGAAACATCCGAATTAAACATAAGTTATTAATTAATTGAATATTACTAGTATATAATTTAAAAATAATTAATAATAAAATGAATTAGGATACCAAAAAATTTAAATAATTAATATAATTTTATTATTTTTGATGATAAAGTCTAGTATGATGAATTAGACTCAATGTAAGGGACATTGTCTCAATTTCCCTACGTTGAGGTAATTATTGATGTTATGAACCATTATTCATTCATAAGGTGTATAAAAATACAATTTGAAATTCTATATAAGAAATTTATATATTCTAATGATATTAATTTTTTTAATTATATACATTAATCAGTTTGGTCATTCATGTTTTTGTCATGTAATAAGTGACTTTTCATTTAAAAAATTCAATTTTTTGATTTTCCTTCAAACTCATTTTCTCTCTGATTTCCATATTTTAAATAGATCATTGAAATATTTTATATAGTCATAAAATATTTTAAATGTTAATTTTAGGTCACTTTTACATTTTTTTCGTTGGGTTTTAAAAGGAAACTCTTTATGTTTTTTAAATGAAACATTATGAAAAATGACAAATAAAATGGACTATTTTTATGTATGATGAAAATGAACATTCATGTCATTGTGACTTTTATTGGAATTATCAATTCCCATGAATTATTAATTTTTTAATGTAAACCCCTCTTTCAGTTAATGGGTAATTTATTATTGAAAATGGTAATTAAAAAAAGTGTATATAAAATGAACATTTTGAAATAAATTAGTATTATGATATCTGAAAGTGATTTACAAACAAGTTAATTTCTTTTCAAATGATGTAATTTGTTATTTAAGTTCTTGTTCTTGGACATAATATATGACTTGTTCACCTAGATTACACTAGGTTTTCCTGTTATGTCTTAAATGATGGGTGCAACTAGATTGTGATCTAATGGATTCGTAATGATTATATTTTCCTGATAATTATATTAAAATGTGTTCATATGTTTATAGTAATTTTTAAGCATTTTTAATGGTTATATAAGGTTCCTCTAAGATGATTTCTCAAGGCACCTACATGAATAATTTATGAATTCTAATGAGTTTTCATGGTAATTATTTATTTTAAAAAGATAAAATAAATGATATTTTTAACATATTTATAAGATTCTTTAACGGGTAAATTAGAAATATTTCAAATATGGTGTTTGATGTGTTTAAATTTTCATCACTAGACTGAAAGAATCCACCATTCTGTTTCTCGTACTTTGATTTTTTTTTCTCACCCTGTGTTTATAAAACAATTCAAAGGATTTCAGAATGGGAAAGGTATTAGAAGTGGTTAAGTTGAAATTAGTGTAGAAATTTCATATAAATGGATCACGTTTTATTTTAAATGAATTGCCTTATTGAAAATTGTACTCTTAACATAAGTGCTTGGATTGTATTTGTTAGTTTTGTTATGTGTGGGTTATGACTGAATTAATTAAAATTAAAAATTTAAAATATCCCGAAAGATAAATAATTTAATCTATTTAGTAAAACTCAATATTATTGAATGTTTAAATTGTTTTCCTTATTAAATATTTCACACCAAACATCCAGAAAAATAGTTCATAACATTATAATATCCGTTTATTTTACCCAACCGATATATTTTTTATCTGGGTCTTATATAATTAAATCATTTCATAAAAATATCAATATCATCATATTAAAAATGAAATAAGTTCCTTTCATCAAATCATTATTCAAAACTTTAAATTCTGACTGACTTAGATATCATTGTGTTCGGGTTTGATTTCTTATTCGACCAACTATTAATGAAATGTTTCATTACAATCATATTTGTTCGAGTTTATATTATTTGAATTATTATATATTATAATGAAATATGATAAAGTATAATTATATTAATGATGATAATTTTACTCTATGACATGATTTATTTTGTAATCCAAAATTAATTTTTTGGATAAATTTGAAATATAAGTATGAATTATTAGTATTTTAGCATCGAAAAAAAACATAATGTGTACATTATATTTCAAATATGTTGATAGATATATTATCATATGATTAATGTTCCTCTATGTATAATGGAAGATATAATTTCTTTAGTTTATTTATCATAATAAAAATCTATAATAGAACCCCTTTGTTATGAGATTTTAGATATTTTATGATAATTTTCAGAAATCATATGTATTTTCGTATTTATTACATTTAATTTATGGAACACATAATATTTTTTACAATATTTTCATTAGAGAATATAAGAGATAAATATTTTTTATAAATGTGTTTACAAATGTAAATATATATGAAGGGTGATTATGAGAATGACACGCCAATTATAATTACACATGATATATATTCCATTAGATATTCCAATAGTTGGATGTGTGCATTGACCCATAGTATGGAGACTATTAGTAATGTATACCATGAATTGGTTACTCTGATGTATGGATGAAAAACAATAAGGAAAATGATCATGAAAATTTAGTATTAATTGGGTGCATCAAATGTTACATGATATTACATGAATATTTAATGAAAGGATTTATCATATTCATGTTTACATTTGAATATATCTCTTATACTTTGATTGAAATTGTATAATGATTTTAAATTAATTTTTTTAGAACATTTTCAATGAGTTTATTGGAAAAAATTAAGAGAATGAAAAACATTCATAGAGGTTATTGAAAAAATGAACAACCATCTTGATCTGATATTGAGTGAAAATTATTATATTACATATTGGCATTTTTTGGACATTTATTATGATTGAGGCATTAAATTCCATTTCCAATGGGTTTCTTGATGTGTTAATGGACACTAATTCGGGACATTAGTTATTTTTACCTAATAAAACCAAGATATGTGACCAAAGGGTGAAACACTAACTTCATTAAAAATCTCATTAAATTCCATTAAATTAAATATTTAAAATAAATATTAATCACGAGCACCAGTGAAATAATTATTCAAGTATCATCGATTATAAAAATTTAATCACTAGATATTCGATATTATAAAATGTGAGTTGAATAATGAAATAATTATTTATTCACTTGTGTATGTAATATAATATTTTTTAATGTCCTGGATATTATTCCAAATGTACTAAATAAATAATTATTTATTTAAAAATTATTGATTTTTTAATATATACAACAATTTACATATATAAATATTAAAAAAACTGTATCCACTTGTCTGATTATTATTTATTAAATTATTAATATTTATTCTGATAAATATTTATTAATTTTAGTTTATAAATTATTAGGATTGATGGGTCTAGTGAAGGGATTGATAGATCTAATATATTAATATGAAAGTCTAGTTCATGTCCATAGAATGTAATATTACTAATAATTATTTATTATTTATTATGGGGTAACATAAAATTAATATTTAAATACTTTATAGTTATGTAATTAATAATTTTTTATCTTTATATATAATGAAATTATTATATCATTTTAGAGATTAATTGATAAAAAAATAAATGTATTTGACATTATGTTATTTCATATATAGTGCAGTCCTCCTCCCCCCCCCACACAGAATTATGAGATAAAAATAAATAAATTTCATGTAGAAATCAATGAAGGTCTAAAAAAATAACTAAGATCCTTAGTGATAACACCACAAAATGTAATGTTTTGTTCGTAGATTTATATAGAATGTCTGGGTGGAAATGTTGAAATAAAATTTTGTATTTTCTAGGGAAATTAATATATTTAATAAATTAAAATAAAATTAATAATATATAAGAAATAATTATTATGTTCAAGATATTTCCAATTTTAAAGAAATATTTAATTTAATGAAAAATAACATGTCTTGAAATTTTAAGGGTTTCATTCATCTACTACCGTAGGATTTATCTTTTGGGTGGGATGAGTTTTTGTTATTATCCATTAGATTGTAAAAAAACAATTTTTTGGACCTTTTATACTTGTTTCATTACACCCTAGGCCATTTTAGTGTTATTAGAGAGGTCATAATATTTTATAAAATTAATTTCTATTTACATGATTAATATATTTATTTCATTTCCAGTAATCAATTTCAATTGTAATTATGTCCTTAAAAAATGAGATAACAAGTTTTTTGAATTTCTATGTGTAATAATAATACTATGATAAATGAATATTACTCAAATACCCAATCTAGAGGCTCCATGTATAAATTAAAAATGATAGAGATACACAATGTGTACTGAAAAAACTACCATCCATGTACCCATTGTCATAAACATAGGAGAATATGGTAAAAATAATGGGTGCCTAGTGAGGATTGAGATGTGGTGTTATTAAATTCCACAAAATGGATATCAATTAGTGTCAAGATTGAAAGGGATAATAAATATATTTTTTGTATATCCCTTTTATAACCCCACACAATAATGAATCTGGATAAATAATGGTACATCATGTGCTCATTATATGATGTTTCATTACAAACCATGTATTGATTGTCTATCATGTGTCATGAAATCATCTGATGTACCTCATAAGTAGCTAGATGTATACAACATGTAAAACATGATAACTCATGCATGAAACAAATGTAATCCCTAGTCATGATTTGTGGAATCATATAAAATAATTACATTAGGAGTAATTATTTGTACATATCAGGTAACTTGTGATGAATCATGTAATTTATGAAATATTAGTGGATTTCCTAGTGTGTCTAAAAAGTAAATAATTAATGTCTAGACTAGCCAATGAGCCCATAACCGAGTGATAAGGGATCCTTCTTGGCATCCAAGAGACCCAGTTTTAAAACTGGGTGGAGGAGAATTTCTAGGGGTACTATAATAGTACTGTAGTAGTCACTCTTCATACTGTAGAAGCTGAAACTATTCACCTGATTTGGGCCTTCCGGCCACCTGTTTGGGCCTACAGGTCTCAACGGCCTTCGGGTCATCAATGGACTTCAGGCCACTGGGCCTTTGGGAAACAAAGACCTTGGAGTATCCCATTTCACAGAAAACAGGCCCCAGAAGAGTATCAGAGCAACAAGAGTAGCATCCACTAGATACAGAGCTTACCAGATTGGAAGAATAAGAGGGTATGGCAGCCGCCATCCGGACTAGGCACCGTGTAACTTAGTAAGGGTCAATGCTAGTCGATCAACAATGCATGGTGGGGAGCTAGGTGATCAATGAAGCAGAAGATGGGGAAATGCATTTCAAGTGGGCTGGGCTACGGGTCATGTATTGGATATGGTATGCCTCTGGGCCTTCGGGTCATGTATTGTGGGTCAGTCGGGCCATGTGCCTTAGGCTTACGGGTCATGTACGGGTTCCCCTTCAAACCTAAAAGGGGGATTATCCATAATAAAATAAATTAATAATTCCTTTGTGCCATTCAGGATAATTTCTAGAATAAATTAAAAGGAATGTAACCAGTTATACACATTAGGTATTTGGAATTAATTTAATCCATGTGCACATCGAGTAATTTTTAAGTGTCATGTGTAATTATATTATTTAATAATTATTTTTCCTTTATTATATGAAAATAAACCTTGTGTATGGTATTTGTAGATATTTTTTATTTCATTGGATTCATAACAAGTACAGACTAGATATATTTATAGCATTCTATGTGGCCATACACAATGTGATGACTACACATCTTGACCCATTGAATAAATCTCCATATTTATGAAGACATATTTAAAATAAAACTATATCAAGTAAGTTTAAATTACATGACAAGAACCATACATAGCAAATGTTACATGCCATTTCTTATGACATAACATGCCTTTTGAGAATTAACCTCCATAAATGTGCTTAATCAGACATAAATGTTTACATGTAATGTAAAATCCAATGCATTCCTGATATATATAAAATTATTGCATTGAATTTAATCTAACAAATAAGTTATTTGAAATTTTACCTATAACATAACAACATATAATCAATTATTTTAAATTTACTTAAATTTATTTCAATTATTTTAAAAAATATATTTTGTGATTTAGATGTAACATTTCTTTATATTAATATTTAATTGATTAATTAATTAAATAATAATATTCATTTAATTAAATTAAAATTTTCATAATAAAATATGAATTGAAATAAATGATATAATTATTTAATGTGTATTTTTTCATTTTTTGATTGATCATCTTCTTGGATGACTTATGTATATGTTGAATTTAATTTAATTTAATTATTATTTATTATGATTTATTATATATTTTATTATTAAATAAAATATGTGGTTTTTTTCAATCCCTTTTTCCTTTATTATGTATGGTTCTATGTGTCCATTTTTTATTATATGTAACACCAAACAACTGGCACCCCTCACCTATGATTTGGTATGCACAAAAAATGAATGTATATCATAGTGAGGGGAGATGTTTTATGTCATTAGCTTTAGTGGATACAAACATGGAGATACAAAATTTAATTGATGAATATTTTAATTCAAGCCTCATATTGGATCAGTGAGATGCTTCAATAAAGTTCATTAATAGTTTATCATCCTCACATTAAACAACTGGAAGAAACGTTTTCTAGATCATCAAATATATTTATTTAAATTTCCATGTACATGGTAATTTGTTTTATTTTTATGAGGAATTTTTTATTTGGATAATTAAATCATGGTCCCATAATGTAATAAAAATTAAAAATGAAATAAAATCAAATTAGTGTGCATAAATTATTATATTCATGATATTAAATTAAATATGTAAAATTTTTATGAATTTTAAAAAACATGTGAAGGGTAAAATATCTATATAAATAATCATTATTTTTAAAAAAATCCATAAAATAAAATATTTCATTATATCTCTCCTTAAAATGAGTTATAACAAAATCATATATCAATATATTGGTCTATCCCCCATCATTATAAATTCCTTTTCATGAAGTATGAATGATATTTCTATGTTCAGTTTACATTATTATCATCAAGGACTGCATTCTTTTGTATGATTTTGTCTATCATGGAGGAAAGCACTACGGAAATCAAAGTATATGATATCTTGATTTGGGAGTCCCTTAAACATATCTCTGAACAATAAGTTAATAATATTTTAAAGATACATCTATCTAAATAGCAATGAGTAATTTGACAAGTCCCACATCTGGTTCGTAAGAAGTGAATATAAATTCATACAACAAGATTATAACTGATAAGGGATATTATGAATCTACTATTGAGGATTCTCAGGATTTTATTCAATAATTGGATCCATTAATGTTTTTTTGTAACATAATTGGTTATAAATATAATATACCAAAACTACTATTTATTTTTTTATAAAATTTTGAATGTAATTTGACTATGAGACTAACAGTATGATTAATATTATAGAATTATAATCTTCTAATCTGTTATATGTTCATGATGTAGTACATGAACAATCATGTCATACCAAAAAAGTGAAAAAAATTATCTATTAAGGTCCCCAATTCCTACTATGACCTCTATGCAGTTAGGTGTATTGATCCTCAACCTATTTTATAAATATATCGATGTTGAATAGGATATATAATATCTCATTCTAGCATCCATTAATAATAGGCTCTATAGGTATCATGAATACATGGATATATTCACCATGATTTCACATATTAGTGATCTCTATGAATTTATGGAGTGAAAATAGAGGTATGTGATCTCCAAGGAACTATTTACAGGAAATCTAGTAGAATGTGTTTCAGATAGAAATTGTTAAATAAAGATAATTTGATATATTAATCATTTTTAAATTAGATTTTTTATCATATGGAATGAATTATGAACATATCATTTTTTAAAATCACATCCTTGTAAGATATATGTTTTTTATTTTGAATTACAACATGAGTAATATATATATTATTCTTGAAATATCATTACACATATTCACCATGTAGATAAAGATATGTATCCTAGATTATGTTATTCCTTTATTGATAACAAGAGGAATGGTTGGGATAAATGATCTATGTTAAAATCCAACTCCAAAGAACCAACACACATCCATTTCCTGAAATATCAACAATAAAATATCAACATAGATTCCAAGGAGTATGATGTTGTGTTTTTTAGAATGAATGGAATCATCAGGAGGAACTATTCATCTCTAAATAAGAATGGGGGTGCTTGAGTATTTTTTGTAATTGAGTTAAATGTACTCATTTTTAAAAATTACCTATTTGATAAATATTTTGGATCTCATATTTTTATATAAATATAGTTACCATGTATATGTTAGAATTTTATCATAGTTGAGGTGGAATGTTCAACTACTAATAGAGCGAGACCACATTTTATATCTATAGGAATATATCATCTCAAATAATTTATTGGTTTAATTCTTGTTTTAATGAAATATTATTACATTCACCAAGGTACAAAAAGTTTAATTTTTTGTGTCAATCCTATATATGGATGGATTTATTTTCATGTTAATAAATAATAGTCAGTAATTATACAATGAATACATATTATTTATAAATCATGTTTAGATTCCTCATATCACAAATTATTGTAGAATCTTGGATGGTTTCATTTAACCTATTATAATTTGAGGAAATTATACCAAGAACTACATTTATATACTTTTTAACCAAAATACAAGGATATATATATATATATTTTATAAGGAAGTTTTAAAAAATCACAATTCATTGGAAAAGGTGATTTATTTTTTGATATTGCAAAATTGGTTTATACATATATCTGTGGCCCTTGTCTTGTAAAATCATGGAGTGGAGATTCTTTTTTCATAAATTTTACTAATGAAATTATTAAAAATTGATATGTATATATAGTTTCATATATGTTTTATTAAATTATTAAATTTAAAGAATAAAATATTAATATATAGAATCAAATTAGTCATAAGATAAGGAAACATTACCGAGATAGAGTTGATAAGTTTCAATACTATAAATTCATTAATTATCTAAAGAGATTTGGACTCTCCCCCAACATAGTCCTCCTTATATACTATTGTTTAATGGTTTTGAGGAATGTAGATTCCAATCATTTTCAGACATTGCTATATTAATGATGTGTCACATAATGCATCAATTAACAGTTTGGTTATATGTATCAGAGACTATATCAAACACACTAAATCAAGTTAAAATTATATTTTTATGAGGAATTCCATAAATTTTATGGTTAGGTATTAATTTTTTAACATACATTTGTGTGATGGTATTCATATTTTTATAAGTATAACTATAGAAAATAACATTCATCTATTGGAAAAATGTTATTCTTTTTAGGATATCCAATATAACATCCCAGGTAAATAAATAATATGAAATTTTCATATTTGTTAATATTTGTGAATAAAATGTTGATATTAGTTTAAAGGAAATGCTATGTTTGACGGCTTACCCAATACACAACAACAAGTTTCTTTGAAATCTTACATTGCACACTAATAATATAATAATATTATTTTAAATGGTAGTTAACACCTAGCCATTATAATGGTGGGAATGAACATAACTAACTACAAAATTATTATATATGTTTGTTAAATATTTTTACATTTATCCAATAAATTTTAGAGGATTAAAATTCGAATGAATTCAATTTTAAGCATAAATATTATAATATTCGTTAAAAGGTTTATTAACAGCCTTTTGATGGAGAACCCATTTTAAATATACATTTTGAAAATTTTATATGTTATATTTTACAAAATAATATTATTCTTTAGAATCATGACATCAAAATTTACTTTGTGTTATTTTTTTTATTTTTCCGATAATGATCATTTTTAATGAATAGTGAAAATGTTGTATTTTAATTCAAAACTCCTTTTAATATAATTTAGTTATATGGAAAAATTATCTTTTTAATTTTGTTTAAAGTTTTTAAAATATATTTTTACCATTTAATCCAATTGTTATCATTTTAATTAATATCACTTTGAAATTTGACATAAACAAATGTCAATCTTTTGAAAGATATTGTTTCTTAAAAACATGCTATTTGAATTGACAGAAAGAATTAATTATAAAATTAATTAATGAAACTTATATGTTTTTAATTTGGTAAAATTTAAATCATTTTTTAATTTGGAATATCAAATTTACTTTGGATAAATTTATGGTATTTTCTGACAAATGATCAATTTTAATGAATAGTGAAAAATACTGCATTTTACTTCAAAACTGCCTCTTCATCTAATTTAATTATATAGTTAAAATGTCCATTTAATTGGTTTTAAATTTTAATTTAATTATGTTTTTATCACTTAAAATAATTGTTTTCATTTTAAGTAATTTAACTTTTCAATTGGATGTAAAAACAAGTCAATCTTTTGATAAATTTTACTTCATAAAAACATGTCTTTGGTTTTGACAACGAGAATTATTTTTAAATTAATTACTATAATTTGTTAATTTGTAATTTGGTAAAATATATTCATTATATGTAATCAGAATGTCCAAATTATGTAATTAAGATGCTTTTGTTTTTGGACATTATGAATAGTAACGATGAAAATTATATTTAATTATCATGATTAATTAGTAGTCCGATAGATAAGGGTAATAAAATAATATCATAATAATATAAAATTACACATCCATGTGTTTTAATGATATTTTTTGAGTCATTTCGGACCATGGGATGCCTTGTGCCGACTTTGGGACCCCATGGAATCACTTTAGTGTGATAGTGACCATTTATCACATATTTTTTTAAGAAAGGAAAATATAACCAAAGTATATATGACCTAAGTAAAACAATATTAGTTTTTTTATATAAATGAGATTATTGCCTATAAATATTCATTGTAAAGATAAAACATTTTCCTACATCATGGTAATTATTTTTATAATTTTTAGACATTAAATAAATAAATTTATTTATGACACCATGATGATGCAGTGATTACATCATTAATGCACGATTTAAATAAAATGAAAAGACAAGGTAAAATATAAGACATAAACATGTCTAAAACCTCTTGGATGGGTGTATTTCGGACCCTTATCACCTTATACTCTGAATATATCATTGTGGGACCATTAAAATCCCAAAACCCTTTTATAATAAAGTAACCATTCATGACATTCCAAAAGTGACCCTCCTCCATCTTATAAAAGGCCCCCAACTCTACACCCTTACCCACACCTCTCAAGACCTTGGATCATCCATCCTCTGCTCATGTTATCTCTCTACATGCCTCTATCACTCCTAGAAGCCTCACATTGGGAAGAAATCTTTCCAAGGAAGTCTTTGGCTCAAATCAAAAGCAGTTACCTGATTTAGAGGTAATGTCTTCCCTCGAGTTTCTACCTTTTATTTTCCTTCTTCACTCACCACTATATTCTTATTATTTTATCCCATAATAACACCAGTATCCTCAATATACTATGTTTTTTTATGATAATTATTCTACCTACACTAACACGCACCTCCGTCTAATGCTTAAAGAACATACTGTTTATGTGGGTGGCGAATTACTGCCTCACGAAACAATGATTGTTCAATATTATTTTAACACCTATCATGGTGTCCATTATGATGGAATTATATTTATATATGATATATATTATATTTATTTACTCTCTATTCTTCTTTATTTTATATTTAAATCATAACTTTATGCTTTGCATGTTGTGCAAATGCGATAATTTCATATGAGGAAGTGTGGACTACCGCCCCCTCAAGGGATGTGACTCGTTAATGAAAAACATGTAATTTATAAATAATGTAATTAATGAACTTATTTTACCTATATAACAAATATAATATACTGGAAATATAATATATCTATTTCTAATTTTGTTTTAAAGTCCATAAATATGACAAAAAATGAAAGTAGCATCCATGCGTACGTACGGCTTACCGTCTCCATGAACAGTACATTTCATTTCTTATCTCCAAACATTTAGGAATTTTATTAAATAGATATATACTGGATATATATGATATTTAAATAATGAAAACCATTTTGGAGATGATGTAGTTATAACTACATGGACAATTCTCTTCAAACAAGTTCATTGTTGACTCATGTACCAAATATGGACAAAACATATGATTTTGACTCACATAATTAACTAATTATTATAACATGATAATATGTTATATGAATTGAATAATAAGATTTAAATGATTTCCTTAAGAAATTATAAATTTTCCAATGTTTATTATTTAGTAATATGAAGAAACAAACAAGACAAGTCAGACTTGAGGTAAAGGGATTTCTTATCTCACTTTTAATTACGAGATATTTCCATTGTTCACCAATTATTTATTTCATGTGGTATATTGTGTACTTTAATTTGATATATATTATCTTGATTATATTTATATTCATGGTATAATGTGATTAATTTGGTTCTTATTATCTTTTTTACATATGACTCGATTTATTACAACGAGGTTATGGGTTTTTATCTCACTTTTTGTTCCCGTGATATTCATGCTATATTTGTGACTATCACCTTTGAGTGGTGTATGTACTTCCCATTTTTCTACTATTCTTGTAATATACTTTTTATGGGTATTTACATCAACTTTTTATTGTCTTTCTTTCATGGGGTGTATGTTTCGAATGATACCCAAATCGGTAAGGGAACCACTCACCCTCCCCTTTTTAAAAGAATTATTTTTGTTGGGTCTTTTAATTTACATCTTCTTAATGTTAGGATATATTTTTATATATCCTTATTAATTTAAATTTTATTTCCATTTGATGATATACCCTTTTTATCTCTCATCAACTCAGTTTCTGAATTTTAGTGCGACACCGTTAGGCTGTCGAATTTTTGTAAAGGATCTTCTTAACCCAATTTCAATTCTTTGGGTAAAAATAGTACTTCTTGATTATGTCGTGCTATGAATATGTGTGAATGACCTATGTTTATTTTACACTTAATTTCCACTTATATTGGGTTTATTTATATTTTTCACACATAATAATTTCATTTATTTATCCTTCATCAAAGGATAAGGTCTTTATAAGGGACTTTGTCTCAATCACCATTTTGAGGAATCCTTTGATTTATACATGACATTATTTTATACGGCATATAAAACACCTTTGACATTTTATTTCATTCAAATTGAATCATTTCTTTATGATGAATTTTACTAAATGACCAAAGGAATGTTTTTTCCTTACATATGCGGCGACAACTTCTCCGCCACCGTGACCATTATTTGAGTTTCAACTTCATCTGAAAGCCATAACTTTTTTTAAATGAAAAATAAATACCATGTTTTAGTTTTCAATTTCTTAGGTGTTGAAAATGGTTTTGATAATTTTTTGATTATATAAATGTGTTGTATTGATATCTTGTGAATGAATTGTGGAAATGTTATGTTTCCATTATGCATGTTTTAAGTGATAAAATTATGTTATGGTTCTTGGGAATTGTTTATGAAGTAGGGTGGTTATGTGATAAACTAAGTGTGGGTGAGCGCGATATTTCTATCCAATGCATTAGGTAACGCGAAGGAGTTAAACTCTAAGGTTTCTCCAAAGAGATTTAGGGAATATACTATGATGGGTATTCCAAACGTAACCACGAGGGATACTCCCTACGTAAGAATGTTAAGAATACCCCATGTTACCTTTATGTATTAGGATTTCTATGAGTTATTCTCAAGTCATATGATTTCATTGGGGTATGTTAATGTTCTTATGCCTTATGAGTAATGTATGATTTCATTGATTCTAATGTATAAATGGGATAATGTTTTCATTCCATATTTTTATATCCCTTACTGAGCTTTTTATGCTCATCCCAAGTTTTAAAATATTTTTCAGAGGATATAAATTGGAATAGGATCAAGTATGGGATCAAGGAAATGTCATGATGTATAAAACATGGAACAATACATGACACTTTTGTTCAAGAGTTTTTATTTTGTGAAAAAAAATGGAAACTGGGTAGATGTGTCTACTTTGTACTCATTAAGATGAAATAGTTATGTCCTAATCCTCTAGAACTCTGAACCTGAAATGATCCTCAATGTGAATTATTAATTTAATTCAAGACTATTTAATGTTTTATGACTGGGACCTTATATCCAATGTAAATAAGAAGAAATTACCTATTTATTCACTTATTTATAAAATTAATTTTTGAAAGATAATATATATTTATAGAAATTAGGAACATGTATAAAATAAATAGTGGGATTGTAAATGAATTCGATAGTCAAGAAACTGAAGATATGTAATTGGAATAAATTAAACATGTCCAAGTGGGATAAATTAATTAAGAGATAGATGTACTACATAAGAAAACATGACAGGTTATAGAACTAAGGAATACTACTTATTTATTCACTGATCAAGGTGATACATTATTAATTTATGATAATGAACCTCTCATCTATAAGGATGAACAACATATTTTTTTGTATTCATGTACAATTCTATAAATACTAAAATGGATTCCTTATGAAAAAACCATTTTTTCATTTTGGTACGCCCTGATTTTTTTTAAATCATAGAGTGTACGAATGGGTATTATAATGGTAAAGTCTATAGGATCGGATTACTCTATATATATGGATTGATAAATTAGTGGGAACAAGTTTTTATAATTTCTTATTGATATAATCAAACTATGACACACTTTATAATTCAATTCACCTGTGTAATGAATATAAAACTCACTCGTGTGTGTAAAAAATAAATAAAAAATGTACAGAAAGATATTTATAGGGTTTGAACACTTCGTTGGTAGAATAGTACATATCTGGTTTTTTTATTCTCACAACAAAAAATTAATCACTATAAGAACAAATGATAAACATGTTATGGTGATATAACAATGTCTTACAAGGTATTTCTAGATTCAAAATAGATATATCAATTGTAGTGGCCATTTTTTTTCATTATAATACATTAGAATAATATATGGAATATTTTCAGAGTAAGGAACTGAGACATAGTGTGACTATAAGGCTCAATGATCCCGTTATTGATATTATAAAAATATAAAATATAATAATATCAGACACATTTTGTTTCCAATATAAAGTAATATAACTCATTAATGGATCCTGATTTAATAAATATAAGAAAACAGTTTAATCTAGAATGTTGGTTTCACCATATGTGCAATATATGGAAGGTCGGTGTCAGAAACCAGATTGATGCAACTATTGGAAGTGCATTTAATTAAAATAAAAAATAAAAAATATTTATTTATTTTTAAATACCATGAGTTAAATTACTGTATTTATAACACATAATAAAGAATATCCAAATGTCATCTATATAACCCTTGGATAATCTGATTGGAGGACATCAACTCTCTTCATCGGATGATCAAATCAGATGATTATGGGTGATTGGATTGAGGTGGATTGAGAGCCAGCAAATGCAATGGGAATTTTCCATCAATGAAGTATACATTTTATAAAAAACTATTGATCTAAATTATGATTTAATTTTTAAATTGAGGTTTTCTAGTTATTTACTATGTTAATAATGCATGTATTACTTCTTTATTTTAATATGGGATTATTTGATCATTCTCTTGAGTCTAGTATATGAATAATTTTTTTAATTAAATTTATTCATTACTTGCCATGATATGCCCATATATATCCCTGATAAATAATTAATGGCCCAAAATTATTCACCAATGATAGTTTCATCTTTTTTATTTTAATTTTCTTCCACTACATATTGGTTTTGTTCATCATGTGACATGGGGTCAGGATTCGACATAACTAGGGAGGGATTGTTCATGATTAAACCATCGAGTTCATGTTAATTTTGGGAATGAATAATGAATTGTGTTTTTAAAACTATATGATGAAATATCATGGGTTTTCAGATATGATTAAGTTATTTATGAACTAGAATGATTTTAGGATCATAATGCATGTTGTAGGTGGTGCAACTGCTAGCTTTACGAGACTGTGGTTGTTTCCAGGTTCTATTTTTCAACCACTGAAAGCTGAGAAATTATTACCAGAAGTGATTTCCTTTAGTTTATTGTAGTAAAATGGTGAAATTAAATGAAATTGTATTGATATGGGGATAAATATGGAATATAGGTATTCTTCAAAAACATATGACTACATGCCATATATTTCGTAAAAATTCTTGGTTTTTTCTTCGCTTTCTTAATGGATAAGTTTTTTCAGATGAGTTAAAGAATAATTGTTGTGTGCCCAGACCCACATATCAAGTGGACCAATTATTCTCTACACCTCACACTCACACCACTATCCCCATTAACCCCCCCCCCCCCCACACCCCACTCCCCTTCTCTCACAACACTCCTCCTTTTCTTTATATCATGAACTCCCTCTCTCCACTCATTCCCCTTTCCACCATTATTTCTTTGTTTTTTTTATTCCCTCTCTCCAATCACCCACTATTTATTTTACCAATCAACCACTTCCTCTCTCCACTTACATCCCCACTTTTATTTCTTTCTCATGCATCACCCCTATTTCATCATTTATTTCTCCTCTATTTAATTCATCTATCCACTCACCTCTCTACAATCACCCCCTCCTTTCTTTAACCACCACGCACCACCCTTATCCCCATAATTAAATTATTTTTTTATATCCCACTCTCCACTCGCCCCATTTTAATCACTTTTTACCCCGTCACGCATACCCACTCACACAATTATTTTTATTCTTTTTTTATCTCCCACGCACCGCCAAACTCTTCCATTGCACCCTCTCTCCCCGATTTTCCCTCACACAACCCTCTTCCACTTACACTCTCAATAAAGACTCCACTAATCTTGCACTTCTTCCAGCGGCTGATCCTCCCTCCAGTGGTTCTATATGGTAAGTTCTCTTCCAATATTATCCACCCTCACTTAATTTCTTGGGTTTCCATGTGGGGGTTCTTGTTTGTGGAATCCAAAATGTTGGGTTTAATGTGTATCTTGGGTTTCCATTAGATTTAGGGTGTGTGTTTTGTCCATGGGGAACCGTTCTTACTCCCATTGAAGTTTCATTCCAATTGGATGAGGTTTCAGTAGGTGTTTCTGGAACTCCCTTTGGGCCATATCGTAGATCGGCTCAGGTGACCATATCTGGGTTGACCTGGGTTGGTTCATGACAAAATGGTATTAAAGGGAAAGTTCTATTATTCGGGGTGTTTGGTAGATGGATATTAGGACTGTCAGGACATAAGAGGTCGATGTTAGAAGGGCATCATGAACCCTTGCTCGTTGCGAAACATGGGTTGCACCTGTAGTCCAAGAATTTGGTAAGATTGAAATAATGATGTAGATGCTCAATATACAATAGGGGGTTCATTTTACACTTTAAAAAATTTCCTTAAACAAGGAATGTTCTATGTTTAAAAAAGTTAAAATATGTAGATTCACAACACCTATAACACCAATTAAAGGATTGGGACAAAGTATGAAGTTACAAACTTCATGTTCTATACACTTGCTTAAATCTGGAATGTGATTTTGAAAAACTAGTTCCAGAAATATGGATTAGGAAAATGAAACTTAACCAAAGTATACAATATGAGATTATAACTTAAATTGAACATAATCTAACAAAGTCAGAGTACAAGTGTAAGGAAATATAAGAAGATTATACATTCCATAAAATACACAATGCAGCAAAAAAACTTGTAACAAAAACAAGTAACAAGATATAAATCTTTTAACCTAAAGAGAAGGGTATCCAACAACCTTGGATAAAGGTACCTTGATTTATACTTAAAAGAAATTTTGTCTTACCCACACCCGGGTAAACCCTCGATATGAAGATCAGAGTCTCTATCTTTCTATCCCTACAATCTCTCAAATTCAAGGTAGTTGGAACCTCTGTCTTCCTCAGCAAGGAAACCCTCAAACTTCAAAGTAGTCGACACCTTTGTCTTCCTATCCTCGGAAGCCCTCAGATTTAATCACCAACAATCAGAGTTGCACGAAGCAATATGAACGGGCAGTTTAGTATGCACAAGGCATGAAAATCTTCTCTCTATAGAAATCACCTTAACAGCGTGTGGTCTCTAGATTGATCAACTTGTTCAATCGTTGTTGAGCTCTTTTAAATGAGCTCCTATTTATACGCTCGGTTGGAATGGTCGGCTCCATCCTCCAACTGTCATATTTTCCTTAAATTTAGGAGGGAACTTCACACGTGTCACTCAACCAAAGGTTAGTTAGAAACAGAATGGACGAAATTGTTTTATAACAAAACATGTGTAACTGAAGGCACAACATCATTTTATAATAAAACGAGTGTAAGCATAAGAAAAACAGAAATTTACAATGTAAGCAAATAAATGTTCAGAGTCTAAAAAAATGGAATTCAGAGTCTATAATAAAAATTTATTCAGAATCTGTTTTTTAGGAATTCGGAACCTGAATTCTATAGAAATCTGGAGTCTGGTTTCATTCAAAATTTGGAGTCAGAACATACAATGTTCGGAGTCAGAGTTCATTGGAATTCAGAGTCAGAACTCATAAGAGTTTGGCGTCTCAATTCAGAGAACATGGAGTTAGAACTTAGATAAGTTCGTAATCAGAATTCGGAGTCGAACTACATGAGAGTTTGTATCCATAATTAAGAATATAACCTCATGAGAGTTTGTATCCAGTATTCGGAGTGGAACTTCATTATAGTTCTTATCCAGAATTCGGAGTGGAACGTCATTAAATTTCATATCCAGAATTCGAATCCTAAAACAGAATTATTCATATCTAAGTATTATATGATTTTGAGGTTTTTTATATGAATCTGATTTTTATACTTAAGGAAAATATTGATATGAATATTGAAAATATGGTAGGGGTATATTCCATTGAGAAGGAAATTTTCCTTATATAAATAAAATGTGGATTTGCTTAAGTATAGGGTGTTTGTGATTTTCAAAACAAGAAGGAATGGAAAAAAATATAAGGAAAACCTTATTGACTTAACAATCTCCCCCCTTTTGGAAAGCACAAACAACATTACAAAACAGAATATAAAAGAATTTGGAAAAAATTATTTACACTTTGAAATTAAAACATATCTCTCTTTGTTCATAGATGATAGTGATTACAACTTACTCCCTCTAAGGCTTTGGAACTCAAAGGATTGTATTCTAAATTTACAGAATGAAATTTTCATTAGAAAGAAGGAATCATAATGAAAACTCCCCCTTACCTAAGGATTGTTCTTATTAGTTTATAAATTTTCCTTCTCCCCCTTAGGAGTATTTCTTTTTCTATATCCCCCTTCGTGATTTTCAAAAAGAATTGTGGGAACTGAAAAAAATAATGTACCTAAAACATTTGTAAAAAATAATACCAGATACAAACAACTAGATATTTCTATAGAGTTGAAATAATTTTTTAAAAGGAAAATCAAATGCAAAAAAAGATCGGATTGAGTTCATTTGTCTTCCTTCTCCTTTGGAATTAACTTTTTTCAAGAGAGTTTTCAGCTTCTTCAAATCTTTCTAATCCTCCTCACCTTGCTTCTCCAAAGCTGTGATCCTTTCTTGCTGTTCTTTCATCACCTCTGCCTGAGCCTTCATGGCCTCTTCCTACATCTTCACTAACTCATCTTTCTTTCCAAGTTTTTCTTCAAGCTCAATCCGGAGATCTCTATCCCTTTTAAAATTTTGAGGAAGAGATTTAACCTTATCATTCAAGTCCTTCACTTGTTGATTCTGAGAATTTTTCTAAAGGATTAGCTTCTCCTAAAGTTTCTTTAACATTGAATCCTCGATATCAAAAGAATATTTTACCTCATTTTTAAAATTATCAAACTCAACCAAGTCATCATCAACCTTCTTTGACCACAGATTGACTCTACAACAAGATTTTCTATGAACATCATAATTGATGAAAACATTTCTATGGTCAGCTTCAATTTTCACACACTTATCCATCACCATGGATAAGGATTCCGATTTCTGATTTAGACTATGTTGAAGACTTTGGAACCTTGAGTATATGGTGGGAAAAATCGGAATGGTGTCCACTAATTTATTCAAAGACTCAACAACAAAGTCATGACCCAAAGCTGATGACTCCAAACCCGATACCTTACTAGGTGAATTCTCTTCTTCAACCACCACTAGACTTCTTCTAGAAGAGCAACCTACTTCTTTCTTCCTGATGATATCATTTTTTGGTGTATCCATGAGAAATTTATTACCTTTATCAGTTTTCAGAATGGGTTAATCATCTGGAGATTCTTCCTCACTCTCTGATAGTTGAACAATCTTGTCTTCATCTATTTTCTCCTTTTCTGCTCCTTCCTCAAAAAAATTATTCTCATAGGTATCTTTCGTAGACAATTCATACTATTTCTCTTCCTCTTCCTTGTCATCATCTTTGTTACCTTCTTTCTCAACTCCCTTTCCTGGAGTGACAATTTTTTCAGATTTAGCATTTTTTTGATAATCCTCAACTTGATTAATCAGGTCATCTAGATCAGCACTTCCTTCTTCTTCTTCTTCTTCCTCTACTACTTATTCTTCTCTTATTTCAACAAATTCTTTTTCTTTAATCTTTTCTTGAGTGAAGTAGTTCATCCCAGGGGTTTCTGGTAATGTTTCAGTAAGGAATGTTTTCGGAACCAGAATCTGCTCAGAATCCATCTCTGTTGCTTTCAAAAGAGATTGAATAATCTCTTCTTCTGACATCTTCATCTTCAATTTATTTTTTTTGCTTTCTTTTCTAACTCATCAGCAGCTCTCTCTTTTAAGGCCTTAGCCTCAGTAGGGTCTAGTCTGAATTGAGGGTCCCCTTCTTTTCTCTTCTCCTTGTCTTCCCTCCACTTAGCAGCCACTTCATATGGGTAGTATTTTTGTTTCTTTGGCTTGGGTGGTGTAGATTGAGTTTCCTTAGCTTTCTGAGTCTTGTCTTCACCCACCACTTCATTCAAATTTCTCTGCTTCCCTATATTTTTAGATGGTTCTAGATTTTTTTGATCTTTCTGAGCTGCCTCAGCCTCTTCCTTTGGTAAAGGTTAGAATTCTCCAGATTCAATAGAAAAACTCATCTTCATACTCTTTAATGTATCATCACTAACCAAAATTACCTTTCAATATCATTGCTTGAAAGTGAAAGAAACTTTAAATGAATCAATAAATATGATAATAATCTTAGAAAGCAAGGCCAGATACATTATGATCTGAGATTTCATATTCCCTTCTTTAATATTCTTAACTGTAATCAAAACATGCCTCATCAAATTCAAATTCCTTAGATTTACCAAAAAATCTAAGATGTATATATCACTATGCTTGAGATTATCCTTATCACCCCCTCTTGGTATGAGAAAACCTTGTAACCACAGCAATAGAATCTGATTATTTGAAAATAGATGAGAAATATTAGCAGTCTTGGCATCTTTAAGTCTAAGGAATTTCAATGCCTTCACTTTTTTGAAACTTCTTTTCTCATCCGAAAGCTTATGTGAACAAAACTCACCTCCACCTCCATAAGATAGACCCACATAGCTTACAACGTTGGTGTAAGAAATAATATAAGTCTTCCCATAAGACTTGAATGAAAACTTCTCTCTACCATCTTTCTTAAGGAAGGAAACAGACTCGTAATACTCAACAAGCAAATATGTATAAACCGGATCCTGATTCACTAGATTTGATAAGCAAACATCCTCCCAACCATTCAATCTAATATTCTTAGATATAAGAAAATCATACTTGTAGAAACATGGCTGCACTAACCTCTCCCTGTGAACTAACCATTTTGAGATTGTCTTCATAGTTGACATATCCTGAGATGTAACTTCAAGAGAAATTTGGAATGAAGAGCTCTAGAAGATTCAGAATGGGCTTTAAGAAGGTAGACAGAACTACAACACACAAGAGCTTGAAGATCGATGTGAGACAACCATCGTGTTTCCCCTTTATATAGGCAATAGATGTGACATTTGATCTTCGAAAAACTATCTAACTGTTGAAAAACTCTCTGATTTGATCTGACTGTTGAAAACATACCCGCAAGGAAATCTTGAATCTGATCTTTTGAGGTTTTAAGAAAAACAATTGGATTTAAGAAAACTAGAATCCGAGAAATTTTAAAACTCATAGGAAAATAACAGAAAGAAAAATATGACTACAAAAACTTATGTAAGTAAATCATACCTTTCGGAGTATCTGTCTTTCTATCCCTACAAGCCCTCAACATCAAGGTAGTTGGAACCTCTGTCTTCCTCAGTAAGGAAGACCTTGAACTTCAAGGTAGTCAACACCTTTATCTACCTATCCCTGGAAACCCTCAAATGTAATCAACAACATTCGGAGTTGTACGAAGAAATCTGAATGAGCAGTCCAGTACGCACAATGAATGAAAATATTGTCTCTCTAGAAATCACCTTAACAATGTGTGGTATTTAGATTGATCAACTTGTTCAAATTTTTTTGATCTCTTTCAAATGATCTCTTATTTATAGGCTCGGTTGGAACGTTCGGCTGCCTCCTCCAATGGTCATATTTTCCTTAAATTTCGGAGGGACCTTCACACATGTCACTCAACCAACGGTTAGTTAGAAACAGAATGGATGACATCATTTTATAACAAAACATGTCTAACAGAAGGCACAACATTGTTTTATAATAAAACGAGTGTAAGAATAAGAAAAACTAAAATTCGGAATGTAAGAAAATAATAGTTCAGAGTCAAACCAAAATGGAATTAGGAGTCTATAATAAAAAGATATTAGGATTCTGTTTTGTAGGAATTTGGAACATGAATTCAGTAGAAATATGGAGTCTGGTTTCATTCAGAATTCGGAGTTAGAACATACAAAGTTAGGAGTCAGAGTTCATGGGAATTCGGATTCAGAACTAAAATAAAAGTTCTGAGTCTGAATTCAGAGGACTTGGAGTCAGAACTTAGAAAATTCTGTAATCAGAATTCGGAGTCGAACTATAAGAGAGTACATATCCATAATTCAGAATGGAACTTCATGAGAGTTCGTATCCAGAATTTGGAGTGGAACTTCATTAAAGTTCATATCCATAATTAGGAGTTGAACTTCATTACAGTTCATATCCAGAATTTGGAGTGGAACTTCATTACAGTTCATATCCAGAATTCGGAGTGGAACATCATTACAGTTCATATCCAGTATTTGTATCCTAAAACGGAATGCTTCATATCTAAGTATTATATGATTCCGAGGTTTTTTAATATGAATCAGATTTTTATATATAAGAAAAATATTGATATGAATAATTAAAAAATGGTAGGGGTGAATTCCTTTGAGAAGGAAATTTTCTTTATATCAGTAAAATGTGGATATTCTTAAGTATAGGGTGTTTGTGATTTTCAAAACAAGAAGGAATGGAAAAATTCATAAGGAAAACCATATTGACTTAACAGATTTGAGTCTTATGTCTTTTTTAGAATTGTGGGATGACAATAGAGGAAATCCAGTGTCACATCATGTCCTCAGATGTAGTAGTGACCCATGTGGTGTTCGAGTTAATGGTCTATGTTCTTCATAGTTGTTGACGCTTACTTGGGGCATGGCTCACTACCATATTGTCGGGTTAAGTGTAAATACTAGTTCCTCATTCCGGTTGTTCTTTGTATGTAGTACTCTGTTTGGTTCCAGTTGGTTAAAGCAAGCATTTGGAATGGAAGTGGGTATTTTTAAATGAATATGTTTTCCTTAAAATGTTTTTAAATTGGTAATGGGTGTTGTAAAATTGGAAGAATTTTAGTAAATCCTTGGGTTTCAATGAAGAATGGATATAGACCTTGGTACTCTTTATGGAAGATCACATGTGTGTGGGTGTGTACGATATGTTTGTGGGTGGACTTATTTATGGATGATGTTAATGGAAATGGATGGCCACACATGTGACGGTCTATAGGATACCTTGGGTGAGTTTTAATATATATATATAAAGGTTTTGTAAATTTGTTTTTCCTTAAGGGGTTGATTTTTGTCTTGTGAACAGTTTTTTTGGCATTTGACAAAATAACCATGGGATAAGACAGTTCTGAAATTTAAATGAAAATTGCGATTTTGGAAAATAGGGTTTTGGTTGTGTTTATATTTGATTGGATTCAGGACTAGTTGTCTTGGATTGATGTGTTCATTTAGACTATGTTTTGGCATGAGTCTATTTTTGGTTTTGTGGTTCTTATGTTGTTCAAAGAATGCCACCTAGAAAGGTCCCCAGTGTTGTTGACGATTCATTCCCAGGATTTGGTTATTTTAAGATTCAACTCCCTTTTAGGTGTTGGAGGTCTATTAGAGGTGCTATAATGACTTGAGGGAAGTGGAGTGTGTCATTGGGTTGTTAGGAACTCAATAGGTTTTAAGGTTCGTGTTGTTTACGGTTTTTTTGAGGATTCAGTTTAGGACTAGTGGAGGTGGGTTATCTTTTCATCGTTGGTGTTTGGGGAGTATTTTTTGATATTTGGTTTTTGTTATGGTTCCTTATCTGGTGCGGTGTGCATGTAGTAGTAACCTTCCCCAAGAGGTTATCTTTGTTGATCCTGGAACCAAGTTCGTCAGGATGCCTTCGGGGATGCCATCGATATCGCTGTTTTAGGCATTCCATGTCATCGAGCTGCATCCCTCCAATGTCCTATAATGGTTGTGGCCATTTAGGTCACTAGGGGATGTTCTGTGGGAAGCATCATTTGAGGAAGGAGTTTTTGATCGGGGGATTCTAGTTTCCGACTATGAGACATAAGATGCTTCATCCATCATAGCCCCATCTTCAGGTCTCGGGGTGAAGCTCACACATAGTTCGTAAGTCAGATGCTTGTGACACCTTTACAAGGTTTTTTTATCTTTCATCTTTGAATATATATATTTAGGGTTCCCCTATTCTTGTTTTCCTACTATTTTAGGTTCATATTTTATAGTGATTGTGCGATGAACATATCCTTTCATGATCGTAGTAGTTTCATTTTTTGGAATGTGACCTCTAAAATGGTTAGTTTTTCTTAAATGTGTTTTTGGAACTTGTGTGGGTTGGTCTTCATTTTTTTAGTGATAATTTGGAGATGTGAGGTGTTGGAGAGTTTTATATCGGTGTGGTGAATTATTAGTTCTAGTGGTTTTGTTATAGAGAATTCCTTATTTAGGTTCCTCGGTATGTCAAGTGGCCTTGTAGTGGTTTTCCGTTTAACTCTCTGCAGTCCTGTTTAACTCATGTGGACAAATCGGTAGGTTTGGTTGGGAGTTTCCATGTTTCCCCACATGGGTGGTGTGTTTACGTTTAAATTCATATGTTAGGGGAATTGTTGTGGGGAGAACCCTCTCGTGTTCTCCGTTTGTTTTGTGCTATGATTTCTCATTAAATCGGTCGAGTGTAACTTTTAGAGTAAATAGTCTGGTTATGACTTTTTTTATCCTCCAATATTTTTGGATGGGCAGTGACATGAGTTTTGGTTGAATTTAAGATTTGTGACGTTATAGGGGCAGAACATTTTTTGGTGGGGAGAATTGTCACACCACAACCTTTTAATGTATTTTATCTTACTTTTTCTTGATTCCAGTTAGAATTTTCAAGGTTCAGGTTGGGTGCATGGTTAGTTTTTTTTGAAATTCGATGTTTTTAGTGAGTTTTGGATTGGTGCACGGGCACCACACGTTTGGTAGTAACAGTGCAGTCGGCCCCGATGCCACTACGGTTAACAATTAAATAAAATAATAAAACATTATCCAAATTAAATAAATTAAATGTTTAGGATATAATAATAATAACAATTTTGTGAGGATAAAAATGTTTTTTAATTAAAATTTATATTGATATTATTATCATTAAAATGGTTATAAATATAGTTATTATTTGGTTGATAATAATTTTGATATTATTTAAAATAAAATAAATAGAATTATGATTATTTTTATTGTTATTATTATCATCATTATGAAAATTAATGGCATTGTTTTGATTATATATATATTTTAAAAATATTACAAATACTGTCATTAATTTTTTTTGTTATTATTATTATTTTAATTTTATTTATTCTTATTTTTTTTATTATTATTATCATTTTTGTTATTATGTGTTACTGTTAATTTAATTATCATTTTTAACGGGGTTTAATCCCTCTTTTTTTATTCTACATGCCTCACACTCACACCACTCTCCCCAATAACCCCCCACCCACAACCCACTCCACTTCTCTCATGCATCTTCTCCTTTTCATTATCTCATGAACTCCCTCTCTACCCTCATTGGTCTTTCCACCATTAATTCTTTTTTTATTCACTCCCTCCAATCACTCCCCCCTCTTTATTTTACCAATCACCAACTACCACTCTCTACTCACCTCCCCACTTTTAGTTATTCCTCATGCATCACCACTCTTTTCTCATTAATTTCTCTTCTTATTTATTCCTCTATAAACTCACCTCTCTCCAATCACACCCCCTACTTTCTTTACCCATCACGAACCACCCTTATCCCTATAATTCCATTATTTTTTTTATCACCCACTCTCTACTCACCCCATTTTAATCGCTTTTTTATCCCCTCACCTATACCCGATCACCCCATTATTTCTATTCATTCTTTATCTCCCACACACCACCACATTCTTCCCTTACACCCTCTCTCCCCTATTTTATCTCACGCAACCTCTTACCCTAACACTCTCAATAACTCCACCTCACATCTTGTGATTCTTCTAGTGGATGCTCCTCCCTCCGGCAGTTCCATCTAGTAAGTTCTCTTCACATATTCTCTTCTCCTCACATAATTTATATGTTATACATGTGGGGTTTCTTGATGACAGGATCCAAAATGTTAGTTTTAATGTGTATCTCGGGTTTCCATTGGATTTAGGGTGCATGTTTTGTCCGTGAGGCGTCTTTCTAACACCTGGTGATGTTTCTTTCCAATCATACAACGTACCAGTAGGTCATTCCATGTTTTTCTTTCTTAAATCCTTTATTTTGATGCTTTACATTTTATATAAATTTATAAACTAGTTTCACAACTCTATGGATCCCTTTTTTAAATTATTATTTCATTTTCGAATTTATTTGATTTGTTAAAAGTATGTTTTAATTCAGTTTTTGTGTAAATTGCTTAGTTTTATGATACCTAGAATGCTTGTTTAAACTGATTATGTTTACTTAAGAATGAATTTTCCCTTAGGAAAATTATCACTATTATTATTTTGCAAAGCCATTTTTTATTAATGAACTTGGCATGGTTGTGTTATGACAAAGTTACTGTGTTAAAACACTTTTCTAGGTGTGAATTTGAATTCAAAATAGGATTTCAGGTGTGTATGGTTTCATGTTGGTATATAATACTAAACGTGTTAAAACATGTTGGAAAGGGTTTAATTTTATTTATGGATTCTTTATTGTTCTACAAATAATATAGGTGGTCAGTTATGGTCTTAAGGAAATTGGATTTTTCTTGGATGTTTAGTTTTATAAATTGATTTTTTATTTAAAATATTTTGGGTCCCCTTGAGTGTTTTTAAAGGATATTTTAAATGTGGTTTTGTAAATAATTGATTTAAGTGTTTTGGAAATCATGGTTTATAATGTGTTCATCAAGGTTTGGCCATTCGGTTAGAAACCAGTTTTTGGTGTGGGTTGGAAAAGGGTAAAATCATGTTTGATAATTATGATGTGTTTGAATGTCTGTTTAGATCTTAAGAGCCTATTTAGCTTTGTAAATGTAACAACTTTTCTTTCAAGATATTTTGAATAAATGTGTGTTCCCGGTTAGAAAACTTAAATGGTCTTTTATGAAAATTATTTCGATATGAACATGATGTGATGACCCAATTGGTAATATGGTTAATTTTAATTATTGAACCCATGTATGAGGCGCTTCTGTCTAGTGTAACCCTTTATGGGTGAATGTATAGGAAGTGTTCTTGTTTGAGGAAGACAAGTACGAAGAGATAAGTCACGCGTGCGAGGGCCTTCTTACCTACACAATATTATTATAACCACCATGTGTTCTTGAACGTCTTATAGATTATTGAGTGATAGTTTCTCATCAGCAACAATTATACAGGTTGGTGCCCCTGGTAGATAGAAAATAAAATATGTTGTTTTCCACTAATTTTGTCATGATGGAGATCAGTGGGTTATAGACTAATGGGATTCACCATACGCAAACAGGTGGTTCTGAACCGAGTGTGTCCAAGGGTTGTCTATGGATGTTCAGGACTGCCCATGGTTACAACATGTTTTGTTGGATTATTTTTCTATTACACTGGTTTATTTTCATCTTGTATTTCTTTTTATTTTATGCTACATTAGTTTATTTTCAACTCGTATTTTCTACCTGTCTCCCTTTTTTACATCCCTGATATCACTTGTTTGGTTTTATTTATAAAGTGGTAAAATTTTATTGAAATAATATATGGTGTGAGTTGCTTCACAGAGTGTGAATGAAGTGTTATTTTGTTTAAATGGGAAAACATTATTTTTATAATTGTATTTCCAAACATGTTTCATTTGAAAACATTTGGTAAGAAAACAAATGGAATCAGTGGTTTACTATTGGAATTCATACTGAGCATTTTTGTTCTTATTCCAATCCTTTACCATTTCAATTGCTGGTTCAGCTATTTTTTAGGCTTTTTCATAGTGGATACTCATGTGGTGTAGTTTTGGGCTTGTGGTTGCAGGTGACCAATTGGTCAGACGGAGATCATTGTAGCGGGGTATGGTTTCCATTTTTTTTCTTTTTAGTGGTACTTTGTATCTAGATCAGTTCTTTGTTTATTTATGATTAAGTTGTCATTTTTCTGCGTGATCTGTATGTTCTATTTATTTACCTAGTCTTTCTTTTATCTATTTTCCTTAAATCATTAACTCATGTATACTTTCATTCCTGACACTTGTTTCCAGCCCTAGGGGATCGAGAATGCCCTTCAGGCCATGTCACAGACCGGCTTGGGTGACTGGTTCAGGGTCGACCCAGGTTGGTTCATGACACAACCCCTCTATAAGTATTCTATTAACGATGCATATGATGTTGGGTATTAATGATGATATTCTTGAGATACAATAAACTCGTTATCATTGGATTGACTATGATGTGATTATCCCATTTCTCCCTTTTCTATGATTATTTATGAATATATATATATATATATATATATATATTCTATTCTCATTTTCCACTTTTTATTGGTTAATCTATCATTCAATTGTTTCATATGGTTTCTATGACATCATTTCTCATTGTTTTCTTCTGAGTAGTCATAATATCACCAATATATGGGAATTTCATGTATATGTCATTTCTAATATAGAACAAATCTAGATCAGTGATTAATTTAGAAGAGCGTAGCTATACATGGTTCAGTTAAACATGCTTGGTGGTGTGGAAAAGGATATCCGGAGTTGTTCTCTCTCTATTTTAATATATAATAATTTTTAATAGGTTGGGAAATAATTTATAGAGTATTCTATATATTGAATTTTTTATATTGGGTTAATATTATAGATCTCAATTGTTTTTCCAAGATTTTACTACATTCATGTATTTCTCTAGATGTTTTATTCTTTATTATAATAAACCACAATGTATCATGGATATGTTATGGTATGTGTATAAATGAAAATTAAGAAAATGTCTCCCGTTTTATATTATTCAATACTATAAATTTTTTTAATCCCCTACTTATTAGTGGTTGTCTTGGGGTTTTTCCATCCTGACATCCATCCTTCATGTGTGCCCAGTGTTTTTTGCTGGAACATAGTGGTATGAGTGCACATCATTACATGGGGTGGTGTTTGGAGTTCTCCCATTATTAAGAGTTTGTTGGGTCATAGGTAATCATTTTCAGACTGTATCATGTCTAGATTTTATAAAAGGCAACCTATTTTTGTTATGGCTACCAATCCATCAATTCAACATGAATCTAACTACCGAATTTTCAAATGGGAATAATTAAAATTTGGTTATAGGTATCCCTGATACTTTGATAATATAAGAATTAGTATATTGAATTATCTTCTTAAATAATAATTTTATTTATATATATATGTATATATTATTTTTTTGACTATTGTATATCCTGGTTAATGTACAGATTAATACTCAAAGGCAACCATCCTGTGCATGGATTCATGATCACGACGATGGTCTGATTATTGATAAGGCCTCATTACATGGTCTATCCAAAAAGGTTTTTCCACCAGACTGGAAGGGATTATCACCGACACCTTCTGAGAAGAATATATTACCAATAGTCCCAAAAGGTGATGCACACATTATTTTCACACTCTTTTAGATCTAACATCAATGACGTAATCACCCAAACTATTATAAATAAAAATTTCCAATTTTTATTTAATTAATTGTATTATTATATAATATTGTAATAGAACACACATGCACTTATTTTGTTATATTGTAATATATCATATTTAAAAAACTATTAATAATAATTATCATTTATAATATAGTCTTTGAATAGTGATCACATGATTATTACAAATATAATATCTTAACAAATCTAATTGACACAGACAGAGGAAGTGATGACCACAACCTGTAGGCTTTTACAATATGATGAAAATTTATCAGATCTCATAAGGGATGTATCATCATTTTTCATTGAAAATTACCATTCCCATGATTAGATTAAACATAATAAGAATGAGTGATTCTTTTAATGGGAGAATTTCAAGTACATGAGACTACAACCCAAATCGTGTTCCCCAAACCACCCCATGAAATTATCATCATTGAATACCTTAAACTAAGAGATTCTTATATTGAATTAAATTTATATGTATTAGGGACTTAATAATATGAGTGTTAGGATTATTATTTTTATAATGAAAAATATATTTCTGTCCTATTTTTTTACTTTATAAATTAACATACTTTGTATATAACAGAAGATTAACATTATTATCATGTAATCTTCAAATTCAATAGACGATTTTATTTTCATAATTTAATGGATATTTTGAGATAAATAATATTTTAATAAAATATTATTATTATATATTTATTATTAAATATAAACCATCATAAATTGTTTTATAAATTTAAATGGAAATTTAGTAATTATTGAAAAATGTTATTCTCCAAAAAATAAAACATTTCTCAAAAATGGTGATTGTTATTTTTAAAAGTTAAAAAATAAATATTGATATAAATATTTATAATTTTATTTATTATTTTGTAAATTATAGCATTGATATTATCATACAACCATTTTTATCATAATTTTCAATGAAAATCAATTTTTTTGGTAAAAATTAAATATCGTAGAAATATACATTGTGTATTATGACATAATAATGAAAGAAAAGTTGTGTAATAAATACTATAAAATTGTATACATGAACATATATATTTTTTCCATTTAAAATTATGTGAATTTATATTTATTTTAATAATTTTATATATCCATTATGAATTATCCAAAACAATTATCATATTTTAATATTTTAAAATAATTTATATAATTAAATGACACACCACCACATAACCTAGGAAATTATTTTACTATTCTAGGCCCTTGTAATTTTCAAATAATGATAAATAGTCCCAATTGGTAGTAACCAAGGGAAAATTACATTAGTTTGTTTTTTGTTTTAGTCATTAAATTATATAGAATCCAAAACCTATATTTGATAAATATTAATGAAATCCCCACTCATTTACTAACAAAACTATCCCATGATACCATTTATATTAAAAAAAAATAGGAGAACATACTTACATATCCATCTGCTCTCATGTGCCCTCCCAAGGTGCCCCCTATATATCAAAAAACTCCTTCCAATCATTTTGAATCTGTCACGTAAGTAAGGGATCCTCATATTGTCTTCTTTATTCATGTTTCTTTATTATCGTATCACTTCTCCCATCTCCTAATATTATTATATAACATTAAATGTCTCTATTACAACACATTATATGTCCAAATGATGATATAAACCTTTATCTCTCGACAAACCATTTTATAAATGTTTATGTGATTCTGTTTTGCTACTAAAATTTCCCTACTATTTTGCTTTAAAAAAATCATCGTGTATTGGACACCATATCCATTTACTGTGAATGGTATTGACCTTTATAAACTAATACATCATTGACATGGGAAATAAATGTATTTATTAAAAATTTCATTACTATGGAATGAATTAGCATTATTAATGAATCCATGTTGTCTAATCTATGTGGCACACATAAGGATGAGAATCAAATTAAAGTGATAGGTGCTCACAGAATTAATTACGGCTCCAATTCATTGTGTAATGTTTAGTATTATGATAAATCATGTTTCGATGTGGAATAAACTCGATTACATAATGGGACCTTTCCCATGATGATTTCATGGATGTTATCCTTCACCTATATTTATGATGCATTATTTGAGTTTTTGACACATTTCCCATGTTAAGTTTACGATTATCATGTTATAACATGTTTCACTATTCATGTATACTATTATCACTCCTTTATTCCTATTTTATAACATGTCTCAATTTCAGAATGTTATTAATTATTTATTACCTTTCTTTTATTTATTACTCACCCCTTACTTATTTATGTTTCTAGGTTATCACATATTGTTTTATATATGATAATTTTAATGAAAATTTCAATAATAATGATGTATTTGATTATTTAGGATGATATGTAATGTACATAATACCCAAAGACACTATAATTATCTATAATAATTTTTTATAAACTGTATTGTCATGTAGTAAATCATGTTTTAATTTCTAATACTGAGAATTTTTACCTAGATGGAATCAAAGGAAAAGCTTAATTTTTTTGGGATATTGAATAAAAAACATTACAGAAAACATTATAGATAAGACTATGTATAAAAAAAATCCGAATTTATTTTATATTGAATGTGGTTTATCAGGAAATTAAAAACATATCTTAATACTAAATTTTTATTTGGTTCTAACATAGATATATTGTAGTGTAAAAACTCGGACAAGGTGAATCACACCTAACTCATTGTGACTTGGTAAACAACAACTTAACATACTATGTTCTTGTTTTGACACTATTAGGTGATATTCTATGGTATGTTCATAATATCATTACAATCCATTATTAAGGGAACATAAATTACCATAAGTGTACATGTTAGGAAATTTATAATGGATAACATATATTAACATATATAAATTTATATATTAATAAATAAATGTTATTTATATGTTATCCCTATATTATCATTGGATTCTTCAGTTGTATGATTAGACGATTAAAAAAACTTATCCCTTATTTTCATGTTATTCTTTCCAATGACAGAAAATATGTGGAATCATGTAATCAACCAATGCATTGGGAAATGTGGTGACTACCCCAATTGGATTCCTAACCCAAAGGGAGAATGAATAAAAAAATTATTGTGATACTCTATCAACTAAATTATTTTTGGAGTATAATCTTAGATCATTAAGGGAAACAAAATATAGCTATGATAGAACAAGATAAAATTTAGATCATTTTTAAAAAAATTCCTCCAACGTTAAATAGATTATATGATCCCTTAATCAATGAATAGTGGATCATCTCTATTGATAATATCTTCTCAGTACTTCAATGTTACAATCAAAACAATGTTCTAATACCTGTTTATCAAATGGAGGGATATGTTGACCAGTTGTGGACATTGATAAAAAATATGAAGGCTACCGGAAAAACCAAAGTGACAGGGTGGAAAAAATTTCCTAAAATGTTTTTCAATAAATATTTTCCTCACACACTCACTCTTAAAAAGTATTTAGACTTCATTTACCTAATGTAAAATGATGGATAATTTATCATGGTGTATGGGAAAAACTACACAATGCGTTCCTGATACACTTTCAACTTTATCGTTATCCTCGAATTCTTAATTTACCACTTATTTTGTGGTCAATATCGTAGTCTACAATATTCACTGGTTATCCGAAACCTTTCTAGATATGATGAAATGGTTGGATGTGCACTAATGATCAAAATGGAGGACAATTAATATCAATGGTATCAAGGGGATGTGAAATAGAAAGTGGAGATTAATTCACATTGTATGATGGAAAAATCATACCATTCAACAAAATTTAAAAATTAGTAAATAAAAAATAATTCATAATGAACCACCCTGGATATTTCCTATGGGTGAGGAGGAATTGATTTAGGTGTGGTAAGAAAGTTTAGCTACCTAACAATTACAGATAAGAGAAACCCACTTGTAACGACCCACACATTTATAAAATAATACTTTTTCTTATCTACTAATATTTATGAAACAGTTAATAGTTTTACATTATAGAGGACACTTTTATTGATAGAGTACTCAACACGCATCAATGAGTTTCATTGAAATCTCATGTTTCACACGACATTGAGTTTTACCGAAAAATAATATAATAATAATATTATTTTAAATTATAGTTAAAACATTGTCGTTTTATGGGAATGAATGAATAGAACTAACCATACCATTATTAAACATATTTTTTAAATGTTTTCATATTAATCCAATAAAATTTAGAGGCTTAAAATTAGAATGATTCCAATTTTAAGCATTATTACTCTAATATTTTTTAAAAGTTGTTTTACCACCTTATGATGGAGAAACCCTTTTAAATCATTTTTTTGTCACTATTATATGTTTCATTTGAAAAATAAACTTCTTCTTTATAATAATGACATCAAAATTTAATTTTGTTAAATTTTTTGTATTTATCTGATAAAATTCATTTTTTAATCAATAGTGAAAAATACCAAATTTAAATTTAAAATTTCTATTTCATCTAATTTATTTATATAGTTATATTGTTATTTTAAATGGTTTTATAGTTTAATTGGATTATATTTTTACCATTTAATCTAATATTGGTCATTGGATTTAATTTCACATTTAAATTGGACTTAAACAAAGGTCAATCTTTTTATAGTTTTTACTTCTTAAAAACACGCTTTCTAGATTTGAAAATAGAAATAAATTTTCATTAAATATATGAAACTTCTTGGTTTCGAATATTGTACAATAGAAATCATTATTGAATTTAGAATATCAAATTTATCATAGAGGGAGTTTTTTTTATTTTTTTGAAGACGATCAATTTTGGATTAATAGTGAAAACAATTCCTAGTAGTTTAAAACAGACTTTTTCATTTATATGAAATTTTACAACTTCTATTTTTTGAATTTAAAAAATCTGAAAAACATGGTTATAATTAGTATGTAAAATGTTGTAAAATATGATGAAAATATTTTTTTGTGTGAATAGTAACTTTTGATTTTTATTTTCCATGGTTAAAGGTAAATAGGGTAAATCAAGGTAAAAATAGTATTATAATAATATAAAATAACTTAAAACTTGTCCTCAATTTATGTAATGATTCTTGAATGACCAATACAATCTTTTTGAAGAACCTTTGTAATTTGGAAGCCACTTGGGTAAAATAATTACATTAATAACTTTTTAATTAAAGAAACAATAAAAATATCATAAACAGGTTTTATTTTGAAAAAAAAAACATTTTTATGTGGGATTATATAATCAATATCTTTGACTATAAAAACTCATTATAAAGATAATTTTTTTTCTTCTAATTCATGGTATTTTATTAATAATTTTTAGACATCAAATAATTAAATTTATTTACAACACAATTATGATGTAATGATTACCTCATTGATGAATGTTGTAAATAAATGAGATTATAAATTTTAAAATAAATTTAGTTTGATACTTTTAATGACATACAAGAAATTTGGGTTTTATTATGACTTATTTTCTTTGTTTTGATGATGTTTTTTTTAAATAATCATGTTGGTTTCGATTTTTGTAAAATTCATGATATGAATAGAATATCAATTGATATAAATTAGTTTTAAAAGAAATATTATTTTATTAAATGATATAATAATCCAAAAAATTTAATATTCGGAAAAATGATATAAAAAAGGTAGAAAATATCATTAAAAAACAACTTGAGGTTCTTCAGTTATTTTATCATAACAATATTCATCATATAGTATGAATATACAAGAAAACACGGTAAGAGTTGAATTATTTAACTAAGGGTTAAAGATAAATGATAAGGAAAAAAAATGAAACAAAAACTAGTCTAAAACTTATTTGTTGAAATTAGTTATATTATTAGTCATATTATATTCTAATTTTATGAGTTAAGGTCCTTTTGAAACCGAAAAGTTTTATATAATAATATAATACTTTTAGACATTCCTAAAGGACCCCTCCCTCTATTATAAAAAGACACCACATCTAACCCATTACTCACACCTCTCAAGATGCTTGGGTCATCCAAACACTACCCAAATAATCTCCCAAAGTCACTTTATTCCTCTAATAAGCTTTATCATAGTCATAAGGCACTTCAAGATATCTGTTTGGTTCAAACCAAAGGGTGATACGCGATTTACCGGTAACATCTTCCCTCAAGATCTCTTCTTTTATTTCACTTCTTCACGATGTATGGTCTTCTAATTCATTGTTATCATAACAACACCAGTACCCAAAATATGATAGGTTTTTGTTATTATGTGGATTTAAAATAATCTTACACACACATCTATCTATTTGATTTATAACAAACTGTTTCTGTTGACTGCAAACTACTACTTCACAAAACGATGATTGTTCAATTAACTTCTATTGCCTCTTATGGTGGCCATTATGAGGGAATTGTATTTATATGTGATTTATATTATATTTATATTGTCTCTATAATTATTTATTTTTCATTTATGGAATACCATTATGATTTCTATAATGGGTAAATATGATAATTTCATTTAAGGATATGCGGACTATCGCCCCCTTAATGTGATATGACTCATTCATACCATACATGGAACATATAGAAGATGGTGTTATTGAACATATGTCACATATATAAAATATTATATTATACATAAATAAAAATATACATATGTATCATTTAGTTCACATTCCTTTAAAAATGAAAACATTAAATGAATGTAGCATTCATGCCTACGTATGACTTACCGTATCCAAGAACGGTGAATTTCATTTCATATATCCAATTGATATGGACAATTATAAATACCTATATAATGGATATTTATGACATATATGATATCTATATCATGAATATCATTTTGTAGATAATGGAATTTTGACCACATGGAAATTTTGTAATTATAAAAGTTTGTTTTTGACTCATGTTCCAAACATCTAAAAAATGCTCGATATAAACTGAAATAATAAACTAATTGTTATAGAAATGTAATAAGAGATAAAAAAGAATATTTAATCAAGTAGAAATTAATTTTTTTTATTATTCAGGAATAAAAAATAACATACAAGACAAGTCATCTTTGAGATAAGGGGTTTTCATCTCAATTTTTATTCTCATGAGATTTATTATATATTTTCCACTACTTCCTTTATTATGTTGTTTGTACTACCCATGATTGTATTCATTTTTTATTATAAATTAATTTATGGGTATTTAAAATTTCATTGTATGATCCTTCTTTCATGGGGTGTATGTTTCGTAAGATACCAAATCAGTAAGGGAACCTTTCACCCTCTTCTTTTAGTCAAAGACTTCTTTTATGTCTCTAAATTTCAATTTTCAAATGTTGGGATGTGTTATTAAATATCATTATTGATGTAATTTTTATATCCAACTAATCGGAAACTATATTCTCTCTCATCAACTAATTTTCTATATTTTTATGGGATGCCATTAGGCTACCAAATTTTTGTAAGTGAACTTCTAAACCCAGTTTCAATTCATTGGGATGAACATATACTTCTTGATTATGTCATGATATAAATATGTGTGAATGACCTCTGATTGTTTTACACTGAATATCCACTTATATTGGGTGTATTCATATTTTTCACACATAATTATGTAATTGATTTATCCTTAATATAAGGATACAATCTTTGAAAGGGACTTTGTCTCAATATACATTCCATTGAGAATTATTTATTTTTATACACCAATTCCCATTTATATGGTGTATATACTACCCTTTGCAATATTGTATCCCGAATCTACTTATTCTAGTGATATTATAAGATTTTTTAATTTTATTCTGTAATTATATTTATTAAAGTATTTTTTGATGTTGTAAGGGACTCTATATCTAAAACATTGTTTTAAATGTTTTAAATATTTATTCTTATAAATATTTATCATTAATGACAATAATTTTTAAATGCTTGTAAGGATTTATTTATACGTATATTAATGTTTTAAAATTTCAATTCTTTTAAAAGTTTCAATGTGTTATGGGACACTTTTATTAAAAAATCTATTTATTAAATGTTTTAATTATTTTTGAAAATGATTCGATAAATAATTTACTATGTCAATATATTTAAATGATATTTTGTGACTATAATGTTGAAATTTTAACATTACATTATTCTTATTATAGGTGTAATGAATATGTTATTGTTCTTGGGTATTTTTTACATATATGGGTTGTTCAGTGATAAAACTAGCATGGGTGAGCCTCAGATAGACCTCCTATGCTTTGTGTAACGTGATGGAGGTAAACGTTAATGATTCTCCTTATAGATTTTTGGAATATATTGTGATGTGTATTCAAAATGTACCTCCCTATATAGTGGTGAATGCTACAGTGTATGTATGTTATGTGTGCCACATGTTACCTTTATGATTTATCATTTCTATGTGTTATTCATATATCTTAGGATTTTGTGAGGTATGATTGAAAAGTATTATTTCATTGATTTGTATGTATTCATAGACTAATGTTTTATTTCCTTATTTTATATCCCATACATAGATTTTTTTTCTTATCCCATGTTTTTAAAATGTTTTCCATGTGATTTAAATATGAATAGGGTCAAGGATAGGATCACGGAAATGTAGTGTTGTCTAATACCTGAAACTAGACAAGATTCTTTTTTTTAAGAATTTTTATTTTATGAAAAATAATGCTTACTGGAAGTTTCTAGTTGTAATATTGGAGTTTTTATGTATATGTTTTGACCTAATTATCTAAATCTATAAACCTAAAAAGATCTTCAAGGTGAGTTATTAACTTTATTCAGGATTATTTAATGTTTATGTCTAGGGCCATATAGTTGTTATCAAAGGATGGTTTAGATAACATTAGAGGTTAGGGTGTTATGTAAGCATATGATAAAAACCCATAATGTTTAACATATTAGAAAGAGTCATAGTTTTTTAGATAAATCAAATTAGATTAAGATAACATGAATAATATATCTTAGTGTTTACCCTCCTCATATGATATTATATGATGATTTTTACAAATATACTCACACTGAACATTTGGTTTTAGTAAATGGATGGATTTAGAAGGAAACCAAGTTACAATGGATTTGAATAAAACTATGATGGTTTTTTGAATAATAAACTGAATGAAATGGGAGATGGAATGAGAAATTTTGTGGTTATTCTCAACCAAATATCTAGAGTCATGATTGACCACCTGAACCTTGGTGATTGTTATTAGGAATTATATATGAGAGAAACAAATCTATACAGAAGTTCAGGTAATAATAATATTGGTAATTATATTCAAAAACCTATGTGTCAAGGATGTGGAAAGAAAAACCTACGAAAATGCTTCAAAGGGATGTGGAGTTTTTTCAGATGTGGTAATAAATGACATCATGCCATAACATGCCATCAAAAAAGGAATCATCCAGTTGAATCTGTGATAGGGAAATAAGTTCATTCCGATGGCTCAATTGAATGTTTTAAATGTGGTTTGTAGGGTCATTATACAAATATATGTCTGAAGAAGAGGGATTGAGAAAGTTATCAGAAAAAACATTCAAATATATGTTTATCAACTATTAATTTCATTCCAATTGAAGATGAAGAAACTGCCAATGACCAATGAAAGGTATGGATTATTTCATAGTGGATGTTTTTCCATTATTGTATCTTAGGATATGATTCATGATTTTGTTTGATGTAAAATATTAATGCATAATGAGATGGGAAAGAATGGTTAATGGATCATGAAAAAATTTCAATTATTAATATGTTTAAATATAAGGGATTGAATAGTTATGGTAAATTTTAGGATGATAAAATGCCTAAAATTATTAATTCTCTTTTGATGATGGGATTACATTGGAAGACCTTTTCTAGTACGTGTAAACCTAATGATTGATATGTAAAAATTTTATTATAGGAAGAACTATCTTTTCTTTTGTGGATATAGTTATAAAGAAGAATTTGGGATTATATTATCCCTGTATTTGAGGAAATTAAAGGTAGCTACTTTTTGGGATGAAAGTTTGAAATATGAGATAACATTTCGAGTTAAAATATGTTATCGTTATTTTTGACGAATTTATCTAATTTTTGAGAATATTTAAAAAATTATAATGCTTTTAAAAAAGGACAACCCGTAGACCATGTGACAACCCATCACGTCGGACAAAGATGAGGGATTCGAACCCACAACCAAAGTGCAACAGAGATTTATTTCCTAACATGGGACTACATGAAGTCCCTGGTTAGTATGACATATTCTTATTAGTTTATGATATTATGGATCAAGACCAAGTTGATTTTGGGAACTTATGTTTTATCAAATTGATGTCCATTGTATAGTAAAATGATATGGTGATTAAATGATATGAGTTATTTTGGAATACATTATCACTTTTTTGGAACACTATATGCTTATGGAAGAATAGAATACAATGGGATCTCATTTGTGGAGTAATGGTTGAGATATTATTTTAGATTAATCTATTTTTTGTGGATATATGGATATTTGGGTTATTTATGGGAATGATTAACCTTTCATAGAGAATATGTGATTTGGTTTATTACACTTTAGTATGAGACTTTACGAGTAGTCGATGTTATTTGGGGATAAATGTTAATATTTAATATGGAAGACTATATAATTAAATCCTTCTGAGTTTTGGGTTTCAATCATAGTTTGGATTACTTTGAAGATTATTATGGAATGATTTTTGTTGAACAATGGGTATTATTTGTAAAATTTTGTAGATTAAGAGTAGTATTTCATTTTATAAAGTATTATCCTTTATTTTTATTATCTAATATTGTACAATCCATTTTGGAATTGGTTAATGACTAAAGATTGGGGAAATATACAGTTCATTTTTTCTGGATTATGTAATTTTCAAGAAGATGATTCTAGAGCTTCAGATTTGACCAAGTCATCCCGAATACTCATCATTTGGTGAAAAGATGAGTTTGTTGTAGAAATTTCATTAAAGGATGAAACACTAATTTTAAAGTAATTATTTTTCCTTTTGATATTTGTATTGGTAGTAATAAAATTCATCAACAATATGAAAAGGTCCTTGAATCAAATAATTTTATACGCTTGATTTTATCGTCATTCATTTACCCAACCACCAATTAATGGTATTGTGGTGGTTGACTAAATGTGACCAAGTTCTCTATCACTCTCTATTAATCTATGAGATCCAGTTTCACTTATATATCCATGTATTCCTACTTGGAAACCTATTATATGTTATCTCAGGTGACCTTTGTACTTCACTTTCATTATTTTAAAGTGATAATTTTGTTGACTCTTTTTATGATGTGGGACATGCAATAAAATTTCCAAGACCTATTTTAAAATTAAGAGGACGCAATTTACAAAAGGGGAAAGGTTGTAACAACCTAGGTATTTATAGAATAATAAATTTTCAGGTATATTAATATTTCAAAATAAGATAATAATTTTATTTAAAAATGTCACTTTGATTGATAGCTTACTCGACATTCAACAACAGGTTTCTTTGAAATCTTATATTGCAGACAACATTGAGTTATACCAAAAAATAATATATTATTATTATTATCTTAAATGGTGGTTAACACCTGGCCATTTAATGGGAGGAAATTAACAGAACTAAAAATATAAATTATTAAACATGTTAGTTAAATTATTTTACATTTATCTAATAAAACATAGAGTCATAAAATGGGAATCAATCCAGTTTTTAGCATAAATACTTTAATGTTTTTAAATGGTGGATTTACCTCCTTTTGATGGTGAACACATTTTAAATCATGTTTTGGTCAATTTTTATGTTTCAGATGACAAAATAAAATTTTTATTTACATGAAGGTCATCAAAATTTACTATGGGTAAATTTTCATTATTTTTGTGATAAAATTCAATTTTTAATGAATAGTGAAAAATACCGGATTTAAAATCAAAACTAACTTTTCATATATTTTATTTATATAGTTAGATTGTTATTTTAATTTTTTTAAAGTGTAATTGGAATATATTTTTAACATTTAATCCAATGTTTGTCATTGAATGTAATTTCGCATTTAAATTGGACTTAAACAATGGTCAATCTTTGGATAGTTTTACTTCTTAAAAACATGCTTTCAAGTTTTGATAACAGAAATTAATTTTAAATTTATTAATTAGGCTTCATTGTTTTGGATTTGGTAAAATATACATCATTTTTGAATTTGAAATATCAAATTTACCTTATGGTGATTTTTTGGTATTTTTCTAAAAATGTTCAATTTTTGATAAATAGTGGAAAACACTACCTAGTAGTTAAAAAACGAATTTTTCATTTAAATGAAATTTTACCACTTCTGTGTTCAGAATTTCAAAATTTCAACATACTTGGTTTTAATCATTAATTAAAATATGGCTGAATAGGGTGAAAATTATTTTTTTTGAATTGTAACTTTTGATTATTATTAACAGCGGTTAAAGGTAAATTGGGAAATTCATGATAAATTTAATATTATAATAATAATAAATTATTTTAACACTTGTAATAAACTTATTTTATGAGTCATTACTGACCAATAAAATCTTTGGTTAGAAATATTTTCTTTTGGAAGCCACTTGGGTAAGATAATTACATTAAGAAATTTTTATTTAAAGTAAAAATTTAAATACCACAAACATGTATTTTTTTCCTAAAATACTTTTAATGCGGGTTTACATAATTGATATCTTTGACATTAAATAGAAATTGGAAATATAAAAAGATTACATAGATCATATTATTTTTTTTATATTTTTTAGGCATCAAATAAATAAATTTACTTACAACACACTAATGATGTAATGATTACTTCATTAATGAATGTTTTAAATAAATGAGATTGTAAATATTAAAATAAATTTATTTGGGACTATTTAGGACATCCTTGAATTTTTTGGTCGAGTATCACTTATTATAATTTCATTAATGATGTTTTTTAGAAATAATAATGTTGGATTGGATTTTTTTAAAAGTTAGGATATGAAAAGTATATATATTGATGTAAATGAGTTTTAAAAAAAATATTATTTTATAAAATTATATAATAATTCTAAAAATAAAATACTCAAAAAAATGACTTAGATAAGTCTATACATGTAATTTATGAACAACTGGAGGATATTTTAGCGTTTTATGTTAACTATATTAACTATATAGTATGAATATACATGGAAACGTGGTAAGAGTTAAATTAGTTAACTAAGGGTTAAAGATAAATGATATAGATAATAAAGAAACCAAAATTTGTCTAAAAAATATTGGTTAAAACAAACTTATACTAATAGTCATATTATTTTCTAATTTAATGATTTATGGTCATTATGAAATAGAATATCATTTTATAATAAATTAATACATTAATAAATTCCTAAAGAACCCCTCCCCGCTCTTATAAAAGGACACCACATCTAACCCATTACACACACCTCTCAAGCCACATGGGAAACCCAACTGATGCCAAAATAAACTATCAACATCCTTTTCTTCCAACTAGAATCCTTACCATATCCCAAAGGAACATCATGAAATCCTTTTGGATCAAACCAATGGGAGTTATGCGGTTTAAAGGTAATGTCTTCCCTCATGTCCTCTTCATTTATTTTACTTCCTCACTCCCTATGATCTTATTATTTTGGTTTACATAACAACACCAGTATCCTCAATATTCTCGGTTGTTTTTATTAGAAGGAATTAAACTAAACATACACACAAATCCATCTAATAGATTTAGAACATACTGTTTCTGTGGACGAAAAACTAATGTCTCACAAAACAATGATTGTTCAATTTTCTCCTACTGCCTCTCATGGTGGCCATTATGATTGAAATATATTTATTTTAGATATATTTCAAATTTATATTGTCTCTATTCATATTTATTTTTCATTTATGACATAACTTTATGGATTCCATAATGGGTAAATAAGATAATTTCATTTGAGGAAATGTGGACTACCACCCCCTCAAAGTGATATGACTCATTAATACTAAACATGTAATGTATAAAGGATGGTGTTAATGAAATTATGTAACATATATAAAATATGATATTATGGAGGAATAAAAATATTAGTATGTATCATTTATTTTTCATTTTGTTAAAAATTAATAAAATGAAATGAAAGTAGCGTTCATGCGCATGTATGACTTACCGTCTTAATGAATATTGAATTTCATTTTCATATATCCAAATGATATGGACTATTATATATTATTATATATTGGATATATATGATATATATTATATCTAAATCATTAATATCATTCTGGATATAATGGAATTTTTAACACATGGACAATTCGTAATTACAACAATTTCATTTTTGACTCAGGTTCCAAAAATCGACAAAATGTCCGATATGAACTCAAATAATTAACTAATTGTTATAGAAATGTATTAAGTGATATAATAGGAAATATTACGTAAGATAAAAATTAAAATCAGTTTATTATTTAGGAATAACATGGAACATACAAGATTTGTCATCCATGAGGTAAGGGTTTTTCATCTCACATTTTATTCTTTTGATATTTATGCTATATTTTCCACTATTTACTTTTTTGTGGGGTATGTACTGCCCATGATTGTATTATTCCTTGTAATATAATTTAATTTATTGGTATTTAAATATTCATTTAATGATCCTTCCTTCATGGGGTTTATGATTCCTAAGTTTCCAAATCAGTAAAGGAACCAGTCACACTACTCTTTTAGTCAAAGATTTATTTTATATATTTAAATATCAATGTTCAAATGATGGGATATTTTATTATATATCCTTATTTCTGTATATTTTATATATATTTAATGAGTTGCCCTATTCTATTTTGTCAAATCATTTTCTAAATTATTACGTGTTGTCTTTAAGCTGTTGAATATTTATAAGGTAAATTATAAACTAAATTTCCATTTTGGGTTATACTTATACTTATTGATTATGTCATTATATTAATATGTTTTAATTACCTCTAATTGTTTTAAACATAATATCCACTTATATTGGGTGTATTATTATTTTTCACAGATAAATATTTAATTAATTTATCCTTAATTTAAGGATAGGATCTTTGCGAGGGACTTTGTCTGAATTTACATTTAATTGAGACTTATTTGTTGTTAAAAAATAAATCACTTTTATATGGTTTATTTACATCCCTTTGACCTATTATATCATGAATATCCTTATTATCTTGATATTATATGCATTATTTAATTTTATTTTTTTAATTATTTTTATTCATGTATTTTCTCAAGTGGTAAGAGACTCTTAAACAAATGTTTTTTAATGATTTAATGATTTATTCATTTAAATAATTATCAATAATGACCTTGTTATAAAAATGGATTTAAGGATTCATTTATATGGACATTAATGAATTAAAATGACATTTCTTTTTAATGATTCAAAGTGGTATGTGACACTTAGATTCCAAAATCTCTTTACTAAATGTTTTAAATGATTTTTAAAATGGTTGAATAAAGAATTGATTAGGTAAATATCTTGAAATGATATATTAGTACTACAATGTGGAAATTTTATCATCCCATTATACTTGTTTTATATGATATGAATATGTTATTGTTCTTGGGAGTTGTTTACATATATGGTTGGTTCTGTGATAAACCTACGGAGTGTGATCCAGAGATAGATCTCAAATGAATTGGGTAACATGACAGAGGTAAATGTTAAAATTTCCCCTAAGATAATTAGGGAATATACTGTGACGGTTATCCCAAATGTAACTCCCTATGTAGCTTTGAAAGCTACTATGTATGTATGTTATGGACGCGACAAGTTACCTTTATGAACCTTGATTTCTATGTGTTATTCTTAAATATTATGATTTTTTTGTGGTATGATTGAAAAGTATGATTTCATTGATTTGTATGTATTCATATACTAATGTTTCCCTTCCTTATTTTATATCATTTTCTGAACATTTTATACTCAACCCGGGTTTTTGAAATGATTTCCACATGGAAAAAATATAAATAGGGTCCAGGATAGGATAATGGAAAATTCATGTTATCTAAAACATGAAACTAGATATGATTCTTTTTTTAAGAATTTTTATTTTATGAAAAAATTGGATACTGAGTATAAGTATCTACAAGTAATATTCATGTTTTTATGTATATGTTTGGCCCTATTTCTCTAAATCTATAAGCCTGAAAAGATCCTCAATGTGAATTATTAAATTAATTCAAGATTATGTAATGTTTAAGGGTGGGGCCTTATTGTTGGAATCAAAGGTCGATTTAGATAACATTAGAGGTTGGGATGTTATTTAAGAAAAAGTGAAAACCCCATAATGGTTAGAATATTAAAATGAGTCATAGTTATATAGATAAATAGAATGAGTTTAATTTAACATGAATAAGTATATATTTTTGTTTACCTTCCTTATAAGATATTATATAATTATTTTACTGATATACTAACACTGAACTTTTGGGTTTTATTAAATGGCTGGATCAAGAAGGCAACAAATGAACATTGGATGTGAAAAAAAAATATGGCGGTTTTCTGAATATGTAACTAAATGAAATGGGAGAATCTATGAGGACCCTTGTAGTTATTCTCAACCAACTATCTGGAGTCATGATTGACCACCTGATCCTTGGTGTTTTTCTAAGGCATCATTTATGCGATAAGAAATTCCCAATGGATGATCATGTAATAATCCTAAATGTATGTATATTCAAAAACCTTTGTGTCAATAAAGATGAAAAAAACCCATAGAAAAATTCCTCCAAGGGATGGGAAGATGTTTCAGATGTGGTAATGATGGTAATAAAGCAGGAACCTTCCATGGAAAACGAAAGCATCCGGTTTATTATATGAATGAGAATAATGTTATTTCCAATGGATCAATTGAATGTTTAAAATGTTATATGAATGTTCATTATAAAAATAGATGTACTAAGAATATGGTTCACGTTTTGGATATTTAGGATCATACAATTTTATATTTACTAATTTCTAATTCCATTCCAATTGTAGATGAAGAAACTCGCAATGACTAATAAAAGGTATGGATTATTTCATAGTTGGTGTTTTGACATTATTGAATCTTAGGATATGATTCATGATTTTGTTTGTCAGAAATAAGTATTACAGAATATTTGGGAAAGAATGGTTAAAGGATCATAAAGAACGTTCAATGAGTAAAGAGTCTACATATAAGGGATTCAAGAGTTATGATATATTTTAGGATGATGAAATGCATAAAATTATTAATGCTCTTTTTGATGGTAGGATTACATTGGAATAAATTATCTAGTATGTGTAAGAATGAAGATTGATATGTGAAAATGTTATTCAAGGAAGAATTAGATTTTATTTTTTGGATATAGTTATAATAAACCATTTGGGATTATATGATCCTTGAATTTGAGGCAACAATAGGTTATAACGTTCTGGGATGAAAATGTGAAGTATGAGATAACATTTATGGTTAAAATATGTTATCGTTATTTTTGAGGAATTTATCTCTTTTTTTGGAATGTTAAAAAAATTATATATTTTTCAAAAAAGGACTACACATAGACCCTATGACAACCCATCATTTTGGAAAAATATTTGGGAATCGAACCCACAACCAAAGTGTGACTGGGATTTCTATTTCCAACCACTAGACTATGTGAAGCCCTTAGTTTGTATGACTTATTATTTTTAGTTAAATGGTTTTATGGATCAAGAATAAGTTTATTTTGTGAACCCATTGTTTTTCAAATGGATATTCTTAGTATAGTAAAATTATATAGTGATTAGGTATTAAATGTTATTTTGGAATATAATATCTCTTTTGTGGAACATGAGATGCTTAATGAAAAAAATACTATGGGATCTCATTTGTGGAGTAATGGTTGAAATATTATTTTAGAAGAATATTTTTTTTGTTGGAATATGGATATTTAAGACATTTATGAAAATTATTAACCTATCAAAAATAATATGTGATTAGGTTAATTACACTTCAGTATGATACATTAAGAGAAGTCGATGTTATTTGGTGATAAATGTCAAGTTTTAATGTGAAATACTACTTAATTAAATTCTTGTGAATTATGGGTTTCAATCTTAGTTTTGATTACATTGTAGAATTTTATGGAAATTTTTTTATTGAATGTTTTTATTGAACTTTGGGTATTATTTGTCGTATTTTGGAGATTAAGAGTGGTATTTCATTTAAAAATGAATTAAACTTTTTTGGGATTATCTGATCTCTTTATAACCATTTTGGTGTTGGTAAATGTATAATGATAAGTGAAATATATAGTTCATATTCTTTGTATTATGTAATTATCTTGAGCATGATTATAGCGCTTTAAATTTGACTATGTCAGCTTGAATACTCATCTTTTTGAGAAAATATGAGTTTTTTGTAGAAATTTGATTATAGGATGAAACCCTACTTTTAAAGTTTGTATATTTCCTTTTTATCGTAGTCTATGTAGTAATAAAATGCTTCAACTCTATGAAATGACTATTGAAGAATTTTTTTTAAACTCTTTCTTTTATCATCATACATTTACCCAACCGAAAATTTATTTATAGCGGTTGATAACTTTCAATGATCAAGTTCTATATCACTCTCTATTAATCTATGAGTGTTGGTTTCTCTTCTTTATTCATCTTTTCCAGCATGGAATACTAGTATATGTTTTCTCATGTAACCTTTGTAATTTTATTTAATTCATTTAATGTGATAGTTTTATTGACTTTTTTATATTTTTCATTTGGAAAAATAAACTTCTTCAGAAGTAGCACATCTGAATTTACTTGGGGTAATGTTTTGGTTTTTTTCTAAAAAAAATCCATTTTTAAGGAATAGTGAAGAATACTACATTTCAATTCAAAACATCCTTTTTATATTATGTATTTTTATAGTGAGATTATTATTTTAATTTATATTAATGTTTAATTGGATTATAGTTTTTCCATTTAATCTTATTTGGGTCATTAGAAGTAATTTCACATTTAAATTGGACTTAAACAAAGGTCAATCTTTTGATAGTTTTTACTTCGTAAAAACACGCTTTTCTAGTTTGGACAACGAAAATTAATTTGAAATTAATTAATGAAAGTTCTATGTTTGGAATTTGGTAAAATAGACATCATTTTTCAATTTTTAATATCAAATTTATCTTATGGTGAATTGTTTATATTTTTCTGAAAATGATCAATTTTTTATGAATAGTGAAAATCACGACCTAGTACATAAAAACTATATTTTTCATTTAAATGATATTTTATTTCTTCATTGTTTTGAAAATCAAAACTCTGACATACATGGTTTTCATAAGTTAGTAAAATGTTCTTCCACATGATTAAATTAATTTTTTGTGAATAGTAACTTTTGATTTTTATTTACATCGATTAAAGATAAATATGGTAATTCAAGGTTAAAATAATATTATAATAATATTAAATTACCTTAACACTTGTCTTGAACTAATTGTATGAGTCATGACCGACCATTAAAATCCTTGGGTGGAACTTTTGGCCTTTGTAATCTAGTTGGGTAAGATACATACAATAATAAATTTATATTTAATGTAAAAATACAAATATCATAAAAATGTATTGTTTCGATAAAACAATATTAATGTGGGGATATATAAGTAATATATTTGAAAATAAATAGAAATTATAATGATAAATATATTTCCTACATCATGTTATTATATTTATAATTTTTAGACATCAAATAAAAAAATTTAATTACGACACAATGATGATGTAACGAATGCATCATTAATGAATGTTTAAAATAAATGAGATTATAAATAATAAAATAAATTTATTTTGAGACTTTTTATGACATCCACGAATTATGGTGTGGAGTATGACTTCTTAATTTATCATTAATGATGTTTTTTAGATATAATCACTTTAGTTTGGATTTTTTTAATAGTCATTATATAAATAGTTTATAAATTTATATAAATGAGTTTTAAAAAAAATATATTTTATTAAATGATATAGTAATCCCAAAAATATAATATTCAGAAAAATCAATTAGATAATCCTATATATATAATTTATGAACAACTTGATGTTCGTTTTGAATTTTAAGGATACTATATTAACCATGTAGTATGAATATACATGAAAACATGTTAAGAGTTAAATTAGTTAACTAAGGGTTAAAGCTAAGTGATAAGTATAAAAATGAAACCAAAAAATTTCTAAAACCTATTGATTAATAGGATTTAGAATAATAATCATATTATATTCTAATTTAATGATTTATGGACCTTTTTAAAATGATAATAGTTTTATAATAAAATAATACTTTCAAACCATCCTAAAGAAACCATCCTCCCTCTTATAAAAGGACACCACCTCTAACCCATTAATCACAACTCCCAATCCCCTTGTCTCATCCAACATCTACCCAAATTATCTCCGAAAATCTGTTTCTTCCCCCAAGAAGGCTTACATTCAATAGAAGGAACTTCCAAAATTCCTTTTGGTTCAAACCAAAGGGAGTTACGTGATTTAAAGTTAATGTCTTCCATCATGTTCTCTTATTTTATATGAACTATTCACCCTCTATATTCTTCTTATTATTTTATTACATAACAAAACCAGTATCCCATATATGCTAGGTTTTTTTATGAGAAGGATTCAAACTAAGCTTACTAACTAATCCATCTATTGTATTTAGAAGATATTATTTCTGTGGATGGCGAACTACTTCCTCACAAAATGAAGACTGTTTAATTATCTCATACCACCTCTCATGGAGGCCATTATGATAGAACTATATTTATATGTGATATATTTTATATTTTTATTTTCTCTATTCTTCTATATTTTTCATTTATTTCATACTTTTATGGTTTCCATGAAGGGTAAATACAACAATTTCATTTGAGGTAGTGCAGACTACCGCCCCCTCAATGTGATATGACTCATTCATACCTTACATGGAATGTATAAAGTATGGTTTAATAAACTTATGTAAAATATATAAAATATGATATTATAATGGAATAATAATATACCTACCTATCATTTAGTTTTCAGTCCTTTAAAAATGAAAAAATTAAATAATTGACGCGTTCATGCGTACGTATGGCTTACTGTCTCCATGAATAGTTCTTTTCATTTTCATATAGCCAAATGATATGGAATATAAAAAATAAATATATACAGGATATATATGATATATATGATATCAAAATCATGAATATAATATTGGAGATAATGTAATTTTGACGAAATGTGTAATTTGTAATTATAACAAGTTCATTTTTTTAATCAAGTTCCCAACATCAAAAAATAGTCTGTTATAAACTCAAATAATTAACTAATTGATATATAAATATAATAAGTGATATAAAAGGAATAATTATGTAATATTAATTTCACCTAGTTTATTATTCCGGAATAATAAGTAACATACAAATCTATTCACCCTTGAGGCAATAGGTTTTCATCTCACTTTTTATTCTCGTGATAATCATGCATAGATTGCACTATTTCCTTCTGTGTGGTATATGTAATACCCATGATTGTATTTTCTAATTAATATACTTTAATTTATGGGTATTTATATCTTCATTGTATGATCCTACTTTAATTGGGTTTATGTTTTGTAATTTACCAAATCGGTAATGTAACCTTTTACCCCCTCCCCTTAGTCAAAGGCTTCTTTTATATCATTAAATTTCAATTTTCAAATGTTGGGATATGTTCATAAATATCCTTATTTTTGTAAATTTTATGTTCATGTTCTGAGAGACCCTATTAAATCTCATCATCTCATTTTTTTAATTTCTATGTGAAGTCGTTAGGCTACTGAATTATTGTAAGGGATCTTCTAAACCCAATTTCCTTTCTTTGTGTTAAACTTATACTTATTGATTATGTCATACTATTAATATATGTGAATGAACTAGGATTGTTTTACACTTCATATCCACTTATATTTGGTGTATTATTATTTTTCACACAATTATTTCATTGATTTATCTGTAATATAAGTCTATGATCTTTGTAAGGGACTTTGTCTCAATTTACATTCCATTGAGACTTATTTATTGTTACAAACCAATTCAATTTTATATGGTGCATATACCTCCCTTTGACATATTATATCATGAATCTCCTTATTCTCATGATATTATAAGATTTTTTTCATGTTATTTTTTAATTATTTTTTTCAAGTATTTTCTCAAGTGGTAAGTGAAACTTTAACTAAAACAATGTTTTAAATGTTTTAAAGATTTATTCTTATAAATATTTATCATTAATGAACATGTTTTCAAAATGGTTTTAAAGATTTATTTATATGTAAATTAATGTTTTAAAATGTTAATTACTTTAAAATTTTCAATGTGGTATTGGACACATTGATTCAAAAATCTAATTATTAAATGTTTTAAATGGTTTTGAAAATGGTTTGAGAATGAATTGATTATGTCAATATCTTGAAATGATATACTGTGACTACAATGTCAAAATTTTATCTTTCATTTATGGTTGTTTTATGTGTTATTAATATGTTATGGTTCTTGCACTTAGTTTACATATATGTCTGGTTCCATGATAAATGTAGGGTGGGTGAGCTTGAGATAGAACTATAATGAATTGGGTAACATGACAGAGGTAAAAATTAATGTTTCTACTAAGAGATTTATGGAATATACTTTGATGGGTATTCAAAATATAACTCCCAATGTATCTTTGAATGATATAATGTTTGTATGTTATGGATTCCATAAGATACCCTTAAAATTTATGATTTCTCTGTGTTATTCATTAATCTTATGATTTTGTGAGGTATGTTTGAAAAGTATGATTTCATTGATTTGTATGTATTCATTTACTAATGTTTTATTTCCTTATTTTTATATACATTAATTATATTAGTATGCTCATCCCATGTTTTTTAAATGTTTTCCACATGACCTAAATATGAATATGGTCAAGGATTGTATCATGGAAATTTCATTTCGTCTAAAATATAGAACTATACATGTTTGTTTTTAAATTTTTTTTTATTTTATGAAAAAAATTTATATTTAGTAGAACTTTCTGCATGTAATATTCAAGTTTTTATATATATGTTTTGACCTAATTCTGTAAATCTATAAACCTTAAAAGATCCTCAATCTGAATTATTATCATAATTCGAGAATATGTAATGTTTAAGGCTCGATCCTTATACCAATAATGAAATAGAGGAAATAAATTCTCTAGATAACCCACATCACCTTTTCAATTGACCATATTTCAAGGGCTATGCCACATTTCAAACCACTTCACTATGAAAAGGGTTTTTGTGGACAAGCTGAATCCTTTATGGAAGCATGGGAAATCTTCTCCCATCACAACTGCTGAGGTTGATCTTGATAATGATGTAGTGATAGGTTCCCTATTTATTCAATCATGCATAACAAAACTACTTTTTTTATTCTGGTTATTCACAAACATACATATCACAAATATTTAGTATAACTATTGAACCACCATCAGAAATCATGGATGTATAAATGTCGGTTAATGAAAAAATAATAAAATTATTGTATCCCAATTATATTAATCGTCATTATTCATAATTTTTTATATTTAAGTCCTAGAGAACCTTTTTCACACAACTTTTGTTATAATTTAATGAAATAATTGGAATATATTATCATTCTCTATATATATTCATCGTAAATTTTGGCAATATTGAAATCACTATCAGTATTGATAATTCAACCCCAATACTATAGATTTGCAAGGAGAAGGATGAATCTTCTTTGGCACCAACATATTAATCTTGAATATTATCTAACTATGAGTGTTATCATCTAGATAAAATAATTGACTATATGGGAAATATCATCCTTGAAGACATGCCCATTGGGATGGAATATGCAGATGTGTTTCCTAAGGAATTGTATAGTCTTCATCTAAGCCAAGATGATGAATTTTAAATTGAGATTATACCTGATGTTTTCCATTAAAAAAGACACAATAAATAATGGATTTTACGGAACATGAGTTTCACAATGAACATTTATAGTATAATTGGGATAAAATGTTTATATTCCCAAGTGCCTCAATATGGGGTTAACCAATTCCCTTCCTCAATAAGAAGTATAGGTCGATGGGACTTTACATCGATTATCATAAACTCAATAATAATATGATAAAGAAAATGTATCATCTTCCATGAATTGATGACATGTTCTATCATGTACGTGGAGAGAAAAAATTCTCCATGGAGTATCATTGGTCATGTTATTATCATCTAATGGTTAAAAAACGATATCCCCAAGACCTCTTTTTATGAATAGTTTGGTCAGTATGAGTTCATAGTAATTCCATTCGAAGTCACTAATTCTATAAAATCGTCATTAACATGAAAATAGATTCATTATAGAGTGCCTTGACAAAATATAGTTTTTATTTATAGATGATATTCTAATTTAATCCAAAATTAGCAACTATCCTGAGGATAATCTAAGTATCATTCTAAAAACCCTACAAAAGGAGAAACTTTATGTCAAGTACATCAAATTTGATTTTGTGTTTAATGATGTCTCTTTTATTGAGCTTAACAACACAAGCCATGGGATATCAATGGAACCTTCAGATATGGATGAAATTTAAGGATGGAAAGGACAAAATTTGTGGTAGATATCTGTAGCTTTCTTAGGATAAGTAGGTATTCATACAGATTTTTAAAAACAAGTCTCATTATTTTCTAACCATGATACAATATTACTCATTCAGGAGTCATGTTTTCCTATAATGATAAATTTGAAGAAATTTTCATGGATTTTAAAAATAGGCTTATCACCACACATGTATTCACACTACCCACTAGTGGAGAACATTTAATGGTATTTAATGATGCATCGAGAAGGGATTGTGATGTATGTTAACAAAGAATGAAAAAGTGGTATTCTATGCATCATGGTTGTTAATGTTCATGAATAGATATACACAATAGATGATCAAGAGTTTTCTGATTTGATAATTTCTATGAAATTATGGAGGCATTATATCATTGGGGATATGTTTGAAATATATACCAATAAAAAAATCGTCTGGTGTTTATTCACATAGAAGGAGATGAATATACGCCACGGAAGATTATTAGAGCTGGTCTCAGACTATGATTGATCAATACACTACTATCAAATTAAGACATATAATGTAGAAGATTCTCAAAATAGAAAGGATAATAAAATTAAAACATTGATGATAATTTAGAGGGATCTGATCTTCTTATAATTTAAAAGGACAAATATGGGAATAGTTTAAGAAGTTAAATCATTAATCCTTTCAAAAATTATTTCTCATCCATATCTTTTTAATAGATAATAGATGTTAAAATAGGTGATTTTGTAATTGAGAAGAAATTTTAAACTATATGAAATGGGAAATCCTTATAGTTCAATGTTTTTGAAGAAGGAGTTGTCTGATTTGGTTCATGAATATGTGTACCATAAAATCCTGAGCTAATTATGTGATGTTTGACTGTGCACATAGTTTAAATTTCTCCATCCACCATGGAAGAACATAGATGTATAGATAACTTAATGATCTCATTTAGTGGGAAAATATGAAGAAATAGATCATATAATATACATAAAATTGCGTGGTTTGTCAAAAAACTAAGGTTTAAAGATAATATTCTAAGGGTACACTTCAACCATTACCCAGACCAACATGTAAATTGAAAAAGATCACAAATAAAATTGTCATCGAAAATTTGATGATATCTACGGTAAATAATAAGATATTTTTTTAATATGATCCGTCTTACAAAAATAAATCACATTATTAAAATTTGAGAGGATTTCACACTAGATCAGCTTATATGGATATTAAATGGACATGACATATGGATGAATAGAGTAACACTATTGATTATATCCGTTGGAGATTTCAGATTAACCTCAATGTTCTAGAAACGTATCCAACATTATCTAATCAATGTGCTGAAAAGAATCATTGCTTATCACCCACAAATTGATTTCCAATCTGAGTGAACTATCTAGATACTAGAGGAAACATTGGGATCAAGATCAATTTAAATCAAATGAGGATGTTTTCAACATCTACCATAGATCGAGCTCAATTACCAAAATAGGTTCCACCCATGCATCCAAATGGATCTGTATGAAGCACCTTTTGGGAAGTGGTGTAGAACTCTAGTATGCTGGAATGAAGTAGGGGAACAAAAACTACTAGGTCATGAAATGGTAAAAGAAATTGTGGAAAGGGATAATACCATTCTACATCATGTCAAGGATTATCATAGTTGAAAAAGGTCTATGATGATAATTACCGATTATTAATATAGTTTTCCATTAGAGATGTGGTATTCATATATATATCTCCAAGGAATAAGGTGATGATATTTTTGAAGACATGATTGTTTATCTCAAGATATATAGGCTACTTTTATATCATTGATTGCATCAGAGTATTTTCCTATCAACTAGCACTCCCAGTGATCATATCTCAAGTACACAATATTTTCCATGTTTCCCTCTTAAATAAGTCCATACTAGACCCCTTGCATGTACTAAATCTTGAGGTTCTTTCATTTCACAATGCTCTTTCAAATAATGATTATCTAGTGAAAATCATATATCATGGAGTAGATGTTCTTAGTAATAATTCAATACCTATTTTCAAAGAGATATGGCGTAACTGGAAGTTTGACGAAGCATCATGGGAAGTGAAGTAGGTGCATAATAAGAGTTTTGACCATTTTTTTAATGTGGGAAAAATAATATTTTCATTGAGGAATTTCTAAAGGGGGGATTATTTGAAAGTTACAAACAATTAGAAATTCAATTTCCCTGTTTTATTTATTTCATTATTTTATTATGTAATATGACTATAGAAAACACATGCAATTTATTGGTTTTATTATATACTATTATATTTAAAATACCATTATTAATCAATAAACGGATAATATATCCATTAATAGTGATCACTTGATTATTATAAATATCATATTTTTACAAATCCAATTGGCATAGAAAAATGTTGTGATGGTCTCAACCAGTAGGGTTTTACCCTATGAAACCCACTTATCAGATCATCTGAGGGAGAAACCACCATTGGTATTTTCTATTAAAAAAAGCAAATTTGTGATCCAACAACTTAATTATGAGTTAAATCATTTGTAGAATACATTCAAGATCATCAAGATCATAGCCCAAACCTTTTACGTTGAACCACCGCATGAAAGTCCCACTGTTTCCCACCATACCCTTATAGAGGTAGCTGGTTTATTAAATGGATATCTATCTAGGCCCATAAAATATGATTATGTATATTGTTTTCAATAGAATAAGTAATATATTTTCATCCTATTGTAAATTATTTATAAATAATATTATTTTTTAAATAATAAAAGAAAAATTTTATTTTTAGTTAATATTAAAATTCAATTAAGGAATTAATTATCATAAATAAATATAGTTTGGAATAAATAACAAAAATATAAAATTTTATTATTATAAAATATTTATAATTTATAAATAATCATATACATTTTATGCTGTAAATATTAATTTTAATACTGGATCATAAACTATTATTTTCAAAAAAACCCACAATTTCTCGATAAATGAAATTAATTTATTTAACATATAATATACATATATTTAGAAATTTATTTATAGAAAAGGAATAATTTTGTATTCAGATTATTTAAAATATAAAATGGTTATTTTTTAATAATTTTCAGTGACAATCACGTTTTTAGGTAAAAATTAAATATCATATACAAATACATTGTGTTTTATGATATCACAATGTCCCAAAATTGAACTTATAAATACTATAAAGGGTATCCAAAACCTAATAATTATTTTCTAATTAAAATAATTTGATTTTAATTTTAATTAATTAATTTTATAAATCCATTTTGAATCCTCCAAACTAATAATATATTTTTAGGTTTTAAAATAATTTATTTAAGAGTATGACTCGCCACAACATAAACAATGGAATTATTTTATTATGTTCTGACCTTGGACATATAAAATAATGGGAACCAGTCCCATTTTAGAGAATCCATGGGAATAAATAATGTGCAGGTTTTTGGTTTTGGTTTTTGTATTATAGTGATTCCAAAACCAATGTTTGAGAAATATTTAAGAAATACCAAATAATTTCATTTATAAACAAACCAATTCACCCACTTTTCATCAATAAAATTTCTAGATAATGGCCCCATTCTTTCGTCCCCTCACTAGGGTATTACAGAGGTTACTACAATATCTCAAGAAGCTCTTCAAAATCATTTGGGGTCACTTACTATAGTGAGGGATACTCACCTTCTCTTATATATTAATGTCTATATATTTTATTATACCTTATGTTTTGAATTATTAATGTTTTGATATAAATTATCATTTCTATTTTACTACCAATATTATTTAAAAATTAATAGATACTCATTTTTCTCCCATCTACACATTTTAGAAAATTTTTAGAGACGATGCTATTATTTTGAAATTTCACTTCAATTTTCCAAGCAAAAAAATTGTTTACTAAATACAATAGCAGTTTTCTGTCATTTTCATTCACCTTTGTATACTTATAATTAATTTTATTGGGACATAAATTTATTTATTCCACACTCCTTAATTTTTTAATAATTATAATGATGAATGAATCCATGTGGTTTGATCAACGTGGCACTATTAAGCCTAAGAGTGAAATAAAAGTGATAGAGGCTTCTGAAATTATATAGTGCTCCAATGAAATGGGTAATGTTTAGTCTCATGAGATGTCACATTGGTACATGGAGTGAACCCAATTCATTTATGGTAATTTTTCCATCATGATATCATGAAACATATCGTTGACCTATGTTTGTGGTGTAGTGTTTTTTATTTTTGACACATTTCCCAGGTTTCTATTATACTTGTCAAGCTATATCACGTCTCGTTGTTCATGTTTTTTTTATTAAAAACATGTTATTAAAATTTTATATCATGTATTAATTTCATCATGATATTTCTTCTTTTTCTCTTAATGGGCTTTATAGCTCACCTCTTTCTTATGTATGTCCCCAGGTTATCCTATGCAGTTTTAAGTATGACCATATTAAAGAGACATTCAATAAAGATGGTGTATTTCCATTTTTTTAGTTGTTTTTTCATGTACCTAATTCACAAATATACTAGACTTATAAATCTCCTGAGTTATACTAAGTGTTACCATATGTAATGAACCAGGTATTATAATTTAATTGAGATTAATGGGGTTATCATTTCCTAAAAAACATTCAGGGATAGCCAACTCCCAAAGAAGAGAAAATATTTCTTCATTCATTGGATCATGTCTTCATGCTGGTTTAGACACTAGTCAGTCAAATATTTATATTAGTATCCATTATTTTACATTTTTCTTCTAGGAAATGGTATATTATTATGAAAAATATAATATATGGGAAGATGATATCTAGGTTCATATTTTTGTAACTATATTATGAGTAGTATTTCCCTTCTTCATTACACTAAATATAGATTCATGAAATGATTTAGCAATCGTCAGGGTGATTTTTTTTGTATCAATTTATGTCACATTGTTCACTATAATTACATTATAAACCTATAACAATGGTAAATAAGGGTTCTTATTGGAATGGATGTTCAAGAAGGGTCTCTGTAGGGACATTCAGGATAGTGTGGTCTCTTTAAACCAATGAACACATTCTAGACATCTAGAACTGGCTCCAATAACTAAGAATTTTTTTTCAAAGGGATAATGGGCAGTTTTACCAAGTGTTGGACATCATTTTAATAAGCTTTTTATGTAACATGGTATTAAATATATGTCACAATTTCATTATAGGTTACACATTGGTTATTGAACTAATTTTTTTTTGAATGTGGATCTAGGATCATGCAAAGGATATAATCAATTAGAATAGGGTAAATGTTATTGTCATGATGGAAAATTACACATTTCTCAATATTTACTAACCCATATAGTCGTGCATGATATCAAAATGGGAGGATGGACCATCATGGAAGAGGTTGTTTTATGAGTATGGATCACCTAAATGTGGCTATGGTGGCCCTCGAGAGGCCTTATTAGTACCTGAAAGAGGTCCACTCTGGATAGATGAGCAGTTGGTAGAGGAAAAATATATTAGCTATATCCACCACCATGTATCCCTCATCAGGATTTTTTAGATAGTATTTGGTTCGTTTGATGATTCATTCTATAGAGGGTTACAGCCGAAGTGAACATATGTTGATCCTTGGAACAATCTTTGTTTATTATACTCTTTTTTTCGTACAAGTATTGGTTACCTCAATTCATTCCTTCAACAACTTTTTATTAGATGAGGAGATGGAGCCTCATATTGATACTTTATCCTAGAAGCTATGTCTAGAAGCACCTACAATTTTTTACTATTTATTATAATTTATCTTCCAGATGTTTGAGATGCTTCTTGGAAGATAATGTTTCTTATGGGACCTCATGTTCACTATTGTGAAACGTTATAGTGTCATATTAGGCAAGGATTAGTGTTCCATAGATAGATCATATATTGAATTTCATCATAGGTGACTTAGATTCCTTCATATGGGTGAGGTTATATTCTCCATTGTGAGTGAGAGAGATATTTTGGAGGAATTAGTGGGTCTTATCAGAAATAGAATGCAACCCATCACCCATTAGTTTGAGAGTTTATCATATTGTGTTGTGGAAGCTTCAGGTATAAAGGGTCCATTTGTAGTGGAGGAATTTTTATATGTCTTTCACAAGGATTTTATGGGACAACATCCAGGGTAGAATAAATAATGATTCACTTAAAAGAACATTAGGACCACAAAGATATCTTCTACACAATTTCAAATATCCCCTATTGAGCTTAGGGAGTTTAGGATTCATTTTTAGGACCATTGAGTGAAATAATTTATTGACGTAGTGTGCAACCCTCGATAGATCACATTTTTTCTGTGAAATATAGAACGAGTTCAAAAGGATATATGTTGATTATCACCACTGAATATGGCTAATAATCTATGAAATGTACCCATTTTCATGTAATTAAGACCCCTTTTTTCTATTATGAGGTGGTATTTGGCTCTTGATGATTTATCATAGGTAAGGAGACAACAAGATTAGGGATCATAAGGATGATATTCTAAAGATGAAATTTTATTTTCACTAAGAAGAATATGACTTCCTAGAAATTTCTTTAGTGATGTTTAATTCCACTATATTGTTTATAGAATCTATTATATGGATATCTTAGTCATACATTTACTGATTTGGGGTTTTTGTTATAAATGAAACACTCGTCTACTTTGAGTCAAAACATGTGTATGTCATAAATATGAGGATGGTCATAGACATACTCTGAGAACGCAAAAATTATAGTTTGTTATTGATGTTAAACTTATTGATTTATGAGGATCACATCATAGGGAATTTAATTTATGATCATGGTGTACATGTGGAACTATAAATGGTAGAAAACATGATTTATTATGAATCACCAAAAATAATATTATAGGTGATGAGTTTTCTTATTTTAGTGGGATAGTATAAAAGGATTTTGGATGAATTATCCATTATTATAACCCCTTTTTCCAGTCAGAAATGGAATGGAATTTGTTTACCTAGGAAGATAATTTTTAATTGTACATCGAGGAATTAAGCTAAAGGTTGCAAATAGATCTTGTGTTGAGACTAGATTAGGAGGTTGTGGATTATGTAGTTTTTTTACGACTCTAGAGATGGGTTATAGGATTTTTGATATACATGTGAAGAAAGAGATCACATATTGTTTTAGGTAGTTGTGGCCCCACACAAAGAGTTACACTACTCATTACAAAGAGCTAGATATGGTAGTCATTTCTCTAATGATATCTAGGAAATTTCATTGGTGGCATCTCTTTGTTTTACTCTAAAAAAATAAATCTCTTTGGTATTTCATCAACTATATTGATTTTAAATTCAAATATAGGAATTTGTAAGAGTTCATGTAAGACTATGACTTCATGATAGTAAGTACTCATAGGAAGGGAAATTTCATAGAAGATTCACATAGCTTGATCTCAAATTCTATATTATTGGTGTCTAAATGTAAAATGTTGGATTTATTAAAGAATACCCTGGGGGATGGGAGGTATCCAGTCATTCATTAGTCCATGGTGCTTATTTATCAAAATATTCATCACGTGATAATGTTTTAGATGAGATATATTGACTATTTTGTATTACCTGTCCATATATCAGTAAGAGTTATACAGGATGGATTCTATAATTTTGGGGAGGACATATCATTTTTCCCTAGGATGGATGGTGGTTCATGTCATGATGTGAGAGATGGTGATGATTGAGTGACGTTTTTATCATTTAGTTGACTATACAAAATATAATAAGATGTAAAAGAAATATTTTTCGTTGTTTCAGTATAATGGAATTAGGAAGAGGATCACTATCACTCAGTTAATCTCCTGGCATCTCAAAAGTCACTAGGTAAATTTGAGCACCATGTTCCATCAGTTTTCATACAGTCGATTGTGATCCTAGAGTAGATCAGGGATGGAATATAAATGGACATCATGATAGGGCATCCATGTACAAAGAGAGTCCATGATTTCATTTGGGTGACACTTGGGCAAGATACCAAGTTACTACAGTTCCTTATAATTTTGAATAATTTATAGGTTGATCATTTCGGTCAATTTTACATGCTATAGAACATATAACTCCATGGAGGTATCCTCTAATATTGTCTCTAAATGAGTTTCACACATTACATCATTTTTGTGGATTTCCTTATTAGAGGCCTTTGAGACATAGTCAAAGATGAGTAATGAATTCCAGATCTAGAAAGATTGGTGGAAAAATATGACTATCTAGGTGTTGGCAAGCATGACTGATGCATTTGTTCATCTTTTTGTTGAGGAAGGATGCGGAGTCTGGGGATTTGTGTCTTCTTCATTTTGTGTTTTTCTATTTTATTGAAGGATTTTAGGCACAACAGTTTTGGTTGGAAATCTGGTGTCTGCTCTCGTGGTGGTGTTTCTGTCAAAGGGGATGGAGTTCCTGTTGAGATCTTTGCTCTTTGTCGATGACCTGGCCAATATAACTTTTCACTCTCTTTTCGATCATTGATCCCATGCCATATTGGTATGGTATGATGAAATTCTTAGAAGTTTTGGGATGTTTAGTTTGATCATTTTCCAGTTATCGAGGAGGTGAGACCAATGCAGGATTTGTTCCATGGTTTTCTGATGGAATTGGATGTTATTTATCTCAATGTTTGTGCTGGTATGGAATGGTTGTGCGATTTTTCGACGATGAAGATGGTGTTTGAAGATGATGATGCCTTTTAGAAGACCTTTCTTTTCTAGAAATCTGGTAGGACATAGAGTTTGATTTTTTTACGAGACATGAGGTGGGAGGTGACCTGAGGAGGTGATGTTATTGAATTAAAAATTTTAAATTCTGATCTTTGAATTTTGAAACTATTATTTGTTGAATATGAACGGTAGTGAATCATTGTGTAAGGATCCGACATTACCAAAAAGTGATTTATCAAAATAAAAAAATAGATTATTTGGTAGTTTTTGGAAGATATGTAGAGGGATTGGGTATTGAAATTTGGTTTGAACTTGGAATATTTCTTGTCAAGGGTAGTGTTATTTATAATAAGATATATCACTCTAATATTGGCATACAGAACATTGAGTACCATTATTTTAAACCCTAAAATTCACCTTTATACCAGACTGAGATTGGAGAGACGTGTCTTGTTGGGCCAGGTATGATATAGGAGGTGATGGTGAATGGTCAAGTGATCTGCGAGCATATTAGTAAAACAAATAGTTGTAAAAATATCTTACTCATAAAAACATAATATTCCCATTGAGTTTTAGAGTAGTGATCATGTTTTTGTGAGATAAAATACATGATTATTACAGAAAATAATCTTCTAGTGAGGTTAGTTATCCTCATGGTTCATCGATCCATTTGAGATCATGTGGTGGCCTAGTGAAGTTTCATATCACGTAGACCACATGCTGCAGTTCGAAATAGTTCATGACATATTATATGTGTAACAACTATGGAAATACATGAATGATCCTACAAAAGTTATTAACTGATGTTAGATGTACATTGATGAAGGAAACACCTTTATGGATTACCCATTGGAGATTGAAGATCAACATGATAGGATTCTGTGAGAATAGACCATTACTTTTTTCATGATTTGGGTAAACTTAATAGTTTTTACAAGAGGTCAATGGAAAGAAATAGAAAGATATAGAATAATTATACCCCCTTCTTGTTTATCATATTATAGTCATTTGTAAAATACATGATCTATGGGATAATTAATGACCCTATTTTTTTCATGAAAGACATTAGAATATAATAATAAATACTTTTGTAGTTTATGGCTAGGATGAAAGGTGATTCTGATGCTCAGTAATATGGGTATTGATATTATTAATACATTAGATATATTAATATCAAACATGTAGAGTTTTCATAAAATAGTAGAATAACATCTTAATATATAATTTTACAATAAATATGATACCATAGTTGAATCCATAATATAGAGATTTCATAAGGCATGACCCAAATTTGGCCGACATTAGATGTATGGTAGAGGGATCAATTTTTAGTGCATTTAATTATAATAAATTAGTATTTTTTTAACTCTATTTAAGTAGCATGACCTATGTTATTCTATTTATACTTCATTATAAAAAATCTTTATGTTTATCCTCATAACCATAAGAGGATTTGGGGGGATATCTACAGTGTTCTTCATTGTTGAATAAGATTATATGATAAATAATGACCATATCAAGGTGGATGAAGAGGTTGTGAATACACCGAGACCTATCCTTCATTTCTAAAAACATTCTTCACTTATTAATGAACAAAATCGAGGTAGGAATCATGTTTTTTGGATTCCACCAACATTTTTGGATTTTTAAATCATGTAATATTATATTATGTTTATATGTAACTATTTGATTATTTCAATGAGTTGTGTATATGAATTAATTTTTTTATTTAAATCAATTCATTAATTTAAATGATCTCACCATATATATATATAATTATTGATCATTGGACAATAATTTATGGGAAATGATATTTTCAGATATTTTAATGTGCTTTTCGTCACCCCAATATTTTTGTATTTAATCATTAGACTATGGGGTCACAGTTCATCAATACCGAAGTAGGTTCTACTGTGATTGAACCACTGATTTTTTTAGAGATTTAATGAATGATGAATATATTTTTATTTTGAGTATGGATCTTGATATATCATGGATTTTAGAGGATTCTTTAGGGATTTGTAATTTTTAGAAACAATTTCATCGAGTGGTGAGTGACAAGAGTCATGAAAAATAGCATTGTAAGATTCATTAAGATTATTCGATTCTATTTTTTGGTACCAAAAGGTGAAGAAACTATGGTAGGAAGAATGTTCATTAACTTTTATCTTCTATAATGTTCTTATTATTAGAGATGAGGCCATATTTGAAATATTCATGGAGAATTATAGGATTCTGTGAAAAAACATCACTACACACCATGTAGTTCAGATGAGAACAAGGCATGTTCATCATATTTCATAGATGGTAGTGTTTTTTAGCTGACTAAATGATTACATATCATGTGGCCTAACACATATGACTGGTGACTCAACATAGGAAGCCAATTATTGGTTTAGATACACATGCATATAACCCTATACGTGATGACATGCCATGTACTCCACATGTATATGGGTACATTAAGCAATTAGGCATACCATAGTACATGACCATGTACAAAGGCATGATGAAAAGTACACATCAACATTGACTATCACATGGGATGTCCATGAGTGGATGATACATTACTTGTCTGATCCATACAATTCATGTTCAATGATATGTATTTCGTATCCTTGTCAGGATGAGCACATGGAATGGTGATGATGTGGCGTCACATGCCATGAGGGAACAAATATATACTAGAAATTTACTTCCAAAAATTATACCTCTAATATCTATTTAAATTGAATTTTTTTTCTTCGTATATAGCATATAATTAGTTTTTAATGATGTAAAACATAAAAATGGCCTTCTTTTTGGAGTACAAGATATGATCTGAGGATTTTCAAGTGTGCAATTATTTAGGTGACACATGAAATATGTAGTTATTAGGGAAGTATCATCACAGTGATGTTGGGGTTAGGACTCCAATGTCACACTAATGAATATGTACACCTACTCTTTAAACATATAGATATATAAGTACCCTACACTAGGCATGTGTCACCTATCTACAAAGAGAGACTATAGAGTCTTTAATATCTGGTTGCAAAAATGTATTCCATGGGTGTTTTGGATCCCTCTAATGGAGAGAACTATAGCAAGGATAAATATCCTTTAATTTTTTTTGATGAGTCTGTGTTTGATGTTGGGAAATAGTGATGGTCTTTTAAAAATTCTGGAATACTCATCAGCCTGGGCTGGGAAATTAGATAGAGATCACATTCCACTATAATTTTGTATTATTTATTAATTGGATTATTTTTCCAATATTTTTATTTGATGATTTTAACTTCTAGTTTATACTTTTATTTATCATTCTCCATTTCATTATATAATTTTATATTATTTATTAATTTAGATTTTTTTTCTATATTTTGATTTGATGATTTTAACTTCTAGTTTATACACTAATTTATCGTTCTTCAATTCATTAGAAATCATACTAGTTATGTAGATACAAATTGTTATATGGACTTTTTCAACACATGTCATGTATTATTGTGATGATGGAATGATCGAAGATGCCTTTGTGGAAACATTGGGATAGTTGTGACCATTTACCATGTACGATGTCCTAGTCATGGATATTAGTAGCCAATATTTCTTATTTTTCCATTATTCCTTCTATTTCTTGCTTGGAAATCATTTTTGGATGTACATGTATTTTTTCAATATCTTCTGAATTTGGGTATATATATTGTTACTATGATTTATTCTTTAGATTATATTGCATATATAAATTTATATTGATGTTAATATCATTTATATATTCCTTTATGTGGTTTCATAGAGATGGATTTGTGAATTAGTATGGGTATATTATGAGAATAAACAAGATTTTATATTATTCAATCTGAAAACATTTCTCTATCCTATGTCATATAGGAGATGGGCATGGGGTTATAATGGCTCAGCATTGCACCATCCAGATGGGACCTTATGGGTTAGTCCATGAAACCAATTCCATATTCCATTATATAAAAAATTTAACAAAGATGATATCGATATTCTGTAATTCATGGATCCCTCAAACATACTAGAAGTCAATCTCCCTCGAAGTGCCTTTAAAATTATTCATGAATAATGACTAAATTCATATAGATCTGTTGTTTTGATAGTTCTAATGATAAAAAAATATCACTGAATAAATGAGATCTATTAGATGGGTATGGTCATAATAGAAATTTTTATTCTAATTATCATATCATTTGCACTTTTTTCAATCATGTTTCAATATGCGGTTTACTCTCAATTCATTCATTATAACGCCACAGTATTAAGATATCATAAAACTACAAGAGTTAATTTATTTTTATTAAAATTCTTACCATCTCAAAATTATTCAATCGTTTCAATTGAATCACAGAACCAGATCCCATTTTATTTATCATTATGTTCTATTAAAAAACATGCACTTTGATCTCTTGAAAATACGTCACCTTTAATAATTATATATAGGTCGTGAAATTATCATTATAATAACATTTTTTTGCAATCTAAAAAAACAATTCAAAAAAATATAATTTATGAAATCATATATACATTAACTCATAAATATTATATTTTTTTAATTTTTAAAGTACCCAATATCATTTTACTTTGTTGAAATAAAATTAATTTCATATTATTCATAGAAATCATAATAAAAGGATATTTATCATAGGATGGCAAGAAAATAACTCCAATTATTTAATATTCATCACCTTATTTAAGTCTTACATAATATATCAAAATTAATTTTTTTAATGTTCTTGTTTTAAAATTGGATGTTAGATCTAGAATCAGTATGTCTGCCTCATCATAGATCTAAAATTATCGATACTCAAATATTATCCCAAAAAACTCTCTCGAAATATTTCTATGTGTGTTAATTTCAATGAGTAAAATAAAAAATGACAGAGATCAACAATTTGAAACTGGATCTAGTTGGAATTGACCATGGAAATTAACCACAGATTTCAGTCTATCCACCTTTCATAAGGTCTGATTGATTTCATGAGGAGTTCCAGTGACTACACTGAAGCATCAATCAAATGCATGACCATCTGATTATATTCCTGACTAAACTCAAGGGATAACATAAAGAATCCTCAATTTTTCATATTTTAATAGAAAATTTATATGAACCTAATTTACCTCATATCTATGCTCAAGAAACTGAATGAGGTAATCTTTATTTTTTCACAATAAAATCAATCGACCATAAGAGTACATGATAAAAAGTGCGAAAAACATGTTCGAACATAAGAATTTCATATCCACTTCCAGTGCATCATTGTTTACCTCATGACTACAGTAATGAAAAATTATAAAATGATCACTGTAAGAATTCAACTACTTCATATCATCTTAAAACATTAAAAATCATCAAAAAAATTCACCAACCTCACAAACACCTCTGTGAATGTTGAAAAAAATCCAAACCAATAATCAAAAATTATAAACTCAAAAGGTACTTTAATATCCCCTATTATTATTTTACAGAAAATTTTATAAACTCGTGATTTTAAATAATATATTTTGACACATCAACAATCTATAATAGAATCATCACATCATATCTTCTATCATATGATAAATTTATTACCCTACATAATTGTATTAAGATATGTTAATTAGAGATTCCCATTACTTGGTGTTAATAAATTTTTTCCATGTAACATAGACGAGATCCACATCAATGAATATTAATAAATCTATAAGAAAATAATATACCCTATCAACATTATTCATAGAGTTAGATTAAAAGTTAGTGATAACTCCGACTTTTAAAATCATTATCTTCCCCTTTATAATTGAGTTTTGATGCATATTATCACCCATTCTAAAACCATTCTAACACCCACATGGAGGTAATTGTTATATTTATTAAATTGGTAGGATATGGATGAACATGTAGTTTCAACGATTACTCAGAGAACCACTATCATAACAATAATTTTAATGAGATATCTTTTATTAGTCTCAATACTGAGGCAACTAGGATTAACATATTTGGTTCTCATTATTACTAAAATAAAATAGTACATGATGCAATTATATTTTTCTTTATTATACTTTATAGGTTTGTTTGACATATTAATTATATTATTATTGACGCATAAAATCAAAAAATCAGTTATCAGTTTCAAATCCCTAGTAATATAATTGTACAAAAATACATAATGCCTTCCTATATACATGCTTGAATTCCATATACCATACCATAGAAGTAATAAGTGTCGATGAGTTCATAATCATACTATAAATGCCCATATATCCCTTAAAAATGATTAATTCCCCAAGATATGTGGATCTACTATCTAAAATATATTTATCAATTTGAATTTATGTAAACATTAAACTTTAAATATATAACATTTTTTCAAATTACGACATAATTTATGGTTTCATTCATATATCTTATTTTTCAACATTCCATAAGAATATGTATCACCAAGGAATCATGTTAAAATGGATTATAAATTATCATAAAAAATATATATCATATAATTATAATGATAAACACAACAGACATACAATGAGTCTTATAAATAACTTATTTTTAACATATTTTTATCTTAATAAAATATTTTCCTAATTGAAATTGTTGTTGAATCATCTCTTGATTGTATCATTCAAAAATTTATTAAAAACCCATTGTAATATTTTCCTTTTAATAAAAATATGAAATTCAATTTCCCTTTATTCTCTTATCCGAAAAAGAAATTAATGATTTCCAATATGTAAATTTCACAATATTCTTTCATTTAAATTGAAAAGACCCCAAATATTTACTCATGGCCACTGAAATAATTTATATAATTAACATACACTATGATAAATATAATACAAATAAACAACCCTCAAATATACAAATTATCATCCACATTTACCATGGTGAATCCCGTTTACTACAAGAACCTATATTATTTTGGGTGTATGACTCTAGGATCATATTAGAAACCATATAAATCAATTTTTACTATTCATACAATGATTCCATCAATATGAAGAATAAAATAACCTAGTTTATTAAAAAACATCTTAATAATGTTAAAGATTTAAATATGATAATTCTACATTCATTTAAAACAATTTTTAAATCTTTCTTGAAACCACCGAATATGGAATTATAATTTTTCAACCCATGATACTATAGAAAAGGATTACTCAAATTCAATGTCTTCTATTTGAGAATATATGTAACATACATGGTAATTATATAATAAGACCACATCATTCTTTAATATAAATGGATTATCTATTAATATTACCATAAAGAGGATGATATGTCCAATAACGTGCCTAAAATGCATCAATGTGTTTCAAAAAAATTATACATGGAATTTAAGTTAGAGTTACTCAAACAAATACTATTTTGATAATATTATTATTTTAATTAGTATTTATCTCATATTTTTTGTACTAGAGGTAATGAATATAAATATCTATATTATGTTTACACATGATTATTAAATGTTCTTAAATTCCTATAATAAATTTTTTACGATTAAATAATTAAACTAGTTTTATGAATAAAAACTCAAATGATTTTGAAAGGTAGTTTTACTAGAATTTGATAGATAATGAATTTTAAATATACTTTTCTAAATATTTATAATTTAAATAAGAGAATTTAATCGAAATTATTGAATTCTAAATATCATAATTTTCATTGGGTTATTTATTTTTTATTTTTCTAAGAACGTTAATATTATTATCAATATTATATAATAGAAAATATTAATTCAAAACATCTTCTTCATTAAATATAATTTTATAGATAAATTTGTTTTTTTATTAGATTTAATTATAATTATGTCTAGTGTTTATTAGTTAATATGATATGGGTAATTTTAATCAATTTCTTATTGAAATTTGATATAAATACATTGAGAAAATTTTAATATTCTTACATAAAAAACCCATGTTTTAACTATCCAATGTTGAGATTAATTTTAAATTAAGTTTAGCAGCATCTATAAAGACCCCCAAATAACTAGACAAGATCTAGAGCCTTCTTTTATTATTATGACGTACATTCAAGACTCAAATCCCAAAGGACCCTCAAATATTGAATTTTCATGCTAGATTATATATGTTAACATTAAATTTTAACTTGAAAATAAATAATAAATAATAACTCCATTATAAAAACTCATAAACTCTTAGATTATTTAAGAAGTTCATTCATAGTATTCGTCTTCACATAATGATGAGAGGTAAAACATTTTAAATGGGTGATATCAGTTGCTCAGTATGGGTATGTAATATAGATGTTTCATTAATAATAATGCATAGAAAATAACTAAAATAACACGTGAAATTAAAACATAATCTCAAACATAATATGGATGGAATAAAAGTGAATTATATATTCCCATATAAATAATCCCATGAATCCCAAAAATGGGCACTGTAATAGTCAAATAATAACATTATTAATCAAATAATAATATCATAATGAGGGACTTCCAAATTTATGATATCTGAAACATATTGGAAAGGCCTTAGAGAAGACATTTGAAAATACATGGTTAAGGAATTAGCCAAATCCATTTTTGTTTTCTATTTGGAGACCTACAGATGAAGTGAGGGGATATAGTTCACCCACTAATCACTAGTTAATTCCAATTCATTCCTCATATTAATGGTTTTAGACATGAACATAATATATATATTTGTTTTGATTAACCTTCCCGAACAAGTAATTCTAATCAATAACCATTCTACATAATATATTCAATTGTATTAAGATAGCACATTCAAAGTCAAACCGATCATAATATATTAAATAGAAAATGGTAGATGATAATAAAAATAGTTCAATCACCATAAAACATAAAATTTAACTGAGGTATTGAAATAGTTGAAAATACTCTAGTAAAATAATCAATCAATTATTCAGAGAAATGATCATTTTTTACTTTGCAATGAAAAGTTAAATTAGAAAAAACATATGTATTTGACATGAATAATCATATAAAACAAAAAATGATCCAATATAGATTTTAATAAATAAAATTAGATATTTTAGAAATATAATATCTTCTTGAAACATATTATATATGGTAATTTAAAATTCGTATGAAATCAAGATATTCCCATTAATAGGGCTTACGTATCTAGAAGAATTTGGAAGGGAAACATTAAAAAACATGTGATTCTTATATAAAAAAGATGATCTAATCTGGAAAAATGTATTTGGAATGTAATAAATTATTTATATTATGTATAAAAAATTAATTACGAATTACATTTCAGTATATAGGATTAAATTATAACTTCAATGAACATCGTGGTTATGGAAGAACCCCTTACCTTATATACGATATTTTTATGCACATGAGCATAATGTACTATAGAATCAAATTTCATAAATAAATTGAAAAATTATTAACCATTTATACATTTATTTTATTTATTATAATTTCATTATGTTAATTTATGGTATTTTAAATGAGTTATAAGATATAATTCTATCATTTGGGAGCGTTTGTTTTCTCGGTTTTCATTATTAGTTTTCATGTTTATATGTAATAAAGTTCATGTGTATAATTTTCCATAATTATAATTATATGTTATTAAGAAACATAAATATTTATAACTAGTCTTATATTTTCCCCCAAGATATAAGGATGAATCTGTAGAAAACATGTTAATGATAAACATTTTGAATAATTTTAGTAGTTTTTTATCACAATGAACACATTTGGTTTTATCATTTAGTATTATGTAAATATGTTATTTACAGAATATTGAAAGGGTTTTAATATAAATAATATGATATATATAAAACATTAAATTGGTATCATGAATAACTGTAAATATATTTAAGGAAGATGAAATCATTTTATCCTTAATGGTGATGAAACAACACATCATATCTGATGTTTCCATTTTTACAGTAAAAGAGAGAGGATAAAGGAATTGATGATGTAATATTCCTTTAGCATAATAAAATTACCACATATTTTAGGTAATGGATTTATAATTTTATTTTGATTATGGGATGAGAGGATATAATTAGAAATTTAATATAACATGAAAAGTAATTAAAAGGAAAATAAAGAGGTTTTGGCCACTTAATTTTCTCCAAATTTAGAACATCATTAGGGAAATGGATTTGGTCTTTTGAGGATAAAAAATGTAATTTGTTTTGGGGGATTTAGAAGGGTATTGGGATGAAATTTTAAAAGGCCCCAATCTTGGAGGGGGTGAGGTGATGGGCTGTTAATGGGTGGTATTTATAATGGAGGAGATTGATGCATTTTGAATATTTTATTAATTTGTTTAGTATTTTCTCTCAATACTATGAATAGATTTAGAATTATCACTAAAAAACATCAAATAAGCGATTTAATGTGGATATTAAGGTTCTTTAAACATTCATGACTCAAGGAAATGTGTATTTATCTTATAATGTATATATAAAAAAATTATTGTCTTTCACAATTCACCGAAAATTTTACTATTTCAACAAAAATCTAAAAATATCACCCTCGCTATTTTTATACATCTATAATAAAAACCTGTACTCCACATTATCAAATAAATTTTCTAAATATGTGAAATTTATTTTTTAATTAAAAAATCATTTACTCAAATAATATATTTTTTAAAATTATAACTGTATTTATAACACTCTAAACAATTAACCAAGGTCTCTTTTAATTATTGTCAAACCATAAGACAAAATAATATTTATCTTTGAAAACATTTTATGAAAATTGTTTTTCTTTGAAATAATTTAACTATTTATAAAATTTAAATTAATATTTATGACTCAAAAAAGTACAAAAATTTAATTAATTATTTTAATATTATTAATTTACTTACACTATGATATCATAATAACATATATTTATTTATAACATTCCAAAATTATATTTATACTTTCAAGGGTGATGTTATAATTCTTTTGGCCGGTTTACTATTCATAATGGTCATTCAAGTATTGTTATGGTTAAGTTAATGACTCATCAGTATATAATTATTAACTTCAAGAAATACCTCATGTTTTATTAATTATTCAATTATAATGGTTTTATAGTGTTCAATATATGATATTTTGTTATTTATAAAATATTAATTTTTATAAAAGAGAATTCTCATTGATAGAATTCCAGATCATTTCATTCCACCTTCCTAAAAAATTTCTTCCTCAAAATTTAAAGAATGTTACCTCAAAAGAATTTCTATGAAGTTCATCATCATATATTCCTCGAGCTCCCATGCCACCTATTTAATTTGGCGATTTCCCCAATGTACCATAACAATTTGAATCATCTGATTTCTCATTATCTGCCTTCTAGTGTCCAATATTTGGATGGGCTCTTCACTATAATATAACTCTTGTTCAAAATCTATTCCTTTATAATTAAGGGCATGCATTTAGTCTGGAAAGTACATCCGTACAAAAGACATGTGGAACACTTTTTATACTTTTTAAAGGTTAGGTGGAAATCCAAAATGATAATCCATGACTCCAATTCTCTCCAGAATTTAAAAAAACCAATGTACCTAGTGATTAGTTTCCCTTTATTCCAAAATCATATAAACCCTTCCATGAAGACACAATCGGAAAATGATGATCTCTGACATGAAATTACAAATAAATTTTCAAATATTTTCAAATCATTTTTTTCTTCATGGTGATTCATTGATATTTGTTTCTATAGTCTTTACCTTTTTCATTTTTTCCACCACATGCTCTATGCCAACAAGATTCCATTCACCAACTTCATCCCAATTATTTTATGTACAACATCTCGTTCCATACAATTCATCATATGGAACTATATGAAATATTCAATAGAAACCATTATTGTATGAAAACTCTACCAAAGGTAAATATTGATTACATATAACTTTAAAATCAAGTGACCATGATCTCTTCATGTCTTCTGATGTTGGGATTTTTCTTTTGGACTACCTATTAGTTTGACGTTGATATGCAGTACTCAAATGAAGATCAGTATCCAATGACATCATAAGACTTAACTACACTTTTTATGTAAATTATCTATCATAATCATATACAATTGATATATGTTCTCCATGTTGTCTTACAACATAATTAATATTATCGCGTGCAAGGAGATCAATTGGAAATATTCCCTTACATCAAGGAAATGTGATGATTTTTCTATGTAGATTAGAAATTACTCATATTGCATCATCCTTTCATATAGTTTCTGGTATTCTAGTTAATGACTCCATGGTGATATCATCCCATTAAATGTAGTAATAGATAGTGGTTTCATGAATCCTCTTGTATGTTGTCATTCTTCCTTCACTTGGGGACAATGTAAACATCTTGATGCATAATCAAAAAATTTCCTTTTCATGATATACCACAAAAAATGATCCTTCCAATATCTATAAATCATAGTGATACAGGGGTGTATAGAAAATTTTGATATACGAGAATCATCAAATAACTCTTTTTATGGCTCAGGTAATGAGGGATCACATATCCCTATCCCAAATTTCCAAATTCCATCCTCACACATAATGTATGGAAACATCCCAACATTCCAAATTTTTTTTAAGATTCTCATCCTCAGGATGAGAACATTTAATTCATTCCAATAAATGTTTTGGATTCCAATTGAAAAAGTAAGTATTTTTTGAATTATTTGATAATTACAATTCCCCTATTTTCTAGATCCATGATCACATGATAAATTTCAATCCCCATTTTATGTACAACTCCATGATCTTTCATTCTCATCACATAATCTGCATGATTATTCATTATTGGGTGATAATTAATTAAAAAATCATAATATTCCTGTTGCTCAAGAAATTTCATTTTCATCATATTGAGTTATTTCTTGGAGAAGAAATATTTCAATCTCTTATTATCTCTACATTTCTCATATCATTCTCTATAGAGATAGTGTCTCCAAATTTTAAGGAAAAATATTATAGTTTTTATCTCGTGATTATGAGTAAGATAGTTCATTTAATGAGTTATTATGTACCCTAATGCAATGGAAATAAATTTATCATTATGTATAAGGAAACTACCATGTCCTTTCTTGGATGTATTATTATAAATCACAACCCAACCATTTCCAGACTCTATGGTCATTATCGGATCATTCACTAATCTATTCATTAATTCTTCGGTGAACTCAACACACTCCTTTATCAATTTAATCATAACCCCTTTACTAGTAATATTGGTTAATGGGGTAGATAAAACAGAAATGTTATGAATGAATGGAAGATAATTACATACAAAACCAATAAAAAACATACCTTGGTTGTTTTCATAGGTATAGGACATTACAAAACTCCCTTGTGATTCGCTAGATCATATGAGATTCCTATCACAACCCGTCCCGCGGGGCCGTGTCGTGATTACCTAATGCCTGCCTTCCATAGCCCAGGGGCTGGCGATTAGTGCCAAAAGGAGTATTCCCTAAAATTGGGAAGGCATTGCTTTTATATCCTATAAAAACACACAACCATGAACACAATAAGATACGAAAACAAGTACACTGTATAGAAAAAAGATTGATGAATGTGAGAGGGGCCAGAATACAAGCCCAATAGTAAAGGTACCAGTACAAATGAAATACAATACAACTGATGATAGAAAAATACAACTAGTGGATCTTCCTCTGAGGTTCCTACCTGAAGGGTTGGTACAAATCACCTCCTCATCACTCCATGTCTACCCTTCTCCTCTGCGTACCGACACACCGTAGGGTCCATCTCCAGGCACCTTCCAGTCCTTGTACCCTGAGCCTTGATGATCACTGTCTGTCATCTGCACCAAACACATCAAGGTGCAGGCATATCCCGTATAAGAGTGATTATAATGATACTCTGTAGTGACCCCAATACCCCCAAGCCCTAAAAAAATCCACAAAGGATAAACCATAAAGCATGAATACTACTAACAACCCAACTTAGGTATATGGACATACATATACCTAAGTTATAAATTAATCCCATATCAATCATGAGGAATCACAAGGCTCAAATCATTAGCCTAATGCTCAACAATTCCATAATGTAAAGAATACCGTGAAGGTAAGTACCGCACAGGTACGCCCCAATGATGAATACTGCCAATATATTACCATGTAGGAATGCACCACACATTTACAGACTCATCTCACACTAGGTATAACATAGGTATAGTAGAAGGGATGATTAGATGTAACTACTGAATCGTCTTACTCCATTAAGAGGCAGAACCATGAAAGATCCTAAATCGTCGGACCCACAGAGGATCGTAGTACATCTACAGACCCACACATGATCCGAGTACATCGTCAGACCCACACATGATCCATGTACGTTGTCAGACCCACATAGGATCTTTGTAAATTGTTAGTACATTGTCAGACCCACACAGGATCCTAGTACATCACCAGTACGTCGTCAGACCCACACAGGATCCTAGTATATCATCAGTATGTCGTCATACCCACACAAAATTCTAGTACATCGCCAATATTCCGTTAGACCCACACAAGTTCCAAGTACATCATCAGTACGTTGTCAGACCCACACATGATCCTAGTACATCGCTTGTACGCCGTCAGACCCACACATGATCCTAGTACAACATCAGTACGTCATTAGACCCACACAGGATCCTTATACATGTCTAGTACGTTTTTAGATCCACACAGGATCATAGTACATCGTCAGTACGTCATCAGACACACATAGGATCCGAGTATATCTCCAGTTTGTCATCACAGCCAGCTATAGGGTACACACACTAAGGTCACTTGTCTCCAGGAGGGTCCGCTCCTCATGAAAATGGTTGATACTCCAACTTTCACGAAGTCCAGTGAAGAAGTATCCCAACAGACCGCCACATAGAAGGGGTCTCAATGCGATAGGTGGTGTGTTAATTGGACGCCTGCTCTGTAATTTATTATACTTTTAGTCCTGAGGGCCCGGTTGGATTCGTGCACGATCCACACCGACCATACCCCAACATTATCCAAAAATCATGTGGGGTGTATTAAAAGGACTGCCTCACTCCAAGGTTTCTGGCACCACAGACGTTTCTTCAAATAGATTTCTGGTGCCAAAATTATATCCAAAAGAGAGGAAATGGGTCAAAGTGGGCTCGGGTCCGGTTCGACCCGGTCGGACCGACCCAGCCTTATCTTGCTTATGCTGACGCAACCCAGTTTGGGTAGACTCATCCCTCTGGATTCAGCCCATGCTGGGCGGCCCAGCATAAGCGGCCCTTCCTAGGCCATGACACGAGGTGCGGCACGAGGCCTGGGGGGCGGTGCGGGGGCCGAGGGGTGGCGAGGGGGCTGCGGAGCGGCACGTGGGATGCGTGGAGGAACGAGGGCCACGATGTAGATCCTGGGCCACGGGGCGGCATGGGGGCCATAGGGGGGGTGGGTTCATGGGACGCAGGGTAGAGTGGGGGCCACGGGGCGACATAAAGGCTATGGTGCGGCGCGTGGGTCATGGAGCGGCACCCAGGCCGTGGGGCGGCATGGGGGCAGCGGGGCAGCAAGCCATCCGTGGTTGTGTTGTCGCTTTCTTCATGGCTGGCGGAGTGCCAACTGCCATATTAGAGTCCCACCAGTGCCATTCGCTAGAACCATCCACCTCCTTCTTCCATTGTGATGAACACTACAAAAACTCAAGAAAAATTGCAGAGTGGTTAGGCCATGTTCTTTTGGACCGCACCCTCCATGTTAGGGAGGTATCAAGTGGATTAATAAATATTTCATGAAGAACGTCAAACCCTACAACCTCCATTAATGAATATTCCCAAAGCCAAAAAAAATAAATCATCTGCAGATCAACTAGTTAGAGAGTTGATATGCGTTCATTGTTTAGATGGGAAGAACATGGGAATAAATAATCACAAAAAATTAAACCCCTACCTCAACGGATTTTTTATGGAGGTCATGAGGAAGCAAGAGAAGTCGTTGCAGATAGTGGCGTCAGCATTCGTCACCTTCGATAGGCACTTTTAAAGTTGGCTCGAACGTCGTCCTCATTCTTCAATTCCGGAGTGCATTCTTCATTGGAGGATGTGTTTCTCCATGATTATCAAAACCTACACCCTTTTACCAACACTCTCCAAAAAATCCCAAGAGATTAATTTCCAACTAAAATTATAATAGGTTTAATTTAAGTTGAAACTATAATTAAATGAAACTATTGATTAAATGGAGAGTTGGAATAATTAACTTGAGGGTGTGGCACAATTAATTTGGAGGAAGATCAAGAGACTTCTCAAAATTAAAGAGGGAGTTCAAGGGTTTATCCCATTAGGGGGGTTCGGGTGGTCCCCACCTTTTAGAATTCAAATTGGAGGGTTTAGGATCAGATGGTCACCACCACCATAACCCATGTTGAGGGGTTTCGAAAATAAAAATGTTAATCATTTTTATTTTCTTTTATTCTTTCAGAAAAAACAAAAATCTTACTTTCACCCTCGACCCACTACAGTCGAGGTGAAGGTCTCCTAAATCGAATACTGGTGCTGCGAGTTCAACAGTGCTCTCAGATTTCTATTATGAGCATTTGATCAAAGGCTAAATAACCCCGCTTGCATGTTTACTAAACATAACTGAAAATATGTTCATAAATTCATTCCGGGCACACCGGGCCTCAGAATCATGCTCCGTAAATTTTCACGGACTCGTAAAATTCCCATATAAAAAAATTAATTGGAAATTACGGGTCTTTACATTCTCCCCACCTCAGAGCCTTGCGTCCACGAAAGCCACATCCTAAAAAATTGAAAACAACTGGGGAACATAGTACGGATCTGAGCCCCCCACTCACATGTGCTCTCCTGAAGTTTCTCATGCTGCCAACGAACACGCACCAGAGATATTGATCGTCCACAATGGACCAACTCTTGTTGATCCTCAATCTCAACTTGAACCTCCATAAGTGTCACCCTATCGTCGACGTCTAGCTTGTCTTGGTCGATGATGTCATAAGGGTCATGCACGTATCTCCTCAGCTGGGATAAGTGGATGATGTCATGCACCTAGTGCAACTGAGGTGGAAGAGATAGGTGTAAATCCACCTCACCAACTATACAGAGGACCTTGAAGGGTCCAATGAATATCAAATATAACTTGCCGCCCCGGCTAAATCACTGCAAACCTCATCGTGGTGAGACCCATACAAAGACATAATTTCCATCCTCGAACTCTAGAGGTCTCTATCCCCTATTGGTATAAGACTTATGCCTGATTTGTGTAGTCTTCATACACTCATCGATGATATGTATCTTCTCTTTGGTAGCCCATACCATCTTTGGTCCTACCACTGCTGACTCCCCAGGGTCAGTCCAGCACAAAGGAGATCTGCAAGGTCAGCCGTACAAAGCCTTGAAAGGTGTCATCCCAATGGTTTTGTGATAGCTGTTGTTGTACGAAAACTATAAAAATTGAAATTGATCCTCCCAGCTATGAACAAAGTTGAAGAAACAAGCACGTAGCATTTCCTCAAGGGTCTGAATGGTCTAGTCAGTTAGGCAATCCATCTGAGGATGGAAGGCAGTTCCCAAATGAAGCTGTGTCCCAAAAGGCTCCTGCAACCCCTTCTATAACCGGTAAGTGAAACGTGCATCTCAATCGAAGAAAATCATCGAGGGTAATCCATGTATCCGCACATTCTCTTCCAAATAGAGGTGTCACACGATCTCTAATGAACTCTGCTCTCTGAACGGTAGGAAGTGGGCTGACATGGTGAGTCGGTCGATGATCACACAAATAAAATCATGAGCCCTAGATTTACGTGGAATTCCTATCACTATGTTCATGGATATCCCATCCCACTTCCACTCTGGGACCTCTAAAGTCCGAACTAAGCTTTTTGGTACCTGATGCTCCGCCTTCACAGACAGACATGTGAGGCACCTAGAGACAAACAATGCTACTGTCCTATTCATTCTTGGAAACCAGTGCTTTTGTCGGTGATCCTGGTACATCATTTTCACTCATAGATGTAGTGCTAGAAGGGATATGTGGAACTCATTCAAAACATCCAACCAAATCGACACTAGTATAATGGTACGTCCACTAAAAAGGATAATGTGCTCCCCACATTCATAAAATCCATCAGGTGTCTGTCCTATGGATATCTGAGCATGTCGTGCCTCACAATCAGTGTCCCCGCGCTGCACCTCCCTGACTCACTGAAGATGTGGCTGAGTGATTGAAAGAGACTGGAGAAAAGTTTCTCCATATCATTCCTCAAAAGATATTTGAAATGTGGAAAACTACTTCATCGCCTCACCTAGATGTTGTATACCAGATCTCCTATTGAATGTATCAATAATACATTCCCCATCTCATGATTATAGACTATCTCGAAATCATATTCCTAGAGGAAGTTAAGCCAACCTCACTATCTCAGGTTCAGGTCCTTCTGAGAGAAGTTATACCTGATATTCTTGTGATCCGATTAGACTGTAAAACATTATCCCATCACGTAATGTCACCACATCTTCAAGGTGAAGACCACTGCTGCTAACTCCAAGTCATGGGTAGCGTAGTTCTACTCCTGTTGTCCCAACTGTCAAGAACCATATTCGATCTCTGCTCACTCCTACATCTGAACACATCCGAGTCTAGTCCCTGATGCATTATAGTAGACTATATACCCAACGCCCTCCTCCGGTTTCCTCAATATGGTGGAACTACTCAGTCTCTGCCTCATCACCTGGTAACTCCAATGGCATCTTTTCGACCACATGAAGGGTTTCCCCTTCTCCATCAACAATGATAGAGGTGATGAAACTCTGGAGAAATCTGGAACAATTCTCCATTAGTATCCAACCAAACCCAGAAAACTTCGTACCTCTATCACACTCTTGGGTGGCTCCCAAGAAAGTAACACCTCAATCTTTACTAGATTAACTACAATTCCAACATCTGAGATGAAATGCCCCAGAAAGTGAACTTCTTGGATCCAAAACATGCACTTCAATAGATTACCATAAATCCGGTGCTATCAGAGTGTGTCCAGAAATACATGCAAGTGATTGGCATGCTACACCTCTATCCCTTGTTAGATCATAATGTTATCAATGAAGAACACCGCAAAGAGATCAAGGAATGGATGGAAGATCATGCTCATGAGTCCCATGAATATTTCTTTTGTGTTGGATACGCCGAATGGAATAACCAAGAACTCCTAATGGTTTTACTGACAACTAAAAGCCGTCTTATGCACATCCTCTTCTCACACTCTGAGCTGGCGATATCCTGATCTGAGGTCTATCTTTGAGACCCACCTTGCTCCCTTTAATGATCAAAGAGGTCTTCAATCCTCGGGAGTGGGTTCTTGTTCTTCAAAGTCACCTGGTTCTAGAACCGATAGTAAATAAAAAGTCTCAAGCTCCTATCAAACTTCATGGAGAACAAAATCGGGGCTACCCAAAGTGAAATGTTGGGCCGGATGAATCCTTTCACCTTCAAGCCTTGTAATTGTACCCGTAGCTCGCGAAGCACCACGAGAGACATCCGATAAGCTAGTGTGGATATCAGTGTCATCCCAGGGTACAAGTCAATGTAAACATCCACCTATATGCAAGGAAGTATACCCGTAACATCATTAGAGAAAACATCCGCTTATTGGTCCACCACTACCGGATAGCTCAAACTCTCCACATCAACCACTCCGAGGGTAAGCCTAGCCACCTGATGAGTGATCTGTTTCACTCTCCTCCAGGTAATTCCATCATGTGCTGCAAAGGCTCCCTTCTAACCAGTGATGGTAAACCTAGTCCCATTAGTGCAGACACGAGACAATTTTCCCCCAATATAGTCAATCAGGGCATGAACTATAGATAACCAGTCCATACCCAAGATGACCTCGTAAGGCCCCGACGCCGCTACTAGGATATACCAACCAATGATATCACCTCCTAGAGTAATCTCACACTTCCAGAAGTAGTTCATTTTCATATAATCCTATCCCGTATGAATCTATAGATGTAAGGATCTAGACAACAACTCTGTCTCAATCTCCTAGATCTGAATGAGGGCAGTGGCAATAAAAGAATGATTGGTACCAGTGTCTATATATGCTGCAGCTAAGTTTCAATAGACACATATCATAACTCGTATCATCTATGGAGAACCATGGTCATAGGAATTAGCTTCCTAGAGCTGAGCTCTCCCCAATCCACATGATACCTATGGTCGGGGTGGACCACCTTGTGGTGGTGTCTATAACATCTCGAATCGTCGCCCTCCACTACCTGAACGACCATATCCTTTTCCACGTTTTCCTGCTACCTAAAGACCTCCTTGGTCGAACCTCTGTCTTTTCCCAGGAAGTCCCTCGATCGTCTGCTGATAACACATACGGTGGGTCGGATAGTCACGAGCCATGTGACCCTGACTGCCGCATGTGAAACACTGCATGTTCCTCTCTTGGATGGATCTGTCTCTGTTAACCCTATGAACCGGACCTGAATCATGTGGTTGTCCTCATGTAGGTCTGGTACTCATGGACCTCTATGACATCTGTCTTTTTCCAGCTATTGAAGACTTTACTACGTGAAGAATAGAAGTGGGACTCGCTGCTGATGACTGCTCTGCAAGAAAACCCTCCACTAAGAGGTCTCACTCTAACACCCCCGCCTAAATCAGGATTCTAAGTGAGATCATCGAATCCCAAATCTCCTACCTGAGTCCCTACTTGAAGTTAGGGGCCCTGATGAATGGGTCCCATACCATATCGGTGGAGTATCATGAGAGGTATGGGAACATCGCTGAGTACTGAATCACAGTCATGCTGCCCCGCTGCATATGAAAAAGCTCTTGAATGCGCATTGTACGAAGAGTCACTGGGACAAAATCTTCCTGTAAAAAGTTCTCTATGTATGCCCGGAGGAGCGTCACATCATCATGAACCCAGGGCATCAAGATTCACCATCTTCCTAATTCTGTCTATAGAAGACTGTCGGCAAGGATAACCATGAGATCAACTGGTGTCCCTACCAGTCGGAAGACTCTCACCACAGCTTCCAGCCAATCATCAGCTGCTTGTGGGTACATCTCTCCCTTGAGCCTGGGAGGCCTCTGGCATAGGAACTCATGCATCGCGGTCAAACAACATGCACCCTCTACTGTTGGGGATGGTGGAATCGGTGGCCCAACAGGTAATGGTACCACTGGTGCCTTCGCTGGTGCCTCTACTGGAAGAGGGCCTTGCACCGAGGCCTCATCGCTTGGTGGGATATCAGTGTGTACTATACATAGAACTCTAACTGGTCGTCTTTGTGGAGGAATCCTAAAAAGAAACAGGTGTTCCATGGTCAATAAGTTATACTTGGTGATCTGACTCAAATAGATCACAAAGAAAACTCTTGCAAACACACACGCAATCAGTGTTTTCATTCATTGAGTTGGAAATCAGAAGATAGGGTAATGGTGTATGGATATGTTGGCCACTTCACTAACACATGATTCCCTAAACTGATAACCACAATCATGAAACTCAACACTATTGTTGTTATGATGATCAGGGTCATATGGTCTACAGTATAACCGACTCCCCTGATACCAATATGTCAAGACTCGTCCCCCAGGACCCATGCCGTGACTAAACCAAGCCCACCGTCCACTGGCCAGGGGCTGGCAACTAGCACTGAAAGGCGTATTCCCTAAAACTAGGAAGGAATTGCCTTTATATCCTGTAAACACACAAAACCAATAACATGACAAGATACAAACACAAGAAAACTGTATTGCAAAAACAGTGCTGAATGTAAGAGGTGTAGGAATACAATCCCAACAGTAAAGTTACTAGTACAACTAAAATACAATACAACTAAAGAATGAGGTAGAAAACTACTGGGTTATCCTCTGAGGTTCCTACATGAAGGGTAGGTAAAAATCACCTCCTCATCACTCCATGTCTTCCCGTCTCCTCTGCGTACCGACACACCATATGGTCCACCTCTGAGCACCGTCCAGTCCTAGTACCCTCAGCCTCGATCATCGCGGACCATCGTCTACACCGAATATGACAAGATGTGGGCATAGCCCGTGCATGGGTGAGTATAACGATACATAGTAGCGACTCCAAGGCCCTCATGGTCTCACAAAATCCACAAAGGATAAACCAAAAACCATGAAAATAACTAACAACCCAACTTTGGTATAAGCCCATACATATACATAAGTTATCAAGTAATCCCATCTCAATCATGAGGAAACACAAGGCCCAAATCATTAGACCAAAACTGAACTATTCCATAAATGAAGAAATACCATGTAGGAAAGTACCAAATAGGAACTCCACACTGAATAATACCACCAAGGTATTACTACGAAGGAATGTACCACACTGGTACAGACTCAGATCACACCAGGTATAACATAGAAACTATAATAGAGATGATTAGATGTAACTACTGAATCATATTACTCCATTAAGAGGAATACCCACAAAGGATCCTAAATCATCAAACCCACATAGGATCGTAGTACAACGTCAGACCCACATAGGATCCTAGTACATCGTCAGACCCACACATGATCCCAGTACAACATCTGATCCACATAGGATCATAGTACATCGTCAGTACATCATCAGACCCACACAGGATCCTAGTACATAACTGGTACGTCATTAGACCCACACAAGATCCTAGTTCATTTTCCATACATTGTCATACCCACACGAGATCCTAGAACATCACCAATATGTCGTCAGACCCACACAAGATTCCTAGTAAATCATTAGTACGTCGTCATACCCACACAGGATCCTAGTACATCACCAGTACGTCGTTAGACCTACACAGGATCCTAGTACATCTTCAGTACGTCGTCAGACCCACATAGGATCCTATTACATCATTAGTATGTCGTCAGACCCAGACATGATCCTATTACATCGTCAGTTCGTCCTCATACCCACACAATATCCAAGTACTTCACCAGTACGTCATCACATCCAGCTATTGGGTTCTCGCACTAAGCTCGCTTGTCTCTGGGAGGGTCCGCTCCTCAAGCCAATGTTTGAGACCCCAACTACCAAAAAGTCTAACAAAGAAGTATCCCAAAGGACCACCATGTAATAGGGGTCTCAATGCAATAGATAGTGCATCAATCAGACGCCAGGTCTGTGTGTTATTAGCCTTTTAGTCCTGAGGGCCCGGTTGGATTCATGATAGATCCATCCTGACCATACCCCAAAATTATCCAAAAATAAATTGGGGAATATCAAAAGGACCGTCTTGATCCAAGGATTCTGGTTCCATAGATGGTTCGTCAAACGAATGTCTGATTCCATAGTTATGGCCAAAAGAGAAAAAATGGGTCGAAGTTTCCCCGGGTCTGGTCCGGCCCAGCCCGACCCGACCTGGGCATCCCAACCTGATTCGGGTCAACCTGGCCCAATGGATCTCACTGGGCCCGCTGGGTCTATCCTGGCTCAACGGGTCCGGCCCGGCCCAGGCTGGGCGGCCCAGCCTGAGCGGCCCAGCCTGAGCGGCCCATCCTGGGTAGCAGCCCATGGTGCGGCGGGGCGACCACGGCGTGGAGTGGGGGTTGTGGGGCGGGCGCAGTGCGTCGCAGGTGTCACGGGGTGGTGCGAGGGTGGCGGGGTGTCCGCGGTTACACCATCTCCCTCGAAGTGGCTGGTTGTGTGTTGGCCACCATATCCGAGTCCCACTAGTGAGATTCGTCGGCACCGATAACCGCCTTCATCCATAACGAGAATCATAAAAAAAACTCAAGAAAAATTGCGGAGAGGTTGGGAAATGTTTGTTTACCCCTCACCCTCCATGTTATGGCTATAGCAAGAGGATTAATAAATCTAGCATGAATAATGTAAAACCCTACAATATTTAGCAAGGATTATTCCCAAACCTACAAAAAGAAATCATCCATAGACTGAATAGTTAGAGAGTTGATCCACTTTCTTTGTGTAGAAGGGAATGACATGGGAATCAGTAATCACACATAATTAAACCCCTAACTTGTATGTTTGTTGAAGAATGTCGTGAGGAAGGAGATGAAGTCATTGGGGATAGTGGTTTTAGTGTTCGTTTCATCCTATAGACACTTCCGAATTCAGCTCAAAATTCGTCACCGTTCTTTAATTCCAGAGTGCATTCTTCATTGAAGGATGTGTTTCTCCATGATTCTCCAAAGCGCCTCCCTTTTTCCAACACTCCCCCAAAAATCCCAAGAGTTTATTTTCCAACATAAATAAAATTATATTTAATTTAAGTTGAAAACATAATTATATGAAACTATTGATTAAATAGAGTTGGCACAATTAATTAGAGGGTGTGGCGCAATTAATGTGGAGGAAGTTTAAGAGACTTTCCCACATTAAGGACGGAGCTTAAGGGTTTCTCCAATTATGAGGGTTCGGTTGGTACCCACCTTTAGGAATTGAAATTATTTAGTTTAGGATTGGGTGGTCCCCACCACCATAACCCATGTTGAGTGGTTTCAAAAATAAAAAAGTTAATTTTTTTTATTTTATTTCATTCTTTCACAAGAAACTAAAAAACTATCTTTCACCCTCGACCCACTACGGTCGAGGTGAAGGTATCCTTAAGTGAATATCAGTTATTCATGTTCAATAGTGCATTCGAGATTCAATTTTGAGTACGAGTTCAAAAGTTACAAAAATATTCCCCCATGTTTTCTGAATGTACACGAAAAAAAGTTCTGAAATTCATTCCTGGTACACCGTGTATCGGAATTAGGCACCGTTAATTTTCTCATACTAGTAAAATTCCCATATAATTAAAAAAAATAAACTAAATCCCTAGTCTTTACAATTACATCCTTTAAGAGAATATGTCCAAGAACATAAACAGTTTGAAGCTAGAATTAACACATGCTAAACACCCCGCAAAATAAATTTTATCTTAGAGTCACCAAAACAAACTTCAATTGGTTCTCATGGTCCTCATATATTTTTTAATATATCATGATTTCATCAATAAATACCACAAAAAATCCATCATGACTTTCCTTGAATGTTGTATTCATTAGATCCATAATGAAAGATGGTGTATTATTCAGTCCGAATGGAATTATTGTAAACATGTAATTTACATACCTGGTTTGAAATTCTATATTTGGAATATTATTCTTCTTCAAAAAAAATTTATTATATCCATATCTAAGGTCAATATTTGAATAATATTGACCACCAAGAAGTTGATAAAATAAATCATCATTTTAAAGAAGTGCATAGGTTTTAAATATTTTAATAGCATTGATTTCTCTAAAGACAATGCATAGCCTCATGCTTCCATATTTCTTATTGAAAAAATAGAATAGTGTCTACCAATGGAGATATACTTGGAAAAATAAATACATTATCACTTAATCTCTCTATTTATCTCTTTAGCTCTATTAAAATCCATGTTATTTATTAAATAAGGAGTCATTCAAGGATGGATTTCACAAGGAATTAAATCAATAGAGAACACAACTTCCTTATAAAGTGGTTGTCTAGGTAAATTATTAGGTAATACATAAATATAATCTTGAAAAATATGTATATCATTAATTTGTAGATATATATATAATGTTTTGTCATACTCCCCTTGAATTACATTTAAAATTGGTACTGTAGTGAGCTATAGATATGATCCATTTGATAATGATCCTTCTCTAAAAATAAGGGATTTTATATTTTCCATACTAATTGTGAGTTCATTCTTCTTGAAATATATTTTCATGCCGTATTATGAATTATAGTCTATTAAATGGATTATATCATTTGGAATAATTGGTTTGATTACAAGGTCTGCAACAAAATAACATTTATTTGTCACAAAGGGGACTGACCAACACATATTAGTTGCAAGGATACATTATTCAAGAGTTTGGAATAAAAAATAAGTTTTGATTTATCCTAATCACAATCCCTAAGAGTTTCAATCCAGGTGTGTAGTAAGGCCTTTTTCATGTACGATGTTAACACAAGTTAGGCATAAGACACCGTGTTAGAGCTATTACCCCTAGGTACATATCTTCGAGAACCACATCCACATTTAGTATCCTGAAAATTATTTATTTCTAGGAATACCCACATAAACTCTAACATACCCAAATTATATGATATTCTTCTATCATTATCCTCAATTCTCATTTTAGGGTTATTTTCCCAAATCTATATTAACTAAAACTAAGTTCCAAGGTGTCTATTAAACATCCTATGATACCAACTGTAAAGAACCCGACCCCAGGATCCCAAAGATGTTTCCTTATTTTATGACATTATAATAGAAAAAAAACTCTAATTCAAAAGGACAGAATAGTTTAGCATATTTGGAATTCATATTTAAAATATGAACAAAACATTATAACATGAAAAGAAATACACAATAGAAACTCCATTGGAAACACTAATAAACACCTAGAATATTCATACAAGACATATATTATATACATTTTCACATTCTAGGGAAAAAGGAATGGGGTGAGCATAGATTCATAGTAAGGTTATGTAATAGAGAGAAAGAAAAAATAATATGGAATGGTGGATAATTAAAAGAACACATGCCATTAAAGAATAATCATTACCATTATATTCTTGAAATATAAATTTAAAAATTAATTCCATATAAATAATAACATGAAACATAATTATCGATATTATAATAGTATAATAATCATGTGATTTAAAAACTACCAATATTCTGATTTGGGATTTCATAATACTGGACATAAAAAAATATCTTCAAGGCTTTGGGCAAGTCATATGAAAGAAATGAAAAAGGCCTCAGGTAAAATATATTTATAATTTTTCTCGTTAGGCCTATTGATGCATATATGGGATATAGCGAGAACTACATGAAACTTTATAAGTCAAATTCATTCCAAATATTCATTGATCTAATAATATATATCATATATATATGTATTGTAAATATCATTCAAGAATCAGTAATCATAATCATTAACTATTCTGTGTAGTATGGTTAATTGTATCATGATACCACAACTATAGTCAAACTAATCTGAAACAATTTAATAAAAATATTTTAAATTATAAGCATATGTTGTAAATCTCAAAAAATAATAAAATTAAATATATTAGTTTAAATATATAAAAATATACAAGTAGAATCATCGTGGAATTATTGAGAGAAATAATCCTTTTATATTTCAAAGAAGTGTTCTTTTGAAAAAATAAATTGAATTTTTCATGAATATTTTTATATAACCATAAATGAAGAAATATAGTTTTTCATGATAAAATAAGTTATTTTAGAAATATAATAGGGTCTTATAATAGAATATGATTGGTACATTAAAATGGGTGAAAAAGTTAGAAATATCCTTTCATTAGGTGTGCATATCAGAAATAATAGTGAAGGGAACAATAGAAAAAACATCTATTTAATAACCATAAAGATGAAAATTTCTAGAAAAATGAGTTTGGAATATATAAAAATAATTTATAAGATTTATATAAAAATAATGAATAATTACATTGGTTTATAGAGGATGAAATAATAACTCAAATTTAAATGGAAGTTCATGAACAAAGCCATAACTAATGTCTGATTATGTTTTGTACTTGAACTTAATGTCATGGAAAATACAATTAAATCCATTAATTTAATTAATTAATAAAATTTTAAACATGTATTTTATTTCTTATAATCTTATTATGTTAATTTTTTGACATTTTCAGGCATTATAATATACAATTATATCATTTGGAATCGTTTTTTCCTCGTTTTCCATGATCAGTTCATTTGTTTATATGTAATTATGTTCATGTGTATAAATATCTAGATATAGAATAAATTATTTTAATGAAAATTAAAAAGTTTAATTAATACTATATATTTTTTCTCCCATATATTAGAATAATATTAAGATAACAGGATAATGATAATCGTTTAGATTTATTTAAGCGGTTTTACATCACAACGAATGTGTTTTATTTTTTAATTTGTTAATATCTAAATATGTTAAAAAGAAAAGTGATGTAATATAAATTATACAATGTATTTAAAATATCTCAATTTTTTTATGATCATCCTTGTGGATGATGGTTGAAAATGAAATCTTTTCATCCCCAAAGGTGATGAAATAACACCTCATGGAAGACGTTTCCATCTTTAGCTTAAAAGGGAGGCGTGAAGGGGGTTGAGGATAGATTATTCCATTAACATAATAAAATTATATCATAGGTAAGTTATTCAATTTATTATTAAATTTTTATTAGGGGATTTTAGGAGAGAATAATAAAATGAATGAATAAGAAGGAAATTAGAAGAAAAAGATATAGGTTTTTGCCTCTTCATTTTATGCTACTCGAGAACCTCCTTTCGGAAATTGTTTGGGTATTTTTATAGAGACCATGAGCTCTATGAAGTGGGATAGTGGATTATTAAGTGAATTGGGTAGAAACATGAGAGGTATAAAATCATGAAATGTGTGAGGATAATGGATGCCGAGGTGTGGTATTTATAGTGTAGAAGAGGGGTGTTTTTGAATATTTTATTTATTTGATAATTATTTTGTCTCATGAATATTATTATTTTGATAATTATCACCATAAATATAAAAATAATTTTGGGAATTTCTAAATTATGGTGCTTTCATAATCCATGACTCATGGAATTATATATTTATATTATAATTTATATATACTGTAAATTACTATATTTCAGTATTCACCAAAAATTCAACAATTTCAGAAAATTCCAAAAAATTATGCCTAACCATCTTCCTATGTGTTGAATTAAAAAATTTACTCTCATTAATGAATTTTTTATTAATCTTAGAAATTAAATTTTTCATTAAAATCATCATTGAAAAAAATATAGTTTTTAAAATTATAATCGATTATATAACACTCTGAAAAATTAACAAAGGTCTTGTTAAATTATTCTAAACTCAGAAGACAAAAAAATATTGATTTATGAATAAATTTCATGAAAATAAATTTACATTAAATTTTTTTATAAAATAGTAAATAAATATTTATGATTCCCAAAAATATAAAAATTTAATTAATAAATGTTTAAATATTTATTTACATACAATATGGTACAATAATATTATAAATTCCATTATGAGAATTATAAATTGTATGTATATTTTCAGGGATGAGGTTGCTATTCATCTGGCTGGTATACAATTATTAAGAGTCATATTACTATTCATATGTTGATGTTAATATATCGTTCGTATATATTTAATAACTTCTATAAATACTTCATATTTCATTAATTCTTTATTTATCATTTTTGTATTCTATTTTCTGTGTGATTTTATGAGACTTATACTTTTTGAAATAATTATACAAAAGGGTATTTAATTGATATAATCGTTGGTGGTTACTACTTTTATGTTTTGAATTATGAAATAATGTGTCACAACCCGTCCCTCGGGGCCCATGCCGTGACTACCCGAAGCCCACCTTCTAATTGCCAGGGGCTGATGACTAGCATCCAAGGCGTATTCCCTAAAACTGGGATCACATTGCCTTTATAACCTATAAAACACACCAGCAAGAAGACAAAATGATACAAACTCAAGTAAACTAAATAGTAATCAGAGTGATTACAGTAAGTAAAAGGGGAAATAATACAAGCCCAACCTAAAATCACAAGAAACTGAAAGTAAAAGTGAACTAGAATAGCTCATGTGATCACCCACCAAGGATCATACCTAATGTGTATGTACACCTCTCGAATGGTTGTCTCTACGGTACACCTTATCTAAGGTCCACCTCTGAGCTAACTCCAATCCTGGTACTCTCATCCTCTATCAGCGTTGTTCTTCATCTGAACCAAACACATTGAAGTGCGGGCATAACCTGTGTAGGGGTGAGTATAATGATACTCAGAAGAGACCTCGAGATCCTAATGGTCTCACAAAATCTAAATAGGATAATACACAAAGCATTAAATCAAATGACAACCCAACTTAGGTATATGCCCATACATATTCCTAAGTTATCAAGTATTCCCATCTCAATCATGAGGAATCACAAAGTCCAACTCAAATTCCCAAAGCTCAAATGTTCCACAATGGAAGGAATACTGCAAAGGTAAGTACCACACAGGTACAACTCAGAAGAATACCACCCAAGGTATTACCTGAAAGAAAGTACCACTCGTGTATAAACTCAACTCACACCATGTATAATGTTGGTACAGTATTAGATATTATTATATGTAACTACTGAATCAACTTACTCTGTTAAGAGGAAGACCCATGAAGGATCACTAATCATCATTAGACCCACAAAGGATCTCATGGTGCTGACCCACACAGGATTTCTCGGTGATGACCCACACAGGAACGCTCGGTGCCGAACCACACATGATCATTGGGTGTTGACCCACCTAGGATCGCTAAGTACTGACTCACATAAGATAACTAGGTTCTTACTTACACAGGATTGCTTGGGTAGTCCCGCATGGAATCCTAGAGCAGTTCGATGTGGAATCCTCATTCCCAGACCCATGAAGGATCTCTTCCTCTTGTCACAACCAGCTACAAGGTTCCTGCAATATGCTTTCTCATCTCTAGGAGGTTCCTCTAATCAATCCACTGGTCGATATTCCAAAAATCACGATGTCCCACGAAGAAGTATCCCAAAGGACATCCACATCAAAGGGGACTCATCTCAACCAACAATGTTTCAAACAGTTGCCCGGTCTTTGAGTTATTGTCCTTTTAGTCCTGAGGTCTCGGTATGATTTCTACTCGATCCAAGCCCACTATTCCACAATATTTTCCAAATCTCTAGTGGGGTATACCTAAGGGACAGGCTCGCTCAATGGTTTACAACATCGTTGACGGTTAGTCAAACGGATGTCTGGTACCAATGTTATTTCCAAAAATGCATAAATAGGCGGTAGTGGGTCCAAGTCCGGTTCGACCTGGTCGGACCTACCAGGCCTGACCCGGCCTGGGCCAACCCTGTTTGGGTCGGCTCGACCTGACCCCCTGGGTCAGGCCCAGACCATGTTGCTACCCAGACCGTGATGGGAGGCCCGACCCAACGGCGCGACCCAGCAGTGTGGTTTCCGCGTGGCAGCAAGGGAAGTGAAGTAGTGGGGTGGCGCGACGGGGCCACAGATGGCATGATGGGGCCGCAGGGGCAAGATGGAGCTGTGGGTGCGGTGAGGGCACAGGGCGGCGCTGGCCGCGAATAGCGGATGGCACGGGGCAGCGTGGAGTCACGGGGTAGCGTAGAGCCAGGGGGCGACGCCGTTGTCATCGTCGCAGCTGGTGGTGGAGTCGGCCACCGTTCTTGTGTTCCACTGGTGCCAAACTCTAGCCCTAGTCACTGTCACCATCACGAAAAACACCCAAAAATAGAACGACAGAGGTGTCGTTCCATGTTTGGTTGGCCCACAACCTTCAAAGTAGAGCGGTAGCAAGTGGTTCAAAAATTTGAATCAAGAACATGTATAGAAGTTATTTGAAAACATCAATCCCCAAAACCATCATCAATAACTATTCCAAAACCCGTAAAATAAAACATCTGTAGATCAACAGTTTTGCGAGAGTTTTGTCGCATTCTTAGTTTAGAAGGGAAGAACATAGTAAGTGATAATCCCATAGAAATAAACCCCTAACTCGATGATTTTTTGATGGAGGCCGCAAGGAAGATTCAATTTCCTTGTGGATAAATGGACGTCGGTGAGGTCAGCATTTCCTCAATCGTCGATTCGTTTGTCATTAGAGATGTTACTCATTGACATTCATCATTGGAGTGCTTTCTCCCAATAGTTCTTCTCTCCCCAATTCCACCAAAATGAAAGGTAGCCCATATAATAGAACAAGTTATCTGTTATGTTTGTTTACGTAATTTCAAAAAAGATTAATTAATTAATTGGTGGTTTATTCTTAATTAATTAAATTGGAGTTGGAATAATTAAGTGGAGTTTCTCAAGAGGTTTCTCCCCATTAAGAGGGAGTTCAAATGGATACATGGTGTTTTAAGTGTCGGATGGTCCCCACCACCATAACCCACATGGGAGGTTTGGCTCAGGTGATCCCCACCACCATATCCTATGTTGAGAGGTTTTAGTACAGGAGGTTCCCACCATTTAAAAATCTACTTGGAAGGTTTAAACAAAAGAAAATAAAAATGTTACACATTTTTATTTTATTTTATTCTTTCACAAAAAACACAAAAACTATCTTTCACCCTTGACCTACATCGGTCAAGGTGAAGGTCCCCTTAAGCCAATACTGGCGATGTGAGTTCAATGGTGCCCTCAAGATTAAATTCTGTGCACCGATTCAAATGTTACCAAAACACGCTCACACATTTACTGAACATACCTAAATTAATGTTTATAAATTCACTCCAGGCACTCTGGGCCTCGGAATCATGCGTCGTCAATTTTCACAGACTCGTAAAATTACCATTTAATTAAAAACAATTAAAGGAATTTCAATGTCCTTACATTATCCCCTCCTCAGGGATTTATGTCCCCATAATCTACATCACAAAAATAGGAAAACAAGTGGGGGTACAACGCATGAATATGAGCCTCCTACTCCCATTGATATCCTGGAGGTTTTCGTACTGCCAACGAACGCACACTAGTGGTATCGACCACCTAGGAAGGACCCACTCATGTCGATTCTCAATATCTATTGGAACCTCTGTAATGGTCGCCCCATCATCTACATCCATCTCTCCGTGGTCAATGTTGTGAGAAGTGTCATGCACGCATTATCTCAGATGGGATACATGGAAGACGTCGTGCACCTGGATCCACTAAGGTGGAAGAGCTAAGGGATAGGCCAACTCAATAACTTTGATGAGCACCTAGAAAGTTCCGATGAACCTCAGAGATTACTTTCTGCCTCATCCAAATCTCCTTAAAACCTCATCAGTGTAAGACCCATTGAAAGGCATTGTTTCCATCCTCGAACTCTAGAGGTCTCCTTCCCCTATCAGAATATGACTTCTACCTGCTCTGTGCAGTCTTCATCTTCTCCTAGATGATCTCCACCTTCTATGTGGTATCATGTACCATCTATGGTCCCACTAGTGCTGACTACCCTGGGTCAGTCCAGAACAAAGGTGGGCTTCATGGTCAGTCGTACAACGCCTCAAAAGGTGAAATCCCAATGGTTTAGTGATAGATGTTGTTGTATAAAAAATAAACCAAAGGAAAGTGGTCCTCCCAGCTGCAACCAAAGTCGAGGATTCAAGCACACATAATGTCCTCGAGGGTCTGAATGGTTTTCTCAGTCTGGCCAACTGTATGAGGATAGATGGCGGTGCTCAAATGAAGTTGCATCTTAAAAGCATCTTATAACCCCTTCCATAGACGAGATGTAAAATGTGTATCATGATCATAGACAATCATCGATGGTACTCCATGTAGCTGCACAATCTCCTGCACATAGAGGTGTCCCAAGATCTCTATTAAACCATTCTCTCTGATCGGTAGGCATTGGTCTGACTTGGTGAGTCAGTCAGCAATCACCCAGAGTGAATCATGACCTCAATATGTACGTTGAATTCCTATCAATAATTCCATATATATCCCATACCACTTCCACTTTGGGGACCTCTAATGGTTGTAACAATCCTACTGGTACCTGATTCCCTACCTTCAGTTTCAGACAAGTGAGGCACCGAGAGACAAACTGTACTACTACTTTCTTCATTCCCGGCCACCAATGTTGTCTTCGGAGATCCTGGTACATCTTCCCCACTCTTGGATGTAAAAAAAGAGGGGATGTGTGTAACTCCCTCAACGCGGCCTCCCAAAGCGACACTTGTACCATGGTATGTCCTCTGAAGTGAATGACATGCTCCCCACCTTTAGAAAATCAATCAGGTGCATGTCCTATGGATATCTGAGCATGTCGAGCCACGCTATCATCATCCCGAAGTTGTGCCTCCCAGACTTGCTGATGAATTGGGGAAGTGACTGTATGAGACTGAAAGAAAGCTGCTCCATCTCGATCCATAAAGGACATCGACGAAGTGGCTAGCAGCTCTATCACCTCACCTAGTAGATGTATACCAGATCTCCTAATGAGTGTATATGATTCAACATCCCCCTTCCCAGGAGTATGGACTATCTCGATGTCATATTCATGGTGGAACTCAAGACAACATCGTTGTCTCATGTTCAGGTCCTTCTGATAGAATATATACATGAGACTCTTGTGATTAGTGTAAACTTTAAAACATTCGCCAATCATATAGTGTTGGCACATCTTCAAGGTGATAACCACTACTGCTAAATCAAGGTCATGGGTAGAGTAGTTATGCTCATGCTGTCTCAGCTATCAAGAACCATATGCGATCACTACTCGCTCCTGCATCAGGACACATCCATGCCCAGTCCCTGATGCGTCGCAGTAGATTGCATACCCCACACCCTCCTCCGGAGGCCTCATGATTGGGGAACTTGTCAGCCTCTTCCTTATCACCTAAAAACTCCACTGCCATCTCTCTGACCACATAAATGGTTTCCCCTTCTTCGTCAATGATGATAGTGGTGCTGCAACTCTGTAGAAATATCTTACAAATATTCGGTAGTATCCAGCCAATCCCAAAAAACTCCGTATCTCTGGAACACTCCTGGGTGGATCCCAATAAAGTACCACCTCAATCATCGATGGATCCACTGCAACTCCAGCCTCTAAGATGACACGTCCTAGAAAGTGAACCTCTCGGATCCAAAAATGGAACTTCGAGATCTTACCATAATGCTGGTGCTTTCAGAGTGTGTCTAGTACTACCTGCAAATGATTGGCATGCTTCTCCTCAGTAGTCCAGTAGATCTAAATGCCATCAATGAAGAATACTACAATGCGATCAAGGTATGGCTGAAAGATCCTTTTCATGAGTCATATGAACATTGATGGAGCGTTGATCATGCCAAAAGGAATAACCAAGAACTCCTAGTGGTCATACAAAAATTTTAAGGCCATCTTCTGCACGTCCTCATCTCGCACTCTGAGTTGGTGATAGCCTGATCTGGGGTGAATCATTGAGAAACATTGTTTTCCTTTCATTTGATCAAAGAGGTCATCAATCCTTGGGAGTGGGTACATGTTCTTCACAGTAACCTATTTCAGGATTTGATAATCTACACAATGTATCATGCTCTGATCTGCCTTCCTGGAGAACAAAATCGGGGTTGGCCAAGGAGATACACTTGGCCGAACGAACCCTTTCCCCTGTAAGTCCTCCAGCTATACCCACAACTCACAAAGCTCTGTGGGAGCCATACGATATGCTGGTTTAGATATCTATGTCGTCCCAGTGTAGAATTCAATGTAACTATCCACCTCTCTACGAGGAGGTAGAACTGGAACATCATCAGGAAGGAAATACAGGTATTGATCCCCCACTACAAGATTGCTCGGACTCCCCACATCAACTTCTCTAAGGGTAAGGCCAGTCAAATAATGAGTGATCGGCTGCACCCTCCTCTGGGTAAGTCCATCATGTGCGGTGAAGGATTCTTTCTCCATGGTGATGGTAAACATAGTCCCATCCATGTGGAAAAACCGCACTTTGCACCTAATACAACAAATCTGAGCATTGAATTTAGATAACAAGTCCATACCCATGATGACGTTGTAAGGCCTCGACGCTGTTAATAGGAGAGCCCAACCGAAGTTATCTCCTCCTAGAGTTAGCTCTCACCGCCAGAACTAGTGTGTAATCGTCGAATCCTCTCCCATAGGAGTATCTAGATGTAAGGATTGAGCCAAAGGATCCATCAGAATCTACGAGATCTAAATGAGGGCAGTGGAAATAAAAGAATGAATGGAACCTTTGTCTAAATGTACTACAGCTAAGGAGGAGTAGATACAGATCATACCTCGTATCATCTCTAGAGCACCTTGGTCACAGGCCTCAGTTACTTGGAGTTGATCTCACCCCTGTCCACCTACTCCATGTGGTCGGGGTGGACCACCTGGTGGTGTGGGCTGTAACATCTTGAATCATCTCCCACTACCAGCTGTACGAACAACTTCTCTGCCATGTCAACCTGCTCCTTGAAGACCACCTCAGTCGAATATCTGTCACTTCCTTGGATGTCATTTGACCGTCTGCTGATCATCTACACGGCAGGTCAGATAGTCATGAGCCATGTGGCCCTGTTGCAGTATGTTTAACATTTCCTACTCCTGGCATGACTAGCTCTACCTCGAGAGACCTGCACAACCGACCCTGAATCCTTCATTTTACCACCTGTAGGTCTGGTCCTCCTGGACCTCTCTATCATCTATCTACTGCCAAATACAGAAGACTCAGCTACGTGATGACTAAAAGCGGGTCTCGCTGCGGGTGACTGCTCAACATGGAAACTCTCCACTAGGAAGTTTCACTCTAACACCCCCGACTGGGTCAGGATGCTAAATGAGATCATTGAAGCCCTGATCTCTTGCATGGGCCCCTGATTGAAGGTCCAAGCCTTGAATAATGGGTCCCACACCATATCTGCGGAGTAGTGTGACAGGTTAGTGAACCTCGCTGAGTACTGAGCCAAAGTCATGTTGACCAGCTGCAGATGTAGTAGCTTCTGAATGCGCACTACGCGAAGAGTCATTGGGAAAAACTCTACCCAAAACGGGCTCTTGAATTCTTCCCAGAAAAACGTCTCCTTGTCGTGATCATGCAGCATCAAGCTCCACCATCGACCTACTATTGCATGTAGAATACTAGTGTTAAGGATCACCAAGAGATCAGTTGGTGTACCTACTAGTCGAAATAATCTAACCACTGCCTCTAACCAATCCTCAACTACTTGTGGGTCCATCTCTCCCCTGAACCTGGGTGTCATCTGGCACTGGAACTCTTACAACACACTCAAGCAGCGTGCAACCTCTGCTGCTAGGGCTGGTGGAATCCGTGGACCAACGGGTAATGGTACCACTATTTCCTCCACATGTGCCTCTACTGGAAGAGGACCCTCCACCGAGGCCTCATCACTTAGAAGGATATCAGTGTGTACAACTCTCAGAAACCAAGATGGCTCTCTACGTGTAGGAATCCTGAAAAGAAACTGGTGTGCCATAATCAATATGTTATACCTGGTGAGCTGACTTGGGAGATCACAAAGATAACTCTTTAAAACACAAATTCAATTAGGGTTTTCGTTCACTGAGTCAAAAATCAGAAGTTATGTTCTTGGCGTATGGATACATTGACCCTCACACCAACTATGGATTCCCAAAATTGAAAACCACACTCAAAACACTTAACACTATCACTTCACATAGAAATGATCAGAGTCCTAGTTCTTCGGTAGAACCGAATCCTCTGATACCAATATATCATGACCCATCCCCCAGGGCCTGTGTCGTGACTACCCCAAACCCGCCTTCCATATGGTAGGGGATGGTGACTAAAACTGAAGGCATATTCCCTAAAACTGGGAAGGAATTGCCTTTATAACCAATACCACACACAACGAAGCACAAAACAAGATATGAACTCAAGTAAATTGAATAGTAAATAGCGTGTGTAAAATATATAATAGGGGCCAGAATACAAGACCAACTAAAAAGTACATAAAACAGAAATTACAAGTAAACCGGAACAACTCCTGTGATCACCTGCCAAGGATCCTACCTGAAGGGTAGGTATAGATCTTGAACGGTCGTCTCTTCGGTACAACTCATATAAGGTCCACCTCCGAGCTACCTCCAGACCTGGTAATCTCACCCTATATTAGCGCTGTCCGTCATCTACCCCAAGCACAACAAAGTGTGGGCATAGCGCGTGCATGAGTGAGTATAACGATACTCAATAGGGACCCCAAGACCCTAATGGTTTCAAAAAATCCACAAAGGATAATCCAAAAAGAATGAAATCAACTAAAACCCCAACTTATGTATATTCCCATACATATACCTATGTTATCAAGTATACATGTCTCAATCATGAGGAATCACATAGTCCATCTCAAAAGCCCCAAGCACAACTGTTCCACAAAATATATAATACCACGATGTTAAGTACCACCCATGTATGCCACATAGAAGAATACCACCAAGGTATTACCTTAATGGAAATTACCACTTAGGTATGAACTCCGCACAAACAAAGTATAACATATGTACAATAGTAGAGATGATTAGATGTAACTACCAAATTAACATACTCTATCAAGTGGAAGACCCATGAAGGATCACTAATCAGCATCAAAACCAAATAGGATCTGTAGGTGCAGACGAACACAAGATCGCTCGGTGCTGACCCACATAGGATCGCTCAGTGCTGACCCACACATGATCACTTGGTGCTGACCCACACAAAAATGCTAGGTGCTGACCCACACAGGACCGTTTGGTTCTGACCCACACAAGAACACTCTAGTAGTCCTGCATGGAATCTTAGAGTGTTACAATGTGCGACTATCAATCACAGACCCACAAAAGATCTTTTACTCAAGTCACAACCAGCTACTATGTTCCCGCACTAAGCTTTCTCATCTCTGGGAGGGTCCACTCCTCAAGCCACTAGTCGATAGTCCTATATCCATGATGTCCCATGAAGAAGTATCCAAATAGAACGTCACTTCATAGGAATCTCAACAAAAAATATGGTTCATCAATCAGATGCCAAGTCTGTGAGTTATCAACCTTTTAGTCATGAGGGCCCGATTGGATTCATGCTCGATCCAACCCAAACATTAGCCAACATTATCCAAAACATCAGCGGGGTATACCAAAGGGACATTCTGGCTCCATGGTTTTCAGTGCCATTGACGGTTCTTCAAATGGACGTCTAGTGACAATGTTATGGCCAAAGTAGTGTAAATAGGTCTTAGTTGGTCCGAGTCCAGTCCCATACGCATAGACTGACCCATCCTGACTCTGCATGAGGTGACCCGGTTTGGGTCACCCGAATTGATCCACTGGGTCCTGCCCAGCCAGGGATGCGGCCCAGCCCACTAGGTGGTCGGGATCTCTAGGTCCGGCCAGGCCCACACTTGGTGGTTCGCCCTGGCCGCACGGAGGCCACGAGGGCAATGAAGCCATGGGGGAGTGTGTCTAGTCCGCGGGTGGCATGGCGGGGCCACAGGTGGTGTGAGGGCATGGGGTGACACTGGCCGTAGATGGCAGAGGCCACTGTGCGGCGTCGTTATCTTCTTCATGCCTGATAGTGGTGTTTTCCACCGTTCTCATGTTCCATTAGTGCTGAACGCTGACACCGGTCAACATCACCATTGCGAAGAACTGCCAAAAGAAAATGGTAGAGGGTTCGAGCCATCTTTGTTTGACCCGTACCATCCGCGTTATTGCAGTAGAAAGTGTTTCACAAATTTGAATCAAGAACTTGTACGGAAGATCATTAAAAACATCAATCCCCACAACATTCGTCAGTAACTATTCCCAATCTCACAAAATAAATCATCTACTGATCAACTAGTTTATGAGAGTTTGATCGCCATTATTAGTTTCTAATGGAAGAACATGAGAAGTGTTAATCACATAGAAATAAACACCTACCTTGAATATTTTTCGACGGAGGCTTTAAGGAGTTGATGTCATTAGGGACAGAAGGATGTCAGTCACGTCAGCATTTCCTTGATGGTTGGTTCATTTATCATTGTATATGTTCCTCATTGACATCCTTCATTAGAGAGCTTTCTCCCCATAGTTCTTCTCTCCCCAATTACCCCAAAATGAATGGTATCCCACATAATAGAACAAGTTATCAATTATGATTATTCAAATAATTTTAAAATAACTTAATTAATTAATTGATGGGTTGGATTAATTAATTTAAAGGGAGATTTGGCATAATTAAGTGGTGGAGCTCAAGAGGATTCTCCCCATTCAGAGAGAGTTCAAAGGGGTTCAAGGGGTTTTAAGTCTCAGGTGGTCCCCACCACTATAACCCACATGGGAGGTTAGTCTAGGGTGGTCCCCACCACCATATTGTAGGTTGAGAGGTTTTAGTATACGTGGCCCTGCCTTTGAAACATCCACATGGAAGGTTTCCACAAAAGAAAATAAAAATGTCACAGATTTTTATTTTATTTTATTATTTCATTTAAAACACAAAAACTATCTTTCACACTCGACCTACTACGATCGAGGTGAAGGTCCTAAAAAGTGAATATCGGCGCCGCGAGTTCAACAGTGCCCTCAAATGTCAATTTCGAGCACTATTTGAAAAGTTAAAAAACCCCACTCGCACATTTACTAAACGTACACACATAAAAATTTAGAAATTCACTCTGTTCACTCCAGGCCTCGGATCACGCGCCGTTAATTTTCATGGAATCATAAAATTCCCATTTAATTATAAAAAATACAGGAATTTCCAGGTCTTTACATAATGGACATGCAATTCTATAATGAAAATGAATGTTAAGATCTAATAATATCAGAATAATTTTTGAAATTCTGTGAATAGTAATACTAGTAATCATATTTATTACCCCGATTACGTGTCGATCGGGTAATTAATGATATAAATAATATTATAAATTATTGTAAGACATTTCCTAATTTAAATGGAAATTTTTTATCCTAAAATAATATGGGGGCTTATCATTAACATCTGAAAGCTACTGCTTTGACTATAAGATATTTATATTATTTTATTCATAGGAATGTAAATTTTTTCAAACTCTCATTTTTACCAAGTAAAATATTTATAATAATGGGTTATACCGGGGATATGATAAACTATAAATAGTCATATTAAAGATAAAATTTTTACCAAAATAAAGTTATTTTTTTTTATAATTTTTAGAAAATAAATAATTAAATTAAATGGTGACACAATGATGATACATTAATTTCTCCATTAATAAAAAATAAAATAAATTTTTTACAAAATATTAAAATAATTAAAATATGATATAATTAATGTCTTCCAAGAATGTAATGGATGTATTTTAAATTTTAGGGATTACTTAATGTAGTATTTGTTATTATATCATTTTTTAAAATGTTTTTAAATAATACAGAATTAAATAGTGTTAAAATTGACACTTGATGTACTTTAAATTTTAAAATATATTTTAATGGTATAAAATTACTAAAAAATTAATATTCATCAAATTTGATTGGATAAGTCATAAACTATCATAAATAAGTAAATTATTGGTCATTAGGCATGTTATTGTAAATATATTAACCCTTAATGTATAAATTACATGATAACATGGTTAGAGTAAAAAGAGAAAAATAATGGTTTAAACAAAATGATTAAGATTATGGAACAATTGAAACCTATATTATTTTCATTGGAGGAATGTGTATTGAACCAAAAACTTCTTATATTAAAAATAAAAAAATATGTGAATATTTGGAATCAAAAATGAATTTATTTTAATTCATTATATTTATAAATTCAAAGAGTTCGCCTCCCCTCTCTTATAAAAGTCCAATAATTCTTGTCATTTATTAACCTTAGAAAAAAATTTGTTTCATCCATGACCTGCCAAAAATATATTCTTAGATTCCCTCCACACATCCTATATTCTTTATTTTAGGTATAATACACTCCTTATTGGTGTTAATATTTTAATCAAATAAGATGGTCTTAAGAAGAGGTATCATTTTTATTTATGAATTTCTATTTTATTTCATCTTCCATGCCCTACAAATCATAATAATTCATGATCAAATAAAAAATCCAATATCCTCAATATAATGATATGTTATTATGTTAACATCATCACATAATTACATCTCTGAATCTATCAAATGGGATAATAATCAATAGTTGGTGAGTACATGTCCACCATCACCTCCATGATCTGATATAATTTATTTTCCATAACCATATCTAAATAAAATTAATAATGATGGAATTAATATTAATATATGATAATAATGACATATTTATAATTATAATACAATAATATATCAATTATGGTTTGACTTTCCAGTAACATAAAATTGATAACTTCGTTGATGCATACGTGTGAACTATCACCCCCATAAAGATATTTGATACAGTTTTAATCACAAAATATAATGAATAATATATAATTGTATATTTAAATGATATTAATAATAGTATTATCAATATATAATTATGAAATTAAACTTACATTAATTCCATAATGATCAAAAAATGGAAACATTACTATTGCGTACGTACAACTAGTCGTCTCGATAGCTGTATCATAGTTCACATTTTATAAACATAATTAAGGGTTTGATTTAAAATTATAATTAATGGTTATAGGTGATTATTATTTCATCAATATAATTGAGTATATGATGGAATTATAACCAATTTTTAAGAGATACATAATACCCAAGTCATTTTGGATTCATGTATCAAATAACGACAAAAGTATAACATGAACATAAATAATTAAGTAATTGTTATAATATGATAATAAGTGATATAAAGGAATAATAAAAATTATATGGTCATCAAGAATGAAAATAGTTAACATAATATTATTATTCTAGAGGAAAAGGAACATATGTGAAGAATCCGAATAGAGGTAAGGGACTTAGTCTCCCTCTCTTTTCATGGAGGCATATTTTGATGTTATACACCACCTTATTTTATGAGTTCTATAAACAAGCCCTTTGGATTTTAATTTAATTAAATTATTTTCAAAAGTAAACTTTCTATACAAATTTTTTAACAATATCAAATATCAACAAAATTAATGTTCTTTTTTGACTCATACAACGATAATGCCTTCTCCCCAAATATGACTGTTATTTGATATTTGGATTAAACTACAAGCCTTAATGTTTTTCATAGAAAAAAATCACTTATTCCATTTTTAGGGTATTTTGGTATTGAAAATGGGTTTGAAAATTTAAAATCATTTTCAATATCTTAAACTAATTCTTTTGACACCAATTTATATTTTATGAGGGAAATGTGGATAACAACAATCATTTATATATTAGGATTATATAATCATACTTAACCATTTTATAGGTAGATATGTGATAAACCAATGATGGGTGTTTCTGTGAAAAAATAATGATGGTAGGTTACATCATAACCCATAATTAATTTGGGGTTACATTTGAATTTATGGTTATTCCTCGTATTAAGAGTTACATTTATGGAAGATGACCATATGATCATTACACATATGAATAATTTTGTACCAGGTTAACTTTATGTGTCATTTAATAATTCTATACGTTTTATTGTGATAATTTTTTTAAAAAAGTGTAATAAAAAATCTTATTTCAAATAGAATTATTTACTACTTATTAATTATGAAAAGTAGAACATTATAATAAATTATTCATGGGTTTTCATGTTTTCACAATATTAATTTTTTTCCATCTATATGAATCCTTTACTAAGATTTTTGTGCTCATCCATTGTTTTAAATTTTTTTCAGGGGATTTATGTGAGAATAAAGTATATGATGTTATGATGAGAGATTATAGAACATGAAATAAAACCATGTATCATTTTATAATTTTTTTAAGAAATGTGTATTGAGTTGAAGTGTCTACATTGAAATATTTTTGTTTTTATGTAAGAATTATACCCTTATTATCTAAAAATATAATCTTGAAAATATACTTAATGTGAATGATAGTAATATTATTGAATTAACTCGAGACTATGTAATCTATTAAGGATTTGGACATATTGTTTTTATAAAAATCCAGACTAGATTTCTCTTGATTTTAGGTTAATATTAATAACCTACCCTTGAATGGTTTTACCTGACATTATTGTTAAAAATGTTATAGAATTTGAAAATTAGAATTTTTCTTTATCTATAATATGTCTGTTTAGAATGGGTTTCCAAAGAGGAAACCTGGAAGAAGTAGTCAGGAGGAACCATGATGAAATCCTTCTTCTTAATCATTATCTTGATATGGTTGGAATTCTAACTCAGATGTTTATATTAGAGATGGATCAGTTGAATCAGGGAATTCAAGGTGGTGGTGTCCATTTAAGAGAGTAACACATTATACCACATAAGAACAAGATGATAGTCGAGAATATTATGATAATCTCCCCCCATCATTTAGAGGATCATCTATCAATGTGATAGTTGAATGATGGATTAAATACCTAGAAAATATGTTTGATTCCATGGGTTCTTCGGAGCACCTAAACATAACTCTTACAATTTATCATTCTGAAGGTGAATCTGACTTGTGGTGGTCAATAGTTAACAATATAATAGGAATTAAAGTCATTAATTCCATGTAATGTGATACATTTTAGATTATTTTCCTTTAGAAACATATTTCTTGAGGTTTATTGACATGTGATGGAAACGAAATTCATGTACATGATAAATTTTTTGAAGATTAGGTACCTTCATATGAAGAAAATGTAAACTCTTCTGAATGGTACATCATAAATTTTATTTGGGATGTTGATTATAAGATAAATTGGTTATAAAAAATATTGAAGACAGGATATCAAAGGGAATTGGATTATTGTAAGTTGAAACACTATGAGAAACATGTTATATGTCTGAAGAAGATAGAAATAGAGATTTTTATAATGATGTGTCCCATGAGAATAAGAAAATGAATAGGTATATTTTGTGAGAAATTGAAAAAAATTTATCTATTATGTTTGGAGATACGAAAAATAAATTTCCATCTTGAGAGAAGTATGGTAAAAACAATTTAGGAACATTTATTTTAATGTTTGGAATGTTCTTATGATGTGGTAATATTTTCATATTGCTCATGACAACTAGGGAGATGATTAGGGAAGACAGGAAAATTTAATGGTATGATTTTTTTGTTACAATAAGTATCGTAATTATGACGATGTGTGATAACAGTTGATTACCCATAGTGGAAACACGCAAGATCGAATGTAAAAGGGAATTGAAAAATATTTTTCTACTATTACGGTTGACGCGGGGATATCAAAAGTTATTGTGACATGTATGTTATGGGGTTTTTCAGAATATTCCAATACTATGTTTGACTATAGATCTTCATATTTTTCATCTCTAAGAGAAATTCATCTAAATTGGATATATCGACTCATGAATATGATATATAACATTTGGTAAAAACTCATGGTGGATGTATTAATGAAGCCAATATTTATTTGAATGTTCATATTATCATTATTGAGATGGTATTTCCAAAAAAATATTATTATACTTATCATAGTGGAGTTTGATATCATATTTTTTATGGATTGGATTTTATTTTACATGATAAAATAGATTGTAAATCCAATAATGTTTTATTCACTTATTTAATAACTTTTATAACCTAGAATTAAATAGATATATTGATTAAAGATAGTAGTTAATGTTATCTAGATCATGTTTTTTAAATGAAATAAATTTTTTTGATTTGTGACATTCCAGTAGTGAATGAAATGCGAATGTTTTCCCTGATTGTTTTCCTGGGGTTGTTCCAGAAAGGGAAATGGAATTTTGTATTTATTGTTAACCTAATTACAATCCTATTTATAAACCCCCTTATAGAATGGATGATGTAGAACTGGTGGGCAAGAAATACTAGTTGAAATAACTATTGGATAATTGATTCATTCGACCAATCACATAACCATGGGGTGCCCTAGTATAATTTTTGATTTTTTTTTGTTCCATTATACATTATATTGACTACATATCCTTGAATAACATCAATATTACTAAAAACCAACATTTCCTCATTTTGATGATTTGTTTAATCAAATCCTAAGAGATCATTATTTTTTGATAAATGATTTTAGGTATGGGTACCGTCATCTGATGGCGAAGGATGATAAAATTACAATGATAGTGTTTCTGATGAGAAATAGTAATTATTAGTTAGATGTTATTCCAATCCGAATATTGAGTGATCCTTTCGTTTTTATGAATACTATAAATGGGGTCTTTCATCATTTTTATGGATCTGTTTGTGGTTTTTTTATATATTTTATTTTGGTATATTCTAAAATCTATGATGTTCATTAATGGAACATAATTATTGTTATTAAAACTTTTGTAGAAAAGAAAATATATATATGGTTTAGTAAGAGTGAATTTTGGTTGAAAAAAATTTCATTCCAGGGACATATTATTTATTAAAATGAAATAACTATTGACCCATTCTAAAACAATAGTTGTTTATGAGATGTAAAGTCATAATAATGTCACATAGATTCATAGTTTTATTTTAATATTGGTTTATTATTGATAGATTTGTGAAACATTCTCTATGCTATCTATCTAACTAACTATGTCAACACAGAAATGATATAAGTTCATCTGTACAAAATAATGTGATGATTTTTTTTATAAACATTAAATAGGTTGGGTAAAATCACCAGTTTGGGACTTTCCTTCTATAAATTGGGAATTATTCTCAACAATGATGATAAATTAAAAGTACTTCTTGGTGTTATAATGCAGTGTAGTGAGATAATTGATTAAGCTTCACATCATTTGAAATCACATGAAATAAATTTATGTATATATTATTTTGAATTGTTTTGTTGTTGTTTTTGGATTGAAATTTTTGATGCATCATCTGTATGTTGTAATGTGTGAAATATATATTGTTCAATAAAGTTTGAAAAATATATTCACTCAGATTTAATTGAATTTTAGAGATATGAGATGTATGAAAATAATCAATGATTATGATTTTATGATTCATTACAATATTGGAAAATAAAATAAGGTGGTTGATTCTTTAATTAAAAATATTAATGATAAATTAACCATGATAGGTTTGGAATGTGACCCTTTGGTTAATGACCTAATGAATTTTGTCTTGGATGTTACTCTTAAAATAAAGTCCTCTACTTTTTTCACAAGTTAGTGCATTCATCTCTATTATAAATAATTAATAAAGTTCTTAAGGAATATAGTGAGTTGATGAGAATTTGAGAATTGGTTCAAAAGTGTGGTAACCTGATTGAAACAATGATAAATATTGTGCTTTTAGATTTCAGAAGAGATTATGTGTGCCTTGTGATTCAAAATTAATGAAAACTTTTTTTTATGAAACACATATTTCACCCTTTTCTATTCACCCTTAGAGTACTATGAAACACCCCAACCTTCCACGATACACTTCTCTTTTAATAATACAGTAGCATGTGTTGTACGCAACGTCGAGTTCTAACACACCGCAACCAATCAAACTAGCCTTTATGAATAGTAATACCCACTTTTTCAAATTTAATAAATTTTATATTTCAAAATGGACATCATTTCCGGATTCATAATATCAAAATTAACTTAGGGAGAATTTTTGGTACTTTTCGGATAACTTTCATATTTTAATGAATAGTGAAAACTATTAAATTTTAATTAAAAACAAAATTTTTCATCGAATTAATTAATAGGGATAAATTATGATTTTTTCTTGATTTTTGAGTATAAATAGATTATATTTTTACAATTTAATATAATGATGGTCAGTGTATATTATTTCACATTTAAACTGGACATAATAAAGTGCCAATCTTTTGATAGTTATTATCTCTTAAAAACAGGCTTTTTATTTTAACAACAGGAATTAATTTTAAATTAATTTCTTCCACTTATGTGTTTTGAATTTATAGAAATGGATTCCATATTTAAAATCATGAGGTCCAAATTTTTTAAATTGGTAACTTTTATTTTTAGACATTTTGAATAATTACATCGGTAAATATTTTATTTACCATGGTTAAAGGGTAAATCCGGTAAATAAGTGTAAAACAAATAATATTATAATAAAAATAAATTACCCTAAAACGTGACCTAAACATATTGGTTGATATATGTCTGACCATGGGCATCTTTGGGTCGATTTTGGGACCCCATGGATCCAATTGTGACTGATAATGACACTTTATATTAATTAAGTTAAAGTAAATACAAAAATGACATAAGAATATATCATTTAGAAAAACAAATACAAAGGGTTATATATGTTATATTTTTGATTGTAAATATTCATTAGAAAGATAAAAAAATTTCCCAAATAATTGTAATTTATTCATAATTTTTAGACATTGAATATTTAAATATTTTTATGACACAATAATGATTTTGTATTTTCCTTATTAATGTAAGAATCAAATAATTGTTATTATAAATGTTAAAATAAATATAATTTAAAAGTTCTTATGACATACTCTTCTTTTATTTGTTAACATGACTTGTTAGGATTTCTTAAATGATTTTTTTTCGAATTAAAAAAGTTTTTAATACTTTAACAAAAATCATTTATTAAATTTTGTCAAAATTGAAAAAAATGAGTTTTTAAAACAAATATTATATTATTAATTGATATTCTATTACTAAATATATATGGTTTGGCCAAAGAACTTATTTAATGAAAGGTGTATTATTAATGGACCACTTTGAGGTCTCTTGGATGTTTATTGTATGTTTATTAACTATATAATATAAAAATACAGAGAGACATGGTAAATATCAAACTATTTAACTTAGAGTGAAATCAAAAAGATAAAGTTAATATAGTGACCCAAACCTGTCTAAAACCTATTGGTTGAGTGGTTTTCTACCTATCCCCACATTAAAAATTAAATAATCCACATTTTATCCATTAGAAACCAAATAAAAATTTATTATAAAATAATATTTCTAGCTTTTCCTAAGGTGCCCCTCACCCCTCTTATAAGAGGGCACTCAACCTTCCCTCCAATTCACACCTTAAAAGCCTTTTGGCTCGACCAAACCATGCCCAAATATTCTCTAAACTTCCCAAAATTAAATCTAGAGGCCTTATATTGATCTAAAATCCAACCTATGGAGTCCTTTTGATCAAATCAAAATGAAGAACCCGAAAAGGAGGTAATGTTTTCACCACCCTCTTTAAAGTTCATTTCTTCTTCAACTTCTTCTTTATTTGTTATTTCCATTATAAAATAATAACATCAGTATCATCTATATACTGTGATGTTATTATAAATATGTTACAACCATATTTAGTATTATATCCATCCTCTGAATGACATGTCACCATACGTGCGTACGTACGGATTACCGTCTCCACGTCGTGGTCTAATTGTTATTCAAAACATTATTATTTTGATGGGTATGATAATGACGTGTAATTGAAGTAAATAATAAATTTAAAATTATAATTATTCCTCATATATTATATAAAATCCAATTATATACGATTTTAATATCAAAATAATGATATTGTCACTCGTGCATACGTACGAACTACCGTCTCCACGAACGCGATAAGATTCATTCACCATCGTATCCATTCAAGAATAATTGTCATTTGATGATTAAAAATAATGTTTAAGGACATTATATCATTCTAGATATGAATAAGATACAACCTATCCACAACAAACATGTCTTATGAAACAAAAACATATAAAAGAAAATTATTAAGTTAACACCCGAAACGACGATAATACTAAAATATTATTAAAAAAGCAATGTTAAAAGATCATATATGATTTGATATTAATTTATATGATTCTTGTATAATTTAATAACAATTATTTCACTATTATACAGCCGGTTAACCTACCCTCGACCAAGTAAATGTATAGGGTAAGGGTTTATTTCACTATCTCTTCATTATCTGAGGTTGTTTATACATAATTATCCACTGGGACCTCTTTATCATCCACATCCATGTTTCTTAAATATGTATTTCAAAACATTATTAATATTTTACAGAATATGGGTTAAATTAATTTATACCCATGTTTGATGTTTTATAAGAAGTTTATAAAGGAATCATTCTTTTGTTTTCCAAACAAGTTCCTTTTTATACTTTTTGACAGAATTAAGGTAAGAATGTATTATTTTATCTTATACAGCGGGTGCAGCTATTTTCTACCATTATAAAATTTTCAAAGCATACCGTAAAATTTTATAACAATATTTTCAATGTAAGTGTTTCCGTTTATAATTATGTGACATTTAAATTATTTAAAAAAGAGATATTTATCTCAAATAGTTTTGATTTCATCTATGTCAACATCTTTTGATGGATTTTAAGCTTATTTGAAGTTGATGTATTATGATACAAAAATTCCATAAAGTATTGAAACATTAGTGATATGTTTGACTATGTATGTGTTATTTTTGTATAATTCATGGTTTTTGGAGAAATTATTGACATTTAATATGCTAGTTTTAATACGAAAGATTATGTTATGTTTAAACATGTTCATATGAGGAATGCATTGAACTTAATAACTGACGGGTGGATCCCGCTATAGCTCCTCGATGAATCTGTAAGTCTCATGAGACAAACTATTTCCTTGGCATAAGGCCTTGACAAAATAATATTTTTTTTCTTGGCACAAGGCCTTGACTATATGGTTATGATTGTCTGGAATTATACATTCCATAATTATAAAAGTGGTTGTTGATATTTCATGTGATTATTCGACTAGTAGAATATCCATGTGAATACGTATATGACATTATTTCATTTTATTTCTTCCATATTATCATGATGTTCAAGTTTAAAAGGCTTTTTTTAGTTATACATTACCTTAAATGTTTATGCTTATTTATGAATGTTTCCGCTATATTGTTATCCATACTTGGAATCCAAGCTCACCCCTTTCTATGTTTTACTTTTCCCAGGATGTGAAGAAGTATTTTATGAATGACCTACAGGGATAGTATAAGGGGATATGAGTGTGGTCTATGGAGATAAGATGTTGATGTAGTTTTTCACATTATGTTGTAATGTAAACTTTATGAATGTATCTAGTGATTCTAAGGCTACTAAACCAATCGGTAGTTCGAGACATAATCATTTATGATCATGCCAAGGTTATATAATAATGCACTGACTCTGGGTAACTGGGTTCAAGGAATTACAATTGGTATCAGAGAAATTTTAGTATAAACCTTGGAATCTAGATTTGGATAAACTCTGATTTGAACACATAGACCTATGATGGACTTTGAGGATTAGTATATAAGAACTTTATAGAGTTTTGGTATTGTAGATATTTTGTGAGTTTTCTGAGCTATACATCCCTATCTGGAAACGAGGAGGTAGAGGCGGCTCTGGCAGAGATGTACCTAGGGGTAAATCCCAAAAACACAGCTTGGAGCTAGACTAAAACAGGATCTGGTGCACGAAAACGGGCGTTTCTCAGTTTTGTTTATGACACTCCAGGGGGATATTATGAGGATAATTCTCATTTTTGTTACAAACCATTATGAAGTTTTTATGAGTATATACTTCCTCAAAGAAATGATTTTTATGATTATGGATTATATCCATAAACTGTTCAATTTATGCTAAGTGTTTTACAAGTTTGGATTTATGTATTTCGATTCATATACTATTCTTGTGTATTCCATTGTTTAGAAATGGTGCCTATTGGAAGAAATGGAAATTGTATCAATGAACACACTCCATGTAGGGATTTCTCTCCTACTTAAGAGAATTATAGTGTAGTTGGTGATGCAACTGGTCATGATCAGCTAATCACCATACTGGGATAACTCACTCGGGTTATTAATAATAACCTTACCCGTATGGATCACCCTGATCCACAGCGTGGAGGATCAATGTTAGATCGCTTCATGAGGCAACACCCAAAAAAATTTAATGGGAGTACAAATCCCTTAGTAACTGCGCAATGGATAAATTCCATAGAGAAAATATTCCATTCCTTGGGGAGTAGTTAAAGGGAAAAAGTTATCATGGCAGTTTACCACCTCACTGGAGATGCTGACCAATGGTGGTCATTGATTTAAAACACGAAGGAAGATGATGAAGTATCAAATATGGAATTGAGGGAGTTCAAAGATATTTTCTTAGAAAAATACTTTCCTAATGACCATCGAGAAGATATGGAAGGGAAATTTTTAAGTCTGAGGCAAAAGGAGGATGAGAATGTCGCAAAGTATGAGGATAACTTTACAATGTTAGAAAGGTATGCCGCTGATTATCTATGTAACCCAAGAAGTAAGATTGATCTTTTCATTGATGGGTTAAAACCATTTCTCCATCGATAATTAGTGTCACAATACTTCTCATTAAACGAAGATATTGTCTCGTGTGCTATCAAGACGAACAAGGAATTCTTTATGTACAAAAACATTAAAGCAAATAAAGAGAAGAAGAGATCTATTGATCACTATAAAAATTGAAATAAGGGGAATAAGGGAAAATTTGAATATCCATATTGCAGTAAATGTGGGAAGAAACACCCCGGTACTTGGTTGAAGGGAATGAGAGTCTGTTACAAGTGTGCAAAAAAATTCCACCAAGCTTGTGATTGCAAGGGGAATAAAGAAGCTACTGATGTTCAATGCTACAAATACGGGGAGATGGGACATTATGAAAATGAATGTCCTAAGTGTCAGTGGAACTTACCTCAGAGAAGGTCAAGGGATCAAGGCCAAGAATATGACATCACTACTGCAGAGGTAGAAGCTCCGAAAGACGTGGTGGCAGGTAATTTAATGCTTTCCTCATGTTTAGAAAATGAATTATTTGATTTAGGATCATCAAATTGTTTCATATCTTCCTAGTTTGCTATGAAAATTAGATATTTCCAATTTTATTTAACATGTAAGTTTTCAATCAAAACTCCTAAGGGAAGTATCATTGCAACAATGTTTTGTGAATCAGTCCCCATTAGAGCACAAAAATGTTCTTTATTTGCTGATATCATCATCCTACCAATGATTGAATTTGATATAATCCATGGTATGGGTTGGATTTCAGACAATGATGTGGTGATTTATTGTAATAAGAAGGAGGTTACGATTTTTGATGTTGATGATAAAGAACACCATATCGTTAGAGAAGAATCATCATCACCAGATTATTATCTACATCCACCCCCAGTATCTCAACAAAATGCAATTATTGTGGAGGAAGAGGATGAAATAAATGTGGGTCAGGATAGGAATGTTCAAATACAGGATGTACCTATTGTGAGAGAATATGATGATGTTTTTACAAAAGATTTACCTGGTCATCCTCCAGAACAAGAAATTGTGTTTTCCATTGATTTGATTCCTAGTTCAGGGCCCATATCGAAGACCCCTTATAGAATGGCGACTGTGGAATTAGTTTAACTAAAGAATCAAATAGAGGAATTGAGTAATAAAGGATTTATTCTCACTAGTGTTTCTCCATGCATAACCCTTGTCCTTTTTGTTAAAAATAATGATGGATCTATGAGGTTATCTATCGACTACAGGGAGATCAATGCTATAACAATAAAGAAAAAGTATCCCCTACCTAGAAATGATGATTTATTTGACCAACTGCATGGAGGTCAATACTTTTCTAAGATTGACCTTCGATCTGGATATCATCAGTTGTGTGTGAAGAAGGAAGAAATTCCAAAGATAGCATTTCGAACCAGGTATGAGCATTCCAAGTTTATAGTAATGCCTTTTGGATTGAATAATGAACCCTATATATTCACTGATCTAATGAATAGAGTTTACAAGGAATAACTCGATTATTTAGTGGTGGTATTTATTTATAATATCTTGGTATACTACAAATGATATGAACATCATAAAAATCACTTTCTCATTATCCTGAAGTCTCTTAGAAGACATGAATTATATGGGATGTTTAACAAGTGTGAATTCTGGATTTAGGAGATTTCTTTTCTTGGCCATATTTCCTCTAAAGATGGAATCACTGTTGATCCTTCTATGAACATGGTAATCCAAGAATGTCCAGCTCCTACGAGTATAACTGAGGTACACTATTTTATTGGTTTAGTAGGTTATTATCGACGTTTCGTCCATATTTTTTCCCGGTTGGCTAACTCATTAACAAAGCTCACACGTAAATGAGTTAAATTTGTTTGGAAAAAAAGAGTGTGAAGAATATTTTTAAGAACTGAAGAGAAGATTAGTCAAATCTTGTATATTGACACTACCATCAGGGAATGATGGGTTCGTTATTTATAGTGATGCATCGAAGAAAGGACTTGGTTGTGTCCTTATGCAAAATGATAGGTTTATTGCCTATGCATCATGACATTATAAAATTCATGAGAAAAAATATACTACTCATGATCTTGAGTTAGATTCTTTAATATTTACTTTGATGATATTGAGACATTATCTATATGGTGAAAAATGTGAGATTTATACTGATCACAAGAGTTTGAAGTATATTTTCTAACTTAAAGAACTCAACATGAGGCAAAAAAGATGGCTTGAATTACTCAAGGATTATGATTCCACGATACACTACCACCCGGGGAAGGAAAATAAGGTGTCATATTCTTTGAGTAGAAAGGATCATGGATCTTTGAAAAATACGAGAGTTGAAAATGATATTATATACATGGATCTAGTAAAGTTGGATATGGGAATAACTATGGAAGGTGAAACATCAATGCTTTTTGAAATGGTTACCAAACCATATTTACTAGAAAGGTTAAAGAGTTCTCAGACCGATGATGAAGAGTTTAAAAAGAATATTAAAGCTGTGAATGATGGGAGATTGAGTGACTTTGTGTTTGAGGATGGAATTTTGAAATTTGGGAAGAGACTTTGGTTTCCTGATATACATGATCTAAAAAGGGAATTTTTGGATGATGCTCTTAGTTCCAATTTCTCTATACACCCTTGGAGCACCATGATGTATAAAGATTTGAAGGAACATTTTTGGAGGAACAACATGAAGAGGGAGATTGCTGATTTTGTGTCAAGATGTATGGTTTGTCAACAAGTGAAAGCTGGAAGGCAAAAGTATGGATAAGTCATGCAACCTCTTCCCATACTAGAGTGGAAATTTGATAATATCATGATGGACATTGTCATGGGACTACCAAAAACTCCGAGAAGGAACGATGCAATATGGTTCATTGTTGATCATTTTACCAAGTCAGCACATTTTCTTTATATAAGAGAAGATATAACATTGGTTGATACGTGTCCAACCATGGGAATCTTTGGGTCGATTTTGGGACCCCATGGATCCACTTGTAAGTGATAATGACACTTTATATTAATTAAGTTAAAGTAAATACAAAAATGACATAAGCATATATCTTTTAGAAAAACAATTTTTACATAGGATTATATATGTTATATTTTCAACTATAAACATTCATTATAAATATAAAATTATTTCCTACATAATTGTATTTTATTTATAATTTTTTGACATTGAATAATTAAATATATTTATGACACAATAATGATGCAGTATTTTCCTTATTAATGAAAGAATAAAAAATTGGTATTATAAATGTTAAAATAAATATAATTTGAAATTTTTTAATACATACACGAATTTATTGGGTTAATATGACTTGTTAGGATTGCATAAATTAATATTTTTCGAATTAATAAATTTGTTAAGACTTTAACAAAAATCAATTATTAAATAGTGTCAAAATTGACATAAATGAGTTTTTAAAACAAATATAATATTAATAGTTGATATTCTATTCTTATAAATCCAAGGTTCCACAAAATAACATATTTAATGATAGGTGTGTTATTATTGGACCACTTGGAGGTCGATTGGATGTTTATAGTATTATTTATTAACTATATAATATAAAAATACAAAGAGACGTGGTATATGTCAAACTATTTAACTAAGAGTTAAATCAAAAAGATAAAGTTAATATAATGACCCAAACCTGCCTAAAACCTATTTTTTGAGTGGTTTGTGACCTATCCCCACCTTAATATTTAAATAATCCACTTTGGAGCCATTATAAATCAAATATGAATTTATTATAAAATAATATTTATAGCTTTTCCTAAGGTTCCCCTCACCCCTCTTATAAAAGGGAACCCCACCTTCCCTCTAATTAAAACCTTCAAAGCCTTTTGGCTCGGCCAAACCCAACAAAAAAATTCTCTAAACATCCCTCAATTCAACCTATAGACCTTATTTTTATCATAAATCCAACCTAAGGTGTCCTTTTGATCAAATCAAAAGGAAGAACCAGAAGTGGAGGTAATGTTTTCACCACCCTTTTTCAAGTTCCTTTCGTCTCCAAATTATTATTTATTTGTTATTTCCATTCTAAAATAATAACATTATTATCTTCTATATAATGTGTTTTTATTATAAATATTGTACAACCATATTCAGTATTCTATCCATCCTTTGAATGACATGTCACCATACGTGCGTGCGTACGGCTTACCGTAACCACGTCGTGGTGTAATTTTTATTCAAAACATTATTATTTGGATGGGTATGATAATGATGTGAAATTGAATTAAATAAGAAATATAACATTTTAATTATTCTTTATATATGATATAGAATACAATTATATACAATTTTAATATCAAAATAATGATATTGTCGCTCGTGTGTACGTACGGACTACCGTCTCCACAAACACGATGAGATTCATTCCCCATCATATCCATTCAAGACTAATTATCATTTGACGATTAAGAATATTGTTTAAGGACATGATATCATTCTGGTTATGAATAATATACAAACTATCCATAACAAACATGGATTATGTAACAAAACATATAAAAGAAAACGAGTAAGTTAACACCCGAAACGATGATAATAATAAGATATTATTAACAAAGAAATGTTAAAAGATCATATATGATATCATATTAATGTATATTATTCTTGTATAATATAATAACAATTATTTAACCATTATACATGTGGTTAACCAACCCTCGACCAAGGAAAAGTACAAGATGAGGGTTTCTTTGACAATCTCTTCATTATCCGAGGTTGTTTATACATAATTATCTACAGGGACCTCCTTATCATCGACATCCATATTTCTTAAAAATGTATTTCAAAACATTCTTACTATTTTACAGAATATTGGTTAAATTCATTTATACCCTAGTTTGAATTTTTATAAGAAGTTTATAATGGAATATTTCCATCATTTTCCAAAGAAGGTCATTTTAAACCTTTTTGACAGAATTAAGGTAAGAATGTCTTTTTTTAACTTATACGGCGGGTGCAGCTATTTTCTGCCATTATAAAATTGTAAAAATTTCCATTACAATATTATAAGAATATTTTCAATGTAAATGTTTTCTTTTATAATTATTTGACTTTAAATGATTTCAAAAAAAGATATATTTATCTCAGATAGTTTTGATTTCATCTATGTCAACATCCTTTGATGGATATTAAGCTTATTTGAAGTTGATTTATTATGATACAAAACATTCATATAGTATTGATTATTTTGTGATATGTTTGACTGTGGTTGTGTTATTTTTATACCATTCATGGTTTACGGATAAAGTATTGACATTTCGTATTCTAGTTTTAATACGAATGTTTATGTTATGTTTAAACCTGTTCATATGAGGAATTCATTGGACTTAATAAGTAACGGGTGGAGCCTGCTATAGCTCCTCGATGTATCGGTAGGTCTCATGAGACAAACTAGTGACTTGGAATAAGGCCTTGAAAAAATCTTATTTGTAGTCTTGGCACAAGGCCATAACTATGTGGTTATGATAGTCTGACATTATGCATTCCATCATTAAGAAAGTTGTTATTGATATTGCATTTGATTATTCGACTTCTAGAATATCCATGTGAATAAGTAAATGGAATTATTTCATTTTATGTCTTGTATATTATGATGAAGATCAAGTTTAAAAGGCTTTTGTTTTAGTTATACATTGCCTTAAATGTTAATGCTTATTTATGAAAGATTCTGATATATTGTTATCCTTACGGGGCATCTGAGCTCACCCCTTTCTTTGTTTTATTTTTCCCAGGATGTGATGAAGTATTTTATGAATGAAATTTAGGGATAGTATAAGGGGATATGTGTGTGCCCTAATGGAGACAAAATTTTGTTGTAGTTTTTCACTTTATGTTGTAATGTAAACATTATGAATGTATCTAGTGATTCATGTTTTCTAAACCAATCGGTATTTCGAGACTTTATCTTTTATGATCATGCCAATGTTATGTAATAATGCACCGAATCTGGGTAACTAGGGTCAGGTCGTTACATACTAAATATACATAATACATTAGGAGTATTAATTGGAGGATAGAATGAAAATAAATTTTTCTTACTTTATGATGAAGTGATTGAAGTTTTAGTAAGATAAAATAGAACGATGGTTTTTGAAGGGAATCCTTTATCTTTTTCTAGTTCTAGAGTGGAAATGGGAAAATAAATCTATAGATTTCATAGTGGGATTTCCATATACATCATGAGTTAAAAATGTGATCTGTGTTATTTTGGATCGAATGACTAAATATTCTCATTTTAGATCTATTCGAGACACACTCTCTCTTGATCAATATTCTAGGCAGTATCATACTGAGATATTTAGGTTAGAGGTAGTTTCTACCTCCATTATATCTAATCATGATCCAATGCTAACATCTATATTTTTGAGAGGGCTTTAGAAGTCATTGGGTATTAAAATCAATTTATGTAATTCATTACATCCTCGAACAGATGGGTAGTCATAATAAAAAATTCCAACCATTAAAAATATTCTATATGAGTGGTAAGTGAATTTACATGGAATTTGGGATCAACATCATTTATTTGTTAAGGTTTTTCCCATAATAGTTTTCATTCGAGTTTACAGAGGGTACAATTGGAGTCATTATATGGAAAGTGGTTTCAAACACCTTCTATTTTGGATGATACTGGATAAATTAATTTCATGTTACCAATGTTGGTAGAGGAGAAATTAGGGAACGTTAATATGAATGTGAGACACAAGAGGACATCCTAAGGTATAAAAGTAATGAGGAGAACAGGAGAAAACTATCTTTTTTTAGGTAGGTGATCTATTATTTATAATAGTTTCTCCATGGAAAAGTGTAATTCGTTTTGGTAAGAAGGGAAATCTCAGTCCAAGGTTCATTAGAACCTATAAAATTCTTGCAATTTTATATCATTTTCCAATCAAGTGGATTTTCCTTCAAATTTATCCTAGGTACACAATGATTTTCAGGCACTGCCACAAAATGGGGCAAACAAAGTGCCTCATTTTTTCATCCCTAAGAAGAATGCGCTGATAAAGGGGTTACATTTATCCAAGCTAGATAAAAACCCTTAAAAATGTACACTTTATCTATGCTAATAAAAGTGATGATAAAGGTGTACCTATTATTCGCAATTTTCTTTAGGCTGATAAAGTGGTCATTTATCAACACTATTTGTAGCATTGATAAAATTTTAAATAAATAATAATATTTTTATATAAATTTATTATATTATTATTCCAAAATAATGTGTATTTGTATACATTAAATAAAAAATAATTTTTTTTATTATTAATATATATATATATATATATTTAATAAATATAATATATATATATAATGATTTAAAAATATTTTTATAACTATAATTATATATATATAATTATATGATTATAATAAATATCATGAAATAATAAATATATTTATTAGATTTTTTATATATTTATTAGATTTAAATTTATTAGATTTATTAGATTTATTAGATTTATTTTTAATAGATTCATTATGTTTTTATTAGACTTATTAGAATCATTTGATTTATTTTATTTATTAGATTCATTAGATTTTTTATATTTTTTATATTTAATATATTTAATATATTTATTTTATTTATAATTAATATATATAAATAATTTTTATATTTATATATTTATAATTATAATTATTATATATATATATATATTTCTAATGAATTTGGTGAGTAAATATATTTATCATGTGTTCATATATGTTATGAGTCATCATGAATCATCATTTACACATTACACCCTTCTTATTATTTATGTTGTCCATATATGTGATGTGATGTTTTTTATTATATATGTAAATGAATATTTTATATTACCCATATGAATATTATGTTCTCAAAAATGATTATAAAATTATAATAATTATATTAAAATAACAAATATATTTTAATATTTATAATTATTACAATTTTATTTATGTAATAATACTTTTTAATTTTATGTTTTTGGAATTATAATTGTAACTGTATATATTTCAAAAAATATAACATTACATTAAATATATATATTTTAATTTTATAAATAAATATAATTAGAAAATTAAAAAGAAAAATAATTATAATTATATACATATATTTTTAAATATATTTATTTGTATTTAATTATAACTATAAAAATATATTTTAATATTATAAGAAATATATTAATTATTTATATTTATATAAATCGATTTATAAATAAATACAATTTATTTTAATTATAATCTAAATAAATGATCATATATTTCAATAATTTAAAATTAATAATAAATATATAAATTATATATATATATATATATAATTATTACTATTTTTTGTAATTTTATAATTATTTTAACAAATGAATATATATATATATATAAATAATTACAACTATAAATAAATATTTGTTTCTAATAATTTTTAATTGAAAATAAATATATATATATTTATTAGTTATAAATATAAATAAATATACAAATACACATATATATATATATATATATTAGATATAAATATAAATAATTATATATTTATTTAAAAATATTTATATTTTAAAAAATATTTATTACTTTCACATATAATGTTATACATAATTAAATAAATATATTTATAAATATATACAAATATTGATAAATAAATACAAATATTTATATCTATAGTTATAAATAAATATATATTTATATATATTTATAATAAATATTAGAAAAATATGTAATTACCAATATAATATATATACCTATTATAAATTTATGATTATAATTAAATATATAAATATAAAGAAATATTTAGTTATTTATGGTTATTATTATAAATAAAATATATATTTATTTATTTTACACATAATTTTATAAATATATATAAAAATATAAATAATTTATTATCATTATTGTTTTATCAATGTTGATAACGATTGGCCACTATATGCTCTATAAAATCTCTTATAAAACCTGTATTTATAAGCAATAAGAAATCAGAGCTCATAAAGACAACATTAATCAGTGCTAACAATGCTGATAAAAGTTTATTTTATATGCACTTTCCAATTTAGCATTGATAAAACATACCTTTATCAGTGATTTTCAGCAATCACTGATAAATTTTTCTATCCGTTTTATAAATGAAACCTAACAGTCTCATCCTTCCTTCACCCCACATAAGCTCTCGCGAAGTCCTTATCGTGCCATCACCCCATCCTCCTCCCCCTCGGATGCCTCCTTCTCCTCATCTACCATCACCGTGAATTCCTCCTATGTAGTCATGAAACTCTCCCTCATCGCCACTACTTCTTCCTCATTCTCCACAACTACCGACTCCTCCTCCTCCTACTACGCTGCCACCAGGAATCCCTCCTCTACTGCCATGAAACTTCATCTCCATCCTCTTCCACCGAATCCTACAGGAAAACAAAACCTCTATATGTTTAAATTGTTACTTGTTTCTCTATTCACACAATACTAAATATATTACATGGATTTTTATGTTTTTTTATGTTTTGATCCCTCGTGTATGACGTGATCATTTGGGATAATTAAATCTGAGAGTTTTGGAAATTTAGGACTTGTAATGGATGTCTTATTTCTTATTTAGTGGGTCTCCATTAATAGTGTCTTGTTTTAGCTTGGATTATACTTCTTCCAAGTTTATTTTTGAATGAAATTGTTTCATTTGTAATTACAACTGTTAATGTTATTTATAAAATCAATTTTTCCTAAAATTATGAATATATTTGATATCCATGTGATGATTTAAATTATTTTACTGGTTTTTTATCTTGGAATAAATTTTTTCTATTTAAAATATTATTTTTCCATGTTTAAAATGGAATGCTTCCATTTATTTTGATTTGGTAAAATTACCATGAGGATTTTTGAAATGTTTCAAATGGTTTGTGTTGTATTATAATCTAGTTTTTTTTCAAAGAGAAAAATTGTTTTGATGTGCATATTATTTTAGAGTTACCTTTTGATTTTTAAATTATTTTAAAAGGTTGTTGTTTTCTAAATTTCAAATATTTATTTGAAATGAGCTGTTGGTTCACTTCTTGTGATAAATTCCATAATTGGATCATTGAAATATTTTTGATGGAAATGGTTTGATTTTTTATTTTTTAATTATTTCAGTGCATGAGCTCAATGTTTTTAGGGGTATCTTCAAAAAAATTTATAAAATATATGTAATTCTCATATAATAGGTCCATATAATGGATGTTTTAATACACCCCTTCATATCATGTAGAGACCATCACATAGAGGCCTCTACATATTATTTATTTTTGAAAAACATTTTTATAAAATATTTGTGTTTTTATGTTTATATAAAGTGGATTTAATTTCTTTTGGAATTTTTTATACATGGGTAAAAAGGATTTGTTTCCATGGAGGGAGTTTAGAGGTTAGATGCATTGTTTTTTTCAGGTCATTAATATTTTATGGGGTTGAATTCATGATTGATATTGATCTCCTCTATTTCATTTATCATGAGATCCCCATTTGTTAGATAGGATATATGATATGTACTTTCTGGACATTTATCCGCTCTCCCTAGTATGGGATTACTTCCCCACACATTCTAGGAATTAATATTCTCTCCCTAGATATGGATAAAAATGATTCACATTCTTGGCATTGATACATTCTCACTGAGAACCGCTGTATCACCAAAACCTCAACCAAAAATATGCCTTGATCCCTCCCTATAACACACATCCATCTTTAATGAAAATTATCATTGAGGCATGTACTTATTATCTATTGGATCTGTATTGTCTTGGGAACACCTTTTAAATAAAATTCTAATGCTTTCATCTCATGGTTTCCATTCTACCGAAAACCTTGCTTCTTACTAATTCAAAATCTATGTAACTTTTAAACTCTCAAATAGTAGGAAGGCCATTTTTCCCAAAGTGTGAATCCTCAACCATTGAATATAAATCCAAGCATAAACCATTTCAATGGAACCACCACATTTTTACTTTTTAAATTCCATTAAATCATAGAAAACCACTTCTGTATAAGAATCCTAATTGTCCTAAAATGATTAATTTCTATTGAGTTTTGATAAAATAATCAACATATGATATGTAACCGATAAATAAAATTTAATTTTGGAAAGTGATAGTAGAATATGAAAAAGTGATCATACCACTAGTTAGATTGGGTAGAAATCAACAATCCTAATGTGAAACACCCAAAACATAAATTAAACCCCCAAAACATACAAATAGCAGATGAAATTATAGAACATAATTCAATTGAAATATATCACCAAACATAATATCTCATGACATATAATTAAAGACACTTCTATGTCACTACATCAAATATCTACCTTCTAGTTTCAGTAACATCATGTTTGTGAGAATAACTCCCCCTATCGAAAATAAGAAATGAAAGATAAATTAATCACATAAATTGAATAAGCACCCCACATGAAATTTATGTTGTGTGGATGAAAATACTACTTCATAGGGTAATACATCGGTATATTTATTATGGTATAACTTTATTTATAAGGGATACATATATTTTGTTAGCCCTACCTATCCAAAGTATTGCATCCCGCCTTTTTATAACATAAATGTTCATTTCATTACACAAAACCGAGGATCTTTAAGGTTTAGTGTCTTGGAAACCAGGAACATAAAACATGAAAACGTAAAACATTCTTCTTAAAAACTTGAAAGGCTTCTCCTCATGTTCATACTAGTTTCATTACTGAATCTCATAACCTGGGTACATACATCAAAAGAACGGGTGAGCAGAAGGCCCAGTAAGGGAAACAAGAGAAACATTTTACATGTGAACTTGAGATACCTCAATAAGGTCATGAAAAGAGCATTAAGGCATGAGAAATAAATCATGAGATATACCATAATAAAAATATCATTTTTCATAACTTTAAGATGTGGCTGCAACATTGAATATATAAAATCATGAACATATCACCAAGGTCCATCCCCAAGGTGTCATTTTAAAATTACCAAGGTTATTCAACAAGATATCGTGAAAATTGTAATCTCTAGTGGTTACATCATTACCCAATGCATTGGAGCGATATCAGGGAGAACCCTCAAATTTTCCTTTATTATCATGTGATCCACATATATCATCATCAAAAATTTCATAAATGACTAATATAGTATAAAATAAATGGGTTTCATTTCATAATCATAACGTTTTAAAAACTGCTTTAAAGACATGATCTTTACGTCACCTTAAACCCACGAAAAGGGAAAGCGGGTTTCATGTATGTAAATCCCAGAATTTAAAATAGAAAATCTTTATATATATTTGAATACACATATATAAGGTAGATATTTGAGTATTCACTTAATAAAATAAAATAACTTTAGAAAAAAAGAGAGATACATTTTGAGACGAAAATTTTGCAGCATAACGGCTATGTTACAAGGTTTTTAGAAAACATTCAAAAGAGAGGGGACATGGGTAAAACATTAATAAATGACCCATAAAATAGTAGAGGGATAGAATATAAGGGATTTAAGAACATGGTAATGAAATTTGAAAATATACCATATGAAATGAAGAACATGAAAGGAAGACAAAAATAAGATTTATCTTATGAAAATCCGGCCGCCTAACAACGTTACATAAACTTCAACCAAAGATGAATTGATGAGATCAAATAGGGTCTCTCATCATATGAACATAAAAGATCAGTATGATAGATATAGAGATCATACCCCAACATAATAAAAAGTAACTTGCAAGACTTGACATGGAATTAGAACTTTGAAAAGGGAGAAAGGTGCAAGGACCACTTAAAAATTCAGCAGCCTAACGACGCCACTTAAACTTTAAAATACTGAATTGAAGAGATAAAATGGGGTATCTCATCATATTTTCATAAAAGATCAGTATGATAGATATATATAACATACCCCAACATAACAAAAAGGAACTTGAAAGAATTGACATGAAAGTAGAACTTCAAAACGAGAAGGGTGAAGAACCAATTAAAAATTCGGCAGCCTAACGACGCCACTTAAAACTTCAAAATACTGAATTGAAGAGATAAAATTGGTTCTCTCATAATATGATCATAAAATATCAGTATGATAAATTTATAGATCATACCCCAACATAATAAAAAGTAACTTGAAATACTTTACATGAAAATAGATCTTGAAAAATGAGAAGGGAGAAAGAATCCATTACAAAAATTTCGGCAGCCTAACGGCGCCACTTAAAAACTCATAAAAAGAAATAATGAGAGTAAGATGGGATCTCTCATTATGTGAAGATGAAAAGGGCAGTAAGAGGAGTATAAAAGAATACCCTTTAACATAAGAACATGGAGCATAAAAGAAATTACATAAAAGAGATTTCTTGAAATGAAAGAGAGAGATCAGATCCCTTACCTTAAAACGTAACTCTTAAAACTCAAAGGTTGGGACCTTGAGGGCTAGGGGGAACCTTGGGAGGACTCCTTGGGAGGTAAGGAGACCAGAACTTCGTTGAGGATGGTTTTGGAGTCGAAAAGATGAGAGGAGGGCTTGGTATTTATAGGGAAAGTGAGGGGACAAGGCATTAATGGCCAAGGGACACCTCAAAAGTGGTTTTCTCAAAAGCATGGTCCCTCCCATGGTACTTCCCATAGAGTTAGGCCACATGGGGACCCCCAAAAAATAATTCATCCTCATTATTCGACCATCCCTTAAAATATCTCATGAAATGATCATGACACATTTATGATGTCCTTAAACATACTGAAACCCTAAAACTGTATTTTTACTATTCACTGAAAATTCAACTTTCTCAGGAAAAATCCAAAAATTTCACATTAACCAAATATCAATGCTATGATCTCAAAAATGAACTCTATTTTATAAAAATAATTTTCTAAATATTTTTAATTCATTTTTTAAATAAACACACTATTCACCGAAAATTCATTTTTTTCAGAAAAATCCCCAAAAATTACCTTAACATAATATCGATGCTCGGAGTTCCAAAATGAAATCCATTTTATAAAAATAATTTTCTAAATATTTTTAATTTAATTTTTAATTAAAAAACACTATTCACCCGAAAAAACTAATACTTGAATAATAATTTATGAAATCGTTATTTAACCATTTTATTGAATCACATTACTCAATCAAGGTGCCTAGATTATATTAATACTTTCTTTAAGTGAGATTACTAATCCATTTGGACACATTAATAATCCTAATCATAAAATCACTAATCATAATTTACTATTCATCAAAAATTATGTTGATCTTATTAGACTCTAAATTTCGTACTGATCATAATTGTAGAAGACCATTTTTTGAATATCATTACACATTTTTAATTATTTTAGGTTTACATAAACATTTTTAAAATATAATTTTTCTAGAATTCATCAAAAATATGCATATTATATTTATCCGGTCATTTGAAAATTCATAAACTTCATCATAAGAAGAAATCCCAATTTTTATTTAAAACAAAGGATTACACAAGGAAGTTACAGTCTCCTTACATAGCCCCTTATCACACCAGCATAGGACCTAAGTGTAAGGTGTGCTAAGGTGAGAGAATCTGAGGGAGGCTCGGCCAACATCGCACGAGTAGTAATTTCTATCAGTTTGAACTTCTCGTGAAGGAGATCCCGTTCTAGCTTCACACGATGAAGTTCAGCTTGGGTTTGGTCCAGAGCAAAGCCCAGTGGTGCTACCTCATTCCCAAGTTCTGTTAGATGGGATTCGATCGGTCCAAGACTACTGGGTGAGGCCATCAAATCTTCTTTCTATATTAATTAACCAAGATTTCTTATATTTAGAGACAATAGTCAAAATGTTTAGTTTCCAGCGGTCATATTGACCAATGGTCAAATAACAGTCAAAACCCAACAGTCTCATTTTAATTATACTCATGTTATCGAATAAAACATTTTTGTTGAGTATAAAAATAAAATAAAATAACACATAAAATTAGGAAACAAGATTTATTTAAAATTTCGGGTCGTTACAATCTTCCCACCTTAAGAAATTGCATCCTCGCAATTTTTAAAATTGGGTTTTGAAATTTCATTGAAAGTCCCACATCGGAAAAGGAGTCAGTAAAGCTATTACTTTAAAAGAAAGAAAGGGAAGTACAAAGGTCACCCGAGTTAACCCACACTAGGATTCCATGTAGGAAAACTTGGTCATGGAGGAGAAAACAAAGGGTCAAGTTCTGAGGGAGAGTGATAGAGAACATGATTAGGAGAAAGTTTACCATAAGAAAATCCCAAACATATGATGTGTGTAAATGGTCTTTGATTACCTAGTAGGAAACGTAAACCAACAACATTTTTGTTTTACGTTTCTTTTCATAATTTTGAGGAATTCATTTACTACATAGAACAAAAACATAAGAAAATATACCTACCTTCATGTAGAGTTTCATCCTTTAATAAGTTTCTACCCAAAAATAATATTTTCTCCAAACGATGAGCATTAAAAAACACTTGGTCTCATCAAAACACAAGAATCATCTTCTAGAGAATCACATAATCCAAAAAATATTAACCATCTATTTCATCTATCTTTAAAAATTATCCCTAAAACAGAAAGGGTAAGGTAAAACAACTCTTCAAAAAGAAATAATCCCATAGGAATGGAAACTAATTTTAAATCTCCAAAGTTCCATGGTACTACCCAGAGTTCATCATAGACCATTCCGTAAATAACTGTACTTAAAAATCCTCAAAATAAACAAAACTAAGATTGAAACCCAAATACAAGAAGGATTTGATAACATAGTCTTCCAAGGTAAACTTTATCATTCATCTCCAAACAACATCAACCACTCCTAACATCTTATAACAAAAGAAACTAACCTAAACATATTTACCCCAAGATAGGTTAATAATTTCCATAAGTAACCTAAATTACTATAAGTCCACCTTAAATTCATCGATTCTTCAAAATATAAGTCAACCTTACTCCTCAATGAAAATACTGTAGTAATATATTTACCTCGATCATATAGGGTCCCCAAAATAGTGAACGTATTCCAAATTAATAATAATATTTTAATCCCCTAATCATCTCTGTCATATTAATATGGAAATCATCGCATTTCCTATCACATTGGTTATTGGGACATGTTCTTCCATTTCCCACCATTAACTAATAAAATAAAGTATAATTAGGGGCTTAAATACTTCTCCAATAATCATAAAAAGGTAACTTTAAGCTTAAGATGATAAACTTGTAGAATAAAAGTATATCCTAACTTGTGATACCCTGGGTTCCAATCTAGGTTATCCATGATCGTATATTATTATGTGAATATTTATTTTATTTTATCTTTGTTCCTTTAATAATGGTTCATACTAAGCTTATGAATTTACCAAAGCATATCCCCCGGGAGTGTCGTAACTAAGAGTGCAGTAAGGCCCGTTGTCGTGTACCAGTTCATGTTAGAGTCTAGATCAATGTGGTGTTTTCGGGTTTTACCCCTATGTACATATGTGCCAGAGCCACCTCTACCAGCTCGTATCCGGACAGGGATGTATTTGCTTGGCAACCCCTTACTCAATACTCACCAAAATATATGGAAGATTTCTTATATTTAAACTTTTCTATAGGGTTCTTCCTAAAGTTTTCATATCCTAATTTCCACAAATAACTAAACCATCCTTTGATACAAACTATAGCATCCCGCCTTTTTATAACATAAACTTTCATTTCATTACACAACACTGAGGATCTTTAAGGTATAGTGTCTTGAAAACCAGGAACATAAAACATGAAAACGTAAAACATTATTCTTAAACAAATGAAAGTATTATACTCATGTTCATCCTAGGTTCATTACTGCATATCATAACCTGGGGACATACATCAAAAGAACAGGTGAGCATAAGGCCCAGTAAGGGAAACAAGAGAAACATTTTACATGTGAACTTGAGATACTTCAATAAGGTCATGAAAAGAACATTAAGGCATGCAAAATAAATCATGAGATATATCATAATAAAAATAACATTTTTCATAAAATTAATATGTGGCTGAAACATTTAATATAGAAAATCATGAACATATCACCAAGGTCCATCCCCAAGGTGTCATTTGAAAATTACCAAGGTTATTCACCAAGATATCGTGAAAATTGTAATCTCTTGTGGTTACATCATTACCCAATGTATTGGAGTGCTATCAGGGTGAAACCTTAAATTTTCCTTTATTATAATGTTATACACATATATAATCATCAAACATTTCATAAATGACCCATATAGCATAAAATAAATGGGTTTCATTTCATAATCATACCGTTTTAAAAACTGCTTTAAAGACATGATCTTTACGTCACTTTAATCCCACGAAAAGGGAAAGCGGGTTTCATGTATGTAAATCCCAGAATTTAAAATATAAAATCTTGATATATATTTGAATACAAATATAGAAGGTAGAGCTTTGAGTATTCACTTAATAAAATAAAATATCTTTAGAAAAAAAGAGAGACATTTTGAGACGAAAATTCTGCAGCATAACGGCTATGTTACAAGGTTTTTAGAAAACATTGAAAAGAGAGGGGACATGGGTCAAACATTCATAAATGACCCATAAAACAGTAGAGGGAAAAAATATAATGGATTTAAGAACATGGTAATGAAATTTGAAAATATACCATATGAAATGAAGAACATGAAAGGAAGACAAAGATAAGATTTCTCTTATGAAAATTCGGCAGCCTAACAGCGTTACATAAACTCCAACAAAAAATGAATTGATGAGATAAAATAGGGTATCTCATCATATGAACATAAAATATCAGTATGATAGATATATAGATCATAACCCCAACATAATAAAAAGGAACTTGAAAGACTTGACATGGAATTAGAACTTTGAAAAGGGAGAAAGGTGCAAGGACCACTTAAAAATTCAGCAGCCTAACGACGACACTTAAACATCAAAATACTGAATTGAAGAGATAAAATGGGGTCTCTAATCATATGGTCATAAAATATCAGTATGTTAGATATAGTGATCATACCCCAACATAAAAAAAAGGAACTTGAAAGAATTGACATGAAAGTAGAACTTCAAAACAAGAAGGGTGAAGAACCACTTAAAAATTCGGAAGCCTAACGACGCCACTTAAAACTTCAAAATACTGAATTGAAGAGATTAAATGGGGTCTCTCATCATATTATCATAAAAGATCAGTATGATAAATATAGAGATCATACCCCAACATAATAAAAAGGAACTTGAAATACTTTACATGAAAATAGATCTTGAAAAATGAGAAGGGAGAAAGAATCCGTTACAAAAATTTCGGCAGCCTAACGTCGCCACTTAAAACTTCATTAAATGAAATAATGAGAGTAATAGGGGATATATCATTATGTGAACATGAAAAGGGCAGTAAGAGGAGTATAAAAGAACACCCTTTAACATAAGAACATGGAGCATAAAATAAATTACATAAAAGAGATTTCTTGAAAAGAAAGAGAGAGATCAGATCCCTTACCTTAAAACGTAACTCTTAAAACTCAAAGGTCGGGACCTTGAGGGCTTGGGGGCACCTTGGGAGGACTACTTGGGAGTTAAGGAGACCAGAACTTCGTTGAGGATGGTTTTGGAGTCGAAAATATGAGAGGAGGGCTTGGTATTTATAGGGAAAGTGAGGGGACACGACATTAATGGCCAAGGGACACCTCAAAGGTGGTTTTCTCAAAAGCATGGGCCCTCCCATTGTACTTCCCATAGAGTTAGGCCACATGGGGACCCCCAAAAAATAGTCCATACTCTTTATTCGACCATCCCTTAAAATATCTCATGACATCATCATGACACAGTTATGATGTCATTAAACATACCGAAACCCTAAAACTGTATTTTTACTATTCACTGAAAATTTAAATTTCTCAGAAAAAATCCCAAAATTTCACATTAACCAAATATAAATGATCTGATTTCAAAAATGAACTCTATTTTATAAAATTAATTTTTTAAAATTTTTTAATTCATTTTTTAAATAAACACACTATTCACCGAAAACTCATTTTTTTCAGAAAAATCCCCAAAAATTACCTTAACATAATATCGATGCTCTATGTTCAAAAATGAAATCCATTTTATAAAATTAATTTTCTTAATATTTTTAATTTAATTTTTAATTAAAAAACACTATTCACCCTAAAAAACAAATACTTGAATAATAATTTATGAAATCATTATTTAACCATTTTATTGAATCACATTACTTAATCAAGGTGCCTAGATTATATTAATATTTTCTTTAAGTGAGATTACTAATCCATTTGGACACATTACTAATCCTAATCATAAAAACTATTCATAATTTACTATTCATCAAAAATTAAGTTGATCTTATTAGACTCTAAATTTCATACTGAGCATAATTGTAGAAGACCATTTTTTGAATATCATTACACATTTTTAATTATTTAAGGTTTACATAAATTTTTTTAAAATATACTTTTTTCTAGAATTCATAAAAAATATGCATATTATATTCATCCGGTCATTTGAAAATTCATAAACTTCATCATAAGGAGAAATACCAATTTTTATTTAAAACAAAGGATTACACAAGGCAGTTACGGTCTCCTTACATAGCCCCTTATCACACCAGCATAGGACCTAAGTGTAAGGTGTGCTAAGGTGAGAGAATCTGATGGAGGCTCGTCCAACATCGCACGAGTAGTAATTTCTATCAGTTTGAACTTCTCGCGAAGGCGATCCCGTTCTAGCTTCACACGATGAAGTTCAGCTTGGGTTTGGTCCAGAGCAAAGCCCAGTGGTGCTACCTCCTTCCCAAGTTCTGTTAGATGGGCTTCGATCGGTCCAAGACTACTGGGTGAGGCCATGAAATCTTTTTTATATATTAATTAACCAAGATTGCTTGTATTTAGAGACAATAGTCAAAATTTTTAGTTTCCAGCAGTCATATTGACCAATGGTCAAATAACAGTCAAACCCCAACAGTCTCATTTTCATTATACTCATATTATCAAATGAAACATTTTTGTTGAGTATAAAAATAAAATAAAATAACACATAAAATTAGGAAACAAGATTTATTTAAAATTTTGGGTCGTTACACAAAGATACATGATACACTTTCTAGAAACCCTAGTCATATTACCATAAAAACAAATGTAATGAATCCTTCCACCTACATGCACTTTATGGTGAATCCCTCAAAGGGGAAAATGATATAATTCATTAGTTTATCAAATCATATTTTCTTATAAGAATAATTCTATATAAAAATGATATAATTTTTTTTCGATATTATCAAATTATATGAATCAGTTATTATCAATTGATATTCAATGTAATGAATTGGCCATAACATTTAATTTGATGCATCCATCAAAGTATCAAATCCTAGATTTTCATTATAAAATATATTTTAAAAGGTTCTAGACTCTTTAGGTACCTAATATTTTTAAACTCATAAATTATATTTGGAGAGGTAAGAATTATCTTAATGATTATAATTATTCCCTAATGACATTGATTCTACAGGTTACTGAAATTAGTTATGTTAAGAAATTTAGAATTACTAGTCTTTGTAATTTCATTTATAAACTATTTTTAAGATTTTAGAAAATAATATATGGAAAATAATACTATATATTATTTAATACAATAGATCATTTCTTATTTTGTCATAAGAAATGATATACTTAATAGGATCAGGAATGTAACATAGCTTCTTTTAGAGATGTGTGGAATAGGGAAATTTATTGTGTCAAAGGAATGACTATTGAGATATTTTTTATTTTATAACGGGTTTAGGCTTATATATTTTCTTATGTGTATTTATAAAGGATGGAATAAACAATTTTTCATTTGATAAACCAATATATTTTTATGGGGTTTACAACCAATTTATTTTGTGTGATCCAAGGATCATTGGGATAACACAATGTTTGTAGTAAATAGGGAAATGAGTGATTCGTGGTTGCGAGTGTGGTAACAGACAATGGAACATATCTGTTGGGACTCTGGTGTTGTGGTGAAGGATAATTGATATAACTAGAAAATTAAAGCATGGATAAAAAATATCCAACAGTGGGGAGAAAAATATCAATTTATTATCGAATTATTATTATTATACCAACATTTAAAATAATGTGATGGAATAATACAACACTGAACAATTCAGGATGAATTGATCTATTTTCTACGTATCATTTATAAAGTGTATTTATTAGGATCTATTCCTTTATGAAAATTATTATGTGGCACTTTTAAAATGATCAAGTTTACTGAAATGTTTCATAGATGGATTTCACATAGTTTAAACGATTATTATTTATTGGTTATTATGATATCGTGAATGATTTAAAAAATTATATTGTGGTTTTTTGAAATACTATTTGGAACCGATTGATTTATTTTAAAAATGGATTGTTATTTTAATAAGGAATTTGTGCAATAGGTTGGTTTTTAATAGGATTTCAACTCTTATTTTCTAAATAGTTTTGAAATGAAATTTAATCCTTAGTTTTTTAATAATATTTTTTGTTTAGTTTTTTATTAAATTTAGAAATCCTTTAAATTATATCAATATATTGTGTATTTATTTTGTTAAATACAAATATCACCAAATAAAATACGATGGATATGAATAAAGAATGTATGTACAAAAATCATATAAAAAGGGAGTATGAATATTGAGTGAAGGAGTTCATCATGTTTTCAAAAGATAATGAATATGACACATATTTGCTCTTTTTTATGTGTTTATGTTGTTTATAGAGATGAAAAGTTAGTCCATAGGAGTTGTAAGAACACTTGACATGTCATGTAATAAAAAAAAAATATAAATATTAGAATTAACATAGGAAAAAACTAGAATGTATCTAATAGATTGGATAATATTGAATTTTATAGATCATCTGATATGATAACATGTTTGGGTAATGTAGAAGACAATACCGAGCATGAGATTACAAATTTTAATGATGATGAATATTATATTGAGTAATAGATAAAAACAATTGATGATGAACATTATGATTACACAAAATTGTTTGAGCAGTTAAAGAGTTGTGAAAGGATTCCATTGTATGGTGGTTTCACTAAATATAATTCATTTTAAGCCGTACTAAAACTATATAATTTGAAATCATGAAACAGATGGAGTTATGCCAGTTTTATAAAATTAGTTCCTCTCTTGAATAAAATGTACCTAGAAACTATTGATCTCCCGATAAAATAATAAAATTCCAACTGAAAGCTATGTTTGATGGGTATGATCTCTGAATTAATACACACATGCATTAATGAAAATATACTATTTCACATGGACTGAAAATCACATAGAAAATTCCTAAGGTATGGTGCTTCTTAATACAAGAAAGACGAAACTGTTCCTATAAATGTTGTAAGGTACTTTACAATCATTCCAAGGTGTAGGAGCCTATATAGAAGTGAGGAGACTATAGGGAAATCAACAAGGCACATTGAAAAAATAAATAAATATGTGAAACTATGTAACTTTTCAGACTCCACTCAATGGAGGAGAAACAATCAGGAGTATCCCGATTTTGGAAACAATATGAGAAACTATCATATACTGTTATCCTTGATGGAGTGAATCCTTTTGGTTTTTAACGAATCACTCATAGTAAATATTCAGTTATGTTATAAAATTATACCATTCCATTGTGGTTATGAATGAAATGAAAAAACATCAGGCTATTTATACTTATATCAGGACTGAAATAATCATGTAATGATATTGATGTTTATTTGTCTCTATTGACCAGGTATGTGAAATTATTGTGGGATTTAGTTGTCAAATATTACGATGCTTATAGAAATTAAGATTTTACATTAATATCCTTGACATATGATATGATAAATTAATTTTTTTCATATGTAAATTTGTCTTTATATAGCATTAAAGGATGTCATGGGTGTCTCTTCTACAAACATGGTACATATTTAATTAGGAAGAAACATTAATCCAAACTATGATTTTGGAAATCATTTATTTATACCTCGATAAAAAAATTATCAATTTTGGATAACATCATTCGATGGAAGTTAAGAATAATTTACAACACTGTCTCCACTAAATGGTGATCAACTTATTGAGAAAGTAAAAATGTGGACACTGCTTTTGGTAAACAGTTATTGAAAAACAATACGAAAACTAGGTGGAAGAAGAGATATTTAGTTTTTTGGAATTACATTACTGGAAATATCTTTTTTTTTTCATCACGTTCTTGATGTTATGAATGTTGAAAGAAATGTATGTGACAGTGTAATTGAAACATTTTTAAATGCCTAAAAAAAGGAAGGAATTAAGGTATGGTTGGACATGGTTTACAAGGGAATTCAAGAAGAGTTTTCACCATTGAAGGGTGAAAAATAAACTTTTCTTCCTCGAACTACTTACACTCTTTCTACACAGGAGAGATATCATTTTTGAATCTTATTTAATGAAGTAAAAGTTCCAATGGAGAATTCATTGAATATCAATAACATCATGTAAATAAACTATTTAAAGTTAAAGGGTTTGAAATCAAAAGATTTCCATGAATTGATTATAGATCTAATAATTATTGCTTTTCATTGAATTCTTCTGAAATTTGTCTATTTTGTATTAATGAAAATATGTTTCTTGTTCAAAGAAATATGTAGGAATTTTATAGACATGACAAAATTACCGAGTATTGAAAGAGGAATTTCCATCATATTATGTGAATTGGAAATGTTCTTCCTGCTGACATTCTTTGATACAATTTTTTGTTAGATTGTTCACTTGGTAAGAGAGATTCAACTATTTGGACCAATACACATTAGATAAATATACCCCATTGAAAATAATATAATGATTTTTGAAAGGGTATATAAATAATCACTATCGGGTAGAGGGTTTTATTGAAAAGAAATATATTATTGACGAAGTAGTTGAATTCTGTATAAAAAATATGTCTGTTGAAAGAGGTATTGGTCTACTAAAATCACATCACATTGGGAATCATGTGGGTGAAGTATTATCTGGAATATAGGTTGTCACAATCAATATTATAGATCGAGAGCAGTCCCACCATTATATTTTATATAACAGTTTAGAGGTTGAAACATATGTAGAAACCCACAATGAAATTATTAGGCATTTGAATCCATCAAGATCTGAAAATGGATATCAAATAAACTTAATTAACTATTTGTATGATGGTTTGAATATCATATATTTAATGAGTTGGATGAAAATCTAGACTAATTTTCAGAACGAATTTGATGGCTAGTTGGTGGACCAATGGTATATATATATTTTAATAGTCGTTATGTAAGTAATTGTTATAAATTCTGTACTAATGTACATGATGAAGACCCTACCGTGAAGTATAGTTGAGTAAAACCTTTTGCTGATGCGATGCCTGTTTTCAATGTTAAGGATAGAATTCCAATTTATGTGAAAACATCATACTTCGAAAACATAAAATAAATATGGTAGTTTGATTATAAAAACATCCAAGTGATGATTTTTCAATGAAAGTGGGTTGATAATTGGAGTGTTGTTAAAATAATTGATTTATGAATCTTTAAAGTTTATTTTAGTAATAAAATTTACAAATATGAAATGATTATAAGGGAATCATATGAAGAAAAATAATTTTCTATTACAGACTCCTCCAACCAAAAGTGGTCAATTGATCAATTATCGACCAAAAGGATTGATGGATCAGATGAAAATTCAAGGGTGGATAACCCTTTCTTTAGGACATTGTAATAATTTCGTAGTGGTCCCAATGTAGACATCATTTTATATGTAATAGGTTACCATCCTGGATGGATTTTGATAGTTGATAGAGAGGTAAAATACCTTCATACTTTAAAAAATGGAGTTCAATAATCTGGTAATATATTTTTTGTAATATAAATCATGTTACTTTATCTGTTCAATACTACATTTATGTAATATAAATAAAATTTTAAACCGCTTCTTCAGATGATTAATTCTTAATGTGATGATGATCTTAATCTTGAGGCACAATATTTACCTCAACCTGTTAATTCTTGCAATGTAGGGGAAAAAAATTTCTCTCAACATACTGTTGCTCACAGTGGAGAGGACCAATAGGTTTCTCAACCTGTTGCTACTGCTAATTGTAGTGCAGAGGTTCAATCACCATCTACTAAATTTGCGGCTACTGGACATGAGGAACATATTGTATATATTGAAATCTTGTAATTTAGTAGTCAATAAAACAATGGTGGTGCAAAAAACACATGAAAATCATACATTGATGGTGTTAGAAAAAAATATTCAGGAAATAGAAAAAGGCTTCTTGTATGTGGTCTAATATAATAAGAGGGGCCATCATGTCTACCCCAATAAGGCGATGTTCTATAGTTAAATTGGAATCGTCACTCGGATTTGTTTTATGATTGATGTACATTCATGGAACCATGTTGTCACATAGCTTATGACACTAATGTGTGGTGATATTACTGTATCATTATGATATATCTACTTTAATTTAATAAAAAAATATAATAATGAAACATTGACATACAATATATCTTCAATTTTAGTGAGAATTTATAATGGATGACTCACATAAGGACTATATATTATGGGTTATTGGAAGGATTCAAAGTTTATTTCACACAATTTCACTGAGGTGTTTTCATAAGGATGGTGATGGTGAAATAAATCTTCACCTTCCTTATATTTATGCACACCTGATATACCATGGAGCATGGGATACATTTACTAGATGTCATGTGGAGTTGTCCTTTTAGGTATATTGTGTTTGGTAATACGTTGATTTAAGATACATGTATTCATCAATTTGATAGAAAATCTTTTAATTTTGAAAATGTAACCGAGTTCAAAAAATATGGAATGACCATAAAAACCATTGTACCCAAACCATAAAGCACAAATGTGGTACTATACACTTGAAAAATATTTGTACGTATTTAAAAAATACTGTATTAATTTTATGTGAATTAAAACCACCACATAACTATGTTTCCCTATCTATATTTAAATTTATCAATCCAAATCCATAGTTTTTTTTGATCCAAAACAGTTTTCTATGGAAGGATGAAAATATAAATAAATATGGGGTACAAATAGATGAAAACACACAAAAAGTGTTGGAAGCATGTATAAGTATTACATAATAAATATATGTTTTTCATAAAATCTATATTACCTGTGTATGATTTCTTCTTTTCATATATATTATATCTGTCATGTTCCTATGAATTAGAAACATAAATACTGGATGTATACATACTTTCGTTGGCATTTAAAATATTGAAAAGTGTGGTTGGGTTAGCAGTGCGGGTCTTGAGGTGATACCCCAAATATTTTTTGAGAAAAAAGAGGATCAATGTGAAGTAATAAAAATTATTGGAGAAAAAATATATATCCATGAAGAAAATATGAAATTATAGAAAGAGTTCAGGGAAAATTATATGGTGGGGGACATGAGAAGAAACACCTCATGAACAACCAGCATGTGAAGATCCCACTGCACCGCACTAGCTTTGAGGCGAGCCATTCCCTTTAAAAAAATCATAGCTGATGTAATCAATTTTCTAATAAATGTTTCTGCGAATTGTGATTCTGATAGTCACTAATACCTTTACAATTCAAATACTGTACAAGGTGATTTTTTTATTTATATCTATCAACACACACCCATTGCTTTATAGTGAGGGCTATAGTGTTCAATATCTAGAACACCATGCTATACAATATACAATATATAGCAGGTCATTTTAAAGGGCTGAATAACATATCCCATGATTTGATCACTACGAAACATGTTCTAAATGACGATGAAGATATTCATAAGGTTGAACAAGGTCATTTAACATTCATCACATGACCATCACATCATGTAAAAAAATGTGTTGACAATGAGGAATCCAGTTAAAATTAATTTTTTAACATAATTATTTATCATTTAATGAAAATAATGTGTGAAACAATAAATTTTATTACATACCGACACATGGAAAGTGTGAAAATAATGGACAGATCAAAACCATATCTTGGATTAACCAACTGACCGAAACGATATATCGAAAACCACTTAAAACCACCAATTCTATATCTGCATTTTTTTTATCATTGTCAGATCATGTGAATACGATGTTAAAGGATGGTGGGACTCACAAAATTCCTTTTGATGAAAATATGTAAAAATGGGGAGATAAATATTATATTAGTTTTGACAATGTAAGTGAAATCTTTCAGTATTATTGGCTAGGAAGCTTAGTGTGAAGGTATACTTGTTTTATGTTTTCATGATTTGATTTTCCAAAAGCTGATATACTATGAATATTATGACTAAATACATTTCATATTTTTTTACAAATATATATGAAAAATATTTTAAGTTATTTCCCCATGAACTAAAATGTAGACTCGTTATTCCTCATGTCACCTCTTTTGACCAACCAAAAATAGAATTTGAGAATCATGGTGATTTAGTGGCTGGATTATGGGAATTGCATAACAGAAAAATTACAGATTCCAGACTCTTCTTAATACAAACGATTTAGGGATAAAACTATAAAATTTAATAATATCAAATATATTTAATTTTCATTAATTAGTTATTCATTTTTTGTTCTTAGGAAACATTGGATTCTTATTGCATTAAATTTGTTTACTACAATGATTTTTTTCCAGGATTCACTGTACTGATATCCATCAATCTAACCACACATGATGGAATTTTTCAAATTGTAATGAACTACATCCAAAATTTTAGAACTAAAAATAAAGTTATATAATTTATATTATCTTTTAATGATTATTATTTTATGATAGGGTGGTGCATTAATATAGTCTACATTATGGAATGAGGGTAGTGGAAAATGAACAGAAACATAACATGTGCTAAAAATATATAAAATTTAAGGTATATATAATAATATTTTTCTATCCAAACATATATAAAAAATTAAATATTTTCCCCATATTTATACAGTGTAAAAAAAAATGATAAAAAATATGGTTTTTTTATTTATGTGATATATCATATTCCATGAACAAACTAGCATTCCCAATGTTGTATTTTCAAAAATAATTACTATTTAATTTAAAATATTTTTAAATCCTTTGTGTATTTATATATTTTTAGTAATACCATGATTTTCGAGAAGATTATTATTCACAAGATGATATAGATCAATTTAGAAATGATTTGGCATCGTACCAGATGGAAGAATGTACACAAAGAGATTGAAGATTCGACCGGTATGAATTGAAGTGTCTATTTTTATTTAAAATTGACAATATTTTTTTAAAAAAAAATTATTGACAGTATAGAGGCTATGAAAACACATTAGGATTGAATTGATACATTAGTACAAAGATCCATAAGTCATTTTTGATGTGTAGGAATAAACAACTAAATATGATGCATGGTGTGAACATTATGAATTTAAGTGTTCATTTTTATATTAAAATACCAATTAATTTAGTGAAACAAACACAATTGTCCAACTAAAAACTGAGAAAACACATTCTGATTGTTTTGATATATTAAGAAAATGATCCATCAGTCATTTGGGACATATAGGAATCAACCAACCCAGAGTCTGATGAAGGATTTGACTGATATGTCTAAAACTGACTGTTATTAGATTAAAATTGACATTTTAGTTCAAAAAGTTTCACTAACTAAAAACCTTGAAAATTCACTCGTATTGTCTTCATAATTTATGATAGCAATTCATATGTTCATTGTGACTTGTATGAAGTAGTCTCATGTCAATATGGTCAAAAATATGATGGGTGTGACTCAAAATTCAGGTTTCCAGTTTGAAAAGATATTTTATTTAAAAAACCCATCTGTCATACAATATACTATGAAAACACATTCTGAATATTTTGATACATTATTTATAAAGATGATCATTAAGACATTTTTTGATTTGTAGGAATCAACAACACCTCAATCTGATGCACAATGTGACCTGTATAAAAAAGGGTATCTTTTTATATAAAATTGACATTATAATTAATAAAAAAACAAAATCTAGGATACTAAATATTGTGAAAATGCATTCATATTATTTTGATAATATAGTAAAATGATACATGACTCATTTTGGACATTTATGCATCAAACCCACTTTAATACAATGTACGATGTGACTTTTATAAATTCAAATATGTCATTTTATATGAAATTTTCTTTAATTTAAGTAAACCGAATAACTAACATACATAAAACTAAGAAAATACATTTGGATTTTTTGATATTTTAGTACAATGACACCTCATCCATTTGTGGCATGTACGAATCAACCATACCTAAATCCAATGAACAATGTGACCAATATGACTAAAATATTATTCTATCAGTTTAAAATTTACATTTTACATAAACAGTGTCCCTCGCTAAAAAAATAAAACTTTTTCATAATATATTCAAAATTTAATATAGATATTAATAAGTTCATTGTGATGTGTATGAAGTATCCTCGTTTCAAACTGATGCTCGAAGTGATCAGTATGAAAAAAATGTGTGTTCCAAATTTGAAATGATATGTCAGTAAAAGAACAAAAAAAATATACTAAAAATAGAGATAATTCATTCAGAATGTTTGGATGTTTTACTATAATGGTCTATATGTCATTTGTGATGTGCAGAAATCAATTTCACCTCAATCCATTTATTGATACAACCGGTATAAATAAATTCGTCTCTTTATAATATAATTTAAATTTATTTTTGTTAAAAAAACAAAACATGCATACTAAAAACAATGAAAATGCATTTTAATTGTTTACATAATTTAGGAAAACAATCCAAGAGTTATTTATATTGTGTAGGAATCAACCTAACCATAATAAAATGCATTATTTGACCAGAATATATCCAAATGTGTCTTTTTCATTAATATTGACATTAATTTATGTAAACATAACATGTGAAATACTAAAAATGGATAAAAAATATTCATATTATTTTGATAATTTAGGAAAATTGTCTATCAGTCACTTGTCATGTGTAGGAATCAACCACACCTAAATCCGACAAACAATGTGATTAAATGACTAAAAAAGTCGGTTATCTATTAACATGTTAATTTATAGATAGAAATGAGTCACTTACTAAAAACAAACGAAAATCACTCTAATTATCTCCATAATTTAATACAATGATTAATATGTTCTTTATGACATGTATGAATAATTCTATTGTTAAACCAACCCACAATGGGACTAATATGAATCAAAATTCATATTTCTAATTTGAAATGATATTTTAGTAAAAAACACATTTGACATACTAAAAAACTATGCAAACACTTTAGTATTTATTTTAAAACATTAGGAAAATTATCTATATGTCATTTGTGAAATGTAGGAATCAATAATTCCTCAATTAGATGCCTAGTGCGAACAGTATTACTCAAATTGTGTCTTTATTTTAAAGAATTGACATCACTTTAAGTAAAAGAACACAACTAGCTTATTCAAATCTGATAAAACAAATTTGTATTTTTTGGATAACTTATGAAAATGATCCTTGAGTCATTTGTGTTATTTATAAATCAACCCTACCTCAATACAACACACTATGTGGCGGTATAAATCAAGTGTTCATTTTTATTTAAAATTGATATTAAATTTAGTAAAATGAAAAATAGATATAATAAAAACTAAGAACATGCATTCAGGATGTTTTGATACTTTATGAAAATGATCCATGAGAAATTTTTGACGTTTATGAATCAACCCCACCTCAATATTATGAAAAATGAGATCAATATGACAAAATGTGTCTTTTATCAGTTTAAAATTTTCAATTTAGAGAAAAATGTGTCACTCGTTAAAACCCAAGAAAACACTTTCCAATTGTCTTCATAATTTTAGACCGGGAAAATTATTTCCTTTTTTATGTTTATGATGTATTATCTCATAAAATAAATTCCTGATGTTACAAGTATGACTCAATAAGCATGTTTCTGGTTTGAAATGATATTTTAGTAAAAAACACACCTAACATACTGAAAACCAAGTAAATGAATATGGACTGTTTTGAATACTTATAAAAATTATAAAGTGATCATTTATTATGGTTTTGAATCAACCACACATAAATTCAACGAATTACCTGACAGGTATAAATACAAATGTGTTTTTATTTAAATTTGACATTGATTTAATTGAAAAGAACATGCGAAATAATTAAAACCAAGAAAAAAAATTCAGATTATTTTTTTTCTTTAAGAAATTGATCCATCATTAGTTTCTGATTTGTATGAATCCAAAGCACATCAATCGGATGAACTGTTTTCCCAATATTACTAAATGTATCTTTTATCAATTTTAAATTTTTTTTTTCTCAAAACATTTCACTCAATAAAAACCATGAAATCTCCCTCTGTTTGTCATTATAATTTAACAGAGGGATTCATAAGTCCATTGTGATATATATAAAGTAGTTTCACCTCAATAAAATTAACAAAACTTCCATTAGGACTTGATTTTAGTGTTATCAGTTTGAAATGATATTTTACTAAAATACACAACTTTCATACTAAAAACTGAGCAACCCCATTCAGATTTTATTGATACATTGGAATAATGATACTTGAGTACATTGTGTTGTGTATGATTATGCTACACCTCAATACAATGATGGATGTGTCTTGTATAAATCCTAATATGTTATTTAAATTTTATATTAATTTTAGTAAAAGAATATGGGACATACTAAAAACCAGCAAAACCCATTCATATTTTTTTACACAATGTTCTATAACTCATTTATAACATGTATAAGACAACCCAAACTCAACACGATGCATGGTGTGAGCGGTGTACCTCCAAATGTGTCTCTATTATTAAATTTGATATTTTATTAGTGTATTGTTTTATATTAATTTTTAATTTATTTCTTTATATTTTTACAATTGTTAGGTCCACTGGGTCGAATTCTCTAAGAGGATGGGTGAATCTATGTATAATAGATTAAAAAATTATTCTCTTTAGACCATGAATTTTTGGTAGATGAAACAAAATTCTCTCTTCCTACCATACTAATATAGGAACAAATATTAAATCATGCATGGGACACAACTATTTCAACTTGGATCACCCTCACTGGGCTATGTCCAAGGATAATACAATGATAATATGCTAATGTACCAAATTCACTGAGGCTCGCACCCAATAATGAGTACAATGTTCGGGCTATATATTCTATGAACATGCTCAATGACTTTAAAATTTTTAGGGTCTTCACAATACATTCCCAAGGTTCACTCCTTATGCCTATTTATCTAGCTCACTCCTTGGGGAAAAGGTCCCCATCTTCTTCTTCCATTGCTCACTACTATTAGAATTGAATCCACTCATAGTTTATTGACATGTAGGTCAAACAAAGTTTATAGACATTTAGGTCCCTTCATTTTCAATAATTCCTGCATCATCAACTATAGGTAGATTCTATATTAATGTTATGTTTTCACCCGTAGACGTAGTCCATCTTCCAAGGTACTGCTAGGAAACAGAAAATATTGTCTCAAACTAAATTAAATAATTCACAAGATCTCTTGTGAAAATCACCAACCACCTTCCTCTCCCGTATACTGATTACCGTGATTGGTACGCAGGACACCATCTTCACCTAACACTAACGCTACCGTGAACTACCCATTCATCCGTGGACTGCCTCTGCCTTTGCGACTATGTACAACTACAATGTACTTATTATGGGAACCTCCCCTATGAAACCCATCATATACACAAACTATTCATGATTCACATACTGGCTTCACTTCCGTGTACTGGATCTCCCTCTATGTACCTCTCATAGAATATTCCCTCTCACATACCGTAGATCCCTCCTCCAAGTACCGAGCCAAATCTTTCCTTGTACCAGACTTTCTCCTCCATGTACATGACTTCTTTTATGGTTTAAAAATACCAATAAACACCATCAGTGCGAACCACTTTCAGACTTTGCCGAATTCCCAGAGAAAAATATAATTTATAATTATGTTCAATATCAATAGTAAACAGTAGGACTAGTATTTCATATATTGGAAAATATACCAACAAAAACCACTAATCTAAGATTTATCAAATCATTGATTTAGCCTCCACCACATACTGATTCTTCTACCGCAGTGAACAGCAAGCCACCCAATAACCTCTTTTCAATTTCATCCGTGTACATCCTTTTTTCCTACATGGCCGATTTCACCCTACGATGAAAATCCATCCATGTACCGAACTACTGCACTACCGCGAACTGTTTTTGGTTTCACGAACCTCACTCGTGTAACATTTCCTCCACTCCACGTAGTGTTTCAGGAACATGGTACATGACCCATGAATTTTGGTATGCGATTCTCACCCTCTTCCAAATTTCTTCCACATTCATTATATCATTCACTCCTATGAATAAATCCTTCTTTTTACAAATCAAACTCTTGATTATGAGTCCCAAAAATTTTCCAAACACTGGGAAATGACACCACCATAAAAACATGTCTTAGGAAAACACCAACCATAATCATTTGCGGTCACCTGGATTTTTCAACACACACAACCACACCCTAAACATATTGAAAGGATTCCTTGAAGGAATTTTTCCAAAAAAATATATTATAATACTTGTTTTCTCGTATAAGTGGATCCTTTTTATTGAGTTTTAATGATTTTTTCATAAGATAATACCATGGGAAGATATGTTTTAGTGGGGATCACATGTGTCATTGGATGAAACATTAATGTTTTAAACTATTTTTTTGGTAATTTTAAATGAAATTATATAAAACAATATTTGAAATGTATATAGAATTGTTTTCCAAACACATATGTGTGCGTCTTTGTTCTTGTATATGTTACATTGTTCTTGTGTGCGCTATGTAGGTGATGGGTGTGTTTTCTATACAGGCGATGGTGGGTGTGATATTACATAAAAAAAACCTTACTTGCATCTAGGCCTTTATCAGTACTATTTCAATAGCGGAAAAGGTCCCCCTATATCAGTGCTATTTAGAGTTCTAATAAAGTCCCACTTAATCATCGCGATTTTTAGAAACGATAAATAAAAATTCACCAGTGCTAATTATAGTTATGATAACGTGGTCCTTTATCTGGGATAAAATTGAATATATAATATTCTTCCCTATCAATTCCAACAATATCTAATAAATGGGGGGCCTTTATCAGTGATTTTTTTAGCTCAGATAAAGGACACCCTTTATCAACGCTTTTCTATAACAGTTAAAGGGGACCCCTATTTTCCTTTCTAAGATTAAAAATTCATTTTTAGAAATGTCAAAATAATTTTATTTAACTTTTAAAATAACTATTTGTAATAGTCATGTTTCATTTTTTCAAAAGTATACTCCAAATCCATCATATTTTTTGAGTCCAAATGCAGTTCATTTGGAAAAATAATTTATTTTGAGGGACAACAAGTTAATTTTCTTGACCATTGAGATAATGTGTTTTGGAATAAGTCAATTCATCAGGTATGCCTTTTTTTTTGGAAAAACCATATGGTTGAAGAGGAAACATTAGAATCTAAAATTTTTATGGGGAAAAATCACCCTATTATTAAATAAGGGAATATAATAATTATGCCACAATTTTATAATAGGGAGAAGGATGAAAAATCAACGTTAATTATAGAATATTAATTTTTCATATATATTATTATTGATGAATTACATATTAATTTATCCTTAAAGGACAAGCTATGTCCAATATCATAAGAACTCTAATATTTTTAAAAGTTATTTTTACAACCTTTTGATGGTGAACCCATCTTAAATAATTTTATTCAATAAATTACATTTTTTATATTAAATATTAAATAATAGATGTGAAATATAATAATTTTCTTTTTTTGATTTTTTTGAGAAAATTCATATTTTGATGAATAATAAATAACACAAAATATTAATTCCAAACATTATTTTCATCCAATTTTTATATATTTAAAAATTATGTTTTTAACTAGTATTATAATATAATGAAATATTTTTTAATAATTTAATAAAATGTAGGTTATTGGAATCAAGTTCCCATTGAAATTGGATATAAAAACATAGTGGACTTTTGAATTTTTTTCTATAAAAACATATTTTCTAGACCCATTGATGTGATTAATTTTAAATTATTTCTCTCTATTTTTAAGTTTCGAAATTCATAAAATGTAAATAAACACTTTTAATAACTATTATATTTATCATATAATATGATCCACATAATTTTGAAAAATATAAATAGTAACATTAGAAATTATTATTTTTAAGTCTATTAAGGAAAAATATGGTAACTAATGGAAATATTATTATTATAAATTACACTAATTGTTATTAAAATTTATTAGATATGTATTTTTCTACATAAAATTATCCTTTTCATGAAATATGGCCTTTGAAATACACAAGGATGACTTTAAAACTTTTAAATTATTTTTATACAATGGAAATGAAATTTTTCCAATTTTGTTTTTAATAACTAAAATATATTTAGTAAGGCATTATATATGGGATACGATAGAATATATATAGTATATGTAAAATTAAAATGATTAGATATATCATGTTAATTTAGTTAAATATTTTATGAAATAAATTATTAAATTAAATGATGAAACAATACTAATGAAGTAATTACATAATTAATGGAAAAATAAAAATATATATATTTAAATTATTAAAATAAATAAAATATGATATTAAATATGTAATACATGAGTTTTATCGATGAATTTTACATTTTAGGGATGATTTAATTTAGTTTTTTCAAAGAAAGGTACTTTATTTATATTATTAAAAAGTCAAGAAATGAATAGTCACAAAATTTGATCCTAAATGTACATTAAAATATAACATATTTTATTAAGGTATATAAAATTTCAATAAATCTAATATTTGGCCAAATAGTTTAGATAAATCCTAGAAATTTCATATGAAATGATTATTTTTTGTAATTTATCGAATTAACGATCATTTTCATATTAGAAAGCCATGATATTTGAACAAAACTTGTTTATAATGTTACAGATGTGTTTCATAACAATTATAGTGTATTTAGTTTCATCACAAAACCATATGATATTAAAATATAATTTATTCACAAAATTTAAATAATCATCGATATTCTTTTCCTCGGTGATATTGATGTCATGAAACTTATTTGTTCTTTATTTCTAATTTATCCTCTGTTGCATTAATATATCCATCATAATGATATTCAAACATATACCATACTCCATTATCTAATTGGAATCCAATATGTTTTGTTTTGAATTTGTCTAATAGTGATATGAGAATTCAATATTATTCATTAATATAATGGATAAGTCATTTAAAAGATCTAGAAATAGAATTTAACAATGCAAGAAATTCACTTTTAATCTCAGAAAATATGAAGCGGGTTCTCATTATCAGTGCTAAATAATTGTTTGTAACAAGGATCATTTAACTACACTAAAAAATTGAGGTTAAATCCCCCCTTATCAGTTATATTTTTAGCACTTACAATAAAAAACATTATCATCTCTTTAATTATCATTGATAAAGGGTTGGTTTTATCTGCGCTTGAAATAGTGAAAATAATGGCCTATCTACATGAGATGTGTTGTTTATATTACTTCACATCTTGAAACAAACTGCACAAAAATAGTGGAAAATACAGTAATCTAATCCAGTGTAATTATCACATTGTTTCACTATACAAAATAAATAATATTATAATAAATTTTTGATAAGATCAATGTGGGAGAAAAGAAACACAAACACTATGTAAATGATGAAAATACAAGTAGTGCACAAAAGCATTTGGAAAATAATGTTATATAAATTTAATGTACATCGTGAATAAAATGTTATATGCCCATGAAATATACAACAAAACACTGGTATATACATATAAAACCACATTTTATATAATTAAATTTTCAATTATCCATCAATAATTAAAAACCATAATGTTTCATCATTTGACGTCTGTGATCCCCTCTCAAAAATATCTTCCCAGGTTATAAGATTACAAAAAAATCATCCCATCCCAGGAAAATATTCAACCTATATATGAAAACAAATATCATGTTACTAATTAAAAAATTAATCATTAATATGAATGAATACATTAATAAATTGTTAATTTTTAGTAAATAGGATACATTTGGAATTGTCCCAGTCATAAAGTGCCTCATATTGAGGTGGAGTTGATTCATACCTTTCAAAAATTTGTTGTGGATCATTTTCCTATAATATCAAAACAATCTGAATGAGTTTTCTTGGTTTTTGAGAATGACACATTTTCAATTACTAAAATTTTTATCAACATTAAATGACACATATGGAGTTATACATGTCACATCATTTTTCAGATTGAGGTGTGGATGATTCTTGCACATCAAAAATGACTCATGGATCATTTTCTATAATGTATCAAATAAATTTGAATGCATTTTCTAAATTTTTAGTATGTTATTTTGGTGTTTTTTAAATAAATATCATTTCAAATTGGGGACTTGAATTTAGAGTAATACCCATCTCTTTGTTTGTTGTTTTGACTTTAGACTACATCATACACGTCAAAAAGGACATATGAATCACTATCCTAAATTATGAAGAATATATGGGGGGCTTTACTGGTATTTCAATGAGTGATATGTTTTGAAATAAAATGTCTATTTTAAACTGATGGCAGATAGTTTTATCCATTCCGGACAGACCGTGAATAGTATTGATGTTTGATTGATTCTTAAAAGTCTCAAACGACTCTTGTATCATTTTAATAATGTATCAAAAAAAATCCAAATTCATTTTTTCAGTATTCAGTATGTCACATGTACTTTTTTACTTAAATTATTGTAAATTTTAAATAAAAAAGTCACATTCAGAGTTATATTGCTCAAACCGTGTGTTGTATTGTGGTTGGATTGATTCTTACATGTCACAAATTACTCATTGATGATTTTCCTAAAGTATAAAAATAATCAAAATGTGTTTCATCAGGTATAGGTATGTCAATAGTGTTGTTTATACTAACATATCATTTCAAACAAGAAGCATGCATTTTCACCCATACCAGTCACATCGTACATCATTTTGATATGAGACTACATAATAAACATCATAAAGGATTTATGAATAATTTTCCAAATTTTTGAAGGTAATTGGATAGTATTTTTTTGGAATTAATTGAGTGACATGTTTTTAGATAATATGTCAATTTTAAAATAATTATGATCACATTTGGTAATAAATGTCACACTGTGTGTTAAATTGAGGTGTAGGTTGTTCCTACACATTGAAAATGACCCATAGATCATTTTCCTAAAGTATTAAAACAATTAGAATTCATTATCTTGGTTTTTAGTATGTCAATATTTCTTTTTTACTTCAATTAATGTAAATATTATATAAAAAGACACATTGGGAGTTATATTGGTCACATCGTGCATTTTATTGAAGTGGGTTGCAGTCCTACATATCAAAAATGACTCATGGATAATTTATCTAATGTATCAAATTAATATTGTTGTGATTCCTCAGTTTTCAGAGTGCCTGTTGTATTTTTTTATGAAAATATCATTCCAAACTAGAAACACACATTTTGAGGTATACAGGTTGCATCTTCGGTAAGTCTGATGTGAAACAACTTCAAAAAAGTCACAATGAACATATAAATTGTTTTCCTAAATGATGAATACAACAGGAGTGTGATTTCCTGGATTTTAGTAAGTGGTCCATTTTGGAGATAAAATATAAAATTTAAAGGGATAACACAAACTTGTAGTTATATCAGACACACTGTGAATTATATTATTGTGTGGTTTATTCATATGCATTTAAACCAACTCATGGATCATTGTTCACATGTTTAAAACCAATCTGAATGCGTTTTATCTGTTTTTATTATGTCACATGTTGTTTTTACAAAAATTATTATAAATTTTAAATTAAAAAAACATTTCGAGTAATACAGGTCACATCATGCATTTTATTGAGGTGGGGTTGATTACAAAACATCAAAAATTACTCAGGGATCGTTGTCTAATATTATCAAAATAATATGAATATTTTTTATTGGATTCTAATATTCCTATTAAATTTATAAAAAAAATAATTTCAATTTTAAATAAAAAGAGACACATGGATTCATACTGGTCACATCATGTATCATATTGAGAATAAATTGATTCATATATGTCATAAATGAAAAATAGATCATTTTCGAGAAGTATCCAAACAGTATGAAATGTGTTTTCTCAGTTTTTAATATGTTTGTTGTTTTTTTCTTAAATGTCATGTCAAATTGGAAGCACACAGTTTTAGTCTTACTAGATGCATATTTTATCATTTTGACACCAGAATTATTTATTCAGATCACAATGAACATATGAACAATTTTTTCAATTTATGAAGACAATCGAACCACATTTTCTAGGTTTCTAGTGAGTGACACAGTTGAGATAAAATTCAAATTTTAAACTGATAATAGACAATTTTAGTCGGACCATTCTCACCATTTAATGGATTAAAGTGCGGATTATTCCAACATGACACAAATGACAGTTGAATATTTTTCCTAAATAAAAAAAACCATTCAATTGCGTTTGATCAGTTTTTAGTATACCACCTTCCCTTTTTACTAAAAATAATGATAATATTAAATAAATAGAGACACTTTTACTCATACCGGTCACATCAGGTGTCGTATTGAGGTAGGTTTGATTCCAATAGATTTCAAATGACTGATGGATCATTTTTCTAATGTATCAAAATAACTGAATGAATTTTCTCTGTTTTGAGTAGGTCAATTACTCTACTACCGACTATATTGACATAGACATTTCATACATAGATATAACATCATTGTTGATTAATATTCCTTAAATAACATAATGATTTATGGAGGATTTGTATAGTTTAAGCACTATGGGAATCATGGAAACATAATGAACTAGTTCGTAATAGTCCCTCATTAAGTTATTCTTTACTATAAAGATACATGATTTCTAAAACCATTCTTTATAACGTAATGATATGAATGATAATAAAGGGTGACCATAGATAATCCATAAGATTAAAACAGAGAGATATAAATGATTATATATAGATAACATAATTAGTATGAATTTAAAATTATAAATTCCTAAAATATTTCCTTGTTGTCTATATCTTGGTTATAGCCTCGAAGTCCAATCTCTCATGAGCATGACCCATTTTGAACAAACTTTCCCAACTCAAACAACAAAAATCACCTATATCATAAAAAATTCATATGTGGGTAATATTGAAAAGAAGTAAATTAAACATAAATATGACACAATCCACTACCTCTATAGAAGAAACATATTTATGCAATATGTGTACATTGTTTTATCAGCTATCCTACCGATTTGTTTCTAAAAAATTCTATATCATCTAGTGAATATGAGTCTTTTCAACAGTCATAGTAGTACTGAAAAAAATATACAATGGAATAATAAATATTTTATATCAAATATTAATTGTCTTCGAAAATAAATTTCCAGGGAAGCTATTTTTTTTATAAAATTTAATCTCTTTTGTATATTTACAAACATAAAAACCATAGACTTTTGCCCTTGATATTATGAAAACAACATTAGGTACGCTTTCAAAATGTTCACATCCCTTTATGAAATCCAATCGTGTTATATACAAAACACTAATCTTGTAACCTAGGTCCATGCCATATACTTAATTAATTTTAATGCTACTTACAACCATAAGCGGGTATGTTGAACAAATATAATTTTGTAAGAAATATTTATAAAAATTGATTCATTTTAATATACGCACTTATAAATTTTCACAAATATGTAAAACCCAATGATCCCGGGATCACACTCAAAAAATTATTTGCTTCCATTATAAATAAAACTAATTATCTGTAAAATCCCGAATCCATTACATAATATAAAATTTATCAATTGTCATTCCTTTCAAAAAAATGAGTTTCTCTATACCACTCTTCACTAGAAGAAACAATGTTCCTTTCTTGATCCTTTTAATTACATAAAGTATCGATTAAAAATAAGAAAATTTATGTGGTACTAAACTAATAGATGGTATGATTTTCAAAGTCCATTTTTTAATTTCTTCAAAAGTACTTTAAAAATGACATTTCAAAAACTATTCACTCTAAAATTTCTAACTATACTCATATCACAAACCTATATAATAAAATTGATGATAGTATCATTATAAGTGTAAATAGAAGTATTACCTCTCTAAAAATCATTCATGTGGTGACAAAATATTGTCCCAAAATAGTCAATATCCTTTAAAAAAATATCATAAATAAAATATAGATTAGGCACCTTAGATGGATTCATAGACCAAAATTCTACAAAAACTTCATATAATTAAATATCTGTTCTTAATATTTCATTCATATAATTTGTTAAAGTTTTAATAAATTAATAATTTATATATTTACATATAATATTGGTCTGAGAATAAAATATAATGTAATAATCACATGAATTATAATATTTTTTTCCATTGAGGGGATTCCCCATAAAGTACTTGTGGGTGGAATATGTTCCACTTTTAGTATTAATATCTTGTTGGGAATGTCACATCTTCATTTCTAAGTGACTAATAAGACTTATATAGAAGTCTAGAATGTAATAAGGCAATGTTTGAATCTCTAGGTAAATTAACACAATGCAGAGGAATAGATCTTGAAATTAAAAATAAATTTCAATCAGAACAAGTGAATATAAGGCCTTATAAACATGGATGTCACATGAAAAAATAAATAGAAATTATGGTTTGGAAGATAATAGATATATTTGGGGGAAATTATGTTTTGGATATACTTCTTTTCTGATTCACATACCAAAGGAGGGAATTGTTTGTAATGTGAGGCATTGTGTGATCTTTTTTGGAGGGTGGATTGTAAAAATTATTCTATCAAGTGAAAGGTGTAATATCTGGGAAGGGGATGATTTTTAATTAGCTTCCCGTTTAGTCTGTCATAAATAGGGGAACAATTATAGTATATGGGTATCAGGTTTTTAGTTGGAAGTATTATGTGGTATATGGACAAGAGAGTGAGAGAGAGCTATTCTCAGGAGGATAGATTTTCATAATTATTCTCCTATAATTTATCTTTTCAAAATTGTGGAATTCCTCAAAGTATGTTTATTACATGTTTCTTACTTTTGCAATGTAAAAATTTCATATGATGTTTTATTATGGTTATTTGAATAGGTTTTCTAGATAGTGTCTCATATAGCTTTGGATACGTATGGATTAAAAAAATATATTTCCCTTAGAACTCAATTTATCTATTATTAAATATATCAATGTATTCCCCAATAAATAAAGAACTTCATCCAAACAATATAATTTTCATGTGGGGTGCTTATTCCATTTATTCCATGTGTTATGTATTTATTACTCATTTTCCTATAGAGGAGTTATTTCCCAAACCATGAGTTTTTAGGAACAAAAAAGTAAGGATATGATATAGTTACATATAAATATATTTACATCATTTTAATGGTTTTTTAGGTTTGTGGATTTTTTCAAATTCTGGTATATTTTGGAATTTGTTTTCCTATGTGTATGTTTTGGGGTTTAATTTCTATTTTGTGTGTTTATCATTAATATTTTTAATGTGTACCAAATCCAATTAGTGGTATCAAATATTTTTCTTATTATATGATCAATTAAAATAAGTAGTATTAAATCATGGTTACAAAACATATGGTGATTATTTTATCAAGACTTGACATAAATTATTGGTCCAAAGAATAATGGGATTCCTCTAGTGAAGTGGTTTTTATGGATTCTATGAAATTTCAATTGTAATAAAGCGGACATGAAATTAAAATGGTAAGGTAAGGATTGATATTCCATGGTGGAGGACTAAGACTATGAGGTAAAATTGTATTTCAAAGGTTGGAGTGTTCAAAAGGTACATTGATTTTGAATTAGTCAGAAATAATGTGTTCAATTGATTGGGTAACCATGAAATTAAATCATTGAGAACGTTTTTAAATGTTGTGTCCAAGTGATTCTCATTCCATGAGATAAGAAGGACATGCCTCAAAGGTGATCAACATTGAAGGTGTATGTGTAGTGGGGGGGATTAAGGAGTATGATTCCTTCATATTCAAAGGAGAATCTACAAAAATAATATTTTCTACATCATATATGGATGAGGACATAATAAAAATGAGAGAAATCCATATTTTGACCTAGAACCTTCTGTTACTCAGTGGTGTGTTTCATAATATTCATTACAAGTACAAAAAAATAAATACCAAACAAGGGAGAAATCAGAGTATGACTCACTAATGTGATCAAATAATCACCTTCATGTTGGGATATTAAAAAATGATTCAATAATATTGGAAAATCCCCATTTTAAAAAAATTCTCACATAAAAAATATCTAATAACTTGTTTCAAATTAATTTCAAATTTTAAAGATGCAATTATGGAACACAAAAAGGAATCCAACACAAAAAAAAACCATTTGCATTAAAGAAATCCATTTTCAACACATCTTCACATTTAAATATCATTAAAAAATGATTCTCTCCATTCAAAAAATTTATAAAACAATATTGAGGAACACTGAAACAATGAACATAATAAATTTATCAAATTTCTTTTGACAAACCATATTTCATCACATATTCATGTAAAATCATTTCCAAAACAAGTTTCATACCACATGAATAATACATGGAACACATAAAATTAAAAAAGAAAGCATATCAAATTGTTTTAAAATGTTAATGCATGGAAAAACCTACCTAACATTTGGAAACCATCATAAATTAGTCTAAAACCACAAACACAACTAAACAAGACCAGATTAAGTCAATATCCAAACTCAATGTGAATATTTTCCCCAAAAAATACAAAATTTGATCATCATTATGTCTGAAAACCTGTTGGAATATAAGAACACAATATTGGAGAAGTGGAGGGTCTGAGGAGGAGGCGGGACTTCCATAGAAGATGGTCTGGGGTGGAGGAGGGTCCATAGAGGAGGTGCATCCATAGCTTATAAGGGTTCATAATAGAGGATAATTCATGTATAATGAGTGTTCATAGTGGATGTTTTTTTGAAGAGAAGGAGGGTTCACTGTGGAGGAGGGTTCAAGGTAGAGGAGGGGTCAACAACGTAGGGGTTGACAATGTAGGGGACGACTTCATCGAGGGCTTAAGGGGTGCATGAAAGAAGGATACCATTTGGGTTTTTTTTATAAAATAGGTTGATCCATTTTTCATCAATAGATAAAAAAGTGATGATAAAGGCATGTCTTATCAGTGCTAAAATAGAACTCAATAATAAAACATTCCTTTATCCATGCATATATTGTGGTGATAATGATATGACCTTCTCAGTGCCCAAAAGGCAATGCTAAATATAGTATTTATATGTTCAATAATTATATTGTTGATAGAGGCATATCTTAATCTCCGCTAAAAAAACCTAATAATGATATAATGTTTATAATTAATATATATTATTATATATATTTACAAAACTGTATATATGATAATTATTTATTTATTTATTTATAAGTATAACTCTAAATAAATGTTTATTTATATACAATTCTAGAATTATAAGAAATATTCTTATTATATATATGATCATATAAATATATATAATATATATAATAATTATATATATTTATAAGAATATAGATATATATAACTACATTAATTCAAATTTTATAGTTATTTAAATGAATATATATATATTTATAATAATATATATAAATAAATATGTATATCTATTTATTTAAATAATTATATTATTATAAAAAATTAATAATTTTTATATTTTTTATATATTAAAAATATCATTAATATATTCATTATAATTTTATTATAATTTAAATATATCTATATTTAATTATTATTTTAAATATAAATATAAATTTTTGTATTTATTTATCAATATATGTATATATTTATAAATATATTTATTTAAATATATATAGCAATACAAAAGAAAATATTAAATTTAATATTTATAAATTAATAATTATTTAAATAAATAAATATTTGTTTATATTTATAACTATAAATTAATATATATTTTTTTGTAATTAGAGACTATATTAAAGAAATATTTATTAATATTTTTAATTATATATATATATTAAAATAATTATAAAAAATAATTAAGATATTTATTATAATTTTCTAACTATTTAGATATATATATATACATATATATTTAGAATTATAATTATAACTATTTGTATTTATTTATAAATATTTTTAGACAAAAATATATAATTAATATAATTATAATATAAATTTTTATATTAACTTTTACATATCTATATTTATTCAAGGATTATAATTTCCTATATATGTTTTTGTTTTTAAATATTTTTAAATATTTTTAAAATATATATGTTCAAATATATATATTTTTATCATTATTTGTATAATAAATAATTTTTTTTATTTTTTTTACATATATAAATATTTATTTAAATTTATAACAAGAACTATAAAAAAATATATTTTTAAATATTTGAATATAATTATAAATATATATATATACACTTACATATATTAAAATTATAATATTTTTTTAATTGTAATTTTATAATTACTTTAACATATTAATAGTTATAATTATATTTAGAAAATATATTTAAAAACATGTTATATATATGTAATATATTATAATTTATAATATAATAAATATATAATATATAAATATATTTAATCTAATTTTATAAGTATTTTTCATGGAATATATAATACCTCGTATGGGTAACTTCAAATAATCATATACATAGTAATGTATAGAGAATAAAAAACAAGCCATCATATATATATGATCGAAATTAATAATAAGAAGGGTGTAATGTATAAATGAACTTTAGGATGATACAAAACATATATGCACATCTACCCATGCAGGATCAATATATTTATCGACCAAAGTCATTGGGAACATATATAATTATTTAATTTTTTATTTATAAATTTATATATTTAAAAAGTATATATTTATATATATATATATTAAAAAAAATTAATATAAAAAATAGAAAAAAAAATAAAAAATATATTGAATATAAAAAATATAAAAAATATAACAAATTGATCTAATTAATATAATAATTATAAATCTAAAAATTCTAATAAATCAAATAAATAAAAATCTAAAATCTATATTAAATATAATAAATATATTTACTATATTCGGATACTTATTATAAAATTATTATTATTTAAATATATATATTTATTTATTATCTTTTAAATACTTTTGTAAAAACAATATATATATATATATATATATATATATATTAAATAATTAAAAATAATTTTTAATTATAAACATGGATTTTTAATTTAATGTGTACAAAATATCATTATTTTTGAATATAAATAAATTAATTTAACATGAATTATATTATTTTGTATTAAAAAAACATCATCTCAAAAAATTGAACATAAAAATTCATCTTTTATCACTACTTTTAGATAGCATGGATAAAGGCCCCCCCTTTTATAAGTATTTCTACTTAGAACTGATAAAAACAGTCGATGCCCTTGCCCTATTTGTATGGAAAAAACAATATGATGATTGTTTTTATTGAATTAAAATAATGTTGGTAAATTCTACAACTTACACCATTCATTCTAGAAATGGTGAAATTATTATCTATAATGATTATTCATTAAAAGGACTTCTTTGTGTCCTAAAGAATAATGATCAGATAAATGATTATGATTAATGTCAGTTGAAACCATTTGCGTTAAATTACCCTAAAAATGATTTTGAATTACCTATTTTTTTCCTAAGAATTTTTGAGGCATCATTTTAATGGTGTAATGCGTGAAATATATAATGATCAAAATTTTTTATAGTATATATTCACTCAAAATATACTTTAATGAGATATAGGAGACGTATGAAACTAATAATTGATTTTAATTGCATGATATCCTAGAAACAAAAATAATGAGGTCAAATCCTTGAGTCAAAATATTAATGATACATTAACCATGTTAGGTTTGGTACGTGAAACGCTGGTTAATAAAATAATAATTTTTTTTCATTGATGTTCTTGGTGAATTAAATTCCTCTATTTTTTTAGATTTTAGTGCAATCATATCAATCATATAGAATTAAACTATATCAATAGTAAGACAATGAGTTTCATAAAAGTTATAATTGGTTGAAAATGGTAGTTAACTGAATTAAAAATTATAAAATATTCAATTTTTAAATTTATGAAGATATTATATGTTCTTTGGGATTCACTATTGAAGAAATATTTGTTTTATGTATCTCATATTACATTGTTTTTAGTTCATCCAGATAGTAAAACATTTACATAATACATCCGGTGTATTATACTTGCGAGGGAATGAAAAAATATATAGGAGACTTTAAAATGAATTATTAGAATTTTCAGCAAGTTAAAAGCGAACCAGAGTTGTGGAAGTGTATCCATTACCCTATTATTGTGCTAGAGTGGAAATGTGAAAATATATCCATATATCTCATAGTGGTATTTCCATATACTTTTTAAAATAATAATTTTATTGAGGTTATTGTTGATCTAATGACTAATTATTCTCATTTTATTTATATAGGAGACACATTGTCTCTAGATGAACAATATAGGTTGTATAATAAAGATATATATTTTTTCACATGGAGTTACACTCTCCATTATATCTGATTATGATCCTAGGTTAACTTCTATCATTTGGAGAGGCCTCCAGAATTAATTGGGCACTGAAATAAAATTCAGTAATTATTTTCATCCTCAATCAGAAGGGTAGACATAATGAATAATTCACACAAAGGAGGATATGCTACATGCATGTTCAATAAATTTCCATGGAATTTTGGATCAACATCATTCATGGTTTGTGTTTCTTTATAATAATAGTTTTCATTTAAGTATAAAGATGGAACATTTTGAGGCATTATATAGAAAGTGTTTTCGGGAAAAATCTTCTTGGGATGATGTTGGTGAATGGAATTTGAAGGGACCAGAGTTGGTAGAGAAGAAATTAGGTAATGTTAAATTGATTGAGAGACATATACATATATCCTATAGTTGGTATAAATTTTATGAGGATAACAGGAGAAAAAGATCATTCTTTAGAGGTAGGTGATAATGTCATTCTTAATATTTCTCAATGAAAATGTTTGACGTGTTTTTTTAAGAAGGGTAATCTACGTCCCAGGTTTAAGACACCCTATAAAATCGTTGAAAAGATGGATCAGTTCCCTACCAGTTGGATTTTCTATTGGGTATGTACCATCTACACAATTGTTTTAATTCATCAATTTTATAAAAGTATATTCTAGATCCAAATCAAGTCTTGCATCCTAACACAACCCAGTTGGAAATAAATCATTATTATGAGTAACTATCAGTTCAGGGTTATGACCATAGTTTGAATGTGTTGCAGAATAAGGTGATTCATTATGTAAATGTTTTTTCAAAATACAATATGGTTGAAGGGGGAACGTGGGAATTTGAAAATTTAACTAGGTAAGAATAACCCCACTTAGTAAATAACTGAATAAAATTGGGTGGCCGTAATTTCCAAAAGTGGTTAAAATGCTAAATCCTAGGTAATTATAGAATAATAATTTTTCATATTTATTAAAATTTTAATAATATAATTATTGTTCCTTAATTAATATGTAGTTTCTAATAATGTACACAACCCACAATAGTGGGTTTCATCGAAAGTTTATGATGTACAAGAGACTGAGTTAAAATGAAAGACAATAAATTGTTAATATTATTATTTTTTGTGGAAGTTATCACATAGACATTGTATTAGAGATAATGAGTTAAAATAAATACATTATGTTTTCTTATGATTATTAAATTTATTTACATTAATCCAAAAATATTTATGGTCTTCAAATTAGAAAAAAAATAAAATTTTAATCATAAAAAATAAAATATTTTTAAAATGATGTTTTACCGCATTTTGATGGGGCACCCATTTTGAATAATTATTTTTTCAAAAGAAATTCATTTTATATTAAATAATTAAACATATTTATTTAAATTGAGATATAATTAATTATTTTGTTTAATTTTTTAAATTTTTATAAGGAAATTCATATTTTGATGAATATATAATAATACAAAATATTAGTTCCAAATCATGTTATCATCCAATTTATATATTTAGATAAATTTTGTTTATGACTAGTTTTATAGAATAGGTAAATTCTGTTTTTATCTTTAAATCCAATTTAGTTCATTGGAATAAATTTCAAATATAAATTTGATATAAAAACATTGTGGACGTTTGAATGATTTTACAGTAAAAAACTAGTTTTATGGAAATATCAAGGGGATTAATTTTAAATTATTTTTTGCCACTACTAAATTTTTAATTTTAACAATGATACATACAATATGGTAATTTTTATTATATTTATTTTTTAATATGGTTGACCTAATTTAAAAAAATATGAATAGTAACTTGGAATTATTTGTATTACCACTATAATTGGTAAATCAGGTAATTAAAGGTAAATTTAAAATTATAAATTACCCTAAAATTTTTTCTAATTTAATTTGATATGCATTTTTTGATCTAAAATCATATTTGGGATGTATAATTACCTTTTTAGACAACTATATGACTTTAATACATTTATATTATTTTATACCCTAGAATGATAATTTTGATACACTCTAGTTCTTAACAACTATAATATTTTTAATAAGGTCTTATATAAGGGATGTTTTCTAATATTAATTTTATTTTAAATATAAAATGTTTTCAATCCACATTTTAGTTTTTTTTAAATTATTTTGTAATGAAATGTTTAAATTAAATGGTGACACAATGACGATATTGAAATATTTTAATTAAATGAAAATTCGAATAAATTATATTAAAATTTTTAACATAAATATAATATGATATTATTTTGGTCATCCACAAATTTTATGGATGCATTAGTCATATTACGTATGATATAATGGAGTTTTTGTGAAGATATGATGATTTTATGATATTATTAAAATGTCATGAAAAGAATAGATTCAAAATTACAATAAATGCCCTTTAAAATAAAAAATAATTATTGAAGGGATATACTATTTTAAATTATATTTTTTAGCCAAATAGATGATATAAGTCCTAAAATTAAATAAACTAATCAATTGTTTTTTGTTTACATGTTATATTAAATATATTGACCCTGAATGGTTACATTATATGATAACACAGTAAGAGTTAAAAGGGTAAAAAAGGGTCAAATAAAAGAAGATAAAGATTAATAAAACAATAAAAAACTCTATAACTTTTATTGGATGAATGGATCTAACCAACATTATAATTATATTCAAAATAATTCAATTTGGAGACATTATGAAAAGAAAATTATTTCATATTAATTTAAAACATTGAATAATGTCAATAGTTCCCCTCAACTCTATTATAAAAGGAAACTAATTATTATAATTTTTTCACACATCAAAAAAAATTAGTTCAACCCATATCTACATAAATTCAATTATATAATCCCTACCCAAATCATAATGGCCATGTTGTAGTCCTAACAATCTATTTAGAGATGTTAATGTGGTAATCAAAATAGGTCAACCCAAGGATAGGTTTCATTTTTATTTATGTATTTCAATTTTATTTGTTCATCTACATACTTTAAAAATTCTTCATACATTCTAAAATAATAAATACATTTTCTTCAAGATAATGATATTCTATTATCAAAATATCATTACCTAAATATATTTACACTTCCATAATATGGGAAAATCATTAATTGTTTGTTCGTACATGTGAATTATCACCATAAAAAATGATATAATTTTTTTTCATAACCATCTATCAAGACTGGTAATAAAGGTGAAATTAATTTTAATATTTGATGTTATTGTAAATTTTATCATTATGTCAAAATAATATATCAATTACATCATTACTTTCCATGCACATAGAAATGATAACATGCTTGTTCGTATGTGTGAACTATCACCTCCACAAAGTAATGTAATTTGTTTTTAATCACCAAATCACTTGAATAATATATATATATATATGTATATGTATATTTAAATAATTGAAATTATAATATAATCATTATTTAAATATAATATAATACGTAGCTTATTTTCATAATTATCCTTCAAAAATGGAAGTGTTACTCATCGTACGTATGGTTTACCATCTCCAAGATTGAAACATTGTTAATTTTCATAATCACAAAAACTAGTTTTTTTATTAAAAGTATGAAAAATAGGTAATTTTTTTCATTGTTTTTATGACAGAGATGATGGGATAATCACCAATTTTGACTATATACATCATACCATTTCCCATTTGGACTCATGTACCGAATATCGACAAAGGTCCAACATTTACATAAATAATTAATTAATTTTTATAAGACGAAAATAAGTGATTAAAAAGAATTATGATCATGGAAAATGATATCCAGAAAGTAAATAATTAACATATATTTATTATTAAGGAATATAAAGAATATTTCTGATGAATCATACTATAGTTAAGGGACTTCATCTCAATCTCCTTTTATTGAGGTGTATTTTGGTGTCATACACTGGAATCTTTTATAAGGACTATAAACAACTACTTTGAATTTCAATTTCTATTAGTGGGTTTAAAAAGGAATATTTCTATAGGGAGTGTTTTACTATCTTTAAAAATTAAATATGTAACGTTATGTTGTAAAAAATATTAAAATAATAACTTCTCCATTGGCAAGACTATTATTTGATATTTGGATTCCTCTACAAGACTTAATGTTTTTGAATGAAATAAAAATAAATTATTCCTATTTCATAGAATTTTTTTATTGAAAATATTTTTGAAAATTCCATGATAATTTAAATATCATCAAATGTATTCTTTTGATTGATAAAGAAATTCCATCAATGAAATGTTGAAAATTGTAGTATTTTATGTGTTATGATTATATATTGGTACTTGAACATTTATCATTTGGGTAACTGATAAAACAAGGTTAGGAGATTTAGTGATAATCCAATTATGGGTTTCTATGTTATAACCAATAATCTGTTGGTTATTGAAGTTGAACATATGTTTGTTCCATTTAGTAAGAGTGACATGTGGAATTCGACCACATAGTTCATCTATTTCACTATAATATTTCCCAAGATATATTTATGGGATATCTATTATATTTATGTATTTTTTTGTAATAATGTGATAATTTTTTTAATAAATTATCTTATTTTTATTTATAAGTATTTAATTATTTTTAAAGGTGAAAAGTATTACATTATGATAAAGTATTCATGGGATTTTATGTTCTAACAACTATAATAATTTTCCTTTTATGTGAATCCCTTAGTGAAATTTTTTTATAATCAAATGATTAAAAAAATATTCTTGGAATGATGGGTGAAAATAGTCATAGATTAGATCAAGGGTGATGATCGAACGTTAAAAACCCATGTTTTATTTTAAATTTTTTTTTGTGAGAAAACTAGATATTGAGTAGATGTGTATACATAGTAAAAATTGTGTATTTATGTTTGAACTATGGACTTACTTTATAAAACTATGATCTATATATGATACTCAATGTGAATGAAATTATAATAATTAACATATGTAATGATTATGTATTGTTTTATGGTAGATCCCTTATAATTTCATTTTCTAACCATCTAGGACCTATTCATTTTAACTACTCTATTTTTATTCAGTCTTCTTTCTGGACACCAATTTTGTTCAAATTAAATTTTTATCCATTGGTCTTATGGAAATCAACCAAGTTATAATTTTATCAATCTTGTCAAATTCAAAACTAACATCTTGTACTCATTTAATAGTTACGATATATATTGATGTTATTCATTGTTCAGAATAAGATATAACAACTATGTGAGTTCCTAATATTGTCATTATTCTTTTACAATTACGGTATCCTCATTAATCAATTATTTTATAATACTAAAGATGATGTTTAAAAACTATAACTATAACCCATCACTACACACAGACTATTCTTTATAATCAATATTTTTCGATTCCATCTTATTAATAACTGTACCGATCACAATTACATTCTCAACAAGTGGATCTGAAATCTCAATGTCATTTTTTTTAAAAATATCTATTTTTATGAGAGTTTATTGATTTTATTTTTTAATAATTAATTTCTAATAGACTTTAATTTCAGAAAAACCTTTTTAGGAACATTTACCCCTATCATTATAAGATTTCCCTAAAAGGATCGCTTCTAAGCATTTTTCTACAACAAATCTGTGGTTATTACTATTGATCATTATAAAATAAGTACTTCTAAATAATTTAAAGTACATTAAAATTCGTTTTATTTGTAAATTCATATAATATGTATATGATACCAAAATAAATTTTCAGTATTTGTGTATAGAAGTAGACACATCGACAATCAAAAAATAAAATAATTTTTTGTTTTGAAAAAGATTTATCTAGAACATCTCCACAGTACACATATTTTATCTCTAGGATCATATTTTGTTGAGGATTATTTGGTGAGATTAATTGATGTTTCAATCAATATTTATTATTATTAATATCAAATTCATCACATATAATATCCCTCTCATGATGAGTCTGAATTTATTAAAGTGAATACCCCACAATTATTTTCATGCCTTCTAATTTTTTTTACATATCAGCATAAAGTAATCGATGAATGATGAACATTTAGTATCCATTTGTATGAAATAATCTATAATGATATGGAATATAAATCACCCATAACTATCCTTTATGTCATAGGGTCACTAAAATATGTTTGTATATAATTCTATCAGGCCTAGAAGATTTAATGTCAACAACTTTAAGGGGGTTTGGGTTATCTTTCCCTTCTATTATATTTCGCACACTTCATCATATCTCCAATCATCTTAGGATGAACACTCAACACAATGTGCTTTTAAATATTAAATAAATACAACTATCATTGATTTCCCAGCCTTTTGTGCCACAATAATACTAATCTCTTTTACATATTTAACCAAAATTGGATGTATCACCAATTAAAAATGGATGACCATTAGTAATTTTTCCTCAAGAAAAGATCCTTCCACCATTTAAATGTTTAGATACAAATGATTCCTTTTTTAATATATCCATAAGTCCATCATCACATAGTTTGATAAAACTTAAGATGTTATTATTAGACTATTCCTCATATAAATCATTAATTTATGTTAACATATGAGGGTCAAAGTCAATATATCAAAAACCATTAACAATTTAAGTGAAATAATTACCAAATATTTCCACTATTCCATCAATCACATCAATTTGATTCAAAATATTAATATCAATAGTTTTGTGGAATGAGGACCATAATCATTAATCTAGGATCCTTTTTCTGTTGGATTTCAATGAAATTGCTAAATGTAAAGACATATATTATAAAAAAATTAAATTTCACATGTTTTATAAATATATGTACTCTGTCAAGGAAATATACATATAAAGTTTTCTATATAGTGGACCAGCATCCCACATCTAGCATAAAAATTCTCTATATGTTCAATGTTTTATTTTTTCATTTTTAGACATGAAACAGTTGGCCTTCCACTATTTCATCAATGAAATTCAATCTTCACCACCTCTATATGAATTCATATGACATTATGCCTCATTCTATGAAATAAAATGCTATACTAGAATGTGTAGTATTTTTCTAAAATAGTGTGTAGCACTAGAAATAATGTTTTTTATTGAATCTCTTATGTTTATAAAAATTCAAGTTTTAGGAATGTAAATAATTTTTCATTTTTATACATTTTCAATATAAATGTTCTAATATTTTGAAGGTATAATACCTCTATGATTAAAAATTTATTTAAATCATATAGTAGATCATTTATCCAAATATTTTTTATATATGAATTTAGAATATTTTTCATTAGATCCTTCATTTTTATTATAATAATTATTATAAAATGTTGTCTTTAGTAAATATTTAACCTAGAAATTTGTAAGAGTCTTATTATATATTTACAGGATAAATATTTGAATTTCAATTAAATTTTAAATCATTCATGAACTTATTCATCAATATTTTATCTTCATGAGACATTTAATGTGTCATATACTATTCATATAATTTCAAAGAAAATATTTCATTAATGTCTTTTTTTATTTTCTCATGTTCAGTTTCTTTTAACTATAACTTCAGGATCTCATCAACACTTGTTTTTTATTATTTTGAAAACACATTAATTTCATTGGGGATCATCTTTTAATCATTGATCAATATTTTCATTTCCTTTTAGAGTATAGTATTATCATAATGACATTATCTATCTTCATGCTTCAATATATGTTCCAGTTCAGTTTTTCTTATTTTCATTTTTCAGTACATGATGTTACCTATCATTTTCCAACATTATCCATGAAATTTATAAAAAATCACTATAATTACATTCAAATTATATTATGGATTAGTGGTCATCACTATCTTCATTTTGGAATAAATTTATTCCTTTTTCACTAAGTATTTTATTATAACTTCTTCTGGGATTGGATTGTTATATTAAAAATCTCTTTAATTAATTTTGAAAGGTTTATTCCTATTGGGACAATTAATGGAACAATTCCATGTTCCATTACAATTTTAATTTTTTGATACCTTCCATTTCAATTATTCATTCCTTTTATGAATATAATCGAGATAAGAGAAATTATTATTTAATAGTAACTATCATAATCTTCATTTTATACATCACATGAATCATCATTTTCAACATGTTATTAAATTTACAACATTAACATAGCCCCAAAATTGATTTCAAATATTTCACTTTTTTAATAATATAATTTTTATCATTTCATATTTTATGAGTATTTTATATATTTTACCCAATTAATAATCATTTTTATCATATAATGCTACGATATTTGAACCATACATGTCAAAAATGTTACATATGAACTTCATAACAATTATATTCTAATTAATTTTATCACCAAACCCTTGGATATTAAAAGCTAATATATTTATCTATTGGAAATAATCATCAATATTCTCTTCCTCAGACATATTCATGTCATAAAAACAAGTTATCCATATATTTATTTTTTCCTCACGGACATTATTATCTCAATCATTCCAACATTCAAAATTATACAATAATTCATTACCAAACTGGTGTCCAATATGTTTTGTGTAGAAATTTTTCGATATGGATATGAGAATACAATTTTATTCATCTCTATCATAATACATATTAATTTTATCAAATGATTGATTTGATAAATTCAATCAATTGGTTGAGAACCAATTGTAGAAGTATATATATCATCCAATCCATGGGATAAAATTTAAGGAAATAATTGATTCTTCAAACTATGATATTTTAGCTATCAAATGTTTGACCACCCCTACTATTTGAAAAATTCTTTTCATAGAGTGTCACTATTCATATCTAGAGCTAAACAAGAAAATGCAGTTTGACACTAAATTCATGAAAAATAATAAGAATAAAATAGATATATAATTATCATATCACAGTTTAATTAACAAATATTGATGTAGATCACCCATGACGAGCCTTTAATAATATTTGAAAAAAAGTCTCAGTACATAAAGATCTATGAATAACTATATATCACTCTCCAAATATTTCACTAAATAAAAATCATTCCCTATAAAAGGATGATTATCATAGAGTTATGGATATAAATTCAATCAGTTTTCTCACAATATATTTTTCTCTAATGTTTTTGGGATGAATGAAGCTCTCTTTTCTCTATTGGTAATCTCTCAATATTTAGAAAACATGAAATTTATGGATTTAAACAAATTCTTAATTTTTTATATCATTGTAATATAGAATCATATAAATATATCCACAAAACATGACATTCATTATATAATTATTTTGATATAATAAAAAATAGACACCACATTGTTCTCAATATTATTCAATATTAATAAAATCAGGTTTATAGTGAACTAAAACATCTAGACAACCCTATTTTTAGATTTCCCAATGAAAAATAATTATAATATATTCTATAATAATCCCTAATATAAATAATAAATATTAAATAGGTACAATTTGAATTTCAAAAATTCCCATTACACTATCCTTACTAAAAAACTATAATATCACTATCATTATGTGATTCATGATCTATGGAACTATATCTTATCATGACAAAAAAATAACCCAAAAAATGTACAATTGAGGTGATTTCATAAATATCACATAAATAAACTTGAATAAAATTTTATATATGATTTTTAATAATAAATAATCTATAAAATCCCCATCTGTGTTAGTTTAGAATATAGAAAGTCTAGATATTCTCATTTTCACAAAGAAAACTCACTTCAAAAAATCATATTTATGGTGTATATTTGGAGATACATCGACCATGAGATGCTATTGAATGTTGGAATCAACAATATTGATAGACCACAATTTCAATTAGCTTGACCATGTTTTTATGTATATTGATAGCATGAAATGGTTATGTGACCACACTCACACATCAATCACCAGGATCACTGACTAATCGACCACATGACTAATCTCAATTGACCAAATAAATAAATCTCCATTTTTCTAAAATTTCAATTCAACAGTATGGATAATAGATCAACCACATAACAATGTTCATGTGGAAATAGAAATTATTCATTATTTTTTCACAATGTTTTTGATTTTCTATATGGGTAACTAATAAACTACACGAACAAATTGATCAACAACATGACTATATAATCAATATAAATAAAAACATAAAGTTGAAATTGGAAAAGGTCCATAAAACCAGTAAAAATAATGTATGAATTCATTTTAAGGGTTTAAGAAATATTAATGCAAAGAATATGATAAATAAAATTCACCTTTATTTTTTTATTCGTATGAATTGCTTTTTAATGGTAGTATACAAGGATAATGGACTTTTTTATATGGAAGTCAAAAAAATTTCCACTAATGAAAATCATTAATAATATATATATACGGAAAAAATATAATTTAAACAAAAAACAACTAAGGTAAATTAGGATTTAACATATTAAGAATCCATTTATTAATTAATCAATTAATAAATTTTATTTTACAAAGAATGATAGTGAGAATTTTTTCTGTAAGATGTGCGGAAGGATTCAAATAATTTCCTTAATAGTTTATATTGAAAACATGAAAAATATAACAACCATAACATTTATTATTATTAAGAAATAATTTATTACATAAATTTAATCTTAATAAAAACCATAAGACTGAGATGTGTATTGTCATTGAGAATTATGTAAAAAACATAACATCATGAAAAAGGGATTCAACAATATTATCAAAATCATCCTTAATAAGCCTAAAATATCCAGCGGCGTTTCAAACAATATTGGATAACATGGGGATGTACATAAGAAAGGGTTCACATATAAATACACGTTTGGGAATAAACATGGAATAAAGTAAAAAATGATAGACTATAGGTATATCAATTGGGAATAAAATGTGTGAGAAACATAAACATGAATAATAGGGCATTATTTACCATGATAATCATAACACAAAAAATCTGTAAACAACTTGAAAACAATATCATATTCATAGGTCAATGGTAACTACCATGGCATCATGATTAAAAATGTACCACAATATAATCTAGTTCCCAATTTATCCAAACATTATATTTCATGAAAATTAACGGTACCCGTTGTATTAGAGCGCTATATAATTAGATTCTCAGCCATCACATTCATTTCATTCCCATTATTAATTGAGCCACATCGATCATACAACATGGATTCATTCATCATCATAAATTATATCATGATAATGGAATGTTGAATAAATACATTTAATTTCAAATTAATATTAGTATAATTGAATAAAATTGAGTCCCCTTTATAGAAAGTGGGTATGGTGTTAAGTACGCTATATTTTTTGAATGGAAAATTGCAGTGAAATTTTGTCAATTTAGCGATGTCACATAATAATTCATAAAGTTGGTAGATTATAGGAATATGGTATATAATAAAATATAAATTATATAGAAACTAATATGGTAATGGAAAATACATCAATCCAGATTTACCAGATAATTGGAGGCGTAATATAATGAAGACACATGAATAATGATGAGAAAGATAGGTACCCTCGCTTGAGAGCGTGACACCAAATTAATGGGAGAGGCTTCTAGAGTGCATGGTGAATCCTTGGGAGAAATCTTGAGGGGGGAGGAAAGAGTAAGGATGTTATAGAAATATAATTAGTGAATATTAATGGGTTCTTGTGCGGGTTTATATTGGAAATATTTGGGTAATTATTTATTATTTATCCAACATAGGTTTTGATCTCTATATAATAAAATAACCAAAACCACATGACTTCCCAAGGTTTTTTCCCAATGTTTAATCCCATTGGAATTTTATTACATTAATTTTAAATGAAAATGTCAGATGAAAATATAATAATTCTGAATATTATTCTGAGGTGAGACATAGCCTTAAAGAAATGATTTTAATACCTTAAAATTATTTAATGGTTTTGGAGGATTCATGATGGATTTATATAATTAAAAAAATAATAATAAATATAATTAATTTAAATATTAATCATATATTTGTTTGTGTATATATTTTATAGTATTTACTAATTCACTTTTGAGTCACTATAAATTTATAATTGACAAAGTATAAATTTATGGTATATAATTTTTACCAGAAAATGGGAATATATTAGAAAATTATGAAAAATTCAAAATTGGATAATTTTTCCATTATTATTACAAAAATAATATAAAATTTCAAAAAAATATGTTACTAAATATTTTAATATTGACTTTTAAAAAAATTTACATTTAGTCATAAATCATGGTTTTTTTACAATAATAGTTTTTGAACCCATATATAAATTACATTTGACAGCATCAAACATATATGATCAATTATATTTAATTAAAATAATTTATTAATAATATTTAATTAAAAAAATTAATAAATTCATCAAAAAAATTCCTTTATTGAATTTAAATATTTCCAAAAAATGCCATTTGTGTTTTATGACATCAAAATAAGTATTATTAATAATTTGTCCATAGTAGGATTAAAATATACTCATAATTCTATAAAAAAAATGAAAATACATATAATTATAATGTCTTTATAATTATGTATTTTGTACATCAGAAAACTTCCTAATGGTATGGTATAGGATGGTGAGAATTTTATGTCGTGGTTTGGAATACATGGTTTCAATTGTGATCATGATGAGCCAGATATTCTAAATTATACGGTTTCACTAATGCATAAGTAGTTGTATCCCAAATTTGTATAGGTCATGGGTAAAATAAAATGGTGATATCCCCATAATATGTTCTTATAATTGGGTTTGATAGGGAAAAATATTACTAGTTTAGGACATCACATCCTTGGTCGATGAAAATAGAATTTTTCAAGAAACAATATTTATCCCAATAATGCTATTAGTATTCAACGAAATTACTATGAATGGTAATGATTCATAATGGTTATTTTAATCCAATAGAAGATAACACAAAGTGTAAATTTATTTTATATAACCACATTACATAATATCCCATTTAATTAATTAAATAGGTGAATTATATTTAAAACAGTTTTGTTCATTACAATCTTCCCTCCTTAAGAAATATTTCCATAAAAATTTAATTTTCCCACATTAACAAATATTAGGATAACAATATTTATTCACCTCCTTAAACTCCCACATTTGTTTTTCAAACATATGGTTTCCCAATAGCACATTGAAAAGCTGAAATGTCTTATTTTGTAGATCTTTTTCACTACAATATATGATTTTCACTAGATTCTCTTCATAATAAAGACATTATATAGTGTTACCACATTTAGATTTAGTGCATCTGAGGGGTCTGGTATGTACTTCTTCATGAGGGATACATGTATTAAATCCTGAATATGAGGTTGGTTCATTTTGATTGCTAGTTGACAGGCCACTGATCTGATGTGATTAAGGATCTCAAAAGGTTCAATGTATCATGAACTAATATTTATGATCATCCCAATTATCATCACATTATAATATGTTGATATTTGGTGGAATACCTTTTTTCCAACCTAATTTTCTAGGTCTCATTGATGATTATCAGCAATGCTCTTCTGTTGACACATAGTAGTCTTGAGGATATCCCCCTTCTTCACCCTAACATGGAAATATTGCAGCCACAAATCCTCTACGGATAAGTATTGGGTTCCAAATATCTGATAAAACAAGTCATAAATATTTTTAAAATTATTTATGTTCATTATATTGATCTTATTGATCTCACAATAATCAATGTAATGGTTCTTGACCCATCCTTCTTATACATAAATAGGACTGGTGCACCCCATGTTGAAGAACTTTAGTGTATAAACCCTGTATCTAGATTCTCATGTAGATATTTCTTCTGGTAATCAAGTTCCACGCTAGCTAATCTATATCGATTCTTGAAAAATGGTATCTCCCTTGGTATAAGATTAATTGAAAATTCATCCTTTGAGCTATAAAAAATTTCATTCAATTCCTTGGAAAACACATCAATGTATTCCCACATAGTGGGTCTATGTTCAATAATGATAATTTCCATAGACTCAATATTTATAGATAGACACACATTCTCAATTGGAAATAATATTCATGATTGAGATATTAGTGCTATAGAGGAATCATCCTCATCCATAAAAATCTATATAATCTAAGTATAATTCACAATATTTAGAGTTATTTACTTATAAAGGAAATTTATATTGGCACAATTTACGGGATTCCAATTGTGTCCCAATGGAATAAAATTCATCAAAAATGAGACTGATATATTTTTCATGAAGAACATTTTCATAATCTTCAACATGTGATACAAAATCATTGGATTTTTTCCTTATCATAACAAATCATTTCAGGTTGTCACCTGATGTTCTTAGAAACATTATAAGATATGATATTATAGAATTAATTTAAATACAACAAGTCATTAACTGTTAATGAGTTTAGGTTATATAGAGTTCAATCATCATGATCGCTCCAAACATAGGACATTCATTATTCCCTATTTCGATGAGATCTTTGATTATCCACATAATTATTAACCATTGGATTACATCATTTATTTTGATAACTCCCACATTATACATGCTTACGACATAGAACTCTATAAGGTATACCATATTGAACATTACTTCGATCCATGAAGTTATCCATTTACTATGTGAATAGGTTAATTTATCCCTTTTCATTCAACATTTAGAAAACTCTGAGTCCCTTTGTGACATTTACATTGGAGAATCTGTCGACACTTTCTACATAAAGGGAATTTGGTTTTCATTCCAATATAACATTTATCCAATAAAATTCCTTGAGACGTCATATTTAAATTACATAGAATATTTATGAATTATACAATGTTGCAGTTATTAATTAAGATTTTTAATATGTTGTTTGGCATAATCGCAATATCATCAACATGAGATCTTATATGATTAGAACTCTCATTTGGGTTGTCATCACTTTGCCTCTCACAGTGGATGTTTATATGATTCATCATATTTCTATCCATTTCCTTGAATAAAGGGTAAACAAAGAATGAGTATCATGAAACTATTAAAAAAATAAAGGCTAAATCCATCAATAATAAATGGAAAACTTATGAATTTTATTATTTTGAAAACATATTAATTTAAATGATTCAACCTATGCTATCCATTATTGGTTTCCATGAATATATTCTTATCTGATTTTTTTCCATTTATAATTTTTTAATGAGAACATAAATATTACAAAGAATAACCCCTAGGATTGTCATATTGTGTCTGCCGTAAGTCCTATTTTCATGTTACACGTTACACTGAGTCAGGTCTGGAAGACCATGTCTGAGTTGTTACCCCAATGTATATGAATTCTATATCCTCATACACATGTAGTATTGTGACATGGATTTATATTCTTATTAAACCAAATTCTCTATAAGTAATAAAATTTAGGGATGTTTTCTTATAATAATTCTTATTCATAAGGATTTATCTAGAGATTTCTAATCCTAATCCCAAATAATAAGTAATATTTTATTTTGATCCCATGAATTTTTCTTAAAATGGTTGGGGATGAAGCCTCATTTATTATTTAAATGAAAGAAAAGACCACTTTTAACTGGGTTTTGGGAGACCCAATACATAGCCTGAACCACCAGTGGGCATATAGCCCATTACATGGCCCATAAGACTAAATTTTTGTCGAAGTCCCATTCTATGAAATGTACTAATACAATACTCTTCCTACTTTTGTACTGCACATTATCGGCTACTGCTACAGTGCGTTACAATATTACTCAGGATAACCAGGGGAAATAATAAAAAAGGGCTGAGCTATAATGCCCTATAAGGGAATAAACATGGAATAATGTGAACATTATTAAAAATATTAATATAAATTTAGAATAGGATGCATGATAAACTTATACTATAATAACAATTCATGTTATTGAATGATATCCATAATATGGGATATGAGTAAACTACTTAAAAAACGACATCATAATCATATGTCATGAAAAACAGCCAAGAAATGTTGAAAGAAAAAAGTATTATAATTTAATAAGGTTCACTCCATATCCCAGCATGACATATCCCGAGATAAAAATTATCCAATGCAGTGGAGTGATATATAATTTTCAGCACATCATTCACTTTAATTTCATTTTCATACCTTATCTTTTCATATAGATCATAAACCATCGACCCATTCATCATTATTTATAATTACAAGATGAAGATGTTTGGACTAAATACATATAAGTAAAAATTAAAATAATTATATGTGTATAGTGGTGAACAGCATCGATAAGAAATGAATATGTCATTCACTACATAATCGTTTTGGCATGGAATGTTGGGGTGAAATTTCGGTAGAATAACGTCGTCACTTAAATATTACTAAAATTGATTGATGATAGATAACATGGTCTCTCATATTTTGGGAAATAGATAAGAAGTAATAGGGATATGTAAAAACATATCACATCAATAGTAATTGGAAATAGAAGGCATATGATAGTGGAAAAACCTAAATAAAAAAGAGAATTAATAGAACCCTTACTTGAGTATGTGAATCCAAATCCAAGGGGGGGGGGTCTTCTTGATTTCATGGGGAACCTAAGAAAGAATCTATAGAGTGTAGGTTAGTGTAGGGAAATTCTAAAAAGATTTTGAGTGAAGAAAAATGGGATCATGGGTGTGTTTATATAGGAAATACATTTTATTATTTATCAAACATAGGTATTGGACTCTATGTAATAAAATAACAAAAACTAAAATTCAACACATGGTTAATTACCATGGTACTACCAAATAGGGTTTGATTCCATTATTTTATATGTTCATGGTTATAGGATAATAATATAATTCCCATTATTATGTGGTGGGGATTCATACCTGTAAATAAAATACATTAAAACCAACTTATATATTTATTGTTTTGAAGGGTTCATAAGTGATATATAAAATTAACCAAATAAACATAAAATCACTTAATTTTAATTATAAAAAACATATATAGGTCATATATACATTTAATAGTGTTTATTAAAATAATTTTGAGTCACTGTGTTGTCATAATAAAGAATGAATATTTATAAGGTATTAGATTTTTACCCGAATATACAATTATCTAAAAAATGTATATAAAATTCACCATTTGATAATCGTCACATTGTGATTCCAAAAATAATATTAATTTTATCGATTTTTTTTGTATGTGAATTTTAATATTTATAATGAAATTGAAATTTATTATGAAATGATGGGTTTTTTTGGAAATAATAACTGTTTAATGCTAATAAAACTGAAATTTGACTTCATAAAATTTTTATGCAAATTTATATTTAATAAATATTATTTAATAATAGTTTTTTAATAAATTAACTTTTATTTCAAAATATGGGGAAGGATGTAACATCCTATGTAATTAGAGAATATAAAATTTTAATATTTAATAATGTTTATGAATTTGATATTAATTTTACATTAAATGGGATTCAATTTCTTGTAGCATACCTGACACATAACAATGGGAATCGTCCAAATCATATGATGCATGCATGAATGAGTTATACTGGAAAATAATATAGGGTCAATAAAATTATTTTACGTGGTAGTAGTCACCGAGTAATTATATCAGGAAAAATTAAGGGAACAAACAAAATTATGTTTAAATATGTTTATTAAATTTTTTATATTCATATAATATTTTTTATGGGCATAAAATTTGAAAAAATAGATGTTATGCATAACAACTCTAAAAATTTGAAATGATAGTTTTCAGTCATTTGATGGAAACCCCATTTTATATATTATTTTTGAGACTTTTATAACTTTTCTATGAAACATTAATCATAAATTATTAATTTAGAATATAAGAATTCACTTTGGATTCATTTTTTATATATTTTTAGAACATTTATATTTTGATCTATTGGGAATAATAGAAATTATTAGTTCCAAACATAGTATTCATTACATTTTTGTATATAGATAAATTAGTTTTTAAATGCGTTTATCATTATAATTATATCATTTTTTATCATTTAATCCAATTGAGGTCATTTGAATCAATATATCATTGAAATTGGATATAAAAACAATGTAAACATTTAATGGTTTTTACATAAAAAATATCATTTATTTTGATCTGTTGATGGGATTATTTTTGAACTAATTCTTTCCAATTTTTAGAATTAATAAAAAAGACATAAAATAATGTAATCATTATTATATTTCTTATATAACACGATTAAAATTATTTTAAAAAATATGTATCATAACTATTCTAATTATTTTTATCCCCACAGTTATGGGTAAATCGGGGAAATAAGGGTTAAAATAATATTTTAAATTACCCTAACACTTGTTATAAAATCATTTTTTTGGACATAAAATCGAATATGGGATATAATATATCCTTTTTAATCAACTTTTATTACTTTAATACTTTTATATTATTTTTATACAATTGAAATAAAATTTTTTCAAACACTTGTTTTTAACATCTACAATATTTATAATAAGGGGATATATAAGCGATATTTTTGACAATAAATATTTTTTAGGAAACTAAATTTTTTCCTACTTAATTTTTATATAATTTTAATTAATATAGAATAAATATTAAATTAAATTGTGAGACAATGATGGTGCATTAATAGCATCATTAATAAAAAATTAAATAAATTATAATAAAATTTAAAATTTAATATAATTTGGCATAAATTATGTTATAAAGGGATTTTATGTCTGAATTTACCATTATTGAGATTATTTAATTTATTTTTTTAATATTCCAAGTTGTTATGATATTATTCAAATTTCGTGAAATGAAAAGTGTCAAAATTGACACTAGATGTACTTTAATATATAAAATATTTTATTAAGTTATATAAAATTTATAAAAATATAATATTTGTCCAAATAGTTTATATAAGTGATAAAATATAATAAATGTTACAAGATTTTTCTTATTTTATTATATAGTAATTATATTAACCATCAACATGTATATTACATGATCCCACAATAAAAGTTAAATGGGTAATATAAGGTTAAAAACAAAAAGATAAGGATTAATAAAAAACTAATAAACTGTAATATTTAATTGGATTAATGGATTTATCAATAAAATCATCCTATAATATAAATAACTCAATTTTGGTCCATTTTTGAAATAATAGTTAATTATATTAACTTATTATTTTGAATAATGCCAAGAGTTCCCATCCCCTCTATTATAAAAGGGTCGTACTTCATATCATTTATTCACAATTAAAAACCTATTTTGATAAACCACTTACTACTTAAGTTCTTTTCTAGAAACCCCTACACATTCTAGAGGCCTTGTTTTAGGTATAACACTCTCTTTAGGGGTGTCAAGATGTTAATCAAATGAGATCACCAGAAGAAGAAGTATTATTTTTATTTAATAATTTTTATTTTATTTCATCTTCCACATCCATAAAATATTATTCATACCTAAAGAAATAATAACTAAAATATCTTAAATATAATGATATTTTATTTCATTAATATCATTACCAAAATCCTTCTCCAATTCCAAAACATGTGAAAATAATTAATCTTCCATTCATATATATGAATTATCACCTCCACGAAATGATATAATTTTCTTTTCATAATTATATTTAAATAATTCTTATGAATATAAATTAATTATTCTTATTTTATATTCATGTAATATTTATCATTATAAGAAAATAATATACCAATTACATTCTTACATTCTAATCAAATAGAAATGATAATGTCGTGCAAGCGTACGTCTGAAATATCAACTCCACATGTTGATGTGATTCATTTCTATCCACCAAAACACTTGTATAATATATATTTGTTTATTTGAATGATATTAATGATCGTATTATAATTATATAATGAAAAAATAATACAAAACTTCTTTCAATAATGAACATTGTAAAATTGAAACATTACTAATGCATATGTAAATCTTGTAGTCTCCATAAGGGTAACACATTTCATTTTTTCATGACCATAATTATTGGTTTTATTTAACAGTATAATTAATATGTAGAGGTGATTATTATGAAAAGAAATTTACTCTATAGATGATTGACTAATAAATAATTTTTACTATATATATTATTTTAAATTCATTTTTGACTCATGTACCGAATATCAAAAAAATTAGGGCAGTAATTTGAATAATTAAGTAAAAGTTAGATCATGAAAATAAGTGATTTAAATAGAATAATAAACATGAAGTTTTCACAAGAATGTAAATAATTAACAAATTTTTATTATTTAGTAATATTAATTACATATGTGATGAATGGTACTCGAGATAAGGGACTTGGTCTCCATCTCCTTTCGTCGAGGCATATTTTTATCTTATACACCGCCATTATTTATGAAGTGTATAAACAACACCTTTGGCATTTTATTTAACTAAAATGTTTTTAAAATCAAAATTTATATATGTAGTGTTTTATTATCCTTATAAATGAAAAAATGATTGTCCCTTTTTAATGATTTCTATGATAATGCCTTTTCCACCATCGTGAGTGTTATTCGATATTTGGATTTCTACAAGCCTTTATGTTTTTAAAAGAAAAATAAATAACTTATTACCTCTTCTAGGAATTTTTGTATACAAAATGGTATTGAAAATGGGATTATTATATCAATATCGTGAAAGTTATTCTTTTTTGTTTAAAGGAAATGTCATGAGTGAAATGCTGGAAATTGCAGTCTTTTATGTGTTATGATTGTATATTATTACTTGAACATTTGAATGGTGGTTACATGATATAACAAGGATGTGTAGTTCGATGATAAACAAATTATGGGTGGTAAAATTATAACCTCCAATGCATTGGTTATGAAAGTATATGCTATAATAATTCTATTTTTTACAAGTGACCTATATAGATGTTGACATATTGTTTAATCAATTTATGTATAATTTTGAACCAAGTTACCCTTATGTGTAATCTATGTTTTATATGAGTTTTGTGGAAATATTGTGATTAAAAACATTGAATAAAATGACCTTATGTTCATGGGAATATATTTACCAACTCATAATGGTGAAATTTATTACTTTATGATAAAATATTAAGGGTTTTCATGTTTTCACAAGACTAACAGTTATAATTCCATATTTATCCATTACTAATAATTTTGTTCTAATAAAATGTTTTAAAATAATTAACAGTGATTATGGGAGTAAAAAGAAAAGGATGAGAGACTGGGTGATGATTGAACATAAAAAGAAACCATTTTGTATTTTAACATTATTTATTTTGTGAGATAAAATGGATGTTGAGTAGAAGTGTCTACATTGTAATATTTTAGTGTTTATGTACGAATTGTGACATGATATTCTATAACTATATAGATAGAATTATCCTCAGTGTAATAGATTGTAAATTAATGACATAACTCATTTATTACATAATTTTTCAATGTTGGGCCGTTATAATATCCAATTTAACCAAACAAGACTTATTATTTTTAAATACTCCAAATATAATCAATTTTTTTAAAAAAACATTTTTTTTCAAATTAAATTCTGATCATTTGGACTTATCACATGATCTCATGTTATAAGTTTCTCAATCTAGTCTAATTCAACATTAATATCTTGTACCATTTCAATAGGCTCTATATATTCAGATATTATTCAACGTTCAATATGTGATATGACGATTTTGTGAGTTCTTAATATCAATAATATTCTTTTAAAAATATTGTATCCTCATTGATCAATTATTTTCATGACCTAAACATGAATTTTTATCCTGTAAAACTACAACCTATCACTTTTCCAAAACTATTCACTATCATCAATATGTTTTAAATCCGTCTAATAAATAATTACAGTAATCAATAATACATTATCATCCTGATGGTATGCAATTTTTATTTTATTTTCATCAATTATATCTTTTTTTAAGAGTATATTTATTGATTTTCAATTGTTTCAAAACTAATTACACCTGAATAGACTACATTTTTTGAAAAATATTTTTTCATTATTTTGTACCCCTTTTCATCAAATAATTACCCTAAAAGGATCTATTGTTTTGATTTATCATCAAATATTCCTCAGTTATTACAATTGATTATTATAATATATGGACATTTAAATACTATTAGGTACATGAAAATTTGTTTCATTGAATGATAAATATAATAAGTATTGGAATTTTTCATTGAATCCAAAATAAAATTTTCATGTTTTTTTATATATGTAGACACAACATCACTGATAATATAAAATAATATTTTATTTTTAGAATGAACAATCCTGCACAACTCTAAATTTGTCATATTCTCTCTCTATGATGAAATTATATTTAGGGGTATTTTGTTACAAGAATTGATGATTCAATCAATTTTTAAAAATATTACATCCAAATTAATCCACTATAATCTCCCTGTCATTATGAGTTTGAAATTCAAAATTAAAATTCCCAACTATTTTTTATCTTGTCTTCTATTGACTTTTAACATATCAACAACATATAATTTTTGAATGATGAACATTAAATTTACATTCAATTGATATAATTTGTTATATTATGAAATATAATTCACTTATAACTAATCATTATCCCGTGGGAACACATATATATGTTGCGTATAATTCCATATGGCATAGTTTAAATAATGTCTTCCATTTTATGGGGTTTTTAAGTTATCTGTCCTTTCAGGTATATTCCACACACATTATATAGTTCTCTGATCCTATTCGGAGGAACCCTGAACAGAATTTTCATTTAAATTTTACATAAATTCCACTATCCAAGATGTGAAAGCCTTTTGGGAAAAACAAATTCACCTCTATTTCATTTGTAACACGAATTGGATGAGTAACCTATCGAAAATAGATTACCATTAGAATATATTCCATGAGAAATGATCCTCCCACCATTTACCCATTTAGTTAAAAAATGTTTCCTTATTTATTGTAACCACTAGGGCATCATCACACGGTTGGATAAAACCTAAGATGTTATTATTCAGTCTGTCCATAAATAAATAAATAATTTATTTTCACTTTTGATGGAAAATATCAATTGATATAGCCGAAATAATTATAAAAGATGAATTATTAAAATTAAAACAAATATACATTCAATAATTTCAATTTGATTCAAAATCATTATATAATTATCATTTTTTGAGGAGGACACATAATCATTAATCGATGATCCTTTATTATACTAGCTTTCAATGAAATTTCATTATGGAACTGTACATTTTTATAAGAATTTTTGAATTCTATATGTTTTATCCATATATTTATTCGATCCATGAAATCTTGTTATTAATTTTTCAATATTGTTAACTTTTATCTCAAATGTATTATAAACATCCACATGACATTCATTTTTTTTGGTTTCTGTCTTGAGATAGTATGCATTATAATATATCATCATTGAAATTATAAAATAATCACCTATGGATTACATTATATTACATTATGCCTTAATTTAGAAAATATCATGTTATAACAACATTTGTAGGATTTTTTCAAATAAAACCTATTACACTAGAGATGCAGTTAAATATTGAATCTCCTATGTTTATAAAAATTAATGATTTATGGATGTAAATAATATTTACATTTTTAAACATTTTTAGTATAAATATCCTTATATTTGGTAGTTGAAGAGACTCTAATTTTCATAATTCATTTAAAAGAGGTTGTATATTATTTATTCCAAAATTTTGTTGCCATGGATTGACAAACTTTTGTGTTAGATCCTTAATTTTTTGTATAATAAGTTTTATAAAACGTTTTTACTTGTAACGATTTAAACAAGGCATTTATAGGAGCATTCTAAAATATTTAAAGGAATGAAATTTAAATTTAAAAGATTTTATGATATCCTAAATCAACTTATTTAACTCATTTTTATGGTAAAGAAACATATAATATTTCATATATTGTACAACATCATTCAAATAAAAAATTTATTTATGGAATTTTATTATTTTCTAATTTTTAGATTTTTTCCCATAAAATCATGATCTCATCAACAACGGTTTTCTACTTATTTGAAATAACATTATTGTAATTTTGGATATTCTTATTATCATTCAACAATTTTTCCTTTACCATTATTATATGGTTTTATGATAAAATCATGCTATATATTTATCCTTTAATAAGTGTTTTATTTTAGTTTTAATATATCATTTTTCAATAAAAGAAGTTCGGTATCATTCTCAACATGATATATTAAATTAATAAATTTATTAATATAATCTCATTCAAATTCAGTTAGAGAAGAGTTATAATCACCTTTTTTAATGATAAATAGATTTCTTCCCTTCTCATTGAAAATTTTATATGTAAATATTCTAATATTGGAATTTTATATTAAACATAAATACACATACTTTTTGAAGGTTTTTTATTATTGGGAAAATAAGTGAAAAATTTCCATGTTCAACTACACTTATTGAATTTAATAGGATACTTTTCATTTTCATTTTTTGTTCCCATCTAGAATATAATTGAAATAAGTGAAATGATTATTTTAAAGTCACATTCATACTATTCATTTTTTAAGACACATTAATCATAATTATTAACATGTTATATAATTTAAAACTTTCTCAGGGCATCAAAATCGATTTCATATTTTATGTTTTTTTATATACTAGAAATTTTCTCATTCGATAAACTATGACTATTTTTGTAATTTATCTAATTAATGTTATTTTTTTCCAATAGATCCATGATATTATTTGAAAACATATCAAGAATGTTCTATATGAGCATCATAACAAATATAGAGCCTTTAATTTTATCACCATACCATTTAATATTGTAAGTTAATTATTTACCAAATTAAAATAATCATCATTATTCTCTTTATGAACCATATTGAAGTTACGAAACATTTTTCTCAATATATTTCTTTTATCCTCTCTAAAATTAACATATTGATCCTTTATTTATTCAAAAATATATTATATTCCATTATCTAATTGAGGTCCAACATATGTTTTGTTAATTTTTCTTGTATAGATATGAGAATACCATGTTATTATTCCCTACCATTATCAATACTAATTTTATCTAATTATTAGTTTAATAAAATTATTCAATTTGTTTTAAACTAATGAGGGAAGTATATATAACATTCAATCGATGGGATGATTGTTTATCTATCAAATGTTTGACCACACCTATTATTCCAAAAATTCAGTTTATCCATTCTGAAGGAATGAATGAATAAAATTAAGGTACATATTCTCTATTATTAGTTTAACTACCTAGGATAATATTCCTCCACCCAGAAGGGGGATGAATTCATGGAATCCAGTTATTAATGATTCATCTTAAATAAATCAACACATATAGCATGTTATGATTTTATTTATTAATGTATACAGTTTGAATATCTCTTTTTTATATAGAAAATAATGATACCATAATGTAATTATATTTATAATGGTTTTCCCATTCATGGATAGACAACAATTACTTTTTTAAGTTTCACCCCAACCACATATTCATCAAAAATTGAAAAAATGACTAGAAGCTTAAAATAATGTTATTTAGAATCAATATTCTTATCTGAAGTCAAACAAGAAAATTGAGATTCAAAATAACATATTATAATATATGAAAAAAAATATATAAATTAATAAATCTCAGTTACATCAGAAACTACAGATTTATATAAACCGTGATGAGCCAAGGAGAATATTTGAAAAAAACTCTCAATACATGAAGATCAATGTATAAATTGTTATCACTCTCCAAATATTTCACTAAGTAATCGAGAATTACTAGAAAATGATGACTATAATAGATAAATGTATTTAAATTCTATTAGTTTTCTCACATTATATTTTACTTTAATTATTTTATATTAATTAATCTTTATTTTCTGTATTAATAAAGTCTCAATATTATGAAAAAAATTATTGATTTAAATAAATTATTATAAAATAAATTATATCTAAGTAATATCGAATCATGTTAATTTAATAAAAATAATTAAATTATTTATAAACTCATCTAATTATATTGGGAAACAAACAAGATGATATACTAAATATTATTCAACCTTTTCAAAAGCATGTTTCGAGTGATAATACTCTTCCAAATCCTTTTTCTTATTTTCTAAAACCACATTATGGATTTTTAGTAATAATATATTATTGAATAGAAATACATCATAAATATCAAAAAATTAAAATTTAGTGTTTGATAACTAAAATCAAACAGGACCACAATCAAATTTGATAACTAAATTACCTATTCTCGGTCCGCAAGATTCACTAAGTGGATTGAGATGAAAAGTCATGATGATTATGAATAAATATGACCATCGACATCAAACTTCATTTAAATCACCAACAAGCCAATGTATTCCACTTCTTCATTATCCTCCACTGTAACTGACATCGAACGTCGGCTATTGAGCTCCTATTGGAAAACATCTAAATGAATCTTTAAATCGCGATCACCTACAAAATCAACACCATTAGAGAATAAAATTACATGAGAGAGTTTGAAACAAACTAGATCCATAGATCAAAATGAAAAAAACTCAAAATAGTACATCCTTTAGAAACAACACTCTTTGATACCAACATCAATCCTAATAATACTAAACGTTTTCTATTTTTCCAACATGAACATTGTCGAAATCTTCATTGAGGAGGACAAAAATCTCAAAAAACCCCCAGTGAAATTGAAAAACAAACCAAAAAAAATATCTGACCAAAAAACCCATATTCAAAAAGGAAATAATAAGACCAGGTAAGTATAACCACATGGGATACTAAAGAGATGGAATAACAAGATTTATGTGAAATAAAATTCCATCTGATTGGTGGAACTAAGACCACCAACATCAACTACTCAAAACCCTATTTAGGATTGTTGAAAATAAATTCAATCATCTACTCAAATCATCATTAACTCCAATGTTACATAAGGTTGAAACAATTAAAGGAAAATATATTCGGAATCTATAATGTATGAATTACTTCTAAAGGGTTTATAAAATTATAAGGCATAGATAATACTAAAAAAAAATTCACTGGTCTATATTTTTATATTGTTAAGAATTATGATTTCAATGTTATCATACCAGGATAATTACATTTTTAATATGGAAAAAAGATATTTTCAATTAATGAAAATCATAATTAATATAACTATATGACAAAACTATAATAGTACAAAAAAACAAATAATGACAATAATGTTTTAATGAATTAATAATCACTTTTTAATTAATCCATTAATAATTCATTACACAAGGAAGAAAAGTTGTATTTGTGTCTCTAAGAGGTATTTTATGACTCAATTGTTTTCTAGAGTAGTATATGTTTATAATAAAATACATATAAAAACCATACCCTTTATATAAAATTAATAAATAATTTATTTCATAAACTTACATTTAATAAAACCTGACTTATCGTAATGTCTAGTGTATTTTTGAATTATATTCATAATAGAACATCTTGAATAAGGGATAAAACAAAATTATCTAAAACTGATTTAATATTATTTGAAAATTCCATGGATTTTAAAATAGCACATGATAAACTAGGGACATACATAAGAATGGTTTGAGTTATAAATCCAATTATGGTAATAATCATGGAAAGAGGTGATACATTATAGATAATATGGATATTTATTGGGGATAAAATGTGTGATAAACATAAACACGAATAATAAGGCATTATTTACAATGATAATTTTAACATGGAAGATGTCAAAAATACATAAAAAATGCATCATAATCATAAGTCATTCCAAACTACAAATAAATCATGACAGAAAAAGTCACATAAAAGAATAATTTTCACTCTCCAACCTAAAATGATGTCTCAAGAAACTAAAAAAATACCCAATGCATTGGAGTGATATATAATTCTAAAAGTACCCATCACATTCATTTCATTCTCATTCTTGTGTATGCAATATTTAACCAAAAATGTTTTTTCATCCATCCTCATATAATATTCCATGATAATGAAGTATGAAATAAATTCATTTATTTCTAAATTAAAAAATATATAAATTTATAAAGGTGAATACCCTTGATAGGAAATGGGTATAGTATTCACTACACTATTGTATTGGCATGAAAAATTATGGTGAAATTTAATCAATATCATGACGTCACATAAAAATTTGTTAAATGGGTAGATGATACAATAGTGGGTATTTAATCAATTTTTAATGATATGGGAATTAATATGTTAATGGGAAATGAATATCATAATATTTAATTTAAAATACAATGCATAAGATAATGATGAATATTGAATAATGATGAGAAAGAAGATGACCCATACAGTAGTGTGACACCAAATTCTTGGAAGGGGCTTGTTGAGAGTATGGGGTCACCTTGGGTGGAATCTAGAGATGAGAGAGAAATGTAAAGACATTCATAAAATAACTTGTTAAAATACATGATTTATTGGGTGGGTTTTTTTATAGGAAATGATTAAGGAATTCATTATTATTTCTCAAACATAGGTTTTGATCTCTATATAAAAAAATAACCAAAACCACAAACCATACCCTGAGTTTTCCCATGATTTATGCGAAATGAGAGTTTATTTCATTATTTTATAAATCTAGGGTCAGTATATAAAAAAATAATTCCCCTTCTTATGTTGAGGTGATTCATATCATTCAGGAAACAAATTTAAAACCTGAAAATTTATTATTGGTTTTGGTGGATTTGTAATGGGTTAATATAATTAACCAAATAAACTATAAAATCAAATTTTTTGAAAGGTAAAATATATATTTGGTCATTTATTGATTTTATGATTTTTATTTCATCACTTCTGAGACATTGTTATGAAATAATACACAATTTATATTTAAATGTTTTTTAGTTTTTACCCAAAAATTCGACATGCCAAATAAATTATTCAAAATTAGACATTTGATAATCCAAACATTAATATTGAAATAATAATATTAATTTTTATATAAATATGTTTCTATATATATGAATTTAAAATTTTAAAATATAATTTTTATTTAATAAATAATCATGTATTTTTTGACAAATATAGTTTCAAAACCCATATATAAATTTGACATCCGTAAAATTATATAATAAAATATATTTAATAAACTTTAATTAATAGTAATATATTCTAAATATATTATTTATTTCAAATATCCATTAATTCATAAAAATAAATTTATTGATTGAATTTAAATATTACCATAAAATATTATTTTTGTTTTATTATATTGAAATAAAAATCATTAATAATGTAAACATAATAAGATAAAAATATATTCATCATTATATAAACGTTATGAAAATAATCATAATTCTAGGGTCTTGATACATACCCCTTTTCTACCCCATCAAGCTACATAATAGTGAGGTGCACAACGATGTGACTTTCATGCAGCGGTTCAGCATACACAGTTTGAGTCGTGATCTTATTTAGCTTGATGTTATTCCATAAATGTATTAAATCATTATTAAGTTGTGTGATATTATATTGGGATTGGTCATGGGTAAATAAATGTATTTAAATCTCCCTCATATGGTCTTATAAATGGTCTTTAGATGGTAGAATCCCACTAGTTCATGACATCAGTTCCTTTTTCAATGATAACCAGTTTTGTTAAAACCCCATTTTTATACTAATCAATCTAACCATGGTAAAGACTATTTTATGAATGGAGATGATGATTAATGGTTATTTTAATTCAATATGTTAATCCAAATAAGTCAATGTTATTTCTATAACCACAGTACATAATAACACAATTAATTAAATAAAAGTTTACTTTTATTTATAATAGTTTGGGTTGTTTTAATCTTATCCCTTAAAAAAATTACACATCAATTTTTATTTTCCCACAATAAAAATTGATTATGGTAACATTGTTTCATCACCTCATATGGTTCCATAATTTCTTCTTAAAACATATTCTTTTTCCATATCACTTTGATAAGGTGAATTGTCTAGTTTTGTAGAACATTTTCTCTGTAATCTATGATTTTCACTAGCTACTCTTCATATGAAAGGTATTTCTCTAATTGTAGCACCTTATGATTAATTATATATTAGGGGTCATTAATGAAAATTCTCATTAGGGATATATAGTATAAATCTGGTACTATAGATAGGTTGGGTGTGTATACTAGATGACTTGCAACTACTCTGATATGATCAAGGATTAACAATGGGTTGATGCATCTTTATCTAAACATTACCTTTATCAAAAATATCATTAAATTTTTATGTGTATTTATGTATTGTACTAAATTTTATAAAACATCAATCTCCATGTATCATCGATGATTTTAAGCATTTCTCTTCAATTAACCTTGAGCTTCCATGATTTGATACTAAATAGTGTTATCTTTTTCGACCATTTCCTTGACCATTTCACAGATTTGTAGTTTTTGTTCCAAAAAATCATTATAAAAAGAACTAGTTTTACAAGTATTCCCATAAATGGATTCAAATATATCTATTTGTATTATTGAGTGGAAAATTATATTGTATAATAACTCGACCAGAAGATGATGTTCATCACATTTTCTTTTGAAGTCAATTGATCATGTTGTCAACATGACTTCATGTGTCTGGATAGTTCAAGAATAGTTCTCGTAAATATTATGAGATATTTCCATGGTGATATCCTTCTTATTCACCCTAATATAGTAATATCCATACTGAAAATCCATCATGGAGAATTATTTTGTTCCAACTAGCTGATCAAACTCCTCATAAATCATTGGTAACAGACACTTGTTCATTATCATGATCTTGATGAACTTCTGATAGTCAATGTGAAGGTGCATTGACCAATAATTATTCTTCAGAAAGAGGACCGGTGAACCACACAGTGACACACTATGGAATATGGACCCTTTATCAATATTCTCATATACTTTCTTCTTCAGTTCTTTATGTTCCACAACATCAATTATATATGGAGTCTTGGATAATGGTGTCGTTCTACGTACATGTTCTATTACAATTTTGACATATTGGTTAATAGGAAGACCATAAAATTCATCATGAAACACATCAATGTATTCCCACATAATGGTAATGTAATAAAGGATGATTTATTCATTAAAATCAATCATTTTAGTCAGATATGATTTCTCATAGGGAAATAATATCAATTCTTGAGATGTTGGTGATAAATAAGACTCATCCTCCTCCTTAAACTGGTATTGAATTGAATAACAATTCACAGTATGGAGAGTGATTTCCTTCTCATAGAAATATTTGTTTTCACTATATACATGAGGCCAATCTACGCCCTTAATGGGATAAAATTACTCTAAAGAGTGGCTGATATTGTTTTCAGTAATTTGATTATGGAAAAAATAAACATGTGATACATAATCATAGATGTTTTCCCTTATTGCATAAAATCAATTTAGGTAGTGACTTGATGTTCATATAAACTATAGAATATCTAATAGTGGGGAATGTATTTAAATAAAACCTTGAATACAACATTAATGTGTATAGGTGACATGTACGTAAAATATTATGATCAATTTAGGCATAGTTCATTCCTTGTTCCATATTTCATAGATATATTCGATTCTCATCATGATTCTCAAACAATGGAATTGAGCATTGTATTAGATATTTCCCACATTCTACAAACATACAAATTAGAACTGTATATGAAAAATTACATGGAAGATTATTTCCATCTGTAAAGTTAACTATTTTCTATAGAACTTTTCTACTTTATGCCCTATCATTATACATTTAAAACATATATGTTTATTTTTTTTTGAAATTTACCTAGGTTCCTTTTTCATCACTTTTCTCTAAATGGAAATTTGTTTTTCATTACCATATCACCATTATCCAATGATATTTCCTAAGAGGACATGTTCATGTTCCTTGGTGTCATTATAAATTCCACAATGTTCGAGTTGTTAATTATGACTTTTGTTAACTGGTTTGGTTTAATCATAATTATTTCAACTTGAGCACTCGTGAGATTATGAATCTTATTTGTTTGGTCATTTCATTGCCCATCACATTGGTTTCTTACATGATTCCTCTTATTTTTATCCATTAGATAGAATAAATGGAAAATATCATATGAGTATTATCAAACCATTATCTCATAATAGATGAATCTAATAACATTAAAGGGAAAACTTATAAATTTAAATTATTTCCTTACTTATAAATTTCAGGGAGTCAATATATATTATCAATTATCTATTTCATAACATATATTCTTCTAGGAATTGTTTTATTAATAAAGGTTTATGATGATAATATAAATATTCTATAGAATATCCCTCAGAGTGTCTAACCCGATTTTTAGTATGTCCCATTGTCATGATACATGTTACCCCGAGTTAGTCCCAATACACATTTATCCCAATGTAAATCTATTCCATATCCTCAACCGCATGTAGTATAGTGATAGGGAATTATTTTCTTGTTATACCACATACTATATCCAATCCTGAATTTATGGATTTTTTATTATAATTTCATTCATAATACTTTTGATAGATTTTTCAAATCCTATTTCAAATAATAACTAATCTCTTCCTTTGATCCCAACTGTAACAACCCTACCATTTATTTTACACTAATACATGATTTATTACATTTAATTTCACATAGTAAAACTATAAATATCAATAATTCTAGATTATTTTGGAAATAGGTACCATGAATTACATCTTTAATAGAGGATACAACAATATTATAGAAAACTTCCTTAACATGCTTTTAAAATTCCAAAAAAATATATTAAACTGATCGATATAACATGGGAACATAATAAGAAATGGGAGATCTCTAAAGCCTTTTAAGGGTAAATGGATTAAGGTGATACATGGAGGAAAATATTCACATAAATTTTGAATAAAATATATGATAATAATATCTTAGTATAATAAGGAATGATATATCATGATAATCATAACATGGGAAATGTGAAAACTACTTAAACAATACATCATAAACATCAGTAAATGATAACTCCAAATACATGATGATTTAAAAAGTCACCTTAAAGAATTAAGTTCACTCAATGGCCCAACATAATGTCTCATGAGACTGAAAATTACACAATTCATAGGAGTTCTATATAATTTCAGGAACATCCATTACATACATTTAATTTTCATGCATTACTATGCCATATATATCACACAATGTGGACTCATTCATCGTCATATTTAATTACATGATAATGGAGTTATGAATTAATACATTTATGTACATGTTAAAATAAGTATATGTGTGTAATATAGAACTTCATTGATAGAAAATGATTACGGTGTTCACTACCTAATTTGTTTCATGGAAAACCGTGATGAAATTTTGGCAGAATATAGATGTCACCTAAAAATTAATAAAATTTTATTGATGTGATATAAAGGGGTATCTCATAACTTATTCATTATATTGGAAGTAATAAGGACATTTAAAAACATATTTAATCAAATGTTATCAGAAATAGAAGGTATATGATGATAAATATATTCGAATAAATAGGAGAATGAAAAGAACACTTACATGATGGTGTTAATCATGATTCGAGGGAGTGGATTCTTGAGAACTTGTAAAAAACCCAATGTGGAATCAAGAGAAGGTATTTTAGTGTATGTAAATACTAAAAAGAGTTTGAGTGAATTGAAATGGGAGTGTGGGTGGGTTTACATAGGAAATAAGTGGGGGTATTCTTTGTTATTTCTCAAATTTAATTTTTGGACTCCATATAATAAAATAACTGAAATCATAATACATCTAATGGATTATGAATATTTTAATACCAAATGGTATTTTATTACATTATGTTATAATGAAAAGTGAATAATATAACCAAATAATTCATTTTCTTATGTGGAGGTGAGTCATACCCTTAAAGAAATGGCTTTAAACCATGAAAAAATTTAAAAGTTTTAGAGGGTTCATTAATAAATTATAAAAAATTTAAAATAAACATAAATTCACATTTTTACAAATTTCAAACATATATTTGGTATTATATACATTTTATATTATTTATTAAATATATTTTGAGTCATTATGTTGTCATAATATTGAATGTTAATTTATAAGGTATTTACTATTGACCAAAAAATACGATGGTCTCATAAAATTCTGTAATATTCACCAATTGATAATTTTTAACATTATGATTCTTAAATTAAACATAATTTAATCTAAATAATTTTAATAATATTTTAATTTTCAATTTTTATATGAAAGGAACATTTATCATGAAAACATGAGTATTTGACATTAAATTGTTTTGATCCCTTATAAAAATTACATTTTACATCATAAAATTTATATGATCTTTTATATTTTATAATAATTATTTAATAGTAATATTATAAAAAATATATCATTTATTTTTAAATCAATTAATTTATCATATTATATTCCTTCAATTAATTTTAATAGTTCCCTAAAATACTAGTGGTGTTTTATGATTTCGAATTAAAATCATATATAATGTAACCATAATAGGATGAAACAATATTCATTATTCTATAAAAAATAATTCCCATACTCATAATGTTGGGGTATTGATACATAATCCTTTAATACACTTGAAAACATTATAATATTATATTTTGCAAATGTGTGACATTGATGTTGTGGTTCTGCGTATAATGTTTGGGCCATGATCACGAGGAGCATTAAATTCCCAAATTAATTTTTATCCTTAGGCATAAGTTATCTGATCTTATATAGGTATTTTTAAGTGAACATCCCAATGATATTATATCCCTTGATGCTATGATAAATGTGATTTATAGTGTACAATCCTACTATTTGTTGGTATCACTTCCTTGCCTATGTCAATCTGATTGTTTACAAAAAAATATTTATTCAAATCATATGATCACTATTTAATAGCTATATATTCCATAGTCAATATTTTTAATGATAATCTATGTCTGATAATATATATCAAAATAAGTGAATGTGTTTTCAATATCCATATTACATAATAATAAATTAAATTAAATTAAAAGTGGAATTATATTAATAATAGTTTGAGTCATTACATAACCCTTAGAAAATGAGATATCATACCATATATCACAATGGATAAATAGAGAAAGTCATGGAATATTAATTGAAATTGTACTGAAGAGGTTCAACATACAAAAATCCAAGAGGGTAGTTTTTCCAATGACATACATTATATGTCTATACATGAAAATGATCCCATGTAAATGAGAGGTGATACAGTGACTGAGTATGATCCATTATGGTTTAGTAACGGGAGATTTCATTTATTACATTTCATGTACCAAGATAGATGTTGTAAACACTATGAACATTATACAAAGATTTCATAGAGACCCAAGGGAGAAAAATTGGTCCTTGGTAATTACTATCCAGAAGAATGTAAGTGTTACAAAGGATATTTCATTGTTTATGTATAATTTGAGGGAATATTTATTAGTGGAAACACAGATAATAGATTCCAAACTATTGATAATGTTCAAAAATACTAACTAGGATAAGTTTTTATCCTTAATTGAGGATTTTTATTGCCGATGACTTTTAAATGACCTTTAGTTATTGATTATATAGTAAATTTCAAATGTAGTTTATCCTTTTATTTATATAAAAATTATTAATTTATATATAAAAAATTTCATGAAACATCATGTTGTGTCTAGTAGTAATGATGATATCACTCTCAATTATGATCAACTACAGTAATGGTCTAAGTGAAATGACAATATTCACATTAATATATAAAGTATATATTTTGATTGTATCATGTGTTGAGGTATTTTTTTTAAACGAGTGGGGGCCTCAATAAATTGGTATTCCATATAATATAATATGGTATGATGATTTTATAAATTGATATTATTTTACAAGTATTAGTATCATATGAAATATCACAAATTAAAAGTCATTACTAATTTGATATAATATAAGTGGGATCATTTTGGAATTCATCCCCAAAATCAAATGAATTTTTACTTTCTGTTACAAGATTATTATGAAATATATTACCATATGATGGGATTTTATATACATACAGTTAAATGGATGTTGTCTTTTGATTTCTTTACATGAAATTTTTGAATAATCTCCCCTCTATGATGATAAACTAGAGATGAGATGTCAGTATTCATAAAACATAAGTCATATAATCTAATGAAAATAATTTTAGTGGACAAAATTGATTTCTGAATTTCATGTGTTTGGGGATCCTAATTCATTGATATTTCTTCTCTATTAGTCGGTAAGTTATATCCTTCAAGAAAGAAAATTATACGGACCTGACATCTTGTAGTAATTATAAAGGTTATATTTGAAATATAATATTCTGATTTATGAACATGTGGGTTTTTATTCATACATAAAATTATTATCGGTATATATCATGTATTATTTACTCCAATGTGTGGATGAAATTATGATAACATATGCTCATAGATATATACCATATGTTGCATGAAAAATAATTCATATTATAATAATTGAATAATTCAATAAAGAATTTGTCCCGTATAGTTATTGAAGTTGATATCTCTAAAACATTGGTTGAAATGGATATATCATGTTAAATAAATAATCTTGGTATTCCATTGATGATTTAATTTCAGAGATTAAATGAAAGACAAATATGTCATATTGGTTGAGGAAAAAACTATAAAAACTAATTTATGATATATCAAAATAATGGGATTATAGTAAGATTTAGAATTCATATGAAGGATGTATTCCCCAAGACATTAAATTCATTTTTTAGAGATTCATTGAATTTTTATAGACATTAGTCACAAATTTTAAGTAATATGACCTAATTCCATGATGATATTGTGTTTAAGGATCCCCCACTAAGTGCATCCAGAATCTCAATAAATTCTATTGAATTTAATATTAGAAAAAAATGTCTCTTATATTATGGAATTTAATTATTCAATTATATTCCATCTCATAAAATGATTCACTATATAGTAGATTTTTAATTTATGAGTTTATTATTTAGAAAATTTCATTTCAAAAAATTATTAAATATTATAATTTTTTAATTGTTTCATTATTTTCCAAAAGTAAATATATAAATATTTTCTATTCAAAAATTTATTGATTAGAATAATATAATATTTTAATTTACATATATTATTATTATTATTATTTATTATTTTAGTGATTATAATATTTATTTTGTTATTTATTTAATGAATATTAATTTTCTAGTTATATATTTATTATTCGAGGTCTAATAAATTATTTGTAGGATTAATGACTAATGTTAACAACCCTTTTGAGATTATTTATTAATCCTTGATTTTAGAAAATTTTATTAGAAGAAAATAATAACCTTATTATTATTAATATTATTATAAATTTGGTTTACATAGAATAATGTTTAGATAAATTGAACATGATAAATTATTAACATTTGGATCACTATGTATAAAATATATATTATATCATTATAAACAGTTATTATTAATAATTATAAATCTCTATTATTCCCTAAATATATGCATAATATTCCTCCACCAACCATATTATAACATAGTGTTCATAAAATTAATGTTTTATTGATTGATGATTATTTAAACAATGTTATATATTTCTCCACAATAATAACCAAAATAACTGGATAATTTATCTTATATTCATACAGTATATATGTGTATATCTAATGGAGTTTTTTATGGATAGTTAACTAAAAATCGATTTATCTATGAAGTAATTTGACTGGTCAATAATATAAAAAATTTATCATTTTCATTTTCATTAATATTTGAAATTAATTATAAATTAAAATTTAAATATCCTATCAATAAAACATATTCAAAGTTTTCATATGGTTAAATTGGATTTATACATTAAAATTTATGATTATTTTTAAATTTTAATAGGATTGTCATTGATTTAATCCTAACCCATTATTTTCCACCATTCAAATGATTCAACTGTTCCCAAAAACCTCACGAATGTCCATTTAAGTATAAAAAGGTTGTTACATGAATTAATATTTCTCCCTTTTTATTAATATATGATTATTTTATAAAAAGATAAATCTAATTTTTTAATCACTTGTTTTATAAAAAAATTCAATGAAATATAAGAAGTGAAATATATCCTCCATGTACACCATTTAAATATTTTAATTTTTGAATTAATCTTCTATCATATAGTGGCATATAGGTTTATTAGCCAATGTAAATATATTGTTTATTATGTTACATACTCAGATAATATATATATAATATTTATTTGATTAACTAAGTAAATGAATTCAAATGAATCATCTTTTTGAATATTCATATCATGGTTATTTTTCATTTCATATCAATCAGAATAACATTTTTAATATCTTGTTACTCATTTTTATACTCAAAATGGTGTGGTTTATTCATTTATAAATCATTTAAATTTCATATCATATTATTTCCATTGTTCATAAAGTAAATAAGTACCCAATCCAACTATGGGATGTGTAACACCCAATGTTATCAGGTTCTAGAAGAGTTAGAGAAAACATTATATTTATTTGGAATAATATCTCTTTGAATTTTAAATTAATTAATGTTGACCCAATAGATTAATATTTCAGATGTATGGAAATTTTAATTAGATGTTTTAGATATGGAAATATGGAAAATAAATAGATAGAGATCGATTTTGAGTGTTTTAATATGTTGGTTTAATGGGAAATTGAATCACCTTTTAGTATGACATTACTAGGAACTCTTTGTCTTCCTTCTCTTCCAACTCTCTCTTTGGATTCTTGATCCTATAAAAAAATTTATCATCCCCATTTGGATAACTATTTAATGAAACATGATCTAGGATAAAACATTTAGTTGATCTCTATTTACTTTTTCATTTGTTCCTTTTTTTTTAATAATTTATTATTGATGAAATCATTAATTTGAGTGGTTTTATAGATTCCATGATATATCATGATATAATATGAGTCATCTAAAGATGATATATAATTTTACTCTTGAATCGATAATATAGGTGGCATCAGATGTATTATTCAATATATTATATGTTTAGGATATATATATTATGTGGACATGTGGATTTTACCTCGGTAAACATAAATTAGGATATAATTGGTTTTATTTGTTATTTTGAATAGGTTGATCATATGAGGTTCGAAAAAAAAAATTCAGATGTGGTTGGGTGATTTTATAATCACATAGTGATAACATTTACATGTAATTCAAGGACTATATTATTTTAATGAAACAAAAATGTGTGTCCATTAATTAGGTGAACTATGAGGATAATATAATAATCTATAATTATTATCATAGAGGGACACTTTTTAGGGGGGATATATATATGATTGTATTATGATAGGTTCAACCAAGGTATTTATCTAGTAATGGATGGTGTGGTCAATGAACCCTGTAAATACACATAAAAGGGAAATAATTGGTTGTTCAAGTTATTAATCAAATTAATTCCAGTATAGATACGTTTAATTAATGAATTTAATCTTCCTAGGGTTGTTTTATGGGTAAACACCCTAGAAATTGGTCACTAAATGTAATTATAATATAAAACAAAAAAAATGATACCTTTTAATTCATAAAATTCCAAGGAGTTGGATGTCATTGAATTTGAATATGAAGATAATTGACTAAATAAGGTCTTTTTGGAATTAATTGGAAGATTTAAATTTGTTAAATTTTTTCATTGAATTATTATCCAACATTAACATTACATTAGTATATGTGGATGAAAATTTAGTGATCACAAAATTATAAATCATCAAAGACATGATCCTAGTTATTGTGGGTAGTTTTTTGGGATTATCAATCTCTTATCATAATGTGTAAAGATTCATGTCACATTAGATTAATTGGTAATAGTTGAAAACAATGATATGTGTTTTATTATTACTTGTAAGAATTTTTTCACATCATGAAAACTGAATTTTGATATAGTTTCTTATGGAATAATATTTACCAAGGCCCCTTAATAATGGAAGTAAAGGTGGATGGTGTAAACCAGTCTACCCCAAAAGTAGATATGGTTACAACGTCATGGGACATGAGACTGTTCCATGAATTGTTTGTGGAATCATAGTGGTATTCTTATTGAATACATCACACAAATCTTCCAATATAGATATTTATTTCTCTATAATGATATTTTTATTTAATTTGAAAAAAAATTCAACTTGGGACCAATAAAAATAATATTTTACTTTTAAAAAATCCATTTTTTTCATTTTAAACAACAACAAAAATCCCTTATTCCAATCGTAATTCCAAATTATATATTCCCATGAGATCTGATTCCATTATAGTCTTGTAGAATTTCAAACTCCATAAACCTATAATGATGTTGTTCATTACACTATCATTCATTCTAGTGTATAGAAATAGAGTATTAATACAATATATTCAAAAATGATAATCTATACGGCTACCAATAATGATTCATTTTTTTGTGTGACATGATTGATATAGTCATTGAAAATCAATTATGATGATAAAATTTTAAATATATCTATGTTTTTTGAACTTGGTTCCCACTAAATAAATAATTATTTTATTTCAATTTCATGAATGTTAGAAAAAATATTATTTCAATTAATCAATTTTTTTCTATGTAACATTAATGTGGAAATTCCTATATAGTATTTTTCATTTTCAAAGGTAGTAGTATACATCCTCTAAAATAATGTAAATTATATGTTATGATAATGTTTTAATAACATATGTATCATGGCCTAAAATACACTTTTCTAATAAGTAATGGATGTTGTTTTACTATTAGATGTGTGAGGATCATAACACACTATAATTTATTATCATGAATATTGAACATGGGAAAATAAAAAATTATTAATATTAAGTGGATAAAAATTCCAAAATTAATTCCACATGTTATATGTTCCTTTCGATATGCCCATCAATGGAGATGTTAATTTTTCAACATAAATGAGATAATTATTAAGGTATATGAATAATCATGAACATTATAGTATGAATGAAAGAAAAGATAAAATATTATCATATAATGGTTTCATAAAATTAGTTAATAATAAGTAATATGAAATTCATTTAATATGTTAATAAAGTGTTTATCTATTTATATTTATTGGAATAATATATCATTGTCCCTTTAAATGAAATGAGAGAGGATGATGAAATACATTCCCATAATAAATTTTTGACTATTTAATTTCCAATATTCATAGAAATAAAAATAAACCATATATGATATGACAAAAGCATGAAACCTCATTTAAGAGATATTGTCACAAAGGGATTATATTTCATTATATTTTTCTTCTTAATGTTATTTTCATTGCAACATTATCTTTGTTCACTTTGGATAACTTGACATAATCCTAGATGTTGTTTTTTAAAATTGGTAAGATCACCAAATGCCAATGAGAATTATTCCAAGAGAATCACAGATAAATTTATCAATAATATTATTAAATATTATTCAATTTAATATTATAAATTTTTAATATTCATCGATTGTGGAATTATTATTAGTTAAATATTTTCCATAGAATAAATTTAACCACTAGACAATAAAATTTATAATGTTTGAGATGAATATTAAAATAAATATATATTAAGTAGTTTTATAAACATGATATTAATTTAATCTCTTATTTATTATTTAAAATAGAATAATAGAATATTTATTTTTATAGTAATTTAGTGACTATATTAATATAAATAGAAATTTATTTATGACACTAATAAAAAAATTTGATATTCATTTCTTAAGTGAATGTAATATATATATATGAATTTATTTATTATATAAATAAATAATATTTTTTAAAAAATATATATTATTTATGGTTTTATTAATTCTGTGGAAGATTTTTTGGTTATGTTAAGGTCCCAATGAAGATGATCCATTAATCCCAACTTATAGTGCATTTCATGAATAATGAAAAATTATATATTTATTATTATACATGGGGTTTAAAAAGAAAATATATGTGTATAAAGGTCACTTATATAATTAATAACTGTTTTCCCGTATGTATACATTACTCATTTAATAATTTTAGAGTTTTTTTTCAAATCAAATAATCACTTCAGTTATCGAAAGCCCATGCGAGCAATCCATCCCCTATTTCTTATGAATGAATAGATAATAAAAGACATTTATTTTTTTAGGTTAATGATTATTAGTGAAAAGAACTATGTTCCACTATTCGAGATCCAAAAATATCCAGACTATTATTTATTGACTCTTGTATCATGTGTGGATACCACTAGTGGAATTCTAGATTAGATGGTAAAACATAATGAATATATGATATGAGTGGAAGATATATTGATCCATAATAGTAATTAATTATAGAAATCAAGATAATTATAATTTTATGTTAATTATAAATTAAATATGATAAAACTTATTTGTATAAATATAGGTTTTCATTCTTTATGTATCTCAGGATTTATGCATTAGATTTTATGATTTACCATCATATTATTCATGATTATCAATTCAGTTATATAAAAATTGATTTTTTGATGTCATTATTTAAATTTAATTTAACTATAAAACCATCAGGTGTTATGTATGAATTAAAAATAAAATGTGTAATTATTAATTATATGTTTGATCAATTTCCGCATTTATATTACTATGTTTTTCTATTTCCATTATTTAATAATTAAAAAAATAGAATTTATGTTTTAAAATTAAAATGAATTGGAACATTAAAAAAATAGATAAATATTTCTATAACCACAAATCTGAAGGACCTATGTATATATACCAAATAATATAGATAAAGAAGTTTCATCGAAAAGTATAAGTCATGAATCGATGTTCAACCACATAAGGGAATATAGTGACATTCACAACAAACTATGTGGGTGTTCTTATATAGAATAATTACATTCTGTGTATAAACTGCTAGCCAAAACCCTTTTTTACAGAGAGTACACATAGAAGATATAGTATATACCCCATGTAACTGAACACCACTGCCACATACCGAATCTAGTCGCCACAAAAATTGGCACCAAATCTAGATAGTGAAAATACCAAAGAGGCGTTACCTATCACCATGGGTAGGAACAAGGGACTTTGAATAATATATTTTAGTTTGGGAATAATTTACCCGAATATGGATACAAAAATATCAAAAAGAATTGATAAACTGAATCTGACAAATTTATACCAAAAAATAATTGTAAAAAACCATTAACTGAATACATATGATTAAATATAGAAAAATAAGGCCCATGAAATTAATAAAAATCACAAAAACACCCTCTTGGTCTCCACATGACAATGATTCATCGCCCACAAGCCGTCTCCACACTACCGCACCATGAATGGGAACTAACACCTCGATCTGCGATCACCCAAAGCTTGTCCATTACCTTTGTCAAAAATGACCAATTCTACATACCCCAAAAGGATATTAGTAGGGTGTGATCCTATTTCCAATATGATACCACCCTGATATTTTATAGAGTAAACAATTTGAGATAAAAAACATACCATTTTTTATAACCAATAAGTGGTGGAATTAATTTCTAAAAATTGGAACTATTAAATATAAAAAAATTTCAAAGGGGAATTTTCCATGAAAGAGAACATAAAAATAAAATATTAATGATACTTTATTTTCAATAAAAAAACACTATATTCCAAAGATAACTACACAAGAGTCAATGAACTCCAATCTCAGGATCTCCCATAGGCACTAGGTAGACTTAGACCCCATTTACCCTATACCTCGGTGAAAAGTAAGAATAGAAAAATCTATTTTAGTGCATGAGACACAAGAAGGGAACATAACCATATCCTATTGTTCAATAATCATTATCTATATAGTCTTTTAAGTGTTATCTTTATCCATTTTTCATAGTGAAACACAGACAAAACCCTTCTAGATCACTAGAGTAGTAGTACATATCTTCCATTCTAGGTACCAAAGCATCCCCCTTTGAGCTCAAACTATTATGTCATGATAAAAAAATTCATTATCATATAATAAAAAATAGTTTTGGTCATAATAAACTCAAAACAATATCTACATATTATTTTCACTACCTACACCACACAATAAAACCATCATAATTTCAATAAAACAACATCACAAAATTTTACAATGTCTTTAACACAAAATATTTTAAAAACTCCCCTTTTTACACCATATTCATATCCATATTCACCAAAAAATAATTTTATTCACCCTAAACATTTCAATAAACTCATTAAATGATTATGAAAACAAACCCAATTTGCATAACATGAAATAGAAAAGTAAAAAAACGAATTTAGCACAAAATTTTACCAAAAAATTAGCTGGTTAACAGATGTCACCAAAACAAGATTTTGCAGAAAGGATAATGAATAAGATGTGTGCTAAACTTAGGAATTAATCAAATCAAACTTATCTATCATTGATTTACCATGGAATAATAAACCAAAAATGTTAAAACCATTGAATTTTTGTGCAAAAATCCAACCACACCACCACTGCACCACAAGTGATATAGATGAAGCCAAAAGCCTAAAGAAAAGGCCAAGAAATTCGGGATAAAACTCTAGGATCAACACCCTACCTGCTGGACAAAAGTAACTTCATTAATAGGGGAATTAACCCATGAAAATGGAGGGAAATTTGTAAGAGATTTACTTATATGGGGAAGATTGATGTATTTCCACCAAATCCCCTTCAATATGGAGTTACTAGGATGGTTTGAGGTGCTTGGGAGGCTTCAATGGCTACAAGTTTTGAATGGGGGAATAAAGGGTTGAGTTTTAATATATCTCGAGAGGTAAAAATAGAAATTAGAAACATTTTTAATTATATGGACAAGGGAGGACATGTTTTTTTCACGGTTTAGTAAACCATGTGCCCAAACCATGAACCCCATTTTGTCCACTCAAAAAGTATCCAAATTCCTTCAAATTGAATGGGGGGGGGGACTATGGGAAAGTTGGGGGAAATGTATAGGGGAAGTTATCCATGGAATAAAAGAGTAGACAATGCCTTAAATAAAGGAAATTTGTGTGACAATTCTCCCTACCATGAAAACATTCAATCCATGAATGTCCACCTGATTCTTGCTCAGAAAACAAGAATGGGTAATCATCCTTGACCCAAGAAATATTCTCCTAAGACTCATGTGAATCATTTCCATGCAACCAATGAACCCAGACTAGTGGATTAAACATTCCCCAAACAAACTTTTCTTGGAATTACAATATTTGCATGTGCCGCTCAACAACAGATAAATGAAAATCTATATCCAACTCCTCCTAATTCAGTACATGGGATGGATCCAGTTTATATTTCATCAACTGGTGGACATGGAAGACGACATGGATGGATGTCAACCAATATGTTATGTTCAACCTATATGCCACATTTCCAATACGATCAGTAATCTCAGAAGGTCTGACATACCGCAACATCAGCTTACCTTACTTTCCCAATTGACGATGGCCCAAACGAGGGTCCAAATATAAGAATAACCTGTCACCTACTGAAAAAACTAAGTCTCAACACCTCCTGTTAACATATTATTTATGGTGACTATGTGTTATCAATTAGCAATGCCTGATCAACTTGACCTTCTCGGACTTTTCAAACACTAGACTCAGCCCTAGTAGTGAGGTCTCACCTACCTCATCCCAACACAGGCGAGACCGAAAAGGCCCACCGTAGACAACCTCAAAACGAGACATTTTAGTAAATTATATGTAACTTTTATTATAATAAAACTAAACCAATCCCAAATGTCTATCTCAGGAACCTCCAAAGACTAGAACACATGCAAGAAGAATGTTGTCCAAAATATGATTCGCCTGCTCTGTCTAACCATCTGTTTGAGGATAGTATGTCGTTCTGATTATAAAATTATACCCCAAGGCCTTCTAAAGGCCTTTCCATAACCTAAAAGGGAAATGGTGGATTCATTCTAAGACAACTACTCACTGAACACGATAGACCCTTACCACCTATAGACGATACAAACCTCCCTTTTCATCCACATTAGGTTTATCTCTGATCAGAAAGAGGTTGGATGATATTGTCAAACGATCAATAACCCGACAAATGGATTTAATTCCATGAGGTGTATGAGGTGAGCCAACAATAAAATCCATGGAAACCTCACCCCATTTCTATGTATTAATGGGTAATGGATGTAGAAAAATGGTTGGACTTTGATGCTCTACATTCACCTGCTGGCATGTGTAGCATCTCGAAACAAAGTCCACGATGTCTCATATTATACCAAGCCAACAGAACAACCAAAAAACATCATTATAAATTTTATTAGCACCTGGATGGACAAACCACTTTAACTGGTGGCTATCCTCCATCACAACCTTCTGTAGAGATAACATCACTACTTAATGGCCCTTGAAGCAAATGATACAATCGGGATATGATGACCAATCAGTGGACATCTCCCTAAAATGAAGATTCTATGTTTATCGCTGACGAAGCTCTTAACCAAACAGTCACCTCTGAATTATCTCCACCAGAGATGGTGTCAACTAAAAGCATACCAAGAACACACCCCCATTTTCTTCCTTGGTCTCCCAAATCATCTTAACAAATATCCCCATAAAAGTCCACTCATCACTGGACGTCCTCAAAGCCTGTACAAGAAATATTGTTCTCAAGGCATCAGACACCACGTTACCCATTCTTGGGGTATAGACAATGTCAATGTCGGACCCCAGCATGTAGTCGATCCAATGATGCTGCCTCAATTTGAGGTCATAATGCAAGAAGATATAATAAATGATTTTGTGATCAGATTACACCACAAAAATTTCCCCAAAGAGATAGTGATTCCATTTCGTCAAATCATGGATCACAACTATTAACTACAAGTCTTGTGTTTGTTAATAAATTTTCTGTGAACAATATTGGTGAGAGCCATCCGTGACTACATTATCATCCTACATAAGCATGACCCAAGATCCATACCCGAAGCTTCACAATACTCCACATACCCTATTATAGCCTCATGAAGAATCATAATGAGGGAAGTAGTCAACCACCTCTTCAACTCATAAAATGATGCCTAACATTTTGGGCCCCGTACAAACATCACCCATTTCAGGGTGAGCGCGGTCATTGGTGAAACAATCCAAGAGAAATACCAAAAAATCTGTATGTAATAACCATCAAATCCAAGGAAAATCCTAATCTCGAACACTATCTTCAAATCCTACCAAGAAAACTTCCTAGAAGAGTGGCCTACACTAAAACCTCTATTATTCACTTGTTCCTCTCGTTTTTTTATATCTGATGAGATACCACTTCCCACTACTGATACTGACCCAGAGAAACCATCCCTCACTTTATGGTCAATCTCCTCCATATATGACTAGTTGACCACTTCAGCACATGTCCTCAGCATAATCAAGAAATCCTAAGAGTATATCTATGCTCATACGACATTCTAAAACCTATCATCCTTCGCTTTCTCATTAGAGATTATTTCAAGAGAATAACAAACCAGCTTAGTGAACCAGTTGGCGTACTATATCACAGAAAGATCCCATTGAACAAGATCCTTGAACTCTTGAGACCTAAAATATTCCAAGACCTCAGGGCAGTAGTGTTCATTTACGATGAACATGAAATATCCCCAACACATCTGGTCATTCTTCCCATTTTGATGTACCGATCTCAACCCCCTTCAGTGGGGACCCGCCATAAAAAAGGAGACACACTTCACCCTGTGCTCTTATGGTGAATCCTAGAACTCGATCTTGAACTCGAGCATCTTAAGCCATTCCACTACTTCTTGGGGTTCTATGCTACCTCAGAAAGTATGAGGATTATCTTACAAAAATTCTTAGGCCTTGTCGTTCGTTGGAATAGTCTCATTTTCTCTATGATGATCTGGAATAAGATCTTGTCTATGTCTGAGTTCTTGGATAGTCTAAACCAAAACCTCTACTTCACCCATGCCTGATGTCCACGTGTAGTTTTCTGCCCACATATCTCACCTGGAAGTGAATTCAAATAAATAGTTCATATATCCCATGGTGACTCAGGGTATTCCAAGAGAGGTGTGAGAAAAGCACCATACTCATGAACCAAACTCTAAGTCCCAATAGACCTAGCTCTAGTCTACCCTGACTCATCCCAAAATAATAATATAACCCAAAAACATTAACCTACTCTGATTCCATTTTTCACAAACTAAATCCGGCCACTACCTAAACTTGCACAAAACCCAAACCGTGATAAGGCTCAAAGGGAATTCCATTTCCCCACAGTTTGGAATAATTTCATGAGTATCATATATTTTGGTTTGGGAATGATTTACCTGATTATTGATACATAAAACCTAAAAAACAATAGATAATATGAATTTGAAAAATTAATACAAAAAAATATTTGGAAAAAATCTTGAACATGATACATATATTAAAACATAGAATAATATGTCCCACGAAACAATTAAATAGATGCACAATAACCACAATTACACCACATGACAAGGGGACATCAACCCCAAGTCCTCTCCATAATGCCACACCATGAATGTGAATTGACACCCTGAACCGCCATCACCCAAATCCTTTCAGGTACCTATGTCAAACCTGAAGATGTCAACACACACCCAAGGGTTTCAATTTGAGTTTTAGACTAATCCCAATAGTATACAACAAAGAGATTCCATAGATTAAAAAATTCAAGATAAAAATCATTCCATTTTTTGATAACCAAGAAGTAGTAGAAATAATATCTAAAGAATGAATCTTTTAAATGTAAACAGATTTCAAAAGGAATTTTCGATGAAAGATCACATATAAATAAAAAATTAAATTGATTATATTTTCTAGAAATAACCTCCATATTCCAATGATAACTACACACGATTCAATGAGCACCAATGTTAGGAACACCCCTAGGAACTAGGTAATCTCGGGCCACATGTACCTCGTACCTCGGTGGAAAGTAACAATAGAATATTAGTTCTCATGCACGAGCCACTAGTATGGATCATACAATTAACCTATTGGTCCAAAATCATCATCCATATAGTTTTTAGTGTTGTCATTATATATTTTTCATAGTGAAACAAGGAAAAAAAACATTCGGATCACTGCTGTACTAGTACATATCTTCCCTCTTATGTACTCAAGCATCCCCCATTATACTCAGAATATTATATCATGATAAAAAAATATATTATCACATAAAAACATCAATTATGGTCATAATAAACTCAAAAAAAATAGCTACAAATTATTTTATCCACTTACACCACTCAACAAAACCTTTATAATTTCAATAAAACAATAACAAAAAGATTAACAATGTATTTCAATAAAAATCCATTAAAACCACACATTGAACACCATGTGCATATCCATATTCAATAAAACAAACTTTTCAGCAACCAAAACACTTATATAAGCCCATTAAATTAGTTATAAAACAAATCCAATTGGTATAACCTAAAATAGGCAAGTAAAACACTGAATTTTGCACAAAATTGGTCCCTAAAAATCATTTTCTTAACAAATGTCACCATGACCAGATTTCACAACAAGGATAATCAATAAAAAGTGTTCTAAAACATAAATTCAGAAAATATAACTCATATAACATTTATTACACATGGAATCACGTACCATAGATGCTAAAAACCTTGAATATTTTTACGAAAATCCAACTGCACCACCGACGCATCACAAGAGATGTAGATCAAGCCTAAAACCAAAATAAATGGTCCACAAAATCAGGATCCACTCCTACGATAGAAACCCTACCTGTTGGAAACAATGGAATTCTTGAATAGGGGAATAAACCACATAAAAAAGGATAGAACTAAGGAAGAGATTCAATTAATTTTGGAAGATTGATGTTTCTCCTTCAAACCCCCCTTCAAAATGGAGTTCCAATGAGGGTTTGAGGGGCTTGGGAAGCTGAAATGGCTACAAGGGTCGAATTGGGGAAGAACGGGGAGAGTTTGGATAAATCATTGTAGTGAAAAACTGGAAATTAAAAACATCTGTAATGAGATGGGAAATGTCACACATTATTCGTGCACAGTTCAATGAACATTGCGCTCAAACAGTGCACCCCCTTTTATCCACTCAAAAAGTGTACAAACTCTTTAAAATTGAATGGGGTGTAGGGGAAAATAAGGGGAAAGTTAGTCCAAGAATAAAAGAGTAAAATGAACCTTAAATGAAGGAAATGTGTGTGACAAAAACATTAAAGCTAAATAAATTACAACCACTCTTGTGGTTAAAGTGCATGATGTCATAATATACGTTTTTATTTACTTAAAACTGAGAAACATAGAATCATAGGGTGTAAGGTTTATGTTTTTCATTTAACACTCTATTTAACATAACAAAACCTAGTTTTAATGCACTTTTTTTGTAAATATTGTTATACAGGTAGCATGAAATGGATTATACAATGTATAGTCAGATAGACACATTATTTAACGAGTTCCAATTCATTTAACATATTTTCCAAGGGAGGCATGTCATGTTTTCTAGTGAAAAATATATTTAAAATTTATACCAAATTCAATTTTTTATTCCTACTTCGTGTAATGTAATAGGTAATAGTCCTCACCATGTACATGCTATGTCTTTTTCAATTTGTATTGGGTAATTTTGTTTTTATAATTTTTTTCTATTTAATATTGAAAATACATTATAGTTATGGTCAATGTATATATAGTTTACTTCTTGAGAATCAACTGTAATATGTACAATTAATATTCTTGTAATATTATATGGGCATACACACCACATAGACTATGTTTCATTGAACATTTAATGGCCCAAATTATAAATCATGGCATGTCATGTAAGTACATTTTACATATAGTAGACTATATATAGTGTATGACATATGTTGTGTTAGCTAACTGAACCTATCGTGTTGGTATATAACTCTTGAGATGTGTAAAATCATAAAAATATGGGGGAACATCATGTTGACTATATTACATATCTTTCAAATTTGAAATAACACTACTTAATTCAATTTTATATGTAGGGTACATAGCATCATCCTCGTCTATACACACAATGTACCCAATAGTTTTATATACAAATTAATATAATTTAATTTATTTCAAATTATAAATAATGAAAAATTTATGAAATGTTTGGAAATATTATTAATATAATTTATAAATTGATAATTTAATAATATTTTATTAATCCACATAAATTTATCATTAATAAATATGATTTTAAATGAGTTTTAGGTTGGTCATGTACACTATTTTTCATGTTTTAATTGATAATGTACATAATGAACTTGAGTATGTGTTTTATTTTATTTAATAAAATTATTATATTCTGGGTAATATATGAAAGATTATTATTAAATTAAATATGATGTTCTATATACGAATCATTCCTTATCTATTTAATTTGGAAATACATGTTCAATGTCAATTTTATGTAAACCTAAACACCTAAAACCCCACACATATCAGTTAATAATCATATATAAATTATGATTTTCATTATGGGAAGATATGGTTCTGGACACAACCAAGGTTGAATAAAAGTATTGATATACCCATGTTAATGGTTTAATGTTGTATAAAATGTCTAGAATTGACTCAAGGAGTTATTCCCCCTAATTCAAGGTTAGTTTATCATCCACATGAAAAAACATGAACATGATAAAATTTACTTATCCATTTATATATATATTTAATTTTTCTTGTTCATGGTTAATTTTTATGTGAGGAAATGTTTACATGGGTGACTAAAACATATCACATAAAGTAAATAAATTAAAAAACATGCTAAAAAGTCATAAAATAAATTTATTATTTATTAAAAAATTATGACATGGTAAATTGATTATATAAAATTCCCTTAATATTAAAAATTTTATAATGAATAATAATATTGAGACCACATTTCGAATAATATATAAATACACATATTAAAATAAATCTTGTTGGTGATTATTCAATTCAATTAATATTACTTATTACATATCAATTCGATTAAAAATTAAATATCTTGTTTCTTATGTTTGTCTACAAATTTTGTAGATAAATAATATTTAAATTATTTAAATTACATCACATAATTGGTTAATGTCTCAAAAATTAAAATCTACCCAAATAAACTTGCAGAAATGTAAAATCGTGTTTTATCAGGTGTTGGTGGATTCAATGAGAACATTATATTTTAATGAAATAAAAATTGGATCATTTTGAAAATTTGAAATTTTGTTCATGGAGAGGATTATATATGTTTTTTTAAATGTTTATGTTGGTGTGGTTGTGATTTTGATTTGGGTAATAACTTCCAACATAGTGATTTTGACTGACATATTGAATGTGTTTTATTATTTGATAATAATATATACATATAATAACCAAGTGGACCATTGGATTTTAGGTGGTGTTCTATTGGGATGCTAGTGGAAAGACCACCACCCAAATTTTATAGGAGGTAATTTGGTTATTTTTAATAAAATTAAATATAATAATTTACTCTATTTCTCCTCACTCACCCCCCAATCATTGTGATTGTAAACATTTCTTTAGTAGGATCAATTCATCCCATCACTATTTTTATTGACCTTTATATTATCATTTTATTATCATCCATCCTGAAATATATTTTTTGATTCATGATATGGGTATCAAGTATGAGTTATTCCGTAATGTGTTGATCAACAGATAATTTTTTAATGATAGATCTAGATTAATTCTCTTATTTGGTGGTCTTTTATAGATTCATTGACATACATCGATTATAGATGAATAGAATGATTATAATTGAAAATATAATTCTTAATAATATGGTATATGTTGTACCAAATTTATTTATAAATATATTTCATGTTTAAGGTTTTATATAGAATACAGACTCATGGATTCAATCTACAGAGACTTGTAGGGGGATTGAGTGGGATTATATTTTTTAAATGGAATAGTGTGAGATTATTAAGGATTAAATTAATATAGAATACATGGTTGGATGTTATTTGATTCAAATTGTGAAAAAATTCCATTTCATTTATGTAGGATACATTTGGAAACAACATGAAATGTTTTTCTAGTCATGACTTGATTAATGAGGATCCTAAAATAATCACTTCTAATTCTTTACCAGGATTTATTTCAATATGGGACGCATAAACCATGTTTTAAATATAAGTTCTACTACCATTATTATTTGTAAAGGGGAAGTGTGGATATGAAACATCCAAACTCTCTTAGGATGGAAATTATAGGTTTACAACGTGATTAATCATCAGATTCCTAATAGGTATTGGTTCAATAATGGTAGTTTTTCAGCAAAAAAGACTCTAAATGTTAATGAATTTTAAGTTGTTCAAATAAATGGATTATATTATGAATTCAGTATCAATGAGTTCTTTGTGCTATATGATTTCTAGGGGTATGTATTTTTATCAATTTTGATTATACTATATTATACTATTTGAGGTAATTAGAGAATTATTTTGATTATATTACTTGGGTGATTTTGTTACTTTATATTTTAGCTTGGTTTCTCTTTAGTTCAGGATATAGGGATGAAAAATAATGGATTGTTGGATTTTTTTAATATTATAAGAGAGGATTGTGGGTATAGTGAGCCATAAATGGATGATTAAACATTTTGTATTGTGTTCTATGATTTTTATCACAATATATGTGTTAGTTATGATATGGAGATGGGATATGGGTTGAATAATGAAATGAGATATTTGTTTAATACTACAAAAACTAACATGGGATATGATTTTTTGATGAATAATATTTCTCAAGGGCCCCTAATACATGTATGAAATGTGTAATGGAATGATGTGGTGTGTAAAATTATTGTTTATGATTCCTGTAATATGGGTTGTTATATAATCTTTGATATATAATGATAGGATGTTTTGTTAAGATTAAAGATGAAACAATAAAGAAGGAATATTTTGGAAATATTAAATAGTTGGAATAATTCATCAAAAATATATTATATATGTAGGTATGATCATTATTTTTTCTAACAAACATACATTGAATCATATATTTTGTATATATAATTAGTATTACAATTTTTTATTATATTTAAAATACACTCTACGATATATTTTGTGACATAAAATATGGGTGTAATGGCTATTTCTCTAATCTTTTTTATATGCTTGTCCTATTTTCACATAATAACGACATGATATTTTAATGAAATAACTTTATAATTTCTATTATATAATACATAAAATACCTTTCTTAAATAATATATAAGTAACATTTATTTAAATGTAACCATTATAACCTAGTCATTGAATTTATTAGTATAAATTGGAATATCCAACTTATGAAATAGATATAATTTCTATAAACAATATCTATGTGTTTAATAACTCTTAGGAAATAAGAAATAAATATTTTTTTAAATCATATTTTTCATCAAAAGTATTGTTCCTAAAAACATGATTTTTCATTCCATTTCTAGTTGGTGCTTTATTTTAGTATGATAACATTTTTACACAGAAAAATGCATTTTTACAGAAAAAATATTTCATTGCATGTTGTGTTTTTCCATGAAATAAAATTTTGGAACATCTAAAAGCAAAATTGAAAAATTATACTCCACATTTGAAATCATGATTTCCAAATTTACCAAATTTTTCCCTGTTATTTATTCCCATATCGACAGTATCTTTGGTAAATATTTTTCACATTTGTAAAGGAAAATGGGTAAAATTGTTAAAAGAACATTAATACATTGCAGTAAGGCCATAAAATATCTCTAAAAGATTGCTTTGTAATATTATATTATTTGGTTAAGTAAATTTACTTTCAATTCTTGAATATATTCCTAGATGGTGTCGTTTATTTATTATTAATTCAATATTAATTGAAGAAAATAACAATTAAAAAATTACACTCTCTTAACATTTAAATATAAAATATTATATATATATATATATATAAATAGAGTATAAATATTGTTAGAATATTTTATATGGAATATTTATTAATTTTTATAATAATTATAAAATATATTTTTGTGATTGAATTTTAACCCTAAATTTTGACCCGACGTTGATATAGTTTTTATTAAAATAATTTAAAAATGAAATAAATGAATTTAACGAAATTTAATGTAATAAAAGATCGATGATTTATTATGATCTATGAATTTTTTACCTAAATATAACTTATTATATATCATTTAAATCTTTTATACTGACTAGATTTTGTTCCTGTTATGTTGATAGTTAAATTATGTGAGTAGTGTGAAACTTGTAATTAGATGTATTTCTTGATAAATAAAATATTTATGACTTTTTAAATATAATTTTATAAAATAAATATTAAAAATATGACAATAAGTTTTATAAATTTCATTTATATTCTGAAACTGAAATAGTTGGAACCTAATAATTAAATTTATAACCCTCTAATATTTAAAAATTAATTACAAAAGTTAAGGTGAAAATATTTTTACATTGAGGTTAAAAAATATATGGTTATAATAATTAATACAACCAATCAATTTTCTTATATAATTTAAAACACACACAATAATATATTAAAATATCTATCCATTTATAATAATTTTATTATATAATTTATTTATTATTTTTAATCTTTTATGAAATTCTTTGAGTGCCCCTCTGGAAACTTATAAAAAGTGCTCCCCAAATTTCTGTTATTTAAAAATACTTGAGGCATATATCCGAACTAACCCTAAAAAAATTATTCTATGTTTCAAAATATATTATTTTAATTTTTTTATTATTAAAATACCATCACAAGGGTTCATAATAATGTATCTAATGGAGGCCTAACAAGGAAGTGATAATTTTCTTACCCAATATCTTTTAATATGTGTAACCATATACGTCATCTAATTAAAAAATCTTCATAATAAAATAAAATATTAATTTCCTAAATAAATTAAAATTTCATTATTATCATTAAGACACCATTATTCATCAACTATAATATCAAATAATAAGTAAAAAATATTACTCTTACGTATGTGTGGACTACTACATCCATGCAGCGATACCAATAAGTGTTCATCACCATAAATATTTGATGAGTATGAGGATTGAATTAATTTTTATATATTATATTAATTAATAAATTATAATTATTGAAATATAATATCATGTCTTCCTTCTTACCTTCCACTATATTTTAAAATTACAACATCGCTTGTGTATACATGTGGACTTCTACATACATGAAAAAGTGTGATTTTTTTTAATTTCCACAATAGTTCGATTATAATAGTTATGGGTTAGATTGATGTATATGATATATAAGATATATTAATTATTATTTAAAATATAATTAGTATTTTACATTATTTAATTCAATGTTTTAAAATGTTAATAAATGTTTATATGTATATATTCCCAAAGTCTCTATGAACGATGCAAAATATTTTCAATCTCAATCCTTATGAGACGACTATAGAAACATAAATAATGAAAATTTAATATTATTATTTCATGATTATAAATATATATTTGATGAAACCGTTATCAATTTACAATTATTAGAACAAAAAAACCCAAATTCTCATGAAAAACAAAATTACTAAAACATAATAATTTATTTTAATAAAGAAAAATCACAAATATGAGTTGAAATGTTATAAAAAGAACATATATGATATTATAATAATTAATATATTTTATAATATAAGTATAATAAATTTTATTTTATTACACAGGTGGTTATAATTCTTTCAATTGAGGTTTAATTTGATGTAAGGGGATCCTCTTCTCCAATTTATGTTTGTGAAACGTATGTAATATTCACCACAAGATTATTTTATATGGTCTATATAATATCCATGAATATATTTGAATATTTATCACATGAAAATTCTATGGACTTAAATATATATATAAGGTTCTATCTTTCGTGAGTTTTGTATTCAAATGTGACCATAAAGTGGAAAAGGGTATTTGTTTAAATCTGAATATAATTAGTAATGTTTATGCTTAAATGTAATTTGTGGAAATTATATTATAATTATAATATAAATCCTATTAATTTTCATTCAAATATATTTATTTATATTGAATATTTTATTCTATTCATTATCCTATATTTTTGTACTTATGATAAAAAAAATACTATTTTAAGGAAACATGGCATTGTTTCTCTCTTCTGTCAAAAATCCATTTTCATCCACACCCACGTATGATCACAATACTTTTATGACTGTTCTTACTAAAATACATTGATGATCTAATTTATGGTCCTCCCATTTTATACTCTTTAAAATGTGGTTAAAATGAATACTTCATATCATTTTCTAAATGAGGTACTTTTTACACAAAATGTGAAATCAATGATTTTTTTAACTAAAAAATAATTTATCGAATATCACACTATCATAACCACTGAATGATTAGAATATTCCTATAAATATTTATATGTTCATTTTCATTGAATTTTTTTATAAATATTAACATTATATTTATATTTTTTGTAATTTTAATAAAATGTAAAAGGTTAATTTCCTTAAGAAATAATACTGGGATTTGTTTTTGGAATATTAATATATGATAAAATCCTTTAATTTTAATTATTATTTACTGGTCATATTATACAATGATACCATCCATATTTTTTATTTTAATGTTTTTATTTATATGATGATATTCTTAAAAAATATTTATTTTTAATATGTTATTCTATTATTATGTGAGAATATTTTTATGAATCCCATTTACATTTAAATTGTTTTGATATTTGATAAATGATGTATGTTCATGTGGAATATATATACATGAATTTAAATCTATGGCCTATGTTCTAGGAATTGTATATAACTCTATTTCATTGGATAATGTTTTATATTTCATGATATAACTATGTTCAACAAGTTAATGTACTTCATCCACTGTGAGAAACATGTTGTTATGTGTGATCCAATATAGAAAGTAGGTGATGATGGAAGATATTATATGGTATAAGCAATATGTATTGAATCATAATCAACAATTATTGTATGTTCTCAGTATTTAACCTTGATATATTAAATTGTTTCTAATCATGTTATTTTTCCAAAATGTTATGGAATGTTTCCATTCAGTCAATTTTATATTATGGATGATGATTGATTTATATAAATTTATAACACTTATGATTCATTCATTTTTAAATGACATTGTTTTGTTTAATGATTATTGTTTAGGATCTATGATAGATTAGTTATAAACTATTGATGATATGGTCATGATGGAAATGTGTTATTCATATCTTATGATTTCATATGTTGTTCAATTGATATCTACAATGCTTACCATTACTAAGAATCAGAAATCACCTTTTATTATTTTTCCTTTCACAAGGATATGAAGAAGGGTATTAAATAGTGTATTCCAATTAATAATAATATATAGATTTATAATTTTGGGAGATGTTAATGATATTTTATAAATTAAGAGGTCGTTTTTTTCTCGAATCCAATTTCATGAATACCTTTTGGTTATAGGCTGGATCATAATTTTATTTAATGAAAATTCAGCTAAAAAATTTAATATTTTTGTTTAAAAAGAATGGGTCACTATATCTTGTAGTAGATAAGAGTTTACATAATAATCTGTGATTTGGATTTGAGAATTTTTGTAAAAACACTATGGATATATTTTTGTAAAGGATATTATCCTAATGTTTGGGAAAATAATATATTATATGGCCATCCAATAATTACATACCTAAATTGACACTGCATGTGGATGTCAGTTATTTATTGATTATTCTAGGGGTAATAACCTGAAAAATATTTGTTTGAGGGTATCAGGACCATTATTATTGTTGTTAATTATTGTACACTTATTGAACACAAGGTTTTACACTCCTAAGTGATAGGATTAGGTTATTTTAAATTTTCTCTATGGATCATTTTGAATGATTTGAATAGTTTATATCCTAAGATGAACGTGTGTAATCATAAGGTATCATTTATTGGAAAAAAGGTTTATTAATTTAGAAAATATATAAATGATTTTTCCTGATATGTCGTTATGAAAATTATTTCAAAAACATTGTATTTTTATTTTAGGTAATATCTAAAACCATGAGGATTCTTATAAAGTGTTTTTTTTGATATAGAAATGAATTATTTTCCTCACTTGTATCTATATAAAATAAGAACAATAATAAAAAAACTGCTGATTATGAAAAATAACCTATAATGATATTTTTTAACCACAAAAACATTATGGAGTTTCCTATTGTGTCAAATATGATGAATATAGACATTTATTAATGTTCATGTTGTAATTAATATCTAAGAATTTATGTACATTATTCCTCATGTAAAAAAAGGAAAATGACCACTGAGGAAAACATATGAATGGTAGGGAGAGATGTTTTAATTGATTATTTTTAGGGTAATAGAGAAATTATTTACTGAGTAATTAAATTTCATATGTGTGTGGAACTGTGGAATTGTCTGAGTAAATTAATTATTCTAAGGATTAAATTCCATATTGAGGAATGGATTATATAATTATAATCAATGTGGTAAAATGATTGAAGTGTAAATCGATTTGTATTAAATATATATTTTATATAAATAATATAAATATGATATTATAGTTTTAAAATAATGAAAATCATTGAATTATTCAATGGATGTTCTTTATTATGTATTTCAAAAAATATTTTTAGTGGTATTGATGACCAAGATATGTAATTTATTTGTATTGTGAGATCTTTAGAGAAGACATGATTGTGGGAAAGAATAAAAATAATATGTTTCTAATTCTGGGTTGATAATGATTAGTTTGGATAAAAATAATATTGTAATTCATGGATAAGATGGGATTGTATTGATGAAATGAAAATTATTTAGTGAATTTTATAAAAATTGATCTTTTTACTCTTTTAAAAAGATTATTTCATTTTTCAACATATGGAATATATTTCAATTTCTATTATTTTATTAAATGAATAAGTAATATGTTAATTTATTTAAGCATATATTTATTCACACGAGGTAAATTTAGGATTTATGGATACAATCATTGGCTTATATGTGTTTTGTTGATCATAATTTCAAATGTATAAATACAACTTTTGATTTTACATATTATGGGATTTTCGAGTGTTTTTAATGTTTCACATGTTTTTAGGAAAAAAAATTATTGATATTTACATAACAATTTGGAAGAGTATACAATTTGATATTATGATAATTTTGATCTAATTAATTTTGGGATATAGCAAGAAGGTTTGAACCAGGAAAAACCTGATTCCCAAATTTATTAATAAAAATAAAAGGCAGAAAAGTAGAAAAAGAACAAGTCATCTTACATCACATCATAACCAAATTAATTCTTACCTCCATAGTATGAAAACTCATCATCCGGTCCAGTTGACTCCCATTCCGAGGACTCGTACTTCCTCATCATCTCCAGATATTGCATCTTGCGCAGTAGCATTTCTTGAGATAACTTAGGTTTGGTTGGGCGATCCTCTTCACGAGCTTTCTTCGTTGCCGCTCTGCCCATGACATACCTGGTTTCCATTGGTTTAGGCAAGTCAGAGTAATCTTTCTAAGGTCGTCACTTGATTTTGGTAGACCCATCTATCACTATTTCAGATGGCTTCGTACTCCCTCGCTAAACAATATTACTGTAACTGGGAATCATATTTTCTTTTTCACTTTCCAAAACTTCTCTCCATTTCTCAGGGAGATTAGAGTCATTCATGGCATACAGATCTACCTTACTATCCTTTGAAGAACCATCATATACCACTAGTGCAAGAGATTCAGTACCAACCGGGCATGCACACTCATCCACCTCAACTTGCACTGATTCCTCATTCTCAAGAATATCAAAGCTATTTTTTAAGCACAAAGAAGGTCAATTTTTAACATAATTTTCAAATAAATTACCATTTTCCATTTCCTCCAGATCTCCAATCGACATTTGACCTCTTTCTGTATATTGGAAGCCTGTATTCATCATGTTCAATTCCATACCAGGAAGATGAGTGTCATTCTTGGCAGGGAAAGATAGTTATTCAGCATCAATGATCATCTTGTCACCTGATCCCACCTTCTCATGACCAGCCAGAACACCAAGATCCATTTTCAATCTCCCAAATACCTCCACTACATTCGACCCTATATCAGAATTCAGATCTTCCTTCTCCACATTGGTTGTATGAACAGCATGCACATGCTACACTTCTGTAGGACCACCAGGAGGATGGGGGGGGGGGGGTCGATCTTGCTTCCATCCAACGGACTGGAGTTCATGGGCCTATCATCCCTGTTCATCCTCCCTTGCTTGACACCATAACAATGGACAACCGGATGACTGAGCCGGCGACAAGCCGAGCAATAATCAACCCAAGACTCAAACGCAACAGGCTGCCAGCATCTAAACTCTTCACCAACCGTGATCCAAATCCATTCAACAGGTGGCTTTGAGACATCCACTTCAACACAGATTCTTGGATTAACCAAATTGAACACAATAGAAGTTCTTCTATCAGAGAAGAGGTATCAACCAACAAGGTTTCCCAGCATAGACAAAATTGCGGGATTTTGAAAAGGTAAAGGAAATTGAGGAAAACTAACCCATGTTGCAACAAAGGGAGAATCACGATTCATATACACATCATACGACCGGCGAAGAAGAAGGAATTTTCATCTGGTGCATCGGCGAGTAGCCCTAGACAATGCACAAATAAGATCCGCTTCCGATTCAAAGAGAATCATCAAATGATGATTGTCATGAAGACCCACGACCGCGCGTTCTTTCAATTCCCATCTGTCGAAGACGAAGCCAAAAATTCATCCACCGATGGCCTTCGGTGATTTAAGCAAGCCAGAAGTGTGAAATTGAGGAGATGTGATGCTTCAGAGAACTCTGAAGTAGAAATTTCAAGCTGAGGATCACCAAATCGGAGATCAGGTACCTTCGGGCTTAACGAGATGGCTGGGAAATTAGGAAAGAGATTAGGGTTAGAAAATGGGGTAAAGGGTTTCTTCAAATATGGAGCAGGCGGATCCAGACACTCATCCCCTCGTCCACCTCTGGGGAGAGGGGGGGAAATATTTGATGTTCATCAGCGCCGATTGGAGGAACCGTCATCATCCGTAGGGTTCATCGTCGAGAGCGTCATTGTCATCTTCGAGAGCGTCATCGCCCATTTTGGGATATATATTATCCTTATAGTTCAATATTAATTCATTTATAGTGTGGTATTATTTGTGATATTTATGGTCATGAAAAAAATACATTTTCGGGTAGAATAAAAACATGATTCATGATATTTTGAGGATTTTCACTACATAAAAACATTATATATTCAGTTTTCATGTAGATTAATGATATTTCAAGAAATATTTCCATTAGATGGGGGAAATGTATCCCATATATTTTATATGCTTATTAAAATAAAATATTATTTGGGATCAATGAAATTAAATTTTTGGGGATGTAACCTAAAATAAATGAGATCATATTTAAATTTAAATAATTATTTTATATTTATATTTTTGAGCTAAACTGGGATGATGTGTTATATATTTGATGAATAACCTATGATTAGAATTATTGTCATTGTGGAAATTTTGGAGTGAACTCGATTACTTCTACACATGAAGGATTATAATGTTTGAATATTATTTTATCTTTTAATAACCATTTTGTTTTATTTTTTATTTAAAAAATGGATTAATATATATTTATCCTTTTCTATATTAGGTGAATAATTTGAATTTTATCTCAATGCCTAATGTAAGAAATAAATCATCCAAAAAAATACCCATTATGTCGATATATGAGATCGTGGTGGAAATTAATTAATGTAGCACATTCTAAATTAAATTTAAGTATATTTAACTATTTTGTCAGTATAAATTATTAATGAATTAATCAACACTTTTAAACGGATTATAAAAAAATATTTAACATTTATGGTTTTTTTTGATGAATTGATTTTCTTTTTTAATTCACATTGATTATTTGTTTGGTGGTTATTAACATTCTCACAATCCTTCAATTTTTTATAATCAATTTTACCTGTCATTTCAATAATTTTATGGACATTAAAGTTTCCTCCATGACCAAATTTTCAATACCCATGAACATTCTCCTTTTTTGAATCATATTTAAGAGTCATTCCATATTACCTACAAATTTCCATTCCAAAATTTCAAGAGGATGTTCTGTTAAGCATTTTTAAAATGTTTTTTTCCACAATGGTTTTTAAAATTTTCATTACCTTGATAAAAAACAACAATTAAAAAAATTTAGAACATAGTTTTTAAATTTTGAGAAGAATTTTACTCCTAATTATTTTAAAAGAAGAAATTTATTTTCATTAGTTGATATGATATGCACAACAAGAATAATAGTACCATGAAACATTGTTATTTAATTATGAATTGAATAACATCTCCATTGATTTGTTATGTAAATGAATGATGAAACACATAATGAAATATATATAAAGTTACTGAGTAATATATTTTTTAATTCATTTAAAATAATCATTGAATATTTTAGTAATTTAATATTTTTGTTTGAAAATATGTTTACTTCTAAAATGATATTTATTATTTTTTAAGAAAATATTATATTTAAGGATTTTATTTTCATAAAACAATTTTTCATAAATTTATATATATCTTGAAATCATCTTCTCAAAAATAACATTGATTAAATATTTTAGAATTTTCTAAAAATAATTAAATTATTATTGATAGGTAAAAAATAATTTTTTATTGGAAAAAGAATTTTTATTTCAAGTATTTACAAGGTTAAACTTTTATAAAATTTTTTAAAAGTAAAATTAAATCTATTATAATATTAATAATTCAATTAACTACATTTTAATAGTTTTTGGGTAAAATTTTTTATAAAAAGATTTTATAATTAAATTCTAATTTTCGGAAAACATGTATTTGGCAGCCATATGTGGTTCTTTATAATTATTTCCATTATTAATTGTTACCTTGTGAATTATATTTTTCCATGGTAGGGGTAAACTGGTAAAATAAGGTTAAAATATTAGGGGATCTCTTTATAATTTCTCTAAACCAAGAATTAATACAGTTAGATGACTTTTTATCACCAATTTACATCTAATTCTTGAATATATGGTGTCCTAGTTCAGTTTTTCCATGATTATGACCATTGTATGAATATAAAAAACAATTTAATATAATATGGTACTATATTTTGTTTTCAATCTCTAACATTTGGACATATATAAGAATGATTTTATATAGTTTTTATAAATTTTTTTAAATAAAACTAAATTTTTTTATCTTCTAAATTTATACATAATTTTTAAATATTTATCATAATCCCTAAATTCTTACACAATGATGAAAAATTATTTATTCAATTAATAGAAAAAAATCATCAAAAAAATATTAAATTTATTTTTATAAGGATGAATTATTATGTCATATTAATTTTATAGATATTAATTTCATAATATATATGATTTAATCTAATGGATTGAAATTAAAATTTTGTAATATTGTATTTCATTCCAAATTATGTGGAAACATTCAAAACAAAATAATGAAATTTTATTAAAAAAAATTATAAAATGAAAAAAAGTCATAAAAATCATAAAATTGGCTAATTAGAATATTTAATAATAAAATGTATCACTATATTGACATTTCTGATTATATTGATATCTTGTACATAAAATCTCTGACCTTAAAATATTAAAAAGTTGTCACCATGGTTATGGTTTGAATACATTATCTATGTGGCCAACAAAAATATACGAATTTAAACTTAGTATAAACCTTTGAAATGTTTAATTAAGTGTTATTATTTCTAAACAATATTAAATAATATTCATAATTATATCCATTTTATACATTTCTCTTCAGAGTATGATCATTATATTTTAATCCTTTATGAAATTCAAAGCTTTCCCCTCTCCTCAATTATAGAAGAGAACCCCACATTTATCAAATTTACACCACAAGTAACCATATCGATTGAAAAAGTATTCTAAAATAACTTATTGAATTCCCAATATATTAATTTTATTTCCTCATTTCATTAAAATATCATTCAAAAGGAACTTAAATGGGATAAAAACCATCTTACAAAAGAAGAGGTTATCATATAAGCCAACTGCCGTAGTTTTTTTTCTACCTCTTATAAAAATGTTTTTTCATAATAAAATGATAAATTAAGTAAAATAAATATTATAAAATTTTATTGTGATCATTAAAAACTATTAAAAACTTTATTTTCCATCAAATTGAAGTGAAATTGTGACTTATTTCGATGTGTTGACTACCACCTACAAGTAAAAATTCAAATCATTTTTAATCAACATCCTTAAAAGATTTGTATTATGAGGTTTTTATTGATTATAAATGATATTTATGAAAAATGTTTGATTATTAAATTTTAATATTACATCATCCATCTAACCTACAAATCTTTTGGAAAATGATAACATCTCTCATCTGTATGTGTGAACTACAACCTCCAGGATGGAATGCGATTTTTTTTTTCATTTTTTCATTACATTGATAGTATTAATGTTGAATTTAATTAATATATATGAAATATATGATCTTATAGTGATAATATAAAGGTGAAATATTATTTAATAGACATTCATTAAATCTTTCAAAAAGTGAAAACATTGAACAATGTCGCATACGTCATACCATCTCCATGTAATGTGTAACTAATTTTTTCTATATCTCACCTTTATGGATTACTATATATATATAAACTATATATGATATTTATATAATTATTAATATTATGGATATTATGGAACCGTTATCAATTTAAAAGTAGATGAACTACTAAATGAAAATTATATGAAATTAAACAATAACACTATTAAACATACACTATAAAACAAAGATATTAATAATAAATTTTTATCAAATGGGTGTTGAAATGTTATAAATTAATAATATATGATTTTATAAGTATGTATATGACTCTATAATATATTTATAATAAATTTTACTTTTTTATAATATAAGTTATATCACTTTCATTGTAAGTGGAACTCAAGGTAAGGGGCTTCTCATTTCACTTTTATGACTATGATATATAGGACATATTCAACAATTTATTATTTATATGGTACATATACAACCATTGAATATATTTTCTAATTGTTATAATTTCATTTATCATAATTTTAAAATATATATGATTTTATATCTTTCATGATTATCTGATTCAAATGTTACCAATTTCTTATTATATTTTTGGTTTCAACCACATATTAAACAAGATTGTGTATACAAGAATTTACATTAATGAAATTATATGATCATTAACAGATAAATAAATTTCATTTTTATTCTCCTCTAGTTATTTTTGGAATGTAAAAAATTCTATTCATTTCCCTGTCATTATATACACTAGATATAGAAAGAATATTTTTCTACAAATCAGTACTTATTAATCTCTTCAGTTGAAAATATGATTTCACCCATGTACATGTTATTAAAAAATATTATAAAGAATTTTTTTATTACTATCTAGTTATTTTTTAAAATAATTTAATCCAATGTTTTACTCCATTAACAATTTTATAAATGAATATTGTTATCATTATTAAAGTGATGTATTATTGACTTTTTACAAAAAAATGTGAAAAGAATATTTTATTTAACATGCATATCATGATAAAAACACTACTATCACGACTAATAAATGAATAAAAGATTCCATTTTGTGTCTAAACAATTATTTTTCACTAAAATATTTCACATAATATTTTTTAAATTTTTTATTTAAAAGAATATATTTCAAAATGAAACACATATCTTCCTATAAAATATTATAGTTATCTTCTAATGAACTTTTTATATATGATAAATACTATTATTTTCATTGTTACTTAATATGTATATGATCAAATTATACCACCCATATTCATTTATTGGATGTTTTATTATTATTATGATAAGATTTTTATCTATCCCGTTTATTTTTAATGGGTTATTCTCGGATGGTGTGATGAAATATATAAGAAAATCACTTCCATTGTAAATATTTTTTTATAAGAATAATTTTTAAGAAAATTTAAGGGAAATGTTTATAGATTTATTTATTTTATGGAGGTCCCATAATTATATTTCCCTCTAATTAATTATTTTTTGTTTCATATGTCTTAATATAAGTATGATAAACATGTCAATGTGCATGATCCACTATGGGAAACATGTTGACATGATTGATCCACTCTGGGAGATAGGTGATGATTCATAATTTATTATGATATGAGAAATAGATATTTATGTAGGATCCATTGTGACTTTTTCGTTCAGTAACAAACATTTGACCTAAGAAACGGTATATATACGTATTATTGTGACACTCATTTTTAACATGTACTCAAGCATATAAATTGATGTTTTAGATTATGTTTTATTTGTGGGAATTATCTATTTTATGATTCATGTCATTCAAATGTATAATGCTTAATATTGTGACTCTTGATTATAATCTACGATATATTGGGTATAAAAATTCTATGTCATGGTTATATCTTATTCCATTATGGATATCTTATTTTTTTATTTGATCATTGATTGATATATCAGTGTTTACCATTACATAGCATCAAAACTAACGTTTTATTTGGTTTTAATTCTCATACATATAAATGATAGAAATAATTAGGGTATTATTAAGAAGAGTAAAAAATCATATGATGATTATAGGAGGAGTTAAATACATTTCATGATATAGTTATATTGTGTATCTTATATGTAGAGACAGTAAACAATTAAGGGTTTGGAATAGATCACAATGTTTCGTATTGAATATTTATCTAAAAATATAAATATTAATTTATATTAAATATATGGGTTTATATATACACTATAGTTTATGAGAATAACAAATGTGTTAATTTAAGTTAATATATTTTCCCTTAAATGGATGATCATGGTGGAGTATCATAATGAGGATATCCATATTATACCATAGTAAGGCATATGATTTTTATTTTATTGTCTCTATATATTTAAAAATAATTATTTTGTATTATACTGTTTTAGTATACCGTATGGTTATCATTTTTTTGGTATATGATTGATGGGACACGTATGGGTTTGAAATTTTACAAACCATTAATATTCTCTTCATTATTGTAATTATTCAATTATGATTCCTTTTTCAATACATTGATTTCATAATTTATATATTGTTATGTTAATCATTAATTTTCATTTTTTAGAAATTAGGATAATATTCTCTCAAATGATATTAATAGAAACTCATTGTTATCTATAGTCTTATAGAGTATGAGTAATAAAGCAAGATATATGACATTTATCCCTTATTCAAGTCATAAATATGGGTAATATGGTATGAAAAATTAAATGACATTCCATTTTATATAAAAAATAATTAGTTTTTATAATAAAATCAAGTTACCCTGAATATTGTTTATTCATATTTCTAAATTAATTCATCAAAAAAATATATTTATTAATCAAAACTAATTAAAAATTTATAATATTTAAAGCGTATTTATATAAAAAAATTCAAAATGGATTTTCTCTTTTGAATTCACCTAATTTTTAATCATGTTTAATCAGGTTTTAGTCAGTGATAGCTCTACACTACATACAAATGGGAAAAAATAACCAATGTGAACATAAACCCATTAGATAATTAGTTACTATTCATAATGTCATTAAAAAAATTGTATAATACATTCCCATAAATAGGGTACTGATACATGAGGGATAACATCTAATGGTTGAACATTTAAAAGTTAACCCCATACTCTATATTTAAGAGTAATTTAATTTGTTTGTTAATTCATTATTGTATAATATCATTTATTCCAATGAATTCTATATAAAAGGGATATTTCATATCTTCTACAGTGGGTTCCTTTCTAATCATATGTTATTAGATAAATCCATTAACATCACGAACTAACCCATTTGCTACCGTGGGTCCAAAAATCTACTAACCTTACAATACGTCCCCTAGATAAAAAAGGCTGGAAGAAAATGCCATTGAATTTTCTAAATAAAAGTGTTATAAATTCCCATATGATTTTAAATACTACGTTAACTTAGAAAAAAAGTGTCAATTCCATAATATGTATGAAATAAAAACAAATTATAATATAATGAAAAAATAAACAAGAACCATAAAATGTGTCATAATATTAAAGATGACAAAAAATGTCTTCATCAAAAATGATCAAAGATACCAAAAGAAACTAAATCCACTAATGTTTCACTATAAACAACTCCTAAACATGAAATCTCTGAGATCCTCCTTAGAAATAATAATATTTTCCTATCATTGAGCTTCACTAGTAAAATAATATTCTTTGACCTTACTTTTATAAAGATTTACATGGTCTAAAAACACACGAATGGTCATATGAATTGGGGAGTATGCAACCAAATTAAAAATCCACCAAGATTACCAAGCATTCCATTAAAAATATATATATTTGATTAAATTTCGGATAAAATTATAGTATGTTTTACAAAATAGATTTCAACGGTGAAAATATAAATACACATTGAAAATAATTCACACCATTAAGGCAATGCATTAAATTTAGGCACACACCTAAAAAAAATTCCCCAATAATGGGATAACATTTCATAAGTCAAATTAATAGTCCAAACATACCTAAAAAATAATCCTTCTTATAAATTTTTTTCACAAGGATATATAATATATGGTGACAAAAAATCTTGTAGAATAATGGTCTAAATCCAATGAGGTTCTAATATGATTATAAAAACATTACCGTAATGTTGTGTATAGTTTTCAATACCAATAAAAATAATTGAAATTTTTTTTCTATTCAATCAATATAAACAATATGTTTTACAAAAATCCACCAACCAATAGTTACATGTAATGAGAAAATAGTTATTCGAAATAATTATTTATCAATAAACCATTACAGGTTTTTAAATAACATGCCTTTATATTTATAAAAAAATGAAGAGGTGGGAAATCTACATACATAAAATCATTAATATCTTAGAATGAAAACAATATCATATGTATCCATTCATTCAAAAAAACCATAAATTTCATTGGAATACTTAATTCAAACACAATTAATTTCTCAAATAGCATGTGTAACATTCAACACTGAGTTTTAGTAAACAATTAATTACTATTTATATTATTATTTTAATATAACATTTATAACCTATAAATTCAATATATATATATATATATGGAATTGAATAATAACAATTTAAAAATTAATTATACAGGTTTCTTATAAATAAAATATATTTATATATAACTACTTTATTTTTAGTAAAGACTCTATATGCTTTATAATACAGTTTATTAATAAAAAATGATGATTATTTTGTTGTGAAAAAATAAAAGAAGTTATATTCATAGACATTTATATAATGAATGTGGACAAATAAAAATTATTTTTGAAATCAACATGTAAATTTTATCATAGAGTTATTTTATTGATAATTTTAAAAAATTTGATAGTGTAAAAATTACAATTTATTATTGAAAACATCATTTTGATTCAAATATTTACAATTCCTATTTTTATGGAATTTTTAATTTAAAATAGTTTAAATATATTATTTTTAATTTTAATTATATCAGTAGAATGATTTTATTTTAAAAATTTTATATAAAGTTTTTTTTCTTATGAAATCATTATATTATAAAATTGCATTTTCATCTTGCATAAATGTTTAGACATTTGTTATAAAGTACCAAATAATTGAATTGGATATTTAAAACAGATTTGTAATTTTTTACCAACAAAATTAAAAATATTATAATTTAAAATTTAATTTTTGGTCATAATTAATATTGATAACATTAGAATAAATTAATTACAATTGATAATATAAAAAATGGGTTTGTTCATTACATGTATATGGGTAAAGATTTATTTTCCAAACACATATGTAATTTAATTTATAAATTTTATTTCATTTTTAAAATATTTTATTTAAAATTAGATAATATAAATCAATTATTTTTAGTTGTAAAATGTTAAATTACTGAGTTAAATAAATAAAAAGCTAGTATCTGTGGTGAAAAATGGTAATAGTAAGTAATCATAGAGGACAATGTAGTAATATTTTTAAAACAGGTATATTTTTTTATTTCAAAAATTTAAATAGGATTTGAAGTACCTAAATACCATTATTTATCATTTTCGAGGAAATTTGTTTGAAGGTTACTTTGTATAATAGAATAGTTTTGCATATTTACAGAAATTCAACCCAACATCAATTATAAAAGGGCTCCTCCAACCATCACTTTTTAAAAATGATTGATAAATTTTGTTAAAAAAACCTTCCCAAATATCTCCCAAAAATTCATATCTAATTTCTTGGGATAATTAAATTTCTTAATTACAATCCCTAGTGTCATTAGTAAGAGGCCAATATAAGGGTTTTCTAATCCATGGTAATTTTCTTCACTAGGCTCTTTCTTTTGTTAATTTTTATCTTACCACATTAATAATTATATTAAATATTACTAAATATTAACACAATTATATAAAATAAAATATAATTTTTTTATGTAACAACCTATATACATATCATGTTCCATCAAATAGGAAATGAAACCCTCAATCATCTGTGCTGTAGACTACTGCCTAGAGAATCGATATAATTTTTTTTATTTCCACCTATAAAGGATGAATATAATTTTTTGTATAATTTATTGATTATATATATATGTGAAATATTTATATTTATTTAATTTCAATATCAAATCTAAATTATTACCTTCCAATCCATTGGTAATTTATAACATCGCTTTTGGGTATGCGTGGACTACCTACTCAACCAAGCGATGTGACTTGTTTTTCATATTTGTTTTTCATTTATGTTAACAAGGATATATTTAGTGGATATATAATATATATATATATAAATATATATGATATGATAACTATTCTATAATGTTGATATATTATCTAACTTTCTTGTGTTTGATCTGTTAGCATGGAAATAATATTCAGGAATATATTTGGCAATAGTCTCGATGAATGATGTTATCCCTTTTCATACATCATAATTTTATGGATGACTATTATAAATGATTTCTTATGGTAATTCTAACAATTTTATAATATGTGATTTTTTTGAACAAATAATTTGGGTTCATTATAAGTAATATCAAATATAGACATATAATATTGGAGTTTAGTTATAAAAATTTATGTATATCACTAAATGTAAATTAGAATATTAATTCTTAAAATAATTGATTAGATATTTAATTAATAATAAAAACCACTAATGGAATGATAGTAACACCCATAGTCTATAATTCTTCATTGGTTATGTTTTGTGGGAATGTGCTTCCAGAAAATCATATTATCCTTATATGGTTAAATTTGATGTTGTCATATGAATTGATTTTCACTCTCCATATATATCCCACATGAATTTATTTTGAATGGATGTCAAACATTATATTTCAAATAAAATTATGTTTTATAATATTGAAATGATAAAAATGAAATTTTGATGGAAATTGCATCCATTGAATGAGTCTTCATTCCTTTTAAAAATTAGTGTATATCTCATATGGTTGTGGAGAGTATAAAAATTGATAATACATCTATTTTCGGAGAGTTTATTGATTTTTTTCCGGAATATTTTCATCATATTAGAACAAATTTTGATGTTTATTTATCAATATAACTAAGACCTAGTGTTACACCTATTTTAAATAATCTATATATGATGGTCCATATTGAGTTGTAGAAATTGAAGAAACTTCTCCATGCGAATATTGTAAAGGGATTCATTTTTTCACCTATGTCACCTTATGGTGAACCTATTTTTTTAAACGATGTTTGTGAAAATAATATAATATCCTTGAAGCTTCACTCATTGATCCAAAATTGAAATCATAAAAATTAAATTTCCAGTTTTAATAGCGATTATGGTGGCCTAAATTTGTTTCATCAAAAATATGAAAGTTCAAAAGGGAAAATTGGATCACTTATATTCTCAAGGACCATTAGGGTTACAATTTTTAAGAATTAGAACAAACTCTTGAATAAATAATTACTTAATTTTACATTTTTCATTTATCCCATTTATAATATATTTCTTTATTTGAAATTAATATACCATCATAAAAAATATGAAACCCTTCAAAACATAACTTAGTCGACATCATTTATAGAAATCATGGTTATATGAAAAAAATAAGGATGAGCTCAAATTATTAGACTGTGTAAGCATAACCATTGGAAATTTATTTTCATTAATGAGAATAAGAAATACATAAGGGTATAATAACTCTATTTGAATACATGGGAGAAAAATAAAAAAATACTTAACCACCAATACTAGAATAATCAATCATGAAACATGGAATAAGGATTTGAAAATTTTAAGGTTCATCATAAAAACAATCCTATGTAAGGTTGTATTAATCTTGATCAATGGAAACTCTATACACCCATATCTAGAATAGAAGAAATGGGTTTTTATCGTGGAACATCATCTTCATTGAACACTTTTAGAACCCTTATAATTTGAATTGTCATATTGATATCTTCTAATATAATTATCTATGGAAAATAAAAATTACTCAATGCATTAATGATCAATATAGGTGGAAAATCATTTAATCAATATCAGGCTCACCCAACATTATCTGGTAGAACCCCTCATATATGAAATTTTGAATAACAACATCATGAATTATGTAGATATATCAATATTTTCATTATAAAACACATAAAAAAACAATTATAACTTTTTGGTAGATTAGCCTATGGAAAATGAGTGGGTTCGATAACGTTGTGATCAAAAAATTATTAACCCAAGGAAATGAAATGGGTCCCATAAAATTATCTATAAAATACTCATAATATATGTGGAGAAATAATGAGGTTGGTATAATTACTAAATATTTATATTGGAGTATAGGTAATAATAGTGGTTGATAATGTTGATGAATTGTAAAACCATTAAAATTTCATTAAATATGTTTTTTGGAATATAATATTTTCATAATAAAAAATTAATTTCTAGAAAATAAATATTCACAATATATTATCGAAATCATTTTCATTAAAAACAACCTAATTACCATTTTAATGATGCCTAAAAAAATTAAAACATATCATGAGGAAAATAACCATTCCATTGTGTAAATATCTATTTAAAATCTAAAATAATGTAAAAAAATATTTATTTTAAAATAACCATTAGGAAATATAAAATAATCGTCAATTAAAATGAATGTTTTGACATCTCTTCATGTCATACACTGTAAAACAATGATTCTTTCATATTATCGGTTAATGGAAAACATGAATTGTTCGGATAATTATATTAAAATTCCTTCCAAAAAATTAAAAAAATACTATGAATTTTTTTAATAAATAATTTTAACATATATAAAAACCTATCAAAAAATATTTCTTGGAAAACAAGGATTTCACTGAAAATGGGGTTTTCTACGAATGAGAGAAATAATGACTATTTTACTTCAAATCATTTCAATAGTTTAAAATAAATTTGAATGGATACATTGAAACATTACATGAAAAATATAATCATTACCCATATTATAATAAAAATGATGAGAATTATTGAGTTGTATATCATAATATTTCAACATCGGAGACTTAATCATATATAATTCGGGTGAAAGAAGATATTTTAACACCAAACACATACCTCTAAATTAACATTGAATTGTAAGACTTATGAAAGGATAACCATAAAATAAATTAACAATATAGTTATATTAAATAAATGTATTGTATTGTATTTTTATGTGTATTTATATAATAATCCTAAAAAATATATGTGCATAACATGACAATAGTCTCAAAGAATGAAAATTCAGAAAAAAGTCAAATAGAAATATCATATCATTGTAATGGGGATTTGTAAATTCAGTGATTAAAATCATAAAATATAAATCCATCTAAAAAAATTAGAAATATAATATAATATATCCAATGGTCATTAAACACGTAATATTAGAATGGATTCATCAATGATGTAGATGATTAACCCAAGGAATTGAAATTGGTTTACAAATTCCCTTAACTCATAAATTTATTTAAATGACCATTGTTTATCCTAATGTGTATTGGATAAAAACATGTTATTATCTTAATAAATAACCATATTAATATTTACATTATAATATATGGTTCATTTATAACAACATATAAGACAGTCATTAACAATATTTCATTATTTTAAATGGTTCGTGAGTTAATTTCTTTATTTTATCTTTTGATATTTGTGATGAATTATTTAGTTCTCTTACTTATAATATTTTTCTATCAATTATAAAATAAAAATAATAATGAAATAATTATAATATTAACAGAATATTTATATTTATATTACAAACTTTTATGTTTCATTTTGAAAAATTATATATGTTATGATCAAAGAGATGGTATGTCGTACATACGCATTAGTAGCATTTCCATTATTCGAGGATCATTATGGAAAAAAGGTTATTAATATTTTAAATTTAACATATGATAATATATTATAAAATCATATTATGTTTTAATTATAATTATATTTATCATCTATGTGGTGTGGTGATGAAGTGAGAGAGTCACATAGCTTCATGAAGGGGTAGTCCACACGCACATGAATGGAGTTATCAAGTTTCAGTGAGTGAAATTTTGATAAATAAAATTATATATTATATTGACTGAAATATATATGGATGAAATATAATAATAAGTTAATTTATGTTATATATATATATGTATTATCATTATCCTTATTATTTTCCCTGTAAAACATTTGTGAAAATGAATCTCATCGCTTTGTGTGGTGGTAGTCCGCCGTACAGAAGAATGACATTGTCATATCCCATATGGTTTTCAAATTAAAAAATAATATATTATATAATAACTCAAGTAGTATAATTATCATATAAATATAATATATAATATTTATAACCAACATCATACCAAATCGTGAGGGGTGATTTATAAAATTTAATGACATCATTTCATGAGGTGGTAGTCCTCCAAACAATGAATGATGATTTTGTAACTGATTCAATGAAAGAGGTTACAGATTAATTTTTTTTCATTAAAATAATACTATATAATTAAATAAAACATTCATATTTTATTATATAATCATGGTTTGTAAATAATATAAATTGGTTGAGGGAGAAATAAAATAAAAACACTAGTGGATGAAAATTACATCTTCTTCAAGTTACATCTTTTCGTTTACATTTATGCCTAAAATACGGATTATTGTATTATATTAAGAAATTTGATAAGTTATTACGGTAGAAAATGGATAAATCAATGGGGTTTGAATGTGTTAATATAGTATGAGTGAATGTGCCCATTTCTATGTGAGGTGAGTAGCACAGTTGTAATTTTTAAAAAGAATGAATTTCACATGCATTTTTTCATGACCCAAGGATCCAATAACTGACTATTATCTATCCAATAATTTATAAAGCATAAAAATTTCCCTAAATGTTATTTTTTTAATGTTTTTAGATTATTTTAACCTTGATATATTTTGTTTCAATAATGTTTAACCCATTTTTTTTCCTTAAACATGATAATAATTTTTTACAATTTTCACTAATCAATTTAATAAAAAAACATATTTTGAATAAATTAGATAATATAATTTTTACTAATTTTAAATAGTTAATCCATTTTTAAAAAATCAATTCATATATGTGGATATTTTTAATTTAAAATTAATATATCAGACGTGATGATAATGTGGGTTTTCAATGAGAAAATGTTTAAATATTCACAATGTTTTTATATCTATTTTAAATATAAAATGATAAAAATGAATTAAATTGTATTAATTTATATATTATTGAACTAATATTTTTTAAACCATTTTTATATGTGTTTTAACATTATAAATAATTAAAAAAATATTTAAATTAATATTCAATTTTTTTCACTATTCAAAAAAATAATAATCCATTAATGAAATTATAAGAAATTCACTATATAATAATTTTGAAATTACAATTTGAAAATTGAATTTTATTTTTTAAAATAAATTTTCAAAATGAATACCAAAATTAAATTTCAAACAAAACATGTAGATGCAATGAAAAACTGGGGGTTTAATAAGTGTCTTTTTTACAAAAAACATGGTAATTTTATATTAACTCAATCAATAATAATAATTGTATAAATATCAACTAAAATTTAATTATATTTATTATATAATTATATAATATAAACCAGTATTCATTATGGATTATTTTAAATAATTAAAATTGAGAATCATTAAGCACATTAAATGTATTTTTGGAAAAAACCCCAATTTTGAATCCAAAAGAAACTTCTAATAAAATACAATATAATGATGATAAAAATGTAATTATGTGGAATATATATAACTAAATAATACTTATAGGACATTAAATCTTATTGAAAACATTCTATGACTTATAATTCACCTAATTTATTGTAAATAAATGATTTTTTATAAATCGTAATTCATTTAATTTGCAATGAAATCATTATTTTTGGGAAAATAAGTAAATTTATCATAGATTAAAATTTGATATACATAATTAAATTATTATTTTAATTTTGTAAAAAATATTTTATAAAATTTACAAATTTAATTTTAATATTTTTCTATGCAAAAAAGTATTTTTTAAAAAATATTTTTTTTGAAAATTAAATTTTCTTTAATGAAAATTGAATTATTATATGCTATATAAATAGAATATTTTACTTATTATTACACATATATATCATCAATTAGTTAAAATTTTCCAAACCCACATATTTAACAACTATCTTATAATTGTTAAATATATCATGGGTTGTTTATGCTCGTTAATTCATGTTGAATAAAATATCAAGCATAAAAACCTCCGAGTTGTTTGTATGTAAACATATTGAAGTGATTAAATTTATTTAAAAAAATCATTTAAAATTTATTAGGGTGTCATATTGTCATATAATTTTAGAGTTTCTTATCATTTACATTATCAAACATATTTTTCTTCTTTAAGAATATCATGGTCTTCCGTCATCACCCTCTTTCATAAATTGAGTCATCATTAATATAAAATTATCTCCATAATAAAATATTGGTTATTTTATATAAATAAAACCCATTTCCTAAAAATGGTAAAAGATAATCTATTTACATTATAGAGAATGTGATGTGTGACTGTCATGTGCTATAATGCACAATACATTTTCAAATAAAGTACCATTGGTGTGAATTGAGGATTTAGACATGGAAGAAAATCATTATTATGAAATAATGAGACTGGGTAATATAGATCATTGATCAAATGAAATTTAATGATCAAAGAATATTATCAAAAAACTAATTGTAAACATAAGTGTTTTGAAAATTGAAATTGATATCCTCAAAAGTGATGTAAATGGGGAAATATTTTATTCCAACGTCATATTCATAGAATTTAGGAATACCTTTTCCATATGTACTAAGAAAATAAGGAAATAAAATTACTTTATGAGTATAATTTCATTCCTTTTTGATTTACAGCACCAATCTTGTTCTTTTATACAAATGATATGTATTCATGATGAATTTTTATTTCCTAAAGTACTGAAAATAAAGATTATTTTTCACATAGTCAGAAAAGGGATAATAAATATATTAAACCCATCCTTAGACATTAACGAAAAATAATATCTTTATTACATTGTATGAAAATTCCAAAATTAGATAAAACCTCAAATGTTACATTAATTATAAAGATTCAATGTTAATTCACACTGTTGAATCATAATAATTCTAGGAATTAATTGCCTAGTAACTAAAATAATCTCAATAGCATAAACCTTATGATTTTATTTAACATGCATGGATATAAGATACTTTTTATCTGACATGAATATAAATACAGAGATCTCTATTAGAAATAACATTTATCACTTATTTCAAAATCACTCATCAATCCCATTGTTATCTATACGAAAAAAATTTCTTCCTCAAATTATTTTAATATATTGAATCCTATAAACCCTTATAGATATCAATAGTTTTAAAATGATGTTCAAAATAATTTAAATTCATAGTTCAAGTTAAACCAATTATAATTACAAACATCAACATGATTAAAAATCTCATAAAATATCATTAATCATTATATGATCTCATTAGTTAAAAATAAATTGTGTGTCTAAGGCATTGAAATTAGGATCATCTTTATGCTTAAAAACAAATTATATCATCCATAAATCATAAGATAACATCACATTGAAACATCATAATCTAAAAAAAATTACGGACCAAAAATTGATACAAACTATAACATCTTTGATTCCACACTCTCATATATTTTTTTTGAAATTGAAAACATTACTTTTCTATCCTATATACCATTGAAGGTGGACGAATTTTAACTATCCAAATCATACAATATCAGAAGGAAAATTATGATCACTTATATTATTATGGAAAATTTACGTGTTTAGTTTTATAGAATTATGAAAAACAATTACATAATAGATACCATTGTATATAAATGATAATTTATCCTGAAAGACATAGTTTTACTTATTTCACATTAAGTAATTATCATCAACCATATGAAACATATCTAGATATAACTCATTCAAAATTATTTATTGATAAACTGATAAAACTGAAATATAGGAAGGGTTATTCATAATACTTAAAAAGGGTAACTTTAAGAATTTAAAAATGAATTTCATCAATGAAAATATGAAGTAAATAAGGGTATAAATAATGGATCAGAGTACATGGTAAAACAAGAAAATAACACACACACTATAATACAGGAACCATCAATCATGAAATGAGGAATACTGCATTAAAAATGAAATATTCATTAGAATCAATAGTCATATTCCATGTGGTATTAATCTTGATCAAATGAAATAAAATAAACCCATGGAAATAATAGATAAAACATATTTTTATCATGGAATATAAACATCATAGAACTCTTTTAGAAAAATTTTAGATCCCTTACCAATGGAGTAATCATATGGTGTATATCATGTATATTTTCTTAGAGGACAAAACCATCACACAATATATTTGAGAATTATCTAGGGTCACCCATCATTTAAGTTATATTGGGTTGACCCGGTTCTATCTAGGAGCAACCATCGTATATGAAATTTCCCTGAATAATAACTAGAATAATGTACATAGAACCTTTATTTCAACATAATAAACATAAAAGAGCAATTATCACTTTTTAAAGATGATTAACCCATGATAAATTACCGTGTTATTGAAAAATATCTTTGAATCATAATTAACCCATAGAATTTTAATGGGTTCTATTTCAATAAATTTGAATCTTGATTAACTGATAGAAAAGAAATGGGATTAATAAAATTATCTTTTAAATATTCTTAATCCATCTAGAGATATAAAGAGGATGGTATCAATAAAAAAATTCCCCATTTTTTGTATAAGTGACAACAAGGGTTTCTAAAATTGTTGAATAGGAATAAAACAAACATATCATTATATAATTTTTTCGTAAAATAACCATTTCATTTTGAAAAATAACTTTTCAAAAACAAAAATAAAAAAAACAATATCATTTTAATTTTATACAACCTTGGAAACATATAAATCATTCTTTGAAATCACTTAAAACACATGATATGGAAAATATGACTCCCATTTTGAGAAAAACCTTCAAAAATAGAAAACATTTGTAAAATCCATTTTTTGAAAATAACCATTAAATTTTTTTAATTTAAGAAATCCAATACAATGAATATGGAAAAAATTTCATTTATTTTATTTTAAAAGAACTATTCATTCCATTAAAAAAATTAAAATGTTGAACATGGTTAATAAAGTACTGAATAAATAATTTTATGACCGATAAAAACATTCTAACAATATATTTAGAAAAATTATTTTGTAAGAAAAAATTGTTTCTTACCAAAAAGTGAAATAATATAGATTTTTTAGAATTTTTTTCTAAATTTTTATTGGTAACAGTGGATGTGAAATGGTTCTATTACACGAAAATATTGTCAATAAGTAAAGGATATGAAAAATCATGAGAATATTTTAGAGTTAGATCATATTATTTCAACATTGGAGACTAATCATAAACAATCCCAAAAAAAAATGAGATCATAACATAAAACTATTACAACAATGGTTACATTAAATCATAATCCTCATGAACGGATGACATTAAATTAAACAATGATATATCATGAGAATAATTAAATTCATGATATTAAAAGTCGAAGGGGCTTTAAATAAACCTTATGAATGAAGATAGGTTTATAACATGAAATGTGTCTCAATGACTAAAAATTGTAAAAAAATACTATAGATGGATAGAATCATTGGGAGGATATTAACCAATAAATTTATTATTTGAATCAAATTTAAATTTACAAGATGTATGTTTAAATAAACCATAAATTAATTTTAATAATTCATGTTATCCCTTTATTTTTTTATTATATATAATATTTTTTAGAAAACCCAAAAATATGTTTACTTATTTTTAGTTCTAGTGTTTCTGGAATAATTTTTTTAATATATTAAATATTTTAAATATCTCAAAATTGATGTTTAAAATAAATAAGGGCCTAGTTTCAAAACCTGAGGGATCATTGAGTAAATAAGTCATGTTTTACTATTAGTGCGAATTAACCACTATTTTTGTGATGTGATTGTGAAAAATTTTATCATGATTATGGAATTAATAACATAAAAAATTTTATTCAACTTTATGGAGAACTTAGAGTCCACTCATTATAAACTATTATATAAAATTTCATGGTTAACTATATAACCCATAAAATATAAAGGATCCATTAGAGAGAGTGTTGGAGGAGATCATGAAGAACGACAACGGATCACGACCAGATCAAGAATCATTGCACCAAAGAGTTCATGTAACTCATTAATGATGGTACTAAAATTTTTGTTTATTAATGGTTGATAAAAATATAGACATGATTTCATTTGTTTTCACCCCATTTGTTTATCTTGGTCAAATATGGATCAATTCCAAAAACAATTCATTAATGTGTAGATGGTAAATTTAATTGAGATGGAAGAAATTGTTCATTATGTTTATTTCCACTTAATGTGTCTTTTTTTACCGGGGATTTAAGTGTAATGATCAATTTATGTTGTTTTTTTCTCACATCGTGTAGGTTGTATCATTCTCCTCCATTTCATTATGCATTCACAATATATATTTAATTTGGGATGTGGTTCGATGATTACATATTTATTTATAATTTTTTGGGCATTCATCATTGAAATGGATCAGTACTGTAGGTATTTCTTGATATAGAAGTATAAATATATTAATTGATGATGAAGTATGATTATTAAAGTAGGAATGAGATCTGACAATTGGGATTTAGTTTTCCAAATAAGTGAATGACTATACCGAATGTGGAGGATTTTTCCTAATACATTTTGGTGGCAGAAATCTATTGAGATGGTGGTGGGGAGATTGGTCAACCCCCGTTCCAATTTTCTGGGGCATGATTGAAGGTGGAGGCCAAATATCCAGGTGACACATGAAATTTGTGCATATTCATTGAAATACAACATTACAAAACATGTTATATAAGAACACACACTATGTGAGACTCGTTGTATGGTGCGAGGGATTCTACAGAAGATATAAATATCACATTCCATGTGAACCTGTCACATGATGTGTGGTAATTGTTTTATCTTTTTGCATATCTCAAGGGATAAATGGACATGAGAAATATATGTACATTGAAAATACCAAGTGTACAAAAAAATGGCTAGGTATACACAAGGTTTAATATGGGCATGAACATAGGTACAAGATGAAGGGAAGAAGTAAAGGAAATTAAGCTAAACAATCTCTATATTCCATGTATTGTTCCTTCATCTGATGTATATGGATATTTATATCTCGTTTGGGGAAGCATCACATGATAAGTATATGGGTTTTGCAAACTTTTCTTCTACCCCCAATATAATAATTTTACACCCATTGATGGGGATTATATAATTTTATTTCATAATTTTAGACCAGTCATATATGAGTTTGTTCCCTTCATCCATTACCTATAGGGTAAAATGTGTTATTACGTCCACATCATATGAATGTGATCCCCATTTTAGGATGAGTCTCAAATAATGTTGGTGGTGTCCCTCGATGACACTGGAGTGTGATACTCTATATGTTTGTATACCCATGGTGGTGTTTTTGGAATCATAATGACTACCTTCAGCATGGAATTATTCCTCTGTCTAGCATGCTATATTGTTAGGGTTCATTGTATAATTCTCATTTAATTTTCTATATGCTGGGTTGATCCTGATTGGGATTATCTTCTCCCCAATTGTCCTAGAAGTTATCCCCTACCAAAGTGTTAGGATCTTTTGTGTATGTGGAGAATTGAAATGTATCCCCCAATGATCGTGACCTCTTCTATGAGTTTCTCTTGTGATATTAGAGCACATAGAGTGGAATCTCTATGAAAATTCATTGATTATAGAACAATGACATGAATAATAGTTGTTTTTGACCATCAAGGGGTGTAGTGTCCTTCCAAAGATAATTTGGGTCTCTCCTTCCTATATTTAGTACTATATTACTATTATGAGTTGGATACTGTTAAATCGAAATGTTTATTGTCATCATGTAATCCCACTATAAATTTTTATACTCACCAATGCATACACTCTGTCTTCATGTATAATTTCTTATGCAGAAGAAATCACATTTAATTTTCACTTTGGAAGATTGGGATCTATTGGATCAGAGTTCGAGTGTGATATACTGAGGTGTTTTTTGTTATTTCTTATGAACGTATTCCACTCCCTTTTAGTATATATGAATAACTTATGTTTTTGGTTGGGCGTATATTTTGACCCTTTTCACTTTCGATATTTTTTATTATTACAATAATTTTGGGGTCATAGATTTATGCATGATTTTTTTTATTTGGTTTAAATTTCATCATTGTTTTGGCTTGTAGACATGTTTTTATGTGTAAAATTTCATTAGGGGAATTCCTCCAATTTTTTGAGATTTTCCAACTCAGAGCTGGTCACCATCATTAATCTTCATGGAGGTGGGATTAGGCTAGTGATAGGTCATAAACGTTTGGGATGGGTCATGATAGAGGGTTGACAATGGATTAGGATTTACAATAAGACCATATTGGGAAATATTACATTGGGAAATAGTGTTTAGTGTTTTCAGTTTGAATTTTAGGCTATAGTACCCAATAATGGTGTGGGGTTGATTTATCCATAAACCATGAATCAAATCACACGACTTTCGACTCAGTTGATATAAAAATTTTATGAATGGATAAGATTGGTACATAAATTATAAAGAGGAATGGTTTGTCGAGATTATTCTCTTATTGTGTCATCTCCCAGGATAAACCCATTCACCATGATTCATCTTTCTAATTTCAGAATGCCTCTATGAAGACATCTTTGGAAGATTCCACTGTGTAATTGTGGGGATAATCAACAGTGTTAAAATAGGTATATAGATGAACAAATGTTAAAGATAAAACATATGAGTTTTTTATTATATATAAAAAACCCAATGAGAAGCATATTACATTTTTTATTTCACCTAAGAATATACAAAAGCTAAGTGCACTACAACAATTTCAATGGAAGCCACCTCCTAGGTTTCATGGTGACCCAGACTCCTTGGTGAATTAGACACATGATAAGGGATCAATATACTAGTCATACAATAATCCTCTCTTATGTAATGACTTGTATCTAGACATAATGTGAATAATGTGAATAAAAATAGTTCTATATTTGTAGAAATAATGTTTGACCATCTCAGAGTATTCATTGATGTTTACTGGTCTCTTTCCATATTATAGGGATATATTGAATGATCTATTTTTTAGAGAAAAACCCATCAAAATGGGCTTATAATTATATATCAGGTTTTGAGTGGTATCCCTTTTCATTACAACATTTAATGGAGTGATGAAGAAATACTTTTTGGTGGAGATATTCCAGGAAGAGAAGGTGATAATAGGGGTGCTAATATTGGAAATTGAGAGTCACAAACCTTGATAGTAGGTAGCCGGTTGTTGTCATTGGGATCCAAGATTGTCAGACACTTCATGAGATGATATGAGGACACATGATTAGTGGTGAATAGATCTCATGGTGGATCAGATCATCTGAGTGAGAGAAATTCTTTATCATATAATGTCTGGGTACATCTAGTTGGTGGTTGTCTAAATCATTTTTAGGTAATCAAGATATAGTCATCAACCACCAACATAGATGCAGAGGTAAGATAATGAAGGTTCACAAGCGGTTTGATGTGGTAGAGGGTACAAAAGAGCAACATGAGGTGGTTGGAGGTTTTCTCTATTACCACCACCACCAATAGGTGGTCCACACCAGGCTCAAAGAGCTGGTGGTCAGGGATGAAGCATGCTGCATGTAATGTGTGTCTACGACCTTGAGTCTCTATGAATGATATGACTTGTGATCGGTGTATTTTCTTCCATAGTTACAAAATTTATTGTCATTGGTATGATTCATTATTTTTATGACACTTCTCTTATTCTTGAATTAGATAATATAGTTGAACATTTTTATCAGCCTTTATTATTAGAGACACCGATAAGTAGTGACTCAGCGATTATGTTCATATTCATAAAATTGGATCTAACACATTGAGGTGAGTGTATTGTAATGTATCTCCTTGTAAAAGTTATTATGACTTCTAAATGCTTCATATTTATAGAGTTCCTATCAAAATATCATTACTATATTGATAGCTTTAGGTAGAAGATGGGTTGTGTGCATAGTGATGGGACATGGTTTTCTTTGGTGTTTCAAAAATTAAGCCTTTGTGGGGAAGGATGATCTCAGGAATTGGAGAGATCCCCTAATTACTCACCAGCTAGATTTCATTACTCTTTGAGAAATAAAAGGTATGAGATACAATTTCATGATGTTGGAGTGTATTATAAAGATTTCATTCATGATGATTTTATAGGATTATATTTCCACTAAGAGAAAGACTTTTTCATTTCCATTCACACCATTATTTCCTTGATAACTATTTGATCGAATAAGATGGCTACCAATGAGCTTGGTGAGATGATGGGGTTGTTGGAGTATTTGCATGGGAATAGAATTTTAAGACCTAGTGTTGTTATTGAAGAAGGATTTCATTATCTGGATTTTATGATCTATCTTCCAAATCATTAATGAGGTGGTTGTGAATAATAAGTATCTAATACATATGATCAATAACCGCTTCATTAAATTGAGAGGGGAATGATGGTTCTAATTTTTTTACCTTATATCAGGTTATAACCAGCAGTGAATACAGGGTTAGGAAATACGAAAGTAGCTTCAAGAATGACATCCTAGTTTACTCAGTGTTCGGGGTGGAGTACGTAAGACATTTGAGGATAGTCCAATAAACACACCATGAAATGTATCTTTATGGAAGATATTAATGTTTAAGTTTTTTAATCAATAGTTCCACTTCATGGGACACTTAATCACTTGTGAAGGAGTATAATTGGAACTATTTATAGTCTAGGCAGTTCTTCCTTGTGATCCGCCTATGAGTATTATCCAGGTGTTGAGTTTTGATGGGTAGGTAGGGTATTATAAGAGGTATATAAGGATTTTTTCATGTGTGTTATAAAACATGAAATATTTGACCATGAAGGGGTAAACATTTTTAAATATGGAAGGGTTCTATTAGTGCTATCAATAGCTGAGTGAGAGGTGAACATTCACTCTCATATTGTGTTATTTATAAGACATTGTTGATCATGTAGTCTTCAATAATGAATCAAGTAACAGACATAGTTGTGTACTAACATAGAGGAAGGTGGTGATAGCCAATGGTTCAAGTGAGTTGTCAGAACATAAGTAGAACAACATAACCCATGACCTGGAGTAGTCAGTGGTAGTCAATAAATCGAATATGTGTATAAATATTCTCATATGAGAACGATTTATCATCAACTCAAACCATAATATTATCATGTATATCTTATCTCCAAATCATATTGACATGTAATAGTTTTGATGGTAATGTTTCTTTTAGGACTATGGATTTGTGATTCTCTATACTCCTTTGATGGGTAACATGGTAGTAGGTTCTCTTAGTACGAGCTCTTATTCTCTGTTGTTGGAAAAAAGTATCAAAGCAATTTTCCTCATTACAGTTTTCCATAGTGGACAAGGATTGTGCAACATATCTTCAATCAATTGTTATTACCCTGCCACTTTTAAATCATGTCAAGAATTACTAGTATGAAGATATTGACTATGGGACGTTAATAACATAGATGTCAACTGGACGTACTCTTGGTATATATTCTGATGGTGTGGATCATGCTATCTATTTTAGTGGAAGGATGATAATACCTTTGATGTTGTGGTAGGAGTTGATGTTAGAGTTTCATGAATCCCCTTTTGTGGTAGATCAATGTGTGGAAAATATATATAATGAACTATGAAAATAGTTATGGTTTCCATTAATGATGATTTCTATTTCATATATTGTCTCTCGATTGAACACTTATTAGTAGGTGAAGGCTCAGTACTAGGCTCCATATATTTTAGCTCAACCCCATGAGATTCAAAAGAGGATGTGGTAAGGGGTATCTATGGAATTATTGATGGGATTACCACATACATATTGGAGGAATGATTCTATCTAGTTGATCATAGAATGACTCACCTTGTCGACCAACATTCTATATATTCAGGAGAATATTTTTATAGAGAACATGGGGAGCCTCTACAAGATTTCAATAATACATCCCCATGATGTTCCCTAAAAGAAAATTTTATACCATAATGTTCAAATCATATCATGATTATGGAGGGAGTTGTAGGAGGTCAATGGGAATCAGTTTCACATGAGTACAATGTTTCACACTCAACATATTAGTCGGATAGAGAAGACTATTCTGGTCTTGGTATACAAGCTCCGAGCTTTCATTTAAGACATTGGTTATATTTTTGATGATTTAAAAACATTGGTGGAGTATGGATACAAATATAGAAAACATTCCACCATTGGTATGGCACCATTTGTGGCCTTGTATGAGTTACCTTGCATATCACCACTTTTGTTGGACATGTCTATGGTATTTGAAAATCATTAGACTATAGTGGGTGTGAACTAACATAGAGGATGTTCAAATCATAAGAGAATATATGGAGATTGCATAGAAAAATCCTAAAACTTATGATAAATGAAGATAGAGACCAATGGAGTTCATGGAAGTTGACCATGTGTTCCTAAGGGTCCCACCATGATGAGAATTGCAGATATTTTGCCATTGTATCATATTATCTCTGAAATTAAGTATAATGTTCCAGATACATTGTAGAGTCATCAAGGTGGCATACTTCTAAGCCCTACCACAATTGTTTGGTGGGTACATGATGTATTACATGTAGCTGAGCAGTTATTTTTAGAACCTATCCCATGTTATCAATCAGGGATAGATACACATTGTGGATGTGCATAACTTTTTGGAGTGCCCAATGGGGAAATATCATCAATAGTATATGATCCTTCATTAGATATTGATTTCCTTCACACATGTCTATTTCCAACATATGAATATTAAATAGAGAACATATGAGTGGGAGACAGAGATGCGATCCCAGTACCCTTATCATTTTAAATAGGTTTTTCTCTTTTCTAGAAAAAAATTCCTAATATTGGGAAACTGTAAATACATGGTTACTTTTATTAGTTTTGGATATTATATGGAATATTATTTAGATTAGGTGACAAAATTGCCCGTGATTCTGAGGCTTATGTGTAGCATCCCAGTAAAATAAAGAATATGACATTTTAATATTTGTTAATATTTGTGTATTAAATAATAATTTCCCTTTAAATGGGATATAATGTCGGATATAGTACTCATAATGAAACAAAAAGTTTCTTTGTAATCTTACGTTGCACACAATATTGAGTTATACAGAAAAAATAATATAAAATTACTATTATTTTAAATGGTAGTTAACGCCTAGCCATTGTAATAGAGGGAATGAAATGAAAAAACTACAATATGAATATAAATTTTTTTTAAATGTTTTTACATTTAACTAATAAAATATGGATGCTTAAAATGATAATGAATCCAATTTTAAGCATAAATACTCTAATATTTTTAAAACGTAGTTTATCACCTATTAATGGGAAACACATTTTAAATATAATTTTTATAACTTTTATATGTAACATTTGAAAAAAAACTTCTTATTTAGTAGTGGGACATAAAAATTTACTAGGGGGTAAATTTTGGGTATTTTTTTGATAATGTTCATTTTTATAATGAATAGTGAAAAATACTGCATTTTTAGTCAAAATTGGTTTTCCATCTAATTTATTAATATAGATAGGTTATCTTTCTAAATGTTTTTAAAGAGAAATTAAATTATATTTTTACCATTTAATAAAATTTTGTTTATTAGAGGTAATTTCATATTTTAATTGGACATAAACACATGTCAATCTTTGGGTAGTTTTTATTTCTTATAAACTCACTCTCTAGTTTTGACAACAAGAAATTAATTTTAAAATAATTAATGAAATTTATATTTTTTTAACTTGGTGAAATAGATATCTTTTTTGAATTCAGAATATCAAAATTAGCATTGTGTAAACTTTAGGCATTTTTCTGAAAATATTTAATTTTTGTTGAATAGTGAAAAAACACTACATCATAGTTGAAAAACGACTTTTTCATTTAAATGAAAATTTACCAATTTTGTGAAGTTAATTTCAAAAATATAACATACATGGTTTTCATATGTTAGTAAAATTTGGCTCAATAAGATGAAAATAATTTTTGGTGAATAGTAACGTTTGACTTTTATTTACAACGGTTAAATTTTTAAAGGGTAAATCATTTTAAAATAATTTTATAAAAATATAATATTTCCTTAGAATTTGTCCTAACATTATTGGATGATTCATTGATGAAAAACAAAATCCTAGTGGTAGGCTTTTGGACTTTGAAATCCATTTGGGTAAGACAATCACATTAATTAAGTTTTATTTATATAAATATTAAAAATATCATAAGAAGGTATTATTTTGTAAAAATGATTTTAATGTGGGGTTATATAAATGATATTTTTGACCATAAATAGTCATTATGGAGATAATTAGATTTGGGTCACATGGTGAATTTGTAATTATAATAAGTACATTTTTTACTAAAGTTCCGAAAAGCGAGAAAATATCCAATATGAACTCAAATAATTAACTAATTGTTATAGAAAGTTAATAAGTGATATAAAAGTAATAAAAAAATAGAAAATGGTTCTTAAGTAATTATAAATTAAATTATTTTTATTATTCAGGAAGAACACGAAACATACGAGTCAAGTCAGACATCATGTAAGGGGTTTTCATCTCACTTTTTATTCTCGTGAGATTCATGCTATATTTTCCACTACTTCCATTTGTGTGATATATGACTTCCCCATGATTATATTATTTTGTAATATAATTTAATATATGTTTATTTTCATCTTCATTGTATGATTATTCCTTTATGGGGTGTAAGATTTATAAGTTACCAAGTCGGTAAGGAAACCTTTCACCGCACTCTTTTAATAAAACAGTTCTTTTATGACATGTACTTTAATATCCATTTTATTATGTTGAGATATTTTATATTATATAATTATTGCTATAAATTTTATTTCCCTATAATTAGTGACCCTTTTATCTCTCATAAACTCATTTCTTAATTTTAATGCAACACCTTTAGGCTATCGAATTTCTGTAATATAACTTCTTAACCCAATTTCAATTATTTGGGTTAAACTTCTACTTTTGGATTATGTTGTGTGATGAATATATATGAATGACTTATGATGGTTTTAAAATTAATATACACTTATATTGGGTGTATTTTTATTTGTCACACATAATTATTTCATTGATTTATCATTAATCTAATGTCACAATCTTTGTAAGGGACATTGTCTCAATTTACATTCCATTGAGACTTATTTATTGTTATACACTAATTCACATTTATATAGTGTATATACTACCCTTTGATAAAAAAATTAATATCCTTATTATCATGATATCATTAGTTTTGTTTAATGTTATTCTGTAATTATCTTTATTCATGTATTTTCTCAAGTGGTATGGGACTTTGTCTCAATCTCCTTTCATTGAGACATATTTTGATTTTATACAAGACTTTATTTTATTCTATGTATAAACCCATTTGATTATTAATTTTATTCAAAAGGAATATTTTCTATACTAATAATTTTACTAAATAAAAAAATGGAATGCTTTTTTAACGTATGAAATGATAATGACCATTACAGCACTGCAATAGTTATTTGATATTTGACATCCATAACTAGATTTAATGTTTTTAAAAAGAAAATAAGTACCACATACTCTTTTTATGTGTTTTTGTATTGAAAATGGTTTTCATAATGCATTGATTATGTCATTATATTTAAATGTTATAATGTGATTGTAATGTTGAAATTCTATCCTTCATTTATGCTTGTTCATTGTTATGATTATGTTATGGTTATTGGGCTTTATTTACATATATGGGTGGTTCTATGATAAAACTATAGAGGGTGAGACTGAGATAGAACTCTAATGAATTAGGTTATGTTATGAAGGTAAACATTAATTTTTCTCCTAATTGTTTTAGGGAATATACTGTGCTAGGTATTGCAAATGTAACTCCCTACGTAGCTGTGAATACTACAATGTTTATTTTATATGGATTCCAAAAGTTACCTTTATGATTTATTATTACTATGTGTTATTCTGAAATCTTAATATTTCATGAGGTATGTAAAAGAACTTATGATTTTATGTATTCATGAACTAATGTTTTCTTTCTTTATTTTATAATCCTTAATGACATTTCTATGCTCATCCTATGCTTTTGAAATGTTTTTCATAGGTTATATGGTAGGATAAGAGAAAGGAATAACTCAAGAAGATTTATATCAATAAAATAATTATTGTTTTCTTTTATTAATTTTTATTTAATGAAAAATATAGGATACTTAGTAAAATTGGATACATTGTAATTTTTGAGATTTAATTTAATAGATATGGATTAATTCTATAAAACACTAAACCAGAAAATATCCTCAATGTGAATTATTAACATAATTAAAGATTATATAATGTTTAAGGATATGGCCTTATAACCCGCAACCTTCGATAAGGCCATGGGAAGCGAACCAGCAATAGAAGGGCGACAAGGGAGCATCGCCTACCACTAGCCTATGTAAAGTCCCTTGTCAGTATGAGTTTTTACTATAGTTAAATGATTTTGTGGATCAAGAATAAGTTGATTTTGGGAACTTATGTTTTACCAATTGGATATCCTTAATATAGGAAAATGATTTGGAAATTAAGTGAAAGAGGTTATTTTGGAATAAATTATCTCTTTTGGGGGAAACACAATATGCCTAAGAAAAATAGAATACTATAGGATTTAATTTGTGGAATAATAGTTAGAATTTTATTTTGGAAGAATATATGTTTTATTTTGGACATATGAATATTTGGGTTGTTTGTGGAAATGATTAACCATTCATATAGAGTATGTGATTAGGATAATTACGCTTCAATGTTAGACTTTAAGAGTAGTTGATGTTATTTGGAGATAAATGTTAAGATTTACTGTGGAAGAATATGTGATTAAATGCTTCTGAGTTTTGGGATTCAATCATAGATTGGTTTACTTTGATGTTTTTTATAGATAGTTGTTTATTGAATGGTATTTGTTGATATTTGTGTATTTTTTGTTGAATTTTGGAGATTAGGAATAATATTTATTTTTCAAATGATTATCCATTTTAGGGATTATCTAATCCTGTACTAACTATTTTGGTTTTGGTAAATGTATAAAAATAGGGGAAATATATAGTTCATCTTTTGTGGATTATGTGATTCTCTAATAGTTGATTCTAGCACTTCATATGTAAACTGGTCATCTTGAATACTCATCCTTTATATAAAAGATGAGTTTTTGGTAGAAACAAAATAAAGGATGACACCTTATTTTAAAAGTAAGTATATTTCCAAATGTCTTTAGTCAATATCATAAAAAAATTATCCAACATTATGAAATTGAACTTAAAACAAAAACATTTCACAAAAACATTTCCTACTGGGAAGCCAATGACCATTTAACCTATCACATATTTTTCATTTTCTAGTGGTTAATTGTCTCCTAACATGTTTTATATCACTCTCCATCAAATCATGACAATTATTGTCTCTTCCATATCCATGTTTTCTTACATAGAATCATAGTATGGGTTATCGAGGGAGGCCTTTGTACTTCACTTTCATTATTTTAATGTGATAGTTTTATTGGATCATTTTCCAATGTGGGAGTTTTAATAATGTTTCCAAAACAAATATTAAAATTGTGAGGAAGTAATTTCTAAAAGAGGGGAAGTATGTAATATCAAAGGTTAATATAGAATATGAAAATTTCATATTTATTAAAAATTATGAGTTAAATATTTATTTTATTTTAAAGGGGATTCTATGTAACACCCCAGGTAAATAAAGAATATGACATTTTCATATTTATCCATATTTGTGAATAAAATATTAATATGACTTTAAAGGGGACGCTATGCTCGATGAAGTACCCAACACGCAACAACGAGTTTCTTGGGAATCTTACGTTGCACTCTAATAATAAAATAATATTATTTTAAATGGTAGTTAACATGTAGCCATTGTATTGGCGGGAATGGATAGAAATAACTAAAGTATGATTATATATGTTTTTAAATGTTTTTACATTTATCCAATAAAATATAAAGGCATAAAATACGGAAAGAATTCAATTTTAGGCGTATATGCCCTAGTTTTCACTAAAGGTTCACTTATCGCCTTTTGATGGAGAACCATCATTAAATATAGTTTTGTTCACTCTTATACATCCTTTTGGACCAAATAAAACTCTTCTTATGAATTGGGACATCAAAATTTACTTTGTGTAAATTTTTGGAATCTTTCTGATAAAGTTCATTTTTTAATGAATAGTGTAAAATGTTGTACTTTAATTCAAAACCTCTTTTTAATCTAATTTATTTATATTATTATATTATCTTTTGAATTTCTTTTAAAGTTAAATTAGAATATATTTTTACCATTAAATCTAATAGTGGTCGTTGGAATTAATTTCTCTTTGAAATCAGACTTAAACTAGTGTCAATATTTTGATACTTATTGTTTTATAAAAACACGCTATTTGCTCTGACAGCGGGAATTAATTATTAAATTAATTAATGTGACTTATATGTTTTGAATTTTGTAAAATGGACTTCATTTTTGAATTCGGAATATCAAATATAGCTTAGGGTGAATTTTTGGGATTTTTCTGAAAAACTTTTATTTTTGATGAATAGTGAAACCACTAAGTGGTAATCAAGTAAAATGATTTTTCAGTTAAATGAAAGTTTACCACTAATGTGTATTGAATTTTGAAAATCCTACATACATGGTTTTCATTAGTATGTAAAATGTGGTTCAATGGGATGAAAATAAATTTTTGGTGAATAGTAACTTTTTTTCATTAATCGTGATTAGAGGTAATTAGTGCAATTTAAGGTAAAAATGATATTATAAAAATATGAAAACACCATGACACTTGTCATAACCCTATTGGATGAGTCATTTCCGACCAAGACAACCCATGGGTCGATTTAGGTGACCCTATGGAGCCTCTTGGGTGAGATAATGACTTTAATGCTTTTTTTTAAATAAAGGTGAAAAGGACACTAACATAAATTGTTTTACTAAAACAATTTTTAGAAGGGGTTATACGAATCATATTTTTGTCTATAAATACTCTTTGGAAATATAAAAGGATTTACTACATCAGGATAGTTTTGTTATAATTTTTAGACATTAAATAAATTAATTTAATTACGACATCATGATGATGCAAGGATGACCTCATTAATGAAAAGTTTAAATAAAATGAAACGATAATATAAAATCTAAGACCTAAACTTGTCCAAAAACTATTGGATGGGAATATTTCGAAGCCTTATAATCTTATCTTCGAAATATATAAATGTGGGACCTTTGAAATTCGAAACACTTTTGAAAATAAAATAATAGTTTCATGATTTCCAAAAGTGCCCCTCCTCTCCTCTTATAAAAGGCCCCCACCTCTACCTCATTTCACACCCTCCTCAAGCCTTTGTCTCGGCCATCCCCTGCCCATTTACTCTCTCCACATCCTTCTCCTCATCCTAGAGGATTCCCTTTGGGAATAATCCTTTCAAAGGAAGCCTTTAGGCTCAAATCAAAAGGAGTTACACTTTTAAAGGTAATTCATTCTCTCATGTTCATTTGTTTTATTTTGCTTCTCCAACCCCATAAAATATTTTTATTTACTTATTTTGTAAAAACAACAGTATCATAAATATACTAGGATTTTGTTATAAGATTTATTCGAGCTACACTCTCACACAACTACATCAAATGGTTAAAGAACATACGGTTTCCGTGGATGACGAAATTCTGCCTCCCGAAACGATGATTGTTCAACACTCATATAACACCTTCAAAGGTGGCCATATAGATGAAACTATATTTATATATGATATATAATATGTTTATGTTTTAATTAATCTTCTGTATTTTCATTTGTTTCATACCTTTATGGTTTCCATTGTGGGTAAACACGATAATTTCATTTTAGGAAGTGCGGACTACCGCCCCCTCAAAGTGATTTGATTCGTTAATGCCATACGTTGGACGTATAAAGGATGGATTTAAAGTTATTATATATGATGTTATACTGGAATTATAATATACCTCTATATCATTATTGTTTCTTTCCATTAAATTATTAGATAGAAATGAAAGTAGCGTTCACGCGTACGTACGGCTTACCGTCTCCATGAACGGTGCATTTCATTTCTTAACTCTAAATGATTATGTAACATTATAAATACATGTATATGATGGATATATATGATATATAGGATATCCAAATCATGAATATCATTCTGGATATAATGAAACATTTACCACACAAACAACATGTAATTGTAAGAAGTCCATTTTCGACTTAAGAACCAAATATTGAAAAAACAAACATTATTAACTTAAATGATTACATAATGTTTATAACATTGAGATAAGTGATATAAAAGGAATAATGACCTTTAAGAAGGTTCATAAGAAAGTATAAATTAACTCAAGTTTATTATTCAGAATGTTAAAGAACGATCGAGTCAAGTCGGACCTGAGGTAAGGGATCCTACACCTCTCTTTCTTTTTAAGTACATTCTTTTATGTCATTCCTTTTAAAGATCATATTTCTTGTTATCGGGACATTATTTTATATTGCTCTTACTGTAATTTTTATGTTCATATTATTAGAGACCCTATTATCTCTCATCAATCCATTTTGGAAGTTTTGAGTGGCGCCGTTAGGCTGCCGAATTTTTCGTAAGAGATCCAACCTCTCTCTTTCTTTTTATGTACTCTCCTTTATGTCACTTCTTTTAAGCTCCTCTTTGTTATGATGGGGGATGTTATTTTATATTCCTCTTGATGTAACTTTTATTTTAATGTGATGAGATACCCTATTTTATCTCATCAATCCATTTTTGGAAGTTTTAAGTGGCGCTGTTAGGCTGTCGAGTTTTCGTAAGGGATTTTTCATCTCACTTTTATACCCGTGAGATTTATGCTACATTTGCCACAATTTCCTTTGAGTGGTGTATGTAATGACCATTATTTTACTCATTGTGTAATATACTTTCTTTTAATATTATTTACATCAATGTTATATTGTCCTTCTTTCATGGGGTGTATGATTCGAAAGATACCCAAGTCGGTAAGGGAACCTTTCACCCTCCTCTTTTTAAAAGACTTCTTTTGTTGGGTCTTTTAATTTACATATTGTTATGTTGGGATATGTTCTCATATATCCTTATTGATGTAAATTTTATTTCCATGTGATGAGATACCCTTTTTTTAATCTCTCATCAACTCATTTTGATGTGACGCAGTTAGGCTGTCAAGGGAACTTCTTAACCCAATTTAGATTTCTTTGGGTTCATCATGTAGTTATTAAAAATGTCATATTTTGAATATGTGTGAATAACCTTTTATTATTTTACACTTAATATCCACTTATATTTGGTGTATTCGTTTGTCACACATAATTATTCAATTGATTTATCCTTAAACCAAGGATACCGTCTTTGTAAGGAACTTCGTCTCAATCTCCTTTCATTGAGGCATATTTTATTTTATACACAACTTTCTTTTATACGGTGTATAAACCCCTTTTACTTTTACGTTTATTTCAAAAGGAATGTTTTTTATATGAAGCGTTTACTAAACGACAAAAGGGAATGTTTTTGTCGTACGTATGCGGCAACAACGACTTCTCTGCCACCATGACCATTATTTGAGTTTCGGCTTCCTTTACAAGCCATACCTTTTTTTAAAAGAAAAATAAATACCATGTTTTAATTTTCTTTTATTTTGGTATTGAAAATGGTTTTCATAATGTTTTTATATCAATGTGTTGTATTGATATCTTGTGATTGAAAGGTGGAAATGTTATGTTTCCTTTATACATGTTTTATGTGATACGATTATGTTGAGGTTATTGGGCATTATTATGAAGACGGGTGGTTACGTGATAAACTAAGGGAGGGTGAGACCGATATAGCTCTCCAATGCATTGGGTAACGCGAAGGAGTGAAACGTTAAGGTTTCTCCGAAGAGATTTAGGGAATATACTGTGATGGGTATTCCAAACGTAACCAAGAGGGTTACTCCCTACGTAATAATGTTATGAATGCCTCAAGTTACCTTTATGTCTTATGATTTCTATGATTTATTCATGGTTTGATGAGGTATGTTAAAGTTCCTATGTTTTATGGGTAAAGTATGATTTCATTCTTATGTATATATGAACTCATGTTTCCTTTCCATATTTTTATAACCCTTACTGAGCTTTTTATGCTCATCCGAAGTTTTTGAAATGTTTTTCACAGGTCAGGGGAAAGGTACATGATGTGATGATAGTATCAAGGATGTGTCAAGAAAGAATCCATGTTTTATTTTCAATATGTTCCGTTGATGGGAAGAATGAATTCTGTCTTTTATGTGACCACTTTGTTTAAATGTGGAATGTAATGCAAGTTTCATGATCTAATTCTCTAAAACTCTAAACCTGAAAAGATCCTCAATGTGTGATCTTGTAATAACACAAGATTAAGTAAGGTTTAAGGCTGGGGCCGTATATTCTATTTCTGATAGTATACTCAACATGAAACAAAAAGTTTCTTTATAATTTTACGTTGCACACAAATTTGAGTTACATGAGAAAATAATATAATAGTATTATTATTAGAAATTGTAGTCAACTCCTAGCAATTGTATTAGAGGGAATGAGAAGAAAAAACTGAAATATGATTAAAAATGATTTTAAATTTTTTTCATTTTCCTAATTAAATTTAGTTTCTTAAATTATGATTGAATCAAATTTTCGGCATAAACACTCTAATATTTTAAAAGGGAATTTTAACAAACTGTTGATGGAAAACCCCATTCAAATATAATTATGGCCGCTTTTATATGTTCCATTTGAAAAAATAAACTTCTTCATTATAATAGGGGCATATAAATTTACATTGGGTAATTTTTCAGTATTTTTTTGATAAAGATCATTTTTAATGAACAGTGAAAAATACTACTATTTAAGTCAAAACTGTCTTTTCATCTCATTTATTAATATGATTAAATTGTCTTTATAAATGGTTTTAAAGTGAAATTGGATTATATTTCTAATATTTAATATAATTTTGGTTATTTTAAGTAATTTCATATTTTAATTGGACATAAAAACATGTCAATCTTTTAATAGTTTTTATTTCATAAAAACATGATTTTTTGTTTTGATAAAGGAAATTAATTTTAAGTTAATTAATGCAATTTATATGTTTTTAATATGGTAAAATAAATATCATTTTATAATTTAGAATATCAAAATTATCATCATGTTATTATTTGGTATTTTTTTGAAAATTTTCATATTTTTATGAATAGTGATAAAACACTATAGTTTAGTTATAAACTGAATTTTTAATTTAAATGAAAATTTATCATTTCTGTGAATTGAATTTAAAAAATTTGACATACATGTTTTTCATCATTATGTATGCTTAGGTTCAATATAATGAAAATAAACATTTTGGAATAGTAACTTTTGACTTTTATTTACCGTTGTTAAAGATAAATAGTGTAATTCAAGGTAAAATTAATATTATGAAAGTATAAAATTACAATAACACTTATAATAACCTTATTTAATAAGTCATGGCTGACCAATATAATACTTGTGTGATAATGTTGTCATTTGAAATCCATTTGGGTAAGATAATTACTTTAATATCTTATTGTTTAAAGCAAAACTAAAAATATCATAAACATGTGTTATTTTAATAAAATGATTTTAATTTGGGGTTATATAATTGATCCTTTTAACTATAAATAGTAATTATAAAGCTAAAAATATTTCCTAAATCATGGTAACTTATTTATAATCTTTGGACATCAAATAAATTAATTTATTTATGACAAAATGATGATTTAATGATTACCAAGTTAATGAATGTTCTAAATAAATGATTTTATTAATATTAAAATCAATTTATTTTGAAACGTTTTTTGCCAAACACTAAATTTTTAGAATATTATGACTTCATATCAATGAATTAATTAAGTTTTTTTTTCGAAAAAAACATGTTTTATTATTTTTAAAAAAGTCAAGACATGAATAGTTTAAAAATTGACTTTAATGAATTTTTAATTCAATTAAAATTTTATTATTTGATAAAATAGTCCTAAAAATCTAAGATTCCAAAAAATGACATATATGATGTTAAAAATTTAATTAATTGTATATTTTGGGTTTCTTGGCATTATATTTAAACTATATTGACAATATATGCTGAATACACAAGAAGATACTATAAAAGTCAAATTGATTAACTAAGGGTAAAAGCTAAATGAAAAGGTTAAATTTGAAATCCAAAAATGTATAAATCCTATTTGATGAGTGGTTATCTATTATTAGTCATCATAACATCGAATTTAATTCCATATGGTCCTTTTGAAACCTAAAATCTTTTATAATAGAATAATATTTTTAAACATTCCTAAAGAGCCCCTACACTGTCTAATTAAAGGACACCACTGATAACCCATTAATCACACCTCTCAAGCCCCTTGTCTCATCCAACCACAGCACAAATAATCTCCCAATGTCCTTGTCTTCATACTATAAACATTAACTTTGGATGAAGACACTTCAAGTAAGAATTTTGGTTCAACCCAAAGGGAGTTACCCAATTTAATGGTAACACCTTCCCTCAAGTTCTCTTCTTTTATTTTACTTCTTCACTCCTTATACTATTATTATTATTTTATTACATAAAAACATAAGTATCCTCAATATACTAGGTTTTTTTTATGTGAATTGTTTGACCTACACTTACAAAAACCTACATCTAATGGGTAATTAACATAATGTTTTTGTGGACGACAAACTAGAACTCAAGAAATGATGATTGTTCAATATTCTCCTACAACCTATTATGGAGGCCATTATAATGTCATTGTATTTATATTTGATATATAATATATTTATATTGTTTCTATTATTCTTTATTTTTCATTTATGGAATACATTTATTGATTCCATAATGTGTAAATACAATAATTTCATTTGTGGAAGTGTGTATACCACCCCCTCAAAGTGATATGACTCATTCATTCCAAATGTGGAATATATAAAAAATTATGGTAATTAAATTAAATTACATAGATATTATAATTTAATTATAATATACCTATTTATTATTATGTTCTCATTCCTTTAAATATAAAATAGAAATGAATGTAGTGTTCATGCGTACAGACGGCTTACCATATCCATGAATGGTACGTTTCATTTCTTAACTCCAAATGATATGGAATTTTATAAATACTTATACACTTGATTTATATTATATATATGATATCTAAATCATGAATATCATTTTGGAGATAATTTAATTTCGAACACATGGACAATTTCTAATTATATCAAGTTCATTTTGGAATAAATTTCCAAACATCGACAAAATATATGATATGAACTCAAGTAATAAAGTAATTGTTATAGTAAGGTAATAAGTGATATAAAAGGAATAATATACATGAAAAAAGTTTTTAAGGAATTAGAAAAAAATAATTATTTTCCATTATTCAAGAATATCATGAAATATACGAGTCAAGTCAGACACGAAGTTATGTGTTTTCATCTCACATTTAATTCCAGTGAAATTCATGCTATATTTGCCACTGTTTACTTTTGTGAGGTGTATTTATTCCCATGATAGTATTACTTGTGTAATATAATTTAAATTATCATTATTTACATATTCATTGTATGATCCTTCATTCATGGGGTGTATGTTTTGTATGTTACCAAATCGGTAGGAATCCTTTCACCACACTCATTTAGTAAAAGATCTATTTTTTGTCATGTCATTTAACATCAATTATCTTATGTTGGGATATGTTATTATATATTATAATTGTTGTAAATTATATTTCCATGTTATTATATACTATTTTTCCTCTCATCAACTCATTTTTCGAATTTTAAAGCAACGCCATTATATTGCCTAATTTTTCTAAGAGAACTTTTTAACCCAATTCCTATTCATTCTGTTAAACAAATACTTCATGATTATTTCAGGTGATGAATATGTGTGAATGATCACTAATTTTTTTTCAATTAATATCCAATTATATTAAGTATATTATTATTTTTTCACAAATAATTATATCATTGATTTATCCTTAATCTATGGATACAATCATTGTAAGGAACATTGTCTCAATTTATATTCCATTGAGACTTATTTTTGTTAAACACCAATTAACTTTTATATGGTTAATATACTGCAACTTGACATTATATATCCTTAATCTCCTTATATGGAGATATTATATGTTTTGTTTAATTTTATTCAGTAATTATTTTTATTCATGCATTTTCTCAAGTTATAAGGGACTTCATCACAATCTTCTTTCATTGAAGAATATTTTGATTTTATACACAACTCTCTTTTATACGATGTATAAACCCCTTTGAATTTTAATTTTATTAAAAAGTAAGTATTTTTCTACAATGCATTTTACCAAATGACATAGGGAAAGTTTCTTTTAATGTATGTTATGACAATGACCTTTCCTTCGCCATGAGGTGATTTGAAATTTGGCTTCCTTAACAAGCTGTAATATTTCGAAAAGAAAAAAATAAATACCATATACTCTTATTACGTATTTTTGTAATGATTTTTTTTTGAGAATGGATTGATTAATTAAATATATTTAAATGCAATAATATGATTATAATGTGGAAATGTTACATTTCCGTTATTTTTGTTCATGTGTTATGATTATGTTATGCTTATTGGGAATTGTTTTGGTATACAGGTGGTTCCGTGATAAAACTAGCCTGAGTGAGCCTGAGATAGCTCTCCAATTCATTGGGTAACATGACAGAGGTAAATGTTAATGTTTATTCTAAGATATTTAGGGAATATTCTGTGATGGATATTCCAAATATAACTCCCTATGTAGCTGTGAAAGATGCAATGTGTGTTTTATATTGATGCCACAAGTTACCTTTATGATTTTTATTACTATGTGTTATTAATAAATATTTTTAGTTATGAGGTATTTTAAAGAGATTATATTTTTTTAGGTATTGATGAACAAATATTTTCTTTCTTTATTTTATAACCCTTACTGAACTTTTTATTTTTATACGAGGTTTTGGAAATGTTTTTCACATGGTATAAGGTAGAATAAGTGGAAGGAAGAACTCAAGAATATTTATATTAATAATATAATTATTTTTTTCTTTTAAGAATTTTTATTTTAGGAGAAAATGTATTGTTAGTATAAGAGTCTACTTCGTAATATTTGAGATGTAATGTAATAGTTATAGCCTAATTCTCTACAAATCTAAAATTGAAAATATCCTCAATGATAATTATTAACATAATTCATGATTATGTAATGTTTAATGTTGGGGCTTTATATTAGGGTTCCCATAATTTATGATCAAAATATAATAATTATATTAATTTACATGCATGTTAAGAATTTCTGAAAATTTGGATTAACTGTCTAATTGTGGTCCTGATCAGAAATCTGATGAAACTCTTGAGTTCAATATTCAATTTTTACCCTGGGTGCGACATAACCTTAATTTTCATGGGTGTTCGTGAAAATGTATTCAAGGTGAAAATTTAATAAAATACATTAATTAATTCATTTATTTTATTTTGTTATTATCTAGAAACTAAACTCATCTACTTATATGATAATATGAAAAACATGTAGGGTTATCCATATAACTATGTAAATAATGATGATCCCTTTTTGAGTGCATTAGGGGAGATCATGGTGGATAAAAAGTGATTGAGACCAGATCCTGAACTGTTGGGCCAACAAAGATTGAGGATATCATAAATTATGGAATAAAATCCATTATTTTTCACGTATAAATCCAAACTCCAGGTATAACGTTGATTGGTTTTTTCCATTGTATTATTTTATCATGGTTGAACACATTTAAATTCAATGAAAATAATTGATTCTTGTAAATATGGTAGTTTATATTCATATTCAATAAATTATTCTTCATCAGGTTTTCATCTTTCTTTTTCTACATATTCAATAACATATAATTTATGAATTAAAAAATTATGATGATAGTTCCTTACATATTATGTCATATGGTTTGGTCTCCCATTTATTCCTTTATTCACTGTTGGTATTTCCACTTGATTGTTGTTTGATGATTACCATGTATTTGATCATTGTGTGATCGTTATTCAAAGAAAAAGATCAATACAGTAGGTAAATATTAATAAGGAGGTAATTATTTGAGGATCAATGATGATGGAAGTTTATTATATGATGAAGGAGACTGTAGTTGTTGTATTTCAATTTCCATAGTAGATAATGATGATAAGAATAGTGTATGAGTTTTTTAAACCATTTTGGTGTTCGGAATCAGCTGATTAGATTGTAGTAAGGCTAGTACACCCCAGATCCGAATTTCCTCCACATGATTGATAGTGGAGGTGTATGATCAAGGCGAAACATGAGACAACCAAGGGTAATATAAAATGAAACCACACATGGAATTTTATCCTAAAACACATGATGTGGTGGACCCTCTTTTTGGTGCTATGATTTTCACATAGCAGAAAAATATCACTCACCATGTTCTTTTTTTAGATGAGCGGTGTATATCTCAATATATACAAAGACATGAGCATTCCAAACACACGGAATCAACAAGGTGTACATTACCACAACTTGGTGTTTATAGTGCAATTTATGGGCCTTCCCGAAGGTACATAGGCATGGGTAGATGGCACGAGAAGTGTGTTTTTATTCAAGCACATGATGATTTAAGAACAACTATATTTATTATAATTATATTTGTATAAATATTAATTAAAATTAAATGATATATATTGTATAACTTTTATTTTAAACATTCCTCATGATGTATTACTTTAATTAATTAAAATTGATAAACATTATTCTCTTTAAAAGTGTTTATCAATAATTCGCTTCTTAATCCTAGATAAAACATGTACTAAAATAACATACAATAAAGAATAACATTAATTAAGTAAATTAAAAATAATAACTGAAAAAATATGTTACATTATATATTATTTAAAATAGTAATATCATTTCCGAATCACTTAATTTATTGAAAAAATGATGTTTTTTAAATATTCGTTATCTTCTCACTATTCACTGAAAAATCAATATTTCCCGAAAATATCAAAAAAATTGACTCAAAGTAAAGTTTGATATTATTATTTTAAAAAATAATTAAATCTTATCAAATCGAATTTTTTATACATTAAAAATTATATTTATCCATTAAAATAATGATAAAAACATTTTTGAGGAGAATATATTTTTGAATAATAAAATTACATTAGAAAAATTTGATTAATTATTAATAAATAATTATAAATAATTTATATTTACAAGTATATATATAAATATATATTTAATGTCTCATATTTCTCCATATTTTATTTTAATAATATATGGGAATTTTTTCGAGACGAGGCGTTGTGACGACCAACAGTTTTGAGGCCCTGTGAGCCCGGAACAGATGTTTGAATTTAATTAAATAATTAAATAGCATGTGTGTGTGGTTTCCCAAACAAGTGGAATAACTCATGAGCGGTTTCTCGGATCAGAAATATGAGGGCACCATTGCATCCAGAGTAGCGAGTTTACCTTAGGCGAGACTTAACATCGGCTGACATAGGTCGGGGGAGAAATCTAGCTTTTGGATGTGACCGTAATAAAATATTTAATAAAAATATTTTACTAAATCTTGTTGTAGTGAATATATTTCATATTTTTAAATATGGATTTGTGTAGGGGTTCAGGGTTATGGACCTCATAACCCTGAAACCCTTGGAGGCTCTAGTAGCTCTAGAGGAAACCCCAACGAGGAGACGACATTCTCGACAAGTCTCACTGGCGACAACGACGTGACGAATGGATCTTCGCCAATGGACGTCGCTGATCCAGGTAGGATGTTTGATTTTGGTTTCCATTCCCCGTACTTGATTCTTACGACTAACACGCATTATTCCACAAAAATATTAGCTCATGGATCGATCGTATTTGCGGAATGGGGTTTTTCAGGGATTTTGGGGAAGATCATAATCCTTGTAATTTAGATCTGATAATTGTTTTGAGGATCGTTCTTACGAGAAAAGATCAAGGCTAGAATGAACAACGACCAAGGTTTTTTCCTTAGGCTATTCTTTTTTAATCCTTTTCCCCATTTTTTTCCTACATGTTCTTTCATTTTTGTGGGAGAAGAACAATGACCGATTGCAGCTTCGATCTATGTAATAACGATCTGATATTTTAGATCTGACACCAGGATGAACCAATGGAGCAGCGATGAAAACAACGACAGTCAAATCTAAGCAATTCAAGAGGAATCTCTCTTCGAGCGTATTTTCATCGAAAGATCATACATTGTTCATCAAGCTGATTTAAGGCCCAAAGGGCTAGGATTCAGTACTAGGGTGTCAGGATGACCCTCAATGAAGAGTTTCGCTGTGAACGGATCATGGAAACAGGGACCGGAGGATCGGCCGAAGCGAGCCGATGAAGAATGACAGTTCTGGAGAAATCCTAACTACACGTCGTGTAGTATGGGCTACATATTGTGTGTTCATCGGCGAACCACCTGGCGTGTACTCCGGGAGTACATGGGCATGGGCTGGGTACACGGCCAAGGACACAGCGTGTATACCGTTCCCCGGCCAGACCTTGCCAGATACACGGGATACCCCGTGTACTGGTACTCAGGCATGCCGACACAGACGGAGACCATGTACGAGCACATGGACCACGTACATGGAGCAACCCCCAGGTACATGGACACGGCGTGTAATCCATCTTCACTCCATGTTGTCTAGTTTTACACACATGTCCTAGATACATTGGTTGTTCTACAAAGGTAGTACCCGGAGTCGTGGAACACGGAGTGCAATCCTATTACATGCCGTGTAGTTACTTTTTTACGACAAGCCTTAAGACACATGCCGTTCTAAATTGGTAGTACCCAGAGTCTAGGGACATGGTGTGTGACCCTACTATACTCCATGTAACCTATTTTACATGGCTTGAGCCATTTGTCTTCCTTGAAATTTGCTAGTTTCCTTCGGGTTTGTACCCTTGGTCTTTCCCCTGAAGGTTTCTAGTATCATTTTCTACGTACATTAGTATGATCCCTTTAGTAGGACATCCTGAATAGAGTTGTTGGAATCCCCTATGGGATACTTAGAGATTAATCCTCTATTCATTACTAGTACCCTAAGAAGAGTTCTTTGTGTCGACGTGACCTACTTTACCCGGGCATTGATCCTCTGCTTATCGGATTAGTTCAGACTGAGTTGTTGGAATCACCGCAGGGCTATTGGTTTTGATCTTCATCTAAACATAGTATTCTTAAGAACATATGGTGTGAGTTCTATTAGAATTATTACTTCATATATCTCTCTTCAGACCTAGGATTGTGTTCTCCCTGATACGTGCTTAGTGGAATCGTTGAGTGGGATCTTAGTGGTGGTTTCGTGATAGTCAATCATGTAAGAGTATATCTGAAAATTCTTTTTATATGTCCAGTAAACATATACTATGTAGTGCTAACAGTATCATTACCTTGTGGTATTTCACTTGTTTTATTCCTTTGTGGTTATTTGGGGTGTCCTACTAAGTATTTTTATACTCAACCCTTCATGTGATTTGACCGCACCTGTCCTGTCTTGTGAAGAAAAAGAGCCTTCGATAGGATTCTAGGTGGACCAGGATTGGATGGTGCTCAGTGAGATCAGTTAGGTCGGGGTGTGTTCCTACGCCTACGGATTTCAGTCCCAATACCTTAATTTATAGGTTATAATTTTTAGAAAACTTTATTTTGGTGGGATTATACTTTTGTCATAGGGTTTTACATTACTGTACTTTACTTTCCTGTCATACTCTGTCGGTCAGGATTTTAGTGTATGCATGCATTTCCATTTTTAGTGGTTGTTACTTTTTCGCTTTGGGGCTTAGAGATGTGTGTGTGTGTGTGTGTACATGTTTATAGGCAATACCTACAATGTTATTGACATTCCTACTCAGTGCTAGTCACCAGCCCATGGCCTATTGGAGGCGGTCTTGGGGAGTTGCAGCACGGGCCCCATTAGGACGGGTCGTGACAGAGTGGTATCCAAGGTGGTCGGTTCTACCTTAAGACTGAGATTCTGTATGTTTTTTGGGAAACAATGTTAAGTGTTTCATGTTCAGGATTCAGGCGAGGGACCCCAGTTTTGGTATGGGCGGTCGATGTATCCATACACCTGGATTCTGATAACTTGATTTTCTACTAGGAACACTAGAACACTAGTTGCGGGGGAAAATAATGGTACATGCATCATATAAAAATGGGTTGTGGTTTCCATGTCCTTCTTGAGTCATCTATCCAGATATACTCACTGATTATGATACATCTTGTTTCTTTACAGGATTCCTCCATGACGATCGCCCACTAGGATCTAGTAGCTCGATCACGACGATGCCCCCCTCATTGATGAAGAATCGATACAGGGACCAGATCCCCTAGTTTTACCTTCGGGTGTTGTTCCAGATATCCCACCACATGTGGAGTAGTGTATAGTGCATGTTGTACCAATATAGGAGGAGCGCAGGATGAGAGCACTCCATGAGTTTTAGAGATAGAGACCACTCAGGTTTCGAGGCGAGCGTCACCCTCAGGCAGCATGGGACTGGCCTGAGGCAGTATCCAGAGTCTTCTATTTGGTTAGGACACCGACAGACCAGATGGTGATCCTGGCAATGAGCCTTCTACAGGGCTCAGTAGGACTATGGTGGAGTTTGGTTATCCAGACTCATGGTGAGGCAACTCTTGCATGGTCAGAGTTTGAGTATCGCTTTAAGGAGGAGTTTTAACTGGTTAACCTGAGAGTATTACGTATACAAGAGATTCTTTAGCTCCATCAGGGAACCATGACAGTGGATGAAAATTTATCTAGGCTTACCGACCTCTCTTGGTACTTGATGGATATGGTCTGGGATCATTACTTTAGAGCTCGGACTTTTGAGCAGGGCTTTCGCAGAGACATTCGAGATAACATCATCCCTATGAGAATTCCAACTTATTATAGGTTGTTCGAGTGGGTATTGGTGGTTGAGATCTTCTTGGAATAGAATAGATAGCTAACAGAAATCAGTAGTGAGCGAGCTGGAGCAGTGACCTTGGTAATAGGGTGCTGACATCATGGACCCAGAAATGGGAGACAGTTCCATATAAGATTCTAGGACCGGGGATCTGCTGTACATGGTTCGTTGGGCGCATCCAGCTAGCCTCGAGAGAGGTGATGCAACTCATTCGATGGAATGGGCCATCTCTCTCAAGATTTTCCAACCTTCCATTCTACTGACATGTGAACAGTGGATAGACCACCAAAGCAGAGGTAATGTGTGGAGGAGACAGACCCACGGGGCATCAGACATGGTAGAGGAGCTAGGAGAGCAGCTGAAGGTGGCCGACATTTTGACCCATTACCACCACCACCCCCAGAAGGTCCACCCCAGGCTTAGAGAGCTGGTGGACATAGGAAGGGACAGCTATAGGTAGCAGAGGCTTATGAACGAGGTACTCCCGGAATGATTAGTGATACAACCTATGTCTTTTCCACATTGGATGTCATAGTGATAGACATAGGTGCTAGTCATTATTTTCTTTCTTCTTATCTTGTTCGACACCTTTAGATTCCAGTTGAGATGTTGACTCAGCCCTTATTCTTAGAAACACTAACTGGAGAAGATTCAGAGGTCACACACATTTGCAGACAGTGTGACCTGACCCTTGGAGGTGAGAGTTTCGGTTGGAACCTCTTGGTGGTAGCGTCGAGGCCTTATGATGTCATTCTTGGTTTGGATTGGCTATCCACAGTTCATTCCCATATTGACTGTTTTAGGCGAAGGGTGTGGTTTGTCTGTAGTGATGGAACATGGTTCTCCTTCATCAGTGAAAAGAAGACCCAGCCAGCGCAGGATGGACTCATGCATAGAAAGGTACGACCGATTTCACATCAGTTGGCTAGACTAGCCCTTGGCGCAACAGATGTTACAAGTTTCCAGTTTCCATAAGTAGTGGCTGAGTATGAGGAAATATTTCTAGAGGATCTCCCTGGACTACCTCCCCATCGGGAGATATATTCCTGCATTGAGTTGAAACCCGGGATGACATTGATATCATCATCAGCATATCGGATGACTCCTGCAGAGTGTCATGAACTAAGTGTGCAGCTGGAAGACTTGCAATTGAAGGTCTTCGTGGGACACAATGTTTCACCCTGGGTGGCCCCAGTGTTGTTTTCCCAGATATATGATGGGAGCTTGAGGTTGTGTGTGGATTACCAGCACTTGAATCAGGTGATCATGAAGAACTAGTATCCACAACCGAGGATCAATGACCTCATTGACTAGTTAAGAGGGGAATGATGGTTCATGAAGGTTGATCTACAATCAGGCGATCACCAGTTGTGAGTACGGGATGAGGATATACCGAAGACGGCTTCCAGATGTTGCTACGGTCATTATGAGTACTTGGTGATGCCCTTCGGCATGACAAACGCCCTGACAGTGTTTATGGGACTCATGAACCAGATCATTCTACCATATCTAGATCAATACATGGTGGTCTTCATTGTTAATATCCTAGTGTACTCTGTGTCCAAGGAGGAGCACGCGATGCACCTAAGGATGGTTCTAGACACACTCTGAGAGCACCATTTGTATGAGAAACTCTCGAAAAGTCAATTCGGGATACATGAGGTCCACTTTCTAGGACATGTTTTCCTAGAAGATGGCATAGCAGTGGACCAATCCAAGGAATAGGTAGTGGTAGCATGAGATCCACCCCAGAGCATGATAGAGGTGTGGAGTTTCCTTGGGTTGGCAGGCTACTATCAGAGATTCATTCCTGATTTCTCCAAGATTTCTACACCCATGACAACTTTGACCCGAAAGGGGTAGCCTTATGTGTGGACCGAGAGATGCCAGCAGGCTTTTCAACAGTTGAGACAGAGTCTGTCAAGCGCCCCGATCTTGAGACTACCAGAAGAGGGTGTCAAGTACGTAGAGTTCTGTGACGCATCAAGAACTGGGCTTGGTTGTGTCCTAATTTAAATTCAAGTAGTTATTTGATATGGCTCACGTTAGTTATAGCAGCACGAGTAGAACTACGCGACCCATGATCTTGAGTTCGCAGTGGTAGTCATCGCATTGAAGATTTGGGAGAACTGCCTGATGGGCGAGTGGTTTATTGTCTACTCTGATCATAAGAGTCTCAGATATATCTTTTCTCAAAAGGATCTGAATTTGAGACAGAGTCAGTGGCTTGAGTTCCTACATGATTACGACTTTGAGATCATTTATACTTTTGGGAAGGGGAACATTGTAGCAGATGCTCTCAACAAGAAATCCAGTTCATAGTTTCTGGATAAGGCGATGAGGTAGTTGGCGTCTTTACAGTTATCCTTCATGAATAGAGATGAGGGATCTTACCTTTAGTTGATGTTTGTTACCCCTCCACTCTTACAACGAGTTAGGGAAACATAGCTCGATGATTCTATCTGTGAGACTATACGTGCTCAGATATCCGCAGGTGATGCTGCCAATGGATATTCAAAAGGTGGGGAGCATGTTGTACTTTTCAGAGGGAATACAATAGTACCAGTGTCTTTGCGGGAGGAGGTTTTTAGTGAGTTCCATAAATCTCTTTTAGAGGTGCATCCAGGCATGGAAATGATTAACCAGGACCTCTGACGTCAGTTCTAGTGGCTAGGAATGAAGAAGATTGTGGCAGAGTTTCTTTCTCGGTGCCTTAGTTGTCAGCAAGTAAAGGCTGAGCACCAGGATCCATCAAGTTTGACTCAACCCTTTGAGGAGCCATAGTGGAAGTGGGATGGGATATCTATGGACATCGTGATGGGTTTACCACATACGTCCAGGGGACACGATGCCTTCTAGGTGATCATTGACAGACTCACCAAGTCGGCCCACTTCCTAGCAATACGAGAGTAGAGTTCAGTAGAGAGCTTGGGACGCATCTACATGCAAGAGATAGTTCGATTTCAGGGAGTTCCATCAACGATCATCTCATATCGTGATGCTTGTTTCACATCCTGTTTGTGGAAGGGATTGTACGAAGATTTTAGGACTCAGTTACACTTGAGCACAACGTTTCATCCTCGGACTGATGGTCAAACAGAGCGAACCATCAATGTTCTGGGGGATAAGATACGAGCTTTTATACTTGACTTCGGTCGTGGCTGGGAGGATCACCTATCACTAGTGGAATTTGCTTATAACAACAGTTATCATTCCACTATTGGAATGGAACCCTTCGAGGCTTTATACGGGCGACCTTATAGGTCCCCACTTACTAGATTGGCCCAGGAGAGTCAGCACTCAAGGGCTCAGAGATGCTGCGAGCTACTATGGAGAAGGTGCATGTCATTTAGGAGCAGATGAAGACTGCACATAGTCGGCAGAATTCTTATGCCGACAGGTAACAGAGGCCCTTGTAGTTCGAGGAGGGTTACCATGTGTTCCTTCGGGCCTCACATCGATGGGGATTGCGTAGATTTGGCAGAGGCGGGAAGCTATCTCCAAGGTTCATCGACCCTTTTCATATTTTTGAGTAGAGTTGGTGAGGTGGTGTACCACTTGGATCGACCTCCCTAGATGGACCGGGTACACAACGTCTTCCATGTGTCGTAGCTACAGAGGTACGTGCAAGATCCATCACACGTCATCAACTGGGGTGAACTGGAATCGATGATGGAGAGACCTTTGCTGAGTACCCAGTGGAGATCGAGGATCGCTAAGAGAATATCCTTTGTGAGAGTTTTATTCCTTTGGTGCGTCTCTGGTGGCAGCACGGGAATCTCCAGGAGAGCATGTGGGAGCGGGAGGCCCAGATTCATGTGCAGTACCCGCATATTTTTGAGTAGCCTTTGTTTTGGATTTTTGGGGACGTAAATCCCAAAGGTTTGTAGGATGTAATGTATCGGATTTCTCTATATCTTATTTCAATATTATATGGGAATTCATTCGAGACTATACATTGAGACAAAATGTAGTTCCGAGTCTCGGTGATCCCAGAATGAATGTTTGAATTTAATTAAATAATTAAATAGTTTGAACGTGTGGTTTTCATGAAAAAGTTGAATAAGTCTTGAACGGTGGCTCAGATCTTAAATATGAGGACACTGTTGCGTCCATAGTATCAAATTTACCTGAAGAGACCTAACATCGGCCGGTGCAGGTCAGTGGTGAATTTAGATTTTGGACGTTTCCGTAATAAAATATTTAATAAAAATATTTTATTAAATATTGTTTCGGCAAATATCTTTTATATTTTTAAATAGAGATTTGCGTAGGGGTCCAAGGATACAGACCACATAACCATGAAACCCTTGGAGGCTCTGGAAGCTCTGGAGGAAACCCCAACAAGGAGATGGCATTCTTGATAAGTCTCACCCCCGACGACGACGTGATGAACAAATCTTCGCCAACGAACACCGTAGATCCAGGTAGGATGTTTGAGTTTGGTTTACTTTACCCATTATTGAGTCCTACGATGAACGTGCACTAATCCATGAATATATTATCCTGTAGATCGATCATATTTGTGGAATGATCTTTTGCGGGGATTTTGGGGAATATCTTAATCCTTATAATTTAGATCTAATAATTTTTTTGAGAATCGTTCTTACAGGAACAGATAGAGACTGTAACATACAACGGTCGAAGTTCATTCCTCGGGTTGTTCATTGTGAATCCTTTTCCCCATTATTTTTCCTTTACATTCTTCATTCTTTACGGGATCCGAAAAATGATCAATTGCACCTTTGATCTGGGGCGTAAAGATCCGAGATTGTAGATCCGACACCGGGATTAACCAACGGAACTGTGAGGACGATGACAACAGACAAATCTAGGCGATTTGGGAGGAATCGCTCATCGAGCATATTTTAATAGAAAGATCATAACTTGTTCGTCGAGCCGATTGAAGGCCCAAAAGGCTTGGATTCTGTGCTAGGGTGCCTGGATGACCCCAAATCTTGAATTTCACGGCAAATGGATCATGGAAACAGGGACTGGAGGATCATACGAGGCGAGTGGATGAAGAACAACGGTTCTGGGGAAATCCGGACTACACGGCGTGTACTATGGGCTACACAACGTGTGTTCATCAGTGAACCACATAGCATGTACTCCTAGAGTACACGGGCACGGGCTGGGTACACGGCCAAGGACACGTCATGTATACCCTTCACCGGCTAGACCCGGCCATATACACGGGATACCCTATGTATTGGTACACAGGCCTGGAGACACAGATAGAGACCGTGTATGGGCACATGGCCTGTGCACATGAAGTGAACTAGATGTTCATGGACACATCCTGTAATCCTTATACATGTCGTGTAGTCTAGTTTTACACACCTAGCCTTGAGACAAGGGCTGTTATACATGGGAAATACCTGGATTCAAGGAACACGACGTGTTATCCTATTACACGCCCTGTAGTATCTTTTTATACAACAAGCCTTAAGACACTGGTCGTTCTACATGGGCAGTACCCAGAGTCAAGGGACACTGTGTGTGACCCTAGTGCACGCTGTGTAACCTGTTTTACATGTCTTGAGCACTTTTTCATCTGTGACTTGGGCTAGTTTCATTATGGCTTGTACCCTAGGTCTTTCCCTTGAAGGTTTCTGGTATCATTTCCTATGTACAAGAGTATGATCCCTTCAGCAGGACATCCTGAATAGAGTTGTTGGAATATCCTTTGTGAGACTTAGATCTGGATCCTCTATTCATTCATGGTACCCTAAGTAGAGTTCTTAGTATTGACGTGACTTACATTACTCGGGCGCTGATCCTCTTCATAGAGGATTAGTTCAGACTGAGTTGTTGGAATCACCCCAGGGATATTTGTTGTGATCTTCATCTAAACATTGTATTCTTAAGTACTTTTGGAGTGAATTATCATAGAACGAGTACTTCATATCTCTCTCTTCAGACCTAGGAGTGTGTTCTCCCTGATACGTACTTAGTGGAATCGTCGAGGGGATATTAGTGGTGGTTTCGGGATAGTCTATCATGTATGAGTATATCTGGATATTGTTGTTATATGTTCTATAGACATATACTGTGTCGAGATGACTGTATCATTAACTTGTGGTATTTCCCTTTTTGTATTCCTTTGTGGTTATTCGGGGTGTCCTACTGGGTATTGTAATTCTCACCCCTTCATTGGCTTTGCCCGCACGTGTCGTGTCTTCAGCAGACGAGCGAGCCTTTGACAGGATTCTAGGTGGACCAAGATCGGACGGTGCTCAGTGATATCAGGGAGGCCAGGGTGTGTTTCTACGACTATAGATTGCAGTCCCAATACCATTCGTTATAGGTTGGACTTTGTTGCAGACTTTATTTTTTGGGGCATGTACTTTTGGCCTAGGATTTTACATTACTGTACTATACTTTCCTATCATACTCTGTTGGATGGGATTTTAGTGTATGCATGCATTTACAGTTTCATTGGTTTTTACTTTTCATCTTTTCGGGCTTGGAGATTTGTGTGTGTGTTTGTGTGTGTCTACAGGTTTGTAGGCAATGCCTCACATGTTAGTGACATGCCTACTCGGTCCTAGTCACCAGCCCCTGGCCTATTGGAGGAGGGCTTGGGGAGTTGCGGCACGGGCCCCATTTGGACATGTCGTGACAATATAATTATGTTGATAATAATATTTATACACACCAATGTAATGGATAGGTTGTGAACTTTATATATATCTTTTGTCATTTAAGCTTGGTGTTGTGTTATGAATATGCTATCAGACATAAAATTATCAATGTTCAATCTACCAAATATTCCAATGTGATTAAATTTATTTAAAAATAAATATATTATAAATTAATGGGGTACTACATTATTCAATATGCTTAGTGTTTCATTTCATTTATGCAATAAAATATATTTTTCATCTTTTGATGTATCTGCGGTGCTGCATATAAAACACTGCATTGATTATCAGAAACATAACAATATCATTATCAAGAATAAGTATCCTCTACCACATATTGAGGGCTTGATTGATCAAATATATCGATCTCAATTCATTTCCAAGATTATCATTTATTATGAATAACATTATTATAGGTTCTATAAGGATGATATAACTAGGGAGACATTCCAAACAAGGTATTTCCACTATTAATATATCAGGAAAATGTTTGGTCTTACTAGTGACCCTAGACTATTAAACTATTTAATTAATAATGCATTTATATATTACATTGATAAGTCTTCTATAGTGTTGATTGATGATATTCATATATAATCATTGTAAACTACAATGTAATATGATCACATTAGAATTTTATTGAAGACCATGATGAATGTTAAAATATATGAAATATTTTCCCATTGTGAAGGTGGTTATGAAACACTAAATTTTTTTATCATATAAAAAATGATGGAATACATGTTGATCCATTAATGACAAAATTAATTGAACATTTTCATAGAAAATAATTATTATCTTAGATCCATTGATTTCATAGTTTTGATTGATAATATAAAATCCATATAGAGAATATAAGATGACTATCTAATCCACTCATAATGAAATCTCATAAGAGATCCAAATCCCATTTGATATATTAATTTTTTGAATACGTAAATAACTTATAATATTTTTATTCATTTCAACTATGACTAAATTAACCTTTAATGAATAATGGTTTGTAATCTATAGGGATGAATCAAATAAGGGATTGTAATGTTTCCTTATGTAGAATGAAATGGTCGTATATTAATCCCCAATACATTTGATGTTATTGAGAAAAATCAACAAACTCAAAATTAGGATTCAACTATAGTAATGTTAACATTAAAACCATAGATACATTATATTTACAACTAATGTTGTTGTATATATAATAATAATAATGATAATAATTCGATGTGTATTCAGACATAGAATGGAATATATATTTTATAGACACGATAGTTGGATATAATTAATGATTATGAATTATCATTACATTACCATGTTGGGAATCAAACATGGATTTAGATGCACTTTATTGAAAGAATCATGCTATATTATTATTGATTCGGATCATAGAAGAACCAATATTTCTAGATATACAATGAATGGATTTATAAATCATTATGAAAGGATTAAATCATACCCTTATAAGAAGAGTTCCCAATCCTATATCCATGCAAAAATGAAATAAAAACAGAATGATGATTTGGAACTGATGAATAAGGAGAGAAATCATCATTATTTTTACCTTTACTTTCACGAAATGATAAGGCTTGTGATCTATTTATGTTCTCTTTCCTGGCCATATTTTATGAAGTGCTTTTTGGATGAATCTAGTAGCTCTTCATTTCCTAATTATCTTTGATGTATGAAGATATATATTGGTCTTAGTATTTCAAGTGGTATGACGTGAATAGAGATATGTTTGAGTATATATCTCAATTGGTAGTATATAAAAACGTTTTTTATAAGACACAAAACACTTAGGGATATTAAAACTATTAACCATATCATAATGTATGTTGGAAAACATTTCCATGATTTTTTCCTCAGTTACTCTAAAATGTCTATGGGATATATTAAAATTTGTGTTAATGTTAATAAAATTATGAAGTTAGAACTAACATTTACAATTAGGAACACTTCTCCATTTATCGAAATTCTATAATATATGTTAAGTATGTGGTAATTCTTCATGTTGTACCACATTCTATTGTAGATGATCAAAATCTATGATTTTCCATGATTATCTATTTTGGTTTTCTACAGGATCTTGGTATAGAGTTGGGGGACAACACAATGTAGACTCTTGAGTTATGAAGTTAGTTTGAGGGAACTATTTTTACCCAATAGTATAAACAAGGATATTGTTTTTTGGATTTTAAATATAGTTTAGATCAACACCTTCCCAAATATTAGTTTTCTTAAAATAATATCATTCAATTGAGCATTAAAATGCATTCTTATGAATCCCTATATGGAAATAAGTGTAGAACTGTAATGTTTTAAGGATGATATTGGTGAAATACTATTATTGGGTGATGAGTTATTTGATGAAAAGAATGACATTATTAAATAAAATCAGTAATATATCATGACACCTAATGTTGGATTGAAATGTATTGCATGAAATTGTTATGGTGATCAAGAATTTTATGTTTTCTAGATATTATTAAATGAATATTACCAATTAAAAAGTTTTTGAGATTATGGAAGAAATAAAATATGATCCATGGGTATATTTTAACATTAAATTTTCAAAATCATATATATATGGTGTATTATCAATTGGTGCTTCCACAGAAACTTTCTTAGGTTCATGATGTATTCCATGTATCTCTTTTATGTAAATATCTATTCTCACACATGATATGAACAGAGAATATGTTCAACTAAAGAATGATATTTAATATGTAGAAAAACCATGATAAATTTTGGCTCAAAATTATAATGTGTAATGTAATAATACTTCTTATATGTTAAATGTTGTCTAGTGGAATATAAAATTTTCATATTTTTTTTGGTAACCTGATGATGTCATGTGGAAGAAGTATCCACATTTATTTGTACCAGAGTATTCAAATTTAGAGGGAAAAATTAATTCTAAGTGGTATAATATTACACCCAAATGTTTTATGAAATATATTTTAAATAATGTTTCTTTTCATCACTAGATTTTTTTCAGGAAACATCGAGTATTAACACATCATAGTGTACTATATATATTATTAATTAAACATGATTATTACATGATATTCATTAAAATTGGTGGAATGAATAGGAATAATTGTTTTTAAATTAATGTTATAATCATTTAGATAAATATAATATATTGAAAGGGAAGTACTTTTGTTTTATTAAAGTCACTATAAAATAAAAAATAACAACTTTCCCTAAAAAATGATGTTTATTATTTCTTGTGAGAAAATAAAGGAATTACTTTTTCCATTTTTTGAAAGTTAATTTAAAAAAAACATAATTTCTAAATTTGACATGTAAAAGTAATCCTAGGGTGAATTTTTGAGAATTTTGTCAAAATATTAACATTTTGATGAATAGTGAGGAATACTAATATTTATTAAAAACTGATATTTCAAATAAAGAAACTAAAAAATTAAAAATATTTTAAAATTGTTTCAAAAGTAACATTAGTCCAATTATATTTTTTAAAATATAATTCAGGTCATTGGAATCAATTTTTTATTCAATATATCGCAAAAAAATATGTACTAAGGAAAACTTTTCATTGGAAGGCAATACTTTTGTCCCACTTGTGGGATTCATTTTAAATTAAATACATCAAATTCTCTGAATATAATATGTTAAAATGTATTCAATATTATAAATAAGAATAATTAATGTTAGTTAATAAGTTAATAAAAAATTTTGGTCATATTTTATAGTTTAAACAATTAAAAATTAATTATTACATTTATGGTAAAAATTTGGTTTTTAATGTTACATTCATCTGTGTGAAAACTAATGTTTCACACATATAGGACATTTTTTTGGTTTTTTTATAATTATAATCATTGTGTGTTTAAAATATCTAATAATTTTCCTTGATTTTTAGTATTAAATCCTAAATTAACCAGGTATATAAATATAAAACAAGTCACCGTGGTGAAATCTAAAATGGTAAAACTATGTAAATTTAGATGATAAGTGAATAAAATGTTAAAAAATATTTATATTATTTGTTTCGGTGGTGCAGAGAGACCTTAAATTCCATAAAATACATTATTTATCTGTTTTTGAGGAACATGGGTTGAGTGTGGCTTAACATTAATGAATTCTTTTAGGGCTTTACAAATATTACATTCCATCTCAACAATAAAAAAGAACCTCCTCCCCTCATATAATCACCCTTCATAATCCATTTAAAAGAAAACATAACAAATAAATCTCTCCCAAAACTCAATAACTATGTTATAGAGTTTTTTTCAACAATATATACTAACCCTATGGTCCATAATATGATATCTAAATGATAATTTTCAATATAAATGTAATTATATTCACTGACATATTAGATTTTTTTTCTTACCATACAACACTAATTAAAGACATAATAATTACTATATAGTAAAACATTATCTAACATATATATTTATTTTTTATGAAAATTTCATAACCTATATCAATCTACTCTTCCATCATGTGGGAAACAAACCCAATGATTGGGTGTACATCATACTACGACCCCATGAACTGATGTAATTCATTTTCCATCACCACCTCTCAATAATTGATATAATGATAATTTTAATAAATTTATATTACATTAATGATATAAGTTAATTGGTAGAATTAGAATATCACATCTACATTATTCCCATAAAACCAGTTTGAAAATGATATCATCACTTGTGTGTACATGAGGACTGCAACAACTATAATGTGATATAAATTTTTTTTCACATTAATTTTACATGGATTGTAATAAATTTATAATTAATTGATATTTATTATATATATATATATATTACATGGTAGTTATTATTTTATGGTGAAATATTATGCACATTTATTTCATTCGATTCGTTAAATATTGAAACAACATTCATTTGTATATACATTATACTGTCTCCGTTAATGGTGTAATTAGTTTTCTATATAACATTTATGGACCACTATATATATGTTTATAATGAGTATATATGATTTTTATATCATTATAAAAAAAATTAGATTATTTGAACATAATCAACATATATAGATAAAAACTACCAAATGAAATCATACTTGAAAAACAAAGAAGTTAATACCGGAAACGGTGATTTTAAAAAGATTTTTCTATTAGTGGATGATAATATTTTATAATTAAAAATTATATGGTTTTTTATTAGTATTTTTTAATATATTTATTGTATTCCTATTTTCATTAACTATGAGGTTCAAACATGTTTGATGGATTTAAAAACACGAGTGAAGGATTTGATGGTTCACAATTATTTCTAGGTGAAAAATTCAATATTCATCACTTTTTTTATTTTAGATGTGTATAAATTAACAATGTATTTATAATATGATTATCCATATTAAAACTGTTGTTATTTACATATATATCTATGTTTCATTCTTTTCAGGGGTTTATTTTTAGAATTTTACTTATGTGTAATTGTTTAATGATACAAACTCCTTTTAATCAGTATTGTTTATGATTATGTTTCCCATGATGAAAAATTATGATACATATCTCATCAAAATCATGAATATTATTACATTATAGTTATTTCTAATAATTACTGTTTTTTATTTTCATCTCTTTATGTAATCATTAGTCCAGAAAATGATTTTAATGAAAATTGGCCTTATCAATCTTGTTTCGGTAGAAATCCTTCGTCTTTCATGTCAATGTTTTAAAAAATATTATAGAATGTTTTTATATTGTGAAAATGTTGATTGAAGTTTTTTACACATAATTTAATTTCAACAAAACTGTTTAAAAATAATATTCTTTAATTTTATGAATGATGCTATTTTAACTTTTTACTAAAAATGTGAATGAAATCATAGTATTAACATTTACAGCATGACCAATATGTTCTCCTTTCATTACCTATCAATGGTTTAAATATTATATTAAATTTTTTTCATATTATTTAAAATAAATATATTTTATTTAATTTTTCAAATTTTTTTTTAATTTTCAGAATATTATTTCAATATAAAGGGATATTTTCCTCAACAATATATTAATAGCCTTTTAATGGAATTAATAGTGCTTAATGAAAACAACCTTTGGTGTTTTTATTTATTATTTGAGTCATGATACAATGATAAGATCCTTATTTTTAATCTATATGATTTATTTTTATGATAATGATATGTTTATGAAAGTCATTCATTATTAATGGTTTATTATTTAATGTAATGATGAAATGTTTATTAAAGTATAATTCATTATAAGATTTATTATTTGATTATTGGATGAATGTATAATGATTTTATGGACCATTTGTGTATGATTATTATTATGTGATGGGTGGCCCTAGAATTATATTGAAACTTAATGAAATGGTTAAAATATTATATCATGTTAGATAATTAGGGGAATCAATCCTATGTTCTTTATCATCTTTGGGAATAAACATGATTTGAATGATTCACTAAAGGGAAAACGCTGATGTGATTATTCCTCTATAAGAATCAAGTAAAATTTCTTGATTAGTTGTGGTAAAAGTCAATATAAATTGTCCACTGTGGTAAATAGTTGTTGATTATTGATTTTTTTATGATTTAATGGTGTTAGTACTTACCCTGGACATATGCAATGGCGTAAATACATAATATGGTGCCACACATATATTAAATTACCACATAGTTCGTGATTTATTATAAAGTATTTCCCACTCTTATAAATCATCTATTTTGAAATGATATTTTTTATTCCATGAATAGTATTTTTAGTCCAAGATTTATTGAGTATGAAAAATGCAATTTTATAATAATTTTATAACCTTATTCTTATCATAGGGTACATATGATCATCGATTGATTTCTCTTATGATTATACTTAGTACGAATCTATGCTAACCCATTATTATGATCACATTCCCCAGGTTATGATGAATGTATTTCTATTTTGTATGTATATAAAGAGTAATAAATAGATACATCATTGTATGAGATGTCAAAATTATTTAATGAAAATAGATGATTTTTTAGTTAATCTTTAGAGACACTAAACCATTATATTTTTAGGAATATATTTGTGAAATATATTAAATATTAACCTAACAATATATGTTATTTATATATTGAACTCATAGGGCATTAAATATTCTATTATTTCCCTTTAATAATTTATAAAAACATTACTAATGAAATTGATCATAACCCATATATCATATAATGGAATAATCATTATAAGGTAACTCTAAAATTAAAACCTTAATAATAAAAATTATATGAGGAAATAGAATCATTATAATCATTTTTCTAGGTCTAACATCTAAAATACCCACTTTAATTACAATATAATGTGAATTGGAACACAAAAATCACCCAATTGTGCCTCAAACGTAATGATAACTAACCACACAAGGTTGAATGATCATTTCTAGACCTAAATTAGATAAAAATATAAATTTTAACTTAATTAACTAAATTTAATGTTCAATATACATTTTTTGGAAAACCATGTGCCAACTATGTGGGTGACACTAGACTACATCCATGTCTTTACATTTTTGTTTTATAGTTTGTAAAACAATGTGCAAACATTTACAATACAAATTTTAAAAAAATTCCGAATGTCACAAGGTTTTATAAAATCATGAACCATCCCATTTTCACCCAAAATACTCATATATATGAAACTCATAATATAATAATGGTTTATACTATCTATGATCTAACCATAAGGCCTCCAAACTCCCTCCAACACACCTAAAAACACACCAAAACATCTCAAAACTCTACAATACCAAATTATAGCATAGGAAAAGTATAAATCAGAAAATTACCAAAAATAAGATCTATTATATTCTAGATACCATTTTGTTTTTCAACAATATAATATGGTAGGAGATGAGTGGGATGGAAAAGATCAATTAATTTATCTAACATATGTTCCCCTCACTCCCAAGTCACATCCAACATCAAACCATTTGTCAACAATAATAATACTAATGATATCCATTAGCCATATAATACCTTTTCTTAACTAACAATAATTTTAATCAAGGTGTGAAAAAATGTCACCTTTGGTTTATGAATCACTTTATCCCAACAAAAAACATTAACCAGATTGGGTTGAAACATTATTAATAGGGAGGAATGAATATCACTATAAACCAAACATAATCATACAAGTTGAGTTAGTCAATACTATACAATTATTATTTTTAATTTTTTTGAATGGGACAATGTACCATGGAGTTTTTTTCACTTAATTAACCAAAACAATGATACCCCAACCTAAATAAATCTCATAATAACACATAGTAATTATTGCCAATATATAAAGGGCATTGAAGATGATTAACTTTATATCATAGACTAGTGAGTTATATCATATTTCTTATCCATTTTACCGAAATTATTTTCAATTTTCTTATACTCAAGAAATGGTCCAAGTATGGATATTTCCATATAATCTTCCCAAATAAGTTGATATCGACAAGTAATGTCATACAATGCCTCTTATGGATCCATATATATTACTTGCTTATAACATTTGTAATTGGATTTCTCCACTAAAGAAAAATGGTCTCCATATTAACCACAAAAGACCGTTAAAATATCTATGAGCATATCCTCTATATATTGAGTCATATTCTATAATTGGAAATTTTTTAAGGAGGGTATGGATTTCACATGTTCATCCTAATCCAATGGGATTTTTTTCAAGGACCACTAATATCCTACTAGGAATCCTGTGCCATGGTTAGATATAATAGAATGTGGAAACCCATGAAATTTCACCACTACATATGAAAAAAACCCTATGGAATCATATATAATATGTATTTATCATATCATAAATAAATAAATATAATATTCCAATTAGAAATTGGAGTTTGTTCATAACCTATTGGAAAGTGAGACAACTCACAACATATCTGACCACATTTTTTTTCGTAGCATATAACCTGTAATTGTTATTCATTACCTAGAATATTTTTCTTATACCTTGGTAATTAAACCATTTCAGATTGATATAAATATAATGAATTATTCCTTGAAAACATTTATTATCTAATACATTATCTTAATAATTTACCACTAAATTTTAATCATTTTCCATACGTCGATTGTTTCCATACCATTGAGAATTGGCATTAATGTTGGAAAATAATGTCCTTACCACTAATTCTCCATGGATCACTCAACCTTGTCTATAATAATATTAAAACATATAATACAGACACCTCATCATAAAAAAACATTCTAGGCCCATATCCAAAATTTCCCCCATTAATATAAATTTTTCTTTGATCTATTGAAGAAAATGATTATAGGACATTTGACTCATACTATCAAACTCTAAATTTCCCTCCAAGGTGTATAAACTAAGTTATTAATAATCCTATAAGATATTTCATTTATTATTGTTCCCCAATGAACATGTATCATGGTGAAAATATTTATTTCTTTCTATTATAACTAGTGAAAACATTCAATGTATTTACTAATGAGATTTCAGTACGATACTTTTGGGGAATAGTCCATCAATGAAAAATATAAATCATTTTTTGTATAATTATTATAATGTTTCATTAATTTTCACGAGTTTTTGGACATTACATGTTCACCCTAAATGAAGAAACATCTCAATTTAGATGCGGATTAATCATTAAATAACCACTAGCCCTTTCCAACATTGGTAATTATTTGGATATGTGTTGAGGAAAATTGAGCCATTTGTAACTAAAATTATTTCTAATAATAACTATTAAAAAATAATTACCCTTATTTTTCTATGAAGACATGTAGTGATACAATTTATATAAGTTGAGGAAAATGAATTGATAATAAATTTCTAATAATATGAATGTTCATATATGGGAAACATTATTATCTTGTTTGCAAGAAATAACACCCTTGATTTTATCAGAATCTATTTATGTTACTTTCATAGAAATGGTGTTCCTAAAGAAGAAAATATTCTTTATCCCAACGTCATATTATTGGTAATTTTTTATAATAAATACTTATCTATTGATATAATGAATACAATCTAAAAGGACTTTTAATTATTATACTTCAGGACAGAACAAAAAATGATATCATAAATAAATACCATAATAAATGTGTCACATTATATTTTATAGATAAATGTAATCAATTATAATAAGACTATTCGTTTCATAGTGATAATATATGGTGTGACCATGTATTCAGAGTGGACATGTATTCTTTTAAAATCTTTGTTAGGAATTTCCATTTTCTTGATCCGTTGTTGTTGGAATCCCAATAAGGACAATTTTTTTATAACTATTTTTCCCCCATAAACTAATCAAAGAGATAATCAATTCAATGTAAAAGATATTAATTATTTATGTTAACATGATTAAACATAAAATAATAAATAAAAATCTAAATTTTCTCATCTTCCCACTATTAAATATAACTTAATAGGACTAAGGAAACATTATTGGTCTTAAAAAATCCTTTAATTGTAGTTCATCATATTTTAATTTCAACATACATAATTTATTTTGATCTATTCAATGTGATGGATATCAAATATTGTTTATTAATGGGAGTAAGTGAATAGAAATCTCAACTTTTATTTCATGTGGTAGTCAAGTGAAACATTTTAAGAACAAATTAATGTATCAAACTTATATTCTATGAAAGTATATATATTAAATTATATAAATAAAATTGATGGTGGGTATTGTTAATTGATATGATATGGTTCTGAATACTCCCACCAATTATCCTCTTCTTTATGAATTTAGATTCCATTTGTCATAAAATTAAATGAAAAATCCTTCACGATATGAAGAAGTCACGTGTTGAGTGTTAAAATAAATATAATCCATAATTTTAACAATAATATATAGTCCCAATTTGAAATAAAATTTGAAAAACTATATTATTATGAACTAAAATTTAAGTTGATTCAATGGTTATAAAAATTAATTAAAATTTAAATTCTTTTATACTCTTGTTGCATGAGATATTATTTGATTATCATAATGTGGAAGATCATATTCACAAGATTTTTTTTTATTTTAATACATAATATGAAATTGATGATAGGGTAGATCTAATGTGTGAAAAAACAACGATTAGTGTAACAATCTGGTATTTCTATGTTATAAGTATTCTATAATTTCTGTATTACATCATTATTATTTACCTAATATGGATATACAATGTGACTATAAAAGTCAAAAGGGTGTTATGTGTTTGTTCAGATAATATAACCTTGACCAGTGGAAGAAGGCACTAGGCCACATGGTTATTAGAAACCATGCCTCTCATCCAACACGGTTTCTCCTAACTATGTGGGTATTTTCATAGGGAAATGTAGGGTGAATGGTTTTCTGTAACCATGAACCCCAGGAAGAATAAACCATTTGTATGTAGGTAATTTGAATAATGGGAATATATCATAGTTGGAATATGGTCATTAGAAACCATGTCTCTTAGACCGCATAGTTTGTCCTAACTTCATGGGTGTTTTCTCAGGGAAATATAAGGGGAATAGTTTCCCCTAACCATGTTCCCAAGTCCGAATAAATGAGTGTGATGTCTATAATGTTTAGAAGAGTCATATATCTCATTTGGAATAGGGTTCCTCAAACCATATGGGTTCCCTCTTGAGGCGGATCATGGTTCAATGTCGGTGAATAGATTGGACAACCTTGTGACCCATGGTTTTTATGTGAATTTATAAAATTTATCTAATATAATTATAATTTAATCCCTACATTGTTTTTCATCATTCAGGGGTAATCAGGAGCCTTACCATCTACAATTGAGCCCTTGAATTTCCAAAATCAGGGATTTAGGTCCACTCATCCATCCAGAATTGGATTCAATCATCAATATTCATGATTGATAGCCATCAATGAGTACTCTATTAAACATGAACCATTATTCACTTCACATTCTCTCAAAAAAGTTATTTAGTATTTGGCTCATATGAACTATTTGAGGGGTATTTGTCTATTTATTGACTTTATCATTATTTTGGAAAAATAAAAGGTCGATAGTGGATGATTAGTTCTCTAAAAAAACAAGATAGGTGTTATATTTCTTGTCCCTCAAAGTGGAGATGTTCTAAAATATAGTTCACTATGTTTCATGTTTATTTCACTATGTGTTTCACCTTAAACGATTTCTTCTTAAATTTGTTTCCCTATTTTGGATCCCAATGACACAAATAGAACCATCTAGATGTTGGAGGTATTCAACCTTGCTATGATCCACCCCATTTTTTGTACCCTTTGAATGAAAAATTTAATGTCATGATTAAGTAAGAAACAAAAAGAATTGGTATTTTTTTGTTGGAATTAAATTTTTGATATTATTAATGAAATCAGAATTTGTTTTATGTCATGTATTACACATATATTGATCTATAATGAATTGAATGGAAATAAGTGGAATAATGATGTGAGTTAATTAAATATAAGAACTATTTTTTCAATTCAATTATTTAATTTAATTGAGTTATGAATTATCATATAGATCATATTAAAGCAAATAAATATGTATTACTATGATATATTGTAAATAGGATTCTTACTATGAGATTCAGAATGACAGACATTACCAACATATATAGGCTTGGGGAACCTTCTTGATAAGACACTGGGAATGTTAATGTTATTACTATGATAATGGGAATGAGTTAACCTGTTATTGTGATACATGAATGGAATCCTTGTGATTATTATTCTATGCATGGAAATATATACTACTATGATAATGGTAATCGTATTTCATGATATTCAGGAACATCAGGTTACATTTAATGGATTTCTTAGCTATAACTCCGGACGAGAATAGTGGTAGTATCCATTTATATGGTTTTAGTCGTCACTATGTATAAAATCCATATATGGGTATACATATGGATAATAATTCATAGACCATCCCATTGAGGCAGATGCATGTTGTTTCAGCCTGGTGTCCATCTAGAACAAGAACTATCCGTTTACAGATTTATATACTACTATCCTTTATTAAGTAAACACTTCCATATTCTATGCACTGACTATATATTTTTATACACCATTGGAGGTGGTCTACTGAGTTTTAATTACTACCTAATAGGGCTACAAATAATACCCAATAAGATTATATAATTTTTGGTTTAGATAAGGGGATCTGTCCACTAATACACGTGTGAATCCATGCCTAACATATGATGAGATATTAATAGTAGATTACTGGGATATATAACAGCATTATGGGATATTATTTTTCATTTGGTACATTTTTATATCACATAATTTATTAATGGTATGCTTCAATGTATAAATGTTTTTACTATTATATTGAGACCTGGAATCATCATCATTTGTATATGATTTAGATGATTGTTTTTTACTATGATTTTGTTCTTGGAATTTCAAACATGCCTCTTCAAAATTTTCAATTGTTGATATATTTCCTCAATTTATCAATTTATTATATTATTACTCTACACTAATTAAGTGGTTTAGTCTCGCCACAGACATTTCCAAGGTCCCAAATACTTGCTGGCATCCTCTGGCATACATAAAGGCATGCTTGAGGCCATGTGGTCGACCTGTCCGGTGCACCTCTTGGTGGAACCCAAATTGAGATGTCACAAATTGGATTAGAGAATCATTATTTTCTATTTACTTATTGTTTTGGAATATTATATATATGATTTAAAATATATCATGATTTTTAATGAAAAATTAATTGGAGTAGGTAACCCACATATAGGGAACAATCAAATTATCTAGTATTGGTCATTTTATTGGTATTTGTCCCGTAATAGTGGATTTGATTCAACTATTGGGTGATTCAATTGATTTATAGTATTATAAATTCTATCATTGAGGATTTTATTTTAGCATGGACTGGTGAGATTATGTATTTCAATCTAACGAATCATTTTAGGAAAGTCTATGAATTCTCTTTCCTTGCATTATTCCATGTCAAGTAGGATGTATTTCTCGAATTCATGAACATATTGTATATTCGTTATATGACATAAATGTTAATCTGATAAAATTTGATTCAGGTACATGAAAAATTATTTGTATTTCTTAAAAAAATCCAAATGTTAGTTTTTGAGTGGTCTGGGCCCTTTTATATTAGATGTGGTGATCCATATAGGTCAACCATTAATGAAAAATTTTATTATTTGAATAAAAATAAATGAAAATTAAATTTGAAATAAAATACTATAAATTAGACATTCAGTCCAATTCCCATTTTAAAGGTGTCTTCCTCAAGTAATATTTATTAAGACATTGTATTCTGAGACCCATATAGAAATACTTAAATCAGGACTTGGGATATACCTTATTAGTGGGTTATTGGTAGTGTCTTTTTTTTCTATATTATATTCATATCACCCTGAGAACACACTTTGATCGTATAGAACATTAAAAATATTACATATAAAGTATTACACCTATCTTATTCACTTATTTTTAATTTTTTCACTAATTACTCAAATATGAGGCATTTTTGTAGAATTTTTAAAGCTATGAAACCACATAGTCCTCTAGACATTCTATAGGAGGGTCATGGTGAGCATGCTCATGAGATAGTGGGCATTGATCCTCCAGTGATACCACTGTTAATACCACATGTGGAGCCTGATATTATCTTAGATATGAGATATGATGTCTAGTATAGAGGGGAGTTTCTAGGGCTTATGTAGATGATATAAGGAGATCCATGACCTACCCTTTTATTAGAAGATAATATTTAGGAGTTTCAACTGCAGTATCTAGTAAATGTTTCTTTTAATAGTGGCCCCTAGGATATAAAGATATGTCTAGAGATTGTATGATCTAGCGTTATGGATCTTGAAACACCTCATGAGTTTCAGTTAATATATCTACTTATATTCTCTTTAGATCCTCCAAATTATTGGGCGATATTATACTCTAGACATTTCAATATTCAGTAGTGTATTAGTTGGATTTCCAGTAAAGCTTCCATTTAAATTTATTCCTTAATACCCTAATGGAACACTATTTGGGGTAATTCATGAATCTATAGTAGGGATCTATGATATTTATGGACTAATCGTCTCATTTTACAGAGAATCATCAAATTGAACCTACATATACGGCTGATGATACATCAAAAGCGAGGTGATTCACAGATGGCCTTGGTAAGACTATTTGTTCCATAGTCAATGTTTTTCGGTTGACTAAATTAGTTAATACAATGATTCATAACCTTATCACTCCCCAAAATAATAGGGAATCTCAATTTTGTGAGATAATGTGATTCAGAACCCAGGCACGATAGTGGTTTGACTAGCAGTCAAAAGCAACTCTTTGAGACTACGTGTGTGATTAGTGATGAGAAGGTGACATCCATAGATATTGCATGATTTTTTGAGCATGTGGGAAGCCCGGAAATTAGAATCCATAGTGACTAGGAGACCCCATCATGTACCAAGGATGTTCAAGACTAGGGAATTTTTAAAATTTATATAGGACCATACCATTTTTTTTGGGAGAGGATCTGTATCATATCCTCCTTCAGGAGTAGGATCAGTAGAACCACTCCAGAATGGTTGTTGGGGTGAAATTGGCTGTTCTGATATAGGAGGAGTTCATGGCCATGGTATTCTGAATTCTGATATATAACACCACAACAGATAACCTAGTATGGGTGTTCATGGAGTAGCACAAGGCTAGTGATCATTCCATATCTACTCAATATAGAATATATCAGAGTATTTGTATAATAACCAAACCAAAAACATTACATAATCATCAATTAAATGAATAATTCACATAGAGGATCTTTTCAGGTTTAGTGTTTTTGAGAATTAGGGCATAACTATTACATTCCACCTCAAAAATTACAAGGTATACCCTTCTACTCAGTTTCGAGTTTTTCATAAAATAAAAACTCTTGATATAAAAGAGTATCATCCTTTCCTATGTATTAGAAATCATGACTTTTCCTTGATCCCATCCTTGACCATATTCATCTTTATGAATTGTGAAAAAACACTTCAAAACAAGATATGAGCCTAAAAATCTCATTACAAATTATAATACAAAGAAAAAAAATTATTTCATCAATGCATAAATAACATAAGAACATTAACATACCTCATGAAATCATAATATTTACATACTAAACACAAATCATAAAGGTAACATGTGGTATCCATAACATACTTACGTTGTAGCTTTCATAGCTACGTAGGGAGTTACATTTGGAATACCCATCACATTATATTCATTAAATATCTAATGAAAACATTCACGTTTAACTCCATCACATTACCCAATGCATTGGATAGCTATCTCGGGCTAACCCACCCAAGGTTTATCACAGAACAACACATATACGTAAACAATTCCAAAGAACCATAACATATTCATAACACATAAAGCAAACATAAAGAAAAGATATAATTTCCACATTTCAATCAAAATATGTAATTTAAATATATTGAAATTTCTAATCCACTATCGAAATAATTTAAAATACCAAAATACGTAGAATATTATACTGTATATTTTTTTAAAAAAAATTAATGGCTTGTTAAGGAAACCATAGATCAAATAATACTCAGATCGCAGAAACGGTCTTTGTCACCACATACGTTAACAAGAAACATTGTTTTAATTCATTTAGTAAAATTCTCCATAAAAAATATTTAATTTGAATAAAATAAAATGTAAAAGGTGTTTATACAATGTATAAAATAATGTCGTGTATTGAAAAAAAATTGTGCCTCAATGAAATGAGATTGAGACGAAGTCCCTTACCTCATGTCCGACTTGACTCATTCTTTATTTAGTATTATAAATATTAAATTAACGTTAATTTTTTCTTGCATAAGAACATATTCAAGATTATTATTCAATTTATATCACATGTTACCATGTTGTAAACATTATGAAATCATTTATGTTAATAACAGTCGTTTTTTCGATATTTGGTTCTGAAGTCAAAAATGAATATTTTATATTTACAAGTTGTATATGGGGTCGAAATTCCATTATCACGAGAATGATATTAATGAATTATATATCATATATATCTTATATATTCAGTTTATATATTTATTTATAACAGTACATAAAATTTGGAAGATTGAAATGAAATGCACCTTTCATGGAGACGGTAAGTCGTACGTACGCATGGACGATACTTTCATTTCTTTTTCTTATTTAAATTGAATTAAAACATAATGATACACAAGTAAATTATAATTCCAGTATTATATCATATATAATATCATTCACTCCATCCTATATATGTCCCACATATGGCATTAATGATTCATTTCACATTGATGGGGTGATATTCCACACTTCATAAAATGAAATTATAGCTTTTACCCATAATGGAAACCATAAAGGTATTCTATAAATGGAAAATTAATAACCATAAATAATAAAATAATATATATCTTATATAAATACAATGTCATCATAATGGCCTCCAGAATAGTTGGTAAGAGATAATTTAACAATAATCATTTCGTGAGGCGTTAGTTTTTCATCCACAGAAACAGTATGTTCTTTACCCATTAGATGGAGGTGTATATTATTGTAGTTTGAATCCTTCTCATAATTACATCCTTGTATAGTTAGAATAATGTTATTGTTATAAAAAAGTATTAAAAAGGTTTTAGGGTTTGGATAAGTAAAATAAAAAAAAGAATTTATGAGAAATTGTTACATTTAATTTGGGTAACTCCCTTTGGTTTGAACCAAAAGGACTTCTTGAAGTGACTTCGGCCTATGTTTTGGAAACTAGGTTGAAGAGATAGATATTGAGAGCATATTTTGGTAGGGTTTGGATGAGCCAATGGGCTTGATATGTGTGAGTAATGTGTTAGAGGTTAGGGCTTCTTATAAGGGGGAGGAGGGGCTATTTAGGAATGTGTGAAAATATTATTTTATTATATAATGATTTTGGATTATAAAGGTCAAAAAAAATTAAATTCTATAATAAGATGAATAATGGTAGAAATAAAATCATCTAATAAGAATTGGATCGGTTTTATATATTTTTTTAATCTTTATAATATTATTTATTTAAATCATTAATTAATGATGTAAACACTGCATCATTATTGTGTCCTAAATAATTTTATTTTTTTGATATCTAAAATTTAAAAACATTCTGTGACGTAGGAATTTTTGTATCCTTCCAAAAAATATTTATAGTGTAAATGATAACTTAAATAACCCTCTGTAAATATTAATTTACTAAATGATATTTATTATGTCATTTTTTCCATTACAGTCAATTAATTAAAATAATGTGTCATTATCACTCTTTTGTGGCAGCATGGGGTACCAAAATTGTCCCATGGATGCCCATGTTCGTCCATGAATCATCCAATAAGTGTAAGATAAGTGTTAAGGTAATTTTGTAATGTTATGATATTCTTTTAACCTTGAATTACACTATTAACCATTAACCGTGGTAGTTAAAAGTCAAAAGATACTATTCACAAAAAATTATTTTCATATTATTGAACCTTATATTAAATACTAATAACAACCATGTATATAGGATTTTAGAAATTCAATTCACAGAAGCATTAAAATTTCATTTAAATGAAGAAGTCCGTTTTTAATACTACTTTGTGGTTTCACTATTCATAAAAAAATTTCGTTTTTCAGAAAAATACCAAAAATTAATCCAATCCATATTTGATAATCTGAATTAAAAAACAATTTCTATTTTACAAAATTCAATTCATAGAAGTTTCATTAATTAATTTAAAATTAATATCCGTTATCAAAACCAAATACTTAATTTTAAAAAATAATAACTATCAAAAGATTGACACTTCTTCATGTCCAATTTCGAAGTGAAATTACATCCAATGACATAAATTTGATTAAATGGAAAACATATAATCTATTTAGACTATATGACCAACTAAAATGACAATCTAACAATAAAAATAAATTATATTACAAGTTAGTTTTGAAATAAAATACCGTATTATTCACTATTCATTAAAAAATGAATTTTATCAGAAAAATACCTAAAAATATCCAAAGTAAATGTTGTTGTAAAAATTCTAAAGAAGATTTTTATTTTGTCAAATATATCATATAATAGTGACAAAAACTACATTTAAAGAGGGTTTTCCATTAAATGGCAGTAAATCAACCTTTTAATGAATATTAGAGTATTTATGCATAAAATTAGATTATTTCACATTTTAAGAACCTAAAATTTATTTGATAAATTTAAAAACATTTAGCAAACCTATATAATCATATTTTAGTTAGTTCTATTCATTTCCACCAATAAAACGGCTAGGCATAAACTAGCATTTGAAATAATAATATTATACTATTATTGTGAAACGTAAGATTTCAACAAAACCTATTATTGTGTATCAGGTATGCCATCGAACATAGAGACCCCTTTAAAGTAAAATTAATCATTAAAACAAAAAATATTAATTAAAATGAAAATGTATTATTTCTCTATTTACCTAGGATATTAGATCCATCCCACCTCTAGGAAATTGCTTCCTCATGATTTTTATTCACTTATCAAATAAGTGGAGGTATTTGTCCCTCATAGAATTATAAGATTCCCACGTTTCCTCTTCAACCATATAGTTTTTCCACAAAACCAATACCTGGTGAATTAACTTATTCCACAACACTTGCTCTCTATGGTCAAGAATCTGGACATGTTGTTCCTCATAAGAGAGATTCTATTACAACTGAACTACATCTGGACTTAAAACATGAGACAGATATGGCATATACTTTCTCAACATTGAAACATGAAAAACATTATGTACTTGGGGAAAACATGGAGGTATATCCACTTTGTATGCAACTAATCCAACATTATCTTGGATTTTATAATGTCTAATGAACCTCATACTCAACTTTCCATTCTTACTAAAACACATCATAGTTGTCCATCGAGAAACATTGAAAAATACATGATCACCTACCTCAAAAAAAGAACCTTCCTCTGGTTATCCGTATAACTTTTCTTCCTGCTCTGAGCTGTTCTAATGTTCTTCAAAATCAACAAAAAATTTTATACCATCCCTTTTACCAATTCTAGTCACATATGCATCCTTTCACCTACTTCATACCAATATATGGAGTTCAATAACAATTTTCATATAATGGCTCAAAAAGCGCCATCTGAATATTGGAATGAAAACTGTTATTATATGAAAACTCAACTAAAGAAAAATGTTAGACCCAACATCCCTGGTAATCCTATGAACAAGCACGTAGCATATCCTCCAAGGTCGGAATTGTAGGTTTTGACTACACATATGTTTGAGGATGAAAAGCTATACAAAAATTAAATACAGTTCCCAATGACTTCTTAATTCCTTTCCAAATGTTAGAAGTAAACATGGGATCACGATCAATTACAATGTAGATGGGAACACCAAGAAAACTGACTATCTATTTAACATTCAACTGAGAATGTTGATCAAGAGACATAGTATCTTGAATTAAAGGGAAATGGTCATATTTAGTCAATCGATCAATAATAACCCATATTGCATTATTACCTCGAGATGTGTTCAGTGATCCCATAACGAATACCATGAATATATTTTCCCATTTCCACTCTGGCACAGGTAAATAAAGAATCATACCTTTCAGTAATAGCCGCTTTGCATTAGCATGCGGACAAGTCAAACACTTCACAGTAAAATCAGAAATATCATTTTTCATTACATCCCACCAGTAATAATCCCGAAGATTTATGTACATCTTAGTACTGCTGGATGAACTATAAACGAGGAACTATGAGATTCAAATAACAACTCATTATTCAACTATGAATAAAAAGTTACACATAATATATTCCCAAAACTCAATATAAAATCATTATCAATGTTAAAATCATGAAATTTACCCTTATAAACCAACTCTACCTTTTTCGGCAACACCATTTCTTCCTTCTACGCTTTCTTTATTCTGTCTGATAGATATTATTTCACTGACACCAAAAACGTTATAGAAGAATTTCCTTCACCAAAAACTAATATTCCAATGTTCATCAAATAAAAAACAAAAGGATCTCGTTCCAAATGTATCATGGTTAATGAAGCATTATTTTTTCGAGTCAAAGAATCAGCCAGTTTATTTTCTTTTCTCAGATAGTAAAGGATCATGAAATCATAATATGTGATTAATTCCAACCATCTCCTCAGTCTCATGTTCAATTATTTCTGATTTAATATATGCTTCCATCATTTTTGGTCAGTATATATTTCACATTTTACTGCATATAAATGATGCCTCCAATTTTTTAATGAAAAAAACTACGGCAGTTAATTCCAAATCATGTGTATGGTAATTTAACTCATGAGGTTTCAAATGACGTGAAGCATAAGAAATACCTGATAAATCTGCATATGGAAACATCCAATTCCATTCAATTAAGCATCACTATAAATAACTAAATCACCATTTCTGGAAGGTAGTGCCCAAACTGGAGCATTTACCAATCTTCTTTTCAATTCCAAAAAAAATCATCACATTATTTTTTCCAAAAAAAATTAACATGTTTTCAAGTAAATATAGTTGGTGTGCTAGATAACTATAAAAAAATTTCAACAAACCTCTGTTAAAAACCTTCCATAGTAAACAACTCTGGAGCTCAGTTATATTTGAGGGTCTTGGCCATTCTTCAAAAACTTTTTTTTAACAAGATCAATAGTTTTTCTATTTTTTTAAAACAATGTCCAAGGAATGAAATTGGTTGTAACCAAAACTAAAACATGATGAATTTCCCATAAAGCATATTTTATTTTAAGGTTTGCATGAAAACCCATAAATGACATTCATTCTCCTATTATCTTTTAGAATAGGCCAAAATATCATTAATAAACACATCCAAAATTTATCACCGGAGCCAACTAATCCATCAGTGAAATAAACTATTCAGCTCCTGTTCTAACCATCTTAGGACGCTGGTTGGGATATCATTTCACTTTGTATGCCTTCACTACACAACTTCCCTGTTTCAACATAGAGAAACCATTCTGAACACATAAATATCTTAGGCGAAGCAACATGGTAATCTTTAAATGCTATATCATTTCTATATTAACGTAAATTAATTTATAGATATTAATTTAACATTACCCTAACTCCTAAAGTAATCTAAACTGATCTCTAATACAAACTATAAGTACCCAGTCTTAAATATTACAAAATCTTCAATTAAATGAATAATTCACACTGATGATCTTTTCAATTTTATAGTTTTAGAGAATTTGGACATAACTATTACATTACTTCACAAAAATTACAAGGTAGACACTTCTACTCAGTTTCCATTTTTTCATAAAAAAAACTCTTGAAATAAAATTTTCGTGTCTAGTCCTTGTTTTAGACAACATAAGTTTTCCTTGATCTCATCCTTGATGTTATTCATCATAATTACTGTGAAAAACATTTCAAAAATTCGGATGGGAATAATAATCTATGTAAGGGTTATAAAACAAATAAATAAAACATTAGTTCATCAATACATAAATAACATAAGCTCATTAACATACCTCATGAAATAATATGTTTTATATTGAAAACCCAAATCATAATGGTGACTTGTGGCATCCATAACATACTTATGTTGTAGCTTTCACAGCTACATAGGGAGTTATATTGGAAATAACCATCATAACATATTCCCTAAATCTCATAAGAGAATTATTCATGTTTTCCACCATCACATTACCCAATGCATTGGAGAGATATCTCAGGCTCACCATCCCTAGGATTATCACAGAACCACCCATATATGTAAAAAATTCCAATGAACCATTACATATTCATAACACATAAAATAAACATAATAGAAATATAATATTTCCACATTTCAATAAAAATACATCATTTAAATATACCGAAATAAAAAATCTTTTATCAAATAAATTTTCAATACCAAAGTATGTAAAGTATAATATGGTATTTATTTTCCTTTTAAAAACATTATGTCTTGTTAAGAAATCCAAAGATCAAATAATACTTGCGGCGACATAAAGGTTATTGTCACCACATACATTAAAGAGAAACATTATTTTTTTCATTTATAAAAACTCTTTGTAGATTATTATTCCCTTTGAATTAAATGAAAATTAAAAGGTTTTTATACAACGTATAAAATAATGTCGTGTATTAAAACAAAATATGCCTCATTGAATGGAAATTTAGACGAAATCCCTTACCTCGTGTCTAAATTGACTCGTTCGTTCTTTAATCTATTGAATAATAAACTAATGTTAATTTTAAAATTCTTAAGAACCTTTTTCAAGTTTATTATTCTATTTAAATATCATATTACAATTTTACAAAAATTATGAAATCATTTATTTTATTACTAGTCATTTTTTCATTATTTGGATCTTGAGTCAAAAATGAATTTCTTATATTTACATGTTGCCTATGTGGTAAAAAATACATTATCTCTAGAATGATATTAATGATTTAGATATCACATATATAACATATATAGAGTTTATATATGTATTTATAATAATAAATAAAATTTGGAGGTATGAAATGAAATGCATCGTTCATGGAGAGGGTAAGCCATTCGAACGCATGAACACTACTTTCAATTCAATTTCTTCTATTAATGGAATTAAAACATATTGACACAAAGGTATGTTATAATTCCAGTATAATATCATATATAATATCACTACATCCATCCTATATACATCCCACATATTGAATTAACGAGTCATATCACTTTGAGGGGCGGTAGTCCGCACTTCCTAAATTGAAATTATCGTGTTTACACATAATGGAAACCATAAAGGTATTCCATAAATGTAAAATACAGAATCATAAAGAAATAATAGACATAATATTTATCATATATAAATATAGTACCATCATAATTGGCACCATAAGAGTCATTAAGACATAATTGAACAATCATCGTTTCGTATGGTGTTAGTTTTCCATCCACAGAAATAGTATGTTCTTTAACCATTAAGTGAAGATGTGCGTACGTGTTGTTAGAATACTTCACATAAAAAATCATTGTATATTAATTTTACTAGGGTTTTTTTAAAAATTCATAATAAAATATTTTAGGGTTTGGAGATATAAAAAAAAAGAAAAAGATTTTAAGAGAAACAGTTGCCTTTAATACGGGTAAATCCCTTTGGTTTGAACTAAAAGGACATCTTGAAGCGCCTTCTGCATAAGGTAATGCTACTAGGTGGAAGAGACAGATATTGAGAGATTATTTGGGTATGAGTTGGATGATACTAGGGGCTTAAAAATTGTTTGGAATGGGATATATTTGATGTATTTTTATAAGGGGGGAGGTGCTCTTTTGGAAAGTGTGAGAATATTATTTTATTATATAATAATTTTCAGTTTCTAAAGGTCCAAAACTAAATAAATTCATATATAAGATAACTCATGGTCCAAATAATATCATCCAGTAAGAATTGTACAGGTTTTGGAAATTTTCTTAATATTTATAATTTTATTTATTTAAACCATTTATTAATTAGGTAAAGACTACATCGTTGTTGTGTCAGAAATAATTTTATTTATTTGATATCCAAAAATTAAAAAAAATACCATGATGTAGGATATTTATTTATATTTCCAAAAAAATATTTTTAGTTGAATAAATAACATATATAATCATATGTAAAAATTAATTTACTAAAAGATATTTGATTAGGTTATTTTTTCCTTAACAATATGTTAATTAAAATAAAGTATCATTATCAGTCTTAAGAGGCACCATGGGGTCCTAAAATAGACCCACAGATACCCATGGTTGGCCATGACTCATCTAATAATGTTAGGACATGTGTTAAAATAATTTTGTATTATTATGATATTTTTTTACCTTGAATTACCCTGTTTACCTTTAACCACGGTAAATAAAATTTAAAAGTTACAATTCACCAAACAATATTTTCATCTTATTGAACAAAATTATTAATTACTATCAACAACCGTGTATTTCGGATTTTCGAAATTCAATTCACAGAGGTGGTAAAATTTAATTTAAATGAAAAAGTTTGTTTTTAACAACTATTTAGTGGTTTCACTATTCAAAAAAATTTAAAATTTTCAGAAAATAACAAAAATTAAATATAAGATATATTTTGACATTCCAAATTAAAAAACTGATGTTTATTTTACCAAATTAAATACATACATTTTTCCTTAATTAATTTAAAAATAATTCCCATAGTCAAAACAAAAAGCGTGTCTTTAAGAAATAATAACTATAGAAAGATTGACAGTTGTTTATGTCAACTTTCTTAGTAAAATTTCTTCAAATGACCATAATTGGATTAAATGGTAAAAATTTAATCTAATTATACCTTAAAACAAATTAAAAATATAATCTAACACTATAAATAAATTAGATTAAAATGTAGTTTGTAATTAAAATATAATATTTTCCACTATTCCTTAAAAATAAAATATTATCAGAAAAATTCCAAAAAAATTATCCAAAGTTAATTTTGATGTCCTGATTATAAATAATAATTTTATTTTGTGAAATAGAACATATAAACATTACCAAAACTAGATTTAAATAGGATTCTCCATTAAATGGTGGTAAATCGACCTTTTAAAGAATATAAGTATTTATGCATAAAATTATATTAATTCATTTTTTTAAGCTTATAAATAATCATGGATAAATGTAAAAACATTTAGAAAACATGTATAATCATATTGCTGTTTTTTATGTTCATTCCTGCCAATACAATATCTAGGAATTAAATACCATTTAAAATAATAATATTATATTATTATTGTGCAATGTAAGATTTCAAAGAAACTCGTTGTTGCGTATCGGGTACACCATCAAACAATGAAACCCCTTTAAAGTAAAATTAATAATTAATTAAAAAAATATTAATTGAAATGAAAATTTATTATTTCTTTACTTACCAGGGATGTTACAATTTTTGTGTTGGGCCTAGTAGCCTCTAACATATAGTCTACCATTTTGATCTGGTTACATCGCACTAATTTATCTATATAGCTATCCTGGAGAGCCTCAATATTAATTTTTTTTCTCATGTGGTGTTATGAATCAGGAAATCCCCATTGGGGTTATGTTTAGAGAGTGTATTCATGTTTAATGAATAACCCCTTGAGTTATGAAACAATTGTTTCTTATGGTATCTTTACATCCCTCGAGATTATGGGCTTCAATGTCATTCTTAATATTGACTGGTTCGTCTCATATCATGATTACGTGGACATTATTGGTTGTTGGGTGTCATTTACATGTCAAAATAGTGGTCATTATATTCAAAAGGGTGAGTGAGATGTATAGGATGGAAGATCGGGACCAGAGCATCATGGGGTAATTGGGGTGACCACCCAAATTTCAATCCATTACATGAATGATCAGGGAATACATCAGACCAAGTTCACTCCTTTACTTGACAAATTCATGGTTTTGTTACATTATTAATTTTTTATACTTCCTACTAAGAGAGAGATTGATTATACTATTGATTTAGTGCATGATATTTCCAAAAATCCATTCCTTGTCAAATTATGTAAAAATACTAAGCTTCTTGAGCACAAGAGTTATCTATATGATTTATTAGAAAAGGGTTTTATATGGACCAGTACTTATCCCTAGGGTTCAGTGGTTTTTTATCGAAATAAATATGTAACCCTCAGTATTTTGGTGGATTATATGAAATTGAATAATCTTATATTGAATAACCATTATATCATACCATATATATATGATCTCTTAGACCATCTTAGAGTATCAAGGTAATTCTCTATGATGACAATGAGATTGGGATATCATCGGTTTTTATTACGGCATTTAGATATTCCACAAATGAAATTCCATTTTTCATACATCATATATGAGAATCTCATTATGTCGTTCAGTTTTAAAAAACACCATGATATCTATATGGATTTTATGAATTTGTGTTCCATCCCTATATGTATTCTTTATTGGATGTCTCCATAGATGACATCTTGGTGTATTATAATACTCTAAGTTACTATCAAACCTATATTGAGATAACATTGAATAACCTAATAGACAACCACCTATATGAAAATATTTGTAAATGTCACATCTATATCGATAATATAAACATATAGTGTCATAATATACTAGATTATAATGTTTGAATAGACCCATAGATAGTGAGTTCTATAGTCACATGTGATCATCCCAAGAATGTATTTGATAAACAGAGTTTCATATGGATCATTTGTTATTACAAGTGTTCCAAATAGTATTTTTCATACATTGAATAACCTCTTATAGTATTCACATAGAATGGGGTGATGTTTATGTGGTTTAAATCATATGGTAAAATATTTTAGTAGATTAATGTTAGATTGAATTCTAAATAGATCATTATTCATCTAGAGTCGGGAATAATCTATAATGTATATTATGTTTTATTAAGTATCGGACTATGACTTATTGTGATATATGATGAACAAGTCTTTGTTTGTGGGTCTCATTAGCTGAGGTCTATGAAGAGGTATTAACTGACACATGATCTTGAGTTGGAAATGGTTATACATGATTTTCATTGTTGGAGGAATTACCAAATGGGACAGAATTTTGTGGTGTTAACTAACAAAAAAATCCCCAAGTAAATTTAAACCCAAGATGACTTGAATCTTAGGAAAAGAATATGGTCTCAATACCTACAGTCTATTGGCTATTATCATTCCATACTCCTAGGAAATGAATTTTTTCCCAAAGCTCAAATATAGAGGACTTAGACATAGGCCGTTTTGGAGTCCAATAGTGAGTTGAAGATAATGGACATGTGTTCTAAGATACACTAAGAGTTTGAGGACCCTCATGGATAGTTTTTACTTGAATCACTATCAGTGAAATCTTCAGTTCTGGAAAATGTGATAAATAGGATGATTTCAAATCCTAAGGGCTTTTACATATAGAAAAAGATATTATTGGTGAGGAACCACCTTTAGATTAGAATATCAATGATGCCATTATTTTTCATATACATTCGTATATCAAAATTATTAATGATATGAGAGAGGATATGATATGTGAGTTACATTCTTATTAGTCGGATGTGCACAGAGGTATCTCCATAATTTATATTAATATGTCCTGAATTATTGGTGTTGAGGGATAAAATGTCAGATATCATGTTTTATTATTCTGTATTACACCTATCAATTGGTGATGGTGGAACACTAGCATCCCATTGGATTTATAAAGTTGATATAATTTCTTGTTATGGAAATAAGAAGATTTTGTGATGGTTTTTTCATCATCTTCATAGGGTTTCCTTGAGGTAGTGATGTATAATGGGTAGTCAAGTATTAACTAAAAAAGGTATCCCACTTCCTTCCTATCTATTTGACATGCCTAACTGATGATCTGGAATGCCAATTTGTTTGTGAGATTATATGGCTACATGGGGACCCTCATTCTAATTGATTACATGGGGACTCTCATTTTACATCTAGGATATAGAAAGGGATTTATGGAGCTATTTTTATACTGTGGAAAATGACAACAGGATTTACCCTCAGACTGATGGACAATGAGAACAAATGATACACATAGTAGAGTAAATGGTTAGAGCATGAGTCCTTGATTTCTGTGGTTTAAGGGAGACAATAACCCTCTTGTTGAGATATCCAAAAATAATATGTATCATAATATGATAACTATGGATCTTTATTAGACCCTAAATGGAATGTCATGTTATTGACCCATGTCCGGGTAAGATCCATTACCAGAAGCACTACTTGCTTGTCATTTCGTTCCGGATACTATAGAGTAGGTTCATATTATTAGGAAATTCATTTCTACCACATATTCAATATAGAAATATTATGTTGATCACCATTTAAATCCATTGGAGGTCATGGTTTGGGATCATGTTTTATTATGTGTATTATATCAACCTTTCTTTTGCATACATGATTGTTACACCATTTTAATGATAAGAATATACAATTGTTTCACAATAAGGATCAAATGGTTCATTTTGTTTTTAAAATTATGACCATAAATAACATTAAGAAAACAAAACATAAAAATTTATTTAATTCCTTCTTCTACAGCTTCATTGTGGTCATTGTGTTCTCCTTTTACAAAATATAAAATGAGGATATACAATAAAATAATTGGTGAGATAAAATCCTATTACGAGGATATATAAAAACACGAATAAATATAACATGGGGTGAGCATAATCCTAATCATAATAACATAAAAATAATATAATTACCATAATTATTAGAGGAAACATTTGATACCTATAAAGAATGTGGAAAATCATAAAAATGAAACATCATATCTTATTGGACAACACAACACATAACTTTGAAAAAAGATAGCATCATGTTCATTCTTATTTAAATTTATCTAATGAGATAAATCACATTACCCAATTCATGGGGGAACTATATAATCTTGTGATCATGTATCACATCAAAACATTTAGATGCTCTATATAATTATATGTGAAACTAGAAAAACACAAAATTTACATTTTCATGGATGCCACATAGAACATAAATCAATATTAGTCGTAAAATAATCCATGGAAATGAATGGTTTTAATTTCATAATCCATAAATAATGAATAATTTTCATGTTTCCAAGATTAATGAATGATTAAAATAATTGGATTAAGAACCATCAATCTTGAGTTAAAAATAAAAAATATCATGAGAAGTAAAAGTTATGATTTAAAAAAAAGAGTTCTTTTGGAGGAACTATTTTCATTTGTAATAAAACCATATTGGAAAAATTATATTTATAAAACAAAATGGAATGATAAATAAATGATATTTAATGAACATGAATGTTACTTCCTTACTGAATATGGAGTGAAATAGTGATAACCCAAAGAAATAGAGTTTGGTACATGAATTTCCCAGACCGTATATCCAGTATATTTATTTACATTAATAACCGAGAAAATCAGACAATAATAATTAATTAAAAAATCCAGAAACTAATTTTCATAACTTTTATTTATTATAGATATATTATGTCCATTTATATCATTTTTGAGGAGTTATAGGGTTCAATTATATCATTTGATACTGTACATTTAAATTGTTTTCCTGATCATTTGACTTGAATATAAAAATGGATGTTTAGGTAAAATGGTTATGATTCTCTTGTATTAAAATTATATTTTATTAAAATACCATCCAAAATTATTATTTATTTACATGTAATTTGGTTCTATGATGTGAGGATGAATCATTAGATAAAAGGTCAATGATAAGAATTTAGATTTTTTAGTAGTTTTTTCAAAAATCACAAACTAAATTTCTCCAGAACATAAAAATGGATATTTCCTAAGTTTTACATAGTGTTCCAACATTTATAGTCGTATAATAAACATCGTTGATGGTGTTCAATGAAAGTGAAAACATAATTTCCACAATATCGGTAAATTGACACAAAAGGAGATATGTTTGTTCTATAATAATGGAGAGGGAGAAAAGATTTTGATGATGGACCATTTATTAACATAAAAACATATACTATATAAAATATACTGGATTTTTGAAGAATATTTGGATTATGTATGTGAGGAGATAATAATAAAATAAATGAAATTTATATTATATAAAATGAAAGAGGAAGATGATATTACCTCTAGATTTTAACCTCCATGATAACAACGTTATGGTGAATATGTTTGGAATTGTATTGCAAAAAAAAGAACTTGGACATGGTGAAGGGTATTAGGACGGTATTTGGTTAAAAATTTGACAAGTATCAAATAATGGAAGCAATTAGTAGAATAGGTGGTGATGTATTTTTTTTATAGAGGAGGATATGGGTGTTTTGTCATTATTTTATTCATTAGTATATTATTTTATCCCATGAATACGAATAGTTTTAGAAATATTACTAAATATATTAAAATAATTAAGGATGGGTAGAGAGTATTCAAAACATTAGCCATAAATAATATATGATGCAAAGATTCATGAATTTGTAAAATATTTTAAATTTCCATATTTCACTATTCACCAAAAATTCTACTATTTTTGAATAATGCCAATAATTCTCCATAACAAATTTTCAACGAGTAGAATTAAAAATTAGACTCTATTTTATGAAAACGATTTTCGAAATATGAATTTTTTTAAATGAAATAATCATTTATTGGAATAATACTGAATACAAAATTTTATCATATTTTATAACACTTTGACAAATTACTTCAGGCCTTATTAATTTAACTTATAATCATAATAACAAAAATTTTAACTAATGAAACAATTTTATGAAAATAATATTTATTTTAAAAAATTATACTAATATAAAAATATATAATATAAAATTTTTCTTTTAAAAAATACCAACACTTAATTAAGAAGGGAAAATGAAATTGACAGAAGTTGGGTGGCCACATTCTTCCCTATTTTGAGATTTCTTAAAAATATCATTTAAAAAACTGTGTGATGGTATTTATCCTTAATGGATTCCTCTGGTTCCCTTTTTTCTACTTCATACATATGGTTCCGTCAAAACTTGTTTACAAGGTGGGTTGTCTTGTCATGTAGAAACTTATCTCTTAGATCCAGAATGAACATGGGATGCTCTTAAAAAGATAGATCAACATCCATCAATAACACCTCTGAGTTTAGTATATGTGAGGGATCTAGAATTTAATTCCTTGAGAGAGAAAAATGGAACACATCACGAATTTGTGTCATACATGGTGAAAGTGAAAGCTCACAGTCTTCCTCTCCTATGTGATCAAGGATCTCAAAGGGGAAAATGTATGTTGGATTTATCATCCCTTTCTATCCAAACTACATTACTCTCTTAAATGGGGATATTTGAAGGAAGTCTTTATAGAACCCCCGAGGTGCCCTGAGAGGGGAGGGGTGAATCAGGGTGTCATCATTTTCTTTTAATGTATCTAATCTTGTTCAAACATTAGTATGAACTTGTTAAAACTATATTATGGATATGAACCACATTTAAACAATAACATGCATAGAGACCACACAACACTTTTACCTGGTTAACCACAATGGGATATGTAAGAACTCGGTTCTTGTTTTAGAGGTACGGGCTTCTAATTTTCCTTTTCCTTAAGTGATTTTGAGAAAATATGGAAAAATGGGGAAAAATCCTAAATTTTGAAACTACACGCCATGTACTTTGCCCACACGCCATGTACTTTTGGCCGTGTTGGGATAAGTACACAGGGCGTGTAGCCTCGCCGGCCACAAAGGGTATAGGAACTGACTACACGTCGTGTAGTGGTCCTTTACACGCTGTGTAGTCAGCCGGCAGGTCAAAAAGTAAGGCGGTGGAGTCGCCACCAGCTGGGCGGCAGTACACGTCGTGTACTCTTGTCGGCAGGTGAACAATGCCGGTGTCGCCAAATGAATAGTTAAATGAAATAAGTACACGCCGTGTACTTTGTTTTTTCAGCTTAAAACAGGCAGTAGCCTCCTCATTTGGCAGAGGAGGCGTTTGAGACATTTTGGAGCCAAAGGAGGAGGTCGGACCTTTGAAGATCTTCCGGGAGTTCGTCTGGAATCCGATTCGGCTTCGGACGATCTTGTTGGAACCGCATGGGTAAGCCCTTCCTCCTCCTGGTACCGTTCATGCCAATTCTTCTCCCAACATAAGTTATTGATGTCTGAATGGGTTTTGTTGTTTGTCATATCTACGCCGTTCTTGGGCGTTTCTGGAGCCGGCGTTCGGGTATAGTGTTCGTTGGCACATAAGGTAGGTGGCTTGGTGTTTATTTTCCAACTGTCATGCGTTTTTGTGCATTTTCGTACCACAAACCCATGTTGGGATGTCGTGTGGCTGATTCCATTGCTATATTTAATGCCTATAATTGCATAGGTGATTAAATGGTGATAATTAAATGATGTTTGGGATCGTTGCTTGGATCTAGGACCATCCCGAGGGGTGTGTTCCTCTGTTTAGCCGTTTGGCCAGGATACCCGAGGGTATGCCTTAAATGAAGTAACTGTAGAATTTCCTTGAGAGGAATTGCTTGTTTGCTACATTTTGGTATGTTGGGCATGGCCCGGTTACCTTTTTAGCCTGAGGGAGTTGTTGTGATTAGCCTGAGGGTGTGACTGTTTTAGCCAAAGGGTTGTCTTTATTCCACCTGAGGGAAACATTTCGTGCCCGAGGGCTTGAATTCTGTGCCTGAGAGCGACACTCTATAAGCCTGAGGGCGAGAATTTCTGTTACGCTTAAGGGAAATACCTGTGGGTAGAATTCTGTATGGCCTGAGGGAAATCCTAAGGGCATGGTTACTATTTCAGCCTGAGGGCATGGTTCTGGTTAGCCTGAGGGCTTGGTGTTGAGCACAAAAGCGTTACTAAATTAAATTAATTAAATGAATAATAAAATGGAAATTTAACTGTTAAGTTCGTTACTTTTGAGTACTACTTAGTTATTTCATTTACTATTGCACACTTGTTTCTTGTTTTACACACAGTTGTGCACGGGCCTTTGTTGGGTGCCTACTGAGATATATTTCTCACACCCTGTTTGGGTCACGCTTTTCGGCCCAAAAAGATTACGTTGCTGCAGGTGTAGATAGGGGCAAGAGTCCCTATACAGGTACTTGATAGTTGCTGAGGAGTAGGAGGGCATGGGACCGAGCCTAGGCTCGTGATGCCGCTGCCAGCTGTTTACTTGTTTTGCTGCACTTTTCTTTTGGTTGTATCATAGTGATGTATAACATGTTCTGGCTGTTTTCTTAGAATTTGAACATTTATCATCATCACTTTTATACTGTTGTCTATATCCACTACTGTAGTTATTTCAGTTGTGTATGTTAACTGCTTCCGCTGTTGTTGTATGTTTATTCTGGTATTCCGTTATGCTACACTTTGACAAATGATGGCATTGTTTCGCCACTATCAGACCTGGGCCCTCGCTGCTAGTCGGCAGCCTCTGGCGTTTGGGGAAATGCGCTTGAGGTCACGTGGCGAACCGGGCTCGGGGCACCCGTTGCGTGGCACCCGGGGCTGGTACGTTACAAAGTGGTATCAGAGGGTGTTTCGTTTCTTTGACTTACTATTTGGAGCCGTAGTCAGAGTTAGGACGAACGGTAGTTGGTAATAAGCTGTTCCCGGGCATAGCTAACCCTTGCACATGGAAAAGCCAGTCTACCTCGTACTTTTCATTCGTTGATCATGCAATTATACAGTTGATATGTTTTCACCGTTGGGTGATGCACTTGGATTGTGCTGTTTATATTTTATATGTGGGTTCTATTTAGATGCAACCCGATGAGATGAGGGTATGCCGTCTCATGCATCATATAGGCACATGCTAGATATCACATGCCATGCATAGTTTCCATGCCATGTAGGTGCATTAGAATTTGCTTGTTGTTGTGATAGTTGTTGTGCTAGTAAAGCATGCTGTTGTGATAGCTTCTTGATAAATATCTGCCTTGTGATATGGTATTATTGTTTGAGCTTGTTTATAGAATGGATGCCAAACTTTGGTCTTTGGGGCGTATGGGCCCCCATTGACCGGAATTTGGTGGATCATTGACTGGTTATTGGTTATAACACAAATAAGATGTCAAAATTTGATTCATGGGGTGTATGGGCCCCCATGGGTTGGAATTTGACACTTAGGTGTCGTTTTCAGTATTTTCTGGGTTTTGGAGAAGTTTATGAGGCATACTGTCCGGAAACACAGTATACACGCCCTGTATGTTCTTCTGTTCGGGAAGAAATATGAACATTTGAGTACACGCCGTGTACCCTGAGTACACACCATATAGTCTCTTCCCGTGTCACAAACCAAGTGGCCGGCGACATGGGGTTGGGAAAGGGGTTGGTTAAGACATGCCGTGTAGTTTTTTACACGCCATGTAGTGTTGACCCAGAGTCCGGCCGTGTAACTAACAACACGGGTCGGTGAAATCCTAGACAGAACATGCCGTGTCAATTATAGACACGCCGTGTAGTGTGACCTGGGGACTGGGCCGTGTAACTAACAACACAAGCCAGTGTCACCTCTTTCAGAAACATGCATTGTACCTTTGGGACATGCCGTGTAGTCTTGTCCGAGGACAGACCGTGTGGAGTTAGCCATGTGGCTGGGAAATGGCATGGTGTACACGCCGTGTATGGGTGTAACACACCGTGTGTGGTAAAGCCGAGTAGTCGGTCGTGTCTCAGACGACACAGGCAGTTGGAAAATAACACCGTACAAGCTGTGTAGATATTATACACGCTGTGTAGTTTTGTTGAACGGAAGCTGTGTGGCTTAGCCGTGTAGAAGGACCCAGGAAGGGGAAAGGAAGTCAAGTACACGCCGTGTAGCCATTGTACATGCCGTGTAGTCTTGTTTTGCAAATTTTGAACCGCCTTCTTCCTCTTGTTCCTTTGTGGTTCCTTCGTTTAAGTCTTAATAATCTTGAATCTGAGGCTTGCTTTTGACCTTGTAGAGTCATGTCGCCTAGACGACCATGAGTTGTTCACCAAGAGAGCGGCGATGATTATACTCCAGAGATGGTGAGCCATGGGCTACCAGTTGATCCACCAGCAGAGCCAGATGCGACACCAGCTGTTATACCGGACACGGGAGCGGAGGCGCAGTTCAGTGAAGGCTTATTGCGGTTCATGCAAACCTTTCAGGGAGCACTGCAGGCTGCCACATCTATGGCCGAGATGACGCATATCTTCCAGCAGCAGCATCCGGCTACGTTTTTAGGGGATGGCGGACCACAGGCTGCAGAGTATTGGCTAGGATCGATGCAAACTATTTTCGAGCATCTTGAGACGCCTCCAGGGTGGAGGGTCATGATCGCGACTTACATACTGCGTGATTCCGCCAAGAGGTGGTGGGATGTTACCACCCAGTCAGAGTATCACAGGGACATGGCGTGGGAGGATTTTCAGATAGTCTTCTATGACTTCTTCTATCCCGAGACACTGAGAGTAGATAGAGCTCGAGAGTTCATGAATCTGCAGCAGGTCGCTATGTCGGTGATGGACTACTATGCTCATTTTAGAGTGCTTCAGTGCTTTGCACCCGTACTAGTGGGTGATGAGACGCTGAGAGCCAGACCTTTTGAGGATGGTCTTCAGGATGAAATCCGAGCGCTGGTGAATGTTTTCAGGTTACCTAATGTACGCGCGATTTTGAACCAGGCGTTGATTACAGAGAGGAACCTGCGTGAATCTTGTGGTGTGGGCCAGGGCGGTTCAGCACCAGTTTCTGGTACTATTTTTGCTGGCAAGAGGAAGAGGCAGATGAACTTCTCTTAGGGCGGCAGTACCAGCCAGGCAGCTTCTTCAGGTGGCCCGATCAGGTGTTACCAGTGTGGCAGAGAGGGGCACAAGAGGCCATAGTGTCCACAAGACCCAGTGGAGTGTTGACCTTGCGGTAAGATGGGTCATCTACAGCGCTTTTGCAGGGTGTTTCTACCAGTGGCTAGTGAGAGGGGTTCTGTGCAGACTCCGTGTGTGGGAGCAGGACCAGGGGTTTCTTACCAGTCAGGGAACTGGAACATGTCAGGGCGTGCAGGCAGAGATGGTGGTTGTGGCCATCGTAGCTAGACAGCAGGATCTCAGAGGCAACAGGGTGGGACATCTCAGGGTAGCCAAGCTGTGTCGCAGGGCCACGACACTGGACAGGCATATGCCCTGCAACAGACCTAGTAGGAGCAGGATCCCGGACCTTCGACAGTCAGAGGTACTATTCTAGTAGCTTCTGTCTTGTCTTCAGAACTTTTTGATACGGGTGCTACACATAGTTTTATATCAGTACCCGTTGTGGAGATACTTGGGCTTCGTGTTTCTACTTCTTTTGATATCTTTATTCTAGACACTCTGTTGGGGACTAGGACGGTTGGTGTGCGTGAGTGCAAGGAGTTCCCCCTTGAGGTTGGTGGGTGTCACTTCCTTTGGGACCTCTATGTCCTGGAGATGATGAGCTATGACGTCATTCTTGGGATGGACTAGTTGGTTCCCTTTCGAGCCTTTGTAGACTGCTATCGTCGCAGGGTGCGTTTCACGTCACCAGAGGGCGGGGAGTTTCTTTACAAGGGTGAGTGGGATGTTCAGGAAAGTCGAGTTGGACCAGAGCATCATGGGCGAGGTGGAGTCACAGCCCAGATTGCGAGCTTATATCTGGATGACCAGGGGACTCGTCAGACGGTTTTCCCTCTAGTTTTCCATCGTTTCAGGGATGTCTTCCCGGACGACTTTTCAGGTCTACCTCCGGTACGTGAGGAGGATTTCTCTATCGAGCTTGTTCCATGAGCAGCACTGGTGTCCATTCCTCCTTATAGGATGGCCACACCTGAGTTGCAGGAGCTCAAGAGGCAGTTAGAGGAGTTTCATGCAAAGGGTTTTATCCGACCCAGTACCTCTCCTTGGGGTTCTCCGGTCCTTTTTGCAAAGAAGGCGGATGGTACCCTTAAGATTTGTGTGGATTATCGGAAGCTAAACCAGTTCACGGTTAAGAACCGATATCCCTTTCCGAGGATAGATGACCTTTTTGATCAGCTTCGTGGAGCACGAGTGTTCTCTAAGATTAACTTGAGATCCAGATATCATCAGTTGCGCGTTAGACCATCTGATATACCTATCACAGCTTTCAGGAGCAGGTATGGTCTATATGAGTATACGGTTATGCCGTTCGGACTCACGAACGCGCCAACATTTTTCATGGCTCTGATGAATCGTGTGTTCCATCTGTATCTTGATTCATTTGTGGTAGTATTCATTCACGACATCTTGGTGTACTATCACACTCGACACGACCATGCCACCCATCTTGAGATCGTATTGAGTACACTGAGAGGGAATTTCCTATATGCTAAGCTCTCGAAGTTCCACTTTTGGATGGACCAGATTCACTTCTTGGGTCATATCATCTCAGAGGCAGGATTTGCAGTGGACCCAAAGAAGGTGAGAGTAGTAGTTTCCTGGGAGCAGCCCAAGAACGTTTTTGAGATAAAAAGTTTCTTAGGGATGGATGGTTACTACAGACACATCATACATGACTTCTCCCGCTTAGCAGCACCATTGACAGGTCTGACTAAGAAGGGTGTGAAGTTAATTTGGTCAGAAGCTTGCGAGACAACTTTTCAGGACCTGAAGGGAAGGCTGACATCAGCACCGATCCTGATACTCCCAGAGCAGGGGAAGAACTATACAGTTTACTTTGATGCGTCAGGGATTGGGCTGGGAGCCGTTTTGATGCAGGGAGACCGAGTTGTGGCATATGGGTCTCGGCAGTTGAGGCCACATGAGAGGAATTACCTGACGCACGATCTTGAGTTGGCTGAAGTTGTGCATGTGTTGCGTTGTTGGAGACATTACCTGTTGGGAGAGAATTTTGTGGTTTTCACCGACCAAAAAACCCTCAAGTATATCTTTGCTCAGCGTGACCTAAATTTGAGGCAGAGAAGGTGGGTCGAGTACCTACAGTCCTTCAATTTTGAGCTTGCCTATACACCTAGAAATGGTAATGCAGTAGCCTATGTACTGAGCAGGAAGACTCAGATACAAGCAGTGCAGGAGGCCAGTGGTGAATGGAAGCTTATGTCTTTATTCTCTGAGATGAAACTAGAGGTGCATGGATGTCAGGGATAGACTTATCTTTCCTCTTTAGCTATGACTTCGACCCTTCTGGACAGAGTGAGGATGAGGCAACAATCAGTTTCAGAAGGCCTAGTTCTACGGGAGTCGGTGGAAAGTGAGGACCCTCCTTCCAATTCGACGATAGGCGATGATGAGGTTTTGTGTTTCCATGAACGTGTATGGGTTCTAGGGGATATACGCAAGGAGCTGAGGAGGGTGTTTCATGCTTCAGCTTGGGCAGTTCATCCCGGGGTTACCAAGATGTACCGAGACTTGAGACGTCAGTACTGATGGCCGGGTTTGAAGAGAGAGATAACTGGTTTTGTTACGAGGTGTTCCACCTGTCAGCAGGTGAAGGCAGAGCATCAGAGTCCAGCTGGGCTGTTACAGCAGTTGCCTATTCCGGAGTGGAAATGGGATGATTTCACGATGGATTTCGTGACGGGATTGCCAAGGTCACCTCGAGGCAATGACGCCGTATGGGATGTTATGGACAGACTTACGAAGGTAGATCACTTCTTGCCAATCAAGGAGACCTTTGGTGTAGACGAGCTCGGAAGGCTGTATATCCGAGAGATCATACGTCTTCATGGGGTCCCTCGTTCTATCGTTTCAGATAGGGACGCCCGCTTCACGTCTCGTTTCTGGAAATTTTTTCAGAGGGCGCTAGGTACACAGGTGCTTCTGAGCACAGCATACCACCCTTAGACAGATGGACAGTCAGAGCGGACGATACAGGTGCTAGAGGACATGCTGCGCACATGCGTCCTAGACTTGAGGGGCTCTTGGGAGAAGCATATACCCTTAGTCGAGTTTTCCTATAACAATAGTTTTCAGGAAACTATTGAAATGGCCCCAAACGAGGCATTATATGGTAGCCCATGCCGATCACCTTTGTGCTGGTTAGAGGCAGGTGAGGCAGCTTTAATGGGACCACAGCATGTGTAGGAGACATCTGAGCAGGTCCAGTTGATTCGGAAGCGGATGGCTACCGCACTGTCTCGTCAGAAATCTTATGCTGATCGCCGTAGACGACCATTGGATTTCGTGGTTGGGGATCAGGTTTTCTTGCGTGTTTCGCCGAGGCTGGGACACAAACGGGTCAGGAGATAGGGTAAGCTTTCGTCGAGGTATGTGGGACCATTTGAGATTCTGGAGAGATTCGGGCTGGTTGCCTATCGATTGCAGTTACCACAGCGGTACCGGGCCATGCACGACGTCTTCCACATGTCTTAGTTGCATCGCTACCATTCAGACCCGTCTCACACCTTTCATCTTGAGGAGGTTGAGCTACAGCATGATGTGTCCTTTGAGGAGAATTCGATCCATATCATTGAAAGGAGCACGAAGGTTCTCTGAGGCTGGTCAGTTCCTCTCGTATGGGTGCTATGGCAGCATGGCCGAGTGTAGGATGAGACCTGGGAGCGGGAGGTCGATGTACGTGCTCAGTGGCTAGAGCTGTTCTAAGCTTTCTCTTAGACACCCTCGAATGGGCAATTCAGGGACGAATTGGTATAAGGGGGGGGGGAGTTTGTAAGAACCCGGTTCTTTTTTTAGAGGTACGAGCTTCTTCTTTTCCTTTTGCTTAAGTGATTTTGAGAAAATATGGAAAAATGGGGAAAAATCCTAAATTTTGAAACTACAAGCCGTGTATTTTGCCCACACGCCGTGTACTTTTGGCCGTGGGCGTGTAGCCTCGCCGGCCACAAAGGGTGTAGGAACCGACTACACGCCCTTTAGTGGTCCTTTACATGCCATGTAGTCAGTCGGCAGGTTAAAAAGTAAGGCGGTGGAGTCGCCGCCAGCTGGGCGGCAGTACACGCCCTGTACTCGGGAGTACATGCCATGTACTCTTATCGGCAGGTGAACAGTGCCGGTGCCGCCAAATGAACAGTTAAATGAAAGAAGTACACGCCGTGTACTCAGAAGTACACGCCATGTAATTTGTTTGTTCGGATTAAAATAGGAAGTAGCCTTCTCATTTGGCAGAGGAGGCGTTTGAGCCATTTTGGAGCCAAAGGAGGAGGCCGAACCTTTGAAGATCCACTAGGAGTTCATCTGGAATCTAATTCGGCTTCAGACAATCTCGTTGGAACCGCACGGGTAAGCCCTTCCTCCTCCTGGTATCGTTCTTGCCAATTCTTCTCCCAACGTAAGTTATTTACGTTTGAATGGGTTTTGTTCTTCGTCAGATCTACGTCGTTCTTGGGATTTTCTGGAGCCGGCGTTCGGGTATAGTGTTCGTTGGCACATAAGGTAGGTGGCTTGGTATTTATTTTCCAACTGTCGTGCGTTATTGTGCATTTTCGTGCCATGAACCCATGTTGGGGTGTCGTGTGGCTGAGTCCTTTGCTATATTTAATGCCTATAATTGCATAGGTGATTAAATGGTGATAATAAAATGATGTTTGGGATCGTTTCTTGGATCCAGGACCATCCTGAGGGGTGTGTTCCTCTGTTTAGCCGTTTGGCCAGGATACCCGAGGGTATGCCTTAAATTTAGTAACTATAGAATTTCCTTGAGAGGAATTGCTTGTTTGCTGCATTTTGATATGTTGGGAATGGCCCGGTTACTTGTTTATCCTGAGGGCGTTATTGTGATTAGCCTGAGGGCGTGACTGTTTTAGCCCAAGGGCTGTCTTTATTCCACCTGAGGGAAACCTTTCGTTCCTGAGGGCTTGACTTCTATGCCTGAGGGTGACACTCCGTAATCCTGAGGGAGAGAATTTCTGTTACGCCTGAGGGAAATACCAGCGGGTTGGATTCTGTATGGCCTGAGGGAAAGCCTGAAAGCGTGGTTACTATTTTAGCCTATGAGAAAGGTTCTGGTTAGCCTGAGGGCTTGGTGCTGAGCACAAAAACATTACTAAATTAAAGGAATTAAATGAATAATAAAATGGAAATTTAACTGTTAAGTTAGTTACTTTAGAGTACTACTTAGTTATTGCATTTACTATTGCACACTTGTTGCATGTTTTACTCACAGTTGAGAACGGGCCATTTGTGGGTGTCTACTGAGATATATTTCTCACACCCTGTTTGGGTCACACGTTTCGGCCCAAACAGATTATGTTGCTGCAGATGTAGATAGGGGAAAGAGCCCCTATATAGGTACTTGACAGTTGCTGAGGAGTAGGAGGGCATGGGACCGAGCCTAGGCTCGCGATGCTGCTGCCAGCTATTTACTTGTTGTGTTGTACTTTGATTTTGGTTGTATCACAGTGATGTATAACATGTTCTGGCTATTTTCATAGAATTTGAACATGTAGCATCATCACTTTTATACTGTTGTCTATATCCACTGCTGTAGTTATTTCAGTTGTGTATGTTTACTGCTTCCGCTATTGTTGTATGTTTATTTTGGTATTCCGCTGCGCTACACTTTGACAAATTAAGGGCATAGTTTCCCCACTATCATACCCGGGCCCTCGCTACTAGTCGGCAGCCTCTGGCGTTTGGGGAAATGTGCTTGAGGTCACATGGCGAACCGGGCTCGGGGCACCCGTTGCGTGGCACCTGGGGCTGGGACGTTACAGGTTATATCTAAGGTGAATATGCTGATAGAGTGTTTATCATTCCAAAATCAAAAAATCTTCACATGTTTTGGAGTTTAAGAGTTTGGACATAGTCACTCTAAAACAGGCACATTACCTTTACAATAATTTAAGGATAGCTCACTACGTCCCTCAGAACACTTCCATCGACTCCACCTTTCTCATTTCCATGGAAGAAATATTACATTGATCATTGTCTTTGGGGTCTATTGAAATTATTTTCATTTAATTATTAGTCTCAGTCTTGAATGAGACAGTTCTTGCATAGAAGTAATGAATTGATGTACATGAAATCACTGATCACACATACTAGATATTGAAACTACTGTTAGGAGCTTAACACTACACTTGTGTGCAATAACTAAAAATGCATGCAAGATTTTGGGATTTGTCATAAAATATGACTTTCGTTTAATACAAATTTCCGTACAACCATTAAATTTTGCGCACTACATCAAAGGGTTAACATGGACTTTTTTTACTAAAGGAACTCCATTCGTGAAAAAACATTATTCATGGACAAATGTTTCATGTAGCAGATTAACCAGATTTTTTAGGGAACATTATTCTACTATTTCAAGGGTGTATCATCCTATTTATAGGACTTGAATAACCTATTCACATGTTTTAGACATGTCTAAATTGGTGCATTCATGATTCTTCATTAGCACGCAAAACCCCTTTTGACGTCACATGGGGCGCGTAAGATTCTTCCACACAACACCATTTTTTTCATGTATAATTTAGTTTTTTCATGAATTTTTTCCCGTTCAATATTTTGATTCTCTTATCCCAAATCATACCTTGAACACTGTTTTCTAAAAAACCTTCAATATTGCATGAAACTCCCTTTTCAAAAAAAAAACATTTCTCCATATTAATATTTTTGGACAAAAAATTTGGAAAACACCGAGAAATGACACCACCTAAAGTTTGGATCACCACTTAAAATGTCTAATCCCTTTTACTTAAAAAAATACGAACGACCAATGAGGATTGAAAAAAACACAAACCCTACTCCATTTTTAGCATTGATCATGGTTGAAATTGTATTTATCTCTAATGTTGAAGTCAATTTCCATTTGACAGTTGCCATTATAGTTCTTTTTATGACTCTGAGTATCTTTTCTATGATTTTTTCTGGCATGAACCATATCTATCATCTCTTTCATGATAGTAGATCCATGCAGCTTTCATTCACCTACTTTTTTTCAATAGTTTGGTGTTCTACATTTATTTCCATAAAAATTTTCTTTTGAAGCCATATGAATACCTGAGTAAATGATGTTTCTTAATGATAACTCATCCATGTGTAGATTTAGATCCCATCAATATTTAAATTCAATTGAGCAGGATCATATAACTTTATCCAATGTTTGAATAGTCTTTTCATATTTTCCATTAGTTTGGAGGTGATAAACCAACCTAGAATAAAATTATGAAATCAAATCAGGTTAGAGAATTCTCTATTATTTAAATGGGACCCTAGGATGATCATCATATATTAATGAAAGTGGAACCCCATATAGCCTTACCACATCCTCTACAAATAACATTGTATATTGTTGAAGAGATGAATCATCATGAATAGCAAAGTGGGCAGTCTTGGTAAGTCGGTCCACCGTAACCCATATCACAATGTTTAATTTGGATATATTTAGTTGACTTGTGAAAATTTGTATAGTTGTATTCTCCCATTTCCCCATTTTTATAGGTAGTGGTTGCAGAATCCCCTTGTAACTTTTTCAGTTATCTTTAACCTGCTGAAATATTAATCACCTTGAGATATACTAAAATATAAACTTCTTCATGTTGTCCCACAAGAAGTGTTCTTGGATTTCATAGTATATCTTGGTACTATTAGGATGGATAAAGAATAGTGAGCTATGTGAATTATATACCATCTCATTTCATTATCTTATGTGATGACAGAACACAAAGCCTTTTTATAAACTGAATCACACCATCATCATAATCAATAAAGAAATCATACACCTTCCCTTCCTTTAATGCATTCACCATTTTTTTTAACTAAGTATCATCCCTTTGTGCCTCAATAATATTCTATTAGAAATATTTTTGAGAAAAAATTTGAGAATGATGGGATTTATACCATGTCATTATGATTTCAAAATCAATACTTTTCAAATCCATGAATAAAGGGTCTTTCTCAATCCAAAACATGGAGGGAGTAGCATATTGTTTTCTTGTAATTGCAATAGCTACCATGTTATCCATTACTTTATGATTGTGAATATAGAAATCATATTCTGAGATTATAACTGACCATATCCTTTGAATAATGTTGATATCCTTTTGTGTGAATTCATACATCACGATCTTATGATTAGTATATATGCCAAACTTTTCAAAATGGAGATAGTAACTCATGATTTTAAAGTTAAAATAATAGCGGCTAGTTCCATATCATGAACTAAGTTTTTCTTCTCATAGATATTCAACAACCGTGAGGCATAGTCTATAAATATACCATTTTTCAAGTGTACAATACCCATCTAATTCCATGTAGAATCACATTATATCACAAATAATTCACCACTTGTTAGTAATGTGAGTATATGTGAAAGGATTTTCCGCCCCTTTTGATCCTCGAAGCATTCATCACATTCATCTACATAGATTTCCTTGACCCCATTCCTTGTTAACTTAGTTATCATGATATCAAATATTAATTATTTTATAAAAAACATTAGTATTACTCTTATACACGAAGAAAACTGAATATTTCGATTACACTATAGTGTATGGGCCATTCTGTGGTTGCCTTTGTTTTACAATGTTCCACATCTATTTCATCACTTGTGATCATGTGTCCCATGAATTTGGCTTGCAACATCTAGATGTCACCCTTGTAGAACATGGAATATATGTTCTCCCTCCTTAATGACACTATCAAAATCCTTTGATGTTATTCATGATTCTCCATTATCTTCTATTAGATGAGAATGGAATCAAAAACAACTACCACAAGTATTTGATGGTTGCTTATAAAAAATTGATTCATCAAATCCATGAAGATTGTTGGGGAACTAGTTTGTATGAAGGTAATCACAAGAAACTCCTAGTGACCATACGTTGTATGGAATGCATCATTCTAAACATATTCATTTTTCACCATCATTTGATGATATGCTGAATGAATATCCTCCTTTGAGATGTATTGAGCTCATGGAATCTAATTGAACAATTTATCTATATTTGGAAGGGGACACTTGTTCTTTATGGTGATCATGTTGAGCTACAGATAAATAATATACATCTACACTGACCCATACATTTTCTTCACAAAGTGTACTATCACACACAATGGTAAATCACTAGGGCGTACATGCCTTTTTTGAAAATTCCCTTGTATCTACTTCATTAAATCCCCTATGTTGATTACAGTGATCCTATTAAGACATTGTGAGAAAGGAGAAGCTCTAAGAATAAGTTATATTGAAAACTCTACCACATGATATGGGGAAATTCCAAGTTCCCCATTAGGAAATATATTACTATCTTCCCTCACAATTTGAATTTCCCCTTGGTTGATAACTCATATTTAATCAACCATTTGAAAAAAATATGCCTCTTCAGTTGGAAGTAAATCCCACAATGTTGAAGCATTTTTCATAAGAGAGTAAGGATAATTGTTTCATTTTATAAGACCATGGGATGATTATATATTTGAAAATATATTTCTTTTTTCCAAAAATTCATATGGATCATATATAATGAGATCAATTCGATCCCCATTATAGATTAAAATTCACCGAAGGGAATAATCGCAATTTTTATAGGAAGAATATTCCGACAAATCCTAGTATGAGAAGATTCCAACAAATGGAATCCAATTATGTATGGATATCTATTCCTCATGGTTTTTGTACATCAATTTAATAGATCTAGAAAACATGCATGATATAATGGAATGTGTTGAACCAGAATAAAATAATTTTTTTATTCTTGAGTAAATATGAAGTGTACCTTTTATGGGATCACATTCATTCCCCACTTCTATTATAATGATGGCATATGTTTTCCCTTTCTCATTTAGAATTAGTGGCTACTGACACTAATTATCCTCACGGGATCATGGATTATGGCACTGGTTTTCATAGTTCCCTTGCTCCGGAAAATTGAAGCATTGATATATTTGTGGTTCTCTCCTTTCCACCATTGTATGGGACGACTTCATTATATATATTCGACATTCATGAGCATTGTGGAATTCAGTCCCACAATTATAGGGTTTTCCAATACCTTTTACATTGTTCCCATGATGCTTCTTCCAACATTTTCACATATGGGTGGTTGATATTTCATTCCACCTTTCTCATTATATCACCATTATTGAAACTCTATCTATCATTTCATATCACCATAGCCATGGGACCATTATCCATACTCCATCTCAACATTGAATTCACAACAGAAAAATTATTCATAACTCTCAATGTCTTAGATAGGTTTATCATTTCAAAGGAGTGGTTTTAAACCACTAAAAAATCTATCAATATTTCCATCATTTTTTATGATAACCAAAAGCATACCTTGCAACCCTTTTAGAAGTATCGTTATAGGTCATGACATTTTAATCTTCCCTTTTCTTCACCTCGTAGAATTCTCTCTTCATCTTTGAAATTAGTGTTTGGTGAAAATAGTTGTTAAGAAACAATAAATTAATCTCTTCACACTAAATCTCTTCATTTTCATTATTCATATATGTCTTCTAAATCATGTCCCACAATTGGCCGACCTATCCATATAAATGATAAATGGAAAGAGTCATTTATTTAATATTAGAATAGATAATCACATAAAAGATCTTTTCAATTGAGTTTACCAACTGTTTCATTACTACTAGATCAGAATATCCAATAATTTTAGTGTTTATACCTCATAAAATAATTCGATAACTAGTTTATACTACTTAGGTGAAGGAATATGTTCATCATTGTTTAGGTTGTTGGTTATATCCTGAGGAAACTAGGTAAGAATATCCAAAAATATTTGAAATTTTGTTTATATGGAATTGGGGATATTGGCGAGGCAATCATAATATTCTCGTTCGCATGAGTTTATGGCCAATATTCTCTTGCTACCCATTGTTTTATAAAATAGAAAATGATAGGGAAAAATACATGTTATTTGGTCATGAATAAATAATTTATTCTACATGAACATAACTCTAAAGTAATATCTTATGGGATCCCTTTATACGTAGTTTCATACTATGGGATTTCACTATGGTTCTCTGACACTAATTCCCAAATTAACTAAACCATGCTCAGATGCCAACTGTTGTGACCCTGGATTTTATTACATGATTATTACATCAATTAAAATAATAAAACTTAAAAGTGTTACACAACCAATATACTAATTATTTGTGTCTTGGAAAAATTTATACTATAAACTGAATTTAATAAATAATACACAAACAATTATATTGTTCCTCATTCTCAAGCTTCATTGAGGTTATTCTATTATTCTCTATACAAGTAATCACCTAATAATATACATTAACTAAAGGGGTGAGAGAAAATACAAGTAAGAGGATATATAAAAATATGAATAAATGTAACATAGGATGATCATATCATAATCATCATACTCTAAAAGCCCAGGACGTGGTAAAAACTGGTCCTAAGAGATTTATTAAACAAAAATACAAATGATTCAGACAAACAAGGGATTATTACAAAACCAAGGGTGTGTGACACCAATCGTATCTTCCTCTACCATTGAGATACAGTAATTGGGGGATGTAAAGGACCACATCATATCCATCTCCAAAATCGTCTGGTTGGACAAAGAATCTACCACCTGATTGGCATCCCTATATGAATGTGAGACTACCAATTGTAAATTAGATACCTTGTTGAGACATTCAACCCAGTGAGGTGACACTCTCTAAGGAACATTTCACATTCTTGATTTCAAGGCATCAACTGCAAACTGAGAGTCTGATTCAATCCATAACATGGTCTAATTATATCGGACAACATACCGAACTACTTGAATTATCACCCATAATTCATCCTCATAGGCAAATCCAATGTCAGTAAAGTGGTAGAAGTACTCCTTGACAAAAACACAGTATGTACAAAAAACGCCACCGTATCCTGATAGTCCTGGTGGACCAGAGGCAACATCATCCTTGTTGACCTTGAACTATGGACTAATCGGAGGTATCCAACATATGTACATAAGAACTCGGGGCTTCCGAGGTAGCCTGGAAACTCCAAGCAGTCTACAAATCTGCAACTTAGAAAAGCAGTGATGCGTTGTACCTGTTTGAATCTGTGAAGCATCATGTGCCTCCATATAGATTGCTTCCATGACACTATTTATAGTGACACACTTGCCGTCAAAGAGTAGGGCATTGTGATCAGCCTATCTGGCCATGATCAGAGCTGCAATGGACACAAGCAGGAGATTCTGAACTTGGGTACTACAACACACCTTGGACTGCCTAATTAGAAGATCTTGAAGCATCATATTTCCATCGAACTCTAGCCCAAATAGGCTTCCAACATATTTCCACAGCTGCCTAGCATAGATGCATTCCACAAAATGATGGTGAGCATTCTCCTCGGTATCCATTCATAGGTAACAAGCTGACACAAACTAAAAACCAGAGAACTTTATCTTATCATGGTTCGACACCTAGTTTCTCCAGATTATCCAAATTAGAATAAATATATATGGAAGAATAAATGTAGTCCAAAATTGAATGATCCTTGAATGTGCACGATAGGCCACTCCACAAATCATGTGATAATAATCCATGCTCATGAACTTCTCTTTGTAGTTATGCCTCCTTGTCATGATGTCCCAGTCCATAAAAGTGTAATTATAATATTCCAGCTCCACCAGACATGGAACAATGCTGCCACTGTTGGATCGAATATGTAGATGTAAATGTATATTAGATGGAACAATACAAGAGGAGGGTGAATTGTATGTTTTAAAAAAACATTGTATTTATTCACAAGAAATTAGATTAAATGATCTTAAACTAATACAGAAACAAACACCCACAATTGTATTGAATATAATGGTATGATACAACGTAATACTATAAGAAATGTAAAAAAATAGTATTCAAAAGAATAAAATAATCAAAGTAATGGAAAAGTGTGAGATTCAATAATAAAGCGTATAAAATATAACAATATAAAATGTAATAGTATAAGTGTAATTGGAACAATTACAAATGTATATGAAATAGAAAAGGAAACAAAAATTTCCATTCTAATACAATTGGCAACAGAAAGGTAAAAGTATTACAATTATTTTAACCCAAAGAGAAGGGTTATCCTTTGCCCAAGGATAGGAGGTCTATCTTAACACCAACTTGTTAAGCCCTCGATATGATGATCGGTATGTCTGTCTGCCTATCCCTAGCAGCCCTTAATATGATGATCGGTTCGTCTGTCCGCCTACCCCTAGCAGCTCTCGATATGATGATCGGTTCATCAGTTTGCCTATCACTGGAAGCCCTCGATTTTGTAGGTAATCGGAACCTCTGTCTTCCAATCACCTGAAATCCATCGATACGATGATCGGTCGCACAAAGCACAAATTAATCACTTATAGAAATAAAAAAACTAAGAACGAGCCGTTCATGTTTTGTAGTTTCAAGGCTTTCGCACGAAGAAGGGGAGAGGTCACAATATCTCACTCTAGAACATGATAGCACAAATGATCTGTCTCATACACACATGTATATTCTTGACTTCAAATGACCTCCTATTTATAGGCCTTAGGTTCCAATGGTCATATTTCCTCTAACGGTCATATTTCTCTAAAAAACTCAGAGGGACTTGGACACTTGGAATTGTAACGGTCACATTGAAACAGAAAACAAGACATCGTTTTGATTAGTTTATAACTAACTCCACAACATCGTTTTGGTTAAAAAAAAGTTATATGAAGATGATATACATGAGTATGATTAATAGATTCAATAAAATTCCATGTCAGTACAAAAATTATAGTCAGTACGATCAGCATGGTCCGTACGATCAACATGGCCGTACGATCAGCATGGTCAGTACGATCAGCATGGTGAGTACGATCAACATGGTCAGTACGATCAACATGGTCAGTACGATTAGCATGGTCAGTATGATCATCATGGTTACTATGATCAGCATGGTTAGTACGATCAGCATGGTCAGTACTATCAGCATGGTCAGTACGATCAGCATGGTCAGTACAATCAGCATGGTTAGTATGATAGGCATGGTAAAAGACATTTGTGATTTCCAAAACAAGATATAAATGTCAAAAGAGAACTTTTGACTCAATAATATCCCCCTTTTTGGAAAGCACAAAACAAAAAGTAAAAAAAACAACAAGAAATACTTATCTCCCCCTGAGTTACTAGAAAATATTCTAAATATGAAATTGAATAAAACTAACTCCCCCTTAGGTATATACATTCATAAGGATTGTATTCGTAGATTTTACTTGATTTAGAAGTATTTTTTTTAACACACTCCTCCTTTATAAAACATTCTCCCCCTTTGTGAAAAATTCTCCCCCTTTTTGATTTACAAAAAGAATGGGGTAATATTTAGTTGCCTGAAAGAGTTAGAGAAAATAAATGCAGGACAAAGGAAATTGTAACATAAAAGTGAATACAAAGACAAAAACTTATATGTAAAACAAATACAACAATCACTTGTTTTCTCTTTACTTTTCCTTTTTTATCAATTTATGAAGAACATATTTCATATTTTTGATTTCTTTCTTGTATTCAAATATTGAATCACCCTGTGATCTGAGAAGCTCTTGTTGATCGGAAAAAAGCTGATCCTGATTCTTGATGGTCTGCTCCGGGACTCTGATTACTTCTTCAAGAGTATCAATTCTGTTTTGCAAATTCTTGTTGTCTTTGGATAACAGAGAATTTTGTTTCTTCAACAAAACTATTTCATTTTTGAAAGAAGAAACCTTCGAGAATTCAGACTGAAAATCATTTATTCTCTCTTGAAATTCTTTTACTGAAGGAATATCGGCTCCATGAGTAACCTGATTCAGTATTTCAACAGTTTCTTTGTCAATTTTATTGAAAGAAATTGCAATATCATTTGATAACCTCTTTATATCTTCAATTTCTATGTCATGGTAATTCACTAAGCCCTCTGTTTTGTATGACCACTTAGTCATTCTATTGCAAGACTTTTTATGAGCTACCGAACTTTCAGATAGAACTTTCAAATTGGCTTCAACTGAAAATACTCTCTTTTTAAATTCTCTTACTGAACCAAACTTCTTTTTCTGATTATCAATAATGAAATCAATTTTTCCCTCAAGTCTGGGAAAGTAAGGGATGGTCTTCTCAATTATATTTAACACATGAACAATGTAATCTGCCTTCTTTAGAGAAATTGTCTGTTCTGAATCGTTATCCTCATCATACAAATCCAGTTCATTTGATGGTCTTGAGTCTAAAACTAGCTGTTTTCCTTTTGCATTTTCATTCTCCCTTATTTCTTCTTCTATTTTGTTACTGATGACAAAAAAAATTTCTGTCTGAGAAGATTTAGAACCTTGCTTTGCTTGAGAACAAATTTTATCCAGAGTTTAAAAAGATTCAATAGGTGCTTGATCTTCATGAGGTACTTGTTGAATACCTTCACTCTGCTTTTGGTAAGATTCTTCTCTACTATTTTTCGAACTTTGGTGGAATTATAAAAGAAAATATCCTTCCTCTTCTTCAACTTCCTGTATTTATTCCAACATCTATTTGCCTTTGTCATTCTCTGGAAGACTCTGTACGATAGGTTCTTGATTTACTTCTTCTGTTAGTTGAGCACTAGCATACTCAACCATTTTCAGGACTTTAGAGATATCAAAGTCTTGAGTCTTTATTTTCAAAAGAGTCTTCTTTTTCTTTTCATCTTGAATGGTTTCCTCAACCCTTATTCTTTCTATAAAAGCTTCAGATGGTTCAAGACTGAACTTCGGTTCACCTTCTTTTCTCTGTTCTCTATCATTCCTCCACTTGGCCACAACCTTTTTACCGTCCTTTAGTTTCTTCTTATTCTTTGAACTGGTTTGCGGATCTGAATTTTGAGGAGCCCCAACAGAAGGATTTTCTTTGAAGGGCATAGGTTCTGATTGATTCTGAGCCGAATCTGCTTCTAAATCCTTTACAAAAAGCTTTGAATTCTGATCAAAACAAACATTCAACTTTTTCAAAGTACTCTTAGTAATCCAGGATAGCTTCAAATCTACCAAATTACCATTAAATGGAATATTACAAAACATCATGCTCTCGAGAATGAACTTTGTATGAATATATGGATACATAATCAAATGGGATTTGATTTCTCCTGACTTGAAATTCTAAATTGTTTCAAAGATGTATCCCATGAGATTTACTTTTCTCATGTTGACAAGATAGTCCAACATGAAAATATCAGAACCTTTCAAAGTCTATCTATCCCCTTTCATTGGGATAAGAAAACCATGCATTCACAGCATCACAAATCTTTTATCTGGAGAATGATGATCAACATTCCTCTTTTTTTCATTTATAATAAACAAATACTTTTCATCAATTTATTTGTTAAACGTACCAACTTCCTCTAGTAGATTATGAGATGGACAAAATAAATCACCTTTTATTTGAACATTTAGGAAATGGGCATCTTGTTTCACTGTCATAGATAACTTTCTATCGTACACAACAAAGTTGATAGTCATGTTCTTATCAAAAGATACAGTTTTGTAGAACTGACTGACTTCATCAATAAGAACCGGATCTTGAGAAACAAATTTTTCAACACATAAATGCTCCCAGCCTTGAAACAAAATGATTCTTCTAATTGTAGAATCTTATGAATCAAAAAATTCCTGAGAAAGTAACCTTTCTCTAAAAAAGTCCTTCTCTAAAAAAGTCATTGAAAACATTTCGGTGGGAGTATTTGTAGAGGACTAAGACATATAGGTTATGTAACGACCCAATCTTTTTGAGTAGTATATTAACTTACTCTTAATGATTTAATAAGATGTTAATGGTCAATTTAGAAAGAGGAGTCGATGGCTTCATCCAGTAGACTCGACCCTTATGAAGCCCACTTATCAGAGCTTGGGAAGGAGGTAGCATCTGTGGGCTTCGCTTTGGACCAAGCCCAAGCCGAACTCCAGCGTGTCAAGATTGAATAGAAACGCCTACAGGAGAAGTTCAAGTTAGTAGAGATTACTACTAGGGCAATGTTATCTGAGCCTCCCTCAGATTCTCTCACCATAGCACACCTTACACTTAGGTCTAATGCCGTTGTTATAAGGGGCTATGTGGCGAGACCCTAGCTTCCATGTGTAATCCTTTCGGGTGAATAAATTGAGATATCTTCTTTTAGTGATGTTTGTGGATTTTCTTTTGTCCGGAAAATTTTAGGATATGTTTTATTGATGAATTTTTGAAAAAAAGATATTTTAAAACATTTATGTAAACCCTAAATAACTAATGATGTGTAATGATTTTCAAAAAATGGTCTTCTAAAAAAGTGTTCAGTAAGGAATTTGGAGTCTAATAAGATCAACTTAATTTTTGATGAATAGTAAATTATGAATAGTGATTTTACGCTTAGGATTAGTAATATGACCAAATGGATTAGTTATTTCACTCAAAGAAAGTTTTAATATAATTTAGACACCTAGATTAAGTAATGTGATTCAATAAAATGGATAAATAACGGTTTCATAAATCATTAGTCAAGTATTAGTTTTTTTCAGATGAATAGTGTTTTTTAATTAAAAATTTAATGAAAAATAATTAGAAAATTATTTTTATAAAAAGGACTTTATTTATTAACTCAGAGCATCGATATTATGTTAAGGTAATTTTTGGGGATTTTTCTGAAAAAAATGAATTTTCGATGAATAGTGTTTTTATTTAAAAATTAAATTAAAAATATTTAGAAAATTATTTTTATAAAATGGATTTCATTTTTGAAATCAGACCATTGATATTTGGTTAAGGTGAAATTTTGGGATTATTCTGAGAAAGTTGAATTTTCAGTGAATAGTAAAAATACAGTTTTAGGGTTTCGGTATGTTTAATGACATCATAACTGTGTCATGACGATGTCATGAGATATTTCAAGGGTTGACCGGCCAAGGGTGATGGATTATTGTTTTGGGGGCCCCATGTGGCCTAACTTTATGAAAAATATCATGAGAGAGCACATGGGTTTGAGAAAAGCACTTGTGAGGTGTCCCTTGGCCATTAATGCCTTGTCCCCTCACATTCCCTATAAATACCCACCCTTTCCTCCTTTAGTTTTCACTCCCAATTCTCCCCCAACGAAGTTCTTGTCTCCTTACCTCCCAAGGAGTCCTCCCAAGGTGCCCCCAAGCCCTCAAGGTCCAAACCTTTGAGTTTCAAGAGTCACGTTTTAAGGTAAGAGATCCGACCCCTCTCTTTCTTTTCATGTAATCTCTTTTATGTCATTCCTTTTATGCTCCATGTTCTTATGTGAGAGGATGTTCTTTTATATTCCTCTTACTTCCCTTTTCATTATTATATGATGAGATATCCCCTCTTACTCTCATAATTTCATTTTATGAATGTTTAAGTGATGCCGTTAGGCTGCCGAATATTTAAGGGATTCTTTCACCCTTCTCATTTTTCAAGTTCGATTTTCATGTCAAGTACTTGAAGTTCCTTTTTATTATGTTGGGGTATGATCTCTATATCTATCATACTGATGTCTTATGATCATATGATGAGAGACCCTATTTGATCTTGTCAATTCATTTTTATTGAAGTTTAAGTGACGCTGTTAGGCTGCCGAATTTTCATAAGAGAAATCTAATTTTTTTCTTCCTTCCATGTTTTTCATTTCAAATGGTATGTCCTTAAAATTTCATTACCATGTCCATATATCCATCTTATTCTCTCCCCCTACTGTTTTATGTATCATTTATGAGTGGGTGACCCATGTCCCCTCTCTTTTCAATGTTTTCTAAAACCTTGTAACATAGCCGTTATGCTGCAGAATTTCCGTCTCAAAATGCCTCTCTCTTTTCTCAAAAATTATTTTATGTTATAAAGTGAATACACAAAGCTCTTATTTATACAAGGTTATTCACATATATATCAAAATGTTCTATTTTAAATTCTGGGATTTACATACATGAGACCCACTTTCCCTTTTCGGGGGTTTAAAGTGACGTAAAGATCATGCCTTTAAAGCAGTTTTTAAAACGTTATGATTATGAAATGAAACCCATTTATTTTATGCTATGTGGGTTATTTGTGAAATGTTTGATGATGATATATGTGGATCACATTATAATAAAGGAAAATTTAAGGGTGCACCCTGATAGAGCTCCAATGCATTGGGTAATGATGTAACCACTAGAGATTACAATTTTCACGATACCTTGGTGAATAACCTTGGTAATTTTCAAATGACACCTTGGGGATGGACCTTGGTGATATGTTCATGATTGTCTATGTTAAATGATGTAGCCACATCTTCAAGTTATGGAAAATGTTATTTTTATTATGAAATGCCTCATGATTTCTTTCTCATGCCTTAAAGTTCTTTTCATGTCCTTATTGAAGTATCTCAAGTTCACATGTGAAATGTTCCTCTTGTTTCCCTTACTGGTCCTTCTGCTCACCCTTTCTTTTGATGTATGTCCCCAGGTTATGAGATGCAGTAATGAACCTAGAATGAACTTAAGGAGACGCCTTTCAAGTGTTTAAGAAGAATGTTTTATGTTGTTTTCATGTATTATGTTCCTGGTTTCCAAGACACTAGACCTTAAAGATCCTCAGTTTTGTGTAATGTAATGAAAGTTTATGTTATAAAATGGCGGGATGCTATAGTTGGTATCAAAGGGAGGTTTAGTTATTTGTGGAAATTAGGATATAAAAACTTTAGGAAGAACCCTATAGAAAAGTTTAAATATAGGAAAACTTCCTGGTATTTTGGTAAGTATTGAGTAAGTGGTTTATCAAACAAATACATCCCTGTCTGGATACGAGCAGGTAGAGGCGGCTCTGGCACAGATGTACATAGGGGTAAAACCCGAAAACACCGCTTTGATCTAGACTCGAACAGGAACTGGTGCACGATAACGGGCCTTGCTGCACTCTTGGTTACGACACTCCCGGGGGATATGTTTGGTTAATCACAATCTTTTTATGAATCATTATGAAGGAATTATAGAAAAGTGTAATTGTATAATCATGAAGTCTTAGTTAAAAGATCCATAAATGAAATAAGTTTCTCACTAAGGTTTTATTATTTTAGAAAATGGCGGGCAATAGGAGGAACCGTGCCGATGGTGACCGCAATGCACCATGTGATGACGGCCCTTCGATGGAAGCCGGAATGGAAACATTCATGCGAATGATGAACCAACTGACTCAAGTTATGAGTAATAACTTGAATCAAGCTGAGAGGCTGACCTCACCACGAAGGGAACAAATTTCTGTTGAGTCCTTCATGCGTCAAAGACCACCAACATTCAGTGGATCTACAGACCCATTGGTTGCGGAACAATGGATAAGCTCCATTGAAAAGATCTTTTTTGTACTTCATTGTTCGGAACAAGAAAAAGTCACCCTTGCTGTTTACCGCCTAGAGGGAGAAGCTGATCAGTGGTGGTCACTGATAAAAAACACGAAGCCACGAGGAGAGATGGAAGCTATGGAGTGGGAAGAGTTCCGGGGAATATTATTTAATAAGTATTTCCCTCGTTCTATGAGAACGAGAATGGAGAAAGAATTTCTCGAGCTGAAGCAAAAGGAGAATGAATCAGTTGGAACCTATGAGATGAACTTCACAAGGCTTTCCCGTTATACCTCAAGCTTCGTCATGGACCCTAATGGGAAGGTTGATAGATTCTTCGGTGGACTACGACCTCATCTACGGAATAATCTATCCAACAGGGAATATGATAGCTATGAAGAAATTGTTCGAAGTGCTATGAAAGTTGAACTAGAGTTTGGGGAGACACAATGGTCTCACAAATCTAATGAGAAGAAGAGAACTCTAGAACCATGCCTGGGAAGAAGTTTTGATCAGGAAAGAGGTGGAAGGCATATGCAACATGCCACATGCAATAAATGTGGGAAGAAGCATTCGGGGAACTGCTTGATCGGAAGTGGTAAGTGCTATAGGTGTGGAAAAGAAGGCCATATTTCTCGGAATTTTCATAGTGATGTGAAGCCTCAACTTCCCAACACTAACGATAGAGGAAAGATAGTTCTGGCCCTACCCGAAGTCACATGTTTCATGTGTGGACAGCTTGGGCACTTTTCTAATCAATGTCCAAATCCGAGGGTGGTGGAGGGGAATCACCATCAACCTCAGCAGAGGCCAAGGGAGCAAGGTCATGCTTTCGCTATCACAACATCTGAAGTTGAAGTTCCGAATGATGTGGTAGCAGGTACTCTTGTTGTCCTCTCAAAACTAGCAAGTACTTTATTTGATTCTGGTTCTACGCATTCCTTTATTTCCTCCAAGTTTGCAAGGAATATAGAATCAATCCCCGAACTGCTAGAGGTAGAGTTGTCAGTCAAGACTCCAAGTGGGATTATCCTTGCATCAAAAGTATTTAGAGACTCTAGTGTTTACTTTGGTGAGAAAAATCTTATCACAAATCTAGTAGTCATTCCCATGATGGAATTCGACATTATACTAGGGATGGACTGGCTCTCAAAGTATAATGCTAAGATCAAATGCAGAAGTAAGGAAATCTCAGTAGTCTTGAATGAACGACCTACAATTATCTTCCAAGGAGATATATATCCCGAACTGATCCCTATCTAGAAGCACCTCCCATAGCTTTCTTTATGGAGTTAATCGGTGATGATGAAGAAGGGAAAGGGCGCATAAAAATTGAAGATGTTCCAATTATTCAAGAGTACATGGATGTATTTCCTAAGGAGTTACCTGGACCTCCCCCAGAAAGAGAAGTAGAGTTCTCCATTGAACTCGTACCTGGGTCCCAACCAATATCAAAGACTCCGTATAGAATGGAAAATGTGGAGCTAGAAGAGTTAAAGAAACAACTCCAAGACTTGTTGGAGAAGGGGTTTATCCGACCGAGTGTGTCTCCTTGGGGAGCACCAGTTCTCTTTGTGAATAAGAAGGATGGATCAATGCGGCTATTCATTGATTATAGAGAACTGAACGAGATCACAATGAAGAACAAATATCCTCTTCCAAGAATTTATGATTTATTTGACCAACTTTGTGGGGCTCAATTCTTCTCTAAGATTGACCTTCGATCTGGTTATCATCAACTGAGGGTGAAGAAGGACGATATTCCAAAGACTGCCTTCCGATCAAGATATGGGCATTATGAGTTTACTGTTATGCCTTTCGGCTTGACTAATGCTCCTTCTATTTTCATGGATTTGATGAATAGAGTCTTTAAGGACTACCTTGATAACTTTGTGGTAGTTTTTATTGATGATATTTTGATATATTCAAAAAGTCGTGAGGAGCATGAAGATCATCTGAGGGTTATTTTGAAAACTCTACGGAAGGAGAGGCTCTTGGGGAAGTTCAGCAAGTGTGAGTTTTGGTTACAACAAGTGGCTTTCTTGGGGAACATCGTAACAAATGAAGGAATCTCGGTTGACCATGCAAAGACAATGGTTGTGGAGGAGTGGCCTCAACCCACAATAGTAACTGAGATTCGTAGTTTCCTTGGTTTAGCGGGATATTATAGGAGGTTTGTGAAAAACTTTTCACGGCTTTCTAATCCACTAACCAAGTTGACTCGAAAAGGGGTTAAGTTCATCTGGACAAAGGAATGAGAGGAAAGTTTCCAAGAGCTGAAGAAGAGATTGGTTACTGCACCTATGTTAACACTACCCTCTATCGGAGAAGGATTCGTTATTTTTAGCGATGCATCTCTGAAAGGGCTTGGGTGCGTCCTCATGCAAAATGACAAGGTAATTGCTTATGCATCTCGATAGTTGAAGATTCATGAGCAGAATTATCCTACGCCTGATCTAGAGATGGTGGCAGTTGTTTTTGCTCTAAAGATTTGGAGGCACTATCTTTATGGGGAGAAATGTGATATATACACTGACCACCAAAGTCTAAAGTATATTTTCACACAGAAAGAATTGAACATGAGACAAAGGAGATGGTTGGATCTTATTAAAGACTATGATTGTTCAATTCATTATCACCCTGGAAGAGCAAACAAAGTCGCGGATGCGTTAAGCAGGAAAGATCCTGTTGTTCTGGAAACAATGAGGATCCTAGGGGATCCCTTGATTAAAGATCTAGTAAAACTGGACATGGGAATTATAAGGAAAGGGACATCATCAACCCTATCCCAAATGATTTCTCAACCTTCATTACTAGAGAAGATCACAAAGGCTCAAAAAGAAGATCTTTTGCTGCAGGAGAAGTTCGAGGCTGTAAAGGATGGTAAGTTCCCTGATTTCAATGTTGATCAAGAAGGTGTATTGAAATTTCGTACAAGACTATGTGTTCCATCTATTCTGGAGATAAATAAAGAACTGATGGATGAAGTTCATATCTCTACTTTCTCTATACATCCGGGAAGCACTAAGATGTATAGAGACCTTCGTGATCATTATTGGTGGGATAACATGAAGAGGGAGATTGCTGATTACACTACAAGGTGCATGGTGTGTCAGAAAGTAAAGGCAGAACAACAACTTCCTAAGGGGGTATTACAACCGCTACCCATACCAGTATGGAAGTGGGATAATATCACTATGGACTTTGTAACTGGTCTCCCGAAAACATCCAAAGGAAACAATGCGATATGGGTTATTGTGGACCATCTCACCAAGACAGCCCATTTTATCTCTATTCGGGAAGATTTCTCTCTGGATCAGCTTGCCAAGATATATGTGAAGGAAGTGGTAAGGCTGCATGGGGTACCACTATCCATCGTATCTGATCGTGACCCAAGATTCACATCAAAATTCTGGAGAAGTCTTCAACATGCTCTGAATACTGAATTGAATTTTAGTACGGCCTATCATCCTCCAACTGATGGCCAATCTGAAAGGACTATTAAAACACTCAAAGAAATGCTGAGATTATGCTCAATGGAATTTAAAGGTGGATGGGATCAACACCTCCCATTAGTTGAGTTCACCTATAACCACAGCTACCATTCGAGTATTCAGATGGCACAATATGAAGCTCTGTATGGAAAGCGATGTAGAACTCCTACTTGTTGGGATGAAACTGGTGAGAGGAAGCTTCTTGGGCCTGATCTCGTGCAAGAGATGACGGAACAGGTTCATGCCATCCAACAACACATAAAAGCTGCTCAAAGTTGGCAGAAGAGCTATGATGACAATCGTCGAAAGGGCTTGGAGTTTGGTGTTGGCGACAAAGTCTTCCTTCGAATTTCTCCATGGAAGAGAGTCATGCGGTTTGGGAAGAAAGGGAAGCTCAGCCCTAGGTACATTGGCCCCTATGAAATCCTTGATCGCATAAGAGCAGTGGCCTATCTTCTAGCACTTCCACCGAACCTAGATCAAGTTCATGATGTCTTCCATGTATCTCTCTTGAGGAAGTACATACCCGACCCTTCACATGTATTGAACCCAGAGGTGGTACAACTGGAACATGACCTCTCTTATGAGGAGCAGCCAGTGGAGATCTTAGACCGTAGAGACAAGGTCCTACGAAACAAGACTACCCACCTTGTGAAAGTGTTGTGGAGGAATCACAAATATGAAGAAGCGACTTGGGAGCCTGAAGAAACAATGAAGCAAATGTACCCTCACCTTTTCGACTAGGCCTCAAGTGTAAATTCCGGGGACAAAATTTCTTAATGGGGGAAGAATGTAACGACCCAATATTTTTGAGTAGTATATTAACTTACTCTTAATGATTTAATAAGATGTTAATGGTCAATGCAGAAAGAGGAGTCGATGGCTTCATCCAGTAGACTCGACCATTATGAAGCCCACTTATCATAGCTTGGGAAGGAGGTAACATCTGTGGGCTTCGCTTTGGACCAAGCCCAAGCCGAACTCCAGCGTGTCAAGCTTGAACGGAAACGCCTACAGGAGAAGTTCAAGTTAGTAGAGATTACTACTAGGGAAATGTTATCTGAGCCTCCCTCATATTCTCTCACCATAGCACACCTTACACTTAGGTCTTATGCCGGTGTTATAAGGGGCTATGTGGCGAGACCCTAGCTTCCTTGTGTAATCCTTTCGGGTGAATAAATTGAGATATCTTCCTTTAGTGATGTTTGTGGATTTTCTTTTTTCCGGAAAATTTTAGGATATGTTTTATTGATGAATTTTTGAAAAAGGTATATTTTAAAACATTTATGTAAACCCTAAATAACTAATGATGTGTAATGATTTTCAAAAAATGGTCTTCTACAAAAGTGTTCAGTATGGAATTTGGAGTCTAATAAGATCAACTTAATTTTTGATGAATAGTAAATTATGAATAGTGATTTTACGCTTAGGATTAGTAATATGACTAAATGGATTTGTTATTTCACTCAAAGAAAGTTTTAATATAATTTAGACACCTTGATTAAGTAATGTGATTCAATAAAATGGGTAAATAACGGTTTCATAAATCATTAGTCAAGTATTAGTTTTTTCGGATGAACAGTGTTTTTTTAATTAAAAATTTAATTAAAAATAATTAGAAAATTATTTTTATAAAAAGGACTTTATTTTTGAACTCAGAGCATCGATATTATGTTAAGGTAATTTTTGGGGATTTTTCTGAAAAAAAAGAATTTTTGATGAATAGTGTTTTTATTTAAAAATTAAATTAAAAATATTTAGAAAATTATTTTTATAAAATGGATTTCATTTTTGAAATCAGAGCATTGATATTTTGTTAAGGTGAAATTTTGGGATTATTCTGAGACAGTTGAATTTTCAGTGAATAGTAAAAATACAGTTTTAGGGTTTCGGTATGTTTAATGACATCATAACTGTGTCATGATGATTTCATGAGATATTTCAAGGGTTGGCCGGCCAAGGGTGATGAATTATTGTTTTGGGGGCCCCATGTGGCCTAACTTTATGAAAAAAAATCACGAGAGAGCACATGGGTTTGAGAAAAGCACTTGTGAGGTGTCCCTTGTCCATTAATGCCTTGTCCCCTCACTTTCCCTATAAATACCCACCCTTTCCTCCTTTAGTTTTCACTTCCAACTCTCCCCCAACAACTTTCTGGTCTCCTTACCTCCCAAGGAGTCCTCCCAAGGTGCCCCCAAGCCCTCAAGGTCCAAACCTTTGAGTTTCAAGAGTCACGTTTTAAGGTAAGGGATCCGACCCCTCTCTTTCTTTTCATGTAATCTCTTTTATGTCATTCCTTTTATGCTCCATGTTCTTATGTGAGAGGATGTTCTTTTATATTCCTCTTACTGACCTTTTCATTCTTATATGATGAGATATCCCCTCTTACTCTCATCATTTCATTTTATGAATGTTTAAGTGATGCCATTAGGCTGCGGAATTTTTAAGGGATTCTTTCACCCTTCTCATTTTTCAAGTTCGATTTTCATGTCAAGTATTTCAAGTTCCTTTTTATTATGTTGGGGTATGATCTATATATCAATCATACTGATCTCTTATGATAATATGATGAGAGACACTATTTGATCTTGTCAATTCATTTTTATTGATGTTTAAGTGACGCCGTTAGGCTGTCGAATTTTCATAAGAGAAATATAATTTTTTTCTTCCTTCCTTGTTTTTCATTTCAAATGGTATGTCCTTAAAATTTCATTACCATGTACATATATCCATCTTATTCTCTCCCCTACTGTTTTATGGATCATTTATGAGTGGGTGACCCATGTCCCCTCTCTTTTCAATGTTTTCTAAAACCTTGTAACATAGCCGTTATGTTGCAGAATTTCCGTCTCAAAATGCCTCTCTCTTTTCTCAAAATTTATTTTATGTTATAAAGTGAATACACAAAGCTCTTATTTCTACAAGTGTATTCACATATATATCAAAATGTTCTATTTTAAATTCTGGTATTTACATACATGAGACCCACTTTCCCTTTTCGTGGGTTTAAAGTGACATAAAGATCATGCCTTTAAAGCAGTTTTTAAAACGTTATGATTATGAAATGAAACCCATTTATTTTATGCTATGTGGGTTATTTATGAAATGTTTGATGATGATATATGTGGCTCACATGATAATAAAGTCAAATTTAAGGGTGCGCCCTGATAGCGCTCCAATGCATTGGGTAATGATGTAACCACTTGAGATTACAATTTTCACGATACCTTGGTGAATAACCTTGGTAATTTTCAAATGACACCTTGGGGATGGACCTTGGTGATATCTTCATGATTTTCTATGTTAAATGATGTAGCCACATCTTCAAGTTATGGAAAATGTTATTTTTATTATGAAATGCCTCATGATTTCTTTCTCATGCCTTAAAGTTCTTTTCATGTCCTTATTGAAGTATCTCAAGTTTACATGTAAAATGTTCCTCTTGTTTCCCTTACTGGGCCTTCTGCTCACCCTTTCTTTTGATGTATGTCCCCAGGTTATGAGATGCAGTAATGAACCTAGAATGAACTTAAGGAGACACATTTCAAGTGTTTAAGAAGAATGTTTTATGTTGTTTTCATGTATTATGTTCCTGGTTTCCAAGACACTAGACCTTAAAGATCCTCAGTTTTGTGTAATGTAATGAAAGTTTATGTTATAAAATGGCGGGATGCTATAGGTTAAGCCGCTTGAAAGATCGTACTGAGTCTTAAATCGATGGGGTAGAGCTTCGCCACAAATCCTGAAAAACCGGTGTGGGTTTGGGGAGGGGTGGGGGTCTATTTATAGGAGGTAAAATAATGATCGTTGGTCTTCTACGGTTGATATTTAGAAGAAAACAAATCAAGGGTTAGGATTAAAATGAGAAAAAAAATTAAAAAAATTGGAAAGTATGTACCTTCCGGAGATCGTAAGGTAATTGTTGGTTTAGATATTATTTATAGTGAAATAAGACATAAGCGTATGAAGAAAAATAATACCAACAATCGTCATCCAGATGGAAAACAAAGTCATTACCATAAACTGAAAAGCTGATGGAAAACAAACTGGTTACCATGAACGGACATCTTGATGAAAAATAAATTCATTACCATGAACTGACGTGCCGATGGAAAAGAAATTATTTACCATGAAATGAAATGATGATGGAAAATAAATTCATTACCATGAACAGACGTGCCTATGGAAAAGAAATTCATTACCATGAACTGACGTTCTGATGGAAAAGAAATTCATTACCATGAAATGTTGTGCCGATGGAAAAAAATTCATTACCATGAATTGACGTGCTGATGGAAAATAAATTCATTACCATGAACGGACGTGCTGATGGAAAAGAAATTCATTACCATGAACTGAAGTGTCGATGGAAAATAAATTCATTACCATTAATTGACGTGCTGATGGAAAAGAAATTCATTACCATGAACTGACGTGCCGATGGAAAAGAAAAGATAAAAACTGTAACTAATCAATCAATACGATAAACAGAAAGGTAAAAAACAGTCCATATGATTAACAAAAAAGTAAAAACAGTCTATATGATAAATAGAAAATAAAAAAAAACCAAGAGAATATATAGATAAAAATAATATCAAGTAAAACAAATTTTCTCCCCCCTTTTTTAAGAGGAGTTTTTTATGTAAGGAGAGGTAGAAAACATGAAATATACATGAATGATTATTTTAAAATAAACATTCATAGCTTCTGTTTTATAAACTCAAATATATCAGAAGGTAATGGTTTTGTAAAAATTTCAGAAAGTTGTTCTTGTGTTGTGATAAATTGTAAAATAATATCTCCTTTTTGTGTGTGATCCCTAAGAAAGTGATGCCTAATATCAATGTGTTTTCCACGAGAGTGATGTGCTGGGTTTTTACTAAGAGCTATGGCACTAATGTTATCACATAGAATTTTAGTTTCGGAAAAACTCAATCCATAGTCAGTGAGTGTGTGTTGCATCCACAACTCTTGAGCACAAAAACTTCTAGCTGCTACATATTCAGCTTCTGCAGTGGAAAGTGCTACTGAGTGTTGTTTCTTACAGGACCAAGAAACGAGAGAACCTCCTAAGAAATGGCATGTTACAGATATACATTTTCTATCCATTATATAACCACCTAAGTCAGCATCTGAAAAACATTTTAAAACAAAATCATTTATAGAATAGTAAAAGAGTCCTTAATCCATAGTGCCTTTTAAATACCGAAATATTCGTTTTACGACTTTTAAATGAAACTCTTTTGGATTAGATTGGTATCTTGCACATAATCATATAGAAATCATTATGTCTAGTCAACTAGCTATCTAGTATAGAAAACTTCCTATCATACCTCTAAAAATTGTTTGATCTACTGGTTTCCCAGTTTCATCGAGATCAAGTGTATTTGAGGTACCAATTGTAGTTCTAATACTTTTAGTATTGTCGTAACCATACTTTTTGATTAAATATTTAATATACTTATGTTGAGATATATATGTTCCTTCTGGTTTTTGAGACATTTGAAAACCTTAGAAGAATGTTAACTCACCCATCATACTCATTTTAAACTCAAATTTCATTAAATTTGCAAAATAATCAGTTAAATATTGCTAAGTTGATCCAAACATGATGTCATCAACTTAAATTTGAAAAATAAAAACTTTTTTATTTTACATTTTTATAAAAAGGGTTGGATCTGCTGTACCTTTTGCATAAATGTTTTGTATAAGAAATCCTGTAAGTCTATCATACCATGCTCTAGGGGATTGTTTAAGACCATATAGAGTATTGTTAAGTTTAAAAACATGATTAGGATGTTTTGGGACTAGAAAACGAGGAGGTTGTTCAACAAAAACATATTCTTGAACAAAAACATTTATAAAATCACATTTAACATCCATTTGAAAAAGTTTGATGTTAAAGTAAGCTGCAAAGGCTAATTGAATACAAATATATTCAACTCTAGCTATCGGAGCATATGTTTCTTAATAGTCTATTCCCTCTTGTTGATTATAGCCCTTAGAAAAAATCATGCTTTATTTCTTACAATGATTCCATGTTCATAAAATTTATTTATGAAAACCCATTTTACACCAATTACAGTTGTTTCTTTAGGTCTTTTAACTAACTTCCAGACTTTATTCCTTTAAATTAATTTAGTTCATCTTTCATTGTTTTAATCCAATATTCATCACCTAAGGCCTCACTTGGACTTTTAGGTTCAGATTGAGAAAGAATGACAAGATATTCTATTTCATTTCTTAAGGAATTTCTGGTCCTTACAGGTTGATTTACATCACCAGTGATGTTATCACTGGGATTATTCCTAAGAAACAATTGATTTGAGTTTTGTAAAACCTGTTCATCAACATATGTAAGAAAATCTTCTGGGGTAAATGTTTCAGGATCAAGTTCTTGAAAATTTTCCTTATCTGAAGTATCTTCTAACAGAGGTTGATAAAATTTTTTAGAAAACACTTCTGAAGAATTAGGTTGGGTTTGGTAGAAAACAAAAGGATTTGTTTCATCAAATTTAACATGTACTATTTCTTCAATAGTACAGTTTTTTTATAGAAAACTCTATATTCCTTATAAGTTTTAGAATAGCCTAGAAAGATTCCTTCATCAGATTTTGGTGTGAATGTGTGTAGATTATCTTTAGTATTCAAAATGAATATTTTGAACCCAAAAACATTGAAGTATGAAACTTTAGGTTTTCAGCCATTCCATATTTCATAAGGTGTTTTATTAAGAAACAGTCTGGTTAGAACACGATTTATAATATAGAAAGCAGTACTAATAGCTTCAGCCCAAAAGTGCTTATCAATTGAGTATTCACTCAACATGGTTCAAGTCATTTCTTGAAGAATAAAATTTCTTCTTTAAACAACACCATTTTTCTGAGGAGTTCTTGGAGATGAGAAATTGTGAATAATACATAGTAATTACCTCCAATGATTTTAGTTTGCGAAGGACTAAAAAGATCCATATACACTAGCTGTAATGCATTAGAGGTTGAAACTTTACTAATTGATTTAAATCTAGTTTTATATTTCTTTCCAAATTGACAAGAATCATCGACTTTTTAAGAATCATATCTATGATCTGGTAGTCCCTTTACAAGTCTTTTCTTTGAGAGTTTACAAAGGTTTCTTAGGTAACAGTGTCCTAGTCTTCTATGCCATATCCATGATTGGTCTTCTATTGCACTTAAGCAGGGAAAATTTTGGCTCCTAAGATCTTCTAGGTTAATAGTGTATACATTCTCTTGCCTGTGGGCAGATATAATGAACTTATCGTTGGAATTGTTAACTAAACATTTATCATTCCTAAAATTCAGAAGTTGTCCTTAATGAAATAATTGTCTTATTCTGTTGAGATTGTGCCTAAGACCATTAACAAACAAAACATTTGAAATAATAAATTTTCCATGAAAAACAATATTACCTATCCCTATAATCTTTCTGTGAGCATTATCTCTGAAGGTAACCTTTCCACCTTTTGATTTGATAATCTTTTCAAAGAAGTCTTTGTTTCCCATCATGTGTCGAGAACAACGATTAACCATGTACCAAATGTTCTTTTTAGTACACTTCTTATTTTCCTGAAAAAGAAACAATTAGTTTTTCAGAATCCAAACTTGTTTGGATCCAGAATGGTTAGATAATAGAATATTAGGAATCCACATTTTTTTTTTTCAAAATGGGCATTATGAAATCCTAAAGACTGGGTTCTATTAAGATAAAAATATCTTTTTCAGTGTCCTTCGCATTGACACTTAGACCAAAAAGGTGTATTTTGAGGAACAAAATAGTTATTACTAAAAACCGGTTTGGAATGAGTATAACCAAGTCTAGAATGATTTCTAAAAGGTAGAATTTGAGAATACATTTTCTCAAAGTTATCCTTGCCATAAGTAATGTTTGAAAAACATTTTTTCAAGGAAAAGATTTCTGAATTTAGTTTTAAAACTAGATTTTTATCCGTCAAAACATTTGATTTTAAGCTGGAGTTAGGCTCAAAAACCTTTTTCTTAGAAATTATTTTTTATAGATCCTTAGAAATTTTATCCTTATCAGATTTGACATTGTCAAGTGTTTTTGAAATATTTTCAAAATCAGATGTTTTCGTATCAAGATCATTAGAAATATCTTATACTTCTTTAGTTAAAATTGAAATTCTAGAATTTTCTTTGTCATGCTTTTTATTGAGTTTAGAGTTTTTATTCTCAAGTAATTTAGAAAACCTAGATACTTCGTCAAAAGAAAGTAAAGTATCATCTTCTGATGATAAAGACTCATCTTTTTAAAATTCATAATATTTATTATTAGTATAATTTACATTTAAAGATACATTTGTAATAGCTTCAGCATTGTGTACCTTAGCCATGGGACAATGATATTAAATTTGTAGTCTGGATAAAAGTCCAATATTCCTTTTTCCTGAGGATTCATATGCTGAAAAATTATCCGATGAATCGCTACCAATTGCACTCCAAGTATCATTTTCTTTCAAGAATTTCTTTTTCTTTTTCTTGTAATACTTTTTATTATTTCTTTCAAAAAAATTATCCTTTCTGTCTTTTCTCTTTAGTAATGGATAATCAGGTCTTATATGTTCTACATTCTTACATTCGTATCAAGTTACCTTTGAATATTTCTTATCCCTCATGTCTTTATTTTTGAATCTGTATTGGAAGTCTTTCTTTCTCACAATCTTGTTCATCCTTCGATCAAGACTAGATAACTCATTATCTAAAAGATTTCAATCACTTGAATCAGATATAACAACTTTCTTGGCTTTGGATCTTGTTATCCTTTCAGGTGTTTTAGCTTTAGATGTAAAATAGACACTTCCATTTCCATTTTTCTTCTTTGTTGAAATCAGCATCTCTCTACATTCTTGTCTCGTGCTGTAGAAGATTTCCAAAGAGTTCATCAAGAGTAAACTGGGAAACTTTTATGTTTTCATCAATAGCTATCTTTTTTCACTCCCATTCGTTTGGAATTATATCAATAATATTATCTACAAGAGCTTCATCATCAAGACCTTTTTATCCCATAGATTGTATGCTATTGACAATTGTCATAAATCTTTGTTGCACTTTACGTACTGGCTCTCCATAAGGAAAAAGAAATCCATGATACTCTGCTTGAAGCATTGCTCTTCTTGTTTCTATAACCTTGGATGTACCAAAATGTGTGACTTCCAATTTCTTCCAAATACAGTTGGCTATTTCACAAGAAGATATCTAGCTGTATATATTCATTGTCATAGAAGATAGTAAATTATTTCGTACCTTGTAATTCAGTTGATATTCTTTCTTCTCTTGATTAGTGAAAGTACTGACTTCTTTGTTAGGGATTTAGTAACCTCCAGTAAGCATAATAAAATTATCTACACCAGTATTGATAACGAATGTCTTCATTCAATCTCTCCAGTACTCATAATCATTCCCATCAAATATAGGTGGTTTAGAAGTATTTAGATTTTCAATTGACCAAATATTTATCCCTTCCATCTTACCAAAATCTTTTCCACACCACACATTAGTGTAGTAAATAATTGAAATAGTAATATGATCGATTAAAATCTAGTAGTAAAAATCAGTGGAAACCTCCTCTAATACCAATTGTTGGATCAAATATGTAGATGTAAATGTATATTAGATGGAACAATAATTGAGGTGGGGTGAATTGTAGGTGTTAAAAAAACATTGTATTTATTCATAAGAAATTATTTTAAATGATCTTAAACTAATACAGAAACAAACACCCACAATTTTATGGAATATAAAGGTATGATACAATGTAATACTATAGGAAATGTAAAAAAATTGTATTCAAAAGAATACATTAATCAGAGTAATGTAAAAGTGTGAGATTCTATCATAAAGCATATAGAATCTAACAGTATAAAATGTAATAGTATAAGTGTAATTGGAACAATTACAAATGTATATGAAATAGAAAGGGAAACAAAAATTTTCTTTCTAATACAATTGGCAACGGGAAGGTAAAAGTATTATAATTATTTTAACCCAAAGCGAAGGGTTATCATTTTCCCATGTATAAGAGGTCTGTCTTACCACCACCTTGGTAAGACCTCGATACGGTGATTGGTATGTTTGTCTTCCTATCCTTGGTATCCCTCAATAAGATGATCGGTTCGTCTGTCTTCCTATCCCCGACAGCCCTCAATATGATGATCGGTTCGTCTATATGCCTATCCCTAGCAGCCCTCGATTTTGTAGGTAATTGGAACCCTTGTCATTAAATCAATTTAAATCCCTAGATACGACGATCGGTCACACAAAGCAAAAACGAAGAACTTATAGAAATATAAAAACTAAGAATGAGCCATTCACGTTTTGTAGTTTCAAGGCATTCGCACAAAGCAGGAGAGAGGTCATAGTATCTCTCTCTAGAACTTGATAGCACAAAATTATCAGTCTCATACATGCATGTATATTCTTGAATTCAAATGACCTCCTATTTATAGGCCTCAGGTTTCAATGATCATATTTCCTCCCACGGTCATATTTATCCGAAGAACTCGGAGGGACTTGGACACCTGGAATTATAGCGGTCATATTGAAACAGAAAACCCGACATCGTTTTGATTGGTATATAACTAACTCCACGACATCGTTTTGGTTAACACTACTGGAAATAGCACCTATACCCACGATTTTAAACCATGGGTATAGCCCTTGAAATCGTGGGTATACCCTATACCCACGGTTTCAGTAACCGTGGGCTGTAGTGCCGTCGCAATAGGCTTATACCCATGGTTCTTTGAAAATCGTGGGTATAGACCCGGAAAAATTTATATTACCCATGGTTCATTGAACCATAGGTAAAGATGTATACACACGGTTTTATAACCATGGGTATACAGCAGCATACTGATTTGCAGCTACTAAAAAAATTTCCCACAGTTCAAATGTACCGTGAGTATAGATGTATACCCACGGTTTCAAAACTGTAGGTATACTGATTTATAGCGATAGAAGTTTCCCACGGATCAATGAATCATGGGTATAGGTAGGTCCCCTGCAGCAGAGCAGGTGCACCTAAACTGCACCTCGCTCTACAATTCTGCACCTCTACGATTATGCACCTGTAAACATGTTGCACCTAAAAAGAGAATATAAGATCATACATGGATCTTTACAACACCAAGAAGCCAACAATTACCCATGAATTATCATGAATGAAAACCCAATGAAAGAAAGAGTAAAATCCACACAATATTCTACATCACTGAGAAATGTTATTCAACCCCTTTCTGAGCCAAAATGTTACATTCAAGGCCTAAACATCCAAGAATAAAACCTTACACTTATATCCCGGTATAAGGCATCCATTGATTGATTCCAAGGTACAAAACCAAGGGGATTAACTACCCAAAGTCTAGAATCACCTATCCTGGCTAAACTAGCCTCAATCATACTCGAATGACTCATCAAAATCCCATTTACATATGTTGATAGCCCAACCAACATATCCTTTAAAAAGATCGCGTTTTTTATTTTTAAAGTACATGACTTGTACTCCCCCTCTAAGGGAACTACTGCATCGAAACGGGCCTCATAATTTTGATTTTAAACCAAAATCATAGGTCTCATATGGGTACACAAACTTGTACATGAAAATGAAGGCATTGTTCTAGAAGTTCCATAGAATCATCATGTGCTTTATTTAGTGTTTTAATATATTCATTCTAGAGTGACTGGGATGAGACCCTTTCTTCTATCACCAGGCCTACTGAACCAGGAGCTTCCAAGAAAAACCTGACCCATTTCAAAGATAGTTCTCTAATTTGAATTTTTTGATGGTTAAATACATGATCCTCCCCCTCCCCCCCTGCCCAGCCCCTCCCCTCCCTCCCCACTGCCCAGCCCTCCCCCTCCCCCCTGCCCAGCCCTCCCCCTGCCGAGCCCTCCCCCTCCCCCCTGCCCATCCCTCCACCTTCCGAGCCCTCCCCCTCCCCCCTGCTGAGCCCTCCCCCTGCCGAGCCCTCCCCCTCCCCCTGCACAGCCCATCCCCCTCCCTCCCCACTGCCCAGCCCTCCCCCTCCAACCTGCCCAGCCCTTCACCTGCCCAACCCTCCCCCTCCCCCCTGACCAGCCCCTCCCCCTCCCTCCCCACTGCCCAACCCTCCCCCTCCCCCCTGCCCAGCCCTTTCCCTGCCCAGCCCCCCTCCCCTCCCCCCTGCCTAGCCCTTTCCCTGCCCAGCCCCCTCCCCCTCCCCCCTGCCCAACCCTTCCCCCTCCCTCCCCACTGCCCAGCCCTCCTCCCTGAATCTCCCTGAATGAAATATGTAGATGCATGACATGTTTTATTTGGATGCAGACCCAACCAGGTAAGGTACTGCAACTGTTAGAAAAGATCCTAAAATTTTGATAAGGTACTACAACTCACTGTATTACAGAACAGATTATAACAGAAAACAAATCTAAAATCGGGTGTCCAACTAAATATGTTCCCTTAAGGTATGTTTATTTAAGGTAATACAACTCATTGTAATACAAAACAGATTATAACACAAGAAATAACAATCAAACTCTTGATGAATGTGATTATCACTGTATCATTTACTACTTCAGTTGTAAACAATATAAAATTCCATACATCCTATCCTGTTGAAGAGTTAGTTGGGAAAAAATACCTTCATCAATCCTTGCTGAGACATAAATGATACACATCTCTTAAGTTTCTCATCCATGCTTGTAAATTGAAGGCATTAATTCCATCATCCCATACACATTCACCAATATTTTTGTTCATCTCTATGCTGGGATGAGAAAAATTAAAGATTGTCTAGAAAATCTTAGACATGACCCACAAAAATCAATATACAGTGGAGTCAATAGTGAAAACATATCACCTGCATTCATATGTTGGATGAAAGGGAGGTCAACTCCATGATTTTACGACCAATAACCTGCATTCATATAGTGTATAAATTCAAATTAAAAATTATGCATGGTAGGGAGGTTAATTAAACAATTTTAGAAAAACATACCTATTATAGAGATCTGGCACTTATTAGTGCAAGATTCCATTGAACTCTTCATGTGCAGAGTGAGTCACCTTCAATATATAAATAAAAATAATCAATATTCATCTTAAAAGATGAAGTGCGTAATAACGTATGAAAAAGTATTATGCGAAGGGAAATACTGAAAATTATCTAGGAGATTATTTCAACGATATTACGAGAACATGCCTTTTGCGGGGTGAGCAACACATCGGTCAAGATTCGATTTATGTGGCTACTCTGGGTGGTTTTGTTAACATCCACATCACCCGTACACTTGCTTTGTGTTTCCAGCGCACCCTACAAGAAAACGTTCAGCTTCCAGAATGTTGATTCACTCTGCATCCCACATACCAATTATAGCCGGAAACAGAGAGGAAACAGAGAATTTGTGCTGTAATGAATAGTCAGAAATGTCAAGTTTGACGATAAAACCAAAAGTGTTTACCTTTAACTGGAAGACAGTTCACCATTGATGATTTTTCACAAGGCGCTGAAGAATGGTGATGTCATGGGAGTGGTCAATCCTCTAATGCGCCATGGTAATCAACTAAATCAGCTGGAAATTCATTTCTGGGATCACTTGAAGTCATACTGTGTTGTTGGAAGCTCAAAAGTGATCTTCCATCATACTCAATAACCTGGCTCCAATTATCATATGCCTTCTCCATCAAGGTGTCCATGTATACCTACAATGAGCCAATAACAGAAGCACTTATTAGGTTTTAAAAGCCTCATATTCAATTGCCACCTGAGATAATATGTTGGGTAAGAGAGAATTGAATCATTGCATTTTATTAAGCTTTGTCCATCCTATTATTAAATACAACCTCCGGTCCACAGTATAGGAAAAAAATAATAGTTTCACAATAACTAAGAAAATCAATTAAAAGTGGTTTGAAACAATCAATTTATCACAAATTATAATATATTCTGTAAAATATTATTGGTTCCACAATAAGAAATTCATTTTCATAATTAATGAAGATCATATGTCGATGAAATTAATTAAATACACTACTTTTTCATATACTTCAGACCATGAAAACACATTATTTTATTTTTTATATTGTGGACAGAAACAGAATAATGTAAATCATTTGGCCTGTGTTGTTTAACTCACAGGTCACTGAGATTGGATAATAGGCCAAGTGACTGTGACCCAATATGGTTGGAAAGGAGAGGACAGATTTTCAGTTTCCCATCCACCACCAGCCCCTCCCCCTACCCAGCCCCATCCCTCCTACCCAGCCCCATCCCCTGCCCAGCCCCATCCCCCATGCCGAGCCCCATCCCCCACCAGCCCCTCCCCCTGCCCAGCCCCATCCCCCTTGCCCAGCCCCATCCCCCACCAGCCCCATCCCCCCTGCCCAACCCCATCCCCCACCAGCCCCTCCCCCCTGCCCAGCCCCATCCCCCATGCCCAGCCCCATCCCCCCTGCCCAGACCCATCCCCTTATCTATCCCCATCCCCCACTATCCCCATCCCCCTCCCCAACCCCATCCCCCCCAGCCCCTCCCCCTGCCTAACCCCATCCCCCCTGCCCAACCCCATCCCCCAGATTGCAGGAGAAATGTTAACCATTTTTAGATGATGGTAATGTTAACCATGTTTGTCAAAAAATGTATAGATGATAGATAGCAAAAATTACACTAATTAGAAGATTACATGAAAAACTTGTTTGTCATCAAAACAAATTTAAGTACTGTAGGTTCTTAAGCAGATAACACAAATACTAAAAATATACATATTACATGATAAAGAGGTTTGTCAACAATGGTTACCATAGAAGGTGTTAGTTCCATCTTTGTGGTTCATTTTCATGGTAAAATAGATAGAAAAAATTGAAATATTTATGACAATGCTAATATTTAAATGTACACACTCCTGTAACTGTAGACAATTATGAGATGGAAAGAACAGTTTGTTTGAAAGATTTAGAATACACTTTCTATATTGAATTAATACACATGTGTTTATGTTAAGGGAATTAAATTAGTAGTCATTAAATATAACTATTGAATACCTGATCAATGGACATATTCAAGGTTGTAGTATCAAATCGTGTGCCAATGCTTGAAGTCCCTGGAGAATACCTAATATTTCGATGCTCCAATCATGAATTGTTAAAATTAACATAACAGTAATTATAATTTTAATTGTTAGTAAAACAAATTAAAGACCAAAGAAATTTTACCTGGATATATTTAGTGCCACTACTTATGAAGATGCATTTCTTTGATCTCCCTGTTCAATAATGAGGAAAAATTTAGTATTTTGTGTATTTTGTTTTCTAATATAAATAGAAATTTTCATACACTCCTACCTACCCGAATGTCTTCAAAGAATTCAGTAAATATGCTGATGTAGTTGTCATTATTGTTGATGAAAATTACTTTGTAGCTCTTATGTTTGAAAGAAGCATTCAGATTCACATCACAGAAGAAGAGTTCAAGTTTATATAGAAAACCACATGCTGATGTGTTGATGCTCTCCAACAATAGTAAAATGATACACACTAAATTAAATTTCCCTTAAACTTCGATGTATCCTACTCCTGCATTGAAAAATAATTATACAAAAGTAATATAAATATAAATAGATGATATTATGGGAATATTAAAAAATAATAATTTTTAAATATAGTAGAATCTTAATGAGATCCCAAAAAGGATATAGTGAAACTAATTAAAAAGGAAGAAAAAACATAAAAGAATCAAAATTTCATAGATACTTGGACCCCTAACTTGAATAGTATGAATTGTGACTAGAAAACAGAAATCTATAGCAGTTGTTTCAAGGATGTTCATATCACAACTGTTCTTGTATAGGGAGGCCTGCAAGCAAATTATCAGACATCAAATTTCACCCTAGAAAACAAACTAACTCAAACTGGGTTGACATTCCAAAAACATCAGATTTGTGATCGTTCAGGATCATTTTCATACAAGGGAGAGAGTTGGGGAGACTTAACCATGGAAACCTTATCCAATCCAATGTTCATTGCACTGCTTTAGAAGAAAACAACGGCCTTACTCAATGAGGGTGTCAATGCCCACATAAAAATTCCGATGACTAAAAATGCAATGCGATGCATGTGAAATTCTGCACAAATAAAACAACAGCATAAAAAACAACCTGTTTAATAATGATTAAAAGTTCATCAAAACTTCATACATTAATTTTACCCTCTTCAATGGACACGTCAAGGCCTTCAGTAGAAGAACCCAACCCTTGTAAGGCACATTGCAATGCCATTGTCAAAACTATTTGTAATGATGCTTGACCTGAAATCATAAATCACAATAATGAAATGATAACAATATCATGTGTTCATTAATTACAAGTGTATCCAAATTCATTTTAATCTTTCAAATAAGATGATATCGAAATTTTACCCTATTCAATGCCATTGATGCTGGAAGATGAATCAGCATCACCTAAACTGGAGATTTCACCCATACAATGAAAACATTAAACAACCAAACATGAAACTGCATCATAATATGAAAATATGAGTATGGGGTTAAATTGGATGTTTGAGGACGCAGTTGAGTAAAAATAAAACTGGTCATGATGTAAAAAATAGTGTGGTAAAACCATACCTTTAGCGACTGTGGATAAGTCGACACCATGTCCAGCACCTCCCCCAGCCCCTCCCCCTCCCCACCTCCCCTCCCCCTCCTTCACCACTGCCCAGCCCCTCCCCCTCCCTCCCTACTTCCATGATCCTCCCCCTCCCCCTCCCTCCCCAGTGCCCAGCCCCCCCTGCCCAGCCCCTCCCCCTCCCTTCACACTGCCCAGCCCCTCCCCCTCCCTCTCCACTACCCAGCCCCTCCCCACTTCCCAACCCCTCCCCCTCCCTCCCCACTGCCCATCCCCCCTGCCCAGCCCCTCCGCCTCCCTCCCCACTGCCCATCCCCTCCCCCTCCCCACTTTCCCAGCCCCTCCCCCTCCCTCCCCACTAAACATGATTTTTCTTTTGTGTTTGGAGTCTTCCTAAAACACACAAAACCACATTAAAAAATTAGAGAAAGGAAAGATAAAAACCACAAACAACATATGCAACATCTAAATCAGTTAGTCATCTCCAAATATTCATATAACTGTCAGATCACATACTAATCAGTGACTTTATGTTTAAAGAAAAATATCAGAAGCAAGTAAACGTTCTCAAAGCCTTCAATAGATGAGATCTTATGCTTCAATGTGGAGGACACAGTCATAATTTCCTAATGAACATCCTCTACATGTCGAGTATATGAAAAAGAGATTAAGTGAATGAAGCCCCTCCCCTCCCATCCCTCCACTGCACCCCCCTCCCAACCTTCCCCTCCCAACCCCCCCCCCCAACCCTCCACTGCAGCCCCTCCATCCCAAGACTCCCCTCCACTGCTAAAGCCAAGTTTAGATGGAGTGATAATAACTAACACATCAAACCATAAAAACAAAAATGGCATGTGAATATTACCTAAAGAATTGTCATATAACACCCCTGGTGAAAACATAATCCAAAATTCATTTCATTACATAAATAAATTCACATACAAGCAGTCCACCAATACAAAAAAAAATTAAAACTCCAACACAAGTCTCTCTGCTAAGTCAGAAATGGAGGGGATTAATATCCCCCCCATCACCATCTTCGTCATCCCCATGTGCAACATCCTCATCATCAGCAGCAACATCATCAGCATCATCATCACCAGCAGAAACATCATCATCATCATTAGTTGCAATCTCATCACCAACAAAAGCATCAACAACATCCTCGCCAGCTCTATCGCCACCACCGTCATCGCCACTAGGACCCTCATGGGAATCACCCAAGGAATTATGTAAAGAGATCATTGATTCCATACATGAATCAAAAGTGGAAGCAACATCTCGTGGTAGTGACTGACTCAACATTGAAATAGATTTCCTGAAATTTTCATTCATTAGCATACTTTTTCATGCTACTCTAATACTATTTTCTTTGTCGCAGCTAATTCAACACGCGTACTTTCCAACTTAGAGGCCTTAGAAGCATTAGAGGAGTCCGATGATGACCAATACCTAGAGGGGACAATGTTTTTTCCTGGTCTACAACATACTCTTCCTGGATGCTCCACACCGAACACCTGACTCAAATGATAATTTGGCCCTAAGTTTTCAACTTCCTCATCCATGGCCTCCAAGGTAGACTATTGAAATTATACACATATTAAATTATGAATTTCGTATAAATGTTTTAAATATATATAAAAAAACAATTTATTATTGTGTTTGTGAATTAATTGCAGTTCCATGTTTTCTTTTCCTACTGAAGTAGAATAATTTGGCACGAGGTACATGACCTTCAATGCCCCATTCAGCATGCTGCATATGAGAAATGCACAAATTTGGATTACAACCATATATGATAAATGCAAAAAATTGGATTGAATGTACCAGCCGCTTCTCATGATCGGGCATTGTAGTGCGCCCCAATGTGTGTAGATATATCATTTCATCTTTGTTTTTTTGTTTTTCACTGACACCTCCTAAGAAACAAAAAAACAATACAATTAATAAGAATTAAATTTTATATAAAAACAATTAAATATGGGCAGTACCTTATACTGTTCAGTCTTCCAATGTGCGATCATTTTTTGATATTTACTTTTTGGACAGTCAGGGTTTGTGGGTACACCCTCTAACTCAGTACCCACTCTGCTCCTCCAACCAATATGTAACTCATACTTGTATGACCGCCAATACTCTCCAAGATCACTCAACCTTCCAGCTTTGGCAGATTCACCATTAGGAATGTTAAATTGAATCTACAACAAAAATGTTAATTCATATAAATACATTACTAATATAAATATAAATTTTTAAAATTTATGTACCCTTATATGCGCCCATGCCCTATCCTTGATGTCAGCACTGATATGTATCCATGAGACCGTTCCACCGGAACGATATCATGATATTTGGCTAAAGTAGCCATGAAACATCTACACTCCTTATAATTTTTACCTACCATTTGATTTTGAGGATTGTAATCCACTATAATCTAAGTTTCGTGATTCGAGGCATCCCGCATTCGAGTGCGCCCACGTCGCCTACTAGAAGATCCCAATAAATAACATAAGAGGTGAAAAGAGAAGAGTTAAGTGACAATACAATAGGAGAAAAAGTGAAATGATATAATTTGAAACATTTATAATAAAAAAAAACCGATGTAGGCTCCTGAATAGGCTGTGAGGCATCCATGGACTGTGATGGATCAACATCCTCTGAAGGAATTATCTATTCCACAACATTCTCCATATGATCTTCATGAACAGGAGTGGAAAGAGAAGGAACAGACTCAGTATGTTTAGGATGGATGGTAGGAAAAGGAGGTGGTGTAGACATGTCAGAATATGTGTAGTAGGTCTGGGGATACATTAATGGATATGGAAATTGTGGAGGTGAGAACATCTATCGAGTCGGTGTGGACATGGAATGGGAAAAAGAGGGTAAATGGGATGATGACAGAAGCATGTATGGGAACATCCTAGGGGTCTCAAGCTGAGGGCAGACATGTTAGGTAGATGGGATGTCCACTGATGGGTTAGTGTGGGGAGTGGTAAGACGGGAGCTCCGCCTAGGTCTACGAGGATCCCTGCTCGGTCCCATATTAGGAAGAGGAATCTATGATGTTATATATCCTTAAAATAAATTTGATCAAAAATATGAACTTCATATTATATGTAATGCAGAAGTTAAATATTATAATTATTATACTCACTGAAGGCAACTCACACTCGCATCTAACAAGATCAACATCAAATAATCTTTTCTTGCGAGCTTCTGTAGTTTTCTTCATAATCTGTATAAGAAGGAAATAAATATTTTTTAGAAACATTTTTTACAAATCATATATACAACTTAGAAGCCAAAGAAGATAAATAATGTCATAACATCTTTCAGTAAGGATAATTTACAACCAAGTTATACAATTTTTAAAACCCCATTTGAAACACAGTTTTCTGAATTGAAATAAATATAATTAAATGAAACGAAACCAAACAATACTAAAACAGACATATCATTTCAAACTAAAACTAAATTAAAGTAATTACATTTGTACCAACCTGGGAAACACACATCAAGTTAAACTGAACGAACTCTGAATATATATGTTTTCTTTTATATATTACCCTCCACTACCTCACCTTCAACATCATCTCTCACAATGGGACAATTTGGGTCATCAAATACAATATTTTGGATAACACCGATGGGGGCGTCAATGGTGAAAATTTCATCCCCATCATCATGAAAAATATGTCTTGGGATTACTTAATTAATGACATCATAATCAGGTTTCAGATGATCTTTCACATAAAAAACTTGTTTTTCCATTGATGGCAAAATGTATGGTTCATCGGTATGAAGAAATCAACTCATGTCAATAACTCTAAATCCACAATCATCAATAAATTTACCATTTCGTTTCATTGAATCAAACCATTTACATTTCATAATAGTGACTCGACCTTGAGAGTAGTAATCCAATAACAATATTTTCTCAACCAATCCATAATAATACACATCTTCATATCGAGGTCAACTATCTGATGCACTGGCATAACAATATGTTCTAGAAGTTAACATAACGCTATCATGTTGTGTTCTCGTTTTCACCACTTTATCAGTTCTAACAAATTTATATCCATTGATTATTAAAGATATGCAGTCACGAACCAAAGAATTGGGACAAAAATCCAACTCTCTTAATTCTTGAGAAATGAAGTCAATAGGTAAACTCAATACCTGGAATACATATGAGTAATATAATTAAATATATATCTATATTTTAAGGTATGTAATTTAATGGTCATACCATTGATTTCAACCAAGATGGGAACTCTTGGCTATGCATAGCCTATCTCCTTGTCAATGGAAAAGACCGATGAACTCTACTTATAATTTTTTTATGTTCTCTACATAAAATGACAATAAAAGTATAAGGTATAAGTGATATGATACCATATGCGATAACATATATATATTCAAATTACTTACTTGATATATGCATCGAACAAACCACAATTAAACAAGACTGTACGATGTGCCATATTCTGCTCTTCAAAGCTCAATGTAACCAATGTATATGACCCAAGAATTCCACCTGTTTGTGGAAGAGATGGAAACGAGGGCTGAATTTCCTCATACTACTCATCTTCATTTCTCATTGGTCGATTATGTCTTGTGCTCACATCAGACAAATACATTGAACAAAAATCCATACATTCTTGGGCGAGATAACTCCTCACAATGGAACCTTCAGGATAATTCTTATTTCGGACATATGATTTCAAAGTGCACATATTTATTTCAGTGGGATACATCCACCAAAAAGCGACTGGTCCCCCAAGAAGTGTCTCAGTTGGAAGATAAACTGTTAAATGCAACATGCAGGTGAAAAAGGATGGTGGAATTTTTTTTCTGACTCACACAGAATTAACGGAGCCTCTTACTGCATTTTTATCAACAATGATTTGGATAACCTTTTAGCACAAAGGTCTCTAAAAAAATGACACAACTGAATCACTGCAACCCTTAAATTATTGTATAGAAAATGCCGAATTTCTATTGGAATCAATTCATGAAGCAGGATGTGATAATCATGAGTTTTTAGGGATTTCAATTTCAAATGTCGTCTGTTGACTCGTTTAGATATGTTGATGGAATAGCCATATAGAACCTTTATATTCTCCAATATTGCCAGAAATTGATCTTTCTCTCCGGTGTCATCACATAAGAAGCATAGGGAAATGTCCATTTGTTTTCACCGATACAAACAGGATGTAGTTCTGGTCAAATACCCCAATCCAATAAATCACAAGGAGATCAGAAGTCATTTTTGGTCTTCCCCTTAATATTCAAAAGAATGGAAAGAAAAATTTCACATATATTTTTCTCAATATGAATTACATCTAAACAATGACGTAACAAATTAGTAGAACAATATGGCAACACAAAAAAATACTCCTCTTTTTCCAATTGTAAGTGACTTCAGTATCAAGATTCTTCATCTTTAGAGATTTCAACAGACCTTTCCCTAATGGAAAGCTGAAATCTTTCAATTCATCAAGCACATCACTTCATGACATACATTGAGGTGGATCTTCAGTGTCAACATTATTATTAAACCTCTGACGATTCTTCCTGTATTGATGATCCATTGGAAAGAATCGACGATTCCCCATGAAACTAAAACTACGATGATATTTAAGCCTTCTCGATCGTGTATTCTTCATAAAAACAGGACATGATAGTTTTCCCTTCGTGTTCCACCCAGACATCATTGCATAGGTAGGGAAATCATTTATGGTCCATATAAGGGCAGCATGCATCTGAAACATATTCTTTGAAGAAGCATGAAATGTCTGCACACCTAAATCCCAAAGTTGTTTCAACTCTTTTATTAAAGGTTGCATGTAGAAATATATATCATTACCAGGATTCAAAGGTCCAGATATCAGTATACTCAAGAAAGTGAAAGTTTTTTTCATACACATCCACGTAGGAAGATTATAAACATGAATAAAAACCGGCCACGTGCTATGAGCAGTTAGCATCTGACCAAACGAATTAAAACCATCACATGATAGGCCCAATCTGACATTACACACCTCAGCTGCAAAATCAGGATGTTGTGCATCAAATTTCCACCATGCTAATCCATCTGCAGGATGGACCAGCTCATAATTACCTTTAATTCTCTCAACATCATTTTATCGCATATTGACTGAGATTTATGGAGACATGAATAGATTTTGAAGTCTGGAAATCAATGGAAAGTTCCACATGACTTTCTGTGGAACATGAGACAGTGTTCCATTTGCATTTGTCTTACATCGAGATGTACCACATTATATACAGTCATTACGGTCAGCTGTTTCCTCGAAATATAAACTACTATCTTTCAGACAAGCATGGACTTTATTAGTAGCAAATCCAAGCTGCTTAATTAACTCCCATGACATGTAATGATTGGAGGGAATATCTGCACCATCAGGAAGAAAGTCCTTCAAAAATGAAAGAATATATTCAATGGCGGTATTAGAAATCCCATAAATGGTTTTTCCATGATATAAATGAATTAAAAATTCCAACTTGGTCATTTTAGTACATTCTTGATATACTGGAGTTCTGGCATCATCCAATAAATTTTTCACTCTCTCAACATCACCGCCTTCAACATTTTCCTCATGTGTACTGATATCATTGTCTTCTTGCCCCGGCATGATATCTCTCTCGGAATGATGCACATATGGAAACCGATCAAATATCAAATTATCTATGTCACTTCATTCATTTCGTTTATGAACAGTCGAAGATTGAATCATCTCTCCATGGTGAAACCAAACATTATAGTTAGCTTGAAATCCAAATTTTGTTAAATGGTAACTAACTTCTTCTTGTCTTAACCATGGTCTTCCAACACAATTATAGCAGGGACACTGTATACAACCTCCATCTGACGCATTGTTAAATGCAAAAACAAAAAAATTCTCCAAATTTCTTTGAAACTCGGTTAAAATCTGATCGGTACGATACATCCAGCTTCTATCCATTCTATAACAAGAAAAAAAATTATCATTCAATCAACAATGTAAATCATATTTAAAAAATTCATTACAATCAATTTTATTATTAAATTAATCAATGCATATTAGTAGGTAGCAAAACAAATTTAATGACAAGAGGATTCCATGATTGAATAAGTAGGAAAAAAGAAAAAAGGTCTACCTTGAGATGTAAACTAAAGAAAAAATTTAAAAAAGTCACTCCCAAGTTGTCATTGATGGGGAATAAAAACGAAAATTTCTATGTAAAATACTCCTTTATAGATATAAAGGCGTTATACACATTGGAATAAAATTTTATTTTAATAATATGAATTTATAATTTTATAGATTATTTGGTAGGGGTTATTTGATGGGGAATAAAACATTCAATGAAAATAGAGTAGTTATAACTTTAATGTTTTGGAATTAATATTGAAAAAATGTTTCAAGGTATCCTACAAATGTTTTACAACATGATGCTTACAAGATATACTTTTTATGGATTCTATTGGAACTTTGGAATATGTTTTCATATGGAAAAGATATTTTTTTTAATATAGACATCATGATATGCTTGGGAGTATTGAGAATCAATGTTTGGGGGTTTCAACCCCTTTAAAGGAATAATAGTTATAAACGTATTGTAAAGTTTATATAGAAATCACATAACATGTTTGATATTCTTGAATAAGTCTATGGAAGGTGTCATCATCCTATTCATGATGAAAATGAATGCCTCATTAATATACCATCCTAATTTTTTTTGAGATTTAATACTCAAAATCATCAAAAGAAGAATAGAAAATTGAAGGAGAAATATTTAGTTGTTGAAGTTTCACAAAAAATATCCAAAGGGGAATGTCCATGGATATTGGAAAGTAGATGTTCTGCTCACATGAGCTTTTTTGGTTTTGAAAATTCTCAAAACAAACCACAAGAACAATTTATGTATCTCAATGGGTGTATAGGCCATTATGCCTTGGGTTAGTCCATAAGGTTATCATCCCATATCAACTATATCAGGTCATACTACAATGTCATCATTCCCCACTTCCGGACTTCATTAATGCCTCAAGGCCTTCAATCCCTTCCATTTTTCATTCAAGACCCCACCATATTCATCATGAATCACATCTCAAATTCTCCCCCTATATAGGATTAATGAATTCATGAAGGATCCACTTTTAACTTTGATACAAGATAGTATAAGTCTACTATCCATACACACACATATATATATCCATGTCATAGTAAGGAATCTTTTTATCTTTATAGAGCCATAAGCATATCATTTTAGAAGAATTATCATTGTTTGTACACACACGCATGAGTATTTCATATCATACTGTTTTATATAATTGCAAAATCATAACATGGTAAGAAATTATTGCATTCAACATATTGAAGCCCAACATCAATGTTCACCACTTGAATCAATCTCACAAACCAAAGATCTATGGAAGCATCCCCAAATCACTACATGAGTATTCAAGGGTTATGATATATGATGAAGAACATGTTATGGGTTGGGATCATTTTAGACCTATGCATCAAGATACTACAAAAGTAAGAGATCTAGATGGATCTGAGAATGATCAGGATAAACCATATTTCCATATTTATTTTCCATGTAAATCTAGAAAGGATCACATTGGATATCATTGTAAATCCTAAACCTGGATAAGAAATCCGATATCTAGTTCCTATACAAGGATAATAAATAATATCTAGAAATAATAAGAATAAAAATAAAAAATGATAAATTATATTTAAATCTCAAGGACTAATTAAATTCTATGTAAATGGTTTTGTTGATTTGCTTAAAAAATCATGCTCTAACCATGGGAAGTTCACTACCTATTCAAGTCACATGCATGGTTTGGAGACATAGTTTTGTAAACCCTATGACAATCATGATGTTGATTCTCTTTAGATTTACATAGTTACCATGGAATTGTTTCCATGTTAGCTCTAAAAGTACCCCTACCATATATCACCCACTACTCCTTTCTAATAGGCTTTATAGTTACGTTGGGGGACTACACTCTTCCATATAACCATTATCACCATTAAATTATTCACCCCCCAATATCCCAAAATCTACCCAATACATCACCCAATAAAAGTAATAACTCAAATAAACTCTTAATAAAGGCTAAAAATAAGGCATAATGCACCTAGAATGTGAGTGGTTGTTCCATTATCCCCCTCTAATGACTTGTTGACCATAATATGTGTCTCTAGAGGTCTAAATCTAACAAATTGGTCTAGTAATACTAAACATATGATTCCTTATCACATTTACCTTCTTTAATATGTATGTTCTTCTATAAAACCTTAACAAGAGGCTTCATCTTCCTTCATAGTTCATTTATTCATCGATAAACAATCCATATTGGACCTTTCTCAAACAAATCACTTACCACCAACACAACATTCTCCATATCAATTACATTTGATTGATAATTATTGAAATTTATAAGTAGGAATGCATGGGAAACATCATATATTATAGAAAATAGATGAATTTGATGATACCAGGAGGGGAGGGAGCCGAGAGGGGGGAGTGGGGGCGTCGCCCGAGCTGGGGGCAGCAGGTGAAGGCCTGGATGTTGAGGCAGAGGCAATGTCTGGGAGGTCCAGGTCGAGAGCGGAGGAAGAGGCTGAGAGGCGGATCCGGGAGGTAGGGTTGAAGGGGGGGGGGCGCGGTGGATTCGGGACGCGGAGTTGGGAGGAAAAAAATTATATGATGAACCTAGAAAAATATCACCCTCTATACACATCATGGAAATAAAAAATGAAATGATATTTCTCCCCTTTATACAATAAACATAACACTTTTTTTGTTTGAGTTTTTGAATTGTAAACATTTCATGGATAGTTGCATACCTTTACATTGCACAACATAATTAATGGAAACAGTACGAATCTATGCTTACCATACATGTTAGGTATAGCCTCACACCATAATATTTTGTCCAGAAATTATTATATTACTCTGCATGGATGGCCTATGGAAGTCAACACACATTTAATAAGTCATACTTTATGGGAAAAAATATTGTATTAGGGATATAATACTAGTTAAATTCTATAGTAAAGTGTTTTCATTTCAGCATTAAGGACAACATTGATGATCCTTGGGTGTTCACATGTCATTTTTAAGGCTATGTCTAGTGTCAAACACCTTGTAAAGAATATCATTTGACCAAAATAGTTATCATTTCTATAGGATATGTCACCATTCCCCATGATTGAGTGAGAATGAATGATTAGGGTATAAAAGGACCCTTGAAGAGACTAACCCACAAGAACATCAAATAATTTTATTACATGTATATATTTCAGGGTATTATCAAGACTTATTAAATTAATCAAAACCTCTATAATATATTATCCATGTAACACCATCACTCCTAGTGATATTTTCCCTCATTTTGGGAGTCCCACATGGAGATTCACATGATTGTTTTTATGCCCGTGATGTTCATTTTAGGGAACCTGATGGCTAAAGGATTATGTATAGTAATAGAGAATAACATGGTGCTAATTAGGGAGATATTGTATCATAAGGATAGAAACAATTGTTTTAATTTGTTTTATGACTAGTAATAATATTTTTTAAATAATAAAATTGGAAAATATGAATCTTACATGATGAATGTAATGAACCCAAAAAATCCATAGGAAAATCATTCATAGAGATTCTAAGTGAACATTTAAGGAATTATGAACATTTTGACAAGATGTTATCAGAAATTTACACACTATAGTTAGCTGGGTTGATTTATATCCCACCCTATCGACTATAATCAGTCAAAAATAATTTTGAAGCTTTGGATAAATTTTTCTATACCCTAAGAAGAATGACATATACAAAAAAACATACAAGAAATTCTACCAAAATGAGGGAAATTGAAGTGAAATGACTAGGGGAAATAAAAATCAGCCACTTATTCAATGAAAATAATCTAGCAGAAATTGTGTAGTCAACTTGCTGAGGCATTTGATATAAGAATCGGTGCTTAGTTTAAAAAGAATAAAAAATCAAGGAGAAAGAATTACAAACCTAAATGGAATGAATCGGCGGGGATGTTGCCGGAGGAGAGGGATCCGACAGGGGGAAGGGGAACGTCACTGGAGCTGGAGGAAGGGAGGCGGAGGCCGAGACGTTGAGGTGGAGATGAAGGCCAGGAGGTCGAGGTCGAGAGCAGAGGTGGAGGCCAGAGATGGGATGAGATGGTCGGGAACCGGTGGTCGGATGGCCGGGAGGCGGAGGTCAGAGAGGGGAGTAGAGGGCTGGGAGGCAGAGGTCGGATAGCTGGGAGGCAGTGGTTGGGGAGGAGAGGAGAGGTCCGAAGGTGGAGGTCGGGAACCTAGGGGATGAAGAGAACTGTTAGGGGAGCGTGAGAGTGAGGAGGAGATCCCGATTGGGGGTGAAATTGTGGATTGAATACCCATGGTTTTAATAAAACCGTGGGTATTGATAAACAAAAAATGCCTATTCCCACGGTTTGATTAACCGTGGGAATAGTTGCGTGGGGATAAACCCCTTTTCTAGTAATGTAAAACAAATGATATATTAAGAAGATAGACATGAGTACGATTAATAGATTTAATACAATTTCCAGTAAGTATAAAAATTATATTCAGTATGATCAGTATGGTCAGTATGATCAGCATGACAGTACGATCAGCATGGTCAGTAAGATCAGCATGGTCAGTACGATCACCATGGTCAGTACAATCAGCATGGTGAGTACAATCAGCATGGTCAGTATGATCAGCATGGTCAGTACGATCATAATGGTTAGTACGATTAGCATGGTCAGTATGATCAGCATGGTCAGTATGATCATCGTGGTCAGTACGATCGGAATGGTAAAAGACATTTGTGATTTCCAAAACAAGATATAAAAGTCAAAAGATAACTTTTGACTCAACAGCCAGAACATTGAATGTTGTAAAGAAAACTTGTAATATCGAAAATACATGCACCAGGGGGAACAACCATGCTTTCTTGCAGAGGCCTCTCAAGCCATGTCGTACTCTAGCAGTTGAGATTGGAATCCCTGCAAACCATACACATGGTGTCATGACTATGTTTCCCAAAGGATTGCTTGAGAGATGCCCAAATTGATGATGAAATATAATACTTATATACATTAAGCTACCTTCCTTTGAAAATTCTTGTTGAAAAGTCACCAGAAAAATACTTATAAATGAAACCCCATATGAATTTCCAGATAAGACCATCATTGAATGTCCAGAGATCCTTGACTCTAAGACCTCCCAATTCAACTGGCTTAATACATTCCTTCCCGAAAATAGTGACAATTTTCCTATCATGAACTGACCCCATCCAAATGATGTTTGGTACTATACTTTGTAGCTCCTTGATGAGACCCCTAGTCCATCGATAAAGAGAAAACAAATAAAAAACAAAGAGGTGATCATTGAGTTGACAAGGAAAACCCTCCCATCCCTAGACATCACCTTCTATTTCCAACTATAATGTTGATTCACAATGCTAGAGGCTATTCCTTCCATATTCTGCCTCCTCACATTTCCCCAAAATAAGGGGACCCCTAGATAATAGAATGGTAAAGATCCATTTTTGACACCAAGACATTTAATTATCTTGTTCTACTTACCTATCATTACACCATTACCAGAAACAATAAAAGACTTGTCCCAACTAATTTCTTGACCAGCCACCTCTTTATAATGTTCAAATAGGTACTAAATGGAAGAAATGGTTCTCCTTGAAGATTGACAAAGAAATAGAATTTCATCAGCATATAAAAAATTAGATGGAGAAAATACATTTCTCCCAACATTGATTTTCTTGTAAAATCCAATTTGAGAAAGTTTATTGATGCATCGGTTGAGATAGACTACAACAATAGAAAAAAGATGTCCTGAGAGTGGGTCACCTTTTCACACACCCCTGGTGCAGAGGAAAAATCATCTGGGCATGCCATTGAAAAAAATGGACAACCTTTATGAAAAATGAATTTTGTTAATCAGATGGATGAAATCATTGGAGAAGACATACCTTTAGAGAACATCAAGTCAGCAACTCCATTTTATTGTGTCAAAGGCCTTTGAAATGTCAATTTTCATTTCAAAATTTCCAGCCTTCATCTTTTTTCTCACATTATTGATTCTCTATGAAGCAGTGAATAGACAATACAAGATTTTTCTCCTAGGAACAATGCCAAATTGATTGATAGTAATCATGTCACCAACCATTAGGTCCATTATATTCCTGAGTATCTTTCATATGATCTTAGGTATAATGTTTCCAAGAGAAACTAGCCTAAAATCCATGATATCTAGAGCATTACCCTTCTAGAGAAATAGTGTAATGAAACATGATTTCATCCCATACAACATTTAAGAATGAGTAATGAAATCATTTATAGCTTGGGTAATATCATCCTACAAAATATCCCAGTATTATATGAAAAACTTGTTAGTGAATCCGGTTGGGCTAGGAGCACTTTCCACATTGAGAGAGAGAAGAGATTCTTGAATTTCCTCATTAAGAAGGGGGGGTAACAAGGTATTGATTATCATGATATTCAATGCTAGGGATTATGTTCCCAGCCAATTTATGAGTGTTGTCATGCCCATCATCAAAATAAGACCCTTTAAAATGTTCAAAAAACCACCACATAAATTTCAATGTCAGGAGTATATAAATGATCATTGATACTAATTTCTTCATCCCTAGCTCGGACTCTCTTCTCTTTATGCTGTCTGTTGAAACATTTGGAGTTCTTATATTCTTATTTTAACCATCTGAAATATAATTGATTTCTAGCGAGACTTTACTGGATCATAAGTAATTCATCCAGATTGTTATGACCCAAGATTTCCTCTCAAGATGGAGTAAACTACTGGTGATTTTGAATCCGATTACGAGAGAGCTCCGCCTCAACATCCATAATGTCACAGTCCATATTAGGAAATTATTTTCTTCTCCAGTCCGTGAGAAGTGTCATTAGTTTCTTTATCTTATCATCCAACCTCTGGAGAGGGCTTCCCATGGGAACATGCTTCTAACCTTCCAGCACATGTTAACTGCACCCATGCTCAATAACCCACCTTTTGTTGAATCAGAATGGGATGGGTCCTGACCATGCCATTTTCGTATTGAACACCACAATAAAAGGCTTGTGATCGGAGTGATGTTTGTGTAATGTCAATCTTGATATTCCTTGAGAAGAACCTTTATCAGCAATTTGGATAAAACATCTGTCAAGTTTTCTTGGTTGTTTCCAATTCCAGGTATAACAACACCATGTGAATTCATCTCCATCTAGTGGGTCCTCAACAAGATTACACTAGTCAAGGCATACAGAGAATTCATAGGCCTCAATCCTATTAAAATTACCTCCAATTTTTTCCTCACGTTTCATTACCACAATGAAATCTCCAAGAGATATCCATTTCTATTCCATCCTCCCAGAAACCTCTTTGGGATCCTCCCAGAACACACTTCTCCTAATATATAGGTTTGATGCATACACAAAAGAGACTGAAAATTCATACTCACCTATGCTGCAGAAAATTAGAACACTCTGAGACCTATTCAAATAAGAAATAATTTGAATGGATTCATACTATAGCACCAAAAAATGATCCATATCAGAATCGTGCAAATCATTGGACAATACTGGTACCCAATGGATACCCAATTGAATCTGGTCCATCTTCTAAAAATAAGCTTTCGCTCAGCAATACCAATAGGAAAGGGATTAATAGGTCATGAAAAAATTTCTAATGGCTTTGGTCGTTTGGGAATTTCCCAACACTTGACAATTCCAATAAAATATCTTCATTGCATACGGGTCATTCCTCGTGTCTGGGGACCACCCTTTGGTGCCAATGTCAATTGGCCCTTCCCATTACTTCCCCTAACCTTCTTTACATTCCCTTTTTCAGTTGTTGTCTACCCCAGAGTCCCTAATGGGTGAAACCACAACATAATTCCCCTCAGATGACTACTTTGAGCTATCCAATACATGCTTGGTATTATGAGAATGAGATAGGAGAGCCTGCTCAAGGGGTACAAACCCTATAGGAATAGGGTTCAACTTTACATGAGATTTATCAGTTAGATAACCTTCCCTAGTATCAAGAATCTCATCTGAGACAGGTGGATGAGAATATTCAATATCATCTGACCAAAAAACACCACTCAATGGTGTAAACTTGTTCTGTGATTTTAGGTGAGAAGGGTCACTGATCACATGTGTTTTTTTTTGTGAAGACTTGGAGGGAATTTTCTACATTAATATCCCCCATAGGATAGTTGCAGGAAAGGCATTTCTATTCTTGACATCACCTCCAACATCATGGGGAATCAGCAATGGTGATTCAGCGTGCTCCAGTGACCGAATTGTGACCTTCTCTACAGAATCTTTTTCACAGAAGATTGAAACCACATGTTCTTCCACCATATGGTCATCTTCACAAACTGGGTTAGAGTCCCCCAGATAAGAACCTTCCTCGCCTTTGAGAACAGTACCCCCTAACCCAGTGGCTTCCTGAGAAGAAACCATTAGTGGAATAATACAGTCTTCCTTCTCTGGTGCTACCACCACAGGGTCACAACAGATTGAAATTGAAGGTTCTTCCACCATAGGGTCATCTGGACAAATTGGGTTAGCAACCCCCAGATGAGAACCTAACTCACCATTGAGAACCGAGACCCCTGAGCCAGTGGCTTCCTGAGAAGAATCCATTTGTGGCATAATGCTGTCCTTTTTCTCTGGTTCCTTCCAGTCAATCGAATGTTGTCCATAGCTATCTCCCTCCTAATGATCAGACAGGACAAGCACCTCCACCACTATAGTAGCAGCCCCATTCCTTCCCTGAGTACTAGAGGGTATTTGATCCTTGCCCCACTTCATTCTACATGCATCATAATCATGACCTTTCACTTTTCATACACTACATTTTTTTCCCTTCTTCACTCAAAATCCAAGTGACCAAAAAACATGCACTTCAAGTAGAATTTAGGCCTCCTTTCATAAACAATCTATAACTTCATACTTTCATCCCATGTAGTTAGAACAATTTCCTGAACAAGGGTGCTTGACATATCCACTTCTACTAGTATTCGGGAAAAATGTCCAAACCTCAGATTAGTTGTCTGCTAATCCAATCGAATGTGATTTCAAATAGATGAGGCAATTTCAAATAAGACCCTTGAATGATAATAGAGGCAATTATTCCTACATATTCAAATCCACATATGAGAATGACTGTTTCAGACATTCATGGGATCAAAATTACAGTCCAATTCCTGAATGTTCAAAAATCTAGGTTTTGGAGAGATGGATACCTAAATCTATGCCCTTATATTGTGCTCATCCGATGAGAAGATAGCATGATAGTATCCCCTTCCCAATGAAGTCATTGTCCTATCCTCAAATCCCCATACATCAGAAATTCATTTAGTCAAGTCATTGAATTTATAGAGATTCACACCTTTGGGGATCATCACATGAGAAATAATTGAGAATTGGAATAAACTAAATTTTTCTTCAACTGCCTCCTGATTTTACGACACATTAGCAATTATCCACTTCTTTATCACCCAAATAGGTGGAGGCTTATCAAAGTAGAAGGATTTCTTAGAGACTGCCTGGACCACATCTAAAAAAATATACTTCGTACCACCATCTCCGGGAGTAAGGGGTCCCAAATCACCGATGTATTTTTTCACAATCACAAACATTTCAGAATGACTAATACATTGACCAAGATATCTGGAACTATCATATTAATTTGAAATTATCCCCAAACGTTTCACCACATGATCATCTGGATCCCTGGGTTTAGAGTTTTTTCCCATGTCCACATCTATTTCCATTCTCTTCTCCACGAATCTCATAATCATTATAAAATAATCATACTATCGTCCTTATAATCAAGAGAGGAAACATAAGATAAATATAAGGAATGAGAAAATGCATAAAAATGTAACATCATGTCTGAGTTATCAACAGTAAATATAATTTTGAACAATTATATAATTGTTTTAAAAGATATGTCACATTATCCCTTGAGATTCATTACATTACCTAGTCATTTACAGTGGTCTATTATTCCAGGTTCACCAATTACATAATTTCATTTACATTATTATATTAGTCATAAAATAACCCATTGAAAGGAATGAATAAAATTTAATAAATCATTAATTATTGAATAATCATTGGGTTCTCAATAGAAAGTGTGATTAACATAATTTCTAAATGAATCATCAATCTTGAGTGAGGAAGAGGCAATCTCATGAGAATTTAAAGTGGTGTTTTCAGAAAAAAAATTCCTTCTGAAAAAAATTATTTATCATAAAATTGGAGTGGAAAAAAGTATATCCTTAAACAAATGGAAGGTTCTAGAATTTATAATTAAATAACATTAAGGGAACCTCTATACCAAAAATGGAGTGAAAAATGTAAATCCCAAAGACAGAGAGTTGGGTTTGAGATATCGCATTAAATTATCATTGATAGATTTCATTTCTTTAATATCATAGAAAAAAATTAATTAATTAAAAAATATAGAAGATATTAATATTTTTTTATATTTATTATAGTTTTACTAAGTTTATTTATAGCCTTTTGGATTATTTATTATGTTCAATTACATAATTTGGGAGTATTTATTTTCTTTATTTTCCAGACTGGTTCACCTGAATGTGACAAAATAAGTTTAACTAAATTATGTATAATTATCCAAAATTGAATTTATATGTTATTTATGACCATAAATATTCATAAATGATATTATATATCATTGGGTTATATTTTATATGGATGAATCATTAGATCAATTGTTAGGGATAATTGTTTACGTTGTTGGCTGTTTTTCAAACATCACAAACTATTTGTGTTCTATTATTTATAATATTTTATGTAAGTTAGATCAAAAACAAAAAAAATTGTTATTAGAATAAATGTAAATTACGTAGCAAACATTATTGTGTTCTTATGAACATCCTTGAACTGAAAAATGAAAATAAAATACATCGTTCAGAGTGTTCGTAAATTGTGACATCACGAGCGATGATTTCATTAATATAATAAAAGATATAGAGAAAGGATATTGATGCTCTACAATCCATTAACATGATATAATTATATTATATAGATGATATCAAAGGATTGAGGTGGTTGGGATATAATATGAAATGGAAAAAAAATTAAAATAAAAAGGAAGAAAATTTTACATCTTAATTTCATCCACTTGAGAACTTCTTTAAGAAACCAAGGTTTGGCCTTTTCTGAATACCAAATCCTTTGGGAAGTAGGGATGGGTATGGTGAAGATATTTGGGTAGATTTTATATAGGAATAAAATTGTGGAAGGTTGAAGGTGAAGAGGTGGTGAGGGTTGATATTTATAGGGGAGGAGATGGGTGTTTTCCAATTATCTTAATCATTATTTGATTATTTCAGATCAGGACTATAAATAGTTTCTGAAGTAATAATAAATATGTTAATATTATGAAGGGGAGATTGAAATTTTAGTATTAAATTATCTCTACATCATCTATGAATAAATATTTCATGAATTTGTTTAATACTGTAGATTACTGTATTTTACTATTCACATTGAATTCAAATATTTTATAAAATATTAAAAATACAATATGAAAATTTTTTAAAGTAAAGAATTAAAATATAGACCCCATTTTATGAACATAGTTTTATAAATATGATAAAAATATTTTTTATATAAAAACATCATATATTCAATAAATAAACATTTTAATATTATAAGTGAGTTTATAACACTTTTAAAAAACACATAAATTCAAATAAAATAATATTACATCCAATCAAATACTAATTTATGAATTTATTTTATGGAAATAAACATTCTCTTTAAAACCATTATAATTATTATGAAATTCAAAATAAACATTTATGTTTTATAAAAATACAAATTCTTAAGTATTCAATTTTATAAAATTTATAAACTTATACTATGATAAAATTATGAAATATTATCATATAAAATCTACCTAAATTTTATTTATAAATTCATTTGTGTGGTTACTATTTTATTAGCAAGATAACTATTCATAAGGGTCACATTATGATTCCAATGTTAAAGTTACTTTTCATTTTGTATTGTTTATTTAACTTCTTGAAATAAATTCTACTCCTCTATTTATTCATTAACAATGTTTTTATTATGTTATCTATGTTATTTTAGATTATTTAAACGGTATGACATAATTATAAGAATGTAAAACATCATGGCATGATTTTTTTTATTACATTAATAACCCAGAATTGGGAATAATTGAATATGGATACAGGTATTTTTTTTTGAATTGTTATGTTAGGACACTTGAGATCACTGATAGATTCATTCTGGTAACCTATAAGTTACTATTGCATTAGAGGCACCATTCCATGAATTATGTCTTCCACATTTCAAATCTTGATCATTATCGTGATGAATTTTATCGTGCTATTGATCTGTTGGGTGTTTAGGTAGAAGATGATGTGTCTTTTGAGGATTATCCCCTATACATCATTAAAATGAGAAAAAGGATCATTGAGGTAGGTTTTTCCCTTCTGTATGGGTTCTATGGTAGAACACCTAGGTACATGTGGATACTTGGGGGGAGGCTAAGGTACATGCTCAGTGGAAAGTGTTTTTTCTCAGAAATCATTTCCCATATGTTTGAAGGTTCATACATGATGTAATTAATTATGGGAGTAACATAATAGAAACCTTATTTGTTTATGATGTACGCATCATTAAAATTCCAATTTAAATCACTGATATTAACCTTATTTGGTTTTTAGTGATGTTATCGAGAAAACAAGGGTGTTTGGTCCTTGTTAAGGGCATATAACTCTGAAATATGGAAGAATACATTGGGCGACATGGTTTGTAGAAACCATGATGCCTCATATGAATAGTTCCTCTTAACCATGAAAGAAATTTCAGAGGTAAATGCAATGTGTTTGGTTTTCCCTAACTATGTTCCAAGTGATTCACTACTATGTATATTTTACGTAATTTTTAGTAGATACATATATCACATTGGGTGCATGGTTTCTCAAATAATTTTTTCATCCTATGTGGGATCCCTCAGGATTCATAGGATAACACATGACTAGAGCATGGTCATTCTAATCTTGCTTCTTAGCCATGATACCCTCTTGTTTTTGGGTGAATTTATTAAATATCCTTTATATACTTATAATTTAATTCATACCTTCTATTTCATAATTACAACATATATAAGATCCTTACCTTCATCCAATGATCTCATTTTGTGCCTCAAGATAGGCTTTGGTTCAATTTTCCCATCATGAATCAGATTCATATGTTTATCTTCTCATTGGATTTCCATGAATGAGTAATCTATTATTATTTCACCTTTCATAATTTCCCATTATCTAAATATATTTTTAGGTTCATTTTCATATGGATTATTTTTAGGGAATCCATATTTTTTCCATTTTCCCTTATTCTATATCATACTATATGTTGATACTGGATGAGTTATCTTATACAAACATAAGGTGGTTGGTGTTGTTTTTATCCCTAAATGACTATATGTTTTATAATATGTTACATTTTATGACATTTCAGTTTCATCTTGTGTAACCCCTAAAGTTAATGTGTCTTAAATTGTTTACCATGATTTGGAACCGAAGGAAAATTATTGATCATTCAAGACATTAGAGGAAACAATCTTCAATGTCACCCACCCAACTGGTTATTTTCCAATAAATGAATAACTATACTTCTTTTTAATTTACTGAAAAACCCTACTGGTGTGTTTTGATGGACATAAAATTGGGATATCTTAAATAAAAATAGGAATTATTTTTGGTATCGTATGTCTAACAATTGTTTAAATATATAATTAATTGAATGAAAGTATGTGGTATGACAAAATTACATTATTAAAATAAAAATATGGTACATGCCTATTATTAATTAAAGTAAACGAGTTATGAAATAAATTATGGCTCATAATATAGCCAACTAACATATATTGCTATGATATAAAGGCATGAGGAACCTAACTACGATATACAGGCACAATAACCATTATTGAAATATATGGGCACGACAACCATTATTAATATGATATTGGTCATTAAGACCCTATTACAATGATATTGTGAATGTTTTCCCCTATTATTTGTTTATGGGATTGGTTTTACTATACATTTGATAATATCAATGGAGACCATTATTATGTTGATACCCGACATTGAATACATTTATACCTATGACACTCATTTTACACATTATAGATGTTTGAGTCACTCCATGAGTCTAAGAAAGTTGTATTATCCACTTATATGGTTATAGATTTCAATAAATATTCCATCAATATATCTATATACATCTGGATTCATTTCCAGAAACCTACCGACAATGGTGAATGTTTGTAGCATTATCCTTGTGTTCATATGAAACCAAAATTTTCCCTGTTTAGTTTCATTTACTCTTCTCCTTTATTACAATCACATTGACATATAGTTTTCACAAATTGTATATTTACATACTACGTCAATGGTGGCCTACTATGTTTATCTCACACACTGTATTGATCATAGATGGTTCATGGGATGACTATATGATAGAAGATGCAGATAAGGGGAAGTCCCGACTAATGGTTGTGTGACTCCATAAATGAATTAGGATTGGATATTGGTATTTTATGACATGTTCGTATCATGGGTTATTTGGAATGATTTTGGATTTTTTTCTGTTGTATATCATGTACAATATTTATAGTCCACTTCCATGTATACATGTTTTCTCCATTTTATTGAGACATGACATCATTATATTTTTTATAAGATATAGATTATTAATTTTTTTATTTAGTGAATGGATATTCATATCTAACACCTATATTTATTCATTATATATATGTTGCCTCAATTTATCTATTGATTTGACCATTCTATTACTTTGAATAGGTTATAGTCTCCATAGGGTCACACATTGGGTCCTCATTTCTTCTTGACAGCCTCTAGTGTATGAGTAGGTCTTCTTGAAGAAATGTGGCCCATCGATTTCATGCACCTCTAAGTGGAACCTAGATATGGACATCACAATTTGGGTTTATTTATGAATAATAGTACCATACACCATTTAGATAAATAAATATTTATTTGGTATACTATACTTTTCTCCAAATATGTTTTGATCAACCCCACTAACTTATTATTTCTCCCCTATTATGGTTATACATAATAAGGTGTTAGGGTGTTTTTGTAATCATTTTTAATGATAAAATACTGTTGGAGGGAAAATATTTGATGATAACACACTTGTTGATAATTGAAATCCTTGGAAATAGTAGAACCCTCACTACAAATTGGCCTTGAATGTTTTTTTAGTAGATCATTAGGGGGCCTTTTCGAACCATGCAATGAAGATATTGAGGTTGTCTTATATATTCCATAATAATGTGTTATATTTGACTATAATAGTAGTAAATTAGTTGGGTATTATGACATAATGTAATGAAATATAACATAGTAGATTAATTCCTTATTTCTTTGCTAAAAAGAGTGTAGTTGAACCATCTATTTTTGTTAACAACAAATTAATTACAACCCTTTTCTAGGTGAAAATATTTGTTCCCCACACTTATTTTTTTATATAAATATTTATATTCAACATTATTTATTTACCATGATTTCATTACCATTGAAAAATATCATCAATTCCTGATAAAGAATGTATGGTCATTGGCATGTATCAAACATCTATTCCTTGAGTGATTAAAAAACATCTTCATACACTGAAAATCATTTAAGGTACTTAAATATAGCTGAATATTTTATAATTAATAGCTTTCATTGCTTCAATTCTAATAAATCCATTATTCAGGAAAGTCATTGATAATGTGGGTAAATTTTTTTTTTAAAAAATTCCTTAAGATATTCATATATGTTTCATTGGATTCCTTTATTGTTAACTTATATGTTCCACAATTTTCTTGACATCTCCTTCAGAATATAAAAAGATAAATTTTCTTTTTCATAACTGGGATCATAAACAAAATAATGATTCAATTCATCCTCTTTAAACATGCCTCATTATTCATGGAACCTGAGTCACAAAGTGGGAGTGATGTCTTTGGCTTATGGAATTTGATCTACCAATACAAATGACATGATTTGTCATATTAATTTCCTTTTTATAGAATATAATGATTTTAAAATTATTCTAACCATATTTGGTTGACCTAAGAATACTCATAGTGAACCAAATTATCACAAGCATCCTTTTTTATTTCAATTTCCCCTACCCTGAATAATCATTCTATAACCATAGTATAAATTTAACACAGTTACCACTTAATCATTAAATAACAAATACTTTACCTTATAAAATATTAAATGAATATAGCCCATAAAATATCACATGAATGATGCAGTATTAGTGGGATTTCATTTACGAATGCATGATACTTGACTATCATTGGATAAACCCATGATGATGTGGTGAAGTCATCCTAGAACTGCTCGAAAACAATTTTGGAGACTAAACTACCTTATTTACACATTTTTTTAGTAACAATATGTTATCTACTAATATTATACATTTATTTTATGTCATGAAACATCTTTGATCAACATATTCCATTCATGAAAAGCAAGTAAGTATAAATAGAAAGAACATGTATCAATATAAAATAGACTATTAGGTTTTGTATGTTTATAATTACACTTACCATATGTGTTTTATCTGAAAAAAACATTTAACTAAATTCAATATGGTTGAAAAAAAACCAGGGATGAATTATAAACACAATAAAATCCACCCACAAACTCATAAAAATCAAATGACCATCATCCAGGCCAAAAAAATAAAATATTCCAATGAAATAACAAACTAGAAACATAATCCGATTTATATTAGAATAATATGTGAAACATTTATACATGAACATTGACCATGGAAAAAATAGAATTATATGGAACCAATGTGGCACCTCGACCAACTCCTCTACAAGATATCTCAAATATACAACACCGAAATGATAGGACCATAGCATTAATGTGTACCCATAGTTAAATTCGATAGATTCCCAATAATTGAATCATAAAAAAAATAATATGTATAAAAACAACATTGAATATATAAGAGAGAGGTTAAATCCAAATAGAAAATCTCAAAGTCTTCTCACACAAGCCACTACAACAAGAACTGGAAAAATACAATTTGATTTAAAATTATAGTAAGCAGTATAAAAAATGTTTAAAAGGAGAAAATATACTTAATAAGTAAAAGTAACTCTGAAAATTAAGGTAACCCATTAAATTCATCCACACAAAAAATGATAATTCCCAACCAGTGTGATTGCTTCACAAATATCCACTTAACAGTATAAACATATGAGGACAACACATCCGACCACAACCAAATCACCCCTAGTGGTATAATCTAGAGTGTTTGAAAATTCTTCTTCCAACCATGAATTAATCCAAAAACACACCAATATATATATATATATATATATGAAAAAAAATTAATCTATACATGAAATGATCTCACACCTAATAAAATAAATTTAATGAACGTTCACATACATGGGTTACATTTTTCACATTGTGGGAGAAACCTACAACTAATATTTTCTTACCTGGGAAAAAAGAGGAATAGTGATGGGTTCATATTAATAAAAAAACATAATGTATTCATAAAAGAAAATTATTAATGTTCTAAGTAAAATTTAGAGGGCGAGAAGACACCTTCCTCAAAAAATTCGTTCTATGAAACACTACACGACAATAATGATACAATATTACTTCACCTTTATCTTAATTAAGAATAGAATGATTCCACTAAAAATAGATCTTATACCCTATATTTGATATTAGAATATGAAAATTTTTATTTTAATCAAATTAAAAGGATGTGGTTACTAATGATGAAGGGAAACAGATCCCATAACTATGATTTCACAGGTACAACTCTCAATGAAAATTCAAAAATATCCATATATTTAAAAAGAATGAAAATATTAGTCCAAAGAGCCTTTGATGTGAATATACTTACATAAAAGAACAAGAATACGAGTTTTGGGTCATTTAAATTATAAAAAAACTATATTTATGAATATATTAACAACATTATTTTGTTAGAAAACATATTCCCACAAACAATGTTATAACTATGTCGGTAAAACTAGAAGAAATCATTTCCAACATGGTATGGGAAACCATATACCAACCATGTGATTACACCATTTTTTACCAAACCCTCCTACACGGTTACCTAATTGGTTTATCATAGTTTTTACTAAATTTTCTGTAACTATGTAGACTCATAAATCCCTCGAAAAATTCTAAAAATATGTATAACATCCCAAAACTCCAAATTCTAAATTCAAAACAAGAGAATACATTATAAAAATGTTAATTTCCTAAAAAAATGTAATCTATTTTATTTGGAAACTATTTATACATTTGATCCTTTTACCAAATAAGTCATTGTTTATGAACATGTTATTTCAATAATCTTATCACGATATTTCAATTTTCATTCATAAATTTATTCAGAATCATTTGTGTATAATTTCTAACAAAATTGGGTTAAATGTGATGAATATTAAATGATTGAAACCTTGATATCATACATTAATAATTTTTTTTGGATAATGACATTTTAATTCCAAGCACTATTATATTATTATGTGTAGTTTTGTAGGTTTTTATATACACCTACAATATTCCATTTACTATAATTATATTTTTATTATCCATTATAATTAAACATTATTACTTATGAAATTTCATTTAGGTTATTATAAATTTGGAATTTTCTGCTTTCTGAATAATATAGTCAAATTTTATTTTATTTTTTAATATCACTTATAGGAACATATTTAGTAATTATAAGGTATTACTACATTAGAAGAGTAATTTAATAGTAAATTATTTAAAATATTTATTTATCCAACTTTTAATCAATCTTATATAAGAATAAACATAATATAATTTCTGATATCTACAATTTCATTATAATAACACACAATAGATATAATAAATTATTAAAATGGATAAAATAGTAGATAATAATGTTAGAGAATATCAATATTAATAAGCCACCAATATTTGGTGGAGTCAATTATGATTATGAAGGATATAAAATATAGAATTTTTTATGAACACTAGAGTGGATAATTATTCACTGATTGTTGTTGATTATATGATTCTATATAAAATTATTCCAAATTTACTTATGGAGAGAAAAAATAATACTAGTTGAAATAAAAATTCCTAAATATGTGTGAATGATATATTAATATTAATACATATTGTCATATTTCATCTGTTTAAACATACGAAATATATCCAATTATAAATAAGTATCAAAATATGATTCCTATAATATTTTAAAGACCAAAATATCGGTATTTAAGGTTATTGAAAAACTTTTAATTTCGTCTTAGGGAACCTATTGGATGGATAAATAAATGAATTTTTATATTAATTGATAGAATATATTCAGATGAATAACCTAATATTACTAATAATTTTTTTTGTTAATATAATTGATATTATTTTGAAATTGTAGGAATCTAAGAAGATAGCTACTGAGGATAGGAAATATATTATTGGTTTGATTATTTAGTAACATAACTGAACATTGATTCTAAATATTACTCATTCTATGAGATATGTTGACTAAGAGAATAGAATTAATAGAAATTAATTGGATTCTAATATAACTAAGTACACAATAATAAAATGTACTCATAAAACTACATTGAATATGATGTATCCTTCAGATTAAATTTATGTAGTGTTTTGGGGGAATGAGAATTATCCATTGGCTAAATCAATGTGAAGGGTCTTTAAGAAGGAAAATAATAATAAAAACTAGTTAAATAGAATTGAAAAGTAAAAAAATTAAAAATTACGGACGAAAATAAATAATTTAATGATTTTATCTATTATGAGTATATGAAAACAAGACATATTAAATTGGATTAACCAAGGTATGAAAATAATACAATAAATCCAAAATATCATCAAATTATATTTTATTATATCATATAATGTCTATTTAAACAGTGGGGGTTATTGAAAACACTACTTATGAATAAATATTACATAGTGGTGGCAATTAAATGATTTCTATATGGATTTAAACAATTCCTCATAAAGAAGTTTTCATCATGTAATAGTTTAGTGAATCACATTCTATCAAGTCTACCAAATTATCTAATTCCATAGATTGTGAGAAAAAAATTCATCATTAATTAATGAAATAAATGATTTTGTTCCTAAGCCAGGGAAAAATGATTATCAGGAATCATAATTAATTTATAAAATTCATCAGAAGGAAAATGCATATATTTTTAAAATCACTTCCATAGAGGATAAAAAATTATTTCTTGTATATTATTGTAATAGAGACATAAATGATGCTATAAAATAGAAATACAATGTTCAATGTAACACCATGAGTTTTTTTATGAATATTAATTTAAATAATATTTATTTTTAGAATCATGTTTCAGACACAACACCAAAATATAATAAACCATGATAACATCTATTATTATAAAATTATAAGTTATAAATTCAAATGTTATTTTGTAGTTTTCATGTTAGTAGGTATAAATAGAGGTGTCAAAAATATTATATACATGTATAATTAAAAATAATTTACCTTTTTAATAATAATTAATTTATTAAAGTCAATTTTTAAATAAATAATGTGTAAAAAAATTTCATTAAAATAAATATTCCAAAAAACATATTCTTCATGCCTATTTGGTTTTCATATATTAGGGTTAAATAAGTATTTTTGAGATTTTTGTTGATAATAAATATAATTGAACAAGATAAAATCCCTCCAATATTTATTTCTAGTCTACTGATAAATTCATTTTATACAAATAGATAACATTTTCCTCAAAACAAATTTTATATGTTTTGCATGCCACATTAGATTTATTTTCTTTGAGTTTGGATAAATTTATCACATGAATTGATTTTCTTATTTTTACTTCGAATGAATTAGTTTTTTAATAAGGTTAATGTTTTTTTCAAAAAAATCATTCATCGTGAACAGTCTTAATCGCAATGATAATCCTAAAATGGTAATTATAAAAAAAATTAATCATTGTGTAATTTTAGTGTTGATTTGTTGAATTTATCACTTTTAAATAATAAATTCACTATAATGTATAAATATAAAAAAAAATCAATAAAATAATTCATATATTAATTTATTGGAAATAATAAATGTAATATTTAATATTTTATTAAAAAGGTCATGTTATTACAAAAAATATTTCTTTATATTTTCTAATCCAAATTATATAGAAAATTCCAAATTATTAGAATTTTAATTTGATAATAATATATTAATTTATTAACTTATAAATATATTATAACAAAAAAAATAATAGAATGGAATTGTTTTGTATTTTTTGATTATATTCTTTTTTAGGTGAATAGTATAAAAGGAAACTTTAACAAATATATTGAATTATAGGATATATGAGAGAAATTTTAATTTTCTCATTTTCAAAAAACCACATGCATGGGAGAAAAACCAAAATAGTCCATAAACTAGATTTAGTATTCAGAACATAACATTCACAAAATCTTAGACGACATCGAACCGAGAGGAACCACATCAGCTGGCAGGATGCCTGCCAATAGCCTCTAGAGTAACACCTATCGTAATCTCCAAAAAATCACCACCACCATCATCATTGACCATCACCACACTAGTAATATAGATTATATACTACATCTACCATGACTATCATAAAAACAACAATGTCACCACCACACTGAGAAATGAACACACCACATCATTCAACCCACCATCATAGAAGATCTAACTTAATATTAATTCCCTAGTCATCACTATGTATCACCCAAAACAAAATGATAATTGAAATCATCCCCCAAAAAAACATCCAAAATTGCAGAAAAAATTATACTAATTATGCATCGCTAACCCTCATAAAACATGAAAACAAGTGGACCATAAGCAACACAATGTGGGACACAAGCATCAACCAGATCCACCGATGAGCTGAAAAAAACCTTCCCCAATGACATAGATTTTATAAGGCCCCAACCTTAAACCTTACTTAATCTTGAGTTATTACAAGATTACACATTGAGGATCTTTTAAGGTTTAGAGTTTTAGATAATTAGATCATAAAACTTGCATTACATTCCACATTTAAACAAAGTTGTTACATAAAAGATAATATTCATTTTTTTCCATCAACAGAAACATATTTAAAAATAAATCATGGATTATTTCTTGACACTTCCTTGACACTATCATCATATCATGTACCTTTCCCTTGACCTGTGAAAAACATTTAAAAAAACATGGGATGAGCATAAAAATCTCAGTAAGGGTTATAAAAAATATGGAAAGGAAACATGAGTTCATATATACATAAGAATGAAATCATACTTTACCCATAAAACATAGGCACTTTAACATACCTCATCAAATCATGAATAAATGATAGGAATCATAAGACATAAAAGGTAAATTGAGGCAGTCATAACATTATTACATATGGAGTGACCCTCTTGGTTACGTTTAGAATCCCCACCATAGTATATTCCCTAAATCTCTTCGGGGAAACCTTAACGTTTCACTCCTTCACGTTACCCAATGCATTAGAGAGCTATATCGGGCTCACCCGCCCATAGTTTATCACAGAACCACCCTTTTTCACAACAATTCCCAAGAACCATAACATAAACGTATCACATAAAACATGCATAAAGGAAACATAACATTTCCACATTTCAATAACAATATAACATTTTAGTGTATTGAAATAATGAATCCATTCAAAAAGAAACCATTTCCAAAACCATTTAAAATATTTAATAAAGAGATTTTTGAATCAAAGTGTCCTATACCACCTTGAAGATTTTAAAATTTTAAACCATTAATATCCATATAAATAAATCCTTAAAACCATTTTGAAAACATGGATATTAATAAGAACAAATAATTAAAACATTTAAATCGATATTTTGGTTAAAGGGGTTTTACCAAAATTAGAGACACTTGAATACAATAATTGAGGAATAACAGTTAGTTAGAACTTTATAATATCATGAGAATAAAAGGAGTCATGATATAATATTCCAAAGGACAGTATATACACCATATAAGAGTGAATTGGTGCATAACAACAATGAAGTCTCAATAGAAATGTCAAATGTGATGAAATCCCTTATAAAAAAGGTATCCTTAAATTAAGGATAAATCAATCTCAAAATTATGTGTGACAAATATAAATACACCCAATATAAGTGGATATTAAGTGTAAATCAATATAAGGTCATTCACACATATTCAAAGGATGACATATTCAATAACTACATGTTGAACCCAAAGAAATAAAAATTGGGTTAAAAAGTTCCCTTGGTAAAATTAGACAGCCTAACGACATCACTTCAAAATTCAGAAAATGAGTTGATGAGAGATAAAAAGGGCATCTCATCACTTGGACATAAAATTTAAATAAATAAGGATATAAAAGAACATATCCCAACATAATATTATGTGAATTAAAAGACATTACAAAATAAGTCTTTTAAAAAGAGGAGGGTGAAAGGTCCCCTTAACGAGTTGGGTAACTTTCGAAACATACACCCCATGGAAGAAGGGTCATAAAATGAAGAAGTGAATACCCATAAATGAAATTATACTACACAAAATGTATAATAATGGGAAGTACATACACCACTCAAAGGAAATTGTGGAAAATGTAGCATAAATCTCATGGGAATAAAAGTGAGATGAAAAATCCCTTATGAAAACTCGGCAGCCTAACGACGCCACTTAAAACATCCAAAATGGATTGATGAGAGGAAATAGGATCTCTCATAATATCAAAATAATTTTTACAGAAAGAGGAATACAAAATAACATCCCCCAAAATAACAAATAGGAGCTTAAAAGAAGTGACATAAAGGAGAGTACTTAAAATGAAAGAGAGAGGCTGGATCTCTTACGAAAATTCGGCAGCCTAACGACACCACTCAAAACTTCCAAAATGGATTGATGAGAGAGAATAGGGTCTCTCATCATATGAACATAAAAATTACAGTAAGATAAATATAAAAGAATTTCCCAATAACAAGAAATATGAGCTTTAAAAGGAATGACATAAAAGAGTGTACTTTAAAAGAAAGAGAGGAGTCAGATCCCTTACCTCAAGTCCAACTTTTCTTGTTCGTTTCATTATATTCATAAATAATAAACTTTGGTCAATTTATAATTTCTTAAGGGAATCATTTAAAGATTTTTATTCAGTTCATATCACATATTATAATGTTATAATAATTGTTTAATAATGTTAGTTCATATCAGACGTTTTTTCCGATGTTTGGTACATGAGTCAAAAATGAACTTGTTTGAAAAATGATTGTCCATGTAGTTATAAGTAAATAATTTCCAGAATAGTATTAATGATTAAAATATCATATATATCTAGTACATATTCATTTTATACTATTCCATATCATTTGTAGATAAAAAACGAAAAGCACCGTTCATGGAGACGGTAGGCCGTACGTACGCAAGAACGCTACTTTCATTTTTTCTTTGTCATATTAACGGAATTAAAAATAAATGATATATATATATTATAATTCCAGTATAATATATATGTTATATAGGTCACATATGTTCATTAATTTCATTATTTATATGTTCCATGTATTTCATGTACGAGTCACATCACCTGAGGGGGCAGTAGTCCACACTTCCTCATATGAAATTATCACATTTACACAACATGAAAAGAATAAAGGTATGGTTTAAATATAAAATACAGAAGCATATAGTAAACCTAAATACCATATATATCATATATAAAATAAATTGACATCATAATGGACACCTTTAAAGGTTTTAAAAGAATATTGAACAATCATCATTTCGTGAGGCAGAAAATCGCCAACCACAGAAACAGTATGTTCTTTAACCATTAGACGAAGGTGTGTGTAAGTTTAGATCGAATACTTATTATAACAACATACTATTATATTGAATATACTGTATTTGTTACAAAATAAATTAATTAAACGAGTTTAGGGGGTTGGAGATGCAAAATAAAACAAAAGGACACAAGTGATGACATTACATTAAAATCGGGTAACACCATTTGGTTTGAACTCAAAGGATTCCTTGGGAAGAATTATGCCCAAAGTGAGCCTTAAAGGAGTTAGATAGGGATGTGTAGAGACAAAATGGGAAGGTTTTGGCCGAGACAAAGTCTTTGGAAGTGTGGATAATGAGGTAGAGGTGGGGGCCTTTTATAAGAGGAGAGGAGGGGCACTCTTGGAAAGTAAATAAATGTTATTTTATATTAGAAAACGTTTCGGATTTTAATGGTCCCACATTGATTTGTTTCTAGTATAAGGTGATAAGGGTTAGAAATCCACCCATCCAATAGGTTTTTTACATTTGTAGGTCTTATATTTTACATTATCTTTACATTTTATTTAAATCATTTAATAATGAGGTCATCACTGCATCATCATGATGTCATAAATAATTTAATTTATTTAATGTCTAAAAATTATAAAAAAAATACTATGAATTAGTAAATCTTTTTATCTTTCCAATGAATATTTATAGTCAAAAATCTTACTTGTATAACCCCATATAAAAATTATTTTGGTAAAACATTTCATGTTTGTGTCATTTTTACTTTAACATTACATACAAAGGTATTTATGTCATTTTCCAACCAAAGTGGCTCCATGGGGTCCCCAAGTTGACCCATGGATTTTATTGGTCTGCCATGACACATCCAATGAGGGTACGACATGTGTCTAGGTCATTTCATTTCATTAAAATATTTCTATTACCATAAACTACACTAATTACCTCTAATCGCGATTTAAAACTTAATAAGTTACTATTAACCAAAATTTTTTTAATCCCATTGAACCAAATTTTACATGATAATGACAACCATGTATGTCAGATTTTTGAAATTCAAAACACAAAGGTGGAAAAATTTCATTTAAACGGAAAATCAGTTTTTATAAGTACCACTTAGTGGTTTCACTATTCATCAAAAATTGAAGTTTTTCAGAAAATTATCAAAAATTCACCCTAAGCTATATTTGATATTCTGAATTCAAAAATTATGTCTATTTTACAAAATTCAAAACATATAAGTTGCATTAATTAATTTAATAATTAATTCCCGCTGTCAAAACAAATAGCGTGTTTTTATGAAACAAAATGTATCAAAATATTGACACTAGTTTAAGTCAAATTTCAAAGTGAAATTAATTCCAACGACCACTATTGGATTAAATGGTAAAAATATATTATAATTTCACTTTAAAACCAATTAAAAATATTATCTAATTATATAATGAAATTAAATTAAAAATAGGTTTTGAATTAAAATGCAACATTTTTCACAATTCATTAAAAATTGAACTTTTTCGGAAAAATACCAAAAATTTACACAAAGTAAATTTTGATGTCCCGATTCTAAAGAAGAATTTTAATTTTTCAAATATAACACATAAAATTTTCAAAAAGTGGATTTAAAAGAGGTTCACCATCAAAAGGCGATTAATCGACCTTTTAAAGAATATTAGAATGTTTATGCATAAAATTGGATTCATTCGCATTTTTAATCCTCTAACATTTATTGTAAAAAGTAAAAATATTTGACAAACATATATAATCATTTTGTAGTTAGTTTTGTTCATTCCCGCCATTACAACAGCTAGGCATTAACTACTATTTAAAATAATATTATTTTATTATTAGAGTGCAACGTAAGATTCCGAAGAAACTCGTTGTTGTGTGTTGGGTACGCCATCGAGCATAGCGTCCCCTTTAAAGTAATATTAATATTTTATTCACAAATATGGATAAATATAAAAATGTCATATTATTTAATTACCTGGGGTGTTACATCCTTCCCCCCTTTTTGGAATTTCATCCTCACAATTTTAAAATTGAGCTTGGAAACGTCCTTGAATGTCCCACATCAGAACAAGAGTCGATAAAACAATCACTTTAAAATAAAGAAAGAAAAGTAAAAAGGCCACCCGAGTTAACCCATACTAGGATTCCAAGTATGAAAATATGGACATGGAAGAAAAAAACAAAGGGTCATATTCTGATGGAGAGTGATAGTAAACATGTCTAGGAGAAAGTTAACCATAAAAAAATCACAAACATGTGATGGGTTAAACGGTATTCGATTCCCCAATAGGAAAAGTTAATTGACAACATTTTTTTTAAGTTACTTTTTATTGAGGAATTTATTCATAAGGAAACATAATCACTTATCATGTTGACTTTCAACTTTTACTAGATTCCTTAATCAAACTCATATTTTCTCCAAAAGACGAGTATTTAGGAAGACTTGTTCGCATTAAGAGTACTATAATCAATTTCTAGAGAATCACCTAATCCACAATAGAGAACTATATACTTCCCATGTCATTAGACACTATCCAAAACAAAAACCAAAAAGGTTATTACAAGATCAGATAATCCAGAAAAGGATAACCCTTTATAAAAATAAAATCTTTTCTTAATCTACAAAATTTGTCCAACAAAACCCAAAGTTCAACGAGGACCATTCGATGAACAATTTGACCATAAAATTCTTCAAAGTAAACCAAACTAAGATTGAAACCCAAATATTTGAAGGATTTAATAACAAATTCTTCCAAGGTACAAATTAACTTTTATCTCCAAATAACATCAGTTTCTCTTAAATTATCATATTGAAAAATAATTAACCCAATCACTTATCCTCCATGATAGGTTAATCATTTCCATAGATAACCCAAAATAAACTTACTCTTTATTCCTAAAATCATCTAACTTAAAAAAAAAATTAGTCAAACTAACCAGGGACTTCACGTAGTCCAGTGGTAGGCGATAAATACCAGTCGCACTTTGGTTGTGGGTTCGATACCCACAGCTTTGTCTGACGCGACGGGTTGTGACACGATCTACGTGTTTTCATTTTTCCAAAACTATATAATTCTCAAATCATTCCCCAAAAAGAGATAAAATCATCAAAAATAACCATAACATAATTTAACCTTAATTTTATCTCATGCCTTTCACTTCCATCATAACATATAGTAACCCATAATTACCTCCAAAGTAAGGATCATATAAACCCAAATGGTTCTTTATAACTATGTCCACAAAATAACCGATAACTATTACTTGAATAAAATTTTCATATATTAAACATCAGGGTTACACATACTATTAAAAGTCTTCTAATGTAACACCATCATTAAAAGAGACTTAATACTCTTAAGAATTTCACCATAAATCTTGAAGCCCTTATATGTTGACTTCTTACTCACTCAACATTCTTCATGATCCATTAACCATTCCTTTCCAACTTATTCTGAAATACTTATTTCCTACAAACAAAATCATGAATCATATCCTAGGAATCCAAAATAGGGAAAAAAAGTTATGAAATAATCCATACCTTTGATTGGTCATTGTCAGTTTCTTCATCCTCAATAGGAATGGCTTTAGGTATTTGTAAATGAATATTTGTACGATCTTGGTGATCCCATTCACGAAACTTCTTTATAAGACATGTGTTTTCATAATGACCATGCACACCACATTTAAAACATTTAATTGATCCCTCATAAAGTACTTCTTTCCCTTTCCTCGAGTCAACTGGATGCTTTCTTTTTCCATGGAAGGTTCTTGCTTTATGACCTTCATTTCCACATCTATATCATATTTCAGTCCCTTTGATACATTTTCCTAGGTGATTCTTTCCACATCTTCGACACACAGGTTTTTAAACATACTTACCTTTATGATTATTACCCGTAGTTCTGTAGGGATTTGTTTCTCGCATATATGATGCCTTATAGAAATCACCAAGGTTTAGGTGGACAATAATGACTTTAGATAGTTGGTTGAGGATAAACACAAGAGTTCTCATTGCAGCTCCCATATCATTCAGTTGCTTCCTCAAAAAACTGTCACAGTTTCCTTCACATCCACTGTTACTTTGGTTCCTGCTAGATCCAGCCATTTACTAAAACCAAAAAGGTCAATGTGAGTATATCAACAAAACCATAATGTACTAATGAGGAAGATAAACACTAAGATATAATTACCCATTCACTTTATCTAAAACTAGGACTCTTTATGAAATCCTAACCATTATGGTAATGTCACTTATGCTTAGAGGATACCCTAACCTCTAAAGTTATCTAAATCGGCCTCTGATACCAAATATAAGGCCCCGACCTTAAACCTTACTTAATCTTGAGTTATTACATGATTACACATTAACGATCTTTTCAGGTTTAGAGTTTTAGAGAATTAGATCATAAAACTTGCATTACATTCCACATTTAAACAAAGTGGTTACATAAAAGATATTATTCATTTTTTTACATCAATGGAAACATATTTAAAAATAAATCATGGATTCTTTCTTGACACTTCCTTGACACTATCATCATATCATGTACCTTTCCCTTGACCTGTGAAAAACATTTAAAAAAACTTGGTATGAGCATAAAAAGCTCAGTAAGGGTTATAAAAAATATGTAAAGGAGACATGAGTTCATATATACATAAGAATGAAATCATACTTTACCCATAAAACATAGGCACTTTAACATACCTCATCAAATCATGAATAAATCATAGGAATCATAAGACATAAAAGGTAAATTGAGGAATTCATAACATTATTACATAGGGAGTAACCCTCTTGGTAAAGTTTGGAATACCCACCACAGTATATTCCCTAAATCTCTTTTGAGAAACCTTAATGTTTCACTCCATCGCGTTACCCAATGCATTGGAGAGCTATATCGGGCTCCCCCTCCCTTAGTTTATCACGGAACCACCAGTTTTCATAACAATGCCCAAGAACCATAACATAAATGTATCACATAAAACATGAATAAATGAAACATAACATTTCCACATTTCAATCACAATATAACATTTTAGTATATTTAAATAATGAATCCATTCAAAAAGAAATCATTTCCAAAACCATTTAAAACATTTAATAAAGATATTTTTGAATCAAAGTGTCCCATACCACTTTGAAGCTTTTAAAATTTTAAACCATTAATATCCATTTAAATAAATCCTTAAAACCATTTTTAAAACATGGATATTAATAAGAACAAATAATTAAAACATTTAAAGCGATATTTTGGTAAAATGGGTTTTACCAAAATTAGAGACACTTGAATACAATAATTGAGGAATAACATTTAGTCAGAACTTTATAATATCATGAGATTAAATGGATTCATGATATAATATTCCAATGGACAGTATATACACTATATAATAGTGAATTGGTGCATAACAACAATGAAGTCTCAATAGAAATGTCAAATGTGATGAAATCCCTTATAAAGAAGGTATCCTTAAATTAAGGATAAATCAATCTCAAAATTATGTGGGACAAATATAAATACACCCAATATAAGTGGATATTAAGTGTAATACAATAAAAGGTCACTCACACATATTAAAAGGATGACATATTCAATAACTACATGTTGAACCCAAAGAAATCGAAATTCGGTTAAAAAGTTCCCTTGGTAAAATTCGACAGCCTAACGACATCACTTCAAAATTCCGAAAATGAGTTGATGAGAGATAAAAAGGGAATCTCATCACTTGGACATAAAATTTATATAAATAAGGATTTAAAATAAAATATCCCAACATAATAGTATGTGAATTAAAAGGCATTACAAATGAAGTCTTTTAAAAAGAGGAGGGTGAAAGGTCCCCTTACTGAGTTGGGTAACTTTAGAAACGTACACCCCATGGAAGAAGGGTCATACAATGAAGATGTGAATACCCATAAATGAAATTATACTACACAAAGTGTATAATAATGGGAATTACATACACCACTAAAAGGAAAATTTGGAAAATGTAGCATAAATCTCCCGGGAATAAAAGTGAGATGAAAAATCCCTTACGAAAACTCGGCAGCCTAACAGCGCCACTTAAAGCTTCCAAAATGGATTGATGAGAGGAAATAGGGTCTTTAATCATATAGAAATAAATTTTACAGAAAGAGGAATAAAAAATAACATCCCCCAACATAACAAACAAGAGCTTAAAATAAGTGTCATAAAGGAGAGTACTTAAAAAGAAAGGGAGAGGTTGGATCTCTTACGAAAATTCGGCAGCCTAACAGCGCCACTCAAAACTTCCAAAATGGATTGATGAGAGAGAATTGGTTCTCTCATCATATGAACATAAAAATTACAGTAATATTAATATAAAAAGAATATCCCAATAACAAGAAATATGAGCTTTAAAAGGAGTGACATAAAAGAGTGTACTTTAAAAGAAAGAGAGGAGTCAGATCCCTTACCTCAAGTCCAACTTGTCTTGTTCGTTTCTTTATATTCCTGAATAATAAACTTTGGTAAATTTATAATTGCTTAAGTAACGCCTTTAGAGATTATTATTCAGTTCATATCACATATTATAATGTTATAATAACTTTTTAATAATGTTAGTTCATATCAGACGTTTTTGCCGATGTTTGGTACATGAGTCAAAAATGAACTTGTTTAAAAAATGATTGTCCATGTAGTTATAAGTAAATACTTTCCAGAATAGTATTAATGATTAAAATATCATATATATCCAGTAAATATTCATTTTATACTATTACATATCATTTGGAGATAAAAAAACGAAAAGCACCGTTCATGGAGACGGTAGGCCGTACGTACGCATGAACGCTACTTTCATTTTTTCTTTGTCATATTAACGAAATTAAAAATAAATGACATATATATATATATATTATAATTCCATTATAATATATATGTTATATAGGTCACATATGTTCATTAATTTCATTCTTTATACTTTCCATGTATTGCATGTACGAGTCACATCACTTGAGGGGCGGTAGTCTACACTTCCTCATATGAAATTATCTCATTTACACAACATGAAAAGAATAAAGGTATGGTTTAAATATAAAATACAGAAGCATATAGTAAGCATAAATACCATATATATCATATATAAAATACAGTGACATCATAATGGCCACCTTTAAAGGTGTTAAATGAATATTGAACAACCATCGTTTCGTGAGGCAGAAAATCGCCAACCACAGAAAGAGTATGTTCATTAACCATTAGACGAAGGTGTGTGTCATTGTAGCTCGAATTATTCTTATAAAAACATCCTAGTATATTTAAGATACTGGATTTGTTACAAAAGAAATGAATAAAACGAGTTTAGGGGGTTGGAGAAGCAAAATAAAACAAAAGGACACAAGTGAAGACATTACCTTTAAATCAGGTAACACCCTTGGTTTGAGCTCAAAGGCTTCCTTGAGAATACTTATGCCCAAAGTGAGGCTTCAAGGAGTTATATAGGGATGTGGAGAGACAAAATGGGCAGGGTTTGGCCGATCCAAAGGCTTTGGATGTGTGGATAAGGAGGTAGAGGTGGGGGCCTTTTATAAGAGGAGAGGAGGGGCACTCTTGGAAAGTAAATAAATGTTACTTTATTTTAGAACGATTTTCGGATTTTAATGGTCCCAAATTGATGTGTTTCTAGGATAAGGTGATAAGGGTTCTAAATCCACCCATCCAATAGGTTTTGGACATGTTTAGGTCTTAGATTTTACATTATCTTTCCATTTTATTTAAATCGTTAAATAATGAGGTCATCGCTGCATCATCATGATGTCATAAATAATTTAATTTATTTAATGTATAAAATTATAAAAAAATACTATGATGTAGGAAATATTTTTATCTTTCCAATGAATATTTATAGTAAAAAATATGACTGGTATAACCCCATGTAAAAAGTGTTTTGGTAAAACATCTCATGTTTGTGTCATTTTTACATTAACATTAAATAAAAAGGTATTTATGTCATTTTCCAACCAAAGTGGCTCCATGGGGTCCCCAAGTTGACCCATGGATTGTCTTGGTTGTCCCTGACACATCTAATGAGGGTAGGACATGTGTCTATGTCATTTCATTTTATTAAAATATTATTCTTACCTTAATCTACACTAATTACCTCTAATCGCGATTAAAAACTTAATAAGTTACTATTCACCAGAAAAATTATTTTAATCCCATCGAACCACATTTTACTTCTTAATGATAACCATGTATGTTGGATTTTTGAAATTCAAAACACAAAGGTGGAATAATTTCATTTAAATGGAAAATCAGTTTTTATAAGTACCACTTAGTGGTTTCACTATTCATAAAAAATTGACGTTTTTCAGAAAATTACCAAAAATTCACCCTAAGCTATATTTTATATTCTGAATTCAAAAATTATGTCTATTTTACAAAATTAAAAACATATAAGTTTCATTAATTAATTTAATAAATAATTCCCGCTGTCAAAACAAATAGCGTGTTTTTATGAAACAAAATGTATCAAAAGATTGACAAAAGTTTAAGTCCGATTTCAAAGTGAAATTAATTCCAAAGACCACTATTGTATTAAATGGTAAAAATATATTCTAATTTCACTTTAAAAAAAATTCAAAAGATAATCTAATTGTATAAATAAATTAGATTAAAAAGAGGTTTTGAATTAAAATACAACATTTTTAACTATTCATTAAAAATTGAACTTTTTCGGAAAAATACCAAAAATTTACACAAAGTAAATTTTGATGTCCCGATTCTAAAGAATAATTTTATTTTGTAAAATATAACACATAAAATGGTCAAAAAGTGGATTCTAAAGAGGTTCCCCATCAAAAGGCGGTTAATCGACCTTTTAAAGAATATTAGAATGTTTACGCTTAAAATTGGATTCATTCAATTTTTAATCCTCTAACATATATTGTAAAAAGTAAAAATATTTGAAAAACATATATAATCATTTTATATTTAGTTCTGTTCATTCCCGCCATTTCAACGGCTAGGCGTTAACTACTATTTAAAATAATATTATTTTATTATTAGAGTGCAACGTAAGATTCCCAAAAAACTCGTTGTTGCGTGTTGGGTACACCATCGAGCATAGAGTCCCCTTTAAAGTAATATTAATATTTTATTCACAAATATGGATAAATATAAAAATGTCATATTATTTATTTACCTGGGGTGTTACAGATTTGATAATTCAAAACCAATCTAAACACATTGTCGCAATCACCAAAAAACAACATTCATTCCAGCAAATGAGATCCATAATTTTCAAACTACTTTTTCAAATGAGGAAAACTGAAGCTCAAATCACGACATAGACCGTCGAAAATGAAGATATTGAGATCATCAATATTGGAGAAAAAAAATCACGTTGTTAAGGGAAAACCATCATCCACAAAATCCTATGACCCCGAACACCTTAGATACCACCACTCCATATCTAAATAAGAGAGGAACAATGAATAAAGGGGTAATAGAAAGTATTTGAGATGTATTTGGAATTTTAGAATACACATTATATTTCATTCTAAAACTATATTAATGTGTTATACATTTATTATATTTGAATTAATTTTTTAAAATTCTAAAAGTTTCATCGAGTAATTCATTATATATTTTAAATAATAATTTTCAAATAATGAAATATGGTTGATTTTATTTTTATGAATACAAATACATTGCATTGGATACAATTAGTTTCGTTGGAAAAAGATAAAATTTCAAAAATGATAAAATATAGGCTAAAATATTTAAATATTTTAAAAAACTACTCTATTGATGAGTTTTTTGGGTCACTCATAAAAAAATGTAATCCCCCAACCATTATTGGAATATTTTGGATCCACATTCCATGAAATGTGTACCAATTCATACAATGATTTCACCACTCTTATACATAAAAAAACCTTTTCACCTCCCCAATCGTCTTCAAACCAAAATCTCAATTATTTTATAGAAATCATCCCAAATCACTGCTTATCACATATATATATGAAGTATTATATTTTTCATCTCAAAATAACATCCCTAAAAGGCTTAACCTAGTTTTTAAAAGTGTTATACTAAGGGGTAATATAAATGATCAACATTTACTACTTATCAATTTAATTTCATGATGTATTATTATTCTATCTAAAAATATTCATTGATATCCTAAAATAATAACAAAATATTTATTATTATAAATACATTAAATTATAATATTTTAACTTTCATTAGTTCTCTTCCGTTGTTACCATAGAAAAAGAAATGTTTTTTGAATGTATTTATCGATTACCGCCTCAATCAACATCACATGTTACTTTTCATCACCATCATTCATGCGTAGTCCAAAAGGGTATTTTATTTAATTACTATGGAATTAAAAAATTCATTAATCTTATTAATAGATATATCATTTTCTATATTCATAATTTTATTCGAAACATAAAAATGTTTTTTTGTGTATGTCCATACTACCTCCCCCATAGAGCGACTATATCATTTTTCATCATGACACTAATTGGATAATATTAAAAATTTATTTACATAATTAATTTTTTAAAACAACATGATTATGGTTTTAGAGGAGTTATATTAATATTTTGATAATTTTTACCATACTATCTTTTCATTATGAAAAATTATTGAAATAAACATGTAAATAATTCCACCTTCGCAAAACATTATTATATGTCTCAATAAGTGTAATTATTAGGTTTTAAATAATTATATTGATTTTATTCCAATACTGTGGGTAAAATAGTAATAATTAACATATAATCAAATAATTTTCATCTATATTATTGTTTTAAATATTGAATTAAACAATAAAAAGAACATATAATCAAATAATGAAAATACAATAAACTAATATTATATATCAATTAAATGATTATAATTTATATACACATATGTTAATTGATATAAATGTTGTTCATAAATATTTTAATAATATTTTTATTATTATTGTATAATAATTTAATTAACATTCCTAGAATTCAATAGCTTTTGTACCATTAATTACCATTAAAATTTTCATTAATTGGGAAATATTTGATAATACCCAAATTTTTTATTTTATATGGTGCATAAGGAAAATTGTAATCATAACATTAATGAAATTCATGGGATTTAAAAATCCACCACATGGAAAATTTGTAGGATCAAAATATCAATGTCGATTCTCAATTACAAGAGGGGTGATTTGTAAGTTTAAAAACATCCGTTTTTAACCTTAAGGAAAAATATATTTAAAAAGTTCAAACAATGTAAATTCACAAGAACTATTTTAATTATACAAACATTCAAGGTTATGGAAATATGGATTCAAAATTTAATCTTGAGGAAGGTTCATAAAGATAAAATTATACCTTCATGCATATATAATTTTATTAATCAGATTACATAAGTGAATAAGAATGTACTAGAATGTTATACATTCATCATTTATAAAAATATGGTGGATGTAATATTGAAACAAAATAAGATACAAGTATGAAATATTTTACCCCAAAGATTGGGGATCTAACAACCTTGGATTAAGGTTCCTTGATTTATACATTTAAAAAAGTCTATCTTACCTAAACCAGGGAAAGCTGTCAATAGGAATATCGACATCTTTATTGATATCCATGCAAGCCCATGAGCTTGAAGGTTGTCAGCACCTATATCATCCTATTCCTAGAAGTCCTCAAACTTTTAGATTGTCATTACCTCTGCCTTCATATCCCTAGAAGTTCTTTGATTGTACACATCAACAATCAGAGTCGAATGAAGCATGTTGAACAACATGTTTAGTAAACACAAATCATAAGAGTCTCTCTCTTTAGAAATCACTTCAACAACATTCAATATCTTGAGTGATGGAACAGTAATGAGCTCATTCAAATGAGATCATATTTATAGGAACATCTCCAAGAGTAGGCTCCCTCCTCCAACGATCATATTTCTCCTAGATTTTCAGAGGGACCTATACAAGTGTCACTCTAATAATGGTCAGTTAGAAAAAGAATGTACGAAATTTTCTCACAACAATAAAAATTATAAGAAAAATAAGGTTGCTTAACCAAGCCTATTTTTTCAATGTCTAAAGAAAAATAAATATAAAAGTTTAATCATATAATAATTTGATGAAAATAAATCATGGATATTCGGATTCTATTTTTCAAGGAATTTGGATTCTCAATTCTATTGATTTTAGAGACAGAATTCCAATGAATTCAGAGTCTATATTTTGAGGAATTTGGTGTCAGAATTCTGAGAAATTCAGAGTCTGTATTCTAAGGAATTCAGAGTCTGGATTTCAGAGAATTCATAGTCCAAATTTTAGGGAATATTGAGTGAAAATTTCAGAGAATTCGGAGTCTAAATTTCATAGAATTAAATGATTTAATTTAAGATAATTTAGTGTTTGAATTTTATATAATTTGTAGTCTAAATTTCAGAGAATTGTGAGTTTGAATTTCATAGAATTCGGAGTTTGAATTTCAGATAATTCAGAGTCTGAATTTTATAGAATTCAAATTCTAAAAACATAATACTCTATAAGAAAATATATATAGGATTCCAATGGTTTTTATATGTGATACCGAAATTTACCCTTAGGAATAAAAAGTGATAGATTTAGAAAAACTATAAAATGAACAATGAAAACATTGGTATGTACAAAATATCCTTGGGGAAGGAAAATTATCTTTATTAAGATAATTATTAGTGAAACTATAATTATCTTTAAGATATAGTATTTGTGATTTTAAAAATATAGAGGAATAGAAAATTCAAAAGAAAACATTATAGACTCTACAATCTCTCCTTTTTGGATAGCAAAAAAATCCTAATGAAAAAGAATATAAGGGCTTAGAGTTTTTCTTTATGGGATTGAAAAAAAACATATATACATTTACTTATGAATCATGGTGAATACAACTAACAACCCCTTAGGTTTTAAAATCCCTATAGATCGTATTCTTGACTTCCTTAAAAGAATTTTCTTTTCCATTATAAGGAAATCTACATTGATGAAACTCCCCCTTAGACAGACTCCTCCTTACATAGGGAATTCACTTCATTATATAGTATTATTTTTATAATTAATCTCTCCACACTATGATTTTCATAAATGAATTAAGAGAATGGAAAAAAATGGTTCCTGAAAAATTTGTACTACACAACAAAACACGTGAAAAACAACCAAAATTCCATTATGATAGAATGATTTTGTAGAACGAAGAAAATATAATAAAAAAATAAGAACCGATTAGAAATATCCGTCTTTCTCCTTGGAAATTAACTTCTTTACAATAGTTTTCATCTTTCCTTCCTTCTGATATTCTACCACATGCTTTAGCACCTAATCCTGACCTTCATTTTTCTTTTATGAGAATTTTATCTTAATTTACAGAGTCTAAAGAATTACTTCCTAATCCTACAAAACTTCTTATTTCTTAGAAATATTTTCTTCAAACTCTATTCTGACATCTCTTTTCCCCCTTCAAATTCATATCCCATGAATTATGATTTACATTCAAGTCCATGACTCCTTGATTTAGAGTGGTCTGTTTGAGAGTCGTATTTTCCTTACAACTCTTAGTAAGATCATTACACATCCCATATTTGGTGTCGAAATAATTATTCACATTATCATGAAATTCATCAAAGTCTCCCAGGTATTAAAATGTCTTCCTTGACCAATTTGTAATCATCATGCATGATATTTTATGTACTTCATAAACAATGAATAAATATTTGAAATCAGCCTCGAGTCTGACAAACTTATCCCTATGCATGGAAACTGAATCTGATTTCTGATTAAACGAATATTGAATCATTTGGAACCTCGAGTCTATACTCAGAAATAAGTGAATGGTATCAACCAACTTCATCAAAGATTTTACCAAAAAATAATGTCCAAGATGTCACGACCCGTCCTCGGGGCTCGTGGCATGACTACCCCACGTCTGCCTTCCATAGGACAGGGGCTGGAGAGTAGCACCAAAGGCGTAAATCCCAATAAAAGGGAAGCCACTGACTTTATATAAGAAAACAAACACCACAGAGTACGCAAGATGATGTAAACTCTAAGTAAACTGAGTACTAAAGTAAGTGATAGAAAGTAAATGGGACAGTATACAAACCCAAATGAAAGTACATTACAACTGAGCAAAGTAAAGTACAATAGCTGAAATTTAAACTGCAAACACTGAGATGTCCTCTGGAATCCCCCACCTGAATGGTGGGTACAATTGGTCTCCTCATCTCCTCCAGTAAATCTTCCTACACCGTGTACGTCCCACATGAAAGCCCAGCTCCAGATACTGTCCTTCTCCACAAGCCTCAACCACGGTCAGCACTGTCTATCGTCTGCAACCAACACAATGTAGTACGGGCATAACCCGTGCAGGGCTGAGTATATGATACTTAGTAGGGACCCCAAGACCCCAGAAGTTCTCCTAGAATATATAACGGATAAACCACAAAAGAATGTTATAAACATGAAGTATCATCCAACTCTACTTAGGTATATTCCCATACATATACCTAAGTCCTCAGTTCCAGTTCGACTCCAACTCAAGAGCCCAAGTACATCCCAGTCCACACAGGAAAGCACAACTCAGTCCACACAGGAAAGAAAGACAATCATATCGAAGATAATTATTGAAAGTCAAGACTCATCTAACACAGGTATACTACTCACGAAGAGGGGTGGAGGTGATTAGACGTAGTCTCTAAATAAACCTCTCTGCCGAACACACATAGGATCCTAGTACAGTAACAATTGCAGTCGAACCCACGTAGGATCCAAGTATAGTCTTCATCGCTACCGAACCCACGGAGGATCCATGTACAATCGTACTTTCTGCTGAAACCATGTAGGATCCAAGTATAGTCGTCATCATCATCACAGTCGCAACTAGCTCTAGGGTTCCGGCACACAACACGCTCGATTCCAGGAGGGTCCGCTCCCTGATCCAAGAGGGTGGATACATCAATTGTCACGAAGTCCAGAGATGATGTATCACTATGTACCATCTCTTCATTAGGAACTCAACGCATAAGACGGAACGTCAATCGGACGCCCGGTCTGAGAGATATTGGCTTTTCCGTCCTAGGGGCCCGGTTGGTTTTTAAGCTAAAACAACCCGAAAGTACACCAGATGCATCCAAAACTCGAGTGGAGTAAGCCAATAGAACCTTCTCACTAAGAATAATTCAATGTAATTGATGACATGTCATTCGAACGTCTGGTCGTTGAGTTATAAGCGTTTCGGCTCCAGGTGCCCGGTTGGTTTCGGGTTCGAACCAACCCGGCCATACCCAAACATCTATGAAACATCGAGTGTAATATAATGAAACGACCATCTCGATCCAAATACCCCTACGCAACTGACACTGAATCGATCAGAGGTCTTTATCCCATGATATGGGCCTTTTAACGAATTTGGTCCGAAAATAGGGGGTCTAGGCCCGGTCCGACCCGGCCCAATACCCCCTGGGTCGGCCCGAACTGGATCAACCCGACCCGGGTCCGGGTTCGGCCCGATTGGATGCGGCCCGGCCCGACTGGGCGTGGCCGGCCCAGCCCGTGCGGCCTGCGGCCCGGCTCGGAAGCCAGCCGTGGCTCGGCACTGGCCGAGCGGGGTACAAAGGGGGCACCATCCCCTATTTTTGGAAAGGGCGGACCCTATGGGGTCTGTCCTAAAATTCTGTCAGGGGGTTACGACCCCCCTGTTTTCTAGAAAACGGCTGGCCTTAAGGCACTGCCGGTTGAGCCGCTGTGGGACCCTTCAGGGTCCCTCCTCCTGGAGACGCTGGCGGCCAGCACAACCGCCCGCCCCTGCTAGACCGCCGCGATGCGATGCCGCCGCGCACCACCGCTACAGCCCGCTCCGGCCGCGGTTCTCTTCATCCCCGCACAGTGCAATGGCACCTCGCCGCCTTCACCTCAAACATCAAAGATGGTCAACACGAAAAAGGGGAAGAGGATCGGTCATGTTTGCGCGGTCTTATATCCTCCCATTATGATGATAACAAGCGTCCAAAGTAAACGAGAATGGTCAATGACAAAACAAAGCACAATTTTAATTCATTAAAATTGAACTTAACCCCTACCTCGAAGGAAGTTCGCGTTTGTCAAGTGCTTCGGATGATGGCGTCGTTTTCTTCGTCAACGGTGTATCCTCCCTTGTCGCGAAGGAAGAAGAGGATAACAAAACCAGGGCTGCTGAATCAACATTCTTCGTCGGAGAGTTGGCGTTCTTCATTGATGATGAAGTTCTTCAAAAGAAACTAGAGCTCTTTCTCCTCTAATTATCAACACACCAGCCAACTAAAAATAAAATTAGGCTTCTCCTTATATTGTTTTACTTTTCCATGCAATCAAAATTACAAATTCAAATACTTCATTCAATTAATTGATGAGGTTCAATTAATTTAATTAATGTGTGTTGGCATGAATTAAATTGGAAGAGTGGGGAGATATGGAGTTACCCAATTAAATATAAGGGGTTTAATGGGGGGGGGGTTAGGGGTTTTAGGGAATGTCATGGGTTGGGGATCATGCGGGCCCTACCACACATTTATCCTCACATGGGTAGTTCGGATGCTAGTGGGTCCCACCCTAACTCCCCCATGTAGGATAAAACCACCTTAGTTAGAAATAAAATTGTTCCACAATTTTATTCACTTTTTATTTAATCCACTTTTTTTAACAACTCCTCCCAAGCAAACACATCTTTGGTAAAGGTCCACTTAAGCAATTACCGACGCTGCGGTTTTATCGGTGCCTTCATATTTCAATTCTGAGCACCGGTTGAAAAGATAGAAAAACCTGCTCGTTCAATCACTAAATGTACCCGAGCTAAACTTTGGAAATTGATTTCGGGCACACCGGGCCTCGGAATTAGGTGCCGTCAGAAACCGCGTACTCATAAAATACCAAAGAATTTAAGAAAAAAAACATCCTTGAAATTTACAGGTGTTTCATTACTCCCACCTCAGGGCTTTACGTCCTCATAATGCTACATCATAAACTAGGGAAACAAATGAGGGTACTGTGCACGCATCTAAGCCTCCCTCTCCCATGTGCTCTTCTGGAGGTTTCCATGCCGCCACCTGATATGCACTAGAGGAATCGACCGCCCACGTTGGAACCTATCATGTCTATCCTCGATCTCCATCGGGACCTCCTCAAAAGTCACCCCGTCATCGATGTCCAGCTCCCCGTGGTCAATGATATGCATCGGGTCATGCACGTATCTCCTTAGCTGAGATATGTGGAAGATGTCATGCACCCGATGCAACTGAGGTGGAAGAGCCAGGTGATAAGCCACCTCACGTATCCTGTTGAGAACCTGCAATGGTCCGATGGAGCACAGAGATAACTTGTCGCCCCATCCGAATCTCCATAATCCAAGTCGAGGTGAGACCCGTAAGAAAACATGATGTCCATCCTCGAAATCCAGTGGTCTCCGACTCCGATCATCATAGGACTTCTGTGAGCTCTGAGCAGTCCTTATCCACTCCTGGATGATCTGTACCTTCACTGTCGTAGCCTAGACCACCTCTAGTCCTACAAGTGCTGACTCCCTAGGGTCTATCTTGCATAGAGGTGATCTACATGGTTGGTCGTACAATGCCTCCTATTGTGTCATCCCGATGGTGGAGTGGTAGATATTTTTGTATGAAAACTCCACCAATGGTAGGTGCTCCTCCCAGCTATGACCAAAGTCGAGGACACGTGCACGGAGCATGTCCTTGAGATTCTGAATCTTCCTCTTTGTCTGACCATCCGTCTGAGGGTGAAAGGAAGTGCCCAGGCGTAGCTTCATCCCAACTGCCTCATGAAACCCCTTACAAAACTAGGATGTAAAGTGAGCATCTTGATCGAAGACGATAGACGGCAGCACACCATGAAGTCGTACCATCTCCTGAACGTAGAGGTGTCCCAAGCTCTCCACTGAGCCTTTATCTCTGATAGGTAAGAAGCGGGCCGACATGGTGAGTCGGTCTATGATCACCCAGATGGATTCGTGTCCTCTGGAAGTACGTGGAAGCCCTGTCACAAATTCCATTGATACCCCATCCCACTTCCACTCCGGGACCTATAAGGTCTGTACCAAGCCGACTGGTACTGGGTGCTCCGACTTCAATTGCTGGAAGGAGAGGCATCGTGAAACGAACTCTGCCACAACCTTCTTCATACCTGGCCACAAGTTATATCATATGAGATCCTGGTACATCTTCGCTACACCTGGATGTACTAACAATGGGGAAGTGTGAAACTTCCTCAGCACCTCCTCCGGTAATGTAACTGGTACCATGGTACGTCCTCTGAAAAGGATGACGTGCTCTCCTCCTATAAAAAATCTATATGGTGCATGTCCTATGGATATATGTGCACATCACATCTCAAAGTCAACGTCCCCACGTTGTGCCTCCCTGACCCGCTGAAGTAGTGGAGGAGTGACTGTGAGAAACTGTAGAAAGGCTGCCCCATGTCTATCCACTAAGGATATCTGCAAAGTGGCTAACTTCCCTATCACCTCTCCAAGTAGCTGAATTCCCAACCTCCTGCTAAGAGCATCAGCTACTACGTTCCCCTTCCCAGGAGTATAGACTATCTCAAAGTCATAGTCCTGGAGGAACTCGAGCCATCTCCACTGTCTCTGGTTCAGGTCCTTTTGCGAGAAGATTTACTTGAGACTCTGGTTGTCAGAGTAGACTGTAAATAACTCGCCCATCAGATAGTGATGCCACATCTTCAAGTCGAAGACCACTATTGCTAACTCCAGGTCATGGGTTCCATAGTTCTTCTTATGCAGCCTCAACTATCATGAGACATAGGCAATCACTACCCGTTCATGCATCAGGACACACCTGAGACCGGTCCCTGATGCATCGTTGTAAACTACATACCCTACAGCCTTCTCCAGTAGCCTCAAGATGGGTGCACTGGTCAATCTCTATCTCAGCTCTTGGAATCTCTGTGACATATATCTAACCACAAGAATAGTTTCCCCTTCTTCGTCAAAGCTGAAAGTGGTGATGTATCTCTGGAAAATTTTGGCACAAATCTCAAATAGTATCCAGCCAGACCTAGGAAACTCCACACCTCAGTCATGCTCCTGGGTGGCTCCCAAGCTAGTACTACCTCGATCTTCGCATCATCCACCTCAACTCCCACCTCAGAGATAACGTGCCCCAAGAAGTGGACCTCACGAATCCAGAACTGGCACTTAGAGAGCTTACGATAAAATTGGTGCTCTCAGAGTGTATCCAGTACAACCCGCAAGTGGTAAGCATGCTCCTCCTCAGTAGTCGAGTAAATCAAAATTTCGTCGATGAAGACTACGACAAATCGATCGGGGTAAGGCTGGAATATCATGTTCATGAGACTCATGAACACTTCTGGAGTGTTGGTAACACCGAAATGCATAACTAAGAACTCATAGTGGTCATCACGACACAACGTAGTGCAGACATAGCCCGTGCAGGGGTAAGTATACGATACTCAGTAGGGACCCCGAGACCCCCGAAGGTCTCCCAGAATCCACAATGGATAAAACACAAAAGATAGTTACACACATGAAGTATCAACCAACTCTACATAGGTATATTCCCATACATATACCTAAGTCATCAATTTCAGTTCGACTCCAACTCATGATCCCAAGTACAACCCAGTCCACACAGGAAAGCACAACTCAATCTACATAGGAAAGAAAGACAATCATATCGAAGATAATGATTGAAAGTCAAGACTCATCACACACAGGTATACTACTCATGAAGAGGGGTGGATATGATTAGACATACTCTCTGAATCATCCTCTCTGCCAAACCCACGTAGGATCCAAGTACAGAAGTCATCGCTGCCGAACCCACGGAGGATCCTAGTACAGTAACCATCGTTGCCGAACCCACATAGGATCCAAGTATATTCACCATCGCTACCGAACCCATGGAGGATCCAAGTATAGTCTTCCTATCTTCCAAACCCACATAGGATCCAAGTACAGTCGTCATCGTCGTCACAGTCGCAGCCAGCTCTAGGGTTTCCGCACACAGCACGCTCGATTTCGGGAGGGTCCGCTCCACGAGCCAAGAGGGTCGATACGTCAACTATCATGAAGACTGAATTTGATGTATCACAACGTTCAGTCTCGTCATTAGGAACTCAACGCAATAGACGGCACGTCAATCAGACGCCCAGTCTGAGAGATATTGGCTTTTCCGTCCTAGGGCCGGTTGGTTTTTAAGATAAAACAACCCGACCGTACTCCAGCTACGTCCAAACCTCGAGTGGATTAAGCCAAAAGAACCATCTCACTAATATTAATTCAACGTAATTGACGGCTTGTCATTTAGATGTCCTGTCGTTATGTTATAAGTGTTTCCGCTCCAAGGGCCCAGTTGGTTTCGGGTTCGAACCAACCCTGCCATCCCCAAACATCGCCGAAACCACATGTGTAATATACCGAAACGACCGTCTCGATCCAAAGATCCTTAATCAACTAAAAGTGCATCGATCGGAAGTCCGTAGCCCAAGATATGGTCATTTTAATGAACCTGGTCCGAAAATAGGGGGTCTCGGCCCAGTCCGACCCGGCCCAATACCCCCTGGATCGACCCGAACCGGGTCCAGGTCCAACCCGATTGAACACGGCCTAGCCCAGATGGCGTGGCCCGGCCTGGATGGGCGCGGCCAGCCCAGCCCATGCAGCCTGCGGCCCTGCTCGAAATCCAGTTGTGGCTCGCTGCTGGCTGAGTGGGGCGCAAAGGGGGTGTCGCCCCCTGTTTGCGGAAACGCCGGACCCTGTGGGGTCCACCCTAAAATTCTGTCGGGGGTTTATGACCCCCCAGTTTTCTGGAAAATAGCTAGCCTTAATGGCCGACCGGTTGAGCCGCTACAGGACCCTTCGGGGTCCAGCATCCTGGAGACGCCGGCGGCTAGCACAGCCGACTGCCCCTACTGGACCGTTGCGACTCTTTCTCAACAGGCGCGATGCGACAGCTCTGTGCCCCTCCACTGCATCCCGCTCCGGCCGTGGCCTCCCTCAGCTTCTTCGGTGCGGCGTGATGGTGTTGCACACCTCCTCCAAGGAATGCTCCGGGCGTTGTCCCTTCAGCCTCACCAGCACAGCGTGACGGCGCCGCACACCATCATCGCGGCCCACTCCGGCAGCGGTTCCTTTCATCCCCATGCGGTGCAATGGCACCCCGCTACCTTCACCTCAAATGTCAACGATGATCAACACGAAAAAGGGGAGGAGGATTGGCCATATTTTTGCGGTCTGATCTCCTCCATTTATGATGATAACAAGAGGCCAAAGTAAATGATAATGCTTCACGACAAAAAAAGCACGATTTTAATTCATTAAAATTGAATTTAACCCAAACCTCGAAGGAAGTTCGCGGTTGTCAAGCGCCGCAGATGATGGCGTCGTTTTCGCCGTCGAAGATGTCTCCTCCCATGTCACAGAGTAAGAAGAGGATAATGAAACCAGGGCCACCGAATCAATGTTCTTCATCAGAGAGTTGGCGTTCTTCTTTGAAGATGAAGTTCTTCAAAAGAAACAAGAGCTCTTTCTCATCCAATTCTCAACACAACATTCCTACCCAAAATAAAATAAGGCTTCTCCTTATTTTATTTTACGTTTCCATACATTCAAAATTACAAATTCAAATACTTAATTCAATTAATTGATGAGTTTCGATTAATTAATTTAATTTGTGCTGGCATGAATTAAATTGGAAGAGTGGGGAGAGGAGGAGTTACCCAACTAAATACAAGGGGTTTAATGGGGGGGGGGGGTTTAAGGGGTTTTAGGGAATGTGAAGGGTTGGGGATCATGCCGCCCAACCTCACATTTATCCTCACTTGGGTAGTTAGGATGCTAGTGGGTCCCACCATAACTCCGCCATGTATGGTAAAACCACCTTAGTTAGAAATAAAATTTTACCACAATTTTATTCACTTTTTATTAAATCCAGTTTTTTTTAACAAAACCTCCCAAGAAAACGCATCTTCGGTAAAGGTCCCCTTAAGAAATTACCAGTGCTACGGTTTCATCGGTGCCCTTGGATTTCAATTCTGAGCAACAGTTCCAAAGATAGAATAACCCGCCCGTTCGATCACTGAACGTACCTGAGCTAAAAATTGAAAATTTATTCTGGGCACACAGGGCCTTGGAATTAGGTGCCGTCAGAAACTGCGTACTCGTAAAATCCAAAAGAATTTAAGAAAAAAATTCCTTGAAATTTACGGGTCTTTATACAAGAGATGACAATTACAAATTAGAGTCTTTGGTTGGTGATGATTATTTTTCTATTTCATCATATTTCCTCTACGACAGAGTACCAACATCATTCTTCTTTACAACAGATTTCATAGGTATATCAAAAAACACCTTCATTCCCTTTTCAACTCTCTGAAAACTATCTTTTTCTTTGGATTAATCATTCCCACTATCTCATAACTGAACTATATTATATTCCTTAAGGTTTTATATCTCATCACCTGCCTTAATATCCTCTATCTGAATAAAGTCATGGTTTCTAATCTCCTCTTTAGATAGTGTATTCACTTCATCTTGTCCCTTTTCTTCTTTCCCTAGAGTAGCATGTTTTGAAGATTCTTCTTCAGAAGTTCAGATTGACAGTTTCTCTAAAAGTCTCTCCTTCTCATTATAATCCTCTAAATGACTTATCATGTCATCTGTATCACCAATTTTTCCACTTCAACTATTTCCTCTTCTCATTCTAGTTCTGGAATCACTATCTTTTTTCCCGGAGTCAAAATAAGTGATTCTTTTAAAAAATATTTCAGTACCTGGATTTGTTTAGATTCATTCTCAGTATCCTTGAGAAGGGATTGAACTATCTCATCCTCTGACATCTTATTACTATGCTTCATTTCGTTGTATTTCTTCTCAAGATTCTCATAAGCCTTCATCTTCAATGATTTTTCCTCAACAGGGTCCATGCTAAATGTACGCTCCCCTTACATCCTAATCTTCATGTCTTCTCTCCACTTAATAAAAGACATACCCTGATGAAGTGGTTTCTAAGTGGAGAGAAGACAAGAAGAATAGGAAATAAGGGGATCCTACATTTGGATTTGACCCTGCTAATAAAAAATATATGATGTTGAAGGGTGCTGATAATCATGAGAAGAAAGAGAAAAAAAGCAGAGGAAGAAGATGTCGGAGGCTGAGATTGTTCTATCCCTTATCAAGGCTACTAAGAAAGCATCTAAAAAAACCAGGTACCTGAGTATTTTTAACAATAATCACTTCCAGTGACTCCAGGAATGAATATGGTGATTACAGAACAAGAACGAGAAGAAGAAATTGATAAAGAGGAAGAATAGGGAGAAGAAGAAGATTAAGGAAGGAAGTGGTGATGCAGATTACTTGATAAGAAAATTAGAGGATTATCATAAAGAGGAGAGTCCTTCTGAAAAACTATTAATACGAACTTCAAAAGAAGAATCATAAAAAATTGATACACCGGGAAAAGAATAAAAGGTTTAGGAAGAAGAGAATTAAATATCTGAAGAGCTGAGTAGTAACCATGACTTTATTATCCCATAGGATATTGTGGCAGGTTCCAAGAAAGAAATCCTTAAGGAATATAAGATTGTTCAGCTATAAGATAGTGAGCATGAATCACCCAAAGAAGAAGAGATTTTTCTAAGAAATGAAAAGGGAAAGCAGGTATTGGTTGATACACCTACAAAATATGTGGTAAAGAAGATATATGTTGGTGCTTCATCGAAGAGGAATGATGAAGAAATAAAAAAAGAATCCTCACCAACAAAATACTATGATTCTAAATCTTCCACTCATGGACAATATTTTTTTGTACAATCATTGAAAAATATATTTGATACCATCCCCTTATTTCAAAATATAGACTAAAGGTGCCAAATTCTTCAACATTCAATTAATCAAAAATCAGATTCAGTTTCCATCCTTATGGATATGTTTTTTAGACTCGAGCTGATTTCAAATCATTATTCATTGATTATGAAGAATATAAAAGATCATTCAAGAAGATTATGAATTGGTTAAGGATGAAAATTGAAAACCTTCTATTCTTTGACGAATTTCAAGATAATGTGAAGGATGATTTTGACACTGATGATGGGAAGCTTAAAGGTCTTACAATGAGTTTTGAGGAAAAGCTGACTCTCGAATAAACATCTTTGTAGCAAGAAATAAAGGACATGAATGGAAATATTAATTCTGTGGATATAAATTGGAAGAGGAAAAGGGATCTCAGAATAGAGTTTGAAGAAAATATTTCTAAGAAAGAAAAAGTTTTGAAGGCTCAAGAAGATATTCTTAAGGCTCATGAAGAAAAGATAAAATCCTTAGAAAACAAAAATGAAGATCAGGATCAGCTGCTCAAGTATGTGGAAGAAGATCACAAGGGGATAAAAAAGCTGAAAGCTATTGTAAAGTAGTTAATACCTAAGGAGAAAGAAGGATAATTCTACCCCATTCCGATATTTTTTTGTACTTTATTCATTCTTCAAATTCTTTCAATTCTAATGGAATTTTTCTAGTTCTTCATTTGTTTTGTTTTTTAGTAATAAATAATCAGGTACCAATATTTGCTATTCACTTTATTTTTTTTAATTCACAAAGGGGGAGAAAGGAATGGTAAAATGAATAATAAGTAATGAAATGAATTCACTATGTATGGGAGAGTCTATCTATGGGGGTATTTTATCAAAGTATATTTCATTATAAATGTAAATACAAATATTTTTAGGAATTAAAGAATATGAACCTTAGGTATTTCAAAACCTAAGGGGGAGTTTTTTGTATTCACCATGATTCATAAGTAAAGGGATAGATGATTTTCTATATTCAATCCAATAATGAAAAACTCTAAGTCATTATATTCTTTTTCATAAGGATGTTTGTACTTTCAAAGAGGGGGATATTATTGAGTCAAAAAGGATTCCATATGTCTTCTACATTCCTCTATGTTTTGAAAATCACAGACACTCTATCCTAAGGAAAATTATATTTCCCATAAGAATTATATTAATAATGAAAATTTTCCTTCCTCAATAAAATTTCATACTAATCTATGTTTTCATTGTTCGTTTTATTGTCTCTCTAAATCTAACTCTTTTTATTCCTAAAGGTAAAATTTGGTATCACATCAAAAAAACCTTATAATCCTATAAATCCTTGGTTATAGAGTATTTAGATTTTAGACTCTATTTATCAAAAATTTAAACTCCGAATTCTATGAAATTGCGACTATGAATTCATTGAAAATCAGACTCCGAATTCTCGGAAATTCAGATTCAAAACTCTCTGAAATTCATACTCTGAATTCTCTAAAATTCAAGCTCCAAATTATCTGAAATTTAGACTCCTAATTCGTTGAAATTATCACTGAAAAATCTCTGAAATTTAGACTCTGAATCATATGATATTTAGACTCCAAATTCTATGAAATCCAAACTGTGAATTCTCTAAAATTCAGACTCCAAATTCATCATAATTCAGACTCTTAATTCCATATAATTTCACCTCCAAATTAATTGGAATTAAGAATCTGAAATCTATTAAATTCATGTTCAATATTCATTGAAAAATAGAATCCGAATTTCCATCATTTATTGTTTTCAAATTATTATTTGATTAGAATCCGGACTCTATTTTTCCTTTGAATCCTAAAAATTAGGTTTGGTTATGAAACATTATTTTTTTAATACTTGTTATAGTTATGAAATGATGTCGTACATTCTGTTTCTAACGTACCGTTGTTTGAGTGACACATGTACAAGTCCCTCAAAAATTTAAGGAAAAATATGACAATTGGAGGAGGGAGATGAAAATTAGAGAACTATCTATAAATAGGATCTCATTTCAATGAGATCATTTCAGGTCCATCAGTCAAGATATTTCATGTTGTTGAAGTGATTTTTAGATAAAGAGTGACTCTCATTCATTGGGTTCACTGAACATCTTGTTCAGCTTGCTTCGTGAAACTCTGATTGTTTCTGTGTACAATAGAGGACGTCTGTGGATAGAAAGGCAGAGGTACTGACAACATTAAAGTTTGAGGAATTCTAGGAATAGGAAGAAAAAGGTACACTAGGGTGGGTAAGACATACATTATTGAATGTATAAATAAAGGGACCTCTATCCATTATTTTTGGATACCCTACTCCTAGGGTTATGATATTTCATACTTGTTACCTGTTTTGTTTCATGTTTATTTCCACTGTGTATCTATAAAGGAATAATGCATAACTTTTTTATACATTCATATTCACTTATGTACTCTGATTAATGAGATTCTATATTATTTAATGTAGATTTTTTCCCTTGTAAACCTTCCTTCTGATTCATTTCCAAAACCATATTTTTGGAACCTAGAATGTTTGTAGAACTGAAATAGGTCTTCTGAATTTACCTTATTTAAAAATGTTAAACATTTATTTCATTAAGGTTTAAAATGATTTTTTTAACATACACTTCTCCCCCTCCCACGTTTAATTCATTATCGACATTCATATTTAGATCCAATAGTATTTTCCATGTGATTTTGAATTCAATTATTACTAAAGTGTTATGGAATTTTTTAAACATAAATATCCTTTCATTGAGTTTTAATGTGGCATCATGAACTTATTTCTTATCTATTTTTTAATCCACCATAATATTTTTATATGATTAATTCTATTTATATATAGGGATACAGAAATTTCCATTCCAAATATTATTTCATTATCAACTAAATTCAATTAAAACAATATCATTGTTAAGAATAATTATCATCCTATTTGGAGATTATTTTTCCTCTGAATCCATATTTTCTATTTCATCCAATTATATCCTTTTGTATTTTGATAAATAAATAATATTTAATTTCTATTATTTTTAAATTTCCCTTTACCATTTTAAATACAATGTTTTTGTGATGCATTATGATATGAGATTTAGTACTTTTAAAAATATATATATATGAAATGGAATTTCCTTTCACGATTATACATTTTATCTTCAACTCTACATTTTCTTCATAAAGCAACTTTATATCTTTCAGGTATCCCTTAATAATTTTTACTTGATAATATTTTTTTTATGAAATCATGTCATATTTTCTAAAGAATCATTGGAAATTAACTAAAAGCATCATATTATTACCACAATACATAAAATAATTAATTAAATCCATTTTAGTGTTTTAATTTATATTTTCATCTATATATCTATGATATACATGTTGTTTTGGGTAAGGAATCATTTATCATCCATTAAATTACATTATGAAAAACTTTTTTTGGTGAATGAATTTTTATTATCAAATGATTTACATTTGGTATCAAGTTATGTGATACCATTTGGAAATGATATGAAAATAATTTTGTTTCCATTTTATTAATTGTAGTGACAGTTGATTGATAACATTTTGAACACATATTTATATATGTCGATAAATGGGATCAAATATCCCCCAAAAATGAAATTCTTTAGGTATTATGTCTCTTAAGAAAAGAGTGATGAGTGGAAATTATTTTTATTTTCTTAACATGAGGAATTTCCATTATTAATATATTAACTACATGATATGTGTATATTTATTTTATGTTAAAAACCTATGAAATGGGAATTATTTTTATGATAATAATATGAGGTGTGGAAATTATTTTTATGGTTACAACATGATTCTTGTAAATTATTTTCATCTCCACAACAAGAGGAGTTAAAATTATAGATGTTTTATAGTTTGATGCATGGATATTATAATTATGTTCATAAATTTATGAATAAATGAAATTAAGGTTTTTACTAACCAAAATTTGATTATTACCATTTTTTATTCTTATATAACATTTCAATATCATATTAATATGTTATGCTCCATAGATCGTAATTTTTTTAATTATTAGGTACTCATATTGAAAGTTATTAGTTTGATCATTTGATATTGAATTTTTATCTACTATTATTTTTACAAAAATATTACTTTACTATGTTCATTTTAAAAATATATTTTTTAGTAACGCATTTTTTCTCACCATATTATGGTATAACCCTTGATATTTGTCTGATAATACTTTATTTTGTTGATCATTTTAATTGAACCCTTCATCGTATTTTTATTTATGTGATCATGAAGAAGACTATAAAATAAGATATTTCCAATAGGATGTCTACATTTTTAAAATTTATTGATAAATGTTCATTTTATTTTAAAATAATTATCATATATTGATTATATACAAATACAATAATATTTTGGTTTTGGGATTATAGTTACATATATTGAATAAATTGTTAAAATATATGTATTTTTGTCTTAAGGTGTTTGTCTTTATTTCATATCTAAACATAAATTATCTGTTTTGTGAAATAAACCACAGAGTTAAGGTCTAGAGATCCAATGTTCAGATCAAAGTTTTTTTAAGATATTTAGTGGTATTATGATTTATAGAAATCTTGGAAAACACTTTGTAAAAGATAAAATTGAAGAATATTTCATAAAATATTGTTACATAATTCAATATGTTTTTTGGTATAATGGAAATACCTATCTCGATTAAAATAATTATATGCTTTCCGAATGAAAAATTTACATATATGTAATAATATTAGAATAGAAATTTATGTGTTACTATCACGACCCGTCCCCTGGGGCCCGTGTCGTGACTACCCCTATCCCACCTTCCATAGGCCAGAGGCTGGAGACTACCAGCAAAGGCATAATTCCCTATAACAGGGAAGGCATTTCCTTTATATCCTATAAACACAAATAGAAAGATACGAACATGAGTAAACTGTATAACCAAAAGAGTGTTGAAAGTAAAATGGTCCGAAATAAAAGTCCAACATTAAAGGTACATCTACAACTGAAAACAACAGTACTGAAAAAAAAGAAAAAAGGTTTCTACTGGGTAATCCTCTGGGATTCCTACCTAAAGGGTATGTATAGAAAGACTCCTCAACACTCTGCCTCTGTCTGCCTCCTCCATGTACCAAAACATCGTATGGTCTACCTTAGGGCACTGTCGAGTTCGAATACTCTCAGCCTCAGTCTACGTTGTCTGTCGTCTTCAACCAACACAAAAAGGTGCGGGCATAGCCCATGCAGGGGTGAGTATAACGATACTCAGTAGGGACCCTGAGACCCTCAAGGTCTCAAAAAATCCAACAAGGATGAACCACAAAGTATGAAATCAACATATAACCATACATAGGTATATTCCAATACATATACCTATGTTATCAAGTTATACATCTCAATCATGAGGAAGACACAATAGTACTGACTCAGCTCAAACTAGGATTTTTATTCTAGGGGCAGTATCAAGTAACATTCCCAGTCACATTATCAAAAACTCGGCTGCTAGAGAACTCCTCCTCTATTGAGTACAATGGGATTTCCACGACACCAAGCATGCTTCCCAATAACCTTGGACTATTGAGGGACTCCTCTTGTCGAGTACCATGGGTCTGTCGTGTCACACATAGGCGCTCCACATCATGGGGTTTCCACGTCACCAAGTGTGCCCCCCTCATAGCCTGCTGAGATTCTAATGCTCTGTCGAGTACCATGGGTCTGCTGCGATTCCATGGCCCTCCCCACTGTAGGTCTGTAATGACACCATGGTGCTCCCCACTGTGCTAGTAGAGTCACTCTAAGTCAAATGGTAAGAAGTCATCTTGTCTTAGCCAGCTACTAGGTCTCCATACTATGCTCGCTCGTCTCTGGGATGATCTACTCAAAGAGCTACTGTTCGATACTCCAAATATCACGATGTCCCAGGAAGAATTATCTCACAGGACCACCATGTCAAGGGAGTCTCAATGCAATAGACGACGCGTCAATCGGGCTCTCGGTCTGTGAGTTATGAGCCTTTTTTCCTAGGGCCCAGTTGGATCAGTGCTCGATCCAACCTGATCATTCTGCAACAATACCCAAAACACCAGTAGGGTATACTCAAAGGGACTGTATCACTCCAATATTTCCATTGCCGCTGACAATTATTCAAATAGACGTCTTGTTCCAAAGATATGTCCCACAAAAAGTAAAGGTTCGTAGTGGGCCCGGGTTCGGTCCGCCCGGTCGGACCGAACCAGCACGACCCATTTTGGTCCGACCCGGTTCGATTCGACCAGGCCTGACCCTTTGGGTTTAGCCTATAACGTTGGGTGGGCCAGCCAATTGGGTTCGGCTCGGCCAGCTGGGCCCATCCCAGTGGGCCGCGAGGGGCCATAGAGGGCCAAGAGGGTGCAGACCGGCCGCAGGTAAGCGTAAGAGCGATTCGGCCCGCAGGGCGCCACATGGGTGGCTCAGCCTGGAGGGTTCCGTGAGGGAGGCTCAGCCCAAGTCACAAGGTCAGTTCAGTTCAGAGGGTCGTGGGGGTGCGGCTCGGGGTGGCTAGGCCCGGAGGCCAGGGTGGTGCGGCCGGGGTCGGTTCGGCCGGCGAGTGGGGCGACAGGGGATGGTTTGGCCTGAAGGTTGGAGCAGCCGAGAGGTGTAGCCAGCGGACGACGCGACGAGGGCAGCGCGACCAAGAGGCTGGGGTGACCGGGTTCCAGTTCATATGGAAGGTTGGGGTGACCGGGGCACGTCTTGGCCAGGGCCGGTGGGCTGGCATGGCTGGCGAGCGGCGCGGTCTGGCCCGGTGCGGCGTAGCCGGTTCGACCAGGGTGCTAGAGCATCACAGGGGCAGTGCGGGTCGTAGAGGCCGTGGGGGTATGGGTCATGGACGCCTCGGGTGGCGCGGCTATTTCCATCGTCGCCTTCGACGCCATTGTCACCTTCCTCTGTTTCGAAGAACACCACAATGAAAAATTGCGTGGGGTCGGTCCATGTTAGTTTGGCCAGCACCCTCCACATTTAGAGTGGTAGAAAGCGGTTCATCAAGAACATAAAAAATGAATAGGCATGGATGATATTTTAAAACATCAATTCTCATAATCCTAAGATAATTTCTATTCCCAACCCCCTAATGGAAAAAGAGGGGAGAACATGGGATTTGTAAATAAAATAAGGAATAAACCACTACAACTTATGGAAAATATTTATTCCCCACCCTCATGGAAAACATCTACGGATCATCTTAATAATTTGTTGATCTACGTTCTTTGTTATTTAGAAGGAAATAGTCAAGGGAATAAAATCATACTTAATTAAAAACCCTACCTTATTCAATGTTTTTTGATGTTGGCGCGAGAAGGTGGATGTCGATTCGTTGCAGATGAACACGTCCTACATAAAATGAAGCTCCGAGGAAGAAGGTCAATGACGTTCCTCATCAACATTATTTGTGGAGGAAGAGTTCTTCGTTTGGTGGATTTCTCTTAATATTCCTCCTATCCCAAGATACTCCAAAATGAAATAACTGCATCAAAATAATAGATTAAGTTATCTATTAAGTCATTGCCATAATATTCAAAATGGTTTAAACAATTAATTGATGTGTTGGCTAAATTAATTAAAGGGATAGGTTGGAAAGATTAATGGTAGGTGAGTTGGCACAATTAAGGTGGAGAAGGTCAAGAGGCTCTCCGTCATTAATTATGGGAGTTTAGGGTTTCTCCCAATTAAAGGGGTTTTTCATCCAAGGTGGTCTCCACCACCATAACCTCTCATGGGAGGTTATGGTTCGGGTGGTCCCCACCACAATAACCTCTCATGAGAGGTTAAGGATTGGTGGTCCCCACTTCCAATATCCACATGGTTTTCAATAAAAAATAAAATGAAGTTTATTTTACTTTATTACTTCCACAAAAATCGTAAAAAAACTTTTTCATTTGACCATCTATAATCGAGGTGAAAGTCTCCTCAAGTGAATACTGGCATTGCGAGTTCAATTGTGCACTCATATTTCAATTCCAAGAACTACTTAAAAAGTAATAAAATCTGCACGTATGTTTACTGAACGTACATGAAATAATGTTCAAGAATTCATTATGGGAACTTGAGGCCTCGGAATCACGCGCCGTCAATTTTCGAAGACTAATAAAATTCCAATATATTTTTAAAAAATAAAATGGAAATGATAGGTTTTTACATTCCCCAACCTCGGGCTTTACATCCATGTATGCCACAACTCAAAATAAAAGAACAAGTGGGGGTACTGAGCATGCATCTGATCCTCCCACTCCCATGTGTTTCCTAGAGGTTCTCATGATACCAACGCACATACACTAGAGGTATCAACCACCCACAAAGGATCCGCTCTTGTCGATCCAAAATCTCTACTGGATCTATCCAAAAAGTCACCCCATCGTCGATGTCTAGCTCTTCTTGGTCGATAATGTGAGAAGGGTCATGCACGTATCATCTCATCATGGATACGTAGAAGACATCGTGCACCCGGTGAAACTAAGGAGGAATAACAAAGTGGTATGCCACATCGCCAAATCTATTGAGGACCTGAAAAGGTTTGATGAACCAAGGAGTTAACTTTTCTCCTCTTCCAAATCTTTGCAATCCTCGTTGATGTGAGACCCATTGAAAAATGTGGTCACTATCCTTGAACTCCAGATATCTCCATATTCTATTTCCAAACGACATATGCCTGCTCTGTGCAGTCTTCATCCGCTCCTGGATGATTTTCACTTTCTATGTGGTAGCATGTACCATGTTTGGTCCCATGAGTGCTGACTACCCTGGGTCAGTCCATCACAAAGGTGATCTGCAAGGTCACCCATACAATGCCCTGAAATGTGTCATTCCAATGGTGGAGTGATAACTGTTGTAGTTTTTCAACTCAACCAAAGGTAAGTGACGATTTAATATGCGAGTAATGTCTAGTACATAAGCACTCCGCATGTCCTCGAGGCTTTGAATGGTCCGCTCAGTCTGACCATCTGTCTGAGGATGGAAGGCGGTGCTCAAACAATGTTGCCTCCCGAAAGCCTCCTGCAACCCCTTCCATAGCCGGGAAGTAAAACATGCATCACAATCTGAGACAATTTTTGATGATACACCATGAAGCCACACAATATCTTGTGTATAAAGGCGTATCATGCTCTCCACTGAACCCTTCTCTCGGATCGGTAAGAAGTTGGCTGAATTGGTGAGTCGCTCGACGATCACCCAAATCAAGTCATGACCTCTGGATGTATGTGGAAGTCCTCTCATGAAGTCCATCGATATCCCATCCCACTTCCAATCTAGAACCTCTAAAGGCTGAACCAAGCCTGCTAGTACATAATGCTCCACCTTCACATGCTGACAAGTGAGGCACCGAGAAACAAACTATGCAACTTCTTTCATCATTCCCGGACATCAGTGCTGTCATAGGAGATCCTGGTACATCTTCACCACTCCTAGATGTACCGCTAGAGGGGATGTGTGGAACTCTCTCAACCCTTCCTCATGAAGTGACACTGGTAAAATGATACATCCCCTAAAAGGGAATACTTTCACCCCACCTTCAGAAAATCCATCAGGTGCCTACCATATGGATATCTAGGCATGTCGAGCCTTGCAGTAAGCATCCCCATGTTGTGTGACCCTTATTTTTTGAAGAATTGGGGGAGTGAGTGTAAGAGACCAAAGAAAATATACTCCTCCTTTATCCATAAGTATATCTACAAAGTTTCCAGCTTCTCTGTCGCCTCACCTAGAAGCTATATATCAGATCTCATACTGAGTGCATCTGCTGCAAAGTTCCCCTTCTCATGATTATAGACTATCTAGATGTCATAGATATGGAGGAAATCAAGCCAACGTCGATGTCTAAGGTTCATGGCATTCAGGGAGAAGATATACCTGAGACTCTTGTGATCAGAGTACACAATAAAACGCTCTCCAATCAGATAGTGCTGACACGTTATCAAGGAAAAGACCGCTGCTTCTTACTCTAGTTCATGGGTAGCATTGTTATGATCATGTTGTATCAGCTGTCGAGAGCCATAGGCCTCACCGCTTAATCCTACAACCAGACATATCCGAGTTCGGACCCTGATGTGTCACAGTAAACTACGTACCCTACGCCTTCCTATAAAATCCTCAATATGGGGTAACTAATCAGAATCTGTCTCATCCCTTGAAATATATGGTAGCATCTCTCCGACCACATGATCGGTTTCCAATACTACATCATGGATGAAAGTGTTGCTGCAACTCTAGAGAATTATGGCACAAACCACCGGTAGTATCCATCCAAACCCAGGAAACTCCATACCTCTGTCTCACTTCATTGTGGATCCCATGAAATTAATGGCTCAATCTTCACTAGATCTACAGAAACTCTAGAATCCAATAGGAAATGTCCTAGGAAATGGACCTCTCAGATCTAGAACTGCCACTTCGAGAGCTTACCAAAAATATGGTGCTCTCGGAGTGTGTCCAGTACTTCTTGAAGATTATAGGAATGCTCTTCCTGAGTAGTCAAGTAGATCAGAATGTCATCTATGATGACTACTACGAGTCAGTCATGGTTCACCACGAAGACCCAATTCATGAGTCCCATGAACACTGTTGGAGCGATGGATATGCGGAATGACATATCCAAGACCTCGTAGTGTCCATACCGATATCTAAAAGTCATCTTCTTCACATCCTTTTCTCAAACTCTGAGCTGGTGATAACCTCATATGAGGTCTATCTTCGTGAACCACTATGATCCCTTCAGCTGATCAAAGCAGTCTTCAATCCTCGGGAGTGGGTACATGTTTTTCACGGTCACCTGGTTCAGGTGCCGATAGTCAACACAAACCCTCAAGCTCCCATCCAACTTTCGTGAACAGAATCGAGGCTGCCCTGGGATAAACACTAGGCTAGATTAATCCCTTCACCTGCATGTCCTCTAGTTGTACCCGCAGCTCATGATGATCCGTGGGAGCCATCCGATATACTGGAGTAGATATCAGTGTCGTCCTGGGGTACACGTCAATGTAAAATTCCACCAATCTGTGAGGAGGTAGACCTGGGACATCATCATGGAAAACATCCGTGTACTGGTCCACCACTACAGGATAATTAGGACTCTCCACATCTATATCTATGAGGGTAAGGCTAGCCAACTGATGAGTGATTGGCTGCACTCTCCTCTGAGCAAGTCCATCTTGAGCTACAAAGGCTCCCTTCTTGTCGGTGAAGGTAAAACTGGTCCCATCCGTTCAGAAAAACTGCACATTGCTCCTAATATAGTATATCTAAGCATTTAATTTAGATAACCATTCAATTCCCAAGATGACGTCGTATGGCCTTGATAGTGCTACTATGAGATCCCAATCGAATCTCCTGCCCCATAGAGTAAGCTCGCACTGTCAGCACCAATGCGTAATCATCGAATATGCTCCTATATGAGTGTCTATCTATTAGGATCGAGTCAACAGCTCCGTCGAAATATCCAAGCTCCAAATGAGGGTAGTGGAAATGAAAGAATGACTCGCACCCATGTCTATAAGAACATCATCTAAGGTGGAGCAGACACAAATCGTACATTGAATCAACTCTGCGGTTCTATGATCGTAAGCCTTAGCTTCCTGGAGCTAAGCTCTCCCCTTTCCACCTGCTACCTACGGTCGGGGTGGACCTCCAGGTAGTGGGGGTGGTAATATATCAAAACGTTTCCCATCGCCAGTTGCACATCTAGCACCTCTTACACATCCTCCTACTCCCTGCGGACCGCCTCGATCAAATATCTATCTCTATCAGGTCAATCCTTCAATTGTCTGTTGATCATCTATACGGCGGGATGGACAATCACGAGTGATATGACCCTGCCTCCTGCATGCATAACATTACCCGCTCCTGGCATGTCTGTCTCTCCCTCGGCTGCTCCACACAACTGATCATGAGTCATGAGGTCGTCAAATTGTAGGTCTTGTCCTCATGGAACTCTATGAAATTTGTCTATTTCCAGCTGTAAAAGACTCTGCTACATGTTTACTGGTGGTGGATCTCACTGCTGGAGACTGCTCAACAATGAAAATCTCCACTATGAGGGCTCTCTCTAACACCCGCGCCGGCGTCAAGATACTGATTGAGATCACCGAAGCCTTGATCTCTCACCTAATCCACTTCTTGAAGTTTCAGGACCTAAAGAATGGGTCTCATACCATATCTTTGGAGTGACATGAGAGGTCTGTGAACCTTGTTGAGAAGTGAACTACAGTCATGCTTCCCGGCTGCAGATGAAGTAGCTCTTGTTTGAGCACTGCATGGAGAGTCGCTGGAACAAACTCTGCTTGAAACTGGATATCGAAGTCTTCCCAGAGAAGAATCATATCATCATGAACCTGGATCATGAATCTCCCCCATCTACCCATGGCTACCTGTAGAAGGCTGGTAGTATGAATCACCATGAGGTCTACTGGTGTCTCTAACAGTTAGAAGACTCTCACCACCACCTCCAGCCAATCCTCAGCCGCCTGTGGGTCCATCTCTCCCCTGATCCTGGGTGTCCTCTGGCACTGGAACTCTTCAAATGCACTCAGGCAGTGTGCATCTTATACTGGTAGTGACGGTGGAATCGGTGGCCCAACGGGGAGTGGTACCGCTGGTGCCTCCATTGGTGCCTCTACTGGAAAAGGGCTCTGCACTGAGGCCTCATCACTTGGTGGTCTATTAGTGGGTACAACTCTCAGAACTCTAACCAGATGTCTGTGTGTAGGAAACCTGAAAAGAAACAAGTGTTCTATGGTTAAAAGGTTATAACTGGTGAGCTGACCTGGTTGAGCTAACTTAAAGAAAACTTTTGAAAACACACATTCAATATGTGTTTTCGTGACAGAGTCTGAAATCAGAAGTCTTGGCCCTTCTATATGGATGTGTCATCCACCGCACCAACACTGGACTCCCTGAACTAAGAACCACAATCAGTACCCTTAACACTATTTCTTCATAGGAAAGAAAGATCTGAGTCCTATGTCCAATGATAAAACTGACTCTTCTGATTCCAATGTTTCATGACCCGTCCCCTAGGGTTCGTGCCGTGACTACCCCAAGCATGCCTTCCATAGGCCAGGGGCTGGCAACTAGCACCAAAGGTGTAATTCTGTAAAACTGGGAATGCATTTCCCCGATAACCTATAAAAACACACAGAAATATACGAACGTGAGTAAACTATATAACCAAAAGTTTTTTGAACGTAAAAGGGGATGGAATACAAGACCAACAGTAAAGGTACAAGTACAACTTAATACATTACAACTGAAGAAAAAGAAATAAAGGCAGCTACTGGGTCATCTTCAAGGATTCATACATGAATGGTTGGTATAGATGTCCTCCTCATCACTCTGCATCCATCTGTCTCCTCCACATACCGACACGTCGTATGGTCCACCTCTGGGCACCGTCCAGTCCTGGAACTCTGAGCCTTAATCAACATTGTCTGTCCTCTACAACCAACAAAACACGGTGTGGGTATATCCCTTGTAGTGGTGAGAATTACAATACTCAGTAGGGACCGCAAGACCCGGACTCACGAAATCCGATAAGGATAAACCAAAAAATATGAAATCTACAGATAACCTTACTTAGGTATATGACCATACATATACCTAAGTAATAAAGGGATTCATATCAACCATTAAGAAAACAAAAAAGTACTGACTCATATCAAACCTGGATTTTTATTCTACATGTAGTATCAAGTAACATCCCAAGTCACATTATAGATACCTTAGATGCTATAGAACTCCTCTTTTGTCAACTACACTGGGCCTGCTACGACACAATGCACGCTTCCCACTTACCTTGGACTGCTGAGGTACTCCTCCTGTCGAGTACCGTGGGTCTTTCGCATCACACAGAGGCACTCACCACCATGGATCTGCCGCGTCACCAAGAAAGCTCCCCTCATAGCCTACTAAGGTAATCCTCCTCTGTTGAGTACCATGGGTCTTCCGTGACACCAAGGCTCTCCCCACTGTGGGTCTTCCCTGACACCATAGAACTCCCAACCTGGCTAGTAGAGTCACTCATAGTCAAACGGTCAGCCATCGTAAGGTATCAGCCAGCTACTTGGTCTCCGAGTGGATCCTCTCCATGAGAAACTGGTATATACTCCAATTTTAATGAAGTCATATGAAGTTGTGTCTCAAAGGACTGCCACATTAAGGGGGTCTCAATGCAACATACGACACATCAATCAGATTTTCAGTCTGTGAGTTATTATCATTTTAGTCCTAGGGGCCTAGTTTGATTTGTGACAAAGATATGGAGAAATGAAATTAAAGGGTCATAGTGGGCCTGGGTCTGGTCCGACCCGATCGGACCGACCCCACCCAACCCAGTCTGAGCCGACCCAGTTCGAGATGACCCGGTCATACCATTGGGTCTGGCCTTGCCAGTTTGGCAGGCCAGCCCGTTGTGTTCAGCGCGCCCCTCTCGGCCCAACCCAATGGGTCGCAAGGGGCATTGGAGGGCCGAGAGGGCGCGGACCGGTAGTGAGGCTGCGGAATGGACTCAAGGGCTCAGAACAGCGGCGGGTCGGTGTGAGTGCGGATCGGCCCGGAGGGCGCCGTGTAGACGGCTCAACCAGGAGTGTTCTGTGAGGGCGCATCGGCCAGGGTCGTGGGTCCGATTCGGCTCGGAGGGCGGCGGGGGCGCGGCTCAGGGCTGCTCATCCTGGAGGTCGGGGTGGCGTAGTCGGGGCCGGTTCAGCCGGTGGGTGGCGCGACTGGGTCTAGTTTGGCTGAGAGGCCAAAGCAGCCGAGTGGCCCGTCTGACGGATTGTGCGGCCATGGCAGCAGAGTCAGGATGACAGGGTGGTCGGAGCGGGTTTGGATGGGTGGTTGGGGTGCGGCGTGGACGAGGCATGGTGCGACAAGGGCTAGCGGGCTGGCGCGACCGGCAGTGCGGTACGGTTTGACCCGGTGCGGCGGAGCCTGTTTGGTCGGGGCGCCAAAGCCTCGCGGGGGTGATGCGCTTTGCGGAGGCCACTGGTGGTGTGGTCGCTGCCTTCATTGCATTCAACAACATTATTTCCTTCCTCCGTTTCGAATAACGCCACATAGAAGAACGATGGGGGGTCGGCCCATGTTAGTTTGGCCCGCACCCTCCGTGTTTAGAGTGGTTGCAAGCAGTTTATCAAGGAAATAAACAAATAACAAGCATGGAATATATCTTAAAACATAAATTACCAAAATCCCTCAATAATTTCTATTCCCAACCCCAAAAAGGAAAAATAGGGGAGAACATGGGATGTGTAAATCAAATAATGAATAAACCCCTATAACTTCCCACGACAATTTATTCCCAAAATGCAAGAAAAACATCCACAATTCACCTTGATAATAAGTTGATTTGCGTTATTTATTTTTTAGAAGGAATGAAACATGGGAATAAAATCATACTTAATTAGAAACCCTACCTTGTTAGATGTTGGTTGAAGTTGGCACAATAAAGCAGAAGCTGATTCTTTGTAGATGACCACGTCCTACGTCGAAGGAAGCTCCAAGGAAGAAGGTCGAAGACCTTCTTCACCAGCGTTCATCGTGGATGAAGCGTTCTTCGTTTGGAGCATTCTCCCAATATTCATCATCTCCGAAGATCCACCAAAATGAAATAATAGCCTCAAAATAATAGATTATGATATCTATTCAGTCATTGGAATAATATTCAAAATGGTTTAATCATTTAATTGATGTGTTGGATCAATTAATTAAAGGGAAAGGATGGAAAGATTATTTGTAGGTGTGTTGGAACAATTAAGGCGGAGAAGGTCAAGAGCCTCTCCCTCATTAATTATGGGATTTTAGGGTTTCTCCCAATTAATGGGTGGTTTCATCCTAGGTAGTCCCATCCACCATAACCTCTCATGGGAGGTTATGGTTCGGGTGGTCGAAACCACATTAACCTCTCATGGGAGGTTATGGTCTGGTTGTCCCCACTTCCAACTTCCACATGGAGTTCAAAACAAAACAAAATAAAGTTTATTTTCTTTTATTATTTCCACGAAACACCTAAAAACTAACTTACACCCTCGACCATCTTCTGTCGAGGTGAATGTCTCCTTAAGCGAATATCGTTGCGGTGAGTTCAACAGTTCCCTCATATTTCAATTCCGAGCACTAGTTTGAATGTTATAAAACCCCACTCATACGTTTACTGAACGTACCCGAAATAAATTTCAGAAATTCATTACAGGCACTCTGAGCCTCGGAATCAAGCGCCGACAATTTTCACAGAATCATAAAATTCTCATATACTAAAAAACATACATGGAAATTCCGGTTCATTATTTTTACCTCGATGTTCACATGGTGAATGTCATTGTGGATGAACTAAATAACTATCTTGAGACTCTTAAGGTAAATGAATTTTTGAAACAAATAATATATATAAAACTTTATAGATTATCTGAGAACATTAATAGGGTATTTATATTGAACATTATATTAAATTAGGTAATGAAAAACCTAGATTGAAACCAATGATTTAATTATTTATTGTATATATCTTTTTTATGTTATATTCATTTTATTTTAATATTTTTCCTTTTTATATTTTCATCAATCCAAGTATTCATATCCCTATATTCCATTAATCTAAATTCAATTTTAGGAGAAATGAGAAAATGAGTTAACAATTTATGTGTTGGGAAATATTGTGATTTCCCAAATAAGAAACCAAATGGGTTAGATGATAGTTGTGAGAATTTTGGTTATTATCACACAACAATAATGTGTGATTATTATAATCATGGAACATACTAAACTTCATGAAATCCCAAAAAATATTTATTATGGTTTATGGAGGATTAGATGATATAGAACATGTAAGAAACAATAATCATTTTTTAAAATTTAAAAATGAGGAATGAAAAACTCAATATAATATCTCAAGGGAATAATAAAACATTTCTATTGTGAAGTATTATCAATCAATATTATGATTTAATAAGAGTGATAACTATGTTTAGTAATACAATAGAAGTTATAGAGGTCCTAATTAGTGCCCCATCCAAAAAAAATATTTTATAAGCAATGCTTTTTTATATTATGCAAATAAATTCCCCCAACTAAGGAATATTAACTATAATAGACCCAAATAGAATCCAAGTACAATGTAATAAGGATTTGAATATGATATGAATACAAATGTTGTAAAACCTATTGATTTTGGAACACGCATGCATCACATCATATTTGTGGATGTCTTATCATACATTGGTTCTAATAATGTCTATAATATAGTGATTTTTTTTCTAAAATCATAAAATCACAACCAAAATGATTGGATATTGAGTTTTTCTAGAAAATAGAAGAATAATATTTTTTTTATGTCATTGACCTTTTTATTAATGTTATTATTGAAAATATTATTATCATTACTTTATACATTATTTTTGAAATGATGTTTTTATTTCCATATAAACTCCATATAAATTAACTTAATAGGAAAATTAAACTACATATATTACAGCAAGTGTGATATTATATCAATTCAAAGTGGAGTACAAACTACACAATAAAATGAATTTCAAAATATGGGTTTCAATACCTAATTTAGAGGGTTATTGAGCCTAAATGACTGAATAGAATTACAAAATTAGGCTTATTTCAGTTGGGAGGCTAGAGATGTGTTTCATAGTCTAACATAATATATTAATGAATATATATCATTAATGATTATATATTTATTTTTCTATTTCATATAGATAAAATTAGATTTTTTTTAATTAAAAAATGTTAATTATTATTATCAAGAATACATTTATTTAACTGGGTGATTAAAACCATAAGATTTTGTATATATTTTAATTAAAAGTAACAATATGTTAAATATATTTTTCAGACGTCATTGAACCAAAATTATCACCTATATATTTTATAATGAAAATATCAAACATTGTAAAAAAATAATTATAATGTTAATTTTATATTCAAAGGTATAAATAAAGTTAATACATTATGAATATATAAATAGTAAAAAAACAATGTAAATTTATAATATGAATACAAGGATAAAATTAAAGTATTATAGCAATGCAACAAATATATTCATTTTATGAATATTTATATATTTTATAAAATTACATTTTATGTTCTATATAAATTTGTATGTTATGGAAATAAAATGATTTAAATGAAATGTTTTGATACAATATTGAGTAAAATAAGTAAAAGATACTGAAATAGTTTTTACTAGGTAATTAATAAATTCATTTTATACCTAAAAATAAATTTTACTACATTAATGTTTTTATGATATGCTACACACATTAAAATTAATATTTTACCTATTAAAAAATTAATTATAAAAATGAATTTCATATTTTTAATCATTATTTAATAATAAGGTTATATATTCAATTTCCAATTTTTCCTGAACAATAATTTATTGAGATTAATTTTGACTATAATTATAAATCTAATCATGTTATTTTCAATTAATTTTCTTCACAAAAATTGTGAAAATTTTATATAGAAAATTTAAACAATATATTTTAAATAATAAATCAAATTTAATTTTTAATCATATAAAATTTTATACAAAAATCATTCAGTAAGAAAATATAGAAAAAAATAGGAGAGAATAATAAATATTTAAAAATATTGGTTTTCTTATAAAAAAAGTTCTATTTATATTTTATATTCCCATTTGAAATTTATATTCTCAAATTTTATATTTTTTTATAAAGTTAACTTCATTTTTTAGATTCATTGTAAAACTAAATTCTTATTAGTAATTTTTTGTATTTTTGAAAAGATTGATTTTTATATGAATAATGACAAATATAAATTTTAAAATTAACACTGGTTTTTAAGATAAAATAAATACAGATGAGTTATGAAACCTATTTCTTGATGATATATTCATATCATTATTTAAATTTTACAACTGAAAATTTTAATTTTAATTTAAAAAATTCATTTTAAATTATACAATATATTTCATATTTTTCTATTAATCTTCATATAATTTGTTCTCCATTTATAATTTTATAATTGTTCTCTATCTACTATAAAATTTATATTTGACAAATTTGATTTAATAATTAGTAAAATATGTAATAGATTTTTCAAATAAGTTCAATTATATTTTTGTTATTAAAAAATAATTAAATTGAATAAATTTATTTTCTATAGTAAAAGAAAAAATAGTTAAAGGGTTAAAATAATGTTTAAAAGACCTAAATAATATCAAAAAATATCAAAATGTGTTTTTATGTATTTCTAAACCAAAACACATCCCCTTTCTATTATTAACCTATTATAGAGAAACATTATTTGAATAGTTTTCCTGTTATTACTAATATTTATCTCCTTGATCATAGAAATGGATTCCTCCACGACCAGATTTTTTCTTACAATAAATGACTTATATTTTACCCATGTACTATCAAACTTCATCCATAATACACCATGTCATGTTTTTAGAGGGTGTTGAATCATCTAGACTCCGCAATCTAATTATTAACTAAATTTAAGAAGAAATTATTTCTACGAGTAGGTCAAAAATTTCAAAATTACATCTTCTTATTTCTATTTATCAATGTCATGTTTTACTAACACAATGTATAACATAACTTACTAAATTAAAATAAATAGTACAATTAGAATTCTAATTAATTTTTATATTTATTGGATAATAATTATCTACCTTCCACCTATCCGCTTATAAATATGAATATATTATATATGTGTATGTGTGGGCTACCACCTCTGTGAATGATATGTTTTTTCTCATCACTATCTTAAATATTTCATCTAGAGGGGTATTTAAATAATTAAAATTATATTTTTAAAATTATTATAATTTTAATCTGTAAATCTATTCTTATATTCAAGTTATTATATGTAAAAAGTAAATGTTATATTTTCATACGTGAGAACTACTATCTCTATGGATGGTTGTATTAATTTTTTCATCACCAACATAATTGTATGATTATAAGAAGGTATATAATATAATAAAATTGTTTTTATTAAATTATGTTTGTATAGACGAGTTATATTATTATTTAAATAATAATTTATATTCCAATTTGATTTCATAAAAAAACTATCAAAAAAATCATGTCCCAGATTTTGGCTTCACAAATGATAAAAAACTTATGTGGTAATAAAAATAAAATACTATGAATTATTATAAAAAATAAATTTCAATTAACTTGTAAATACAGTAATGATGAAAAAGTTATCAATAATTGTGGATTGATGTTGATAATTTGAATCATGGTCGAAATAATCAATATAAATAATATTATAATGATCAAACCAAACTATAACTACCTAATAAAGGTCTAGTAAATTAATAAAAATTAATTGTTCAATGATTAGTATATATGAATTAAATTATGATATAGCTTGAAAAAAATATAATTTTTTTATTGAAAACGTTATGCATAGAATTTTTAAAAGCGAACATTTCCAATAATGTTACGATATCTCATTATTTATTTTCGTACCCACATTTTTTATATTTATATGTAATTTTAAAAGGATTATGATTATTATATTGTGATTCTGGATACATATTTAATGGTATATGTTTGATCATTTGATATTATATTTCTCTTTATTATGATTTATTAATACTTCTAATTCTTCAATGATATATTTTACAATATATCTCTCCCTTTATCATGTATTTCAACATGATAATTATCTAATTGGTATTGAAATATTTTTTATTTATTTCCTTAATAACCATTTGAGCATCAACCTTCTTACGTTTTCAATTCCTACGGCAATGCATTTGACTATAGCATATGATATTTCTATAAAAAATCCCAGTGTGGTTTAATTTATATAAAAATTATCATATTATTATAAAATATGATTATCATATAGATAAGTATTAGTGACAATATACCATTGGTTTATTTGATTAATATGTGGTATAATGTGTATCTTTTTGATATTTTTTTTATTTTTGTAATAACTCATATCACATGGTTTAAATGATAGTTTTAATATATATTATCCCATCACAGGACCTACAGCTTCAGATACGGGGACCTAAATTTGTTTTAATGTGGTGATTAGTTATTTTGGTGAATTATAACTTGTAAACATTACTAAAAACACTGCAAAATAAGATTAATATTGAAGGACATCATAAATTTTTGGTAATTTATTTAGTTAGTGGTATCCAACCTATAACATCTCTATTGGGATATATAAAATTTGATGCATTCTATCATATAGATACACTTAAGGATAATAACCACTAAAATGATAGATGGGTCATTACATACTATTTATCAATTGGATGATAAAGAGGACTAACTTCACACAACGGTGAACACTCTCAGTGTATAGTCATTGATGATTTACCAGATATTTACAAACCACGATAATGAATTTGAGGAATTTTTCATGGAATTATTAGGTAACCTAATTGAAAATATAAAATTAATAACCTAGATTGAAACTTCATAATTTATAGGTTTTGATATATGTGTCATATTTTATTCGTTACTTTTATGTTAATAGATTTACGTTTTAATATATCATTCCACTAATTATTCCCATAACAAACATAAATTTATTTAATAGTGATGATTCTAGAATGGAGATACTGATTTTGAAATGTATTTAATGGGAAATTTGGTGTTGAACTAATGAAAATATAAATTTGATGACCGATGGTATTTATATTATTTTGGTTATTCTCACTCAGCTATCACAGGTGATGATTGAAAACCATAATATGAAAACAAACTCACATCATCTACAAAGGGGATAATAGTTGAGTTTTATAGAATTCCGGCTAATAAATAGGATATAGTAAGGAATAATGGTTTTCTATCATGTCAAAGAAATTTATGAAGAACATGTTTCAATGGAACAAAGAAATGTTTCATTTTAGAATATATAGGACATCGAACTTTTTATTGTTTCTAGTGATAAAGAGAAAAATTAATAAGGTGGAATGAATAAAAGTCCAAAATAATGCACTATCCAAAAATGAATATTTTTAATGAATGTAGTTTTGGCACCATAGAAATTGATTTCCTAGCCTATGGAATTATAAGGATAATAGACTCTAATAACCGTCAAGACATATGGAGTAAGGAAATTAATTTCCTATGTTTACCACATTAGTAGATCTTGTTGATTAATTCAAAACTACTCTCTAGAGATTATTTTTGGATCATTTAATAGATTTCGGTTTTAATCCACTCCGAAATATATTTGATGTTATTAAGACTATTAAATCACCACAACAATTATATGATATTTAATTATTAGAGAAAACATCTAGTTATATAATTAATAAATTCTAAATTTATGTTTAATGGAATGTGTGTCCTGAATAAAGAAATATACTTCTTTTAGATATGATTTTAAAAATATATTTGATATATCCATAAAGACTATAATATTTAAAATTTATGTAATTATCATTTTATATTTGAAATCATATAATTATCTTATTTCAATGGAATTAAGCCTATAAACTCTACATGAAATTTTATAACATTATATGGGTTTTAATTCCCAATACATATGGGTATTTATCTCCATTGATTGGGAAGAAACACAATATTTTCTATATTCCAATTCGGATGAAAGTAAATGTTTTTCCTAATACTACATAACATAGTAAGGTTGATATTTTATTATAAATTTATCTTCTATCATTTATATCTTATAGATACAATTAGTTATATTTATTACCCAAAATTCATTTTCCAATAAATAAATCATTTCATTATATATTATATTTTTAATTAAACAATTAATATAATTTTTCATAATGTTAATTATAAAAAATGTAATTAATTTTTAGACATATCATTTAAATATATTCATATTAAAAGATACTAATTTTTTTATAAAAAAATTATTTATTTAGTCAATATTGTAGAATGATGTTTTTACAATTAACTTAAATTTTACGAAATCAGTTTTATAAATGAATGAATAAGATATTTTTTGGAATATTCTATGAAAATTTATTATTAATATATATTAAATTTTAATTTTAATTTTTTTTAATTTATAAAAACATATTGGGCATTTTCCAAAATATTTATTTATTTTTTTCAAAATGTGTCATTAAAAATTAAAAATTTTAGAATTTAGAATTTTTTATCTCAATTAAAAACATAATAATAAAATTTGTTTTAAATTTTGGAATCATTAGGTAAAAGTTAGATATTATATTCTGGATTATTATTTATAACTATTTATAAATTCCCTATATAAAAACTAGTTGTCATGGTGAAATCAGTAATGTTAAAAATGGGTAATCTATGTGGTAATGGGCGGAAAATGTTAAAATAATTTCAAATTTGATTTTGGAGGTGTTTCTGAAGCATATCATTTATCCTATATGTTATTTCTCAATTTTTGATATAGTCCCTTTATAATGGGATTCCATTATTGAAATTGTATGGGTATTTAAAAAAATGAAACTCCATTTCACTTAAAAAGGTGTCACTCCTATCATCTTATTTCCTCACACCAAAACCCCCAATGTACATCCCCAACTCTATACATCCATCTCATGCGCACTAAAATAAACCCTAATGAGTTATTTGTTTTCAAAAAATACCATCCCTCAATGGTTCACTCCCCTTCTCAAAAGAGATAACCCAAGTAGTGATGTATAGATTTCAAACTATTTCTACCACAATTTTTTCACATATATGAATATATTATTTATGAAATTTATTTTCACCAATTTAAAATGATAACATAATTATCCTTATTATATTATTTTCATATCAAATTTGTGTTATAATAGTTAACTCCTATTCCCAAATCTTTTTAGAAAAATGAAAATGTGAATTGTGTGTGTGTTTAGACTACAACGTCAATGAATAAACATGTTTTTACTCTACAATTATTATGGATTATTTTAGTTTGTATTTTATGAGTATATATCATATATCTATATATGTAATATATATCCTTATTACTTATCTTTATAGATAACATTGATATAAATAATTGTTATAAGATATTCTTTTAAAATAGGTAAATAATCCAAATATAGTTCCTTAATATTTTCATCTTCGTGCAATAATAAAAAAATACATCGATGAAATGTAATTATAAGATTATATATTGTTAAAAAAGTAACCTCTATAACCATTTATGGTTTTTAAAATATGATATTTTGAAAAAAAAATATTATATTGACACTTATTTTATAATAATCTTTTAAAAATGTTATGATTGTTAAAACTAGATGTTTAATTTTTTTTAAAAAAATATCATACATAAATATAATTTCAATTAATGAAATTTAAAAATGAAAAAATACGTGAATAGGATAATGAAACAAGTTATCTGTATTTTTACCATTCTGCTTCAAGAATTTAAATTAATTCTTGGAAATCAAGTGTTAACGTAACATACATAGTAACTAAAACTCATTTATTTGAGTTTTAAAATTTATTATTGATTTTCATTATTCAATGACATTACATTTTCATTAAATTATTTTCACACAAATTTCATGAAAAAGACACTTTTTGAGAAGGGAATCATAACAATGATATTTACATTGATGAATACAAAATGTATTCAGAACTATATTTTAATTATTTTGACTTCATCATCATTAAATGAATTATATCTTATGGTCTTATGTTTCACATTTCATCCAATATTTAAATATATTATGAGATTATTTTTGGCATTCATATGTTTTATATCAAATAATTTAATTCCTAACATTTTTTTATTCAATTTTGATATTCTATGAAACCCCTTTACCAATTAAATATTTATGAATTGTGATTGGTTTATCATTAGATGTTTTAGCATGTTATTTTTTATTTTCATTGCATATTTATAAAATGTAAATTATTAGCATTTGGAAGTTTTATGGATCCCATTTTATTACCATGGGAACATTATGGTGTGATAAGTGAATAATATCAATGTAGAAATCCTAAGTAAGGATGATGACATGTGGGGTCATATATCATCCTATGATACATTGGTTAAATGATCATATCTCATGAGAAACATACTATGAGTAAATATTAGTTTCTCATAATCATTGGAACTAATGATGCAACTTATGATAGTATTCTTAAATTTATTATTTTGTATCTATTTTTAGAAGATGGTTTTCGTTGTTATATTATTTAGTCATTTGTTGAATTACGAAAGTAATACTCCCAATTATTAATGTTTGTGGAACTATTACAGTATGTAATTTATTATGATCTTATTGTCCTATTATTCAATTGTTTGGTCTAATTAATCAATGAAATGTTATAATTGATATCATATTTCACTTTTAGTAATATAAATTCTTATTCCATTTATTTTTTAGATCACTTATGTTTTATGGTTATCAGTCATGATGTTATGATATTTTTCTTATGCTCATGTTTTTTACATACTCTTTTAAACTCATTCTTGATAAAAAAAATAACTAACCCCTTATTGAATATTTGATCTCAACCATTTTATATTTTTTCATTATCTTGGTTTTGATAATGAGACATACTAATGATGTGTCTCGTATATGGACTAGTATGGCACCTTTTAAGAGAAAATATTATTAGTTTTTTAAAATAACTTATTTTTAGTAACTCTCTAATGATACCTAACCTATAGGGAGTTATGATATTATTTATTGCGAAATTTAATGTTTTAAATCAAACAAATTATATAAAATTATATCTTGGTTAGTTTGGGTCTCTATTGTTTTTATCAATGTGATTGTTTAGTTATTATAAGAGAATAGAGAATCAATTTTTTTAATTAAAGTTATATAACCATAGTAGAAAAATCATGATATTAGTCTATAGTATATTAATTTAAAAAAATAATTATAAATCCTATTTTAGGTTCTTTTCCATAAAAATATATCCCATTGTTGATATTGGAAGGTGGATGCAGTCTCTTTGAATGTTGTACCGTGTGGTAACAAACTAAAGTCGACATTATGGGTATTAACATAGTTGTGACCTAGTGCATGACAAAGAGTTATAACTATACACATAGATATGAAATTCTAGGGTATATTTTATTGATTATATCATATGATTTAATAACTATTTTAACGGATTAAATTCATTGTTTCATAGAGGAAATATAATTATAAGAATAACTAACCACAAATTAAGATTTAACTAATAATAATATATGCTGAAATAAAATAATCATACACTAACATGATAGTTTCAAATATTAATATATTTTAAAGATTAATTGTTTTCTTATATTTTCCTTTTGATGATAATAATTCACCACATATGGTCCCTCCATTTTTGTTTTAGTGCTATTTGGAAATGATGGAAATGATTTCAAAATGAGTAATAGTGTATGATCCCAACATTTTTGGGATACATATCAGGTGCGTTTTTAGGTACATTATTTGGTTTTTGAGTATATTTGTTTTCTATTATAGTCCTGGGGTTAGATTGGGTGTATTGTTAAGAAATACTAACGTATAATGGGCAGTTCATGGTTTGAGAATGGTTGGAAAAAATATGCTAAGAATGTGAACCTAGATAGAGATGTCTGCATGGTTTGTGAAAGATTTGAAAAACCATGTGACTAAGCCATGCCAATTGTGAAAACCTGGATAGAGAGCTTTACATGGGTGGTGGACAATTTTCACTGAATGTGAACCCCTACACAGAAAACTGTGTGTGCATGATTAATTATCTGAAAAACTACTTTAAACTCTCCTAAACCCACAAGACTACCATATTTAAACCTCATCTCAGGCTTCAGAAATTCTAGGTGATCCAGGATCCATCCAGAGTGTTTCTATGGTTATTTTAACATTGTCCTATGATATTGAAATCCAAGATTGGAGATCCACTCTCTTCCTAGTAAGTGGATTTCATCCCAATGCTTCTCTGGTTCGTTCCTCTATCTTTCCTTGATCCTTTAATTGAATATCTCCCATGTTTCCATGGATCTAAACTAATGAGTTGAGATCTAGATCTATGAATTTAGATCTAGATCTATATTAGCATGATCATGATGCCTTTAATATTAAATATTTATTAAGTATTTAGATCTGGGGCTTGATCGGTGACATTGTGCCACTAACATTACATGGATTTTTGGGCTAACATCCATCAATAAACCTAGGTAGGTGGTCAGAATTGAAATATTATAGCCTTTTATTTGATATGACAATGTGAGTTTATGGATTTTCTAGCTTCCCTTGAAAATTGATTTCCTAAATTGGAATAATTAGGAATGGTAAATAGATTTATGATTTCATTTGTGATTAATTGATAATGGAATCAACATAAAAACGAATGATGGTTTCCCAAATAGATATCTTTTTTTGAGAATGGTTATGGGTAGATATATTTTAATTGATATATTGAATTTATTGTGTCAAGAAAAAATAATTTGAGGAGATTAATTATGAAATTATGTTAGGTTAGGTAAGATAATTAATTATGAGTATTAATTATATTTCATGATGTTGATCAAATATAATTAATACTGAGAGTTAATTATGAAATTTTGTGATTCGATATGGATAATTAATTGTGAACAAAAAAATATGGTATTATAATTGTGTTGATTGATTACTTAATTGATGAATTCATTAAAGGGATATGTGCTTAGTTAATTGTTGTGTTAAATAATGGAATTTAAATGTTAAACTAATCATCAGATTAGTAATGTAATGATTTGGATAATTCTTGTGAATTAAATATTTAATAATGGTCGATACTTTTTTGGTTCTAGACATGGCGTTCTATAATTATTAGATGTTGGGACATGGAGATGGAGTCCCCCCAATATTTATCCAATATTGAGATGTTGGGTAGCAATGTATGATGACCTACACTGAATGTGATATTGTTTTTTAGGAATTGATACCTAAAATAAATGAGATTTGGGATTCTTGACATGATTTTCATCACCAAATGAATGATAATATTGATTAATAATTCAAATTGAGATCAAAAATTGAAACTAGGAATAATGTGATGATTAAAGATTAATTGACAATGTGATAACTAGTTAATTATTCATTGTATATATTGTTTCATAAAACTGCATACACTATCTTTTGACTGGGCTTGTTTTAGACACCATTGGTGGTGGCCTTCGGGGCTATGCCGATAGTCAATTTGGTCTGGCTGATTGGATACCATATAGATTTTGTTGTTGTAGGATTGGATATGGCTAATGCACTAGGATTGGATGATGTTTTGGAATAGATCATGGTAAAAGGAAATTTACGTTGTTCGGGACCTTCATGGGAGTCATTGTTTCATTAAAATTAGTTTCATTATAGACACATTACATTCACATTGTCATAATATATTTTTCCATTTTGTTGTGTATTGTATCTTCCTATATTTCAATATCATACGACATGGTGTTGTTTTGGATTATTTATAAGCATTTTCATGTAGTTATTATTGTTCTCATTTGTTTGTGTTTTATTCCAATAAATAATGGTATAGTCTCCCTAATACTGACTTACCAGACCCTCAATATTAATCCAAACCCTTTCAAATACTAGGAGGCACGCTTTAGGTCATGGGGCTGAATAGTTCAAGGCACCCTTTAGTGGCACCTTGGTCAAGACTTCACAAAGTGGTATCTATGTAGTTTTCATTTCTTTCTTCTTATTTTGTCCTAATAATTTGGGAATGTTATACAAGATTATAGAAAAGTTGAGGCTTGGGAATTATATCATGCATGGGATTTGAAAACCCATGTATGGGGGAAAATTCATGTACTCCGGGTGTGGTTGTTGTGATTGCTGTTTGTTTTTTTAGTTAGATATTATTTTACCTTAGATGAGGCACTTGTGGTGTTGTGGGATATTTGTTTTGACCATTGTTGAATTTTTATTCTTGTCAAAATGGAGAATGGTACTTGAGTATGCATTCATCATTCTAGGCACTCCATATTCTGTGACATGAGTCATTCTAGGGACTCATCGAAAAACTGAATATTTGTAAATTTTTGAGATGGAACTATTTCTATTTGTTGTGAGATTGAAATAATTTTTCAAAATTACAAGAAACGGGGGTTTAATGAGAACCTTTATTGATGAAATGGGTTTTATTTAATGATTATTTGTTTTATTAATTAATTTGATTTAATGTAGTTAATTAGTGGTTGATTTAATTAATGAGATTGTAGGTACCCTTGTTAACCATGACCATTGAGTAGGATGGTTATGTGTAGTTATAAGACATTGATGTTGACTCTAGGGAATGAATTGGTGGGAAATGACATGTTGAAACTTGTTGTGTCAGTTTCTTCTCTTATGTAAATTGTATAAGGTTGCATTATAAGACCGAAGGCAAGTGCTTGGCTTTGTAGAGATATGCCCATAGACCAATTTTTGGGGTAGATACCCAGGGGTATCACTTGAAACGAACATCTAAACAGGGAAAATGAGGCACCATTGGTGTAGGAAGGAGAGGATGGAGATCATTTCTAAGGTAACCTTGCTCGTTTCAAGAAATTCACGTAGAAAGACATAGGGTGGGTTCTGAAAAGCATGTTTGAGTATAAAAAGTGAGTATCAACTGCATCACCCTCATAATTTTACTATAGAGGGCTGACCTGAGGGGGATTAATCTTGGATTGAATACATTGAGATGATTCTTGACCATTGGGAGACACTGGTTCGGTGGATGGTCATGATGGCAACTTATATACTATGTGATTCACTGAAGCGCTAGTGGGACATAAAAGTACAATCTAAATAGATTGATGATATCTTATTGAAGGAATTTTTGGAGAATATCTAGGAAAATTTAAATTTAGAGTCACTAAGACAAGATAAGGACTCAATGTTTGTGCATCAGAACTAAGGAAGAATGTTCATAATGGACTTAGCTGAATATTTAACAGATTTACAACATTTTGATATATCTTTGGTAGAAGATGAGGCCTCTTCATTAAAACAATTTCCGGACAGACTTAGGTGTGAAATTAAGTCCCAGTTAAATATCATTATGCTGAATAAATTCTCAGAGATAGTTATGCCAGCTTTTATTTCAGTGGAGAAAATGAAGGAGGAATCTAGTACTAGACAGGTAGCTATCACTGGACAATAAAAATGTGTGCCTTCTTAGAGCAGGAAGCCTTATTATGTGATCCATAGTCAGGATAGTGGAAAGGATTTTTGATATACAAGAGGAACAATTTCCTATGATCTTACACATGTTCTTTTCCACCAGTGTTGTAGGTAGATAATCTTTTGTACACATTGTCCTCAACCACGAGTGTAATGTCAGTTTTTAGGGAAATATGAGGAACCTACATAAGTTTTTCATGAAACAATGGAAGGCTGGTGATGAGGGTGTAGCTTCTCAAAGTCATAGTGTGGGTAGGGGGTCCTCTACACCATATAGGGTTGGTGGATAGAACTCTATAGAAAGTGGTTGTAGTGGTAGTGGATGTCATTCTTTCATGTATGATCATCCATATCATCACAGTGGTGCTACTCAAGGGAGTCAGACGACACTAGAAGGAAGGGTGGATGGAAAGTTGCATGCAGTGAAGCCTACACTTCTAGAGAGTGAGGTTGGTCCATCAACTATAATAGGTAGTATTCAATTTTATTCCACATGATCTACTTCCTTATATGATATCGGGGCCTCTCATTCCATTATATATGAAAATCATGTTGATGGATTGTTCCTGGAGGTGGAGTCTATTAGCGGGGTGTTAAACATTGATACACTATTGAGAACATGGTCTACAGATATCTATTAATGCAAGGAATTTTCCTTAGATATTGGAGAGTATCGTTTTAATTTGGCTATCTATTTTCTTAACATAACGGTCTTCCACCTGATTTTTATTATGGACTAGAAAGTCACGTTTTGAGACCACATTGATTGTCACTACATGAGAGTGACCATTGTATATTCTATGGGTGACATGTATGTTCATCATGACTAATGGGATATCCATGTAGGTAGAGCGGGGCCAATTACTCCGCAATTGGGAGACCTCACAGCCCATGATTATAGTATTTTTCAAGATGATAGGTGTAGTATAAATGACATCTTTCCACAAGTAGTATAACAATTTCAGGATGTCTTTCTTAAATACGTTTCTTGGTTTTCACAATAGAGAGATGTGGAATTCCCTATTGATTTCATGTTGTGGCTAAGATGGTATCTATTTCAACATAAAAAACTGGCACCGATGAAGCTTCATGATCCCAGATTGAATTTGTAGGTGTTGGGGGATAAATGTTTTATCTATCAAAGTATGTCAGTGTGGGGATCACCAATTTTGTTTTCCAAGAAGGCTGACGTGAGTTTACGGTTGTGTTTTGATTACTAGAAGGTGAATATAATGAGCATGAATAAATAATATCCTATTTCATGTATCGATGATCAGTTAAACCAGCTAAAGGGGTCTTGTGTGTTCTTGAATAGAAATCTAAGATTCGGGTATCATAAAGTGAGAGTTCGAACATCTGATATACCAATAACTGCTTTCAGATATAGTTATTTCCTTTAGGAGTTTTATGTTATGCTATTTGGGTTGAAAAATTCTCCAGTAATATTTATGGTGTGGATGAAAAAGATCATTTATCCATACATAGATCATTTTTTGGTGGTGTTTATGGATGAAATCATGGTTTACTATAAGAATCATGAAGATCATAATAAACAACAAGATATCATCTTGGGTAAATTGAGTGTGCATTGACTATATTCCAATCTATGTAAATGATAGTTTTTTATTGATAGAGTACAATTCATGGGAATATCATATCTAAAGAAGGTGTGGTAAAGGACTCATAAAAAGTGAATGCAGTGACTTCATGTGAGTATCCCAACAATATTTTTGATATCTGATTATTTTAGATTTTCATTCATGATTTTTTCCTATTAGAAGCACCAATTTCAGGTTTGATAAATAATGGGATAAAATTTGATTGGGCAGATTCATGTGAGAATGCTTTCGAGGACTTGAAAAAGTGTTTGAAATCCAATCCAATTTTGATCTTATCTGAGTCGGGTGAGGAGTACACAGTGAATTGTGGTGCTTCACTGATTGGAGTCAGAGTTATGCTAATGTAAGGGGATCAAGACATTACTTATGGTTCTCAGTTACTAAGGTCACATGAACAATATTATCCCACACATGAAATCTTGTTGGTAGCAGTGGTTTATATTCATATGTGTTGGAGACAATATATTTTGGTTGAAAAGATTAATGTTTTTATGGATCATAAAAGCATTATGTATATCATTTCACAGTGTGACATAAATATTAGGCAATGAATATGATTAAAGTATATATAGTCCTTTGATTTTTAACTGGAATATACACACAGAAAGTTTAATACTGTGGTTGATTTCGTGATAAGGTAAACTCACACTCAGTTGGTATATGAGTCGAGTGCTGAGTGGATTATGATGACCTTACTAGAAGAAATGGATGTGGTTTTTTAAGAGATTCAAGATAGGATGAATATGGATTATATAATAGTAATATCTAAACTCGTGTGATTGATTTTGGACATAAATTATGAATAAATGGAGTGTTTAACATTAAGGTAAATCCTTGAAGGTGGGAAGAATCCATCAGGCTTGGTAATATATGTGGATAAAATCATCTATGTAAAAAATCAGGTAGTTCTACCAACAAATATGTGAGAGGAAGTCATGAGATAATTTTATTACTCAAGGAGTGTGATACATCTTATGGTGAAAAACATGAACCGTGACCTACAAAAATAGATTTGGTGGCCAAAAATGAAAACTGAGATAGCAGGGCCTGTAACAAGATGTTTCACATGTCAGTAGGATAAGGTAGAGTATCAATGACTGGAAGGCCTATAGAATCCATTGCCTATTTCTGAATGGAAGAGGGGTGAAGTAACAATGGATTTTGTGGTAGTAAATCCAAATACACTAATAATGATTTACTCTGTTTGGGTTGTATTGTATTGACTAACAAATTTAGGAAATCCCTTTCCTATCAGGGAAACCATTGTAGTAGAAAAATTGGGGGAACATTATGTACAAGAGATATTTCATTTTCATGGGGTTACATAAACTATTGTTTAATATCATGATTTGGAATTTACATCATGCTTTAGGAAGGGCATACAAAAGGCACATAGTACACTAGTTTTTTTATGTACGACCATCCTCCCATAGAAATATGGGTAGCCAGAGCATACCATACAGGTGTTAAAAGATAAGTTGCAATCATGTATTCATTACATGGGTGGTTCCTTGGAGAGGCACTTGGATTTAGTGGTGTTCACCTATAACAAAGGATATAAAGAAACTATACCAATGTAACCATGTGAGGAACTTTATGGTAAAAAATTTCTATCACCCCTATATTCGATAGAGGTAAGTGAGTTAGAGATATTGTCTATGAGTCTTATTCCGAAGATGTAAGAGTAGGTGATGAAGAATTGAATACATATATATATATATATATATGGCTCAGAGTAGGCAGAAGTCATATGCTGATAGATGGAGATGACCCCTAGAGTTTACAGAGGGTGATCATGTATTCCATTATCTGTCTCCTAGATTTTTCCACCATAGGATATGAAGGTAGGACATGTTCACAACCAGTTTTTTTGGACCGTTTGATATCCTATAGAGAATCAGTCTAGTTATAAGCCGATTATCCCTTTCATTGAAGTTTAGCACCATGAATTATGTTTTCCATTTGTCACACCTACGATGGTATCACCCTGAACCTTCTCATGTGATTTATGTTATATAGGTATACATCAAGATGGATTCGTCCTTTGAGGAGTACCTTGTACATGTTATGTGTCGTAGAGAGAATGTGTTATGGGGTAAGACAGAGTTGTTAGTTCATGTGTTATGGAAACATGGATGTGTTCAAGTGGAAACCTGGGAATATGAAGCATACATAAGGGATCTATGGCCATCTCTATTTGGCTTTGAATCATATAGATGTTAGGGAGTGAATCTCAAGAATGAGTTGTTATAAGGTGGGGAGATTTTAAGATCCCATCAAATTCTCAAGTCATCTAAGGCATGTTTTCATGTACTTTTTTGGGTTTTAAGAATCATTTTTTGGAGTAGTGTCTTTTGGTGAGATTGGGTGAATTTTTATGTAAAACTAATTGACAGTGAGATGTTAATGGTTCGTTCACTATTCGACAGACCATACGACTAAACTATATCAATCGTGCAAAACGGGATAGAGAGTTCCCAATAGTTAGCACACGATTTTCCCAAATAGTGCACCACATCCTTAGAAACCCTGTGAGTGGGATTAATTAACCAAAAATATATTTTAAAACCACTGGAACCCCCAAAAATCCCATATTTTGACATTAACTAAGCCTTGAAAAATTCTACGCGATCAAATATCCATTTGGAGGGATTCCAGGGTGATTTAAACATCATTCTTTGAGATAGAAATCCCATATTAATGATCAACTCTCTACCAAGTAAGTGGATTTCATCTCGTTTTTTCTCTTGTTTATCAAAGAATCATTCCATGATCATTTAATGGAATATCTCCATTGTTTCCATGGATCTAAAACTATGAGTTGATATCTAGATCTGGTATTGTGGATCGAGATCTAGATTTGAATGATCTTGATTCCTTTGATCATAATTTTGGTTTATGTGTTTTGATTTGTAACTTGATCAACGACGTTGTGACACTCAAATATTATAGATTTCCATTAGGCTACAATTCCTCAATAAATAGAGGTAGGTGGTCTAAATCGATCTCCCATAGTAGTGGATTTGATAGGTGAATGTCTGTTTGTGTATTTTTTTGGCTTCTCTTGTTAATTTATTTACTAAATTGGAGTAATTAGGAATGCGTAATTTACTTTTGACTGCATTGGTTATTAGTTGATAATGGAATCATGGAACAAATGAAGGGGGGTTAGTCATATAGATATTTGTTTTGTAGATTTTTTATGTGTTGAGATATTGTAATTGATATATTTAATTGATTGTGTTAAGATAATTTATTATGGGAGATGAATTATAAATTGATGTTTGGTTATGTAAGCTAATTAATTATGAGAATCAATTATCTCCCATGATGTTGATCACAGATAACTAATTGTGAGAATTAATTTTGAAAATATGATATTTGAAATGGATAATTAATTTTGAATAATTAATAATGGGATTATAATTTTGTTGACTGACTAATTAATTTATGAATTAATTAATGGGTAAATTTCTTAGTCAATTTTTGATTTGACCAATGGCCCATGAAATGTGTAACTAATTTTTTGGTTAGTAATTGAATTATGTGGCTAATTCATGTGAAGTAAGGAATAATTAAATGGATTGGATTTTGTGGGGTTATACATAGAGTTCTAGACCAATTAGAAGTTGGTACCTGAAAATGGATTTCATCCCTAATATTTATCCAATTTTGAGATGTTAGTGTTCTGGGAATGACGTCCTACACCGAATGAGATACGGAGTGTTAGGCATGACGAACAACACTCTTGATATTATTAGTTCTTGACATAACGTTCAACACCAAATGAATGATTATAATGATTAATTATTCAAATTGAAAACAAGAATTGAAACTAGGCCTAATGTGATTATTAACGATTATATGACAATGTGACAAATGGTAAATAATATATAGTATTTATTGCTTCATAAAACTACATAAAAAATCTTTTGACAAGACTTGTTTTAGACACTGTTGGAGAGGGCCAACTGATTTTTTCTCACACCGTACATTGGATTACTGATCGACACCTGAGTAGAGTTTGTATTTGCCGAACATGATAAGGGAAAGGCCCAAAGATATGTTGTTGTTTGGGATTGGTGTGTGGGAGTGGGATCCAAACGTGGTTCTAGACAGGCTTGGGAGTTTTTTGGCCTTTACTATATTTTTCATTATATTAACGTGACATATACATTGTCATATAATATTTTACCTTTCATTAGAGTATCATATCTTATTATTTTAAAATATTATATGACATGGTATTGTGTTTTTTTATTTATACTCTTTCATGCATCGTTATTTTTGTTTTCTTCCATCTGTGTTTTATTTTGATAAAATTGGGTATAGTCTCCCAAAGGATGACTTTCCAGACCCACACTTATATTTGGAACCCTCGGGCATATGGGGTGGCACGCTTGAGGGAATGCGTCCAATTGGATCGGAGATCCATTTAGTGGCACTTGGGTAGGGATGTCACAACTTGGGATAGTTTTAAGGTCTCAACATCAGAAACTCAAATAAATGTGAGTGTTAGTGAAACATCTTTTAGAAAATCTCACTCAAGTATATCAATATATAAAAAAATATTACAGAACACATTGAGATCATGAATGAATCTTAGAGTGAGCATCAAGAAACTAAGACCTTCATGTGGACCCTTCGACCCTCTTTTGGTGGCTCTTCAACTAAAGATATCACCGAGAAATTAGTTAATAAGATGGATAATATATTTTACATTATCCAGGGCTCACAAAATAAAATTTGTTTTGGATATTAATAATTTTTATTTAGAGGACGAATAATGGTGGACTATTAAAAAGAATAAAACAATGAAATATAAATCTGCATAAATGAAATGGGAATAATTTAACAATGTATTTTTTTAATAAGAATATTTCATGGTCTCATAATAATAATATGGATATATAATTAGTAGTTTTGAAATGATAGGTGGTTGAATCCATTATAACATAAAAAAATAAAAAAACATGAGTCTTGCAAGATATGCTACTAGTTTCACCATTATTCGAAAAAAAAATTGACTACTGATTCAATAGATTAAATCATACACTTTATAAGGAATTGTCCCAAGGATAATTTTGAGGAATTGACTTAATTAATTGATATGAACATAATGAAGAGATTTAATATGTGGTTTCATTATGTTTCAGAGGAACCGATAATGGAACAATACTGATATATTCCTGATGTCATCTCGTATACGGGGATAAAATTTACCACCACCACCCCCGTATAGGGAAAATGTGTGAGAGGGAGAACATGAGAAATTTTATTAAGGGATAAGGGATGTGTTTCACGTGATGTAAATAAAACAACCAAGCCCAATAATTATAATGTATCAAGAAAATGATAATTAAAAACGGAATGGTGAGTGAAATCTTAGTTGTAGATATACACACACCAATGTTATTCTTGTGCAAGATGTTTAGATGCAATACCATCCAACAATCCTACCATTACATCAATGGAAGAAATATGTCACATAAGCCACTCAAAAAGAAGGAATAATTAAGAAAATTTATGATCTCTATCTCTGAGATAGATCACAATAAAAATGAAATTATAAGTAAGATAACTCTATATTCTAGTTATTAGGTAACTTATATCAATCGAGTTCATTAAATTTTTTAAAATGAAAAATGATTACATGTAATGTTAAATCACCGCCTCATTTGATGGATATAAAAATATTTTCAAAAACACCATATAGAATAAAGATTAAATATATTATTAATAAATATTATTCAATTGATGTTTGTTAGAGGATACTTCCTATATATCTAATTCTTCACCCTATTTTTTTAATTTGATATACTTTTGGTTATGGATTTTCCACCCTTGCATAGAACCCATATCAATTTTTTTGACAATGATATCTAATTTCTTATTATAGATCATCATATACCCAAGTATCAATAAGGATCATCTCCCTGGGATAAAAATTCAATAAAATGGGTTCTGATATCAAGAAATAAGGTATTTTTATATCAAATGATTGGGGATGATGTTAACATTGATATAAATATAACCGCAAACGAATATATTGATATTTTTATGGTGACCAATATGTTACTCCCACAAAGAATGATGATTACCCTTATTGAATGTTTACATAGATCTTTCCTTATCTCAATGATTACCTAAAATAGGGATCCAATTGAATTGGTGGAATTATATATGTATATACTGGTAATTTGGAAAAAATATTTATCCTCCCCTCGTGCTTCAGTATTGGGATATTCCCTCCATATTTTATATGAATAATGATATATCAAAAAAATTATTAACTTCCAAAACTATTATAAAATGAAAATTTAGAAAAATATCATTTATCACATATAGATGTTATTTTCAATAATCATATAGGAGCTAAATAATTATGATAGATTGAAAATCAATATAATTAATATTAATTTAGGTTCAAAATGAATGATATTTCAAAGAAAAACAATGAAATGTTGAATGGACTCTACGTATTTAATGGGATGACATTAATATTTGAAAACATCCATCTACATATATTTGGATCATATGAAAAGTGAATTTGTAGATTATGTATATCAATTTGTGGTTTTCTTTATAAGATGATTTTCATATATACTCAATGAGAAAGAAATATCATGAAGATCGTTTCATGATAGTGTTGATGAAATAATTAAAGGAGAATATATATTAGAAATTTATAAAATAATAATTACACGTAAAAATGTGTCATTCTTTGGTCATATAATAATGAAATAGGAATTATATATAAATACATAAAAAATAGATGTTAATAAATAATTTCTTCATCCAATCCCCATAACTATGATCGGTAGTTTTATCATTCGAGATGGATACTAAATATGCATTCTGAGAAATGTTTACCATCTATAAAATACACTAAAAAGGTTTAAATTAAAGGGGGATAAGTTATATTTGGTAGAGTAATGTTTCTTGTAACTGAAGCGTATTCTAGTCAGTACACCAACACATATATTAATATATTGTGGGGATATAATTTTAAAAACTAGTGATTCCTATAAGAAGGATTTGGTATGTTTCCTAAGGAAATATAGTAATGTAATTTTTCAATACTCTTTAAAATTAAAAAATAATGATAAAAAAATACATGCTGTATTATTTTAGACATGTAGGTTTTATCTTTTCCTTAAAAATTTAGCGGTATTATCACTATGGTTAGAATTGTGATATATATATTGGCCATAATACATTGAAATTCATATTTACATTGAATAAGAAAAAAATGAATGAAAGGGGATGGTTGAGTCTAGATAAATAATATAAAAACATAATACATTTCTATCCTTTGAAGGAATACATGGTGTGTAATTCATTAATCTATAATGATAATTAAAACCAATGTATAATTAGGTTTCCAAGATAGAAACTATATATTAATTACCAAAAGATGAATCTTGAAATCATAATGGAATGTGGGAAATCAAATATAGCCAATGTTATTTCATAACCATCTGACCACATTATAATCAGGGAAAACTATAAATAATAATAATATCTATAAAAATGAAGTGAATGTTTTGGTGTTCATGTTTAAAAAATATTGATTAATAAATTTTGTGACCCAGAAATATTTCACAGGAAAACAGGAACTAATGGTATAACATTTTTAGGATTCTCCTGGATAGTCCTCTATATTAATCAAGTGTATTTAAATAGGTATATATATCTATGGAATATCTTCATGTGGGATAATATGAAGATATAAATTATATAATAGGTTTCTTGATGCTTAAAATACCAAAAATGTAATGCTAAACAAAAAATTTCTTAGGGTATGTTTCAACCATTACCCATATAAGTCTAGAAATGGGAAAAAATAAACAGCAATTTTATAATTGGACTCCCCAAAATTTGTACAGTCTATAATTATATTAGGGTTGTATTTGGTCACCATACACTGTTATAAAATTATATTTCTTAAAAAATAGTTGTTTCTAGTGTCCAAATAACCCATATATATATATATATATATATATATCTGTGTGTGTGTGTGTACTTTATGTTTTGAGGTTTGAAGGAGTAAAACTTTCAAGTGCATTCAAACATTATATTTGGAATACCATAATATTATATAAATTACATACAAAATACTTTCATAAAAAGATAATTTTTATACAATTTTTATCATCCTTGTACATATGTTCTATCAGAAATAACCATTCAAACAGTAGTAGATATTATGTGATCTTGTATGATGGAGTTATAAAGAATTTAGGGTCAATACCTCCCACGGGTAGAGTTATAATATGGTATTATTTTCTATTCTATCCTTCAAATGAAAATATATAATTATCTATATGGGATGATATGTTGGACTCTAACATGTTAGGATGATTATTTATAGAGGAAGTTGGTTTCCCCTGATCTTGTCCAAGAAATGATCAAATGGTATCAAACCATTTAGTGACTTATGAATTTGGAATAAATTCAATGTAAGAGTTATTTAGATACTAATCAATGATATCTATATTCTTATGTGGGTGATAATTCTTCCTTTTAATACCACAATTTTTGTTATTTATAGTGTTTTGGAACAAATGGAAGCAGAGCATGAGCTATAATGATCACGTTGAGATCCTTGTTCAGTTTAGGGCTATAACTTATCTCTTAATACTCATATATGATCTCTCCAATCTAAACAATATTCTCCATGTATTGATTTTTAAGAAGTATATACCAAAAATTTCACAAGTTCTAAACACGAATGTTTTTCAATGGGAACAAGATCTATCATATAAGGAAAAATTAGTAGAAATTAGAGATCAATGTGATATTGTGTTTTGAGAATAGACCACTAATATAGTAATTTTTATATAGTGGGAAAAACTTTTGTTGGATACATGGTATCCAAATGATGTGACAATATAAAACTATGCATTGTTTTTTTCTTCAATGAAATAATACATCAATGTCGAAATTATTTTTAAGGTGGTAGAATGCAATGACCCATGTTTTTTCACTTTAAATTAAAATATTGTTCAATTTTTCTCTCTATATAAAAAAATGAATACCAAAAAATATACATCATTTTATGGTATCCATAACAATGGAAGGATTAAACATTAACAATGTGATTTATATATATATACATATATATTTATTTATTTAAAAAATTCAATTTCACATTAAACATCAACTCAATATTACATCTATGAAAATAAATAAATTTATTTCATAAAATTAATTTTTTAATGTATTGGGTTCTTTTATATGAATAGATTAAAAATATATGATTATTCGTTTATTTCTATAAAAATAAATAAACTCTATACCAAAATATGTTTTCATATAAAATCAATATTTCCTTGTATTATATATTTTTAATTTAAAATAATATATTGAATTTCTAGAATGTGAATTTGGAAATTTTTATTTCATTTTTTCATTTATATTGAAATATTTTCATAAGATGAATTATTTAGTTTTTCCAATAAAATTTGGATTTTTGGGTGAAAAGTTCAAAATACAATTTTTCCAAATAACATGAATTTTATGACAACATAATTATATATGTCTGAATTAAAAAATTCATGAATCTATTTTTTGAGGATCTATATGTATTTTATGAGTCAATATATATTTATAAAAATATTTTTTAATTTAGAAACTCATAGTTAACATTTATGAATATCTATTATATTTTGGGAATAATTTTATTCAATTCAATATACATTTAGTGTTTTAAAAATATTTATTATCATTTATATAAATTAAATAATTATAATAATTTTTAAAATATGTATTCTTAGGTCATAATTATTTAACAATAATCATTCTATTTAAAGTCATAATAGAGAAATTACATAGTTACAAAATAGTTACAGTGGGGATAATTAAACTGGCAATAATGAGTTAACAAATAGATAAATGATAAATATGATATCAAGATGTTTTCATCTAGTGTTTGATGTTTCAATAAAATTTATATACACAAGTATATATTATTTCTCCAATTTTCACACATTTTCCTTGATATTAACTCTCCATTAATTTAACTATTTGTGTATTTTCACAATTTCCACTTTGTTTTCCTTATAAAAGGTGAATTCCAATCATAAATTCCACTAAATCACAAGAATAAAATGGTATTTAAAATACCTTCCCAAAAATCATCTACACACTCAGAAAAATCATAAATAGATTTTAGTTTTCTCAAATGTTTTTCTCTCAATGGTTTAATCCCATATTTAATATACATAAAAAATATTTTTAGTAAAACATTTAAAATTATTTCTTCCGCATATTTTTACATATATACATTTCAACATTCACATATTTCATTACACCATAAAAAATGATATAATTAGTATCCTATTTATATTTTTACCAATTTAAAATGATGAAAAAATCATTAACCCCCTTTTCCTCTATCATTAAGATAAAAACCATGAATTATGTGTGTGTGCGGACTTCCTCCTCGACCATAAAACATGTTTATTGTTTCACTAACATTTTCATGGTCAGTTATTATTTATAATTTATTATTATATCTAATATATATATATATATACACAATATATATATGAAATAATTTTCTTGTCGGATTATACTGAAATTAACAAATGCAATAAGGTACTCAGTCGATATTGGTAAAAAACCCAAAACAAGTTCATCACTACTTTCATCTATAATAAAATTAGATAAAATACCCATGTGCTTCATTACAACATTATATGTATTTTTATGAAATGAACACTAGAAAAAATTATGGTTTGTAAATAATTATCTTTTGGAGAAAGTGGAATATCAATATTCATTTATCAACCTAGTTAAATATGTTCTGTATTGGTAAAACCCAATGTTAAAAATACATTCTTAAATTCTTATACATGAAGTTTTTTTATTAAATATATGTATTAATGGAAATGTATATGAATAATTTTATGAAATAAGAAATTATTATTCTTACCTTTTCAATACAAGAGGTTAAATAACATCCATGGAAATCAAGGGTACTTGTATGCTAATTAAAAACTAAAAATCCATTCATTGTGTTATAAAATTTATTTTTGAACATTATAGTTTCTGTAATTTAAATTTTTTAAATTTGTTATTTCATTTTTTATAGGGGAGAATAGTTTTGACCCAATTCCATTTTAATTAAATTTTTTAATTTCAGTTATCTAAATAATTAATTAATGTTTATTAAAATTGACTCATAACATTGACATTAAAATGATTTATAAATTTCATTTTGAAAAAAACATTTCAGTATTTTGTTTTCATCATTTTCATCAAATATATATCTAATCGACTACTGTTTCATGTTTTGATATATATTTTATTTATTATGAGATTAATTTTTTGATCACATTTTATTTATCAAACTATTTAATTTATGATATTATTTTATACAATTAGTATGTGTTATGAAACCAAATTTTTTCTTGGGGATTCTATATGAAATGTGAATGATTTCAATTAAGAAATTTTATGAAACAAATTATAATTTCAATGTGACCACTATGAAATATGAATGATTATCATTTATATTTGAAAAAAAATTATTTTTCTGGGTTTTTTATGATTTGATAAGTGAATAATTAAAAAGTGGAACTCATAAGTATGGATAATGATTGATGGGGTCCAATATGGCCCTATAATTTGTTGATTATATGATGATATCACATTACAAATGTATTCATGGGATTATTTCAGTTGATCATATACTTTTAAAATTACGGTGGTATCGTGAAACAAATGTTCCATGTACTAAGGTATATTCCATCTTTGAAAATGTTATATGATCTTATATTATTATGAAATAGTGTGGCTCATGAATGTAATGCCTCTTGATGCTAGTATTTATGATAAAATTAAATGTTGTTAATCAATTGGATCTTATGGTCTAATAATTCTGGGCTTATATTAAATTCTTATAATCCATGTTATTTTTGTTATGTTTCCATGTTCATATGTTGTGGCTTAATATTCCTCTAACATGTAATTTTATGATCACACATGATTTATTTTTATCATTGATCATGTTAACATATTTATCTTATGCTCATGTTTTTACATATTTCAATGATCTCATCCATGATGAAATGTTCATTCACCACTTACTAATCATTTTTGGTCACATATTTCATTGGTTTTTATTCCCTAGTATATTAGGTTGTTTTTACTAATTAGTTGTCTAGATGATGGTGTAATATGGTTCTATTAAGGGTAAATTATAATGATTGCTTTAAAATAAGATTATTATTTACCCACTTTCAAAACACAATGAGCATTTCCATCCTCAGAATATTATTATTTATAAAATGTAATGTTATAAATTATTTAAAGGATTTAAAATAATGAATGGGTTTTCATGGGTCTCTATATGTCTTTTTTCCTGATGTTAAATAATTATTTTAATAGAATTTATTGACAATATATACAATAAAATAATTTAACAACCATCAAATAGTTATCCCAAATAATGTTATCAATTCATTTTTTATTGACATGTCCCTTCATGCATGAATTTAATATTATATTGAGATTCCTCTTTAGGATTTGAATTTACCCTCCCAGTAGATTTGGATCTTGATTTTTCTTTTTCACCTCCATTCATCATTTGTAATAGTTCATTACAGTATGTTCAGATTTATCAACATAGTGTAAATATTTTTTGGGTTGCAATCGGAGCATTAAAAGTATGAACTAAGATGACTGGAATTCCTATAGATCTATTGTATTTTTCATGCTTTCTATACATTACTCACATTTCATCAAGTGGCATTTCCTAACCTATTATATGTGGGGATTAGATATAGAATGAGATGTAGGACCCTCATGCATCTCATCATATAGTTCTGGTAGAACCACCCAAGGAACCCTCTCATAAAATGATAGAGCTTCTACTTCCCAGCCACAAGTCAAATGATCAATAGGCCAATATTAAATCATTTTATTTCTATAAGCCCTTTCTATGAATTTTCATCGATCAGTTATTTCATTCTATATATGACTCAACAATGAAGGCATGATTCCTCCACCCTCCATCTAGTGGAATTTTTATCTGATCATATGCCAAATGCATACAGGTTATACATTCTCCCCGGAATAGAGTGTCCTTGATGTCCCGAACCAAAAACATATCTTATTATATCTAATGATCTCACTAGTAATTTGTAATTATGGAGGCATGGGTTTTTGGATTCTATTAAATTTACTATTACTTCAAATAAATTGTTTGGAAGATTATTTTTTGGTGGTTCATGAACATAAGAAACATTTTTCAAGGATTTATAACATTGAAATGGGGTTCATCCACCATGGTTTTTTATGGTGATTCGATCAATCATTGAATATTGGTTTTTTGGAAGAAAAAAATTACAATGGAAATATTTGGATGACTCTAATCAGTAAATATCTATTATGATAGGTGGATGTAATCACAATTATATATCTTACTTCAGAAATTTCAAATAAATGGATAAAGGAATGGATGTGTTCTGGAGTGAAATTTATTTTATTGATATATTAAAATTAGTATTTATTGTAGGGAGAATTTCTATTCCATACATGAATTTTTAGGGAGAAATGGTATTCGATTTTACCTCATAAGGGATTAATAAGAATTTTTATCATTTTCTTCTCGGAAGAGATTCCTAGACTTATATATTTCTTGAGGGAAATTTACAAGGTGGGATATTAAATTTTTTGATCATCGATCAAATTTAATAATATATCAATGATATTATAATCTTTATAAAATTTCAAACAATCTTAATGAAGTAGTCGTGCTTCTTTTTTGGGGATTTCCATATTATTATCTACTTCTTATACATCTAGAACAATGGTCCGTTGAAAATAGCCGTTATTACTAACACAATTTATGGATCTCTAATCCCGATATTCATATCGAGGTGTGAACATCCTCGATGAAGACAATGCATCAGTGCATGTCAATGGGTTTTCATAACGAGGTTAGATGACTCAAAGGTGACCAAAAAAGCAGGATTAATAGCATGATATTATGGTTTATCGTTATGTAGGTTATTTAGGTTGAGTTTGAACTCATTGAGATAAATGTGGTTTTGATCTGGGATGATGATAGTTTTTTAACCCAGTCTGAAAATAAAAACATGTGAGCATTAATCATTCTGGAACAAGAAAGGTCCTCCAGAGGGAAATATATTTCTACTTGGTTCAGAGAGTGGGATAAAAATACAACCATCTTTCTTGAATATATAAGATATAAAATGATATCTAGTGTTCATAAATTTCATATAGAAGATGGATATTTCAGTTTAGATGTGGATTTCATAGGAGGTATGGCTACTGGTTACATTAAATCATTATTGGTTGACTCTATTACCATCATACTAGAAGGCTAAACAATATACAAAACTAACTTATTCGATGACATCCCACCCATTTTCAACTAATATTAACATTTTTCTAAGTATTAATGAGGTAACTGAGAACTTGGAATATGTTCATTCTATAAATATCAGGAGTTCTATGGGTCCTCACTGCTTATCGATTTTATTTTACAGTATATTCTAGGAGTTAGTGAAAGGGGAGCTTATTTTGACTATAAATGACATATTTAGATTTGGGATCTTACCTAAATTTTCATGTTAATCCACCATGATCCTTAATCTAAAGGTAATGGATCCTTCCTCCATTAATCATTTTAATACAATAATAATGTGTAACCTTTCAAATGTTGTAATGGAAATTAATATACACAAATGACTCACATTACATCTACATAAAGGGATCTGATAGGAAAAACATGTTTTCATAATGGGACGATGAACATAGGTAGCCATCACCTTAGTCCATCAATGTGTTGGCGATGCCATTTTGAAACAACATGGTTCCAATAATTTTGTTATATTATATATGCAGAATGAATATTATAGGATATTGAATATATTTATCAATATAGTGATTAATAAAATTGAATTTTCTAGATTGGCAGTTTGTTTGGGACAATTTGGAGATGCTAGATGCGACCGTAAGGGGCTCTGCTAGGGTTTCTCTCCCCCGTCAATGTCTTCCTATTCCTGGTGCGGTTTGGATTTCTGGCGACGCTTTGGACCGGCAGTTTCTTGGCTTGCGGAGTTCACTGTGGAGATGTCATCTTGAACTACTTAGCAATTTCACCATATACTGGCCTTCCTCACGCCCTTTGTTGGACATGGCTCTCTGACGGCGTGGTGACGGTCCGAAGTTGGAGTTCTCCGTTTCTATGGTGAGGATGCCGCCATTATTCCGCTCTGTCTAGAGGTGTTTGGATGGATATGGTCATACTGTGTCTTCTTGTAGGCGGCGGTGGGTTTCTAGAAGGTTTTTTGCTTTCACTGGTCATCATTTTCTGGTTCTTATTTTGCTTCATAGATGTGAGTTTGGTTTGTGGTTTGGATCTGGATTTTTGTTTTTCAATTGGTCATTTCTGGCCTGCGGCAGCGGCGTGGTATCTTTGAAGGATGTGGTTTCTTTTTGGTTTTCTGTTTACGACAATGGTGGAGCCTGATGGAGGTTTGAATGGTTTTGATAATTTTCAGCAGTATGAATGGAAAAGTTTATAAACATCTAGAAATGTTAAGGTGGCAATGATAGCGGTGTTATTTCCTGCTGTGTTGGTGTTGATGGTGAACAATGTTATGGGGTTGATGGTGCAGGAAATGAGATGCACTGGTTGCTTGATGATGGTGGGCGACGTGACTGGAAATTGTGGGTTTTTGTGGCCCGAGGTCTCCTCGAGTCCTGTGGCTGTTTTTAATTCTGAATTTTAATGTTTTCACCTTTAATTCGGATCCTGCGTTTGGCGTTAGGTGTTGGTTTTGTTGGGTGTTGTGTTGTTGAGGTTACCACTTCTCCATAAAGCAGGTTTTTAGAAAATCAAAAAAATAGAATTTTTAGTCTAGATGGGGAATTCATATATTCAGTATATAATGTAGTTCACCCGGTCTATCTGCCTCTTCCATGGGGAAAATGTGTGTTTTTTTAATAAACTCATAGCCTCTGATAAGGATGTCCACTGTCCCCCAAAATCATTAGCATGGTTCATGACATTTTCAACATATACATTAATTAAAAAAATCAATATGGAAACATTCAGCTATATTGGTTTATATCAAATACAAAGAACATTAATCATATTTGGTCCTATAAGAAATGATATTTTTCTTGAATATGATATGGTGAAATATATATGAATTAAAAGAAATCATGTTTTAGTACTTAATGTGGAGTGGTAATTCCATTGACCAGGATAAAAGATGTTTATTTGTTTCACAATGATACTTAGAAGGGTGGGAAAATTGAGTAGGGAATTGGTATGTGTAGAAGACCATTCCTTTTGTAAAACCTTAGTGATCCAGTCTCTCAGAGTTGGATTCACATACCTCATATTCAAGGGTTGGATGATTAAATTACATAAAATATTATAAACTACACAAATCTATTTTTTCAGTTCAGGGGACGTGTAATCCTTTTTAGATGCTTGTTATCCCCCATTTAATGGCCTATTATTCTTGTTTTCAATATTCTAATGGTGGTTTTGAAAAATATCCAAAATTTTATGGATGATTTCATTTTTGATACCCATTATGAAGGAAGGAATCATTGGTAATCATGGTACAATATGGATAGGGGTGGAAGATAGTGCTATCAATCTTTGGAGTGTCATAGAATCCTGGAAGAGCATGGAAGATAAACGGGAATGGGGTTACCTAGATGGTAAATATATTTTCTCCAACTTCATAATGAATTAATATTGTATAATCATAGATGATGAAAGGGGGACGTTCATGGCTATGGTTCTATATCTCTCGTCATATGTATTTTAATGTCATGATAAATGGAATTTGAAATGTTGATAGATTAATTTATGGAATGTTATTTGGGTTAGTTCATTAATCAGTTTTCATATTTGTCAATGATTGATATTACCTTCTCCCAATCAAGCTAGTTAAAGCCTGTCATCAACACCATTATCAAACAAAACAAATTATGATCTCTAGCAGTGTTATCTTTATTTATAATCTTGAAATGATTAATTTCTTGGGATTGACATCAATTAAATTCTCATTGAAATGGTACCACAAACTGAATGAAGCTATTGAATAGAAGGATGAGGTTCAAGTAATTATCTAGTGTAGTGACATTCCCACAAAGTTCATATATATAATTTGGCTTTGTTATAACTGAACCATTCATCTAGACATTATGTTTTAAGAAATAGTATCATACATATTTCTTTTTGTTAATGATTTATAAACCCCAATTAGGAATCAAATGAAAAACTATTCCTTGAGGGTGATTGTGGTGATACAGTATGGTGTGGTTTGGGTGATTTCATTAGGCTTGAATACTGAGTATTCAGTCATGATAATTTTCTCCAAGAATGTATTCTAGAGTCTAATAACAATGCACTAGAATAGTAGGAAAGGGCTCTTCTCTTAGTGGAATGTTTTTTCACAATCTACAGTGTGAGAAAATAGAGATTCCATAATGAACTCCTAGATTTGGGCTAAGTATTTGTGTCAAAACTAGATGGCTAGTAGATGATACGATTCCACTTGTTAAATGGTGGGTGTTCCAGCCACAATAAAAAAACTTGTGGCTATAAAATTCACAATATACTCTTCTCAGTATCATAACAGGATCAGAATATGTGTGATATAGATTCCCCCAACAAGTGGATATATTATCAACATGGTTGAATCTTCTATTATCAATTTCATGTTGGGGTGGTATCGTCTGCGATCATCAAGGATCAGTGGTTCTTGAATTAAGTGATGGTTATTAACATGGGGATTCTATTAAGGAAGAGGATTTCATGATGCGGAAATGTATTGAGTTATTCCATTATAACAACATTTATCTATAGTTGGGGGACACATTAATTGACTGTTTTTTTGGCGTGCTATAACAAAATCTTCAAATTCCATGGTCCATCACATAACTAATATGAAAATTAAAATGATTCTAGGATTTGCTGGTGGACCTCTATCATATTTCCATGACCGGAATACAGTTTTTAATTTCCTCACTTCCTGGGTGACTCATTATGACCAGTGTAGACTATTTTCTAGTCTGATCTCTCATCCACACAAGTGTGGTAGTCTAATTTTAGCAAATTCACTATGTCATCATTATTTTATACTAAATTGACCTTTTTTTTCTTGCCACATTTTTTTCTCCCAATAAATATTTTAAGATGGATGGATAGTAATAACATAAATTTATTTTTTAGGAATACAAATATTTTACTTAGATTGCTGTTAATTACCACGATAAATCTCAGTGATTATTGTCAAAAAATTGTTTTACAAAACCCTATGTAATTTTACAAAAATGAATTTAAAATTATTTATTTATAATAATTATATATTTTTATTTTTAATAAATTAAAAAATATACATTAACAATCATTTAATTATTATTTTATTGAAAATAATAAAATGAAAATATAATATTATAAAAAAGTCATTTTCTTATAAATTATCATTATATTCATTACATTCATTTAAAAGATAAATTAATAAATTTTATATTTTTAATTTCATATAATTAACATCATTTTTGAATTATTCATAATTATATTAGATTTGATTAATTTATTTTATTTTTCAAAAGCTAAATATTTTTAGGTTGTTAGTGAAAAAACATATTTTTAGAAATAGAAAAATATGTTATAATATAATCATAACATAAAATTTATGAATAAATTTTCTGGAAAAAACCTTTTGTTTTATAATTACATTTTAAAATATTATTTGTAATTTAAAAACTACCATTTTATATTTTAAAAAAAATATTTTATTTATTAATAAAATAAGATTTTATAATTTTTATATCTAGAATCGAATAATTAAATTACACCACTTATATAGATATGAGATTTTAAAATATATTAAGTATTTTCAATCAAATGATCAAAATTATTTAATATGGTCACACTACTAGAAATGTGACCTTTCCCAACACTTTTATACCCCCTTTCCCAACGGTTTGGACAAACCGTTGGGAAAGCCCACTTTATGGCTACTTTTCCCAACGGTTTTCCAAAACTGTTGGGAAAGGGTAGGCTTTCCCAATCGTTTCGCCAAACCTTTGGGAAAGGTCCATAATATATCAACATCACATTCATGATTCCAGGGACCTATACCAACGGCTGTCAAAACCGTTGGTATAGGTCCTTTTATTTTTTATCAGATCCTCTTAACCAGAACATTCTATAAATCAAAATTTAAAATAATTATGATAATACATATATATATATATATTTATGAAATTATATTCACAAAAGTCATGTTTGGTTATTGGTTAGGTCATTGAATGATAAACTGGAGGTCCTATGATCAAATCCCAGCGAATGTTTTTTTGGAAATACATATACCAACAGTTTTATGGAAACGTTGGTATAGATTTTCATATTTCTTATACCAACAGTTTTCAAAACCGTTGTTAAAGGTATATACCAACGGTTTTCCAAAAACTGTTGGTATAGACCTATCCCAATGGATTACATGCCTACGGTTCTCCAAACCGTTGGTATAGGCTATTCTGACAGTTTGGAGGCCTATGCCAACGGTTCCAAATAGTTGGTATAGGTCAGTTTTCTAGTAGTGTAACTTTTAGTTTTACGTATAAAAAATTATATTGGAAACATTTTAATACCGTAGTAAAATATAAAATGGTATAAGGATTAAAACATTGGTCAAAACACCTAAATTCTATAATGAAAATTTTTAAATGGGATTTTGATGGATTAGTTGATAAATACACATCCTCTTTGGATTATTGGCCATTTTGGGAGCCACATTTTTTTAAAATATTTCCTATTATTATAGAAATTCCCCCTATTATTTAAAAATTGATCTCTTCCCACCACCCCACACATATTCTCAAACAATATTCCCTATAGTATCTAAAGAAATAAACAAAATACGACCCCAAATCTCTTAGTCATGTCTTATAGGTCCTAGATTCTTCCAAAGACCCCCCCCCCCCTTAAAGGATTGACACAAATTTGAAATGCGTTGTACAAATTTTAATTATAAAAGTTCCCATTCCACCCCTCTTCACTAATATTTAATTGTTTATTATTATATTACCTAAATTTCTATTATATTATTAAAAAAATAATGTCAAAAGAATCATCATTATGCTAAAGTTATATTATATAAATATAATAATAACTATCTTCCTTCTTCCGATCTATAACAACCCCTCTCTTTATTACAAAAATACACATTATTTCTTACATAGAATATATACATGATAAAAAATATAATATCAATAGGTCTAGTGTCTTTGGGGTTAGGAACAGTACATAAATACATAAAAGATGAAACACAACATATTTATAGAAAACTTCCTTTACGTGACCACTACATTGCCACGTACATATAATTTCATGGGGTAACATGAGGACATGCATAAAAAATGTGAGCAATAGATCCCTGTAAGGGATTAAATAAGAAATAAAATTAATAACACAATAATTTTTAAGAAATTTGGAATATTATTGGATTATAAGAGAAATAGGAACATAAATGCATCATATAACACGATTATCAAAACATTGATATTTGGCAACAATAGTAAACACGGAATTAGTATGATCCAAGTCTCATAGCACAGAGGGCATGAGTAAACCATCATTGTACTTTAAATTTCATGATTATACCCTCATTTCACTAGATTTATAGTGATATTAATCTTTACCCAATGCATTGGAGAGCTATTAGGGCACACCCTTCTTAAGCATATCATTTCAAGCATAAGTGATCCACAAGATCATACAACATAGATTCATTAAACATCATAATTTATTCCATGGTAAAGGAATGTCGAATTCATACATGAATATATTCCATCAATAAGTAAATGTTCATAAATGTGAAAACCATAGATAATGAAATGGTAATGGTATTCACTACACAATGATTTTGTCTTGGAAAATGATGGTGGAATTTCGGAAGCATAACGGTGTGACATTATACTACATAAAAGGTTGAAATGGACTGTAAGGGTTTCATATAGATACTTGTCCTAACATAATTAATGGAATTTGGATTCAAAATAGCAATGAATTTATTGATTGTAAATGTGGAAAGAGATATTCCGTATGGAATTTCCGAATGGTAACTAGTGTACTTGGGAGGCATTTATTAGAGAGAAAACAGGTCTCTCAAAATTCAAAAATAAATTCAGAATTATGGGGGAGGTTTTAAATCATACCCCAACATATATATTAGAAAAAAAAATGGAATTATAATATTAATAAACATGGAGAAAATGAGAGTGGAAAGAATCCATTACTTGGAAGTGTGCTCCCAAAGGCATTTAAGAGGCATGAGAGAGGCTTCTTGGCATCTCGGGGCACTTTGGGAGGATTATATGGAGAGGTGAGAAGATGTTGGAAGAACTCAAAATTCCTTGAGTGATGAGGAAGTGGGATCTTGGGTGGGTTTATATAGGAAAATAGAGGGAATTATTTATTATTTAGGGTTGGGACGCAACACATTAAACTAATCAAAACAACAAACCAGCTGATGAATTTTGCCAACTGTTTTTTCCATAGGGTAGTGGAAAAAATTAATTTATAATTCGAATGGCCTAAATTCCGAAAATATTATGTTTTTTTATGTAGAGGTGAGTCAAACTCTCAAGGAAATCAATTTAAAAAGTTAATATGTTTTTAAGTCTTGATGTGTCCACAAATGCTTTGTAAAATTAATAAAAAAACCTAAAATCACATTATTTTAATGGTAAAACATATATTGGCCGATCATAATGTTTAGAGTGTTTTATTACAATACTATATGGTTATTATGATTTCATAAAACACATTATATATTTAAATGTTATTTAATTTTTACCCACAAATTCGACTGTCTAAGAAAATTATGAAAAATTCACCGTTGGATAATTTTGTCTCCCTTATTACAAAAATAATATTCATTTGATCTAAATAATTTTCTATATATGGGAATTTTTACATTAAAAAAAACCGATATTTATCCAAAATTCTTGGGTTTTGGAAAAAAAGACTTTCGAACCATAATAAAAATCACAATTGTATTCAAACAAATTATATGATCATTAATATATAATAAAAATTATTTTAGTAATAAAATATAATTAAAATATTAGTTAATTCAAAAGTCCATTAATTTATAAAAATAGATGTCTTAATTAACTAAAAATACTATTTTTTCATTAAAAACACTTTACAAGGTAACCATATTAAAATGAATGTACATTATCTATAAAAAATAATGTACATAATCATAGTACTAGGGGTGTGTTACATAACCCCTTATAGGACCCGCATATGGCTGAAGGGTAAGGTGTACGATGATGGCAGACTGTTGGGGTGGCTTGATTAACTATTCTTAGGTGGTAATCTATATCATCTTCCACTTCTCCCATCGGCGGTTCTATTCGAGCTTAACATCTTGAAGCATGGCTTGGGCATGGTCAAGTGTGGGGCCCAAAGATGCCACCTAGTTTCTATTCTCTAAGAAATGTGTTTCGTATGGACAAATTCTACAGTATGACACCATCGCTTCCATTATTTGAGTAAGTTGGATTTCTTAAATCCATATATATATATATACTTATCATGTGATCACTTTTAAACGACTATATTAGGAATTTTCAAAATTCTCAATGGTATTTTAAAATCCAAAAACATAAAAGCAAAGAAGTTTATATTTTACATAATAACACATTTAATTATATGAATGGGAATTTTCACTAACGAATGTTTGGGCCGTTACAATCATCCACTGCTTAAGAAATTTCTCCCTCAAAATTTCTTTTTCCTACACTATTTTTTTTGGGTAACTCTGCTTCATCAATTCCTCTGATTCCCATATTTCTTATTCAAAAATGTGGTTTTTCCACAACACCATGACGAGGGGCATTGTCTTATTTCGTAATACATTTCTCTTGGATATATGATCATCACCATCTTCTCAGCATAGGGAAGGTAATTCTACGGAGGTACCACCTCTGGATTGAGTACAAGTGAAGGATCAGGTATGTACTTCCAAAAAATTGGTACATGGAATAAATCATGTACTTGAGATAAGTTCGGTGGGAGTGCTAGTCCATATGTCGTAGCTCCAATGTGACCAAGGATATCAAAAGGGACGATGTACCATGGACTAAGATTACAATTCTTCAAAAATCTCATAACTCTCTTCCATAGATAAGTGCAGAGGAATACCATGTCCCCGACATCAATCTTTAAGTCTCGTCGATGATTATCCGCATAGCTATTTTGTCAGCTCTGAGAAGCATTAATGTTTTGATGGATGGTCTTAACCTTCTCCACCATTTCTTAAACCATATATAGAACTAGGAGTTATTTCTACCCAACTTAATCCCAACATTCTGGTGTTCTTCCCCTCTTCCCATTCAAGGCTTCATAAGTTACCATTTTGATGCTTGATATGAACCTGTTGTTTTATGAGAACTCAACCAAAGAGAGATGTTTATCTCATTATTGTTTGAAGTCCATTGAGCAAAATATTAACACATCCTCATGTGTTATGATAGTCCGCTCAGATTGGACATCAGTTTGTGGATGATAAGCCATACTAAAGTTCAGCTCAGTATCTGGAGCATGTAGAAGAATCTTCCAAAACATAAAGGTTATTCCTAGATCTCGATTAGATACACTAGAGAGTGGTACTCTATGCAGCCTTACAATGTCATTGATGTATATCCAGGCTAGTTGTTCCCATGAGAAATCCTCCCAAATTGTAATTAAGTGTGTAGTCTTTGTAAGACGATCCACAACAACCTATATAGCATTGTTTCTGTTGGATTTCTTCAGAAGTTCAATGACAGATTCCATGGTGATGTTCTAAAATTTCCATGCTAGTATGGGTAATTGTTTCATCATCATCTTTATCCTCTGACTCTTAGCCATCCATACTTACACACTAGGAACTTGGATGTATACTCAAGGATCTCTTTCTTCATATTATCCCAGCAATAATGCTATCGAAGCTCTCAATAACTCATTCTGTTTCCTAGGTGAATGGAGAAATTAAAACTATGTGCATCATCCACAAGATCCTTATTTATATTAAGACATGATGGAAAACAAATTATTTTCCCAAATCTCACAATCCCTTCTTCATTGACATTTAACTATGAGGATTTCCCTTTTCTGATAGTTTCCACATTCTTCTAAATTCCCACATCATCCTTTTCAGCATCCTTTATCCTTTTCATAAGAGACGGTTGAGAAATAATTTTTGAATGAATTGATGATCTTACCTTGTTTATGATTCTCATGTCCATCTTCATCAAATATATGAAGATAAGATCCTTTTAAATTCTTATCAATTATGGAATCATTAGGGCCTTTCTGCATAGATCATCTTCCACCTTGTTGGAATTCTAAGGGTAGTAATGGATTAAGTAGTCATAGTCATTGATCAGATCTAACCATATTAGTTGGAACATATTAAACTCTTTCTATGTGAATATATACTTGTGGATTTTATGGTCCGTGTATAATTCACACTTTTCCTGAAAGAGGTAATTCCACCCAATTTTTAAAGAGAATATCACTACATCCAACTCCAGATCATGGTATGGATAATTTTTCCCATGAAAATTCAATTTCATTGAAGCTTAGGGAATGGATTTTCCATTATTAATCAACACACAACCTAGTCCCTTCTTTGAAGCCTCACTATATACCCCCAAAAAGTTATCCACTTGTCAATAATGTGAGCATGGGAACAGTAATAGCCTACTTTTCAACTCCTTGAAGCTCTCTTTGCATCCATCCCTTCTAGAAAACATGAATCCCTTCCAATATAGCATGGTAAGAGAGTATGAAAATTGTGATAAATTTTTTACAAATCAGATATAATAGCTAGCTAACCTCAAGAAGCTACGAACATTCATTACTGGTGTTCACCTAAGCCATCCCTCTATTGCAGTTGTCCTAGAGGGATCTATATATATCCCATTTCATGTGATGATATTGCATGATAATGAGACATCCTTCAACCTGAACTCACACTTGATTTACTTTTCATAGAGCTTATCCTTTCATAAGGTCTCTATTATAGTTCTTAGATGATCCTCATGCTCCTCCAGGGTTTTGGAGTATATTAGAATATCATCTTTATAAAAACTACAAATTTTTTTTCAAGGAAATCACTAATGAATCTATTCATCAAGTCCAAGAATATTTATTTAGAATTAATGAGTCTGGAAGGGATTACTATGAATTCACAGTGCCCATATCATGTATTAAAACATGTCTTGGGGATATCCTCCTTCTTCACTCTTACGTGTAATATCTCGATCGCATATCCACCTAGGTGAAGTATTTTTCTCTATGCTGCTAGAAGAAAAAGTCATCAATTGATGGACGATGATACATTTTCCTTATGGTGATTTTATTGAGCTCATGATAATCAATGCAAAGGTGCATTGACCATTCGTTTTTGTTGACAAAGAGTACTGGTTCACCCCATGGTGGAGCACTTGGGAATATAAACAATTTACCCAAATTATTATATAGTTGTTTTTTCATATCCTCAAGCTCCACAATAGCTATTCAATATATATTCGTGGATATTGGAAATTCCCCAGGTATACGGTCAATTGTGAATTCAACATCTCTTCTAGGAGGAAGACTATGAAATTCACCGGGAAACAATTCTGCGAATTCCATCACAATAGGCATGTCTTTAAGGATGGTTGCTTCCTTAGAATCAATCATCTGATATAGATATATATACTAATAGTGTAGTAATATTTATGCTTTAGATTATGGTTCTAAATAAGATTCATCTTCCTCCTTTCACTTGTATAGAATCGGGGTCGATTCTCCCTATAGGGAGCAATTTCCCTCTCATTAAGATTTGTGTTTTCTCTATATAGGGAAATCCAATCCGTACCATGAATTTCATCTAATATTACCATAGGTTGTATGAAAAGGTTTTATGAGAATTAAAATCCACAATTAATGATATGGGAGGAGTTATATTCTTGTGATTCAGTGATTTATCCATTTTCCGAACTCACCGACATCATTACATCAGTGATTTGTGGTGATGTTTGTATTGTTCTACTAAACATTCGAGATAAAAATGATTTCGGAGAACCTGAATCAAAATGTATGTTTTTGATTCATTAATTAATACCTAGAATACATTTCACCACATCATTGTTGGGGTTCACGTTGATGATATTGATTGAAAAAAATCACCCTTCCTTCCTTGGAGGTTGTTGGTTGCCTCTGAAATCCATTGGCTTAGGGAGATGATTTGCATAGTTCCCTTTTTCAATGTAGTTGAAGCAGTGAAAATCACATTGAGAGTCTAATGGTGTGTTCCTATCCCTTTTCACAGTAGATAGGTATTTTAGATGGCATTTAATGGTTAGGTTCCCTTCTCTTCCACATCAAAAACATTTCCTCGTCCCCTTCAAGAAATTAATGAGGTTTTTTATCCCGCACCTTTGCAAAGTGGGGTGTTGTATTTTTAGAGCACTGTTGGATTTATCATTTTGATCACCAGAATTAATGTCCACATTATTTTTATTATACCCATGATAACCCTGAGATTCGATGATCTCTATTTAGACTTTGAGGTCACATCAGAAACATTCCTCATAGCTATCAATGTTACTGATCAGCAGGTCTTTCTGTAGGCTAGGTCTCATCCCACCAAAGAAGTGGTAAAGCATCCATTCGGGTGTATGGACTATGCTAGAGGAATATTGTGAAAGCCTTTTGAATTTTTCCTCATACGCTCCAATGTATTCATCATATTTTTTCTTGAGGTGAAGTAAGTCCCTTTCCATCTTATGTTGGAGGGTGCATGTAAAATAATAATCGATAATTATCTTTCAGAAACCCATATATTCCAAGCCTCGATCTCCTCCTCAAGATTTGTATTTTTCATCAATGTCCACCGTTGATTATCTTAACCCTCGATACGATAAGTTTCCATAAAAACCTTCTCTTGTTCGGAACATTGATAGATGGAAAGTATATTTTCGATGAATTTGATCCATTGTTCAGCAATTGGGAAATTAGATGATCCATTTAATGTAGGAGGCATTTGTCTCATGATGCTCTTTATAATACTAGTTATTTCTTGGGGGGAGTTAAATGTTACTCTTGACCCATGTTTCTATTCAATGATTTAGTTAACTGAGATATTATTGTGACAATTTCATGATTCCGGTTCCCATCAGATTGGGAATCTCATTTGAACAGACATCACATTGATCTTCTCATGAGTAGTTAGCCTGAGTCTTCTTTGTAACACCCCAAGATTTTATAGTGTGTTATTTCTTCAAAATAATTCAATAACTTTCACTACACGCAACACCAAGTTTAATCGCACCATGACTTACCAAACAAGCTGTTCAAAAGAGGTTATGAATAGTGTCAATTAAATTTTAAACTTTATATAATCCTTATAATTTTAGAATCCATATTATGAGTTTCTTAGACATAATGTAAGAACAAATTCATTTTCAGTATTTCACTTTTACCAAATTTTAATAATGAACCCTTTTTAGATACTATATTTTAAACTTTTTGACTAAATGGGGACATCAAAAAAATTTAAAATGAAACATCCCAAGCTTCCACGGTACACTTTCCTTTGAATAAAATAGTAGTGTGTGTTGTACGCAACCTTGAGTTTTAACACACGCCACAACCAATCAAACTTGCCGTTATGAATAGTAATACCTAAATTTTGAAATTATATATATTTTATATTTTAAAATGGACTTCATTTTTGGATTCGGAATATCGAATTTAGCCTAAGGTGAAATTTTGGTACATTTCGGATAACTTTCATATTTTGATGAATAGTGAAAATTATTAAATTTTAATTAAAAACAACTTTTTTAATCAAAATAATTAATATTGATAAATTATGAATTTGAGTGGTTTTAAAGTATATTTAGAATATATTTTTACAATTAAATATAATTTTGGTCATTGGACATAATTTTACAATTAAACCGAACATAAACAAGTGTCAATCTTTTGATAGTTATTACCTCTTAAAAACACGCTTTTTGTTTTGACAGCGGGAATTAATTTTAAATTAATTTCTGCCACTTCTGTGTTTTGAATTTAGAAAAATGTATTCCATATTTGGAATCAGGATGTCCAAATTGTGTAAATAGGTAACTTTTATTTTTAGACATTTTGAATAATTACTGTGGTAAATATTTTATTTACCATGGTTAAGGGTAAATCCGGTAAATAAGGGTTAAAAAATAATATTATAATAATACAAAATTACCCTAAAACATGTCCTACCCTTATTGGTGGACACATACCCGACCATGAGTATCCTTGGGTCAATTTGGGGACCCATTGGAGCCACTTGTATGTGGTAGGGACACTTTATATTAATAAAGTTAAAATTAAAATAAAAATGGCATAAGCTTACATCCTTTAGAAGAACAACTTTTACATAGGGTTATACAAGTTGGATTTTCGATTATAAATATTAATTAGAAAGCTAAAAAGATTTCCTACATAATGATATTTTATTTATAATTTTTAGACATTAAATAAGTTATTTTATTTATGACACAATGATAATGTGGTAATTACTATAATAGTGAAAAATTAAAATAATTGATATTATAAATACCAAAATAAATATAATATGATACTTTTAATGAATTAAACTAATTTTATAGGATAATATGATATATTAGGATTGATTGGATTGACTTTTTTCGAAGTAATCAATCTGTTATGAGTTTCAAAAAAATCAACTATTGAATAGTGTCAAAATTGACATAAAAGAGTTCTTAAAACAAATATTATATTATTAATTGATATTAAATTCCTAAAAATCTAAGGTTCGGCCAAGAGACTTATATCATGATAGGTTAATCATTAATGGACCACTTGGGGGTCTCTTGGATGTATATAGTAAGTTTATTAACCATATTATATAAAACTACAAAGAGACATTGTAAAAGTGAAACTAATTAACTTAGAGTTAATACTTAAAGATAAGGTTAATATAAGTACCCAAACCTGTCTAACTTCTATTGGTTGAGTTTTTTTCGACCTATCCCCACCTTAAAATTTATATAATAAACATTGGAGCCATTATAAACCGAATAAGAATTTATTATAAATTAATATTTCTAGATTTTCCAAAGGTGCCCCTCACCCCTCTTATAAAAGGGCACTCCTCCTTCTCATTTCTTCACACCTCTAAAGCCTTTTGGTTCGGCCAAAATCTGCCCATATACTCTCCCAACATCCCTCACTACAACCTAGAGGCCTTAGTTTGATCAGAAAGCCAACATAAGGAGCCCTTTTGATCAAATCAAAAAAAAGAACCCGAAGAAGAGGTAATGATTTCACCACCCTTTTCTAAGTTCATTTCTTCTTCCACTTCTTCTTACTTTGTTCTTACCATTATAAAATAATAACTCCAGTATCTCACATATACTGTGATGTTATTATAAGTATGGTACAACCATATTCATTATTCTATCCACCCTTTGAATAACATGTCACCATACGTGCGTACGTACGGCTTACCGTCTCCACGTCGTGGTGTAATTGTTATTCAATATAATATTATTTGGATGGGTATAATAATGATGTGTAACTCATGTAAATAATAAATATAACATGTTAATGATTCTGTATATATGATATACCATTCATTTATATATTATTTTAATATCAAAAGAATTATATTGTCGCTCGTGCGTACGTACGGACTACCGTCTCCACGAACGCGATGAGATTCATTCTCCATCGTAACCATTCAAGTATAATTATCATTTGATGATTTAAAAATGATTTTTAAGGACTAGATATCATTCTGGATATGAATAAGATACAACAACCATGGCTTATGTAACACAACATATAAATAAAATGAGTAAGTTAACACCCGAAACGACGATAATTCTAAGATATTATTAACAAATCAATGATAAAATATCATATATGATATCATATTAATATATATGATTCTTGTATAATTTAATAACAATTATTTCACCATTATAAAGGAGGTTAACCTACCCCAACCAAGGAAAAGTACAAGGTAAGGGTTATTTCACAATCTCTTCATTATCCGAGGTTGTTTATACGTAATAATCTACTGGGATATCTTTATCATCCACATCCATGTTTCTTAAAAATGTATTTCAAAACATTTTTACTATTTACAAGAATATGGGTTAAAGTCATTTATACCCTTGTTTGACTTTTTATAAGAGGTTTATAAAGGAATCTTTCCGTCGTTTTCAAAACAAGGTCTTTTTTAACCTTTTCGACAGAATTGAGGTAAGAATGTTTTTTTAACTTATACGGCGGGTACGGTTATTTTACGCCGTTATAAAATCTTCAAAGCTTTCCTTACAAGATTATAAGAATATTTTCAAAGAAAATGTTTTATTTTATATGGATCTTAAATTATTTCAAAATAAAAGGAGATATTTCTTTAAAAAGAATTTTGATTTCATCTACGTCAACATCCTTTGATGGATTTTAAGATTATTTGAAGTTGATTTATTATGATACAAAACTTCTATATTGTATTGAAGGTTTTGTGATATGTTTGACTATGGATGTGATATTTTTATACCATTCATAGTTTATGGTGAAATTATTGACATTTCGTATGCTAGATTTAATACGAATGTTTATGTTATGTTTAAACCTTTTCATATGGGAATGCATTGGACTTAATAAGTGACGGGTGGAGCCCGCTATAGCTCCTCGATGCATCGGTAGGTCTCATGAGACAAACTAGTGTCTTGGCACAAGGCCTTGACAAAATCTTATTTGTAGTCTTGGCACGAGGCCTTGGCTATGTGGTTATGATAGTCTGGCATTATGCATTCCAACATTATGAAAGTGGTTATTGATATTGCATGTGATTATTCGATTAGTAGAATATCCATGTGAACAAGTAAATGTCATTATTTCATTTTACTTTTGCCATACTATGTTGAAGTTCAATTTTAAAAGGCTTTTGTTTTAGTAATTCATTGCCTTAAATGTTTATGCTTATTTTGAATGTTCCTCTATATTGTTATCCTTACTGGGAATTTGAGCTCACCCCTTTTCTATGTTTTATTTTTCCCAGGTAGTGAAGAAGTAATTTATGAATGACTTGCAGGGATATTATGAGGGGTTAATAGTGTGGATATGAAGACTTTGTTGTTGTAGTAGTTTTTCACTTTGAAATGTAATGTAAAACTTTATGATTATATCTAGTGTTTCCAAGGCAACTAAACCAATCGGTCTTTCGAGATTTGATCTTTCTTGTGATCATGCCAATGTTACGAAGTAATGCACCGACTCTGGGCAGCTGGGGTCGGGGCGTTACAGTTGGTATCAGAGGAAGTTTAGTACAAACCTTGGAAGCTAGATTTAGATAAACTCTGATTAGAGAACGTAGACCTAAGATGAACTTTGAGGATTAGTATAGAAGAACTTTCTAGAATTTTGGTATTGTAGAGATTTTGTGAGTTTTCCGAGCAATACATCCCTGTCTGGATACGAGCAGGTAGAGGCGGCTCTGGCACAGATGTACCTAGGGGTAAAACCCGAAAACACCGCTTTGAGCTAGACTCGAACGTGAACTGGTGCACGACAACGGGCCTTGCTGCACTCTTGGTTACGACACTCCCGGGGGATATGCTTAGGATAACTCTCATTTTCTTTACAAATCATTATGAAGGGTTTATTAGTATATACTTCCTCAAAGAAAACATTCTTATGATTATGGATTATATCCATAAATAGTTCAATTTATGTTAAGTGTTTTATAAGTATGGGATTATGTATTTTGATTCATAAACTGATCTAGTGTATGCCATTGTTTAGAAATGGCGCCCAGTATAAGGAATGAGAACTCCAGAAATGCACATGATCCAAAGAGAAGGAAGGATCATATCTTTCATGGTCTTAGGCTAGAATTTATAAGAGAAATAGTCTCCCATGTATTATCATCATATGAAGAAATAATATCATGTGTTGATAAGATAAGTAAAGAGTTTACTGAGTCCTATGGCTTTGAAGGGAAGCAAGAGAAGAAAAGGATGGAAGAGAGAAAGATGGATAAAAGTAAGAGGGAAAAGAAGAATTTTCTCATATGTGGTAACTGTGGAAAGAAACACCCTGGAACTTGCCTGAAAGGAATGGGAGTTTGTTATAAGTGTGGAGGAAAGGGGAACAAAGTACGTGACTGCAAGGGTAAGAAAATGGTTTCAAATGTACAATGCTTCATTTGCAAGGAGTTTGGACACTACGCGAACCTATGTCCCAGTCATCAGACTATACCGCAAATGATGTTATTGGATAATAATCATGTTATGATACTACCACATATGAAGAGGAATGATTAGAGTTCTTATGTTGATTATGTCAATTGAGTGTTGTATCAACAATGTACTTGTTATAATAATTATGGAGTATATAAGGATTGTACTGCAGTACTATTTCATTAAGGACTTGAGATTGTGTGGAACAAAGAAAAGTGACTCAATAGCAGGATAATTTTTGGAAAATATATGGGTGAGAGAATGATAAACCATAATATTGTTCTGATACTGAGGTAGTAATTTTGGAATAATACATGATTGTTTTGGATAAATTATATTGGATATTCTTGACTACCTTGGAACTGAGTAATGATTTGTATATTCCATCATTGTTGGGGTTTAAAACATTTTTGGATTAATGAAGTATATCCAGCATTCTATATGGAATAAGGGAACATGAATGTAATCAATAAGGATTATGGTAATACATGATGAAGGTATTCATATGCTATTACGGGGTAAAAAGGATCTATATTATGTTTAACTTCCTTATAAATGTTGGACTGTGAGTTTGGATAGAAGTATTTTGGATAGTTCTAGTTTGGATTATTTTGGATTTCCATAAAAGGACAACCCGGAGGTCGGGCGGCAACCCGTCGCGTCCGGCAAGGCTGCGAGACTTGAACCCGCAACCGAAGGGCGACAAGGGTGTATCACCTTCCACTAGCCCACGAGATGTCCTGGATTAAATAATGTAGTTTTTATTAAAAGATCTTGTAGATGAATTATAAAGTCGTTTATTTTGGAACCCTATACGAATAGTGTAAATAGAATTTTTTTTACATTCTATTATCTTTAGAGTGAAAGATGAGTTTGTGGTTGAAATTTATTAATGGATAAAACTCTAATTATAAAGTAAGTATATCTCCTTATGATCTTAGCCAATCTCATAAATAAATTCCTCAACATTAAGAAAAGCAACTTAGAACAAAAATGTTTTCCAAGATGGTACCTTAAATCATCACTAATTCATGGTTTTTGGATTTTTGGCCTTTTCATAGCCATGTTCTCTACCACTCTCCATCAGATAATTGATGGTTAGATTTCTCTTCCATATCCATATTTTCCTACATGGAACCCTAGTATGTGTTATTTTCGGTAATCTTCATACTTTCCACTCTTTATTTTAAATAGAGGCCTCGTTAATTCATTTTTCGATGTGGGATTTCAACTAAGATATTTTGAAACGTCAAAAATGTGTTATCCCAATACCCTATATTTTGTTGAACCGATGGTACTTCAAATAATCATAGATTGATGAGTTTAAGGACCTCAATTTTATACTTGTTTGTGATTGATGACCTCAATCACTACCTATAAATATTTACGTTTTTCCTCCAATTATATGTCTCAAATTGCCACCAATGTTCTCCTAATCAAGATCATAATTTGTTGGTGACCCTTTCATTTCTCTTTTCCTCATATTAAGACTAACTTTTAGTAACCCAATTTCCGATGTGGTTTTTCCAAAAAATATATTATCTATTTTCAACCTTTTATTTTCGAAGAACAATTTCAAATTGCGAGGACGCAATTTATTGAAGGAGGGGAGAATGTAACACCCCAAGATTTTATAGTGTGTTATTTCTTCAAAATAATTCAATAACTTTCACTACACGCAACACCAAGTTTAATCGCACCATGACTTACCAAACAAGCTGTTCAAAAGAGGTTATGAATAGTGTCAATTAAATTTTAAACTTTATATAATCCTTATAATTTTAGAATCCATATTATGAGTTTCTTAGACATAATGTAAGAACAAATTCATTTTCAGTATTTCACTTTTACCAAATTTTAATAATGAAACCTTTTTAGATACTATATTTTAAACTTTTTGACTAAATGGGGACATCAAAAAAATTTAAAATGAAACATCCCAAGCTTCCACGGTACACTTTCCTTTGAATAAAATAGTAGTGTGTGTTGTACGCAACCTTGAGTTTTAACACACGCCACAACCAATCAAACTTGCCGTTATGAATAGTAATACCTAAATTTTGAAATTATATATATTTTATATTTTAAAATGGACTTCATTTTTGGATTCGGAATATCGAATTTAGCCTAAGGTGAAATTTTGGTACATTTCGGATAACTTTCATATTTTGTTGAATAGTGAAAATTATTAAATTTTAATTAAAAACAACTTTTTTAATCAAAATAATTAATATTGATAAATTATGAATTTGAGTGGTTTTAAAGTATATTTAGAATATATTTTTACAATTTAATATAATTTTGGTCACTGGACATAATTTTACAATTAAACCGAACATAAACAAGTGTCAATCTTTTGATAGTTATTACCTCTTAAAAACACGCTTTTTGTTTTGACAGCGGGAATTAATTTTAAATTAATTTCTGCCACTTCTGTGTTTTGAATTTAGAAAAATGGATTCCATATTTTGAATCAGGATGTCCAAATTGTGTAAATAGGTAACTTTTATTTTTAGACATTTTGAATAATTACTGTGGTAAATATTTTATTTACCATGGTTAAGGGTAAATCCGGTAAATAAGGGTTAAAAAATAATATTATAATAATACAAAATTACCCTAAAACATGTCATACCCTTATTGGTGGACACATACCCGACCATGAGCATCCTTGGGTCAATTTGGGGACCCATTGGAGCCACTTGTATGTGGTAGGGACACTTTATATTAATAAAGTTAAAATTAAAATAAAAATGGCATAAGCTTACATCTTTTAGAAGAACAACTTTTACATAGGGTTATACAAGTTGGATTTTCGATTATAAATATTAATTAGAAAGCTAAAACGATTTCCTACATAATGATATTTTATTTATAATTTTTAGACATTAAATAAGTTATTTTATTTATGACACAATGATAATGCGGTAATTACTATAATAGTGAAAAATTAAAATAATTGATATTATAAATACCAAAATAAATATAATATGAAACTTTTAATGAATTAAACTAATTTTATAGGATAATATGATATATTAGGATTGATTGGATTGACTTTTTTCGAAGTAATCAATCTGTTATGAGTTTCAAAAAAATCAACTATTGAATAGTGTCAAAATTGACATAAAAGAGTTCTTAAAACAAATATTATATTATTAATTGATATTAAATTCCTAAAAATCTAAGGTTCGGCCAAGAGACTTATATCATTATAGGTTAATCATTAATGGACCACTTGGGGGTCTCTTGGATGTATATAGTAAGTTTATTAACCATATTATATAAAACTACAAAGAGACATTGTAAAAGTGAAACTAATTAACTTAGAGTTAATACTTAAAGATAAGGTTAATATAAGTACCCAAACCTGTCTAACTTCTATTGGTTGAGTTTTTTTCGACCTATCCCCACCTTAAAATTTAAATAATCAACATTGGAGCCATTAGAAACCGAATAAGAATTTATTATAAATTAATATTTCTAGCTTTTCCAAAGGTGCCCCTCACCCCTCTTATAAAAGGGCACTCCTCCTTCTCATTTCTTCACACCTCTAAAGCCTTTTGGTTCGGCCAAAATCTGCCCAAATACTCTCCCAACATCCCTCACTACAACCTAGAGGCCTTAGTTGGATCCGAAAGCCAACCTAAGGAGCCCTTTTGATCAAATCAAAAGGAAGAACCCGAAGAAGAGGTAATGATTTCACCACCCTTTTCTAAGTTCATTTCTTCTTCCACTTCTTCTTCCTTTGTTCTTACCATTCTAAAATAATAACTCCAGTATCTCACATATACTGTGATGTTATTATAAGTATCGTACAACCATATTCATTATTCTATCCACCCTTTGAATAACATGTCACCATACGTGCGTACGTACGGCTTACCGTCTCCACGTCGTGGTGTAATTGTTATTCAATATAATATTATTTGGATGGGTATAATAATGATGTGTAACTCATGTAAATAATAAATATAACATGTTAATGATTCTTTATATATGATATACCATTCATTTATATATTATTTTAATATCAAAAGAATTATATTGTCGCTCGTGCGTACGTATGGACTACCGTCTCCACGAACGCGATGAGATTCATTCTCCATCGTAACCATTCAAGTATAATTATCATTTGATGATTTAAAAATGATTTTTAAGGACTAGATATCATTCTGGATATGAATAAGATACAACAACCATGGCTTATGTAACAAAACATATAAATAAAATGAGTAAGTTAACACCCGAAACGACGATAATTCTAAGATATTATTAACAAATAAATGATAAAATATCATATATGATATCATATTAATATATATGATTCTTGTATAATTTAATAACAATTATTTCACCATTATACAGGATGTTAACCTACCCCAACCAAGTAAAAGTACAAGGTAAGGGTTATTTCACAATCTCTTCATTATCCGAGGTTGTTTATACGTAATAATCTACTGGGATATCTTTATCATCCACATCCATGTTTCTTAAAAATGTATTTCAAAACATTTTTACTATTTACAAGAATATGGGTTAAAGTCATTTATACCCTAGTTTGACTTTTTATAAGAGGTTTATAAAGGAATCTTTCCGTCGTTTTCAAAACAAGGTCCTTTTTAACCTTTTCGACAGAATTGAGGTAAAAATGTTTTTTTAACTTATACGGCGGGTACGGTTATTTTACGCCGTTATAAAATCTTCAAAGCTTTCCTTACAAGCTTATAAGAATATTTTCAAAGAAAATGTTTTATTTTATATGGATCTTAAATGATTTCAAAATAAAAGGAGATATTTCTTTAAAAAGAATTTTGATTTCATCTACGTCAACATCCTTTGATGGATTTTAAGATTATTTGAAGTTGATTTATTATGATACAAAACTTCTATATTGTATTGAAGGTTTTGTGATATGTTTGACTATGGATGTGATATTTTTATACCATTCATAGTTTATGGTGAAATTATTGACATTTCGTATGCTAGATTTAATACGAATGTTTATGTTATGTTTAAACCTTTTCATATGGGAATGCATTGGACTTAATAAGTGACGGGTGGAGCCCGCTATAGCTCCTCGATGCATCGGTAGGTCTCATGAGACAAACTAGTGTCTTGGCACAAGGCCTTGACAAAATCTTATTTGTAGTCTTGGCACGAGGCCTTGGCTATGTGGTTATGATAGTCTGGCATTATGCATTCCAACATTATGAAAGTGGTTATTGATATTGCATGTGATTATTCGATTAGTAGAATATCCATGTGAACAAGTAAATGGCATTATTTCATTTTACTTTTGCCATACTATGTTGAAGTTCAATTTTAAAAGGCTTTTGTTTTAGTAATTCATTGCCTTAAATGTTTATGCTTATTTTGAATGTTCCTCTATATTGTTATCCTTACTGGGCATTTGAGCTCACCCCTTTTCTATGTTTTATTTTTCCCAGGTAGTGAAGAAGTAATTTATGAATGAATTGCAGGGATATTATGAGGGGTTAATAGTGTGGATATGAAGACTTTGTTGTTGTAGTAGTTTTTCACTTTGAAATGTAATGTAAAACTTTATGATTATATCTAGTGTTTCCAAGGCTACTAAACCAATCGGTCTTTCGAGATTTGATCTTTCTTGTGATCATGCCAATGTTACGAAGTAATGCACCGACTCTGGGCAGCTGGGGTCGGGGCGTTACATTCTTATTAAAAACTATTGGGAGGAATAAAAGGAATGTTAGGGGTAAGGCATAAAGGGTAATCAAAGGAATAGAACAGATGACATATAAATAAATTTTTTTCCCTAACTTATGAGTATATTGGCTTCAATATATGTTATCCATTGTGTGCTTCCCAAAATATTTTCTTATGTGATTTTTTTATTCCCTTAATAATTTTTCAGACTATGCTTGTGAATTTACCAAAAAAATATCTCCCGAATTTTTTGGTAACCAAGAGTGTTACAAGGCCTGTTGTCATGTACCAAGATACCTCGGGTTAACCTCGAAACTCCTCGTACGAGCTTTCACTCCTAGGTATACCTATTCTAGAGCTTCCTCTACCTCCTCCTATCCCGACAGGGATGTATTTTCTTGATAAACCACTGACTCAATAATCTTAAAAACATAGGTATGTTTTTATTATACATAGTATTATCCATAAGGATTTCAGAATGGGTTTTTTAATCCTAATCCCAAAATAACAAAACATATCCAAGATACAAACAATAGAAACCCTTTTATTTATGACACAGATAGACATGATTTATTAGATAAAATATTCACTTGGTAAAACATTAATGATTGATAGGTATAGTTTATTTGGTGCATAGAACATTATAAAATGGCATAAAACTTGAAACACAACATCATTATTGAAAACATCCTTTACATGACCACTACATTCCCTCGTACTTATCATTGCATGGGGTATCCTAAGGGAATGAATAAGAAAACAGTTTTCTAAAAAGCCTAGTAAGGGAGTAAAGAAGTCATAACATGAATAATAAAATATATGTTTGGAAATCAAAATATCAATGGAGCAGAAGAGAAATATAACCATAAAGTCATAATATAACCTGATTATCGTAAGAGGGAAATGTGGATACAACACTTAACGTGGTACTTTCTTGAGCCAAGTCTCATTGCACATGGAGCATGAGTAAACACTCATTTCACTTGAACGAGAATGTGTAAACCATTATTGCACGGGACGTATCATGATACTAATCTTTACCCAATGCATTGGAGTGCTATCAGGGCCAACCCTGTATAAACATTTCTCTTCATTCATAAGTGTGCCACAAGAACATACAACAAAGATTAATAAAAAATAATAATTTATTCCTTGGTAAAGGGATTTGGTATTCATACATGAAACTAGTCCACCTATAAGTAAATGTTAATAAAGGTTAATACCCTTGATAGAGAAATATGAATTTTGTTAACTACACAATGATTTGGGATTTAAAAATGGCGATGCAATTTCGGCAGCATATTGGCGTGATAGAAGACATAATAAAATGGTTGATGGGAGAGAAAAGGGTGTCTCATCATGTGTACATTAAATGGACATTAATGTTTTCATATATATGGATGTCCCAACATAAGTAATAAAATTTCAATTCATAATAACAAATAACTGCTTCAATGTAAATGAATAGAGTGAAATTCCATATGGAATTTTTGCATGGTAACGAGAGTTAATGGGAGGAATTTATGAAAGAAAAAAGGGGTCCCTAGTTATTAAAACATAAAGAGGTAATTATGGGGGAGATTACAAATTATAACCCAACATTTATAATTAAAAATAAAAGGGCATAACAATATTAAGAAACATGGATAAAATGAGAATGGATGGAATCAAGTTTTTGGAAGTGTGATCCCAAAGTCTTCGGAGTGGATTGAGAGAGGTTTCTAAGGATATTGGGGCACCTTGGGAGGATTCTAGAGAGATGAGGAAAGATATTGGAATAACTCCAAAGGCTTTGAGTGTAGAGGAAGTGGGATCCTCAGCGGGATTATATAGGAAAAGTGATGGAATTATTTATTATTTTGGTTTGGGACACCACATATTAATCTAATTGAAACGAGAAAACAAAACATGGTTTTTAGAAAGGGTTTTTTCCAAAGGGTAGTAGAAAAATTATTTAATAAGGAAAATCTCTGAATATATTAAAATATTAGGTTTTCTTATGTGGGGGCGAGTCACACTCCCAAGGAGATCAATTTTAAATGTTAAAATGTTTTATATGTCTAGACGGGAACACTAAATTTTTGTAAAATAAAACAAACCAAAAATAACATTAAATTAATGGTGAAACATATATAGTCCAAATATAATTTTTATTTTATTTTTTTACATCACTATTAGTTCATTATGATGTCATAAAACACATTATATATTAAAAAGACAATTAATTTATACCCTAAAATCCTACTATCTCAGAATATTATGAAAACTTCACCGTTGAATAATTTCAACGTCCTGATTTGAAAAATAATATTTATTTTATATAAATAATTTTTATAATATTTAAACTTTTACATTTAAAAAAATAGACATTTATCGAAAATTAAGGGGCTCTGACAAAAAATGGCTTTCAAACCAAAATAAAAATCCCATTTGTATTATTAAATATTATACGATAATATATAATTTATAAAAAGTAATTTAGTTATATTATTTAATTAAAATATTATTTAATTGAAAAATAAATTAATTCATCAATATAGATTTCTTAGTTATCTTAGAATTTTATTTTCTATTAAAAACTATTTACAAACTACTAATAATAAAATGAAGGTATATTCTCTGTAAAAAAATAATGTAAATAATCATAGTACTAGGGTCTCATTAATCAACCTCTTATAACACATGCATAAGACTAGAGGGTATGGTGTGTGATGGTGAAAAACTTTTGGGGTGGCTTGGATAACATCGCTCAGTTGGTAATCTTTATCAACTTCCACTTCTCCCATCGATAGTTCCGTTCGTACATAACGTGATTAAGCTCGGCTTGGGAATGGTCAAGAGTGAAGCCCAATGATGCCACGTTCTTTTTGAGATATGAAAAATGGGATCCTTATGGAGCAATTCTTCTTGACGATACCATCACATCCGTTGTTTGATTAAAATTGTATTTGTTAAAGACCTATATTTATACTAATCATGAGATCACTGTTCAACAACTATATTAGAAATGGTCACGATTCGGAATGTTATTTTAAAATACAAAAACACAAAACCAAAGAAATCTATATATTACATAATAATACATTTAATTAGATCAATAATAATTTTCATTAATGAATATTTGGGTCGGGACACGATCTCCTTAGAATTATAAAAAAATAATCCATGCATATATAATGACTACCTCTTCCATGAAATATGTCTTCAATTTTTCATCACATCCATTCATGGATAGTTGAAAATGTAGTTTTCATGAAAAAAATATTAGATTTATTAAATTATTTTTCATAATAAAACATAAATAAATTTTACTTTTTTCTTATTCACTGGAAAATGAAACTATTTTACAAGTCATTGTGATGACCTACACCTCTACAGAGAGGCAAATTTATTTTTTTCACTTCGTAAAATGGATTATTATATGATTTTTTTTAATGAAATGAAACTATTTTTAATGATTAAGGATATATAGGGATTATATTAATATTTAACGTATTATTATTATTCCAAATTGATTTTGATATAAATTATCAAAACTAACTCATTATTAATTCTGTATTCAAGATGTTTTACAAATAATATAATTGAATGAAATTGGCAACCTAAAAATAATTTTTAATATTCTATTTTGGGAACATGGATTTTTTATTAACGATTATCATGTTATCAATGAATCGGTATTGATATCAATAGTTACAAGATGTAAAATAAAGTCATAATGAAAATCAATCTATTGTTGATAATAAACTATATCTTACTAATAATTATTGAATAATTGATTACAATAGAAAATTAAATATGGTGAAATATATTAATAACGCTCTAAAATAGGTTATTATGATGGTCACATTGATTATTCATGGGGTTAATGCAATCTAAATCAATAAAAAATTTAATGTATGGGTTATTTTTCATTTAAAAATTCATTAATTGAGACATATTTTATATTAAAAACATAATTTATATTTTATGGTTTATATTCTATACCATGTATAATTTTTATCATATCATTTATAAGATTTAATTGATTTAAATATACATACCATGGTCTCTTTTCCAATATTATTTTCATTATATATTATTAACTTATGATGGGATTTGGTTACCTAAAATATAATTTAATGGATTTATATTTAATCTTCTTGAGATTATTTCTTCTATAATTCTCTTAATACATTATATTATTTTATTATAAGATAATGTATACATCATAATAGGTAAATAGACAATTATATTCCAAATGTTCTTCCTATATGATTTATATCTCATAAAATTATATTATTCTTAAGATTAATTGTTGTCCTATTTAATAACTATTTTCCCTCCATATCAATATTATTCATTCTTCATTATTTCTCCGAAATTTTATTTAACTATATTTTTTTTTATTTATTTGATTCTTCATATTTCCCTTTGTCTGTTTTTTATGATAATGTTTAATTAACCTATTTTTTATGATGGATTCGATAGAGGTATTTTAAAAAATGGTTGAGAATGTACTTCCATTCCCAAATATACATTTTATCATCCACACCACATTTCCACTAAAAAGGAAATATATATTTTCTAAGGTCTCATTTTTAATATTCCATTATAGATAGATTTTTGTAAAACAAATCATGTTAACCTCGAAACTCTTCGTCCGAGTTTTCAATCCTAGGTATACCTACAATAGAGCTTCCTCTACCTGCTCCTATCCCGACAGGGATGCATTTTTTTTGAAAAACCACTTACTCCATAATCAAAAAAAACATAGGGATGTTTTTATTATACATAGTATTATCCATAATGATTTCATAAGGGTTTTTCTATCCTAATCCCAAAATAACAAAACTTATCCGAGATACAAACAATAGAAACCCATCTCTTTATGACACGCATAGACATGATTTTTTAGATAAAATATTCACTTGGTAAAACATTGATGATTGAGAGGTATCATGTATTTGGTGCATAGAACATTATAAAATGTCATAAAACTTGAAACACAACATCATTATTGAAAACTTCCTTTACATGACCACTACATTCCCTCGTACTTATCATTTCATGGGGTATCCTAAGGGCATGAATAAGAAAAAAAATTCTACAAAGCCTAGTAGGGGAGTAAACAAGTCATAACCTGAATAATAAAATATATGTTTGGAAATAAGAATATCAATGGAGCATAATAGAAATATGAACAGAAAGTCATGATATAACATGATTATCGTAGTAGGGAAATGTGGACACAACACTTAACCTGGTACTATCATGAGCCAAGGCTCATTGCACATGGATCATGAGTAAACACTCATTTCACTTGAACGAGAATGTGTAAACCATCATTGCACAGGACGTATCATGATACTAATCTTTACCCAATGCATTGGAGTGCTATCAGGGCCAACCATTTATAAACATTTCGCTTCATGCATAAGTGTGCCACAAGAACAGACAACATAGATTCATTAAAAATCATAATTTATTCCATGGTAAAGGGATTTGGTATTTATACATGAAACTATTCCACCTATAAGTAAATGTTGATAAAGGTTAATACCCTTGATAGAGAAATAGGAATTGTATTAACTACACAATGATTTGGGCTTTAAAAATGGCGATGCAATTTCGGCAGCATAATGGCGTGACAGAAGACATCATAAAATGGTTGATGGGAGAGAAAAGGGTGTCTCATCATATGTACATGAAATGAAAATTAATGTTTTCATATATATGGATGTCCCAACATAAGTAATAAAATTTCAATTCATAATAACAAATAACTACTTCAATATAAATGAATAGAGTGAAATTCCTTATAGAATTTTTTCATGGTAATGAGAGTTCATGGGAGGCATTTATGAAAGAGAAAAAGGGGTCCCTAGTTATTAAAACATAAAGAGGTAATTATGGTGGAGATTAGAAATAATAACCCAACATTTATAATTAAAAATAAATGGGAATAAAAATATTAAGAAACATGTATAAAATGCGAATGGATGGAATCAATTTTTTGGAAGTGTGATCCCAAAGTCTTCTAAGAGGCTTGAGAGAGGTTTCTAGGGATATTGGGGCACCTTTGGAGGATTCTAGAGAGAGGAAGAAATAGATTGGAAGAACTCCAAAGGTTTTGAGTAAAGAGGAAGTGGGAGCCTCGGTGGGATTATATAGGAAAAGAGTTGGAATTCTTTATTATTTTTGTTTGGGACACCACATATTAAACTAATTAAAACAAGGAAACAAACCATGGTTTTTACAAAGAGTTTTTTCCAAAGGGTAGTGGAAAAATTATTTAGTAAGTAAAATGGCTGAACGTATTAAAATATTAGGTTTTCTTATGTGGGGGCGAGTTACACTCCCAAGGAGATCAATTTTAAATGTTAAAATGTTTTATATGTCTAGACGGGAACACTAAATATTTGTAAAATAAGACAAACAAACCTAAAATAGCATTATATTAATGGTGAAACATATATAGTCCAAACATAATTTTTATTTTATTTTATTACATCACTATTAGTTCATTATGATGTCATAAAACACATTATATATTTAAACGGTAATTAATTTATACCCTAAAATTCTACTGTCTCAGAATATTATGAAAACTTCACCGTTTAATAATTTCAACGTCCTGATTCTAAAAATAATATTTATTTTATATAAATAATTTTTATAATATTTAAACTTTTACATTTAAAAAATATACATTTATCGAAAATTAAGGGGTCCTCACAAAAAACGGCTTTCAAACCATAATAAAAATCCCAATTTTATTACTAAATATTATACGATAATATAAATTTTATAAAACGTAATTTAGTTATATTATTTAATTCAAAGATTATTTAATTTAAAAATAAATTAATTCATCAATATAGTTTTCTTAGTTATCTAAACATTTTATTTTCTATTAAAAACTATTTACCAACTATTAATAACAAAATGAGGGTATATTCTCTGTAAAAAAATAATGTAAATAATCATAGCACTAGGGTATCATTAATCAACCTCTTATAACACACGCATAAGACTATAGGGTATGGTGTGTGATGGTGACAAAATTTTGGGGTGTCTCAGATAACATCGCTGAGTTGGTAATCTTTATCAACTTCCACTTCTCCCATCGATAGCTCCGTTCGTACATAACGTGATTAAGCTCAGCTTGGGAATGGTCAAGAGTGAAGCCCAATGATTCCATATATTTTTCAAGATATGAAAAATGGGATCCAAATGGAGCAATTATTCTGGACGATACCATCACATCCTTTGTTTAATTAAAATTGTATTTGTTAAAGACCTATATTTATACAAATCATGAGATCACTGTTCAACAACTATATTCGAAATGGTCACGATTTGTAATCTTATTTTAAAATCCAAAAACATAAAACCAAATAAATCCATATATTACATAATAATACATATAATTAGATCAATAATAATTTTCATTAATGAATATTTGGGTCGGGACACGATCTCTTTAGAATTATTAAAACATAATCCCTGAATATATAATGACTACCTCTTCCATGAATGATGTCTTCAATTTTTCATCACATACATTCATGGATAGTTCAAAATATAGTTTTCATGAAAAAAATATTATATTTATTAAATTATTTTTAATAATAAAACATAAATAAATTTTGACGTTTTTCTTATTCACTGGAAAATGAAACTATCGTACAAGTCATTGTGATGACCTCCACCTCTATAGAGAGGCATATTTATTTTTTTCACTTACTAAAATGGATTATTATATGAATTTTTTTAATAAAATGAAACTATTTTTTTAATTATTAAGGATATATAGGGATTACATTAATATTTAACCTATTATTATTATTCCAAATTTAGTTTGATATAAATTATCAAAATTAACTCATTATTAATTCTGTATTCAAGATGTTTTACAAATAATATAATTGAATGAAATTGGTAACCTAAAAATAATTTTTAAGAATATATTTTTGGAACATTGAATTTTTATTAACGATTATCATGTTATCAATTAATGGGTATTGATATCAATAGTTACAAGATGAAAAATAAAGTCATAAGGCAAATCAATCTATTTTTTATAATTAACTATATCTTAGTAATAATTATTTAATAATTGATTACAATAGAAAATTAAATATGGTGAAATATATTAATAAGGCTCTAAAATAGGTTATTATGATGGTCACATTGATTATTCATGAGGTTAATGCAATCTAAATCAATAAAAATTTTAATGTATGAGTTATTTTTCATTTAAAAATTCATTAATTGAGACATATTTTATATTAAAAACATAATTTATATTTTATGGTTTATATTCTAAACCATGTATAATTTTTATCATATCATTCATAAGATTTAATTGATTTAAATATACATACCATGTTCTCTTTTTCAATATTATTTTCATTACATATTATTAACATTTGATGGGATTTGGTTGCCACTAATGTAATTTAATGGATTTATATTTAATCTTCTTGAGATTATTTCTTCTATATTTATCTTAATAAATTATATTATTTTAGTATTCGATAATGTATACATCATAGTAGGTAAATAGAAATTTATATTCCAAATGTTCTTCCTAGATGATTTATATCTCATAAAAGTATATCATTCTTAAGATTAATTGTTGTCCAATTTAATAACTATTTTCCCTCCATATCAATATTATTCATTCTTCATTATTTCTCTGAAATTTTATTGAACTATAAATTTTTATTATTTATTTGATTCTTCATATTTCCCTTTGTCTATTTTTTATGATAATGTTTAATTAACCTATTTTTTATAAATGATTCAATAGAGGTATTTTAAAAAATGGTTGAGAATGTACTTCCATTCCCAAATATACATTTTATCTTCCATTCCAGATTTTCTCTAAAAAGGAAATATATATTTTCTAAGGTCCCATTTTTTATATTCCATTATAGATAGAGTTTTGTAAAACAAATCGTGTTATCTTCCTGAAGTAATATTTTTAAATTACCCTATGACGTAATATATTTATGATAGTGTAAAAATGTTTTAATAATTATATTTTAATGATTTTTATTACATTTGAATCAATATATAAAATATATACATCGCTAATGGAGTAGTGTTTCATAAATCATCCTTCAAATTCCTTTATGAAATATTATTTTATAGTGATTTTTTAATCATTAGAACTACTTTTGATATCCCGTTATGTTTTTACATTTAAAAATGTAATGAAACCCATTTTTCCATGGATTTTAATGAGTGGATTATAAATTCATATCCTATGGTTCATATATTTATATATTTTTTTGGGAAGTGTCTTACATCATCATATAATACATTGGTTATAGTTTTATATCTCATGCGATATAATTAATGCTAGTATATTATTTTTATTTTCACTATATGAGGCGTAGATATTATTCTTATGTTCACAACATGATGCATGTATATTATTGTTATCCATAAAAAAGTGATTCATGCATTATTTTTTTGGTTTCAACATGATCCATGAGAAATATTTTTATACTCTCAAATTGATATATTTATAATATTATATTTTTCACTATTATTGGACCAGGTATTATTGTAATGTTCATAACATGATTTTTTAGAATTTTTGGTATGTCTGGGACATTATTCATAAACATAGTAAGTGTGAAAGTTTACTAAAATATTATGATTTCTTATGTTTGTAATTATTCAATATTTCTATGTAATGCTCCTTTGATCAGGATTATTGTCTCATGATCTTTGATTCTTATGTTGTTGTTTAAGTACAATCATTTTAATTTGTATTTACTTATATTTTAACATATATATAACTCTTATTGTTATATATTTTTTCATTATGATATTTCATCCTTATTATGTATTATCACATGCTAATTTTCAAACCCTAGATGACATGCTGATATGTTTTCCCATTATTAAGTGTTTTGTCCCACCCCCTATTATGTGTTCATTACCCATGTTATAGATATGACTATAATTTATTAGATTACTATATGGATGGCTTGTGTGATGCAGTCTGTGGAAAATGATGACAATTTTTTAATATATGTTACATATATATATAATCTCCAATGATACTAAACATATGTTTTGTGGATTCATTTTTAGAGATGTAATGTTTTACATATAGAGATATACTTATGTTTGTATTATGTTATTTTGTGTTGTATAAATTCCAATTATAAAATATATATTTTATCACTACAATGGGGAGTGTATGTATGGGGTTCCTTATTGAAATTATAATGAAATTATGTTCCTGTTTTATATCAACAATTTAAAACATTGATATAAATGTAATTACCTTTCACACCAGGGCCCTCCAAGACGTCATAAGGAAAGCCTCCAAAACCCATGCATGCCTCAAATGGGATAGTGGTTGAATCAAGTGTTGAAAAGGAATGAATGAAGTATGATGCCATAAAATTATGTTTTTGTACACACACCCAAAATAATATCTATGAAAAATTTTATATGAATACTAATAAAGACTGAAACATATAGGGTAAGACCATGTATTCAATAATTACTTGGGAATACAAATTCTTATTAAACTTTATTCCAATTAATAAGGGGAATAAATACACACCAAACTAGAAAATAAGTCCCATCATGGACACAACTAGAATAAAAGAAAACTGAGATAGCTAGGCTCTTGATCTCCACGTCCGACCACTATATATAGTCAATTCACCCAGGTATCAATGTGTTCTTCCAAATTCATAGGTGATATTTTTGTCATGTTCATTACATACGATACACGTAAGAAAATACCATAGAAGGGTGAGTACTTAAATATGAAATTTGACTCCATGAAAATAAAAAGGGGGAATCATAATATATAGTCATAGTGAGTACAACCAATAGGAAGAGGGAGTTGAAAACACATCTAATTTATAGATATGTCCTCAATGATAAACATAGTGGAGAGATAGTGTAGGGTTCTCTATCCCACAACCCAATAAATATTAAATACTATTCATATAGCTCCATAAGTCTATCACAATTTCCAATCGAAAAATTGATCCTCACTAGAATTTATGTAGAGTCCCATGTTCCTCGCCCCTATTATCAAATGTGTTGGGATCCACAACTCTCACGAAGAAACCCTATGCCCCATTATTCTGATGATAGGGAGTACCAATTTATAGAGAGAGTAACTGAACCCAGTGTAGGGTAGTACTGACCCTACCTATATAAAATGTATTGGGGACCCCCTCCCTAGAACTATAAGTGAGTTACAACCTTATAACATCTTTGAGGATCCTACTATACTCATTGAAATCACAAACCATTTCCAAAAAGAGAATCAAGATCATAAAACCACACATCAAATATAGAATATTACAAAGTAGTTTAATCAATGAGTTCTAGATGTACGAACACATAGGATTGATTAACTGAGGGAAAAATTAGAGGTTCTAAAGAAGGATATGAGAGCAGAACAAGATATCGAATGAATACATGGAATGTATTCGGGTCCACACGACATGTTACCCTACCTCACTACATGGGAATGTTCTAGTATGCTCTTTTTATGGGAAGAAAAAACAATATACATGGTGTGTATATGTGATATGTAATTTGTCATAACATCTCAGGGCCTTCTCATGTTCTCTTGACCCATCCTTTGTAAATCATTACATTCCCATGTACAACAATCCTTGCCTATGTACTTTTTCATGTATTTTGGTTCTAATGAGGTAATGGGTCACACCCATGAACATTTGGGTGTGAATTTATACAACCATAGTACATGGAATTTTATTTGAAACCAGGCCCAAGGAATGTGCAGTTCAAACACTACATTCCCACACGGGAAGGGTCACGTTGCTTGTGGACCTCGCCAGATGACTTGTAGTCCATAAATCAGATGAAAACGATGACTCCACAAAATATGATGTAAAATAAATGAGTTCATCCACAATAAATGACATGTAGTAACATTTTTAGGAAATTTTTGTTTCATCACTTGGATTCCCATTCTACCTTTTCCACCACATGATTAATTTTTTGACCAGACGATGTTGACGGAAATCAGCTTCGACCATTGATTCCTAAACTTCAATGGATACAAATCAATATATGAACACTCTTTGAGGACATGTCATATAAACAATCTACCTTCGATGTTGAAAAAACATTATATATTACCCAAAAACCAAATAAAAACAACCTTATTCGTCACTTAATCACTGAGCCGACTATCCTTCACATCACTATCATGTATCTATGGGTTTGGTCATGCTCATATACAGCTTGTCATGTCAAACTGTGACCATGTGAGATAATGATGAAGAACACGACATATATTATGGGAAAATGGAAATGAAAAAAATATGAATCCATTTTTATCCAAGTTTTATTAATATAAAAAGATTATATTGGGGATTTTGAGGGAGATATCAAGAAAATTCATGATTAAATTTGTTAAAAAAATAAATTAATATATTAGGGAAATTTGAAGAATGTTCAATTACCAATCAAAATTATTATGATAAGACACATGTTTTAATAATATAATCAAGAGGGATGAATCTAAAAATAATTATACCTTCAATGAATAAGGTTTATTACTGGTGTAAAACATATTTTGATAGTGATGATGAAGCCCCACTATGTTTGTTGCCTTTTGATCCACATCGATCAGATAATTCATAACCCTACAAATTTGATCAACAAATGAATAACATCCAACACCTCCAATTTTTATGTGGATAAAATGTAGATTTTCTACAGGGGATTATTTATTTATTATTTTTTGGAATATAAATAATTTATTTTTATAAAAAATTTAATGTATCTGATATGAGTCATCCTTCACCAGACGCCCAACATTGTGTCACACCTAGGGTAAACCCTACATTATGAAATATAAAATGGTCTCATATTTCTTATATAATGTCCCAAACAATAGGAAAACATAAATTAAAAAACAATGTGTCTGCACATGAAATAATGTAAATTATAATTTTTAGTAATTTCATTTCAGTTCCAAATACATCCAAACAACATTCCAAATCAATGTATAAATCCACATATCTTCATGGAAATGTTCGAAGGAAAAAATGTGAGAGTCCTAGATTCCCCCTCCATTGTGGATGTCCTCCTTGAAATGAAAATGATACACTAGTAGGTGGGTTATTGAATCCAAATTTGCCTCTCTAATCCTTAAGCATACACGTGAGAAATCCTGTGATTCCTCAAAAATCAAAACAAGAAAATGTTACCTCTAAAGCATATACTCTCATTACATTCCATGATCTCCCCTGAATACTCTGTGAAGGTGGATACTCCCTTGATGTCCATACAATACAATTCAATAATGAGTTTAGGACCATTCATGTATCTCCTCAGTTGCAATATGACGAAGATTTCATGAACTCTTCCCAAATACAATGTGTGGTCTAAGAGATAAAAAACTATTCCAACCCTCTGTATAAACATGTCTGTCAGGATGAACATTATTGATAGGTTCTATCCATGGATAAACCAATGAAATCCTGATCATGGGAAGAATTTTAGGAAGTCATATTATCCCTTCATGAACTCTAAGGGCAATAAAATGAATTTTTCCAAGATTTATGTCATCTTTGGGATATCCTTGTATGATCATGGGTCACCTAAACATTTTTTTCATCACATGAACTATCTATGGATCAAAAAGGGATGTATGTCCAATCTCATTCAGAATATGGGTGACATGAAATGTGTATTGTGTTGGGACTCAAAATATTTCATGCTTGTATTAGTATAAATTTTTTTATTAAATATTTAATTTATCAAGGAAATGTGATTATTTTTGCTCCAACCAAATCCCAACATGAATTCACATAGAATATCCTCTAATACATAGATTGTTTTCTCAGACTGTTCATCCTTTTATGGGTGAAAATCTATCATTATCATCAATAATGTCATTAAGTCCTATAATGAGACTCTCAATTATAATTATGTGAATAGAGAATTAATGTCCGAGATAATAATTGATGATACCCCATTAAAGTGGAAAATTAACCATAAATTGAACTTCCCCACCCACTCATTTGAACTATTTTATATGTTGGAAATGAACTGTGTTACAATCATGATTTTTTCTACATTCACCTAGATAGAATCATGTAGTCTCATTTTCTATAGAATACATTTCACAAGGTTTATATATATATATATATTACCCCATTTCCACAAAAAAATATCCAAAGTCCATGTCTATCCTATTGGAACATGGTGTTCAGTTTTCACTAGTAGAAATGTGATACAACGAGTTATAATCTCGAATATTCCCTTCCACATGCTATCCCACCAAAACTTCCTCCTAATGTATATATATATACATATATTAGTAATTAAAGAAAAATAGGGTGTGTGAAACGAACTCATTAAATACTTGAACAACATTACTAGTTCCACTATTTTCCAATGGAAGATGTTGATGTTCTCCCCACCTTCATAAAATCCATATTGTGAATCTCCTCATGATATCTGGTCACATCGAACATTATAGTTGATGTCTCCCAATTAGGAATCCCCGACATGATGAATTCGTAGAGTAGTCACCATGATAATATAATGAAAAACCACAACCCACACTTCCACCATGTTCATCTACAAATAATACAACCACTCAGATGGCTCTACCAATATGAAAAAATTGGACACCCTACAAAGGGAATCTACCTTCATGATTCCCATCGTATGATAATTTACATTCAAAAAGTGTTCTTACTTTAATAAATCTAAATATTTAATTTATCTAACATTATGATATCTCTACAAGAATGTATAACTAACAATATAATAGTCAATATAAAAAAAATTATCATATATATGATAGTGCCTCAATATCATCATAGCGAAGAAGACCAATGCCAACTCTATTTCATGTGTTATGCGGTTATTATCAAGGAGTATCAATTGAATCAAACCATATTTGATCAATAACTACCTCATCACCAACAAAAAATTAATATCATCTCTATATTCTTCTCAAAACACTACGTGCTATATGCCTTCCACTGGTAGTCTAGATATTTATGAACTTGTCTGTATAATCCTTAGTTCCAATAAGGCTCTCTAACACTTCTCAATCCAAATAAATTTCAACACATTCTTAATTAAGGAGTCCAAATAGGTTACGATCCATTATATTCATAACATTATCATACTATTTTACCCTTCTATGTCAAGAAAACATTATACCATGGATTCCATATTGGGTGCTTCCCAAGAAATCACCACAACAATATTCAGAGGAAACATAGCCAAACCATGATCATAATTTAATTCCACCAAACTTGATCCTAGTGGATTCAAAATTGGAAAATCATGACAATAAAATAGTTATGGTTCCACTATAGTATATCTAGGACTATCCTCTGATGATATTTATGCCCCTCATTTGATGTAGAGTAAATTAGTATGTCATCAAAGAAGATAACAATAAATCATTTAATTTATAGTTAGAATATCACATTTATGAGAAATGTAAACACTATAGAGGAATTCCCCAATATTAAAGGAAAGAAAAGTATCAAATAATATATATAGAAACAATGATATGTATTCTTTTTAATATCATCCTTGAAAATTCTCAAATGATGGTAGATGTACCAGAACTCAATCTTTGGGAATGAACATTCACCACCTAACTAGACAAAGATGTTTCCAATCCTTAGGATGGTGTACACATTCAATATCTTCACCAGGATCAAGTGATGATAATAAATGTTAAACATCAATATCCCTTTAATTTTTTTAAAACATATAATAGATTCCCAGGAGTCCCACTAGTTCGTAAAGACCCCTTCTTTCCAAGGCCCTCTATCTAAAAAATTATATCCCATAGCTTGGTATAGTCCATCTTATATATCTTGAAGATATCGGTGTGTACTTGGGTAAACGATAATGAAGAATTATATATTCTACATCGGATATAGTCAATGAAAATCCATATGGAATACTTCTATAGATTCATCCTCTCTAAAACGAATCTAGATACATTGTGATTCTGTTACAAGATGGTCTAAACTCTCCCACTATGGGTGATGGGTTTATGTTTCCTGCATATATGACCCACTCATTCACCCATAATATCTCTCCCACCCACATAAAATAATACCATCAAATCATTATGAAAGAATCTCATTATTATATGGTGATACTAAATATGGGCTCAAAATATGGAAAACTAATAAATAACCCAAATGATTTCATATAGTTTGATTCCAATGTCCAAGGGTCCCCACATGAAACTGTTTTCATCAAGAAGTAACTAAAACATCTAGTAGATATGAGAAATATATGAATCTCTTCCTATATGATCCTCTATCCATATCTACTTGTCTAATGTCTCTATTTAGAGCTCATGTTATCACATGATGGATAAAGTGATGAAGGAATAAATCATGAAATTGTCTTCTAGTACATGGGAAGGTGTATAAAAGATACAAACCGTGACACAATTTTTATCAAGTGTATAATTTTCATTCATCTCCATATAATGTAGCTTCCAAAGACTTTTGATTCCATATATCTGAGCCTGATGTTGGATTCTCGGTGGAGATTGAATTAGATCATGACATCACCCCCCCCCCCCAAGATGGTCCTCCCTCCATATCTCCACTTTATCCTATGCCACCACCACCTCCCAGATGGCTTCCCAAACCTTACATGGGAGATCCCTGATCACAACATTACCACTTTCTAGTGGTTTATCCACCATATTTCAATCATTATCATTAGTACTGGTCAAAATATCACATACTATGTGATCCATCCCATCAGATTCATAGTGCTGGAATTACCTCTGCTGGTTGGATCCTCTATGTGATCACAAATCAAATGATCCATATCTTGCTTTTATATAATGATAATTCCTCCCCTTCTAATACAGTACTGTCTAAAACCTCTTTCCTACTATAGATGAATCATCCACAAGATGTCCAACACAACCTCGAACATCCATTCATCCTTTTTCTAAGAATCTAGTAGTCACTAGAGCCCTATTTATAAATTCATCATAAGAGGTCATACATAAGGAAACTGAACTAGCATAAATTTCAATAAAGAGAACATTCAAAAACATCATCACCTAGATAATGTCATCTCACAGCAGATACATGGAGTATCATGTGATTTAATTGAATCTATTTCCATACTCAATAACTATCATGTCACCTTATTATAGCTTAGGAAGCACCAAGACATGGAATGAGAATAAGAATTCATGGTGACACACATAATGAAAATACTTATGGATGTTGGACTTTGAGAGTATCACCTCATCAAGGGTATGCATAAAAAAGATCCACAAATTCCCTATTGCTCCATTGAATATAATGGCTAGCAACAAACTATATGATTGGTTAGGGTCCATAATATATATAAGACTCGAACCAAAGACTCAATCCAATCTTCTTGTACCTAGGGATTTAGAATTACATGTAACATCAGTGTTGTCCAATTCTATAATTCTCATAATCCACTAACCATGTGCATAATATCATTTTTCATGTTAGATACATCTAATTATAAACACATGGATGATCATCAACCCAATTCACTGAGGGAACCAAGATCTTCATGACATGTGGTAGTAGTGATGTGTACCCACGTGGGGGAAACAACTCAGTAATGTATCCCTGTGTTGATGCCTCACTAATAAATTAGTCATCGTCATGATAGAAAATCAGAATTCTATTTGGATTAAATCGCATAGACATACTAATTTTTTCCAGATATACCATAGTCAAAGAAAATATTGGTAGTGGTGACTGAACATATACATTTTGAGGACTCAATCCTATATGATTCATGTACCATGTCTTCCCTGAAACTGATATCTTAGTATACTAGTGGAAAATCCATGTAGTTATTGTCTTTTTGAATGGATTTGTTTTCTTCCACACGAATAGTAGTTTCAATACTTTTAATGATATATAAAGTAAATTTTAATCCTATTTCCATAAATCCTGAGAAATTTATCTTAAGGGAACAACTCCAAACACTATCAGAATGAATAATATCATCAGATAACACATTGTAATGACCCCACACTATAGGGGCCCTCATAGCCATTGGAAGACTGATCCACCACAACTCGAATCCCCTGACTATTAGGATAGGTTCTTGTGGTGGTCATTGGGAAAGAATAAATAATATTAGAGACCATATCCAAATGTTTGATTAGTCTCACCCCAGCCATATCCATGAAAATGTACCCTGAAATAATAATAAATACTAAAAAATATAGAGTAAAACTATGAATGAAATAAACTCTAGGGAATACATCTGAGTACAACATAGATAGATAAATAATAAAGTGTAAAAATTCACACCCAATAAGTAAAGAATTACCAACCTCAAATGGCTATAATAAATGAAAAGTGAGAGGTCATGGATCCTGAACATTATTTCAGACCATCATATGTAGTCAATTCACCCAAGAATAACTATGCCACAAAAAATTCACCAATGAGATTGTAGAAATAATAATATTACATTAAATTTGTGGGAAAATACCATGCATGGGTATCTATAAAAATACCTATTATGATGCAAAAAAAACAAAAGGGACTAATTCAAAGGTAAAACATTATCCTTATTAACCCATATAAATTGGGAAATTAAACCCAACTTTAAATATATATATATATATATATATATATATATATATATATTTGTGTGTGTTTGTGTGTTTCTGTTGATTTATAATCTTAGGGAAACCAAATAGAGATAGAAATTGGATCTATGTCACATGGCCATGTCATTTCTGATTAGTCATATAATAGCTCCAAAATGTTGTTACAAATTCCAATCATCAAATGAAATCTCTCTAGAATCAGTGTCGAGGGGATCGATCATAACTAATTCCCTCAAAATGGATAGATCCACTACTCTCATAAATGGAATTCATGTTGCCATCTCACAAATATGTTGGAGTAACAATCCATCGATAAGCGACACATAACCCTTATAAGGGCTAGGGAAATTACCAATAAAAATTGAAAGGGGCCCCACACTGTGGTGTGATAGGGGAGTTCAATCCTAGGGTTATCATTGATGATCGATTCCTAATTAGTAACCTCATTATGTTTACCATGAGAAATAATCCATTCATAAAACCTCAGATGGTATATCAAATACAATAATTAATGTAACCATCGTGTTATACATGGAATAAAACTCTCGATTGGCTACTAGTGGGACAATATCCCAGTCCTGATGAAGGAGATACCAGAAGAAGATGTTTTGGAGTGAATACATGGTGTCTATGGGGTTCCCACACAGTGTGTGACCCTGAAATACTGATTGGAAATTTTATTATTGGGACATGGCATGGGAATCTATGTCACACTACATAGAATGTATAGGTGGTACAAGGGATTTCTCCGATACTCAGGTACATCCGGTGTGCTCCTAGTCTTTATGGTGTATAGATGGTTATTCTTATATATATATAGTCATACCCTTGTACTTGGGAATGTTAAAATCCATTCCCTGTTACTGGACATATCATGTACACCTCTAGGTGTTCCCATGTTCTACAAGATTATACGAAATGTTTTTCTGCACAGGGACCAAGGTTTGTGGTGCTAACACACAACTTATCCAACTAGGTTGGGACACAGGGTGTGTGGTTTTTTCCACATGAGGTATGATCCTTAACTCAGCTAAAAAACTAGACATCACAGAAAATGAATTACATGGCTTCAGTCCATATGAACTACATGATGTGTGGTCTTTTTTCACAGTCCAAAACAATTGTTTTTTATTTTCAGAATAAAAATGTTTTTGGTTTAGTGGTAACCTCAAAATCATAATTCATCAAACTCCATGATCCAACCCAATTGCGGAACCAAAGCTCAATGTAGTAAAGAAATTAAAAGGTAACACAACACTATATAATGTAATGGAACAATTAGATGCCTCAGGGCCCCTCCTAAGTATGAAAAATGCTAAAATACTGTGAAATCATCCTAATTGCACCACATCACCAAACAAGATTCAAATTAATAATATGAAAAACCAAACCAAAAATAGTCACACTACCTCTGAAAAAAACAAAGAACTATCACACCACCTCGGTCTTATGCTTAGAAAACCAAAAAAAAGCATTATCACACCGCCTCGGTAGCAAACACATAGAATAACATGGGCAAAAATAACCTCGATATGTCATTAGTAATAAGAAAGGTGAACCACCACTGTGAAAAAAAGAGATAATCTGTTAAATGATATCCTCAATCTCATTGGAATCATATTATCCAAAGCACTAGCAGCGTTGTGTAGTAACATCATCATCATAACACCATTGTCGATTTCCAGAATGAAAAACTAAAAATCAGCATAGCCAGAGCATATCGAGAACCTTAGAATCCAAATTTATAGTAAAAATAGCCATCTAATGGAACCAGATCTGAATATATTGCTGTTAAAAATTTCAATGCCAACTATCCTTCACACCACTATCATATATATAGGGAATTGATCAGTCTTGAATCCTTCCTCGAATTTCAAACCACAACCATGTTGGACAATTAATAAAAAATAAAATAATAATGGGGATAAATTCATAAGAAAAAAAGTTGAATCCATTATTTTCTAGGAATTCCTGGACAAAAATTACATGTGGGTGATTTCTAGGGTGAAATCATGGGATTTAATTTTTAAATTGTTTTAGATAATTCATTTTTTATATATGTCTAATGTAAGAATGTGTTATTTGAAATCAAAAATAATAACCAAAAATTACATAAACTAAAAATTTAATCAAGAGGGTAGAATGTCATACTAAAAACATCTACCCCGATTAAGGATTGATAGTTGGTGAATAACCCAATTGCTAGCATTGGTGAAGTCACATCGTGTTAACTACTTCTAGATACCCCTCATTCTAATAATCAAATATCCACAAAATCCAATCCTCAAATAAAGAACACTGATTGATCCTCTCAACTCTACCATGGTTATATTACTATCCCAAGATAATATATGAAGTGGAGTGTTTATAAATGAATTTTTATTGGAAAATAAAATAAAATAATTACATTTAAATATATAACATATCCACCAACAAGCTATCTCGATGAATTTACTATTTCCAACCAATGTTATGTCATTCATATTGTAAAACTCATATTCCAGAACCAATAAAGATCACTAATTTCATATCCAAGGTCCCAAATAATGGAAAAACCCTTAAAAAATAAAATCCATTTGTACATATGTGGATTAAAATATATAAATATTTTTAATATATTTATTCTATGGTCTCAAGATATCTAAACGACACATTCACAACAGGGATAAATCTTGATTTTCATATAGAAATTATCAAATGATAAACCAAATAAAAAAATATCCATTAAAATTCATCTATAATTAATTCAATATAGTAAGTCATAATCTAGTGGTTTTTATTCTTCCTCATAAAATTGAAATAATCATCTTCTATAGGTCCATTAATCTACAAGATGGATAAATGGTGTGTTGTATAAAATCATTATCTCTATCTTTATATTGTGTAATAAAGAATCAAATTCCTTTTTATGAGCTACATCATGTACCACATTTAGTTTAATAGGTCAAAATATATACACAAAAAACTAATTATGTTGTGGGATAACTTTTGGATTATCCAGTGTAATTTTTGTTGATCCCATCAGATGGTTTATAGTGGATCTTATAGGGGAACTGTGATACATATATAAAAATTTAAAAGGATGATCCATGAAATAGATTTACATCTGATTAATATCATTTATAGAAATATAACTAAAAATCCTAAAGGTTACTAAATAGTGGAATGGAATCATGTGAAACTAATAAATAGAATATTTCAAAAAAAACACCCATGCAATCAACAATGCACTATTATAAATACTACATCCATGTGGATTAGATTCATTGTCTTCATGTTATGCATACTATCCACATTCTCATGAAGTTACTACATGATTTTCAATCTAAATAGGAAGTTATTAAATAAATAAAAAATAAATCTCTAAATAAGAAAAAATAATAAATCTCAAACTACACATGAAAAAACATTTAAGGTATTGATAGGTGTGGGATAAACCTAGAAAAAACACTACCCTTGATCTGTAACATTAATATATTATATCTACCATGAACAATAAACTATATAAATCAAACTTAGGACCTATTACCTTTGTGTATTGAACCATCCAGTGATACCCCATCCTAATACATAAGCTGGAACACCACAAAGTTAGTGGTGTGTTCCGGATCACTATATCCCTAAAACTAGATTGTGTTTATCATAATTTCTCTTTTATGATCAATGCCATTCAAAAAGATATACATTTATTATAAGTGTTTCATTCTAAGAAACAAGGAGAAGATTGACTCAATTTTCCATTTCGAGAATAATAATAAAAACAATTTACAATGACTGTAGTAGATAAATATTATTAATTAATAGATAATAAATCTCTATGAACAGACAGTAATAATATCAAAATAAAAAATATTCACTATTATACATTATAACATAACTGTTAATCCATTTTTTAATGAACATGACTAATCAAAAATTGAAAATATACGATGAGAGGATTATACGGATAACAACATAATTTAAAAAAAAAATTACCAAAATGTGAAAATTTCAATACCCATATATATTTAATAAATTGAAATCTCTCATTTTATAACCAGTTCCAAACAAAATCAAGAAGGTAATGATATGAATATGACAAATCAGAGTGGTACCTTCCTATTACATATATAAAAAAACATTTAAATACACCTATATAGTACGCATGATTCCATGATATCAAAATTAGTAGAGTACCACCAAGTTCCCTTTGAGAAACTTATATAAAGTAAACAATGTGACGAAGGTTTGAGAACATGTAATGAAAATATTAATATAAACCATAATAAAAACTAGAAATGTAGATTTATTTTTAATAATCATAATTGAAATTGTAAATAAATAAATAATTTTCTTTTAAATTAATCTTGAATATAAGAAGAATTCCAATTTCAATGAGGTATCTCTATGAAAATTAGCGGTAAGAACCAAGGGACTAGTGCATAGAACCTGATAATTCATGTAAAATCATTGTTTCTTAAAATTTAGTAACCATGGAAGAACTATGAACCAGTGTTTTGTTTATTAATATAGCACAATGACCCGATTCTATGTTCATAGGGTATTTTCATGGTTCTATTATAGTCATAGTATTGAATATGATTTCCTTTCCAATGTTAGCTCTCATGTTCCAAAAGGACATTATCGTTTGGTTGGCTAAAATTAATGATGAATAAATCGAACAACAAAAACTTCCAATGGATTTAGGTTCCACAAGTATTAATACTGCTTCTACTTACATCATTTTAATTATACTAGTTGAATAAATATTTCAACCAGTTCATAAGAAATAGAAACTAGTTTATTCATTAGACACTTTATGTGAAACATTTTTTCCATAATATTAAATGAAATTTAGATTTCATATTTTATTTCATTATATGGAACTATAAATAACATAAACATCATCAATAAGATCAAGTTACAAATAGTTATAATCATAAATATTATTACTATTGGAATATATTTTGAAAATATCTAAGAACATTTTGTCCTATAACAATTTTTTTAAAACAACAAATTTTGATTGTTTTAATTATTGGATGATGTTATATTTTTAATAGGAATAATATTAAAAATCATTTATAAGGTGAAAAAAATTCCTAAATATGGAACCAACTATATTGATGTTGATTGAAAAAATACAAAGGACACTATATCCATCCCTATGAAGAATGTTTTTCCAAAGTGGGTTTGGTTGAATTTGTTATCGATATATGAATAAGTGATTATAGAAAAATATCATATGATTATTTGTGTAGTTTTATAGAAGATATATGTTTGGATTCATGTTAAAAAAATTCATTATGTTTTTTAATAATGTTTTATGTATGACAATTTTTTTTTATCTCTAACATCACCAACATACTCATTGTCAAACCTATGTTTATATGCATTCGTATAAAGTTAAATAAGTAAAAATTATATTTCCATGTAATTATAAAACATAATAAATTGATGATATTACTTGAGGGAGAGTTATATGATGATTATATTTCTGAATTTTCATTATTTCTTATAAAGGGTGAAATGATTATTTATCTATAATTTTTGACCTGTAGAATGTACGAAGATGAAAAATACTATCATATGGATAGAAGAAACGTGACTAGATGGAGATGTATATAGTCTATATAATAATGTATAAATACTTGGTTGTGTGGATATTGACCTATATAATTTTCTATTATCAAATGATTGATTGTTGATGTTATCTTGATTGGATGATGAATGACCAGACTGAGGAAACCCCCATACTACATTGATCAGGGTGCAATATAAAGATTACTAGATAAAAATAAAAAATTTATATCTAATAGAAGAAAAATAGAAAAATATAAATGATGAATAATTAATCCTTCAATGGTAGGATTTTTTCCCATTGGATTATTTACAAGGACAGCATACATGATGGTGAAATTGAGAAATGCGATGTTCAATTACAATGTAAGGATATTTTTTTAATGAATCAGGTGACACGTAGTGAAATATAATTTAGAGAGAGGAAATAATGTCAATATTATTGAATGAGGGTTACTAGTTTATTTCACATTATGGAGGAATATATATTGTTAAATTGGATTATGGTGCATTGGAATGATATTAGAAAGATCCAATGGATGGAGTGCCATGATGAACAATGATATAGAATTAGGATTCAGTCATATAGAGGAGATTATAGAATGTTGGTCCATAGATATTTTTGGACACATTCTCTGACTATAATGGTTTTATTGTAATAAATCATGAAATATATTAACATTAATCTTATCTCATGTCAAGTCCTAAATTATGTCAGAGCATTGTCTTTTATAACAGACCATTTCAATCATATAACTATTTATGTGTGTTTATGTATAATCATGATTATAACTGATTATCTATGTGTAATTATTGGAATTAACACTATCTGAATTTTCTTAATTATGAGACATATAGAACATCTAAAATAATCTATGTCTAGGTCACTTACACCGATGGATGGATGTATAACTGAATGATAGTTCAAATCGGAATATTCTCTTAGTATATAAATTTGACACATTTGGAAAGAATCACCATTGGAAGGACTCATCGTTACATATGACACAATGACGTAGATTAATCATTATTTCATATGACTCACCAACATAGAAGACTCACAATTACATATGAATCACCTACGAAGATGACATATTGGTAATCCAAGTGACCTACCGATGGATGGTGATACATGCACAAGGACTCAACATCAGTTGAAATGAGTTGGTGATAGATCAATTGTCTCACCGAAAGAAGGAAAGACTCATTGATGAATCATGTCACTGATGAAATGATTCCCTAACATATGGAAAGACCGATGGAATGAAATACTGATGGGTTGAGTAACCAATAGGAGGAGACATCGAAAGAAGGAGACACTGATAGAGGGATACACTGATAGACAACTCACTGATATACTGTTTAAATTTGAATTTAATAATATTATTTCTAACGGTCATAATTGTGTCATTTAATGATACTGACATAATTTATAGTACTTTTTCTGAAATTTAGAAAACATTTTGAGGTACGACAAACCAATGCATTTGAAATTAACATGCACTTTGTTTGCCTTAAAAAATAAGATGAAATTTAAAAGAGAGAAGATATTCAAAGGAGAGGTGGTGTAAGCATGTATGAGAGTGATATATACTGGATAACATTAGAAACCATTTTGAACTAGAGAAAAAATGAATAACACATGAGGAAATCTAAACAGAGATGAACATAGGATTGACAAATTACTTCATCATATCAAAGTAGGGGAGAAATATACACACAAAACCATTCTTATTCCATGATTATATAATACAACACTCTATTTTGTGGTCAACATCCCGAAGAAGTCTCAGACTCTATCTCAGTTACATCTAAAGAGTCAAGAGCTACATCTCAAGACACACATAGGCATCTAAATCATTTCTCATATTTTTTTATAATGTTCATTTTTACATTCCTTTTGAGCAGGGTGTGTATTTTCTTATTAAGTAGAAAATGTCTCCATAATAAAACTGAAGGATACATGATATCCTTATATTTATACATTGTAATACCTTTTACTCACACAAATTTGTGTGGATGAGGTCCTTGTTTGACCTGGTAGTTTATTCCCATGATGAACTGTGGTAGAGGTCTTGTGACCTAGAAATCATGTCCCCTATAATGATCCCCGATCCAGGGTGTGAATCAAAATGTTTATTAATTTTAGTTTCTTGGTTGTAGGTGATCACCAAGTGGAGAGTATTATATGTATTCTTGAGACTGATCATCTTATTTTATTTCTAATGTTTTTTTACTTTTAGTTTTACTATGTTTTATCACAAATTTAATAAAACTGAATTGACCTCTGATAGTTAGTCTTTACTGTGTTTTTTAATAGTATTAACATATTAGGTTAATTTTAAAAGACGAATTAATTATCAAATTGATACAACCAAGAACTAATCAATCTTTTGATAAATTAATGAAACTATCAAGCCCTTATAAATTCATTACGTGATAACACGGATATTGAATTTTCAAAATTAAGGGAACCTAAAACAATAATTTTTATTGATACTCAATTCACCCCCATCTTGATTACCCTACCTTGAAAAATATTTGGTATCAAAGGTGTTTGGAATTTTCTGCTTTCAATGAATTTTCAAATTATTTCAACTATGTTTTTAGTTGTATTTCAAAGATCGTAAAAAAAATTTACTAAATTTTTATCTCTTTTAAATAATGTTCTTTAATTTATATTATGGATAATAGGAGAGAAGGTTCTGCTGCAAACAAACCTCCATTATTTAATAGATCAAATTATCCTAAATAGTTATTAAAATGAATATGCACTTAGAAAGTATGGGTTTTGAAATTTGGCCTTCAATTTTTGATGAATATAATATTCCAGATTCTTCTAGAACTAAATGGTATGACCCAACTAAGACTGTTTATAATAATAAATGAAAATTCATGAATTCCTTATACTATTCTTTAGGAGATGATGAATTTAACAGAATTTATGCATGTTAAAATGCCCATGAAGTTTGGGATACATTTTTTATATAACATGTAGAAACATATAGTGTCAAGGAAATGAGACTTAACACATACAATGTTAAGTAAGAAAATTTCATGATGAAGCCTGATTAGGCTATTTATGACATGTATTTGAGGTTTAATGAAATTCTGAACACTGTGTTCTCTATTGGAAGATATGTTACTACCAAAGAACAAATTATGAGGATTCCCATATGCTTAACTGATAGATGGAGAGAACTTAAATCCCAATTATAGAATCAGGTTAAATCATAAAACTACCCATCAAATAACTCATTTTAAAATTAATGATTATTGAAAAAGAGATTAATGTCACAAATAAGAAGAGGATTAACCTAAAAACATTGTGTCCTTCAAGACTATTAACTCTATGAATAAGGAAAAGTGAAGCTGATAGCCATTATCTAATGTTCTAGTAATGATGACTCAACATTAGATAGTGATGAAGAGATGGCTCCACTAGCCAGAATATTCATGTAATTCTATAGGAAAAATAAGTTCTTTAGGTTATACAATTATAAATGACCATATGATAATAAGGGATCCTGGAAAGAACAATATAAGTGAAATGAAAAATCAGAGTATATTTTATTCTATGAATGCATAAGGAGAGGATATGTCAAAGCAGACTCTCCAAACATTAAATAAAAAAAGATGTATGAAAACAAAGAGAAGAAGTATAAGAAATCTACGATTTCCATCTAATGTCCCTCTAAGAATAAATATTGTGAAATATAATCATCTCAATTTGAAAAAGATAACATGGAAATATGTTTTCTATGAAAAACACATTTGAGGTAACCTTAGATTATCTTGCACACAATTCTTATTATTCTAAAAACAATTTTGATTATGAAATTATGACATGTGATGAACAATTTTAATAATGTATCATGCTAGAAGACACTTGTAGTGAACTAAAAGATGAATATATATATTTAATAAAACAATATGACCATACTATAACTATTAATTCTGAACATTCTATTGAAAATGAAAAATAATTTTCAACTACCTAAAGATAAAATTGAATTAAAAATATCGAATATGGAATTAAATGAAGTTCTATAAAAGATTACTAATGGAAAAATTACTCCGACTCAAATTATTGGTAAAAAGATATCTCTTATGTACAATACTAGTATTGGATATCATCCTGGATATAGAAACCCATCTAAAACACATTTTGTAACTAAAAATGCAAAATATGTTATTCTACCTAAGAATAAAATCTCTACTTCTAGTACCTTTTCAAAAAATTTCTTTACTACCTTTAGTTTTTCAGGAAAAATGGAGACTATTTTTAAAATATGTTTCATAATGCTTATAGAAAACCCATAAGGAAAATTTTGGTACCTAAATCATTTATTAGTAATTTCACTGGAACCAAACATGTCTCGGTACCAAAATTTATTTGTGATTGATAATTCGATAGGAATGACGTTTGAAGAGATCCTATAAGAGTAATTTCTACTTAGACAGTGGATTCTCAAGACACATGATAATAGATTTTTCAAACATTAATAACATAATCACGATTAATGGTGGATATTTCACCTTTGGTGACAATGCTAACATAAAAATTATTGACTTTGGCCAGATTGGTAACTGTAACTCAGTTTTTATTTCTATAGTACTTATTGTTGAAGGATTAAAATTTAATTTTCATAGTATTTCAAAATTATGTGATGGGGTATTTCATGTTATATTTGAAAAGGATTATTTCAGTGTTTTTATCTCTAAATATGAATTAGTATTTTCGTTTATTAGAAATGAAAATGTATATTATGTTTACTTATGTTATTCAGTTTCTCAAAATGATTCTTGTTTAAGTTCATTTCATAATGATTCTTGGATTTGGAATATGAGATTAGGAAACTGTAATGTACACTATCTAAGAAAGATAACAAGAAATTGACTTTTCGACAACCAACCCAAACATGAGTTTCCAAATGACAAAGTCTGTACTCCTTGTCAAAAGGGTAAACAACACAAGATATATTTCAAATCAATAAATGATGTTTAACCTTCTCAATATTTAGAGTTGGTGCATGTGGACTTGTTTGGATCATCCCAATTTTCTTGTTTAAATGGGAATCACAATTTCTAAGTTCTTGTAGATAAATATTATCAGTAATCATGGACCTATTTCTTATCTCAAAAATTTGATGAATTTATTTACTTCACCCAGAATTCTAATACTAGGGAAAATTTATATAGACATAGAATAAAATCCATAAGATGTGATCATGCTCCTGAGTTTGAAAATCATGAATTTGAATCATTTTTCTCACACATTGTCTATAATAATAAATTTAATGCACATAGGACACCTCACCAAAATGGACTTACAGAATGATGAAATAGTACCTAACAATAAATTACTCGAACAATTCTTAAAGAAAATGATTTACTTGTATACATTTTGGATGAGGTTGTAAATATATCTTGCTACATATTTGAGGGAGTCATAATTAGGCCTAACATCAAGAAGACTTCTTATGAGCTATGGAATAATAGAAAACCCAATGATAGTTATTTATATGTTTTGGGTTGCAATGTATATATTCTTAATTCCATAGATAGACATGATAAATTTTCATTCTAGATTGATAAAATATTCATTAAACAGTACTCAACCTCTAGTAAATCTTATATTGTCCGTAATAAAATATAAAATTGTGTGGAAGAATCTATGCATATCAAAATTGATGAAACAAATCCATATCAACCTATGACATCTCTATAAAACCATGCAGATGATATGTCACACCTGGACATAAATGAAAAACAATATACTCTAATTGCCAAGAAATCTATTAAATCAAATAGTTCTATAAATTATTCCGAATATTAACATGATGAACCCAATATTGTAGATGAACCTAATGTTAATAGACCCTCCATTTATAGATATAAAAGAACCATCAAGAACCATCATTTTGATGTTGTTGTTCGAGACATAGATAAATTGACACAAACTAGGGATTCTAATAGAAATATGGTTGATCAAGAGGATTTCATGACACATCATGAACCTAAAAAACATATATGATTCTATAAAAGATAAATTTTTGGTGATGGCTATGTAAGAAAAAATTAAACAATTTGAAATAAATAAAATCTGGAAACATGTGGATAGTCCCAAAGGCACTCATACCATAGGCAGTAAGTGGTTGTTTAGGAAAAAAGTAGATTAATCTTGTAATATTGTTTGAATTAATGTGATATTTGTTGCACAAGTTTATAGCCAAGATGAAGGCATTGACTATGATGAAAGTTGTGTTATATTTATAGAATTGAAGCCACACACATCATTCTTTATATTTCATCCCATCTTAATTTGATACATTATCAAATAAATGTTAAATTTGAATTCCAAAATGGGTATACAATTGATGATTTTTTTGAACAACCCCATTGTTTAAAAAAACCACATTTTAAAAATCAAGTTTTCAAATTAACAAAATCACTATATGGATTAAAACAAGATCTGAGATATTTTCACGATAGACTAAGTACATTTCTCATTACAAAATGATTTACCAAATGAATTTATGATCAAAATATTTTTATAAAACTAATTTTTAAAGATGTAATAGTAGTTAAAATATAGGTTGATGATATTATGTTTGTATCTTTATTATTTTCTTAATGTATTTATTTCTCAATGATAATGAAAAATGAATTTGAAATTAGTTTTATTTGAGAACATAAATTCTTTCTTGGATTTCATATTTTTAAAAATAAAAGATGTATCATTTTAAATCAAAGTAAGTACACAAAAGATATATTAAATATATTTTTCAATGATATCCTTAAATGTAGTGACACTCCAATGAGTACTACTTGTATGTATGATCTTCATGAAGATGATAAATCTGATGATCAAACTACATACAGAGGAATTATTGGACTTTTTCTCTTCTTGAATGCTAGTAGAACATATATAATTTTTAGTGTGTGTATGTGTTCCCATTTTCATACTAATACCAAAAAATATCACTTAAATTCTATTTAAATAATTTTCAAATACCTCAATATTTCTATTAATTTAGGTTTTTTTTCAAAGGAAAACAATTTTTTATATTGATTCATTCTGATATTGATTTTCATGGATACAAGTTATATATAAAGAGTACCCATTGGTCATCTCACATTTTCGGATAGTCTTTGGTTTCTTGGTGTAATGAGAGTCAAAATTGGGCATCATTATCTACTGTTAAAGCTAAATACATAGATGCTGGTAGTTTTTGTGTTCCGATTTTGTGGATGAAACATACTATGATAGACTATGGATATCAATATAGACATAAACCTATAAATTATGACAATACAAGTTCTATTAAAATATATAAGAACCCAGTTTATCATTTTAGAAAAAAAAACATATTGATTTAAGACATCATTTTTTGGGATATCATTATAAAAATGATGAGATCAATTTATAGTTTGTTTTCAATGTTTATAATCTTAGAGGAATATAATATAAGACAATAAACACTAAAATAATGAATTACATCAGACATGAGTTAGTAATGATCAATCATTAAGACCGTATTTTTCATTTCCATTGATCTTTTTCAGTGAATTTGTCTGGAAAACTCCATTTTTATGCCGACACTATTGTCATGCTGACATTATTGTCCTCTTGACACCGTATTGATTCTAACATCATTTTCATTATGACACTGTTGTAATACCGACACTATTTGTGTTATAAAAATTATGTCATGATGATATCGTTAGTGTTATAAAAATTATGCCATGCCAACAACATTAGTGTAATAAAATTACTGTCATGCAGACAATATTAGTGTTATACAATATATTTCTTGCTGACACCATTAGTTTTATACAAAATATTTCATTCCAACACCGTTAGTGTTATGAAAAATATTTCATGCCAACACCAATGACTAACTATTGTATATGTTTTATGTTTTTATAAAAATGACACTCTTTCATTTTTTTAACATGGTTCATGATTTTGTGATTGTGTAATTTAAAAATCACTATATGATATAAATTTTATTCTATCCACTTTACTTATTTAACGAAACTCACACATGGTTATCACTCTATTTCTTTATCTTTGACCTTTAACATTTTGAACTCAATACCGAATGATTACAGTGGTGTGTGTGAAGATAGACCTTGAATATGGCGAGTCTCGTGCTTCTATGAAACAGAAAGGTGAAACGAGAAAATATTCATCTCCTATAAATTATGGTCTAGAAAACTATGTTGTATCCTTAGAAAAAGAATTCCTTGTGGAATTAAAATTAGAGAGAAAGTAATTATTGTTTATGTTTCTTCAAGATCAAGGATGGATTGATATGTTTGTAAACAATTACATAGTTTTCTACCCAATGCTGGTACATGAATTTTACATAAAAATGGAACTTCTTTTCGAAGGAAGTGATGGTGCATGGGTCAAGTCAATAGTAAATTGGCAGAGAATCCCTTTATCTTCAATAAATTAGGATGAAATTATTATGGTTCTCACGAAATAGTATTTGATGATTAAAAATGTAACTCTCCTCCCAAAAGTGAATAATTTTTCTATGAGATGTCATTCAAAGAGGTAACTATAAATGAGGAACAAAAATACAAATTTCCTCAGAATTAAAAATTGAGTGAGTAATTTAATTTATATTTATTCAGCGCCAAATTTTTTCCAATACATTGGAATTTTCTTGACTAATGAACCAGGTTTTATACATGGTGTATTTTCAATATAAAGGAGTTATATTGAATCTTTGAAGATATCTGATGGTTCATATAAATGATATGATTAAACCCGATTGTAAGAAAAATACTATTTTCTATTCCAAAATTATTTCAGAACTACTAAAGGAGAAAAGTTGTGAAATTGAAGTTGAAAATGATGTAGTTAGTAAATGTAGTGGAATCTACTTATGTTTTGACATCTATAAAATAATAAAGATTAGTTGGAACCCATGGAAGAAGGAATGAGTTGGTGATGAAGATAAACTGTATGGGAAGATAAATCATATAGATCAACTAGTTAGACAAAGGAATATAGTGGATTCTGGCCTCGGGCCAAATGATCATGTAATCTATTCATTGGATGAGGATGAGGAGCATGATACTCATATAAGAGATGTTGGATCACAAATTGATGATAGAAGTGACCCCGAAATAAATTGACCGAAAAAAGGAGTTTCAATTTTACCTTCATGTCCATAGTTGGACTTACCTTCTCATGAACTTTTTAATCAATCTACTGGAAGTGAAGAAATACACGTTGAAGGAAGTGAACAATATGGGAGTGAATCTATTGAAGAACAAGATAATGAGGAGGAAGATGGTAGTGGTGAAAGTGGCTCAAAATCAGGTAGAGTGTAAGGAGATATGAAATTTTATGTTAAATATGGTGGTGAAAATTGTAATGATGGTAATAATTATGAATATAGTGAATGTGGAAGTGATTTTTAATTTGATCAAACTGATGGGAATACTAATGTTGTTAGAATGGAGATTATTGAAGCTAGAGTACCTGTTGAGGGTGATGTTCAAGATGAAAGTGTTTCTCTAGAAGATCTAGTTTCTCAAGTTGTATATATAAGAATATGTACCCAACATAAGGACAAGAATCCTACAATAGAAGAATTATGTGAGGGGGATCAATATTCCAAGAAAGACGAAACAGAGGGGGAGCCTTAAAAAAGAGTAGATTATACTGATGAAAAACATAAAATTGGAAGACTAAGGCTAGAAACACTTAGTCCTATGGATTATGATATTATGGATGAATGGGAAAGATATCCTAGGTATGTGGAACTAGAATTATATTATTATGATTATGATAATGAAGTCTTTGGACCTAAAATTAGGGAACTAGTGGTTGAGATCTCTTCCCACGACTATGTCACTATCCAGTTTTAAAAAACACCATGAAAGACATATGTTCCACCATAATAAATTCAGTGCAATAATAGATGAGATATGAGATTGATAAAAATATGAGATAGAACACTTATATAAATGACAATTTGAAAGAAATATTATCTATGGTTGAAAGTATAACACATGATGGAACTTCTATTTTTACTCCTGCCTCAACCAGTGTATCTCAAGGTTATTCTTCTTCAACCTCCAAGATGGTTATAAAATAAATTCCACCAGATTTGATTACAATTGTAGAAACAATTGTGACCAGAAAAACCAAACATGGAAATGAGATGGAGAAATTAACCACTAGAATCAATACTTTAACGAATGATAAATGAAATACAATGGAATGTTTCATGAATGGACCAGAAAATATTTTTTCTCATTTTAATGCCCATGATTTTTCCCAACTGAGAAATTAATTTAAGGAACATTCCCTCTCTTCACTTACTTCAACCACTACTCCACCTGTTCAGCCATTTCTATCTATGGATCTTATTAATGCAAGTTTCGTTTTGAATGAAGATCTACAGGCCTTAATTACTAGTATTATCAATGTTGAGGACACTTTAAATAAGGTCCATTACCATGTGAAGTATTATACAAGTAGTTCTTTATACAATCAGAAAGAGTTGACAAAAAGGATTAATGGGTATTTCTCCAATCTCATCACAAAACTTTATATGAACATTCTGTTTATGTATTTGGCCACCAATCTTACTATTCTTCTAGTGAATAAAGCCTTTAACGAACAGATTTAGAAGATGAGAGAATTCACTCCATTTTTGGGCATGTTCATATAAAACAAAGATGTTTTTGAAAAGTCATTGAACTATGGTGGTGAAATAATTAAAGATTTCATACAACTATTAAAACCATTTCTCCATGTTCAATGCGAAGCCAATGTGGGCCTCTTGTTGCACTACATGGCCCAACTGGTTTTGTGCATGACAAAACTCATATGTCAGTTTCTCACATTTACGTCTTGTCTATTTTATCTCTTACTTTATGATATTATTTTTGTGCTCCTTGTTCTCTATTTCCTAATCCCAAATGGGGGATAAATTTACTAAGAATTATTAGGTGAATATGAATTATTATATCTGATACAGTTCAATTCCCATAATTAATTTTAGATCCAATTAATATTTATTGGAAGTCGTAGTCATATTGATTACATTAATCAATCCCAAATAATTCCATGATTTGTAATCAACAAAAAAGGTTAGATTTTTGGACCATAAATATTGAGGGACCCTATCTATGACTATAATGGAATTAATTATCACAAATCATGTTATATAATAAAATATATCATACTTCATGTCAGATCCTAATTTTTGTCAAAGTATTATATTGTATATCAGGTCATTTAAATCATATAATTATTTATGTGTTTTTAAGTATAAACAAACTTGTAACTAATTATCTATGAATACTTATGGGTATTAACCCTGTCTCAAGTTGTTGAACTATATGACTGAAAGAACATCTAAAATTATCCATTTTTGAGTAACTGGAACTGATAGATAGATCCCTCACCGATAAATAGTTCAAACATGCATATTCTATATGTATATGAAGTTAACATCATTTGAATGACTCACCGTTGGAAGGAATCACTATTGCATTGGACTCACCGATACTAAAGACTCACTACTGCATATGACTCACCAATGTTGATGGCGCACCCTTGTATAAGACGAACCAACACAAATGACTTACCATCAGTCCAGGTGACCTACTGTTTCAAGGTGCTATTGGCCCAAGGACTCGCTATTAGTAGAAATGAGTTACCAATATATCTACTATATCACTAAAAAAATTAAGGACTCACCGTTGAAACAAGTCACTGATGTAATGAGTCACCAAAGTATGGATATACCTATATAATGACATACATATGGGTTGATTCACCGATAGAAGGAGACATCAACAAAAGAGACACCGACCGAGGGAGAAACCGACAGACATGTCATAGATAAACTGTTTTAATTTTCATTTAATAATCATATTTCTAATGTTCATATTTGTGTTATATAATGATATTCACATATTTCATAATACATTTTATGACATTTAGAAGATATTACATGGTACTATGAACTTAGGAATGTGGAAAGAACATGATCTTTGTTGGAACTCAAAAATAAGAAGCATTTTTAAAGAGAGAAGAAATAAAAATTAGAGGTGGTGCATGCCTGTATGAGAGAGTGATATACTGAAGATAATCTGAAACCACTTTGAAGTAATGAATAAAAATAATAACACATGAAGAAATCTCAATCAATCTAAACATAAAATTGAAAAACTACTTCATCATATAAATGAATTAGAAGAATATACATGTAGAACCATACTTGTTCATGGAAACCAAAATATGACACTCTGTTTCAGGTAAACCTCTAGAAGATGAATCAGATGTCATCTCAACTATATCTCAAGAGTCAAGAGCTACATATCAGGAAACACTGAGCCTTATAAATAATTTTTCATACTGTTTTTCTCTGTTATGTTCATTTTTACACACATTTTGAGTAGTGTGTGTATGTGTTTATTAAGGACAGACTTTACCATGTATCAAACGTAATGATATAGGATATCCCTCCAATCAAATCTTCTTAAACCTTTTAATCCCACAGATAATTGCAGAAGTGGTCCTTGTCTGACATGGTAGTTTGTACCCATCAAGAATTATAGAAGAGGTCCTATAAATAGGATAGCATATGTGCATTTGTGAAACACGATCCAGTGTGTGGATCAAACTATTTATTAATTTAATCTACTTTATGGTAGGTTATCACCAAATGACGATGATTATGATTCATCAAGAGACTAAAACTCTTGTTTTATTTCTGATGTTTTTAACTTTTAGTTTTACTTTTTTATCACAATTTTTTTTAAAAAAATTACACGAATAATTAGTCATAGAAATTGTTTATAACAATATTGGCATATTAGGATAGTTTCAAAACAAATAGTATCGATCACATTGATAAAACTAAGATCTAAAAAATATTATAAGAAATTAATCAAACATTCTTCCTCTTATAAATTCATTACACGATAAATGGTAAATTTAATTTTCTATATTAGGGGAACTTCATATATAAATTTTTATAGATACTCCAGTCAACCCCTCTAGAGTACTCTACTCTGATCAACAAAAATTAAAAGGGGAAAATGGTTGAGATAATTTTGAGATATATAGAACAAATATATTTTAGGAAAATTGGAAAAAGGGTTCCTAACCGAGTGGAATACATAGAAGAAATATTAAGCATATATTTTACATATGATCCCATCAGTTATTGAATGATGAAGACGTACCCCTCAAGAGATGAGTTTCATGATATTAAATCAGAAATATATTTGTTGAATGGATTTATAAAGATATTTAAATAATGTTTAAAAATTCATTAATAATATATATTAAATTCAATTTATTCAATAAATTTTATCATTATGTGGTTATGGAGGTTCTATGAAGTCTCGTAAAGCCAGGTTTAATTATGTTTTCAAAAGGATTATTACACCAATATTATAAAATGAGTCACAATTGATTTCAAATGATTATGGGGAATCTGATGAAATTTTGTTGAGTAGGAATTGAAGAATTTGAGTTCTCTTGAGTGGTATAATTCTTTAATGTTACTAAATATTTACATAAAAAGTGATCATGATAAAGAAGATAAATACTTTGGTAAAGGCATTACACATGCATGAATGTGTGTAAGTTTTGAAGTATTTATGTCATGAATACTCATCATGGGTACTACATGGTTGAAGCGGGATCAATGGACCAATGATATTTGAGTTGAGGAAAATCAGACCAAGATTCATTTTGTGTAGAAGAAAGTTACATTACATGTATCATCGTTTGAAGAAGAATATGTGTGTGAGTTTTCAACAGAGATTCAAATTTGCTTAAGGAGTTGTTCTAGATGATGCATGAGTTTTAGAATGGAGTTTACCAAAATTCATTAAGCAAAATTAATGTATAATGATTTTATTAGTACGTGGGGGATAGATTCTAGAAAATTGTTGACACCCATTTGATGGAGGGAATACTATAAAAAGCTCATTGGGATATAATTTTACAAATTTAAATTTATGTACAATGTTATATAATGTTTGATTATTTTATCTTGTTCTTTAAATTATCAAATAGAATATCTAACACCAAAATACTCTTTAGAGAGTTGTTACAGATTTGGATAATTATAAATAGATGAAGTATGATTCAACATGCAACTAAAGAATGAAAATATGAAAATGAATAGCTTTCTATATTGGATGATAAATAAAAAAGGAAGATAATGTAGTTGGAATATAAAACCTATAGAAAAGGCATTTGGATTGGTTATATAACTAGTTAGGAAAGATATGGATATGAGAAGAAATGTTGGATGTATAACCAAATGAAAAATAAGAGTTTATTGTTGGGTTGTAGAACACGAGATAACTAGGGAAATAATTAATACAGTGTAGAACCAATTTTTATTTTTACATAATATTCTTGAAAGAAGATATAAAAAGTATCTATGTGTGGGGGGATAACCAACATGGAATGAGAATATCTTCGAACAGAACATTGTAATTATCATTTACTAATATCTCACCGTATATTACTCCATATGAATTTATATTTATAGATATCATTGTGTAGATTACCTCTCTAAAAAGTTTCGTATGATTAGTTCATAAGAAAAATTAGAAGAAGAATGAAAAATGAGATTTATCCCCTCCCAATACCAATAAACTTACATTAATTTTGGAACATCCACATATTTTAGAGGAGGTTTCCACTGAATGATATACAAATCTACAAAGGATGAATAATATAAATTTAATTTATAGTAGGGTTCTTCCAACAAATAATGGTAGAAACTATCATTTTTAATGAATAGTTTGATACCTGATCTTGTATCTCTTATCCTTTACATTATGTATGATAAAATCAGGGGATTTACTAAAATAAAATTTTCTCTTTTATGACCACTCATAAGGGGACTATTTAATTTGATTTAAAATATCAAAATAATCTTTTTATGGATCTATAATATATTGTTTATATTGGTATTTTCTTGTTTCTAACAGTTAGTTAAATGAGCGGAATGTTGAGAAGAAATTATAAATGGAATTAAAAGGTTATGGAATATAAGAAAAAAAATATATGATATGATTCAATGTTACTAATGTGGTTGAGGAAAAAATAATGATTCTAAAAATACAGGATTATATAGTATTTTTATAAATATCAAATATTTGAGTGAGAACATTAATTATTCAACCATTCTTTGAAAACAGATGTGAACTTTTCTATATAGATTTCATCCCAAAATGTTACTATACAAGATTGAGAAGATTTATCTCTATATAAACATTAAAATAGTCATGTCTCATGAGAAATCATTAAAATTGTAGTCTTTAAGATGAATTATAAGGAATATATTTATTTTTAAGCTTTTTTAAAATTTATCTGTAGAATTCTGAATTATAAATATAACCCATAGATGGTGATACATGGGAAATGAATAGGACATCAATAGAATCATTTATCCTAATTATAAGTGATTAGTAGTGATAAATTGGGAAGGAAATTGTATGTACACTTTTAAATTATAGAACATTTCTTATATGGGTTATTTTTCTAGAAATATTCTGATACATTTTATGTATGTTACTAAATCAAATAAAGAATATGAGGTGTAAAGCATTAACATCAATTATAGTAGTGTTTAAATATTAGTGAAATAATGTTACATTACACCTAGTTTAAATAAATAATGTTATTAAAATATAAATTATCATTTTTTAAAAATGAATTATTTTACATCAATTTAATTATTGAGTTATTCATATCAGAATTACATCGGGGTGAAATTGTAAAAAAAATTATGAATTGATTAATTTTTTAGTTAATTCTGAAAAATACCATTTAACAAAAGTCAGTTCTATTCATTGAAAATGATTATTGACATCTTTAAGTTTATCCTAAATTCATATAATTAATAATTAGATATAAATTAATTAATAAATTATAATTTAATCAGTATTATTATATATATTGGTATAAAAATTCTTTTAGACATAAAAAACATTTATCAAAAAATAATTTTTTTCTTACACATTGTCGGATTAATAAGAAATGTATTTAGACTACATATATAGATAAAATTTGGAAAATTGGATTCAATATTTTTAATAATTACAATTAATTTTATTTAATTGGTTTACAATAATTTGTTCTTCATAATGATATGCTAAAAATGGTAATTATTTGTCATTATGGTAAACTGATCATTTGAATTATCAAATGTTAAATCTTAGAGTAATGGATACAATTTTAAATCATAAATATTATTATATAAATATTCATAAACCATTAACAACTAATTCAGTTGAGTTCATTTTTTATTGGATGCATTCCCCTGAAAACGAAATAGATAATATTTTCTTTAATGAATTATAAAAAATGTCTCTATATTATTTTTATTAATCTATTATAGATTCACATAGAGACAAAAATATATTTCAAATGAATAGTAATTCATATTTTAATATTAAATGATTTTTTTTCATTATTAATAATTTTTATTAATTATACAACAATCATACAGGCTTATACATCATAGATGCGATACTTGTTCATGAAATGAGAAACTCAAAGAAAATATTTTGTAAAACATCTACATAAATGTATTTGAAATTAAAATGGTTAAAAATATATTAGTAGTTATTAATAATTCACATATACATTATTTTAAACTTGAATATATTATAATTAAATTTCAATCTTAAGGCCTTTAAAGACAAATTCATTGAATGGTATCAAAATTACCATTAATGATATAATTGGTTAAGTAAGGATTTATTAAATAATTTTTTGAAAATAAATATTGTGATGGAGTAAAAGTATGATGAGAAATGATTTTAAATTTTATCCCTTAATAATTATTATTAAATATTTACCTTGTTTGTAAAATTATGTCTTGTGAATATTGAAAAATTCATTACCACAGTTATGGATTGAAATGGTTAAAATTGGTTAAACTAAATGATATGGGTTTAAATGATATATGAACCTTTAAATATATAGTTGGAGGATTATATACATACAATAATCTCATTATATTGTAATAAATTTTATTTTGGAACTGTATGAAATTAATTTAGAACAATATTATATTAAAAAAAGTATGAATTTATAAAAGTACCTCTCCTTTCACATATAAAAAGTAACACATCCATTATTTTCATAAAACCACCTTGGGCCACAAAAAACAACCCAATAAAACCCAATTCACTTCTCAGCTTCCATATCCTTGATTTTTAAGTGTTTCATTTCTTATGAGACCATTCCAATGTTCCTTAAGATGGTATCTAAAAGTTATCTACCAAATATGAGGTAATTGTTTTTATTACTACTTCAAAATTATTTCTTCTACTAAATCCTATTCATATATTATAAACAATATAAAATAATAAATCCAAAATATTATTTATACTAATATATTATTTTTCTTATGGGAAGACAATTTTCAATCTTTCGCCTTCCTATAAAATTTAAAAACATCTCTCATGCATATCCGTGATATAATATTTCTACATAGTAGAATAAATCATTTTTATGACCACATTTGTTAGATTGTTATAAATATTGATAAAATGAATTTATATGGTATTTATAAACTAATTTTCATTATATAAATATAATATATCCTTTATGTTATATAATCCTACCATTTTATTATATAACATATCATTACATGGTACAAAATGAAGTATATTTTAAAGATCATCACGTACAGAGCTTCATATAGTTCCATTTGAATAAATGAGGGGATTTTTTTATTGTATATTAACTCAACTAATAAAATTATTTTATACCATTCACATTATAATTTAGTTAATCATGTTCATAGAATGTCCTAGTGTGTCTGAATAGTCCTTTCAAATTGGCCATATGTAATGGGATGCTAGACTGTACTGAAATATAATTTATTATTCCAGAATTTTGTAATATTCTAATGATTTTATATTCCATCCTTGGATCAGGATAATAAATGATATAATGTGGTTCCCCATGTGTAATTACACATTATTTATATCATAGAAGGGTTTCCAATAGAGAAATATTATTGAATATAATGGAAGTGGGCAAACTTGTTAGGTCAATCCACTATAACCCCTATCATGTTGTTTCCTTTGGATGTTCACGGGAGGCATGTGATGATGTCTATTGTGATAATTTCCCAATACTATGTTGGTATGGGTAGTTTATAAAATACAAATTTTGTACATTTTTACACTACATTCATTTTCTAATATACCATGCACCTTATAGTGTAATCGAAAATTTCATTTTCATATTATCCCACCAATAATGATCATGGAGGTCCCTATTCATGTCACTGACTTCATGATGTACAGATAATATATACCTATGGGATTCATCCACAACTCCTTATTTATCTCTAGGATTTATGGTATACATATCCTCATATAAAATATCATTACATCTTCTTGATTAATATTAAACTCATGAAACATACCATTCTTCACATTTGATCCCATCTATTATAAAAAGTATACTTACATTGAGTTATATTGATATTATCTTGTTTTAATAGTTGAGAAATAATTAGTTATATGATATATTATTTTCCTTCCATTAATATTTTCTTTTCCAACATTACTAGGTCCTTGACCAATGCATCTGCTTGAATCTTCATTATTTCCAACACAACAGAGTTTTCAATTATAATTCATTATTGGCCCATTTTCTCTTAGGGGTGATAATGAATTTAATATTCATTATCATTATGAATTTCAAACCATCTCTTTTGAATCATCTTTATTTCTTTCTGTGTGAATATTTACTTCAAGATTTTGTGGAATGTGTTTATATCACACTTCTTCCCATAAAGATACATCCTCTATGTTTTCAAAACTAATATAATTATAACCAAATCTTGGTCATGTGTTTAATTATTATTCTCGTGAGGCTTCAACTATTGAGATGCATAAACAATAACCATTTAATTTTTCATGAGGAAACACCCAATCCCTTTCTTATATTCATCACTATAAATAACAAAATCTTATCCCATAGAGTGTAGTGTTAACATATATGTCTTAACCAATATCCTCTTTAGCTATTGGAAACTGTATTCACTCTTTGTTGTTAATATTAACTTGTCTCCTTATTGAGTTGAAAAGGTTATTGTATTAGAAATTCATGAAATGATTTCACAAAACACTAATAATATCCTTCCAAACAAAGGAATCAATGAATCAAAGTTACCATTATAGGATGAGGCCACTCCTCTAAAACCTTTTTCATCCCATGGTGAAATGAGATTCCATCATGGGTTACAATGTGCCCCTAGAATGAAACATATTGTCATAAGAATTTATATTTTATGAAATTCACAAAAAAATCACATTCTTCAATGTTTTAAATATAACACTTAGAATATACACTTTCTCCATTTTACATTTAGAATGTATCATAATATCATCAATAAAAACTAGAATGAATTTATCAATGTAGACCTTTATCGCTCTCTTCATCAAAACCCTAAATAAAGAAGGATCATTTGTTAGTATATATTTCCTAAAAAAACACATAATGCCCATATATTTTTCAAGACATTCTCTAGAATATCATATTTTTTCACCCTCAAGTATTCATACAAAAATCATAGGTCAATCATTAAGATGAATTGATCCACATGAATCTAGATAAATTAATCATCATTCCATGGAATAAGATATTTTTTATTCACTATGATACTATTAAGTTACCTATAATCAATTCATATCAGAATTTTTTCATCCTTATTCATTTTAATGAGAATGATCCCCCCCACAAATAGACACACATGGTTTCATAAATCCCACCTTGAACATGTCATGAAGCTGTGTCATCAATTCATTAAAATCCAAATATTTTATTCTATAAGGGTTATTTTATATTCATGGATAAAGGTAATAGTTTATTAAGGAACACTACCTATCATTATAGGTGCTCCATGTAACTATTCATTAAATACCTCATTGTATTCCTAAATGATTGGGAAAATTATTTTTTTATACTTTCATTTTCTTATCACTTTTCACTATTCATATCAATAAATAATTTAGTGGGTAGTTCTTCTAGACAAAGATGTGGCCATGATATCAATCCTCTAAAAAAATGTATTTTTACATTAAATTCAACTATTGGAATGATTATGATATTTGTGATTCAATTTTTCATGTGAATTTTAATTTTACAGAGTCTATAAAAAATTTATCCTAGGATCTTACCTGTAGGAGTCCTGAATGATAAATATACTTCTAGAAGTTTCTAATGTAATTTTATATTATATTTATAAATTAATTAAATAATGGAATCCATAGAGACAAAATAAATTGAATTACATTCTAGATTTGAGAGAAAAATGATTTTACCTTTGACCATATAATTTAGAGCATCTACTTCATCCATTATGATAGAAAATTTAAAAACACGATCCCTTATTCTATGATGATGTTAATGGTGGTTTCCCTCTATTTTCAACTTTTTTGGATAGTGAATGGAATAGTTCCCATGTTTTCTAAACTAGAAGAATTGAAATTAAGGTCGGGCCTATACCATAATTCATTTTTCATTAGTTCTTAGAAATTGAGGATTCCCATCACAAGGATTTTTCTGTGCTATATAAAAAAATATTATAAACATTTTAGCAACATTCACTCCTATTAAATATGTTCACAAAATTACCCTTCCCATATTTTTTCAGTTTGTAAGATTCACATTATTTTCTCCTCTCCTATGAATAAAGTTCTTCCATGATTTTGGTTCCTTTCCTTTCTTATTTTCATTTGACATGTGTTATAATTACATCATTGAAAACTCAAATCCAAACACCATAGAACCATGAATTGTCTCTTTATATATTTCAGAGTCAGGGTTTTTTCAAATTCCACAATATATAGGGTCTCAATCCACTGGAGATTATATAATCCTTTCCCATATAATCTATAACAAATTTAAATGTGTTTCAAGATTGAATTGTAATTTTCATCTCATAGTATCAAACTATTACATTTTCCATCTCATTTACATATAATAATTCCTTCTTCATTCTTTTCACATTGAACGGGGAATATTTTTATTGAAAAATATTCCCATGAACTCATCCCAATCGATAACATTTGTCTCCGTTCTTGGATATTTATTAGTAAATCAGTTTCCACCACTAATTAACTTCTACTATAAATAGGTATAACACCAAGGTAAAATTATCTTACATTGGACAATACAGAAAATACAAGATTTATTCTATAGATATTATCGATTATTCAGTAATCAATTCGTCGGTAGATCCATAAAATGAAAGTGTTCATTGATGCATAATTGACTCAACATATTGTTTTCCCTTCATGGTGAGTACAACATCCATACATTACTCAAGTTAATGTTCACAAATTGATTTAGTTGACTCATCATCCTTATGATGTTTTCCATTTTATGATTCATCATAATGTCGTCAATGTATTTCCCATTGCACTCATCATTTAGGTGGTTCCTATTATTCTCAACTATTTTTCAAAAATATAAATAACATAGTGATGAAAATGATACAAGTTTTAATATTATATATCTAATAACTTTTTATGTCCAAAAAATTCATTCATAGACACCTTATTAATCTCTTTTATTTACATTTTCAATATATCCATAACAATGGTTTATGAGAATATTTTCATGAACCATGCATAACCCAATGATTGTCAAAACAAATTTGCAGCACTGCGCATTATCATGAACTAGACCTAGATTGAGTCTAGATCAATAATTTTTTAGCTGGGGTTACCCCTAATTATGTCTATTCTAGATCTACATCATATTATGGTACCTAGACATGGATTAGTTTTCTTAGAAACAAAATACATATTAATATAAAAATTACATGAATGTTTTCATATATTTTTAATTATTCAAGTGGTCTATAACAATAATTATAATCCCTAATTCTAACAAATAAATAAAAAATTCATTTATACCAACAATGGAATGCGACATTTTTATAACATAACATTTCATTACATGGTAAATCACAAATGGTATTTTAACGATCAGTTTGATTATCAGTTGGTACCTAACACATAAAATAAATAACATTATTCTTGTCAAAATTAAATAATTCTTCCTGGGTTCACCATAAGTTATTTTTTCTATATCCCATATCCTTGGGATACGAATCAAATAAAAATGGTGATCATGAATCCCAGTAAAGGAATAAGAAAGAGAAACATATATCATATGATCATGAGACATATGAATTAGAACATGAGGAATATATATAAGAAAAGAAAACATTGAATATAATTATTATTATAACATGAAGAATAAAAATGAAATGTAGATACAACAGTTAAATGATATATTCATAAGAATATGACCATTTTTTATCACCATGTTGTCGTAATTGACATTTACCACGGTTTTTTTCACAATGGTATCTTAAAAAATGTCAACTACTGAGATTAAATTCAATACCCAATATATTTTAGCTCTGTTAGATTGGAACCTTATATTTTTTATTTTTCTTGAGTCATAAATATCATAATAAATACCCTAATTAATATCGAATAGGGAATCAAGAATGGGGTTTTTATCAAAATCATGGCATAAAAAATTTCATAAATACATGATCAGTAGATAATTATTAACCCATGAAAAGGGAATACGAGTCTCATGTATATAAATCCATGAATCAATTATTCATTTTTACAACTAGTTTAGTACCCATTTAATTGAAAAGTGTTTTTGGTATTCAAAAAAAAGGAAATTAAATTTCTCTTGTAAAACTATGAAATTCATGAAATAAATATGGCAGCCTGTTGGGTAAAAAATTTGTCTTTGTAAAAGGGTAAAATGAAAGGGGACATGGGTATTCCATTTATAAATGACGTTCAATGGAAATGAGATGTGAAGATTTTCCATACCATAAAGAGTTTCTATTGAAACAATTTTATGGAAACACGGGGGCTTGACAACACATCACTGTGACTCCATGGGAGGAAATATCATCATTACTTTGTGGACTATGGATTGGGAGTGAAGGGTAATTGTGAAATTGGTGGGTAATTAACAAAAATGTTAGAAATTTTTTTGAAATTTCCAAATACAAGTCTCCAAAAGATATATTGTTGAAAATTAAAAACCATTGTCTTTATGTAAGTTTTTTTTATGGTTTTGAAAATTTGAGTCATTATTTATGACATTTTAATAATCAATGACTAACATAAATTTTGAAATACTTATTTTGGAATGGAAAATGAAAATTTTCACTGAGTATTTTTTAAAAATAAATTTTCCATTTTAGACTTTGTAAAGTCAATAATATGTTTTTAAATTTAATAAAATATTTTAAAATAATAAATATTAATAAAAAAATAATATGGGCCATGTATTATGATCATTTAAATATTAAAAATATATATAATAATTTTAAATTCTTAATGATATTGATAACACAAAATTATATTTTTACTACTCAAGGGAAAACAATGTATTATAGAAAATTCCAATAAGTTCACCAAAACATATTTTAGACTATCTGATTTTAAATTTAATTTTTGTTTTATCAGATTAATTTTCCATGTATTAGAATTTAATATTTTAAATATTAACATCAATATTTATTAAAAATTATCTGTTTTGAGGGAAACGTCAAATATCTAAAAATTATATAAATTTATATTTTTTATGATTTATATTTATACAACAATATTTTAACTAAATATTTGATTAAAAAATATTATTCTGAAAAAAATGAGTTAATTATAAATTTTTATATAATTTCTATTAAAATCAAATTATATTTTATTCATGAACCAAATTTAATTTCTGAAATTCATCTCAGTTATAAATATATTTTATTAATAAAAATTATTCTTAAATTGAATTGATGGAAAAAAATATATATATATAATGGAAATTACACATTATATAACTAAGTCCAAGACACATAACCCCTTATTACACTCACATTATTCCTAGGTGTAAGTGGTGCGATGGTGGTTGTTCTATGGGGTTGATAAGCTAATATAGATTGTTAGGTAATTTACACTAACATGAACTTCTCCCGTAGGTGATTTCATTCAAACATCATTTGTTGATTTTCATAATGGGATTGGTCAAGGGAAATCCGTAATTAAACTACCTCTCTCCCAAGATCTGAAAAATGGGATTCCAATGGAATGAAAATACATGTTGAGGTCATTGTTACCCCTTTCTATATAAATTTTCCTATGTCATTCTACTTATAAAAACTAATAATAAGGGTTAAAGTTTAAAAAAAATGAATAGTTTCTAAATGTTATATTGGGAATTGGTCATATTATCTAGTTGTCATATTGACCAATGGCCTTATTGACTAATTTTAATATAACGGTCAAATCCCAACATCAACATTTCTCTTTATTTCTACTAAATATAACATAATTCATTCAATAATAATTTACTACAATTCCTATGAATATTTAAATTTAATTTTTATAATATGTTGATATGTTTCATAATATTTTGGTTTATTTCTATAGTGTATTTCATGGGGATGATGATTCTAAAGGATTTTGGTGATCTATATTTTTCCTATTTTTGTAATTCTATTTTATATTTTTTCCCTGTTTCAATGTTTGGAATTTTAATTAGTTTCATACTTGCAAAAATAATGATATTTTTTAATAAAATATCAACATTTGGCCTCTCAATATTTTGTAAATGTAAAATATTATATATTAACTAACACAAATTTATTCATGAAAAAAATATCATTATAAAATTATGGGCCATTAAAAACCTTCTCACCCTACCACTCATTCTGAATTGATAGCATCCCTCGTGTATATATATAGACTACCACCTCCACTATGCGATGTGATTCATTTTTGATGTCCTCATTTCAAAGATGATTTCCTATATGTATATAATGATTAATTACAATATTTTCATCATGATTCACATTATAGAGATTATTTAGCCATGATAAATACACATGGAATTAAACTTCTGAATAGAAACATACATAAAAAACGAAATACATAACACTTAGAAAAAGAGATTCTAAAAAAATTATTAATAATAATGAAATGAAATTTTATAAAAGGATAATTTATGTTATTGTAATTTTTAATGGTTTTTTTAAATATTTATAATAAATTTATATTCATTATTGAAGCTAAAATATCATACATGAATGTTATATATAAGGTATGGGTCAATTTGGTCATCTCATCATTTTTCAAAATTGTTTATATTTATGATTATTTTAGAAAATTAATATTAAATTTCTTTCTAAAACCACATAAATGTTATTTTAATATCGTTATTGTTGTGTTTTAAATGTATTAGATCCACTTTTCCATTCATGGGAACTTAAAAATGAAAGGAAATTATTTTTAAGAAAAATTGAATATTATTCAATTAAATTCCAATTTGTTTTCATAAATATCCAGGTTTTGATTAATTTTTTTTCAAAAATGTTTTTAAAATTGTAAAATGTTTTTTTAATGAAATATTTTTACCCATGATGACTTTTAATAAAATTTCTAAAAGAAATATTCTAATAATTTTTAGAATAAATAATATTTTTACCAATGGTGAGAACAAGGTCTTTATTTTAACATACATTGATTGAATGGTCATTCCCAATATAATTAAAACCCATCACATTGAGTATTCCATTATATTATTCCAAGGTTATTTTCATTGTATTTTTTCCTAATATTCTAATTTTTTTTATATTTTTAGGTATGTGATTTCAGAATGAAAATTTTATTTTCCTCAAAAAATATCTACTTATCATTTTGATGAATTTTCAAATATGTCAACATTCTATATTGTAATAATATTCACATTGAAATTGGATATAAAAAACATTCCAAATTATTCAATATTTTTACTTTTAAAATTTGTTGTCTCGGCCCATTTATGGGGTTAACTCTAATTTAATTAGTGCCACTTATACGATTATAATTTTTCATATAGGTTAAATATTTTCAGTAATAATAATAATTAATTTATAATATGGTCTACATTATTGGAGACAAAAATAATTATTGAATATAATTAAGGTAATATACATCAACAAAGGTAAAAAAAATTAAATTTGTGGTTAATCATTAAATTAAAAGGAAAAATAACCTGGTAACATGAAAAAAGTATATTTTATGTATATTTTTAGTCCATATACAACCTTTTATTTAAATTTAATCATCACATATGGCACGTGATGCTTATAATACCTCTCAATATTGTTTTCCTTATTATATTTACATGAATGCCCCGCATCATCCACTATAAAAAAATCACTCACCCCTCACTTGTTCAATCCTCCCAAGAAATTTTAAAATCAAAAAAACCACAATATCCACAAAACATCACTCTAATCATCCTACAGGCCTAAATTTGTACATAAATCCACCCATTGAATCTCTTTGGTGGAAACCAAAAGGAGTTACCCAAATAAGATGTAACACAATTCTAAAAGAATATTAATTTTATTTCTATATCCACCCCCTAAATAATTATTATTCTATAATTATATAATTATAATAGAATCATACATATTCTGATATTTTTAATGTTAACTTTATGAACTACAGACATAAACTTCAATAAAATGGGATACATAATCATTATTCATGTGTGTGGAGGTCTACTACCTCACGAATGGATGTCGTTTATTCTCCCTTACCACCTTTCAAGGATTAGAATAATGATGGAAATACTATATGTATATGATATATATCATATTTATTATGTATTTAGGATTATTTAATTATTATATGTCATAAACCGTTATATGATTCCTTTTGTGGGAACACGATAACATCATTTCGGGACGTCTGGACTACCACCTCCAAAAAAAGCGATGTGATTCATGCACACATTACACGTCATGTTTTAAGGATTAGATTAGTAATATTATATGATATATGTGAAATATTAATTCTACATGAATGATATTATAAATTTATTTATATATGTCATTTTATTTCTTTCTTTCCATACGATATGAATACCTAAACTGCGTTCATGCGTATGTACGTTCTATTGGCTGCATAAACGATGTATGCCCCTTAATATTTATAACATTTTAATATTTTTATAAAAACATATATACTATATATATTTGATATTTAAATCATTTTTTTCATTTTTCATATATTTCAATCATGATCTACAAAATAATATCATGAATAACAGTTCAAAAAAAATACTAAAAAACAATGTGATTATTACCTAAAATGTAACTATGACATAAAATAATTAATAAGTGGGTAATATAATGTTAAAATAAAATAAAATATTGTATGATATATAATTATATTATTATATATTAGATTTATAAAAATTAATATTTATTATACACCAGGATTTATTTTTTTTGATGAAATTCAATACTTTTGCTAATGGTATTCTCATCTCACTTTTTTAATGTGAGACATAGGCTATATTCATCAATTATTCGTGTTTTTTGGTGTATATAATTACTTATAACAATATATATCATTAAAATCATTTATTTCATGACATATTATGTTTCAATTTATGTTATTATTTTTGGTATCTCATGATTCAAACATTACTCAATTAGAATGGGGATTACTATTCTAGCATTTAGCTATATGAGATTCTTGCCTTGTTCACCACATAATCCTTTTCTATTTTATATATATTATAAATGAATTTAATCTCTGAATATTACTGTTATATTTATGGGTATTTATATATTCCTTTTATTATCTATGTTACGTGGGGTTTATGGTTCAATGTTTACCAAATCTGTTAAGTAATTTTGTCTTAAGTTTCCATCAGTGAGATAGATGTTTTTCTATGCACCAATATACTTTTACTAGGGGTATATACTTCCCATTTAATTGATACATCAAGAATAAACTTATTTCCGTATAATTTAATTCTTATTTAATTTTCATTATTATATGGGGATTATGATTCATTATTACCTTTGTTTTAATATTTTATTGATTTGATCACATTGTTATCGGGATTGTTTAAAAATATGCATCCATTAATGAAATATTATGACTCATTTCTCTATAACTATATGAATTTTCTTCTCTTATAGTTATATGTGAAATATTAATGAATTGGTATCATTTTTTCACTCTTTGGTACTCAATATACTTATTAAAATGTTTTTATGAATTCCTAACTTTATTTCTCACTTCAATCATTTATCTATTTTTTACAAAACCCATTTTTACTAAAAATAAATTATATATTTAAATTGATATTTATAATTAAAAACAAGGATAAAAATTAAAACATTATTTATTTTATTAATAATATTTTGAATGGTTTTCAATATTCCATTATAATGTTTCATGAAGAATTATTTTCAAAATGTTTTCAAGCTTATTTTATATGTTTTCAAAGTAAATGGTTATTAAAATTTGATTAACATCCTTGAAATGTTTTAAAATATATTTTTTAATTAATTTTATAAACTTATGTTATATTTTTTTGAGGAAAAATGTTTTCAAAATAATTTTATGCTTCTGCTATAAATTTTCATGGAAAAAGGTTTCCAAACTATTTTAAATATTCATTTCGATGTTTTAATGGAAATTTTCAAAGAAAAATCAATTTTAAAAGGATTACTATTTGGAAAAGTGGTTTTAGAAGAATAAGGAATACCATACAAAAGAGATGTTTTTAAAATATCTATAATAATTTTTTCATTAAAGAAAACATCTGTTGATGTTACTCATGTCGTACTAGGAATATTATCCATGGGGATCATTCAAATTATTTATATAAATGGTATATGTTTTGAGTGAATGTTTTTATCATTATCAACTCTGTTTCACTATTTATATGATTATAAAACCCATTTCTATTTCATACGATATATTCTTATTAATTCATCTTCTTTAAAGGGGTTATACATCGATGAAAGTATTATGAATCCTATGTCTTCTCTAGTGGGTATGATATGATTACATGTTTACATTAACTATATCTTGTCATTGGTAATGATATAATTTTTTTTAATATTTTAGAACACATATATATGATTTAACTCAGATATGGGTGGGACATATATCTTCATCAAATACATTAGAAAAACATTTTTATGCCATTATATAGACATGGATGGAACACCTAGTAAACTAAGAACAATAATGGAATTTTTTTGTTAATATAGTCTTGGTAGGGAACATTGACTACAAATATGGATATTTGAGTGAACCGTGAAAACCAACCTGGATTGTGGACTGAACCCATTACTCTAATTTTTCCTCGTAAGTAATCCTTTAATAATGTGGGAATCATTTTTATTGGTTCATGTTTTTTCAAGAATTTCATGTCTTATTACAATGTTATGATTTCTTGGAATCTTGTGTTAATTCAATTTTCATTAATTTCATATGAACTACAAATATTTCTTATATGAATCTTGATTACAACATTTGATATTTGTGGTATGATGTTATAATTTTTCGATCATGTTCTCATATCCTTATTTTCATGATTATGCTTACATATCTCCCTTTTTTACCCTTACATAGAGTCATGTATCACTCATTATTATGTTTCCTTTCTCCAAGTTATGATGATAGGATTTATGTAGGCATACTAAATGTTAATATATATGGGATATTTTGATGTTCTTTCATCAATATAAAAGATTATGTTTCCATGTTTACGAAGACACCCAAAGGATATCATATGATGAAATATACTTTTATAATGCGATAAATACTCATATAAAATGTTGTAATAAACATGTATGTTAAATTGGGTCACTATATGTTCTATAATAGTAAAGGATTGGTCATCCCTTAAAAACTAGGAATATAAATCTTTAGTGAGATACCTAGGGATAAATATAATGATTTTTCTAGGGATGTTTTTCAGGATAAGACTACGGTTCAATGATTTTAATAAAGGAATCATAATTTAGGCATAATATAAGATATTTTTCATGATTATGAGGTATTATTATATGATTAATATTTAAAATGGTTTTATTTTGGTATATAGTTAAGGGTAGGATCTATAAGGAACATGTTTACATTTAATATGGTGAACAATTTTCTAAAGAGAAGTAAAATGGGATGATTAATGGAGTCAAGGATGTTGTGATCATGATTAATCAGTGTTTAGGTAACAAGATTAATAACATATATATTAAACAACTCCTGGAATCACTAATTAAGGAGATTAATGTTATTACTGAGAGTTCATGTAATGTAGACCATGGTGCAATGGAGATTCGGTTTTCTTTTATGTTGAGAATATAGGAAGAACTACCCAAGATAATTTCATAGTTAAACGAGACGTTTTTTTAAAATATTGAAAATAACGAGACAAAGAAAGTAACTTTAAATGATAAATTAGAAGTTCATTTAACACACTAAATGAGAATCATTTCCTCCCTAACACCTCATCCATAGTTAACTACTTAAAATGTTAAATGAGTCGGCATTACGAAAATTCATGTCCTTAGTGGAAGGATCACAACGTGAATTGAAAAATTTAATTGAGAAATGGTTATATTTATGATTGTGATGAGAATATAGGTGAAATTTGAAAGGAATTATGTATTATTTAATATGATTAGGTATCCTTGTAAATGGATTATGTATGGAGTTGAATAAGAAAAGTTTTTATGTATTGGGATTCAAGAATTATGTTATTTGGACTGTGAAATATAAACGTATTGTTCAGTTTATGTATATAGAAGAATATGTTGAATTTTTCTAATATAATAGAAACAAGTTTTAATGTAAATTATATATTCAAGGGAAATAAATTATTTATGGAATGATAACCCTTTGTATGTTTGTAATGTTTAAATAAATTTTTGTGTAATGTAGATAGTACGGTACTTGTTATCTCGGAACTGATTAATGATTTATTGAAATAGTTGATCATGCTATCATAGATATAACACACATACTATTTTGATTTAATGAATTTATCCAGCAATCATTGGAATAAAGAAACATGCATGTTTTCAATATGTTTTTTGGGAAATTACCATGATTCAAGAGAATACATGATAAAGATATTTACATGTTTGGTATGTTATAACCAGGAGAATCATTATGATATAATAAAGATCAATTATAAGCTAATTATTATAAATTTCATGACATTTTTTATAATGTAATGTACATTAATCTTTTAGTAGGGTTATAAGGATAACCATTTAAGGAATAGCTTGTTTCAAAAATTCAAATGGGGTTTTAGATATTAAATTATTATATCTACATACTTGGGTTTATACATATTTTATAACTAGTGATATCCTTTGTTTGTGTTGTTAATTAAAACATATGGAATGAAAAATCATTCTATTTATGGATATCATGATTTCCTAAAGCTTCATTGTTTGAAAATTCATCTACATTTCCTAGAATAAGAGATGTAGTGGAAATTGATCAAGGCATAATGTAAGGGTGAATTTGCACTTATAAAATGGAATTAAATCCTATAAGTATATTTTCTTATTAAAATTATTCAGTTATAGAAAAATTGGATAGTAATAAAATGGTTTCCCATTTTCATTATATTATAAAATAAGAATATCAATGTTATTTTTCAAAATTTATTAGGTTATGGCATTGGGATATTTTACATTCTTCTAACAATGTTCTCTATTACTCTTAATCAGAACATGATAGATTGATTTCTCTTTAGTGTCCATGTTTTCACATTGCACCTATCTTATCCAATTTGGGAATCCTAATTATGAGATACATTGTGTGATCGTTATGTTTCATACATTTATTAAAGGCAGTTTTAGTATTAATTTTTATGATGTGGGTTTTGATGAATGAAATAGTAAAATATTATACCATTGATGACTTAGATAAATTTTGAGGGTGAAATTTATTTTTAGGGGGGTATAATGTAACACCTTGTGATTGTTTTAAAAAAATCATTAATTTAATTATTTTGATATTTTTTATATCACACAACTCTATATTAATGGTGTTATATGAAAGAATAAAATTGGGTTTTTATTTCATACATTTCCATGTTATTATAATTATACACTAAACCCATTGATTAGTTATTGGTACACACAAAATAATGTTTTTATTTTGTTAGAGTCAATTCCAAGTTCCATTAATATCTTGCATTACCCACAAGAGACTTGGTAATTGTATTTGGATGAATTTAGACAATTCACAAAGCTTCAGTGGGGTGAGAGGAAGAGGGTTAAAGTGTGGAATTTATAGTGAATGATACGTGGGGTTTCATATTATTTTAATCATTAGTTTATCATTTTTTATCAGGGCTATGAATAGTATTAATTATTTTGAAACAATAGTACATTTTTTATTTGATTTCGAACCAAGTTTTCTTACCATTGAAGAACAACATAAATGGCTCTATAAATCATGTATTTTTCCTTTTTTGTATATTATAGTATTTCACTAGTAAACAAAAATTCAAATTTTTCATAGATATCCCAAAAAATCACCCAAACCATTTATAAATGTGTGGAAACCAAAATTTAACTCCATTTTACCAAAATAACTTTCTAAATATATATAATTTAATTTTTAAATAAAATAATAATTTATTCAAAACATAGATATTCGAAATCTATAACTCATTTTGCAACACATTGAAAAATTAATCAAGGTCCCATTTAATTATGTTTTCAGCCATAAGAAAATAAAAAAGTAATTTATTATTACACATTATGAAAATAATTTATCATTTAAATTTTTAATTTAATCTCTAAATTGCAATTAAATATTTATGTCACACAAAAATACCAACCCTTATACTATGGTCATATTGTCACATATATGATTCCTTTTAATTATACATTCGTTGGTGATATTACTATTCATGTGCCTGATTTTCTATTCATAAGGGTTATATTACTATTAATAAGGGTATGTTACTATTAATAAGGGAAAAAACTATACATTTGGGTAAATTACTATTCACCAAATGTTATGTTGGTCCAATCATACTCCAAATAACATATTGATCACAACTGTGTATGTCCATTTTATGAAATTCAAAACATATAACTAGAAATAATTCTGATTAATGGTTATATTATAAATTCCACAAAGTAAATATTATTTCATTTATGCATATTTTGTATCATTTTTAAAAACATGGGATGTTACATTACTACCCATTGAAATGTTATATCCTAAATATCATTATTTAAATGATATTTGAAGGTTATTTTAATTTCATTCTCTCATGGGGATTATGAATCAAATTTATTGATGTGATGGGGGTCTATTGCTACAATATCATCATTATGGTGAATATTTATGAGTAATATTCAAATGATGAAATTTTATGATCTATCTCTCAATAACTCTATCGAGATTTAACCTTTATTAGTTATTCATTAAATATTCATTTATTTGTACAATATTTCAAAGCATTGTTACTCATGATAATTAAGAAAATATTGTAAGGAAACCCAACATTATTTTTTCTTCGATCAGAAATTAGTTTTTTTCCAAAACCATGAATTATTAAAATCCTTTTCAAAATTGTATTTAAATGATATTCCAAGATAATATTCAAGGAATATTATTTTAACCATGTTTTATTTTTTAAATGAGTTTAAAATTATTTTCAATGTTTCATTATAATTTTCAAATGAAGAATGTTTCCAAAATGGGTTTCAATCATCCTTTATAAGTTTTCAATCAAAAACATTTTCAAAATATTTTCAATATTCTATTACATGTTTTCAATGAAAAGTTTTTCAAAATGTTATAAATATTTTTTTATAAGTACTCAAGTAAATTCTTTTTAAAAAAGAACTCCAAGAATCATACAGAAGAATTCATGGTTATTTTCAGTAAAAATGGAATTTAAAATGTTATATGTTTAAGAAAAAATTTTCTATAATAAATAAGGGATATTTTCTACAATATTTGTTTTAAAATATTTCAAAAAATTATTTTCTTCCTCATATGACATATATTGGGTTATCTCATGTAATTATAAATATATAATCCAAGGGTTCAATTAAAATACTTTCTCTAAATTATTTAGTTTTGGATGTCATAATATTTATGAATATATTTTCTCCATTACATGTCATATGTTTTTTATGCTTGTTTTTATTTAATGGTTTGTTTTCTTTCAAATCCATATTCTTTTGATGGGTTATGATTTGTTGAAATAATTATGAATCCTTCATGTTATCCATTGGATATGATATGATGATATTTTAATGATTCCCATTTTATTTCATGGGTAATGATATGATAGTGTATGATCTTTTGGAACTCATGTGTGTGGTTTCATTATGATATATATGGGGCTTATGTATCCCTTCAATGAATAGGGTAAACATTTATATCTCATGTGATATATATAGAATGAATGGGGAGTGAACATGGTTTAGTGAATGACTTTTCCCGACAAAATGGTCTTGGGAGTGAGTTGTGATCACTAAGATGGTAATGGGGGTATTCCATGACTACCAAGATGGTTTGGGGAGTGAACGCATTCCACTACTACAGCCTTTTTATTAATCCTTAAATTTAATCAAAATGATTTTTTATACTTATGTGTCATCCAAAATTTCATATATTCTTCTTAGGTTATGATTTCATGGATTATGCTATTGATTCCCTTTTTAGTCATGTCTTATTAGCTTCCAATCATTATGAAATGAATTTTTATTTTGATCATTGATATTAAGGTTATAATATGCTAATATAATTATTATATCATCATACCTCTATTCTAATTATTATCATATATTCATTGTTGTCAATTACAAAGCATCTGAGCGTACCCTTTCTTAAGTATCCTTTCTCAAGGTTATAATGAATGGTTTTATGTTAGATAAATAATGGGGATGATAAATAATGAAGATATTATAGATATATTACCATAATACAGTATTATGCTTCCAAAATTATAGTGAGACAATCTTATTACACTCCTCATGCATGTACATGTGTAATGTACGAAATATTCATATAAAATGATGAAATATAAATTTATGTTAGGAACTAGGCACTATATTTCGAGGCTAAGGTAAGGGGATTTATTTTAAAACCAATCTTTAAAATTCTTCCTTAAAATCATATATTCATCCATGTCTGTATTTTTAAAACATATTATGGATGTATTAATGCAGACATAAAAGAGTTGGGATGGAACATGTATGTCTCCTATAATATTGTTCGAAATTATTTCAAAAGGAATCTTTTTACATGATTTTTTAGGTTATTTAAAGAATAAAAAAAATTCCCATTTTAATGTAGATTAAGTCAATGTCTTTTCCTGATGCCTGAACCTATAATATTTTTTTCGGATTCCATTAAAATATTCAATGTTTTAATTAAATAAACCCAATATTTCCCAAAACAATGGTAATTTTAGAATGGTATTTTAAAATTTAAGGGATATTTAGAATATCAATAAATTTTTTCTTTTGTATAAAAGTATATTTTTATGAGTGTAATATTGTAAATTACAGACTTTTATATATTCTGATTATGTTATGTTATATAGAAATTGTTATAATGACGTGTGGTTCTGCAATGTCCCAAGGATGACTGGTAATAATATTAACCAATGATGGGTGGTTCCATGATAAACCAATTTTATGTGGGTAAATGGTATACCTAAAATAATATGGATATATAATTCAATCATATAGCGAATCCCTTTATAATACTAATTTTAAGAATGATATTGAAATGATATCCCAAGTTTATAATACTAATTTTCAGAATGATATGGAAAAGATATCCCTTGTTATCTACATGTTGTGACCATGATTATTATGGTTTTTATATAGAAATAATAAAACTTCCCTAGGTTTGATATTAATCTTATGTGTATAAGAATGTATATATTAATTTTTAATATAGAAAATAATAATTTTTTTTTATTTTTAGATTTCATGATTTACAAAATCCTTTATGGGTATTATTTTTCATTTACGATATATTTATAAATTTTTTATAAACATGTTTTTTCAATAGAGTTTATATATTGTCTTAGAAGTATTTTATTTTGAGCGTAAAGAATATTTTAAAACATTATGTGTATTCATAGATAGTGAATCTATTTCATTCTATTAATAACCATTATTCTGTTCTTAGTTCTCATTTGACATTTTTTTAAAAATTAATTTTTATCACTTATGAATAGATATAGTGATTTTTCCAGTATGAAAATTTTGAATACATGTCATAAAAAGGAAAAAAATTCTATATAAAAGTATTAATTTTGGGTAAATTGGATACTATCTCCAAATTTACACTCTGTAATATATATATTGATTATGTAAGAGTTATGACCTAAATATATTATCCTCTAAATGAAAAATATATTTTAGAAAATAAAAATATGTTCTTGTTTAAAGGTATTATAATATTTGATGATTATGGTTAGGTCATTGCTAATCTACAACCCTGGAAAGGAAAATAAGTTTGATGATTCACAAGTAGGAAATAACACATTGTTATAACTAAGATGAGGGAGGATAATGACTAGTAATTTAGGGACATGGTAATGATGTATATGTGAATATTTAGGGAAGTTGAATCTATTAGCCTATTTCAAATAATTTCCAAATATTAATTGTTTGAAAATATAAAACGTTTTCAGCATATGGAGGGGAATTTATATGAGATGATTAATGTAATTTATTATTGGAAAATAGAAGACACCATTTATAAATATTTTATTATAAAATTTGGAATGTGGATCACATTTCATCTATACCAGATCAAAAAATAAAATTATTATATAATTTTCATAACCAATTTTTTTTATAAAACATGTTTTTAACAAGATATATAGGGATGTGAAGAATCATTTTTGGATGTATAATATGAAGTAAGAGATTGATTATTATGTATGAAGATAAATTTTTTAACATGTAATGATTTATAGAAAACAATTTAGATGAGCCATGAAACCTCTAACTATTATTATATAGAAATTGGATGACATTAATATAGAATTTTTCACTGGATTATGATAGACTCCAAGATGGAATGATTCTATATGGATTTTTTTGATAATATAACCAAATATTCATATTTTATTGTTATAAGTGAATTTTTATCTATTTTAAAAAAATGCATTCCTCTATACATATGATGTTGTAATTATTCATGATTCGCCTCTAGAAATTATGTTTCATCAGGATATATAATTTACCTCAAAAAATTTGGATCATTATTTAGAAGCAGCTTGATAATTACTGTCAAATTATAAATCATATATCATTCACAAACTGATATTTTGTCTAAAAGCATTGTTCAGAAATTATATGGCATGAAAGGTTATTTCATAATATAAATTATAGGCATGTGTGATCAATATTTATTTTTGGTAGAGTTTTTCCAATAACAAAAGCTTCTATTAAACTATTAAAATGGTTATGTATGAAAAATTTGATGGAATGAGATTTCATACTCCCACTTTTTGGGATGAAATTGGTGAAATAAATCTTCCTGTCCCAAAAACATGGTGTCAATACAGTGGTGAATGTAACGACTATTCCAACACTTTTATAATGTTTCTAGAAGATGGTAAAAGGGATATTAATATATCCAATAGAAGGATTTATAATTTCATGTTGGTGATCACATTTTCATAATATTATATCTATTAAGGGATTTATAAGGTGTGGCGAGACAAGAAAACAAATCACAATAAATTTTAAAACCATTGAAATTCTTGAATAAACTGTAGTTGTGTCTTTCTATTTATCAATTCCACCTACCATTATTAATATTCATTTTTTGTGCAATGTATCAGCATTAAATTAGTAAAATCCAATTGAATGCATATTCTTAACTATGAATAAATAGAAAGAATGCATAATTTTTCATGGAATGAAGTTCCTATTAACATGTTTGACTCTATTGAAAAAATTTCCTAAATTTGAAAGAATCTACTTATAAGAGTATATTAGATAAATCATAATATTGATGATTTTATTAGGGAACCTAAAGAATTTATGACGAATTACAATTGAAATCCTTTAACGATGTTTAATTTTTAAATCATCAATGGTGTGATTTTTTAAGGAGAAAATAATGTAACACTCAAGCATTAGTTGTAGTTTTTATTTCACTATATAGAAACAATAATGGAATCCTTCCTTTTTATTACATAACACTTCATTACATGGTTCAAACAGATGATATTTTAATGTTTCATTTTTTGGAAATAAGGTACATAGTCCATGAAAATATAAAACATTATTCTAAACCACAAGGAAGGCCTCTTATTGGATTTATACTATGTTAATTTTACACTATCATTGATTTGGGAAAGGGAAGCACCAACTATTATCAGGGCTAAGTATAACGAACTGATAAAACGGGGACCTTTATCAGCTCTAGTGATAAGCACTGATAAACCTTCCCATTATTAGTGCTAAATAAATTGATGATAACTGTTTACCCTTTATGAGCGCTTTATTAACACTAATAAAAAGATGATTTATAAGCATTAAAATACCACTTATAAATGTTTTTAAGAAGACATATTTTTATGTTGTATAAAATTTTTATATTTATATTCAAAAATACTCTTTATTTATAAAAACAAAATGAATAAATATGTTTAATAATGTTTATTCACATGATTAAAATTAATATGTATTTTTTAATTAATATATATATATATATAATTTCATTAAATAGTAAATATAATTATTATAATTATTATATTGATATATTTATAATTATATATTTATAATTTCATATTGGTAATTATATATTTATAATTATATATAAATACTTTTTTAATATATATATATATATTTATAATAATATATATATACTTTTTAAATGTGTATAATTATAGTTATAATTATAATTTTGTAAATATATATATATATATATGCTTCCAATGAATTTGATCAATTGATGTATCAATATAAATTATGTTAATATGTTATGAATTATCCTCATGAATGGTCATTTATATATTACCCCATAATTAATATTCATGTTTTCTATATATATGGTGACTTTTTTTAAGATATATATACTTTACATGGTTTATATGATTCATCCGTGTTCCCAAGAATCTATTATGTAATCATAAAAACTTAAAATAATGATAATTATATTTAAATATTAAATATATCTGTTATATTTATAATTATAAATATATAGTTATGAATAATTACTTTTTGATATATAATTATTGTTATAATTATATATAACAATATTTACTTAAATAATTATAAAGTTAAAATAATTTTTTAAAATGATTAATATATTTATTATATTTATAAATACATATCAATACCGTATAAAAATATTTATTTATAATTATAAATATAATTAAGTATATGTCCTTAATGAATAAAAATTTACTGAAAATTGATTATTTTTTAAAATTTAGAAACACATTTTGGAAAAGTGAGAAACCAAGTGTCAAAAACCACACAAGAATACCACCCACACAATCCAACAGCAAAGAGAACAATGACAAACGACAAGAACATACCCACAAAACCACTATTAATCAAAATAACCATACTCATCACCACACTCGACACATGAGTCCACCTCCGTAGTGGTTGATTCCCATTCAGAAGAAGGCTTATACTGCATCCAGAGATTATCACATTGGTTCATGCTCCACATTTGATCCAGAACACGCTGCCCCGGGCATGATTGCATGGAAATGCTGTCTTTTTTAAAAGCAAGGATCACCTTGCCATCCCTCTTAGATGAAGATCTAGTATTCACCAGACGCAAAAGATAAGAATAATCCTTCCTCGTTTTTCATCTTGGCATAGCCGAAAAAGTTCCAACATCCTCATTCATTCTCTTTTCCCCACCTTGAACAACATTACTAAAGGACCAGGAACCCAAGCCCCTCAGATTTTCATTATCACCCATAGAGATATACCCCCTCTTGTCAAAAGGAATCTCCAAAATAGTTTCCTTGGACCCGTTGTCGTTGCCCCTCCTAGGGTCAGGATTGTTTCATTCGATCCCTAAAAGGTTGGTCACCGTAGCTCCAAGGTCTTTAGGAGTTTCCTTTCCCTAACCCACTACCATTACCCTAATCTCCTCTTCTTTTTCCTCAAAATTTCTGAAGTCCCACTTTCAGAGCTCCTCCACCATCATAGATAACCCCTCGCGACCCTGGTTCTCCTGGTAGCCCTCATCCACACCACCAGGAGCAACATGATCAGTGACCAAGCCAACTTCTGAGAGGCCATAGAACCTGTTGCTCAGATGGAGTAAAGGCCTCACCGGTAGAGCAGGACCTCCATCATCTCGATTCCTGCCTGAGCGGGCCACCTCCAGGGCAGGCACATCCCCTTATCCTTTAGTCTAAAGGACTCTCTCCTCCACATATCCATTCCTTTGAAGCTCTGCAAGACTCTCCTTGTGATTAGCATTGGCCTCCTTCCATAAGCACGACCTTGAAGGCCCCACCAAGTCCTACCTCAACCTTCTAAACACATCGAACACCATTGGGTTGGGAACCATTGTTTCCATCGCAACAGGACCAAGATCACTAACCTCAGACACCTTTTGAGCACCCTATAAGACATCCTGCTCCAACAGAGGTGGTGACTGAACCCCGCTGCAACCTTCTGAATCATGCGCCCTTTGTTCTGGACCAGCTCCCCTGAAAACTGTAGGTACTTTACCTTTTGACCATTCCTCCCTCCTTGTTGAGACCGGAGGGACCCCTCAATGAGTCTCCCTTTGAGTTGTAGGTCTTCTTTGGCAAACCTCCAGTGAGTGACCCAGGTGGTTGCAGGACGAATAAAATTCAGTCTAATTTTAATAAATAACCATTTTTTTGCATCTATACTCCCCTCCAATGGTGATCCAAACAAAGTCAAAAGGACACCGAGATGCATCAACTTCAACACAGACCTGAGGATTAACTAGATGACATACTATCGTCGTTCGGCTATCCGTGCATAAGAACCTCCTGATGAGGTTACCCAACATTTTGATAATAGATGGATTTATGAAAGGTAATGGATGGTTAGGGAAATATACCCAAACCGCCATAGAGGGATAATCACCGGTCCATATGAAAATCATATGATCAACGTAGGTGGAAAAAATGAATCTCATTACAGCTACGCGGGGCCGTCGACCAGGCTTTTATGAGATCCTCTTCCAATTCGAACCGAATCGTGATGTGGTGGTTATCATGTAAACCAACAATCTCCCTTTCTTGGAGGTCCCATGATTAGAACACAAATTTTTCAAAGGCATCAACTAAGGGTCTCCTCTACTTGAAGCGAGCAATCAGTGTTAAGTTTAGAACTGTTGAGGATTTCGTGAACTCCAAAGTCGAAATCTGGAGGTTGGGGATTCCATCAAGAAGAGCCGGGACTTTGGGACTAACAGACACATTCGAAAAGGATGGCTGAAAATTAGGGTAGGAGAAGGGTAGGAAAGGCAACCCTTCTCTCCCGAGGGAAGATGATGTCACCTCCCCAGCTAAGGGGGGAGGAGCTGAAGCTTTGGTCGTCGCCATCACCTACAGGGAGGAAGCATCGCTATGTTTCCCGAGCAACAAAATAAATATAAATATCCATTAACGACATATATATATGGTAATATTTTTAAATGAGAAATATATTTATTATATTTATAATTATATATACACTTTTTCTATAAGTAAAATAAATAATTTAATTATAATGATATATATATATATATTAATATATATATAATTATAGTTATATACAAATATTGATAAATATACTTATTTATACTTATAATTGTAAATATGTATATAAATAAATAATTAGAAAATTATAATAAATATATTTATAATATTTATAATTTTATAAATATATATAATTATAGAAATATATTTATAATTATAGACATATATTTATACATATATAAAAATATTTATAATTATAATTATAAATAATATATATGTGTGTAAATAAATTTAAAATTATAAAAAATATATTTATCGTATTTATAATTATAATTATAAATATTTATTTATTTATTTTTAATAATACATCTAGATAAATATATATATGTATGTATGTATAACTAAATACTTATAAAAATAACATAAATATATTAATTATATATACTCACAAATATAATATAATATATTTATTTATTTATTTATTTAAATACTTATGAAATTAAAATAAATATATTTATTAATTAAAATTTCATAAATTTGTAAATAAATTTATTTTTATATTTAAATAATTATTAAAAATTTGTAATTATATTATTAATTAATATATTTATTATACCTATATTTATAATTATAAATATATATATCTTTATCTATTTATTGTCATAAATATAATTTTATATATATATATACATTTCGATAATTGTAATTATCATTATCATTATAATATACTTATTTTTATAAAATATAAATTTTAAATAATTTCATATTAATTTAATTGTAAAAATATATTTATTTAAATAATTATGAAATAATATATATATATATATATGTTTATTATTTTCATTTTTATTTTATAATTATTCAAATATATATATATATATGACTATATGTTACAAATATTTGCATTTTAATATCAAAAATATTTAAATATAAATAAAATTTATTTTTATTTATGTCTCTAATTAACACAAAAATCTAATAAATACATATTTATAACAAATAAGATATAAATATAAATTTATAATAAATATATATAAATTTATAGTTATTAGATATTTATTAAATTATAATTAAAATATGCAAATATAATACTAAATAAATATAGATATGTTTAAAAATTTATAAAATTAAAATAAAGTTATTAATTATATAATTATAAATATTATAAATATATATATATTATAATTTTATAATTATAAATAACTATATATTCATTAAATATGTAAATATAAAAATTATATGATTTTTATAGTTATTATTATAAATAAATGGTTATTGATTTATTATACATATAATTTTATAAATATATATAAAAATATAAATAATTTATTGTCATTATAGTTATATTAGTGATTTCTGTTTGATGATAACGACTGTCCTATATCAGTGCTATGAAAGTGCTGCAAAATTATCTCTTTAGCAGCTCTACAATTTTTGTGCTTATAAATACGATGTTCATAAATGATTTTTTAGTGCTAATAAAGCCATAGATTTATTGGTGCTAAAAAAGAAAAGATAAAGTCTTGATATATCAGCGCTAATAAAACATTCCTATATGAGTTCCTTTTTCTAGCATTGATAAAAGGTTTACTCGGTTTTATAAATAAACCCTAACAATCCCCTCCTCCAGTTGCACGACTCAAGATCTCCATGAAGACAAAACCTACTGACTACTCCTCCTACTCCTCCTATGCAATCTCCCCCCTCTTATTCAACAAAAAATCCCTACTTTTCCACCATTAATTAATCACCCTCCACCTATGTCTCTGTAGGGTCCTGAAAAAAATCCGCAAATGAAGATAATAATCCCCTTCATTCGAGAGAGTATTTTTACCCAATTCCTTTAAAGGAATTGGGCAAAGGAAGGAGGCCAATACACAAAATAGGTAAAGGACTAACCGGTCTGTGAACCGGCCAAAGTGTTATGTGGTCAGTTCAGTGAACTGCTCCCCTCTACGGACCAGCCTCGTTCATGAGATGGAGGCAGAGATCCTTCGTGGGCGCGAAGCAGAACAGGCGTTGAACCAGTCCACCATCAGGAACCTCCCCAGCCACGGACCGCATTGACTGGCCCATGCCGCATCCGTTGTAGTTTTTGGGATGGAGAAAGAACCCTCCATAGACCCGAGGAACACTCTGAGCTTGTTTGGTTCGTGGGGGATATTGTTTGGTTCGGGGTAGATATCGTTTGGTTTGTGGGGGAGATGCGCTCAATGCCCCCTGTGAGTGGTGAATTGACCGAGTCATCAGTGAATCAGGTTTTCCGTCATGGGCCTCCACAAAAGGTGTCCCATAACCATAGATATATCCTTTTACCCACTCTATAAAAGGAGACCGAGGGGGAAGAGAAACAGAACAGACTTGGAGAAGATCAATCAAATTTGGGTGGAAGGATTTCAATGGAATGCTTAGGATTTCAGAAGTTCCAGTTCGCGAACCAGAGTAGGTATAAACCTGGGAATGAACTAATAAGGAACAAAAAACGCATAATAACTTTGTGAACTGTGATCCTAAAATAATGAAGAAGAGAAAACCGCAAACCATGGCCCCTCCACGGATGCACTCCCCGTGGACTAGGGAGTTTATGCCTCTTTCCCAATCTGTCACACCATGTAGCAACCTCCTACGCGGCCGAAGCCCCGACCGACGAGCCTCCGGTCAGTGCCACCCTTAGCCGCTGATGCCTGCATGGAGCCCTCCGCGGACCACCCTGGTTCGTGGATTGAATCTGAATCCACGAACCACCTTGGTTCACGTGATGCCCATCATTCCGCAGACCACCCTGGTACACAGATTGAACCCGAAGCCACAAACCACTTTGGTTTGCGGGATTCCCATCGGTCTGCAGACCACCCTGGTTCGCAGAAGTATTCTCTAACCACGTTTCACTTCCCAACACGAAGGGCGCCACCACCCATACCCCTGTCTGGCTTTCCAAATCCTACAGGGTTACCGTTCCCCGAGCCAAAAAAAATCCTTCCGATCCGGCCTGATCCTCTGTGGCTCCCTCAATGGCCTACTCATCGGCCCTGAGCCGAGGCCTCCACCAAATCCCCTAGATCCATGTGGTGTAACCCTAATGCACATCAGCGCACCATTCTGAGTTCACATACCCACAGTAATTAGGGGCGAAGGGGTTTCCCCGACCCTTGAGTAGATTCCTAAAGCATTCTTGGGTTCACATTCCCACGGTAATGTGGAGTCTGAGCTCGGGAGTCTCCTTTCTACCCCTCCAGTTGTTGGGACTGGGGTAATTCTCCATTTTACAGATGGTAGTAAAATACCCATCCGAAGGAAGCCCCCATGCACTTCCGTACTTCCCCCAGGAACAAGAGAGGTGAAGGGCAGAGGAGTACCTCTTTCCCTCTCCCGCTACGCTTTGTCACCATGGGAATCCACCTAGGAGTAAGACCTGACCATATGGGATGCTCCATCCGTAAGCCCCACTCCACTTCTCATGAATGCACCTTTTGCAACGTGATCGTCTGGTCCATGTCGCCTCTTGTTTCTCGGAATGAGCATGACTCATGTGGAATTAGATTAAGCATCGACCATGAAATCCTCTAATGGGCTACCTCAGAGCATAAGCCCCACTCATCCAAACTACGTGGACTTTGATCCATGTCTCCTAGGCACGGTAAGTAAGAAGCCTCCCAGGAGGCTCAAGCCCAATCACAGTCGACCCTCGAGGTTTACATTCCCATGGGTCCACCTTCATGTCAGTTATCCGACACCTCAATTCGAACTATGTGGAATTTGATCCCCGCCTCCCAGGCAATGTACGTAGGAATCCTCCCTGAGGTTCAATCCCAACAACTGGCTGATCAGACTATCTTAACGTTGGTTCACCGCACCAACCCTAGTGTCGCCTCAATGAGTCCAGATTCCTCGGGGTCATTAATCCAATGAGGGATGGTAAAACCTGGGCATAAATGATTCTGAGTCCCTGCGTCCAGCTGACCATTTCCAATCAGGATAAATCTGTAGATACTATGCTTGGGTATAAACCAAAGATTTGAAAACATATGAATACATCTTAAATCTATAAGAGAGTCCTGGAGTAGGAAATAATTCCCCCCAAAAGGGTGTGATGAGCCTGACTTCCCATCCTCTTGACCAATGTGAGTTCTTAAGCGTCGCTGGTCAAACCACCCAGCAAACACCAACCATTAGAAAGTAGGTCCATGTATTACTGGATATAGAACCGTTGGGCGTTTCGAGGCAGAAAGTGGTGCACCCGATATGAGTGATTAATTAGAACCCACCCTTCTCTAATCAATCGCCAAGTAGCACAGGTTTCGTCCCCACGACCCCGTCGTGCATCGTGAGACAAAAAATGGTGAACCTGACGTGAATCATTGACCAAGCATGATGGATTTAACCTAATTACACTTTGTTCACCCTATATACTCTCAATGAGGGCCAAGCAACGTCATTAATTATTCATGGGATCATGATATGCTGATCTGACGGATTTGTTATTTGTCTTTGTTAAAATGTTTAACAGGTACCACACAGAACTCGCTTTGATCCAATGGCATAACGAAGGAACTTGCAAGTGCGCACTTCAGGCTACGCGATGACCGGGAATCCTCACTAACGGAGGACCCCGTCACCCACCCAGTGTCTTCAATGCTGGGTCTCGGACGCACTGATCCGAGAGTACCACATGAATGGAACTCTCCCAACAGTGGAGGCGGCCATGCATGCCCTCCAATCCGTCAAGATTTTCCAGTCGACTTCCCAATAACAGCGCAAAAGTAGATACAGAAAGCCCCTGTTGTCTCCATCCGTTTCAGGATTCTATCCCTAGAATGAGAAAACGTGTACCTCCCTTATCATAGGGAGGCGAATGAGGTGAACTTTGAGGACTTCATCCCCACTGAACGGGGGTTCCACTCCAAGGCCCCCGCCAGAAGACGTCATCGTGGTCACACCGTAACTCAACATCCTCACACTGAGGAGGATGTAGCCCCGAGGATCATTTCCCATGCTCCCCGAGCTCCGGAACCTTGGACCGCCCGACGAGGGCGGAAAACGTACAACCGGGGACCGGTCATCACCCTTGTCCCCGAGGAGGAGCTCCACTGCCCAGTCATGGACACGCATCATGAACAGGCACATACACCTGTTCACTCCTCCCAAGCCCACCATCCAAATATGGTGGCATCATGCGAGCAGGAGCGCATCCCCGCCGAGCTCCATCAAGCCCGTCGCTCACACATGATGGCACGTACCGGGAAGGCACCTCTCCCCGCAAAGGTTCGTGAATCCCACCAACCGAACATGGTGACGACCCAATGTCTGTAGGGCCATCCCCTAGAAGATCCCCTTGACGCCCACCATCTCAACATGGTGGCGATCAACAAAGCCCGCCACCCAGATGTGGCAGAAACTCATAGGCTGGCACGTCTCCCCGCCGAAAAAGGCCACTGACTCGATACGGTGGGAAACCAATATATGCAGGGCCAGCTCCCTGTGGATGCAAGTAATTTCTTCCATCTCGATGTGGCATAAAGTGGAGAGATAAAACGGTGTATCCCAGTACAGGGGAAGATTCATTATCCTGCCCCGACATAAGAGAATCGTCAATACCCACTGTCCATTATAGGACCGGAGTAGGATATTCCTACTCCGATACCGGAATGGGACTTCATACCCGTTCCAGCCAAAGATGTCTCCCTGCATATCCTGGCAATAATAGAGAAGAAGGTATCGATCCCCCATCATATCTTGTGGACTTTCCAGAATGAAATTGCATCAGCGGAAATAGCAAGGACTCGGGCCCCTTTGCCCATCCCCCTAATGGAGTAAACTCATCTAAGAGATGAGATAGCTACCTCAGAGCAGATCTGCATCCCTGCTCTTGCCCAGGAGGGTCACCGACTATATTCTGCGATGCAAGGGCAATTGGATCGAGCAGCTTCACTCGTTCCAACTGGTGGATACTCTTCAATCACAGTGGATGCTACAGAGCATGCATATATCCCTGCTAAAAGTCAAGATGTTAGTCGGCATATCCTGGCAGTATCACGAGACCCAATTAGACAGGGACCTAGAGGTAAAGGCCATTGTCAACACCAGAAGGTCCCCGCTGCCCACAAGAAAGTGCCCCGAACATGCCAAAGGCATCCGTAAAATAAAGAGCGGGTTCATGACTCTGCTCTTCATGAAGCTGGGGTTCCCAAGGCTTCTAAGCACACATCGAAGGCACAGAACCCTACCAACCCATTACCATATTATGGGAGTGGCAGTAGTAGTTGCGAAGGTCCTCTCCGAAATGTTGCTACCAGCAGCTCTGAAGGTTCTCCCTAGAGCACCCATGGGTGCCTCCCCCACGTTCATGTAATGATCGATCAAAAGAGCTCCTCTTTTGATGCGAGTCATGGAAACCCTCCACGTGACCAGAAGATCAAGCAGCAAGAAGGTCCTCCACTTGCTGCGACCCACCCTGAAGGTCCTCCCCGGGGTATACACTGCAAACACTCTCCATCCAGTGGGACCACAGAGTATGATTGTAGTCCTCTCTATCATAGTCGCAACTATAGAGGCCCTCCCCTTAGTGACGTCTCATAACGACACGAAGGCCATCCCATTGTCATGGCCTGCCCTGAAGGTCCTCCCCAGGGGTTACGTTGCAATGACACTCCGCGCAACTGGGCATTAAATCACAGTGGTAGTCCTCGACACCCTCACAACGGAGGTCCTCCCTGTAGAGACGTCAAGCAATGAGAAGGACCTCCCCTCATTGCGTTACATTCTGAAGGCCCTCCCTAGGGTGTATCCTACAGTTATTCTCCCTACGGTAGCGTTAATGGTAGTCCTCACCATTTCCACAACTGTGATGGTAGTCCTCGCCACCACGGCTGCCATTGCGAAGGTCCTCCCCGCTGTGGCCCTAAGAAACAAGAAGGTCCTCCCCATGTCGCAGTGTGTCTTCAAGGTCCTCCCCAAGATACACACTGAACGTCAAACCATGATGGTCATCCTCACCATGATGGAAGTTGTTGAGAAGGCCCTCCCCATAACAATTCTAGGTAGCCAGAAGGTCCTCCCCTTTCTGCGACATGCCTTGGAGGTCCTCCCCAGGGTATGCACTACAAAATTCCTCTATGTAGTGAGACGTCAAGCTGTGATGGCAGTCCTCACCATTGCAGCCTCCATTGCGAATGTCCTCCCCACAATGACAAATCATATCGACAGGAAGGTCCTCCCCATGGTGAATCAAGCACAGAAAATCCCCTGTATGTCGAGGCACTCAGAAGTACGGGATCAATCATGTCAGATTCCCAGTTAGTTTCCAACGAAATCCTTCTTCAATCGGGAGACGTTCTAGGGCCACGTTCATCTTCTGAACCTCCTCGGAATAGCCCACATGATTATTCAGCACCTACCAGTCCCACTGCCTCCGACCAAACTATCGGTTGGCATCTTAGTTGGGCTGACCAGGCAGAGGAGTCACTTGTGGAGGAGTACACCGACATGTTGCACCTGAGGAAATGACTGGCTAGGGATGATATACCATCTATGTTTTGGCCCACGACCACCTCTCAGTTTGAAATACCCAGAGAGTTTTCGGAAGAATGCCTGCATGAAATCTGCCACAATATATGGACGACTCTCCAATAGATGAAATCAAGATTCCTACCCTACGACGGGTATGTAGACCACGTCAAGAAAATAGGATACCTCCTGCATCACATCGACCTAGAAGCTCTGCCTTTGGCGCGGCAACAGTGACCCGAGAGGTGCAAAAGGAACATGGAGATAGCCTACCTCCATGCGCTGCACCAGCTACGCCACCTTATCAGTGATGCTCCGATGGGAGTCCATATCAGGGGATGGGGGGAACATGAAGCTTTTCATTTCACTCCACTCCCTGCCCAGAAGAACCTGTTCGGCATGGGGTCTTGCAACGTCATCATGTCAACACGGAAATCAAGTGGTCTCCTTGTTCGCAAAAGGTGACACACCCAACAGAGTCGGGCCTTGAGTATGTCCCAGAAGCGTCAGCCCCAACATGAACATGCTATACAAGAACTTCTGAATCAGGCCACTGAGAGTATATAATAGGCCTCTCACCTAAGAGAGGCCAATCAGCGATCTTTTCCTGCCCCCCAAGAAGGGATTGATTCACATAAGAACTCGGCACCAAACCCAGTTCATCCCGAATGGGGGCATGCAAGATCAGGCAGGTAGCAATAGCAGTTTCCACTGCCGCAATCAAGGGTCAACCCCAACCTGCAAGTCTGGGGGCATTTTTAACAACAAATGCCATCGTAAGACCAATAAAAACAGGAAGAGACTCGATGTCCAAAAAATGGAGCCAACCCCAGCCCTCAGGGATGGGGGCATTATTACCCCATCAAAAACAACCTCCCCCATGAGAGTTAGTATTCTATCATATAGGGAGGACAGTCATAAGAGAAGGTTCCTATCCTATCCCATCATTTGAATCATTATCCCCTCCGAGAGGATGGTTCACCGTATGGTCGCATCAATGAACTCTCTTTTTCACCCTTCGTCAAGAAGTCCGAAGGAAATCCAAGGTTGCAAAAGGGAAGGCCAGCAAAAGGTGTCGGAGATCCTCTTCCTATTTGGAAGATGACATATTCTCGGACCCGCAGTATACATCTATCAAAGGCATAGAGGTTAACCCCACGGGTGACACCAGAGATGCTGCAAATCAGGATGGATTGGGAGATGATAGTTCTGGTCTGGCTGTGACTCACAACAAACCACAAGGTGTGCACCCACAGAACCAAAGGGCTGCCCTAAATATGGCCGCCCCTTCAGCTAACCCCCCTCCACTAACCCTACGAGCTTCCAATAAGGATAATAACAAAGGATCGGTTACCCTTAATTCGTCCCCTTATCTTGACAAAAACGAGCCACTCACGCTCGAAGAGAGGTTCCCTCGACAGGAAGAGGAAATTAAGGAATTGAGGAGGCTTAACGCCAAGCTACTCCAGAGGAACTGTCTTATTGAAAACGCATCCCAAGAGGATCCACTTCTCACACTACCAGTAAGTGCACCTCAAAGACCTAGGCTTACCTTGCCCAATGAGGCGCCTGGTACGTCCAACTACCTAAATGTGGACCCGGATGAATACCAAGACTTCCCTCTACTTAGTAGGAAACTAGAGAAAGTACGCTCGAACCCTCTGAGGGTGCCCCGAACAGAATATGCATCCTTGGTGCCGGCAGAGCTGGATCCTCGAGCAATGCCTCATGCTGCACCTGCCCAACACCAGGCCTAACAGGATGTAAAACAGGGTATCGCCAATACCATCAAGGCACTGGCAGCTCTATTAGAGGTGATGGAGGGCTGACGCGCTCTGATACAGCCAGAGCGGAAGCCCTACCTGGATTGGGTATGAAACATGCCTCCCCCACCCAATTTTGGGAGCCCTGCATTCCTTATATTCAATGGATCAGGCGATCTGGAATAGCATTTGATGCACTACGCATACTATTGAGACCCTAAGATGGGAAGTACGGAACAACAAGAAGTAGTGAAACTCTGATGCTTCATATAGACCCTGCAAGGATCTACCTTCATCTGGTATATGAGTTTTCCAGCCTAGTTAATCAAAAGCTTGGAAGACCTTCGGCAGCAGGTCCTGTTCCACTTCAGCTCAACGTTACCTAAAACAATAGTCATCGACCTCATGAACTCCAAGTAGAGGGAGAGAGAGAGGGTCTCAGATTTTATCATTATATGGAAAGGTTTGACCTACTCTCGGAACATGCCTATTCACCAAGACGATTTGCTAGATATATGCATCAATAATCATCAAGATGAGCTGAGAACACCGCTCATACCAGTGGAGTGCACCACTAGCTTTAGCCATCTCTCGGACATTGCCCAGAGAATTGAGGACTCCCTACAGCGGAACAATTTGAAGTCCCGAGTGGCCTCACAAGATCCTACAAAGAGAGCAGCTAGAGCTGAAGCATCCTCTGTCACACTCAAACCAGCCCCTGTGCCTGCTCCACCGCTCAGGCCTCCACCAAATCGTCAAGGCCCCACTGTACATAAGCGGATGCCTCCGCCTAGGTGGGATGATCAAGGAGGGTCGAAGTTGAACTGGTTTGAGGAACGGAGACATAAAGAATACTCATTCTGAGAGGACCAAGTCCGCGACTACTTCATCACATCCATGAACTACAACTTGCTCCGCCTCTCGGAGCCGAAGAAACCCTAAGAAGTCGTCTGAGATGACAGGCCATATTACTATCCCTACCATTGGATGTTGGGGCACAATATTTAGGAATGCTTTGTCTTCAAAGACCTCCTGCAAAGGATGGTAGACTCCGGGAAGGTCGAGCTAGGACCACCCCCAGCGCATGTGACATATATTTCTACCACTGACTCCAACAAAGGGGAGGGGTGGTAGGAAGTCACCAGAAAAAAGGGGAAAGTTTTTGATAACTGGGTGACTTGGAAGACTATCATCTGAGCCCAGGGCATACTCTGATCTCAGCTACGGCAGCCAGTGTTGCCTCCAATAGCCCCTGATGTTGCACAACCGACAGTATCAGCCACACAACCCTCCACGAGCTGGTCATGCAGGCATAATAAAAAAGGGAGGAGGCAAGGGCAGAAGGAGCAATCCGGAACAAGGCCGAAGTTAGCCCCAACGCTATCAGATTTCATACCCCCAAACTTTATGCCACGGGCACCGACCCAGCCAATAGCACCATCAGGGAAAACTGACCAGGTAGACCTGTCAGAGGATGAAGAGCCAATATTTGGTTCAATCAACGTAATCCATCTTATGGAATCGTCCCCTGATGAAGGGTACAGTTATGAACCTGAATTCCAGAGAAAAGGGACCAGGGGGAGGAATCGTAGAGGTAGGGGATACCAGGGGATGCACAGTCGCAGCCGAAGCCAACCCTACGGTTGGGCCTCTGCCCAAACCGTCAATATCGCTGAATCACATGGGAGATCCCTTCAACGGAATCAAAAGGAGAGATGATATCCCCCACCTCCACAATCTTCCACTCTGTCCCCATTATTCTACGATACCCATCAGAGGAGGAACAAGCATCTAGCTGCCTAGTGTGCACAAACAGACTGGTCAGACCGAGTCCCCAGAACGTGGGAACATCATCGACATCTGACCCCACGACTGGTCCCTCCTCGTCACGAACTCCAGCTCCCAAGCCGCCTTCTAGAACACTCCCACCAGGGGAGAAGCGTCGGCCACTGGAGAAAAAATATGACATCCTTAAGCATCTGGCGTCAGTACCAGCCAAGTTGTCAATCCTGGATTCCATGAGTTTGTCAGGCGACCTCAGGGAGGCACTTATTGAAGCCTTACTCAGCCCCCAGGAGTTTCAAGCCGAGGTAGCTACCGCCGAGGATTACCGGATGGAGATAGGACTGGCTGAATTCAATGAAGTGATTTCCTTCACTGATCAGGATTAATGTGCCATCATGCAAGGACACATCAAACCCCTATACGTGTCTATAACATTGAATGATGTTGAGATCCGCAAAGACTTATTCGACAATGGCTCTAGAGTTAACCTCCTCCCCCTATGTACACTCCGTAAGTTGGGATACAGTGAGGATTATTTAATACCCTCAGCCACAGCTATATTAGTTTAGGATAAGAGCGATCAGAAGCCAATGGGACAAATTAAGATAAAGTCCCATTTTGGTGACCTCGTGGCCTACTCAGAATTCCTGGTGGTCCGAAATAACACAGCATTCAATGCCCTGTTGGGAAGGTCGTGGATCCATAAGCATATGATTGTTCCTTCATCATACCACCAGTGTATTAAGTATTGCATCAATATGAAAAGTGGGACATTGTACGCTGACAAGGACACTTTAGAGCTCTCCGACTCACACTTCATTGAAGTCATATTTTATGAACAAAAGAAGGAGAAGCCTTTGGCCGATGGTGTTGACTAGATCCCCGCTCCAAATGGTCTGGAAGTGGTTCCTGATGTCCACCTCAGGCAGCTTGGCAGAGAATATGTAATTCCCATCAACCATATTGTGAGAAGGGGTTTTAGTTTAGAAACACACTCAGCTGTCTTCATGAATTCAGCCACAACCGTCGATCTTGACAATTCTGGAATGTCTGCCAACTGTCACGACACGTCCTCGGGGCCCATTCAGTGACACTACCAGGCCCGCCTTCCATAGGCCAAGGGTTGGAGACTAGCACCGAATGCGTAAATCTCAATAAAAAGGGAAGGCATTTACTTTATAAAACATAAACACATCCAACTAGAGTACATGTGGAAGTAATACACTAAGTAAAAAAAGAAAGTGAAGAAAAGTAAATGGGACAGAATTCAAACCCAACTGAAAAGTACAGCTACAACTGAACGAAAGTACAACAGAATAGACAGATAGATGGAAGATAGTAGCAGCTCCCGGGTTGTCCACCTAAGATCCTACTTGAAGGGTAGGTACAAATATCCCCCTCAATTCTCTCGCCCGCCAACCTCCTCTGAGTACCGTCTCGTTTTGAAGTCCACCTCCGGGTACTGACTCATCATGAGGTCCACCTCTAGGTACTATCCAGTCCTCATACACTTGGTCTCTGTTAGCGTTGTTCATCATCTGCATCCAACACAACGAGGTTCAGGCATAGCCCGTGCAGGGGTGAGTATAACGATACTCAGTAGGGACCCTGAGACCCACATGGTCTCACTAAATCATACAAGGATAACCATAATGAAGGATCTCAACAGATAACCCTTACATAGGTATAATTCCATACATATACATAAGTTATCATGTAACACATCTCAATCATTAGAAAACAAAAAGGTTATGAAATCAAAGGATAAACACTACATAGATATATGCCCATACATACACTTATGTTATCAAGTGACCCATCTCAATCATGAAGAAAACCCAAAGATCCTTGACTCAGCTCAAACCAGTATTTTCATTAATGATATTGAAACCACAACTGCTGAATAACTCCTCCTTTGACGAGTACAGTGATCCTTTCACAACTCTGTGGTGCTGCTCACTAACCATAGACTAAGGAGTTACTCCTCCTCTCGAGTACTGCTGGTCTGCCACCCAAATGCATTAGTGCTCCCTGCTGTGGGTCTGCCACCCAAACATAGTAGTTGTCCCCCTAATAGACTACAGAGGTACTCCTTCTGTCGCATATCGTGGGTTTTCCTCCCAAACACAGTAGTGCTCCCTGCCATGGTTTTTCCAACAAAACACAGTAGTTCTCTTCACTGGGATAGTCAAGTCACTCCGACCCGAATCAGACAAGCAGTCATCAGGTTTCAGCCAGCTACAAGGTCTCTGTACTCCATACTCTCGTCTCTGGGAGTATCCTCTCCATGAGCTACTAATCGATACGCCAAGTGTCACGTAATCTCACGTGGAAGTATCTCATAGCATTGCCTCATCATAGGGGTCTCAATGCAATAGACAGCATGTAAATCGGACGCCCGGTCTTTGAGTTATTAGCATTTTTGTCCTGGGGAACCGGTTGGTTTCGTGTACGAACCAACCTGACCATATCTCAACTGTACCCCAAACTCCCATGGGGTATATTCAAAGGAAGCATTTCTAAATGTGATTATCAAATCCGCTGACAGTTCGTCAAACAGACGTCCGGTCTGAGAGTTATTAGTATTTCCGTTCAAGGGGCCCGGTTAGATTTTGGGTACAATCCAACCCGACCTTACTCCAAATGTGTCCAAACCTTAGATTCAATATACCAAAATATCCATCTCGTCAATAGGAATCCAAAAAAGTCGACAACACATCAATCGGATGTCCGGAGCTCAATTTATAACAGTTTCCGCTCCAAGGGTACGATTGGTTTCGGGTTCGAACGAACCCGATTGTACACTAACTTCACCAAAACCATAAGTGTAATATACCGAAACGACCATCTCAATCCAAGGAATCCTACATAGCTTACGGTGCGTCGATCGGATATCCATAGCTCATGGTATGCACATTTAATTGAAAATAGTTCGAAAATAGGGGGTCTGGGCCCGGTCTGACCAGGCCCATCACCCCCTTGGTCGGCCCGAACCGGGTAAACCCAACCCGGGTCTGGTTCTGGCCCGGCCGGTGTAGCCCGGCGCGGTAGGGGCGGTCCAGCCAGGGAAGCTGGCTAGGCCAACTTGGCCGAGCGTAACGCGCGGAGGAGGGGGCGCTGACCCCCCCCCTTTTGATTGGAACCAGCACGGCTTAATGTCGCGCCTCTCAAATCCAGAACAACAAAGCCATTCCGGTTCAAATTCTGTTGTCGCGGCTCAGCCGCGGCGTTCTTCTCTGTTGGCGCCCCGCCGCCATCATGCCGTCATGGCGCACCGCTGACTCTTTCTGCAGACCACCGGACGCGCTCCAGTGGCCCATTTCACCCGCCGTCTATGCCTAAGGTCACCTCGGGACCCGAACATCACTACGGAGGCTTCAAAATTCCATTGCGGCCATGTTTTTTCATCATCGTCAATCCGCACATCAACAAACAATCTGTAGAGGGTTGTCAGGCCGTGTTAATTTGGCTCGCGCCCTCCACATTAGGCTTTATGAAAAGGTCGAACAAAAATGATTTTCATCGACAAACGAGGCACAATTTAAATCAATTAAAATTGAACTTAATCCCCTAAAATTCCCCCGAAAATAATAATTCCCAACAAGAAAATAAAATTATTCGTGGATCGACACTATAATGAGTTGATCTGCGTTCTTTTTTTTAGAATGGAAAAATCAGGGGAATATTTACATACTCAAAATAAACCTCTACCACGATTACAGTTTGCGGTTGACAAGCGTTGTGGATGACGATGTCGTTTCTGTCATCGTCGGTGTGCACCTGAGGAAGAGACGTCTCCTCTTTTGTCACGGAGAGAAGAATAGAAGATGCGATGTCGCAAGCGAGTTCTCGCATCAGTGTATCCTTATTTTCCACAGAGGAAGAATAGGATGAAGAATCGTGGTCTCCAAGTTGATGTTCTTTGTCAGAGAGTTGGTTTTCTTCAACAAAGGAGAAATCCTCCTCTTATTCACAAGAGTTCTCTCCCAAAAATTCCTCCCACACAACAAGCCAAAACCTATTAAAATAAGGCCACCCCTTATTTTAATTTAACTTTCCATGTATTTCAAATTTCAAAATCCATTTCACTTAATTAATTAAATCAAGAGTTGTTTAATTAATTAAGTGATAGGTTGGCATGTTTTAATGGAGTGAGAGAGGGAAAGGAAGAGTCCTCATTAATTTAGAGGAGTTGTCATGTTTAAAGGGGGAGTTAATGAGAGTAAAAAGAGATTTATGGGAATGTGAAAGGTTGGGGCTTGTGTGGGCCCCACCTCACAAATATCTTTACATGGGTAGTTAGAAGCTTTTGGGTCCCACCTCAACTCCCCAATGTAGGATATAACAACTTTAGATATAAAAATAATATTGTTCCACAATTTTATTCACTTCTCTTTTAATCCACATATTTTAACTTCTCCTCCCATTCAAACGCAACAGTGGTAAAAGACCCCTTAAGTAATTATCGGGGCTACGGATTCATCGGTGCGCTGAGATTTCAATTCCGAGCATTGGTTCAAATGATAGAAAAATCCTCTCGTTCGTTCACTAAACGTACCCGAGCTAAACTTCAGAGATTGATTCCGGGCACACGGGGCCTCAGAAATAGGTGCCGTCAGAAACTGCATACTTGTAAAATTTCAAAGAAATTAAGAACAAAAATTTCCTCAAAATTTCATTGTCTTTACATTACTCCCACCATAGGGATTTACGTCCCCGTGAAGCTACAAGAAAATCTAGTGAAACTAAATGAGGTACCAAGCACACATCTGTGCCTCCTGCTCCCATTTTCCCTCATGGAGGTTCCTGTGCTGCTAGAGAAAGCGTAAACGTGGAATCAACCGTCCTCTTAGGACCCGCTCCGGTCGATCCTCAAACTCTACGAGAACCCTGTGAATGTCACACCGTAATCGATTTCCATCTCTTCATGGTGAATGATGATGGATAGGTCATGATCACATCTCCTCAGCTGAGATACATGGATGATGTTGTGCACTTGGTGCATCTGAGGTGGAAAGGCCAGGCGGTAAGCCACCTTGCCTACTCTTCTGGGGACCTAGAATGGTCCGTTGAACCTCAGAGATTACTCAAGGCCTCGACCAAATATCCGTAGACATCGTCGAGGTGAGACCCATAAGAAAACGTGGTTTCCATCCTCGAACTCCAGTGGTCTTCACCTCCTATAAACATAGGATTTCTGCCTGCTCTGTGCAGTCTTCATCTGCTCCTGGATTATTTGAACCTTCTCCGATAGCCTCAATATGGGTTCACTGGTCAACCTATGCCTCAGCTCCTAAAAAGCTCTCCTGGAATATCCCTGACCCCACGAAGGGTTTTTCCCTTATTCACCAATGCTAAAAGTGGTGTAACAACTCTATAGAAGTCTTGATCAAATCTATGTTTGGTCAACTCATCATTGATTGACTACACCCACTTATGCATGATTCCATCATGTGCTGCCTGGGGTTTCCTTTTCTCCAACCAAAGAAAACCCATCCAAATGTTGTAGGTAAACCACAACCATTTTTTCTAATACATCCAATCTATGTATGAACTATGGTTGTCGAGTCCATACCCAAACTAATGTCGTAAGGCCTCGATGCTCCCACCAAGAGGTTCCAACCAAAACTCTTGTGTCAAGGGTCATATCACACCATCGGCCAATGCGTGACTATCGAGTCTCCTATCAAAGGTATCTATAGACGTGAGGGTCAAGTCAATGGCTTAACCGAAAACTCTAGGTCTGGGATAGGATTCGTGGAAGGAATGAATGACTCGTATCAATGTTTGTTGTTACGACAGCTAGTAGTAGACACAAACCATACCTCGAGTCATTCCTAGAGCCCTTGGGTCACACTCCATGACCGCATGAAGCTACTCTCTTCCACTGCCCTGTTTCTCCCTAAGCCAGGTAGGGACTATAAAGTAGTGTGGTTGTAATATGTCGAAATGTACACCACCTCATGTTGTTCTCACAGCTCTGCTTCCATGTTTGTTGCTCTGTAGATTCATCTATCCTTAACACTTTCTGTTCTTGAATCATTTTACATGCCCAAGTCTCTGAGACTAGCACCAATTTCCTATTTTCCCACTACTAACATTCACTGGCTGTATCCGTTTAGGAAAAGAACATTCAACCACAAAGGTTCTCTACAGAACCCTAGCATAAGTAGGAATGCATAGAGGAAATGTGTTGGTTCGAATGTCCTTTAGACACACCTCGCTCTGAGGTATGAGCTCTAAATAACTATTTGTATCGTAGTCATCATGTACCAATAATGATCTGCACACCTCGATGAATACTCAGCTACTGACATGTTGTCCTGTCAAAGCTGTATAAGCTCTAGAAAACTCTCAGCCACCTCCTCAAGCCAAGACTAAGCTGCCTGTGAGTCGGGCTCACCTCGGAACATGAGGGGAACCTGATGCTGAAACCTATGTAAGGCACCGAACCTACATGTGTCATCTACCGGTACATCTGGTTGAAACTACTGAAAAACAGGTAGTGATATAGCTGGCACACTACCCGAAGGTACTAACCCAGGCATCGGTCCACGTACCAAAGTATCATCACTATGTCGACCATCCTCATGGTCACTCACTGAGAAACACCAGTATATAAGATCACCATCTGCTCTACTAGTGTCTAAACTAGGTGTAGAAATATAGAAAATTCCTCCAGCTAGTCCAATGCTGCCTGGGAATCTGTCTCGTCTCGTAACCTCGGAGGCCTCTGCTGCTAGATCTCGTGCAACGCTCACTGTCAGCATGAACCTTCCACTAGTATAGTTGGTGGAATCTACTTCCCTACGGGTGGTGGTGCTGCTGGTACACCACTCGAATGTTCCAACATAGAAAGGGGGCCCTGCACCGGGGCCTCATCAATCGGTGGGCCATCATCGTGCACTCTCTCAGTACTCTAACTGGCTGTCTGCATGGAGGCATCCTGAACAGATGTGACACGGTCAAACGATTTATAACTAGTGATCTGACCTGGTTTGAGATTACTTTAAAACTTTTGGAAACACACACGCTATCAATGATTTCGTGCACTAAGTCGAAAATCAGTTTTCAGGGTCCTAGTGTATGGATGCGTCGGCCACCGCACCAACACCAAACACCCTGAACTGAAGTACACACTAGGTTCTCTTAACACTATTTCTTCACAAGAAAAGAATTATTAGAGTCCTGAGATTTGCGGTAGAACCGACACATATGATACAAATTTTTCATGACCCGTCCTTGGGGTCCGTGTCCTGACTACCCCAAGCCCGCCTTCCATAGGCCAAGGGCTGACGACTAGCACCAAAGGCGTAAATCCCAATAAAAATGGAAGGCATTGCCTCCATAAAACATAAACACATCCGACAAGAGTACAAGAGGAAGTAATAAACTAAGTTCAAAATAAAGTGCTGAAATGTAAATGGGCCAGAATAAAATCGAACTGAAAAGTACAGCTGCAACTGAACGAAAGTACAACAGAAAAAGCAAACAACTGGAAGATAGTAGCAGCTCCTGGGTTGTCCACCTTGGATCCTACCTCAAGGGTAGGTACATATATCCTCCTCAATGATCTCGCCCGCCAACCTCCTCCGAGTACTGTCTCATTGTGAAGTCCACCTCTGGGTACTAACTCGTCATGAGGTCCACCTCCAGGTACCATCTAGTCCTCGTAAACTTGGTCTCTTTTAACACAATCCGTCATCTTCATCCAACACAATGAGGTGCGGGCATAGCCCATGCAGGGGTGAGTATAACGATACTTAGTAGGGACCCCGAGACCCCCAAGGTCTCACTAAATCCAAAAAGGATAACCAAAAAGAAGGATCACTACAGATAACCCTTACTTGGGTATAAGCCCATACATATACCAAAGTTATCATGTAACCCATCTCAATCAAGAGGAAACACAAAGGTTATGAAATCAACGGATAACCACTACTTAGATATATTCCCATACATACACCTAAGATATCAAGTCACCCATATGAATCATGAGGAAAACAAAAAGATCGTTGACTCAGCTCAAACCAGGATTTTCATTAATGATATCGAAACGAAAACTGCTGAAGAGCTCCTCTTTTGATGAGTACAGTGATCCTGTCACAACTCCGAGGTGCTTCTCACTAACCTTATACTGCTGAGGTACTCCTCCTGTCGAGTACCGCGGGTCTTCCACCCAAACACAGTAGTGCTCCCCACCGTGGTTCTTCCACCCAAACACAGTAGTGCTCCCCCTAATAGCCTATAGAGGCACTTCTTCTGTCGAGTACCGCAGGTCTGCCACCCAAACACAGTAGTGCTCCCCGCCATGGGTCTGCCACACAATCACAGTTGTGCTCCCCACTGGGCTATTCAAGTCATTTCGACTTGGATTGGACAAACATTAGTCAGGTCTCAGCCAGCTATAAGGTATCCATACTCTGTACACTCATCTCTAGGAGGATCCACTCCATGAGCTACTGATCGATACTCCAAGTGTCACTTAATCTCACATGGAATTATCTTAATGTACTGCCTCGACATAGGGGTCTCAACACAACAGACAGCGCGTCAATCAGAAGTCCAGTCTATGAGTTATTAGCGTTTTTGTCCCGGGGGCCTAGTTGGTTTCGTGTATGAACCAACCCGACCTTATCTTAACTGTACCCAGAACTCCCATGGTACATACTCAAAGGAAGCATTTTTTAACATGATTACCTAAGCCGCTGACGGTTCATCAAACAGACGTCCGGTCTGAGAGTTATTAGTATTTCCGTTCTAGGGGCCCGGTTGGATTTCAGGAACAATACAACCCGGCCATAATCCAACTGCATCCAAACCTCAAGTGAATTATACAAAAAGAACTTTCTCATTAAGAGGAATCAAAAAAAGTTGACCGCACATCAATCCAACGTTTTGAGCTCATGTTATAACCGTTTCCGCTCCGAGGGCCCGGTTGGTTTCGGGTTCGAACCATTCCGGCCATACAAAATATTCACCTAAACCTTCAGTGTAATATACTGAAATGAACGTCTCGATCTAAGTAATCCTATGCAACTAACGGTGCATCGATCGGAGGTCCGTAGCTCATGATGTGCCCGTTTAACTGAAAACAGTCAGAAAATAGGGGGTCTGGGCCCAGTCCGACCCGCCCCATCACCCCCTGGGTCGGCCTGAACCTGGTCGACCCGACCCAGTTTCGGGTCTGGCCTGGTTGGGCACAGCCCGGCCCAACTGGCGAGACCCGCCCCCACAGGCACGGCCAGACTCGGCCTGGCCGGGGAAGCTTGCTCGGCCAGCTTGGACGAGCGTAACGCGCGGTGCGGGGGGGCGCTACCCCCCCCCCCCCCCACCCACCCATTTTGATTGGAACCGGCATAGTTTAATTCCACCCCTCTCAAATCTTGAACGGAAAAGTCGTTCAGGTTCAAATTCCATCACTGTGACTCAGCCGAAGCGGTCATCTCCGGCGGTGCCACGCCGCCGCCGCTTTCCGCCGACCACCGGACGCGCTCCGGTGGCCCGTTTCGCCCGCCATCTACGCCTAAGGTCACCTCGGGACCTGATCTTCACAGTGGAGGCTTCAAAACGCCATTTCAGCCCCATTTGTTTGTCACTGTCAATCTGCACATCAACAAACAATCTGCAGAGGGTTGTCGGGCCGTGTTCGTTCGTCCCGCGCCCTCCGCGTTAGGCATTATCCAAAGGTCAAACAACAATGATGTTCATCGACAAACAAGGCACAATTTAAATCAATTAAAATTGAACTTAGTCCCCTAAAATTCCTCCAAAAATAATTATTCCCAACCCGCAAATAAAATAATTCACGGATCAACTTGAAAATGAGTTGATCCACGTTCATTGTTTTAGAAGGGAACAATCATGGTATTATTAACATACTCAAAATAAACCTATACCTCGATTAAGGTTTGCAGTTGACAAGCGTCGTGGATGACGGTGTCATTTCCATCATCGTCGGTGTGCACCTGAGGAAGAGACGTCTCCTCTTTTGTCACGGAGAGAAAAATAGAAGACGCGTTGTCGCTAGAGAGTTCTCGTGTCAGTGTCTCTTCCCTTGCCGCAGAGGAAGATGAGGATGAAGAACCGTGGTCGCCGAGTTGATGTTCTTCGTCAGAGAGTTGGCGTTCTTCAATAAAGGAGAAATCCTCCTCTTCTACACAAGAGTTCTCTCCAAAAAATTCCCCCCACACAACATGCCAAAAAAATTAAAATAAGGCCAGTCCTTATTTTAATATAACTTGCCATGCATTTCAAAATTCAAAATCCATTTCACTTAATTAATTAAATCACTATTTTTTTAATTAATTAAGTGATAGGTTGGAAAGTTTGAATGGAGTGAGAGAGGGAGAGGAAGAGTCAACATTAAATTAGAGGAGTTGTCATGTTTAAAGGGGGAGTTTATGATAGTAAAAAGATAGTTATGGGAATGTGAAAGGTTGGGGGTCGAGTGGGGCCCACCTCACAAATATCCTTACATGGGTAGTTAGAGGCTTGTGGGTCCCACCCCAACTCCCCCATGTGGGCTATAAACACTTTGGATAATAAAATAAAATTGTTCCACAATTTTATGCACTTCTCATTTAATCCAAAAATTATAACTTCTCCTCCCGTGCAATCGCAACCGTGGTAAAGGTCCCCTTGAGCAATTACCAGGGCTGTGGATTCATCGGTGCCCTCAGATTTCAATTCCGAGCACCGATTCAAATGATATAAGAACCCGATCATTCGTTCACTAAACGTACCCGAGCTAAACTTCGGAAATTGATTCCGGGCACACCGAGCCTCGTAATCAGGTACCGTCAGAAACTGCATTGTTTTAAAATTCCAAAAAAAATAAGAAAAAATATTTCTGTAAATTTTCTGGGTCTTTACACCATCCCACAGTATGGGGATGAATAATCGAGCGAGGATGCCCACGATGCCTCGCCCTCACCGCCAGACTCCCAAGAACCTGCACTGGGGGCTCTCCCCCCATCAAATCCAAAAGATGAGGAGTTAAGATATGGAGAGGAGGAAGATCTCAGGGATTACCCTCCCACATTTGATGAAGGTATATCCACCACGGTGGATGAGCTCAGGGAAATAAACCTGGGTGCCGAGGAAGATCTGAGACCTAATCTCATTAGTGAAGCCATGTCCCCCGAGGAGCACGAGGTATATACCTCTTTCCTGAAGCATCATTGGGATGTTTTTGAAAGGAATTATACAGAAATGTCGGTACTTGATCCTGAAGTGGCGACGCATCACTTGGGTCTTTCATAAGACCACTGGGGCTATAAATAGGCCGCTAGAAGGAAACATCACTCACATGCTGCAAAAATATAGGCTGATGTCGATAAGCTTATTAAATAAGGATTCTTCAAGAGGTCCAGTACCCCATCTGGTTGGACAATGTCATCCCCGTCGTGAAAAAGAATGGGAAAATCCATGTTTGCATCAATTTTAGGGATCTCAATCAGCATTTCCTGAAAGATGACTTCCCGGTCCCGATCATCGAGTTATTAATCGATGCAACGACTGGGTATGAGGCTCTATCCTTCATGGGCGACTATTCTGGGTATAATCAAATTAGGATGGCCTGAGAAGACGAAGAATCCACTGCCTTCAGAGCCCCCCAAGGAATATTCTGTTACAAGGTCATGCCATTTGGCCTCAAGAATGTTGGCGCCACATATCAGCAACCCATGCATCTTATTTTCAAGCCATTCCTATGGAGATTCATTGAAAGTTACATAGATGACTTGGTGGTCAAATCAAGACAGCACTCAGATCACCTCTCATTCCTTGAGACCATCTTCCACAAACTTTGATAGCATAGCCTGATGATGAAACCCATGAAGTTCACCTTTGGGGTTACCTCAGGGAAATTCCTTGGCTTCGTTGTACACCAATCCCGACATCGAAGTCGACACTGAAAAGTCAAAGGATATCCTTAACCTGCCACCTCCCCGCAATCTCACTTATTTGATAGGATTCCAAGGACACATAGCCTATATCAGGCGATTCATAGCCAACCTGGTAGGAAAATGTTTTCCGTTCACCAAGTTAATGAAAAAAGGTGTCAGGTACCAATGGGCAGATGACTTCCAAGAGGCGTTTGATAGCCTAAAGAGGTACCTCTTAAGACCACTGGTGCTCATGACCCCGTTTGAAGGATGAACTCTACTTCTATACGTGACGGCCCTAGAGCAGTCATTGGGATCCGTCATCGCACAAAATAACGACGGTGGCTATAAAAAAAGTCTCTATTACCTCAACTGAAACATGATTGATGTTGATACTTGATACTCAAACCTCGAGAAGAGCTGTTTGGATTTGTTCTTCGTAGTTCAAAAGTTGTGACATTATCTGCAGCATCATGAATCCCATTTGGTCTCACGTGATAACCCGCTCAAGTACATCCTCAGCCGCCCAATGCTGATAGGGAACCTATCTCGATGGGTAGTCATCCTGTAGCAGTTTGACATCTGGTTTGTGCCTCATAAGGCCATAATGGGCCAAGAATTAGCAGATATTCTGGAAGTGCACCCCTCAGTGGGTACCAACACACTGGACATTGATTTACCAGATGAAGACATCTTCTCGGTTCAAGGGGAGCTCCCAACATGGGAAATGTACTTCGACGGCGCATCCCAGAGCCCAACCAGGAAAAGGATGGAAGATCCCAAATTCAACAAGGTGGGTTTAGGGATAATTCTCATGACCCTAGAAAAGGAATTCTTTTCATATTCCTTCCTCCTGTCAGAAGGATGTATGAATAAGGAGGTGGTGTATCATGCCCTCATTGTAGGACTAGAACTCGCACTCCAGGAACAAGTACAACACCTTAAGGTAAAATCTGACTCAGAACTGGTCATCAAGAAAGTCAATGGTGACTATGATATCAGAAAGGAGGAGTAGATTCCCCTGTTTGACCATCATTGAGGGTTATTGGAGGTATTTCTTAGGGAACCAACGTTGACCTATATTCCCCGGTCTCAGAATGCCCAGGCTGAAACATTAGACATTACGGCAACAGCCCTAGCCGACCCAGATCGGGATGAAACAGTCATCAGTATTGCTCACCACCGAATGGTATTTCCATATGTGCAGACCAAGATAGAGTAAATCCATGAAGTCAGTCCTGTCCCTGAGCCATATACTCCTTCCACTTGCTGGATGACTCCCATTGCAAAATACCTTCAACGGGGAGAACTTCCATCAGACAGGGCTAGAAGAGAGCAAATACGGAGAAGGGCAATTAAATATGTCCTATATGGTGGCACGAGTCAACCAGAAGTCCTCTACAATAGAGTCCTCGACAGAATCCTCCTCAGGTGCATTGATGGATAAGAATATGCCGCCATCATGACTAAAGTGTATGTTGGAGTGTGCGTGGCACATCAGCTGGGGACTAAGCTCTCCCATCAGGTTTGAAGACTCGGGTAGTATTGGCCCACAGTGGCATGATATTGCGAGCTCTTTACTGCAAAATTACGCTCGTGCCAAATACATGCCAACTTCATACACAAACCCCCAGAGTTACTTCATCAGGCCAAGTACTCCTGGCCATTTTCCGTCTAGGAAATGGACATTGTGGGACCATATCCCCCCGCCACAACCAAATAACTGAAGTATATCCTCAAAAAATAGACTTTTTTCCAAATGGGCAGAAGTTTTACCCCTTAAGGAAGTCGGGGAGAGAAACATTGTCAGCTTTGTGAAAACCAATATCATCACTAGATTTGGTGTCCCTCATACCATACTGACGGATAACGGCAACAACTTCTGCTCTGCAGAATAGGAGAAACTATACCAAGAGTATGGTATCAAGGCTAACCACTCATCATGCTACCATGCGGCGGCCAACAGACAGATAGAGGCTATGAACAAGACCCTGTCAAACATCCTCCAGAAAATGGTGGTCAAAGACAAGAATTCATGGCTGGATAAACTCTTTCATTCATTGTGGGCCTACCGAACCACAATCTGCACCGCTACTCAGTTCACTCTGTACTCATTGGTATACAGAATTGAAGCGGCCCTGCCCATTGAGATCCAATTTCAATCGCTCCGTGATGCCATTTTTTGATCGATTATCCAATGATGAGCAATCAGAAAAGCGGCTTGGTGAATTGGAACAGATAGACGAGAAGCGACGGCACACTTTGAACCATTTGGAAGTACACCAGAACTGGAATGCACGAGCCTCCAATAAAAAGGTCTGTCTTCAGTCTTTCTTTGAAGGAGAATTGGTATTGGTCCTCCAGACCCCAAGGATACCTCGAAGGAATCCTCCAAAGCTGGAGCCCAAGTGGGAGAGACCATATGTAATACACAAGGTCTACTCTAATGGTGCATAAGCCTCGATCTCCATGGATGGGAAATTCACCACCACTCCTACAAATGGAAGATTCCTGAATAAGTATTTCGCATAGAAACCAAAAGTATTATTCGTCCTTACCGCATGACGATAAACTTCATGGAAAAAAAAGAGAGGGATCGTCCGAGCTGCATGACGTTAAATTTCCAATCACCCAACGGTCTTAACTCTATGACCTTAAACTAAGAGTATTTCGTCCTTACCACACAACATTAAACTGCACACAAAGATTTTTTTTTTAAAAATACCCACTCCCCCCATGTATGGTCCAAACCTACATGGGGTGCAATTCATTTCAAAAAACTACATGCGGCTTGATTCCTGCCCTCGCAGGATACGTAGCGACACCAGGGTTCCTCTTTATGGCCCAACCACGTCTAAAAAAAAATGCCCCCTTCCCCCATGTACAGACCAGCCCTACACAAGGTATATTTAGCAGAGAACTACGTGAGGCTTGATTCCTGCCCTCACAGGATATGTAGTGACACCAGGGTTCCTTGTCCTGGCCTAGCCACCTCTCCAAAAAAAATAATTTCCCCTTGCCCCATGTACGAACCATCCCTGTACGGGGTGTGTTTTGTAGAAAAATATGTACAACTTGATTCTTGCCTTCGCAGGATATGTAGCGTTGGTGGGATCCGTCCTGGCCCAACTGCTCCCAAATGAAACAAATTAAATGTTAACAATGTCCCCTACCCACGTGTATGGACCAGCCCTGCATAGGGTGTAATTCTTCCAAATAACTACGTGCGGCTTGATTTCTACCATCCTAGGACACATAGTGATTCCAGGTTTCCCCATCCTGGCCCATCCCCTCAAATAAAAGATAAAAATGTCCTTTCCCCCCGTGAACGGACCAGATCGGTACGGGGTGTGCTCCTCGTCCTTGCCACATGATGTTAAACTGCACGGATAACAAGATTTAAAAAATGCTCCCTTTTTCCCTTGTATGGGCTAGACCTTCATGTGGTTTATTTTTTTACGTCCTCTCTGAACAACATTAAACTGCACAGATAATGAATGTTAAAAATGCTCATTTCCCCCATGTATGGACTAGACCTACATGTTGTGTATTTTTCATCCTCACCGCATGACGTTAAACTACACATATTTCATCACAACCCACATAAGATATATGAAGAAATGAGGTGGAAATACTCCTTGCGCATTTGGATAAATCCTCCCCATACATCAGACTCCATGGCCAGGATAATTATGGAACTTCATAACCATTCACGGCCATCAGAGGAAGAAATTCATCAACCTATGGATGCCTTTTCATGACTATGCATACCATGCCCTCAGCGGCTCTGCATATTAAAATCCCCTGGCCCATCTACCAAAGGAAAATTTTCCATAGGTGACACTCTTCCTAGCTCCGTACGCTTACCGGCCTCAGAGCCCCCATACCATACCTTCTGATCCAGAAGTTTATAGCGTAGTGGTTTACAATTTCATCCCCTTTTCACATCCAAAATCTCATGGGTATCCCTATCCCAGTTAGCCTATGTATCCACATGTGGCTCACATGACGACCTGCATCTACGAGCATCAAGCCAGGACTAGGCTACTGTGACTCAATAAAAAATTGTAGTGAAGATGTTTCTTGTATGCTCTAACACCATTATCCCCACCGAACGAACTCTGTACTGTGAGAAATTTAGGATCTTCATAACCATTCATGGCCATAAGAAGTGGAAAGTCATCAACCCAGATACACCTTTTCATGATTATGAATACCATGCCCTCCATGGCTCTGCATATTGATAGCCCGTGGCCCATCTACAAAAGGAAATATTTCCTTGGGCGGTACTCTTCCTAACCCCATACGCTTACTGGCCTCAGAGCCCCCACACCACATCTCCTGATTCGGGAATCCTCAGAGTTTAATTTTACAATCTTCATCCCCCACACTGTTCAGAGCATATTAGTGAATGGTAACTCAGTTATCATTCGAGTGACTGCTGCAATAGTCACCCAGTGGTCCGAGCTCTATGACCGCTAAACTAGGAGTACTTCATCCATACTGCATGATGTTAAACCACATGGAGTTCATCCTTGCCACACGACGTTAAACTGCATGGAGTGAAAGTACACCCCCGCGCGCAAAATAAATCAGCATGGGGAGCTCTCTAAGCTTTAACAGCAACTAAGGATGAGTATTCCTGACATGTCTAGACATTTCTTTCCCAAATTACATACTTCGTTTCCCAGATAATTGCGGATCCCCATAACCATTCACGACCATCATAAGTGGAAATTTATCGACATGTGGACACCTTTTCATGACTATGCATACCATTCCCTTAGTGGCTCTACGTATTGATAGTCTTTGGCTTGTCTACCAAAGGCTAGATTCCCACAGGTGACACTCTTCCTAGCTCCAGACGCTTACAGGCCTCAAGAGCCCCATATCATTTCTCTAGATCCATGAATCCCAAGAACCACGATTTACACTAATAAACCCCTCTCCACATCTCGGCATGCCGAGATGTTCGAGCCCAGTTGCATTTTGATGAAGAGCGGCCTTTTCCACTAAGTCCTCACTACATGACGTTAAACTGCATGGAACATCTTGGCCGCTTGGCATAAAACTACAGATACCAAGCATTAACCATCCTGGTAAATGCCTTCAACTACAAGAATTTCACTGGTTTAAAAGTGCCCCCGTCCTCGCTGCATGATGTAAAACTACAAAACATCTTTTAAAAATACCCACCGTCTTCACCGCATGACGTTAAACTGCACTGAAGTCATCCTCCCCACACGACGTTAAACTGCGCAAACCCCCCCCCCCCTTTCATTTCACGACGGGTCACCTTCGTCCTCACCGCATGACGTTAAACTACATGGAGTTCATCCTTAACTCATGGAATTAAACTGCACGGGCTTCATCGAGACCCACCCAAGATATATAGTGACATGGGAAAGGAATACTCCAGGAGAATTTGGATGCATCCTCTTCATAGGCGAGACTCCATGACCCAGATAATTGCAGATCTCCATAACCACTCATGGCCATCAGAGGCGGAAGGTCATCGACCCGTGGAAACCTTCGTATAACTATGCATACCATGCCCTCATCATGTCTGCGTAATGATAGCCCCAGGTCGTCCATCAGAGTAAATATTTCCCCAGACGATACTCTTCCTATCTTCGTACGCTCACCGGCCTCAGTGCCCCCATGTCATATCTCCCGATCCAAAAATTTATGGAGAAGTCATTTAGATTTTCATTCCTCACCCCCATCCAATTGTTTCCGGGGCACCCCTACCTAATGAGCCTTTGTATCTGCCTGAGGTTCACACGAGCATTTGCATCTCTAAGCATTAAGCCAGAAATGGGCTACTCTGCCTCATCAGGAAACTACCGTGAAGATGTCACTTTTTTACGCAGGACACCATTATCCCCATGTGCCAAACTCTATGGTATGAGAAATCCCGGATTTTCATAATCATTCATCACCATCGGGAGTGGAAATTTATCGAACCGTGGACACCTTTGTACGAATATGAATACCATGCCATCAGCGGCTTTTCATAAAGATAGCCCCTGGCTCGTCCATCAAAGGCAGGATTTCCTCAGGCGATACTCTTTCTATCCCTGTACGATTACCGGCCATAGAGCCCCCATATCATCTCTCCTGACCCGGGACACCCCAGAGTTACAGTTTACACCTTCATTCCAAAACACTTGTTCAGAGCATGCCAGAGCATCCTAACCCAATTTCCCTCTTAGTGATTATAGCAATAGTCTCCCAACGGTCCGAGCTCTATGAACATTAAACTAAGAGTACTTTGTCCTTACCGAATGACATTGAAATGCATGGACTCTGTCTTTACCGCGTGATGTCAAACTACACGGTCAAACTCTTCACAAGTCTAGCCAGGGATAGGGGTTTTCCTCCCCTCCTCAGTGTATGGGCCAGACCTGCACAAACTACCACCTAACATCAGTGTGGGGAGGGATAACTTTACCCATTCCCTGAAATTTAGCTGGGATGTTTCTCCCGTGTCCAGGAATCCTCTTTTCATAAACCATACTCTGCACCCAGAAAGAGCTGAACCCTTGTAAGCCACCCCTGGAGGTCCGGAATCTCAACTTCCCTGATGTTTCTTGGCTATTGGAAGAATACAATCATTGACCTACGGACACCATTTCATGACTATGCATACAATTCCCTTAGCGGCTCTGTGGATTGATAGCCCTTGGCCCATCTACCAAAGGAATGATTTCCTTATCCAATGCTTCTCTCTGTACGCCTCTTAGCCCATGAGCCACCATGTTCATCTCGGGATTCAGAAACCCTCTAAGATATAGTTTACCAGCCTCTTTCACAACCGTGCTTGAATATGGTGGAACGTCTATGATGAGATTACCAAGGACTAGGAAAAGCTGTTCCATTCTATATAATGTCCCAGCTACATGACTTTAAACTACGCCAAGCCCAAACCATTCTTTACGCTAGATTAATCCGTAGGACAGGAACCTTGCTTCCACACTCCTGATTGACACAGATGTTCTAAAAACCTTTCAGAAATCACATACCCTTTTCCAAGACACCCCCGGTGGTTTTCATAATTCCCCAAGCCACCCATGATGGTTTCCATAAGCTAGACAATCCTGACTTCCTATGGCCATCAGAAATGGAGAGTCATTGAATTAAGGACACCTTTGCACGACTCTGCATACCATTCCCTCAGTGGATCTTCATATTGATATCCCTTGTCTCATCAACCAAAGGCAAGATTTCCTTTGGCGATGCTCTTTCCACCTCTTCACGCCATACGGATCCAATGCCTTGAGACATGCCCTTCATGTCATTTAAATCTAAACACACTCCCTCTACATGTGTCTGAAGGACATTGAGACATCTTTTAATCAACCAAACCTCATTGGGGCCCTTGACCCACTATATTTGGTCAAAGATGTTCGAACTAAACCATCAGTAATGATATTATTGACAGCCGGACTTTAAACCACTCACAAAAGAATCATGAAGCCTCTTAGGCCGAAAACCTGAAAAGGGCGACCTAAGAAAAAGTCGGGCCATACCCGCTGGGCCCACATTAAATGAGCCCAGGAAAAATTAGGGCATTAAAAGAAAAAACAAAAAGTTTTTGGGGGTTTTCTACAGAACACTAGAAATAGTCAAACTATGCTCGCTGGACCCCATGGTCCAGGCAAAAATTAGAGCTTGTTTATATTTTATCAATTGCCTTGAACTTGGATCATTCTCAGTTCAGTGAATTGTTACATGCAACAATCATTTCAGATGATCTCTATCACAGGAGGAGACATTAAGAGTGCTAAAAGAGAAACATATTTTCATACCGTGACAAAATTGGTGGGGAGGGCTTCCACAATCTGGATCCTCCTCTAGCATCAAAAGCCATTACAGGAGATTTTCAGCATATTCATGAAGTTGTATCAGGCACTGGTGAGAATCTTCAATTGATTGGTAGAGATTCTGCAGCAAGGTTGTCTCAGCTTCTGCACCAGCCCACAGTGCTTCTGCCTCCTGTGTCGCCGTTAAGCTCGCACTCATCTCCTCCTCCACCCGCTACTCCCCATTTTCAATTATGGCTACGGCATTGGCCTCCTCCCACTACTGCCGCTATATGTCGCTTCTCAACACCTCCAGTTGAGAGCACTACTTATGGATTTCTTCCTGGAGTCTCGCGACTACTTCAACATGATCATGAGCTTCTGTTAGACGAATTTGGTGGGTCGCGGAAAGGTAATCTTTAGATTTTGTAGCAAAAAGGTGAGACTCAAATCTACCATCCCTCTCCCTGTCGGAAACCACCTTGTTGACCATATCATAAATTCCATGGTATTTAATGCTGTAAAATCCCGGAAACATGAACAAATCGCACAGCTTCGTCAATTTGGTCGGCATCTCGGCCAAGGGAATTTGGGAAATCAACTTCCAGATTTTCTCCCTTTCCCTTTGCCGAGTAGGACAGAGACTGGAAAGAATCTGTTGATTGGTCTCTAAGTCGCTCCCAGATGAAGATAAATATTCTGGGATAAACGTCACTCGGGAGGGGCCCGATACGGCATCAACCGTGGGCTCCGATGCCGCATCAACTCCACCCCTTGTGATTGTAGCAGCGGACACAATTTTATCCAAAGGAACAATCACCAGGGCCGAAAGTTGTGACCCTAAAAAACCCAAAATATAGTAATACATATGAGTATCCCTAATCAGAAAAGAAAAAATAAATGGATTTAGTGGGAATAGATTAGGAAACTTGCCTCCAGTCATCAAGACATTAGTGTTCCCAAGATCTACGTCGTCGTCACCGCTGGAGGAAGACATAACGTCCTCAACGGGCAGGGAGTCCTAGGAGCCCCTAGAGGTGCCCAGGGCCTAAGGCCACACCCAAGGCCAGAAGCTCCCAATGCTGCCTCTCTGCAGTTTTCTAAAGAGATCAAACTCGGGGAAATCACTCCCCTAGTAAACAGAACGAGATCCCGCTCCGGTTTTTCAAAAACTGGCATAACAATAGGATCCTCTTCCACCGATAAGGGACCCATCGGGCCCAGGGCAGTTGGCTCTATTAGGGATGGGGCCTCCTCGAAGATCACGGGCATCCCAGCCTCACCCACAACTACAGCGACCATGTGTTCAATAGGAGTTCGTCCCCCAACCACTCCTCCTCCGGCATATCCCTAGTCGTTGAGGACTGAGGGAGGGCGTTTTTATCCCTATCCCCTTCCACAGAGCTCACCATCCCATCATGCTTAGGCATCGCCATAGGTGGCCCCTCAGATAGTAAAGGAGTGGAAGATGTGACCTCTCAGCCAGTCGTGCCCAAGTCACCAATTAGCCCTGCACCATGTTCCAACACAGTTAATAACTGATATAATCAGAATATACGAGTTGGAAATTAAAGAAACGAGAAGTCATAATTACCCAAAGCCCCCTGTCTGATTCGATCCGATAAAGGGGACGCATGTCGCCATTTTTGGATCTGCCCAGGGGATAGTTCATCTCTCAGGGCACTGGGAGGATCGGGAGGAGGAAAGACCATAGCTGGGTCTGTAATGGTCATTTCCATGAACTCAGCTATGCCGGTTGATCCCTCCTCGATGATCCCCATAACCGAAAGTGTGTGTTCGCCTATTTCAGTACCATGGGGGTATACTCTGGGGAAGGAATTTCCCCTGGCATTCCTTGGCACCCTGCATAAAGGGAAGAAACTTTAAGAGCTTCACAGCATATGAGGAGGAAATCCATAATGGACGAGGAGGGAAACCTCTTCTTCAGAGTTGGACAATTCGGGATGTCTAATCATCATGGACACTCAGCTGGACCCATAAAGCCGGTTTCGGGGGGAATGCACGTATGCACCCATATCTTTCAATGAAGCAACTATTTCATATAGATCCTCTTCCAAATATGGGTGAGGTGGAGCGAAGATAGTCCCAACGCCTGGAATTTCGAGAGGACCCATCTGGAGTAACACCAAGACATCTTCATCGGAGCCATTGGCCCTCAGATCATCCCAAATCCTCCAAGCATCTGAGAATGCGGTTGTTATAAGAATAGCTAGTTGGGGAGGATCATCCAGGGAGGGCCGAGCAGTAATAGAAGTTAACGAATGAGCTAATGGCTGAAATGGGTGTCTAGGAGTCATCGCCACCCTAGAACTCTCGAGCACTACCTGTGGGCGGAATCTCGCAGGAATGGGAGGGAATTCCTTTACCTCTGCCACGGTAGGGGAACCAGCGGGATCGTTGCCTACTGAGATTTGGTCACTCCCCTCCTTCTCCACATCAGTCACCGACCACTGCTGGGATTGGACCTGGTGAGTCTACACTACATGACCCTGGAAAGAGTAAATATAGGCCTCGAGGTCCCGGAGATACCGATTGACCCTTTCTGGCTCCACATCATAAATGATGTCTGCGGGAGCCGATAGGTAGCCCAACCCATCAAATTCCACTTCCGATTCCTGGAGATACTGCAACAAGGAATCGTGGTATTTGGCCACGAAAGGCTGATCGGCCTTTAAAGACAACACATTGGCCCCAAGCCGTCGGGAAGGCAGCTTCAGCAGGAATGGATGACTCTCTCCGGGTAGCTTCAAGAGCATGTTAGGAGACACCTCTGTCTGTTAAGACCTTCACTGGAAGCACGAGTTTAGCAGGGTTGCGAAGGACCTTTCCCGGCCTAGTAGGGGTACTTCCCCCTATCCACTTCCTTTTTCCCTTCGATGGCTTAGGGATTGAGATAGTGGGAACCCACAGCCATAGTTGACCATTTAGGTATGACTAGAGCCAAGCATCGGCATATTGTTTGGATAAGAAAGGCATGGGATCTGTAAGCCTGAGGGTCATAACCTCGAAACCAGTGACCTCTCGGGTAATCATCAACCACAATTTCATAGCCACCAAAAAACAGCGGTTCCCACGGGGTCCATTAAGAGTGGGAGGACATACTGTCTGGACGCATCCAAAGTGAAGTCTGAATCGGCAAGGCGCATACCCCTCACAGATCAGCTCTCCGCCGATACGAGCTACCAAGATACCCTCTCAGAGGGAAAATAGGTAGCCCCGCTTGGTAAATACTTCTGATGAAGTGTTTTTGATAGCACTGGTCGGGGAGGGGTATGGGAGGATATTGAAGTGATCATAGTTCGAGATCTGACTTGATAGTAGATTCCTGTTATGAACAGTATGTTGTCCTTCCTTCTCTTGGGAAACCCACTCCTCAGGCATGACCCCTCTGGTCAAATGCAAATATCGTCGGAATGTTGTACCTAGAATCTAAAGGGGGTTAATAAAGGTATAATAGTTCATAACATGCGCTCCCAACCATCCCCAGAGGACTTGAAAAGGGCCGGCTACTCGGAATGGCCGACTCCCCTCGGTGATGTTGCTAAGAAACCGGTAGATCCTAGCTAGCACTGAGACAGACAGGTTGATAACATTGCCAGTGGCCAACTGGGTCGCGATAAATAAAGTGTAAACCCGCACGCCACCGGTATCGCATGGGAGAAATAGCCAGCCACTCAGGAACATGGCTAGAAACACTGCCAGGCGAAGCAGTCATTCAACGTCCAGCACATGCTCCAAGACCCAGCTGTTGAATTGGCCTTCCTCCGAGGTCAGCCAGTAGCTACCACTCTGCCTTCAGGATTCTATTGAAGGACAGTTTGTGGGCCTGTGTGGAAGAGCCACGTGCTCTCTCTCTCTGGCGAAAGCTCTGATCCAGTCACGATAAGGGATAAGCTGTTTTGAAGAGATATCATGTTACAAAAATTTATCTGGTTCTGAAGACGCATCCTTCAAACACTCTGAGGCCTAGTTGATGAGCTGCATTACCAAAGGGGGGGTGTGGGGTCCTTTAGTCATCATCAAACACAGAAGGGGGAGGAAATAACTCATCATAAATACCTCCGACAATTGGGACTCCCGAAATCTAGAAGACGTCCCAGAGGCTGATACACACCTCCCCATGGACCAGGTGGATTGTGTTGGTGTCCGGACTCCAACGGCTCATGAGCTACCTAAAGAGGGAATGGGGTCGATGGGTATAGGTATGGGAAACCCAGGCAGCTTCATATAGGCCCACAGCCCGCAACTCTGCCTCAAACTCTGCACAGCTCTAGCGAACCCAGAAGGTCCACCCCCAATCCAATGACTTGAACGCCCCTCCAGACCGGAGGTCCTGGCTGGCTGACAAACCACATTGGTCTTTTACCATAGCCTTGCGGGAAATACTTTAGTAATAGTGAATCACCCCTTCCAGCTGACGTTGTTCCCCTGTCGGGGACACAGGAAGGTGATTCCATATGAATCCGGCAGTTGTCTCCCTCGTGGTAGGCCCCTTGGTGTTTATCACATCTCGAGGGATAGTGGTGGTAAAAATCCCTACCGCAGGGTTGTTGTCACAACAGGGCATCAGAATCGTTATATCGGATAATAGAGTGAACCCGTAAGCTATAAGACTATTGGAAAGAGGATACTCCTGCTGCGACTCCGAGATTAATAGTACAAGAGGGGGTACAATGGGGTTTTGCGGACTCCATCATGAATGGTGCTGGCCACATCCTTCAAACGTTGACCACCAACCAGAAGAGGCCCAGTAGCGGGCCTAGTCGCGGGATGACGAGGAACCATATTTATCTTTTCCATGCGCCATGGAAATCTTGTAGATAGGTAGTCCAAAAATAATAAATCCTGGACAAAATACCAACTATTTGCAAAGGATTCCATCCAAGACTCATAATGAAATCCACAAGGTGGCCTCATAGGTTGGTTGGTGATGACAACATCCCGCGAACCAGCCTTACGCGGAATGAGTCTGCAAAACCCTGGCCTGCAGAGCGTTGGCTAGAAAAACGCGATCCAGGCTGCCTCGCGGAATTTCATCTTCGAGAATTAAGGGTTTAAGTTCATACTTCAGAAAATTTCAAAGTCCAGAAGATTTCAGATCATGGACCATCAAAACCACGAAGCGAGTTCCTCTGCGGCCCATCGTGACCCACATTTTAGTTAATTAAATGGTTTGGTTTGTGGTAGAAAAATTGGTTCATGGGTGAAGGCATCCACGAACGAAAGTTGGTTCGCGACGACGGATGCGGGTTCATCGAAACACTGTTTCACGAAAGGACGGGCACACGATGAGAAAAAAAAAGTGAGAAAAATATGATTTCATGAAGAATTTCGTAAAGGACAAATGAAGGGCCCCCTATTTATAGGTATGGTACTTGGGGTCCACCTCTCTACCGTGAACTTCCCGAGTTTCAGGACCACTCTACATCGGAATAGCCTCCTCTTCGTTCTGATCGGACCCCATTCTGATGGGGGTATTTGTAGGGTCCTGAAAAAAATCCGCAAATGAAGATAATAATCCCCTTAATTCGAGAGAGGATTTTTACCCAATTACCTTCAGCGAATTGGGAAAAGGAAGGAGTCCAATACTCATAATTGGAAAAGGACTAACCGGTCCGCGCACCGGCCCAAGTGTTACATGGATGGTTCAACAAATCGCTCCCCTCCGTGGACCAGCCTCGTTCGCGAGATGGAGGCGGAGATCCTCCATGGGTGCGAAGCCGAACATGCGCCGAACCGGTCCACCATCACGAACCGCCCCAGTCGCGGACTGCGTCGACTGGCCCAAGCCACATCCGCTGTCGTTCAAGGGATGGAGGTGAAACCCTCCGCGGTCGTGATTCACTCTTCAAGCTTGTTTGTTTCGCAGGGTATATCGTTTGGTTCACAGGGGAGATGCGCTCAATGCCACCCGTGAGTTTCGAATCGACCGAGTTATCCGTGAATCGGGTTTTGGGTCATGCGCCTCTAAAAAAGGTGTTTCATGACCATAGATACATCCATTTCCCCACTCTATAAAAGGAGACCGAGGGGGAAGAGAAAGAGGACAGACTTGGAGGAGATCAATCGGATTCGGGTGGAAGGATTTCAAAGGAAGGATTAGGATTTAGGAAGTTCAAGTTCGCGAACCAGAGCAGGTGTACACCTGGGAACGAACTAATAATGAACCAAAAACACATAATAACTTGGAGAACCGCGAACCTAAAATAATGAAGAAGAGAAAACCGCGAACCATGGCCCCTCCGCGGATGCACTCCCCATAGACCATGGAGTTTATGCATGTTTTTCGATCCGTCGCACCACGTAGCACCCTCTTACGTGGGCGAAGCCCTGACCAACGAGCCTCTGGTCGGCGCTGCCCTTGGTCGCCGATTCCTGCATGGAACCCTCTGCAGACCACCCTGGTTCACAGATTGAATCTGAAGCCTCGAACAACCTTGGTTTGTGAGATTCCCATCAGTCCGCGGACCACCCTGGATCGCGGATTGAACACGAAGCCGCGAACCACCTTGGTTCGCTAGATTCCCATCAGTCCATGGACCACCCTGGTTCGCGGACGACATCTCCAACCGCATAGAACTTCCCTACGTGAAGGGCACCACCACCCATACCCATGTGTGGCTTGCCGAATCCTTTGGAGTTCCTATTCCCTGAGCCACATAAAATCTTTCTGATCTGGCCTGATCCTCTATGGCTCCATCACTGGCCTACTCATCGGCCCCGAGCCGAGGCCTCCACCAGAGCAACTGGATCTGTGTGGTGTAACCCTCAGGCGCATCAGTGCGCCATTTGGAGTTCACATACCCATGATAAGCAGGGTCGAAGGGGTTTCCCCGACCCTGGAGCATATTCCCGAAGCATTCCTAGGTTCACATTCCCACGGTAATGTGGAGTCCAAGCTCGGGAGTCCCCTTTCTGCCCCTCCACTTGTTGGGGATGGGGTACTTCTCCCTTCTTCAGAGGGTAGTAAAATACCCATCCGAACGAAACCCCCATGCACTTCCGTAATTCCCCCGAGAACAAGAGAGGTGACAGGCACATGAGCACCTCTTTCCCTCTCCCGCTGCGCTTTTTCTCCATGGGAATCCACCTTGGAGTAAGCCCCGACCTTATAGGCCACTCCATGCATAAGCCCCACTCCACTTCTCACGGATGCACCATTCACGACGTGATCGTCTTGTCCCTGCCACCTCTTGTTTCTCAAACCTAGCATGAATCACGTGGGCTTAGATTAAGCGTTGACCATGATATCCACTCATGGGATTCCTTAGAGAATAAGGCCCACTCATCCGAACTACGTGTATTTTGATCCCTGTCTCCTAGGAAGGGTAGGTAGGAAGGCTCCCAGGAGGTTCATGCTCGATCACTGTCGGACCCTCGAGGTTTACCATCCCATGGTTCCACCTTCTTGTCGGTTCTCTAACAAGTCAATTCGAACAATGTGTACTTTTCTCCCCACCTCCCATGTAGGGTATGCAGGAAGTCTCCCTGAGGTTTAATCCCAACAACCGGCTGATTCGACTATCTTCACGTCGGTTCACCGTACCAACCCTAGTGCCGCCTCAATGAGTCCAGATTCCTCTGGGTCATTAATCTAGCGAGTGATGGTAAACCTCAAGCATAAATGATTCTGAGTCCTTGCATCCAGCTGACCATTTCCAATCAGGAGAAATCCATGGATACTATGCTTGGGTATAAACCAATGATTCACGAACATATGAATACGTCTTAAATCTATAATAGGGTCCCAGAACATGAAATAATTCCCCCCAAAATGGGTCTATGAGACCGACTTCCCATCCTCTCGACCAATGTGAGTTCTTAATCTTCACTGGTCACCTAGGAAACTCATGCCTTTGGAAAGTAGGTCCATGTATTACTTGACATATAATCATTGGGCGTTTAGAGGTGGAAAGTGGTGCACCCGATATGAGTGATTAAGTAGAACCCATCCTTCTCTAATCAACTATTAGGTAGCATAGGTTTCTTCTCCACGACCCCGTCGTGTGCCGCGAGACAATCTCCTACTCATGCGACCACAAAGCCCTCATATGTCTCCGTAAATCCCTCATCCTACTCCCATACTACTGAATCCTACCTTCGTGAATCCATCCTCTGTCACATTGATCCTATCCTCCACAGTGATTCTCTCTTATACTTACCCAACCAATATCGTCGAACCCCAAATCTACTATGAGGCCGTCCACCTCTACGATCCCACCTCTATCATGAACCCATCTACTCAGGTGAAACCAATATGAGTATTATTGTAATGATCTAAGAAATTTTTTAATTAAATAAGTATCTAAGTATTTATTGGATTCTTGTGTCCCAATTGATGTTTAGTGGAATAAGAATTGGATTGTTGGTTAGGTGATTTTAAGAATTTAGGCTATGTTTGGCTGGAGATCAGGTCATAGAATATAACCATCTATTATTAGTCATTTTTCTAGGGTAGTCTCACATTTTTTTCATCATACGATTATATATGGATTTAGTTTACTATTTCTCATTTCATTCATATAGTGATTTTTGTGTTTATTATATATATTTATTTAATTATAGTGTAATTTAATGATTATTATTCTCGAGAATTTATGGAATATGATTTTTTTCATGTCCGTTAATTGTATATTTCAATTATATTTTACCAATTTACTCATAGTGTGAAAATTATGTCCCACATATCAATCAAATACACGAAGTAATAGGAACCAATCCTATTGAATAATTGTATGTTCTTGGGGTATTACTGAACTAATTCATCTACATTGAGATTGGGTCAATATACATTCACCCAAATCTCATCACATTGTCACGCATAATCGTCATCTTTCATGACCACGTTGGAGTAGTAGATTATATATAACTTTATATCCATGTATAATTAACAAGAATAATTTCCATCCAAAGGAATTACCATACCTAGAAATACACTATCATCCAATCTTCTACCAACCCTAATAAATAATAAATATTCTCAATATGATTTGGAGTAGTAAAATAATGAAAATTAGATGCCGCCAAAATGTTAAAATTGAGGTATGTGGTGAAAATGAATATGAAATAATATGTGGAATGTGTATAGGAAACAAATAAGTTATAATTGATGATGCAATGATGAAACCATTTTTGGTGGCTTATCTTAAAAAACTTATGCACCAGGTAGAACATGTTCATGTACCTGATCCAGTTATTAATTTGGTTTGAGATGAATTTCCAATTGAATTGAAAGATGTACTGTGATACCTACAACAATTCATATAACTCTAGAACCCTAAGATCCTAGGAATATATATTTGTTTCTGGTCCGCAATTATGGGCCAACCCCAATCCATTTTAGAAACTCCTCCAGGGCATAGATCCAATCTGAAATCCCAACCCAATCATTGATCAATAATGTAATTTTTACTATATTGTCAAAATTGTGGGCCCCAACATTTCAAACAAGTCTCACTTAATCTATTTTTATAAGATCATAATTGAGGATATGATAACATATATGCTTACCACCCTGATGAAGTATCCTATAAGCTATATCATTGCTTAGGATTGTTCATGGTGATGATTGATCCAACTCGCCAGCTGAATCTCTTATTATGGTGTTGCAATCAACACATAACCCAAAAACACAAATCCATATATACAAGCCTCTATTATACAAGTAACTATTGAATAAAAACCATAATTATGTTTTAGTGTATTAAATTACTCATTCATACACTTTGGAATTGGTTGGGAATTTAGAGTTATTACTAGAGGTCCAATCAATATTCTTAATGATTGGAAGTGGTAATAAGGAATTAACCATGAATTTTGTATTATTCCTTTTCATATATTTTCATGATAGATCCTCAAAATATATAAATTTGATATTAATGAAAAGAACATTTTTAACGATAAATGAGTTGGGTAATGAGTTTGGTTTATAGTGTAAAGTATCATGAGTATGGATTTGAACAGTTCCAGTCCATGGTGGTCATGTGGTGTCTTATGAGTCCAGATATTTTTTAAAAAATAAGAGAAACATCCCAAATCATTTCTTAGATTTGGAAACGGTGGATCTTTACCTATGGTTTAATTGATATTATCTTGAGGGTGATATATTTTTGGAATACAGTAAAACTGTTTAAAATATATTCAATCACAATTTGAAGTGAACCACTGACAATGGAGAATGTTTGAGTACCTATTATCCTTTAACCTTATCCTAATGTATATAATAATGGAGGGTAACATTTCATATAATGTGCAATATTTGAAGCAAAATTATGAGGTAGTACATGATTCTTTCATCTATTGGAAGATGGATTCCCACTTTGGAGTGATGTGCCATTATGTTCATATGTATCGTGGCCATGTGACACCCATGTCATTATCTATCACATATTCACTCCACAGTATTATTATGGGATTAATCAATATGATTCATACTATTTATTCATGAGATACATGATAATCCTTTTATATCTATATATTTTATAAAATGTTGGTTATTTTTTTATTCATTTATCTTTTATAAAGTGCCTCATTGGGATTTATATCTTTGTGAAAATTCTTATGATTCTATTTAAAAATGACTCAATGATTTTAAAATGTTTCTAAATAATTATATGTTTTAAACAAATCCTTTTTTGGTTGTAAACATATTTAATACAATCTAAACAGTTTTCATTGACTTAGGTTTCATTCCAAGTGTTTGTCAACGTACCTGATTGACTTTTGAAAATAGATGTGATTGTTTTTAAAGTGTAATTAATTCTAGTTTCATTATAAAAATGGTGTTTTATTTTAGAAGAATAAATGTTGTAAATGGTTGGTTTTTAATGGGATTTCAAGTGAGATTTTATTTATCAAGGTTATTTGGTGTTCTATTATAAGGGGATTATTTATAATGAATGTAATGAAATACTATATATCATTCAAATTTTGAGTTCCCAATATTTTAAAAACATTTTTGTGTATTTATTTTGTTAAATATTAATTTTAATGAATCAATTTGGAAGGATATGAATAAATAATGGTTGGATTCCCATCATTTTACAAAACAATGTGATGATGGAGTTAATGATTTCGTCATGTTTTCATAATATCATGCATATAATCCTTTAAGAAAAGTTAGTCAAGATGAGTTGTTAGAACACTTGATCTGTCATAGAATAGATCAATGTAATTTGTGATGGAAGAAACATGTGGAAAAAGAAAATGTAGCTAGTGGCTCAGATAACACTATGTTTTATGGATCGTCTGATATGATTACAATTATGGACAATTAAGAAGTCCATATCAATGAAGTTATTACATATGTGATTGATGTTGAATATTGTACTGAGGAAATGGAATGTATAGTTTAATATGAACTTCTTGATTTCCCAAAATTGTCTGAGAAGTTAAAGAGTTGTGCAATGCCACTGTGTTATGATGGTTTCACTAAATATACAACATTTTCCGTCGTACTGAAGCTGTATAATTTCAAATCAAGAAACAGATCGTGTCACTCTAGTAATATGGAACTACATTCTATCTTGAATGACATGATCCCAGAATACAATGATCTACCTAACTGAACATACAACTCCAAAAAATGGTATGCTTGATTGGAATTATCTCTTATTGAATACATACCTTCTCAAATGATTGTATAAAATATAGTAAGGACCAAAAACCACATAGAGAATTCCCAAAAGTGTGGTGTTTCTCAATAAAATAATGATGAATTTGGACTTATGAATTTTGTAAGGTACTTTCCAGTCAACCTAATGAATAAGATCCTATATGGATGTGAGGAGACTACAAAGAAATTGACATGGTAGACCAACAAAATAAATAAATATGGGAAACTACATCACCTGACAGAAACTCCTTAGTGGAAGATAATTTATCATGATTTTATTGAATTTTTAAATTAGGGGAGAAACCTTCTTATTGGGTTATCTATAGATGGAGTAAATATTTTTTTAATTAAAGCATCAGACACAGCAAATTGTTGGTAATGTTGGTAAATTATAACTTGGAAATGTCGTTATGTATGAAGTAGAAATTCATCATGTTATCTACACTTACATTAGGACTAAAACAACTGGGAAATGATATTTATGTTTATATGGCCCAATTGATCGAGGATTTCAAATATTTTTGGATTCAGGTGTTATGTTGTATGATACATACAAAAGTGAATATATCCTAATGAGAGCCATGTTGTACACAATGATAAATGAATTTTTTTTTTATGGAAATTTTTTTGGATATAGCATTAAAGGAACTCAAGGGAGTCCCATATATAAAAAAGGTACACAATCGATTAGGTTCAAACATTCATCAATAACCTTGCCTCCAGGACATCCAAGATTTCTACCCCAATGACATAAGTACCGATCATGGATGAAATCATTTGATGGATCATTAGAAGAACATACAATACCATCTCCACTAATAGTTTATCAACTGATTGTGAATGTAAAATATGTGGACAAGATTTTTGGTAATTTTTTTTGAAAGACCCTATGAAAAATAGTTGGAAAACGACATCAATTTTTTCTGAATTACCATATGATAATGGTTTGTACAACATATATTTTATTGATGTTATACAGGTTGAAAATTCATTGATATGATGATTCATATTATGGATCTCTTGATGATAGATATTTTACTATTTGTTCATGTACACTATAGATGGATGTACACCATGGTATGGTATATGACGATTTTGGAATGATGTGTCAAAAATCAAAGTTAGCTGGAGGGTTGTATTATAGAGAGATATATTATTGAGGAAACCAATTATGTTTGTATCGAATACAAATAAAATATAGAAGGCATTATTCTAATGAAATATCTTCACACTAATAAACGTTTGGATGATGTAATTTCTAGATGTTAAGCTCTCACAATCTATATATTTGACTGAGAGTAGGCCCACCATTACATTTTTCATAACAGTTTGGATGTTTCCCTATATGTTGAAACCGACAAATAAATTCATAGGCATATAAAACCATCATGAGATCAATTATAGATATCAAATTCACATAATAAAAAGTTCATAAAATTTATTTGAGGCCATATTTTATAAGAGTCAGATGAAAATATTAATTAAATTTAAAAACAACACATATAGATAACTGGGGGACCAAATTTTTATTTATCATCTTACAGTGGTTATGTAATTAATTATTACACATTCTATAAAAAAATAGGATGAGGAAGAAAATACTATAAATATTTGTAGAGTTACACATATGGCTAAAGCAATGTATGACTCTGGTACTATAGAATGAAATTCAATTTACACAATTTGGTCATTCTTTGGAATCATCAATCAAATTTGGTAGTTGGATTATACAATATTCAAAGATCAAATTTTTCCATGAAAGTGAGTTGCTTAATGAAGTGAAGTTAAAATAGATGAACTGGGATTCATGAATGATTATTTTAGTAAGGAAGGGTACAAAGTAAAACTTTTTATAATGGAATCAAATGAAGTACACACATTTTATGTTCTAGATCATAAAAATTAAAGTGGTCAATTTTTTTATCAACCAAAACAACTAAAGGCTCAGATGAAAAATCCACTAAGGAAAACCCTTTCATTGGGACATCGTAATCATTTATCATTGGTTCCAATAAAGATGTTATTTTTTATGTCATAGGAGATCACAATTAAGGTATTTGGATAATTGATTAATGGTATTAATCCCTTAAAACTTTATGAAAGAAAAAGGGGGTTCAATAATTAGGTTTTATTAATACAAAACATGTTACCTCGTGTTATTATCCATTTGATGCTATATTTATGTACTCTGAATTAAAAGATATACCAATTATGCAGATAATCACTTCCCCGCATTCTAGTGATCCCAATCCTAAATAATAAAAGGTCTCTCAACCTGTTCCGGATCACAGTGCAGAGGAACGAAATTCTTCAAGTGTTGGTACTCCCATTCATGAGGAACAACAAGGTTCTCAACCTGTTACTCAATGTGAAGATGTACAATGATCATATTCACATGCTGATGATACCACTCTAAAGGAACATGTTGACGATGGTGATTCTAGGGAAATGAAATGAAATTAAGGAATTATTATTCCAAAAAAATAGGTGGGTTTTAGATTGATGGTGTTAGTAAAAATAATCAAGGTAAAAGCCAATGGATTCAAATATGAAGTCAGATGGAATGCGTGAGGTCATCATGTAAACCCCAAGAAAGACATTTCAGTAGTTTTATTTCAATTCTCACATAGCAATGTGTGTCGATTGATGTAGATTTGTGGCACCATATTGTTCTTGGGATTAAGACATAGATGTGGGAAGAGACTATGGTAACATTATTATATCATTTCATTAATTTTCTAATGAAATGAAACATTGAATTTCTCTTAGTCAAACATTTCATATTGCAATTATATTAGATGGATCCCACAAGAAATATATATTAATTCTTTCCCGAAGGATTCAAAAAGTATTTATCATAATTCTATTAAGATATCATCTTAATGATGATGAACAAAAAATTAACTAGAAGACACTACTTATCTATGCATATATGATTACCTAAGAAGTGTGGGATACGTTTACTGGTCATCATGAAGATGTGCCTTTTCACGTACATTCTGGTTAGTAATTGGATGTTTCAAAATATGTTTATTAATAACATATATTTTCAATTTGTTTTGAAATAACAAATGACTGCAATAAGTAAGGAACGAGCAACAAAACAAATGTTCCCTTACTATAAAGAGTGGCTAGGTTACACTTCACAGGAAAAAATGGTATGTATTTTAGATCAACCATAATAATATAATGCGACATGAAACAAAACTATAATTATGTTCCCATATTTATATACAGATTGTTGAATCAAAATATAAATCAACATACATCCCATGCTATGTTTTATGGAGGGAGTAACACGTAAATAATGAAGTGATAATAACAGATGAAAATACACAATAAAATGTGGGAAAAAATTTTAAGTATTAAATAATAAAAAGTATCTCTTTTTATAGATATTACACAATAATGACCACTTATTTACCTGTATTTTATATCTTACATAGTCATAAGAATCCGAAATAGTTGTACCTGATGAACACATACTTTCAAAAACCTTTAAAAGGCCTTAACAGTATGGACGTGTTAAATGGGTAGGATTGGTGGTGACACCCAGAGTATATTTTGAGAAGAAAAAAATAGAGGAGGATCAATGTGAAATAATAAAACAACTGAGAGATAAAATATATACCCTCGATGAATAATTCTAATGGAATAGAGGGACGATGGAAACATTAATGGAGGGAGGAAAAGAGAAGAAAAAACATAAGAATAACAATGGTGTAGAGATCTCCCCAACATATATGGGGCTTTCCATTCCCCTTAAAGTGATGCCTTAGCTGAGCTAATCTATGTTATAATAAATTTTTCTTTGAAAAGTGAATCATATACACCCTGATAGATTTCCTGTATTGATATTCAACATGGTGATAATGATGGTGGTTTATAGTTAAGAACACCAATCCATCACCTTGTAGTGATGGTAAAAATGTTCATTACTCTAAACAACATAATAAACAAAACTCCACTTCCAACAGATCATGTGAGACTATCGATTAGAGTATCCAATGTGTTGTGCACAATGATACATATTCAAATTTATGAGGAATATATTCATATGGTTGAAATAGATGATGGAATATTAATCACATGGTCATCACATCTTAGAAAAAACATGTTAAAATGGATATATTCATTTCCATTTTACATTTCAATATAAGTCATTAATAGTAAATGAAAAAAGGACTAAATAGATGAATGTTATTATAAAAAGGAAAATAGAAGGAGATGAAATGAATGACACCATGAAATTCATCTAAATGATCAATCAACGGATTGAAGAGTACAACACCCCATGAATTTAAAAATTGATTTATTATAGAATTCCAGAAACAGTGAGTCTCTACAAAACACCCCTTTGTTATAACCTAGTAACATAAACATAATTATCCTACCTCTGTGATTTTAATTTCAATAATCTGACATACATAGTTGCAATCAGTAAGTTATTTGGAGTCCGATAAGAAGAAACATAATTTTTGGTGAATAGGAACCTACCCTTATGAATGGTAACATACCCTTATGAATAGTGATATAACTTAATAAATATTTACATTACATATGATAGTATATTAAAAATATTCATGTGGATGTATGACATACATATTATATGAAATAAATAAATAAATGTTTAAAATCGGTTTTTAGAATAAATTATGATTTTAATTAAATATTAAATTAATCCTATTTAGAAAATTATTCTTGAAAAATGGACTTCATTTTTAGGATTATGCACATCAACAAATTATTCGTGTGAATTTTTTTGTATTTTTCAGAAATAATTGAATATTTTATTAATAGTAAAATACTATAATTCACAATAAATGCTAAAACCTGAATTTTTTCTTCATGCTTAATTCATGGATGATATAAGCCCACAAGTTTCGAACTCACATGCATTTATTACTATTCATGGTGATGGAATCATCACTATTTCTGGTCTTGAGGGAAATTAATAAACATATTATTAAAAAATTATAAAGACCCTACTCTCCTCCACTATAACCCCCCCCCCTCACCCCATCTTCTCATCACTCCTCTAAGCCTTGATGCTCCTCAATGTTCTTCCCAAACTGTAATGTCCTAGTTCCGAAAGCCACCCAGAGGTGCCCCGTACCCGGTTAGTCACATGACCTCAAGCGCCTTTCCCTGAATGCCAGAGGCTTATGACTAGCAGTGAGGGCCTTGAATGTGATAGTGGGGAAACTATGACCTTATTGGCAGAGTAACATAGCAGAAGATGAACAATTATACAATAGCAGATGTAGTAAATAACAAACAATAGTAATAGTGGAAGACTGATAAAGAAAACAATTGGAGTAGATATATATATATATATATAAATGATGCATAATACATATATGTCTAGGAAAACTGCCAAACAAATCACAATGCTGGAATACAATAGTGTACAACCAAAGTAAAAAAATAAAGCATATAAACTCCTCAGCATCACAAGCTATAGCTTGGTCTCATGCTCTCTAGCTCCACATCAATAATGAACATAAATTTGAAGGATGTTTGACCTTATCTATACCTGCAACAATATAATCTGTTTGGGACCAAAAGCATGACCCAAATAGGGTGTGAGACTAATTCCCAGTAGGAAACCACCCGATTATCTGTGCCTAACAGTTTGTGAATATATGGTATGTAAAAGTATATAAAGTAGTAAAAAAGAAAGTACTCAATAAAAAAGAATCCACTATCAAGTTATCAAGAAATATCTAATCAAAGCAGAAAAAACAATCAGGTTACCCTCTGGGATGTACTCACAGCCTATCCCCTCAGGTCCTACCTTACATAAACAAGCAACCCTCTGGGATGGACACATGGTCTCATCCCTTTGGTTTAGCTAAAGTATAGACTCTATGAGGAAGTACTCACCGTCAATTCCCTCTACAGTCTCGTATTGGTACTAAAGGCTCTCTAGGGAAGAAATTACATCACATTCCCTCTGTGGCCTACGTTAAAAAACTGTAGAATCTCTAAGGAGGCACTCTACGTCAATTCCCCCTGTGGTCTCACATCATAAATTATAACGACACTCTAGAGAATCCCTTACATCCATTATCCCTATGGTCTACTACACTAGGTTCTCATAGCCCTGTGTAAAGTCAGCAGGTATCGCATCACGTAACGGCCAAAGTAAACCTCAAGAACTACTTGGATAGCATTCTACAGCATAACAACAGGTCATAAAAAGAACACTTCATCCAAAAACACTAGGCATGGAACTAGAAATGGCATAATAAGAAAAAATAGACCAAATGGTAATAAACAGGAAAAACATGCATGGGAAATACATCCAAATCACATCAAATTACCCTATTCATAAACAATAACCTATACTCATGCATACAAGAAAAGCAAGAAAACTACAAGGGAAAAACAATAAACACGCAATACCCATTCAAGGGTATTGGTGGAATTTTCACATAATACTCAAAGACATTCTACAGAAAGGAACAAACCACCTACCTCGGGGTTATGAGATCGATATACATAAACCATGGGGCTTGAATCACCTTATAATGTTGTAGATCAATGAAAACGCATAAAACGTTCAACCCATGATAACATGGAAAGGATGAGAAATCATTAAACGAAGTTCCAGCAGAAGAGATAACTCACCGATGTGATTCCAACGGAATTGACAAAGTTCAATTCGGGGGATGGATAGAGGCTCAAGGGTTAGTCGAATATCTGGGGTTGCTCGATGCTCTCGAACGAATGGAACCTACAATAAGTTTGTTATGTCCGTCAGATGTGACCTCGGTGCATTTAATGAAAAAAACAAAATAAAAGGAATGTACTATTAGAGTACATGGCGTGTACTCACCATTTCCGTACGCCACTTTAAGCAGCCTCCAACACCCTTACACGGCTGTGTTTGTGGCCCCTACATGACCAGCACATGACCTTCAGTTGAAAGGTAGTACACAGCGTGTACTCATAATGTACACGATGTGTACTTCAAAAATATCTTGAAACTCCCATTTTCTCAAAAACTCTATAAAAGGGAAAAACATACCCGAAAAGAAGGTTCGGGTTTTTACAAACTCCCCCTATAAAGAAATACATCCCCGAATTTCCCAAGTGTGGTGTAGAAGAAGAAACCCCGAACAACTCTGGCCACTATGATCATACATCAGTGTCACACTCCCAATTATCGTCATGTACTCGCCCGTGCTACCACAACACCCGTAACAGAGAAACAAACTGGCCACAAAGAACCTTCGTACTACTGTCGACAATCCGGATCGGTTGCTCCTAAAAAGATGCATCCACCTCCAACTCGACTTCCTCATGTTGGAAATCATTAGGCGGGTCTAAAATGTAATGTCGGATCTTAGAAACATGGAAAACATCGTGCATAGCTCAGTACCTCTATGGTTACTGCAACCGATATCCAACCGGCCCAACTATCTCCAACACCTCAAACGGACCAACGTACCTCGACGAAAGATTACCCTGTCTCCTGATCCTCTTATGACCCATACTCAGTGTGACATGTAGAAAAACTTGATCTCCCACCTCAAACTCCAAAGGTCGTCTCTGCTGATCAGCATAAGACTTCTGACGAGACTATGCAGTAGCAATTCTTTTTTGAATCAACTCTATCTGTTCTATGGTCTCCTGAACAAGATGAGGACCTAGATAAGCTGCCTCTCATGCCTCCATCCAACATATGGGTGACCGGAATGGCCTACCATACAAAGCCTCATAATCTGAATAGTTTCATGAAAACTTTTATTGTAGAAAAAATTCACAAGAGGTATATGTTTCTCCCAAGAACCTCCAAAATCAATAATGCATGCTCTTAACATGTCCTCAAGCACCTGAATTGTATGCTCGGACTGGCCATCTGTCTGAGGATGGTAGGTTGTACTCAGAAGAACCTACGTACCTAAAGCTTTTTGTAGCCCCAACCAGAACCGAGAAGTAAAATGTGAATCCCTCTCTGAAACGATGGAGTGTGGAACCCCATACAGATGTATAATCTCACGGATGTAAAACTGTCCCTACTCGTCAACACTAAATGTCTCCTTGATCGGCATGAAGTGAGAGACCTTCGTAAGCCTATCAATTTCAACCCATACTGCATCATTCCCTTGAGGATACCACATCAACCCTGTCACGAAATCCATCACGACTTCCTTCCACTTCCAATCAGGAATGGGTAACTGCTGTAAAAGCACTTCTGGCTAATGATGCTCTGCTTTCACCTGCTGATAAGCGGAAAACCTCATGACGAAACCATAAACATCCCTCTTCATACTTGGAAAACAATACTGATGGTTTAGGTCTTGATATATCTTGGTGACACCAACATGAACTGCGCAAACTGAGGAATGAATGTCTTGAATTAGCTCCTCGCGTATATCTACTGGCACCCATACGCGTCCCTAGAAATGCAAGATCTCATCCTCACCTATGGTCCATCTAGGAATATGGTCCTCTTCTAACACACTCTTCCATAGGACAAGGCCTTCAGTATCTGATAGCTTTTTCATTCGAACTCGATCAAGAAGTGTATAGGTAACAGCTACAAAAGATAGAAAAGTATGCACATGTATTTTGTGCACATCCAGATGCATCTCATAGAATATATCCATAAGCTTCCACTCACTACTGGCCTCCTAAACAGCTTATATCTAAGTCCTGCTGCTCAACGCATTAGCCACTACGTTGCCTTTTGTCAGTATATAGGCAAGCTCAGAATCGAAGGACTAATGGTACTAAACCCACCTTTGCTGTCTCAAATTCAGATCATGCTGAGTGAATATGTACTTGAGACTCTTTGGGTCAGTGAAAGCCAAAAAATCCTCCCCCAAAACGTAATGTATCCAACAGTGTAAGGCATGGTCAATATCTGCCAACTCCAGATCATGCGTCGGGTAATTCCTCTCATGTGGCCTCAACATCCAAGACCCCTATGCAACGAATCCATCTCCCTGCATAAGAATAGATCCTAGCCTGAAACCTGAAGCATCACAGTGGATAATGTATCTCATTCATGGATCTGGAAAGACTAGTATTGTTGCTGAATTCAACATTCCTTACAGCTCCTAAAAGGATGACTCACAAGAATTTGACCATAAGAACTTCACACCATTCTTGGTCAGACCTGTCTGCGATACTGCTAAGCCTGAAAAGTTTTGTATGAAGCATCTGTTCTACCCAGCCAGCACTAGAAAACTCAGCACATCAAATACATTCTTCAGCTACTCCCAGGAAACTACTGCTCTCACTATCTCTAGGTCTACTAATACTCCTATCTCTGAGATTACATGACCCAAGAAGTGAATATGATCCATCCAAAAGTTGAATTTTGATATCATAGCATATAAATGATGCTCTCTCAGTGTACTCAAAACTATCTCAATATGGGTATCATGGTCGTGTCGAGGGTGAGAGTACACCAAGATTTCATCCACAAAGACAACCACGAAAGAATACAGATATAGATGGAACACTCGGTTCATCAGTGCCATGCAAATTATAGGCGTGTTCATGAGACCGAACGGAATAACCAAGTACTCGTATAGACCATAACTTCTTCTAAAGGATAAGAGAGGTATATCAGATGGTCTAACATGAAACTGATGATAACCGGACCTCAAGTCAATCTTTGATAACAACCGGGCTCCTCGAAGCTGACTGAAGAGATCAACAATCGTGGGAAAGCAATATCGGTTCTTGATGGTCAACTGGTTCAATTTATGATAATCCACATATAGAATGAGGGTTCCATCTTCATTCTTTGAAAACAGGAGAGTCAAACCCCAAGGAGAAGTTCTGGGTCAGATGAAACCCTTTTCCTGCAACACCTCAAACTGCTTCTTGAGTTCCTGCAAGTCAGGTGAAGCCATCCTATAAGGAGGAATGGGCACCAGTGCCGCTCCTAGAACAAGCTCAATCAAAAACTGAACCTCTCGCTTCGGAGGGAAACCTAAAAAGTATTCTGGAAAGACATCCCTGAAATGATCCACCACTGGAGGAAAGTATAATTGTGAAGTTCCATGGTCATCCAGATATATACTAGAAATATGGGATGTATCTCCTCCTATCCCATGATGCTATGGACCATCATTACTCTCCTGGACATCCCACTCTACCTTCTGAAGAAATGATCCCCCCTTTGGTGATATTAAACACACCATGTGGTGATAACAGTTGACGACTGGATAGAAGGGAACTAGCTAGTCCATTCTGAGAATGAAATCATATCTTGTCATCTCTAGGACATATAGATCCCATAATAAGTTACACCTGCCAATCTCTAGAGGTAACTCCTTGCAGTGTCGTACACTAGTCGTTATAATCCCCAACAAAGTGTCTAGCATCAAGGATATCAATAGAAGAAATGATATAGAGACCAAATCTCTCCACGAAAAAAATAGTTATAAAGCTATGGGAAGCCCCTCTATCGAAAAGTGTTGAAGATAAAACTGAGGGAACTAGGATCGTACCTCAGGCTGTAGAAACTACAGGATCCTACTCCGGCTGGGTCTGCTCGACTGCAACGGTCTGGCCTACTCCATGACCCTATGACCCTGCCTGACCACTACGATCTGATCCACATTGTTGTCACTGAAAGACTAGAGATTGATCACTACAACCACAACCTCCACCTCAGCCTGAATGGCTAGAAAAATCCAGTTCCCATACTGGTGAGAAACTGCTGGCACCACTCCTGAATGTGGAGTCATAGAAGAACCCCTACCACCAGCTACCGGTGAGAAGATCTGACAGAATCTCTGAAGGTGACCCATCTTTCCGCAAGATCGTAACTCCAATGGGTCTATCTGGCACTGTGGCCTTGTATGTCAAGCCTTTCCACACTGATAGCATACCACCTGACTACCATAATATGTGTCTCACCTACTCAAATCACCACGCGATGACTCCATACGGTGCATCCTACTATAAATAGGGGGATTCTAACTCCAGATGTCGAGCTGCCCTATCTCACAACTCCAGATTCCCCCAGATTGTGCTCCATGATCAGCACCTGGTTGACATTAGATCTTATTGATGTTAAACGGAAGATGTTCACCTGGGAATGAATGTCGTGACTAAGACCATCCTCGAACATCCTTTCCAGGAATAACCCATATCCTCCTAGCAAGGGTGTGAAGTGCTGAATCTCGGTGAAGCGTGAGGAATACTCCATGACAGAATGAGTACCCGGATATAGACCCATGAACTCCCTGGCTCAGTCAGCCCTCAGGCTCTTCAGATTGAAGTAGTCATAGAAGATGCACTGGAACTCCTCCCAAGCCATAACTTGCTGATGACCTGCCTATGAAATCACCTCTCACAACCTATTGGAGGATTCGAGTAGCACATAGGTCGCTATCTTGACCCTCCTCTCTGGAGGCATCTCCAGATTCTCTAAGATCGTCAGCATAGCTTCTAGCCATGACTTTGTAGCCTACGGTCCTCCTTCCCTTAAAAAGGTGGGAGGATGCTGCTGTTGGAAAACCCGCGTCAAGTCTTCGTTAAACATGGAAGGAGGAGGAGCTCCCTGTAATGTCTACATCATCCTCATAAAGACTTCCCTGAACTATGCATCAGCTCTAGTGTCTGGTATAATAGCTGGTGCCATGACTGGCACAACAGGAGGAACTGCTGGAATTCCCTGATCCACCATATTCGATGTCTGATCACCGCATGGAAACTGGTGTACAACCGGTGGACGTCTTGGTTCCATGACTCTCCAAGGTCAAATGCACACCATAGATCAACATTATCAAGGACTAAAATAACTAAGAGCATAATAAGGGTACAATAGAAATAAAGAATTCATGTTTAAAAAAAATGACTACACAACGTGTATAAAAACTACACGGCATGTTCCCTTAATGGATTTACATGGGAATGCACTACTGCAAAAACTATTGGTGTAACACTCCTAAAACAGGGTGTGTTATCCTAAAACACTGCATTTACCTGAATCTTCATCCCCTTCCTGAGTCATTCTACACGTTTAATCCACAAGGCTCTCCTAAGACAAAACTACATGGTGTGTTCACAGTAGACACGATGTGTACTCAACAAGCTTCACTTGGCCCGTGTTGTTAGTGAAACGACTTGTGTACCTAGATAAAACTACACGGCGTGTTCCAAACGGACACGGTGTGTACTAAGAAGTCCCAATAGACCATGTGGTTAGCTACATGGTCTGCTACACGGCTGACACTACACGGCATGTTCTAGGTGGACACGATGTGTATGAGAAAGGATGACACTGACCCGTGTTTTTCATGACACAGCTGTGTATCTGGGTTAGACTACACGGCATGTTTAAGTTCGACACAGCGTGTATAAGAAGAGACTCCACCGACGGTTTTTTTAACTACACGACCAGACTCCTAGGATTACCATACATTGCATGTATAACCGGAAAAAGGCATATTCCCACAAGATTTTCCGTATCCCCTAACTCTTCCCACGCGGCCTTTGACACGTTTTGACACTAAAATGTGTGTACATAAATTAAATGACTTGTACTTAAGAAAAATTGTTTCTTCCCAAACAGAAGAACACACAGAGTGTAGACCAAACTACACAACATGTTTTCTGGGTTTTTCCAGATAGTAGGCCTCATAAACTACTCTAGATCCTAGAAAACACTGAAACAAACTCTTAAAGTGCCAAATTCCAATCCCTTGTGGCCCATACTCACGCAAATCAGATTTTGGAATCCTAAAAAAGTTATAAAAAAGGTAAACAAGTCAATGATCCAACAAATTTTGGTCCATGAGGGCCCATAACACCTCACGAACTAAATCATGGCATTCATTCAAACAAGACCTTACACAATCAATGCTCTAACAAGAAGTAGATATTTTATCAAGTCATCTATCACAACAATATGCACATTATACACAAAAACATGCAATCGCTAAATCATCCTAGATAACATGAAAAGAATTCATGACATGTGATTTATAGCAAGTGTCTATATGTGGCATGAGATGGCAGACCCTCACATCATCGGGTTGGATAGAAAATAGAATCTCAATAACATAATTGGTAACAGTACAAAACATGTTAATCACACAACGATGAAATCAAATCAACATTAAAATTGAAAAACCAGAAAAATTGGAATAAATGAGGTAGTATGGATTTTCCCTGTACAAGGGTTAGCTACTCCCAGGTACAACTTATTACCAAGTACCCATTCCACCCTATCCCTGGATAAAATCTCCAAACAGTAAGTCAAGAGAAAAGAATCTCTGATACCACTTTGTGATGTCTAGGTTCCAGAAGCCACCCAGAGGTGCCCTGTATCTAGTTGGTCACATGGCCTCAAGTACATTTCCTCGAATTCCAGAGGCTACCTACTACCAGTGAGGTCCTTAAGTGTGATATTGGGGAAATAAGGGCATCATTGGCAGAGTAACACAGCGGAAGATAAAAAATTATACAATAGAGGAAGTTTTAAATACCAAACAACAATAACACCGGAAGACTGATAAAGAAAACAACTGGAGCTGATATATATATAAATGATGCATGATACATATATGTCTAGGAAAATAGCCAAACAAGTAACAATGATGGAATACAACCGTGCTAAACCAATGTACTAAAATAATTCAGATAAACTTCTCAGCATCGCAAGCTATAGTTTGGTCCCATTCTCTCCAACTCCACAACAATCAAGAACCTGAAGTAGAAGGGAATTTTCCCTTATCTATACCTGCAACAATATAATCTGTTTGGGCCAAAAAGCATTACCCAAACAGGGTGTGAGACTAAATCCCAGTAGGCAACCACCCTAAGATCTGTGACTAATAGTCAGTGAATATATTTCAGGTAAAAGTACAGAAAGGAGTAAAAACGAAATTACTCAACAACAAACAATACACAGTCCAATTATCATACAATAGATAATCAGAGCAGATATCAAAAATAGGTAACCCTCTCGAAAGTACTGACAGCCTATCCCCTCGGGTCTTACCTAACAGATAAAAGAAACCCTCTGGGAATCACACACAGTCTCACCCCTATGGTTCAGCTTAATTATAGACTCTCTGAAGAAGCACTCACCGCCAGTTCCCTCTATTGTCTGGTATTGGTACTAAAGGCGCTCTTGGGAAGCACATACGTCATATTCCCTATGTGGTCCACGTCGAGGAACTACAGACTCTCTGGGGAAGAAAACAATGTCAATTCCCCCTATGGTCTCACATCGTAAATTATAAAGACACTCTAGAGAAGCCCTTACATCCATTCTCCATATGGTCTACTACACTAGGTTCAAACAGCCCTGTTTAAAGTCATCAAGTATAACATCCTGTAACGGTAAAAGTAATCCTCAAGAACTACATGGATAGAATTCTAGAACATAATATCTATGCCAGAAAAATAACACGCATCCTAAAACACTATGCATGGAACTAGCAATAGCCTAACAAGAAAACTAGACCAAACGGTCATAATCAGGAAAAACATGCATGGGCAATACATCCAAAGCACCAAAAATTAGAATATTCAAAAAAAAATAACCTCTACTGAGGCACATAATGAAAATAAGTCATACAATAGGGTAAAAAAGTAAACATGCAATACCCCGTTCAAGGGTATTGGTGGAATTTGCACATAATACTCAAACAATTTCTACTAAAAGGCAAAAACCACTACCTCAGGGTTAGCAGATTGTTATACATGAACCATTCGGCTTGAATCGCCTTATAATTTCGTAGATATACGAAAACACATAACATGTTCAACCCAAAATAACATGTAAAAGAGGAGAAATCATGAAGTGAGGTTCCAACAGAAGAGAGAACTCACTGATGCGATTCCAACACAATCGACCGAGCTCGATTCGGAGGATGGATGGAGGCTCGACGGTTCGTCGATGGTCTGCCACTGCTCAATGCTCTTAGATGAACAGAAACTAAAAAATGTGTGTTCTGTCTGTCAGACACGTCCCCAACACATTTAATGAAATCAAAAACAAAATACAGATTGTGTACATTTTGAGTACATGACATGTACTATCCTTTTCCATACTCTACTTTAAGTGGCCTCCAACACCCTTACACGACTATGTGTAGCCCCTACAAGACCATAAGTGGAAAGGAATTATAGGGTGGGTACTCATAAAGTACACAACTTGTACTTAAAAAATTTCCAGAAACTTTTCTTTTCTTAAAAACTCCAGAAAAAGGAAAAACATACCTAAAAAGAAGGTATGAGTTCTTACACAAACACCCTTCCTTAGTCACTCCCCACATCCAAGAAGCTCTTGTTCTTTCCAAAATGTCAATATCTATTCCCGTAAGGAGATTATCAATGATTTTATTTCAAGAGTTAGAGCACCTTTCTTTTTCACTTAGTTTCATTCCAATTTATATTCTTTGTTATCATATCCTAACATTATATTTTTAAATGAACACGATATATCCTATATCATCTATATACTAGAATTATATCATTTGAATAGAAGAACCATCATCAATATCCTTACTCTCTCCCTCTCTTTTATTGTTTAAATGAAATCAACTTCAATGAGGTTCCATTTTATATCCTTCGTGCATGACAAAGTTTCATTCTTTAATTTCTCACTCATTACTAGTAATGAAACAATGTTGATTATTGAACCAGATTATAATATATATATTATAACCTAATTAATATTCATGAACTAGTATACATACATATTATTAAATCTTATGACCAAACTAATTCCCAATAATCAAAATACTGTGAAAATAATATAAGTGAATGTTATTAATATTTCATCAAATGATTCATCATTATTCCATGTAACTCAATGATGTAAATAAAGATTTACACTTCTCTAGGTTCAAAAATGATATTTAAATTTAATTATAGATATTTAAATCCATTCTGGATGAACTCCATTATTTCAGAACAAGTGAACCAATTATGAAAATAAAGAAAATGAACACTCGAGAATGACGAAATTCAAAATAATAACTTATCAATAATGGAATAAATGAACTAAATATAATTATGATAAACTAAATAAATTTCTAATAGGTTATGAAATAATTTATTAATAATTATAATTACATCTTCCAGGACATTATGTTCAATAGCGGAGGGCATTCACCATAATGTATGGGTTTCTTCACCTCACTCCTATTTTTGTGAGATTTTCTATATTCACTACTAATACATGTGTATGGTGTATGTATACTCCCCATTGATGTAAAATATAATTAATATAATTGTTTTCATGGTATTAAAGGTATTATTTTAATATTATTATTTTTTGGGCATATTAATCAATTGAATAGAAAATGGTAAGTGTTTTCTCACCTGAACCTCCTTTTTCATTCAGGTTACTTTTATTTTATAATCACCTCAATGAAATTAAATTATATTATTATTTAATCCTAATAAAATAATTTTATGTGTTCTATATTTGTTTACATAATAGAACCCTTCCTCATTTTATGGATTGTCACATGTTTTAAAAGGAACATTCAAAATTTTTTCCAAAATACAATCCTGATTCAAGGGAATTTCTCAATGTCATACCTACTTTCTAGGGCACTCTATAATCTTATCTTGGAAACCATTATCTTTATAAAATCACACATTTTATTCATAAAATACAATCTTTATTAACTTAGAGTTTTATACAAAGATTTTTTTCCAAAAGAGCTTTTCTTTTCAAAAAAATTAGTATTTATCTCAAGAATTGCTTAATAATTTTATACGAGTATTTTCGTCTAATTCGACACTTTTTTTGATTCATATGTATTTTGGGTTTAATAATTTATGATTTCATCTACTATACCCGATTGAATTGATTGTAAATAACTCTATTATGGATTATCTGTCCTAAAACCATTCACCAAATTACTCAGAATAATTACTGTTTTATTGTTAATGATTGGGGAATGTTTGTCACAATTCATATGATAGTTTCAATATGAATTTATATGGTGTGTGTTTTTATACGTGCTCATATGAGTAGTTTATTGGACTTATTATGTGATGGGTGGCGCCCACTAAATCCGCTTGATGCGTTGGTAGGTCTTATGAGACAAATAGGATTTGAATTGGCCAAGGCCTTTCCCAATTTGATATATGGATTTAGTCGAGGCCTTAATAATTTTTTGAATTCTTGGTCGTGGCCCTGAAGAAATGTTTCAAAATGACCGACATATGCACTTCCCTCATTATTGAGCTAGTAATTGAAATTTCCAAGGGTTATTCTACTATTACAATACACTTGATTATGTTATATTATGGTAATATTTTTTGATCTCATATTCATGAAATATTATGTTCAGGTTTATTTTTAAAGGCATGTGTTTTTAATTATTTGCCTTGTCTAATGTTTATGTTAACTTTGCTTTATTTATAACTCCTACTGAGAATTTGCGATCACCAATTTCTTAGGTTTCATTTTCTGAGGATATGATGAAGAAAATATTGTATGAATTTCCAGAGTAATTTAGGAGGCATGATTGTTTTTAATGGAATAATCTATTGTGGTTTTCTAGTCAAGATGTAGTGTTAATCTTATATATGTATATTGTTTCCAAATGCTACTAAATAACATGGTACTTCAGAATATATATTCAACATTTATATTCCAATGTAATAAAATAAGGAATTGGTTCTAGGAAACTAGGGACAGGTTTTTACAGTTGGTATCAAAGGAATTTTTGTATCAAACATGGAAACTACATTCGAAAATTTATATTTCGAAACAAATCCCTAAGGATTTATTTGAGAACAAACAAACAAGAAAGTCCTAAAATCATGGTAAAGAATATATTATATGGATCATTATAGAAAATACATCCCTATCATGGTACACATAGGTAGAGGTGGTTCTGAAACAGATGTACCTAGGAGTGAAAACTTCAACAAGGAGTTTCAGGCTTGACCCAAGGTATCCGGGTACACGACAATAGGCCTTGCTGCACTCTTGTTTTTGACACTCCAAGGGGATATGCTTAGAATAATTCACATTTTATTTATGTAACATTATGAAGGATTTATGACACCCAAATTAACTGAAGTATATTTTTCTAGTATTTAAATATGCTTAAATTTAAGCTATGTGCTATACCATATTTAGAGTCATAGAGAGTTCATAATGGTAGTAGCTAATATATAATATTTAATTGATTGGAAATGGTTCCTAACATAATAAATGAGAAAATTAACAATGCACAAGATGCAAAGAGTGAGAAGGATTATATCTCTGATGGTATTAAGCCATCATTTCAATTGAAGTTTGTATCCCAATGGTCCTTATCGTATGAGGAAATAATATCATGTGTTGAAAATGTATATAAAGACTTATCTATGTCCTATGGTTTTGAAGGGAAGTAAATGAAAAAGAAGATGATTGAGAGAAACATGTATAAAGGGAAGAAGATAAGGATGTATTTTCCATGTGATAATTGTAGAAAGAAACACATCAGTATATTATTGAGAGGAAAATTATTTTGCTTCCTATGCCGTGAAAAAGGAAACCATGCTTAGAATTTATAGACAACAAAAGAATTTCAACATATTCAATTCTTCATCTACAAGGAGATGAGACACTATGTGAATCAATGTCCCACATATCAATTGAATATACCCAAAACGATAATTTATGATAATGATCATGTTATGATGCTACTGCAGATGAAGTATAATGATTAATATTCCTTGTCACGAATCATGTCAATTGGATATTTTTTCAGTAATGTACTGGTTGTAAGAAATATGAGATATATACATATTGTACTAAATTATATCATTATGTATTTGAAGTCATATATAGAATGTTACAATGGAAATGTAATTCAGTACAAAGGTAAAATATTTTGAAAACACAAGGTTGATGGAAAGACAACCCCTCATATATATCTCATGTTGAGATAATGATGATGAAAGGGTTGATTCAGATATGTACTTACTAACATGAAAATAAATATTGACATGTCGAAAACAGGTCAATGCTATCATCAATGGAGTTTACAGAACTTAAGTATTTAACTAATTTATCCAATAACCTGTATCTTAATTAAGTGATACAAAGTAATTAATTATTTCAATATTGTTTTTATGGTATTTCAAGTTATTACCATATTTCAAGAGGATACATGGTGAAGTTATTCACATGTTTTGAATGTGAATTTTAGAGCTGCTTCTTGATTATTAAGGTTTAATGATATGTTTATCTTGGAAATTTAGATACCTCCATTATAATGTGATTTATCATAATACTATGGAATTTTTAACAATTTATGACATGGTTTAAGATGATTACTATATGGTTTATTGAGTTTAATGTCGCTACATAATGGTTCAATTATTCTTCATTGACCATGTATTCCAAATAGAATGCGTTGTTCTATAGAAACCGATGATTTTCCATCTCTGCTTATTAATAGAATACTTTAACTATATTCTTGATGTGGTTTTCCCACAAGGGAATTTTCAATTATCAACCATTAAATTTCTAAGATCAATTTATCATTTTGAGGATGAAATTTTAATAAGGAGGGGATAATGTAACACATCAAGAATTTAAAAATATATTTTTTTATAGATTGTTGGAAACACATAGTCTCTAAAAAATTCCACTTTTTTATAACCTAGTAACATAAAAACAATTTTTCAACCTCTATGATTTCAATTTCAAGAATCTGACATACATAGTTGCGATCAGTATGTTATTTTGAGTCTGATATGAAAAAAATATTAGTGAATAGTAACCTACACTTATGAATAGAAATATACCCATTTGAATAGTGATATACCCAAAGGAATTTTATCCTTACCTATGATAGTATTTAAAAAATATTCAAGTGGGAGTACGATATAGATATGTTTGGGAATAAGTAAATAAATTTTTTAAAACTATTTATTAATAAATTATGATTTTAATTAACTATTAAATTAATCATATTTTAATTTTGTTTTGAAAAATTGACTTCATATTTGGATTCTACATGTCAAAAAATGGTTAGAGTGATTTTTTGGTAAATTTTGGATATACATGAATATTTGATGAATTGTTAAATATTATAAATTACAATAAATGTGAAAACATGAAATTCTACATCATGCTTGAGTCATGGATGACGTAAGAACACCTGATTCGAACTCACATGCACTTATTACTATTATTTTTCCTATTATCTTCACTTTTTCTATTCTTTTTGGTATGTTAGTAAACTAATTAATAAAAAATTATGAAAACCCTATACTCATCCACTACCACACCCCCTCACTCTATCTTCTCTTCACCCCTCTAAGCCTTGAAGCTCCCCAATGTTCTTCCCAAATACCCTTCTTTATTCACTACCCATGTCCCAGAATCTCTTTGTTTTTTCAAATGTCATTAGTGCCTTCCCTTAAGGATATAATCATAGTGGTTGTTTCAAGAGGTAAAGAACCTTTCATTTTCATTTATTTTCATTTAAATTTATCTTTTGTTGTTATCCTCTCCTCAGGTCCTCTTTCTAAATGACCATCATTGATCTCATATCATCTGTATACATCAATTATATCATGTGAATAGAATAACCATCATCAATATCCTTAAACTCTCTCCCTCTCTCTCTTTTATTTTATAAACAAAATTATCATCAATGAGGTTCCAATTTATAAACTTCATGGATGAGGATGTTTCATTAATCAATTTCTCCTTCATTACTAGTCATGAAAACATTTTTATGGTTGAAAAAGAATATAATATATGTATAATAACATAATTAATATACATGAACTAGTATACATACATATTAATAAATCATATGACCCAACTAGTTCCTAAGAAACAAAATACCACGAAAATGATCTAAGTTGATGTCATAAATATTTCATCTAATTATTCATAATATTTTCATGTAACCAAATGATACAAATTTACATTAACACATATATAGATTCATAAATAAAACTTAATTTTAATTCAAGTGATTTACATCCATTCCACATGAACTACATTAATTAAGAACAACTGAACGGATTATGAAAATAAAGAAAAAGAACACTCGGGAACTACGAAATTCAAAACTATAACTGATAAAAAAGAGAATAAATGTTCTAAAATGAATAATTAAAAAATAAATAGATTTATAATATGTTCTTAGTTAATTTTTAAATAATTATAATTTCATATTTTCTGTCCTTAAGATCATGAGCGGAACACATTCGGACATAAGGTAATGGTTTCTTCATCTCACTCACATTTTTTTGATATTTTCAATATTCAATACTAATAAATGTGTATGGTGTATGTATACTTCCCATTGATGTAAAATATCATGAATATATTTACTTTCAGTGTACTCACTGTATCATTTGAATATTTTTAATTTTAGGGCATACGAATCGATTGATTACAATGTGGTAAGGGGTTTCCCACCCGATCATCCATTTTCATTTGGGATATTTTATAGTCTAATTTCATCAATGAAATTATTTTATATTATTATTTAATCCTCATAAAATCTTTTTGACTTTTCTATTTATTTTTACGAACCATAATCATTCCTTATTTTATGGATATTTACATGTTTTAAAAGGAACATTCAAAATTAATTCCAAAATAAAAGCCCCATTTAAGGGAATTTCTCTAATTCTTACCAATTTTCAAGGGCACTCTATAATCTATTTCTGGAAACCATTATCTTTATAAAATCAATATATTTTTTTATGAAAATACAATATTACTTAACTTCAAGTTTTATACAATAATTTTTCCAAAATAAATCTTCTATTAAAAAAAGAGTATTTATCTCAAGAATTGCTTAATGATATTATAATTGTATTTTAATCTGATTCAACACTCTTATTGATTTTTATATCGTATTTTGTTTAATAATTTATGATTTAAAATACCATATTGGATTTAATGTTTTTTTACTAACACAATTTTGGATGATCTATCTAAAACCCATTCACCATATTACTCGTAATTTTATGTGTTTTATGATTAATGATTAAGGAAAGTTAGTTACATTGCATATAATAGTTGAAATATGAATTTATATGTATTTTTTGTTTATCCCCTCTCATATAAAAAATTCATTTGACTTATTATGTGAATTTGTGGGCCCTCTATAGCCTCTTGAGGCATTTGTAGGTCTCATGATACAAAAATACATGGAATTGGGTGAGGCCTTTCCCAATTTGATATATAGTTTTGGTAGAAGCCTTAATAATTTTTAGATGTCTTGGCCTAGGCCATGATGAAATGTTTCAGAATGATTGGCATATGAACTACCCTCATTATGAATCTAGTGATTAAAGTTCATGTGGTTATTCAACTAGTATAATACCCTTGACTATGTTATATTGTGGCAATATTTACATATCTCATATTCCTTAAATATTTTGTTCAGGGTTTTTTTAAAGGCATGTGTTTTTTATTATTAACCATGTCTAATGTTTATGTTATTTTCCACCATATTTTATACTCTAACATATTTTTTGATGTCACCCATTTCTTATGTTTTTTCCAGGATATGAAGAAGTAAATTAGGAATGACTTTCAAGCATAATATAGGAGGCCTCGATGTTTCTAATATAAGAAACAAGTATTTTTTCTTCTCAAGATGTAATGTTAAACTTATATATGTATATTAGTTTCCAAAAGAAACTAAACTAATTGGTCCTTCAGGATACATATTCATTGTTTATATGCCTATGTCATAAAATAAGGAACCAACTTCGAGCAACTAGGGTCGGGTCCTTACAAAGAGAGATACATAACGTACCATTAACTCACTCATTCTATACACACATTTACAATCAGTGAAGGTTCATGTAGAAAAAATGATAGAAAATTGTGGTAATCACATAATTTATTTTGAAGAAAATATATGCTGAGAGATAGATGAAGACATCAATTGTTTTGAGAGTGTAATAGAAATATTCAACTATGATTATCACTGTTGTGGTGTTTTAAATTTATACATGAGGTATGGTTTCATTGTTTTAGTTTCCAAAAGATGATATACTATGTTAATATTGACTTAATACATTTCATATTTTTGGAATATGTATATATGAATTTCAATTGAAGGGATTTTTCCATAACAGAAAATTTAGACTCGTTTTTCCTCACATCTTCTCTACATAACAAAAAAATCAAACAAAAAAAGATGAAATAGTATCATGTTCAATGAATTGTATTGAAATAAAATTTTTGGATTACATTCACTATTTAATACTAACAATTCATGGATCAAAATATTCAATTTTATCATAAAAAAATATATTTACATTTATTCTATTACATATTCCTTTTTGTGTTTCTATGCGACATTGGATGCTCATTATGGTAAATTTATATACTACAAATATTGAGATCCATGATAAAATGTATGGATAGCCAACAAACCATCAACACATGATTGTGTTTTTAAATATGTAATACAGAACATCCAATGTTTTAGAACCAAACATGATGTTATATATTTTTAATCATTTAACGAGGATTCTATTATGATAAGGATCTATCTAATATTCATAAAAAAAGAGGAATGAGGTCATGGGATAAGGAAGAGAAATAATACATGTTTTATGAAAAGATAAGTATTAGGGTATATTTAATAGGATTTCACTATCCACACACATTTTAAAAAAATTACTTATTCTACCTCATGATTCTGTAGTGTCTGAAATAAACGAATAGAAATGATTATGTTTGTTATTTTTGTAAATTTAGGAGAGATATCGTATTCCCTGAACAAACATGCTTCTTGGAAGATTTATATTCAATAATAATTACTATTTAATTTGAATTATTTATTAAGCAGATTTTTATTTAAATATTTCCTGAAATAATATCTCTACAAAAAATACTCATATTCCCAATATGAAATAAATGTGCTGGGAAATGAATAGGTATCATACCCAGTTGAAGATTGTACACAAATTGAATGAAGGTGCGACATCGATAGAACTAGTGGATTGTTTCATTTTTATGTTTAATTTATATCTTTTTAGTATTACTTGTATAACTATTTTTTTATACATCTGGATTGTTTTTTGAGTAGGTGCGGGTTGTTCAAAAATGATATTAGTTATGAGAGATTGGACATCGAGGATGAAACAGATAATTCAATGATATGATAATTTTCATTTAATATTCCATATTTTTACTTATAATATTATCTATTATCTACATAAATTAAATTTTTTGAGTATTCAATCAAACAGTGTCTTATACATACTTACTCTACCTAAAATCATTTTCACCCAAACATTTTTGGCATTTGTCACTATTCTTCCATGGTAGTCAAGGGAACTTGGAGGAAAGTTACTATAGTCGACTATACTATGTCTCCATTTCAAAAATGAATGAAAATGGAAGTCATTGTAATGCATGACATTGCCAATATGAATCAAAGTGTGTCTTTTATGTAATTAATTATTTTTTCAACATTTTATCTAATATTTGTATGGTGATTTTCTTATATGACAATTGATATCTCCTTTGTTTACACTTACTGATCATTTATGATCACCTATTCATATCTTCTATATCCTTATGTAAATAAAAATGGTTTTAAAAATTATATTTTAAGAAGGATTCTAAAAAGAATTAGTAAATGATAGAATTGTATGAACTAGTTCTTTATGTTTCCATGTTTCCAAAAGTAATAGACCAAAAATATTTTGGCATGGATAATTATGTTATGATAGTAATATTATATAATAAGATGTTATATATATGTATAATGACTAGGAAAATATAGTTGGTATCTGGGAAACTAACCTACTCAAACCCGAGAAAAAGAACAAGTCACTAGTATCACTCGATGTGTTTTTAATTAAAAGAGCCATTACATTTATGAAAAAAACACGTGATATAATGAAAACGTTGAAAATTCATTTGGATTTTTTTGATAATTTAAGAAAAATATCCATAAATGATTTTTATTTGAATTAATCACCCAAACCTAAACTCGGCGCATGGTGTGATAGGTATAACTATGTCTGTCCATTATCAATTTAAAATTGACATTTTAGTGGAAACGTTTCAGTCATTGAAATCTAAAGAAACATTCTCAGATTGACTTGATAATTTAGGAAATTAATTACAAATACATTTTTGGAGTGTTTGAAAAAGTCTCGCATCATACGAAGGCATGATGTGATCGATATGACTCATAAAGCGTGTCTCTAGTTTGAAATGATATTTAGTAAAAAGGACAATTGACATAATGAAAACTAAGAAAATTAATTTAGATTTATCTGATAATTTATTGGGAATATTTGTATTACATTTTAGACATATTGGAATCAACTGAAACTCAATACGATGCCCAATATGACCGGTATAACATAATTTGTCTTTTTTTTATTTAAAATTGACATCAATTTCAATAAAAAGAACAAGTGGCACACTTAATACTAAGAAGATTCATTCAAATTATATTTAATTTTTTGGAAAATGATATATACATCAATTTTCATATTTAAGAATCAACCAAAATAAATAAAATTCACAATGTGGCTAGTATCACTCAATGTGTCTCATATTATATAAAATATATATTAAACTAATTTTAAAAGGGCGGTACTTAATATTGAGAAAACACATTCTTATCATCTTGACACATTATGAAAAGGAACCATGAGTCATTTTTTCACCTGTAGGAATCAACCACAACTCAATCCATTCCATGGTGTGATTGGTATGACTAAAATGCCTATTGTCTGATTAAATTGATATTTTATATAAAAAGTGTCACTCACTAAAAACCATGTAAAAACACTCTGATTATCTTGATAAAATATAAAATAATTTCATAAGTCATTTTTGATGCTTATGAAGATGTTTCACAAAAAAGGTAAGAATTATGTGATTTAAATAACTCATAAAGTGTGTCTCTATTTTGAAATTAACTTTTAGTGAAAAACCGATGACATGATGAATACCAAGAAAATTAATTTTGGATTGTTTTGATACGTTATTAAAATGATCTATGATATCATTTTTGACAAGAATGAATTAGTCGGAACTGAATACGATGCATGGTGTGGTCAATATTACTCAGGATGTATTTTTTAATTAAAAATTGAAATCAATTTCATTAAAAAATGTGACATACTAAAAACTATTAAAACACATTCATATTGTCTGGATACTTTTAGAAAATGGTCTATTAGTTATTTGTGATGTGTATGAATCAGGCTCACCTCAATATGATGTATGGTGTGGCTAGTGTTACATCCCAGGTAAATAACGAATATGACATTTTCATATTTATTATTATTTGTGAATTAAATATTAAATTTACATTAAATTGGATTCTATGTTTGATGGCATACCCGATATGTAATAATGGGTTATATGAAATGTTACGTTCCACAAAACATTGAGTTATCCTGAAAAATAATGCATTATTATTATTATGAATTGTAGACAATACCTATCTATTATATTGGTGGGAATGATCAAAACTAACTAAATTATTATTATACATGTCATTTAAGTATTTTTACAATTATCCAATAAATATTGGAGACTTAAAATAATAAATAATCTGATTTTAAGCACAAATAGTCTAATATTTTTTAATAGGTCGATTTACCGCCTTTTGATGGAGAACCATCTTTAAATATGGTTTTTGTCACTTTTGTATGGTCTAGTTGTCAAAATAATATTTTTTATTTGAATCGGGACATAAAAATTTACATTGGAATAAATTTTGGTATTTTTCTGATAATGTTCATTTTTTTAATGAATATTAAAAAAATACTTCATTTAAATTCAAAATTACCTTTTAATCTAATCTATTTATATGGTTATATTGACTTTTTAATTGTGTTTAAAGATTAATTAGATTATTTTTTTATTATTAAATGCAATGTTGGTTGTTGAAATAATTTCACTTTGAAATTGGACATAAATAAGTGTCAATATTTCGATAGTTATTATTTTTAAAAACATGATTTTTATTTTGACAGTGAGAATTAATTTTAAATTAATTAATTAAACTTTTATGTTTGAAATTTAGTAATGTAGACATCATTTTTGATCTCAGAATATCAGATATATCTTTGGCTTAATTTTTGGTATTTTTAAAAAACATTTATTTTTGTTGAATAATGAAAACACTAAGTAATAGTTAAAAACAGAAATTTTCATTAAAATGAAATTTTACCACTTCTGTGAATTTAATTTATAAAATCCAACATAAATGGTTGTAATCATTATGAATTTGTTTTTAAATAACATGAAAATAATTTTTGGTGAATATAAACTTTTGACTTTTATTTACAGCGGTTAAAGGTAAATTGGGTAATTCAAGGTAAAAATAATATTATAATAACATAAAATTACCCTAACATGTGTTCTAATCTTATAGGTCGATATACTTCTGATCATGGGTATCATTGGGTCGATTTTGGTACCCCATGGAGGAACTTAAGATTGATAATGACACATTATATTAACTAATTTAATGTAATGACAAAAATAAAATAAACATATATCTTTTAGTACATCAATTTTTACATGGTGCTATATAAGTTATATCTTTGAATAAAATTATTCATTTGATAGATAAAAATATTTCCTACATCGTGGTATTTTTTTAAATGTTTTAGACATCAAATAAGTAAAATTATTTATAACACAATAATGATGCCGTGTTGACCACATTAATGAATGATTTAAATAAATAAGATTATAAAGATTAAAAAAATATCCAAAACCACTCAAATTAATATCGGATGATTTTATTTTTATAAAGGGTAATATTATCTTTGACATTAATATATTTTTGACCTTTATAAACCGAAAATCATTTTATAATAAAATAATATTCTCAAACTTTCTTAAAGAGCCCCTCCTCACTCTTATAAAACCTCGCACCTCTATCACATAACTCGCTCATCTCAAGACCCATATCTCATCCATCCTCTACCCAAGTAATCACTCAAGATCCCTCTCTTCCACCTAGAATCAATAAATTAGGTTGAAGTCACTTCATGAAATCCTTTTATTTTAAACCAAAGGGAGTTACCCGATTTAATGGTAACAACTTCTCTTAAGTTATTTTATTTTATTTTACTTTTATAACCACCAAAACTCTTTCTATTCCTTTAATTTATAAAAAAAATATTATCCTAAATATTCTTGGTTGTTTTTATGAAAATTATTCAAACTACCATTACACACACATTCTTCTAATGGGTAAAGAATATACTGTTTCTATGGACGGCGAACTCCAACCTCACAAAACAATTATTTATCAATATTCTCCAACCACCTCTTATGGTGGAAATTATAAAGGAAATGTATTTACATGTGATATATATTATATTTATATTGTCTCTAAACTTATGTATTTTTCAAGTATATCATACATTTATGGTTTCCATAATGGGTAAACGTGATAATTTCATTTTGAGGAAATGCGAACTACCTTACCCTAAAAGTGATATGACTCGTTCATGCCATATGTGGAATGTATAAAGGATGGAGTTACCCAAATAATATATGTGATGTTATAATGGAATTATATTATACCTATGTATCATTATGTTTTCATTACAATAAATAATAAATTGAAATGAAATTAGCGTTCATGTGTATGTACGACTTACCATCTCCACGAACAGTGCATTTCATTTCATACCTCCATATGTTTTATGCTATTTTAAATACATATTTATTGGATATATATGATATATATTATATATAAATCATGAATATCATTAGGGAGTTAATTTACTTTTGACCCCATTAACAACTTGTCATTATAAGAAGTTCATTTTTGTCTCCTGTACAAAATATCGACAAAATAATCATTATTAACTTAACTTATTACATAATGTTTATAGAATAGTAATAAGTTATATTAATTGAATAATAAATTGGAAAATTTATCTTCAGAAAGTAGAAATTGAAATTAAATTATTACTCATGAGTTTAAAGAATGAACTGGTTAAGTCGGACACGAGGTAAGGGATTTTGTCTCTATCTCATTTCATTGAGGAATATTTTGTTTTAGACATGGATTTATTTGATTTGATGTATAAAAACATTTGAATTATATTTTAATTTAAATGAAATATTTTCCTACAAGGTGTTTTACTAAATGAAAAAAAAAGAATGTTTCTTTTTAACGTAAGTGGTGACAACGTTGTTTCCACCACCTCAAGTATTATCTGATCTATGGATTCATTAACCGGCCACAATTTTTTAAAAATGATAGTAAATACCCTCTATTAATTTATGTATTTTGGTATTGAAAATGGTTTTGATGATGGATTTGTTATATCAATATATTTAAATGATATATTTTGATTTAAATATTGAAATTTTATATTTCCTTTATATTTGTTTCATATGTTATGAATATATTATGTTTCATGGTAATTGGTTACATATATGGGTGTTTCTGTGATAAATCATGGGTGGGTGAGCCTGATATAACTTTCCAATGCATTGGGTAAGGTGATAGAGGTAAACGTTAATGTATCTCCAAAGATATTTAAGGAATATACTATGATGTGTATTTCAAATATAACTCCTTAGGTAGAAATGAATTCTATAACATTAGTGTGTTATGGATTCTACATGTTAAATTTTTTATTTCTGATTACTAGGAGTTATTCAAAAATATTATGATTTCATGATGTATTTTAAAATGTTTATTTTTTGGTTGACAAATGTTTTCTTTATTTATTTTATAACCCTTACTATGCTTTATATTCTTATCCCATGATTTGAAATGATTTTCTCAGGACTTATAGATGAATAGTTTGAAGGATGGGATGACGGAAAAGTCATGATGTCTAAAACATAGAACTAGGAATGACTGTTTTTTCAATATTTTTTATTTTATAAAAAAAATAGAAACTGAGTAGATGTGTCTACATTGTAATTTTTGAGATATAATGTAATAGTTATGTCCTAATTCTATAAAACTCTAAACCTAAAAAGGCCATCAATGCTAATTATTCATTTAATTTATGATTAGGTCGTGATTTAAGGTTGGGTCCTTATAGTTTGTATTAGAGATTGGTTTAGACAACATTAGGAGTTAGGGTATTGTTAAATTAATATCCACAAAATAATTTATTTTAATATTGAAATTATATATCATATACAGATTAACCTGTTTCTTCATCTGTTATATTTCTTTGTTGAGAATGGTTTTTCATAAAGAAAAGATGATAGTTGTAATGGGAAGGAATACATAGTGAAATTCCCTTCAAAATCAGTATCCTAAGATGGTCGAAATCAGATTTGAATAGTTTGTTGCGGTGATGGATTAGTTAACTCAGGTGATAAATTATAGTTGCGTTTATATATGATATTTTGGTATATTCTAAAGGTAAAGATGAACATGAAATTCATTTAAGGGATGTCTTGTAAACCTTTGAAGAAAAGAGACTATGTGGGATATGCAGCTTGTGTGAGTGTTGGTTACAAAAAATTTCATTCTTTGTCACATTTTTTCCAAAAAAATGGCATAACTCTTGATCAAACTAAAACAAAATTTGTTTAAGAATGGCCATGACCCACAAATATAACTGAGTTCTGTAGTTTTCTTGGTTATGATGGTTATTACTGGATCATTGTTGAGAATTTTGAATGGTTATCTAGCCCAATAACTAGGTTAACTAGAAAAGGTGTTATGTTCTCTTGGACAAAATATTGTGATGATTATTTTCAGGAATTTAAAAGAAGATTAGTGAATTCTCTAGATTTTGAACAACCTTCTAAAAATGGTGAGTTTGTTATCTATAGTGATGCTTCATTGAATGTACATGGTTGTGTCCTTAGGCATAATGATCAGGTAGTTATTTATGCTTCAAGACAGTCTAAACATTGTTAGTTAAATTACCCTACACATGAATTTGAATTAGCTACTATTGTTATTTGCTTTAAAAATATGGAGGCCTCATCTGTATGGAGTAAAAGGTGATATATATACTGACCAAAAAAGTTTTAAGTATATATTAACTCAAAAATAATTGAACAAGAGACAAAAGATATGGTTAAAATTAATCAAATATTATGATTTCACAATCCATTACTATCTCGGAAAGGAAACAAATTGGTTGATCCTTTGGGTCGAAAGAGTAATGGTACATTAACCATGTTACATTTGAAACAGGATCCATTGATTAATGAATTGGTGAACTTTGGAATAGAAGTTATTGTTGTAGTAAATTCATCTGTTTTGTTTCATGTGTTCGTGAAATCATCTCTATCATACAGAATTACTCTAGCGCAGAAGGAAGACAGTGAGTTGTAGAAAAAGGTAGAGTTGGTTCAGAAGGGTAAGATGCCTGATTTTAACATTGATAATGACTGTACTTTGAGATTTGGGAAGAGATTATGTGTTCCTTGTTATTCAAAGTTAAAGAATTAGTTGTTATATGAATCTCATAGTTCATTGTTTTCAGTTCATCCTAGAATTACTAAGATGTACAAATATATTCAGATGTAATGCAGGTGGGATGAAATGAAAAGATATATTATTGAATTGATTATGAATTGTTTGACTTGTAAACAAGTTAAAGAAGAGTGGATGTTACTAAAAGTGATGCTTCAGTCTTTACCAGTTCTAGAGTGGAAATATGAATATATATCCAAGGACTTCATTGTTGGATTAGCAAATACATCTTCATCTAATAATGCAGTCTGGGTTTTTGTTGGTCGATTGACTAAATCTTCTAATTTCCTTCCATTTCGAGATACATTGTCTCTAGATAAACATTCTCCATTGTATGTTAATGAGATAGTCAGGTAGCATGGACTTCCCCTCTCCATTGTATCTGATGGTGATCCCAGGATTAATTCAATCTTGTGAAAAGGCCTTCAGAATTTATTGGGTATTGAATTATATTTTATTACAACTTTTAATCCTCAATCAGATGGGCAGTCTGAATGACCAATTCAGAACTTGGAGGATATGCCACATGCTTTTTTCACTAGATTGTCAGGGATTTTGGGACTAAAATCTTTCATTGGTTGAATTTCATTATAATAATTCGTTTCATTCCAGTATATAAATGGATCCATTTGAGTGATTATATGGGTAGCGGTGTCGAACTCTATCCTTTTTGGATGATGTAGTTGAAAGAAAGATGATGGGACCATAATTGGTAGAAGAGATGACATAAAAGGTTCAGTTGATTCATAAGTACATGAAAATAGCTTTTCGTAGATAGAAATTATATACGGATAACTGGAGGAAGGATATTTCGTTCGAGGTAGGTGATTATGTCTTTCTCAATGTTTCTCCATGGAGAAGTGTGATTTGTTTTGGTAAGAAGTGAATGTTAAGTCTGAGGTTCATTGGACCTTATAAAATCTTGGAGAATGATGGATAAATTTCCGAAAGAGTGGATTTACCTCCAAGTTTATCCCAGTTACACAATTTTTTTCATGTTTCAATGTTGATAAAGTATTGGTCATGTCCATCTCTTATTTTGATCCGAGAGGTAGTTTAGTTGGAATATGATCTTTCTTGTGAGAAACAACCAGTCCAAATTCTTGACCGTAGAGCGCAAGTGTTGCATAATAAGGTAATTTACCTGGTAACAGTTTTTTAATAATATATATTATTGTAGAGGCAATGTGGGAATCTGTAAATGCTTGGAGGTATAAATACACAAACTAATATCTTATGTGAATAAAATTGCAAGGACAGAAATTTCCAAATTGGGGGAATGATGTCAGATCCCATGTAAATAACAAAAATGAAATATTAATATTTATTAATATTTGTTAATTAAATATTAATTTTACTATAAATGGGATTCTACGTTCTATGGCGTACATGATACACAATGACGAGTTTTTTTACCATCTTATGTTGCTCACAATGATGAGTTATACTAAAAAATAATAAAATAATATTATTTTAAATGGTAGTTAATTCCTAGAAGTTTTATTGGAGGGAATGAATGGAATTAACTACAATATTATTATGCACATTCGTTAAATATTTTTACATTAATCCAATAAATTTTAGAGGCATAAAATAACAAAGAATTTGATTTAAGCACAAATAGTATAATATTCATTAAAAGGTCAATTTACCACCTTTTATGGAGAACCCTAATTAAATCTAGTTTTGGTCTCATTTATCAGTTATATTTCACAAAATAATATTCTTCATTAGAATCGGGACCCCAAAATTTACTTTGGATGAAATTTTTGTATTTTTCTGATAATGTTCATTTTTTAATGAATAGTAAAAAAATGTTGTATCAAAATTCAAATATTTCTTTTAATATAATTTATTTATATTATTATATTATATTTTTAATTTGGTTAAAATTGTACGTAGATTTGGTTTTTACCATTTAATCCAATTTTGGTCATTTGAAGTAATTTCACTCTGAAATTTGACATAAACAAGTGTCTATCTTTTTATAGTTATTATTTCATAAAAACACGGTTTTTTTGAAAATAGGTATTAATTTTTAATTAATTAATGCAAATTCAATGTTTTTTATTTGAAAAAATAGAAATCATTTTCGAATTCATAATATCAAATATATCTTAGACTTAATTTTTGGTATTTTCTGAAAAACATCAATTTTTTATGAATACTGAAAACACTCAGTAATAGTTAAAATCTGAACTTTTCATTTAAATGAAATTTTGTAGCTTATTTGAATTTCATTTAAAAATCTGACATACATGGTTGTTATCAGTAAGTAAAATATTTTTCAATATAATGAAAATAATTTTTGGTAAATACAAAATTTTGGCTTATATTTACCACAATTAATGGTAAATAGTGTAATTCAAGGTAAAAATAATATTATAATAACATAAAATTACCCTAAAATATTTTCTAATCCTATTGGTTCATAAATTTCTGACTATTGGAATCCTTGGGTCAATTTTAGGAACCCCTATATCCACATAAGAGTGATAAAGACACTTTATATTAATTAATTTAAAGTAATGATAAAAATGACATAAACATATATCTTTTATAAAATAAATTTTTACATGGGTTTATAAAAGTTATCTCTTAGACTATAAATATTCATTTGAAATATAAAAGTAATTCCTATGTAATGGTTTTTTTTAATTTTTAGAAATCAAATAAATAAAATTATTTATGACACAATAATGATGCAGTGTTTACCTCGTTAATGAATGATTTAAATAAATAAGATTATAAAGATTATAAAAATATCTAAAACCTGTTCAATTCTTATTGAATGATTTTATTTTGAATAATAGTCATCTTCACTTAGACATTAATATGTTTTGGACCTTCAGAAACAAAAAATAATTATATAATAAAATAATATTTTCAATCATTCCTAAAGATCCCCTCCTCCCCCATTATAAAATCCATCAACTCTAACCCATTACTCACACCCCTCAAGCCCAATTTCTCATCAAACATCTAACAAAATAATATCTCAATATCCCCTTAATTCACGTAGAAGCATTACCTCAGGTAGAAGTCACTACAAGAAATCCTTTTGGTTCAAACCAAAACGGGTTACTCGTTTTAAAGGTAACATATTCTCTTAAGTTCATTTATTTTATTTGCTTCTCCAACCCCATAAACCCTTTTTTCCATTATTTTATAACCAGACTAGTATATTAAAAATAATGGGTTGTTTTTATGAGAATTATTCGAACTAAAATTACACACACCTTCATCTAATAGGTAAAGAACATACTGTTTTTGTGGATGGAGAACTATATCATCACGAAACTATGATTATTTAATCATCTCTAAACACCTCTTATGGTGGCCATTATGATATAAATGTATTTATATGTGATATATATTATATTTATATTTCCTCTATACTTATTTTTTTTCATTTATATCATTCCTCTATGGTTTCCATAATGGGTAAACAGGTTAATTTCATTTGAGGAAGTGTGAACTGCCGCCCCCTCAAAGTGATACGACTCATTCATGCCATACGTGGAATGTATAAAGGATGGAGTTAATGAAATTATATATGTTATATTATGATGAAATTATAATATACCTATGTATTATTATGTTTTCAATCCATTAAATATGAAATAAAAAAGAAACTAGCATTCATGCGTACATACGTCTTACCTTATCCATGAACGGTGCATTTCATTTCATACCTCCAAATGTTATGTTCTATTATAAATACCAATATATACTGGATAAATATGATAAATATGATATATAAATCATGAATATCATTATGTAGATAATGTAATTTTTACCAAATAAACAACTTCTAATTATAAGAAGTTCATTTTTGACTCACGATCCAAATATCAACAAAACAATCATTATTAACATACTAGATTACATAATATTTATAACATGGTAATAAGTGATATAAAAATAATAATAAACATTAAAATGATGCCTAATAAAGTACATTTTAACTTTAATGTATTATTAAGGAGATTGAATAATGAACGTGTTATGTTTGACATGAGGTAAGGGACTTCGTCTCAATCACCTTTCCTTAAGGCATATTTTTTATCCATGATTTTATTTTATATGATGTATGAAAAAGTTTAGTATTTTATTTCATTAAAAGAGAATATTTTTTATGAGGAGTTTCACTAAAATCCAAAAAAAAGAATGTTTCTTTTTAACATAAGTGGTGAAAAAGACCTTTCCACTGCTCTATGTATTTTTTGATCTATGTATTTCAAAACAAGACGTAATGTTTTTAAAAGGAAAATAAATACAATATACCCTTTTACAAATTTTGGTATTGAAAATGGTTTTGATGATAGATTTGTTATGTCAATATTTTTAAAAGATATGTTGTGATTGAAATGGGGAAATTTATATTCCTTTTTTTTATGTGTTATAAATATGTTATGGTTCTTGGAGATTTTTTATGTATATGGGAGGTTCCATGATAAACCCAGAGCATGAGATCCTGATATTTCTATTCAATTTATTGCGTAACATGATGGGGGAAAATGTCAATGTTTCTCCAAAGAGATTAAGGTAACATACAATGATGGGTATTCCAAATGTTACTCCCAATGTAGCTGTGAAATCTATAATGTAAGTATGTAATGGATGCCACAATTTATCTTTATGATTTGGGATTACTTTGTGTTTTTAATAAATCTTATTATTTCATTAGGTATGTTAAAAAGATTATGTTTTGATGGACTCATTCTTTTTTTATAACCCTTACTGATATTTTTATACTCATCCCATTGTTTGAATTTTTTTTCACAGGACATAAAGATGAATAGTGTTGAGTAAGCGACCAATGCAAATTCATGATGTCTAAAACATATAACTAGACATGCGTCTTTTTTATAAGTTTTTTTTATTATGAAAAAAATAAAAACTCAGCATAAGTGTCCACATTGTAATTTTTGAGATGTTATGTAATAGTGATGGCCTAATTCCGTAAAAATCTAAACCTGGAAATATCCTCAATGTGAATTATTCACTTAATACATGATTAGGTATTGTTTCTAGGATGGGTCCTTATAGCTAGTATAACCCAAAGTGTCTATTTTTATTTTAAAATGACATTAATTTAGGTAAAAACAAAATGTAATGTACTAGAAACTATGCAAATGATTTAGGATTATTTTGAAATATTTGGAAAATTAAATATTAGTAATTTTTGATGTATAGGAATCAACTACATCTCAATAGAACACATGGTGTGGTAGGTATAACACAAATTATCTCTATTTATTTTAAAATGACATTAATTTATGTAAAAATAAAAAATGCCATACTAAAAACTGTGGAAAACATTTGGATTGTTTTTATACATTAGGAAAATTATTCATGTGTCATTTGTGAATTTTAGAAGTCAATCTTACAAAAATATGATGCATAGTGTGAGTCATATAAATAAATCATTCTATTACCAGTTTAAAATTGGCATTTTAGTTCAAAATATTTCACTCACTTAAAACCCAACAAAGACAATCTGATTGTAATGATAATTTAGGAAAATGATTCATAAGTCATTTGAAACTTGTATTATGTCGTATCACATCAAAATAATTCATAATGCAATTAGTATGCTCATAATTATTTTCTTTCAATTAGAAATGAAATTTTTGTAATAATACACAACTATAATACTAAAAATAGAGGAAATGTATTCATACTATTTTTATACATAAGGAAAATGATCCATCAATAATTTTTGACAGGTAGGAATCAACCACACATCAATTCAATTCATGACATGAATAGTATATCCCAAAATGTTTCATTATATAAAATTGGCATTACTTTTTAAAAAATAAATAATTACATAGTCTAAACATAACAAAGACATTCATATTCTTTCGATATTTTAGGATAATGATCCAGAAATCATTTGTGATGTGTAAGAACCAACCCAACAATAATAGGGTGCACGATGTGACTAATATAACTCCAACGGGGTAATTTTTATTAAATATTGAAATTTTATTAATGTATTATTTCATTATAGTATTCAATTTTTTTCTTTATAGTATTTTTAACATTATATAATTTTTTTTAATATATGAAGAATCTTTTTCTCATGGTCAGATGACTTGTTCTCCAACTAATACAATGGGAGAACACATTTTTAGAGGGTATCAAGGAGGTATAAAGATGAAATATTAATGTTTTAGAATGTTTTTTGGATAATTGTAAATCTAATTATATAAACCATTAATTGAAATATAAAAAAATTGTTTTTTGTATATAAAATTAATGGATGTTTTTTGTTTTAATGATGTCAATTAAATGACGGTATAATTTTTTATTATTTTTTCATTGTATTAAATTATATGTTGTATATTTCATTTCAAATTGTAGGTTTTTTCTTCCGGTGTGTTGTTATATTAACAACATATTGCAGGCAGCTAGGCCTTTATCCTTGCTATTTTCATCATTATTAAATGTCACCCTTTGCAAGGATAAATTAAAACTGGTAGACGGGGTCATTTAATATCTATTTTTTATCATGGATGAAGGATTCCCTTTATTAGTTATTTTTTATAGCTGATAAAGGGTACCCCCTTATAATCACAAAAATTAATAATGCTTGCTTAGCACTATTAAAAGCCAATTTGCACGCTGTTAAAGGGAAACTTTTTGGTAGTGTTACTTCATCTCAGATCCCAGGGACATGATTCAAATGAAAGGGGATAACATAAATCCTAGTAAGGGACTAATCAAAGGATACAAAAGAATGTGATTACGAGACATATCAAATAGATCCTGAGGTCTAATTATAAGGCATGAAGAAGAGGCAAAACATGCCAATAATAACTTCAAAAAAAACCTTAAAATGTTTCTAAAACGTTTAAATGAGACACTAATAATAACATCACAACATTTTATCACGAAGGTATCTTAAATGAAAATTACCAAGGTTACTCACCAAATTATTATAAAACAATTAATCTATATATATTAAATTATTTACCCACTAAATTGGAAAAACTATCAATTTGTAACCATCCTATTTTCTAATTTAATGTGAAGCATATAGATCATAATAAATCATTTAACTAATATACCATGCGGAATAATGAATGGGTTTATTATGAAAATCATGGAATATAAAAGATCATAAAGACTTGATTATTATCACATTTTAACTCAAGAATGGAAATGTAGGGTTTATATATGTAAATCCAAAAATAAAAAGTCAGTTTTTATCTAGTTTAATACCCATTGAAAAACAATATGTTCAGTTAGTCAAATAAAAAGAAAAATTGAATTTCTCATGTAAAAGATGAAAATTTGAGAAGAAATTTTGTAATCTTAAAGGGTATAAATCGTGGTTTTATAAAAAATAAAAATTGACATTTTTTAAGTGTATCCCATTTCTAGAAAATAATTCTGTAGTAAGGGTATGATGTAAAATGTAATAAAAATGAGTAATCATAACATTTGGTAGACACACATAAAAATAGTTTCATTAATTTGAATATAAAACAAGGATAATTCCCTAATCATGAAGTGTTGTTCCAAAAAAATGGTGATGGAACCCTAGGGAATAAGGAAACTATGGAGGGACACATTATGTGGAAAAACCACCAAATCCTCGTTTTTATATATTTTATATGAATGGAAATGGTAATATTGGTGGGTATTTAAATAAAATGTGTGTTAATTGTTTAATAAATTCAAAATATATGTCGTCTAAATATTTTTGTGGAATTAAATGTAAAACCTTTGTCTTCCCAATTAGGTTTTCTCATTGTTTTAGAAATTTGGGTCGTATTTTATTTTTTGATATGCCAGTAGAACATAAAACAAATTTTTAATAAAACATTAGGCATTGAAGAGTAATGATTTAATAATATTTGTTTTTCAAAATCATGATTTCATTCATAGACATTGGAATGTCATATATAGATTTGAAAATTCACTAAAATATACTAAAACATGTATTCGTCTTCAAATTAAATATTTTTGGTCATGGATTCTGTTTAATTAATTATTACCTAACTTTATACAAGTATTGAGTAATAAAATATACTGAAAACTAGAAAATATATTTTTAATATTATTTGAAAAATTGACGTATTTTATAAAATTCAAATACATTTATATGATCCCAATAACAACATTCCAATTAAAAATATAATATTTATTTTATCATGGTAATTATCTACACATTATAATTTTAACATCTAAATATAAAAATCATTATTTATTAAAAATAGTTGATTTATGATATGGTAAATTGTTTGATACTTAATAAAATATCAATGTATATTATAAAATTATTTAATAATTCACATTTAGGTGAGTTTTTTTGAAATAATATTTTATTTTAAAAAATAATATTCAATAAAAAAAGTTTTTTATTATATTTTATAAATTTTTGATAATATTTCAATTATGTTTTATTTACATCCAAAAATCAATATATCAAATTCAACTAAATTACAAAAATATTTGTTAATAAATACTATTTTTGAAAGGAATTGATATAATGTGAATTTTATTTGTACAATAAAATTTAATATACATGTAACTATATTATATGCATGTATCCTTTTATTGCACATGCATACGATATAAGGGTAAGGTATGATATTGTCATAGTTTCATGGGGTTGCTTCGCTATCATTGACCAATTAGTAATCTCTACTAACATGAACTTCCCTAGTAAGAATTTCCATTCATGTTTCACTTATGGAATCATATTATGGTCTTTGTTATGGAAAACCCCCATTATACAACCTCCCACCCAATATCAAAAAAATTGTCTTTAAGTGACATGACTCAACTAGTTGTGTCCATCGATAATTAATTCGGTATTAGTTACCCTTATCCATTAATACTTTTAAAAAGTAATTATAATTGTAAAATTATCACCCAGGGGATTACTTTTCCAGGATCAAATTAACTAATAGTCATTTTTTCCAATGGTCATATAATGGACAAATCCTAAAGGTCAAATTTTCATTTTTAGCCAATAAATACAATTTATTATTTCTCTCAAACATTTACTTCAATTTCTACCAAAGGATATATTTTCATTTTATAATATATTGTTTTTTTACTAATGTCTTGTTTAATTTCTATTGGAATTTCTTTTAGGGCAACGGTTCTAGCAGATTGGAGTGATCTTTATTTTCCCATTTTAGTTTTTCTATTTTATACGTTTTCTCGAGTTGTAATGTAAAGCATCTTAAATGGTTTCATAGGTGACTAATGTAATGATATTTTTTAATTCAGTATATAAAATTGGAATATATTTATTTTTTACCTGAATAATATTATTCATAACACACATATTCATGAAATAAATATCATTTAAATTGTCTATGTCGTTACATTCATCCCCTTAATAAATCTCCTCCCCAAAAAATCAACATACACACTCTGTTGAGAAATGGTGATGGTAATGCATTCCCATTTTCTCCCCTTTTTTCCAGGTATTTTCTTCCAATTTGTTCTTCAACCAAAAAATTGTAATGTTATTTGATTTTTTGGTAGGTCTATTTCTATATGTTCCAAGATCTCTACCAGATTCTCCTCATAATAATATTCATGTTACAGTTGTAACACATATAGATTTAGTATATGGGGGGATAAGGTATGTACATACTCAGCATAGATACTTGTAATACTTCATGATGTTTAGAAAATTAGGTGTAATTTATATCCAATATGAAACCACTCCTTTGTAATAGAGAATTTAAAAGCGGAATTATACCTAGGGATAAGATTCACATTCTTTCAAAATAACATGAATCTCATCCATGGTGATTTCCAAAGGAATAATTTATCTCCAACATCATAATACAAGTCCCTTAAATGGTTCACATTTTAGCTCTTTTACTATCTTTGAGTATATTTTATATATGGTTAGATGGCATAAAATTTTTATATTATCTATTGCAAAAGATTGTGACCAAGTGGATTTCTCTCCCCAACATCATCTAAACATGTTGGAATTATACATAGCTTCCTACAAATAGCTTGATGTGGTTCTATTTGAATACTTGATTGGAAGAACTTATTCCATAATAACTCAACAAATGGGTGGTTTTGATCCCAACAACCATTAAATTCAACTAAGAATGTTACCCTCATGTCCTCAAATGTCATCATATTTCTACTTGATTTTACATCAGTTTGGGTGTGATAGACCGTACTAGAATTCAATTCAGTATTCATATAATGGGGAATAAATCAAATGAATTTTTATTTTAACCTTGGATCACAATCATATATGATAAAAATTGGCACACCATACGACCTTCTCACTTCCCTTATATGTATCATGGCATGTTGTTCAACAGAGAAATCATTCTGAATAGTGATAAAATGGGATTTCATGGTGATTTTATCAACTATAACTCATTTATCAAATTTATAATTGTATTTTCCTGGGATACCGGTGATAATGATTATAGTTATAGTGTCCCACTTCAATATTAGTAGGGGTAGTTGTTTCAATACCCCATTATGAATTTATCACTCTTCCTTCACTTTATGACATACCAAGCACCTTTTAGTGTTGTCAAAAATCTCCCTTTTCATATTATCCAGACGAAAATGACCATGAATGTCACTATACATTTTACTTCATCAATGATGAATAGATTATTTAGATTTAATAGCATCATCCATAAACTCTTTCTTTATCGTTGGGAAAGATGATACACATATCCTTGTATGAAATTTCTATACATACTCTTGATCAATATTAAACTCAAGAAAATTCTAATTCATCATATCCTTTATCTTCTTTTGTAAAATAAGATACTATCTTTGATATTTCTTGATCTTCTCTAGAAATGGTGGTGGGGAAATCTTTTGGGATAAGTTGGTGATTTCCCATCCCTTACGATTCTCATGTCTAATTTTAATATATAATTGATCAAATTATCTCCCTGAACACTCATCATTGCTAGAACAAGATGGGTTTTCCTACATAATTAATCATCAAAATTTTTTACTCTTATGCGGTGATAATGAAATGAATTGTCATAGTAATTAAGAAGTTCCAACCACCTCATTTATCTCTTTTTCAATTCACTTTTCCCTAAAATATTACTTCAAATGTTGGTTGTCTGTGTAAATATTAAATTTCTCTTCATATTGATAGTAACTTAATATTTTATGTGATGAAATAACTACTGCTAACTTCAGGTCATGCATAGGATAGTTATGTTCATGGGGCATTAATTATCGAGATGAATATGAAATCATTGTTTTATATTTCATAAAGACACACCCAATCACTTTTAGAGATGAATCAAAATAAATAACAATTATGTCTATGATTGAGGGTAGAGATTACATAGGTGTAATAGAAAATAACTTATTTAGTTTTTGGAAACATTATTCACACTCCATTGTCGAGATAAATGTTTTCCATTTTCGAGATAACATAATTATTGTTACAATAATTCATTTAAAGTTATTCAAAAACAACCAATAATATCCAACTAAAATATAGAAACTACGAATCTCAGTTACTATTATTGGACGATTCCACTATTCTAAATCCATTTCCTCAGAGATTCAACTCATAATCCCTCATTTGTTTATAATGTTCCCAATTAATGAAACATGTTGCAACACAAATTCAGGTTTTCATCATTTTTAGAAATCTTATCATTCGGGATAGTTCCCAATGTAACCCTTATATGATCCTCATGATCCTCAAGACCATTGAAATATATCAGAATATCATAAATAAATAACAATAAAATTATCAAGGTATTCAGGAAAGAGTCAATTCATCAAATCAGTAAATTTAGTAGGAGCGTTGGTCATGAAAAATGGCATGACAACAAACTCATAGTTCCCAAAATAATTATGTGAGGAAATTTTTAGAAAATATCATTTCTTTACCCTTAATGGATGATGCCAGATAATATTTATGTCATCTATAATAATTTATACCCATGAATTTGATCAAATAAATTATTAATCCTTTATAAAGGGTAATTTTTCATCATTTTGATCTAGTTATGTTCTGTAAAATCTATTCATAGGGGCATTTGTCCATAATTCATCATGACAATGAGAAAATATGAACCCCATGGAGACACACATGGCTTGAAAAATCCCTTCTCTCAAAGATATTTATTTTTTTCATTAATTATTGTTACTTCATATTATCCATTTTATATGAGGTCTTTAATATTGGCTTGGATTTAGGTCTATGATCAATGGTTAACACTACCATTTCTACTGGGGGAGGCCTGGGTAAGTCATCTGGAAATACCTCAATGTATTCCAAAATGATGGGTATATTTTATATCTTGAAAATTTCATTTAGGTCTCCCTCTTCCTTATAAATACCTATAAATAAGGATGTGGGATTTTCTTATAGGAAAATTTTAAGTCGAGATATCTATCAACTAAAAATTTCTATCTGTTTTCCACTCAATAATACTAATTTTTTTATCTATAATTGATAATTTAATTATTATTATAGATCCATTACATCCCTAGTATAGTGTCTAATAGCACTAAGGGAATGGAAAATATATTTAAGATGATCTTTGACTCACCAACGATGATAATAGTGTTTCTATACACTGATGACACTTCGATAATCCCTAAAGTATTCTTTACTAGTAAGTCAACATATAATTATTCATGTATTGATTAAAAATTATATTCAAATATGGATGAAGTAAAGTAAAATGTAGATGCAATATAAAAAAATAGCATGCTATATTTGAGGGAAAAAATAGACTAGATTCCAGCACATCATTCATATCCTCTACATCAACCGTCCTTATAGAAAATTATCGACCATTCCCTCTTATCCTATGTTAAGGATGTTAGTGGTTCCCCTTCATGATATTCTAATTTTAAAATTTATTGGAAAATGGCCCATGATTTCCACAATTTATGCACTAAATATCCAACTAGACCTACAACATCTTCCCACTCCCATTTGTGTTGATATGTTTAGGCTTCACCTCATGACTATAGTTTTGAGCTATATACCCATGTCTTCTACATTTTTTTCAATTTACTGACCAAAACAGAAGTCCCTTGAGTTACTAATCCCATGATTTTTCTCATTGAATTTTTCAATTCCCTTATTCCACTTCCATGATCAATGTTCGTACATGGGTTTAGATATATTAATATCTTATTTTCATCTAACTTATTTTATCATTGTTTCTCTATATACTCAAATTCGACCATCACAACACTTAGAACTATCTCCTCATAGGTCTTATTTTCTCAATTTTCTATATTAAACTATATATGGGTTGTCATTCCACAACATAATCTATTATCCTTTCCCTTAGGATCCAAAATAACAATAGATATGTATGGATAAACACTCCTAAATTTCATCTCATAACATTTCACAAATTCATTTTCCTTTTAAATTTTCTCTTAGAATTACTTATCCATTTAATTTTTCATCGAACAAGTGAAAATTTATTGAATATGATTTCCTTGATATATTCACACTCCAAATAATTGATATCACTTCATGGATTCGTGTTTCTAATAATTCTCCAGCACTGATCAGGTTATCTTTCAAAGGGGTATAATAAAATGTTTTCATTCTCTTACTCTGATAAAATGAGTATAGAAAAGATCATTTGTATAGATCTTATTAATTTTTATTTAATCAATCAGTCGATAGATCCAATGAAAAAAGGTGGTCATTGACACATAAAGGACATAATATAACAGTTTTCATTTTTAGGTGAATCTGGTCTCTTCCTAGATTCACTGTATTGTTCATTACTCAAGTTAGTGGATTCACTATCTTCAGGATGTTCTCAATTACAGATTCAATCATAAAATCGTTAGTGCATTAGCCGTTCCACTCATCATTTAAATAGTTCATCATATTTACAACATTTTCTAATAGAAGAAAAACCATAGTTAGAAACATGATACTTTTAAAAATATTAGTATTATAAAGGATTTTTATGTCGTAAAACATTATTCATAATTATTTTATAAGTCTCATATAATTATAATAACATTTTCTATGTAACCTTTACTATGGTTCATAAAAATATCATGATTAACAACATATATACCTCAAGATTTTTAAATTAGGTGTGTATCATATTTCATTAACAGAAACAATTTATCATTCGAGTCAATATTAATATTATGTTTTCATTTGTTCCCCCTACATATATCTTTTTCAAATCCATATCTACATGTAATCTCCAGATATGGATGTATTTGATTGGAAACTACTTAATTTATACTCACAAAAATATGAGGATGTTTTCTAATATTTTTATGTGTTCCTATTTTTCATCCAAATTTATTAAAATCATAATATTTGCAGATAATTATTACATTTTTTGATACTAACTATGACAAATTAACTTTTTATTACATAAGTTTTCATTATATGGTTTAAATATATTATCTTTTAATGTTTAGTTTCCTGGAAATAAGGTATATAATACATGAAAAATTTATACATTTTCAAAAAATAATTTAAATTCATATTCATGGATTCACTAAAGGTTCCCGGTAAGGAATCTCATATCCTACGTACCTACATAAAATGAATTCAGTGAGTTTGAGTCCCTTTATTGGAATATTCCAGGGATACAAAATCATGGTATCATGAGACATATCAAATAGATCATGAGTCAGAACAATAATGCATAAATATGTGGCATGTAATAATAATAAAAATATGAATCATAACACGCAAATGTGGATAAATCATTTAATGATAAATTCATAATAATATCAACATAGTTTTTTTCCATGTAGTCTTGAATGAAAATTAACAATGTTATTAACAAAGGTTTAGTAAAAACATATCATCCCTAAATATTAAAATATTTACCCAATTCATTGGAGTGATATCGAGGAACATCTTTCATATATCTTAATATCATATGATCAACATGGATTATAATAAATCATTTCATTAATATCCTTTGGTGAATATAGAACAGGTTTCTTATAAAAATCTTATCTCACAAATGAGTTTAAAAACACGATAATTACTTAATTTTGTACCCATGAAAGTAAATGTGGGTTTTATATATGTTAAAAAAATAAAAATTCTCTTTTATATGTAGTTGATAATCCATTTGATAGAAAAGGGGTTTAGTAATTTAAATTTAAATGAAAAGATAACATCTCTTGTAATATATGACAATTTGAGAAGTAAATTTGGCAGCATTGAGGTATAAAAAATTTATTTATAATAATGTAAAATGAGATGGTATAATGTAATACCATTAATCGAACATAAATCATCTGAAATTGTAAGATAAAAACTTTTATGGAAGAGAGTAACCATTATACATAAGACAGATATAAAAAAGTTATTCTTGAATTTGAAGAGTTATAATGATAATTTACAATTGTCGCTAAAACGTGATGATAGAACCATAGAGAAATGAGGTTATATATGGGTATTAAATGAGAGGAAATTACATAATAAATTGATGGAGGAAGAATTGGGAGTGAAAGTAAATCATGATATGTCCGATTATTTATTGAAAATGTGTAGGAATTGTTTAATAATTTCTAAATATAGTTCTGGGAATGAAATGTTATGTAATATGAATTTTTTTTCATTAAAAATGGTTTTATATCACGGTTTAGGAATATTGGTTTATATTATTTGATATTTTAATCTATTAGATCAAAAAACATTTCAAATACTCATATACTCATCGAATAGTAAATATTCAACAAATTAATTTTTTAAATAATAAAATTATCATTTTTAGACTTTGGAATGTAACTTATAGTTTTGGAATACGATTAAAATAAATTAGTATATGTATTTTTCATAAAATAAAATAAGTTAGACCGTGGTTTATGATTAATGAATTATTACATTAAACTATCATAATTATGAAGTCAAAAAATAAACTAAAATTTAGGAACTAATTTTTTATTGTTCAAAGGAAAAATTAAAGAATTCTAGAAAATTCTCATAAATGTACCATAACCTGATTTCCTTATCACTATTTAATCTAAATTTATATTTTATTAGTGTAATTCCTTAAGCATGATAATTTTAATGCTTAAATATAAAAATCATTATTCAATTAAAATTTTTAGTTTTTGAGACACGGTCAAATGATGGACAGTTATAAAAATTTCCTAGGTCATTATAAAATTATTCAATAAATTAAATTTTGTTGATATTTTTTTGAAAGAATATTTTATTAATTTTTTTCTCAATATTACGTGATGTAATTATAATATTACATAAATATTATATTTGAATAAAATTATGTTTTCTTGATTCCAAAAACAAAATCATCACTTTCATCTAAATTAAACAAATACTTTACTATGAAAAAATATTCATAATGTTATTTGAGAGAAAAAAGATACTAATTATAAAATTTAAATTACACATTATGTAACAAATTTGAGGTCATGTAACCCCTTATTTCCCATGTATATGCTATAAAGACATGTTGTTTGGTGTTCATATTTTCATTGTGTGGCTGGGCTAACATCGACCGAGTGGTAATCTCTACTAACATGAACTTATCTCATAGGAAATATCATTCAAAATTCATTATTGAAGATCATTGATTACTTTTTCAAAGTTGAACCCCAGTGAAGTTACCAACCTCCAATTTTCAGAAAAATATGCTTTCAATAGAATGACTCTACTAGTTGAGGACATCAATTCACCATTTTATACCAATTATCATTTTACATTATTAATTATAAACATTAATTATAGAATTAAATTTTTCATACATGGGTAAATATTCTAATGATAAAATTAACAAATAGTTATATTGATAGGCGGTAATATAACTATCGAATCCAAACTGTTAAATTTTCCATTATACCCTAAAAATACAACTACATTAATTCACACTAAAACACTGAAATGTCTCCATAACATAATATTTTTTCTATTAGATGTTGGATTGTAGAATAATAATTATTATTACTATTTCTATAACATTTTTCTATAGGAGTGATTATTTTAAATGGTTGGGGTAATACATATTTTCCCTTTTCAGCTTCCCTATTTTATATTTTCGTCCAGTTTCAATGTTTTTCATTTAAATATATTTCATTGTTGAATAATTTTATGATTAATTTTGTATGAACCCAGGTTTTTAGGATGGGTCAAAATCCCAACCTTGTTTGAATTTTTTTGACTGGTTTTTGAGGAAACTAGACAAAATGGGAAGTTTCTAGAAATTTCAAGACTACACGCCATGTACTATTAAGTACTCGCCATGTATATGTTATGCGAGTGTCAGCTGTGTGCTCGCCAAGTACATGCCGTCTGATGACCATGTAGAAATTTCATACTACACGACGTGTAGTTTTAAATACGTCGTGTACCCTTGACTGTGTGGAGGCCACACATGGCATGTAGGACTGTTGGCCTGGTAGGTTTGTTTAAACCAAGAACACATTGTGTTCCCTTGGGACACACCGGGTAGTCTAGCCGTGTTTGAGGGATATACATGGTGTGGGGGTAAGTCAAAGAGGAAGAGAAGGGAAACCAAGTACACACTGTGCACCCATAGGTACACGCTGTGTACTTATGTTGGCAGGTTCTGGAACGTAAGTCGGCAGAATTCCAGCCTCCAAATGAACAGTTAAATGATATACATGACGTGTAGTCAAAAGTACACTCCGTGTACTTTATTTTTTCGCTAAAACGTGCAGTAGCCTCATTTTTTAGGATGAACTCATGTTTTTCGTCGGGTTGAGCGGGGAGAGCCGGTCGGACATTGTTTCTTCTCCCAATCGTCCATACGAGACAAGATTCAAACTCTGATTGATGCGTTGTAACCACCTTGATTTACCACATTTTAGACTGAATTGGCATCTTTTACCAGAGGAGTAGCATTGTATGAGTCTCAAGTTGGTGGTGCATACCTCATTTTGTTTTTTCGTGGTTGTTTGGGTGATGCGGCCCTCAGCGCGTTTTCGAGTATTTTGACCGGGGCCCGTTTTGTCTTCTATTTCATACTGAATTTCTTGTTGGACCTATGGGATGCCTTTGGGTATGCCCAGTTACCAGTTTGAAGGAGCAGGGGTGAGGGGTCGTTGCTCATCAGGTCATTTTGGCTGGAGAATTCCAAAATGGGTTTAAGTGAAATATTAATGTGTTAAACTATTGAGTTTAATTTGTTAAATCATGATATAAATTGTTAGCGGCATTTGCGACCTCAGTGCAGTTATGGGACAACATCTTGCATAGTGAAATTCAACTATTTAGTTTTTTTCCTCTTTATGTATTCTATTTAAATATGTTATATATGCAGTTGGTGAATTGCACATGCTGGACCCCTTTATGTTGTGTGGGCCTTGTCCTGATTACGCTTGAGTGATGCTGATCATAGGTTGGGTTTGGCCTGGGTTACTTTTGGTGGTTTTGACCATGGGATTGGGCGTCATGGAAATTGGCATGAGGCAGTACGACTCTCAGGTTGGGCATGGCCCGAGTTACTTAGATGGCGAGGCCATCAGACTTGAGTGTTGTGGTCGCAGGGACACGGGGTGTCAGATTTGTTGGTGGATTAGGTACTATTTTGGTGATTACCGCTCACCTGGGACTTTGAGTAGTGTGCACACAGAGATACTCCATGATGAGGTGGTTTTGACCACTCGTGTAGCTAGAGGCCCTCGTAGTTTCGGTTTAGGTACTTTGGTTATGGGTGCTTGTCGTAGGAAGCCACATGGGAGGGGAAGAGCCTTCAGGGGATAGCATTGAGACTATCGGGTTGGGGGATGAGGCTCATCGTGATTTGAGGGAAGACATCACGGTTCCTTCGCGTTATCCTTGTGTGTGCCTTTGGGACGTCGATACTTGAGACACAAGGTGTCAGTAGGCACATGGTGTCAAGTTACTATTCTTGGGTATGCCTTCGGGACGTCGGTACTTGATACAAAAGGTGTCAGGAGGCACATGGTTCTAGGTTACTATTCTTGGTCATGCCTTCGTGACGTCGGTACATGAGACACAAGGTGTTGGGTGGCACATGGTGTCGGGTTACACGACAGGGATTCCGGCATTGGCCGAAGTAGGTGACACTCTAAGGTGGCTATTGATAACCAGTGGAGTTTGTGTTTATTTTTTCATTGTACTATTTACTACATACCTTATAAATGCATGATTTCTTAAACACTTATATTAGGTATGCACCATTGGGTGGTATCCTACTGAGATTTGTATCACACCCTACATGGGCCCATCGGTACGCGTGCAGACTTTATGGATTTACGTGCAGGAAAGAGGCCAGCTTTAGGAGCTGGGTTGTGTTAGTAGTTGCATGGATATTGAATGGACATTGAGGTCATACCTAGATGGGGTTACTTTGTTTTGGTTTATTTTCTGTATAGCCATGCTTACATGTTGTAGCTATTGTTGGTTAGCCATTGGTGCCCTTTTTATATCTAGTTGTTTATCACCTACATCGGATGCATGTTTTATTGATCAGTAGTTATTACCTGTTATCAGCATGTTTTTGTGTTTATTTCCACTGCTGTGGTTTATATTTATTTCTTCCTCTATTAATCTATATTGATTACGCTTCCGCTCTGCGAGTCTAGTTCGAGTCTGCTGAGTCTTTTATTCCGCTGCATCTTTACTATTATACTCGAACCAGTACCATTATTATTTGCCTCCGTGAGGGTATAGCCTCCACACTATACCTATCAGACCCTTGCTTCTAGTCGGCTTCCTTTGGCGTTTGGGGAGGTGTGCCTAAGGTAGTAACACCCGACCTCTTTGGCATTGTTCGGGTGGTTGTCCAGGTCTGGGTCGTTACAAAGTCGTATCAGAGGAGTTCTTGACAAGGATTTAGTAGAAGTGTTTTTCTATATATTAATGAGATTGAGACTTCTCTTTTTATTTCAATTTTTTCACTATTTGGGGTATGGTAGACTAGAGATAGGTTGTTACTACTAGAACTGGGTTTCTAGCTTGTGCTTGGGTGCCTGGATCCCCAGGTACAAGGGATGGACCAAGTTTCCCTGACTGAGAATTGTTGTTTTGCTTTTTTTCTTAGATTATAGTTTATATGATTTCCACCTCTGTGGCTCACTTGGTGTGTGATGTTATTGATTATGATATGTGACTGTAGTCCTGGTTCGGTAAGGGAGAATTGGACCTTGGCCCAGTTTGGAAAAGCTATTTTTCTTGGCTTTTGATAGGTACATTTTAGGGTATTTCAATTTCATAACTGCACTTATGTATTGTGAAGTGATAATACAATGTAAATATAATCAATTTTCTTACTTTGTGTGCTTATAAAACTCGAATAGGTGAAATTCCAGATAGGATTTCTTTGTTATTGCAATATGTATGCTATGCTTTGTGTATTTGTAGAATTTCATGTTGTAGGATATTTGGGTCTGGCCCTTAAGAGAGAAGGATGGTACTATGGCTAAGTCATTGTAACGGTAAGGATTGGGTGACTCAGTCGTCGGTTTGAGGCAATGTGAGTTGTCAGGACGGGCATGGCCCGAGGTACTTTAGATACTTGCCTCTGTTGAGGGCAGGTTAGGAGGCCATGAGGCCGGGATTCCATGGGTCATGGGTTGTGCGGGTTCCTCCTACGCGTCTCGATGAAGCGTCTAGTAGGTGAGGATACAGTGTCGCAGGTGCCGAACTAGGTTCAGGATTCAGTACAAGAAGAGCACGAGCCGTAGGTGCATCCTCAGGGATATGATGAGGTTCCAGATCCAGTACAGGCAGGACAATATCCGAGGTTGGCAACGTTCATACCATGGCTTGATGAGTAGCTCTGATCTAGCCTAGTATGTGTCTTGCACAGGATTGATAGAGGCATGCAGGGTACAAAGCCATCTATGGAGAATCTGACGCGGGAGTTCCAGTCGCAGCACCTGGTGCTTTTTTAGGGTGAGGGTGGTCCGCAGGCGACTGAGAACTAGATTGAGAGCATGCAGATAATTTTCGAGTAGCTCGAGACTCCTACAAGGTGGAGGGTCAAGCTGGCGTCATACATGCTTAGAGGACCGGCAAAGCGTTGGTGGGATGTACAGGCACATGCTCATAGGCATGATGGACTGGCTTGGAAGGACTTCGAGGACAAGTTCTTTGAGCACTTCTATACAGAGACACTGAGGGCTGAGAGGGCTCAAGAGTTCTTGAGTATTTAGTAGGGAGATATATATGTCATGGACTACGAAGCTACCTTCATAGAGTTGTCTCACTTTTCACCTGGTATTGTAAGAAATGACACAACGAGGGTGAGGCACTTCCAGGATGGATTGCGAAACACCATTCAGGTCCAGGTGAACATCTTAAGGCCGAGTTCCTTTTCAAAGGCAGTGAATCAGGCACTCATAGCTAAGGGCCATGAGAGAGAGAAGTCTCTCTTGGTATGGGTGATAACTTCAGGTGATGGTTCAGACAGCAGGAAGCGAGGAAGAGATGAGTTTTGGCGGGAAGTAAGGCTAAGGATTCAGCTAGGCCACCTCGTGGTAGTTTTTCAGTGATTTTCTTTCAGTGTGGAAAACTGGGACATGTTCTGGCGCAGTGTGATAGGCCTCTGAAGGTGTGTCGGTAATGTCGACAGGACATGCATCCGGGGGGGTTTGCAGGCAGCCTTCTCAGATAGCCAGCAAGCATGGACCAAGACAGACTGTAGCATCTGGAGTTGGTTCAGGTTTGGTACCCAGAGAGGGTAGTTGAGGTACAGCTGTGTACGAAGGTCGTGACTGAGACGGTGGGACCCAGGTGAGGGGTCAGTGTCCTGTGACTAGAGAAGCACCGCAGGGAGGTCAAACATTAGGCAGTCATGCTTTAGGTCAGGTGCATGTCGTGGAACTTCCAGAGGCTGAGCAGGCTGGTGAGCCGAAGACAGTTAGAGGTACACCACGGGTGTGGCCGTGATTTCCTTGTTCTCTTTTTTTCATAAAATCATATAACATTAATGACAAATATGAGCAGAAGTACATGTGAAAACCCATGAAGGGAAATTTTCCAGCTATAGTTGGTTAGTACCGAATGTTCCTGAGGACGCCAGCTGATGAGCCGCATTGTCTCCATACCTTTTGGTGAATGAGAAGGTGCACAATGAGAAGAATTGGAGAAGTGAGAGAATTCTCCTGGTAATGGTGCCAAATGACTGGAGTCCACCGTTCTTGTGATTAATAACATCGATTACGGAAAGATAGTCAGACTCAATAATGATGTCACCCCATCCACATTCAATAGCGAGCATCATACTAGCAAGGATGGTCTTGGCTTCAGTAACTGCAGGTTCCCAGAATGCTTGATGTGGTTCATACTTAGCAGCAAGGATTTGCCTCAGATGATTTTAGGCAAGGAGGCTGAGGGCAATAAGCCCATCTTTTGGCAGCAACGTTTCCACGTTAATCTGGAGAATTCCCTCCAATGGGGGATTCCAGTGAGCAGGATGGGAGGGGGAAAAACCCGGAATAGAACGTCCATTGTGTCCTTCCCAACCTTCAATCCAAGAAGTAGCCCGATCAATCCATAATTTGGGGGGTCTGTGAGCATGATGAAAAATAGCGTCATTGCACCGGACCCAAATAATCTAGGCCAAAGTGCAGAGTGAACCAACATCAGCTGAGGAGAGAGAGGAGAACCAACGTGTCAGAAGATCGGGAATGTCAGAGGCCTATGCCAGTGAAGCAACAAAAGCCAGGCCCCATTGATTCCAGATTTCCTTTTCTCTTGGGCAGAAAATGATAGAGTGTAGAGGAGTTTGAGCAGTGTTCATATAGAAAGGGAAAAAGGAGGTACTGGCCATATGTCGATAAATGAGAAGGCTCATTGTTGGGATAGTTCCCGTACAAACCTGCCACCAAGATTGACGAATATTTGGGGGAACGTTGAGCAACCAAATCGATTTCCAAGGTCACTCATCCTGGCCTACTGGGTGGATTACAAGAGCAAGTCTATAGCCGGATCTCACCGTGTAATCGCCTGAAATTTCATTAATCCAGAAGATATGGTCTGGGTCTGCGTCGGTTACCCAGGGGATGCTAAGGATAATTCTTTGATATCTTTCGTTAAACCATTCAAGGATATTTTCCAAAAACCACCCTTTTCCCTGGTCAGAAAGGAGGCAGATGATAGCGGCATCTTCCAGACCTGGTTGGGCGGGGTATGTAGCCCGTAAATCATCCTTGTCAACAAGCCATGGATCAGTCCAAACATTAACAGATGAGTCAGTCCCAATCCTTGAGCACAATCCTTTATCCAGGAGCTCCTTAGCCCCCTAGATGCTTCTCCAGAGGAATCTAGGATGGGGACGAAGAGAGGAAGCATGAAAGTCCATGTGGGAAAAGTACATTACTCATAGAACTCATGCACAAAGAGATGATGGAAGGTTAATAAGGTGCCATCATTGCTTGGCAAAAAGTTCGTCGTTGATGAGAGGAAGATTCTGGAATCCCATCCCACCCTCTAATTTGGGTTTGCAATGTTTCGTCCAGGCTATCCAATGGGGTCAATTCCTTCCATCGTGCTTCCCCCACTAGAAATTGGCAGTACCTATACAGATCTGGTCAATGATGGAAACGGGGAGCATAAAAAGGGAAATAATGTAGCTGGGGGTAGATTGGATGACAACATTGATGAGGGTCTCTTTTCTAGCTTTCAAAATTCTTTTTGGGTTCTAGCGTTGAATTTTTTCCTCAATCCTGTCCACGATGGATGAGAAGATTTATTTTTTAGACCGGCTAATCACCGTGGGAAGCCCGAGATACTTATGATGTTTGACAACCATATGGATGCCAGCTGATACGCAAAGTTCATCCCTCTTATCAAGAGGCACCCCTGCGTGGAATCGGGGCATCGAGGATGCGGGTTACATGAGGAGCTATGAGAACCTGGGTATTGAGGAAATGGGTTACATGTGGTGTCGTGGTCACCAAGGCATCGAGGATGTGGGTTACTTGAGGTGACAGGAACTAGGACCTCGGAGAGGCTGACACCGATTCAGTGTGGAATACGTAGGGTGTCAGGAATAAAATAGGAGAACCCATGGGGTGAATGGGTAACGATGCGTCATGGAAGGACTATTCATTCGGGAAATAGGTTAGTAAACCCTTGTTTGTTTTGAGTTTTTTTGGGTTGAGACCATGTTAGGTGATTCATAAGGTGGGGCACCCCTTCAGGAGTTTAGTTGGAACCGTTGTGATCGAGGATGTCCGGGTTACCTTGAATGGAGTGGTATTTTTTGTTCCATCTTCGGGTTTTGTTTGATAGCTTGTGGACGAGCTATGTTAAGGTGGGGAGATTGTGAGAACCCGAGTTTTTTGAACGGGTCAAATTCCCGACCCTGTTTTAATTTTTTTCACTGGTTTATGAGGAAACATGAGAAAATGGGAAGTTTCTGGAAATTTCAAGACTTCACGCCTTGTACTTTTAAGTACATGCCATGTATATGTTAAGAGAGTGTCATCCATGTGCTCTTCATGTACACATCGTGTGACGACCATGTAGAAATTTATTACTACATGGCGAGTAGTTTTAAACACGCCATGTACGCTTGACCGTGTGGAGGACACCCATGGCATGTAGGCCTATTGGCCGGGTAGGTTTGTTTAAATTAAGAACACGCCATTTTCCCTTTGGACACACTGTGTAGACTAGCCGTGTATGAGGGATATACATGGAGTGTGGGTAAGCCGGTGAGGAAGAGAAGGGAAACCAAGTACATATAGTGTACCCATAGGTACACACCGTGTACTCATATTGGCAGGTTCTGGAAAGTAATTCTATGGAATTCCAGCCGCCAAATGAACAGTTAAATGATATACACAACGTGTAGTCAAAAGTACACACTGTGTCCTTTCTTTTTTTCACTAAAACGGGCAATAGTCTCGTTTTTTAGGCAGAACTCAAGTTTTTCTTCGGGTTGAGTGGGGAAGGCTGGTTGGACTTTGATTCTTCTCTCGATCGTCCGTTTGAGACCCGATTCGAACTTTGATTGATGCATTGTAACCCCCTCTATTTACCGTGTTTTAGACAGAATTGGTGGCTGTTACTGTAGGAGTAGCATCGTACGAGTCTCAGGTAGGTGGTGCATACCTCATTTGGTGTTTCCATGGTTGTTTAGGTGACGCGGCCCTCAGTGCATTTTCATGTGTTTTTAAAGGGACCCATTTTATCTGTTGTTTCATATTGAATTTCTTGTTGGACTTATGGGATGCCTTTGGGTATGCCATGTTACTAGTTTTCTCAGGCGGGGTCGGGTGAGGGGCCGTTTCTCATCAGGGCATTTTGGACAGGGAATACCAAAATGGTTTTAATTGAAATATTAATGTGATAAACTGTCGATTTTCATTTATTAAATCCTGATTTAAATTGTGAGAGGAATTTAAGACCTCAGTGCTGGTATGGGAAAACACCTCACATAGTGGAATTATACTATTTAGTTCGTTTTTCTAGTTTATGTTTTCTATTTAGATATGTTATATATGCAATTGATGAATTGCAAATGATGGACCCCTCTGGGTTGTTTGGGGCTTGTCTCGATTATGCTTGAGTGATGCTGATCACAGTTTGGGTTTGGCCAGTGATACATTGGGTGGTTCTGACCGCGGGATTGGGCATCATGGACGTCGGCTTGAGGCAGTACGACGGTCAGGTTGGGCATAGCCCGAGTTACTTGGATGGCAAGTCCATCATACTTGAGCGGCATGGTCATAGGGACACGAGGTGTCAGATGTGTTGGTTGTTTAGGTGCTATTTTGGTGATTACCACTCACCCGGAACTTTGAGTAGTGTGCACATAGAGATACTCTGTGATGAGGTGGTTTTGACCACTCATGGGGTAGAGGCCCCCATAGTTGCGGTTTAGGTACTTTGGTTGGGGGTGATTATCGTAGGAAGCCAGGTGGGATGCGAGCTGCCTTATGGGGATATCATTGAGAATATCCTATTGAGGGGTGTGGATCGCCATGATTTGAGGGCATACATCGATATTCCTCTGGGTTATCCACGGACATGCCTTCGGGTCGTCGGTACTTGAGACATAAGGTGTCAGGAGGCACATGGTGCCTGGTTACTATTCTTGGGCATGCCTTCGGGATGCCGGTACTCGAGCCACAATGTTTCAGGAGGCACATGTTGTCGGGTTACTATTCTTGGGCGTGCCTTCGGGACGTCGGTACTTGAGACATGAGGTGTTTGGTGGCACATGGTTCCAGGTTACACGACAGAGATTTCATCGTTGGCCGAAGCAGGTGACACTTCATTGTGGTTGTTCAGCACAAGTGGAGTTTGTGTTTATTTATGCATTTTAATCTTTACTAATTTCCTTATAAATGCATCACTGCTTAAACACTTATATTAGGTATATACCATTGGGTGGTACCCTACTGAGATTTGTCTCACACCCTACATGGGCCCTCCAGGATGTGTGAAGACTTTATAGATTTACATGCAGGAAAGAGGCCAGCTTCAGGTGTTGGGTTGTGTTAGTTTTTGCATGGAGATGGTATGGACCTTGAGGTCATACCTAGCTGGGGTTACTTTGTTTTGGTTTATTTTCAGTATCAGCATGCTTACTTGTTGTAGCTAATGTTGGTTAGCCATGGGCCCCCTTTTTATATTCAGTTGTGTATGGCCTTCTTTGGATGAAAGTTTTATTGTTCAGTAGTAGTTACATGTTATCAGCATGCTATTGTGTTTATTTCCACTGTTGTGGTTTATATTTATCGCTTCCAATGTGTATCTATATTGATTACGCTTCAGCTCTATCGGTTTGGTTCAAGTCTGTTGAGTCTTATATTCTGATGTATCTTTACTGTTATACTCGAACCAGTACCGTTATTATTATCCTCTAAAGGGGTATAGCCTCCACACTATTACTATCAGACTCGCGCTGCTAGTCAGCAACCTTTGGCATTTGGGGAGGTGCGCCTAAGGTAGTAACACCAGACCTGTTTGGCATTGTTCGGGTGGCTGCCCGGGTCTGGGTTGTTACAATTTTTAATGATTTATAATAAATTTGGTTTCAAATTATTTTTTATTTACATAATATTATATATATCATACATATATTCAGTAGAAAATATCAATTAATAATTATGGATCGTTACAACAATTGATAAATATATGTAATTATATTCAAGATTCTAATTATAAACATAATTAAAAATTAATAAAAATTTAATTTTTTTTAATTATTTTTATTTATGAAATCATCACGTTATAATTATATTAGGGTTAATGTTTTTGATTTTTTGGAAAATATTAATATTTAAGTGAATAGTAATATATTAGGATTTTTTAAAACATCCAATCATTTTACTAAAAACCCAAAATAATATTTTAAATTAAATCACAAATTAATATAATTCCCATTTATTTAAAATAAATATAAATAATTATATATGATTCAATAATATTCTTGTTCTTTCTATGAAAATATTTTTATACCTAAAAAAGAATCATTCAAAAAATAGTATTTTTTCACTCAATGTGGTGTTATTATAAAATTATTTTCTTCCACATATAATGATTTAAATTTTAAATTTTTATTCACCTTTTATTATCCTAATAATTATAATTTATTTAATAGTGTTTACAAAATATTTAGTCATAGTGGATTGAAAAAATAGTACAAATCAATCACCACGGTAAGTGGGTAAATCAGGTTAACAAAGGATAAAATTAAGTGAAAAGGCCCACATTTTTTTACATAGTTATTATTTTATTATGGTATTTAAACCATTGTCACTTTAGGTTATAAATTTAACTATTTATAGGAAACTTATTAATAAGAATTAATAATTCCTTAATTTATGTAATGAAAAAAAAATTCACTCACTTGATTTGAAATATCCCTTATGTGTCACCATTTAAGGGTGCTCAAAAGGATGAGCCCATAGGGTTGAATAAGTGGATTTGGATTTTCTCATCACTACCACTCTCCACTATTAGGTTGTAGATTCATCCTCTGTCTCCCAAGCGTGTTCATGGTGCAACAGTTTCTATCACGAAGAAGGGTGACCTTTCTGGCTCGAGGATCTTTCTTATGCAGATAGGGTGGTCAGGGTTTTAATGGGTTCAAGGTTGGTTTCTAGATCCTAAAAGGCATGGGGTCAAGATCTGGTGTAGTGTTGTGGTCATGGTTCTTTTGTACAATGATGGTGTCAGATTTGGTGTGTCGGGGTCGAGATCAGGTGTGGCATTGGGGTCATTCCTATTTAACACAGTCTTGGGGTTTTGATCAGTTCATTGGCACCGAGATATGGTTTCTATATGGTGTTGGGGGTGATCTCTAGTGCTCTTCTAGGGTTGCAATCGAGTGTGGTGTGGGGATGATCATGTGAAGCATCGTTATGGTGCTCCATCAGGGTCTTCAAGGTCGTGCTCCAGTTTCTCGGGCTGACCATATTTTTCTATGGAATTGGGGACTACCTGTTATTTGGGGGTGTGGATAATTTATCCATTATTAATAGAAAAGGGGTTCTATTCGAGTTTTGTAGTGAAGGGTGTGGTCATTAGGATGAATCATATTCTGGTTGGGGTTCCTTGGATAGATTTTTGTGTTCACTATGTATGGGGTTCAAGGTGGTGATGAGTGTTGTGGTGATGATTGTGAATAATAGAGTTGCTTGCTATGAAGCTTTGGTTGTGAAAATCGGGTGTGATCATTTTCATGGTGTGATTTTCTTCATGGATAGAGATTTTCTATTCAACGATTGAATTTTTTTTGGCCTACAGTTTACGGTTTGAGAGTCATTTCCACTATTATAATATATTAATTTCATCAAATGAGGTTCAGAGCATTAGTATTCGTTTACTTTTTACTTTCATATTATGATGTTTTAGAGGGTTTGTATTTTCTCTGGGTTCCACACCTATGTAGTCATGCATGGGACTGCATTCCATGAAGTAATGAGTAGGAGAAACTGACTTAATATTTATGATGATGGGTAGGATCTCTCTTTTGTAGGCTTTAATGAGTAGTTTTCTCTTAATTTTTTGTATTTTGGTTCATTGAATGTTTTTTTGTCTTTGAAGTCATGTATAGTTTATAAATATTTCCTCAAAACTGACTGAATAATACAAGAGAAATTTTTAGTCTGTCAAATATCTGTTATATATCATCATAGGGATACAAAAACATCATGAATGAGTATAGAAAACATATCTAAATAAAAATGAATTTATTTTCATAATTTTAATTTTTTTACAAATTTTTGTTATATTATAATTAGCATAACCATGAATACAACATTGGCACAATGTAAGTTCTATTAGAAGAACAATCAAAGTATGTCATGAAAATTAAATTATTCAGGATAATTGATGCATCCAAATGAATTATATAGTAATGAATAATGAATTATAGTTATTTAAATGTATTATATTATTATTACAATACAATCACCATGGCTTTATTGAAAAATTAAATGTACAACGTCAAACATTATAATAATAAAAAAAATTGTTATTAAATGTTTTAATAAATTATTTCATATCAAAAAAATAGTTGAAAATGTATAAGTATTAAGAAAATATTTTAAATGCCATCAATTTGGAATTTTTTTACATTTCCTCCTCAATTATATAATTATAACTATTTAATATTGAAAAAATAATTACTAAAATTAAGGATAAAATTGATAAACTAAAGGGTTAGCGAAAAAGATATGGTTTAAAATTATACCTAAAACATTATAATTTGGATTTTATTATTTTTTTAAAACTATATTCTAATTACATTAATATAAATTTCATTTCTCAACGTTTAAATTTAGTTTAGAAACAAATTATTATATAACATTTCGTGAATTTCATAGTATTCCCCTCCCCTCACTTATAAAATAACACCACTCCCCTCTCTTCTTTAAACCACCAATAGAACCACATTACATTGATGATTATAAAATAGAAATAATTAAATTATCTGATCTAATAAAATTTTTATTATTTAAATATAATATATCTTCTAAAATCTTACCTATCTAGTCATTAAAAAATAATAAAGCCGCACATATGTAAATGTGGACGAGCACCTCCACAAAGCAATGGGATTGATTTTTCATTTTCTCTATCAATGAATGATTTTATAAAAGTATAAAATGAATAAAAATGATATTTATATCCTGATTAAAATTCCAAAGGTGATTTAACTATCATAAATATACAATGAATAAAATAATGAAACTGATACATACATTAAAACAAAAATAAATACATTCTAAATGATGTTTTTAATTAATAATTATTAATAAATGGGAATTGGCATTTTATATATGGGTAATATATGATATTATTATTGTGTGTATTGTAATTTAATGTAATTATAATAAATATTAATTTATTATTCAGGAGGCTAAAGTTATATAAATAATACATTATTCATTAGTTAAGGGTTTGTTTAACAATGTCAATCTTTTTATGGATTTTTTTGATTTCGCATTATTTTAGAAGAATTATATGATATTTCTATCCAAAATAATAATAATTTTCTTATTATATAGTTAATCCTATTATATCAAATATTAAAATAATTTTTTATATTCTTGGGAAATCAATAATACCAAAAAAAATTTGTTTAAGGAAAACTGATATTGTTTTTCTATTCAGCTAAAAATCTGCTTCTTCCATATCGATATTTTAAAACAAATGTATTCAAGAATAATTCCCATGTATTATTAATGATGTATTATTAACCATTTTTATATTATATTAATGTATAAAAATGAATATTGTTTTATTTTTATAAAAATGGATCTTTTTCTAATGGTATGTATAAATATTTGTTTTAACGTACACCACATGAATGGCATGTGATAAAACAAGACCCATAATTCTTTATATGGTGTTTAAAACCTAAAAATTTCCTTTTTAGTTTTTTTGCAGAAAAAAGTGACACAGTATTAATGAATAATATATATAATCAAATTTGAATACTGGGTCACTTATTTGTCAAAATGTATTTAAGGTTTAGAGTTTTTATGGATAATGATACCATAATAAATATTATACTTCATACAAAATTCAATCAATACATATATGGATTCACATAATATAGACTTCTAAATATGATCATTCACTATTAATCTAATAATCATCAATATACTTGTTAAATTCATTCATAAACTTATGCAATGAGAAACATATCATAGCAAGTGGTTTTAAAATCATTGGTTTAATGATTCCTCTTTTAAAATAATGTACAAAATCATTTGAAAAACATTCTTATTATATAAAATATGAATTTTAAAATAAATAATTTAATAAAACAAATAATCAATAAATAATTATTTCAGTTATTATTAATACATAACAAGATATGAATTTCTAAAAATTTAATTGAGATATTATTTTTAAATTTGATTTATTTATAAACATAATATCAATTGTAATAAAACAATACTTTTCATTTGAAGTCATAAATAAAAATCTTATTAAAATAATATACCCTTATAGAATATAATGATATATGAAAAAATGAAACAATGTGTATGATTAAAATATTGATGTTTTAAACAAAACCTTTTAGGAAACAATCCATTTTAGTGTATGGATTCAATTCCAATTTCTAGTCATATTAATCAATATCATAGAGATAACATTAAAATAACATTTTTGTTAAATACTTACATTCTTATTATAAATATATTAAAAATAAACATTCAATTGTATCACTTATATATAATTTACATTAAAGGAGAAAAATAATTATATATTTAATAAGCTGCACAAAATATTCCATAAGAAAATTATTCTATCATATGGATTTAGAGTAATAGGAAAATTCATAGGAAACACTTTTAATTGATTCTTGGAAAAAGAAAATAAATAAATTATTTTTATAAAACATATTGAATTTTGATTGTTAATATATTCCATGGAAATACAATACATGTAACCATGAATAAATTATATAAAATTAAAAGTAAATTTTATAAATAATATATTAATTTTTAAATTTCAAAATCAACCTTGAATTTTGATGACTTTGAAAAACATCCCATCAATAAATGATGTTACAAAATATATTATTATTCTTTTTTAAATAATTATCTAAATATTTTAAATATATATTTTAAAAAGATCGCCTTATAAGAAAATGGATTCTATGAGTATAAAAATATTCAGTTTATAGAATATATTTTTTAAAATACAAAATGGTTTGGAAAATTATAATTTAAATAAAAAATTTCACCCTTAATATATAATATAATAATAAATCAATGTTATTACTAAGGATCTTTTATTCTTAAAGATAATAAATCTCCTCTGAATGTTTACATAATTCATTGATTATATACCCATAAATAGACTGCAATTATTTCTATTTTCTCCTTTTGCACAAGAAACTCTAAGGACAAAACATGGGATATGAGCGACACTTAAGATGGTCTATAACCGAAAGAAGGGTTCCCATTAAATATACAACCTTTAATTCATGGTAAATATTATGTATATTAATTTATATCACCATATCCATTTTATTTTTTATACAATATATAATTTCATTTAGAATTATGTTTAAATAAAATATATATTTTTTGATTATCCTTATCTCTCATGGTATCACTATGTGATATATCCATAAAAGAACCTAATCTCCATCTTTTATGTAAAATTATTCATTGTCTTATATTACCAAAAAGATAGAGAATAAAAATATTGAAGACATTTTAACATCATAACATTAATAATTTAATATTCAAGAAACATCGAAAAATGATGATTCTAGGGTGTTTGAGCTCTCTTTGGATTATAGAGTATGATAGTTAATAAAGAAAAGGTCTTATAAATGCGGTTGTTTGTATTTTAGTCATGTTCTGTAAATATTTGTATTTAATGTAAAAAATGGTATTTAAGCCATTATTATAATGAAATCTATATTCTTTAATTTTATCTACATGGTTAACATAAATAATAAGGAAAAAACGATGAAGATTTAAATCTAACTATGGACTTACTGTTACATGTATTAAATTTTACCTTTATATATTTTTCAAACTCACCACATTACACTTAATAAACAATTTTATATTTATTTTTCCCATTATTGATGTCTCATAGCCATGACATAGCTTGGTTATACCATTATTCCAGTTTTTAAAGCCTTATATATGTTTGGGTATCCCTTGTGTAGTCTTTACATTTAGCATCATAGCCTTGTCAAAGTAAGGTTGGTGCCCTTATATATAAATTTGGGCCCTTACATTTCACTTTGGATTATTTTATTACCATTTCATGATGTTTTTTCAACTACTATGTGAGTTGGTTTCCTTTATTCATGATATATTTACATATACACTGCCTTGTGTTACCCATATGCAAACTAGAATTACACATATGTGAAGAAGGATAATGGTTATTAACCTTACATTGGTAAGAACCTTCCTTTATTGATTACATGTATTTGATTATATACCATTATATAATATTTAAAACAATATATATACCTTTATTTCAAATATAACATTCATTTATACTACTTCCAAAGATTAGTGTTATCGAGAATCTACCTCTTCAAAGGTAATTATTATTAGCATTATGTAAATTTATATATTTTCAGGATAAAAATCAATATATTACCTTAAATATCTATAATTATAAAAATATATATTTGTATCCATTAATATTAGAATATTCCATTTATATTATTAATATATTTATTAATATATTACTATAATTTCTATCGAATTATATTTCACATACAAGTTTTATTGAAACATTTTAATTTGAAAAATACACTTATTTCCATCCTCTTGTAATTATACTCACATACCATTTTGTTTATGAAAATGTGTAATTTTTTTAAATAATTATATTCTCATATTAAAAGAATATAATACTTATACTAAATTAATATTTTACTAATAAGTTAATTTATACTATTCAATTTATTTTCTGTTACTATTATAAAAATTATATTCATCGTAATGACATTAAAAATATTTATAACGATATTTAAATAACCTTCCCTTTGATTAAAGAAAAAAAATTATCATGAAGTATAAATTTAGGGATGAAATTATATTAAATTTTTTTGTAAGAAAATTTGATCCATAGCATTTCTTTGAAAATAATACAAATATAGATAAGGTGGTTTTTCCATGTCAATATTTTTTTAGAATAACTTAATCCAAAATTTATGTTATTAATATAAAAGATAGTAATTTTTTAATGGAAACCTTAAGTAAAAATATATCTTACTCTTTTTTAATATTAAAAAAATAATTTATTAAACACAATGTTCCCAGAAATTGATACTAAAATTCTTGGGATAATAAATTTCACTGCATAAAGAAATTATATCCCCACAATTTTTATTATCTAAATAAATTATTAATCATCTAATTAACCTCAACACCAAGGATAATATAATCCCTAAAATTTATCAATACCTTTAATAAGTTCCCATAAAATAAATGAATTCTTTAAACAAAATCGTAAGTAAAATGAATACAAAACATGAGGGTTATATTTCCAAAAATGCCTTCCAAAATAATAAAAATAGGATCATTATATTCCACATTAACCAAAAAATATCATTAAATGCTTAAAATATTATCTATAAATGAATAATAAGAAAAAGTTTCAATAGATATTGTTATCCTTGTCTTCATTATTTTCTTCATCATGCTCTGATTACAAATGTTAAAACCTAAGACCCACACTCTCGAATTAAGTGCATAAAACATAAACATAACACTTCTGGATTTTATAATAATTACTATGACACAATTTTATCCATTGAAAACATATAACATAAACTGAATATTGAATCACATACTTACCCAATGATCTTTTTGGTTTATATTTTTAGAGAACTGTTAAACCATAATAAATATTAGATTTTGTACAAACTTTTATCAACTCATATCTTGCCTCACATAACCAAGATTCTTAATCTATATCATTCACCCTTAATAATTTATTCACCCCTATAAATAATAAAATTATTTTACAAGATTCAGAGATAATAGAATTTCTTATTATGGAGTTTCAAAATATAAGGTCAAATCATTTTTCTTTTAAAATTCTAAAAAATTTATTTTTATAATTTCTTGTTTGTAGAATGTATTTTAAGGATAATAAATCTTCTAATAAGACACAATATTTCCCTTAAATTAAAATTATTATTTTTAAAATCCATAATACGATATACTATTCAAAACATTTGAATTTTTTTCAAAACACATTTATTTCTAAACATAAAATCGTTTGAATTAAAACAATATTTCTCCTATTAAAACAAAAAAAATTACTTTTAAAAATAATATATATTTATGAAATGTAATTATTCATGGAAAATGTTATGAAATCTTTATTCCCACAAATAATATTGAAGGCTTAATCATTACATAAAGTTAAAATTTCAACTAATTTTTTGGGGTCACTCAGTATTACCCATTATCATAATCAATTTAAATGTTTTAAATATTAAAATGAAAAATTATAATGATAACTTTATAATTATAAATATGAGTAATCAAAAAAATAATTTTCAATATTTTAAATGATTCTTAGTAATTGAAATTATTCATGCACATTACTTAAAAATACGTAATTTTTATGTGTAATATTGGATGTAACACCCCAAGCTTCTACGGTACGCTTCTCTTTGAATAATGCAATAGCATGTGTTGTACGCAACATCGAGTTCTAACACACACCACAACCGATCAAACTAGCTGTTATGAATAGTAATAACTACTTTTTGAAATTTTATCTCTCAAAATGGACTTCATTTTTGGATTCGGATTATCGAATTTAGCCTAAGGTGAAATTTTGGTACTTTTCGAATAACTTTAATATTTTGATGAATAGTGAAAATTACTAAATTTTAATTAAAAACAAATTTATTAATCAAAATAATTAATAGTGATAAATTATGAATTTTATTGGTTTTAAATTATATTTATAATATATTTTTACCATTTAATACAATGTTGTTCATTGGACATAATTTCACAATTAAATCGAACATAAACAAGTATCAATCTTTTGATAGTTATTATATCTCAAAAACACGCTTTTTGTTTTGACAGCGGGAATTAATTTGAAATTAATTTCTGCCACTTATGTGTTTTGAATTTGGAAAAATGGATTCCATATTTGGAATCAGGATGTTCAAATTGTGTAAATAAGTTCCTTTTATTTTTAGACATTTTGAATAATTACTTCGGTAAATATTTTATTTACCATGGTTAAAGGGTAAATCCGGTAAATAAGGGTTAAACAAATAATATTATAATAATACAAAATTACCCTAAAACGTGTCTTAACCTTATTAGTTGATACATGTTCGACCATGGGCATCTTTGGGTCGATTTTGGGACCCCATGGTGCCACTTTTAAGGGATAGGGACACTTTATTTTAATTAAGTTAAAATGAATACAAAAATGACACAAGCATATATCTTTTAGAAAACCAATTTTTACATATTGTAATATATGTTGGATTTTCTACTATAAATATTAATTAGAAAGATAAAAAGATTTCCTACATAATGGTATTTTACTTATAATTTTAATACTTTAAATAATTTAATTTATGTATGACACAATGGTGATGCATAAATTACCATAATAATGAAAAATTAAAATGATTGATATTGTAGTTAAACAAATAAAAATAATCTGAGACTTTTTATGAATTACACTAATTTCCTAGTTTAATATGACATGTTAGAAATGATTTAATTAACCTTTTTCGAAGTAATAATTCTATTATGTATTTTACAAAAATCAATTATTGAATAGTGTCAAAATTGACATAAAAGAGTTTTTTAAACAAATATTATATTATTAATTGATATTAAATTCCTTAAAATCTACGGTTCAGCCAAGAGACTTATATCATGATATTTGAATCATTAATGGACCACTTGGGGGTCTCTTGGATGTCTATAGTATGTTTATTAACCATATAATATAAAAATACAAAGAGACATTGTAAAAGTGAAACTAATTAACTAAGAGTTAATACTTAAAGATAAGGTTAGTATAATGACCCAAAACTGTCTAAATTATGTTGGTTGAGTGCTTTTCGACCTATCCCCACCTTAAATTTTAAATAATCCACTTTGGAGCCATTATAAGCCGGATATGAATTTATTATAAAATAATATTTCTAGCTTTTCCAAAGGTGCCCCTCACCCCTCTTATAAAAGCACACTCTCCCTTCTCATTAACTCACACCTTGAAAACCTTTTGGTTCGGCCAAACTCTGCCCAAATACTCTCTCAACTTCCCTCACTTATTCATAGAGGCATTCCTTTAGTCAGAAATCCATCTTTAGGAGCCCTTTTGATCAAATCAAAAAGAAGAACCCGAAGAAGAGGTAATGATTTCACCACCCTTTTTCTAGTTCCTTTCTTCTTCCACTTCTTCATTCTTTGTTATTACCATTCGAAAATAATAACTCCAGTATCTTATATATATTGTGATGTTATTATAAATATGGTAAAATCATACTCATTATTCTATCCATCCTTTGAATAACATGTCACCATACGTGCATACGTATGGCTTACCGTCTCCACGTCGTGGTGTAATTGTTATTCAATAAATTATTATTTGGATGGGTATAATAATGAGGTTTAATTCATGTAAATAATAAATTTAACATGATAATTATTCTTTATATATGATATACCATCCAATTATATATTATTTTAATATCAAAATAATGATATTGTCGCTCGTGCGTACGTACGGACAACCGTCTCCACGAACGAGATGAGATTCATTATCCATCGTATCCATTCAAGTCTAATTCTCATTTGATGATTAATAATAGTATCTAAGTACTTGATATCTTTCTGGATATGATTAAGATACAACCTATCCATGACAAACACGGCTTATGTAACAAAACATATAAAATAAAATGAGTAAGTTAACACCCAAAACAACGATAATACAAAGATATTATTAACAAATAAATGTTAAAAGATAATATATGATTTCATATTAATGTATATGATTCTTGTATAATTTAATAACAATTATTTCACCATTATACAGGAGGTTAATCTACCCCCAACCAAGGAAAATTACAAGGTAAGGGATAATTTTGCAAATCTCTTTTTTATCCGAGATTGATTATTCGTAAGTATTTACTGGGGTTATTTCAATCATCCATGTCAATGTTTCTTAAAAATGTATTTCAAAACAATTTTACTATTTACTAGAATATGGGTTAAAGTAATTTATACCCTTTTTTTACATTTTATAAGAGTTTTATAAAGGAATCTTTCCGTCGTTTTCCAAACAAGGTGCTTTTTAACCTTTTCGACAGAATTAAGGTAAGAATGTTTTTTTATCTTATGCGGAGGGTGCGGATATTTTCTGCCGTTATAAAATTGTCGAAGCATCCCTTACAATCTTATAAGAGTATTTTTAAAGAAAATGTTTTATTTTATAAATATATGACTCTTAAATGATTTCAAAATAGAAAGAGATATTTCTCTAAAAAGAGTTTTGATTTCATCTATGTCAACATCCTTTGATGGATTTTATGCTTATTTGAAGTTCATTTATTATGATACAAAACTAATATATTTTATTGAAGGTTTTATGATATGTTTGACTGTGAATGTGCTATTTTTATACCAATCATGGTTTATGGTGAAAGTATTGAAATTTCGTATGCTGGTTTTAATACGAATGTTTATGTTATGTTTAAACCTTTTCTTATGGGAATGCATTGGACTTAATATGTGACAGGTGTAGCCCGCTATAGCTCCTCGATGCATCGGTAGGTCTCATGAGACAAACTAGTGTCTTGGAACAAGGCCTTGGCAAAATCTTATTTGTAGTCTTGGTACGAGGCCTTGGCTATGTGGTTATGATAGTCTGGCATTATGCATTCCATCATTATGAATGTTGTTATTGATATTGCATGTGATTATTCGATTAGTAGAATATCCATGTGAATAAGTAAATGGAATTATTTCATTTTATTTTTTCCATACTATTTGGAAGTTTAAGTTTAAAAGGATTTTGTTTTAGTTATACATTTCCTTAAATGTTTATTCTTATTTATGAAATTCTCTGCTATATTGTTATCCTTACTGGGCATTTGAGCTCACCCCTTTTCTATGTTTTATTTTTCCCAGGATGTGAAGAAGTAAATTATGAATGACCTGCAGGGATATTATGAGGGGATAATTGTGTGGACTATGGAGACAATATGTTGTTGTAGTAGTTTTTTACTTTATTGTGTAATGTAAAACTTTATGAATATATCTAGTGTTTCCAAGGCTACTAAACCAATTGGTCTTTCGAGATTTGATCTTTCTTGTGATCATGCCAATGTTATGTAATAATGAACTAACTCTGGGTAACTGGGGTCGTGGTGTTACAGTTGGTATCATAAGAAGTTTAGTACAAACCTTGGAAGCTAGATTTAGATATACTCTAATTAGAGCATGTAGACCTAAGATGAACATTTAGGATTAGTATAGAAGAACTTCCTAGAATTTTAATATTGTAGAGATTTTGTGAGTTTTCCAAGAAATAAATCCCCGTCTAGATACGAGCAGGTAGAGGAGGATCTGGCTCAGATGTACCTAGAGGTAAAACCCAAAAACACCTCTTTGAGCTAGGTTCGAACGGGAACTGGTGCACGATAACGGGTCTTGTTGCACTCTTGGTTACGACACTCCCGGGGGATATTCTTAGGATAACTCTCATTTTTTTACAAATCATTATGAAGGGTTTATGAGTGTATACTTCCTAAAAGAATACATTTTTTATGATTATGTATTATATCCATAAAGAGTTTAATTTATGTTAAGTGTTTTATAAGTATGGGATTATGTATTTTGATTCATAAACTGATCTAGTTTATACCATTGTTTAGAAATGGCGCCTAGTGGAAGAAATGGAAACCGTATCAATGCATGATCTCCATGTAGGGATTTCCCTCCTGCTCAAGATAATTATAGTGGAGCTGGTGATGCAACTCATGCCGATCAGCTAATCACCATACTGGGACAACTCACTCAGGTTATGAATAATAACCTTACCCGTATGGATCACCCTGATCTGCAGCGTGGAGGATCAATGTTAGATCAATTCATGAGGAAAAAACCACCATCGTTCAATGGGAGTACAAATCCCTTCTTAGCTGAGAAATGGATAAATTCCCTAAGAAAATATTTCAGGCATTGGGGAGTAGTGAAAGGGAAAAAGTTATCATGACTGTTTACCGCCTCACTAGAGATGCTGATCAATGGTGGTCATTGATTCAAAACACAAAGGAAGATGATGAAGTATCAAATATGGAATGGAGGGAGTTCAAAGATCTGTTTTTAAAAAAATACTTTCCTCTTGACCATCAAGCAGATATGGAAAAGAAATTTATGAGTCTGAGACAAAAGGAGGATGAGAATGTCGCAAAGTATGAGGCTAACTTTACAAGGTTAGGAAGGTATGCTGGAAATTATATACGTAACCTAGGAAGTAATATTGATCGTTTCTTTGATGGGTTAAAACCATTTCTCCATCAAGCATTAGTCTCACAATCCTTCTAGTCGTATGAAGACATTGTCTCATGTGATATCAAGATAGAGAAAGAATTCTCAAAGTCTTATGACTTTAAAGAAAAGCAAGAGAAGAATAGATCTGTTGATCAATCTGGGAATGGAAATAAGGGGAAGAAGGGAAAGTTTGAATATACATCCTGTGGTAAATGTGGGAATAAACACCCTGGTACTTGCTTGAAGGGTATGGGTGTCTGTTAGAAGTGTGGAGAAAAAGTCCACCAAGCTCGTGAATGCAAAGGGAAGAAGGAATCTACCAATGTTCAATGCTACAATTGTAGGGAGATGGGACATTATGCAAATGAATGTCCTAAGCGTCAGGGGAACTTAACTCAGAAAAGGCCAAGGGATCAAGGCCAAGCTTATGATATCACTACTGATGAGGTAGAAGCTCCAAAAGACGTGGTGCCAGGTAATTTAATGGTTTCCTCAAGTTTAGAAAATGCATTATTTGATTCTGGATCATCTCATTGTTTTATATCTTCCCAGTTTGCTAAGAAAATTAGATATTTCCAATTTGATTTAACAAGGGAGTTGTCAGTTAAAAATCCTAAGGGAAGTATCATTGCAACAATGTTTTGTGAATCAGTCCCCATTAGAGCACAAAAATGTTCTTTATCTGGTGATCTCATCGTCATACCTATGATTGAGTTTGATATAATCCTCAGTATGGATTGGACTTCGGACTATGATGTGAATATTTATTGCAAGAAGAATGAGGTTACGATTTTTGATGATGATGATGATAAGGAACACCTTATCTTTAGAGCAGAATCGTCACCACCTAATTCTTATCTATATCCACCCCCAGTAGCTCAACTAAATTTAATTATTGGGGCGGAAGATGATGAAATTACAGTGGGTGAGGAAAGAAATGTTCAAATATAGGATGCACCTATTGTTAAAGTATATGTATATGTGTTTCCGGACGATTTACTTGGACATCCTCTAGAAAGGGAAGTTGAGTTTTCCATTGATTTAATTCATGGATCAAGGCCTATATCAAATACCCCTTATAGAGTGGCCACTGTAGAATTAGTTGAACTAAATAAACAACTATAGGAATTGAGTAATAATGGATTTATTTTCCCTCGTGTTTCTCCATGGGGAACCCCTGTTATTTTTTTTGAAAAGAAAGATGGATTTATGAGGTTATGTATCGACTATAGGGAGATCAATGCTATAACAATAAAGAATAAGTATCCCCAACCTCACATTGATGATTTATTTGACCAACTGCATGGAGATCAATACTTTTCAAAGATTGAACTTCGATCTGGAAACCATCAGTTGTGTGTAAAGAAGGAAGAAATTCCAAAGACAGCATTTCGAACTAGGTACGGGCATTACGAGTTTACTGTAATGCCTTTTGGATTGACTAATGCACCCTCTGTATTCATGGATCTGATGAATAGAGTTTTCAAGGAATATCTCGATGAATTTGTGGTGGAATTTATTGATTATATCTTGGTATACTCCAAAAGCTACGAAGATCATGAAAATCACTTGCGCATTATCCTAAAGACTCTGAGAAGACATTAATTATATGGGAAGTTTAGCAAATGTGAATTCTGGCTTTAGAAGATTTCTTTTCTTGTCCATATTGTCTCTAAAGATGGAATCTTTGTTGATCCTTATAAGACCAAGGCAATCCAAGAATGGCCAGCACCTACGAGTATAACTGAGGTACGCAGTTTTATTGGTTTGCCAGGTTATTATTGACATTTCGTCCAGAATTTTTCCCGATTGGCTAACCCATAAACGAATGTCACACGTAAAGGGGTTAAATTTTTTTAGACAAAAGAGTGTGAAAAATGTTTCAAAGAACTGAAGAGAATATTAGTCAATACTCCTATATTGACTCTACCATCGGGGAATTATGGGTTTGTTATTTATAGTGATGCATCGAAGAAATGACTTGGTTGTGTCCTTATACAGAATGATAGGGTTATTGCCTATGCATCACGACAGTTGAAAATTCATGAACAAAACTATCCTACTCATGATCTCGAGTTAGCAGCTGTGATCTTTTCTTTGAAGATATGGAGGCACTACCTCTATGGTGAAAAATGTGAAATTTATATTGATCACAAGTGTTTGAAGTATATTTTCTCACAAAAAGAACTCAACATGATGCAAAGGAGATGGTTTGAATTACTCAAGGATTATGATTTCATGATACACTACCACCCGGGGAAGGCAAAAAAGTTGGAAGATGCTTTGAGCAGAAATGATCATGGAATTTTGAACAATATGAGAATTGAAAGGGATCCAAGTTTCATAGATCTAGTGAAGATAGACATGGGAATAACCAGGGAAGTTGAAACATCAATTATTTTTCAAATGGTTTCCAAACCATCTTTACTAGAAAGGATTAATAGTTCTCAGACCGAAAATGAAGAATTTCAAAATAAGATTAAAGCTGTGAATGATGGGAGATTGGGAGACTTTGTGTATGAAGATGGAATTTTGAAATTTGGGAAGAGACTTTGTGTTCCCGATATACCAGATCTAAAAAGGGAATTGATGGATGATGCTCATAGTTCCAATTTCTCTATACACCCTGGGAGCACCAAAATGTATAGATATTTGAAGAAACATTTTTGGTGGGACAACATGAATAGGGAGATTTCTGATTTTGTGTCAAGATGTATGGTTTGTCAACAAGTGAAAGCTGGAAGGCAACAACCCGGAGGAGTCATGCAACCTCTTCCAATACCCGAGTGGAAATGGGACAATATTATGATGGACTTTGTCATGGGGCTACCAATGACTCCTAGAAGGAACGATGCAATATGGGTCATTGTTGATCATCTTAACAAGTTAGCACATTTTCTTACTATAAGAGAAGATCTACCACTAGAACATCTTGCAAGACTATATATTAATGAAGTTGTGAGACTTCATGGAGTACCCCTATCGATTGTTTCAGATCTTGATCCCCGTTTTACTTCAAGATTCTGGAAAAGTCTTCTGAAATCCCTGGATACTGAACTTCATTTGAGCACTACCTACCACCCTCAAATGGATGGACAATCAGAATGAACTATTCAAACCTTATAATACATGTTGAGATCCTGCTCACATGACTTTCAGGGTATGTGGGATCAATATTTACCTCTGGTATAATTTTCTTATAATAATAGCTTCCATTTGAGTATTCAGATGGCACCATATGAAGCGTTATATGGAAAGAGATGTCGCACACCAACCAGTTGGGATGACGTTGGTGAAATAAAATTTGTAGGTCCAGAACTGGAGGAGGAAACAATGGAAAAGGTGAAGGTAATCCAAAATCACATCAAAGCAGCTCAAAGTAGGCAGAAGAGCTATGCTGATAATCGAAGGAAGGATTTGGAATTTCAAGTCGGTGATCATGTTTTCATGAAAGTATCTCCATGGAAGGGAGTCATAAGTTTTGGTAAGAAAGGTAAATTGAGTCCCAGGTACATCAGACCATTCGAAATTCTAGAACGAATTGGGGCTGTAGCTTACTGATTGGCAATGCCACCAAGTCTCTCCAAAGTTCATGATGTGTTCCACATATCTCTGTTGAGGAAATACATGCCTTACCCAACGCATGTAATCACCTATGAGGAATTATAACTGGAACCCGATCTGTCTTATTGCAAAGATCCCATCAGGATTCTTGATACGAGAGAACAAGTACTGAGAAACCAGACGATGCGTCTGGTAAAAGTTTTGTGGAGAAACCATAAGATGGAAGAGGCAACGTGGGAACCCGAGGAACTTATGATGAAGAACCACCCAAGTCTTTTCATGCGGTAGTATTCTAGAACTTTCTAGGACTAAATTATTTGAAGGAGGGTATAATTTAACACGCCAAGCTTCTACGGTACGCTTCTCTTTGAATAATACAATAGCGTGTGTTGTACGCATCATCGAGTTCTAACACACACCACAACCGATCAAACTAGCAGTTATGAATAGTAATACCTACTTTTTAAAATTTTATCTCTCAAAGTGGACTTCATTTTTGGATTTGGAGTATCGAATTTAGCCTAAGGTTAAATTTTGGTACTTTTCAGATAACTTTAATATTTTGATGAATAGTGAAAATTACTAAATTTTAATTAAAAACAACTTTTTTAATCAAAATAATTAATAGTGATAAATTATGAATTTTAGTTGTTTTAAAGTATATTTGGAATATATTTTTACCATTTAATACAATGTTGGTCATTGGACATAATTTCACAATTAAACCGAACATAAACAAGTATCAATCCTTTTATAGTTATTGTATCTTAAAAACACGCATTTTGTTTTGACAGCGGGAATTAATTTTAAATTAATTTCTGCCACTTCTGTGTTTTGAATTTGTAAAAATGGATTCCATATTTGGAATCAGGATGTTCAAATTGTGTAAATAAGTAACTTTTATTTTTATACATTTTGAATAATTACTTCTGTAAATATTTTATTTACCATGGTTAAAGGGTAAATCCAGTAAATAATGGTTAAAAAATAATATTATAATAATAAACAATTACCCTAAAACGTGTCCTAACCATATTGGTTGATACATGTTCGATCATGGTCATCTTTGGGTCGATTTTGGGACCTCATGGTTCCACTTGTAAGTGATAGGGACACTTTATTTTAATTAAGTTAAAATGAATACAAAAATGACACAAGCATATATCTTTTAGAAAAACAATTTTATATGGGGTTATATATGTTGTATTTTATTCTATAAATATTCATTAGAAAGATAAAAAGATTTCATACATAATGGTATTTTATTTATAATTTTTAGACATTAAATAAGTTAATTTATATATGACACAACTGTGATGCAATAATTACCATAATAGTGAACAATTAAAATGATTGATATTGTAGATACTGAAATAAATATAATTTGAGATTTTTTATGAATTACAATAGTTTCCTAGGTTAATATGACATGTTAGGAATGATTTAATTAACTTTTTTCGAAGTAATCATTCTATTATGTTTTTTACAAAAATCAATTATTGAATAGTGTCAAAATTGACATAAAAGAGTTTTTAAAACAAATATTATATTATTAATTGATATTAAATTACTAAAAATCTAAGGTTCGTCCAAGAGACTTATATCATGATAGGTGTATCATTAATGGACCACTTTGGGGTCTCTTGGATGTATATAGTAAGTTTATTAACCATATAATATAAAATACAAAGAGACATTGTAAAAGTGAAACTAATTAACTAAGAGTTAATAATTAATGATAAGGTTAGTATAATGACCCAAACCTATCTAAATTATATTGGTTGAGTGGTTTTCGACCTATCCCAACCATAAAATTTAAATAATCCACTTTGGAGCCATTAGAAACCGAATATGAATTTATTATAAAATAATATTTCTAGCTTTTCCAAAGGTGCCCCTCACCCCTCTTATAAAAGGGCACTCTCCCTTCTCATTGACTCACACCTTCAAAGCCTTTTGGTTCGGCCAAAATATGCCCAAATACTCTCTCAACTTCCCTAACTTCATCAGAGAGTCCTTCCTTTAGTCATAAATCCAACTTAAAGAGCCCTTTTGATCAAATCAAAATGAAGAACCCAAAGAAGAAGAAATGATTTCACCACCCTTTTTCAAGATCCTTTCTTCTTCCACTTCTTCTTTCTTTGTTATTAGCATTATAAAATAATAAATCCAGTATCTGATATATACTGTTATGTTATTATAAATATGGTACAATCATATTCAGTATTCTATCCATCCTTTGAATAACATTTCACCATACGTGCGTACGTACGGCTTACCGTCTCCACGTCGTGGTGTAATTGTTATTCAACAAATTATTATTTGGATGGGAATAATAATGAGGTGTAATTCATGTAAATAATAAATGTAACATGATAATGATTCTATATATATGATATACCATCCAATTATATATTATTTTAATATCAAAATAATGATATTGTCGCTCGTGCGTACGTACAGACTACCATCTCCACGAACGCGATGAGATTCATTCTCCATCGTATCCATTCAAGTCTAATTCTCATTTGATGATTAATAATAGTATATAAGTACTTGATATCATTCTTGATATGATTGAGATACAACCTATCCAGGAAAAAAATGTCTTACGTAACAAAACATATAAAAGAAAATGAGTAAGTTTACACCCAAAACAACGATAATACTAAGATATTATTAACAAATCAATGTTAAAAGATCATATATGATATCATATAAATGTATATGATTCCTGTATAATTTAATTACAATTATTTCACCATTCTATAGGAGGTTAACCTACCCCCAACCAAGGGAAATTACAAGGTAAGGGATAATTTTTCAAATATCCATTTTATCCGAGATTGCTTATTCGTAAGTATTTACTGGGCTTATTTCTATCATCCATGTCCATGTTTCTTAAAAATGTATTTCAATTTTTTTTATACTATTTACTAGAATATGGGTTAAAGTCATTTATACCCTTGTTTTACTTTTTATAAGAGTTTTATAAAGTAATCTTTCTGTCGTTTTCCAAAAAAGGTGCTTTTTAACCTTTTCGACAGAATTAAGGTAAGAATGTTTTTTTTAACTTATACAACGGGTGTGGCTATTTTCCGCCATTATAAAATTGTTGAAGCTTCCCTTACAATATTATAAGTAAATTTTCAAAGAAAATTTTTTATTTTATAAATATATGACTCTTAAATTATTTCAAAATAGAAAGATATATTTATCTAAAAAGAGTTTTGATTTCATCTATGTCAACATCCTTTAATGGATTTTACGCTTATTGAAGTTGATTTATTATGATAAAAAATTCTATATTGTATTGAAGGTTTTGTGATATGTTTGACTGTGAATGTGCTATTTTTATACCAATCCTGGGTTATGGTGAAAGTATTGACATTTCTTATGCTAGTTTTAATATGAATGTTTATGTTATGTTTAAACCTTTTCATATGGGAATGCATTGGACTTAATATGTGACGGGTGGAGCCTGCTATAGCTCCTCGATGCATCGGTAGGTCTCATGAGACAAACTAGTGTCTTGGAACAAGTACTTAGAAAAATATTATTTGTAGTCTTGGAATGAGGCCTTGTCTATGTGGTTATGATAGTCTGGCATTATGCATTCCATCATTATGAAAGTGGTTGTTGATATTGCATGTGATTATTCAATTAGTAGAATATCCATGTGAATAAGTAAATGGCATTATTTCATTTTATTTTTTCCATACTATGTTGAAGTTCAAGTTTAAAAGGCTTTTGTTTTAGTTATACATTTCCTTAAATGTTTATTCTTATTTATGAAATTTTCCACTATATTGTTATCTTTACTGGGCATTTGAGCTCACCCATTTTCTATATTTTATTTTTCCCAGGATGTGAAAAAGTAAATTATGAATGACTTGCGGGGATATTATGAGGGGATAATAGTGTGGACTATGGAGACAATATGTTTTTCTAGTAGTTTATCACTTTATGATGTAATGTAAAACTTTATGAATATATATAGTGTTTGCAAAGCTATTAAACCAACCGGTCATTCGAGATTTGATCTTTCTTGTGATCATGCCAATGTTATGTAATAATGCACTAACTCTGGGTAAGTGGGGTCGGGGAGTTACATTGGACTTTTCCATACAATAAATTTAATATTTAATGATATTAATAATATTTAAATAAAATTTAATATATAAAAAATAACTAAAACAGTTTAAAGTAATCCATGAAATAAAATAACTTTTAATATCATGGTCGCATCCAAAAATGGTTTCTCAAAATATATTTTAATTTTAAAAGGATGTAAACTATTTTTTCAACCATATAACAGAGATTTTATGATTTTCCTCTTTTGAGAAATTTATTTTAATAAACATAAAAATAGATTTCATATAAGAAACTATATTTTTTCTAAAAATGATTTGTAAAAAAATTGATATTCAATAAAAACATTTTCTCTTACCTTATAGTTGAATTCTTAATCATGATTTTCCAATATATCACTGCAAAGTAACTGAATGATATATCCTATAATGATTTACTTATCTAATCATAGTGTTCCCACAAATATATACTTCTTCATCCCATAATTAAAATTTTCTCAACAAATTATATGGACATGACATACGATCTATGTGACCCCAAAAAATGGCCTGAATATTGATATTATAATTATGTCTATATTATTCATGATTAAATGTTGGTTTTTTATAAGGTTATGGCTCAAATGACCATTTATTTTAAAAAGTGAAAAATGATTAAAATATTAGATGAAACATATTATACAAATAAGTCATTGAAAAAAACATCAACTCGTATGCGAGTGGATGCTCATATTGTGGTGTGGCAGGCATCCCCCTCTACCACAAGGTTTTCGACCCCTCCTACATGGAAAAGCCTACATACATGGTCCACCATAATCATTTTTAGTCTAAAAAACAACCTTATCATTCGACAATTCAGGTTCAGAAACTAAATCACTCGAATTTCATTCTCATCACTGCAGGCAGATGAAACAATCATGGAGGGTTTCAACTTGATTTTTCATGTTCCATTTCATGGATTTAATTTTACCATTATATTGGTTTTCAAACACACTAGATGGAAATTATACAACCACTTATATGTTTCTTGTACACTTATGTTACATCCCAAAAAATTTATTTAAAATAGTTATACCCTTAATTTTGAATACCCTTATGTAATTTAGGGTTAACCATACATAACATGTATATTGAGTTGTTTGGGGTTACACAAGTCCAGTTAGTACCACCAAGTAGCAGTCATTTCCCTTAAGTAACATGTATTTTTGGATTAAATTTGCATGATTATATATTTTATCTTAAATGAAAATGATACCTTTATTTATGTGATATATACCTTCATACAGTCATGTTATATCCTTAAAAAAGATATAATTTACCTTAAGTGAATAAAAAGAAAATAAATTTACCTTATTAAGGTAATAAAATACCTTTACACCATGAATAGAGCTGATTACATTCCATTATAAAACATTTATAAATAGTTTTCTATCATTACATGTTCGTCATCTAAGCTTTATGCATCTACAAAACTGTTTTTTATCATGAATCATCTTTTATTGAAGTAATTAATATAAATTTTATATAAAACATTTTATATGTAGAACATAATATTATGTGTTTAATTTTATAATTATAATTCTATAAAAATTATTATAATCCGTTAATATTCTTGTATTCCATTTATGTAATAATACCAAACTTAATATATTCCATTTATATTATTAATATCATTCCAAATATATTATTATAAATTCATAATAATTCATTTATACATATTTTTTAATAATTAAACATTATTATTAGATAAATATATTTATTTATATTTTCTGATAATTATACTCACAAATCATTTCATTTATTATAATGTCTTATTTTCTTAATAAATGTTATACTACAATTAAAATTTTAATATACATAAATATGATAAATATTTTACTTACAATAGTACTAAGTTTTCCAATAAATATTAACTGACTATTAATAACTTCTTATATTGATCATAATGATATTAATTATATTTATATACATATATTAATAATAAACTTCTCATTATAAAATAATTATAATTATATTTAGTAATAAATTTTGAAATGTTAATATAAAAATTGTTACCTAAAAAATATACAAATATTATTTCATGGAACAAATTACAAATATAAATAAATTATTATTTTTTTAATTTTAATATTTTAGATTAACTTATTCAAAAATATATATATTATATAGAAACTACTTTTATTTTGTAAATATATAATATGTGAAATAATAATTTTTTTAAATTGTGAAAAAATCTATTTAATATAACCTATGTTAATAGGAATTTATTATAGATTTATTTGGAATATTAAATTTATAGAATAAAAAAATTAGAATCACAATTTTAATTATATATATATATTTAATTTTCTAGTTATCTTACAAATAAAATATCATATAAAACCGTAATATTATCAATTACCTATAAAAATTAATATAACATAAAAATACATTATGACTTAGATAATGCCTTTCCTAAAATATATAATGAACCTGATCATTGTTTTATCATATATTCATTAAAACAATTTGAGAACATGGTCAATAAATCCATCATAAACAGAAAATATCATCAATATATTATAGATATATCTCCCAAATTATAAGTAGAACAAAATTATATATTATTATCCTTATCTCAAATGTATCATAAATTGTTCTATGCTATCAAAATTGTTATCCCAAGACCCTCACATTCAGTTCTAATGCAATAAATATTCACATTATATTTCCAAATTTGATGTCGAAAAACATGACCCAATTTTAACACTTAAAAAAATATCATCAAACTAAAATATTGGATCGGTTATGTAGAAAATGATCATTTATTTTTATATTTTTTATCACTAGGAATCCTTAATTCATATCATAGATTACATAAAATTCCTCAAACACACATATATATTCACATTAGAAAGACTCATAATCAATATCATTTACCATTAATCATATAATCTTAATTGTACCTATGAAAATAATATTGAAAAAAATTTATGTGAACCAAGTTACTCAATATGTAGTTTTAAAACATTAACATTCTCTACTTATTTCCAATTTCCCATCTCATTAACTATATGGAAACAACATGAGATTTATGTGACACATAAAATGTTCAATAACCAAATAAAATATACTCTTTAACTGGCCTTATTTTATAGTATATACATATTTAATTTTTATTCATATAAATGGATAATTTCTTATCCTTTAAATCATTTAGATTGGATTTTTTATCATTTATACTGTTTCTAAAAATATAATTTTTTAGCATCCTTATCAACCCTGAAATAACAATATGAAATCTTCATAAAATAAAAATATTTTGAACTTCTATGGGAAATCATGAATGCGTATAAATCCATAGTATTCCAGACACCAAATAATTAGGAGATCGTGACATTCTAACCGGAACAATTTATTAATACAAAATAATAAAAAATAAAACGTCATGGGTTTTAATGTTATATCTAGTTTATACGTAATGAAAATGAATAAAATATGGTTTTATATATGTTATTTTTTATAATTATATAATTCCCTACTAATTTTGATCTTTTATGTTAAGAAATGTCAGGTAAAATATTATGATAATGAAATTTATAATCATTGATTTTATGTAATGACCCAAATTATAGAGTCCCTAATCTGGTGCATTACTTTATTACATTGGAATTCATACAAGAATAAAATACAAAATAATCGATCAATTTAGTAGTTTTGTAAAACTAGATACATACATGATACCCATTTTAAATTGGGAATATTGAAATAATACATAATTCCAAAAAATTCTAATAAATTGCATCCTTTAATTCTCATTCAAAGACAAATTCTTCATTAATGATGGAATGGAAACAAACTAAGGGTCAGATCAGATGATCGGTAAAGGTTTTGTATAGTGGAAACTGTCATGAATCAATGGTGAAGATTTAATAAGGAACAATAAGTAACAAAAATGACATGCTCTTTAGGTAAATGGACAAGACATAATTAATATAGAAAGATAAATAACTAAACAAATATTCCACTTAAATAACTGGACATGTCATAATCAATCCAGAAAGTTATGTAGCAGAACATGAATTACATTTAATCAACAAGTTAATAATTGAATATATCGCTACATGTGTTCCATAGAAAAAATGTAATGGATAATAATGAAAAAAATATGAATGTAGGAAATGATAAAATATTTCACATCATGATTCTCAACTAAATGGAAACATTTCTATCAAGTTCCATTATCATGATCTTTTTAAAATACTTGGTAAAACACCATATGATTGGGAATACACATTCGTCTCCTCAGATAACTGATGATTCGGGGGGTCAACCATAAAATTGCCTCCACCCATGTAATAATATCAAAATATTTATTTAAATATCAAATAGTATATTTAATAATTTCCCATATCATAAAATATCTATATTTTGTATGGAATACGTATTTATCAACATGTCTTTAATTAAACAAAACACTATCAATTTAAACACCGTATGTAAAAAATGGAATATGGTTTATGAAATAGTTATATCCATCTTAAAATAAACGTATTTTTTATGATAAAAATAATGTACTACAAAATAGATTATAAGGAAGTGATTATTTCAAGAGATTGTTAAAAATCAAAAAAGAAAGAGAGATTGGAAAGATAACCTTTAAAACTTGATAGTGTTCATGTAAAAACCCCTTGGATAAGATAATTAAAAGTGAAACATAAAATTACTTGAACAATTAGTGAATAATGATATTAAATAAATAATAATCATTATATCAACCACATTAATATGAATTCATGCTTAATAATAAATATGATTAAATGGAATGTAAATAAAGTTGAAATCTATTAGTTTAAACTCTCTTTTGGATGAATGCACTTTAACATCCTATATAATAGATTTTAGAATGTTATTAACTTATTCCAAAAACCCGATTAATATATATTACAACATTTATTATTTTTTATAAAATCTTTTTAGTCAATCATTATAAATATTTAATTTTTTTCATCGTTAGGGGTGTCAATTTCCTTGTTTTCAAGTAAGTTTTGACTAGTTATTTTCATTCTTATTACATTAATCGTTATATTATTATCATAAAAATTTAAATCATTATTCCAATATAATTTATAATCATTATATATGTATTAATATTAATACATAAAATTTTTTGATAGGAAAGTAAATAGATAGTTCATAAAAATAGTAGCTCATATGTTGAACACTAATTCTATTTTCTTGTCTTTTAAAATAAAATAATAATAAATTATATGTATATATATAATAATTAAAGTATCCTTTTTAGGTCATATATATCACATATGTCTATAAAACCCATATTTAACATGTTACATGTAAGGTGTGAATGAATCACATATCCTCATTAGGCAGTAGTCTGCCATGCACATGAATGATTTTTTCATACTTCCAAAAATAAAAAGTGTGATAGTCTATATTATATATTTTTTAGGTAATAATAAAATATTATAAATATAATTTATATCATATATAAAATATTAATAAATTCTCCATCCCATCCTTGAACGGTGGTAACAGAAGAATGAAATATATTAGTTGGTTAGGGGTAGTCCTCCATACACAAGAAAAGTGCTAGTATACCCAATTTGAAGGAAGTTTGTGTGGTTTTATGTATTCATCATAACATAAAAACATCTAACAATATGTAATATAATGAGGATATTATATAATCAAGATATAATACGAATTTTGAATTTTTTAGAATGAAATATAATAAAAACAAAATTAGAAAAAATTTATATCATCTTCTTGTAACCTCATTATGTTTTCACTAATTCCCACATAAGAATAGTTTATTCCACATATAATGATTCTAGGATGAGGGCAGGGATGTTTGAAAGTTCTTTTTTTATTTTTTTTATCCAAATGTCCTGACATCTTTGAAGATGTGGGGGGGTGGGGAGTAAGTGGCTTCTCAAAGTTGGGGATGAGCTCTATACTCATAAATTCTGAAAATTGTTTACTATTTGGAGGTATCTATTACCATATGTGCCTCCTAAACTGACTAATAGTGGGGTGAAGTTGAATTATAATTTATACCCACATCCAATGGGAAAAAATAATATCTTATTTATAATTTAATTTTTTAACTTTTATGTTTCACAAATTATACCATTTTGGTTTGAATTGAGGTTTCTAATTTTATAACATATGTAATTTTTCCATAATGAATAAATTATTGAGAGAGATGTTATAAAATTTAGACCAACTAATTATAATTTTTTATTTAATTTATATGATAAAAATCATTTATTTTTTGAATATTTTTAATACAAGTGCATGTGAGGTGCAAATTCACTGCATTTACGCTTACCGTGCTAACAATGATTTTAATATTTAAGATTTAATATATTCATTACAAAATATCTATTGGTTCAAGAATGGATAATATTTTATATTTCTTAAATTTCATAAATTGTTTGTTATATGATAGGAGTGTTAATATTCTACTCCATTTAATAAAAGACAATTATTATAAAGAAACACTAATGTCAATTCTGACATATTTTATTTAATTTGAAATTAAATATATATATACAATAAATAATTCAAATATCTTCATTTAAATCATTTTTAAATGATATATTCATCGGAATATTAATTTAATGAAATTATTTATTTATCATTCATCAATTTTTAATCTTTTTATTATCATTTCACATAGTTAATTATCAACTAAAAATTACTACATTTTTCTTCCATAAAATTTTATTTTACTAATTCATCTCTGAAAATTAATGATAAATTATCATGATGGAAAAATACATTACATTTCAAAATTATATATATAACAAAAAAAGGTAATGTTTCCCCTATCTCAGAGAATTATATAAATTAGGACTAAGGAATGAAACATTTTTGTTTTTTTATACCTTAACTATTTATATTGGTTACCTTGATTTCCAAGTGTACTAAAAACTCATAAATTTGGTGAATAATGTATTAAGAGTACATGTATGTTTAGATAATGGTTTTTCAACAAATATATATTGTCAATTGTTATATCATATTCTATATTTAACCACTAAGTATCATATTTTCTCGAAATCACTATAAAAAAACTAAACTTATTTCACAAATCATTTTTTTAAAATATTTATTTTACCATATTTGACATTATAAATTATTTTTATTTCAAATTTAGAATTAATTTTTAATAATTCAATTAATATAGATGTTAGTAACTTTTTAAGATGTTAAAGATAAAAAAAAATTATATCTAAATACAATATTTAAATGCAACAAATTAAATAAATTGGATTAATATATGTATCAATAAACTGTCTTGCCAATAAAAACAATTCAATATAAATCTAACTATATAAATTATTTATATTAAAAGTTTTTTTCTAATAATATACAGAATGTCTCATTATTAATAAAAAATATAACTTCTCAAAAGAATATAAAATATCACCCTAATCTATTTTTGACATTAATAATTTATGAATGACGTTTAATTTGTCAAATAAAATATATGAATGTGTTAAAATATTTTTTTTAAAGGATCGAAATTAAAATGACACACCACTTCCTTTTAGTGAAATAATTTTGTTAATTCATTGAAATTGAGTTTTTATTTATCTTACGACTATAAAATCTACTGGATGAATGGAAAAACATTTTTTTGAATATATAATATATATATCTTATTAAAATATATGATAAATAGTGTTTAATTTCATTTGATATGATAAAACACCATTGGGTTAATTTAACAGTCCTTTATAAAATCATTTACTTTGTATTGAATTGGTTTTAGTTTTCATTTTAAATTATTTTTTCTCCAAAGATTTATATAAACATGTGTAACCAATATTTTTAAACTATTGTTAATTATTTTCATATTTAATATTAAAATTGATTATAAATTATTATCATTTTAATTAATAATATTAATAATATATTTTAATTTGGTAAATATCAATCTTGCATGTACCCCATGTTTTCAGTTGAACATGGTATTGTGGGTAGAAAAAGACAAATTATTGTTCTGTATACTGTAAGCTAATTTTAGTCTTTCATATCTATAAGTATAGAAAAAAATTCCTCGAAACAATTTATTGCAATTTATTGTGGTGTTACATTTTTTCCACCTTAACTAAATTATGTCTTCACTCATCGAACATGATATCAGTAATCCAGGGATTAATATATAAAAATACATTCATTAGAAACCCCCAAATCATAAAAGAATTATTTAAGCATCCCCTTAATAATAGGGAAAGTGATTGAGATATTAAAAATAACTATGTTTATATTTAGTAGAACATTGTTGGAATGTTTAAATATAGTCATTGAATAAAATCCTAAATAATTATATAGAGTGACTGAGGCCATTGATAAAAAATAATTTAATGATCAATGGAATGTTAATAGCCTCAAATCCAGAACTATTTGATGATTATGAAGACAATAAATTCAACAAAAATTAAGGTATTAGGATAAAACAATTTCATGATCATCTTCATAATGTTTATTAAATATTTTATAGCCTAAGAATATAAGTAAATATATTTACAAGATATTTTCTATATTATAAACACAATCATATACTTTGGATTTTCATTGAACTATTTTTACTTCATATCATGGAATAGGTGGAAATATATGTTTACGTATTAATTAATTTGGTAAACATTTTCCAAATATCAACATAACAATTTCATTGATGGTTAAACTTATGTCCCTTCCATAATATCATGATCAAAAACATTATAATATCCCATTATTTTCAAAATAATATTATCATTAATTGAAAAACATGATGTATCACTAAATCATCACATACGAAACATGTGGATACCATCATCCTTTATCCTCTTGAAACATGGTAATAACTTCAATTACCATAAAACCATATTTAAAACATGATTGCATCATTTTTTTACATAATTTAAAAATAGATTATTTGATATATTACATAAATCAAAAATGATATAAAATCCATCAATGATGGAATAAACAACTTTGTTAGACAATAATTATTTAGATCAAACGTATTCAACAATATCCTATTTTATTTTAACCTTATAAATCAGCAGAGTCTTCCAATGTATTTATCTCAACATCAAGAACATATTCTCGGTTATCATTCCCTCAATCATGTTTTTTCTAATAAGTTCAAAATGCCACCATTTTTTATATTCATCTATTACATTAAATATACACTTTTGAATCCCAAATTAAACACAACTATAGTATAATGTATATAAATTTTTGAATACATATAACCTGAATATCATAGATAACATAATTTTACAATATTACTCCAGGATTAAAGTATATAAAAAAGTAATCTTTTCACTTCTACTGTGTAAAGAACATAATATAGACCATGATCCACTAGCTTCTTCTAGGGTATATTCACTTTACTCTTGGAGAATGGATGTGAATACTACACATTTCACTACAATTAAAGACATATGCATTATTTTTTTATTTCTTCACATTGGATTCCTTATCACAGAGACCCTTTACTCTATAATTATAACAAACTCCAAATACATTGATGAATTTACCAAGGATTTTGCTTTAAAACTATCACACATGGTAAAATCCGTTATACCATTCTACCCTTTATCCTTGATTTTATATTTCATCTGCTTCTTTTGTGGATTTCCTTTGAAGTCATAACACTTGTATACATCTATCTCTATCATTATAAAACATAAAATAACTTTTTCATATAATGAAAACATTTTAGACAATAATTCTTATTAGATAGTAAGATTAAACCATTAAAATAAATAAAAAATATTTCATTCCATGTGGTGTATAAAATCTATAACAAACATTGATAACCTTTTAATTGTATTTTCATACTCTTTAATAGTTTATTGATTATTTTTCATTATTCCAAGGAACATTATCTTCATCATTGGTACATTTTCAACATGGAAATAATTGTTAAATACTTTCAACTTAATATAACATTATTCCATGAGGTATATTTCACCTTTTTCCATAGTATTTTGGATCAATGAAACCTAATTATCCTCATTTACATTGAGCCAATATACATCATGTATGATATTATCCTTTTCACCACATCCCAACACCTTAAATATACTTTAAAAATACTTAATTAAATTCTAATATGAAATTTTGATAATATATATACCTAAGGATGTGGTATATTTACTTATAAAGAGATATAACATTAGAGAGTCTTGCTATGGAATATGTTTCTCTTTCTAATAATGAATTTTTTTCATAACATAATTTTGAAGCCCCACGGTTTCCATTATTCCTCGCTCAGATATGATCTTCAACAACCTTGATGCAAAAATAATTGATTTAGGGCCTTGCATTAGTAAATTGGAACATATAAATGATTCAAATCCAAATGAATTAATCATTTTTGAAGTTTTAAAAATCTAGACACATACATGATACCAATTTTACATTGATAAAAATTAAATCAAACACAATTCATATTAAAATGACGTAAAATGGATCCGGGAAATCTCATTTAACGACCACTTATACATATCTTAGGGAATGTAAAAAAGATAAGGGTGATACAAAATTCATAGTAATAGATAAGTATAGTGGAAGATATCATGAATAAATAAAGAATAATAAATATTTGAATGTATATAACTCAACACACATTCCAATTAAATAACATGATATAACTTAATCCATCTGGCATGCTAAATAACTAATCATGTCTTTTATTTAATTGTTATACAGAGAATGAAATGAATCCATTGATTTTTTCATTTTGTAAAACTCATGGATAATAATTTCTATAATATTAGTTTTGTTAATTTATAATAATTGGACATGATGTTTCCTATGTTCATGAAACCTTTACTATCCAGTTCAATTTTTTATGAAATTTAAATCTAATGCGTAAATGCTCATCTAATTTGGCCAATTTTTTCAGATCATGATGTGAATGGTGCATCAGGGGGATATCATTAACTAGGACCCACCAATTTCTTTATGTACAAATAATTTCTCAAATATTGATTAATATATTTTATTATTCTCATTTTCATCCAATATAAAAATTGGCTAAATAATAAGGATATATCATCATTTCACCAATTAATCATATTACAATCAAAGTAAATATTTTATGTAAAAATGGCATATAATTATTAAATAATAATATCCCTCAAAAAATATTAGGGATACTTCATATATGAATAATTTTTCATAAAAATGATCATTATTTTGTGATTTTTTCAAGAGAAAGTAAAGAATCAATATAGCATGTGATATTATAAAGATAAAATTTTCCACCTTTTAATTTTAATGTCAAAACCACTTGGATGAGATAATTTAATTTTAAATATGTAATATCATGATTTATGGTTTAATCATGACCTTATATGGAAATGGGGAATTATATACACCAAATTAAACAAAATTGGAACATAATAATATAAAAGACTCAATGGAATGTAATATGAGATGGATTCCTTGCCTTATGATCCATATTAGATTAATGCGATTTAACATCCTATATAATTGTTGTAATCATGTTATTATCATATTCTAGAAATATATAAATATTTATTTCAACATGTATGGTTCTTTTATAACATTTTATTAATCATTTATTGATAATATTTTATTGTTTTCATCATTTGGGGTATTAGTAAACATATTTTTCAAGTGTGTTTTTAGATGATATTTTCATTGAAATAACATTGATCATGAAATAATAATCTAATGAATGTATTTATGGATTAAAATAACATATATATAATCATTATATATGTATTAGTATTAGTTTATATAATTTAATTATAAGAAATAGAATACATGGTTCATGGCGAAAGTAGGTCATATGTTTGCAAGGATGTTGTTTCCATATTCTAAAATTTTTGAAGGAATGAAAATTAAATTATATGTATATATATTATCATTATTTTATCCTTATTATGTCATATTAATCACATATTTTTATTAAACTCAACCTTAATTTATTCCATTTAACATGTGAATGAATCACATCGCTTCGAGGGGCATTCATCTGTTGGAGACACGTACGACGTTATCGTATTCCCAAAAAATGAAAATCATGATGAAATGTGTAATATAATAATTAAATAATCATAATGAGAATATAAATCTATTATATATCTTTTAAAATATATAAATCCATCATTATTCCAACTGTTAAGGGTGGTAATTAAATAATGAACATCATCGGTGCGGAAGGTAGTAATATACTGTACACATGAATGATGATTGTGAATTTTATTTTATGGAAGTGTATGTGGTCGTAGTTTGAATCCTTAACATAAAAACGAATTAGTATATTTAACACATATTTTTAATATATAATCCCAATATAGTAAGTATAGATTTAGGTGTAGAGGGAAATATTATAAAAATGACTTTAGATATATATTACCTCTTATGGGGGTATCCAATGTAGTTTTGGACTAATTCCTTACTAAGATAGATTAATTCCCATGATAAGGAATCTAGGATGAGGGTATAATGGTTTGGAAGTTAATTTAACAGGATTTGGATTATCCATATGGCTTTATCTATTTGAGTGTGTGGGGGAAGTCAGTAGCTTTTCATAGTTCAGGAGGAGTGGAATTTTCAAAAATACTATAATGTATTTACTAGAGGGAGGTCTCTCTTACCTCATGTGATGCAAAAAATTAAAAAAGGTGTAATTGGTTTTTTAGTTGAAAAAAATCTCCAGAACATAAAAATAAAATATTTTTATCATTTTGTTCAATAACATATAGGGTTCCCAAATTTAACCATTTTTTATTATGGTATCTAATTTTTCAATCTACGTAATTTATCCATTAAAACTAAATTATGTTGAGAAAATTTTAAAAATTTATACTCATAAATGATAAATAATATATACCATTTATAAGATAATAATCATATTTTTTTCAATATTAATTATAACACAAACAAATTTAATGTGAAAAAAAAACTACTTCAACATGCACCACATTCATAATGTTTTTAGTATTTAGGGGTAAACATGTTCACTATGAAAGTAAATCTTATCCATTAATGGAATATATATGATATTTCATAAAATTTAAAAATGATTTCCAAATATAATATTATTAATAATTTTATATCATTCCATATGGAATGATTAATTATAAAATAACAATTATTCCATATTTGACATTATTTATTTTATTTTAATTTTAAAATATTAATATAATAAAATAATTACACATTAATAAATCAAAAATATATATATATATTTGTCTGTAAAATTGTTGTAAGGAAATAATTATTTCAATTTACTTCACATTTAATTGCTTTGGTATCATTTATTTCTATTAATAATTAACTAAATAATTACAATCTTGTCATTTCCTAGACATTATATATAACTAATTCATCAACAAAAATTAATATAAAATTATGAAGATAATGAATAAATTAATATTTCAAAATGATGTATATAATTGAATGCTGGGTTTTTCCCATATCATAATGCTTTATATAAATTTATAGTAAGGAAAGAATAATTCTTGTATTTTTAATTACACAACTAATTATTTGGGTACATTTCTTGGAAAACTATCCCATGAAATCATAGATTTCGATCCTAAAGTCATAATAGTCGAAATATGTCCACAAAATGGATATTGGAAGTGGTTTGGGTAACATTATATCTTATATTCCAAATTTAACCACTATGTATACTCAATTTCTCACCAATAATTGTCATTTTAATTAATAATTTTCAGAAATCTATTAGGGGAAAAATTTATTTAACCAGATTAGAAATAAAAAATTATTCAGATTACATATTTTGAATCCATTTTTCCAACATCAATATACATAACTTGTAGGAACTAAATTAAATTCAATTACAGAGACAAAATAAGAAATAAAGTTTTTAAAGTGAAATATTTCAAATGTTTATGAATGTTTTTATATCTAAATTCAATAAGAAAATGATAAAAACAACATTAATTGGATAAATATATATATAATTTATCAATTTTTACAAAAAACAATTAAAAATATATTTTATCATATAACATATTTGGATGAAAATGTACATTTCAATTAAAATCTATTATTTTTTAATATTCATAAAAAATGAAGATTCTTAAAACAATACAAAACAAGCTATTTAAGATAATTTTAACATTAACCATTAAAAATTCAAGTTTATTTTATCATGTAAAATTTATATAAGTATCAATATTTATTTTTAATATATGTTCCTCGATAAAAGGTAGCAATACTTCCGTTCAGAAAAACACATCTTCTTATTCTTAAAAATTTTCTTGATCTTTTCAAACACCGTTCAAAAAAACACATCTTAATCTCATCTGGTCATTCATGAACAATTTCTTGTATTAGTACCATTTCTTCAATCGTTATTACTCAAGATATTTCAGAAAATGTTTTTAAGAAAACATGACTTCTTTTCCCTCATTATTCGGAGAACCAATTTCATCTATAAACAAGGTTTTTAAACAATGATTTATTTTTTAATATCATATCAAAATGATTTAGAAAAGTCATTTTTACCCATTTTTCTTTTACCTGTGTTTCAAAGGATTCTCCTTATTGCATTCCAAATATTGTATTTTCTTACTTCTTAACATATCCAACGAATGTTCATTTACCTCATACTTCTTGTATGGTTTTTCCCTATGTTATTCCATTAATTATTTCCTTACTTGTTTAAAAGGGTAAATTTTAAGTAATATTTATTCTAAATTTATTTTCAATGAAACGGTTTTTCATAAGGTTCATGAAAGGGAAATTATATATTACATAGAAATGTTTTTAAATGATCTCTTGATTCATCTACAAAATACAACACATTATTTTACTCCACATGGGGTATGTTGTATTTATATAATCCTTATTAATCCTTTGGATTTATTATTATATATTTTCAAGGATAATATCTACATTAACATCCTTGATTACGTTGGTAGTAAAAATGAAATCTTCAATTTCATATGATCATTGAACATTGAATTTTCCATAACAATAAATATAGTTTATCATTGATATGATCATTTCATAAAAAATATACACTTTTTCATATATTTTTTAATTAAAAAATTATTTAATTATTTGGGGAAATATTATTAAATTTTTATTTCTTCTTCAATACATATATTTGATAAGTCATATTATTTATTCAATATGAGGAATTCATAGGACATGTAAAACATGTTTTTTGAGTCATTTAATATATATCCTACAGGTTTGGGACTAGTAAATGAAACCCCTAGATGCAATATTAGTCTCATGAGATGAAATTATTTGATGAAAAACCCCATCGATTTAATTTCAATGTAGAATAGATGGGTTTTTACATGATATGATAAATTGTATTGTGAAATGTCTAACGGTAATGGTTCTACATTCCTAGGAAACATGGAATCCAATAATTAATCAATTACATCATTAATTATAAATTATTATTCACCCATGAGATTATTTGTTGACATAGCTATGGATAAATGTAATTTTTAGTTCATTGATTATATGGAATGTGTTCCAGTATCTTACATTTCAATATTGATTTTTCTGTATCATTTTAATAAAATGAAATATGATTCATTTTATTTTCCATCATAAATTATTATTATAATTGATTAATTATTTATTTTATTATAATTTACCCCTATTAAGAATTTTATCTCACCTGTATTATTCACCATTTCTTGAGTAACCCAAAAAATTAGAAACATATAAATTGATAAAATATATTGATGTACGTTTTTATCCTTGATGTTATTTAAGAAAAAAAAATTATTTTTGAATTAATGTATTATATTCGTATTTATCTATCTGTTTTAATAATACTACTAAACTATCTTCGTCCTTTTTGAAATAATTTTTTTGTATCTTATTCCAATGTAATTGATATCTTAGACCGGGTCCGAGATTTCTAGGGTCGCGACTCTTTACATATGCTAGAAATATATGTCTTAAAATGATGACAATAGGTGTCTAAAATATAATTTCATCACATAAATCAACCATATCCCATATATTATCTAGATGTTTATTTTATTTTATTATTTATAAATGAAAAAAACAAGTGTGGAATTCATTATTTCCAAATATTTCGTGTTTTCCACTCACCTCACTTATTAAAGTTCACCCATATCATTCTCTCTCTACATCTTCAAAACCCATTGGTTCTTTTAATACATGAAAAAATCACATCTATAATTACATAACCTCATAATATATTCTATATTTACAGAATTATAAAAACCAGGAAATGTATTTTTTGATACAAAATTGAAGATAGCCGATGAAGAGGTTACATTCTTCAATAGAAATTATTATTTTATTTCTCCTTGAACAACCTTAAATTTTTATTTAACCATTTTAATATAATAAAAAATTTATAATCCATATAATAAATTGTATTTTTTAATTAAATAACCTAAATCCTTATCTTATTCTATCAAATGGGTTATGAAATCGTCAATCAAGTTTCTAATGGTCTACCGCCACACAAACTAGTGTTATATGTTTTCCCACTCCCACCTCTTATGTTTTTATATGATGATTGATACAAAGTATATTTATTATATTTATAACATAATAATAAATATATGGTCATTATATTATATATATTCATTTTTTTAGTTTCCATTCCATAGAGGATATCAAAATGTCATTTGATTGTACAAAAGACTACCTCCCCACAAAGTGTTGTGATTAATTTTCAGTAACGCTTTAAATAGAATATAATTAGGATAGTGTTAGTAATTTTATATAGTGTACATGAAATAATTATTAAATTATAGACTAATTTTTAATTCTGAAATATTAATATATCATTTTATTTCCTACCTTTTCAATTATTCAAATATAATAATGTTGTTCGTGTATGTGTGGAATACGACAATCATAATGTGATGTGACTGTATATTTTAATCACCACACAACATGTATGATACATATAATTATAATTAAATATTTATTTTTTAATTTTTGAAATTACAAAATTATTATAATTCTTTAATGATAAAATTTTACTTACCTCTTTTCCATAATGATCATTGAAAAATGGGAACCTAACCCATGTGTACATATAAAATTCCACCTTCATGGTTGTAAAGTACGAAAATTTTAAATTCATTCCTTAATAATTGGTTTTAAAAAGTAATTAATGTATAAATATGATAATTATGTCCTTATTTTTAATATAGTGATGATATAACTATCATATACACAAGAAAACAAGATCATTCATAAAAAATATTGAATGAAAAAACCAGGACACATACATAAGATCATTGAAAATAATGAAATATTATTAGTAAATGGGAGATAAAATGTTATAAAATGATAATATATGATCTTAAAAATATTAATATTGTTTTTTTATACATTGATAACATTTTTAAATAACAATATATTTTATTTTAGGTCATTTTAAAATAAAATTATTTGGGATGTAAGGGATTACATAAATCAATATCCATTCATTGGGTGATGATTCTGCTTCAATGATTTTGTCATTCTATGATAATGTGTTTAATGAAATTTTTTTATTTTATTTTTAATTACATTTTTTTGATTATTTACATTTTATAAAAATAATTTATTCATTTATTAATCCCTACATCCATGATATGATCTTTGAAAGGTATTTTTGTCTTAATTATCCTTCGTTGAAACAAATTCCATGTTATGCTCCAATTTTCATCAATGATGTGTATATACAACCCCTTTGATATGTAATATAATGAATCTATTTATTCACATTATATGTTTTTTTAAATTTAATTTTATCCTTTCATGGGGCTTTCAATTAAATGTTATAAAATTAGTATGTGTTTTATGTTACAATATTGTCATTTATTAGGAATGTTTCTGAATATGTATCCAATGTAGAAATGTTATGACCTACCTGTCAAGGATTCTCATGATTTTTCATCTTCACTTATTATTAATGATATTTTCATATAATATTACTATTTTATTATACATTAGTATGTTAAATAATTTAGAAATCCTTTTTGATAAAAATTATAAATATTCCTCTCTTTGGTCGAAAACATCTTTTCTTCCAAAACCATGTTTTATAAAAATATTTGATAATTTTTCTTCATTCCTCAAATTATTTATTAAATAAGTTTTACCCATTATATAATTTTCATAAAATTTATTAATGGAATATTCATATAAATTTGAAAACATTGTTTGTTCTAAATTTACCAAAAATGTGAAACAAATCATTGTTTTAACAATTACAACATGAACGAAATATTCAGAAATATTTTTATTTTATGTTTCTATTAAAAGTTTTTAAGATTATTTTCATTGAAAATAATTTCTGATATTTTTAAAAGAGATTCAACAATGGAATGAATATATTCCTTACTAATTGTTTTAAATTAATTTTATGTAATCATTTATATGATTCCGTTTTGGTTTTCAAATAAAATGAATTTGAGAAATTTTTTTGAATTTTTAGTATTTATAATGTGATATATCAAAATGATAAGGTCATTTTTCTCCAAATGAAATTAATTTTATTTTCTTGTTGTTCTAATTCACCAACATCAACAAAACTTATTTTTAATTATATTCAAACATGGAATTTTATAATGATATAATTCTTATTATTTCACTGGATAGAATATGATTATTTTGAGGAAATTATTATGAAACACATTTCTTTTCAATTAGTTAAGAATTATTCTAATATCCTTCTTCCATAGCTTGATTATACCTTTTATGGTTATGAGGTATTTAAAACAATACTACAGTTCTTCAATAAATAATAAATCATCCTAAATACTCATTCATTTTAGTTATAGATGTGATAGTGGTGGAAATTGGAAAAATGATGAAATTATACACATAATGTAAGTATATTTCCTTATTTTCAAAGTATAAATGGAAACGTAATTCCTCAACTCTGGGAAAATGATTTTTGAAACAAAATTTAGACCTATTAACATTATTTTTTATGATATCAATGCATATATTCACACTTATTTGGTTAATATTTTTGTGGTTGTTACCATTAGCTTAATCATTCAATTTCTTGTTATCAATTATTTATATCACCCTATAACATTATATGGGATTTTTAATCATTACCTTGTCCAAATCATCAATTATTACCTATGTTATCCCATTTTGAAACCGAGTGAGTGTTATACCATGTCTCCTTAATAATTCTCATTATTAGTTATAGAAAATATTTTAATTAAAAACAATTTATGATGAGAGTATGAAAAAAAATCGATATCCAAAAATTTATTACTAATATAATATTGAAAATTCCAGGACACAAATTATTAATATAGTGGAGGATGTAACAAATTGAGGATTATATAAAATGAAATTGTATTTGATAGCATAAATGTCCTAGAAAACTGAGAATAAATAAGAATTTAAAACCTTAATAAATCATTACATATTTCCTTTCAAATTAATTTAATCTCATTTGTATCTTGTGGTGTATGTAACTCTAATATTATTATGATTGATGGAGTGTTCTATATAAAACACCATTATTAAATGACCCATGGTGTATATAACTATTATAACATAGTAGTTAAATTACTGGGTATAGATATAGTTAACTAAATTTTCTAATATGTATATATATATATATACGTTACTTAAAAATAAATTATTTATAAATTTTTAGTAAATAATCAGTCAACTTTATGTAATTTAATTGTCTTCTACAAAACATTATTTCACCCAATAATGTTTTCAGTATTCTTCATGATTTATTTTTTTATTTTTTAAAAACATTTGAAAAATAATTTGAGAAAATGAGATTCAGTTGGTACATCACCATAAAAAAATATTCTTTGGGTGATATTTTGGTTTTTTTTGAAAATATTGTTTTTTAGTGATTCGTGAAAAAATACATATTTCTATACAAAAGTAACTTATATTAAATAAATAAATTGTTGTAAAAGTAAAATAATGTTATGCATATTATTTCATGTCACATAAGTACTATTTATTTATTTTTAATCGAATTATTTAAATTTTAATCATTATTACATTATATTACAGTATATGTTATTTTTGTTTCAAATGGAGTTTTCCCTAAAAATTGTTTAAAAGTGAATATTGTTTCCCTATTTTAATGAGTTAAAATAATACCTAATGTGGAATATTTCAAATAAATTTTTATATTTTATATAATTATATTATAATTTATATTAACAAAATAATTATTACTCGACATAGTTTAATATAAAATTATAAAATGTTTGAAAACAATACACCTCTCCAAAGACGGATTTTCATTGTTTCCTTCTGATTTGCATTAAATTTGTATTTTTATACATTTATAAAAAATTATTAAGAGAATAAAATTTCATTTTTAAATAAATATGTAAAAATAATATGACTGTTAGTTTTTAAAATTTATAAAAATAAATTTTTTTGATAATTAGTAAAAAGTTTACATAACTTTGATTGCAAAATTTGTTTTCATTTAAATTAATAATATAGATATATTATATATAAAATTATTTTTAATGTCAAATTAAATTAATTAAATATCCATTAATCCAATTTATTAAATTTTAATCTATTAAATTTTGAAATTAGATATAAAAACATTATAGTCATTTTATATATTCTCTTTGAAAATCGGATTTCTCATCGTATCTATGGGGTTATATTTAATTTATTATAAAAAAATTATATGAATTGTTATTAGGAAAATGGTTTTATTATTTATAGTAATACTATTTTATATTCACTAAAAATTAAATCTTTTTTTGACCAAAATGAATACTGAAAACTGTAAAAATTAATTAACACGATTAAGGTAAACATTGGTTTCTTGGGGGTTAATCTAAAAAGATAATGGTTTATTTGAAACCATGTTTTTTATAAAATATAATATTAGCCAATATTTAGATATTAAGCCATATTTTATCTATAAATATCGATTATTAAATGATTTTGATACAGAAAATTCTTTTTGAATGTTTTCAATTCAAAAAAAAACATTTGTGCCACTCACCTCATTTATAATAAGCCACTCCAACTCCTCCCCTCTGCAGACATTCATTACCTATTGTTTTTTACAATACATAATGAAATAACTTCTCTAATTCAATATTATCATCCTAAAAGTCTTTTTTTACATAAAATCAATCATGTAATGCCTTTGGTGAAAACCAAACAACGTTACCCAAATAAGAGGTAACATTCTTCAACAAACATTTTTTTATTTCTCCCTCCACCCATATCAATTAATGTTACAAAAATTTTAACATAATGGCTATAATTTATATATTGATAAAATATTATTTTATTTTTATAACCAAAATACTTATCCAATTCTATAAATTCTATTAAGAAATTATCATATCTGTGTATAGAGGACTACCACCTCACAAATCAATATCATTTTTCATTCCATTACAAAATATCGTGGATTTTTATGATGATGGATATAAAAAATATGTTTAAGATTTTAAATATATTGATACATATACATAATTTATATCAAATATAAATTATTAAATTCTATTCCATAAAGTATATGACATTGTTGTTCATGTTTATAGAAAACTACCTATTCACAAAGTGATGTGGTTTAGATTCAAAAACGCTTTACAATGAAAATAATATGGATAATGTTAATAATTATATGTATCATACATTAAAGAAATATTTTATTTATTATATAGATTCCATTTTGAAAATAAAATATATCATTTTATTTATTACCACTTCACTCACTGAAGTATGATAATGTAATTCATATATGTGTGACCAAACGCCTTCATGGAGTGATGTGACTCTCCCTTTTCATCATCACACCACATTGAATATTTAAATAAATATATTTAATGAAAATTATATATTATTTTTTATATTATAATATTTCTATATAGATAAATGTTTCTCTCCTCCTTTCCTTAATGATCATTGAAAAATGGAAATGTTACCCTTCTATGCATATGATGTTCCGTATCTATGATGGTAAGGTAATTTATTTTTAAAAAAACAATCATTATTTGTCTTAAAAGTATAATTTATGTATAAATATTATAAATATTCCATAATAATTATTTTTTAGATTATATAAATAAATTATATGCATAAAAAACCCAAAACATTCATAAAAAATCATTAATAAGAAATGTAACGACCCAAAATTTTTAAATGAAATTTTTCTTAAATTTTTGTTTACTCAACACAAAAATACCTCATTCATATTTTAGTGTTTGTAAACTAAACTTTGACTATATATATTCTACTTTTATTTGAAAATAAATCATTATAACTGTTTGAAACATCACTATTGGTAATCATTTTTATGTAATCATTAATATGTTTAAATGATAATGAATAATTAATACAGAATAGAGAAAATATGGCCATACCCAGTAGAGTCATGCAATATGAATCCTATTTTTCTGAGAATGGGAAGGTCATTTCTTCATTAGATTTCTATTGGCGCCATAATATTTCACGAAAGGAAGGGACGGAAATGAAGGTCGGAACGTTGCCTTGCGAAGCACCAACGCGAAGCACCCTGAGCATCGCGGTCTCGCGAAGCTCTGGAGGCGGTAACTCTCCATGAACGAGTTAGACGTTCGTGAGCCTGCCACGAAGCTCCGGAGGCGATAACTCTTCGCTAACGAGTTTGACATTCGTGAGCCTTCTGCGAAGCTCTGGAGGCGGTAACTCTCCGCGAACGAGTTTGACGTTCGCGAGCCCGCCGCGAAGCACCTTTGGCGGTGCGCGAGTTCGGCTTCGCGGCGCCCCTTGACTATAAATATGGGGCTCCCCCTGAGTCCCAAGGATAGAAAATCCGAACTTTCAGCTTCTCCTCTCCCGAATCGTGAAGCACCCTTTTCCCCCGGGAATCATGAGCTCTACGAGGTACTTCTACTTCGTGTGACGCCTTCGCTTGGTCTCATTTTGAGCCCCTCTTCCGAGAGGGATTCCCTTCGCGAAGCTTAAGGGCATTCGCGAAGGAGAGGGATTCCCAAGGGAACTCGGGCAGCCGTGAAGCATTTATGCTTCGCGTAACACCCAACCTGTACTAGTGATCCCAATGCTAAGGCAGGATCGTTACACATTGCGAAGCACACTGCTTCGCAGCACCCTGCTTCGCGAGGAACCTCTTCTTCGCGAGGCAGTGCACCGCGAATACTGTTCTACTTCATGAAGCACCCTCCACTCACACCTATGCCCTATGCTAAGGCTAAGGCACTTCGCTTCGCGAAGAGCACTTCTTTTCATGGCAATTCCGCTTCCCATGCGACCCTCCAGGTATGCATGATGTGATTTCAAAGTCCCATGGACAATACCACTCGTTGCGTTGCTTCGCCTAATGCTTCTTCGCATAGGCACGCTAACGGCTATTGCTTCTTCGTATAGCCATGCTAACGTGGACCCCTCGATGGTTCTCTCCACAACCCCCCTTAACCATGGCCTTGCCAGTACCTTCCCTCCCCCAAGGACCAGAGGGTACCGGTTATGTAAGTCCTAGGGGTGAGGAGTGAACCGCCCGCGTCCGAGCTGCAGGACGTTAAACTGCCAAACATCACGTCCTCAACACATGACGTTAAACTGTGACCCGACCTTGTGCCTCTCATGAAGGGTCCCCCCAACTCGAACATTTTTTACGCCACTCATCTCCACAGGAGTGGAATCACCCATCCACAAGGGATGATATCCTCCTTACTAGAGTGGCGTATGTTCTCAGGAGAAGGGCGACCCTAGTTACCCAACGGATGAATGCACCCCTGCATCTCCGTACTTCCCCACTACCAAGGTCAGTGGAGGGCGTGATAGGGAATGAGGCACCTCCCATCATTGGTCCCAAATATCTCTTTCGCTGCGCTTTGCCGCACTTTGGGCCTCCATCTTGGAGTAAGTCCCAACACCATGGGCCGCCTAACGCGTAATCCCCTCTTCGCTTCTCACGGATGCACCCTTCGCGGCGTGATCATCAGGTCCTTGTTGTATCTTGTTTTTTCACACCGAGCATGAATCACGTGGGCTTAGATCTGGAATTGTCCATGACAATACCTCATCCAACATGACGTTAAACTTCATGCCCTTGTCCAGCATGACATTAAACTGCAGGCCCTCATCCAGCATGACGTTAAACTGTATGCCCTTGTCCCGCATGACATTAAACTGCACACCCATTTGAACTACGAGGTCTTTGATCCATGTCAAGGTATGGTACGTAGGAAGCCTCCACGATGTTCAAGCCCACCCGTCATCCAATTCACGTCGAGTTCCACCTTCGTCCAGCATGACGTTAAACTGCATTCCAGTCCGACAGCAAGCCGTTGTGACCATCCCGAACTACGGGGACTTTGATCCATGTCAAGGCATGGTACGTAGGAAGTCTCCATAAGGTTCAAGCCCAACAATCATTGGCCCAAACCGTCTCCTTGTCGGTGTGCCAAGACCCCATTTTCTTCCGAACTATGAGGACTTTGATCCATTTCAAGGCATGGTACGTAGGAATCCTTCACGAGGTTCAAGCCCACCACAAGTGGACCCCCAGGTTCACCTTCACGTCGGTTCGCCGATGAAGCCCCTCCAAACTATGAGGACTTGGATCCATGTCAAGGCATGGTACGTAGGAAGCCTCCACGAGGTTCAAGCCCATCGCCCATCGTTCATTCACGTCAGGGTTCACCACCGTCCCGCAGGACGTTAAACTGTATTCCATCGACCATTTTAACTACGAGGACTTTGTTCCATGTCAAGGCATGGTATGTAGGAATCCTTCAAAAGGTTCAATCCCACCACTAGTGGACCCCTGGGTCTACTTTCACGTCGGTTCACTGATTAAACCCTTTGAACTACGAGGTCTTTGATCCATGTCAAGGCATGGTATGTAGGAAGCCTTCCCGAGTTTCAAGCCCGTCTCTCATCGGACCAAGGTCCACTTTCATGTAGGTTCGCTGATGATGCCCATCGGACCAAGGTCCACCTTTACGTTGGTTCACTGATGACATCCATCGGGCCAATGTCCACCTTCATGCTGGTTCAACCGGCACCCTCCCAAACTATGTGGACTTTGATTCCCTGCCACGGGGATATGTAGGAGGTCTCTTCGAGGCTCAAGCCCAACTTCACAGTCGCCCTTGCGATGGTCCCTTGCCATTTCACCATCCACTTAATTCGTCCATCAATCATCTACCCTAATTCCCGCCCGGACCGTCACATCCCGGTGAGACCATGTCGGTCTGCTCCTCTTCACAGCCGCCCATGGGATGGTCCCTGTATCGGCACCCCTTCAAGGGAAATCCCTCAATCTGATCCGTTCTAGCTAATGCTCTGATCGGGTTGATCCGTCTCCGCTAAACATTAAACTTGCAGCATACCCTGTGTTAAACATAGGAAGCTGAGGAAAACCTCAGATATGTGTCTATGGAATATAATTCTCCGCGCTCGATGTGGGATGCCTTGGGCCTCCACGCCCTCGAGAAGCCCAGTGACCAGGGATAATAGACAGACATGCCAGGTCCCCAACATCCAGACATGCTACTGATTCCTTAACGTGACTACTCCCTCGACTGAAGGTTGGTTCCCTGACTGGACCCTTTGGAATGTCCCGACAGAAGCAATGTAATTAACCGGTGTCCATGGAAACATGGCACTGGGAAGAGTTTCACGAACAACGTATTAAATCTATGAGGGAGACTCGGACTAGGTGATGAGTTCTGAGGAGGAATCCACGGAAGGAAGAACCGACATCCCATCATCCCGTTTCGATCAAGGAGCAGACGTCCCTTAACAAGGAATGGATGTCGCCTGCCTTTGGAAAGCGGGAATGCGGGGCAACAACGCAGCACGTCCTCCTCCGCGGACAGACGGATGCGCGCGCCCTGGTGAAAGTGTCAGAAACATAAATGGTGAACCCGACATGAAATTATTCTCCTCGATGTGGAGATTAGTAGCGTTCGAGACACCAGTAGATTGAAGTGTCACCGGATCCAGATATCCGGCGCCTGGTCCCGCCAAGAAAATAGCGGGCCTGTTGTGAAACTCACCAGTAGTAAGGGTAGTAGAATGTGGGGCATTCCGTTCTGCAGTGTGTTGGTGTGGATCCTTCTTACAGACGTGGGGAATGGAAGGACGCTGGGGCACTGGTTGTCAATCCTTTTCCTCGCAATGATGATGAGTTTATCCCTTCGTTTCACAGGAACCAGGTTGCTGTTACAGACACACGATCATCGCCCACTCGCCTACGCAGGGGCAGGGGAAACACCACCACAGCTACCCCTCATGGCGCCGCTACCGCCACGACGGCCGCCACATCGCAGAATAAAGGGCGCCCACGTCCCCTTTCCCCATCAGAGGTCATCCAGCGAAGGGTGATCAATAGCCTCGTACGCAGGTACAAGGAGGAAGGGGTCATCCCAACTCGGGATATGGCCCGCCTAGACCTGGAGGCATCCAGGCCCCACCGTCAATGCTGCCCTAACAGGCCATTCAGGGAGCCCCTGCTCCCCACCCCAACGTTAAACCGTTTCAGGAGCCTGTCCCCGGAACTCCTCGACGACTCCTCGCCTTACGCTGATGAGGTGGGCACCGCCCGGCTCGGCCCGCTCAAGGTCCGGACCCAAGGGCTCCAGGAAAGGGCTCCCGTCCGGTCGCGTCAGCGCCACCATCCGACTCCGCAGGAAGAGCAGGCAGGCCATGCCCCTGCACCACCTACGCCAGCTCATCTGACCCAACGTCAGCGTCGGGCCCGGGTTGAGGACGCTCGCCCAGATGCATCGACGTCAACATCTACAATGGCCCAAGACACCGCCGACGTGCATCATGGAGTCCCTGCATACACTGATCAAGGGCACCCTTTCTCCCAACCAGGATCGAGACCCCAACCGCCCCACAGGCATGCTGGGTTGACTCTCTGGGTTGCAGGCCTGAGCGGTGATCGCTGCGAACTAACCCGTAGTGATGTCACCTCGTACGGAGGCCCTCCCCGTACCACTACACTACAGAGTGTGGGCCATCCCCGCTCCGAAGCTCTTCATGGAGGAATTCCTCGTGCTACCCCCATCCTGAAGGAAGACCTGCCCAGCGGCAGTGACGCTCGGTGGGGAAACTTTTCCCACGCCCACTATACAGGGTATGGAGTCCATCCTCCTACCCCCGACCGCCGATCTGAAGGCACTGTCCATCCGTTCCTTCTCCAACGTGGGGGCCCTCCCTACGTCCTCTCTGCAACAGGTGAAGGTCCTCCCCGCCCCAGAAACTTGGGGAGTGAAGGTCAGCCTCGCTCCGCCTACGTCAACTATGGAGGTCCTCCCCATGCTCCTGCCGATTCCAACAGAGGCTCCACCCACATGGGTGCTGTCTGTGGAGGTCCTCCCCATGTACCCTTCGACATTTTCCCCAGTGCCCCTCACACCTCGGCTATCTCGAGCGGGGCCCCCCTCCTCCACGGTTTTAGCGCCGCCACGAGGCTACCTATTAGGGATCAACCCTATCCTGAAGAGCCACCCCGGTGCAGGAGAGCGGGTCGTCGCCTCCACAAGAAGAATCCTGGGAAGGCCCGGGTGGAGATCAAACCTGCCCGCTTCTCGGATTCTGAAGAGGAATGCGACTCAGCGATGGAACCTTCTCCCCGCTCCTCTGTATCAAGGACTGGGGCAGGAACCAGGCACGTTAGCATCATTCTCTCGGAATATGAGGTCCACCAGATTCCCATCTCCCTCCGCAGGTACATCCATGAGGAAGAAATCATGGAAATTCCGCTGGTCTCGACCATGCAATCACCACCATTTTCACCAGAAGCATCGTACACCTCTACCAGAGATCACAGAGAGCTGTTTTGGGGGCCGACGGCGGTAGAGCGACGACATGACCTATCGCCGGTAGTCGTGATTCCTGTGCCGGATGCTGTGGCTATCAGCCCATCGTATCGTGACATCGTGGCCAAGTCACCTCACTCTTCAGAGCATGGCCCAGAATTCGGTGTCCAGTCAGCTCGTTCGCCGTATTCTCTACCACCGAGTTTACTATCCCAGAGGTCCACCTCGGTACCGCTACTGGTCCCTCAGCCGCCCCCGGTTGACGAGTGGGGAAATACAGGACCAGACCCCGAGTCCGAACCCAAGAGATTCTGGAGCATTCTCGTAGCGGATTACTTCCCGGAGAAGTTCTGGCCGACGGCGGCGCTGAACTTTCATGCACGAGAGTCCCTTACCCATGAAGAAGTGGGGTGCTTTTGTCAAACCCTACGGGTGACACACATCCGCCTTCGTTACGAGAGGGTGGTGTACCCCAGAAGTCGAGAGAACTTTGAAGAAATCAGCGAGCAATGCCGCCTGATCTATTTTGCCGCACTCCTTGTGGCCCAGCACCCTGAGTCACCAGGCCGTCAGAGCGCCCTTCAACGGAAATGTGCTCATAGTTTCAAAGTCCTCCGTAGAGTCATCAAGGAAGCTACCCCCATGTGCAATTCCATGGTTTGGGACACTATGCCACTCTCCTCTTCGAACCTATCCGACGACAGCCCGATTCTCTATGCGACATTGAGGACATGCCATCGAGTGGGGTCGTGGTCCACATGGCTGACGTAGTGGACAAGGAAGACGAGCTTGAATTCCTTGATGGAGACTTACCCCCTGAGGGCATACCGCCACTGTTGGACCCATTAGAGAGGGTTACCCGTCAGCAGAGGAACCTGCTAGGCCTCCCCGTACCCACCGAGTCGCTGGTACTCGGTCGAAATACCGGCAAGGGTAAGGAGAACGTCGGAACTGTTAAGCACTCCGACCCGTCTAACTCTGTGCAGAAAACGGACGAAGATCCCGAGAAGGCCACGTTACGCCAGCAGCTTACTGAGCATAAGAGGCTGGTTGACGAACTCTTGGCTGAGTGCACTGCGGAGCGGCGACCCGACTATGGTAATCTCAGGCCGGGGCAGTAAGGGTAGGAACAATTTCCCCTTGGTGAGATGCCTCCGGGAAACCCTGATCATGCTACTTCCGCAGACAGGGCAGAATCCGGAACTTACGGAAAGAGTGCACGATACGTCTCGCAAACCCCCCCGAACAACGTGTAAATCTGAAGAATCCAGTCCGGGTTCCCCCAGTCGCCCCACAGGTCGTTCCGCCAGTTGATCCGCGAGCTGCCGAAGCCATCTACCGTGTTGAAGAACCTGGAAACGCACTTGTGATCAGGGATCCCTGTCAAGACAGGGACCCCCACCAGGATGATCTGATAGCGGCACTCACAGCCTGCCTCGAAGCTTTGGAAATGTGGCAGGTGGCAGTCCCACCGGACAGCAAGCCGTATCCCGCGTGGGTGGATGATATGCCCGTGCCCCCAGGTTTTGGGAACCCCACTTTCTCTCCCTTCATCGGTACATGGGACCCACCCCAGCACTTGGCTCATTTTTCTTCTAGGTGCAGCCCCATGCTGGGGACCCCGGCCCAGCAAGAAGCTGCCAAGCTCCGATGTTTCGTACAGACATTGGAAGGTCCCGCATTCGTCTGGTGCAGCCAGCTCCCTATCGGATCGGTGACCGGTTGGGAGGATCTCCGTCGACAGTTCCTATACCAGTTTAGCTCCACCACGCGGAAGACCAACATTCTAGACCTCTTCAAGTGCAAGCAAAGGCCTGATGAGTGAGTTGCAGATTTCATCACCTGGTGGAGGGGACTTACGTATTCCATCGATATGACACTGAATTAGGAGTAATTACTGACGATGTGTGTGGGGAATGCCAAAATAGAGCTGGTACCCTCCCTAATTACCCAGAACTACCCTGGAGGGTTCAGAGATTTCTCCGATAAGGCTCAACGCCTTGAGGAGGCTCTGCAACAGGCTAGTCAGGCACGTTCGTTGCCCCCTATGATCCTAGCCAGGAGGACCGCCATAGCGGAACCCACCGCGGTGGCCCAAATAGAAGCCCCTAGGCAGCTAGAATTACTTCCAGCGACACCATCCCCACAACCCCACAGAGGTCCTCCACCTCAAGCGCAGGCTCTCGCCCAGCAGCGACCGCCTCAGAATCGACAGGTTCCCCCCGTGCAATGCGCCACCTCCACCTAGGTGAGACAATCAGGTGCCGCCTCCTCAGCAGGCCCCTCCGGCCCCTCGTCAGGGCCAGGCCCCCAGGGCCCCCTATCCGGAAAGAAGGCACCAGACTTATTCGTTCAATGAAAATCAGGTCCCTGGAAACTTCCGAAGTGCTCTAGAGCAAGGTATTGTGCGCCTGCCCAAGTGTAGAAGGCCAACAGAGGGTCATCTCACCGATAACCCCAACTACTGTCCTTATCATCAGATTCTGGGGCACACCCTCAAGCAATTATATGTGTTTAAAGACTGGCTTCAAGACCAGGTCAACAACAACATAGTCAGGTTGATCCCGGCACCAGCACAAGTGGCAGGTGTCTTTTCAGGGTCAGTGATCGGTAGTGACAGCGAAGGCGAGTGGCAACAGGTTCCTAGCTGCGGATCCGGGAAATAGGACGACTGGATGACTTGAAAAATCATCGTTTATGCCCATGGTATCATTCGGGTGCACCTGAAGCAGCCAGAACCTTCAGAAGAAGTAGCCGGTACCTCTGCATCGTCTTCACAGCCGACCACTTCCCAAAAGGGTAAGCAGCGACGACGCAAAAATAAGCAACGTGCTCCGCCGGTACCGTCGTCATCCCGCACTCTCAGTGACTTTATGCCCCCTGAAATGGGGATTCCTCCCAGAATCTGCCCGGTGGTGGATGAATCCTCGAGTGACAGTAAGGGGTACGCTTTGGTTAACACCGTGGAGCTGGTAAAGCCCTATATGACTCCCGACGAGGGGGAACGCCAGGCAAACCTCCCCAACGTTTCTAGCCGACGTCAACGTCAGTGGAATCGCAACTGCGCTGGTCATCGAGATTAGGGAGAGCTGCCTCTTTCGTATCACAACCAGTCTCGCTCGGCTACAGGCCAGCCTCCATTGTCCGATCCTAGTCCGGCGACTACTCTCCAGGATTCAACTAGTAGGCAGCAGGATTTACCTAGTACTAGCCAATTTCCAGTTCAACCGGAAGGTCCCGCTATGCATCCAACTGCCGAACGACCTCCTGTAGGCAGAGGTTCGCGTTTGGCACGAAAGTATGATGTCCTGAAGCACTTGGTCGACATACAGGCAAGGCTTTCTATCCTCGAGGCCCTTCACCTGTCATCTGAAATGCGTGAGGCACTTGGCGAGGCCCTAAGGAGCCCCCTACAGTTTGAGACAGAGGTAGCAGCTGCAGAAGCCTTCCATACCGAGACAATTGAGAATGTTGAATGTCAGGCGATTATCTCGTTCTCCGGTGAAGATGAGGACCCTCCTATACAGGGGAAAATTCGCCCGCTGTACATCACTGGACACTTCAATGGTGTGGAATTCCGCCGCTGCCTCATTCACATAGGTTCCGGAATCAACCTAATTCCAACTCGGACATTGCGAAAGCTGGGTCTATCTGAAGGTGATTTACCACCTTTAGACCTCAGAATCCAGTGGTACGACAGGACAGAGCCAACCCCAGTCGGCAAGATCCGCCTGAAGACTCAGTTCGGTGGCTTAATTTCCAGCACCGATTTCATGGTCGTCTCTCAGGACACTGCCTACAACGCGTTAATGGGTAGGCCATGGATCCATCTGCATGCAGTGATCCCTTCGTTGTATCACCAGTGCCTCAAATACTCACTCAACGGTCGAGTAGGAATGCTCCAAGGAGATGCGTCTCCCTTCGCCTCTTGTGAGGTCCGCTATCTAGATGCTGGTTTTTACAAATGTAAGGATAAGCAAATCCTAGTAAGTGAGGATGAACCCGCCCCAGTCACAAGTGATCCCTGGGCAAGCATGGATGACGCCTACATCCTCCCGATCCACCGATTGGAGGCCACGACCCCCGACATGGGGCAATGTTTTTTTGTTTCGGGTACTCAAGGAAGACATGTTCTCGTGTCCAAGAAACGACGGAAAATCACCTCGTACTCCTACATAAACTAGGCTCGGGTGATCCCAGAACCTCCTACCCCTGTACGGTACCAGGATTTCAAGCTTATGACAACGGCGGTATGCCATACGTGACTCTTCCCCCGGGCTGGAATCAACCGACTCAGGCCGACACATCACCACTACTTTGATATCATCAAATGTGGCCCCTTAGGCTGAAGGCCAGATGGGATAGGGTCTACTGCCTTCATTGCTATGGTCTCAATGGCGAGTGAGTCTCCTGATATGATGACCACTACTGCCCAAGCTGAAACCAGCTGCCCCTCATACTTTGATAGCCCAGAAGTATCTCCCGTCGCGGGAAATCCTCCCACTGGTGGAGAGGAAGGCCTGGAGGATGCTCTCCCCGCATTTGAGGAAGGCGTTTCTACCATAGTTGATGAACTGGTACAGGTGAACCTTGGTAACGAGGCAGATCCGAAACCCACATTTATCAGTGCAGCCATATCCCCCGAGGAGCGGTAGGAGTACGTAGACTTCCTCAAACAACACCGTGATGTGTTTGCATGGAGTTACAATGAGATGCCAGGACTAGATCCCCAGGTAGTCGTTCATCGTCTGGGCCTCCCGGAAAACCATCATGGATTTAAGCAGCCTCCTAGGAAGATGCACCCTTCTCATGGTGTTATGGTTGAGGCCGAAGTTGACAAGATTATCAAAGACAACTTCGTCAAGGAAGTCCAGTACCCCAAGTGTCTTCCCAACATTGTGCCAGTCAGGAATAAGAATGGGCATATCAGAGTCTGCATCGAATTCCGCGATCTTAATCGCCGCTACCCAAAGGATAACTTCCCACTCCCGGTGACGGAGTTATTGATTGATGCCACGGCCGGGTTCCAAGCTCTCTCTTTCATGGATGGGTATTCCGTGTACAACCAGATTTGGATGGCCCTCGAGGACGAGGAGTCTACTACCTTCAGGGCTCCCCAAGCACCAGGACCATCTCAAAGACCGCAAGATGGTGTTCGGTTTCCTCCATTCCCATCACCTGAAGATGAACCCTTTGAAGTGTGCCTTTGGGGTCACCTCTGGGAAGTTTTTGGGCTTTTTTGTTAGATACCGAGGTATTGAGATAGACCCAGAGAAGATCAAGGCCATCAGCGAAATGCCTCCCCCGAGCAACATTCGGGAACTTCGAGGCCTCCAAGGCCACTTAGCCTATATACGTCGATTCATCGCAAATCTAGCTGGCAAGAGTAATCCCTTTTCTCGGATCATGAAGAAGGGTGCCGCCTACGAATGGGATGTGGAGTGTCAGACCGCCTTCGAGGAAATCAAGCAGTATCTGCTACAGCCTCCGGTTTCGATGCCACCCATCTCCAGAAAGCTGCTAGTCCTTTACGTGACCGCCCTGGAAAGATCCCTCGGTGCACTGCTCCCCCAGAAGAATAACGAGGGTACCAAGAACAGTCTCTACTATCTCAGCCGCATGCTTCTCGATACGGAGGTCAGATACTCCCCTATCGAAAAGAGATGCCTTGCGCTCGTCTTCTCCATGCAGAAGTTGCGACATTACCTGCAGTACCATGAGGTGCAATTGGTCTCCTAGGTAGACCCACTGAAGTACATCTTGAACCTCCCCATGCTGACTGGTCGACTATCACGGTGGGCGGTGATTCTCTAGCAGTTTGATATCAGGTTCGTACCTCAGAAGGCCATTAAGGGACATGCGTTGGAAGACTTTTTAGCTGCCTATCCAACCTCTGCGGATCAATCCCAGGACCTGTATTTTCCTGATGAGACGATCCTCTCAGTCGATCATGTCGTCCCGTGTTGGAAAATGCATTTCGATGGTGCCTCCCGGAGCCCCACCGGTAGGAGGCTGAACGATCCTAAACTCAATAGAGTGGGCCTGGGTGTTATCTTCATTACCCCGACACATGCCGTCATTCCATACTCATTCCTGTTGTTAGAAGGTTGTATGAACAATGAGGCAGAGTACCAGGCTCTCATCACCGGTCTCGAGTTGGCCCTTGAGATCAATGTGCCCCATCTACATGTGAAAGGAGATTCCGAGATGGTAATCAAAAAGGTTAATGGCGACTATGTCGTCAGGAAGCCGGAGCTTGTACCGTTGCTGGATTACACCCTCCACCTAATGGCCTAGTTCTCTTCTCGACCAAAGATTACCCATGTCCCACAGTCACAGAAGGGTCAAGCAGACGCCTTGGCTGGCTTAGCCGCGACACTTGCAGAACCCGAGCAAGATGATTTGATCATACATGTGGCACACCGGAGAGTCATTGCCCCCGTCACCCAAGAGGACAATGATGGCCTATGAGTAAGTCATCTCACCGCTGGACCCTCTACATCAGGGGTCCCGGGTTCGTCAGACATAGTGGTTGAAGCCACTCCCGACTGGAGGGCACCTTTTGTCGAGTATCTCCAAAATGGTCGCCTCCCGGATGACCGGGCCGAGTGCGAGCGAATCTGACGCCACGCGCTGCAATTTATCCTCAAGAGCGGCCCCAGTCTTGAACAAATCCTTTATAAGCGGAGCTTCGATGGAGTCCTACTCTGTTGCATTCAAGGAGTAGAGATTCCTGAAGTTATGCAAGAGGTTCACACCGGTTATTGTGGCGTCCATCAAGCTGGGCCAAAGCTGTCCCATCAAATCCAGAGGATGGGGTACTTCTGGCCCTCTATGATCCATGATTGTATTGAGTATGCCAAGATATGCCACGCGTGCCAAGTTCACGCCAACTTCTTGCATCAGCCGCCGGAGCCCCTCCACCCCACCAAGTACTCTTGGCCATTTGCAGAATGGGGACTTGATGTAGTGGGACCATATGCACCAGTAACAGCTCGCCAGTGTAGGTTCATCCTGACTGCTACAGATTTCTTCTCCAAGTGGGCAGAGGCAGTTCCACTCAAAGAGGTCAAGGCTCATTCCATCGTTGACTTTGTGAGCTCCAATATTATCCAACGGTTTGGGGTCCCTCACGCCGTCCTCACCGATAACGGCACCAACTTTCGAGCGGCTGAACTAAAGAAATTGTACGCCAAGTACGACATCCGTTCAAACCATACATCCCGCTACCACACGCAGGCAAACAGACAGATCGAGGCATTCAACAAAACCCTCTCTAACATTCAACAGAAGATGGTTGGTCAGAACAAGAAAAGTTGTCCGGACAAGCTCCCCAATGCCCTCTGGGCTTATCGGACGACGACTCGCAACTCTACCCAGGTGACCCCATATTCCCTGGTGTATGGAGCTGAAGCTGTCCTACCCATTAAGATCTAGCTGCCATCGTTACGCACTGTAGTCTATGATCACCAGACATCATATGAGGTAGACGAAATCTATCTAGATGAATTAGAAGCACTGGACGAGAACTGGTTTCGTGCCCTGCACAATGTGGAAAGGCATCAGGATAAGATATCGAGGAATTTCAACAAGAAGGTTCGTCTGCGCTCTTTTCTATAGGGCGAATTGGTACTGGCCCTTCGAGCATCAATGATTCCCGGTAGGAAACCGCCCAAGTTAGAACCCGAATGGGAAGGGCCTTATATCATCCATAAGTTTTACCCCAATGGAGCATACTCCTTGGTGACCACAGATGGAGAGCGCATAACCCCTCCCACCAATGCCAGGTTCCTCAAGTGGTACATCGCCTGATCCTGTTTTTTCTGGTCCCGCATGACCTTAAACTGCATGGCAGGGTCCCGCATGACCTTAAACTGCACGTTATGGTCCAACAAGACCTTAAACTGTAAGGTCCTGCATGCCCTTAAACTGCATCTTCGTCCTGCAAGACGATAAACTGCAATATGGTCCGAGGTCTATGACCTTAAACTATGATCTCCCCCGGTCCTTACTGCAAGACGTTAAACTGCAATCCAGTTAGGCCTTCCTGACCGAGGCTCAGCCTCAGTCCCCTTGGCCTCCTTGGGCCCACGTCCCCCGTCTTCACTGTGAGACATTAAACCGCAAGCTGGTCAGGTCTCCCTGACCACGCCCCAGCCTCAGGGCCCTTGGTTCTCCCCGACTTACCCTCTTGGGGGACTATACGGTATGGTGTAGGATTACATCCTCATTCATGTCGGATTACTTGTCGTACCTTACATATCCCCAAATGAGATGCATCCTCATCCCGCATGACGTTAAACTGCATCTCAAGAACTACGTGTGGCTTGATTCTCATCAAAATGGGATACGTAGGAACGCTCAGACACCTCGTCTTGAGCCCAGCCCCAAGCTTTTCTCTTCCACTATCCCCCCTTGGAATAGTTTCCTTAGAGGATCTTTGTGTAGTGAGGAGTATGCTTTCTTAGCCCCTCTCATACAACTCTGCTCACACAAGGATTATAAGTGTTGCACCATGTGTCTACTCCCGTTCTTCTATCCTTCCACGTCCTCACCGCATGATGCTAAACTGCATGGCCTTCAAAAACTACGTATGGCTTGATTCCCATCCTAATGGGATACGTAGGAATGCCCGGGTATTTCATCCGTTGGCCCAGCCCGAAAGCCCAAATCGTCCCCTCAGGTCAAGAAATATGGCAGGGTGCACACTTTTGCCACAACTCACGTCGAGCAATCCTCGACCCAGCTGCACGTCCCCCTGGAGACGTTTGCCTCTTTTGTTGATGGATACAGCTATGCTTCACCCACTCCTTGACTGGGATTCCATCATTTTTCACACCCAGAGGGACCCCTAAGAACGGCCTGGATACTACACCCAAGGGCTCTCCTACCGATACGGGCCAACGCCCCCGAGGGTTTTCGAGCAAGAAGCCGATACAAGTCCCGCGTTGTGAATATGGTCAACGGTCGACGCTCATTTGTTGCTCCCATATCAGGTCACCATAGGAACGCTGTGTTTCGAACATGGTCAACAGTGTCCTGGATCTTCGGGTCCGCCCCGAGGTGTCCCAAACATCGAGTGCAGTGATTCGTTCTACCCCATCCCGAAGTGACAAACTTCCCTCGGGGTGGTGCTAGCGGTCAGGCCCATGGCTCCGATTCCCCTATAAGGGGTGTACGGTGTGGTGTGGGGCTATGCCCTCATTCAAGTCAGGATCATGTACCATGCTGTATGCCTTCCCTTACGAGGCCCAGCCTTAGGCCCCTTGGCCTCCTCGGGTCCCTGGCCCTCGTTCTCACTGCAAGACATTAAACTGAAAGCAGGTCAGGCCTCCCTGACCAATGTCTAACCATCAGGCCCCTTGGCCTTTTCGGGCCCCGGCCCAGGTCCTCTCTTATAGGAGTGTATGGTGTGGCGTGAGGTTATTTTCCCATTGACGTCAGTTTATTCGCCATACAGTACAACTCCCTCGTTTGGGGGTATATCACTTCCCCCCTCATCCTGTATGACGTTAAACTAAATCTAGAGAACTACATGTGGCTTGATTTCCATTCTCATGGGATACGTAGAACCACCTGAATGTCTAGGATTCGGGTCCAGCCCCATCTCTCGGGAATTTTCATCCCATCTTGTCCCCTTGGCCTACCCTTCCTCCCTGAGAGGATTATATGGTGTGGTGTGAGATTATGTCCTCATTTACGTTGGTCTCGTAATGACCATGCCATGTACCTCTCTCTCCTGAGCTGTTTCATCGATCCCTTTTCGGCGGTTCACCAATGTGCCTAAGAGTACTCTGGTTTATTACCTGGAATGAAAAGCTTTACTCAGACACATCCGCACCCGCTTTCCAAGCATTGTCTATCCCTGCATCAGGGCTTCCATCATATTTCACACCCGAAGGGACCCCCAAGAATGGACTGGATACTACGCCCAAGGGCTCTCCTACTGTTAAGGGCCAACTCCGCCGAGGGTTTTGGACAAAAAATCAATAAAATCCCGCGTTGCGAATATGGTCAGTGGTCGATGCTCATTTGTTGTTCCCACCTCAGGCTAACGCGATATGGACGCTGCGTTTCCACCATGGTTAACAGTTTTCCTCTATCGCCACGCCAAACCATTAAGCCCAAAATGCCGGGTACACAATTCACACCCTTCATCACTTCATCATGTCCAAGTAGAGTCTCGGAGCTCTTGGTACTTTTCCACCGTGCACGTCTACACGTTGGGGAAATAAGCTGCGTCAAAGGTGTCCTTCGGGGCTCTCTACCAACTCCTCTCTGATGGGCGCCCCAGGTATTGCGATAAGGATTCCCCCCTTGTTTCATACACCGAGTTTAACTCACATGGGCTTAGAAATCGGGTTGATGCCTGCGCTAACTTGGGAAGTTGTTACCATTCAGGGTCCGAGCTCTAAGACCATAAACTAAGATCCATATAGAACTACGTTCAGCTTGATTCCCATCCTCATGGGATACGTAGGACCGCCCGGATGCCCTGTCTTCGGGTACAACCCATTTAGGGAGCCAGTCTCTCCCCCTTGTTTCACCTCTTACCTCTATATAGGCCCCTCGGCCTAAGATCTCCCTCTCCGAGTGGCGTAAAATGTGATGTGGGATCATGCCTCCATCAATTGTTTTTTAGAACACTACGCACAATCCCCGCCTAGCATCGTCTCTGTTACGTCTGCGATGCATGATGATAAAATGCATTCTTGGTCCTATCATACGACTCTAAACAGTGACATTATCGTCCTGGCCGCACGAAAAAAAACGCCACTGTATTGTGGTGACCTCATTGTAGAGGACATCACATTGGGTATTGGTCATGTGCCATGCCATTTTTCAACGCTCATAACGGCTTGATCCTTGTGGTGACACCAAAGCCTACTACTCTAGGCATGTCGCTTCACACAAAAAAACCACTCACCTTAAATGAAAAACAAGATTTATCAAATTCCGCTTCTTTTAGTGCAAGGGCCACGCCCGCACTCCCCTTTTCCCCTGGCACTGGTATCTTACCATGTCACCATTCAGAACTACGTGTGGCTTGATTCTCATCCTCATGAGATACGTAAGAGCGCCCGGGCACTTCCCCGTGGGCCTAGCCTAACCTTTGTGTTCGGTCCCTCGACTCGAGCATTTCCCCATAGAACACATGGTAAGTAGGGGTTAGGTCCTCATTCACGTCAGGTTTTGTAACCACCTTGCCATGTGTCCCTTTCTCCCCCTACCCATTCACGGTCCATGCTCTAAGACCATAAACTAAGATGCTCTCAGAACTACGTGAGGCTTGATTCTCATCCTTATGAGATATGTAGGAGCACCCGGGCACTTCCCCGTGGGCTCGGCCTAACTTTCACTCTTGGTCCCTTGACCTAAAACCTCTCCCAAGGGGGTCGCACGATGTGATATGGGATTTCGTCCTCATCCACGTCAGGTTGTTCACCGAACCGTACAGACCCCCTATTCCCATTCACGCCAGGTGTTTGAGTTACTCCACCATGTGCCTCTTATGTCTCCTCCCATCCATGGTCCGAATTCTACGACCCTAAACTAAGATCTCCCTATGGGAAAGGAATCTACTCCCTCTATCTAATACGTCTCGTTGTCGTATTTAGATGTGTTTTGACAAAGATCCCGAAGTGTGGGATTTTCATAGGGACATCCTCCTCATCCCATGACCATGATTCGTGAGCTTGCTATTTGGATCCTCATCCTCTTCCACATCCAAAAGGACCCTCGGACAACATGGATACTAGGCTTAAGGGCTCTCCATGAATGCTGGACCTAAGGGCCCTCCAATCGTTTCGGGCTAACTTCTGTAAGGATAACTGGCAACATTTGTGACATGGTCCTATGTTTGGAACATTGTCAACGGTCAACCCTCATTTGTTTGTCCCCATTCTAGGCTAACGTGATATGGATGATGGGTTTCCACCATAGTAAACAGTTATCCTCCATCATCACGCTGCCATCATAGTGATCTGAATCTCGAGCGCCATGATTCACACATTTCCACTTCCTCATGTTCAAGTGGAATTCCATCATACTCGGCTCTTTCTCTTCTCACATCTAGGTGCGCTAAATGATCATGTTAGTGTCATTGGGCCGGTATTAACTGAGCGTCCCTTTTCCCTAACCTTCCCCCTTTCTGTGTCGGGAAATTCCCACCACTACTTCTTGTTTCCCACACCGAGCACGACTCACGGGGGCTTAGTAGTTTTGGAAGGATTTGTACCAACACGGTCGTGCTTCTCATCGTCCCGCATAACGTTAAACGGAGATTCCAGAACTATGTATGGCTTGATTCCCATTCTCATGGGGTACGTAGGAACGCCCGACCACTCTGCTTCGGGCCCAGCCTAATCCTCACTCTTGGTCCCTCGACCTGAAGAGTTTCCTCCGGGGGTACGTGGTGTGTTTTGGACTCCAAGTCCTCATTCACGTCGGTTTCATATCTACCGCACCATACGCTCCCTAGCATCTTCCCTTTTATTACACATCCTATCGTATGACGTTAAACTAGAAGAGTCCATGTGTCCTCAACGCATGACACTAAACTGTGGTTCTACCCTGAACAAGTTCACGATGCCCCATGTTAACCATGGGATGCACCAGAGCCTCTATCAGAGAGGATTTCACCTGCCAGTGTTTGTATTTGACTGCACTGTGCTTCCAGAACTACATATGGCTTGATTCCCATCCTCATGGGATACATAGGGACACCCAGGAATTTCACCTAGGGTCCAGCCCCAGGAATCGTAAAACCCTGTTCCGCCCCCTGGTCGGACCCCTCATAGGGGACCGTGTAACTATGACTCTGCCCTGAACAAGTTCAGAATGCCCAAGATTACATTGGGAAGCGGTAAATCCCCTCTCCAGAGAGGCCCTGTCTGAAAGAAGGAATGATCCATGATCAAACCAATGCACCCATATGGTGTACTCCCACTACGGAGGTGTAACTACCTAAGTGTTGGATTCTGTTCGGACAAACCATCACTCCATATTCCATGCTTTGTGTGCCCCTTATTCGGACCCTCGTCCCCTTCCATGTCTCACGGGACCCCCTAACGGCCTGGTCTCATGCCGCATCGGCTCACCTACCATCCTGGGCCAACATTCCGGAGGACTGGTCATGTTTGGAAGGACCCCCTAACAGTATGGATGTTCGACCTATGGTCCGCCAACTGTCCTGGGTCAATGTCCCGAATGATAGACCAACAATATTTGTGACATGGTCCCGTGTTTCGAACATGGTCAACGGTTGACCCTCATTTTTGTCCCCATTACAGGCTAACGCAGTAAGGATATAGCTTCTCCTCCATGGTTAACGGTTTTCCCTTATTGTCACGCCATCCCCACAGCGCTCCGAATCCTGGGCATCGTAATTCACGCTTCCTGTATCCGTCTGTTCGGACTGATTCCAGTGCCCCTGGTGTTGCACCGTTCGTACATGAGGGCACGCCGAAGAAACGATAATTCAGATGTTCTGAAAAAGATCCTTCTTCGGTCAAGCCTCTCCCATCTTTCGGAAATCCGGACTGGTAATCCGAACCCCGGATGCCCGGAGCATGGTTTCCACTCCTATGTTAGGTGGGATGAGAAGGAAACTATCTACTGTTTCTCACATCGGGCTCGACCCACATGGGATTGGGGATTTATCGTCGAACGTCCCACAGACATTGCAGGGATGTAACAAGGTGATTAAAACAGTGGAAATCATGCACGCTACGGCATTCAAAACAAAGAAGGAAGAAATTGAAGCACGAAAGTAAAAATAAAAGGTTTTTTGGTATGTTACAATACCTGGGGGTTGACTCCCCCCATGGATGGGTTGATACTATCAAAAGAGGATTGCAGCTCCACCACCCGTTGGTTTGTGGCGTCTAAGGCTTGCTGCCACTGACTCAGCTCCCACTCCTCCTCAACAGCGGCGGGGCGCAGTTCATCAGCCTTGGCTCTGGCCCTTTCTACCTCAGCCTGAACGGCAGCCATCTTTCTAGAGGCCTGCCTCATAAGCTCCTCTGTATCCGCCAGCTGGGCCTTCAGCCGGGAGATCAGGTCAGATTGAGCATTCAGAGAGACTGAGTGCTCATCTGCCTGGGTATGCAGCTGTTGGACCTCGCTTTCAGCCTCCTAGATCTTCTTGATGTTTGTCACTTTCCTCCGCTGCCAGCCCATGTTGAGCCCACGATCATGCTCCCGGATCTTCTCATCCATAATATCTCGGGTGAGCGCGTGAGGACGTTGGGCGTCCACTCCCCCAGTGCATAGTTCGCACAACTGCGAGCGGAGTCTATCCATTTCGTCCAGCCATAGTGCTTGGGGGTGTCCTTGATGAAGCGCATGATTAGCTTCCACGACCGGCGGCGGACTATGCTGCTGTCTTCCTCGTCAGAGGCTGTTTTGTCCTAGTCTGCACGATTGGCAGGCTCGTACGCAGGATACGCCTGCAGGAAGTCCTCATTGGGATCTTCATCTGGCGTTGAATCTGGCGCGACATCTGGCGCCGAGGCATGCACGACAGGACTAGGACCGGTCGGCCGATCCTCTTCATCGGAGTCCACCTCGATGACCTCAGGCACGACCCTGCTGGTGGTCCCACCAGTGATGATGTGTGATGCAGCTTGAGGAGATGGGGGGACTATCACCACCAGCACCGGCATGCCCCTAGGGGGGACGCCACCAGACATCCCAACTAGCCTTGCTGCAGCAGCCCACGCCATTCTGAGAACTGTACAACAAAGGGGGACATAAACGTTAGTTGGCATAGTCTACACATGACGACAAGAAAACCGGTAGAGGAAACTTATGGAGATCGACCTCCTGGTGCTTCTCTCGAGCTGGTACCGACGGGACCCCGAGGCGAGGCCCTCCGTATACTATTGGAAGGTCTGGAGATTCCGGGGGAGCCACCTCGATTGCTCTGGTCCCACCAGACGCGGAACTGGACGCAACCATAGGAGTGGGTTCTGAAGGTCCCGCATCATCACCCGCTGAGGGGCGAGAACGAGGTCGGCGAACAAGTTCCTCCTGTGTGGCTCAAAAATCAGTGAGAAGTCCATAGTGGACCAAGAACGGACCGTAAGGAAAGAAGTTCGGAATGCTACCTTGAGAGCCTCTGCAAACTCATCGGAATCTGAGGCTTGATCTCTGACCTCTCCCTCCTCCAACGGGCTCCCTCCTCCAGCCTCATCCTCCTGAGAGGAGTCCTATGATTCTTCCGGAAGGGGGAAGCACTCCCTCAGATTGGCGGCTGATAACTGTGGGGGGACCGTTCGATTCAGCAGTACCCTCACCCAGTCTGTCATTGGGCGAGGGACACCACTGGAGTGAACATAATCCTCCAGCTCATCCAGGTTTTTCTCTACCTCCGCCGGAGATGCCATGAAGCTGGCTCGGACTGGGCCTATGCCCGATAATGCCATCCCGAGGTGATTCAGGTGAGCCCATATCTCGGGTGGGCTGAGGAATTTCTGGTTGACATCCTAAATGTCCCAGGCTTCCGGGAAGACAGCATCCTCTTCCATGTTTATATGACGCAGCCGCTTCCCCGGGGCCTGAGTGGATATCCTACGAAATCCCCTCGGTGGCTGCCCCTCCGAATGGCCCTGCTCTTCCGGAATCACCGGGTCTGCCGCTGCTATCGCACCCTCGGCCGGCGTGGGTCTCGCCGCCATGGCGGCCCTGCCACCGCGAGAGGCCCTAGCTACCCTCCAAACCCGACCTCGAGATAGAGGAGGCCCACCAACACCGACCCGAATAGTTGGCTTCTTCAGTATCTCCCCTGTGTAAGCAGCTTCCCAACTAATGGCATACTCCCTCACCAATCCTAAAGCGGCGGTGGATGGAGGCAATGCAATTCACATCTTCCCATCTTCTCGTGTAAACATGAGCCACAGCTGCCTCATCACACGCGGGTGCTCCTCGTGACGCACCTCCCAGTAGACCTGCGGGGTCAGCCACTGGAGGCACAGGAACAGCCTCGCAAACCGATACGGGGTGTACGGTTCGCAGAGTGGCTCATGATCTACTCGTTCCACCAAAACTCCACCTCGAAAGGCTAGGAGGTAAGCCCGATGTTCTTCCGTTCCCCGCCTATCGTCAGTAAGTATCCCCGTCGGCAATGGGAAGGGGTGGAAATTAAACTCATCCTCCCTCCACACCCGATTCAACACCATTGGCACGGTTAGTTTGAACGGGAAGCTCACGACTACATTCTGGATGGAGGGGCGGAAGTTTGATCCCGGCGGCGAAATAGGGTTTGGATACTCATAGATCCCCCTGATGTGCGCCGCAATCCACCCATACAAGAGGTGGAAGGGCCCACATATCCTTGGTGGCTTCTTGCCCTCGCTAATGTGCAGCAGCATTCTGTACAGTTTCGCGAGCATTGGAATCCCCAGATTGATCCGCTGCACCATGGCCAACATGGACGCCATAATAAATGAGTTGGGTCGCACCCCCATGCTTGTATCCCTCACCGGTAGAATCCAACCGCAGATGAGAGCCACGATGAACGCCGCCAGCCTGACTATCGGCTGTTGTTCAGTGCTGACACTGAAACCCCAAGTCTTCCATTGGCTGTCCTACAAGACCCGCCAATACAAGTGCCCCGTACCCCGCTGGGCCGCCCTCGGACAAGTTCGAGGCCTCGGAGGGAACTTTCGATTCTCTGGGAAATTTAGGGAGCACTTGAACCATCTCCTAAAGTGGACATCCCTCACTACCTCCTTGTCCTCTCCAGGGACGAGTGCCATCAGCACTGACGCCAGTCGCGGAATTTGCTCTGTATCCTCCCACGTGCTCATGACGGGGAGGAACTCATCATACATGGCCCCCAAGATCCGAACCCCAGAAATCTGGTGGACATCCCACAGGCTGATGCCCACCTCCCCGTGATGCAGGTGAAAGGTATTGGTCCTAGACGACCATCTACTCAGCAATTCTAGCATCAGTTGTTTCAGTTGGTAAATGTAGAATTGGGAGGCCCATGCTGCCTCATATAACCCCACTCTCCTCAACTTGGCCCCAAACTCCTCGCATGAGGCACCTACCCAGTAGGCCCAGACCCAGTCATCAGTAAAGTTTCCGCCCTGGCACAGGTCCCACTCATCGGACCATCCCTTCTTCGAATCCTGCAAAGCCGCCTTCAGCATGGTACGGTAGAGAGGAGGGGACGTCTCCGGTTTCAGTGGATTCCCGTCAATATCGTTCACATGGTTGTAGAGAGTGTCAGCGGTGATGGGTGTGAAGTCCTCCTGCGCATGACCATCGGCCGCCCTGAACCATTTGTTCTGACATGGTGTGCGCCTGAACCAGTAAGCTGGTTCGTCCCTACTCACCTCAGGGATGAAGACGTCATCCCTCAACCCGAAGCCATACAATGACAACTTCTTACACTGTGGATAATCCTTCTGAACCTCCGATAGAAGGTCTGTCAAAGAAGCATGGTCCGAATGGCTTCAGACCATCTCCCCAAGGCCTGGACAGTTGGGCATCTCATCCCGACAGGCGGCGTCTACAAGCACCCCCAATACAGATTCTCGATGGGCCATTTCAGTTCCGGCACTCAGAAAAGAATGTTTTCAGAACGAATTGTGAAGCTGAACCATGAAGACGGCTCGCGAAGGTTGGTCGCGAGGCCAAACCGCGGAGTCAGACCTAGGTTGGAAAGTAGAAGTTCGCTTGGCGCAGTCGCGGAGTCGGAGACCCGCGGTTCTCCGCGAAGCTCGATTCGCGGAGAGCAGTCGCAGAGTACGCGGAGCTTCGTGAAATCGAGAGCACAAAACGAAAAGTAAATCGAATGAAGACAAAAGACGGCGACCCCCCTATTTATAGGCGGCGACCCTAGAGCATCGCAGCGCGCCTCACCCGCGCGGAGCATCGCGGCTTATCCGGATCTGTGGCCCCGGTCAGCATCGCGGGCCCTCTTCGCGAAGTCGCATCACGAACCGCCGACAATTTTGGCGATTTTCCATCATACTTAGACCCTTCACCCTCCGCGGATCCAAGTCTGAGGGGGGGAATTTGTTGCGCCCAAATATTGCATGAAAGGAAGGGACAGAAAAGAAGGTCGGCACGCTGCCTCGCGAAGCACCGACGCGAAGCACCCCGAGCATCGCGGTCTCGCAAAGCTCCGAAGGTGGTAACTCTCCACGAACGAGTTTGATGTTCACAAGCCCGCCGCGAAGCTCTGTAGGCGGTAACTCTCCACGGACGAGTTTGACATTCACGAGCCCGCCGCGAAGCAAATTTGGCGGTGCGCGAGTTCGGCTTCGCGGATCCCCTTGCCTACAAATACATGGCTCCCCCTGAGTCCCAGGGATGGACAATCCGACCTTTCGGCTTCTCCTCTCCTGAATCGCGAAGCACCCTTTTCCCGCGAAAATCATGAGCTCCGCGAGGTACTTCTACTTCGTGTGACGCCTTCGCCTTGTCTCGTTTTGAGCCCCTCTTCCGAGAGGGATGCCCTTCACGAAGCTCAAGGGATTTAGCAAAGGAGGGGGATTCCCAAGAGAACCCGGGCATCCGCGGAGGGTTTATGCTTCGCGAAACACCCAACCTGTATTAGTGATCCCTATGCTAAGGTAGGATCGTTACACATTGCGAAGCACACTGCTTCGCAGCACCCTGCTTCACGAGGAACCTCTTCTTCGCGAGGCAGTGCACCGTGAATACTGTTCTACTTCGCGAAGCACCCTCCACTCACACCTATGCCCTATGCTAAGGCTAAGGCACTCCGCTTCGTGAAGCACACTCCTTTTCTTGGAAATTCCGCTTCTCGTGCGACCCTCCAGGTATGCACGATGTGATTTAAAAGTCCCACGGACAATACCACTCGTAGCGTTGCTTCTCCTAATGCTTCTTCACATAGGCACGCTAACGGATATTGCTTCTTCGCATAGCCATGCTAACATGGACCCCTCGATGGTTCTCTCCACAACCCCCCTTAACCATGGACTTTCCAGTACCTTCCCTCCCCCAAGGACCAGAGGGTACCGGTTATGTAAGTCCTAGGGGTGAGGAGTGAACCCACCTCATCCGAGCTGCAGGATGTTAAATTGCCAAGCACCACGTCCTCAAAACATGACATTAAACTATGACCCGACCTCGTGCCTCTCACAAAGGGTCCCCCCAGCTCGAACATTTTTTATGACACTCATCTCCACGGGAGTGGAATCAGCCATCCACAAGGGATGATATCCTTCTTACTAGATTGGCGTATGTTCTCAGGAGAAGGGCGACCCTAGTTCCCCAACGGATGGCTGCACCCCTGCATCTCCGTACTTCCCCACTACCAAGGTCAGTGGAGGGAATGATAGGGAACGAGGCACCTCCCATCATTGGTCCCAAATATCTCTTTCGCTGCGCTTTTCCGCACTTCGGGCCTCCATCTTGGAGTAAGTCCCAGCACCATGGGCCGCCTAACGCGTAAGCCCCTCTTCGCTTCTCACGGACGCACCATTCGCGGCGTGATCGTCAGGTCCTTGCTGTCTCTTGTTTCTCACACCGAGCATGACTCACGTGGGCTTAGAGCTGGAATTGGCCATGACAATACCTCATCCAGCATGACGTTAAACTGCATTCCCTCATCCAGCATGACATTAAACTGCATGCCCTCATCCAGCATGACATTAAACTGTATTCCCTTGTCCCGCATTACATTAAACTTCACACCCATTTGAACTACGAGGTCTTTGATCCATGTCAAGGCATGGTACGTAGAAAGACTCCACGAGGTTCAAGCCCACCCGTCATCCAATTCACGTCGAGTTCCACCTTCGTCCATCCTGACGTTAAACTGCATTCCAGTCCGACGGCAGGCCGTTGTGACCATCCCGAACTACGGGGACTTTGATCCATGTCAAGGCATGGTACATAAGAAGCCTCCCTGAGGTTCAAGCCCAACAATCATTGGACCAAACCGTCTCCTTGTCGGTGTTCCAAGCCCCCATTTTCTTCCAAACTACGAGGACTTTGATCCATGTCAAGGCATGGTATGTAGGAAGATTTCACGAGGTTCAAGCCCACCACATGTGGACCCCCGGGTTCACCTTCACGTCAGTTCATCGACGAAGCCCCTCCAAACTACAAGGACTTTGATCCATGTCAAGGCATGGTACGTAGGAAGCCTCCATGAGGATCAATCCCATCGCCCGTCATTCATTCATGTTAGGGTTCACCGCTGTCCCGCGTGACGTTAAACTGTATTCCATCGACCATTTGAACAACGAGGAAATTGATCCATATAAAGGCATGGTACGTAGGAATCCTTCACGAGGTTCAAGACCACCACTAGTGGACCCCTGGGTCTACTTTCACGTCGGTTCACTGATAAAACCCTTTGAACTACGAGGTCTTTGATCCATTTCAAGGCATGGTATGTAAGAAGCCATCCCGAGGTTCAAGCCCGTCTCTAATCGGAACAAGGTCCACTTTCACATCGGTTCGCTGACGATGCCCATCGGACCAAGGTCCACCTTTACGTTGCTTCACTGACGACATCTATCGGGCCAAGGTCCACCTTCATGCCGGTTCAACCGGCACCCTCCCAAACTACGTGGACTTTGATTCCGTGCCACGGGGATACGTAGGAGGTCTCTTCGAGGATCAAGCCCAACTTCACTATCGCCCTTGCGATGGTCCCTTTCCATTTCACCATCCACTTCATTCGTCCATCAATCATCCGCCATGATTCCCGCCCGGACCGTCACATCCTGGTGAGACCATGTCGGTTCGCTCCTATTCACAGCCGCCCATGGGTTGGTCCCAGTATCGACACCCCTTCAAGGGAAATCCCTCAATCTGATCTGTTCTGGCTAATGCTCTGATCGGGTTGATCTGTCTCCGTTGGACGTTAAACTTGCGGCATACCCTGTGTTAAACACAGGAAGCTGAGGAAAACCTCAGATATGTGTCTATGGCATATAATTCCTTGCGCTCGATGTGGGATGCCTCGGGCCTCCACGCCCTCGAGAAGCCCTGTGACCAGGGATAATAGACAGACATGTAAGGTCCCCAGCATCCAGACATGCTACTGATGCCACAACGTGACTACTCCCCCGACTGAAGGTTGCTTCCCTAACCGGACCCTTTGGAATGTCCCAATAGAAGTAGTGTAATTAACCGGAATCCATGGAAACATGGAACTGGGAAGAGTTTCACGAACTACGTATTAAATCTATGACGGAGACCCGGACTAGGTGATGAGTTCTGAGGAGGAATCCACGGAAGAAAGAACCGACATCCCATCATCCCATTTTGATCAAGGAGCAGACATCCCTGAACAAGGAATGGATGTCGCTCGCCTTCGGAAAGCGGCAATGCTGGGCAACAACGCAGCGCGTCCTCCTCTACGGACGGACGGATGTGCGCGCCCCGGAGAAAGCGTCAGAAAAAATTTCCCTATTGAAAAATCACATGCCTAGAATTAATAATTTATGATTGAATGAAATCTCAAATGGGAGATGTTCAAGTTAGAGAAAATTACCACTTGGGCAATGTTACTAGAGACACCCCATGAATCAACCCCAATATAACACCTTATAATTTGGTCAAATGTGGGTTTTATAATGGATTATGGGTAGACTAACTAGTTACTTAAATTAAAATTACATTGTATTAATAAATATTGTTTCCATTAATTTTATTTTAAGAATATTTTGGGTTATTATAATTTAGATATAATTTCATATAATTATTTTTCATAAAGAAATTGTACAATAAAAAATAGATAAAAATATTTATTAGAAACTAATATATAATGAATAATAATTATTTTAATTTTATATTATTAAAATGAATCATTTATTTAAATATAAATGATGAAATTATTTTATTTTTTTCAACAGTATGAAATTTTACTATACACTTTCACTACACTATTATTTTTAATAGAGAAGATTATTATATTTAAAACATACAATTTTTATATCTATATAATTAAACTGATTATATTAATATCATTTATTAAATAATAATTTCAAAATTAGTTTTGGTAAATATATGATAATTTTCTAAAATACATTATTTTTTCATGAAGAGTAAAAATATTATTTACGTTTTTTGGTATGTTTAGTGAATTTATAATTGAGTCATAATGAAGTAAAAATTATTTTAACATAATACTAGTTTCAAAAAATGTTATTTTATTAATATTATGTAATTTAATATGTTTAAATTAATTCCCAAATCAATCATTTGATATCTAAATTATAAAATTGAAACATTAACTTCAAAAATGTTATTTTGGGGAAACATTACATATATGTACCAAAATGAGTAATATAAAATAATTTTCAACCCTTTTACATTAAAATGACATAAATGGTTTCCTACATGTTTAATACCATAGGAAAATACCATGCATAAGCCCATGGTGTTTTATTTTTTACTACCTAGGTTTCCAAGGCCTATATTTGATAATTAATTAACAAATCCTCAACTATTGTTATACATTCCAACCCATTTCTCCATTTTCATTACCCTCCAATGCACCCCGCACTAAGATATATTGGTTTTACCTCACATGGAGTCCCCACAAGGTGACCTCAAACCACCAATATTCCAATTATCATGTTTTAGGTGTAACAATTTAAGGTAAGAGAAATATCCTTGTTTAATAATTATTTCAAGAACCTCTTTATGTATATATATTCTGAATGTTTCTGTAACCCTCTATTATTTTGATTTTATCAATTTCCTTATTTGAAAATTATTTTTTATCAAATTGAGTCCCATGTACCCTATCTTTGATCCCTTTTCTAAAACCGGGTTTTATACATGATATGGTGTCAAATTTACTTCTAAAAATTTTGATCTTATCCTAAAACAATTCTCATATATTTTATTTTTTTGAATACCCAAAAAAATTATTTTTTATTATTATACACCGATATGTAAAAATAATTTAGTTGATTATGAGATTGAGATAAATGAAACCCATATTTCATTTTTATAGTTAAAATTTACATAATGATCATGATTTTTAAGATCTTTTGAAATGTCCGGGTTTTATTATGAAAGCAATTTTATTTTATTCTCCAAGTTATAATTATAAAATTATTTGTCATGTAATATGTGGATCACATGATATTTAATACATATGAATGGTATTCCATGAGATTGCTCTAATTGAATGGGTAATGATACTAATCTCTAGATATGACAAATTTTATTATACCTTGGGGAATAACCATGATAAATTTTATGACACCTTGGTGAAAACCCATAGTTATATGCTATGAATGACTTAAAAAATGTATTAAAAAATGTTTTATGTTTTTGTGTATTATGTACATTTTTTCCTAGAAACTAAATGTTATAAAATTATCAATTTCTTCCATGAAAATGATATGTTTGTGAAATAAATTCTGGGATTTCATAGTTGTTAACAAATGATAGTTTATTTTATTTTCAGTAACTAGTAATTTAAAACATTATAAATAACATTTGGTATAGGTTAAACAATATATAATCATCCGGGTACATTTGTAGTGTATTATGTATCTGGTTTCTGATAAAATAACTCCATGTCTAGATATGAAAAAATGGATGTGGATCTGTAATAGATGATCTAGGGGTGATACTAGATAACATGGTTTTGATGTAAACTACAATTGGAATATGTGCATGAACACAATCCTTACTTCACTACTGGTTTGAAAAAAACAGGTGATATGTTTTGTTAATTAATATTTGTTTATAAACCATTATTAAGGATATATAGGAAGTATAATTATTTTAAAAGAATAAAATATTTATGAATTCTGTTTCCAGACATAAAAATTCCTTAATAATTATAATATTATTAAATAAAACATGTTTTCTTAAAATAGTTTATTATTTTAGAGACTATAATTTTATATGAGAAACTAAAAAATGGTGGATGCAATTGACCATGGAATGATGGCCCTCGGATAGATGATGAAATGTAAAAAATCATGAACATGATGACTCAACTAACTTGAGTTATGAGTAATTTCGTGAATCAATATGAAATTCCAGATTTCGCTCAAAGGGAACAACATTCAGTTGAGTCATTTATGAAAAAATGACCAATATAATTATGAAAATAAACCAAAACCATTATTTATGAACAATGAATAAGATATATAAAAAATATATTTTAAATACTCCCTTTTTTGGAACATTATAATGTTAACCATGATTTGTACCACTTAGATGGAGAAGTTGAACAGTGGTGGATGATTATTGAAAACATGATAAAAATAAATGTATAGAAGATATGGAATGGTAATATATTAGGGTAACCTATTTAGAAAAACTACCATTCGATGCGAATGGAATTGGGGATGGAATTTCTATAGTAGACGTATAATGAAAATGAATATGTGGGAAGCCATGAGATGATATTTATAGGACATTCTCATTACACGTTGACATTTTTCATGGATATTAATGGAAATTTAGATAGATTCTATAGTGAACTATGATACCATATATAGAATAATATATCCAATAGACACTATCATATCAATTAGGAGATAGGGAGAATTGTTATTAATGTGGAACTTGTGTTTGGAGTGATGTGGTGGAACAAAGATTGAATGAAATGAAGGGAAAAATAAAGGAATGATTAGGGAGGATCGTTTATCACTGAAGATGATGAGTAACGATCCATATATCCCAAAAAAATGTGGGATGATTTATTTAGGGAGCTACTTTCTAATGATTCGGAAATGTTACAAGTATGGAATAGGTTGTCATATATCATGGAACTGGTGTACTGATGTGAAGACTCAACTTCTCAATACTAAGGAAAAATGGAATATTTTTATGCCGAATGTGAAGTTCAATGCTTCAAGTATGGATAGTGTAAAGACCCGTAAAATTCAAGGGAATTTTTTTTCTTAATTTTCTTTGGAATTTTACAAGAGCTCGGTTTCTGACGGAACCTGATTCCGAGGCCCGGAGTGCCCAGAATCAATTTCTGAAGTTTGGCTCGGGTACGTTCAGTGAACGAACGAGCGGGAATTTCTAACTTTTGATCCGGTGCTCGGAATTGAAATCCGAGGACACCGATGAACTCGCAGCGCCGATATTCGCTTAAGGAGACCTTTTCCGTAGTTACGTTTATTGCGGGACGAAAGTTAGTTTTTGGGAGATTTATAAAAAGTTAAAATAAAAATGTTGAAAACTTTTTATTTTTCTTACTTGTTGGTTAACTCCTCTCAAAGGAAGTTAAAGGTGGGACCCACATCCACTTAACCTCACTTGGGAGGATTAAGTGTGGTGGGGCCCACATGAAACCCAACTTTCCATCTCCTCTCAAAACTCCCTTAACTCCCCTTTTAAATGAAATTGAAAACTTAGCTTATTAATTGGGTTGAGTTGTTTAAACTTTTTCAAACCTTTGAAATTCAAAAAGGTTTGGTTGAGTAAATAAAATAAGCTCTTAGCTTATTTTATTTGGTTAGAATTCTCTAGCCTCTTGAGAGTTTTGAAGCCTTCTCCTTCTCTTTCTTCTTATTCTTCTTCTTCTTCAAGCTTGACGAAGAACGCGAAGAACCTTCGAGCTCCGACGAAGAACGCAGCTCCTCTCTTCTTCGTAGCCGATTGTATCCGAAGATCGACGACGCCTTCCATGTCAACGAAAGGGAACGTCGCTTCCTCCTCGGACTTCCTTCGTCGGCTTACGAAGATTCGCCAATGACGTACCTCTTCGGACGTACCTCTTCGTCATCGGATTTGACGAACGATTACCGCGACGCCCGACCTCCGCGACGTTGTCTTCCGCGGGTCGTTGACGATCTTCGAACTTGAACCCAAGGTAGGTGTTTGTTGTGTTTTATTTCCTTACTCTCGTTCTTGGTTCTATAATGATAATTTGTGATTAAATATTTAAGAGTTATCATCTAACGAGAGGGGGTGGGGGGTCGGACCGCACAAACATGGCCGAATTCCCCCTCCTTTGTTCTTGGTTATTTATATAATCTTGTGATGAACGAGAAGGCATGGTTCCATCGCACCACGCGGGAATCGACCGGCTTATTTACGCGATGTCGTCGCGTCGCGCCGTGGATGAATTATCATGAACGCGACACCGTCGCGCCGCGTCGAAGGGAACCGAAGGCGCCGCGGCCAGAGCGGGGCCGCGACGGAGGGGCGCGGTGCCATCGCACAGCGCCGGACGACGAACACTGCGGCCAGTTCCGGGCCGCGGCGGGACGAGAGGACCGGCGGCTCGTCGGGCCACCGACGTCGGAAACCGGAAGGGGACCGGCTTTGCCGGTCCCATTGAAGAAAAACCGGTCGGCCAGGTGGGCCGACCGGAAGGTCAAAGACCGGGGGAATTTAATTCCCCCAGTCAACTCAAAATCCCCCCCCCCCCATTTATTTGGGGGGGGGGGGGCGGTTTCTTTGAGGGGGGGCTGGCGGCCCCCCGGTTTCCCTCAAAGCAGGCCCCCACGAGGGGGGGGGGGGGGGGGCGGTTCTCCAAAGGCGCGGCTAAAAGCCGCGCCGCCAGCTGGAAGCGGGGGCCGTGCCCCCCGCGCGTGACACCAGCGGTGCCAGGCCGCGCCGCCGCCGGCCGGGCCGTGCCGCCGCGCCGGACCGCCGCCGGCCGCGCCGGGTCGGACCCGGGTTGGGTCGACCCGGACCCGGACCCCCCCGTTTTCGTGTCGTCTTCGGTCTTTTGGCCATAACCTGAGCCACAGACCTCCGATTGACAAACCGTCAGCGGCTACGCGATCCTTGGATCGAGGCGGTAGATTCTCTATATCGCACTCAAAGTTTCGGAATACTTTGAGTTCGGCCGGGGGTGTTCGTTCACAAAACCAACAGGGCCTTCGGAGCAGAAACGCTCATATCTTGAGCTACGAACGTCCGATTGACGTGCCGTCAGCTTTGTTGTGTTCCTCTTAGTGAGACGGATCTTTTGGCATACTCTGCCCGAGGTTTGGACATAGGTGGAGTATGGTCGGTTTGGTTTTGCCTTAAAAACCAACCGGGCCCCTAGGACGAAAAGGCCAATAACTCTCAGACCGGGCGTCCGATCGACGCGCCGTCTGTTGCGTTGAGTTCTTGTTGACGATATGGAACTTTTGGATACATCAACTCTGGACTTTGTGAAAGTTGATGTATCAGCCTCTCGGCTCGTGGAGCGGACCCTCCTGTACGATCTTGCTGTGTACGGGAACCCTAATGCTGGCTGCGACTGTTACTGTGACTACTACTGCTACTGCTACTGCTACTGTGACTGCGACGATGATAGTACAGAGATCCTGTGTGGATTCGACGACGATGACTACAGCACTCAGCGATCCTACGTGGATCAGTGCTACAGGTCCTATGTGGGCCCGATCCTGTGTGGGTCTGATCCTGTGTGGGTCTTTGCGCTCAGCGGTCCTGTGTGAACCAGCGCCTATAGGTACTATGTGGGCCCGATCCTATGTGGGTCTTTTGCGGGGGTTAGTTACCTATCGATCCTTCATGGGTCCGACGACTTAGATGGATCAGAGATCATCTTTATTGTCTTTCGAAGAAGTATACCTGTGTGAGCTGAATCCAGTTGCTTTCCTGTGTGGATTGTGTTGTGCTATCCTGTGTGGATTTCGTTTTGCTTTCCTATGTGGAATACGTTTACTTTCCTGTGTAGACTGAGTTGTACTTGGGCTCAGAGGATGGAGCGTGTTGGAATTGATGACTTAGGTATATGTATGGGCATATACCTAAGCAGTGTCGGTTGATACTTCGTGATTGTACCTTTCTTCGTGATTTATCCTTTGTGGATTTGAGAGACCTTCAGGGGTCTCGGGGTCCCTACTGAGTAGCTTATACTCACCCCTGCACGGGTTATGCCCGCACTATGTTGTGTTGGTTGCAGACGACGGACAGCGTTGATCTTGGCTGAGGCTTGTAGAGCAGGACGGTACCTGGAGGTGGACCACTAGGCGGGACGTGTTCGGAGCGGACGACGGGACCCGTGGAGCAGTGGAGCTATCTGTACCCATCCTTTAGGTGGGATCTCCATTGGACAGCTCGGTGTAGCGGCTTTTACTTACAGTTGTTGTTTTCCCTTTCGAGTTGTACTTTACTTTCAGTTTGGGTTTGTATACTGGCCCATTTACTTTTCGGCACTTTCAGTTGTACTCTGTTTTTACTTAGTGTTTACTTTCCGCTTTCTTACTCTGTGGTGTTTGTTTACTTTACAAAGGCAATGCCTTCCCTTTTTACCGGGATTTACGCCTTGGTGCTAGTCGCCAGCCCCTGGCCTATGGAAGGCGGGCTTGGGGTAGTCACGGCACGGACCCCGAGGGTGGGTCGTGACAAATTGGTATCATAGGAGTTCGGTTCTACCGCGAACTCTGATCTTTTCTATGTGAAGCAATAATGTTTAGCGTATTGAGTGTGGTTATCAGTCCAGGGAGTCCAGTGTTGGTGCGGCGGCCGACGTATCCGTACACCAGGACCCTGACTTCTGATTTCCGACTTAATGCATGAAAACATTGATTGCGTGTGTGTTTCAAAGTTTTCTTTGTGATTACTTATATCAGCTCACCAGGTATACTGTTCTGACCGTGGCACACCTGTTTCCTTTTCAGGATGGCCCCACGACGGCAGCCAGCTAGGGTTCCGAGAGTCGAGTGTGACGACAGCCCACCGAGCGACGAGGCTTCAGTGTAGGGCCCTTTGTCAGCAGTGGCACCGGCGGTATCTCTACCCGTCGAGCCCCCGATGCTTCCAGCACCAGCCGCTGACAATGCATGTCACCTCAGCGCACTTCATGAGTTTCAGCACCAGCGACCGCCCAGGTTTCACGGGGAGACGGATCCCCAGGCAGCTGAGGACTGGCTGGAGGCAGTGGTACGTGTGTTTAGGCTAGTGAGGACACCAGCAGACCTCATGGTGATCCTCGTTGTGAGCCTACTACATGCAGCAGCAGGACGATGGTGGAGCTTGATGCTCCAGGTGCACGATGAGGCATCTCTACTATGGATGGACTTTGAGAGCCTCTTTCGCTCGGAGTTCGTCCCAGCCACCCTTCGTGCGGTGCGTATCCAGGAGCTTCTTCAGCTGCGGCAAGGCAGCATGACGGTCGCTCAGTACTCGGCGAGATTTACTGATCTCTCGCGCTACTCGACTGACATGGTACGGGACCCATTCTTCCGGGCCCGGACCTTCGAGTAGGGTTTGAGACACGAGATCAGGGCATCACTGATCTCCCTCAGCATACCGACTCAGACAGGAGTACTGGAGCGGGCCCTTCTGATTGAGAGCTTCCTTGCTGAGTCTACACCAGCGCAGCGACCCACCGCAGGGCGGCACGTGGCAGAGTCATCTGCAGCAGGCAGTCGACGGATGACTCAGGGGTCCAGACAGACCAGACCCTTAGGCAGACGACCTCAGGACACTGGCTCAGCAGTGCGGGGCACACAGCGAGGAGCCAGTCTTTCGAGAGGCAGACAGTGCTACTCATGCGGCGGGCAGGGCCACATGGCTCGTGACTGCCCGACCCGTCGTGTCGAGGAGCAGCAGACAGTTGAGGGACCACCGAGGCAGAGGGAGAGGGTCAACCGTGGCGGTCCGCAGGGAGGAGGTGGACGAGGCAGAGGAGCTGGCCGAGCAGCAGGTGGTGGGAGACGCTTTGAGGCTCTGCCACCACCACCACCAGGAGGTCCACCCCGACCACAGGGAGCTGGCGGGCAGAGACAGGCACAGCTCCAGGCAGCAGAGGCCTACGACCACGGCGCACCCGAGATGATTCGAGGTACTATCTGTGTCTATTCCACCCTTGCTGCAGTTCTTATAGACACAGGAGTGAGTCACTCTTTCATAGCCGCTGCCCTTGTTCGAAGCTCGGAGATTCCGACAGAGCCGTTGGCTCGATCCTTATGGTTAGAGACTCCTACGGGAGCAGACTCGACGATTATGCACTGGTGCCTACAGTGTGAGCTTACTCTAGGAGGCGAGAGCTTCGGCTGGGATCTTCTTGTAGCAGCATCGAGGCCTTACGACGTCATCTTGGGCATGGATTGGCTATCTACGGTCCATGCACAGATTGACTGTTTTAGGCGCAAGGTGTGATGTGTACGCACCGACGGGAGCAGGTTCACCTTCACCGGCGACAAGGGAGACTTTGCAACACAGGATGGACTTCCGCGGAGGAGAGGACAGCCCATCACTCATCAGATGGCTAGCCTCATCCTTGGAGCAGTTGACGTGCGGAGTCCAGGTTTTCCAGCAGTGGTGGATCAGTTTGCGGACGTTTTTCCCGACGACGTACCAGGGCTACCTCCTTGCAGAGAGGTAGACTTTTATATTGATTTGTACCCCGGGACAGCCCCTATATCCACTCCAGCATATCGGATGGCCCCCGCCGAGCTTCGAGAGCTATGGGTACAGTTGGAGGACTTGCAGGGCAAGGGGTTCATCTGACCCAGTGTTTCACCCTGGGATTCCACGATATTGTTCGCCAAGAAGGCGGACGGGAGCCTGCGGCTTTGTGTTGACTATCGTCGCTTGAACCAGGTGACAGTGAGGAACAAGTATCCGCTGCCGAGGATTTATGACCTCTTTGATCAGCTCAAGGGAGTACGGTGGTTCTCGAAGATAGACCTCAGGTCAGGCTATCATCAGCTCAGAGTCAGAGACGAGGATGTGCAGAAGACGACCTTCAGATGTCGGTATGGCCACTATGATTTCTTGGTTATGCCTTTCGGCGTAACCAATGCTCCAGTAGTGTTCATGGCCCTCATGAACAGGATATTTCAGCCATACCTTGATCGGTTTGTCGTAGTCTTCATTGACGACATTCTGATTTACTCAACGACTGAGGAGGAGCATGCCTATCACTTGCGAGTTGTACTAGACACACTTCAAGAGAACCAGCTTTAAGGTAAGCTCTTGAAGTGCTAGTTCTGGATACGTGAGGTCCACTTCTTAAAACACGTTATCTCTGAGGCGGGAGTTGCAGTGGATCCTTCGAAGATCGAGGCTGTGTTAGCATGGGAGCCACCCAGGAGCGTAACTGAGGTTCGGAGTTTCTTGGGACTAGCTGGATACTATCAGAGATTCGTTCCAGACTTCTCTAGAGTTGCGGCACCACTCACAACATTGACGAAGAAGGGGAAACCCTTCGTGTGGTCAGACAGATGTCAGCAGAGCTTCCAGGAGCTGAGACAGAGATTGACCAGCGCACCTATCTTGAGGTTACCCGAGGAGGGAGTAGGGTACGTAGTCTACTGCGATGCATCAGGGACCGGACTCGGATGTGTTCTGATGCAGGAGCGGGCAGTGATCACCTATGGATCACGTCAGTTGAGGCCGCATGAGTAGAACTACGCTACCCATGACCTGGAGTTAGCAGCAGTGGTCTTCGCTCTGAAGACATGGAGACACTATCTGATGGGCGAGCGCTTTACAGTCTTTTACGATCATCAGAGTCTCAGGTATATCTTCTCGCAGAAGGACCTGAACCTGAGACAGCGGCGATGGCTCGAGTTCCTCCAGGACTATGACTTTGAGATAGTCTATACTCCTGGGAAGGGGAACATAGTAGTTGATGCCCTCAGCAGGAGGACGGGCATTCAGCTACTTGAGGAGGCGACGGAGCAGCTAGCCTCTTTACAGATATCCTTCGTGGATAGAGATGGATCAGCCTTCCTCCAGTCTCTCACAGTCACCCCTCCACTACTGCAGCGGGTCAGAGAGGCACAGCGTGAGGATGCTGATTGTGAGACACGGTGTGCACAGATATCCTCAGGACAGGCACCTGATGGTTTCTCCCTTGGAGCAGAGCACAACATCCTTTTCAGAGGACGTACAATGGTACCAGTCGCTTTGTGAGAGGAAGTGCTGAGAGAGTTTCACACTTCTCCTTTGGCGGTACATCCTGGAGTGGCAAAGATGTACCAGGACCTCAGACGACAGCACTGGTGGCCAGTCGTGAAGAAGGCAGTGGCAGAGTTCGTTTCTCGATGCCTCACCTGTCAGCAGGTGAAGGCAGAGCATCAGGTACCAGCAGGCTTGGTACAGCCCTTGGAGGTCCCGGAGTGGAAGTGGGATGACATATCTATGGACTTCGTTACTGGACTTCCACGCACTTCCAGAGGTCACGAATCCATCTGGGTGATTGTTGACCGACTCACCAAGTCGGCACACTTCTTACCCATCAGAGAGCAGGGCTCAGTGGAGAGCTTGGGACGTCTCTACGTTCAAGAGATTGTGCGGCTCCACGGTGTGCCATCATCTATCGTCTCCGATAGAGATTCTCTCTTTACTTCATGGCTTTGGATGGGGTTACAGGAGGCGTTCAGGACGCAGCTACGTCTGAGCACAGCCTTTCACCCTCAGACGGATGGTCAGACGGAGAGGACCATTCAGACTCTCGAGGACATGCTCCGTGCATGTGTCCTCGACTTTGGTCGTAGCTGGGAGGACAACCTACCCTTGGTGGAGTTTGCGTACAACAACAGCTACCACTCCACCATCGGGATGGCACCGTATGAGGCGTTGTACGGCTGACCTTGTATATCTCCTTTGTGCTGGACAGACCCTGGGGAGTCAGCACTGGTGGGACCGGAGATGGTCCAGGCCACGACAGAGAAGGTCCAGGTCATCCAGGAGCAGATGAGGACAGCTCAAAGCCGGAAAAAGTCATACGCTGACAGGAGGCGGAGGCCACTGGAGTTCTAGGATGGCCACCACGTCTTCTTGCGGGTCTCACCTCGACGTGGTATTCGGAGATTTGGCCGAGGCGGCAAGTTATCTCCGTGCTTCATCGGACCCTTCCAGGTCCTCAGCAGGGTTGGCGAGGTGGCTTATCGCCTGGCTCTGCCACCTCAGTTGTACCGGGTGCACGACGTCTTCCACGTATCCCAGTTGAGGAGATACGTGCACGACCCGACGCACATCATTGACCATGGGGAGCTTGACGTTGACGATGGGGCGACATTTACGGAGGTGCCGGTGGAGATAGAGGATCGATAGGAGCAGGTCCTACGTGGGCGATCGATTCCTATTGTGCGCATCAGATGGCAGCACGGGAACCTCCAGGAGATCACATGGGAGCGGGAGGCTCAGATGCGTGCTCAGCACCCTCATTTGTTCCCCTAGTTTTTGATGTATCTTTACGGGGACGTAAATCCCTGAGGTGGGAGTAATGTAAAGACCCGTAAAATTCAAGGGAAATTTTTTTCTTAATTTTCTTTGGAATTTTACAAGAGCGCGGTTTCTGACGGCACCTGATTCCGAGGCCCAGAGTGCCCGGAATCAATTTCCGAAGTTTGGCTCGGGTACGTTCAGTGAACGAACGAGCAGGAATTTCTAACTTTTGATCCGGTGCTCAGAATTGAAATCCAAGGACACCGATGAACTCGCAGTGCCGATATTCTCTTAAGGAGACCTTTTCCGTAGTTGCGTTTATTGCGGGACGAAAGTTAGTTTTTGGGAGATTTATAAAAAGCTAAAATAAAAATGTGGAACACTTTTTATTTTTCTTACTTGTTGGTTAACTCCTCTCAAAGGAAGTTAAAGGTGGGACCCACATCCACTTAACCTCCCTTGGGAGGATTATGTGTGGTGGGGCCCACAAGAAACCCAACTTTCCATATCCTCTCAAAACTCCCTTAACTCCCCTTTTAAATGAAATTGACAACTTAGCTTATTAATTGGGTTGAGTTGTTTAAACTTTTTCAAACCTTTGAAATTTAAAAAGGTTTGGTTGAGTAAATAAAATAAGCTCTTAGCTTATTTTATTTGGTTAGAATTCTCTAGCCTCTTGAGTGTTTTGAAGCCTTCTCCTTCTCCTTCTTCTTCTTCTTCTTCTTCTTCAAGCTTGACGAAGAACGCGAAGAACCTTCGAGCTCCGACGAAGAACGCCGCTCCTCTCTTCTTCGTAGCCGATTGTATCCGAAGATCGACGACGCCTTCCGTGTCAACGAAAGGGAACGCCGCTTCCTCCTTGGACTTCCTTCATCGTCTTACGAAGATTCACCAACGACGTACCTCTTCGGACGTACCTCTTCGTCATCGGATTTGACGAACGATTACCGCGACGCCCAACCTCCGCGACGTTGTCTTCCGCAGGTCGTTGACGATCTTCGAACTTGAACCCAAGGTAGGGGTTTGTTGTGGTTTATTTCCTTACTCTCGTTCTTGGTTCTAGAATGATAATTTGTGATTAAATATTTAAGATTTATCATCTAACGAGAGTGGGGAGGGGGGGTCGGACCGCACAAACACGGCCGAATTCCCCCTCATTTGTTCTTGGTTATTTATATAATCTTGTGATGAACGAGAAGGCGTGGTGCCGTCGCACCACGCGGGAATCGCCCGTCTTATTTACGCGACGCTGTCGCGTCACGCCGTGGATGAATTATCATGAACGCGAAGCCGTCGCGCCACGTCGAAGGGAACCGAAGGCGCCGCGGCCGGAGCAGGGCCGCGACAGAGGGGTGCGGTGTCGTCGCAACGCGCCGGACGATGAACATAGCGGCCGGTTCCGGGCCGCGGCGGGACGAGAGGACCGGCGGCTAGCCGGGCCGCCGGCGTCGGAAACCGGAAGGGGACCGGCTTTGCCGGTCCCGTTGAAGAAAAACTGGCCGGCCAGGTGGGACGGCCGGAAGGTCAAAGACTGGGGGAATTTAATTCCCCCGGTCAACTCAAAAGCCCCCCCCCCATTTATTTGGGGGGGGGGGGTTCTTTGAGGGGGGGCAGGCGGCCCCCCGGTTTCCCTCAAAGCAGGCCCCCACAAGGGGGGGCCGGTTCTCCAAAGGCGCGGCTAAAAGCCGCGCCGCCAGCTCGAAGCGGGGGCCATGCCCCCCACGCGTGACACCAGCGGCGCCAGGTCGCGCCGCCACCGGCCGGGCCGGGTCGGACCCCGGTCGACCCGATTCGGGCCGACCCAAGGGGGGGGGGGGGTCGGGCCGGGTCGGGCCGGACCCGGACCCCCCGTTTTCGTGGCGTCTTCGGTCTTTTGGCCATAACTTGTGCCACGGACCTCCGATTGATGAACCGTCAGCGGCTACACGATCCTTGGATCAAGACGGTCGATTCGGTATATCACACTCAAAGTTTCGGAATACTTTGAGTTCGGCCGGGTTGGTTCGTTCACGAAACCAACAGGGCCTTCGGAGCGGAAACGTTCATATCATGAGCTACGGACGTCTGATTGACGTGCCGTCAGCTTTGTTGTGTTCCTCTTAGTGAGATGGATCTTTTGGAATACTCCGCCTGAGGTTTGGACACATGTGGAGTACGGTCAGGTTGGTTTTGCCTTAAAAACCAACCGGGCCCCTGGGACGAAAAAGCCAATAACTCTCAGACCGGGCGTCCGATCGACGCGCCGTCTGTTGCGTTGAGTTCCTGTTGACGATACGGAACTTTTGGATACATCAACTCTGGACTTTGTGACAGTTGATGTATCAGCCTCTCGGCTCGTGGAGCGGACCCTCCTGTACGAGCTTTCTGTGTGCGGGAACCCTAGTGTTGGCTGCGACTGTTACTGTGACTACTACTGCTACTGCTACTGCTACTGTCACTGCGACGACGACAGTACAGAGATCTTGTGTGGATTCGACGACGACGACTACAGCACTCAGCGATCCTACATGGATCAGTGCTACAGGTCCTGTGTGGGCCCGATCCTGTGTGGGTCTGATCCTGTGTGGGTCTTTGCGCTCAGCGGTCCTGTGTGAACCAGCGCCTACAGGTCCTATATGGGCCCGATCCTGTGTGGGTCTTTTGCGGGGGTTAGTTACCTATCGATCCTTCATGGGTCCGACGACTTAGATGGATGAGAGATCATCTTTGTTTTCTTTCGAAGAAGGATACCTGTGTGAGCTGAATCCAGTTACTTTCCTGTGTGGATTGTGTTGTGCTATCCTGTGTGGATTTCGTTTTGCATTCCTGTGTGGAATACGTTTACTTTCCTGTGTGGACTAAGTTGTACTTGGGCTCGGAGGATGGAGCGTGTTGGAATTGATGACTTAGGTATATGTATGGGCATATACCTAAGCAGTGTCGGTTGATACTTCGTGATTGTACCTTTCTTCGTGATTTATCCTTTGTGGATTTGAGAGACCTTCAGGGGTCTCGGGGTCCCTACTGAGTAGCTTATACTCACCCCTGCACGGGCTATGCCCGCACTACGTTGTGTTGGTTGCAGACGACGGACATCGTCGATCTTGGCTGAGGCTTGCAGAGCAGGACGGTACCTGGAGGTGGACCACTAGGCGGGACGTGTTCGGAGCGGACGACGGGACCCGTGGAGTAGTGGAGCTATCTGTACCCATCCTTCAGGTGGGATCTCTAGTGGACAGCTCGGTGTAGCGGCTTTTACTTACAGTTGTTGTTTTCCCTTTCGAGTTGTACTTTACTTTCAGTTTGGGTTTGTATACTGGCCCATTTACTTTTCCTCACTTTCAGTTGTACTCTATTTTTACTTAGTGTTTACTTTCCGCTTGCTTACTCTGTGGTGTTTGTTTACTTTACAAAGGCAATGCCTTCCCTTTTTACCGGGATTTACGCCTTGGTGCTAGTCGCCAGCCCCTGGCCTATGGAAGGCGGGCTTGGGGTAGTCACAGAACGGACCCCGAGGGCGGGTCGCGACAGATAGCTTGGTAATTTTTCAGACACTGTCCAAATATATATATAATTGATGTGAATCAATATCAACCTCTTAAAATTATAAGAGAGTGTGTTTGGGTGTTGCGATCATGATGGATGAAGTTGAAGCCCAAAATTATGTGGTGGCATGTAATCTTATTTTATTCAAAAATCAAGAAAAAAAATTTGTTTTATCATGGCTCTGTGCATTCCTTGATTTCATAAATATTGGAAAACAATATAGAATCATTCCTGGAACATCTAGATGTAGAGTTATCTATGAGTAATCCTAATGGGATTATACAAGAATCAAAAATTTATAGAATTTCTGATACTATCTTTGAATAGTATTTTCTCCACAAAAATCTATTAGTCACTCCCATGATGGAATTCAACACTATACTAGGGATTTACATGCTCTCAAATTACAATAGTATGATCAAAAATAGAATAATAGAAATATCTATAGTCTTTAATTGAAAACCTATAGTTGTTTCTAATTGAGACACATCATGACCTGAGATTTTTCTGTATTCTCCAAAAAATATCCTTCTTTATAAAGGTGATCCATGAATATGAAGAAGGAAATGAATGTCTACCAATAGATATTATACACATTGCTCAGGAATACATTAACATATTTTATGAATACTTACATATATCCTCTTGATAGATATTTAGATTTCTCCATAGAACTTATGAATGGGTCCTAGACGATTTCAAAGACACAATATTGAAATGAAAATGTGGTGTTGGAGGAATTATATAACAACTCAATGATATTTTTTAGAATGGGTTCATCCAAAATTTTGGGTATCCATGGGATGTACCTATTTTCATTGTGATTAATATGGATAGATCAATCTGCATAGGAATTTATTATAGAGTACATAACATGATGACAATGAAGAAAAGTACCCTCTTTAAAGGATTCATGATTTATTTGACCAGCTTCCTTGTGATTATTTATTCTCCAACACTAATCTTTGAATTGGTTAGCATCAATTGATGGTAAAAAATAAGATATTATAAACATAATCTTCTTATCAAGATATAGTCATTATGATTGTTTCCTTATTCCATAATAATTGACTAATGCACCACATATATTTATGTTTTTTTTAAATTCAGTATAGATTGAATACGTTGATAAATTTTATGTAGTTCTTATTTATGATATTAAGATATATTCCAAAATGAGAGAGGTTGATGTGGATCAAATAAGAGTTATGTTGAAAACTATGATGAATTCGAGGCTATTTGGAATGTTCAAAAAATGTTAATCTTGGATACAACGTGATTCATTCTAATGGAAAATTTTAACCAATAAAATATTATCAGTTGAACCTTCAAAAAATGGTTTTAGAGGAGGGAACTCATTCTATAATAGTAATAAAGATTTTTTGTTTCATTAATTTATTTGGATATTAATGGAGGATTATGAAGAAATAATCAATCAAATATAATCCACTAACCAAGAAATATAAAAAAATAATATGTTCATCTAGAAATATGATTGTGAATAATGTTTACAAGAGATAAAAAATATATTGTTTACTGAACTCATGTTTACTCTACCCTCTATCAGAGAAGGATTAGTTATTTTTAGTAATGAATATCTAAAAGGATTGGGTGTTTCCTCAAGAAAAAATGACATGGTTACTGTATATGAAATGTAATAGTTTGAAGACTCATGAGTAGAATTATCCTACATATGATCTAGAGCCAACTGTGGTTATTTTTTCTTTGATGATATGGAGGCACTATATTTATGGAATGGAATCTGGTATATACACAGAATACCAATTATTAATGTATATTATCATGAAAATTTAATTGAACATGATATATAGGATATTTTTAGAACTTATTAAAGACTATGATTTTTCAATTCATTATCACCCAAATAGAGGAAACTGTGTTGGCGATCCATTATGTAGGAAATACCTAGTTATTTTGGAAATGAAGAGGAATCGAGGATAGCTATTTATCAAATACGTGTTATGGTTGGACATGGGAATCATGATGGAAGGGAAATCATAATCCATATACCAAATTATTTCCCAACCACAATTGTTAGGTAATATCAATATTTATCAATGGTAAGATCCACTATTAAAGAATAAAATTGATGCTATGAAGATTGAGATGTTTTCAAAGATCAAATCTAATGAATATGGTGTACAGAATTTTCATTCATGAAGATGTGTTAAATATTGTCCTAATATTATTAATGATTTGATGGAAAAATCTCAAAGCTCAATAATCATTATAAATATAGGATACCGTAAAATTTATATAGACACTTATGACCATTATTTGTGGGATGAAATGAAAATAGAGAATTCTAACTACACTAAAACATGCCTAGTGTGTCATAAAATGAAGTTAGAGTGACAATATCTTAAAGGGGTATTGAAACAAATACCCATTCCAATATAGAAATGGTAAAATGTCATAAAGTACTATGACACTGATCTCCCAAGAACATCCAATGGAAACAATGTGATATGGGTTACAGTTTTTCATCACACAAGGAAATCCCATTTTATCATTATTGGGGAATATTTATCAATTGATCAAATTTCCATGAATTATGTGATGAAAGTGGTGAGGATTCATGGAGTTCCATATTTTTTCATTTTTTATCATGATCCAAGGTTCACTTCAATTTTCTAGAGAAGTCTTTATTATTTACTAAATACTAAAATGAATTTTAGAATTTACTATCACCCCCAAACTGATTTCCAATCTGAAAGGACTTCTCAAACACATGAGTACATGATGAAAATGTATCAATGAAATGTAAATGTGGATGGTATAAAAATATACCATTATTTGAGTTCTCATACAACAAAATCTTCCATTATGGTATTCAAAAAGGACCCTATGATTCTTTGTTTGGTAAGTGAAGTAGAAATCCAACATATTGGGATGAAGATCGCGGAAGAATGCTTTTGTGGACTTATATTTTTCAATAGATAACAAAAAAGTTTCATTCCATCCTAGAGAAGATAATGAATCCAAAGAGTTTATAGAAGATCTATGCCTAAAACAATTTAAGGGAATTATATTTTGATGTTTGACACAAATTCCATCATGTTAATTTCACCATGGAAGTGAGTCATGTGGTTTGATATGAAATGGATGCTCAGAACTAAGGACATTGACCCCTATGTAATCCATCGTCTCCTAGGAGAAGTCCCCTATCACCCTTCACTTTCTTCAAATATATCTCAAAATCATTATGTATTCCATATATCTATCTTGAGAAAGTACATAAATAACCCTTCAGAAGTACAGAATTTGAATGTGGTACAACTATAACAAGACCTCTCTTATGTGGAGTAGTAGGTAGAGATTTTGTACCATATAAACAAGGTTCTATGCAACAAGACTACCCACCTTGTCAAAGTGTTGTAGATGAACCATAAATAGTCTGAAGTGATGTGGGAACTAGAAAACACAATGATAGAAAAGTAACCAAATATTTTCTCAACAGTGATAATGAGTTTAAATTTTCAGGATTAATATTCTTAAGGTTCAAGAAAGTAATGAACCATACTATTTGAATGAAATTTTTTTCCTGAGATAATGTGTGTTTTATTATTTTATACTCAACAAGAATATATATATATTTAATAATTAAGGGAGTATAATATGCAATATGACTATTCAGATTCGACCATCAATTTACCAATGATCATTTTGACCATTAGAATCTTTACTCTTGTTAATAATTTCTATGTAATATTTTAGAATGAAATATGATAAAAAGTAATACAAAAAGGAGAAACGATGGCCTCAACCATTACATTAATGCCTTATGAATCCCATTTATTGGAGCTTGGGAGGGATGTAACATCAGTGGGTGTATCACTTGACCATGCCCATGTCGATCATCAACAAGTGAAGCTTGTACAAAATTAACAATGGGAGATTATCATGTTAATTATAGTTACCAATATGGCGATGTCAGCCATGCTGCCCATTGAATCTATCACCATTTTACACCAGACCCTTTATTATATGTGGTTGTTAAAAGGGGTTGTGTGTCTAGGACCTAGTTACTTAATGTCCAATTCCATTGAATAATTAAAAAAATTATATCATTTCTATTTTTAGTATACTTTGGCTTAAATAAAATTTATATTCAAACTGACAAATTGTTTTTTGGGATAAAAATTTTATATTCCAAAAAATATAAAAATATTTATAATAAAATATGATATTATGAATAATTATTATTTTAATGAAATATTTTTATAAAATAACTCTTATTAAAATTTAAATTACTAAATAATAAATTGTTTTTGATATTTATGAAATTTTAAAATGCATTTCACATCATCTATTATTTTCAATTAATAAGGATTTATATATTTAAAACATTGAATTAACATAATTAGAGAATTAGTATAATGAAAATAATATCTTTTATTATACCAATACTTCAAAATTAATGTTGGGTTAGATTATGTAAAATTTATAAAATAAATTATTTTATCATGAATAGTTACAATATAGTTTTTGTTTTTTGTATATTTAATGAAATCATTATTATCTTACAATAATTTAATAATTAGTTAACAACAATCCGAACCTCATAATATGTTCTATTAATAATAAAAATATTTTAATATATTTTAACAAGTTTCAATATCTAGTATTTACATTTCAATTTCCAAAATTGAATCATTAACTTATAAAATTATTTGGTTGAAACATTACATTTCCTTCTTAAAACAATATAATATAAAATAATTGTCATAAGACCTCAGATCTTTATTTTAGGTATGGATCTGAATTTTATGTGATATTTAAGAAAGAGGATGAATTTGGAAATTTTCTATACACATGCTGTTTAGTCTTATGTGCACGCCTTGAACATGGTTATCATGTGTAGTCATTTACTGGGCATGTAATGGATGAGTACATGGTCGTGTAGACCCCCTAATCAGTGGGATGGTTTTGGAATGAATGCAATGTGTATATTAAATTAAAAAACATTTAATCTTATTTTTATTTGATTAATCGGAATGGGGTCGTGTCTCATATTCGGAACAAATATCTTCTTCTCATGCTTTATAATAGAGAGCGACATGGCATATGATTACATCAAACCCCTATCGTTCCTCTATTCCATCTCTGATTGAGACGCCTCTAGGTGTGTTTGATTCCCACTGGTGAGTTCTCTCTTTCCCTTGATCCCCTCTATTATTTATCCTCTCTCTCATGTTATTCAAGGTTGAACGGTTTTGACATTTTTGTAGATCTTCGATGCTCTAGGGTGATTCCAAGGCCGGTGTTCGAGAGTGTTCATCATAAAAAATCAATGTAAGTGGTTTTTTCCATTTCTATGGATGTCGTTGATTATATATTTTCAATGTGTCGAATACCCTTGTTTTGGGTATTGAGTGTTTTGGAAACTAACCATGTTTAATTCCTGATATGGTTTCTTTGATTGAGAAAAGGGGAATTATTTATGAATATGGATTATTACCATGATTATGGATGTGTTTCCCTTGATATATTTGTTATGTCCATTGTGTCTTGAATTCATGTAAGGCTTCTTTGTGTTCCAATCCTAGTTTTGTTAGGATGGATTTGCTGTTAATATGAGATCCATGTATTTTGTTTATGAAGAATTATCAAGGGGAATTGACTATGATAGCTTCTCAGTGTGGGGACATTTATGTATAATTATTATTATCTTTTACTAGAGGCATTGAATGTGAGAGCTGGTATGTGGTCATTGAACAGATGGGTCATATCGTATGAGCTACCCAGAGGGTTGTTATTAATCATATGTTGGACCGTAGGGCATTGACTGTGAGAGCTTATATATGGTCATTATCATTGTTAACGTTTTTCATACAAAGGGGTATTGACCGTGAGAGCTACCCAGGTGGTCATTTGAAATGGACTGATGTTATGCGGGACCGGAGGTGTTAGACTGTGAGAGCTTTTCCAGAGAATCGTTATTATTTTATTGACCTGATGATATGTGGAACTAGAGGGGATTATACTGTGAGAACTCTTGTAGAGGGTTTGTTGTGAATGTTTGATTATTGTGATGAGCCTTCCAAGACAAAGCATAATCTTGTACTTTTCTTACATGGTTGTCAGATATACTTTAGAAATGTATATTTGTTATTTTTTATTAGTGGGATATAGATATTATGATAGATCATGTGATTACATTAGTCAATTGGTTGAATAAATAGTTAATGTAAATGAATTTAATTTAAAACTATATGATTGGTTACTTTTGAGTACATTCTAGTTTATTACATCATTTCGGCATATTAACTTCTATTTATATTCACTGACAATTAGGTACTAATCTTTTGGTGGTTTCCTACTTTGATTCATCTCACACCATGTTTGGGTCATGATTTTAGACCCAAACAGATTATATGGTTGAAGATATAGATAAGGGAATGTGTCTTTTTTCATCAAGTAATTGATTGTTGTTGAAGCTGGAGAGGAAGAGACCAAGATGATCCATGCAATGCTGTAAATTTTTACTATTTTGTGTACTTTGGTTTTAGACATGTATTTCCAGCATTGTGGATTGTTTGTCTACTTACCTTGATACATGTGACATGCATCATTTATTTATATATGTTGTAGTTTTATTTACTATCACTCTTCCAATGTTTACTTCTATTATATGGTATTACTGCTTTCGCTTTATATTATTGTTGTTATTCTTCTATGCATACTTTTCCAATGGGGGCATTGTTTCCCCACAATCATACATTGGCCTTCGCTTCTAGTTGGTAGCCTCTAAAATTTGAGGAAATTCTCTTGAGTTCATGTGACCAACTAGGTACATGGAACCTTTGGCTAACACCCATAACCAAGACATTAGTAGTTGACTCATGGGGATTAAAATAACATAAATGATGTCTAAAGTGTCCAGTAATATGGAAAAATACCATGGGCATGCCAATCTATCTTATTTCCTTTTTAATCATTCCCTTACTTAAATTTTATGATTTATCAATGGGTCAACATTGTCCCATCTATTTTTAACCTTTACTAAAACCACATTTTATACTAGTTATGCTGTAGAATTTACTTTTAAAAGTTTCACTCTTCTCCGCATGAAATTCCCTTTTATTTTCAATTTTTGAATACCCATTCCTCTTTCATTTCTAGGGGTATAATCCAAGATGGGAAAATGATTTAATTTATACTAGTATAAACATAAATAAAACTCTTCTTTCCATTTTTTTGGTTAAAAATAACATAATGATAATTCTTTTTAAGAACATTTAATCACTAAAATTTGGATACGAACCCCTTTTTTTTATTCTCCATGGGTTGTTTATGGAACATCTTATTATGAACTATGTGGCTCACATGAAATTTTATACATATTAAGGTTCCACACTAATAATGATCCAATGCCATGGTTAATGAAATTAATATATAGAGATGGTTTGTTTTGGGATATCTAGGTGAATAACATTGTAAATTTTTATCACCCCATGGTGAAACCCCTTGGTGATATGATTCTGAATAACTCATTTAAATGATGTAGGTACATTTTCATGTTATAATACATGTTATTATTATTCTGATATTCACTTTATCATGTCTTATTATTGTGACTCTAGTTCTTATTGATATTCCTCTAGACGACAAGTAAATGGTTACCCTTTTTCCCCTTACATGGACTAATTCCAACCAATTCCATTGATGTATGTACCCATGTTATGAGATGTAGTAAATTTACATAGGATGAACCTTGAAGAATAATTTCAAGTGTATAATGATAATATTTAACATTTTCATGTAATATATACCATTTTCCAAGAATCTAAACTTTAAAGGATTCTTTTTGTACAATGTTAATGAAAATTTTATGTAATAAAATTCGGGATGTGATAATAAATCATAGAAACTAACACCAACAACATGAAAAATTATGAATGTTTACAAATGAATTGGAGAAAATATGTTATAAAAATGAACATATGTGATATTATAAATATTAATATGATTATTTAATAAGTAAATAAATTTTTAAAAAATACTAGACATTATGTTCTATATTTATGGACACAAATTAAGTTTCAGGTAATAGAATTCTTAACTCAATTTACATTCATTGTTATAGCCTTCTATTTCACTAATTATGTAAATGAAATATTATATGTGTAATGAATATTTATTTTTTATGTTATATTACTAGATTTTTTAGGTGTATTTACCATTGTTATACATAACCAACATGTTAATAAATCCCACATTTTAATGATATGATCATTGTAAGGTATTTTGATTCAATTATCCATCAATGAGACTTATGTCATGTTATTCACCTATATTCATTTATGATGTATTTATGTAGTCACTTTTACATCTAATATCCTCAATTTATTTATTATAATGATATTTTCTGTTTCATTTCATATTATTCTTTCCTTGGGATTACAATTAAATGTCACCAAAGTGGAAGGAGATTTATGTTACACTCTCATCGTTTGTCGAGATTTTTTATGATTATGTCTCTAAAGTCAAAGTATTATTATATTCCCCTAATGTATTATAATGATTGTTTTCTACTCTAATCATTAATGACATATTAATGTAATAGTAAACATTTCCAACCCTTTATTACATTAATAATCTCATGAAACAATTTTAATAAATATATTTTTTAATTATCTCTTCAGTGAAAACACATTTTTCTTCAAAAACCATGTTTTTTAAAGAAATTAAAAAAAAATTACTTTTCATTCATCAAATTATTTATTAAATTTATTTTTAACTATGTTTTACTTTACAAATAATTTTTAACGGAATATTGTTTCTATTTCTAAAACAACTCCCATTTGGATTTCTATTAAAATGTAAATGAAACCATTATTTTTATATATATGAAATGAATGTAATTTTCAATTTTTAATATCATTAAATTTTATTTTATATGATTTAATGGTTATTTTTTTAGAAAATAATTGTAAAAAATTTCTATTTTTTTGGAAAATTATTCAAAATGGGTAATATATTTTACTCATTAAATGTTTTCAATAATTTTAAATGATTCCTTCATATGGTTCAATGGTTTTTTTCCAAGAAATGGTGTTTCATAATATTTTGATAATTTTTTTAAAATTGATTCTTCATAATAAATAATTAATTTTTCTTTTAAATGACTTTAATTATATTTTTCCGATATTCCCCTTCATTGATGTCAACAATCCTTGTTTTTACTTCTGATCCAATGGGGGATATTTTATAATTTTACCATCCTCATTCATTCTCGATATGGATTAAGATTATTTCACATAGATTGTTACTAAGACTCTCTTTTTTTAATTTATATTTTATGATAAAATGACATTTTTACAGAACCCATTTCCATTCCCTAGGAAAATCATGTTCTAAAGATAATTTTATAGAATGTATTCTCATTTCCATGAGTTAATCTGGATAAAAATTGTATAATCGTTGTTTTATATGTTTTAGTATGTAATAAAATCACTGTGAAACTTATTAATGTTGTTGTTATTTGAATTTTAGTATACCATGGACATTCCTATATAGCACCGGGAGAGCCTGATATAGCTTATATGATGGGTGTGATGAGATATCACACAAATGCATTATGAAATGGTTTTTTTTCTATATTGATTTATATTGGATGGAGGTCATATGGTTATTATATTTGTAAGGGATATGTAATGGTTCCATTAGTGTTATTTGAATATGATTTTACAAGTTATTAACACATTTTACCTATTAATTCTATAGGATTATTGTGTTTCCACTGATTAGTATTAATAGCTCATAGATAATGATTATTGATTCTAATGAAAATTGATTTTTTTAAAGACTTATATGTTGTTACATGTTTAGTGAGTCTGGTATTTATGTGTATGTGTTCTCGTATGTTTCTCTCATGCAATATGTTACTTCCCTCATTCCCTTTTTTAGTATGTTGGTTCGTTGATGTCATTTAATTTTAAATTTATATGTTTACCCTTCTGGAGAATTTGAGATCACCCTTTATATTATTAATTTTTTACTTGTTTATCAAGAAATTATGATGACTGTGTTATGTAAAGAAGGTTTTAATATGGATGATTATAATGACTTAATATGAAATAATGAAATCTATATTAATTGGGATAAAAGCTACTTTATAGACATGGTTATTGTTTACAAAATTGACTTCCATAAATCCCTAGAACTCTAAAACATAATAGTTCATTAAAATATATGCGATATAATTTTTAATTTTGATATTTTCCATTTTTGGTGAAAAAAATTGGTCCACCTTCATTGGTATCAAATATGAAATTGTACTGTTTATGATTTCTACATCTGATCTAGGAGTGCGATTTTAGGTCTATTATATGTGAAGTAGCATCTATCGGGTTCATCAACTAATTGGATTTTGTTGAAGATATTTATATGATCATTTTTTATAATAGAGGATAAAAAATTGTCATGATTCATAGAATCAATTATTCTGATGTCATGTGTAGCATAGTTGGAATTATAGTTTGGCTTCAAAATCCAATTTTCAATCCAAAAAGAAAACTCACCTCTTTATTAATACATCAAGATTTCATAGGAAGGTATCACAGTGGTCCTTAATGTCTATTCTACAATGTAGTGGAATATGAGGTAATGGGTGAAATGTAATTATGATACAAAAAATATTTTGATTTGGTGTTTTACAAACATAAAGAGTATCCATTAATTGAAAACCATGCTAATATTTCATGCATGGTCTACATGGATTCATGAATATAATGTAATCCAATCCAACATTAACATGTCGATTATGTGAGTCATATAGAAATGGATTATGGAATCTTTCGATCATGTTGATGGTCAATAAGAATAAGTTTAACTTGCATTTAATGATCATTTTGATTACTTTAGGGACTCAAATTAATACCAGTATATATACAGGAATAAAAAAACCAAAACTCATTGAGATTATCTCTACATGGAAATAAAAGTAATATAATATTTCTTGTTGGATGGATACCCCTTATCCTATTATCTAGAGAAAAAAATTTGGGTCTAGAGTTCCTTATTGTACACAAGTTCACTAAGATACTCCATGTGAATTCTACCACTGATGAATACAATAAAATCCTCAGTATGAAAATCACTCCAGATCAAATAATTTTTTGGATATATTCAAAACTCTTATTCAAATTCACTTGTCTCTCACTCTAATTTCTATAGTTACTAATTATTTATTTGAATCCAAATAATGTGTTGTGACATCCAATAAAGAATAAAATAATTTCATAAAAAATTAAGATATGTGATATATCATGATAACCTCATTTGACTTCACTAAAATATACTATACCAATGCCTACAGATCAATCGATATTTATAATAAGAATTAATTGATTAAGAATAAACATTGTTTCTTATATTTTTATACCTTGGTTTTGTTCTCCAGTGTAATAAAAATATTAACATTTCCTCCTCATCAATGAGATTGATAATTAAAGATATAAGAATAAAAAAAGAAGATGTCATATAACTATTTATAGAAAATTATTTTTTCCATGTTTTTAATAATGATTCATCATTTTTTCATTTCATAGGATATATCTTCCTAAATATTCACATTGATAGTAGATCATTGAATATCCCTATTGGTACCATGAATAAACACTTTTGGCATCCAAAATTTCACCATGAATACTCATACCATTAATAATTTCATACTACTCATCCACAACATACATATTAATGATATAGGATATCATAAAAATGATGATATTAAACAAAATATTATAAGAATTCATGAATATAATAATGGTTCTATACTGGTAAAAATATATTAGGTGATGTGCTTTTTGAATGAAATAAAGGTTTATATCACCAATGGATTTGGGAAGGAAACTACCTAAAAAGTATTTTGGGATTGATGAAATTTATTCCATATTGATAGAATCCCAAGGTGAAGTATAAAAACCCATTGCTTCTAAGATACGACCTTGGGAAATATTTTGATTCAAATATTTCATATCCTATACTATCTCAACCAATTATGTCACTACATCATCATCTGTACTAGTTTGACTATTTATAAGATAAATTATCTCTATCTTGAAATGTTAATCCACTCTAAGAAATAGATAAATAATATTTGTTGAGTAATTTCAATAGATAGTATGTAAATATATATTTAATATTAATTTTTAATTTATTTGGGAAAAATAATTTTGATTTACGTAGTAAATGATCCATCCTCTAGTGGTATGTTATTGTTTAAAATGGTTTTCATCTCCTTAATTGGGGATTAAAGTAATATAGTGTCATGGTCACACTCGTTAATCTACCTTTCCCAAAACCATTCCCTAATAGTGTCTTACTTAGGAAATGTCCCCTTCGTTTATCCATGTGGGAAGTAAAGATTACATCATCCAAATGATATTTCAGAATGATTTTAGGATACATGATATTATCATCCAATATTGAGGAATAGTGTTGTTAATTTTCCTTAAATTTATTATAATTAAAAAAGTTCATCTCAGATATTTTTAGGATTATATTATAGTAAATCACAATGATGAACGTACCTGAGGGTCCCACATTAGTTTTGTAGAACACTCATGAAGTCTTTCTATTAGAAATCATTTTTATAGAGGAATCATCAGTGGGATTTTACACCCACACTCTCTAGAAATATTACTAGAGATCTGTGTTCCATAAAATTAAATTTTTTATGATTCAAAATTTTATTTGAAAGGATGGTTATACCATGAGGGTTATCCATTCACCTATCAAAATAGACATGAATCCCATAACTCCCTCTATTATTATATTCAGGATGTATGGATATCATGAAACAACAAAAATTTAAATTATTTATCCATTATAGTATTTTTAATATATAATAGTCAAAAAACAATAATTTTTTATGCATACCGTCCTCAAATAAGTGTATCAGATGTCGGAACATCAAGAACCCAACACATTATAATGTAAAACCCTTAGAAAAACATAGAAAAACTCATAAATATTTTCAAAAATGAAAATATAAAGAATTTATGTACAAATAGTTGCCATTTTTTATATAGGTTTTTTGACATGAATAAGAAAACACTATCACATTCTTTCTAATCACAAAAACTATAGTGAATTACAATCAACTAAAAATTAGTCAGTAGGAACTCAATATAGGGGACTAAAATCTATATAATTATATGATCATAATGAACATCATGAATCCCGCATTCAATGTTTGAATATTATATTGTGTTCGATGATGTATCATGGATAAGAGTGTATAATTACATTTATTTTAGTTCTTAACATGTTAAATTAGTTTCAATACCTTTCTATGTTCATGAAAAATGCATCTATTTGGAATGTGATAGAATATCTCTAGTAACTAATTTAACTTTCCCACCTACACTAGTAAATTAGTATTAAAACATATTTGAATAAATTTTTTTATGCATATTTCTTAACACTTCATGTTTCTATTAAATGATATAACATTTTTATAATTTTGTTTCCTCCTGGTGAGTTTATACTACCATCTTCTACATAGCACATCGATCCATCATCCGACTAATGTTCTTCCAATGATTAATGTTATAGTGACATGAATATTATAATATTAAAACATAATTCACACCACATCACCCCCAATAAAATATTTTTTTATAAAAACACCTTTTTAACCCTATAATAATTTAGAATAACAATGTAAAGATGTTACATTATACCTTATTAACATAATATTCTCTTTAATGAATCCTCTTTATTTTGGATTCAAAATATCATTAAAATATATAACTATTTTTTCTATATTTTATTTTGAATGAAGTGGTACTGTATTTTAATTTATTTGTTTCATTCATAGAAAAATTAATTTCTATACCACTAAATCACACTCTGATTTTCATTATTTTAAATAGATTCATCTTTACAACCAATGTGTTCTTTCATAAATTTATTCAACAATATTAAATGTTTCCTTGTTCTGTTTATTCTTTTTATTTTAATATTTTCATACATTTATAACAATTCTTTTAGACCCTAACATCTAATTGAATTATGGTCCTCCATAGGTAAACACAAGGTGTGTTGTTCTCATCCAAATGTTTGAATATCGGTTGAAATATTCATAAAAAAACATGTAATATATCAACCTATATAAAATGTAGAAAACACCTTTTATTAATTTCACATATTGGATAATCCCCTTGGTGGAATTATCCTGTTTTTTTCATAGAAATAAAATAATTAACTTCCAACATAAAATGAAAATGTTATATCTAGGTAATTATAAATCATTTCATATTATATTTTTTTAATAAATAAATCAACTGGATTTTTTTCCATGTACCAATTATCTTTTTCCATTATTGGTGCTTGACATTTGAAATAAATTGTGCTCTCAAAAAGGTGTAATCATTAGTCTTCATATAGTGATACCAATATTTTCAATTATCTCACATATGTTATTTATTTTATATATATTTAAATCATCCTTACCAAAAAAAATTATCTTAGAAAATATCCTTCATCTCTAATATTTATAAAAATTTAAAAATCATTACCAAAATTTATAACTTACCAATAATTTTCAACTGTATTTCATAAATATATAAAACCCATATGATGATAGTATCATCACACCCAATTATTATTTTAATATATGATATCTATGTTGAATATTCTAACTACATAGTCAGATATAAAGTAATGAAAATTATGATTCAATTGGCGTGTTGCTTACATCATGACATACCTGTTTTTTTAATTTATATTCCAATATATTTTTTTCATCCCCCATGAAACCAATTCAAAACATAATGCAATTATATTCCACTAAACAGCCTTAAATAAATGTTATTTTTACATCCATCTATTTTTTGAATATATTATCTAATGAAACCATACTAAAAATTGAATCAAAAGATTAATATTTAATTAGTAGTGAGAAATTATTGGAGAAATACACATTCCTTTTTCAAAAAATATTATTTTCCCTACCTTTATTTGATTGATTATTTTTTGAAATAATATTCCAATTTTAGTTGCTAAACCCATGTATTCTCAAATACTTTTTTATATTATAGTAAATAAGTCACGTCCCATGAACTATTGGATTTCAATGAATTAATCTGTTCAAACGTTATTGATTCCCATTTTTTTAGTAATTGGGTATTACCAATGATTCTGATAATTTGGGTTCTCATACATCCATTAATTGTAGAAAATTCATATCATCTATAAAACACTGAACTTATCATTTAATTAGATTTAATACCTTAACAAAGTTTTCTAATTTTTACTTATTAGTTCAAATATAACTTCAAAAGTCCTGTATTTTGGAATTCCCACTAAAAGGTTTATCATTCTTGAAATTTTTGGAATATTTATTAGTATTCTTAATTCATTATTTCGAGAAATTTCATCATTCTCCTCGGATACCTTTATATAATTTGATGTACTAGTATTCTTATTCATATAAATATGGACCACTATGGATGATTTTTTACCTCAATATATTACTATTAAATGTAACAATCATTCAATAAAAAATCTAATTGAGTAAAACATTTATACTCTTGATTATATTTCTTATAACATCATTTGACATTTAAAATTTAATTTTTTCCTATCCATATAAGAACGGATTAAACAATTTTGATTTTTTATGTTTATCATCATCCCTAGTGTCAATGTGGACATACTCAATGGATATAAGATAATTAGAAGAAAAATATCTAGTCATTTTCTAGAACAAAGATCATCAATGAGTTTTTATCCTACTTCCAATGTCAAACTCTTATTGAAAACATAAACTACTACATTGAGATCCTCTTCACAAATTCACTTGGATGTTCTATAGTTTAACCATTAGAAAAAATAATCCTCAAAAAAGGATTGATACATTCACATAACCTAGAAATTATAATAAGTAAAAATAGGAACTATATTCAAATTATTTATCCCCTTTTTATTTTAGTTTTCTTGATGTTGTATCAAGATTAGACACTACAATTTTGTATGGAAGAATTTTTTTCTTTTGGATGTATTCTGTTTCAACAATGACATTATTATAATTAAATTCATGAAATAATCATAATTATTCTTTATAAATTAAATCTAAATATTACATGTAAAAATATAAATAATAATATAAAATTAAAGTGAACCACCATATGACTAAACTGGATTAGGCCTTCAAACAACTATGTGAGCTGGTTCTAACATTCATGGAATTGGATTCCATCAATAAATTTTGAAAAGTAACATTCCCTATTTCCCCACCAAAAAACATTAACACCATCCAATTTCAATTTTATCATGATTTTGTATTCCTTTACTTGTTAGAAAATTTATATTATCCTCATTTAGGTGAATGATCCTATGATTCCAAACAAATGGACTTTTAGAGGGTACACTTTCATATAATGAAATTCAATCTAAATTTCCGATGAACTAATGTATTTCTTATTTTAATCCTACTATAACTACCATGGATCCATGAGTAACATTCTAGACCTCATTGATACGGGTGGTTCCTAATCCATCCCCATTAATTATTCTAATGAATATATGATATATAGTATATCAAGGAAGTTACTTAATTCAATTATTTTAATGAATACCCAATTCTTTATTTGTACATTGAAATAAAATTTTCCAATAATTTTATTTACATAATATTCCATTGGGTATACTTTTTCAATCATCCAAGTTATATAATTGAAAATGTATTTTTCACCACAAGAGAAATGAATGGATTCTAGCTAGTCAATCACTAATTAATCAACTAGAGTATTAATATTGAAAAATTACAATATTTCCATATTATGTTGGAAAAAAGGAATTTAAACTACTATAAGTTCATTCAGATATGTTTTTGTCAATGATAATTTTGATGTTATTATAAATATATTCATTCTTCCCACAACGATATTATTTTGGACAAACACCATTTGAAATAATATAATTTTTTTATGGATATTTTAATTTTAATATTTTCTTTATATATATCATCTATGGTCATTGTAGATGTTTTTGAGCTTCAAAAAAAATCTTCATCATACATTAATGTGAAATAAAATTTTATACATAAAATTTTCATCCTAATAGATGGATGTTGAATGCATGTAATAGTATTAAATGCCAATAACCTTAATGTCTTATTGTAATTTGAAACTAGATATATGAAAACTTTACTTATGTATAATCATCATTCTAAAAAACATCAATTTTTATTTAAGGCACCCTTTTAAACTCAACATTGATAGTACACTTCTTCATAACATGGGAAAAATTTTAAACATAAAAATGGGTGAGTATAGATTCTCAATATGGTTAAACATTATAGATATCGATCAATTGTCATGTGAATATATATCATTAAAATATGTGAATGATAATATGTTATTTTCAATAGATAATCCAATATATCAGTTCATAGTTCATATTCATGAGTCATGGGAAAAAACATATCTTTTATCAAGATTTTGGAATCACCAAATATCAATCATGACAAAAAATTTAAATCACAAGAACATATTTTTTAAATGTGTGGAAGATCATCTGAAAAAAAAACATAAAATTTCTTATGGTTGTCTATAGAGACCATCATATCATAATGAATCTGGAATAAACACCTATTTCCCATAACATATAATATCTAGATTCCCCACATGTTTCAAATATATTTATGGATTGGAAATCATGACATGTTTCCATTATCATATTTTAATGTACATCGGTTAATGTTTCCCACAGCTTATTGACCTCACCAACTTGATTCCCATAATTCTATCATGCAATATATTGATTTATACAATGCGTTAACTAGATATAATGATCTTAAATATTATGTAATGAAAACTAAACGTTTTATTGAATAATATCATAAAAAATATCAATTAATCATATCATATTTAATGAAAATGGGTTTCCTGAACATTTCACTATTTCATCAAAGCCTATCATTTGGAAACGAAATGTGTTTCATTAATATTTCATCATAACATAATTAACTAATGGTATATAAAAATATTATATAACAAAAATTAAATAACCATCATCATATTTTGTCCTATGAATGAAATTGTATAGTACCATAGGATCATATCGCCAGTGATTCATTACAATCTATAAATGATGTTAAAATTTATTTAAAATTCCCTAAAAATATGAATCAATCATTTCCATGAAAACATGAAAAAATATCATTATACATTGAAAAAATATTAATTATAAATTCTCATAATATTGACAAAATTTTTGTTACTTTTATATTACTATAGAATTATATTAATTATTATTGATATAAAAAATTATCATGAGAATGGGGAAAAAATTTTATGTCTTATAAATTATAATAAAAAATTCCATTTACACATTTGTAAAATATCAGAAAGTACATGTTTAGATAATATTTAGTAACATTAATCTTAAAGTATCTAAAAATAAATCCAACGGTTTTTAAAATGAACATTTCATAACATTCCATGTATAACATTGAAATTTCATAAAATAATATTTAAGATCTTAGACATGGATGAAAAAATCAATCTACTAAAGTGGAAATTCGTATTGCATGTATTTAAAAATAGCTTCTACATTTTTTGTACTAGTGAGTTATTTCTAAAAAAATGAAATGTATAAAAATATGTAGAAAAAAATATGGTTTACATTATAAAAACCATATAATTTCCTTTATTAGTGATTTAGTATAGACATTCCCGAAATGATATGCCATTAAATAATAAACCATTTCCTCAAGTCTCATATTAATTAACTAGCATTAGAATTTCCAATATTATAAATGTATAATTATTATATAACTATTAAATAATCATACAAATATACATCCTACAATATATTACTTACTTATAAAATCTTATCACCCATTTATTAAAAATTATTTATTAAAATCCGTGTTCATCGTGATTAAGTCATCATTTTTCATGCATGTATTGGTTTGGCAGTCACAATCATTATAAATTGACCAGGCCTCCAAAATCCTGAAAATTATAATCATTTCATAAATATCACATTAAATAATTATATAAAATTTATTACTATTCATATAATGTGGTGTTTAAAATTTATTTACATCACTTTGTGGAGATGGTAGTATGTACGTAAGCATGAGTGGTATTTCAACATTATGATTGGTGGAAGAAAATAAAATAAAATAAAAATTCAACTTTATATAACTATAATAATAAAATAAATTTCATATATATTATAGATATCTTTCATTATAACCATTAATGTTGAGGGGTGTTGAAAAATGAAATGCAACACTTCGTGGAGGTGGTAGTCCACACATACACATGTTCAATGATTTCTTTTCTTATAGGATGGAATGGATGAAGAAATGTTTATTCCATAATTATAATAAAATTTTAGTCTATTTAAGATATTTTAATCCTTAATATATGTTCGATACCAAATATATTGATAATTTAAAAAATATATAAAATTGAATGTACTCGATAAAGAGTTATACCTCTTCATTGAGACACATCCATTTTCTTACAACATAATCCTTGATATAAAAAAAAATTAATGAAGAAAAATCTAAAAAGAATTAGTATGAAATATTAGAGGGTATAAGTATATGTACTTTATTACATATAAAACTCAACCATTTTTAATAAGGGACACAAATTGGTACATTTTTATGTGATAGGTGGGGTTTCCATGGAACTGCCTAAACTATTAAATTAATATGAATTAATTTTTTTGTTAATGTCCACCATAATTGATACAATTCAATGATAGAATTCGGATTTTCCAAAACCTCACAAAAAATACATTTTGACCATGTTTAGCTTTTAATTATATCCATACCTATTAGTTTTAACAACTCATTAACACTTTTAAAATTTCCATGATATCAATGTCATTTAATATTTAGTGGTCAAAACAGTTACTATAAATGTAAAATTGAATTTTAATTTCATAATGGTTGAAATTATCAACCATATCCTATTCACATGGAAAATATTATATTTTTTATGAATGATAAAGAGTTTAATAAAATATTATTTAATATAAAATATCAATAAAATCGATTTTTATACTATTTGAGTAATTTTATTTAAAGAAAAATATGATAGTAATGAAATTAGAATGAAAAATTTTAACACATCAATAACATGTTAGATTTATTGATAAAATTAATGGACCTATTAAATTCAAATAAATTTTAATTATTTTTATATTTTTAAATGTCATCATTTTATTTTTCTATTTACAGAACATATAATATGTCCATATTGGGTATGATTTAATTTTAATTATTATATTATTAAAAATTATAAGTAAATTTCCATTGTAAAATAATTTTCATATTACAAGTTACCATTTCGAACCAAACATAAACTTTTAATATCACCACTTCGAAAGTTTATAGTTATTAAAATTGAGAGAGTGACGTTTTCGATTTATTTTCTACCAAATGTAATATTAAAATCATTATCAATGAAATATGACACAAAAATTTCATATATTAAAATAACTTATAATTGTGGTTGAACTAAATTCATCAAATAAAAATAATTAACATGTTCTATAGATTTTTAAAGCCTTGTAACTTTATTTTTTAAAAATATTACACAAGTTACATTTATAGAGGGGAGAAATATTTACCATGGTTCCACTCTTAAAGACCAAAAATAAATGTGGAATATTTTATAAATCTAAAACAATTAATTCAAAATAATAAATTCATATTTAAGGATTAAATTTCTAGAAATAGAATAAATACAATTGAAAATAGTTTCACATATCACAACAATTTTTTTCTTTAGAAATGTGTTTTTCAACATAATACCGGATATATGGTGACTAGCTAGTGTAATTTACATCAACTAGAAAAAAACAATTAGTAATATCTCTCAATCAATTTAATTCTTAGTAAATTCAATATCATGATAAGAAACTTTATTATAATCTTCATTTCAAAAATCCTTCATGATAACAATTTAAAAAATTCTTTATAAAATCATCAAAATTAAATAGACTAATGAAGTACCTGTGGAATATTATAGTTCCAATGTATTTTATTCTATAATGATTCAAAAAACCCTAGATAATGATTATAAAAATTACCTAGATGTGACATATAACACATTTTTACTAGAAAAGTTTTCAGAGATGAAAGAATGTGTAGACCCCAAATCAAACAACACACTGGAATAATCTAAAAAAACATAAAAAGTACCTGATACAACTTCATTTGATGGCCCGACATCTACTGAAGTAGTTTCAAAGGATTTCACCACCCCTTTCTGCTTGTAGTCTAACTGCTTCCCATGACTCAAGCTCTTTTTCGGACACTCGTTTGCATAGTGACCCATCTCATTGGACTTAAAACATTTCACTAATTGTAAATCGAATTTGGACTTACCGTCACCTTGATCTTTTTTACTGCAATCACAAGCCTTATGTCCCATCTTACCACATTGGTAGCACTTTCCAGAATTCAGAAGACATTCCCCAGCTTGCCTTTTACCACATTTATCACAAAATGGAAACTTAGTTTTCTTACTGTCAGACCTTTTTGATGAATTCTTTCCTTTCTCATTCCACCTCGGTCTCTCCTTCTGCTGGTTGTTATAGAACACTTGATCATTGGAAGGCTCCATTTCCACCTTCTCAGCACATCGAACAAGCTTTTCATAACTTTTAAACTCACGATAATCCAATTCCATTCTATATTTTGGCTTTAATCTTGAGTAAAAATGAATGATTTTACTATCAAGGTCTCGGATAAAATTTGGAGCATACCTTGCCAATCGAGTGAACCTATCTTCATAGGAAGCCACTAAGTCTTCCTCTTGCCTCAATTCCAGGAATTGTTTTTCCATCCTAACTCGAACAGTCTTAGGAAAATACTTCTCAAGAAACATACCTTTGAATTCATCCTAGTCGAGAGCATCAATCTCATCATCATCCCTGATATTTTTAACCATCGACCACCACTGATCTGCTTCACCCTGCAAACGGTAAATAACAAGACTAACCTTTTGATTGTCTGAACACCCCATGACATCAAAAATCTTCTTTAGTGCCTTAATCCACCCTTCAGCTAGCACAAGGTCAGATGATCCTCTGAATGATGGGGTATGTTGCCTCATGAAATGTTCCACCACTGAAATGTTTCTCTGGGGTTGATTTGGTTGATCTCATGCATGGATACCACCACCATTTATTGCTTGTGTCAACTGCGCCATTACTACAACAAACTGTTCAGTTCCAATTCCGACCATCTCAGGATGCTGGGTCGGAAGGTTATTTCCTTCCATATGCCTTCCTAGCACTACTTCCCTGTTTCCTCTGCGGAAAACCATTTTGAACAAACATTTCTTAGATTAAGAAACATTATAATCATTAAATGCTATATCACTTCAAAAAAATATTTTTGGATAATAATTTAATAGAATTATAACTCCTAATGTTATCTAAACCGACCATTGATACCAACTATAAGGCCCTAGACTTAAACCTTACTTAATCTTGAGTTATTACAAGATTACACATTGAGGATCTTTTCAGGTTTAGAGTTTTAGAGAATTAAATCATAAAACTTTCATTACATTCTACATTTAAACAAAGTGGTTACATAAAGATATTATTAATTTTTCCCATCAATGGAAACATATTTAAAATAAAACATGGATTCTTTCTTTACACTTCCTTGACACTATCATCATATCATGTACCTTTCCCTTGACCTATGAAAAAAATTTCAAAAAAACATGGGATGAGTATAAAAAGCTCAGTATGGGTTATAAAAATATGGAAAGGAAACATGAGTTCATATATACATATGAATGAAATCATACTTTACACATAAAACATAAGCACTTTAACATACCTCATCAAATCATGAATAAACCATATAAATCATAACACATAAAGGTAACTTGAGGCATTCATAACATTGTTACGTAGGGAGTAACCCTCTTGGTTACGTTTGGAATACCCATCACAGTATATTCCCTAAATCGCTTCGGATAAACCTTAACATTTCACTCCTTTGCGTTTCCCAATGCATTGGAGAGCTATATCGGGCTCACCTGCCCTTAGTTTATCACGGAACCACCCATCTTCATAACAATGCCCAAGAACCATAACATAATCGTATCACATAAAACATGCATAAAGGAAACATAACATTTCCACATTTCAATCACAAGATATCAATATCACAGTGATATAATAAAAACATTCTCAAAACCATTTTAAATACCAAAATAAAAGAAAAGTAAAACATGTTATTTATTTTTCTTTTAAAAAAAGGTATGGCTTGTAGAGGAAGCTAAAACTCAAATAATGGTCATGGCGGCGGAGAAGTCGTTGTCGCCGCATATGTATGACAAAAATATTCCCTTTTGTCGTTTTGTAAAACGCTTCGTATAAAAAAAAGATTACTTTTGGATAAACATAAAAGTCAAATGGGTTTATACACCATATAAAAGAAAGTTGTGTATAAAACAAAATATTCCTCAATGAATGGAGATTGAGACGAAGTCCCATACCTCGGGTCTGACTTGACTCGATCATTATTTAACCTACTGAATAATAAACATGAGTTAATTTATACTTTCTTAGGAACCTTTTTCAAGTTCATTATTCCTTTTATATCACTTATTAGCATGTCGTGAACATTATGTAGTCATTTAAGTTAATAACGTTCATTTTGTCGATATTTGGTACTTGAGTCAAAAGTGAACTTCTTATATTTACAAGTTGTTCATGTGGTCAAATAACCATTATCTAAAGAATGATATTAATGATTTATATGGAATATAATTAATATATATATAGTATATACATGCATCTATAATATTACATAATCATTTTAGAGGTAAGAACTGAAATGCACCGTTCATGGAGACGGTAAGTCGTACGTACGCATTAACGCTACTTTCATTTCTATTTCGTATTTTATAGAATGGAATCATAATAATATAAAGGTATATTATAATTCCATTATAATATCATATATAATATTATAACTCCGTCCTTTATATGTCCCACATATGGTATTAACGAATCAAATCACTTTGAGGGGGCGGTAGTCCGCACTTCCTAAAATGAAAATACCGCGTTTAACCATAATGGAAACCATAAAGGTATGAAAAAAATGAAAAATACAGAAGCTTAAGGAAAACATAAACATATTATATATCATATACAAATATAGTTTCATCTTAATTTCCACCTTTGAAGGTGTTAGAAGAATATTGAACAATCATCGTTTCGTGAGGCAAGAATTCTCCATCCACGGAAATAGTATGTTCTTTAACCATTAGATGTAGGTGTGTGTAAGTGTAGAAATCATACTTCGTATAAAAACAACCTAGTATATGTAATATATTGTTGTTGTTACAAAATAAATGAATAAAAAGAATTTAGGGGGTTGGAAAAGAAAAATAAAACAAAAGAACACAAGTGAAGACATTACCTTAAAACGGGTAACCCTTTTTGATTTGATCTCAAAGGATTCCTTGAGAAGACATATGCCAAAATTGAGGCTTATAAGGGTTATATAGGTATGTTTAGAGACAAAATTTTCAGGGTTTGGATGAGCAAAAGGCTTTTGAAGTGTGGGTAAGGAGGTAGAGGTGGGGGCCTTTTATAAGAGGAGAGGAGGGCCACTCTTGGAAAGTAAAGAAATGTTACTTTATTTTAAAATGAGTTTCGAATTTAAAAGGTCTCACATTGATATAATTCACGGATAAGATGATATGGGTTAGCAATATACCCATCCAATAGGTTTTTGACAAGTTTAGGTCTTAGATTTTATATTATCCTTTCATTTTATTTAAATCGTTAAATAATGAGGTAATCACTCCATCATCATGATGTCATAATTAATTTACTTTATTTAATGTCCAAAAATTATAAAAAAATACTATGTTTTAATAAATCTTTTTATCTTTATAATGACTATTTATAGTCAAAAATCTGACTTGTATAACCCCATTTACAAATTGTTTTAGTAAAACAACTCATGTTTGTGTCATTTTAATGTTAACATTAAATAAAAAGATATTAATGTCATTATCCTACCAAAGTGGCTCCATGGGGTCCCCATGTTGACCCATGGCTTTTATTGGTCAGCCATGACACATCCAATAAGGGTAGGACATGTGTCTAGATATTTTCATTTTATTATAATATCATTTTTCCTTAAATTGCACTAATTACCTCTAACCGCGATTAAAAACTTAATAAGTTACTATTCACCAAAAAATAATTTTAATCCCATTAAACCACATTTTACTTCTTAATGACAACCATGTATGTCGGATTTTTGAAATTCAAAATACAGAGGTGGTAAAATTTCATTTAAAAGAAAAATCAGTTTTTTTAAGTACCACTTATTGGTTTCACTGTTCATCAAAAATTGAAGTTCTTCAGAAAAATACCAAAACTTCACCCTAAGCTATATTTGATATTCCAAATTCATAAATGAGGTCTATTTTAAAAAATTAAAAAAATATTAGTTACATTAATTAATTTAATAATTAATTCCCACTGTCAGAAAAAATAGTGTGTTTTTATGAAACAAAAAGTATCAAAAGATTGACACTAGTTCAAGTCCGATTTCAAAGTGAAATTAATTACAATGTCCACCATTGGATTACATGGTAAAAATATATTCTATCTATACTTTAAAACCAATTAAAAAGATAATCTAACTATATAAATAAATTCAATTAAAAAGTGGGTTTGAATTAAAATACAACACTTTTCACTATTCCTAAAAAAATGAACATCATTAGAAAAATACAAAAAATTTATCCAAAGTAAATTTCAATGTCCCAATCATAAAGAATAAGTTTATTTTGACAAATATATCTTATAAAATTTTCAAAAGATAGATTTAGAAATGGTTCTCCATCAAAAGGCGGTAAAACAATCTTTTAAAAATACTAGAGTATTTTCTGCTTTAGGTTGGATTTATTCTCATTTTAAGCCTCAAACACACTATCCAATTCATAAATAGACATAGATAAAAATATATATTATTCATTACTTACTTGGGATGTTAAAAATATTCAATTGAGTCCACTGGTTTTCTTGGATCATGTGCAGATTGGCCCATCTTTCTTGGACTTCATCATGGGTTCTCCAAATCACCTCCACCTTCAATATAATTATCAAAACATCTAACATTTCTCTTTTTAACAGTGTTAAAACCAAAACAATTGAATAAAAAATGGAGTTAAATTTGTTATTATAATTTTAATTTTCAATACAATACTAGTTTAATACATTAGTATAAGGGTGAAATAAAACAGTGAATCTTGGTACGATCAAAATGATAAATCCCATTATCATCCCCATTTATCATTAAGTTGAAACCATTTGGAAGAGAACCAATAATATGAAACATAATTATATTGTCTCTCGGATATCTATTTCATGTGATAAATTCAATGATGAAATTCCACTCCCTCCAAGTATGAAAAATTTATATGTTGTGGTAATTTAGGGGCAGAAACTTCCAAATGTAATACCCCACTGAACAATGTTTGTTTGAATTATCATGAGGGAAGCATACCAAAAGACTGGATTCAAACTCAATATTGGTAATGTGAATGTTTTAAATCCCATAAAATTATTGATTTTTGAGACTGGTTATAACCTCCACCTTTATGGAATTAACTGAACCATAATATGAACATAAACCAAACACCAAGAAAACCATATCATCAAGAACCATGCCTCCACCACATATGGAACACTAGAAGAATGATTCATCAAAAAATATGTTTAATAAAATTTTAGGGAGGCCTCCAATTGACCCACCTATCATGAAGAGATAATACCTACCTTAATAAATATTCATAACCATTTTATGATTCCACATAATGAAAACCATGTCCCCACCCCCATGTTTAATGGAACCAAGATCCTTAAATTAAAAAAGTATACAAATTTAGATAATTAAATGAGTAATTTTTTTCATATATATTCTTATAGTGATCCTTCTAAAAACCCAATAGATAACATAAATTTTCCTTCCACATAAATGAAATTCATGCAGACACTTCTCAATCACTCAAAACAATGAGATCAGAATGTTTCATAAAATTCCACCTAACACTATATTTCCCACAATATTCCCAATTAGCTCCCATGAGAATCCAGTGAACTCGATATTAAATAATATTTTCCATTTCCTTTCAATATTATTCCTCTGGTAACATATGATACATGAATCTAACAAATAACCTATCTTTTTGAAATGATCATCCACATGAATGGCCATGAAATCAATCCTAAAAAAATCATTCCCCAAAATATTCTTACACAATAGTTTGGTATCCAAAATTCCAAGCTCAATATAGAAATACATCATCGACATCTATTTTTAAGATAATATAACTAAAATCTATATATGATAACTAACATCTATCATGTTTGTCTATAAGAATGTTCATTTCAAAAGGGAAATTTTTATCCACACTGAGAGTGGTTGAAAAGAATCATGGATGAAAACTCTTTTATTAAAAGAAAAAACAATAACTGGAATACAATAGAAGAAGATAGTGGATCCTACACAGTTTTATTTTCAGTAGTTGATATCTCCTACCTTAACCACCCAACTCACTCTATCATTCAAAATCTAAAATTGGGTATGCATGAAATATGTCAGTCTTGATAGTATTCTGGGAAAATACATCCATCTTCACCATTACAATCCACTCCTTACATCATAAATGTATCCCAAGTATATTTAACTCTATTAATTTATATGAAATTTTCTCCCATATTCCAGGCATAGTATTCTCCATGTTCCTCAAGATAAATCAAACCTCTATTATGGGCCACCACATTCATTATCATGACTCCATGGGACACTTCCCCAACAATATAAATTCATAAAAGAAAAAAAATAATAGTGTTCTTGAACAACAAAAAATCCATTTGGATATTTGATGACAAAAAAATATTATTAGGCATGGTTGTAAGCATTCTATTCAACATCATGATCCTACCCCAAAACAAATAATCTTGTTTTTCCAAATACATACGCATTTGGACACTTGATTGGCCAAATCCTCATACATCACCATTTTATAATCATAATCAGAAATAAGAGAAGATACATATTTCATTTAATGGTGTCTTCATTATATGGATATATTCTACTTAATTATCGAACAATGTTGGTTTGAGTATGATTTATAAATATAGAGACCACTCATTTGTATTTTGATAATTTTCCCAATCCTACAACCATAAAATTACAATATTTTATAAAATCCTTCAATGGATACATGTTGGAAAAACAAAGATATATTATTCGATTCATGAAAACTAATGAAAACCATGGTGATAAGGATGAATGAGATCATAACCACTAATAATAGTGATCAAATGATAAAAATAATTATAATTAGATACCAGTCATCAACGATCATAAAAAATCAATTAATGTAACCTTGTATATTTAGATTAAGAGAAGTGGAACAAGATCTATATTTACAGGTGTTGGACAGAATAAAATGAATTAGACTCTACTAGATTCAAGGTGTGAATTAAAAATTCATTTCATGATTCCTATAGAGGTAAAATATAGATAAATTCACATTACTTATGTTTTAAATTAGGAAATCCATATCATGTTGTGAATGAATATAAGGGGGTGAACTGATTTTCCCAAGAAACAAACTATCACCTTGAAAACAAAACTCATGACATGAGCCTGGAATCTATTATCATCAATAATAACCATTCACATCATGAATCATTTATGAAGTAATATACTATATTACATTCTATTCTATCCTCTGAACCCTGCTACTAATTTATCACAACCACTCAATACATTAAGGAAGAATAATAACATAATCGTGTACCTTAATTTATGGGTTATACAATTAATGTGTGAATTGTGTGAACATAATATTAATTTTTTTTAAAATAACTAGGTGTTTATTTGTTTTGTAAAAATATAATCCCTTCACACAATTCGTTCAGAATTACATCATAGATTTTTCCCTCATAAACCACTAACCATATGTTTTCCTAGGTACGATACTCAAGGTAGGGTTATAGGATTTTACAAAATATTGATATCCTATGGAATAATACATTTCATTATAGTTGTTGTGTTATATTTATTAGGGTATAAAAGTTCTAAAATTATGGGATTTAAATTTACCAATTATTAATTAAATGAATTTTTTTAAGGAATGTTCTATGTGGAATAGTTTTATCAATTAAAAATCCTCATATAATTTTAATAAATTAGTATCTTATTCTCATTATAATCTTGTTAATTTAACATCAATCAACACCATATAATTTTTCAAATAATATTATTTTTGTCTCTATACTTTCCATGATCTCGTTAATAAGATGTTTTTCTTACTTAAAACATTTGGGAACGATCTTGGTCTATTGCTATGATTCACCTAAAATATAAACAGACTATATATATTTTGTGAGTTCCCATAAAAACACTCACCAATTTACCACATGACAATGTAATGACCTATATCCCTAGTAAAAATATATCACATGAATTTTATCATATATGTCTAAAAACATGTATATCCATAATGCCATTGTATAGTATTTCTAAAAACATAATGAACTATTGAGTCAACCTTACTACTATTGAGTGATCCATTAATCATTCAAAAAATGTAATTTCACATTATTCTTATATAAAAGATATGTTTTGTGACACTAACCCCATAATTATCTCTTTAAAAAATAATTATTCTCATGCATCATGGATTTTATTCATTTATATTTGTCCATAATGAAACACTCATCCAATTATAGATTTATTAAATCATCTAAAACCACCCTTAATTAATAATCATTATAATTGAAACAAGGTACTTATTTAATTACATATATTAGTTAATCTTATACAAATCCTGATTAATCTTATGAAAATTAATTTCAACCTCATATAACCTATATTGATTCATGGTATCTATGTCCACTGTGAAATATTCGGTAATCAATAGTTCCATATATATAACTATATCCCACTTCATCATATAGTGTATATTCTCATTGCATGATTAAATATAGTGTAATCTTACATTTCCTGAGATGATGATGTTAATTCGACATATATATATTGGTCATCACAAACTCATTTGATGAAGCTTCCTATGGGATCATGAACAATACCATTATAGTGTGATTTCATGCATCAAAAAAAACATCATCTATACTTTTCAATGTAGTTACATACACTACCAATATTCCTTTAATAACTCACTGAAATATAATTTGAAAAGTTAATCATCTTATTTTTTCACCATTGAATGACTTGTCATCATGGTTTAACTAATGCACTCCTGATGCAATGGTCTTGATTTATAGTAGTATTAAGGTGTCTTAATTCAAAAAATTAACCATAAATTTTTTTTTTGTTTCATTAATTCCTCCACACCATATAATAAATTTTCATCATTAAAATCCATTTCCATTTATATAATTATCAAACATCCTCAAGAACCCAAATTTATTTCCCATTTATATGTTATCCTCCATTATCATCCTTTCCAACAGTTCTTCTAATGTAAAAATTAACTCACTATTAACAAATAAAATTATTTTTTTGTCAAAAATCCTATATAAAACCATAGATATAATATTCTACCCAATTTAATTTTTCTAATAAAACTACCATAAAATTTTTTCTACCTTTTAAAGAGAAATCCCTCAAAATATATTTTGAATTTTCATTATTCGTCGAAATCTATATTTAAAAAATTAAAATGGTAGTTACACTAATATATTTATGTTTTAATTTTCTATCATTTTCTCAGTTAAATTGATTGGGATGTTTTCTCAGATCTACTGCCACATTTTTATTAAAAATATCATTTATATGTATTTCCATAATTCTAAAAAATATCCTTTTGTGGAATTTTTATTCAACCCAATTTATTAATTTTATATTTGTGATTTTTTCAATCCACTTATGAATAAATGATATCACATTCCATTTGATATTGTTATCTTACATACAACTAAAAATGATCATTAGTTGTTATTTGGTTTTTCTTCTACCTTTAATCATTTAGCATCTCTCTCTAAAACTTTTCGAATAAAAATATATAATATTTTACCTCTAAATATCAAAACTGCATCCCTTATCAACCTAAATTTTACTCAATGATTTTTTTGACTAAATTTTCATTTTGTGACTAAATTCTCATTTTGGTAATGGGTCATTTAAAAATTCCATATTCCTACTAATTTAGAACATGGAATAAGAAACAATATTCATATTCAATAACGAAATATATCTCCATGGAAATCACATACTTATATAAAAAGATTCTACTATGTTTTTTAATTCACTCAAGAATAATCCATATGATCTCAATCACACTTAAACACGATAAAAAAAAATAAAAAAAAATTACCAATAGTATGGTTTATAAGTCATTTTTAACGAATTAGGGTAGATTGATTTAGGAATTATATTTGTCCCTACCTGATATATAAGAGTATATTATCTTTATAGGGTATATCATCTATATACTAAGGATGAGAAGCATTATAGACCTCACCTAAAACTCCACCTTAATTCCTTTAGTTATTGAGATTATGTTTCAATGTTATTATTATCATATGGGACCCACATTTTGGTTTTTAATCATTCTTCCTATAATTATTAGTTATCAAAAAATAATTAGATGCTTCCATATTTATGTACTTATAAACAAATAACTCATAAATTTATGGAATTTTACTACTTTTTTATTCTAAATATATTCTCCGAGTTAGTTTTCTAATTCCAATGACTGTGTAGAATGATTCCATTTATGGATCAAAAAATATGTTTTCATTCCACTTTACATTATATATATTCATTTTAAGCAACTTTACCATTAGATAATACATTAAATATTTTGATCATATTCATCACAAAATTAAATTATAGATTAAAATTTAAATTCCAATATGTCATTTTAGAACAATAATTTGAGTCATATTAAGCCATAATACCATTAGTGTTTTTTGAAAATATCATATTAAATTAATTTCCTTTAATAATAATCACCCCAATGATCATTTATCCCCTTAATCATATTCCACTTCAATTAAATATTATAAAAACTAAATTTCAAGGGGAGTGGGGTACTTATTTAACATCCTCATGTATTGGAATGTGATTTGGCATTATGAACCAAAACGTTTATGCAATATTTCTTCCAATAAATCATTGTTCTTCATATTTAGATAACATCACAAGTGAAAAAGATAAACTACATATTTACTTTAAATTTAACCATCTTATTTGGCATGGGATTCAATTTTTTTATGATACTAATATATATTGTTCATGTATGCTCCTTCTAGGATTCACCTTTTTCATTCTTTAAAATTCATCTCCCACCATAGGAAGTATCTTACAGTGTTAGTCACCACCTACCTTTTTGTATATTTTGTAAAACCACTTATGAATACTTAATAATTCTCCTCTCTAATTTCCATAAGAGTTACCTTTCACTTATTTTTCCTTAATGAATCATTATTTACATGTTAAAATATCATTCTTAGAACTGGTTCATATTCTTTATTTTTCTACTAAACATTTTTCACTAACATAGATAGGTATTATGTTAGTATTTAACCATTTATTTTTGTTCCATGAATCATTAGAATCCATTATTTCCTTACTACAGTGTTGTATGTTTATTTTCCAACACAGCATATTTTATTTTAGTGTGAATTTTATTACAAATTTTAATGTGAGCTGAAGATTTCCTTATAACTCATTTTTCATCTCTATTTTTATATTTCTATCCATGTGGACATAGTTCTAAAACCATATGCCAATAATTTCATAACTTATGTATTAATTTTCATATTGACATTCTGATGTTGAATATTTTAATGAAACATTTTGTACATCCACATCTAAACATACACTGATGGTGTGTCCCAAGAGTCTAAAATAGTATCACCGTGTATTTACCATCCAATTAGATGCTTTACATAATGATTCTGTTACAATCCTTATCTTTTTCATTGAATCCATGTTTTTAATTTTTTGACTCAATTTTCTAATGTTTCCATGGGTTGGATCTTATTATTTTCACTATAGGTTACAACCTCTAATTGAGTTTTTTTATCTTCTTAGAATTTTCAATTAAATGGGTTGTTGTTTCCATTAACCATGAGATATATTCTTCTCAAGATATTATCTTATATTCAATTTTTAGTTTTAATGGGTTTGATCTTATTATTTTCACTATAGGATACAACCTCTAATTGAGTTTTTGGATCTTCTTAGAATTTTCAATTAAATGGGTTATAATTTACATTAACCACAAGATATATTATTTTCTAGATATTATCCTATATTAAATTTTTATTTTTAATAGTGGATTATTTTAGATACCACACAATGGATATGTTTTCCAAAATATCATATGCATGTTCTCTATGGATGACACTTTTCCCCTTTATATTTCACAAATTATCATAATATCATCAATGACGGCCACTACTTCAAGAATGAACTACTTGTTGAATAAAACCAAATCTAAAATTGACATATAGCTAACTCCAGGGATTATATCCCATTTATGAACTATTTCATGAATTTAATTGTTATCTTCATGATCATTTCATGATGAAACTCCACATATATTATTTTAAATATTTTTCATGAAATCATTGGAGAAAACACTTATTTCAATATCTTTTGTAATCATATAATTTTAAAAATTTCCCGAATCCTCAAAAACATAGTAGAAATTATATCATTAAATATGTCCTGAAATTTTCACCATTTCTTATGGCTTATCTTCCTATGTGTATTATTTTTTCCCCTTATTCTTTCAATTAAAAAGAAAAAAATGGCATCACATTTTAGAACTGTTATTATATCATGAAAAAAAATATTTTTAATATCATATTGTTTGATTTATAGCATTCAATTTTTCTAATGATTGTACATAAATTTCTTCCAATAGAACCCAAATTTCAATGGAACTAACACGATAAATGGTTTTCCTAAATACCTCAGTAGAGATTCCTTGGTTCATAAGTTTCTATATCAATGCATCACTAACTATTTTTTTATGATTTCTAAAATCTGAATATTGTTGGATAAATTCAATTAAATCTCCAAATAATTCCTATAAAACCAGGACATGTACATTTTCAATTAATAATGACTATTATAATTGAAATCTAAAGGCTTCATCATGGAATTCTAGTGCATAAAAATCCAAAAAAAGTTTTAGACTTTGAACCTAAAATCATGAACATTAGGATATGATATCACATTTTAGGACTAAATGAATTTATGAACCAATATATGTAAGTAAATTATGTTTCAAAATGAAATAATACACATCCATCTCATGACTAATAAATGATAAATATGTTTTTTTTGTTGGATGGAACACATTCAATCTCAAATTTCAATCATCCTTAATATCACCTAATATATAGAATACATATTTAATTTCATACTAAATAAAATACTTTTTTCCCCACTATGTTCTTATCCTAGAAGCATAAACATGATAATGTGTCAATTTTCAAATATCCAATATCAGGAACTATTCGGTGGATACTACTTATAGGTCTTTGTACCTCTATGCCATGGCGAACAACCATTACAATATCATGGAATGAATAACAATAAATATATGGTAAAATACCTCTTATATTACGTCATACAATACTTTTTGGATGGAAAATTAAAATTATTTAAATTACGGTATCTTCAATTTTTTATAGATAAGAGGATTTATTCTAGATCCACTTATAATACAACATACATCTTAAATCTATAATTTTTTATTTAATTACATATTTTTTCGTGACTCTTGAAATCCATTGAGGCCTTATGATATTGAATGCTCATTGTGAGTGTCAATAAATTTTTATTCACATGAAAAATGTAGCATCACATCTTTCAATATATGAAAAATAATATGGATAATGGATTATTCATATGGCTCTTATTCTTTTATAATTGGACAATGACATAGAATGTTATTATCCATTAATAATTCATCAACCAAGAATTGATCAATGGATATACTTCTATATATCTCCTTGTTTATTCATTATTGAAACAATATGTATCATTTAAGATAAACTACTATGAAATAAAAAAATATCAATTTTTTATCCTCTTTATAGAATTGATAAAATAATTTTATGATGATATTAAAGTCCCTTACCCATCCACCAATGGTAAGGATCTATTCTATCCTTGTAATTATCCCTGATCAATTCCATGACTTTCAATTGTTTAAATTCATTCAATGTATTCCAATTCGGCTGAGTCAAATCCTAAAGTATAATTCAATATCACTTAAAATTAAATTATAACATAATCAATACAATATTCAAGAAATAAAAAAAAATCATTTTGTAATTAAATTAATTAAATTATAGAATTCCTAGAATCTAGACATTCTGTAACATGATATAATTCACAATAGCATGGAACTCAATCAGTTAAAATTTAAATAAAATCTTTTATTTTATGTCATTTAATATAGGGAAAATATAATGTAATAAGACCAAAAATATTATTGGGTTTCAAACATGTTACATCATAATGTAAAAAATAATAATGAAAAGTATTGAATCGAAATAAAACCTTGATTTATGTAATTATTCTATATATGAACCTAATATATTTTGAATTCAATATAGTAGTTTATTTCATCTCAAAATAAAAAATTTAATTCATGATCGTCTTTAATATGTCATGATCCAATACTTACGCAAATAATTGTTTTTCAATTTCTACAACTTGGAAAAGAATTGTAGTACTCTTACCTCAAAACTATCTTAAAAAATTATTTATTCTCATAAAAAATGGATTTTTTTGGTATACTATTAAATTACACAACACTCTTACAACTTTATAATTTTTTTAACCAATCACACTCAATGTGTGTTTATCGATATTACTACTTAATAAATCTCTATTTTCATAATTTAGATATTATTATAAAACACATGGATAAACTTATATATATTCTATTAAACCTTATGTATCATAGATTATGTATTTGTAACTTTCTAAAGGGTACAACAATCATTGAACTCCAATTCAATCTCTTTATATGTAATTCACTTTGTGGAATGGTGGATATGCTCGTTATGTGGTCGACTATATTTAATTATTTCAAATCCTCTAGGGGACTTGGGAAATCAAAAATTTTCCTCTTATAATCATATATGTGAGTCTATAGAATAACCCCTTCATTGAATTGACACTATTATTGTGGCATGATTTTATTCCTTAACTAAAAAAAATCAATTCAATCGTTTTCCAAACCACTCCATCCATGCCCAATAATTAAATAATATTGTTGTGTATTAATATAAGAAATGTAAATCACATCAATAATCCACCAATTTCATATTCATCAACATTCCCAATCTCAAAATATCCTCATGTCATATTGATTATATCTAATGTTATTAAGGTGTCTTCATTCGCAATCTCTTCCATATACTACTATAGTGGATTCAATGATTTCTCACCAGATTTGATGTGATCAAATTATAAATTTATTTAAATATATAGAATTTTCATGCATCACAAATAATATATTTGGGGTTTCACATTGTGGGGTAACCATTCTCTTCTTAATTCATATCACTATGTCTTATAATAGCATCCAAACTCAGTGTGAAAAATTAAAAAAACTGTTGTCACTAAATCTAAAATAAAGCATACTAATCACAATATATCCATTATATTAATACCTATAAAATATCAAATAAATAAATAAATATAATATTTAAAATATTCAGAAGTAATTATTAGGAAACTAATTAGATAATATCCCATTCAAATACATTAATCCACTAAAATAATTCTTCTCATCATTAAAATCATCACTTCTAAGAAGAACATAAAAAATATTATGGAATATTTTATACATCTAATAATGAGTTTAACACACCATTGATATCTATATCTTATAAAATTACACTAACTATTTCATCAAATTATCTCATCTAGGTTGTCTTATAAAATGACCAATCGGCTAATTCTCATTTTTAAGTTAGTTATCTCATCATAGTGGTATAAAGTATAATTAAAATATTTCCACATTAAACTAATAACACTATATTCACACTACTCAATAGTAGTAGTTATTATATGAAACATGAGCATTAATTATCAATTCATTACATCATACCACACATAAAAGTGGGAAAGATCAAAATAAACTTATTCTATCTCATTATACATTTGAAATGTCACAAATATTTTTATTTTAAATTATTAACCAAAAAATCACATAATATATAATATATTATCCAATATATTATTTCAGGCACCAAAAAAACCACACATCTAGATTAGATACTGTGCATTCAAAATTATACCCAAAAAATGAATTACAACTACCTCTAATATTCAAAAGTTTAAAGTCTCACTACTATAAATTAATGATTCTTCCTTGTTGTTTCCATAATTTTTTATAAAATATTGTAATATGACTCATATTTCAGGACATCCTTGAACCATGGATGTACATTTCCTTTTGTTCCCAAATTTCAATGGTTCGAAACAAACTATGTTAATAGTGTAATCTTATAAACCATATTGAAAAAGTTCATAAAAACATAAAAAACTAGTTGTATAGATGAAAAAACATTATTTTATTTAAGAATATATGGACATAATTTTTATACTTAAATGAATTTTATAACCCTTGAAATATTTATCTTTAATTTTATTAAATATGATAAATATATAACATTATAAATTTTAAATTTTAAATTTTTTATTATTATTTTAATAAGTACAATTTATTCTTAAATTAAACAAAAAATATCATAGTTGAGAGGATTGGAAATTTATAAGGTTATTTGAGGTAAGGGGTTTTGATGAATCCGACACTGAAAGGCACTAAGTGGTACAATGTGCAAGTTAGTCACATTCCCTATTGTGTTCCACCACATATGATAGAGACTTCTGATTTGTAGGGATGGCGTCATGGGTGTCTATGGGGAGACAATTCCTTCTTCATTCTGAATGTCGAATAGTTGTAAATAATAAAGGGAAAACCATTAGTAGAGATACAAAATAATTAGTGGATATAATTAATAAATCATCCAATTTAAATAAAAAAGTTGTAGCTGAATCATAAATAGAAAAAATTATGACAATGACTAAATGTTTCTATAAAAATATGAGGTTCACATGATACATGGGAAACATGAAAATACAATATGATATACAAAAAATACAATAAGGTAAAAAATCTGAAAAACTAGCATTATGAGAATCAGCTCCATCCAGTTATCCAAGACTACAACTCAATACAAAAAACATTACACAAGAAGTTGGATGCTTCCCTTTATCTACACCTAATGTCAAAAATTATTCTCGGGTACTATGAGATGCTTGAGCAGGATCGAAGATATACTGAGAAGGCCACCACCAATAGTGTCTCTAATTATCCATCCCTACCTTAAACATATGTAGTGTGAAAATAATAATAATATTTAGGGAATATAATTACAAAAGATATTGGTCTAGGTTCCTTAGGGATACCCAACAAACACTGCCTTCTTTAGCCTAATTCGGATGTTTTAAATGAAGGTTAACATGTACCAATAAGATATGGTGTATAAATAGACCATTGTATGTCATGTATCATAATTGGACTGGGTCCTAGAATGTGACTTGGTATGGATGATGAATCCCTTAATTTAATAGGAGGTATGAAAATGAATTGTAAATAACAAATCTATATATTTTAATAAAGTGTAATTCTAGGACCATACAAGGAGAACCATATAACAAAACTAGAGTATCACAAAATCAGAACTAGAAATACCCCACATCAGAAGAGTCCATCCATGGAAATCCAGAAAGGCCTCCCAGGTGTATCTCTCGGCATAGTGTAAAGAATAACCCTCTAAGACCATCCCATGAATACCACATTTGGGTCAAATTATCACTCATGGATGGTGTAACGATATCCCCCACTAATATCATCATGGTATCTCCCCTAGGGAATTAATATCACTTTGGAGTTAGTAAGTGATCCACCATGTGAGCCTGACCAAGGTAGTTTATTAAAATGATCCAATTATAACTCATGATGCAAATTTGTACATTATAAATTATAACTAGGAGGCATGAAGATCCCATATAATGTGTCCTCAAGTTGGTAACCATGCTTCTCTTTTTATGTATGTGAAGGTAATTATATGGTTACCATAAAATAATATAATACACCATAAGAATTATGAGTAAGATGTCCATATCATTTCGTTTGTGAAATAAAAACTATAAAAATAAGAACAATTGCATAAAACATGGCTAATAATTACCATGAGTCATTTAAAATTATAAAATATTTATTTTATGTTAAAACACATCTTGAAGGGGAGATTTGAAATTATTATTAATAGGGGAATATGTTCCTTTTGGAAGGAAACACCCATATGGGTGGCTCATGTCATGGTGATCATCCATTGATATTTATTTTAAAATAGTTAGGACAAAAAAATAATTGTGATACATTTAATTTAATTTTTCTATCCTTAGAGATGAAACACTATAGGATTCAAGGTAATGTTACAATGAATCATAATATAAATAAAAATATATTTTTCATATGATATATTGATCACATCTATTAAGATCATAATGCTCCCCTCATCTAGTATCGTCCCATTAATCAATCTAAAATGGGAGAAATATGGATAATAGATGAAAAACATAAAAATAATGTATATAATCTCACATAATAATAACGTGTGAGATGAGAATATAATAAAATAAAGCAATAAAGAGTATTAGAGAACATACATATGTGGATACAACACACCCAATGAGAAGAAAATGACGATCAGATGACGAAGATTACAAAATGAATAGAACGGCTTGTTGGACAAGTTTAAAGCTAGGAGGGGGATATAGTGTGATAGAAAATATTGCTCAAGGGAGTTAAGGGATAAAATAAATTTGAGGGAATATAGATATTTATCCCTTCCTTAAGGGTCACATGGATTTGCTTCTTGTTAGGATAAATAGTTCACTAACCATGCTTCCAACATTGTCCAAGGAACCCTCTAGCATGGGCTAGGTGAATGGTTTGACATACCACATATAGTCCATTCATAAATTCTCTGTTAAAATGAAATCAATATCTACATGGGTGTGTGGCTTAGTTTGTATAGTTAGGGAAAACATTGTGGCCTCATGTCGTTCCCTGAGTCCCCCATATAATTGAGTCTCATTGTTAGAACTAACTATGAGTTAATTGTGTGTCTCAATATCTTTCTCTAATTTTTGGAGATCTGAGCCTCAAACAAGCCTTGTAGACCTTATATATATCCCTCATCCTCATTGGAACATTATAAAAATAAAATGAAACATTTTTAATTGAATCCCACTTGTCAGTATCTCTTAAAAAAGACAATACATTACAAAAACTCATACTTAAATAAACTTTTCCTTGAGTTTACCTTTTAAGTGATGTAAATAATCATCAGAGAATAATTTTAGTAGCTAATCATGTATGTCATCTTCCTGATCTCATCACTTATCTTATACCCACCACTATTTGCATATCACTCGAACAAGAGGAATTGAATTTCTTTGGAGATCCTTCGCGATCAGATCAGTAATACATATCATATACTCCTCAACATATTCATCGGCATCCCGCTCCATATCCTTAGGATAAAATAATTGAGATTTTTTAAAATGATAATGGTGAAGCTATGACATGCAGAGGGAATCTCTGATGTTGTTGTACCTATAAGGCAACTAAAACCAATTGGATATCATCATGACTCTCTTCGTGAACTCAAATGTCCTTAAAAAATTAAGTGATGTATTTCCCTCTTTTAATTATCATCTATAAACCAATCTATGAAAAAAAATTAGAAAACCCTGATTTTGACCTTAAAATCCATTGGTATTTAGTGAAAAATGGTATAAGACTTTTCTCAAGGAAAAACTCTTTCCATATGTTTCTAAATCGGATACCCTTCTTGCTAGAATATTGAATGTTATGAAGAACCAGTTGTCCTTCCACACCTACCAATAACTCATACATAGGGGAATGGTATGGCCTATTGTAATGGACCTCGAAAGGATCCATTCTAAATAATATATTGTAAATTGTTATTGTTAAAAAATAGAATGATAAGTTTATTATTCTACAATAATCCACTAAAATTATTGAATGATTCCTGAATCATGTCCCTTATCTCTTTTATCATATGATCTAATTTCCCATCAGTTAGTGGGTGATATGATGATTTTATTTTCACATGTCAACCGAGTTCTCTTTAAAACCCTTTCTATAAACATGGTGTAAATTTGTCATCTCGATATGTAATTATTGAAAAGGAAACACCATAAAGGAACAATGTCACCTAAATATAAATTCATCCAAACTCATCAACTGAGAAGTTCTTTACGATCTGTAGGAATTGTGATCCCATGGTCAATGAATCCATGATCACCCATACTATATCACTACCTCTGGGGGATCGTGCTAGACCCATAAAATCATATATAGTGATTTCATTCCATTTCCACTTAGGAATGAATAGAGTATATAAAATCCATATGGGACATTGGTGCTCCACCCAGACCTGTTGATAGGTAGAACATAATTTGATGACACTTATAATCTTCCTCTTCATACCTATTCACTAATTATTTCATTTTAAGTGTTTTTACATCATTTTAATCCAATGGTGGACATCTTAAACAAAATCATGAGTTAATTACAAAAGTTTTTCTATATGTATGTAGGAACCTGATTCATTAAATGATGTTTAAAATATAATCCTCCTAGATAACACAATTAGGTGGTGGGTACTCACATGAGATATTATCCCTCAGGACTATACATCCATGATCATATTTCTATCTAATCCTTACCAATTCTAGAGGGGAGGATGTCACTACAAAAGCTACTAAAATAGGTTCTCCAATACATTCCAGAACCTCAAAATTCATATTGGAAAACTTATCCATCAACATCCAAACATTCCTATCATGCTAGATAGACTATGTACATGTATTTTATATCATGGAATCATTTAGTGTATTTCCCTTTAAATGTGTATAAACATGAACAACATCAATTGATGGTATATACTCTACCCACCTATATCACCTGAGATCCATTTATGACTTTGTGAAAATTATTTAAATATTTTTTTATCAATTTAAACATTGATCCTGATACTAATAGAAAATTACATCAAAATGAAATACTGTAAACCACAAATAGATGCTGAAGATTGTGTTTTTTTGTAATTTCATATGTGAGTTCGTAGTTGGCGGGACTTTTATGCTATAACTTCATAATCCTACATCATAATTTCTATAATCCTAGTTTTTGAAGAACTATAGTAAATAGTATATCCCTTTCTTAGTTTTGAAAGAGTCTGTATCGATTCTAATGTTAGTCTCCCTTTAAAAATCTGAATGGTTGTATCACAAGCTTCAAACTAGAATAAATTCACACCCTTTTTAGTCAATCCCTTAAGAGGAACTTCTAGTAGGGTTAAGTCAAAAATAAAATACATGTAAGAGCCTACAATCCCCATTAAACTACGTATTTGAAAGTAATTCTAGGGATACATCATTGAAACTATGGAACTCGCCTTCTCAATGTCAATATAAACCCTTTTTCCTAAGACTATATGGCCCAATAGTTGAACCTTATAGATCCATAATATTTATATGGTGAGATTAACATAGATATGGTTATCTCTCAGTCTATTCATATTGATGTCAATATGTTTTCCAATATGGTTTCATATATTAGAATTCACGAATAGGTCATATACAAATACTAACACTAATGATTCCATTATGGGTGGAGAACCAAATGCATCAAATCCATAAATACCACTTGTACATTAATAAGACTGAATTCCATCAGTAGATACATGTACAAGTTTTGTCTAATCTATAACGATTCACATGGTATGTTAGATGATCCAACACACACCTAATGGTATCCCAACCACAAATCAATATAATATAAAATTTTCAAACCCTGATGATAGTTGAATAGGTATCCTATACACAGTAGTGGATATCAGTACATAACCAAAATATAGTTCAACCGTCAATAATTGACAAAAAAACATAGTAGTATAATCTTCCTTCTTGTAGAAAAAGACATGTAAACCACCATGATAGAAATTGGGTTAGTCAGCACATGAGCCTTAGCCCAGTTGGTAAGGACTTCGTAAGTGCATCCAAATGACCAGGGATCAAATCCACGCGGAGGTAGAATATCCGAGGTACTGTAGCATCAATGTAGCGGGAATATTGCATAACTGTAGTAGGTACTATAGTAGGAACTGTAGCAGGAATTTTGGCATTGTTGCAGCTGGGAATATGCCCCTGTTTTGGCCTTCGGGCAACCGATTTGGTCACTAAGTCCTGTAAGTCCTTCGGGTCAGTAAGGCCTTTGGGCCACCTCAAGGCCTTCGGGCCACCTTAGTGAAGATGCAAACCAGATAACCTACAAGGAACAAGCTCTACAAGGAGGATGAGCAAGGAGATTTCACCACAGTAGAAGCTAAACGAATTTCAAGAATGAGAGGGTATGGAACCTGCCATCGGAACAAGCCTATGAATACACGGGAATGCCTATCCATACAGTCATGCGAAGGTAGAGAGTTGATTTCATGATGAAGATGCTGGGGAGGAGCAGTTCTAAGTAGTTAGTCTGGGTTGTATGTAATGTTTGAAGCCTACGGTAAATGAATTCCACTAATTCCTATGGGCCATGTAATACATATGCCTACAGGCCTTGTAAGGGTACCACCTCACCCCTTGAAAGGTGGATTATCAAAATCAATAAAAAACGAAGGCCTTCGGGCCATTGCAGGAGGGTTAGCCAAACCCCTTATACTCCATGTCTTAAAATTGCTTCTTTAGTTCCTAGATCTCTATAGGTACCATAATATATGTAGGAATGGGTAGTATTGCTACTATTGTAGCTATCATTATGTTGAACTCTACATGTCAATCCTTGTCCCCTGGGGCCCATTCCATGACTACCCCAAGCCCGCCTTCCATAGGCCAGGGGATGGAAACTAGCACCAAAAGGCATATTCCCTATAACTGGGAATTCATTGCCTTTATATCCTGCAAAAACACTCAACCAAGAACACATAAAGATATGAACACAAGTAAACTATATAAAAATTGAGTGTTGAAAGTAAATGGGGCCGAGAATACAATCCATGTAACATCCCAAGTAAGTAAAAATAATATATTTTCATATCTATGTCTATTTTTGAATTAGATTGTGTTTTAGGGGAATAATATGAAAATAAATCAAATCTTAAGCATATAATAATCTAATATTTTTAAAAGATTTTTTTACCGCCTTTTGATGGAAACCCATTTTTAAATCTATATTTTGACAATTTTATAAGCTCTATCTATCAAAATAAATTTATTCTTTATAATTGAGACATTTAAATTTACTTTGGATAAAGTTTTGGTATTTTTCTTACAATGTTCATTTTTTAATGAATAGTGAAAAATTCTGCATTTTACTTCAAAACTACTTTTTCATTTAATTTAATTATATGGTAATATTATCATTTTAATTGGATTTAATGTGTAATTAGAATATAGTTTTACCGTTTAATCCAATGGTGGTCATTAGAATTAATTTCACTTTGAAATTGGAGATAAACAATTGTCAATCGTTTGATAGATATTGTTTCTTAAAAACAAGCTATTTGTTTTGACAATGGGAATTATTTTTAAATTAATTACTGCAATTTATGAGTTTGGAAATTGGTAAAATGGATTCCATATTTTGAATCATAACTTCCAAATAATGTAATTAATGCTCTATTGTTTTTTGACATTATGAATAGTAACGATGGTTATTTTCTTTAATTATCGTGATTAATTAGTAATTGGGTAGTTAAGGGTAATTAAATAATATCATAATAATATAAAATAACCCAAACATGTGACCAAATCCTTATTTTAGAGTCATGGCCGACCATGGGAATCTTTTTACCAAACTTGAGGGCCCATGGAGTCACATGGGTATGATAGTGACATTTATGACATTATTTTTAAAAAGAAGAGAAATATAACAATGGTTTATATATCCTAAGTAAAACAATTTTAATTTTGTTTAAATAAATTATATCTGAGACTATAAATATTCATTGGAAAGGTAAAAATATTTCCTACATCATGGTAATTTCTTTATAATTTTTAGACATTAAATAAAAAAAATTATTTATGACACCATGATGATGTGGTGATTACCTCATTAATGTATGATTTAAATAAAATTAAAAGATAAGGTAAAATATAAGATGTAAACTTGTCTAAAACCTATTGTATGGGTTTATTTAGAACCATTATCACCTTACCCTAAACATATATCATTTTAGGACCTTTAAAATCCCCAAATCATTTTATAATAAAGAAACATTCCCATATTTTCCAAAAGTGAACCTCCTCCCCCTTATAAAAGACCCCCACCTCTACCCCCTTAACCACACTTCTAAATCCCTTGGAATGTCCAACCTATGATAATATTATCTCTCCACATCACTCTCTTACTCTTATAAGCCTCACATTGGGAATAAGTCTTTCAAGTAAGCCTTTGGCTCAAACCAAAAAGAGTTACCCGATTTAGAGGTAATGTCTTCTATCGAGTTTCTTCCTTTTATTTTCCTTTTTCACTCACCACAATCTTCTTATTATTTGATCCAATAATAACTCCAGTATACTCAATATACCAGGAAGCTGTTATGATAAGTATTATACCTACACTTACACACACCTCCGTCTAATGATTAAAGAACATATTGTTTCTATGGGTGGCAAATTACTGCCTCACGAAACAATGATTGTTAAATATTCTTTTAAAACCATTCATGGTGTCCATTATGATGTCTCTATATTTATATATGATATATATGGTATTTATGATTTCTATATGCTTCGGATTTTTTTTGTTAAATCACATCGTTATGCTTTTCATGTTGTGGAACTGCGATAATTTCATCTGGGGAAGTGTGGACTACCGCCCCCTAAAGTGATGTGACTCGTTCATTCCAAACTAGTAATTTATATATAATTTAATTAATTTACTTATCATAACTATATAACATATATATTATACTAGAATTATAATATATATATATCTCTCATTTAGTTTTAATTTCCATTAATATGACAAAAAATGAAAGCAGCTTTCATGCGTACGTACGACCTACCGTCTCCATGAATGGTACATTTCATTAATTATCTCCAAACATTATGGAATATTAGTAAATAGATATAAATGCATATATATGATATTTATATCATGAAAACCATTCCATATATTATTTACTTATAACTACAAGGACAATTCTCTTCAAACAAGTTTATTTTTGAATCATGTACCGAACATCGAGAAAACATATGATATGAAATCACATAAATAACTAATTGTTGTGACATGATAATATGTGATATGAAATTAATAATAAAATTTAAAATAATTCCTTAAGAAATTAAAAATTGACCTAAGATTATTATTCAAGAATATAATGAAATGAACAAGACATGTCAGACTTGATGTAAGGGACTTCGTCTCAATCTCCTCTAGTTGAGGCAAACATCGATTTATATATTCCCTTCTTTTATTAGTTGTATAATAAACCCTTTTGACTTTTAATTTCATTCAAAAGGAATTTTTTTACATGAAGAGTTTTACTAAATGACAAAAGAAATTTTTTTATCTTATGTATGCGGCGACAATGACTTCTCTATCGTCATGACCATTATTTGATTTTCGGCTTCCTATACAAGCCATAAAATTTTTAAATGAAAAATAAATACCATGTTTTACATTTTTTTTTGGGTATTGAAAATTGTTTTGATAATTTTTTGATTATATCAATGTGTTGTATTGATATCTTGTGAATTAAATGTGGAAATTTTATGTTTCCATTATTCATGTTTTATGTGACATGATTATGTTATGGTTCTTGGGAATTTTTTATGAAGTCGGGTGGTTCCATGATAAACTATGGGTGGGTGAGACCGAGATAGATCTCCAATGAATTGGGTAATGTGAAGCAATTAAACACTATGGTTTCTATGAAGAGATTTAGGTAATATATTGTGATGGGTATTCCAAAAGTAACCATGAGGGTTACTCCCTACGTAATAATGTTATGAATGCCTCAAGTTACCTTTATGTATTAGGATTTTTATGAGTTATTCATAAATAATATTATTTCATGAGGTATGTTAAAGTGCTTTTGTTTTATGAGTAAAGTATGATTTCATGATTCTTATGTACACATGGACTAGTGTTTTCTTTCCGTATTTTTATATCCCTTACTGATCTTTTTATGCTCATCCCATGTTTTTGAAAGGTTTTTCAAAGGTCAAGGGAAAAGTACATTATACGATGATAGTGTCAAGGAAGTTTCAAGAAAGAAACCATGTTTTATTTTAAATATGTTTCCTTTGGTAGAAAAAATGAATATTGTCTTTGATGAAACCACCATTTTTAAATGTCGACTGTAATGCATGATTTATTATCTAATTCTCTAAAACTCTAAGCCAGGAAAGATCCTCAATGTGAATTCTTGAAATAACCCAAGATTAAGAAATGTTTAAGTATGGGGCCTTATTGTTGGTATCAGAGGTCGGTTTAGATAAATTTAGGAGTTAGAATTCTATTAAATTAATATCCAAAAATATTTTTTTACACATTATGGTCAAATTGAAATGTTATAGCATTTGAATATTACCATGATTCTTCATCTAAGACATTTTTTTTTCAGAATGGTTTTCCACAGTGGAAAAAGGTAAGTAGTGCTAGGAAGTCATGCAGAAGGAAATGACCTTCCAAACAAGCATCCTGAGATGGTCGAAATTGGAAGGGAACAATTTTTTGCTATAATGTCACAGATGAATCAAGTGAAAATTGTGGTGTAATCCATGTATGACATCATCCAGATCAACCATAGATGATCATGTCATTTGTGGAACATTTCATGAGGCCGCATCCCAAGTCATTCATAGGATCATCTGACCTTGTGCTAGCTAAAAGGTGGATAAAATCACTGGAGAAGATTTTTGATGTCATGGGGTGTTCAGAAAATCAAATGGTTAGTCTTACTGTTTACCGTTTGGAGGGTGAAGCAGATCAGTGGTGGTTGATGGTTAAAAATATCTAGGACACTGATGAGATTGATTCTCTTGACAGGATGAATTCAAAGATATGTTTCTTGAGAAATATTTTCCTAAGTCTATTTTATTTAGGATGGAAAAACAATTCATGGAATTGAGGCAAGTGGACGACTCATTGGCTTATTATGATGAAAAGTTCACTCGATTGGCAAGGTATACTGAAAATTTTATCAAATACCTAGATATTAAAATCAATCATTTCTACTTAGGATTAAAGCCAAAATATCTAAGGGCATTAGCTTCTTGTGAGATAAAAAGTTATGCAAAGCTTGTTCGATGTGTTGAGAAGGTGGAAATGGAGTTTTCCAAAGATCAATTGTTCTATGACAACCAACACAAGAAGAGACCGAGGTGGCAAGAGAAAGAAAAGAATCCTTTAAAAAGGTTTTATGGTAAGAAAAATAAGTTTTCCATTTGGGATAAATGTGGTAAAAAGAATGTTGGGAATGTATTTTGAATTCTGGAAAGTGCTTCCGATGTGGAAAGATGGGACATAAGGATCATGATTGCACTAGAAAAGATCAGGGTTATGGTAAGACCAGATTTGATTTATAGTCAGTGAAATGTTCTAGTGTAATGAGATGGATCATTATGAAAAAAATTGTTCGACAAAGGGCTCAAATGATGGGAAGTAGTCATACTAAAAGAAGAAAGGTGTGGTGAAATCCTTTGAAACTACTTTAGCCGATGTTGGTCCATCAAATGAAGTAGTATCAGGTACACTATTTGTTTGTTCAGATTATGTCATTGTGTTGTTCGATTCAGGGTCTACACATTCTTTCATTTCTGAGAAGTTTTCTAGTAAATTGGGAATTCCATCTCAGGATATGAATCCTAAACTTATGGTAAAATCACCATGGATAAATGTTGAGGCAAAAAGAAATTAAAAGAACCTTCCTAGCATTGTGTGTGGAAAGAATCTACCAGAAAACCTTATTGTTTTGCCTCTAGTAGAGTTTTTTGTTATTTTGGGTGTGGATTGGCTCTCTGTTTTCCATGATAAGATTTATTGTAGAGCTAAAGAAGTTTCTTTTCCGAAATACTTTCAGTTTGTGTAAAAGAATGGACCCTTACTATTGATAACATATCAAGAGGATGAGAAACATGTAAAATATGGAACTAAATGTTACCTTGAACATATTATTGAAAATAAATGAACCGTTCAGATTAATGTTGTGCCAGGGTTAAATGAGTATCCAGATGTTTTTCATGATGCGTTTCTTAGAATAATACCAGATTGGAATGTTAAATTTACTTCTTACTTAGTTCATGATTCTAAGCCAATTTCAAAACCCCATTATCGAATGGATCAAATGGATCTTTTAGAGTTGAACGAGCAATTGAAAGATTTATTAGAGAATGGTTTCATTCGACCAGAAAATCACCATGGGGTGATCCTATCTTATTTGTTAAAAACAAATATTGTTAAATGAGACTTTTCATTGATTATAGAGCCTTGAATAAAATCACTTTTAAGAACAAATTTCCTTTTCCTCATATCGATGATTTGTTTGATCAGCTCCGGGGAGCTCAATATTTTTCAAAGATTGACTTGAGATCATGGTACCATCAGTCGAAGGTAAAGAAAGAAGATATTCTGAAGATAGTGTTTCGTACAAGATATGGGTATTATGAATTTGTAGTTATGCCTTTTGGGTTAACCGATGCACCTGCTATATTCATGTACATTATGAATAGAATTTTCCATGAGTTCTTGGATAAGTTTTTGGTTGTTTTAATTGATGATGTTTTGGTGTTTTCTAAAAGTAAATAGGATAATAAAATTCATTTAAGGGTTATTTTGCAAACCTTAATAGAAAAAAATTGTATGGGAAATTCAGGAAGTTTGAGTTTTGGTTGTAACAAATTTCTTTTCTTGGTCACATTGTTTCTAAAGATATAATAATTGTTGATCCTACAAAAAAAGGTTGTTGGAGAATGGAAAGGACCCACAAATATAACTGAGAGTCGTAGTTTTCTTGGTTTGACAGGATATTAATGAAGGTTTGTTAAAAAAATTGCACGGTTGTCCAGCCCATTGACTAAAATAACTCAGAAGGGTGTTAAGTTTATCTGGACAATAAAATGTGATGATTGTTTTTAGGAATTGAAAAGAAGATTGGGGAATGCTTCAGTATTGGCACTACCTTCCAGGAATTGTGAGTTTGTTATCAAAATTGTTTCTTCACTAAAAGGACTTTGTTGCGTCCTAATGCAGAATGATGAGGTAATTGCTTATGCTTCACGTCAGTTGAAAAATCATGAGTTAAATTACCCTACACATGATTTGGAATTAGTTGTTGTTTTTTTTCATTAAAAATTTGGAGGCATCATTGGTATGGTGTAAAGTGTGAAATATATACCGATCAAAAAAGTTTAATGTATATATTCACTTAGAATGAATTGAACATGAGACAGAGGAGATGGCTAGAATTAATCAAATATTATGATTGCACGATTCAATACCACATAGGAAAAGAAAATAAAGTGGCAGTTTCTTTGAGTTGAAAAATTAATGCTTCATTAACCATGTTGCATTTGGAACATGATACTTTGGTTAATGATTTGATTAATTTTGTCTTGGAAGTTGTTGGTGTAGGAAAATTATTCTGTATTGTTTCAGGTATCAGTGAAATCATTTCTATCAGTCAGAATTAAGCAAGCACAAAAGCAAGATAGTGAGTTCCAGAAAAAGGTAGAGCTGGATCAAAAGGGTATGTTACATTAATTCAACATTAATAATGATTTTGTTTTGAGATTTGGGAAGAGATTATGTGTTCCTTGTGATTCATAGTTGAAGAGAGATGTGTTATGTGAAGCTCATAGTTCTCCATTTTCAGTTCATCCAGGCAGTACAAAGATGTATAGAGATCATTGAGAGTATTTCTGGAAGGATGGAATGAAAATAGATATAGCTGATTTTACTGTGAAGTGTTTGACTTGTCAACAGGTTAATGTAGTGTGGTAGTTAACGAAATGGATGATTCAACCTTTACTAGTGCCAGAGTGGAAATGGGAAATATATCCATGGACTTCGCTGTGAGATTACCGAAGACACCTCGAGGTAATAATGCAATCTGGGTTATTGTGGATCGCTTGACTAAATCTTCTCATTTCCTTTATCTAGGAGGTACTTTTTCTCTAGATCAATTTTCTTGATTGTATATTAAAGATATAGTTAGGTTACACAAGGTTCTTCTCTCCATTGTATCTGATCATGATCCCAGGTTCACATCTAAATTTTGAAAAGGCCTTCCGAAGTCGTTGGGAACTGAATTAAATTTTAGTAAAGATTTTCATCCTCAATCATATGGGAAGTCATAACAAACAATTCAGACTTTGGAGGATATTCTACGTGATTTTTTGATGGATTATCAGGGAATTTGGGACAATCATCATTCATTGGTTGAGTTTTCTTATAATAATAGTTTTCATTCCAGTATACAGATGGAACAATTTGAGGATTTATATGGGAAATAGTGTTGAACTCTAGGTTTTTTGGATGAAGTAAGTGAAAGGAAGTTTATGGGACCAGAATTGGTAGAAGAGATGGTAGAAAAAGTTCAGCTGATAAAGAAAAACATGAGAACAACTCAGAGTAGGAAGAAAAGTTATGCAGACAACAAGAGGAAGGATCTCTCTTTTGAGGTAGGTGATCATGTCTTCCTCAATTTTTAACCATGGAAAAGTGTGATGTGATTTAGTAATAAAGGAAAGATGAGTCCAAGGTTCATTGGGCCCTATGAAATTCTGAATAATGTTGGACTAGCTTCGTACCAAGTTTCTTTACCTCCGAATTTATCTCAAGTACAAAATGTCTTTCATGTTTCAATGTTAAGGAAGTACATGCCAGATCCATCTCATGTTTTGAGTCCAGAGGTAGTTCAGTTGGAAGAGAATCTACTTTATGAGGAACAACCATTCTTGATTCTTGACCATAGGGAGAATTTGTTGTTGAATAAGGTGATTCATCAAATAAAGGTTCTATGAAAAAACTACATAGTTGAAGAGGCAACATAGGAATCTGAAAATTCAATGAGAGATAAATACCCCCACTTATTCGATAAGTAAATAAATTACAGGGATGAAATTTAATAAAGTGGGGAAGAATGTAAAATCCCATGTGAGTAATGAATAATATATTTTCATATCTATGTCTATTTATTAATTATATTTTATTTAGAGGCTTAAAATGAGAATCAATCCAATCGTAAGCATAGAATACTCTAATATTTTTAATAGATTGGTTTACAACCTTTTGATGGAAACAATTTTTTAAATATACCTTTTGACAATTTTATATTCTCTATTCATCAAAATAAACTTATTATTTAGAATTGGGAAATTGAAATTTACTTTTGATAAATTTTTGGTATTTTTCTGACAATGTTCATTTTTTAATGAAGAGTGAAAAATACTACATTTTACATCCAAACTGTTTTTTCTTATAATTTATTTATATCGCTAGAATATCTTTTTAATTGGTTTTAATTTTTAAATAAATATATTTTTACCATTTAATCCAATGGTGGTCATTATAATTGATTTCACTTTGAAATTGGACATAAATAGTTGTCAATCTTTTGATAGATATTGTTTCTTAAACACGCTATTTGTTTTGACAATGAGAATAATTTTTATCTTAATTACAACAATTTATGTATTTGGAATTTGGTAAAATGGATTCCATATTTGGAATAATAAGTTCCAAATTATGTAATTAATTCTCTTTTGTTATTGGTCATTATGAATAGTAACGACACAAATTATCTTTAATTGTCATGATTAATTAGAAATCGGGTAGTTAAGGGTAATAAAATAATATCATAATTATATAAAATGACCCCAACATGTGTCAAAATTCACTTTTTTGAGTCATGTACGACCATGGTAAGATTTTTACCATACGTCAGGGCCCATGGAGTCACATGGGTGTGATAGTGACATTTATGAAATTATTTTTAAAAAGAAGAGAAATATAACAAAGGTTTGTATATCCTAAGTAAAAAAATATTAATTTTTTTTACATAAATAATATTTTAGACTATAAATATTCATTAGAAATCTAATAATATTTCCTACATCATGGATTTTTTTTATATAATTTTTAGACATTAAATAAAATAATTTATTTATGACACTATGATGATGCAATGATTACCTCATTAATGAATGATTTAAATAAAATGAAATGATAAGTTAAAATATAAGACTTACACTTGTCAAAAACCTATTGGATGGGTTTATTTCGAACAGTTATCAGCTTATCCACAAAATATATAATTTTGGGACCTTTAAAATCCGAAAATAATTTTATAATAAAGTAACATTTTAAGACTTTCCAAAAGTGACCCTCCTTCGTCTTATAAAAGGTCCCCACCTCTACCCCATTACCCACACCTCACATGCCCTTGGCTCGTCCAAACTCTGTTCATATTATCTCTCCACATCCCTCTCTTACTCCTAAAATCCTAACTTTGGGCAGAAATATTTCCATGTATGCCTTTGGATCAAACCAAGAAGAGTTACCCGATTTAGAGGTAATGTCTTCTCTTAAGTTTCTTCCTTTTATTTTCCTTCTTCACTAACCACTATCTTCTTATTATTTGATCCCATAATAACACCAGTTTCCTAAATATACTAGGTTGTTTTTATTATAAGTTTTCTACCAACACTTACAAACACCTATGTCTAATGGTTAAAGAACATACTGTTTCTGTGGGTGGAAAATTACTACCTCACGAAACAATGATTGTTCAATCTTCTTTTAACACCATTCATGGTGGCCATTATGATGTCACTGTATTTATATATGATATATATGATATTAATTTTTTCTATATTCTTCTGAATTTTATTTTTAAATTACATTGTTATGCTTTTCATGTTGTGGAACTGTGATAGTTTCATTTGAGGAAGTGTGGACTACCACCCTCTCAAGTGATATGACTCGTTCATTCCAAACATGGAATTTATAAAGAATGTAATTAATGAAATTATGTTACCTATATAAGATGTATATTATACTAGAGTTATAATATATATATATATATATCTGTGTGTGTTTGTGTGTGTCTCATTTAGTTTTAAAAACCATTAATATGACAAAAAAAATGAAAGTAGCATTCATGCGTACGTTCGGCCTACATTTTCCAAGAACAATACATTTCATTTCTTATCTCCAAACATTATGGAATATTATTAAATAAATATATACTGGATATATATGATATTTAAATCATGAACACCATTCTGGAGATGATGTACTTATAGCTACATGGACAATTCTCTTCAAACATGTTTATTTTTGACTCTTGTACCGAACATCGACAAAATGTATGATATGAACTCACATAATTAACTAATTATTATAACATGATAATATGTGATATTAATTGAATAATAAACTTTAAATAAGTCATTATGAAATTTTAAATTGATCTAATTTTATTAATTAGGAGTATAAAGAAACGAACAAGACAAGTCTGACATGAGGTAAGGGACTTCATATCAATATCTTTTTGTTGAGGCATACATCAATTTATATACGACCATCTTTTATTAGTTGTGTAATAAACCCTTTTTACATTTAATTTCATCAAAATTAATCTTTTTACAAGAAGCCTTTTACTAAATGAAAAAAGTAATGTTTTTGTCTTACGTATGCGGCGACAATGACTTCTCTGTCGTCATGACCATTATTTGTGTTTCAGCTTCCTCTACAAGCCATAACTTTTTTAAATGAAATATAAATACCATGTTTTTCTTTTATTTTATTTTTTTATAGAAAATGGTTTTGATAATGTTTTGATTATATCAATGTTGTGTATTGATATCTTATGATTGAAATGTGGGAATGTTATGTTTCCTTTATGAATGTTTTATGTGATACGATTATGTTATGGTTCTTGGGAATTGTTTATGAAGTCGGTTGGTTCCATGATAAACTATGGGCTGGTGAGACCGAGATATATCTCCAATGCATTGGGTAACGCAATGGAGATAAACTCTACGGTTTCTACGAAGAGATTTAGGGAATATACTATCATGGGTATTCAAAAGACAACCATGAGGGTTACTCCTTACGTAAGAATGTTATGAATGCCTCAAGATATCAATATGTCTTACGATTTCTATGAGTTATTCATAAATCTTATCATTTCATAATGTATGTTAATGTACTTATGTTTTATGAGTCATGTATGATTACATTGATTCTTATTTACACATGGACTAATGTTTTCTTTCCAAATTTTTATATCCCTTATAGATCTTTTTATGCACATCCCACGTATTTGAATTTTTTTTCACAAGTCAAGGGAAAAGTACATGATGTGTTGATAGTGTAAAATAAGTGTTAAGAAAGAAACCATGTATTATTTTAAATATGTTTCCTTTGGATGAAATAATTAATACTTTCTTTGATGTGACCACCTTGTTTAAATGTGTAATGTAATGCATGATTTATGATCTAATTCTATAAAACACTAGACCTAAAAAGATCCCCAACGTGAATTCTTGAAATAACCAAAGATTAAGTAATGATTAAGTCTAGGGACTTATAATCTCAACTATAAAGATACAAGTACAACTAAAATACAACTGAATGAAAAAGGAAAATAGATATTGGGTCGTCCTCCGAGGTTCCTACCTGAAGGGTAGATACAAATCACCTCCTCAGCACTCCACGCATGTCCGTCTCCTCTACGTATAGTCATGTTGTATGGTCCACCACCAAGCACCGTCCAGTCCTGGTATCCTCAGGCTCGGTCAACATTGTCGGTCGTTCGCACCAAACGCAACAAGGTACGGGCATACCCATGCTAGGGTGAGTATAACGGTGCTCAGTAGGTACCCCGAGAACCCCAAGGCCTCAAAAAATCCACAATGGTTAAATATAAAATCATTAAGTCAACTATCAACCCTAATTATGTACATTCCCATACATATACAAAAGCTATAAAGTATAGCCATCTCAATCATGGAGAAACACAGGGTCCAACCCAAAATCCCAAAGCTCAACAGTTCCACAAAGGAAGGAAACCCACAAAGGAAAGTACCACAAAGGTATTCCACACTGCAGAATACCACCAAGTTATTGGCATGAAGGAATGTATCACACAAGTATGAACTCAACTCATTCCAGTTATATCTTTTTTACATTAGTCGAAATGATTAGATGAAACTACTGAATCATCTTACTCGGTTAAGAAGAATACCCACACAGGATCGCCAAGTGATGACCCACAAAATATCGCTCAATGATGACCCACACATGATCGCTCTACGTTTTGAACCATAGAGGATCACTCTAGGTGTTGTCCCACACATGATCGCTCTAGGTGCTGACCCACACATGATCGCTCTAGGTGCTTCACGTCACAACCAGCTACTGGGTTCCCGCACTATGCTCGCTCATTTTAGGGAGGATCCCCTCCAAAATCTCCTATTAGATACTCCAACATCCACAAAATCCCATGAATAAGTATCTCAAAGGACCGCCATGTCATGGAGGTCTCAATGCAGCAGACAGTGCGTAATTCGAATACCTGATCTGTGAGTTGTTAGCCATTTTGTCTTCAGGGCCTTATTGGATTCATGCTCGATCCAACCCAAATATTCCCAAACATTATCCAAATCACCATTGGGGGCTTCCAAATGGACCGTCCCGCTCCATGCTTTTCAGGGCCACTGACGGTTCGTCAAACGGACGTCCAGTACCAAAGTTACGGCCTAAGTAAAGTAAAGGGGAGTATATGGTCCGGGTCCTATCCTACTCGGTTGGACCAACATGGCCCGACCCATTGGGTTTGGCTAGGCAGGCCGTGATTTCCATGAAGCCACGGGGTTGTTGCGGTGGCGAGGGGCGGCTCGGCCGCGGGGGCACCGTGGGGTGTGGGGTGCCTCGGTCGCCGGGGTGTCGTGGGGCGTGGGGTGGCTCAGCTTCAGGGGTGTCGCGAGGGCGCAGAGTGGTTTAGCCATGGGGGGTGTCGTGATGGTGCGAGTCCATGGGGTGTCTTGACCATATCGGCTCAGACAGGAGGGTGGAGTCCGTGGGGTGGCTCGGCTGGAGCCCCTCGGCCGGGAGGGCGGAGGCCGCGAGGCGGCTCGGCTGGGAGGGTAGAGGCCACGGGGGGGGGGGGGGGGGGGGGGGGGGGGGCTCAGCTGAGAGGGCGAAGGCCGTGGGTTACATGGGGTGGCTCGACCAGGGTGTCACAATTAGGCTACGGGTCCGCGCGACAGGGCCGTGGGGTGGCGATGGCTGTAAAGGGCGGCGCACCGCGGTGTGGCGAGGTGTCGTGCCTTTGTCGGCGGTTCTTGTGTTCCACGGTTTCCAATCGCCAGCACCGATAAATGTCACCAAATTTTGCTTCTTCCATCATGAAGGGTACATAATTGAAGATTAACAACGAAGGGTCCAGTCCATGTTTGTTTGGCCTGCACCCTCCGTGTTAGAGTGGTAGCAAGCGGCTCAACACAAACAATAATATCTAGAACAGGTAAAGGAAAATAATTCAAAACACCTCTCATATTCATTCATCTGATTCATTGAATATTTTTTGTGGGGAAATATATGATGTCATTTAGAATAAGTGGATGTTGGTGATGTTGGCATTTCCCCGATCATCGGTTCGTTGATGTTGAAGAAGGTCTTCGTCAAAGAATATCCCATGGATGTAGTCGGGGTTGAAGTCAGCATTCTTCGTTGGCGTTCTTCGTTGGAGATCTTTTTCCCAAGGCTCCTTCCTCCCAATTCCAACCAAAAATTCCAAGTAGCCAACATAATTGAGTATGTTGTATATTTAGTTCAATGGAATAAATCTGAAAAGGATTAATTAATTAACTGAGTTGTTATAATAAATGTTGAAGGGGTTGAAGAGGCTCCCCTACATTTGATAGGAATTTTGAGAGTTTCTACCATTAAGGAGGAGTTCAAGGGGATTTATCCTCGGGTGGTCCCCACCACCATAACATCCCATGGGAGGTTTAGTTAAAGTGGTCCCCACCTATGAAACATCCATATGGATGTTTCAAAAGAAGAAATAAAAATAAAATGTTACACCATTTTATTTTATTTTAATCTTTCACGAATAAGTGAAAAGCTAACATCCATCGTTAACCTACTGCGGTCGAGGTAAAGGTATCCTTATGCGAATACCGGAACTATGAGTTCAATGGTGCCCTCATATTTCAATTCTGAGCACCAGTTAATATGTTAGAAAAACCCACTGGCACGTTTATATAACACACCTGAAAAAAAGTTCAGATATTCAATCCGGGAACACTGGGCCTCAGAATCACACGTCGTCAATTTTTGTGAACTCGTAAAATTCACATATATTAAAAAAAATTACATGCAAATTTCTGGACATTACATTCTCCCCACCTCTAGGCTTTACGTCCCTGCATGCCATAACTTAAACTATGGGAACAAGTGGGGGTACTGAGCAGGCATCTGAGCATCCTGCTCCCTTGTGCTCTCCTAGAGGTTCCCGTGCATCCAGTGAACACGCGCCATAGGTATTAACTACCCAAAAAGGACCCGCTCCTATCGATCCTCAATCTCTAATGGATCCTCTATAAATGACGTCCCATCGTCGATTTCCAACTCGTCGTGGTTGATGATGTGATAAGGGACGTGCACGTATCTCTTCAAATGAGATAGGTGGAAGATGTCATGCACCTGGTACAAATTAGGTGGAAGATATAAGTAGTAAGAAACCTCGAAAACCTTGCTGCGGACCTCAAAAGTCTTGATGAACCTCATAGATAACATTCCACCTTGGGCAAATCTATGGAAAACTCATAGAGGTGAGACCTATAGAAAGATGTGGTCACTATCCTCAAACTCTTGAGGTCTCTGTCTTCTATCAGCATATGACTTCTTCCTGCTTTGTGCAGTCATCATCCTCTCCTGGATGATCTTCAACTTCTTTTTGGTATCTCGTGCCATCTCTGGTCCCACTAATGTGGACTCCCCTGGGTCAGTCCATCACAAAGGTGATCTGCAGGGTCACCCGTACAATGCCGCAAAAGATGTCATTCCAATGGTGGAGTGATAGTTGTTATTGTTTGAAAACTCCACCAAAGTAAAATGATCCTCCCAGGTGCGACTGAAGTCAAGGTGGCAGGCACGAAGCATGTCCTCAAGGGTTTGAATGGTCCTCTCAGTCTGAAAATCTATCTTAGGATGGAAGGTAGTGCTCAAATGAAGTTGTGTCATGAAAGCCTCATGAAACTCCTTCCATAGAAAGGATGTAAAATGTGTATCACTATCAGAGAAAATCGTTGAGGATACTCCATGTAGCTGCAAAATCTACTGCACATAGAGGCGTCTCATGCCCTCTACTGAACCCTGCTCTCTGATCGGTAGGAAGTGGGCTGACTTGTTGAGTGGGTCGACAATCACCCAAATCGAGTCATGTCCCCTAGATGTATGTGGCATTCCTATCACGAATCCCATAGATATCACATCCCACTTCCACTCTGGGACCTCTAAAAGCTGATACAAGCCTGCTGGTACCTGATGATCCACCTTCACTAGTTGACAAGTGAGGCACTATAAAACAAACTCGGCTACTGCATTCTTCATTCCCTGCCACCAGTGTAGTCATCGGAGATCCTAGAACATCTTCGCTACTCCTAGATGTAACACTAGAGAGGATGTGTGGAACTCCCTCATCAATTCCTCTGATACCCATTTGCCACTACCCGTCTCCCGAGGCCCCTGCCATGACTACCCCAAGCCCACCTTACATAGTCCAGGGGATGGTGACTGGAAAAAAAGTCTTATTCCCTATAACTGGGCAGACATTTCCTTTATATCATGTAAACACACTCAACTAAGCACACATCAAGTTATGAAAAAAATTAAACTATATAAAAAATGAGTGGTGAACGTAAAAGGGTCCAGAAATACAAGCCCAACTGTAAAGATACAAGTACAACTGAAATAAAACTGAAAGAAAAATGAAAAAAACAAATGGGTCATCCACCGCGGTTCCTACCTGAATAGTAGGTACATATCGCCTCCCCAGCACTCCACGTCTGTCTGTCTCCTCTACATACCATCACGTCATATGGTCCACCACCGGGCACCATCTAGTCTTTGTATCCTCGTCCTCGATCAATGTTGTCTGTCATCTGCACCAAACACAATAAGGTGCGGGCATAGCCTGTGTAGGGGTGAGTATAACGATACACAGTAGGGACCCCGAGACCCTCAAGGTCTCACAAAATCCACAAAGGATAAATCTCAAATCATGAAGTCAACTGTCATCTCTACTTATGTATATGCCCATACATATACCTAATTTATCAAGTATACCCATCCTAATCATGATGAACCACACGGTGTAACCCAAAAGACGAAATATCAATAGTTCCACAAAGGAAGGAAAACCACAAAGGAAAGTACAACATAGGTACGCCACATTGAAGAATACCTCCAAGGTATTACCATGAAGGAAAGTACCACCTAGGTACGAACTCAGCTCATTCCAGGTATATCTTAAGTAGAGTAGTAGAGATGATTAGATGTAACTACGGAATCATTATACTCAATTAAGAGGTAGACCCACATAGAATCGCCTGGTGCTTACCCACACAGGATCACTCAGTGCTGACCCACACAGGATCATTCTAAGGGTTGACCCACATATGATCGCTCTAGGTGCTGACCCACACAGGATCGCTCTACGTGCTGACCCACCCAGAATCACTCTAGGTGCTTCATGTCACAGCTAGCTACTGGGTTTCTGCACTATGCTCGCTCATTTCCAGAAGGATCTGCTCCACAAGCTAGTTTTCGATACTCCAACTACCACGAATTTCCATGAAGAAGTAACTCAAAGTACTGAAACATCATAGAAGGCTCAACGCAACAGATTGTTCGTCATTCGGATGCCTGGTCTGTGAGTTATTTGCCTTTTTATCTTAAGGGACCGATTAGATTCATGCTCGATCCAACCTAAATATTCCAAAACTTTATCCAAAACTACAGTGGGTTATACCAAAGGGACCATCTCGCTTCAAGGTTTCTGGAATCGCTTACGGTTCGTCAAACGGATGTCTAGTGCCAATGTTATGGCCCAAGTAATGTATAGGGTCATATCTGGTCTGGTTCCAGTCCGACTCGGTCGGACTGACCTGTACCAACCCACTGGGTCTGGCCCGGCCCGCTGGGCAGTCTGACTTGATGGAAAAAGACCTAGTAGTTCGTGCGGGCCGCGAGGCCATGGGGGTTTCGTGGGGGCGCGAGGCTGCTTGGCCACAAGGGTTCCACGTGAGAGCGGGGTGTCTCAGTCGCGGGGGTGCTGTGAGGGAGCGGGTTGGCTCAGATACGGGAATGTCATGAGGGTGCAGGGCAGCTAGACCTTGGGGTGTTCCGCGAGGGTGTAAGGCCACTAGGCGACATGGCTAGAGTGGATTTTCTGGGAGGGCAGAGGCCACAGGTGCCGTAAGGTGGCTCGGCCGGGAGGGCGGAGGCCGTGGGTACCGAAGGGCGGCTCGGCCGGGAGGGCAGAGGCCACCGGGCAGTGCGGTGAGGCCGCTGGGTGGTGATGGCCATGGACTGTAGAGCGCCACGGGGCGCGTAGGCCATGGGGTGGTGGGGCGTTGTCCCTTCGTCACCAGTTCTCATGTTCCACGGGTTCCAATCGTCGACACCGATAACCGTCACCAAAGTCACCTTCTTTCATCATGAAGGATACACCATTTAAGTACAACGACAGATGGTTCGGGCCATGTTTTTTTATCCCACACCCTCTGCATTAGAGTAGTAGAAAGCGGCTCAAGAACAACAATTATATCAATAACGGGTAAAAGAAAATAATCCAAACACCCTCCCTACCTCGTTCGTTTGATTAGTTGATAATTGTCTGTGGGGAAGGTGATGATATCATTAGGAATAGATGGAAGTTGGTGATGTTGGAATTTCCATGATCGTCGGCTCGTTGACGTTGAATATGTTCCTCATCAACGAATGTCTCGTGGAAGAAGTCGGAGTCGAAGTCGGCATTCTTCATTTTCAATCTTCATTGTAGAGCTTTCTACCAAGGCTCCTTCCTCCAAATTCCACCAAAAATGCCAAGTAGCCAACATAATAGATTAGGATGTCTATTTAGATCATTGGAATAAATTCAAAAAGGCTTAATTAATTAACTTAGATGGAATAATAAATGTTGGAGGGGTGGAAGAGGCTTCCCACATTTAATAGGAAGTTTGAGTGTTTCACCCATTAAAGGGGAGTTCAAGGGGGTATAACTTCAGGTGGTCCCCACCACCATAACATCTCATTGGAGGTTAGTTCAATTGGTCCCTACCACCATAACCTCTCTTCGGTGGTTTAGTTTAGGTGGTCTCCACCTATGAAACATCCACATGGAAGTTTCAAATGAAAAAATAAAAATAAAATGTTACCCCATTTTATTTTATTTTCATCATTCACAAATAAGTGAAAAGATAACATCCACCCTCGACCTATTGTGGTCGAGGTGAATGTCTCCTTAAGTGAATTCCAGCTCTTCGAGTTCAACGGTGCCCTCAGATATCAATTCCGAGCACCGGTTAAAAATTTATAAAAACATGCTCGCCCGTTTACTGAATGTTCCCGAAAAAATGTCCCGACATTAATTTCGGGCACACCGGGCCTCGGAATCCCATTCCGTCAATTTTTTGGGACTCATAAAATTCCCATATATCAAAAAAATTACATGGAAAATGTGGGTGTTTACAGTACCTCCCACACCGAAGTAAAACTAGAGAAGTCATTAAGAAATACCTTCGTAAAGCTATCTAAATTAAGATAGAATATTGTATGCTATGAACCCTAATTTCCTAAAATGTGGTTCTGAGTGAGAAATAACTCCATCCAACCCATGATGGAGAGGTCTATTATTACTCACCTTGACATCCCATTTTCCCTTAGGAATATAATTCGTTCACTCGGGTGATGTAAAATAAACTGTAATGTGAAACCAATCATCTTTTGAATGGTACAACATTAGAAAATCAATCTCATAAATAACGTTGAATCCATTCGTCTAAAGGGAAAAATTCCATAGGAATATGTACCCATCTATCTCAACCAGCACTCCTTGAAATGGCACAAAAATTCCATAAATATTATAGATATAATTTTTTTCAATGAAATGTATCAAATAATGATGAAAATAATTTTGATTCTAAAATACTAGTAACTCTTACTATAGAAGGATCTATACTCAAATCCATGGGAATAAGATTCACTATAGATATAGGGCATGATCTGTAGCACCGAGACGTAATATGAATACACTATGAAGGCCCTCTCTACTAGAGTGAAACCTCTTAAGTTTTTATACCTCAGAAAAAACATCCTTCCCAACTTTATCGACCTATTGTATAAAAAATTCCAATAGAATGTGGTGTTACTGATCACTTATCTGTATGTTATGTTGGTAAAAATCCCTTCTTTATAGGCACTAGGTGTAATATTTTAAATAATCACTAATTATTACCCATCCAATCACAAACGCATCACACAATTAGGTTACTTATGCACTGGTGATTCTAATGGAATGTCATACCACACTATTGACACCCCTAATCGCAATCAATACATGTGATATCGTTTGCACTTCCCCCACATGAACCCTTAATACAACATTTTCTTCAACTAGAAAGGTTTTCTCCCTACATAAAAACTAAACATCCTAGTATCACATACCAATATTCTCTTAGGGTCCACTAACTATATAGGTACTGGTACAAAATATTTTAAATTCTAGCCAACTGGGGTGAATTCACATATGATGTGTTGGAGTATGCAAGCACATCCACAATTTGTATCCAAGTCATAATATTGTCACTAGTGACCTTTGGTGAAAACTCAGAATCACGGTAAAACATGATGACTACTCCATCAAGAACAAGGAACCCTATATTCTGTGAATAAAATCTCTAGATCTATTTACGCTCAGGGTTTTTGGATATATTTACTCATATAAGGCTATATAGTAGTCTGTCCAGACTGTATCCTGATGGCGACATTCCATAGAAAAGACACCCCACCAACGTTTGGTGAAGTTATGAAATAAATAAGTTGAAATCATAACCCTCCACTCTATAATTTTATCTATATTATAAAATATCATTATCTTGGCCTCTTTCCAATTTTTTTAGATTGAGGATTTCCATACCCAAGAAAGGTGGGAGGACACTACCTCTAAAATTCCCACAATGACACTACTATATTACGGGTATGTGATGGAGCTCACTATATGGGAATCATGAATTGGAAGAATCTTTCACAGAATTGAGAATCAGTGTTATGTGGAAAATTGGTAGGAGATGAATCTTGTGGCACTAAATGAGGTAACACTAGTGGCTAAGGGCCTGCCACCTCCGGAGCATGGTTGTTGCCACTATTGGAACCATGACCATTCTATGAATAAAATGCAGTATGGTTTTTGTTTATTATAAATCCCAATTGGGTGTCTAGAATGTTTTCTAGGAACTGGATCATACAGTTTAAGAAGACAATAGTATTGAAGGCATGATATTGGAGGAAAATTTAGGGAAGTGTGCGAAAATGGTTCCAGTGTGGAATGCATTGCGTGTAGAAAGAGGGTTTTTCGGGACATAGTGGGTTTGACGTGTGGGGATAAGATACACTTAAAATTAGATGTGACTCCCTCATTTGGCATGGCTGGAGACTTAGAAAATATCTAAGCTATGTTGCAGATAAATATTTTACAAAAAATTTTTTTGTAGAAATTATGTGTTGGCGTGTAAAAGTTGTTTTTTCACATAAATGTTGATGTTGGACGTAAAAGTAAACGTTGTGTGTAAAAGATGAAGTAGTGCTAAAACATTGGAGTTGAATGAAATATTTCTGCATCAAAAATTTTTATTTCACAAGAGTTGTGTAATAAGGGTGTAAAGGTTAATATTTCACAAAAAAGTAAGATTTTGCACACATAGGGTAGATGTTGCACGCAATTGTTAGTGTAAGAAGAATACAGGTTCCAGATATCCAGTTCAGCAGTTTAGCATTTTCAAGTGCATCAATTCAGTACATTGATGCATGGAGGGTCTTGTGTTGAACATATAAAAAGACTTCAATGCAAATATATTAAAGCGACCTTCATGTTGATAAACTGAGTTAGAATTCTCACAAGGCAGTGATCTTGGGGGATTCAATAGAAGTGATCTTAGGGATGTTGTGAGTTTTTCATGAACCATTGTAATGGTAGTGTACCTGGAAGATAGTGACAATGGTCAAACCTTGTAATCCACACACTAGTGATGATTGGTCGATTTAGGTACTACTGACACACTTTCGGTATATGCTCCTTGGATGAAGCCCTTAGTGTTAAACCATGTAATAGTGATGTGTGGTCTCTATGCATGTGAATGTTTTCATTCTGTTCTCACAAGTCTTTTTTGTTTAATGAATTCCCAACAAAGTGGGAACAATATCAATATTTTCTACAAAAAAATTGTCAACCCCATTCACCGTTCCCCTCTCAGGGTTTCCCAGTGTCCAACAAGTGGTATTAGAGGGTAATAGGTAACTAGTTTTAGATCTGTCCTTTTTTGTCATGTAGAATACAGCCATTGCCTGGGGAATCCCTCTCTTTGATGGAAGTAATTTTTAGATTTGGAAGAATAGAGTTAGATCTCATCTAAAATCCCTTGGAATAGAATTCATCTTTTATAATGTGATAGTAATACATGTTATTAATCCCACAGGGCTTGCTATGACTGATACAGATAGGAAAGTTCTTGATGCCGATGGTGAAGCTCAGAATGCTCTCACTGTGGCTATTTCTATTATGATATATCTATAGGTGATAATCCACACCTCAAAAAAAAATATATGAGGGATAATCATGAAAATATATATGAAGGGGATGACAATGTGAAGGTGGTAAAACATCAAGTCCTGCGGAACATGTTAGACGATATGAAGATGCATCCTGGTTAGAGTACAGATTCCTTCTTCAATCAAATTACTGATGTATTGGGAGGAATTCGATGTCTTAGAGTGGAAATCAAAGACATTGATATCATAACGAAAATCTTAAAAAGACATCCACATATGTGAAATGAAAAGGTGTCAGCCCTTGAAGAAATATGTATATCTAAACGATCTATGGATGACCTGCTGTGGCGTCAAGTGGTATATGAGATTAGATTCAATCCAGAATATTCAATGACTCATGTTTGCAAGGAAATGGAAATAAATGCCATGTAAACCTGAAAATTTTAGTAAATAGTGGTGGTGAAGATAATATGTAAAAAGAAATAATTTCTCTCATTTCCATGAAGCTTAAGAAGGGAAAGTGAAAATTTAATGTTAAGTTACCCATGGAATGTTTTCGTTGTGGAAGAGTTGGGAACATTTCCTCTCAATTCCAAGGAATGTTCATTGATGTAGACAGTGAAGCAGAAGACATTAAGAATCCTCAAAAAAGGTTTTTCAAAAAGGGAGACATAAAAATCTATAAATAAGGTATTTAAGAAGAGTTTTTTTTGTAGTGGAAGATGATGATATTTAATTATATAAAGAAGAATAATCAGAATTTAAAAATGGAAACCATTCTTCCATGATGGATACCATTGAGAAGTTAGAACCTTTGATCAATAAAGAGAGGGAAATTATATAAATCATAATGATGATCCCAATATTCAAATTAAGGATGCCTTTTCCACGCTATATAATAAATTTAAAAGATGAAATAATTGGAGTGAAATTGTGGAAGAAACATCAAATTATGTTGATGAGCATGAATATAAAATAGAATGACTAGAATAACTAGTGAGAGTACAGTATTTAATTAATGAAAGCCCAGATGACATTCAAGAACTAAAGATTAGAATTGATGAACAAGAAAAGGTCATCAATGACCATAATTTCAGACTGGAAGAGAATTCCAAGGATGTTGAAGGTCTTGAGGAAGAAGTTTTTACTCTTATGATTAAACATGATTGTCAATCAACCACAAAAGATGGAATGTAGAAAATTATTTTCAAAAGACTCTCAGATGCAGAATTTTTGGTTAGAGCCAAGCGTGGTTCAGATGGGGTGGAAAAATCGTGATTTATCAATGTAACACCTACAAGGGAAAAAGTGTAATCGGTTGTGATGCTGAGACATCAATTACTGGATTTAATGTGATCCAAAATAAAGAAAATATGAAAGGTGTACAAGTTAAAAAGTTTCATGAAGTGATGAAAATGAAACCCTCAATCCAGACTAAAAGAAGAAATGATGATTATCCTCAATCATTAAAAAAAGAGGTTATCCATCTATTTTTGAATGGAAAAATTCATGAGGATAACCATAAGTTAGAATAATTTTCATCTCATGATGTTTAATTTCTATGGCTATCTAAGAAATTCCATATCATATTGTTTAGAGGAGACGATCTATTTGAATTGGGAAGATCTGCTAGGTAAAAATAGGAAACTGATTTCATATCCTACATCATATAGAAGAAATAGTTTCTATTGATTATATTTTTAGTGTTCTAACATTTTACTTAATGATATGTAATGATGGAAGTGGTATGATATGAGATGTTCATAAAACTCTTAGAGACAGGTCAGTACTCACCCTCCTAACGGTGTTGTTCTCTAAAATAGTTTTTCTCCTCTACAAGAATAGTATGAGTCTAAAAAATATGATTATGTGGAAGAATGAATATGAAGGCCATCAATGTCCTACACTAAATCCAATGTCTCATGAGAAGAGATAAAGAATATTGCGAAATCCAATCTTGTAGAGGTAGATTTGAAAGATACAAAATGAACCATCACCTAGATTCTAGATAGTGGATGCTCGTCCCATATTACATTAAATTATGACCTTTTGAGGATCATTAAGAAGAAGGTTGACGAAATTGTGAGGTTGGGTAATGATGGTGAATTAATGATTAACGGAAGTGGAAATACTTCACTGTAAAATAGAGATATCTAGAAAACATAAGTTGTTTATGTGGATGGTCTACATCACAATCTCGTTAGTGTGACTCAACTCTGTGACTCAGGGATCATTGAAACTTTCAATCAAAAAGGATGCACTATAAAGTGTATAAAATGGAATTATCTCATGAAATATTATAGAATAGATGGAAATTTATATCAGGCTGGTAGTAAAGATAACTCTTGTTAATTGTCTATGGATGAGGAAAACAACATGTGGCATTGAAGGATTGGGAACATTAACCAACAAGACAAGGAAAAGATATCTATGATGTATATGCTAATGGATTTCCTGATTTGGAAACATGAAAGGGAAAAGGATTGAGATGCTTGCATATGGGGGAATCTAGTTTGTATTTTTTATCATCCAGAGGAGAAATGGGCATCACACCTTCTTGATCTCATCCATACATACAAATGTGTCCAAATAAACAGTAACAATACTAATGTTGAGAGGTACATCATCTTTTCAATTGATGTTTCTTGTAGAATGGATTGTGTAATGGTTATTTAAAGGAATTGAAAAGTACCTAATTGCATAAAAACATTCACTGAATTGCCGAGAATGATACAAGTAGGAAAATCAAAGTCCTACAATCTGAAAATGGAGTGGAATACACGCCAATTGATTTTTAGAATTTCTTGGGAAAAGAAGAATACATCATGAGGTATCTGCTATGAGAACATAGCAGAAAAAGTGAGTTGGTGAGTGCCTGAATCAATAGATCAACAAAATTTCCAGGACAATGATGATTGAGAGTTGTGTCTCTTTCCAATATTGGAAAGAAGTTTTTGAAGCAGGAGTTCACATTAAAAATTGAATGGAGCCTTATATGGGAAAAATGAAGACAGCACATGAACTGTGGATTTGATGGAAGCCTTCATTGAAATAATTTAGTGTTTTGTGGAGTAAATGATTCATGTAAAACAAAGAAGGGAATCAAGTGAAGTATTAAGACAATTAAAATGAAGGAATATTCCTCGGATATCCAATAAACATAAAATCATATAAGTGTTTCAATAAGTGATTAGGATGGATTGTGGAATGAAGTGATGTTACGATCGTTGAAGACAAAACTCTGAATGCTTCATGGAATTCCTAGGCTGGTGTGACAGAAGATGAGGAATAATGTGAACAAGGAGATTAAAAATTCAGAAATGGAGTATGGTCTACAAAACACTCAAGATTCACATCGTTATGTTGACTCAGAAGCAGAATCTTATGTTGAAACCATATCTAGAGAGAATTTATATGAACCTCAATAGAGGAATTGTATAGCAGAAATTGACCAATTGATCATCATTGGGGATTGGACAGCACTAATACAAACAAGGAGAGTGAGTATTAATGCACAACATGCATTTCAATAAGTTGTTGAACAATCCACATTTGAAGAATCTTTAATAGATGAATCATGGGTGATGGACATGAATTAAGAGTTAGATCAAATTGAAATGATTTAGTCTTGGGATCTTGTCAAAAGACCTGAAGGTCACAATGTGATTGTTATAATGTGGATCATTAAGAAAAAATAGTATTGGAATGGGAGTGTTATTATAAATCAAGGATGATTGGTATATTAAGGATATTCACGGATCGAAGGTTTTTATGTTGAAGAAAACATTGATCTAGTGGCTAGACTAGATTCAATCAGGATTTAACATTCCATCGAAATCCCAAGAGAATATAAATTATATCAGTGGGATTCTAAGAAAACATTTTTGAATTTTGTGCTTGATGAATAAGTTTACATCCAACAACCCTTGGGTTTTCCTATTTTTACGGACGAAACAATGGATTATAGACTAAATAAGGCCCTCTAGGTTTTGAAGCTGGCACCACAAGCATGGTATTCCTAGCTAGAATCTTATCTCAAGAAGATGGATTTAAAAAGAGGATTAGATCACAGTCTGTATGTGAATAATTCTCTGAAAAACCAGTTCATGGATTTAGATTATGTTGATGACAGTATATTTGGTGGCAGTCAGCAGAAATTAGTGGAGGAATGTTCCAATCTCATGAAATCATATTTTTAAATGTCTATGGTTGGGGAGCTCAAATATTTCATGGGGCAGTAGGTGATTCAATTGAAGGGTTGCATTTTTATTTATCATGAAATGTATGCAATATATCTACTAAATAAATTTAATATGCATGAATCCAAAATAATGTCAACTCTAATTTTGGATGGAACCAAACTTGGAAAGCATGAGGATGAGACTTCTATATATTATATAGTGTAAATGAAGATTATTGGATACTTGCTATACCAAATTGTTACTTGAACTAATATTGTCTTTGAAAAATTATTAGCAGACCAATTTTAGGGAAATCTAAAGGAAAAACACATGAAAATAGTAAAAAGAATCATGAGGTAAAATCAAGGTATTGATAAATATTGGTTATACTTTACTGCAGTAAGGGATAGTGAATTATCATAATATTCTGATGCTGACAGTTCTGGAGATGTAGTGGATAGAAATTCCACCAGTGGTGGGGCATTCTATATTGGGCCAAAATGTGTTGTCTGGTTGAGAAAGAAACAAGAAAGTACATCTCTTAGAACTACTAAAGTAGAGTATATCTCCTCTACAAAGGCACACACTCAACTACTATGGATGATGCAACATCTGAATGATATTGGTGATGAGGTGAATCAACAAATGGTGATTTACAGTGATACCAAGAGTGCAATTGATCTTATTAAAAATCGAATTCAGTATTCTTGTACAAAACAGATTGAAATAAAATATCACCTTATCCAAGAAAAATGTGGACAAGGCATGATTAAGATGGATCTTGTGGGAACTAATGAGAAAGTGGTTGACATATTGACCAAGACACTATTAATGGTCGTGTTTGAGAAAAATTGGTTGAACCGTGGTGTTCAGCCACCTCCCAATGCAAAAGGATATTAGGAAATTATCCTCCCCTGCTCATGTTAAATATTTTTAATCTATTTTTGGATGTGCTGTTGGTTTAAGGAAGAGATAGTTTCCAGAGGTGTTTTGAACTTTTCATTGAACATATACTAGTCTTTGAGTTTATTTTCAAAGCAGGAGAAAAGAATAAATTTAGGACATTTACAAGTAATTAACATGTAATTCTTCTCTTACACAATGCGAATTCGGTGTTAGGAGGAGAAGATGTACATTCATGATATGTAATGCTTCTGTGAAATAGTAAGATAATAGCTTGGGTTCCATTAGGAATTTCAAATCATGGGAACCCAATTCACCCTTTCCCTCTTTATTTATTAACCATGCATTCCTCACTTAGACATAGAGTGTTCACTAAGTTGATTCCTTCATTTCTTTTTTGATAGTGGTTGGTGCTATATTGAATTTATCTAGATATTTACAACAAACCCAAATCGGGATATTATGGGAACCAGAACCATTATATGAATGAAATGTAGTATGTTTTGTGTTTTTCATGCAAGATTGAAATGTTACGAGGTGCGTGCAAAATCCGGAGAAGTGCACGAAATGGTTCCTTTGTGAAAAGCATTGCACGTAGAATGAGAGTTTTTACGCAACATGGTGGATTTTTCGTGTGGGGATGGGTGAATCCTAATAATAACTGGAGACCCACCTCATTCGGTATGGCTGAAGACTTAGTAAAGCCCTGATCCCTATAGCGTGTAAATAGTGTATGAATTGGATGTTGATTGTAAAAGTTGTGGTGGCTCATAAATGTTGTTTCTACGTGTAAAAGTGGAAGTTGCACATAAAAGTTGACATGAAATGTAAAATATGATGTTACGCCTAAAATTTGGAGTTGCATGAAATATTTTCGGCAAAAAAATAACATATTGTACATAAATATAGGATCTTGCATGAAAAGGATAATATTACATGCCAATGTACGATTTTTTGTGCATAGGTTAGGCATTGCCCACAATTTTCAGTGTAAGGTGAATAGTAGTTCTAAATATCTAATTCTGGGGTTCATCCTTTTCATGTGCTTCAATAAAACACTTCGATGCATGTTGCATCTCATGTCGAGTAGAGACCACGATTACAATGAAAATCTATAGATGTTTCATTTAAGATAATAGACTAGGTAAGAATTATCACATTATAGTGAGCTAGGGGGAGTTGATATAAGTGATCAAAGGGACACCGTGAGTTTTCCCTAAAATATTGTAAAGGTAGTGTTCCTGGAAAGGAGTGACTATGAACGAACATTTTAATCCACAAACAAGTGAAGATTCGTGGATTTAGGTATGACCGAAACAATATCAGTATAAGCTCCTTGGACGTAGCCCTTAGTGGTGAACCAAGTAAAATTAATATGCGGTCTCTATGAATGTGATTTTTTTCTTTATGTTGTCATATGTATTACAGTTTTAACGACTTCCTACCAATGTGGGAACATGATCCTTTTTTTCAAAGAAACAATTGACGCCCTAATTCACCCCTCCCATCTCAGGGTGTCCTGAGGTCCTACAGCCATCTACTAGACGCATGACTCTAGGACATCATAGATTTTTTTAGAAGTAAAAATAGTGTTCTGGTCAAAGACCAAAACACAAAATTTAATATATAAAAAATGGGGGGTTATACAAGTATAAAAGAAGGTATTTTTTTACATCCTGCAAATAAAGAGGAAGAAGCTTAGGGGGGAAGATCATCTCTCCAGGTAGTGTCCTTATCAACTCCCATGATGGGAAGGGCATCCTCAACTCTGTTTGCTTCCCGGTAAGCATGCGTGGTAATGAAGTTAAGGGAAGAGAGAGTGTGCATACCTTCAATCCGGTGGGAAGTGAGTTTCCAAGCTAGGTGGATGGTACCCTTCCATATTGCCTGGACGGTAGTAGAGGAGTCACTTTAAATCCATATGTTTTCCTAGTTGTGTAGCTTGGAAAACGAGATCGCATGAATGACACTGAGTATCTAGGCTTCTAAGGAGGTATCTATACTACATGATCCATAGAATCAACCGAGAACTTGATCCAGATGATTCCTAAAGTTGGCTCCACAACCCACTGGGTCGTGGTTGCCTTTAGAAGCGCCATCTACGTTGATTTGGATCCAACCTGTTGAGGATGCCAAAAAACATCAAGAATAAATTTAGGGTGAGGACAATTACCTACAATCCCAAGACATCATAGGATCACAAAATCTCTGACTGAGTTGCTACACTGATCTTTCTGTATTGAGGCCGCCTCTCGGGTAGCGATAAGAATTCTAATTTTTCCTTCATAAAGATTGAACGAACTATTGATAAAGGTATATTAATTCCTATCATCCCAGATCATATGCAGAAGCTCTGCGATTGGGGCCACAAAGGGGATCTTGATTTGTTGAGAGTCAGATTTCTCTCGACATTTTTGTATCTGAGAGATTAGGGAACTAAAAAACAACCAGTTGCATTCAAAGATCCCAAAATATATAATGCCAAAGAGCAGTAGCCGTATCACAAGAAAGGAAAATATGGTTAAGATCTTCATGATGTTGGTTACATATACGACATGTAGAGAAAAGGTTGATTAGTAATAGTAAAATAAGGGAATAATAGGTACATATCCTTCATATAAACAAGCCACACCAATCATCCCATTCTAAAAGTCTTGTCTAGGTGATAATATATATAACAATGGATCAATGGATATGTTTACCACTTGTCAACACTAAGGATAGGTCAAGGTCAAGGTCTTTTACATAGTTGAGGTTCATGTATATGGAGTGTCAATTTCATGGAATAGAGGAAGCCACCATTTATAACTTATTAGGATGTTGAATGTCAAGTATAATGATTTTATTGAATGAACTAAAATTCAAAATTTATTAAAGCACATGATTCCTAAATTACAATTTTCATTCTATAATAAAATCATCTTTGTTTTAATCCATATGGCCACTAGATCATGGCTCAAAAATATAATAATCAGTTAATTAAGGTGGAATCTTCAATCTACCAAGGAAAAAGCATTTTGACTGATATAAACAATTTAATTAATCAAACTATGTTATAAATTCAAGAAAAATTAGCACATTTCCATACATAATAATAAAGGAACTCAAAACAAAAAAAAGAAATATTGGAAATCTAAGCAGTATTACAGATATAAAATAGAATAATGCATTATATATTAATTCCATGGATCCTAGTATGATGCATGAGATAAGGCCTCCATTCCATACAATGAAATTGAAAAGGACTATGACAACAATAATAATGATAATTAATAATATCAAAAAAACATATGTTTCACCCAATGGTGAAATTAGTATAAGTGTAACAAGAACTATCCAAACCAAAATAGCTCATCTGAGCTAATTTTAGTTGCCTTTGTATATGGGTTAGCCACACCCATGAAAAGGATCATTAAAGAATTATGATACATCCTAGTCTTCTTTCTAATACCCAGTCCCTAAGGAAACTTTATATTAATATCTGATACAATATTTTGAAGTCATTCCAGGGAAGAAACTAAGCAGGTCCATGTGACGGTTGGTCAAATGACCTCATGCATGCCTCCCCATTTTTCAATGGATTATGACTGATAGAAGGAGGAAAGGGTGTGTCCATTGGGAAACTTTTCCTTTACGAGTCATAGTGTAGCTATGTGGAAAATAATAAATGGGAAAATGAAAAAATATTTAATATAAAATAAGTGTAAGATAATTCTAATAAATCATCAAATATAAATAAACAGACCAAAGATCAATAAAATATATATATTAAATGATGATGATGATGATTCCATGGAGATATATAAAATTGTGGGCATATTATATAGGGGAAACATGCATATACAACATTCTATACAAAAGTACAAACAGTCCAATATATTCCACTAATAGAATCATGGGCATATGCCCAATTAGCTGCTCTATGACTACATTCTAGTACAAAGAATCATGAATTAGTGAATATAAGGTTACCATTATGTACACCTATAGTAATCAATTATACATTGGTACCAAGGGTGTCCCATGGAGGGTGTGAACTATACTATATAGGCCCATGCCAATGGATTTTTAGAAGCATCAATTATGTTCATATAAAATTAGTAGTGCTCAATTAATTTTAAAAGTGAAGCAATGTAATAATAATACATATCAATATGGGTTTCTCATGGATAACCGACCAATACTACCTACCTCAACCATAGCTGGATGTCTCTAAACCATGGTAAACATGTGTATGTATGATATGGTGTATAAATGGTTCATCATAAGTCATGTATAATTATTATATTAAGCTCACTCACGTGATTTGGCTATCTGAATATGTATATTAATTTAATGGGATAGAAAAATTAGAATTATATATAAGAATACATAGGTTTTATTAAAACAAAATATTTGGCCCATCCAATGAGTACAATAGAAAGGAAATTGAGTGTCAAACTATGATAACTCCAAATACCCAACTCCATAAGTGTCTTCCCATGATGATCCATAAATTAATCTCATGTATCACTCTCGGTTTTGTGTAAATCCTGACCCTATAATCCCTTCCTAGGTATACCAACTTAGACACCAAGTATCACTCAAGGATGGTGTAACTATATCACCAACGATGTTGTTTTTCAAATAATTTGGACCAAACATAAAATTCTGATACATATAATTTAATTTATTTAAAATTATATTAGTGAAACAAGTGAATTAAAATGTGTGGTAAAAATGAAGAAAATATTAATATAACGATACATTAGGGGAAAGAGATATAACACCTAAAAAAGCCTTATAGCACTCTCCTCATATAGCGTCGGCCCATGAATCGATCTAAAATTTGGGAATTTGGGAGAATAGAATAAAAACCTTAAAATATCGAATATAACCATCCACAAAAATAGAATAATAAATGATGAGATAAACTAATAAAAGTTTTTAAATGATTTTAGAGCATACTGTTGCGGAACCAATGCATCCGAGAGAGTAGAAATCAGAGATAGGATGGAAGAGATAAAAAATCATAGCATGGCTTGAGGGATGAGATCCACATAAGGGTTGATGGCTATACAACGTGGGAAATGACTGGGTATGGAGAGTTAATGGTTGAAATCACTTCAATGGTAAAATGGTCAATTGCACCTTCAGTAAGGGTTTACACAGTCTCGCTATATAGTTCAAAAAACTGTTCACCAATTGTGAACCCAAAAACAACCCAAGAAACACACTCATATGGGTTTGGTGGATGGTTAGAATAACCATGTGAAGCCCCATAGAAATCATTCTTTAAAAAATATTTGCAAAAACTACAATGTTTTGTTTCTTAAGTTTTTGGGTTATAGAAAACTAGAAGCTTCTTCTTCTTCTTCACATCGTACCCCACATGGTTGAGTATCATTGTAAGCACTAACCCTGTCACTAAATTATTCTCTCTGATTTTGGGTGTTGTAATGAGAAACAAGCCTCATATTCTCTTGATACCTCCATTATCCTCCTAATAACATTATTGGCATAAAATGAGAGGTTATGAATAGTATCCTAAGACTCCATAACACATAAAATAACAGACGTTTGATGTTTAAATCTACCTAGAATACCTTTTAGAGAATCAATACTTGTGAAGTATGCATATTTCGATGAAAAAATCATTACCAAAATTTAATGATATGGGTTAAAGAAATTACAGTGGAAATAAATATATATTTTTTCCTTAAAATTTAATAATATGCAATAAATTTTATGTAAAAAATAAATATTAAAGATGGATAATGAAATCACTATAAGTGGGAAAAGTGATAATGAAAATAGATCGAAAATATTACATTTTATTATTGGAAAGTCCTAACCTAATTGAAATTATTTTTAAATATAAGATAAATGCAAGAAGGTACCTAAAATAATGAAAAGGATCATGATTCAAATTACATTAATAATATATGTAGAGATAATATATAATAATCATAGATATAAAGAGGGAGTGTTACTTAAGAGAGAGATAACGTGGAAAGTGTTCCATTCCATCAAGTCTAGAAACCCATTTGATGTTTCTATAACCACATTAATGTTTTAATTATATAAATTAATTTTGTATTTCAATGCAATATTTATTTTTTAATTTAAAATTATTTTTAATTTATTTTTATATTTTTATCATGTGTCGGAATAATTTAGTTTACATTAATGATTTGATGTAAGTGGGCCTGCCATTACATAACCATTATTGTATTATAGTAACCATTAGTGGTATATATCAAATTTTTTTGTAATCAGAATATGTATAAGAATACATATCTTTTTCATTTCATTATCACATCAGTTCTTTAAACAAAGACAAAATCAAAAAATATTTCAAAATTTTAAATAGGTCACTGTACTATTATTTTGAAGGATTTACCTTATTATCAATCTATATTACAATTTCAGTTCTATAAAAATGATTTAAATAAATTTTTAATAATATTATTATATGATAATTAAATTTATTAAATCATTGAATTGATATAGTAATAAAAAATATTAATTTAAATTTGTTGTATGAACCACTAAAAATGTGAATGGTGTTTTTAAAAATTATTAAAATAGATGGGAAGTGATATTTTTTGGATTTCATAAATTGATAAGAAAATAATAACACAAGTGATTTAATGGTATGTGAAATATAACCTATATATTAAATGGATATGATATGGGTTAAAATAAAAGCATTGGTATGTGATATAGTGACCCAATCTTTAGGACACATTCTTTATAGCACCCCTTAAGTCCTCTGGGGATGGTATTTTGGATAATAAAATACTTCTAAAATGAGGTTAGGATGATTTAGATAGTGATTTTTATAATTATTTCAGATGATATGATATTTTATTGAGATAATAAATGTGTATAATATGGGAATATTAAATGTTTAATGGGTTGAGTGCTTTCAAATTAATTATTAAATAATTAAATTTTTTTGATCAACAGTGAAACAATATGGAATAATTTGAAAAATAATAGTTTATAATAGAATAATATATTTTATTGACCTATAGAAACTAACATTACTAAATGCTATTATTTTTATGTAAAAATCATATCAAAAAATCAAAAACTTTATCAGAATAATGTATAATATTGAGTTTTAAAATTCATTTATAGGATTAAAATTTAATTATCTTATTTGTAAAGTGAATTTTGGAAAATTATTATTTTTAATATCATAGGAAATTATAAATTATTTAGTAATTCTATCATAATTTTGGTATACAGAAGAATTATTTTTTTACAATCCACCTAAAAATTAATTTTTAAAACAAAATACCAATAACAATCCCCCAAAGCTAATTTATATATGTTTATATCAACAAATGACCACCATTTGATAAAATTAATTTTTTGATACTTAAAATATTTAAATTATAATATAATAATTAATATTTTATGAATATTTTAAAATATACTCTATTTAGACTTAACAATTATATATGCATTAAGTAAAATTATTTTATTAATAATATAATATTATTAAAATATATATTTCTTCCTCTTTTATTCATGTAAGATATTTCTTATTATATATTTTATTATTCTTAGTGGTCAAGTAAATATTCTAAATCTCAAATACTATTCCAATGGGTAATTTTAATTTATTGGTCATATAAAATTTATACATCATATAAATTCATATTATTTATAATATTCATCACTCACTAAACTCACTCAAGGTTTTTAATTATTTATTAATAATATTTCAATAATTTTGTTTATGTTTTATTTTCATTTATCATCGTTTTCATTTTTTGTATTATTTATATGAGAATAAAACACTATATATTCAAATAGTACATATGTTATGTTTTTTTTCTTTTATTGTTATTTATTTAATTTTTTAAAGAGTAATTATCCTTCATATTTATTATTCTGTATTGATGGAATAAATTTTTAATTAACCCAATTTTTCCTTAATTTCATTTATTAAATTAATTTACTTGTATTATCCATTATATAGGTTGAGGGAATTACAATATACAAGAAAACACACATATAAATAGGGATAATGTATTCTAGTGGGTTAAACCCCAACCCATTGATTATATGAATTACAATTTATAAAATGATTATGTTTTAGTAATGTCATAAAAATTAAATAATTAGTGTATTTTAGGTGTTTATATCATAAAAAAATAATTGAAATGAATTTAATATTTAAATATATAATTTCCCAAAAGAAATAAAAAAATATCCATTAAAAATATTGGATTCCACATTATACCCCCTACGAAAATTGTTTTCTCATAATTTTTACTCTCTCATTAAAACATTAATTTTTATTATCATTTACATGAATGATGTTAAAAAAACACCCAATGATATATTTAATGTTCAAAATTATATGGTTAATCTATTATCATATGTCCAATTCTCCTCCATTATGACTAAAATATAGTTCCATAAACATCGAGCACACATCCTTATATACTAAGTTCTACTGAATTGTTGTGAGGGTCCATGAAATGATTGTAGAGTGATTACACACTCATATATAAGAATCCATATAAACTATGTATGAAAAATAAATTACTACCAATACCATATAGTATTAAGAGGAATACAAATAACATTTTTTATATTATAAAAAGATGGATATAATCAATTTCATGTGATTCATAAATCATTTATAAGGATATGTCATTGCTTGATCATATAAACACAAGTCTATAATGTATTAAACAAATCAAAGTACTGACACACTCAGTTTCTATCTAGTACATTTACAAATCGGAACCATCGATATCCTATGTATGTCCACTACACAAACATATATCATTCCCTAGTCACATATCATTTTACTTTTCTTATATCATGACATACAATGCATGAATTTTTCTGAAAGGGCATGTGTGGGGAATGTGTATGAACACTATAAAAAACAATCAACAATTTCTCTAGATAATATCTAAAAAATTGGATTGTATAAAAATGAAACATATAATTAAACAAAAAAGGATAGTATTTTTAACGTATCCATGTTCAATTATGTTCTTATTTTCATAAGAATCTAAAATAGTGGAACATCCACGGGATGATCACAAAGAGGCTTCTTACAAGAACTGAAATTTATAATGTCACAATTATAAATATAAAAAATATTATATAATTAAACTACTATACACTGGGGTTCAAAATACTCATGAAATATAAAATAATAGATATATAAATTAATTCAATGTCAAAAATGATTTTTAGGTGTTAGATATGTCAATTAGTCTTAGGATGTATAGTTATTGAAATCATTATTCTCAAAAGTTTCTCATTATTAAAATCACTACGGTGATCAAGTCATGTCAAAGCTATATTTCCCATTTAAATAGCGATTAAACTATAGTGAGAAATCTCAATATAAGGAAACCTCATTCTGAACATCTTTTAGGTTACCGCTTATCTAACTATAACTATCTATTCCATAAACCACCATATGAATTACATTAATAGGGAAGGGACTTATGATTGATAACCGAGAAGAAGAATATGATGAAAGAGAGAATGGTGTGACCATTAACCATAACTTATTAATCCACAACCTAATTTCATATAATTATATAATGAAAATAATTAAATTCAAATGAAAATTAATAAAAAAACCAATACCTCCCTCAAACAAATGTTGATCTTACTTCTCCATTTTTTTTTTGGAATTTCGATTGGAATGTATTAGGAGAACAAATAAAAATATAAATAATAGGAAATAGTTATTTAGATGAATTATAAACTAATCCTTATTAAAATTATTAATAGTTAATATAGAAGAAAAATCCACCTTAGTCCTTCTTTGGTGAGGAGAATGAATACCATATTTTCTTCGATGGAGAATTGGCATGAGAGGAATAGTCAATCATTAGTTAGTTTACCTCCTTCTCCTCTCAACCCTCTATTGATGCCTCTTTTCTCATCTATTAGTTTTATGGATCGTGTTACAAGGGTGTTCACATTATGTCTAGGACAAATATCTTGAACGCGGCTTGTGGTGCCTTTGGAAGGCTAGTAACAAGGCAGGGTATGAGGGGATCATCTCTATTAGGAAGGACATATTTGCTAGAACAAGGAGTCTTCTACTCAACCTGATCAAGATCGTTGATTGATGGCAGGAATCCCCTTTTCTTAAAATTTTGCAATTAAACATGCATGTCAATAATCCTGGATGTACATTAAGAAGAGAATGGATCATATGGAAACAACGAACCATGGGTCTGAAGATTAATACATGTGGTTCCTGTATCTCGGGTTCCATGAAATGTGTATGGTTGGTCTGTGACTCTAGGGGACCAATATTTTTTCATTATCATCTCATATTGTATGTTTTTATTTCTTATTGGTGGAGGACCTTCCCAAGAATTCTGGTCTCACCCTTTACATATATGGGGGTATCGCTATTTCAGAACCCGAAACTAATTCTTTCTTCCACCTAAACTCACTTGATGGTACAAGTTCTATCCCCTAGTCCATTATCTACACCATTTTCAAATACCATAGCATGTTTTCCAATGAAACACACATGAGACACATATGTCTTGAGAGAAATAAGGTGGTTGAGCATCTTTTGTCTCTTGCATCTCAAGGCGCTAGAGTATCCTAATATTACAACTTGAACTTTAAGATTCCAAAGGGGGGGTTTATTTTTAAAGGGTATTCCTTCAGGTTACACTACATTAGATACCCTAGGATAATACTTTCACTGTTTCTTAATTTTTCACTTATTTCTCCTTTTTAGAAAATATGACGAGGAGAATGAGGAGGATTTGAGAATTAGTCACAAATTTTTGGAAATTTGATTTTATACAACTCCTTCATACAAAGGTCTTAGAATTTTTTACATGATTAATGGGTGGAATTATTATTAATTTATTAATTGAATATTTTCCTATTAATTATTTGTATTTACCCAAACAATTAGATCTTGTGTTTAAATCATATAACGGTGTTATTATCTATTTTATCTAGAAAAATATTATGTCCCATTGACATTTTATATTCCAATATTCATGATTTTTGATCTACTATGACTTTTTCGTATGGAATAATATAAGTTTTTATTATCCATTAATGTTTTTTATTAATAACATCTATATCATCTGGTTGAATTTCATATTATTTAGGCATTTAGTTGTGTAGATATCTCTCCATCCTTATAATCAATCCTTTTAGGTGCACATATCTCGTGGCCCCGAGTGCGATCTAGTTCTGAGATTTTAAATGATGTATTTAGATTTCAATCTAGAAGAATAAAATGAATCCTAACATTTATGTAATATTAAGGAAAAAGAAATTGTCCATTTCTGTTAATTTATAAAATTCAATGGTTGAACTATTTATGAAAATTTAAATAGTAAAGATCCACAATAAGTACATATTTTTTAAATTATTCTCAAAATACATCAAAATCATAAAAATGATAAAATTTACATATAATAACACTATTATTGTATTATAAATATATAATTAAATAATAAATCACCAAAAAATATTTTCTTTATCAGAAATATTTCACAAAAATCATTCTCTACTTTTTCCTCAAAAAGAAATTGGTGAGTTTCATGCATAATTTTTCCAATGATGGATTGAAATGATGTAACCATAGTTTAAACACACAAAAAGGAGGAATGATGAATCCAATTAATATAATACCCAAGAGAATAATTAATCAACATTCTCATGAATTTTTGTGAATTATGCATCACGAAATCTTAGATCCATCAAACATGTTATATAATTCTAGCTCAATAACTCTAAATAAATCCATATTTGATGAACATAATACTATAATCTATGATCACTATAACTATCTAAAATGTCATGTATGACTTCTTTTATGTATCCATGATTCAATTAAATGTTTATATTTATTACCATAATAAATACAACTATGCTAATGAATTTATTGATACATTGGTCATCACAACATTTGTCACCATGTTCACATAAACACGATCATATAAACCGCAATGGTGTGTGCAAATTCTAACATCCTATGGCATGAAACCTAAAAAACCATGATTTCCACAAAATATTTGAATAATATATTGTTATATATTTGTAATAAAGATTGAAATTTCGGTCATGGTACAACCATAAAAATAATTACTAACAACCACATCCATGAAATTTCAAACATGATCAGGTCTAATGAACACCACTCATCATGACTTGATATACCTAAACCCAATCCACAACTAACCACACTAAAATTATCCATGTACACCTCCCTATGTCATTAATACCACATATAGACTCATTCATAATCATTTTCACACTCACATTGGTTCTAAGATACAAAATATTAATAAAATCATAATATAACATACAAATTTTAAAAAAATTTACATAAATATTAATTACGTGTCACAAATAATCACACTCTAGAACCCAAAGGTTTTCTTTCCAGGATATTATCTACATAATGACTTTCTACATTTTTTTTCATTAACAACTCCAATAATATTATACACACATGACTTACTCAAAAACATAATAATATATTTAAATCCTTGGGAAAATTATATACATTAAGACTGATATCAATTTCTCAAAAAAGTTAAAAAAAATAACAGTGAGTTATAATGGTTTATATAATAGTAATGTGAGAAAACATGAACATGGGGGAATTATATAATATCAAAGAACATGAAATTATTTAATTCATCCAAAATGCATGAGATAAGAATATATATCCCCAAAACAATCATCATGGAAGAATATCATATTCCTTTTCATAAGAATGTGGAAGCAAGGAACAATAATAATAAAACTAGGGGAATGGGATAAAAATGTAAAAAATATATAATCATAGGGAATAATAACACTGATAATATAGATAACCATTATCATTTCCATGAAAATCATATTGAACATAGAAAACCATAATCATGTCCATTTATAGGTATGTGAGCATAACTAATATAAATCATTTTTGTACAAATATTTTAGAATATTTCCAACTTTAATCCTGGCTACGAAAAATGTTATGAATATAGGTAAATGTAATAATTGTCACACAAAACATGGTTACCTAATCAGATATGAATATTTAAAAAAAATTATTTGAGGGATGTATAGACCCATCTAGTACACAATTGAAATAATTATATATGTCTTCCATATGAGATAATACATACACATTAAAATGGAAAACTCATTGAAAGTGAATTGGTTAAATAAATTTTTTAAATAAAATCACATATATTGGTGTTAATAATTTTATCAGTCAATTATAAATGTTCAATATCCCAATGGATTTTTAACATAAGTGAATACATAGGGCCACTCATTAAACATTGGTCCAACATAAAGAAATATTTCAATTATATATATTGAAAAATTGAAGTCAACGTGTATGAACCATTTTATGAAATCATCGACAATATTTTTGTTTAAGAGATGTTAAAATTCACATTTAAAATAATTATCAACAATGTGAAAATACATTTGTAATCATATTTTTAAAAATAATATAAAGTAATGGTACATTCAAAATAAACAATGTAAATTTTTATAGAATATAGATTAAAAGATATAAATATATGGATGTCCTATTATTCCCATTTATATGATTTTAAAAATGTTTTAGAAAAATACTACATCAATAATGGAATTTTATAATATATTAATTATAATATATATTGTTAAATATGAAGGGTGTGAATGAAATAAAATTATCTTTCAAACTATGTGAACAATACAACTGTTATATGAAAATAAATATCCAAGGAGGAGAATAATCTAATAAAGAGGATGAAAATTGTTCATAGTAATTTCATTTTTTATAAAGAATGAATATATATTATAATATGTAAATATACTAAAATAATACATTAATCTCATGGTTTAAATAATATATCTCATAAACAGTCATAGAAACGAAACACTGAATCTATTAGTCTCTTTGAGATTGGCTACATAATGATATTATTCTGGGATTATTGCAAACTTTTATCTATAATCATGACCCTCTAGAACCCATATAGAAATTATATAATATATAATCATTGTCATACCATTTGAATTGTAAACATAAGAAATGAGTTATATCATACTCAAACTAAGGGAAAAAAATATCATACGTGGAATGAAAAACATTGGGAAGAGTTAAATATTAACATCACTGGTTTGAAATACATCATAGGATGATCATAAAAGATGTTATAGAAACAAATATCATTAAAGGATTAGTATCAGAAACACCCCAAGATTTTATAGTACATTATCTCTATAAAGTAATTCAATAGCTTGCGCTGCATGAAACACCGAGTTCGAGAGCACCACAACTTACCAAAATAGCAATTCAAAAGCCAGTTATGAATAGTATTAACTAAATTTTGAATCTTATATATTTTACATAATTTTAATATCCATATTATGTGTCTATTAGCCAAATATAAGAACAAAATATATTTTTTCAAATAAAATAAGTATTTTTGAAAAATTTCAATTTTACCGCCTTTTAATGGAAATACTTTTTTGAAACCAATATATGATTATTTTATTTATTCAATTAAATTAAATATAATTATTATTTTTAATCATGAAGTAATAATTTTTTTTGAATAATTTTTTTTTACTTTTATGATAACTTTCATATTTTTATGAATACTTAAAAATACTAAATTTTAATTGAAAACAACTTTTTAAATCAAAATAATTTTTTCATGTAAAATTATACATCTGAATGTATTGGATTTATAATTAGATTATATTTTACCTTTTAATAATATTCTGGTCATTTTACATAATTTCACTTTTTAATTTGACATAAACACTTGTCAATTTTTATGATAGTTTTTACTTTTTAAAAACCCGATTTTTGGTTTTGACAACAGGAATTAATTATAAATTAATAAATGAAACATATATGTTTTGAATATGTTAAAATGGAATTAATTTTTTAATTTGGAATATCAAAATTAGATTATTGTGAATTTTTTATATTTTTCTGAAAATCATCAATTATTGATGATTATTAAAAACAATAGGTTATTATTTAAAACTGAATATTAATTTAAATAATTATTTATTTTATTTAAATTTTTATAAAGTAAAAATAGATATAGTGTACCTATATATGTTCAATGTAATTCATTGGAGTAATTTTACAATAAAATTAGATGTATAAGATTTTAATGAACCTTTTAACCACTTTTACCCACATTCGAGGCACCTTAGCTAATTTGCATAAAACATAATTTTACTACTTTTGTGAGTTGAATTTAAAAAATAATAGTTACATGGTTGAAAACATTATGTAACATGTGATTCCTTAAGATGAAAATAACTTTTGGTAAATAGTATCTTTTGAATTTTGTTTACAATGGTTAAAAGTAAATAGTGTAATTATGTGTAAAAATGATACCATAATTACCTTAACACATGTACTAATTCTATTGGATAAGTATAATTATACAAAAAAACCTTATGAATAAAATATTATCCTCTTTGGTCCACTTGTATTAGATTATTACATTTTCTTTCAAGAAGAGTTAAAAGAGTTAAATTAAAAGAGTAATAACAAAACCATTTTTAATATAGGGATACACACAATATAAATTCGACTATAAATATTAATTAGAAATATATAAATATTTCCTACATAATATTATTTTATTTATAATTTTTATACATTAAATAATTTAATTTATTTATGACACAATGATGATGCAGTAATTACCTTATTAATGAAATATTATAACAATTGATATTATAAATATCCAAGTAAATTTAAATTGAGTCTTTTGATAGATTCCACTAATTTTATATGTTAATATGTCATTTTAGGGTTGGTTAAATAAATTTTATTCGATGTGATAATGTATTTATGGATTTCAAAAAAAATAAATACTAAATTGCGTCAAAATTGACATAATTTAGCTTTTAAAAGAAATACTATATTATTAATTGATATATTATTCCTAAAAATATAAGGTTCAGAAAAATGGCTTATATAAGGATATATATGTTAATAATGAACCACATGGGATTTTTTTTTCTTGTTATAGTATGTTTATTAACCATATAATTTAAAAATACAATGAGAAATGGTAAGTGTCAAACTATTTAACAAATAGTTAAATCTAAATGATAAGGTTTATATGTAGACCTAAACCTATCTAAAACCTATTGGTTGAGAGGTTTTTCAACCATACCCACCTTATCCTAGAAAGAATCCAATTTAGAGCCCTTACAAATCGATAATGATTTTATCATAAAATAATATTTCTAACTTTTCCAAAAGCGACCCTCACATCTCTTATAAAAGGGCACATCCCCTTCTCTTAATTTGACGCCTCCAAATCCTTTTGGCTCAGCCAAACCCTCCACCAATATCCTCCAAACTCTCCCCCTTAATCCAAGAGCCATTAATTTTGTCATAAATCCAACCATAGAGCCCTTTTGATCAAATCATAAGAAAGAACCCGATGAAGAGGTAAATATTACATCAACTCATTCAAGTTCTTTTCTTCTCCCACATCCACATTATTTTATGATTCCATACCAGAATAATAACTCCATTACTATCTACATACTGTGATGTTATTATAAATATGGTACAACCATATTTGTTACTCAACCCATCCTATAAATGACAAAGTCACCATACGTGTGTACGTACGACTTACCGTCTCCACGTTGGGTTGTATTTTGTTATTCAAACACTTCATTATTTAGATGGGTATAATAATGAGTATTACTGACTTAAATCACTAATATAACATGTTAATGATTTTTTATATATTATATACCATCCAATTACATACGATTTCACCGTCAATATAATGATATTTTCGCTCGTACATATGTACAAATTACCGTCTCCACGAACGCAATGATGTTCATTACCCATCATAATCATTCAAGAATAATTTTAATTTTATGATTAAAAATAATTTTTATGAACATAATTCAATTTGTTATATTAATAAAATATATCCTATCCATAAGAAACATGTATTAAATAATAAATCATATAAAGAAAACGAATCAGTTAACACCAGAAATGATTATACTATAGAAATATTATAAACAAAACAGTATTAGAGGGCCATATATGATATCATATTTATTTATATAGTTTTTTTTAAATTTAATAACAATATTTTAACTATTATATATGAGGTTAACATACCATCGACCAAGGAAAAGAACACGGTAAGGTTTAATTCCACAATATCTTTATTATCTGAGGTTGTTTTTACGTAACTATCTATTGGGCCATATTTATTATCCATGTCCATGTTTAAAAAAATAGTTTTTAAAGATATTATTTTTAAGGAAATATTTTTCTAAAACATCATTTTAATTTTTGTAAAGATTTATTCTTCAAAACCTTTCTCATTATTGTCCATGTTTTTGAAATGGTTTTAGGATTTATTTATATGGACTTGAATGTTTTAAAATGTTAACTCCTTTAAAATGTTTCCAAGTTGTATGGGACACTAAGATTCCAAACTATGTTTTAAATTAATTAATTTACAAATTATGTGACTTTTAAATGATATCATGAAAAATGGATATTTCTCTCAATGATTTTTACTAATTATTTTCAACTATGTCTACAAAATTTATGGGATATTATTTTTCATCGAGGTTTATTTTTCATGATACAAATCTTCAATATTGTGTTGAAGGATTAGTCATATGTTTGAATGTGGATGTGTTATTTTTATACCATTAATGGTTTATGGATAAAGTGTTGACATTTCGTATGCTATTTTTAATATGAATGTTTATGTTATGTTTAAACCTTTCCATATGAGGAATGCATTGGATATAGTAAGTGATATATAGAGCCTACTATAGCTCCTCAATTAATCGGTAGGTCTCATCAGACAAACTAGTGTCTTGCCACAGGGCCTTGAAAAAATCTCAATTGTAGTCTTGGAACAACTCCTTGACTATGTGACTATTAAGTCTAGCATTATGTATTCCATCATTATGAATGTGTATTTTGATATTTCATTTGATTATTTGACTTATAGAATATCCATGTGAATATGTAAATTTAATTATTTGGTTTTATCTTTTCCGTATTATACTGAAGTTTATGTATAAAAGGATTTTGTTTTTGTCTTATACATTTCCTTAATTGTTTATGCCTATTTATGAAAGTTTCCACTATATTGTTATCATTACTGAGCATATGAGCTCACCCCTTTCTTATGTTTTATATTCCTAGGATTCCATGAAGTATATTATGATTGATAATCAGGGTTATTCTAGGGGATTAATGGCATTATCAAAGGATCATTTATTTTTTGTTTTATTTTATACTTTGTAACATAACATTCCTGTATGTAATCTATTTTCCAAGACTGCTGAACTGATCGGTTTTTCGGGATATGATTACTTGTAATCATGCCAATGATATGTAATAATGCATTGACACTGGGTAACTGGGGTTTGGGCATTATAGTTATTATCAGAGGATATTTGGAACAAACCTTGGAAACTAGATTTAGATAAACTCTTATTAGAGCAGATTACCCTAAGATAGACATTGTGGATTAGTATAGAAGAAATTACTATAGTTTTGGTAATGTAGATATTTTGTAAATTTTTTAAGAAATACATCCATGTCTGGATACGAGTAGGTAGATGTGGTTCTGGCACAGATGTAACTACGAGTGAAAACTTCAACAAGGTGTTTCAGGCTTGATCCAGGGTTTCCTAGTACATGACAATGGGACTTACGGCACTCTTTGTTACAAAACTCCTGGAGGATATGCTTAGGATAATTCAAATTTTCATTACAAGACATTAAGAAGGATATAGAAGTAAATACACCCACTATGAAAACATTTTATGATTATATATTATATGCATAATCATTTCAATTAATGTTATATATTTTACTTGTTTTGGAATTATGCATTGGGATTCATAAACTAACCTGGTGTATGCCATTGTTTAGAAATGGATCATAGTAGAAGGAATGAGAATTCCAGCAGTACGCAAGATCAAATGATTAATAAGGATCATATCTTTCATTGTATTAATACAATATTTAAATGGCAAACAGTCTCCCAACTATTCTCCTCATTTGAATAAATAGAATCACGTGTTAATAAGATAAGTAAAGAATTATCTGATTCATATGGCTTTGAAGGGAAGCAAGAGAAGAAAAGGATGGAAGAGAGAAAGATGGATAAATGGAAGAGGGGAAAGATGGATTTTCCCATATGTGATAACTGTGGAATGAATCACCTTGGTAAATTTTTAAAGGGAATGTGAGTTAGTTATAAGTGTGGAGGAAAAGGACACAAAGTATGTGATAAGAATGGTAAGAAAAAAATTTCAAATGTACAATGCTTCATCAGCAAGGAGTTAGGACATGATATGAATCAATGACCAAATCATCAGAGTATACCTCAAATGCTGCTATTGGATAATAATGAAGTTATGATACTACCAAAGATGAAGAGGAATGATTAGAGTTTTTATGTTGTTATTAATGTATTGTGTCATTTGAGTATTGTTTTAATGATGTACATGTTATAATAATTATAGAGTATATAAAGATTATACTACAGTACTATTTCATTAAGGACCTGAGATTGTATGGAACGAAGAATAGTGACTCAATAGCAGGTTTAATTTTTGAAAAATATATGGTTGGGAGAATTATAAACCATAATATGGGTCTAAAACTGAGGTAGTGATTTTGGAATAATATAAGATTGATTTGGATATATTATATTGGATATTCTTGACTACCTTAAAACTGATTAATGATTTGTATATTCCCTCATTGATGGAGTTTACAACATTTTTGGATATAAGGAGTATATCCGGTATTCTATAAGGAATAATAATGAAAGAATGTAATCCATAAGGTTTTATGGTAATTCAGGGCATTGTAGTTCTTTAAATGAATACATGATGAAGGTATTCAAATGTTATTAAATGGGAAAAAAGATCATCATTGTGTTAACCATCCTTATAAATTTTGGACTATGAGTTTGGACAGAAGTATTTTGGACAATTCTAAAGGTTGTAATTGATTAATTTTGGCATTGGATACAATTGTTAATGTTCAATCATTTTTTGAGATTAATTTTTGATGGTCATAAAAAAGACAACCCGGAGGTCGAGCAACAACTCGTCGCGTTCGGAAAAGTCGCGAGACATGATCCCGCAACCAAAGGGCGACAAGGCTGAATCATCTATCACTGGAAAACGTGATTCCCTGGTTTGTATAATGTAGTGTTTTTAAATATTCTGACAAATGATTTATTAATTCATTATTTTGTGAATCCTATTCGATAAGGGTAAATTGAATAATTTTTTTTAATTCAATTGTCTTTTGGAGTGAAAGATGAGTTTTTGGTAGGAATTAGTTGAAGGATGAAACCCTACTTGTCAAGTATAATTTTTTCCTCTTATTCAATGAATAAATTAATTATTAATCTTTAAGGAAGGGATCTTAAAACCAAAAATGTGTTACCCTAGTACCTTATGTTTTTAATTGAACCGGTGATATATTAAATCATCAAAGAATGATGGAATTGAGGCCCTAAATTTTACACAAGTTTGTGATTAATGACCTCAATAATTCCCAATAAATATTTACATATTCTTCCAATTATCTGTCTCTAATTCCCACCATTTTTCGCCGAATCAAGATCAAAATTTGGTGGTGACTTTTTCATTCCCTTTTCCTCTTATTAAGACTAAAATTTATTAAACTAATTTACGATGTGGGTTTTCTAAAATAGTATTCTTCTATTTTAACAATTTATCTTAGAAGAACAATTTAAAATTATGAGAATGCAATTTATTGAAGGAGGGGAGAATGTAACACCCCAAAAGATCATAGTAAATTATCTCATTAATGTAATTCTATAGCTTGCGCTACACGTAAGACCGAGTTCGAGCGCACCAAAACTTACCAAACTAGCCATTAAAAAAGCAGTTATAAATAGTATTAACTACATTTTGTATCTTATATACTGTATGTAATTTAAAAATCCATATTATTTGTTTCTTATATATAATATAAGACAAATTTATTATTCAGATAAAAGAAGTATTTTTTTTAAAATGCAATTTTACCACCTTTTAACGGGGAAACTTTTTTAAATCCAATATTTGAAACTTTTATATTTTCAATTTAATGAAATTTATTTCTTTTTTATAGTTGGGATATACAAATTTAGTTTGGGTAATTTTTTTTTACTTTTCGGATAACTTGCATATTTTGATAAATACTGAAAAATTATAAATTTTAATTGATATTTTTTTAATACAAATAATTCATAGTGTTAAATTATAAATTTTAATGCTTGGATGTCTAACAAGATAATATTTTTATCATTTAATATTATTTAGGTCATTATAATTAATTTCACATTTAAATTTGACATAAACACATGTCAATCTTTTGATAGTTTTTTCTTTTTTTTAACCCACTTTTTGGTTTTGACAACTGGAAATAATTTTAAATTTATAAATGAAACTAATATGTTTTTAATTTGGTAAAATAAAATTCTTTTTTTAATTCTGAATATAAAAATTATATTATGGTGAATTTTTGGTTTTTTTCTAAAAACGTTTTATTTTTTATGAATAGTGAAAACACTACATTACGATTTAAAACAATATTTTTATTTAATTATTTATTTATCTTCTTTAAAAATTATTTTAAGTAAAAATTTATATATAATAACAATATATGTTCAATGAAATTCATTGGAGTCATTTTATAATAAAACTATATATATATATATAAAATTTTATTTAACTTTTTAACATCTTTTACCCTCCTTATAGGCACGTTAGCAAATTTGCATAAAACATTTTTTTACCGCTTCTGTTAGTTGAATTTAAAAAAATATGAGAGATAATGTTGACATAAGAAAGTAATATGGGATTCAATAAGATGAAAATAATTTTTGGTGAATAGTAACATTTGACTTATTTTCAATGGTTAAAAGTAAAAATTACAATTAAGGGTAAAAATGATATCATAATTACCCTTACACAAGTACTAATTCTATTAGATAAGTATAATTTGACCAAAAAACCATAGGAATAAAATATGATCATGTTTGGTCTACTTGGATTAGATTAGGAGATTTATTATTATTTTATTTAATGAAGAGTTAAAAGAGTTAAATTCAAAGTTTAATAACTAAACCATGTTTAATATAGGGTTACACACCCTATAAATTCGACTATAATTATTCATTATAATAATAAAAATATTTCCTAAATAATGGTATTATATTTATAATTTTTATATATTAAATATTTTAATTTATTTATGACAAAATGATGATGCAATAATTACCTTATTAATGAAATATTAAAATAATTGATATTATAAATATCCAAATAATTGTAAATTGAGACTTCTGATGAATTCCACTAATTTTCTAGGTTAATATGACATGTTAGCGTGGGTTTAATACATATTATTTGTAGTGATAATGTTTTTATGGCTTTCAAAAAAAGTCAAATACTAAATAGTTTCAAAATTGACATAATTGAGTTCTTAAAACTAAAACTATATTATTAATTGATATAATATTTCTAAAAATATAAGGATCAACCAAAGAACATATATAAGGTTATATATAATAATAATTAACCATATGGTGTTCCTTTGGCTTGTTATGTTATGTTTATTATCCATATAATATAAAAAAACAAAGAGACATGGTAAATGTAAAACTGTATAAATAATAGTTAAATCTAAAAGATAAGGTTAATATGTTAACCTAAACCTATCTAAAACCTTTTGGATGAGAGTTTATCGACCCATCCCCACAATATACTCCAAATAATACATTTTTGAGTGATAAAAAAAATAAATTGATTTTATTATAAAATAATATTTCAATGGTTTTCTAATGTGACCCACACCTCTTTTTTAAAAGTGCACATCCCCTTCTCTTAATTTCCCACCTAACACGCCTTTTGTCTCAGTCACCCCTACCCAAATATCTCCCAAAATTCCTCCCTTCATCCTAGAGTAATTCCTTTGGCCAGAAATCTAACTTAAGGAGCCCTTTTGATCAAATCAAAAGGAATAACCTGAAGAATTGGAAAATATTTCATCACCTCTTTCAAATTCTTTTCTTCTTCCACTTCCCCTTTCTTTGTTGATTCCATACCAAAATAATAACTCAAGTACCTTATACATACTGTGATATTATTATAAATATGGTACAATCATATTCATTATTCTACCCATCCTTTAAATGACAAAGTCACCATACGTGCGTGCGTACGGCTTACTGTCTCCACATCATGGTTTCGTTTTTTATTCAAACACTTCATTATTTGGATCGGTATAACAATGAGTATAAATGGTGCAAATAATAATTATAACATGTTAATGATTATTTATATATGATATTCCATCCAATTTCATATTATTTCATCATCAATATAATTATATTGTCTCTCGTCCGTACATACGGATTACCATCTCCACGAATGCGATGAGATTTATTACCCATCGTAATCATTAAAGAATAATTTTTATTTTAAGATTAAAAAAAATTGTTAACATAATATCATTATTTATATGAATCAAATACATCCTATCCATAAAAAACATGGCATACATAACCAAGCATACAAAGGAAAATGAATCAGTTAACACCAGAACTGATGATACTACTGAAATATTATTAACAAAGAAATATTATAGGATCATATATGATATCATATTAATGTATATAGTTATTTAATAATTTAATAACTATATATTAACCATTATACTGGAGGTTAACATACCATCAACCACGGAAGAGTTCAAGGTAAGGGTGAATTCCAAAATATCTTTATTATCTGAGGTTGTTTTTGCGTAAGTATCTACTGGGAGATAATTATTATCCAGTTCCATGTTTCTTAAAAGTGTTTTCAAAGGAATTATATTTAATGGAAACGTTTCCAAAAAATTAATTTTAAATGTTATGACGATTTATTCTTCTAATCCTTTCTCATTAATGTTCAGGTTTTCAAAATATTTTTAATGATTTATTTATATGGACATGAATGTTTTAAAATGTTAACTCCTTTAAAAAGTTTCAAAGTGGTATAGGACACATTTATTAAAAAATATATTTTAAATGAATTACATTATAAATTATGTGTCTATTAAATGATTTCATGAAAATGGGATATTTCTCTCAATGATTTTTCCTGATCATTTTCAAATATGTAAACATCCTTTTTGGGATATTATTTTTGATCGAGGTTGATTTATTATTATAAAAATCTTCTATATTGTATTGATGGTTTTGTGATATTTTTGACTATTGCTGTGTTATTTATATATCATTCATGGATTATAAATAATTTATTGACATTTCTCAAGATAGTTTTAATATTAATTATTATGTTATGTTTAAACATTTTCAATGAGGAATGTATTGAACTTAGTAAGTAATGGGTGGAGCCTAATATAGCTCCTCGATGCATCAGTAGGTCTCAAGAGAAAAACTAGTGTCTTGGAACTAGGGCTTGACAAAATCTTATTTTTAGTCTTGACACAAGGACTTTACTACCTGGTTATGAAGTTTGGCATTTTGCATTCCATCATTCTGAAAGTCGCCTTTGACATGGCGTTTGATTATTTGACTAGTAGAATATCTATGTGAATTAGTAAATGGAATTAATTGATTTTACCTTTTCTATATTATGTTGATGTTTATGTTCAAAAGGATTTTGTTTAAGCCTTTTACATTTCTTTAATTTTTTATACTTATTTATGAATGTTATCTCTGTATTGTTATCCTTATTGACCATCTGATCTCAGCCCTTTTTTATGTCTTGTTTTCCCAGGATTCCAAGAAGTGTATTATCATTGATAACAAGGGTTATTCTAGGGGATTAATGGCGTTATAAAAGTATCATTTATGTTGTGTTTTATTTTTTAATTTGTAATTTAATGTTTATGTATGTAATCTATTTACAAATACTGCTAAACTGATCGGCCTTTCGAGACTTGATTCCTTGTATTCATTCCAATGATATGTAACAAAGCACTGATATTGGGTAACTGGGTCGGGGAATTACATAGAGGACGTATAAAATATATTAAAGTTATCATAATACATCTCAATGGATATATAAAAAGATTCTACAACATAAAAGGGTGAAATATTTGGAGAATAAATAAGGTGTAATCCTAGAAACATGGAATTTTATTGAAATGAAATTCATCATAAAAATTTGGCATTACAGGAAGAACAACATTGAAATATACCAATAATATAATCATATAATCCTTGATTTTATAAATATCATTATTCCAATGATTTTGTAAAGAAACTCATTAGGTACAAACCTGAAAATGTGAATAATCCCACCATACCAAAGCCTTTGTGAACAAAATCATTATTTCCTTGCCCGAATTACTTAGGATATACAAACATGAACCGTTTATATAGAAATTTTTAAAGGACCCCACACATAAATAACAATACATATGTATTCCACTTAATATGAATCATAAACATATATTAATGTACACTTGGAAAAAATAGAGGCTTACTAAAAAATTACAAAAACACCACATAACATAATCTCAAATGATAACAGGATAACAAAAATATCTATTTCGTTATGTAATCATACCATATTTTTATATGGTGGATGATAAAAACATCACATCAATAATAATAAAAACCATGGATGGTAAATATAATTTAAAATATAAAATCATTCACCAAACATCCCAATGACAATGAGTTACTAATTACATTCTACAATATTTTTTTAAGTTAATGAGAAAAAAATTAAAATAATTTTTATAAATAGTTAAAAAAGTCTATTGAAACTATATATGAAATTCAAAAATTATAATTTAAAATAAATTTTAAATGATTAATTTAAAATAAATCTGTAATTATTGGAACATGAAAAAATCATATTGTTTTCCAAAAAGGATGTATAAGTTCATTGAAAACATTTACATTTAAAATGAATTAAAAATAATGTAACCCTAAAAAACAAATAAATATTGTCAGAAGAAACTGTGGAGTGGATGATAATATAATTTCATTTGAAATGGAATAAGAACCCATTTTATCATTTATATATTAAATTAGTGAAAACCGAAATCGTTAAAATGATAATGATATATTTTTTTTAAATGAATAAAATGGGAAATTATATAATTTGTTATTGTTGGTATTGAAAAATATATTCCATGAATATTTCTATAGAATTCATTATTTTATACTCACATATTCAGAAAATATAGATTTTGATTAGAAATTAATCTTTATGATCTAAGGATAATATTAGATTTCAATGTGATGCATGAATTATCACACACTAAGGGGTACTCATAAATGATTCCCAATCCAATAGAGATGTTTTGTGAACCTCCATCTGATAGTAGGTCATGAATTTAATATGATATTCAGGGTTTTTATGTGTTGGTATTTAAAATTTCATTGACCTATATTGAAAAGATCACAGTGTGACCTTTCATTTTTCATGGTTTTCAATGACAGTAGAAAAGGGACCAGCCTAATGGGATGAGACTGCAACCTAGAATTGAACCTGAGTATGGGGTCTTGGGAAAACCCCCCATGGTAGGAAGTAGGGGATACCCCCATGTGGTCCTATGAAATTATATCTTTCATGTAAGAAGGCTCATTCACAGACCACATATGAGGTCTATAAGTATCATTTACCCCTTTATGTGGCACCAGTGTGAAGCACATGCACATTTGAACTGTGATGCCCAGATTGTTTTTTCACCCCTATGCAACATACCTACAACATATACTTATTATAGGTATTTATAAGGTATAACTCTTCTGATCTGGTTCAAATGTTTTTTAATAAATAATGCCAAGGAGATCTAGATTTGATAGACTGTAAAAGGAAAACTAGTATATATTCTCTACTCACGTAGCTCATTCATCCTATTCCTAAAAAAAATCCTTCAGAACACTCTACAAAACATAATAGAAGAGGAAATTATGTCATATATTGGGATAAATGTACATAGATGATATAAAACCCAATACAACTATTCAAGGACCCCTTTTTCATTTAGTTGACAAGCACTAGCATGAAGGTTAATTCCCAAATCTAGGACATGCACGAGGCCCTTATAGGGACACATTAAAATACCCATTATTCTAATTGAAAGGCCTTGAACATGTTCTATTTCATATTACTCTATCTCCCATGGAATATCTAACTCATATAGGCCATGACCCTTATGAGAAGAACTTCTAGTTCCTCCATCTTGAAGAACCTTCTTCTCACCTAGCCTTGGCATGTGTGAGATGACTTCTATATTCTAATTGAATCCACCCATGAAATGGATATTCTTTTTTTATATCCCTCATATGAGTGGAAAAAAATTGAAGCCACTATTGAACCATCTAGAAATACATTTCCATAGAGGGAGAGACACCAGTTTATCTCCAATTCATTTATACATTGCATCTGTCAAAGGTGTCCCACCCATTTCAATCTCGACATAAAGATTCATCATGGTGAATTATGTTTTTCATCCCCTTATAGATGATATCCCAACCCATGGGTGACATTCCAAGGAATTCATTTTCATAAAATTGACTATTGGGTTCATCTCCTTAAATCATTTTCTCTGAGACCATGGACCACAAGTTTCTATTAGGGAGGGATATGAACATAAATTATATTCCCATTGATTTCTATGTCATGTCCTCCACTGTTATCTAGAACTAGTAATATCGAATCTATACTAGTCTAATCACCATTTCATTCTTGTAGGGTGGTATCCGGGCTTGCATTCAAATCTGACAATCCGGGTGACCAAAAATGAAGAGGTGTTACGCACATCAAAGACCCTTCAACTTCTCTTATCACCAGCCCTCATCCATCAGTGGATGATATAGATTATATGGTTTGAAAGATATTATTATTACTATTATTTCGCACATTCATTCATGAACCATGTTTTATTATTGTTTATCTATGATTGTGACAACCACTCAATCATATTCATGTCCCGATGGATATTCATTTTTTAGATCTTTGTGTATCATTTTTTGTGGTCTTCTATATGCATGGGTACTTAAAGCCATGTATCCAACCACTTGGGAATACTCATAAATGGTTTTATCGCATAAATAATTACATAATTATATAATATGGTAACATTACAATATATTTTAACCCTTCATAGGGTCTCCATAGATGTGGGTCCTCACAACCAAACTATTTAGGCTTTGATTCCTCACTATATGTGATAAATAGAAATCCTCCCTGAGGTCCATCCTATCCCCCAAAAATTAACCTTAATTCTCTCTATGAAACATTCCAAATAGGGTTATATCCATCCTATGATCCAACAAAGCTTCTATGTTACCCATGATACATTTTCATAGGTTACCCACAAAACATTTAGTATACCCATTTAACATAGAGAACCTTTCCACACGATGCAAAATTTCATGGATAACATCTATGTCACACAATGTTAAAATGCATGATGTAGTCCTTGTAAAATGAACATGAAAGGTATTATGTGTCACAATATGTGGAATCAAACTATGTGGGTTCTAATTTGATTCAATGTGATATATAGGAATCCTATGGTATGGGCCCAGTAATGATATTAAAATAACCCTGAGATCCATGAATGATGATAAAATATAGATCTCCACATGGTTTGTGTTAAAAAAATATTCATAGAAATTAAAAATAAAATAATACATAATCCATTCATAAAATAATACTATTTGTAGAGAACCATAGATACAAATAGACACCTAAATTGATGAATAATCTCAGATAAATAAATTTGATTAAAAATTCCATGCATGCCAATAATTGTTTGTTAATAAAAGAGTTCCAAACATCATACAAGAGAAAATTTGAAGGAATTGTGAACATATCATCAATATTTAATACATTTATAGAGTTGAAAAAAATTCCCCAGAAAAGAGTGTGATGAGACTAATCTCTCATCCTCTTGATCGATGTTTTTTCATATGCATTACTAGACTTTTAACCCAATGAGGGCATGCCATTAGAACGAAGTTCCATCAGTAATTTGGGATATGAATGGAATTGGGTGTTTTTGGTTCCTCAAACAAAACCCATTAGAAAACATCCAAAAAGGATGCGGTAAGATTTTTTTGATGTGAGGATTTTCCAACTAACAAAAAAATATCATTTTTCCCCATGCGGTATTCATGAATGAATAAAAAATGGTGAAAGCAATGTGAGTCCTTATCCACTAATATGGTGTCACCTACTTGCCAGGCCTCATTATCTCTTGATCTGAAAGAGGTTTAATCAATAAAATAAATTGGGAATATGTTCATCTATTTAGATTTTACATTCACATGGTATTATGATTCGTGTTTTAAAATATATTTCATGATCCATTGAACTGAATTCACATCAATCTAAATGGAGTTGCACCATATTCCTTGGATAACATTCATGTTGGGTATTCATCTAAATAGAGGAAACCATTGTTAACACAAAATTCTCAATGTTGGGTCTCAAATGAATTGGTCTGGGAGTATCACTAAAATAATACCATCATGACCCAAGAGGCTAATTTCTAGTCCTTCCTACTCATGATACCCCACTAGTAATAAACTCTAGGACATCTGGTGGTTTGGAAGTAGGAGGTAGTAATCATCATCTCCATACATTTAGGGAGAATATCTTTAGAACATAGAAAATATATCCTCCCTTTTCATGGAGATACAGATCAATATGACACAAATAGACTCACCCAAAATAAATAGGGATACTCTAAAAGGGATCCCTTAAATATTCATTGTCACTAATGCCTTATGGTAGTGAACCCTCTGCATGATGTCCAATCCATCCTCATGAGTTTGGCCCATGTCATCTAGAACCCGGAAAGAAGGACTGAAAACTAAGGAAGAAAACGACCAACAGGAAAAATCCACACCTCAATCCCATCTATAGATATCCTCAAACTTAATATAGTGCAACCAATGGGAAGGTACAAACACCATTGTGCATCCAAAATGCCCCCCAGTCAAATTCGGAAAATACTATGGGCATGAAAAAAAATCACGAGAACATCAACAAAGCCTATAATAATCCACATTTTGACGTATCCAAAGAAAACAACTATTAAAATTTAGTAGAACACCATGATGAGTGTAAAATATATTCCCATATCAATCAAGTCTAATTGTTATATTATGTCGCAAACCATGAGTTAGGATACATTGTTTCATGTATTATTCAAACCTACTAAAACCTCATCTAAAAGAACAAGGATAAATCAAAAATAGATTATAATAATCTAATAGGGTATGTCATATACATATATCCCACTCTTGAGTATTTTTATTATCCACTTACATGAAATGGTGGACTAGAATAAGATCACCCTGATTATCCATCCATGGAAAGGGCATACATACACGTTCTTGCAACTGAATATATGAAGCACATAGTAAAAATGGTGGAAGTTTATGAATAAAATTCTATCCAATATCAGACAATCATTTTAGGTAATAATAAAATTTGGGGTAGTTGGGGAGGGAGGATAGACAACCCCATCCCAAAAAATGGAGTGGCATGCCAACATGACACTCTTGAGTTGATAAACACATTTTGAGTCACGCATAAGTGTCCTCAGCCCAATTACCCCTTAATATATAGATCCTTTGATCAATTCAATACACATATTCCAATTGGAGTTAATCATCCTATTCTAATGGACACTATGATGAAGGCACAAATACTATGAAAAATTGTATAAAAACATTAAACATGTTATGATTGAAACATGGGAGAAAAAAACAAGATTCCATATATGAAAAATTGATTCCCATGAAGAATCCTTAGTCATTCACAAGAAGTTATCCAAAAATAACCATCATCAGATGAGAATAGAAAATTAGGAGACGGTATATGATAATCCTCCACTTAATGATACAGTTCATCAAGACCTTAGATATTTATCTGTATTAGCTCAAGATCATACCCCCCCCCCCACCACCACCACCACATTACAAAATTATCAGTAAAATATCAGTAGTTCTATAGGTCCTTCCCCAAAATCTCACCAAGAATGATTTATTGATGTCAATAATCTAAACGATCATGAAATACTATCTCCTAAAGAGATCTAATACAATCTAATGTATGGAAGTAATTTCAAACAGTAAGGAGGTATTCTGTTTCTGTCATCTTCCAGGAAGGTCCACTTAAATGTGTATGATTCTGGAACTCTTCATATAGTCGTACATCAGGCCATGATGGTATTAATCCACATAATGACATTTCACTTCATCAAGAAGGTCCTCCCCATGGATACATAATGATGAGAAAAAAATTATTACCAAGAGGAACGTGGTAAAATGAGGCTCTTCATATCAAATACCATGTCATTGAAAATTGAAATCCATTATCATCCATAAGAAACCGCAAGTATATGGTCACTCTCTGAAACACCCTTGAATTGTCTTCCTTCTAATGTGACAGATGAAGTCCTTAAAAATCTTTTTATTTTTAATAATGGAATAGGGAAACATCCCCATTGGTCAGACAAGTTTACAGATACTCTAGAAATATATCAAGAATACATGTTAATCATTAAGAGACATTTGGATAAAGATAACATACAAGTCATGTTCTAGCTATTAGCCACACCCTAGTACAATACTCAACATGTGTTTTCAGATGAATGTGGGAACCAATTCTACCTAAATATATTGATCAGTCTTCATCACAAAGGATAAAAGGTTTTAACTTATGAAAAATAAATAATTCATGTCAATATAATAGAATGGATACACGACCAATCTAAATTGGGGGAACCCATTGCTTCCTGACACCCGAATGTGGAAAAATGTAAACTGTCCCTTCAGAGAACACGTATCCACTCGTTAAATGAATTTTTTCATCTCATCACATAGTTTTCTTCCAATGTTCATATCCTAGGATGAGGTGAAAATTAGTAGTTTCATTTAACCTTTGTACACAAAGATAAAATTCTTCTAACTATGACATCTTACATTGTCATTGCCTCAGGCTGACTCTAGCAAATTTATTGTATTCACAATAGATAAATTTGTCAAAAAACTGCCATGGAATGGCTCTCAATGATGTCAATATAGAAGAGGTAAGTCATCAAAAGGCACATTCATCAATATTTTGAGAATATTGAGTAGCCATCCTTCTTGAGAGAAGTAAATTTTAAGATATATCTAAACTCATGGATAACAGAATTTTTTTTGGAAGGAGGTGGTTCAACTGAATATTATGTGATGCACTCAGTTCATGTTTGAACCTGAATCCATAAAACCAATAAGGAAGATACATATGTAGCACCCTAGAAAATCCATGAGAAACCCTATCGCATAAGACTGGTGGGTTATTTTAACACACCCTTTAAAGAAAGTGAACTATTCCAGAATGGATGTATAAATAGAATGAGAGAAGTAAGAACACACGAGGATGGGTAGGTTACCTCCACACCATTATCCTTAGTTAAATTCAGTCCTCTCCCAATAAAGGTGAACACCACACAATGACTCTTCCATATTCATCCCATCATGTGATTTTGTCTCCACATTGGGAACATGCATTAATTTATTTTAGATATTACCATTTGAATATCATCCACCAAATATATGTAATAGAACTAGATAAGAAGAGGAAAAGGCCTCCTCCCTGGGGAAACAATGAATTTCTCATAATTTGAATAATGAAATACCTAAAATTCATTATGCATCATTGAATTTAATTTACACCACCCCTAATGACCCTATAAAAATTTCTTCAATATGATGTTTAATTTTGAGAAAGTATCCATTAATAAAACTCTCCAAACTGAAATGATTGATGAAGGTGTATGTACCCAGAAAAGAGGCTTTCTCTAAATTTCAGAATTCCCTAAACCACTCCATTGAAATGATTATATATAAAATCCACCAAATAAAAGAGTAAAGGTAAAGTTTCCCCTAACCCACCTTCCAAAAAGGATGACCACCATACACATGAAGAATGATTCGATTTCCAATAGGAATATATGAATGAATTGAGAAGACTCAATGTATAACTACTCTGAGGTGACAATCCTATTGTATATTTTTCACCTAAAGAGCCCAAATTCACAAAACCAACTAGAAAACCTCAATAAAGAGGGTTCTCCACAGAAACTAAAATAGATCCTAAATATTTTCTCAAACTGTGTTATCATTAACTTCTATTTTTGGAAACTACAGTAGTAGATCAAGAGTTCCCTACATTGGTAACACAAAAAAGTAGGGTTAGATTCCTCCACACAAACCTTTCCCTATAGGTCACCCACAATAGATACTAGTAGGGTAGCTAGAGTTGGACCTACCAATTGATTCCCCAGTTCAATATCCTAATCATATGCTCATTCCGTATGGACTTATCAATACTATTTATTTTTTAATAGATCAATTAGAAGATATGGAGGAGCATTATTTTCTGATAAAACAGTAAAAGAAACTTACCTTGAATGGGTTCATTGAATCCCTACCCCACCAAACATTAGACGCCTTTCATTCCCAATTTTTTTAGGGGGAAAAGGTTTCATCTGCCCAATTGTTTGTCCAAATATGCTCCCATGATTTGGGGAACAACCAAACAGGAAGTAGTGAATCTCCTGTGCTTCGTGAAAATACAATATGGGACTTCCATTTTATGGTACACCTTTTTTCTAGAATGGTCAATTATAGTATAGGAAATATCCATCGGAAGTTTCTTTTCCAATTCAGCTAAATTACAACAACAAAGACAATACTCAACATCTCCTACTACAAATACTAGGATACTAAGGGGGATTCAAATTACATTCCTCAGTGGGTGGGGTTGGAATACACATGAAGACGACATGTTCCTCTATAATATGTTTTGGCCATATGTGTATAGAATTATCCCAATGAGTAGAACACCAAACTCTTTCCTATGAAATGAATAATATGGTTTCAAGATCATGTCTCAATGGATCATTTAATGGAGGACTTTATATCACATACCAAGGATATGTCCCATGTAATTACATTAGAATAAGGAATGATAATGGGTAATGTAGTGCATGCATCAGTTACACTAAAACCTACCCCGAAAAATACTCCATCTCTAAAGCCCAAACCATATTATGTGGTTCCCCCTAAGATTCATTGGAACTTTCATCCACATCTTGATGAGAAAAAATAGTTTATGAAAAACTAGTTTGAGGATATAGAAAAATAATGAATATTCTTTTCAAAATGAACTTATCTTCGATTACTTCATCTCCGAAATGGAGAAAAACGTGATCAATGTTATCAAGCTCGTGATTCCGAAACCTATTGCTGTTGAACCTCTCATGAACTAATTTCACATCCACAAATAATTAGGGAAAACTATCCATCCTTTTTTTATTCCAATATATCTTTTATAAATGGTGGACTCTAGGAAAGTGAATCTAGGAATTCCATACATGAAGGAATTTTTTTTCTACCACTCTTACAGAGGAGGATATTAAATTGAAGATATTTAAAATAAATGATACAATGATATATAGTGATATTATTGTCATAAATATGATCAATCATCCTAGTTCTATTTTCAGAGCATAATTTCAATATCCAACAATTCCCCTGAACGCTACCTCTATGACACAACTAACTCAATCGACACCACAAAACTCTAAAATTAAATCATCAATGAAATGACATTGCCAAATTACTGGGAAGAATACATAAGAATATGAACCTATAAAAAGTATTAATTTTGTTTTTGACACTATTGGACTTTATGCATTCAATCAAAAAATTAGAGGTGCCACCTGCCAAATGGTATTATAAGTTTCATACCACCATATGGAGTCCTCAACATAAGAAGAGATGATATTTAGTTCAAAAAATGTTATCCATTTAATGGATCACTTATCAGTTGATGATTTTAAAAATGAACTCTAAATCCCAATATCAAATACAGTAATCTGGAGAAATTATTCCAAAGCTGATGATAAAGGGGAAAATGTAGTTGTGATGGAAATCAATACTAACCATGTCCCTGGTTGAACTATCTACATTGTTGAAGCTCATGGAAGACCCCTCTGTGAGCTTAGAAAGACCAATAATGTTCTCTTATACACACCAGGGTATTATCTAACATGATATCTATAGAAGGCCAAATATATGGGGTGTTGTTATCCAATCCACATCAGTGTGCAAGAATCCATAGTAAACCTAATCCACAATGTTCATAATCAATATAAATTCCTTTTCCAAGGGCTAATATATCATAATCAGTTACATTTTTTACTAATGTTCCTAGAAATGAGTATCCCCATGCTGAGCAGCATAGACCATTACTCCAAAAGTAATAATTTTTAATTAATTGTTTGTTATTTTTTGCCAATTTTTCATCACTATATGCTTTGAGTCTATCAAAAGTCTTTCAGGAAGAACTTATAGAGTCTTTTTCCATACCTTGTGAATTTGGTGCTGAATTTGTTGTTACTAATATATATTGTGTAGAGATAGATCTTTTAAAAGTACAAATAATCAAATATTTCCAGGAGTAGTACAATTATACACATAAACAAGGACACATCGGCCTTTTTATGTATCTAGAAGGACAAATGTTGTCAATATCTATGACCCTTTATATAAACTACTTATTATTCAACCTTATTCCTTTCTGAACCCATCAAAAATTGGGTTAACAAAAATTCCCACTTGTTCCCATGTTCACTAACTATATGGGGTTATGACAAGAGTGAGAAAAATACTCTCATAAAAATCACAATCATGACTCAGTTTGGTGATCTTATATCTGACTAAGAATTAGGCATTGTTTGGAATGATATGACCTTGAATGTTATACTAGTAATGTCTGGGTTACATCAGCATATGGCTATTCCCTCATCATATAAAAAATGCCTAAAATATTGTATTAATAGTCGAAGTGGGAAATATTATGGTGATAAACCCATTTTAAATCATGATAACCACATTACCTTTATTCTATATTTTTTCAATTGGAATGGAAAATTCCCATGGAGGATTATGTTGGATGAATAAGTTCTTGAAATGGTTTGTAAATGACCCCAACTAATCCCTTCAACAAAACTAAGGCGGATTATATTCTTCCCATCAATCAAATTTATTATTTGGATCATAATTCTAGCCAAAATTCAGAAAAATCTGTGATATCAGTCCCATCAACTGAACCAAGAAGATATTTAGATGTAGTTAAATCTCAAGACTATTCCAAAATCCTAATAGAAAATTCTCTCATTCCATACCCTATTCTTTATCAATTATCTACCACAACATCTAGGTCAAATTATATTTTTCACATCACTGAGGGGAGACATCAATGCTCATTATATATCACTACCCTCCCCTCCAGATCATAAAAAATGTCACTTATCATTAGTCAGCTCAGAATTAGTTTCTTCATCATCCAATTATTAAAATATTGTATCCTCCTCTAACTCCACGAATTATACATCAACACCAACATCACCTTTAGACAAGGAAGAAGTGTAGGATGAGTAGAAATAGGAAAATGAGGATAAGAAAGACCTTTTGGATTACCCTTAAACATTTTAGGGAGTTTTCTCTACCATCATTGATGAACGAAGTGAAATAAATCTCGTTATAGATGAAGATCTACTACCTACATGAATTAGTGTGTCCATGTATTTAGATGAATGTGAGGTATATACCTCCATCATGGATCAACATAGGGATGTTATGTCTTTGAATTACATAGTTATACCATACCTTGATCTATAGGTGGCCACACAATCCTGGGGTTCACTAAAACCAATGTAGATACGAACATGCATCGACAAGGAAAAATGCATCTCACACCTCCAAACATGAGGCTGAAGATGATAAGTTTATAAAACAAGACTTTATCTGAGAAGTCTAATATCTGAAATGGATGGAAAGAATCATCTCAATAAAAATTAAGAATTAAAAAATTATTGTATGCATCAACTTTTGAGATCATAATTGACACTGTTTGAAGAATGAATTCCAAGATCCATAATTTATTTATTGATTGAAAATTAATTTCATTATCAATAAAATGCCATCTTCATTTCCCCCAGGGAGTATTCCTCTATTGTTTAATGCCCTTAGGCTTCACAAATTTTGACACAACATCCCATCCTAGAATGAAACACATCATCATACCCTTCTTGGGGATGTTTGTTTAATTCTATATTGATGATATAGTGGTTAAGTAATTATAGTGTTCTAACTACTTGGATGATCTTGATACCATCATCAAAAAACCAAAATAAAATATCTTGAAGATGAACCGCATGGGAATTGATTTTCGGGTAACATTGGGAAGGTTTATTGGAATCTTAGTACAACATCCTTGCTTCGAATTCGACCCCGGTATGACAAATTTTATCATCAATATTTCTACACATAGAATTCACAGATCATTGTGGTGTTTATAGGTACACATTCCAAATATTTATTTAATTATATCCATCATCATAGTAAATCCTTTTCCCATCATCATGTTGATGAATAAGGGCGAAGAATATTGGTGGAATAATGTTTTGGAAGAATCATTTAGATGTCTCAAAAAATATCCCATTATCCTGCCAGTTCTAATACCTCCAATTGAAGGGAAACACTTCATTCTTATGTAATATCCATAGTGTGATCATTGAGTGTTTTCCATGAGAAAAATAACAACATATCCATTAAAAACATCCATTATTATCTCATTCATACTTTTCTCAACACTGAGACTCATTATTCTTATATCAATAAGAGATTCATAGAGTTAATCATTACCATTCAAAATATGAGGTGCTACCTTCAGAACCCTGAAATTTATTTCATCTCTCATAATAATGTGCTAAAATATATCAGTAGTAGTCCTATATTAATAGGATCTTTTTTCATGGTGGGAAGTGTTCCTACATTAGTTTGACACATATTTCAGGCGTCAAAAAGTGGTGAAAGATCATTCTTTTGCATATGTTCTCAAAAAACACATATGCGTAAATAATGTCGTTTGATAATGAATTTCCAAATGAATAGATCTTTTCAATTAAAGATTTACCCTAGATATGGGATATGTATTTCTATAGTGTTTCAAGGATCATAATATGTAATAAAGTGGATTTTCTCTAACAGAACAATGATGAGTTTGGATTCATGCTCATCTCTCTAGTAATGGCAGTTTTCCCTTACTCATTCCTATTGTCAGAATGTAGTACAAAAAATGAGGAAAATATATCTGGACCACATTACATGCCTAAAAGTGGAACATAAAATACCAATGGGAACCCAATAAATGAATTTCAATACATGTTTTTCAATAAAATAGATCAATGGTAATTATTCCATATGAAAATTAGGGTTAATCTCCTTTATTAACTACGTTTGAGGGTTCATAGCAGAATTCCCCATGGAGCCAACATTATTTCACATCCCCTGATAATATAATTCCATGAAGATATATTTTCTATTGTATCTATTGATTTGGTAGATACATTACGGGATGAAATATTCATTAGAATCATGCACCACCGAAGGGTTTCCCTTACGTTCATTTTAGCATAGAATAGATCGATGATGTTGATGCTCTTCATGAACTAGATGGTACTATGACTGGTTCGATGATACCCATTGTGGAATACCATTATAATTTGTTTCTCTCATTGGATAGAGCTAGAAAAGAGAGAAACAAATTATAAGTGACAAAAATTACTCTTTATTATAGCTTAAATCATCAATAATTCGTTTAAAATTAACCATAGTTGCATTCCTAAATAAATTCATTGATGGATTACAAACCATGTTTTCTTGAAAGACGTACACATAGGAGCCATTTGTGCTGAGCAGTCTGTTTTATATTTTTCTAATAAAATATACAGGTTTGGATACTTCTGGTCTCCAAGGACACTAGAATGCCCAAAATTCACCTCTAATTTTCATTCCTTCCATGTTCATTCCAAAATCATCTGTGAACCCACAGAGTTTCTATAAGTTTCCAAATAAAACAGATAATTTTTTTATGGGGGATGGATATTGTTAGATTATATCCTCTAGTTGTGTTCATGTAGATCAAATACATCTTAACTAATACCAAATCCATCTCCAAATGGGCTATGACAATACCCCTCAATGATGTCTGGGAGAAAAGAATTTTCATCTTTGTAAAATCAAAAATCGTAACCAAATTTCGTGTACCTCATACAATATTGATAGACAACTGCAAAAATTTATATTCATTTGAGTTTGAAAATGTTTATCAGGTGTATAATATCAAATCAAACCACTTTCCCCACTATCATGTAGTAGCAGATGGATAGATAGAGGCCTTCAATAAGAAACTATCAAACATACTCTAGAATATTGTCAATAAAAATTAAAATAATTGGACTAACATGATATTATATACCATGGGGGCCTACCAGACCAAAACCCCTACTTCCAAACTATCAAACCCATACTAACTTATCTATGGAATAGAATAAGTCTTTCTAATTGAGGTCTAATTTCCTATTATCTATGATTCCTTCTATGATAACCTATCAATTGATGTGAAATCCTAGAAATTTACAAAAAATTGCAATGACTTGATCAACAAATATTTCATACCTTTCATAACATAGAGGCCCATGAAAATATTATAGTACATTCTTTTAACCAAAATGTTAACCATCATTCATTCCATAATGTATAATTGGGTATGGTCCCCAGAACCCTGAAGATACCAGTAAAGAAGCCTCCAAAGCATAATCAAAAGTGAGAGTGGCCTTATTACATACCAAAGGATCACACTAACAGATCATATTCACTAATTTTTATGGATGGAGAGATAATTATATTCCCTAAAAATGATACATTTCTCAAAATGTACTTCATGCGCAAAAGAGTGATATATATCCACTTTATAATGTTGAACATTAGGTTCGGTTTTCATCTCATGAACATAAAAATTATAAAATTTTGTCAACATCCCCAGACAATATACCACATTACTCCCTGTGGTATGTCATTTTACTAGTATCCTAATTGTAATTTATGAATGAAATTAAAAGTCACACTATATTGTTCTTGTAGAACGACCCAAAACTAGGAGACATCATTGTCTACGATATAAGAATTAATACAACATAGCATAACATCCTAGTCATATGACATCAATAATTATGAACATGTTGATCCCAAAAGATGTAAAACTACATGTTACACATCATTATTCCATGATGAAAAAATGTATAAAATTTGAATGAGTTCTTTATATGATCACAATATTCAATACTATTATCCCACAACATATTTTTAAGAACTATGTTTTTAATATTTCCTTCTATTGAAGGATATGTATTGATGCTCAAATATCCAATACCAGGCTCATCCAACACATTAAAAAATAGTTCCTAGTAGTGTATAACCCATAACTACATAGGGATCCCTTTCTGGAACTACATAAGGGTTGATTCTCACCCTAACGAGATATGTTGTGATGAGTTGATCTTAAATCCAAGTCCAGTAACCATAAAATAAATATTCCCAAATCATTAAATTTTATTGCTTTTTTGTGGTGGAAGAAACAATAAAAACTCCTTATTTCTCACATACATCATAGATCACATGTGCTTAATATTTTTAGCAATGGAATTCCCACACGATCAAGGCATATCAATTCACATTGGGGTTACTATGTCCCTAGCCATTACACCATAAAAGGAACTACAAATGTCTTTAGAACATGTCATTAAACTACTTGGTTCCTTAAGAACTATATATGTCTGGATTCTACTTCCCTCATGATATGTAATGAAATTGAGATCACACATCCTATTCTTTCCTAAAAACTATAAATTCATCCACTCCCTTATGTATGAGTCATATCTACATTAGTGTATCCAATATCATTTCTCAATCCTTTCATGGTATAGTAATAAAAAATTCACCTTCAACAAAATAGAATACAATCAGTATGGTGAATTATTCTTCTATTCCTAGGATTTTCTAGATTCATTATCCAATGTTAGAGATTGTGATTCCTAGGTCATATACCATAGCGCATCCAAAATATTATTTTTTCACATCAATTAACCATCCTCCTTACAACAGGACAATAAGCTATATGGCTGATGTCTATTCAATATGAATTTAAATTTTTTGGTTTTCTAAAAAAATATGGGTGGAATGATTTTCATTCCAATGAGATATGTAAATATTGTATGGCCCCATATTCTAGTCCAAGTCATGGGGTAATGAAAAAAAAACATCTCATACACACAAAAAATGATCTCTATAGGAGATATTTATTTTGGTTCCCTCATTCAGGGGTCCAACAAGGAAACAAAAATTCACCTCCAACATATGAGATACATCTATGTTGGGGAATCTACACTTCATGTCTAATTTCAGTCCAATTTCTTCCTTTATGCCCTATAATATTCATTCCACAGATCGTAGTCCTAGTCATGGACAATGTCATATAAAATCAACCATTCTCCATATATGGTAAACATGATGTTTGATACCTGAGGACACAATTTTCTGACTATGTATTAACATTCCGTAGTTGTTTTTTCATAAATAATCCACCAAAAGGGCCTTTTAGCCAGAGTATTCTAACTGTTTTACTATACAATAATACACACTATTTAGCCTGGCATTGTAACACCCGAGACTTTTATGAGAAATATTTTGTTTTTATGCTATATACATCATCAAAGGAATATTTCACTACACACAACACTAGCTTGGCTTGCTTTACACGCAATCGCGACCTTCCTCGATAGCTTGCGTTGCATGCAATATCGAGTTTCACTAAACAATGACATGCTATTAAAATATTTTTAAAACTAGCTATTATGAATAGTAATACCCACTTTTTGAAATTTTTTAAATTTTATTTTTCAAAATGGTCTTCATTTTTGGATTTGGAATATCGAAATTAGCCTAGGGTGAAATTTTGCTATTTTTCTGAAAACATTCAATTTTTTATGAATTGTAAAAACACTAGGTAACTATTTAATAACCGACTTTTTATTTAAATAATTATTTATTTTATTTAAATTTATTTTAGGTAAAAATTGATACATAATACCTATATAACTGCAATTCAATTCATTAGAGTCATTTTATAATAATTTTAGATATATAAAAATTTTATTGAACTTTTCACCGTCTTCTACCCACCTCCTAGTAGAATTTGAAAATTTATATAAAACATAATTTAATGCTTCTGTGAGTGGAATTTCTAAAATCCAAGAGACACGGTTAATATCAAGGACTAAAATTTGGTTCAATGAGATGAAAATAATTTTTGTTGAATAGTAACTTTTTACTTTTTTTACCACGGTTAAAAGTAAATAGGGTAATTATGGGTAAAAATGATATTATTATTACCCTAACCCATGTCCTAATTCTATTGGATACGTTTAATTCTACCAAAAACAACCTTAGGAATAAAATATGACCATTTAGGTCCACATGGATGAGATTATAACATTTATTATTAATTTATTTAAAGAAGGGTTAAAATAGTTAAAATCAATGTTTAATAACAAAATCATTTTTAATATAAGGTTATACATAAGATAAATTCGACTATAAATTTTCATTATAAATCTAAAAATATTTCTTACTTAATGGTATTTTATTTATAATTTTTATATTTTAAATAATTTAATTTATTCATGACACAATGATGATGCAGTAATTATCTTATTAATGAAATATTGACGTAATTGATGTTATAAATACCCAAATAAATGTAATTTGAGACTTTTTATGAATTAAAATTATTTTAAAGGTTAATACGACATGTTATTATTGATTTAAGTAACTTTTTTCGAACTAATAATTCTGTTATGATTTTCAAAAAAATCAATTACCACATAGTGTCAAAATTGACATAAAATAGTTTTTGAAAAAAATATTATATTATTAATGGTTATTTTATTCCTAAAAATCTCCGGTTTTTCCAAATGACTTATATAAGGTTCTATATATTAATAATAAACAACTTGGGGTTCTTTTGGCTTGTTATAGTAAGATTATTAACCTTTTAGTGTAAGAAAACAAGAAGACGCGGTAAATGTTAAATTATCTAACTTAAAGTTAAATCTAAATGATAAGGTTAAAATAGAAACCTAAACTTGTCTAAATTCTATTGTATGAGATGATTTCGACCCATACACACCTTATCTTATATATAAATCAATTTAGAGAAATTAAAAACCAAATATGACTTTATAATAAAATAATATTTTTAGTTTTTTCTAAGGTGCCCCTCTCCTCCCTTATAAAATGGGCACCTCCTCCCTCTCCTCCTCACACCACTTTGAGCTTTAAATCTCGGCCAAACCCTTCGAAGTTTTTTTCTCCGCTTTCCTAGTAATATTCTAGAGGTTCTGGTATTCTTTGAAGACCATATTTAGTGCCATAAGAGGAGGTTAAGAAGAGGCGCTTCAAAGAAGAGGTAATTCCCGTTACCAATTTTTTCAACTTTATTTCTTATTCTACTTCTTCTTCTTTAGTTGTTTCATTAACAAGTAAAAACATAAGTATCGCTCATATACTATTATGTTATTATAAGTATGAAACAACCACATTTCACCATCTATCCATCCTATGGAAAACGAAATCACCGCGCGTGCGTACGTACGGAATACTGTCTCCACGCAGTGGTGTAATCTATTTTCCACCACCACCTTACTTGGATGGGTATAATGGTGTAAATAATAACTATATATGATTATTTTAAAGTAATATTTATTCTGAAATAGTATACATACACTTCAATACAATTCCACGATCATGGGAATGATATCATCGCTCATGCGTACGTACGGCCTACCGTCTCCACGATGTGATGCGACTCGTTCTACATGATCTTCATTGAATAATGATTATATAAATTAATTGAATGAATAAATATGATATATATTACACTAAAACCATTCTTGAAATGAGGTATCTATAACCTAAAAGAAGAATAAGAATTTATTCGACAAAACACGCATAAGAACAAAAAGCAATAAACACCCGAATAACAAGTAACAATGAAATATTACTAATAAGAAGCTAATAATATGAACATATATGATATTAAAATAATATGTATGATTCTGGAATAAGTCAAGGACATTATTTAAATCTTGATATATGAGGTTCGGACACTTACGAAGCAAATCAAACTTAAGGTAAGGGAAAATCTTACAATCTCATTTTTATCCAAGATTTTTTATACTTCATAAATTACTGGGGAATATTTATCATCCACATCCATGTTTCCTCACTATGTAATATTATTTATATCCTCCTACAATTTTTTAAATCCAATTTTACACTTCGGTGTGTTTTTAGTAAAAGATATGAAAGGAATCTTTTGTCATTTTTCATACGAGGTACTTTTTGACTTTTCCGGCCAAAGTAAAGAAGAATGTATTTTTAACTTATACTGAATGAATGGATTTTTAGAACATTATTTCCATGAATCTTCCTTTACAAGTTTTTAAGTTTATTTTTAATCAACTTCTTTTAGTTTAAAATTATATGACATGTTAAGAAAGGAAAATGTTTTGGAAGTAGAAAGGATATTTTCTTCAAGAATGGAGTTCAAGTGTTTTATCAAAATTATTTTCCATCTAAGATAATATAGGGTTCTATTTCTATCCATATTTTACATTGATTTGATTATGTTATGATGGAATTATTCTTATGATGTCTTTTTATCTTATATGGATTGTGTTATGATGGCATGATGTTTAAGAATCAAATTTTTATTAAATGGGTTATGCTATGTTGTATGATTTATGATCTTGTGGCACACATAAGAATGGTGTCATTATGAGATGGATGGGACCTATGTCTCCCTCCAATTCATTGGGTAAATATTTATTTCTCATGATATAGGCATGGCTGGAACGGCAGGTTAATCCGGTTCAGTAATACAGGACTGAAACGAGGAGTGAACTCGGTTCAGAAATGGACTTTGTCCGCTAAGATAGTCTTGGAAATGAATATTGACTACTAAGAAATGATTCTCTATGATTATGTGTTTATTCCACAATGGTTCATGTTTTATGTTATAATTATTGGGATTACATTTCACTACTATGAGTTATCCCATGTTATGAAATTATGATCTCTTTGGAAGCTTAAGATTTCAAAAATGATATGTTCTTATGAATATGATGTGATTGATATTTCTTTTGTTTACCCTTACTGAGAATTTGAGCTCACCCTTTTGTATGTTTTCTTTTCCCCAGGTCAGGAAGAAGGATATTAAGTATGATATTCCAAAAGGGACTCTAGATATGACAAAAAAAAGGGGAGACAGTGTAGATGATTTATGAACCAGTTGTTTATGTTTCCCAGTTTCTAAAGACACTATACTTATACAGTCCTTTCATGGTTTGTTATATGTTGTAATAAGTGTGCTAAAATTTTGATGTAATAATAATGTATGTAAAGTATGGGTTGTTATAGTTGTTATCAGAGGAAAGGTATAGTCATCCTTTGGAAACTATGATGTGAAAGCCATAGTAAGAACCCTAAGGATGAGTTTAATCATAGAACACAATATTAGTGTTTTAGAAATGGCCATGAATAACCTATTATATAACCTTAGGTGTAAAATTTTATTCTTTATTATGTGGTTTTCCTATTATAATTAGGGTTTCTCACACTATTCTTCTTGGTTTTAGTCAATTGCTGGAACCATAAGGAACCGTGTTAATGCGGAATGTGACGGGCAATGCAATGATTGTCCCCCTGAGCAACCAAACGTTATGGGAGATGGAATAAAAAATATTGTAGCCATGATCACACAACTTTCTCAACCTATGAATCATGTAGGACTTCCAAATGAGCAAAGTAAGGAGCAACATTTTGTTAAATCCTTCACGAGGCAGCATCCACCTTCATCCAGCGGGTCTACTGATCCACTAGTTGCTGAACAATGGATCAGTACTACTGAAAAGATGTTTTCAGATATTCAATGTTATGAACATGACAATGTTATCTTATAAGTGTATCATTTGGAAGGTGATGCTGATTATTGGTGGAATATTATCAAGAATACTAGGCAAAGAGATGAAATTGATTCCATGGAATGGGACGAGTTCAAGAACTTATTTTTCAATAATTACTTCCCTCGTATTCTTCGAACATAGATGGAGAAGGAGTTTCTTGAAGTGAAGAAAAAGGATGATGAATTGGTTGGTACCTGAGAAGAAAATTTTACAAGACTTTCAAGGTACGCTTCTAGGATTATTATCCAAACTGAGAGTAAGATTGATCGATTCTTTAGTGGCTTAAAAACATGTCTTCGAAGGGCGTTAGCCATAAGGGACTTCAATAGCTACGAGGAAATCGTTCGATGTGCTCTCAAGGTTGAGATGGAGATTGGAGTAACTCATCAGTCATATGGATTTGATAAGAAGAGGAAAATGGAATTCAAAGGGAAATCTAAAGAGCACACTGAAAAGAAGATGAGTTTTCCCTTATGTTCAATGTGTGGAAAGAAGAATGGTGGGGGTTGTCTTAAAAGGACAAGAAAATGTTTCAAATGTGGAAAGGAAGGTCATCGGGCATTTGAATGCTGCAATGATGGGAAGAGATGTATAGTGATGCGAAAAAAGAAAAGGATACACAGAATGCACCTCCTACACTTCAATGTTTCAAGTGCAATGAGATGGGGCATTATGCCAATCAATTACAAAATCCAAGGATTGATGATGATGATCGACGTCAACAAACTCTTAAGGCCAAAGGAAAAGGAAAGTCACATGTAATTTCTATCAGCGATGTGGAGTATGATAATGAAGTGGTGAAAGGTACACTTATCATCCACTCTAAAGTAGAAAATGTTTTATTAGATTCTGGATCCACCCACTCTTTTATTTCTAAAGAATTTTCTAAGGGTATCACCGTATTACCTCAACAATTAGATGTTGAGTTAGCTGTGACAACCCCTAATGGCATAACAGTCGCATCAAAAGTTTACAATTCTTCTCCAATTGAAGTTTGTTGGAAAGTTCTTCCTGCAAATCTTGTGATCCTTCCTATAGTGGAATTTGATGTGATTAATGTCATGGATTGTCTTTCTTTATATGGATCTCATATCAATTTCGAAAGAAGGGAAGTCACATTTCATATTCCAGATCAATCTATGATCATCTATCGATGAAAGGATGAACATAACCTTCCAGTGGAAATTTCATCCATCTTATGGGTCTTGATTCCACTAAATGAAGGTTATTTATCTCAAATGGTTGGTGAGAAAATCACGATTGATAATATACCCATTTTATGGGAGTTTGATGATGTATTTCTAGAGGAATTGCCTTGTCTTCCACCAAATCTTGAAGTTGAGTTTTCAATAGAACGTGTACATGGTGCTTTACCTATTTTAAATACACCTTATAGAATGGCCCCAATTGAGTTGCAGGAGTTGAAGAATAAACTCCAAGAAAATCTTGATAAGGGATTCATATGCCCTAGTGCGTCACCTTGGGGAGCACCTGTTCTGTTTGTTAAGAAGAAAGATGGATCAATGAGACTCTTCATTGATTATCGAGAACTTAAAAAGATCACTATCAGGAACAAATATCTTCTCCCACGCATTGAAGACTTATTTGACCAACTATGCGGAGCTCAATACTATTCCAAGATTGATCTTCGTTCAGGGTATCTTCAATTAAGGTTCAAAGGTGAGGATATACCAAAGACTGATTTCCATACAAGGTATGGACACTACGTATTTATAGTGATGCCATTTGGTCTTACTAATACCCCTGCTATCTTCATGGATCTGATGAATAGAGTCTTTAGAAACTATCTTGATCAGTTTGTGGTAGTCTTTATAGATGATATTCTTGTATATTAAATGAGCCAGGAAGAACATGAACATCACTTTAGAATTGTATTGAAGACCCTGAGAAAGGAGAAGATTTATGCCAAAATTACCAAGTGTGAATTTTGGATTTAAAAAGTTTCATTTTTTGGACACATAATCTCAAAAGAGGGGATATCTGTGGATCCAACAAAAACAAAGGTTATCGAAAGATATTCGAGACCAACAATAGTAACTGAGATCCGAATATTTCTTGGTTTGGATGGATATTATCGACGTTTTGTGAAATATTTTTCACTATTATCTAATCCACTCACCAGGTTGACTTGAAAAGTAGTTAAGATCATGTGGACGGAGGAATGTGAAGATAATTTCAAGGAGTTGAAAAGAAGGTTATCTGGTGCACCTGTACTCACACTTCCTTATTGTAGAGAAAGGTTTGTGATATATAGTGATGCATCCAAGAAGGGATTGGGGTGTGTTCTCATGCAAAACGATATGGTGATAGCTTATTCCTCACGATAGTTGAAATTACATGAGCAAAATAAACCAACTCATGATTTGGAGTTAGGTGTGGTAAGCTTTGCATTAAAGATTTGGAGGAATTATCTTTATGGAGAAAGGTGGGATATTTATACGGATCATAAAAGTTTAAAGTATATTTTCACACAAAAGGAGCGGAATATGCGCCAAAGAAGATGGTTGGAGCTGATTAAGGATTATAACTACTCAATTCATTACCACATTGGGAAAGCAAACAGGGTGGCAGATGCATTAAGTCGACAAGACCATGCTAGATTATCCATGATGAGGATCACAAAAGATCCAATATTTATGGATTTGCAGTTGATGGATCTTGGAATTATAATGGAAGGGGAGAAATCATATCTTTGTCAAATGAATGTTCAACCATCTATACATGTGAAGATTAAAGAGGCATATCAAGAAGATGTAGAGTTACAAAAAAGGTGAGAAATATTCCTGAATTCAACCTTGATTGTGATGGGATAATAAGGTTCATGAATCAGGTTTGTGTTCCTCCCATCCCAGAATTAAAGAAGGAGCTGCTGGATGAGGCTCATAGTTCTTCATTCTCTATTCATCCTGTAAGCACGAATATGTATAGGGACCTGAAAGAGCACTTCTGGTGGGATGACATGAAAAGAGATGTTGCTGAATATGTCTCTTGATTCCTAGTTTGTCAGCAAGTTAAGGGTGAGAGACAGAAGTCTAAGGGGATGTTACAACCATTAGCCATACCTGAATGGAAATGGGAAAACATCACTATGGACTTTGTCACTGGACATTCTAAAACATCCAAAGGCAATAATGCTATCTTGTTAATAGTTGATCGTCTTACAATGTATGCACACTTCATTTCTATTAGAGAAGATTTCTCTCTGGATCATCTTTCCATGATATATGTGAAGGAAGTGGTAAGATTGCATGGAGTACCACTTTCCATTATATCTGATCGGGATCCGAGATTTACCTCAAAGTTATGATGAAGTCTTCAGCATACTCTGGAAACAGAGTTGTGTTTCAGCACTGCTTATCATCCTCAGATAGACGGTCAGTATGATAGAACAATTCAAACTCTAGAAGATATGTTAAGATCTTTCTCTATGGATTTCAAAGGTGGTTGGGATCAACACCTACCTTTGGTGGAATTTTCTTATAATAATAGCGTTCACTCCATTATTCAGATGGATCCTTATGAAGCTCTCTATGGAAAGAAATGTAGGACTCCAACTTGTTGGGATGAAGTTGGGGAAAGAAAGCTATTAGGACCAGATCTTGTTGATGAGATGGCAGAAAAGGTCAGATATATTCAACAACAGATTAGAGAAGCTCAGAGTCGACAAAAAATTTATTCTGATAAGCAAAGAAAAGACCTAGAGTTTGAAGTGGGTGATAAAGTGTTCTTACGAATATCTCCTTGGATGAGAGTAATGAGATTTGGAAAGAAGGGAAAGTTGAGCACTGGATATATCGGTCCTTTCGAAATACTGGATCGTGTTGGGAAGGTAGCTTACCGATTGGCGCTTCCACCGAATCTATCCCAAGTTCATGATGTGTTCTATGTATCTCTCCTGAGAAAATACATACCTGATCCTTTACATGTACTAAGCTTAGAAGTTGTACTTCTGGAGAAAGATCTTTCTTATGAAGAACGGCCGATAGAGATTCTGGATCGTAGCGAAAAAGTCCTACGGAACAAGACCACTCTCTTGGTGAAAGTTTTATGGAGGAACCACCAATTAGAAGAAGCTACATAGGAGCTTGAGGATATGATGAGGGAGAGGTATCATCATCTGTTTGTTACAAAGTGATGAATTTTGAGGGAGAAATTCATTTTAAGGGGGGTAGAATGTAACACCTGAGACTTTTGTGAGAAATATTTTGTTTTTATGTTATATACATCATCAAAGTAATCTTTCACTACACCCAACACAAGCTTGGATTTCTTTACACGCAATCACAACCTTCCTCGATAGCTTGCGTTGTACGCAATATCGAGTTTCACTAAACAACGATATTCTATTAAAATATTATTAAAACTAGCCATTATGAATAGTAATACACACTTTTGGAAATTTTTTAAATTTTATTTTTCAAAATGGACTTCATTTTTGGATTCGGAATATCGAAATTTTCCTCGGGTGAAATTTTTGTATTTTTCTAAAAACTTTCAATTTTTGATGAATAGTGAAAACACTAGCTTACTATTTAAAAACCGACTTTTTATTTAAATAATTATTTATTTTATTTAAATTTATTTTAGATCAAAATTGATACATAATTCCTATATAAGTTCAATCCAATTCATTGGAGTCATTTTATAATAATTTTAGATATATAAAAATTTTATTGAACTTTTCACCGTCTTTTACCCACCTCCTAGGAGAATTTAAAATTTTATATAAAACTTAATTTTACAACTTCTGTGAGTGGAATTTCGAAAATCTGAGAGACATGGTTAATATCAATGACGAAAATTTGGTTCAATGAGATGAAAATAATTTTTGTTGAATAGTGACTTTTTACTTTTTTTACCATGGTTAAAAGTAAATAGAGTAATTAAGGGTAAATATGATATTATTATTACACTAACACATGTCATAATTCTATTGGATAAGTGTAATTTGACCAAAACAACCTTAGGAATAAAATATGACCATTTAGGTCCACATGGATTAGATTAGGACAATTATTTTTAATTTATTTAATGAATGGTTAAAATAGTGAAAATCAATGTTTAATAAGTGAATAATTTTTAATATAGGATTATACATAAGATAAATTCGACTAAAAATATTAATTAGAAAGAAAAAAAATATTTCCTACATAATGGAATTTTATTTATAATTTTTAGACTTTAAATAATTTAATTTATTTATGACACAATGATGATACATTTACTATCTTATTAATGAAATATTGACATAATTGATGTTATAAATACCCAAATAAATGTAATTTTAGACTTTTTATGAATTAAAATAATTTTCCAGGTTAATATGACATGTTTTTATTGATTAAATTAACTTTTTTGAAACTAATCATTCTTTTATGATTTTCAAAAAAATCAATTACCAAATAGTGTCAAAATTGACATAAAATAGTTTTTAAAGAAAATATTATATTATTAATTTTTATTTTATTCCTAAAAATCTTAGGTTCGACCAAATGACATAGATAAGGTTATATATATTAATAATAAACAAAATGGGGTTCTTTTTACTTGTTATAGTATGTTTATTAACCTTATAGTGTAACAAAACAAGAAGACACATTAAAAGTTAAATTATGTAACTTAAAGATAAATCTAAATGATAATATTAAAATAGAAACCTAAACTTGTCTAAATTCTATTGTATGAGAGTATTTTGACCCCTCCCCACCTAATATTCTAAATAAATCAATTTGGAGCTATTAAAAACCGAATATGACTTTATAATAAAATAATATTTTTTGTTTTTCCTAAGGTGCCCCTCTCCTCCCTTATAAAAAGGGAACCACCTCCCTATCCTCCTCACACCAATTTGAGAATTAAAGCTCGGAAAAACCCTACCAATTTCTCTTCTCCACTTCCCTATTAATATTCTATAGGTCCTGGTCTTCTTCAAAGACCATCTTTAGTGCCATAAGAGGAGGTTAAGAAGAGGCATTTCAAAGAAGAGGTAATGTCTGTTACTGATTCATTCAACTTTATTTCTTCTTCTACTAATTATTATTTAGTTGTTTCATTATGAAGTAATAACATCATTATCACTCACATATTGATATGTTATTATAATTATGAAACAACCCTATTTCACCATTTATCCATCCTACGGAAAACGAAATCACCGCGCTTGCGTACGTACGGAATACCGTCTCCACGCCGTGGTGTAATCTATTTTCCACCACCACCTTACATGGATTTGTATAATGGTGTAAAGAATAACTATATATGATTATTGTAAATTGATATTGATTCTGAAATAGTATACAAACACTTCAATACAATTCCACGATCATGGGAATGATATAATCGCTCGTGCGTACGTACGGCCTACCGTCTCCATGATGTGATGCGACTCGTTCTACCTGACCTTCATTGAATAATGATAATACAAATGAATTGATTGAATAAATATGATATATATTTCACTAATACCATTCTGGAAATGAGGTATCTATATCCTAAAAGAATAATAAGAATTTATTCGACAAAACATGCATAAGAACAAAAAGCAATAAACACCCGAATAACAAGTATCAATGAAATATTACTAATAAGAAGCTAATAATACGACCATATATGATATCATAACAATAAGTATGATTCTGGAATAAGTCAATGACATTATTTAAATCAGTATACAGGAGTTTCGGACAATTACGAAGAAAATCAGACTTAAGGTAATGGAAAATCTAGCAACCTCATTTTTATCCGAGATTGTTTATACATCAGAAATTACAGGAGAATATTTATCATCCACATCCATGTTTCCTAAATATGTAATATTATTTATATCCTCCTAAAATTGTTTAAATCTAATTTTACCCTTCTGTGGGTTTTTAGTAAAAGATATGAAAATAATCTTTTGTCATTTTTCAAACGAGGTACTTTTTGACTTTTCTGGCCAAAGTACGAGAAGAATGTTTTTTTAACTTATACGGCATGAATGGATTTTTAGAACATTATTTCCATGAATCTTCCATTTCAATTTTTCAAGTTTATTTTTAATCAACTTATTTTAGTTTAAAATTATATGACATGTTAATAAAGGTAAATGTTTTTGAAGTAGAAAAGATATTTTCCTCAAGAATGGAGTTCAAGTGTTTTTATCAAAATTATTTTCCATCTAAGATAATATAGGGTTCTTTTTCTATCTTTATTTTACATTGATTTGATTATTTTATGAAGGAATTTTTCTTATTATGTCTTTTTATCTTATATGAATTATGTTATAATGTCATGATGTTTAAGAATCCCATTTTTATTACATGGGTTATGCTATGGTGTATGATTTATGATCTTGTGGAACACATAAGAATGTTATCATTATGAGATGGGTGGGACCTATATCTCCCTCCAATTAATTGGGTAAAGATTTATATCTCATGAGATAGACATGGATGGAATGGAAGGTTAATCTGTTTCAGTAATACAGGACTGAAACGAGGAGTGAACTCGGTTCAGAAATGGACATTGTCCGCTATGATAGTATTGGCAATGAGTCTTGACTACTAATAAATGATTCTCTATGATTATGTGTGTATGCCACAAAGATTCATGTTTTATGTTATGATTATTGGGATTACATTTCACTACAATTATTTATCCCATGTTATGAAATTATGATCTCTTTTGCAGGTTAAGATTCCCAAAATGATATGTTCTTATGAATATGATGTGATTGATATTTCTTTTGTTTACCCTTACTGAGCATTTGAGCTCACCCTTTTGTATGGTTTTCTTTTCCCCAGGTCAGTAAGAAGTATATTAAGTAAGATATGCCAAAAGGGACTCTAGATATGATAAAAAAGGGGAGACAATGTAGATGATTTATGAACCAGTTGTTTATGTTTCCCAGTTTCTAAAGACACTATACCTATACAGTCCTTTCCTGGTTTTGTTATATGTTGTAATAAGTGTGCTTCAATTCTGAATTAATAACAATGTATGTAAAGTATGGGTTTTTATAGGCATAATGTCTCATAATTGTTTTTTTTTTCAACCTATAATAAACTCTTCCTCATTATACCTCTTCTATCTCTGTAAACCCCACCAATATCATGATATAACCTATGATTGGAGCATAATTAACATTCATCCCACACATGATTCTCCTACACCACTTCTCTTGATCCAAGAATCCCAAGTGTCATGGTTTACGATTTTCCCCAACATGTCTGACACACGCTGAAATATCCTGAATATAGTAGGCCACCATTTTCTCATCATATATATAATAATATGATCAAATTCATAGGAAACAAATTATAGGAACTATATAATCCTCATTACAAGATGTTAAATTAGTTTATAAGTCTTGATATCATGAATTTAAACTACATTATTTTCCAAAACTACATATATCTTTATTCTCATTCAAATGAGATATAGAGTGATGTTTGGTCCATGAACACTAGTCCACGCCTCATAAAAATCCTTATCCATTCATTCAATTTGTTTGTACCTACATTGAAATCATTTCCTCATTATAGGGTTATTTTGAATTAATATTATCCTTTTATATTCAACACATTTTTCCATTATCCAAAATACGTGTTTGGGGAAATCTAAATATCAATAAACATCATCATGCCATTTGTAATAGAATTTTCATATCCTAATGATAACATTGTCGTGCTATATAGTAAAATTACCTTGTTTCCAATACATATGTCTTCAAAAAAATTCCATTAAACAAAAGGATCCTACTCTTTGATTGTGAATAAATACACCCCAATTGGATTTTCATAAACTTTCAACAAAAATGTGCTTGCTAACCTAAGTTACATTCATTCTGAGGAGGGAAATGTTCGAGCTCTGTTATACCAAAAGTTGTTTTCATCCCATGTCACTGTTCATTTCTAGAAACCCTAGATTATAGCTTACAACTTACCCACATTGTACATATAAATGATGGAAGATTACAGGAATGATAAATGTGAATGTTAGAGTCAATAATCTTTTTCATGGATAAAGGTCCTCAAACAATAGCTCCCAATTTCCTTATTGTTTTAATTTAAAATAAATTTCATAATTTAATTTCCATAAGATAATAAAAACTTCAACAACAACAACATCGTATGTTGATAAATAGAACGGTCAATTCCCTAGTCCAAGGACATTAAACTACATGAATCTAGAAGCCTTTTCAACTAGGGTCCTTCCCCCTAACATATGTCATTAAATAGAATATACCCTTCTTTAAAAAATAAAAATTATTGTTGTGGAAGCTTCAAATTTATATCCAATTCCATTATAATTTATATATTCATTACCAAACACCTTACCTTCAGAAACCACCCTTCATGGTAATGAGAAATATATAAACTCACATGTCTCCTACCATTGGATGTAGAATGTTAGAATTTATGAGGATACCATTGTTTTACTATGAATTAATACACCATAGTTGAATTTTTAAAAGTCTCCCATCATAAGGTCCTTTCAACCAGTGGATGAAACAGTTTGACTATGCAGTAATATGCCCCAGTTATCTTTTCATAATGTGACCCACAAAAGATTTATTTTTCAACAAGTTGAACATTCTTCCCCAAGAGATGCCTCTATTATTCCAATAATCTCCAATCATATTGTGTTGGAAACTACTTTTTGATCAAGTTTTTTATCCATTCCTCATATTCTGGTATTGTATCATGTTTTAGATATGTGAATCAAAAAGTCATGACTTAATATTTCTCTTACTGTATCTAATGAATATAAAAACATTCTAGTATAACAATACTTGTTTAGGTCATCATTCCAAAACTCATAGTCAATGTTATTTGACCAATAATAGTGTTCACATTTGTACATGTTTCACAATATTATACAACCCAAAAAAAGATAAAAAGTACTATTTAAGTTGAATACCGATAATTGGATATCTATGTTAATGTTGAGTCTCTTCTCTATAAAACAATGCTTTTCATGGTTTAGGTAAAAATCAGGGAATGAAATAAAAATATACCAATAACTTTTTGTGCAAAAAAATGATGGGAGCCCTTATAAAAATCCATATCATTCAAGAAATGTCAACTTCATCGTATCTTTGGAAAAAATAGTTTGATTACACAAATGATATAATGTTTTTAGGGTCTATCATATGAACCTAACACACATTGAACTACACTCATTGGGTCCAATGGTATAGCAAAAAGTTAGAGTATCCTCTCAAGGAAGATATAACTCCAAATTCTAGTACATGGTTTTGTAATGCCTTTATGATTTCTATGGTTACCTTCCAACCATATTCTTTTCATTACATGAAAACAAGATTAGAAGTGGGGTTTTTTGATACTGAAAAATGTTTTCCATGAACATATTCAATTAATTAATGACTTTTTCCTCAAATAGAACAAAAAATTTATGTTTTATTATAAATTCATATGTATTCTAGTTGGATTAGTTTGTATTTAAATGTTTTTCAAGAATTATCACATATCGTGGTGTCCTCCAACACCTTTCCCAATAAAATTTCATATTTGTGAGAACCTCTCTCTAAGAGTAGGTCATGGATACGGAATGAAGGTTTGTATTTTTATGTTTCATAAAAAAATTACCTTAATCTTGCTTTAAATGTATGCAGTTTCACCCTCAATTATCAAAGGGGTTAATGAAAGTAGGAAAAGAACCAACCGAAAGTACTAGGACTGTAGCACAAAAGTTATAGTGATTAGGGGTTCTAGGTAAAACCCCATGATTTGAAGAAGAATGTCTTCCCATGTGGTTATTTAGGCATACAACCTTCATGTCAATTGGATCAAGTATTCTTTGGCTATGAAGCACATAATTTTCTTCCCCCCATGCACATGACACCTACGTAAAAAATATGTTCTTTGGACCTTTGATGGAATGATGATTTTTGCACACCTTTATAAGGTACCTATGCCATCCACCAATGCAATGAACATGCATGGGATTACACCATTGATAAAGTTCCCATATATTAATATAAGGATTACCATGAGGCTAATCATTTGAAAGAATTTAAAAATTAATGAATCCTCCAAGATTTTTTCATAATGCCCATCACTCATGTAATTAAAAATTTAATATTTAACTCTCAAAATACATTGATATGTTGGAAATAATGGGGATCATTTAATCAATGTCCCTCTAGGTTATGATTCACAATTCACCTAAATGAGGACCCCTTTCCCCTGGTTGATATGCACTTTTAGAAGGGTACCTTCTCAAATCTGAGACCATCACAATACCCTTCTTGGGATTCATAATAAAACCCTTGGTTCTAACATCGTGGCATTTCCCTAGTATGGTTTTTTAGGTTTTCCATCACCTAAAGAATATCCAAGTTTCACATGCCCTGGGACTTATGCAAAGCACCTCCAATTCCTCTTAAGTCACAATAGTGAATCACCTTTTACTCCACATGAATTGACGTATGTGAGAGGCCTTGTAACCCCATTTTCTTGAAAAATATGGTAGAGATTTTATTCCTTTTTATATCAAATCTACAGGGTGAAAAAGTGAATTCTTCATAATTCAATAAACACAGTTAGAGAAACACTAGCATGTCTCTAATTCGATTATGAATTACATTTGTCAATGTTTTACTAAACATGTCCTGTCTGAACAGCTAGTTCGTTAGGGTGGGTGAAGTTATGAATCCCATTTGTGATGAGGATCCAAAACCTTGTAATTGTTTTAAGGAATTCTCAGTTTTAGACACAACAACTACAGTCTAGTATTTAAATCATCATCTCTTAGGCATGTGATCCCTGGTTCCAAGAGGAGAGGGGGAGGACCACTATTGATTTTACCTTTAATGGATAATATATAATCCTCCTCACTTATATTGAAATATTATTATGACATCCCTCACAGAGTAAGACCATATCCATTAATGAATGTTTGTATCCATGTATGTGGTTCGATTTAACAATCATAATCACTAAAATTGGGTAGGAGATTGGAACATCAAATATATTTGTCCTCATATTTTTAAACTCCCTAATCCACACACGAATGATAGTGATTGCACAATTTTTTGAATTTTTTGATTCCTCCATTTTCTCAAATTCGAGCATGACTCACATGGGTATAGAGTTTTATCTATTAGTGTGGCACCTACATGGTCAAATTCAATTCTTGACGGTGACTTTTTTTGGATATTTTTCATGACTTCCCAGAAATCCCCTATATGCAAGGGTCCTCAAATATATGTATCCAATAACTATGGAATATTCCAAAATTTTTTAATCCAAAAATTAATCCCTTAAGGAGTCACCTTCCCATATGAGACAATCCATTATAGGGCCTCTAATGGTGAGGCAGCACACAACCTAACATCATAAGAATTTATTCCAATCCAAATGTGATGTTTAGGAAGCATCCAATACTTCAAAACCCACCACCCAAAAATAAACCCTAATTTTATTTTGCAGACATTTCTAGTAGATTCATATCAAACCTGGGATTCAACAACCCTTTATGGTTTCTATGGTCTCTTTGGTATATGTCCCACACAAAACATTGATAAGTCACCTTTATCTTAAATATAATTCCCATATGATGTAAAACTGCATGGTTCATGTCCTTACTTCACAATATTAAACTACACAGTTTGTTCCACATGAAATGTCCTTAAAACAAATTATGTGTCCCATTAAGATTCATTGATCTACAAGGGTTTTGATTCCATTAAATAGGATACATAGGATTCTCATGTAATGGGATTGGTCCCAATACCAAAACCACTCTTGTTTCCTTGGTGGAAGAAAAACATAAATGCTACCCACTATGTCTGTTAAAACTAGTATAATAGTGATAAATGATTAAAAAATCTAAAATCATTAAATAAAAGGGTTCCATTGATATAGATCACTATATACATAATGACATCTCCATCGATGAAGAACCATATACACGTACATATGATTCATAATTCAATAAAATATAATAAATTATTATATATTCAAGTGTGACTTACATCATAAATGGAAATTAAGGAAGGATTCCAAATCATATCATAAATCTTTATTAGAGTTCTAGAGAATGAAATAATTCCCCCCCCCCCCACGAGGGATTGATGAGACTGAACTCCCATCCTCTCAAACAATGTGAGTTCTTATGTACTATTTGATAAGTTCCCCATGGAATGAAAACCTTTTTAATTCATGTCCATGATTCATTGACATCATGAGATCCATTTTTTCATTCTCGTTCTATGGAAAAAAATCATTCGAAACCACCCAGAAACAATGTGTGTCTATGTGTCTGATGTGAAGGGTCTCCCACTAATACCATAAAATTGCTTTCCCAACCCATGTGGTATTCATTAATTAAAAAAGATATAAAACAATTACATTCCACTAAATAAATTAGAACATTCATGGGATTTAAATACCTATACATTGAGGGAAAATAGTGTAAAAGAAATTGTAATTGTTCATAAAAAATCATGTTAATGAAACAATAAATTCATCATGGATGAAAACATTTATATAAAACGTTATTCCTAATGAGATGAACGAGTAATTAAATGTTAAAATAATCATATGTTTGAGTATATTAATTGTTATTTATAATAGAGAATGTAGAGTGGATATTCCCCAAGGAAGTAAATTGAGTCATAGAAACTGCTTATGACTTCCGTAATTACTGAATAAAATATCATTTAATGATTTAATGTAATTTGGAAATATAAATACCAGGATAGAAATAGTGTATTAGTAAAAAATATATTCTTATAAATTATATATTCCATTTAAATAATAAATTGGTTCATATCTATTAAATATGTTACAATGAAGAGATGTTAAAATGGAAAACTATTTCCTTTTTACTTCATTAGTGGATCCTAATAATCCACTTTTTAGACAAACATTACTAAAAAATATCCTATAATAAAACCTTAATAAAAAATATTTCCCTTTTAAAATCATTTTTAAAAATTTTATATTGTGTAAAATAATTATATATAGCTTATTATTACCATTGGATGTTAGTAAATATAACTATTGTAATCATGATTAATAATTTTGATATTGTTAAACATAATTTGATACAAGTTTAATTATTAATATATCATTTATGTTTTGTTAAGATATTAATTATGTTGATTTAAGTTGTCCTTACATAATTTCATATGATTTATGGTTATGTTACGTGATAATATAATTGAGAACAACTTATTTTTGTAATTATTGTTATTAAAAATGATTGATTATTTTAAAATTAAATACCTTTTATATATTTACATACCATATAATTATCATTATTTTATTATTAAGCAATAATAATTTCATTATTATATTTCCTATTGTCACCTATGATCTTATTTTAATTCAATGTTTATGTTGGTCATTGAAGTGACCCAAACACGAACAAGAATTTACTTGAATACTGAGTATTTGAAAGGAGATGTTCATTTGGACATAATATCATTATAATATAATCATAATTTTATTATTTTTATTCAGAAAAAGTTTTTAAATTTTTGGATAAATAATTAAATAGTAAAATAATAACAAAAAATTGATTCTTTGTTGATGTGTTAGTATGCACACACGCATGATAGGTGTTCCTTTGATTTTATAAGAGGCTGTAAATGATTAAATAATGGTTGTAAAATTAATAAAATCCAATCACATTAAACAAATGAAAATTAATTCATATTTTTATAAAGGTTATAGTTTATTTTTAGTAATATTATTAATTATAAAAAGATAAGAATGAGATAATAATTATGTTGTTGACTAGATCTCTCATTTGGAAGTCCCTTTGAAATTTTAGGGCTAAGTATAACAATTATTGGCTATGGGAATATTTTCATGGAATAAGGTTATAGTTTGAGTAAAATTGTACTGATTCAATCATTAATTTAATGTAAAGTTGATTATTTATGTTGTTGAAGTGTTACCTTTTTATAAGAGGGGAGAAGTGTATTTTTTGAAAAATCCCTTGAATTTGAATAATTTATTTTCACTATTAGATGGTTAGTGGCTTATAAAATGAAAATATGAATAAATGGGGTGATTATGTTTTCAATATTTTCCCCAAACATCCATAAAAAAAATACACATTTTTTTGGAATTTTATAACATGGTAATGTACTTTTTAAAATTTTTCATTTTACCAGGGGAACTAATTATTAATCTACATAATTAATTTTATCAAAAATAAATAAAATCTATTTGGTTAATTTTTTTGAAAAATTTCATTAAAAATATGAAAACCATTTTGTAAAATAAAATTTTTATAGATATGAAAACTTAATTTAAAAATAGAATCATTAAATGTATAATTTTTTTTAAATAATGATTTTAGATATTTAAATTTATATTGGATAGTGTTATCATGGATACTAATTTTAGAGACCGAATTTTATTTATAATGAATTTTATAATATGTATGAATCTTCTATGTAAATATAAAACTAAACCACTCTTTCACAATTCTTCATTTATAGATAACAATACCAGTTTATTTCTTTAAATTAATGTAAAATTGTTCTTTATTACAGAAAATATTAATAGATTTAAATGTACCAATAATATATAAAAATTAATATTTATATCCCTTAATTTAATATTTTATATTTTAAATGTATTTTAATAATTCAATTTCAATCTTTTATAGTTATAAAATCATGGAAATTATAACATTTGTAAATCCATTGTTTTAATAAGAAATAAACTTTTTTAAAAAACTCTCAAATATCAATATTATGCTAATATAGTTGTCATAAATATAAATGTTTTGTTAACATTATTATAATTACATACTAAAATTTAAAATATGTTATTTTCAAATAAAAGCATAAAAACAACAGAAAATTGTATCGATAGAAAAATTTCATTTGGAATATTAACAATATTTTTAAATATTAATAATTAATCGGCTGATAATGTATCATGTTATTATATAATCTGAGTTAAAATGGTTTCAAGAAATAACATTGAGATTTTAATAAATACAAATTTATACAAAAATTGATTTTAGGCAAAATTTATTTCCAATTTTATACAGATTCAGGATATATCTACACATAAAAATACTTTATTACATATTGATATAATACTAATTTATACATTAACAATACCTTAAAATAACTTTATAATACCTATGAATCGAATAATCTCTGGTGGTAGATTTGAGTGGGAGTTATTTAATCATATATCTTGTGGTAATCTCCACGGCCTTAAACTTCTTTGATATATTGTTTTATTCATACCATAATTAATCGAGTTTGTCTTGGGATTTTCATTGAAAACCGTAATGAAGCTACCTCACTTATGAGTTTGGATAAATAGGATTTCTAAGGAATATTATTTCATCAAGATACCATTTGTACTTACATTCTATATTGGTTTTATGTTCTTGTTTCATCAATTTAGATAGGAAAATATTTCATCTATATTTTAAAGTTCATTTATTTTATTCAAAATATATCGCAATTGTTTTCATTAGTTTGGATTTCATGTGAAATATATTATTATGGAATATTTACTTTTAGATAATATATTGTGAAATATCATTTCGTTACATTCCCCCCAAAATAAATTGTTTCCACACATTTGGAATTATTAATTACTATAAATTTTAGCTAAGGTTTTTTATAAGATGAATTGAAATAGAAATTTCTAATGTGGTATCAGTCACATTAATATACTCATAATAAGAAAAATCCTGATTTTCTCCCTTCCTACAAATTTGAGTAAAATTCATCTAATGGTTTAATGTTAAGACCTTTTTTATTTTCATTGAGTTCATAGTTCAAACCAATTATGACAAACAATCATAAACTTGTTTAAGGAAAAAATTATTCCCAATTTTTATAATTGGTAAACCACAGACACAAATCTATAATTGACAATGGTTCGTAAATATTATCTTGTTTGATCAAATCTGAGGATAAATAATTATGTTAAAGAATAATTATATTATTATTTTTGTGACTCCTTAATATCCATGTCCAGACCCATGTAAACCCATTCTAGAGTATCTTTCTCTGATGCATGATCTTTCTCATATTCCATATTATCTCTGGCATATGTGTCCAACATCAAATTTAAACCACCCAACTCTTAACCTATCTATTCCACCAATCCAAGTACATAGAACTCCTAAAAATCGTCTCTCTAATGGGGGGGGGGGTGGGATAGAAGACTCTTCATGAACTCTATCAGTGATATTATTTGTATCTAAATAGGGAATTTCGAGACCAACATTGTTTCCCACAGACACTACATGGGATTTTCTTCAAAGGGTAATAAAAACTATTTCTAGAACTTATTTAAACCATAACATCACTAGGTGTGATAATGTTTTTCCTGACCACCATGTCATGTATAGTTGGTGGATATAAAGGTGGATAGTATTCTACATCCACCATTTTCATAGTACGTTATAATTTGATGGATAATTAAAGGAGTGTATGTTTCAAGAAGGACTTAATGGAGGATGCATTGATAAATGATGAAGAAGATGATTTGTTGAAATCATCTATTATTGTAGTGACACTATGGTCTCTATTTTATTCCTATAGGTTTCCATTTCATTCCACATCCATTTTTAAAAGTGAAGATTTTTTGGGTAATTTCATCGTTATTGGTGAATATGGATTAAATGTTTAAATACATAATCCCTTACATCAAATCCATCTAAAGAATCCATAGAAATATATATTTTTTCCTAAACATAAATTTTAAAAATATATAACTATATATTTTATTTTATAAAAAAAGTTACGGTTTTATACATTGGAAAAAATAATGGAAACATAGGGTAAATATAATAAAGGAATCATATTAAAAATTCTAATGTTAAGGATCTATTTATCGAAATCCACATAATTGAATGTATTTGAACAAGCAACACCTTGTTCTATTTGTTATGGGGATTTTTTACATGAAATATTCTTATTATTCTTATATTTATGACACTAAATTTGGTAAATTCTGTGATTTGTTCACTTAAGGAATCATATTATTAGTGGTTCCTTTGGATTCACATTTTTCATTCATATAATTTTCATCAACCGCTTCATTTTGATATGATAAATTGATCTTGGATGACCCCCTCAACCCTATGAGAATATTATTATATTCAAATTAACGCAATGACCGCGGTGCATATTTACCCACTTTTGACATATATGAAAATGAATATTTTTTTCATTCATCAAATTAATCAATTGGTATTTTAGAAGACTATATTTCTCTTCATAAATGTTTTTCGGGCATCATCTATTTACACATTTATAATCATATTTTAGGAAAAAAATTTCATGGTAACCTGGTTTCTCATTCCAACTCCACTTTTATGGATAGTTCATTGAGGTAATCTCCACAATTTTCTTTATAACAACTTTTCCTTCTAGATCCGTTGATAATAAATCCAAAATAGTTGACATGAGTGATGACTCATTTCCCCAAAGTCATTATAATCATAATAAAAAAACTGAAATCAGCAGTAAAAATTATATTCCTTTCACATTGTCATGTTGTCTCATTATTCATTTAGTTCAAAATTTAACATTAATAGTTTGATATAGGATACTTTAAAATGGGTGATATTACAATAATCATAGTTACTAGGATAAAAATTCATTCATAGTTATTTGTAATGTGAATATAATTTTCCACAATATATCCCTCAGGAGTGACAAGCTAGGTTTATTTTTTGGTACCATTTTCATGTACTACGTATTGATTGATTTAAACCCCAACACATCCTTATTCGGGTAATTAACTCTAGTTACATATGTGCTAGAATCATAATCCACTTGTAGTATCATAATAAGGATGTATAACTAGTGGAAAACATCATATCATTTATTTACCAATATGTTAGGATAACATCGTATTTATAATCCCAAATCTAGGGTTTTTCCAATGTTTTTATAGCCCAAGCACTAAAGGTACTAATATTATCTCCAAGAAATTATTTATTCCCTTCTATGATACAAAATATAGTTACCCAAGGAAAGTATAACTAAAATAAAACATTAATCACATGATTTAAATGATGCAGCTTAGAAATAGTAAAACAACCCAAAGACTGAAAGGTTTACATTCTTCGACAATAATAAATACAAAAAAAAATTAATTTTAAAACACCTAAAAACACCTCTCTGTAATCATGGACATCTAGAACCTTTATATAGTGAATCATTCTTTTCATACATTGATATCACATCTAAAAAGACTATTATTTATTATTTTACGTAATGATCTATGTTATAACCATTTAGGTCTAGAGATTTTCAAAAAATAAATACATAAACAAATAGTTCATAATTTAGCTACAACATCTTCAACTAAGTTATTCAAAAATAAAACACCCTTTCATTAAATATAACACTTTAAATATTTCTTCATAACCATAGGAAAATAATCATAATAAAGTATGAGCATTAAAGCTCAGTAAGGGTAAACAAGGTAGAGAAGTAAACATAATATAATCAAAAGTGTATGAGAACATGATAATGAGATTTTAAAACTAAACCCTTGTTGTGGATGATCATAATATTGAGTCATATAATAATGTTTGGTTGATTATAAGGCATTATACATAATTTAATCAAATAACATAATCCCTGAGAGCATAAAATTTTCATACGAAAAAGATTTTCGGCATACACAAAAGCATATAAAATCATATCATTATTATTAAAGGATCATTCCCAACACAGCCAGAGTAGAATGGGTTCACTTACAAAATTCTCATTATATTCGTGGTTCACTCCCAAGACTATCAATATTCATAGAGTCCCTTTCTATACTCAGATCACTACCTATTCATGGAATGTTTATCTCATTGTATATAAATCATTAAATAATGAATAGTTGTAACACAATTTGTAACGTCCTAGTTCCGGAAGTCACCCAGTGGTTCCCCATACCTGGTTGGTCACAAGGCCTCAAGCGCATTTCCCTGAATGCGAAAGGCTACCGACTAGTAGCGAGGGGCTTGGTTGTGATAGTGAAGAAACTATGCCCTAATTGGTAGAGTACAAAATGGAAGAGAAAAAATAAACAACAGTGGAAGCAGTAAACAATCCACACACAAGTGAAAAACAGAAGACTAAATATTATAAAATGTAAGATCACATATATATATATATATATGATGCAAGATACATATGTCTAGGAAATCATCCAATCAAGTCACAATCCTAGAAATATAAACAGTACTAAAACAAGTACAAAAGAAAGATAAGAAGTTCTTCAGCATCAAAAGACTAAGCTTTGTCCCATTCTCTATAGTTCCATTGCAAGTCAAGTACCTAAAGTCGTAGGGAGCTTGCCCTTATCTATACCTACAACAATATGGTATATTTGGGCCCAAAAGAAAGACCCAAATAGGGTGTGAGACTAAATCCCAGTAGTAAACCTCCCAAATATCTGTGCCTAAAATTCAATGAATATATGTTTGGTTAAACTATAGAAAGCAGTAAATAGGAACATGCTGAACAATAAACAAACCACAGTTCCAAAGTCAAGCAACAGCTAACAGGAAGCAAAGCACAATAGGTAACCTTCTGGAAGTACTCACAGCCATTCCCTCTGGTCCTAAATAACAAGTACCAACAACCCTCTAGGTAGTGCACTCATCCTAACCCCTCTGGTTTGGTCATACAGAAATATAATGAATCTCTAAGGAAGCACACACAGTCAACTCCCCTTATAGTCTAGGGTAGTTAGGAACTCTCTGAGGAAGATCGTATAGTCAATTCCCCTTATAGCCCCAAGGTCAAGGACTCCCTGAGGAAGCACACTTGGTTAATTCCCCATAGATCCCAGGTCATTCATAGACTCTCTAAGGATGCTCACATAGTCAAACCCTCTTATAGACTATGGTAATCAAGTTATTCAAACAAACAAAACAGACACTCTCTGAAGAATCTCACGTGGTATATCCTCATATAGTATAAAGAATTCAAGTATTCTCTAAGAAAGATCTCACAGTCTATCCCATTTTAGCCCAAAGTAATCCTAGGATCTCTGAGGATGCTCACTCGGTCAATCTCATCATTGCCTACAGCTCAAGGACCCTCTGAGGAAGCTCACTCGGTCTATCCCCTCATAGTCTACTACACTCGGTTCTCATGGCCCTGAGTAAGATAACGACATAGTAATACAATATGATCAAAGTAGACATACATATATACTTGTCCAAATAGTTCTATAGCATACCAAGCATATTAGAAAACAATCCTCCATCCTACTACAAAAGGCATGGAAACAGACTAAGCAGCGAAGGAAAAATAGGACCAAACGGTCATAAACAGAACGTGCATAGGAAGAACCTCAAAATCATAGCAGTTCAACCAAATTCAAATTCAAACATCCTTGACACTAGAATACGAGCATGGTAGTCAAACAAACGGGGTAAAATTGGAAACACACAATACCTTGTTCAAGGGTATTGGTGGAATTTGCCCATAATATTCAAGGACATTCAACGGAAAGTCACAAACCACCTACCTCAGGGTTAGGAGATCAATATATGTGATCCACAAGGCTTTAAACTCTTTATAATGTCGTAGATATATGAAAATTCATAATATGTTCAACCCATGATAACATGATAAAGAGGGGAAATCATGGAATGAAACTCAAGAAGAAGGAAGATCTTAATGTTGTGGTTGTAACGCAATCGACGATGGTCGATTTGGAGAATAGATGGAGGCTCGGGGGTTCAGAGAAGATCTTCGGTTGTACCCTCACTCTCAGATGAACCAAAGATAAAACAAGGGTGTTTTTTCTGTCAGATTCAACCCTGGTGTGTTTAATGAATTAAAAAATTCACACAGTGTTTACTTTTGGAGTACATGGCGTGTACTTTTGGAGTACATGGCGTGTACTTCCTGTTTTCGTACCACTCATTAGGCGGCCTCAATGTCACCCCTACATGGCTGTGTGTGCGGCCATGACACGGCCAACACATGGCCTTCAGCGGCTTCGCAGTACATAGTGTGTACATCAAAATATTCAAGATTTTCTGTTTTTTCCCAAAAATGACCAGAAAAGGAAAAACATACATGAAAAGAAGATCTGGGTTCTTACAAAATTCTCCCATAAAGAAATTCATCCCTAAAATTCTCTAGCGTGCTATAGAAGAAGAAACATCGAACAGCTCCGGCCACTGTGCACATACATCAGCCTCCCTCTCCCAAATCTCATCCAGTACCCGCTCGTACTACCATAGCACCCGTACTAAGGAAAATACCATCCACAAAGAACCTTTGCACTGCGATCGAAAATCTAGATAAGATGATCCTCAAACGACACATCCACCTCAAGCTCATCCTCCTCGAGTTCCAAGAGGTGAGATGGGTCTGAAAAGTAACATCGAAGCTGAGAAATGTGGAAGACGTCGTGCATAGCCCTGTACCTCTGAGGAAACTGCATCTGATAAGAAACTGTCCCAACTCTCTCCAATACCTAAAATAGCCCGACATACCTTGGTGAATTCTTACCATGTCTCTTAATCCGCTTGTGTCCCAACCTCGGCGTGACATGTAGAAAAACCTGATCCCTGACCTCAAACTCCAGAGGTCGTTTCCGCGGATTACCATAAGACTTCTGTCGAGACTGTGTAGTACCCATCCTCTTTTGAATCAACAGTATCAGCTCTGTGGTATCTTGGAAAAGAGGAGGTACAATCCAAGCTTCTTCTTCTGCCTCCATCCAACATAAGGGTGATCAGAATAACCTACCTTACAATGACTCAAAAGGTTCCATTTGACTAGTTTCATGAAAAATATTATTGTAAGAAAACTCCACAAGAGGTATATGTCTCTACCAAGAACCTCCAATGTCTAGAATTCATGCTCAGAGAATATCCTCAAGCACCTGAATCGTAAGCTCAGACTGGCCATCTTTCTGGGGATGGAATGTTGTACTCAAAAGTACCAATGTGCCCAAATCATTAGGAAGCCCCTACCAGAACTGAGAAGTAAAACGTGAATCCATGTATGAAACAATAGAGTGTGGGACTCCGTATATATGTACAATCTCTCAGATGTAAAAACTTACCATCTCATAAACATTGAAGGTCTCCTTGATCAGCAAGAAGTGAGCAACCATTGTAATCTTGTCGATGAAAACCCAAACAGCATCATTCCCTCGAGGTGACCTCAACAAACCAGTCATGAAGCCCATTGCAACATTTTTCCACTTCCACTCTGAAATGGGTAACTGCTGCAAAAGACCAGTTGGTCGCTGATGCTCCGCACTCACCTACTAACAAGTGGAACACCTCATGAAAAAAACCAGAAACATCTCTCTTTATACCTGGCCACCAATATTGGCAGTGTAGATCACGATACATCTTGTCAACACCAGGATGAACTGCCCAAACTGAGGAATGAAATTCCTACATTAGCTCCTCATGCATGTCTGTTGGCACCCATACGCATCCTTGGAAACACTGGATCTCATCCTTTCCTATGTTCCATCTGGGAATAGGGTCCTCTCCCGACACACTCTCCCATAGAACTAGGCCTTCTGATCATGATAGCTACCTCATCTGTCCTCGATCAAGAAGAGTAGATGTAACCGCTACAGAAGACAGAAAAGTATGTCCCTGACTGTCATGCACCTCCAAACGCATCTTAGAGAATAGAGCCATAAGCTCCCACTCACTACTCGCCTCTTAAATTGCATGTATCTGAGTTCTCTTTCTCAATGCGTCAGCCACTGTGTTGCCTTTCCCAGGTGTATAGGCAAGCTCAAAGTCAAAGGACTGAAGATACTCAACCCACCTACACTGTCTTGGATTCATATCATGCTGAGTGAATATGTACTTCAGAAATTTGTGGTCAGTGAAAACCAAAAAAAATGTTCTCCCAGAAGATAATTTCTCCAATAGCCTAAGGCATGAACAACAACTTCCAACTCCAGATCATGCGTCAAATAATTCCTCTCATGTGGTTTCAACTACCGAGACCCATATGCAACGACTCCATCTCCCTACATCAGTACATCCCCCATCCTGATACTTGAAGCATCGCAGTAAATAGTATAACTCTTTCCAGGATGTGGAAAGACTTGTATCAGTGTTGACGTCAACCTACCCTTCAGATCTTGAAAGGATGACTCACAATAATCCAACCACAAGAACATCGCACCCTTCTTAGTCAGGATTGTCAGCGGTGCTGCTAACCATGAAAAGTCTTGTATGAAGCATCTGTAGTATCTATCCAGCCCTAGGAAACTTCGTACCTCAAATAAATTCTTCAGCCTCTCCCAGGAAACAATTTCCCTCACATTCTCTTGGTCTACTGATACTTATTTCTCTGAGATTACATGACCCAATAAGTGAATCTAATCCATCCAAAAGTGTCATTTTGAGAGCTAATCATATAATGGATGCTCCCTCAATGTACTCAGATTGATCTCAACATGGTTAGCATGGTTGTATTGAGTATAAGAGTACAGAAATATGTTGTCCACAAAAACGACAATAAAGGAATCCATGTAAGGATGGAACACTCGGTTCATCAGTGCCATGAAAACTGCAGGTGCATTCGTGAGACCGAATGACATAACCATATACTCGTATAGACCATACCTACTCCATAATTCTGTATGAGGTATATCAGATGGTCTAACGTGAAACTGATGATAATCGGACCTCAAGTCAATCTTCGAGAACACCCAGGCTCCTCAAACCTGATCAAAGAGATTATCAATCCACGGTAAAGGATATCAGTTCTTGACTGTCAACTGGTTTAACTTCCGATAATCTACACAAATCCTGAGGGCTTCGTCTACCTTCATTGCAAACAGGATAGGCGAACCCTAAAGGGAAGTACTGGGTCAGATGAAACCCTTGTCATGAAACTCCTCCAACTACTTCTTGAGCTTCTGCAACTCAGGTGTAGCCATCCTATAAGGATAAATGGAAACTGGTGCCACTCCTGGCATGAGCTTATTTGAAAAGTATACCTCATTCTCTGGAAACAAACCTAAAATGTCCTCTAGAAAGACATCCCTAAAACTATCCACCATTGAAGGAAAGTCTAACTGTGAAACCCACTTGTCATCCAGATATAGACTAGAAATATAGGTTGTAACTCCTCCTAGCCCGTGATGCTCTGGACCCACAATGCTTGCCTGGACATCCCACTCACCCTTATAAAGAAATGATCCACCCTCTGGTGATATGAAACTCACCATGAGGGGATAACAGTTGATGACTTTCTAGAATATAACTAACCAGTCCATCTCAATAATGACATCACAGGATTTCATCTCTAGGATATAGAGGTCCCATAAGAAGTGACACCCCGCAATATATAGAGGGCACTCCATGCACTGACATACACTAGTTTTCCTAGTACCCAATGTTGTTTTTAGCATCAATATATTGGTATAAGAAAAGATGCAGAGCCCAAGGCTCCCCACAATAGAAATAGAGATAAAGCTATGGGAAGCCCCTGTGTCAAAAAGAGCATAAGATAAAACTGTGGCTAGTAAGATCTTACCTTGAACGGTAGAAGGTTCAGGATCCTACTCCTACTAGGTCTGCACCATCGCAAAATTCTGGCCTACTCCATGGCCATGTGACCATGCCTGACTGCTCTGAGCCGATCCGCCCTGCTGTCGCTGATAGACCGCTGATTGACCACCTTGGTCACGACCTCCACCTCGGTATGAATGGTCGGAAGAACTCCAGTTCACATACAAGTGATAAATTGGTGGTGATAATCCCAAATGCAGAGTCATAGAAGACCCCCTGTCTCTGGCTGCTGGAGGGAAAACTGACAGAAACACTGGAGATTGCCCATCCTGCCACAAGATCGGCACTCCATCGTGTCTCTCGGGAAACACAGACTCGTATGCCCACTTCTCCTGCACTGGTAGCACACTACCTAGCTACTGGAAGGTGCATCCTGTCTACTATGATCTCCTCAAGTAGAATCCTTTCAGGTCTTCCTGCTATTAGGAGAAGGAACACTAACTCTAGATGTCGAAATTCCCTAGCTCACTACTCCAGAATCCATTATATTTCACTCTGTGATTAGTTCCTAGTTGACGATAGAGGAGATCGATGTCAACCTGAAGATGTTCACATGGGAAATGAATCTCCTGCCTGTGACCGTACTCAAACTTCCTAGCCTGGAACAACTCATCATCTACTGGGATAGGCATGAAACGCTACAACACTATGAAACGAGAGGAATAATCCATCACAGAAAGAGTACCCTTCACTAATCTCATGAACTTCCAGGCCCAGTCGACCCTCAAGGTCTTTGGGTAGAAGAAATCAAAGAAGATATGCTAAAACTCATCCCAAGCCATATTCTGGTTGCATCGTGCCTGAGAGATGACATCCCACCACCTCTTGGTTGAGTCTCAGAGCATGTAGGTCACGAGCTTCACCTTTCTCTCTAGTGGTACCGTGAGATGCTCGAAGTTCATGAATGTGGATTTGAGCCTTGACTCTACAGAATTAGGTCCTCCTTCCTCTGAGAAGGTGGGAGGATGTTTCAACTGGAAAACCCGCATCAAATCAGCCATCAATGGGGCAGGAGATTGCGCTCCCTAGAAGGTCTGCATCATCCTCATGAAACCCTCCCTAAACTGTGCATTGGAACCTAAAACTGGTATAACCTCTAGTGCCAAGACTGGAAAAGAATGAGGATCTATAGGAAGACCCTGATCAGTCATATCGAGTGTTTGATCAATCCCCTGCGACTGGTGGTCAACCAAAGGACGTCTATGTGGCATGAATACCAATGGTATGAAGTTTTATTTCATTATGGTATCAAATGCCTCTTTTTAGTCAATGGACCATTGATATGTTACCCCCATAATCAAAAATTAATTGAAGGAAAAACTCATGAATGAAATATTGTCTATGAAGTTCTATAAGTTAGATAAGTTTCCTTGAAGTCCTCTAAAATTAAACCGAGAAATTTTCCTAAGGTTACATCAAATACACATTTTTAGGGATTCATCTTTATATTATGATGTCTGATATTGATGAAAATGACATCCCAATCATCCATGTGATTAGATAATTGTCATGATTTGATCCCTAGATCATCAACATTGCGTTTAAAAAACTTTCACAAGAAGGGTATGAAGATGTGATTCATAGCACATTGATATATGGCACCAGAAGTTTTTAAGACAAATGGAATAACAAATAGAATAATACAACATGAGGAGCTATGAAGGCTATATATTCTTCACCTTTTTGGGCCATCCAAATTCTGTAATACCTAGAGTATCCAACAATGATGTATAGATCCTGATAGCTAGTTGTGTAATCAATAAATAATTCTTTGAATGGAATCAGGATGTCATCTTACGCATAATGCCGGTTGAGATCCTTGAAGTCAATACAAACTCTTATTTTCATATTTATCTTTTCCAATAGGAAAATATTAGTTAAACACTTTGGATATTTCACCTATAAAAATAATTCATACTTGTTTATATTGTCGAGTTCAGTCTCAGTATTTGAGGTATGAGTTTTGTGTGTCCTCCTAAATGCTTGCTTGTATCCCTGATGATCATTTGAAAAAACCAAATGATTGGTATAAAAATTAGGGTCATGAACATTAATATCTATATTATTCATAGAAAACACATCACAATGTTTCTTTAAAAAATAATTATACATCTCTTCCTCTTTATAGTTCATCACCGTACTAATCTAAGTGGGGCATATATCTTCTTCTTCACATAGTTTTATTTCTCTGAGTTCATCCATAGTGATGGAGATGACTTCCTAAAATTATGGAGTGGTTCCCTTGAGGTATTCCTCTTCTTCATGTGTTACTTAATCTACTTCTTATTGGAGGTTATGTAATGAATGTAGAATTTTTGAGTGAGGAGGATTGTAAGTATTTGAACATCCTAATGTTGTGGCAACCATCTCCCAAAAAATGGACGGTGAAGGGGATTATTTGACGCTATGAAGGGAAGATGATGGGTTTAGAACCTACATATTTGTATTTCTCCATGAGTGTGACATGTTCTTCTAGATTAGATGATGAATAATAGAGTCACTTATTTTCAGTGGATGGAATGAAGACGTCTCAGTTTAGGCTTTCATCACTTCTCGGTGAGTCAATGATTTCCCTTGTGATGTTAGGTTTAGCTTCCACAACTGACATTATGGAAGCCACAAAATAAGAGCTTCAATTTGGGCCAAACCATTCAATATGATACATGGGTAGCACATAATATACACTGATATGTCTAAATGGGTTATCTCGGATCTTTTACAAACCATTTGGGGCATTGAATTGTTTGACATCATCAGCCATGGAATATTTTCCCCAATTGTGATTGAAACATGCATCAATGTGTTGTGTTTCATAGTATTTAAATGGGAATGTTTCAACATATAATATAACAATCTGATCATTGAGTGATTTTTTGTGAAAATGGTGGTATGACGAAGGAATCACAACATGCTGATATAGCCAAGGCCTTCCTAATAGAATGTAGAACTCTATGTCCACCTGGACAACCAATAACCCAAAATCCGTTATGAGATCCCCAAACTGAGTTTTGATTATAATTTCTATGAGAGGTTCATGTTCATTATTTTCATAACCCTATAACATCATAGTGGAGGGAGAGAAGTGAGATTTTGTGAGACATTATTAGTTAAGTGTTCAAATTAGAATGATATTGAATCATTATCCAATGTCATTGAAAGCTCATCAAACATCAATATACATAATTCTCCATGATATTTAAAGGGTCATGATGTGTCATTGGTTGATAGTAGCCTCATCTTGTCTTGTGAATGGTAGTACCACATGTAATTATCATGGATCATTCTATATATGGTAAATCTATATTGAAGCAAAATCGTATTCGATATATTGAGGGTCTGTCAAAGAATCTGTGAGTGCATCTTGGAGATCCATTGATAATCTCATGGAATCCAAGATTTATTACTTTTCTAGTACTTCTCTCAGTTGTTTGAAAATATCAAATATTAATATAGAGGTCTGATCTTTCTAGAATGTAGATTCCCTTATGCAGACACCTTAGGATCTGATGTTCCTGATGTGGTTGAACCCTTTCTGGGTGAAGTGGCTAGAAATATTTCTTCTCTTGGTGGATTAGAATGACTTGGTCTTCCCACTCATCGAGGATAGGATTATAGCGACCCTGTCTTTCCTTACATTACTATTACATCATTTTAAATATAAACAACATAATAGTATTACACATAGAGGATCCAAAGGTTTAGTGTCTGGGGAAAACTAGGACCATACATAACAATTACATCATCAAGCATAAACATTTATTTAATTTCTTCTTATCTAGATTATTTTTGGCACTTGAACTCTCCTTACTACATGTTTCCACCTAATGATATACATAAAAAGGGGTGATCTAAAATCCCAGTAATAGGATAGATAAGAACAATATAGAATGGGGTGAGCATAATCATAACATGGGAAAATGATCGTGAATATGAGATAATGAATAAATAAAACACTAGAAGTGTGGAAATGCACAAAAATGAAACATCATGTCTTAGTGGTTAAATACCACACATACTTGTGAACAAATATAGCATCTTGTCCATATCATTTCACATTTTCTCATGAGATTCATCACTTTACCCAATTCATTGGAGTGCTGTATAATTCTGGGCGCACCCATCACATCATAATATTATCATTATCATACATGACACAAAGAAAATATATCAATAATGAACATATCTAACTATGGGAAAGGAATGGGTATCATCTTATAATAACCCATTCGTAAACTTTTGGTTCCCAAAACAAAGAGGGAATAACATACTTGATATAGGAACCATCAACCTTGAATGAGGATTAAAAGGTGAGTTCTTAAAAGAAGAGTTCTTTGGAAAACACATTGTTTGACATAAACAATAATGGTAATAATTTATATCCCAGAAAAAGAAAGAAAATGATGAACAAATTATTTTTTAGGAGTAACCATATCAAAATTGAAGTGAAAGAGGGATAACTTGAAGGATTAAAGTTGGGTTCGAGAATTTCCCCTTACCTTGTATCTGAAAGTTTCCTTCTATTTAATGTCATGTATAATGAAATTATATTCATTAGTTATAAATAAAGAACCTTTTTTACATTAATATGGTTAATTATGGTTTCATTAAGCGATTTTATGTGCTTTTGGATTAGTTATAGAGTTTAATAATATTGTTCGGTAATGTTCGTTTTTATGGTTTTCTTGAGTGGTTCACTGGTATTCTTAAATTGAAGTTCAGGTAGAACGTGGGTAAACATCCAGAAATGATATTACATGTTATAAATGAAATTACAAGTTATTTAATGATCTCATAATGAATCATATTAGATACACGTGGATGAACCATTAGATATGAATTAAATGATGATTTTTTGGGTTAATTTGAATGGTTTTTCGATCATAATGAACTTGTTTTATTTTATCACTAGTTATATGGTCATAAGCTAGTTCCAGAACATTAAATAGGACATAATACATATAAAATATTCGGGTTCAACAATAAAAATTGTTTCATGACTATATCTGAAGGTAGAAATGGAAGAATAAATCATGTCGTTCTTGAAGGTGATATATTAACACCTCACGAACAACGTTTTCTTTAATAAAATAAAAGGAAGAGGGAAAGGAGGATGGATGATATAATATCCTATTAGAATCATAACATTCTATTACATGTATAATACTAGAGTTCCAATACCATTTTGATGAAGATAGGTGGGGATAGATCAAGAAATGAACTCGAACATGAAAGGAAATTAAAGGAGAAGAGGGAGAGAAATTACCTCTTAAATCATCCTCTTGGGATCCTCCGTAAGGAAGCTAGGCTTCGTATTTTGATGAGTCCAGCAGCTCTTGAACGTGGGAGAAGGTCTAGAGAAGATGTCTAGGCCAAGTTTAGAAATGTCCTGGAGCTTGATAGGTGTGAGGAAATCAGGGTGTGAAGGGTGGCTTTTATAGTGGAGGGGAGAGGGGTTTCCTTAATATAAAATTCATTAGTTTATTAATTTCCCCTAAGATAAGGAATAGTGACTCATAAATGACCAAGAATAGTAAAGAGTGCATGTGATATTGAGATTTGGGTGCTTAAATCACTTGTGATGTCTGGAATAGTGAGTTTAATTTATAATGTATTTATATGGTAAATTAATGTATTTTACTATTCACCAAAAATTCAAGTATTTTAGAAAAATCCCAAAACTTTACCCCAACCATTTTTGGCGTGTAGAATCCAAAAAATAAGTCCATTTTTCAAAAATAATTTTCTAAATATGATTAATTTAATATTTAATTAAAATCGTAATTTATTATTAAAAAACAGTTTTAAAACAATCTTTTAGTAATTCAAAAATATAGGTACATCATACTTTCACTTGAATTATTTTTTTTATACTATAATAGGTAAGGTTAAAATCCACTAGGGTATATAACTATTCATAAGGGTATGTTACAATTCATTAGGGTACATTACTATTCACCAAAAAAATATTTTTGTTTTATTAGACTCCAAAAATCATATTGAACACAACCATGTGTGTTGGATTTTAAAAATTCAAAACACAGAAGTGATAAACTTATGTTTAAATGTCACTTAGCACTTATTAGTTCATTATATTGTGTTTTAATGTGATTTTATGTCATAATTATAAGAAAGAGATTTCCATTGAAAAACATTGGGTCGTTGCATTCTTCCCCCCTTATGAAATTTCGACCTCGACATTTCAATTTACACAAACAGGTGAGTGTACTTCTCCTTCATCGCATCTTCCAATTCCCAAGTTTCTTCCTCAAACATATGGTTCCTCCACATCACTTTAATAAGATGAGTCATATTTTTGCATAGAACTATATCTCTACCATCCAGAATCTCTGGTTTTTCCTCATAAGAGAGATCATCTTCCAACTGCACCACCTCTGAGTTTAGTACAAGTGAGGGGTCTAGTATGTACCTCCCCAGTAGTAATACATGGAACACATCATGGAATTGAGCCATATTCGATGGAAGTACAAGCCGATAGGACACGCCTCCTATACATTCAAGGATTTCAAAGGGGGCCAATGTACCTTGGGCGTAGCTTCCATTTCTTTCCAAACCGCATGACTCTCTTTTAGGGTGATACTTGAAGGAAGACTTTGTCCCCAGCGTCGAACTCCAAGTCCCTTTGACAGTTTTCATCATAACTCTTTTTCCAACATTGAGCATCTTTGATTTCTTTTTGGACGACATGAATATTCTCTGTCATCTCTTGCAAAATATCGGGACCAAGTAGCTTTCTTTCTCCAACATTATCCCAATAGGTTGGAGTCCTACATCTCTTCCCATAAAGAGATTAATAGAGAGCCATATGAATACTCGAGTGGAAGCTATTGTTGTATGAGAACTCAACCAATGGGAGATGCTGATCGCATTCACCTTTGAATTATATAGGGCTGGCTCATAGTATAACTTCAAGTGTCTGAATAGTAATTTTTGATTGGCCATCTGTTTAGGGGTGATAGGCCATGTTGAAATTTAATTCAATGCTCAAAGAATGTTGAAGACTTCTCTATAATTTAGATGTGAACCTTGGATCACAGTCAGAGACAATCGAGAGTGGAACATCTTGTAGTCTCGCCACTTATTTCACATATATCTTTTAATGTTGTTAAAGCGAGATATCTTCCTGAATAGTGATAAAATGGGAGGTCTTGGTCACTCGGTCAACCACAACCCATATCACATTATTTCTCTACGACGTCTTTGGGAGACCCGTGAAAAAGTCCTTAGTAATATTTTCCCATTTCCACATGGGTATAGGAAATCACTGTATCATCCCTTTGGTCTTTTGTCACTCAACTTTGACTTGCTGACATACCAAGCACCTTGATATATATTCTGCAATCTCCTTCTTCTTGTTATCCTACCAGAAGAGTTCTCATAGATCATGGTACATCATGTTACTCCACGGATGAGTATAGAATGTTGAGCTATGTGTATTGTCCAACAAGTCCTTCTTTATCACGGGTGATGAAGGCACACAAAGTTGCATTCCAAACCAAATGACCCCATCATCATCAACATGGAACTCCTAGAGCTTTAATTCCTTTACTACATTCACCCTCTTTGGTATATCCACATCATCCATTTGTTCTTCCTTAATCTTATCTTGGATGGATGGTTGTGGAATCATTTGGGCAAGTTAGGATGTATCCCCTGCCCTTATGATTTCCAAATCCATCCTTTTCATATCTAAGAAGATAGGGTCTTTCTCAATCCGTAACATGGATAGAGTAGCAGGTTCTTTTCTTCTAAGAGCATCAACTACCTTGTTACCCTTTCCAGGATGATAGTGAATAGAGCAATCATAATCCTTGATTAGATATAACCATCTCCTTTTTTGTGTGTTGAGATCCTTTTGTGGAAATATTTAAATTAGGCTCTTGTGGTCGATGTATATGTCACACTTCTTGCCATAAAGGTAGTGCTGCCATATTTTCAAGGCTAAAATCATGGCTTCCAGCTCTAGATCATGTGTCAGGTAGTTCTGTTCATGGGTCTTCAACTGTCATGAGGTGTAGTCTATCACATTATCATTTTTCATGATTACAGAGCCCTATAATTTTTTTGAAGCATCACTGTATATTACAAAACTTTCTACACTCTTCGGTAATGTGAGTACAGGTGTAGTGATCAGCCTTTTCTTTAGCTCCTTGAAGCTTCCCTCACATTCGTTCATCCATACATACTTTACCCCTTTCCATTTAACATAGTTAGCGGGCTTGAAAATCATGAAAGGTTTCTCACTAAACGTCGGTAGTACCCAGCTAATCCAAGAAAACTATGGATTTATGGGACACTAGAGGGCATGGTCCATTTCTCAATCACCATTTTCTTTGAAGGATCCACATAAATTCCCTCACTTGTGATCACATGTCCCAATAATGTGTCTTGTTTCATCCGAAAGTCACACTTCCTAAACATGGCATACAAATTATCCTTCCTCAATGTCACCAACACAAGTCTTAGATGTTCTTGATGTTCCTCCATGAACTTTTAGTAGATGAAAATATCATCAATAAAAACTACTAAAAAAAATTCAGGGTAATGTATAAAGAATCTATTCATCAAATCCATGAGTATTGTAGGGGCATTAGTATGTCCGAAGGGCATCCCCAAAAAATCATAGTGCTCATACCTTGTACAGAAGGCAGTCTTCTGAATATCTTCCTTCTTCACCCTTACTTAATGATATTCAGAACGAAGATCCTCCTTTGAGAATTATTGAGTACCTCTTAACAGATCGATCAAGTCGTCAATCGTTGGAAGAAGATTCTGGTTCTTTATGGTGATCTTGTTGAGTTCCAGATAATCGATACACAATTGCATTGTTCTATCCTTCTCCTTCATAAAGAGCACTAGTGCACCCCAATCTGATACACTAGGGCGTATGAACCCTTTGTCCAGATTCCCATGCAGCAACTTTTTTACTCCTCCGGTTCGACAGGAGCCATCCTATAGGCACTCTTTGATATAGGAGTAGCTCTGGGTGTGAGTTCAATTGTTAACTCTACCTCACGATCCGGGGGAATTCTGCATAACTCATTGGGAAGTACATCACTGTATTCCCTCATGATGGGAATTTCCGCAATGTTGGATCTATCCTTAGACTCAACCATTTTGAAGATGTATTCTTCTTCATAAGAAATCAACACCCACACCATTGAAGGATTTTTCAAAGGAGATTCATGATCTTCCTTGCATATGTATAGGATCATGGAATGGTTCGGAATATGAATCTATATTTCTTTTTCTCGGTAGATGATATGTTCTCTATAAAACGAGAGACAATCCATTCCCATTGTAGTGTCAAATTCCACCAAAGGAAGTATTACAAGATTCGCAGGAAGAATCATCCCATATATTCCAACATGATAGGAGTCAAACACTTGGGTTGCAATAATTGAACCACTTGGTGTTTTTATTGAGATCTCTACGTCAAGGTTTTGGGGCTTCGATACTAAAGTTCTAGAAAACATGAAAGATATAATGGAATGCATAGAACTAGAATCAAATTAGGCATTTTCAATTCATGAGTGAATAGAAAGTGTACCTTGTACAACTTCATTACCTTGCTCCACTTCCGAAGTAGTGATGGAATAAGCCTTCCCTTTTTTCCTTTGGATTTTGTGGCTGATGACACTGATTACCCTCAAGAACTCTAGGTTTAGTGCACTGGCTTGCATAGCTCCCTAGCTTCCTAAAGCTGTAGAATTGAACAATGAGTGGTTCCCTCCTTTATTCGGCTACATTCTTCTTCTTTTTTGTGTCTTTTCCACACTATTGTGCATGGTTTCCTTCTTTCCCACACATGAACCATTTCCTCATCCCTTTGAGGCAGTTCCCATGGTGTATCTTTCCATATTTTTGGCATGTGGGTCATTGAGTTTTCTTCCCACATTTATCATTATATCAACCGGCTTGAGACTCCATCTTTCGTTTCATATCACCATTGTTGTGGGACCATTCTCCAAACTCTATATCCACATTGAGAGCACACTGAACAACTTCTTCATAACTCCCAAACTCTCGAATTTCAAGATCCTTTCAAAGGTGCGTTTTTAATCCATTAAAGAATCTATCAATTTTTCTATTATTTTTTATAACAAAACCCAAACAGTACCTTGCAAGCCTTGTAAAATTAGCTTCATAGGTTGTGATAGTTTCTCCTTATTTTTTTATTCAGCTCTATGAATTCTCTCTTCGTCTTCGTATGAATAGTTTGTGGGAAATACTTATTAAGAAACATTAACTTACACTCTTCCTATTCAATCTCTTCAATTTCTCCCTTGTCTTGGTGTTCTTAATCAAAGCTACCATTGATCGGCTTCTCCATCTAGATGATAAATTGATAGAGTCACCTTCTCCATCTCAGAACAATGAAGCATTGAAAATATCATCTCCATGGAGTTGACCTACTGTTCGGCAACTAGTGGATCAGAAGAACCACTAAACATCATTGGTCGTTTCCATATAAAACATTCGATATCCAGTTGCTCCCTCTTGGATGAAGGAGGACGTTCCCAATTATTATGGTTATTTTACATAACCTAAGATAATTTGGTAAGCATAACCATGATGTTTTGAACTCCACCTCCCAAATCATTGGGGATGTCATTCGGGCAATTGTTGCATTGGCCCTCAAACGAGTTGTTGGCCTGGTTTCTCCTGGTTCCCACTATTTTCTAAAATAGAAAAGGATAGAACAAAACAGAAGTAAACATGTCATGAATAACTTATTAATTTTAAAAAAATTATATAAAAAACATAACATATGGGATCCCTATGTAAATATTATTTTGTGCATATTGGTACTTAGCCTCATTCTATAGGTTTTCTCTAGGGTTCACTAATCCTAATTCCCAAATTAACAAAACCATTCCTCTGATACCAACAGTAGGGACCCTACCTTTTCTTAAGATAATTTTAGAAAACATTAAAGATAAACAACATAATTGTATTACACATAGAGGATCCAATGGTTTAGTTTCTTGGGAAAACAAGGACCATACATAGAAATTACATCATCAAGCATAAACATTAATATAATTTATTATTCTCTAGCTTCTTATTGGAACTTGACCACTCCTTAGTACATATAGCCACCTGAGGATATTCATCAAAAGGGGTGAGCTAAATGACCAGTTAGAGGATAGATAAGAACAATATAGCATGGGGTGAGCATAATCATAACATGGGAAAAAGATCGAGAACGTGAGAGGAATCATAAATTAAAGACTAGAAGTGTGGCAACACACAAAAATGAAACATCATGTCTTAGTGGTTAACTACCACACAAACTTGTGAACAAAGATACAATATTTCCCACATCATTTAACATTTAATCAATAGATTCATCACTTTACCCAATGCATTGGACCATTGAATAATTCCGGGCACACCCGTCACATTCAAACATTCATATTGCGCTATATAATTCTGGGTGCACCCGTCACATCATAATATTATCATTATCATGCATGAGACATAGAACATATATCAATAATGAACATAAATATCCCTTGGAAAGGAATGGGTTTCATCTCATAATAACACATTCATAAACATTGGGTTCCGAAAACAATGAGGGAATAACATATTTGATACAAGAACCATCAACCTTGAATGAGAAGTAAAAGGTGAGTTCTTAAAAGTAGAGTTCTTTTGGAAAGAACTTTTATAACATAAACAATAGTGGTAAAGACGTATATCCCAGAACAGGAAATAAAATGATGAAAAAAATGATTTTTTAGGAGTTACCATATCAAAAATTGAGTGAAAGAGGGAGAACCCGAAGTATGAAAGTTGGGTTCGAGAATTTCCCCTTACCTTGTATCTGAAAGCTTCCATCCATTTAATGTCATGTATAATGAAATTATATTCATTAGATAGGAATAAATTACCTTTTTTGCATTAATATAGTTCATTATGGTTTCATTAAGTGATTTAATGTGCCTTTGGATGAGTTATTGAGTTTAAAAACATTGTTCGAGGATGTTCGTTTTTATAGTTTTCTTGACTAGTTCACTTGTATTCTTAAATTGAAGTTTGGTTAGAACATGGGTAAACATCCAGAACTGATATTAAATGTTATTAATGATATTACAATAGTATTAATGATCTTAAAATGAATCAAATTAGATCCATGTGGATGAATAATTATATAATAATTAAATGATGATTGTTTGGGTTAATTTGAACAGTTTTTCGATCATAATGAACTTGTTTTATTTTATCACTAGTAATATGGTCATAAGTTAGTTCCAAAACATGAAAAAGGACATAATAAATATAAAATATTCTGGTTCAACCTTAAAAAAATTTTCATGACCCGATATTAATGTAGAAATGGAAGAAGAAAACATGTCGTTCTTGAAGGTGAAAAATTAACACCTCACAAACAACGTTTTCTTTAATAAAATAAAAGGATGAGGGAAGGGGTTTGGATGATATAATATCCCATTATCATCATAAAAGTTTAGTATATTTATAATAATGGATTTAAAATACAATTTGGATGAATATAGGTGGGGAGAGATCAAGAAATGAACTTGAACTTGAAAGGAAATTAAAGGAGAAGAGGGAGAAAAATTACCTCTGAAACCCTCCTCTTGAGATCCTCCTTAATGAAGCTTGGCTTGGTCTTTTGAGGAGACCAGCAGATCTTGAACTTGGGAGAGGGTCTAGGGAATATGTTTGGGCAGAGTTTAGAGAAGTCTTGGAGCTTGAGAGGTGTGAGTAAATGAGGGTTTGAAGGGTGACTTTTATAGTTGAGGGGAGAGGGGTTTCCCAAATATAAAATTAATTGGTTTATTAATTTCCCCTAAGTCAAAGAATAGTGATTCATAAATTAACAAGAATAAGAAAGAGGTCACATGAGTTCTAGTCTTGGGTGTTTACATCACTTTTTATGTTAGTAATAGTGAGTTTAAATTATAATGTATTTATACGGTAAATTAATGTATTTTACTATTCACCAAAAGTTCATGTATTTCAGAAAAATCCCAAAATTTTACACCAACCATTTTTCGACTTGTAGAATCCATAAATGAATTCCATTTTTCAAAAATAATTTTCTATATATAATTAATTTAATATTAAATTAAAATCATAATTTATTATTAAAAAAACAATTTTAAAACATTCATTTAGTTATTCAAAAATATAGGTACATCATACTTTCACTTGAATACTATTTTTATACTATCATAGGTAATGTTACTATTCATTAATGTATAACACTATTCATAAGTGTAGGTTACTATTCATAAGGGTACATTACTATTCGCAAAAAAATTGTTTTATTAGACTCCAAAAATCATCTTGAACACAACCGTGTATGTCGGATTTTCAAAATTCAAAACACAGAAGTGAAAAACTTATGTTTAAAGGTCACTTAGCACTTAGTAGTTCAATATGTTGTGTTTTTAGGTTCTATATGAAATAATTATAAAAAGGTAATTTAAATTGAAAAACATTGTGTTTTTTCAAGGATGGCATACCCTCTAACCATTCTAACAAGATGATCATGTTAGGGAACACCCTATAATGTGTTGGGGAGTTTCCATGTTCCTACTAAACCTGCTAGAGGACTCTCCTACAAATTCCTATTGCATAAATAGTTCGATCAGGGGTATGGTTCAAGTAGTATCTTCTAGAATGAGCACATATTCACCTGTATCCTTGAACCTGATGACATATTTCCATAGTTCCCCAGTCAGTTTTTTGGAAATCAAGCTCATAATCAGAATCATCATTTTTTTCGTTTAGTGAATAACGTTAACAGAACCGTATATCAACTTCTCATTAAATAAAGATTCTTCCTGACAGTTTGAATATTGTTTTATCATTTGGTGGTTCGGTACCCTTGAGGTTGAAATGTTTATAATTAAAAATGTTATGGTTAAGGATAAATTTGGACTTGGAATGATCTTTAATTCTTCTATTTGTATCTTATCCTTCTAGCCATGATGTTTTTTGAGGATGAGCCTTCAGAGGACTGTGTTTTTGATGTTGTTTTATATGCTGTAGAATAAGTGGAAGGAGGCATAGTTGGTTGTTTCAAAAATGTTTGTAGAATTTCATGAGCACAATTGATTGTTTTTCCTCATCTATTTATCTAAATTATATGAATTCTTTCATTTAATTTCATTCAACTCTCCTTCCAAATCCGTATTTGTAAAAAACCATAGGCCACCTGGGCTGGTGAATTTTTCTTTTTCAATTTTCTAGAATCCATCATATTCTTTTTGAAGTCCTTGAAAACAAAACACTCATGGGTTGGGTCTCCCACATTTTATGGATGGAAAAATAGTTTGGGAGGTCCTCATCCCCTTCCTTTTTAGGCTTATTTCCCCTTGGATACTGAACTATGTTGTTTTCCAATGCCGAGATGATATACATGGGGACATGGTCATTCTAAAAGGAATAATACTTGTTTTCCAAATACTCCAAAATCATTCTCCTTTGATCTATTTAATCATCCTAACGGGGCGGTCATTCCTATTGAAATGAAGGAGTTGGGGGACTAAGGTGTGACACAATATTTGAGGTAAGAGAGGGTACAATATATTTTTTAATAGTAACTGTAGCTGCCTCTTTATTTCCCTTTATCTTTCACTGGGCTGTTGGGATTAATTGGGATTCATATTTGGTTTCTCTGATGGAGTATTCCAACTATTTCAAAATTGCATCTAGATCTAGAAACCCTCATATATATTTCATGATAATTAAGGTTTTGTGAAACTCATCATGGAAATTTTCTATGTATATAGTAAAAAAATAATCCTAAGGGAGCAGTAGGATCAAAGAGTAAGTCAATCCTTTCCACCATGAAATAATGTCTAAAAATATTTCATTCTCCCTTTTATACAGTTTGTTAGATCAAAGACAGTTAGCTTCTACAACGTTGGGCTGAAATGTAAAATGAACTTCCCACAGAGAAGTTCCCATCCAGTGATTGATTGAGGTTGCAATATCATGTACCGTACAAAGGCTATCCCTAATAATGATACTATGAAGAATCTTAATTTCACAAATTCCGGTTGCTCAGGGGTCCCCAACTTGGGGCCACAGTGAGATACAAAATTTATCACGTGATTTTCTAGATCCCTTGATCCCTTGATGATAAGAAATGTGGGATTCCCAATATTTTGTGGGGGATGATTAGGATCAACCCATTAGGGATAAGGTAACCTTTCTAGGTAAACCAGTGTGTGGTATCCTTTCATTTCATCAAATCGAGTCGTTATTGACTCAATTTAAGTAACTAGTCAAGATCTAAGTATCACAGAGAGGGGGAGGGGTGAGTTAGTGATATCTTTTTCTTTTTACGTTTCTTTATTTTTAGAAAAACCTCCTCCTTATATTAAAGTATTTCTACCCTCATGAACACACACAACCACTGGAACACAATATTTACAAGGTTCACGACTTAATAAGAGTATCTACGTCCTTGGTATGGTATGGAAACAATCCAGTACCACACAATCAACAAGAAAACAATAATTTGATATGGAATACAATGAGTAGTGTGTTCCCTTACACTCGTGTAACACTTTGAAAACCATCCAAAAGTGAGTGTTCTCCCTCTTAGAAAAAATAGGGTTATGTAATGTTTCTGTGCTTCTTCATGAACATTCACATGTCAAATAATTCAAAACTATTCTTCACTTTTCTACACAGAAGATAGTAAGAATCTCCAATTGTAAATAGCTAGCATGCCACACCCTGCTTACATGCCTCGCTTCTTGCTCTCCTACTTTCTTGCGCACCACATAGCTTCCGTTCATACCTTCATGACTTCCACTAACTACTTGTGCTCCACTATCGTGCACATATCACAACTTGAATGCCACTTTTGGATTATAAATAGAACACTTATTTCACACAACTCCCTTCTAGATCACTATTTACAACTTGCGCTCCACTTCCGCTTGCATGCCACTTTGATTGCGGGCCTCTCTTCTTGTGTGCCTCCCTACATACCCACCTTATAAATAAATCTTGACTTGTATGACACTTTAGCTTGTGTGACACATTCTACAACATGCACAATCTGAGCTCATGTTTTCTTTTAAGTGTTGTTCTTAGAAAAATGAGGAGGTTAGCCCTCTATTTATAGGTATTTTGGTGACCCTACGTGTGAGGCATAAAACAGAGCTTGTGTGCTGCTCCATCACTTGTTTGCTGCTCCATCACTTGTGTTCCACTGCATGACTATCATGACACTCCATCACATGCCCGCAACATTCGATCGTTTTTTCATATTGTTCTGTGATGATTATTAAAATATTACTTTCACACAAATTACACTTGCGATCCACTTTTGATTTGCATGCAACTTTATTTCTATTTCCAAAAAACACTTCTTTACTACCCCTATCCTCCACATGGTTTGCATCACAAGTTCTCCAATCATATGAAATTTTTGAAATAAAAATTAGAAAAGAATCATTATTGTTTTCATAGGTTTTACAATGTAAAATGATTTATCCTTTTGGATAACAAAATACAACACACTGTAGAAGAAAACACTTCAACCATCCTTATCCATTCAACTTGGTCCCAACAATCACCCATTTGGATTTTATTGTCAATCGAGTTTCATAAATAATAGATCACTGTAAGCTCAAGAAATGGATTACATATCAAACATCTGTAGCCTATGGTATTTAACTAATTATAATATATAACAATTATTGATAGCCCAGACCATGTTGTCCAAAAGGAGTGACTATGAAATGTCATTACCATATATCCTTAGACTTCATCAGAATAGCTTCCTTGATTTTACCTCAGCGTGCTTCACAACATCAAATTTTCTATATTACATTGACATTGTTTTCTATGACCACTACAATAGTAGTTATAATAGTTCACACACATACATTATGGATTCCCAGCTTACCCACAACCCCCCCCCTTTATGCATGATTCCATAAGGAAATACTTATGAAAAAATTATCCCCCTGACAACACAATCCAAAGTTAAGATGAGAGTGGCTAATGACAAAATTACCTCAACCATGATGAAAAGTAGGTTGGAAACACATGTTCAAACTCATTTGAGAAGATGGTTCCTTCAGTAAAATTTTTTAAAATATTTCATAAACTTGTTTCGATATAAAATTGTACTCCATCTTCAATTCATTCTATTCCACTTTCTCTTAGATGATATAGTACATTAGTTCAATGTGTTTTGAATGAGAATTTTTTGCTGGGTTCCTTGTAAGATTTATTGCACTCTGATTATCACATCCCAATAGAATGGGTTGTTTCACTTCAATAATTAGATATCCCAACTGAGACTCCATCGACATAAGTTGTGTAACAACTTCAGTGGAAGAAACATACTCAGCATCAGCCATGATAAGAGTAACTTAATTCTATTTCTTTGTTTCCCAACTAACAGAACTTTTCCCTATAATGAAATTACACTCGATGTTTAACTTCTATCATCAAAATTTCCTACCCATTCAACATCTAAATTCCTGAACAAATCAATATTTGTTGTGCCAACATACATGATTCCAAAATATGTTCTTCCTTTGATATATAGAAGAATACTCTTTCCAATAATTAAATTTTATTTTTTAGGATAACTCTGAAACCTTTCACATAAGGTAACATCATAGAAAACGGAGGGTCTTGGGGAAATATAATATAATAAATATCCAATCAACTTTCGAAACTTTTTATGACCAACTTCTATCCCTTCTCCATATTTAGTGAATGTGGTTCCCACTGAAATCGGTGTGGAATATAGTTTCAAATTTTCCATGCAAATCATATTCAGAAGTTCCTAAGTATATATCACTTGATATTAAAAAATGGTGTTCCTATTCTGTATGGTTTGGAACCCAAGAAAGTATTTCATTTCTCCCATCATGGACAGCTCAATCAACTTCTTTATCTAATCAAAAAATCTTTCACAAGATCTTTTATCATTTATATAAAAGATAATGTCATCAACCAGTACAATTACAATGATAGAAGACTCCTATTATTCCTTGATGTGAGAATTGTTTTCAACTCTTCCTTTCTTGAAACTCATCTTCCTTATGCATGTATCAAATTTGGAATATGATTCCCAAGGAGCATGATTTATCCCATATAAGGCTTTCATCTTCTTACATAGATAAATTTCAGCATTCCCAACAACAAAGCCATAAGGTTGTTTAATGTAATCGTCTTCATCATGATTTCCATTAAGAAATGTGGACTTGAAATCCATTTGAAAAATTTTGTAACCTCATTGTGCTACAATAGAAAGAAATATTCTGATTGTTTCCAATATAGACATTGTAGAAAAAGTCTCATCAAAATCAACACCTTCAAATTCTGAGTAACATTTTCTCACTAATCATTCCTTGTTCCTTATCACTCCACCTTCTTCATTCATCATGTTCCCCAAAACCAATTTTATACCAGTAACAATTTTTGTCATTTTTCTTGGGTACAGGTTCTCAGGTTTCATTCTTTTCTATTTAATAATCCTCTTTATTCATAGCATGAATCCATTATTGATGCTCAAAAACTTCATTTACATTATTTGGATCCACTTTTGAATTCAATGAAGTATGGATAACAACATTTGTTGTTCTTCTTGTTTGGACCCTCTAATTTTTATGACCAATAATGTTTTGATCCCCCACATGATTCATTAGTGTAAGATGAGGTATTAAATAATCATCATCATCACCTGAAATTGCTGAGTGTGATTCTTCTTCATGGTTAAGATTACCATTGTTGGTAAAATTATCAAAATCTTTAACAAGTCTTTCTGTATCCTACTCAATTTTTATATTGTCAAAAGTCTTCTTTTATTTCTCAACATTTTCAACAACATTCACATTAGTAGAATCAATGATTCTTTCGGTTCCTTTGTTGAGAAATATGAATCCTCTTCCTTCAGAAGAATAGATAAGAAAAATTCCCTCATCTCCACTTTGTTCAAACATTCCAAGGTGAAAACATTTTTCTTTATGATGAATGGAATCCCCAAAACTCATATGTGATTAAAACGTGATGTTTTTTCATAAAACCAATCACATGGTGTCATATCTGAATGCAGACTGTAGAAACATAAATTCTGAATATACACTACAATACTCATGGAATGCCTCAAATAATAATGAGAGAGAACATGTTCAAGTAACAATGTGCACCCCATTTCAACCAAACTTCTATTCATCCATTCAAGAGCCCCATTTTGTTGTAGTGTATATGGTGAATTGTAATCACCCCAAATTCCATGCATCTCATAGTAACATTCAAAATCATCATTTTTATACTCTCTATTAGTATAAGTTCTCAACTTATTCACTAAATACTCACATTACTTCTCAACATTCCTCCTGAAAGTATTAAACATTTTCAGAGAATCTGAATTATGTCTCATGTACATAACACAAGTAATGTGAGTAAATTCATCAATGAAAGTAATGATGTACTTATCTCTATTTTTTGATTTCTTTCTATTTTGTCCAGAGATATTAGAATGTATACGTTCCATGGTTTGTTTTGAATGAATGTCTACTATCTTATGCATACAGTTTGTTATCTTCCCTTTTTTCACAAGTAGTGCAACACCAATATCTTATTCATTATAAATTAGGCATATCTTGGACGTTGTCTCGTGTTGATAACCAACACATGTTTCTCTATCACATATGTCCCATAATTTTATATCATAAACAATATTCATCCACCATTCCCATATAACATGAGTTCAGTACTTCAACAACATGGAACAAGTTCCCTTTTTTATGTTGGCCTTTTTTAACTACCATTCAATCATTTTCAATTTTCACAAAAAACCCATTTTTTCTGAATATAACTTTGTTTCCATCATCACAATGTTGTGAATAAATCAAAAGATTATTTTTCAACCCATAAACATATAATGTTTTCATAGATTTTAATTTTTCATTCCTGATGATGGTTGATCCAACACATTTGATCCTAATAGATACATCTTTTCAAAATGTAACTTATTCTTCTTTAAGTTATTTCACATTCTTCAGAAACATTAAGTATCCAGTCATATAAGAATAACACCCACTATCAAGAATCCATGGACGTTCTCCTTTTGTAGCATTCAAGGTGGTTTCATCAACCAGAGCAATCTATTCTTCCTTTTTATTATTCACCTCCAACTTATGAGATTTGTTAAGAACCTTTTGTTGAGATGGAAAAAAAACGAGACACCCCTTAGAAACATTTCCAATTTGTTCACATCATTCAAAAATAGTTTCCAATGGTTGGAACCTACTATTATCTTTCACACTATCCTTCTAATATTTTTTTTGAACTTCCTTTTCATACTTCCCTTTTTGAGAGTATTGAATCCCCCTCAAACCTTGTATTTCATTACATGTGGAATAGTAGTAATGTTGTTGATTGAACCAACACATGTTTGTAGTGTTTTTGAATCCATCATTATACCAGTAGTAATCATAGAATGAATATTTATCTATTAAACTATTATATTGACTGGAGTTTTGAACATTCTTATCTATAAAATTTTTTATAAAAATTTGATGAATTTAAATAATTTATAGACTTTGGATAATTATGTACTTCAAATTTTTTTGACATTGCTACCTTTGGCCACATACATAGCCTTTACATCTATTTTCTTATCCAAAATAGTTATGTATTTCCTCTCAACCTTTGATGGTAAATTTTGTGGATCCTTTTTTGGAAGCTTATTACTAGAACATTAACCATCTTCTCAGATAGATTGTTTGAAAATGATATATATTTAATTAGTATTATAAAGTATCTGTTGGAAAAGTTCGAACTATTTTTATTTTTCCTCTAGATATACTTCAAGATGATCATTATGATTCATTTAACTCTCATGAGAATTAATTAGATAATCAATCAAACTTTCCATTATTATTTTCTTATCAGGAAATCCTTCTTGATTGTATAATGTGGAATTTAAATTTATCAAATTATTTTTTCCTTCTCAGTCCTTTGGATCTTCCTCAAACAATCTTTCAACACTTATTTCAAATGATATCATGTTTATTTTCTTCTTCAACATATCTATTGCTTCTGTAAGCGTCATTATTCACTACTGTAATAAAGGTATTCATTCTAGCATTCCAAGAAAATGATTTCTCATATTCAACTTCGTTGTCTTCTTCTTCTTCATATTTAGATAAATAGATTCTTATTTTTGATGTGAATAACTTTTTATCCTTACACATTGAAAAATATTTATCTATGACAGTTTGTTTCTTCCATGGCCTTCTCAGCTTTCTTTCATCATCATCACTATCTTCTTCTTTATTCTTTTGAGGATAGTTACCTGCAATGTGACCAATGGATCCACACTCAAAACAATTTAAGGTAAGTTTCCCCCTGAATTTCCATGTACATATTTTTACATGTTTAGAAAACAAGGATTAAATTTCATCAAGATTTATACGTACCTCATATTTAGAATCAGATTCACTGGCATCATCTTCTATAAGATTCTTCATTGACTTATCTCTCTCTACAGCCTTGAATTCCTGTTCTCTATCAGCTTTTGTTTTTCTCTTCAACGTCTTATATCTTCTCATTTCATATATAATGAGAGTGATATGAAAATCATCTAGATATAATGTTTCACGATATTTGTCTTCCAATTTAGATACATTAGCATCAAAAAATTTAGGAAGAATTATCAAGATCATTTCACAATCTATATAATACTTCATATTTTTCACAAATACATATGATTGTACAAAAAATTCCATTATCCCTAGAAAATAACTAACCAATAGATTTGTATTCTCCCATTTTTATGTCTTCTTATATCAGTCTCTATATTTTTAGTCTTTTTCCCTCTTCACTTATGTATTTCTTTCATAGATTTTCTTCAACTTATCACAGATGCCTTTAGCTTTATACACACCATTCCCTCATAAAGACTCACTCTTAGAAAGAGATGAGATTAATGAATTTTTAGATCTTCCATCATTCTCAAGATTCATTTTATCACCAGATGTAAGAGTAACTTAGTCGTCAATTGAAGGTAATATATTTTTTATATTTTCATGAACTTCATACTCAAAAGACATAGTATATGGAATCATTATATCCTTCTAGATATGACAATTATTTTCATAAAATATCAAAATCAATTTACTATTCACACAATTCATATTATCCATCACAACATCTCTTTAAAACTTCAGTAAATAACAAATGAAAGAAACCTCCCTTTGAAAAAAATTTATGTTCCTAGTCTGGATCAACATTTCACTAAGAGGGGGAGTGGTAGAATCAGTGATATCTTTTTATTTTTATGTTTCCTTCTTTTTGAAACAACCCTCACCACCTTTAAAATATTTCCTTCCCTGCTGAACACACACAACCACATGAACAAAAGATTTACAAGGTTCACTACTCATCAAGAGTAGCTACATCCTTGTTATGGTATGAAAACAATCTAGTACCACACAATCCATTATAAAACAATACATTGATATGGAATAAAATGAGTTGTATATTCCCTTACACTCATGTAGTAATATTAAAACAATCCAACAGTGTGTGTGCTCCCTCTTAGAAAAAATTAAGTTATGTAAGGTTTCTGTGGTTTTTAATGAACATTCACAAATCAAATCATTCAAAAAAAATCTTCACATTCCTACCAAGTAGCTGGTAAGAACCTAATAGTGTAAATAGCTTGTGCTCCAACCATTTTTTGAGCCACTCAGATTGCACACCTACCTTCTTACGCACCACTATATACCAAAACGCCACTATTGTGAACATCTCAGAACATGTGCACCACTTTTGGCTGTTAAAAAACACATTTCTTGCACACAACTCTCTGCTTTAGTGCCTCTTAAAAATTTTTCACCACTACTGCTTTCACGCCACACTGCTTGCATTCCACTCTTCTTGAACACCTCCCAACATGTGCGCCTTATAAATAACTTCTGACATGCATGAGACATCATCTTGTGCACAACTTTCTTTTACCTGCAGTATCATAGATCAAATGTTTTCTTAAGTGTTGAGATTTGAAATATAAGGATGGAAACCGTCTATTTACATGAATTTTGGTTACCTTATGCACAAGGCATGCAACTCAGCTTGTGCGCTGCTCCATCACCTATGCGCTACTCCATCACTTCTTCACCACTTCATCACTTTCGCGCCATTCCATCACTTACACACCCCAATATTTCCATTTTCAAATTTTGATGTTATGACATTAAAATTTGACTTGCGCACAACATTCACATGCACACCACTTATACTAGCATTCCACACTTGGGAACCAATTATACTTGCATGCCACACATGTGTTCCAATCGTTAACTTGTGTTCCACTCTCATTCATTTGTCTTATTTTGATGTGTTGATCTTGAAATATGAAATTCGCACAACATAAACTTGTGCTCCAATTATACATTCTCACCACACTTGCATGCCACTTTTGATTTTCAAGCCACATTCATTTCATTTCCAAAAACACTTCTTTACTCTCCCTATCCTTCTTAAGGTCTGCATCCCAAGATCTCCAAACTTATGATATTTTTGAAATAAAAATCATAAAATCATCTTCATAGTTTTCAAGGATTTTACAATGTGAATTGATTCATCATCTTTGAAAAAAATAAAACACTCTATAAAAGAAAACACTTCAAAAATATTTCCCCATTCATCTTGGTCCAAATATAAATGGTGTTCATAATCATTTGAGAAATATTTGGTTGATTTGGGACATGAACTGTTGTGGCTTCTAGAGCCAAAATTGGTGCGGCGACAGGAAGGACCACATGAAGTGTTTAATCTGGTATTCTCCATGGATAACCCATTTGGATAGACCTTTAAGGATATTCTTGAATCTTTCTGTTTTCACATGAAATGGAGGGACCTCATGATATGTATTATTAGCTTCCACAAACCCTATTTGTTGATGTGTTCCCCTAGAATTGTATGTTAAGGAGCTTCTTGTAGAGAATATCTGTAAGGAATGATTCCCTAGAGTAACTCTTCATTGAGTCTAATCAACTCTATCATCTCCTCCATTTTATGGGAAAACATTTCTTTTATTGAATGGGATTGGGCTCCTCTGAGGGAAAAGGTGATATATGGTCTGACCCTTGACTACTACCAAATATGGTGCCATTAATGGAGGTAGAGTTATATTATTTGGGGGGATACCCATATTTGGGGTGAACTTATGGTTTAGAGTATGCACAACTTATGCATTAATTTCTATGTGGACAATATCATGAATAGTAACTTCTTCTCCAAACACCCAAGAATGGATTCATGTTTTGGAGTCTTTTCAACGACGACAATGAAGAAATTCCTAGACACATTATTCATTGTTGGAATTTTGTTGGTATTTATTTGAGATCATCTTCTTTTGTATCATCCATGAGTCCTCATCCTCCTCTAAGCAGGTTCCCTTGGAACTGTTTTGCAGAATGTAACCTGAAGGGTATCCTTTGATAGTTTAGTTATGCATTCAAATTTTGGATTCTTCCCTAATAATGAGAAATGTTGATTTATATATGGATGGTACTATGGATATTAAATACCCCCTATCCATGTTGGTTGGGGTTCATCCCATTACTCCTTCTCAATACTTCGGGCTATATTTTTTGGATTTGAGGGTTGGGTTAAACACCTCCCAGCCCTGCAGGTTGAAGTGGATCTTGAACTTATTTAGATAACATCGGGATAGCTGTTATTATAATTTGATGTAGTCTGATATGAAAATTTTATAGGTTCATTAAGTAGAACCAACTTAAAACCTCCCATTTTGGAAAGTCATTTTGTTATTTCATATATCTACATGATTTGACGATTTATATCCTCTAAATGAGATGACAGATCATTATTCTAAGTTTCTTGATGAAAAATTATATAAATAGATTTCTCTATTTTGGACCAGCTTTGGTGACAGTCGTTTGAGGACTTTTCTTGTTGATCGTATCCTTTGTCATAAAGGGAATCCATTTGTTGTAGATGTATTGGGGAAATAACTTTTCATTTGAACCCTTTTGGAAAGATTTTCTAGCTTTGCAATGTAGTGAAATGGAATGCTCCATGTACACTACACCCTATAATATGAACACTATATGGGGTATCTATGATCAATCATCACAACCTCATTAATGCATCGATGCATGAACCATGAAGTGTTCACCATTGCTTCTCGATATTTAGATGTCAAGAAGCGAGGAGATATGCCATGTAAATTTGGTTATATAACCACTCTATTTCCATTACAGGACATGTGTATTCATCCCAAGGAAATATCATGTATTTTAGGTGAAAAAGAGTATTCCATATGTTGAGGTGTATATCATGAATACAATATTCTTCCATCATCTCTACAATGATGTATTGAGAGGTGTCCAAAGGCTAGAACGTTTCTCGTATTACACCAATAGCTAGTTTTTTCCACTTGTTCTTCATATCCTCTTCATCTTTTGATATAGGCTCCTCTACCTGATCAAACTTAAGTTGGTATTTTCCTTCCACTTTAACATACCTAATAATATCAGGAGAGACTTCCTTTGTTTCAGTAATAAGGAAATGTCCCTAGGGTAGTTTAGACAATGACCATTGCCACAGACTATCTTTGGGTTGAGAAAGTATTTCACCCACCAGTGACAAAGAAATCAGACACGAATGGCCATGAGTTTGCAGGTCCCTCAAGATAAGAGGGATTCTCAGTCACTACATTATGAATTGGATAATTATTTTGAAAATTCAAATCGCATCTATGAAGAGAACCATCACAGTGAACACCATCATGGACAAAACCACCATGGTGGATTACAGTATGGGGTGGAACCTCTTGTTCCATGGTCTTTGGGCACATAGACTTTTGGGGTGGAAATCATCAAAATATAGGCTCTAATGATTGGCCATATTTTCATAAAGAAATACATCATGAGGATGTGTCTGATGAGGACTTATCAACTTACTGCTAATTCACCCATAATATTGTAATGGAATGTATGATCTTGTGATAAATGTTTGAGGGCAGCAAGGACTCTAGAATAATGAGTAGCCAGATCAAAGATTAAATCGTTAATTTTCAACTATGTTTGGTGATACTTTTTCTTAGATTTCTTCATACATATATTTAAGGCTATATTCTGGGAAATATGTTTATCATTTGAATGTGTATGTGTTTTCCATAGAGTTTCTGTTAGAATAGGCTGGGTATATTCAATTAGAACAAGTGTATGTGCGTGATCTGGTTGTCTGTATGATATGAGGGAGTGTTCCCTATGACTCTCCTTTATGGGAACATTGGTATGCATGTTCTATGAGGTGACATGTTGGTAATCCACCTAGCTGGTGGTCATAAATAATGCTTTTGTTACTCACATATTGTTATTTTTTTCATTATGATATTCGGGAATGTTTCTAGGATTTGGGATGGAATTTGTGATTTCCCTTTCACCATATCCTAAATGTGTTTGGTGACTTCACTGACCTGAATGTGAATATACATCCAATCCAAATCCATGTTAGGTTTATTTACCTACTCCAATACACCCCCTTCATACTATTAGACACTAACATTACTCATGTGTGGGGGAAGAGAATTTAGTCTTCCCCAAGCATTTTGTTAAAAAATTCTAACTAACTTCACTAGGTGCTACTAGATAATGCTACTAGCATGCTTGATGAATGCTATAAAGTGTGTGTACCTGCCCATTTTTTTCCACAAAGGCATGTGGACTTCTTTTAGTTCTTCTAGATGAGTCTCCTAGTAGTCTTGGTGAGTTTAGGCTGGTGTATGTTCTTTCTGGTGTGTTGTCGCCGATTAAGTTGGCGAGCTTCAGTGAATGCTTCCAGATGGGTATATTGGAAGGATAAATGTTTGTTGGTAGGTGTATCTTCCTACTCATGGTACTCCACTGTATTTGAATTGAGAGATTTCTAGGGAACTGCCAGAGGATTCTGCTGGTTGGAATAATAAAATAGGATGAGTGTATGTTCCTACTCACTATTTTCCACTAAACAGTGTCAGTGGGTTCTCCAAAGTGAGGAAATGTTGGAACATTCTCCCTATAGACTGATTTTCATTCTCAAAAGTCTGTCATGAGTGCCCATGTTTGAGATACCAAGGCTGGATTATTGAAGGAGAAACCCTCATCATGTTGACGGTTCACTATCGTGCGTCATTATAGGTCATGATTATTGGAAGGAGACATTGTTAAGGAACCTATTTTCTTTGGGATGTGTCCATAAGAGGCCTTTTGTTCGACATCTCTATAATATGGGAGGGATTTGTGGTTGTTTTCAGCCAATAAACTCCTGAAATGATTGATGTAGGTGTATGAAACTGTCTTCTTCTGGACCACTGGTCATTGTTGAGCAGAAAATCAGGGGTGATTATTGAACTATAGAACCCATTGAGTAGCCTCTAGGGTCGTGATGGTACCATGAAAATGGTAATCCCAAACCAGTGCATTGGATACCAAGCAGTGAAGAGTCTGATTCATTGATGGAGTCCTTAGAGTTGATGAGGATCCAGCCAAGTAAATATAGAATGTGTTCAATGGTGTAAACATGGAGGAAGCCATTATGATTGGTTGGAGTTTTTAGAAGAATTTCATTTACATATGACAAATACAAACAATGAACTACAGTAAGACATCATCTTTTTGGATGAATACATGAACGATTGATATCCATGTCCGTCACATAATTATCGATGGATAGGGGCCTCACAAATGGGTAACAATATCATCTTGGTCAAGGATTCACGTCAGGTTAACCATTTCTGGTTTCCCTCAGAATGTGTGTTCTCATAGAGAATCACACAATGTTAATGGGTTTTAACTATTTCGTTTATTATAATAAGAAACACCCAATGGTTCTTGTATCCAAAGGTACCTTCATTCAAAATGATTATGTTAGTAATTATTATTGACATACATCGCTTAAGAACTCTCATATGTTGAGAGGATGGGAGGTCGGGCCCCTCACACCCTTTTGGGGGGAATTGTTTCCTACTTTAAGACACTCTTATAGATTTAGGATATGTTCATGATTCCTTCATTAATTCCCATGAATGAAGTCATTGATCCCAATATTATCATTGAATTAGTAACATATGTGGAATTTAGAATCAGATGTATGTATTAGAGGCACTTCATTTATGGAGATATTTTTTTGTATTATAGATTCCCCATCCATGGAATCCTATTATTTACTATATACTAATTCATTGTTCATATATTATGACAATGATGGGTTTTGAGACAATCAATCGGCACTCATTATTTTTTGGTCATCTGGTTAAACAAATGATTCTCTTTAATTTATCATAATCCCTTGGGACATGATTTGTTATGATGTTTGGATCGAACCCGTAGATGGGATACCTATATATCTTTGTGAATGGAATAAGAACCCACATAGTTCAGTGCCACTTAATGGTACACATATTACCTTTTAAGGTCTTGTTATGAGTAACTAACCATATTGTTTTACATAATGTGGTAGGGAAGAATAGGAAAAAATATTCCTAGTCAATGTTTAGTGTGGGACGTATTCCTTAGTAGCCCAACAAACTTGGATGGGGTATGAGTTTACAAATTGAATTAGACCTTCTGGGGTACGGTCTAGAAAGAAAATGGTTGATGTAGGATTTTGGGTTTGAACCACAGGGGGGATTCCAATTTGTGCAGTTTATATGGGAATCAAAGACCACAGATTTTGTTGAGTCTCGTAAGAGAGTTTGATCTTTTTAGAGAGAATGGTTAGGGATTATTCCTAAATAGGATTCCCTATTTAATATATCATTAGATATGTATCAACATATTCTAATTTTGGGGTTAATTAATTGTTTACTCCTATGGAATATACCCGTATTAAGGGAAATAGGATCAGGGTTTAATCCTAGATAGGATTCCTTTTGAGATTAGGCCTTGAAAAGGCTTCATACGTATAACAGTTTTGGTGGTAATTAGAGTTCTTGAAGTTCATTCATTTAGGTGGATTGTATGGGTGTTGTGATCCTCTCATGTATCTAAGACCACAAGTGACCTTTTCAATGAAGGAATCTTGAGGATGTGAGATATTCAACAAAACAAACATGTTTTATCCTCCACTGGTGGAATAGGTCCAGACTATGGTTTAAGTGGATGAAGCTACGAATCTTCCCTCTCTTCACATTACATTGGATATGGTCCAATGTAAGGAAGGACTAAATGTAGCTAATTTTGAGAGGATCAAGACATCATCCTCTTATGTGAAAGGCTAGAGGCATACACTAGGATGGATTCCCATTTATTTACCTAGGATAGGGGGATTCTTTTCATTTGTTAACGAGAAAAGAATGTCTGATCCCTATTTTCCCAACCAGGAAATAGATGCTTCAGGTAATATAGATGATAAGGGGATGATAGACTCAAATCCATAGAATCCATGACTGGGAACTTGACAAAAATATCCCTCGGGTAAGGGTCCATTTGACTGTAGATACAAAAATATACAGATTCCCCATGGATTCCGACTCTTTTATCAGATAAGTTCAATAACCTTATTACTATAGAAATTTAAAACCAAATGGGAGACATGATGATGTGTCTTTCCCTAATGTTTTTAAATCAATATTTCATTGTGGAGGTGTAAAATTGATCCCATTTAGACAAGGGATCCGATAAAGGAAAATCCTAACCATGAATTCCTTCGATGGAGGCTTCATGAAATGCTCACTCATGATGAAAATGTTAGGTTATCCTAAAAGGAGCACACTAGTGGATGGTGCACAAGTAGGTTGAATTCATGTAAGAATGGGTGAATTGGTTGAACATTAGGTGATAAACAACCCGGATGACTACACATGGGAGAGAGATGGATCAATCCTTCCAGTGTATTCACTTTTATTCCCAGAAGTGAGCTGCACAACTTCTTATATAACAAAAGTGTAGTCACACAAGTGTTCTTAAATCATGGGGGTTTAGTGAAATTTTCAAGAAAGTGTTGTTTATTTTTTACCCTGAATGGATTTAGTCTTACTATCCTCCTTTAATTCCATCTCTTTAGGTCTTATGAAACAGCCATAGAGGTTTTATAGGACTTGAGAAAATCACTAGGGAGATATGTAAAAAATAGACATCGGGGAAATGTTTTGTACAAATGAAGACCTCAAGTATCTATTTATTGGAATATGTTTAACCCTATGTGAAAGAGATATGTCCTGCAAGTGGGTGGTGCACATGTACTTGGGTGTCATCAATTATTTGGGCTACCATGGGGAAACCCCTTTTTGAACCTTTGAAAATCTAGATATTATCCATCTATTTTCCCCACCTTTTATGGAATTTTACATTGTCACTTTTTTAACCATATGTAATGTCCCATATATTTTAATCAAGAAAAAATATGAAATTGTTTGGCCTTTTCATTGTTGCTTGGGTGGGGAATTTTTAAAGAATTGAATTAATTGAAAATAAAGTAATATTAAAATAAAAACCTAAAACTAAGATCACTCCCCATACCCTCTCATTTGACACATCGCACCCCCAATAGGGGGTTTCCTCTACATCGCGCACTACCCCCTCTATGTCCCTCCTCTGATACTCACTTCCAGACCAAATTTACATTTAAATATCCTTAGATTCATCATAGGGAGTCTTCTCTATCTCTTATCTCCTTGTTTCTGGGTTCGATTCGACATAATTCTCACACGGTGTGGCTCGGCTGAACCCTAGCTCCAGTAGGTTGATTTTTTTTGTATTTATTTTCTTATAGGGTCATTCGGGCAGTCTCTTGGGGCATAATGTTTTGTTTTTTTACATGTGCCTCTAAATTTGAAGCGGTTTTGGTGGTTTTGGTATGCCAATTTTCACCCAAGATCATTGCATTGTTTCATGTGGTTTCAGGTTGATTTGGTTAATTGCTGCCAACCAACTGTGTTGCACCCTATCATGTGGTTTTGAGTAGCCATAGTCTAAGTTGAATCTTCTATGTGTGCATATTCATGTTAATATATATATATATGTTGGCTTCCCCGTAACGTTTATTATCATCAATTCCAGTTATTATACACGTATGGGGCTAGGTTTTCCCATGTATATATATATATATATAAATGCATACATAGGTGAGTAGAGATGGGAATATTCATATAAGAATATATGTCAGGATATTCTTGTGCATGCCCATGGACTTGTGGGTGTGGGAATTGGGGCTAGGTGTCGTTGAATATATGTGGATGTGTTTTTGCCTAGTGGGTGAGGTTCCGCCTTCAGTAAGAATGTGCCAAGAGATGAAGTGGACAGCTTGGTTCTACTGTGAAGTAGGGTCCCATTACTTTACATGTTTATTTAAGAAATAATTATATGTTTAATATCTGGTTCTCTCACACTTATTATATTCATTCCTAGTGTGGTATCTTATTCAAAAAAGTTTTTCTTTGGTAAACCATGTAAAATTATTTAATTTGATTATTGGTTGTTTGATAGGAGATGTCACAGTTTTATAATAAAGCCCTTCTAATGGAGGTTTACTACCATCAAGATAAAAATGTAAAATGTAGGCTTCAATGCTTGCTTGTCTTGCGGGATTGGTACTACTTGTGATTTGATTACCTGTATATAATGTGTCATGTTTAGAACCTTGTCCCACTTTGATAACTGGATTGCTTTTTTAGGGATACCAACATGACTAGGATGACTTATACATAATGATATGTTTTCCATTAAAATGTATAAAAAATGTTAAACTGTAAATGGAATGGATTAGGGTTGTAAGACAACACCATGTGTTAATATAGTAAGCTCAACATATTGCAGTGAAATGATTTTTAGTAAAACCTATCATAACTAAGACGGTATAGTCCAAACCTCTCCATTACGATCATAAATTGCAACATGTCAATTGAATTGTTTAAAAGAATTTGGAAATGGATAATAGCTTGGATGAGAGGTTCTGCCTCATGCATGAATATGAATATGTAATAATGTACTTATAAATACATAAGATGTTTTTCTTTAAGTACAATTGGGATGATTTCAATGAGATGACATTGTAAATGATATGATTGGAATACTTAAGATGGTTTTTCTTATGTATAATGGTGAATATTTTTTCATATGTGTGATTGGAATGGGTTAATGTTATTCATGAAAGGTTAATGCCTCAAGCACTAAATGTTATGAATGCTACACCTTATGATGCTCATGGAGTGAAGGGACCGTGAGAGACCATGGTGAGGAAGACCATGAGAGATTCCAGGTTTATTTCCAATAGACCATGTTAGCCTTTGGGCATGAATGGCTGTGAGAAATTTCATGTTGACTTCAAAGAGGTCGTGAGATCACTTGGAACTAGACCAGGGGTTATAACGTGGGTGCATCACCTTGTGAAGGATATTAATGAGTTGTACCTCGATCCCTCCAGTACATTTATCCTAGGAGACCGTGGGAGCTCTTGTAGTAGGGATATGGGATGACAGTGAGAGGTCCCCTTTTATTTGGATGTTGGTGGAATATCTCTATCCACCCCAACATGTTTCCACACACACACACACTAACATATATATATATATCTACCTCTACTATATATATATAATGTAGACACAATAAGATTCATATCCCGGTAATGAGCTGAAGATGGTATATCTTCCAGGTATCCATTTAGAAACCTAGATGAGTGTTATTTATTTATTTCATTTTTGTCATTATCTATCTATACATGTGAACTACTTGATTAATATTACACTATCTAGATTAGGCTAGACACTTATGGTGTCATCTTATTTAGATTTATATATCACACCCTAATCGGGCCACCATTGCACTAAGGATCCCGAGTATACCTTTCATGTTTGCAGGATTGTAGACCCTTGTTGAATACTTTTTAATGTGTTATAGTACCTGATGATAGGATAATTGGACTAAGATGGAGCTCACAATGATCGTACAGTAGGACTTTGGACTTTTATCTCTTTTAAATATTTGAGTTATGTATTGTTTTTATTGTAAAGAATGTTTTATTGTTTACTTATTCTAAATATGTATTTCCACATGTCATGCATTTTTCAATCGTATAACTTGTATTGGGAACTTTTGTAGATTAGCTATTATCTTTATTCTGCTTCATTTTCATCTGTTATATACTACTTCTGTAGTCTCTTTTGTTTATACACCGATAATACTGATGTGCATCTTTCATAAGAGGGTATATTCTTCCCACTATCATATCCTGGGACCCTCGTTCTTGTCGGAAGCCTCTAGCATATGGGGAGGTGTGATTGAGGACTTTTAGCTACAGGTCCGGCTAGCGGTTTGATGGTACGTCAGGTTGGGACATTACAAAGTGGTATAATAGGATGTTTCATTTCCTTTGTCTTACTATTTTGGGTAGGTATATTGGAGATTAGTAATGGGTTGGAACTTGGTTAATAGTCGTACATGAGATTAATCACCCCACATACTAGAAATGACCATGTGGCCAGTGCTACGATTTTTTTTCATGTTATTCTGAATTATTATTGATATGATTTCACCTTGAGTGATTTTTGTATTTCCACTTCTTATTATTTATGTACTTTATCAGGTTTTACACTTTCTCTGATATATAAATGGAGTCTAATTTCATTCCCCAAACTAGAAACATATTAAATTCCCATTCTTTTCATATACCATCCCATGTAGCTGCAAATGTAGGCTTCTTTTTTATTTGAAATTTATGCCATGAGTGTTATGCCATGTTGGTATTTAAATAACATGCTTAGTTTTGTACCTGCTAAGGTAATTTTTAAGCCTGATTTCCTTTTAGTATATTATTCCTAGTTTATTATAATTCCATTTTTTGTTTCATTTTCATGCCTTTCATGTTCACAAGTAATTCTTCTGTGTTATAAAATGATCATATGTTAGTTTCCTTTTTGTCAAGATTTTACCTTGTTTATAATGACCCCATCATTATAACTTGACTTCATGATTGTCTTTTTTATATTGGTTTTTAATTAATGGGAATCCGTTTTCACTTGTACGGTTTATGGGTACCTTATAATCAGGAAATGGTCACCTGAATATTCAAACCACCTAGAGCAACACATATATACTTCATTTGAACTATTTGTTTAAAATGTTACAGGATGCTGAAGTGAAATTATTATTTTAATTTATTCTAATTAATGGGAGCAAAATGCCAAACTATAAATTATTAGAATTATTATAGGTTGGTAGATGACCACACATCTGACTACACTGTTATATATATATGTATGTATGTGAGTATGTTAAAAATATTAAAGTGATTTTGGTTTCATTAAATGGGAGAAAATTTTCAATCCATGTAGTGTGTGGTCACTTCATGAATTGGAAACTATAAAACCATGTTAAATTTAATTACTATGTTATGTTTCAATTGGTTAAATGATTAAATGTTACGACATGATTCGTGATTAAATGTGATAAATAAAGTGTCTTAATGGGAATCTTGTAGGTTGCCTTAACTATTTAAAGGAATTTATTAGGATAAGTTGCATGTTTATGGTGGGATGTCAATGAATGTTTTAATTTTTAAATGTATGTTTTAAGAAACACTGGTTCATTTCCCTCAGGTCATTTTTTAGAAATCATGTACATTGTTTTTTTAATGGTGCGTGATTTTTTTAAAAGTTAAATAATTTTTATTATTAAATTTTAAATATGAATAAATGTAAAAAGGGCATAGAAATGGAATATGTAGAAGTTTTCTCTATTTAAAAGCATCGTATAATGGTTTTTTACGTCACCTAAGAGTGACTTGAAACAAAAATGGTAGTGTTATCTCTAGGTCATGGACTCGTTAGAAATGGATTAAAAATGTTAAGAAGTTGTGGCTGTGATTTTTTTATACATGACTCAGTGTTAGGGTTGACTTTTTTCATTATGGGATAGACTGTGGTTGGTAACTCCCTCAAAACATGAATTCCTTTCTAGTTTCATTTGTTTTCTGATGTTTGTTTTCGTTTTTGTGTCATTGTCCCTTGATGAACTCTTTATTTCATAATGAAACCCTTCTTAGGGAAGGTGATCACGTTAACCTTAACCCTATTATGTGATTGAGCATCAGGTAATGCTTAGTTTCAGTTGGTTGGATCATCCTCAGGCATTGTAAGTTGTTTATTTAGTCATTTGAACCCTTCTCCTTTCCGCAGGTAGTCTATGTTGGAATACATGTTACCGTCAAGTGTAAACTGAAATAACGAACCAATTGTGTTCTGTTAGATTCACTACTGGAAATGTGACCTTTCCCAACACTTCTATACCCCCTTTCCCAATGGTTTGGCCAAACCGTTGGGAAAGCCCACTTTGTGGCCACTTTTCCCAATGCTTTGCCAAAACCGTTGGGAAAGGGTAGGCTTTCCCAACGGTTTGGAAAAACCGTTGGGAAAGGTCCAATTTGTGGCCACTTTTCCCAACGGTTTTGGCCAAACCATTGGGAAAGCCTACCCTTTCTCAACGGTTTGACCAAAACCGTTGGGAAAAGTGGCCACAAATTGGACCTTTCCCAACGGTTTTCACAAACCGTTGGGAAAGCCTACCCTTTCCCAACGGTTTGGCCAAACCGTTGGGAAAGGTCCCCAATATTGGGACCTATACCAACGGTTTTGACAACCGTTTGTATAGGTCCTTTGATTTTTTATCGGATCCTCTTAACCAGAACATTCTATAAATCAAAATTTAAAATAATTATGATAATACATATATATTTTTATGAAATTATGTTCACAAAATTCAAGTTAGGTTATTGGTTAGGTCGTTCAATGATAAACCGGAGGTCCTGGGATCAAATCCCAGTGAATGTTTTTTTTTTGGAAATACATATACCAACGGTTTTAAGGAACCGTTGGTATAGATTTTCATATTACTTATACCAACGGTTTTCAAAACCGTTGGTATAGGTATATACTAACAATTTTCCAAAAACCGTTGGTATATACCTATCCCAATGGATTACTTGCCTACGGTTCTCCAAACCGTTGGTATAGGTTAGTTTTCCAGTAGTGATTGATGAGTTTTGTGCATATGGATGTGGTCTCAGGTCATCACCAGGTAGACTGACTAGAGAATCATATAAATAGGTTTTCCCAATTCTCAGGAAGAATTTCTCTATAGACATGAGTGTTTTGAAAATCAGATCTCATTGGATTGGGTTTTGACCTTCCATTTAAGTGTTGACGTTGTGATTGTGGCTTGGATGGGAACTACACATTTTTTATAGTGTTTTTAAACTAGAAAACATGTGTATTTCTAGTTGATCTTAAATCCCTTCTATGAAAACGAAGTTCTAAAGGTTGGGAGCATATCGTGTATAATATGGTAAATGTGTACTTCCAAGTATAAGGGAAACTACGTAAAATTCCTTTTCGTAGTGGTAGATTACACTAGAAAACCTTTGAAGATTGCGAGTTTTAAATTTATGTTGGTTCTTTCATAGCAACCCGGAAACCCAACGTTCTTATGTTTGGATTGTTATACAACCCTTGTTAATTACCAGTGTCTTGGTAGGAGTTTTGGAGGTAAAACATGAACGATCTTGGAATGCCATGGTTAGTGGAAGCATGTGTTCGTTTAGTGTTTCCTCAATAGTAGGTGAATATGAGTTTTTTCTTTGAACTCGACTAGTAGTGGTTTCACCTGTCTTTTTGCAGTAATTGGTCAATATTGATAGGAATCTGTTAAAATAATCTTATTATACTCTGCTAAGTGTTGAGCATGTCCCCTATCTTATCTTTTTCCTAGATACACTAAGAGATCACTGGTGTTTTTCTGCGATGAACAGTTTCAACTATTGGCCTTGTTTGGAGGAACTCTTTTGGTGTTGTATGCTGGATTCATTTTTTCCTTTGTGGTTTGACAATAGAGATGACATCGGAGGTCGGTTAGGGACTTTAGTGAGTTTTTTTGTTGTATACATGGGATTTCGTGGGATAATGCATCACTGTTATTCTTAAAAACACCATTTTTCTAAGTTGGACGTCTTCTTAATTTGTCAACCCTAGAGGATTTACACTTTAATTTCATGTTTAAATGGTTATGATTGGTGAAGAACCATTTTAAGGGAACATCGTCAAGTGAAGATGACTATGGTTAGTGTCATCTAGTGCTTTTCACGAAGAACCATCTCAACATGGGCTCTAGGGTCGATGGGAAATTGACCATTCAATTTCTTTCAAATCACGCTAATAGCATCATCTAAATGCTTAATTGGGTTCTTATAATTATAGTTCCAACAATATTTTGAAAGGTAGTTGGATTTGTTCAATTAATTTTAAAAACAAAAGGTTGAAAGTACCTTAGGCCAGTTCTTGAGGAGGCAACGACGTGATCATGTCTCTTGGTAGACAGGATCGAGTAAGTGTTTTATTGGTGTTTCAGTTGGTAATTTTGTGTTGGATCAAGTTTTATGTAGTTATGGACATTTTTTTAAATTCCTAATGGTTCATCAAACATTTGTAAATTTACTTCGACCATTTGAATAATGCATCACGGCTATTGCAAGTTGGGGAATGTGTTTCATTTTTCCAAAAGTCTTCTCAAGGATTATATGTAGTTAGGGTCAGTAGACTATAAAGTCCCATGTTTTTGAACCTGGTGAAAATAAAAAAGTGTTTGAACATTACATTTTTCGATGGGATGGTAATTTTAAATTAATTAAATTAACTTAAAATAATTTAAAATTAATATTAAAAACTAAAACTAAACTCACACACCAATCCCCTCTCATATGACGTAGTGCACCCCCAAGGGGGTTTCCCCTAAATTTAGTTCTACCCCATCTATATCACTAAAATTATATTCAATTATAGGATAGATTTCATTGCAAATATATTTTGATCCATCACTACGATTCTTCTCCTTTTCTATTTCCCTTTTTTTCTGTGTTCAATTTTACAGAATCGTCTCTCGGTGTGGTTTATCCAAACCCTTGCTCATTAGGGATGATTTTCTCATTAGGTTTCATTTCTTTTAGGTTCATGTAGAAGGTCTCTTAGGGCATTTTCATGCACGTTTCAAAAACCACCACTGAAGGCGAAGCAGTTCAGGGGGTTTTGGTCTGCTGGATTATTTCTGCAGGGGTTGTGTTGTTTCAAGTGGTTTTTGGTCGATTTGGTTTTTTGCTGCTAACTGAGTGTGTTGACCCAAGTCAAGTGGTTTCAAGTTTCTATAGTCTAAGGTGACTTTCCGGCATGTGCATAGGTATGTAAATATAAATATGTGTGTTTCCCTATTATGTGTATAATCATCCATGGCTGTGATTATACAAGTATGGATCTAGGTGTTCCCATATATATATATATATATAATATAATACGTAGGTGATTGGAGATGAGAATAAGAATATAAGAATATAAGTAAGGATCCCCTTGTCCATGCCCATGGAAATGTGAGTGTATGCATATGGTCTAGGTGTCCTTAATTGTATGTGAAAGTGTGTATCAATACTTGGGGAGCAACAACCTTGAGTTAGAATGTGCTAAGAGCCGAAGTGGATGTCTAGGTTCCACAGTAAGGTACGGTCCCTTTCTATGACCTATTTATTTATGAAAGCATTAAATGATTAATTGTTGTTTCTCACACCCTTATTATATTCGTTCCAAGTGTAGTAGCCTATTCTAAAAGTGATTTCTTTGGTAAACCAATTGAATTCAATTAGTGTGATAACTGGTTTATTGATATGAAATGTAATAGTTTTATAATAATACCCCTCAAATGGAGGTGTGTTGCCTTCATGATAAAAATGTAGAATGTAGACATCAATGATTTCTTGTTTTTTTCATTGGTTATACATGTGCTTTGATGCGATGTATATAAAGTTCCATTTTTATTAACTTATCCTATTTTCAAGAATATATTACCTCCTTAGGGAGACCCACTTGAGTAGTATGACTTCTACCAAATGACATGTTTCTCATTGAAATGTATAAAAATGGTTAAACATGAAATAGAATGGATTATTGTTATAAGACCATTTTTTGACTGAATATCATATGCTCCACTTATGGTAGTGAAATAATTTTTAGTAATACTTGACATACCAAGGATGGTCTAATCCATACCTATCCCATACAATAACAAATTTCCACAAGTATATTGAAGTTTTTATATGAATTTGGATATGGATAATTGCCTGCATCAGAGGTTTTTCCTCATTCTTGAACATGAATATGTAACCATGTCCTTTTAAATAATTTAGATGTTAAGACGTAAGTACACATGGGATGAAATGAGTGAGATTACTCTATAAATGATTTTTTTGAAATACTTAATATGGTTTTCCTTATGTATAAAGGTTAATATTTTGTCTTATGTGTTTATGGAATGGAGTAATGATATGAACATGGGTTAATAACTATTGCATTACATGTTTTTAATGGTTTTTCCTTATGTAGGCCGTGGAGCCAATGGACTGTGAGAGACTTTAAGGAAGAATACCATGTGAGATTCAATGTTGATTTACAAAGGACTGTGTGAGCTCTTGGGCAAGAAACACCTTGAGAGAATTCTTGTTGTCATATTATATACATTGAGAGATCTTGGAGATGGACCGAGTGTTATAACGTGTGTGCTTCCACTAGTGAAGGATACATGTGAGTTATATCTTGGTCCTTCTAGTATGTGTATTCCAAGAGACCACGACAACTCTTGGAGCTGGTTTATGGGATCACAATTAGAGCTCCCCTTCAATTTTGATGGAGAAGGTATGTCTCGATCCACCCCAACATATATCAATGCATAAATATATATATATATCTACAGCTACTAAATATAAATATAAATATATTAGGTGGACACGATCAGATTATTATCTCGGCAATGAGACGAAGCTGGTATAGCTATCAGGTATCCGTTTAAGAACCTGAACATATGATAATTATTTATATCATTTTTACATTATCTCCCTATAATTGTGCACTACTTATTTAATATTACACATTATGGATTAGGAAAGGCATCAGTGGTGGCATCCTACTGAGATTTATATCTCACACCCTACTCAGGTTTCCATTGCCCTTGGGTACACAAGTAGACAATTCTTGTTTGTAGGACTGCAGACCCTAGTTGATTGCTTATTGATTTATGCTAGTACCTGGAGATAGGAGAAAAGGAATGAGATGTAGCAAAAAATGGTCATGGAGTTGGTGTTCGAAATTATATCTCTTTTCTTTATTTGAGTAAAGTATTATTATTTTTTGTATAGCATGTTTTTCTATTTACTACTTTCGAATATGTATCTCCACATGTCATGCATTTATCAATTGTCTAACTAGTATTGGACACTTTTACAAAACATCTATTATAAATATTCTGCTTGTTTTCATCTATTATATACTTCTTACACTATTTATATTTTTAATACTCTAATAATAAAATTTTTCATCTCTAAAAAAATGTTATAGTCTCCCCACTATCACCTCCCACGACCCTCACTAGTAGTCGGCGGCCTTCGGCGTATAGGGAGGCACACTTGATGTCATGTGGCGACCAATATGGATACCAGTTCGGTGGTAAACATGGTTGGGATGTTACACCATGTGATGAAATGGATTGGAAACATATTTATATATATATATATCATCCATTTAATTTTGTGATGAAAAAAAATCACATTTCTTCGTGGAGGTGGTATTCCTCATGGACCCACGAACGACATTATAATTTTCTAGTGTATGGAATTACATAACCATAAATGATATATAATCTGTTGAAAATTATAAATATGCCATTAATATAATATATGAATATTAATTACAACACCAAATCATATCTTTAGGCATGGTTATGGAAAAATAAATTACAGTAATTTGTGACGCGGTAGTTTGTTGTACACAATAATAATCTTTTTTTCATTTTATAGAATAGTATATTGATATAAGTAACTCCACTATCAAACTAAAATATAATAATTGGTGGAAAATTGTAGGTATTATTTTATCATTGTTAAATAATTTTATTTGGGGTTTAATAATAAACAAAAATAAAACATGTTGTTAAAAACTATACCTCTTCTTTCAAAAGCCTTATTTTAAGAATAAATTATTACCTCTATGATTGGTATTCTATCCAAAATAGGACCTATAGATTTTTTTTATAGATTATATAAAGTTATGTGAGTGATTAATGGCTTCTCAAAATGGTTTTTAAATTGTGAATTATGGGGAAGAATAATTTACCATTTATAAAAATGAGTGGGGTGCTCTTTACATTTCTCAAAATATTAAATTAGTGTAAATTTATTTAAAATTTAAAATTCATCAAAAGTTATTAATTTGAAATTTCAAATGATTATTGGTCTAAATACCATCATATAATAAAAATTAAATTATATTTTATTATATTTTAATCCTTATCTTTTAGTCATAACACCTATTTATCCCTTTTAACTCTTACCATGACAACATAGATTTTAACCCATCGAAGGTTAATATATTTTTTATCAAATAAAATAAACACTCATTAATATTATATGGTTAAAATTTCGAAAATTATCCTAATAAATGTTCTAAATTCAATATTTTTACAAATTTGATATCATTTAATAAAATATTATTTAGTATAAAATTATCATATTGTTAGTTTTTAGAACTACTAAATAATTCAAAATTATTAAAATCATGAAAACATTTAAAATTCAACAAAATAATACTTCATTATATCCAAAAAAATTATTTTTACTATATAAAATTGTTTTGTTACACTATATATCTCAAATTATTTTTATTTTAATATTTTTTATATCTCTTATTTTTTTACATTTATTTATTAATTACCCCATCAACATTGTGAAAGCATTCTAAATAATTATTTCTTCACTAGAATTTTTAAATAATGTTCCATGATGAATATAAATAATTAATATTTAAAAGTAATAATTATAGTAAAAAATATCCTCGGGATAACACCACATTAAAATTTTAATTTTATTAAAAACAGGATGGGTAATGTTTGAAATTTCATTATAAAAATACAATAATGGTCAAAATATCGTCAAAATAGTCCGGAAAGGTTTTACATTATACCCTTCGATTTTTATAGTCTAAATATACACATCCAATGAGATTTAAGTGTGTATTTTGTTCTTTTTATAGTTCAGATCATTTTATTTGTAACCTAAATTACCCAATGTACTCTTTACCAATATAATAAACATTAATAAGGTTAATATTCATATTATAAAAAAATAAAATGGAAATATTTTCAAAATATGGACCCACTAATTCATGTTATTTAATACAATTTTCAAAATTGAATATATTGATGATTCAAAATTTTAATTAAAGTAAACTGGTAAAAACAATGAAAAAAAGGTTTTTGAAAAACATCCCTTTCTAAATATAAAGTTGTTACATAAGATATTTAACTATAAAATAAATTTTAAAATCATTAAATTTTTACTTTAAATGATAATTAACTCATTAAAATTTATTACTAATGAATAATTTCATTTTAACATTTACATAATTTATAATAACATATAGTTTTCAGTAAAAATTTGTATTTTTTAATATTCGTTGAAAAATCTATAATTTCCAAAAATTCTCAAAAATTAATTACAATATAACTTTTTCATGATGAATCTAAAAATGAAATTCATTTAATATATTTAATATTCTAAAATTTTAATATTAATCTTTTATATTTTAAATAATTAAAATGAGTTTAATAAAATCAACAATAATTTTTTTATTTTCAAAATTATTTTAAATTTTTATAATTAATATAACTACACTAGTAATGAATAAATATAAGTCCTAAAATGATTCATTATCTCATAATATATGTTATTACAATGATCTATAGATTGATCTTCTTTTATAGGGATGATGGGTGAGGACATCAAAAGGTGATAAACTATAAGAAATATAAGTGTCTTCCCTTTATATTTTTTTTGCAAGTCTAATGAAAAAATCCAAGGTGATGGTTTCCCATTTCAACATAGGTATGGGTAGTGGTTGTAAAAGATACTTATGATTTTTCCTTAAGATGCAACATTCTAACATATAATGATCTAAGATACAAACTTTGTAATATCTATATTTGTCCCATCAAACTAGAAAAAATCATCTAGATCACTTTACATAGTCATACGTATAGGATTAATAAGTACTAATGAACTATGCTCATCCTCTAATAGATACTTCATAAAATTAGGTATTTATGGAAAAAAATTCTTCTTAAACCATATTATTCCATTGTTATCAATGAATTTAATAGAAACATTTCTCACATCCTTTTTGCGTCTCTACATCTTCATCATATTCATCTTCAATCATCACTTATATGGATCATTGGACACTGATTTGAGAAAGATAATATTTCTCTAATTACTCCATGATTTACAGATCTATAATTTGAAAATAAATTAATATCATATCATTTATTATCCTTATCATAGATACTCTAGTATGGTCTTCTCATCTCAAAGCATCATCTACCTTGTATCCTTTAACATTGTTAAAATTTATCAAGAATTCATAATATTTAATTTGTTTCAACTATCCCCTCTAAAACATTTTCAACTCCATTTTAGGAAGATAATATATATCCTTTAAAAATAATTATATATATAACACCATTACTCATAAATATAATTCCATCATATCATTACTAAAAAAAATTACCACTTCTAACTCCAAATCATGAGTTTCTTAAACTTCCTAATGAACCTAATATTCTGATAAGAAATAATATATCATCAATTCATTCTACATGAGGAATCTTCTCACTTGGTTATTTTATGCCTCACTATATTCTAATAACTATTCACCAATGTATATTACAATAAGAAAAGGTGTACTGACTAACCTTTTCTTTATTTTCTTAAGGTGTTACTCACATTCATCTACCAAGGAGAACATGGATCCCTTTCTAGTAAATTGTTTTATTGGATTATATAGTCATGGAAAATTCTCCAAAACTGATATATATTATATTGAAAAACCAACAACACATTTGATCATAGAAACAATTGTTGGCCTGGTTTAATGATCAATAACTAAAATCCTTGATGTATCCACAAATATAGCCTCTCTTGAATTTGCATAACCTAAAGATGATTCAGTTTATATCTAAAATTCATACGTGATAAGTTTTTATTACAAAATATAGTTTATTATAGTCTTAATATCAATCATCATTTGATCTGCAATATCTTTCTTTCTCATTCAATATTCAAGAATAGAATCCATAAAGACTACAATAAATAGATCAAGGTAATATCTGAAGACTCTATTAATTAAATCCATAATTATATTTGGATAATTAGTATGTATAATTTGAATCACTATATATATATATTTTACATACCTTTCAAAAATTATTTTCCTCGGTATACCCACCTTCTCAACCCTCAAATGATGATATATAGAGGAAATATCAATCCTGGAAAAGTATTGAGATTAGTTTAATTAATAAAATAATAATCAATATAGTATAAAGGATTCTTGTTCTTGATTTGGGTCTTGTTCTAATCCATATAATAAATGCTGAGATGCATCATTCCTTGTTTTTCTTTATCAAAAAGTAGTAATCTACCTCAATGTGACATAGTTTTCTAAATTAATCCCTTGATAACATTCTCTTAAAGCTACTACATCAAATCATGTTACTCAATTTAGGAAATTATATAGAGAGTACTTGATACCGATGTGGAACCAAATATGTTTTCTATTAAAAATTAAAACACATTATGTTTTGTTGGAAAACAAAAATCTTCATAAAAGTCATCATGTAACTCCAATATAAAATTCATATCATAAATTTTGGTTTTCCTCTAAACCATTTGAGAAAAACACCCCCTTTTAATCTAATTCACGAATAATAATATCAATGTGATTTACACCTAATGCTCATATTAATCATAAAATAATTATAAAATCATATTTTTGATTGAATATCAATTGTTTTATCCCTTCATCGGAAATGGATGTGAGATTTTTTTGGATAATTCCATTACATGCCTATGAAAACATCAAATTCAACTAGAGGGAGAAGAATCTGATTTACTTGAATAAAATTTCCACAATTTTCATATGGATAATAATGATGGAATTGGGATATGGTAATCATACCATAAGATGTTTTCCTTGATAATTCAACCCTTAATAATTTAGGTGGTGCTATTGCAACCTTATAAAATTGAACAGATATAAAATAGCGGTATGATCTAATAATAAATAACAAATTTATATATTGAATGGGACCTATAATTGTTCCTTTCACCACATCATTATCATACCCATAATTTTAAATAGTGATAGTATGAAATTTCCCATTACCTCTAATATTAAGAGGTTACTAATAAAATCATCATAATTAACCATTGGATTTGTGCATTGATTAACATAATTCCCATACTCCTTTCATTTACAAAACACGTGTTTGTGTTGAAAATTATCTGGATCATTATATCTATTAATGTAATTAGTTAATGATTTCCCATCACATGAGAACTTGAGTTCCCAATTACCTCTCATTATATACATAAAAAATTTAACAGTCCCCTTAAGATAATCTCTTTCATACTTCCTTACACACATTGAGAATAAGCGATGTATAAAATTCTCATCTACGGGGTTTTTTGAGTGTATACTAAATTTCAAATTTCTTTTCATATAAAAACATTAATATTAATGGGAATCATCAATTTCCATCCCCAAAATAATATATCATTGAAAAAAATCATGTATATTTAGGTACCATATTCATAACACCCATCAGGGACTTTCTTTTAAGATACATAAAATCAAATCAACCATACATTAAAGTATGATAAAAATACAGGAAATTGACCTTACAAGACTTGAAAAAATTGACTTATAGGTGCCATAAAAATCATAAATATTCTATTTTATCTTAATTAATTCCTTACACATTTTTTGAATGAATAATACAACTAATACACATGGATGTTTAAATAATCCCACCTCCTGGATTAAAGTTTTTTATATTTAATCATCATAATTATAAAATCCGACCATTAATATATTTATCCTTCTAATTGAAAGAAAACCAAACAAAAAAGTTCATTTTATAAATAGTGGAGTATAAAAAATATATTTTCTATGGTACTGATCCACTTATAGGAAACAACTGGATCAGAGGAACTATTAATATAAGGTGGATTTTTCCTCATAAAGGAGTCAATATAATTTTCTTACCTAATTTTATTGATTGGAATTTCGTAATGATCGATATCGTGATACTGTAATGTTAGCATAACAATGATATTTTTAATTCCATATCCCTTAATATTTTGTTTCTAGATAGGAAAATAATTAAATTTAATGTAAATTCTTCATTAAAATCACACTTTATAATTCCATCCACTGAAAAAAATCAAAAAACATAGTTCGAGAGACAATAATCATAGTGGGAAACCAAATATTCCTGAAAATCATTTATATGATTTCTAAATCATGTAATATTCTTCTCAAACTATGAAACCATAGATTTATCCCTGATTATTTATGGTCATCATCCATTCAAATCTATCTTGATAGTTCATATATATGTTTTAAATTCTGAAAACATATGCTAAAGGAGTTTCATACTAGATGGGTAGCAAGGCACATTATAGTGCACTAGGTTATTATTAAGTCAATGTTTATTGCTCCCTTTTCATAATTATTACCCTTCGGTAAAATAATTCTATATACATATCAACTTTTAGTATAAAAAAAGATAAAATTTCATATAAACAACTTACTCAATCCTTTTAGAAAATTCCTAGATATTTTCATATACTTAGACATATCCATATAGTTACCATTGATGTTTTATCATCCTTGTTTCTATATGATAACGATTACCTTCTATAATAACAATTATAATTTCCCATATATTTCCTTAATATATATCACATATAAATTGATAAATATTTCTTAAATAATATAACGATCCCTAAAATATTTTATTAGGTCTAGTCCCTTTTGAATAAAGTATATACAAACAACTTATTAATAAGTGAACTAAAACATCATCTACTAAGATATTCATATCTAGAACCCTATAAAATTATATAATATGTAAAATTTTATTTATTACATGAGGAAATTAATCATAATATATTTTGATTTTTGATTCTTATTATGGTTAAAAAATATTAATACGTAAGCATAATATGTGAATAAGGTATTAAGAAAATGAGAATAGCATTTGAAAACCATACCCTCCATATAAAATATTGTAATAATGATTAATTGCATAAATATTTGAAGATCATAAGACATAAATCCTAATTGAATCAACCAAATGTTCCACTATATCATAAATTGGAATATGAATTAAATTATGTTTATAAAAATAAGAATATACAATCATTCTCTTTGTAGTCATGAATCATTTCCAAGAGAATAACTGTGAAATGGGTTCTCTCTAGAAACCATAAAAGTATTCATTGTTTAGTATCTATCATAATGGATAGATTCAATTACTGAACATGATTTACTCCCCACTGGAGTCATGTCTATCTCAAAAGATATCTAGTTTTACCAAAAGCACTAGATTTCCATGTAATTAATGTCCCAATCTTCACATAAATAATTTCATATAGTTGTGTTCTATAAGATAATAAAATATTCCTCGTATTATAACCCATGAAAATGAATGTGTTTCCTAATCATTGTTTCATAATATTACCCTAGGAATTGAAATGGGTTTCATAAAAAGGTCATTAATTCATCATATCATAACCCATGGAAGGGGTACATGTTTTATAGGTATTTCATCATTTAATAACCCATGGAAAATAAATGGATTTCATAAAGAACATTTCATCAAAATCATAAACCATATAGAGAAAGTATAAGGATGGTATCATTAGATCTTATTCCAGGTATATCATAATAAAATTTTGAGGTTTTTAACATTAGTAAATATGATTACAATAAAAATATTACTAAAATATTAACCAGTTAGATACCATTTAAATATTTTAATCAATTCTTGAAACTATTAATTTTTTTCAAATATTAATGAAATCATGTTCTTTGAAAAGTACCATGGAAACATGTAAAGAAATATTTAATTTATGTAATGGTCATAATGGTGGAAAATTTTGTATCTATATTATACGTTAAAAATAATTTACATTCACACATTTGTAGGAAAGGAAAATGCTACTTAATTTGGATAAAGTGATGAATAATGTTACGCCCTGACCCCAGTTACCCAAATCCGGTACATTATTTTAATACATTGGCACTATTAAAGGAATCAAGTCCCGAAGGACCGATCAATTTAGAAGTCTTGGAAAATATATTACATACAATAAATTTATATTACAATTTGAAACATAAAACATAGCATAGATAGTTCTTTGAGAATTCCATTTTTCCCTGTAGCTTAACCCTGCATATCAATCATAATATGATTCTTGGTTTCCTCGTAAATTAAAACATAAGAAAGGGGTGATCTCAGATGCTCAGTAAGGGTAAATAATTTAGAGGAAGCTATAAACTTTTTAAGTCAAGATGTGTAATAAAAACAAGAGCCTTTTAAACATAAACATAAACATAATATTGTAAAAATAAATGAATCATTACCATATAAACATGGACATGGATATTCTACTAGTCTAATAATCACATGTAATAAATAATTTCAAAATGAAGGAATTCCTAATACCGGACGTCATTACCACATAGTCAAGGCCTCGTGCCAAGACTACAAATAAAATGTTTTTCAAGGCCTCGTGGAAAGACACTAGTTTGTATAATTATACCTACCGATGCATTGAGGAGCTATAGCGGGCTTCACCAGTCACTTACTAAGTCCACTACATTCCTCATATGAAAAATTTGAAACATAACATTAACATTTGTATTAAAAATAGCATACGAAATGTCAACACATTAACTATAAACAATTAATGGTATAAAAAATAGAACATCCACAGTCAAACATATCATAACTCATTCAATACAATATGGAAGATTGTATTTTTATAAATCAACCTCAATCAAAAATAATATCCAATAAAGGATGCTTACATAGTTGAAAATAATTAGTAAAATTTTTTGAGAGAAATATCCTTTTTTTTAAAATAATTTAAATGTCAAACAATTATAAATGAAGTAATTTAAAAGAGATTTTTTATTCAAAGTGTACCATACCACTTTGAATCTTTTTTGAAATGAATTATCATTTCAAAATATACATTTCCATATAAATAAATCCTTAAAATCATTTTGAAAACATGGACATTAATTAAAAATATTTAGAAAGATAAATATTTAAAACATTTAAAATTATGATCTTGATAAAGAGTACCTTTAAAAAATCCTTAAAATATTCATTTTGAAAACATTTTTATGAAAAATGGTCAGGGATGATAAAAATTTCCCAGTAAATACTTACACATAAATAATCTTAGATAATAATGAGATTGATGAATTAACCCTTACCAATTTGGTAACTTACGAAACATACACCCCATGAAAGAAGTATCATAAGATGAATATGTAAATACGCATAAATTAATGTGTATTACACAAATAATACAGTTATGGGCAGTACATACACCACACAAAAGGTAATAGTGTCAATATGCCATGAATCTCATGGGAATAAAGAGTGATATGAAAACCCCTTACCTTGCACTTTCGTTTAGTTGAGGGAATGCTTAACCTACTGTATGAAGACTATAGTATATTATTAAATTATACCAGAACCATATTAATATTTATTATATCATACATTATTCATTTATGACTTTATACTACCCATTTAATAATAATGTCCATGTTATATTAATATTTCGGGTAATAATCGCTTTCTTTATCGTACGTGTTTTAACTCGTAACTCTTGATTGTATCACTTAGATCATGATTTAAATACTTCAAGAATATAAAACATGATTTATATATCATATATATTTAGAATATAAAAATCTATAATAGACATATATATGAAATGGAAAAAACCATTTATGGAGATGGTAGTATGTACGTACGCATAAACACTGTTTACGTTTTCATATATTATTGAACGGAAGTAAGTGAATAAGATATATGTAAGTACATAAATACTTATATATATAAATATATATCTCTCCAATAGAATTATTATGTCCTATATTACATACTTATTAGTAATATATATTTTTATAATCGTCGATGAATGGTGAATTTGGAAATTAATCTCATCACGTCGTGGAGACGGTAATCCGTACGTACGGACGAGCGAAAATATCATTATTTTGATATTAAAATAATATATAATTGGATGGTATATCATATATACAGAATCCTTATCATGTTATATTTATTATTTACATCAAATACACATCATTATTATACCCATCCAAATAATAATGTATTGAATAACAATTACACCACGACGTGGAGATGATAAGTCGTACGTACACACTTATGGTGACATTTCATTCAAAGGGTGGATAGAATAATGAATATGGTTGTACCACAGTTATAATAACATCACAGTATATAGAAGATATTGTATATATAATTTTACCATGGAAACAATAAATAAAAAAGAAGTGGAAGAAGAATGGAACTTGAAAGAGGGTGGTGAAATCATTACCTCTTCTTCGGAATCTTCCATTTGATTTGATCAAAAAGGCTCCTTAGGTTGGATTTATGACCAAACTAAGGCCACTAGGTTGAATTAAGGATAGTTGAGAGGGTTTTTGGTCAGGGGTTGGCCAAACCAAGTGGCTTAGAAAGTGTTAATTAGAGTGAAGGGGGAGTGCCCTTTTATAAGAGGGGTGAGGAGCACCTTTGGAAAAACATAATATATTATTTTATAATAAATTAATATTTGGTTTATAATGGCTTTAAAATGTATTATTTAAATTCTATGGTGGGGATGGTTCGATAAAAACTCAACCGATAGGTTTTAGACAAGTTTAGGTTACCATTTTATCCTTATCATTTAGATTTAACTCTAATTAAAATAGTTTAACTTTTACCGTGTCTTCTTGTATTCTTACTCTATATGGTTAATAAACGTACTCTAAACATCCATGAGAACCTAAAGTGTCTCATTAATGACATATATATAATTATTTAATCCCTTAGGATGACCCTTATATTTTTAGTAATATTATATCAACCAATAATATAGTATTTGTTTTAAATATTGATTTATGTCAATTTTGACACTATTTGGTATTTTGGTTTTGTGAAGGTCATCACAACTTGATTACTTTGAAAAAGATACATTGAATCAGCCCTATCATGTCATAGTCACCTATAGAATTCATGGATGTCATAAAAACCTTGAAATTATATTTATTTTTATATTTATAATACCATTTATTTTATTCTTTCTTTAACAAGCTAATTACTGCATCATCATTGTGTCATAAATAAATTTAATTATTTCATGTCTAAAAATTATAAATAAAATACCATGATGTAGGAAATATTTTTATCTTTATAATTAATATTTATAGTCGAATTTATCTTATGTATAACCCTATATTAAATATGGTTTATTTAATATACTGTGAATTTAACATTTTTAACACTTCTTTAAATTAAATAATAATAAATGTCCTAATCTAATCCAAGTGAACCAAAGAGGTTCATATTTTATTCCTAAGGTTTTTTAAGGTCTAATTATACTTGTCAAATATAATTAAGACTTGTGTTAGGGTAATAATAATATCATTTTTATGATTAATTACCCTATTTACTTTTTAAAGTGGTAAATAAAATTAAAAAGGTACTATTCACCAAAAATTATTTTTATCCTATTGAACCACATTTTACTCCTTGATATTAATTGTTTCTCTAAGATTTTTTAAATTCCACTCACAGAAGCGGTAAAATTATGTTTTATATGAATTTTCAAATTCTCCTAGGAGGTGGGTAAAAGACGGTGAAAAGTTCAATAAAATTTTTATATATCTATAATTATTATATACTGACTCCAATAAATTACAATGAACATATATAATTAATATATATCTGTTTTGACATAAATTAATTTAAATAAAATAAATAATTATTTAAATAAAAAATCGGTTTTAAACTGTAACTCAGTGTTTTTCACTATTAATCAAAAATTAAACGTTTTTAGAAAAATACCAAAAATTCACCCTAAGCTAATTTTGATAATCCAAATTCAATAATTATGTCTATTTTACCAAATTAAAAACATAGAATTTGAATTTATTAATTTAAAATTAATTCCCGCTGTCAAAACGAAAAGGCGTATTTTTAAGAAATGATAACTACCAAAACTTTGACACTTGTTTATGTCCAATTTTAAAGTGAAATTAATTACAATAACCATCATTGGTTTAAATGGTAAAAATATAATCTCTTTATACTTCAAAACCATTAAAATGTATAATTTAACAATATAAATTGTTTTGATTTAAAAAGTTGTTTTCAGTTAAAATAATGTATTTTTCACTATTCACCGAAATATGAATGTTATCAGAAAAACACCAAAACATTATCGAAACTAAATTCTTATGTCCCAATTCTAAAGAAGAATTTTATTTTTTCAGATTGAATATATAAAAGTTTCAAATATTACATTTAAAAAGGCTTTCCATTAAATGGCGTTAAAATTGCATTTTTTTGAAAAATACTGCTTTTATTTGAAAAATGTATTTGTTCTTATATTATGTATATGAAACTCATAATATGGATTCTAAAATTATATCGATTATATAATGTTCAAAATTATGTTAATACTATTCATAAGCACTTATGAACAGCTTGTTTGGTAAGTCATGGTACGCTAGAACTTAGTGTTGCGTGGAGTGAAATTTATTGAATTAGTTTGAAAAAAATTACATACTATGAAATCTTGGGTTGTTAAATTCTTCCCTCCTTCAATAAATTGTGTCCCCGAAATTTGAAATTATTTTTCGAAAATGAAAGGTTTAAGATAGAAAATACATTTGGGAAAACTCACATCGTAAATTAGGTTAATAAAATTTAGTCTTAATAAGAGGCAAAATAAAATGAAAGGGTCACCACCAAATTACGATCTCGATTAGGAGAACATTGGTTTCAATTAGAGACATATAATTGGAGGAAAACGTAAATATTTATATTTAGTGATTTAGGTCATCAATAAAAAAAGTGTAAAATTGAGGGCCTTAAATTCATCAATCTATGATGTTTTAAAATACCATCGGTTCAACAAATCATATGGTATTAGGATAACACATTTTTTGTTTTAAGATCCCTTCACTAAAGTATAACAATTAACTTATTCATAGAATAAGAGGAGAAAAAATATATACTTGATAAGTAGAGTCCCATCCTTTAAATAATTTCTTCCACAAACTCATCTTTCACTCTAAAAGTTAATCGAACATAAAAATAATATTCTATTTATCCTATTTGTATAGGGTTTAAAAAATGAATTTATAATTCATCTACCAGATTTTTTTTATAAAGTCTACATTATTCAATCTAGGACATCATGTGGGCCAGTGGTAGGTGATACACCCTTGTCGCCCATCGGTTGCAGGTTCAAGTCTCGCGGGCTTGCCGCACGTGATAGGTTTTCGCACGACCTCCAGGTTGTCCTTTTATGGAAATCCAAAAATAATCTCAAACTAGAATTTTCCAAAATACTTCTGTCCAAACTCATAGTCCAAAATTTATAAAGAAGTTAAACACAATGAAGATCCTTTTTTCTGCGTAATAACATGTGAACACCTCAATCATGTATTCTTTTAAAAAATTGTAACATCCTGAATTACCATAAAACCTTATTGATTACATTCATGATCCCTTATTCCTTATAGAATAATGGATATACTCCTATCCAAAAATGTTGTAAACTCAAACAATGATGTAATATCATTAATCACTTTCTTGGTAGTCAATAATATCCAATATAATTTATGAAAATAAATCATGTATTATTCCAAAATCACTACCTCGGTATCATAACCATATTATGGTTTATCTTGATCTCAACCATATATTTTCCAAAAATTTAACCTCCTATTCAGTCACTTTTCTTGGTTGCACACAATCTCAAGTCCTTAATAAAATAGTACTGCAGTACAATCCTTATATACTCCATAATTATTATAACCAGTACATCCTTGATACATCACTCAAATGACATAATTATTTTATAAAAACATAAGAACTCTAATAATTCCTCCTCATCTGTTGTAGTATCATAACTTGATTATTATCCAATAGCATCATTTTGGGCATACTCTGATGATTTGGACATTGGTTTGTATAGTGTTTCAACTTCATGTAGATTAAGCATTGTACATTTGAAACCTTTTTCTTACATTTTACAGTCACATACTTGGTGTCCTTTTATTCCACACTTATAAAATCTCACATTACCTTCAGGAAAGTTCCAAGGAGTTTCTTCCCAGAGTTATACCATTTGGTAAAATTCGCCTTTTCTATATTCCCTTTATCCATCTTTCTCTCTTCCATCCTTTTCTCTTATTTCTTTCCTTCAATGCCATAGGAGTAATAGAATTCTTTACTTATATTATTAACACATGATACTATTTCTTCATATGTTGAGAATACATGATAGACTATTTCCCTTCTAAATGTTGGCTTAATACTGTGGAAGGTATGATCCTTCTTACTCTTTGGATCATACGTATTGCTGGATTTCACATTCCTTCTACTGGGTTCCATTTCTATACAATAGCATAAACTTGGTCAGTTTATGAATTACAATAATTCCAAACATGTAAAATATCAAACGCAAATTGAATGGTTTATAGATATAATTCATAATCATACAGATTTTTTTCAATGAGGATATATATACTCATAAACCCTTCATAATTATTTGTAATGAAAATGAGAATTATCCTAAGCATATACCAGGGAGTGTCGTCACATAGAGTGCAGCAAGTCCCATTTTGGTGCACCAGTTCCCGTTTGAGTTTAGCTCAAAGCGGTGTTTTTTGGTTTTACCCCTACGTACATCTATGCCAGAGCTGCCTCTACCTGCTCATTTCCAAAGAAGGATGTATTTTATTGGAAAACTCACAAATTCTCTACATTACCAAAATTCTAGGAATTTCTTCTATACTATTCCTCAATGTCTATCTTAGGTCTATGTTCTCTAATCAGATTTTATCTAAATCTAGCTTCCAAGGTTATTGCTAAACCTCCCTCTGATACCAACTGTAACTCCCCGACCCCAGTTACCCAGAGCAGGTGCATTATTTTAATACATTGGCACATTTACAAGGAATTATGTTCCGATGGACCGATCAGTTTAGCAGTCTTGGAAAATAGATTACATACATTAACTTTACATTAAAATTTGAAACGTAAAACATTAAATAGATATTTCATTTTTAATTCCATTTTCCCCTGTATCTTAACCCTTCATATCAATCATAATACACTTCTTGGAATCCTTGGAAATTAAAACATAAGAAATGGGTGAGCTCAGATGCTCAGTAAGGGTAAATAATTTAGCTGAAGCTATAAACTTTTTAAGGCAAGATGTGTAATAAAAAAAACAGCTTTTTAAACATAAACATTAACATAATTTGGTAAAGATAAATGAAACATTACTATATAAACATGCACATAGTTATTATACTAGTAGAATAATCACATGTAATAACTAATTTCACAATGATGGAATGCCTAATACTGGATGTCATTACCACATAGTCAAGGCCTCGTGCGAAGACTACAAATAATTTTTTTGTCAAGGCCTTGTTCCAAGACACTAGTTTCTCTCATGAGACTTACCGATGCATCGAGGAGCTATAGCAGGCTCCACCCGTCACTTATTAAGTCATCTGCATTCCTCATATGAAAAAGTTGAAACATAACATAAACATTCGTATTAAAACTAGCATAAAAAATGTCAATAAATTAACCATAAACCATGAATGGTATAAAAACAAAACATCCACTGTCAAACATATCATAACTCATTCAATACAATATAGAAGATTGTATTATAATAAATAAACCTCAATCAAAAATAATATCCAGTAAAGGATGTTGACATAGTTGATAATGATGAGTAAAACTTTTTGAGAGAAATATCATTTTTTGTAAAATCAATTATAAGTCACAAATTTATAAAGGAAGTAAGTTAAAATATATTTTTTAATAAAAGTGTCCCATAACACTTTCAAACTTTTTAAAGGAATTATTATTTCAAAATATTCATTTCTATATAAATAAATCCTTAAAATCATTTTGAAAACATGGACATTAATTAAAAATATTTAGAAAGATAAATCTTTAAGAAATTTAAAATTCTGATCTTGATAAAGAGTACCTTCAAAAATCCTTAAAATATTCATTTTGAAAGAATTTTTATGAAAAATGGACAGGGATGATAAAAATGTCCCAGTAAATACTTACACATAAACAATCTCGGATAATAATGAGATTGAGGAATTAACCCTTACCAATTTGGTTACATACAAAACATACACCCCGTGAAAGAAGTATCATACAATGAATTTGTAAGTACACATAAATTTATGTGTATTACACAAATAATACAGTTATGGTCAGTACATACACCACTCAAAAGGTAATAGTGTCAATATGTCATGAATCTCACGAGAATAAGGAGTGAGATGAAAACCCCTTACCCTGCACTTTCCTTTAGTCGAGGGTACATTTAACCTATAGTATGAAGACTATAGTATGTTATTAAATTATACCATAACCATATTAGTATTTATTATATCATACATTATTTATTTATGACTTTATATTACCCATTTAATAATAATTTCCATGTTATATTAATATTTCGGTTAATAATCGCTTTCTTTATCGTACATGTTTTAACTTGTTACTCTTGATTGTATCACTTATATCATGATTTAAATACTTCAATAATATAAAAAATTATTTATATATCAAATATATTTAGAATATAAATATGTATAATAGACATATATATGAAATAAAAAACACAGTTTATGGAGACGGTAGTCTGTATGTACGCATAAACGATGTTTCCATTTTCATATAGTATTGAACATAAGTAAGTTAATAAGATATATATAAGTACATAAATACTTATATATATAAATATAAATATCTCCAGTAGCATTATCGTTTTATATATTACATACTTATTAGTTATATATATTCTTATAATCGTCGATGAATGGTGATCTTGGAAATGAATCTCATCGCGTTGTGGAGACGATAATCCGTACGTACGCACGAGCGAAAATATCATTTTTTTATATTAAAATAATATATAATTTGATGGTATATCATATATACAGAATCATTATCATGTTATATTTATTATTTACATCAAATACACATCATTATTATATTCATCCAAATAATAATTTATTGAATAACAATTACACCACGACGTGGAGACGGTAAGCTGTACGTACGCACGTATGGTGACATTTCATTCAAAGGGTGGATAGAATAATGAATTTGGTTGTAAAATAATTATAATAACATCAAAATATATAGAATATACTGGATTTATAATTTTAGAATAGAAACAACAAAGAAAAAGGAAGTGGAAGAAGAAAGTAACTTGAAAGAGGGTGGTGAAATCATTACATCTTCTTCGGGTTCTTCCTTTTGATTTGATCAAAAGGGCTCATTAGGATGGCTTAATGATCAAAATAAGGCCTCTAAGTTGAAGGGATTATAGTTTAGAGGGTATTTGGGTAGGGTTTCGCCGAGCCAAATGGCTTAGAATATGTGAATTAGAGTGAAGGGGGAGTACACTTTTATAAAAGGGGTGAGGGAAACCTTTGAAAAAACATAATATATTATTTTATAATAAATTCAGATTTGGTTTATAATGGCTCCAAAATGTATTATTTAAAGTATAAGGTGGATATGGGTCGAAAACCACTCATCCAATAGGTTTCAGACAAGTTTAGGTTACCATTTTAACCCCTATCATTTAGATTTATCTCTAAGTTAAATAGTTTATCTTTTACCACGTCTTCTTGTATTATTACTCTATATGGTTAATAAACTTACTCTAAATATAAAAAAGAACCTCAAGTGGATCATTAATGAAATATATAATATTATTTAATCCCCTTGGCCTAACCATAAATTTTTAGGACTATTATATCAACCATTAATATAGTATTTGTTTTAAATATTAATTTGTGTCAATTTTGGCACTATTTGGTATTTTGTTCTTTAGAAAGTCATCAAAACTTGATTACTTAGAAAAAGATACATTGAAATAGTTCTAACATGTCATAGTCACCTAGAAAAATCGTGTATGTCATAAAAACATTGAAATTGTTTTTATTTTAATATTTATAATAACATTTATTTGATTCATTCATTAATAAGGTAATTACTACATCATCATTGTGTCATAAATAAATTTAATTATTTAATGTCTAAATTTTTTAAATAAAATACCATGATGTAGGAAATCATTTTATCTTTATAATTAATATTTATTGTCGAATTTATCTTATGTATAGCCCTATATAAAAAATCGTTTAGTTAATATACATTGATTTTAACACTTTTTAACTCTTCTTTAAATTAAATAATAATAAATGACCTAATCAAATCCATGTGAACCAAAAAGGTTCATATTTTATTCCTAAGGTGTTTTTGGTCGAATTATACTTATCCAATAGAATTAGAATATGTTCTAGGGTAATAATAATATCATTCTTACCCTTAATTACCCACCTTACTTTTTACCGTGGTAAATAAAAGTAAAAAGTTACTATTCACCAAAAATTATGTTTATCTAATTGAACCAGATTTTACTCCATGGTATTAACTGTTTCTTTCAGCTTTTTTAAATTCCACTCACAGAAGTGGTAAAATTATGTTTTATGTGAATTTTCAAATTCTCCTAGGTGGTGGGTAAAAGACAGTGAAAAGATCAATAAAATTTTTATATAACTAAAATTTTTATAAACTGACTCCAATGAATTAAAATGAACTTATATAAGTATTATGTATCTATTTTTACCTAAATTAATGTAAATAAAATAAATAATTATTTAAATAACTCTTCGGTTTTAAACTATAACTTATTGTTTTCACTATTCATCAAAAATTAAAAGTTTCCAGAAAAATACCAAAACTTGATCCTAATATAATTTTGATATTCCGAATTCAATAATGAAGTCTATTTTACCAAATTAAAAATATAGAAGTTTCATTTATTAATATAAAATTAATTCCAACTGTCAAAACCAAAAGGTGTATTTTTAAGAAATAATAACTACCAAAAGTTTGACACTTGTTTGTGTCCAATTTCAAAGTGAAATTACTTACAATGACCATCATTGGTTTAAATGGTAAAAAACTATCTATTTATACTTCCAAACCATTAAAATATATAATTTAAAAATATCAATTATTATGATTTAAATAATTTTTTTCATTTAAAATATAGTATTTTTCATTATTCACCCAAATATGTAAGTTATCAGAAAAACACAAAAACCTTATCGAAACTAAATTATTATGTCCTAATTTTAAAGAAGAAGTTTATTTTGTAAAATTTAATATATAAAAGATTCAAATATTGGATTTAAAAAGGATTCTCCATTAAGAGGCGGTAAAATTTAATTTTTTTAAAATACTTCTTTTATCTAAAAAAATGTATTTTTTCTTATATTATATCTAAGAAACTCATAATATGGATTATTAAATTATAAGGATAATATAATGTTCAAAATTTAGTTAATACTATTCATAACTTCTTTTTAACGACTTATTTGGTAAGTCATGGTGCGATAGAATACGGTGTTGCGTGTAGTGCAAGTTATTGAATTAATTTGAAAAAATAACGTACTATGAAATCATGGGGTGTTACAAATAATATGTTTACACCATTTTAGAAAAATTAAAAAGGATAAAATTACTTTAAAAATATTTCTTGAATACTAAAAAAATTAATTAAAACATTTAACAAAACATTTACATGTAAGAAAAATGTTTTTCAACAAAAGTGAAAAAATAAGTTAGTTTTTCCATAAAACATTATTCCATACTCTTGAGAAATTAAAGGGAGGAAAATGAATGAAAAAAAATTAATTTTTTTAAATAAATTAGGGTGGATAAAATAATTGAGATTGTTTATAGAAAGTAAATAATGTTTCAACATTATTTGAATAATCATAAACAATCTTGAAAATTATTTAGATTATATAATAAAACCTTTACCACTTTTTTAATTTTAAATCCTTGTACCTATGGAAAAATTAAACATAAATTTATTCATAAATATACATTATTATTAGAAGAAGAATTTTAAAATACACTCATTTTCAGTATATACACCTTACAAAAGAAAAAAGTTGTGTATAAGGAATATGTCCCATTGAAATGAAAGTGAGACGAAACTTATCAGATTTTTTAAATTTCTTCATACTCTATATGAAATCATGTATTATTAATAATGTTTTATTATAAGTATATTAAAAAATATTAATTATATATATCATACAATATATGATTACTTATTACCCTTTAATAATGCATTTATCAACAATTCATTAATAAAATCATTGATTATTGTGATAACAATTTTTTTTCATGAATCTTTTCATTTTATTGTTTTTTCCCTTGTAAAATAAATATTGCTCCATAATCTATTCAATGTTAATAATTATAATAATTATAAGATTTACTCATTATATAAATTTTTATAATAATACATAAATGTTATAGAATGTAAAATTAATTAAAACATTCATGGAGATGGTAGGCCATTTGTACGTAGAAACATTGTTTCCATTTTCATGATGGGTTGGAAAAAAATGTAATTATTATTTCACTATCCCAAAATAATTATTATATCATATATATTCAATAAATATACCATTATCAATATACATGAAAAAAACTAGAAAATAAATCACATCACATCGTAGAGGCGTTAGTCCACACAAACACACAAGAGACATTATTATTTTTCAAAAGATTATACTGTAAAAAAGATATATTTTATATTATAATAAATGATGCATAATTATTTCATTTATATCATATATATACATTAAATAAATCAATATATCAACTTGTGATATGTGGAGATATGAAATAAATTACATCGGTTCATGAGGAAGTAGTTTGTCATACACATGATTGAAAGTTTCATTTTCAATTTTATGGAAGATGTGATGGATATTGATTTTCAATATATATAATAGAATATCAATATATTTTATATATTGGTGTAATTATATTTTAATTATTATTACATAAATGAATTTGTTAACAGAATAAGTAAAAAAATAATGAACTTAGTGAATATAATTACATTTACATAGAAAAAACATGTGTATATATCTTATTAAAGACCCCAAGCTTTGTCTTTTGGGAATACATGTAGCTCTATAACGTGTCTACGAATTTTTGGGAGGAATTTATGATGATTTTTTATAAATGTTTCCTAATATGTTTCATGAACAATTGGGTGGAGGTTCTGATTTATAATTGATGCTGAGTGACATTATTGTAAATAACCAAAACTATTCAACAATGAGATGTCACTTTAAAGCCAATTTCAACCAAAATTGATTAATAATGATGCGGTGAGAACCTAAGGTCAATAAATACCTATAAAATGAAAAAAAGAAACATGTTATAAACACTTAATTCATATATCCTCTATATTTACATACCTTTACAATTTTAGATTTCAACAAGGTAAATAGTTTATTATTTAATTACCAAGCTAATTTAACTTTTAATAATATAAATAAATGATAAATAATAGAAAATTTGATGAAAATTATTATATATATTTACTAAAAAATTTCAAACATATTTTCTATCTGTGTGGAAAATTAATTTTAACACAAGCATATGTAATGAAAAAAACACTATTTTAATATTAACTGTGGTAATTAATTTTTTACTATTATCATTATTAATTATGAAAACGTAAGATGACATAATTTTTTATTATTAACTATTATTATTCAAAATTTAAAATTCATTTTACCATATTCAATTGATATATGTTTATAAATTTAATTGAAATTTTATCCCAAAAAGTGTGATGAAAATTTAGTTTTCCAAAGAAAATGTTTTCTTAAATATAAGTTGTAATAGAAAAAATAAATATAAAATTTTTCATAATGCCCTAAATTGGATTCAAAATTATATAATTTAACTAATATTAATTTTATATAATGTTTAAAACAAAATGAAATTTTTTTAAAACATTAAATGAAAATGGGGTTTTCAATAAAACTATGTATTTTTCAACTATTAATCAAAAAATTAATATTTCCATAAAATCCTCAAAAAAACTCTTTCAACATTTTGACATGTTTTTTTTAAAAAATTATGATTATTTTTTGACATAAATTTTTTAAATGTTTCCAATGTTATTTTTAAAATATGTACTCGATAGAATGACTTTTTAGGGAAATAATCTTTTTAAAAATAAAACATGAAATCTTCTAACCCCATTCCTAGAAAAAAAATTAGACGATTGATTAAAAAATTTGATTAAATATATAATAAAAAAATTCTTTAAAATAATACCAAAATTTTGATTAAATTAATTATTTTATTTAAAACACTATTGTGTTCATAAAACCATTTTTTGGGGAAATTTTTTTCTCTTACATTCATATGATTTATATATTTTTTCAAATCAATTGGTAGAAAATAAATATATTTTTTTACATTTTTAAATGATATAAATTTATAAATTTAGTTATTAATTTCATTACCCACATATTTTATATCTTTAATATATTTTTTATCTTTAAATATACCCATTTTTATATTATATCACGGGTTTTTTAAACACAATGTTGAATTTAGCAATATATATCAATGAAATTAAATTTGTATAGATAAAAAAATCATACAATATTTGGGGTTTTCATTCTAACTAAAATAATATAAAGTTTTCCTTTAAATTTACGTCATTATGAAAAAAACTACATTGGATACTTCTACATCATCATATTCGTAGGTTCTCGTATAGCTTACTCAAATTTGGTGTTTCATCATTAAAAAATTGAGCAGTTTAGTCCTTCTGTTTCAGTTCATTTTCTCAATATAATCCAGAATATCCATCATTTCTTCCACACAATATAGATCATTCTCTCGTGGTACAATCTCTGAACTTAGTACATGTACAATATCGGGTATTTACATACTCAAAATAAAAACATGTAATATGTCGTGAACATGAGATAGGTTCAGTGGGAGTGTTGAGAAATAATAAAACATCCTTAATCGATCACAATTTATGAAAGGGATAATATTCCCTAGTCTTAGATTTCAATTCATCCCAAATACCATAAACTTCTTCCATGGATAAATTGATAGAATCAACATTACACCAACATCAAACTCTATATCACATTGAATACTGGAATCATAACATTATTGTTGACTATAAGCAGATATTATTTTCAATCTCATGGTTGAGAATTTATCTACAATTTACTCATCACACTCAAGTCCTAGTATTATTATTTCTCCAACATCACCCCAATATGTTGGAGTTATACTCTTCCTTCTATAGATGGATTCATAAGGAACTATCTAAATGTTCAATTGAAATCTATTGTTCTACGAAAACTCAATGACGGGAAGTCATTTATCCAAATCACTGTTTAAATCCATAGAAAAAAATGTCAACATATCCTCTTGGGTTTTAATGGTTTTCCAAAACTAAGAAAAATCTCTGACTAAGATACGCAAATTTGAAAATAGCATAATTATTATGGGATATAAAATATTTATCTAGATAATTATAGAAAAATAGAGATGATGATAAAATACAATAGAATGTGGTACTCCATTAAACCTTACCACTTATATAATGTTTATTCCTGAATGTTTTTTAATATATATTTATTATATATTACAAATTTAATATCTTAAATATGTTTAAAGATTTACTATAATAAAAAAATCAATATGGTCATTAAAAGTTTTTAAGATTCTAATGACAAAAACCTTCATGATTTTTTCCATTTTATGTAATTGTATTGTTATGTATTGTAACATCCCACTAAAAGTTTTTCTCTCATCCATAACATTTTTATATACCAAACAATGCGATACAAAATCTACAATACCTTTATATATCTTATCCCACTAAAAATATTCTTTCATATCAATATACCTCAAAGTACATCTTGGATTAATAAATAATGATGAGCTGTGAGCTTTATATAATATCTTCTTAAAATCTGTTATTAAAAAAACACATATATAGTTTTTGAACATTATCAATCATTCAAAATTGTGGTTAAATTCAAGAATATTTCTGTCATTCATCTGAATAAATACATCTTCCTTATGAACCTATTTAATCATCAAATAGATATATGGTTTACAAATCATTGGAGAAATATAAGATTTATATCCTTCCATCATGTTTTCATAGTAAATCATTTTAAAAACCATAAATATTTTATATTTTGTGATCCTATTCATAGATAATTTAGGATGATCCTTTTGAAACAACGAAATAACCACCTTGTTCACCTTCCTAGGTTGGTAATGCATGGAAGATTAATAATCATTAATTAACTCTAATCATTTTATTCAGTACATATTCATATCATTCCGAGTGAAAATATACATTAAACATTTTCATCAGTATATATATATAATATTTCTCTATAATAATGTTTCATCTATATCATTAAGGTAAAAAATTACCATAGCTAACCCAAAATAATTATTTGGGTGATTTTTCTAATGAAACATCAATTCTTAATAAGAACAAGCTATAGGTATAACATAATTGATGATAAAAAATCTGGAAAACATTTTGGATGCATCACTACATATGAAAAAACATTCTCTAATAAAGGGTAATGTATGCATAGATACACTGACTAACACTCTTTTTATTTCCTTGAAATTTTATTCATATTATATTTTAAAGAGGTACTTGGATCCCTTATGAGATAACATGGTGATTGGATTATATTGTTGTGATAAATTCACCACAACACATTGATAATATCCACATAAACCAATAAAATTTTGGGTCTCAGTCAGAGTGTTTTGTCTGGACTGACATTCAATTAAATTTTTATTCGATAGATCCACAAATATACCCTATCATGAAATTACATAACCCAAAAAATGAAACCATTTATATTAAAACATCTAACATGGTAATTTTTTCATTCAACGTCTCTTTCCAATCAGTAATCAGATAAATTATTATTTCATCTTCATGATCTTCCTTGATCTTTGAAAATGTAAGAATATCATTTTTATAGACTACCAAAAACTAATCATGGGAATCTATAAAGGCTAATTTCATTATATCTTTGATGATAGTGTAACTACCTAAGATTTTGAGAAATATTTTTTCCAATCTAATTTAATATTTTAATATTTTCTATTTCACAAAACATTGAATATAACCTTTTTTAAATGAAATCACTATGTTTAGAGTTTGTTATACTTAACACCATGTCCTCCATGTTAAATTTTTATTAAGATCCACTTTTATGGAAAAAGTGGGAAACCATCAAGACAACCATACATTAAGCCCAAAAGTTGAAAATAGAACTATAGGAAACCAACTTGAAAATATAGGATGCTACTACCCTGAATAATTTGCAGGACAGGTCACTTACCTTTTTTCACAGCTCGTCGCTGATAATCACTTCGAAATGAGAGGCCAACTTTTCCCAAATGTATATGAACTCTTCCATTGTAATATTCTTTTCAATGAAGAATCTGGTCAAAATTAAGTGTTTTTTTCCGATCCAAGTAGCCTTCTCTTTTGTTACACCCACTTGAACTTGTCTTCATTTCATCCTTTCTATGTCCTCCTCTGAGGTCGGAATAAGCAGAACCCCCTCCAACATCTCTTCCTCTGAAGACATGAGGAGGTCCCATGAATTTTCTACAGATGTGGAATCCACCCCTCCTGCTACTGAAGGATCTCCCTTCCAGATCACTGAAGGATCCACCAATCAACTTTTCTAATTTTCAGCTCCATGCACAGAAGAAAGACCAACCTCTGAAGTAGTCCGCATGGAGGTCTTACATGAAACTGAAACCCATTCCTTATTCAAGAAAGAAACCCCTGGAATATCCTTTGTGACAATTCATTGGGCCTTTCTAGCCGATCTGGTAACTATAGTCTTTGGAGTGCTCGAATAATCATTGTGTAGTATTGACTTCTTCACACCCTTGGGAGCCAAAAGGATTCCAGTTAAGAGGGTTCCTTGTTTCCCTTTCCTTGAACCGAATCGAACCAATTCCTCATTCTCATAGCCTGCACTAGTTCGAGAGACCCCCTCTTGGTCGCTTGAGGCCCCATCTTGGACACTCAATTCCTCCTACTCTAAGTGTCTACTCCTGACCTACTTATGTTTCCCCCTAGGAATGACTGTTTTCCATCCTTCAGGATCTTAATTTTCTTTCCTTTCCTCATCCAACAACAAAAACCGATTATGCGCGTCTTTCTTCTTTGAAGCCATGTTAAAAAGGGCCACCTGGTACATTAGCTCATTAACATTAGGAATATGAGACTACTTTGGCACCCCAACAACGGCCTAAGAAACCGTACCTCCATGTTCTGAAAGTTTGTCAATTTGGAACTACCCACATCAAAAATTTCAACATTCTAAACATGACACAATGTTTTTATCATATGTTTCACGAAATATTAAATTTCCTTGATGTCTTGTGTAACACGCAAGACCATGTTTTACTGAACAAGAATATATTATTATAAATATAATCATTTAATATACTAATATACAACCTTTCCATTATGTTTGAGGTTATTAATAAAATTAAAAACCATATGAAAATAAATTTTTCAATTAATTGGTTACTAATTAATTATAAATGCATATAAGAACCAAAATAATAGAATGAGAATATTTTAATAAAAAATCAACTTTGATGTTCAAAATGGAATTTTACCCAAATAAACTTATTTTATTACTATTGTTGAATGATATTAATGAATTATATATTTTATATATCTTATAAAATATTTCTACATTTACCGTATATATTATATTTGAATAATATAAGAACAAACACAATTTTATACATAAAAACCTATATGTTTATACAATCAGTTCTACCACCTTTTAATGGATTTACTAAATTAAATATAAATTTTGGAACATTTAATAATTTGATATGTCAAAATAAAATTATTTTTTTTATTCAAAAAAAAATAAGGTCATGGAGAATTTTTAGTAGTTTTTTGTGAAGATTCATTTTTTTGTCAAATAGTGAAAAATAATGAATATTAATTCAAACCATCTTTTCTATATAGTTTATTTATAAGGATAAATTATATATATAGTAATTTTGAGGTATATATATATATATTTTAAATAAAATAATCCAATTAATTTTATTGGGATCAATTTAATATTGAAATTACATATTAAAACATAACAAATTTTTAAAACAAAATTATTTAAAAATTCACGTACACATTGTTTCTATGGGATTATGTTTAAATTAATTAATAACACTTCTATGAATATAATTTTGAAAAATGGATTGTATATTTGAATAATAATAATTTATAATGTATAATATGTTCACCTTAAATTTTTACAAATAATATTAGTGAATTTAATTAAAATTAATTACAACGATTATGGGGAAAATTTGTGGCTAAATGGACTTACCCGGAACCATAAGGGCCAAAATTTACCTAGAACCTTATCCAAAAGACATTTCATACCCATATTTTGACTATATCTCAACATAGATCAAATTTTTTGTGTTATTAGTGTAATATTAAATAAAATTTCCCTATTTCAAAAGTTACGTAAGGGAAAAAACCAAAAAATAACATTCCTTACCATTTATATTTATTAATTTTTTAGATATAAATAAAACAATTTTTTTATAAATATTATATTGAAATATAAATGATTTATTTTCATAATAATTATTTTTAATTGTTTTTTATAGATGAATAAATAACATTAAAATTTTAAACAATGCAAATTATTATATTATGTAGTTGATAAATAAATAAATAAAATGATGTTTAAAATATTATAATTAAAGATAATTTAATTAATTAGGATGTTTCGATAAATTTTTAGATTAATATATAATTTTACATAGAGTTTTACTTAATATATTTAAATTCCAATAATGTTTTGATATTTTGAAGTTAATGTTAAATACTTTCAAAATTGAAATTAATGTTATGTTACAATAAATTATTGTTTATTAACAGATTTAAAATTAATAAAACACTTATATTATTCCAAGTGATTTATAAGTGATAATAAATATAAATTATTTTATATTAAAGTAATAAATTATCATTTATAATTAACATATAGACCCCTAAATAGTATATACATTGTTATTTGAGTTCGGGTTAAAGTAGGGTATTTGCACGTTACATTTTCTTGTTTTAAAATAAATTTCAAACACAATTGAGTATTTTATTGTTTGAATTAGAGGAAATATTTTTTATTATGTCGGAATATATTTTCAAATCAATCACACCTTATTATTAATGGATAAATTACATTGGTTTGAATAGTAGTAACATAAATTAAAACCCAAAATGAAAAGTAAAAGGAAACTTAATGACTAATGGAAAAAAGTATAAAAAGTGACATATTTTCACATGGTGATAATTTATTTCAATAATAAATTCACATTAATCCATTAATTTTAAATTTTATGAGAAAATGACGTAAGGGAGACCTCCCATTAGTGATTATCTTTTGGTATTTATAATAATGTTTTTCCTCCCCCATTATAAAAAGTTGTTCACTCTTCCACATACTCACAACTCTCAAGACATTTTCCTCACCCCTGATCTTCTAGAATAATCTACCAAAATCTCTTTATTAATAATATAATCCTTACTTTTATCATAAATCCATCTAATGATTCCCTTTTGTGAAAAAATAAAGGATATACCCAAAGAAGAGGTAACATCCTACATCAACCACTTTTTTTTAAATTTTCGTTCTCCACCACCTGAACTCTTATTATTCCAGTTTATCTAACAACCCCAGTATAATAAATATAAATTGATTTTTATATTATAATGGTTCTACCTATACTTAGAGGCACTCTTATATAATGGGTAAATAATATAACATTATTGTGTATGTTTAATTATCACCTCACAAAACGATGTTACTCCATTTCTATTTATGACCTATCATGGTTGAGAATTATGATTGAAATGACGGAAACTATTTTTTATATGATATATATGATATTAATCATATATTTAAACGTTTTAATAGCTATATATTTCATATATTCTTGTTTTCCTTTTTTGTAGATATGATAATGTTATGTGGGGAAGTGGAACCAGAGCCTCAGCCCAGTTAGTGAGGCTGAAACAAGTGCATCCTAAAGACCCATGTTCAAGACTAGGAAGAGACATTATTTTGGGGGTACTATAGTAGTACTTTTGCAGGAATTTTAGCACGAAATGTTTACAAATGTAGTAACAATGAATACTCATTCGATTGGGCTTTCGGGCCACCTGTTTGTGCCCCAGGTCCTCCAAGACCTTTGGGACACCCAAGGACTTTAGGCCAGTAAGCCTTTCGGGACACATTATGGCCATTAGTCCACTTCAAGTCTTTAAGTTCACCTCAAGGACTTTGGGCCACCTAGAATTGGGTTTAATGACAAGGAAGAATCTACAAGGTGCAGACTCAAATTGAGGATTCAGAGCTGGGGAATTCACCAATGTAGAAGCTTGACTGGATTTGACAAAAAGAGGATATAGAATTTTCCATCGGTACAAGCTTGTGATTTCATGGGAATCCTAGCCAAACTAGATATCCGAAGGTGGAGAGCTGGTATCATGATGAAGAAGCTGGGGAGGAGCAATTCCATGTAGTTATAACTTGTATATTTGCTAAGTCTTACAGATCATATATCTTATATGCCTACATGCCTTGTAAGGGTCCCCCCTCATCCTTTGAAAGTGGATTTTTAGAACATCAATAAAAAATAAGGCCTTTGGGCTATTCGAGCATGTGGGGATGTGTGGAATATCTCCTCCACAAATAGATATGTTTCACTCACACTCTACATCGAATGTATTAAGGATGCATTTTGTGACATTATATGATATATATTACATAATATTGATATATTAATTATATTATATGAATATATATATATATACACAAATATTTTATTTACTTACATTATTTAAATATGATTATTAAACAAAAACAATGTTCATGCATATGTACATCCAACCATCTCCATTAATATTTTATTCCATTTCATATTTCAATATTTTATAGATTAGAAAAAATAAATATACACTCAATATATTTTATAATTATATCATGTTTTTTATTTTTAAAATAAATAAATCATTATATCATTATTGGTATAATGAATAAAAAGTCAAAACATATAGGAAAAACAAATTGAATATTAACCGAAATGGAACATTAATGTAGAATTATTTATAAAAAAAGTAATATATGTTCATAAAAAAATATATATTCTATAAGTTATAAGAAAATTTTCATGTGATAGATTTATAATTATATTATATTTATTATACAATAGTCTTGAATGTGTATGAATAAATTCATGACATAAGGTAAGGGTTTTAACATCTCACTTTTATTTTCTGTGAGAAAGGCCATTTTAACCACCATGTTCATTTAGGTTTTTCATTTACATACCATGAAAATATTCTATTAGTCATATTATTAAATATATTTTTATTTATATAAAAATTTTATGATATTTATTTCCTGGGGTTTATGGTTAAAATGTAACCAAATTGATAATGTAATTTTGTCTCAATTTTCATTCTTTAAGGTACATGTCATGTTATGCCCCTATATTTTAATATGGGTGTATATACATCCCTTTTATGTTATTTTGTGAATATTATTATTTTATTGATATTTTAATATACATGTAATTTATTTCATTTATAGGGATTATGATTGAATGATAGCAACCTCATACGATTTTATTTCTATAATTTCATCATAATCGGGGTTGTTGATGATTATGTTCCATTGAACAAATAATATGATTCAACTCCCAAGAACACTCATGTATATTATTATACATTGATTATCTAATATATATTAATGTATTATTACAATTCTTCACTCTTTAGTACATAAGATAATTATGAATATTTTATATGAAAACCTAACTTTATTTCTCATTTTGTTCTGAAATCTGCGTTCTTTTAAAATTATGATTTCCAATAGATTTTTCAAAAAGCATTAATTATTATCCTATTTTGTTTGAATAATCTTATTAACCATGTTTTATAATTTTTTGAACTTTTTTAAAAATAAATATACTTTTTTCTTTCTAGTTAGTGCACTTTTCTAATCTGTTAAGGTGTAAAAGGAGTATTCGGAATGTATGGACTTACCCACTGTTATGACCGTTATTTCCATGAATATTACATTATAATTTTACAAGGATTTTTTTAAGAAAATATTTTCTTAATATTCAATACATGTTTTTAATTTCATTTTTTATCCATGAAAATAGATTTTAAAAAACATTTATGTGCAAAAAGTGACTTAAATTACTTTCAAAGCTTCATTTATATGTTTTCAAAAGGTTATTTTTAGAGAAACTAATTTCATTGATTTCTATATTTTTATATATTTTAAAATAATTTAAAAATAAAAAGGTTTTGAAAATGTTTTCAAGAATCGTTTATAATATCCCAGGGAAAATTTTTTCAAAATAATTTCAAGAATCTTTTATATGTTTACAAGAAAATATGAGATGAAATTTTTTTCAGGATTATTAATCAGTTTTCAATGGTATTTTAAAGGAAAATATATTCTATAATGACTTTTTAGAATAAAATATTTTTCCCCAATAATTTTTTTAAATGAAATTGTTATTTTTTCAATATAACAATAGAATGTTGACATGGTTTTGTAAAAAAAATCAATGATTGGATCTTTTCTTTAAGGAATTTTTCATGTGATCTTTCTAAATAATTCTCCATCAATGATGAAATTATTTTTTATAGTTCATTACTTACATGTGATATGATCTAAAAACCGATGATATTCTTTCTTTAATGGTGGTTGTTTTGATGGAATAATGTTTTGTAAAATCGTTAGTTAAAATTCTCTTATACCCCACATCTATTTATGAATTATGCATTGAGGAAATTGTTATGAAAGAACTCACTTTTTCAAAGGTAATGATGTGATAAATTTTTTATGTTCCCATTTCATTTTCTATCTTATTATATGATTTTTATGAAACCTATATCATTTTATGGTTTATAAAATGATACAGATTTTATTATCTTGTGGAACACATATGGAATATTTTATTAATTATTGGTTGGAACCTATATCTACCACAAATTAGTTTTTTAATGATAAATGCATTATGAAGTCCAAGGATTAACGGGTTGTAGAACAATCCCAAACCCTAGATGGCACATGTTTTGTAGATCAATCCCCAAAAAGAGTGGGTACACATGTCAAAGCCCAAGCCTAAATATATGAGTGTATATAAGCCACAATAAAATCCTAAAAATAAGAGTGTAAATAGGTTGTTATCCCACACCCAAAATAGGTAAATGAGTGATTATCTGTAGATAAACATGTTATAGCGGTCTTGTTTGGTAGCCTTAAAAAATATTTTTTATGTTTATGTTTTTTCCAAAAAATTCTAGGTCTTAATCCTATGATATGCTATCATGGTTCATGTTATTGATTATATTATGATTCATGTCTTATAAAGAATAAATTATTATTCCTTGTATCATTTATATGATCTTTAATATATAAGGAATGAATATAAAATTTTATTATCACATTCTCATACACTTATGGCCATGTTATGCCTATATTTTTTTTATTTACCATTATTGAGTATTATATCTCACCCTATTCTTATGTTTCCTTTCCATATGTTATGATGAAATGCTTTAAGTAATATTACTAAAGGGGAATATCTCAATGGGATATGTTTAAGATCTTCCCCCAAACTATAATAATGTATTTTATCTTTCCAGATACCCAAAACTATCACAGTCCTTCCAGATGTACTTTTTTAATGTACTAAATATTCATCTAAAATGATGACATATCGATGTATGTTTTTTCAGGGTCATTATAGATGGTATTAAATGATTACTCCAAAAATTTCCTTTAAAAACACTATAATAGGCCTTTATAATCACTAAAAGACACTAATAATTTGAGCCCATTTAAAGGAATGAATCATTTAAGCTCTATGAAAGTATTTTTAAAGGCCTCTTTTATAAGAATTTTGAATCCTAGTTAAATGGGGCTTCTAACAGTGCTGATAATGGATCCTATACAAAAGGGTATCTAAAAATATTGTATAACCCACCCACCCCAACATTAGTTCTTCTTCTTAATCCTTTATCACCACACCCCCCACCCCTTTATTAGAATTTCAGATAATACCACCTTCCAACATGCGCCCCTTCCTCCATCAAGTTTTGCACCCTTGACCTCCAGTATATACATCAAATCCTTTTCCACTATTCTATACAATTCTACTTCACATTTTATAGTATATATATTTTTATATATTTCTTTACGTTTTTTTATTCATATATTTATATATTTGTTTATATATATATATATATATATTAATTTATTGATAAATATTTTTTATATAGAAATTTGGTAAAATATTTATTTATAAAATTAATGTTTTTATGTGTAAATATATAAAAATTGTGTATATATTGTTATATATTTGATAATAAATAATCACACATAGTGAAAAATTATAAAATTTTAAAACTATATTATCATTATGATATTAAGTTAAGGGAATAAATTCAATCCCCAAAAAAAGTGGAAAAGACAACAAAAATAGAGCAAAAAAATCAATTAAATGTTAAAAAATTGGGTTACACTAACTAAAAACACATTTTTTGGAGTTATTATTGGCCTTTTTGGCCCCAAAATATGATACATAGGTTTTCATTGGTCATTATGGGCATAGATCTCATTACGTGATTCTATTTGATACGTGGTTGAGCCCAAACAGACACTCAGATCATAAGTTATGGATGTTTGATGCTTGAGTTACATATTCAACATATTTTAGTGTTTTTTTTATTATTTTATTTTTTTCATCAAATTGATATTAAATGACTATTACATAGTAGTAATGAAAAAATTATTAATTACATATATATTTTTAGTTATTTTATAAGGCGCTTCTTCTAAATATCATATATATTTATGTGTAAATGACAATTTACCTTTTCTAAAACATATTTTTCAAATATTTATATATTATTATTAATGATGTATAATTGTTTATGTATAATTTTATCATATATTGTAAAAATACATTGATAAAGGGGTGTCTTTTGTGAGTGATTCTCAAAAGGGTCTTATAACACCCCTATCAAGGCTTTTCTATATGAACTAATAAAAGACCCCATTTATTGGAGATTTCAAAAAATCATTGATAAAGTAACCCTCTTAACATCACATTTTTATCACATTTAAATACCCTCTTTAACAGTGATTTTTTTAGCATTGTCAAATGGAGGCTCTTTAAATTCATTTTTAGCTAGTGTTGTAAAATCCCTAGCACAAGATTATCACAGTTTTGTAGTACTGAAGTTAAGGTTTATCCAACCTTATGATGAGAAAACCTTAGTGATATCCCTAAGGATATTTCTATGGATATTTCTAGGGATATCTCAACTGATGACTCAAAGGATGAGTAAATGTTTAGGAAATTTTCCTTGGATTTTGGTAAAGGATAGAGTGAGTGGATTCGTAGAAAAATTTCTATTCTAGGATAATACAAGTGAATGTGTTTTGGGAAAAAAAAATTAACTATTAGTAATAACTCTGAAATGGTGTGTCAGACCTGACTCGGTTGTAACCTAGTACATGACATCGGGTCGTACTGCGCACCTGGTTTAACTATCCCGGGTGATATGATTTGGTAATTCACAATGTATTTACAAACAATTAAGAGGGATTTAAATAGAGGATGACTATGAATAAACCCGGATAAACCTAATTTTTCATCAACTAAACTACTATGTGTCATGATTTAGACTTTCTATATGTTATTTTTCATGATTATGAGGTTTTATACTATGATAAATGTTTCTCAAAGTATGATTTCATGTGTTTTCCTATATTAGTTACTAGAGTGAACTAGGTTAAAATTGAATATTTCATACTTTAATGTTTGTGAATTATAAAAATGTATTTCCTAAGTGTACAACCCAATATGATAATTGGGATTGTCATATAAGTATTGGTTATACTGCTGATAATAAAGGGACTACAAATGACATCTGAAAGGTAAGGGATGATTTAATATAAATTCTTAATTCAAATGTATTAATCATTGTTTGATTGAGTTTGATGAATCATAACAAATGAATCATATTTTTAAAATTCCAGAAAAGGGGTATTAATTGACAAGATGATTTAGCATAAGAAATGGTTTAATAATTATGTTAGATTATTTTAGTGTATATGTTTTGTAATTCAATTATTATGTCATATTAATAATGAAATATATATGTCTTTTAATTATATGTTATTAATTAAGGATTTTAATGGATATGTTGAATAGTTTTGGTGAGGTAAAAAAGCGGTTTCATGGAATGGTGATATTTTCAATAAGGTAATATTACCTTTAATATGTTATTGATGATTAGATATTGATATTTGGATAAATATGTGTTGGATATGAATAAATAATTTGAATGGTATTTTTTATCTCAGAACTGATATAAAATTTGTTGATAAAATAATACATTTCATCATTGATAAAGTCTAAATCTTCTTGGATTTATGGTACATATCGAGTAACCATCCAAATAAGGAACCATCAATGTTTCCCAGTGGATTTATGGGAATTCTGGTTATTACCATGTTTCTAGAGAATGTTTGATGATGTTATTCACATCCTTGGAAAGTGATAAACAAATAACTACTTAAGGATATTTTGGGAATCAATTTTAATATAAATTCATGAAATTCATTCAAATGTTTTTTATTTTCATCATAAGAAATGGTTATATATTCAACCATTTATAGAACGTTGATGTGAAAAATTGAATAAATTTTATGATATTAAATAATTATCTCGCCACATGAGGATTTAACCACATTGGATAAATTTTTAAATAAATTTTTTGAAAAAAAAATATTGAATGGATTATAATTATATTTATATATCTCATAATATGTTAGAACTTCAGGAATGTTAAATTCACCTTTATTCCATCGTGTAATAGATAAATTGAGAATTGATCAAGACATAACCAATGGGTAATATTTTTTATATTAAATTGAATAAAATCATGTAATTATATATTCTTTTGAATGTTATCCAATATTAATAAAAAGGATTTGAAACCAAAATGGATATTATAGTACCTTCATTTCCAATGAATCAGATGGCTCCTTAGATCATTGAAAATTTTTGGTTTCTTATTTTTAACATTCACTTGTCCATGTTTTCTATCGCTCTCCATCGTAACATGATATTTATATTTATCTTACATTTCCTTGTTTTAAAATCCCACCTATGTTTTACTATGTTTAATCCTATTTATGGGTTACATAGGGTAACCATTTAGTTTTCAACTTTCCCTTTTAATGGAAGTATAAGTATTCATTTTTAGGATGTGGGTTTCTATGAATTTAACTTTAATGTATTATCCCTTTTATAACCTAGATGAATTTCATTGGTGAAATTCATTTTAATGGGGTAGATGGAAACACCATATGATTTGGGGAAATGTTTTTATTTCAAATTAATTTGATATGTTGATATTTTTTATTTTACACAACACTGGATATAACATTTTTTATACGAAACCACTAAATGTGGATTGCTTTATACATAATACCATGTCATGATTGTGATAAATGAATCATAAATATTATTAATCTCTAAAAGTAAAATTTATTTTATCTTACGTTACATTCTTGAAAGGATTTATTCTATGGCTTGTGTAATACGCGAGACCGAGTTATATAAATCAATAATATATTATTAGAAATATCTTATTCAATATAATGAGATATAACATAGCTTCTAAGATGGATGTTATGAAAAGTATTATCTAACGTATGATAATCACCGGTTGTTTTAATTAGATAATAATTAATTATAAATTAATATAATAACAAATTGAATATAAGGTGAATTTTTTGAAGAAAACTACATATACGCTCATAAAGGAAATATTTTTTGATAAATTAAATTAATTATTATTAGTGAATACTATTAAGGAAATATATATTTTATATATTCAAAATGATATTTTTATATTTATCTTATATATGTTATTTTCATAAGATTAGAAAAAGCCCAATATTACACCTAAAAGACCCCTATTTATATAAAAAACATTTTAGCACCTTTTAATGGAAATAATATTTTAAATATAATTATTTTCACTTGAATAGATTTAATATGTCAAAATGAACCTAATTTCTGAAATAGAAACATAAAAATTATGTTATGAGAAGATTTTGGTATTTTCAGTGAAGTTTCATTTTTTGAAGAATATTGAAAAATACAGAAATTTATTTCAAAACTACTTTTTCATATATAATATTTTAGAAGATAAATTATATTTTATTTTATTAATGTCTAATTATTTCAATAATACAAAAAATAATCCAATTTGTTTCATTGGGATTAATTTCACTTTGAAATTAGATATAAAAACTTAGCAAACATTTTATCATTTTTACATTGAGCACCGTCATTGTCATACCGTGTATGGGATTATTTTTAAATTAATTTATTCCAATTTTATTATTTTTATTTGTAAAAATATATTTAATATTTTTAATAGTAATAATTCATAAGTTATAATAATTTCAACTTTTTATTTTGAAAATAATATTACTGAATGTAATTATAACTAATTACCATGATTAAGCGGAATATTAGTATAACAAGGTACTAAACCTAAAACGTAAGATCCTAAATGACCTAGAAACTAGTCCAAAAACTTTTTTATTCCCATATTTCAACTATATGATTTTTTATTCTAATTTTATGATTTATTGTGATACCATTCAATGAAATACACATATTTCATAACATAAATAAGGAAAAAGAAAAAAATGAATTTTCCTCACCTTTAGCATTTACAAAACATTGAGAAATGGATATAACAACATATGTTTTGTTATAAATATTATTTTTAAATATAAATGATTTATTATTAAGATAATTAGTTATAATTAATTTTTATAGATGAATTAGTTTCATTAAATTCTTAACAAATTCTAACATATGGATTATTTAGTCAATAATTAAATAGAATAATTCATAATAAAAACATTAAATGTAAAAACATTTAACAAATTATTTTGTTAGATTATTCCTTTAGATTCATGTATCTTATTTTATATGTGAACATAATAGATTTTAATTCTAATAATCGACTTATAATTTTAAATAAAAAATATGTAAATAATGTCAAAATTGAAATTAATGATATTTGACAGTAAATGAAATTTTATTTTAATATTTAAAATTAATAAATATCCAACCATATACCAAGTAATTTTCAATTTTTAATTAATATAATTTTTTATATTCATGTATAAAATTAACTTCTTTAATGAAAAAATATTCCGCTAAATAGAGAGAACATTGTTAGCATGGTTCAGGTTTAATTAGTGTATTTTCATGATATATGCACCTATTTTAAAAATAATTTCCAAATATTTTGATGTATTCATTTTATAAATTAGATATAAAATATATAATTCATTATTACCATATTTTTAAATTAATAACACATAAATTTATTCTTATTTATTAATTTAAAAAGGATGGAAAACTATCTAGCTAAATGAAAAATCAAAATGAATAATATAAGGAAATTTAATGTTTAAGGAATAGAATTATAAATAACGGTCTTATTTGTGTGTGGTAGAGATTTGGTTTGACCATAAATTCAATTTAAACTATTATTTTCCAATTTTAAAAGTAAATTAGGTAAGGGATACCTCCCATTAATGGTGATATTTGGGTATTCACTAGAATGACACTACTCGTCCACAGTAAAAAGACATTCACTCTTCCCCTTTTTCATACCACTCAATCCATTTTTCTCAAGAAAACGTTGATCAAATAATCTAAAATCATATAACCCTTCATCTTTTAAGTGAACCATTTGTTAGAAATCCATACAAGGAAGTGAAATGACCCGTCCCTGTGGGGAACATGCCATGACTCCCCAAGACCACCACCAATAGGCAAGGGCTGGTGACTAGCACCAAGTAGGCATATCATAAACATGGGAGGCATTTCCTATGTACCAGTATTCACACACACATCTCCATGCCCATAATTTTATTAAATTTCTAATTAATAAGTAAAAACTTCATGCATACCACTACATCCCACAACCAGAGTATAACATGATGTAAATAAATTAGAAAGGGGATAAATACAAGACCCAAAAAAATGAGTATGTTACATAAGTCCAACATAAATGTGATGTACTAGGAAACCTTTCTAAATTCCACTGGAACACACCATGGTCTATCTGGTATCACTAAGAACTATTTCATCCTAGTACACCTAGGACTCCATCAAAATGTTTATCGTTTTCACATGACAAGACATGTGCATGTAATCCCATGTTCTGGTGAGTATTACAATACAATGTATTAATCCTCAAAACCAAAAATAGATACCAAAAAAGGAATACCACAAAGGAATGTACATTCATCTCTACACAGGTATATATCTACATCACATATAACATGAATATCTATATAAACTAAAGAGAGACACTGTGCCATGAGGCAGTCATAACAAACTTCCTACCACATGATTCTGCTCGAATAATGCTTGTTCAATGAGAACTCACTCCTCAAGCCATTATATAAATAGGGTTACCCACAAAGAGTTCTAACTAATTTAGGTTATTACAAAACAGTATGTTTTTCTCAATGATGACTATTATACATGGATAGGGGTCACACCTAGAACTAACATGGGGACACCACAAATAACATACAGACTCAATGGTGGATACGAAATACCTGATCTACATGACCCTACTACGTAGGGGATCACACCCAGACACACTAGGGTATACTACTAACATTACTAATGCATCCCACTATATGGAGAATTAGTTCTATACTCAAGTAGGTTACGTGATTCCACAAACTCTTCTAGGTGTGATAGAGGATGGCACTACAGTCTCATAGAGGGACACCAATCTCTAACTCAGACTCAACATTAAAATGGGATCACAATCCAGTGATGTGGATATCAATTAATATTTCACCCTTGAGGAAAGAATAAAGGGAACAATCTTAAACTTTATTGGATCAAACTAAAAACATACCACATGACCCAAAATGATTGTCTCAACATTAGGGTCTCAATTCTATAGACTGTTCATCAATTGGATGTTCTATATTAGTGATACACTTGTTTGAGAAAAATAGACTGCAAGCCTACAGGGGCATGTGGACCTACCCCCGACCTAGGTCTAACATATAGTTTTGTTCAACCATCATGGTCTGTTGATTGACCCTCATGGTTGACCATTATGGTCGAATGTTCCATTGACCGTCGCAGTCGTACATGCGGTCGATGCGCCTCATAGTAGCTTAAGTTGTTGCGCCTCCTGGTCCACTCTTGCAGCCGACCATGGCCGCCTCCATCCTGATGACCACAAGTCTAACTCATTTCACAGCATGGTTCACATGGACCGACACAACCTGCTTGAATTGGACCACCTTGGTTGGGACTCCTCCTCTTAGGCCTCCTCATCTTGTACCACTATGCTCGGCCCACATCCTAAGAATCATGTCGCTGCGCCCACCTCCTCCATCACTGTCACCGCAGTGGCCACCACCGGTCACCAGTGCCACAACAGTGGTCATTTCTGTGGACCTTTCAGCATCCTCCATTTCCAAATAAATCAAACGGTCACATATTGTAGTTTCATGGGTCCGGATCTACAGAGATCCATCCTCGGTTTTCGATTCTCCTCAAGTCAGGGGGTTCGATCGTCTTCAGAAGCACTTGGAAATGTAGATCCATGATCAATAGGGTTCTAATAGAGGAGAATGCAATGAACATAGGGATAAATGATCCCAAGTAATGTTTTAACATTGTTCTCTAGGTGTTTTATCCAATGATCTAGATCTAAGAATTGGGGGATTGAAATACAGATTTAATAAACACAAGTTATACTGTAAAACAATCCCATCCCACAAATATGATCAAACCGGGGATCGATCTATTCGTCGATTGGTCTGCCTTCATCGTTGGAATACTTAATGGGAGGAAATAATTGTAAAAAAATATCCATAAATGATTGAAAAAACTCACTAATGGGGAATTGTCATTATGTCATAGTCGTTGGTGAGGTTCCTTTGAATTGGTTTTTAGTTTATAATATATCCAAGATCTATCACCATTTTTTTGAGTCAGTTTTGCAAAGGATCTCTCCAATGGATCTGCCGATATTCTAGGGTTATGAGACATACACTAGAAGTTTGACATAAGGATATTTTTAATGGAAAATACAATGTGTCACAAATTTTTTTATTACATCATTTTATTCCCTTTTCATCTCACGATAGATTTTTTGAAAATAACACGTTCCAACTATATTTTGGTAGAACCTGGTGTAAATATACCATTATGAACTCAAATATTCCCTCGTATTTCTGATTTGGGAACACAATTAATAGATACTTGATTTTTTTAGGAAAAATGCATGGATGTGCTATTAAAAGGTTTATTACTTTTCCAACATTTATTTCTACCAGGCCAAGACTTGGAATCACATGTCATTTTAGTAACTAGTCTCGAAATACTTCCATATAATATTAAAAAAATACACATAAAAATGATATATGTTACACTCTCCCCATATTAAGGATTTCATTGCCAGGAAACCAAAAAAGGCTACATAAATATGTGAGAGTATTCAGCATGATTCTGAGCCTCCTTCTCCCATGTGCTCTTCAGGAGATTCTCGTACTACAACAGAATGCATAAAAGATGAAAATACCACCTACAAAGAATCGTATCCTCTCGATCCATTTTCTCCACTAGGCAAACCAAAATATTATCCATACCCTCGATGTCTATCTCCTCCATATGATGATTTTTAATGGGTTGTGCATGTACCTCCTCAGCTTTGAAACATGGAAGACATCATTTAACATATCTAAATATGGTGTTAGATCTATGAGGTATTCCAACTCTAGAAATTGTTGCAGTATCTGGAAATGGGGGTTAATTCTCAAAGATATATTTTTTTCCTGGACAAATCATTATAATCCCCATAGAGGTGAAACCCAAAGGAACAAAAATTCTCCTTCATAGAAGTCCAATGGACTATTCCACCAGTCAGTATAATTCTTCTATCAGCTCTATTTTGTCTTCATCCACTGATGGATGACTGACACATTCTTTATATTAGTTCACACTAACTAAATCCCCATAAGTCATTACAATCCTGGATCATTCCAGCAATGTGTTGACCTATAGGGTATCCCATACATGGACTCAAATGGTGTCATACCAATGGTGCAATGATAGTAATTTTTGTATTCAGACTCCATCAATTCTAGTTGATGCTCCCAAATATGGAAAAAGTATAACATGCATGCCTGTAGCTTGTCTTCTTGAAACATAATGGTCCTCTCTATCTTGTCATCCTTCAGTAGAGGTAATGTTGTGCTAAACTGTAATAAGGTCCCAAATTCCTGCTATTATCCATTCCTAAATCGGGATATAAATCGATCATCACGATATGAAATTGTCGTCGATGGAACTTCATGGTGTCAAACAATCTCCAACATGTAGAGATATCTCAAAATCTCTACTAAAATCTTCTCTCAGGTAGCCAAGAAGTGGGCAGCCTTGATGAGTCGTTCGATGATAAACCAGGAGGCATCACGTACCCTATACATATGTGTGAAACCCATCCTGAATTCTATTGATATCCCATAATACTTCTATTCCATCACCCCCAAGGGGTTGATCTAAAATCACTAGAACATGATGGTTAACCATAACTTTCTGACAAGTGAGACATTTTGAAATGAACTCTACCACTCTCTTAATCATCCTTATCCACAAAAACAAGCATCTGATGTCCAGTTACATCTTTTCCACCCTAGGATGTTACTCTAAATGGGATTTATGGATCTACCCCACAAACTCCTCCCACAACGCCACTGGTACTATTTTACACCCACTAAAAAGAACAACATTCTCTAAACCTTTTGGTATATCCATATGTGGCATTCTTTATGGTTATCTAAGCACATAATGTCTCAAATTCGGTATCCCAACATTCCACATACATGAATCTCTATAAGAGTTGTGGGATGATGACCATAGACTAGAGGTAAGCTCATCCATCTCCATTCAAAAAAGTATTTTTGTAATGAGGCATAATTCTATAATGCATCGTTTAGCAATTATAAAATAGATCTACTACTATGATCATATTCCACAAGGTTCCATTCCCAGGTGTATAGATAGTCTCAATGTCATTGTTTTTCTAGATCTATATCTATCACCTCTATCTCATTTTCGGATCCTTATAAGTGATGGTTTACTTGAGTATCATATGATCAGAGTAGATAATAAATCACTCACCCATCTGGTAGTGTCTCGATATCTTTAATGAGAAGTCTACCACTGTTAGCACATGGTCATGGGTTTCATTGTTATTATTGTGTGGTTTGAACAACTGTAAACCATAATAAATCTCTACGTTCCTATGAATAAGGACCCAACAATGTATATTGTCTAATTCATCATAGAGAACCACGTATTCGATGCCTTCCACTGGTAACTTCAATATGGGATGAACTTTTCAACCTATGCCTCAACTCCCCATAGAACTTATGGCACATTTCTATCCACATGAAAGCATTCCCAATTCATAAGAAAATAGTCATGGTTGCTTTAGATATGGATAATTCAGTTGAAAACCTCTAATTGTACCCTTCCACTCCATGGAAACTCCTCACCTCAGTAACAATATTGGTTGGATCCCAAGAAAGAACTGCTTCAACCTTCACCGGAACCACTACAACACCAACCTCTGAAATGACATTTCCCAAAAAATGGACCTCTAAAATCCAGAACTGACAGTTTGACAGTTTATAATAAAAAAAATTCTCTCGAATTTTTTCTAGGATCATCCTCATATTTCTCATGTTCTCCTCTCCAATCATCAAGTACACTAGGATTTCATCAATGAAAACCACCATGAATATGTCTATGTGAGTCTTAATGATCTGGAACATGAGTCCCATGAATACAGCTTGGGCACTAATCATACCAAATGGCCTCGACAATTTCTCATAAGGACCATAACGACATCTGAAGGCCATATTTGGAATATCATCAAATTTTACTAGCAATAGGTGATAGCATGACCTATGGATGATCTCCAAGAACCATCATGACCCTTTAATCTAATCCAAGAGGTCATCGAACCTCGGTAGTGGATACATGTTTTTCACATTCACCTAGTTCAAGCGTCGGTAGTCCAAAAATAAACTTCATCTTCTAAATACCTTCTTGGAAAAGAAAATTGGGTCTTCATAAAGTGTTTCACTAGGTCTCACAAGGCACTTCCTCTCTAAGTCCTCCAACTCCACCCTTAGTTCATGAATCTCTACAGGATCCATCTAATATGAAATTTTAGATTTTTTGTGTCTTCCCATGGTGTAGATCAATGAAGAAATCCATCTCCCAATGGGGAGGTAAACCAGGAACATCTTTTGGGATGATTTCCTAATACTCTCCCACCACATCCGGTAACTAAAAAAGCATGTCATACACTATACTATTGTCGAAGCTATCCAACTGAGGATTAATTAGCTTCACCCTCCTATGTGCGAGCCCATACTATAGTGCCTACATTTTGTTTCACCATAAAAGGAAAACAAGGTTCCATCATTGCATACACAACGCACATTATTCCTAAAACAATCAATTTGAGCATGAACTATGATTAACTAGTCCATAACAAGAATGGTTTTATAAGGACTCGATGCCGCTACAAAGATATCTAAACTGAAACTCTATCATCTAATAGTTTGGTCAAACTATTAGAATCAGTGTGTGATCATAAAATCCCATATCGTAGGAGTCTCTAAGAATAAGGGTCAATTCAACAGTTCAACCAGAATATCTGAGTCATGAACATGGTTCATAGAAACAAAAGAAGGACTACAACTAGTTTCTATCAAAACTATAGATAATGTGGAAAATACATAGATCGTACCTTGTATCATCCATGGATCCCTAGGGTTAGAAGCCTCCATCGCCTAAAGCACTCCTCATCCCAGTCCACTAACTCCCTGATCCTAGCATGGGATATCTGGGGGTGGTGGCGGTAATAGGTCGAAACTATTGTTTCCATGTACTACCCTATATTCCCCTCTTCCATGTCCTACACTCAGTGGACCACCCTTCTCCTATCTCTGTCTCTACCTCAGCGGTCCTGGGACTGTCTCTCTATCAGCTATACAATTGGTTAGGCAATCTCATGCCTGATGTCCTCGACTACTGAATGAGTAAAACCAGATGTATTTGGGCTGAATCGAGCTTCCATATGATCCATTCACTACTGACCTTGTGTCTTTGGATCATCCAATGAATCGCATCACCTAGTTAGATCTTTTTGACAATCGTCGACAACCTATTTCCAATGTCTCAACTCCCTTATGCCCACTACTATCTCCCACTACCAGTGTCTTCTCCTCTAGAGAACACTCCACTTGTAGGGCTCGGTCGAGTACCCCAACATATGTAGAAATTCATATGTTTACCAATGATGCATTGATGTCACAGTGTATTCCCAACTCAAATTTATATGCCCCGAATAACGGGTCTCGTACCATGTCCATGGGGTAGTGAGAATGATTTATAATCATTTCTAGATACTCCTCCATGATCATACTGCGCTACTAAATATTCATAATCTTTTGTATTCATAGTGATCACAACATTTCTAGATTGATATGTTCACTGAAGTGACTCTCAAAGTTTATCCAAGAGAGTGTTTTTGTATCATCTGTCTGAGTCACCAAGATCTACCATTTCCCCAAAAAGACTTGAAAGAGACATGCAATAAGTAATTTTATCAAATCAATAGTCATTCTCATAAGGGGAAAATATGGGTGAATTCCTCTACCCAATGCTCATCCATCTGGGGTTCTAGTTCACCCAGAAACATGGGAAGATTAAACCTCTAAAACTCATGCAACGAACTCAACATATTGGCATCCTCAACTGGTAGAGATGCTAGTATATGTTTCTTGATGGTCGGTAGTATGGATGGTATTTCACTTGGAGATGAAATATCTGTTACATGCCCATGTACTGATGCCTTATCACTAGGATGACCATCTTCATCACCATGCATTAGTATCTGGGCTGGCTGTCTATGTGTAGGTATCCTAAATTAAAACAATATGTTCCATAGTCAATATTATATATCTAGAGAGATGACACAAAAAAGGAAATGGAAATAAAAAAAATTCCAATATGATTCAAGTACTATTATTTTTCCCTAAAACTAGTGTTTTCATGTACCTAGTCAAAAACCATAAAATTAGAGATTGGGTGTATGGATACATTGTCCCCCACAACAACACTAGAGTCCATGATGTAAAAACCAATCTCCAAGCACTTAACAATGATTCCCCAAATCAACTTCACTGTCTCTGAATCATAATGTAGAACCGACTCCTCTAATACCACTATATCATGACACGCCCAAGTGGGCCCATCCCGAGAATCCCCAATTTTCCCTCTAATAGACCGAGGGGCTGGTAACTAGCACCGAGTAGGCATATCACTAAAATGTGATTCATTTCCTATGTAAATGTACACACAAACACATATCCAATCCTACAACATGCTGAAATTTAAAAACAACTATGTAAACAATGCATGCATACAACTATATCCCACAACCAAAGTACGATGAAAAGCAATGTAATGTAAAGAGGGATGGAATAAAATCACCCCAAAAATGGTGTATATCTCAAGTCCATGATGAATGTGACAAACCAGGACTACTATCTGAAAGCCACAGGAACACACCTCAGTCTGTCCAGTCTCACTACGTATTGAATGGTCCTTGTATACATATGAATCCATAATAAGGTTGATGTCTACACAACACACAACATGTGTGGGCAAGCCAATATAGGGGTGAGAATAAATATAATCAGTATGACACCATGATACCATAATGTAATACCAAAAATTAATACCACAAATAAATTCCACAAAGGATAGTACATTCATCTCAATACATGTATATATCTAGATCTCATAAAACATGAATATCCATATATTATTAATAGAGACACCACACCATCAGTTGGTCATAACCATCTTCTATCCACATGATTCTGCTCGAAGCATGCTCGTTCCGGTTGTTCTCACTCCTCTAGTCATGATATCATCGGAAATACTTGTAATGTGGACTAAAACATTTGGGACCTACACAAAAGGAAACAATTAGTCAATAAATACCACGACACACATAGAGGGGTCATTGTCATAATGTATTGGGGGACCCCACAATTCGTTCGTGGACTCACTAGGGGAAACCAAGTACCCAATTTGGATCAACCTGCTACATAGGGGGTCATTCCTACACACACTAGGGGTTACCACTAACCCAAATAATCCTGCCTACTAGGTGGTGGATCAGAGCCCAACATCAGGTGGTTAAGTGATTCGTAGAAATCCACTAGGGGTTATAGACGATCACACTCCAGTCTTGGGAGGGATACAAAAATCTATCTGAGACTTGACCTTTAATGGGGATTGCAATCACTTAATGTGTACGTAATTGGATATTAAAAAGTCGAGTATAGGACCAAGGGAACAATCTCAACCTATACTATTGTAAATAATAAATTCACCACGTGTCTCAAAATTTCCACCTCAATGTTAGGGTCTCAATTTAAAATATTGATCATCGACTGGGTGCTCTATTTAAGAGATATACTCATTTGAGCGAAATTTCACATAGTCCTATCACGACCTATGGACCTACCACTACTATAGGTCCATCCTACCACTACCATCTACTTCAGTTGTCGGTCAATTGATGCATAGATCGGATGGGTGGTCTCGGTGCCAGCTATCAAATATCATGGTTGATCGCATGCTCATTTCACCTTATGGCTGCTAAGACTATCATGTCTCAAGGTCCACCTCTATGGCCAACCATGGCCTCATTCATCCTAGTGACCCTTTTTCCAACCTGACCCTACCCTATTATTATCGCGACCCAATGGGCCTAATGCATCCCACTTGGCATGGCTCGTTCCAATCTTCCCAAATCCCATGTGTCTTTCCACCATAGCTTCCACTTTCGGCCCAACTGGCACCATCACTGGTGATCCTGCATCACCGCCTCCTCCACATCACCATCACTGGTGACATCTCATGTGACTATTGTCACAGCTTCCCATGGTCACCCATTCCCCATTTCGGTCCTCCAAAGTGTGATTCCACTAGTCACATATTTCTCACTGTTGGACCCATCCGCGTACCTCCATGCCTCCTCTGATGCTGAAAAAAATTGAATTGTCATATATATGATCTTCCTGGGTAATGATCTGCATAGATCTAGCCTCGGTTGTATATTCTTCTTGAATTTGAGGGTCGGGCCTTATTCGGAACCACCGAGAAAAGTCCAAACATGAATAATGGGGTTCTCACAATAAAAAATTTCACTAACGAATTAATAATTTCCCAATAGAAAATGATTAACACTGTTTTATATTCATTCTTTTCCAACAATTATTAACGAGGGATGTGGGGATAGAAAAGAAGATTTAATAAACCTCAAAAATTTTAGCGACCCGGCCTTTTATTACGTTACTATTACATCATTTTAATGATAATAAACATAATAGTATTAAACATACAAGATCCAAAGGTTTAGTTTCTTAGGCAAACTAGGACTATACATTTCCAATACTACATCAAGCATAATCATTTATTTAATTTCTTCTTCTCTAGCTTCTTATTGGCACTTTTCCTCTCCTTTGTACATGCATCCACCTGAGGATATATATAAAAACGGGTGAGATAAAATCCCAGTAAGAGGATAGATAAGAAGAATATATCATGGGGTGAGCATAATCATGACATTGGAAAAAGACCATGAACATGAGAGGAGCATAAATAAAAGACTTGAAATGTGGCAATGCATAAAAAAATGAAACATCATGTCTTAGTGGTTGACTACCACACATACTTGTGAACCAATATAGCATCTTTTTCACACATCATTTCACATTTACTCATGATATTCATCACTTTACCCAATGTGTTGGAGATCTTTATAATTCCGGGCGCACCCATCACCTTGAAACATTCATATTGCGCTATATAATTCTGGGAGAACCTGTCACATCATAACATTATCATTTAACATGCATGCCACATATAACATAATTTAACATAATTAACCCATGAAAAGGAATGGGTTTCATTTCATAAGAACACATTCATAAACATTGGGTTCCAAAAATAATGAGGGAATAACATACATGTTACATGAACTGTCAATCTTGAATGAGAAGTAAAAGGTGAGTTCTTGAAAGAAGAGTTCTTTTGGAAAACATTTGGTTTTTCATAAATACCAATGAAAAACATTTATATCCAAGAAGATTAATGATAATGATGAAAAAAATATTTTTAATGAGTAACCATATCAAAATGAGTGAAAGAGGGAGAACCCAAAGGATGAAAGTTGGGTTCGAGAATTTCCCCTTACCATGTATCGGAATGCTTCCTTCTATTTAATGTCCATTATAATGACATTATATTCATTAATTAGAAATTGAAGAACCTTATATATATTAATAGGGTTCATTCTGGTTTCATTATGTCATATTATTTTCCATTGGATGACTTATAGAGTTTAGAAACACTATTTGAGGATGTTCGTTTTTATGGCTTTTCTTGGGTGGATCACTTGTATTGGGTAGAACATGGGTAAACATCCAGAATTGATATTTCATGATATTAATGAAATTACAGAATTTAAAATTATTTTATAATGAGTTATATCATATATCATGTGGTTGAATCATTAGATAAAAATGAAATGATGATTGGTTGGGTTAATTTTTGATGGTTTTTCGATCACAACGAACTTGTTTTAATTTATCACATAGTAATATGTTCATAAGTCAGTTACAAAACTTTAAATAGTACATAATAAATATAAAATATTCTTTTTCAACCATAAAAATGGTTTCATGACCATATCTTATGGTAGAAATCGAAGAATAAAGCATGTCGTTCTTGAAGGTGATAAATTAACACCTCACGAAAAATGTTCTCTTTAATAAAATAAAAGGAAGAGGGAAAGGGGGTTGGATGATATAATATCCCCTTAGAATCATAAAATTACATTTTATGTACAATAATGGAGTTATAATACCATTTGGGTGAATATAAGTGGGGATAGATCAAGAAATGAACTTTAACATGAAAGGAAATTAAAGGAGAAGAGGGAGAGAAATTACCTCTTGAATCCTTCTCTTGAGAACCTCCTTAAGAGCCTATGAATGGTATTTTGATTGGACCAAAAGCTCTTGGACGTGGGGGATTGTCTAGGAAAGGTGTTTGGGAAGAGTTTAGAGAAGTATTGGAGCTTCAGAGGTGTGAGGAAATGATGGTGTGAAGGGTGGGATTTATAGTGGGGGGAGAGAGGTTTCCTTAATATAAAATTCATTAGTTTATTAATTTTCCCTAATTCAAGGAATAGTGAGTATTGAATGACCAAGAATAGTAATTGGATAATTTGATCCCAAACCCAGTGGGATTACATCAGCAGAACATCACACATGACTCTATAATTATCTTATTTAGTTTATTTTTGTAAATTACGGTATTTCACTATTCATCAAAATTTCGAGTATCTCGGAAAAATCCCAAAAATCTACCCAAACCATTTTTTGACATGTAGAATACAAAAAGGATTTCCATTTTTCAAAAATAAGTTCCTAAATATTATTAATTTAATATTTAATTAAAATCATAATTTACATAAAAACAGTTTTTAAGATTAAAACTGATTTTATAGTGCTTTCAAAAATTATGTATTGTCTTATAAAATTATATAAAAACATTAAGACATTGACTAAATAATTTAGGAATAAATTTTAAGAAAATAAAGTTTCTTTTAAATTAATTAATTAATTATAACTAATTTATTAGGACTTACAAAATACAAAAATGTTTACTAAGGTCAAATTTTCACTTTCTAAGATGTCTAAATTTTATTTAATTATTCATGGGTAAGTTTATTCATAGGTTGGATGGTTTACTATTAATAAGTGTCATCTTACTATTAATAAGGGTATGTTACTATTCCTAAGGGTATGTTACTATTCATCGAAAATTGTTTTGGTTTCATTAGACTCCAAAAATCATCATGAACACTACCGTGTTTATCGGATTTTCAAAATTCCAAACTTAGAAGTGAAATACTTATGTTTATAGGTCACTTATCACTTAGTAGTTCATTATGTTGTGTTTTCATGTTATTTTATGACATAAATATAAGAAGGGAAATTCCATTGAAAACATTAGGTCATTACATTCTTCCCCCTTAAGAAATTTCACCCCTGAAATTTCACTTTAAACAAACAGGTGAGGGTGTTTCTCCTTCATTTCCTCTTTTGGTTCCCTAGTTGATTCCTCAAACTTATGGTTCCTCCAAAACACTTTGAAAATATGGGTTGTCTTGTTGCGTAGACCCTTATCTCTCTGATCCATAATCTTTACTGGGTGCTCCTCATAAGAGAGATCATCTTCCAGTAGCACCACCTATGTGTTTAGTACATTTGAGGGGTCTGGTATGTACTTCCTCAGTAGTGATACATGAAAAATATCATGAACATGATCCATTTGTGGTGGAAGTGAAAGACGATAGGCCACATCTCCTATGCAATCAAGGATCTCAAAGGGGTCGATATACCTAGGGCTTAGCTTCCCTTTCTTCCTGAATCACATGACTATCTTCCATGGATATATTTGAAGGAAGACTTTATCTCTAACGTCGAACTCAAAGTCCCATCGATGGTTGTCAGCATAGATCTTTTTTTCTCTTTGCGTATCTTTGATGTGTTTCTGGATGACATGAACCTTAACTTCATCTCTTGAACAAGATCAGGTCCAAGTATCTTTCTTTCTCCAACTTCATCCCAATAGGCTGGAGTTCTACATCGCTTTCCATACAGAGCTTCATATGGTTCCTTATGAATAATCTAGTGGAAGCTATTCTCGTATGAGAACTCAATAAATGGGAGATGCTGATCACATCGTCCTTTTAATTCTAGATAGTATGCACTTATCATATCTTTGTGGATTTGAATAGTCCTTTCAGACTGGCCATCTGTTTGGGGGTGATAGGTTGTGCTGAAATTTAATTCAGTACTCCATGAATTTTGAAGGCTCCTCCAGAATTTAGATATGAACCTTGGATCATGGTATGAGACAATTTAGAGTGTAACACCGTGCGGTCCCACCACTTTCTTCACATATATCTTTGAAATTTTTTCAAGTGAGAGATCTTATCAAATTTCAAAAAAATGGGCAGTCTTGGGGAGTTGATCAACCACAACCCATATCGCATTATTTCCCTTTGACGTCTTCGAGTGACCCGTGACAAAGTCCATAGTAACATTTTCCCATTTCCACATGGTTATATTCAATGGTTCCATCATACCTGTGGACTTTTATGTCTCATCTTTAACTTGTTGATATACCAAGCACCTCGATATATATTATTCAATCTCCTTCTTCATGTTATCCCACCAGAAGTGTTCTTAGAGATCATGGTACATCTTGGTACTCCCCGAATGGATAGAGAATGTTGAGCTATGTACATTGTCCAATAGATCTTTATTTATCTTGGGTGATGAATGCTCACAAAGTCGTGTTCCAAACCAAATCACACCATCATTGCCGATGTGGAACTCTTGCAGCTTCCCTTAATTAACTGCATTCACCCTCTTTTGTATCTTGACATTATCCCTTTGTGTTTCCTTAATATTTTCCTGGATGGATGGTTGTGCAATCATTTGGTCAAGGTTGGATTTATCCCCTACCCTTTTGATTTCCAAATCCATCCTTTGAATATCTAAAAAGATAGGGTCTTTCTCAATCTACAACATGGATAGAGTAGTGGGTTATTTTCTGCTTAGAATATTATCTACCTTGTTCGCCTTTCCTGGATGATAGTGAATAGAGAAATCATAATTTTTGATTGGATCTAACCATCTCCTTTGATTCATTTTGAGCTCCTTTTGTGTGAATATATACTTTAGGCTCTTGTGGTCGGTGTATATGTCACACTTCTCTCCATGAAGGTAGTGTCATTAGATTTGCAATGCAAAGATCACAACTGCCAGCTCTAGATCATGTGTCGGGTAGTTCTTCTCACGGATCTTCAACTATTGTTAGGCATAGGCTATTACATTGTTATTTTGCATGATTACACAACCCAAGACTCTATTTTAAGCATCATTTTATATCACAAAACATTCTCCACTTTTCGGTAGTGTGAGTATACGTGTAGTGATCAACCTTCTCTTTAGATCCTTGAAGCTTCCCTCACATTCTTCCATCCAGACATACTTTACCCCTTTCATTGTTAACATAGTTAGCGGGCTTTAGAATCATGAGAAGTTTCTCACTAAATTTCGGTAGTACCCAGTTAATCTAAGAAAACTACAGATTTCTGTGACACTAGAGGGCCTGGGCCATTCCTCAATCGCCTTTGTCTTAGAAGGATCCACAGAAATTCCCTCACTTGAGATCACGTGTCCCAAGAACATGACTTTCTTCATCCAAAATTCACACTTTCTGAACGTGACGTACAAATTATCCTTTCTTAATGTCGCTAACACAAGTCTTACATGTTCTTAATGTTCTTCCTTGCTCTTGGAGTAGATGAGAATATCATAAATAAACACTACCACAAATTTTTCTAGGTAATGTCTAAAGACACTATTCATCAAATCCATGAAGATTGCAGGGGAATTAGTAAGTTCAAAGGGCATCCCCAAAAACTCATAGTAACCATACCTTTTAAGAAAGGAAGTCTTCTGAATATCTTCCTTCTTCACCTTTACCTGATGATATCCTGAATGAAGGTCCACCTTTGAGAAGTGTTGTACTCCTCTTAACTAATCGAACATGTGGTCAATCCTTGGAAGAGGATAATTGTTCTTTAGGGTGATCTTGTTGAGTTACCGATAATTGATACACAACCGCATTGTTCCATACTTCTTCTTCACAAAGAGCACTGGTGCACCCCATGTTGATACACAGGGGCGTATGAACCCTTTGTCTAGATGCACTTGCAACTACTTCTTTAACTCCTCCATCTCGATAGGATACATCCTATAGGGACACATGGAGATAAGAGTGGCTCGAGGTATGAGTTAAATTGAGATCTATACCTCTTGATCTGGGGGAATTCCGGGTAACTCTTCGGGGAATACATTGTCATATTCCTTCACTATGGGCATTTCCTCAAGGTTGGCACTTTCCTTCAACTCAACCATTTGGGAAGGTATGCTTCTTCATAGGGAATCAACACCAACACCATTTAAGGATTTTTCAAAGGAGATTCTTGATCTTCCTTGCATTTGTAGACGAGCATGGGATGGTTCAGAATTTGAAAAGATATTTCCTTTTCTTGACAGTTGATATGTTCTCTATATAACGAGAGAAATCCATACCCATTATAGCGTCGAATTCCACCAAGGGAAGTATTACGAGATTTTCTAGAAGAATCTTCCCACATACTCCAACAGGAGAAGATTCAAACCCTTGGGATGCAATGATTGCAACACTTGGTATTTTTACGGATATCTCTACTTAAAGGTTTTTATGCTTTGATTATATAGTTCTAGCAAACCTTCAGGATATAAAAGAATGCATAGAACCAGAATCAAATAAGACTTTCTCCATTATTGAGTGAATATTAAGTGTACCTTGTACGACTTCATTATCTTGATCCACCTCCGCAGTAGTGATGGCATAAGCATTCCATTTTTCCTTTTCCTTTGGTCGTTGCTGACGTTGATTAACCTTGAGAACATGAGGTTTAGTGTACGGGTTTGCAAAATGCACAAGCTCCCTACATTTGTAGCATTGAACCATGAGTGGTTCTCTCCATTAATCATATATATTCTCTTTCCTTTTCATGTCTTTTCGACAATATCGAGCATGGTGTCCTTCTTTACCACACTTGAAGCATTTCCCCATCCCTTTGAGGAAGATCCCATGGTGCAACATCCCACAATTTTTCCATGTTGGTCATTGATTTTTCTTCCCACCATTTTCATTAGATCCACTATCTTGAAACTCTATCATTCGTATCTTATCACTATAGCCATGGGACCATTCTCCAAACTCCATATGCACTTTGAGAGCACATTGAATAACTTCTTCATAACTCCCAATGTCTCTAATTTCAAGAGCCTTCCAACGGTGTGGTTTTAATCCTCTAAAGAATCTATCAAATTTTATATCATTGTTTATAACAAAACCAGATGCGTACCTTGAAAGCCTTGTGAAATTCGCTTCATAGGTTGTGACCGATTCTACTTCTTCTTTTTTGAGCTCTATAAATTCTCTATCCATCTTTGTATGAAGAGTTCGTGGGAAATACTTATTAAGAAACATTATCTTAAAGTATTCCCATTACATCTATTCAATTTCCTCCCTTGGCATGGTATTCTTAATCAAAGCCCACCATTGATCAGATTCTTCATCTAGATGATAAAATACTAGGGTCACCTTCTCCGTCTTAGAACAGTGAACCATAGAAAAGATCTTCTCCATGGAGTTGACCTACTATTTCGCAACTAGTGGATCAGTAGATCTACTAAATGTCTGTGGTCGTTGCCTCATATTACATTCGATAGCCTGTTGCTCCCTCTTTGGTGAAGGAGGATGTTATCCATTATTATGCTTATTGTTCATAACATGAGATAATTGGGTAAGCATCGCCATGATGTTTTGAACTCCACCTCCCAAATCATTGGGGATGTTGTTTAGGAAATTGTTGCATTGGCCCTCACACGATTTGTTGTCCTGATTTCTCCTAGTTCCCACCATTTTCTAAAATATAAAAGGTTAGAACAAAATATAAGTAATGAAGTCATGAATAACATATTCATTTAAACAATTTATAATAAAAACGTAACATATGGGAACCCTATGTAAATATTCTTGTGTGTATATTTTTACTTAGTCTCATGTTAGAGGTTTTCTCTAGGGTTCACTAATCCTAATTCTCAAATTAACTAAATCTTTCCTCTGATACCAACTATAGCGACCCAGCCTTTTCTTACTTTACTATTACATCATTTTAAAGATAAAAAACATAACAGTATTACACATAGTGGATCCAAAGGTTTAGTGTCTTGGGAAAACTAGGACTATACATATCCAATACAACATCATTCATAAACATTTATTTAATTTCATCTTCTCTAGATTCTTATTGGAACTTGTCCTCTATTTAGTACATGTAGCCACCACAGGATATACATAATAATGGGTGAGATAAAAGCCCAGTAATGGGATAGATAAGAAGAATATAGCATGGGCTGAGAATAATCATAACATAGGAAAAAGATCATGAACATGAGAGGAGCATAAATAAAAGACATCAAATGTGGAAACGCATAAAAAAATGAAACATCATGTCTTAGTGTTTAACTACCACACATAATTTTGAACCAAGATAGAATCTTGTTAACACATCATTTCACATTTACTCATGAGATTCATCACTTTACCCAATGCATTGAAGCACTGTATAATTCTGGGCGCACCCGTCACTTTGAAACATTCATATTGCCCTATATAATTCTGGGCGCACCCGTCACATCATAACCTTACCATTAATCATGAATTCCACATATAACATGAATTAACATAATTAAACCATGAAAAGGAATGGTTTTTATCTCATAATAACACATTCATATACATTGGGTTACCAAATGAATGCAGGAATAACATACATGTTAAAATAACCGTCTATCTTGAATGAGAAGTAAAAGGTGTGTTATTGAAAGAAGAGTTCTTTTGGAAAACATTTGGTTTTTAATAAATACCAGTGAAAAAAATTTATATCCCAGAATAGTAAAGATAATGATGAACAAAATATTTTTAAGTATTCACCATATGAAAATGAGTGAAAGAGGTAGAACCCGAAGGATGAAAGTTGGGTTTGAGAATTTCCCCTTACATTGTATCTGAATGCTTCCTTATATTTAATGTCGTGTATAATGAAATTATATTCATTAATTAGAAATTAAATAACCTTTTATAAATTAATAGGGTTAATTATGGTTTCATTATGTCATATTATGTTCCTTTGTAAGACTTATAGAGTTTAAAAACATTGTTCGAGGATGTCCGTTTTTATGTTTTTTCTTGGGTGGTTCACTTGTATTGGGTAGAACATGGGTAAAAAACTAGAACTGATTTTCATGTTATTAATGAAATTCCAGAATATAAAATGATGTTATAATGAGTTATATCATATATCATGTGGTTTAATCATTAGATAAAAATTAAATGATGATTGTTTGGGTTAATTTGGACGGTTTTTCGATCACAACGAACTTGTTTTAATTTATCACTTAGTAATATGTTCATAAGTCAGTTCAATAACATTAAATACGACATAATACATATAACATTTTCTGGTTCAACCATAAAAATAGTTTCATGACAAGATCTGAAGGTCTAAATAGAAGAAGAAATCATGTCTTTCTTGAAGGTGATAAATTAACACCTCACGGACAACGTTATCTTTAATAAAATAAAAGGAAGAGGGAAAAGGGTTTGGATGATATAATATCACATTATAATTATAAAATTACATTATATGTACAATAATGGAGTTACAATACCATTTGGATGAAGATATGTGGGGAGAGATCAAGAAATGAACTTGAACTTGAAAGGAAATTAAAGGAGAAGAGGGAGAGAAATTACCTCTTGAATCCTTCTGTTGAGAACCTCCTTAAGGGCCTACACTTGTTCTTTTGATGAGACCAGTAGCTCTTGGACGTGGGGGAGGGGATAGGGAAGGTGTTGGGACCGATTTTATAGAAGGCTTGGAACTTGAGAGGTGTAAGGAAATGAGGGTGTGAAGGGTGGCTTTTATAGTGGAGGGGAGAGGGGTTTCCTTAATATAAAATTCATTTGTCTACTAATTTCAACTAAGACAAGGAATAATGAGTCTTGACTGATCAAAAATAGTAATATTATCATGTGATCCAAAACCAAGTGGGCTTACATCAGCAGAACATCATACATGACTCTATAAATAGCTTATTTAGCTTATTTTTGTAAATTATGGTATTTCACAATTCATCAAAAATTCAAGTATCTAAAGAAAATTCAAAAAAATTTACCCCAACCATTTTTCAATGTGTAGAAATTTAAAATGAAGTGCATTTTTCAAAAAAAAATTCCTAAATACTATTAACTTAATATTTAATTAAAATCATAATTTACATAAAAAAACTGTTTTTAAGATTAAAACTGATTTTATAGTGCTTTCAAAAATTACATAGGGTCTTATAAAATAATCTCAAAACTATAAGTCATTGATTCAATAATTTACAAATACATTTTAGGAAAATACACTTTATTTTAAATAAATAAATAAATTATAATTATTTATTTATGACTTACAAAATACCAAAATGTTTACTAAGGTCAAATTATCACTTTCGAAGATGTCTAAATTTTATTTAATTACTCATGGGTAAGGTTACTCTTATGTTGGATGATTTACTATTCATAAGAGTAATATTTCTATTCATAAGGGTTTGTTAGTATTCCTAGTGGTAAGTTACTATTCACCAAAAATTATTTTTGTTTCATTAGACACCAAAAATCATCTTGAACACAACTGCGTCTGTCATATTTTCAAAATTCCAAACACAGAAGTGAAAAAATTATGTTTAAAGGTCACATATTACTTAGTAGTTCATTATTCTGTGATTTAATGTTATTTTATGACATAAATATAAGAAGGTAAATTCCATTGAACAACATTGGGTCGCTACAATAATCCCACAAAACAATCCCATCCCACCAATACAATGAAACTGCTGATCAATAAGTTCATGGATTGGTTTATGTTCATCCAATGTATCATGAATTGTAAAGAATAATAAAAAAACACATATTAAAATGATTTCCATCAGTCCCTGATGAAGAATTATAATTTTGTCGTCCTCATTGGTGAGGTTCTTTCTAATCGACTGAGAATTGGTCATTGATGCATGATCGGTCACCATTTTTTGGAATAATTTCTTCAACGATTCTCTTCAATGGATCTCCAAATATTCCATGACTATTTAGTTAGACCTGGAATTCTGACATAATGAATTTTTTAAAGGAAAATTCACTATGTCAAATAAATATTTTTTTTAAATAATGTTTCCCATTACATCCAGCCACAATTTTTTCAGAAATGACTCTCTCCAGTGAATGTTAGGTCATCCCTCAGGTAAATCCTCCATTAAAAACTCAATGGTTCCCATAGTTTTTCTATCTAGTCACCTATTTAAAATTTATTCTACTTTTTTAGGGAAAACACATGCAAGTGCTATTAAATAGTTTAATATTTTCAAAACATTTATTCTAGACACACCGGGTCTCGAAATCACACACCATCTCAATACCTGGTCTTGAAATAATTACATATAATATTTAAAAACCATATTTAGAAAAAATAAAATACATTATATGAAGAACATGGGTGCATACCCAAAGGAGTTACCCAAATAAGATTTAACATCATTCCTAATGATCTTTATTTGTATTCTGATTCTCCTCCCACTAAAATATTCTCCTTACATGATTATATAATAACATATTAATAATAATAATTATACTTTGATGTTTTTATTCAAAATATTTTACCTACAATTAAACACACCTCTATCTAATTGGTAAAAAAATTATCATTCTTGATTATGGAAAACTATTGCCTCACGAAACAATGTTTATCATTTTTCTTTACCACCTATCACAATTGGAAATTATGATGAATACACTATTTTTATAATATATATATGATATTTATGATATATTTATGCTTCTTCGGTTATATTATAACACATACCATGATTATTTATATTTTTAAATATTATACTCACATGTGCGGAAGGCTGGACTACAACCTCCTCAAAGAGATGTGATTCATTCATAGTCCACAAGGAATATATTAAGGATGTTTTTAGTGAACATATATGATATATATGTCATAAAAATTACAAATTAATTATATTAAATAATTATATATATATATATATATTATTTATTTTTCATCTTTTAATAAGACAATAAAAAAAAACATAGTTCCTGCATATGTACAACCTATTTTATCCCTGAACTGTGTATTAAATTTCATATTAAAATATGTTATAAATTATTATAAACACATATATACTGAGAATATATGATATGTATATCATTTATTATCTTATTTAAATAAGTGAATAATGATCAAATTAATTGTATAATAAATAAAAATTCAAACATATATGATCAACAACTTGGATATTAACCAAAATGTAAAATTAGCAATGAATTTTTAATAAATAGGTAATATAATGTCAAAATAAAATAATATATTGTATTATATATAATAATATGATTCCTTGGTTTCGGAATAATAATTTATTATTTATTATACATGATGCATGAACATGTATGATGAAATTCAAGACAAGATATATGGTTTTTCTTATCTCACTCGTATTTTTTGTGAGACACAAGAAATGGTCACCACCTATTTCTTTTATGTAGTGTATATAATTCCAAATAATAGAATATATGATTCATATACGTAAATATATGGGTATTTAAATATCCATTTTTTTATATTTATTTCATCGGGTTTATGGTTAAAAGTTACCACAACTGTAAGGTAATTCTGTCTCAATTTTCATTCTATGAGATACATTCCATGTTATGTACCTATATTTTACTTTTAGGGTTTATATACTACCCATTTAGATGTTATATCATTAATATAATTATTTTATTTTTATTTTTTTCTTCATATAAGTTTTTATTTCTTCGGGATTATGATTCAATTTTACCAAAGTGGTACCAGTTTATTTTCTAAAATCTAATCATTATCAGGATTGTTAAGATTAGGATCCATCAATGCAATATTATGATCCAAAACTCCAGAATACTCATAAATTTTGTTATATTTTGTCTTTGAATTATATATTCATGTATTATTACCCTTTCCCACTCATGTTTAAATAAGATAATTAAGTAGTTGTTTTTATGACAATACGAGATTATTTCTCCTTTTGGTCAGAAATCTGTGTTCATTAAAAACCATGTTTTCTAAAACTATTTAAAAAATTATATTAATATTATAATATTATGTTTAAAGTATTTATTTCACATGTTTTACCTTTTTAAAAAATGTTTTTAAAAATAAATCTTAGTGTTTTTTTCTAGTCGAGGAACTTTTTAAAACAATTAAGGTGTAAAAGGAATATTCAGTATGTATGGATATACCCACCATCGGGGCCATTATTTCTATGGAGAATAATTTATATGATTACAAGGTTGTTTTTTTCCTAATATTCCATTTTTTTAATTTATATTGGTTTTCAAGGAAAAACATTTTCACATAATATTATATTTTAAATGAGTATTTAATGTGATTTTCAATGAATCATTTATATGTTTCCAAAAGGATTTTTTTAGTGACACATATTACAATAATTTTAGGTTTTCAATATATGTTTTAAATATATTATTTTAAATAATTTTCATATAAAAGTGTTTTCAAAATGTTTTCATGGTTCTTTTATATGTTTTTTAGGGAAACGGTTTTCAAATAATTTTCAATCTTCTTTTATAATTTTACAAAGAAAAGAGTTTTCTAAATGTAAGCATGATTTCTTATAAGTTATCAACATTATTTTTTGGGAAAATAGTTTTCAAAAATGTTTTATTTTTCAAAAAGTTAAAAAAATGTTTTTTTCCCTCAAGTAATTATTAAATAAAATTATTAATATTTCATTATAAGAAAAATATTTTGAGATTGTGGTATAAAAATAATTTTTAATGAAATGCAATTTTATGTAAGAAATGTTTCATGTTATCTTTCAAAATACTTCTATATCTACAACAACATACATTGTTATTTTTAATGTCTCAATGTGGCCAAGATTCAATTATGCCCTTTATATTATTTCTTGAATGGTATATGTTTTGATGGAATGAGGTTTATGAATCACATTTCTCATCTATAGTTTATATTCTCTGGAAAAAATCTTCTTCTAATATGTTATTATTTGATGAAATTGTTATGAAACATATCAATTTTTCATAGGTAATGACATGATGTAAGGATTATGATACCCATTTGATTTCATGGGTTATTGAATTATTAATATGAATCTTATAAAATTGTATGGGTCATGGTATTATTCAAGTTTTATTATCTTATGGAATATTTCTACATGATTTTAATATTTAATGGGTGGGACCTATATCTCTATACAAATAATTTGGTAATGAAAAATGTTATATGAGATCAAAGGGTACATGGGTTGTTTCCCATGCCTAAAAACAATATGGTTCATGAGTTACAGCTAATGATTGAAAATAATTAGGTACATGAGTTGTCACATAGGATTGAATTTAATAGGGTACAAATGTTGAATCCCAAGCCTAAAAATAAGAGGTTACATTGGTTATCCTCCAAATACTTAATAAATACATGTGTGATTATCCCAAGACTACCATGTTATGAAGGTCTTGGTCATTATCCTTGAAGTAATATTTCCAATGTTTATTCATTTTCCACAAATTATAGGTCTTATACCTAGGACCATCTTAAATGGTGAATGGTATTGATTATCTTATGATTAATTTCTTTTCATCTCCCAATATTTATTCCATGTATTATGTATATGATCTTTAATCTTCATGATATGATATTTAAATGTTATTCTTGTGTTCTTGTACTCTTATGTTCATGTTATGCGTACATATTTCCTTATATATAATTTTACTTATCATTTGAGATCACCCATTTCTTATATTTTCTCTCCCAAAGTTATGAATATATTTTTTAAGATATATTATTAATGGGGGTGATCATTAATAAATATTTTCAATATCATTCACCTATCCAGAAGAATGTCTTACAAGTTCCTAATGACACTAAACCATTTTGGTACTCTAGAATGTACTTTTGTAATGTGATGAATATTCATCTAATATGATGTAATATCAATCTATTTTAATCCCCATAATTATTGAATGTTTGGAAATTATTATGACAAAATGGGATCTCCAAATATTCATAGAGACCCTAGATTTTATGGAATGTATTCTTAATGAAATATTCTTTATTAGCCCTCAATGGAAGATATCTAGAATTATTTTCAATGGTTGATAAAATTTAAACTCCTCATAGTTGATCAAACAAGTCGCCCTTATTGGGTTGATGATGCATATTCTAGTTTTTTAATTTATTCATTTCATTAGAATAATAGTCAGTTCACATCTATCCATATTTCTTAATCACACAATGATTATGTGCACCCCTATGTGATAAAAAATCCAAATAAATCCATTTTCATGATTCTACTATAGTTTCTTATTCAATTCATGTTAATCAAATAGTTCCATTCTATATAAAATTTTTAAAATATTTATTGCACAATTTATGAGTTCAATTGAGAACTCAACTTCATTATTTTTTGGAATAATATGAGCCACTTCTAGAAAAGTTCCATAAACTTACATTGAATATTTATTTCATCAATGTTTAGTATATCCTGAAATATTTGAGATAAAAAACCTTTTGAACAGGAATCATGACCCATATAGTGGATTGAATTTCCAATGGATATTAATTCTCTTCATCATACTATTAGTAAATCAATGATTGGTTCAAAATATCAAATATTAATACCCTTAAAGGTAATTTATGTAATATTTATGAAGTTAAATCCCATCCATTCCTATAATAATATCAAATTCAAATTGAGGGATAATAACATGATTCTCAAGAAACACATTTTCAAAATAGTATACCTAAGAAGAATCATGGAATTTTGATGGGATCATGGTACCATTATTGGTTTTACTCTTAATTCAATATTTAATAATTTGGGATAGGAATTAACATTCATTGGGATGATTCCTTATATATAAGAATTCATATAACTAGTGTCAAATAGGGTACATAAATATTTTATCTTACCTATTACCACCCCAAATTCATCCTTCTATCATTAATCAAAAACTAAAACGAAAATTGTTTTTCATTCCCATAAAATCATTTAAATTAGCATGATAATTCTTGTAATATAATTTATATGATATCTAAGTCTTGAAAAATTATTTTCAGTTTATATCACATTATAGTTTTCCTAGTTCATTCATGGTCATCATATATTAAAAGTTTTCCTGATTCTTTATAAACATTAATTGAATTTCCAAAACATATACCCTAGGTATTGATATGGAATCATTTTAAACACATAACTACATTTTTATTAAGAATAGGTATCCATCAAATTCCAACCAAGCATTGTAAACTCTATACTTTTTTGATTATTTGGTGCATAAAACTAAAAATATTGAACTAGAATAAAACATATTTATATTAATAGACCATAAAGAGCTCGAAACATTAATTGATCTTCTAGATTAACATAGGATATATTGGGAAATACCTAACAACCAGATGATCTAAAACCCTAGTAATGGAGTAAATATTTTAATAAAGAATTCAATATGGGTTTGAAGGCATTAAATAATGACATAAAATGGAATAAACAATGAATAAAAATATTAAATCATAACATGTATCAAATGGGTTCAAGTAAAAAGGGAAATATAGAAATGTAGTAGAAACATATAACATTACATAAACATGATTCGAGGCTAACTACCAAGAATATATAACATGGTGTACAAAGCCACATAATGGATTAGGATTACTCCCTAATCCCATATATGACATCTCATGAGACTAAATATTAACCAATGAATTGGAGAACTATCTTGGTGCATCCATATAACATTTTGATGCATATGTTTGACACATAAAGAATCAAACATATGGAATAAACATAATGGTCACCCATGGGAATATGTGGGTATCATAATCATTAATAAGGAATAACCAATGGTATTATCAAAATAAAGTCCATAAAAAAGTTGATATAAATTATAAATGCAGATTAATAATAGATAATATGAATATATCATGAAAAATGATGTCCAAATAAATTGAAAACATTTAAAATGAATGTAAAAATGTTATAAATTATACACTTTAGTGTGGTTTATGGGAAAATATTAAATGGACTTTAAAGAGGACAAAGGTATAATGTTTTTACTAAAAAAAGAAATGAACTAAGATTTTTTTCCTGATGGAATTAATGATTTTAGAAAAATAATATCTGAATAAAAATATATTATAGAGAGTACATGAACAACTTTATGTAACTGTGAAGTTCCCTTTAATTGGGCTTGCTTATCGAGTGAAATTGAAAAGGGATCCCTTTAAAATATGTATTTTCTAATTAAAGCAGGTTTAATTGGTCTACCTAGATATGTTTGGGTCATATAAATAGATTTTAAAAGATTTAAATAATATTAATATATTTAAAATTTTGAATAAAGAGAAATAAAGAATAACCCGAAGGAAACTATGATGGTTCTAAGAGATACCTGGCCTTATGTCTGAATGTGTTATTCACTTACATTTTATTTCATGGAAAATATAAATAGATTGATTAAATAATTAGTTTTTCATCTATTACAAATATATTAAATTTATTATACTTTTATTATGTTCATTTAAGGCCATTTTGAAGAGTTATAATGTTTAATATTGTTGTTATTGGATCGCTCGTGTCATGGGTTTATGGTCATTTTGTTTTTGATTAAATATTTTAGTTCTGTTAAAATGGAAGAAAAACACTATAAAATGGAAGGAAATGGTATTAATATAATTCCACAACATTAAATGGTCACATATATAATTTTTTTCAAATATGAAAATTGTTTATTTGATAAAATGTTAAGGGTAAAAGATTTGATTATTGAGTGGTCTTTACAAGTATCACAAATTCGTATATTTTTATTTAATATTATTTTTATATATTGGATCTATAACATGATAAATGTTATTTTAAACAGTTTAGAATCTTTTTTAACCCTAATAAGTGTTTTATTACCTATTTTTAAGGCTTTAATGAGAAAATAAAACTCATCATTCATGAAGGCGGTGAATCAATAAGTCAGGTATCATGTTTTCAATTTTTGAATAAAATTAGAAGAGAAGAGTTTTGATGATGGATATTCCATTAAAATGTTTAAATTATAGTATATGTATGATCTACATTCATAATTTGGTTTCGAAAAGGTTATGTGAGGGTAGGAAAATAAATGAAAAGAAATCAAAAGTAAAATAAGGAGGATTATACCTCTTGAATATCCTCTTCATGAAGTCCTTGTTAAGGAACATGGGTTCGATATTTTTTTGAGACTAGTATCAAATAAACATGGTCAAGATTTTATAAATGCTAAAATTTGAAAAATTATGACGATAAGAGGTGATGAGGTGTGGTATTTATAAGAGGAGGAGAGGAGGAGTGGGTTGTTTTTTTATTTTGTTTATTTGATTATTATATAGGCCCGAGAAGATAATAACATTTATTCCCATCGGTAAATAATGTATCTACATAATTTGAGTATTAAATAATTTGAAATTAATTATACATGAGTCAACAAGGACTCAAAAATTCATTTATTTATAAATAATATTAAAAACTGTAAATTATTGAATTTCACTGTTCACAAAAAATTCATCTAAAATAGAAAAATATTGATAAAATCACCAAAATGAATTTTTGATATATATATTATATAAATGGACTTTATTTTATAATAATAATTTTCTAAATATGATAAATTTAATTTTTATTTAAAGTAATCGTTTATTTAATGAATACTGATTTTTGTATTATAACGGACTTTATGACACTTTGACAAATTATTTCAGGACTCTATTTTTTATTATAACTATAATAAAACATAATACTAAATTATAAATTTATTATTTTGAAAATAGTTTTTCTTTTAAGAAATTTAATAATTATAAAATTTTAAATAAACATTTGTATATTATAAAATACCAAAACCGACTTTATCATTTTTAGAAGATGTATTTACTTATTCTATGATATAAAAATATCATATATTAATTTATAAGATTCATAAATTTTATTTATAATTTAATAGGATAGGATACTATTCTATGAGATATATTACTAATTCTAATAGTAAAATTACTATTCCAATGGTATGGATTTCTTATTTTCATTAAATACCACTAAACTAATTCATTATTTATTTAAGATAATAATGTTTGTATTTGGTTCTCTGTGTTATTTTTGTAACTTACACTATATGACATAATTATAAGAGGGTAATTTCCATTGATAAAATATTAGTTTGTTACATACTTCCCCCTTTATGAAATTTATCAATCGAAATTTCATTTTACATACTATGGTGAAAAAAGTGATGGTATTTCTCTTTGATCACTTCATCCAGCTACAATGTTTTCTCTTCATACATATGGTTCCTCCATAGTACATTAACTAGGTTATTAGTCCTGTTTCATAGAAAATTATCTATTTGGTCACAATTATTCATTGAATTCTCCTTGTAAGAGATATAAATTTCCAGTGCTACCACCCTTTGGATTGGTAAATGGGATGTGTTAGGTATGTACATCCTTGTGAATCATATGGGGAATAAATCATGTATATAAGACATGGTTGGTAGAAGTTCTAGTTGATATTCCATAGCTTTTATGAGACCATGAGTTTATATGGTTATGATTTGTATAGGATATAACATTACATTATTCCCAAATATCATTACCCACTTTAGTGGAGATATGATGAGGAATACCATGTCTCCATCTATAAAATGTAGGCCTCACTAATGATTGTCTCTACAGATCAAATATAAAATTTGGGTTTCCCTAATGTTATGATGAATATTTGTTCACCTTTTCTACAATTGGTTCAATAGTTTCAAGTCCCAAAATCTTATGTTCACTGACATCATCTCATTTTGTCATTCTTATTCAAAATTTCCATTAAAAGACATTATATGAGGCCATTTGGAATCTTGAGTAGAAAAACATGTAATAAGAGAACTTAAAATGTATTATATTTTAATCCCATAATCCTTTTATTTCCATAAAACAAACACTAAAGACTTATTATAGTGTTGAAATATTCCACTCATGTTCTCCATTAGTTTGAGGATGATATTTCATACTAATGTTTATATTAGTGTTTATAGAATGTGGGATACTTTTCCAGAACATGGTGTTAAATCTCAAATCATGGTCATATAGAGTTGATAATGTTACCACATGATGTTTCACCATGTCCCAAATATTTATCCATTAATTTTTATTCATTGATCAATCCTCTAAAATTAAAATAAAGTGTGATGCTTTTGTACAATGATCCACAAATACTCATATAGAATAATTTACAATGGATGTATTCAAAAGTAACATGACAAAGTCCATGGTGATTTTTCTAATATCCATATTACAATGGGTTATGGTTTCATCATCCCCTTATACCTTTTTCTTTTAGCCTTCAATTTTTGATCTTCAAAAAAATATGATGTCAATTCAGTGATCTCCTTCTTCATAATTTCCTACAAATAGTGATCTCAGAGATCTTGTTACACCGTTTCAATTCCTAGGGGATAGATAATTTTGAAATATTTACATAATTAAAAATCTATTTCTTTATCTCAGGATTCAATTATAAAAAATTTCATAACCAATATATTATGACTCTTTTATCATCAATATTTATCTCATAGAATTTCTATTTTATAAATTCTTCCATGTTCAACTAAATTTACAAATCATTAAATTGAGTATCCTTAATTTTCACTATATGGGATGGTTGACAAATCATTTTTTAATGGATGGATGATTTTCCTTATTTAATTATTCCCATTTTCATCCTTTTCGCGTATAATAATATTTTATCCTTCTCAATTCAAATAAATGAAAACATTAAACGATCATTTATATTTACAGCATCCACCACATTATAAATTTTACTTGGATGGTGGTGGATTGTGAATCCATAATCCTTGATGATCTATAACCATATTCACTATATCATACTAATATATTTTGGTCTGGATATATATTTTAGGCTCTTATGATCATTATATATCCGACACATCTCCCAATAGAGATAATGCTTCCATATTTTCAATGAAAAGATGATAGTCGTAAACTCTAAATCATGTGTGCGGTAGTTGTTTTTAGGAACATTCATGTGGCAAGAAGCATAGGATATCACATAATATTTTTTCATTATTACACCACCTAATACCTTATTTTATGCATTGTTGTTTAATATAAATAGTTACCCACTTTTCAAATGTGTATGTACTGGTGCAGTGATAGAACTATATTTAAAATCATTAAACAAGTCTTCACATTCAATGGTCTATGCCAAATTTACTACCTATTATTTCAACATAGTTAGTGGGTCTGAAAATTATTGGAGTTTTTTCACAAATAATCAGTAATAACAATCTAAAAAAATGAAAAAATTGATCTTCATTACATATGTTGGCCTAGGACAATAATCGATTTCATTTATCTTATAAGGGTCCATATATATTCTGTCTCCTATGATAAAATTCCCCATGAATGACACATCAACCATCCATAACTCACATTAAATGTACATTGTGTAAATTTTTCCGCACTACAAAGACATTAAAATAGTATTCAAATGCAAATTGTGTTCCTCCTATATCTTGGATTATATTTGAATATCATTAAAAAAGACTATAAAATATCTATTGATGTAATATCTAAATACTTTATACATTATTTCTATAAATTTAATTGGTGTATTAGTGATTCTGAAAAGAATCACATTGAACTCATAGTTTAAATACCCCATTCAGATGAAAGACACAAGAATATCTTGTGTCCTAATATTTAATTGGTTATATCCCAAATGATGGTCCACCTTAGAGATATACAGACCTCATGTAGATGATAAAACAAGTCATCTATACGTTGTAAGGGATACATTTTCTTTATTATGAATTGTATGTGCTAATGGTAATAAATGTAGAGTTTCAATGATCCTTCCATATTTTTGACATTGAGTACAATAACATCTCATGGTGAAGTAATCAAGTGTGTGAAACCCTTGCCCAGATTATCTTGTGACTGCTTCTTCAGTTCTTCCAAGTCAGTGGTTGTCCTTATTTATGGAGTATTTGATATAGGATTAGGTCTAAGAATATGTAACATTGAGAACACAACTTCTCATTTTGGAGGAAGACATGAAAATATTTCAGGGAATACATTAGTGTAGTCCATCTAATTGGGAATGTTTTAACATATGATCATATCCTATTTATTAATTATTTGGAATAAATAATCATTCTCATTAGGAATAAATTTCCAAACATGAGATGATTATTCTGATAGATATTCATCATCCTAATTACACTATAATTGAATTGGAGGATTCCTTAAGAAGTGAATAGTATTCTAACTTTCATGATAGTTGATGTTGGATTTTTATATAGATAGAAAATAAATGCCCCATTTAGCATCACACTCAACCATAGAAAGTAAGAAAATATGTTCTAGGAGTTTCTTCTCACATACAATAATGGGGGATTTAATTATATACATTGGATGAAATAATTTCCCCATTCACTATTCTAATAAATAAATCAATATTAATATTTTTAGGTGGTGTTTGAATATTTATATTATACATATAATATGTGAAAGAATTAATATAACTACAATCAAATAGTAGGATCTCTATTCATGAATGAGTTACCGGTGTACTTATCACCATATCATTATATGACTCCACCTTTGTTTTAGTGACAATATACGACCATAAATTTTTCTTTATATGTTTTAATTGTTGATTTCCTATAACAACCCATGTCTTAGAGAATGAGATCAAATAATTCCCATGTTCATTATAGTTGAAACACTACACTACATGCTAAACTTTGATCTAAACCACCGATTATTTATTTTCATGTTTGGGATTCGTTATATATCTTTAAAAAAATTAGCATGATTCCCCTATCATTAAAATTTGATGAATCTTCTACTTCCATTTATATAATTCTATGGATTCCTCTTCCAACACATTTGTCATGTTGTACGTTCTTTTTTTCCTTTATGGGATTTATATGGTGATCTACTCAAATTAAACTATATTTTTCATTTTTTGTATTTGTTCCCAAGAGACCACTAAGAATCTCTAATCACTATTTCAACCATATATGGATAATAGAATATATACTCATAGTTTTCAAATTCTAAAATTACTAATTACTTTCTTGCACTCAACTTTAATTCACTATAGAAGTCGTACACCTTTCTTTCTGGGTTTATGGCAATGTCATAGGCATATTGTGAAAGCCTAGTAATATTTTCCTCATACACCATGATTAAAATTTTCAAAATTTTACATCAGTATGATGGAATCCCATTTACAACTTAATATGGAGTCTTTGGGGTAAATATTTATTAAAAATATTTTCTTGAATCTTTACCCATCCATGGAATCATGTTCCCCCTTATACGTTTTTTTTCAGTTCTCCTATCCGATCAGTCTTCCCATCAAAACGATAGACTTCCAGAAAAACATTCTCTTCTTATGAGCATTGGAGGACAAATGAATTATTCTCAATGGATTTAATTCATTATTTAGTGATGAGGGGATTATAAGATCCACTAAAAATAGGATTCCTTCTTCACATAATGTATTTGACCATATCAATAAATTTATAAGATTATGGGGAGAGTTCCACATGAATCAAGTTAATATTTCATTCATGGACCAGTTAAGCACGGACTATCATGAATTTCTGATCTCCTTTTCCAATCAAAATTTTAATTTCATTTAGGGAATCATCACATTTCATATAAAATTGGTTATTGTGAGATCTTCTCAGGTGTCATTCCATTAACTATAAAAAATAATTTACAATTAGGGGGTTTATTACATATATAATAAATATATAAAATAGAAACCTATAACATAAAAGGATAAATAAATAAATGAAAAGTATATCATATCTTTGATTTCCCTATGTTTCAATCTTGTTTATAGATCAATATAGAATTATCCAAAGGGTTATTACTGAAATAGTCTAGTCCAATTTAATAAATATTACTAGACCATGTTTGGATAAAAAGTATAAAGACCCTATCATTTTACATATATTATTAGATGATTTGTAAGAGTTATTACCTATTAAATACAAAAAAAGGATCGTAATGACTAGTCTCTTTGTATGATTAGTTAAATAAAACAAAAAAAACCTAGAACTAGAATAGAACGTATTTATATTAATCATTCCTAATGATAACCATGCTTCCATTGAGATCCTATATATTTATTGGATAACCTAGAGAATATGTGAATAGAGTGATGAGGTAAAAACCCCACTAACGGAATAAACAAATGAATATAGTATAACACATGGGTTTGAAGAAATAATATAATGTCATAAGGAATCCATGGAACATGAATAATAAAAAAGGAAACATGGCATGTATATAATGGGATCATGTATTCATGGAAACACTAGAATGTAGTAGAAACATATAAAATGACATAAAATGAGTCGAGGGAAACTAAAAGGACTATATCACTTGGTTGACAAAGTCCAATAATGAATTGGTATTACTCCCTAATCCCATATACAATGTATCTTGAGAATAAACAATACCTAATGAATTGTTTCACTATCTGGGCACACCGATCATAATATGTTCATTTATAGTTGTTCCACATGAAGAATCAAACATAAAGAATATACATAATGTCTACCTATGTAATGAAATGTGTATCATAATCATGTCATAATGCATAACCAATGAGAGTATCATAATAGTGCCCATCAATGAAGGGATTCAAATCATACATGGTAATTAGTTAGGGAAAATTGGCATAGATTATAAAAATTATATCAAACTAAAGTGAAAACATATAAAATGTGTTTTAAATAATCTTTAAAAATTAAATAATTTAGAGCATATTAAGGAAAAATATTAAGGATACTATATAGAGGAAAAATGAATAATATTTTAATATAAAACATGAAATGAACTATGGTATATTTTCATTACGAAATGAATTATATTGTAAATATTTTTTCATAGAAAAATATTTTAGAGTCTACATTAAAGGGGATTCAAAATTGCGTAGTTATTTTTTTAAGGCTTACTTATCCAGAGGAATTGAAAAGGATGCTTTTATAAATATGTATTTACCTTTAAAAGATGGAGGTATTGTACTACATAAATTTTTTTGGAAGATACCAATGTATTTAATAATATATAAATGATATTAATGAATAAATACATTAGTATAATGAGATAAAAAGAACAACCCAAATAAAAAATTGAGGTTCATAGTTATCCCTTACATTTTATCCAAAAGTGTTATTAACTTTCACTTCCTTTCCTATATAATCAAATTAAATTTAGTAATTAATCAGTACATAACCTCTTCGATATATATTTTATTCATTATACTTTTATTATCATAATTTTAACCATTTTTATGAGATATACGGTTTTTTTGAGGGCATTCATTTCATAGTTTTATGGTTTGTTTTCCTATATAAAATTATAGATGTTCATGTAAAATTGAAGAAAAAATAAAGAACTGGAATGCTGTTTTATTAATATACTTACAAAATTTAACGTGGCCCACTATAAAAAATTTTCTTATGTGAGAATTATTTATTAGAGAAAATTTTCATGATAAAATATTCATTTGTTTAGTTGTTTTAACGACTATAATAGACTACTGTAATTTTATATAATATCATTTTCAATGTTATTTAAAAAACATGAACAAAGTTATAAAATAATTTTTTTAAAAACAATTAACTATAAAAAATGTTTTATTACCATCCTTGAATGTTGTAACAATATAAAAAAACACATCTTCCACGATGGTGGTGAATCGACATGTCCTATAATATGATTTCATTTTAAGAATAAAATGGTAAGTGAAGTGTCCTGAAGATAGATATTCCATTTTCACAATAAAATTCTATTTTATATGTGATAGAATAGTTTTCATGATTTTATGGATATAAAAGGTGGTTGGTTGATAAGAAAATTAAAAAAAATTAAAATATAAAGAAAAATGATTTTAGCACTTGAATATTGTCTCTTTGAGATCCTCTTTATGGCACTTGGGTTTGGTCTTTTGAGGATACCATAAGATCATCAATGTGGGGAACTTGAATATCATCTCTTTGAGTACCTCATATATTAAATTTCACAACTATGACTCAATAATCCATTTATTTACATATAAGGTTAGATATCATAATTTAACATTTTTCAATATTCACTAAAAAATCAAATATTATAGAAAAATCAAAAAAATTATACCTTACAAATTTTTTAAGTGTATATTTCATTAATAAACTCCATTTTATGAAAATAATTTTTTTAGATATGATATATTTAATTTTTTATATTTAAATAATCATTTATTTGAAAAATATATATTCAAATATTATAACTGATTTTATGACGCTTTGAAAAAATAATTAAGGTCACATAAATTTTTCTTATAATTATAATTCTATATAATATTAATTTTGGAGTAATGTTTTTGAAAATAATAATTCTTTTATTTCATTACATTCTATATAAAATTGGGAATAAACATTTAGGTTATATTAAAATTAAAAAATGTAATTTATAAATATTAAAACATTTATTCCTTTGGTAAATGATATAAATATATCACATATTCATTTATAAGATTACTAAATATTATTTATACTTTCATTGGTGTGTCTACAAATCTAACATTCATGTTATTATTCCTAATGGTCACATTACTATTCCAATGGAATAGATTCCTTAATCTCGATAAGTACAACGTATTTGATTCATACATTCTTCATTTATGAGAATAAATTTTTTTATTTGGTTATATATTTGTTTTATTTAATTTTATCTATATAAAATAATTGTAACATTTAAATTTTCCTTGATAAAATTCTGGGTCATTACATTGTGCATTTTGAAAAGCTTGTGTGCAACAACACCTATATTCATGAACTTCGTGATGATCGAGTCAAAGCCCAATGCCCAATTTTCTATGTAAAATTTCCCTTATTTACATACACATTTAGTATCAAAAATGGAATATAATTCAATATAAATAAATCCCCCATTCCTTACACAAAATTCCCAGTTATGTTTTTTCTTTGACTATCTATAGTGTTCACACTGTTGTTTTCTCATCTTAGTTTTCAAAGGATAAAAATTCCTTTCTATGATACTATCTATTGAAACCCATGATCTAAATATATGAAAATAATATCTATTATAACAATGATCAATATATTTTAAAAATAATTTCTCAATGATCATAAATGATTAGTATCTCTATAGACTAAAAACATAATATTCTAATTCATGAATTATATTAAATAAATCCCAAAAATATATTCTTATTTATTAAATGTAATAGACACATCATAATTAGACTCATTCTTCATACCCTAGAGAAAAGAAATATGAGAATTTTTGATGTCATATTTTTATAAAGGGTAAGAATGTGATATTTTTATCGATGATCATATAAATGCATAAGATATTCAAAAGGTTATGTGATCATAAATATAACATAAATGGTTCATACTCAATCTATCATGGACTATTAATATTAGTAACTCTATAAAACATTATAATTTTAAAATAAATGATTCATTATAGTGAGAAATAATCAGAAATAAATCATGAACTATATGTTAATATCATATAAATTTGGAATCAATAAAAATATAGAAACGGTTTCATATGTCAAGGTTCTCTATAGAGAATATAAATCCATAATGGATCAAGGATAATAAATTTATTCCTATATTTTATTAACAACATCAACGTGTTTCCTATAATATACCATGTACATAAATATTTTTCCCATATAAGATAATGATTCATATAGTGGATCAAGCACATAAACATTGTTCCAATAATTATCCCATGAGATATGATACATTATCCAATGCATTCGATGGATATATTATATTGGACCTCCCCACAACATATTGAAAACCATAAATATGCGTATTATAAAATTATCAAACATTCATCACACCATCACATCATAACTCATGAAAATAAATTAGTATTCATACACATTCAATCAATCCCTCATTGCATAAACCATATAAAATGAATGGGTTTCTTAAAATACCCATCATCATAAATATAAATGTACAGATAGAATAAAGATACTATCGGTGGATCGTAACCCTAGTAAAAAATGTGAAACAGAAACTATTATTTTCATGGGTGAATATAAATTTTAAAAAAATATAATAAAAATATTGTTGAGGATAAATATACATTGCATTTGGAAATCATTACATTATAATAATAAAATATCTCAGATCATAAAGAAACAATTTATATTGAAAATTACCCTTAAACCATGTAATAGAGGATTATAATAATTGAGTGGTCATGATGGTGTAATATTCCTTTCATGTGGTGTGTGAGGAAACAAATATTCCTTTCTATTTTTCGGTAATAATTAAAATGTCCTTTATTTTAAAAAATATAAAAAAAAATTTAAACAATTTTTAAAAATATAAAACATTTCACATGATTTTATTTTAAAAAAATATACATGAATATTAAAAACATTCATGATTTTTTTAAAAAAAAATATTAATATGGAAGAAGTGTATTTTCAACTGAGGGAGAAATAAAGTCATATGGCATTGAATGTGTTATTTTTGTATTTTGAGTATATAATGTTATGAAAATTAAAATAAAACAATAATATCATGATATAAATAGGGTAGAAGAACATTTTTTGGTTTTATGGGAGGTAAATTATAATATTTTATCATTAGATGCATAATCATAATTAATTCTGACAAATGATGAGAGATTGACATAAAACCCTTAAAAAATTGGAAAATTTTGAATGATAAGACTCTAGAAATATTTAAACTTACATGTATATTTATATAAAATAATTACTATAAGATTAAACTTAAATTACATTAATGATAATTATTTACACTATACAAGATAAATTATTTGTAGATTTTTCATGTGTCCCCCATAAATAAATGTTAGATGTAAATACCTTACCTAATGTCTTAATGTCCTTCATACATGATAAAAAAACATATATAATAAATAGATTATTATTATAGATTTATTGTGTAACCATACTTATATACGTCATTATTTATAATATTTACATATAACATTTCATCATATGTTTATTAAGAATTATGATATAAAATCACTGTTCTCGATGAATCTTCTTCATTTTTCAAATATATTCTTATTCGATGGTTTTCGTCCTTGTAAATCTTCTATGGTAAAATCATATAAAAAATTTTAAACATGATATAAATATCGTATAAAATAATAATATAAAAATTTATATTCAACAATCTAACATATTTATAGAAAAAATCAATCACCCTATCCATAGATATGGTACATTGTACTTATGCTTTAATGTTGTATCCATTTATAACAAATTGAAAAAGAAAAAAAAATATATCACCATTATAGAATAATGAAAATAACATATTTATATTATTGATAAATTAAATACATCCTTATTACAATTCATGTTAAATAAAAATGTAAATTGAGTCACATCACATCGTGGAGGTGGTAGTCCACACGTATGCATGCAAAATGTTATCATTATCCAACAGATTGGAAGGTATGAAGAAATATTATATATTAAAATTAAATAATAAGAGTCATTTCAGAAATATCATAAATATTTTTTTATATACACATTAAATCTCTCACTATATTTATCCTTGAGAGGTGGTGATGAAATAAAATTACATTGATTCGTGAGGTAACAATTCTACATACACCTGATCGATGATTTCATTTACCATTTCATGGAAGTGGATATGGATATAAGATATTACCTAAAAATTATGAAATATCATTATATTGTAAAAATATTTTTAATTATAATGTAATTATTTTTACCTGAATGAAGGTTTTGATAGATGAAGTAAAAACAAAGATCCTGGTGAATACAATTAATTATTCGTAGAAAACCCTCTTTTGAATCTCTTATTATGGAACTTTGGGTTGGTGTTTTCGGAATAAGAAATGTTCTCAAACATGGATAAATATTTTTTGGAGATTTTTTTGTAGGTTTTTGGTTGAGAAAAATTTCTTAAGATGTTTGAATAATTGAGGTGATGAGATTTCCATTTATAATTGAGGAGGAATAAAATCATTTCTAATACAAAAAACTACACAATAATTTGAAGTCACTCTCATCCCAAGAGAATCCAACAGTTATAACTAATGGAGTTAATGTATGGTTATTTATATCCACAAATCCACATCAAATTAATAAAGAAACAAGTTTGAAACATGTAACTGTCTTATCCTTAATATTTGCATTCCTTTATCATTTTGTTTTTCACCATTTTAATTAGTTTTTTATGCATTTAAGTATTTAATTTATACATTAATACATAAATTTAATTTTGTATATCATATAATCTAGACCTAATTATTTTAAATATAAATTCATATTTTTCAATTAAAACCCTTATTATGTGAAAAAATATTTCTAACATAATTGCATGTAATAGGATAAACCCTATTTTAACATCAACTATAGTAAATATTTTTTTCAATCACTGTTAATTATGAAAAGGAATTATGTTAGTTTTATTTAATAATAAGAATTATGTTTCTTATGAATATTTAATACATTTTACAAAATTAAAGTCAAATAAGATGAACCATATAATTTAATATCAACCCCACAAGTGGGATGAAAATGTTGTTTTCCAGTAAAACTTTTTCATAAGTAAAAAAATATTTATCATAAAAAATATATATTATAATTATTAAAGTAGACATAATTGTATTAATAATAAAATATTTTTACTAAATTTAATTTTAATAAGATTTTTTTCATTTTTTTAATTATTTAATTTCAAAAATAGTTTTTAATAAAAAACAATATCATTCATTTATCATCTAAAAATAATCTCCCTAGAAAATTCTCAAAATATCACCAGAACATAATTTTGACTTATTGATTATAATAATTAGTTTTATTTTTCAAAATATATTTTCTAAAATTAGATAAAAATTATTTTCAAAAAAGGTGTGTGCTGAAACCACTTTTTAGAAATATAATTATTTTATATATAAAACTAGATTTACTCGTTTCTCATGTTTTGAAAAGTAATTATATAAATGATAACACATTTGATTGATTATATAAAATTTTAATTTCATTATAATAATTCACAAAAATTTATTAATATAATTTTTTGGGATAAAATAATTGCGCATATAAAAAATGACTCCCATAAAAAAATTCATTTAATTTCAATTCATTTCAGGTTTCATTTCAAATTAACTGATATATATGGAAATAATTTTATAAATGGGTAGAACATATAATTTTAATAATTTTGTAATTATAATTCCAACAATCCATTTTAATAGTAATGTGTGAATTTTAACCTTAAATAATAAAATTTTAATTGAATATCTTTTGTTGTTATTTTTTAAACTCGGTGCTGGATGGAACACAGTATTTTGAAGATATTAAAAATATTTAATGAAAAATAGTTCCAAAAATATTAGGGTTTTACCAAAAAAAAATTGTTTCTTGTGGACTTTATTCCCATGTGTTTTGGATCAAAGAGACACTAACATATTTTGGATAGATTTTCATTCTAAATTTGATTATTTGTTGTAATATTATTTTTATCACTAATTATTAGCACCGAACACATTACTCATTATAAGAAAACAAAGATTTTATAAATTAATTTCCTAGGGATTACCCTTAAAATTTATATATAATTTTGAACATACGAGAACCCAAAATGATCTTAATAATATTTTACAATTACATTAAATTATAATTTATTTAAATATATAAAAATCTAGTTAACCATGATAAAAATAATATTATCTTTCATTCACATATTATTCATCTAATATTATGAAATCTAACAACTACACGAATGAGGGGTATAATTTTTTTAATCCATTTTATAAATATTTATATTGTTTTTTCATTTTTATTTAATCTTTATTTTATTTTTATAGCATTGGTAATCCAATTTTATTTCATCTTCTTTTCATATTTTATAAAATAGGTTTCAGGTCTACTAAATGTTATAACATACCCACTTTAAAGGAAAAAATATTATTATTCTATTTATAGGTATGAAATTAAATATTAACAATATATACATATTCAAAATAATTTTAGAAGATATCAATTAGTATAATATCAACAAAATTAAAATCATGTGTTCTCTTAATTAGTCAATACATTAAATTAATGATCTCAGATAATGTTTATTATGTTTTTAGTGTATTTCATTTTTTTTGATATCTTATTGATTTCTACTAAAATATATAAAATTTTATAAGTATTGAACCAACCCTAGAAACCCACCACTTGTGTAATTTACTAACTATGTGGTGAAATTCAAATAGACATAAAGGACCAGTGACCATGTGGAACCTACCACACGTTGTAATATAAATGACTGCATGTACATTCAACTATGCATGATTCTGATAAGATAATTCTATCCAATTCATAAACTGGACATGGATTATGTTAAGGTGACAACTTGTGTAATCAACCTACAATACGTTAAGAATCATCCTACCACATGAATAATTAAACATACCACAAGAAGACAATAGTTATTGTGTGATAGGTAAGTATAATATTTCTAAGTCTTATACTAATATAGTGTATGTATTATAGTAATGCTAAAAAACTATCTATATTAAGAAAAAATGTTGTGACCCGGAAAAGAGATCATGATTCCATATATATGAAAGAAGATACAATGTAAACAACTCTAGTAAATCCGTGTAGAAATGAACAAACTACATGATGTTTCTAACCGACCAAATGTTTTGTTTATGCTACTATGTTATGTAATGTATCTTACATAAGATGAGATAAAATAATATCAAGATAAAATAAAAATTCCATGAAAACCAACAATTCAAATTAACCATTTCAAACAACCATGATCCAATATAACAATCAATAAATTGAAGAAAACTGACCATTTTAAACATTCATAGTGGATTTTTTCCAAAACCTCAATGGTTATATTCCATACCATTAAATTTACAGAGAGTGAAATTAAAGATATCAATAATATTATTCAATGGCTACATTAATATGGGATTATGTCTAATAATGAGAATTACTCATGGAAAAGGGGATTTAAAATAGATAATAATAAGAGATAATATGTGTGTGATAGATATTTTTAGATAAATTTAAGAGACATTAAAACCCCATGAAGACACATTATTTTCATTAAATTTGGATTATTTTTTGTTAATCCATTTCAAAGAAAAATTCATAGTATTTGTAACAATTGAACCTGATCAAATTAAGATGCATCAACTATTCTCACATTCAATTATTTTCTCTTTCTATAATACAAAATTTTTCGAGATGTGTTTATTAAAATATTTTTATTCTCAAACAATAAATTCTCAATTTTATTGGATATTTATAAAAACCACCCTCCCATTTTTTAATTTTTACTCCCATAAATAACTATAGATGTATTTTTGTTGCATGGAAAATATGCCCGATTTTATTATTGATTTATTTATCCCATGTAAAAATATAGAAATGGTTCTATGTATCCTAGATATCCATTTTACTAATTTAATTTTTTTAAAACCACATTAAATGATTTAGATAAGTTTATTTTTTTAAAAAAATACTTGTGAGAGGATGATTTCTATGTGGAGAGGAATTAGTCTTAGCTAGATAGTGAACATCCTGAATTTATTCCACAGACTATTATTCAAGTTTAATTATCTTTTTTCAAATAAATTTATTATCTGTTTTCAAAACAATAATATCCAAATAGTATGATGATATTTAAATTTAAATTTGTTTTTATATAAGGTTTTTATTTCATTTAAATCATTTTAAAAAGATAAAAGTGATTAAATATTTATGATATTTTCATAGAATCTCTTCCATGGAGTGAAGATAAATTCACAATTACTACATTTTTCCCCTTTCTATAATCATCAACTCACATGAATATACTATAAATATGCTGCAATAAATACATTAATATCATATGTATAGTGAAATATTATTTTATTTTTTGGAAACCCATTATCCAACTTATCTAAACAATTCTAAAAACAAACATATCTCTTATGTTATGTATAGACTACCACCATAAAAAGAAATGTGTTATATTTTTTACAATTTCATTACATTGATTAATTAAATTGGGTATTAACTGAAAATCTTTTCTCATTTTAATATTGAATTTTTTATCCAACTATATTAAAATATTATTAAATAGATAAAAGTATCCTAAATAATATAATTATAACTCTATAATATTTATATTTTTCTAAATTAAATAGTTCTTAAATAACACTCACCCATTGATTTTAACAAGTGCTTGTTCTGGTTGGTTTAACTACCCACGTGAAGAATAAAAAAACTTCCATCATTAATTACTAAAGAAACATTCAAAATACAATTATTAGGAATAAGAACATAATTTATTAATTTTCTAGAAAACTTATATTAATAATTAACTTCTTATTAATATTACACACTTTTTCATTAAAAATGACTGAAATAATCAAACCACTTATTTCAACTCTATAAACCATAACCAAGACTTGGATGGGATGAAATTTGATGATTATAAATAATTATAAAACACATATTACACTATATTAATTATTAAATTAATTTTTTTCTTTGTATCGATGAATGAAAATTTATTTCTACGTCACCAAGAATGTGAAAAATAATTAATTTAACAAACATTTTATGATGAAAATAAAATATAACTTACTAAAAAATGTTTAACAAATAAAATTATTTTAACAATAAAATATATAAATATATGTATATATATGAATAAGGTTATAAAATATGATATTAATGTTTTTTTATTTTTATATAGGATGTTATAGTGAAATCTACAAAGAGGGAATACAAGCTAATAGATTATAATCTCAATTTTCATTCTTTGAGACATTCACTATATTCACTACTTACATCATTACTTGGGGAGTAAAAATTTTCCATTTATTTATATTAATCATGTTATTCCCGATATTAATATTATTTATAAATCTATATTATGTAATTATATTCAGGGGTTAACAATTCAAAAAGAAAAAATTTTCTAGGGATTTTGTATACTCAAACCGACTAACATTGAGATATAATCTTCTATCTTGAACATCTCAATTATATTATTGGTTTCTTCCACCATAATATTTAATTTTTTATTGTTCTAATTTTCCATTTCAAGATGAAATTATTGATCCATGTATTAATCCTTATTGAATTTCCTTCACATAAATTTATTCCAATAGGATATATAATTCACATTATCTTTAATGTAAATTTCCATTCCAAATTGAGTTTTTATTTTTCAATTACTGTAATTTGTTATGAATATAATTAAAGGTTACCTCATTTTCCTATTATATTTCTTTTATCCTATTTTAATATTGATGTTATATTAATTCTTTAATTTTTTGTTTTTTCAAAATATTTATTTTACAATATTAAAATATTTTTTCATCATTGAATAAAAAATTATCTTCCACTCTAATTTCCCTTTGAATATAATTTGTGTATTTTCTATAATATATTATTGAATATTATTTTGAAATGTATTTGTTTACAAAAAAATCAACTTCATGCTTTTTATAATGGATAAATAAATTGATATGAACCTTTTTTATTTTATTATTTGGCCAAAAAAATTATGAAATCTCTTTTATGATTTTTTATTCCATTTTCTTCATTATATCAATATTATTTTATACATTGAAAATTATTTAAACAAACATCCTTCTAAACTCATTTATACATTATATATTTTAGGGGATCCAAATTTCAAAATCAAACAATTTAATTCTCTATCCATTCTCATGTGATATTAATCAAAATTATTCATCCCATGATGGTGTTTTTCATCAATGCCAGCATTATTAAATGATTATTTTATTGAATTATGGATATGTTATTATAAAACCATAAACCTTATTTGTTTGGGTTTCTTATGAAATAATACTCTTATTTTAAAAAAATTGTCTATTTTCGATTAGTTAATTATATAATGTTTTAAATATGAACATTTTCATGTTCTTATAGACAATAAGATTAAGAATGATGATTACGAAGATAGGTGGGATCTAATATATCCCTAAAATTATTTTTTATGTTTTTTATCACTTGAGATGATGAATTATCATGTAAAGATGATGTGGATAAATTTTTCCTAAAGATTTTTATGTGAACATGATATTGGAAATTTTTTTCAAAGGATGTTTGTGTGAATGTGATGCTTGTAAAATATTTTATATTTTTTTGAATGTGATGTGGGTTTATTTATTTTTAAGATCCCTCGTTAATTTAATGTAGATTGATTTTTTTACATATTTTTTTAACATTATGTGGGTATTTTTTTTGTTTTTTAGTCTAAATGTGATGTAAGAATTTTTTTTTTACTATTTTGTTTTCAGAAGATTATATAGTTACCCTCCTTCGTATGTTTTTACTTGAACATCATGAAGATTTATTTGTTCACCTTTTTTTTTAAAACATGATGTGGATGATTTTTTTACATTATATTCTAAGATTATGATTGTGACATGGTTACTTTCGATGCCTTTACACATCATTATATCATATTCCTATGATTAATCTTTATTGATCATGTTTATTGAATCATGTTATAGTACTATTATTTCATTCTATAGTTTTTTTCATTTTATATTATATCTCAACCTATAATGACTTATAGACAAATTTTTTTATTATATATTTTCTAAGAAGATATTTCTCCCATGAATTTGTTTTCTCATATTCTTATGATCTGACCCTTAATAAAATGTATTTCCTTAATTTTCATTTATGATTACCCATTTATTATATTTTCATTTACCTATTTATAAATATGAGTATTACCAATGACGATTATAAAATGGATTCTAGTTGGTTTGATTGGAGATAAATATTATCAAGTATTATAAAATAATAATCTTATGTGACTGTTTCTTAAAGTCACTAAATATTCCATTCATTGGATGGGGTGAATTTGGTGAGATATAGTTTTTAACTGAAGAAAATTCTGTAAAATAATAAACTAACTTGGGTCACCATACCATGTATCAAATATACTTTTTAATGTAACTATTTTTTAACCAGGTTCAGTATTACGGTTCCTGGGATCCTGAATTGTTAATAATGTAGGGCTTTTTAAAATTTTGGGATTAGATTATTTATATTTTGGAAGTATATGGTGGAAAAATTATAAATACACTGATATATAATTATAAGTATAGGATTGAATACTAAAATTTTGGTAATATCATCTTTATGTGGGATTACATCCAATGAAATCCATGTCTAGATATTACAAGTGGATTTAGGATCTAACACAAATAAAACTATGGTAAATAACCCTAAAATAATATTTGGGTGTTAACTCAATATTCACTCAATTCATGATAAAGAGTGCAATCTAACCACCCAGTATTACACTCTGAGGGGATCCGATAGTGTGATTCATATACCATTATGAATAATTATGGTGGATTTAAATGGAATTTGATGATGTAAAATTTGACTAGTTTGGTTAAAAAACAATAGGAAAATGACCAGATACATCATAGGTTAAACTGAAGGATTTATTGGTTGATTCAGTTACGTCATATTTGAAATGAATGTATCTTGGGATGAAATGAGGGTTTCACTAAAGAAGAAATATTTGGATTTAATTATCCACATGAAAACCCTATTTGAAATGGTCCACGTTATATTATCTGATTATTGCTAAGATAATTATAAAAATCAAAAACCTTTAGTAATTAAAAATATATTAATTAACTCTAATTGTTAGAAAATAAAGGGTAAATAATTGATAAGATTTGCTATTACAAAGGATTGATATTTATCATATAACTATTTTTATTTTTAAGTGATTAATATTACATCATAATAAATTAACTTAAAAAATTATAAAACAGACATAAATAAGGACTATAATATTGACATTATTTATATTAGAAAATTATATTAAATAGTATTAAAAAAACTTAAAAATGTTGCCTTTCAATAAAAAACATTTTTCTTCATATTTTTTATTTTCATTTAAAATATAATTTTTAAATTTAAAATTTATATTTTATTAATTGTGTAATTAATTTTGGAATTCACATTTTCATATTTTCCATAAGATTACATTTTTATATTTTTATGGAAAGGTTGAATTTTTTGGTGAATAGTGTAAAAATAATGACTTTTCAAATACAACAAATTTTATGATATTTTTATAATATAAGAATATTTTTAATATTTTATAAACACACATAAAATAATTAAAAAATTATAAATTAAAATAATACCTTTAATGTTAGAATATTTAATTTGTAAAACTTATGCATAAGATTATGTAAGCTTATTTATTATTTTACATTTCTAAAATAATGTCTGGTCTATTTCTTTTTACTAAATATCCACAAGGTGAAAATAGAGTTTTCATTACATTAAAATAAAAATAACTCATATTTTTTAATAATAATAAAAATAATTTCATAGAAATCAATAAATTTGTTAATTTTTTTCTAAATAAAAAAATTATGCATAAATGTTTTTTACAAATAAAACAGGTTTTAGCTGCAATGTGCAGAAATATATTAAATATTTTTTATCACCAATAGAAATTTTATTATAAAAATTTATTTCGTATATTGAATTTTGTTTTCCAATTATATAAAAAGTCAAAATTTAATGTTGGCATTCAATATAAATTTCTTAGGTAAATATTATATAGCATAGTAAAAAAAATATAAATCTAAAAAACAAGTATTAGAAAGCCTAAAAACAGTTTTGCGAAAATATGGATGAGTATTTCATGACCATAACCATTCTTCCACAAAAATATGTTACAATATCCGATCCATTTTCACATTTAATAGTGACTTGTTTGTTTATATTATTACAAAAACTCCACCTTTAACCCTTTTAAAAGATACCATAACCACCCCACTTCTCATAAAACCAAAAACCACATATATTTGACCAAAATATAAAAAATCACTCACAAAACTCCTATACAATTCTTATATGTTTTTTTCTTCACAAAACACCACAAGTGAAAGCATTGTTCCAATTTTTAAATGATCTCTTCTACAGAGTATAGTAAACTGATCAATTACTCATTTTTTATTTTACTTCATTTCATTACTCAGCTACACATTATGAATATAATATTACCATAATAATATAATAACATATTTATAATTATTATAATGATATTTTATTATGTTTATGATATAACCATTTTTTACCTTCCTCGAAACCATTCAAAAAACAAAAACATGATTTCTATTACTTGTACATTACCTCCTCCATAAGAAACCTGATATGTTATTCATAACCACATTAAATGGATTGATAAAATGGTTATTTAATGATTAAATATAATTGATAAAATAGTATTATGATTATGAAAATATAAACCAATTCCATCCTTCTTTTTTTACTATAGAATACGATGATGTCACTTGTGTGTACATATGAGCTATTGTGTCTATGATGTAATTCATTTCCATATTTCAGTGTGAATTTTATTATTTATAAAAAACTATAATTATAAAATTAACCATAATAAAAAATCTATGTAATATCAATATAAAAATGTTATACTGACATTATTCCAAAAATAATCACTTTTTAAACAATGGTCTTCTATCGATTATAGCATGTTCTTGTTGGCATTACTATAACCTAGAATATGAAAAATGCTAAAAATTTTAATCATCGATGTCTATAGAAACATAAATAATAGTATTAAAATAAATCAAGAATAATATATTATTTGTTTTAATGTTCTATGATGGTTATATAAATATTTAAGTAATTATTAATATTCCACCCATCATTCTTCAAAATTTACCGAAACATGAATGTAGAAAATTTCATCTCCAATAATTGTATCCATAACAATCATGACATGAAATTGGAAATTTATAATAAATTATAAATAATATATTAATTTCATGAAAATTATATTGGTTTGATCAATATAGAATTATTTTATAGTAATCACCAATGACATTTTAATAAATGTGGAAAAAAAATTAAAATTACAAACAGACACAAAAAAAGTATAACTGACTAGGAAAATATGAAGTATATTATTATAATTTAATAATATAAATAAAAATAGTTATTAATATTTCTATTATTAAATTTTTTAAGATATTTATTTTTGATATAAAAATGATAAGATGATTTCGACTAGGACAAAATACAATGTAGGTGTTTCTTTAAAAACAATTGTGTGCATTGTAACTTGTGTCTTATTAACCAGTTGCTAAATTTTTTATAGTGTATATAATTTCAAAGTATGTATATCTATCATATTATTCATTAAATTATATTTATTTACTAATCCAAATTATTTTATATTTTTTTTGGGATTACGATTCTAATTATAAGGATGACATGACGGATTTTTCTATCTCATACTCGATGTTGTTATATTATAATATTTTATATTAAACATATTATATATATTCATGGTTTCAAAGAAAATATAATTTTGATGTAGATTTCATTTTTTATTTGGGGAATTTAGATTTTTTATTAAATTCATCTTCTTTTTTGAATTTGTTCCCATAAATGATTAAAATTGTGAAGATTGATGCACATTCCCATGAATGATGATTTCTATTACATGTCCATGTTATCATTTTCTAATAATATTAATTTTTTGGAAACATAATTATGTGTTATGTCATGTGTCCTTCAGATTTCCATTTTATTATTTTGAAAATTATGTTATCTTATATTTTTATGGTGTCAATTTTCTATAATGATTTGTTAAAATATTATAATGATTTTCTATACTCTGATAATAAAATATATTATCTTCCACACCAGAGTCAATACAGATAACATTTATATGTTTTCATGTATCTATTATTAAATATTCTTTTCAAAAATAATTATTTTAAACAGTTTTCACTTTAACTTTTCATAAAATACTTTTGAAAATGATATCTAACTTCTTTTTTATGAAAATATCAAAAACATTTTCAAAAAAATATAATTTACAAATTTCATTGAAATTTCATATTTAACATTAAATAATTTATTACATTATAATTTTTTTATGTTTATCTCAAAATTATTTTATAATATATTTCTTTTTGAGGATTAAACTTGAAGCAGCAAATGATTCAATTTTTCATCGTTTCATATATTATACCATTCGAAGTGTTCTTCTTATTATAGTGTATTTATTTTATGTAAGGTAAATTAAAATATGTTTTTCACCAAGGATATGATCTTATGAAACAATCCCACATCTATATATGGTTATATTAGGAAATATTTATGGGTTTCTTTCTTGAAAATCCATATTTTTTATGTATTGAATATTAAATGTTCTAAATATGAAAATTTTAATTCTATATATGCTCAAACCTATAAAGAAGATTATTATAATGATGTTTGGGTTCCTATATCTCCGTCAAATTAATTGGTTAAGGTTTCATATCACATTAGATGACTATTTGTTGCATGAATATTATTCCATTAGCTTTATTAAAATGTTATTTTTTGTGTATTTTAATTGTGTTCTATATAAAAAAATAAGAAAATTTGTTGTGGTTATATATATTTTTCCAATATTTTGGTTTTTAAAATAGATTAGGTTATCTATTTCATAATATGTTATATAAATTTTTTCTTGATGGATTTGTTCAGTAAAAATTAACGTGATGTGGTTATATTTTTTACATGTTTTTGGTATGAACATGATGTATGATTCTTTTCTCACATGTTCTTTATGTGAAACTGATGATAGAATCTTTTTTCACTTGTTTTTTCATGAAAAGTATTTGGATGGATTTGTTCACATTTTTTATTTTTTAATGTGATGTGGGTTTTATTTTCAATTGATTTAATATGAATACGTTTACTTTATAGTTCCTTATTTTGATTAGACCATCTTCTTGGCATATACTAGTAATAGTTCCCCATGTATCATGTTTATTATATCTTATTACACACTCTTATTTTATGGTATATTTTTATTTTGAGATTATATTGCATACTATCATGCCTTATTGAAAACATGTATTGTCCCTAATTAATTTTAATAAGACATTAATCCCACGATTGTGTATTATAATATGGATATGATTTAACCCTTGATGAAATGATTCCCCTTAGTGAGTATTTATGCTCACTCATTTCTTATATATTGATTTCGTAGGTTATTAATATTAGTATTGTCATGAACCAACCCAGGTTGACCCTGAACTGGTCACCCGAGCCGGTCTGCGACATGGCCCGAGTGGCGTTCCCGATCCTCATGTGCTGGTGACAAGTGCCAGAGAATCAATAGAGGAAAATTGGGAATGAGTTCACCAAGTAAAAATAAATAAACCAGTGGAAACGGGGAATAATGCAAGGTAAATAAACAACACGAAATAGAAAGAATGACCAATAACAACAAACTAACTGTTCCATTACCAAAACTCATCGTGACTATAAGAGCTTCTCATCAATCCACAACCAAATATTGCCCACAGTGAACACACTCAAGCCAAACCTCTAATAAAACCAAAAATAGGAATACACAATAGGCGTGAGTATTAAAACTCAGTAGGATTGTTCAACAAACTATTCCCAACGCACAAACATTATACAAAAAATTTCTTAATTCTAGGTTTGAACTAAATTATATAAAATATTTGTTTCTACACACACTTTCATTTCTAAGATAAATAATTGTTCATTACCCTATTTAATTTAATAACATGATTAATGTTTGAAAGGAACATGTGCATTTCATTTTAAAACATTTTTTAGAATAATTTTGAACTCAATATTTTAGTTGTCAGTGAAAAGGAAAACCACACACATCACACAACTCACACTAAGGGAAATGAAAAAATTGGCACACATGGGTCAGCAACTGAACTAGACCTCTCAATCGTCCGCCACATACAAATAAACACTAAAGAAAACATGGGAAGAACCTAGTAGCTCATGAAAAAACCTGAACGTACAATACATGTGACTCATCCGAATGGAATGCCCAACTTAATGATGTCATAACACCCTAATGCCCAGTGTTTCCTTACCTGGCCTAACCGAGGGGCCCAATCCCATAACAATGAAAATAGAACACCTCTATGCTATGGGCAACTAGCCAATGTGTAGTCTAAACTAGTGCATCAATCATTCTTTGATGATTAACATACTATGACAGGTTCACATGTCAACGCATGCAATAAAAAGGGGTGAGTCCAAAATGAAAATCAACCAGTCAAGATGCAAAAACATCACAAACAACTCATGCGATCAATGTACGCCAAAAGATCTCCCCTAAGTCACCTCAAAGAATGTTATCCCAAATAATTTAATTTATTAAAGTGCCAAACGAAACTTCACCAACATTAATGAAAAACCTTATTTTTCAAGAGAACCAAAACACTTGTTCACGCGTCATAAGATATCATTTATCATTAAACCAGAACTACAATTGAAATTACGTGATTTATGTTCAAAGGCCATACGAGCATTCTTTCAATATTTTTCATCTGTTTATCATGAAAATATTTCAAGTTTCGTGTATAAAATAAATATCTCTTCTTGCATTAGGTAATTATATAAAAATTAATTATCTAATGTTATTTCCAATTTATTAAAATTAATAAAATATTAAGCAATTAATAAATTCTAAATTTAATGGTCAGTGGAGCGGGGGACCTACCTCGACTCACAGTCCAAGCATGATCACACGACACGCCTCGAGCGGGTGTGCAAGCACACACAAGGTGACGATCACAAGACCGTGGAAAAAAATAATGCCAATGTGATGAAACCAAAGAGATAACTAAAATACATAATCAAGGACTTAAAATGATCCAAATGAACAAACAAAGAAAAATAACTAGATACACATGTTTTGAAAACATAATTCGCATCCTCTACATTATTACTAAACAGCCATATGATTTATTCAACAATATTAAATAAGTAACAATTAGCTTTACACAAACAAAACCCAATTATTTTAAAATTTAACTCACACCGATATAAAAAAACACAACACGCTATATTAATTATTCACTACTGAAACAATAACAGCGCAACCCTCATGATGTTGGTGCAGAGATGTGCTCGACTAGCGGGCTAACGTCATTGTTAGAAAGTGGTGGTGAGTCTGTCGGAAGTGGGCGTGGTCCATTTGGGAGGTCACGCGACCGTCGGACAAGAGGAACATCAAGACATAGATGCGGGTTTTCTTTTATATGCATTTTTTAAAAAAAAAATTTGAAAATACATCTAGGTTAAAAAAAATTATTTTTTTACCCCCCAAAGGCGGCACCTGGTGTGCCGCCTTTGGGGAATTTTCCGGCCAGGGCAAGGCGGCATCGGGTGTGCTGCCTTTGCCCAAAAAATAACCGCAAAGGCGGCACACCAGGTGCCGCCTTTGCCTAAATAATTTTTTTTTAAATTTTTATTTTTATTTTTTGTTTTGTTTTGTTATATATATATATATATATATATATATATAACAAAACTTTTCAGCAGAATTTTTCTGCTATTTAATATCCAGCGGTTCTGCCATTACAGCAGTCTGGATTCTGACTGATACCCTCACCCATGACTCCCTTTTATAAGGGGGTTTGCCCTGAAAACAATACTGCATTTCCGATGTGGGATTCTGGTTCTCCTTTTCCTGCACAGTACATTCTGCGTTTCTGATGTGTGATTCTGTTTCAAGTACACGACTTTGAAAGACTATAAAAGTTAAACTATAAGACCAATACAAATGAAACTTTAAACACTGATTAAACATATAAGAAATAGTTGAAAACAAAAATAATTTCATAAAAAATGTTGATACGGATTAATTTATAAGCTTTCAAAACCACCTACTTGAAACTTAAACATATTTGAAGTACGTGACTTTGAAAGCTTATAAAAGATAAATTATAAGACCAATACAAATGAAACTTTAAACATTGATTAAACATATAATAAATAGTTGAAAACAAAAATAATTTCATAAAAAATGTTCACCAAAAACAATTTATAAGCTTTCAAAACCATCAACATGAAACTTAAAAATGTTTCAAATTCTCAACTTTGAAAGACTATAAAACATAAACTATAAGACCAATAAAAATGAAACATTAAACATTGATTAAAAATATAAGAAATAGTTGAAAACAACAAAAACTTCCTAAAAAATTTCCGTAAAAATTAATTTATAATATTTCAAAACAATCTACTTGAATAGGGAATCCGATCCATCGGTTTGAGGGATACCGGGGCTAGGTTGATAGATAATCGGATCATTGTATCTATGGATTTTTTGGATAGGAAGATAGATTCATTTCATTCATTATATCGAGGTATTTATTTTTTAAGAGAATATAGACTTTCTTATAATTATAAAATAAGGGACACCTTTATTTTTTGGTTATAGAATACGATTCTCTTAAGGTTAAAAGGCATTATTCTTTTCAGGGCAAACCCCCTTATAAAAGGGAGTCCTGGGTGAGGGTATCAGTCAGAATCCAGACTGCTGTAATGGCAGAACCGCTGGATATTAAATAGCAGAAAAATTCTGCTGAAAAGTTTTGTTATATATATATATAACAAAACAAAACAAAAAATAAAAATAAAAATAAAAATTTAAAAAAAAATTATTTAGGCAAAGGCGGCACCTGATGTGCCGCCTTTGCGGTTATTTTTTGGGCAAAGGCGGCACACCCGGTGCCGCCTTTGGGGGGTAAAAAAAAATATTTTAAACCTCGTTGTATTTTTAAAAAATTTTTTTTGAAAAAATGTAAAAAAAAAAATAACTCCATAGATGCAGGCAGTTGATGGAAAGAAGGAGGCTGTGTGAAAACCGGAGGGTCGCCAGTGGTGGAAGTCCAGCCATGGATAGGGAAGTGGCTGGACAACGGGTGCTGGCGGGAGGCGCGTCAGAAGCTGCAAGCCGCGGGGTAGCTGGACGAGGCCGGAGCCGAATGCAAGTAGAGGGCCAAAGTCAGGGGAGACCTGGAGAGGGCCGGTGTGGTGTCGTCATAGGGCAGGAGGGTCGGGCAGCCTGTGTGGGCTTCACTTAATGCAGCAGGATGATGTCGCGCTGGCCAGCAGGTGTCGCGCTGGTAAACAGCGGCCACACCGGGCCACTGTGCGCTGAGAAGAAAGGAGATGAAAGGGGCCTTGGCAAGCATTGTAGTTCTGGGTGGAGGCCGGTGGAGCAGGGTGTGGGGGAGCTAGAAGCAGGGGCTTGGGGGCACTACCGAGTGGTATTCCGCGGGTGGCTGGATGCAGGGTAGGGGCGCGGGAGGCCAGTAGTGGAGGCTGATTGCTACGCGGGGTCGACGTGATTACTGCAAGGAGGCTGGAGCCGGGCTGTTGTGAGTGCGCTGCAAGAGAGGCTAAAGTCGGGCTGCTGTGAGTGCGCTGCAAGAGAGGTCGGGCAGCTGGGATGGAGCCTCCAAGTAGAAGGAGGGAGGAACCTGGAAGACTGCTAGTGCTTAGGGAGAGGGGAAGAAGGTGGAGACGCTGCTGGACATGATGGTCGGGAAGCCTACTGCTGGTTTTGCGGGATGCTATGTGGAGGCAGAGAAGGGTGCGGGGGATCGGGGTGCTGGTACTGGGGATCAGTGGCTGGAGGGTGCGTTGGAGGGCACTGCAAGAGGTGGTGCGCCGAGGAGAGCCAGCTAGCTGTAGGGGTGCACGGCGGGAGAAGAGGGCAGGCAGAGTCGGGGGTTGGTCGGCCGACGATGTGCAGGAGGGTGTGTTGGGCAGGGGAAGGAGAAGGGAGGATGCAGAGGATAGCCGCATGGATGAACAAAAGAAACAAAGGAAAAAGAAAAAAAATAAAAGAAAAAGAAGAACAAGAAAAACAAAAAATATAATAAAAATATAATAATAAAATAAAAATAATAAAATAATAATAAAAATATAATAATAATAATAATACTTATAATAATAATAATTTTATTAATAATAATTTTAACCTATATTAATAATATTAATATTAATATCAATAATAATAATAATAATACAAAGAATAATAATAATAATAATAACATTAATAATAAACTATAAATGATTAAAATAATAAAATATAAATAATAAAAATACACATTTCGATTTAATATTAATAATTAAAATTATTAAGATGAAAATTTATAAATAACACAATTAACATTAATTTCTCCATTTTGATTCTCCAAAGACAAGCGGACAATGTCGTTGCATTGGTGAAGCTGAGCGGGGTTTCCAAAACGCGCTCTGCCTGAGCGCTCTCCGACGTCAACTCCAAAACACACATTTTTTTTACAAAACTCCCAAATCTTGTTCAGGATCCAACCCGAACTTTGAAAAAAAATTCTTAAAACCAAATAAAATTATAATATAATAATAATAATTTGGTCAGAGTTTGAAAATTCACTACACCATAACGATTCCCTCCCCTGAGAAGCCACAAAAAGTCCTAGACCCATGATAAAACTCGTTAAGTGTCACCAACCACCAAAAGTTTATGTGCCTCCAGTTGATCGATCGAAATAAACAGCAAACTCCGATGACACACAACATATCCTCAAAACATGATCATATTAAACACCACCAAAACCAATCTATGATACTGATTTAGGGAGGCCCGAACAGACTCCCCGCCATATGAAACAAATCAAACTGAATTCGACGAGATCCACGATGGTTCTCCCCACCAAATAGATTGAGGAGATTATCCGAGTTTGAAATCTTTCCACATGGTCCAAAAACCCCACCACAAGGGTAGGGGAGGGATAGGTCTAACCAAAATAGAATCAAAACTACAGTCACTGTTACCTTAGTGACGTCACATCCTTAGAAGTACACAAACCATAGCACACTAAGGATGAAAATTAAACCAATGCCCTTTTTCACCGTTGGGTTTCCCCTAAATACACACCAGCTACACTCTGGGACATATAGCTGGAGCATTGATGATTTAATCATATCTTGCCTCGCAGTCAGGCTTCAAAAATTCCCAAACATAACACACGAACCAAAATTTTACCAAACACACATCTATTAGAATAATGTTTTAAAAAAGGTTCAATAGGAAACAGTATTACAGCTGATTGAAACACCACATAATGCTACAAGAGACTACCACTACATCCAAGTAACACTACAATGAGAAAAACTCCAAACTGATCCCCAATCATCACAATACTCTTGCTCACGGGTTGTAGTGACTATTGACGAGCCAGGTCTGGCTTCATCGTGCTTCTTGGAAACACCTTGGCAGAATCATTGCACCTGACCCAGGCACCCACAGATGTGGCATGGTCTTGGAGTATTCAAGAACATCGATCTCTTGTTCCCTCGCTTACCACACTGGTGACAAAACAAGGCATTGTATTGTGAGGAAGATGACTGAATGTCTTAAGGCCTCTTGAATACTCTACCAGTAGCACCAGCATTAGGCCGCTTGCCATTCTTCTTATCGCTATATTCTGCACTACTTCCCAAGGCTAGAGGAGAATTCACCGCCTCATGTTCTCCTACTAAATCAGCATCGACGAGGAATGCTTGTCTCACCACGTTAGGGAAGTGGATTACGTTGGACACTCCCACCTTCGACTGCATCTCCGGACATAATCAGAGCACAAAATGCAGAGCTTTCACGGGATTATTCCTAACATACGGAGGTTTGTATGGACCCAAGTCTACGAAATGACGAAAGAATTACAACACTGAACCAGCACCTTGCTGCAGACTGCCTAAGTCCATCCTCTTCCTCACCATGGTCTCCTCAGTGATGTATTGTAAGGTAAATGACTACTTAAATAAATCCGAAGTGAGATCTTCTCGAGTCATGCAACGAGACACAGATTTCCACCACATCCATGTTGGACCATCAAGCATAAAGGTATCCAACTAAACCATTAATGAATCAGGTGGCACTAGAGAACAGAAGTGCCTCTCAATCTTCCACAACCACTCATCAACATCATGGGGATCTGCTCTCCCATAAAGAGGGGAGGGTTCAACTTCCAAAAAACAAGGACGTACTTCGTAGACTGATGAACAAGATGATTTACTATGGATGCACCACTTGAAGCTGCACCTTGGAATCCACCGAACCATCATGGGGGTAAACACTAAGGAACAATAAAACAAGAAGATGGATCAAACATGGTCATTACCATTTTAATTTCATCTTTTCACAGTTATTTTCAGAATGAAGGAAAACCCAAATGATTCACTAGAGGAAAACTAGTGATGATGGGTGACTAGGCCATATGGTTGGCAGCCATACGCCAGTCACACAACCATCATTGAGAGCATTCTAGGGTAAAGTCCCCAGCTCCAAATGGCTTTCTAGACCATGAAAGCTCATGGAGATCACTTTCCCGACTCTCATTTCATTTCCCAATACCAAACAAACCATAATAATAAAAAGACATCGACAAACTAAACATCATAAGGTAACCAGATGGTCGGAACCAGAAAGGGTCCTTGACGTCTTCTCATCTATTCACCTCGAGTCCCAACAATCCATCTCCTTCTACCATGAAAACCCCAAATATAAATGGGTGCTCTAAAAAACAAGTTCTGCCCAGGAGCCGACCAGCTTTGATACCATTTTGTAACGAACCAACCTGGGTCGACCATTAACTAGTCACCTATTCCGGTCCGCGACATGGCCCAAGAGGCGTTCGCAATCCTCCTAGGCTGGCGACAAGTGCCAGGGCCTCAATAAAGGACAATTTAGAATGATTTTTCCTTATAAAAATAAATAAAGCAGTTGAAAAAGTGGGATAATGCAAAGTAAATAAATAGCACAAAAAACAACCAACTACAAAAAACTAACCTCTCCATGACCAAAAATCCTCGCGACATTGAGTGTCGATCACCAATCCACCACTAACTCTTCCCCAAGGCGAGCAAGCTCAAATCAAACCTACAAAAAACTAAAAACTGGTAAACACTATAGGTATGAGAATTAAAACTCAGTAGGCATGCCTAAAAAACTATTCTCAATGCACTAACTTTAAAAAATAATTAACTAATTCCAGGATTGAACTAAATTATATAAAATATTTGTTTCTAAACAAACTTTAATTTCTAAAAAAAATAACATTACAATTCCATTTTTAATTTAAAAACAAGTTTAATGTTTGAAAGGAACTGGTGCACTGCATTTTAAAACTATTTAATGAAAAACTTAGAATTCCAAATTTTAATTGTTAGACAAAAGGAAAACCATAAATAGCACACAACACACACCAAGGGGAATGGAAAAAGTGGCACACCGAGGCTAGCCACTGAACTAGGCCTCTCAATCATCCACCACATACAAAAAAACACTAATGAAAACCTCGGTCGAACCTATGATCTTGTGAAAAATCTAGAACATACTATATATGTTACGCATCCTGAAGGCATTCCCTACTCAATGAAATCATAACTCCCTAATGCCTGGTGTTCCCCTATATGGCCTAACCAAGTGGGCCAATCCCAAACACTGATAATAGAACACATCTCTGCTCTGGGCCATTAGATAGTGCATAGTCTAATCTACTATATAAATATTTCTCAAAATATTCACTTACTAAGCCATGTTCCCATGTCATCAGATGCAATAAAAAGGGGTGTGTCCATAATGTAAATAAACTAGTCACAATACAAAAACATCATACAAAACTCACAAAATAAATGTACACCAAATTTCACCCCTAAGTCACTTCAATGCAAGTTTTCTAATATAATTTATCTTATTAATGTTCCAAATGAGACTTTCACCAAATTTAATGAAAAACCTCATTTCTCTTGAGAACCAAAACACATCTTCACGCAGCAGAAGAAATTTTTTATCATTAAACCAGAACTACACTTGAAATTACATGAATTGTGTTCAAAAGCCAAATGGGAATTCTTTCACTAATGTGAATCCGTTCATTAAGAAAATATTTCATGTGTCGTGTAAAAAATAAAGATCTCTTTTTTACATCAAGTAATTATTTAAAAATTAATTATCTAATATTTTTTCCCATTTATTAAAATTAATAAAATATTAAGAAATTAATAAATACTAAATTGAAAGGAAAGTTCAGTGGGGGACCTACCTCGACTAGCATTCCAAGCACGATGACGCAACATTCATTGAGCAAGCGCGTAATCACACACAAGCTAATGATCGCTGAACCACAGAGAAATTTTTTGGCAACATGATACAACTGAGAAGATAACTAAAATTAATAAATAAAGACTTAAAATGATCCAAATGAACAAACAATGAAAAATAACTAGCTCGACATGTTTTGAAAACATAATTCACATCGTCTGCATTATTACTAAACCACTTTAAGATTTATGAAACAATATTCAAAAAATAACTCATATCTTTACACACAAAAAACTCAATAATTTTAAAATTAAATTCACACCAATATAAATTAACACAACACATGATAAATTAATTATTTACTACTCAAAACAAATCAACACCGTCCTAAATTTGGTGAGGATACGCACTCGACTTGCTGTGTAACGTGGCCGTCAGAAAGGGGCAGTGAGCACACCTGAATTATCTGTGGTCCAGTTGGGAGGTCGCACAACCATCGGGAAAAAGGCATGTTGATCATGAGATGTACATAGTGGATGGATAGGACGAGGTCACGGGCTAGCCGGAGGGTCTCTTATTGAGGGTGTCCGACCATGAATAGGGCAACGTCTGAACAACGTGTGCCGACATGAGGCAGGTTCGAAGCCGGCAGGTGCATGGTTGTTGGACGAGGATGGAGCTGGATGCGGGCAGAGGGCCAGAGGCAGGGGCGACTTCGCGGGGGCTGGTGCGGCACTGTTAGAGGGACAGAGGCTTTAGAAGACGGTGGGGGCTTCACCGCATGTAGCAAAAGGATGTCGCGCTGGCCAGCAGAGGTCGCGTTGGGAAACAACAGCCGCACCGGGCTGCTGCGTGCTTAGAAGAAAGGAGAGGAGAGGGGCCATAGTGAGCGGTGCTGGTCTGGGTGGAGGCCTGTGGAGCAGAGTGTGGGGGATCCGGAAGCAGGGGCTTGGGGGCACTATCGAGGGGTATGTCGCAGGTGGATGGCTGCAGGGAAGGGGCATAGGGGGTCAGCATAGGAGGTCAGTTGTTGCATGGGGTCAATTTTATTATTTCAAGGAGGCTGGAGGCTGGCTTCTATGAGTGCACTGCAAGAGAGGCAGAAGGAGGGCTACTGTGAGTGCACTGAAAGAGTGTCTGGGGTGGATAGGATTGGGAACTATAAAGAGAAGGAGGGAAGAACCCAGAGGACAACTTTTGCTGAGGGAGAGGGGAAGAAGGTAGTAGTGCTGCTGGACAGCCAGGTCAGGCAGCCTACTGCTAGTTGTGCGTGCTTATGGGCGGAGGTAGAACTGGTTGTAGCGTACCATGTTGCATGTGCAAGGTATCTGTGGCTGGAGGGCATGTCGGAGGGTACTGAAATAGGTGGTGTGCTGAGGTGAGGCGACTAGCTATAGGAGTGCACAGAAGGAGAAGAGGGCAGACAGAGCACGAGGTCGTTCGATCGATAGTGCGTAGGAGGAGGATGTACTACACGAGGGAAGGAGAAGGGTGGAGGCAAGGTATTGTTGCGTGGAAGAACAAAAGATACAAAGAAAAAAGAAAAAATATTAATGAAAAAGAAGAGGAAGAAAAATAGAAATGTAAATAAAAATAATGAAAAATGACAATAAAAATAATAATTGTAACCTATATTAATAATATTAATATTAATATCAATAATAATAAAAATAATAATAATAATCATAATAATAACAATACAACATTAATAATGAACTAAAAATGATAGAAATAGTAAAATATAAATAATAAAAATACTCATTTCACTTTAATAATAATAATTAAAATTATTAACCATGAAAATTAAAAAATAATGCAATTAACATTTATTTATCCATTTTAATTTTCTAAATATACGCGGAAAGTGATGTTACATGGGAAAAGCCACACGGGGTTTCCAAAAGGTGCTCTGCTCGAGCACTCAATAACGTCAACTCTAAAACACACTTTTTTTTGACAAAACTCAAAAATCATGTTTGGGATCCAACCCCATCCTCGACAAAAAAAATATTAAAACCAAAGAAAATAATAAAATTAAAATAATAATCTGGTCAGGGTGTGACAAGTATAATCAATAATGAATCTATAAGGGAAACTAATGTGATTTGATTATGGTGAAATATTCAAAAGTATCTCAGAAACTCCTTCTTATATAGATGATCCTCAATGACATTGGAAAAAAAATTCATAGGTTTTTTGATTATCCTGAGAATTTGTTTTTAACATATTAAAATTTTGTAAAATGAAATATTAGTTTCTTGGTTTTCCATATCTTATATTAATGGTAGTGTTTTAATAATATGTTTTTAACTCGTGATTGGGAATTTTGGGCCTCGGTACCTCATCATCAATAATGGATCAGACTATAAATCAACCCCATGGATATAATAATGAAAAAATAAATATGGATTATACAACTAATAGACTATAATATCCCATTAATTCCCCACTTGTCATAGATTCCAAACCCCACCTATCAACATTGACCCCATAAGACATGCCTCACTTCGCCTATTAATATAAGTTGACCCTAATGGCCACACCCCTTATAAATAAATAGTATTTGATAATATTGTTCAAAATATCACATAGCAACCCCCCAATATTGATTACCATATGAACTTAATGGTCACCTACCTTAAAATGAAATTTTATATTTGACCAAAACCCAGTTTTTTATTCTCCCCATTTTCCAAATGGAAAATAATCAATGAATCAAATATATTACAATGTCATTTACCCACTATAATACATTATTTTATTTGTAAAAAATCTAATTTAATAGAAATAATTAAACATACTAATGGAGTCCTGTTGTCACTCTTCCATCCAATTTTTATAACTTTTCATATCATAAGCAGGAGGAAATATAATAATGAATTGTTTTAATTATCTAGATTGACCCCAATGGAAAATTATGTTTTTCTCAGTCATTTCATTTTATTGGTCACCAGTTTACAATGCCTTTGCACCACCCTCAAAATAGACTACCCTTAATACAATTATAATCCCATTACTAATGTAACGACCAAGTAAATTAATTTAAATATAAATAAAATACGATTTTTATTTGTTTTCCCATATCATCTTTTGCAAATCCCATTCAATAAAGTCACAAAAAAAAACAAAATATATAATAACATATATAATATTTTACCCATCTTTCTCTAAATGGTTGTTCACATATCAATAAAACCATAAAAACTACTCTAGTCATAGGATTCAAATAACTCAAACCAATTTGAAAAAAATATATTTTTAAAAAACAACTTCGATATTATTATATAAAACAATAAGTGTTAGAGGAAAAATTGTAACCACCTAACTAAAAATGCTTTAAAACAATTGGGTCATAATTTATACAATAAAATTTAATCTAATGTCTATTAAATTTATTATTCATAAGAAGAACTAATTTAATGGAATTTATTATTACTCTTATTAGAAAATCCACCTTTACAATTTTATAAAATCTAGACCATAAAATAACTATAATATATGGATTAAATTTTGTGATCAAGGAAAATACTAGAAATATAGCACCCCATTGGAATATTGGTGAGTTGATAGTTTTATTGTACCCACTACAACAACTATGATATTGTAAAACCATAAGATTGTAACCTCTACAAAGATAATAAACATCAAGCAGCCTTCTACTTGTTTTGTAGTGGGAGCATATATTTTTACTATGAACTCATTTTTCATCCATTTATTCCATTTTATCACCCCTAACTCTCAAATACTTTTTTATAGTTAAAATATACCAAATTAAATATATAAATTACACCATTAAATAAAAATGATATCTTGTACCTCTTGATACATGGTATGAACTCATGATTCTTAACATGATTAACTACTTTTATATTATTTTATATTTAAAGGTCATCTCTTTGGGTTTTAATTATCTTATATCGTTGAAATAGTAAGGATATAATTTTTTTTAGGAATAACTCCTTTAGTTCAATAATGATTTCCATATTTATATTTAATCGATCCTAAATAAATGAGAACATTAAATCCTCATCATTATAAGGAAATAATGGTCCTTTCTGTTCAGTTTAGTTGTCACCTTATTCATTTTTCCTAGGTTATTGTTAATAGATTCACTAAAATATTTTATAGTATCATGATATATTAAAATATTTGAATTTAGTTCAATTTTTGGGAATATATATTTAATGATTTTGTGTTTTATGTATATATCACACCATTTCCCATAAAAGAAATATAATTATGTCTCTAAAGAAATGATTACTGAAGTGATATCTAAATATTAAGTTCGATAATTATTCTCATGAGACCTTAATTGAATATATACCTAATATATCATATTTTAGTTTTTTAAATGGATATTGATGAGTCATTTCATTGATTAATAATTTTATATAACATAAAATTAAACCTATAAGTTATGATTAGTACATGTGATATCAAAAACATTTTCTTAGTCTCTAGGACCCATTCCTAAAACACTATTATCAAAAAAACTCTACACGCATTCTATGTTAAATATGTAAATTAGTTGGAATATAATTAAAAATATTTCGCAAATTGTTTATAATATCTATCTATAAAAATTAAACTATAAATATATATTATAGTTTTGGAGTAATTCCAGTACTCTACAACTGTTTTTTAAAAATGGACATTAGATAGCCATTCACTAGTTACAATATGACCAATGATTCCAACTTTTTATATATAACTCAAATATTTACTAATTTTAGTATATAGATACTGTTTCATTATAGTTTTTAGAATAACCCATATTTTAACTGATACTCTTCAAAACATAGAGATTTTATTAGAATATAATTAATTAATAAAAACATGAATGTATAAAGGTATTATCTAATGACTCTATTGATTATTGAAAAAATATTGGGAATGTACATTATTAAATGATCATGAAGATTATCATAATTTTTAAATCTTGTCTAGAAAATTGAATATGGAATTTTTTCATTTATTAATTTTAATTAATGATACCATGATTGATGTTAAATAGTGTAGATTAATTAATTTCCATTACATTTTTTAGTAATCATAAATTTATTGAAGTGGATACTTATTCATGAAGATTTTTCCATTTGAGTCTCTTCATTAAAGTAAAAAACCTAATGATTTATCCTTATTCTTTTGAAATAAGGAATGATAAACCATGGGATATAAATTGTTGTTATAGAATCCTAGTTCAATAGTTCCTATAATTGATTATTTAGTTCCTCTAAAAATACCATTGACTGATTGAAGCATGATTAATCATTACGATGTAAAATTTAAAATGGATGAGATGATTTTTGATGAGTTCATATAAATTGACATATAATAAATATAGTATTTCTCATAAATTGATGGATTTAGTTCTATATCAATGACCCTTATACATTTGGGGGTGTATTTTTCATAAACTCACAGTTTGACATAATTATCATGAGTAATTTATTCATGAGATTGATATTTTTTTTCAAATTGTATTCATTTTAAAAGTTCATATAGATGATATAAAATAACGTTATAATCAATTTGGAATGAATAAGAATGTATGAAGATGAGTTATACTATTGATATCATGTCTTAGAATGAAGTGATATTGTCATTACTAAATTTTTCAATGTAAACCTCATGAATGGAAGACATTACCTGATTTGATAAATTATAATTTCTGAGTTACTCTTCTGCAAAAGATAATTACACACAATCAAGTCAGATCGCACCTCAATTACATTGGTTGTGAAATGAATATTATAATTATAGGAATTAGTTAATCTTATATGTGTGTTATATGAAAATTGTATTCTATCATTAGGACAATGTTCACTAAATTTAAGTTGAATACGTCAAAAATAAAGATGATTACATCACAATGATGAATATATGCGGGTATGGAGAAGATGAATATATTTTCATGATCACCCCATGATGATTTAGGTCTGTGTTTTTATTCAGGAGTTATGATTTCATATAAAATGAGATGGTAGTACACACCCCAATGGATAATGACCTGAAGATGTCCATTCTGTAGGAAATGTCCCATGTCATAATTATTTAGATTGTTGGATCTATATTTTTTAATATATTTAAGTTCTATACCATGTTTAGTGGTACATTACCTGAATCCAGTCAAAGATATTTTCATATGCTTTAAATATCTTGGCTATAGTCTTCTATACCTCTCAAATATGAGTATCATGTATTCAGAAGGGGATTCTTGTTATTGTGTATATAATTATATTAAATAAATATGTTCCCCACATATAAAGTTTTAATGTGTAATAAAATAGAGATATTTTTATTAAAGGATATTTTAAAGAGTATCATAATAAAGTCTTGAGGAGAAGAACAAAGCATCAGTCCATGTTAAAATTTTGAATGAACTAATTTCATAAATAGAAGAGATGATTAACCATTTTGATTATTATCATTAATCTTTTATTAAATGTTCGATAAAAACTTCTTCTAAATTAACTTTTTTCCACAGATGATAAATTATATGAATGGGTATCTAGATCATAGTAACAATACACCAAGGATTAACCAATTAATAATAAGGGTGGGAAATCCTTGAAAAAAATCCCTTCTTTTAATCCATTTTCATTCTCACTCATTATATCACCATAAAATATTCACCATAGTTATAATTTGTCACTAAATATATGTGGGAATTAAATATTCTAAATGCGAGTGTTGATTATTTTCACAATTTATTAACCCACATCCCTAGTGGTGGTACACACTCCACTAGGCCTTATAATTTTAATCAGAGATTCATCTCATGAATATATTATTTAATAGAGCGATCATATGATTCCTAAAAAGTGGAATCATAGTAGTATTTAATAAAAAAATAATTATCAATTCATCAAACTTATATTTTTTAGAATAGTTTTCGAGTAACTCTTAGGAAGTGATTCTATGTATGATTCAAAAATATTTGTGTTTATTTTATTTTATTTATATCTTTTATTGATGATATCCATGGATTCTATTTTGAATATCAAAATCAATGTTTTTTTGTTAAATTGTAATAGACTACATTTATGAAGAGGTATTATTGTTCCTTATCTAATATAATTTGTTTTATATGTTCTCAAAATCACTACCAATAATGATGATTTTCCCAAAGTAGTGATGCAATGTAATTTTTGTAATAATAATAATTTTAAATTTGATGGGAGATAATTTGATTCATAACTCCCATAACTATCTATGAATGAGTTGATATAAGTTAATGTAATGAAGATATATAATTTAATATCTAGAAAAAATCCCCAATATCTATGATGGTGATAAGAATGACAAAGAGTCTAAGTTACAAACCTAGAAATATTAATAAAAATATATCAATATGGGAGAAGATGAATCAGTGGAAGTGTTCATTATTTTAGTAAAAAAAATAGTGATCTTAATTCAAAGATATATGGAAATTCATTATGATTCTCCATTCGTGATTAATTTATTTTTAATCCTCCAAAAAAAATTATGAAATTTTTTGATCTCTTGAGGAATAAGGCTTCGATTTGTGTAACATTGAAAAAATAAAAAAATCTTTTGATTTATTAGGAGAATAAAATAGGTCACACATTAGGTGGAAAGGTGGAAAAAGAAACAAAATAATCAAATCATGTCGACTCAATGATGTCTCATTAAGAGGAAACATATTTTGAAGATAATGACAAAAACATTGATGAATTTATGACTATGTTTTAAAAATGAATGATGTGAGGTAATTGTATATATGGTAGAAGGATTATATTTAATTGCATTAATTGGGTAAATATTTGAAATATTTCAATAGGATTCCATACTAAGAAAGAATTTAATAATAAGGATGATGAACCAAAAATATAATTAATGTGGAAAATGATGGTTAATTGAATAAACAAAAACAATTTTTAATAGGAAAAGGAAAATCCAATAAAAAATAGGAAACAAACAATTTATCCCTATATAAATCCACATATTCTGTTGAGGAAAGTCTAAGAGAACAAGATTTTAAGGGGAATGATTGGATAGTTGACTTTATGAAAAAACAAAATAGTTTAAGGATTACTTGAGTAGTGAATATGATGAATGGAGTAGTGACAAAATAAGTACATATAGGGATAAACCATATCATTTTCATCATGGAGTGGACCATATAGTACAAGTGATAAGAAAATTTGAACTTGAAAGAGATAATTAGGCCTTGAAAATTGATATTAATTTAAGAAAGTTCTATGATCGGTCAAAATTTAATAGAATTTTTGGAAATAAATTTCATAAGATGTGAAATATGGGAAATCTCAATTCAATTATCTGTTCAATAGAAAAAATATTTAAATTTAATCAATAATTTTAATTTATAAGAAAGATAATGTAAATTATTTTGATTCAAATATATGTTTATACTAAAATACCATGAGAAAATGTAAAGTTGTGGAGATCAAAACTGTGGTTAATTGAGGTTAGTGAGAAATAAAAAATAGTAAAGAAGGTTTTTATTGTTTCTTGTATTCTTAGTGAATATATATTTTTTCAAAGAATAATTAATTATTACACTATAGTTTAAAAATCGATAAATATATGTTGTGATAATGGAATTAATTAGGATATTTCTTTACATATAAATGATGTACCCATTGCCAAAAACATTAATGGTAAAAATAATTTGAGGAGAAAATATATGAGGAAAGATAATTTTTTCTAGGCCAATATTAATTTAAATTTCTTGTTAAATAATATGGCTTCCAATGACACAATACAAATTGTAGCATTTATGAAATAAAAAAATTCTACATTTAATGATATAATTTTTTATCAGAGGATATTTCAAATTGAGAGAATTTGTTATTGTTATATAGTATATGCACATAAATCCTATGTGTAATTTAAAAAACTCTCACTCAATTAATTTATTAGAAGAATTTATTCCTTGGGAATCAAAGCTCAAACTCCTCTAGGGTACCATAAACAATATCCAAAAGGTATGATATAATTGTAATATTCTTCTTATTTTCTTCAGGATACATTTTAATGGAGTGACCTTCTTCGACACATCCCCAAAATGTGTCTTACTATGATACTGGAGTAGATGAAGAAAAATTAATCCTAATATATTATCTAAAAAAAACAATAAAGAAAAATTAATGTTGGTTGAGGTAACATGCACAGTTATTAATATAGGGAGTTCTTTGATATTTGATTTTTATTTCTCATCAAATTTAACCAAAAATATATATCTTGATGTATATATAATATTATAATTGTATAACTTTCACTATTAAGATTAACAGAAAACTCAATTTAAAATGTTTTTAATAAACTATGATTAAAAATAATAAAAAATTAGTAATTTTCAATTGGTAAATAGGATAAGGAATAATATTATTAGTATTTCTCAAATTTTTCATAATGGGATTTATGTTTTCTTCTAGAATTATTTGTGTTTCATAATTATCATTAAGGATAATATTATTACATTGAGGGGTGCGTAAAAAAATTATACATTTTTTATTTATAGTGATAAAAATTCATATTTCATTTGAATATAAGTGGAAAATAAAAAATTGAATAGAATAACATTCATTTTTTAGAAGACGAATATGGATATGTTTATCATACATGTTGATGTGATGAATTAAAAAAAGTTCCAAAGTGAAAAAATCAAAACATTTTCTATGTTTTGTAATGGGAAAATATTAAGAAATAGTCAAAAATAAGATTAAATTTTAGCTAAGAAACATCTTCACATAGTATATATTTATTTTTATTCTAAAATTATTTTATGTACAAACCAAAATAGCTGGTGTCAACATTTTAAATCTACACCTACTCTGGACCTAATCAATCAATACACAATATCAGTTATAGTTAGAAATGAATTCATTTATGATGAAAATTAAAATGTTCACTTTCCAATTCTATATTAATATTAAAGGTATACATATTGGTTATTTTTATGGGAGGTTTGAAAATTGAATACTTATTTGGTAAAATCCACATGGAAGAATTAAATGTTTATGCATTAATAATCTAAGTATGTATTTTGAAATCATTGATGTGAATTTGATGTATAATTATTATTAATAAAAAACATTATTTCAGGATGAAGAAAAAATTAAATAATATCATTTAGAAATAATTGTTAAACTTTCAGATATTCTACAATCAAAAGAATATTTTCATACTTCTCAAGATGATTATAAAAATTCAAACAATGACCAAGGAAATGAGTAAGAATGTTCTATGTTTAAAAGATGTAGAATAAATTTTCAATATAAAAACAATATTCTAGTCAATAGTAATGGGGTACAACCTAGAAGATGATTAATTATTTTAAATCATAACAGCATGAATATTAATGTTGAACCAAAGAGTGTAGATGAGTCCTTACAACACATTCCTTAATTTTATGTAATGAAATATGTGATGAACTAAAATGTGTGGAATGAATCTTGGGAATTGGTTTCATTACTTAAAGAAAAAATGTTATTAATAAAAAGTTAGTTCACATAATGTTCTCAATGATAAGGTTAAAGTATAATGTTAGAATTTTTTTTGAATGTTTAATGTATATTATTATGTTTTGGATGTTGATTTTGATAGAGATTTTTCTCTAGAAACAAGGTGAAAAACAATTTTAATATTTATTATGATATTGGATCAATTAAATTAAATTTTTATCTAAATTGAGGTCAAATCTTTGTTTATTAATATTGAACATGAGGAAGAGTATTATATTGACCAATGAGAAGGGTTTTACTTTTTGGTGATGTTCTAGAGTGTTAAATATGAATAATGGACATTATAAGACATAACAAGGCCCAAAACTATGAAAATATGATATTGATAGAAGTTTAAAGAGAATAATATTTTGGAAAGGTAATGCGGGTTCAAATATTAATTTTAATGTATAAGACCCAAATTATATCATTTTGACTTTGTTTATGGAAGACATAATTTTTTGGCCAAACATTGAAATTTTTTTTGGGGAGTTTTCTACCCAATTGAAGAGTCATCATAATTTCCATGATCAATGAGATGAAATAATTTTTTGGATTGAAAATTTAAATACATTATATTTTATATATATCTCACAAGAAAATTATTCTCATGTATTACTAATTAATCTTGGAATAGAGGAGTCAATAGGCTATCCCACTTTTATAAAAAACTGTATTAAGCTTCCGTTGGATGGAGATAGAATGTCTCTAAATCAAACCAAGTTTTATAGCTCATTGCAGGCCTAATCAATCTGAAAATGTCATGACGAAAAAATGTTTTTTGATTTGAAATATGTTAATAATTAAAATAATACACTATAGAGTTGTATATTACGTAATAAAAGGTGATCTTGTTCTATATAAAATGAAATCATATATAAGGTTCTAGGTTTGTTATTAATATATCATAACAACGTTTTGAATATAAAAATTAAAATCTCGGAAGGAGTTATTTGAGATAAAAAGTATACTTATAAAGGTTTTTTCTTCATTATTGTAAAATTCACATCATAGAAATACAATAATTATAGTTTCCATCACTCTAATCTCAATTTAATTTGAGTGTGTTGTGGAATCAGAATCATCAACATAAATGATATGGAAAATGATTTAACATCAATAAATAATGTTTAGAGTTACGTACCGACTACAGAAATTGTCCAATGTCACTTTTATGTAGGGTAATTTTATGTATTGATTGTCCTTTTGAATTGGAGGTGTTTTGGGAAGAATGTGTGAATAATTATGGAAATTTTCCAAGTCACGCAGTTAAGTCCCATGGTTAAAAACTATGCATCATAAGTGTGTAACCTCTAGTACTTTTTAATAGTGGTTATCTACCTAGTAACAACACATTTTCTTAAATAATTAGATTAAACCATGAGACCCACCAGATAAATTATATTTTTGTCTTTTTAGATACTTTTAAAAAATTCCTTCCCATTGTCCCCTAAATCAAACCAGCTGAGTTGGAAAATTCTTACATCATTCTCTATTCTCCTATATTCCCACAAATGTGGATTTTTTATGGTTTCTTTTTTATTATTCACCAATATTTAACATTTAGGTTTCCCATATCCTTACTCTTGTGTTTTTATCTTTTTTTCATCATTCTATTTATCCCTCGTAGTAATGGATGTCTCATTTCAACACCTAGGGGTTTCCAAAAATTTTGTTTTTTCATTCAAGTGGAGTATAAGACTTCTTTTATGACATAACACACTAGTTTTAATCATTGGATATTTGATTCAATCAAATTAGTATCTTTTTTACATTTAATTATATTTTATTTATGAATTACATGGATGTATCAATTTTTAAATATATTATTAATTGTGATAATCATGATATGGATTATCTTAAGTTGGATTATAAAATTTTATCATAACATCATTTTTGCCTGTATATTAATTTATGATATTTAATGATTCTTTATAAATTTTACATAAATTGTTATTTCATGTATTCCACATGATTTATAAAATAATGAATATGGTTTTATCTATGAAAAAAATTTATTTAGTTTTATGATAAATTTAATTTCAATGTGGGATCCCATTTCTGGTATAATGTGTTTTCTTATTTTAAAAAGGATATTCAATTCTTATGAAACAGAATGAGGATTCCTTTTATTTTTTATGGTTGAGTTTAGGTATTTATTATGATTTACCGTGGATTAATTTTTGTAATTTAAATATTAATCAAAATTGATTTCCATTTTTATGTTGTATTAGTGATATGTTAAAGGCATGCTCGGTACTTTGTGAAGTGATGTTTGATTTATTTGATGCTTAAGACCTTGTTGACACCCGTTAAATTTTTTAATATCTAAGAGATGGATCGTTTAATTTATATTCATGATAATCTTATCAGATGGGGAACATACTATTGGAAATTTTTGATGTGGGAATGATGTGATGGTGATTTTATCATTTGGGATTTATTATTCTAGTGGAAAGATATATATTTTAAATAGGATCACTATAGAAAATCAAGCTTTTCAAAAATTAATATAACACCTTTTTAGATGAATGTTAAATACATTTAATAATAGCATGATTGAGGGTCATAAAGTTTTAGTGACCTTGGAGATTAGAAACACAATATTTTTATTTCAGGAATGATCTTCGACATCCCCCACAAGGATCTTTTTATATATTACTCCTCTTAGGTAAACTCTGCCTAAACCACTCTTCTTAACATAATGAAGGAAACATAATAATTAGAGATCTAATATTCTCTATAATGGTAAACATAAAAGATATAAATATTTGATCTAATAAATGAATAAGATAATAATAAAGATATGTGATCGTGAACATAACTGACGATGTTCATACACATATAGTCAATGAGCATAAACCTGATTCTGAGAATAAAATGTTATCATTTTAGGAATCAAGGCCCAAAAAATTGAGCTGTAATCCTTATTCAATCATGATATATAATATAAAGTCATAAAAGTACGGAGCCATCATAAATATAGAAAAAATATTATAGGATAATGTTAACTTCCATGACCATCATAATACTGAATTGTTTTGAAAGCCTCATTAAGACACCAGTTTAAAATAATTCATAATTAAACAAATCTAAAAAATGAAATTATTAATTCATACAGGAACAATAAATATTTTCGATAACTTTTTTTAAAACAATTATCATTAAGAAAGATAAAATATCATGAAAACAAATAAATAAATAACACTAAATTTAAATTTTGTTGTATGTACACATCATAAAATATGTTAGGTGCATAACATAACATGTCCCATTGAATACAAATTTTGAACAAAATCATTTTCCGATTTCGTATCTTTTGAACCATAAACTCCATAAAAGAATGATTCTAAAATGGATATGTAAAAAAAATAATTTTAATAAGAATAAACATAAAATATATTGATTTTCATTATACACACCACTTATATGAAACAAATAGTGAATATCGTATGTGTCTCTTAGAAAATAAATGTGAGATATAAATCCCTACCTTAAAGTTTCATCTTCCTTAATTCACATTTTAAATTCCTATATAATAAATATAATTTCTTATATATATATATTAATGAATCATAAATAGATATATAATTACATATATTATTTACTTACGACCTTTTATTACCATTTTAATAAAAATTCCAAATTAAAAACATCTATCAGACAATAACTACTTTCTATTTCACGTTTGAGTTGATTTGTTATTATTTGTACTCTAAATTTGATCATTATTTCATAATATCAATATTATTCCCAATGAAATAAATATCATATTTATTTATTATATATTTAATTATATAATTTTTTTAACATTATTCAGTGAAAATAAAATACATTATTCATGGATATGATTGGTCGTACTTAACATCAATGGTATATATATTTTCTCAACAAATGAAATGAAATATAGGTAAATTATATATTATATTACTAGAATATTTTGTATTCCATATTTATATAACATATATTCATTAAATTCACCATTATTAAGTTCTATGAAAATTGTTTTTGATAATGAATAACATCACTTCACAAGGTTTTAGTCCCCCATAAACATAAACAATGTTTTTCTCGTCCCTACATAATAAAATTTAAGAAAATATTTATGAAAATATAATTATAGGAGTATAACTATATAATTAATATAATAGATAACTATTATATAATTTATTATATAAATCCTTGAAAAGTGGTTGTGGAAAAAGGATTACATCAGTTTGGGATTTGGTAGTCGGTCGTACACATGATCAACATTTATCCCCATTAAAAGGTGGAGAATATAGTTGTAGTTAAAAATAATTGAATGAAAACTCATTATAAGTAAGGATACTGTGGTTATTATTTCAACATGGTTTAATTATAATTTATATAGATTGAGTAATAAATAATAAAAAATGATCGGTTAGGGATATTGCCTCTTCATAAGAAAAAATATTTATGTTTTCACTAAAAACCTTCTATAGATGGATTTCTAAACAATGTGCATAATATAGAAAATTTTCCCCCATAGGTGTTTGCGGTTGGAGGGGTTGGGGTGTGGGGCGTTGAACACAGGGTTGAGTCGTAGGGTCGTCTTTCTTATATCTTGCATGTAATAATATACTAACCTTTTACGAAATATAAAATGAAGGGAGGGAATTTATTAATGGATTGGATAAGGGATTCTTTGAACAAAAGTTATTTTAATCGGTAAAGATAATATGATAGGGATAGCCTTTTATAAGTGATGTGAGTGGGATAATTGTAATTTTGGGGCCGAAAAAGGTGTAAAAACATTCTTCACCATCCACAAAGACCCAAAATGGAACATTATCGAACCACAAATGTTATATTTTAAATATATGGCTATCAAATGGGTTTTTATATTTTTTACATGAAACTTTAGCCCATATCATTCTAGTTAAACCTTCAGTAATCCCATTAACAATTGTACTGTAGTTTTTAATTTTAACTATATTTAATATTCATTATTTTAAAAAATATGTTGAAATTATTACATAATTTAAATAATAAATTTTCAATATAATGGATAAAATTTAAAAATTACATTCACATAAGATTGAAAAATTAATTTGAAATCTATCTAAAAAACGTGATGATATAATATTTTTTTCGAAGACGAATGATTGAATGTTTTAAATTTTATCATATAAAAAATCGATATAAAATTGATTCCAATGACCAAAACTATATTAATATATATAATTTATCTATGATTAATTTTTAAACAATATTAAAATAAATTTTATATTATTGAATTATTTTAATGAAACGACAAATCTTAATAAAACCCATTATTTTCACTATTCATAAAAAAATATCTTTTCAAAAAATTACCCTAAGATTTTTACAATATAATTTGGAATTTATTATTTTAAAAATGATTTTTTTAAAATGTAATTTTTTAGGAAAATGAAAAGTATTATTTTAATATAAGTGTTCAAAAGTCTAAAAAACATCTATTTTAAAACATATAGTTTTTTGTGTGAAATTTGATTTATTCATATCTCATGTCTAGAAAACAGATAGGTAGAATGTTAAAAAATATTGAATAAATAAATTTTAAATTTATATAAAATCATTCTCCATAAATATTTTCTAAATTTTATTGTTTTAAAATTCATTCTACACAAATAAAATTCTAAAAATATTCCCATTATTTTCATATAGTTTTTATTTTCACATAGTGTTAATGAGTAACCGAATAATTTGTTTATATAAATTTAAAGACCATATATTATGATTTTGTGTTAATATTCTTGACACCAACCATTACAATTTCTATGTAAAAACTATATTGTTAAATTATATAACTTTAATAGTTTATCAAATTTCATTTAATCAGAGTGTTTCACATAATGCAAGCTATACATGGTGTTGTCTATAATGCAAGATAAACTCAGGGTTTTGTATAATTCATGCTAAAAACAGTGCATCATCTAAAAAAAATATTAAAAACATTAAATTACTTAAAAAACCAAAAAAATACCACGTTTTTTCATTCCACCATTGTTAAAATGAATGTCTCGCTTGAAATTAATCACTTTTCTATTAATAGATGTTGATAATTCTACATCATTAAATCCTAAAGATCACATTCAACATCATCATGATTTTGGTTTCTCAATACTAAATTTACTACGTGTGTGGTATAATTTTGTAAAACATTCTCTTTATGACCAAGATTCTACAGTGATTATTCTTCCTATGAAATAACATGCTCTAGTGGTAAAAAACTGAGTTTAGAATAAGAGATTGCTTAAGTATCCATGAACTCCGGAGATATACATGGTATATATCATGAACTTGGTAGGTTTTTTGTGGAAGAACCACATGATGAGATTATATCATTATATAATCAATAATTTTAATGGGACCAATATATCTATTGTTTATTTCACTATCTTTCATCAACAAATAAATTAATAGATACAACTTCTCACTAAATTGATTTTTCAGATCACACCATTGATTATCAGAAAAAATTTATTTATGCCTTTGTTCATTCCATATAATTTTTTAATAGTCCTGACCTTCTTTGTTATTTCATCAAAAACCACTAGTCTTAATTGTTTTTCTTTCTCCAACATCATCAAGGTACATTTTAGTTTTATACCAATTTCCCTAGAAGGATTTATATGAGCCATTTTAATGATCATATAAAATCGATGTTTGTAAGAAAGCTAAAATTTATAGTGGTGTTAATACCAACCCCCTTTGAAATCCATATTATTAGATTCTATCCAATCCTTTATGTTTTATGTTATTTTCTCACACTTCCTACTTATATATAAAAGATACATAGTAACAAAACTCAACTTTGTATTGTGAACATGAAAAAGAAATATCCAAAATATTAATGTAAATTAAAGATACTGATTAGATAAAAATAAATATGTTACTCCATGAAACCTTACCACTTCTATAATATATTTCATAAAAATACGATCCAGAGAGAAATATACTGTAATAGTGATTAAGTGTGTTAAATTTTAATGGAGATCAACTAAAACCCATATATCACTATTCCCTTTAGAGGTTTTGTTATGTCTAAGGATAAAATACATATTATGTTTTCCCATTTCCATTATAATATATATAATAGTGGGTGGATTCCCTTAAATATTTATCTCTCTACCATAAATCTAACATATAACAAACAATGAGATACATACTCACCGATATTTCAATTCATGTCGTCCTACCATAATTACTCTTTCAGGTAGTCTAATGTTATCTATTATACCCTTGTCTCCCATGGGAAGTTGGTTCATGCCCTTTAGATTTGATTGATCTGATGGATTGTCACATGATATGATGGTTATATGATTTTTTAAAAAATATCTTAATATGATTTCTATAACATTCCCAAATGGAACTGACCCATAATTACCTCAATGTAAAAGTTATGAAAAACCCTAAATATTTTCAATATAATTAACATTATTTTTGGAAAACTCAAATGCATTCCTACTCTAAAATCATTTACATTCATACCTATCCCAATGTTTGTATTTCGATAAATGTTTCCAACATTATCCTTAATATAAGAAACCCCATTTCACATAAAACCTCAAAAGTTTTGTATAATACATTGATCTTATGATCAACCTTAATCTCATAAACCCACGATGTTATCCATAACTCGATATTTATCATTTTATGGATTTTTATATGTTCCCAAAAGATAATACACCTTTTATTACATAGAAAAGTTATTATCTTATATAAAATAATATCCATTAGAGTCATTGGTTCATCCTTGCAATGACAGAATATTAAATGTTAATTTATTACAAAACAAAATCCACATAGAAGAAGATAATAGTTTTTCATAATCACCTAAATTACTATTAAGGGATGAAAATTAATATTTTCGTAAACCACCTTCATAAAAAATCAAACACAAAATTCCCAAATAAGGATTGGAGATAAGTGTGCACTATTTATCACGAATTAATTTATCTATTGTGATTTCATAATCTTCCAATTTCTTCTTTTTCTTCAGACGTTGTTGTGTATTATCATCCTCATTAGCCCTTGTACTGGGGAATTGATTCACATATTGCTCTAACTCCTTAGACTAGATGATCTATAATGTGGGTGGTGCATTCTTTAGATATTTATCTCCATTTGTATCATTTGGTAACATATTTCCATCACTTCAGAATTTAGCTACTCGATGACATACCATTCCAAATATAAAATATTTCTTCATCCCCATAGGGAAAATTTCGACCATCTTTATATCCACACATTAAGGATAATGGAAATATATCATTCTTTTTTATTTGATTTATATAATTTCCATTTCAGTTTTTCATTATTTTATTATAAAATCAATGTGATTTAGGGATCACATGAATCACTATTTCGATCTAGATAGATTAAAAAAATTTCTTCCAAACTACTGATGTCTGTTAGTGATAACTCCCTTTACAGAATTTTTTTAATACATAAGAGAATCATTCCACCTTAATTATTGCTTGGTTGATAATTCCATAATCTTATCATTAATGTCTTTTAAAATTTTACCTATAGGTATCAATAGATTCATTATCATTTTTATTTATCTTATGTAATTATTTTTCAATTTTTCTATAATTAATATAAGTAAATTACTAAATGGAAAAATATTCTTTTAATATCATCCCATTTTATGGAGTCAATTTCGACATGTTGAATCATATTCATGATAATATTCCACTACGGATTCACATCTCCTTCTGAATGATAGAAATCCAAAATTACTTTTTCATGATCTAAAAACTATAGATTATAATATATCATTTCATTAATATTGATCCATTTCTCATCATATAGTGAATTTTTATAACCACTAAAATAATGTGTAAATTTCTCTATTAAGGACTCAATAGAACATTGTTCATTCATTTTCACATTTTTAATTTCATCATGATTTAAAGAATTATTTTTTTTGTGAGCATATAATTGTGATTTTTTATTCCATCACACATAAAATTTGGTTTCCTAGGAGGGAAAACATTTCATTGTCTATTTCACTCAATTTTTACACTACTCTTTTAGGTTCCATCAATTGAATAAAACAAAAATAAAATCGTTTATTAAATATTATTCATAGAGGGGAAGAAAAAATAACTTATACGATGTTTCAATTGAGAAACCATCATTTTAATATATGATAACATAGGTTAAAGCTATATCATTATTCAAATATATCATGATATATCATAAAGGGTTTTTTTAATTTCCCAGATATATCTACAAGTAGTGTCAACTGTTGTGGGAGGTATGACATATTGTCATGCACTATGTGTTGATCGAGTCCATCTCAATACACCATATTTATAGTAATTAACCCTAGTTCTCTTTCTATTATATGACATCCTATTGTAGAATTTGAATTGGGATGTGATTTCATGGAAACCACTCACTTCATCCTTAAAAAATAATCAAGGGGATCTTAATATACATTGAATCATAATTATACTTATACTTACATTGAGTTAAAATTTATACATATGACTTTTCCATTCATTTTTTTGGAAATCCAAAAACATTATCGTACTCATGATTAATACATTTTTCTATTAAAGGAGTTTTATAATGTTTTCATAGAAAACATAATATTTTAACATACATTGAATAATTTCTAATGAATTAAGAAATTTAATCTAATATTTATTCAATATGAATATTTTAATGAGTATGGATCTAATAAACATATGTTTCAGCCTTACTGAACCAGATGTCAGACTATATTTCGTTTCATTCATTCTAAAATAATTGTAGTAATCATATTTATATTTGTACCAATGAAATTCAGATTGATAATCATGAGTATAACTTAATGAATATTGTATATAATTCCATTAGATAGGAAAATGTTTAATATCGTATTTGAAAAAAATGTAATGTATGTAAAAAAGATACACTATAATGGTGGTAATGAATAAAGAGTCCATCAATTAGTTACAAACGATCCAATAAAGATCCATGTGTTAATTTTTTTTTTGAAAAAATAAGTGAAAATATGACAGTTTGGAGAGAATATGAATATTTGGAATTGTTCCTATAAATACATTGTGATTTAAAAACATTGGGGAAATTTATTTCATTTTCAATTTCTCATTTTCTTCGAGCTCTAGAAAATACATAGTCTGAAAATAATATTGTTTGTATTTATAATCATCTTTAGTTTTGTAGTTCTAAGGAAACATAATCAAGTTGTATGCTTATGATATTTTTCATTATAATCATGCATATGATATGTGATTATGATTGAGGACTTACACAGATTGAAATAATGAGAATCCAATATTTTGATTGAGGGACACTAGGGATAGTATGACAATGCTGATCCATCATATAGATTCCTACAAGGGATATGGAAATAGAATAATGACGACCTTCATGTCAAGGGATTTTCTTGTAGAAGTTAGTCATAGTTTCATGTATATATATAATAATGGATACCTATAGCCAAGGTTTGTGGGTACCTAACTCTTAATATTAAACGAAGTTTAATCAATTTGTAAATATATGTATTTCATTCATAAATTATTTATATTGTATAACTTGTTTCTTAAATGTTTAATGTTTTTATGTTATTATATGTATAAGTTATATCGTAATGATTCTAAATACGAAAAAAATTATCTGAACTATTAACTGAATATACAATGAATCTGAGACGCTCTGATATAACCATTTCTATTATAATTACAGAATATACAATCTTATATTATTGGAATCATCCAAATTATGATACTTAAATATTTTTACAAAGGGCCATGTCCAAATTGAATAGAATTTACATAAACATTTTTGTGAATTGGTTTTTCATAATTGTTTTAAACTATGTTTTTAAAAATAAAATTCACCACCCCTTGTAACTGAGCCATCAAGAACATATTATTTAAATCTTTATATCAATATATTTAATTTTGGTGTCAAACATTTATTATCATAATAGTAATACCTTTCTCATATACATGATTTCTCATTACTTATTCAAATATTTCATTATTGATTTGTTGTTTTTAAATATTTAATGTTCATAAAACATTACCAAACTTATGTGTTTCTAGAAGATAATTTTTTTTTGTTAAGATGGTATATTTTATTATCAGATAAATAGGAAATCAAAATATAAATAGGCGTCCTATTTTTGATGATTCTAACTATAAATATTGGAGAGATAGAATGAAGAGTTTTCTTATCAACACTACGGTCGATGACATTTTATTGATCATGGAAAGTTATAATATTTCTTATTAAGATGTTATTGATTTTACTTATTAGGAAAATAAATGTATCAACTAAACTAAAGGGTAAGGAACACATTGTTATATTCCATTAAATGAAGCATTTGTAGCCAAATATAACCTTTTGAGGATGCTAACAGTATTGGGATGAAGATAGAGGTTACACATTTTTGGAGTTCAATTGTTGTTTAAACTAGAAGAGCTGTACTGAGAGATGGGTACCATGACCATTAATTTTTAACTAGGGAATCAGTGGCCAAGAATAACAAAATATTATGACTATTGTTAACAGTTTACAATCTCTTAAAGAGAATGGATCATATGTTGAAATCCTTTTTGATGACATTATTGAAATCTTGTCCAATAAGTGGAAATATAAAAGGAATACTATTGATGATACAATGAAATTAACAAATTCACTCTAGATGATTTGAGCTGTACCATTTTTCAACATGAGGCTAAATTAAAGAGACATGTAGAGAAACCTAAGAAAAATAATGGAGGTGTTTCCTTTTATTCTAATATTATTCCTACAAAAATCTCAAGCACCATAAAATGTAATTAAATCATAATGTAAGAATAAAGTAGTACTCCAATCTGATTATTGTACTTTTTTTGACGATTAGAAAATTATTGGTGATTAACAATGAATGATGGAAAATATGGTAGGAAAATATGAATTCCAAGACATGTACATGAAAAGTAACAAGGATTGGAATGAAAATATTGATTCTGATATTTCTATTTTATGATTATAATAAATCTAGATACATCATAACTTTTAACATAATAAGTAAGTAATGAATAATAGATATTCTTATCTATGTCTATTTATGAATTATATAGTGTTTTAGAGGCTTAAAATGAGAATAAATCCAATCTTAAGCATGGAATACACTAATATTTTTAAAAGATTGTTTTAATGCCTTTTGATAGAAAACCATTTTTAAATTATACTTTTGACAATTTTATAAGCTCTACTTTTCAAAATAAACTTATTCTTTATGATTGGGACATTGAAATTTACTTTGGATACATTTTTGGTATTTTTCTGACAATGTTCATTTTTTAATGAATAGTGAAAAATACTCCATTTTACATCAAAACTGCTTTTTCATCTAATTTAATAATGTGGTTAGATTATCTTTTTAATAGGATTTAAAGTGTAAATAGAATATATTTTTACCGTGTAATCAAATGGTGGTCATTTGGATTAATTTCACTTTGGAATTGGGCATAATCAAGTGCCAAACTTTTCATAGATATTGTTTCAAAAAAACCCGCTATTTGTTTTGACAACGGGAATTATTTTTAAATTTACTATTTCAATTTCTATGTTTTGAATTTGGTAAAATGGATTCCATATTTGGAATCATGAGGTCCAAATTATTTAATTAAGACTCTTTTGTTTCTGAACATTATGAATGGTAATGACGGTAATTATCTTTAATTATCGTGATTAATTAGTAATCGGGTAGTTAAGGATAACAAAATAATATCATAATAATACCAAATAACCCCAAAATGTGTCCTAATTCAACTTTTTGTGTCATGGCTAACCATGGGATTCCTTGTTCCAATATTAGGGACCCCATGGAATCACTTTTGTGTGATAATGACTTTTTATCTTTTTTTAAAGAAAGTTAAATATAACAGAGTATGTAACACCTAAGAAAAAAATTTAATTTTGTCTACATAAATGATTTCTTATACTATAAATATTTATTAGAAAGCTAAAAAGATTTCCTACATCATATTATTTTTTTATAATTTTTTGAGACATTAAGTATATTAAATTATTTATAACATCATGATGATGCAGCGAAAACCTCATTAATGAACGATTTAATTAAAATGAAAAGATAATGTAAAATTTGAGATATACACTTGTCAAAAACCTATTGGATGAGTATATTACGAACCCTTATCACCTTATCCTCGAAATATATCAATGTGGGACCTTTTAAATCCAAAACACATTTCAATATAAAGTAACATTTTATAACATTCCAAGAGTGCCCCTCCTCTCCTCTTATAAAATGCCCCCACCTCTACCTCCTTACCCACAATTCTCAAGCCATTGGATCGGCCAAGCTCTGATCATTTTATCTCTCCACATCCCTATCTTTATCCTAGAATCCTTACTTTATTCAGAATTCTCTTCAAGAAACCCTTTTGGTTCAAACCAAGAGGAGTTACCCGATTTAAAGGTAAAGACTTCTCTAATGTTCTTTTGTTTTATTTTTCTTCTCCAACCCCCTAAACACTTTTTATTCATTATTTTTTAACAAAAACAGTATCTTCAATTTCATAGGATGTTTTTATAAGAAATATTCGAGCTAAACTTACACACACCTACATCTAATGGTTAAAGAGCATTCTGTTTCAATGGATGGTGAATTTCAGCCTCACGAAACGATGATTGTTCAATATTTTTATAACACCTTCAAATGTGGCCATTATTATGTCACTATATTTATATATGATATATAATATTTTTATGTTTTCCTTAATATTCTGTATTTTTCATTTATGGCATACCTTTATGGTTTCCATTATGGGTAAACGCGATATCTTCATTTTTGGAAGTGCGGATACCGTCCCCTCAAAGTGATTTGATTCGTTAATGCCATATATGGGACATATAAAGGATGGAGTTAATTATATTATGTATGATATTATAATGGAATTAAAATATACCTTTATATTATTATTATTCCATTCCATTAAATAGGAAATAGAAATGAAAGTAGCGTTCATGCGTACGTACGGTTTACCGTCTCCATGAACGGTGCATTTCATTTCTTAGCTCTAAATGTTATGTAATATTTTAAATGATTGTATATAATGGATATATATGATATATATGATATCTAAATCATGAATATAATTCTTTATATAATATATATTTTACCACATGAACAACTTGTAATTATAAGGAGTTTATTTTTGACTCATGTACCAATGATCGATAAAACGACCGTTATTAACTTAAATAATTACATAGTGTTCATAAAATGGTAATACGTGATATAAAAGGAATAATTAACTTGAAAAAGGTTCTTAAGGAAGTATAAATTAACTAATTTTTATTATTCAGGAGGTTAAAGAACGATTGAGTCAAGTTGGACACAAGGTATGGGACTTCGTATCAATCTCTTTTCATTAAGGCTTATTTTGTTATATACACAACTTTCTTTTATATGGTGTATAAACCCCTTTGACTTTTATGTTTACTCAAAATGAATATTTTTTATACGAAGCGTTTACTAAACAACAAAAGGGAATGTTTTTTTTGTCGAACGTATGCGGCGACAACGACTTCTCTGCCGCCATGACTATTATTTGAGTTTCGGCTTCCTCTACAAGCCAGAACTTTTTTTTTGAAAAATAAATACCATGTTTTAATTTAAATTTATTTTTGTATTGAAAATGGTTTTGATAACATTTTTATTATATCAATGTGTTATTGATATCTTGTGATTGAAATGTGGAAATGTTATGTTTCCTTTATGCATGTTTTATGTGATACGATTATGTTATGGTTCTTGGGAATTGTTTATGAAGACTAGTGGTTCCATGATAAACTAAGGGCGGGTGAACCCGATATAGCTCTCCAATGAATTGGGTAACACGAAGGGGTTAAACGTTAAGATTTACCCTAAGATATTTAGCGAATATACTGTGATGGGTATTCCAAACGTAACCATGAGGGTTACTCCCAACATAAGAATGTTATGAATGCCTCAAGTTACCACTATGTCTTATGTTTTTGATGAGTTATTCATAAATCTTATGATTTAATGAGGTATGTTAACGTGTTAATGTTTTGTGAGTAAAGTATGATTTCATTGATTCTTATGTATACATGTACTAATGTTTCCTTTACGAATTTTTATATCCCTTACTGAGCTTTTTATGCTCATCCCATGTTTTTGAAATGTTTTTCACATGTCAAGGGAAAGGTAAATTATGTTATAATAGTGTTAAGGAAGTGTCAAGAGAGAATCTATGTTTTATTTTAAATATGTTTATGATGATGGAAAAAATGAGTACTATCTTTTAGGTAACCACTTTTTTTAAATGTGGAGTGTAATGCATGATTTATGATCTAATTATCTGAAACTCTTAACCTAAAAATATCCTCAATGTGTACTCTTGAAATAACTCAACATTAAGTAATGTTTAAGGCTGGGGCCTTATAATTGTTATCAAAGGGAGGTTTAGATAACTTTAGGAGTTAGAATTATAATAAATGATTATCCAAATTTTTTTATGGTTAAATTGAAATGATATAGCATTTGAAGATTACCATGTTTCTTCACTTAAGAAATGTTTGTTCAGAATGGTTTTCCACAGAGGAAACAGGGAAGGAGTGCTAGGAAGGCATACAGAAGGAAATAACCTTCCGAATCAACATCCTGAGATGGTAGGAATTGGAACTGAACAGTTTGTTGCAGTAATGGCGCAGTTGACTCAAGCGATATATGGTGGCGGTATCCATGCACGAGATCAACCAGATCAACCATAGAGGAACATGTCAGTGGTGGAACATTTCATGAGGCAACATCCCCCATCATTCAGAGGATCATCTGACCCTGTGCTAACTGAAGGGTGGATTAAAGCTCTGGAGAATATTTTCGATGTCATGCGGTGTTCAGACAATCAAAAGGTTAGTCTTGATATTTACTGTTTGGAGGGTGAAGCAGATCGGTGGTGATCGATGGTTAAAAATATCAGGGACGCTGATGAGATTGATGCTCTTGATTGGGATGAATTAAAAGGTATGTTTCTCGAGAAGTATTTTCCTTAGGTTGTTTGACTTAGGATGGAAAACAATTCATGGAATTGAGGCAAGAGGAAAACTCAGTGGCTGCTTGTGAAGAAAGGTTTACTCAATTGGCAGGGTATGCTTCAAATTTTATCTGACACCTTGATAGTAAAATCAATCATTTTTACTCAGTATTAAAGACAAAATATAGAAGGGCATTGGCTTCTTGTGAGTTAAAAAGTTATGAAAAGCTTGTTCGATGTGCTGAAAAGGTGGAAATGGTGTTTTTTGATGATCAAGTGTTCTATAACAACCAACAGAAGAAGAGACCGAGGTGGAAGAAGAAAGAGAAAAATTATTCAAAAAGGCCTGATGGTAAGAAAACTACGTTTCCAGTTTGTGATAAATGTTGTAAGAGGCATGCTGGGGAATATCTTATGAATCCTAGAAAGTGCTACTGATGTGGTAAGATGGGACATAAGGCTCGTGATTGCACTGAAAAAGATCATGTAGATAGTAAGACCAAATTTGATTTATATTTAGTTAAATGTTTTAAGTGCAATGAGATGGGTCACTATGCAAATGAGTGTCCGACAAAGAGCTCGAGTGATGGGAAGAAGTTAGACTACAATCATAAAGCGGTGGTGAAATCCTTTGAAACTACTTCAGTAGATGTTTGTCCATCAAATGAAGTGGTATCAGGTAATTTGTTTATTTTTTCAAATTATGCCAGTGTGTTGTTTGATTTGGGGTCTACACATTTCTTTCATCTCTGAAAACATTTCTAGTAAAATGGGAATACCATATCAAAAAATGACTCCTGAACTTGTGGTAAAAAGACCTGGGGGAAATGATGAGGCAAAAAGAATTTATAAAAATCTTACTATCCTTATATATAGAAAGAAACTACTTGCAAACCTTATTGTTTTACCCCTAGTAGAGTTTGATGTTATCCTGGGTATGGATTGGCTCTCTATTTACGATGCTAAGATTGACTGTAGAGCTAAAGAAGATTCTTCTCAGAAAGAATTTCAGTTTGTGTATAAGAATGAACCCTTACTATTGATAACATATCAATAGGATGAGAAACTTGTAAAATATGGAAATGAATATTATCTTGCACATATTGTTGAAAACAAAGGAACTATTCAGATTAATGATGTGCCAGTGGTAAATGAGTTTCCTGATTTTTTTCTTGATGAGTTTCCTAGAATAATACCAGATCAGGAAGTTGAATTTACTATTGACTTAGTTCCCAATGCTAAACCAATTTCAAAACCCCCTTATCGAATGGCTCAAATTGAACTTTTAGAGTTGAAGGATTAATTTCTAGATTTATTAGAGAAAGGTTTCATTCGACCTAGCACATCACCATGGGGTGCTCCTGTTTTATTTGTTAAAAATAAAGATTGTTCTTTGAGACTTTGCATTGATTATAGAGCCTTAAATAACATCACTGTTAAGAACAAATATCCTTTGACTCATATCAACGATTTGTTTGATCAGTTCCAGAGAGCTCATTATTTTTCAAAGATTGACCTAAGATCTGGGTACAATCAGTTGAAGGCAAAGGAAGCAGATATTATGAAGACCGCGTTTTGTACAAGATATATGCCATTATGAATTTGTAGTAATGCCTTTTGGGGTAACCAATTCACCTGCTGTATTAATGGACCTTATGAATAGAATTTTCCATGAGTTCTTGGATAACTTTTTGGTTGTTTTCATTGATGATATTTTGGTATTTCCTAAAAGTAAATAGGAACATGAAAGACATTTAAGGGTTATTTTGAAAACATTAAATGAAATGAAATTGTATGGGAAATTCAGAAAGTGTGAGTTTTGGTGGCAACAAATTTATTTTCTTGGTCACATTGTTTCTAAAGATGGAATAACTGTTGATCCTGCAAAAACAAAGGTTGTTGAATAATGGCCAAGACCCACAAATGTAACTGAGATTCCTAGCTTCTTTGGTTTGGCAGGATATTACCGAAGTTTTGTTAGAAATTTTCCCAGTTATCTAGTCCAATGACTAAGCTAACTCAGAGGGGTGTTAAGTTTATCTGGACAAAAGAATGTGATGATTGTTTTCCAGAACTGAAAAGAAGATTGGTGAATGCTCCAGTTTTGGCACTACCTTCCAGGAATGGGAAGTTTTCTATCTACAGTGATTCTTAATTAAAAGGACATGGTTGCGTCCTAATGCAGACTGATTAGGCAATTGCTTATGCTTCACGTCAGTTGAAAATGTATTAGGTAAATTACCCTACACATGATTTGGAATTAGCTGCTGTTGTTTTTTCTTTAAAAAGTTGGAGGCATCATTTTTATGGTGTAAAGTGTGAAATATATACTAATCACAAAAGATTAAAGTATATATTCACTCAGAAATAATTGAACATGAGACAGGGGAGCTGGCTATAATTAATCACGGACTACAATTGTACAATTCATTACCATCCGGGAAAAGCAAATAAAGTGGCTGATGCTTTGAGTCAAAAAATTAATGCTTCATTAACAATGTTGCATTTGGAACATGATCCTTTGAATAAGGATTTGATGAACTTTGGCATAGAAGTTATTGGTGAAGTATTTCCTTCTGTTTTGTTTCAGGTATTAGTGAAATCATCTCTATCATACAGAATTAAGCAAGCATTGAAGCAAGAAAGTGAGTTGCAGAAAAACGTAGAGCTGGTTTAGAAAGGTAAGTTGCCTGAATTCAACATTGATAATGATTGTCTTTTGAGATTTGGGAAGAGATTGTGTGTGCCGTGTGATTCACAGTTGAAGAGAGAGTTGTTATGTAAAGCTCATAGTTCTCCGTTTTCAGTTCATCCAGGTAGTACTAAGATATATAGAGATCTTCGGGAGTATTACTGGTGGGATGGAATGAAAAGAGATATTTCTGATTTTACTGTGAAGTATTTGACTTGTCAATAGGTTAATGTAGAGAGGCAGTCACCGAAAGGGATGCTTTAGCCTTTACTAGTGCAAGAGTGGAAATGGGAGAATATATCCATGGACTTCGTTGTGGGATTGCTGAAGACACCTCAAGGTAATAAGGAAATCTGGGTTATTGTTGATCGCTTGACTAAATCTGCTCATTTCCTTTCTATACAAGATACTTTTTCCCTAGATCAAATTTCCCATTTGTATGTTAAAGATATATTCAGGTTACATGGAGTTTCCCTCTCCATTGTATCTGATCGTGATCCCAGGTTCACTTATAACTTTTGGAAAGGCCTTTATAAGTCGTTGGGTACTGAATTGAATTTTAGTACAACTTTTCATCCTCAATCAGATGGGCAGTCAGAACGAACGATTAAGAATTTTGAGGATATGCAACATGCATATTCGATGGATTATCAGGGAATTTGGGACCAACATCTTTCTTTGGTTGTGTTTTCTTATAATAATAGTTTTCATTCCAGAATACAGATAGAACCATTTGAGGCATTATATGGGAAGCGGTGCCGAACTCCGGCTTTCTTGGATGATGTTGGTGAAAGGAAGTTAATGGTACCGGAATTGGTAGAAAAGTTGGCAGAAAAATTTCAGCTGATACAGAGACACATGAGAAAATCTCAGAGCAGGCAGAAGAGTTATGCGGACAATAGGTGGAAGGATCTCTCTTTTGAGGTAGGTGATCATGTTTTTCTCAAAGTTTCACCATGGAAAAGTGTGATGCGTTTTGTCAAGAAAGGAATGCTGGGTCCAAGGTTCATTAGACCATATGAAATTCTGGAGGGAGTTGGATCAGTTTCATACTGAGTGGATTTACCTCTGAGTTAATCTCAGGTACACAATGTTTTTCATGTTTCAATGTTAAAGAAGTACATGCCAGATCCATCTCATGTTTTGAGTCCAGAGGGAGTTTAGCTAGAAGAGAATCTATCTTATGAGGAACAACCGATACATATTCTTGACCATAGGGAGCATGCATTATAGAATAAGGTGATTCATCAAGTAAAGGTTTGGTGGAAAAACCACATGATTGAAGAGGCAACATGGAAATGTGAAAATGCAATGAGGGATAAATACCCCCACTTATTCGATACGTAAATAAATTGTGGGGACATAATTTTCTAAAGGGGGGAAGGATGTAACATCCCAAGTAAGTAATTAATACTAGATATTATTATATATGTCTATTTATGAAGTATATAGTGTTTTAGTGGCTCAAAATGAGAATAAATCCAATCTTAAGCATGAAATACACTAATATTTTTAAAAGATTGTCTTACTGCCTTTTGATGGAAAAAAATTTTTAAATCAAGATTTTGACAATTTTATAAGATCTATATGTGAAAATAAACATATTCATTATTATTGGGACATTGAAATTTACTTCGGATAAATTTTTGGTATTTTTCTGACAATGTTCATTTTTTAATGAATAGTGAAAAATACTACATTTTACATCAAAACTGCTTTTTCATCTAATTTAATTATATGGATAGATTATATTTTTAATTGGTTTTAAATTGTAAATAGAATATATTTTTACCATTTAATCCAATGGTGGTCATTGGGATTAATTTCACTTTGGAATTGGGCATAAACAAGTGCCAAACTGTTCATAGATATTGTTTCAAAAAAACCCGCTATTTGTTTTGACAACGAGAATTATTTTTAAATTAACTATTGAAATTTCTATGTTATGAATTTGGTAAAATGGATTCCATATTTTGAATCAGAAGGTCCAAGTTATTTAATTAAGACTCTTTTGTTTTTGGGAATTATGAATAGTAACGAGGGTAATTATCTTTAATTATCATGATTAATTAGTAATCAGGTAGTTAAGGATAATAAAATAATATCATAATAATAACAAATGACCCCAAAATGTGTCCTAATTCTACTTTTTGTGTCATTACCGAACATGGGATGGCTTGTTCCAAACTTAGGGACCCATGAAATCACTTTTGTGTGATAATGACTTTTTATCTTTTTATTTTTAAAGAAAGTTAAATATAACAAAGTATGCAACACCTAAGTAAAACAATTTTAATTTTGTCTACATAAATGATCTTTTAGACTATAAATATTAATTGTAAGGCTAAAAAAATTTCCTACATCATAGTTTTTTTATAATTTTTATACATTAACTAAATTAAATTATTTATGACATCATGATGATGCAACGATTACCTCATTAATGAACGATTTAAATAAAATGAAAAGATAATGTAAAATATCAGACTTACACTGGTTAAAAACATATTGGATGAGTATATTTAGAACCCTTATCACCTTATCCTCCAAATATATCATTGTGGGACCTTTTAAATCCAAAACACATTTCAATATAAAGTAACATTTTATAACATTTCAAGAGTGCCCCTCCTCTCCTCGTATAAAAGGCCCCCACCTCTACCTCCTTACCCACACTTACCTAGCCATTGTCTCTACCATGCTCTGCTCATTTTATCTCTCCACATATCTATATTCATCCTATAAGCCTTAACTTAGGTAGAAATCTCTTCAAGAAACCCCTTTTGTTCAAACCAAGAGGAGTTACCCGATTTAAAGGCAAAGACTTCTCTAATGTTCTTTTGTTTTATTTTGCTTCTTCAACCCCCTAAACACTTTTTATTAATTTATTTTGTAACAACACCAGTATCTTAAATATAAAAGGATATTTTTATAAGAAGTATTCGAGCTGCACTTACACACACCAACATCTAATGGTTAAAGAGAATACTGTTTCCGTGGAGGGCGAATTTCCGCCTCACGAAACGATGATTGTTAAATATTCTTCTAACACCTTCAAAGGTGTCCATTAAGATGTCACTATACTTATATATGATATATAATATGTTTATGTTTTTCTTAAGCTTATGTATTTTTCATTTATGGCATACTTTTATGGTTTCCATTATGGGTAAATGCGATATCTTCATTTTCGGAAGTGCAGACTACCATCCCCTCAAAGTGATTTGATTCGTTAATGCAATATTTGGGACATAGAAATGATGGAGTTAATGATATTATATATGATATTATAATGGAATTATAATATACCTTTATATGATTATGATTCCATTCCATTAAATGGGAAATCAAAATTAAAGTAGCGTTCATGTGTACCTATGGATTACCGTCTCCATGAACAGTGCATTTAATTTCTTACCTCTAAATGTTATGTAATATTATAGATGAATGTATATACTAGATATATATGATATATATGATATCAAAATCAGGAATATAATTCATTATATAATGGATATTTTACCACATGAACAACTTGTAATTATAAGGAGTTTATTTTTGACTCAAGTACCAATGATCGATAAAACGACCATTATTAACATAAATAATTAAATAGTGTTCATAACATGGTAATAAGTGATATAAAAGGAATAATTAACTTGAAAAAGGTTTTTAATAAAGTATAAATTAACTCAAGTTTATTATTCAAGAGGTTAAGGAACGATTGAGTCAAGTTGGACACAAGGTATGGAAATTCATCTCAATATCCTTTCATTGAGGATTATTTTTTATTATACACAACTTTATTTTATACGGTGTATAAACCCCTTTTAATTTTACGTTTACTCAAAAGGAATCTTTTTTATACGAAGAGTTTACTAAATGACAAAAGGGAATGTTTTTTTGTCGTACGAAAGCGGTGACAATGACTTCTCCGCCGTGGTGACTATTATTTGAGTTTCAGCTTCCTCTATAAGCCATAAGTTTTTTTTGAAAAATAAATACCATGTTTTACTTTTCTTTTATTTTGGTATTGAATATGGTTTTTATAATGTTTTTATTATATCAATTTTTTATTGATATCTTGTGATTGAAATGTGGAAATGTTATGTTTCCTTTATGCATGTTTTATATAATACGATTATGTTTTGGTTGTTGGGAATTATTTATGAAGACAGGTGGTTCCGTGATAAACTAAGGGCGGGTGAGCCCAATATAGCTCTCCAATGCATTGGGTAACACGAATGAGTTAAATGTTAAGGTTTCTTCGAAGCGATTTAGGGAATATACTGTGATGGGTATTCCAAACATAACCATGACGGTTACTCCCTACGTAAGAATGTTGTGAATGCCTCAAGTTACCTCTATGTCTTATGTTTTTTATGAGTTATTCATAAATATTATGATTTCATGAGGTATGTTAATGTTCTTATGTTTTATGAGTAAAGTATGATTTCATTGATTCTTATGTATACATGTACTAATGTTTCCTTTACGTATTTTTATATCCCTTACTGAGATTTTTATGCTCATTCCATGTTTTTGAAATGTTTTTCACAGGTCAAGGGAAATGTACATGATGTGATGATAGTGTCAAGGAAGTGTCAAGAGAGTATCCATGTTTTATTTTAAATATGTTTTCAATGATGCAAAAAATGAGTACTATCTTTTATGTAACCACTTTGTTTAAATGTAGAGTGTAATGCATGATTTATGATCCAATTCTCTAAAACTCTAAACCTGAAAATATCCTCAAAATGTACTCTTGAAATAACTCAATATTAAGTAATGTTTAAGGCTGGGGCCTTATATAACTGATTTTACATAACTAAAAATATGATATATGAGAGAAAGACATTATAATTGGAATAAAAAAAATTATAATTCAAAATGCACTAGCATTATTAATGCCAATAATTATTTTAGTGAAGGTGGATCAGATTACATAGATAATTATTTAGATAATAATTGTTCTGAATAAAGGTTCATTTCTCTTCTTATCGGTGTTTCTAACGAAAATATTTTTCGTATAGATTAGGTACGCACTAATGAGAATGATACTAATATGCCTCTATGTGTAAACTATTCTGATGAGAAGAATTCAATATCTTCAAATGATGAATCATCCTTATCCAACAAATAGAATGAACTACCATATATTGAATAAGTTTCCCCCTTTGAAAAATTGTTAGAAAATGAAAATTGAAAACTATGAAAAAAATAGACAATTCTAAGGAAAAACATATCAAGGATAAATAAAGAATGGTTTTATAAAATAATGAAATATCATATCTTTCAAAAGATAATGTTAAATCTAATTCTTATAAGGATAATATTTAAAAATATTACGAAAATTTAGTTTTGGATAAAAATTGTATTAGAAAATATTTTTTAAAAACCCAATTCTATATCTAATACTAGTATGGCTACTTATTTAGTTGTAAAAATAAAATTAAAAATTTTTTCGATGAAGAAACATTTATCCAAATTTTCCAATGGATGAAAGAAATTCCTAAAATGTAAAAAAAATTAGGTCTAATTGTACTAGGAGTGTAATGGGATATAATATTAGAATATTGATGTCAATAACTATAATTTTGTTCCAAATATTTCACCCTTTGGTACCAAATTCTAGTGTGGTGGCTACAAGAAAAATAAATGTTCTTCACATAAAATACAATTTGAATGATTTAAAAAATCCTATCATTTAAAAAAAATTGTGTTCATAAAAATAATCTTACAGTACCAAACACATGGAGGTTTGGGTTCAAAATCCAAATTTTTTTTTCATGGAAATGAATGTAGTAAAAAATATATATTTGGTACATGGATAGTGGTTAATAATTCATATGACTGGAAAAAAATATTTTTTTTTGAAAATATAATCAATAGAAAAGTTGGAAAAGGTACATTTAGAGATAATTGTAAATGGGATATTATTGGTATAGGTTATATAAATTTTCATGCTAAATCATTAATTTCAAATTATTTATTTGTTAAACTACTTAATCACAACATTATAAGAATAATTCAATTATTGGATGAAGGTTACCCTATGAATATTTTAAATGAAAAAAATTTTGTACACAATTCCAAATATGAATTTATTCTTTCTACTAGTAGCGATGAAAATGTTTACACACATAAAATAGAAGACTTTAGAATACCAAACATACCATTCCTTAGTGAAATGAAAGATCAATTGTGGTTATGGAATGAAATTTTTTTGACACTATAACCTTATAATCTTATGTAAGATGACTATGAAATGACTTTTTAAGGATCTCCTAGATCTTGTGTTTTATTCTTCAAATGTTTGTGACCCTTTATAATATGTTAAGTAACATAAATCTACATATAAATATTTTAGTGAATTCTTATCTAATGATTTCTTATTGTTTGTGCACATAGATTTATTTGGTCCTACAAAACCTGATAGTATTGTATAAAATACAATGTATTTGTCTTGGTTGATGATCAAACATGATACACATGGGTTTATGTTGGACCCATGGTGTGTTTTGGTTGTAATTTTTTCTAATAGTATTTATATGTTTGAAGTTGAGAAAATGATATAATTCTGGTTTCCAGATTCCAAAAATCATATTGAAGAATCTGTCTCATCCAATCTACATGAGTAATTGAATATGTTTTATCTTATTGTGATGTATCAAGAAATATAATGGAAATATTATTGATAATTGAATGAATGTGTTAATCATAATGACAACTTGATCGATTTCTACCTGGCCCTGATGTTAAATTTTAAAAAGATTTTATAATTTGCAATTAAGAAAATCATCACATTTCTGAGAAACGTTTTAGGAATGCTTGAAAAAATTTAGGTGTAGAACTATTGTTGAAAATTATACTAAGAATCAGATTGGGAGAAAAGGATATGCCAATTTTATTCTTATGAGAATCAAATTATTTTATGAATCCTATTATACTAGGAATTATATTCTATGAGGAACCATATATTCTAGGAACTGTACTCAACATGGAATCATTTTGGGATTTCCATACACATAATAGTGGTATTTCAGAATTGCCTCAAACGTATTCTGATAGAGTTATATTGTTGTATTGAGAAACCCAAATTTTGGAACCATACTAATGAAAATCACACTGGATAATCATAATGAATAAAATAGAATGATAACATTTGTTTTTAAATTCTTGCGGAGAAACATGATTAGGGATATATTATTTTCTTATATACTTTATCCAAATTAGGTAGATCAGAATCAGAGTTAGGAGTAAGTTTATTAATTAGTTTAAAGCATTGAAAAATTCAATGGGAGATCCGAAAATCTGTGATATTTTATGATTCGAATAGGAATTGAATGACTCAATGAGAGATCAAAACATCATGTAGAATTGAATATTCGAAAATAAATAGAATGATTCAAAAATAGGACCATGATTTATGAAGAATTCAATGATTAGGGTAATTTGGTCAAGCAGGAATGGTTTTGAGAATCCCACCAAAACCACTTTTGAGGTATCTTTAAAAGGAGAACATAGTTAATTTGAAAAGGGATCTATAAAAGGTTCAATTTCTCATGCTCTATATGTTGAGGAACATGTATTGAGTACCCAACCACCTTTTTGTTTTAGGTAAAATCTATATAAGATCATTGGATTGATTTTCAATACCATTTTCTGAGTATCATCTATTTGATGAAGTTCCATTAGAACAAGTCCATTGGAGTCTGTCCATAAGAAAAAAACCATTATATCCCATTTCTTCTGACAAAATGACCTCAAAAATTAAATTGTGAGATTTTAAATAAGATTCTAATCATGTGAAGAAGGAAGAGTAGAAGGAGAATCAAACAATACTAACCAGCAGATAGAGACCATCATATTTATTTTTCTCAACTAGGAAGATCTGACTGACAGTACTGAGGAAATTTTTTGAACTGAGGTATGTGAATTATTTTCAAGACAAATAAGTTCTATAGATAATTTTTTATATTTATGATGGTTGTAATTATGTAATATTAAATTCAACATACATATGTAGGAATTGAATAATTTCTAATGTGGACTACAATAGAAGAATAAAATTGATGCTTGTAAATGTGGATACATAATAGTTACTGATGTGGAATGTTTATTGGAATTTGTTAATGGAAAAGACATTTGGGGGTATAAGAAACTGTAGAAAGAATGTTTCTATAAGAATTGTATAATTTTGTTGGTTATGCTTTTGGATTCCAGAAAAAATATAGTGAGAAAATCAATGGTTGTGGGACTATCCAACATGACAAGAAGTATGTATTTGTTCCAAACATTGTAAAAATCATGTGTTTCTTTCTAATGATATTTTTAACACAAAAGGTGAGGTTTTGAGATATATTTTAGTGTATCATAACCCTACAAAATTTCAGAGCATACGAATTTTTTTAAGGAGTTAAAGAAAAATTCTTATAAAATTAAAAAAGAACCAGCGAATCCCCCCCCTCAGTTGTCATGATCGTACTTGGGAACATCAATTGGTATTAAAGGTAGGTTCCCTCTGAATGATCCATCTAGTGAATGGATAATTTGAATTCAATAAACTATAAGAATATTCAATTATTCAATTTAAGGAATTATCATTTCTCGAATGATAGAATGCATCAATATCATATGTCTCGTGGGTATGATGTTTTGGAAGTTACTATAAAAGGATTTCGTCCTCATACTCATAATTCTACAATTATTACTTCTAATAATAGTAATAATAAGAATGAAAGAAGATAGAAAAATTATTTACTCCTTTCACATACTGAAAGTGAGTTTCATATAGTAATGGGAGTTGAAATGGCCAAAGTTATTTGGTATAAGATGAAAACAATTATAAAAGAAATAAAATGGTAATTAATGAAATATTAAAACATTGGAGTTTGATGTATTGTGATCTGAAAATGGATGACCATGAATATATCAATGGCTTATTTACAAGGGTAAATGATAATATAGAAACATAAGATGCTTGGGTGACAAATTAGAATACTAAACTATTTTTTAAAAGATATTTAGAATTCTTGATGATAATTTTAATGCCAAAGTTTCATCTTTTAAAGATAGAGATTATGAAATATTATCCTTTGATGATCTCAAATGTTTTCCCATTACTTATGAAATGACAAGATAGAAGGTTATGGAAAATAAATAAAAGGTTGATCTTCAAATTTCCTTCAATTCTTTGATAAAATGGATATAAAAAGACAAGGAAACTAAAGAAGAATCAAGTAATTCATAAGAACAAGAAGAAGATGAAGATTTAAATACAATTATTTTTCTCCATTCAAAGAGATACAATAATAGAAAATAAAAAAGTAAATGTCTCCAATGTTGTAATGATGAAGGGACCAAACATTTTGCATTGAATTTTCTAATGAAGGAATTGAATTATATGAATTTGAAGATGGTGAGGAGTTACATCTGAAACAATAAGTGGAAGAAACATTAATAAATATTTCCTTATGATAAAAAGATGAAAAGTTATGTAAGAATAAGAAAGATGAATTATTCCACATCTAATGAAGAATTTCATCATCAAATCATCATTATTTATTAATTTAAAATAGAATTGATTCATTGGTCAGTGATTATGATGATCAAAAGATGATGGAAATTGACTGTATTCTTTAAATGAATTTTGAGAATGAACATGAAACAAATACACAACTAAAAATAGAAATAAGGATGTTGAATAAAGTAGGTGAATGTATAAATAATGATGATAGAGATATTGATTGAAAAAAATAAAAGTTATAAATAACATTTATTTGTGAATGAGATTCTCAAGAAGATAGAATCCACACTTGTTGATGATAGTAAAAAGAACAAGATGATGATAACTATATTTGAAAATCTCATAGATGTTCTGAAACTTATGTTGGTTGACATAGGAGAAGAATTGATTGAGACACAATCAATGATTCTTACCCCACAAAGTGAGATAAGAAATATATGAGAAAACATCACCAAAGAAGTTTATGTTAAAGGTGAAACATCTAATGAAGGTTATAAGGGGTTTAAAAAATCATGTTTGTGAGAATGAATACTTTATCAAGATATATAGGAGTTCATTTTAAAATTATCCTCTTTAGTAAAGTGGTCGACGATTTGTGAAGAAACAACACTGAAAAAAATGTTCTAAAAAAATTTACAACCATTTGGAAAAATCAAGAATCATATGTCACTATTAGTGTTGTGGAGTTTTTATACACAAATCATATTCATGGTAGTATAAAATGTCTCTACTTGAAGAAATGTATCAATTCATGGGATGTTATGATGAGAAAATCTAATCAAAGATTCCTAAAAATTTTGAGGAAGTGAAAAATGAAATTCATGAGATGAATAATGTAGAGTATATTAATAAATATGATTATATTGATAAAATTAAGAAAGGTTATAATACTAAGACTAAATTGAAGGAGTGCTTAGTTATTTGTCTGGAACAAATATATAGGGCTATGAAGTCATAATAAGTACTAAACCCATATGAAACAAAGTGAATGAAATTGTTTTTGGAATATGTTAAAATAGTGGTTAGAATATATCAATAGATTTTTATAGAAAATTCAAAAAAGATTCACGAAATGTGAGCTATAAGGGAATGTTAATAAAAGATTTATGACTATCCGTCATGAATAAGAGGAAGGCATTGATGATTTATTATAACCTCGGTTTAAGAAAAAAGATACAAAAAGGGGAAAGAATTTGGAATCCTTATCAAAAGGTTATACAGATGAAGAGTGACATTTTAAATAGTTTTATAAGGATGTACGAAATGATGAAAATACATCCAATGAAAAATCCAAGAAGAAGAATAATATGTCAAGATAGAGATAAGACCATCAGTCCAAACATTGTTTTTTAGAAGATCTGTGGTTCCCCCTTATTCCTCAAACATTTGTGTATATCAAGTAACTTGTAGGGAATTTATGTTGTTGAGGTAAGCAAGAATATGCTGAGTCTATTACTATTCTTGATAAGGAAATTAATGAGGTTACAGAATATGAGTTTTGGAAGGGTTATTTTTTACATCTAATCATTGTGATATGTTTTTTCATATGGTAATATTATACTTTTATCTTAAATAAATTCCTTTTATGAATTTCCCCAGTCATGATAATGCTAAAAGAAACATGAAATGATATTACATGTATATTTTGTAACAGAAAACATTGGTAACCATGTTTATAGAAACTTTTTTTCTACCATGGGATTTCCCTAGTATATCTATAGTTGTTTATTTAATGTATCATTATTAAGAATATCATATGATACATATGTTACTCTGAATAAGAGTTTCATGTTTTTGAGATAAAATATTACAAACATTTTTAAATGAGACAATTTTCCAATAAGCAAAAATAATTTTCATTATGACCTATTTGTATTTGATTTCTAATAAGGGTTAGATAATATATTATGTTGGAGAGAAAAAAATGGAGAGTCATGTAATAATGGTATTAAAATAAGTTATGGAGATGAAAATTTTAGAAAATAAAACATTGTATCTTATTGTATTGTATTTCTTAAATGTAGGTTTTCAAAAGACTAATAAGAACAAAAACAAAGGTAGATATTGCTGGAACTATGGTGTGGTTTGGTTATATTTGGTTTCATGATGTTGATAAAATGATAATATTATCATTTCTGTTTCTAGAAAATCGTATTGACGAATTTGGATTGTCCCCTCAGTGTGAGTCATTGAATATATTTTATAGTATTGGGATTTTTGCTGAAAGTTACTAGAAATCTCATTGAGTATTGAATTAATGTGTTAATAATAAAAAAATGCTGAATAGAATATTCTTGGACATCATCTTAAATCAAATGATTTTCTCTCTTTTTTAATTCACAAATGTTATAAGTTGTTTGAGATACATGTGATGTAATAATGAAAAAATAAATTGGAAGAATAGTTTTGAAAATCATAATGAGAATCATATTTGGAGAAAATGAGGTGCCAAGAGTACTTTTTTTGGAATCATATTCTATGGGGAGTAAAATTCTATTTGGAATCATATTCTACTAGAAATGGTACTCAGTAAGGAATCATATTGGGATTTCAAAACTCAGAAAAGAATTGGTTCAAACTTTTCTGAATTGTTTTCTAACTGTTTTATATGGACGCGTTGATAAAATAAAATTTTGCAACAATAAGAAATAAAATCACATAGGAGAATCGTAATAATGAAATATGAATGGGAATATATTCCATTCAATTGATGTAGATCAACATAATGCAGAATATATTATTTCACAATAGTATTTACTGAAATGAATTATATCATAATCAGAATCAGACTGATGTTTGTTATGTTTTCTGAATCATTGGAAAAGTTAAAGGGAGATCTAAAAATCCTAGAGATTTAATGATTCAAAATGAAGTTTAATTAGTCAAATAGGGGTTCAAAAAATAAGGGGAATTGAAGATATAGAAATTAATTGAATGAGTCAAAAAGATGTCCAAGATTTTCAGGGAATTCAAGGATTCGTAAAATTTGGTCACGTTGGAATGAATTTAATAATACCACATAAACAAATTTTATAGTCTCTATAAAATTTGAACTGAGTTCATTTGTTAACTGATTTTGAAACTATTCAAGCACTTAAGATCTTGAATTTATGGAAAAGGTATTGAGTACCCATCCAATCATTGTGTTTTAGTTTGAAGCATTGTAAGATCATTGGATTGACGTTCAATGTTATCATCTGAGCAAGTACTATGTGATGAAGTTCCATCAGAACAAGTCTTTTAGATTGAGGCCATTAGAATAAAATCCAACACATCTAGGTTCATCAGAAAATGTTCCATTAGAGACAGAATTGGGATCATTTGATTGAGTTTATAATCAATTGAATAAGTAAAGGAAGAAGTATAGTTGGACTGGACTAACCATCTGACACAATCCATAAAATAGATCTTTTCAAACTGGGAATATCATATGAACACTAGTATGGAATATTTACACACTGAGGTTCTAGAAGAACTTTTGTGACCAAAAATTTCATTGTAGAATTTTTGAAGTTCATTATGGTTGTACGCTGGTAATTCTGGATTCAGCTTACTTCTGGAGGAACTGAATAATTGATGAATTGGATCAGAAAAGAATAACAAAACTAATGTTTTAACTATGGACACTTACCCATTTCTAAAAGGGAATGTTTTTGGGAGGTGGAATCTAAAAAATAATAGTTGGGGGTATATAAAACTATTGAAAAGAAAGTTTCTACCATAATGTAATTTTTTTTCTTATGACTTTATATTTTGGAAAGAAAATAGTGATACAATCTATGATAGTGGGACTATCCAACAGTAAATGGAGTTTCTCTTTTTACTGAACCTTGTAAATATGAGGTGCAACCTTATATTTATATTCATTTCATATTAATGTAGATGTTGTGAGTTATATTTGAGTGGACGGTAACTCTAAATGTTTGAGAGGTTAAGAATGTTTTTTATGGAGTTAAGAAACTATCTTATAGAAGAAAAATGAACCCTGATTTACCCCCAGTGGTCTTGATCCTACAAATGAAAACATTAGTTTCTACCAAATAAATCTATTTTTTTAAAAGATATTTATCCATTGTTAAAAATTAGAAAAACCATCCACTTATAAGTAATCATAGAGATAATGGTGGAGAATTTGTAAATATTGATGTTGAAATTTTTATCGTAAGAATGATATAAAACATACCCCTCAAAAAATTGTTGTTTATGATTGAAGAAGTAGTAATCTTCAAGAAATAACAATAACTATGTTGAGTGATTAATCAATTGATAAACATTTTTTGGTGAATCCATCAGTACTAACATCTATACTATAAATCATGTTTTAATTCAACCTTCTCTTAATTAATATCCTTATGATTTGATGACTTGTTGAAATGAAAATGATTCTCACACTAAAATTTTTGGATGGAAAAGTTTCATCCTGAATACTAACAATACGTTACATAAATTTTCACCCAAATATGATGAAGGAATATTATTAGTATATTCCACTACATATAAGTAATTTAATGTTTTTGTTAAAATTCATGTACTATCTAGGAAAAAGTACTTTTTAATTTTGATGAAACTAATCATTTTGTTTTCAATCACCCTCATCCAACATCCAAATATGTTATACTCAATTTTTTTCCAACAAATATTTGAAATTTAACCTTTTAAAGAAATCACTCAATAAATTTTTTCTAAAGTTAGTCTTCATGAATAATTTTCACCATATGTTTAAGAATATACTTTTCAAAATCCCATAAGTAAGTTGTTTCATAGGAATGATCCTAATGATAATATCATTAGTGATTTTGATCCACTAGTTTTTTCTAGTAATTCCTTAAAGAATTAAATTGATCATATTTATTTTCAATCACAATTTTAGCCCCTGAATACTAATGAGGATTTAGGTTATGATTATTGGATGGAGGCTACACAAGATTATCTATATGAAGTAAAGTGTAATAAATTATAGAACATGGATGAATGACATAGATAACAAACTAAAATTGGAGAAAAAAGGGATTTTAGAAAAAAATATAATTACAAATGTAAAATCATTATAAATAAAGGATGAATAGTTAGTAATAGTTTTAATTGATAATAAGGTATAAATGATGAAAAAAACTATTCACTAGTAGCTAGATGATATTCTATTTGTATTCTACTAGAACATACATAATTCCTTATTTTCAATCATTTTCGAATGGATGTAAACTGTGATTTCCTTAACAAATTTGTTTCTAAGGAGTTTTAAATCAAACAAAAACCTGGTTTTGAAAACTAAAAACATCCTAAATATGTTTATAAAATAATCAAATCATTGTACAGATGTAAATAATCCCCCAAAACCAACTATGATATGTTAATCAGATTTTATTTACAAATTTTTTTATTAAGGGATCTACAAATCCAACACTTTTTATCAAATAAGTTGACATAAAATATTTTGATTCTTCAAAACTATGTTGATAATACTATAATTGGATCAAATCAACAATCATTAATAGATTCATTTGCAGATCATAAGAAATCTGAGTTTGAGATGACTATTATAGGTGAGTTAACAAAATTTTTATGTTTTAAAATTTCAAAAAAAAACTTGAAAGAACTTTTATATCCCAACATAAGTATATAAAATATCATCTTAAAAAGTTTGGACTTGAAAATACTAAATGTATTGGTACTCTGATCATTACCTTGAATACACTTGATATTGACGAGGCTAGGAAACCAATTGATCAAAATATTTTTAATGGAATGATATGAAGTTTTCATTTATTGACTACTAGTCACCTGGACATAATTTTTCTTTCATGCATTTGTGAATTATATCTATAATTTACAAAAGAATACAACAAAAATTAATTAAAACTAGTTTTTTAGTAATCTAAGGGAACTATTGATATAGGTCTTTTATATTAACATTGAGTAGTTTTTAAAAAAAATTTGAAGATGACTTTGATTATTGAAGAATGTATAGGAAAACAACTTCCAAAAATTTCTATTTCTTAGGATATTCCCTAGTATCATGGTCGTTTAAGAAATGAAACTCAATTTCAAATTGAACTATTGATTTCAAATATGTGGTGGTTGGATGTTGTTGTGTTAATGTGTTTGGGATGCAACACACAGTCACTGACTATGGCATGAGTTTTATAAAAACACCAATACTATATGAAAAAATTGTTTCCATTTCCTTAAGAAATATCCCATCACATCACTCACATTATTATCCCATGGATATAAGACAATATTGTTTTTGAGATCAAACACTAAAAAGATATATAATTTTATAATTTATCAGATCACAATTACAGATTAATAAAATTTTTATAAAACATTTACCTTCCGATGGATTTTAATACATTAAACAGAATATAATAGTTATCAAAGAAATGTGATCAATGTTATCTACTTCTTATTTACCCATATCCTTATATCACGACACTAATCTTCAAAGGGAGAGTTCATATGTCTTATTGGTTTTAAAAATAATTTCCAAAATTTTATTTTTAATTAAATTATTATCGTAATGGATTTCTAGACAAAGCATATTTAATAAAATTTTCTAGACATAGGCATTGATTTGAAATGTTTTATAATATTCATATTTATGAATAATTAAAATTTATTAAAATTACTTTCCCTAAAAACATGATAGTTATTTTTCTCTAAAAACTATTATATTCAAGAATTAGTTAATAAAATTTTCTCAATGTTTTATTTTCATCAATTTTATTCAGAAAAAACCAAGAAGAATAAGTTTTTCATACCGATGAATGAAGTCACCTTGAATGGTAGTTCTCATTTAATTCTAGTTTTCATACTATCTCATTATATTTATTTTCTCATTTGTGTTTTGACCATTAGTTTTGTTAAAAATAATTATATAAATACTTTTCTTGAAAAATATCCTAATAATATTAAAACCTAATGAGATAATTTTCTTCAAACAATAAGAGTTCAAAAATCCTTCAAATCCATATTATGCTGAATCAAAACCGTTAGATTAGAAGAGTTTAAATCACTATTTTGGGATTTGTTTTGGAAGATGAAATAGAATATCAAATCACCTATATAATGTGGGGGACCTATGCCCACATAGGATATCCCACACATTCTACCCTGAGTTGTTATTTTCCTTTTTGTATCCAAGTCAATAAATATCACATTCCTTTTTTTCTGAATCACCAGTATCATACCCGAAAATGATGTCTATATTTACAAATTTGAAAAATTGTTTCATTTTCTGTTAATTATTATCATAATAAAATTTATATGAGAAGTATGAATCTTTGTTGAGAAGTATTATATAATTTCATTAATGGGAGTCAATATGTTTACAATTGACAAATAAGCATTTTTATTTTTTTCACCTTGATCTTGTTCGAAATTTCTGTACTAGTGTTATGTTTATAATAAATTATGGAAAACAGAAATATAATTTTATGATATAGGAAAAATCATAAAGAATTGCATATAATAAATTTGTGATTATGAAAAATATTTAATTGAAAAGAGAAGATTACTGACCTTCTCACAAATTACCATTTGGAATAACATCTCAAAACAAAATGATGGCTGAAGATTCCTTATTCAGTCAATGTGAAAAATTTCGAACAGTGGTGCACCTAACACTGTATTATCAAGGTATTTCCATTTGGATGAAAGGATTACTCATTCTAAGGAAATGTTATTGTGAAAATTTAATTGTTTCTGATGTTTTTGGCATTCAATTTCTTGTGAATATGACAAAAATAGAACATATATGATTCATTTTTTTACAATCATAAACATATAGAACAATTATATTATGTCTAAAATCATTATACTCCCAATTGTATCAATATTTTTAATTATGTAATTTGTGAAATTGTTCATGATTAAAAATTAGTCCACTCTAAAGTGGGTGAAAATCCTTTTCAACAGTGATGATACTATGAAAAACATGGGATTTTCTTTTCATACTTTATCAAAATTGTTTATTGAGAATCATGGTGATGATTCCACATGAGTAGAATACTCAAGGATTTATAATAAGGGTGAAAATAATAATAAAATAAAATTTTAATCTTACCCACATAATATATTCATGATGAAAAATAAATTCTCATATAAATTCTATGAAAAGTGGATAAAGAAGAAAATTGAGAGTAAATTAGGGGATTAAAATTTCACAATTGACCCCATGGAGGCCCTAGCATTAAAAATTCATAATGATGATACATATCATGAAGAAGAAAATATGAAGAAGTCAAAGAATAAGTTAATATAATCTCATTTGTGGGAATTGTTTTTAAAAAAGTGGAAAATTCTTCAGGAAATGTGGCTCCAAATCTACCATCCTCCATGAAAAATGCACCAAATCTGGATGTTGTATTATCTTTTCATGAAATGAAAATATTTATTTTCAATGGTCCATTGGCCTCAAAAAAGGTAAATCTAATATTATTTGGTGAAGGATCAGTAATCGGTAAAGAAAAATAATCTGAATCGACACCATCTGGAAAGTCTAATTTATGAACAAAAATATTGGTTAAGGGAGATATTTTTAATGATATGGAAGAAAATGATACAAACATTAATGAATTAGAAAAATATTGACATTGAATTTAAGAAGAAATTTATTATGTGTATCATTGAGAATATTTTGAAGAATAATAATAATAATGATATTAAAATAAATTGGATAAGAATAAGGAGGAAGAGAATGAAAATGTTGAGGAAGAGGAAAATGAGAATCCAAATAATTTCAATAAAGAAGATGATGAAAATGAAAAATACCAATCCTAGAAGATTTTTTGAGGTCATGTGAGGAGTCATCATCAGATATTCCTACCATGATTGATGGAAATGAATATTTTGAATGAAATTAATGAAAAAATCATCATAGGATGACGACATATCCTCATCTTGGAATGTTGAATAATATTATAATTCAAAAATATAAGGTGAAAATAAAGACATCGATGAAGGAAATTTCAATGAATTATCTTTTGTATTGGATGATAGAGATAAAATTGAGAAATTGGTCTCAATGAAGGTGACACTGGAAGAAAAATTCAGTAAAAATTGAACAAGTCATGCCCAAATTCCAAAAATTTAAAAATTATTAGGTTTAGTGAATAAGATAATCGTCCAAGGAGTATTTTTTATATTTTAGGATTTATAAATACTCAAAGTAAAAATTCCATACTTTGTTTGACTTGATTCTAAGGTGAATTGATTCCTAGAAAACATTCTGAAAAATCGAAATCAATTAATGTTTCTAACAAACGGGTTGTTTTAGTTAGTGGATGATCTCACTATTTTAAAAGAAAGATCCCAATCTCACAGAAAGGAAAGAAATAAGTTTTGGTAATGGTATCATAATATTCATTTTGATGTCACAATACATGATTGGAATTTCCAAGATATGATGAATATTATGAATGAAACCATAAACACTATTAGTTGGTTATCTAATAATATAGAACTAATGGTAAAATTAGTGGAATAGTTCTGAGATACATTTGAAAATTGGGTTCAATAGGTGAGAATGTTAAAATGGAACATGAAACATTTTCAGAAACAGTTTCCATGAATCAAATATTATAAAGATTAAATCATATGTTTGAAAAAGCAGAACAATGAATTTTTTAAAAGTAAAAACAATCCTGAAGAGAAATCTTTGTCTTAAGAGTAAATAAATGCTCATCCAGAGGAGGTAAAAAATAGTTTAACAAGATGAAGAACATTTTTAGGTCCATGATGAGTAAACATTAAATTATTTTTCCTTTTGAACACATGTTGTAATTTTATTTTGAAATCTTTTTTATTAATGAATGACTTATTCATCCCACTAGTATTTTTTGGAATGATTTAAAATTATGATTGGAAGAATATTCTTTCATTTTATGGGATTTTTTGGTACCCCATTATATTTTATCATGATGTTTCATTTCAAACACATTGTTGGAAAGTCGTGTCTTTTCCACCATCATTTTTAAAAATTACAAAGGTGGATGGGAAATATTCTTATTTTGGAGAGATTTTATACAAATGGGGAGAAATTAAATTTTTAAAGAATATTTCTATTTTATGGGGGGAATATGTTTCTTAAAGCCATATTTTACACTAAGGGGGAGATAATCTATTTCAACATCATTCTCTCTCATATTCTAAAATGTTTAAAACTCCAGGGGAGATAAATTTTTTTTCATCTATAAATAAAATGTACCAAAAAGTAAATAGACTATATGTTTTTCTAAGTTATATTTTCATTTTACCATTATGTTTGGTCATTCCATGATGGGGGAGATAATTGGGTAAAAAGTTATACTTATTACTTTGACATTCCTATTGATTTTCAAATGACAAACACTTTCTTATATAATTTATTACTAATATTTCATTTCCTAATCATTTTATAATTTTTTGTAAAAAATGTATTTTTTACAATACATAGAATAATTTATAATGAATTACAAAAATAAACATATATTACTTCATTAAGATTATCATAATGACTATGGACCTGATAAAAATCAGATTCAACCTTATCAGACTAGATGAAAGACTTTATATCATATCTTTCATTGTAACTATGTCTTAGTAATAGGATTGATTCTAGTACCAATTAAAATTGGGTTGATACACATATGGTATATCATAATGAAAATTGTAAATAAGTTCATTGGCTTGGCATAAGTTTATTAACATGTCTATAAAACTTATTTCTAATGTGAGGAATGCATATAAACTATAATGGTGTAAATCAACATTATGTAGTTCAATTTGATAGAAATTTGCCATTAAAGTTCTAGGTTTCCAAGTTGTTGGGAAACAATTAGAGTGAATATGAGAATTCAGAGAAAATAGAACTATTAGGAAGGTTTTCCATAAATAACCATTGATTCCAAGAGTTTTTTCTGATCAATTTGATTTTATATTTCTCATTGTGTGAGAGCTGTAGATATTACACTCCATGACCATATTTTTCTTAGACTTTTTAATTATATTGAACATTGTTGTTATAAGGAAACATTTTCATTTTTTATACATAAAAATTTATGTGACTTAGTCATGCATTTGATTTTTGATTATGATAGAGGGTTTGTTGAGATAGAATGATGTAGAACCTGATATTCTGAAATTGGTCTTCTAGGGATAGCAATGTAGAGATGATCCATTAGATAGAGGGATACCTGGGGTTGGTAGATAAATAAATCCACTCTTCGTATCGAGGGATTTACAAACTGATAAATGATAGATTTTTTTATTTATAAAAAACAAAGGGTACATTTAGCCAAGGTTTGTGGATACCATTATTGATAGTCATAAATCCCACAACGTAACATTACAATATTTTAGTGTTGATTTTGATTGTTGAAAAAGTGAATTTCCAAGAATTTTTATGGGGATCCCAAGATATTATGGACATTGTATGTTGACAATGATACAATATAATGGAATGGATTACCCATAAGTGGTATTGAAAATATGTTCATATGGTGACATATTTTTCCAGTTTTTTCCTAATTTATGGGGTCCAAAATTTAGAGTTTGGGTAGCATTGGAAAAGTTAATTTCATTGGTGGCCTTAAAAAAATATGGAAAATTAAAGAGTTTAATTAATATGGGCTTCATGAAGGGTGTTTCGTGAAGAATCAAATAAAGATAACAGGGATCTACATGACATCGATGAGCATTGAAAATGATACAGGTCGAGATCATTGCGAGTGGAGCATCCAAGTGGCGGGATGGTTTTAATTGAATCTCTATGATTACGACAAGAATTGAGATAATAAAATTTCCATGGAGCTTCACAAAAAATGTAACATTGTAGAGTAGAAGTGAGATCATTGAAAAATGGTGATGATGTGGTTGGAAGGTTCTAGAATCGGTGAAAACACCTATAAATAGGCCTTTACACCCTACATAAAAGAAGATTGATTTATCAAAATATTTTTGGCTATTGAATAATAAATGTGGTTTGAAAAGGTTGTTCATGATAGGTGGTTCCTGAAATTGAGATATAAAGAAGTTTGTGAAGGCTATAAAAGCCAACTGAAGGTTTTGAGCATCACTAATGGAGTTTCGTGAAAAGATATTTGGGATGGATAAATCCTACCAAATATTTTTAGCATCATAAAGGTTGTGTAATCTTTTCAAAGGGAATGTGCATCATGAAGGATAGTTGGGCTTCATGAATGATGTGTGCTTCAAAAAGTATAATTATGATTTATGAATTGTGGTAGCTTCACAATGGCTATGTGAACATCAAGAAAGTTAATCTTTGTGAAGGAAGTGATAAAATAATTTCTTTTCAGGAGGAATTTACCACTACATCTGTTTTATAATGGGTTTAATTTTTTTGGATAGAAGTGGAACATCAATAGAGCAGTCATCTATAATCGAGGATGTCTTCATTAAAGAAAATTAAGGGACCAATGTGTCCATACATTGTGGGTGAATATATTCCAAGAGTAGTGGGTGAATGAAGTTGATGATGGTGATCCTTTTCATAAGTGTGATCCATAGAAAAAGAAATATAGAGTGATCCCTGGGAAAGAAATTATATGACCCTTAACCTTGTAATGATAGTGATCCTGGTTATTGACATGATCTAGCATAAACTGCCAATCTTGGTTGTGAGCCTTAGTGGGTTTGGTAAAATCATAAAATTGTCATTGTATGCTCCTCGGATGTATCCCAGTGAGGGTGAGTCTAGTAAAAATTGTTGAGTGTCATGTAGGATTTAATTTTCACTCAGACATTTCATTGATAAAGAGAGATAATACTGTTTTTTAATGAAAAAAAAGATCCTAAGAGGGGATTTATTTTAATATTTCATACCCTGGTTCCCCTATCACTAAAGGTATTTATCATAGTTGGGATAACAATTGGTATTAGAGGGAATGGATAAAAGTTAGTCATTCTCTCTCAACAATTTAAATGGTGTTTTTCAATCACACATGGATTCCGATATTCTATTGAAATAATTTTCAATTATAGATGAATCAAATATAGCACTACTTCTGATCATTAGTAATGGATGTCCTTACAGTAGTTATGCATGCAATATTAGCCAGTATCGATAGTGTATATCTATCAAAAGATGATAAAAGGGAATTGGATGTCGATTATAAATGGATTAGTACTTTAGGGGAAGACATATCAAATGAAATATATACAAAGGTGATGTTATAAAGAAAATCACATTCTATGAGGGAGAAAATGAAGAATATATAGGAGGGTTACTCAAAAGTCATAGATATAGAGCTTTAGGTTTCATGGAATAGATATGTTGATCTAAGAATTTAACCTAATGAATCTATTGAAACAATATTTTATAATGTTAATATTATAGTGGAATATATCAGTGATATCAGATATATTATTAAGGATAAAAATATTTTCAAATTCATCATGAAAAAATTTATACCTCGGGTTAATCTAATGCTATGTATATTGAAAGTTAATGATATCAAGGATATGATATTGGATAACATGAATATTACTCTTACTACATATGATATGAGAAATAATGATAACGATGCTGTGGAAAATAGTATGTCTAATGAAGTGGCATTCAAGTCCATGAAAAAGCTATTAATTAAATGTAGTTAGGAGTAAGACAATTTGGATGATGTCTTGTCTTTTCTAACTTCCAATCTAAATATAGGAAGATGAATGATAAAATGTAAAATTACACTTGATTTATTTAAATGTGGGAATATTGGATATTTTTCAACATAGTGTCCTAATAAGATTGAATATTAAAATTAATACAATTATTGAATTCCCTAGAAGAAGTATTCAACCAATGTGAAAGGTAAGAGAATTACTAAGAGCAATTTCATCAAACAGAAGAATCTACATTCAAAAAAAAAAGATGAATGTTCAGAAAAATCTAAGGAAGAAGTGTTAGAGGACTTCAATGATCATGAATCATATTCTACGGTGGAAAATGTAAAAAATTATCAAAAAGGAAGAATGATACAGTTATGAGGGAGAAGATGAAGGAAGAGTTGACAATCAGGTTGAATTAGAAGCATGTCTTGAAGAGATTGATGTTTGGAGAGAAAAAATAAATAAATCTGAAAACGTGGTTCAGGATACCAAAAATTTTATGCAACATCAGGATGAATAGATGTTTTATGTAAATGAAAGAATTAAAGAACAGAAGTCTTCAATGCTAGAAAGCTCACAAAAAGGATGTTGAGAATGAACTCAAAATCAAATTATGGAAAATAGATATTGATAGTTTGAAAAATGCTAAAAAAGATAAAATCAAATGTATCAAAGAGATTCAAGAAGGCATTTTCTGTATGAAATGAAAAGTAGATGATTAGGAGAAACTCTTGATTTTAGAAAATTAGGACACACATGCGATAGAAATAGGAAATGTAGAATTCAGATTTCTAGTGATGTAGAAAATCTAGTGTCATGAAAGGAAAACGATGGATAAGAACACTATATCTAGTGTAAGGATTGGTCACTAAAATAATGTAGCAATGGTTGATGTTTGAACACAGGATCACATGCCGAGGATGAATAATGACTTGCGTATGAATCATAATCAGATGACTCAAATATACCAAAAGTGAACGAAAAATTTCATATTGTTGCACAGAAATTCACCCCACATTAGATGCTATTGTGGTGGAATGATGGGGAACTCCCAAAATGTGTGTTCTACAGAAAATATATATCAAATGGAAGAAGACCAAAAAAGGTAGCAATACAAGTCTCAATATTAAATGACATCATTTTGTGGCCACTATATCATGTGGGGGGTATTCGTACCCAAATAAAGATATTGTCCATCATAGATGTAAGGGAATGTTCCAAAGTAGACGGAATCATGTCACATGTAGCCACAAAACTAGTCAAAATGTGATGAAAATTAAAAAATTTATTTTTAGATCTGGAATATGAAGCTGCTCCATCATACACTAATAAATACAATGATCATCAATCTATATATGGTATGAAGTCCAAATCATTGATCAAGTAGTAGAGAGATGAACGCGTAGTGGTTGCATATATTTTATTAAATGCATCAGATCACACTATAGTATGGATCAATCATAGTGTTTGAGCTTCTAATATGATAAGAAATAATGATCTAGTGATAGGAATCAGTTATGATAGGGAAGTTATCATAAGCATTGGTAATGATGAAGGCCTAATGATTGTTGGCATAGGAAAATCCATGTTAGGGGGAAGATTCAAGACACATTATGATTTCATTGTTGGTGAAGGTCTTACTCTATATTTTCTTAGTTTCATTGAACTATCTGACTTAGGAAATTCAATAACATTTTCAATGAAACAATGTGTCATCAAGATAAACGGTGTCATGTTTTCTGGCTGGCTAAGTGTAGAAAAGAAAATATCTACCTTGTAAGTGGTGAAGATGATATTTTCATTCAATATATAGATTGAGGAAACAAGTAATGGCATAAAATACTTATTCACATGATCAAATCATCCTTTTAAGATCTAGTGAAATGTGATTCCAGTTGAGACCTCCAAAATTTATCACATGATTTTACTCCTACATGTGATTCTTGTCAACATGGGATGGTCATTTGAAAGACTTATAATGAAAAAAGGGAAAAGGTCTACAATAGTTCTTGAGTTAATGTATATTTATGTGTGTGGAAATATTTTACATGATTTATTCATGGAAGGGGGTATTGAGTTCCTTTCATTGATGATATTTCCAAGATGGAATGGTTATTTTTCATTTCCCACAAGAACTATGTGTTTTTTTATGAACCTGTATTGTAAGTAATCTAAATGGATTATTGGATAATAGATTTTTATGTTTCGTAATGATAATGTTACATAATTTACAAATAGTCTAGTGGAATATTATCTTGAGAAACTGTGGATAAAGAATCATGTTTCTGTAGGAATAACTCCAAAAAAAAATTGGAGTGGTTGAGAGGATAAATTGGATCATCAGCAAGATGTCCAGAGAAAATCTTATTGAACAATACACACAAGATAAATTCAAGAAGGAATCCATCTTGGGTTTAGTAAACATATCTAAGAGGGCTCTATTGTGTCTGAATGAAGAAAAAACTCCATTCAAGATGTGGTATGGAAATAATCCAACATAAAGTACTTTCATATGTTCAGAAGTCACTGTTTCATTCTCAATAAAAACAAAAACAAGAAGTGTTAATCCCATATAGATAGATGTATATTTCATGGATACATAAAGAAAATCAAATCATATAAATATTTCAATAAGATGTTTGTAAAAGTAGTTGAATCCTAAAGACTAAATATAGTGGGGAATTAGAAGAATCTTCATAAAATACATGATTGGACTCAGGATGATAATGATGAAGAGATAAATAGATTAGGGGATGTTATACTTATAGAGGATTATTTAGAACAAAACTAGAATTATGAGAAGTATACCAATGAATCAGTGATTTTATAGTGAAAAAAATGATGAACAAAAATTGATAGACAAAACCTAATTGGTGATCAAATAACACCAATATATACAAGGAGTATGAATTCTCTATTACAAGAATCGTAATAATCATAGGAAGAGCCTAATTTTTTTGATAAAGAATCTTGGCTTGAGAATTAGGTTTTGGATATTAATGAAAATCTTGGCCAAACTAAGAACAATCAGACATAGGAGATTGTTTTTAGGCCAAAAAATAATAATTTCATTGAGACTAAATGGTCATTTTACAAAAATATGAATGAATATGGAATAGTGATTCCAAACATTGAATGAATAGTGTGAAAAGGTTGATTCTAGATATAGGTTATTTATGTTGATTAGAAATTTTCACTTATTGTGAGGCTAGATAAAATTAGATTATTCTTGGTCATAGTAGTGCAAAGAATGATCAAATATTTTAAGATGGTTGTTAAATCATCATTTATTAATGGGGTTCTAGAAGAATAAATATATATTGTGCTTCCAAATAGTTTTCTAATTCATGAATATGAGAACACAATATTTAGGATGACGAAATCAATTTATGGGTGGATGAAACCACCAAGAGGATGGTATTCAAGCCTCAATCAGTTTTATAAAAAGCCCAGTTTTCATCACATTAGGGTTTATTACAATATCTACGTAAACAATGAATATAATCAAAATATTATGGTGATGGTTTATTTCCAACACATAATCTTCGGTGGATCTGATAAATCTCTTTGAATAAATTTTTTTGAATTCTGAAAATGTGAGTTTCAAATGACAATGATTGGTGAACTGATGTTTTTTCTTGTTTTATAGGTAATCTATTTCTATAATGACACATTCATTTAGCAGTATAATTACTCAAACGAGGTTGTGAGAATATTTGGAATGGATAATTAAAATGGGATGATGAATCCAATGGCTAACTTAATGAAACTGTCATGGGATGATGTAGGAAAAGTAGTCAATATCACAAAATAAATGTGGATAATCGGAATCATATTTTATTAGATAGTGACATGACCAGATATTTTTTTCGCCCACATTTAAAGCACTATGGTATCAATGAATTCCCATGGAAAGATATTTGTTTGCATTAAAAATTAATACTTAGTTATATCAAGGTCTTCGTGAATTTTGTTTTTATATAAAATGAAAAATCTCAACAAGAGTAATTGGGATATGCTGATGAAGAGGCATTGAAAATTACGTACACAAGGTGACGATGATTTGAGGTATTTTCCAAATTATTTGGGACCAAAATTAGGAGTCTGTATAGCATTGAAAAAATTAGATTTCATTGAATTCCATATGTAAATGTGGAAAATGAATGAGTTTAAAAAATATGGACTTTGTGAGTTGTTTTTCATGAAGGATCAATGATAACTGACATTGGTTTATGTGAAAATGACAAGAATTGTGAATGACATAAGTCAGGAGTATCATGGTGACATGATGGTTTTTATGCATGCTCTGCGATTACAAAAAGTATCGTGAACATGAAATCTCTATAGAGCTTCACAAAAAAATGTAGAATCATGGTGAAAAGTGGGAGCATTGCGAAATGGTGATGTTGTTGTTGGAAGGGTCTAGAATTGGTTTAAATTCCTATGAATAGGTCTCTACACCCTTTAGAAAAGTAACAAGACTTAACAAAAATCATAATGATCTAGAATGGCAATGGTGGTTTATATGGGGTGGTTTCTGAAGGTGATATACGATGAATTTCATGATGTTGGTAAAATCCAACTGAATATTTATAGCAACACAAAATGAATTTCACGTGAAGATGTTCTCGAAAGGTAAATCCATGTGAATGTTCTGACATCAAAAAAGAAAAGGAATTCATGAATGATGATTAAAATTCACTAAAAGAAGGTTCTTCTCGAAAGATATTTGAGATGTGAGAAATTGGTGTTCTTCATGAAGGCTAACTAAGCATCGTGAAAGGTAGGAGCTTCATGAAGGTTATTTTAGTTTCTCAATAGAGGATCCTCGTGATGGTAGTGAGCATTGTAGAATTTGTTCTCAAGGAATTCATAGTACTTTTTATGGTAAAATGGTATAAATATGTTGGACGAAAGTGAATCTTCAATAGATAAACCATATATAACTGATGATGTATTCATTAGAGATATTGAAGGGACCAATGATTTTATAAACATTGGGTCCATCTCTTCCAAGAGCAGTGAGAGAATAAAGAGGAAGACAATGATACATTCCATTGGCAGTGAACCAGAGAAAGATACATTGGGAGTGATCCTTGGGAAAGTAGTGAGATGACACTAAACCTTGTAATGGTAGGGATCCTAGGTATATATCAGATCTATCCCAGACCAATATTCTTAGCAGTGATCCTTAGTGGATTTGGAAGAATCAGAACATAGTGGAAGTATGATCCTTAGATGCTTCCCTCTGAGGGTGAAAAAATTTAAAATTATTGTGTGTCGTGAAAGATTTAATTTATTCTCATAAATTTAAATGATAAATTGAGATATTAGTGTTTTTAATTAAGAAGCATGATTTTAAGGGGTAGTTGTTTTAATTTTTCATACCCTGTTTCACCCCCCACTATGAGTGTATTTAACCTAGTTGGGATAACATTAATATTAAATACAAAATAATTATATTATTTATTTTAATATTTCTTAATCATTATTTAATTGTTTTTTTATATTACGTAATTATTACAATTCATGTATTCTGATATTCTTGTATGTATTAGTTTTATCATAATTATTCTATATATGATAAAAAAAATATAAAATTTTAACATGATCTACTATAAATATTGGATGTTATTATATAATTGTATCTATTCTAATTAATATGTGTATACACTGATATTATCAAAATCATCCTGGTTATGATACTTTAATAATTGGACTATTAGTTAAGTCTGATTCTGATATAATTTATTTAATAGGTTTTTGAAATTGTATAGTTTAATTGTTTTAAACTAGGATTTTAAAACCACAATTAATGCCCCCATTGAAATTATGACATCAGAAACATTGTATTTATATCCTAATATCAATACATTTAATAATGATATCCCAAAACCTGGACATATCCCTAGACATATTAGTAGAATTTTGCTTCGAGATCTCACTAATATTTTCCCATTTTGTTTTCAAATAGTTAACTGACCCATTTCTCTAATATCAATATATTTGATATTGATATCAATATATTTGATATTGATATAAAAAATCCTAGACATATTCCTTGTCATATTCATATAATTTTCCTAATGAATATTAGTATATATTTTCCCTTCCTTGTATCCAATATTTACGTAATCTTTTCTCTATTACAAACAATAGATAATGAGGCATTTAATAAATAACTACCACATATTTTTAGATGAATATTCAATACATTCCATTAACATACACTTTCTGACCCTGATATTTTACTATCAATTGAGACTAGAAACAAAAAATACATTATTTGATGACTTATATTCACCATTTCCCACATAATACATTTGAATTATTACTCATATTAGGAATATCATACATAAATATTTCTTCACAAACTAGTTATGGAAAAATTATAATGGGTGTCCTAAGATTCTAACTAAGTGTAATCAATGGATATTTCAATATATGATCATATAAAATCATAATATAAGAATTAGGTTATATGCTCTAGAACATAATATACAATGTTCGTAACCTACATTTCATAGATAATACAAATGATTCATAAAATAAAACATTAATATTTTATAACCCATGGCCTTTAAGAGTGAGAATTTATCATAAATCACTCACCAACCATAATTTTTTGTCATGATATTATGGAATAATAATTATTATATAATACCATTTCATATGAAAACATTAACAACTAAGACCATTAATATAGTGGATAAGGACTTATCACTTATCTAACTCTGTAAATCAAGACGGATTTGTCTCTTATAGTGGATAGGGACGCTTTGTTCCCATAATGGATCAATCCATTAGAATTGTTTCCAATTATTATCCCATGTGATATGAATCATTACCTAATGCATTTGAGTGAGATATAGGTTCTACCTATATCGTAGATAAAACCATTCTTATGTGCTCCACAATATAAAAAACATTCATCATATTGTCACATTATAACCTGCGTAAAGAAAGATGTTTTCATAAACATTTCATCAATTCACCATAGAATAAAAAATTATAAATAAATGGTTTTCATAAAATTTTTACCAATATAGACATTAAATATCTAGTGAATGATAAATTATGGTATCATTTAATATTATCCCTATTAAATCATATGTAGCATCAAAGGATGTTATATTAAATGGAATGAAATTTTCAAATATCAGATGAATCTTCTACCGAGGAAACTATCATTCCAATTTGAAAAAACATTTTAAAACTAATAATTCATAAAATATTTTTTTAAATCCTTTATTTTAAAAATAAAATTTGAAACAAATAATGGAATACTTAAATCATTGGACGTTCATGATATTGGGGAATTTCATACACATTAAATAAAATATTTGATTCATGTTTTCTTTAAAAAAAGGGAATGTTTAGAAAATAACCTGAATATTCTATTAAAATATTAAAATTCAATATAGGGTAAAAATTACTATAAAAATTCCACTAGTAATTTTAAAGAATTTGTGAAAACAATTTGATAAACATAAATATCAGATAAAAAAGGCATGTCGATCATAGAGAGAAATAATTTTGGTTTTCATGAGAAACTTTTTCTATAATCCTAAAAATATAAAGAGAGAAAAATTAATAGAAAAATGGTATTTTCATGTAATAAATATAGGATAAGAAAAATCTCATGTTTCATGAATGATAGATCATAATATTTTATCATCATAATCATGAACCTAAATAATCTCGATAAATGATGAAATTGTATTTTAAAACCATTACAATATTAGGGACACTAAATTGTAATCCCATGAGATAATAAAATTAATTGAAACATAAAATATAACTATAATTAATAAATTCATGATATTATATTTCAAAAGGTATATATACACACTTCATAAAATAATATATATACATAACACAAATTTTGTATCAAAGAAGACAAATTGAGGAAAGAATCCCTTACCGATTTAGTAAATGTTTAAATATTAAACCCCATGATAGAGAGATCCTAAAATGGATATGTAAATAAAAATAATTTTTTTGAAAATATTCATAAATTAAATTAAATTTCATTATGTAGGTAACATAAATGAAACATTGGGGGAATATGGCATGAGTCTAACAAAAAAATAAAACTGCGATAGAAATCCATTACTATAAGTATGGACATCCTTCATACATTTTAGAAGATACTATATAATAAATAAAGTTTTATTTTAATTATATTTAAGAACCATAATTTTATATATCATGCCATATATTATATATGTATGTCATTTTATATCCAATTTATTAACAATTCCTTATTCAAATTGTGTTTTGGGTGATAACATATTTTTTCATGTCTTTTGGGATTTTATATTATACGTAATTTTACATTTATCATGGTCCCATCATCAAAATAACGTTAATAATGATATAAATATCATATATATTTAGTTTATATGTATTTATATTAATCCATGAATGATTAATATATAAAATTAAATCCTTTATTTTGGAAATGGAAGGTCATATGTACCGAAGAAAACTATTTAGTTTTTCATGATAGTTAACATGAAATGAAAGTAAATAATATGTTACCTTTGTAGGATACGTTTTATTTCATATATATATCACATATATTTATTAAATATACAAAAATTGCATTCTATGAAATGTGTTAGTGATAAACAAGTCGCATCGCTACTGGAGGCATTAGTCTATCGCAGAAATGAATGACATCATAGTATTCTATATGGAATGGAATGTATTTTGGTATATATGATAATATAATTCATGATGAATAAATATATCATAAATAACATATATGAACCAAATATTCTTAATTAGATCATGATGTGAGAAGTCGTTATGAAAAACGAATTGTGTCGGTTCGCGAGACAGTAGTCTGTCAGACACATGATCATTTGTTTTGTTTCCCATTTTTTGGGGGATTATATTGTTCAAGGTCACTAAAATGACAAAAAAATCTACTTATACTGATTATTCCTATGTTATTATAAGAAAATTGGTTCATAATAATCTGATGAGATGGATAATGAAATAAAATAAACTGCATGGTTATGGAGGTTACCTCTTCTTCGGAAAAAACATTTTAATTGATCCTAAATCAATCATAGGATAAATATTTTAATAAAATAAAGAAATATGGTATGAAATAATAGAAGTAAGGAATTAATCTGAGTAGGTCCTAGAAAAAAACTAGTTTTGGATATGTGTAGATAATACGTTATTGGGTGGCCTTCTTTAAGTGAGGTGTGTGGAAAACAAGTAATTTTGAAAATAAAAATCGTGTTTCTATGTTTTTCACAAGGAAAAAGGACAAAATATGGGATATTATAGAACCTTATAGGTTATACGGTATAAATATGTTCATTAAATAGTCATTAGAAATGTTTCTAGGTCATTTTACCCCTTATCATTTTAGTTTATCCTCCGGTAAACCCATTTTCACCTTAACCACGGTAATTTATTTTTATTATTTTTACAATTCATTATGATATAAAAATAGTATTAAATTAATAAATAATAGAAATTATAATTATTCCAAAAATGGAATCCAATTTTATTAATTACATCTACATGTGTGGAAAATTTTAATTTGAAATTAACCTCACATTCCTGATGGGAAAAAAAATTTCCAATGAGAAAAATTCCAATTTATTAAAAACAATTATATAAAAATTAAATATGAAATTAATTACAATGACCTAAATTGGATTAATATATATTATTGAACTAGTTTTACATTTAAAAAAATAATATCATAAATTTTATGGTTTTAAAATTTATAAATGAGATGAAAATTCTAAATAATAACACTCATTGAAAATTTTATCATTTCAAAAAATTATACACCATTTACTCCAAGATAATTATTTCATGATGATTTAAAAAATAATATTTACCTTTTAAAAAAATATTTAAAATGAAAAAAATTTAAAATAAGTGTGATAAATTTGACAAAACTACTATTTAGAAAAATACATTTTGTAAGTGTATAATTGGATATTTTTTTATATATTGTCTATAAAACTCATAAGATGAATGTTAAAACTTTTATTGAATATTTAATATATAAATTAAAAATATATATTAAATGGTTTTTTTAAATTATTTTGGTAAAACACATTTATGCACATAAAAATGTTTTTTCCTAAAAAGATTTCCATTATATTCAAATGGTTTTCATTTTAATTTCTAATTAGTTATTCAAAAAAGTATTCATTTTAAGTACATTATTAAGCCATATATTATAGTAATTTAGTAAATATTATTTAGACTGATTATTCCAATGGGTAGCTAATAACTATCATATTAAATTATAATATTTTAATATTTTTCCAAATTTTGTTTAAAATTAGTGTTTCGTATAATGCAAGAGATACATACTATTGCGTGTAATGTATAATAAAGTTAGGATTGTGTGTAATTAATCATAATATTAGAGATAATTTTAATTAAAAATATTGTAAATATTAAATGTATTTTAAAACAAATCAAAAAATCTCTGTGTGATACACTCACAATATATAGTTAATCCCTGGGGAAAACTAGGCCTCTTTGTTGAAATTTAAGGGGTGTCATTAAGCATGGTGTGATTATGTTCTATAATGTATCCCCTAGTTGTATACAATGCCTATTAGGTCCAATTTTGTATTTTAGTTTTATTTATTGTCAATCGATTACTATAATGATGTCTAAAAGGATGTTGTTAATCATGAAGAATTGTAATTATAATTAAAATTTCTAGAACACGATTATCAAATTGATTTAGAATAACTGGATGACTCAATAAGATGCATCAGAATGGTGTATCGATAAAAATACTGAATCAATTTTTAGTTGGACTCCCTATAATAATCAGAAAAATGTTTGTTGGTGATTGGTTTAATTGGTAATGATGAATGGAATTCTAAATCGTATTGTTTTGAAAAGAATCAAACTCATGTATTCAAAATAATTGGACTCACTAAAAAAGTCCATCGTAATGAGAAGAAGCTGTTTAAATGATGTAAAAGGCCATTGGATTCACTTTAGATCTAGTGTGAATGAAATGGATGTTTAGTTGGAGAATCAGAGTCAACATGACTACGATTAATTTAACTGTGACAGTGATTTTATGATTTTTATTTCATATAAATCATATTCTAATTGGGGAACATTGGATTCATGCTTGATGGAAGAAATGAGGAGTAAAATTTGGTTCTGATTTAAATGGTGGTGTTGATATAAAAGGTGGTTCCCATTAAAAAGATGGTTTCTATTGAATAATAAGAGATAGTGATGATTTTTTTTCAAAATGATCATATCTTGGTGGAGGAAGAAATGATCTTATCCAGAATGTTTATATTAGGAATTTTCATACCCAAAAGAGGTTATATTTTGGAAAATTGTATCTAGGACAATCGTACTTAGAATGATCATATCCATAATGATCATACCCAGGATGATTGTATCAAGACTATTTGCATTCATAAATGATCCTACATTGGTTTAGAAGAAAATAAAGTTTCTCGAATGAATGAAAAGTTACGATACATTTCAATCCAATTATGATGATGCTAAAACAATTCTCAAATTAATTTAAATCCCAGAACAAATTCATGATACAAGAATAGGATTTTGAATGACTATTTTGTTGAGTGTGTTAAGATGGGAGAAGGATAAAATGTGATCAAAAAGGTATTCAACCATGTTGAAAGTGTTGAACTACATTGAATGATTCAAACAAATTTTAGATAAGAGAATGTGAAGATGTTTTGAATCTTATTTGTGTCAATTGAAAAAAGGATATTTTTGAATGAATTGTCAAGGGGGGATGTACATTTAAATGAAACATTTTATTAAAAAAAGGATCTGATAATTTTATTCAGAAAATCATAATGTTAACAATTTCGTTGTACATTTGTTTTCAATTGATACATATATTTGTATTTATGAAATTAGAATTGAAGAAGTCAAACTCATATACTCATATCATTCTGATGATTCAAATGAAAGAATGGTGAATGTGATAAGGATCAAAGAAGAATAGAGAAGCTTAGAGAGGAGTTGATGATGTCAAAATACATCTCGAGGTTTTAGAAGTATTTGAAATTTGGGTGAACTATTGTGAGTGGGAATGAATTTTGGTATTACCTCTAAAGGTCTTAAGGGTCACCTATATAATGAAAAAAGTACATTTTACCTATTATAAAATAGAGTTTTTTTTTACTAGAGTAGAGGAGAATCTCCTAGTTTTTACTGAGAGAATGAAGTTACCGTATTCACTTTTGTTGAAGAAGGTTTAACGGGGAAGTGAAAGAGGATAGAAAATATCGTAATGTTATATTCATTTGATATTTGTAATCAGTGATTTTCATATTCAGTGGAACATCGTATTAATCATGTTAATCATATTTGGTGAATCATCATATTAGGAACGATTAATCTTCTTTAGGATTTTGGTGTTGGGTTTATTGGACTGGGAAAGAACCGTAATGTTTTTTATCTTACTCAAGAATTGATGTTGTGTAGATTCATTTCTACTGTATCCAATCCAAAAATAGGATAGAAAGAATATATTTGGAGGAATCGTACTCAGTGGAATTAGATTGGGAAAATCGATCAAGGTAAATTTGGATTGATTTTCAATAACAAATTATCGTAGGTTCTTACCCTTCTTATGGATAACAAATTGAAGAATATTATTTCAATTGATTACATTTATTGAATTGAAAAGAAGTGCATGTGACATGGTTTTTTAGATAGAGGTTGTTTTTTCTTATTTGTGATACGAGGGTAAAAATGAACTTGTGGATTGTTTTCAAAGTGATTCAAAAGTGTAAGGGAATATCAAACTCATTGTAATCCAATGATTGCATTCTAGTCAATTTTATTGTATTGGATTGCCACCAAACCATACTAAGGATTTAACTATTATTTTTCAATACAAAACCTTGTAAATATCTGTGTTCTTATGGATGTTTGTATGAATGTTTTTTTGTAGCGAATAGAATCTTCAACAAATTTATAAGGTTGTTACAATTAATAGAAAACATAAAATAAAAAGATTATCACTAATTCACCCCTCCTCTCAGTGATGAATTCTTCATGTCTGGTCACATTCATGTGGTATGATAGGTTTGGATCCCTTCACAAATTCATTGTTGAAGTATTTGAAGAAGAATGTGGGATGAATTATTTTGAATTGTGTGAAATGTAAAGGTATTATATTATTTAATGGAAACAATTATCATATCTAAAATGTTAGAATGTTTATTTATCTTATCTCCATAAATTATGATGTTCTTGAAGATGCAATACTTGGTTTTCTGTATATTGATGATAATTCTCCACTTATACCTGTTGACAAGAAGAATCATAAGAATGATGTGAGGGAAAATAATTCTATATTATCATCACTTTATGAAAATAAAATCATTATATTTAAATATTTTTCCAATAGAAATATTATATGGGATAAATTGAAATACATATAAGAAGGCAATACAAAAGTGAATAAGGAAAAGAAAAAAAACTAGAGATTGAAATATTAAAAATTGTTGATGGGAGGAAATGGATCTCTTGGGGACTTATTTACTAGGGTGAATGAAATTTTGATTACTATAAGATGTATTGGTGAAAAATTGGATGATTCAAATATGTTTGATATGATCATTAGAATCATACCTGAATTTTTTTGATGCAAAATGTTCTTCATTGGAAGATAGATATCCTAAAACATTATCTCTTTATGATTTCCATAGAATTATTATTACTTATGAAATGAGAAGAGAGAAATATATAAATAGAAATGAAAAAGATTATAGGGAAATTTATTTAATGTCTATAATGAATGAAATTCCAAAATAATATTCTTGAATAAGAAGAAACTGAGGAATCATATTCTGAAAATGATGTGTCTAAAAAAAATTAAAAAAAATTAACCTTCATTTTTATGAATTTGAGAATAGGTACAAGAAAATACAAAGGGAAAAATCCCTTAAAATGTTTTGTATGGGGTGTCATTGGTCATTATGTTTCCAATTTTCCTCAGAGTGGTAATAAAAAAGGATGTGATGAAGAAGAAAGTGAAGAAGAATAAATAAGTCCATGAAGACAGTGGAAGAAAAGGGTGATAAATAATATGACTACTCCAAGATGGAAGATACAATGTTCTAAAAACCCTAAATAAGAAGTTTTTTATCTAAGGAAGATGATAATTAGGGGTCTGAAAATGATGGTGAATACCACACATATATTTCAATAGTTACTGAGGATTGTTCATATAATAGTGAATGTAGTTGTTATGAATAAGTAGAATAAAATTGTGAAGATGAATCAGAAAAATTTATTTAATAAGATGGGAAAAATACTATTATTGAAAAAATTGATGATGAATAATCAGGAATTAGATGTTCTGATGAAAAATAAACTCAAAATTAAATGCATTTAAAAATAGATTTGAAATAATTATTGATAATGAATATATTGTTAGAAATGAAAAAAAGAAGTTGGAAGATGAATGTTATTCCACAATTAAGGAAATATTTTCAAAAGATAAGGATAAGATGTTGGTAGAGAATGGAGATTAAAATAAATATATTTGATATTAAAAGAATTGTAATGATCGTCTAGAGGTTAAGCTATAATAAAAGTAATAAGAGTTGTAAATATTATAATAAAAGTAGCATTCAATGGGTGAGAAGATAGATGGAATTATTTCTAAAGAGATGAAAGTGAGGAAAGTCATATTTGTTGCCAAAATCCAAAATTATAGTTATTCAAACGTTAAAAACAACTTGGGTCCAAAAATCCTTTAAATCATTCTTAATATTATAAAATATAAGATACTTATGGTATATAGAAAGTAGAAAAGAATATTACTTCTTTGATTGATAATATTTTATTTTGTGTCTCCTAGAAGAAGTAAAAGAAAGTGGCTGAAAAAATATTCACAATTCCATCTAGTGTGGAATATTTAGAAGAAAATACAATTTCTATGGCTATTGTAAGTACTGTGGTAGATTCGGGCATATCAAAAATATGTGATGGTTTAACCAAAAACATTAAACCCATAAATGATCGTATTCTAGAAAATAATATCTAAGAAAATCATACCCAAAATGATCATATCCAAAATGATCATACCCAAGATGATCTTTTAGAGACCAATTGTATTCAGAAAATATAGTACTCAATTTGAGAATAAAATAAGCAGCTATAATGAATGGGAAGTTATGATACTTTCCAATCCTCATCTAATGATATTAAAGTTATTCTATAATGAATTTATATTCATAATTGAATTCATGATTCTTGTACAAGTTTGTGAATAGTGGTTTTTTAAAAGTGGTTCAAGATAAGAGAAGGAGATAATGAGATCAAATATATATTCAACAATTTAAAAATGGTTGAATTAATTTGTAGGGCTCCAGTTGGGTCAAGAGAATAAGAGAAGATAATGATTTGAATCTCAAGTTGGTCAAGAGAAAAAGGATGGATATTTCTGAATTAATTGTCATGGGGAATATATACATTAAAATGAATTATTTTGATTCAAAACGGATCTAAGAATCATAATCTGAAAATGAAAATGGTATCCACTTCATCATACATTTGTTTTCAATTGATATAGAGATTTGTATTGAAGAAATCTGATTGAGAAAAATAGGTATCCTGTATTGATATTTAAATGACGAATCAAATGAATGTCTGAAGAAGGGGCTAAGGATTGAAAAAGAATTTTAGGCTTCTAGAAGAGTTGATGCCGTTAAAATGCATCATGAGATTTCAGGGAAAATGATTTTTTTTTGAATTTGGGTGAGCGGGAAAAAATTTTGGGCTTCCCTATGAAGGTCTCAAGGGTCACGTATAAAAGGAGAAAAGTACATAGTACTTTTTAGTTGACAGATTACTATTCACTCCTATAAAAATTAAACCTCTGATTTTTTAGTGAGAGAATGAAGTTATCATATTCACTTTTGTTGAAGTGTTGACAGGGAAGTGAAAGAGGAGATATAAGATCATAACATTGTATTAATGTGACAATTGTACTTAGTGATTATTGTATTTAGTGGATCATCGTATTTGGATGGATAATATTATTCAGCTAATCATCGTATAGGTATGTATTAATTAGCATCAAGATTTCTATATTTGATGTCTCGTATTGTGGATGAATCATACTCAGTATTATCATAATATGGAATTTATGTGGTGCCAATTCATTTTAATTGAATCCTTTCAGAAAATCAGACTGATAGATTTGTTAGAGAATAATCATACTCTTAGGAATCATACTAGGAGAATCAAACCCAATAAAACAAGATTGAGTTTTCTTAAGAAAGAAATATAGGTTCTTATCTTTCTTCATGGTATGGAATTAAAGAATTTTATTTCAATTTAATACATTTGTATAATTGACCTGAAGGTGGTGGATTTGTTTTGGGTATCATTCAAGGTAATCGGTAGGTGAATGGAAATGTTAAATATTTCACTACCCTAGTTCATTTATCTTCATGGTTTGTTACTGAATATTTCAGCATGTTTTGGTTATCTTCTTGGGGTACTATTCAACAAACACAATTATTTATAATTTCAATCAGTTCTGACAATGTATTGGGATTTGATACATATATGGTCATCATCACTAAAGAAATTTTTTGAAACTCAACCTATTGCATGAGAATATTCGACCCTAATTGGATCATAAGGAATAATATATCTAATGAGAATTTAAGGATGAAGGTGATGTTTATGGGATGATATATTTAAAACCAACCATTCTTGATTTATCAAATTATAGAAAATTGGAGTGTTTTCAGTGTAGGGAGTCTAGGAGTCTGAATCCCCCATGTCCATCGACTCTGAAAACCATTCATCTTTGTGTTTTTTTGAGTAAAATTTAGATATTCAATAATATAATAAGGAATTTGAAGATTAAATATCTGATGTATCATGAATATAGGTATTAATATTTTTTTCATTTCAATTGGATAGATGAAATATTAGATTTGATTCGATAAAATTCTCTTTAAAATTCATGATTTTTTATAGGACTTTTCCCATATATTTTATACCTAGTTTCTTAATATATATATATATATTATATAAAAGAGATATACACCTTATTTACATATATTTTTAAATTTCAATGGCTCTTTAATTCTCGAAATTATTTGTTTTATATCCCTAGTGTGTACCATGTGATGATTTTGGTTTGATGGATAACATTGAGATTCCGTGGTTGAGGGATATGGTAATGGTGATAAGGTGTAGGTTTCTGTTGTGATTGTGAGAGATACTGGGACAGTGTTCTCTTAAAAATATCAATTTATTGGTGTTCTAGAAGTTTACCCCTGTGTTATCATCTACTTAGCTTCGTGAGCTTATTATAGAAGCATGTTATTTCATGTTGTGGAATGTGTATATTGGGGTATCCCTATTATGACATAGAGTGTGGTTTCTTATTGATTGGGTCTAATAACATTTTTCACATTCTCAATTATGTTACCTCCTATATTATTTTGATCTGGTTATTATGGTTAGAAAAACCATTTCTTCTTAGAAATTACCTTCATTTTAGGTGTGCCTATACAATGCTTCCACATTATAGGGAAATATTAAATATTGGGGAAACGTTTTCTAAGTCACTATATGTTTTTCATATTCATATAGATTGATAATTTTTAATTCCATTAGTTTTTATATTATATCATTTTTATATAGTGACCTCAAATGTATTTATGGTGGTGTTTATGTATTGTCTTATGATCTTGTTTTGGATTCAGCAGAATCTTAAAAGTTGTGATCGTATCTAGATTTTCTCAATTTCCAAGTTGGTCATATAATTGTCTATAACAACATATTTTTTTGTCTCTTAACCATTTTTAGCAAGGAATCATCTTATTAGGCCACCTATTACATTTTTGAATGGTGGATAATTGATTTTTTAGTATTGGTTTATCATTGAAATGTGTAAATCATGTCTTATGTCCTCGGGTTTTTGGATTGGGAAGTAATTTATTAATTGATTCTACTTTAGAGGGATATACTCCTAGAATTAACTCTTGTGTGATGTTACTAAATAATTCTGACAATAGAATATAGGATAGTAGGGACAATTGTGACACCTCAATGTCAATTTTATCAGAGGGAATTTTATGTATTGGTTTCCTTTTGATATCATGTATTTTTGGGATAAACATGTGGAAAATATGGATCTTGTACTATGTTTCAAGGTCAAGTGTGATGGTTACAAACCATGCATCATAATTGGTTTAGAAACCAATAGTTTTTTATCAGTTTTGATCATTATGCTTACAACATAGTTTAGTTAACTATGGGGTTAAACCTCCTAAACCACTCAAGAAAGTTTATTTTTTTGTATAAATAATTTTTAGATTGGGTTTATATTCTTTAGATCCCCACAATGATCCATCCAACATGGATTTCTTATTTATCCTTATCCCCTCTTCTCCACTCGCTACAAGTTATATTTATGATGGTTTCTTAGTGATTATTCACCCATATTGATTGGTTAGAGTTACATTCTCCTTCTTGTTCGATTTTTATCCATTTTGTTCTATCATATCTTTTCCTTGTGGCCATGGATAGCTAATTCCCACTACTAGGTGTGTTTTAAAAATGTTTTTAGGGGTTTTGGGACTTCATTCTAGACATAATCTAGTGTTTTTTTGTAATAACTAATACATTTTCACCACATAAAAAATGTTTTTCCATTTCATTATCATTTATTTAAGAATTCTTATATGATTGGAATTTTAAATTCATTCCATCTTTATAAAATAATGATGCGGGGTTTCATATTTTTTATTTTTTATTTTTTTCGATAACTAATTTTTCTTTTCAGGTCAATTAACTGGGGTAGTTTTAAGATTAAATGGATATTTGATATAAATTGGTATCTCATGAATTCAACATGTGTGATAAAATAAAAAAATACACTTTTATCTCAGAATAACATGTGTTTATTGAATTTTAAGAAATATGTGAATTTCAAAGTGGGGTTCTCTTTCCGGTTTAAGGGATTTTAATGTTTTTAAAAGGGGAGGTGTTATCTAATAAAATGATATGGATATTCAATTTATATTTTATAGTTTTGTTTTAGTGTTTATTATTTTTTAGATGGATTTATGTTTGAATTTCAAATTGTTTTTTCATTGTTTTTCAAAATTTAGATATAGTAAGCGATACGTGAAAGGACAAGTTGGATCTTTGTAATATGGTGTTAGATTGAATGGTTTGATGTTCCAAGGATGAGCCTATTTTTTGGTTGATGATGTCTACAAATGACCATGTGATGATTTTTTGATTTTTTTTCATGATATTCTCATTTATAGGGTCTCTTATTAAGGTGAATGTGGGAGGTTGGAAGAATGTGATTATGATTTTCAACTTTGAGATTTTTTGTCTCCATATGATGCCTTTTTTAAGGTTTCCAATCTATTATAGTTATTCTATTAGGGGCCCTAGTCTACTAAGTGAAACATTAGGCGGCATATCCATATAAGATGAGAATACATGCGTGCTAGTGGGCCTTAATTTTATGTAATAACTACCTTCACTGTTTAATCGATGGGACTAGGTCAGTTTGATTCATCTGATGGGATGTGTCACTGTTAGCCTCTAGGTAGTTATTCTAGATATGATGTCTAGTAATTTTCTTATTAGTTCCTATGGTGTTTCCATGTAATTCAATATATATATATTCATCTGTGTAAATTATTTATTAGATTGACATGCTTTAATGTATTATTCCTCTAATGATTTTGTAATAATATTGACTACATTTTCCCATCTATTTAATGGAATTTTCTTTTTAATTTTTATTGTTATCATTTCATTAGAGTATTTCCTCATTAATTTATTTATTTATCCGTAGTGTGTTAATGTTTTTTAAGGGAAATTGTGAAGTTGTTTTCCATGTTCTATCTTTTATGGGACATTCCTTTGAAACTTTTTAAACCAAGTGAAGTTTCATTTTCAAAAGTAATGTTTTAAAATGAAATTCATTGTTTGAAATAATTATTTAAATGTGTAATAATTTAATGACAAAAAATTGGTTTTTCAATTGGTTTTTGTCTGTAAAAAACATCTTTTTCAAAGTTTATATGGATTTTTCTTTTAAAAAGTGAAGGTTCTGTATTTTCTTTATTTTTATATCATAAAAAAAGAATTCAAAACCCATTTATTTTTAATAATTTCAAACTAGTAGTCTTGGATTAAAAAACATTAATGAAAGGGACTCACAGTGATATTGTACTTTAAATTGGGTCACACACTATATACTCACATTGGTGGTTGTGTAGCCATCTTGTCTTCTTTAGAATTCTCCCAGTCTTGTATTTTGAGTATGATTTGACATCATTTTACTTTTGGAAGATACTGGTTGTTGGGATTATTATGGTGAGTTGAATGTCACATGGATATGGTTGTCGGTCCGTAGTTCCATGGAACTGATCGGATCGAGTTATTTTTTAGCCTCCATGGCCTCCTATTCTTCTTCATTCAGTTTCAGTTTTAGTTTTATAATAATTTTATATAGTGTATTTTTTTTTAAATTTCATTTTTGTAATTTATTAGGGATTATTTATTATTATACCATATTTATATATATATTTATATGAATTTTAATTATTTTTTATGACTTCCAATATCTAGATACTTTCTGTCGTGTTTCTTCTTAGAACACAATGTTTCTATTTTTGATTTTATGGTTAAAACCATCCCAAACAGTTATTCTTTATACCCTATTTGAATTTACATTGCCTGGGGGGGGGTGGTTGGGGATAGCCCATGGGTTAATGGTGGATTACCTTGGATATTAGTTTATATGAAGGCCGATGATGGATCAATATAATTGTTTATTGAGTATGATAACTAATGTGTAATTGACATATAAAAAATATTATGAAATATGTTTTGTTGAAAAATATTTTCATCATATACCAGTTAATCAATGGAACATATTGAACAGTTATAATTAATTAGAATATGTTTCAATCAATGAAAAATTAATTGATATCATGATGAACCCTATAGCCAAGGATTAATTCCAACACTTAAGAGTGTTTTTGGGGGTTTATTATTCCTATAACAATTTATATGTATTTTATTAATATTTTACTTATTTAATTAATTTTTAGTATTCAAAATGTCAGGGGAATATAAAGGGGGATCTTATTTAATTGGTGGAGGGAAAATAGGTACATTTTTAGGTGATCATAAAGGGGGGGGGGGTAAAAATCATTGATATCTAGGGCATATTTAGGTGTTTATACATATAGATTGTGGAAGAGATCATGTTATGATATACATGATTCTAATGAAGAATATGGTGAATATATAAGATCCCTGTTATTTAGTGAATCTTTAAGAAACTATAATAATTGTATCTAAAAAAAATAAGAATAATAGAGTGTAGTTTGCCTCTTTTAATACATTATGAATATATAATTTATCTATCAAAAAGTACTATAGTTCACTCACAATCAGAATTTTTTAATATGATGAGGTGTCTAGATGAAATTATTATAGAAGGAATATTATAAATTGGATATTAAAAATAATTCATTCTGGATTTTTGGATGGTTTCCTATTATATTAAGGTGAAACATTCACATAGATGAGTCAGAATAACATTAGAGTGTATTATAGATTGAATTTAATGAAAGGTGTCATGTTCTACTAATTATATAAAATAACTATATCAAATATAATGATCATTCCATATTTATCCCGAGTTAATATCACATAAGGATGAATTTATCTGAAATTATAAAGAAGAATCATTGATTTATTAATAAAAAAGTGGATTAATATCTTTTGAGGTAGATGACACTACAGTTTGGTTGGATTCCTTGTGATAATTCCTATTAGAGGAATGAGTTAGTCTCACAGGAGGGTTGTGTTGAAAATGTGATCTGATGTGAGGATGAAGTTCACTGAATTTGAGATGAATCACTTCATAATAGAGATGATTTCAAAATATCCAATATTCAATGAGGATAAATAGAAGATTAGTTTTGGGTATTATCACCCCAAGAGAATTAATTTGTGCACTATTTTCAAGGGCCGCATGATCTTATTCTAGGTCATATTAGATCTTGTCACATTGTATAGTGAAGATAAGATTCCCATTTTATAGAAATGGTTTTCTTCATCAATGAGTTAAAATGCTCAATATTTGGTATTTCATATATCCAAGGATCTATTCCATAATCAATGGTTGATAATGTGATTCCTTTCAATGAATCATATCTATACACTCTAACATCTTTTGTGTTCAGTTTTCCATATATTTTGATTCTATAGATGAGACCACATTCCAAGTATTATTTTTTGTTATGTATATAATGACCATAATGAAATAAGAAACCCACCTGGAAAATGTATTTCAAGTGAAAAATAATAGAATCACATATTACTATATAATTCCAAATTGGATTTTGTGGGATTTGATGGGAAGATAATAAGGGTGAACAATAATCCATGTTCCTGAGGCCCTTGAAGTATAAGAAATAATGATCATTCACCTTGTAGGTACTCCCCATTCATCTTGAGATCATACTTGAAGAATGAAATCTTTTGAATCTAATTGTTTCATTTATAATAAAGATTAGTTTTAGTTATTTGGATCACAAGAACTTCTATTGAGGCCCTATGGTTAACAATGATTTCAAAGTGTATTGTAAAAATTTCATTATCCAAAATATGGATTAGTGGAATGAAAAATTAGGATGAATTTTCAAATTGGAATAATTGTTCACAGAAAATACAATGATTTGTAGAAAAAACACATTTTGAGGTCCTAAATCACAATGAATTATAACTAGACTACAAAAAATATTCTAATGCATGTAATTATCATTCCCGTCTGGAAGGAATCATTATGATACCTGTATCATACAATTTAAAATATAAAATATTTATCAAAGTCAAGGTGACCCAATAAGATATTGATACTTCCAAGAAGTAACTTCACCCGAATAACATTTTAATTTTTTGAAAGACATGAAATTTAGGATGATGGGGAACTATTAAATTTTACTATGACTAGGAGTTTAGGAAATTTACTCCATCACATAGAGAGATATCAATACAATTTCTTTTGCATAGAACTTCATGAACCATAGAGAAACAAATGATTCTCATACATATATTTTACTAAAATTAGATGAATATTCAATAAATTGCACAAACATATGCTGGAGGACCATAATAGTTTATTTTCTTTTGAGACTAGGTACACAATCTTATAACAGAGTAAAAGATCCTCAATATCTCCCATAATGATCTGATTTCATTTTACACATCAAAATCATACCCTACATAAAACCATTATTCATAACATGGGGAAAAGGAAACATAAGAAAGAGTTATATCATATGCTATGTAAGGGTAAAAAGGGAAATAATTGTAGGTTAACATGATCATTCCATTTAAAAACCATACCTCTTTGAGAAGTGATCATTATATATAGTTATTGAATAAATATTGGTAGTTTATAACTAGTGAATCAAAAGGTAATCAAATATCATGATACATGAGAGCATAAAATTTCAATAATTCAATGATTTTTGTTAGAAATATTATATAATATAATTCTTAACATGTATAAATAGAGATATTTTCACTCTATAGGTTAAGGAAATGAAATCAAGACCTCTCACCCATGCATATCATTATAGAGATGAAATACAAGTCCACCCATAACATTGTGAATATGTAATTGGTTTCATGCATGAAATTGTTGAAATGTAATAAGCATCACACATAACATTTTGAACATTTTATAAAATTCACATATTAAAATTTGAAGATTCTATCAGGTACATGCATTAAAAGTTACTCATGAGTAATCCATATTTATACAATGATATGGTGGGAGATATAGGTCGCACTAATCACATAATGATTCTCATTTGTATGTGTGCCATTAGAGCAGAAAATATTCATCAAATCATAACATATGAATTATAATGTGTTTCATAAATATTTCATCATATTATAACCATTTGAAATTTCAATGGTTTTATAATCATTTAATCATTTCTTCATAACATAACCCATGGAAAGAAGCAGTGGGTTTCATAAGATGTTTTTCAGGGAAAAACAAGTGGATGAAAATAAGCTTTCATTACATTCTTCTCATGATAAAGAATTTAGAGAAATAGTAAGAATAAAATCTCTGGTTCATAACCCAAATAAACATAATTTACATCAAAGGATGTCATCTTATATAGAGAATAATTTAGAAATAACACATGGAACATTTCATGAGGAAAATAACAAAACCTAAAAATTTACCTTTTAAAACTAAATATTCATAAACAATTTTGAAAATAACTTTTTCTAAAAAATAAACATTTATGATATAAAGGAAGCATATAATAAAATAGTTGTCATCATAGTGTAAAATTTTGTTCATTCCATACACGATAAAATATATATTCCATTCATATTTATGGTAAAACCCAAATGCGAATTATATGGAATATGACATGAAGATTCGATAGTAAAAAAATACATAATATATAATATATGGGTATAAATATCCTTAAAGAATAATTTTTAGAATGTTAAAAAAATTGAAATAATTTTAAAAATATAAGGGTTTTGATTAAAAAGGATATCCAACCAAATATAGAAATAAAGTCAAATTCTCTGAAAAAAAATTTATTAAAAAATTTAAATTTGACATTTTTTAAAATTTATAAAATTAGTTGTAAAAGATCATGAAAACCCCGAGGAGAAAAAATTTGATTTATTTTTAGATTGATATATCAAATAATTCCCCTAGTAAGTCTTAAGAAAAAAACATTCCTAAATATTGATGAGATAGTGATATAAACCCTTAATACATTGGTAACATTTAAATCATAAGAACCATGAATGAAATAAATTTAAATAAAACATTATGTTCCATGATGATAAATAAAATTATCATATGACATATAAAAAGGGCTTTATATACACCATATAAAAGAAATAAGTTGTTAATGTGTCTTATGTCTCATAGAAGTAAACGTGATATTGGAAACACCTACCTTATGTCTCTAAAACCATTTTAAAATTTGATCCTTCGGTATAATAAATATATTTTTTTATAAATATTTTAATTAACCAGGAAAATGTATATTATACCACATATGTCATGCCCCCACCATCCAAAGATATAGTAAGGAGAGGATAAAGATATATATTGACCCCATGTGACGCCTCCATTAGGCCCTGGGTTAGACGTTGGCACCGATGGTATAGAAAAATCCTGAAATAGGAGGCATTACCATCTATAATAACCCATGATTGGGACATAAGATTAATAATCCACAAAAAACTCCATGAAATAATATAAAATAAACGTAAACCATCCCAAAAATTCATGTATCAGTAAAAATGATATGGATAAAATTATCTAATGTAAATAACCAAAAGAAAATCTAATGCAGTGAAAAAATAACTATCGAATGGTCGGCCCTAGTAATGTCCAGAATGGTCCATGTAATCCTCCTAGAAACCTAAAAATATTCTATACATGTAGTTTGAGCATAAAATTATACAGAGTATGAATACCATGGTATCTCATGAACCTTTGAATGAAGCATACTAAAGCACCTGTATGAAATCAAAAGAATCAAATGGTACCAATTCATATATAATAACCAAATCCATATTCACTAAAGCACATTGAAAAAATAATACAAGCTATGTAATATAATATTACACGAGTCACATTAATTAAGGTTGCCTCAAAATGCATTCCCACTTCTATGTCACTCTCAAAAACCAATGTTATATTCCATTGTGCTCCCATATTTTCTGAATACCTATATCACCCAAAGTTTCCACAACACTCTTCTCTTTGATTAATTCAATACCTTGCATTGTACGTAGCTCTAAGTTCTAACACACCATGACCAATCAAACTAGCTATTAAAAAAATATTTCTGATTATCAATACACACTTTTAAAAATTTTATAAATATTATTTTTCAAACTAAACTTAGTTTTTGGATTCAGAATTTCAAAATTAGTTTGGTTGATGTTTTTGTATTTTTTCAAAAACATTCCATTTTTGATGAATAGTGACAAACACTCCATTATTTTTTAAAACCGAATTTTTAATTAAATAATTATTTTTAAATTTAAATACATTTTACTGTAAAAAAATATAAAAATAATAATTATATTAGTCCAATGTAATTCATTGGAGTCATTATATAATAAGATACGATAAATAATATTTTATTGAACTTTTTAACGTCTTTTACTCACCTTATAAAAAAAATAAAAAATTTGCATAAAACCTAATTTTACCAGTTCTGTGAATTGAATATCAAAATTCCAATATAATAGATGTCATCAGTAAGAAAAATGTTGATCAATGGGTTGAAAATATTTTTTTTGTGAATATAAACTTTTGAATTTTATTTATCAAGGTTAAAAGTAATTAGGGTAATTAAATGTAAAAATAATATTATAACATCATAAAACTACCCCAAAACATGTCTTAATTATATTGGAAAAGAGTGTTTCAATAAAAATCACCCTTAGGACCAAAAATATGATCCTTTTTGTTCAATATGTATGATATTAGGACATTTAATATATTTTATTTCAAGAAGAGTTAAAAGTTTCAGATTCAAATTTTAATGAGTAATCCTTTTTTAATACAGTGTAATAAAAAAGAAAAATTATTCTTTAAATATTACATATAAAGATAAAAATATTTACAGCATCATAGTATTTTATTTAATTTTTTAGACCACACATAATTTAATTTATTTGTGACACAATAATGATGTCTTAATTACATTTTTAATGAAAGATTAACATAATATTTATTATAAATATTAAAATAAATTTAAATTGAAAATTTTTATGACATCCAAAAATTTTATCGGTGAATATGACATGTTAGGTTTGATTCAATTTTTTTATATTAATCAAGTTGTTATGACTTTCACTAAAATGAAATTCTAAATAGTGTAAAAAATGACAGAAATGAGTTTTTAAAATAAATACTATATTATTAAATTATTTACTTGTCCTTAAAATCTAATGTTCAGCTAAAGGAATTAAAAATGTTAGATATTTATTTAATGAATAAATTTATGTTCTATTGTAATTTTATAGTAACTATATTAACAATTTATTATAAAAATACAAGAATCCATGGTAAAAGATAAACTATTTAACTTAGGGTTGTATCTAAATGATATTGTAAAATTCTTAACTAAATAAGTATAAAACCTATTGGTTGAGATTATTTCAGCCCTTACCCTACTTATCCTCTAAATAAATAATTTGGAGCTTTTAGAAACAAAAATATGTATATAATAAATAAATATTTCAAGCTTTTCCTAAAGTGTCTCTCACATATTTTATAAAATGGTACTTCCCCTTATCTTAAATTCACACCACTAAATCCTTTTGGATCAGCCAAAACCTGCTAAAATATCCTCAAAACTACCATCAATTAGTCCTAGAGGAATTAATTTTATCATAAATCCATCCTATTGAGCCATTTTTTTTCAAAACAAAAGGAAGCACCTGAAGAACAGATAATTATTTTATTACATCTTTCAAAGTTTATTTATTCTTCCACTTCCTATTTCTTTGTTTTTTCAATAATAAAAATATTAAATCTAGTATGTTATGTATACATTGATTTTATTATAAAAATAAAAAAACAATATTAATTATTCTATCAATCATATGAATCAAAAAGTCACCATATGTGTGTACGTACAACTTACTATCTACACATCGTGGTGTAGTTTGTTATTAAAGACTTCATTATTTGGATGGGTATAATAGTGATTATAATTGATGTAAATAATAAATATAACATGTTAATTATAATATATATATACCAGGAAGGTTGGAATCATGAGTTAAAACCCATGCTCCCCAAAATTTATTAATAAAAAGTAATGGTCAAGTGATTACATGAGGTACAATGAGCTTGTACCAAAAAGAAAAATAAGAATAAAAAAAGAAGGAGCCATGAAAAACCTCTAAATAATCAGTGAGAGGGACAAAAATCTCAGCAAGGAATGATGACCAACGATGTGTCATTACAGAACCATCAAAGCATCAGCCCCCCAATGTCTAGATCATCATTGAATTATTATTGCAAAAGTCGATGGCCTGAAATCAGGCTAGTTTTCCTGGAAAAATTGACAAAAGCAACATAATTTTTCATTGTGAAGATTTTTCATGAAATGCTCCAAAACATTACTGCAAGAACATGGGACAACCCTCCAATGCGAGGACTCCATTGAAAGTAGCAAGTATGTATAAGAATCCGAAACCCCCTGAACTTCAAATCAGAAACCAAGAGGCAAGTGAATATGATAAACAAATCCTCACAAAGAACAAATGAAACCATGATGAACAACAAAAACAACCACCCAAGACAGAAAATAAATACAACACTCCTCAAAGAAAAAAGGGCTCCAAAACCCTGCAATGGTTTTTCAAAAACGATAAGCAGACCATGAGTGAAAATCACTGTTCCCACCGAAGCTGAAGATAACCAAAATTAGGGTTTCGATCAAGTTCAATTTCCACTCTATCAAATATACACTCTCTAATACTGAGATAATCATAAACAGATATTTCCTTATTACAGTATCTTCCAAAAGACATCATTGCTTGTTCCCCAATCCAATGGTAGATGTCCTCCTTGAATCCTTCTATAATCACCAGAGTGTGATTTCTAAGCTTAATTATATCCTCTCGATCCTCATTCCAAGAGTAGTATGCCTCTTCATATGATGATGAGGAGCCCTCCTATTTAGAGAATTCTGATTCAGAAGGATTTTTGTTGGGCATTGGTTGTGAAGAAATGTTAATTTACTGTATTTGAAGCCCTGAAGATCTAGTGACAATGGTCCTCTCTAACATAGAGTATTCAATTTGTTTTAGAGTCTTCATAAGATGTGGAGAGATAAAACCATCAGGATCAATAAAAGGTTTCTTAATTTTTTTTGGTGTTCGAGTGTAGATATTCCTCCTCAATTTTATATACATTCTCATTATCATCAAGATTAGAATCACCATAAATAGAGTGAGCCTATTGAACTATCTCATTAGTGGTTGGCGAAGCTCCAAAGGTGTCAGTGTAAGGTTTAGAATTGTTGACCGCAACCACAAACCCAGAGAGCACAAAATCTTGAGCGCATGAAGGCAGTGCTGGGCATGAATCTGGGACAGATGAAGACATAAGTTGGACCTTAGCATTAGAGGGTTCAACCCCTTCAACAAGAGGCCTCCTATATTTCTCAACCTAGACTAGGTTTCCTTCATTTATAAAAGGTTTCTTAAACTTACGAGGGCTCAAAGGGTCCTTCCTAGAGCCACAATCTCCAAAGGAGTGTCCAAGATATAGTCAATTAGAGTAGTAGCTTGGTAAGGGTTCATAATACCACTTGTTGAAAATATCTAGCATCTATATTCTGGATCTAAATAACTGTAGGCAGGTGCTGTGTAAGATCAACCTCAACACAGAAACATGCAACTGATGGAATTGTGAGGTTTTGAGTAGTAGAATCCAACTTAATGGGATTATCTATAAGTTTAGAAATATGAAAAAGGGCAATCTGTTTGAAAAAATTCATCGACAGACCCGGGAAACCTAACCAGATAGGGGAAATCAGGGATTCACTATTGCAATCAAACATAGGGGACCAATTTAGGACTTTCATCAAGCATCCCCCAAAGCTCCAAGAACCCCTAGACTAAAGACGATAATAATCATTCTTAGAAGGAAGTCATATCACAATATTCATCGAGTTGAGCAGGCCGATTTCAAAATCAACAAATCCAATGGATTCAAATGCATTCCGTAGGAAGATCAGATAGGGAAGAAAATGAATGAATTTACAAATAAGAACAAATCTGAGATCAGAAGAGAGAAATTGAACCTCCTCATTCGAAAATTAAATGGCCGCATGACCTCTATGGAGAAACCTATTTGGTTTAAAATAATGAAAAATGAATAAATTAATAAACAAAAAAAATATATTATTGAAATATTATTCACAAAATAGTATTATAGGATCATATATGATATCATATTTAGGTATGTAGATATTTTATAATTTAATAACAATTATTATACCATTATACAATAGTTTAACTTACCCTAAACTAAGGAAAAGTACAAGGTAATGGTTAATTTTAAAATCCCATCATTATCTGAGATTTATTATATGTATGTATTTTCTGGGAAATTTTTATCATCCCCATCAGTGTTTCATAAATTTTTTGTCAGAAATTTTTTATTCTTTCCTTAATTGTGGGTTTAATTCATTTATACTATTTTTTGTATTTTTATATGTTTTTTGGAATGGAATATTTCCGTCATTTTCCAATAAATGTACTTTAAGAACTTTTCAACAAATTAAAGAAGGAATTGTTTTATCTTATACAATGGGTGCAGATATTTTCCTTTGTTATAACACCTTCAAAGCATCCATTACAAGATTTTATGAATATTTTCAAAATAATTGTTTTATTTTTTAATTACACAAATTATAAATGACTTTGATGTAGAAAGAGATATTCATCTCAAATAGTTTTTTGTATTGATTTTATACAGGTCGACATCAATTGTTGGATTTTATGTTTATTTGATGTTGATTTATTATGATAAAATATCCCATATTATATTTATAGTTTTATGATATGTTTAATGGTGGATGTTCTATTTTTATGTCATTTATGGTTTTCGGTTAATGTATTAACACTTTTTATATTAGTTTAATATGATTGTTTATGTTTTGTTTCACCCTTTTCATATGAGGAATTAATTGGATGTAGTTAGTGAGGGTGGGGGTGCTCTATATCCTCTCGATGTATTTGTAGGTCTCATTTGACCAACTAGTATCTTGGAACAAGACCTTGACAATATTTTTATTTTTATTCCTGGAATGAGGATATTACGATGTGGTTATTGTGTTTGAAATTGTGCATTCCATCATTATGAGATTTTCTATTGATATTTCATGGGATTATTCGATTAGTAAAATAACCATGTAAATATGTAATTTTAATTATTTTATTTATCACTTTCATATTATACTGTATTATATGATTAAAATGATTGTGTTTTGTTCATATACATTTCCTTAAGTGTTTATTCTTATTTATGATATTTTCTGCTATATTTTTTACTTTACTAAGCCTCTGATCTCACCCCTTTCTTATGTGTTATTTTTTCTAGTATGTGAAGTCGTATATTATGATTGAACTGTAGGGATTAGCTAAGGGATATAAGTGTGTTAAAAGGAGTTTTTTTTTTTCATTTTATAATGTAATGTAAAACTTATCTATGAATCTAGTACTTACAAGCCTAATAACCTGATCAGTCTTTTTGGACAAGATCTATTATTATCATTCTATTGTTATGTAATCATGTACCAACTCTGGGTAATTGGGGTTAGGGTGTTATAGATTTTATCATAGGAGTTTTAGTACAAAGATTGGAAACTAGATTTAGAAAAAAACACTCATTAAAGAACATTATCCTATGACAGACTTTGAGGATTAGTATAGAAGAACAATAAAAATATTTGGTAATATTGATATTATGTGTTTATTACAAGAAATAAATCCATGTATAGATACTACAAGTGGACATGGTTTTGGTATAGATGTACCTAGGAGTGACAACACTGATATGGAGAATCTGGAATGACCCGAGGTATCCTGGTACACGACAACAGGACTTACTATGGACATGGTTTCACACTAATAAGGGGTTGTCAGAGAATAATTCGCATTTTCATTACAAACCATTATGAAGGATTTATGAATAAATACTTCCCAGAAGAATTTTTTTTTTATGTTTATGGATTATATACATAAACTACTAAATCTATGTTAATTATTTTACAAGTTTGGAATTATGCATCACGATTCATGAACTTATCTAGTGTATGCCATTATTTAGAAATGGATCATTGTGGAAAGAATATAAATTGTATCAATGCATGTAATCCATGTAAGGATTTCCCTCCTATTCAAGATAATTATAATGGAGTTGTTGATTCAACTTGTGATTAAAAACTTATAAGAATACTAGGACAACTCAATCAGGTTATGAACAATAACCATACCCCTATAGAGCACCCATCAACTATGCGGAGGATCAAAGTTACAGCGCTACATGAGAAGAAAACCACCAATATTCAATGGGAATAAAAACCATTTGTATTTGAGAAATGGATAAGTTCCTTAGAGAAAAAGTCTCATAATTTCGGGCGTAGAGAAAGGGAAATGGTTTTCATAGAAGTTAGTCACATCTCAAGTGATTCATATCAAGGGTGGTCATTTCTTCGAAACACGATGTAGGAGGAAGAATTATAAAATATTTAATGGAGGGAGTGTAACAAGATTTTCATATAAAAATACTTTCCTCGTGAACATCGAGTGGATATTGAATGGAAATTTCTAAGTGTGGGGAAAATGGGGGATGAGAATGTCGCAATGTATAGGGAGAATTTTACAGGGTTAGGAAGCCATGTTGTAGATTATATAAGTTACTCAAGATGATATATTGATCGATGCTTTAATGGGTTAAAACCATTTCTCCATCGAGAATTTGTCTCACAATCCTTCTCATCGTATGAAGATATAGACTCATGTGTAATCAAGAAAAATAAGAAATTCTCTAAGTCTTATGAATTTAATGTGGATCACGTGAACAAGTGATCTGTTGAAAATTATGGAAAACGATATAAGGAGAAGAATGGAAATGTTTAATTTCTATCATACAATAATTGTTGGAAGAAACACCTTAGTATATGCTGAAAGGGGATACGAGTTTTGTAGAGGATTGGAGAAAAATGCCACCATGTTTGTGATTTAAATGGGAAGAAAGAGGCTATCAATGTTTAATGATACAATTGTAATGAAATGGGGAAATATGAAAATTATTTTTCTAAGTGTCAGGGAAACATTCCTCAGAAAATGAAAAGGGATCAAGGTCAGGCTTATTCAATAAAAACAACTATAGTTGAGGTTCCTAATGAAAACATGGTAGGCACATTAATCGTTTCCTCAAAATTATCCAATGCTCTATTTGATTCTAGATCATTATGTTATTTCATTTCATCCTAGTTTTAAATGAAAATTATATTTTCCAATTTGACTTAATAAGAATTTTTTTTGTCAAAACTTCTAAGGGAATTGTCATTGCAATAACGTTTTGTCAATAAGTTACCATTATGGAATATAAATGTTCTTTATCTGCTAATCTTATTGTCATACCCATGATGGAATTTTTAATATCCTCGGTATGGATTGTCTTTTAGATCATGATATGAAGATTTATTGTATGAAGAAGGAGGTTACAATTATTGATGATGATAAGGAATCCCTTATCATTAGAGTAGAAACATCACCAACTTTTTCTTATCTACATCCACCCCCAATAGCTCTACTAAATTCAATTATTGTGGAATAAGGGAGGTAAATAACTATGGGTGAGGAATGGAATGTTCAAATAGAGGATATACCTATTGTGCAGTAATATGTTGATGTGTTTCTAGAGGATTTAAATGGACATCCTCCAGAATGATAAATTGAGTTTTCCATTGACTTAATAACTAGTTCAAGGAATATGTTGAAGACTCCTTATAGAATGGCCACTGTGGAATTAGTGGAACTAAAGAAACCACTAGAGGAATTGAGTAATAAATGATTTATTCTCCCTAGTGTTTCTCCATGGGGAGCCAATGTTATTTTTGTTAAGAAGAAAGATGGATCTATGTGGTTGAGCATTGACTACAAAGAGATCAATGCTATAATAGTAAAGAACAAGTATCCCCTACCTGACATTGATTATTTTATTGATCATCTTTATGGAGATTAATATTTTTAAATGATTTACCTTTGACCATGATATCCTCTTTTTTTTGGGACGATGGAATGTATTCCAAAGACGAAATTTCAAACCAGGTAAGTGAAATACAAGTTTTCAATAATTTCATTTCAATAACTAATGTGACCTCTATTTTCATGGATCTAATTAATAAATTTTTAAAGGAATATCATGATGAATATGTAGTGGTATTTGTTACTAATATCTTGGAATACTCCAAAATATATGAAGATCATGAAATTCATATGCACACAATTTGAAAGACTCTTAGAAGAAATGAGTTATATTGGATGTTTAGAATGTGTGAATTACAACTTTAGGATATTGTTTTTCATGTATATATAGTCTATAAGGAAGTAATATCTATTGATCCTTTAATGAAAATGACAACCCCTGAATGGACCACACTGACATGTATATTTGAGGCATACATTTTTATTGGTTTATTAGTAATTATTGGAGTTCTGTCCAAAATTTTCCGTGATTGGCTAACCCATTAACAAAGCTCAGATGTAAAGGGGTTGATTTTTTTGGACAAAAGAGCATGATTAATGTTTTGATGAATTTAAATTAACATTATTCAATGCTTCTATCTTGACTCTACCATCATGAAATGATGGGTTTCTTATTTATAGTTATTCTTCACATAAATTAATTGGTTGTGTCATTATAGATAATGATAGAGTTATTTCATATGGATCCTGATACCTAAAAATTAACTAAAAAAACTACACTTATCTTGTTCTTGAGTTATCATCTCTAATGATTGCTCTATAGATATGGAGACACTCTCATTATGGTGACAAATGTGATATATATACTTATTAGAATATTATGAAATATATTTTCTCATAGAAATAACTCAACAAGAGGAAAAAGAGATGGCTAAAACTAATCAAGTATTATGATTTCATAATACACTACCACCTGGGGAAGGAAAATAAGGTGATAGATGCTTTGAGAAGATAGGATCATGGTGTTATGAACAATATAAGACTTGAAAGGGATCATATGTTCATGGATATAGTAATGATGGATATGAAAATAATCATGGAAGATGAAACATCAATACATTTTCAAATGGTTTCCGAACCGTATTTACTAAAAATGATAAAATGGTATCAGACGGATGATGATGAGTTTCAAACATAAATTAATGTTATGAATGATTGGAGATTGATTGACTTCGTATATGAAGATGAAATTTTGAATTTTGGGAAGAATATTTGTGTTCCCGAAAAACCTGATCTAAAAACTGAATTGTTGGATGATGCTCACAGATCAAATTTCACTATACACCATAGTTGCACTAATATTTGTAGAGATTTTAAAAAAACATTTTTAGTGGTTCAACATGAAGAGGGAGATTGAAGATTATGTATTAAGATGTATGGTTTTTCAATAGGTGAAGGATAGAATACAAAATCCTATATGATTCATGAAACCTCTTCCCATACCTTAGTGGAAACGCGATGATATTACGATGGACTTTGTCATGGGTCTACCAAAGACTCCTAGAAGGAATGATGAAATATAGGTCATTGTTGATAATTATACCAAGTCAGCACATTTTCATTCTATAAGTGAAGAATTATCACTTGAACATTATTCAAGGATATATATTAACGATGGTGTAAGACTTCACGGTGTACCTCTATCAATTGTTTCGGATCATGATCATTGTTTCACATCATGATTCTATAAAAGACTTCTGAAAGACCTAGATATTGAACTTTGTTTGAGCACTGCCTTCCACCATCAAACTGATGGAAAATCAGAATGGACCATTCAAACCAAAGACGACATGTTGAGATCTTTATCACTTGACTTTCAGGGTATGTGGGATCGGTATTTACCTCCGGTAGAATTTTCATTTAACAATAGAATCCATTCAAGAATTCAGATGGAACAATATAATGCGTTATATCGAATGATAAGTCACACACCAAATTATTGGGATGATGTTTGTGAAATAAAACTCGTAGGCCTATAACATGTTTAGGAAACAATGGAAAATGGGAGTATTTTCCAAAACCACATCAAATTATCTCAAAGTAGGAAAAATAGCTATGCTGATAACTGAAGGAATAATTTGGAATTTCATGTGGGTGATCAGGTTTTCTTGTAGGAATATCTATGAAAGGGTGTTATACGATTCTGTAAGAAGGGTAATTTTTTCCCAAGTACATCAGACCTTTTGAAATTTCAAAGAAAATTGTAGTTGTAGCTTACCGTTTGGAAATGCCACTAAGTATCTCCATAGTTCAGTAATACATGCTTGACCCAATGAATGAACTCAACTATGATGAAATAGAACCTGAACCAGATCATTATTGTTGTGAAGATCCTTTTAGGATTCTTGATATTAGAGAACTAGTGTTAATAAGCTAGACGACTCTTTTGGGAAATATTCTTTGAAAAAACAATAAAATTGAAGAGGCGACGTGGGAACCTTAGAAACTTATTATGAAGAAGAAACAGAACATTTTTATGAAATAATATTCTATAAATTTAGAGGATGAATTTATTTTGAAAGTGGTTATAATGTAATACCCCAAGAAACTGTGGTATGCTTCTCCTTAAATAATACAATAGCTTGTGTTGTACGCAGTTTCATTTTCTAGCACACCACGACCAATCAAACTAGCCATTTAAAAAGTAGTAATGAATAGTAATACCCATTTTTTGAAATTTGTTAAATTATATTTTTCATAATGGACATTGTTTTTCGATTCGTAATATCGAAATTATCTTTGGGTGAATTTTTGGTATTTTTATAAAATCTTTCCATTTTTGATGATTTGTAAAAAAACATAGTTATTTATTCAAAACTATTTTTTATTTGAATAATTATTTTTAAATTTAAATTTATTTTAATGTCCAAATTGATACATAATAATTAAATTATTACAATATAATTCTTTGGATTCATTTTATAATAAAATTAGATATATAAAATTTTATTGAACTTTTTAACGTCTTTTACCCACTTTCTAGGAACATTTTCAAATTCGTTTAAAACATGATTTTATCAGTTTTGTGAATTTAATTTAAAAAATCTAACAAACACCATTTTCATAAGTAAAAAAATCTGGTTCAATAGGATGATATTATTTTTTGGAGAATTGTAACTTTTTTATTTTATTTAACATGGTTAAAAGTAAATAGGGATATTAATGTTAAAAATAATAATATAATAATATAAAATTACCACAACACATGTTTAAATTCTATTGGAAATGGGTTTTTAGACCAAAATCAACCATAAGAAAACAATATGATCCTTTTTTATCCACTTGGATTAGATTATGACATTTAGTATATTTTATTTAAAGAAATGTAAAAAGTGAAATATTCAAATTTTAATAACTAAACCATTTTTAATATAGGGTTATACCTAAGATAAATTTGACTATAAAAATTATTTAAAAATATATCAATATTTCCCACATAATAATATTTAATTTATTATTTTCAAACATTATATAATTAAATTTATTTATGAAACAATGATGATGTAGTAATTACCTTATATATGGACTATTTAAATAATTGATATTATAAATATTAAAATAAATGTAAATATAAACTTTTGATGTCATCCAAGAGTTTTCTAGTTGAATATGATATGTCAGGTTTTATTTAATGTATTTTGGTTGAAAGAATCTATATGTTATTTCTTTCACAAAAACCAAATACTAAATAGTGTCAAATGGACATAAATGTGTTTTTAAAAAAATTACTAATTAATTAACTTATATAATAGTCCTAAAAATATATGGATCAGCCCAATGACGTTGATATTTTTAGATATGTCTTTAATTAACCACCTGAGGTTCTCCTGGCATTTTAAATTAAATATATTAACCATTCATTATAAAAATACAAGAAGACATGGTAAAAGTTAAACTATTTGACTAAAGATTGAGTCTAAAATATATGGTTAATATGGTTACCTAAACATGTATAAAACCTATAGGATAAAAGGATGTCGACCCATAACCACCTTGGAATTGAAATAATTCCATTTGGATCTATTAGAAACCGAAAATGATTTTATAGTAAATTAATATTTCAAGCTTTTCCAAAAGTCCCCATCACCTCTCTTATAAAAGGGTACTTCCCCTTCTCTTAAATTCACACCTACAAAGCCATTTGCCTCTCCCAAACCCTGAAAACATATCCTCCAAAATACCCTAACATCATCATAGAGTCCGTACAGTGATTCGAAATCCAACCTATGGATCCCTTTTGTTCAAATCAAAAGGAAGTCCCTGAAGAAGAGGTAATTATTTTATCACCTCTTTCAAAGTTCTTTTCTTCTTCCATGTCCTCTTTATTTGTTGTTTCCATACTAAAATAATAAATACAATACTGTATACATAATATTATGTTATTATAAATATGTTACAACAGTATTCATTATTCTATCCATCCTATTAATGACAATTTCACCATACCTGTGTACGAACGACTTACCATCCCCATGCCATGGTGTAGTTTATTATTAAACACTTCATTATTTGAATGGTTATAATAATGAGTATAAGTGATGTAAATAATAAATATAACTTGTTAATGATTCTGTATATATAATATACCATACAATTACATCCAATTTCCCCATCATAATCATTCAAGAATAATTTTCATTTGATGATTAAAAAAATAATTTTTACAAAATTAATATCATTATGGATATGAATCCAATACATCCTATCCATAACAAACATTACTTACGTAACAAAACATATAAGGGAAAATGAATCAGTTAACACTAGAAATAGTGATACTACTGAAATATTATTAACAAATCCAAATTAGAGGATAATATATGATAGGATATTTATGTATTTGGTTCTCAAATAATTTAATAAAAATTATTTAACCATTATAAATGAGGTAAAAATTATCCTCAACTAAGGAAAATTGAAATGTAAGGGTTAATTTCACAATCTCTTAATTCATTGAGATTGTTTATATGGATGTATCTATGGGGACTTCTTTATCATCCCCATCTATGTTTCATAGAATTTATTTCAAATTTTTTTTACTACTTTCCTATTCTATGGGTTAAATTCAATTATACCCTGGTTTGACTTTTTATAAATTTTTTTGAAAGGAATATTTCCCTAATTTTCCAAACAAGGTACTTTTTTACCTCTTATACAAATTTAGGAAACAATGTATTTTAACTTATGTGAAGGGTGCGGCTATTTTCCCCCATTATAACACATTCTAAGATTCACATACAAGATTTTATGAATTTTTTCAAATGAAATGTTTTCTTTTATTATAATGATACTATTAATGATTTCAATGTAGAAAGAGATATTTTTATCAAATAGTTTTTGTATTGATTTATTCTATGTCAAAATCTATTGTTGGATTTTCTTTTTAATTGATGTTGATTTTTGATGACACACTACTACAGATTGTGTTGATAGTTTTATGATATGTTTTACTGTGGATGTGATATTTTGATGTCATTTAATGTTTATGGTTAATGTATTACCATTACATTTTTAAGTTTAATACGAATGTTTATGTTATGTTTCACCTTTTTCATATGAGGACTGCATTGGATGTATTAAGTGATGGGAGAGGCCCGATATAGGCCCTCGATGCATTGGTAGGTATCATAAGACAAACTAGTGTATCGACACAAGTCCTTGAAAATATTTTTACTTCTATTCCTGGCATGATTCCTTGACTATGTGGTCATGATGTATGGCATTATGAATTACAACATTATTAGATGAGCTATTGATATTACATGTGATTATTCTACTAGTAGATTATCCATGTGAATACATATATGGAACTATTTTGATTATATTTTCCATATTAGGCATAAGTTTATGTTTAAAAGGATTCTTTTTTAGTCTTATACATTTCCCTAAATGTTTATGCTTAATTATGATAGTTTCCACTATATTGTTATCCTTTTTGAGAATCTGATCTCACCCCTTGCTTATGTTTTATTTCTCCCAAGATGTGATGAAATATATTATGATTAACTTATAGATATTGGACAAGGGATATGAGTGTGCTAAAAGAAGACACAATGTTGATTTTTCATTTCATAATGTAATGTAAAACTTATGTATGTACATAGAACTTCCAAGGATACTAAAAGGATTGGTCCTTTGGGACTTGATTATTGTGATCATGCCAATGTTCTTTAATGATGCAATGACTCGGGGTAACTGGGGTCGGGGAATTATAATACCCCTATACCTGATATTAAAGGTCACATCAAATCTCACCTACAGACTCCTGGGACACCACCCCATAAGCAAGCTAACATCACATCCCGACCGCAAACACTTGGGTCATCACATCACATCAACTTCCATAATGGTAGTCGTAGGATATAATGAACAAGAAGTACATAATCCTCATTACCACCTCCTACCATGAATGACCACCACTATACACCATCCCAAAAGAATATCCATAACACATCATTCACAAAAAAACCTTTTCTACATCACATATCACTAGAAGGAACCTAGGATTTGTTACCCTATAAGCATAGTCGCATCGCATTTCTCCCAATGAAATGTGAGTTATCTCAAACAACATATAGTACACTAACAAACATCCAACCATAAAAGAATATGCTATACCTACCTCTCTTAGATTTTAGATCATGGAAGAGTGGGTAGCCAATCATCCATCCTCCTCAATAATTGTGAGGAAAAACAACCCCCATGTGACACTGTGGTTGTCTTCACATAGTTCTCTACAAGGGTTGTGTGCATATAAAAATCACAACGAATATAAAAGTATATAAATATATCCATACAAAAGCCCAAATAATGGGATCACAACCAAATTCTATCCAAATATCAACATCATCATCCCTTTTGATTCCACCACTTAATGAATAATATGTATTCATGCCACAAGACACATCACACTACCATCAAATTCTATTATCCAACGTATTAATTTAATTATTAAGAGTCAACCTAATTTAACCACACAACCCATTATTTTTTATTCATTTTCCATTTACAACCCATTGAACCCATAAAAAACTATCAATTTCAAGTTAACATTGACAAAGATTTTCATTATTTCATGATCATCTTGAACAAGACAACCACACATCAAAATAATCCTATCATCCCCATCATACTATCTTATCATTTTCACACAATCACATCCAAAAAAACACAAATACACCACCCTAAAATCATGTCCAAACAACCAACACCAAACCTCATTAAAATCCTAGAAAAACAACCACCACCTCACCACAAAAAAATCAAGGCCAAAAGACAAGATATACCTCCACACCCAATCTCAACCTGACATCTCCACCCCACAACTGTGACCATAAATCAATGCACAAAAAAGATCATATAATATATTTCAAAATGTTATTTTATCACATTTAACATTATTTTATGGGTGTTATAAATGAATCCATAAACCCTAGGGAAACCCTTTCATTATCCAAATATAAGTGGTTTTGAAATTTTCATTATAGGGCGATATCTAAATAATCACAAAAGGCATGTTAGTCACAAAAATAAATAATATAGTGTAAAATCCCTAAATTTCCACCATTTTCATTGGGTAATAAATTCCATACAGTCAGTAATATGAAAATAATGTCAAATCTAGAATCTGAATTAGACCCATATATCCCTAAATTTCAATGTAACCAATTATTTTTCATTAGATAATATAAAAACCAATAACACATAAATAAACAGGAGTAAATCCCTATAGAATGATACACAATAAAGAGAAACAAGGTATTACCTACGTAAAATAATGTTTGAAGACATGTTACACAATGCAGTGTGAAGAAGAAATCCCACAGACTACAACCACAACACAAGAATCTATGGATCAACCTACACTTGACCCATTGATTGTCAACACAAATCCCAACACACACCCAAAATTAAATCCTTATTTGTGCAGTGAATCCCCATCATATGAATTGAAGAAAACAACTAATAAGGGGATAATACCCCATTAATAATCACAAGAGAACAACTACCAGAACCAACGGATCAAGGAAGGCATTACTAAGATTAAAAGACACCTCTAGGTGCCCCGGGTTGCCCTGAAATGAGAGAGAAGGTGGTCTTTCCAAATGAATGTGAATCATCCAATAAAACAAACATAAATCCAATATTCCTATAGGTTTTATAGTTTGCACCATTACACAACATTTTATCCTTGGGTTTAAAAACATTTCCAACATTCATCAAAAAAAACATCACCTATACTTTTATTTAATAAATAACTCAAACCCCACTTACAAAAAAAGTATTCATCGCATGAGATAACCCTTATCCAATTTACTATCTAGATAAAAAAGAAATAAAGAACAACTTCACCTCATGTAAACAATAAATAGTGTGTCTTCTAGGAAAAAGCTCTACTGCACATCCTGTACCTAACAAAAACTCCCATAACCTCCACCAAACACTTCCAAATACCAAAAATGGAACTGTAACAAATAGGGAAGATGAATAATGTTACATCATATGCAATTAAATTTATTCTTAACCTCAAGATTCCAAATCCAATCCTAGATGGATTGGGGTTTAAACAACCCCCATATTTGATACATCTTAGGGATCTCGTCATACTTCCAACTCTATCACCATCCAAACATGATAAACCAAATGGCCACAAATAATCTTTCACAAAATCATAACCACTTAAAAAAACATCGCACTCTAACCCAACAACACTGCCACAAAACCATCCAACCTCACAACCACTATAAATGAAATGAACCATACTATCCAAAAGACCGAAATTAATAAATTCCATCATCCATGTCAAGGTTTTATATGCTCAGTGTAGTATTGAATTTCATATTAAGGTTTAATCACATCTCTATTACGACATCTCGATTATGAATTAGGTCCTCTAATATTCATTTATCAGAACATTCACACATCACACATCACAAAATGAAAAGAAACTCATCTCAAAAAATAGAAGGATTCAAACTTCATAACACAATGAAAAATAGAGTAAAGAAAAACTCAAAATAAGTTTGGATATTTGGAATACAACTATATCATTCACTCCACTATACTCTCATACTGAACAAAATGCCTCCAAAACTTATAAACGAAAGGAAATGTCCATCCATGCATCACCATATCTTCATGATCATGGATCTCTTCTAGATACTCAACAAAATCCATGTTGTCCTTGATATCAAAATCCCCCATACAAATTCAATAAGATTCATAATGAACATACTGATGATGCTGAGAGATGTGGTAGAAATCATGAAACCTCTCAACCCTAGATGGTAATACCATGAAATATTCCCCCTTTCCAACTTAATCCAACTAATAAAAGGGCCCAAACATTCTTTGGTAAGGATTATTCTCCAGGCCAAACATGTTTCCCATGTCGAGAGGAATCCTTCAAAAACACATGGTCCCCACCCTAAAATTCCACTTGTATCCTACTATAAATCGACATAAGACTTATATTGTTACTACACTACTTTAATCCTCTCAAAGACTAGATGAACCATCCCTATTGTGTTCTACCCAACATTGGAACCATGAACTACTTCATCCCCATCCTTCATCCAAAAAAATGGAGAACGAAACTAATTCACATATATTTCCTCAAATGTGCCTAAATTGATGGAAGGGCAGTAGCTATTATTATTAGAAAACTCAATCAAGGAATCATGTCATACCTAGGATTGACTAAATTCTATGAAGCATACACACAACATATCCCCTTGAATCTATAGAGTTTTCAATGTCGGTATATCTATGCAAGTATAGAAAATAGTTCTTATGCATAACTCATTTGAAAAATCACGATGAAATACCCTTTATAATCACAACATAAAACATGTATCTTTGGCCAATACAATGGACCTTAGGGACCCATTAAACTCATCCCCTTCATCCACATACCTCTTGAAAGAAACATCCATTGCACCCAATTCCTAGATTACTAATATTTGGTAAAATTTCATCAATCGATTCATGACCACCTAGAGAGAATAAAAACCACCCAAATCTTAGAATAACACTATGAAAAAATATAGCATGAAATCATCCCATTTAAAATCAAAAAACAATTAATGGTTGAAAAAAACCCCAAGAACATGATGCACGTCCTTCTCCTACTGGAAAACCAAACACTTCACCTAAAATTCATACAACAATCATTTTATCCTGGGCCACCAGAACTGCATCTTCATGATATATTACATCTTGGAAACTTCTGGTTTTACTGCAAAATTTAATCAATAAAACCATTAAAGGACTCCCTTGGAGATCACTAATATAAAAACATCCAATGAAACAACATATGAATATGTGGCAGATTATTTGTGCGTATAATAAGAGGTAGAGATTATGTATGATCACCTTCAATTGAATAGGTGGAGGAGTCTCTGTGGGTATAATAAGAGGGAGAGGTGATGCATGATCACCTCCAATTGCATAAGTTGAGGATTCTCTATGGTTTTAATAATTTTCTAACCCTCTATCTGAAGTATTTCCAGGTCCAACATGATCATGCATCACCTCTACCTCTTATTATACCCTTAGAGACTGCTCCACCAATGCAATTAGAGAAGGAGACACCGTTATCTGAAATAAATATCCTCTACCATTATTCACCCTTTCATCTTTGTGGAACGTAGTAATGTTTTTTATTTTTCTACAAGAATCCACAAATCTGTGAACAATATCATTCCTTAACATCCTACTAATGGAATTATACAATGCCTTATTTTTTAATATGGTTTTGGAGGTCTCAAAAGCATACTCTTGAAGATACTTCATCCACATCCACCACAACAAATTTATATCTTGTTGAGAATTGTATACCTCAAGATCTTATGGTATTTGAAGAACCCAAATCTCCCCATAATAAGGTAATTCAAGAAAAAAATTAGATAAATTTCAAATACTACCAACTCTATATATTATGATTCATAGTTACACTCATTGGGATGTAACTTCCTAGACCCATAATATATTACTACCCTCTATTGAATCAATATGCATCCAATTTTTTTTGAAAAGCATCTCAAAACGCCTCAAACATCAAACCCTCTTCATGAAATTAATTCAATGGAGTACTAAACAACATCGACTTATAGTAAGATAATGTATCCAACAGTAGATAATTCCACAAAAAATACTATTATTTACTGGTCAACACTTTCAAATGGGTTGCAACGTGATAGAAATTGGGCACAAACCACTATAAATAACCTAAGAGTCAAAAAATGTGAACCTATGACACGTTCTTGGGTGATTCCCATGAATAAAACACCACAAAATTTGATGGGTCTAATTTCACACCCATATAAGTAGCCACACGCCTATAGAAATTCACCTCCCTTGTCCAAATATTACACCTATACAACTTTTCTTATATGGGGTGGTGTCAAAGGACCTATAATATTGCTATGATATGATCAAAATTCTCCTACTTTAACTTAATGTAAATATTGATATCATAAATAAATACAATGAATAACTATTTTAGGAACCCATGGATCCTATAGTTCATATAACCAATGAACACGACTAGTTATTTCATTACACTGAATGAAATGAATACAAACTAGAAGTGCCCATACCTACATCTGAAGTAATTCTATAGCATATCGATCTCCTTTACATGAACTGGAGATATCAACGCCAAGGTTTGATCTTATAAAACAAAAAACCCACTCTTGTCTGGTAGAAATGGTCATGTATTATTGAAATGGGGAAAATATTCTTGACAGTCACCTGATTCATCCTCTATTAGTATATGCGCAACTTTAGACTACCATCCCCCTTCTTGGAAAATAGCATTGGTGCACCCCATGGTGAAAACCTGGTCCAGATAAAACCAATATACATTAGGTAATCAATATGAATCCTCAAAAATCATAATTTAAAAGGTTTTAAAAGATTAGGATATATCAAAATCTGGGAAGCTCCGTGATACAAATCTATTTTGAACCCAAATTCATGTCTATGGTGCCACAAAACAACCTTATCTAAGAAAACACCCAACAACTAAAAAATGACCTTGGGTAAATCCACTATTACACCTTCTATAAGTTATATAGAAAACACATATTACATAGAGTTAATTTTCTCCACACATTGACTAACAACCAGAAAACCCCACTTTCTAATTAAAACCACACACTCTACATCCAAATATGATAAAATGACACTAATTTGAAATGATTAGATAATATCATGTATGGAATAAATCCATTTGATGCTGAAGATAACATCACATGGATACATCTATAGGAGGAAAATATTCCCATGAGACTGATTTGGCCCAATCATCAGTCTATACCCTCAGAACACAAGAAAAAATATGGTATGGACCTCAATTTTTATGGTCAAAACCAGTTGAATGGGAAACCCATGTATGTCTAGTCCTAGATCATCAATTATAGTGGGTGAGATAATGGATTGTGAATCTCTTGAATGATAAAATGCACAAACAAATGTACTAAATAAACCAATCATACCTATGACGTTCTATGTACCCTCTGGCACTACCACCTTCATTGCATGAAGCTAACCATTCCCACATCCTCTTACTCTCTATTAACATCAAACTTAATGACCATGATTGATTTGATGTGTCTAAATGTAAGGAAAATTCAGGAAGTCATCCTCTACCTTCTCTATATTTCCTTAATGGAGCATTAATCTACTGCCCCTAGTGTAGAAATAGTATCACTGGAAATTGCTCCTGAGGCTGGAGCTGAACGTATCCACCTCCACCAAACTGATTTTAGAGAACCATTGGGAACTGGTTCTAGTGATGACCATGAACCCCACAACCGAAACACCTTTGAAAAAATCTCGTAGAATAATAAGGGTAAACAATTTCCCAAGAAATTATGATAGGTAGCTTCTGAGGACAACTACTTTCTATTCAAAATCTCGATGTCCTATAGGTGTGAGACATACCACTAAAAAAAATAATCTAAGATGAACCCTACTTGTTGTCTTATAACCTTAAGCCTCCTCATTATTGCATCTAATTGATCAAATATGCCTTCTTCTTATCCTTCAGATTCATCAGTGAGGGAAAATGAGTGATTTCATGTTGTATAAAAGGAAATAATACCCCTTCAATATGACATTAATGAGGCTCCTAATCTGGAAAATGATCTGGGTAAAACATAGAAGGTTCTGGACAACGATTCCAAACTCTCACATTGACATACTCTCATATTAATGAGAGAGAGAGCATCCCAGCTATTTTCTTCCTTCATAGTCAATGAATGGAAATCTTCCTCGAACTATTTTTGAATGTTTACCCATTAAATTCCTTTCCCATTCATCTATCATAGATAAATCATCCAAAAATAAATACACCTCTAACTGCATTTATCTAATATCCAATGGGACGCTGTACTTTATCGAGACATTGAGAAAACTAAATGTGATGTTAAAATACTCTAGGTGCTCTCTATCTCTACGTCTAAAACACTACTGTTTTACTTCCCTAATGTCTTCTAATTAAAAGCATACAAATCCCTCTACCATGCCTCGTCCTCCACTACAAGATCAAACCATTGGTGTTTGAAAAAAAATTTCATCATAAGCCAAATGTTTTGAGTGAACTACGGATGAAGAACATGATCCATAGATAAAATGAATGCATGAATTTCCTAACCAAAGTAGAATATATTTTCATTATGATTATTGTTAATTTACATTAATCATTTTAACTTCCCATTAAAACCAAATTAAAACTAGAACAAAATTAATCATTTTGTATTTACCTATCCATGTTCTATACATTATTAATAGTTCAACCTCACGTGGATGTTCAATAAGATCAAAGTCTGTGAATTGGATCATGGGTGGCCATAAAATCTCATTTCATGTCCAGTCTCCCTAGCACATGTCATGCATTGAAGTAATTTGGAACTGCTTCCACATAATCCCATTCAATTGTAACTATTCTTAATTCTAAACTGAATCCTATATCTCAACTTTCACCTTTGATACCACTCTTTCATGACCCCTCACTCCAAATATATAACAGTTAAGGGAGAGATATAATGAACCTCGAGCCCCACCAATAGTAGACCCGTGTTTATCGACTTCTACCAAGGGTGTAAAAATTTTAGAAATGTGAGGCATTATCCTCTATAATAACATAGAATCATGATATAATATGAATCATCCAAAAAACGATATGAAGTAATATAAATTAAACTAATACCATCCCACATATGTGAGTATAAAGAAATCTAATACAGATAAATGCGTCCAAATTAAACAGTAAAAATCAAAGATAATCTAGTGACAAAATAGTTATCCAAAAGATTGAGATAGAATTGTCTATCACAATCCACGTAATCTTCCTAGAATCTTGAAAACGTTTTTATACAAATAGAAATCATACAAGTATAATTATTAGTAAAATGAATGTATTTTATTCATATGTCAAAGAGTCGTACTATTGAACCCATTTGAAGAAAACATTATAAAACATCACCTATATAGGTGTAATAACCAATTCCATCCTCACCAAGGCACACCGACCGAATAATGCATGGCATTAAATATAATATAACATGACCTGCATAGATAAAGTGTACCTCACACAAATTTCCCTCTGATACTCAACATTCACCCCTGACATCAGATGTTCTATAACTCCCATTTATTATGAAAATCACACCACCCCACAAGCATGAACATATCACATATCACTAATAGACACCTTGGTCACTACACCACAAGCATGGTCACATCACTTCTAATCTGTAGATACATGTTCCATCACATCAAAAACACTGTCATAATACGTTTAATAGGGTGTCATGAACATGAATTTCATCAACCATGTTCCCTCATAGTACCATGCAGTCCCCCCACAATTCACCACTCCACAAGAATGGTCTAAACTCATATCACTAGAAAACACTTTGGCTATATCACCTCTTGCACAAAGAAACCTAGGATCAACACCCAAAAATAGCATCTATATAACATCTCATCCAAAGAAACATAGGCTATCATAACCAACATCTAGTACACTAAAAGGCCTTTAGAAATCATAGCATGTGCAACACATACCTCGTTTGAATGAGAGATATGGAAAGAGTGCGTACCAATCCATTTGTCCCCATTTCAAGGTGTCAAGTCATAGAAAATTATAGTTGATGTTGTAGGGGTGAATATATAAATAACATAGAATATTTATGTATATACTTATATCCACACACAATAAAGACCAATGAGTTTACAACCAAAAGATAACCAAATCAGAAGAACATTGCCACATTTTCTTCCAACACTGTATTCAAAACACAACTGATCCCCAAAGAAACATCACACCACCAACAAATTAAAATATCCAACCAATTATTTTCATTATTAAGAATCATCCATATTTAACCACACGACCCATCATTTTCTATTCATTCTCCGCTTCCATACCATTAATCGAGCCATACGCTAGCCATTTCAAACTGAAATTATTAAAAGGAATCTATTACTATATGAGAATCTTTCCCAATACCACCACACATAAAAATAAGTCAATCACCCCCATTGTACTGTCATATCCTTACCCCACATGAATATTCAAAAAAATTCCACCATGCCTCCCAAAAAGTAGGGCCAAACAACCCCAACCTTTCCATCCCTATAGCATTTCTGAACAACCACATATACTGCCAGACCCCATCACAGCCACACATATTCATCCCACATGTAACACCAGAAGATTTCATAGTATGTTATTTTCTTTATAGTAATTCAATAGTGTATGCTACACCCAACACCGAGTTCGAGCGCACCACAACTTACCAAACTAGCCGTTCAAAAAGTGGTTATGAATAGTATTAACAGAATTTTGAATTTTATATACTCCATATAATTTGAGAATTGTTATTATTTGTTACATAGATATAATATAATAACATATTAATATTTTTAGATAAAAGATGAATTTTTTCATATAATGCAATTTAACCATCGTTTAATGACAATTTTTTTAAAAACAATATTTGACACTTTTATATATTAAATTTAGTGAAATTAAATTATTTTTTAGAATCAGGACATAAAAATTTATTTTGGAAGAATTTTTGGTACATTTCTGATAACTTTAATATTTTGATGAATACTGAAAAATAATAAATTTTAATTGAAAACAATTTTTTTATCAAAAAAATTTATACCGTTAAATTAGGAATTTGAATGGTTTGGAAGTATAATTATATTATATTTTTAACATTTAAAACAATTTAGGCCATTATAAGTAATTTCATGTTTAAATTTGACATAAACACATGTCAATCTTTCGATAGTTTTTGCTTTTTAAAATCCCTCTTTTTGGTTTTGACAATGGGAATTAATTTGAAATCAATTAATGAAACTTCTATGTTTTTAATTTGGTAAAATAGAATTAATTTTTTATTATAGAATATCAAAATTATCTTAGGGTGTTTTTTTGGTATTTTTTCCGATGACATTCAATTTTTAATGAATAGTGTAAAAATTGCGTTATTGTTTAAAACCAAATTTTTATTTAAATAATTATTTATTTTAATTATTTAAATCCAAAATAGATACATTATATCTATATATTTTCAATGTAACACATTGGAGTCATTTTATATTAAGTTTAGATATATAAAATTTTATTGATCTTTGTATCGTCTTTTACCCACCTTCTAGAAGCATTTGAATATTTGTATAAAACGTAATTTAACCCCTTATATGATTTGAATTTAAAAAATCCGAGAGAAAAATTTAACATCAGTAAGTAAAATGTGTTTCAATAAGTCAAAAATAATTTTTGATGAATATTAACTTCTGACTTTTATTTATCACGGTTAAATGTAAATAGGGTAATTAAGGGTAAAAATGATATAATAATTACCCAAACACATGTCCTAATTATATTGGATAAGTTTAATTTGACCAAACAAAACATAGGAATATAATATTATCCTCTTTGGTTTACATGGATTAGATTACCACATTTATTATTATTTTATTTAAAGAAGAGTTAAACGTGTTAAATTTAATGTTTAATAAATAAACCATTTTTAATATTGGGAGACACATAAGATAAATTCAAGTATAAATATTAATTAAAAGGATAAAAATATTTCCTACATAATTATATTATATATATAATTTTTATACATTAAATAATTTAATTTATAGATGAAACAATGATGATTCACTAATTACCTTATTAATGAAATATAAAAATAATCGATATTATAAATATCCAAATAAATGTAAATTGAGACTTCTGGTGAATTACACTAATTTTATAGGTTAATATTAAATTTTATGGTTGAATAAATAAATTTTATTCGAAGTGATAAAGTTTTTATGGCTTTCAAAAAAATAAAATACTAAATAGTGTCAAAATTGACATAATTGAGTTTTTAAAACAAATACTATACTATTAATTGATAAAGTATTCCTAAAAATCTATGGATCATCCAAAGGAATTAGATAATGTTATATATATTAATAATTAACCTTTTGGGATTCGATTGTATTGTTATAGTAAGTTAATTAACCATATAATATAAAAAAATTAGACATGGTAAATGTCAAAAAGTTTAACTAAGTGTAAATCTAAACGATAAGGTTAATATGGTGACCTAAACCTGTATAAAACCTATTGGTTGAGAGGTTTTCGAACCATACCCACCTTTTCCATCAAATAATTTTTTTTTGAGTCATTAGAAACCGAAAAAGATTTTATAAAAAAATAATATTTCAAAATTTTCCTAAAGTGCCCCTCACCCTCTTATAAAAAGGCATTCCCCCTTCTCTCAAAATAACACCTCCAAATTCATTTGGCTCAGCCAACCCATGCCCAAATATCTTCCCCAACTCCCTCACATCATCCAAGTGTCCTTATATAGATCATAAAGGAAAACTATTGCGACCTTTTGATCAACTAAAAAGGAAAGACCGAAAGAAGAGATAATAATTTCACCACCCACATTGAAGTTCTTTTCTTCTTCCACTTCCTCTTTATTTTTTTGTTTCCGTACCAAAATAATAAATCCAGTATCTTCATCATAAATTGATGTTATTATAAATATGGTACAACCATATTCGTTATTCTATCCATCCTATAAATGACAAAGTCACCTTAGGTGCGTACATACGACTTACCGTCTCCATGTCATGGTGTAGTTTGTTATTAAAACACTTCATTATTTGCATGGGTATAATAATGAGTATAACAGATGTAAATATAAAAAATAACATGTTAATTATTCTTTATATATGTTATAACATCCTATTATAGATTATTACAACATAAATTTAATGATATTGTCACTCGTGTATACGTATGGCTTACCATCTCCACGAACGCGATGAGATACAATCTCCATCTTAATCATTCAAGAATTATTATCATTTTATGATTAAAAATAAATTTTAAGAACTTAATATCATTTGGGATATGAATCAAATACATCCTATACATAACAAACATGACATATGAAACAAAACATATAATGGAAAACAAATCTGTTAACAAACAAAACAATGATACTACAAAACATTTCATTTACAAAGCAATATTAGAAGATTATATATGATATCATATTTCTGTATTTTGTTCTTTTATAATTTAATAAAATTTATTTCTTCATTATAAAAAAGTATAACCTATCATATATAAAAGAAAAGTTCTAGGTATATGGTTTTCATCTCACTTTTATTCTCATGAGATTCAAGCTATATTTGCCACTATTACCTTTTGAGTGGTGTATGTACTACCCATGATTGTATTGTTTGCATAATATACTATAATTTATGGATATTTACATCATCATTGTATGATCCTTCTTCCATAGTGTGTGTTTTTCGTATGTTACCAAATTGGTATGGAAATTTCAAATTTCAATTTCCACTCATTTGGTTTTACACAAACTTCATTGATTACTATACACCATGATTATGTGTGAAATCACTATATATTTTGTTATATAGTAATTTATTCTCCCCTTTTTGTGGATATAAATTTTATAAACATTATCAACCCATTGAAAAATTCTCATGTCTTCGATATAAACTTGTTAAGATAAATTTTAACTCAATTTCTATTCATTGAGTTAAACATCCAGGTCAGTGGTGTTGTTTTTACATGAATTTTTGTGAATGTTCTATGATTGATTTAAATTTATTATCCAATAAAATTGAGTGTATTTATATTTTTCACCCATAATTATGTCAATGATTTATCCTTAATCTAAGGATATGGTCTTTATAAAGGAATTCATCTCAACTTACATTCCATTGAGACTTGAAAGTTGTTATGCCCCAATTCAATTTTATTTGGTTTATATAATGTACTCTAACATATTATATCATGAATCCATGTATTCTCATGATATTTTAAAAATTTTATTTCCTCAATTATTTGTATTCAAACGTCTCTCATTTGGTTAGAAATGCTAACTAAAATATCATTTTAAATGTTTTAATGATTTATTTTTCTAAGCCTTTCTCATTAAGGTCCATGTTTTCAAAATGGTTCCAAGAATTTATGTATATGGACATTAATGTTATAAAATTTTAATTCCATTAAAAATTATCGATTTGGTATGGGACAATTTGATTCAAAACTATCTTTCAAATTATTTTCTTTATATATAATGAGACTTTAAAATGATTTCATGAAAAAGAAATATTTCTATAAATGATTTGTACTAATCATTTTCTACTATTTCAACAACCTTTATATGATATTATTCATAATATAGGTTGATTTATTATGATACATATCATCCATATTGTATTGCATGTTTTGAAATATGTTCGACTGTGGATGCGTTATTTTTATACCATTCCTGGTTTATAGCTAAATTATTGACATTTCATATGATCGTTTTAATACAAATGTTTATGTTATGATTAATCCTTTTCATTTAAAGAATGAATTTGACTAATTATGTGATGGGTGGAGCCCGCTATAACTCTTCGATGCATTGGTAGGTCTCATGATACAAACAAGTGTTTTGGAACAAGGACTTGAAAAAATATTATTTGTAGTCTTTGCACAAGGCCTTGACTATGTGGTTATGATGTCTTGCATTATGCATTCCATTATTATGGAATTGGAAATTAATATTGAATGTGATTATTATGAAATTGGAAATTAATATTGAATGTGATTATTATAAAAGTAGAATATCCATTTGAATAAGTAAATTGAATTATTTTGATTAATATTTTCCATATTTTGGTGAAGTTTATGATTAATAGTATTTTGATTCAATCTTATACATTGCCTTAAATGTTAATGCTTATTTATAAAAGTTTATACTATATTTTTTTCTTTACTGAGCATCTATTCTCCCCCATTTCTTATGTTTTATTTTTCATAGGATGAAAAGAATTATATTACGATTAACCTGTAAAAATAGGATAAGAAATATAATAGTATTCAAAGGGGACAGAATGTAGTTTTTTTATTTCATGATGTAATGTAAAAATTATGTATGTATCTATTACATACAAGAATACAAAATTTATTAGTCTTTCGAGACATGATTCCTTGTATCATTTAAATGTTATGTAATAATGCACCGATTCTGGGTAACTGGGGTCTGGGTGTTAATGTTGGTATCAGAGGAAGTTTAGTACAATCCTTGGAAGCTAGATTTAGAAAAAACTATGATTTGGAAACAATACCCTAAGATATACATTGGGGATTAGTATAGAAGAACATCCAAAATTATTTGTAATGTAAATATTATGTGGGATTTCCAAGCAGTACATCCCAGTCTAGATACGAGCAGGTAGAGGTGGCTCTAACATAGATGCAACTAGAGTGAAAATTCAAACAAGTAGATTCAGGCTTGACTCGGGGTATCCTGGTACACGACAATAGGCCTTGCTGCAATCTTGGTTACAAAACTCTAGGGGGATTTTCTTAGGATAATGGATATTTTATTTACAATCCGATTTGAAGAATTTTAATATATGATGAGAATAAATAAACTTGGACAATCCTTAGGTGTTTCAGATTGAAAATATGGTGTTATGATATTCTGTAAATAATTTTATGACTCACACTATTATTTAATGTGTTGGTCAATGGATATATTCCAAGGAAGCCATAGGTACATTGAACATTATGTACAAGGTGGGAACAGTGGTGGAAATGAGCAATGAAATGGAATGTTTATAGGTGTAAAAGATATAGGGTTAATGCCAAATTAGTTTTCCAAAAATACGATAAACATCATATATATTAACCAACTCCCGGACTCAACAAATAAGAGAAAGGAGGTGACTGATAAGAGCTCCAGCAGTGGAGACCATAGAGAAATGAATGATCAATTTCCATCATGCAAGAAATGTGGAAGGAGACACCTAGAAAAGGGTCTCAATGGAACAATGAAATAATTTATGTATGGGAATGAAGGACATAATGTAAGGAATTTTCAAGAAAAAATGAAGAGTCATATGGAAGAAAATAAAAATGCTCCCAAGAATCCATTTACAGTCACTTGTCGTTAAGGTAGGGGACCTAAGCATTACCCGAGTGAATACCCTATTATATAGGATAACCTCTTAGTTAAGAAAGAACCTATGTGTAAATAAATGGATGGTGAAATGTATAAAATTATTAATGCTCTTTGTTGATGGGATTAATTTGGAAGACTTTTCTATTGTATGTGTAACCTTGTTGTTTGTTATGTGAAAATTCTATTTTAGGAATAATTGTCTTTTCTATTGTTGATATAGTTATAAATAACCATTTTGGTTTATATGATCATTGAATTTGAGTCAATTACACGATATGAAATTTTGGGATGAAAATTTGAGTTATTAGAAAACTTTTGTGGTGGAATTATGTTATGGTTATTTTGAAGAATTTTTCTCATTTTGGAAATGTTATAAAATATAGTTTTTTAAAAAGGAAAACACGTAGACCATGTGACAACCAGTCACATCAGAAAAAGCTGTGGGAATCGAACCCACAACCAGAGCGTGATTGGGATTTATCGCCTACCACAGAACTACGTGAAGTCCCTGGTTAGTGTGAATAATTATTTTTAGTTAAATGATTTTATTGATCAATAAAAAGTTTATTTGGGATCTTATGTCTTACCAAATGGTTATCTATAGTATTGTAAAATTATTTGGTGATTATGTGATAAATGTTATTTTGTAAGATGTTTGCTCTGTTGGGAACACTATATGCCTATGGAAAATAGAATGCTATGGGATTTCATTTGAGGACTAATGGAGGATTTTGATCTATGTTTTTATTGTGGATTTATAGCTATTTGGGTTATTTATGGATATGATTAACCTATCATAGAGAATATGTGATTAGGATAATTATTTTTATGTATGTGACTTAGTAGTCGATGTTATTTGGAGATACAATTTAATGTGGAAGACTGTGTAATTAAATTCTTCTATGTTTTGGGTTTCTATATAAGTATGGATTATATTGAAGGATTTTAAGGACAACTGTTTGTTGAATGGTATTTATTGAACTTTGGGTATAGTTGGTTTAATTTTAGAAATTATGATTAGTATTTATTTCAATAAAGAATTATCCTTTATTGGGATCAACTGATCTTTTACTAACAATTTTGGTTTTGTTTGATCTCTAAACACAAGGTAAATATAGAATTTCTCCTTTGTGGATTATGTGATTCTTTAAAAGACTATTCTAGTGCTTTAGGTGTGACCAAGTCATCATGAATACTCAACATTTGATAAAAAAGATAATTTAATGGTATATATTTATTAATGGATGAAACTCTACATAAAAAGTAAGTATATTTCTTTATGTTCTTAGTCAATTTCATAAATAAATTCATCAAATTTTTGAAATGGAACATAAAAAAATGTTGTTCGTTTACTTTTCCTACTGGGAAACTAATAACCATTTATCCCATCACAAGTTTGTGGTTTTCTTGTATCTAACATTCTTTGGATCATGTTTTCCATCACACTTCATCAGATCTTGAAACTTATTTTAACTTCAATGTCCATGTTTTCATACTTGTAATCCTAGTATGGGTCATCTTGGGAGACCTTTGTAATTCTATTTATTTCTTATAGAGTGATAGTTTTGGTGACTCTTATTCAAAAGTGGGACATTCAATGAAGTTCAGAAGCTTGATTTTAAAATTTCAAAGATGAAATTTCCAAAAGGGGGAAGAATGTAACACCCCATGATTTCAAAGTATGTTATTTTATTTATAGTAATTCAATATCTTGCGCTACACGCAACACCGAGTTTGAGCGCACCACAACTTATCAAACTATCCATTCAAAAAGTGATTAGGAATAGTAATAACTAAAATTTGAATTTTATATATTGCATATACTTTTATAATCCTTATTATGTTTTTATTAGACATAATATAAAAACACATTAATTTTTTCATATAAAAGAAGAAATTTTAAAAAAATGAAATTTTACAAACTTTTAATGGATAGACCTTTTTAAAAACAATATCTGACACTTTTATATATTCAATTTAATGAAACTAAATTAATCATTATAACGGAGAAAGAAAACTTTTTTTGGATTAATTTTTTTACTTTTCTGATAACTTTCATATTTTGATGAATATTGAAAAATAAAAAATTTTAATTGAATTTTTTTTAATAGAAATAATTTATAGTGATAAATTATTCATTTGAATGGTTTGGAAATATAATTAGATTTTATTTTTATAATTTAATACAATTTATTTCTTTATATGAAAATTCAAATTTAAATTTGACATAAACACATGTCAATATTTTTATTGTATTTACTTTTTAAAAAACTTGTTTTTTTGTTTTGACAACGGGAATTAATATTATATTAATTAATGCTAGTTTATTTTTTTAATTTGGTAAAATAGAATTAATTTTTGATTTATGAATATCAAAATTAGCTTTGGGTAAATTTTTAGTATTTTTCTGAAAACATTCAATTTTTTATGAATAGTGAAAAACACTACGTTATTGTTTAAAACTGACATTTTTAAAATAATTATTTATTTTATTTATTTTATGTCAAAATAGATACATAATATCTATATATGTTCAATTTAATTCATTGGAGTAATTTTATAATATGTTGAGATATATAAAATTTTATTGAACTTTTTACCGTCTTTTACCCACCTTCTAGATGCATTTTAAATTTTTCATTAAACATAATTTTAGAGCTTCTATGAGTTGAATTTCAAAAATATGAGAGAAAAAGTTTACATCATTATGTAAAATGTGGTACAATATGTTGAAATTAATTTTTGGTGAAAAGTAACTTTTCACTTTTATTTACCACAGTTAAAAGTAAATAGGGTAATTAAGGGTAAAAAATGATATTATAATTACCCTAAAACATGTCCTAATTCAATTGGATATGTGTAATTCGGCCATAAACAACCTTAGGAATAATATATGACCCTCTTTGGTCCAGTTGGATTATATTTGGACATTTATTATTAGTTTATTTAAAGAAGTGTTAAAAGTGTAAAATTCCAAGATTAATAAATAAACCATTCATAATATAGGTTTACACATAAGATAATTAGACTATAAATATTAATTAGAAAGATAAAAAATATTTCCTACATAATTTCATTTTATTTATAATTTTTAGAAATTATATAATTTAATTTATATATGACACAATGATGATTTAGTAATTACCTTATTAATGAAATATTAAAATAATTGATATTATAAATATCCAAATAAATGTAAATTGTGACTTATAATGAATTCTACTAATTTTATAGGTTAATATGATATTCTAGGGTTGATTAAATAAATTTTATTCTAAGTGATAATTTTTTTATGGATTTCAAAAAAATCAAATACTAAATGGTGTCAAAATTGACAAAATTTAGTTTTTTAAAAATTACTATATTATTAATTGATATAATATTCCTAAAAATGTATGGTGTGGACAAAAGACTTAGATAAGGTTTTATATATTAATAATGAACCAATTGGGGTTATATTGTCTTGTTATTTTATGTTTATTAACCAAATAATATAAACATACAAAAAGACATCATAAATGTCCAATGATTTAACTAAGAGTTAAATTTAAAAGATAAGGTTAATATGGTGACCTAAACCTATCTAAAACCTATTTGTTGAGCGTTTTTAGACCCATACCCACCATATATTTTATATAAATCATTTTGGAGACATTAAAAACCGAATATGATTTTATTATAAAATAATATTTCTAGATTTTCCTTAAGTGCCCCTCACCCCTCTTATAAAAGGGCACTTCCCTTATCTCAAAATCACACCTCCTAGGCCATTTGGCGTGGCCAAACCCTGCCCAAATATCCTCCTAACTTACCTAAAATCAACCTATAGTCCTTAATTTGATCCTAAAGCCAGAATAATGATCCCTTTAGAACAACTAAAAAGGAAACACCCAAATAAGAGGTAATAATTTCACCACCGTCTTTCAAATTATTTTCTTCATCCACTTTCACATTATTATTTTTTCGTTTCCATACCAAAATAAAAAATCCATTGCCTTATACATAAATTTATTTTATTATAAATATTGTATAACTATATTCTTTATTCTACCCATCCTATATAAGACAAAGTCACCACACACATGTCTGTACGACTTACCGTCTCCACGTCGTGCTGTAGTTTTTTATTCAAACAATTCATTATTTGGATGGGTATAATAATGAGTATAAATGGTTTAAATAATAAATATAAAATTTTAATGGTTCTGAATATATTATATACAATCCAATTACATATTATTTCACCATTAATATAATGATATTGTCGCTCGTGCATACGTACAGCTTACCGTCTCCACGAATGCGATGAGATTCATTCTCCATCGTAATCATTCAAGAATAATTTTCAATTCATGATTAAAAATAATTTTTAATAATTTAATATATATTTGGATATGAATCATGTAAAGCCTATACATAACATATATGACTTATATAACAAAACATATAATGGAAAACAAATCAGTTAACAACCAAGACAATGATACTACTGAAATATCATTAACAAAGCAATATTAGAAGATCAAATATCATATTGTATTTAGGTATTTGGTGATTTTATAATTTAATAGCAATCATTTAACCATTATAAATGAGTATAACTTACCCAATACATAGGAAATGTACAAGTTAAGGGGTTTTCATCCCACTTTTATTCTTGTGACATTTGTGCAATATTTTCCTCTATTGCCTTTTGTGTTGTATATATACTACCCATGATTGTATTTATTTCATAATATACTTTAATTTAGGTGTATTTAAATCATCATTGGATGATCCTTATTCCATGGTGTTTACGTTTATTATGTTACCAAATAAGTAATGGAATTTCAAATATCAATTTCCACTCATTCGGTTTTACACAAACATAATTGATTACTATACTTCAAAATTACATGTGAAATCACTATTTATTTACTTATGTAGTAATTTACACCCCCCTTTGTGTGGATATACATTTTATAAACCTAATCCATCCATTTATAAATTCGCATGTCCTCGATCTAAACTTGATAAGAGTAATTTTAATTCAATTTCTATTCATTGAGTTAAACATCCAAGTCATTTGTGTTGTTTTTACAAGAATATGTGTGAATGTCCTCTAATTGATTTAAATAGAATATCCCATCATATGGAGTGTATTTATATTTTATTCACATAATTGTTTTATTGATATATCATTAACCTAAGGACACGGTCTTTATAAATGAATTCATCTCATCTTTTATTACATTGAGACTTCATTGTTGTTATTCACCAATTCACTTTTATTTGGTGTATATAATGTACTTTGACATAGTATATCATGAATCACTTTATTTTAATGATATTATAATGTTTTTATATCTTCAATTATTTGTATCCATGTGTCTCTGATTCGGTTAGAAACTCTAACTAAAATATCATTTTATATTTATTAAATATTTATACTTCTAAACCCGTCTCATTAATGTCCATGTTTTCAAAATGGTTTCAAGGATTTATTTATATGAACATGAATGTTTTAAAATGTAAATTAAATTCAAAAGATTAAATGTCTTATGGGACACATTGATTCAAAACTATCCTTTTAATGACTTCTTTTATAGATTTTGTTACTTTTAAATAGTTTCATGAAAAAGGTAAATTTCTCTGAAATATTTTTACTGGTCATTTTCAACTATGTCAACATCTTTTACGAGATATTATTCTTGATAGAGGTTGATTTATTATGATAAAAAACTTTCATATTGTATTGATGGTTTTTTTAAATGTCTGATTTTGAAAAATTTTATTTTTATACCATTCATGGTTTATGGATAAAGTATTGACATTTTTATGCTAGTTTTAATATGAATGTTTGTGTTATGTTTAATACTTTTCATATGAGGAATGCATTGGATATAGTAAGTGACTGGTGGAGCCCACTATAGCTCCTCGATGCATCAGTAGGCCTCATGAGACAAACTAGTGTCTTGGCACAAGGCCTTGACCAAATCTTATTTGTAGTCTTGGCACAAGGCCCTGACTAAGTGGTTATGATGTCAGGAATTATGCATTCAATCATTATGAAATTGGAAATTGATAATCCATGTGATAATTATACTAGTAGAATATACATGTGAATATGTAAATGGAATTATTTTGATTTATATTTTCCATATAATGATGAAGTTCAAGTTTAAAAGACTTATGTTTTAGTCTTATACATTTCCATAAATGTTAATGCTTATTTATGAATGTTTCCACTATATTGTTATCCCTACTGAGCATCTGAGCTCACCCCTTTATTATGTTGAATTTTTTACATGATGAAAGAATTATATTACGATTAATATGTAGGAATAGGATATGGAATATAAGAGTGATCAAATGGGACACAATGCTATTTTTTTTATTTCAGTATGTAATTTAAATTGTTGGTATGCATATTATACTTCCAAGGCTACTAAACAGATGAGTCTTTTGGGACATGATTCCTTGTATCAAGCTAATGTTATGTAATAATTCACCGATTCTAGATAACTGGGGTCGAGGCATTACACCACAGGCACAAAAATATATCACCTAACATAAAAAACATTGTTTAGATTTAACAATGATATATTATCACATTTAACTATATTTTCAGGTTGTTATCACATAATCTATGAAACTGAAGAAATCCATTTTGTTAGCCAAATATGAATATATATTCAATTTCCATTTTAGTATGATATATCAATAATAATATATGAAATAGTAGTCCCAACACAAATCATCCAGGAAAAAAAAATCTAACAACAAGAATAATATTTAGTCAGGTATCAAGCCCTTACAATTAGAAAAATAATAATAATATCCATGCTATAAAAGTACACATATCAAACCCCTTTACCCTTAAATTTCAATTTAACAAATTCATTAAGTTTGGTTAATCCCATACCGCCATAAACAATAGATAAAAAAATTAAACCCCTCTCACTTGATACACAATAAAGATAAATGAGTGATTTTTTATTTCAATGATTCTTTGTAGACTCGTTGTGCACTATATGGTGAACAATAAATGTCTGTAAACCACAAAAGCACAAATTGAAATCACATATCAACCTACACCACCACTATATATAATAAAAACATAGTGTAAGTCACACCCCAAAACCAAGAACCATCTCCTCAGTGGACCCTCAGGAGATTAATAGGAGAAACCCACCAAGGACAGGGGATGAACTCACAACCTTTCTCCAACAAACAACCATAGTAACCAAAGTATCAAAGATATAGAGGAGAGAGATACAAAGTCTCCTTAGGATTACTAGGTTTATAATAAAATGATATTGGAGGATCTGTTTTAGAATAAATGATAGTATTCCATGAAATATAACTTAGAACAAGCAATTTCACAAGTTTCATGCCTTGTAACCGTCACATGCTGTGTAATCCTTGGGTTATTAAAACTTTTATACTATAACAAAAAAGTGTGTCACCTCAGCCTTTATTTAATACATGTCTTGAATCCCACTTATGCGATGTATACATGTCAAATGGTCTACCCCATAACTTATTTACATTTTGTGATCCAACTGGTTACTTTAGCTATAAGCGATCATTTCACATCATGTAAATAATACTCATTGTTTATTACAAACTGTAGCTGTTCTACACATACCACATCAATCGAAAACTCCTGAAACCACCAATGAACAACCCCAACAACCAAAAATAAAAAATTAACAGACTGGGAAGGAAAAACCAATTTCAATATCTTATTTAGTTTATTTATTAGTTATCATTTTATTAATAATTCTTTATTAATATCTTGTTCATGTAATAACCACATTTTCATATATGTATTTATTTTCAATTTCGTTCCACTTACATTGATTATGGTTCATAATCTCCATAATAAAAATAATTAATATATAATTATCATTTTTATAGCTAAATTGTACATTAAATACCAATCATTATATTTGGTTTTGAGAAATGAAATGTATTATGATCCTAGAGATGGAAGGTCATGCGTATGCATGGGTAACATTTCCATGTTTCAAAAATCATTATTGAAAAGGGGTAGGTCATATATTTTATTTAAAAATTATAATATTATCATTAATATCATATTATTTTACTAAATTTAATTATAAATATCTTCCATGTGGTTTTCTGATTAAAAAGAGTTTGTCACATAGCTTTGTCAAGGGGTAGTTCACACGAACACAAACAACATTGTCATCTTTCAGTGAGTGAAAGGGTAAGAACTAAAATGATATATTATCTATTTAGAATGATAAATATTACATTATCATCATAATATTATCATTTATATCCCATAAATTCATTAAATATATATGGATTATCATCTATTTAATGATTTATTGAAAATTAATCAAATCATTTAATGTGGTTATAGTCCGCCTTATACACATGTGACGTTATCATATCTCATATGTAATTGAACGTAAAAAATTTCTATATGATATAATTACTCAAAAATAAATATTAATGTTATAAATATAATATATATACTTTATAATAATAATCATACCCAACCATGGGGGGAGGTAATGGAAAAACAAATGACATCAGTTCGTGAGGTGGCATTTTACTATACACACGAATTATGATTTCGTAACCCACATGAAATATATGGTGATAGATAAATGTAAATAATTTTAAATAACAACAAATTAATATATTTATGATACAATTATTATTATATAAACATTGTTAAATATTTATCTAATGAGGTGGATAATAAATAAAATTAGAATTCTCAGAGAAAAACATTACCTCTTCCTCGAGTATCCCCGTTAGGTTTGAACTAAAAGCCTTGATAGTTATAATTTATGCCAAAAATATAATTTTAGGATGATATGATGGATTCATATATGTTAATTGGGAAATTATGTTCTATACCAAAAATATTATATGGTATGAAAATGAGAGGATAGTGGTTGGAAATTAATAGGCGAGTTGGGGGAATATCATTAATTTTTTATAAGAAGAATATCTAAAAACATTATTCAAATACAATTTTGTTAAAAGTTGATTATTATTTTCCATTATGCATGATAGGCCCAAAATAATTCCATAAAAAACATTTGAGACTTGTTTTATTTCCTTATAATCTTTATCTTTTTAGTTTAACAGAAGCTAAACCAATTTTACCTTAACAATTGTAAGTGAATTTTTAAATTTTCACTATTAATTTTTGTCAGAAGTAATTTTTACCTTTTTAGACAATAAAAAAATAATGATTCCAATTTTTCATTCTTTTTTAAAAAGTTCAGTTCATAGAATTGGAAATTTTTTATTTAAATTTTATTCCACAGAATAATGAGAGTGTTTTTTTTAAAAGAATTTTTTTTCAAAAGTTCACAATGTTTTTTATAAATATTCCATATAAAAATAATTACAATGTACTAATGTAACATCCATTCCAAGGATTCCACAAACAAGTTTTCCATGTCGATGTTCTATGTGTCCTTAGCCTTGACTCTTAGAATCTAGAGGCTTATAACTAGGAGTGATGGTCTAATATATATCATGGGGAGACAATACACTCTTTTATAGAGTAATACACTAGAAGAAAATAAGAAAAAAATAATTTAATAACATAAAACAATACTAAAAGTGTTCCAGTGTCACAAGGTAACTAAAAATATTAATATTATATTATAAAAAAAACTATATATAATTCATGCTAAAGTATGTCCCATGTGTCAAAATGAAAATTCAAAAGTAAAGACGCTGACCAATCCCATCGGGTCCTAAACTATGTCCAATTCACTCATCCATTATCTATCCTTGTTCATCCATCCAACACTGGGAATCTTCCCTTAATTAGTTCCCTAATCAAGTAATCTATTTGGTTACAGATTAGGCAGCCTAATTAGGGTGTTTGTATAACTCAGTCCGCCTACAGCATCAACGTCAAAAAAATACCTCGTCAAAGAATAGTATATATAGTTGTCTAAAAATAAAATAAACATAGTGCATATGTAAATAGTTATTAGATTATCAATTAATCGTTATTAAACAACATAATCCCCTAGGTTCCCATAGACATTGATAATTCATTTCTTGTTCGGATCATACTGGAGCCCGAGCTATCCCCATGGCATATTATATCTCTGAATATAGTTGTTACCATTCATTATATCAATCAAACTATGAATTCCATTATTTCATCTATTTTTATTAATCAACACATAAATTCAATAGTTATGATTTATTATTCTCAATTAACACATAAATTCCATTGCTACAATTTATTGTACTTAATTAACACAGAAATTATATTTTTACCATTTATTGTTCTCAATTAACAGATAAATTAAATTATTATCGTTTATTATTCTTATTAGAAACATTACTTCCATTGTATCCATTTATTATTCTCAATTAACACCTAATTACATTGTTACCATTTATTATTATTTATTAACAAATCCATTCCATTGATAGAATATATTGTTCTCATTTACGACGTAAATCCAAGGATTATAATTTATTTTTCTCAATTAACAATTAAATAACACTTATTCCGTTTATTATTCTCAATTAAAACATAAATTCTATTTTTCCCATTTCATGTTTTCAATTAACTCATAAATTCCAATTTTACTATTTATTTTTCTGAATTTACATAGATATATCATTTTTAACAATAATTGTTGTCACAAATCACATAAATTCCATTATTACCATTCATTAATCTCAATTAACATAGAAATTCAATTATTTCCATTTATTGGTTTCAATTTACATAAAAATTACATTGCTATAATTTTTTCTCATTGAAAATAGAAATTCCATTGTTACCATTTATTATTCTCAATAAACACATAAATTCCATTTTTACCAATTATTTTTCTCATTTTATTCATTAATTAATATACCAATTAATTAATCCACTCATTCTCATTACTAATTCAACAATTAGTTCATCAAATAATTCCCCTTAATTAATTCTAATTCAATTAACTGAAAATCAGTAATTTCAATATATCATAATTTACCCGAAAAGTAATTATCTCAAATCAATAGTCCCAATATAACATATTTAATTCAATAATAAATTATCTAAAATAAAAAAACATATTTTATCATAATTAAATCTGTATTTAATTATCTCAAAATTCATACCTTAGTATATCAAAATTAATTCCATAATTAATTATCTGATATCAAAAATCTTAATATATTGTAATTATCTCTAATATTATTTATCTAAACCCAACAATGTTAATAAATCCAATTTCACATCTACAGAGTTAATTAATTAACAAAATTAATTAATTCAACCGAGAACCATTCTCAAAACATCTAATATGAATTATATAAATACGAATATGTACATTAAATCAAGATTTTGGTATTTTAATTGTAGAGTAGCTAGCTCAAAATTTATAAAGAACCTTCACCAACGGAAAACCCAAATTGATGTAAGACAATCAAACAAACAAAGGAGGAAGAGATAAATACCAAAACCTATGATCAAGATCAACCACCAATCCCAAATCCCTCAAGGGACCCATCAATTAATCATAAGAAGGAGTAATGGAAGGGAACCAAATAAAAAAAAGTCTTACTAGGTATCTAATACCAATTCGTAATGATTAGTGATAGAGAAATCACATCAAATACACATCGAGTATCCCTAGGGTCATGGGAGAAGATATGAAACTGAAAAAAATGAAGCATCGTTCATACAACATCTTTAAGGCAGCAGGTCAAGAATTTTCATGGTTTGTACAGTTATTACATGTCTTGTAAATTTTTTAATGTAATACACCAAAAAACCATCACTTAAACATTATTTTTATTAAATTCCTCAAAAACATTACACCATATGTAATCCATTGACATGATGTGTAAATGTTATGAAATTTATTTTTCATCCCATTCTTAATTTAAATGAAACAAATGTATATTAATGTTTCCCTTATCACTAAGAACCCATGGAACACTTAACAAGACATTCCTAGAAAATGACAATATCTTATATTCTACCCACCTTATAGTCACTCGTCCTTGAGCTATAACACCAAGCATCTCAATGAATTCTAGGTTAAAATAGTGGACTACTGAGCCCCCATATCATCTTCTATCTCCTATGATTCCTCATGAACTCATCCATTTTTCCACACATTTATAACTATCGACCCACTCTTTCCCATCAACACTTATAACTATGATCCAATACAAGTATCAGGCACTCCTCAAAGGACACATCTATATGAATCTGAACATCATTCACATAGATCACATGAAAAGGGTTTGGGTGACACTTATAATGTTGTGAAACAATGAAAATTTCATTCATAGAACATTATATCTTTTGGATATCTAATCGGAATGCCACCATCATAATTCTCTCCACAATCTCAAATGGTTTAACAAACATGGGTGCTAAATATCCCTATATTTGTATCCTATAGTGACCAAATCTTGGAATCACCTAGGGGAAAACAAAATTTCCATTTGTAATCTCCATCGGTATTCTATATCTATATGTATACAAAATCTCTCTACTTAGAGCTCTAGCCACATGCTAATTAATAAAATGAACAAACTTTAATGTCTCATGAACAAGATGTGGTCCCAACTAATCTGAATCACATGCCTCTATCATGCATTGAGGTGATTTTCATGGCCTAAAATAATGTTGCTCATATGGTTCAATCTGAATAGTTTCCTAATTAAAATGTTATAGGAGAACTATACTAAATATAGATTCTTATCCCAATACCGACCAAATTAATGAACACATGATCAGAGAACATAATCAAGAACCTAAATTGTATGCTATGACAGAACATTTTTATTTATGGAATTCCATACTCCAAGAACCCTATGTCCATATTTACTTCTTTAAGCCCTTCTAAAATCACCAATTAAATCATGAATCATGAGATGCAACAATATTCCATGGAACTCCTTAAAGATGAACTATCTACTAAACATATTTTAATACCAACTACTCCACTGAGAAAGTCTCCCACACTATTAATAATTTTGTTACCTTTAGTCGATCAATAACAACCAAAATAGTGTTGTTCTTCTAACTCTTCCTCAGGTGACCTACCTAAAATTACATGGTTACATCATGCCACTTCCACACATGAATGGGTAATGGATATAGAAAAACACCACGTCGTTGATGCTCAGACATCACCGGCTGATAGTTGAAGATTTGTGTCACAAACCCCGTTATCCCCATTTTCATAATTGTCCACCAAAACTATAATATTATTTTATGGTATATTTTGGTCATAGTTGGATGTAAAACCCTTTTTATGGCATGAAACTCATGAATTATCTACTCAAACCTTTTCATTGGAAAAATAACCCAATTCATGACATTGGTGTTCTCATCCTCATATTTCATCCTACAAGAAGGTGATTCCCCAAATTAAAGGATTTTCCTCAAGGTAAAACAATCTTTATGCTTATAAAATCCATCTTTGATCAACCTAAAAAGAATAGAATCCACAAAAAATGAAATGAGTGTCATATTTTCTAAACCCTCCTAAACCAAAAAATGAATCACATCCAGTAAAGTCAACATAATTCAAACAAAACTATTATCCTAAACTAACTGTGTCTATTTTTTCCTTATCAATTCATTGGTTAAACCATTTCCCTTCTCGAGCATATATGCTACCTTAAAATCAAACGATTATATATACCCAACCAATATCTATTTTTGGAGATTAAAATCTCACTACAAGAAGATATACATCAATATCATATGATATGCATGCCAAGTGATATTATTTCCCAATATATAGTTCTTCCATCACTTCAAAGAAAAAACAACTTCATCCCAATCCTGTTTGTGTATTGGGCATTTCCATTCATCAGACCTTAATTACAAAGACCCATATGCCCCAACCTGATATGCCTGCATCAACACTGCTCCACGATCTATCCCTGAAGACTCACTATACATCATATACACCTCACCCAAATAATGTAGGATCAAGATCAATGTCGATGTCATGCACTTATTAATATCATTGAAAAAATTATCACATGCTTTTTTGCATTTAACCATTCCCCATTTCTTGGTCTACCCGGATAGTGATACTGAAAATCTAGAAATGTCATGGATTAATATTTGATAACATCCATATAACCCTAGAATGTTTTCGATATCATACATGTTCACAGGATGCTCCCAATAAACCACTACCTGCAACATCTCTGAGTCTACTAACACACAATCTTCAAACATGATGTGACCTAAAAATTGAACATAATCAATCTAAAACAGACACATAGATATCTTTGAATATTTCAGAAGTTCTCCCATTTTACTCAGAACAATTTCAAGATGTTTATAATGATATTCAATAGTTTTGGAGTACAACAAGATTTTATCCACATACACTACCACAAAATGATCCAATTATAGATGAAAGATCTTATTTACCAAGGCTATAAACACTACTAGTGAACCCTCACTACTTTTTTGTTGATGGTTCCAACAAAACATTTTTATATGTCTACTCCTACCACAGGATTGGTACACCACTCGTAGTCAGAGATAGGGTATATGATAATGGCCCTACCTACCGCACTAATGGCATAATATATGGTTTTGGTCCATTGTGACTAACTCATACCCTTGTCTAGTATTCATACTACTCTTCTAGCTAACACCCTCGTAGATATGATTTCAACTCTTAGAAATACTACATCTCGATCTTCTTGTAGTAACCATATATCTTGTAATGGATTCCACGATCAGGTTCCCATCATCTATGAGAGACTGATCCACCACATCAAAAAAACATATTTTACCAAATGATGTTATCCTAGGATATAATCTCAAATTTAATCCCATATTGAAAATTATTGATTTTATCTCCCTTATCCCTTACCAATTCTAGAGAAATGCATTGCTAATCTGTAATGTTCCCATTGTCGTCAATCAAAGAAATACTCCATTATGTTAGACTCATGAACTCATATACTCTCTCCTACCTCAACGTCATGAGATATAAGTGATCCATAAACTAATCAAATAATACCTTTTATATTATACCATCATCCTTTCCAGTCCATCTGTAGATGTCCCACTATATCATTTCAAATTCTCAAAGAATATTAGCATCCAACATGACCCTCCTCTTCGTAGGAGTATCTTAATGGACTAATATATTATCTATTGACTAAATCCAGAACTCATCTCCCTCAGGCACACTATCTCCATGAAAATATAGAGGATGTTTTATCTAGAAATCCGATGTCTGTTAGTCATACTTTTTACAACCCACTCTAGATCTCTTTACATTAAAAGCATGAAGCGAGCAATGTTCACTTGGAGCTGCTCTTCTGCCTCCCCACCCAACACTATAAGTAACTCAGGACCCACTACTAGTAGTTCACCTACAACCATAACTTATTATGATCCTATAAACAAGAGTTGTCATGGTGGAATCTCATTAAAATGTAAAACACGCGTCTGAGGATACATAACACAAAAATATCATATTTTAATAATAAAAGATCACAACAAGTCTTTCAAAAAAATCTCATCACGTTGTCAAATATGAATCTCTATCACCACACGTAACAATCATAAACCTAGGTTTTGGTTAATAGGGGTAAAGACATTATTATATAACTCATTTCATTCTTTTTTATAAATCCCTTTACTTTTATCTTTAATAAAATTTCAATATTTTTCAATTTCTTGTCATTCAACATTTTCATTTAAATTTCATATGAAATGAATAACAACTCAAGTTCAACAACATGTCCAAAAAAATATTTCCACTTTCATCATTAAAATGATGCATTTCAAAATAATTCAGAGTTCTTAGAATGATAAATTTTAGTCTACTATCATGGTATACTAGGCCACGAGTAAATTATCAACAATTTTCAAAAACAATAATCACATCCCATAACAACTACATCACCCGGGGTGATATAATATTATTCTTTAATATCAAACAGCTATAAAAAATCCCACTCTGGGTACTTGGGTGGTCCCTCATTAATGGGTTTTCCACTCCCATTCATTAGCTCATATCTATGGCCAGGCTCTTCCTAGTCTCCTGTTTACCATTTCCAAAGAGTAAGGCTAAACAAAAAGAAAAGAAAAATGGACTCTGATTTTGATTTGTAACGTCTCAACCTAGGTTCCATACACTAGTTCCTGATCTGGTGTACTTTGTGACATTTTGTATGACTCCCCATATTCCATAAGATTCATACTACCAGAATGTGTCTAATGTCAATCATGGGGATACTATACCCTCTTCTATTAGAATAATACACCACTGGAAAATAAGATACTAAATATTGAATAACGTCAAACCACAAATTGAAAACTACCAATATATAGAGATTTAAAAAATATGAAATACAATATCAAAATTGAATAGAATATATGACATGATAAATTATGTTCCTAGTATCAAAATGTAAACTCAAAAGCAAAGACATTGAGAAATCCAGATGGTTCCCAAACCACATCCATTTCCCTCATGCAGGCTCCATCCTCAATCATCCATCTAATAATGGGACTTCTCCCATGACCTATACTACAATAATGTAATCTCTTTGGGAACCAATCAGGAAGCCTAAGTTTCGTGTGATTATAACTCAGTATGCCACCACCAACGAAATCTAAAAAATATTCAGTCAAATAATAGTGTTTGAAATTGAATAAAAAATAAAATAATTATAATTAATAATAAAATAGTTATCATATTTCTAATTATTCATTATTTAACTATTTTAACCCCTAGGTTTACGTAGACTCATGTCCGATATTACGCTCTTAGAAAATGCTAGAACATGATATATCCTAGTGGGGCATCATATCTCAGAATATCATTGTTAATATTCATGATCTCAATCAACACATTAATTCTATTGTCAACCCTATTATTATCAATTAATACAAAAATTCCATTATGTGTAATTTTTATCAATTTACACATAAATGATATTGTTACCACTAATTGTTCTTAATTTACACATAAATGCCATTTTACCATTTACAATTCTCAATTAACACATAAATTACATTATTAAAAAATTATTATTCTCATTTAATATATAAATTACATTTTTATAATTTATTATTATCAACCAACACAAAAATACATTTGTTACCATTTATTGTTCTCAATTAAAACATAAATTCCATTTTACCATTTATTGTTCTCATTGAACACATAAATACCATTGTTACTATTTATTGATCTCTATTAACTCATAAATGTCATTTTTACAATTTATTGTCATCACTTAACACAAAAAAAACCATTATTACCATTTATTATTCTCAATTAACAAAAAAAAATTAAAATTTTACCATTTATTGTTCTCAATTAACACATAAATGTCATTGTTACAATTTATTGATATTATTTATCATATAAATGTCTTGATATACATTTGTTCTGATCAATTAAAACATAAACACCATTATTTCCATTTTTTATTCCTAATTCCAACATAAATGTCATTGTTACCATTTTTTCTCATTTAACACATAAATTACATTGTTACCATTTATTATTCTCAATTAACCCACAACTCTCATTATTACCATTTATTGTACTCAATAATTTCATTAAATAATATGACAATTAATTAATCTCCTAATTATCAATACTTATTTAAAAATTATTTCATCCCACAAATCCAATTAATTACATCCCCAATTAAATAATCAATAATAAACAATCTCAATATATCATAATTAACTCAAAAATTAATTATCTAAATTAAACTATCTAAATATAAAAAATTAATTCAAAAACTAATTATCTCAAATCACAAGACTCAATATACCATAATAAACTCTACCGTCAATTTTTTCAAATCATCAAACTAATTATATCATAATTAGTTCAACAATTAATTATCACAAATCAAAAATATCATATATCATAATTAACTCTAGAATTAATTATATCTAACTGACAATCTCAATATATCTAATATCATATATCATAAATTTATTAATTACCAAATTTAATTAATTCATACATGAACAATATTTATAAACATCTAATTGAAGTTATAAAATTATATACATGTAATTTAAATCATGGCTTAGGGACTAAATTATAGACCTCCTAACATAGAATTAATGAAGAATTATCACAACTGAAAACCCCTAATTGATTTATGATAGTCAAATTGTCAAATGATTTAGTTATCCAATCCAATAAAGAGGATCAAGATCATCCCCCAAACCCAAAAATACTAATAGTTCCACTGCTTCATCGAATTGAGGTATAGACAGGAACCAAAACATTAATGGTCTAACTAGGTATCCAAAACTAATCCTCAATGATTAGAGATGAATAAATCCCTCCAAAACCACTTTGATTATTTTTATGGTTATAGGAGAATATATTAAGTCAAAAAAATTATACTTTAGTCATACACCATGTTTTATATAGTAGGTCTGGCATTTACACAGTGTATAATGTGATTACTAATCTTGTAAATGATTTTAATGGAATACACTGAAAAACCAATCATATAAGATTTAATTAATTAAATACAAAGAAAAATTACACAATATGTAATTTTTTTACATGACATGTAAAGGTTGGATAGTTTTTTTTTCCAATTTTCCTTTAAAAAAAACTCAAACCTCTATTAATGTTTCTCATCTCACCAAGAACCCTTGAAAAGCATAATGATATGTACCTGGAAAAAGTTGGTATCTTACACCATAATTGGGTTAATATATGTATATTGTTTAACTAATTTTAATTTAAAACGAATTTATAATATAAATTATCTTTATAAATAGTTTAACATTCAAGGACTTTTGAAATTAAAATTCTATATTATTCACTATTCATCGAAAAATAAATCTTTTCATAAAATTAAAAAAATATATGCCTAATACTTTTTCATTATGATTTCAAAAATTAAAATTATTGTTTCAAATAAATTTAGTAAAATTATAATTTTTTTTAAAATAAGTGTGAGAAAGGGTGACAAAACCATCCCTTTAAGAAATAAAATTTTTAAATGTGGAATTAAACATATTCTTATATATTTTAATGAAAATTAATTTGATGAATTATAAATAGTTTATTGACTACATAATATAATAATTTTATTAAAATCATGGACCAAAATTGTTTTTTGTAATTTTATGTGGGAAATTGTTTTTCGTTGTATAATTTTTATTGAAAAAGATTAATTTATTAGAAAATAGATTTTCAATTCATTTTTAATTAAATGATCACACAATAATTAATTTTATATACATCGTTAAACAATATATATTAAAACATTGTTCAATACTATTCATAATCATTATTTTAATGACTAGGGGATAACTATTATATGATAATATTTTAATAATATTACAAGTTTCATTTAAAAATAATGTTGTATACAAAACAAGATAAACTCAGTGTTATGTGAAACGCAAGGTATTAACAGTGTAACATGTAATTAAAATACCAAAAAGATAAATTTTATTAGAAAGAAATATATCTAGAAATTTTTTTGACTGTAACATTATACATATTTAAAAATGAATTTCTAACATGAAATTCATCTCAGTCATCAATGGTTTTACATTTGGAAATTCCTTCAACGAAACCCACATCATAAAAAAGGGTTAATAAAAAATCCTTTCAATAATGTTGTATACAATATTCTTCTACAATAACATATACATGGTTTCCAAAAAGAATGACATAGGTGGGAACTAAAAACATGGAAATAGAGAAGAAAACTAACACCCAAATACAAACTGATGGTGATATAGAAGATGTAAATGATAAATATAACAACAAGAAAGACATAAAACAAATATACGTGAAAATGGTAATAGATATCATCAAAAAATGGTAACATGAAAATATTTTATTTTATATTATTTCCAAATTTTTAGGATGTTTTTTTCCATCTACTTTGGAAACATATAAAAATGTACCAATTTTATATCTTTTTATTTCACATGATCAATTTTATCTATTTATCCCAGGTAGGTTAAATACCCTAATAGTGGGGTGACATATGGTATAATAGATTAAAACTACTACCCCTTGTGATATTGTTTCTCCATTAAACAAAACAATCTTATCACCATTTCCCATAGTATTATTTCATATAAATGAAAGAATGAATGATGTAACGCCCCGACCCCAGTTACCCAGAGTCAATGCATTATTACGTAACATTGGCCTGATCACAAAAGATCAAGTCTCAAATGACCGATTAGTTTAGTAGATTTGAAACCACTAGATACATTAATAAATGTTACATCACATCATAAAGTGAAAAAATATAATAACATGGTCTCCATAGTCCACACTCATATCCCCTTCAGACTATCCCTACAGGTCAGTCATAAAATATTTCATTACATCCTGTGAAAAATAAAACATAGAAAGGGGTGAGCTCAGAAGCTTAGTAATAATAACAATATATAGGAAAATTTCATAAATAAACATAAAAATTTAAGTAAATGTATAACTAAAACAAAATCTTTTTAAACTTTAACTTCAGAAAAATATGGAAAAAATAAAATAAAATAATTCCATTTACTTATTCACATGGATATTCTACTAGTCGAATAACCAGATGAAATATCAATAACCACTTTTATAATGATGGAATTCATAATTCCATACTATCATAACCATGTAGCCAAGGCCTCGAGCCAAGACTAAAAATAAGATTTTGTCAAGGCCTCATGCCAAGACACTAGTTTCTCTCATGAGACCTACCAATGCATCTAGGAGCTATAGCGGGCTCCACCCCTCACATATTAAGTCCAATGCATTTCTCATATGAATAGGTTTAAACATATCATTAACCATTACATAATCATATCACATAAAACATGCATAAAAGAAATATAAAATTTCCACATTTCAATCACAAGATATCAATACAACACATTAATATAATAAAAACACTTTCAAAACCATTTTCAATATTAAAATAAAATAAAATAAAAACTTTGTATTTATTTTTCATTTAAAAAATTTTATGGCTTGTAGAGGAAGCTGAAACTCAAATAATGATCACGGTGGTGGAGAAGTCATTGTCACCACATACGTACGGAAAAAAACATTCCCTTTTGTTGTTTAGTAAAAAAATTCGTGTAAACAATATTCCTTTGGAATAAATGTAAAATTAAAAGGGGTTTATACCCCGTATAAAAGAAAGTTGTGTATAAAACAAAATATGCCTTAATGAAAGATGATTGAGAGGTTGTCACTTGCAAAGATCATTTTTTAAATAAAATAGATCTATTATGTGTATTCACTATAAGTACACATAAATAAATTACAAATACAATATAGGACATAATAATATCATGACATAATTTGAAAGTAGGAGATTAACCCAATGACTGGAAATTGGGTTAAGAAGTTCCCTTACCTCGTGTCCGACTTGACATGATCATTCTTTAATCACCTGAATAATAAACTAGAGTTAATTTCTATTTTCTTAAGAACCTTTTTCAAGTTCATTATTCCTTTTATATCACTTATTACCATGTTATGAACATTATGTAATTATTTAAGTTAATAACGGTCATTTTGTCAATCTTTGGCACTTGAGTAAAAAATAAACTTATTATAATTACAATTTGTTTATATGGTAGAATATCCATTATATACAGAATTATATTCATGATGTATATGTCATATATATCATATATATCCAGTAGATACATGCATTTATAATATTACATAACATTTAGAGGTAAGAAATGAAATGCACCGTTCATGTAGATGGTAAGCCGTACGTACACATTAACGCTACTTTCATTTCTATTTGTTATTTAATGGAATGACATCATAATTATATAAAGGTATATTATAATTACATTATAATATCATATATAATATAATTTACTCCATCCTTTATACGTCCCACATATGGCATTAACGATTCAAATCACTTTGAGGGGGCGATAGTCCACACTTCCTAAAATGAATTTATCGTGTTTACCCATAATGGAAATCATAAAGGTATGCCATAAATTAAAAATATATAAGCATAAGTAAATAATAAACATAATATATATCATATATAAATATAGTGACATATTAATGGCCACCATGAGAGTTGTTAAAAGAAGATTCAACAATCATCGTTTCGTGAGGCCGTAATTCACCACCCACAGAAACAATATGTTCTTTAACCATTAGATGAAGGTGTCTGTAAGTGTAAATAAAATACTTCTCATAAAAACATACTAGCATATTTAAGATACTGTTTTTGTTACAAAATAAAGTCATAAAAATAGTTTAATGGGTTGGAGAAGAAAAATAAAACAAAAGAACATAAGAGAAGACATTACCTTAAAATCGGGTAACTCTTTTTTATTTGAGCCAAAGGCTTCCTTGGGAAGACTTATACCCAAATTGAGGCTTCTAGGAGTAAGAGTGGTAAGTTTATAGAGTATTTGGTCAGAGTTTGGCCAAGGAAAATGGCTTTGAAGGTGTGAATAAGGTGGTAGAGGTGTGAGCCTTTTATAAGAGGAGAGGAGGGGCACTCTTGGAATGTCATGAAATGTTACATTATTATGAAATTATTTTCAGATTTTAAAGGTCCCAAAATGATATATTTAGAGTATAAGGTGACAAGGGATCGAAATCCACCCATAAAATTGTCTTTAGACACGTGTATGTCTTATATTTTTCCTTATCTTTTCATTTTAGTTAAATCGTTCATTAATGAGGTAATCGCTGCATCAGCATGGTGTCATAAATAAATGTATTTATTTTAAATCTAAAAATTATAAAAAAATTTCCATGATGTAGGAAATTGTTTTATATTTCCAATGAATATTTATATTCAAATGGTTAACTTGTATAACCTCATGTAATAATTTTTTTTAGTAAAACAACACATGTTTGTGACAATTTTATTTTTACTTCAAATAAAAGGTATTAATGTCATTATCTCACACAAGTGGCTCCATGGGGTCCCAAAAATCGTCCCATGGTTTTTCCTGGTCGGCCATGACTCATCCAATAATAGTAGGACATGTATCAATATATTTTTATATTCTTAAAATATCATTTTTACCTTAAATTACCCTAATTACCACTAATCGCAGTTAATAAAACTCAAAAGTTACTATTCAACAAAATTTTTTTTTCATCCCATTGTTCCAAATTTTACTTACTAATGAAAACCATTTATGTAATATTTTTGAAATTCAATTTTTAGAAGTGGTAAAGTTTCATTGAAACAAGAAATCAGTTTTTTAACTACCACTTAGTGGTTTCACTATTCATCAAAAATTGATGTTTTTCAGAACAATACCAAAAATTAACCCTAGATATAATTGATATTACCAATTAGAAAATGATATCTATTTTACCAAATTCCAAAAATATAAGTTGGATTAATTAATTTTATAATTAATTCCCATTGTCAAAACAAATAGCGTGTTTTTAAGAAATAATATCATTTGAAAGATTGACAATTGTTTGTGTCCAATTTAAAAGTGAAAATAATTCTAAGGACCACCATTGGATAAACTGGTAAAAATATATTCTAATTATACTTTAAAACAACTCAATAGTATAATTTATCACTATAAATTATTTTTATTAAAAAAGTTGTTTTTATGTATTTTTTTACTATTCATAGAAAATTGGATGTTCTCAGAAAATTACATAAAATTTAACATAGGATAATTTAGATATTCCGAATACAAAAATGAATTCCATTTTGAATTATAAAATTAATATAATTTCAAAAATTGGTTATTACTATTCATAATAGCTACTTTGATTGGTCGCGGTGTGTTAGAATCTCGAACTTGCGTACAATGCAAGCTATTGCATTATTGAAAGAGAAGCGTACTGTGGAAGCTTGGGGTGTTACATTATCATCCTCTTCAAATAATTGAATCCTAAAAATTTGAAATTGTTCTTTGAAAATAAAAGGTGGAAAATAGAAAATACATTTGTGGAAAACCCATATCCGAAATATGTTTAATAAAATTTAGTCTTAATAAGAGGGAAATGGAAATGAGAAAGTCACCACCAAATTAGGGTTTCGAATAGAAGAAAATTGGTGGAAATTATAGACACGTAATTAGAGGGAAACATAAATATTTATAGGGATTGATTGAGGTCATCAATCACAAACAAGTGTAAAATTGAGGGCCTAAAATCCATCAATCTATGATGAAAATATCATCAGTTCAACAAAACATAAGGTATTAGGATACATTTTTTTTGTTTTAATATCCCTTCCATAAAGTTAAGAATTAATTTATTCATAGAATAATAGAGAGGTATATATATATATATTTGACAAGTAGAGTTTTGACTCTCAACTAATTTCTACCACAAACTCATATTTCACTCAAAAAGATAATAGAACTCAAAAATATTATATTTGTCCGAATCGTACAAGGTTCCAAATATTAACACATACCATTTAGATCAGGAAAAATATTTTGTAATAATGAGGGACTTCCTGTAGGCTAGTGGTAGGTAAAAAAGGCATGTCACACTATGGTTGTGGGTTCAATTCCTACAGCTTTGTCTGATACGACGAGTTATCCCCCGACTTGCAGGTTGTCCTTTTCCAAAAACTATAGTATTATAATATTCCAAAAATAATCTTTAGAAATGTTTTAACCATAAACAATACTATCCAAAGTTAATCTTAATCCATTCCAACCTTTATAGTTATCCAAAATACCTCTATCCAGACTTTCTCTAAAAGGTCTCTAAATTCCAAAATCAATTGTGATATCTAATCCCCAAACAAAGTAAAGATTCTATTATTGTCACATATTGAAAGTATGATTTTGTTCATCACATTGAAACCTTAATTAAAAAAACATGTACTGCAGTACAATCCTTATATATATCACATTATTATTATAACCAGAATATAATCCTTGATTCCAAAAGCACCAATACATTAATTATTCCACTTCATCTATAGTAACAGCATAAGATTGGCCTTGATCCCATGGCCTTTTCTGAGGTAAGTTTTCCTGATGCTTAGGAAATTCATTTACATAATGCCACATTTCCCTACAATTATAGCATTCAACATTGATAACCTCTTTCTTTCCCTAGCAATCACGAGCCTGGTGACCTTTTTCCCCACATTTATAAAAAACTCCCATTCCTTTTAGGAAAGTAATGGGGTGATTCTTCCCACAATTATCGCATAATAAAAAATACTTCTTTCCATTTTTACCTTTATCTTTATCTTATTCCACCATTCTCTTCTTCTCTTGCTTTACTTTATTTTCATAAGATTTAGAGAATTCATTTTCCATCTTGATAGAACACAAGACAATATCTTCGTATGATGAGAAGGATTGCGATACTAAATCTTTATGGTGAAATGGTTTTAACCCATCAAAGAAATGATCAATATTACTTCTTGGGTTACATATATAATCTGCAGAATGTCTCGCTAACCTTGTAAAGTTGGCCTCATACATTGCGACATTCTCTTCCTCCTTTTATCTCAAACTCAAAAATTACCTTTCCATATCTTCTTGATGGCCACGAGGATAGTATTTTTCTAAGAAAAACTCTTTGAACACCCTCCATTCCATATTTGATACCTCCTCATCTTCCTTTGTGTTTTGAATCAATGAACACCATTGATCAGCATCTCCAGTGAGGTGGTAAACTGCCATGACAACCTTTTCCCTTTCACTACTCCCCAAAGCCTGAAATATTTTCTCTAGGTAATTTATCCATTGATTAGATACTGAGGGATTTTTAATCCCATTGAATGTTGGTGGTTTTTGCCTCATGAAGCGGTCTAACATTTAACCTCCACATTACGGATCAGGGTGCTCCATACGAGTATGGTTTTTACTCATAACCTGAGTGAGTTGTCCGAGTATAGTGATAAGCTGATCAGCACTAGTTGTATCACCAACTCCATTACAATTATTTTGAGTAGGAGGGAAATCCATACATGGAGTTCTTGCATTGATAGGTTTTCCATTCCTTCCACTAGGAACCATTTCTAAACAATGTCATAAACTATATTAGTTTATTTATCGAAATACATAATTCCGATTTGTAAAACACTTAACATAAATTGAACTATTTATGGATATAATCCATAAAAAATGTTTTCTTTGAGGAAGTATATACTCATAAACCGTTCATAATGGTTTGTTATGAAATCGTGAATTATCCTAAGCATATCCCCCGAGATTGTTGTAACTAAGAGAGCAGCAAGGCCCGTTGTCGTGCACCAGTTCCTGTTCGAGACTAGCTCAAAGCGGTGTTTTCAGGTTTTACCCCTAGGTACATCTATGCCAGATCTTCCTCTACCTTCTCGTATCCAGACAGGGGTGTGTTGCTCGTAAAACACACAAAATCTCTACAATACCAAAATTCAAGGAAGTTCTCCTATACTAATCCTCAAAGTCTATCTTAGGGATATGTGCTCTAATCAGAGTTTATCTAAATCTAGCTTCCAAGGTTAGTACTAAAATGCCTCTGATACCAACTATAACACCCCGACCCCAGTTACCCAGAGTCGGTGTGTTATTACGTAACATTGGCATGATCACAAAAGATAAAGTCTCAAAAGACCTATTAGTTTAGTAGCCTTGGAAACAATAGATACATTCATAAATGTTACATTACATCATAAAGTGAAAACTACAATAACATGGTCTCCATAGTCCACACTCATATCCCCTTCAGACTATCCCTGCTGGTCAGTCATAAAATATTTCTTCACATCCTGGGAAAAATAATACATAGAAAGGGGTGAGCTCAAATTATCAGTAAGGATAACAATATAGTAGAAACTTTCATAAGTAAACATAAACATTTAAGGCAATGTATATCTAAAACAAAAGCCTTTTAAACAAGAACTTCAGCATAATGTGGAAAAAATAAAATGAAATAATGCCATTTACTTATTCACATGGATATTCTACTAGTCAAATAGTCACATGCAATATCAATAACCACTTTCATAATGATGGAATGCATAATGCCAAACTATCATAACCACGTAGCCAAGGACTCGTGGAAAGACACTAGTTTGTCTAATGAGACCTACCGATGCATCGAGGAGCTATAGTGGGCTCCACCCGTCACTTATTAAGTCCAATGTATTCCTCATATGAACAGGTTTAAACATATCATAAACCATAATAGAATCGTATCACATAAAACATGCATAAAGGAAACATAACATTTCCACATTTCAATGACAAGATATCAATACAACACATTGATATAATATAAAAACTTTCAAAACTATTTTCAATACCAAAATGAAAGAAAATTTAAACTTTGTATTTATTTTTCATTTAAAAAAACTTATGGATTGTAGATGAAGCTGAAACACAAATAATGGTCACGACGGCAGAGAGGTCATTGTCGCCGCATACGTATGACAAAAAAAAACATTCCCTTTTTTCGTTTAGTAAGACACTTCATATAAAAAAGTTTACTTTTGAATAAATATAAAATTCAAAGGGGTTTATACACCGTATAAAATAAAGTTGTGTATAAAACAAAATATGCCTCAATGAAAGAACATTGAGACGAAGTCCCTTACAAGGATAATTTTTTAAATAAAATAGATCTGTTATGTGTATTTACTATATGTACACATAAATAAAGTAAAAATACAAGATAGTACATAATAATATCATGAAATAATTTGAATGTAAGAGATTAACCCAAAGAACAGAAATTGGGTTAAGAAGTTCCCTTACCTCATGTTCGACTTGACTTGATCTTTATTTAATCTCCTGAATAATAAACTAGAGTTAATTTCAACTTTCTTAAGAACCTTTTCAAGTTAATTATTCCTTTTATGTCAATTATTACCATTTTATGAACATTATGTAATTATTTAAGTTAATAATGGTCATTTTGTCGATCTTTGGTACTTGAGTAAAAAATAAACTTCGTATAATTAAAAGTTGTTTCTGTGGTAGAATATCTATTATCTCCAGAATTATATTCATGATATAGATATCATATATATCATATATATCTAGTAGATACATTAATTTATAATATTACATAACATTTAGAGGTAAGAAAATAAATGCACTATTCATGGAGACAGTAAGTCGTACGTACGCATGAACGCTACATTCATTTCTATTTCGTATTTAATGGAATAAAATCATAATAATATAATGGTATATTATAATTCCAATATAATATCATATATAATATCATTTAATCCATCCGTTTTACATCCCACATATGGAATTAATGATTCAAATCACTTTGAGGGGGCGGTAGTCTGCACTTCCTAAAATGAAATTATCACGTTTACCCATAATGGAAATCATAAAGGTATGCCATAAATGAAAAATACAGAAGCATAAGGAAAACATAAACATAATATATATCATATATAAATATAGTGACATCTTAATGTCCACCATGATATGTGTTAAAAGAAGATTGAATAATCATCGTTTCGTGAGGCAGTAATTCACCACCCATAGAAATAGTAGGTTCTTTAACCATTAGACGAAGGTGTGTGTAAGTGTAAATAAAATCCTTCTCATAAAAACATACTAGCATATTGAAGATACTGGTGTTGTTACAAAAGAAAGTAATAAAAATAGTTTAATGGGTTGGAGAAGAAAAATAAAACAAAAGAACATAAGAGAAGAAATTACCTTAAAATCGGGTAACTCTTTTTGATTTGAGACAAAGGCTTCCTTGGGAAGACTTCTGCCCAAATTGAGGCATCTAAGAGTAAGAGAGGGAAGTTGAGAGATTATTTCGGCAGATGTTGGCCGAGAAAAATGGCTTTGATGGTGTGAATAAGGTGGTAGAGGTGGGTGACATTTATAAGAGGAGAGGAGGGGCACTCTTGGAAAGTCATGAAATGTTACATTATTATGAAATACTTTTCCGATTTTAGAGCTCCCACATTGATATATTTTGAGTATAAGGTGATAAGGGTTATAAATACACCCAGACAATAGGATTTAGAGAAGTGTAAGTCTTATATTTTCCCTTATCTTTTCCTTTTATTTAAATTGTTCATTAATGAGGTAATCACTGCATCATCATGGTGTCATAAATAAATTTATTTATTTTATGTCTAAAAATTATAAAAAAATTTCAATGATGTTGGAAATAATTTTATATTTCCAATGAATATTTATAGTCAAAAAATTAATTGATATTCTGAATTCAAAAATGATTTCTATTTTACCAAATTCAAATCATATAAGTTGGATTAATTAATTTTATAATTAATTTACGTTGTCAAAACAAATAGCGTGTTTTTAAAAAACAATATCAGTCGAAAGATTAACAATTGTTTGTGTCCAATTTCAAATTGAAATTAATTCAAATGACCACCATTGGATAAAATGGTAAAAATATATTCTCATTATACTTTAAAACCACTCAATAGTATAATTTATCACTATAAATTATTTTGATTAAAAAAAAATTTTTAAGTATTTTTTTACTATTCATAAAAAATTGGAAGTTCTCAAAAAATTACAAAAAAATTAACATAGGATAATTTCGATATTTCGAATACAAAAATGAAGTCCATTTTGAATTAAAAAATTAATTTAATTTCAAAAAGTGGTTATTATTATTCATAATGGCTACATTGATTGGTCACGGTGTGTTAGAATCTGGAACTTGCGAACAATGCAAGCTATTGAATTATTAAAAGAGAAGCATACCATGGAAGCTTGGGGTGGTACAAATGAGACATAATAACTTTAATTGGTTCTAATACACTTTTCTATGTCAAAGGAGCAAAAAAATTCCAATGTCTCTATGTACCAAATCCACTAAAGTGCACTAATATTACAAAATTTGGAGCGGAATCACAATCCCTCTTGGTTTACAACAACTAATAATCTCAAATCTCACTACTCTGTCAACTAATGTATTATAATTGATCCTTCAGATGACTATTATTTTGATCAATTCATCCAATATGTTTTACAGCCCATTTTGTGCAACATTATGTTATACTTTCATCCAATTGTAGAATACCACTTTATCATTAATTTTCGTGGAAATCTCATCTCATTTTCATGAGATATACTTTTTCAAAACCCCATTTCTAAACATCAAAAACTTGAACTACTATTACCTCGAATGTCCTCATTTTTCAATGCTCCCAACATTATAATATCTCACAAAGCCTTAATGAAACTCACTCATTTTTGAAAAATTATTTATCCTTCAGGAATCTAATAATTTTAAAAAAGCACACTACTTTCGTAAAGCTCAGATAGCCATCATGAAGATCTCTCATTCTTCAAAGCTCACATATCAATCATGAATTCCATTTCTATATGGAGAAGAAAAATTATTGGAAACCTTCAATCAAGAAAGGTACTTTTTGAATCACCTTTGTGAATCAATAGACTTTAGATTTTCATAAAGGGCTTCTCCTTGTAAATAAGGGGGTAGACACATAATTATAGACATTGCATCCCTTTCGAAAAAAATTGACCAGGCCAATATCTTTTTAAAAATATATCTATTTATGTTCATAAACCTTATTATATTCACGAAGGATCTAATAACTTATTCCCATTTGTGATGCTTACCATAATCGCATATATTACCATAAACACTTCACACTTATCCCTCTTATGCGAACGTCCAAAACATCATGAATCACAGATCCTTCACAATGAACCAAACCGTTACGAAACACCCTGTTATTTCAAAATACATCTCATTTCAATATTTTTATGGAAAATTTATGGAATTATGATTATCATGATTCTTGATCCATCCTATGAATTTTAGACCCTAATAATCTGGAACACAAGGAAGTGGAACCACCTTGTATACACATCATTCAATACCACCATTATAAAATATATTCCATTATCAATTGTTTAATTAACATACTATTCAAAAACCACACTAGAAATCCAAAATTGTCCTTTTCCACAATCATTTTCAACAGAGAAATTCAACCCAAAAACACTACAATGTTATCTTTATGGATTTTTCCAAACACATCCTTTGGTTTTCCCTTAATAAATTTCAAAACCATCTAATTATCTAAGAAATTAAATTTTCATTTCTAAATAAGTACATATGATCCATACTATAATGATAATTCATTCATTATCTATCTTGTAAAAAGGATATCATTGATTATATAATATGGATAAGTCATCATTTATTGAAGTAATATGATAATCTATTCAACATCATAAAAACTTAAACATACAACATTCTATAAATGTTTATCCTTGTAACTCTTCCAAAATAAAAAATTTATAACTAAGGTAACTAAATTTCTCAAAATCTTCATAACATTATTCCCCCATATATCATATAGTATCTCATTATTATCACATACCAAACATGGGAATACATTAATTATGAATTCTCTTGATACATGTTAATAACCTAAATTACCATAAAACATTATTAAAAACATACATGATTCCACATACCATATATAAAACATAGATTGTGGTATATACTCCATAATTCCAAAAAATCAATAAAATCAATCTATTATAGCTAAACAACATTTCTTGTAAATAATTAATTAGATACAAGTGATCAATACTATCCAATTTTGGTAATTAATATCCAACACCAATTTATCCCAATATTAATATCTCATTATCTAGAAAACATTAATATTTATCATCCCCTAATGAAAATATCACAATGACATTAAATCAAATTTCAAATCATTCAGTACCCTTTAACATGTTATCAAAAAAAATTAATGAAAACATATACTAAAAAATCCTTATATATTTCATGATTTATATAACATGATCCTTTAATTATAATATATTAATAATACAATCATCTCACTTTTTATCACATCATTAACTAGGATTCAACATCATATTATTTAATAACTTATTTCCTTTCATATGTCCCTTGATGTCTCTCTACAATCCATAGTCTAACAATTAATCATACAACCATACGGATTCTCATCATGAGATTTCCATATTGGATATATATTTTCATTTTTACCATACATTACACATTTAAAACATTTAACAGTTGATGATACATTAGGTATACCATTATTCACATCTATCATATTAATTGAACCTATAATTTTTACATTATTGTTACTTGAATTTTGTCCTTTTTCACATGAAAAACAACTTATCATCTAATGAGACATTTCATGTAGTTCTTCCTCCCATATTTTTCAAATATTGGAAAATCAATTTTCTTTTATCCGTGGTCTAATACCTAATATCTTATTGAACTCTATCATACTATTCTTTAGTGAGTCTAAGAGTTCATTATGCTGAACAGTGATAATAATGTTTTCTGATAACTGATTAGGTATAATCATAATATCCTTCACTCCATTTATTATTCAATTTTCTAAATTATTGAGAAATTTTCTGTCAATATCAATTTTTACCAAGATCCATATATTTCCTTCCATTGAAAAAATCAAAAATGAATAGCGTGAGAATATTTTTTCATAGTGGATAACCACATAATCATAAAAAATTTAAATATATTAATTCTATGTTTAAAAACTATATTTTTAATATATGACACTTTATCTTTATAATAAGAGATTTATATTAATCATCTATATAAATTATTCTATATGGTTCATATGGAGTTTTTTTAATATTTAATGCAAAAAACCTCTTGAGATTTTAACTTGGGGTATAGAAATTCTCATTTTCATGAACCAGTTTATGATTGTGTCCAGATTAGTGCACCCTTTTTAGATTTAATACCCATCAGTACCTTTATTGGAGAGCCACATCAACTTGTAGTATCCATAATGCGATTCAATTTTTTGGAAACCACTTGCTATATCCTTTACAAAAATTGCTAGGAATTATCCTATAAATTAAATTATCTTTAGAATCATACATAAAAATATACCTATAAATATCCAGAGAAATATCTCTAGGGATATCATTAATTTATTCTCATCCAAGTTTCTAATTGATAACTAATTCTACCAACTATAGAGACTTATGGCTCTTTATATTTTATATTTGTAGATTAATAATCAATATGTTACAATGATAAATTCATAAGGACCATAATATTTTGGATTATTTAGATACTAGATAGAAAATTGTCTAATTGGTGAAGGATATTAAACATATTCCATATAGATTTTCCACATAAAAATATTAGAAAATATACACTACATAAGAACATTCATTGTAACCTGGGAAAATGAAAAACAAAAAATTGGTATCTCATATTACTAGTAAGGGAAAATTGGTAGAAACAGAAGAAAACAAGAATATAATAGTATGAGAACATGATAATGAAATTTATAAACTATTCCCTTCATATAAAAAATTAAAATGCTGAGTCATGACATAATGATTGGATGTTCAAATCACATGAATCAAAATTAAATCATGTAACATGATCTATGAGAGAGTAAAAATTCTATAAGAAATATACTTTTGGAATACACATCAGATTTTAACACAGTGAAATTTTATAAATAGGGGAAATATTATTAATTATTTTGAAGACATGAAATCTGTCCCCTATATAACCATATAGAAATTATACTACGTTCAAGCATAACATTATGGATATGAAAGATAGGACCACGTATAAAACTATGAACATGTAATCAGTTTTATTAATAACATAGGAATCATTTAATATGGTTCGTGAATAACATTTCAATAATATAACAAGGTTTATGCATGACATTTTGAACATGTAATCATGTTTATGGAAAACTATTTACTAAAAATTTATCCATATTTACCCAATGCCTTGGATGGAGATATAGGTTTCACCCATCACATAGTGAAAATCATATGTATGTGTTCCATTAGATCATAAATAATTCATCATATCATAAAAAACCAAATTAAATGGTTTATAAATATTTCATCATGTGATAACCTATATAAACAAGACAGTATTCATAATTATTTCACCATTTTTTCAAATTTTAACTCATGGATGAAGATGCAGGTTTTATAAAATTTTTATTATGGTATAACCCATGGAAGAAAAAAGGTTTTAAAAAACATGTTTTCATGATTAACAATTTGGATAATGATTATAAATGTTATCCTTTTTTATATCCCATCTAATTAATAAATTAAATCAAACTATGTCTTCATAGATGGATAATGATATTTAATGATCACTTGAAATATTTCTAGAGAATGATAATTTTTTTTGAAACTTAAATTTTTTAATCTAAAAATTAATAAAATAATTTGAAAATAATTTTCTTCATATATAAATATGAAGACATATAAATCCAAATTAATGAAAATAGGGGCTATAATTGAATTAATTTTTTTATATTATATATGTTAACATAATGATTCTTTTCAAGTTTTTGATAAAAGAAAATTGAGCATGGATTAGAAAATGAAATTAATATTCCTTTCAAAATATTTTTTTGATGGTAATAATGCATAAAAAATTATTTAGTAAGTCATTTTTAAAGTTTAAAAACACTTTTGGAAACATTTTATGAATACAAGGGTTTTGATGAAAAATGATTTCTATCTAGAGAGAAAAATATTTTCATATTTTTATAAAAATAATTTGTCAATAATTGGAAGTACCAAATAAAGAAAAATGTTACTTTTACTTGAAAAGTTTTATAATTAACCATATCAGAATAAAATTTATTTATTTACTGTAATAAATATTAAAATAATTCCCTCATGGGATACGTATAAAAAGAATCCCAAATAATGAAGAGACTGAGATTTAAACCCTTAGAACTTAGTTAAAATTGGAATCAGAATAACCAAAAAATATGTAAGATTAAATATAACTTCAAACACCATGAAGATTAATTATTTCATGATATAACATAAAAAATGGGTAGTATATAAGCTTAAAAAAAATTAAGTGTTGAATAAGAAGTATATTGCACGAATGTAAAAGGGAGATGAACAACCCTTACCTTATGTCATGAATTACTTCCTACACGTTAGAACCTTCTAAATAATATATATGCATTTATTATAAAAATATTATAAAGCATTAATTATATATATGATAGCATAATTTATTTACTTATGATCATTCAATTCCCATTATTCAATAATTCCTTGCTAAAATCATGTTTCAGGTAATAACTGTTTTTAATATATGTTTTGATAAGTTATTTATGGTCCTATTAAATTGATCATGGTTCCATAATCTCCATAATAATAATTATGATATAATTATAATATTTATAAATAATTTATAATTTAAGTAATAATCATGAAATATTGTTTTCATAACTGACATAGGTTTCGATCATGTAGATTGTAGGACATATGTATGCATGATTAACGTTTACATTTTTTCAACGAAAATTATGTTAAGATGGTTATTCATATATTATGTTTTTAAAAGGATAATAATAATCAAATAAAACATTATTTATGTAAATAAAATCATACATATCCTTCACGTAATGTGGTGATGGAAAGAGGGATACACATTTCTTCATGATGGCGGTAGTCCACGTGTACATGAACGATGTTATCATCTATCAGTTTGTGGGATGATAACAAATAAAATGAAATAATAACTTTTTATATTGATAAATATTTCATTAATTTCATAATTATATTAATTATATCACATATATTCATCAAATATATCCTTAGTTTCTTCCATTTAAATAATTAATGAAAAAATCAATCGCATTTCTTCACAAGGCTGTAGTCCACTGTACACACGTGCAAAGTTATCATGCCCACTATGGAATAGAATTTAGAAAATATCTATATTCTATTATTAATCAAGAGGAATAAATTTTTTATAAATAATATATATATATACACACTTTTTATCCATCATATTACCTTAGTGTGACTTATGGTAATGGGAAAATGAATGACATTGGTTTACAAGGCTGCATACCACTTTACTGATGAAGGATGATTTTGTAACCCATTTAATGGAAGTTGGGATGGTTTTACATCAATCCTATTACATAAAAAATATACCTATATGAAATATACTGAGTTACAATATCATAATGGAAAAATAATAATTGAAGGAGGTGGAGGAAGACATAAAATAAAATTTCTCATTGAAGAATGTAACCTCTTCTTGGGGTACCCGCCTTAAGAATGAAAAAAATCTTTTTTGGGTTATATTATATCCAAAATAAGGATTATAGAATGAAAATATGTAATTTGGTATGTTAGTTGGGATACAAATGGCATAACCAATATAATTTCTTTGTGTTAATAAGAGATGAGAGGGGGGGGGCTTTTATAATTGAGTTGGGTGGAAGACTTGAAATATTTGAAAAGGAAAATGTGTGCCCATTTTTTTAACATGACAATAGGGTCATAGATATATTATTACAAAAAAATAGACATTATAGGGTAAATATATTTCCATAAAATATATTTTATAAATTTTTTTAGTCCATTACCACTCCTATCTTTTTTATTTAATAACGAATTTTTTTTTACCTTAACAATGAAAATTATTTTTTATTTATTTCAATATCTATTTTAGTAATAATATTTGTTTGAAATATTATAAATGATAAATATTTCTAATTCCAAGTGTTAAATGTATTTTTACAAATTAAATTCATATGAGTAAAAAAAGTTGAAATTAAAATTAATCTGCATACACGATGAGAAAGCGAGTTTTCAAAGATAAATATTCAATGGTTTATAAGGATTTTATATCAAATTATTTATGAAAATGATATCAATGAAATAAAATGAATTAATTTATATATATTTTAATTAAATATAATTTAAAAACCATATATAATATTATTTTACTTTAGATATATTTAAAACTAAAAGCTAATTTTTTGTTAAAATAATTTTTTTTTCACTTCTAAAAAACATAATATTTTAAAAAAAAATCTAAAAAATATACGATAATCTAATTTTAAAATTGTAATTTAAATAGTGGACATTATTTTGTAAAATAAAATTTCTTAAAGGTTACAGTTTATTAAAATACAATGTTTTCATAAAGGCTATAAATAATGATTCAGAATGATATAGTTTTTAAGTGTCAAATTTGATTTATTTAATTATTTTTTATAGAACACACATAAGATGAATGTTAAACAGTTTATTGAATATATACTATATATGTTTCAATAATATGAATCCCTAATAGTGTTTTTGAATTTAGTAATGTAAAATAATTTTTTATTCATAAAAAATCATTTTTCATTAAAAGAATTCATTGATTTTCAAAAAGTTTTTTTTAAAAAAATTATTTTTTCCAAATAATGCATATTATATACATGTGTAAAAATGATATTTTACTAATTTAGTTAATCATATTCATTCTCTCAATTCAAATAGAAATTTTATAACAACCATATAATAATATTTTACTAATATTACTTCTTTCTTTTAAAATTAGTGTTTTATAGAATAAAGGCAAAAAATAGTGCCATGTGAAATAGAAGGTAAACTCATTAATGCATTTAATGAAAATTAAAAAACATATAAAATATATATGAAAATAATATTTCAAAAAATCTCATGCTTCTATAAACCTCTTTGTATCCCTTCAATTTTGAAATATTATTTAATTCTAAATGAATCTATATACCTTGATCCTTCATTAAATAAGGTGTATGAAAGGAAAAAAGGAAACAAAGAAAGAGTTTAACATAGAAGATTTTTTCCTTTGGTGAATAGCATAAAATTGATTCATTAGAGGTGAAAAATAAATAGAAAATTATTTCATGAAACTATCACAAATAATATTCTTTAATAAACACACACACGAAATTTCCAATGCAACTAATCTCCCACACATTGGGCTTCAATAACGAATATCCACGAACTATGTTTTTTAATATTTATTTCTATGAAGATATGCATGATGTTTTCATCGTGAATAATCATAAAATGTATCCATTTATATAAAATTCCCACCTAAAATAACATATTATCTTATACGATGATGGTAGATTTAGTGTTTTTCTTCATCCTCTATTTTATTCCCATTGCCTGAATATCATTTGGATCCCATATAGAAATTTATCAATGTTAAAAATAAAAAAAGGATTCCTATTGTGATTTATCCTTTTAAGTTTATTTATTAGAGAAAATCCAATTAAAATTTCATCAATAATATCCCATACTAAAAATTTAGATCATTTGAAGGGTCACGTTATTGGGGGAACATAATATTTTATTAAGGTTGATTCATAATCCAAACATGTCACTCATTTTATGGAAAATTATTTTTGAGATTCATGATTTTAAACTGCATATTGCATGTCCCCATAGAAATATATATCACTGCTTGCTGGAAGGATTCAAAATAGATATCATAAAATTCAAACAAGTGATCGTCTTATAGATGTGGAAAGTAAAATAAACTTTCACCCACTGCTAATCTATGAACACCAGATAACCCAAGAAGTGTGGGATGCATTTAATGGTCGTCATGTAGATATGTCCATTCAGGTAAATTGTGGCTAGTAATAAATTGTTGGATGATACATATATTCATCACTTTGAGTGATAATTTTTTACATTTGAAATAACAACTATGTGCTGGAAATAAGTTACATATAGAAAAACTAGAGTACCCATACGGTAAATAAAGGATGGCGTATGATTCACTTGAAAAAAATGGTACGTAATTTAGATATACCAAAATAATATTTTGTGGCATTAAAAACACAAAAATTATGTTATTCTTTTTATTTGAAAATCAATGACTCCAAATCCTAATCCACTTCCACCCCACACCAAGTGCTAAGGAAGGAGGCACATGTAAATAATGATGGGGTACTAATATGTGAAAACACACAAAAGTATGAGAATTATGTGTAAGAATTAAAAATTTAAAAAAATTCATTAAATAAATATTACATATAAATGATCACTTATTTTACTATATTTTCTATCATCCATCGTCACTAGAATCAGTATCACCTGTACCAGATAAACACATACTATCGATAGCCTTGAAGACTCTGAAATAGTATGGCCAATCAGAGGTGCATGTTTTGGGGTGACACCCCAAACATGTTTTGAGAATGAAAACAAGAGGATGATCAAAGAAAATTAATAAAATAGATTATAGAAATAATATATTCTTTTTAAGGTGAATAGAAATGGTAGAGAGAGATGATGGAAAAAATAATGGGGGGGGGGAATAGAGGAAGCAAATTATGAGTTACTAATATGTGGATGTCCCGCCCCACCCCCCACTAGCAATGGGGATAACCATTCCCCTAAAAGTGACGTCTTAGAAGAGGTAATAAATGTTATTATAAATGTTTTTTTTGAAATATGAATTAGATAGACACAATTGAATTTCATGTACTGATATTCTATAGGTTGATAATGAAAGTGATTGATATCAAGAGACACCCACCCATCACCTTGTTCTGTGGGATACAGTTTTCAATATTGAAAATGGCATTCTAAACAACAGAACATTTCCAAAAATTCATGTGTGAGTGTCAATTAGTTTATCACATGATCATTATATAGATTATCATGTTCCACTTAATGAGAAATATATTCATATATCAAAAACTTCTGTTAGAACATTCATCGCATGACTATCACATCTTGTAAAAAAACATGTCGATAAGGCAATATTCATTTCCAATTATTTTTCCAGATAAACCTTTAACAATTAGTTTAAAAGGTATAAATTGATTAATTTTATTAAAAAGGACAAAGGTAAGAGGATGAAATAAAATACCACCTAAACACCATTTAAAAGACTGACCAACCGATCTATGAGATCTACAAAAAAGCACTATTACCCCCGCCCATTCTATATCTGCATTTACTAATATTGAATGTTCATGAATATACATAGATAAGAATTGGTAACAATCAAAGAATTTATTTTGATAATGATATGCATGGATAGAAAGATATAGAATTCATTGGTTTTGAGAGTTTAATTGAAATTCTCAATAATAATTAGATTGGTGGTTCTGTTGGAAATGTATACATGTGGAATGTTTTGTTGATTTAATTTTCCAAAAGCTGATATACTATGTTAGTTATGACAAAATATATTTCATATTTTTGGAAGACATATATATTAAAGACAATTAAATGTATTTTCCAATGAAATAAAATTTTTACTTGTTAGTCGTCACATATCCTCTACGGAACAAACAAAAATATAACCCAAAAAAGAATGAAATAATGGATGGTATGATAAAATGATGTGAAATACACATTTAAAATGAAATATCCTATTTAATACCATCGATGTAGGGGTAAAAATCTACACTTTAATAATAAAAAATATATTTCAGTTTATTTCATTACTTATTCCCTATTGTGTTTTTAGGCAGCATTAGATTCTCAAAGCGTTATAAATTGGATACTCCAACGGTTTATTTTCTAGATTCAATGCATGGATACTCAAAAAACCACCCACACATGTTGTAATTTTTCAATAAGTAATACAGTACATCCAACGTTTTAGACCTAAACATTATGTTAAATAATTTATATTATATTTTTTAGGATTCTTTAATAATAGGTAAATGTATGATTATCATTAAAAATAAGGTTCGAGGATAGGGGATAAGGTTGATAAAGAAGATAAGTTTTATGCCTATATAACTATCTAGGTATATATAATAATATTTCACTATCAAAACAAATATCAAAACAATTTACTTATTCCACTCAATCTGTCTGCATTGTCTCAAACAAACCAATGGAATGGATTAAGGTTATTGTGTTTTTAAATTTATGAGAGAGATCATATTCCATGACCAAACTATCATCCCAGAATAGGTATTTTCAATGACAATTACTATTCGATTTCAAATATTTATTATTACTTTTTTCTTATTTATATTTCTTCAGTACTACTATGACTGTCAAAAAACTCATATTCACAACATGATATAAATGTACTCAGAAAAGAATGGGTAGCATACCCGATGGTCGAATATACACAAATTTCATGAATATGTGACTTCCATAAAAGTAGTGGATGTTTTCATATTTTCATGTATACTAATATTTATTATTACTCATGTTTTAATTGTTTTCTTATACATGTAGATTCCATTGTTCTAGTTTGGTCAGGCTGTTCAAAATAGATCATGCTCAGGAGAGATTAGTATTCAATGATGTGTCTAAGAATTCAATGAGAAGGAATCATTTTTTCAAATATAATATATTATTCCTCATAATATTATTTATTTTCAACCTAAATTAAATTTTATCTACTCATACAAACAATATCTTAAACATACATACTCTCCCTTCAAACCTTGTCTCCCCATCATTCTCAACAGTTATCAATTTCCTTCAATGGAGATATAGTGATGTTGAAGGAAAATAATAATTGTTGATAATTCCATGATTCAATATTTGAAAAGAAATAAAATAAAAATAACGGTAACACACTATGTGGAATTTATGACTCGAAGTGTTTCTTTTTATATAATTAATTAATTATTTCACAATTTTATCAACTATTTTAATGTTATATTCATTATATGATCATAAATACATCCCTTGTTTACACATATTGAGAATTTATGATCACCCTTTCATATTTATCATATCCTAAGTTTATTAATAATGGTTTTATAAATAATATTTCTATAAAGGTTTCTAGTAAATAATAACTTAATGGGAGACCCTCATAATCAAGTTCTTTATGTTTCCATGTTTCCAATAGAACTAGCCCTAAAATATTATAGCATGGATCATTATTCTATGTAAGTGATATTAATAAACTAAAATGGGATAACTATGTATGAAATGTTGGGATCAATATTGTTGGTATATGAGCAATTAACCTACTTAAAACCGTCCAAAGAGTACAGGTGACCGGTATCACTCAAAGTGTATCATTTTATTCAACATTGACATTACTATTAGTAAAAAGAAAATTTGACAAACTTAAAACTATGAATATTCCTTCAGAATGGTTTGATAAATTAGGAAAACAATCCATAATTCTTGTTTGATGAGTAGGAATCCACCAAATCTCAGACTGATGAAAGATGTGACTGATATGACTAAAAGTTCCCATTATTTGTTTAAATTTAACATGTTCGTTCAAAATGCGCCACTCATTGAAAACTAAGAAAACATGAAATGATTATCTGAATAATTTATCTCATCAATTAATAAGTCATTTTTGACATGTATGAAGCAGTCTCATGTCAAACCAATGCACGATGCAACCGGTATGACTCATAATATGTGTTTCCATTTTGAAATGAAAATTTAGTTAAAAAAAATGAAATACTAAAAAATGATAAATTGAATTTAGATTATTATGATACAATAATAAAATGATCTATATGTAATTTGTGATGTGTATAAATTAGTTTCACCTCAATATGATTCACGGTGTGATCGATATTATTCATCATGCCTATTTTTATTTAAAATTTACATCAATTTAAATAAAAAACATGTTACATACTAAAAACCATACAACCAAATTCATATTGTTTTGATATTTTAGGATAGCGATATATACATCATTTTTGAACCATAGGAACAAGCCTCACCTATATTCAATGACTATTGAGGTCAGTATCAGACAAAGTGTTTCTTTTTATTTAATATTGATATTAATTTATGTAAAAACAACAAGAGACCTAATTAAAACTTGGAAAATTCATTCATATTGTATTTATACATTTGGAAAAAAATACATGAGTCATTTGTGACCTATAGGAATCAAAAAAACCTCAATCCAAAGCATCGAGTGACAATTATCACTAAAAGTGATTTTTGTCTGTTTAAGATTTACATTTTACTTCAAAATGTGTCACTTAATGAAAACCAAGAAAATGAACTATGATTGTCTAGATAATTTTTTAAATTGACTAATATGTAATTTTTGATGTGTATGAAGATATTTTATGTCAAAACGATACACGATAGGAATGGTATGACTCATATTGTGTGTTTCTAGTTTAAAATGGCATTTTTGTAAAAAAACACTACTAACATACTAAAAAGTGAAGAAACACAATTGGTTTTTTGTTACAGTATAAAAATGATCTATATGTCATTTTTGACTAGTAAAATCAAACTCACCACAATACAACACACATTGTGGTCAGTAAAACTCATAGTGTCTCCTAATATTTAAAATTTTCATCAATTTCAATAAAAAAGGGACATACTTAAAATAGAGAAACACATTAATATTGTTTTGATACATTAGGAAAACCATCTATTAGTCATTTATTGTAACTTCTCGGACTTAATTAGGTATAGTACATTTTTAATAATTGTATCATAATAGCGACCCAGGGTTCCCATCTGTGCACCTCATTGTAGGTCCTCATCAGCAATTTAATTAATTTAAAAAATTACTGAACATTTATGAAAAATGTAATGTTGTTCATTAGTAGGGTGTTCATGGTTAAAATAATTAAATAAGGATTGAAAATAAAAAATGGAAAGATTTAAATAAATTTAAAAAAAAACTAATAAGGGATAAAATGAACTTTAGAAATAAAATAGAAAGGGGGTTATAGAAAATGTAAAAAAAATGAAAACAAGATATTTCCATTTTTTTTATTTTTATTCTATTTCATTATAATTTTTTTATTTTATTTTATTTTATTTTTAATTTTTTTCATTTTCCTTTTATTTTTTTTTTATTTTTTATCTTTTTTTATTTTCTTTTTTCTTCCTTTTCTTTCAGTCTTTTTTTCTCTCGTCCTATCCTCCTCTCCCTCACGTCACACTCCTCCCTCTCCCAAGGTGGCAAACCACCCTCTTTCCCCTTCGGATAAACACCACTCCTTTATCCATCATCTATTTTCTTCAGCGTAAGGTATGCAGTAAATCATATGGAAAGTCTTACCTTGTACAAGTGGAATCATAGATTTTTATTGAGTATCTTGTGTGCAGTTCTTCATAGAACGATTTTAATATAATTTGGGGTTTGTCTAAAATATAATGTTTTCATTCATTTGAGTTAAAATCAATGACTAATGCAGATCTTAGAGTGATTAGAGACTATGAAGTAGTGTATCTACACTATTTCGCTCTGTTTCGTTTAAATTTATAGAAAATGCACTATTGTGCCATTGGTAGGTGCCTAATTACTTTGTGCAAATTCACCAGATTTATTTATTTTAAATGTTTCTCATAATTTTTTCATCACTATTGATCATGAATTAAATTCATTGAATTTTTTAAATGTGGTCAGACACCACTTTGGTTATACCGATGTGGATGGTATAATTTTCTGTTAGTTGGATTTTTAATTGAATTAACTCCATGTGTTACACAACCTATTTTTGTTGGGTTTAATTTAAATTAATTATGAACATTATGTTGTTTGATCCTTGGTAGTTATTTGTGGTGAATTATTTATTTATTATAAGGTGCATTTATCTGCTTTTGTTGATGTGGTATCATGCCGTGTTAAGATTGTTATGATATAATACTTAATTTATACCTTGTGATGCATGGATGTATTTTCATAGTTTTCAAGTAGAAATTTCATATTATTATTATGTTTTATCTGCTACTGTAAAACAGTAATTAAATTCTGTGTGGGGAAGAAGGTGAATAATGTATTAAGGGCCACTCTTAGACCCTTCGTTCTTGAATGTTTTCATTACACGTTGGGGGCAGTGTCTTTGTATTTTTTAGAACGAGACTTCCATGGGATTTCTAATACATATGAGTGATACTTATTCCAAAAGGTCCCATAAGGGATGGATCTATTAAAAATGTGGTTAAGCTAGCCTCAGATGATTCTCGACCACTTATTTTTGAGGTCAATATAGACTCAGGGTAACTCCTTGCCTCGAGCGATACATGGTCTTTTGAAATATTCCCTTAGATGGGCTAGGTGGTACTGCATAATTTGACGGATGTTCTATAGAGATACCTTCGGGAAGGGTTCGAACTCCAACTCTAAACATGAAACATAATAATGATTCATTGAAGGTTTATATTAATGACTCTTGAGCCTCTTGAGTTTTGAAATATTTTTCTGGTATGTTGAAGCACACCTGGTTAACATGTGACTTAGACCTGAAGTTAAAGCATATACATGGGGTATTCCTCTCCCTTGTTTTACCTTGCTTTTACAGGTTATATATATATGTGTATGTGTATTCTTTTTATAGGTACACTTTTCATACATCATGCTTAGGTTGAATTAGGTTGTTAGTCACGTGCATCGTTTGGAACCTGGGTCTAGTTATTTATTTCATTGCACATTATTAATTATCTGAAATTGTTATACAATGGAACACTAAATTTCATTATTTCTCAAAATGGAAAGGTTATGAAAATCTGATTTCCAATCTACAAGGATTTTTTCTCACACCATACTTTGGCATCGTTGACACCCAAGTAGATTACATGTTTGCATGTATTGAAAAAGGTAAGTTTTCTTATCCCGATGCATGATTGTTTTGTGACATGTAGGATGGAGATTGGGTCTAATTAATAAGCCTTGTTCATGATGCAGTTATTTCATTGGGAATTTTATTTTAGTTGATAGTATCCTTGAGTACTATTTTATGTACTTTTAGTTTAGTTAGACATCATGGAGTAACATCATTTTGTGATCTTCCACACTTGATTATTATTCTATTGGATTATTTATATTTCCTCTTCTACAGTTTATTTATTTAAAGGATTATGCCTGTAATTATTTATTTGTTGTTACTTCCTCTTTGATATTACCTATTACCTATGAGGGCATATTCTCCCCCCATGTACATGAAAAAGGCCCTCGCTACTAGTCAAAAACATGTGGCATTCAGGGATATGCACTTAAAGTTAAATGGCCAACCCAGCTCGGGGCCCACATCAAGTGTCTTCCAGTATGGGGATGCTACAAATTGGTATCAGATGTTGTTTTTTACTTTTTTATTAGTATTTGGGTTAGAAAATACACTATGACATAGGGATTTGGAAAGTACTCTGTGCTTGGACGAAGTTAACCCATGTATAGGGGAAAACCCAAATTCAAGGGTTAGGATTACAATTATTGATTATACGAGTTGTTGTTGATATGATTTCACTATCTAGTGAATAACGTATATTGCATTTTTATTGTGTTGGTATTATTTATGTAATGTGTTTACCATTGTATGCTGATGATATGAGGAAAATACATTACATGCATCATAGTAGGCACTATAGGATTTAAAATTCCTTGCATATTGTCATGCCATATCTACTTTAAGAGTGCATTTTCCTATTTGTGTGTGGGTGTTTTTGTTCCTAGTGGTAAAGATTTTGAAATGCTGGTTTGTTCAATATATCGTTGTGATAGTCTGTTAGATGTTAGCATGACTTAACCTCGGAATGACTGTAGTTCTTGTTTAGTAATCCTTTTGAGTTGTCTCTTCCATATTGAAACCTAACTCTTGAAGTGAGTTGTCTGTTTTTTAGTGCTTAGAGTCAGGCTTTGTACCCAACTGTTTTTTTGTCATACATGTTTTTATAACCTTCATTACTACTTGACTAAAGGTGTGTGTTTGGAAATTGTAGACAAATGCTGATGTGACAAATTTGTGTTGTGCCTCATGATAGTGGCAATGGGAATATTCCAGAGATTGGGGGTCCTGAACCACTAGTGGTTCCACTTATAGAGCCTCTTGTGGATCTACCTCCTGTTGATCTTCCAAGGGACCCTGATGCTCAATTAAAGGACATTCACCTCAATTTTTTGCAGTCACTTCAGAATATCCCCTGACTTTCCCCGTCTATGGCAGACCTCACGCTAGACATTCTATAGCAACACCCTCCAACCTTCCCGAGGAGTGGCAGACCTCATGATGTAGAGTCATGGATAGATTATATAAGATCAATCATAGACCACCTCGAGATTCATCCAGAAAGAAGGGTCAAATTGGCTGTCTACATGCTTCATGACTATGCCATGAAATGGTGGGACGTTGTTTCTTAGGCTGAGCATACTAGTAGCATGGTTTGGGCCGACTTCCATGAAGCCTTCTATGATCACTTCTTCCCAATGACTCTTATAGATGATAATGCACGGGGGTTCGTACATCTTCAGTAGGTCTCTATGATTGTGTTAGTATATTATACTCATTTCACAGAACATCATCATTTTTTCCCGTCTCTGACTGGCGACGCAGAGACTACTGCGAGATGTTTTGAGGATGGAATTCAGTATACTATCCAGATGTAGGTGAGCATCATCTTTTTGACAACTTTTATAGAGATTGTAAATCGGGCTCTAATATGTGAGTGAAATTTCAGGGAAGTTAAACTGGTGAGCCAGGGTGGTTCACTCCCATGAAATAGTGATGGCACTTTTGGAACTAGGAAATGTGATTTTGAAAGTGAACATTGGGGAGATCCTTGCCAAATAGGAAGTTTTGATAGCTCTGTCACATGTTAATAGTGCAGCAAAGATGGTCACTAGAATCCCCAGAGCATGAAAGACCTAAATGAGTGCCAAGATTTCGGAAAGATGGGCCACCTTCATAATTTTTCAATTCCACCCCTTTAGCATCCAATAGCAGAGGTACCGCACTTGCACCTCTGTCAGGTATGGGATCTATGTTTCCACAGATGGATGTAAGTTATTTTTCCACCAGCCGATCAAGACGAGGTAATGGTGGACATCATGGTGGGGGAAACCAAGATCAAGAGTATCAACATTAGTAAAGTGGGTCTGCTCTAGCCAACGAGGTAGTGTATCAGGGTCGTGGCTTAGGTATCATGTATGTAGAGAAATCAGCACAAGAGTAGATGAGTGTAGGACTATCTACAGTGAGAGGTACTATTCTAGTAGCCTCTACCATTATTTCTGCCCTATTTGATACTGGTGCAACACACTCTATTATATCTACTACTGTGGTTGAAAGTCTCTGGTTTCTAATTTGTTACCTTTGCGGCATAATATCTCTCGACACTCTAATCGGTGTCAGGATAGAGGAAATACACTAGTGTCGTAAGTGCCCCTTTAAGATTGGTGGGTACCATTTCATTTGGAATTTCTATATCCTGGACCCTTTTGGCATCACATTCATTCATGGCATGAATTGGATTTCACGTTTTTGAGCTCAAGTTGATTGTTGTCATCATCAGGTGTCTTTTAAATCCCATGATTGTGAAATATATCTACACAATGTTGAATGGGATATATAGGAAGACCGAGATAAGACTAAATACTAATGGGGTGGGCAGAGTGACAACTCAGTTGGAAAGTCTCTTAATGAGCAATCAAGGACGCTAGCTATTTGAATTCCCTTTAGTGGTGGATCTTTTAATGGATGTCATCCCTGAAGATTTCTCTAGCTTACCTCCTATGATTGATGTGGAGGTCACTATCTATCTTATGCTAGGTGCAACACTAGTGTCTAATACTCCTTATAGGAAGAAACCAATAGAGCTTTAGGAACTCAAAAAGTAGATTGATGACCTTGAGGATAAGGATTTCAATAGACCTAGCACATCACTGTGGGGTTCAAATATCCTTTATTCCATGAAGGAAGATGTCTCCCTCAGGTTATGTGTGGATTATTGTGGACTCAACCAGCTCACTGTAAAGAATCGATATCGATTACCTCATAGAGATGTTCTCTTCCACCAGATCTTGGGAGAAACTATTTTCTCCCGAATCGATCTGAGGTCAGGATATCACCATGTGTGTGTGCTACATTCTGAAATGCCATGTACATCATTCCAAAGACGGTAGGGCCTATAAGAATATATTGTTATCCCATTCGGCCTCACAAATTCACTGGCAGTATTTATGGATCCGATGAATCGAGTTTTTCATCCGTATCTTGATTCCTTTATGGTAGTCTTCATAGATCACATCTTAGAGTATTGGCAATCCAGACATTACCATGCAACCCATCTTGAGATCATTCTGAGTACACTGAGATAACACAGACTATACGCATGCTCAGTAAATTCCAATTCTGGATTGAAGAGGTGCACTTCATGGGTCATATTATATTTGAATCAAGGGTTTATATTAATATAGAAAAGGTGAGCGACGTGGTTTCTTGGGTTCTTCCCAAGAGTGTCTTCGACATCCACAGTTTCTTGGGGCTTGCTGTCTATTACAGGCATTTCATACAGGATTTCTCCTACATAGAAGCACCTCTTATGACCATATATAAGAAAGGTGTGTAGTTTATCTAGTAAGAAGATTGTGAAATTTTGCTTCAGGAGTTTAAGGGAAGACTAACCACAGCCCCAATCCTAGTTCTACCTGAGCCTTGTAATAGATATATTGTTTATTGTGATGCTCCAAGAATCTAACTAGGTGCAGTTTTGATGAACGTTGATCAAGAATTTGGTAATAGATCCTTTTAGATGAGACATCACGACCAAATTATCCTACTCATGACCTTGAGTTGGTAGTTTTGGTTCATGCACTAAAATGTTGGAGACAATATTTGTTGTGTGATAGAATTGTTGTTTACACAGACAATAAAAGCATAAAATAAATCTCCACTCAATGAGACTAGATCTTAAGGAAACACAAGTGGGTCAAATAGTTGTAGTCGTTCTATTTTGAGCTTTCTTATTCCCCGGGTAAGGGTAATGTCATGGCAGATGCTTTAATCCTCAAGGAACATATGCAAGATGTTATGGTAGCCAGTATTGAGTGGAAGATAATGGCCTTGTTTTTAGAGATGCATCTAAAGGATCTGGAGCCGAGTGGGAAACCAGTTCTATAAAATCATACAATGATGTCCTCTCTTCTAGAGAATATCTGCATGAAATACTTTATTGATCCGGAGGGTATGTTTTTGAGGGAATGCATTGTAGGATAAAACCACCCTTCTGGTTGGGTTGTTGATGGTAGTGAAACTCTCCATTATAATGGCCATGAATGGGTACCTTCAGGTATACATGAGGACATGATGATGGAACCTCAAACCTCTATTTGGAGAGTTCATCTATGGATGATGAAGATGGAAAAATACATGTATCGACAATATTGTTTCCCTGGTATTAAAAAAAATATAGAAGGTTTCCTCACTCGGTGCTCTGCCTGCCAATATTTGAAGGCAGATCACCAGCGACCTGTTGGACTCCAGCAGCCTATATTCATTCATGAATGGAAATTGAATGACATCACCATAGATTTTATTACATGATTTCCCAGATTCCTCGATGCAGCGATGCATTATGGGTGATTATCAATAGGTTGACCAAGGTTCACACTTCATACCAATCTGGGAGACCTTAACAATCAATGAGTTTGAAAGGTTGTATATCCTTGAGATTGTGAGACTTCCTGGCATACCTCATTCTATTTTCTCATATAGAGATGCATGCTTTACATCACATTTCTGTAAAGGTTTTCAAAAGGGATGGGGTTCACAGGTACTTCATTGTACTGCATATCACCCTCAAACTAATGGGTCATCTAAGAGAACTATACGTGTGTTAGAGGATATGTTACGGGCATGTGTCCTCGATTTTGGAGGTTTCGGGGAGACACTTCCCCTATTTTTGATTTTAACTATAATAAAAGTTTCCATTCGACAATTAAAATGGCTCTATATGAAGCCCTCTTTGGTAGATTGTGTCGTTCACCTTTATGCTGGCTCGAAGCAGGTGAGGCAGCTTTATTGGGTCCCCATCTCGTTCAGCGGAATTCTGAGCAAGTTAAGTTGATTCATTAGCGTTTGACTGCAACTCAGTCTAGAAACAATTCTTATATTGATCATCACCACATGCCTTAGGAGTTTGGGGTGGGACATCAAATCTTTCTACGAGTATCTCCGAGGTTGGGTCACAGTGGATAAGGAGACATGGGAAGTTATCATCGTGATACATCGGGTCGTTCGAGCTAATGGAGAGAGTTGGGCCAATAGACTTTCAGTTTCTGCTATCTCATAGGTTCCATGCCATGAACCATGTTTTCTATGTATCTCAGCTATGACAAAATCATCTAGACCCATCTCATTCTTTTGACCCTGATGACATTGAGCTTGAGGAAAATGAATCCTTTGTAGAACATCTGATCTGTATCATTGACCATAGAACAAAAGTCCTTTTATGCATGACATTCCCTCTAGTCCGAGTGTTATGGAAACATGGACACATTCAAGACGAGACATGGGAGTGAGAGATGGATGTATGTACGTAGTGGCTAATGATTTTCTATAGTGATGTTACACTACCCTCAGAAGGGAAACTCTGGGACGAGTTATCTTAAAAAAGAGAGGTTGTAATGTCCCATCCTTAATCAGGTCTAGATCATTTTTAATTATTGTTGCATAAATATTTAAATCAACCCTGGGTGCGTGTCGGCACACCTCTCTATGGGTCCTGATGTTTCTGGGTGTAGAGGAAGCGTGGTTGGGACAACACCCAACTTGGATTTTTACCATGTTCAATTATTATTCTAGGATCAAAAAATGATGAATGCCAGTCCCATGGAATATAATCAAAGATTTAGATAAATAAGATAGAGGTATGAATCCTTTAGAGAGGATCTGGCACATCATGTTTATAAATAATTTAATTAATTCCATAAAGAAAAATAATACATGCATCTTTTTTATTTTTCATCATTGATGATGTTGATCATCTGGGATGAACCTTCTAGATTATCACATTTTTCTTGTAAGTATCCAAACTAGAATCCCTCTAGCAGTGATCCACATGTGCTCTGATCGCCTCCAATCATCACCACTCGTTATCCAGGTGCTAGTGCCATGTGTCGAGTGTCTTTTATTGGTCGTTCTTGATCACCTGTTATTTGGACTTGAATAATGTGTCTCGTTCTTGAGAGGGGAGAGAAGGGTACTTGAGAGAGAAGTTGTTGGGAATAACAATTCTCAATTCACCAGGTGTGTGGTGTGGTGTATGGAACAATAGGTGTACATTCCTATTTATATACATGAGATTTCAGTTACAATATTTAATTGCATAGCAACAATTAAATACATTAATTAACATAGAGAAACCCAATTCATTTAATTATAATACCATGTCTTTATTTATGGTGCATCAACATGCGTAAAATGGAATTATAAATAAAATTCCACATCTCAAAATAATAGAAGCGTTATTTTAATTTTTGCCAACTTTTTAAATAATAATTTACCATCTTGAAAATAATTATTTTAATACCGAACTGACCATGGTCCGCTCGAAATCCACTTCCATTTATTGAAACCCCGAATAAATAAATAAATAATTTATTATATTAAATAAATATTTAATATACAAACTTGTAAATAAATATTTATTAAATGTTCAATAAAATAATTAAATATTTTTTTTTTAATTTATGTGATCAATTTAACTTGAATAAAATCATTATACCATCTTGAGAATAATATTTATTTCATTAATTATATTCCAATATATTTTAACCAAGAAAACTAAAAACAAATAGTGTATGACCCTCTCGGATTATTTCTCATTGGCATTAGGCGGCTTACCTAAAGACAGAGAGTGATGTCGAGCAACAGGTCAAGGAACCCAAGAGAAAGAACGTAAAGTCTCAACAATGACATCCACATACAAATTCTAATTGGGTAATATAATCCATTTTTTGAAATATCACATCAAGCAGGATTAATGACTGTTTCATCAACTTTTACGTTTGATACACCATTCATTGATTACCTGAAATATACTCATCCTTAGACCATGGCCATGGAATTTCATGCGAGGGTTCTATTTCAATAAAATGGCCGAGATATCAAATCCCAAAAATTTAAGGGACAAATCCTTCATTTTCATATCCATTAATAACATGTCACTCATGACGCACCCATCCTACCCTACATCCCGCCATTGTGTCTGCATGATAGTTTTCATCAGTAAATCAAAGTGTGTAATTCATGATATGTATTAATGATAATCTTAAAGTCTAAGGATCATTACATAAGCTCGCTGATAGAAATATTTGATGACACAAAAACATGCATAATTTCTACTAGAGGGTCTGTTCTCATAATATTTTATCATGGGGATTATCATGTGCGACCTTCTCGTGAGGAAGTCTCATCTTCATACGAGTTATTGCACCTAACATTTTGCATGATATTTGTCCAATCATATCATGTCATCCTAACACAGAACTATATTTAAGAATCTCATAATAAAATTTCATGGTTCTGATCATATTAGGAAACTTCCATGGCCTTATCAATGCAACAAATACTCGAGGAAATTATTACATCATAAACATGAAAAAAATGAACAATATGTAATAATAAATTAAATATCCATTTAATCAATGTAATACTAGTTGGTTGTAAGAAACCTACTCTTACAAACCCCCACATGGACCAGAGCCCAATACTTATGTCTTTCAGTCTGCTAGACCTCACATGATGATCATGTTTCTACTGATTCAAGGCTTTGGTCCAGGGGTCTACCACATTGTCTTCCATGGAAATAATTCTCACTGAAACATCACCTCTTTAAGAAAAATCCATCAAGAGATGATACTCTCAAAGTACATGCTTCGTTCAATGATGTGACCGTGGCAGTTTTGTGAGAGCCACCACTGTAGTATTGTCATAGTACAATGTGATGGGATCATTACTACTAGGTATCACATCTAGATCCTAGACGATGCTTCACATCCAAATTGCTTCTTTAGATGCCTCAGATGCTACGATATACTCAGAATCTATAGTAGAATCTACAACCACACTCTGCTTGGAGCTCTTCCAGCTCACTACACCTCCATTCAAATTGAATATGTATCCTGTTTGTGACTTCATGTTATCTTGATCAGTCTGAAAACTTTAATCTGCACATCCTTTGATGAGTAGTTCCTCATGTACTCTATAAAACATAAAAATATAATTATTATTCCTTAGATACATTAGGATAGTCTTGTCAACCATCCAATGGAAGTCACCTGGGTTAGCTTGAAATCTACCTGTCGCACACAATTCATAGGAGACATCTATCCTGGTACATAGAAAAACATACATGTCTGACCCAATTACTGATTCATTTGGAGTCATTTCCATCATATTTGTTTCCTCATGTGTCTAATGACACATTTTCTTGTAATGATTAATTCCATGTGATGCTGGCAACAATCCCCTCTGCGATTATACCGTAATCAATCTCTTTAGTATCTTATCAATGTATGTATTCTGACATTGACCTGGCATTCTCTTGGATCCATCATGATGTATTGAGATCCCATTAATATATGCTTCCTAGACCATTTCATTCCTGGAGAATCATTGATTCAACCATGCCTTAATAGAATGTAAGACTGGTATCTCGTTTCCAATAAGTAATATTTCCTCCACTTTTAATATTAGGAAAATTACTACACTCCCACTAAACCGTTTGTAGACACAAGGCTCACATTCATTCCTGATAAAAAAAATCTCATATGGAATCATCAAAACGAATCATCAATGGCCTAGATGCTTGATTTAACACATAAAAGAATTTCTATGTCTTGAATACCTTATTGGAATCCTATGGAGTCACAAACCCTTTATGTTGTTTCATGTAGACATCTTCCTGATGGTTCCCATTAAGGAATTCTAGTTTGAAATCCATTTTCCAAATCTTATAGTCTTGGTAATCCGTAATGGAATGTATAACTCTGATGGATTTAATCATTGAAACTAGTGAGAAGGTTTCATCATAGTCAATTACTTGACGTTGTTTAAAACATTTTGCAAACAGTCGTTCCTTATAGGTACTGACTTGTACATCCCTGACCAGTTTCTTCTTGAGTACCCATTTGCAACCAACAAGATTTATATAAACAGGAGGATATACAAAAATATAGACATGGTTTTTCTACATGGAATCTATTTCTGAATTCATGGCTTATTTCCACGTGGCCACGTCAGTGCCACTTAATTCATCCTTGTAGAATATAGGATCATTATTATTAATAAATAATGAGTCACAATCCTTGGTAACTAGAAAACCATACCATTTTGGTTCTCTAACCTCTCTTGTACTCATACGCAGTACTTCTGTCTCTGGAATAGATTCTTCTTCCATGAGGCTTTGTGGAGTCTATTCATGTATCATCTCTTGTGTACCTTGACCCTCGACTTCATCGACGTGTATCTCTCTCCCACTATCTCTTTTGGTGATGTGATCCATCTCAAGGAATATGGAATTTATAGCCTATATAACCTTTTTGTCTAAGGGGTTGTATAAGTAATATCCCCTTGTTTCCATGGGGTATCCTATAAAGGTACACTTTGTGCCTCGGGTGCAAGTTGTTACCTGAAGAGGCCTTAACAAACACTTCACTACCCCAAACATGTAAATTCGATAAAATGTATTTTCTTCCACTACAGAATACATATGGAATATCATTTATCAATTTAGTTGGTACATGGTTTAGTATGAGTTCCGTTGTTTGTAACGCATATCCCCAAAAGGATAATGGAAGACTTGAATGACTCTTCATTGATCTCACCAGGTTCAACAGGGTGTGGTTCCTCCTTTTTATAACACCTATCTACTGGGGCATATTTTGAGGAGTGAGTTGGGATAGGATACCAATATCCCACATGTAAGAAAGGAAGTCTTGATTAAGATGTTCTCCACCTCGGTCTGAGCAGAGTTTCTTAATCTTCTTACCAAGCTGGTTCTCAACCTCATTCTTGTGTTCTTTGAACTTATCAAAAGAATCCAACTTATACCTCATTAAGTTGATATATCCATATATACTAAAATCATTAGTAAAAGTTATGTAGTATGAGTACCCTCCACTTGTTTCAACTAGAAATTGTCCACACACATCGGTATGAACCAATTCGAGAAGTTCTTTTTCCCTTTCAACCATCCTACCAAATGGGGCTTTGGTTATTTTGCCTTGTAAACAAGAATGACATGTGCCAAGTTGTTTTAGTTCAAAAGTATCTAAATATCCATCTTGTTGTAACTTTCTCAAGCGTTTCTCATTTACATGACCTAGCTGGTGATGCCAATGTTGGGTGTGGTATGAGTCATGTGATGTTCTTTCTCATCGATTTCCATTACCTAGTTTGTGTAATCCAACACATAAAGACTGTTGTATAAATGTGCCCTACCAAAACAAATGCAATACTTATTAAAGTAGTAACATTCATTTCCAAACATGAAAAAAATTCTATATATATCTAGTTTGGATACATAAATTATGATTTTGGTTACATAAGGCACACAAAAACAGCCCTTGTACACCATGATCAACCTAGTTGGGAATGTGAGGTGGTAGTTCTCAACAGCTATAATAGCATTTTTGGCTCTATTGGATGCTCGTAGATCGACGTATCCTCAATCAATCTTACTGAATCTACTTGGTTCCTATATTTGAATACATATGAGAGAACCAAAATCTGTATCAAATAATCAATTTTTAAAAATAGATAGATTTCATTTGATAATAAATACAGCTGAATCTTTCCCTTACTTTTTATATAGGACACATTTCTTCTTCCAGTGGCCCTTCTTGCAACATGCGAAGCAAACAACTTATTGTTCCCTTGCCTCCCCTTTGATCTTCATTTTTGTGGAATCCTATGAAGAAGCATTGGGCCTAAAGCTCGTCACATTCCCTTTCCACTTATTCAACATAAGGAAAGAAGGATTTTCATGCTTCATATCATTTTCCACATGGAAAATGAGGATATGAAGATCAGATAGAGAATTATAAATGTTTTTCATAGTGAATTTGCTAACAATGGTAGAGAAGCTCTGAGGGAGTGATGTGAGAATTATATAGGTGTCCAGTTCTTCAGAGAGTTTAAACCCTAGAAGCTCTAGGAACTCAACATAGCCAATGAGATTGACTATATTATTCCCATCTAGGGCACCTTCTACAAGCCTACTCTGAAAGTGTTCTTTATAGATCTCAAACCTTTCATGTCTCTATCTCTTTGGGTAATGACCACTAAGGTGCTCTAGCATGCTATAAGAATCCATGTTTTCATGAGACTTCATGAGATCACTAAACGTTGATGATGTCATCAAACATTGAATGTTTATTGCATCATTTACATGTTTATCATTTACCTTGAAATCATCATCACTCACCTCTTTGGTAGGAAGATTAGGTAAATCTGACTCCAACACATAAGAATTCCATTCATGGCGTAGGATAACCCGAAGGCCTTTAAACCATTCATGGAAGTTACTACCATTGAGGATGTTGTATTTATCCAGAATTGATCATAGGGTTAGTGTTGTTGAAGAGTTAGTAATTTTTTCTACAATTAAAATATCATATCATAAGTAATTTCATGATTGCATTTTATAAGAAGTAATAAATTTTATTACGTCTCCCACTATTTTACCAAGTCTCGATAGCCCTCACCATTGAACTAGGAATGTCCAGTTTCCATGACATTATAGTGATAAGGATCCATATTCCCCTTCACATAAAACCGAAAAGTGTTGTTCAAGCAATTAAAAGGTAGTTAGGTAGGCAGGTCTTTGCCTACTGCGGGCTTGCATGTCCTTGATATGTTTAGTGGACTCCCATATCCGGAAATCACGAATTTGGATTTCCTCAACTCTATCCTCCAATATTACACGATTTCTAGCAAGGTCTACTCCTCTTTATGTAATATGGTTAAGTAAAACTAAAACCTTTCATAAAGGCATCCTGTATAAATGTTAGTGCCCCAACATGGGTTTGTCAAAAAAATAGTTTTAGGGTGTTTTTCCCTTAATCAAGTAACGATATGCTTTTTATGACATCATTTTTTATCTGAGGCATTTTTATCTCTTATGCAAGAATTGATTATTATCATTATCACATGCTTGTTAATATTAAGTGGAACATACTTAAGTGATTAACCATGTCCTGATAATATTTACTCATAAGTCAGGTTTATTTTAGTTCATTCTTGCAAGATTTTTTAATTCATTGATTATGGGATTGTGAAAACACATCCATAATGATAGACCATGAAACTGAATGAAATAAAATAAAGTAAATGGAATGATCACAAGATTTTCTAATGTATATTATATCTAGTGGTTTATAAACTACCCTTGACCTAGGGGAGAAACACCTTGATTCTTTTGGGTTCGTGTTTACAGCTTCAACCTATCCACCACTGTATCTTCTGGGATTGGTTTCATCTCGGATCAAGCTTGAACCACCTCAAATAGCTTGATATTTCTATCCATTACATACACCCCTTTTAACTAATATGTAGGTGAGGGGTAAAAAGTGGTTTTACATAAAAAACCTTGGGCACGCATGCCCTACATATCAATTTTAAATAATTCCTGTTTAAGATAAATCACACTAGAATCAATTAATTATAATATTTAATTAATCTATCCTTTTATCCTAAACCCTTTTCGGAATTTCCTTGATATTATCATACATCATAATTTTGAACATATAAATAAAATTAAAATTATCTTTGTACGTAACATGTACCTTCGAGGCAACCTGGTGAATTCCTATTCATAAATACCTAGTGAGTAGAAATGATAATTCATAGATGTTAAATTAAACACATATATATAAATCACCTATCACATGTTGTGCCTCAGCTTTACACCAGCACGATGGTACACATCTCAAGGGTTTTTGTAATATAATAATATATTTTTATAAATTTGCGTAATTTCGATTAGTACACGACCTGTTGTTCCAACTACATGGAATGTACTATTTTTACCGTCTATTCGAAGTACACGCCTGGGGAAACAGTGTTTGAGTATACTTATGAAATCTTCGGAGTACATAGCATGTCCAGTGGGACACATGCCATTTACTTCCTCATTACATGGTCTGCAGCCGGGAAAGCCGTGTACAGGTACACGGTCCAACCTTAACTCTAAGGGACTACATGCCGTGTCCATTTGGCCGCATGGTGTGTAATATGGAAACCTTGTGCCGCCTGCTCCTGGTCAACACACGGAGTCATTTAATATTGAGAAATACACCAACACACGGCTTGGTTTGGAGGACCAGTCTGATGCATTGAATCCTGACTACACGATGTGTACTACCTAATACACGCCTAGTGTTCTAGTGTTATATGGAAAGGAAGCATCGACACCTCCAAATGAGACCTTCTATTTTATTTTAATCCAAATTAAATGAGAAGAACGTTTCACTAAGGTCAACTAGAAATGAAAAATGAGTGATTGATATTGAGATTCATATTTGAAGAATGATTAAATATAATTGAAACAACTAAATTATTAAATGCGTAAGTCATCAAAGATGTCTTAAAATAATTATAAACTATGATTTAACCGCTCTGATACCACTTGAATGTTCCAGGCGTAGTGGAAGCATGGTTGGGACGACACACAATTTTGATTTTTACCATGATCAATGATTATTCCAGGACCGATATGACGATCAATGCCAGTATCCACAGAATATAATAGAAGATTTGGATAATGAAGGGAGAGGCCCAAAACCTTTAGAGAGGATCTTGCACATCATGTTTATAATTAATTTAATTAATTTCATATTGAAAAATAATACATGGATATTTGTTATTATTCTTCATTGGTAATGTTGGTAATCTGGAATAACCCTTCCAGATTATCCTATTATGATTGTAAGGATAAAAATTAGAATCCCTCTAGCGGTGATCCACACGTGCTCCGATGGACTCCGATCGAAACATCTCGTTCCCTGGGTGCTATCACGGTGAATGAAGTGTCTTGTGTCTATCGTTCTTGATCACATATTCTTCAGCCTTGATGAAATTCTCTAATTCTTGAGAGGGGAGAGAAGAGGATTAGAGTGGGAAATTGAATGGATCAAAAATTCTCAATACAACATAAGTGTTGCATAGTGTATGGAACAATAGGCGTACATGCCTATTTATATACATGGAATTTCAGTTACTATATTTAATTTCATAGGAACAATTAAATACATCGATGAAATTAGAGAAAACCCATGCATTTAATAATAATACCGTGTCATTATTTATGGTGCGACAACAAGTGCAAAAAAAAATTATAAATAAAATTCCACATAACAAAATAATAGAAATGTTATTTTAATTTGCGGTAAATAGTTAAATAATTATTTACAGTCTTGAAAATAATTATTTTACTACCAAACCTACCATTTTCCGCTCGAACTCCACATCCATTTATTGAACACCCGAATAAATAATTAAATATTTTATTCTCTTTATTAAATATTTTATTTAAAAACTAGTAAATATATATTTATTAACTTTTCAATAAATTAAATAAATATATTTTATTAAATTTATGCGATCATTTTAACTTGAATAAAATTATTCCACAGTCTTGAGAATAATGTTTATTTCATTAATTAAATTCAAATATAATTTAACCGAGACAACCAAAAACACAGAGTGTGTGACCCTCTAGGATTCTTTCTCGTTGGCATTAGGTGGGTTTTCCTAAAGTCCAAAAGTACTGTCTAGCAATGGGTCAAGGTACCCAAGAGAGAGAACCTAAATTCGCAACAACAAAATCTATATACAAGAACATAGTGTGTAATATAATCCCTTTGTCGCAATATCTCATCCAACAGGTTTCATCACTGTGTCATCAACTTTTATGCTTGATACGCCATTCTTTGACTGCCAGAAATAAATTTGAAGTTACACCATGGCTATGGAATTTAACACAATGGTTCTATTTCAATCAAACAGATATGATATGAACTTCCATATATATAAGGGACAAATCCTTCCTCAACTAATCCATTAATAACATGCCACTCATGACGCACCCAACATACCCTACATCCCGCCAATTGTCTGTATGATGGTTTTCAATTGTAAATCAAAGTGTGTAAGTTGTGACACATATTAATGATAATATTAATGTTTAAGGATCATTACACATTCTCATGGATAGAAATATCTGATGACAGCAAAACATGCGGAATTCCTACTGGCGGTTCTGTTATAATAATCTCCTATATTAGAGATTACCAAGTGCAAGATTCATGAGAGGAAGTCTCATCTGCTTACCAGTACTCACACCTAACGGTCTGCATGTTATATGTCACGTCATATAATATCATCCAACCACAAAACTATATTTAATTATATTGTTATAGAATTTCATGGTTCTGATAATAGCAGGTAAATTCCGTGACCCAATCAATGCAACAAATACTATATGACATTATTACATCATAATCATGATGAACAATGGAAAATATCTAATAATACATTAAATATCTATATAATCGGCATAGTATCAGTTTTTTATAGGACCCCAACTCTTACAGGTCCTGAGCAACTATTTAATTAATTTAAATTTTTGCAGATGTTTTATGAAAAATGTTCGGTCATGCTTTAGCGTGGTGTTCATGATTAAAATAATTAATTATGTATTGAACATGAAATTAGAAAATATTTAATGAAATTTAAAATAAATCTAGATGGGATAAAATGGAATTTAGAAATAAAATAGAAAGGTAGTTATGGAAAATGTAAAAATAATTAAAATGGGAGATTTCCATTTTTTTATTTTTATTGTTTTTCCTTTCTATAATTTTTATTCTCTTTTATTTATCAATCATATTAATTTTCTTTTTATTTTATTTTTTCTTCCTTTTAATTCTTTCTTTTTTCCCTCTTTCTCTCCTCCTCTCCCTCACGTTGCAGTCCTCCCTCTCCCTAGGTGGCACACCACCCTAGTGCCCCTTCGGAAGACTATCGCACCTCCATCCGTTATCAATTTTTATTGTTTCCAAGTGTATAGTAAACCTTAGTGCTATGATAACCTTGATCAGGTGGAATCTTATGTTCTCATTGAGTATCCTGCATGCCGTTTTTACAGATGGAATTTACCCTATTTTGGGGTTTCTCTAAAATATTTTGTTTTCTTCTGTTTTAGGTCAATTCAAATCATATCGCAGAGCATAGAATCACCTACCAATATATGGTAGGGTATATAACCTATTTACCTTTGTTTGTTTTGTGATTTATAAAAAATGCACCATTGTTCCATTAGCAGGTGCCTACCAACATTGTGAAAATTCACACGATTTCTTTTTTTAATTTGTTTCTCTTAATTGTTTCAACCCTATTGGCCATTAATTAAATTATTTTAATTGTTGAAATTTGGTCAGAAACCACTTTGTGTGTGCCAAAATGGGTGGTATAAATTTCTATTTATCGGGTTTTTAATTTAATTTATTGCATTTGTTGTGAAACATATTTTAGTTGAGTTTAATTTAAATAATTAATAGAAATTAATTTTGAAAGTTGAGTTTTGGATCATCTGTAGTTTTTTTGTGATGAACTATTTATTTATTAAAAATATCTTTTATCAGATTATGTTGATGTGGTATCTTTCCTTGTTAAAAGTGTCATTCTGCAATATTTAATTTATACCTTGTGATGAACTATTGTATATGTGTAGTTTTCAAGAAGAAATTTCATATGATTATTATTTCATATATGGTGATGTGAAAAATTTAATTAAATTTAGGGCACTGAAGAAGGTGGGTCCCATATTAAGGGCCACTCTTAGATCATCAATTCTTGACTGCTACCATTACGTGCTGGGGGGTAGGGTGGTATCATTGGCTTTGCTAGACCGAGACTTCCCTAGGCATTCTAATACTTATGAGTGATACTGGTTCCAAAAGGTCCCATCGGGAGAGGATCCATTGGAAATGTGATTAATCCTTCCATAATTGATGCTCGACCATTTTTTCAGATATGGGGACAGATTCAAGGTAAAGTCATGCCTCAAGAAATACATGGTCATTCTAAAGGTCACCATGGACGATCTCGGTGGTATTGGATAATTTGACGGATGTTCTGTAGAGATACCTTGTGATGGGATGAGACTCTTACTCTCAACATGAATCTTAATAATGACGCACTAAAGATTTATATTAATGCATCTTGAGTCTCTTTTGTTTTGGAATATTTTTCTGGTATGTTGAAGCACACCTAGTTGACACATGACATAGACCTCAAGATAAAGCACATTCTTGGCGTATGCCTCTCACATGTTTTACCATAGTTTTTAAGGTTGTATATATATGTGTATGTGAATTATACTTATAGGTACTCTTATCAGACTTCTGGCATAAGATGAAGCAGATGATTAGGCACGGGTGCCGTTTGGAATCGGGGCCGAGTTATTTATTTCATTGCACATAATTATTTATATGAAATTATTATATTATTGAACAGTTCATTTTATTATTGCATGAAATGTATTGGATTAGAAACTGTGGGTTCCGGTCTATGGGAATTTTATCTCACACCCTGATCAGGTGTAATTGAAACCTGAGTGGATTACATGCTTGCCGGTATTGAAAAAGGGGATCATGATGCTACCGATGATTGACTGCTTCATACCACAAATGATGGATACTGGGGTAGAGGAACAAGACTTTCTTGTGATGCAGTTTTTGCTTTGAGTCTTTTCTTTTAGTAGATATTATGGTTGAGTTCTGTTTTCCATACTATCTGTTTATACAGTCATAATGGCATGACATTTTTTGTGAGCTTCCGCACTAGATTATTATTTAGTTGGGTTATTTATATTTCTTATACTGTAGTTTATTTATTTATATGCTTCCACTTTTTATTATTTATTTTCTGTTAATTCCTTTTTGATCTTACTTATTACCTATGTGGGAATATTCTTCCCCACATACACGAAAAGGGTCCTCACTACTAGTCGGAAGCCTATCGCATTTGGAGAGATGATCTTGAGGTTATTTGGCCAACCCGGCTCGGGGCACTCTTCAGGTGGCCTCTAGTACGGAGATGCTACATTTATTATGTGTAGTAATCATCTACGTCTCAATAAAATGCATCATCTGAGATTTATAAATCATAGAGTCAATTTTTATGTCAAATTGAGATTATTTTAAGTAAAAACAACAAGTGAAATACCAAAAACCAACCAAACACATTCGGATTATTATGATATTTTAGGAAAATTATGTATTTGTCAATTTTTGACATATAGGAATCACATCTACGTCAATATGATGCATGGTGTGGATGATATAATTGAAAGAGCCTCTTTTTATTTAAAATTCCAATTAATCATTATAAATTTAAATTAGAAATAAAAACAAAATAATTTTTTTTATATTTTATCATTATTAACTCACTTTCCAATCATATCTACAGGATTAACATTAAATTATTTTTAGGCACAAATATGAATTGTATTATGAAAATTGGACATATTTATTTTGAAATTGTATAATATTTATAGTCTAATAAGGTAAACATAATTGTTCACCAAAATGTTTAGTGAATTCAGTTAAAATTTATTACAGTAAATAATGTAAAAACATGTTTACATAGTGGTTAATCATAGAGTATAGTGTGTACAACTGACACTACAATTTTTAGAAATCAATATTCTAGACATATATTGACATGTATAACCTTGGGATCGAATTTTATGAGTTATTTGGACAAAATTTTGTGAATTTACCCATATAATAAGATATGCAATGAAAAAGATGAAAAAGGTACATTCCTTTCTTTTATTTTCAATAACTATTTGGAATTGGTAAAGTACTATATAGGGTTTGTTATACATTTATTTCAATAAACAATTATTTTTTATTTTTATAATAATTTATAATTAATATTTTTAGATTAATTTGTTAGTTTACATTCATAATAATAACTAAAGTACTAAATAGTTAGTACATAAATAACTAAAATAATAGATATTAATATTGTGGAAAAAGAAAAAAATTGAATGATTTTTTGGTTGTTCATTTATTTTTTTGGATTAATATATCATGATACACATTAGTGGAATTAATATATTTCAATTCCAATATTGTTTTGATATTTTAACATTCAAATTAATTATATAATGTTGAATTTGACATTAATTTTATTTAATAGTCAATGTTATTTTATTAAATGATTTAAAATTACAAAATAATATACTTTATTCTAAAAAATGATTTATAATGGTTGATAAGTATTAGGTACTATTCGTTAATTGAAAAAATTCATCTTTTAAAACAAACATATTCCCCCCTAAATAGTAATGACATCTATAGCATAGTTAGGTTGTAAGAAATTCTTTCATACATTACATGCACTTTTGTTGAATGTTTTTCATAAACAAATACAAATTTTAATTTATAAATTTGACGTAAAAATATATAATAAGTGGTTATAAATTTAATAATATGTTACATTTTAATTTAGTCACAATGGATTAATTTCCTAGGATATAAAATTGGATACATTAATGAGAATCCAAAAATAAAAACGATGATAACATAAAGACTAAGGACCAAAATGAAAAAACTGATTTTATAATTGTGTAGTATAATAGTGGATAGATAATAATTCCCCATTAATCCATTAATTTTTCATTTTGGAAGCATATTAGGTAAGGGAGACCTCCCAATATTGTTTTCCTATTTGTATTTACAATAATTCCACTCTTCCTCCATTATAAAAAGGCATTCACTCTCCCCTTTCCTTACACATCTCAAAAAACATATGCTCATAAAATACCTACCAAATTTACTCCCCAACACACCTCATATAATAATAGATTTCAAAAATTTGGAGGAAATAAACCCATTGAATTCCTTTTTTATAAACCAAATAGAGTTTCCAGTGGAAGAGGTAACGTTCCTAAACGATCACATTTCAGTTCGTTCTTCCTAAAAACCCTTCAATTATTATAATAAAATTATTATAAAATAATATTATTATAATAAATTCATTTAAATGTTTTTATGTTCTGTAAATGACCAAAAATCAACACACTTCCATAAAATGGGATACACAACCAACGTTCGAGTGTACGGTGGACTAACGCCTCACGAACTAGTGTAATTCATTATTCGATTACAACCTATCATGGATGGGAATAATTATGGACAAACTATTTATGTGTTATATATATATGATATTTTTGAAGAATTTATTCGTATTAATTTATTAAATAACACAAACAAAAATTCATTCTTTTTTGTGAGAATACTATAACAAAGTTTCTGGGCGTGTGGACTATCGCCACCTATAAGCGATGTGATTTCTTCATGATTTAATATGGATTGTTTTAGAGATGAGTTTAATAAAAATATGTGTCATATATGACATAAATATTATATTTAAATGATAATATACTTCAATATTATTTATTTTTATTTATCTTAATACGATAAGAAGATAAAAGTAGTGTTTAGGCGTATGTACGTCATACCATCTCGATGGAAAATGCATTTCATTTCCTATTACAAAATATTATGGAATAATATAAATAAATATATAAATAATAAATAAAATATGTATACAATGTGTTAAATTTTTTATATTATTAAATCAGGATCCATGTTGAAGATTGTTGACACTCCTTTCTGTCACATAGTCCAATGAATGACAGAGGGGAATATCTTAAGCCCAATGAGGGTCAACCTTTGAAGAACATAAAAAATTGGAAAAGGAATGTACCAGGAAAACATTTTTAGGGAGTCACACATGTTTCCTACATGTCGCGCAAGTCACTTGCGGGCCTCCTATGGGTCACGCAAGTCACTTGCGTGCCTTATTATCTTTTTCACCCATGGTTCCCTATGGCCTATAAATAGCCCATGTGGGTCCCCCATTCTCAAGTACAAATTTTCCAAAACGTAGATTCAATATCTGGTCATCGAAGTCTTTGTCTGACATCTTCGAAAAACTTCTAAGGTAATTCTTTACCTTGAAGGGAAGCTCTAAAGAGGAAGAATGAGGCCTAAGTGTTTGAACTCATCAATACTTGTGCACCTAAGTATCCAACCATTAATGAAAATGAAGAAACTTGCGCACCACCATGACCTCTCAATGGAACTTGTGAGCCACCCTTCTGGAAGCCTCTAAGGATGATAATAAGGGCTTGAGTTTAATGTCACCCATTAATTACCCTATAGTTTTTTTTCTCTCAAGGTGACTCATGTGGCGCATGTCTACTTGCACGACCAGGAATTGCATGCCATAACAATACTTGCACACCTCTTTCCTAGTCACCTCCTTTCCTCAAATCCACCTCTCCTCTTCAAGACATAGCCTCCAGAACCCTCTTCAAAGACATTTATGGAATAGTTCCTTTGTTGGATTCATTATATGAAAGTAATTATGTGATAAAATCTCCTAAAACCTCATGACATACATTCTTCATGTCACCATGGTAAGAGGTTTCTTATATAATCTAATCCTTTGAGATGAGAAGATCTTTTTATTTGGGCCTCCTTCGCAGAAGTAATCCCCATGTCTCAAGTCCCCTTAGCCTGGGCATCCTCCTTAGGACTAAGCCCCAGTCATAATTTCCTTTAACATTGGTCCTCCTACTTAGGAGTAAGCCCCAACTTATAAGATCACTATAATTGGGCATCCTCCTCAAGAGTAACCCCAGTCATAATTTCCTTTAACATTGGGCCTCCTTATTAGGAGTAAGCCCCAAGTTAAAAGTTCCCTTTAATTTGGCATCCTCCTTAGGAGTAAGCCTGAGTCATAATTTCCTTTAACATTGGGCCTCCTTCTCAAGAGTAAGCACCATGTTATCAGTTCCCTTTAATTTGGAATCCACCTCAGGAGTAAGCCCCAATCATAATTTCTTTTGATTTGGGCATCATCGTCCAAGAGTAAGCCCCAGTCATAATTACCTTTAACATTGGGCCTCCTTTTCAGGAGTAAGCCCCAAGTTAAAACTCCAAATCTCCATAAAGTAAAAATACCTCTATGGACCCTTCTCCTTGATTTCTTTCATAAAGTAAGTTCTGGCCTTCATCCACATGGGCTTTCATACATACATAATCCCCACCTCATTTCTCATGACTGCATTTTTCATGGCACCATCATCAAATTTACTGAAACCTCTTGTTTCTCACACTAAGCATGAATCACGTGAGCTTAGGGTGTAAAATTAATCATGAAATCTTTTCTTAGGCCATTAACTATACATAAACCCATATTTCTTTAACCGAACTACATGGACATTAATCTCCGACTTAAAATTAGTGTACGTAGGAAGCCTTTTTAAGGTTCAAGCCCATATTTTTTTAATTCTATTCCTTCACATTACATTAAACTATATCCTTCTTATTTAACTATGTGGGTTCTGATTCTTATTTAACAAAGATACATAGGTAGCCCATCTGCGGGAATGATCCGAACTCTGAAATAATCCATGTCTTTCTGAATGGAAATAAATATCATGTGCCCCCATTGAGTGGCTTTAAAACCAGTATGGTTATCATAATGATGAAGAGATTTCTATATAATGTATTTAAGAATACCATTTACTAAGGATACCTATTACATATGGAGGATTATCTATCAATGAAGAACCTCAAATACATATAAAGATTATCTAAAACCCATACATATCAATAATTGATTGATAAATCTAAGGGAATACTCATTTTCATACTTGGTGAATTAATAAGTATTTGTGACCATAACATAAATATATGAGAGATTCCCAGAGTAGAGAATAATTCCCCCCAAAAAGGTGGGATTAGCCTGACCTCCCATCCTTTTGAACAATGAATATTCTTAAGCATCATCGGTCCACAAATAATTAGCACCTACCATTGGAAAGTAAGTCCAAATGGATATAGAATCATTGGATATTTCTAGTTCTATAAATAAACCTGTTGGAAACCGATTGGAATGTTTTAACCATAAACAAACAAGGTCATCCCCATTTCCAGAAGAAACAAAAAATGGTTAACCCGACGTGAATCCTTAGCCAAGATAAATGATGTTTTATATATTTGTTAGGCCCCTATTAAACTCAATATGAGTGCCAACAAAGCAATCAAAAACATATGTGTTCATCCAAAATATGTACTCTAGCCAAACCTATATTGATTATTTCTACTATATCAAACATGCACTCTTTTCCAATATCTCTCTGCAACATAGAATGGCTTCTTTAAAATTCACACCTGTGAATGCCTCGGCCGCTACTCCTGCTGGATCCTCATCCGCTCTGAGGATGAAATCAACTACTCAGAATCTTCAAAACTAGGTCTCGAATGCATTGGTGAGGTCATACCGTCAACATGATACCATCCTGACTCTGGAGTCTGCTTGGTAAGCCCTCTATGTTAACAACTCACCCTGGTTGTCCGGACAGTGACAACCAGTGATCAGGAAGGAGGTGGTGCCAACTGTCCTGTCCAACCATTTCGGTTCGTTATCCCCGTAATGCAATGACCAGTCTCTCCCATATTACATGGAGGTGAATGAAGAGGTCACTAAAGGCTTCATTTCAAAAAGACAGGTGCCCTTCCTACGGACTCCCACCAATAATCTCCATCAGACTCGTGTGGTAGTGCACCCTCAACATGATGAGGGTATCACCTATAGGTGTTCAACTCAGGTTCCTCAGACCCGAGCATGCAAGAAAAACTATCAGAGGAGAAATTCGGTCCACATGGAGAAGGTTATTACCTCTGCCCCCTCTAGAGAAGTCCATCAATCTAACATGATGGAAAACAACGAGCGAGCATATACACCCATCCATCCTGATTTCCCTGCCCAGTAGACTCGTCTGGCTGTAACACCTCAATCCCACCAGGCAATTCTGACGGAGTACTATAGGAAGACATATACACCTGTTTATAATTCATCAACTAGTAAGTAGGTTCATCTAACTGCATACAATGAATTTCTCCAATAACATATGGTGACCACCAGTGAACTGGCACATACACCTGCTTACACTCATCAATTCTTCCAACAGTCTCGTTTTCCAGTCTTGAAGGAAGTTCATCAGTCATTTCTGGTGGAGATCAATCAGTAGGTACATACACCTGTGATTCATCAAACTGACCAATAGTCTTGTTTTTTAGAACTCAGAGATTTCAGTTGAAAGCTCCAATGACAAATAGGAGGCAGACACAACATTCTACCCCCACACATGAGTACTGTCAGAATTCAATGACAAGAAAAGGAGGACAGGAGCAGGAAAACACACCTACTCCAAAAATGGAATGGATGTATATTCCCATTCCAGAATCTAAAGTCACTAATCACATTCTTACAATGGTGAAAGAGTAGAAGAAAATCCCTGCCCATATTCTGGATACCTATCAAATTATTATAAAAACATCAGCAACATCACAGGGAATGAAACCTAAATATATCCCTATCAATGGATGACTCATCAACATGGCACTCCAGAGCAGATAGACACCTCTGTTCCAGTCCAGGAGGGTCATGGGGAATACTCCCCCATGTCATACGGACAATCAAGTCAGGCACATACACCTGATTTAAATAGAGATAATCAGCCGAACCTGACCATTTCTCCTGAGTAGGGACATACACCTTCCCATAATAACCACTTTCATCATAATGTGGTTTCCAAAGTTAGTAAGAAGGTGCCCAAGAAAAAGACCCATCTAGTAGAGTCGAAAAGTCATGATCCAATCTGCCATAAGGCCTTGCTCAATGGTAGAGTTCTTGAAGCTCTAGACAATTGTCTATTGCAACTAAAGATCATACTCTCTCATTTCCAGATTCTGGAAGTAACAAAAATAATATGAATGTATTCATCATACACTTCCTCATGAATACTTTATTCGTGATAGTTTAGTCAATATCGATGATGAATTTAGCTACGAAAGTCCTCTCTACAGTAGAAATTAACATTTCTTAGAAAATTCTTCAATAGACAATGCAGTAATGAGAAAGGCCTATTATCTCGAGGCACTTTAAAATGCAAATCTAGTCATGTATGATGCCTTACCACTAGAGAGTGAAATAACATATCAATCAGAAGATATCCCAGGGTTTAGGTCATTCTCTGAACCACCCTTGGGTCATTCATATTCTAATTTGACAAATGAATTATCTACCAATCTTGTTGAATCTGATGAAACAATAAAGAAGAACTAACTTTGGTCCAATGAGGTAGAAGAATCTTCATCAAATGATAAAGAGAAAGTGCTGAATATGAGAAAACAACTGGCCAAAGGTGAAATACAAGTCATGTTTTGGCCTTTGGCTGACTCTCAGTATGATATTCCAAAAACGTTGATAGAAGATTGTATTCATGATATTCGTCTCAACATATGGAAAAATAATTTTCACCTAAAAGTAAAATATTACATGATGATGAATATTAAAATCATTTAAAGGTAATAGAAAGGTTGCAAAACCAAATTGACTTGGCATCTCTCACAGTTTCCCGACATCCAAAGGTTTAAAAGCAGTAGAGAGCCCTTTAACGTTCATGCCTTGGCACGTTGAAAAGGTTGCGCCAGTTAATTACTAATTCCCCATCTGGTATTCATATAAGGGGATTGGGTGTTCATGGAGAATTGCATTTAACTGTGCTATCCAGTCAAAAAATCCCACCAAAAGTGGTCTCATTGAATGTTATTTCCCATGGCTAGCCACATCTAACTGATTTTGTGCATAATCAAAGGTTTTCCCAACAACATGCCTCAACTAGTTCTTCCCAAAGTCAAGCATATAAAGAAAAAGTTGTCAAATTACTCTCACACTAAGAAAATTATAATATCAAACATGCTTCTCATTTAGATCATTCACATCATCAGGTGACATAAGTGTCAGAAATAATTCAACGTTCATCTAAGCCATGTGATTTGAGTGGATGTCTGATGATGCATCCGGCTAATTTCTAGACTAATGCCCGCAAAATCAGGAGAGATTTTATGAATTTTTATGATATAGAAGCTCAAGAGCCACCTCAGCTTGCCAGACTAGGGACTCATTTAATCCAACCCTTGGGATCAACAGACAGGATTCGAGGAGTTGAGCCGAAAAAAATAGGAACCTCCCCAGTCCACCGGACTGGGGACTTTTTCAAATTCTCAATATCTTCCTCACCGAAAGTTATTCTTCTCTCGATTAGGGAATAATCCACAAGAAGAACACATGGACAAATTATCAGGTGATTCCCTCAAAATTATGATTCATCATGAAGTTCTTGAAGGATCAACCAAAAAAAGGCAATGTCCCATAAATTACATGGAAGAAGGCAATATCGCAGAAGTGCTGACAGAAGGTCTGAAATGTGTTATGCATCGATAAATGTCATCAATGCCATTTTCACTAATCACCCAGAACATGAGTCTCACTCAGAGGGATTAGATACAGAAGTTCATGATCAAGAGGTTATACAAATGGAAATAAATGAAGGAGGTGTGCATAGCAGAAGATAGTGGGTTTCCTGGGGGAAAGACATTCCTTTGGGTAATTACCTTCCATACTCCAGAAAGGCATATAACAGGGAAAAGGGAAAAAGTCTGGTTACATTCCACCCTACCTCTGGAGAAGGCCAATCACTCTCATTAGAGGAAAGGTTCGCAGAACAAGAAAAATAAATGAAGGAATTTCGGAGGATAAATGCAGAACTACTTAAAAGTAGTCTTCCTCCAAGCCTTCCAGAGTTAATCAATCAAGGAAATTTGTTGCAGCTACAGGGATGGATAAAAAATATCCCCCTTTTCAAGTACACCCTCACAGGTCTAATCCTACGAGTCATATGCAACAAAAACCGACAATACTAACATCAGTGGTAGTTCCGGTCGCCACACCCGTCCAAAATCCTCTTATCGCACCTGCTCAGGCCCAAGCTCAAACATATTTTTCTCAAAAATTATTGACTCCCTATGAGTCATTAACAGCTCATTTGGAAGGTATGGAAGGAAATCGTGCACAATTTAAAATAGAAAAGATAGCTTACCCTGAATGGGTGGATGCAATCCATCCCCCACCAAATTTTGGGAATACCACATTACCAATTTTTAATGGTTCGAGAGATCCAGAACCACACATAACACATTTTGTTTCTCATTTTGACCCTATGATGGGAACTCCTCATCAACAAGAAGCAGTTAAGCTTAGGTGTTTTGTGCAGTCATTAGAGGGACCTGCTTCTGTCTGGCATACAAGATTTCAATTTCGGTCAATTACTCGGTGGGAAGATCTCCATTAAATATTTCTTCTTCAATTTAGCTCAACGTTGCCAAAGATAATAATTATTGATCTTAAAAATTGTAAGAAAAATGAAAATGAAAGAGTTTCAGATTTCATTTCTCACAGGAAGGGATTAACAAATTCCTTCAGTTTAGAACTCCCTCAAAAAGAATTATTGCCAATCTGTGTGGAAAATCTGTGTGATGAATTACACACACCGTTGATCCCTGTGAAATACTCAGGAGGTTTTAGAGACCGTACTTCAATTGAAAAATAGATATAAGACTCGCTTATAAATACTAAGTCTAAAACTCATGTAATTCCATCATTTCTAGGATGGATAATAAGGAAAGTAGATACTACTATAGTTACACTTAAACAAGAACCTATACTAGCTTCCACTTCAAAAACATCATCATATCTAAGGGCTCCACCTCTTGAGTGTCAAAAACAATGGCCTCCTAGTGAATATGATCAAAATGATCGAAGGTGTAAATAGTTTGAGTATTTGAAGAACAAATATTATTCTTTATGGAATGAAAAAGTTCCTGGCTACATCATCTCAGATCTGGAAAAGAATCTTGTTCAGTTTCCAAGGCCCAAAAGGCCGAACACGGAAGGAGATGAAGAACTCCCCAACTATTTCTCATTTAATCATATGTGGGGAATCCCATTCAGGAGTGTTTTGTATTCAATGACCTCCTGCAAAAGATGGTGGACTCTGGATTGGTAAAGCTGAAAGGTTCTTTAGCCTAGGTATCATGTGTTACCACTACTGATCTTGAAGAAGAAGGTAGGTGGCATGATGTAAAAAGTAAAAATGCCCAAAAATATGATGATTGGATGGTCAGGAAAACGATCAACCGAACACATGACATTTTAAGAAAACAATTGAATCAACCAATTGTGTATTCTACAATGAATGCCACAAAAAAACCCCCTTCATCAGAAGGAAAATTCTCAATGAAGCATGGTAATTTGAAGAAAGAAGAGCAGTTAGAAAAAGACGAGCTCGTGTCAATGCCTATGTTTTCTTTGACTTTGGAAGATTTTATGTCATCTCTTTCAAAAGAATGGGCACAAACCCACTAAACAACACAACCTGAAATGGTTAATCAGATAGAATCATCATTAGATGAAGAATTTATCTTTAGTTCGGTTAACATGATTCATTTAACATATCCTTATGCCAATGACAGTTTCAATTAGGATAATCCTAAGTTAACTATATCTAACAGAGGAATTATAGGGAGAGATAATGATCTAGGATATAGGGGAAGAAGTGGATATTACAGAATCCACTATTTCAGTCCTACCCCTGCTAGAACTGTATATGTGGCAGAAACTCAGGGAGAATCCCTTCAGCGTGATCAACAGGAATAAGAATGTTATTCCACACATGGTAGATTCTGTCCTGACGCAGTTAATTTGGATGAATGGTTAGAGGTCACACCTTCATCCTCTTATCAAATAGATAGACCTAGATGGTCTAATTTATCGAAACCAGGAGTATTTTCCACCCCTACCCTGATACAGGATGCATCTACTGCCAAAGCATCAAATTCCAAGGCACCTACAAAACCACATTTTCATGATGGTAAACGTAGAACTTTAGACCAAAAGTATTATTTCTTGAAACAATTGGCCCATGTACTGTCCAAGTTATCAATCCTGGTTACCTTGAATCTATAAAAAGATCTTCGTGAGGCACTTATTGAGGCTTTCTCAAGTCCTCAAGTATTCCAAATAGAAATTAATGCACCTAAATTCTACAATATAGAGAATGATCCTACAAAATGCCATGCAATGATATCTTTGAAAGATGAAGATGAATATGATGTTGTACATGGAAATATCCGACCTTTGTATTTATCTGGAAAAGTCAATGATATAGACATCCGACGAGCATTCATTGATAGTGAATCAAGAGTAAATCTCATTACTATTCGTACACTTCGTCGATTGGGCCTCACAAAATCTGATTTATCTTATTCTTCTTTGATATTGAAAGGATCTAATAATAATGAACAAGAACCTATGCGTGAGATTACACTCATAATTCAATTTGGAGACATTGTTTCTAATTCAGATTTCATGGTTGTTCATCAGGATACAACCTTCAACATTTTTCTTGGAAGACCTTGGCAACATCAACATGAGCCCGTTCCTTAGTCATACAATAATTGTCTCAAATATTGTTTCAATGGTCAAATTGGGAAATTTTATGGTGAAAAACCCCCATTCAGAATGTCTGAATCTCAATACATTTAGGCATAATTTTATCACATGGAGTGAAAGGGAAAATCCACAGGGAAGAAGGTCAAAAAAATTAATTCTCCAAGTGGTTTGGAAAGTATTCCAGTAAACCCATTCATACATGTGAGTACAGATTATGTGTTGCCTATCAATCAAATTGACCAGATAGACCTAAATCCAAACACTCTTATGGATACATCCATAATGTCAGTTATGGAAATTGAGCATGACAGCATGGGATAAATTGTTGATTCACCAAGCAATGATGAAAGCTTAAATGGAGATGTCTTCATTTCATCCACTAAAATCCATCAATTCTATACTTAATCATCCATGACAGAAGAAGGTATACAAATTCTAGAGGATAACAATTATTTCGATTCTCAATCCATCCTCTCCCCATTATCACCCCATAAAGTCCATTCATCTTCAATAGGGTCAGAAATGGCAACCTCTTCTCCAAGATGTTCAAATTTTAACTTCTCCCCTGACCATAGAAAATCTACTTCGTCATCTACTATGAAAGTAGAAATAGAGGAAGTAACACATATTGAAGAAGAATAGGAAGATCTCATAGATGCTCCTACATTATTTGAAGAGGTTATCTCTACCACTATGGATGAACTCATAGAAATAAGTCTGGGTACATAAAAAGATCCACATCCAACTTGAATTTTTGTAGTAAAGACTCTTGAAGAGAAGGAAATGTATACTTAATTTCTAAAGAAAAATCGAGATGTATTTTTGGGAATTATACAGAACTTCCAGCTGTTGATCCCAATGTTTCCACTCTTCATTTGGGTTTTCCAGAAGAATATCAGGGATTCAAGCATGCAGCAAGAACAACACACCCACCTTATGCTTCCAAAATTGAAGCTGAAGTTGATAAGCTTATCAAGGCTAAATTTTTTAGAGAAGTTAAATATCCCAAATTGCTGGATAATATTGTCCCTGTTAAAAATAAGAATGGAAAAATTAGAGTATTCATTGACTTTAGAGATCTTAATCGGCATTGTCCCAAGGATGATTTTCTAGTTCCGATCACAGAACTCTTAATTGATGCAACAGCCGACTACGAAGCTCTTTCCATCATGGATGGTTACTATGGGTACAATAAAATATGAATGGCCCTAGAATATGATGATTCTACATCCTTTAGAGCTCTTCAAGGTGTGTTTTGATATCAGGTAATTCCCTTTGGCTTGAATAATGCAGGTGCAACGTATCAACGTGCCATACACCATATCTTCAAACCCTTTTGATGGAAATTTTTTGAATGTTATGTGGATGATTTAGTGGTTAAATCCAGACAATGTTATGATCACTTGGCCAATCTGGAAATCATATTTGACAAACTTCGACAACATAATTTGAAGATGAACCCCTTGAAATGTTCTTTCTGGGTAACCTCAGGAAAATTTCTCAGCTTTGTTGTACGCCATCATGGTATTGAAGTTGATCCTAGGAAAAAAAGACCAATCCATGAATTTTCACCACCTAGAAATTTTAAGGAATTAAGAGGAAATCAAGGAAACTTGGCCTATATTTGTCCTTTCATTGCCAATTTGGCGGGAAAGAGTTAACCCTTTACCAGATTAATGAAGAAGGGATTCACCTACCAGTAGACTGAAGAATATCAAGAAGCATTTGATATACTCAAGAAATATCTCATGAGTCCAATAGTATTAATTCCAACTATTGAAGGAAAACCACTTATTATCTATGTGATAGCTTTATAGTGATCATTGGGTGCCTTCCTTGCCTAAAAGAATGATTCTGGGAATGAAAATAGCCTTTACTATCTCAGTCGGACTATGCTTGAGGCAGAAACATGATATTCAAATATTGAAAAGTGGTACCTAGCATTAATCTTTGCAGTTCTGAAATTGAGACACTACCTACAACATCATGAGGTCCAATTGGTATCTCACAATAACCCACTAAAATTTGTCCTTATTCGTCCAATGCTTACAGGACTTCTGGGAAGGTGGGAAGTTATTTTGCAGTAGTTTGTTATCCAATATGTGTCACGAAAGGAAATAAAGGGTCATGCTCTGGCCGATTTCCTTGCTAAACTCCCATCTATAGAAGATACATCTTTAAATATTGAACTTCCTGATGAGGAAGTCTTCTCTATTCAAGATAATCCTCAAACATGGTAAATGTACTTTGATGGTGCCTCTAGAAGTCCAACAGGGAAAAAAATTATAGATCCTAAATTCAACAATCACTACTGGAAATCTGGGCTATATCCACGTACCTATAGCCACGGTTTTATAGAACCGTGGCTATATGTTTTATATAGCCACGGTTTTTTCCTACCCGTGGCTATATCCCCTCGCCCAGTTTTTTTCTCCCCCATTCCGTCGGGCTCCATCCTCGCCCTCGCCCCCAAGCATCGGGCTCCATCTCCTCGCCCTCACCATTTCTCCTCCCTGCGGCCTCATCCTCGCTGCGGCCTCCTCCTTCACGACGCATCAACGCCGCGCCATCCTCCTCGCCGACGCCCTCCTCGCCGCGCTCTCCTCGCTGTCGTTCTCCTCGCCGATGCCCTCCTCGTCGCGACCCTCCTCGCCGCGTCATCCTCCCTACGCCCTCCTCGTCGGCGCCCTCCTCGCCGGCGCCCTCCTCGCCGGCTCCTTCCTCGCCGCACCATCCTCGTCGAAGCCCTCGAGGTCGACACCCCCATCGCCCTCTATTTGTTTCTCTCTCGAGTGCTGGTTATCTGCATTTTTTTATGCCTCATTTGCACCTTCGATTTCTTTAATTTAGGTAAGATTTACATGTTTTCCCCTTCTGTTTCATATCCTCTGAGGTTGATGTTTTGAAGCCACTGGTAGAATTAGTGTGTATTTTCATTGAAGAGGATTATAGATGTTTCTACGTGGTCCATTACAAATCTAGGTATGATTTATGCTCTATCTGCAAGTAACTTGGACACCTAAGGCAGGTCTGCTGATGGTCTTCTTCTAAATGGATTGGAATGGTTGCATCCCAAGGGATCAATACTAGGAATTTGGTTATTAGTAGAATGTTGATTTTGGTTGATGAGTTTGGATCTACATGTTTTCCTATAAAGGATTCAGGATTCACAGGACCTAGGTTGTCATATGAAAATGCATTGTGATCCGACCACGACCATCTAAGGAGCCCGGGGGCGAAAGTTGTTACATCTGTTTCTAGTGCTGAATATGTACCAATATATGAAGAATTAAAATGAAATTGAGAAATTCAACGGAGAAAAATATTCCAATATATGAAGAATTAAAATGAGAGCCTTTCTCGGACAACAAGGCTGAATTGAATCTCTATATGGGCCCAAGAAACCCATTACGAATGTTAATGAAATGTTAAGACCATTGTAGAATACTAAGATGTTACCCCTAATATACATATTAAGTCTCATAGAACCCTTTTACTTTACATAGGTGATGGGGTCCTTAGAGAAGTATATTATAAGTCTACCACTGTATAAATTTTCTAAAACATAAAAATTTATACATGACTGCTTCATTAGTAGGAATAACTTACTAGAATCATCATATGTTCACATTCAAAATAAAGAATTGTACTTCAATAAAAACCTATTTAGAAGAGTTTAATAAAGTCAAATTATATTTAACCAATATTAATGTTTCTATAGATGATGAGGATCGGAAATTAATCCTCTTAATCCCTCTTAACAATAGCTACATCACACTAATTGAGACCATGATATATGGTCGAGATTCTTTAACTAAAGAAGATGTTAAATAATCTATTTGGTCTAAGGATTTGCATTCTAAACTTAAGATAAAAGGATAGGATGAGTGTTTTTAACAAGGGGAAGACCTAAAACTTAATGTAAAAAAGAAACAGTTCAATAGATACAAAAGTAAGAGTAATAAAGAACCCAAATACAAAACTAGTTCCTTGGATAGAAAAGTCACATGTTTTCACTATGTTAAACCCATGCACATTAATCCCAAGTGTAGGAAACTCATGTGAGAGTTAGAACACAAAAAACCAACTGACCAGCCTTTTATTGTTGACTCAAGATATTATGCTATTGAATTCCAGAATATATCCATCCATAAACTCAATCATGAGTGGGTCCTCAACTCTGGATATTATTGTAACTTGTGTCTATATATAGAGTCTTTTTTGAATCTATTCAAGAAGTTGGAAGGGTATGTCCTTTTAGGAAATAATAATAGGTGTAGGGTTGAGGGTAGAGACTCTATTCTAATAGATTATGATGATCAATCCATCATCCACTTACTTGATGTAAGGTGGGTCCCCAACCTTCAAAAAAATAATATCCTTAGGAGTCCTTGATCAAAATGGATTTACCTCTAGTTCATATAATATAAATGGATATTGAACATAATTAAATATTGATATAATTAATTTATTATAGTGATATTTCCACCTTCAATTTCAACCAAGAAGAAAACTATTTTCTATGAAATGTCTCTCCCCTTCTCAAAGATAAATAATGATGATTTATATTATTAATTTCTTTATGATATGGTTTATATTTTTCGTCATCTACCACTACTCAATGGGGTGTGGGGTAAGGCATAAAATAAAACTGATAAAAATCACTAAACAACTCAACCACCCTAGAAATTCCCAAGGATTTTAGTAGAATGACAACATATCTTTGTAGATATGGTTTATATTTTCCATCATCTACTACTACTCAATGGGGTGTGGGGTAAGGCATAAAAGAAAACTGAGAAAAATCACTAAACAACTCAACCACACCAGAAATTCCAAATGATTTTAGTAGAATGACAACATATCTTTGTAGATATGGTTTATATTTTCAAAATGTCTCTAAATTTCAATAAATCTTTGTAGATTTAATACAGAACATCATAACTCGTTATGAATTAACCCAAACACTTTTGGGAATTGATTATTATTATCTCTTAGATTTCATATAAACTCTTTTTACTATAATCAATCCTCATTATTGGAACTTTTGTATGACTATTAGAAATCCTGCCAATTCTGGGTACGCCGAGACACTAAATAAGCCCTGTAATACTGCTTTCGTGGCACCCAAATTAGTTGAACATGATACCACAATATCGATACAGGAACCTAAGCCCATGCAGGTTATGAATGTCTCTATAGAGAAAATGAACTGTTGTACAGATCTGGAAAATATCATAAAACATCCCACAGATACTTCACAGGCCAGGTATAACTATTTCACCACCTATAGATAGTGAGCACTGTGTTATAAAATCTGGTAACTATTTCTAATCATAACTCTGTTTCTGATTGTTTTCTGGCAGAATATTGATTTTGATGACGATTAAGATGATTGATTATAATGTCGAAGAGAATGATGGTATGAAAATAATGTATACCATTGCTGTTACAGTTTTTGTAAATGAATTTTAATAGCAATTGTTCACTAGATGATGTTGCTCTTTACTTATTGCAGATGAGACGTTCTGTGATTGATCGTACCCACCAGAGTTCTGTACATTGGATGATGCTGATCATTTTTTATTCTACCACAGAGGTTTCTTTTCGCTGTTTATACATACATTGTTAGGTTTTGTTTGATTGGGTGTGATTTTTTATTGTTGCAGTTGAATTAATTAAAACAAAACAAGCTTTCTATTTTTAGTTTGTCTTTTCAATTGACAATATCATTGTATTTTTAACAATAGTTCAATTTTTCTATATTAATGATGTCCAGCAGGGGTAAATATGCAGGGGGAGTCCAGTGTCCAGGGGGGGAGTCTAGTGTCCAGTATGGGTAAATATGATTTGGGCATCCCAAGAACTAGTTTCCAGGGGGGAGTCCAGTGTCCAGCAGGGGTACAAGGGGGCTGGTAGGGGGTGGGGGGAGAGTATGGGTCCAGTGTCCAGCAGGGGTCCAGTGTCCATCAGGGTTAAATATGCAGGGGGAGTCCAGTGTCCAGGGGGGAGGGAGGGGGGGCTATCCAGCCTCGACACATTATTATCACTATCTATTAAAATCCAGTTTTAAGTAATCTTCGATTTTGATGATAATTTGTAGTGAGTTAGTGGAGGCCAAGCAATTAGTTCACTTTTGAGATCCATCATTATGAAAGAACAAATCGTATTTAAATTCAGCATCTCTGAAGCAATTTCTCTCTCTCTGATGGTCTCATTCATGCAAATTGATTGAGGATGTTATCATTGATTGGAGAGATCCTTTGGAAGCACATGTTCGGTCTCCCCTTTTACATGTGTATGCATAGGTAGGCATATACATATATATGTTCCCCCTTTATATACTCCTTCTGCTCAAACTATTGCACTGAATCCTTATTTTAAGCATTCCTTATTGTCATTTTGGCCCAATTAGAATCTATATTTTGTCAGAGTTGGGTGGGTCTGGTCTGGGGAAGGTGTGCAGGCTCATGTAGGGATGTAGGGGGAGGCTAATGTGCAGGGGTGTAGTGCAGTGCAAAGAGAGAGGGAGGCCAGATATGGTGTGAAGGGGGGAGAGGGACCAGTGCATGGGTGAAGGGGGAGGCTGGCGTGCAGGGGTGATGGTGTGATGGTGTCAGGGGTGCAGGGGTGCAGGGGGGGGGGGGCTGGCAGGGGGACAAGCAGGGGGCAGTGGGGGGGGGGGGGGCTGGCAGGGGGGCCGGGGGTAGCAGGGGGTGGGTGGGGGGGTCTGTCCTGGGGGGTCTGGGTTTGGGGGGAGGGGTCTGTCTATGGGGGGTCTAGGGGGTCCAGTGGGGGGGGGGGGTGGTGCTGGTGGGCTGGGGAAGGGGGATAGGTGCAGGTGGGCAGGGGGGGACTAGTAGGGGGCAGGGGAGCTGGTAGGGGGAAAAGCAGGGTGGTGGCAGGGGGCAGGGGGCAGGGGGGATGGCAGGGGGGTTGCAGCCATGTCAAGGTAGTTATAGACCAACCTATTTGTAACATCATAGAAAATGATTTCAGCAGGTCCAGATATGTGGAATTTCACTGGTTCTTATGCAGCCATGTCACAACACATGTATAATCCATCAATCTACCCTTTCCGCTGATAAATGAATGTACAGAATTTTATCCTTTTTGTATCTTTTTACATCATGTTTTTCCATTTTCATTCATTTTCATTTATAATTTATGATACATGATCTGATTTTTTGACATATTTTTATCTACTTTTCATTATTATCTATCACAAAAGCTGTAATTTTAACATATTTTAACAAAAATTTGCATGGATGTGATTGATGTCAATATGCAAATTGAAGACAATCAATTCTATGTTTCACTATTTTTGTGGCAATAAAATGATACTCATGTACAATTTTTTTACATTTGTCATTTGTTCATTGCAATTCAACAACTTCTGGACTGATTTGTGGACTATAGTTGTAGCTTTGTAGGAGGAAAAATAGGGAAAGCACCTCTCTCCAGAAATATGTGCTATTGAAAAAATCAAGATCCTCTTGGAATAAGTAGAGGAACTTCGAGAAGTAGGAACAATGGATGTAGAATAGACACAACTAGGAAATGTGTAGAGGAACTTCCAGCACAAAATTTTTAATCAGTTCTCTATAATTTGCATTTCTACTGATTCAGGTAAATCCTTCATCCTCTATAATTTCTATATTTATTAACCCTGTCAAGATTTTTGTATCATCACTCTTAGTGTCTTAGGTGAAATACTCAGTTCTCTATAATTTGAATCTCTATTGATTCAGGTAAATACTTATTCCTCTGTAATTTCATAAACTTATTAACTCTGTCAAGAATTCTATATCATTTATCTCTATTGCGGTTTGTTTTGTTTTTTTGTATCTATATTTTTTTTTCAAGTCATATTGAGTTATCTATGATCAATCTATTCATCTTTGAGTTGTATTTATCTTTGGAATAGGGTGAGCGTGTCAAGATAATAGGATACAGTGTTTTCGGTATTAAAAAACTATTTATTTTTCAATTAATTCCACTGCCTTATGACGCTTCACTTTTTTTTATTCTTCTCTTTTCTGGCCTGCATCAAATTCCAATTAATCTTTGAACACTAATACTTTGATTGTAGCAAAAAAAATATATATATTTCAGCATGTATTTTATTTCTTGTCTTCATGGTTGAGAATTATGTTTTAGTGGTCTGGAACTAATATCTTTAGGGGGCTTGGAGAGTATAAACTCAAAGGCTGCACCTATGGATGAGGACTAGCAAGGGGCAGGGGGGGGGGGGGTGGAAGGGGGGACTAGCAGGGGGCAGGGGGGGGGGACTAGCAGGGTTAGTTTGGTAAGGGAACCATTGGTTATTTTATATCGATTCAATTCATATCAGTGGGGTGGGGACAGTAGTGGGGGTAGTGGGGGTGTAGGTGGGGCAGGGGATAGGGTGGGTTTAGTGGGGTGGGGGTGCAGCGGGGTGGAGATAGTAGGGGTGGGGGGTAGTGGGGGTGAAAAAGGGGTGCAAGGGGGAGGGTGGGTGCAGGGGTGGGTGAAGGAGGGTTTCATGTTCAGTATTTGGTTCTAAGTCGCCAAATAATTCTTCAATAATAATCTCCCTTAAAAACTGAATGACATTTGGTAGGGTAGATTTAGAGTGATCTACAGCCACAACACTAAGTTACAAGAGCTGCAACATCTGAGTCTAGAACTGTCTTGTCCAATTATAAGCCTGATCCAGCCAAACCTCATGCCATGTACCATATGAAGTAACTGAAATGCGAACTGCATTCCATTGTTTGGCTTTGGTGTTACACCAAGATTTGAGAGTCTGTTTGAGGTGTTTTAGTTTGAGATTGTAAGTAAAGGCATTATTGGTATGAGATATCGGGGACTACAAGTTTTGGATGACATGATTTCATTCTTCATCAGAGAGCTTCATATTATTGAAGTGGAAGGGTAACCTAGGTTTCATGTCTTTGGAGGAAATGTTTACCAGGATAGGTTGATGATCAGAGTTCAGTTTGTGAAGAGTGATTCTAGAGATAATGTCCTATTTATCTAGAGCCGGAACATTCATAAAGGCTCTATCCAATTTGGAAGCAACCAATTTATTGTGATGTCTTCTATACCAGGTGTTTTTTGCACCAGTGATATTAATTTCAATAAGATTGTTTCCCTTGATCGAGGCTTTAAATTCTCTCGTGGAGATAGAGGCGTGAGATGGGCCAATTTTTTCATTATAATTAAGAATAGAATTAAAGTCTCCCATAAGAAACCAGGGGGAATTCGTGTTAGTTCCTAAATAAGAGAATTCATTCCAAAGAATTATTCATTCTTGGTATTTATTCTTAGCATAAACAAAGGAGTAGTAAATACGAGTACCATCAATAGTAAAGGTGCAAGTGAGAATCTGACCAGACAGGGGGGGGTGTCCAGATAGGGGGGGGGGGTGTCCAGACAGAGGGGTTGTCCAGACATGGGGGAGGGGACTGGTAGTCTACACATACCCATATCATCCTATTTGAAACTAAGTGGAAGATGTTGCCCCGCGGATGTCGCTGGACCGGGCCAACACGTTGTGGCCACGCTGCAGTCACGCCGCGGTCAAGCCGCGGTCATGCCGCGGTCACGCCGCGGTCATGCCGCGGTCACGCCGCGGTCACGCCGCGGTCGCGCCGTGATTTGGCCCTGCTCCAGGACGACACCCTGAGGCGGTTACTCCTCCTTAGAGAAACATTCAATGGTTAGCTCTAATTTTTCATATTTCCTCATTCCTAAACTATATTTCCTCTTAGCGCTGCCTCTCATCCATCTTTCCACAAAACGTGCATAGAAGGTGGTACAAAGGCTCAATTCAACTGAAAACATTGGTTTGGAATTGTCTGGCATATTTTATTGTAAATGTATCACATAATATTTGTTCGGTAATTCTTCTTTTTCCTCATCCTCTTCACATTTTGTCCGAACCAGATCATCCTCATCCTCTGCACATGTCGTCTGAACCGGATCAGCCTGTTGTGATGGAAATTCAATGTCTGCTTTTGACTGAATTTCACACCAAACCAAGAGATAATAAATGAGTCAAACAATCAGACAAATGGTTTAGGTTCTTTTTCCTCTGCTCACTACACCTATGAATCTAAAACTCTGGATGCCACTGGCACTGCTATAAAAACCAAAAAACACTCCACTAATCTAAACGTCATTCATACCACTGGTTGTCCTATAAAAAGTAGGAATCCTCATATTAGTCTAAAATATCTTTAGGCTAAGGCACAAACAAAACACAATAACATTGATAAACAAGGTACCTTGACACTGGAACCTATAAAACATACAAAAGGAAGTACAACCTCTGTACAAGACCCCACGCTAATGCAGGCACATTTTGAACCCATCGGACAGAGGCCCCTTCCATTAGATCTGGACGCTATCAAGATGGAGAATATAGATGATTCAAAGGACCCAGGTACACCTACTCTTCATTCTATTAATTTAACTTTTGTTGGTTCTAAATATGTAGATAATATGAACTATTATGAACAGCATGTATCCCTGTTATCTAACCAAAATACCATTTCGTTGATGCTATATAACATGAACATTACAAACTCAATTAAGAATGCTTCAAGAAATGAACCAATAAAGAAGAAATCTGTCATAACTAATAATGAAGAGGAACAGAACACTAATAATAACAATGGTCATGACATTAGAAGGTATTTTAGAAATAAAGGCTCTGAAGAAAAGGAAAAATGCAGTTCTAACTCCAAAACCAGGTTCACAAAAAGTTTCTTTTTTGGAATTTTTAAGGTATTGCCAACTCTTTTTCAATAGGGAGGATTTATGGTTCCCACAACCATTTGACTGAATTTCACACCAAACCAAGCCCTGCTAGTGACTATTTTTCAATGAACTATAAAAATCCCATGGCCAACCCACCAAAATCAAACCAGCTATTCCAGGGCCATTTCAACTCTCACTAAAAAATCCAAACTCAAGCCCTACTACAATTCCAAGCTCCCACTTCAATTTAGCCACTATGAACTCCTTCCCAGTCCCCCACCGTTTTTCAATCCACCTAGGCAACCCATCCACAACTTGACCACCAATCAAGCCTACCCACCTCTCAACTTCTAAGCCACCAACCCCACATTTTCCACCAGGCATCCCACTTTAATACCATTCCAAACCTCACCCAATTCTAACCAATTAAACTAGACCCCTTAACATTTGAAGCCCTCATCTAAATTCCTGTTCCAACTCACTTATTTTAGGGGGTCAAGGTGGTGTCCAGGGGTTGGGGGACTAGCAGGGGACTGGCAGGGTGCAGGGGGGACTGGCAGGGGGCAGGGGGCTGGGTGGGGGGGGGGGGGGGGGGGGTTGGGGGCTGGTGGGGGGGGGGGGGCTGGTGGGGGGCTGGGGGCTGGGGTTTGGGGATTTGGGGGGGGAGGGATATCCAGAAGGGGGGAGGGGTGTCCAGGCAGGGGGCGGGGCCGTCCAGCAGGGGGGGCGGGCTGTCCGGCAGGGGGGCGGGCTGTCACGGGCTATCCGGTAGGGGGGAGGGGTGTCCGGCAGGGGGGAGGGCTGTCCAGTAGGGGGGAGGGGCTGTCCCACAGGGGGGAGGGGTGTCCAGAAGAGGGGTGGGATGCCCAGCAAGGGGGAGGGGTGTCCAGTAGGGGGGAGGGGCTTTCCAGCAGGGGGAGGGGCTGTCCAGCAGGGGGTGTTCAAGGGGGCTGTCCAGGGGGTTGCAAGGGGGTGCAAAAGGGCTGTCCAGAAACCTAAGCCCATGCAGGTTATGAATGTCTATAGAGAAAATGCAGTGCTGTCCAGATCTAGAAATTATCATAAAACATCCCACAGATACTTCACAGGCACCAGGTATAACTATTTCACCACCTATAGATAGTGAGCACGATGCTATAAATTCTGGTAACTCTATTTCAAATCATAATTCCAATGTTTTGTTTAATGCAGTACTACATGAAATGCAAGCAGATTTTATCTGAGGATGAGCATGTGTGACCATGATTTCACCAAGCAGTTTGTTTAGTTGATAAACAATTTTTCTGGTAATGTTTTCCAATTTCAAATATGTTTTATTTTATTTCCATAAACATTTTATAGTTTATTCTGTTTTATTTTCCAGACTGATTATATGTTTGTTTTCCTAGATTACTCATATATAGCTACTTCTAAATTTTGTTTCAAGTGTTTCCCAAGTCCTACTATGGGGTGGTCCTACTAATAACCTATAGTATGGGGCCAGTGTCCATCAGGGGTCCAGTGTCCAGCAGGGGTAAATATGCAGGGGGAGTCCAATGTCCAATAGGGGTAGATATGATTTGGGAATCCCAAGAACTAGTTTCCAGGGGGGGAGTCCTGTGTCCAGAAGGGGTACAAGGGGGATGATAGGGGTGGGGGGGGAGTATGGGTCCAGTGTCTAGCAGGGGTCCAGTGTCCAGCAGGGGTAAATATGCAGGGGGCCTAGCAGGGGGCAAGGGGCCTAGCAGGGGGCCTAGCAGGGGGCAGGGGGACTAGCATGGGGCAGGGGGGCTGGCAGGGGGCCGGGGGGGGGGGGGGGGGCTGGTAGGGGGACAATCAGGGGCAGGGGGGGGGGGCTGGCAGGGGGCAGGGGGGCTGGCAGGGGGCAGGGGGGGGGGGGCTGGCAGGGGGACAAGCAGGAGGGTGGCAGGGGGGACTAGCAGGGGGAAGGGGGGGGGGACTAGCAGGGGGCAGGGGGGACTAGCAGGGGGGTGTCAGGGGGCAGGGGGGACTGGCAGGGGGGTGGAAAGGGGGGACAAGCAGGGGGGAGGGGTGTCCAGGAAGGGGGGGACTGGTAGGGGCAGGGGGGGACTAGCAGGGGGCAGGGGGACAAGCAGGGGGCAGAGGGGGGGGGGGGGGGCTGGCAGGGGGACAAGCAGGGGGCAGGGGGGATGGTAGGGGGACAAGTAGGGGGCAAAGGGGGGGGGGCTGGCAGGGGGCAGGGGGGCTGGCAGGGGAACAAACAGGGGGGTGCTAGCAGGGGGACAAGCAGGGGGCAGGGGGGACTAGCAGGGGGGACTGGAAGGGGGGGTTGTAGTGGGGGACTGGCAGGGGGTGGCAGGGGGGGACTAGCAGGGGGTAGGGGGGGACTAGCAGGGGGCAGGGGGGGATGGCAGGGGGACAAGCAGGGGGGGCTGGCAGGGGGACAAGCAGGGGGCAAAGGGGGGGGGGGGCTGGCAGGGGGCAGGGGGGGGGGGCTGGCAGGGGGACAAGCAGGGGGCGAAGGGGGGGGGGGGGTGGCAGGGGGCAGTGGGGGCTGGCAGGGGAACAAGAAGGGGGTTGCTGGCAGGGGGACAAGCAGGGGGCAGGGGGGACTGGCAGGGGGGACTGGCAGGGGGTGGCAGTGGGGGACTGGCAGGGGGTGGCAGGGGGGGTGTCCTGGGTGTGTCCAGGGGGGTGTCCCGGGGGTATTTTGTTTATGGATTTGCACACCCTATAGCCACGGTTTTAAACCGTGGCTATTGGTTTATTGCCACAGTTTTTAACCGTGGCTATAGACATAATGCCACGGTTTTAAACCATGGCAATATATTCTGTCCGGCCTTTACTGTAGCCACGGTTGAAACCGTGGCTTTAAATCTATAGCCACGGTTTGAACCGTGGCTATAGGTCTAGGCCTATAGCCACGCCAAACTTAGCCACGGTTCCTCAAACCATGGCTATTACCTATAGCCACGGTTTGAGGGCCTATAGCCATGGTTCTAAACCGTGGCTATAGCTCGAATTTCCAGCAGTGAATGTTGGGTTAGGAATCGTGCTTATTTACCTAGAAAAGGAATTGCTACCCTTTTAACAACACAAGATTTTGTAAGATATATTCTTTTTAAATTTTTTTATATCTTCTGTTGTACGCTACACTAATATTATCTTGTGCTATACGCAACACCGTATTAGCTTGCAGTATACGTAACACTAATCATGGATCTTGTTACACACAATTTCAAGTTTGTTTGATAGTAGTTATTCTACGCAACATTGACTGTATATATATATATATATTCATTGTATAAATGAAATATGGTTGGATTTGTTTTATACACAACAACAAATGATCTTGCACTACACGCAACCCTGACTTGGCATGCATTACACGCAATCACAACCTTCCTCGATAGCGTGTGTTGTACGCAATATCGGGTTTCACTAAAAAACGATATATGGTTATCCCGAACTAGCTGTTATGAATATTACTAACTACATTTTGAATTTTATAACATTATTATTCATCTTACTCATTTTCTAGAACATGGTATGAGAATAAAATATTTTTTTCGTGTAAAATAAGTATTTTTAAAAAAATGTTGTTTTGCCGCCTTTTGATGAAACACCCACATTAAATCTAGATTTTGACATGTTTATAAGTTTAATTTTACGAAATAAAATTATTCTTTGGAATCAGGATATAAAATTTTACCTTCGATAAAAGTTTCATATTATTCTGATAAATTTCATATTTTAATGAATAGAAAAAACACACTATATTTTAATTAAAAACAACTTTTTTCATCATAATAATTTCTGTGTTAAATTATATTATTTAATGGTTAAAAATTATAAATAGAATAAATTTTTACCATTTAATATAATGTATGTCATTATCATTTATTTTACATTGAATTCGTAGGTTAAATCAATTCAATCTTTTGTATTGTTTTAAACAAAAACCCGTTTTCTTTCGACAATGAGATTAATTTTAATTTAATTTATGCAAATTCTGTGTATTGAATTTGGAAAAATGGATTCCATATTTGGAATCAGTGGGTCCAAATTATGTTAATAGTCTACTTTTTTATTTTTGGACATTATGAATAGTAACTACGATAAATTTTATTTACCATAGTGAAAGGTAAATCTGGTAATTAAGGGTAAATATAATATTATAAAATTACCATAACACTTTTCTTAAAACAATTGGATGATTATATTTAGTCCTAAGTCATATTTGGGTCAAAATTGAATCTGTTAGCACCCACTTGGAGGTGATTAAGACCTTTAGTTTATTTTATTTAAAGGAAAGTGAAATATGTCTCACTCAAACATTAATAATTAAAGTTTTTTTAATATAAGGTTATACAGGATATAAATTCGGTTATAAATACTCATATGAAATATAAAATGTTTTTCATTATCATGGTAATTTATTTGTAACTTTTACGAGTTATTTAATTACCTTATTAGCTTATACATTAATGTTGGAGAAATTATTTATTTAGTAAAAAAATCAATAATATTGTTTTTACTGAAATAGTAATACATATTAAAGGGATCACAATCCTAACAAAAACTTATTGGTAGTGTATATATACACCATCAAAATCCGATGACCTAATATATGACCATTTGGAGTCTTATAAAAGTGATTATGACCCTTATATTATTTTATTTTTTATGATGTCAAAGTTTCCACCTTCATAATTTAATAAATATAACATTTTAAAATTTGGGTTTTTTAGAAGATAAATCTGAGTAAATGTATTCTTATGAAAGAAATAATATTTATATTCATCCTAGTATTTTATTTTAAATTTTTATGCAACAAATAAGTATATTTAATAATTATACAAAAATGATGTAGAAATTCTTTTATTGAGAGAAATATAAAATAAATGGTATTCAAAATAGTAAAATACATATTATATTAACTACTTAATGTGATACAATAATTTTATAGATTACTATGACATGTTAGGAAAATATTAAATATTTTAGTATGAATATATCCTCTGTGTGGATTTTATTTAAATTCAAATAAATGAATAGTGTCAAAATTGACACTATTGTTATTTTATAAAACTAACATATTATTAAATTTTTAAAGATTAAAAAAAATATAAAAATTAAAAATTAAAATTTATATAGTCTACAATGTCATAAATTATCTAATTATGGATAACTAAAAGAATATAAGTAATTATTTATAACAATTTAAAATTTAGAATCTTATTACCACAAATAAAATTTAATAGATTAAATATGGATAAATCTAGTTGATAATGTTTAAAATAAATTATCTACATGTAAATATTATATTTTTTGATGAGATTACAACCCTATCTCATCTAATATTTGAATATGAGTCATTTTTGGACGTTTTTATGTGGGGTTGGAATTTATTATAAATTAATATTTCTTATAATTCCAAAGGTGCCCCTCTCATCCCTTATAAAAGGGAACCTCATCCCTCTCCTCGTCACAACATTTTGAGCCTTGAAGCTCGGAAAAACTCTGCCCATTTCACTTAACAACTTCCCTAGAAACCTTATAGAGGTACTGGTCTTCTCAAAAGACCAACTCTAGTTCCCTAAGAGGAAGTTCAAAGGAGGCACTTCGAGAAAGAGGTAATACCTTCTACCGATTCATTCAAGTTTATTTCTTCTTATACTTCCTCTTATTTAGTGGTTTGATTATGATTTAATAACCTCAGTATCCCTTATATACTAATATGATATTATAAATATGAAACTACCTCATTTCACCTTCTATCCATCCTAAGGAAAACGAAACCACTGTGCGTGCATACGTACAGAATACCATCTCCACGACGTGGTGTAATCTATTTTTCCACCACCACCGTACTTGGATGGGTATAATGGTATAGAGAATAACTACATATAATTATTATAACATCTCACTGATTCTAATATATTATATCATTCACTCCAATTCTATTCAATAAATATGTAAATTATATCATTGCTTGTGTGTACGTATGGATTACCGTCTCCACGACGCGATGGGATTCATTCTCCATGTTTACCAATCAAGAATTATTATTAAGTATATATAATGAATAATAATGAAATATATGATATGATAATGCTACTGGATTTATGTATATATATATATCATCTACTTACTTCCATTCAAGTCAATAAGGAAAGGAAAACAACAATCATGTGTACGTACGGACTACCGTCTCCATGAATGGTGTAGAGACCCGAAGCTTGACGTACATGGACATTACATTACTTTTGCGGAATACATAATACATAACAAAAATAGACACAAAAGGATCGTAATAGTTTAGTGTCTTTGGAAACTTGGAATATAAACTTGTAATCATGTTAAAAGATCTTTAACAACTCCCATAATGATCTTCCCCTTTTTGTTTCCTTACCTAAAACCTTTATTTATTTCTTGGGGAAAATAAAACATAAAAAGGGTGAACTCAAATGCTCAGTAAGGGTAAGCATAGAGAACATAAAACAATCCATAAACATTTTAATGCAAAAAAAACTTGAACATGAAATTTAAACATCAAAATCTTGAGCAAAGACATAAATCTTGGAAGTTCGTAAGGCATATATCACAATGGAACATCAACCATGATAAAATTTAATGGGAATAAAACATGTAATTGTGGAAACCATTCATCACATGTTATGATTTCCATTGTTGCCAAGGCATTGCTTCCAAGACCATCTTAGTGGACAAAGTCCCTTTCTGAATCGAGTTCACTCCTCATTTCAGTCCTGTAACATTGAACCGGATTAACTTATGGTTCCATCCATGTCCATCTCATGAGATATAAATATTTACCCAATGCATTGGAGGGAGATATAGGTCCCACCAATCGTATAATGAAATCATTCTTACTTGTTACACAACATAAACATAAATCATTCATCATAACCCAAAGAATAAAATGGGTTTCATAAACATCATCCCATCATAACATAATCCATACAAATAAAATGGATATCATTTCATCATAGGAAAAGTGAAACCATGTAAATCATAGAGACATTATACTTGAAACATAAACATATGAAATAATGTTATCTCAGATGGAAAATGGTTTTGACGAAACACTTGAAATGAATTCTTGAGGAAAATATCCTTTCTTCTTCAAAATCAAGTTCTTTTCACAAAACATCATGCAATTTTAAAAGAAAAAGATTTTGTTGAAAATAGTCATGAATTCTTTTGGAGGAAGCTTCTTAAAAATAAGTCTTTATAAAACCGTAAAAATATGTTCGTGCCGTATAAGTTAAAAAAACATTCTTCTCGTACTTTTTCCGGAAAAGTCAAAAAAGTACCTCGTAATGTAAACAAAAGAATGATTCCTTACATACCATATAGTAAAAGTCAAAAATGGGAAAAAAGGACTTTAAACATACATGAAAACACTTTTATAAAACATGGACATGGATGAGAACAATAACCCCAGTAAATACATACGAATAAACAATCTTAGATAAGAACGAGATTTGAAAAGTTATCCCTTAACTTAGGTCCGATATGCTTCGTATGGATCCGAACCTCCTCTTTCTCGAAGTGCCTCCTTCAAACATTCTCTTAGAGCACTAAAATTGGTCTTTGAAGAAGACCAGGACCTATAGGATGTTTCTAGGGAAGTGGAGATGAGAATTTGGCAGGGGTTGGCTGAGCATGAAGATTCAAAGTGGTGTGAGGAAGAGAGGGAGGAGGTGCCCTTTTATAAGGGAGAAGAAGGGCACCTTTGGAAAAACAAAAAATATTATTTTATTATAAAGTCATATTCGGTTATTAATTGCTCCAAATTGATTTATTTCGAAGCTAAGGTGGGGATGGGTCTAAATCCTCCCATCCAATATAATTTATACAAGTTTATGTATCTATTTTAACCTTATCATTTAGATTTAACTTTAAGTTAAATAATTTTACTTTTACCGTGTCTTCTTGTTTTCTTACACTATATGGTTAATAAACTTACTATAACAAGTCAAACGAACCCCTAGTTGTTTATTATTAATATATATATATATATCCTTATATAATTCATTTGGCCGAACCTTATATTTTTAGGAATAAAATAACAATTAATAATATAATATTTGTTTTAAAAACTATTTTATGTCAATTTTGAAACTATTTGGTAATTGATTTTTGTGAAAATCATAACCGAAATATTAGTTCTAAAAAAGTTAATTAAATCAATAATAACATGTAATATTAACATATAAAATTATTATAATTCATAAAAACTCTCAAATTACATTTATTTTGGTATTTATAACATCAATTATGTCAATATTTCATTAATAATATTATTACAACATCATCATTGTGTCATAAATAAATTATATTATTTAAAGTCTAAAAATTATAAATAAAATACCATTATGTAGGAAATCTTTTTTGATTTCTAATGAATAATTATAGTCGAATTTATCTTATGTATCACCCTATATTAAAAATTATTTACTTATTAAACATTGATTTTAACTATTTTAACCCTTCTTTAAATAAATTAATATTAAATGTCCTAATTTAATCCAAGTGGGCCTAAATGGTCATATTTTATTCCTAAGGTTTTTTTTGGTCCAATTACACTTATCCTATAGAATTAGGACATGTTTTAGGGTAATAATAATATCATTTTTACCCTTAATTTCCCTATTTACTTTTAACCGTGGTAAAAAAAAGTAAAAAGTTACTATTCACCAAAAATTATTTTCATCTCATTGAACCAAATTTTACTTACTGAAATCACCTGTGTCTCTCAGATTTATGAAATTCCATTCACAAAAGTGGTAAAATTAAGTTTTATGTAAATTTGCAAATTCTCCTAGGAGGTGGGTAAAAGATGGTCAAAATTTCAATAAAATTTTTATATATCTAAAACTATTATAAAATAACTCTAATGAATTGAATTGAACTTATATAGGTTCTATGTAAAAATTTTGACCTAAAATAAATTTAAATAAAATAAATAATTATTTAAATAAAAAGTCGGTTTTTAAATAGTAACCCAGTGTTTTCACTATTCATTAAAAATTGAATGTTTTCAGAAAAATACCAAAATTTCACCCTAGGCTAATTTCGATATACCGAATCCAAAAATGAAGTCCATTTTGAATGTTGAAATTTAAAAATTTTAAAAATTTGGTTATTACTATTCTTAACGGCTAGTTTTAATAATATTTTAATACCATATCGTTGTTTAGTGAAACTCGGTATTGCGTACAACACACGCTATCGAGGAAGGTCGCGATTGCGTGTAATGCAATCCAAGCTAGGGTTGCGTGTTGTGAAAGACTCCTTTGTTGTTTCGTTATAATAGAATCCAACCATTTTTCATTTATACATTGAATATATATATATATATACTCAATGTTGCGTAGAATGACTATTGTGAAACAAACATGAAATTGTGTGTAACACAATCTAAGAATAGTGTTGTGTATACTGCAAGCTAATATAGTGTTGCGTATAGCACACGATAATCTTTTTGTAGCATAAAACACATGACATCAAATAAATTAAAAAGAATACTTATCATAAAATATCAGGTTGTTACATTATACCCCCCTTAAAATGAATTTCTCCCTCCAAATTCGTCGGGGTTATACATGATTATCTACTTGAAAGTTTCTTTAATTGAAACCCACATCATAAAATGAAATACCAAAACTTAACTTTAAAAACTAAAGTATGAAATGTAACGGTTACCCAAATTAACTAATCACTAGGTTTCCACATAAGAGAACATAGGTGAAAATTTGGATATGGAAGAAAAATCTAACCATCAAGTTCTGATGGAGAGTGGTAGAGAACATGGAAATGAAAAATCCAACAATCACAAAGCCATATATTTTTGATGATCTAAGGTACCATATGATTCATCGGATATAAGGGCACTAGGACAATATTTTTGGTTTTGAAGATCATTTCCCTAAAGTTGAAGAAATTGGAATTAGAAGAAATACTTTATTGATTTTGGTATAGTCTCACCATTGGTCGTTCCGTGGACAATTTCCACTTCATCACTTCATGAAATGAAGTTGAATTTTTCATTCGTGAAGTTTTATCATATCATGTGATAGAATGATGGGTCATTCTATCTGTCTCAAACAAAAGGTTAGAAAAAGTTATCAAAAATACATAAGTCCATCTATAGTGAGATTAATCATATATGGTTCCTAAAATGGACTTATACATCATATATCATACTGCTTAATATAATAAAACTGGTTTCTACTAAACAGGAACTTCTTATAGGCTAGTGGTGGGCGATAAAGGCCTGTCACACTTCGGTTGTTGGTTCGATTCCCACAGCCTTGTCCGACGCGATGGGCTGTTGCCCGTCCCATAGGTTGTCCATTTTCTAAAACTACATTACTATAACATCCCTTTAATAATATTGAAAAAATGTTCTATCCTTAAACAATACTAACTTATGTCCAACATAATCCATTCCAATCTTTAGGCTTATCTAAAGTATTTCGGTCCACGCTCATAGTATAAAGAAAATGATTACTTGAAATGCCACATAACAATCACATGAATTCCATAATTTATCCCCCATATATCATAATATATATCTTGTTGGTCAAATTACAAATATGTGAATACCTTAATCATGTATTCTCTTGAAAATAAAAATAAAAATAAAATTAAAAACCCATTTAACCATAGTGAAAACATGAATTCTTTCAAAAGTTAACTCTTTACACATACCAAAATCCCAAAAATTCTATATACTCAAACCATGATATCACTTAGTCCTTATATCAACAATGTGCTCATGAATACAATCAAACATATCATTATCTTCTTATCCCTTCATTATGCGCATATCATCTACTTTCCAAAAATATCTGAATAACCTTCCATAGTTACCGGTACCATTCAATATATACATTCAAATACTTTAGGAAAAACAATATTGTAACAATCCTTAGATGATTCTTTATTCCATAGTACCATACATTATTCTTTATAAACATACAATCATTCCACTACCTTCTTAAAACACTGACCGAGCTTCATCATTTCTTTCATCTCATATTTCATTTGTAGTCTCATCATCATCATCCACATTAATTCTACTCATATGACCATGTTGATTCTCTTCATGAGATTTTCCCTTAGGGCATTGGTTTTCATACTTCCCATACATTCCACATTTTAAACATCTAATCGTTGTTGATGTCATAGCAATAACATTATCCTTTTCCATGGTGTTAACTGATCCTTTTCCTTTCCACTTACTATCTTTGTGTCATTCTTTTCCACACCCAAAGCATCTTCTAGTTCCTTTGAAACATTCTCCCTGATTCCTCTTCCCACATGATTTACATGAGGGAAATTGAACTTTATTTCCTCTATGATCATCATGAAACTCCATCTTTCTCTTATTATCTGAGTCGGGAAACTTACCAATTTTGAGATTATTGATCATATTATGAAATTTATGATTAGGCATAATAATGATGTTAGGACTTCGAAATCCCGTTTCATTTGGTTGCTCATGAAGAATATCCTTCCATTGTCCGTTATATCCTCCATTATCATGAATCTTCCTGTTTCCAGCCATTTTCTAAAACCCAAAAAGAATAGTGTGAGAGGCAAAAATCATTCTAGGGAAAACAACATAGTAAAGGGGGAGTACCCTCAATATCTAACATCTTAGGTTAAATTATAAGATCGTTACCATAGTTCTAGGACTATATCCTATACGTATACTTATCCTTAGGGAAATCCCTAGACACACATTATAAATATCTCTAGGGATCTCACTAACATTTTCGCATCCTAGTTTCCAATGGTTGACTAAACCTTTCCTATGATACCAAATATAGAGACCCAAAGCATGACGTACAAGTACATTACATTACTTTTTCGGAATATTTAATTCATAATAAAAACAGACACACAAGTATCGTAATAGTTTAGTGTCTTTGGAAACTTGGAATATAAACTTGTAATCATGTTAAAATATCTTCAACAACTCCCATAATGACCTTCCCCTTTTTGTTTCCTTACCTAAAACCTTTCTTTATTTTTCGGGGAAAATAAATCATAAAAATGTTGAGCTCAAATGCTCAGTAAGGGTAAGCATAGGGAACATAAAACAATCCATAAACATTTGAATGCAAAAAAAACTTGAACATGAAATTTAAACATCAAAATCGTGAGCAAAGACATAAATCGTGGAAGTATGTAAGACATATATCATAATGGAACATCAACCATGATAAAATATAATGGGAATAAAACATGTAATTGTGGAAACCATTCAGCACATGTTATTATTTCTATAGTAGCCAAGACATTGCTTCCAAGACCATCTTAGTGGGAAAACTCCCTTTCTGAATCGAGTTCACTCCTTGTTTCAGTCCTGTAACACTGAACCAGATTAACTTACCATTCCAGCCATGTCTATCTCATGAGATATAAATCATTACCCAATGAATTGGAGGGAGATATAGGTCCCTCCCATCTCATAATGAAATTATTCTTACTTGTGCCACAACATAAACATAAATCATTCATCATAACCCAAAGAATAAAATGGGTTTCATAAACATCATCCCATCATAACATAATCCACACAAAAAATGGATATCATTTCATCATAGGAAAAGTGAAACCATGTAAATCATGGAGACATTATACTTGAAACATACACATATGAAATAATGTCATCTTATATGTAAAATGGTTTTGATAAAACACTTGAAATGAAATCTTGAGTAAAATATCCTTTCTTCTTCAAAATCAATTTTTTTCACAAATCATCATGCAATTTTGAAAGAAAAATATTATGTTGAAAATAGTCATGAAATATTTTGGAGAAAACATTATGAAAATAAGGCTTTATAAAACTGTAAAAATCCATTCGTGTCGTATAATTTTAAAAAACATTCTTCTCGTACTTTTTCCGAAAAAGTCAAAAAAGTACCTCTTAACGAAAACTAAATAATGATTCCTTACATACCATGTAGTAAAAGTAAAAAATAGGTACAAAGGACATTAAACATACTTGAAAACACTTTTATAAAACATGGACATGGATGAGAACAATAACCCTAGTAAATAATTACGAATAAACAATCTCGGATAAGAATGAGATTGGAAAAGTTATCCCTTACCTTAGGTCCGATATTCTTCGTATGGATCCAAACCTTCTCTTTCTCGAAGTGCCTCCTTTAAACTTTCTCTTAGGGCACTAAATTTGGTCTTTGAAGAAGACCAGGACCTCTAGGATGTTTCTAGAGAAGTGGAGAAGAGAATTTTGCAGGGGTTGGCCGATCTTGAAGACTCAAAGTGGTGTGAGGAAGAGAGGGAGGAGGTGCCCTTTTATAAGGGAGGAGAGGGGCACCTTTGGAAAAACAAAAAATATTATTTTATTATAAAGTCATATTCTATTTTTAATTGCTCCAAATTGATTTATTTCAAATATAAGGTTGGGATGGGTCTAAATCCTCTCATCTAATATAATTTAGACCAGTTTAGGTATCTATTTGAATCTTATCATTTAGATTTAACTTTTAGTTAAATAATTTTACATTTACCGTGTCTTCTTGTTTTCTTACACTATAAGGTTAATAAACATACTATTACAAGCCAAACGAACCCCAAGTTGTTTATTATTAATATATATATATAACCTTATCTAAGTCATTTTCGAACCTTATATTTTTTGGAATAAATTAACAATTAATAATATAATATTTGTTTTAAAAACTATTTTATGTCATTTTTGACACTATTTGGTAATTGATTTTTGTGAAACTCATAACAAAAATATTAGTTATAAAAAAGTTAATTAAATCAATACTAACATGTCATATTAACATATAAAATTATTGGAATTCATAAAAAGTCTGATATTACATTTATTTGGGTATTTATAACATCAATTATGTCAATATTTCATTAATAATATAATTATTGTATCATCATTGTGTCATCAATAAATTCAATTATTTAAAGTCTAAAAACTACAAATAAAATACCATTATGTAGGAAATATTTTTAGCTTTCTAATTAATATTTATAGTCTAATTTCTCTTATGTATAACCCTATATCAAAAATTATTTACTTATTAAACTTTTATTTTAACTATTTTAACCCTTCTTAAAATAAATTAATATTAAATGTCCTAATCTAATCCAAGTTGGCCTAAATGGTCATATTTTATTCCTAAGGTTGTTTTTTGTCTAATTACAGTTATCCAATAGAATTTTTACATGTGTTAATGTAATAATAATATCATTTTTACCCTTAATTACCCTATTTACTTTTATCCATGGTAAAAAAAGTAAAAAGTTACTATTCAACAAAAATTATTTTCATCTCATTGAAACACATTTTACTTACTGACATCAACCGTGTCTCTCAGATTTTTGAAATTCCATTCACAAAAGCGGTACAATTAAGTTTTATGTAAATTTGCAAATTCTCCTAGGAGGTGGGTAAAAGACAGTCAAAAGTTCAATAAAATTTTTATATATCTCAAATTATTATAAAATGACTCTAATGAATTGCATTGAAATTTTATAGGTATTATGTATCAATTTTGGCCTAAAATAAATTTAAATAAAATAAATAATTATTTAAATAAAAAGTCATTTTTAAATAGTAACACAATGTTTTCACTATTCATTAAAAATTGAAAGTTTTCAGAAAAATACCAAAATTTTACCCTATGCTAATTTCGATATTGCGAATCCAAATATGAAGTCCATTTTGAAAGATGAAATTTACAAAATTTCAAAAATTGGTTATTACTATTCATAATGGCTAGTTTTAATAATATTTTAATAGCATATCGTTGTTTAGTGAAACTCGGTATTGCGTACAACACACGCTATCGAGGAAGGTCGTGATTGCATGTAATGCAAGCCAAGTTAGGGTTACGTGTTGTGAAAGACTCCTTTGTTGTTTCATTATAACCGAATCCAACCATTTTTCATTTATACATTGAATATATATATATATATATATATATACTCAATGTTGCATAGAATGACTATTATCAAACGAACTTGAAATTGTGTGAACACAATCTAAGAATAGTGTTGTGTATACTGCAAGCTAATATGGTGTTGAGTATAGCACACGATAATCTTTTTGTAGCATAAAACACATGACATTAAATAAATTAAAAAGAATACTTATCATAAAATATTAGGTTGTTACAAACGGTGTGTTTCATTTCATTTATCTATCTATTATATATATATATATATTGAATATATATGATATATAAATAACGATTCACATTCTAGAAGTAAGTAAATCATGATATAAGTAATAATATTATCAAGAACAACAAGCCCAAACATGTTTGATAAATGAAACGATTTTACCCAAAACGCTGATTTAACATGGATTTACAAAAGAACGGGTAATATAAAGACATAAGTGAACCATATATGATATCATAAAAAAGAATATGATTCTTTAATTAGTAAATGACATTATTTAAATCATTATATAGGAGGTTCGGATACGTACGAAGCATATCAAACCTAAGGTAAGGGATAACTTTTCCAATCTCGTTTTTATCCAAGATTGTTTGTTCATAAGTATTTACTGGGGTTACATTCATCATCCATGTCCCTGTTTTATATAAATGGTTTCATGTATTTTTAATGTCCTTTTTACCATTTTTGGACTTTTACTATATGGTATGTCTAGAAAATTTCTTTTGTTTACCATACGATGTACTTTTTGACTTTTCCGGAAAAAGTACAAGAAGAATGTTTTTTATCTTATACAGAATGTAAGGATTTTTATGGTTTTATAAAGCCTTATTTTCATGAAGCGTCCTCCAAATGATTTCATAAATATTTTCAACAAAATCTCTTTCTTTTAAAATTGCTTGGCATTTTGTGAAAAGAATATGATTTTGAAGAAGAAAGGATATTTTCATCAAGAATTCATTTCCAGTGTTTTATCAAAACAATTTTCCATCTAAGATGACATTATTTCATATGTGTATGTTTCAAGTATAATGTTTCTATGATTTACATGGTTTCACTTTTCTTATGATGAAATGATATCCATTTGTTTTATATGGATTATGTTATGATGGAATGATGTTTATGAAACCCATTCTATTTTTTGGTTTATGATGAATGATTTATGTTTATTTTGTGGCATAAGTAAGAATGATTTCATTATGAGATGGGTAGGACCTATATATCCCTCCAATGCATTGGGTAAAGAATTATATCTCATGATATAGACATGACCGGAATGGTAAGTTAATCTGGTTCATTGTTACAGAAATGAAATGAGGAGTGAACTCCATTCAGAAAGGGACTTTGTCCACTAAGATGGTCTTGGTAGCAATTCCTTGGCTACTATGGAAATGATATCAGGTGATTAATGTTTTTCCACCATTACATGTCTTACTTCCAAGTTATCCTATCATGATTTATGTTCCATTATGATCTATGCCTTATGTGCTGCCATGTTTTATGTCATTGCTCAAGATTTTGATAATTAAACATTATGTTCATGTTTTTATGTTAAAATGTATATGGTTTGTTTTATTTTCTCCATACTTACCCTTAATGATCATTTGAGCTCACCCTTTAATTGTTTTCTTTTCCCCAGGATTTAAATAAAGTTTTTAGGTAAGAAAAGTAAAGGGGATGATCTTTATGGGAGGTGTTGAAGATCTTTCACCATGATTAGAAGATTAAATTCTGAGTTTCCAAAGACACTAAAATATTATGGTCCTTGTGTGTCTGTATTTTTTATGTATTAAGTATTCCGAAAAAGTAATGTAAAGTCCATGTACGTCAAGCATTGGGTATATACAGTTGGTATCAGAGGAAAGGTTTAGTCAACCTTTGGAAACTAGGATGCGAAAACATTAGTGAGATCCCTAGAGATATTTCTAAGGTATGTCTAGGGATGTCCCTAAGGTTAAGTATAAGTATAGGTTATAGTCCTAGAATTACAGTAACGATATTATAATTAAACCTAAGATGTTAGATGTCGAAGGTTCTCCCCCTTGATTATGTTATTTTCCTTGTATGATTTTTTCCTCACATAGAATTATTTTTGTGTTTTAGTCAATGGAGGGAACCAGAAGAAAGTCGGTTAACATTGAATCCAATGGACTAATTGGTGACTATGGGCAATGAAATTAGGTAATTCCTAGAGAGAAAGATATTGTGATTATTCCGAATCAGTCATCCCGATATATGATTATCAAGGTGAAATTTAGTGGTATTCCTAATTCATCAAATAAGAGGAAGATAGACTTTTATGCATGTTTGCATGTTGAGGATCATAAAGAAAGGAAGATTTAGATTTCAAAATAAGGGAAGAAGAACCTTGATGAATACATCAAATGGAGGAGAAGATGTTATCTATGTGGAGAGAAGGGTCATAGAGTGAATGATTGTTATGGATTTCAATGTCATATCTGCGGAGAACATGGGAATTACCCAACTCAATGCCCTGATCTAAGAGGTTACTTCTAAATTAAGGATGGACTTATTCCATGACAATCATTGAAGAGGGTGGATTGAAGTGTTTATGTATTTTTATTAAAGAATAATGTTTTTGAGATACTTTTATGGTATATTGGAATATCTATGTATTGGTCAATTGTGGTTTTCAATAAGAATATGGTACTGGTAACCATGAAAAGTGACTGAAATATTTTTAGAAAGCAGATGATATGCACATAATAAATGGATAAGGAGAAAATAATATGTTTTATAGTATTCATGAGCTCATGAATGATATAAGGACAAAGTTATATCATGGTTTGAGTATATAGAAATTTTGAGATTTTGGTATGTGGTAGGATTTAATTTTTGAGAGCATTCATGTTTTCACTAAGGTTCTATGGTAATTTATGTTTCAAGAGAATACATTATTAAGGTATTCAAATGTTTTAAATGTGACCAACAAGATATATCGTATGATATATGGGGGATAAATGATGGTATTCACATGATCAGTAGACAACATTTCAAGTAATTGTTTTCTTTATACTATGAGCTTGGATAGAAGTATTTTAGATAATCCTAAATATTGGAATGAATTATGTTGGACATAAGTTAGTATTGTTTAAGTCTAGAACTTTTTTTTCAATATTATCGATGGAATGTTTTAATAGTGTAGTTTAAGAAAAAGGACAACATGTAGAACGGGTGAAAACCCGTTGCGTTGGACAAGGCTGTGGGAACCGAACCCACAACCAAAGTGCGACAGGACTTCATCGCCTACCACTGGACTATAGGAAGTCCTTGGTAGTAGAAACTAGTTTTATATTATTAAGTGGTATGATAGATGACGTATAAGTTCATATTTGGAATCATATATGACTAACCTCCCCATAGATGAACTTATGTACATTTGATAACTTTTTCAAACCTTTTGTTTGAAACAGATGGAATGACCCATTGTTCTGTCACATGATCTTCTAACAATTCACAAATATCAAATTCAACATCATTTCTTTAATAGATGAAGTGGAAATTGTTCAAGGCATGAACAACAGTGAGATTATACCAAAATCATGTAAGTATTTCTTTTAATTCATCAACATTAGGGAAATGATCATGAAACCCAAAAATGTTGTCCTAGTTCTCTTATATCTGATTAATCAGATGGTACCTTAGATCATCACAAATTTATGGCTTTGTGATTGTTGGATTTTTCATATCCATGTTCTCTACCACTCTCCATCAGAATTTTATGGTTACATTTCTCTTCCATATCCATATTCTCACCTATGTTATCCTGTGTGGAAACCCAGTGATTAGTTAATTTGGGTAACCGTTACATTTCATACTTTATTTTTTAAAGATATGTTTTTGTATTCCTTTTTATGATGTGGGTTTCTATGAATAGTAAATGCTTTATAACCTCGACGAATTTTGAGGGCGAAATTCATTTTAAGGGGGGTAGAATGTAACAAACCGAGATTTTATAAGATATATTCTTTTTAATTTTTTTCATATCTTTTTTGTACACTACACCAAGATTATCTTGTTCTATACGCAACACTGTATTAGCTTGTAGTATACGCAACCCTAATCTTGGATCGTGTTACACAAAATGTCAAGTTGGTTTGATAGTAGTTATTCTACGCAACATTGAGTGTATATATATATATATATTCAATGTATAAATGAAATATGGTTGGATTTTGTAATACGCAACAACAAAGGGGTCTTTCACAACACACAACCCTGACTTGTCTTGCATTACACGTAATCACAACCTTCCTCGATAGCACGTGTTGTACGCAATACCGAGTTTAACTAAAAAATGATATACAGTTATCACGAACTAGCCATTATGAATAGTATTAACTAAATTTTGAATTTTATAACATTATTATTCATCTTACTCATTTTCTAGAACATGGTATGAGAATAAAATAATTTTTTTGGGTAAAATAAGTATTTTTCAAAAAATTCAGTTTTGCCGCCTTTTGATGGCGCACCCACATTAAATCTATATTTTGACATGTTAATAAGAATAATTTTAAAAAATAAAATTATTATTTGGAATAAGGATATAAAATTTTACCTTGGATAAAATTTTCATATTATTCTCATAACATTCATATTTTAATGAATAGTAAAAACACAATATATTTTAATTAAAAACAACTTTTTTCATCGTAATAATTTATGTGGTTAAATTATAATATTTAATGGTTTTAAAGTATAAATAGAATATATTTTCATCATTTAATATAATGTATTTCATTAGAATTGATTTTACATTGAATTCGTAGGATAAATCAATTCAATCTTTTGCAATGTTTTAAACAAAAACCCATTTTCTTTCGAGAACGAGATTAATTTTAATTTAATTTCTTCAACATCTATGTATTGAATTGGAAAAAATGGATTCCATATTTGGAATCAATGGGTCCAAATTATATTAATAGACTACTTTTTATTTTTGGGCATTATGAATAGTAACTACGGTAAATTTTATTTACCATAGTAAAAGGTAAATCAGGTAATTAAGGGTAAATATAATATTATAAAATTACCCTAACACTTTTCTTATTACAATTGGATGATCATATTTCGTCCTAATTCATATTTAGGTCTAAATGGAATCTTTTAGAACCCACTTGGAGGTGATTAAGACCTTTAGTTTATTTTATTTAAAGGAAAGTGAAATATGTCTCACTCAAACATTAATAATTAATGTATTTTTAATATAAGGTTATACAGGATATAAATTCATTTATAAATACTCATCTGAAAGCTAAAATGTTTTTCTTTATCATGGTAATTTATTTGTAATTTTTACGAGTTATTTAATTACCTTATTATCTTATACATTAATGATGCAGAAATTATTTATTTAGTAAAAAAATCAATAATATTGTTTTTATTTAAATAGTAATACATATTAAAGGGCTCACAAACCTGACCAAAATATATTGGTAGTGTATATATACACCATAATCATACAATGACCGAATATATGATCGTTTGGAGTCTTATAAAAGTGATTATGACACTTATATTATTCCCTTTTATATGATGTCAATGTTGTCACCTTCATAATTTAATAAATATAACATTTTAAAATTTGGGTGCTTTAGAAGATAAATATGACTAAATGTATTATTATGAAATATATGAGATTTATCTTCATCCTAGTATTTGTTTTTTAATTTTTATGCAATAAATAACTATATTTAATATTTATACAAAAATGATGTATTAATTAATTTGTTAAGAAAAATATCAAATAAATGGTTTTACAAATAGTAAAATAAATATTATATGAACTATTTAATGTGATACACTAATTTTATTGATTAATATGACATGTTATAAACCTATTTAATATTTTATTTTGACTATTTCCTCTGTGTGGAATTTATTTAAATTCAAATAAATGAATAGTTTCAAAATTGATACTATTGTTATTTTATAAAAATTACATATTATTAAATTGTTTAAAAATCACAAAAATAATTAAAAATTAAAAATTATAATTTATATAGTCTATAATGTCATAAATTATCTAATTATAGATAATTCATAGCACATAAGTAATTATTTATAACAATTTAAAATTTAGAATCTTATTACCACAAATAAAATTTAATAGATTAAATAAGGATAAATCTAGTTGATAATGTTTAAAATAAATTCCCTACATGTCAAAATTTTATTGGTTGATGAGATTACAATACTATCTCATCTAATATTCGAATATGTGTCATTATTGGAGGTTTTTATGTGAGGTTGGAATTTATTATAAATTAATATTTCTTATAATTCCAAAGGTTCCCCTCTCCTCCCTCTCCTCCCTCTCCTCCTCACACCATTTTGAGCCTTGAAGCTCGGCCATCCTCTGCCCATTTCACATCCACACTTCCCTAGAAATCTTATATAGGTACTGGTCTTCCCAAAATACCAACTCTAGTGCCATAAGAGGAAGTTCAAAGGAGGCACTTCGAAAAAGAGGTAATACCTTCTACCGATTCATTCATGTTTCTTTCTTCTTATACTTCCTCTTCATTAGTGGTTTCATTATGATGTAATAACATAAGTATCCATAATATACTGTTATGATATTATAAATATGAAAAAATCTCATTTCACCTTCTATCCATCCTATACAAAATGAAATCACCGCGCGTGCGTACGTACGGAATACCGTCTCCACACCGTGGTGTAATTTGTTTTTCCACCACCACCTTACATGGATGGGTATAATGGTGTAAATAATAACTAAATATAATTATTATAACATCATACTAATTCTATGATATTATATAATTCACTCTAATTCCATTCAATAAATATGGTCACGATATCATCGCTCGTGCGTACATACGGATTACCATCTCCACGACGTGATGAGATTCATTCTCCATGTTTACCACTCAAGAATGATTATTAAGTATATATAATGAATAATAATGAAATATATGAAATGATAATGCTACTATATTTATGTATATATATATTTCATCTACTTACTTCCATTCAAGTCAATAAGAAAAGGAAAATAGCATTCATGCGTACGTATGGCCTACCATCTCCATGAACGGTGTGTTTCATTTCATTTATCTATATATTATATATATATATACTGAATATATATGATATATAAATCATGATTCACATTCTGGAAGTTAGTAAATCTTGATAAAATTAATAATAATATCAAGAACAACATGTCCAAACATGTACGATAAATGAAACGATTTTACCAAAAATGATGCTTTAACATGGATTTACAAAAGAACAGGTAATATAAAGACATAAGTGTACCATATATGATATCATAACAATGAATATGATTATTTAATAATTCAATGACATTATTTAAATCATTATACAAGAGGTTTAGATACGTACGAAGCATATCAGACCTAAGGTAAGAGATAACTTTTCCAAACTCGTTTTTATCCGAGATTGTTTGTTCGTAAATATTTACTGGGATTATATTCATCATCCCTGTCCCTGTTTTCTATAAATGGTTTCATGTATTTTTAATGTCCTTTTTACCTTTTTTTACTTTTACTACATGGTATGTATGGAATATTTCTTTTGTTTACCATACGAGGTACTTTTTGACTTTTCGGCAAAAGTATGAGAAGAATGTTTTTTAACATATATAGAATGAAAGGATTTTTATGGTTTTATAAAGCCTTATTTTCATGAAGCTTCCTCCAAAATATTTCATGAATATTTTCAAAAAAATATTTTTCTTTTAAAATTGCTTGGCATTTTGTGAAAAGAAACTGATTTTGAAGAAGAAATGATATTTTCATCAAGAATACATTTCAAGTGTTTTATCAAAACCATTTTCCATATAAGATGACATTATTTCATATGTGTATATTTCAAGTATAATGTCTCTATGATTTATGTGGTTTCAATTTTCTTATGATGAAATGATATCCATTTGTTTTATATGGATTATGTTATTATGGAATGATGTTTATGAAACCCATTTTATTCTTTAGGTTATGATGAATGATTTATGTTTATGTTGTGGAATAAGTATGAATGATTTCATTATGAGATGGGTGGGACCTATATCTCCCTCCGATGCATTGGGTAAAGATTTATATCTCATGAGATAGACATGGCTGGAATGGTAAGTTAATATGGTTCAGTGTTATAGGACTGAAACGAGGAGTAAACTCGATTCAGAAAGGGACATTGTCCACTATGATGGTCTTGGAAGCAATGACTTGGCTAATATGGAAATCATATCATGCGATTAATGTTTTTACACAATTACAAGTTTTATTTCTAAGATATTTTCTATTGATTTATGTTCCATTATGATCTATGCCTTACGTGCTGCCATGTTTTATGTCATTGCTCAAGATTTTGATTTTTAAACATTATGTTCCTATTTTTATGTTCAAATGTATATGGTTTGTTTTATTTTCTCCATACATACCCTTACTGAGAATTTGAGATCACCCATTATATGTTTTCTTTTCCCCAGGATATAAAGAATGGTTTTAGGTAAGAAAAGTAAAGTGGAAGATCTTTATGGGAGATGTTGAAGATCTTTCACCACAATTAGAAGATTAAATTCTCAGTTTCCAAAAAAACTAAACTATTATGGTCTTTGTGTGACTATGTTTGCTATGTATTAAGTATTCAACAAAAATAATGTAATTTCCATGTACATTAAGCATTGGGTCTCTAAAACCCTGTTCCTTATTATTGATTTAAGGTGGTATAAAAAATGACGTACAATATCATGCTCTCATCGTACGTTTGGAATTGGCGCTTCAGTCATAGGTGAATAACTTGAAGGTAAAAGGTGATTTAGATTTGGTAATCAAACAAATCAATGGGAATCATGCAATCATAAAGGAAGAGTTAATCCATTTGTGTGATTACTTTAAAGAGTAAATGGCATAATTTCCCTCAGAACTGACATTATCTTATGTCCCGAGATCAAAAAATTCCCAAGCTGATTCACTGGATAATATAGCCACATTCCTAGCAGATCCAAATTAGGATGAAACAATCATTAGTATTTCCCACCGTCATGTAGTTCACCTTTTGTTTAAATAAAAATTGAGGAAATCAATGAAATCAATCCCATTACTTAAACTTATGGTCATACTACCAGAAGGATGACACCTATCATGGAATACATTGAAAATGTAACACTCTGACATGATAGATCTAGGAAACAACATGTTTGGAAACATGTGCTCAATTTTACTCTTTTTGATAGCCTAGATCAACAAAAAATTCTCTACAAGAGAGGTTTTTATGGAATTATCTTCATATGTATTGATGGTGAAGAGACTATAGTTTTCGTGAGTGATGTTCATGAAAGAGTTTGTGGTGCCCATCAGTCTGGACATAGAATTTCTGGTCAAAATCGATGGCTTGGATACTTTTGGCCTTCAATGGTGCAAGATTGTGTTGATTTCACCAAAGATAGTCATTCTTTCTATGTATGTGCCATCTTCATTCATCAACTCCCATAGTTTCTTCATACAGCTAAATACTCATGGACATTTTCCACGTGGGGAATGGATGTAGTATGACCTTATCCTCCGACTACATTATATCTGTTTTAGTATATTCTTACTACTACTAACTTTTTTTTCAAATGGGCAGAGTCAATACCTCTCAAAGAAGTTAGTTCTATAGTCATTGTTAGCTTCTTCAAGTCTAACATCATTACCAGAATTGGTGTCCCTCATACCATATTGACAAGAAATGGCACCAACATCTATTCATATGAGGTGAGAAAGTTGCATCAAGAATACAACATCAAATCTAACCATTCATCTCGGTATCATGTAGTGGCCAATGTCCAAATAGAGGAATTCAATAATACTCTTTCAAACATACTACAAAATATGGTAGATAAAGATAAGAAATCTTGGATTGATAAACGTTTTCATGCTTTATGGGTGTATCGGACCACTACCCACACTGCTACGCGGTCAACTCCATATTCCTTAGTATATGGAACAGAAGCAGTCCTTACCATTGAGGTTCAATTAAATTCACTCACAGTAGCCATTTGTGATCATTCATCCAAATATGAACAATCTCAAAAGCGATTAGATGAATTTTAATGATTAGATGATAAAATATTGTGCACCCTACACCACTTGGAAGTCTATCATAATAGAATAGCACGAGCATTCAATATAAAAGTTCATCTTTATTCATTCATTCAAGGAGAATTGGTATTTGTCCTCAGAACTCCAATGATTCCCGGAATTAAACCTCCAAATCTTGAGCCAAAGTGGAAAGGACCTTACTCAATACATGGGGTCTACTATAATGGATCTTATTCTTTAATCTCAATGGATGGATAACTTATTACAACTACAACCAATGCATTATACTTGAAGAAGTATTTTTTGTAACACAAATAGACCCTTTAGTCCTCACTTCATGACTTTTTACTACACGGTCCCCATTGTCCTAGCTGAAGGACATTAAGCTGCATAGCCCCTTTATTTTCCAACATGACGTTAAACTATGTTCCCTTGATCGTCATGGATGATGTTAAACTGTAAATAGTCCCTTATACATCTTACATGATGTTAAACTGTACATGTTCATCCTACATGATGTTTAAACTGTGAAAAATTCCCTTAATATTTCCTACATAACGTTAAACTGTGCATTGTTAGGGTTGTTGCTACCTCTTGTTTCTCACACTGAGCATTACTCATGTGAGCTTAAAGTAAGCTTCAACCATAACATGATCTCTGGGCCGCTAACCACATTTATGTCCCAACACCATTTTTGGGATATTGTCCCCACATAGAACTTTATCACCAATTCATTCTCAATATAACTATGAAAACATTGATCCTTGCCTTCTAGGCTAGGTACGTAGGCAACCTCCCGAGGTTCAATCCCAAAACCAATATCTTCACGTCAGTTCACCTCCATCCCATACGATGTTGATCTGTGAAGCCCCCTAAAACCAATATAGTCACATTGGTTCACCATATTCTTTGAAATATGATGTTAAACTATAGAATCCACCATTTTTTTCACTGCATGACATTAAACTGCATAGCAATACGTCCTAGCTAAATGACACTAAAATGTGCATCACCGGTCAATGCATATAACCTTAAATTATTTGCACTTTTTTCCTATATGACTATTAACTACAACAGTCTCGGACACCCTCACTTTAGTGGGAATCATTATTGACATTGATATCCAATAATGTAATATTCCAAGGACTACGTGCATACATGGAAATACCCGAACCATTTAATCTTAGGTCCAACCATCCTTGCACTAAATTCCCCTTTCACCCTTCACATGTACAAACCAAATTTGTACAAAGGATCTTTAAAGAACTACATATGGCTTGATTACCATCCCTATATGATACGTAGGAACATTTGAGAATCCCTCTAATCCAGCCCCAAGTCATTGGGCCTAACCCCAAACTCCACTTTCAGCCCTTAGCTGAAAAGTTCCCCCTGTGAGCACATGAATATGGTATGAAAATCCGGGTCTTTATTCACATCCGGTTAATAAAAAACACCCAATGTGTCTCCCTCATTATGGTATGAGCTCTATGACCCTAAAATATGATATCTTATGCTCTCATCCCACATGATGTGAAACTGTATTTCAAGAACTACGAATGGATTGATTCTTATCCTAATGAGATATGTAGTGAAGTCCAGCATCTCAATTTAGGACCTGCCACAACATGATTATGGTCAGCATTGGTCTATGTATCTCCTTCATGCATTTGACAATACCCATTTTTTATATGTCATCCTCCTAACCATAAATATTTCCAGATCTCTGTAACCCTTTTCTTGACTTATGGTCACAAAATGTCTGATACCTGGGAATTCATTTTCCTGACCATGCAGCACATGCCCTTAGGGGGCCTTGCATAAGTAGTCTACATAATGGACCTTATAGCCAAAAGATGCTATTATATGACTGTGTAGCCAATGCCTTTAGATGACCCTCCATAATTAAACCCCCCTAATGTGTTTGTCAAATAATGGTAACATTATTCTAGTGGAGAAAACATCTTTTGTCCTTATTGGTCTTAACGATGATATGTAGGGATCCGTAAAAACATCCATCCTTAACATATTTTTCCCATATACTTTTTTCATGATCTGGATGTATTCAAGTATATGGTTTATATTTCTCTTCCCTACATTTGGGTCAGACCATCATAGGAGTGACATTCATCAAATTCTTTGACAATCATGATTTTGAATATCCTCTCCATATTCAAGTAACTCTCTCCATACAGAAGACTCTATGCTTTGGAAAATTTGAATCTCCACAAACATTCACTGGCTTTTAGCAATAGAAAATTAAAATTTCTGAGAGTTCTTTTTCCTGACTATGCAGCATGTGCCCTTATGTGGCCTTGCATAAGTAGTCTACATAACAGACATGTCAGCCAAAAAATGCTATTATTTTACTATGTATCCAATGCCCTTAAGTGGCCCTTCATAATTCAACCCGCTAACAAATTTTTCAAATAGTGGTAACGTCACTCTTAGGAAATACTTACTCCAATGACTTTTATCCCTTTTTTCATATCATCCCTCATGTTAAAAATTTATTAATTCATAGTTTACATGTTTTCCCCCATACATGAATGTAGTAATATGTTTTAAAACAAATTATCAAGGAATTGAGTCAATTTTAATCCATTCAGTCAAATTTATTCGACCTTAAACATTATCATTTTTATGTCCGACATGAATGACTTTAAACTGCCAACAAGAGACAGTGTACTCCTTAAATTGGGAACCTATAAAAGTAACTCTGAACAATAGTCGATTCCATGCACTCTAAACGAGCATTTTGTATGATTTAGGCAATATTGACCCAAAAGAAGATGCAATGTTTGTGGGGTTGTTTGTATAATCCTATCAAAAAATCAAACTCTGATTACTAGGCCCATTGTCTTAGGTAAATAAATTAGCAAGAGAATGCATGTACAAATGATTGAAGATAAAATGCCTTCTTCATTGATGCACAAGTTTATAAGAACATCCACAGATTGGAGTATCTTCTCTTTTTCAAGAATTACAAGAGGATTTCAACATAACATTTCATTTGATTTATGGCATCCCGAGCTTCATCAGCAGGCACTTGAAGATCATTCACTCGACCATCATTACTCTTTTCAACTTGATTGAGTGCTTTCTTGGCATCTGTGATGGCTTTAATACCATCCATTTGGACTCCCCAAAATGAATTGTTAAACTAGTAAAGTTCCCATGTAATAAAATCTAGCTTTTTTAGAAGGTTCATCTACTGGACAACATTCTCCTTGATCTTATGCTTCATCTCCTTTAGCATTGCAGCATGATCAGCCTCATCTTGGGACACCGTAGCCTGTAATTCACTGATATTGGCCAGCAGCCTCGCTATGATCATCTCTTGATGACAATTTTTCTCCTACCCCCTCCTTAAGATGACTGGTTTCACCACAGTATGGATCTCTAGATATCCAAACCCGCCAAGTCACTGCATGAAGATCAAGGATGACAGTCACATGATCTTCAAAGAAAGATCTTCAAGAGGCACTTCAGGTATGATCTTCCATCTATTATGTCATGCCTTGCGACATGAGAATTGGAGTTCATTTTGCACCTCTGGGTCTAATTCAACATTGCTATCACAGGGGAAATATAGTCCGAGATTAATTCACTTAAGGAAGTTCCATGTTCTACTTCTTCCCCACCAACCCTTGGTACTTCACTTTCTACTCCCGTTGGGTCTGAGGCTAAGGATTCACCTCCATATCTAGCCACGGAAGTTGACGGCCCTATATAGTCAGTTGAAATATTTGGCTAGTTTCAAAGGATAACAAAAGATGATTATATGTCTTGAAAATTAAGTACAACCACACATATTTTCATCTTTTACCCAATGGTAGATCAACAACTTGAGAAGGCTCCTCCCCTTCTTTCTTAGCTTCAGTAGGATTTTCAGGACAGGTTTCAAGAAGCTCTATCGGTTTAAGCTCTACTAGATTTAGCATCTCTACAAGGATGGGGTTGTCTCTACACCCTTCTGTCATCAGCAGATCAGAAGCTTGTTCAGATGAAACTTCACATTTCAACCAATCATAATCAGAGATGTAATAATTTTTTTAACAGAATGAAGGATAACACTCACGTCCAAAATCTTCTAAATCACATGGTAATTTATCATGATCAAAAATTTCTTCAAAATATGCACCAAGTTTCTTCATTTCATCTAGTGATATCCCAAATTTCTAGTTAGTCTCTGCAGTGGGGGTATTTGAAATGTCTTCTTGGTGACCCTCCTCCTATGACCACTGACCACAGATAGCTTCCTCAGAGAAAAATTGCGGAATTAGTTGCAGTGGTAGAAAATTTTCTGGTGCAGGGGTTGAACCTAAAGCATCACATAATGGAAGTCAGTTGAATAATTTAATTTCCTTGCGTAACAAAGCATTGACTGAAATCAAGTTTCAATTAAAAAAAGGAATGAAATTTACATCTTCAGGAGCAATGTAATCATGCCACTCATTGTATATTGAATCACCAATACACTCAGTGGTTCCACAATACATCATTTCCTTTACCCTCATAGTGATAGGAATGGAATCATCAGTGGGATATATGGTAATTTCCAGCTCTCTGATTCAATCCCGCACTTCATCGGGGTTATCCTTGAAGCGGTTATCAGTAGAAGCCCGAAGATCCCCCACTTTGAGGATATGTAGTTCTTCGCATAAGCCCATCATGGCGGTTTCAACATCACAATATAAACTTCGCCATTTCTGGACAGCCTCTGGTTGTAAATATTCAGAATGTGCACCAAAAGGTCGTGAGGAGGGTCCAATGATCTAGGACTTCAACTTCTTCCCATATCTTTCAATCACAAATAAAGGATAAGAAAATGAAACATGTTTCTCTATAAAATAATAGAGAATAAATTACCTCAATTATATAACTCACCATGAGTTGATGTAGTAGGTATCTTGAATCTAGTAGGAGGATTATTTCTGGCATGAGGTTGTTTGGATGCATGTCATGCCCCATCATCCCCATCATAGGAATCCCATGAATTAGGCCCAGGTGAATAACGCTGTGAATCAGCTCCAGGTGTGGAAGAGTCACCTTCCAGATGAAAGGATTATTTCCTGACACTTCTCTTTTATCTCCCCACCTAGTGGACAAGAATATTGAATACCCCTTCCGGGTATGATGCTACCAAGTTCTCAGCATACCATGTAGTCAATTAACTCCCCGCTCCAGCTACTGGTAGATCAAACACCACCCCGGTATTCTCTAAAGCTGTAAACACCCATAGTTGTCAGGAATCCATTGGATTCTTATCTGACCTGAAGTGCATGGGAAGGGATACAACAATATTCTGCAGACACATGAATTGGGGTACAAATCTATATGAACCATATGAATCACATATAATCTCTTCGTCAATTCTGGTAGCCAATACACCATCTCTTCAAGACAACAAATATGACCTCAAATTACAGGATAGCTTTTCCATCATCAAAAAACCACCCGGTTGGCAGGTTTCGATAAGGAAATAAATGAAATTTATTGAACATGCTCATCCTCCCCCTCAGATTATAGGAATTGAAGGATAATGGAGAAATTCTGGAAAATTCCTGCACCGATGGCCTAAAAAACATCCAAGAACCTGTACTCCATTCTGTACAACGTATGTCCTGATGTGATTGGTGATCCATCCCCACAAAACATGGAATGGTCCCACTATTCTAAAAGGAGACTTACCCATAAAGACATGGAGTAATCCCCTGTGAATCATCAGCAAAACCGGGGTGGCCAACCCAACCATTTTTCTCTCAGACAACTTGGCTGCAATAACGAAAGACCCTGACCTGATGCCTTCCTTAGAATCCCTAACTGGCAGAAGATAAATGTTGATCCACAAGGCTAAGAATCCTTCCAGATAGATCTTCTCTGAGATTCTTTTCTCCACTTCATACCCCAACTTTTCAAACTCTCCCACTTCCAGAGTTGGCCAGAACGTGCTAATTGAACCCCTATTCAGTGCTCCGGGGTAGCTGGTAGAATGAGTACAGGTGGGACCCTTTTCCTTCATCTTGATCAAAAACATGTCCATCCACTCCTATAGATGGATATCTTTTCTGGAGTGTGTTTTCATGGTTTTTGTATTCTTAATTTTGTGTAAAATATTCATTAACTCTCGAGCCAAATCTAGAGTCTTCTCTGAATCATTTCTGGTCACCTTGGGGGGGATGAATTCATCATACACATATCCCAGAATTGGAGCCCCCGAGATCTTGTAAACATCCCACAATATGATGCCTATTCTCCATGAGTCAGATTGAAAGAATTGGTTTCTAGGCTTCAGCAGCTGATTAGATCCGCCACAAAATTATCATTCCCGTAGAAATATGTCTACCCATCCAAGATGGCTTCATATATTGCAACCCCCTTCAGATCCTCGACAAACTCTACACAGATTTGTCTCACCCAATATGCCACATCAAAATCGTCTTCACACCTCCTCCAAGATGGAAATCCCAACTCTTTTTCCTTCCATTAGATTAATCCATCTAATAATTTATGAAAATATAGGGATAGAAATGCAGCTACAGTTCATGATCGTGAGGATTTTGATCTGGAGCACATGGCCTATGATGCATTTTGAATGCCTTCTCCTCTATTCCATCATTGACAAATGATCCTACAACTGAGACATTTGTCGAAGAGAAATTGGTGTAAATCTGAAACTAGGAATGTGGAATATAATTCATTGCCTCTATTATATTGATTCCTTGCCGATGACCATGGCCATATAATGGAATGTAGATGCTCTGTGGGGAATTGTCATGATATTTCTTCAAGTACATAGCCAAATCATGGAGAGTTCTATCGCAGATATCATAATAATCATAGCCAATGATGTTAATGATGTCGTCTATTCTCTTGTTGGCCAACTCATCAGCTGATCCAATTCTTTTGGGAGCCATTGAATCTGCACAAAGATCAAATAATTAACATTTAAGTAAGTCTGTTTTTATGAAATATTTTCGAAGAATACAAAAAATGGATATGGTATTAAGGCTCTCAAGTGTTGACGTGCAAGCCTTGCCATGAAGGTCTTCCCATGCAAGTATTGCCACCCAAGTCAAAATCCTTACTGGTGAAGGGTGACACAAATAAATGTGATCGAACAAGAAAAGAAACACACTTCTGCGATGAGAGCTTAAAATCATTGGAGGCAGGATGGTTTGCACGAAATGATACCCATATATATAGGCAGTCTCACAACCCTGCGCGTCAGAATCTGCACACCAAAACCAGCGTGCCTAAAACCTATGCGCTGTTGAACCCTTGTTTCTTGTTTCCCTTAGAGTTAAATCCTCTTTCCTTTTTCAGATCTAACTCTGAGGGGGGACTTTTGTGGACGCTCCTTTCCGTCCAAGAGTCCAAAGAATTGAAAAGGGTAATAAATTAAGCACAATGAGGGTCACATTTTGAAGAACATAAAAAATTGACAAAGTCATGGACCAGGAACTCATTTTGAGGGAGTCACGCAAGTTTCCTGCGCATCGCACAAGTCACTTGCGCACCTCCTATTGGTCGCGCAAGTCACTTGCGTGCCCTATTCTCTTTTTTTCCCAATGTGTATAGTGGACTTTAAATAGCCCCTATGGGCCCCCTATTTTCATGTACAAATTTTCCAAAACTCAGATTCGAGCTCTAGTCACCCAAGTCATTGTCTGATGTCTTTTGAACACTTCTAAGGTAATTATTTACCTAGAAGTGAAGCTCTAATGAGGAATAATAAGTCTAAGTTTTACAAATCATCAATACATGCACCCCTAAGTGTCCATCCCTTAAGGGAAATGAAGACACTTGTGCGCCGCCTTTCCCTCTCAAGGGAACTTCCATGCCACCCTTCTGGAAGCCTCTAGGGATGATACTATGGGATTGAGTTTAATGTCACCCAAGTATTACCCAATATATTTTTCGTCGCCCAAGGTGACTCATGTCACACAATTCTACTTGTGGGACCAGGACTTGGTCTCCAGAACAATACTTTTGATCCTCCTTCCTAGTCACCTCCTTTCCTCAAATCCACCTCTCCTCTTCAAGACATAGCCTTTCAAACCCTCTTCTAAGCCATTTATGGCATGGTTCCTTTGTTGGATTCCTTATCTGAATAAAATTCTGTGAGTACCTCTCATAAAACCTCATGACATACAAGATTTATGTCATCACAGTTAGAGGTTTCTTATATATCCTCATCCTTTGAGATGAGAATATCTTTTTATTTGGGCCTCCTTCTCAGGACTAAGTCCCACGTCTCATGTCCCCTTAAACTGGGCATCCTCCTCAAGAGTAAGCCCCAGTCATGATTTACTTTAACATTGGGCCTCCTTCTTAGGAGTATACCCCAAGTTATAAGTTCCCTTTAATTGGGCGTCCTACTCAGGAGTAATCCCCAGTCATAATTTCCATTCACATTGGGCCTCCTTCTCAGGCATATGCCCCAAGTTATAAGTTCCCTTTAATTGGGCATCCTTCTCAAGAGTAAGCCCCGGTCATAATTCCCTTTAACATTGGGAATCCTTCTCAGGAGTAAGCCCCATGTTATAATTCTCCTTTAATTTTTCATCGTCTTCAAGAGTAAGCCCCAATCTTAATTTATTTTGATTTGGGCATCCCCCTCCAGGAGTGAGCCCCAGTCATAATTTCCTATAACATTTGCATCCTTCTCAACAGTAAGCCCCAAGTTAAAACTCCAAATATCTATAAAGTACAAATACCTCTATAGACCCTGATTCTGGATTTCATTACAAAATAAGTCCTTGAATTCATCTACATGGGTTTTCATACATACGTAAGCCCCACATCACATCTCATGAATGCATTTTTCATGGCACCAACGTCAAATTTACTGATACCAATTGTTTCTCACTCCGATCATGACTCATGTGAGCTTAGGGTGTAAAACCAATCATGATATCACTTCTTGGTCCATTAACCATGCATAAAATCTATATTTCCTTACCCGAACTATGTGGACTTTGATCTATACCTTAAAAGTAGAGTACATATGAATCATTTTTAAGGGTAAGTCCCATATTTCATTAATTCTTTTCTGTCCCATAAGACGTTAGACTATATCCTTACTATCTAACTGTGTGGGTTATGATTACTTTTAAATTAGGATACATAAGTAGCCCATCTGTGGGTACGATCCAAACTCTGAAATAATCCCTATCTTTCTAAATGACAATAAACTTCATGTGCCCCACTGAGTGGCTTCAAAATCATTATGGTCACTATAATGACCAAGAGATTTCTGTATAATGTATTGAAGGATACCATTGACTAAGGATCTATAATACATATGGATCATTATCCATAGATGAAGAACCTTAAATACATATAAAAGATTCTCTAAATATCATACATATCAATCATTGATTGCTAAATATAAAGGAAAAATCATTGTCAGACTTTGTGAATTAATAAGGATTCGCGAATATAACTTAAATCTATGAGAGAGTCCCAGAGTACTCAATAATTCCCCCAAAAATGTGTGATGATCCTATCCGCAAATCCTATCGACCAATGAAAATTCTTAAGCCTCATCGATCCACAACTAATGAGCACCTAACTTTGTAATGTAGGTCCAAATGGATATATAATCATTGGATGTTTCTGGTTCTACGAATAAACCCATTGGAAACTAATTAGAAAGTTTTAACCTTAAACAAACAAGGTCATCCCCATTTCTAGAAGAAACAATGGTACAAAAATAAAAAGTCACAACCCATTTGAGGAAAGAAGGCAATTAAATACCCAAATGATGAAAATAATGAGTGGTTATTAATGAATGTATAAAAATATATATTAAACGAATAATATAGGTTATCAAAAATGTTAATATTCATTTGGAATAATTTTATAACATTTTTAAAACTATAATACAATAGGTTAAATTATGTTCCCCCAAATATAGGTGTAAGGTAAAGTATTTTCATATTAATTTTTACATTTGTGAGATGAATGTCATATTCCATACATACATATTTTTTGTGGTCTACACAACCCCAATTTATATATTATATCATGAATGAATTAATATTCATGGAATTTAATGTTCTAACTCTAATTTTATCATCCAAGGGGTTTTAACATGAAAATTACCAACCTGTTAATATTATATTGAAATCTTCTTTCCACCACAATTATTAACTTTTATCATAAAAAAATAAATTTATCATAATAAATTTTCATTCAATATTATATTTCATTGTTAAATCCATATTATTTTATGATGAATATGATTTTTTCCCAAAATTTATACCAATATTTCCTAGAATTTTTACATTGATCATAAGTTAATATAATGGGGAAATATTTATAAATCTTTACCCATTACATAATAAAGATATTTGATAAGGAAAAATGTTTATAAATTTAAATCAATTTTTAGATATATTAAGAATGGTTTTTTAAATGATATAAATGGGTTAAGATATAGTTAAATCAAGAAACTTGATGCATAATTAGTCTCAGGAGATGGATTAGTTCTCTAATCAGAGTAGTTTAAACTATCTTAAGAATAAATCATTTATAAATAATGGTTAATGTGATAGATACAATACATCAACTATTTAATACACAACTTCATTAATTATTAGGTTATAATTATCATCCATGTTTTTTTTCACTATGAAATTACGTATATATTCATTTTATTTTTAGTATATTGATTAAATCGTATTTCTGTTTAGATATTTAGCGTGCATGTTGATTGTTCATATTGATTTCTAGTATATTCTATTGTAAACATTCTCTTACTAACAATATAATATCACACATACTTTTTCATTTCCAAGGGGTATGAATAAGATTTTGTGGAATGATTTTCAAGAATGGTGAGTATTTTATTTTGTTATTTATTGTGTTTTTATATTCCCAATGTAAAATGGGGTTCATATATGTAATATGGTTTTCCAAAACCACTAAATTGATCATACCTGTGGGATTTTAATTCCATGTAATCATTCCAATATAATAATGTAAGGCACCAGCTCTGGGGTTCTAGGGTCAGGGTCTTACATTAACTATGTGTGCATATAAATTTAAAGGATTTATGGTGGGTTCTGCAATCAGATGAAAATTTTTGGATCCTAATTCATCATTGAGAAAGAATAAACATCTAATTTAAATGTTTAATGGATCTAGTAAAAAAAATTGTTTCACCAAAAGATTTATCTCATGTGTCCATTGGAGACTATGAGACATTATTTGAGCTTAGGAATTGTTATTTTTTGTGGTGTTTCATGGTGAACAAATAGTTCATCTTTACATGAATCATATGAGATACATAAATAATAAAAAATTCAAGTCTTATATACCATGTTGTTGAATGATAATTCTATTTCAATTAAAACATAATGTGGATGTCAAAGATATACCAAATAATATATTTAGACTTAGTGGAGCTAAACACCTTAGGTATTATCAATGTATATACTTATTTACTCTAGAAAATTAAAAAATTAGAAATAACGGAATGCAAAAAATCATTCATTATTAGTTAATATAGTGTGAATGAAGTTTTATTTGGTTAATCTAGTTGTAAGTATACTTCATATGATTTCTTTATGTTTTTAATGTATTTACAAGTGATGTATTATTTATTCTTTCTCAGAATATATGAGTTTCTATCGAATATTGTGTTGAAGAATATCATGAATAATTATTCATTTATCAATATAATGTATCATGGATTAATTACAAAACAAACATTACCTAGTTCAAAATAGATCAATGATTCTGATGGGGATGATTGGGAATGATTCTTACATGTTCATATTGATAAAAAATGATGTGTGCGGTAATTACTAAATACATATTTATTTATACAAATTAGATTCATGATGTAAGTAAAAGGAAAATCAATGACTCAATTTATTTCAATTATAGATACTACCATTAATAATTAGGACATATATCACAAATAACATTGTTATCCCATATTCATATGTTATCTATTAAAAAAAAGAGATATAATATGAGTTATAGTATAATGGAAATCTATTATGTTAAATTAATATATATTTTTATTCGAAGTGTTTATTAGAAATAAACAAACTTGAATTAAGAGAATCATAATTTGTATCAAAAGAAGTTATACAAATATCTGAAAAGACGGAACATTAGAGATATGGGACCCCATATCTCTCTAAAACCCTCAGAGGATTATGGCTTCCTCAAATGTTTCTTTTGACCTTCACCATCATGGAATATTTTCTCAAAGCATAAAGAGTTTAATACCATCACTTTGTGACTCCTTGGATAAAGGATACACATCATGAGAAATATCCTATCATTGTAAAGCATAAAGACGATGCCCATGAAGAAAAACATTAAACTCACCCATTCTCGGGTAAATCTCATGTGATTTTATTTTTGGATGCTCTGAAGAGCACAGATATGGTTAAAGACATCATGAAGAAGCCTCTGATTTTCAAGAGTCTTGATAACAGTGGTTTCTTGGTGCAAGTTGACCCAGATTCTCCTCAACAATTCATGAAATTGTTAAAAAAATTCTATCATGTGATGCATATCCTACCTCAATGGTGACTTACCTTGGACTTTATCTAATTTTCATATGCTTATTGCCCACTACTGGAGCATCTGAAACTAGAAATTGAGTACAATAAAAAAAATTCTATTTTAACAATCTATTGAATTCACAAGATGATATTTAGACTTTTTTGAAGACTGGAAACATCAATTTAAAAATGTGCCTCTATAGAATTTCTGATTGGGACTCTACATTCAACCCGCACACATATAGGAGTATTGTGGCACATGTATGGGTCAAATATCATGTTCATAGATGGATCTATTCACACCCAAAATTACTAAATGATTTTGTGTCTTGTATCACCACTCCTCTCAAAATTGTTCAAAGAACCATAAATTCCGACTTAGGACACTTTTTTAGAGTTATGGTGGAAATTAAATTAGTCTCAAAGCTACCCATAACAATTGATTTCAATGTTAATGAATACAATACTGAAATTTTACTTGAATATGTGAGGAAACCCCCACCCCTTTTGTGACATTTCTATGATTATTGGTAAAAAAGTCACAAATTTTACAGTTATTAAAAAAACATTAACTCAGCTGATTGAAAATTATTGGATGGAGATAAAGAGAAAGGGAAAATATATTTCTCCAATGATGGACACACCTGAACCCCCCAAAAATAAATATGAAAACTGGGGGATAAAATCACACAGTTTGACAGATATATGTGATAATTTGGGTATTAAGTAGGTATATGTGTCTGAAGAAAAACACCAATCTATTATGGATAAATACAACTTACAAGAAATATAAAATTTTGTTTTATACACTATTAGGTTATCCAAACATATACATGAGAAGGAGAAAACTAATAATTTCCGATCTGTATAGGCATTAAGATCAAATATCATCCAATGTTCAGAATATTCCCTGGGTAGGAAGGATAAAATTCCTCCACCTGTACAATTGATGGGAAATGCATGTAACACATGCACTGTAGCTTTTCACAACGACCTCTTTTCGACTTATGTACAATCTATGGATGAAAGAACATTCATATATTTGTGTAGTGGCCATATCCAAGAACCCCCGCTCCTGAATACCACTACTACTCTTGGGGAAAAGAATGAATGAAACAATAAAACAAACGACTTAGATTAACTTCCCTATGCCCAAAACACATATGTGAATAGCTCTAAAACTCTAGATTCCACTGGAAATACTATAAAATCTAGGAAAATTATTACTATCCCAAAGGATATTTTGGACAATTCACTATCCAATAGTATTAATGTTAATGAAAGTGATTCCAAGGACTTGGAAACAGTTAATCCTTTAAAAGGAAACAAATCCTTGGTATATGATCCAATGCTAATGAAGAAATTACATAGATCCCATAAGATGATACAATACATGGATTATTATATCTTGGAATAGACAAAGGGTCTAGACTCAACCCTTAAGAACTCAATAAATAATCCTACTGAGAGGAATCTTATTTTAAATTATATTTGTCCTATCATTTTTAACAACGAAACTAATCAAGTCATGAAGAATGAAACCAAAAACAGGGATAATGAATTAGGATCTTCTCCCTCAACTCACAATCATGGAAGCCCTATTTAATCTAGGAATGTCTTCATGACCATTGAATCAGCTAAACTTGTTAATAAATCCTCAGTACTTGGAACTCAGAATATACAGAAAAATAATAACTCCTTGGAGAAAAATACATGTCATCCATCAAATTTGGGAACAGTCAAACAACATGACAAAGCTGCTCCAAATGTTCTAGGTACACATACTCTTCTCTGTAAAACTTTCAATGTTAATGGTTCTCAATTTATAGGTAGTGATGACTACTATACACAGCCTGGAATATTTATTTCTAAATAAATTTCCAATTCTTTGTTGTTCTGTCCTATGAACTCTATAGAGTCAATTGTGAATTCTCCAGAAAAATGAACCAACTATGAAGAACCATGTAATCTCTAATGATGAACATGAACAGACCACTAACCATACTCATGGGGTTATAGGGTCCACTAGAAATAAAGGTTCCAAAAAAAAATAAAAGAGGGAGTTATAACTCCAAATCCAGGTTAAATGAAGATCATTTTTTGGAATTGTTATTGTATTGCTAACTCTGACATGTTCATTGTTTTAAAACAAATGGGTAACACTCATCATCCTATTTTATTTTCTATTACTGAAAAAAACCTTTTCTACTAAATATTATCATTTAGAATAACATAATTATGTGTTTATTTGGGAAATCAATAATACATTCAATGCTGAATCTTTATGTATTTTTTCACACACTTCTTTACAGAATGTTAATGTTTTCAATTTCTCTGACCATACTTTTACAAACAACATTATTTTTGATTGGTCACATATTTTATTTGATTGATTTTATGCTAATAATAGATACAAATAACAGAGAACTCTATGGAATTACATTTCATATCAAGGCTCTAATATTAATTCCCTTGGTTTTTTATTAGATACATTAATTCCATTCTCAATTCATGCGATAAAATTCGACCTTCTCATGATTCCATTTCCATAAGAGAATTTAAAGGCTTGATAGAAGATAGAAATATCATTGAAATTAATATCACTTGTGAAAAATATACATTGCATATAAGCCATTAAAATAATGTGGTTTCATCAAAGATAGATAGTGATTTCACGGATTTCATACTTTAGATAAATGGGACAGTATTTCCAGTAACACTCTACAAAGACTGAACTCTGACAATCACCCCATCCAAGTTAATGTCTCCACCAAAGACATGAAACCACAGTTGCCTTTCATATTTAACAATTTTTGGTTCTCTGATGAAGAGGGAACTCATATAATCATACACTATTGGTCTTCAATGTCACATACCAATGATTCCTTTTCCTATATTGTTAAATTGAAAAATCTCAAACAAACTCTCAAAAAATGGTGCATATCTAAAGAAAACCCAATTAACAATAACATCATGATTCTTGAGAAAGAACTCAATGATTTACAAAAAAAATAGCAACTCGGACCTCACACAGATCAAACTAAAGAAATAATTATTATGGTCAAACATAATTCATTTCTAATGTTTAATGAAAATATGATAAAACAAGTGTTCAATGTTAAATGGTTATCAGACGTCAATAGAAACACTAAATTCAATAACTATATTCAATGAATCGGGAATGCCTATTGTTAGTTAACTATTAGTGAGGATTGAGAAAAGATTATTGACAATTAAGATGAAATTTCTCATCATATATCACCTAAAATGGATCCATCTTCAATGGTTCAGATATCAATAAATACATCCTTCCTAGGGACTTTATGTTAGTGACCTCTGATGGGGACAATACCCTCCCAACACTCTGTTGGATCAGGAGATCAAAGACAATAGTTTTAGTCTATATCCTGATAGTGATACGGGTCCTGATGGATTCAAAAATGGTTTCTTCAAAAAAAAAGTTGGTATGTGATTTATGTCGATGTTCACGAACATCTAAAATTATTTTTTTTCTAATGGGATTCACCCTCATTCTCTTAATGCCTAGTTTCTCACCCTGAACCCTAAAGATGATAATGCCTCTGAAATTCACCTATTTTGACCTATTACTCTTACAAATACTCTTTATAAAATCATATCCAAAATCATTTATAACATAAATTCAACACTCATTCACAAAATTGTCTCTTGGAACCAATTTAGTTTTATAATGGGTAGATATATTCAAGAATGGATCTTTCAAACCTCAATGTGTGTCAATAACATATATTAAGATAACAAAGGTGGTAACACAACTATTAAATATGACATTATAAAATCTTTTTACACCATGGGAATGGGATTTATATTCAATGTTCTTCAATGATTATGTTATAGTGCCTATTTTATCACTAAAATCAGAACTTCTTTCCACTTGGAGTCTATCCCAATTTTTATAAATTGATCTACCAAAGGGATATTTTAAATTCACCAAAGGTACTAGGAATGGTGACCCCCTCACTCTCATTCACTTCTTGATTGTAGAAGACTGCCTCAATTGTCTGCTCACCCGTCTGGTGGACCAGAAAAAGCTGAAGCCCATCTATGTCTCTAGGGTAGTCAATTCTCTTACCCACCCTTTTTATGTTGATGACATCTTACTTTTCCTTTAGGGTGACACAAGAAACATTCATAACCTCAAAATTTCTCTCTCACACTATGAAGAGGTTTCTGGTCAAAAAATTAGTTGAAAAAAATATCGAAACTTCTTTGGGATGAACCTTCCTGCTAGCAGACAATATATCATCATCAATGACTTAGGTCTGGAAGAAGCTATGTTTCACTTCATTTATCTTGGTGTAACAATTTTTTCATGAAGTCCCATGTCTTGTCACTTTCAGAATATTTTTGATCATGTTATAAACCATCTCTCTTATTGGAAACGTTAATCTCTCTCTATGGTTGGTAGGATATTCCTTGTAATATTCTCTATATTCTCCAATCTGGTTTACTCCATGATGGTCTACAAATGGCATGGTGGTATTATTAAAAAAATTAACACCGCTATAAATAATTTCATCTGGGATGGTAGTATTCTTGAAAGAAAACATTTGACTATACCCTTATAAACTTGTTTCAAGCCCAATGAGAATGGTGGTATTGGTATTAAAAATATAGAGTTTGAAACACCACATGCTTCCACGATACGTTTCCCTTTGAATAATGTAATAGCTTTCATTGTATGCAACTTCAAGATTCAAACACACAATGACCAATCAAACTAGCCATTATGAACACTAATAGTCACATTATAAAATTTTCTAAATTTTAATATTCAAAATTGAATTCATTTTTAGATTCGTAATATCTAAATTATCATAGGGTGAATTTTTTGTATTTTTCATAAAACATTCAATTTTTGATGAGTCGTGAAAAACAGTGAGTTATTGTTTAAAACAGACTTTTATTTTATAATTATTTAAATTTATTTTAGTTAAAAATAGATACATAATACCTATATAAGTTCAATGTAATTTATTTGAGTCAGTTTATAATAAGTTTAGATATATAAAATTTTTATTGAACTTTTTACCATCTTTTACCCATCTCGTAGGAGAATTTTCAAATTGCCTAAAATAAAATTTTACCACTTCTGTGAGTAGACTTTAAAAATTTAGAGTGACATGGTTAATTTTATTAAGTAATATGTGGTTCAATAAGATGAAAATAATTTTTGGTGAATAGTAACTATTGACTATTATTTTCCACAGTTAAAAGTAAATAGGGTAATTAAGGGTAAAAATGATATCATAATTGCCCTAACACGTGTCCTAATTCATTTGGAAAAGTATATTTCGACCAAAAACCACTATAGGAAAACAAATATGATCCTCTTTGGTCCACTGGGATATGATATGGACATTTATTATATTCTTATTTAAAGAAGAGTGAAAAGAGTAAAATTCTATGTTTAATAACTAAACTATTTTTAATATTGGGTTACACACAATATAAATTAGACTATAAATATTAATTAAAAAGATAAATCTATTTCCTACATAATAATATTTTATTTATAATTTTTAGACATTAAATAATTTAATTTATTTATGACTCAATGATGATGCTGTAATTACCTTATTAATGAAATATTTAAATAATTGATATTATAAATATACAAATAACTGTAAATTGAGACTTCTGATAAATTCCACTAATTTTATGGGTTAATATGGAATTTGTTGGTTGGTTAAATAAATTTTATTCGATGTGATAAAGTTTTTATATCTTAAAAAATCATATACTTAATAGCGTCAAAATTGATAAAATTGACCTTTTAAAACAAATACTATATTATTAAATGAGAAAAATATTCCTAAAAACATGTTGTTCAACCAAAGGTCGTATAATAGGGTATATAAATTGATAATGAAACACTTGGGGTTCTATTGGATTGTTATAGTATGTTTATTATCCATTTAATATAAAAATACAAATAGATGAGGTAAATGTCAAAGAATTTAACTAACAGTTAAATCTAAAAGATAAGGTTAATATGATGACCTAAACCTGTATAAAACCTATTGGTTGAGAGGTTTTAGACCCATACCAACCTTATACTCAGAATAATTAATTTGTGATCCATTATAAACCGAAAATGATTTTATTGTAAAGTAATATTTCAAGATTTTTCTAAAGTGACCATCACCTCTCTTATAAAATAGAACTTCCCCTTATCTTAATTTCACGTCTCCAGTGACTTTTGGCTCAGCCAACCCCTACCCAAAAATCCTCATAACACTTTTACCTTCATCCTATAGGCCTTACATTGATCATAATTTCATCCTATGTATCCCTTTTGTTCAAATCAAATGAAATAACTCGAAGAAGAGGTAAATATTTCATCACCTATTTCATGTTCTTTTCTTCTTCCAATTCCTCTTTCTTTGTTGTTTCCATTCTAAAATAATAACTCCAGTATCATCTATATACTATGATGTTATTATAAATATTTTATGACCATATTCATTATTCTATCCATCCAATAAATGACAAAGTCACCATACTTGCATAAGTACGACTTACCGTCACCACTTCGTGGTGTAGTTTGTCATTCAAACACGTCATTATTTTGGATTGGAATAATAATGAATATAAATGATGTAAATAATAAATATAACATTTTAATGATTCTTTATATATGATATACCATAAAATTACATGTCATTTCACCACCAATATAATGATATTGTGGCTCGTGCGTACGTACGAATTACCGTCTCCATGAACGCGATGAGATTCATTCCCCATGGTAATCATTCAAGAATAATTTTTATTTTATGAATAAAAATAATGTTTATGAACATAATATCATTATGTATATTAATAAAATACATCCTATTCAAATCAATCACGGATTACGTAACCATTCTTATAAAGGGAAATGAATTTTTCAACACCCAAAACAATGATAATACTGAAATATTATTAACAATGAAATATTAGAGGACAATATATGATATAATATTTATGTATATAGTTTTTTTTTAAAATTTAATAACAATGTTTTAACTATTTTACAAGAGGTTAACATACCATCTACTAAAGAAAAGTACAAGTTAAGGGTTAATTTTACAATCACTTTATTATCTGAGTTTGTTTTTACGTAAGTATCTACTGGGATCTCTTTACTATCCACATCCATTTTTCTTAAAAATGTATTTCAACCCATTTTAAATATATACTACGCTATGGGTTAAAGTCATTTATATCCTTGTTTTAATTTTTAAAATTTCTTTTGAAAGGAATCTTTCTGTCGTTTTCCAAATAATCTACTTTATGACCTTTTCGATAAAATTATGGTAAGAATGTCTTTTTTTATCTTATACAGTGGGTGTGGCTATTTTTTTCCATTATATCGTTGTTGAAGCTTCCCATAAAAGATTATAATAATATTTTCAAAATTAATGCTTTATTTTATAATTATGATAATTTTAAATGATTTCAAAATAGAAAGAGGTATTTATTTCAAAGAGTTTTCATTTCATTTATGTAAACATCCTTTTATGGATTTTAAATATTTTGAAGTCGATTTATTATGAGGAAAATATTCTATATTGTATTTAAGGTTTTGTGATATCTTTGAATATGGATGTGTTACTTTTACACCATTCATGATTCATGGATAAAGTATTTATATTTCATATGATAGTTTTAATACGAATGTTTATGTTATGTATAAATATTTTCATATGAGGAATGATTTGGAATTATTTAGTGACGGGTGGAGCCCGATATAGCTCCTCGATGCATCAGTAGGTCTCAGGAGTCAAACTAGTGTCCTTCCATAAGGCCTTGACAAAATATTATTTGTATTCTTGGCACAAAGTCGTGACTATGTGGTTATGAAGACTAGAATTATGCATTCCATCATTATGAAGGTGGCTATTGATATTGCATGAGATTATTCGACTAATAGAATATCAATGTGAATAAGTAAATCTAATTATTTGATTTTATATTTTCCATGTTATGCCGAAGCTTAAGTTAAAAAGGCTTTTTTAGTCTTATACATTGAATTAAATGTTTATGATTATTTATGAAAGTTTTCGCTATATTGTTATCCTTGCCGAGCATATGATCTCACCCCTTTCTATGTTTTATTTTTAACTAGGACATGAAGACGTATTTTATGGAGGTCCTACAAGGATTGGATAAGGATATAAGTGTGCTAAAAAGGGGACAAAATGTTGTTGGTGTTTTTATTTCATGATGTAATGTAACACATATGAATGTATCTAGTACTTCAAAGGGTACTAAACTGATCGGTGATTTGGGTCATGATTCCTTGTATCATGAAAATGTTATGTAATAATGCATTGACTCTGGGTAACTGGGGGAAGGTCGTTACAAAATAATTTAATAAATGTTTTTAATAAAGACTCACATAGAAACTTTTTCACAATTCTTCTGAACCTATTACCATACTCAAAAATAGATTTCATGGTAAACATAAGATTTGAAATTCATATATCTTTAATTAATTCATATGTCAATACCTCAAACACTACTACACCAATGTTATGATTAATTATTGATGGATGGTCTCCAGAGATTCCTCCATGAATTTATAGTTGTTTATCTGTATTGGAATGCCTTTAATTTCCATGATAACTCTTGATCAACCCCTAAAAGTAGCAAGAGATCTATCAGAGAAATTATAAATACTCCAAATGATCAACCCCCTGATATTGTTTTGAATGTCATTTATAACTACCCTTTCACTCACACTAATGATATCTTAATTTCGGATCCTGCTTACAGTGGCATGCTTCCCTGAAAAAATCTCTACAATCATTATTCCTCTAGCTCCTAAATCTATTATAGTTGTGTAAATCATTTCATAAAAGCAGGGATAAAACAATCATGATTCAATATCATCTTGAATATTTCACACAATATGGTTCCCCCTGATATCAATCTTCAATCTTTTGAAATCCTTCTCTACTATTACCATAAATTCTATAATCAACTCAATGAATATGCTAAACACATCTTACTTTATTTTGATACTTCTTCTACTCTTTGGAACTATATTTATGACATATTTTACTATAAATGGTTGATTCTTGACTCTGTAAAATGTCAACTAAGGAAATTTCTAGAAATTGAAGGATTTCTGCAAATCAAAAACCTTTTCATCACTGTAGTTGTTGAGGTCCAGTATGTGATATGGTATGATCAGAATGCTATTTTTCAATATAATTACTCACTAAATCAAAATTCATATTGGAAGTGAACCCTCATTTCCATAAATGAATCTACATTTATGCAAAAGGGACATTTTCACAACACTATGCATGCCTTTGGAATTTTGAGTCATCTTTGGAATAAGTGATATTTCCGTCAACTGTATCTCACTCTGGAGGTTGTCTAGATAGTGCCTCTCCCCGAATGGATCAAAATCAATATTTATGGAACCTCCAAAGGAAATCTGATCCATTCATGATGTGTTATTATCTTCAAGAATCACCTAAGTCAAATCCTTGGATGTTTCATGGTTAGATGTTCCATTGCCACATCCCTTGAAGCTGAGTTGTAGAGTTTGATACATGTTGTTTCATTTTCCAAACTCATTGGTTGGAACAACATCTGGATTGATTGTGACTCAATGACCATCTTAAATGTCATTTGGAAAGCCAAAACAAATCACACAAGGAAAATTACTACCTGTTTTATGGAATTCACCCATTCACTTATCTATATTAACTATATCATCACATATTTTTATCACGAGGAAAACACGTTTGAAGATGTCCTGACCAACTTTGGAGTAAATTAACACATCACCTGGTTCGAAGACCTCCCTGCTGCTCTTAGTTACATGAGTGATTTTTTTAATTTGATCATATATTTTAGACTCATGTAATATTTCATTTAATAATAATTGTGCATTTATCATTTTGGGCCAAGGCATTACTTTCTTAAAAAAATTAATTATAAAAACATTTTCCATAGATGTTACATAAATCCCTATAATAAAAATGAGATAGTCAATTTATATTATATATTTCAATAAAAGGGTGCACAAATATATTTGAGATAGTGGGAGCATGATTGAATTTCGTTTATTCAATTCAAGAGATTCAAAATAGTTACTATTTGAATAACTCATACAAGAGGTGTGAATGAGAATGTTCCCAAAACACATAACATGTATGAAGGTTAAAACCATAGTGATGGTTTTATATTAACTGTGGTTGGTGATAAATTAATCATTGGGAATAATAAATCCTATAATTCGGTAGTATATTAAAATTAGATAAACTTGACAATATCAACAAACATTCAATAATGCATTCCATGTATCAAATTAAAAGGGGATTATTATTTTAATACTATGATGGTTTTTGAAGTGAGAACATACATGTATGGTACATGAGGGGAATAAATAATGGTTGATTGGTAACACCAAGTCATTATGAATTAATCCATAAGAATTATACTTTTCATATCACCTTTTTATGATCATTTTGTTGATAATTGGATGTTAAGAACAGTAATTAGGGAATGTGTATACATGACACAACCATAAAGGAATGGAGACACCATAGAATACTGATAAGGGGAGAATACCATTCAATTATTGTCCATGATTAAATTTAGCAATAAGATCATAAAATTTTCATTTGAAATGAATCTTTTACATATGTCTAAAATAGGTTAGTGTGAGCCCTATAGTTTTCAATAAAAAATATGATCAGTAACATATGGAAAATAGTTTTTGGTCTTAAAATTATTAGATACTTTAATGAATGCGACTCTCCAAAAAATGACTTAATATAGAATCCTATGGTGTATGTAACATGATATATTGAGGAAGATATAATGATTTCTTAGACAAAGTTATTAGTACATACACTATCAATGTATTTAAAAATACAATTTGGAACATTTCAATTAAAAATTGTTACCAATGTCACATAAAATAATTCCCTCCAAGAAGACATGGATGGACATTGGAGAAGATTAATATTGTTACTTTAATACCATACTATTCATAAGTGGATTAATCACAATTAAATGATAAGTATAATACATGATATTTTAAAACTAAACATTTTAGTAGGAAAATATTATTTATATCCTAGATAACTATATGGTAAGCAATCAAAACAATCCAATTTTACTTGACCAAGTACAAAATGAATGCACCTGGTATATGAAGATGAATAGAAAATAGTTTTATGGTGACAAAAACATGTCTTCTTTTTTATCAATGTGATCTTATATCAGAGTTTGGCCAATGTAGAGAGCAATACATGTTCATACAAGACAATGGAATCCATAATTAGAAAATTATGATTAAATTTTAATTCTTAAGGTAGCTAATGATGTACTGTAAAATATGAAATTATTTTTTAATGTTTATAGAATTGCACATAGTATGTAATGTTTTATCATTATGACCATTCATTTATGGGTAAATGAGAGAATTTCATGTTTATATAGTGAATAAAATGAAATATACTTGGCAATATCATCTATTGAGAAGTGATTCTCATGTAGATAAGGTCATATATAGTTGAACAGTCATGTAGTAGAGATGTGGAAAACCCATGAAAAATCCATAACTCCATAAAACATGATCATATCATTTAGATATAATAGGGAAAGATAGTAATTTGTCTCTAGTATAAGGGTGATTGTGGTAAATGTGGGTTCCTTATACTGAACATTATCAGTACTTTTAAATTACTATACCATGTGTATTGTGAGATATACATGATCCATATTTACAATTATAGTGTTGAAATTTATGCATCCACTATTTAAATGGAAATTTTCATAGATTATTTTTCACATTAATATTTAATAATAGTTCCAAATATATAATGGTAACCTTGATATACTATGATGTTATTAAAAAATATGTTATATGGTCTTGATACATTATACTGATAGGAAAGTGTTGATGTATGACAATCTTGTGTTTTGGGATGAAAATAATTAATAATTCATCTCATGAATTTTTCACTTGGTGATCTATGGTATGTGAGATCATAATTATAGACTTGGAAATAGAGAAACCACATGTCTAAGGTTTCCTTTTTCGTTACAATTCATTGAAATGTATATTGGTCTCAAGACATGAGATCATTATCATTGTGTTCCATTTTATTTAATACTTTGATGAAACTCAAAAACCAAGAAAATGAATTTATGGTGAGGTAGATGATGATAGGTTGATCATTGGTTGTATCAAATCAGTTGATTGGTCATGGTAAAATTTCTCACTTCCTATATTATGAAGTAATATCTTGGTCCATGTCTTAATAGATGGTAGTAACATCTAAATTCCATGTCCAAGTTAGTTGAAGGTATGTTTGTCTTGTTAGATAAATGATAAATAAATATGGAAGGGATGATAACATGAGTTTGCTTCCACATTTATGAGATATCTAAATACAAATAAATTATATTACACCCTGTGTGTTCATAGAATGGTTTTAATTTCTATTACTTTTCCATAACTTTTTAGTGGCCTTGATGAGTTTCTAAACTGTACTCTTGGGTTTTCAATAATATTCACTTTTACTTATATAGGTAATTAGAGGGACATAGAAAATATCAAATTCATGATTTTCCCTATTTGTGTGAATAGTAAAAATGACATGGAGGGCCCCAAAACCATGCATGAGGGTTTTCCCAGTAACCAATCAAGGAAGAATAAATAATTTCATTATTATTTATTTATAGAATAATTTCATAGAATATATTTACTAAATTTAGTCACATGTTATTATGTTAATATGGGATAAATATTATATGAATGAATATTACATAAAAATTGCAGTTTAATTTAATATTATTGGGAATTACTAATCAAGGAAATGATTTGTGTTTATCTATTAATATATATTTAATAGATATTAAAAGTACATGATAAAATATAAATAATACTTATGATATATTTAGTTAATCATATCTATTTATTTATTACTTATTTAGTAGACATTAAATTTATGGGTGATGGGGAACCCTATCCATGAATTTTTTCTACCCACTGTATAAGTAGGAGAGAACCTATATTCCATATACTAATCATGCCATTATAATGGGTGATTATCTCTCCTCTCACATTCTATAGAGTGAAATTTTCACCCTCCAAGGGACTGATCCAATAATTCCTTCAAAGGATCAATTTCAAAGAATCAATGTGATAGTTGTTACATCAAAGCAATATTCAAAACGTCGTATGAGCACCAAGAAAATAATTATCGATGTCTGCATGGGTTCAGGGAGCATTTTTTGATGGTTTATAGGGGTTAGGCTATAGAGTCTTTAAGGAATGACAATTAGGAACTATCTATAATTGAATGCACCACTAAATCAAATGATGTACTCATTAATTTTTTTTGTAATTATTAAATTCACATGAGATCCTCATACATAAATCAGGCCGTGGATCCCAATATATAACAATGTCACATCCCTTCAAGGTTGAAATGTTTTAAATTTATATCCCATCATATTATGATATATTCCCCCTATATCATTAATCAGTATAAGTGGGATAACGTTAATTTTATGAGCCATGAATAATTGATATCTATTAAATTAAATAGAGGTTTTAAATTTGTGAAAACAAAATAGACCATGTATTGATCTGATTTAGGATGACCATGTTATTTCCATCAGAAATTTTTGAAATGGATCAAATGAATTTTTATATGTACATTTTTCATCGATATATATTTTGATTAATAATATTACACAGTGAATGAAATGTCAAAAATTTGATGATTCCTCCAAAAAACTTTTGGAATACTCATATATACAGGAACATTATCTCCTAGAATGATTAATTTCCACACATTTTTGGTAATTATCTCTAATACCTAAATAATTTGAATATCACAGGACCCCCTTCCTAAATAGGAAAAACAAAAATAACTGAAATTCCTTCAACATGAATGGAGAAACTATATTGTGTACATGCCAAATGAATAATGTACCAAATAATGTTTATTCATTCCAAAAAGATAAATTCATTGGTTGTTTCGTTATATTTATGGAATAAAATTATTGATGTTACTAGAAACCATGTTTTATAAAAAAAGTTTCCCTAAAAACTATAAAAACTATTTACCCTAGAAATAAATGATGATCTATACCATATAATATTTATTTTTCATTGAAGATATCTTATAAAATATTTTAGATTCTAGAAAAGCAATGATAAAAATCCACCGGCACAAGTGTGTTGTGTTTCTAAAACCATAACATTGGAAATGAACTTTAACATAAAGTGTAAAAAAAGGGAATCTGATTTTTTTAGTTATATAACTATAAATAAGGTCAACCTTGTAAATTTTATTATTATGACACAACAAAATCATCAACACATGACTCGATATCATCTATTCCAATTGATCTTACTCTTTCTATACCATAGTATTGAAAAATGGGACTCCCAATAACCGGAGAAACTAGTGTATCAAGAATGATTCCTAAGTTGATGGACCCTTACTGAGGTCTATGTTTGTTTAAACCTCATGGATATTATGACCCCAAAATGGGAGTATGGGATCCTCCCCACCATATGGTTAAATTTTCAGCACTCCTTCTGAATAACCAATGCGAACCAACCCGTGAAATAGAATCCTCCTCAGATGATGAATTTTTATTTTGATCTATGAACATAATTAAATTGTAATAAACCTTATTTTATGAAAAATGTTCCATGAAACGAATATACCCATTCAAAATCAAAGAGTGGATGGAAGAGAACACAGAGTCCATTCAGGTCAAGGAATATGAGGAAAAACTAGATCTCAACCCCCCACCCACATCCTTAGGGAGACTATATAAATTGGAAATACTAAAATATAGTCAATAAAAATTTTCCCTTGAGAGAATAATTATAATATATAGAAATATAATAACCATTACAGTCCCATCATATTAGAAGAATAATTGAAAAATCAATGTTTATTAGGTAATCCTTAAAGTGTGGGGAAGTCAACTTAGCTTAACCCTTAGATAACAAGGATGAATTTGATTTTGGATTAGTACAGATGATAACCAGAACTAATATGTCAAGATCCAAATCCTCACACTATGTTATTTCCTCATGTGTGGAATCCTAGACACATGTCTTAGAATTTTTATTCCTTAAAAAATATCATTTTCATTCCAAAGAAAATATCAATCATGGAATCCCTTCTATTTTTATTGAATCTCTGGGATTAAATTATTGAGGACCTCCTAAGAATTGATGAATGTAAAGATGAGTTAAATAATGATAAATTATATGGTAAAATAACTTATCATGTTATGTTCCACATTGTATTTTACATAATAGATAACGATAGAGAGAACGATATATAAGGCAATTTTAAGACAACCTACATTTATGGAATGTTTTTTGGTGTTTATGATAATAGATAAATCATTGATAATAGTCTTGGGATCATACATATTTCAATATATACCCTTTGAAACTAAGGACATAGTGAATCATATTTTTCTCCCTTCAGTTTGAATATACAAGGGTTTGTCTAATGAGAATAAAATCCTTTTAGAGGAATAAAACTCATAGACTAGTTTGTAAACATAATCTTGAATTCTGAATTAATTGTTGTTCATTAGGATATAGTAATAAATCCCATTCTAGGTGGAACATGTCTTAACATTCATGAATTTGTACATTCATTATACCACTAATGAGTTATATATTCTATCAATTCATATGATGGAGTGATTCATGTTTATGGTAATACATTTTATTTCCAAGAATTATTGTATATATATATATATGGGATTCTATCAAAGATATTGAAAACATCATCCTTTATATGATTCCAAAAAAATTAGTAACCCCAATAGTTTAGAAAGGACCCCATTTAGTCATTCCATGAACTTTGTGAAGAGCGTAGACTTTCAATCAATCAAATCGAGGCAATGACTCCAAATTTAGGTAATCATTATGTTATTTTAATACTGTCTAAAATGAAACAAAATCTGATCACCATCATGGAATATAATGGACAAGAATCCACCCACATAGAGTGAGACAGATTAAGAGAGGTTGGGATAAACATGTTGGTCATGAAAATTAATATCCCTCCTGAACGAGTCTATAGGAGGGTTGGTTAGACCGACATTCATAATACAAAACTAAGGATCTTTTGTTATATCGTTATTAATCATCAACCTAGGAGATGAACATGTGTCCCAGGAACATTCAATCCTATATTCATAATATTTTTCATATCGATTGAATCATTCCAATCATTTCAAGGCTCTAATCTGAAAAATAATAATGATTTCCTAGAGGAATGCAATTCAACATTTCTTATAAAATCATTACAAACCATTTCAACATTAAATAGAATCGAAAATAACCCCTTATCTCTAATGAGAAATGAATTTTCTTATACAATTTATCATGAATTTCCCGACGTTGTCACATTTAAATAACCAAATAGTATCATATAAAAATGAGACAATATTATGAATTTTCTTAATGACAATACCCACACATTTCAATTTTGGAGTCTTTAGATTATACTTTATCATTATCAGAGGTTAAAAAATCCATCATAATATTTTCATGTCTTTAAAATGTACATAAATCACCAAATTCCATATAATGTAAGACATAATAATAATATTGGAATTGTATCCAGAATTTCCATGAAAATGATCTCCACACACTAGTACTCTCAAGACCTAAAGGGACATCCTCGTCATTTATATAAGGAAGAAATTCAAATTCATTTTCTATCAATCCTGAAATAATTATTTAATAAAATTTTTCCACTAATATTAGAGAAAAATGATATGAGGAAAAAGATCATATAAATTCTTGTTGGACATTTGAGGATGTTTTCTCTTCCACTATTAATGAACGTTTACTAGTGAAACTGGGTATAAGGGGTTTAAAAACACATACATTACATACATTTAAGTTGCATTAATTTTGAAGAATATTAAATAAATGACATAAAACGGCTTCAAAAAACATTATTAGTTTATTGCCATTGGAAAATGGAGAAAATAAACCACTTCTCTATAAAACATCAACATTTTCTCCATCTTTATTCATCATAACTGGAACCCCTTTTATACATCTTATGTAATACCCATCATCAAATCATGGTGGAAAAGAACCATGAAAATGGGTGACACAAAATGATCAGTATGGGTTAGCATCAAAAATATATTACAGAAACATAAACACAAGAATGTAAAAACATGAACACAAATTTTCAATAAATGAAACGAAATTTAACATATACTAAAATCATTAGTCATGAAATAAATCTTGGAAGTTCATAAGGCTAATTCATAATGGAATCATAACCCATAATAAAATAGCATTAGTATAAGTCATTGAATTTTGGAAAAAAAATAAGAACATAATATGATTTCTATAATAACTAAGGCCTTACATCCAAGGCCATTATGGTGGAAAATATCCACTACTGAACTGGGTTTACTTGTCTCTCTAGCCATGAATTACTGAACCAGATTTACTTGGTGTGCCAACCATGTATTAATGAACTAGATTTACTTGTCATTCTAGTTATCTCTATCTCCTGATATTTAAATAATTACCCAATTCATTATAGGGTGATATTATTCCCACCCATCTCATAATTAATTCATTCTTGCATGTGCCACAAAAATATAAACCATTCATCACAGCATAACCCAAGGAGCAAAAAAATGATTTCCCTAAACATCATGCCATCATAATCTATATAAACTAAATGTATTTCATAAAAATAATTTCATCATAATCACAATAAAATCAAAATATTAATAGATATTGAAAAATAAAAAAATGTAATCATTGATGGAATAAAATTTTGATAAAACATTTGAACATAATTCTTAGGGAAAATATCGTTTCTTTTTCAAAAACGTTATCATTTATCATACAACCACATATTTTTAAAGAAAATAATTTAGTTGAAAATAAACATGAAATAAAATAGAGGATGAATCATGGAAATAAGGTATTAAGAATATTTAAAAATCTATTCATTCAGTATATGTTAAAAACACATTCTTCTAATATACTTATTAGTAAATTCAAAAAGTACCTTGTTTTGAAAATGAAATAATGATTCATTCCATACCATATAGTAAAATTAAAAAAAGGGTACAAATGAATTTAAAAATATATATAAGAATAATAAAAATTTTATGAAACTTATTTATAAAACATCGACATAGTGGATAAATATACCCCTACTGAATACTAACGTATAAACAATCTTAAATAAAACCGAGAATACAAAATTATCCCATAATTTATGTCTGATTTCTTCCACATGTGTCCAAAAATCATCCATAGTGGATTTAAACATATTATTAACTGGTAACAGAACCCTAATAATATATAGGATATCATGTTTGATTAACTTATGAATTTATATTACCCGTTTATTTATCAATTCCAAGTTAATGCATCATTTTTGTAATAATAGTTTTAATTATCTTACATGTTTTGACTTGTTTTTCTAGATCGTATTAAATAGAACACGATTTAAATACTTATATAATGTAAAATAGGAGATATATATCATAAATATTCATTATAATATTTAGGTAAAAGAAAAGGAATATACCGTTTATGGAGACGGTAGGCCTTATGTACGCATGAACATTGTCTCTGTTTCCATATTAAATTTAATGGATGCAAGTAAATGAAATATATATATATATACATAAATAAAATAGAATTATTATTTCATATATTTCATTATTATTTATTATATATACATTATAAAGTTTCTTTAATTGTAAATGTGGAGAATGAATCTCATCGCGTCGTGGAGACTCTAAATCGTAAATACGCACGAGCGATGATATATTTCCCATAATTGATGAATGTTATTGAATTTTATGGAGTATTATATTCCATAATCAATATCATTTAATAATAGTAATATAATGTTATTACTTCCATCATTATACCCATCCATGTGAGTTGGTGGTGAAAACGGATTACACCATTGCATGGAGATGGTAAACCATACATACACACATACAGTTATTTCATTTTTATTTGGATGGATAGAGGTTTCAATATGGTTTTTAATAATAATAACATTATAGCATATAAATATTACTGGATTTATTAATTTATAAGGATATGACACATGAATTTGAAGTTGAAGAAGAAATAATTATGAAATTACTGGTAGAGGAATGTACTTCTTCTTTGGTGTGCTTCCTCTAAATATCCTATTAGAGCACTAGAGTTGTTATTTAACGATGACAATAATCTCTAAAATTCTACAAGGGATATTTTTATGGGATTGTTCTTGGGATTGTTGAGCTTGAAGGAAGAAACTGAATTGAAGAGGTGAGGGAGGATGTTCCCTTTTATAATTGAGGTGAGGGTCACATTAGGAAAGTCTTGTAATATTTATTTATTATAAATTGATTTCAATTTTCTAACAGTCCCCAACTCATTTAATTAAAATATAATATGATTTTCGGTCATACCCATATCATCCAATTAAAATTAGAAAAGTTATGATTATTTTTTGACCCTTATCTATTTGGTTTAACCCATATTTCACCTTATTTAAACATACCATGATATTTTATTGTTTACACATCAGGGATAATTTAATTTCCATAACATATAAAAAGATGAGAAATAAGTTCTATTTATGACAAATTTTTACTTATCATAACCATTGGGAAGAATTTTATATTTATTTTAATTTTCACACATTTAATAATCTATTTTATATTTAAAAATACTAGTAGTGTCAATTTTGTTACTGTTTATTAGTTATCTTTTTAGAAATATTATTACAAAAAGATAAGTTCGAACCAAATTCTTTATATCCTCCAAAAAATATCACATTCGTCAAAAAAATCTTGGATTCTATCATTGACTAAAATTTTATTTATTTTAGTAATTATAATATAATTTATTTTATATTACTCCAAAGAAACTAATTATTGTATCACTATTGTACCAATATTTTTGTAAATTTTTTTACCTCTAAAAATTATAAAGAAATTCACATGATTTAGATAATTTCATTATATTTATTAATACTATTTATTTTTAACATTGTAACATGTTTATCACTACAATAAAATTACAATACTTTTATGAGAGAAGGGAGTGACATGTTGTCTCTTTATTTTGTTTTAATTATAATTACATTACATTCATTGAAAAATGTCCATATAATGAATCAATTAAATCCCTTAGGTGATATTGGCAACATTGACTCATATAATAGTATTTTTATAAGAGTTAGAGTAATTTAATTATTTTAATCATATTGTTTGTTACCCTAATTTACTCGATTTATTGTAAAATATTGTAAAATAAAATTACCATAGTTACTATTCATAATATTGTAATAAATAAACCTATTAACATAATTTAGAACCACTGATTACAAGTATGGAATCCATTTTTCAAAATTCAAAATATATATTTTATGGTAATTATATAAATTTACTTCCTGTGGTAAAAACATGAAAATGAGTTTTCTTAAATGTAAAATCCATTAAAAGATTAATGTGTGTTTATTTCAATTTTCAATGTCAAATTACTACTAATGACCAACATTGAAGAAATTGATAAAATATAATATAATTATACTTTTAAACCAATTAAATTTATGACATTTCCATATAAATAAATTAGATGAAAAAAAGTTTTAAATTAAATTGAATTATTTACACTGTTTATAAAAAAATGAATATTTGATGAAAAAATTACCATAATTTCATCCAAAGTAAATCTGGATATCCGAATTATAATGAAAAAAATTATTTTGTCATAAAAAATTATAAAATTGTAAAAAACATATTTATAATTTTTTCTCCAACAAAACGATGTAAAACTATATTTTTTTTAAAAATACACATTTTATCCGTAAAATTGATTATGATATTATATAATGTCTAAAAAACATATAAGATAGATTAAAAAAATGAAATATATTAAATATATATTTCACTAATAAAATATATATTTAGTGATTTATTATTTTATAGACTCACTTATTTTCATGTAAATAGTTTTTTTTGAAGGATGTGGATATTATTCATAACCAACATTATAATGAATAGGTTATAATATTTAGTTATAAATTATAATTGGTATTGTTTGAAATGAATCTTATTAAAATAAATTGAAATTTTGTGTAACAAAAGCCATGAATAGTGTTACGTATACTACAAGCTAATATAGTGTTGTGTATAGCATAAGCTAATCTTTGTGTGGCGTACAACACAAGACATCAAAGAAATTAAAAATAATTTATCTCATAAAATCTCATGTGGGTACATTCTACAAACATAAAATTAATTTTCCCACTAAATTCGTCATGGTTATACAATTTTTACTACTAGAACGTTTCATTCATCAAAACCCACATCATGAGAAGTAATAATAAAACTTCATTTTATAATGGAATTTTTGAAAATTAATGGTTACCCAAAGTAACTCATAACATGGTTTCCACATAAGAGAACATATGTTGGAATTGAAAACATGGATATGGAAGACAAATCATACCATCATGTTCTGACGGATAGTGATAGAGAAAAGGGTTTGGAGTAAGTTAACAATAAGAAATACATAATTATGTGATGATTTCAGTAACCATATGATGCATCATATAAGATGGTACTATGATAAATTTTTTGGTTTTCAAGATCATTTTTCTAATGTTTACGAACATGATAAGAAATAATTACAAGATTTCAGTACAATCTCACCATTGGTCATGCCTTGAAAAATATCAACTTCATCTCTTATTCAATGAAATGAAGTGGAATTTGTCATTGATTAAGTGTTAGCAGATCATGCGTTCCATAAATAGAATTAATGTTCACTCCATATTTCATTATCACAAAATGGTTAGTACAAGTTATCAAATAATTATATGTCTATCTAAGGTGATATTTACCATATATTGTTCCAAAAATGGACTTATATTTCATCTATCATACCACTTAAATTAAACAAAACTAATTGATACTAACCAGGGACATCCCACAGGCTGTTGGTAGGTGATAAAGGCATGTCACACTTTAGTTGTGGGTTCGATTCATGTAGCTTGGTATGACACAACAGGTTGTCGCATGTCCTGTGGGTTTTCTATTTCCTATGAATATAATATTATGACATAAAAATGTATTATCCTTAATCAATTCTATCTAATTTCCATAATAATTTAGTGCAACCATTAGGTTTATCCAAAATAATTCTATCCAACCTCACATAAAATAAAAGAAATTATATGAATGGTAAAATAACCAGCATGTGAATACCTTCATTTATCCTCCATATATCATAAGATATATCTTTTTGGTTACATTCCAAACTTTTTAATTGATTCATCATTCATTATCGTTGGTTATGATAATAACCTAAATACCGTATATCCTTATTGAAAACATGCATGTTTCCTTATTCCAAAATGTATTTGATATATTCTATAAGTCCCAAAAAGTTGTATACTTCTTAGAATTACCCTATTTTTAAAAATATATATATAATTAGTTATCAATAAACAAGAATCATCCAATTTAATTATTAACATCCAATATATCTTTATTCAAAAATCAGTATCTTAAAATAAGAGACATATTAAGGACTTTCTTTCCATTAATCATTCGTTCTCCTAGTATATCACCATACCCCAAAATCACGTTTTTTGGCTCCATAAAACTATTAAACACATCCTTCCAATACTTAATTAAAAACATATATTGAAAACACTTATATATTTCATGATTCATATAACATAATCATTTATTTCTGAATTACATACACCTCAATCATCTAAATTTATTCTTAAACCATCACATGGGATCCATCAGCATCCTCTTTCCTAAAATATGAACCATGTCATAAGGTTTCTCAGCCTCAATACTCTTAGTTTTAATGTAAACAATATTGTATGAACATCACATGTCATTCAAATGTCGTTTACAATATCTTTATCCTCAACAGTATGACCAATACTCATATAATCATCATGATTCTTGTTATTATATTTCCACTTAATAAGTTAATATTTATAATTCACATAGGTTCCACATCTGAAAAATTCAATGGTTAACCATTTTCTATGTAGTTCTATCTATTTAATAATTCCAGAATGAAAAGTGTGAGAAATACATATCATAAATTATAAACACAAAAGTGCGGTAAATTAATAATATTTCAATCAATCATATCTTCAGTTTAACCCTAGGTTAGGAATAATTATCACAAATACCCATGTTTTATAACCTATACAAGAATTATCTTTAAGACATCATTATAAATATCTATAGAAATATATCATGGGATCTCACTAAATTTTTCCCATCCTAGTTTCCAAATGTTGACAAATCCTTCACTATGATACCAAATGTAATGACCCATACATTACATACATTGACATTACATTACTTTTTTTATTACCTTATACATGTCATAAAAAATGGCCAAAGATAGTATTAGTTTACTACCTTTGGAAATTGGACAGCATAAATAAGTGGTTCATAAACCAACTACATCTTCTCCTTCTTTATCCATCATAACATGATCCCCTTTTCAAAATAGCATACTTAATACACTTCATAAAATCATAGGGGGGAAAGAAACATGAAAAGGGGTGTTATAAAATGGTCAATAAGGGTAATCATGGAAAACATATTACATAACATAAACATAATAATTTAAAAACATGAACATAAACTAGGGAAAAACATACCACATTTAACATATACCAAAATCATGATTCAAGAAATAAATATTGGTAGTCCATAATAAATAAATCATAATGGAATCTTAAACCATTAGAAAATATCATTGGGATAAGACATGGAATTGTGGAATAAAATAAGCGCATAATATAATTTCCATCATATCAAAGTAATTACTTCTAAATCCATCATAGTAGAAAAAGTCCACTGATGAACGTGGTTTACATGTCATTCCAACCATGTATTACTGAACTAGATTTTCATGTCATTACAACCCTGTATTACTAAACTAAATTTACTTCAAATTCTATTCATGCATTTCTCTTGAGATATAAATATTTATCCAATTAATTGGTGGGAGTTATAGGCCCCAACCATCTCATAATGAAATCATTCTTACATGTTTTGCAGAAACATAACCCATCCATCTTACCATATCGCTAGAAAAAAAAATCAGTTTCTCAAACATAATTCTACCATTAAGTAGGGATTCCCTATGTGGTAAGGATCCAATAATTATATCATTGATGAGAATTTAGAGGGATCAGATCTTCATATATTTGAAAAGGAATTACATGAGAATCAAAAAATAAGGAATCACAATTGTTTCATAGATGATTTATCAAACGTCTATTTCTTTAGATTAAAATATTCTAAAAGATATGACATGGGAAATAATAAGAATGTAGAAACTCTATGAAAAGGTAAATATATGGAAATAAATATTAATAAAGAATTTTTATGATTTGGGTCAAACCTAAGTTTACCATCAAATCTAGATCTAAATAAAGAGTTATTGGACGATGCAAATAGCTCGAATTTCTCCATACACCCATGAAGAAAAAAAATATAACAAGATCACTAAGAGAATTATTGTTGGAACAATATTAAAAAAGATATCACATAATATACATCAATGATCCTAATATGTCACCAATTGAATGTTGAAAGACATAATTCTAAGGGGGTGATGAAACCATTACCAATAAAAACCTATAAATGGTAAAACATCACCATGGACATTGTCATCATACATCCAAATACATAAATATAAAACAATTCTATATGGGTTGTTGTATGTTGTCTTTCAAAAACATCCAAATTTATTAAAAATAACGACTATTTGTCATTCGACTAACTTGCATCGATTTACATCAAATAATGATTGAGGATGAATGGAGTTCCACTATTGAACATATCTGATCCAGATCTGAGATTCACCTCATGGTATGAAAATGTATCCTATATTCTATAACCAATGAGATTACCATAAACATTACTTATCACCTCCAAATAGATAAAAAATATGAGAAGAGTATCCATACACTCAAGGACATGTTGAGATCATGCTTACTTTACTTCAATGGAGAATGGGATCAACATATACCTCTGGTCAAGTTCCCTTACAAAAATGTTTTCCACTTGAACATCCAAATGGATATCTATAATGATATTTATGGGAAGAGTTCCAGAACACCATCATGATGGGATGATGTGTGGGTACACAAAAAACCATGTCCTAAAATTTTCAAGGAAATGGTGGAAAATGTTAATATCATTCAACAAATTATCAAGGCTAATAAATTTCAACACAATTGCTATATTGAAAATCGCCAATGATACCTAGATTTTGATGATGGAGAAATGATATTCCTCCATAAATATCCATGGAAGAATGTTTTGATATTTGGGATGAAGGGAAATCTAAGTTCATGATACATTATCCTCTTTGATATCCTTGATCACATCAGAGTGGTGGCATATCAACTAAAATCCCCCAATCCTATCTCAGTTAAACAATGTATTCCATGTATCCCTCTTCATGAATTATATAACAGACCCCAAAATGTACTCAATTAACCATTATAGAATGAAATTTCCTATAATGAAAAGATGGTGAAGATCATAGATCATAGAGAAAATGATTTATGATTTATGATAATGATATTTTTCAATGTGATTTAGAGAAACCAAACCTTTGAATAAATGAGGTGGGAATCGGAGGAGGTGATGAAACAAGGTTACCCACCTCTATTTTAGTGTGCAAAAATAAAATTTCTATGGAATTATTTCTAAAGGGGTGATGATTTTAAAGACCCGGTCTATTATAAGTAAAATTTCCCCATTTTATTTAATTAAATGTATGATAATGTAATATTTTTATAGAAAACACATTAATTTCATGGGTATTATTGTATTATATTGGATTTAAAAGACCATTAAAAATAATTATCATTGATAATATAACTATTGAAAAGTCATGACGTGATTAGTATAAATATAGGATTTTAAAAAATCCAATTAACAATGAGAAAAGAAGTGAGAGCCTCAGCCAGTTGGATTATACCCCATGAAGCCCATTTATTAGATCTTTCAAGGGATATAAAATCATTGAAATTTTCCATTGAACAATCACAATCTGAGAACCAAAAACGTATGCTTGAGAAAAATAATTCACAGGAGAAGTTCAACCACATCGAGGTCACCACCCAAACCATGATCCCTAAACCAACCCATAAAAGTCTACCCTCACCCATATTACCCAAAAGGCCTTTATTCAGGTATCAATGGGATATTTATCAAGATCCTAAAAATATTTTTATGTAAACTAGTTTTTATAGAATATGAATATATTTTTCTCCTATTATTTTAACTTTATAAATGATTTCAATTTTGATATATTAAAAAAGAAATTTTATTTTCATGTAATATTAAGCATCAATTAATGAATTTATTTCTATAAATTAAGGTAATTTTTAAAGAATAATATTTTAATAAAATGTTGTTATTTAATTATTATTAATATATATAAATTATGATATAATATTTATGATGTCTAATATTATTCTAATAAAGGTTCAAAAACAAATACTCTCACAAACCCGTAATTTCCCAATATATATTGATAATTATTTTTAAAAGAGAAAATAAAAATATTTATATAATTATTTAGATAATATTAAAATTATTTATTGAATTATAGAATTGAACTTATCCAGTGTTAGATTTTTCTTAATTTTCTGGGAGAGTCGAATGTTTTGCTTAAAAATGGAAATTCCTATAAAAATAATTTCTGTATTATGACATCATATTGGCCAAATGTGATTTAATAAATTCTATAAATGGTATCCATGAAAAAATATATTTTTTTAATTTTATATACTCTGGTTTTATGTTTATTTTATTAATTTTATAAATCTTTTATGAATCCTTCCAATCCATTTATATATTTTAAGATTTTAAATTCATTTAATTAAGAGTATGATTCATCTCCACGTAAACAGGGGAATTATTTTATTTTTTTCGGTCCTATGACTTATTAAATAATTATATCCACTAACATTTAGTAGAAAGCATGGGAAACCCCCTGGTAAGGTTTGTTTTTTTGGTTATTTTATAATATAGATTCCAAATCCTATGATTGAGAAATATTAATGAAATCCCCAATCATTTGTTATATAAACCCTCCAATGGTCTCATTTATATTCACATAAAATTCTCGGACCATTCTTTTAATCCTCCCTAACCTCTATATATTCATACCAAGGTGCACCCATGCTCTCAAAATGATCCTCCCAAGCCTTTAAATTCACTCAATCAAGTAAGCGTTCCTCGCCTTATATTCTTTATTAGTGATTCTCTATTATCATATAGCTTCTATTTTTACATAAATATAATGAGATTTAACATTAAATGTCCATATCACGTCCCATATTATGTACATGTTGTGATATACACTTTTCTATCACTTCAACCTATTTTATTAATTCATCAGGGACACCATTATGTTGATGAAATTTCACAGTGATTATCCATGCGAAAATAATTATGTAGTGAATTCTATACCCATTTCCTATTATTTATTCACACTATAATACACTGAAACTTATTTAAAATAGGACATACATTTATTCTTTCTAAAATCCTTTATCATGTAATAAATTATTATGATGAATGAATCCATGTTGTATGATCTATGTTGAACACAATAGAAGAAGAAATAAATGAATGTGATGGATGCGCAAGGAATAATATATTGATCCAATGCATTGGTTAATGTTTAGTGTCATGATACATCATGTTGGTGTAGGGAGTGAAAATGATTCATATATGTGACTTTTTCTTTCATGATTTCTTTCAATTTATCCTTGACCTGTGTTTTTTATGTCGTGTTTTATGTTGCGTCCACATTTCACATATCGTATTTATGATTATCATACTATATCTTGCCTCATGGTTCCTTTTTATTATTCTCACTCATTTTATTCCCTATTTATGATACTATTATCCATAATGTATTATCGTCTTCATTTATTTCCATTTTTATTTGAGTATTGGTCTTTTTATCTCACCAATTTCTTATGCATGTCCCCATGTTATTCCATGTGGTATTAAAATCCATGGAATGTTATAATAATATTATGGCCGATTTCAATAACGATGGTGTATCCTAGGTTCAAAATTTTATTCTATCTACCTAATTTCTATAGAAACAATTATTTTCAATCTTCTAGGTTATATTAATTGTAATCTTATGTAGTAAATCGAGGTTGAATGTGTAATAAATAGAAGGGTTGTTATATACAGTATAGATCATTGAGAACCACCACATGTCCCTCGACTTTGGGAAAATATCTGACATGAAAATACCTATAAATACCATATTCCTTCCTTAAATAAAAATGTTTAATGTATAATTAATATTAAAACATTAATAGATTAAATATAGAAGAATTTAAAATTTGGGGAATATCATCAAAGAGATCCGTTGAAGGTAAAATTTAAGGATAAATGTATTGAATGATCCACTTTTTAGGTTTCTCTTTCTAAGAGTACACACAAGGAATATCCTTTACAAATAACCATAACTGTAAAGGGAGTTCATGAAATATATTGTTGTATATTGTTTATGGATTGTGATTTATAGGTAGAGGATAAAAAAGCATTATTCAAGAAGAAACTTCAATTATATCTTTATAATGTGTGTTCCCACATTTTATAGGATATTATCTTATGATTAGTGGGTAGATTAATAGGTTTTTTCACCCTATATTCTCATACCATGTTCTAAAAATAATATAGATTCCATATATCCATTTATAAAATAAATCAAATTATGATAAAATTTAATTTTCTTATGTTGAATCATTTACTAAGGATATACCTGAAAACCTTGCAAATCCAAATGACCTAAATGATATCCCTTACTAGAAATTGGGATCCATTGATGCCCAATATTCATCAATACAAAAAATTATTAATAAAGATGAATTATAATATCCAAAAAACCTCTCAATTTCACCCTTTTCACGTCTCATAAATTCTAAGATGCACGAAATGAATCTAAATTGAACATTTCCGTACAACAAGACATTAAAATATGTGGAAAAAATCCTAATTATAATTCATAAAAAAGTATACTTACATTATGAAATATTAATAATATTCCCCATGTAAAAAAAAATCTAATACCTCATGACATGATCAAGTGATAGCTGTTTACTCATGGGAATCCTTCATCCACAATCCCCATTGTAATTTTATTGTGTAATTTTATATAATGTCTTCATTATTATTTTATCTATTATTTATTGTTTTGAGAATGAGTCATATGGTCTTACGGATTTAATCCAATATTGTCCCTAGAATAATTAAAATACCTTCAATCGAGCCACATATTACATGTAGGCCTTAATTTTATCTTCTCTCATGGGAATATTACTAGAAAAAATACCATGTTTTATATGTTAACATGCGCCCCATCCTTGCTACAAGACCAAAATATTGCTTCACCTGATTAATCCACTGAGATCAGTATCTAAGGGAAGAAAACTCATAATACCAACTCAATATTGTATTATAAAAAAATTATGACATAAAATCCAACCATGGTGGCACCAATACATAACCCCCAACAATCCATTATTGTTTGCTCCATTGTTATATGACTAGTTTTAATTATCATGTTTACCATGATGAGAATGAATTATGTAGGATTAAAGTATTATTTGATCCTTCCAATAAAATAATAGAGTTGAATCATTTAAATCACAATAATTTATGATATGCATGAATATGAACAAAGTAAAACATTTCCTTATATAATTATGTTAAACTTCATAGACTTATCCTCACCTTTGGCCTAAAACAATGTAAATTGAACAATGTGAAAATTGATTCTTTTCATATGTGATACCTAATATTCCTCGTTTATGATAGAACCCCATGTCATTTAAATATATATCTCTCCCCAACAATTCCATATTCCATATGAATCATCCCACATCCTGGCCCTATTTCTGGTAAAATCATGAACCCACCCAAAAGAAAATATTTTTCCAGGGTCTTATCACAATATTTATGTTGGGTCATAATCCCTACAAGACCAATATTAAGAAGTCAATATTATTTATATGACTAAATCAGTATCACTGGTCCATATTTAAACCATGGTTATTCATAAAGTATTTTTGATTCATAAGTCCCACGCCAACCATATCTAGATATTTATTGCTAGTTTTTTAATAAAATCCATTAAAATGCATGGATTGGTCATTATCATGAGACTTTATAAGGTTTGACGTACCATATTACATGGAACTGAACTAACTGAGTTTTTACTCCTTTTACAAGGATATATAGAATTAATATTTCCTAGTTCCAATCCTAGCAACACAAACAAGTACTACTTATCTAGATGGAGATAAACTCTACTATTCCTATTTATATGACCTCAAATTATAAAAACATTACATTAATAATCACCAAGTAATAGTGAAATTATATGTATAATATATGATAAATAAATATGGTATAATTTATAGATAACCTATAATACATACTAATGTTCCCATTTATGAAGAACCCGTATAATATTTAGCTGTTAAATGAATTCAAATTAATGACCAACTGATGACATAGTGGTAATCTATGAAACATTGGCTTGTGTGAAAGATCAAAAAAATATTTCTTAAATATATAATAGTTTGAAATATTAAGATATAATTCTCTAAAAAATGATTGATGATCTTGACCTCCCATTCTCTTGACCAATACGGATTCCTATGAATCATTGGTAAAACAACTTGTGACTACATGCCTTCTAAAAACAACTTCATCATGACATCTCTTATCAAGGATATCGAATTTTAATATTGTTTATAGTGACATAAATTCACCCCATTATAAAATAACTATAAAAACTGCACACCATGGATTATCCACTGGATAATAAGGGTTAGTGTACCACTTAAAATTAATTTTTTATGTCTATTATTTCCCACTTATACCCACTTCATTACATATTCACCAATTAAATTATTCAATTCTAACCAATGATGTGAATAAAACATTTAATAAGTGAGAGTTGGTGGTTTTCTCAACAATGGATTCACCCACACCCTCTCATTGATGGTACGATCCCCCTAGGCCTAACATCAACAAACTCCATAGATTTAATTATATTGAAATAATTAGTATTGGTTTGTATCCTAGACTTATTATAGTTAATATCTTCAACTCTTAGTCTGGGAGAAGCCTAGATAGGTTTACTAGGAATAGATAAACATATTTTCATACATTGGGTGTGACTGACATGTATATATTAATATTTACAACACTTTACTCACGTCTAATATTTTTTATTTTTGAAAATAAGGGTTGTTCTTGAAACAAATCAAGTAGGAATATTTCTTCTTTGGAAAATATTTAAAGAATCCCTATTAAAACAACTATGATTTTTCATATATAAATTTTAACTTGATGTCATACTTTGAGAGCTAGTTTATTTCTAGTATTTTTTCAAATTATAAAATAGGAATAGAAAATAATTTTTCAAAAAGCATGTACACATGAAAACAAATAAAATAAAATTTTTTATTACCCATTTAATTTATAGAACCTCAAATATTTGTAATGAATAACTACCCTACTAGTAAATTACGATTTGATTTATTATTCATTGTAAACATAAATGAAATAATATTTTTTAAATTAAATTAATATAAATTATATACCATTTATTTTATAAAGGGAGTATCTTCCATAATTTTATTTGGATAATCATCTTCTATTATTATGTTTGATAATTAATGACTCTTCTCCCTAAGAATATTTTGTTGGGTTGTAAATTAAAATCTATCATCCTTAGAATATGTAACTCACATGATAATTTTCCTTAATATCAACAATTAAAATAATATACCATGATTTTTTCATACATTAAAATTATCAATATTCAGGTTTGAAATTTATTGTTCATTATCCATAAAAATTCCAAAGTGTTCTGCTTTTACAAATAATTATCATCTTACCATTGTAATCAAACAATTTAATTGGTTTTTATTCCAACACATTTGATATATTTATTATTATAACATCATCCATTGTATTATATAATATTACTCCTTTATAATTTGTTTCTTCAATTGCCTACTATAATTTTTTAGTTTTTGAGATCCCTGAGAATATGTAATCTATATTTCTAAAATTTGTTTATAAAAAAAACGTATTGCCAAGAATAAAAATAAAAAAAGTATAATTCTTCTATGATACATAATTTGAGACCACCAATATATTTAACGATCTTACTCTGGAGGATAGTAACATATATAATTGAATGCATGGAAAACATAGTAACGATATCCCTATATGATACAACAATATCACCCAATTTCCTCAAATGTTCATGTAATACATGTAATATTAACTTGGATTATATGAAGTCCTATGTCACTAGGTGTCATAGGATTTTTAAAAAGGCCCACGTCTAGTAGAACTAGATCCAATGTGAATTATGAAATTTAAATTTAGATGTTGAAAAGTGAATTATGGACCAATTTATAATGATTAAATAGTTGTAGATTATATAGAATTTTCGGTAGAAAATACCCTATATCATTTTTAGGGGTTTAGTAGGTAAGAATTATTTGTTGGGTTTTTCACAGAATCAATCAATGAGTCAATGATATGATAAAAGGTACCCATTTAAAATACACACGGTGAATCCAGACTATTCATTCCATTACTTTCCCTAGGTATTATCATAATGTTTATAGATTGTTATATAGTGTTTGAGGAAACTCTATTAGTTACCTAGAAGGTATTTAAATTTTTTATAAATGTAAATTTAATATATTTGAGGGTTCATTTTAATTGAATTCTCTTTTTATGGATGGGTAACATAGGGTGGAGGCCGTCTCTCCCCAACCTATTTTACTTTAATTTTTAATGCTTTTATTCAGGTTGGCTTGGTTTATTTCATCATGTTAATTGACTATGCGGTATTTATATTTTTCTCCAATTTATCCTACTCTTTTTATATGATTTTTTTTATTGAATACCTATGGATTGGTGTTTTGATAATACCGGAGTATAGTTGAATCACTTCTTAATCATGGATTGTTTTTCGATAGTCACTATAGATGGTTTTGGAAGGCGATTTTTCACTATTTCACGCAGACTGGTTCATGTTATTTCACAACGTTAGTAATTGTTTTTTTATTATTAAATTTGGATTAAATTGATGTCTTCTTAAAGATAATGCATGAATTTTGTGTTTTTTAGGTTCAAATTCATTATAAGAGTGTACTACACCTCATTAATCAGGGTTTCATTATTGAAACATCATATAGTGTGTTTTATATTGTTTATATTGATTTGGGGATTTAAATATAATTTTTTATTTTATTATTATTTGGGATAAGATATTTGATTGTTATTATTAATAATGTTCGGTAATGTGTCACCTTAACATTTAATTATGTTTTTTAATCTATATTAATACGATATAAAATTTATTATATAACACAAAATTGAATTGAAATGAATGATGATATGTTAATAAAATTTTTGGTATTAAATGTGAATTTTATATCATTGGTGATGAATTCGTAGATAAAAATATAAATAACCATGTCATGACATCTATGTAGAAATCCGGATCTATGGAATAAAGTAGTATGAGTATTCCATACAATGCTCATTTCCCCGAGATTTTAAAGGGGCAGTGTCACAACTATTTTCCTTAGATCAATCATAAGATAAAAATTAAAAACTTAATATTTATAAAATAATCTACAGGAAAATTTCAATCTAGTGTAAATTAATATGCGCTTCTTGTTATCTTAATCACCATCTACAACTTCCACAATTTCATATCTTACCATTATATATTATAAAGATTTAATGTGGGGTTTGGTAAGTAGGGTTTATAATTATATAAAAAAATTATCATTAGTATAATTACGATTTTATTTGTTATAAATGTTTTTTATCTATAAATTTTAATTTAAAATATTTTAAAAAGCATGTATTTTACACAAATGAGTTAATTATTTCCTATTTAGTTTGTAATCTGTTATAAAATTGAGGAATAAAATATTTAAATCTGTAAATGAATTATTTTTTAATGAATTGTATTTTTATATACATTATATATTTTTATATTAATAAATTAAATTTTACAATTTTAAAGGATTATTATAATAAAAATTTTCATGATACAAACAAAAAAACTAATACCAATTTCATTAATAATTTATATGAAATAATATTATGAACATAAATTGTTTAAAATTTTATTTTCTAATAAAATAGTTTTTGTTATATTAGTTATTTTAATTTGAAATATAAATTTTGAATTTTATAATTTTATCTTTTCAAAATTAAAATTATTTTTATATTCCACATTAATATATTATCTTAGGATGATTTTTTTGGATTTTTCTTAAAAGTATAATTCAGTTAGTTGTTTAAAATTCAATTTTATTAAATATTATAACATGTGTGAAATCTTCATGATTATGGCATGAATTAAAAAATTACTAAACCTATTTACCTACTAAATATTTATTTAAGGAGTAAAATAATGCATTTTAAAATAATATATTGAATTTTGACACCTATGTAGACATTTTGGAACCTAGGCTATACATTATTCTTATAAAACACTATTTTGGTTCCTTTTCCATAAATTTATTAATTACTATATTCCATTTTGATTTAACTTTGTCTGAAATAAAAGTATATATTTATTATTTACCATAAAATAATAAATATCACAACAGTTCATATTAATCATAATATTTCACTAAAATAATTATTTCTTTCATGAAAATACATTTTTCAAAAAAAATATTACATTTCATGTAAATATATTTATGATAATTTTTTTATAATTATAAATTCATTGAAATAAAATTTATTTTTATTTATAATTATAATAATAAAAGTTTGTATTAATTTCAATTTAATTTTTCGTAATAACATATTTTATCAAAATAACATTTAGTATCCATAGTAAAGTCTAAAATGAGTTAAAAGTGTTAAATTATGGGTAAAAGTACCAAAATATAACTAAAACTCATATCTAAATTAGTGTGTGAGGTATTTATAAACCTAAATGTTTCATCCCATATCTAATTATCTAATTTGGATCCACATTCCTTGACTATTATAATTATTTTAATATTAAATTTTTAATATTATTAATTATGGAACACCTTTTACTTACAAGAGGACCCCTTCACCACCCCATATCTCCTCATTCCATAATCTTATAATATTTTCCATGAAATGGAAAACCCCATTAGTAAAACTCTTGAAAATGTAGTAGAGTTTTTTCCTCAGAATACCTATATTTGAAGTAATCATCCACTTAGTAAACTAGTCATCCCAAGGAGGTGATAACTTTTAATTTATCTTTTTCATTTCAATATTCTTTTTACACCTCCTCCAAATCAACTTTACCTAAAATAATCTAATTAAATAATTATAATTATAATTATAATTTTGATATTACATTATGTAAATTCAAATCCCATTATCTACCTCCATATAATATATTCTAAAAAAGAAAAAATGTGTAAATTGCCTCCTATGGTATGATCAGTTCACCGCCTCCATTGTTATCATATTTTATTTTTCATCACTACCTTAAATTTATGATTTCATAAATTTATATGATGAATAAATACAATATTTATAACATTTTTCATATTCTAGAAAATTAAATTCATTAATTGTACTTATTATATTAACAATGTATCATCATAATAATATTAAACACCAAAACAAATTGATCATTTCATGATATATAACATAATTTGAATATATTTTTGATAATTTTTGTCACTTTATAAGTATTTTAAAAAATAATTATAATGTCTTTACATATTTAAAATTATGATTATTTTTTTATTATTTTATATATATTTTTCCACAGCCTTTTTATTAAATCCATTAGGAGAAATTGAGTGAACAACCCCAAGTAGCTACTAAGAGAAATGATATACTATAATGAAAAAACTAGAAATTATAAATAAACCATAAAAAATATAAATGTATATTTAATTATAAAATTATATAATAACCCTAATTTTATTATTCAATTGATTAGACACATGTACCAATAAATGCAGGATCTTCGATAATGGTTATTTATCTCAATTTCCATTCTGTGATGAATATTTCGTATTTACAACCAATATTTCATTGACATTGTTTACATAATTCCCAATGATCAATTTTTATCATAGGTAACTTATTATCCATGTGGCAAAAAATTATTTTTCAAGATCACATTATATGTTATTTGGGTTAATATGTCATTAATGTTCATAAGTGTTTTTCTAAAATAATTGACATTCATTATGTTATAACATTTAATCATGAAATAAATACTTATAATATTATTTTCATATACCTTATGATTAAATTTTATGATAATTTTTTAGTGGCAATATACATCTTTATAAGAAAATCACCTTCTTTGATGAATTTTATTCAATATAAAAAAGTGATTTTATTAAGAATAATTTTCATAACTTCTATTTCTTCTTTTTTCTCTGTTTAAATATTCCCTATAATGTTTGATAAAATATCATAAATTTAAATAAAAAAATTTCATGTTTTTTACAATACCTTTTACTTTATTTAAAAATGTTTCTAAGTATCATTATATTTTTCCTTATGGGTTGTTTTTTAATTTCATTAAAAAATTGGACAATGAATATCATTTTTAATAATTAATTATTTATAAACATTCCCACTTTATTAACTATATTCATTCATGGATCTTTCTATATAATTTTTCAATTTTCTTCACATAAATTTTCATTCAAAATATTTTGTGAATTTTTTATTTTAAAAATGTTTATTTTTTATACTAATAATTAAAGGGGTTTAAGTCGATTTATGTATATTTTAATTTTCCACATAACATTACTTATCAAAATATTCATTTAATTTTAAGGATTTAATAATTATAATTATTAAAAAAAATAAGGTTTTAAATGTTTTTTATTAATCCTTTGAAATATTTTATAAGATGACTTATTATATTATTTTGAAAAAAATGTTATAAAATATTTATGAAAATGTTTTCTATTATTTTCCTTATATTTTCATATAAAATTATAGTTTAAATATCTCATTTAGATTAATGTTTCATTTATTACACTATATATACAATATTGATATTTGTATATTAGTATATTGAACATGATTTATCATATGATTATATTCTTTATGTCTTATTATGTGATACCATCAAAAAGTGTTATAAAACCCATATTCTTATAAGGGTTTTTTCATATACGTTTTCATATTTTTATATTTTCTATGATTCAGTGGTGATATGATCTATTGATAATAACAATCTTATTTATATGTATGAAATATGATAATGTTTTGTGGAAATTATTATTAATCCTGTTTTGGTCTCAAGGTTAATTATTCATTGATGAGATTATGAATGTTTTCTTACATGACACACATGTGCATGAAATGTTTTGGATCTGACAGTTGGGACAATAATTATACAACCCTCAACAGAATTGGGTAAAATTTTATATCTCAGGAGATGATGTGTAATGCGATTGGGAGTAAAACCAACCCATTATGTAACTATATCCATTGTGTTATGCTATCTTTGTAGCGATACATGGAATATTATTATGATTTAATGTTTTGTGTTATTTACATATAACTATTTTGACCTTATTCTTTGATAAATACTTATTTATGTCAAAATCCATATGTGATGATTCATGGTTTATGATTTTTTTATTCAGAAATATTTCCGAATGATATAATTAGTTTCTTTGATTTTGTAATTGTTCCCACATATTTACTTATTCTCACTTATGATCTTCAACTGTTATTGCTTATGTTTACACTTATGGAGGGCTTAATCTCAATATTTTTACATTTCAATTTTCTAATTTTATGAAAAATGAAAATACATATGATATGTATAGATGGTTATCATGTGTGGAGAATTTATTGGATGATATTGTGGAATTATTATAAAATATAAATCTCTTAATTACATGGTAAAAAGATCTATTGTATGTAATTATATGAGTTTTTCTATATATATTTTTAATACTTATATAAAAATCTCCTCCTAAACATTCACGGGTATGTAAGTGACTAAATATTATGTTTTGAAATTTTAATTATGAATGGTTATGTTTGAGTAAATTTAGTATGAATCAAATCCAGTTCATAAAGAATATGATTTTAGCTTTGGATTTTGGTTAATGGGTCTAGGACATCTCAATTACAATCTTGGGTAACTTATTGGATTCCTAATTTGGAGAGGTAGCATTTAGTAAATGATTATTTTGATCATCTGGTTTGTATGTAATTTCTTGGAAGTTATTGTGTGTCCATGTGGTGTTATTATTATATTAAGCTTGACTATATTGCCTCGCATGGTATCATCCCATAAATGGGACGAGCTCATATTTTTTTAGACTTATTATATTTTTACATGAGTTCTTAGTGAGAATATTAATTACAAATTATCATAAATTAGTATATGGTATTAAATTTGATTCCCTATTTTAATAATAAATACAAAATGCACACCAATCTATTGCCCCACAAGCCTCCTCAATTTGGTGGTGCCGATAGAATGTAGAGTTCTAATGATGAAATAAATGAAGAATTTTTCTCGTCGTCATAAATATTGGTGATATTTAGGTTCAAATAACTTCCAACCCTTTCAATAGTACCCACCAAGATCACACTAGCATATACCTTCTCCAACTTTAGCCTCACAAATGTCACCAGTATAAATAGATGGACATTGATCACCTTGCACACATATTACACCAATCTCTATGCTACCCACCTTGTCAATAAATCAATACGAAAGGATGGAGGGAGATATATTCCATTATAATCTCACAATGGTTAGCTCTATATGTACCATACTAGGTCCTTCCAAAATCTAAATTTTCTCCTACACATGTGACAAGACCTAATGTGCTATTAGGAATCAAATGATTCTCAAAATACTCCCACCCCTAGGTCACTATGTGTTCTTTCAGAACCCAATAAATAGTAAATAAATTTCATCACTTGTTAATACACATTAATTATATTTTATATAGTTATAATATTGATAGAGTGTTAAATATTTTTCTAAAAATATATATATTGTTTTATTCCTACAAAAAAATTTATATATATTATAGGGTTCTATATAATAGTATAATTTCTAAATATTCAAATTTTAATTTAATAAAAATTTACTTAACAATAGAAATCATAAGGATAAAAATATCTTAGAATTAATTTTTATATTTTTTTTTGAAATGATTTAATTTTTAGTGACTTTTGAAAGATACATAATTTTGGAAAGAAATCATTTCATTTAAATAAATAATGTTATTTAAATGTTACGTTATGTTTTCAATAGTATATCAATGTGTACAGACTCTATTATTTCGTGTAATTAAGGATTTTCAATATTTTAATGTTTATTTGCAGTGAGAAGCACTATGTCGTCATGACATTCCAAGGCTCGAAGGGGATTGGTGTTGAAATATTGAAAATATTAAATATTTTTTATTACATGAACATATAAATTTTCTATAAATGGGTTTCCTATTATTTGGGACCAAATAATTTAAATATGAAACAGTTATTGATCCCATAATGTGGGTTTTACCATATGGCAGACTTAACAATGGTTGATGTTAGAAGTTCTGAGGGTGGTGATTGTTAAAAGGTGAATTTAATAAAATAAATAATCGTAAACCAAAAAACATTTATAAATAAATTCTTATTATATTTATGAATTATTAAGTACGTAAACCAGGGAGGATTATAGGAGGAGATGGTGCTTCATTAGTGGATCAGGATTATAAAATAATGAATATCATAAAATGTTGGACTGAGTGGAAGGAAACAAACGCAGTGGACCTACTTTATCAATAGAGAATGAGTTTCTCACTGATGATCGATCAAAAAAAATATTTTTCATTATTTTATTCACCATTTTTATTTTTATAAGGATGGAGTTCTACATCAAATTTTTATTGATCTACGATTACAAATCCTTCACATGATCCAATTCAACAAATTGAATAATTTAAATTAGTATACATTCATTATTCCATGATTCGCCTCTAAATTTATATTAAACATTGTCCATGGTCTCTTTTTCAAATGATGTATTCATATAGTTATCGTGGTTTCCCTAATTAATCATTTCTTTCTTCTCCATTGTCATATGGGGTTGTTGTTTGATATTGTCGAGGTGAGATCAAGCGTGATCAAACACCAGGATTCATAGCAGTTGAATGCACGATGAATGATTAAATAGTTTTAAGGTAAATAATATTTGTATAGTTGTTGTAAGTGGTATATTATTTTACTTTTATTTTTGACAAGTGAAAGGAGGTGAAGTATCTAACAATATTATCTACATGGGTTCAGATGTCCAGCATCCAATCACTAGTGACGGATCAAGCATGGTTGTCCCTATATCCAGACAGCTTTGTGAGATTTGCAATTGAAAAATGAGGATAAGTGTCTTGGTAATATGCATGGTGGATTCTATAGGTTTCTATGAAAAATATGAATACAAATTATGTTTTTGAGGAACACACATTGTGTTTTCCCCAAGTTGTGGTGGTTAGGACTTTAGTGAAGATAAGTATCACACATAATATGGGGACAATACAAACCATGTGACGTAGAGATAGTGGCTCACAATGTAATATAGGAGGACATTGGAACAAAAATATCTAGGATAAAAAAGAACGGTCAAGATTATAAATTCCCAACTATATACATTGATAAACCCTAAGTACATGACACTAATACAAATATAGAGTTTATCAGCGCTAGAAAAGTGCATTAACATTGCTAAAAAGCGCTGTTAATCGAGGAGAAGATAAAGGGGTTCTACCTTTTATCAGTGCTAAGAAAAGCACTGATAATTGGACCTTTTATCAGTGAAGAAAAAAGTACTGATAAATGACAACTTTTATCAGTGCTAAAAAAAGCACCGATAAAAGGGGTGCTTTATCAGATCTTTTTTTAGCGTAGATAAAAGTCAAAAAAATAAAAAATTAAAAGAATTATATAATGTAGGGGAGGGGGCGGGGAGCTTTTAATAGTGCTGGACCCCCCCTTTATCAGAGCCAGGTAGACCCACAACCTCACACTCTCCCACACGCTACCCTTCCCGCACATCCCCCACATGCAGGCACCTCATTGCTTCCACCCGAACTTGAACACGCGACCTCCCCCTTGCGCGTCTTCACCTTTACCACTAAGCCATTTCATTTTTTTCTATATTTAATGTTATATATCTTTATATATATATATACATTGTTATATTTATTCGAATATTAATATTGGTTCATATTAATATAAACATATTTAGTTATATTTATACATATATATTTATTCATATATTAGTATATATAAATATATTCATTCGTATATTAATATATATTTAGATATATATATATATATTGTTATAATTTTTAATTCGTATATATATTTGTTTATTAATATATATTTATAAGATTAGTTTTAAATACATTTATAAAATATTTTTTTATGGATGTTTATTAATAAATAAATAATTACATACAAACATATATACAACACACACACACAGATAGAAACACACACAGACACACATATATATATATATATATATTTACAAATAAATATATATACGTGTTTTTGAAAATCCATAGAATGTTCGATAGACCATAGCATCTAATCTAAATTCCTGTTTCAACTCCACAACTAGTCAAATCAATGAAGATGAAACAATATTTGATATGATTTGTGGTACAGGCCTAATGGACATCTGGATAAGAAGTTATACCAGTTTGAATGTTAAAAAATCGGGGTATCCCGACAAAAAACTCGTTTTTGGAGGACTATTGGGATTTTTTGGGCTAAACAAATGTGACAAATGGTTCCTTCAGGAACATGCATGTAGAGCTCATCGTAAGTTTTGATTTGATATGATGTTGTGCTCAAACAGACACTCAGATCAAAAGTTATGTCTATTTAAAGTTAGAGTTAAATTTTCAATTATTTTAGATCGTTTATTATTATTATTTTGATTTTTTGTGTCTTTCAATTGTTATTAAATGATTATTAATCAATGATAATTAGAAAATTATTAATTAATAATATTTTTTAAAATATTTTATTTCCTTTTTCACTAAATGTATTATATATTAAATTTAATAGTCTATTTAAACTTATCTAAAACTTATTTAAAACATATATATTATATTTATATCAATATAAATATATTCATATAACATTTTTTCATGAATTTTTATGGAAACATAAAATTTATCAGCACTAGGAAAAAGTGAGGATAAATCCCCCCCCTTTATAAGAACTACTAAAAAAGAGCAAATAAAAGGATCACATTTAACAGTGCTAAAAAAGCGATGATAAATGGGGGGCCTTTATTGAAACTTTTTTTAGCACCAATAATTCCCCACCCCCCACTTCATCATAGCTTTTTTTAGGGATGATAAAGGGTGGCACTATGGAAACCCAGTTTTGTGGTAGTGTGAGCATGACCTGAAGTACTTGGGAATGACCTTAAATTCAAGACACAACTAGGTTATCTTGAGTTCATTGGAAAAACTGTACAATTTGACATTTCATAGATACATAAGACTAAAGATAAGTAAAAGGTCCAGCCAAACCATCTTGATTATCTTCTACATGTGATGATTGTATTCTTTCAGAGCATCGACTCGACCATTTTGCTGTCGCGGAACATTTTCCACCTATAGCTAGAAAGGGAATTGGGCCATTAACCGATGAGTTCATTCTAGTAGGAGAAAAACATACTTTATGATGATGTATTTACCGTTGTTCTTCTTGATGACCAACTTATATTCTCCCATAGAATTTATATAGAGGAAATCAATATGGAGGTCCAAAATGTGACTAGTGAGAAGAGAATAATACTATAACTGATTGTTTTTATATAATTATGATTATTGTATTTAGTATTGTAAGAAAACATGTTCCATAATGATAAAGATGATTCCTATGACCACTATGTTAAGCTTGTGGTTGTTAATCCTTAAATGAGTCTGACTCTGAGAGGCACCGTTGAAATGCATTTTACATCATGGAATAACCTAATCCAATGATTGAATAGACTCATATATGAAATCTATGTCATGGGTTAGTTCGTTAATAAATTTATGAAGAACTAATAATCCTTCTAGATCTTTCCTCATAACTATTTTCTATTTGAAAAACCTAATGTCACACTATTTGAGTATTTCTTCCTATGTAAATCTCTCTCATCAAAAATTACATGAACAGACGTTTTCATCGGATATTTAGGATCATGAGGATATGTCTCATAAAACATGACATGAAAAGACAATTCCATAGTATTGGTTCATTTGTTAAAAACACCATAGGATTTACATGATGTTTAATGATCAAGGAAAATTCATTCATCCTTTTTGGAGGAAAATATTTCTAGATTTTGAATTTTTTTATGAATAAAGACATTGGAACCAAAAAAACACTAAAGTAATTAACATTAGGATATTTACTATTCCAAATTTCATTAGGGAATTTCATAAAGATAGGGTTAATTAAAACTGTGTTACTTATTTAGAAGGTTGTGTTCACACCCTCTTCCCAAAAGTGGATTGGAATGTTATATTCATTAAGAAATTTTTGTGGTATCACTTGTTGTATTTTATTTCATCTATATACAACACCATTCTTTTAAAGGGTCCTATGAGTATAGTAGCTTTAACTATAGAAATTTAGTGGGTAGATGGAATACATTTATTTATTATCAAACTCATATCCATGGTCACTTCTTAATGAAATAATTCTATGTATAGTTATGTTTTATAAATATTCATTATACTTTATTAAATAAAAGAACCCTTTACTACTATGAGGTAAAAATTATTCCAATATATACCAATAAAATTTTTCTACTTGTACATTGGCATAGAGCTTCCCATTTAAACTAGAAAATCTATATTGTCCAAATAATTCCTTGTGAACCAATTGAAACTTTGAGAACATGAAAGTTATTTCATTGATTTAAAATATATCTTGTGTTATTTCCATTATTGAAAAGGTTTAGAGATATTATCATTTTGGAATTCAGGTTTAAGTATTGGACTAACTAACCCATTCATAGTAAGAATTATATGTGAATGAATGTTATAGTGTCCAAGTCTCATATTCCAAATCCTATATTCTCTATGAATGGAACTTAAAAAATAAATATTTTTTGAAAATAAGGAATCAATACTAGAAACATAAAAATTATAATTTTTCAATGATGTAAATACTAAATAAATTTTAGAATTGAAAACATTACAAGACATGGATTTCTGTTTTACATAAAAACAATCATCATAGAGCTATGATATGCTATATAGATTGTATTTTAAACCATTATCAAAAAGTACTTTTGAAATTAAAAATGAGTTGGTGTTGCTTATTTGGATAAGTACACTGATATTTTATTTATCATTGTCATCAAAGGTTACATGAGAACCATAATCCTTTATTAGGTTCATGGAGCTCAATTAATCACCAATCATATTCCTGGAATGTTTGTTGTCTGACTACAAAAAATTTCTACAGGATCATTTCAAGTAGTTATCCATAGATATAATTTTAAGAAAAACGTATGTTCTCAAAAAGTTTTTTCATCATGAGTTGAGTCTAAGTCACTAAGGAAATCATCATAGGCAATCCATATAGATTTCATGGTTTTATTATACATTATATCATTGTTAAAGTAATTTTCATGTACATTATTTTGTGCCAATTATCATTAACATGCCATTTCCTATTACACTCATAAAAGATAATGTCATTTGAATTTTTTTCTCTTTTCCAGACCTTTTTCCAGTTTTCCCCTTTTATCAAAATTTCCCTTATAGCTCATTTTTTATAAATAATTTCATCTTATTGTAGAATTTATTAAACAATCTAACCATATGGTCAATTGTTTCAACACTATCACCATGTGTTACATCATCCCTAGATATTTCAAATTAAAATATTTTCATTTATCATGGTTTTGGTGTAGTAGTCATAAAGAAAAACAATTTCCTCTTAGGTTTAACATCCTCTTCATGTTTGACCATAAGATCTTCCTCATACATCACTATCTTCCCAGTCAATTATTTGACATGTAGATTAATGATGTCATTATATTCTCTTATTAGATCAGATGTCCCTCTCCATCTCTCTAGAAGACATCTCAATAGTAAAATTATTTGGTCTTTTCTAACATTGGATTCCCTAACGAACTCCTTTAGTTCACAATCTCATTGAACCTGAGATACATAACATATATCATCTCACCAGGTATCATTATAAATATATCATTTTAAATTATATATGTGTGTAATATCATTTCATCAAAAAATTTAGTTCCATTATGATAAATATCTAATTTATCCAAAATTTCAAAATCCATTTTACTAGAAACTTATGGATTAAATTTTCCATCTCTTAAGGAACAATAACGATAATTTGTGGATTTTTAAATATTATTATAAGAAATATTAGTATCATTATCCCATATGTTTCGATCATCCATATGTAAATAATATTTACCCTCAACATAAGACCAATTTTAATAAACCATAATTTCAATATAATTTCCCATTTTTAATTTCCATTTAGAATACCTATTTCAATTAAATAAATGAGGTATTATGGGAAATGAAACATCTTGTTAGTTATTATTTACTGAACTATATTTAGAATTCATGCGAATTTATGATCATTAAAACATAACAAAAATCACAGTTCAAATGATTTTGAAAATCATTTGATACAAAATGTTGGTAGGAGTGAGTATCAATGGAAGGGTTAGATTTATTGCCCAATAAAATATCAATTCAAGATCATGTTTAAATAAAATACCCCTAATAATTAATACAACATAGTTAATCAAAAAATCATATTGATATAAGTTCCAATATTCTAAAATAATTCTAAAAGAGTGTTAATATCTCTATTAAAATTGCATAATTAAATTACTAAAACTTTTGAAATCTATTTACTTAATAAATACGATATGTAATCCCTAATCCAAATTAATTCTCATTGGAGTGGTTTATATTACAGTTTTAAACACGATTGTTTTAAAAATTATAAATGAATGAAAATAAAAAACATATGGGAATATATAATAACTTACGTCTCAAGATAATACATACTCCACTCCACTTGGAAATCACGTATTGTCCAAAAGATTATAGAAAAAAAATTGATTAAAAACCTGGATCGGGTATACAACAAAAAACCATATGTCTAGGACAGTATGAACCACTTCAAGAAAAATTGTGGTTATAAAACAAATATATAACACAAAAGGACCTCTTAAATAAATCATTACAAGAAATTGTAAAGAGAGAGTGGATAAGATATCGAGTATCTTGTAGTAAATGTACAAGAGTCTGTTTTTGTTCAATTAATAGAATAAATCATAAACTGTTCAAAATGTAAAGGTAGCAAGTAGAAAGATGAATTAAATGGTTGTGAATAATTTTTTTGTTATTTATGATGTGTTCATAATTCTTGAGTCTCCTTGGAAATATATAGAATATAAACTTCATTCATGATTTTTAAAAATTGGATAAAAACATTGAATCGTAAGATCTATTTTTTATGACTGTAGGAATGGAAGAATATGATCTATAAGAATCACTATTTCAAATTCGGTTGAATTTAATTTTTCTTCACGTAAATATATTTATCAAATCTCACAATTCATAGTACCCTCTATTTATTTCAAAATAAGTCCATCTCACTTTACACCTATGTGTAAATTTGTGCATGTAGCTCTCTATGGCAGTACAAGGGATTCTTCTACATCATACGACAGAATCAAGAATGTATAATCTCGACTAACAAAAACATTAATACATCTCTATAATTTTTTATGAAAAATAATTAAAATAATTCTCAACATTAAATTTGATAATATATCCATTAGAGATCGTTAATTCAAAATAAATAGAAATAGTGATGGTGTCTCCTCTGAATGGTGACAAAACATTGTCATTTACATAGGATAGCAGTAACTCATGTCAATGGTGACTCATCTTAATGGTGAATAGTCTCAATGGTGAGTCATCCTAGAACTTATTCAGATTTCATGGATTTAGGTAATTTCTAATGGTAGGTTGTATTCAAATGGTGACTCAGTTCTGGTTGTGGGACTTTTTCAAACATATCCAAATTTTCATCCATGTGATGACTCATTTCAAATGGTAGTTGCTTTCAACACATTTTCATATTTCATGGTTCAACGGTGAGTCTATATAATGGTGGGTATTTTCCATACAATTCCAAATTCTCAACCAGGATAAGACTCATCTTCAATAGTATGCAATGTTTGATGGTTTATCTTTCCAACACATAGCCAATTGTTTTACTAATCTATGTTGTATTATAAAATGATACCATAAAATGTAAAAATCAGTAATAAAATGATAAACATGATTTTGTTTTCATTTAATAAAGATTTCAAAAAATATACCCCTTTGATGATTAAAAATCAGGGAATTTTTCAAATTATAGAATAAACTATGGTGTTAAAATAGATCAGCATATCACATTAGAATGCTATAGTAAGAGTTTGATCATAAAGTGCAGCTGAATGAGGAAATTATATCAATGATGTAAAAAGGTAAATAGTTATAGTTAAAGGTAAAATTTAACTGAAATTCTATCAATAGTTTTTAAATTGGATGGAATAAATGGAATAAAATTAATAAAGTAATCATTAAATAATAAAATTCCATTGAGTCATTCTACCCATTTTCTAATTATAAAAAATAAAAATTAAAAAGGAAATTGTAAGAAAAACTATGATTAATAAGATATTTTCCCTAGAGAAAATTAATTATTGTAAGAAAACATAATCATAGAACATAAATTCATATAAATATTCCCACCATAGACTGAATGTCTAATTTTAATTCTTTTTTTGGATGGGTAATAGGAAGAAGTGGTGATATACCCTTCACATTTTCTAAAGTATTGGGTTCGACCGTACAAAGATAGGTAATATTAGGGATGACAGTAGGAACAACAATAGAAAAATAGTCTCTCTAATAATTATATTCTTGAGATGGTGTTATTATTATATGGGAGATAGAATGAAGTGACGGTAACAAGAAAGCAAGGTAGTATTTGGATCTCGAGTAACAAAGGGTCGGAAAAACTCGTGATCATATACTGGAGGAATGATATGTGTAGTGAGTGGAATGAAATCCCAAACCACCACTCCAGTTCCAAAAATAGGAATTAAGGGTTTCATAAAATTTATGAAACCCATAATAATATTTCCATCCATTCTTATAAAACAAAAAATTCCTTTTTATATAACATATATATATTGAGCATAAAAGTCAATGGTTTCAACCGAATGAATTGTTCTTTAAAAGATTGTGTACTAGAGTCATTCTTAGGTATTTAGTATAAAATTTAAAAGTATAGTAGATTTTATGTTTATTATAATTCCTCGAAATGTAATAAATTATTTACTTTGATGTTTTCTCCCTCTCAATTTTCATATCCTTTATATATTCTCTAACTATCATATGTCTGTTATCACTAATATGTCTTATTTGACTCAAACATTCATGATGAATATTAGATACATCACCTGAAATTCCATTAATATCTTCTCTAACAACTAACTGGATCAAATCATCATCATGTGGAGGTGGTGGAGAAATTGATGTATAATCCACGGAAGAAAGGTTCCACACCCTTTCTAACAAGGTATCCATAGAATCATCAAATAAGGATCTAGTCTCAATGATTTTACATATCAAAGTCTCCATATTATTTTCTATCCTCCTATTTTCCATATCCTCTTCACGAATATGATGCATCCTTATGGACTAGATGTGATGGGTCTCAAACCCTAATAGATGTATTGCATATTTCTCAGTAATAATGTTAAAAAGGGTGGTTAAATATTTATAAAAAATGTCAAAATAAAAATTAAGTCCTCCCATGAAAGATTCTATGTCATCATTGGTAACAATATCAACTTGCATTGATGCAATGGTAGGTTTATCAACTCTCTCAATGGTAGTAGCCTCTAATTGATCATAACTAGAATGCACATCTAAATCAAATATATATAGTTCCCTTATAGAATCCTTCTGATCTTATAAATATTCCTTAGAATACATCACTTCTCGAATAGCATATCAACCATGATTTTGATGACTACCATCATCAGTAAATTCAGTGTAGTCCAGAATAAATCTAACATACCATTGGAATAAGTCCCATTTTTTCAGAGTTAGATCCATCAATCTAATAGATTGAACACCATGATATGTAACAACATATGATTCAAAAAATGTAGGCTAACCAATAGAAGGTATAAAACACATCTTCTCAATAGATCATTACACACCAGTTGCCTAGCCAGCAACCATCTTCACATCAACATTAGGAACAACATGATCACCAACAATATGTTGACTATCCAGGATTTGGTATTCCACACCCTCAATAGATTCCTCATTCTCATCTCTTACATATATATTGATATCTACAACTAGGCTTAGTATATCTTCATATCTAGAAACTGCTGACATACCTATAAAAGATATAATTTCTTGAGGCATCTCCACAACATTAGAATCAATGTGGCTACTAGGATCATCGTGGTCAAAACCAAAATTACATTCACATCAGCCTATATTTCTATTTTTTGCATCTTATCCTCCTACTTATTCATATTCATCTTCATCACCATTATCACCATTTCCATTTTCTTCAATGGATTTAGAAATTCCCATAAAATATTCCTTACCAGAATATTCCGTTTCTTCATCCACCAATCCATTTTTAATAGGGTATCTGAGATTGTGAATGATCTGGGATGGATAAGAGAACCATAGGAAATGGTTACAAAATTCATAGGATGTTCTGGGTCACTACCTTCATCCACTGAGAATTCATGTTCTATGTCACCAGATTTAGTATCATACTATTATTTCTCAGATAAATACTCAACCACCTCATCAATCTCTATGCTATGATCCACAAGATTCATATATTTATAAGGATGACCTACCAGATTAAAATCATGATAAATCCATTAAAAATCATCAATCCATTTATTCTTATTTGGGTTCCAACTTTTTTTCACACTTTTTAAATTGACCCTTATAATGAAAAAACGTCCACATTTTACCAAGGTTTCTTCTCCTTCATAAAAAAATTCCTTGGTCTCCAGCATGACCAAAATGAGCATGGGATAAATTATAAACATTAATATAGATGATATCTTACACATCTCCATCATATGAGTCATTTGATATCTGCATAGACAATCATTTCTCCTCTCATCATAATACATAAAAGATATACATCTTAATACCTCATAATGGTGAAATAATCATTCCTTAAGCAATAATAAGTTGGATAAACATGAATCTAAAGAAGCATTCACGATCAATATTAGTAGAAAATGGTATTATTACTATCTCATCTATATTCATATCTTCTAAGGAATCCTCATAGACAATGTTTTTTGTAATGTCCCAGTTTAGGGTGCTGCCCAAAGGTGTCCCATATCTGGTTTGTCACATGACCTCAAACATATTTAACTAGATTATAGAGGCTGGAAACTAGTAGTGAGGGCTAAGGTATGATAATGGGGAAACTATAACCTCATTGGAAATGTATACATAGCTAAATCAAAATTTTTAAACAAAAGCAGAAGCTGTAATACCATACAACAGTAGTAAACATTGGAAGACTGAGAGTAACATAACAACTACAGAACATATAAATGATGCATGTAACATTTGTGTAGGAAAGTTTCCAAAAAGTTACAATGATTGAAATAAAATATTGAACCCAATGTATAGAAAACTAGTAAACTCCAACAGCATCGCAATCCTCATCTTGGTCCTCTACTCTCTACCTCAAACGACAATCAAGTACCTAATAATGAAGGGCACTTGCCCATATCTGTACTTGCATCCATATAATCTTTTTGGGTCCAAAGACATGACCGAAAAAGGGAGTGAGATGGATCATAGTAGGCAACCATCAAATGATCTATGTCTAAATTTTAGTTAATATGTATATCCTGAAATATTCATAAATGAAGAAATAATCAATGATGTACTCAAAAGTAAAAAATCCTACATTTTACAATTACATTAATTTAAATTTATTAATTATTCAAACCATTGAATAATTATTTTTGGGATCTAGCCTAAACATTGTATCCCTCAACATAAAAATAACAATAGACGTCTTACAGGTTGATAAAAAAACCATGTATGACTGAGTCCAAGCGTGTGATTTGGCTTGGATGAGTCATCCCAATAATTGAATTAATCACAAAATACCTATGGTAATTTTATCAAAGTCAAACCCATTTGATTTGACATAGAAGTAATCAAATACAAACAACCACATGGGAAACTCTCATGGTCAATAGATCTGGGTCATCATGGAATCAATAAATAATTAACAACCTCAAGGTATCCCTCACGATCAATTACTTATGGGTCCACATGTCATAAATAATCATAATTGACTTCCTCGGTAGATCTCACAGTCAACACCCCGGAGTGAATGTCTGCACCAAGGATTTCAAGGTCTTGTATATATAAAAGGGAAACCCCCATAGATTTCCTAGTCCAAGGATTTCACGGTCCATTGGAAGATCATAGTGCATATCATAACAAGGAAACACATGTATTATACTACTACAACATGGATAAAATTCTCAAGAATAATGAATTCAATTCATATAATAAATCATCTCCATCAAAAAAAATTAAAGCATGGAAACAAGGTCTGCCTTATAGGCAACCTACACCAAATGGCCATAAATAGTCCAACAGGGGAAAACACCCATGGTGTTTCTGAAAGAAAGGTATAAAACATTATACAAAAGCAAACACCCTTTCTCATAAAAACACACCATATCATGTACTAAATAGAGGAAATTCCAAAATATGAAATACCCTAAACATGGGTATTCATCAAATTATGCATGTTTAATCCACAGAAAATCAAGGAAAGGAACAAACCACCTACCATGATGTTGTACGATGAAAACTCATGAACATCAACCCTTGAATCAGCCGAGAATTACGTAGATCTATGAAAATTGTTAAAACGATAAACCCTTGATAACTCATTAGAGATGAAGAATCAATTAAAAAGGCTCTAGGGAAATAGAGAACTCACCTGTAGGAATCCAATGCACCCTAAAGCATCTCAATCAATGCTCGGACAATGAATTGGGAGAATATTACTGTTCTTTGGTGTTTAGTCACTCTCCTGTGTGAACTAAGGTGAGAAGAAGAGATTTTTGGAGATGATATGGGACCCCACTCCAACTCATCAATTAAAAAGAAAAGTACATGTCGAGTTAATTTAATGTACACACTGTGTGATAGCCTTAACTAGACCCTGCTTTAGGTGGTCTACCAGGTCACCAACATGGCCTTGTACTCAGTAGCTACATGTCCAGTAAATGGCTACATGCGACAATAGGGTACACGACATGTACACATTAAATTTCTCATTTATTCCCTTTTTATCAAAAACAACCCAAAATAATGATCCATACCAAAAATGGAAATCAGGTTTCTTACAAAATTTTCCCTTAAAAAATTCGTCCCTGAATTCCCCTTAAATGGGTTGCGATGAAAAATGTTTAAAAACTCTGGCTACTCGGATCATACATCGGCCTCCCTCTCAAAAGTCTCATCCTATACTTTCTTGTGATGCCATATCTCCCATTATAGATGAATAGACTAGCCATGGTGAACTTTTGTGTTGTGATCCACAGTCCATATAGGGTGATCCTCTAAGGATGCATCCTCCACCAACTCAACCTCCTCTGGTTGGAAAACATTAGATGGGTCTGAAAAGTAATGTCGTAGATGAGAAACATGAATCATGTTGTTCATAACTCTGTACTTATGAGGTAACTATAATAGATTGGAAACCAGAACTACTCTCTCCAAAACATCAAATGGTCTAATGTATCTCGTTGAAAGCTTCCCCTGTCTCTTACACTTCCTATGTCCCAACCTCGGTGTGACACATAAGAAAACATGATATCTGAACTTGAACTCCAGAGATCGTCTCTGTCGATCATCATAAAATTTCTGAGTAGATTTTGCAGTATCCATCCTCTTCTGAATCATCTCCAATTGCTCAGTCGTCTCCTAGACAAGACAAGTTCTTAGCATAGCTGACTCTCCTGCCTGTAGGCAACATATTGGTGATCGACATGGCCTACCATACAATTCCTCATAAGGTTCAATCTGAATTTTCTCCTTATAAAAGTTATTATAGGAAAATTATACTATGGGTATGTGTATCTCACAATCTCTCCTAAAATCCGGGACGCATTCTTGATGCATGAACTCCAAAACCTAAATTGTGCACTCGGACTGGCAATCTGTTTGGGGAAGGTAATTTGTACTCAAATGTACATGTGTACCCAAATCCCTCTATAGTCCATGCCTGAAATGTGAAGAAAAACATGCATCCCTTTCTAAAACAATAGATTGAGGAACCCCATGAAAACATAAAATATCTCATATGTATAACATTCTATGTTCATCAACAATCAATGATTCCTTAATCAGAATGATGTTTTTATCCTTTTTGACTCTATCAACAAAAACCCAACCCGCATCATTCCCTCAAGGTGACCTTAGTAAACCCATCATGAAATTCATTGCAGCTTCATTACCATTCCACTTGGGAATGTGTAAGTATTGTAAAATCCCTACTGGTTGATTAATATCAAGTTTCACCTTCTGAAACGTTGAATATATCATAACAAAAACCAGATACATCCTTCATTATCATGTCCACCAATACTGATGGTGTAGATCTCGATACATCTTGGTGACCCTATGATGAACTACCCAAACTGAGGAATGAAGATCTCACATTAACTCCTCACTTATTCCTGTTGAAACCCATATGGATGCATGAAAACGCAATTCATAATCATCGCCTATGGTCCACCAAGGAGTAGGGTCTTCACCAGACATACTCTCTAGGAGGACTAGGCCTTCATAATCTAATAGTTACCTTATTCTCACATGATCAAGTAGAGTAGAGGTAAAAAAATATAGAACGAAGAAAATTCTTCTCCTATCTATCTTGCACCTCAAAATTCATCTTAGAGAATAGAGCCATAATATTTTAGTCTATACTAGAATCCTGAAATACATGCATCTGATTCCTCCTGCTCAACACATTATCTCCTGTGTTTCCTTCCCTAAGCGAGTAGGAAATCTCAAATTTAAAAGATAGAAGGTGCTCAACCCACCTTCACTATCAAAAATTCAGATCACGCAGAGTATATATATACTTACTAAAATTGTGGTTAGTTTATACCACAAAATTATCTCAAAAAAGATAATGTTTCCAACATAGTAAATCATGCACAACTGCAGCTAACTCAAGATCATGTGTCATGTTGTCACTTTCATTTGGTCTCAACTGTGGAGACCCATACGTAATGACTCCTTCCCCTTTTATAATAAATTCTCCTAGACTGATACCTAATGCATCCCCATAAACAGTGTAACTCATTCCCAACTCCGGAAAAATCAGTATTGGTGCTAAATTCATTCTACCTTTCAGCTCCTGAAATACTAAATCCTAAGAAAATTTCCACTAGTACATCTCACCATAATAAGTCAGGAACATTAATGGTGAAACTAATCATGAAAATTCTTCTGTATGGTTCTTGTAGTAACCAACTAGCCCCAAAAAAACTCCGAACATCAAAGACGTTCTTCGTCTTCTCCTTGGAAACTACTGCTCTCACTTTCTATGGGTGTATTGAAACTCATGTATCTGAGATAGAATGGCTATATTAGTGAATTTGTTCCATCCAAAAGTGTCATTTTGAGATATTATCTTATAATTGATTCTCTCTCAGTTCTCCCAATATGATCTCATGGTGGATGGCATGGTCCATTCGAGTGTGAGAGTACATCAAGATATTGTCCGCAATGACTACCGCAATAGAATCCAAGTATGTAAGGATCACTCGATTCATTAGTTCCAGGAAAATTGCAGGCATGTTCAGGAGACCGAATAACATAACCAAATAACCGTATAATCCATACCTATTTTGAAAGGCTATAAATGGTATATCAGATGGTCAAACACACAATTGATGATAAACGGATCTCATGTCAATCTTCCAGAATACCCAAGCTCCTCAAAGATGATCAAAGATATCATCAATCCTCAATAACGGATATCTGTTCTTGATCTCCAACTTTTTTAGATTTTGATAATCCATATAGTTTCTGATGGTATATTCCACCTTTTTTTAAAAAAGGAGAGGTGATCCCCAAGGAGATTTACTGGGTCAGATGAACCCCTTTTCCTACAACTCCTCTAACTGCATCATGATCTCTTTAACACTAGTTTACCCATCCTATAATGGGGAATGGAAACATGTGCCACTCCTAGAACATGCTCAAAAGATAAATCTACCTCATTATCTAGAGGTAAACTAGAAAATACATCTAGAAATACATCCTTGAAATGTTCCACTATTGGAGAAAAGTCTATAAATGAAGTCCCCTAGTCAACCAGATATAAACAAGTAATATGGTCTATAATTCCTCCCAATCCCTGATTCTCAAGTCCAGCTCTACTTTCCTGGACATCCCTTTCTCCATTGTGTAGAAAATACCTTCCCTCGGGTGATGTGAAACTCACCCTGTGGTGATAGGAGTCAAAGAAATCTTGAAAGGATACCAACCAGTCCATTCAAATAATGACATCGAATCATGTCATCTCTAAGTCATAGATTTCCAACATGAAGTGACACTCACCAAACTCATGATGGAACTCCTTGAACTAATGTAGAGTATCTTTCCTAGTCCCCAAAAGAGTTTCTAGAAACATAACCTCATCCAATGTAATGGTACATAGCCCGTGGCTCTACAAAATGGCAAGTGATATGAATATTTGGGAAGCCCCTATATCAAAAGGATTAAAAGTTTAAACTGAGGCAATATGAATCGTACCTCTAACGGTAGAGGGTCCAGGATCCTCCTCCTTGTGGGTATACTCCTCTGTAAAAGTCTAACTTGTACCATAACCCTTCTACCCTACATAAATACGCTTACTGATCCACCATGCTTTCACTAAAAATCTACCATCTTCATATCATGACCACGACCTCCTCCTCGACCTGAATGGCCTGACGAACTGCATCCCCTTGAATGAGAAGAAACTAGTTGTCCTTCTCCTGAATGTGGAGTCATAATATAACCCCTCTCATTAACTACTATTGAGAAAAACTAGAAAAAACACAAAAGGTGTCCCATATTTCTGCAAGACTAACACTCAACTGGTTCCTTTAGGAAATGTGGTCCCTTGTTCCCACTAATTCGGTACAATTGTCACCTCAACTGACTACCTGTAGATACATCCATTCTTGTGGAATCACCATTCCAAGGCTTCCTTCGACACTTCCTACTATCAATCGAATTTGTACCCACCCTCGATGATGAGTCACCCTGGCTTGCTACACCCCAACTCTCTCAGATTGCACTTAGTAATCGACATATGGTTTAATATAGCCATCGCTAATGTTATTATGAAAACATTCACCTTCAATTGTTTTGTAAACCTGAGACCATCATCAAATCCCCTAGCCAATGATAACTTAGCACCTCCCAGAATAGGTGAGAGGCACTAAATCTATTTAAAACAAAAAGAGTACTCCATCACTGAAAGAGTTCCTAGATCCAAATGCAAGAATTTTCAGGCTCAATCAGCCCTCAACGTCTTAGGGTGGACATAAAATTAGAAGTTCCTATGACACTCTTCCCAATACATATCCCAATGAAATCCCTATTATGAGATAAAAACCCACCATCTCTTGGAGGAATCACATATAATGTGCGTAGAAAAATTCATCCTCCTCTCTGGAGGTGTGTCATGATGGTTGAAGTTGAAAGCATGGCCTCCAACCATAACACTACATCCTATGGTCCACCATCCCCATAGAAAGTGGAAGGATGCTATAGCTAGAACACCAGAATAAACTCTTACATTATTGGGGTAGGATGTGGTGCTCCCTGAAAAGTATGCATCATCCTCATAAAGGCTTCACAGAACTATGCATCGACAACTACATCTTTTATAATAGCTCATGCCAAAACATGCATGATGGGTGGATCTACTGGTAGTCCCTGATCTACCTTTTCTAGTGTATGATTATTTGCCTATATTTGGCGTACAACTAGAGGACGTCTTAGTGGCATGATTCTTCAATGACAATCACAAACCTCAGTAAAATGTTATCAAGGAATAAAACAAAGATGTTAAAAGGTGGAATAGGGGAAGGAAAGAATTCATGTTTTTGAAAATAGGGTTACACGACGTGTATAACTAAAAAATGGTGTGATCCTATTTAGACATAACATGGGAGTGTAACTCTGCCAAACTTGGTCATGTAACACCCTTTCACAATATCTATTCCTCCGGAGACATGGCATGCACTTGAAATTTCTGGTATACCCAGGTTCTTCTACATGGATAGAATGACAAGATTATCTCTTTGGTAACACTACATGGCATGTTCACCCTACACATGATGTGTAACACTTATGTCGCATACACCTATGTCATTAGTCACATAGTTAGATACATGGTCGACTCTACACAGTGTGCATAAACAAGACTCGATGTGAACAACCTAACATTCATCCACATGTTTCATTTGTCACATAGTCAGATACACAGTTCTGTACAACACAACGTGTACTCCTGATACACATCGTGTTCCACCAAAAATTTCCCAACCCCAGGTCTCTACTCACACATTCAGTCACACAGCCAGGCACTACATGGTGTGTACTCCCAGTAAACATAGTGTACATAAGAATAACCAGTTCTTCTATGATAGAAAAACATGTGACATGTTTTCATATCACCGCACACTGTGTTGTCTGGGTTTCTAGATAGTAAGCCTCTAAAACTTCTCTAGGACTCATAAAGGCTTAAATTTTTTCCAAGTCATGACAAATTCTGACTTGTGAGATCCCATAATCCCAAGAATAAATGTTTGGAAACCTTATTCCTATCATAACATGACAAACTGAATTTAATGTTCAAATATGATCCACCAAATTCTGATCCAAGAGGGCCCACACCACATTAGGGACCAAAGTTTTGCATTCATCCAAATGAAATGTTATATATAAAAACAACCTATTAAAATTGCAAGTATTCTATCACAACATCTATCAAAACATCATGCATATCTTGCACAACCTCTATCACAAAAACATGAAATCAGTAATGAATCCTAAATGGAATTACAAGAATGTTTGGCATAAGATCACTAGAAAGTTCCTATATGATACATGAAAAGGTATACCCTCATTTCATTGGGTGGTAATAGAAATAGAACCATACTGATATCAATAATAACAACACAAAACAAGTGTGTCACAAAATGGTGAAATCAAATTAATTTTAACAATTACAAAACCAGAAATAAAATTGGAAATATTTAGGGAAACATGGTTTTCCCTATACATGGGTTAGCAACTCTCATAAACACCTTATTACCAACTACCCATTCATTCATATCCCCATCAATAGGCTCCAAATAGTAGAAAAAAGTAGATAATTAACTCCTATAATACCACTTTGTAATGTCTAAATTCTGAGTGTCGACCAAAGGTGCCCCATACCCGGTTGGTCACCACACCTCAAGAACATATTCCCAATGTCAGATGAATCTGACTAGAAGTAAGGTCCAACATCTGATAATGGGGAAACTATGAACTCATTGGTAGAGCATACACAACAGGATCCTAAATAATAAGAGAAGATGAAGAATTAATATGCTACAACAGAAGTAAGTAGCTGACGATTGATAATAACATATCAACTGGAGAATGTATAAATGATGCCTGTCACATTTGTCTACAAAATAAACCAAACAAGTCAAAATTCTAGAAATATAGTACTAAACACAAAGTATAGAAAAAAAGTAAACTGTAACAGCATTGCAAGCCTCATATTGGTCCCATGCTCTCCTTCTCCTATAGTAATCATATACCTGATGGAGAAAGGTGCTTACCCTTATCTATACCTGCTGCCATATAATCTTTTTTGGTCCAAAAGCATGATCTAAAGAGGGCGTGAGATGAATACTAGTATGAAACCACTAAAATATCTGTTCATAAATATAAGTGATTATATATAGAAATAAATATGTAAAAATGAAGCAATGAACTTGGAAGTGCTCAAAAGTAAACCATCCTATGGTTTTCCATTAAATTCATTTACATTTATTAATTATTAAAACTATTTAATAATGAATCTCTGGGTCTATCCTAATATTTTTATCCCTCCATGTAATTGAATCAACAGACATATGATAAGACCATGTAAAAAATCATGTAAGAATGAGTCCAGGCTTTTTTTTGGCTTGGTAGACTCACCACAATCATTTAATTATTCTCAACAACACTCTGGGAAAGCTCTCATGGTATAACCCCTTTGGTTTAACATATCACTGATCAAATAAAAATTACCACATGGGAATCTCAATTGGTCAATACCATTGGGTCAACATAGAGTCAATAAGCTATAAATGACCTCCGGTTAGCCCTCATGGTCAATACCCTTGGGTCCACATAGCATAAATAATCATAATTGACCTCCTGGGTAGCTCTCCTAGTAAATATCCATGAGTATTGTCTACACCAAGACTCTCATGGTCCTGTGTAAATAACAAGGAAACCCCCACAGATTTTCTAGTACAAGGCTCTCACAATCCATTGGATGGTCAGTGTGCATATTATAGCAAGGTATCACATATAATCAATAAATACTATTTGGATAACATTCTCAAGAATAATTCATGAAATTCATATAATCAATCATCTTCATCCTAAACAATTAAAATCATGGAAACAAGGTATGACTCATAGGAAACCTTAGCCAAATGGACATAAATAGTAAAATAGGGGAATGTGACAATGGGTTGTCCCATAACATGGTATAAAACCTTATATATATGAAATAACCCTTTCTCAAATAGACAAACCATAGCTGGTTTGAAACAAGGTCTATTCAAGAATACGCAATACCCTGAACAAGGTTATTCAGCTCTTTAAGCATGTATAATTGACATGAAACCCAAAAAAGGAACAAATAACTTACATTGATGTAGTATGATGAACATTCTTGAATGTCAGTCCTTGAATCAGCCTAGAATGGCATAGATCTATGAAAAGGGAAAAATGATCAACCCTTAATAATTCCCGAGAGATGAGTTATAATGAAGATAGGATCTAGGGAAAGAGAAAACACCCCAGTGGGAATCCAACGCACCTGACCACATCTTAATCCCTGCTCAAAAGAAGAACCGAGAAGAGCTCAATGTTCTTCAGCATTTTGTCACTCCCCTGTACAAACCAAGGGGATAATAAGAGTTTTCTAGGACAAGAGGCGACCCCGATCTGACTCATCAATTAAAAAGAAATGTGCATGGTGTTTTCATTTAATGTACACGTAGTGCACTATCCTCAACTAACCCCCACTTAAAGAGGTCTTCTAGTCACCTAGATGGCCATGTACTCAGTTGATACATGACCAGAACATAGCTACACGCGTTAACTGGGTACATGGAATGTACTCAAAAGCACACGGTGTCTATATAGAAAATTTCTCAATTCATTATTTTTCCTCAAAAACAACGTAAAATAAATATCCACACCTAGATTGAAAATCCAGGTTCTTTTATTATCACAGTTAGATGGTACAGTTCCTTGATTGTCATTTGGGACACCATTGTGAGGTAATATCAGACATAATTCTAATTGTCTTAATGAGAAAACAACGATGTGCCCATTTAATATTCTTCGTACCCAAAATTTTTCTTACACAAAACTAAAATCCTCATACTGATATAATTGGTGAACTAACCTAGGATTGAGGTTTCACCCATTATTAGATAACCACTCTACCCATCCCTGATCTTGAAAAACATTAACCAAAAAATAATTACCCGACATCAATAATTCGATATAAACCAATTTCTAGGGAACCACTATATGCTTAGAAAGCTACAGGTTCACTAGCTCAATTGAAACAAGATATCTCGACTCTCCTTTCTATTTCATTGATGTATTTGGCTCATCTATAAATGATTCAGTGTCTCCCATCACTCAAACCAGGGTGATCCGCTAGGAAGGTTTGATCGAAGGTGAGGGAATGCCTACAGTTTAGAGGGAAAGGGTCTCCAAAAATATTAATATAAAGGCATGAGGGTTGAGTATTGAAATTAGTGGAGTTTCTAATTAATATCATTTAGGGATTTAGGAATTTATAAATTGAAAAATACAATAGCATTAGAATCAAATGAAAAATAAATAATTAATCCATAAATATAAAATAGAATGGTGTCTTAAAAACCAGTTGTGTCTACACACAATAGTGGGTAAATATTCAATGGTGGGTAAACACAATGATGGGTAAATATCTTGCAGTTTGTAAAAATCCAATGGTGGGTAAAACTCAAATAGTGAGTAAAATAGAAATTGTGGATAAAACACTAACGGTGTGTAAAAATTCAATGGTGGGTAAAACCCCAACAATGTGTAACACTCCAATGGTGGTTAAAACTCATATGGTGTATAAAACTCTAATGGTGGTTCCCATGAAATTTTGTTCAACCAAAATTAATAATTGATAATTTATATTTTACGAAGTTCATTTTCTCAGATTTACATGGCTTAGTGAAAATGTCATCATGCTAATGTTCAGTTCCAATGTATTCAAAAGTTATATCACCCTTTTGAAAATGATATATCCAAATTAGATGTCAAACATCATTTTTTTTGTTAAATAGTGAGATATATGGTTTATATAAATGTTTATATCAATTTTATTGTCACAATTTATAGGTATTTTCCTAAATTTAAATCCATAGTGTAGCAATGTGTTTTTCAACCATAAAATTTGTGCATCGTAGCTTTATAAAACAATGTATTTAGCTTCAATAGTAGACAGTGTAACAAACTTTTGTTTCATTATATGGAAAGATACATGAGAGATTCCCAAAATATTACATGTTCCATATGTGGTTTTTATATATAACAACAAAACACCAAAATCATTATCTGAATAACTGACTATATCATATTTTTGTCCACTAGGGTAGAATAATCCAAAAAAATTGTATACTTAATGTATTTGAAAATCCTTTTATATCATGTAATTGTGAATCTTTTGGGTTTTATTAAAAATGATAAATCATACACACACTAATAATAATGTCAGGTCAGCTATAATATTATAAGAGAAGACTTCCAAAAAGTCCTATGTAACTAGTTTGATCCATAGATTTCCCATGTTTATCGATATCCAATTTAATTGTGGGGCTCATAAGATATCCACTACTAGTAGAGTTATCCAAATGAATTAATTTTTAAATGTTGTTATTATATTTTCTTTGATATGACATAATTCCTTCACCATAGAAGAAAATATGAAAAACAATGAAGGATTTAAGTTCACTAATTAATCATTATTAAATTTCATTTTTCAGCATTTTTAAAAATTCATAAAATAATTATTTTTATAATACCCAAAAATAACATCATCTTCAAAAATTTTAAAAAATAAAACATCTCATGAAATTATTTTTATAAATATTTTGGGAACATATATACCCTCCAATGATCCATTTTAAATAATAAAAGAGTTGAACCAATCAGAACAAGCCCTATGAGGTTGTTTTAAACCATATAATGCTTTTTTAACTTGAAACCATGAATTGGAACATAATGTTTTTTAAATATATGGGGTTTTCATCAAAAATATTTTCAATTATGTACCCATTCAAGAATTAACATCAGAAATACATTTAATATATATTAAAATATAGAAGTGTTATATAGGAAAGTTTTTTTATAATTGCACCATGTATTGTTATTGGTGAAAAGGATTAATCATAGTCTATTCCCTATTCATGACTAAGAACTTTTTTAACTAATCTATAATTACTCTTTTTTATTATGCTATGTTAATCAGGTTTATTTCTAAAAACCCATTTAGTGCCTATAGTAATGGAGTCATTGGGTCTACAAATAAGTTCCAAAAATTAATTTCATTCAAATTGATTATGTTTTTATTGTATACCCGTAGTAAAAAAATCTACATTTATTGCATCATTTAAGTTATTAGGTGCATGTTGTGACTAAAATGATTGATTTTCAACCTGTTTTATTAGAGAAAATCTATTTTCTTTACCTCGTTATATGTATCCTATAGAACAACACATGGATGGTTTTTAAGAGTCCTAAAAATTCTATAAAAATAATGGTTTCCACCTCAGGGACTTCAATGGGTTCATGTTCTAGAAGAATCTTATGAATGGATGATTTTTCATTGTGTTATTCGGAAGAATTAAAATATTTGGAAAATACGTTCAAAGTGGATTAATAATCTTAACGGTTTCTTGAATGGGTTTTAGGCTCATGTGGACACATCTCATCAAGCATGATAATAATATACATTTCCATTATCATGGTTATTTTGTTAAAAACTCAAGAGGATTTATGTTAAGTTAAGAAAAAAAGGAAAATTACTTCATCTCTTTTGGAGGATAACATTCCATGATTATACATTATGTTAAGATTAATGACTTTTCAACCAAAAACTCTTATGTAATTAACAATAGGATTTATACTCAGCTGATGTTCATAAGGTGGTTTTCTTCAATATAGTTAAAATTAAAACATCATTAATTATATAGAATGTTTTTTAACAACATCTTCCCAAAAGTAGATAAGTATGTCATATTCATTAAGCATTTTCTTGGATATCTCTTTTAGTGTTTTATTTATTATGTCTACAAATCCATTCTTCTTAGGGTTCCTTGGAGTATAGATGTTTTTACTATATCCATTTTGTGAGAAAATGTAATCAAAGTCATTGTTATCAAACTATAATCCATGGTTACTACTTTGGGTCTTAAATCTATATCTATTTCAGTTTTCTATAGATATAACATACTTCTAAAGTGAGATAATGCTTCACTTTGGGGACATAAAATGAATATCCATGTATACCTATAAAATTCATCTAAAAGAACATAGACATAGTAAATCCCATTTTAACTAGAAACTCAAGATGGTTCAAACAAGTCATTGTAAACCAACCATAGATAATGAAAATTTAAAACATATTTCATTGATTTAATAGATATGTTGTTTTTTTCACATTTTGAAAATGGTTATAGAATTTATCATTTGGTAATTATTATTTGGGTAGATCCCTGACTAACCCTTTCATAGTAATATTTCTATGTTAGTGAATGTTATAGTGGCCTAGTCTCTTATACCAAAGTCATCATTCTAAAGTAAAGGCAGTTATGTAAGAAATATAATTTGATTTTAATGAATGAAGTTAACAATACACAAATTATCATTCTTGAAAGTAATAAATAATAAATCATTTTTATTATTTAATACATTAAAAACATTTTTTCAAATTTTACATGAAAATTATCATCACAAAGTTGTGATATAATAAGAGGATTATATTTTAATGCATTAATAAAAAATGATTTAGAAATTAAAATTGAGTTTTTTTCAATTTGTCCAAATCCATTGATATTTACATTAGCATTGTCACCATTGTATAAATGAATACTTTCAACCTTTATCAGGATCATGACAGTCTGGTAATATCCTATCATATTCTAGGAACAACTATTGTCTAGTGACAACAATTTTCTACATGAGCTATTTATGACGTTTTCCTCTTAAATATTTGTCATTAATCACATATATTCTCATTTTTTTCTTCATGATTAGGGTCTAATTCACTAGGGTTTTCCTCTAATTTACTCCATGTAGATTTCCTGGATTTTCTAAATTTTCTATCTTATTTCTCATACCTCTTCTTGTTCTTGATCTTGGGACAACCATCATTAACTTGTCATTTCCTTTTAAACTCATAATATATAATATCATTTGAATATTCATGTCATTTATAATACCATTTCCAATTTACACTTTTATCATACATTCCCTTGTATCTCATTTTTCTAACCAACTTCTTCATCATATATAATTTCATAAACCTTCTGGCCAGATGCATAATTTCTTTTTCACAATGACCTGGAGTTTCCTCCCCATATGAGATTTCTGATTAATATTTTTTCATTTTCTATTTTTTTGATGTAGTAATATTTACATCATTAATTTTCCTCTTAGGTTCATCATATTATTAATTATTATCCTTACTTTATTCCTTAAACAACATTAACAACCCAATAAATTCCTTGATAGGTGGTTTACATATGTCACAAGATTCCCTTATTGAAACAGATGTCCCTTTATATCTCTCTAGAATGAATCTCAGGTGTTTCATAATTTTGAATTTCTCTAAAAAATTATTCCCCTAGGTTCTCATTATGTTCACTATCTTATTGAACTTGAGATTCATATCATAAATCATCTCATCAGGTTTCATCATAAATATATCATATTTAATTATATAAATATTCCATATAATTTCTTTTACATTAATAGTAAATTCTTGAGAAATAGATAATGTATTGTTTCTGATGCTTTTACTGGGGCATGCATCCGTCTGTCGAGGAGGACAAGCTGACCATTTCCCCACATTCCCTCTTTCCAAAGGTGGGAGACATTCATCGCTTATTTATGGATGTTTTCTCGATGGTCAAAACGATATGATGGGATGTTGGTTCCACATTACATGCATTCCTCCTCATATTTCATCACCTAGTCCAGGTCTCCATCATAGATTAATATGTTGTTCCTGAAACTCATTTTGGTGCCAATTCTTCATGGACACCAGTAAATTACAGTACTTATGTTAGGATATTCCAAGGGGTCATGATGTCACCGCATCCTTCAGTCGGGGGAGTAGTCACATTGGAAATCACTGGTGTATCTAGACATAGAAACATTGGTGCGCTAAGGTTTCTTTCAATTATGACAGGTCTTCTAGAGAGAGAGGAAGCTCGAGGCATCCCAAGTTGAATGCATGGAATTATATTCTATAGGCATGTCTCTGAGGTATTCCTTAAATAGCCATGATTAAAACAGGTTATGTCACGAGTTTAATGTAGAGCGGAGATGGATTAGACTGATCAGAACACTGATTGGAGTTGATCAGATGGGTGAAACCCCTCGAGGGATTGCTGATGTTGTGGATAAAACGTGGTTAGTTACATGGTTATTTCCAGGAGTAGTGACAATGTGGGTGACCTGATATCACTGGAACATGGAATCTAGGTAAGAATCAGGATGGATATGGATGGTTGAGAATTTATATAGAGTGAGATGGAGCCGACGTAATGGTGATGGTGAATTTGGGCTTGAGCATCGAAGAGACTTCCCATGTATCATCGTGGCAGGTAATCAAAGTCTATGTAGTTTGGTTAGTCGATGGGACACCTAAGGAGGCGACCCGTATGGACAGGATCTGGTAGAAGTGGAACCTCCGGGATGGGGTATGACCTTCCTGAAAGACATAGGCTTGAGGGAATGTCCAGTAGGAGACATGGGTGATGTGATTGAACCTCAGTGATGCTTCCTATGTACCTTGACTTGGAAAGGTTCAAAGTCCATGTAGTTTGGAAGAGGGGTTGTCGAACCAACGTTAAGTGATCGGGACCAACTTGTTGTTGGGATTGAACCTTAGGGAGGAATCCTACGTACCTTTCATTATCAAAGATCAAAGCCCACATAGTTATGAATAGTGTTTGGGAACTGATGTGATGTTTTTGGGACCAACTGGGTGTAGGGATTGTACCTCAGGGAAGCATCCTACGTAACTTGCCTTGGCAAGGATCAATGTCCATGTCATTCAGAAAGGTGGTGGTGAAATGACGTGACGTAGTCGGGACCAACTGAATTTTTGGCTTGAAAATTAGGGAGGTGTCCTACATACCTTACCATGGAAATTATCAAAGTCCTTGTAGTATGGAATTGTGTAGGTGAACAGACATGAAGTGTTCAGGACCAACAGGGTGTTGGGATTGAACCTCAAGGAGGAATCCAACGTACCATGCCTTGGCAAGGATCAAAGTCCACGTAGTTCGGAATGGTGGGGGGATAACAATCTAGGTTGCCCAGAGAGGATTTCATGGTCGACGCTTACTCTATTCCCATGAGAGTCATGCTCGGTGTGAGAAACCAGAGGTAGCAAAGGCCTGACGATCACATCGTGAAAGGTGCGTCTGTGGGAAGTGGAGTGGGGATTACATGAGGTTGGTGAACCAAATGTGAATCATGGCCTTATGTGTGGTTTGCGGCCCAGGGAAAAGGAGATTGTGACTTAATACTGGATGGAGGCCTCAGTGGCGACAATGTCCAGAGGGATTTGGCACAGAAGAGAAAAGGGTTCTGGTGCGCATCCCCCTCTTTGGTCTATCACACCAAGGAAGATATGAGGATAAGGGATGCTACCTCCTGCAATAAAGTCAAGGGGATTACACCAAGGTGGTTTCTCTTCCTTGCGGACAGACACCACTCCAACAATGCAGATCACATTCCATGTGAGGAAGATCTCACTCTCGTGGAGATGAGTGGGCATAGATAATTTCGGAGACATGGCACCGATTGTAAAGTGCATGGGGTGAGGTCATAGTTTAACGTCATGTATTGAGGATGATGGTTCTTTGCTGTTTAACATCCTTTATCTCAGATGAGGCAGGTTCACTCTGCACCCCTAGAACATAAATAAGAGATACCCACCCACCCTTGGGTATATGAAGGCATCATATATTCCATGTAGATGGTGTGTCATGGAGTGTTCCATTGATGGGCCCACGTTAGCATGTCTATGTGAAGAAGTAATGGTTGTTAGCGTGCCTATGAGAAGAAGCATCAGGTGATGCAATGCAACGAGAAGCACAACCCAAGGGACTTTGATGCTTCTTCGTACTAGCATGAAGGTCTGTACAAAAATATATTTTCAGAGCAAAGGGGTTCACAGGAATACGCCTCATGAAGCTCAGATGCTTCTCATAGTGGAGGGGCTTCGTGAAGGGGCATGCTTTGTGAATTGAGGTGCCCTAGACAAGGATTTTACAGAGTAGGGATTCACGATGGGGTATGCTTCACAACATGAAAAGGATTTCACAGAGTAGGGCATCGTGAAGCAAGGGTTCTCAGCAAAGTGTAGCACTGTGAAGTAATGTGCGTCATGAAGCACATTGACACTACCTTAGCATGTGGGTTACAAGTGCATGGATAGTCTTTCAAGAAGCATAAGTGCTCTATAAGGACCCAATCCCCCCTGGGGTTCCCCATTCTTTTCAAAGGCCCGTGGGATCCATGAAGGCATACCTCTTTTAAGAAGGATTGAATTTAACCCATTGGAGCAAAACTTCACAATGAAAAAGTACCTTTAAGGGATCATGTTTTTCAGAGAATATGTTTCACTGCAATTTGTGATTTAAGAAAGATAAAGGTCAGAGGTTCTATTCATTGGGCTCTATGGGAGTCCTATAATTATATACAAGAGTTTCCGTGAAGTAGGGGACACTCGGTGAAAGGATAAATAGAATATTTTCATAACCACAGAGCCTCACACCTCCTTGCTTCGCAGAGGCTTCACAAATGTCAATCAGATCGCGGAACCTCTTGCCTCATTGCTTCATGGAAGCTTCGAAAACATCAAATGGATCATGGATCCTCCCACCTAGTTGCTTCGTGACAGCTTCAAAAATGTCATTAAGATCATGAAGTCTTCCTCCTCCTAGATTTTCTGCAACTTCATAAGGGAGGTGGATTTTCAATGGTCGCAATGCTGTGGGGCTTCTCGAACAGGATTCATGAGGAAACCCCAAAGTAGGTTGTTTCCTCTTTCCATTTTCTCTTCTTCTCCACATATTTTGGTGACAATAAATTCTCTCCCCCTTCCTCAGACATGGATCCTAGGAGAAACTAGGGTGTAGGTATGAGGGTCAATCACCAAATAAAATGTTACGGTCTATATCTATGTAGGCTTGCGATGGAGTGTCGCGAGGCGGAGATGTGACACGTTGGTTGAGAGAGCCACAAATCTCTCCACAACCATATGTGTCGTGAATCACCGTTGGTCTTTACAAATAAATAGTGGAGGCTCACCTCTCTTTTTTCCTTTCTCACCTCCCAATTTTGGAGTTCTTGATCTTGATTCATGAATCACTCCATACTCTGTGATTGCTCTCTGTGAATATGGAATTCTACTTCACTGAGCACAATGTGTCTTAAAATCTACAAGGGTGTGATCTACGACTTGTGTATTCTATTTTGGGGGAAGGGCTCTGTGACTTCTTGTTAGGGCTGAGCACCGCGAACGATCTCCGTGATCGAGCTCTATGAAAGAATTTCAGAAAGCAGAACAAAAATTTTACCAGATTCTGCAAACTGAATGGCTCACATTGAAGCTGGCTGGAGGGGTCCCCATGGATGCTTCCCAGAGGAAGGAGATGGAGAATATCACGGGCATATAGGAATTAATTTGAATCCATTCAAATACTAACTCGCTGGTAAAGCTACTGTCAGAGATTCAGAAGAACTTCCCACTCTGCAAGATGCTGCCTATATATGGATTTGGCCAAAGGGATGACGTATTCATTTCAGAAGAAACTAGAGATGAACCAACTTACTGGTTCAGAAGCACATTGTGCCAGAGTCAGTGGATCAGAGCAGCCGACAACCATACTCGGGGGGACATCACACATGTCAGTGCTGATTTCTAGTACAACTATGTGAACGACATTGATGGGAAGGTGCTGAAACTAGAGACATCTCCCCCTCTGTACCACACCAACCTGAAGGCAGCCCTAGGGAACTGGGAGAACTGGTGGGCCGATGAGTGTGATCTGCGCATGGGTGGAAATTTCACAAATGATTGGGTATAGGCCTACTAGGTAGGTGTCTCGTGTGAGGAGTTCAGGGAAGAGATTAGGAGAGTATGATCTATATGGTGTTTTGGCCCTCTCAATTCCATATCTATCAGCCGAAGAGGCTGATTCCGGAGTTGTTGATTTTATTGTCATTGAGGACCAACACATTCCATCTACACCAGGGAGGGGTCAACATTAGTCTATGAGAACTACATCAGATATCAGGGGTCCTAATACTAGTGGAGATGTTTGATGAGTCCCTCCCCATTATTAGTTTATGGGGGAACCAAATCAAATGCCTCAATATGCAAAGTAATTGATAGAACTCATACCGGGGGAGGAAAAACAATCGGTGACAGATGTCCATTTCAAATGGTGGGTTAATCTATTCCTAAACTTCTCAGAAAATAGGAAACTCCCTATGAGGACTTATACATTCCCAAAGGGGGATCAATAGGGAATGGATCACTAATAATGGAGAATTTTGGAGGATATTCAGTGAATAAACTAGGGATTCAGCATCAGTAACGAGCCGTAAATGGTAGTCTGGTTGGCTGCATTCAATGTAGTGCTTATCTGTGGTTGGATCCTGCTCGTGAGAGACAAGAACATGGGCGTGTGACTAAGAACGTTTATCATGGAATCCATTTTTCCGATAGGTGGATTGGTTAACCTCGGATCCTGAGGCTCACCAAGTTGTATAAAATGTAATGAAACATAAGAGAGGGAAAGAATCCTAAGAGTATATGAGGGCCATTCCACCTTATTTATGGGTGGATATCGGTGCATATTAATGGGTATCTACGAATATATGATCCCCATATTCTTTCTAGGATCGAATCTTTGCAAAACTATTCTAAATGCAGCGGGGAGCTTTCCGAACAAACTAATCTTGCAGGTGGTGCTGAACTGGGTCTGCAAGGTAGACGAGTTTAATTTCTACCCCTTCTAATGGCCAGTAGTCATGTTCAATGATGACAGTCGGGGAACCGAAGAGCATTGGTCCTTCCTCTTAGCCTTTTTTGGGTGGAGTTCTGGTATCACGGGTGGACCGGGAGTCCCTCTATGAGTCATACACCCCACACCATTTTCTAAGGTAGTTTCGGTGCATGCAGTGACTGGCCTCGTGGGTCTACATGGGGGTGCGCCACATGGATCACCTATGTGTGATGAGGCAGATGTGGATCATGTTCACACGGGAAGATGGGAAGATGTAGATTAAGATAAATCTGCCCAAAACTGTCATCATACTAGTAAAGAATGTGCCAAGATCTAGGAGATGGAATATCTAGGGGAGATACAGAAGTAGCCAATGGTTCAGGCCTGTGACGGGGTGCCTCCCCATCCTTGATACTGGGGCCATAAGGTGGCGAGGACATCTCATGGTGGTAGGGATGTAGTGTTAGAGAGTCTTGCACTAGTCAAAAGGGAGGCGATAACGGCGAACCCAGTAGTACCAAAGGAGTATAGTCATCTGGAGGGTAGGTCTCCCAAGGGGTTCTGTTGGATATCCACCCTGGATCTGGGGAATCGGTTATGCCATAAAGACATGTCAGAGAATGCTGTCTTCCAAAACAATGTTAACTGGTAGTTCCACAACCTGTCCGAGATGTGGTATGACCTAAATAATTTTTGGATAGATTTTCTGTGGATCTCCCTTGCCAGGGTCGGCTCTGCAATATCCTAGGTGGAGGTAGAGCAATACCTAGTCGATCTGGAGGACATCGTGCACTCCCGGGGTTCCCCTCATCCAATGAAGGATCGGGTAAAGGTGATGCTGGACCGAACGGCCCCTCCGATGTTTTCAGTTATGGAATTGTGGGATCTTTTCCATATTTTTAAAGAATCAGATGAATCCATCTATGGGGAAGAGGCTGGTAGAGGGCGTCCTGTATAGGAGGGTGAGTTTGGCAATTCAGACCTAGAGTGGGAAGAGTTTACAGACGTCCTTGATGTAAAATCCTAAACCCATTCCCGGAGTTCTTACCCAAGTTGTCTATGACTTCTCACCTGATATTTGAATGATCCATGAAGCCCTTGTACACAAAACATGATCCCGGAAAATAGTAGATGTGGATGCGGGGCCTTCTGGATCTGCACCTGTGTCTATGGCGGTCACTGCTCTTGGTAAGGTCGTGACACCTAGGATAGTCCTCCCAGAGCCTTCATACTTCCCAATAATATATGGGGGCCACTCCTTAGGGTCCCAATGGCAAAAACCTCTGATCCAGAATGACTATTTGATATCTATAAGTCTCCTTTATGGAATTCATGACTTCCAACCATTGATCAGGTTAACTGACGTTCGTGCACTTTATTTGTATACACAGTTATTCAAATGGCATGGGTTTCTGTGGAATGGATGGATGTTACTCCCAGCAGTTCCTTTCCCAGGGGAACACTGGTGTTTGTGGAGGTAGATATCTAAAATGAACAAGCTATGGTTCTCCCTGTCACTGGTGAGACTGTTAGAAGAACAGAGCCTGAGATAATTGAGGTGGGATATGACGAGGAGGATCGACCAGAAAACACATTTCATGACATACCCAATCATAAAACAGATGTCAAACTTTTTGATTAGTTCATGGGGGAGTTTCCCGTATATGAACCTATCGACTCTACATATCAAGATGAGATTACCTCTAATGTGGAGAATAGAAAAATCATCTGAAACTGGTCATGTAAGTTGATTAAGAACTTCATCGATGACACCCCTCAAAAACAATCGATAGAACAAATGGAGAGGCTTTAGTCCTGGCTGAGTAAGCTGTGTGGTAGGGGACTGGATGCACAACATCATCACATGCTCATTTGTGATATCATGGCAGAGAAGATTCGGGAATATACTTGTGTCCTTGGTGTGGGTTGGCATTCGAGAAAATCGTTGAACATCAAGAGGCTCTAGGAGGATGAAAAGGAGAATCAAACACTGTCATTTTGGGTATATGAGCATTCCTCATTCATTAATGTGCAATCAGAGCTTATATCATGGGTGAAGGCCCAATTGGCAGAGACTAGAGAATGGATGAGGCAAGAATATGAGGATAAGGCTATCATCTAGAGCAACGAGGAGTGGTCCTGGACTATGGCTGAAAACTACACCCCATTGCTACCAGGGAGGACTGGGAACTGAACTACGTGATATCGAATCCTGGACGCTATAATCCAGAGAGTGGTAAAGATACAACGTTCTTTTGACAGGTTCAACCCATCCATTTGAGGGTTTGATCATCGAGTGCAGTAATACATGTAACTTTTGACCATATGTTCATACATAGTTTACTTATGCTGGATGAATTCATGTGTTCCATTATTTTCTTCATCCTTCCACAAGCCTATCACATTCATGAAACATCCGCGTGATTAATACCTAAGCTCATGTGGATCAGGCTCGATGTGAGAAACACGGGATGACCAACTTGTTATTCCACCTGAATAAGAGAGTGTCATCCAAGATTCGGGCATCCACATTTTAAACAACCATTCCAAATTTCTGGGATGAAAGAGGAGGCCAGAGTGGAGAACGAAGGCCTCAGATCAGTCAAATTTCCATTTTCCCAATGTGCTCTAGTGCACGAACGGCGTAACACCGGGTTTTTTGGAATTAATATAAACATAGGGGAATGGAAGTTGTGAATTATGATAACCAAAATTTATAATACTGTAGGGGTGATGTGATAATGAAGGGTAACTATTTACCATGTTCGAAACACATCATCCTGATTGTCTTAGTCTAAAATGGGTATAACAAATGAGGGCTAACCACTGACCTTGTTCGAAACAAAGGGACTAACTCAAAATTTTATCCATTAGCCTTCCATAACATTTTCCCATGATAGTAGGTGAGACATATGATGTGCAACCATACTGTTAGGGGGTTCCTCTTGACATGAAATAGGAAGAGGGTCCAAATAACGAGTACAAAATGCTTGGAGAGTGGAGTGATGTGTCGTTCGAATAGAGTCCAACACTCATGAAATTACACCACCATGGTGAAAACACATTTGGTGGGTGCATCTGTCTAACTAGAGATAAAACAACCTTCTAAATAGGACTTCTCTGGTGAGGACCTAGAATGACTATGGTTTTAATTCGTACCATGTAGGATAACAGACATGTAGTTTAACATCGTACAATGTGGAAGGTGTGCATATTTTTAAGGTCATCCTCCGTAGACCAAGGCTATCCATTTAAAGTCATGTTGAATGGAATTTAGGATCCTAGTATAAGGTCATAGAGAGTAGACTGTGACTGGGGCTGAGGGGTCAGAAGGGTTAATGACCCTAGGGGTGGGCCTGAGGCAAGACGCCTGGGCATATCTATGTATCCCATAAGAATGATAATCAAGCCCAGTGTAGTTCATGAAAACAATATGGTCAGAGACCAATGTTTGTAGGGGGGATCCTCTCTCGTGAAGAAGATGATGTGTTCCATAATTATCATGGGGCATCCTAAACTTTTTTAGGGTAGCGGCCACAGTTTAAAGTCATGCGTCAAGGACATGGATACCACGAACGGAAATGTGTGGTGTGGTACAGACCACAACATTAATGAGGACCATAAAAGTCTATGCCACACCACACTCTCTCAGAAGAATCCATAAGTCAAGGGACCAAAGGTGAATACTATGATGGTCCCATGTTAGGTTGTTTGGGTGTTTCTATGTATCCCATGAGAATGGGATTCTAGCCACACGAATTTATGAGAGTGCAGTTTGATGTCTTGCGGGAATAAAGGCATGTGTGGCATGGTTTCTCCAGTATATATCCTATAAAAACTACTAATCCCACATGATTCGTGCTATATGTGGAAAAAAGGAGTAGTTGTGTGACATTCCTAGCATAGGAAGCACACATTAGGGGAAATGGGATGCTAAATTAATGATGTCCCAATAATAACGACCTTCCTGCATAACACAACTAGATGCGCGATGGGGTACATCAAAATATTTTGGAATTCCAATTGAACATAAGGGAGTGGAAATATGTGACTCATGATGCCGGAGATCTGGATCACAATGATAGTGGCGTGACGATAGAAGAAAAATGTTGACCATATTCGAAACATAGTATGCTTTTTGTGTTAGTCAAGAATGGGGACAAACAAATGAGTGTCAACTGCTGACCATTTTTGAAACACGGGACCTATCACAAATTTTATTTTAGGTCTTCAGGGTCATGGGACCCAGATGGTAGGTGATCTAATGTGTCATGGGACTGGGCAATAAAGATAGTCCCTTCAGACATGGAAGAGGATGAGGATATAAATAATGGTCTCATGAAGCTTGGACATGGAACAATGGAATGTACCTGTGAAAATTACACACTTTGAGTTCTTTGTCACAACGCATCTGAGTACGACAATAAGATGTATCAGATAGAGGGAGTCGAGTCCCTTTCCAAGGACAAGGGTACCAGGGTCACTTGATTCTATCTTAAGTTCGTAAGGTGGAACATTAAGGGGTAATTGATTTAATTAAATGATCATAGGGTAGAAAAGTGATTGAAACATAATCATAGTTCCCTTAGGGATATCTATGTTTAGGGATGTAGAACTATGACTAGGATGGGATACATGGTGCAGTTATTGCAAAACCTTACGTAAATGGAAAATCTAAGAGGTACTCACCACATCACATACTTCCAAAGAACCCTCGGGTCAAGGGGATGAAAACGATATAGGATTTATGATCCTGGGGGCTCGACCAATGGATGGGATGTCCAGGCATTCCGACGTATCCCATGAGTATGTGAATCAAGCCACACATAGTTCTAGATATGGCATGGTAAGGTACCAGTGCCCGAGATAATAAGGACATGCGGGGCTGGAACGCGCACCAAAATTAGTGGCATTTGATAGATCTTCATTTTCTTTTAGGATAAATGTGTTTTTTTTTGAAGAGATAATCAAAGGAAAGAGAATCCTGGTGTTTCTACAATAATCAATCCACACGCAGTCATTAAAAAATGTTATTGTGGTTGAACAATACCCAACATGATTTCTCCTTGAGTGAGGACATCACAATGTAGTGCCATTTTTTGTCATGCCGCTATGGGAATAATGTCACAGTTTAGGGTAGTGTGATAGGACCAAACAATGAATTTTAATGTCATGAAATGGATACGTGACATATTAAAGTCACGTGGGACCAAGTTTTACAGTTTAATTTCATATGGCGTGGACATGTATAGAAGAAACTATGCTTTAGGTGGAATGTGCATGACATGATAAAGCATACCCGATGTGAATGATGATGAGGTCCACACCACATCATGGGAAATTCCACTGAAAAAACCTCAGGCCAAGGGGCCAGAAAAGGCCATAATATATGGTGTTGGACCTATGGATGAAATATCTAGGTTTTCTTACTTATCCCAAGATAATGGGAATCAAGCCATACATTGTTCTAAGGGTGCAGTTTTACATCATGTGGGATAGGAGGGTGGATAGACTAGCTCATAGATGGGGAGTATGTGGTGCGGATATTGCAAATCTGAGGTGAATGAGGATGTATGTCCGACGTCATATCATGCAATTCCGTGAAAGGTATGGCCACAAGGCTGAGTACAAGAGGTAATTAGTGGAACCTGAGCTAGACCCAATGGAAAAATGATAAGGTGTTCCAATGTATCCCATGTAGATGGGAATAATGCAATATGTAGTTCTAGGAATGTCATGCAGTTTTGTTTCATACAGCAAGGACACAGAGAGATCTTAGTTTAAGGACATAGAGCTTAGACCTGATACAAGCGAGATCCTTCCAAATTGGCGCAATCCTCGACCAAATCCCTAATACCACATGATCTAAACACAATGTGGGAAACAAGGGTGGAGATGGTAATTGAAACACAAGGAATACATGTGAGGGGGAAATTTATGCGACAGTGGGGATCCCCGAATGATTCCTTACCATGAATTTGCCTCCAAACGTGAAAATATGCACTAAGGGATATTACCAAGAGTGTCGTAATTACACATGGACATGATGTGGTAGAAAATGATGTGAATCATGAGACTAAGATTTAGGGCTTGATGGGTGTGGCATGACGATGGAGGATCACTGTTAACTGTGTTCAAAACACAACATCCATATCATGTGACCTGAAATGGGAACCACAAATGAGTGCTGGACTCTGACCATATTCGCAATGTGGGACTTGTATCAGTTTTTCATTTGAGATCCTCAAGGGTGTTCGCCAAAAATGATAGGAGATACCATAGGCTGAGAATCCGTATCGTTAGGGGGTCCTTTTATATGTGAAAGATTATGAAATCCCAAATTAAGGGAGGCATGAAGCCTGAGGATGGGCGATAGAATGTACTTGTAGGATCCAACACTCTAGGTGCTGAAGTAGAGTGCTCCTGGGCACATTGGTGAACTACTAGAGGGTGAAGGGGCCAAACTCAAGAGGATCCTACTCAAAAAGATGAGTATAGAAAAGGGGATGAAGAGCACTTAGTAGAATGAGGATCATGTCATGCTTGTTACAAACCCGAATTGAATGAGGACATAGGCCCATATCACATGGTATACCACTATCCTAGAAGAACGCAGTCCAAGGGGCCAAGATGAAAAGGAGGCTTCTATGAAACTGGGCATGACCTGAAGACTAGATGTTCAAGAAATCCTATGTATCCCATAAGGATGAGATTCAATACTGACGTAGTTATTAAGTTGAATTTTCACGTCGTGTGGGATGAAGGGAAGGAATTCATATGATATGGTGAGTAACCCGATGTTAATGGGGACATGGTGTTCGTACATCACCGCACAATCCCAACTAAGAACATAGGCCTAGGGCTGGAAAGGTTGAGGGACTTCAGACATGATGTCATAGCCAACCAAAAACACATGACCCATTATGCGTGTACTACCTTTCCAATGATCGTAAGGACATGTGATCAATGATCTGTGTGGGAAACAATGAAATGGGTTAGGCTCTCCCGAACTCATAAGTGTATGACACTGAGGGAATAAATTAAGGTAGGGTCTATCACGACCAGATCTGTGTTCATGCCTAAGGTGGGAGGATGTATGAAGAGGTATCGATACAAAATGAATCACCACACCAAATATTTGGAACTTATTGGGGAAATGAAAATGATAGAGGATGGATGTTGACCGTGATCGAAAGACAAAATCCCTATCATGTGGCCTAAAATTGGAACAAAGAGTGATCATTAACCACTGGCCATATTCACAACATGGGACTTGTATCCACTTATCGTTTGACAACCTCGAGGACCTTGGCCTGAAAAGGTAGGGTGGCCCTTAGGAAGAACATCCATGCCATTTGGATGTCCTTTCAGATGTTAATAGATAGGGATACCACAAATGGAGGGGATGAGGAAAGAATGGATATGCCTATATAGTTTAATGTCAAGTAGGATGATGAAAGAATCATGGTCTCCAAGAAGGGGAATACACAGTGCGACACCGATGAACCCCATGGGAATGAAGGCCACATTCTTCTCTACACCATGTGTTTCAAACCAAAGGGGGGATCTTGGAATTTGGGGTTGGGCCAATGGATGAAAAGTCTCTACGTTCCTATGTATCCAATAAGGATGGGAATCAAGTTGTACATTTTCTGGAAAGGTCGTTCAGTGTAATGTTGTGCTGTGAGGAAGTGGGAGAATTGAAGAATGAGGAAGGGAACATGGTGCGATCTTTGTAATCCCACCACAATTAGGGCCAATGAATCCAACAATACACCATGTGGGATACTTCGAGATAACTACACCCATGGGGGATAGTCAAAGGGAATAATTTGGGGCTGGACACATAGACAATGTGTCTAACCTTCATATGTATCCCATAAAGATGGAAATATATCCATACATAGTTCTTGAGATTCAATTTAACCTCTTATGTGTTGAGATAGTTTAATGTCAATTTGGACTGGACAGTTTAAGGACATATAGGACCGTAATGGTATATCTAATGCTTGCAGTTTACGTCATGTATGACAAATGCTGAATTGTTATACATCCTTCAGTTTGGACGAACCGCACATTTTAAAATCTTGTGGTATGGTAGGAATAGATTAAGGTCATGTGGGAATAGGTACCATATAGTGTTCAGTGGAATGAAATACATTTTAATGTCATATATGACATAATAGTTTAAGGTCAACTAGGACCCCATTTTCTCAGGAAAAGTACCGTTTGCCGAGCGTTTTATTGATGGGAGGAGTTATACACTCACCATCTATGGTAACTAGGGAGTATTCACCATTGGAAAAATCCTTGTGAATTATATAAGTAATTTCCCATTTGGGATCCTTTTTGGGTGGTTTTTGTCCAGTTATCATTGGTGTTCTCAAGGCCAACACCAAGTAACCTGAAAAAAAAATAGTGGATGCAGACTTTCTTGTTAAAAGCTCTAGCTATCTTGTTCTGATGCCTCTACAGATTATTTAGGGCATGAATCATGTTCCCATAAAGTGCTTCCAATCTAGCCAGATGTATTTCTACAACATTATCTAGTTCTTGCGGATCAAAGACAGTTGGGAGTAGTGTAGGCAACTAAATCTTAATGGGCATGACACCCTATGTTCCGTACACTAGGGAGTATGGGGTCACCTTTTTGGAATTATGATTCGTTTTCCGATAAGACATGAGGGTGTTGGGGAGTTTTTCCAGTCAAATCTTCTTGATCTGACGAACAATTTTCTGCAAAATGTTAGAGATGTTTTGGTTGAACACCTCAATCTTCCCATTTGCTTGTGTGTGATAGTGGGAGGTATGGTTAGACCGGATGTTGTACATGGAGAACAATTTCATCAATTCATCCACCTAGAAGTTGATGTATTTCTCTATAAGGATGACGTGAGGGACTCCGAAACAATAGATTATATTGGAGCTCACAAAGTCAATGATAGAACTATACATGCCCTCCTTGAGAGGAACTGCTTCTCCCCACATGGAAAAGAAATTCGTAGCGGTCATGATGAACCAGCATTGGCGTGTTTTCACTGGTGGATATGGTCCCATGACATCGAGTCCCCAAAAAGCAAAGGAGAAGGAGTACTTGGTAGTTTGTAGAGGCTCTGGTGGAAAATTCACAAAGTTGACATGAATTTCGAATGAATGGAACCTCTTTTAAACCTCAATGAAATCTCAGATCATAGAGGGACAAAAATATTACAGCCTCCGGATATGGTCAGATTACATCAACCCAGATTGATGATCCACGTAGGAACCATTGTGAACCTCTTGCATGACTTGATAAATCTAGACACCTTGAATGAAACAGAGGAAAACCCCATCAAACCCATGATTGTATAGGATCTGTTTAGGACCAAGACAACCCTGGAGGGTAAATTTTAATGCACAACATCATATTCGCTCGTGCTCGGATCGATCTTCCTGGAGATTACTATTTGGGAGGGTATCAAAAAATGAGGTTCTCTAGGTTGGGAGTCACCTCAATCACTACATATGAGGGACCTCGAGCTTCTTATGTGGAGGCATCGGTGGTAAGGTGGCTTACCTGTGGGATATCATTGTCATCATAAGTGATGGGAGCAATGAATATCTGATGTGACTCAGGGAGAATAAAATCATCCTATTTAGGATCCGAAAGTGATGAATCTAGGATATACAAATGATAATCTATACTGTTTTTGGATAGAGGGACATGAGTGACATCTGGCGAAGAAGGGAACTGGGCCATCATCTTGTGGGTGCATTCCAACAGTGGTACGAGATCTGGATTTCTAATGACATATTCACTATTAATTAGCTTGATGATTAACTCAGAGTCCCATTTCACATGAATGTGTGTAACATCAATCTCGATGTCCAAAATGAGGCCTGTGATGAGAGACTGTTACTCATCATAATTGTGGGTGTGGCCTTCTAATATCATTAATGAATAAGGAAGAACGACATGTATTGGGGTAAGAACGAAAATACCCAGGCATACTCTGTTGAGCCCGGGGTCGTTGAGTCTTTTATAGGTTGGGATACGGGAAGCACCATCAAAGTGAATTTCCAGAAAAGAATGGCTTGGTCCACTAAGAGGATGGCCTCATCGGTAGAATCAAGGTCCTGGGACAGGTCTGGAAGAGCTAGATGGGAGGAAAGGAAATCTACCGGTTATTTCCCCTTAATACCCTTATGAATGACAAACCTGATGTCAAAATATTTAAGGATTACTTCCCACCAAGCTAGACATCCTATCAACATTGGGCAGTTCAGGATGTACGTCAGTGGATCCACCCAAGATAGCAGTTATGCCTCATGGTGATTCAAGTAATGTCGCAACTTCTGTACTGTGAATACCAGCATGAGGAATCTTCTCTCGATAGGGTAGTATCTTGTCTTCATATTGAAGATAATGGGGCTAAGATAGTAGGGTCTATTCTCTATTCCCTCGTCATTCTTCTGGGTGAGTATGGTGCCAAGGGATCATTCCAGGGTGGTCACATAAAGGACAAGAGGATTTCCAAAAACTTGTGGCATTTGAACCAGAGGTTGAAATAGATACTACTTGATTTCCTTGAAAGAAGTTTTACATTCTACAACCCACTGATAGATAGTTTATTTCTTTATGAACCAATAAAAGGGCATACACTTGTCATCCAAATTTGTAATGAATAGGAGTATGTAGGCTAAGTGGACTTTAAATCCACAAATCTCTCGAATGTCACTCGGGGGAGGCATCTGGATAATGGCCTTGATCATATCCCAGTCGATCTCGATTTCTAGGTATCTGAAAATGAAGTTGAGAAACTTTCAGGAGGACACCCTGAATCCACACTTAAATGGGTTCATCATCAGGCAGTGAGAACAGAGGAATGAAAACAAATTCTCAATGTCTATGTGATGGTCTTGACACTGGAAGGACAAGGACACCATATCATCAACAAAGAATTCCCACAATTTCCTGCGGATCAGCTCAAATACCTGATGCATAGCCCGCTAATAGGTGGAACTAGCATTTTTTGGCTGAAGGGCATTACCTCGTAGCAGAAAGTACCATACCCCATAAGGATATAAACTCATCATCCTCAGGGGCCATCTAAATCTAGTTATAACTGGAATACCCATACATGAAAGGGAGGTCATGGAACCCGTCCATATCATTGATCAACAATTCTATCACAGGAAGGGGAAAATCATCCATCGGGCAGAGACGGTTGAGTTCCCAGATGTCGATGTAGACTCTGGTCTATCTATTCTTATTCTTGAAGTGAAAAATGATGAAAAACCATTTGGGGTACTGGACCTCCATGATGAAATTTTCCTAGATGAGCTTATATACTTCAGACTCCACCATGGAACTATGAGAAGGATGCCTCTTTATGGGAGGCTTATAAAAACATAGGTGGTTTTCTCAGAGACCAAGGCGGTGGATGGCTACCTGGGGATCTTTCCCAAGAATTTTGTTATATATCAAATAAAATATATCATGTTTTTGTTTGAGGATCTCAATTTATTGTTGTTTCTCTTCGACAGGCATAGAAACACCAATCAATGGGGGATTTTGGTGCAACTCACTACAGAGGTTCACTTGTACCAGTTCATCAACCATGGTGGAGACACCCTCTTCAAATGCAGAATGGGAATCCTCTAAATCCTCTTCTTCAATTATAGTGGAGGGATCCTCAGGAGGATGTGTTTCCTCTAAGTCAACAGATCCTGATGGGAGACTGGTACTTGTCTGAGTGGTGGTGGAAACTGCATTGTGGGCTCTTGTGGTGCCAAAACCATAGCGATGAAAGATGTAAATCTGATCCCATGTGTTCTTCAGCCCAAAGGGCCACACATGATGATATCAAAGAAATTTTGACACATTGGCTTGATCTGGTTTATCCCACCCTTTTGAAACAAGCATTTATGGTGTATTTCTGTTTCCATGGGGTGGACATCCCAATACCTTATAGGGATAGGGGGCTCTGGGATCACCCGATCATGATTCATGTAGGAGTATGAGGTGATCTTCTATTGTTACATATACTTCTGAATGTGATCCCCCCTTGTTCCATAAACAACGAAGAATTGTCCCATATTTGGGGTTGTATCCTCAAATCGGTGGATTGGGAAGATATAGGCAACATCCAGATCTGTCCATAGGTCAGTCGCATCCATATTGTGCTCAACTTTGTTAGCCCAAATCTGTTAGTCATTGCTCTTGTAATAGATGACATCCAGATAGAGGGCTTCACAATAGTTAAAGGGAGACGTTTTACCTTGGAGTACACCAAATCGACCATTATGGGAGTAATTAAGGCATTAGTGATACAATGAAGGTACCACCTTATGCAGATGAATCCATGGCCTACCCATCAAATAATTGTAGGCGGTTTCTTGGGACACAACCATATACTTGGTGTTGGAAACTAGACCCACGAACTGGGTATTCAGGTGGATCTTTCCAATAAGAGTCTATTTCATCCTCTCATAACGCTGAATTTTCTGGTCATAGGGACTCAGATCATCCTAGAAAAAAACTTATTTTCAAATTTCCTAAGTAGGGATATGGTTGATCCCAGATCCTGTGTCGTTGAGATAGTGACTACCCTCCACACCATTAAAATGGAATGTGATGTACAGTCAAAGGATGCACCCCTGTATGGATGAGCCTTTATCTTCTCGAGAGAATGATATGTTGGTCTAGAATTAAGCATGCTCAACTCCCTCAACATGGTAAGCTTTTTCAGCTACTACCTCCATCTAAAATTAGAGGGGGTATATTAAAGTCTCAACAAGGGGTTCATGAATATCAAATGACATCGAAAGGTCCTAAAGGATAGATAACCATACTAGAATGATGGAATTTTTCTATGAGGATATAATACTCCCATTCCCGGCATGAGATTCTACTTAAAGGAGGTCGCTCTGTGACAAGAGGTACGAGAGGTCTTGCCGGTCGGAAGGACGACTGACTGGTTCTAGGAATGTCCCGCTGGTCCCTAATCAAAGCCTATGAAGTGACTACTAGATGAGATCCGGTTGGATTATCACAACAGAGTTGGGACGACTCTAGATGATCTAGTATCAAAAACGACAGTTAAGGCGGATCTAATGACATTATATGAGAAGGTTGTGCAAGATGAGCATTGTGCTGGGCCTACTGTCTGGTTTTAATGGAATGCACAACCTTACAGAAAGTGCTGACTGTGTCACTTAGATGAACCATATTTCTATAGATATGTTTACACTGGCTATGGATTGGAACATTGGGAGGATCTCCCTGGAACTCCTTACCATCAGAAATCAGGTAGGGGTTTACCAGCTCTACGGTGCTAACTGAGGCATACCCTTGACTGTCACATGAAAAATCCACACCCACTGGAAGAATTCTGGGGGGAATAAATATCCATAGGGGCATGAAGTCTCTGAGATTACGGTATGATGACAATATCAGTTGGGGATATTTTTTTACCATGTGCCACTGATGCTTACTCTTATCGGAAGAGGACGAATGAGCCGTTGACATAGAAGTACTAGAAGTGGATGATGCGGCATATTTTGAAGGTTCCGGTTGATTCAGCTGTGCACGAAATATAAAATGGGTATGTGTGACTGTTTTACAATCCATCATGTCTTCATACATTTGAGAACTTTAGTTGGCCTCCTGATGCCACTCACCCTTGCTATCACTGCTACTGTCCGGCTTCATGAATACACATGCCACTTGTGCCAGAGTTGATCCTAACCGGACCATGTTTTTATCCACCTTTTCTTGAATCTAGTCATTAAACACATATCACTATATGAGGGTGTTCCCCATGATCTAGTTATAGGGGCAGTAGTTGGGGCGGTCAGTGAGGTTCACCTCTTCTAGCCGTCTATACTTAGGAAAACGTAGAAGTCCCAACTCCAAGGGACTTCTAAAATAACCGAGATCCTAAGCCTCATTGAATGAGTAGTTTCAGTTTCTCCTAATTGAAAAGGGGGCTCTGTGAGCCTAGACAAGACTAGGGGATAGAGGATCCTGTCATGGAGGTGGTACCTAGTTTTTTCTCCTGGTAGGTGGAGGCGTGTTGCAAGGGGGATTATATTGATTATGTGGTGGGAACCACTGAGTCAAAGGTTTTTCCTGTTTTGGTGGGATTATATGAGTCTATGGAGGAGGCTCCACCAATAACAAATCATGTTTCTTGGCGTCCTCTATTTAGGCCCCCATGACAGGCTCAGCCTTAGCGGCCATCCTTGCGAGAATCTCAAGTGGCAATGGGCATGCCTACTTGGCCTGCTGTAAGGCATCCTATAAAAGATAGGCCTTATCAGATAAGTCTCGGAATACCCAGAAGTAGTTCTAGGTTATCAGATAGGGGACCAATTATTTCACGACATTCCCCTCTCAAATCATTAGTAGCTTCTCCCAAGTATGTGGAATGTCATGGGAGTATGTGGGCCCTTTCCATCGGGAAAAAAAGTTCACGACATGCTCATTTGGCCTCTGCTTGAACTAGAATAGGTCCACAATAATCATCTTCTAAGTGGTGGAACTAAACTGGTAAATAAATTTCCTACAAATACTTTCCCATCCAGCAACTGATCTAATGGATAGATGGTTGTAACAAAAAAACAAAGGCCCGTCAAATGTCTAGAAAAAACACTGGAGTTGGGCGGCCTCTTGCTGCGCTGACATTCCTAACATTAGTCCTCACCTTGAAATGAACTGGGTCAGATGTTGCAGTGAGTCACCCTTCCCATTAATGGGGGAAAATGATGGATTTTTGAATCCTGGGGGTGCTGACATATCATCCACCCATGATCGATATGGATTTCCCTTAGGCGTGATTGCCATCTATCGCATTTCCAATTCCTCAAGGCAAGCAATGAGTGCATCCATTGGGTCATCTGGGTAGGGGTATCTTTCTTGATGGGGATCCTAAATTAACAGTGTGTTGGTAGGTTCTTCAACGTGATAACCAACCCTAGCTGCTTGTGGAGCAGCTGTGGTGATGACCTATGGAGCGGCTGGGTGAAGCTGAGTTGCATCATGAGGATTTCCACACCACTAAGGTGGATTTGGAAATACATATCGTTCCCTCTTTCCATAATTTTAAGCCTCTACCTTGTCTATCTGGGAAGGATGGTCTGGGTCACCTGTAGGAAATTTGTTGGGGGGGGGGGGCATTGTGCCTACCCCTAGTACCCAAAAAGTGGATCAACATAGTCTGGTCATTGCTCCACAGACCACACATCCTGGAGTTCATCGACTGTCATCTTGTGATCGATGAGCTATTAACGCAATGTAGATTTCTTGGGATCGTCTTACCTCTTTTGTATTAATCCAGTTGGGTCGGAGGGTATGACAACACCATGGTGTTCCTTTCCATTATTGAGATTCTGGCTGGGGACTAATGCCATAGTGGGCATGGGAAGACCCAGTTGGTTTCTCTCCTGGCAGGTGATCCTCTGAAAATGGATCCAATAGGTGTGAGAATCCCTCTAGGGGAGGTCTTCTCCAAAAATATCTAGCTCGTTCTCTCCCTCTGGTGTGACAAACATGTTAACCGAGACTCTACCTGGAGGCATATCCTTGATATCGTTTAGAAAGTCAAGCTGGAATTGGATAAAAATGAAATTGAGGGACACATACCTCTCCAACCATATATTTTCAAATGTAGAGAAGCCACATTGATTATCTAGTGGAGCACATTAAATCTCTGAACACATCACTGTTGGAGGGTCCAATAGCGTCCTGTTGACTCAGAGGTATGGGCCATGGGGATTGCGGCCAAATAAACCAAACAGCACTTGTTGACCGATTTCTTCGAAGTGCGCCTGAATGTTTGGTTAGGCCACTTGTCGATGGGAAAGACAAAAGTTATTCACCAAGATGGTTTGGCGAAAGCATCCAACCTCATCCTAGGTGAGAGATTTCGGGGCACTAATGTTTTGTGATGTAACAGAACAAAACATCTCTAGGAAATGGTCCTCCACAAGAGTGTCCCACAAGCTCCTCAGTCCAGACTCAAGGTCTGTCCACTCATTTCCCCACTCAACAACTAGATGTGGCTGGGAACTAGTAGTTGTACTTGTTTGAATCATGGCTATTCTATTCATGAACTGGAGTATGGTTTGTTTTTATAGTCAATCCGCATTGGAAGTTCAAAATGTGTTCCAGTAAAGTGATCATCCTATTCAATCAGACTACAGTATTAAAGGTGGCACCATTTCCTAGTGTTTGCCAAATTTTTCTGCCTCAAAATCCAAAAATGAAGACATGGATTGTTGGTAAAAGGCTGTGCGCCAAATAGTAATTGGTGCACAAAAAAGGAGGGTTGTGCGCGAAATATTTGAGTTCGGTGTGAAAAATAGTGTGGTGTGTGAAATATTGGATCGACGTTTTTCATGCAAATAGTGTTTCGAAATCAAGACGCCAAAAAATGCCAAAGGCATGGGCTGTGTGAAAAATCTGGAGATGTGCACGAAAAATGGTACCTGAACGAAATATTATGCTCCAAATAAGATGTTTTTTGCGCCACAGGGGGTTTTGCACGCTGGGGTCTGAGATGACTATAAATAAGAGGAGACCCCATCATTCCGTACAATTGAAGACTCAGAGAAGATATGAGGTCTAATGCGCGAAAAAGGTTCGCGTAAAGGGTGTTGCACGAAAAAGCCCGAGCTGCACGAAAAGGTTTGAGATGCTCGAAAAAGGCTGAGCAGCACGAAAAAGTCCGAGCTGTGTGAAAAATTCCAATGTGCACCTAAAATTTGGAGTTGTGCAAAAATATCTGAGTTACGCGAAAAAATCCGAGCTGCGCGAAAAATTATGACGTGCGCGGAAAATTCGGAGTTGTGAGAAAATATCTAAGCTGCATGAAAAAGTCCGATGGGAGTGAAAATTTCCGGAATGCGCGGAAAATTTGGAGGTGCGCGAAAAAGGAGAGGTTTCACATAAAAATATGAAAGTGCGTGAAATATGTCTCCGCGTGAAAATCAGGTATTGTGCGCAAAAGTGTGAACTTGCATGCAAAGGGTAGTTGCTGTGTGAAATCATCTATGTATCCTGTTTGCCCTTTCTAATTATCTAGTTCAGTGGTTCAGTGCATTCATGTGCATCATTTCCAGACTTCAATGCAACCAAAGTCTTGTGCTAATCAGAGACAAAGATTTCAATGAAAATCTATTGAAGAGACCCTCACGTCTATAAACTGACTGTGACTTCACCAAAGGCCGTGAGCCCGGGGGAGTCAATGAAAGTGACCCGAGGGACATAGTGGTCTATCCCTAAACAGTTGTAAAGATAGTGAGCATGAGATAGAGTGATTGTTTTTGAACCATTGTAATCCACAACAATTGAAGAATAGTGGAATTTGGTTAGACCGACAACATGTCGGTGTATGCTCCTTGGACGTAGCCCTTAATGATGGACCAAGTAAAAAGTGTTGTGTTTTCTATTTGAATGTTAATGTTTGATTGCTTCTCATATCCATCGTACAGGTTTAACTAGTTCCTACCAATGTGGGAACAACATCTATCAGTTTAAAAGAAAAAGTTGACACCCTGATTCACCCCTCCCCTCTCAGGGTGTCCCGGGTTCCTATAGTACTAATGTAGATCAATGAGAAGTTAGGATGGCTGCAGGAGAATACGGAAAGAAGGATGAAAAACCACTGCATCTTGGGCTATCACTTGAATAGTGTAGTGACATGGACACCACATCCTAATAAGTTGGGCTAGTCCCTACAGTTTCTGAAGTAGGGACTACAGATGCTAGTAGGGGACCATGTTGTTATTAATTAATCAGCAATCACCAGAATAATTCTCTATGATATTTGGTCGAGGAAGATAATTATACTGGTGAGGATGGTGTAGATTTCATGTCCAGACACTGGGGAGATGCCAAATCATCATCCTTCTATATGTATCTGTGAAGCGAGGAAGGGATCCAACAATCCTTGCATTACAGAAGTTTGAGGCTGATGCGCCTGGTTCCTGCCCCGACCATTAACATTGAGGATCGAGGTGAGGGATCCAATGTGGAATTATATTTCACCTCATAATCTGAGAAGCATTCAGCTATGATCTCAGTCTAATCCATCCCGCAATCCTTCTTATGGTGGAAGTGTATTTCCTTCCTCCCTAGAGAGGGATATTTGGGACATGGTAGTTTTCTGGTGCTAGGAGGACCTTCGATTGAACTGGTGATGGGTCGGAGAGGGCTTCCACCGAAGTGAGTTAGGATGTAGGGAGCACCAAGAATTATTTCAAAGGGAACATGGGGAGGACCTATGTGTCAACTACTTGATGTGTGTAGGGGATCCCTGTGAGAGGTGCTAGTGTGGGTAGGTACTCCATGCTTATTTTCCATGGAAGTTCCAGCGTGAGGAAGGTCCTCATACTGGTCAATCCGAACATGGGTAGGACCTTCGTGATAGGGGATGATAAAGCGAGGCAGACCATCACTCCTCTTATTGCTGGGGCGAGGTGGCCATCGCCGTCTGTTGTAAGGACATGGGGAAGGCCCCCATGATAGAGATTTGACAAGATGTGTAACATCTCCACGCTGGTGGCCTGTGGCAGGAGGAATGACTCCATACCCAATATCATTAGCACGAAATATGCTTTCTTACTATGTTTCACTAACTAGGGGGGGGACCCTCATTCAGAATAAAGGTGGCTGGGGGAGGACCTTCATGTCGATATAGGAATCGGGTAGCACCCGCGTTCTCAATGGTGGAGGTACAGGGAGGACCTATGTACTAGGTATCATTGCCGCGGGTTGGACCGCAGTGGGAACATCATATGCCAGAAACTAGGAGAGTCAACCCATCACACTAGGGGGATGGTTGGGGCCTCAATCCGGGTCTATCATCCAAATGACCCTTATCAGAATATATAGGGAACTGATGGTTTACATTGGTAGTAGCACGATCCATGGTAGTCATTGACGGTGACACCCTTTGGCGAGTGTCCTCCTCGGCATACACCCGACGCTGGCATTGGGTTAACGAAACTGGGGTTTCCTATGTCGGCATGTAGTTTAACTATTCATCTACTCTTGGGATCAGGTGGTGGAGCTGGCACGACATTGTGGGGGTCCTCCTTGGGAGCCCCTGGAATGGGATCCTGGCCACGCTAGCCCGGAAATCCCCCATATCATCGGCGTAGGGGTGAAAGTCATCAATGCATTTCGGGGAGAGGTTCTCAAAGTGGTTGTGCATTGGATTTGGGAACAGTGGCTCCATGTGCAGCTCTTGGGTCCGTGGTGGTGATGAGGCACAAATTACTCTAGGTTTGGTAGGTCCCTATCCCCTATTGGGATGATCCCCTCCTACTCGTATCTCTAAACAATGTCATTTATAACCCTTCATTTGATTATTTCAAAAGGGGATATGGGGCATGGGTGCCTAATAATTGTGGGCCTGGAAGCATTCACAGGGGAGGTGGGGCCATACATGATTTCTGCGATTACGTTTCCCTTGCCCCAAATCGGTTGGTGGGCAGTGATCGGTTTCCTGTTGTAGCTACTTCTGTCCAGGAAGGCATGGATATTAAACAATTTGTGCTGCAAGGAGTAAATCGATGTCCAGTTCCCCAGTGCCATTTCATCTTCCATGGATAGTAAGATGGATCCACACTGACAACGTTGTAGACTGGGATGTCCAACGTTCAACCACACCAACATCTGATGAGTTTCATGTCAGACCCACTATTTTCATAGTGGGACCTAGCACATGATAACTAGATCTGGTGACATGATAATCCACTGATTTCTCGAACTCTACTAATCTCCACATGGAGGAGAAGAAAATCACATCAGGTTTACCATTTCAGTTTCCGACTCTATTGTCAGGGTGTGCATCCATCTGTCGAGGAGGACGTGATGAATGTTGCCCCACATTCCTACATTCCAAAAGAGGGTGACATCAGTCTCTTATTTAGGGACGTCTACTCCTTGGTTAAAAAGAGATTATAGTATGTCGGTCCCTCCTTCCATGGATTCCTCCATAGAGTTCGTCAACTAGACTGGGTCTCCCTCATAGATAAATGCGTTGTTCGTGAAACTCTTCCTTGTTCCATGTCATCATGGAATCGAGTTAATTACACTGCTTCTATACGGACATTCCTTGGGTTCTTGACCTGGAAGCAACCTTCAGTCCGTGGAGTATTCATGTTGGACATCACTAGCATGTCTAGATGTTGGAACACAGATGTGTTTGTGTTTTTTCCCCTTATGATATGGCTTCTCGAGGGCGTGGAAGCCCATGGAACCCCTCGTCAAATGCTGAAAATTATATTCCATAGGCATTTCTCTAAGGGTTTCTTCTACTTTCAAGGTTTAACACCTGCTATGTCGAGAGTTTACTGTCTAGCAGAGATAGATCAGACAGATCAGAACACTGACTAGAGTAGATCAGATGGGTGAAACCCCTTGTGGGATTGCCGATGTTGGGGCTAACATGTGGTTTATAACTTGGTTGCTTGTAGGAGCTACAAGAATGTGGGTGACATGATCTCATCGGGATGTGGTGGCCTAGGTAAGAATCATAAGGGATATGGATGGTTGAGAAGGCATGTATAGTGATATGGTGCCAATGTAAGGAAGGTGATTATGTTGGGATTGAGCCTCAGAGAGAGTTCCTACGTATCCCTGTTTTAGGGAATAAAATCCCCCATAGTTGGGTGAGATGATGGGACACCTAAAGAGGTGACCCATATAGACGTGGCCTGGAGGAAGTGGAACCTCCAGGTAGGGCCATTACCATCTCAAAACACATAGGCTCGAGGGAAACACAAGGATGTGACATGGTTGGTGTGCTTGAACCGTAGTGAGGCTTCTTACATACCTTTCCTTGGCAAGGATCAATGCCGATGTATTTTAGATGTGGTTTTGGTGAACTAATGTGAAGTGGTCGGGACCTACTAGCTGTTGGGATTGATCCAAAGTGAGGCATCCTATGTAACATGAATTTTCAAGGATCAATGTCTATATATTTTGGAATGGTTTTGGGGAACTGACGTGAAGTTTTTGGGACCAACTAGGTGTTCGGATTGAACCTCAGGGAGGCATCTTACGTACCATTCCTTACCATGGATCAATGTCCACGTAGTTCGGAATAGTGCTGGTGAACCAGCGTGAAGTGGTCAGGACCTACAGGATGTTGGGATTAATCCTTAGGGAGGCATCCTACGTACCTTTCCTTGGAAATGATCAAAGTTCGCATATTTTGACATGATGTTGGTGAACCGAGGTGAAGTGTTTAGGACCAACTTGTTATTTGTCTTTAAACTTAGCAAGGCATCCTACATACCTTATCATGGAAAGGATCAAAGTCTACATAGTTCAGAATGTTGTAGGGAATACCCTTTATGCTTCCAAGAGAGGATATCTTCATTGATGCTTACACTAAGCCCATTTGATTCATGCTCGGTGTGAGATACAAGAAGCATCAAATGCCAGACGATCACATCACGAAAGGTGTGTCAATGGGAAGTGGAGTGGTGATTACACGTGGTTAGAATTCCAAATTGGAAATAGGGTCTTATTCATGGTGAAAGGACCATGGAAATGGGGAATGGTACTTACTCAAGGATGGAGGCTCATGTGGAGACAATGGCGAGAGGGATTTGGCACAAAAGAGAAGAGGGTTTTGTTTCCCATCCCCCTCTTTGGTCGTAGGCACTGAGGAGGAGAGGATGATCAGGGATGCTACATACTGCATGAAAGGCTAGGGGCTTACACCATGGTGGTTGTCATTCCCCACGGAAAGACGATGCTCCAACAAAGAGGATCTCCTTCCAAGTGATGAAGATCTCACTCACAATGAGATGAGTGGGTGTATAGAATGTCTGAGACAGGGTACCCCGCGTAAAGTGCATGGGGTGTGGTCACAACTTAATGTCATTTGATGAGGATGATGGTGCTTGGCAGTTTAATTTCATATAGCTCAGATGATGTGGGTTCACTCTGCATCCCTTGGTCATACATAATGGATACCCACTCACCCTTGGGAAAGGGAAGGCATCCAAAATTCCATGTTGAGGGGGTGTAGTGGAGTGATCCACTAAGGGGACCACGTTAGCGTGTATATCTGAAAAAGAAATAGTTGTTATTGTGCCTATGTGAAGAAGCATGAGGCGAAGAAGTGCAATAGGAAGAACCACCCAAGGGAAATTGAAGTTTCTTCGTACTAGCCTGGGGGGACATATGGGAAAAGGGTTTTCGAATAAAAGGGGTTCATAGGTAAACGCCTTTTGAAGCTCTGATTCTCTACATAGTGGAGGGGATTTCCGAAGGGGTATGCTTCATGATATGAGGTGGAAAAGCCCATGCATAGGGATTAGGTTAATGTGGATGGTTCATCAAAAAGTTTAAAGGCTTTTGTAAAGAAGATCTTTACAAAGAAAGGGTGCCCAAAAATGCATAGCTCTTCAAAGCAATGTGCTTCATGAAGCATATTGACCCTGCCGTAGCAAGCGAGTTACATGTTCATGGAGGGTCCTTCGCGAAGCATAAGTGCTCTGCGAAGAACCGAGTCCCCTTGGGGTTCCCCATCCTTAATGAAGTCCTGTGGGCTATGCAATGGGAATTGTTCTATTAAAAGGGTTTGAATTTAATTCAAGGTAGAGGCACTTCGCGATGCTGAAGTACCTTAAAGAGATCATGTTTCATAGAGCAGATGCTTCTTTGTGATTTGAGAGCTAAGAAGGTGAAAGGTTGGAGTTTTCACCCTTTGGGCTCGATGGGAGTCTAGAATATATAGGAAATAGGAACTGGAAATTAGGGGCCAATTGGCACAAAGCTGCGTGGCACTTCATTGTAACCATGGAGCCTCTCTCCACCTTTCTTCACGGTCGCATCACAAACGTTAATAGGATCACGGAGACTCCCACCTCGTTTCTTGTAGGTATCTTCACAAATGTTAATTGGATCACAGAGACTCCCTCATTTTTTCTTCATAGTAGCATTGAAAACTTCAAGTAGGTCTCGGAGCCTCCTGCCACTTTGCTAAGTGGAAGCTTCTCAAAGAAGGTGGCTTCACATTGGTCGCGATGCTGTAGGGCTCTGCGAATAGGCTTCGCAAGGGAGACCCAAAGGAGGTGGTTTACTCTTTGTGTTTGATCTTCATATAAACAAATTTTGGAGCCAACATTTATCATAATATTTAAATATAATTTATTAGAAAACATCCTATTAAATTGTTTATCTCTTAAGGTACATTTAGGAAAATTCATGTTTTTTGAATTCTTATTGTATCAATGTTTATTTTCATCATCACATATATTCATATTTCTATTCATTAAAACATATTTATCATCTATATCATACCAATTTTCAAAAACCACACATTAAATATGCATATTCAATTTCATTTTCCATTGAGAGTATTTATTTCCATTAAATAAAAGAGGTATTTTGGTAGATGAACCTTCTAGTTTATTATCCATTTAATGAAAATAATTTATAATTGAAAGAAATTGTATATCATTAAAATACAACTAAAATCACAATTGAATATATTTTACAAATCATCTAATACCAAATATTTGTTGAGGTGATTATCTCAAGAGGGGGGGGGGAATTGAGTCTCTGTTAAAATTTCTTTTAATAAATAAGTTAGAATAAAAAACAAAAAATATTTAAAATGACCTTGTTAGTCAAAATTAAATAGCGATGTATGTTTCAATGTTTAAAATATTTATCAATGAATGATAACATATTAGTTATAATAATATAATGAACTTACAATAACTTTTTAAATCGATTAACATAATCAAAATATTATATGAACACTTTTTAATATTAATTTTTAATGTAATGGTTTTGATTACAGTTTAAAAGATTTTTGGTTTAAATACTAGAACTGTAGGAAGAAAACACACAATGGAATATAAAATAAGCTCTATATCAATCTATGACATAATTGTTTCTAATTGGAAATCACATAATTCCTAGATAATTATAGTAAATAATCTTGATTCCCAACCTAGATCAGGTATAAAACACAAATCCATCTATCCAGGCCATAATGGACCTCTTCCACAACAAACATATGAATAAAATAAAAACAGGCCTCATGGGGATCTATTCTACCACACTGTGGGTAAAAAAAGGTAAATAGATAGTCTAGAAGATATTGAGTATCTTCTATTTAATGTATATGATTTAGTTTTCTATTACTAAAATGGATAAAGAATACACTGTATGAAATGTAATTTTAAATAGTATAAATAGAAATTAATAGGTTGAGAATGTAGTGCTTCTCTATTTGAGGTGTTTTGAAATCTTGGGTCTCCATATATATTTTTGGAACAAGATTTCATGTAATATTTTTGAAAAAATGTAGAAAAGTAGACCATTGAAAGCTCAATTATCTATGACTGTAGGAATGGAACTACCTGATCTACAGAATCCTCTCTTTCACAATCGGTTGAAGAAAATTATACTTGATGTAAATATCTTAATCAAATTTTACAATTCAGGGCCGTATCATTTTATTGCAATATAGGTCTAGCTCAACTAACTTATGTGTGTGTTTCTATTTGGGCATGTATCTAACTATGTACACATGAGGGATTCGTGTACATTATTTAATAGTGGAACACAAGTAGAGTCATCCATGTCCTATACTCTTCATACTAGATGACTGACTCATATATTAATTCTTCTATGAAATTGTTTTATAACAACTATTAAAATAATTCTCAGCATTAAATTCATTAATAGAGCAGCTATAAATAGTAAATTTAAAATGAATAGAAATAGTGATGGTTGATCTTATGAATGGCGAGACAACTTTGGAGATGACATAGGATGTTAGTGTGTCATGCCAACATTAAATCATCTCATCAGTGCCTTGTCTCAATGGTGAGTCATATGAGAGCCTTTCAAGATCTCTTATAGTTAGGTAATGTGTTTCAGTATGTTATCTTTAATTTTTAATCTAGTCTGGTAGTGTTTATTTTCTATGCATATCCCAATTTTCACCTTGGTAGTGACTCAAATCTGATGGTATAGTTTTTCAACACTTTGAACATTTTCATTTGTTTAATAGAGAATCATATCTAACAGTGGGTCTTTCCCATACATTGAGAAATTACAAACCTTATGCTGACTCTTCATTAATGGTCAGTAGATTATAAATCTAGATCTTCCCAACACATAGACTATTTTTATATCCTCTGATTTTAAATTGCATCTATAAAACATAAAAATCATTAACAACATAATAAACATGATTTTGTATTCATTAAAATAAGGTATCCAACATTTTAGATATATATTTAAGGTCAACATTTACTTGTTTATAAATATGTCCAATGTTGTTCTGTGGATATGTAATCCCAGTCTTCTGAAAATCATGTGAAAAATGAATTGATATGGAAATAACACCACTGAAGACATGTAGAATCAATTTGATTCATGAGTTTTCAATCCTAATCCATGATAACTCATTTAGCCAACATTTTAAACGTCTCTAAGAAATGTATGTCACTATAGGGTTATATATGTTCTATCCCTAGGTTCACCCATAATCAACTTAAATCACAATAATGAGGGATCCTAGGAAATAATTGGACATCCTTTAATTATTTAATTAAGATGGAATTCATGCCACTCCACCCATGTAAATATAGTCTAACATATATATCCTATGTACTAGTCTATTGGTTATCACAACACTCTGACTAGGATAATCCCGATGGTGATAAACCATTGTTGATTGTTAAAAATAATTCTCTTTTGATAAATGTATATGATGGTCATCCAATCAAATAAGTGTCTTAATATCCCTCTCCCTGACATGTTTTTAGATTTTAGTATATGTGTATCCAACTGATCTTAGGGATCATCCAATGTGTCTTTTCAGGGTAGTGTAATATAGTCATTGAGAGAATCTAAAATCAAATAAGATATGTTCCATATCAAACATAATGTTCCTTTAAGTCTCATAATCCAAATACCATGATGTAAATATGGGAATCCTCATCATATAATCAACAAGTTGGATAAATATCCATATCTGAGGAAGTGCATCTTGGAATCCCAAATAATAAGTAGGCCCATATTTTTTATCTCAGTAAGTATTTATAAGAATCCCAATAGAACTAGTAGTATTAACAGATAGATCCCAATAATTATTTCTTATCATCCTAAAAAAATAAGTAGTCTTAACAGTCATATCCTGAGAAGTAAGTCTAGTCATCCCAAATAATAATTATGCTTAACGTCCAAATCTGATATAGTCTGTGTAGGAATCCCAATAATATAAGCCGGCTTAACTGTGATATCCCTATATGTATGCCTGAAAATCACAATAAAATAATAAATCAAATAAATGGACTATAAGATGAATCCTAGGAAGTACCTATATTCTTACTTGATCAAGTATCACATCATGCCATGCATACAGACCACATTCCATGAAGCAACTCTAGAAAGAAATTCTATATAAATAATTTTCATGTTAATCCGTAGATAAGGTATGAGGATGGAAAACACTCAATAGGACTATCCATGCATTCAATTTTGACTATGTTCATTAAATCACTAAAAACCCTCAAAGGGGTAGTGAGGAATGAGTTAAATATCTTTATACCCTAGTAAATGGTGTGTATTCTCTCCTCTCTACCTATTCATGTACATTAGCTGGACATGGAATGCAATTAATGTACATGTAATGTATACTACATGGGGTAGATATCAGTGTATTTCATATTAAGTATACATGTACCTTTTCATGGTACTATACTTATGTAAGGCATGTATCCCACACGGTGGATGGTCGTGTACTCTACACAACCAAGTGTCCCTACATGTTCTATCTGGCTAGTTACTCAACTACATGGTGGAATACCAGTACATGACATGTATATCCTATATATTTTGTGAACTTAACAAAAGAACATGTTCTAAAAATGTGAAATACAAATTGTGTTTTTTATTTAACTGCACAACATGTTATAGGTATTTTAGAATGGGAAACCCCTCTAATCAGCCCAAAACCATGTTTTCTCCAAAATAAATTATAGTCCAACATATTAGGGATCCTAATTATTTATAATATGGACATAAAACATTGAATAAGTAAATATATAGTGATTTATTCAATAAACACAAAAATGGAATACATTTGGGGTGGATTCCATCAAATAATCACCCTTATACATGGTCAATGTTTGTTGTAATATAATCCAACTCCTCCCAAGCTATATGGTGGAACAATTCACAACTGGGTTGCACAGGTAGGAAAACTATGCCCCAACCATGTTCCAGCCATGGCTTCTAAACATCCCCCTCACGGTTTTAGAAAACATGATCCAATCATTTTTTCCTCTATTTCACTTTTCATGATTACTCATACCTGGCTGTATATTTTGGAAAAACCATGTGACTAATCATGAACATTTATAGAGTCCCATGATTCACCGTACATGGATTCCGAAATAAGATTCATGGTTTCTATAAACTAGTCTCAAACAATTCACTATTAATAAAAAGCTACCTAAACATTCTAAAAGTCAATCAAACCATCCCAAACGCCAACTGACCACTTAACATACATAAAATAAATCATATAAGGTTTAAATAGTTAAAAATTGAGGTGATAAATTCTAACCACCATTGGCCTATCCATACTTAGAGATTAGAAAACCACTTCAATCCCGAAAGGTTTCAGGCCATTGCTAGACCATTTCTTTCTCCCATCCCCAAACCTCTTCTTATATCTGACCATGTTTCCAAAAAACCTCCACTATAAAAATGCTCCCCCATAGAATACTTTCTCTTTCAAATCCACATTTTGTACAACAATATGAACCATAGAAGCCTTAGTCTGAAGTTCAACATGATACATCGAATCACATGGTTTGGATCAAGATGGTTCTTTTTCAAATGAGATACATGGAAAAAATATACAGTAAACTAAACCATGGGCGGGGGGGTGGGAATCCAACCAATATTCCACCTTACCAAACAAATAAAAACAAAAAATGTCATATGTATCAAGGATATAACATTTCTTACTTCCCAAAATGATGATTCCCAAACATTTGAGAGACTCTCAAGAACACTTGATCCCTCACCTCGAACATAAATAGAATTTAACGGTGATCAGAATATGATTTCTGATGAATTCGATCTATCTCCATCCTTTTCGTAATCAAATGAATATTTTATATTGTCTCCAGGAAATGGATTGGCCTAAAAAATTAAGTATCATGTATTTCCCCACAACAATGTAGAGAATAAATTTTTTTCATAATCAATTATTCCAAATGATACATATATATCGAGTCCTAACAAGTAGTTTTATATGGGAACTCTAATAACGATACCTGATCTACCATAGAGCCACAAAAATCCATTAAATATGTCTATAGTATATCTTCCATCATTTCTATCATCTTTTTTTATTGTCTATCCATTTATGTATAATACACCATACACATTTCCAACTATTTATCAAGGGATTCCTATAAACATTTCTGAAAATGAGATATAAACCATGGATATATTCCTAACACAATCAAAACATGTACATCATTCCTATTTACCACATATCGGATATTTATTTTTGACAAGCCCTCCACCGTATGATATTCATGCATAGGGATGAAACAAGTGATCATTTAGAACTGATCCACTATTACCCATATGGAATTATTTTTCAAACCATACTTGGGAGACATATTACAAAATCCATAGCAATCTACTTCAAATTCCAATTAGAAATGGGAAAAATGTCGAAATACAAGATGGTCACTAATTATCTTCCATAACCTACTAATTAGATAAAAATCTCATGTAAAACTCATTCATATTCCTTTTCATGACAACCAACCATAAAATATTATTTCAAATCCTTTTAAAACTTCTATATTCTCTTATCAAAATCCCATCTAAAATTTATAAAAGCATGAAGAAGTTTTTCATGAAAAAAAGTATGACCATCGAACCTCCAAACCACAAAACTAAAATCCTATCTATATTCCATCCCCATTGGTGTCCCCACCATCGAGTTATGACCTCGTAGAAATACATTTTGAATTGGAAATATGTTCATTATGAAATTTCTAGACCAAATCAGGAAAGAATGATTATGGAAATAAACCCACAACTTCAGCTTGGTCTTCAAATTCCAATTACATGTATGCAATGACTTGCAACATCTTCCATTTATTTGAAGGCTATTTTTCAAACTAACCATTTTAATTTCTTCTTAATCCATATGCAACCAAATTTCCTTTACCCAGGGTGTAAAAAAATTCATTGTAAAACATTTGGAGACACTCCACCCATCTTATTCGACTATTTTCCACATTACATTGTGTGAAAATGCATTTTAATATATTACGGTATATTACCGTAGTAAATTTCTCATAATAAAGGTAATGATGAACTCATTTCAATGAATATACTACTATATCTAACACCAATTTTTGTGTTAGGTTTTTGTTCTCATGAAACTATAACGTCCTTGAAAATTAATCAATAACATGATCTCCATACATGATAAAATATCCAAACCTAGATACTAAATCATCACAATAAGCCTTGTACCTTTTATTAATTAGGGAAAAATCATGATTGTTATATATTTAAGGAAAAATATAGCCTCTTTAAAAAATGGATAGTCTTTACTCCAATGGAATGGAATTTTGTTTCCGTTTCAAAACATTCATATGTGAATATACTTTTGAAAAAAGCAGGAATTTTTTTGTAATAACCCGCAAGATCTAGGATACATTGTATCTTGATAAAATTCATATGAGGTTTACAAGAGTCTACAACATCTATCTTTTCATAATATAGAGAAAATCCTCTTTTAAAAATTACATGACCAAGGAAGCATACTTTTGGTAACCAAAAATAAAACACTTAAATATTGGAAGATAACTCATAATTTCTCAAGATACCCAACACTATCACCAAGTGTATCTCATTATCTATCCTTATCCTCGAATAAACTAATTTGTATTCCATAAACACCGCCATAAATGATTCTATAATTATTTGAAATATATGATTCATCATTTCCCTAAATATATTTTTTTCTCCTAAGAAAAAATCCATAACCAAGAACATTGAAGGAATATGTCTACTTCTAAAATATTTATTTGGAAAATATATTTTCTGAACCAACAGTTTGTGATATCCTAATCACATTTCAATTTTAGATAACCACTAAACACCCCTAAATTGATCAAAAAAATCAGTAATTCATGGAACTAAATACATATTCATTATCATAACATGGTTAATCTTCTGATAATCCACACATAGTTGATCTGTTCTACCCGCATTTTGGAATCACTAGACTAGTGATTCCCACATTTATCAGCTTGAATAAATTAACCCTTTTCTTTCTATCTCTTCAATCTGAAAATTCAATTCCCATAGCTCTGTTTTTCCTCTCTATAAGAAGTATGGGAATTACAAATTTTCCCCTGAAGTATATCAATTCTATACTTCACTTCTCCTATTGGTGGAAACCATTCAAAATTTTCATGAAAAAAACATATGGAAACTGATCCAAAACCACTAGAAAAATTATATTCTATGACTCTTCCATTGATTCCAAATTCAACAGTACCAACTGGTATGAGATAATTCCATATTTTGGTTCCAACAAGTGCACTACACCATCATTTACATTCTAGTATCCTCTATAGAGATCCTCGACGCCATCATTAGTAATAAAACTAACCTATTTGGTATAACAGTTGATGTGATTCTTGAACAGTATCAACCAATCCAGTAACTATATTATTTCATAGACATTTTAATCCATCCTAGAGAAATACTATATAAAATTTTCTCAATCATTAATTTTAGAAAATTTTCTACACATAATGTTTTGACATTCTCTTTGATCAATTCGAGACTAAAGTGTTAAAATAAAAGTTAATATCTCACCATTTAAACCAAGATAATAAATATCATTGTAAGAAATAAGTTAAATGGACGAGCCTATATCAAACAAGGATTGCATAATTTTAGAATTCATAAATTTCACACCTTGCGCCATCAATGGTCCAAATTGATCATCCACAATCACCTGCTGAACTACACATAATTTATTGTTCACTTCAAATTGTTATTTACTTACCTTTTGATATTTCCTTTATTTTGGATTCATGGTATTCCTTGAATCACCATATAAATCTCAGATCTACTAACATTAGGTATTCTGCTTCCCTTGTCTCATTAAACCATATGACATCTACGGCATGTGATAAGCATCCCAAACACACAAACATGAGGCACTACCATACTAGAATTGAAGATTCCCAATCAATATTAAATTGTTTCATACATTCAATGGAACTGTATATTCTCACTTCATGTGGTTGAATGATCTAAATTGAAAACTTCTTTATTTTATCGGGTGTCTTGGAAGAAGATTCACAGATCTAGTTGTCTCATTATGGGTCATTCTACTACCTTGGAAATTTGTGTCCCTCTTCCTCATATTAAAATCATTATATTTAACACCCTTTCCCATAAGTATCAACATGCTTCCAATTCCCATAGTTTCTATGATGTAACGTTCTACCACTATCTCTCTATTGACCATATCAATATAATCAATGACACTAATCATGGAAATCCAAAAGAAAATATCCTACCTCATCCCTGATTCAAAATTTGTGATTTTAAGGATGCACTAGCTTCATATTCAAGTGCAATTAAAAATAAATTTATAAATTTAGTTGGATAATCTATCACTTGTAGGTTCTGCTACTTCATGTGGAAAATTCCCATCATTCATTCAATCTTGAATGTATTAGATTATAATTTTTGGTTAATTTTTTTTCAAAATCCTCTCATTCAAGCTCTTGGCCTAATTTAGCATGAGATACTAAATCCCACAATTTTAATCCAGGATCATCTATTACATATCTTTCCAAAAATGAATATCAACTCTTATGGTGTGCTATAGAAATGAATGATTTGACACATCCTGTTCAGCCACACCTCTACCATATCTGGGTCCAAATCACCTCAATTGATGGGAGGATTCTTATTTTGTAACTAGATAGAATGATCAACATTCATTTTTCCATCCCACTGGGTCCCATTATCCATAACATGAAAATCATTCACTAAACTCTGCATTGGATATTGCTTCACCTCTGACTCAAGTGAAACCACATTATCTGTAGATTCATCTAGTGGGTTTCTTCTATGGCTATGGGCTTTGTTTTCTATAACAAAAAAAACTCCATAAGTCTCACTCTATGTCACTGAACTCTTATTAATTTCAAATTCTACCTAATCATAACTATCAAAATTATCATTTCACTAAATAAACGCATTCATTTTTCAACAAATTTTTGATAAGTCTACCACGATTCTCAAAATAAACCCATTTTAGAAACACCTCAACCATGAACTTTTCAAAATATCACTTTCTAAAATAATTCCTCAGTATATTTCAAGAATAAACATTTTTTCAAAAAATAATAAATTATTACTCAAAATGAAATATGCACACCTAGTGCAAAGTCATTTATATCCATGCATGCCATGCTTATCCCATTGGAAGAAAAAATCACACTGAGATAACACTAAAATAACTCTATCTGTAACACTTATGTACCCAACTCTCTGGTAACATAAATTTTATCATAAATAGGTTAGATATATTTTTTTATGCTCAAAATTTCATTTCCTAAAAAACATACTTCACTATACCAACCAAACTCATAGACTAACTATAAGGAAATACAACTCCAAGGACAAGAAACCCATACCATTTTTTCCAATATTATTTTACTCACCCTGACTAATACCACATGAAATTCTGGTACAGAAAAATATGATAGCATTTTTAATATCCAACCCCTCCTCTTTGGATTATGTTGATGCAGAATTTCTATTAGACTATAAGAGAAATCCCCAGGGTGCCAAAGTCTGGTGATAAATTCCAAGGGGCTAATTTAACAAGTGGGGGACGATTTTACAATTAAATTAAAAAACAACCACAACTGAACATACCGTAATAAAAAATTATAAATTATACATGTAACCAATTTAGGAAAACTCAATATATAAAAAAACAAAAACCAACTATATCAGAGTATGAAGTAGAAAACATGATAAATATCAACATCAATGAAAATGTAAAACCAATAAAACTCAAAAACACCAAAGACACATAATATTCTTCTCTATCAATATATAATAACCAACTCTTCCATCCATGAATATGTATCATGATGTACAACTAAATAAGTGTCATTCCTTCCTTTTACCTATGTCTTTGTAAACAAAATTTACAAATCACCAATGTGTCATGGCAGGGGACAGTAATGAATCTCATTAGGATTTCCCCAAATGACGTTCCTACTCATTCCAGGAGGATAGAACATGTCCGAAAATTTATATAAAACAATATAAATAAAACCCTTTGAAATATATCAATAGGTTCTATCAAATCCCAACAAATTTCACCAAAAACATTTTCCAAACAAAAATAGTTTTTTAAGGAAAAAAATAAAACAAATCTTCAAACCATTCAACATTCCTTTTTTGAATACTCAATCTATGATTCACACACACACACCAACAAATTAATGCTTCTCTAATATTTAAAAACTCATGAGTGGTTCCCCATACACCCCTTATGTCATCACAACGTTTCTAATCTCATTGTACCCCAATGACGCATACCCCTTATCCAAGGTCCTTGCCCATTTTACCGCAATGGTGCATGCCCCTTATTCTGGGTCACATTGAAAGCATGAACAAACACCAACCTGGGTAATCTAAAACCATTAAAAATCAACCATTTCAATAAAAAAAATTTAACAATTTTTAAAAAAAAACCTTTTCCAGAAATCAAGAAAATACACATTTTTAAATATTTATTTTATATTTCACAAAAAAAAACACCTTTCCTGACAACCAATTTCCACAAATCCATAACCCATAATAAAAGATGGATTATTCCATGATTTTTACAACAAAATCATAATAAATTTCATGAAATTAAAATAATTTAAAAGTAATCCTTCATTTTATAATAAGAGGAGCTGATAGTGAAGCCAGAGACCTCTGATATTATGGGGGAAACAAAGAAAGACATGGATTCTTCAACAAAAACGAGTTGAATGTCAAAAAACCGCCTTATATATAACTCCCTATAATCTATCTATATCCAAAGTTCATCTTTATTTGCACCCATTATCATATATATATCCCCAATTGAATAGATCTATGAATCTAAGATAGGTAGGGGAAATAGATCTAAAGAAGGAGACAAAAAACAATGAATAATCAAGGGAATTGGGATATATATCAACATGATAGGCCACTGAATCCCTTATAGATCAATGCGGAGAATTTACACAGCTGTTGGATGGAAGAAAAATGAGTTAGGGTTTAAATGGAGAAAAATCATCGATTTAGAGTAAAAAATGAGTTAGATGAACCTTTTAGGATCTAAAGAATAATTGTTCATGGATGGGTTGTGCAAATTGGAAAACTATGTGCCAACTGTGTTCCATACTTGGCCTCTAACCCCCCCCCCCATGGTTGGATAACATAGTTATACAAACTTTTCACCACTCATGTTTTTTCCTATATTTCACATTCCACAGTTACACCTAGGTGCCACACAATTTCAAAAAACTATGTGACTAAACTTGTACCTATAGAAAACCCATGTATCCTAATACACGGTTTCATATTGAAGTTTGAAAATATCTATAGACCACCCTTGAAACATGAAATCATAGATATACCCATAAAAACATTCCAAATGTCTCCCAAAATCATCCAAACATCTCTCGACTAATTTACATAATTAAAATACATAAATTAAGGGTTATGTACTTGAAACCAATGGTTCTACAATGAAAATTTTCATAGTCCTTACATTATATCTCTATACCAATGATAAATTAGTTCCTGTTGGTTCTAGTCATTAAAAAAACACAAAGGGTAAGCATTTTTGGCGAAACAATAACAAATTAGGAGAATTATAATAACTATAAAAATAATTCAACCTAATTTTTTTAATTTAAATTATCACGAAATAATATGATTCATTTTGTTAAATATGTATCATTATTAGTTTCACTATGATTATATTGAGTTAGGTTCTCTCCTACTTATTAACCCTATCCCTTAATGTGACTAATATAAATGTCATTCAGGTGGTTCTTAAAGAAAATATGATCAAAAAATTCATTTCTATTTAGAGTGTCTTGTAATGTGTGAAGTGTTAGGACCAAACTTTATAAATATAAGTGATAATAGAGTCAAGTATTAACAAACCCTTTTCATGGTGATTACCCCTCAATACATTTTTACCATATCGATATCCACATCTAGGTATCCAGATGGAGATTTATTATGACTAAAATAAACTTCTCAAGACTTTACTATTATTTCAGAATATCTTCCTACACTTTGACACATCTCGAGGGGTTTTATTAATGTTTTATAACCCCAATACCAAGGTAACTAGAATAATCTCCAAAAATAACTAACCCTTCACTCTGATAACAAATAAGGTGACCATGATAAAAATGAGTTTATTATACATCAATAAAAAATAATTAAATTACATAATAAACTCACCATCCCAATAATCTATGGGATTAATGTCCTTATAGGCTAGGTTTATAGGTAACTTATTTTACATTTATTTTCAAAACATCCCAATACACATATCTTACCTGGTCTCCTTTTAAACATCTCTATTGTTGAACTCGTCATCGTTCCTTGGGAAATGAAAATTTATGAAAATGGTAGTCTCAAAAACCTAGTAGGATAAAATAATCAAATCAACATGTAAACCAATGTCATATTAAAATAATATGAGAAAATATAAGTAGGATAAAAATATTTTATTAATGTATTGTGGAATAATAAACACAGTTAATGTTGATTTATAAGAGAAAAATTAATCCCAATGATCAAAATATAACATATACTAAGGATTGGGAAAAGATAATAAAAATAAATTATGGGCTTGGGAGTATATAATATTCCTAACATATTGGAGTTCATAAGAATAAAAGGAATATAATCACATCATTTTAGATTAGGAATTTCCATCACAATCCATGAGTGGATCCATTGTAACAACATGTTCCCCATTGTAGTCCTGGTATCAAAACATATTTCCCACATGGATATAGAATCAAAACATGTTTCCCATTTTGGATCGATCATCATTAATTATTTATTCATTATATCTTGATTTTTAAAGAGTTACATAATTAATAGGAGGTTATATTATTATCTCTCATCACTTAATGGTCAATAATAAACATGGGGGCTATAAGAAAACATTTAATCATCAAATCATTAAATCCCAATAATAAAAATGGGCTTCACATTAAATTTCAAATGTTATCACACAATAAAACACATATATAAGTTCAACTAATACAAAATTAATTTACCAGAAATGGTTAACATCATAAAATAATTTAGAGGGTTATTTAGAAAATATTTTAGGGTTGAAAATATATCCCCTATTAGGTAAAGGGGAATATAGAATAAAAATCATAAATGGAGGTGAAAAAAAATCATTAAAAATTAACATAAAAATATAACATGAGTTGCATAATATTTTGATTTTAAAATAAAAATGAAAACATTAGAATTAATTGAAAACAATGTTTTCAAATAAATATTCCTTTTCTAGAAATATAAACATAAGATAACGGGAATTATTGAAAAAATATTATAATTTTAGGTAAATGAAAATAATTCCTAGATAGAAAAATGTGGACATCATATTTAGATTAGTATAATTGAATATATGGAACAATAAAGGTCATAGTTCATAAGAAATTCATAACTCACAGAATTATTTTTGAATTTCCAAATTACCTATGATTCAAGTGAATTTTGAATTGGAAAACTAAGAGATAGAGTTGAAGAAAATATCCCCAAATATCATGAAATGTCAGATGATTATCCCACATCAAATTAAGTGGGTAGTGAATACATTATATACAAAAAAAATTGGTGTGCAACATCAAACATGTATGTTTTGAATTGAATAGAGAAATAAAACCTTGAACATTCAACTTATATTACCTAAATATACTCTAACCTCCTTAATAAAAAACATTTTTATCTTACTAAATTATTTATGAAACATATTAAAACGTAATATTATTTTTAATTTTCTATATTCATGTAAATTAGTTGTCTTACCTATTTTCTCACAACATGTGTCTATAGTTTTGATTGCTTGTATAGTTTCATAGTTGTGGTGTGTGTATCCGGTCCCTGATCTGTCGCAGTAGAAAATGTACCCTACGCCCTCTTATGGGAGCCTCAAGATGGGGGCACTAGTCAGCCTTTTCCCCAGCTCGGGAAAACCCTTATGCCATCTCTCTAACCACACAAAGTGTTTCCCCTTCTTCATCAGTGCTGATAGTGGTGCTGCAACTCTGGAGAAATCTGGAACCAATAATCGGTAGTATCCAGCCAAACCCAAGAGACTATGTACCTCAGTAACACTCCTAGGTGGCTCCCAAGCATGTACCACCTCAATCTTCCCTGGATCAACAACAAATCCAGCCTCCGATATGACATGTCACAGAAAGTGAACCTCTCAGATCTAGAGATATAACTTCGAGAGCTTACTATAAATATGGTGATCTCAGAGTTTGTCCAATACTACCAGTAAATGATAGGAATGCTCCTCCTCAGTTTCCGAGTATATCAGAATTTCATTGATGAAGACTACTACAAAGCGATCAAGGTATGGCTGAAATAACTTTTTCATGTGTCCCATGAACACTACTGAAGAATTGGTTATGCATAATGGAATAATTGAGAACTCTTAATGGTTATACCGACATCTGAATTTCATCTTATTCACATCATCATCTCGAACTCTGACCTGGTGGTAGCCTGATCTGAGGTCTATCTTTAAGAACCATTATGCTCCCTTCAGAGGATCAAAGAGGTCGTGAATCCTCAGAAGTGGGTACTTGTTCTTCATGGTCACCTGGTTCAGGCATCGATAGTCGACACAAAGCCTCAAGCTCCCATCCACCTACTTAGCGAATAAAATTGGGGCTTCCCAAGGTGAAACATTGGGCCGAATGAATCCCTTCCCCTCTAAGTCCTGTAGCTGTACCTGCAGCTCATGAAGCTTCGTGGGATCCCTCTGATATGGTTGTGTAGATATTAGTGCCATCCCGGGGTATAAGTCAATGTAAAAGTCCATCTCTTTGTGAGGAGGTAGACCTCAAGCCTCATCAGGGAAGACATCTGTGTATTGGTCCATCACTACATGATAAATCGAACTCCCCATATCAACCGCTCCTAGGGTAAGGCTAGACCACTGATGAGTGATAGGTTGCACCATCCTCCATGTAAGTTTTTCATGTGCTGCAAAGGCTACCCTCTCACCGATGAAGGTATACCTGGTCCCATCCATGTAGACACACCACACATTGCGCCAAATATAGTAAATCTGAGCATGGAATGTTGATAACTAGTCCATACACAAGATGATGTCGTAAGGCCTCGACAATGCTACTGGGAGATCACAACCAAAGCTCTCTTCTCCTAGAGTAAGATCACACTACTGGAACCAATGCATAATCATCAAATCTGCTCCCGTAAGAGTCTCTAACTGTATGGATTGAGCCAATGGCTCTGCCAGAATCTCCAAGCTCCGAATGAGGGTAGTGGCAATGAAAGAATGACTGGAAAATGTTCCTATTAGTACTGTAGATAACATGGAGTAGACACAGATCTTACCTCATATCATCTCTAGAGCGCCATGATCGTAGGCCTTAGCTTCCTGTAGCTGAGCTCACCCCTATCCACCTACTCCCTGTAGTCGGGGTGGACCTCTTGGTGGTGGTGGAAACATCTCGAATCGTCACCCACTGCCAACTGCACGACCAGAATCTCTGCCACATCTACCTACTCCCTGAGGACCACCACGATCGAATCCTTGTCTCTGCCTGGATAGTTCTTCGGCCATCTACTGATCATCTGAATGGCGGGTCAGATAGTCACATGCCATGTGAACCTTCCCACTGCATAAAAAACACTGCCCACTACTGGAATGACTGTCTCTGCCCCAGGTGCCTCATAAAACCGACCATGAATCCTACGGTTGTCCACCTATAGGTACGGTCCTCTTGGACCTCTGCTATATCTATTTGATTCTATCTATAGAATCCTCTTCTACAAGATGATTGGTGGTGGGTCTTGGGGCTGGTTGCTGCTCAGCTGTGAAACTCTCCACTAAGTGGGCTCTCTCTAACACCCCTACCTACGTCGAGAAGCTGAGTGTGATCATAGAAGCCCAAATCTACCACCTGAGCCCCTAATCGAAGGTCTAGGCCCTGAATAATGGGTCTTGTACCATATCCGTGGAGTAGCGTAAGCGTTCAGTGAACCACACTGAGTATTGATCCATAGTCATGATGCCCTGTTTTAGATGAAGAAGATCCTGAATGCACACTGCAGGAAGAGTCGTTGGAACAAACTCTACCTAAAACAGTCTCGCGAAGTCTACCCATAGAAGCATCACCTTGTCGTGAACCTGGAACTTCAAGCTCTACCATCTTCCTGCTACTTCCTAGAGATTGATGGAATCAAGGATCACCATGAGATCGGCTGGTGTCTCAACCAGTTGGAAGAATCTCACTACAATCTCTAACCAATCATCATCTGCCTGTGGGTTCATCTCTCCCCTTAACCTGGGTGTCCTATAGCACTGGAACTCATGAAACATGTTTAGGAGGCATGCACCATCTGCTACTAGGGCCAGTGGCATTATTGTACCAATGGGTAATGGTACCATTGGTGCCTCCAATGGGGCCTCAACTAGAAGAGGGCCCTGCACCGAGGCTTCGTCGATCAGTGGGGTATCAGTGTGTGTTACTCTTGTAACACTAGATTTCTATCTGCGTGGATGCATCATGAAAATAAATAGGTTTTCCGTGGTCAATATGTTATACTTGGTGAGATAACTCAAAGAGATCACATATAAAACTCATCAAAACACACACACAATTAGTATTTTCGTACACTGAGCTAGAAATCAGAAGTCAGGGTCCCTGACTATGGATATGTCAGCCTCCGCACCAACACTGGATTCCCTAAACTAGTAACCACACTAACAACACTTAACACTATATTCGTTAAAAATAATGATCATAGTCCTATGTTCTACGGTAGAACCGACTTCCCTGTGATACAAATTTGTCAAGTCTCGTCCCCCGGGGCCCATGTCAGGACTACCCCAAGCCCGCCTTCCATAAGCCAGGGGCTAGCGACTAGCACTGAAGGTGTATTCCCTATAAATGGGAAGGAAGTTCCTTTATATCCTGTAAGAACACACAACAAAACACCCAACAAGATACAAAATTAATTAAACTAAACAATAAAAAGAGTGAGTGTAGTAAGTAAAAGGGGCCAGAATACAAGCCCATCTTGAAAGTACAAGTACAAGTGAAATACAATAAAACTAAAGAAAAATATAGATAGTTATTGGGTCATCCATTGAGGTACCTACCAAAAGTTTAGGTATAGATCACCTCTTCATCACTTCATGTCCGTCAGTCTCCTCCGTGTACCGACTTGTTCGAAGGTCCTCCTCTAGGCACTGTCCAATCCTGGTAACCTCAGTCTCAATCAACACTATCCACCATCTACACCAATCACAACATGGTGCAGGCATAGCCTGTGTAGGGGTGAGTATAACAATACTCAATAGGGGCCTTAAGACCCTCAAGGTCTCAAAAAAATCCACAAAGGATAAACCTTAAAGCATGAAGTCAACTATCAACCCTACTTAGGTATATGTCCATACATATACCTAAGTTATCAATTATACCCTTATCAATCCTGATGAAACATAGGTTCCAACCCCAAAACCCCAAGATCAACTATTCCACAAAGGAAGGGAAACCACAAAGGAAAGTACCACAAAAGTACGCCCCATAGAATATTACCACAAAGGTTTTACCATGAAGGAACGTACCACACAGGTATGAAATCAGATCCTTCAAGGTATAACATAAGTACAATAGTAGAGATGATTAGATGTAACTACTGAATCAACATACTCTGTAAGGAAGATGACCCATAGAGGATCGCAAGGAGCTGACCCACACAGGATCGCTAGTTGCTGACCCACACATGATCTCTAAGAGCTGACCCACATAGGATCGCTAGGAGCTTACCCACATAGGATCACAAGGTGATGACCCACAAAGGATTGCTAGGTGCTGACCCACACAAGATTTCTATGAGATAACCCACACAAGATCGCTAGAGGATAAACCACACAGGATAGCTAGAGGCTGACCCACACAGGATCGCTTGGAGTTGACACACATAGTAACCCTCTTCATTCTTCTCGCCACAGTCAGCTACTGGGTTCCCTCACTTTTCCTGGTCGTCTCTAAGAGGATCCACACTACAAGTAATTATTAGATACTCAAACTGCTAAGAAGTCCCATGAAGAAGTATCTAAATGGTCTTCCATGTCATAGGGGTCTCAACGCAATATACAGCGTGTCAATCAGATGCCCTATCTGTGAGTTATTATCCTTTTAGTCCCGGGGGACCTGTTAAATTCGTGCTTGATCCAACCCGATCGTACCTCAACTTTACCCAAAAATCCAGTGGGGTATACTAAAAGGGACCACCTTGGTCCATGATTTACAGTGATGCTGATGGTTTATCAAACAGACATCTGGTGCCAAAGTGATGGCCCATGTAATGTATAGGTTTGTATTATATCTGGGCTCGGTCTGACCATGTAGGACTGACCCGACCCGACCTGGCCTGGGTCGACCCGGTGTGGGTCAACTAGGCCTGACCCGCCAGGTCAATCCTGGAATGTGGTGCAGCCCAGCCTGCTGGGCAGCCCGGCCCACTAGGCGGTCTGGTAGGCCGAGAGGGCCGTGAGGGGCCGCAGAGGTTAGGGGTGCCACGGTGCGGCGGAGGCAGCACATTGGCTCGAACGCGGACTGTGGCTCAGCCGCTAGGGTGCCACAAGGGCGTAGGGAAGCTCGGCCCGGCCCGGGGCATTGCGGCGGGGAGGGTGGATGCTGTGGCGCTGCTCGGCCCAGGGGGGGGGGGTCGCTCAGATGACCTGGGGCAGCCTGGCTGAGAGCACGGAGGCAACAGGGCGGTTTGGTCGGGGTGTGCCGTCATGGCGTGAGGTGACTCGACCGGGAGGGTGGAGGCCATGGGACGGTGGAGCCTTGGGCGGCGGACCGACCATGAGGCTGTTCATCCATGTAAGGTGGCCCAGCCATGGGACAGTTCCTTGTGGCGGCGGGCTGACCACAGGGAGGTGGCTCGACTGCCGGGTTTGCACGTGGATGGCGACTCGGCAACGGAGGGTGGCAGCTCGGCCGTGGGGCAGTGATGGCCACAGGGCAACACCGTTGTGTCGTCACCTTCGTTGCTCTAGGTAGTGGTGTCAAACTCCTTTATCATTCCCCAATATGGTTTTTAGTCATTCCTCCATCACGATCATCAATTAATCATAAGGTTTTCAGATAGGACAAGCCATGTTTTTTTGGCCCACACTCTTCGCGTTAGAGCGGTAGCAAGCGGCTATAATTCCTTTTTGAATTACGAAGAATTATCATGAATAGGAAGAAAGAAGAAAATCAAACAACCATCCTACATGGGATTGTTTATTGACATTGGCACAAGAAGGAAGTCGAAGTAGGCAAAGAGAGTTCTTGTGATCGTCGCATCCGAAACCAAACTTCAATGCTGGGCTCATTCATTTTCCACTTCCATGATTTCCGAAGAACGTTCTTCGATGTTGTTTCTCATTGGAGGATGTTCCGAAGAAGAAGTCGAAGTTGTGCGTTGGCGTTATTCGTTGAAAGAAGTGTAAGCCTCCAAGAGCTCTATCCTTGTCCAATACTTTCCCCCAAAATGAAAAATAGCCAACTGTTGTGTTTCCCCAATTTTAATTGTTGGAACTATTTCAAATTTGGTTAGTTAATTATATAGGTCGGCATAATAAATTATGGGATGTGGAACCATTTACGTGGGGGTATGTTTAAGAGGCTTCCCCAAAATTATGAGTGATTTCAAGGGGTTCATGGGGTTTTAAGCCTCGGGTGGTCCCCACCACCATAACCCCTCATGGGAGGTTAGGCTTGGTGGTCCCCACCTCTATAACCTCACATGGGAGGTTTTAGTTCAGGTGGTCCCCACCTGTAAAATATCGTCATGGGTTGTTTTAAAATAGAATAAAAATAAAAAGTTACACCATTTTATTTTATATTATTCCTTCATGAAAAACCCAAATTATATCTTTCACTCTCAACCCATTGCGGTCGAGGTGAAGGTCGCTTTATGTAAATACTGACACTGCAAGTTCAACAGTGTCCTCCTATTTCAATTCTGAGCCCCGACTCAAATTTTAGAAAAACTCGCTTGCATGTTTACTAAACGTACTCGAGAAAAATTTCAGAAATTCATTCCGGGCACTTCGGGCCTCAAAATCAAGCGCCATCAATTTTTACGAACTCATAATATTACCATCTAATTAAAAACAAAATTTTTACAATGGGAATTCCAGGTCTTTACACAATAACTATGTTGTCTGGGGTCCTCCTCTAGTGAACATACGAATATATTATAGTTGATACTCTCTCACTTTCTTAGACATCTAAGGCACGATGTACATAGTCTTCATTTACATGGATTATATGACCCTCATGAATCATTCAGGGAGATGAGTATCCTTATGATACTCATGATATATTTGAAGCTATGGATCATCTTCTTTATGAGTATGCTGATTTAAACTCTCTTGATGCTTAACTCTATGATAAAGTGGACCCATATCCCCAATCAGAAAAAACACTCCTTATAACACTGGATAATATAAATTGTCATCCTTAACAGGTGGAAATAATTTAGAACCACTACATCTGGTATCTCTAAACATTTCTCAAAAGTGTTTTAGCTTGAAATAATTGTTTATTTCATTTCATTTATTAGATATAACAGGAACCAACTTTAAATTTTTATATAAGAATGTATATAACACATGAAATAAATATGTCTCTCTCATGAACAAAGCATGTCAACATATATCCTTCCATTCCTATCACGATTCATACATACTAATTATTTCCCATACCAGGAAATGAGTATAAATATTAAGGATTAATTATATCACACCACATATGAATCACCCAAGTATAAATAATATCCAACATAATATGAAAATATCATAAACAACAGTCCCATCGCAAGGTAATTGGATTTTCCTCCATACATAGGTTGGATACTCCAATACAGAACCTCATTACTAAGTCCTGAACCATTTTATTATCCTTTATACCATTCCAAAATAGTAATGCAGTTGGAAATAAAATACTTATATTTTGATACAACCTTTTAATGTGCACTATCTGTCACTCTCTCACAGTTCCAAAATGGATTTTTTTACAATACCTCAAGAGAACCTCCTCACTTTCACGGGGCTGTCGACTAGAATTCAGGGCCTTATATATAGTGGGAACACTACACCACTATTATATAGTTACAATATATATGAATAATCAAATGGTTATAATATTATTGTAACAAAAAATAATGGAAATCACATATCATACAACATGAATGTAAAGGGGAAACCAATAAATCAAATAATATAATTAAATGTAATGAATTGATAATATGAATATGATGTCAAACAAAAATCTAAAAACATAATGGAGTTTAATGACACAAATGAACTCAAAATACCCTAATCCCAAACCTATATTCGTCACATCTTGAAACTCCATCCCATCTACAAATCAATGATCACCAACAAGGCATGTTTCCCTTATACAAACTGACAATAATGTATTTTTTGCAATGTACTAAATGGTGGACCGAGTAGGATATGAGTAAAACATAGTAGGTTGAATCCACTATTTCTAGAAAAAATGTATCTAATAATAACTGAATGAAATAAAAAATTAAATAAAATTATTAATAAAAAATTAAAACAATATATAAATCAACATACTTCAACAACATGCTAAAATGTATCTGAGCATGAAACAAAAACAAGCCAACCATAACCATAATTCATAAATGAAAACTAGGAATATACATATATATAATAATTTCATCCTCTGAGAATAGCCCTATTTATATATTCATTCTATCATGGACCACTGAGAATATCCCAATATATAATCCTTTAACCATGTATCACAAGGCCATGACTGTTATATAATAATTACATATTGGGACTGGGTAAATCCCACTAAATATTACCATTAAAACATGAGAATATGTAATTTCCACCCAATATAATCATTAAAACATTGGATTGGATAGATCTTACTAAATATAATAATTACAAAAATTAACTATCAATTAGTTATAAAAGCATGGATATCACTATATCAAATCATAAGACTCAATGGTTAATTATTAAATCTACTATTTTTCATTCAACTAAAAATTAATTTATTTCTCATTTTATCAATAGTAATTTAAATATCTCTTATGTTAATACCAATGTGATTAAAAATCAATAAATTTTATGTAATTGATCTCATTTTAACACAAATTAAACCATTACCCAAGTTCACTTTTATTCAAAGGTTTGGTCAACTAAAGGGTAGCTATAAGACAGGTCGCAAAATTAATGGAATTAAATGGGAACCAGAGAATGATATAATCTATGATTTATCATAATTCCTCATTAAATTAGTTAACACATGACTCATGGTGGTAGAATCACAGTATTACACAAATTGAAGATTTATACCAAACTGAGGTTATGATTAAACTCCATGCCTTTATCCATTGATTATGTAACTCTTCCAATATGAATCACGAATAAGAACAGAGGTAGTGTATATCAAATGAAAAAACATATATCATACAAGAGAAAGATAAAAACACATAAAAAATCTCAAAAATTGATTTACACAACTATAATGGAGATTAATTGGTGTTGAAAGTGAAAACTATGCAATAAAACTCACTAAGTATTGAATCCAAAATTGGGACATAAAAAATAAAAGTGGAGACTCCAAAATCACCTGGAAATCATCCTAAGTTCAATAAGTAAAAGATTCAAAAAATTAATAATAAAAATAATATGTGTTACAATGGTTAAAATTATCAAGACAAATAAGTACATGACATGTAACCCTTACAAATGATTTATTTCTTTATTTTCGATTTTCACTAAAAATTTGTCACTATAGGTTAATATTTATCCTGGTGGACAATTAGAAAATGTGAAATAGATACAGGATGTTTGACCACATAATGTTGTGATCCATTTCACGATATGTGGCTGGAAATATTAACATGATGTCTAATATATACACTATGTGTAATTTTACAGCAGAGAGTATTCATACTAGCTTCTATAAAAGATCCCTAACAACCTCAGAAACATTCCAAAAATACATAAAACATTTTCAGTACAATTTATTTTTTTACAAACACACTCTATTAATTTAAATAAACATATATCCTAGAAAATTAGGTCAGTTTCCCCAAAAAGTATCTCCATATTCAAACAAGAATCAACCATTATGGTTTAAAGATAAAGGAAACCCCGATGAAAGATGTTGAATAAAAAAAATCAGAGAGGGACTTACCTAAAAATATGACAGGACATTATAAACTCCTCTTCTATATTTAAAACATTTAAAATTCACTTTAATATAATTTGATCCATTCTTTTTTCAATATTTTTAGAATAAAGGGGATATAATCTTCTCTTTTTCATGGTTTTCGTTATTATAATCTCATTCTAATTACATCATATATTTCTTAACAAAAACCTGAGATTGATGGGTGAATCCAATATTTATTTCTACTTTGATTGAAAATTGAATTATTTATTCATATATAATATTCTATATTTTTTTCTAACACTGTTCAAAAACATTATTTTAATCCACTAGATCATTAATGAATCTTACATTATGGTTATAAAAAAAATACCATAATCATTATTCATAAGTATTGTAAAATTTTCCGCTTAGGTTCCAATATATTCATTATTCTTCTTATTACGATCAACTAGTTCCTTCTCCAACATGATAAAAAGAAGAAATTTATTTATTGAATAATTATCCCTTTAAATCATATAACTCCACTGAGTCAATTTCATCCCATTATCATGTATTATTGATAAGAGTCCACCATTGATATGATTTACCATACATAAATTATTTACCTAAGAAATGTATTTTATTTTTTATGAGTGGATAATGGAAAATATGTTTTCAAATTTAATGATCTTTTTCATAGCAATTAGTGGATTGGTGAAGCCACTAAAACAAGTTTTATGTTTCATAGAATAATTTCTATGATATACTTGAATAACTATTTATAGGGTTATTAACCCTAAATGAATTTATTTCAAAACCAAATCTTCTTATAGTATCTAGATTGGGATGCATTATTTTAAAGAAAACATTCTTCATTCTATAACATAACATTGGATGTTATCCAATACTTATCCTTATCCTAAGGGTTCTATGTAATGTTCGCTCATCTTAGTTTTCAAAATATTCAAATCCTTTCTCTGATACAAGCTATAGTGAAACATATATTTCATATATAAATACTACATATTATTACATAAAATATCCATTACACAATAATAATATCCATGCTAAAACAATAGAGCTAATGTGTATTTAGAAACACTGATACATAAACAATTATATTTTAAACAATATATGTAATTTCCCATTAAGTTATTCAAAATTAACACCATTATTAAAGGTAAGATACTTAAGAAAAATCCACAAACTACATAATTGAAGCACAAGAAATTATCATGGTAGATACTTAGTAAGGGTAGACATATGAGATATCATTAAATGATTATAAATGAGCATAAGATAATCCATAGGTTATGAGAACACGATCTTATCATTATAAAATCATTCAAATAAACTCATATATCATTGTCATGAAACATTTAATCATGTTTTATCAATCCATATATAGAATACATAAGAGTGTGGAACTATCAATAATGATTCATAATCAATGAAAACCTATAAGAACCATAAGACATACATTTATGGGAAGAAAATATTAATATAAAATATTTTCCCTAGACAATGATAACATATAAAACAATATCATTGAGAGTACTTCCCATTACATTTATGGAATTAATAAATATTTTTATAGATAAATCATGATTTAATGTAAGTATAAGAATAAATAATATTAAATGATATTAGTTGATATCTATACCTCTTCTTTGAGAGTCCTCTTTTGGATTACTTAATAAACATTGAAGGATTAGTATTATGAGATGTAAAAAAGATCATGGATTAATTTATGTAATATAAGAATCTCTTGGTGTATGGATTTTATGATAGAAAAGGATCAAATGGTGTCAATAATGGTGTAGAAGTAGTATGTTCTTTAAGTGAGGGGAGGGACACACATTGAATTTTTTAAAAGAATTCAATGATATAAAGTTATTTTCATGTGAATGTTGATCAAAACTTCCCGGTATTAGAATTTTATTATTTTAATTTTTGAATATCTTAAAAAATAATAAATTGACATGTTTTTGTAGAAATACTTCCCTTAACTCTTGTTTTAACAATCTAGTAAACGTATTTTATCCTTAACAGTGGTAAGAATGTAACTCTGTTTTTAACATTCACTATGAAAAATATAAGTTAATACTATTATATTATATTAATTATCTTAATTAAAAATATTTAATCCATTTTAAAAGATAAAATTTCAATATGTTTCATGGTTTAATTTTACATAATTCAGAAACCCATATTGAAAAACCATTTTTTGAAGAATAAATCATTAAGCATAGAACATAATTAACATAATTTGTTGTTAAAAACCAAAAATGAATGGTAAATTATATTATTGAATATATAATATATAAATTTCCTTTATACGATTAATTAGTAGAGATTAATTTAATTTATTAAGATAAAATGACATTCTGTGTATAAAAAACTATTTTTAGAAAATGTTTTTTAATCCTCAAGTTGATCTTATATCAATGTAAAGTATAAAAAAATTATTATGTAATTAATAAGATTATTTATATATAATATTTACTTATGTCACATTAAGATCAAATTCAATACATAATGATACTTTTACTTGAAGATAAAATGTACTTTTCACAAAAATTGATATTTTTCACTATTCAATAAAAATTAAATATTTAAAAAAAATTAAAAATTCAACCAATTATAAAATTGACCGGATGAATTAAAAAATGATAATAAATTCATAAAATAAAATTTATAAAAATGGTATAAAGTAATTATCATTTTAACCTGACAAAATGAAATAAACCAAATTTTTAAGGAAATAAGTTTTTGAATCATAAAATGACATTACTAAAAACATAATACTTATTTATTTTGAATTAAGAAATACATTTTAATAATTAAAAAATATAAATATTTTTCATAATGTTGTTATTATTCATATATTCCAATTAAATGGACAGTTTATAATGGCTAACCATATCATGGAACTTATAGAATTGGGGAAATGTGTAAGGAACTCTATTTATTACTTCTTGCTTTATATCAATTGAAAAAACATAAAAAGATCATGGGATTTTATATAACACTATTATAAAATTATATAACTTGTATTGTAGTTACATTACACATATTTTACTTCTTAAACACATACACTATGTTAATAATTAGTCATTTCAATCTCCTGGTTATTTAATCATATAATTTATTAACTTAAATGAAAATCTAACTTCATTAATATTATGATTCTACTATGCTTATATTTTTCAATTTAAATATTCAAAAAAATTCATTTGTTCGTACATTTATTATTATTACTTGTCTATTAATTATATAATTTTGATACATAGACTTTTTTAAAAGGAAATTATCCTGTCCCACTTTCCAACTATTTCTAAAAAAACTAAAGGTGTTACCTGATCTAGAATGGATAGTACCCATTTGGTTTTTCAGGGTAATTTTTTGACATATTTTCCATTAGATCATATAGAAATTTATTTTAATGGGATATCATGATTATTTGATGGATGCATTGAGTGATAATTAGCATATATTTTAACTTGCATCCAACTGATCATAATCACTCAATCAATTGATGTGAGAGGGGGAATCCTAATGAGTAATTAAACTCATCCACCTGTAGCATAAACAGAAACGGTATTGATATATTTAGGTTGACACAATTTTGTATGTATATTATTGTGATATAATTAGAGAAGTATTAAAGGATCTTTCCAAGTGAGTTAGTCCAATGTCCATTTTATTATTTTATTATTTATTTCAGTTTTACTATGTATGTATCATCATAGTGGCCAATCTATTACATTATTTTATTCATATTATAATGTTTTATAAAAATATTTTTCTATTGTATGGATATTTAATTATATACACTAATTTATTTTATATTTTGGATTGTATGATTCCATATTGGATCCTTATATCGTATCTACATGTTTTTGAAATATCTAATATTGGGGATGATTATGAATAATTTTTTCATGATTTGGATATTACCCTTAAAAAATGATGATTGAGAAATTACCCAATGATTTATTCAATAGTTCTCTAATATCTTGTATCCTCAAGAATATTGGGAGGTTCATCAAAGGTCATGTGTTTTTCTTGCTCGATCAGAATTCATGTTTCCCAGTTTGGGATGCAATTAAATAGTATCAAGGTATGTTTTTTTTGGGGTAGAGTTAGTTAGACTTGGGGTTGGTTGTTGGGACATAGGAGTTAGATTTAAATCCTACATAACCATTATGAATTTTTTAAAATCCCATGTTTCAATAAGATTTTTTGTATTATAAGTCACCACTCTATGTGTGAGTGAATTTTTAGGATTAGAATATGAGTTTGATATAGATGAGGATTATGAAATATCTGAGGGATGTGATGGTCTTCTACCAAAAGGCAGTTAATATTTTTGGTTGAAAAAATGATATATTTTATATAATGGTGGAGATTTAGAGTTAAATATATGTTTCATTATATGTTATTTGTGACATGGTGTTGTATTTAATGTGAACAGAAAATGCATATTCAATCCTATATGAATTAAACTTGTTAATTTATGAAAATGACCCTTTAAAGGAAAATATTAGTTTAATGATTATTGGTTTTAATGAGTTTTATTTTCAATTTGAGGTAGTGGAAATAATTAAATATTATAGTATTAACGAAAGCATGTTGTGTTTTACAACTCAAAAAATGGATGGCGGAGAAAAACAAATAGATAGAGTAATGACTATGGATTTTTAAAAAATTAGGTTCAACATATGGATTCTTACCCAATTCATATTATTTTAGTATTTTTCAAATTGATCTGTGAAATATAATTTAGTACTATGATGTGAAATTTTAATATTTTTTGTTCATTAATATAAATTATTAAAATTGGTAGTTCCATTTTACATAATGATTTCACCATGGTTGTAGTTTTTTTAGGGAAGGTATTTGGCCATATTAAATAAGTAGTCATTGTGACATTTAAAAAACATGGGATTCGAATTCTAGAGAAATTTTTAATTACAAATTCTTTTTTAGTTCAAGAGGTGATTTGAAAATTGATTAAATTAAAAGATAAAGAACACTATGGTGTTTCCATATCTATTTTATAATCTATCTGAGAATTCATATTCATGTTATTTTATTGATGTTGATTTATGTGGCCCACTTTGAATAAAATGTATGAATTATAAAATTATATTTATATAAAAAAATTTAATTTTATACAACAATTAGTTAAATTTAATTATTTTAAGTGAATGAAGTTTTTTTTCATGTTAGATGAGGGTTATTAAGGGTTAAATTCAAATTTCGAATAATATTTGTTTGTTAGAGGATGTATGAGTGTGTTTTATGAATTAAAATAATGTATAATATAAGAATGATGAAGAAAACAACCAAAATAATGTTAAAATATATTTCATCTTTATCAAATGGTATATTAAATTTGAAATTATTGTATGTGAATATTCAGGGTACCTTTAAAGATGATTAATGATTATTTATTTTGTTTAATGATGTTATGAGATTATTCTCATTGATTAATGTTGAAAGTATTGTTATTTTATAAATATTTACTTAAAAATAATAGAAGAAAATGTTAGGTTGATAATGATAAACTTTTATCTATTTTATTACTTATTTTATGCCTAAATAATTAAAGGGAAGTTGGATTTTAGATATAAAAAATTAGAGTTTCTACATGGAATTGGAAGACTCAATTTTCATATACATCATTTTGATTATCATTTTACTTTTGTGAGATCATGTAAAATCATCCAGGATACATTAAAATATAACATCTATTGATGAAAAAATACTTCTCATCTTGTCCATGATATTTATATTGGATCATGTGGTCATGAGTTTGTTGAATCATAGTAAGGATTGAGTTTTTTATAGTGAAATGTTAACCTTATAAATATTTATACACACAATGTGTACTTTTTTTATAGTATTTCATTGAAATAAAAGAAATTGATTCTCCAATCATAGATAATTTATGAGGACACAAATGTCATTCAGTATCATGGAATATACTATTCTAACAAATGAATTGTTAGAGGTTTTCTTCGAAGGTTGTAATGGCTGTTTATTGATGGAATTGATGAGTTATCTGTAGTTTTTAAATTTTAAGGTACATTTTAATTATAGTATCAATAGTGGATGATATTAATTTATTGAAAATCAATGTGATTTTAAAATATTATTAAAAAACTATAAAATATAGAAGGATATGGAATATATATATTTTTTATCAATTAAGTCTCGTTGGGTTTGAAGTTTCTACTAATGGGTATGTTCCACATATCTAAAGTGGTGTGATGACAATTACATCATGAAATAATATTTCTATTTATGGTCATACACTAAATGAAATTATTTTACATCATTAAAATAAATAATTATTCAAATTCAAAGGTATTAACATAATTAATAGACAATAGAGTAATTTATACTGTATTTACTATTTAAATTAAAAAGTTAAATAATTAAACATAAATATTTTTAATTTTATGTATGAAGATATTTTAATACATAATGATAAATGTATAATGAAATTTTTACTTGATTTAATGATTTTTTAGAAACTATTAGAGGATATAATTACACTAATGAATATTTTTTGTTAATAAAAAAGATACATTGAATTTGGATAGAAATATTTTATTCAATGGTAAAGGTACAAAAAGACCATGATTGTGACAATTATCTTATAAGAGACACTTATTTCATTATGATTATTAAAAAAGTATACAATGTAATAAACATACAAATATTAATTCCAAAAAATATATCCTATATGATGATCTAAAATGAGAGAAGCTCTGTAAGAAGTCTATAAGGAATAAAATATATTTTTTGTAATAATATGTTTAGAAAATATTTTACAAGATAATATTATTTATCTCAACTTGTGGTCAAAAATTAAAACAAAACTAGTAATAAAATATTATATTTTATAGTTTTTGATGATGGTCCACTAGAAATTTTATTTTCAATACGTTAAATTTTAGGTAACAAGAAAGTAATGTTGAAGAAAAATCACAAAAGAATTTATCTAAAATTAAATATTTAAAGTTCACCAAAAAAATTCCATTTAACTATTTTTCTATGAGATTCATGAAATTAAGAATAGTAAATTTATTATATATGTTATATGATGATTATTAAGGTTCTTATAAGATAAATGTTAAGACTTTATGTGTATGATAATGGAAAATCATGACTGAAAAACTAAATAAATATAAATTTACTAGAGATTAAGATGATGGGGATATAAAAATGAAAAATGTAAATGGATTTAATGATAAAATGAGTATTATAAGAGAGTCATATATATATCAAATTTATAAAATGGAAATAATAATTTGAATAAATACAGTCAAATATCATACAACATTGACTACTTCATAGATAGTAAAACCATTTTTGTTGAATTAAAATGAATATATGATGGTTATTATTTACAAGGATAACAATTTACAAAAGGATATGGAATAAAATTTTATTTGAAGTAAAAAATAACTTCAAAATTATCATCAAAAATAAATTACATGATACAATCATATGAATATGTTCATGTTGAACATTAAGAATATGATTTAATAAGCTAATGATAGATTGAATGAAATTTAAATGATTATTTAATAAAATAATAATATTTAAATCCATTTTAATCAAAAAAATACCTCAGTAAATGAGCACAAAAGGTCTTATAATTTTGGATTTTATTTCAATGTATAATTCAGAAAAAAATCAATGACAATTTATAGAGAAAGAATAGAATTTCTATTTATGTGGATACTATCAAAAATTTCAACATCAATGAAAAATATATTAAAAATAAAAATGAAAGAATGCATGGATTATATAAAATATATTGGGTATATTGTTTAGAGTATCATTTAATTTTGATTTTAAAACGGATATTAAATTATATAACATTAATATAAAAATATTGAAAATTGTATGGTTTGAATAGTATGATAATTATGGGGGAGAATTTTATATTTATAAATATTATTACTATTGTAGTGGATTCAATCATATATAAATGGTATTTTTGTTTAAAGATAGATATTTCCCAGAGTTAAGATGATATATAGAGTAATGGTTTAGTAGGTTTTATCTTTCTCAAACAAAAAATATTGATAAGAAATATAAAAATACTTATGTGAATATGGATAATGGATTTCAAATGTAGAGATAACTTTATATAATGTGTGATCTTATATGTTCTGATGCATAGAATTTACTTTTAATTTTTAAATCAAAGTTGATTGTTAATTATGAAGTCAAAAGGTTTTAAAATATGAATAAAAAAGTAAAGGATAATGCTCTAGTGGTTATATTTTCATTTAAAGCTTCAGAAAAAGGTATAACCATAGAGTCTAGAAAGAGGGTGTTTATCTCAAATGATGGGATATCTAAGCTTCTTGATAATCATAAATGTTACTCCCCTACCTCATAAGCCTTGATTTGGTGAATTATTTTAATATATTTTAATTATTACATGTAATCAAATCCCGATATACCGAGTATTTTAGTAGATTTGGAAAACCAGATACATTCATAGGTTCAACATTAAAGACTTGAAAGGAAAACAAGATAAAAGATTCATTGAAAACATCCACAATTCTATGTTTATCCCTATATGTCACTCATAATAAACTTCTTCATGTCATATGAAAATGAAACAAAATAAAGGGGTGAGCTCAAATGAGTAGTATGGGTAAGCAATACAGTGGAAGATATCATAAACGTAAACATTTGGCATGGTGAATAACTAAAAATACATTCCTTTACAAATAATATAATTGAACACAATAAGGTAGAAATTTGAGCTAGGAAAATAATTCCATAATAAAACATAATCATGTGTATAATACTAGTCGAATAAACACCTAAATATTCAATAATATTTTCATAATGAGTCGATACATAATGTGTGACATCGTTATCATACCGTCATGGCCTCATTCTAAGGCCATAAATAATCATTTTGTCAAGGCCTTTTATAGAGAATGTAGTTTGTCTCATGAGACCTTCCAATTCACAAAGGGGCTATAGAGGGCCCCACACATCAATTATTATGTTGAATACATTCCTCATATGAATTGGGATAATCATAAACAACATATATATTTATATAGAAACTAATATATGAAAATTAAATATATTTCCCTGAACATTAAGCATAAACACTAACCATTTGGAGTAAAAATGCTGAATGGTTTAAAGATAGTACATCCACATAAAAACTAATCATAAACCATTAAATTAAATATGGTAGAATATACTATGAAATATTAATCACAATAATACATTATAATCAATAAGAAAGTGGAAATATATGATGATACTCTTTTAAAAACTTCAATTAATTCTTGAGATAAATACTCTTTGACATTCATAAGAATAGTTATATTGGAAAAATAAATTTATAAAACCAAAAAATAAGTAATATAATATTTTTAAAAAAATGATTTTTTTAACTTAATTGTATACAAAAAAACAGATTGTAGTGTTCCCTTGAAAATATGATATAATTTGAGGAATTAACTTGAAATGGGATTATATTTCGGAATGAATTTTGAAAGTTACTATTAAAACATGTAACACTCCATAAAATAAGGAATAATTATGGTTGGTGAACATGAATTGAACTATATAAATATATTTATGTGGATTAAATAATAATACATAATAATTGTATTGAAGTAATTATGCAATTAATGTAGCCTAAATGAAAATGGATGTTCGGGTGAAAAACCCCTTACAACTACGTAATCATTTGAATTGTATGCCACAAAATGAATGATCATCAAATGATACCTTGGATATCATGAAAATAAAAATATTCACGATATAAAAAATCAATGGGTAGTATACATACACAGTACACATGTAAAAGTAGTAATTACAGAATATCTCACAAAAATGGAAGTGAGATGAAGAAACCATTACCTTAGGTCCAAATAGGATCCTATATTGAACATATTTTCCTAGAATATTAAATTAGAGTTATTAATTAATTAATTCATAACATTTTATACATGTTTATTTTATTTTATCATAATTTAACTAAGTTCATTATTTCCTTATTTACAAATTATACTATTGAAATAAGTCGTTCTGGAGTGTTCGTTTCCTTGGTTTTCATGATCTCTATATTTGTATATGAGTATGGATGATCATGTGGAATGGATTTAAATATACAGAAATGAAATTAAATATTATTTATGAACATAAATATGTTGTAATGATAATTTCTATAATTTTTTACAGGGAATGAGGATTAATCATTAGGTGAAATAATAATGACATTCACTTAGATTATTTTAGTATTTTTTTATTATTAGAAACATGTTTGGTCATAATATTTAATAATATGTAAGTATACATGTTCATGAATATTAAATAGGTTATAATACATATATTATAGTCTGGTTCAACCATAAAAATGGTTTCATTACCATTAATTATCGAGAAATTGATGAACGAAACATTGTCTTCCATGAAGGTTGTAAATTAGAACCTCAAAGATGATAATTTCGTTTACAAAATAAAAGTGAGAAAAATAATAATAATGATGATGGTTCTTTAATTAACATGATATAATTTCAGTATATAGATCATAATGGAGTTATCATGGTCATTTGTACAGAGGAGGTGAGGAGAAGATAACAATAGAATGGAACCGGAAATAGAAATGAATGAAACAAAATGGGAATTTACCTCTTGAATCCCCCTCCTTGAGAATCCCTTAATGGGAAGGGGATTTGGTATTTTAGAAAGACCAAGAGATTAATTAATATAGGGGTGACTAGGTAAGGAGTTTTTTTTATATATTTGAGTAGCTTCAAGTCCTAGGGGAGTGAGAAGACATGGGAGTGAGGGGGCGTTTTATAGTGGATGAGAGGAGTAAATATTGAATATTTTATTCATTACATTATTAATTCCCTCAAGAAAACCAATATTTTTGTTTAATCTAACCCATAATAGATATAAGTTCATTTGAGGTCGACCCAAGTGTCCTTACATCATTCATGATGAAACAAATAGTTCATTAAACTGAAAATTTTTATATTCAGTATTTTATTGAATTTCACTATTCATCAAGAATTCTGGAAATTCTGAAAAATACCCAATATTAACCCTAACAAATTTCTCAACTTAAATACTTCAAAAATGAGATCTATTTTTTGAAAATAAATTTATAAATATTTTTAATTTAATTTTTAATGAAAATAATAATATATTTGAAAAAACAACTTTAAAACTATAACTTGTTTTATAACACCTTGAGAAATTAATCAGGGTCCCATTAAATTATATTATAACTCTACAAAAATAATGTAAAAGTTTATGATAAAATTTTATGAAAATAAATTTTTATTTTAATTTATTAAATTCATAAGAAAATTGAAATTTCAAAATTTATGTCATACAAAAATACCAATACTTATACTTTGATCATTTTTCACTTTTAAGATGTCTAAATTGTATTTATACATTCATAGGTGAAGTTTCTATTTTTTTGTACAATTTATTATTCATTACTACATAAAAGGGTATGTTAATATTCATAAATTTATGTTATTATTCAATAAAAAAATATGTTTGTCTTATCAAACTCAAAATATATTACCAAAGATAACTGTGTGTGTCAGTTTTTCGAAATACCAAACACAGTGGGGGAAACTTATGTTCACATTGCAAGGTTAATTTTTTTTGGAGTTTTGTAGAGACTCAAATTTTCATGAATTATTTAATAAATCTAATTGTAAATTCTTTGGTTGTTATATTATCCCCTCCTTACAAAAATTCTTCCTCAAAATTTGTAATTGAATTTCAAAAGTAAATGGGTGATAAATAAAAATTCTCTTATGGGAAACGGACATCAAGAATATTGTTAAAATATATTATTAATATTAGTGATGGTAAATTCATTGGTTACTACAAAAAATATGCCTTCTAATTGGATAACATTATCATGGAAGAATAATAAAAATATAATGTAGAGATATTAAACTCTAAAACCCTATACAATGATAAATATAATCCATTTTGTAAATGTTTAAAATTAAAATATATAACGATTCATAACATTATAATCAAGGTAACAAAATTTCCATGATGAACATATGATTAACCCTTAATCAAAAAGAAGAATCTCAAAAATTCACATTCCAAGCATGTGAAGAACCTCATAATATATCCTCCTGAAATATGGTAATAGCTTTTATTACTGTAGAAAATATATTCGAGACATGCATTCATCTGTATTCCTTACATATGAAACATGTTATTGGATATATTCCTTAAATCAAAAAGTGCTATAAACTCCATCGATTATAGCAGATACCACTTCTCAATACGTCAATAATTAGTTCCAAGGTAGTTAGTATTTATCTGAATGAATCATTTCATCATCATTATCTCAAAATCAGATATATATTATGGTGTGTCTTTCATTCAATCATATATTGTTTTAAAAAATTGTTAAACTTTCTGCTGAATCACTTTTCCTTTGTAACATTCATCATACAACCTCAAATCCCTAATGAAAGAGTACTATGGTACAATCCTAATATATCTCATAATTTATACAACCATTATATTACTGACAAAATGTTCAAATTGAATGATTCTTGAATAGGAATATTAATCATTTGACTTCATCTACGGTAGCATCATAACATTATCATTTTAAAAAATCATTATCTATTGTATATTCAATTGAAGTATGGGACATTGATTTGTGTGGTTTACAATCTAGTTATTTCCTTTTCTTGCAATTATGAGCTTGGTGGCCCTTTTCTCCACACGTGAAGCATACTCCTTTTCTTTTCAAGCATATACCAAGGTGTTTCCATCCACAATTATCTCAAGTGGGAAAACCCTTCTTTCCCTTATTCCCTTTGTCCATTCTATTCCCTACCATTCTCTTCTTCTTCTTCTGCTTCCCTTTAAATACATAGGACTCAGAGAATTCATTAAATACCTTTTCAACACATTATATAATTTCCTCATATGATGAGGATACTTGGGAAATAATATTCATTTGAAATAATGGATTTAGACCATTAGATATATGAAACTTCTTACTCTTCAAATCACTTTCATTGGTGAAGTTCTCATTCCTTCTTCTAGGAGGCACTTATAATCAATTAAATATTATATATTATCCCATAACACTATGAACACTCTCAGAATCTAAACATGGAATAACACATATCATAAATTTATGCATCCTAAATCCTAGAATCAAATTCTTCTCTTACATTTTCATTATAATTTCTTTATAATGGTAGGTAAATAAAATATGAATTATATTAAGAATATCCCCCGGGAGTTCCAAACCTGGTGTGCAGTAAGGCCCATTTTCATATTCCAAGACACCCTGGGTAATGCCTAAAACTTCATGTCATAGTTTTCACTCCTAGGTACATCTGTGCCAAAACCACGTTCACTTATTGTATCTTGGCATGGATTTATTTTCTTGGAATATCCACATAATATATTCCTTACCAAGATTCTAGTATTTTATTGTATGTTTATCCTCATTGAAAATTTTAGGGTTTTTTTCTCTAATCTATTTTTTTTAAATATAGTTTCCATGTTTTCTACTAAACTTCCTTTGATACCAACTATAACGCTCTGAGCCTATAAGCTCAGAGTAGGTGCATTTTTTTAATACATTGGAATGATTACATGGAATAAAATCCCAAAGGAAAGAGTAGTTTAGTAGTTTTGGAAAACCAAATACATTTATAGGTTCAACATGAAAAATTGAAAGGAAAACAACATAGAAGATTTATTGAGAACATCCACAGCTCTATGTTTACCCCTATGGGTCATTCAAAATATAATTTTTCATTTACTAAGAAAATAAAACATAAGAAATGGGTGAGTTAACATGCTCTGTAAGTGTAATCAATACAGTGGAAAATATCATAATCATAATCATTAGGCATGGTGAATAATTGAAAACACACGCCTTTATAAGTAATAAACATGGACACATTATGATATGAATAAGAGATGGGTAAATATTTCTATAATAAAACATAATAATGGGTATAATACTAGTTAAATAACCACATGAAACATAAATACTATTTTCGTATTGAGGGAATTCTTAATCTGGGACATCATAACCGTAACGTCATGCCCTCATGTGAATACCATAAATAATTAGTTTTTCAAGGCCTTTTTCCAAGACCGTAGTTTGTCTCATGATACATACCGATGCATAGATAGCTATAGAGTTCCCCAAACAATACATACTATGTCCAATACATTCCTATTATGAATTATGATAAATATAAAAAACATATACATTCCTATAGAAACTAATATATGAGAAGTAAATAACTTTCCCTGAGTATTAAGCATAAACACTAACCATTAGGAGTAAATATGTGAATGATTTTAAGATAGTACATACACAAAAATTACATATAATGAACCATTAAGATAAATATATTAGATGATAAACAGAAATATTAGTCCTAATAATACATAATAATCAATAAGACAGTTGAAATATATGAAGATAGTCTTATAAAACCTTCGCATAAAACATGAGATAATTACTCTTTGACTTTGAAAAGATGAGTTCCATTGGAGAAATCATTGTTTTAAAAAATAAGTGAAGAAAGATAGATTTTTTTTAAAAATATTTATTTTAAAAAGATAATGGGTTCCAAAAAAATATTATAGAGTGCCCTTGAAAATTGGTAAGAAATTGAGGAATTCCTTTGAAAAGGGATAATATTTCAGAATGAATTTTGAATGTTCCTTTTAAAATGATTAAATCTCTATAAAACAAGGAAATATTTTGGATGGTGAACATATATAGAACAATAAAAAAGAAATTATGAGGAATACCTAATAATACATAAAAATTTCATTGAGGTAATTATACAATGAAAGTACCACGAATGAAAATAGAGGTTTGGTTGAAATAAACCCGTACTACATTATAATCATTTAATTTTTTTCCCCAAAATTAATAATCATAAAATTTTATAATAAATATAGTGAAAATAAATATAATTATAATATGAAATATCAATGGGTAGTATAAATTCAACATACACATGTAATAGTAGTGATTATAGAATATCTCAAAAATAATGGATGTGAGTTGAAGAAATGCTTACCTTAAGTCTTAATGTGTTCCACTCTTGAACATATGATCCGGGAATTTAAAACTAGAGTTATTAATTACATAATTAAAAACTTATTAGACACTTATTTTTATTAACATAATTTTTTTATGTTTATTATGTTTTTATTTATATGTTATATGATTGAATTACATTGTTATAGTGTGTTCATTTCCATGGTTTTCGTGATCGGTATATTTGTATATGAGTATGGATGTTCAAGTGTAATGGATGTAAATATACATAATTAAAATTAAATATTATTTATGAACATCATGATGTTTTAATGTCCATTTCTATAATTTTTTCCCATGTAATGAGGATGAATAATTTGGTGAAATATTAATGGCATTCCCTTAGATAGTTTTTGTGGTATTTCGATTATTAGAAACTAGTTTGGTCATATAATTTAATAATATGTATGTATGCTGGTTAAATAATATTAAATAGGTTATAATAAATTTATTATAGTCTGGTTAAACACTAAAAATTGTTTCAGGACCAATAATGAAGGAGAAACTGATGAACAAAACTTTGTCGTCCATGAAGGGTGTTAATTGGAACCTCGGGGACTATAATTTGTTTATAAAATAAAAGAGGGATTTTAAGGATATTTATGATGGTTCTTCAAATAAAATTATATAATTGTAGTATATAGATGATTATTGAGTTATCATGGTCATTTGGATAGGGGATTTGAGTATAAGATAATAATAGAAGGGAACTTGAAATGAAAATGAATGAAATAAAATGTGATCGTACCTCTTGAATCCACCTCATTGTGAATCTCATAAAGGGAAGGGGATTTGGTATTTTGGAAATACCAAGAGCTTCATGGATGTTCTGAGTGAATAGTTAATTGTATTTTGTTAGAGATTTTAGGATCTTCATGGCTTAGAGGATTGAGATGAAGTGGGAGTGTGGAGGGGTGGGGGGGGGGGTTAAAGTGGAGGAGTGGAGAAAATATTGAATATTGTATACATTATATTATTAATTACATCAAGACAACCCATTGTGTTGTTTCTTGTGACCCCTTATAATAATAAATTAATTTGAGTTCTAACCTGGTGGCCTTAAATCATAGATTATGGCATAAATAATGCATTTAACTGATATTTTTTATATACGGTATTTTACTGTATTTCACTATCTAACAAAAATTCATGAAATTTCATAAAAATCCCAAACATTCACCCTAACTATTTCTCAATGGGTATAATTAAAAAATGAAATCAATTTTTCCAAAATAATTTTCCATATATTTGTAATAAATTTTTTATATAAAATCATAATTTATTCCAAAAAACAACTTTAACTTGTTTTATAACAACATGAGAAATTAATCAGGGTCCCATTAAATTATCTTATAACCATAAGAAAATAAAGTAAAATTTTTTGATTAAAATTAATGAAAATTCATTTCCATATAATATAATTAAATTAATCAGAAAACTGTAATTTATATATTTATGTCGTACAAAAATACCAATACTTATTTTATGATTGTTTTTTAACTTTTAAGATGTCTAAATTGTATTTATAAATTTATGGGTGGAGTTTATATTATTTTGTAAAATTTACGATTCATTTCAATTCATAAAAATTATTAAGGGTATGTTACTATTCATTAAGGTATGTTAATATCCACTAAAAAATAAGTTTTTCTTATCAGACTATAAATATCTTACGGAACACAACAATGTATGTCGGTTTTTTGAAATTCCAAACACAAATGGGAAAAAGTAAAATTTTCATTGCTAGGATATAAAAAATAGGTTTTTTATAGAGACTTATTGTTTCATTAATTCTATATTAAATCTATTTATAAATCCATGGGGTGTTACAATAATAATTTAATATAACAGTCAATGGAATTTTGGAATGATGTACTTATCAAAATAAATGGATTTTGTATAATAGATGTAGTAGAGATCCTCATATAGTCATTGAAAAAACATCATAATTCATAGTTGGAGTACACATTATTTAGTGTTCCAAAACATTTTTATAAAGAAAACTATGTGTTTTTCTTAAAGTATAAATTATTGCTGAATATTCATAATAATTTTCATGTAATTACTTGAGTTCAACAAATAAGGAGTCACTTATTTCAAATGGGATACACTAAAAACTATTTTTATTTGTGATTGAAATTAGTGAAATAATAGATATCCTATTTAAAATAATATGAAAATATTAATTGAATAAAAAATATTCATAATGTTCATATTCTAAATAGATAGATGAATTATATTTTCTAAAAATTCTAATAGGGGAAATTTTTTGCACTTCACATTGGAAGGTGTATATTCAAACATATCATCCTTATGAGATTATTTAGTTTTATATTTGTACAACTATAAGATTGAATTTATTGGATGGAGAGAAGTAATGTATCTCATTTATTAGTGATTTAATTTATATTATATTTACTATGTTCTGGAAATGTAAATCATATTCCATGAGAATTTTTATGATTTTATGATGAAATTTATAATGAGAATTTGAATATTATCAGAGGAAATTTAAGTGGAAAATAGATCTTGAGAACATAACATGCATGATTAAATCTTATCTAATATATGATAGTACACAAATTTATATAGTTCACAATTTACCCTAAATTAGTTTTTCTTTATTTAGTAATAGAATCATTATATTTATATCTTGAATGGTGTTAGTAGAGAAAGATAATTTACATTTTTTTGAGACAAGAGGTTCAGACAACAATGATTATCTAAATCCTATATTTATATCACCGAAATTGACATATTTATCATTATTAATTATAAAAACATGGGACCCATATATTGACTTACATAATATTATTTTTCAACCATTTTATCATTAAGTGAATGAGGAAAACATGTGTATGTTTGAGTAAAGATGAGTTGATGGATTTTTTCAAGATTATCCTATAAATGGAATGGTATATTAGTAATACAAGAAAAAACTATTAAGAATCTTGTTGAAATTTTTTATGTTAATTTTTTATAAAAATAATTTCATGCGTATGTATATAAATGATAATGATCAAAATGTAATTGATAAGACTAAAAAATTATAATGTTTTTAGTTATATGAGTGATGAATATTAAAATTTAATATTATAAATTTATGAATACAAAAATTATTTCTCCAAGGTTTATGTTATATTTATATGATAAAAAAATCATTTATTATCAATGTTATGTGGGGTTTCTAGTCTAATATATGGAGGACATCATAAGAGGGGGTTAGTAAAGGTATGAAAAATTAAAATATTCATTTTCAATGATTCAATTTCATGGTTAGTCAAATATTTTTCTTTACCTTGAATCAAATAAAATATAAATAAATCATAAAATGGATACATAATAAATTTATTTGGTTAAGAAACATTAGGTTATGTGAAAGGATCATACACTCAATTATTTTTCATTGTACCAAAATCTCCTCTATGTAAAATAGTTTTTAGTATATTTTCAGAGTGGACTCACTACCCCTCTATAATTATAACCCTCACGATGATTAGAAAAATCATTGATCTATTCACTCAAAAAAACTCACTGCTCCTCTAAGTGATCACTTTAATCATAATAATCTATGAATAATAGGATTATTCCAAGATAGTGTTTCAATACATGAAATATTCATCCAAATTATGAACTGCAAGAATTTCTATAAATTTTTCCAGGTAATGACCCTTGATATCTATTTCTTTCTAACACTTCCAATCAATGAATTTGTTATTTTTTTCAATGTATTTCTCCTTTCATTGTAATAAAATTTGTTTCACAGGATCCATGAGATAATATACATGTCACCCTTTCCTAAAATCTTTTATTTTCTATTATAATAATTTAAAATTGATTCCATCTACACACTCCAAATATAATCTTATATATATATATATGTGTATATCATATTTTAAGTCTCAAATATCCACTCATTAAATCAGAAGATATAATATATAATTTTTTCTTATAAGATGAGGTCATGAAATGGTGCACGTATCACAATGGAATGTATTCATACTTCTAAATATCATAGCCTCAATATTTAAAACTCTTTAAATTACATCAAATTGATAGTGTAGAAAATATATCCATTAAATATGTCATGTTTTAATTCACCATATCATGGTATAATGGCCATATTTAATTATATAATGAGATTTCATGACCTCTAATTCAGAGTATAATCTTACAAATAATAGAACAATATCATGAATATTCAATTTGATATCTTCCAAAAATACAATGTGGCTTTAAAATTTAATCTTTCCCAACAACTTCAGTGTACCTTCTTACTATCACAGAGTAACATTCTATCCTATATAATTATAGAGCTATACCATAATTTCACAGAATTATTATTTATGGATTTTAATGTGATTTTCCATTCAAACCAAATGATATCCAATATCCTCCAAAAACCATATAATTTTCATTTTTCAATTCCTGGTTATTTACTATTTTACAATATTTCTCAGTATCCATGTTAACAAACACAAAAAAAGGTATGTTTTTATTTTTTATAACAATCTCATCTTTGAATTTTTTGACAACACACTCAAACTATAAAAACTTAAAATAATGCCCTAAATCTACGAAAATGATACTAAATATAATTAATTAAAGTAATAACATATAATTTACTCACATCCCACATGAACCTTTCTCTATGTGGGAAATAAGAGTTCCATGAAAATTATATCAATAAAACACTTTATTGTTCTTTATGATTTATTGTAGAAAAAATATGGAATTAAATAATACAACAAAGAATAATATTCATTATGATTTCCTATAGAAATATATGAAAATCACCCGGATTTAAATATTCATATTCTCAACCATTATCCTTGTCAATGAAATTCCAACCCATTTTCATCAATCATATAAAATCCCTTCTCAATAAAATAGAAATAAAACCCATCATCCATAATATATCATATGACCCATTAAAAATAAATTGATATGGGGAAATATAAATCACCACGTTTGAGAAAATATTCTCTTATATATCTCTATATATAAAAAGGAACCGAAATATAACTTCCATATAGGATACAAGATATAAATAAAAACTCATCCAATCACCTGACGAGAGATATCATAACATTCCCTGAACCATTTATTGAATGGAACATGTATAATACCAAACATGTAATGTAAATAATCATAGGGGAGTGGGTATTACTTCATTTTAATTATTCATGTGAATAGAGATAGTTAAACTCTAAAATCCAATCATTTTTCTCAAAATATTATTTGTAATGTTCCCTTAGTATTTTATTTTATTTTGGTCATCATTTACCATGAAAAATATTATTAACCATTAATGTATATTAAAATCAGTCCCATTGCTTAAAATATTATATATCTATCTCATACCAAAATCATCATAATTTTAAGGATTATCAATTTTACACAATCTTCATATATCAGCCAAATCATTGTGTAATAATTTATATCAATGAATAATATGTTAATGAAATAGATCCTCCAAAGTTTATGTGTTAATAAAAAAAATATAATCCTAGATTTAAAATTGTTATCTAATTTTAGAGATATATTATGAAAATCTATTTTGGAGTAAAATAAATCAATATGGAGTTACGTCTCTTTCATACCTGATTGCTATTTCTTCTACAGCATAAACATCATCATCCTATAAAATATAGAAGATTCAATTGATTTCAAAATATAATTTATAAAAAAATTATGATATCCTATTATGAAATAAATCATACACCATGATAGATATAGTTATATCTCTTCATTAATTTACTCCATAAAATCATAGTGTAATAATGTTCAGGTTTATGTCATGTCTTCTTTGTCAACCAATGATATAGAAAATATATATATAATAAAAATATCATAATTTGTATCCCTTGATATAAAATATGGATTTTAAAAAATATTAATTCATATTATGGTATAACAAAGACTACAAAATAAAAATATAAACACATTGGTTCATTTGTTTCACCATTGAAAATTATCTAAACTCTACCATATAATTTTCATATAACCCGAAATACTATAGGGTCACATTTTATCTTCTTAATAAAACATGAAAACTTCCTCCAAACATTAATAAACTCAATAAAATTATTTCACAATAATAATTGTGATATTAAAATTATGTTTAACTTTTTTTTTCAGTAAACACAATATAAAAATTCTCAATTAATATTTTTATAACATCCCCATTGGTTTTTTTGAAAACCACAAAATTTAAACCCATCATCTAGTATGTAAAAATAATTAATAGAGTACAATAATATTAAGAATATAATATATTTATTATATTTATTAATTCCAAAAACATCGATTAAAACACTATATGAATCATGATATTAGTGGGAAATAACTGATGTGTTTTAGGAACCACTACACTTATCATAAGGTCATTTAGAATATCTCTGAATAAAAATAATCCTAATTATTTTATGTGAAATCTTATAAATGTTTAATTCTATCATCTCCCATTAAAAATATTTTCCCACTAAAAACACTCATATCTCCCTTTCAGAAGATGGGTTACTAACTTTTTATAAGAAAACATGTAGTTATATTCCCCCTTTGTGAATGAACACAAATATAACTACTTTAATAAATTTTAGGGAATTAACATGACCACTTTATAGAAACACAAAATTTCTTATACCAACTGTTGATTGATATAACTTTTCATAATTGTATGTAAGTTATACCATATACTTAATGAGACTATGTGATGATATTAACCCATTTGTTATCATTAAACTTATATACAAAAGAACTTTTAATGTATATGAGATTCATCACAACATCATTTAATGGATCGACTTGGATAAACACCAAAAGTTAATAGATACTTCTCATAACTTTTTGTAGATCATGTATTACTCACATTTCCCACAAATGGATCTTATATTAACATATAATTGGATTTAATCTACCCATTTTTAACCATATCCAAGATAAAATTTTAAATTTTCATCATGTTATTTTATCATGAATTATGAACTATATTTTTGTTAATATTTATAGAAATTACCATGCTTTATTTTATTATGAGAATATACCTAAATACCAATATATAAAAGTAATTATTTCATCTATAAAATATCCATTCAATCATGAGTAAAATTATTATAATTTGTTTATGTTTTTCTAAAATAAGGTTATTTTTATTTCTTATTCATTAATGAAAAAAATAAATCCATAAGATGGGGGACACCTTTATACGTTAATTTTTGTTCATACAATGATCCTTCTCAATTTTCTCTGCAAATCCACAAAGCAAATGTATCCTTATTTATTATAATAACAACATGAATTTCACCATACATTTGTCATAAAAAATATAAATTTCCTTACTAACATCAAGATTAAATGTGTATAATGTTTATATCAGGTCAGTTGACATTTATAAAACAAAATTTTATATCATATTATTATTAAGGTTAATATAATCTCATTGATATTCCAATAATCAATGATATCATCCCAATTTCCATCCTCCTCATTCTAAAATGATATCTATTTAGAAAATAGTTTTTTCATAATGTTTATTTACTCTATGTAAAATCATTTATGCATATCAATTTCATATTTAGATTGTGAAATGGATGTTTCATTATTCCCATGAATAACATATAAACCATTGAAAATTGTTAATTTACCGATCATTGACATTTCAAAGTTCATATTTATGAATTTTGATAATTACCTTCGTTTAACATCATTTATGATTCCAAATATTATTTCTATTATAAAAATAATCATTATCTTTATTTTATCAAACTCAAATTCACATAAATATTAGTATTTTCTCCTACTCATGAGTGTTTAATATTTGAAAAAATATAATTAAGACCCGAATACAATTCAATCAGTTAACTCCTATAACAACCCTAGTTTTTTTAATTTTTTTACTAATAAATTAAATTAATTTTATGGATTAAATTATATGAAACAACATGTTAATATTGTGAAACACACAACATTGTATTACCTTCTGTTTCACACAGCACTGAGTTTTAACAATACCATTATATATTATTAATATAGTTATTTAAATGTGATTATTATAACCTAGCCATTTACCATAGTTATTTAAATATTAATAAATCCTCTTAAAAAAATTATAATGTTTTTATATAATGAAAATAAATTTTCAATAAAATAAATTATTTTTGGCATCATCTTTATATGTTTCAAAAATAATATTTTCTCAAAAATAAGGTTTTCATGTATTATTGTAAACAATAATTAAAAAAATAACTGAATTTTTTCAAATTTTTTTTTGATAAAATAAAATTAATTTTTGAATTTATAATGTATAGATTATCTTGGGGGAGATTTATGAGGTTTTCTATGGATAATATTTTTTTTTTCATGAATAGTAAAAAATACTAAATTTTAATTTAAAACATCCATTTCATTTAATTTATTAATAAGAAAAGTTATGTTTTAATTTTTTATTGATAAATTAGTTCTGTTATAAATCTATTAATTCAATTCATATCATGTTCATATATTTTACATTGAGATTTGATATAATCTTTTATAATCATTAGGTAATTTTCACATTAAATCCTTACATTCTCATCACCCCTACGAGTTTAATAATAAATTATGTTCTTAAAAAACGATCAATGTAATTGGAAAAAAATATTCGATATTTGGAATCGAAATAATTTATATTATCTATTAATTTAAACTTTTTTTACCATAATAAATAGATAGTGCATTAAAATGAATTACTATGGTTATGGTAAAAATTAGTTTACTTGGGGTTAAACTAAAAAGATAGTGGTAAAAAAATATCTACTGGTCTAGAAACAATTTTATGGAAATATATAGAACATTAAAAAAATAAGGATCTATAATATTCAAAAATTATCCCTAATGAGAAATGAAAATCATGGGAGTAGTTAATTCATTTCAAATATGCCACTTGTGTCCTCTCCCCTACTTTTAAAAGGATACCCCCACCTCTCTCTCTTTCACACCATAAATCCCCATTTTATATGAAAAAATTATTCCAAATTACATCTCAATGTCCCCTATATCATACTATAATAATTATTTTGGTCATATATCTATCATAGTAAGGATTTTAGTGTATACCTAATGAAGATACCTGAAAAATTGGCAATGTTCATCAACGAGCATATTTATTTTAAATAATCCTATACCATGAGGATATAATTACAAATTATCTCCCATATTCTATGTTGTTATTATTTGAATGTCAAAACCTAAAACCACACCCTGATCAGTCAAATTGGTTACAAAATCATCATTCATGTGACTAATATACTACCGCCTCATGAAATGATGTTGTTCAATTTTCCAGTACCCCATATCATGGTTGATAATAATGATTGAATCCTGGGTTATATATTATATATATGATATTTATTATTTTATTATGATTCTTTAGTTATTATATAACATATAACTTAATGCTTTCTATTTTGTGGGAATGTGATAACATAATTCATGTGTACAGCGGACCACGACCTCACAATGTGATGTAATTCAGTCACTCTTTACATAGAACTTATTTTGGATGAGTTTCATAAATATTTTTGAAATATATTAAATAACCATGATTATTTAATTTCAATACATATAATTTATGTTTCATTCATTCACTCACACTAGATGATATAATCAATATTCACCTATATATATATAACCTACTCTATCCATGAATGGTGTATTTAATTTTCTATCACTAAATTTAATTTGTTACTAAAAAAATTATATAATAAATATATATTATATTTTTATCATGTATTACTTTTTTAAAATTATTCTATCATGATGAAATTAGTATAACCAATAAAAACCATCCGAAACATATATGAAAAATAAATATTCCATTACCTGAAACCTCACTTTAACAAGAAATTTACAATAAAAGGGTTATAAAAATAATTGGAAATCCATATATGGTATGACATATAAGATTATATTTCTTTAATATATGCATAATACCCTTATATTTACTGTACTGAAGTTTGAATGTGTGATATGGAATCCAAGACTAAAGGTCGGTGATTTTTTCCCAATCGTCTACCTTTGAGATGTATGTTATATTATGAACATATATTGTATTACATGTTGTATATATATCCAATCTGAAATGAAATATTATGAATTTATTCATATTAATGATATTTTAATTTTCATTGTTTCTTATTATTTCAGGGGGATTATGATTCAATGTTACGAAAGTGGTAATGATTTTATATTACAATCTTGTCATTTATGGGGATTTTTATGATTAAGTATACAATGTTGAATTATTATGACAACTATATCTCAAATTCTCTATAAATTTACACTTATTTGGTTATTAATGGTATCTTACAATGATGGTACCATTTTTTTTACTCTATGAAAATTAAAATTATTTGAAAATTTATTTATGAAAATCTGACATTATTTATCTCTTTGGTTAGAAATATGTTTTCAACCAAAACAATGTTTTCTAAAATATTTAACAAAAAAATTGTTTCATTATTATTTTATGATATATAGATTACACATTTACCAATGTTGTAATTTTTTTAAAAACTTAATGGGATCTAAATGTCATTTTCCAAATAATACTTATTTGGCATTTACAAAAAATGTGAAAGGAATCATCATTTTAACAGGAAAATCATGATTGGAATTTGACAATGTCGTGTTCAATCATTTCTTCGAATATTAAATTATATGTTTTCAATTTTATTTTCAATAAAAAAAAAATTCAAACTTTTTATGTTTTTAAAAGTTCTTTTCAAACCGTGAAGGATATTTTTCTCAAGAAATGTTTTCTTATGTCATCAAAATTATTTTCCATCTATGTTGAAATAAATTGGAGTAACTTATGAAATAATGGGTATATTATCCAAATATGTAGTCAATATTAATTCTCATAATGTATTTTAATGGAATGATATTCAGGAAGCTTGTATTTTTTTCAGATGTTATTCTATGATGAAATAATTATGAAACCTTTCTCATTTATGAAGGATAGCATATGATGAATTTTTTAATAAAAATTTCATTTCTTGTGTTATCAAATGATGGGGTTTTATTATCTTACAGAACACATAAATATATTTTTCATTAAGTGATGGGTGTGACCTATATCTCCCTCTAATTCATTGGGTAATGATTAATATCTCATGAGATATACCGAACTGGAAGGAGGAGTGAACTTGGGTCATTAATGGATTTTTAAAATAATATGGTCTTAATAGTGAGCATTGAAAAATATTAAGGTTTGGATATTTAAATAATTATAATATTATAGAGTTTGAAGTGAAACATGACTAATATGATATTTAGTTTCTATGATAATGTGTATTTTAAAAAATCATGTCTTCTTACAATGTTATTCTCTCATGTCTCATGTTTGATAATCATATTATGAGTAATTTCATATGAACTAGCAATATTTATTCCATGACTCATGTATATGATCTTTGATATATATGTTATGGTTTTTAAAATTTTATTCTAATGTTATTGTACCCTTCTTTTCAAGTCATACTTCTATATCTCCCATGTTTTCCCATCCTAAGAATCTGAACTCACCTTTATTATACCTCCTTTCCCCAAGTTATATAGATATGTATTATTTATGATAATCCTAATAAGGGTTCAATTTATAATGAATGCAGTAGGATATGACGTAGGTCACCTTAAGACCATTTAATATGTTTCCTTGTTTCCAAATCCACTAAACATATAGGATCCCAACCATTAATAAATGCAGATCCCCTATTAAACTGTTATTAAAAAAATTGTCTAAAGGGTTATTTTATGTAGGAGATGTTATGGGAATATCTCTGGCTTCTAGAAATGAATAATGGCGTAAATAGGCCAAAAAGTGTGAATCGTGCGGTTGGATCATGATTAGAGAGAACTGTGTGCCTAATCCAAGAAATTGTGTGTCATGGAGACACATTCCTAAAAAGTCTTGCGCATGGATTTCCAATCCCTTAAAGTGATCCCATTAAATTTGGCATCTTGGGCCCTCTTGTATATAGTGAGCTGCATGATTGGCACATGGTTTGGAAAACCGTGCAGCCAAACTATGTGGCCTTTAAAAAGTGGGAAATTTTTTTTTCCCCTCAAAAAGCTATTTCCTACCACCTATATTTTCATCCATTGTACCCATTATATCTTGGGTGATGAACCAACCCCTCAATGTCTTCCTAGAGTCCATTTTCCTCAAATTTATAGGAATTTTGTGTTTTTTTCATGTGAATCAAACATCCAATTGAGTTTCACATTCCACATTGTTCTATTTTCTGGATTAGGTCTTGTAAAATCTCTCTTCTAATTAAAAATACCTAAAACCCAATATTTTACATCAGATTCTATATTGGGGTCTTAAAGGGTGTTTGAGTATGAATCAAGGGGTTTATTTTCTAGTAACCAAATTAGAGCATGACTTTGGTGGACTATATTATTTTCACCAAAGACTTCATCTTTATTATGTATACGTGGAAGTGAAAATGTGCCTCCTTGTTGCGTTCATTCAAAATTTATTTTTTAATTTGGTTAAAATCTTACATTATGTTTTGAAACACTTCACAGACCCTATTGGGATTATTTGTCATGTGAGACTGAAATTTAGGTTAATCTTGGTTTGTGTGGAACCCTTAAAATGGTGAAATAAATTGGAAAACATTGAGGTATTGAAAATATGAGAGGGAATGAGTTGTAAAATGTAATCAGGTACATGGAAGGGATAAGGAGTAAATTTAATTTATTATATGTTTTATTTGGGATGTGACCAAGGGTTTTTGAGAAGTTATTGAAGATGTGTTTTTTCATTTCGACCCGATGATGGTTTTCAATATTGGAATTGATGTTTGAAATTGCGGAGTGTTTTCTAAAGGATTTTTTGAACTCAAATGATTTGAAAAGTGTTTCATATTAATTAATATAAAATGATTATTTGAAATTGGGGGTGTGGCCCCTTACTTTTTAAAATGATTAATAATTATTATGAATTATTTAAAACGGAACATTAATCCTTAGGGGATGTTTTACTTTTCAAAGTGGAAGTCATGTTTTTTAATGGGTGGTTTCATGATGGTTTCAAATGACCATTTTAAATTGTCTGTATTTTCATGATGTATCTAAGAAGTTCTGATGGGGCCATTGTAATTTAAAGGAAATAATAGTTACTCTGATAAAATCCATGATCAATATTTTGACATGTTAGTATGATTGTGAATTGAAATAAATGATGGATTTGATTATTTGAAGATATAATATATGGGGATGTATTGATTTTTTTTGGTAAAAATGGTAAAATGGAATAAATTGAATGTTTGAAATGACTCAAGAGTAAATTAATAGAATACATAAATGGTTTACTGTATTAGAATTGATGTAGAAGATAAATGGTTTGTGGTATGAAAAAGGGAAATGGGTTAAATGTTCTATGATATATAATTAGACAATGTTCTAATGGGTTTTGGATTACTGATGATTCATATATTGCATGTAATATGAATTATAAATGTTAATTATTATCTTTTGAATGGATTTAGTTGTGTTATATATGTGGAAAATGGATAAATAAGAATGTGAAAATTGTTTGGTGGTGTGGGATAATGTATTGAGGCTCCTCCCAATTGTCGGTTGGTTGATGGCTCTAGACCACCCTAGGAATTGAAGGGTTAGAGGTTTGAGATGATGCTCTATAACCCAAATTTTTTCATTGGATGAAATGACATAGACTGATAATCTGAGGAATTTTTTATTTGATGACTACATAGACTAACCGTACAAGGAATGTGAGATATTTTTTTTTGAAATTGTTATACCTATTGACATATGGAACATGATTACTTTCTCTTATGAATGGTAATTGACCAGATTAGACTGTAGTGTAAATGATGTAAATACCTAACCCATGGGACAAATGATGAAAAAAATCAAGTGAATATTATTAGATAATTATTATGTGATCAATGAATACAATCATATGATTAAATGTGTCAGTAAACCATTGTGCCTTGGATTAGACACCCAGTGTGTCCTAATTTTGTTTTTATGGTTAGTTGACACTAGAGAACATAATAGATAAAATAGATATTACATAATTACATAAATGATTTTTTGTGACCTTATTTATTAGTTAAACTTTATTATTGCTATAAATTGTTTTATAGGATGGTTTTCTTTATACATCATTGGTAGTGGGATACCGTGTTGTACTCATACATTACTCGGGTCTCCATAGAACTTGGTCACCCGATAAGATACTAAATTTTTTAAGGTACATGTTTAAGAAAGGGTTTTGATGTGTGGCTCAGGCATGGGTTGTTTGGTTGGAGCATGGGAGGTCATGACTGGGTTGGGACTCGAGTCTCAGATTATTATCTTTTGGTTGTTTTTGTTTTGTTTTAATTATATGACTGTATGACATGTAGTATATTAAACATGTTTCCAAATCACGTGTTACTTGGTTTCTTGTTGGAATTATTTCATATAGGTCATTTATTTGTTTCTATTAGTTAGTGAGTCCATTGATATTATTTTATGTTGGGTCTTTAATTTGAAAAGTGAGTATAGTCTCCCCAATGTTCCGCTATAGACCTTCACTACTAGTTAGAAGCCTATGGCATATGCGGATGAGTGCCTAAGGTCATGTGACAACCTAACTCGGGGAACCAGATATTGGCCATTGGTTCAGGGACATTATAAAGGGGTATTAGAGTTGATTTTTTCGATTTGGGACATGTTAGACAAGAGAGTTGGATCTTTTCTTGTCCTAGTAATGTGATAATGCATTGGTTCCTTTAACCACATGTATGGGGAGAATCACAAATCACATGGGATAGAATTGATGTTTGGGTTTCTCTTTTATATTTGATTGTTATTTACACCATGTGTGGCATACAAGGATGTGATGTTAATAATTCCTGAGTTTAATCTATTTTCTTGGTATGGAAAAAGTGTGTTTATGAGTTTATAAATCATTATAGGCACATGGGATTAGTAGTTCAGTTGTTTGTCGCTTGTAATTTATAGTATATTGGGATTCACATGCTTGTAGAATATGTTTTGTTGGGTAAATTACCTCAAATTTATTTTCCATGAAATTTTTTATAAAGGAAATGTTTTGAAATTCTAATTTTAATAATGATTAGATTTTTAAAATATTGGGTTTATGAAATTGTTTTCAATGATAAAATCATTATTTTTTAGGAATGTAAATATTTTTAAATGTGAAACCTTTTGCTGGAATTTGTAATGTTTAGTTTACAAGGAAGATGAAACAAGTTATATTTTGTAGGAAAATTGGAAGTGGGTATCCCATGTGTTTTGATCAGAACCTATTTATGTGTGGTTTTGGTAGACATAGTGCCCCCGTTTGAGATCTTATTTGTGGGTTGTTGGACTCTATTCAGTTTTGATAAATGGTAATATGGATTTAATTGTTTTCACTTAATGAGGCTGTGATCATGGTATATGGGTTATTGGCGGGTAAAACGGATTTGGGAACTCTAATGGTTTTTGATTGAGCAATTTGTGTGTTGGACCCTAGGGTGGGTGTTTGGCACGTGGTATATATTTATGTTAGAGGGTATTCTATGTGTGAGTCTTAGAGTTATTATATTCTTGGAAATGTTATATTTAGTGTGTTTAAAAGTGGGGGATTAGGATCCATTGTGGGAAACAATATGGTTGAGGATTTATTTGTATGACTTAGAGATAGAGTGCTAGTGACCTTTTCTCGATGTACCCCTAGTATAGGCAGTTGTTAGAATTGGGTCATTGATGATGACCTATGAGATATGTCTCCATGTTTGACTATTATTTTGTGTGTGTATGATACACTAATACATTATTATCATGGAAATAGAACACAGAGAGTGTTTTTAAGTGTGGGTTCATCCTAGGGGATAAGCAGGGATGTTAATGGTTCTGGAAATATGAAATCATTATTTCATTATGAGTCAACGGTTTTTTGAAATCAAGGTTTGACTCTAGAGTGGTTTTCCAGTGTTAAATGATTTGTAAGATGATAAGAACTAGTAGGTTATTTGGTAGTGGAATCAATGCACGGTTGGGGACATCACATGTGGTAATGGATGATGGATATGTCTTAGTTTCTGCCACTAAAGGTGTTTGAGTTTTCTTGGTTGGTTGTAGGGTCAGTTTTTGGAAGAGAAAAAGTCATTAAGATCCTTGACTGGTGGCATTGGCAGTGGTTGATGTGGGAATCAATTTTAGTCTTTAGTGAATATGTTAAGGGTGGCCAAGACAAGGTTGGGATCTTTTAGTATGGAAGTGACACCAGAGATGGTGGTGGTCACATTACTGGTCTTGGTTTTATGGTCTTCGGTTGGGTGTATGACAATGTTGAGAATTACTCCACTCTAGTGAGGCTAATAAACTAGGATGGATGATCATTTGAGATATATAGAGAACATTGGGAATTTCTCTAGTAATCTGTTATCAATGTAATATATATTTTAGATTGGTGTGATCATAGGAGAGTGTTAGACATTGAAGTCTTGAGGATGTCTAGATGTGGGAAGGTATTGGAAGGGAACAATTCCATTTTGGTATGGTTGAGTAAATGGAATTGGATAAATTCTTGCATATTTCTATGTAATCACTTTTGGAGACTTGGGTAATGCGCAATATAGTTGCTGTGTGGTTCGGTGTGGTAGTTAATGTGTTTTGTGTAAACAACTATGGTCATTCTTGAACAACTCAATTGGGGTAATGGTAGTGGTTCCAAGGGAAACGTTGGATTGTTAATGTTTGTTAGATGATCAAAAAGTTGTAGTATTTTTTTACCTGAAGCCCATTTTAGGGTTGGGGTTATGGAATGTGGATTAGACATTGGTGGTCTGGGAATAACAGAACATTCAATAAGGTTATGGTGCACCCGTGATGAAAGGTTTCATCATGATATATAGTTTATGGTCATGTTTTTTGACAAATTCATAGTGTTCTTTTAGTTAGAGGTGATCATGTCCAATATCTTGATATTGTCCTGGGAGTACAAAGATGGCTTTATCATTATTCCAAATAACATGTGTGGGTTTTGCATTTATATGAGACAACCTAAAGCTTAATCTCTTGAAGAAACATGTGTTGAGTCATGTGTGTGGTGCATAAACCATCTATAGGTAGTGGGTGAGATCAATGGGATGGACTGGGTGTTGGAAATTTCCATGGGTGTCAGTCTCAAAAGATGGCATCAAGTAGCGATTGGTGTTATTTTTTCTGTTCTAGGAAAAGCATGACAACAAGGTCCTTGTTTTGAACTACAACTTATGATCATAGTGGGATCCATGATGGTTGAAATATATTTAGTATGGTGGTGGGAATAATACACCATGGTGGGGAGAAATATATAAGTAATGGATGAAAAGAGTCGACCATAGAGTGGTTGTAGTGGAAATGAGATGCCAATGAGATGTTTTTAATGGAATGTTTGGAATCTTCAGAGAAGGAATGGCGGGACATAGATGTATTGGTAGATTGAGTTGAGAGATGGGTGATTATAGTAAAGGTGTGATTAATACCATTGATCATGATGAGAAAGTTTGGATCTAGTGTTGGGTGGTGTCTCTATTGATGTTTGGGGTGCAGTGAGTTGGAAAATGCGTCAAGTATGTTTTGAAAGTCAAATTGAGGTTCTGTTGGTCTTTTTTAGTTGCTATAGGGACCCAACACTGGGAAATGGGGGTGATGTGATAAATAAAATGGGGTAGGCCACCATTGTTGTAAGGTGTGTAGTTCTTTGTGTCAGCAGTAGGATGAGTTGTATGGGAAATAGAAAGAGCCATCTTAGTGAGGAGGTTTTGGTGATACTTATTTTCTCATGTTTGGTCTGGTTTAATTCCTTGAGATAAAGGTTATTTATGGGTGTACATAGGATTTTAGAAATGGGGTGATGCCATTGTACCTCTACTTTTGAACTAGGGTTGGCTGAGGTGTGTGGAAGGAATCTTTGTATCCCTTTAGTTTCCCAAATTTTGGTCATAGATAGACTATTGAAAACTAGGTATGATAGTGCCATGTTTTTTGGACCATGAAATATGGATAGGTTCAAAGTAATGGTGTTCATGTCTGCTCTCATATGTTAATTTTATGACTTGTCTGTATCCTTTTATATAATGGTTTTGTGATATTTTCCAAACCATTAACTTATTTTTAAATAGATCATAATTAGTTGAGGTAGTTTCATCATGGAGGAGCAAAAACCCTTAGTTACAGAGTACAGTGGATGAAATTTCCCCTGGTAAGATTGTTTCCTTGGTTTGAGTGTGGTGACAGTGTCGTCGTGTCTAAGATAAATTTCAAAAAATGAATTTTTACATGGGTGGCCCTATGGACCAATTGTTAATCTTGTATAATTTGTATGACTTCGAAGTATAACTCGAGTGTGTTATATAAGAAGGTATCGAGGTTGTAAGATCCCCAACATTTGTCAATCTATGACCAATATTAATTATTGTTTAAACCTTTTTTATTTTGGATAATGAAGTTTTTTTGGGTTTATGAAAACAAATTTGTGGTATCCTGTGGATTTGTGTAATGAAACGATTGAAAAATATGAATAATAGGGAGAAGCGCATGGTTGGTGCACAGTTAATGAAAACAGTGTACCTGACCCAGGAAACTGTATGACATGGAGACAATTTCGAGCAGAGGCTAGTTCAAGGTTTTCCAAACCATGTGGGTGCTCCCAATAAACCATTTGGGATGGCCCCTTTTGTAATGTGGGAGTGACAATATTGGCACATGGTTGGAAAAAGCATGTAGCCTAACTGTGTGATGATTTAAAAGTGAGAAATTTTACTTTCCCCTCATCAATCCATTTCTTTCATACCCTATATTTCACCACATTTGACACCCTAAAAATTGGGTGGAAACCAAAACCCTCAAAGGATTCTAAGAATTGATTCTCATTCAATTCAAAGGAATTTGGAGTGAAAATCAAAGCTCCTTTCATGTCTAACTCTCATCTTTGATCTATATTCTTGATTAGGGCTTGTATATTTTTTCCTCTCATTCTAATTACATAAAACCATCACATTTCTAGTATATTATATGTTGCGGTTTTAAAGGGTGTTTATGTTCAAATAAAGGTATCTGTTCTAAATAGTAATCTTCATCGAGAATGAGGTAGGTGGTATTTATTGTTTTTCACATGATATTGGTCATTATTAAGTGTATGTGGTTATAAATTACTTTTTCTTATTTTATTCCTTAATCATTGATTAAGAAAAGTGGTTTGAACCTTATTTTGAGGTTTAAGACCCTTAACAGACCCCATTGGTATCATTGATCTTGTGATACAGAACATAAGGTTTCTTAAGTGGTGTGTTGAACCCTTGAAATGGTGAAATAAATTGGTAATCATTGGGGTAGTGGAAAAAATATATCGAATGAGTTGTAAATTGTAGTTGTGTGTGTGGATTTATTAATTTTTAAATTGATATTATGAAATGTTATATTTGAGAAGTGCTCAAGGGTATCTTGTAATGGTAATAAAGATGAGTTTTGGAGTTTTGACGCGACCACAATTTTCAATGATGGAGATGAAGATTAAAAGTGATTGTTTTTTAAATTGTGTTTTTACCTCAAATATTTTGATTATAATTTTATATTAATTAATTTCAAATAATAATTTGAAAAGCGTGTGTGTCCCATTATTTTTCAAAAAAATTAATTGTTGTTTTTAATGCTTTTAAATTTAAATTTTTCCCTTGGGGCATGTTTTATTTTACCAATGGGGAAAACAAGTCCTTTAAAAGGTCATTTCAAGATGAGTTCCAATGATCATTTTGAAATTTTTTCATTGTCATTTTGATTCCTAAAAATAGTAAATTTTACTATAGTAATTGAAAGGATTTAAGGGTTAGTGTGGTAGAATCCACGATGAATATGTTTTAATTTTATTGTGATTTTGAAATGAACTAAATTATGAATTTTCTTAGATGAAGATATATCCTAGTGGATGTTTGAAAATATGTGAGAAAAGTGGTTAAATGGTATATCGTGAATGTGTCAAATGAATCCTGAGTTCTTGATTGGAACACATAAACGGTTAATTCATGTGAATTGATGAATATGTTTATGTGTTAACGTATGAAAAATGGAAATGTGTTGAATGAGATATGCTATGTAAATGGAAAAGGTGATAATCGATTATGTCTTGATGATGATTTATATATTTTGTGAAATGAAAATTGTATATGTTATTTGTTTTGTTACACATGGGATGTAAGGTGGTATATATTTGGTAAATGGATAAATAAGCATGTGCACATGGATTTTTGGTGCAGGATAATGGAATGAGACTCCTACCATGTGTAGGTTGTACTGAGGCTCTAATCCACCCCGTGAATTCAAGGTTTAGGGGGTCAGAACGATGTTCTACTCCCCTAACAGTTGTGTTGGATGCAGAAACTGTGACTAATGCTTCATGGTTGGTGGGATTAGATGACTATCTCGGCTAATGCTCCAAGGTATGTCTGATGTATTTGATTATTAAATGGTTATCCCTAGTTGGATAAGGAACGTTGCTTTTTTCCTTATGCATAGTAATTTTCCATATTCGACCATAGTGTAAATGATTTTAATGCCTAACCCATGGGAAAAATGATAAAAATGATCAAGAGATTATTATTAGGTAAGGAATATGTGATTAGGGAACACCACCTTGTGTTTAAAAGTGTATTTATAACCTTGTCCCCTGGCCTTGGCTCCCAGTGAGTCACGCGTTATTATTTTATTGATTTTTTGACTCTAGAGAAAATAATGGATAAAATTTAAAATATGTAATTATGTAAAACAATTCATTGTTTCCTTGTTTAATTGTTACAATTGATTTTATGCATACATTTTTTACAGAAACATTCTATTTAGACATCATTGGAGGTGGAATATTGAGTTTCACTAACATCCTACTCGGGCCTCCATGGAACTTGGTAATCTGAAAAGATGCTACTTGTTTTTAGGTACATGTCCAAGATAGGGAAATAATCTGTGGTTTATTGATGGGATATTGGTTTGGAGCATTGTAGGTCCAGATATCATTGGGAATCACATACATGATTAGAGTATTTTGGTATTTTTGGTTTCACTTTTTGTGTATTACTGCTTGACATGTAGTATATTCCTCATGTGGTCATAGCATGTTCTACTTGGTTACTTCCTGGTATTATCACATGATATACATTATTTTTCCTCTAATGGTTAGTGTGTTTGTTGATATTATTTTCTATTGTGGAATTAATCTAAAAATAGTGAATACTGTCCACAATTATCCTCTAGAAACTTTATCTTCATGTTGGTAACCTCTAGCATATGGGGAGGCATCCCTGAGGTCATGTGATTACCCAAAATGAGGAACTGAATAGTTTCCACCAGGACAGGGCTATTATAAAATAATTACAACCCTCATACCTATATTTGTGTAATGTATTGAATAATAAATGAAATTATGTAATACCCATGTTTGTTAATCCTAGGTCACTATAGTTGATATAAAAGGATAGGTTTAGTTAAACTTTGGAAACATGGATGATATGACCATAGTGATATCCCTAAGGAAATGTCTAAGGATAAGTTTAGGAATGATCTATGTATAGAAAAATGTCCTCTAATTTTAGTAATGGATTATGCATGTTACATATAAGAAATTATGTAACGCCCCGACCCCAGTTACCCAAAGTCAGTGCATTATTACATAACATTGTCATGATCATAAAAGATCATGTCTCGAAAGACTGATTGGTTTAGTAGCCTTGGAATCACTAGATACATTCATAAAGATTACATTACTACATAAAGTGAAAAAAAACAACAAAATCTTGTCTCCATAGACCACACTCATATCCCCTTATACTATCCCTGCAGGTCATTCATAAAATACTTCTTCACATCCTTGGAAAAATAAAACATAGAATGGGGTGAGCTCAGATGCCCAATAAGGATAAAAATATAGAAGAAACTTTAATAAATAAGCATAAATATTTAAGTTAATGTATAAATAGAACAAAAGCATTTTAAACATGAACTTCAGCACAATATGGCAGAATTAAAATGAAATAATTCCATTTACTTATCCACATGGAAATTCTACTATTCAAATAAACACATGCAATATCAAGAACCATTTTTATAATGATGGATTGCATAATGCTAGTCTATAATAACCACATTTTGATGGCCTTGTTCTAATAATATAAATATGATTTTTTCATGGCCTTGTGCCAAGACACTTGTTTGTCTCCTGAGACCTACTGATGCATTGAGGAGCTACAGAGAGCTCCACCCGTCACTTATTAAGTCCAATGAATTCCTCATATGAACATGTTTAAACATAAAATAAACATTCATATAGAATCTATCATATGAAATGTCAATAAATTATCCATAAACCTAAAATGGTATAAAAATAACACATCCACGGTCAAATATATCACAAATACTTCAATACTATATTGAAGTTTTGTATCATAATAAATCAACTACAAATAAGCTTAAAATCAATCAACATATGTTGACATAGATGAAATAAAAACTATTTGAGATAAATATCTCTTTTTTTGAAATCATTTAAAAGTCAAATAATTATAAAAGAAAACATTTACTTTGAAAATATTCTTATAAACTTGTAAGGGAGCTTGGACAATTTTATAACGGTAGAAAATAGTTGCACCAGACGTATAATGGTGAAATAACCTCGGATAATGAAGATATTGTGAAATAAACCCTTAAATATATAATCCATTTTTCTAAATTCAAAACACATAAGTGGAAGAAATTAATTTAAAATTAATTCCCATTTTTAAAACAAAAAGCATGTTTTCAAGAGATAATAACAATCCAAAGATTGGCACTTTCTTATGCCCAGTTTAAATGTGAAATTACGTTCAATGACCAACATTGGATTAAATGGTAAAAATATAATATAATTATACTCAAAAATCACTACAATTCATAATTTATCAATATTAATGATTTTGATTTAAAATGTTGTTTTTAATTAATATTTAGTAATTGTCACTATTAATCAAAATATGGAAGTTATCCGAAAAGTAAAAAAAATTCACCCTAAGATAATTTCAATATTATGAATCCAAAAATTAAGTCTATATTGAAAGATTAAATTTATAAAATTTGAAAAAGTGGGTATTACTATTCATAACGACTTGTTTGATTAGTTGTGGTGTGTTAGAACTCAAAGTTGCGTGCAACACACGCTAATGCATTATTCAAAGTGATGCGTACCGTGGAAGCTTGGGGTGTTATATTCTCCCCTCATTCAAATAATTTAATCCTCGAAATTTCTAGATTACTACAGCATGAAAAGACTCGGGTGGTTCTTCATCATAAGTTCCTCGGGTTCCCACGTTTCCTCTTCCATCTTCTGGTTTCTCAATAGAACTTTTACCATACGAGTCGTCCGGTTTCTCAGCACTTGTTCTCTCGTATCAAGAATCATGAAGAGTTCTTCGAAGTAAGACAGAATGAGTTCCAGTTGTAATTCCTCATAGGTGAGTACATGCATAGGGTCAGGCATATATTTTCTAAATAGTGATATGTGGAACACATCTTGAACTTTAGAGAGACTTGGTGGCATTTCCAAATGGTAAGCTACAACCCCAATTTGTTCTATAATTTCAAAAGGTCTGATGTACCTGGGACTCAATTTAACCTTCTTAACAAAACATATAACACCCTTCCATAGAGATACCTTCAAGAAAACATGATCTCCTACCTGAAATTCTAAATCCTTCTTTCAGTTTTCTGCATAGCTCTTCTACCTAATTTGAGCTGATTTGATGTGGTTTTGGATTACTTTCACCTTTTCCATCGTTTCCACCACCAGTTCTGGGCCTACAGGTTTTCTTTCACCAACATCATCCCAAAAGGTTTGTGTGCGACATCTCTTTTCGTATAACGCTTCATATGGTGCCATCTGGATTCTTTAATGGAAGGTATTGTTATAGGAAAATCAACCATTAGTAAATATTGATCCCACATACCCTAAAAGTCAAGTGAGCATGATCGTAACTTTTCTTCTAAGGTTTTAATAGTCCTTTCTGATTGTCCATCAGTTTGAGAGTGGTAGGATATGCTCAGACAAAGTTCAGTATCCAAGGCCTTTTGAAGACTTCCAGAATCATGATGTAAAATGGGGATCACGATAAGAAATAATCTATAGGGGTCCTCCATGAAGTCTCACAACTTCATTAATATATAGTCTTTCTAGACGTTCAAGTGGTAGATCTTCTCTTATAGCATGAAAATGTGCTGACTTGGTAAGATGATCAACGATGAACCATATTTCACCATTTCTTCTATGAGTCTTTGGTAGTCCCATGAAAAATTCCATAGTGATATTATCCCATTTCCAATCTGGTATGGGAATAGGTTCCATGACTCCTCTAGGCTATTGCCTTCCAGTTTTCACTTGTTGACAAACCATACATCTTGACACAAAATCAGCAATCTCCCTCTTCATGTTGTCGCACCAAAAATGTTCCTTCAAATCTCTATACATCTTGGTGCTCCCATGGTGTATAGAGAAATTGGAACTATGAGCATCGTTCAGAAATTCCCTTTTTAGACCAGGTATATCAAGAACACAAAGTCTCTTCCCTAATTTCAAAATTCCATCTTCATACACAATGTCACTCAATATCCCATCATTCATAGCTTTAATCTTCTTTTCAAACTCTTCATCATCGGTCTGATAACTCTTTATCCTTTCTAGTAATGATGGTTTGGCAACCATTTGAAAATGCATTGATGTTTCACCTTCTATGGTTATTCCCATAACCGACTTTACTAGATCCATGTATATAGGATCCTTTTCAACTCTCATCTTGTTCAAATCTCCATGATCCTTTCTACTCAAATCATTTTACACCTTTTTTTCTACCCTTTGTGGTAGTGTATAGTGAAATCACAATCCTTCAATAATTCAAGACATCTCCTATGCGTCATGTTGAGTTATTTCTGTGAGAAAATATACTTCAAACTCTTGTGATCAGTATAAATCTAATATTTTTCACCTTAAAGATAATGTATCCATATCTTCAAAGAAATGATTACAGCAGCTAACTCAAGATCATGAGTACAATAGTTTTTCTCATGAATTTTCAGCTGTCGTGATGCATAGGCAATAACTCTGTCATTCTGCATAAGGACACAACCATGTCCTTTCTTCGATGCATCACTATAAATAACGAACCCATCATTCCCCGATGGAAGATTCAATATAGGAGCATTGACTAATCAGTTATTCAGTTCCTCAAAACATTCTTCACATTTTTTTGTCCAAACAAATTTAACCCCTGTACGTGTGAGCTTCGTTAATGGGTTAGCCAATCAGGCAAAATTCTGGACAAAACGCCGATAATAACCTATTAAACCAATAAAACATTGTACCTTAGTTTTACTAGTCAGTGCTGGACATTCTTTGATTGCCTTGTTCTTAGAACGATCAACACAGATTCTATATTTGGAGATAATATGGCCAAGAAAACAAATCTCCTGAAGCCATAATTCACACTTGTTAAACTTCCCATACAATTCATGTCTTCTAAGAGTCTTCAGGATAATGTGCAAGTGAGTTTCATGATCTTCATTGTTTATGGAGTATACCAAGATAACATCAATAAATACCACCACAAAATCATCGAGATATTCCTTGAAAACTATATTTATTAGATCCATTAATACAAATGGTGCATTAGTCAATCCAAAAGGCCTTACTATAAATTTTTAATTCTCATACCTGGTTCCAAATGATTTCTTTGGAATGTCTTCCTTCTTCACAGACAACTGATGATATTTAGATCAAAGGTCAATCTTAGAAAAGTATTGAGCTCCATGCTATTGGTCAAATATGTCATCAATGTGAGGTAAGGGATACTTGTTCATTATTGATATAGCATTGATCTCCCTATAGTTGATACATAACGTCATAGATCCAAATTTCTTCGTAACAAAAAGGACAGGGGATCTCCATGGAGAAACACTAGGGTGAATAAATCCTTATTACTCAATTCCTCTGGTTGTTTCTTTAGTTCAACTAATTCCACAGTGTCCATTCTATAAGGGGTCTTCGATATGGGCCTTGAACCATGAATTATATCAATGGAAAACTCAATTTCTCATTCTGGAGGATGTCTAGGTAAATCTTCTAGAATCACATCAACATATTCTCTCACAATAGGTACATCCACTATTTGAACATTCCTTTCCTCACCCACATTTATTTCATTCTCTTCCTCCCTAATAATTGAATTTAGTTGAGCTACTTGGGGAGGATCTAGATAAGAATCAGGTGGTGACGATTATGCTCTAAGGATAAGGTGTTATTTTTCATCATCATCAAAAATCGTAACTTCTTTCTTCTTACAATAAAACTTCGCATTATCGTCCAAAATCCAATCCATACAGTGGATTATATCAAATTTAATGATGGTTTTGATGATGAGATCAGTAGATAAGGAACATTTATGTGCTCTAATGGGGACCGATTCACAAAACATTGTTGTAATGATACTTCCCTTATGAGTTTTGACTGATAACTTCCTTGTTAAATCAAATTGAAAATATCTAATTTTCTTAGAAAAAAGGGATGATATGAAACAATGTGAAGATCCAGAATCAAATAATGCATTTTTTAAACATGAGGAAACCATTAAATAATCTTCCACCACATCTTTTGGAACTTCTACCTCAGTAGTAGTGATTGCATATTCTTGGCCTTGATCCATTTTCCTTTTGTGAGGTATGTTCCCCTGAGGTTTAGGAAATTCATTTGCATAATGTCCCATCTCCCTACAATTATAGCATTGACCATCAGTAGCTTATTTATTCCCCTTGAAATCACAAGCTTGGTGGCCTTTTTCACCACACTTGTAAAAGACTCCCATTCCCTTCAAGCATGTACCAGGTTGTTTCTTCCCACAATTACTGCAATATGGATATTCAACTTTTCCCTTCTCCCACTTGTTTCCATTTCTAGAGTTATCAGAAGATCTCTTCTTCTCTTACTTTTCTTTAAAGTTGTAAGACTTAGAGAATTACTTTTCCATCTTGATAGCACACAAGACAATATCTTCGTACGAAGAGAAAGATTGTGAAACTAATGCTAGAAGAAGGAATTGTTTTAACCAATCAAAGAAACAATAAATTTCTCTTCTTGGGTTACGTATATAATCAGCTGCATACCTTTCTATCCTTGTAAAGTTAGCCTCATACTTTGCAACATTTTCATCCTCCTTTTGCCTTAGACTCAGAAATTGCCTTTCCATAGCTACTCAATGGTCACGAGGAATGTATTTTTCTACTAAATGATCTTTGAACTCCCTCCATTCCATATTTGATACTTCATCATCTTCCTTCATTTTTTGAATTAATGACCACCATTGGTCAGCATCTCCAGTGAGGCGGTAAACTGCCATGATAAATTTTTCCCTTTCACTACACCCCAAGGCATGGAATATTTTCTCTAAGGAATTTATCCATTGCTCAGCTACTAAGGTATTTTTACTCCCATTGAATGTTTGTGGTTTCTACCTCATGAAGAGATGTAACATTGATCCTCTACGTTGCAGATCACGGTTCTCCATACGGGTAAGGTTATTATTCATAACCTGAGTGTGTTTTCCCAGTATGGTTATTAGCTGATCAACACCAGTTGAATCACCAGCTCCACTATAATTATCTTGATTAGGAGGGAAATACCTACATGGAGTGTGTGCTTTGATATAATTTCCATTTCTTCCACGAGGCACCATTTCTGAACAATAGCATACACTAGATTTGTTTATGAATCGAAATATATAAATCAAAACATGAAAAAAACATAACATAAATTGAACAGTTTATGGATATAATACATAATCAAAAAATTATTTTATTTGAGGAAGTATAAACTGACAAACCCTTCATAATGGTTTTTAATGAAAATGAGAATTATCCTATGCATATCCCCTGTGTGTGTCGTAACCAAGAGTGCAGCAATGCCCATTTTCATGCACCAGTTCCCGTTTGAGTCTAGATCAAATCGGTGTTTTTGGGTTTTACCCCTAGGAACATATGTGCCAGAGCCACCTCTACCTGCTCATATCCAGATAGGGATGTATTTCTCAGAAAACTCACAAAATCTCTATAATACCAAAATTCTAGGACATTCTTTTATACTAACCCTCAACATCCATATTATGTCTATGTGATCTAATCAGAGTTTATCTAAATCTAGTTTCCGTGTTTTGTACTAAACTTCCTCTGATACCAACATGAACACCTCGACCCTAGTTACCTAGAGTCGGTGCATTATTATAGAACATTGGCATGATCATAAAAGATCAAGTCTCGAAAGAGAAATTGGTTTAGTAGACTTGGAATCACTAGATACATTCATAAATTTTACATTACAACATAAAGTGAAAAACTAAAACAACATATTTTCTTCATAGACCACACTCATATCCCATTATACTATCCATATAGGTTATTCATAAAATACCTTTCACATCCTGGAAAAAATAAAATGTAGAAAGGGGTTAGCTCAGATGCCCAGTAAGGATAACAATATAGCGGAAACTTTCATAAATAAGTATAAACATTTAAGGTAATGTGTAACTAAAAGAAAATCCTTTTAAACATAAACTTCATCATAATATGGTAGAAATAATATGAAGTAAGGCATTTAATTATACACATGGATATTCTACTAGTTTAATAATCACTTGAAATATCAATAACCACTTTCTTAATGATGGAATTCATAATTCCAGACTATCATAACCACATATTCAAGGGCTTGTGCCAAGACTACAAATAAGATTTTGTCAAGGCCTTGTTCCAGGATAGTAGTTTGCCTCATGAGACCAACTGATGCATCATGCAGCTAGAGCGGGCTCAACCTGTCACTTATTATGTCCAATGCATTTTTCATATGAACAAGTTTAAACATAACATAAACATTCGTATTAAAACTAACATACGAAATGTCAATACTTTCTCTATAAACCATGCATGGCATAAAAATAACACATCCATAGTAAAACATATCAAAAAACCTTTAATACTATATGGAGGTTTTGTATCATAATAAATTAACTTCAAATAATCATAAAATCCCTCAAAGGATGTTGACGTAGATGAAATCAAAACTATTTGAGATAAATATCTCTTTTTTTTAAATCATTTAGATGTAAAATAATCATAAAAGAAAAAATTTACATTGAATATATTCTTATAAGATTTTAAGGGAATCTTTGAAGATTTTATAATGGTAGAAAATAGCTGCACCCGCCGTATAAGTTAAAAAAGGCATTCTTACCTTAATTCTATCGATAAGGTTAAAAAGGACCTTTGTTTGGAAAACGATGGAAAGATTACTTTATAAACATCTTCTAAAAAGTCAATAAAGGGTATAAATGAATTTAAGCCACATTCTGTAAAATAGTAAGAATATTTTTAAAAACATTTTTAGGAAACATGGATGTGGATGATAAAGACATCCGAGTAGATAATTACGTATAAACAACCTCAGATAATGAAGAGATTTTGAAATAAACCCTTACCTTGTGCTTTTACTTGGTTGAGGGTAGGTTAAACTACTGTATAATGGTAAAATAATTGTTATTAGATTATACAATAATCATATAAATTAATATGATATCATATATGATCTTTTAACATTGCTTTGTTAATAATATCTTAGTATTATCGTCGTTTTGGGTGTTAACTTAATTGTTTTTTAAATGTTTTGTTACATAAGCCATGTTTGTTATGGATATGTTGTTTCTTATTCATATCTAGAATGATATAAAGTCCTTAAACATTATTTTTAATCATCAAATGAGAATTATTCTTGAATGGATACGATGGGGAATGAATCTCATCACGTTCGTGGAGACGGTAGTCCGTACGTACGCACGAGCGACAATATCATATTTTGATATTAAAATCATATATAATTGGATTTTATATCACATATAAAGAATAATTATTATGTTATATTTATTATTGACTTCAATTACACATCATTATCATACTCATCCAAATAATAATGTTTTGAATAACAATTATACCACGAGGTGGAGACGGTAAGCCGTACGTACGCACGTATGGTGACATGTCATTCAAAGGATGGATAAAATACTGAATATGGTTGTACAATATTTAACATAACATAATTTATATATAAGATACTGAATTTAATATTTTATAATGTAAATAACAACGAAATAATAGTTTGAAGAAGAAAGGAACTTGAAAGAGGGTGATGAAAACATTACCTCCTCTTCGGGTTCTTCCTTTTGATTTGATAAAAGGACTCCTCAGATTGGATTTATTATCAAACTAAAACCTCTTGAATTAAGATAGGGAAGTTTAGAGAAAATTTGGTCAAGGGTTGGATGGGCCAAAAGGATTTTAAGGTCTGAATTAGTGGGAGGGGTGAGTGCCTATTTATAAGAGGGGTGAGAGGCACCTTAGGAAAAACAAGAAATATTATTTTATAATAAATTCATATTCGGTTTATAATGGCTCAAAAGTGGATTATTTAAAGGTTATGGTTGGGATAGGTCTAAAAACACTCAACTAATTGGTTTTATATATGTTTGGGTCACTATATTAACTTTATCATTTTGATTTAACTCCTAGTTAAATAGTTTGACATTTACCATTTCTCTTTGTATTTTTATATTATATAGTTAATAAACATACTATAAACATCTATGAAACCTCAAAGTTGTCCATTAAAAATACATATATCATTATATAAGTCTTCTGGCCGAACCTTAGTTTTTTAGGAATAGAATATCAATTAATAATATAATATTTGTTTTAAAAACTCATTTATGTCAATTTTGACACTATATAATAATTTATTTTTGTTAATGTCCAAAAAACTTTATTAATTCAAATAAAATTCATTTAAGAAATAATAACATGTCATATTAAAAAATAAAATTCTTTAATGTCATCAATACTTTAAAATTTTATTTATTTTATCTTTTATAATACCAATTATTTGATTCTTTCATTAATAAGGAAAATATTGTATCATTATTGTGTCATAAATATATTTAAATATTAAATGTATAAAAATAATAAAAAAATACCATTATGTAGGAAATATTTTTTTATTTCTAATGAATATTTATAGAGGAAAATATAACATATATTATCGTATGTAAAAATTGTTTTTCTAAAAGATATATGCTTTTGTCATTTTTGTATTTACTTTAACTTAATTAATATAAAGTGTCATTATCACTTACAAGTGGATCCATGGGGTCCCAAAATCGACCCAAAGATTCCAATGGTCGGACATGTATCAACCATTAGGGTTGCAACACGTTTTAGGGTAATTTATTATTATTATAATATTATTTCTTTTCCCTTGTTTACCAGATTTACCCTTTAACCATGGTAAATAAAATATTTACCGAAGTAATTATTTAAAATGTCTAAATATAAAAGTTACCTATTTAAAAAATTTTGAACTTCTGATTCTAAATATGGAATCCATTTTTCTAAATTCAAAGCATAGAAGTGTCAGAAATAAAGTTAAAATTAATTCTCGTTGTTAAAACAAAAAGCGTGTTTTAATAGATACTAACTATCAAAAGATTGGCATGTGGTTATGTCCAGTTTAAATGTGAAATTATGTCCAATGACAAAAATTGTATTAAATGGTAAATATATAATCTAATTATCCTCTAAAATCACTCAAATTTATAATTTATCTCTATTAATTATTTCAATTAAAAAAGTTGTTTTTAATTAGAACTTAGTAATTTTCACAATTCATCAAAATATTGAAGTTATCCAGAAAGTACCAAAAAATCACCCTACGATAATTTCGATATTAAGAATCCCAAAATGATATCCATTTTAAAGGAGAAAAGGTGGGTATTACTATTCATAATGGCTTGTTTGATTGGTTGTGGTGTGTTAGAACTTGAAGTTCCGTACAACACATGCTATTGTATTATTCAAACTGAAGCGTACTGTGGAATCTTTGGGTGTTACAAATTACAGCCATTTCTGGATACTACAAGTGGATGTTGATTTGGAACAAATGTTACTCGGGGTAAAAACCATAAAAATACTATATTGAGCTAGACCTGATCAGGAAGTTGTGTATGACTATAACACTTACTACACAACTAGTTTTACAGTCCTAGGAGATATGCTTTGGAAATTAATTTACTCTATGTGAACAATAATGAAGAATTTAAATATATTATGACTAAAAATAACCAAATATAATCCTAAGGTGCCAATTATCAATGAACATGTCAGTATTTAGACATCCTATAAGCTATTTTTTCACTGTTATATGGTTCCCCACATTGATTATTTATTCATAATATATTCATTTATATTATAGTCTGTAGATATAACCAAATGGAACTGCATTAATGGTATATATGATGGATAGTGAAATGATTTTCATGATGAGAATCCAATCCTTTTGAGTGCAAGAATGAAAAATCTTGTTTCTATGCTCACAAAAAAATTTCAAACTATGAATCATGAAATACATTAAAATTATAAAATAAGGGAACAATTTTTTTTTCAGTCTTTCATAATTAAATATACACCTTTTCAGTGGGCCTTTTTACACACTATTTTCAAAAAAAAATTGATCAGTAACATAGAAAATATTTTTTCCATTATCCATTATTATTAACTTGAATAATAAATTTTGGTTTTCTGCAATTTGGAGTGTGAAGCAGATCATTTTTAGACTCTTACCAATAATATTAAGCAAAAGGATAAAATTGAATCCATGGATTTAGAGAATTTCAAGAACTAATTTTTCAATTATTACATTCCTCTTGTTCTTCATATTAATATAGAGAAGTATCCCTATGAGTTACATAACATGGATGACAGATCAGTTGATACCTACGAGGATAATTTTTTAAGACATGTGATGTATTCTTAAAGTATTATAATCCAAATTGAAATTAATGTTGATCGATTAATTGATGGATTAATACAATTTCATCAATGTTAGCTATCCAAAAGAATATTCCTTAGCGATGAAGTGATTTTGTGTTGAAATATCAATGTCGAAATGTTAGATGGATTTATTTACAATCTTATATTTTTTACTAGTAAATGATGATGGACTTCAATTGAAAATTAAAGAATCAAAGAGAGAATAATATGTGATATCATTTATGATAAAATTTTGTGAAGAGAAAAGTATGAAATTTTCATAATGTGACTAAAAAATGTTTTATGTGTGGAATGGAAGGTCATCAGCCAATTGATTTCCTAAGTGATGTGAATGAGTTAGGTAACGATGAGAATGGAGATAAAACTATAGAAATTAAACCACCCACACTCAACTATTAAAAATACATGGAGTAGATGAATTTTGATAAAAATTTACCAAATATGAAGGTTAATGGTCATTATTGATGTGAACAACCTCTTAATATAAGAGAAAATAGAAATCCCTTTCAATCAATGTTTCTAATGGGGGTGAGATAATGGAATAGTAAAATTTTCACATTCCATCCACTCTTGAACTTCAAAAGTCTTATTTGACTGTTTATCTACCCATTCATTCATATATATGGTAATTTATATGTGTATCAAGATTCCACCCAAATGATTACATGGTGAGTTGTCATTGAAAATATATAATGGTAAGATGATTTCATATGAGGTGTATGACTCCTCTCTAATTGATATTTGTGGAATTTACATCTGGAAAATCTTATCACCCTTCCTCTAGTAGAATTGGATCTCATTTTTGGAATTGATTCACCCTCTCTACATAAATCTCACATCAATTGTCTATGAAGGAATGTTACATTTTATTTTCTAATCCAACCTATAATCATTGATCAATATAACCATAAGCATGAAATTGCAATGGTTATTACATCCATTATATGAGATTAAATTCCCATTCATAGGGTGTTCTTATCTCAAATGGCTGGGGAGAAACTCGATATCAATGATATACATATTGTGTAGGATTTTTTGAGGTCTTTCTAAAAGAGATTTATTTCCTTCCACCAAAACAAGATGTTGAGTTATCCATTAAACTCAAATGTAGTTCCACATGAATTTCAAGGACTCTATATATAATAAACCCAATTTATTTACAAGAAATAAAGAAGAAAGACAAATAAAATCTTGACAAGGGATTCATTTGTCCAATTGTTTCACATTTGGGTGACCCAATTATTTTTAAGAAAAATAAATATGGATCAATCTGAATCTATATTGATTATCAGTTCCAAAAAAATCCGAATTAAGAATAGGTATCATCTTAAAAATATTAATGACTTGTTTGATAAAATTGTTGGAGCTCTACACAATTCCATGATTGACCTTCATTATGGATATCAGCAATCAAGTGTCCAAAAATGGAATATACCCAAAATGGTATTCCATACAAGGTATGGACACTATTAATATATAGTTATTCCATTTTATCATACTAATTCCCCTTATATATTCATGGTTTTAATGAATATAGTATATATAGATAAACATTATAAGATTTGGAAGTACTTATATATTATATTATTATTAACATATATAGAATGGAAGAGCATGATGGTAAAAACAAAATTGTACTAAAAACTAAAAGGAAGTAGAAATTATATGAAAATATTAAAAATTGTAAACATTCACTGCCAAAGGATTCATTTTTGTGTCATATAATCTTAATAGAGGGAACATCTGTATATCCATGAAACATAGAGTCTATTGAATGTTAGACTAAAACAACCATGGTGGGTATGATATATAGTATAATTGGTTTATATGGAAATTAATGGTGTTTTTTGTAGAATTTATCAGGTCTATCTAATCTTCTGACCAAGATAACTCATAAGGGAACCATGACTGTAAAAATTGACGTGTTAGTGGAAAATTTCTGGGAACTGATGAGAAGTTTAGTCAATTCACATTGTTCAGAAAATATATAATAGTGGAGAATGGTTTGAAAGTTATTATGATGCATTCAAGAATGGATTTTGATGTTTTCTTCCTAAAAATTGACATAGTTATAGCTTATGCCTCACGATAACTAATGATTCATGAGAAAAATTATCCTACTCATGATTTTCAGTTAGCTGTGGTAAATATTCCAGAAAGATATGGTGGAATTATATTTATGGGTAAAAGTGTGATATATATATATACGAATACTATAATATTTTAAATTACATATTAAAATAGAAAGAGTTGAATATACCCCAAATAATATTGTTGGATTTGAATAATGATTATGACTTCAAAATACATTACTGCCCTAGGAAAAAGAACAAGTTTATCAATACTTTGTGTTAAAATGATCATGATATCAAATCTAATATGAGGTTCATAGAAGATCCAATATTTCATTATTTATAAATGATGGATCTAGAAATCCTAAAGTAAGGGAGAAAATCATATCTTTCCCAACAGAGTTTTCAACCATATATCTGACTGATGATTAAAGAGGTGAAGAAGGATGATGTCATTGTGTAAAATATGTATAAAAATGTTCCAATGATTAACTATGATCAAATATTAATGATAATGTTTTGTAATTGTTTATTTTTTACCTTTATAATAGACTTGGAGATGTTGTTCTTGGATAAAGATCATAGTTCTTCATTCTCTATTCCTCCTAGATGTGTGACTATGTATAGATATTTGAAAGATTATATCCTATGGGATGGAATGAAAAGAGTTATTATAGAGTTTTTATCTTAGTGCTTGGTATGTCAACACATTAAGTATTAAGGAAAAAAATTATAATGGGTTCATGAATCAATTACCTTATCGATAATGTAAATGGGAGAACATTTCCATGGATTTTGACATTGGACTCACCAAAAACATCAAAAAGGAATAATGTCGTATGGGTTATAGTAGGTCACCATACTAACTCGGAACCCTTAATCATTGTCATAGAATACTTATCTCAGGGTCATCTTGTCATTATATACGTACATGTAGTGGTAAGGTTTCCTGGAATTCTACATTCCATTGTTCCTAATTGGAACCTGATGTTTAAATAACAGTTCTAGAAAATTCTATGGCATGCTCTGGATATAGAGTTGAGTTTCACTAATTCATGTCATCCCTAAATAGATGGTTTCTATGAATGAAAAGAACAAACACCATATGAAATTTTGATATCATGTTATCTATATTTGAATGGTGTATATGACAAAAACCTTCCTCAAGTTTAGTTTTATTACATTAATAGCTTTCACTCAAGAGTTCAGATGGCTCCATATTAATCCCTCTATGGATAAAAATTTTGAGTTCAACATGTTGGAATGATGTTGGAGAAATAATGTTATTCTATTTTGAGGTAGATAAAGAAATGATAGAAAAATTTTATCTATTTATTATCACATCATGGTGGCTCTGATTCAGCCAAAAAATTATCATGATAATCTCTAACATGTTCAATAATTTATGGTCTGTGATATGTTTCTTCAAATAATTTTACCATAGAATAATTTTATGAGAGTCAGGATGAAAATGTAACTAATCCCCCAAGGTATATCAGTCCCATTGAAATTATTTATCATATCAGGATGGTAGCCTATTACATGGATCTTCCACCAAACCTCTCTATTGAAAATGTTTTTTTTCCTCATATCTCTCTAGAGTAGTATATATGTGGCCCTTAACATGTACAAAACTCCTATTTAATACCAAAAGAGAGTGATATTTCATTTGAGGAACAAACTGTTAGAGATTTTGGATCATATAGAGAATGTTATATGAAACATGAACACTGACCTGGTGAATGTTTTTGAAAACCCACATGTTTGATGAAATGAAATTTAAACTAGAGGTTATGTCATTTCATTATTATCCACATTTATTTTTATCAAATTGATGAAATTTGAGGGAAAATTCATTTTACGAGGGGTAGAACGTGGTACCCTAATTTTTTATGAATTTTTTTTCTCAAATAAATTAAATTTATTTGATTGAATTCATCATAACCTATGAAATGTTAATCTAGTGCTATATGAAATGATCGCTTGAAATTAATATCATGCAGTACAAATTTTTAAAAACATGATATATAATTAATATAGTTTATCAACCACAACCACTATAGAAAAGTAATTAAACAGTGTGTTATTATTAGATTTAAGTAATTCTTAAATTATAATTATCATTTTTATATCAAGAAAACATATTTATAATAAAATGCACAATTTTTGGTAATTTATTTATATGTTTCAAAATTAATATTTTCTCAGAAAAATTGTTTTATGTCTTTTTGTAAAAAAAATAAAATAAATTTTTTAAATAATTTGGAAATGTATTGGATAAAATTATATTCAATTTTTAAATCTGAATTTAAAAATTAGATAATGTTTATTTTTTTTGGATTTTCTAGAAATTTACATTTTTTGATGAATAGTGAAAAGATGGATTTTAATTGAAACCCACCTTTTCGTTAAATTTATTTATATTTTTAATTGGTTTAAATTTTATATTATTTCTACGATAAATTTATTAATCCAATTTCGGTCATTATAATCAATTTCTCATTGAAATTGGATATAATAATGTTGTAAACATTTTATCAGTTTCAATTTAAAAAACTTCTTTATCATCACATCTCTAGGATTAGTATTAAATTAATTTTTTCCACTTATGAGTATGGAACTGGGTAAATAGATTTTATATTTTTAATCATTATAATTTATATTATATTATAATGTTAACTTAAATTTTTAACATAATGAATTGTGAATGTATAAAAAAATTAAATATTTTAGTTATGGATAAATGGGTTTATAGAATGGTTAAACTAAAACGATAAGGGTAAAGATCACCTGTAAAATTATCTAAAACACATTGTTTAATCATATTTAGATAATGCAACCTCTAAGGTTTGATGACGGTCTAATTTGGATAATTTTTACATATGAAAAACATGGGATCACTTCTTTCATTTAAAAAATGTCAACTGTGTCCTCTCCTGCACTTATAAAAGGCCACATACACTACTATCTTCATCACACATTAAAACCACATTGGCTTGGCTATGATATACATATATAAATTCCTAACATCCATCACCTCTTTCAAGAAGCCTTATATCAGTCATAAATCCATCCTTTGTAGGTATTAAGAGGAATCTGAAGGAAGATACCCAAAAATTAAGTATTTTTCATCAATGGGAGTCTTTGTTTTATATAATCATCCAACTCCATCAAATATTAAAATACATATAATCCCCTTAATTTATAATTTATGAATATTATATTTGATATCATTTATTACAAGCATCACCAAGCATGTAAGGGAATATAATATCCCATGAATGTATAATATATTTACTATTTTAAATAAATACAGCTTTTTTCATTACATTCCATTCATGAGATATTGAGTAAGCATACGTTTCATGAAATAATGTCATGTTGAATGTATTGTGTGACAGACATGACCACGTTTCACTGAAAAAAAATATAGTATTACAATGTTATTATTTAATATAATAAGATATAAACTAGCTAGTATGTATGGTATTTTCTAAATTATGAAAATATATCATTTACACACACATAAATCAAATTCATTGGTTACTTTTTAATTAGAAATTATTATAAGAACCAATTGAATATAAGGGGTCTATTGTTTATAGAAATCTATTTTTATTTTCCAAGATATATTTTATCTTAATAAATTACACATAATTACTTCTAGTGAGTGATATTTATATAATATATATATATGTGTGTATTATATTTAATAAAAATATTTTTGATATTCATATAATAGATACATTAGGCCAAATATAAAAAAAAAATTAATTTTATGAATAAAATACTATAGTTTTTATAAGGATCATTTACCACTATTTAATAGAGAACAAATTTTTAATCCAATTTTTGGAACTTTTATATATATTATATTCCACAATAAAAAATTTCATTGAAAATGAATCTTAAAAATAATTATGGTGATGATTATTCACACTTGTATTTTTTTCTTGGATCCAATTCATTTGTGTGTCTCAGATTTTATCTCGAGGGTCTATTGTTATAGTTTTCATTTTAAGTATATCATTCTTTATTTTTAGCCTATATCTTATCCATGGGTTTTACCCTTCGGTTTTGGTTAAAATTGTATGTTTTTCAGTGAACAGTTGGTGGCGCAGAATTGGAGCATAGTAACGAGAAATTGTGCACCATTCCTAGGAAACCATGCAACAAGGTGTAATTTTTTAATAGATCTAAATCACACAGTTAGCATATGGTTTTTTAAACTACGTGACTTACTATGCGATATGTCCCTTATTGATAGTAGAGACATCACTGTTGACATATGATTTATCAAACTGTATGGAAAGACCATGAGGACTATCCAGGTTACTAAAATTTAGTATTTTACTATTTTTCTCTTTGATTTTAACACCAAATCCACCCCTCTGTCACCATTTGGGATTTCTAGCCATATGTTCATTATCCTCTCCCTTGGCTCCCTTGGATATCCTCTTTTGAGAGGTATTTGGTCTGTAAAATATACAAAATCATCACATAAGTCCCCCTTACTTATATTTCCTCACCTTATCTAGGGTATCCCTTCATCCTTTATGGGGGTATGTTCTCTATTATGTTTGGTGGAATATTTTGTGTTGAATCATTATTATTAGGGATTGATCTTGATGATTTTGGTCTGATCATGACTTTTTAGGGTATTGTGGTTTTGTTGTTGAGTTTTCACACCAATTTCTAGATGTTACTACACATGGTGTAAGTTGTTTCATGCCCAAACATTGATGAATGATTTTAATATGCTTTCTATGTTAATTAAATTTTATATATAATTCATTTTTGTAGTCTGAAAAATGTTTTGGAAGGGTATGACACGCATATGTGATGATAATTTATTTTTATAAACGAAAATGGTTATGTTTTTTTATGGTCCTTATAGTGTTTCTCCTTGAAGATTTTTATGATTTTTTTGAAGGGGTATATTGTTTTAAAATGGAATTTAAGTTGTGAATGAGTTTGAAAGTAGGTTTTTAAAGAGAAAAAGTATTACATTTCCATAATGTCTTTTATTGTGAAATTTTGATAGGAATTTAAAATTGTTTAAAAGTTATAAAGCATGTTTTCAAAATGATATTGGATTATGTGTGATATTTCATAGGGGATGGGACTATAAGATTAGTTGAACAATTATCTTATTTTCTTGTTCTTTTCCAAATAACAATTTTTGAATCACAAAAGTGATCCTAAATATATCCAATTTTTTTTCATATGGGTAAAAGTGGAAGTAGTTTTGTTTATGGAAAATGGTGACTACCATGTTTATTTATAATGTTTGAAATGTATTTAATAATGTAAAGATATGTGTTCCATGTGAGCATTATATTTAGAAAAAAATCACGGGTCTCTAAGTGGGATGACTTGATATAGTACACTAGTGATACAGAAGTTAATATTCATGGTTTCACCTAGCTAGATTGAAAATTACAACACATACTAAACATGTATTTTTATTAGAGATTAATAGGACATTTGGGTGACCCCTATTAGAGGATTGTTCACGAGAAAGATGATGGTTGTGGTTAATATACCATCTCTAACCATGTTATGAGGTTATTGTGACTCACTTGAGCAAGATAACCCTTAAGAATTTACCCATGTAACTCTGTTGTGAAATAAGACTTATGTGGTGTGGTTACATCTATCGATTGATAGTGGACCTGGAGTCAATTTCATTTTAAATAATTTTAATCATAGTATAAGTCTTCTTTTAAAATATTACCATTAAAAGTGTTGTATTCAATATTGTTTTATGAGGGAATTGTTTTCTGTTAATGTGTTCTCTAAAAAATGGATTTCATATAAAAATATTTCATTGAAAATGTTTTAAATAATTTATTATAAATGCGGTTATTCATTTATCTAGTGATTTTATAGAATGGAATCAATATCATTTGGTGTAGTAAAACTAGTATTTGGATAAAACCATACATAAAACTATGGTATTATGTATGCCTTATTATCTATGACCCATGTTAATGTAAGGTGATTCATGGAGATGTATGTGGTTCAAGTTTCTAGTGTACCTCCTATTTCATGTAATGGTGGTCATTTCTTGAGGGTGATTCCCCACATGATTCAAGGATATTTTTGGGAGGTATTGTTTTTTTCATTACATAGTTTTATCATGGGTTGTCGTTATCTTTTAACAATTTGAATATTTAAATTTTGGTACCCTGTTTTTTCATTAATATTTTGGTATGTATCATTTATTTTAGATGGTAATTTTTCTTGCCTCAATCAATGAAATCAATCCCAAAGAATAATTTTGATATCCATGAACTATTTTCAAGCCCATGGGGATCATGAATTTCTTTTCATTCTGTTAAATTGTCTACATTTTGTGTTTGGTTAAATTTATCCCAAGTTTGGTTCATAAAAAATGGCATCATAGTTGGTCATAGTCTTTTTAGGTCATGTTATTTCATGAAGATTCAAGGTATACTAGAGCTAGGATTTTTTTGACTTGATTTTTTTTGTTATGTGTATGGTGCTTGGAAAGCACACCTCATGATGGGACTAGAGTTGCAATGAGATGTTGGGTTACATTTCATTCTGTTTGGTTTATCTGGTTCTTTTAGTTATTTTTGAAATGAAGAGAGAGTTTGGATAATGGTCTCATTGAGCTCATGGGGCCTGAGAATCCATGAGGTGTTGGGGACTTGGTCAAAGAATAATTTCTACAACGGTTTTGTGATAGGTGTATGACCACAAACATTATGGAAAAGATACCCACACACACTAGTGTACTGTTAATAATTATGTTTCCATCTTCATTTGTTATAAAAATTAGTTTGAAAAACCAACGTTTGAAATTGTGAAAACTATATTTTTGTGTGGAAATGGTTTGGTTTTGGGACGGTGGAAAATGGATTTTCATAATCATTTTAAAGTGTCTATTAGAAAAGTGTATTTTTATTAAATGTATATGTGAATGAGGATGATATTAACGATATTGGGTCCCTATGATCAAAATTTTGGAGTTATTAAAATGGTTTTTAATATACAAATATTATATTGAAAAAAAATTTGGATATATTTTTGATATAAGATATGATATTTTAATTAAATGGTTTTTTATGGAATGAGTTTTTTTTTGTGTCGTAGAATATCTTTGAAAATTGGATTTCCTGGATTTTTGGATGGAATATAAGAAATTTTATTTTGATGAAAAATGAAGTGGTTTCATTTGAGGAGTTTGAATTTTTTTTTCAAATATTGGTGAGTGATATTTTAAATTTTTTTATGAATTTTTAAATGGGAAACTAATTGAGATGTTGAAAACATGGGTTGATCATTTTGTCTTAAAAATTGGAAATGTTTTGTTATAAACATTGGTGTTTCAATGAGTGACCTCATGAAAAGATATATGTGGGAATGTGGATGGTTAATAGATTGAGTGAATGAGTACCCACATTGAAATTAAATGATCGTTGCTCATTTTGGAATATTAATTTGAATGTGTTAGACTCTATGGAAGGACATAGGTGAGTATGTAACCCACGAAGCGGTTTTATTTTCAAAAGTGATTTACGAATAGATTTGATGTTTTGATAATTGGTTGTTGTGTGATGTTTGTAACATTTTTATTAGATAATGTTTCTTTCAAGATATTTGGAGCTTGAGATTCCTCCATGTTTAAATAGCGTTTCATATTTGAGTCATTGCCGATATGTTGGTATTGAAATAATGGATGGTGGGTTATTTGGAAAAATATTTTGGGAAGCCTTTGATTTGGTTCTTAATGTGTCTTTGGTGCCCATTTTCTATGAGTTTTCGTTGAATTTTTAGTTTCATTGGGTTGTTGGTTTCCTTGTTTTCTAGTGTATTCCCTCACAAGATTCGATGGATATTCAAAATGTGGTTATAGTTGATTCATTATCGGTAGACCCTCTAGTTGATCAAATCCTCAAAATTCTTTTTGTGTGTTGTAATTTGAATACACATTTATTTTATAGTCATGTGGATCCTCTCGAAGTGAAAGAGTGGATGTTTAATTTTGAAAGAAACTATAGATTGCTTTAGTTTTTTGAGAAGCTAAGGGTGATGTTTTTCACCTCTTTGTTTGAATATCCTGTCTAAAAGCGGTGAAGGGAATTCCAGCAATGGTATATGCTATGAAATTATTCTGTAAAGTATATTCATAAGATGTTTCCATGTTTGTTTACCAAAATACTATTATGTATGTGGTTCAGTTTAAATTACCCTCCTTTATAATGATTCTATGTTTTTATTGGTCACATCCGGTGGTGTTTTGTGGTGTTTTATTTTTGGGTTTGAAATGTAAGATATTAATATCTCACAAAAACATACGTTTAAACAGAATCATGATCTCCCATTAGAAATTATTAATTTCTATGATTTATGTTTTTGTATATTCTATGTGATATTATTTTTTTGTTTCACGTGTCAGGTAAAAATGGATGATGTGTGTGCATGTTCTATGTCCATTCCATGGAAAAAGATCCATGTTGAGGTGAGGTGAGTTCCAATTTGTTTTGTATTATTTTGGTTTTACTAAGTGTATGGTCTGGTGTCTCATGAAACCATCTGGAGCTGTGATCCAGGTTTGTCAGCTCCTAACTCTAGGAAATACTGTTACTCAAGATACTAAGGTTCCATCCCTAGGTCTCCGATTGAGGATTTTCAACCAGTCAGAAAACTATCGATGGGGTTTGGATCATGGACGCAACTCTGGTCTATGATAATCAAGTGTAGATAGTTCAAGGGTTTATGTGGTAGTTTTCATTGTTATTGTATGTCTCACTATGAAAAAAATATTAATGATTTTATTTTTATATAATTAAAATGGTAGTTCCTTTAGGGAAACATGTTTTTTATTGGGTTTCCTTACATGGGTGACACTTTAGAATCGGTTATTGTGTTCCTTCCAATGGGTTCACCTTCCCTTCCCCTAGTTGGAGATTTTATAGGTAAGGGTGGATTTTCTATAAATTGGTTTAATCTAGTTAGTTAAAATAGTGGGGAGACCCACTGCGGGTCTCATGGAAATTTATTTTGAATTAAATTTTTACTAGCTCAATCAAATGGTGGGGATTCCATTTGTGCCTCCATGTGTTGATGATCCGGTTCGGTTTCTAGTTTTTTCTTTGCAGTAGATTTTCTCATTTGGATATATCTGATTCATATTTCCTCCCTTGAATAAATTTTAGGATGGAGTGCACCAAGTGGTTTCTGATGCAAGGTTGTGTAAGTGTTCTTGAGAAGTGGATTAAGGTCATTTGATTGTTTTGGGTAAATGGTATGTGTTATAGTTGGTAATGTTTGAATTAATATTTTCTTGAGAGTTTAGACTATCATTCTCTGAGGATTAAATTACTTTAATCCATTAACTAGTGGTTTTGTGACTTTTGGGGGGTTGATTTTGTATAGTAGAGAAACCATTCTGTCCTATCGAGTTCAAAGATGTGAACCTATTTACCTAGTATATTTTGTCATTCCATATCATTTTATTTTGTTGATAATCTACTTGAGAAATGTAATATTATTAGTTATTGTGTTCAAATAATGCCTTTTTTGGAATTCAAGGGTAGAAAGAATTATGGTGGAGAGAATTTTGAAACACAGGATGTTATTTTCATTTTGGATTTGGTTCATTTATGTTTATAATTTTTTCTACCAAGTTCTAGGAGTGATGGGTTACAATTTTTGAGGTATTTATTTCATATTTTTATCCTATAGAAATACATGGGTTGTAAACTTGAGTTGTAGTAAACAAATGTATGTTATTGAATAAACAATAGGGGGTCACGATTATCGCATGGTAAGGGGAAACTGTGCACCGTTCCCAAGAAAAAATGCATCATGGTTAGATTTTTTGATAGAGTTGAATCACACAGTTACTATATAGTTTATCAAACTATGAGACTAAACATGCTACATGTCCCTTGTGGACAGTAGTGACCATAGAGTTTTTGTACAGTTTAGCAAAATATGCAAACAATCAAGGGAATTAAAAATATATAATTTACCAATTTTCCCTATTCGATTTTTACCCAAAATCCTAATCTCTCCCCCACTATGGATTTAAAGCCCTTATAACCTCCTTCCCCTCCCATGGATCCATTGTATCTCCTCTTTTGTGTTGGATTTGGGATGGAAACATTGAAGAATCATCATGTAAATCCCTCCTCCATTGATATCATCCTCTTCTCTAGTGCTTGTATTCTTCATTGTTGGGGTAATGTTCTTTTTTTGTATTGGGTGAACTATTTTGTTTTGAATCATAATAAAAAGGCTTTGACCATTATGGATTTGTTTTGATATTTCCATTCTAGGGTTTTATGGTTGGGTAGGTGTAGTTTCACAATAATTTCTAGACTTTTTTACACATTAGGATGGTGTTTTTGTTCGAAAACATTGTTGGATAGTTTTAATTTTCATGCATGGTTACTTATATGTTCTATATGATTTATTTTTATGGTGTAAAAATGTTTTAATAGTGTTTTACCTGATTATGTGTTATAAATGGATTTTAACAAAGTGAAATGGTTATATTTTTTTCTGTGTCTTGTAGTAGTGCTCTATGAAAGTGTTTTATGTTTTTTTGAAGTGTCAAAAATGTGTTTTTAAAGTAGCATGAGGATCGAATGAGTTTGAATGTAGTTTTTAAAGAAAAATGGATTACATTGTCATAATGGCTTTTGTTGTTCACTTTTGATATAAATGTAAATTTTTAAAATGATGGGAAGTATATTTTAAAAATGATATTTGTTTATATGTGGGTTTGAAATGGGATTAGACAATGGTATTTGTTAATCAATAGTGTTCTTTTTGTATGCCTCACAAAATAGAGATTTATGAATCACGTAAGTGATGGTAGATATATCTGTAATTGGTATTGTTGTGTTAAAAGGGGTAATGTGGTTTTGTATATGGAAAATGATGACTACGAAGTGTATTTATATTTTTTTCATGTGTTTGTGAATGTTGTGATATGTATCAAATGCAAACATGGTTTTGAGAATAAAGGGAATCATGGGTATCTTGGTGTGATGAATAGATTTAGTACACTAGTAATCTAGAATGGTCTAGCCCTAGATTCTCTTATCTGGATTGAAAATTACAAGTCTAACTAAAATGTTAAAATGAAATGAGACTACTAGGACATTGGGGGTTCCCATATTTTGGGCTCTTTCAAGATAAATTTGATGGTTGTGGTTACTATACATCTTTTCACTGTGGTATGAGATTTTACCATCACATAAGAGATGGACTACCCTGATATATTTACCCATGGTGCTCCCTTGGTACATAAGATTTATGTGACATGGTGAAATCTATCTGCATATGGTATACCTCTATTTTATTTCATATTAAATCATGTTTTTCCTATAATAATATTCCCATTGAAATTTTACCTTTAAAACTGTTGTGATGAAATGCTTTTCTGGAAGAAATGTTTTTCTTCGAAAAAATGTCCTTAAAAAATGGGTTTCTATATAAACAATATTTAAAATGATTCAATTTATTTGGTATAAATGTGAATATTAATATTTCTCCTAATGTTATAGCATGGAATCACTCTCTTTGGGTGGTATAATATTGGGATTTGTCTCACACCCTACATACCCTTTTGGGTGTATGCTGAACTTATTATGTATGACCTAGGTTATCCATAGATGAGTTGTGGAGAAGTCAATGGTTCAAGTAACTAGTGTTTTACTTGTTGTAGGTATTGGTGACGGTGGCTTGAAGGTGATGGCTCTCATGATGCAGAGGTTTTTAGGATGTTTTTTTAATTTACACTCCATAGTTTTATGTTGGTATGTACTTAATGTTTTATAACTTTAAATATGGGAATCTTTGTACTTTTTTTGTTATTGGTTTTTTAGGTACGTACTGTTTATTTAAGTTGGTTATTTATACCCATCTAAATGGATGAAATCATTCCCAAATAATATTGTGGATACCCAATAACTAGTTTCCTACTCTTGAGTATCTAGAATGCACTTTGGGCCATTCTATATACCCATTCATATATTGGGTTAAATGGATCCTCATCTTGGTTGATGGAAATTTTAGATATTTTTCTATGATGTTTCATTTCTTAATGATTAATGAAAAAGAAAGTTTTTTAATTCAAAACCGTTTTTTCATATATTTTTTTTAATTTGGAATCATATTTTAAATTGGATTCACTATTATATTATATCTATTATTTTGAAACATAATCCAATTTAAGTCCTTCTGGTCAATTTATCTTTGAAATCCGGTATGGAAACCTACAAAACATTTGAACGTTTTTACATTAAAACTCGCATTGTCATTATGATTTCTAGGTTAAATTTAAATTAATTTATTTCTCTTATGGGATTAAAATATGATAAAAGGGATAAAATATTTGGAATCAAAATTATTTATATTTTCTAATAATATCAAATTAGTTTTTGGCCAAAAATATTTGTAATGGGAATTAAAATTAATTATAACACTTAAGGTAAAATAAAGATAAACAAGAGACTAAACATTTAACATAATGGCCAAAATCACCTATAATCATTTCCAAAATTCATTACTTTGTCTTATTTCAACCTTATAGTCCCTTCTATAGAATCAAAAACATTACAGGCTCCACTTTCAATGGGTAAAACGTGGGTGGAATTTCATTTTCAAAAATTTACATGAGTGTCACTCCCCCACTATAAAAAGGCATCATCTCCTCCCACTTAATCAAAGCACTAATGAAACATTAATTAAACCATGATATATAAAAATAGATCCTAAATTTCCATTGCCTAATCCTATAATTGTCTCCTAGGGAATAAAGAAAACCATGGAAGCCCCATGCTGCAAACCAAAATGAGTTACCTAAAGAAGAGGTAACAACTTTCCTTAACCTCTTTAGATTTATTCCCATTCTTCACACCCTCATCTATTATTATTCCATGATATTATAAAACACCAATATAGTAAATATAATAGAATATTTTCATGCTAATTTTTCATCCTAACTTATACAGAAAACAATATTATGGGTGAAAAACATATCATTTATGTACATTCTGAACTAAAACCTCATGAAATGATAATGTTCCTTTTCCCATTACCACCACCCATGGTTGGGAATCGTGATAGAAACCGAATTTATATATATTATATATACGATATTTATAATGTCCTTATAACTTTATAGATATTTTATAACAAATACCTTTATGGATTCCATTTTTTTGAATATGATAACATCGTTTGGGGAAGCGGGACTACCGCCTCCTAAAAGTGATGTAATTCGATCACACGACACATGGAATTGTATTATAGATGGTTTATCTTAAATATAAGGTAAATTAAAAATATATATATATTATATTAATTAAATAATATCCTTTTTATAAATATAATATATATAATTTTCATTATTACCCTTTAACACACATAAAATGTGATAACGTCGTTCGTGGACATTTAGAATACCATCTCCCTGACACGATGTGAATAATTTTACAAAAAAATAATTAAATATATAATTAGATATGAATAAATATCTTATTATGTATGATATAATTTAATTATAAAATGTTATAGTGTATCTTAACTTATTTGCATAATGATTGTGGAAAATTTGTAATGTTACTCACGTGTATGTACGTCCTACCATCTCTATGTTTCTAACACTAGTTAATTTTTCATAAAAATGATTATTTACTAATCTTATATGTCTAATTAATGTATAGATTTAATAATTATGTAATTATGAATATTTAGGATATGTTTTATAATGACACCTATGACCATATTTGGCCTAAAAAAGTTTTTTTTGACATATAACCTAAATTTTGTTAAAACACCCTATATAAATTTAATTGATTACATAGTTGTATAAAAATGGTAATAAGTGAAATAAAAGTTCTAGTAAAACTAAAAAGATCTATCAATAAATTAAATATTTAACATATCTATTTTATAAAAGAATACAAAGACGCATGTGTCAAATCAGACACAAGGTAAGGGTTTTTCATCTCACTTTTTACATCAATGGGATAAATATCATCTTCACCAATTTATTATTTTGTGTTGGGTATATAAAAAAATGTATATATTATATCATTAATAATTTTATCTTTATGGTATTTATAACTTTCATTTAATGTTATTACTTTATGATGGTTTTGATTTTCAATGTTTAAATGTGGTATGGGAAACAATGGATTGTATAAAGATTATTTTCCTCAAGAAATTTTTTATTGATATTTCATTTTCCATTCAAGGAAATTATATGACCAATCATCCATAATCCATTTAATTTTCCTCTATACTTGTTATTTATGACATTTTTGAAGTATTAATGCCATTTTCCACTCATTGGTTCTTAAATTATTTTCCAAAATGTTTTTATAATAACCCAACATCATTTCTCTCTTTAGTCGGACACCCTATTTTCTTCTAAAAAATACTTTTTATTAAACATTTATTAAAAAAATTACTATTTTTTAAACCCATTACTACCCTTTTTTCTTTAAATTTTTTTTCCACGTAATCATCTTGTATTTTTCCAAAAAGTTTATTTTTTATCCATTTTGAACTTATAAAAATTATGACTTTTTAACCTCATAAAAAATTTACAGAATTACCCACCATCATATCATTGTAGCTTACTTTTCATTTTTAAAGGGTTATGTTTTATTGAAAATGTTGTCACAATTTATTTTCAATGATTTTTTTTAAAAATTATTTTCAAAACCAAAAAAAGGTATTTTCTTAAAGAATGTTTTTTAATAAAATATTTCTATAGTATATCAATTCATCAATAAAAAAACCCTTTATTTTTTTTACCTTACTTGGGATATATTGTATTTATACCATCCTTATTATACCTAAGGATGGTTTTGGTTAATTTTTATAATATAGTATTCACATTCCCTTCTTTGATTATATTTTAATCCCCTTGAAATGTTTAATTTCATATGATCAATAGAAATTAAATAACCCCTTAATATCAATATCATTTATCATGGATGTATTCATTTCCAAAACCATATATCATTGTTATATATGGTGTTTACTTTGATATTAATAATATTAATTGAGGAAATACTGATAATTATTTATTTATTATTCAATATAGATATTTGGTTTGGCATAATATATATTTTTATTATTCGATCTGAGGAATGATTTAGATGAGAAATTATGGGTGGGACTGGATTTTATATATCTCCTCAATGCATTAAAAGGTTCTCGGGGGAAAAATAAGTCTTAAAAATTCATCTTGTTTCTATGTATATTTGTGCACCATATGTTTAATATTTTTTAACTATATAGATTTTCATTTTACTCATATACGATGTCCAAAAATTAATCATCAACATCATTTGGATTCAGAAATTATTCATCCCAAATTTATTGCATCAACATATCTATGGATACATTTCATTTTAATTTCATTGTTTCAATGGCCTGTTTTTTATTTTCATACATTGAAATAATTATTTTTTCTTTATATATATATATATTTTTGAATGTAATATGTCTCTATTTATTACCATTCCAGAATGTATATTCTTATTGATTAATTATTTCTTCCATTATATTTTCAATTACATTTGAGATCCCTCTTATTATTATTACTTTCCTGAGGAATTAAAGAGGTTCACTAAGAGAGATATTCAATGATAGACAAGATGAAATAATTTTGTTATACACATAGTTATTTAGAAAAATAATTATGTTGAAATTAGTGTATTCAATTTTAATTTAAGGCTCATGTATGTATCTAGGTAAAAAAGACTTCTAAACTGTTATTTCATTTGATACATGATTACTTGAATCCTACAAAAATTTAATTCAGATCATTCATTGTCTCTAGGAATTATAGGGTCAGGTCTCTATAGTTGGTAATAGATGAAGTGTATTATAAACCATAAGAACTAGATTTTTGAAATCTTAGGTTATAGAACATAACAATATTTTTCAATTTGTGTATAATTATATAAGAACATCCATTAATTTTGGAAACGTTAATATTATGTGGGTCCTCCTAGTAATATATCCATGTCTATATACTGCAAGTGGATGTGGTTTTGGAATAACTGTACTTAAGGGTAACAACTCTTACAAGTTGCATCAGGCCAGATTTGACATAACGTGGTACATGACAATAGGCCTTACTGTGCACCTAGTTTCCCATTCTCGTGGGATACTCATAGTATAATATACATTTTCCTTACGACCATTATGATTTATTCTATCAATCAATAACCTAGGTTAAACCTATAGTGTTTAATATTTTAGATAATGTGTCATGATTTAGATATCCTATAATTGAGTATATTTTTTCCTGTTACAATTATTACTCAAACTATGATTTTGGGTTGTAGTCAATTGGTAGAAACTAAAGTAGTAGTGTTAACATTGAACATGAAGGAAAAGGTGGTAAAAATGAGACAAAAATCGTTTTTAATAGTATTGGAAGATATTATTTTAATTCATTATCATATTTCAAAAAATATGATTAGCCACATATACCTAAAGAAACACCTGATATTACCAATGAATAGAATCATATATTTTTCTATGAAATCAAGTGTTAGAGTCCATGGAGAGAAGGTGGATTGATTTCCATCATGCAAAGAATTTAGAAGGATACACATATTAATATATCTCATTGGAAAGGGGAATCACGTTATGTGTGGCAATGAATGACATAATGAAAAAAATTTACATTGAAAAATGAAGAGTGTGATAGAGTTAAATGAAACCCATCCTAAATAATCCATTATAGTTCATTGACATAAATGTGAGGAACCTAGATATTTTGTGAGTCAATACCCTCTTCTAGAAGATAAACTCTTCCAAAGGGGGATTAATATGGAAATAATACGATTAAGTACTTATGTATTGGGGTTGTATTGAGGACATTAGTTTAAAGGATTTTTAGTGATTTACCTTATTTCAAGGATTTATATCCTATTTAATTTGGAAAATATATCTATATGGTTTTATAAATGGACAACATGTATGTTTGGTGGCAACCAATCATGTCTAGAATGGTCACAGGTGTTAAACACATTATTGAAGGACAACATGGGTTTCAAACCAACTGCTGACCAACATAATTTCCAGGTTAATATGTCATTTTTTAGTCAACAATGTTCATGAATAAAAATTATTAATCAACTAGTGGTATAATTGTTTTGGTTTAGAAATTAATTTCTTAAAAATATTATCTTTGGATAATATTCATAGAAAAATGTAATGACATTTCACCATTTTATTGATCTAACTATTAATGAAATGATTATTTTTGTTCCTTAAGGATCAAAGATAATTTATTGATTCCCATTTCATGAATTATGATAAGAAATATAAGTTGAAAAAATCACAACCAAAATCTGGATTTACTCATTAGAAATTAAAACATATCATGTATGTAAATATTCGTATATTCTTAGGATATAAATTAATTACTTAATATTAATAAATGTATCATTAAAAAAGGTTTTCCCAATACCTTAATAATTTGATCTTATGGTCTTATAAAATCATCAAAAATCTATGTCTTTGAGACTGTCAAATATCCACCGATCAGTCACTTGTTTTTTATTTATGACCTCAATCACACACATTAAATATTTACACTATTCATCCATGAACGTATCATTACTTGACACTAATGTTATCCTACAAAGAGAAAACGTTATATGTTGTTTTCAGGTGATCCTTGTAACTACCATACTCTATTTTCTAAAGGATTTCCTAAGATCCCTTACATTTTTGTGGGATTTAATCAATGGATATATCAAAAAATCAATCACTATGACCGGGTTTAAATTGTGAGGACACAATTTAATTACGGTTTGGAGAATGTAACACCCTGAAATACTAAAGTATGAATATTGTATCTGATAGCGTGTTTGACACACAAAACCATGAATTTAAGGGAATATAATATCCCTAGAATTTATAATACATTTAATATTTTAAATAAATTCTATATATGTTATCGGTTTCATTTCAGGAGAAATTGAGTAAGAAAATGTCTCATCCCACCATGATTTTTTTAAGGGAATGTGTTACACGCAAGACTGATTTTTAAAAAATAATAATATATAATTAAAACATTATTATTCAATATAATAGGATATAAACCAGATGTTATGAATTTTATTAAATATTTTATGAAAAATACATGGTTTATATAAATATAAAAATAATTCCATGGTCACTAATTCATTATAAATGAATATAAGAACCAATTGAATATAAGAGAATGTTTTTATTGAAAATTATTTCTATGCAGAGAAAGTTGTTTTATCATAATAAATTAAAATTACATAAAAACAGTGAGTTTTATTAATGATATATATATATATATATATTATATTCAATAATTTTTTATATTTATCCAATTGATTTGCTAGACATAAGATAAGAACAAACAGAATTTTATTCATAAATACTATATATTTATTAAGGCACTTTTACCAAAATTAAATGGTGAACCTATTTTAAATTAAAAGAATGGATCTTTTCTAAATATCATATGTCAAAATCAAAATTATATTTGAAATGGAATCTTAAAAATTACGTTAGGTGGTTTTTTTATGATGTTTTAATTTTAATGAATAATGAAAAATAATGAAATTTTATTCAAATCCACTTCTTCTTATAATTTATATATAAGGATAAAAAATATACCAAATTTGTTTTAACGATTATTGAGATAATTTTTTTTTTCAATAAAGAAAATATATATCATTGAGGTCAATTTCTATTTTAAATTGGCTATAAAAACATTGCAAATGATTGAATGGTTTAACATTAAAAACTGGAAATGTCATTCCATATAGAGGATTTATTTTTAAGTGATTTTTCCACTTATATGAGTGTAATTTGAAAAGTGTATTTCATATTTGGAATCGAAATAATTTTTAATTTATAATAATTAAAACATAGTTTTTGTCCAAAAATATTTCTTAATGTAATTAAAATTTATTTTAATGAAAAAGGTGAAATAAAGATTAACATAGGAATAAAACATAAGCTTAACGGCCCAAATGACATAGCAACCTATCCAAAGTTCTTTTTACGGTCATATGTTGACACTAAACGCCCTCATATATATAATTTTTACCTTTATTGGATTGACATTCAATGGGAAAATGTGGGTGGAATTCCATTTTCCAAAATTTACAATAGTGCCACTCCTGCACTATAAAAAGGCCACCTATCCTCCCCCTTCCTCACACCTCTTAAGCCCCATTAGATCGCCCATGCTAATTCAAAATATACCCTCAACATAACTCCAATCATTTTATATGACTCCACACTCACATAAATCAAACCAACGAATCCCCTTGGTGCAGGCCAAAAGAAGTTACCCAAAAAAGAGGTAACAACTTTCCTCAAGATATTTAGTTTTATTCTATTTATTAATCCCATTAACTATTCATCTTCAAGGATTATATAGAAAATTTATTATCCAAAATATACATTGATATTTTAGTTCAATGTTGTTGAATACACGTACACATACTTCCGTTTAATTGTTTTCGAAATTATCGTTTATGTGCACAACGAACTTCCACCTCACGAAATGATGTGGTATATTTTTTCCATTATCACCTCTCATGGTTGGAAAATAGGATATAAAATATATTTATATATTTTATATATGATATTTATAATTTCTTTGTACCTATATAATTATGTTATAACACATACATTTAGGCTTTCAATTATTTGGGAATATGATATCATCCTTTGTGGAAGTGTGGACTACCGCCTCCTAAATGCGATGCGATTCGATCACACGACCCTTGGAATGTATAAATAATATTTATAATTAAAAAAATGTTGTGTAAAAAACATATATATTAAATTATATTATTAATTATCTTTATTTATATAAAATATATATTATTTTCTTTATTACCCATTGACGCACTTAAAAAGTGATGACATCGTTTGTGGACTTGTGGAGAACCGCCTCCTCAACACAATCTGATTCTATTTATATAAGAATAATTCTATATGTAATATAATATGATTAAAAAACATTTTATTTATGATATAATGGAATTTTTTTAATGACATAGGGTAACTGACCTAAATTCCATAACGATAATTGAAAAATTGTAACCTTACTCATGTGTATCTATGGTGTGTCGTATACATGATTGTAATATTTTTTCATTTTCCATAACCATATTTAATGATTGTTTTTTGATGTATAATATATTAGTAATTATAATAACTATTTCATGATTATTATTATGGAGGAGATTTATAATTACCCCATTGTCCATAGTTGACCAACAAAAGTAGTTTTTGATACATAAACAAAATTTCTTCAAAACACCCTATATAAACATTATTGATTAAGTAGTTTTATAAAACATGTTAATAAGTGAAATAGAATATATGATACTCAATAAAAATTTTTGCATAAAATTATATAATTAATATTTTTTATTTATTCATAAATATAAAGACACGCATGACAAATAGCATGCAAGGTAAGGGATTCTCCTCGCACTTTTTACAAATATGGGATAAATGTATAGTTCACCACTTACATGTTTTTTGTGATATATATACATACAATTTTGATAAATAAGATCATTACTATTTTAATGTATATATTATATAAAACATACATTTAATTTTATTCCTTCACGATTCTTCTAATTTAAAATGATTCAAATTTTTAAGGGACATGTTGGAATGTTTAAAGATTATTTTACTCTAGAATAATATTAAATATCATTTGTTGTTAATTAGAAGAAATTATATAACAATTATTCTATAATACATTTTATTTTCCTATAATCTATTTATTAATGATCACTTTATTGTATTATTACATGTTTTCAAAACATTGGTATATAATATCATTTAGAAATTTTTAAAGAAAACTCGACTGCATTTATCACTTTAGTCAAAGAGCCCATTTTTTTATCAAAACTATGTTTCTTTAAAAGTTTTTAAAAATTATTTTTTATGATTTAGTTAAGAAATTATAAGCCATTTTTCTTTTACTAATTTTTTCACATGAAGATTCTTGTCACATTTATAATAAGAAATATTTATTACATTTTTTTCCATTCAAAAGGAATATTCTTTTGACCTCATAGGACATGTAAAAAATTACATATATTAATTAATTTGAGGCTTACATTGCATGTTTAAAAAGATTATTTTTAAATAAAATGTTTTCCAAAGTACAAATAATGTGGTTTAAAAAAAATAAAAACAAAATGAGATTATTCAAAAAAAATATTAATATCTGTTTTTAGAGTATTTCTATTCATCAAAGACAAGAAACCCTTATTTTAACCTAACTTGGGATATGTTGAATTAATAATATGAATATTATTATTATATATGGTTTATGATAATTTTTGGATGGTACATTTTTTAAATTTACTTCCATGATTCCTTTGTCAATCCCCTTGAAATATTTAATCTATTATGATAATTAGACAATTAATTTCCCCTAATTATCCCTGGAATTTATAATGGACATATTATTTGCCTAAACTATATATCATTTTTACATACATTGTTTAAATTTATACATATTTGATTTACTTTAGAAATATTGATAAATTTATATTCATTATTAAATATTTATATATTATTAAGGATATTATTTATTTGTATTATTCAACATGAGGATTACATGGTAAAGGAAATGGAAGGTGTTTAATTGACTTTATATATCCCCTTGATGCATCGAATGGTTCTTATGAGACAAAAAAGTTTAAAAAATAAAATGGTTTTCTATCTGTAGTTTTAAACTATCTTGTGAAATGTCTTCATGATCTAGGATTTCAAGGGCCTCAAACACAACATCCAATCATTAATAATTTCTTTTATTTTGATTTCATTTATTATTCATCCAATAGTTCTTATTTCATCATATCTATGTAAAAATTTCATTTTTAGTTCATTTGTTAAATGTGATGTTCTTCAGTTTCCTACAATGACATATTTATTTTAGATTATCCAGTAACCAGGATGGAATATTATTCCATTTATTACCTTTTTATATAGACTATTATCATTGATTCATTATTACTTCTGTAATATTTTTCTCTTACCTCGCCATTATAATGTTAACTTTAACAATGAATCCAAGAGTTGTACTAATAAAGATATGAAAGTATAAAATAAAAAGAATAAATTTATTATCCTATAAGTGATTTAGAAAAAAAAAATATTTTTTATTTATTTTATAATTATTTATTTTCGGAATCATGTATTTATCTGGTTTACCAAGACTATTAAACTATTCGGTCCTTTATGACGTGATTATGTGTATCTTATAACAATATAATTGATAGCAGACACTAGATCAGAGACTTCTAGAATTAGGTCACTACAATACCTGTAAAATATAATAACCTCAATATATTATATATATATATTTTTATATTAAGGGTACGACTAATAATAAAACAATATTCCATAAAATGTGTTAAGAAATCATCGTTTGTGTGTACAACATACCACTTCTCACGAACCGATGTCCTTCATTTTTCCGTTACCACCACTCAATGTTAGAAAAAATCATATATATATATTTTATGTATAAAATATATGATATTTGTTTTATTGTTATTGAATAATTATTATATCAGACATTCCTTCAATATTTCATTTTTTTGGAATATGATAATGTTGTTCGTGCGTACTGTGGACTACTACCATGAAAAGTAATATAATTTATTAACACACTAAGTGGAATATATTAAATATGGTTTTAATAAAAACATGTGATATATATCAAATAAACTGGATTCTATAATTATAATACATATCATTTACTTTTATTTCATTTTATTCAACTAGAAACTCGAAACAACGTTCATCTGTACGTTTGTCCTACCATCTCTAGGAATAGTTAATTTTATCTTCAATCAATATATTATTTTGGTTACTATAAATAGATATATATGAAATATATTTATGATAATTTATATCATTTTTTACATTCTTTAGATGATTAAATTGGGACTTTCGTAAGAGTAATAAAAATAAAAAATCAAAACATATATGAAAAATAGAGTGGTTATTACCCAAAACATATATTTAACATGAAATTGTTAATGAACAAAAAATAAAAGGTAATAATAAAATAATAAACTGTGTGGTATAATAGAATATGGTTCTTTGAAATATTTATAATAAACTTATATTTTCTATAGAGTAGTGGGAACGTGTGCGACATATGTCAAGACTAAAGGTATATGATTTTTGAAGTTGTTTTCCTTTATCAAGATTTACATTATGTTATACACCTATATTCATTCATGAGGTTTATATATAGCTAATTTGACATGAAATATCATTAATATATTTATACAAATGATTTTTTAGGTTTCATTTTATTTTATTCCTTCATGGGGCTTATGGATCATTGTTACCAAAGTAGTAATGACTTTATGTTAGTATCTCATCATTTGTTGTAATTTTTAATGATTAGGTCTCCATTGTGGAAATATAATGGTCTATATATAAAACAATTATCTCTAATTTTATTATAATTTATTTTATTCATGATATCTATAAGTAACAGTTTAATGTTTCCACACTTTGGTACAAAAAACTACTTAAAAAATGTTTTTTTTAAAAAATTTCTTTCTCACATCATATAGAAATCTATTTTATTGAGAAAACATTTTTTCTGAACATATACTAATTTTTTTTTCTAATACTGTTTTAAAAATACATATTTACCCATTTATATCTTTTTATAGATGATTTTTTAGTGGTTTATTAATGATGTTTTCTAAACAATGCCCATTTGGATTTTACTAAAAATGTAAAATAATTTTTTTTAAAATATACGGAATTGATATATCTTTGAGAAATATTTAATAATAATTACTTGAATATTAGTTTATAATTTTTCATGGATATTTTCCAAGAATGTTTTTTTCAGAATTTTCTATGATTTCAAAATTATTTTTCAATGTGGAAAGTATATTTTTCTCAACAAATTTTTTGAATGATCTTTCAAAATTATTTTTCATCATCGATTAAATATGTTTGTGTTACCTATTACCTATTGGGGATATTATCCATGTATACCATTATAATTATTTCACTAAATTTATTATTTTTTAATGGTATAATGTTTATTAAAACTACTTCCTTTCAATTGTTATTATATGATGAAATGTATATAAAACCTGTCTCAATTCCATAGGTTGTGATATGATGAATTTGTTTTGATAAAAATTTATCTTAATGGGTTTTGGTCAGATGAAATTATATGATCTTTTGTAATACATAAATATTCATTTTATTTTTTGATATTTGGGCCCTACATATCCCTCTATTTCATTGGGTACATATTTATATCTCATGAGATTGACAGGACATGAACGAGGAGTGAACTTAGTTGAGTAAGTGACATTATCCACAATAAAGGTCATTAGATTTAATCATTAGTAATATGATCGTTCTAGGAGTAAACACATTCCAATATTATATCCTTGGAATTAATACATGTAAAATATGAAAATTATTTTCTATGCTTTTAGGTATTCCAAAAATTCATGTCTTATGCCAATGTTACTCTCTTATGGATTATGTTCATTAATTATTTTATGATTCATGTATTATGAAATTACAAAATTTATTAAATGGATCATTTATATGATATTGTATGTGAATGGTTTGGTTTTCAAAATGAAATTCTCATTTTCTCATATCCTTATTATCATGTCATATTTATATATCTCCCTTATTTTCCGTTACTCAGCATTAGAGTTGTCCATTTATTATATTTACATTCCCATGGTTTTGAAGATATGTGTTATTTATAATATATATTATAAGAGTGATAATTATTAACAATATATTGGTAGATTTCAATGCTCACCTATAGACTACTATTTACATATTCATGTTTCCAATGGAACAAAACTATTCTTTTTATCAAGCATCGGTCTGTGCAATGTGATGAATAATCAAAAAAATTATTGTAATATCTATGTGTGGTAAACATAGGTATCTATATCTCCACAAACCATAATTTTTTTCTATTAAATAAATTATTCCAATAATTTCCTATGTGAAATAAAATTGGTAGTTCAATGTAGTCTTCATCACTAATAAATCCATTATGACCTGATGACTTTATATATGTTAAGTTTTCATTGAATTGCCTTTGTACTATAGTGTAAAACAATAATCCAAATTATCACTAAACATTACATAAGATAAAACTTTTCATCATTGTATATGAAATATATTTTATAACACCATGTTCTGGACATTCGTGCTTTTCTATGAATCAATATACCTTATTAATTCAATTTACTTTTGAAAATAAAATTATTTTTATTGCATTCTTTTTTTCTTAGCCATGAATGATTCTCCAAAGAAAGATTTTTATCAATTTTATCAATAACATCATTGAAATATTCTATCAATAATTCATTTTATGCTGGTTCATTATTAATTTTAACCTATATTTTATATGTAATTTTTTTTATTATAGTGTATTTATCCTTCTAGTTTGCACTGGAGAAGTGTTTTCATAAACAATGATTTGTTTATAAATTTATTATATTGTATATGAATCCCATTATAATTTAAATCATTAAAAATAAAAAATTATAGTAGTAATTCTAGCTTAATAATCATTAAAAGTAGACTCTCCCCTTGAACTATAGACTTCTGTACCTCTTTCTTCATGAAATCCAACACTATTTTACCGTTACATTTTCTCATTCTCGACTCTATTGACATCTTGACATATAATAAATTATTAACATCATTTTATTATAATAATTATGGGAATTTATATTTGAATAATATAAAAATAAATTCTTTTATCCCTACATGATTCAAAATTTAGGTTGATTTTCTCCTTATTAAGAATGAAACAGTTAATATTAAAGATAAAAAAAATATTTTGTTGTTTCTATCTTATAATTCCACATTTCATAGGGGTATTTTATTTATCTATGGATAAAACGGAACTATACGTGATGTAGACCCAAAGAAAATAATTTCCCATATTTTTGTGGTTGGTTCTTTAATGAACATCTTCTGAAAAATTTTATTTATTATCACATTTCTCCTCTGAACTACCCAATTTTTTAAGCATTTATCATTTCCAAAGATGGTTTCCTTCTCCCTTGTTCTTTTATATGATTCATTACATGGATTTTAAGATTCTGTGATCTTGTGAATTTTTTCTGCCCATTCCCATCAATGATTGACATTAGTTTCATTAGATTAATCCCAAGTATAGAATGAAGGAAACCCATAAATATTTGATCATGGGATATTTTGAAAAATAATTAATAATTAATGGAATAAAATTATTATATTTTTGAATTTTTTTATTTGATGTTAATTTTGGTATTTTTTATCAAAGACTCGTCATTTTAAAGATGAATTATATGTAAAATTCCTCTAAAAGGATCCTGATGAGCTACACAAATCTTGTAACATCACTGACGGGAATCATGGTGCAAGTATAGAGGATCCAGATGACTTTAATCATTCACCATTGACCAAAAAAATAAATAATTTGACATTGAATAGGTATTTTTCATCTTCTATCAATCTTGAGAGTGAGGAAGTGTTTCACCTCTTATTCTTGAGAGTATTATAGAGATTTACTCTCTAGGATGATAGAGTCTTCTTTAGATGATATATTGGGAAAATCACTTAGATAACCCTATAAATGATATATGTTGGGTTATATATTTATATTTAAATAATTATTTATTATATATATTACCTTAACTAATTACTTAATTATATGTAACTCATGTGTGAAATAATAACAATACATGTTTTATATTACATAACCTACATTAACAAGCAGATATGTAAATATCATTTTTAAGTAAATTATTATTTATTTAAATTATGTTAAATAAAATATATTATACACATGGAATCCTTATCTCGACCCCTCCATCATCCTCAAAATTTATCAAACATCGAATAATAAATATTTATTATGAATAAATATCATTATATTATTAATTAAATATTTAAATAAAAATTATATTCACTAACAAGAGAATATGTTTTTATTTAAAAGTCATGTAAAGAAATTTATTTATTTAAATATTAATTATAAAATAAAAAATTATAGAATGAAAATTATTAAATATTTCCTTTCTATAAAATATTTTTTTTAATATTCAAGGAAAGAATTTATGTATATTGAATTTAAGATATTTGTGGAGCATGCATAAATATTAAACCAAAAGTAATGAATAATATTTATTGAATATCTTATACTCATATAGAATTTAACAATGATATTTTAGAGACATTTAATTTTTGATAATGAATACATCTTTCTTGGGAATACAAGAAAAGGTATCCAAATGTACAAGGTTGGAATATGGAAACTTATTAAGGTGTAAATATAGAAATAATTTTATGTTCCATTCAAAAAAAACTCATATGAATGATCACTATGTAATATAGTCCCTTTGTGATGATATCTCATAAAAAGGTTACATACTTGTTCAATAATCCTATATACGTGATATATCATTCCTTATATTCATATTAACTAACACGTTTGAAATTAACAATGGTCATTGTTTTAAAAACACAATTTCCTTCCATAAAATAGTCTTAAGACATCTATTTTCATTATTCTGATAATGAAAATTATTTTATTTACTTATTCACTGATATCATATAACGTTTAACACAACATATGTATCCTACATCACCATGAGAATATTTCATCATAGTTTTTATTATTACTAAAAAGTATGTGATTCTTGGTCTATATTAATAATAATATCAATTATAGAAAAAAAATTAATTTTTATTGAATGGAATATGGAATGAAACATATAACATGTTGAATTCTTATTGGTGGGTCTACAGTCACAAAATCTGTTATTGGATGTTCTCAAGTGTAACAATTTATGCAACACATTACCATCCACTTATAAGTATCCTATAAAAAAAGATAAAAATCATTTGGGACTTTTCAGATTGATTTTATTTAGACTATTAGACACTGGTTTTAGAATATTTTCATTGTGTTTATCAGTTTTCATTATAGTATGGATCCTTTATAAACATTTGGTGGAAATAAATAATCTTATGTAATAATAACACTAATTTTACATTGAATAAAAGTCATTATATTTTATTATTTTTTCTTCACATTATGTATTTGAATATATATGTAACCAAAAGTAAAAAGAACAATTGGTTTTATGGAACCAAATCCAAAACACTCCCACTTCCACATAAGCGATATACTAACAAACTAGTTATGTTCAAATGATAAACATGGATCTAATAAGGTGTCTGAATATATTACTAGCATAACATTCTATATTATATGTTTTATCAATTTTTTCAACCCTATGAGAACATTCCTCAAGAGGTGATCTCTCTATGCATTTTCCTTTTTCCCTAACACAAAAGACAACATATTAGTTAAAACCATATCCATAAACTAAAATTTTCAAAATACTTCTTCATCCTAGTAAATTTTTGAAATGTACAATGTTTTAATGGATATAGAAAACACTAAATGTATTAATGTTTTCTTTTATATTAAATTATCCTTACAATGATCATAGCTCTAATTGATCTGAAATTTGAATGGTTGCCTATCCCAATTGAAAATTTTCTTCCTATTTATCCACCTACCGAGAACATAACCTTTTATACTTTCTAATGTACTACTGGATATTTCTAAAAAGAATTATATACAATTTTGTTATTTCTATTTGAAATTCTACCTCTATTCTATACAATTAATCAATATAAAAAATTATTGAATATTAGGTCTTTAAAGATATAATTCCAATGTAGTCATAGGTATATGTAGTATATTCCTCACAATAATCACCTCTTGGGTTTTTACATATAATCATTGAGAAATTTCACACCATGTTACAGACATAATGATTTATTCTAAAAATGTTTCATCTTATATTCTAATACCCTTTCAAAATTAATACTATGACTAAATTAAAAAACACTATAGATCAAAGTTTTTAGATCCCATTTCCTTGACCACGGGTCACAACTTTAATTTATTCAATCATAAAAATCCATACTTTTAATTAACTCATCAATTTTCTATATGTTTTCAATATGTCTTTCATGGAAGACAATTGACCTCACCCTAACTTGATCAAGAAACCTAGAACACATTCAATCCAAACAAATATAATAAGTTCATTATTCTTTATTTGACATATGAATTTATTAATGAGACATTAAAAACTAATTGAAATTATTTAGTCTCACCAACCCTTCTGGTTGTGTCATATATATATATATATATATCATAAGGTTACCTCTAGATAAGGTGTCCTAGACGTATAATTCCTAATACATGGATCTTGGAAGGAGACTATGATTAGTTGATTTATAATGAATTTTATCTGGGTGAATTGGAAAATATTATGGTATAGAGTATATCTACACATCAATTAAACCATAATTTTTCAATTGTGACTTATCATTACTAGCTTCTAGCATCCATGTCTTGTTTCTCTTGAATACCCACAAATAACATTACATCAACTATAGAAACTTCCTTTAATATGAGTCTAGTAATTGTTATATGGAATCTATCTAAGACTTAATATGAACTTTCTCATCCTATAGGAATCTCTATTCTTATTGAATAATATATCACTAATCTTGGTGAATATAAACCCACTACTTTTCTCATAAATTATCCTATGAAGTTTATGTCTCTAGATAAATCTCCCCATTATGATTTTTAATGATTATTTGACTTATTCTAACTCACATGAAATTAGATACTTGTTCTCATTGAATTCATTATCACTCATATAATAAGAAAAGTTATTGTATTCCATATTTTAGAATATATAAAGGCTTTATTTATACTTTCCTATCTTCTGGATTATAATATATAATGTTACTGTAGGATAATTACTCATGATTCACTTGACTTTTTCCTCGATGTAAATTTATCTAATTCAAAATTTTAACAAAAATTTATAAATCATAGAAAAGATTAAGTGAAATAATGGATTTATTTAATTTAAATAATTACATGAAAACTAAATTCAATAAAGTTAACATATGGTTATATATTATGTTTGTATTTTAAAAAAATTATTCAAAGGAATCTTGTGAGAGATTTTCTACATATAATAATCCTTATCAAACACTATTATACTTCCACCAAGTCATTTATGTGTATAAGTTAAGGATAGTTAAAGAGAATCTCTGCTCAATATTTTATATTAAATGAATAATTGGTTAAGATATTCTTTGAAAATCCATATAGTAAGATCATATATATTTTACCAAATTTAATCATTTCAGTACTGATAATTACAAAAACTTTATCATGTAATATCATGGATTATATGAATATACCTACATATTATCATTTAAAAAGTTCACTTGGTATAACTAAACTAAATCTTTGGGATTTCATTTCTTACCTTTAATCATAACATTAATTTTTTTAAAATTGAAAAATTATTTACAATACCAAAGTGTTTTATCTCAAACATATTATATCCTTGAAAACATATTTTATCTTTATTTAATAAATAATTATCCTTCCAAAAATATGTATGAGTATTATATTTCATATTCATCATTTAATTCCGATATTAGATATAAGTAACTCAATTATAGAAGAACTATTAGTTAAGGTGGATAAAACCTTAAAAACAATCCTTCAAAAACATAATAATGTCATGGTTTTTATAACTTCACACTATCATATATGTTTTGGTAATTCCATATAAAAAATAATAGATTAAATATAATCAATACAATAAACAATTTTATTTTATTTCAACGTAACTAAATTTTGATTCACCAATTCTCTGATACATATAGATTTTACAACACATCTTATAATGTTCTTAAGCTTACATTTTTTAGTATTTTAATACAAATGTGTGTTTAGAATATTTTTTTCAATGCCTAATAAGTTACATGAAGTTGTAGAAATATCTGATGTGAAATTTATTTCAAGAAAAAATTATTTTATTTTCTCTTCTATTAACCATTCAGATATATGGAAAACAAATAACATTATATTCTCCACTATTCCACAAAATATTTTGTATTTTTTAAGGTTTTTTCAATTGCATCATAGACTTTGAATGGTTCATTGTATTTTCAACCTATTCAACCGCATTATTAATTATAATTGGATAGGAACCATGTTACCACCATTAACTATATTTTTATAGAATCATAGTCAAAATATTCCAATGTACCCTCTCAGTAAAGTTCATCCAATTATTATTGATGAATATAGAGTATATGAGTGATAATATAGATAATTGAAGATTAATGGATAATTAATTATCCAAATGGAATAAATAATTTACTAACTAAACACCTAACTTTAGCATTTTCATGGAAATATCATTAGTTGGGAACCCATTTCCTCGTTTTATAGTGGTATATTGTAGTAGGAATCACATTTTTCGTAATCTTATCTTTCTCATTCCCAAGAGGTAATAGATGAGAGATCATAGTGTATTCATCCATTAATTAATATATCATATACATTTTTCTAGATATAGATGATAGAATTATACAAGTGAAACTAAAATAATCCTCTATAGTCTCTTTTTTGGAATCATTTTCACCTATTCTCATTTGATGATGTTTTTAATTAGATATACGGGTCTCTAACACATGGTTTAAATTTTACTTGTAGTACTGTAGTGTATAAATGATTATACCACATTAGGAAATTTTCACTTGTGGGAATTTTGTTTTTTTCTTGGAATGGTAATATTATTCTGATGGTTTATATTTCTATTTTCATTAATAAAAGTATTTTTTAACCTTATAGTGATAAAAACTTATAACAAAGTAAATTAATTTTATTAGTATCCCTCTATTTTATTTAGTCCCAATATATCTCACTGATAGATTCAGAATATCCTACATAATGGATATTCTAGTAATAGGGATCCATAATCACATTCTCTTAACTTGGAATAGTTCCTCGTCGAATTACTATATGAATTTTTTGTATTAATTATTTACACCTACATAAGTGGTAATTCCAGGATCAATTGAGTGCTCTACCAAATCCTACAATCCTAACTCATATTTTCCCAATACATGCTTCCAAATTACTCTAAGTCTTGAGAGGGAAGCTGCACATAATGATAACTTTATTACATCCAAAAAAACATTCATTATATCTCCTTGATAAATTAATGTGTTCTGAAAATGGACAAACAAACACATTGATATTTTATTATATTCAATTTCAATTAATGGAATCTTTTATCTAGCATGATATTTATTTTTGATATTTCTATCTTAGTATATAAATATTCTTTATTTTAACCTCTTTATTGTTTTATGTATTATATAAATAATTAACCATGTGAGATAAAATAATTTATGTATAATCCATTTATTTAATTTCATCTTTCATACTGGTTATTTATTTAAATTGAAATTGTTTTATTTTATCATTAAATAAACAATAATTCATAAATAAATAAGCATGAATTCAATAAAATTAAATGATCATGTTTACTAATCATTTTGTTTATATACTGGTTATTTTACTATGCTAATGATAAACCAACCCCTAGACCAATAGTAATTACTCCATGTTCCAATCTTATCTCAATTTGTAACATTTCATCTTTAACCTATGTATCTCCTTGGTTGGTTTCACTTTGTTGCAGTATAGAATCATCTTCTATGTCTTGTAAACTCCTTACATTATATTTTCTTACATACATTCATGTAAGGGGAACCAAGGGTTTAGGGTAACATAAACGAAAAAATGGATGGGTATGCCCATACATAATAAATAAGACCGAATAATATAGAGATCATAATATTAAATTTAATAATATGTTTATAACAAAATAAGATGTAATAAATAATTAAATTAAATAGATACCCAACACATACATAGTTTTTTCAATATCAATAATATGCATGCCTGAAATAAATATTCATTAAAATAAATATAATTCATTAAATTAAATTATTTATTATGATAAACATGTAGAATTAATAAATTAAGTATAGTATTAATTAATAATTCATTTATATTAATTAATTATCTAAATATTCCTTCATATCCTCATCCACTATACTGTTAAATAAATTTATTTAAATTTAAAAATTAATTTAGTACATAGTGTGTACAAGAGGAAACATTGAATGTACCTCCTACATCCGTTTAGACCCATTTTTGGACCTTGAATGTTACATTTCATGTATCAGTTTTTGAAACAGAATATGACAACTATTACATATATTTTCTATCTTGTATTTTGTTCTTACATTGCATGCATGGCTATTCTATGTGTCACAGTAGACATTGAATGTTATTCCATGAGCCAGGTCACAAAGTTTTTTTAGCATTTACGACTACATAAAATACCTTAAATATACATAACATACATCCATGTCAACATGCATGAAGTATAAAACATGTACGATAGACACACATGTCATGTATCTAGAAAATAAACAATTATAATTACTAATTGTGAATTTAATTCCATATGAATCACAAAATATTACTTAGTGTGTAATTTATGTGGAAAAACATTATCACGTGGAATGTACCACCAGGTAGACTCATTTTGATTCAATTTATTTTTAATTAATTAATTATATATGTGTGATAACTGACATTATACATATGTCTTAGTATATGGAATGTGTGGGTTGGCATGATTTTTTGGCATGTACATTTAGAACACGATGTTTGATACATTATTGGGTACCCACATTACATTCCTATGAACATTCATTTTAATTTATGAGTTTATTAAGAATTACCAGTTGTTTACATCCTTCTAAAACCCAAGTAATTCATTTATTGTTCTTACTTGACTGGCATTTAATAAATTGAATTTATTATTTATATTTCATGTACTTTGACTAATCAGATTCATATATTTTTGTAGGGAAAACCGTGTGAGGATACACCTCAGGTACACTATATACTTTTCATATACGCCATATAGATGTGTTCCGACTGGTAGTTAATATGATTCATTTGTAATTCCACATATTGTTCTCCTGAAAGATGTGTTTTGATTTTATCTAAGAATCTAGGTATAGTTAAACCTCGATACAAGACATGTACTTTATGGTTACACATTGTGTATCTCTATCATTCAGCCAAAATCCTTAGCACTTATGGATGCTATCATCCATAATTATTCATCTATTCTCATCCTATTCATTTTTATATGAAATTTAATGATAATTAAATTTTAGATTAAGGAATGAAAAACTATAAATTAAAAAGTCACAATCAATTGAATAAACTATAAAAAATTATAAAAAATTATAAATTAATGTGTGGATTCTATGATACATCATGGTGGTTCTTGGAACAATATAAGTGGTTAATACAATTCTCAATAATTTGTTTCATCAATTTTTTCTATTAAATCCTTATAACATGGTGAGTGAAACCCCAAAATATTTTAAAATATCATCAATCCACATATTATTTATACTTAATTTAATAAAATAATTTCATTGACCAGACTATTCATTTTTTTAATTTGTTGGTCACAAACAATGTCTCTTCATTATGGTGAAGAATAAATATGATAATTCATCTTGGGGTATCAACACATGATATATGAAACCTGGAATGAAAATGATGGACCTTTGAGTGATATCATTGAATATCCAAACATCTGGAATTGTTAACCATTAATCATAATAGGAATACCTCTGGAATTGAATTATTATTTCTTTATCACTATCATTATTGAGAGGGAGGAACAATGTTTTCCCTCATCCTAGAGAGTTTTCTATAGACTCTGTCTCTCTATATAGATATAATTCTCTTGATATAATCATTTTTTTCACAATAATTCACATAACCCTTCAAATTATATTAGTTAGGATATATACTTAGGGTTAGGAAAAATTTTATTAAAAAATGGATCGTAACTAATTTCATAAGTCTATGTAAACCCCACAACAAATAATAATAATTTTATTATTATATTATCTAACATATGTAATACCAGAGCCCCAAATGCATTAGTTAATCAATGCATCCCAATAGTATTACATAATTCAAAATATAAAAATATATTATTCAAGTGTTTATTTAAAAGTTTAATTTTAATTTGGAGTTTTGAAAATTAAATACATTTTTAACAAATAATGTAAAAAATTTCATAAGATGAAATTTTGGTATATTTCAGAAATAATTGATTTTTTATGAATAATAAAAAATATAAATATTTCTAAAACATTCACATTAATGAAATTATCATAAAAATATTAAATTATTTTTTAAATCAAATTAATCAAATATATATTTTTATAAGTAAATTAAGTCATTTAATGTTTCAATTTTGTATTTATAATACTCAGGTTTGGCATTATTTAAATATAAGTTATATATTACACTAAAACCTTTTGTATTCCCTTATATTAAAAAAATTATTTTTCCATCACTTCTAGATATTAAATATAAAAAATCGGATTAATCTATTTGATCAAAATGATAATATTATTTAATATATTCAATTTCATTATTGGTTATAAAATTATGACAACTAAGATTAAATTTGATGACCCTAACAATGATAAAACTATTATTTTCCATTAATTATTTTTGCAACATTGTGTAATTATAATATAATATAATAAATTAACATCTTCTCAAAAGATAAATTAATATATTTTTTATTACTATATTTAAATATATATTTTAAATTTTTAATCAATACTATGTGATATTAAGAACACTTCATGTTGAAAACAATAGTTGTATACAAAACAGTTTTTATATTTGAATATAAATTTTTTATATTTAAAAGATAACATTATCATAATAAAAAATTAAATTATATTAAATTAAGATTAAGTTACTGTTTATTAAAAAAATAAGTTAAGATGTTTTATTTTATATATTTAGTAAAATATGAGTTACATGGGTTAAAATTAGTTATCAAAGTAAAACAAAAAAAGGTAAACGAACAAATATAAGAAAATATGACTTCAAAAATGCTTACAAAAATTATGTAAATACTTGGTTGATGAATGGTAGACAAAATTTCTCCCTACAGTCAATTATTCTTAACTTTTTTAGTTATTAATCCTTGAATACTTTATTGATATAAATGATAACTAAATGGTATTCTCAAAAATGTCACATTCTTCGCATATAAAAAGATCTCCATACCGTCCTTTCAATGCACCAAGTTGAACTAAAAATATCCATAGAAACCAACCAATTATCCACTTTTTTGTCTACTTCATTTCCTATAGCCCTTGTCGCTAATTTTTATCCTATTTCTTCTAATTCTATGTATTTTATAATGATTTTTTTCAACATCTGAACAAATGTATTATGAAATCCTTAACCATTTCTTATTTATAATTCCATTACAATCATTTCTTAACCATAGTTATATAATGAATTTAGTATCATTTTTACAATGATTTGTTATTATATTAATTAAATAACCCTTATTTATTATTTTTATCCACTTAAAAATAATAGAAGAACATTGACCGTGCATTGTGTGGATTATCACCTTCACGAAGCGACATTGTTTTTCACAATAACCTCTACTAATTTGTTATGGGGATTTAATTGAAATAAATCTGTCATATATAATATAATTATTAATATATAGAAAAAATTTATAATCCTTATAGTATCCCAAGACATTTTACACATCATATTTCTTGAATTTAAGCATAATTATCCACGATATACAAATTTTGGATCCTAAATTCTAGTGTCTCTTAAACTGTAGGAACATGAAATTGAAAACAATGAACTAGAATAAAACATTTCTCTATAAATATTTTATAATGATCTCTAAACTTCATTTTTCATCCAACAAATTCCTTAGATAACCTATGAAATACAGATACAAAAGGGATGATCTATAAATCTTAGTAAGGGAATACACATGGAAATAAAGAAAAGAACGTCAGTTATAAGGAATAACATGATATAATAAAAAACCACTCATGAATAAACATATGTATTCTTAACAATTGGAAAGTGGAATCATATAATCATGATAATATTGGAATGTGGAAGCAATATACCACATGACATAAACATGAATCAAGGATAACTACTATGACTATGTCACTCGGTGGAAAAATACCTATAATGGCATAGGTTTACTCCATAAGAGCATACATGACATCTTAAGTGACTAAATGTTACACAATGCATTGGAGAAATATTTGGGTGAACACATCAAAACATGTTTTTTAGTCATAGTGAGTATCTCTAATGGGGTAAATTGTGTTCCCAATTAAATTTTCTCGTAAAAAGACTATAAATAAAATCCCTCAAATAATTAAAAGATCCTTGTTTCTCATTACAACATTTAGATATATGTTTTGATATTTTATAATATTTAACAAAGACTGATTAATGATCAGTAAAAAATTATGAAAACTATTTTATTTTTTGAAATAAATTTACTTAATAAAAGCCTTATATAAAAACCAATTAATATTAACTATAAAAGTAATGGTGTTTATATATTAAAACTATCTCATTTAAATTCATTGAAATGAAAAAACACAAATAGGAATATAAACAAGTGGTTTAGTCTTAGGACGAGACCCAATCATATACACATTGAAATCACATACAGCCAAGTAGACTATATATAATTATCATGATCCACAACATGGATTGGTTATACAAAATAGCTAACCTATTTTCTTGGCCATCAAGGGTCCTATTTCAAAACGACATTCAGATATAAAACAATAATTGGAAATAAAATGAATTCTTACAGAACACCATGGGTAAACAAATTTAATGAGTGTTAATACGGTAACTTGTATCTTCTATTTGATGTATAAAAGATAGTGTTTGTTTAACAAATACGGTAAACCTACATATCTTGATATCTAATTATAATTAATAAAAAGATAATGAGTAAATATAAATAAAGTATGGTTTTAATCGTTTTATTGTTATCAAAATCTTGAGACTCCTAAGATATATATTGGATTGGAGCTCAATCTAAGATCTTAAATATTATAGTAAAAAAGAACATTGTAATCTCCCTTTTATATATCCATTGGAATGGATTTGAATATTTTTTATGCTCCACATTCTCATAGTTTTTTTAGGTAAGATGCATCTTAAAATATCTTTGGAAAATCTCACACATCACATGACTATGATATTCTTAAAATACAGTTCCATATCACATCACATGTGTGTGTATATGTGTACTCATGATGGAGTTTTCTTCTTTATTTAATGGAAGCATGTAAGAGTGTTTATTTGGAGAAAAATCATTTTTTTCTTCTTATACTAATATTTAATGATGAAAAAAACATTAATGCATCCCTACAATAGTTTATGAAAAAACATTAAAATAATACTCATTACTAAATTTGATAATATAGAGGTTGGAACCAATTAATTTAAATATCCAATTATAATAAATGGTGACTCTTACGGTGGTGAGACAACACTGGACATGACTCATCCTAGTGATTAATTATGCTACTAGTGTGTCGGGTTAATGGTAGGTTATTCTCAATAGTGAGTAATCATACTGATGAATTTTCTAAGTGATTAATAATATCTTTGGTAGGTCAAATCGAAACATTTCCAAAGTTCATGATGATAGGTAAAATTTGATGGTAGATTATCTAGGGGTGGTTTATCCATAATAGTGAATCTATGCTTGTGGTAAGTCTTTTCATTACATATGCAAATTTTCTTTCATATGGTGACTCATATGATAAGAAAACTCATTCTAATCTGTTACCAAAATTCTATTCTAATTTTGGGTATTTCCTGGAGGTTAATAAATTTCAATGTAGAGTAATTTCTATACTTCTCCAATTTTTCACAAAATATCCTTATAATATAAAATGTGACCATACAACATAATATACATTTATAACATAGTAAAGATTATTTTATTATCATTAATACATGGTACCCATAAATCTCCCCCTTTTATTGATTACAAATCATGGAATTTCTAAACCTATTTATAGAATACATGTTGGTTTAAAATAGATCATCATAATTTTTTTTTAAAAATCCACTATTCAATAAAATACGAGATAACTGAATTCAAAATTGTCTCAAAGATATTATATATAAAATATTTTCAAAGGATTTAGTAAATATGATATCAATGAGATAAGCTACATAAATATATTATTAAAGGTATGATATCAAGAAACAACATGATTGATGATATCAATGGAAAATGATGGTATTCAATGGATAACATTTATTCATTCTCAATTCCACATTCATTCTCTAACTCTTGGGATTATAAAAAAGAGAAAAATAAAAATATTAAATGAAATGATACAAATGATAATGAAGTTGTGAATACTCATTGAAACCGTAATTTAATGAAATCCACAAAGGGATATCACAAAACTAATAAATAAGTCCATATCAAATAACTAAAGTTAATGTTAAACCTTAATAGGCTATGTATAAGTAAAATCATCTTTCCTACTCTTGTTCTTGGTAGGTATATAAGATATAGTGGTAGAAGATGAGGCAACTGTTGTGGTTGCTACAGGGATAACATGTAGAGAATGAGGATCTCTAATAAAAATAGGTCAAAGATGTTGGACATCTTCCTTAGGAGTAAGGATAAAATGTTGAAACCTAGAAGGTAATGTTTCATTAAGACCTCATGTATCACATGGTCTAAATAACTCAAAATCAGAAGCTATAGGTCTGTGATGAATAATGACTAGAATGGAATCCTAATACACAACTATGTTTCTAGGAACAATAAGAAATTGATTCATTATATTGAGGAATTCCATGATGATATTTCCTCCTCATTCCATAGAAAAAATTAATTTTTAATTTCCAATAAACAAATCTAGCACTATGTTCATCACTTTCGTCTGATTGACCAATACATTGATGGCTTGGGTTATTATTGGCATTATAATATTCTCAAAAAGGAATTTTAAATGAGAGTTAAACTCATTTTTATAATAAATCTAAGACAGGCAATACTATAATTACTTTGTGATGGTATCTCTATTTTTATTCATATAATTCACACATTTTCTAACCATAATATTCACATGATCACTATTATGTTAGACTTGTCTCAAAATTTGATAGGGGATATCTGTAATACTACCTAAAACAGATCAAAGTTCTTCTCTAACCACTAACGCGATTAACGCAACATCCAAAGGTGTAGGATCACTCGAAGTTGAATGTATATATATGATATTAATTATACCCTCTATAATAAGGTATCTATAGAATCTACAAAATAAAATCACATCTCAACAACTATAAACAAAATAGCCTCCATTTCATTTGTTAACCTCATGTTCTCTATCTCAACTTCTTAAATGTGATGAATTATCTTGGGTTGGATGTGTTGGATCATAACTTCTAATATAAGTATAGAATCTTTATCACTCCAAATAGTGATTATAGGTGGTTTATTTTTCAAAAACATAATGAAATTAGAGACAAAACTTTTTATGGACGATTTTATGTCATTTTTGTATATAAAATCAATATGTACAGATGCAATGGTAGGTGTAGACAAGGGTGCATAAATTATTTCAACAGTAGAATCCTTTGTTTTCTCAAAACTAGTAGGCATATAAAAAATATCTATAGCTCTATAGTACCATCTATCTATTCTACCTTGTATCTATTTAGATCCTTCTTTATCGGAGTAGAAAATCTCTCATCATCTGAGTTAGTGTATTTGAGTCCCTTTATAACAAAGATAGGGTATAACTACTATTGCTAAAAATATGTGACATCTAACCTAGATGAAGACTCAGTAAAAGGCTCATCATGTACTTGGTCAACTACTATAATCTCAAAAACCATCATCTCATCAGATTCGTCCACAATGGTTGTCTCCTCAACAAATGTAATCTCACTACAGTCACAATTGGTAGGGTAGAAATGGTAAATAACCAAGCATTGGGGATCCTCTACCTATGTTGATGCTTCCATCTCATATCAAGTAGTAATATCCATATCTTGAACTATGCTTGGTCTCTCCTCAGACATAAAATATAATAATAAACCAATAGAATAAGTATGTACTTTTTGTATCTTAATATCTTGAGTACCAATTCATATATTAGGACCATTATTGTTAGAATAATCATTAACATAATAATCATCTCCATCTTCCTCATCATTGTCATCACCAATTTTTTCTTCATCTTATCTTTCTTCCTCTTATTCATCATCACCATTCTCAGCATTCTCATCATCCCATCCATTATCATATTCTTCATTATCTTAAAAAGTTATGTTATGTTTCTTCTCTCTAGAAAACTCAATTATTTCTTCTTCATCACTTCCTTATTTTTATATAATCGCTCTGGTAGGGATATAACACTAAGGTCTAGGAGCATGTTATTAAATAGAAGAAAAAATGTTGGTAATAGCATGGTCAGTACCTTTAACAACTAAAAACTCTTCCTCCTCATCTCCTGGTGTAGAAACCTCCTCTTCCTCCACATATAATTATAAAACAATCTCATTTGGAATTAATCAATGATCCATAAGATTCTTCTTCCAAGTAAGGTGATAAAGAGGATTGAAATCCTCATAATGTATGTCAACATCATCAACCCAATTCCTTTTCTATGGGTTCCAATATATATATATATTCATTTAAAAAATAATCTTGTAAGGAAAAAACATCTACATTATACCATTCTTACTTCGTCCCCCATCAACCAATCACTTGGCCTCCATCATGGTCGAAATGAACATTGTGTAGATAATGTAGTTTGATATGGAATATTTCTTGGAAATATCCACCATATAAGTCATTAGGTATCCATATAAATTATTGTTTTCTCATCTCATCATAAGACATAATAAATATAAAGAATGTTAACACATAGTGGTGAAATGATTTTTCCTTAGAAACAACATATAATAAATAAAATTGAAATGAAAATAGAATCCTCCATTAATCATAGTTGCAACTAGTATTCTCACAATACCATATCTTGTATGTTCATCCAAAAAACATAATACAAAAATCTATATTTTTCACTCATAATATATCCTTAATAGTAATTTGAAACACTTTCATGAGGGAATTTCATATGTCTAGGAAATTTTCGAGAAGGTAAAATAACTATTCATCCTGTTATTCTACAACTAACCCAGTATTCAACTTCCTAGACAATAAAATCAACATACTGATATAACTAATGCACTAACCTATTTTAGAAGGGTATCCCATTATTAAAGAACCACACTATCCATCCATGCTCCTCCATATCTTTATGAACTAGTCAATTTCTTGATAGGAACCGTCTGTATGAACATCCTTATAACATATTACTATCTGATTCAACGAGATGTGGGTTCATTAGATCGATAGCTGACTGGATCAACTAACCTTTAGAATTCTCTTAAGGTAATGACACATTCAAAGAAAAATTTGTAGTAAGAATCACTCTATCCATGGTGAACAATTAAGAAAGTATTAATGAGGTTGAGGGAAGGCTAAAAGTCGTGATAGAAAGGGTCATGTTGAGGTTTAAATGGAAATGGGATTTAGATAATGATAATGAATCAAAATTATATAAGTTTATAATTTATATCATTTATGGATTTATTAATATAAAAATATAAATGAAATAAAATAAAAAACAAGTATATAAGAAATTAGAAACAACTGCTAAAAACCAATGGTGGGTTACTCCAATTGTGGGTTGTTCCAAGGGTGCGTAAAACACCATTGGTGACTAAAAATCCAATGGTTGGAAAAAATGAATCAATGGGTAAAATAAAATTATTTTCTACTAAAAATAATCGATCTTAATTCATGTTTTATTTAGTTCATTATTTCATAATTCAATAGATTTGTAAAAATATTAACAGGTTAATGTTTCGTACCAATGTATTCAGGAGTAGTATCACCCTCTTTAAAATTATATCGCAATGACTGATGTATTAAATTATTGTATTTTGTTCCAGAGTGATATACTAGGTTTATAGAAATATTTATAACTATTGTGTTATCAAAAATTATAAGGACATGTTGGAATTGGTATCTACAGTGTAAAAAAGTGTGTTTCATCCACAAAATGTGAGTACAAAAACTACCTACATGTATTTTTTCAACTTTAGTGGTAGAGTGAAAAAACAATTTGTTTTTTACTACACCAAGATTGTAGAGGCCTACAAAAAATTAGAAATTTTCTATTTAATTTTTTTATATTGAATATTCTACCACTAAAATCTGTATCTAAAAAACTAACTATGTAAAATTATTTTCCTCTAGGGTAGATCAATAACAAAATTGGTTGCATACTTGAGGTATTTAAAAATTATTTCTATGAAAATTATGTTTGACTATTATTAGTTTTCATGAAAATGAGAAGTCATACACACAAAAAACATATTGTTAGGTCAGCTAGTATTTAAGTAGATAATAATTCCAATCATTCCAATGTAATTGGATTGATCAACTAATTTACCAAATTCATCGAGTTCAAATTTTGAGGTGGTACTCATTGTTGTTTCACTAATATTAGTTCTATCCAAACTGAATAATTTTAAAATGTATTTATTATATTAACCATTATTAAAAATAATTCTTTCTTTATTTTTAAAATTTTTAAAACTATGACTGAATTTATGTCCACCTATTAAATTAATTTCAAATTCATTTCTTATCACTTTTGAAAAGTCAGTATATAGATAATATTTATAAGATCCAATGATAATATAATCTATCTATATGTGAAAAACTAAAATAACTACTAAAATAATTTTTATAAAAAGTAGGATCCATTATACCTTTTTAAAATACTTTTGAAATATGAAAAGTATTGGGCATATCATACATAACTCTAGGATCATGTTTTAAAATATATAAATCATTTTTTAATCTAAAAAAAATAAAATGAGGGTTTTGAAATACTAGGGGATGTTCAAAAAAAATTCTCAAAAATATTCCAATTCACGATTTCACTTTTTTACATTGATTAGATTTTTTTTAATATCTATATGTGTTTCATAGGTATGAATTATTCTAATGGTATAATTCATTACTACATGTACAATGCTTTCTTCATATTATATAACCTAATTTGGACTATAACCATGTTCAACTCATCCTACCTTATTCCTTACTATTGTGCCACATTCATTAACCTTATTTCTAAACATCAATTTAGTGACTATAGTTAAGGTGACATTGGGTTTATCAATATTTTCCAAAAAATTATTTATTTTAAATTTATTATATTCTTCATGAAATTGAGATTACCAATAATTTATAAATAATTTCACCATTTATATTATAATGTTCATTTTGTGATAAAAAATCATGATTTTCAACATGGTTTCTTATAGAATATCATGTTTTGGTATCTCTAAACTAGTCACCAAGAATATCATATAAAGGGTGGTATTTTATAGTCATAATATATGTAGAAATATGAGTTCTAGACAACCTATAGTCTTATATAGGTTTTGGTTCTTTTTTTGGAAGTTCCTTAGAACAAGATGAATTTCTAACATGTTTTATAGCTATATTAGAAAATTTTTCATTTATGTTCCAACTGGAAAAATCAACCTCAATGTGTTTTGAAGTAGTATTATATTCATGTGGATCTGTCTCATCAAACATGGAATGGAGATACTCTTTCACAATCATGGCCTTATTGTTATAAACTCTATAGGATTTACTTGATGATGAATAACAAAAATTCTTTTATATATTTTGGATGATAACTTATCATGATTATCCTTAGATTTATTAATAATGACATTGAGTCAAATAACTCAAAAAATAACCTTAGGTTTCATATTATTCCAATGTAGATAATGATGTTTCCTCAAGAAATATTTATTTAATAATATATTAATCATATAATAGGTTGTGTTCATATCCTCTACCGAAAATTAGACAGGTAAGTCACGTTCATTAAGAATTATTTGGGATATCTCTTGAAGTGTTCAATTTCTTATTTCATCAAAATATATTTTGTTTAGGGGTCTTAAGAGCATACATGTTTTGGTTGTATCCATTTTTTGAGAAAAATATTCAAAGAATAAATTTTAAAAATCAAGGATACAATCACTTATTAGGGTCATAATTCTAAGTCCACTTATGTTTTCAAGATATTTAACATACTTGAAAAAAATAAAGTTTTAGTATTGTGATTTAAAATGAATAACCAATTTTACTACAAAATTTATCTATAAGTATATTAATATAGTGATTATTATTAAAACTACAAAGTCTATATGGTTTTCAAAAGTCTATGTAAACCACCTCAAGAGGCTGATATGTTGAAACATATTTATCTAGTAAAAATAATATTTTGTGATGTTTCCCTTTTTTTATATGAGTTGCGGAATTTATCATTTGTGAAATCAAGTTTTGGTGGATCCCTAACTAACCCATTTTTTGTAATATTTCTAACTAAGTGAATATTACATTGTTATATTCTCCTATAAAAAGACAAGTTTCTTTATGATTGTCACTGAAGAATGTAATATTTTATGAAATCAATGAATCAAGATTATAGCATACAAATTATCATTTCGTAAAGTATTAAATAATAAATAATTTTTAGAATTAAAATCAATATAATAATTGTTTGGACCTTTTACATGAAAATAATCATCACATTTTTGTGAGACTCATAGTAGATTATATTTTAAACCATCAACAAAATTACATTGGAAATTAAAATAGAATTTGAGTTACCAATTGGGCCAAGGCTAATAAATTTTCCAATAGAGTTAACATCGAAGGTGTCATGTACACAATTAACATTTATCCTGAAATTGAAGCTCATGTAATCTATTTTTATATTTCTGGAATAGATAATATCCAAGAACCATAGATTTATATAGGATATTTTCAGTTATTTTCCCTAAAAATCATTGTTTATACCAAGAATGATTTTTGTACCCATATTTTTTTGGTCCATATATATTGGTGATTAGGAAACAATATTTTCTTGGCAAGTTTCCTATAAGCTGATTTTAATCTCTTTTAAAAAAAATTCATCTCCCATTTGAATAAAAATTATCATTAGGATTTTAATGATTGTATTTGCAAAGAAATGATGGCTTAAAAATTCTTCTTTTTCCAGGTTAGTAACCTAGACCAGTTATATATTTAGGAGTAATTTATTTCCTACTATATGAGTGACAATTTCTATTCCATTTTTAAATAACTATATGTCATTCTTTAACTGATTATATAAAAACATTAGTTTTATATTTTCTTTCAACAGTTATGCATTCTTCTCTTTCTCTACTGTAAAATCAGATTTTATATTTGCAGATAATGCAATATGATCGTATAGAATTTTTTATTTTTCATTAATAACATTAAAATTATCTTCAAGAATATTTCAATATTAAATCATTTAGTATTTTGACATATCTTCATCTTTGTGTTCATCTCTATAATGATCATAATTATCCATAGGATACACAATACAGGCATCAGTTACATTTTTTGTGAAGAAAATATTAATTCTATATGGAGTGTCTTTATTAGTTGATTATGATTCACTGGAGTTCTCCTTATATGAATAAAATGTGGATTTAATTGATTAATTGTACTTTCTATCCCTCTCATCAATATTCTTATTCTATGTTTTCTTGTAATATCCAATCATGACATATCCTTTTCTCTTACACTCAAAATAGGTAATCTAATTCAAATTATCAACTTTTTTCTCATCTTTTTTCAAATTCCCTCTATTGCCATACTGACCATTGTAGATCGGTTTTCTAAAGAATTTATTCTTCTTATAAAATTTCTTAGAATTATTTCTATGAGGATAATGATTTAGTCTTCAGTTCATAATCAACTTATAGATTTACAATAATTTCATCCCCACTAATAATCAAACTCCAAATAAATTAATTGACAGGTAGTTCACTGAGGTCACAAAATTAACTTCTGGAAAATGATTTCTCTCTCCATCTCTCTAGCAGTCATCTCAAAAGACTTATGATTTGATCATTTTATAACAGTAGATTATCAAAGTATATCAGTATATTCACTATCTCATTGCACCTGATATACATATCAGAAATCAACTCATCATTTTTCATTTTGAATGTATAATATTTAATTGTATAAGTGATCAATATTATTTCATTTCCATTAATAGTTCCTTCATGAGAAATATCTAATGTATGCAAGATTTCAAAAGATATTTTTCTAGAAGCTATCCTATTGAATTATTAAACTCCTAAGGAATGTAATATAGAATTAAAGTATTTTTTATTATTATTCTATGTTGGTTTAATACCTTCATACCTTGTATTCCTAAATGTCTTAGGTAAGTCATATTTATCCTCTATAGTAGACCATATTTCAAAACCCTCACTTTCAATCAGAATTTTCATTTTTCTTTTCCATTACGAATATTTATTTCCATAAAATAAAGGAGTTTTTTAAGTTTCTTAACCTTCTTCTCTATTATCCATTAAATGACAAAAATTTATAAGTGAGAAATTTTTAAATCATGAAAACTCAAAAATAAATCATAGTATAATATTTTTTAAATCCATTTATACATATTTTTTGTCAGAATGAGTATCTCAAGAGGGTAGTGAATTTATTACCCCACTAAATTTTATGTTAAAACTATATTAAATAAAATCCCCCCAAAAAATAAAATATCCTAATTAATCAAAACAGAAAGTCAATATATGTTATGATCTTTTAAAAGATTTTTCAATGACTAATTAAGTCGCTATTAAAATAGTATAAAAACTTTTATAAGATTTGAAATAAATTTACTTAAAAAAACATTATATAAATAGTAGTTAATATTAACTATCCAAGATGTAGTTTTGTTGCATCTTAAAACAAATTCATTTTAATGGTTTGAAATTCAAAAAAATGAAACACTCAATGAAATAAATACAAGAGGTTCAATATCATGATGACACATAATCCACTCCACATGGTTATCCCTTTATTACAAGAAGATCATATTAAATAATATATACCCTCAACCAAGATTATATATACACAATATTTATCCCACTATCCAGGATACACATGGACGTCTACCAAAAAAACAATGGGAAATAGAATATGAACTGGTCACTCAAGGACCTCTTCCATAACACAGTGGGTAAACAAACATAACGAGTGATAAAAAGATATATTCTATCATTTAGATAATGTGTAGGAGGTACTATGTTTTTGATAAATAGGGTAAACCACACACTTTATTAAATTTAAAGGAAATAAACAAAATGATAAAATGTAAAGATAATGAAAGGATCACATTTCTCAATTTATTGTGCTCTAATGTTGAGACTCCTTATATATTTCATGGATAAGATCTTGGGTAATGTTATTGAAAATTAATATAAAACTGAGTTTCATAATCTCCCATTGTTCTCTCAATTGTAATGTATCTGAATTTTTGTTTCCCCAAACTTTCTCACAGTAATGTGTATGTAAGATACATCATGTAAGATCCCCTTAAAATCTTGCACTGCACATCACTCTTTCAGTTCTTGCAAAACAGTTTTATCTCACTTTACAAGTGTGTATGTATGTTTGTAAAAAAGAGGGAGTCTTATTCATAATTTATTAGTAGAATGGATGTGTAACCATTTAAAGAACTGTCTTCCAAATATTCTAATCCTCATACTGAATGCTAACAAAAACTTTAATGCATAACTATTATATTTTAAGAACAATGTTTAAAATATTTTCCATCATTAAATTAGATAAAATAAAAAATAGGAAAAATTAATTTAAATATCCCGAAAATAATTATGGTGAGTCTTGAGGAGGTGAGACAACTATGGAATTTACTCATCCTGGTGGTGACTTATGATGGTAGTGATTCCGACCAAGGGTGAGTCAGGATGATGGTATTCCATGTTTAATGGAAAAACTTCTTAGTGGTGAATTGTCTCAATGGTTATTAATATCTACTTTAGCCTAGCTGATCACTTTACTAAATTTATTGATAGTAGGTAAAGCCTAATGGTAGATCATCTAGCGGTGAGTCATCCTTGATGGTGACACCGTGTTGGCAGTATGTTTTTTACATACATTGAAAAAATTTCATCCTAACTCTGAATTTTCTCTAAAGTATTATCATTTTATTAATTTTCCAAAATTCAATACTGATGATGGGTCATTCCTGGTGGTGACTCGACTTCAATGGTTATTCATTTCTGTACGTAGCCAAAGTTTTACCAAAATTCATTATAGTATAAAATGCTTCCTTAAATCATGAAACTCATTAATAACATATTAAACAGTATTTTTTGAATATTAAAATAATGGTTCAAATAATATTCATTTATATGTGTTCCAAATAAATAATCAGGCAGAAGGAATAAATATAAATGTTACCCATGAAAGGAAATAGGTATCATAATGATGTCATAATGCATCACTATAGGGCATATAACAATGGTATCCGGGAAATAAATATTTTAATGATTCATTGAAATTAATAAATGAAATATAGGAATAGATCAGGTATAATGAATTCCAACTAGAGTGAAATCATAAAAATAAGTCATTAGGAAAGTTTTCAATTGTTCCACATAAGTGTGCTTTTAATGAAAATAATTGAATTTAAATTAGATAAAGGTATAATTGTTTTCATAAAACATGAAATGAACTAAAACAGTTTATCATGATAAATTTAAGGAATTTAGAAACTTATTGGATGTATAAAATAGATTTTGGGTTGTAATTTAAAATGGTTTCTCAAAATAGAAGTTATCTTTAATTAGGTTTACTTATCTAGAGGAATTGAGAAGGGAACCTTATAAAACATGTATTTCCATGACAATGATATTTTAATTGAGGTATATACATATGTTTGGTATATACTAATATAAAATATGATAACTATATAAAAACAATAAAGTGATAAATTTAGGTAAATAGAGGCAAAATCATAACCCGAAGAAAAATATTGAGGTTTATAGATATCCCTTATCTTATGAATAAAGGAATTCTTCACATGTGCTCAATATACTAGATAATAAAATTGGATTCATTTTTTAAATAATTTCTAACCAATTTAAAATTTAAAATTTTATTATTTTCACTTATGTTCATTTTTATGTGTTACAAAATTCATTTCAATGAAAAAATAGAGATTATTTTTAATTAATGAAAAATAATGAAATATAAAACTAATCCAAAAAATAAATTTACATTATAAATTAATTAAAAGAAAAATACATTTTTCAAGGTAAATCATTTTTTTTACTAATCAAAAAAATCCCATGCGTTTAAGAAAATCCTCAAAAATTCATCCTCAAGAAATTTGGACATGAATAATTGAAAATATAAGTTTATTTTTTCCATGAAATTTTCTAAAAGTAACATAATTAATTATATTTGTATTCTCATTGAAAAGAAATTAAATTTTGTTAGAAAGTATATTTTTCCAAAATAATGTTTCTTTACTAAAAAATTAGGGTTTATTTTATATTAATAATTATACTTATTAATATGATTGTTCTTATTCATACTCACCTATTATGTTGTTCAGTTATTATAGTCATGTTAATATTTTTTATTATATCGTTGTTCTCATAAAATTAGTGTTGTGTGCAAAAAAAGATACCAAATATATTAGAATATTTAAAGAGAAATATTTGATAAAAAATTTACAGAGTTATATTCCCCCACCCCATATTAAATTTATCCTTCTATATTTTTTTACATATTATGGTGAGAACAGGTTATGGTATTTCTCTTTAATTAATTACCATGGTTCCCATTTTACAACATTGTTTTTATGGTTTATATATAGTACATTAACGTTGTGCTTGGTATTGTTACATAGAACATTATCTTTATGGTCAACTATTTTCACCAGCTGCTCCTGAAAAGAGATAAAATTTTCCAACATCACAACATCTAAATTCAATACTTGTGAGGGATCTTGTATGTACATCCTCAATAGGGATATGAGGAATTAAACATGTACTTAATCATGGTTGGTGGATGTGATAGTCAAAAATCCATAGCTCTAACATGATCAGCAATATCTATGGTGTTGATTTTCTGGAGACATATATTTTCATTCATCCCAAATTTCATGACTATATTCAATGGATATATATAGGGATATACCTTGTCACCAACCTCAAACACTATGTTTCATCTATGATTATCCACATAGAATTTATATCAACTTTGGGCAGCCCGGACATTATAATGTATGGTCATCACCTTTTTTTCTATTTCTTTGACCATTTTAGGTCCTACCGTTTTAACTTCACCAACTTCATACCAACATGTGGTATTCTACATCATTTCCCATAAAATTATTCATATGGATCTATTTGGATTCTTTAGACTAGACTAATGTTGTAAAATAAATTGATCAGCTGAAGAATCAACTATTATACTCCATTGAATTCAATTGACCATGCTTTCAATATGTCTTCAAGTGTTGGAATAGTCTACTCATCTTGGCCACCAGTTTGGTGGTGATAATATGTAATGAAGTCCAACTCAGTTTCTAGATTATTTTGGAGACTTTTCCAAAACATGTAGGTAAATATCATTTCTAAAAACAAATACAATAAATAATGGAACTCCATATAGCCACAATAATTCTTTGATGTATATCCGTGAATGTTGATTGAGTGAGAAGTTGTTAGGAATTGAAATAAATTTACCTATCTTAATAATATGATCCAAAAAAACCAATATATCATTATTTCATATTGATGTCATTTTATGTCTAGTGACAAATGTCAACTGTGATGTTTCTCCATTTCAATGTAGGCATGGTTAATGGTTCCATCCTCCCTTTATATATTTTATTTTATTTTTACTTGTGGAAAAATGAGACACCTTGTTATATATTTAGCGATCTCATTATACATATTGTCACTCAAATAGTGCTCTATGTGATCTTTATACAACATTTTGATCATTGGTGGATAGAGAAACTTCAGCTATGTGCATCATTAAAAATATCACCCTTTATTTCAATATTTGATTATACACATAACCACAAACCAAATATTATAACTCCTTTCTTATCAATTTTGAATACATATGATTTACATTTTTTATAACTTTTAAATTATTTTGAATTTCCACATTGTTTCTTTAATTATCATTCATCTTCACTAAAAGATATGGCAGAGAAATAAAATGAGAAAGGAATGATGATGTACCATAATTTTTAATTCCCATATCCATTATTTATTAGTATAATAATATTTTAACCATCTCAATTCTATTCACTAATAATGTTATAAGATCGTTTATAATTAGAGCATCATCCACTTTATTTTTATTACTAGTATGATAATGGACTGATCAGTCATAGTCCAGGATAATCTCTCATTATCTTTACTTGTGCGTGTTAATCACCATATATGTGAATATATATCTGAGTCTCTTATGATCAATATATATATCACATTTTCACCTAGATATAATGCCTCTATATTTTAAACATAATGATCACAATCACCAACTCCAAATCATGTGTGGGATAGTTATTATCATTAATATTAAATTTCCTTGAGGAGTAGGAAATCACATTATCAATTTTCATTAGTATATAGCCTAATATATTCATTGATTTATCCTTGAATACCACAAATAGTTCTCCACTTTTTGGTAGTGTGAGTATTGGTGTAGTGGTAAGCCTATTTTTCAACTCTTTGACATATTCATCACATTCACATGTATATAAAAAAATCACTACTGCCTGATTTATCATGTTTACAAGGTTTTAAATTCTTGTTATGTTCTACATAAATTTATAGTATTACCCATATTGACCAGGGGAACTATATATCTCTATTATAGACGTTGTTCTGGGATAGTCCTTAATTTCGTTTGTCTTAGAAGGGTCCAAAAAGATTCCTTTGTTAGTGATAACATGTTCCATGAATGATACATACCCTATATAGAACTCCAATTTACTGTATTTTTCCTATATTTTATACATTCACAATGTCATTAGAAAAATATTCAAATGTTCTTCACATTCCTCCTTCCCCATGGAGTATATTAGAATATCATCTAAAAAGTGTACCAATCATTTATCAAGGTAATATTTGAATTCTCTATTCATTATGTCTATGAAAATTTATAGAGAATTATTGATTCATAATTTAATTACATGGATCTCAAAGTATTTCAACATTGTTCGAATGGAAATCGTTGGAATTTATTTTATCTTTCCCATTAGTTGGGGATATCATGACCAAAGGTCCACCATAAAAAAATACATTTCCATGTATAGTTTATCAAACATGTCATATTTATATGTAAGGGGATTCATGTTCTTTATCATTTTTTTTTGTTTATGATAATAAAATAAAAGTTTTATTAATCTATCCTCCTTCATGACCAAGTGTACTGGTGAACTCCATGGTGAAGTAATCAGCCACAAAAAACCCTTGTTTAGATTCTCTTATTACTACTTCATCAATTCATCCAACTAAATGGTGTCTAACATGTAAGGTGTATTTGAAGTGGACAGAGATCCAGGTATAATATCAATTGATAACTCAACCTCTCAGTCTGAAGGAAGACTAGATAACTCTACAAGGAACACTCGAATGTAGTGCCTTATAATTATAATGACCTGGAGAATAATCCACTACATTATAAAAATCATTTGATTAATATATGATTATTCCTAATGAAATAATATCCATTTTTGATATTATGGTTCTGAAAGAGATTCATCCTCCTCCTTTCACTAGAACAAAATCAGGGGATGCCTCAGGATATTAAGATTGATCTCCCTTTCTCAACAATTGATGTAGTATTTTTATAAAAAAATCCAATCTATTACCAATATAGCATAAAACTCCATCAAAGTATTTAATGTTATAGATACTTTTGTGTTTTAGTCTATAAACATTGACTTGGTGTATTTATATACATTAAATATAATAATTTCCTCATTCTCTATTCTCATCGATTACCCAACATCTATATTTTCAGGTAGTGTTTTTTATCCATACTAAACATTCAAGATATAAAAGGATGTGTTGAACCAGAATCCCAAATTATTTTTTCTATTTGTTAATGAAGAACTAGCTTACCGTTCACCACATCATTTTTCTAATCCACCTTAGCAATAGTGATCGTATGCACCATTTTCTATTTCCATTGATGTGGTTGTTGTTGAATGTCTCTGAAAAACCATAGCATAAGTTAATGTATCAAATAGATTATATTTTTATATTAGTTAAATCACAATATATATGCATAGTTTTTATCTATATTTTCCTTTCTAATTCATCATTAGTGGGTTTTTTCACTTCACTTTGGTTTTGATTATCACGGTGCCCCACTTTTCCACACATGTATCATCTTTTGGTTCACCTTATATAGTTTCCAGAATACTTCTTCCAAAAAATTTGACAAGTTGGTCGATCAGTTATCATTCCTCCATGCTATTTTCTTTATGGCCTTCCAGAAAAGAATTCTATATATATTTTATAATCTCAAGTCCCATGAGGTCATTTAGAATCACCGATCTACATCTCCACATTATGGGCATAAAAAATAATCACCTCACAACTTTAAATGACTCCAATTGACAATTATTTTTGTTTACATCGATTTATTCCAGTATATAATTAGTCCACCTTAGTTCCAGTGCTGATGAAAAATCCAAAATCATACCATAAAGTCCTTTTCATGTTTTCCTCATATTCACCAATACTATCATCTTATTTTTTATTTAAATTGATTAATTCCAAATCAACAATAATATAGAGAGTTTAGGAAAATAATTTATTTAAAGATATATTCTTTAATGATTCCCATTATATGGAATTAGTTTTATCCTTATAATTCATGTTTTAAATATGTGTCCAACAATATTTGGTTTCCTTATTAAAATGATATACCATAAGAACAAATTTAAAGACCTATAAATTTTAAGGGAAATGTTTTTTTTATTTTTCTTGGGATTTTACGAGTACGCAGTTTCTTGACGGCACCTGATTCCGAAGCATGGTGTGCCCGGAATCAATTTCTAAAGTTTAGTTCGGGAATGTTCAGTGAACGAACGAGCGGGTTTTCCTAACTTTTTAACCGGTTCTTGGAATGGAAATCTGAGGGCACCTATGGAATCACAGCACCAGTAATTGCTTAGGAACACCTTTTCTGGAGTTGCGTTTGCTCGGGTGAGGTTATTAAATAAATGGGTTAACTAAAGAATGAAATAAAAATTTGTGCCAAATATTTTTATTTTCTATTCTAAGTAGTTTTAACCTATGCTTGGATGTTGGAGTGGGGCCCACTACTTACTAACACCACTAGGTAGGATATTAGGGATGTGGGGCCCACACGAGCCCTAACCCTTCTTTTCCATGTAACCTCCCTCTCATAATTTAATTGTGTAACACACCCGCACCCCCCTTTTTAATGACATGTCAACTCGTGAAATTAATGGGATTATTAAACGCTCTTAAATTAAGTCAATTAATTGAATGTGATCTTTTTAATTTCGAAAAGGGTTGGCATGAGTAATAAAATAAGGCAAAGCCTTATTTTATTATTGTTGAATCGTTGTGTGGAGATATTTGCAGAGGAGAACTCAAGTCTTGGAGATCTTCTTCTTCCTTGGAGAAGAACGTGAAGAACACCGACACACATCTCGATCTGCATTCCGTGTCAAAGAGAGGGAAACGTCACATCCTTCATCGGGCGTGAACCGACGACGTATACGGAGCCTCGTTCCATGACTTCGTCTTCCGCGAAACCGTCTTCTGCGACGCCGTCTTCCGCGACGCCATCTTTCAGGACTTCTTCTTCTGCTATGCCGTTTTTCCGTGACAACCATCGTTCAACAACTCCTTGAGGTAGGGGTTTGAGTTAAAATTTAATGGATTAAATTTGTGCTTTCTTTGACGATGTTATTTTATTTTGGGCCGCCTGTTATCGTTATAACGGGAGGAGGTCAGACCGAACGAACACGGTCGACCCTCCTACCCCTTTGATGTTTTACTTATTGAGATACGAACAAAGGCAGTGCAGTGCAACGACACCGCGCAGAAACAAAGAGGAAAGCGGTGAAGAAGTGCGGCGCCGGAGAACCTCGAGGAGGCCGCAGCCGCAGCGGGGCCGCGGCGGAGGGGTACAACGTCGTCCTGCCGTGCCGGTGGAACCAAGGCTGTGGCAGAGTAAGGGAGGATAGCCGGAGCCACCGGCCGCCGGTGCTCTGGAGGGCGGGACCAACCGGTCCCGTGTGGTGCACTGGCCGGCCAGATCTGGAAAGACTGGGGGATTGACCCACAGTCAGCGCAGGTGGGCGGACCCCCCATGGGTCCTCCGTTTCGTCGAAGGGGGTGGCGGTTACCCCCCTTCCGCGCTCACGCGGCGCGCGGCGCCCGTGCCAGCCGGGACCGGCCGCACTGGGCCAGGCTGCCCGTGCCGGGCAGGGCCACGCCATGCCCCCAGTGGGCCGAACCCGGACCCAGGTCGGGTCGACCCGGTTCGGGCCGACCCTGGGGGTCTCCGGCCGGGTCGGTCCGGGCGCAAAACACCCTAAAACCGGACAAGATCATTTAAAATCTCGTAACATGGGCTACGAACCTCAGATCGACACACCATCAGTTGTGATGTGATCCTTGGATCGAGAAGGTCGTTTCAATATTTTACACTCATGTTTTTAGAGAACTTTTGGATACGGTCGGGTTGGTTCAAACACGAAACCAATCGGGCCCTCGAAGCGGAAATGCCTATAACTTGAGTTCCGGACATACGATTGACGTGCCGTAATATTTCATGGATTCCCCTTAGTGAGACATACCTTTTGTCTTACTCCGCTTGAGGTTTGGATGCAGTTGGAGTACGGTCGGGTTGGTTTTGTCTTAAAAACCAACCGGGCCCCTGGGACGAAAAAGCCAATAACTCTCAGACCGGGCGTCCGATTGCCGCGCCGTCTGTCGTGTTGAGTTCCTATCGATGAGATGGAACTTTGGGATACATAAACTCTGGACTATGTGTCAGTTGATATATCGAACCCCTTGGCTCGTGGAGAAGACCCTTCTGGAAACAAGCATGCTTTGTGCGGGAACCCTAGAGCTGGCTGCGACATCGATGACGACTGCACTGAAATCCTCCGTGGGTTCGGCAACGATGACGAATGCAATGAAATCCTCCGTGGGTTTGGCAGTGATGACGACTGCACTGAAATCCTCCGTGGGTTCGCAGCGATGATGACCATACTGAAATCCTTCATGGGTTCGACAGTGAATAATTTCGTACTAGAATCCTCCGTGGGTTCGGTGGTGATGACTACTGTACTTGTATCCTACGTGGGTCCGACAGTATTGACCTCTGTTGTAGTATCCAACGTGGGTCCGATAGAGTAGCTGGACTAGTATCCTACGTGGATCTGATAGCTTAGCAGGTCTAGTATCCTACGTGGGTCCTAGCTAGATGAATCAGTAACTATATCTGATCATATCCTTTTGCTTTACAAATGATGTATACCTGTGTGATCTGAGTCTTGATTTTCAAACATTATCATTGATCTCATTGACTTACTTTCCTGTGTGGAATGGGTGGTACTTTCCTGTGTGGATTGAGTTGTTCATTCCTTTGTGGATTGGGTTGTACTATCATATGTGGACGTGATCGAACTTGGGATCGGCTGTTGGAGCCGAACTGGAATTGATGACTTAGGTATATGTTTGGGCATATACCTAAGTAGAGTTGGTTGTTACATCGTGATTGTATCTTTCCTATGTGGATTATCCTTTGTGGATTCTAGGAGACCTTCTAGGGTCTCAGGGTCCCTACTGAGTAGCGTATACTCACCCTTGAACGGGCTATGCCAGCACTACATTGTGTTGGATGCAGATGACGGACAGCGCTGATCATGGTTGAGGCTTGTGGAGCAAGTCGGTACCTGGGGGTAAACCACTGGGCGGGACGTACATGGAGCGAATGGCTGGACCCGAGGAGGTGAGGAGGAGGCTATCTGTACCCACCCTTCTGGTGTGATTTCCAGTGGACGGCTCGACATATCTTCTTTACTTTTCAGTTGCTATAATTTCTTTCTAGTTGTACTTTACTTTCATTTTGGGTTTGTATTCTGGCCCACTTACTTTTCCGCACTAACTGTTGTACTTAGTTTACTTAGTGTTTACTTCTGCTTGATTACTCTGTGGTTTTTGTTTACTTTATAAAGGAAATTCCTTCCCCTTTTAGTCAGGATTTACTCCTTGGTGCTATTCACCAACCCCTGGCCTATGGAAGGTGGGCTTGGGGTAGTCACGGCACGAGTCCCGATGACTGGTCGTGAAAAATTGGTATCAGAGGAGTTCGGTTCTACTGCAAAACTTGGGACTCTGATCTTTCTTCTATGGGAAGCAATAGTGTTAAGGGTATTGAGTGTGGTTATCAGTCTAGGGTGTCCAGTGTGGTGTGGTGGCCGACGTATCCATACACCAGAACCCTGACTTCTGATTTCCAACTCAATAATGAAAACATTAATTGCATGTGTGTTTCAAATGTTTTCTTTGTGATTAATTGGTGTCAACTCAATAGGTATACTGTTTTGACCATGGCGCACTTGTTTTTTTTTCAGGATATCGCTAAGATGGTAGCCAGCTTGGGTTCCGAGCTTTGTGGGAGACGAAAGCCCACCGAGCGACGAGGCCTCGGTGTAGGGCCCTTTTTCAGCAGAGGCACCTGTGGTACCTCTACCCACCGAGCCACCGATGCGACCAGCCCCAGCCACTTAGAGTGCACATCGCCTTAGTGCACTGCACAAGTTCCAGTGCTAGAGACCTCCCAAGTTCCACGGGGAGACAGACCCTCATGTAGTTGAGGATTGACTGGAGGTTATGGTTCGAGTTTTCAGGTTATTGGGGACAACAGATGACCTCATAGTGATCCTTGCAGCGAGCCTCCTGAATGCGACATCAGGAAGATGGTGGAGCCTGATGCTCCAAGTGCACAACGAGGCATCTCTCCTCTGGACAGACTTTGAGAGCCTCTTCCGCATAGAGTTCATCCTAGCCACCCTATGTGCGGTGCGCATTCAGAAGTTACTACAGCTACAGTAGGGTATCATGACCGTGGCCCAGAACATGGCGAGGTTTACTGATCTATAGTGCTACACCACAGATATGGTACGGGACCCGTTCTTCTGGGCCCAGACCTTCGAGCAGGTACTAAGGAATGAGATCATGGCTTTGATGATCTCCCTCATCATTCCGACGTAGGCATGGGTGTTGGACATAGCCCTTCTAGTGGAGACTTTTCTCACCGAGCAGTCACCAGTGGCGAGACCCTCCATAGGATGACCCGTAGCAAAGTCTTCTGCAGCTGGAAGTAGACAGATAACGCAGAGGTCCAAACGGGCCAGACCATCAGACAAGAAATCTACGGATGCAGATTCAGTTGTGCGGGGCACACATATGAGACCCAGCTATATGAGGAGCAGGCAGTGCTACACATGCGGTGGGCTGGGTCACATGGCTCGAGACTTCCCGACTCGTCCTGCAGATGAGCAGTAGGTAGTAGAGGGACCATCCAGGCAGAGGTTCGACCACGGCGGTCCGCAGGGAGCAGGAGAACAAGGAAGTGGAGCTGGTCGAGCAGCGGGTGGTGGGCGACGCTTTGAGGCCCTACCACCACCACCACCAGGAATGCCACCCCGACCATAGGGAACGGGTGGATAGGGGAGATCTTGGCTTCAGGAAGCTAAGGCTTATGACCATGGAGCTCCGGGAGCTGATGGACAGGAGCGGGACTATCTCCGGTCATGGAGACTTTTGTTCATCTGGATTCTAGCCTTGTTGATATTATGTTTATGGATGTTTTGTGTCTTTGTACCTTGAGCTGCTGTAATAAAAGGCACTTGTTCTTGTGACAATTTCTTCCCTGCCCTTTTTATATAGTTGATACTAAGAGGTTCCAATTTTAAACTGTTGACTTGACCCTCACTTTTGAGATTCCTACTGAAGGAGACCTAGTGACCACACACTACTTCCGATAGTGTGACTCAACCCTTGGAGGCGAGAGTAATGGTTGGATATCTTGGTAGTAGCGTCAAGTCCTTACGACTTCATCCATGGCATGGATTAGTATCATTCATGTCAGGGTTGACTTTAATAGGCAAAGAACGTGGTTCATCCATGGGATGAGACCGGATTTCCCTTATCAGGAAAGAATAAATCTTAGCAGCTCTTGTAGGACCAAAGAAGGTTCAGGTCATCTAGGAGAAGATGAGGATTGCTCAGAGCCGACAGAAGTCTTATGCTGACAGGAGGCGGAGACCACTAGTGTTAGAGGATGGCGACCATGTTTTCTTACAGGTCCCACTTCGACTTGGATTATAGAGATTTGGCCAAGGTGTCATGTTATCTCAACGCTTCATCGGACCCTTCTAGTTCCTCAACATGGTAGGCGAGGTGGTTTACCGCTTGACCCATCCACCTCAGTTGCACCAGGTGCACGACGACTTCCATGTATCTCAACTGAGGAGATATGTGTTTGACCCGACACATATCATCGACCATGGGGAGATAGACATTGGTGATGGGGTGACATTTGAGGAGGTCCTGGTGGAGATTAAGGATCGACAAGAGAAGTTCCTATGTGGACGGTCGATTCCTCTAGTGCACATCAGGTGGTAGCACATGAACCTCCAGGAGAGCACAGGGGAGCCGGAGGTTCAGTTGCGTGCTCAGTACCACTTTTGTTTCCCTAGTTTGTGATGTATCTTTATGGGATTGTAAATCCCTGAGGTGGGAGTAATGTAAAGACCTATAAATTTCAAGAGAAATTTTTTTCTTATTTTTCTTGGGATTTTATGAGTACACAGTTTCTGACAGCACCTGATTCTGAGGCCCGGTGTGCCCAGAATCAGTTTCCGAAGATTAGTTTGGGTACGTACAGTGAACAAATGAGTGGGTTTTCCTAACTTTTGAACCGGTGCTCAGAATTGAAATCTAAGGCCACCGATGGAATTTCAGCGCTGGTAATTTCTTAGGAACACCTTTTCTGGAGTTGCATTTGCTCGGGTGAGGTTACTAAATAAATGGGTTAACTAAAGAATGAAATAAAAATTTGTGCCACAAAATTTTATTTTCTATTCTAAGTAGGTTTAACCAATGCTTGGATGTTGGAGTGGGTCCCACTACTTCCTAACTCCTCTAGGTAGGATATTAGTGATGTGGGGCCCACACGATCCCCACCCCTTCATTTCCATTTAACCTCCCTCTCGTAATTTAATTGTGTAACACACCCGCATCCCCCTTTTTTAATGACATGTCAACTCTTGAAATTAATGGGATTATTAAATGCTCTTCAATTAAGTCAATTAATTGAATGTGATCTTTTGAATTTCGAAAAGGGTTGGCATGAGTAATAAAATAAGGCAAAGCCATAATTTATTACTGTTGAATCGTTGTGTGGAGATATTTGGAGAGGATAACTCAAGTCTTAGAGATCTTGTTCTTCCTCAGAGATGAACGCGACGAACACCGACACACTTCTCGATTTCCTTTCCGCGTCAAAGAGAGGGAAACACCGCATCCTTCATCGGGCGTGCACCAACAATGTATACAGAGCCTCGTTCTGCAACACCATCATCCGCGACTCCGTCTTCCGTGACGCCTTCTTCCGCGATGTCGTCTTCCACGACCCCGTCTTCCATGACCCGGTCTTCTGCAATGCCGTCTTCCATGAAGCTGTCTTCCGCGACGCCATCTTCCACGACTCCGTCTTCTGTGACTCCGTCTTCCGCGACATCATCTTCTGCGACACCGTCTTACACGAGGCCGTCTTCCGGGACGCCATTTTTCCGCGATGACCATCGTTCGAAAACTCCTTGAGGTTGGGGTTTGAGTTCAAATTTAATGGATTAAATTTGTGCTTTCTTTGTCAAAGATAATTTATTTTGGACCACCTGTTATAGTTATAACCGGAGGAGGTCAGACCACCCGAACACGGCCCACCATCCTCCCCCTTTGATGTTGTACTTGTTGCGACACGAACAAAGGAAGCGTGGTGCAACGACACCGCGCGGAAATAATGAGGAACGTGGTGAAGAAGCGTGGCGCCATCGCACCGTGCAGTTGAGGCTGAAAGAAGCAATCACAGGATCGGGGCCACGGGGAAGGGGCACGACGCCGTCACACCGCGCCGGTCAAACCAAGGCCACGACCTTTGTCCACGACGGAGCAAGGGAGGACGGCCGGAGCCGCCGGCCGCCGGTGCTCTGGAGGGCAGGACCAACCGGTCCCGCGTGGTGCGCTTGCCGACCGTTACGGCCAGCCAGATCCGAAAAGACCGGGGGTTTGACCACGGCTAGCCCAGCTGGACGGACCCCCCACATGTTTTCCATTTCGTTGAAGGGGGTGGCGGTTCCCCCCTTCCACACTTACACGGCGCACGACGCCCGTGCCATCCTGGACCGGCCGCGCCGGCTGGACCGGCCATACTGGGCCAGGCCACACTAGTCGGGAAGAGCCGCGCCCTAGTGGGCCGGACCCAGACCCGGTTGGGTCGACCCGGTTCGGGCCGACCCAGGGGGTCTCGGGTCGGGTCGGTCCGGGCCCAAAACACCCTAAAACCGGACATGTTCATTTAAATGCACGTAACATGGTATACGGACCTCCGATAGACGCACTGTCAGTTGCGATGCGATCCTTGGATCAAGATGGTCGTTTCAGTATATTACGCTCAAGGTTTCAAGGAACTATGTATATGGTTGGGTTGGGTCGAACACGAAACCAACATGGCCCTCAAAGCAGAAACGCCTATAACTTGTGCTCCGGACATCTGATTGACGTGCCGTCGACTTTGTTGGATTCCTCTTAGTGAGGCAGACCTTTTGGATTACTCCTATAGCGGTTTGGACGCAGTTGGAGTACGGTCGGGTTGGTTTTGACTTAAAGAACAATCGGGCCCCTAGGACGAAAAAGCCAACAACTCTCAGACCGGGCGTCCGATTGACGCACCCTCTGTCGTGTTGAGTTCCTATCGACAAGACGGAATTTTGGGATACATAAAATCTCGTCTAGGTGCCCGTTGATGTATCGACCCCCTTGGCTCGTGGGGCAGACCCTCCCTAAAACGAGTATTTTGTGTACGGGAACCCTAGAGCTGGTTGTGACAGCGATGACGACTGCACTGAAATCCTCCGTGGGTTCGGCAGCGATGACGACTGCACTGGAATCATCTGTGGGTTCGGCAGCAATGAAGACTACACTGAAATCCTCCGTGGGTTCAGCAGAGATGACGAAAATATTGGAATCCTCCGTGGGTTCGATGGTGAAGACTTTCTTACTGGAATCCTCTGTGGGATCGATGACGATGACAACCGTACTGGAATCCTCTGTGGGTTCGACGGTGAAGACTTTTTTACTGGAATCCTTAGTGGCTTCGACGATGAAGACAATCGTACAAGAATCCTCTGTGCGTTTGGTGGTGATGAATACTGTACTTGTATCCTACGTGGGTCTGACAGTATTGACCTCTGTTGTAGTATCCTATGTGGGTCCGACAGAGTTGCTGGAATAGTATCCTACGTGGGTCTGACAGCTTAGCTGGTCTAGTATCCTATGTGGGTCCCAGCTAGATGAATCGGAAACTACATCTGATCATCTTCTTTTTCTTAACAAATGATGTATACCTGTGTGATCTGAGTCTTGGTTTTCAAACTTTATCATTGATATGATTGACTTACATTCTTGTGTGGACTGGTTTGTACTTTCCTATGTGGATTGAGTTGTGCTTTACTTTGTGGATTGGGTTATACTATCCTATATGGACGTGATCGAACATGGGATTAGATGTTTGAGCCGAACTGGAATTGATGACTTAGGTATATGTATGGGTATATACCTAAGTAGAGTTGGTTATTACTTTGTGATTGTATCTTTCCTTTGGGCATTATCCATTGTGGATTCTGGGAGACCTTCGGGGGTTTCGGGGTCCCTACTGAGTAGCGTATACTCACCCCTGCACAGGATATGCCCGCACTAAATTTTTTTGGATGTAGATGACAGATAGCGCTGATCGTGGTTAAGGCTTGTTGAGTAAGTCGGTACCTTGGGGCGGACCCCTTGGCGGGGCATACACGGAGCGGACGGCTGGACCCGAGGAGATGAGGAGGATGCTATCTGTACCCACCCATTAAGTGGGATTTCCAGTGGACAGCTCAGTGTTGCTGCATTACTTTTCAATTGCTGTAATTTCTTTCCAGTTGTACTTTAATTTTAGTTTGGGTTTGTATTCTGGCCCACTTAATTTTCTGCACTTACTATTGTACTCAGTTTACTATGTATTTACTTCTGATTTCTTAATCTGTGGGGTTTTTTTACTTTTAAAAGGAAATGCCTTTCCCATTTTGTCAGGATTTACGCCTTGGTGCTAGTTGCCAGCCCCTGGCCTATGGAAGGCGGGCTTGGGGTAGTCACGGCATGGGTCCCGAGGACGGGTCATGACAACAACATTATATTCATCAGAGCATTGAAGGAAATGTAATTTATTCTTAATAACATTTAAAAATCGTTATGCGATGAGGGGATCATAAGATCAACTAAAAATTAGATGCCTTTATCAAATAAGGGAATATACAACAACATTATCTCTCTTAAGATACCGAGGTTATTCCACATGATTCGATTTATTATTCCTATCTTGATCCAGATGAGACATTACTATCACAAAGTTCTGAGATTTTATTCCCATCATGTTTGGAATCTCGTTATATCAAACATCGCATTTCCTATCACATTTTTTGTTTTCACATGTTCTACTATTTCCATCCATTAACTAAAAAACTAAAATAATATTATGGGGTCTTTAATAACATTCTAATAAGAATATAAATATAAATCAATAAACATAGAATAAAAAAATTCTAAATGAAAATTATATCCTAACTTGTGATTTACTATGTTTCAATCTAGGTTATCTATGGAGATATAATTTTCCATAGGGTTCCCATTAATAATTTCTAATCCCAATACCCAAAAATAACTAGACCACGATTTCATACCAACTATAGTGACCATAGCATTTTAAAACTTATTATTAGAAGATTTTAAGCATAATTATCCAGGAAATGAAAACATAAGATCATAAATTCTAGTATATTTGGAATACTTTCAACATAAAATTGAATTCAATGAACTAGAATAAAGCATCTCATTTTTAATATTCAATAATTTCCTCCAAACCTTTTTTTGGGATTCTATATCTGAATAGGATAACATGCAGAATAAATAGACAAAATAGATTTGCTAAAAACCGGTTGGGGAATAATCATTGGAATAATTCATAGAATACGAGTTATAAGTTATACCCTGAAAACATAAAAGGAATGTATCATGAATAAACATATTGAATCATAAAATATAGAACATGTAATTATATCATGACAATAATGGAATATGATAGCAAAATACAACTTGGCATAAACATGAGTTAAGGATAACTAGGAAGACTATATCACATGGTGGACAATGTCCCCTAATGGATTAGGTTTTCTCCTTAGTCCCAAACATGATGTATCATGATACTAAACCATACCCAATTCACTGGACAACAATCTGGGTGCACCCATCATAACATGTTCAGGCATATGTGTGCCACATAAATAATCAAGCATAAGGTTAAACATAAGGGTTATCAACTAAAAAAATGTGTATCATAATCAGAGAATAAGGTATACCAAAGGGAATATAACAATTCTATCCATGAAATGAAGTATTTTTATCATTAAATTACATTAATAAATAAAATATAAGAATATATCATTAATAATGATGTCCAACATGAGTGAAAATATTAAAAAAGTTTGTTATATAACCTTAGAATTGTGTGACATAAGAGCAGTTTTATAGAATTGACTATAGTGACTTTATAGAGGACAAAGGAATAATTATTTTAATTAAAAAAATTAATTAAAACAGTTTTTCAGGATAAATATAATGATTTTCAAAAATTATTATTGGATTAAAATGGTTTCTGGAGTGTACTATAAAATTAGAAAGAAAAAATGCATGTTCTCTTTAATCGAGTTTTCTTATCGAGATAAATTTAGAGGGGAACCTTATAAAACATTTATTTAACAAAAAAATAAAGAATAATTGATCAACATACATATTTTGGGTACATATAAATATAATATAGTGGAATTATATAAAAATAATGAAGTGATAAATCAAGGTGAACAGAGAGAAAGCGTAACCTGAAGGAAAATATGGAGGATTTGAGAGATCCCATAACTTATGTATAATGGTTTTATTCACTTCACATAATTTAAAATATAATATAATTTGATTCATTAGTTACATAATTCATAACTTATTCTAGATGAATAATTTTATTATGTTCATTTATTTTCATTTTTATGGGTTATAATATTCAATATTATCTTTTTAAGAATGTTAATTTTTTGTTGATTGATGATTTGTTCACTAGTGTATAATTATAGAAGTTCTAGTAAATTGGGAATAATTTTCCTGAAGTGAAATGAAGTGGTAATAATGAGCTTCCATAATTATAATTTGTCTCGTGTATCATTTTTATTTTTGTTATGAGGATGATTTTTTTTGATAAAATGTTATTAACCAATGTTTACATTAATTTGGTTGTTTTTCCAACCACCATGAACTAGTTTTATTTTATTTTATTTTATATCTATATATTAGTTCTAAAACATTAAAAAAGTTATAATACATACATTAAAATATTATTTGACCCTAATAAATGTTTTATTAACATCCTTGTAGGTGGTAATAGAAGAAAAACTCATTATCCATGGAGATGTTAAACACCCTTAATTTGGACAATTGTTTTAGTTTCATTGAATAAGAGGAGATGAGAAAGGAGAAGATATAAAATATTTAATTATGAATATAAAATTCCATTATATAAATGATACTTTAGTTATTCTGCATTTTTGGATGCATAAGGTGAGGAGAATGTAGGTGAATAAAAGGACTCAAAATTGATGGTTTGAGAGAGGTACCTATTTAATATCACCTTCTTTGATGGAACCATTGAGGAAACTAAAATTAGTATTTTTTTTCTTCTGAAAATAAGATATTTTAAATGGAGAAGAGTCTTCTCAAGAAAATTTTACTAAATAATTACGATCTATAATGCTTATATTAATTGTGAGGAAGGGGTTCATAGATATTCAATTTATAAGGGGGAGGGGTGTTTTTAGAAATTTTTCAGAATATTAAATTAAAATAAATAAATTTTCTATTCTAATAGCACCAAATGAAAATATATTCGAATATAATATTACATAAGGTTTTAATAAAATAATAATAATTAAATTTTCATGTTTAGTGTTTTTATTGTGAACCTTATCATTTTGATTAACACTTAATTACCCTATTTTAATTTTAGTAATGGTAACATATTTTTTAATATTAAAAGGTTTTAATTTTTTATTATATTGTGTATTTGGAGCATAAATACCTGATTTCTGATATTTTTTATCAGATAATAATTATTATTAATTATTAATTATTTTTATGATTTTTAAATAATTTTAAAAAATAATAAAATCATAAAATAAAATTGTTGTCAAAATTATAACTATTGTTTACTTTGAATATAAAGCAATCAAGAAAAGAATTAAAATTAGACCCAACAATTTAATAATATCTTAAACCATTCTTGGAAATTGATAAAATTCCTAGTCCATATAAATATATAATATTATGTTTATTTTAATATTTTTAATATCATTTATGTCATTTTTCTATTATTAGAAAAATTATTATATCATTATTCTATTAAAAATTAAGGTTATGATTTCTTCACTAAAAATTACTAATAAATAACCAAGATGTAGAAAATTATTTTATACTTCTTAATCATATTTATTATCAATGATATATCCCTGTTAGCCTTATATTAAAAATACTATACTTAAAAAAATTAAGAGTGTGAAATTTTGTCACATTCTTTTATTTTAAAAATATATATGTCTTTTTATAGTAAATGTAACCATGAAAGGATTATATATAAACTATTACCATTTAATAGTCAAATTAAAATAATCCATATTAATTGGGGAATGTTTTAGGGTTATTTTATAGTCTGTATCATATTAGTTTTACCCTTAATTATATTATTTACCATTAACCGTGGTTAAAAAATTTGAAATTGATGTTATTCAGGTAGACCAGAAATAAAAGTTATATACTAGTTAATTTAGAAATTGGTGACTCAAAATATTGGATTCATTTTTCCAAATTCAGAAAATATAATTGTAGAATTTAATTTAAATTTAAACCAGTCAACCAATATGAAAAACATTTTTTATGAAAATTCCATTCTAAGTAAAAAATATTTTTATACTAATTTTTTGTACAAAATTAATTTAAATGAATAAAATAATATTATTAATAATCTAAAGGAACTTATTAATGTTTAAAAATAAACAAAAAATATTTTTACTTTATAAATTATTTATAATGAAATTACAGTTTTCAATGTAAATAATTATTTTTAACTACTGAAAAAAATTTCAACTTTTTATGAAATTCTAAAAAAACAAACTATGATAATTTTGACATTTTGTTTTCAAAAATGAATTTTGTTTATCATAATAAATTTTCTATAATTTAAAATATTAATTATATTTATTTTCTGAAAGAAATAAATAAAATAATTCCATTGAATAAAATATATTATTGAAGAATAACAAATATTTATAAGATATTAAGTGTTTCTCATTATTAATAAATTAATATCCTAACTTGGTTATTCATATTCATTCCATCTTATTAATCAGGTTTTACATCTGAAACTTCCTCGTATTCAAACGACTTCTCCCTTCTAGAGGTTTTGGGTCGGTGGTTCCCCTATTGACATCTATTTTTGACCCATGGGTGTCCGATGATTTTAGATACTATTTTGTTACAGTGAAACCGAGTGTCTCGACCAACCTTTTTTTGGATCTAGAACCGCTCACCAGATTTGTGGATGTGTTTCTAAGATCTACTTCCTTATGCAGAGAATCGTAGAAGAATGACAGTGCAGTGGCAGCGAAGGCCACATCACTGTAGAAAACATGGGAATATTTTCTCTAGGTAATGATGTTAGTAGTGAATCCTAGTTGTCATCTTCTTATAATGACATAGAAGTAAATGTGGATTCTCTAGATGTGTCACTATGGAAAACTCAGATGGATCTTTCACAGTATCAAGGTAATGATGTTAATGGGTCTAAATCATATGTTGATGCAATGATATCAATTTCAATATCGAAGCTATATAGGGAATTTTCTCTGACTATGCTCAAGAACTCTTCTCATTGTTAAATTCTTCATAAGGGTTCATCATCTCATGTTGAATCCAACCCCACAACATTTTTTATAGAATGGAAATTATAAAATATTTCCTTGGTTTAATGTATTTTTTTTAATGGTGAACAGCCTTGGAATACTGATTATTTGTTTTGAAGAACCTAACTTTTTGGGGTTTCTTTAATTGGAAATATATATCTCTTTGTTGAGGATTTTTTCACTGCATATTTCCTTCATCTAACTTGGTGTTTCGAGCATGGAGTATTGGGACCATATTTTTAAAGAATCAATGGATTCACTTACATGAATAGTCTTTAGACATTATTGTCTCATTAGAAAGAAATTCATTTTATCAAATCTGGTATCATCTTCCTGGACTCAATTGGGTACTTTGGAATCTGATTATTTTGTATGACATTGGGATGGAAAATGGGACTCATATTCACCTCAATAAATTTACTGAGGATTTCTAGTTTGGTCACACTGTCAGCATGTTGGTGGATGTTGACCTCCGATCTACTATGACTGAAATGGTAACCATGTCTACTCTTTTTTTATTAAATCCATATATATAGTGTGTATGAAGAGAAACCACATTTCTACATTAAATGTATTGCTGTTGGGAACTCATTGAGCTATGTCAGAAAAATGTTTCATGGGAGGACTATGGGATTAATGGTCATCCAGAAAATATTTATCGAATGATTCTGAAGATTAAAAATGTGCACTTGTGAAAGCCCACTATTTCACTTGAAGTGTAAGATCCCTATGTAGATAATGTTCTTATTGTTAGGAAATCTAATTATAAGGTTTCTCAACTAGAAGAAAAAGGACTACTGTTGTATGTTTCTCCATAGAGAGATCATAATGTCCCCTCTAATACACGGTTTGACCTGGGTAATGAGTTTCTTCATTTGAGGACACCCATACATAGTGTCCAGGGTTGATGGCCCCTAATCCCCCTCATGTGTACCTATTCAATTAGAATGATTCACAACAACATTATGATTGTTATCATGAAATCTAGATGCTCTTTCAATCATCTAAATTATGTGAGAAATGGGTGAAATTTTTTAGGAAGTATTAGAGAATGTTTTTACCCCTTCAAGGGCTTCATTTAGTGGTTTTAATGACTCTAACTAGGATGAAATATTATGTAACTTATAAACATATTACTCATAGTGAGGGTTACACCTTTATTACCTCAAATAGGATACCACATAAGGATTATTTTAATATTCATCGGACAGTTTCTACTAGATCATCCTTTATGGAATCATGGATGGTTGATTCATATATTATTATTATTTTCAATCGTGACAAGATTCAATCTATGTGGGAGCCTATGGATGACTCTGATTATGGAAATGATATGTGGTATTTTGATATGTTGAACTGTTTTTTGTGAATGAGAGAAATTATACTTGGTTGACCCTATCTACCACACTACTACATCATTTATTTCATAATAATGGTCAGAAGCTGTACTTATGGTTGGATTTTTTGAAATATATTTTTTAATGATAAAAATATCATGAAAAACTTTCCTTGTTCTACAATCCACCTAAATTTCCTCTCATTTATCAGGAAATAAAAAATGTTGGCATTCATTGTGTAAAATACCGCCTCTATGAAGTAATGTTTTAATTATTCATCCTTACTTTCAATATAAATCCAAAACACATAAAATAATATTCAAAACCACAAGACATATAAATAATATAATTATTCTTATTTAATAATTATATTGGTTCAAAATAATAAATTTCTTAACAATAATCAACGAAAAAGATAGGACATGTTAATGTTTATTAAATTCTAACAACAAAATTGAAAAATTATATAAAACTCATTAATTAGTGAATATATCTAACACCATATGTTTCATATAATTTACATTTTTTATGTTTTCTTTAGAATCACTCCATGTCTAGGGGATCATCATTTTGGTAAGTAGGTAAAATTTTCAAATAGTAAATTTCATCTTTTTTAGATACTTGATAGAGTGGGTGATGAGGAATATTGTTTGTTATTACCACCAATTTTTATTATATTCATTACCTGTTTCATTTACCTCATTTGAATAAGTAACAACCTGACCTTGACTATGTGGTTCGATTGGACCATGATGATATTGAATTTTGATTCAATATAAGTTCATGTGTGAGTAAGGATTGTCGATAGTAAATATAAGAGATTTCACTGGAAAATAATTCGTTCAGTGTTGTTTTTATGGAAACATGGTCATATTAAAAAATATACATAGGAGCATGAATGGGAAATGTTGTCATAGTGTCCTGAACTCTTCCAAAAAAACATTGATTCTCTACATTTTGACTATTGAAATACCAATAGTGGGGAGAGTGTAACACCCTTGTTTTATGTACATTACCATTTCATTATTTTTAATTTTTCATATTAGTTTTAGTAGTTATTATGGGTTTTGAAGGGTTTTTGGAGAGATTTTGGGTTATTTTTGTAAGGTTTAACCATGGATCTTGGGTATGTTTCATAGACCTTTGATTGTTGTGGTGTGTGGTTTTTTGTTGCTGCATGGGGTCCTTAGTGAGGTAATGTAGTGATTTTAACCATTTATACATGGATAATACATGTTGAAGGGATATCACCTATCCTAGTTGGGTGTTTTCTGATGGATTGGGGATGCGATGTGGAGTGATTGGCTGTTACAGTATAAATTGGATGCCTGTGTCATAGTGCATCAAGGGTGATAATTTGGTGGTCCAACAAAAATCGATACACCATGTGGAGTAATGGAAGAGTTGTTCTATAGTACCTCCCGATAAAGTGGATCTACATAATGGACGGTGTTGAGGTTCTAAAATTCACTGAATGTGTAGATATGTTGGTGTATATGGAGTACTATATTATAGTTTAGGTAGTCTATACTATAGTCAAAGGAGATTATAACATGGTTTGGGAAGCTGCTCCGTAGTGATATAGGTTTATCCATGGTGTTTGGTTTCATTGGATGATCATTTATTGGTTTAAATTGGAATTAATGATCTAAATCATTCATTAGAAATCTAGATATCTACGGTCTTTAACTCATCTCCCTCCCTATTATTGAGAGTAAGTTACCTTTAACATAGATGTGAATTTTGGATGAATCAAAGTGTTTAAGAGTTCATTAAATTTTAGTATGTCTTTATTTTCCCATGTTTTTCTTGTTCTTCAAGGATCCGCTCTTTTCCTCTCTCTCGAAGAAATATATCTATTACATTAAGGATGAAACTATGATCTACGAAATGAATTATGATAATATTTTTTCAGATCTATTGAACGTATGTTTTTGGAATCCGAAATATTAAAGAACTATGGTATTTCATTCTGTTTTATCTATATTTTGAGAGGTAGATATCATCCCTCTCATATCCACCATTATGGATCTTAATTGATTATTTTTTTGGTTTTTCATATATTTTTTATATGTAAATTGTGTGATATTATTAAAAAAGGTTGTGATGTTTGATTGTTCAATTCATGGAAATAAATTTGAAACCCTCATTTTATATAATTATGAGGTGTTCATTTTTAAAATTATGGAATGGTCTAGAGACATGATCTTTTTTTGTTAAAATACATTAAAGGAATAATTATTTAAACCAAATTAACCATAGAATTTGGAATAATTATATTTTTGGGTGTTCTAGTGGAATATAGTTTGTATGGGAAGTTCCATTGTTCTAGGATGGATGGATTATAGTCCTTGAGTACCATTATTAATAGGAGATCCAAGCTTGAGTTTATTGTCATGTGTATATGGATGGGTATGTATGTAAACCTAATAATGATTATACAAAATGTAAATGAATTTAAAAATATTTTTTTTGGTTTTCTATCATTTTTTTATAATTTATCTTTTTATAATATATTTTACTATTTATAATGAAAATTATATAAATTTTGATAACTAGTTTTTTCATACTACTGTGAGTAGCGATGTATTTGGCTAAATCCTACTGAGATTGTACTCACCCCTTGTTTGGGTACTTTTCTGTTTGTTCATATGTCTTCTACCATGATACTAATAAAAGAATGATTTCATATATCTCTTATGAATAACCTTGATACATGGGGGTGGTAGAAGGTGTTTTATATTGGGGGTATAATGGGTGATGATTGGGATGATACCACATTGGTGTTCTGAGCCACGTTGTCTTTTTCATTCATTATCATTTATTATACCGTGTTCCATTTTCAATTTAATATATTTTTTGTTTAGTTTTATTCTAGGGATTACATGGTTTATTTTTATGAAACATATAGATTTTATTGGATTCATATGTGTTTTGTTGACTATGTTTTTTTATCTTGAGGGAAAATCAACCGACAAATTCTTCTTAATCCATTGGATTTTTTCCCACATTCGGTGCCTTTGAAATGTCACCTAAGGTTAGTGGAATATCATCTCATCTCAAGAAAAAATTATATGGTTGGACGTTACATAATGGGAACATAGATATTTATATAATTTTATGTTAGTAATTAAATAATTATTGTTTCATATTTCTAGAATGGTTATATTATGTATTTAAATTATTAAAAAAATTACCATAGATTTCTAAAATTATTGAAATAATCTGACACGGGTTCCACTTTGACACAAAATAATAAAAACACTTATGGGATCATATAAGAGATTTATAATTCAATAATTTTATCCATTCATGTGCCTTAAATTATCTAGTAATTAATAAATTTAGATAATGAATAATGGACAATACCATTTTTATAAAACAAGTTAAAATAATCATGATAACACAAAAAACATATTAAAAATAGTTAATAACTAACCTTTATGAATAAAAATAATAAACATAATTAAAAATTCTAAAATGTTATAGATATAAATATGGTTCTAAAATACATCATCAACATATTTATATTTGTTATAAAAGATATTAAATTTGTTTAGTGAATATTTAGAATTTGGTTAAGGGAATTTTAATATCAAATTTCATTTCTTGGGACATGTATTGTATTGTGTATCTAATTTCAATTATATCGTGTATATAATACATATTTGACTTATTTTACCTTGAATTTTCCTTTATTCATGGTATTTTATGTTTAATTACTATCTATATACATTTCAATGTAATTTTATTGAAATTTTATTCTAGCCATAATAATTCTCCAATAACCAAAATATTGGAAGGTAAAATTTGTGTGGGGTTTTTAAATAAATTACATGCCTTTATAGATGCAATAATGTGGGTGTTGTTGTGGAATATATTTACCTAGGGTTAATCACCCTAAACATTTTCATTGAGTATCAAATAAATCAAAACATGGTGTATGATGTTTGGGACTATGACTATACACCTGGCTACACATTCTTAGGGGATTTTCTTTGGATAATTCACATGATCTTTAAAAACCATGATGAACTATTTTCTAAACATTTCTTTAGAATCCTACAATTACAAACTACTAAACACACTCAATATTTATTTTTAATAACCCAACACTATTAATGTTTCATATCTATAACATTGTAATTATTTATTTGAAAAGGTTATGTATAACAATATTGTGAATTACCTATAGTTTTATGTCAATTCTATTTATATTATTTTAGATAGACACATTATTGCATTTAATGTAGAAATAATTTTTTCCCAAATTTCAATCATAGAGAAAAATATTTTTTTCAACTATTAAAGATCCTTAAATAATGTTATGAAATTTATTCTTAACTCATATGATAAAGGCATAATAATTAATTAATAATATGTGGGCCCCAATATTGATGTCTTATAGATTCATCAATAATACTTATAAGAAAAACTAGCTAGGCTATTTTCATATTTCATACATGTTTATGTATGACATCATTGAAAAAGAAATGTATATTGTGTTTATGAGGTACATCCTTCTACATTCAATCTGTATGAGATCAGTAATTATAATCCATGTTTTTTTTAATATTCATGGATATAGTATTCACTAAGATTAGTTTGATTATAACAATATATTGATCATTTATTTTCTTCCCTAAAAAATTAATTTCAAGCTTATGATATCAAAGCTTCTATTGTACTCTACGTCGTATTGAGAATACATGATCACCATTATTTATTCCCCTATGAAACCTGTAAAGGAATATGTGTAATTCTCATGAATATACTAAAATGGAGAATAATATTCCTATGGACTTCATATGTTTTATTTTATTCCCTTCAGTATAATCTATAAAATATGTATGTATCTCTTCATTTGATACTAAAATTCTATTGTATACTTCTATAACTATTTTATTATATACCAATAATGTAAAATAAATACCTACCTCAAGTTTCTAGAGATGATCTTGTTACAACGTACACAAAATCAAGGATTTTTAATGTAATTTATTAAAAAATAAATCCATAATTACTAAAATTATTTGAAATAAAATATAGCATTTCTATATGAACATTTGAATCATTATTCATCCTTGACATTTATAGAACCTTCAATAAAAAATATTATTCTGAATAAAAAAATATTATTGATTCAATAAATAAATATATTTTATATTCAATATCTATAAAATGAATATTTATTAAATATTTTTGTATCAAAATAAATATGTTTATTTATAAAAATTAGAATAATAAAATGGGTTAAATTAATATTAAATATTTTCTATGAAGGAAATAAAATTTATTTAATATTCAACTAATTTATATTTTAACTCAATGAAATGGTGATTTAATTAATGTGAATAGTAGAGCTGTAATAATTATTAAATCATAGGTTATGAATTAAATTTATTCAAATATTAAATTTTTTATTTTATTAAACTGAGATTATAGATACACTATCTGTGGGACATTCTAGGCCTCTTTCTCATTGGAAATAGACAATATTTCCCAAAGTCCAGGATTTGTGTATAGAAACATGTTAATGGACACCTAGATAATGATGTTAATGTTGTAATTAAAATAACATCATATGAATTCTCAATGTGGAATAATATCATTTCATATTGATATCTCATCAAGGAGGTTTCAATCATATTAAATGAACCTATATATGATATATATTTATTTTACATCCTAAAATGAACTCTATAATGTTACCACATGTACATGGATTTAATTAGTTAGATCTATACAAATCAAAGGGCCTGAGAAATCGACATACATTATTATATAAGGTGAGGTCACATTTTTTTTTTGTATTCAGTAGATCCTAAATAATAACTAAAATATATGTTAAGAATAATATATATTCAAACATTAAAATTAATTTTTTATTTAACTGGAATTCTATATACACATTGTTTATGTCCTGCTGGGCCACGTTCTAATTTGAATTAGAAATTCATTCCCAATGTCAAAGAATTGTGTCTAGAAACATGTCAAGGAACTCCTAGTGAATGAAGTTAATGTTTCAATGAAAATTACCTCATATTAATTCTCACTGTGTAAAATATTCATTTCATATTTATATCTCATCATTGAGGAGTCATTCAAGTTCCATTAACATATAAACATGTTATATGTTTCTTTTACATCCATAAATAAACTCGTCGATGATACACCATGCACATGGATTTATTCTATTAATTCTTCACAAATATTAGGGAATGAGAAATCTTCTTCCATTAATATATAATGTGAAATTAATTTCGTGACTTATTAGTTAATTTAATATCACTTATGACGCACCCAATGCATCCTACCTAACTGTGACTATAAGTCATCAAAGTTTTCATCAAAACATAAAAATACATAACTCATGATATAATATAATAACTATCTCAAGTAGGACTACCAATACACATGTTTTCATATATTAAAATAAAATAAAACATGAAATATGTGGAATTCCTATAATAGGTTATGTCTTCATATCCTCTATTATTAGACATTACTATATAAAATTTTTCATTAGTATATGCATCATCTGTTTACAAGCATCCAAAACTTGATTCTCAAAGCATCACATACATCTACTCAGATATATGTCATCATTTCTATTGGATACATGTTTTATAATATTTTTATATCATTATAATTTTCTCATTATAACGGGATGAAACCAATAAATTTCAATGTGGTAAGTACTTTTAGGTAAATATAACATTATTGCTCTGTACAAGAACAATCATTACGTGAAAATATTTTTATTAATATTATGGTCCATGAATATTAAGGTAAATGAAATTAAAATTTTCGTTATTTGTAGAGAAATATATCCTATAGTATATTTGTAATTATATATAAAATTTTCATTAGAATATTTATATTTTCCTCCCAAGAATCATTTCAAATAGACTCTAACAATTTACTATGTAATTTTATACCTCCTATGTATGACTAATATCTATCAACCACACCATGATACTATAATCAATAATAAATAATACATGGTATATTCCTCCAAAAATCGATGTGAACATCCCACAGACATACACCAATAACAATTTAGGAACCCTTTATGTTTTATTTCCCTTTAAAATATATATCTTCTGAATGATCATTCCTTTTTTTAAAATCATATTTGTGAATATAATCTTGAATAAGGCCAAGATAAATCCATATACCATTTTCCATCTATTCAAATGATTTTTTTCTCATGTGTCTTCGAAATTTGTTCCATAGATAATTTATATCTCCCTTGGGAGGTAAAAACCAATAATCTTCTCCACGTAATAGGTATTTATATCATTCATATGTTATTGTTACACTACTATTTTTTCATCCTTTCACTGAATGTCAAATCTATCATGTTTATTATTATACCAAATAACTGGATCAAAAATTTATCATTATGGGGGAGAATTGAAATTGAATCAAATATAGAATTTACATCCTCTAGAATTTAAAATATTCACAATTGGAAAAAATAGGCTTATTAAATTAAAAAAAAGAGTAGAAATAAAACACATAAAAATTAAAAAATAAATAGAGATAAGAAAAAATCATATATTAATAACAATGTAAAAACGTTATCATAGCTTCGGAGTTCAAAACATATACTCCATTAACATATAATAACATTATATTATATGTTCCTAATGAGGGAACTCATTGATTTTTATCTTAATAATATAGGAGGATTAGTAACCAAATCTATGTTATACAAGTTTCAAACAATGAAATTCATTGAAACATTCCCAATTGGAAAATAAATGTTCCAAAAATGGAACTACATTGAATCCCCATTTAGAAGAAATTGATTTTATTCTTGGAACCACTATGGGAAATTCATTGGAATTAGGATGCTCTATCCCTTATATCCTATTCAATCAATCTTATTGGTAGTAAGTCCGTCCCAAGGACTATACTGAACTCTCACATTTAGAATCATCATATTCCTATCCTTGTAATCTCATAAATGATGTGAGATCAAAATAATCAATTTAAAAAATACTTATATATTTTACAATGAATACCCTCAGAATATAAAATCTAAGAAAACACACTAAAAAGAATTACAATAGGGAACTCTCAAATAATTTATGTAATTCATAGATTTTTGAAATGAATTCATCGGTGATGTTTTGTTGCTCAAATAAAAAAATTTAATAATAATAATAATATACTTAACTAGATTGATCATGTTTTCAGGCTTCTGTTATAAAAAAATAAAAAGATTTAACCAATATTCTATTGAAATGTCTTGTTATGAATTCACTATTTTCTAAAAATTTTACATACCAATTAAACTCAATAGGACATATAATTTTTTATTTATGTCTATGTAAAATGATAAATAATAAATATTTCATATAGATCAAAATAAAAAAATAATATTACTATTAATTTTGATATTAAGGATAAGAAATATGTCATTTCCCTAAAAAATACCCCCTATTTGACAACCACAAAATATGAATGAAATGTTATGTTACATAATATAAAAAAGAATAATTTCATGTATATTTTAATAAAACATCCCAATTGAATATAAATAATCACATTACACATGTTAGTATAAACAGAAATCATACTTAATATAAGGAAAACATAATGATATTATAAACTATCTAATGTGTCCCCCTTTTGATTTACAAAATTTGAACACTTAAAATATTCATACAGATTTAATAAATAAAATCACAACTATATGTTACCCTTTTCAAACGTACTCTCCCTTTATACATGAATTGAATGTTTGTAAAATACCCATCATCATTATTACCCTCTCCATTATATTAAAAATAATTCTACCAAAACAGATTCATAAAACATATGACATTTCCACAATGGATATGTCCCAAAAAATCATAACATTCATCACATTTAAATATAAAAAAAAAACTAGAAACCATTAAAACACTTTCTGAAATATTAAAAAAAGAACAAAAGAAAATTATAAAGGTAAAATTGATGAATTAGGTAAAAAATAAAAATAACCTTGCATAGGTTATCCTCAAATATATTTGGATGATCTTCTTCTAAAATATATTTTTTAGAATTATCCTTGAAGAAATATTATTATCATCCATAGAGACTCAAAAAATAAATATTTTCTAAATAATAGTTTGGAGAAACTAAGCTCTCATTTACATAATTATTAAATCAAAAAATAATGTATGATTTTATATGTAAAATAAAAAATTGACTAAAATATAACAGTAAAAAATCACATGTAAAAGTATAAATTTGATACCATTTTAAATATATAAGAGTGAACATGAGAAATATTTAGGTTTAATATAAAAATAATATGTAATAATTATGATGGGAATGAGTTTTTATGAATTAAAAAATATGGAAAAAACACTTGATGTAAACGATACCCTCTATAAGATAACTACTATTAAGAATGCATAATGACATAACATATTTTAAGAGTATTTTAAATGGATGTTTTAAATATATCATGTTATATACAATCAAAAAATTCCTAAATAATATTAAGATACTATATAAAGATCTAGTATTGTTATATATAAATAATAAATCCACAAAATTCATCAAGTAGTTTTCCAATATCAATCAAAATAAAAACTATAAGAGAAAAACGATCACTTAGCACTGATCATGCACAAATTTTATTTTATGTATATGAATATATTAAAATGTAATGTAATAGTAAAAATATAAATGATATTATATTTATTTATTATAAATTGTGGAATAATATCTACATTATGTCTTGGATCTCATAAGGTGTTTTTCTTATATCTATGTTCCTAGCCCCTGAATGATTTTCCATGTTCTTATAAAAATAAATTACGTTGGTTTTATCCTAAATAACCAGTTTCTTAGTGAACATAAAACCGAAATATATCATGGTGTGTTACATTAATAATAATCGATTGAAATAAATTCCAACTTTAATATAGTCAACATTTTTAGTTGAATATGTAACTAAAAGTTGTTCATGTTTGACCAAGAGACTAAAGATTCAACCAAAATGTAGTGAGTTAATAATGTTCAATGATAAGTTGTATTCTTGAATTCTATATATGGTATAACAATCAAAATATTGTAACCTCGTATTTAAAGTCCAAGACATATATTTATGTTCACTATTTTATGGAATGCTACCTTAGGAAAGGCCCTCTTGGTTGATAATGTAAATATTATATTTCCTATCAGAAAAAATATGTGAACTCCTTCTAAAAATGGGGTGGGAATTTTTTTACAATGGTCATTGAATATCCTTGATCAGAAAATTGAATTATATAAACAAGGCCATTCTTATGTAAAATACTTAAAGTATAATTAATATTTTACTATCATAGAGAATGGTTATCTCATAAATAACAAACAAACTGAAATTCTAAGTATATTCAATCCAAAACTAACATGTCCACCATTCAATTTTTTTAAGTTCCTAAGTTTGGATATATTTAAAAAAAATTATAAAAAAAATTATATCCATATACAATTTATTCTATCTTCTTGTATATGAATTTTCCTCTTATAAATAACATGACAAAAATTTATTCCCAAAAATTTATTAGTTCTAGGAATGTATGAAAATAAAACATTCAAAACCCATATTTTTTAACCATATGTTGTTAAAAACCCAATAATTATCTAAAAATTTAATACATATAATTTTCAAATAACTAAATATTATTAAAAGATCATAAAATATTCCTGTGAACTTACTATTTTCACATAGTGTAATTGGGAGAAATTTTTCGAATGGATTAATTAGACTGATAATTTGAATTTTAAAAATTAAAACCAACTCTAAAAGATATACGAGAAGGCTTCAACTATATTAAATGATTATAAAATTAACCCTATTGAATGTAAAAGTATGTATATGATTCATCAAACTACTATCATTAGACATTAATTTCACAACTATCTTCTGATCAACACATCTTGGAACAAAAATATGTTTTCATTTATTTTAGATGTATATTTTTGAATTCATTCATTAGATTTTAAAAAAATCATCGTATAATTATATTTATTGATTAATAATTATTTTATTTAATAATGTCACATATCTATCCAAATCTTAAAGGTATGGAGTATCATATTAATCATCCAAACTAAAATAAAAATCATGGTCAAAAGATAAATTCACAAGGGTTTGGGGAGTACCCTTTCACATGAACCACTTTTCATTTCATGGAGACATAGAATAAAATATGGTTATATTCTCTTTATCATCATTATATTTTTATCCACAACTATAACATTATATTTCTTTAATTGTGATCCATGATTACATTGTTAAAAAAATTATTTTATTCCATTTTATGAATTTTTTCTATAATATCTATATATCATTCATATATTCAGATAAATGGTTATGATGGTACTAGGTTTATTATAGTAATAAAAGATAACTTCCAATGAATCCTTCTTAAAATATTTATTTTTATACATCAACGATAATTTCATAGATCATTATTTATGATGATCATTTTTATACACCTTGTTTTTTGATTAAGTATTATATTACTAATGGTCAAATTGCTATCTTCTAAAAAATAACTAGAAGTTCTATTAAAGTAGCAATAATATTTGTGATTGTTTTAGAAGATAAAACTACTAAATTTGTTGAAAAAAACCTTTTTCTGACTTTTCTATTTTATAGTATCTCTCTTTAAAATATTCTCATAATTCATTATAATTTTAATAAAATCATCAAAACTCTACTTTATTATATGTTTGGTGTTTGAAATAGCTATTATATTTTATTCTAATTCATTCATAAGTATATATACATTGTTCACTACATTTTGTTTATATATTATTTCATTATTACTTTTTCATTTCAGAACATTCAAAGAATTTTTAAACTACTTATGAATCTATAAAATCTTTTCTTCTAGAAAAAATCCAAATTCTTAATAATTAGTCTTCAATATATCTCTTCTAACATCTAAAACCTTATAAGATCAAAAATGTGTAACTTTTAATTCATCAAGATTCTATTTATAGTTTACAAAATATATAACTATATATATATATATTTCCTTTCATATATCAATGCATAGTGTTCTGGAACATAAAATTAGCCTCATTCTCTAACTTCTCATCATGAGTAAAATAGTAAATTTCATTATTAAGAATATTTTAATATCCAATATTCATTTGACATCGATCATATAGAGTTTTGAAAAAAAATTAATTGATATCTACTATTTCATAGTCAAATCTATCATATTCTTGTGGACATGTCATATTTAAACGATTACGGTTTTGAATGGAATTCCAACCATTTTAAAAGAAATATTTTTTCCTATAAAAATATGTTCGTGTAATGAAAATTAATCAAAATACAAAAATAAACTTTTAAAAGATAAATTCATAAAAAATTAAAGAGATTTGATCTGATACAAAGTCTATTGAGAAAAATGTTGTTCAATATAACTCTCATACCATGTATATCTCCAAATAATAATATACAGAATCATCAATGTGGGTAATTAATTGAAATATAATCAAATATATAGTTTACCATGTGAGGTTAAAATCTCTAAAAATATATGATTATAAAAAATTAATTACATTGTAGAAATATAAATCTTGAATGATAAAAATAAAATGAGCTAATAATTCAAAAATTATAATTAATAAATTTTTTAAAAAAATAATGGATTTTAGGATAACAATCCTTATATTCCTTCAACATATATTCAAGTTATTTTATCATTTCATATTAATGGATTTATTTTCATTTATAATAACTTGGTTGGAAGATCTATATCTAGATATAATGTATTCAAATTAAAAACACGGAACATCATTGATCACACCCCAATAAGAAAATATAATTTTTACACTAGGAAGTCCATCAACAACACCTCGGAATATATTGATTACACACTTATAAAATATTTTACATATCAATTTGTATCAGATAACATAATGACTCAACTCATATTCAATCAATATTATCGACACCACATCAAAAACAAGGGATATATTAAAATTTTGAATTCATAAGGATAATATTCATCTTCCCAAAATATCATTCATCATATAGTATTAGATGAAATTTTTATAATATAAATATATATATATCTTCAATAATGAATAACCTCACAAAATAAGCTCAATAGAGTCAAACTAAAAAATTATATATGGGAAATCTCAAAGAATTTAAGTAATGCATATCTCAATGTAACGTGTTCAAAATATATGATTCATAACACAAATCCTTGGTATAATATATATATTTTTTGTTTCCTCTCATAGTTATATGATTTTAGTTACAATATCATCAGAATCCTCAGTCTATCTTTTATTGAAATGGATTAATGTGACTTTTTATAGTTTTTGAAACTCAATGGATCAATTCAAATCCATAAATCCTAGAATCAAAATTTAATTCAATATTAAAATATAACTTATTAAAAAATAAATTTATTTGAAAATCAGGTTGAATTTTATTTTAATTTTAAAACTAAATGATACAAAAGATATCATTTGTCTGAAAAAATTAATATCTGGAATTTACCCTAATTTTTCCCTATATTAATATATCTCCAAGACACTACCCTATAAAAATATTAATATTTTTTTTATTTAATGGTATATGTTTTAATATATAATTATATCCTATTATGTTGAAAGTATATCCACTATTGAGAGTCCATAATTTGGTTAATATGCTTCCTTTTATGAAATCAAAACCACTATAGCATTTTTATACATCCTTTACTTGATATATACATGTAGGATAAAATATATTTGTTTAATAATATCTTAAAATTCCATAATATTGGATATATACTTATCATTTTGTAAATTTGTAGAGTGGTTCTGTGTTTCCATCTTGCTTAATTACTCCTTCAATATATGATTTTCACCACTTCACATGTCCTTGAGAATATTCATTTATATTAATCATTAATAAATGGATTTATATTAATAACTATTTAAAAAAACATAGTATTTGTTTAATTCATATTGAGAGTATTAATTTTTTAACATCCTCCGTTTGGAGAGTATATTAAAGTGCATGATTCCTATAGAACAGAAATACTTTTGGTACCCACACTTTCATTGAAAATATCACACAATTTGATGTTTGTTACATTTTAACATTAATGATGTTACTATGGTAATTTGGTACATTCCAAAATCAATAATATTCTTTTGAGTGTAATCATATTTAAAATATTTAATCTTCTTAGTATTTAGTTTTTCTTACATTATAGAAGGTAGGGATTCTCAAATATAGATATTACATTTTCTTAGATGAATATTCAATCCATTACAGAAACAAATTCCTTAGGAAAATAATTTTTTTGTCTCATCTGATGCTAGGTACACAATTTCATAATTAGGTGAATGGTTTTCAATGTCTCCCATATAGATCATCCAGCTATATAATCCTTATATATATACACTACATATAACCATTCATCAAAACCTATGAAATGGAATCATAAGAAAGGGTGAGTTCTGATGATAATTAAGAGAAATTTATTGAAATACATAATTATAACTTCATAATAACATTTAATATCCATACCCTGCATATCATAGATCATAATATTTATTAATGACATAAATACTGGAAGTTCATAATACATGAATCACAAGGGAATCAATGAACATGACTTAGGAGAGCATAATAATTGAATAATACATGGATTTTTTTCGTCCATATAAGCATGAAAGATAATTTACATTGTAGTACTGGATCAATTCCATGTATAATATAGTGGAATAGTTTCACTCCCAAAAACATTATAGTAGTCAAGGATCACTACAAACACCATCATAACAGAAAAATTCTGTTACTGAACTAAGTTCAATATCAATAACAGTCCTTTCTATATCATGAAATATAAATCATTACCCAATTAATTTAATCGAGATAGGTTTCCCACCAGTCATATAATTAAGATCATTTTTATGTTTTCCACAAGATAATAAAACATGCATCATATCATAACCAATGAAATAAATTGGTTTTATGAACATTTCATCATAACATAACCTTTAGAAAAGAAATAAGATTCATAATCATTTAATCATGACATAACTCATTGAATGTATATGTGCTTCATAAACAATTTATAATTTCATATACTGTAGAAAATATACAGGTTTCATAATCATTTCATTTTCACATCAAGGCATATCCAAATAAAAATAAATACGATTTATAATAATTTTTTCATGGTATTACCCATGGAAGAGAAATGGGTTTCACAAATAACTTATCATCATAAACCATTCAGTGAATTAATAATGATGTTTTAATTTGTTCATATCCCTTATAAGGTATAATTTACATCAAATTACATCATCTTAAATGGAAAATCATTTAGAAAGATAAATCACTTGGAATTTTTTTTAAGGGAGATAAGTATTCTCTACAAATCACATTTTAATTCATAATTTATTTTGGAAATACTTTTCTAGGAAATTAGAAATGGATTCTTATAATATAACCATTAAAAATAATTATTAGATTTTAGGAAGAAAATACCAAATCTTCTTTAAAAAAACTTTTACAAAAATTAATCATTTTTAAAATTCTTTTTTAGGAAAAAAGACCTAGAAAAATTATGAAGATGCATTAAAAATTAATTAAATACTTTCTTTTGGAAAATAATATTTTCACATTTAATGAACATTTTTTTAAATATATAATTTTACTTTGAAATTATTTATTTAAAATCATAAAATTTTCAGAATATTAAATAATACATTTTATTTTTAACAAAATTTTAAAACTGGTAAGGTATACATAAAATCCTTTAGTGGTAGAAAAAATATTTCTTTTCACATTATCATTAAAAATAATGATCATATCCACATTCGCATTAGAATAAAAATAGTCATTTTTCTGAAAGGATATAATTATTCTGTTAAAGAAACTTTTTAAAAGTCAAATATTAGTAAAAATGTGTTTATTTATTGAAACCTGACCCTAGAAATCATGGAGTCAGTGTATTCAATCAATTAAAGTAGCTTAAGATATAAGTAATTCTTGCCTGGAAGAACCAATATAGTTTATTAGTCTTGATAAACATGATACAAAAATGATTAAAGAATTCAGTAATTACAACATAATTTTTTCCATAAATAACATCAATGATACTAAATTATTTTCATCTAGAATATCCTTGCATATCATTCTCACTTGATGGATTCCTTTGAATAGGAAGCCTAATAAGGGTGACCTAAAATTATCAGTAAAGGTAAATTATAGAAGAAACAATAATAAATCAATTATAATAATCATGTTTCATGGTAAATAAATGGAAACACTTGACATTAAAATAACTAGATAATGAAAAATCAATATGGAAATGTAGTAATTTAAAACATATTACATTTAATCAATGAAATAAAAATTAAATTTATACATAAATATGGTGATAAAAAATACCATGGAAGAATAATAACTAATATTAAATGAGGGAAATGATTAATTATTGGATTCCATGTTTCCTAGGAACATTGAACAATTACTGTGAATACCTTTCACAATATGGGTTAGCATACTGGGTATAAAACACTCTATTATACTATGAAAGAAAATTAAAGGGATTTTCATAAACTAATTTCATCTCGTGAGACTACTAATGCATTAAGGGGTCTTTATTAATGGGTTTCCAACCCGTATGGATTACTTTAAACTCTCCAAAACCTGTTCCTAACATGTCCAATGCATTCCTCATATCGAATAAATAATACGCCTTATCAAATAGTTGTATTGAAGAAAGGATAATGATGTATCAATATTTCATAAAATAATCATATATCATTCAATGTAAACAACATATGAAAAATTTTATATAGTTTAGGAAATGTACATATCCATGATATATTATATTAATTGTGTGGTTAAATTCAATGTTCAATGATCATAGAAAAATTTAATATTTCAAGGGGACTGCTAAAGGAATCATGGAAGTGAGTGTTGATACTATCCTTTCCCAAAACAGTAAAACTAAATCCAGAGGAATAATAAGGAAGGTATTAGTAATACATACCCCAAGAGGAGTAATATAATGGTATGGTGTCCATGATGAATTAAGAGATATCTTAAAAACATTTTCCATCTAAATATCCTTTTGTTTTTTAAAAGTTTGAAAACACTATTCATTTAAAATAACTTTTGAAAACAATTTCTATAAATTGTAACCACTTATACAAGAAATGAATGATTCTAATAAATAAAGGAGGAAAAAATAGTACATGTCATACAATGTAAATGAACATTTATTTTATGTGCTAAAAAGTTTAAAAAATTCATTGCTCGGAAAGAGAGAACACAATTCCTTTGAAAACATTTTAAAAGAAAAAATGGGTAATCATGTCTTCAAAAATCATTTTTAAATGACTAAAAAAATTTGAGTCCATTTAAAAAACATGGTTTTTATAATAAAATTTTTTCTAATACTAAAAAGATAAATGATGTAGGGTTTTCATAAAAACAATTTCTAAAAACCTTTGATTTCCAAAGTGTACAAAATTGGAACTAATACATGAAAATGGCCATGAAAAAACCAAAGGATAATAATTTGAACGTGTTTATTGAAATATTTTCCAATAATTTCTTCTAATGGAGATACCTTTTAAAGATCTGTAGTATTATTTGTGAGTAAAATAATCATTAAATATCACCAAGTGTCTTATATGACTTTGAAATATTTTAAATCATATGCCACATGACGAAATAATATTTAATAAATGTTTTAAATACCATGATGTTAACATAATTCGTGATATATTATATCAAAATGGGTAGTATATATACCACACAAAATAATAAATTGTGAACATGACATTAATCTTATAGATGTAAGAAGTGAGATGAAAATCCCTTACCTTGTGTCTGACATGTCTTTTGTTTCTTTATATTCTTTAATAACAAACTTATGTTAATTATTTACTTGATTGAGAAATTTTTTTATATTTATCATAACAGTTATTTCACTATTTAATAATTTTTGTACAATTACTTAAATAATTATGTGTATGTCGGGTGTTTTGACCAAATGCAAATCATATGTTAAAAAATAACTTTTGTAGGTCAACTATGGTCGATGGTGTTATTATATAACATCTGAATAAATATAATCATTAAAAAATTATCATATTTAATAGTTAATTATACTATTAAAACCAATCAATCAATATGGTTATGTAAAATTAACTAACATTACAATCATGGAGATGGTAGGTCGTATGTATGCATGCGCAACATTCTAATTTTCAATGATCGGTATGTAAAGATGGTAAGAAACACTAGATCATTCCCGAAAGTCATTATTTAATAAATACCATTTTATTTAATCATATATACCCATATATATATATATATAATTATTTTCATGTAAAAGTAATCTCATTTTGTCGATGTGGCTGTAGTCCACATGACCACAAATGACGTTATCAATTTTTAATGTATGAACTGGGTAATAAATAAAAATATATATTATATTTAAATAAATTTAATTAAGTCATTAATATCATATATATGTTCTTTTTATCCAATATGTTTAATTAGAATAATACTTTCTACATTCTAGGTATTGTGTTAATGAATGACATCGCTTTTAGGAGGTGGTTGTCCACACTTCCACAAATGATGTTTTCATATTTACTTAAAAATTGAAAGGACATGGTAAAGTGTTATAAAAGAATTAATTATGAAAAATAACTTATATATATCTTATATATAATCAATAAATATAGTTTTAATCATAATTACTAAACATGAAATGTGGTAATGGAAAAAAACAAAAAACATTAACTTCTGAGGAGTTAGTTTATTGTACTCATAAATGGTAAATTTCGTAACTATTAGATTGAAGTGGGTGTAAGTGTAGGTCAGAAACATAACATAAAAAATCCTATTATATTAAGGGTACTATTTTTTTCATATAATTTTAATACATAAGGTAATTATAGTATAATAATTTTTTGTATTTTTTAATAATTATGAATTAAATAGTAATTTTATTTTAAATAGTATTCAATATTTGATAGCATACCCTGACATGAACCAATGGGTCTCTCTAAAATCATATGTTTCACAAAATATTATGTTCTAAGAAAATAATATATTATTATTATTATTTTATGTTATAGTTATCTTATAGCCATTAGAATGGAAAGAATTATAGATAATAACTAAATTATGAAAATCGGTTCTATATAAGTTTATATAATGATTCTTTGGTTAAAAATTAATTATAAATGATGTTAAAAAACTATGTAAATTTAAAGGATGTGTTTTTAGGAAAACCAATTTATGTGTGAACAATTGTGTTTATAAGTTAATCAAACCAACACTTTTTATATTATATTAATGAAATATATATTAAATATGATGTTTAAATTTCATCTAAAATATTTTTAATACATCATAAATGAAAAAAAATTCAATTTTATGAATAAAAGGAGTATTAAAAATGTATATTTTACAACATTTTTTGGGAGAAGCCTTCTAAATATACTTTTTATCTCTTTTATATTTCTATTTGACCAAATAAACATATTATTTGGAAGGGGGCATCAAATTTTAATTTGGTGTAATTTTTAGTATTTTTCTAAAAAAACTAATATTTTACTGAATAATGAAAGTACTGTATTTTAATTCAAAACTATCTTTTCATGAAATTTATTTAAATTTTTATATAATTATTTTACATGATTTTAATGTATAAATATGAGAATTTTTTATTAGTTAATTCTATTAAGTTTATTTAATACTTTTTAAAATTAAAATTAAATAGAAAAAATATTTGATCTTTTTAATGTTAGACTTAAAAAACCTGTTTTCTCGATCCGTCAATGAGATTAGTGTTAAACCTAATTTATCAACTTTTGTGAATTGAATTTTTTAAAATAGAGAAACATGGTTGTACTCAGTATAAAAAATGTGGTCTAATAGGATCAAAATAATTATTTTTAAATAGTCAATTTTTTATTTTTAATAACTACTAAATGTATATATTGTAAATAAAGGTAAAATTAATACTATAATGTTATAAAATTACCCTAAAAATGTAATTATATTATTTTATGAGTTATTATCGACCATGACCATCATTGGGATGAAATTGTAATTATAATCTTAAAGATATTACCTACATCATTGTAATTTATTTAATGTATTTTGGAAAAAAATAATAAAATTAAATAGTGACATACATATGATGTAGTAATAGATGTATTAAATAAATAATCAAATAAATGATAATAATAACAGAAAAATAAATAAAAACTAAAATATTTAATTCCATCCATGAATTTTTAAATTAAAATGCCATGTTTTTGATGATTTAATGTCTTTTTTTAAACAATCCACTTGTTATTATTTTTTATAAAAGTCATATAATGAATTGTGTCAAATTAACATAATTTATAACATAAATTAAAAAATATTTAATTAAATGAATTACAATATATATAAAAATATAATTTAAATTAAATATAAATCATAAAATGTCATTAATTACTCATTATTTGGACATACGACATGATTTGGGGATTATTTTACACCTCAAAATTTAAATTACATGATAAAATGGTCAGAGTTGAAAGGGGTTAAAACTAAATGATAATGATTAATAAAATATAATAACATGTATAATTTTAATTGTATAATTTTATATTGAACCAAAACCATCCAATATTCTAATTTAATTATATTTTACGCAATGGGAATCAAAATTGAATTTATTTTAGTTTAATACATTTAATAATTCCAAGGGTTCCCCAGCCCTCTCCTATAAGAAGGAACACATTCCTCTATATAACTCACACTTCCAAAACCTTTTTTCGGCCAATATATTCCCAAAACACTTCAAATAATCCCTCCCCAAATTCTTGAGGCCATATTTTTGGCATAAGACCCTCCTTAGAGGTGTTAAGGTGTTCTTCACTGTTAGGACCAATAGGGGCCTATATATCCTGAGAGGGGGGTGAATCAGGGTATGGATATTCTTTTCAAAATTCTTCCTGCCCCACTGGATCTTAACCTCTTTATTACAATGGTCACTTTGTTTTCACTTGTGTGTTTATTATGATCACTTATTTTCTTCTTTGCCTGATGATGATACTTCAAATGCAATGCAGGGAAGTAAGCAGCCATACACAAAGATGTTTAGTTGGTTCACCCTCACTAGGCTACGTCCAAGGAGCATATGCTGACAAGTTGTCGTGTGCACCAAATCCCACTAATCTTCATAACATGTAGATAAAAAATTCGGGATAGAGCACTTCTATTCACAGGCTCACTGCATTCACAAGGTTTAGGGTCAGCTCACTGCTTTCCCAAGGGTCACACCCTATTTCTCTCTCTCTGGATCACTGCCTGTGGAGAGGATCACCTTTTTCCTCTTCCTATGCTCACTGCACTTGGAAGGGATCCACTCACACTTTATAGACCTGTAGGTCTCATAATTTGCATGAAATAATGCATCTTCAACTGTTGATAGATTCTCTGTTGAAGTCCAACTTTCATCCACTGATGAATACCTCTTTGCCTCTGAACACTAGGCAATCACTTTTGGAAACACATTCGCAAAGCACCCTACTTCGCGAAGCTCCCAATTTCACGAAGCTCAAACAAGCCTTCGCGAAGCTCCTGCCTTTTCGCGAAGCACTTTCACGAAGCACTTTCGCGATGCTCAAGTCGTCGCAAAGCAATGTCCCACGTGAAGCTTACTCAGCCAACGCAGAGCTCGCAGGTTTCACGGAGCTACAATAGCCTCCACGAAGCTCCTCTTTCGCAAAGCACACTGGCTCCGCGAACCACCTTCGCAAAACGAGAGTAAATGATCTTCTCTGAAAATTCTCTCTACTTCTCTCGAGGGGTCTGCCTCTATTTATTGGCGATTCCACCGACCCTATATCTTTCCCTACCATCATTCGCCTCTTGTGATTCTGATAGCGTTCAAGGATTCATATAACACGTACTCTAAGCCCACATGAGCAATGCTCGGCGTAAGAAACAAGAGTAGTATGAAAAGTTCATCAATGAATCACTTCATGTCAAACACCAATTGTCGATTCCAACATGATACCAATTCTTAAATTGATACCAATTGTTGAACCACACTGATCCCAATTGGTGATATCTAGACACCTTTTCACACCATTACAACATCACTGTTCTGCTTTTATCACGATCCTCAGCTGTCGTGATATCTATGCTTTGATCGATCACTTCTAGAATCGTCAGATTTAATAAATCTCCCCCTTTCTCATTTCTCCCCCTATCTGGATGCTGCACTGCTCAGCTTCTCCTCGTACCTGTCATGATTTCTCAAATATCCACACTGTCTCCCCCTTGACCAATCACTATTTTCTCCCCCTTTTTCAACGAACCTAAAGGTCACTCCTTTGTAGTCTGTACCATAGTAGAGAACACATATTTGCACATTAGAGAAAAACACATCATACCTCGGGGAGGGGGGGGGGGTTTCACATCCACACGCTTTTAAGTGCGGGGAATCTAATGAACTCCCTGATCCAGTCAATGCCTTTCGAATGCTTCCTTGGGTAAGGCCTTTGTCAGGATGTCTGTAACATGTAGTTCTGTAGGCACATACTCCAACTTCACGACCCCCTGCTCAACTTTCTCCTTGATAAAATGATTCTTTATCTCAATATGCTTTGTCCTAGAGTGATGGATGAGTTTTTTTCTGAGATTTATATCACTTGAGTTATCACACTGGATTCCGATCGGAGACTTCACTTCAACCCCCGTATCTTCAAGCTGTTGTTTCATCCATAATAATTGTGTGCATTCTTGAGTGGCCGCAACATACTCATCTTCTACAGTGCTCAATGAAATGAAATCTTGCTTCTTGCTTAGCCGTGAAATACATAGCCCACCAAGATAGAATGCACCACCTGAAATTGATTTTCTATCATTTGCTGAACCGGCCCAGTCTGTATCAGTATATCCCAATAACTCTGTCTGAGATTTATCAATACATGTCAAGTCGAAATCCACTGTTCCCTAGATCTACCGAAGTATTATTTTCACTGCAATCATGTGGATTTCCTCAGGATTACTATGAAATATCGATGCTTGGCATGTGGTGAACACAATATCAGGATTTTTTGTGGTCAAGTACAGCAATCTACTGATAATCTGCCTGTTTTCAGTGAAATTAACTACCCTTCCACTATCATATTTTGATGATTTCATCCGGGTAGAAACCAGAGTCTTCACCTCCTTGGAATTTTCCATTCCAAATCAATAAAAACCCACCTTGGAATAATTGGATTGAGAAATGAATATGTCATTCCTGCCTTGTGTAACTTGTAAACCAAGGAAAACATCATCTCACTAATCATAGACATTTCGAACTCATGTTTCTTGAATCCAGAAGATTGTCTCCACAATGCTTCATCTGATCTTCCAAATATTATGTCTTCTTCCTTGACCAGCCTCATCATCCTTTTATTACTGTTATTCATGAAATAAATATTGTAATCAAATTCAAAACGTTGAAAACCAATCATCTTCAAATACTGATATAGCCTTTAGTACCATGCTCTTGGTGCTTGTTTCAACCCATATTACTCCTTCTTCAGCCTGCAAACATTGTTCTCATCCTCATGAATAAGAGAACCGTATGGTTTCTCGATATGCACTTCTTCCTCCAGAATCCCATTCAAGAATGATGATTTGACGTCCATCTGGAATACCTTGAACATTCGTTGCACTAAAATGGATATGAATAATCTGATTTTCTCCTGCCTTGAAATCGGTGCAAATGTCTCATCACCATCTATTACCTCTATCTGGGAGTCTCCTTTGCACATCAGTCGTGATTTGTTCTGAATCACTGTGCCATATTCATTCATTTTTTGTCTTGATAGACCCATTTAGTCATGATGACTTTTTTATCTTCTGGCCTCGAAACAATCTCCCATGTAAAATTCTTTTTTGAATCAGCATCAATCACTTTTTCTCCCCTTTTGTTGCTTTCTTCCTCAACACATTCATCAGGAAATTGATCACTGATTAATTTTTCAGTGGCTTTATTTCTTTCAGCTGAAAAATTTTCACTATGTCATTGTTCAATGATGTCATTTATTTGAACTTCTTCTTTTAATTTTTGTTGACGCGCCTTTGATTTTCCCTCGCAGCTTCATGGTATCCTGAAAGCAGTCAACTGATACCACATTGTTAGATCAAAAAAGATAAGAATGAGGTGCATGATTATTGCTGCTTCTACCTGTGTTTCTTTCTTCCCTCGATAGGTAATTCCTGAGCTGAGTCATCCAATTATTGCTTTGATGGATCTACCATCTAATTTTTTATAGGATACTCCCCATGTGTTACACAACACTTCTCTCTGTTAGGCCCAACGGTTGAGACCCATAACCATTCTTCTCCATGTGCACCATTTATATTAATCTGGCACTCAACATCGATCCATTAACCAAATCTCTAAGCCTACTGAGTTAGAACTCGGTGTAGAAAACACGAGATAAAGCTAATAACACAATCACTTCTAATTGTGCTCAGATTCCCCCTTTCATTTTCAATTCTTCTACCTGATTTGAATCAATTTAAACTCTAGAGCATATCACTTCTCCACTTCGCATCCTTATATGCCACTACCGCATGGATTGTATCTCCCTAAAACCTGAAACACATGAATCACCAGTTAATAGCATTTATATATATAAGGAGAGGGGTTTTTTCTTGAATCCTCAAGACGAGGATAATGGTTGATCCTGATGGGTCAACCCTTTGATTCTTTCTTGGAGCGCATCACATACATTTCTTGCTTCTTCCAGCTTCCTAGCCAACCTCAACTGCTCTGGCCATATGATTAAGTATTCTTCACCTGCATGCTGAGTCTTTTTCTGATATGAAGATTCTGCAGGCCTGGATTTTCTCACAATTTGGGGTTTAAGAACACTAGTACACATTTATATCTTTGATGTTCTACCAAAATTCCATTTTCCTTGATTATTTCTCTGAGTATGAATCTCTTTTCCATCCATCTTCCCTTGCTTCTTCCACCATTGCATGGACTGTCCTCTTTTCCCCACTTGTTGTTGTGGCACACGAATTGAAAATTTTTCAACGAGTTCTTTTTTTGTTCTCCTCTTATCATATTTCTGAGTCACCACACTATTTTTCATTAGTGGTGGGTCCTCTACTGAACGTACATTCTTTTTTCTCACAAATGAAGCATTTCCTCCCTTTTTCTTCCAGATTTGTTCATGTTATTTCTTAGAGGGCGGTTGTGAGTGTGATAGAGAACGTGACTGATACACCTTTAGTTCGGCTCCATGTGATTCCCCTGAGGCTCTAAGCCTATTATCCTCCTTACCATATTGTCTCCCAGTGTAAAATTTCTTGTTATGCATCACTGGAGTCATGAATCTCCTTTTGAATTCATTTTCCTTTCTTGCGTTCTTCTTGCTGCAATTTCGTGCCAAGTTCCCATAATCTGAACATATAAAACATATTCCATCAAAGGCATACATTGTTTCATCATTACTATGTCGAGATGCTGATACACCTTGAGTTCTTCTTCTAACACGAGGCTCTTGAGCTGCTTGACACTTACTCAGGGTGTGTCCCATTCTTCCACAGTAATAGCATCTAATGGATGCTTTCCTCTGAGAGAGTCTTCTCTCTGTTTTCTCATGACGCTTCTTCTTATTCTCATATTTATCAATGTTTCTATTTTCACAGCCTGAAATGTATTCCAGATCCTTTAAACAGAAGCTTGACGTGTGACCATGAATCCCATAGAAATAGCACATGTCGTTACTTCTTTTTGTAACTGACCTCTTAGGCCTATCTCCATCACCTACAGGATTTTATCCACTCCTGGAACTGTTCACGGATCTCTTCCTATCATGCATGGGAGGTGATTCATCAAATCCAATACCAGCTTTTCTGAAACTTTATGGTCTTTGAGCTGAGAAAATATTCTGTTTTTTCTCTTCAGAAATACCATATCTGTTCTTCATTTTATCATCACTTGTCGAAGGATGATCAAATAGCAAGTGTAATGCATCCTTCATTTTTGGAATTCCTTTAGCATTTAATTTCTCCACTTCATTCTTTACTGATTGCAGCTCTTCTTACAACGTATGAATCTTCATATCACTTGATTTAAGTTGGGCATTGAAATCCCTTCTGAGATTCTTTCCATGACTCATCTCATTTTCTAGTTCTCGTGTGATCTTTTCAACCTTTTCACTCTGCTCTTTTAATTTCAATCTTTCTAGAGAAACAGAATCAGAACAACATGCATTCTCTTGTTGTAGAATTTTATTCATCTGAAGTAGTTCGGATAGCTCTGTAGTTAGATTGGAATTTTTAGATTTCAAATTCTGAATCTCATATGAGCCCAGTTTATTCTCCTTGTCACCAGCTTTTGATTTTTCCAGCTTTTTAGATCTCTTTATCAATTATTCATCTTGAGAATCATTTTTCTCCCTTAGATCAGTAGCTACATAAATAAGACATCGATTCAAGCCTCTTATATTTTTGATCTCAGTTCTCAGTGCTTGGATCAGAATATCTATATATTTAATTTCATCGGTGTTTCCAACGTCACTTGGAATATCAGGTTCTTCAATGCACTTGACTTGATCTTTAACTTTTATATTCCGGCAATCTATCTCCCTTTTCTGTACATTAATCTTAAGCTTATAATTACCAACTGATTCTGAGTTCTCTGGTGCTGATAACTTGAGTTTTTCAATTTTATCCAACAACTCAGACTTCTCTTCTTCCTGCTGCTGCATATAGAGTTTTTCATCGCGAACCACTTTGTTAGCTTTCTTGGTTTTGGCTCTACAATAATCTATCTCTTCAAGAGAAACCTCTAACTCAGCTTGCATATCTATTCTTCCTTCAATTATTTCTTCTTCATCATCATTTGTTTCAATATCACATTGAAGTTCATATACTTCACTCATTCCTGCATCATACTTGAGTGAATCAAAATTTTCCCTATCAGATTCATCCAGACCTTCCTTCAGAAAACTGTTTGATTCTTTTAATTGAATCAAACTTTTTCCATACACACTTCCACACTGAGGAATACCACCTAACTTCTTCTTATTCTTGGATGTTTTTCAATTTTCCATGGCACACCAATATAGGATTAGACTGGATCTTTAACTACATAAATCGACTACACCAAGTCGGAGCTAACAAGTCAGATCAAAGCAACCTTCCCTCTGATACCAATTGTTAAGACCAATAGGGGCCTATATATCCTAAGAGGGGGGTGAATCAGGGTACGGATATTCTTTTCAAAATACTTCCTACCCCACTGGATCTTGACATCTTTATTACAAGTGTCACTTTGTTTTCACTTGTGTGTTTATTATGATCACTTATTTTCTTCTTTGTCTGATGATGATGCTTCAAATGCAATGCAGGGAAGTAAGCAGGCAGACACAAAGGTTTTTACTTGGTTCACCCTCACTAGGCTACATCCAAAGAGCATACGCCAACAATTTGTCATGCGTTCCAAATCCCACTAATCTATATAAGATATAGATACAAAATTAGGGATAGAGCACTTCTATTCCCAGGCTCACTGCCCTCACAAGGTTTAGGGTCAGCTCACTGCTTTCCCAAGGGTCACTCCCTTTTTCTCTCTCTCTGGATCACTACTGGTGGAGAGGATCACCTTTTTCCTCTTCCTATTCTCACTGCACTTGGAAGGGATCCACTCACAGTTTATAGACCTGTAGGTATCTTCAGTTGCATGAAATAATGCATCCTCAATTGTTGATAGATGCTCTGTTGAAGTCCAAATTTCATCCACTGATGAATACCTCTTTTCCTCTGAGCATTGGGCAATTCCTTTTGGAAACACCTTCGCAAAGCACCCTACTTCGCGAAGCTCCCAATTTTGCGATGCTCAAACAAGCCTTTGCGAAGCTCCTGCCTTTTCGCGAAGCACTTTCGCGAAGCACTTTCGCGATGCACAAGCCATCGCAAATCAATGTCCCTCGCGAAGCTTACTAAGCCAACGCGGAGCTCGCAGGTTTCACGGAGCTACAATAGCCACCACGAAGCTCCTATTTCGTGAAGCGCACTGGCTCCGCGAACCACCTTCGCAAAACAAGATTAAATGATCTTCTCTAAAAATTCTCTCTACTTCTCTCCAGGGGGTCGGCCTCTATTTATAGGTGATTCCACCGACCCTGGAACTTTCCGTGCGAAGTCAACGCCACGTCATCTCAAATTGCGAAGCTCTGAAGTTTCCACCGGAATTCTGTCCAAATCGCGAAGCACCACAGTAATTTTCTGTTCGCGGAGCTGGTCGTAATCGCGGAGCACACCGTCGATTCCTTCGTGCCTTCGCCATGAAGCTCCCTCGCAATGCCCTTCATCGCCGTGAAGCTCCCTTGCAAAGCCCTTCACCGCCGCGATGCGCTTCATCCTCTGACGTTCGTGAAGCTTTTCATAATTGCGAAGACTCACCACCTCCATTCTTCTGGTCTTCACGATTTCCAAACCATGTATCCTATATTCGCGAAATTCATGCCTTTGACATATTAAATTATGATCTTCATGGGAATCCTATTTTTGCGATGCTCACCAAACTCCAAATTTCGAACCCCAAAAATTTTGAAAACACTGGGAAACGATGCCACCTTTTACTGCTCTTTTGTACTGCCTCCAGATCGTCCTTTCCTTTTTCATCGTTCTCTGTCAACAAGGATTGTCAACAAATTCTCAGGAACTCGACAATTTTCCATGGAGACCTGCTTTGTCAACAAAATCAATCAACCCAAAAATACTGCAATGTTACCTTGAGGGATTTTTTCCGACATTCACAATTGATCAACATAAGAATAGTATTCATTTTATTTATGTTTTTCTTTTGTTCTTCTTCCACATCTATCAAACCATATTATTGATAGATGAAATAATAACCCCAATATCATCAATATAATGAGCTTTTATTTTTATAATATCATCACATAAATCCATATTCACTTCTATTAAATGTGAAAGTAATTAATCGTTCGTGCGTACGTGTGAACTATCACCTCCACAAACAGATTTAATTATTTTCCACAACTATGTCTCATGGCTAGTTATAATAATGGAATTAATTTACATTATGATATTAAGGACATATTAATCATTATAATATTATAATTTATTAATTACATTCTAACTTTCCATTCGCATAAAAATGTTAACATTGTTCCAAAGTATGTGTGAACTATCACCTCCATGAAGTGATGTGACTCATTTCTATTCATTATATGACGTGTATGATATAAATAAGTATATTTAAATGACTACTAGGAAATAAATTATGTTATTATCATTATTAAAAGGTAAAATAATACATAACTTCTTCCCATATTGATCAATGAAAAATTAAAAATGTTACTCATGCATCTGTATGTCATAACATCTCCATGATTATAATGTTGATTATTTTTCATTAACATAATTGATTGGTTAATTTAAAAATTGAATTTATGTAAAATAAATGTGAATAATATCATGAATATTGTTATTCATATGATTGAATTTTGACCTCATGAACTATAGACATCATACTAAGTTTATTTTCTACTCGAGTACATAATATTGACAAAACATCTTACATGAACTCATTTAATTAAATAATTATTATAACATAGTAATTATATATATAAAGGGAATGAAAAAAATTAAAATTATTTGATGAAATTATAAATTAACCTATATTTCTTATTTAGCAATAACTAGGAACATTCTTGATGAATTGGACTCAAGGTAAGTAACTTCATCTAAATCTCTTTTCATTGATGTATATTTTGATGTTATACACACCTTCATTTATAAGGTTTAAAATCAACCCCTTTGACTTCTAATTTAATCCAAGGTTTTAGAAAGGTATATTTTTATATAAAACATTTTACTATCTTTTAAAAATGACAAAAGGAATAATTTTTTAATATATGTGGTGACAACAACATCAACACCGTCGTTACAATTATTTGATATTGTCTTCCTCTATAGGCCTTAGTTTTTTAAAAGGAAAATAAATAACTTACTCAATTTTTTGGTTTTTTGATATTTAAAATAGTTTTGAAATTATATTTACTATACTTATAACTTTAAATGAAATCATGTGATTGGAAATTAAATTTTATGATTGAAATGTTGATAATTGAAATGATTTATATGTTATGATTATATAATTGCACTTGGACTGATAATGTGTGGTTACATGATAAACCAAAGATGGGCGGTCATGTGATAAAAAAATGAAAATCGGTTACATGATAATCCAAGGATGGGTGGTCACATTATAACTTATAATTAATCGGGTATGGAAGTCGATCACATGGGAATTCTATATGTAATATTGATATATCTAGAATTCAACCATATGGTTGTTCCATTTATGTATGATTATGTCTAAAGTTAACATCATATGTTACATGATTCTTTTTTTGGATTTTATTATAATAATTGTATTATAAAAATGGTAATCAATTCTCTTATATTCATTTATGAGTATTTAATACTTCATAATTTGGAAAAGTATTACTTTATGATAATGTTTTTGGGGAAAACATGTTTTCAAAAGACTAATAGTTTCCCTTTTTTGTGTATCACTTACAAATATATTTATGATCATACCAAGTTTTGAACTATTTTTCACATGATTTATTGAATAATAGAGTCAAGTATCACATACAGAAATGATGTAATTTTTAAATATGAAAGGAAACCATGTTTCTTTTTAAACATTTTATTCTTTTATGGAAAAAATGTATAGTGAGTAGAAGTGTCTACATTTTAATATTTGAGTTGTTATGTATAAGATATGTCTTAATCCTCTAAAGCTCTAAACATGAAAAATCCTTAATGTGAAATAAATTCAAATTATTAACATAACTCATGATTATGTAATGATTAATATCAGGGCCTTAAAGTTGGTATCAATGGATGGTTTTGGAAAATTTAGATGTTTGTGCGATATTTAAGCATTATTAAAAAGTTATATATAACCACAATGGTTAGTAGAATAGATTGAATCATAGTTATATTTTAATGTATTATAGATAAAATAAATATGTACATATTACTATTTATTTTCCTCATAATATAGTATATGAGGATTTTATTTATATACTCACACTAACCATTCTGGTTTTAGTAAATGGATAGATCTAGCTAGAATAAAAGTAACAATTTATATAAATGGAAACATGGTGGTTTTCGGAATAATTAAACGAATGAAATAGAAGATATAATGAGAAATTATGGGGTTATTCTAAACCAACTATCAGGAGTCATGATTGACCAATGGATCCTTGGTGACTTTTCTAATGAATCATATAAGAGAGAAATAAATCCATGTGGAAGATCACGTAATAATCTTAAAGGAATGTATATTTAATGACATATGTGTCGAGGGTGTGGAGAGAAAAACATAGGAAAATTGTTTCAAGGGATGGGAAAATGTTAAAGATGTTCTAATAAAGGTCATAAATCAATAACGTCCCACATAAAAAGGAAGCATTTCATTAAATTCAATAAATGGAAAAATGATCTTTTCATGTTATCAATTGATTGATTTAAATATGGAGATCATAGTAATTATGAAATTAGATTTCATATGGGGAATTTTTGGGAAAGGGATCAGTTTTACTGTAAAAATATATTTTTAGAAATTCCTAATGCAAATCCAATTGAAGACGAGGAAACTGAAAATGACATACGAAAGTTATGAAGTATTTTTTGACTTGTGCTTTGAAATTATTGAATCATAAGATATGATTCATGTTTTTTATGTAGGAAAGAAGTATTACGGAATAATTTGGAAATTTTGTTTAAGGGAACATAAAGGATTCTAATTGACTAGGAATCCTAATATAAGGGATTTGATAGTTATGTAAGATTAATGGATGATGAAAATTTTGAAAGTATTATTTCTTTTTTGAATATGGGATTACATTGGAATATTTTTTCTAGTATGTATAACCATAAAGTTTCCTTTAGGAAAATTTCATTCCAGTAATAATAATAATTTATTATGTTGACATAATTATTAATGTATGAATAACCTTTGCGGTTTATATGACATTTATTCAAGGTAATTATGGATTATTACATTTTGGGATGAAAATTTAAAGGTATCTGATAACTTCTGCGGTTAAAATATGTTCTGGTAAATTTTTAGTATTTTATCACTTTTTTTTAATGTTATAATAGTTATAAGAATTATATAGTTTTAGAAAAAGTAAAACACACATGAAGGTTGAAAACTCGTCACAACGGGAATGGCTATAGTAATCGAATCCACAACTGATGGGAGACTAGGATTTATCCCCCAACAATAGCCTATGTGAAGTCACTGGTTAGTAAGACTTTTTCATTTGAGTTAAACATTTCATGAAATATGAATAAGTTGATTTTGGTAACTTTTGCTTTATCAAGTGGATATCCATTGTATAGGAAATTTATTTTGGGGTTAAGTTATAAATATTATTTTGGATGATGTTCAAGGTTTTTGGTAACATTATATGATTACATTAAATAGAATACTATGTGAATTTATTTAAGGAGTAATGGAGGAATTTTATTTTGGATGATTCTATGATTTCTAATTGGAGAATTATGAAGACTAATGTTATTTATGGAAATGATTAAACTATCATCAAGAATATGTTATTATGAAATTGTTTTTTGTTATGATACATTAATAGTAAATTATTTATTTCTTGTTCAGTGTTAAAACATATCCTGGAAGACAACGTGATCAAATCCTTCAGAATTTATGGGTTTTATTCTTAGATTGTATTATTTGAGGAATTTTAAGGATTATAATTTCTTGAATGGTCTATGAAGAACAATTTATATTATTATTGAATTGGGGATATTACAAGTAGTTTTGCATCATTAAATGGTTTATTCATATTTGAGAATTTTGTTTCATGTCATAAAAATATTATATTAGGTTAATGTTTGAAGACATGAGAAATTTTTAGATAATCTTTAAAAGATTATGTGACTCTCTAGATGTCGATTATAGTTCATAAGGTGTGAAAATTTGATCTTAAATACACATTATTTGGAGAAAAGAGATGTGTTTATGGTAGAAATTTACAAAAGGATGATACTCTACTTATTATGTATGTACATTTAATTTTGTTCAAATTCTAAGTAGTTAAAGAATTATTTAACATTATGAAATGAATCTTAAAAAAAAATTATATTTAATTTTACTACTAGAAAATGAAATATATTTTAGAACATCACATGTTTTTCGTTTTATTATTGTTAAATTTCTCTTGATCATGTTTTCTATCACTCTCCATTAGAATACGATTGGTTGTTTTTCCTCTATATAAATGTTTTCTCATATGTTATCGTACTATGTGTTATCTTGGTTGAACTTTTTCCTTCAAATTATCTCTTTTGAAGTGGTTGTTTTATTGACTTGTTTTCCTATATGGGATTTCAATGAAGTATTTTTGAAATTTGAATCCTTCGTTACTAATCATAAATGTAAAATTAAGAGGATAAAATTTTCCAAATCGTGGAAGGATGTAACATCCCAGGTAATTATAGATTACATAATTTTCATATTTACTAATAATAATGAATTTGATAGTAATTTTACATTAAAAAATCTTATGTCTTCTATCATACCTAACAGAGAATAATGGGTTTCTCTGAAATATTATGTTGCACACAACACTTAGTTATACTAAAAAATAATATGTTATTAATATAATTATTTTATAATGTAGTTATTGCATAGTAATTTGAATCGTGTGAATGAAATCTATTATCTAAATTATAAAAATAGGGTCTGCACATGTATATATAATGATTCATTAGATTAAAAATTAATTACAAATGAAAATAAAGAACAATTAAATATATTGGATGTGTTTGTAAGAAAAACTATTTATATTAAATTTATTATGTTATTAAAATATTCAAATCACTCTTCTTGGATTATATAAGTAAAATATTTATTAAATAAGATGTTTAAAATTAATTTTTTTTGGTTATCTAGACAAGATATAAGAAAAACTCATTTTTATGAATAAAATGACTATTTTTCACAAAGGAATTTTTATCGCGTTTGGATGGGGAAGCATTTCAAAATATAGTTATCGTCTATTTTATATGCTCTATTAGACAAATAAACTTCTTATTTAGATACGACACATAAAAATATACTTAGATTGAATTTATGGTATTTTTCGGATAAAATTCATATTTTAATGAATAGTGAAAAATACTAAATTTTAATTAAAAAATGTAATTCAATATAATATATTTATATTTATATATTATCCCTTAACATGGACATAATATATAAATATTTTATATTTTTATTATTTAATTTATTTTAGTCCATTTGATTCTATTTTAAATTATAATTAAATAGAAAAACTATTTAAACATTTGAACGTTTTACTTAAGAAACTCGTTTTCTCGATCCATCAACTAGATTAGTTTTGAACCGAATTTAACAACATTTTTAATTGAATTATCAAAAACCTAAATAAATGGTTCTAATTAGTTTAAAAAATAAGGTCTATTAGGATCAAAATAATTTTTCTTTAATTGTTTCTTTAGTGTATGTTTTAACAAGATTAAAGGTAAATAAGGTAAATAATGGTAAAATTAATACTATAAAATTATAAAATTACACTATAACATGCCATAATATTATTACCTAATTTATTTTCGACCATGATCATTCATGGGTATAAATTTTTTCCTTTAGAAGCAATTTGGGTTCGATTATGCCATTTAATGCATTTAACATAAAGTAAAGGAAAAGCAATCATAAATATGTTTCTTTTTGATAAAAAAATTTAATCCAGATTTATATAAGTGATATATTAGACTATAAATATTCATTTTAAATATAAACATATTACCTAAATAATGGTAATTTATTTATAATTTTTTGAAAATATAAATTTAAATTAAGTATTGACATATAGATGATGATGTAATAGATTTATTAAAGAAAGAATCAAAAAAAAATGATATTCATAATATTAAAATAAATATAACTGGAAATATTTAATGCGGTAAAATATTTCCTTGCAGTACATTAACACTTTATATGTTATTTAATGTATATTTTAAAATTAATAAATATGTTATTATTTTGTAAAAAAGTCATGTAATGAATCATATTAAAATTTGACATCATTCATAATATAAAATATAAAATATTTAACTAAATGATATGAAATTTATAAAAATATAATATTCATAAAACATGTTTATATACCTCTCAATATGTCATTAATGACTCATTAATTGGACTTTAATCATGATTAGATAATTATTTTAACCCTCTTAATTTAAATTAATTGAAAGAATAGTAAGAGTTAAAAGGGGTTAAAAATAGACAATGATTAAAAAACAGTAAAACATATCAAATTTACATTGTATTATTATATTAAAACACATAAATATCATATATTCTAATTAAATGTATTTTTACCCACTTTGAATTGATATTTAATTAATATTAATTTAACACATTTAATAATTCCATGGGTGCCTCTCCCCTCTCTTATAAAAAGGCACACAATCCTCTCTTTTATCCAAAAATACAAAACAATTTCGTTTGGTCACTATATGCCCAAACTCATTACTATAATTCCTCTCCATATTCTTGAGCCTTTATTTTATTGATTACACCCTCCTTATAGGTGTTAAGGAGTTCCTTAAAAGTGATCAACTGAAGAAAAGGTATTTTTTTCACTATGTATTTCTATTTTTTTCTTATTCCACTTCATTAGAAAGTCTTATTATTATATAAAATAAAAACTCTGGTATCCTAAATATAATGAGATGTTATTATTATTATACCATCACCTAAATACATCTCAACTTCCATTAAATAATATATCATTTAATCATTCGTGTGTACATGTGAACGATCACCTCCATGAACTGAACAAATTCATTTTCTTTAACTTTCTCTCATGACTAGTTATAGTAATGTAATTAGTGCTTATATGTAATATTAATGACTTATTAATAATTATATGATAATAATATATCAATTACATTTGGACTTTCCATATTCATAAAAATTATAACACTGTTAGTGTGTACGTGTGAAATATCATCTCCATGAAGCGATGCGACTCATTGATATACATTATATCACATGTATGATATATATGTATACATAAATTATTAAATTGATATTAATGATTTTATGATATATATGTAAATGTAAAATAATATTTACCTTCTCTCCATAACGATCATCAAAAATGGGGAAATTATACTCATGCGTATGTACGGCTTACCATCTCCATGATTATTACATTGAAAATTTTTCATAACCATAAATAATAGATTGATTTAAAAGTATAATTTATGAATAAAAATTATAATATTTTCATTAATATCATTCTAGAGATGGTTAGATTTTGACCAAATTGACTATTGACATCATACCTAGTTTATTTTCGACTCAAGTGTCGAATCTCGACCCAACATCCGACCTGAAATCAAATAATTAACTAATTATCATAATAAGGTAATTAATGATATTAATAGAATAATAAATAATAAAAGGGTCTGAATAATGTATAAATTATCCTATTTTTATTACTCCAGATGAACAAGGAACACATTTGATGAATCAGACTCATGGAAAGGGGATTCATCTTCATCCCCTTTCATTGAGGTGTATTTTGATTTTATACACAACCATATTTTAAGATTTATATAATCAACCCCTTTTAAATTTAGTTCATTCTAAGGTTTTAGAAAGGAATCATTTTATACTATGTGTTTTAAATTATTTAAAAAAGAGAAAAAATGATTTTTTATATATGTGGTGTCAACGACTTCTCTACAGTGGTAACTATTATTTGATATTTGGATTCCTATATAAGAATTATAGTTTTTAAAAGTAAAATAAATCCCTTAAAACCTTTTTGGGTGTTTTTGTATTGAACATTGTTTTGAAATCATATTTACTATTTCAATATCTTAAAATTATTTCCTATGATTGTAAATGGAATTTTACTAGTGAAATGTTGATAATTCAAGTATTTTATGTGTAATGATTATATAATGGTAATTGGACTTTTAAAATGTGGTTACATGATAAAAAAATAACGATTGATCCATGATAAACCAATGATTGGTGTATACGTTATATCCTCTAATTCAATCCTTATTGAAGTTAGTCGTATGGATATTTTAGTTATAAGAGTCATATGGGTGGAAGTTGACCATATGGTTATTCCATTTAAGTACGATTTTGTCCAAAGATACCTTTTTATCATATATATTTATTTATATGGTTTTTATAGTAATATTTTTACTAAAAAATGGTAATAAATGATCTTACATTTAGTGAAGAGTATTAACTACATCTAAATTGGGAAAAGTATTACTTAATAATAATGTATTCATGGTTGAAAATTTTTCTCATGATTATAAGTTTTCGTTATTTTTATATCCTCTACTGAGTTTTTTTTTGCGCATGCCATGTTTTGAAATGTTTTTCAAATGATTTTAAGAAGAATGGAGTCAAGGATGTGATCAATTAGAAATTATGAATTTTATACACAAAATGAAACCATGTTTAGTTTTTATTGTTATTTCATTTATGAAAAAAATGGATTGTGAGTAGAAGTGTAAACATCATAATATTTTCATTCTTATATATGAGTTATGGCCTAATTATATAAATCTATAAACATGAAAATATTCTCAATTTGAAATAAAGTCAAATTATTTACACCACTCAAAATTATGTAATCACTAAGGTCTGGGCCTTATAGTTGGTATTAGAGGATGATTTAGACAACATCAGAGGTTAGGGTGATAGTTAAGAAAATGTTACAAGTTATATATAACCAAAATGGTTATAATAATATAAAGATTAATCATTATTTTTGAATTAGTTTGAGATAACCTGAATAAGTATATCTTAATGTTTATCTTCCTCTTAAGATAGTATATTGTGATTGTATTGTTAAAACCATAGTAATCTTTTCGGTTTTAGTAAATGGATGGAACCAATAGAAACCAAAGTAACAAAGGATGTGAAAGAAAATGGGCTGGTTCTCTAAATAAGAAAACGAATGAAATAGGAGCTACAATGATAACCCTTATGGTTATTCAAAACCAACTTTCAGGATTCATGATTAACTACTAAAACCATAGTGATTTTTCTAATGCGTCATATATGAGATAAATGAATCCCTATGTATGTTCATGTAATAATAAAAAAACCCAGTATATTCATTGAAATATGTGTCCTATATGTGGAAAAGAACACCTAGGAAATGTAATAAAGTTACGGGAAGATGTTATAGATTTGGTATTGGAGGTCATAAATCAATAACCTATCAAGGAAAAAAATGAAGTGTTCAATTGACTCAAAGAAAGGGAATGACGTCCTTTTCAAGTTTCTAATTTAATGTTTTAAATGTTGAGAGTCTGGTCATTAAGAAAATAGATTTCTTTCGAATAAGGTTCAGGAATGGGATAAATAAGACCAAAATAATATATGTTTATCACTACACAATTCTATTCCAATAGAAGATGTGAAAATTTAAAATGACATATGAAATGTATTTATTATTTCATGACTCATGTTTTGACATTATAGAATCTTAGGACATGATTCATGTTTTTGTTTACTCGAAATAAGTATTAAGGAATAAGATAGACTATGGTGGTTAAGGGAACATGAATAATGCTGAATGATTATGAAGTATAGACATCAGGGAGTTGAGAGTAATGTGAGATATATGGATGAAGAAATGTTAAAAAGTATTAATTCCCTTTTGATTTTTTTTTACTTTGGAAGACATTATCTAGTCTGGGAAACCATGATGTTAGATATTTGAATGTTTTAGTTGAGTAAGAATTATATTTTATTTTATGGACATTATTGAGAAGGTATAAATAACCTTTAGGGTTTATATAATCATTATTTTGAATTATTTTTGGGATATTACATTTTTGGATGCAAAATGATTTATATGAGATAAATTTTGAGGGTAAAATATGTTGTTGTTATTTTTGAGTATTTAATCTCATTTTTGGGAATTTTTTATGAGTTATAATAATTATATAGTTTTATAAAAGGACAACATATCGGATGGGTGAAAACCCATCGTTTCAGACAAAGTTGTAGGAATCGAACCCACAACCGAAGGGCGACATGGATTTATCTCCTACCACTAGACTATGTGATGTCCCTGGTTATTAATTCTTTCTATTTCTAGTTAAAAATTTGATGGAATAAGAATAATTTGATTTTGGTAACTTCTGTTTTATAAAGTTGATAGCCTTGTTATTGGAAAATTACTTGGGGATTAAGTGATAACTATTATTTTAGAAGACATTCACTATACTGTGAACATAATATGAATGAGGTAAAATAAATACTATGTGGATTTATTTGAGGAATAATGTTTTAATTATATTTTTCATGAATCTATGATTTTTTATTTGTGGAATAATGGAAAATTAGGTTTTCTATTGAAAGTATTAACCTATAATGGAGAATATGTTATTAGTAAATTACATTTTTGTATGAGACATTAAGATTGAATTATATTATTTAGATATACACCTTAAAAATTATTCAGGAAGACTATGTGATCAATTCCTTATGATTTTTTGGGTTCTAATCAGATTTTTTGTTGTTTAAGGAATCTTAAGGATAGTGATTTCTTCAATTATCTATATTGAAATTTTGTTATTACATTTTAATTTTTGAGATTAAAACTTGTCCTTAATCATTCTATAGTAAATTAAACTTGGAAAATTGTTCTATCTTATCCGAACCATATTGGATTTAGATAATATTTCAAGGAAATAGAAATATTTAGATTATCTTTTATGGATTATATGATTCTCTATAATTGGATTCTATTTTTTAGTCATGAAAAATGCATCTCAAATACTCATAGTTTGGAGAAAAAGATGTGTTTATTGTATAAATTGAGAGAAGTATGACATTCTACTTCTCATGTATGTGTATTTACTAATGTACTACTTCTATGTACTAATGGAATTCCGTAAAATTTTAAAAATTATATAAAAACCCAAAAAAATTATGTTTACTTTTCTAATTATGATATCAAATACTATTTAACCTATCACAATTTTTTCATTTTTTTATTGTTAACATTATCCTAATCACATTTTCTCTCACTGTCCATTAGACCCTGGTGGTTATTTTTTCTTCCATATTCTTGTTTTCTTTCATGAATCCTAATATGTGTTATCATTTGTGACCTTTTTAGTCCAATTTATTTATTTTATTGTGGTATTTTTATTTATTCATATTCCCATGTGGTATTTCAATGAAATAATTTTGAAAAGTGAAATCTTAGTTACCGATCCACGATTAAAAATTACGTGGACTAAATTTTCAAAAGGGGGACGGGTATAACACCTCTGGTAATTTTAGAATCATACCATTTCATACTTATTAATAGTTATGAATTTGTTAGTAATTTTAGTTTTAATATTATGATATATCTGATATCATACACAACACACTAGACTGAGTTTCTCCAAAATCTTACATTGAACACAGGACTGTTTTATACCAAAAAATAATTTTTTTTAATATTATTATTTTATGTTAAAGTTATAGTATAGTTGTTATAATGTTGGGAATGAATGATATTAACTAAAGTATGAAGGTAGGGTTTACATATGTTTATATAATGATTTATTGGTAATAAAATTAATTATAAATGTAAATAAAAACTTATTGAATATAAGGGATGTATTATTTGGAAAAACTATTTAACTAAGAATAATTATATTTATAAAATACTAAAATCTCCCTTCTTACATTATATTAATGAAATATTAATTAAATATGATGTATAAAATACATTTAATATTTTTTTTGATATGTGAGATAAGATGAAATTCAATTTTGATAATAAAATGAGTATTTTGGAAAAAAATTACTGCCTTTTAAGGGTGAACCTTTTTAAATATAGTTTTTGTCACTATTATATATTTTGTTTCACAAAATAATCTTCTTTTTTTAAATAGGTCATCAAAATTTACTTCGGCTGATTTTTGTTAATTTTTCTGAAAAAATTCGTATTTTAATGATTGGTGATAAATACTATATTTTAATTCAAAAGGCCATTTCATCTAATATATTTATATTATTAAATTATCCTTTGACATGGTTTTATGGTATAAATAGATGATTTTTTATCAGTTAATTCAATGTAGTTCGTTTGATGCTTTTTAGAATTAATATTTAATAGAAAAACTATATGAAACATTGAACGCTTTACATAAAAAATACATTTTCTCGATCCTTCAATGGAATTGGTGTCAAATACAATTTATCATCAATGAATTGAATTTTCAAAAAATTGACATACATTTTTTTACTCATTATGAAAAATTTGGTCCAATTAGATCAAAATAATTTTTGGCAAATAGTAACTGCAGTATTTTTTATCAGGGTTAAAGCTTAATATGGTGATTAAAGGTAAAATTAATATTATGATATTTTAAAATTTTACTAACAACTATCCTAATCTTATTGGATTAGTTATTATAGACCATGAAGGACAACAAGATGAAATGTAGTCCTTTGGAAGCATCTAATGTTTGATTATGACATTTATAACATATTATTTATTGTAAATTCAATGATTTCATAAATAGGTTTCTAATTACTAAAAAAATTTAATATGGGGTTATATATGTGATAAATTTGACTATAAATAGTCAATATAAATATAAAATGATTACATACATCATGGTAATTTGTTTATAATTTTTAATAAATAAATAATTATATTAAATTATAACATAATGATGATGTAGTAATAAATATATTAAAGAAATAATGATATTAATGATATTAATAATATTTAAAATAATAATTTGAAATATTTAATTCCATTAATAAATTTTATGGATGACTTTGAAATTTCACAGTTTAGTTAATTTATTTTTTCAATGGAATCAAGTTTTTAGGTTTTTGTGAAAACAGTAAAGTAAATAATATTATCAAAATTGACATAATCCATAACATAAAATATAAATAATTCAATTCAATGATATAATATTTATAAAAATATTATATTCCAAAAAAATTTACATAACTCAAAAAATTTCATTAAAGATTCATTCATCGGATTTTGGGTATAATTTTGTAATTATTTTAACCCACTAAGATTAAATAACTAGATAAAAGGATAAGATTAAAAAGGCGTTACAAATCATAAGAATATAAAATTTAATAACAAATTTATAATTTTATTTGGATGATTATATATTGAACCATAATAATCCTTTATTCTAATTAAATGAATTTGTAACCATTTGGAATCAAATATGAATTTGTATAAATTTAATACTTTTAACAATTCCAAGGGTCCCCCTCCCATATCCTATAAAAAGGAAAACATTACCCTCAATTACCCACACTTACAAAACCATTTTATTCGGACAATCACTACTAAAACCCCTTTTTAGATTCCCTCCCCACATTTTTTTGGCCTTAGTTTAGGCATAAAGCCCTCCTTAGAGGGTTTAATGGGTTCTTTCAAGGTAATCAATCGAAGAAGATATATTGTTTTCTTTATGTATTTTAATTTTTTACTTCTACATCCTTAAAATGTTATTATTTAGAGATTAAATAATAACTTTGGTGTCCTAAATATACTAAGATGTTATTATTATAATATTATCACTAAAAGTTATCTCCACATCCGTTAAATGGAAAAGAAATTAATCATTTATGTGTATGTGGGAACTATCACCTCCACAAACCAATATAATTCGATTTCCAAAATAGTCTCTCATGACATGTTATAATAATTGAATAAATGTTCATAGTTGATATGCATGACATATTAATCATTGTAATATAATAATTTATCATTTATGTTCTTACTTTCCATGTGCTTAAAAATGATAACGTTGTTCGTGTATATTTGGAACTATTACCTCTACAAAGTGACGAGACTCATTTTTATTCATTATATCACATGTATGATATATATAAGTATGTATAAATGGTTAATATGACATTATATATTTTATTGTGATTCTATAATGATAAAATAAAACTTACTGTTTCCATAACAATCAATGAAAAATTGAAAACGTTACTCATGTGTAAGTACGACATATAGTCTCCATGATTATAATGTTGTTCATTTTTCATAAACATACACAATATATTGTTTTAAAAGTATAATTTATGTATAAAAATGATAATAATTTCATTAATATTATTCTAGAGATGAGGTAATTTTGACCTCATGGACTATTAATATCATACCAAATTCAATTTCACATCAATTACCAAATATCAACAAAACATATGGTATGAACATAAATAAATAACTAATTATTATAACAGGGTAATAATTATATAAAAAGAATAATAAAAATTAAATGGTTTTCAATTAAAAATAAATTAACCCACCATTATTATACAGGAAGAACAAGGAACAAATGTAATGAATCGAACTAAAGGAAAGGGTCATTATCTTAATATCCATTCATTGAGGTATATTTTCATGTTATACACCACATTATTTTATAAGGTTCATAATCAACCACTTTTACATTTAATTTATTCCATGTTTTTCAAAAGAAATATCATTATATGAAGCATTTTACATTATTTATAATATGACAGAAAGTAATTTTTTAACGCATCAAGTGACGACGACTCCTCCAATGTCATTACCTTTATTTTTTATTTATATTCTTGTAAAAGACTTAATGTTATTAAAAGGAAAGGAAATCCCTTATTTTCTTTTTTAGTGTTTTGGTATTCAAAATGGGTTTTAAAGGGGATTTACTATTTCAATATCTTGAAATGATTTCTTGTGATTGCAAATGAAATTATATGTGTGAAATATTTAGAATTATAATTTTTTATGTGTTATGATTATATAATGGTACTTCACCCCATGTGATAAACCAATAATGGATGGTTATATGATAAACCATAGTTGGGTTTTTTCTTGATAAACCAAGGATGGGTGGTTTTTTTATAACCTCCAATTCATTGGGTATGGAAGTCATTCATATTTCTATTCCATTTTTAAGAGTCATATGTGTCAAAGTTCATCGTATGGTAATTACATTTATGTATAATTATATCCATGGTTACCTTTATATGTCATATGTTGGTTTCTATTGGTTTTATTGTAATATTAGGATTACAAATATATTAACCAATGATATTATGTTCAATGTAGATAATTTACTACTTCTTAATGGTGAAATGAATTACTTTATTATAATGTATTCATGGTTTACATGTTTTCACAAGACTAAAAGCTTTCATTTTTTATGTATCCTTTACTGTGATTTTTAGGCTCATCCCTTGTTTTGAAAAACAAATCAAATGATTTAAAGAAAAATATATTCAAGGATGGGATCAAGGAACATTTATGAATTTTAAACATTAAATGAAACCCTGTTTCATTTTGACCTTTTTTGTTTTACAAATATAAATTGATAGTGATTAGAGGTGTCTATTTTGTAATATGTTGAGTTGTTATATATGAGTTATGGATTAATTCTCTAAATCTAGAAAGATGAAAAGATCATCAATTTGAAATTAATTCAAATTATGGACTTAACTCATGATTATGTTATTTTTAAGGTTGGGCCTTATAATAATCATGTAATAAGAAATGTTGAGTGAGTGAAGAGAGTAAGTAAAACTAAAGGGCATAAGGAAAGATGTTACATCTTTTTCAGGTAACTCCTCTTCGTTTGCACCAAATGATTTTCATGGATGGATTTATACAGAAGGAGTGAATTTTAGGAAGAGGGGAAGGATTTTTAGGAGCTATTAGTTTAGATATTGGTCATGAAAAAGTTGATTGAGATGTGTGTGGAAGTTAGAAGAGTGGATTCCTTTTTTAGTGGTAGAGGAGTTGTGCACTAGTAAATTTTGGGAAAGGAAATTACAATCACATTTTTTTCAAATTAATTTTGATCCAATAATGGTACAAATTCTTGAAAAGGGAGGATATGGTCAAAATATGGTCAGAAATTGGGAATTGAACCACTGAATATGTCATTGTTTACATTATGCATAAGGATTAGTGCCTTGTTTTTCTTAATTTCACCATAATCATTGTAATTAATTTTAATTACATTCACTATTATTTTTTTGAAACAAAATTTTAATTTATTATACCTGATAATTTGTTCTACTTGAAAATATGAAAAAATTTTCCAAATTAAAATAACAAAAGTGGAATAAATTAATTTAAGTTTGATCTCGTAGAAGGGACGACAATGTTGGTTTTTAATGTAAAAAAATTAAAATGTTTTCCATGTTTTTATATTCAATTTGAAATTTAAATTGATTGTAATTACATAAATTGGATTAACTGATAAAAAATGGATCTAATTAAACATTAAAAAGAATTTAAAGTATGAATTAAAATTTTAAATAAATTAGATGAATCGTCATTTTTGAGTTCAAATGCATTATTTTTTTATTATTAATTAATCATTAAAAAATAGAAAAATTCTAAAAAATCACCGTAACCAAATTTTTATGTTTATCGTTAAAATGATAAGTTTATTTTGAAACATAATATTTATTTATTTTCCAAAAATTTGATATAAAATAAGTTCTCGATTATAAGGATGAAAAAGTTCCTTATTAAAAATATAGTCTTTTATGTGTAATATTTGGTTTGTTGTCATTTTATTCCTTTAAAATAAATTGGATAGATATCAAAAATATGTGATTATATATATGGTTTATATAATAAATTAATATATCACACTAATTTTAATTAATTTAATTTGTTATGATAAACCTGCTCTGTGAGAAAAAACAATTCTATAAAAAATTCCACTTTATATTCAATTGGTTCTAATATTAAATTATAGTAATTGTTTGACTAATGAATTCATTTTATATTGGGTTAAAAAATATATTATTCTATGTTATTTAATTCTATTCATAACCACTAATTTTTTGCCTAATTTATATCTTATTATATTAAATAATAATATATTAATAATATATAAATGTTTTTTAAAACTCTATCATTTGTGTCATGCAATCCATAAAAGAAACACATTGTTGTGTGAGAAATACACAAACTCATTATCTCATGCATTGAATGTTATCAAATATATATAATTGTATTTAAAATATTAAATATATGATTAATTACTAGGATATTATATTCCCTTATGCGCTTAGGGTTGTGTGTCATACATGCTCTGGAATATAATATTCATACATTATATTTTTGGGGTGTTATATTCTCCCCATATTAATTGATTTCCATCATCATAATTTAAACTCCATCTTGATGACAAATTCTTGTATATTTCCAATATTTTAAATTCAACATCATGATAAAGGTTTGTAATACATCCTCTTGAGAATGGATAATGGGAAGTACATGGGTTACATGGAATAACATCTGACTAGGACTCTAAGTTGGAGAATATTGGTGGCAATTTGAGATATGTAAAAGAAGGAAAAGAGTGAAAATTTATACGGACTGATTAATTTCATCCATAACAACAATATGAATAATAAATGGAAATTTGATTGCCTCAAAAACGTAAATCAGTGACAATTTAGATTACTATCAATTCAACAAAAAATGTAGTATTAGGACATTATTTGTTTTTTCGATAGCATTTTCCACATGTTGAGAAATTCCATTAATACCAAAAAATATAAGTAAATTTAATTAAATAAAATATTTTAATTTCATATTATCAATAATATGTTTTGGTTGTGCTTCCATAAAATTCAAATTTATCCATTACATCATGAAATGAGTATTCTAAAATTAACATTGATCCCTGAAGCACTAAAATAATTTTTTAATGGATCATAATGACCATAAAAGGGATTAAAGAATGACAATTTTCATAGATTACTTAAAAAACTACTATGGTTAATACATTAATTTCTAAACATAAAATGGTACAATACTTTTTTACCATGAATTTTTATTAATAAAACTTTTAACTAAAAAAATGACATGTCAACCAGGACATTGCGTAGAAAAGTGGTTGGCATTAAACCCTTGTCATCCATCTTTCTTGGGTTCATGTGTCGTGGTCTTTCTAAAATTGAATGGTTGTCACTCAGAATATAGTTTCTACTTTTCTAAAACAATATTAATATAATTTCAAAAATAAATATGATGTTAATCCTTGAAATAAGGTTAATTAGAAATATCCTTTCTACTTTGGTATTTAATACAACCATAATACCTAAATAATTCGTTCATTTATTTCCACATAGGTTATTCCTTGTTTTTTCATTATTCATATAGATGAGGGTATTTATGAAAACCAAGAACCATAGTGTGATAATAAAATATCATATTATAAAACAACATATAATCATTTTTATGATTTTTGAATCATGATACATTTTTTTAGTCAAAGACACCAAAGCATTAACCTAGGATATTAATTATCAAAATATGTCATAATGGTTTCTAATGAAAATTTTAATTATCCTAAGATTATCCCTTAGGAGTCTCAAACTAGGGGCATAGTAAGTGACATTTTCATGTACCAGGTTGTGCTAAGTTAGTCCCAACACACCTTATTAGAGTTTTTAATCCAATTTACCTATGTTCTCGAACAACATCCACTTTTAGTATCTAGAAATGGATATATCTCTAGGTATACCCACATAATCTCTACCATACCCAAAAATTAGGATGTTTTTATATATTTATCATCAATGTCTAACTCTAAGTTATATTCTCAAATCTATGATTTCTTAAATCATGTCCCCAATGTTTCTACTAAACATGGTCTGATACCTAATATAGTGACCAGACCCTAGAAAGCTTATATCTAGTGTATATTACCAAATACATTATCATAATATAAAATTAAATCACATCCAAAATGGCTGAGACAGTTTATTAGTCTTAGAAAACTAGATATATAGAAGAAAATAGAATACACTAATTATGACAATTTTTTTCCAAAATAACTTCTTAGAAGATAACATTATTTTGTCTTGCTTATCATTTCCTATCTTTTATACCTATTAGACACTTAGAGAATGGAGTCATAATAAGGGTGAGCTGAAATGGTCATTAAGGGTAAAGTACAATGGAAGAATTAATGAATCAATTAGAATAATAATTTGAAAGATTAATATATGGAAACACATTCCATTCAAAAAACTAGATAAGGAAAAAAACAATATGGGATGGTATGAAATTGAAACACATTCCCTTTAATCAATGTACTGAAAATTAAATTTATTAATAGATATGTTGATGAGAAATCTCATTGATTAATAATAATAGGAAAAAATGATTTAAATTCTTAATTATTAAATTCCATGATTCTTAGTTACATGGTACTATTACCGTCAACACCATCAATAAGACAGTATAGAAAATATGGTAGAAACTCATCTAATATATTAGGAAACAATCTCTAAGGGTTTTCCACTGACTAATTTCTTCTCATGAGACTATTGAGGCATCAATAAGCTTTTATTAACTATATCCCAACATGTAGTGATTACATTAAATGACCCCTAACTTGTGTCTTACTGGTCCAAAACATTGTACATATCAAATAAATATTATACCTTATCAAAATATCTATATTTATTAAAGAATACATATTTATAAAAATTTTCCCAATTATTCCAATTAAATTCAATGTAAAACTGTATGAAAATGCGTATTCTATTTAGGAAATGATCACATCCATGAGAAATCATATGGATAACTAGGGGAAATTCACTGTTCAATGATCATAAGAAATTGGATATTTTAAGGGGACTATTAATGGAATTGAGGAAGTGAATGTCAATGTTATCTACAACCAAATAAATAAAAATCAACCCACAAGAATATTCTATAATATATCTATCATACATACACCTTGTGGATTAAATTAAAGGTTTTTATCATTGATGAATTTGTAAATCTTTTAAAAACATTTGTGAGGAAAATATATATTTTTTAAAAAACCTTTTAAAAAACATTTATTTTAATTTCACTGTTTAAAAAATTTTATTTTAAAATTAAAAATTTAACCATGAAAAGGAATATTCAAAGAAATTAGAGGGAGAAAATATCATCATTTTTTATGAGGTAAAGGAACATTAATTTTTTACGTTAAAAATTTAGTGAAATGCCTTATTTGGAAAGAGATAAGAATATCCATAGAAAAAATTGTTAAAATAAAAAAATTATAAAAATGAATTTAATAAAACATTTTGAAAATCATAATAAAATTGAATATTTTTAAATAAAACATTTTTTAGTAACAAAAAGGGTTCTCAGACTAAAGTGAGAAATATTGTCATGTTTTCTGAAAAAAAAAATTTCTAAAACATTTTGATTACCAAATAGAGGTAAATGGTACTAATACTTGAAAATGTTCATGAATAACTAGGGGAGAATAAAATTAATTAGATTACTAAAAAATGTTAGTAATAGTTTCTCAAATGGAGATACCTTACAAATACCATTAGAATTATTCTTGAGGAAAATAATTTTTAATCATCCCAAGGTGTCCTATGCCACTTTGAAAAATATTAAATCATAAGCCTCGTGAAGAAAAATTATTAAATTAATTTTTTAAATACCATAAATATAATATAATTAATAATATAATATATCATAATTGGTAGTAGATATATCACACAAAATATATAAATGGTGAAAAAGTATTTTATCTCATTGATATAAAAAGTGAGATGGAAATACATTACCTTATGAATGGCTTGTATCGTGTGTCTTTATATTCCTAAATTAAATTATATTGTTAATTATTTTCTTGATTCAGATATATTTTTATCAATAATTTTATTTCACTTGTTACCATGTTATATAAAACTACACATACAATTAAGTTAATAGAGGGTTTTTTGACCTCATTCGGTTCATGTGTTAAAAAATGACATCGATAGGTCAAATATGGCCAAAGGGATCAATATATATCATCTAAAGAATAATAAAACTAAAATAATTATAATTTTTATAACTAAATTATACATTTAAAAATAATAATTAATTATTGTTATGAAAAATGAAAAAAATTTACCATCATCGAGACAGTGGGTCATATGTACGTATGAGTAACATTACCATATTTCAATGATATTTATGGAAAGAAGTTAAGTAAGACTATAAATTTATAGACTTGTCATTATATAACAAATATCATCCTATTTAATCATATATAATCATACTTATATAATTATTGTGATGTAAAAGTAATCACATCGTGTAGATGAGGCGGTAGTACACACATCCACAAGTGACATTATGACATTTCAAAATATGAAAATTATGATAAAGGAAATGATATATATTATATTTCTAGAAATATAATTATGTAAATAATATAATATAATTTTTTTATTTCATATATTTGTAATTATAATAATACTTTATATATTACATGTATCATGTGAATAAATCACATTTCTTTTAAGAGGAGTAATTTCACACTTCCAAAAGCGATGTTATCAAATTTTCCAAAAATGGAAAGTATAATGTAATGAGTTATAATGGAATTAAATAAGAATAAAATAAATAATTATATATCATATATAAAATTTATAAAAAATATTGTCTATCATAATTCCAAACTATTAATTGTGGTAAAAGAATAAATAACATCATTGTTTTGTGAGGCAGTAGTTCATCGTACACATAAATAGGAAGTTTTTTACCTATTAGATAGAAGTGTGTTTATTTTTAGGTTGATCCCATAACATAAAAACTAAGTAGTATATAAAGTATACTTGTAATGTTATATATTCATTGAATAATATGATTTGAGGTGGTGAATAATGGAAATAAATCAAAAAATATTGAGGAAATATGTCACCTACAATCTGGGTAACTCCTATTGGTTTTCCCCAAAGGGATTAATTTGATGGATTTATTCAATGTATAGATTTCTAAGATTATGGTATGGAGGTTTAGGAGCTATTTGTGTAGATATTGGTTTAGAAAATGTGTCATTCTAGGTGTGAGGATGTGGTAGGATAAAAGGCCATTTTATAGTGGGGGTGGAGTAGCACTCTTGTAAATTTTGGGAAGGGGAATTCCACCCACATTGTTTCCATTTTATATGGATCCAATAGTGGTAAAAAGTATATAAAATGTTGGATAGGGACAATATATGTTCATATTCAATCCTATTGACATTTTTAGGTATTTTTTTCTCATAATATTATAGTTTAGTCCATTGTTGTGCTTAATTTCACCTTAATCGTTGTAATTAAATTTAATTACATTCACTAATTTTTTCAATAAAAAAATTGGCCATAATAAATATTTTAAATATATTTGGTTCCAAATAGTTATTACATTTTTTAAAATTCCAATCATATTAATATTCTGAAATTAATTTAAATTTAATCTTGATGACGGGATGACAATGCAGGTTTTTGAAGTAAAAACATTCAAATGTTTGATAATATTTCATTTTCAATTTCATAGTGAAGTTGATTCTAATGAGATAAATTTAATTAATTGATTAAAAATTAATGTAATTAAATATTAAAACCAATTTAATATTTTAATTAACATTCCAAATAAACTAGATGAAAATTTAATGTTGATCTTAATTAAATAGTTTTCATTATTCATTAAAAAAGAAACATCATATAAAAATTGTAAAAAATCACCCTAACATAATTTTTAAGTTTTTCATTAAAATAAAAATTTTATATATTCATATAATATTAATAAAATTTCTATGAAATATATTTAAAATAGGTTCTCCATTAAATGGCGTTAAAAGTTCCTTAATAAAAATATAGTAATTTTTGTTTAATATTGGGTTTGTTCACATCTTATGATTATAAAATCAATTGGATGGATATAAAAATATGTCATTGAATATATTTTAATGTCCCAGATTTTTTCATGTATTATTTTAATAATATATGGGTATTATTTCGAGAACAGGCTTTGAGACGGCGTGCAGTTCTGAGGCCCGGTGAGCCCGGAACAAATTTTTGAATTTAATTAAATAATTAAATTACGTGTGCATGTGGTTTTCTTGAAAAAGTGGAATAACTCTTGAACGGGTGCCCGGATTGTAAATATGAGTGCATTGTTGCATCTCGAGTAGCGGGTTTACCCTAGGAGAGACCTAACATCGGCTGGCGCAGGTCGGTGGTGAAATATGGTTTTTTGACGTAACAGTAATAAAATATTTAATAAAAAATATTTTATTAAATCTTATAGTAGAGAATATCTTTTATTCTTTCTAAATAAAGGTTTCGCAGGGGATAGGGTTACAATTCCCATAACCCTGAATTTCCCCTGGAGGCGTTGGAAAGCTCTGGAAGAAACTTCCCAATGTGATGACGGTGTTCTTGACGAGTTTCGCTGGAAATGATGACGTGGTGACCAGATCTTCACCAAGGAACACCGTGAATCCATGTAGGATGTTTGACATTGGTTTTATTTCCTCGTTCTTTATTCCGACGAAGAAGGAAGACTAATCCATGAATAGATTATCCCAGGGATCGATCGTATTGCGGGATGAGATTTTTTCGGGTAACTTGGGGATTGATTCTTGATGGTTGTTTTGGTTTCATTTATCCTTATAATGGTGAAGAACCAATATCGACATGAACATCGATTGAGGTTAGTCCCTCTCGATTGTGGTTCCATTTTCCCCAATCTCCTCGCGTTCGTTATTAGTGTTCTATTCATTCTTCACAGAGGTATGAACGATGGATTTTTCTGAATCCGTTGCACGACGCAACGATCCCAATTTGAAGATCTTGCATCGGGACATCCCCAAGGATGTCCAATGATGATGGAGGTGGACGGATTGAAGCGGATCAGAAGAAATAATTCTTCAAACTATTTCTTCATAGGTGACCGAAAATAGATTTTGGATCCGACCGAATGCTCGAAACCCACAAATTCGGCATCATGACGACGAGGTGACCCCCAATCATGAGTTTCGCAGAGAACAGACCATGGAAAATGAAACCGGAAGATCGGTCGAGGCACGAGGAGGAAGACATCGGTTCTAGAAATTTCCCGACTACAGGGCGTGTAGTATGGGAGACACAGTTTGTGTTCATCGGCGGGCCACCTGATGTGTACTCCTGGAGTACATAGATAGTGGTTGGGTACACGGCCAAGGACATGGAATGTATACCCTTCCCTCGCCATACCTGGCCAGATACATGGGATACCCCGTGTACATGTACACAGGAAGGCAACATGGACAGACACCGTGTACGGGAATACGGCTTGGGTACACGGGTGTTTCCCAGTTCACAGTACACGGCGTGTGCTTTGACTTACACATCGTGTATATGATTTCATACACAAATTCTATTTCTAACACTGGTGATTTACTCAGGTACTACCCGGGGTCAAGGGACACAACCTGTAACACTACTACACACCGTGTAGTTGAGTTTTAAACAGCTTGGATGGATGACACAGGCCGTTTACTCGGGCAGTTCCCAGAGTCAAGGAACACAGTGCATAACCATACTACACGTCATGTAACCTATTTTACGTGGCTTGAGCCAGTTTCGTTCTGTGAAATGGACTAGTTTACTTAGGGTTTGTCTCCTTATTATTTCTCTTGATCATTTCCAGTATCATTTCATACATATAGGAGTATGATCCCTTCAGCAGGACTTCCTGAATAGAGTTGTTGGAATCCCCTCAGTGAGACTTGGAGTTGGATCCTCTATTCTTTCCTGGTACCCTAGGTAGATTTCTTGATATCGATGTGATCAACTATACCCAGGTGTCGATCCTCTTCTTAGTGGATTAGTTCAGACTTAGTGTTTGGAATCACCCCATGGATATTGGTTGGGATCCTCATCTAAGCATCATGTTCCCAAGTACTTTTGGAGTGTGTTCTCATGGAACGAGTACTTTTTATCTCTCTCTTTAGACCTAAGAGTGTGTTCTCCATTTTATGAACTTAGTGTAATCTTCGAGCTGTATCTTTGTAGTGGTTTTGCAATAGACTATTTTGTATGAGTATATCTAGATATTCTTGTTATATGTACTGTAAATATATACTATGTCAAGCTGACTGATTCTTTCCTTTATGGCATTTCCCTTGTTGTCTTCTGTTTTGGTTTTGGGGTGTCTTACTGGGTATTTTTATACTCACCCCAGCATGGGCTTTGCCCGCACGTGTCGTGTCTTGTGCAGACGAGGGAGCCTTTGACAGGATTCTAGGAGGACCATGACGGGACGGTGCTCAGTGAGATCAGGAAGGTCGAGGTGTGTTCCTTCTGCAACAGATTGTAGTCCCCGTAATTTTCGTTACAAGTTGGACTTTTTTGCAGACTCTCTTTTGGTGGGCTTGTAATTTTGGTCGAGGGTTTTACATCACTGTACATTACTTTCCAGTCGTACTCTGTTTGTTGGGATTTTTTGTGTATGCATGAATTTAATTTTCTGTAGTTTTTACTTTTCACCTTTGTGGGCTTGGAGATGTGTGTGTGTGTGTACATGTTTTTAGGAAATGCCTCTCATGTTAGTAACATGCCTACTCGGTGCTAGTCACTAGCCCCTGGCCTATTGGAGGCGGGTTTGATAAGTTACAGCTCATGCCCCACTGGGACGGGTCATGAAAGGGTGGTATCAGAGGTAATCGGTTCGACCTTAGGACCACAAGTCTGTGAGTTGGTTTTGGGCAATAGTGTTATGTGATTCAAGTTCGTCTTTCAGGCCATGGACCCCAGTGTTGGAATGGGCGGCCGACGTATCCATACATCAGGACTCCCGATAACTTTCTTTTTGACTCAGAACATGAGAAAATTAGTTGTAGGGGGAAATAATGGTACATCCATCATATAGGAATAGGTTGTGGTTCCCATGTCCTTCTTGAGACAGGCGACATCTTCCCAAAATCCGGGACTGGTTCGGCCAGCGCAGGGAAGCGAGCGACTCGAGAGGCCAGTAGCCGAGAGACTAGCAGGCTGCCCCGTGGGGCATGGGGAGGTCAATGGGACTCCGAGCAGGCCGATAGTGCACCGTGTAGGGTGTCGGGGTGCTAGGCCGCGTGCTAGGGCAGCACGCTAGTGTGTGGGAAGCACGCCGGGGTGTCCGGAAGACCGCGGCATGGGGCTGCTGGGGCGTCGGCAGGGCACCGGGCAGGCTGACAGCAGGGTCCGGGTAAGTTTCCAGCTGGGCACGGGTGTGCCTGGTAGTGCGCCAAGGTGCCGGGAAGGCTTCCGGTAGGGGCCGAGGAGGCCATTTGTAGGGAGCGGTGGTGCCGGGCAGGCCGCTGGCAGGGTATGGGGGTGCCAGGCAGCTCGTCGGTAGGTGCGGGGGCACCAATAGCGAGCCAGCGAGGCGCATGGGTGCCAGGCAGCATGCCGGTGTGGCACAGGTAGTGCACCGTGGATGCCCCTTGTAGGCGGTTTGGGCACCGCTTGGCTAGAGATGTTTGGCGAGGAGCATTATTACGCTGTAGGGGCAGTGCAATTTGCGGAGTCCATAGGTAGTGTGGTCGTCGTCATTTCTTCCTTCGTCATCGTCGCCTCAACGCCTTGCCATAGAACGCCACAAGAGAGAAGAAAATAGATGGAGGATGTCGGTCCATGTTAGGTTGGCCCACATCCTCTGCATTTAAAGTGATAAAAATTACCTCAACATGAAGAAAGCAGATTTTCTTCAATTACCTTTAAAACTGCGCATCAAATCTTTTTCAATCGGAAGAAGAGAAAAAAAACAAGATCTGATGCTAGAACAAAACCCCTACCTTTTTAATTATTGGGTGTTCTTTCATCACGGGGGAAGACGATGTTTTCTTCCTTCCCTATACAACTCCACTTCTAAACTCATGCATCGGTCCATTAACGACAAAGAAGAAGGAGGAAGGGTAGTAGAAGAGATTCCATGTCGGAAGGGGGGTCCCGATGAAGAAGCTGAGGAAGATGCGTTGTCTCCTGCATCTTCGCGTTCTTCGTTGGAGGATTCTATTCTCCCAAACTCTCCACCAAAGAGAGAATAAACGTTCCAAAATAATAGACTTTAATCTATTATGCATGTTGGGGTGAATTAATTATGTGATACCCACTTAATTAAGTTCATGACGTTGGCACAAATATTCAAAATTTGAAAGAAAATGATTGGAGAGGCACCACAAAATTAATTGCACGAGAGGTTGTCATAATTAAATTTGGGGAGTTTCAGGGGAGTTAGAGGCCCGGGTGGTCCCCACATAATTAAACATGAAGAGGGTCAAGGGGGTTTCCTTCTATTAATTGGGGGGTTTTATCCTCCATCATGAGGGGAGTTAGAGACCAAGAGGCACTCCCTCATTAATGAGGGAGGGTTGAGAGGTTTCCTCCCCTACCATTAAATGGGGGTTAAGCCCCATGTGGACCCCACATCATAAACTATCGCAGGAGGTTATGATTCTCAGGTGGTCCCCACCCTAATTATTGTAACACCCCAAGCTTCTACGGTACGCTTCTCTTTGAATAATGTGATAGCGTGTGTTGTACGCAACACCAAGTTCTAACACACCATAACTAATCAAACTAGCCGTTATGAATAGTAATACCTACTTTTTGAAATTATATATATTTTATATTTGAAAATGGACTTCATTTTTGGATTCGGAATATCGAATTTAACCTAAGGTGAAATTTTGGTACATTTCGGATAACTTTCATATTTTGATGAATAGTGAAAATTACTAAGTTTTAATTAAAAACAACTTTTTTAATCAAAATAATTAATAGTGATAAATTATGAATTTGAGTGGTTTTAAAGTATATTTAGAATATATTTTTACCATTTAATATAATGTTGGTCATTGGACATAATTTTACAATTAAACCGAACATAAACGAGTGTCAATCTTTTGATAGTTATTATCTCTTAAAAACACGCTTTTTGTTTTGACAGCGGGAATTAATTTTAAATTAATTTCTGCCACTTCTGTGTTTTGAATTTAGGAAAATGGATTCCATATTTGGAATCAGGATGTTCAAATTGTGTAAATAGGTAACTTTTATTTTTAGACATTTTGAATAATTACTGCGGTAAATATTTTATTTACCATGGTTAAGGGTAAATCCGGTAAATAAGGGTTAAAAAAATAATATTATAATAATACTAAATTACCCTAAAACATGTCTTAACCCTATTGGTGGATACATGGTCGACCATCGGAATCTTTGGGTCTATTTTGGGACCCCATGGATCCACTTGTAAGTGATAATGACACTTTATTTTAATTAAGTTAAAATGAATACAAAAATGACACAAGCATATATCTTTTAGAAAAAAAATTGTTACATAGGGTTATATATGTTGGATGTTAGATTATAAATATTCATTAGAATGCTAAAAAGATTTCCTACATAATGATATTTTATTTATAATTTTTAGACATTAAATAATGTATTTTATTTATGACACAATGATGATGCAGTAATTACTATAATAGTGAAAAATTAAAATAATTGATATTATAAATACCCAAATAAATATAATATGAAACTTTTAATGAATTAAACTAATTTTCTAGGATAATATGATATATTAGGATTGATTTAATGGACTTTGTTCGAAGTAATCAATCTGTTATGAGTTTCACAAAAATCAACTATTGAATAGTGTCAAAATTGACATAAAAGAGTTCTTAAAACAAATATTATATTATTATATTGATATTAAATTCCTAAAAATCTAAGGTTCGGCCAAGAGACTTATATCATGATAGTTTAATCATTAATGGACCACTTGGGGGTCTCTTGGATGTATATAGTATGTTTATTAACCATATTATATAAAAATACAAAGAGACATTGTAAAAGTGAAACTAATTAACTTATAGTTAATACTTAAAGATAAGGTTAATATAAGTACCCAAACCTGTCTAAATTCTATTGGTTGAGTGGTTTTCGACCTATCCCAACCTTAACCTTTTAATAATCAGATTTTGAGCCATTATAAACCGAATATGAATTTATTATAAATTAATATTTCTTGCTTTTCCAAGGGTGCCCCTCACCCCTCTTATAAAAGGGCACTCCTCCTTCTCATTTCTTCACACCTTAAAAACCTTTTGGTTCGACCAAACTCTGCCCACATACTCTCCCAACATCCCTCAATACAACCTAGAGGCCTTAGTTTAATCTGAAAGCCAACCTAAGGAGCCCTTTTGATCAAATCAAAAGGAAGAACCCGAAGAAGAGGTAATGATTTCACCACCCTTCTCCAAGTTCATTTCTTCTTCCACTTCTTCTTCCTTTCTTCTTACCATTCTAAAATAATAACTCCAGTATCTCACATATACTATGACGTTATTATAAATATGGTACAACCATATTCATTATTCTATCCACCCTTTGAATAACATGTCACCATACGTGCGTACGTACGGACTACCGTCTCCACGTCGTGGTGTAATTGTTATTCAATATAATATTATTTGGATGGGTATAATAATGATGTGTAACTCATGTAAATAATAAATATAAAATGTTAATGATTCTTTATATATGATATACCATCCATTTATATATTATTTTAATATCAAAATAATGATATTGTCGCTCGTGCGTACGTACGGACTACCGTCTCCACGAACGCGATGAGATTCATTCTCCATCGTATCCATTCAAGTATAATTATCATTTGATGATTTAAAAATGATGTTTAAGGACTAGATATTATTCTGGATATGAATAAGATACAACAACCATGGCTTATGTAACAAATCATATAAAAGAAAATGAGTAAGTTAACTCCCGAAACGACGATAATTCTAAGATATTATTAACAAATCAATGTTAAAAGATCATATATGATATCATATTATTATATATGATTCTTGTATAATTTAATAACAACTATTTCACCATTATACAGGAGGTTAACCTACCCCAACCAAGGAAAAGTACAAGGTCAGGGTTTACTTTACAACCTCTTCATTATCCGAGGTTGTTTATATGTAATAATCTACTGGGATCTCTTTATCATCCACATCCATGTTCCTTAAAAATGTATTTCAAAACATTTTTACTATTTACTAGAATATGAGTTAAAGTCATTTATACCCTTTTTGACTTTTATAAGTGGTTTATAAAGGAATTTTTTGATCGTTTTCAAAACAAGGTCCTTTTTAACCTTTTCGACAAAATTAAGGTAAGAATGTTTTTTTTAACTTATACGGCGGGTGCAGCTATTTTCCGCCGTTATAAAATCTTCAAAGCTTACCTTACAAGATTATAAGAATATTTTCAAAGAAAATGTTTTATTTTATATGGATCTTAAATGATTTCAAAATAAAAAGAGATATTTCTTTTAAAAGAATTTTGATTTCATCTATGTCAACATCCTTTGATGGATTTTAAGAATATTTGAAGTTGATTTATTATGATACAAAACATCTATATTGTATTGAAGGTTTTGTGATATGTTTGACTGTGGATGTGCTATTTTTATACCATTCATAGTTTATGGTGAAAGTATTGACATTTCGTATGCTAGTTTTAATACGAATGTTTATGTTATGTTTAAACCTTTTCATATGGGAATGCATTGGACTTAATATGTGACGGGTGGAGCCCGCTATAGCTCCTCGATGCATCGGTAGGTCTCATGAGACAAACTAGTGTCTTGGCACAAGGCCTTGACAAAATCTTATTTGTAGTCTTGGCACGAGGCTTTGGCTATGTGGTTATGATAGTCTGGCATTATGCATTCCAACATTATGAAAGTGGTTATTGATTTTTGCGTGTGATTATTCGATTAGTAGAATATCCATGTGAATAAGTAAATGGCATTATTTCATTTTATTTATGTCATACCATGTTGAAAGTTCATATTTAAAAGGCTTTTGTTTTAGTTATACATTGCCTTAAATGTTTATTCTTATTTATGAAAGTTTCCGCTATATTGTTATCCTTACTGGGCATTTGAGCTCCCCCCTTTTCTATGTTTTATTTTTCCCAAGATGTGAAGAAGTAAGTTATGAATGACCTGCAGGGATTTTATGAGGGGTTAATAGTGTGTATTGTGGAAACATTATGTTATTGTAGTAGTTTTTCATTTTATGATGTAATGTAAAACTTATGAATATATCTAGTGTTTCCAAGGCTACTAAACCAATCGGTCTTTCGAGATTTGATCTTTCTTGTGATCATGCCAATGTTATGTAATAATGCATCGACTCTGGGTAACTGGGGTCGGGGCGTTACAGTTGGTATCAGAGGAAGTTTAGTACAAACCTTGGAAACTAGATTTAGATAAACTCTGATTAGAGCACGTAGACCTAAGATGAACTTTGAGGATTGGTATAGAAGAACTTCCTAGAATTTTGGTATTGTAGAGATTTTGTGAGTTTTCTAAGCAATACATCCCTGTCTGGATACGAGCAGGTAGAGGCGGCTCTGGCACAGATGTACCTAGGGGTAAAACCCGAAAACACCGCTTTGAGCTAGACTCGAACGGGAACTGGTGCACGACAACGGGCCTTGCTTCACTCTTGGTTACGACACTCCCGGGGGATATGCTTATGATAACTCTCATTTTCTTTACAAATAATTTTGAAGGGATTATGAGTATATACTTCCTCAAAGAAAACATTCTTATGATTATGGATTATATCCATAAATAGTTCAATTTATGTTAAGTGTTTTATAAGTATGGGATTATGTATTTTGATTCATAAACTGATCTAGTTTATGCCATTGTTTAGAAATAGCGCCTAGTGGAAGAAATGGAAACCGTATCAATGCACGCACTCCATGTAGGGATTGCCCTCCTGCTCGAGATAATTATAGTGGGGCTGGTGATGCAACTGGTGCTGATCAGCTAATCCCCATACTGGGACAACTTACTCAGGGTATGAATAATAACCTTACCTGTATGGAGCACCCTGATCCGCAGCGTGGAGGATCAATGTTAGATCGATTCATGAGGCAACAACCACCAACGTTCAATGGGAATACAAATCCCTTAGTAGCTGAGCAATGGATATTTTCCCTAGAGAAAATATTTCAGGCTTTGGGGAGTAGTGAAAGGGAAAAAGTTATCATGACAGTTTACCGCCTCACTGGAGATGCTGATCAATGGTGGTCATTGATTCAAAATACGAAGGAAGATGATGAAGTATCAAATATGGAATGGAGGGAGTTCAAAGATCTGTTTTTAGAAAAATACTTCCTTCGCGACCATCGAGCAGATATGGAAAGGCAATTTCTGAGTCTGAGACAAAAGGAGGATGAGAATGTCACAAAGTATGAGGCTAACTTTACAAGGTTAGTGAGGTACGCTGGTGATTATATTCGTAACCCAAGAAGTAAGATTGATCGTTTCTTTGATGGGTTAAAACCATTTCTCCGTCGAGCGTTAGTCTCACAATCCTTTTCATCGTACGAAGACATTGTCTCATGTGCTATCAAGACCGAAAAGGAATTCTCTAAGTCTTATGACTTTAAAGCAAAGCAAGAGAAGAAGAGACCTGCTGATCAATCTGGGAATGGAAATAAGGGGAAAAAAGGAAAGGTTGAATATCCATCATGTGGTAAATGTGGGAAGAAACATCCTGGTACTTACTTGAAGGGAATTGGAGTCTGTTACAAGTGTGGTGAAAAAGGCCACCAAGCTCATGATTGCAAGGGGAAGAAGGAAGCTACCAACGTTCAGTGCTATAATTGCAGGGAGATGGGGCATTATGCAAATGCATGTCCTAAGCGTCAGGAGAACTTACCTCAGAAAAGGCCAAGGGATCAAGGCCAGGCTTATGCTATCACTACTGCTGAGGTAGAAGCTCCGAAAGACGTGGTGGCAGGTAATTTAATGGTTTCCTCAAGTTTAGAAAATGCATTATTTGATTCTGGATCATCGCATTGTTTCATATCTTCCCAGTTTTCTAAGAAAATTAGATATTTCCAATTTGATTTAATAAGGGAGTTGTCAGTTAAAACTCCTAAGGGAAGTATCGTTGCAACAAAGTTTTGTGAATCAGTCCCCATTAGAGCACATAAATTTTCTTTATCTGCTGATCTCATCGTCATACCTATGATTGAGTTTGATATAATCCTCGGTATGGACTGGCTTTCGGACTATGATGCGAAGATTTATTTTAAGAAGAAAGAGGTTACGATTCTTGATGATAATGATAAGGAACACCTTATTTTTAGAGCAGAATCGTCACCACCTAATTCTTATTTAGATCCACCCTCAATAGCTCAATTAAATTCAATTATTGGGGAGGAAGAGAATGAAATAACTGCGGGTGAGGAAAGGAATGTTCAAATAGAGGATGTACCTGTTGTGAAAGAATTTGTAGATGTATTTCCAGAAGATTTACCTGGACATCCTCCAGAACGAGAATTTGAGTTTTCCATTGATTTGATTCCTGGATCAAGGCCTATATCGAAGACCCCTTATAGAATGGCCACTGTAGAGTTAGTCGAACTAAAGAAACAACTAGAGGAATTGAGTAATAAGGGATTTATTCGCCCTAGTGTTTCTCCATGGGGAGCCCCTGTTCTTTTTGTTAAAAAGAAAGATGGATCTATGAGGTTATGTATCGACTACAGGGAGATCAATGCTATAACGATAAAGAACAAGTATCCCCTACCTCGTATTGATGATTTATTTGACCAACTGCATGGAGCTCAATACTTTTCAAAGATTGACCTTCGATCTGGATACCATCAGTTGTGTGTGAAGAAGGAAGACATTCCGAAGACAACATTTCGAACCAGGTACGGGCATTACGAGTTTACTGTAATGCCGTTTGGATTGACTAATGCACCCTCTGTATTCATGGATCTGATGAATAGAGTTTTCAAGGAGTATCTCAATGAATTTGTGGTGGTATTTATTGATGATATCTTGGTATACTCCAAAACCTACGAAGATCATGAAAATCACTTGCGCATTATCTTGAAGACTCTGAGGAGGCATGAATTATATGGGAAGTTTAGCAAGTGTGAATTCTGGCTTCAGGAGATTTCTTTTCTTGTCCATATTGTCTCTAAAGATGGAATATCTGTTGGTCCTTCTAAGACCAAGGCAATCCAAGAATGGCCAGCACCCACGAGTATAACTGAGGTACGTAGTTTTATTGGCTTGGCAGGTTATTATCGACGTTTCGTCCAGAATTTTGCCCGATTGGCTAACCCATTAATGAAGCTCACACGTAAAGGGGTTAAATTTGTTTGGACAAAAGAGTGTGAAGAATGTTTCGAAGAACTGAAGAGAAGATTAGTCAATGCTCCTATATTGACTCTACCATCGGGGAATGATGGGTTCGTTATTTATAGTGATGCATCGAAGAAAGGACTTGGCTGTGTCCTTATGGAGAATGATAGAGTTATTGCCTATGCATCACGACAGTTGAAAATTCATGAACAAAACTATCCTACTCATGATCTCGAGTTAGCAGCAGTGATCTTTGCTTTGAAGATATGGAGGCACTACCTCTATGGTGAAAAATGTGAGATTTATACTGATCACAAGATTTTGAAGTATATTTTCTCACAAAAAGAACTCAACATGAGGCAAAGGAGATGGCTTGAATTACTCAAGGATTATGATTGTACGATACACTACCACCCAGGGAAGGCAAACAAGGTGGCAGATGCTTTGAGTAGAAAAGACCATGGAGTTTTGAACAATATGAGAATTGAAAGGGATCCAATTTTCATGGATCTAGTGAAGATGGACATGGGAATAACCAGGGAAGGTGAAACATCAATGCTTTTTCAAATGGTTGCCAAACCATCTTTACTAGAAAGGATTAAGAGTTATCAGACCGATGATGAAGAATTCCAAAAGAAGATTAAAGCTGTGAATGATGGGAGATTGAGAGACTTTGTGTATGAAGATGGAATTTTGAAATTCGGGAAGATGCTTTGTGTTCCCAATATACCTGATCTAAAAAGGGAATTGCTGGATGATGCTCATAGTTCCAATTTCTCTATACGCCCTGGGAGCACCAAAATGTATAGAGATTTGATGGAACATTTTTGGTGGGACAACATGAAGAGGGAGATTGCTGATTTTGTGTCAAGATGTATGGTTTGTCAACAAGTGAAAGCTGGAAAGCAACAGCCTGGAGAAGTCATGCAACCTCTTCCCATACCGGAGTGGAAATGGGACAATATTACGATGGACTTTGTCATGGGGCTACCAAAGACTCCTAAAAGGAACGATGCAATATGGGTTATTGTTGATCGTCTTACCAAGTCAGCTCATTTTCTTGCTATAAGAGAAGATCTACCCCTGGAACGTCTAGCAAGACTATACATTAATGAAGTTGTGAGACTTCATGGAGTACCCCTATCAATTGTTTCTGATCGTGATCCCCGTTTTACTTCATGATTTTGGAAAAATCTTCAGAAATCCCTGGATACTGAACTTCATTTGAGCACTGCTTACCACCCTCAGACAGATGGACAATCAGAACGGACTATTCAGACCTTAGAAGATATGTTGAGATCTTTCTCACTTGACTTTCAGGGTATGTGGGATCAATATTTACCACTGGTAGAATTTCCCTATAACAATAGCTTCCATTCGAGTATTCAGATGGCACCATATGAAGCGTTATACTGAAAGAGATGTCGTACACCAACCTGTTGGGATGACGTTGGTGAAAAAAAACTTGTAGGCCCAGAACTGGTGGAGGAAACGGTGGAAAAGGTGAAAGTAATCCAAAATCACATCAAAGCAGCTCAAAGTAGGCAGAAGAGCTATGCCGATAATCGAAGTAAGGATTTAGAATTTCAAGTCGGTGATCATGTTTTTCTGAAGGTATCTCCGTGGAAGGGAGTCATACGTTTTGGTAAGAAAGGTAAATTGAGTCCCAGGTACATCGGACCTTTCGAAATTCTAGAACGAATTGGGGTTGTAGCTTACCGATTGGCAATGCCGCCAAGTCTCTCCAAAGTTCACGATGTGTTCCACGTATCTCTATTGAGGAAATACATGCCTGATCCAACGCATGTACTCACCTATGAGGAATTAGAACTGGAACCCGATCTGTCTTATTGCGAAGAGCCCGTCAAGATTCTTGATACGAGAGAACAAGTGCTGAGAAACCGGACGACGCGTCTGGTAAAAGTTTTATGGAGAAACCATAAGATGGAAGAGGCAACGTGGGAACCCGAGGAACTTATGATGAAGATCCACCCGAGTCTTTTTATGCAGTAATACCCTAGAAATTGCGAGGACGCAATTATTTGAAGGAGGGGAGAATGTAACACCCCAAGCTTCTACGGTACGCTTCTCTTTGAATAATGTGATAGCGTGTGTTGTACGCAACACCAAGTTCTAACACACCATAACTAATCAAACTAGCCGTTAGGAATAGTAATACCTACTTTTTGAAATTATATATATTTTATATTTGAAAATGGACTTCATTTTTGGATTCGGAATATCGAATTTAGCCTAAGGTGAAATTTTGGTACATTTCGGATAACTTTCATATTTTGATGAATAGTGAAAATTACTAAGTTTTAATTAAAAACAACTTTTTTAATCAAAATAATTAATAGTGATAAATTATGAATTTGAGTGGATTTAAATTATATTTAGAATATATTTTTACCATTTAATATAATGTTGGTCATTGGACATAATTTTACAATTAAACCGAACATAAACGAGTGTCAATCTTTTGATAGTTATTATCTCTTAAAAACACGCTTTTTGTTTTGACAGCGGGAATTAATTTTAAATTAATTTCTTCCACTTCTGTGTTTTGAATTTTGGAAAATGGATTCCATATTTGGAATCAGGATGTTCAAATTGTGTAAATAGGTAACTTTTATTTTTAGACATTTTGAATAATTACTGCGGTAAATATTTTATTTACCATGGTTAAGGGTAAATCCGGTAAATAAGGGTTAAAAAAATAATATTATAATAATACTAAATTACCCCAAAACGTGTCTTAACCCTATTGGTTGATACATGGTCGACCATGGGAATATTTGGGTCTATTTTGGGACCCCATGGATCCACTTGTAAGTGATAATGACACTTTATTTTAATTAAGTTAAAATGAATACAAAAATGACACAAGCATATATCTTTTAGAAACAAAATTGTTACATAGGGTTATATATGTTGGATTTTAGATTATAAATATTCATTAGAAAGCTAAAACGATTTCCTACATAATGATATTTTATTTATAATTTTTAGACATTAAATAATGTATTTTATTTATGACACAATGATGATGCAGTAATTACTATAATAGTGAAAACTTAAAAGAATTGATATTATAAATTCCCAAATAAATATAATATGAAACTTTTAATGAATTAAACAACTTTTCTAGGATAATATGATATATTAGGATTGATTTAATTGACTTTTTTCGAAGTAATCAATCTGTTATGAGTTTCACAAAAATCAACTATTGAATAGTGTCAAAATTGACATAAAAGAGTTCTTAAAACAAATATTATATTATTAATTGATATTAAATTCCTAAAAATCTAATGTTCGGACAAGAGACTTATATCATGATAGGTTAATCATTAATGGACCACTTGGGGGTCTCTTGGATGTATATAGTAAGTTTATTAACCATATTATATAAAAATACAAAGAGACATTGTAAAAGTGAAACTAATTAACTTAGAGTTAATACTTAAAGATAAGGTTAATATAAGTACCCAAACCTGTCTAAATTCTATTGGTTGAGTGGTTTTCGACCTATCCCAACCTTAACCTTTTAATAATCAACTTTGGAGCCATTAAAAACTTAATATGAATTTATTATAAATTAATATTTCTAGCTTTTCCAAGGGTGCCTCTCACCCCTCTTATAAAAGGGCACTCCTCCTTCTCATTTCTTCACACCTTAAAAACCTTTTGGTTCGACCAAACTCTGCCCAACTACTCTCCCAACATCCCTCACTACAACCTAAAGGCCTTAGTTTGATCCGAAAGCCAACCTAAGGAGCCCTTTTGATCAAATCAAAAGGAAGAACCCGAAGAAGAGGTAATGATTTCACCACCCTTCTCCAAGTTCATTTCTTCTTCCACTTCTTCTTCCTTTGTTATTACCATTCTAAAATAATAACTCCAGTATCTCACATATACTGTGATGTTATTATAAATATGGTACAACCATATTCATTATTCTATCCACCCTTTGAATAACATGTCACCATACGTGCGTACGTACGGACTACCGTCTCCACGTCGTGGTGTAATTGTTATTCAATAAAATATTATTTGGATGGGTATAATAATGATGTGTAACTCATGTAAATAATAAATATAACATGTTAATGATTCTGTATATATGATATACCATCCATTTATATATTATTTTAATATCAAAAGAATGATATTGTCGCTCGTGCGTACGTACGGACTACCGTCTCCACGAACGCGATGAGATTCATTCTCCATCGTATCCATTCAAGTATAATTATCATTTGATTATTTAAAAATGATGTTTAAGGACTAGATATCATTCTGGATATGAATAAGATACAACAACCATGGCTTATGTAACAAAAAATATAAAAGAAAATGAGTAAGTTAACTCCCGAAACGACGATAATTCTAAGATATTATTAACAAATCAATGTTAAAAGATCATATATGATATCATATTATTATATATGATTCTTGTATAATTTAATAACAACTATTTCACCATTATACCGGAGGTTAAACTACCCCAACCAAGGAAAAGTACAAGGTAAGGGTTTACTTTACAACCTCTTCATTATCCGAGGTTGTTTATACGTAATAATCTACTGGGATCTCTTTATCATCCACATCCATGTTTCTTAAAAATGTATTTCAAAACATTTTTACTATTTACTAGAATATGAGTTAAAGTCATTTATACCCTTTTTGACTTTTATAAGTAGTTTATAAAGGAATCTTTTGATCATTTTCAAAACAAGGTCCTTTTTAACCTTTTCGACAGAATTAAGGTAAGAATGTTTTTTTTAACTTATACGGTGGGTGCAGCTATTTTCCGCCGTTATAAAATCTTCAAAGCTTACCTTACAAGATTATAAGAATATTTTCAAAGAAAATGTTTTATTTTATATGGATCTTAAATGATTTCAAAATAAAAGGAGATATTTCTTTTAAAAGAATTTTGATTTCATCTATGTCAACATCCTTTGATGGATTTTAAGATTATTTGAAGTTGATTTATTATGATACAAAACTTCTATATTGTATTGAAGGTTTTGTGATATGTTTGACTGTGGATGTGCTATTTTTATACCATTCATAGTTTATGGTGAAAGTATTGACATTTCGTATGCTAGTTTTAATACGAATGTTTATGTTATGTTTAAACCTTTTCATATGGGAATGCATTGGACTTAATATGTGACGGGTGGAGCCCGCTATAGCTCCTCGATGCATCGGTAGGTCTCATGAGACAAACTAGTGTCTTGGAACAAGGCCTTGACAAAATCTTATTTGTAGTCTTGTCACGAGGCTTTGGCTATGTGGTTATGATAGTCTGGCATTATGCATTCCAACATTATGAAAGTGGTTATTGATTTTTGCATGTGATTATTCGATTAGTAGAATATCCATGTGAATAAGTAAATGGAATTATTTCATTTTATTTATGCCATACCATGTTGAAAGTTCATATTTAAAAGGATTTTGTTTTAGTTATACATTTCCTTAAATGTTTATTCTTATTTATGAAAGTTTCCGCTATATTGTTATCCTTACTGGGCATTTGAGCTCACCCCTTTTCTATGTTTTATTTTTCCCAGGATGTGAAGATGTAAGTTATGAATGACCTGCAGGGATTTTATGAGGGGTTAATAGTGTGGATTGTGGAAACATTATGTTGTTGTAGTAGTTTTTCATTTTATGATGTAATGTAAAACTTATGAATATATCTAGTGTTTCCAAGGCTACTAAACCAATCGGTCTTTCGAGATTTGATCTTTCTTGTGATCATGCTAATGTTATGTAATAATGCACCGACTCTGGGTAACTGGGGTCGGGGCGTTACAGTTATCCTCCTATGGGTGGTTAGGGTGTGGCAGTCCCACCACCAACTCCCATGTGGAGCTTTTAACCAACTTTACCACATGGCGTGGGTTGAATAAAAATAAAATAAATTGTCACTTATTTTATTTTATTAATCAACATGAAACCAAAAAAACAACCCTCATTCCTGATCATCTATCGTTGAGGTGAAAGTCTTCCTAATAAAAAACTAGCACTACGAGTTCAACGGTGCCCTAGGATTTCAATTCCGAGCACCCGTTCAAAAGTTATATAAACCTGCTCGTACCTTTACTGAACATACCCGAACAAAACTTCAGAAAATGATTCCAGGAACATCAGGCCTCGAAATCAGGCACCGTCAAGAAACTACGGCCTCGTTAAATTCCATTATAATTAAAAAAAATCCATGAGAATTCATAATATTTACATAAAAAGTCAAATTGGATGCACATAATCCACACAAAATAAACTAATGGTGAATTTTCTTATGTCTCCAAGAAATAAAAGTGAGACTATAAATCCCTTACCTTATGTCTCGACATTCATTGTATAAATTCAAACCTCCTATATAATAGATATAAATTGTTTATATATCTTTTATAGAAGACTATTTACATAAATCATATCATATATGATATTCTTTTGACCATTTTATACCCTTTTGTTAACATTTCCAAGTTAAAATCATGTTTTAGTTGTAACTACTTTGTTTTTCATATTTGTATTAATTTATTATGTATGGTCCTATTAATTTGGTCAAGGGTAAAAAATCTCAAAAATAATAACCATTAAATATATTTAATATTTATGAAGTAATTATACTCTTAATACCAATCATTAAATATTGTTTTGTGAAATGAAGTATGGTATGATCATGGAGATGATATTCCATACTTACGTAGGGGTAACATTTCATATTTTTAACAATCATTATTGAAATGAGATAAGTATCATTTTATCATTACATAATGATAATAAAATAATCCATACGATATTATATTTTAAATATATATATATATATATATAAATCACCCCTATGGTTTCGTGAAGAATAGAGAGCCACATATTCTTATAAAGGGGGAAGTCGACATGTACATGAATGATATTATTAGTTTTTAGTGAGTGAAATGGTAAGAAATAAAATGATATATTATCACTTCAGAATGATAAATACACAATTAATATCATAAAATTTCATTTATATGAAATATATTAAATGAATTTATCCTCATTATCTTCCGTATAAAATGTTACCGAAAACAATCACATTTTTTTGTGAGGTGTTAGTTTTCCTAACACACGAGCGACATTGTTGTATCCCATACAGAATTGAATGTAGAAAAATTTTAATTTGTTATAATGAAACAAAAGGTATAATTATGTAATAAATATCCAATATATACTCCATATTCATCATCATAACCATCATTAAAAGGTTGTTACAGAAAACCAAATGACATAAATTCATAAGGCTATAATCCAATGTGCACGTGAATGATATTATCATAAACCATTTGATGAGAGTGGTGGTTGTTGTAGGTCATTACCATAACATAAAAAATTAAGTTTATGTATGATAATTAAATTATTATATCCATATTGTATAATAGTAATTGTTGGTGGCAGATAATAAATAAAATAAAAACACTTGTTGATGAATGTTGCATCTTCTTTGGGTATGCTCCGTTGGTTCACACAGAAATACTTCCTATGTTGTATTTATATCAGAAAACACTATTATAGTATTATAAGAGGTAATTTGGTAATTCAATTTAGGGTTTATTTCACTAAACAAATCTTTTTAATGGTGTGAATAAGAGAGGAGAAGAGTGACCTTTTATATGAGAGATGTGTGGCCCATATGTAATTTGTTGAAAAGAAAAAGGTGTAACCTCATTAATCACATGTAACATGGATAAAATATGGAGTATTATAAATTTCTATACATTATAGGGACTAAATATTTACAGTATATAGATTTAAAAAAATAGTCCATTTGAACCATTATCCTTTCAGTTTAACCCCCCTCCTCAGGAAACACATTTTTAACATAACAACGGTAATTAATTTTTACACATTTCACGATTGATTTTGTTCAAAAATTAAGTTGAAATTATTAGATAATATAAATTATTATGTTTCCAAATATTTAATCCATTTATCCAAATGAAATTAATATTTGTGGAAGATTTTAATTTAAAAATCGATCTCACGGACGCAATGAGAGATGCTGTATTCAAAGAGAAAACGGTCAAAAGTTTACCTATTTTTTATCCAATTTCAATATTTCATTTATTACATTCAAATTAATTAGATTAATATTTATATATATATATAATTTCATATTTTTTATTTAATCAAAATTTAAAATATAATTTTTTGTATTCATTTATTTAATCTAAAAGGATGCTTTTAAATAAAAAATTGTTTTCACTCTTCAATACCAAAATAATCTCTTAAAAAATTTATAAAATTCACCCTAATAAAATTTTGACATTCTGATTCAAAAAATAAATTTATTTTTCATATAAAATTATTAAATGTTTCAAAAATTAGTTTTAAAATAACTATACATAAAAGGCCAAAAATATTATTATTTGAAAAAAAAGTTCTTAAGCGTAAAATTAGATTTATTAGTATATCTTATTTAGAAAACAAATTATATGAATATTAATTATATGATTAAATATATACTATATATTTTTTATTAAAATAATTCACCAAAATTTGTTTGTTAATATATAGAGGTTAAACTTGTGTGTTAGATTAAAAGTTATTTTTAAGAAAAATAATTCATTTATTTTCAAATGGGCTTTAGTTTTGTTATAAATTAATTGGTCAAAAAATAATAACATTTATATAAATTTTTTAAAAATGTATTTTCATAATTAATTTAATCCTATTCAAACAAAAATTTCCAACTCTAATGTGATAACTATGATATTAAATAATAATATATCATGATTCATTTAAACTCTGTGTTTCATGTAAGGTAACAAAAACATCTCTTTATGTGTAATGAAATATAAACTCAATTATTCTTGTAATAAAAGATATATAAATGATTAAATTTATATGGAAAAATATTTTACAAAATCCCTGGGTTTTAGAGACATCCAAAGATTACATTCCCTTCATGAAAAATTCATTGTTCTTCAATGAAAACCTCAATATCCATCGAGTGATAAATTTATCACTCATTTACCTTCTCCACTTCCTAAGTAGACCAAATTCCAAAATTCATACTAAGAGACCAAAACATAGTTTAGTATCATAAATTTTCATCAATTCAATAATTTCACATTAGTGTTTTACAACTTTTTAAGACCTAAATATCAATTTTTAATTCAAAAAATCAAGGATTTTTGATTTTTATCAAATTTTTCTCATGATATCAATAATTTTTTATCAGTCCTCCAAATTTTCACATTTTAGTCATTAAATGTCAAAATTTAATTTATTTTTACCTTATTTAATTTTTTACACATAGACTTTGATTCATGTACCATTTCAATAGATTTTAATCATTTCTAAGAAAAAATATTTTAACATTATAAAAACATATAATATTATTCTCAATATATTACTTAACACACAACGATTAGGTTTTTGGGAACCACAATATATTATTAAAATATGATTATTTAATGTAATAGGTATCTCTTGGTCATTGATTGGTGAGTACGAATAGGTATAACCATATTATGAAAACAATACAAATTTTTTTTATATAATGTTATCTATTAATATTATATATGTACTAAAATTTCATTATTTTCATTGTATACATCAAAAATTCATTTTCATTGAAAAATATTTTTTATTTCATTATATGAGAAAATATAATATTTATTTTTTGAAAGTTATATATATATTATTTGATAAAAATGATTCAATTTTTTAATTCATTATTTCAAAAATTAACATAATGAGAATTTTTTTTATTTTTATGAAATGATTTATTTGGTTGTTATTAGTGAAAAAACCCAAATTTTTAAATACTATCATTCAATTTCATGAAATTAACTAGTTTTATAGTCCCAATATAGTTTCTATCTTGTGATAATATGAAAAATGAGCCATTTTATATATAATAATTCAATTTGAACCGATAATTTTTTAGATTTGGGAAAAGATTATTTTTATTTTTATAAATAGACATTTCAATTAAATCTCTTTTTTTTCTTTTAGACGTTTATATTAACATTAATTTCTAACATTTCATGAAATTGAATCATTAATAATAGATACCATATTTGGAATTTGTATATTCAAATTGGGTTAATATTACCCTTTTATTTTTATTCATTATGAATAATAATTGTGGAAAGAATTATCACATTGGTAAAGGGTAAATCAGGTAATTAAGGTTAAAAATATTGTAATAATTCATTAAAAATAAACCCAAAACATTCCTTTATTTCATTGGATGGTATGAATTAGTTCATAATCATCCCAAATTTGAATATATATCATTTTGGTCCCATTTGACCATGGTATGTACATTAATATAATTTCATGCAATGAAAAAAAATCAAATATTACACTCTTTATTTTAATTTTTTTTCATATTCACATGTGGATTAAAATATGTTATTATTAAATATAAATTCTTATTTATGAAAGATATTTTTAACATGATAATTCATTTGATAATTTATACTGATTGAATTTTCAGCTGAAATACTGACATAATGTTAACACTATAATTTTATAATTAATGAAAAAAATAAAACAAATGATTTTTAAAATATTAAAATAAATTTTATTTGTATAAATTGTTGTGTTCCTTGAATATTATAGTTATCATAAATGATTGTCATCTCCTTGTAGTGATATAATTCATTTTTCCTCACAATTTTACATGGATAGTAATAAAGATGGAAATAATGAATATATATGATTTATATGACATAATGATTATTATATATGATATTTATGCCTAAATTATTCTTATGAAATTTTAATATATTATCTACCAACTTACCTTCCTATCTCTTGGAAATTGATAGTGTTGATAATGTGTTTGTGTGGACAACCACCTATAGAAGAGATGTGATTCATTTTTATTTTCTTAGATGGGTTGTAATAAAGAGTGATTTAATGAATATGTATGATATATAAGGTAAAAATATGATCCTATAAATTTTAGTTATTATTTTACGTTATTTTTTCCATTCATCATAAAATGAAAACTCGGCTCATGCATCCATATAGCCTATCATCACCATTACTGGTGTAATTACCTTTTTCTGTATATATTTTACAGAAATATGTATATATATATATATAATTAATTTATATGATATTAAGATTATTATTAACATTTTATAGATGGTGGAACCATAATCAAAGCACAATGATCAAAATTACAAAACTGAAATTCTCAAGAAAATTGAAATTAAAAACTAAAATAATGATTAGAATAAAAATAATGTTAACTAATATGCAATAAACTGTTGTAAATGGATAAAATATTATATTTTAAATACAGAATGGATATGTTATAAATTAAAAAAAATTACAACCGTTATATAAGAGATTAAATCACATTCAGAAAAGTGGAATTATATTAGTGTCTTCTTAACTCGATTTTCATTCATTGGGTTATACTTCTACAACATTGACTATATTATATTATGATTATTTGTGAAATTCACAATTATTGGACAATATATTATCTATGAAATTTATATTTACATTTGTTACACATAATCACTTCATTTATTAAATTTCACTTCAATGATTTGATCTTTATATGGATTTTTTCTCAACTTCCACTCTACAAAGTCGTATTTGGATATATGAACCTATTTAATTTTATATGGTTTTTATATGGCCCATTTTAATTATTTAATAAGAACATATAAATATTAATTATTATTAATATTTCATTTCAAATTAATCATTCAATGTATTATTGTTTAAAATCTACTATAAAGTTAAGAATTTATTTTACAATCTCATTTTTTGGGATTGCACATATTTTCAGGAAGGAATCTTCATAAACCTCTTATATTATATTATCCAATAAATATATAAGGAGCTTCAATATTATATTTAATGTTTTACTCTCTTTGGATCTGGAATCAAGAATTTTATATTTTTAATAAAATAGGGATCTTATTTCTCTTTTAGATTGGGTATATATTTCTTCCATGTATATATTTTTTAAAATCATTTTAAAACATTCATTTTCATTTCATAAAATAAAATTTATGTTATCATTGAATTTTTAAATGGTTTTAAATTATATTTATAATATTTTACAAAATATTCATTTTTTAAATTGTTTCAAAATTTTAAAATTAATTCATTTTAACATATACCATGCTAATGAATTTTCTATCCCCCATAATTGTTTAACACTATTTAGATTATTTTAAAAACTTTAAGTGCATTACCAATGAAAAATTTATTGAAAATTTATTTTCAGAATTTACATTGATTTTCATTATTTCCCAAAAGGAAATTTTTTTATTACAAAATATATATGACCAATGAATGGATGGTCAGTTTTTATCTCTTATTAATTTTTTATTCATTAACATTCTATTAAAACATTAACTTCCTTTTTGTCATTGAATATTAAATTTCTGTTAAATATTTGTACTCTTTGTATCATTGTTATGATTATTTCCTCAATTTTTTTCAATTTTTACAAATGGTTTTTTACATTGAATATAATATTTTCGATTAGGGAAATATTGATATTATAAATTAATTAATCATTAGAGACATTTGTTGATATGGAAAAATGGCCGTGAATATAATTGTTCATTCAATATATGAGTAATTCATTTTTAATGTAGTAACTAACATGACTCAAAATTATATAGCTCCTCTATGCATCAATAGGCATCCAAAGACAACCTAGTTAAATTACTTTATTAAATGGGTTTTTGGTGAATATTTTACCATAATTTTTAACTTTCTTAGTGCATGGTCTTAACATTGATGATATCATGATTCTTGGTATCATGATGTCCAATATTAATAATTTTCTTCAATAAAAATTTATTAATTATTATCTATAATAATAGTTCGTTAATATGATTCGTTGATTTATTTAATGATCTAATTATTGATTGAATGTAATTTGTTTTCAATTATTTATTTTTAATATTTATTATGTCTTATTTATTCTAAAAATATTCCATTGTACATAATCCCCACGGTTCATTTTGAACACACACTCATTTTGTTTCTTTTTTACATAATACAAATCTGATATCATTGAATGGATTTTAATGATTCTGATAATTTAATTTTTAATATATACCCGAAACTCCATCATAGGATAACCCCTTTACCATTTATATATATATTTTATGACCAATGTAAAATGGGAATCATGAATTTATCAGGATCATCAAGAAAATAAATTGATCGGTCCTTTAGTGTGAGATCCCTTTTATCTTATGTAAATATAATAATATGGACCTAGAATATGGGTTACTGAGTGTTATGGAGTTACATTTTATAACATAGTAATTTTTTATAAATCCATGACAACTATTTTTACTAAAATAATATGAGGGAACAAAACCCAATAATAGACATTGAGGATATGTCTATTTTTATGATAATATCATAACATTTTTGGTAAGGTTGATATTATGTTGGTTTCCTTGAAATATTTCCATATTTTTTTGTTATAAGTGGATTTATTTTTTGTATATATGCATCTAGGGGTAATAACCACAGAAATTTTTTGATCGAATATATTTTTACCACACATGCTTCTATTATAGTATGATTTTATTTTTATAGAAACAATAGACCAATATAAATAGTTTCTATTATGAATGAAACAAAATATATGCCATTTTTATGAAATTATTTTTCATATATTAATTTATTTTTTGGAACCATTATATCAAAATTATCTTTTAGGGAAAGTATTGGATGTCTCAGAAATAATTGTATTTTTTATTGAATATTGAAAAAATTGAGATTTTTCAAATACAGTCATTTATTTTAATTAGATTAAGAATTTCAAAAGCCAAATTATATTTTTTATTTCTTCTTAAAGTTATATATTTTCAATTTTACTTATCATAATTTTATTTTCATTAATTTTTTTCATGATTTCAATATAATTTTTATTTATGCTTAAAAATTCATTTCTTATAAAACACTTTCACCTTTAATTTTATGAATTTATATTAAAATAATTTTCGGTCCCTGAAAAAAATTGAATCTTTAAAACATCTTATCATATTTTTATTTATGATGGTAAATTTTTTAAAATATGATCCTTTTATTTTTAGGAATTATGTATAGTAACAATTATAAAATTTATCACATCATTAAAGAGTAAATAAAGTATCTAAGTTTAAAAATAATGTGAGAAGTCATTAAAAATAAACTTTACACATTTTTTATACTATTGTATTATTTTATTTCATCCATTTCCTTCCATGTTTTTAAAATATTGAAACAATGTTCTGTATTTCATTGATTTTGACCATTATAATATTTATGTGAGAGATAATAAAAAATATTTCATTTTTTTCGATTAGTAAGTAAATTATTTTTAGATAGAAAAAAATAAAAATTTGGATTGGTTATAAAAGTTTAGTTATAATATAAATATAATCTTTTATCATGGTAATATTTTTTAATTTTTTTGGTAGGTAATTATTTGCTTAAATTTTTATGCAATGCTAACACAAAATTTGATTAATTAATAGAAAAAAATAAAATATATGGTTTTAAAAATATTAAAAGTAAAAAATATTGAATTAATTATTGTATTTCATGAATAATATAGATACATAAGACATGTTAGTTTTCTAAATGGGTTGGATTATATTTCTATCATTATGTTGATGTATTTAAAATCAAATAAATTTAGTAGTGTCAAAATAGTGATTAATGATATTTTTTTAAGAATAAAATTTTATTTAATCAATTCAAAATAATAAAAATACGATAATCATAAAAATTGAGGTGGTAAGGTTTAAAAAATCAAACATAGTCTATTTATAGGTTTTTTGTCCTTTTATAGTACCATTGTTCACACTTAAATGGTAGAAATGTTTAATGTTGCCCTAATTTTTAGAAGGGTAAAGAAGTTTTAAAACTAAAAATAAGGGTTAACGCACAACAAAAGCTCATCATAATTTTATTAGATGATAGTATTTATATTCACCCTAATTATATCTTATAATTATATCAAATAGAGATGTGGATATCTAACACATGAATTGTGTGGTACTTCTAGTCTTGTTAGTGGGAGTTATAACCTATATTTATCTAGTGGTTTAGTTCTTGTATTAAATATCTATTATTATGTCCCTTCAGTTACTAGAAACATAATATCAGTTTCATGTTCCGACACAATAGGATTTTATTTCATGTTTGGAAAAAAAATATTTTATAAGGTTTACATGTGTTTTAGTACAGATCATTATAATAGTGTATTGTATATATATGAACTCAAAAACATACTCATTAAATTAATGACAACCCCCTAAAAATGACTCATATTACACCTTAATGTGGAATTATAGTTTTTTATGTAAATGAGAATGGTTTACCGAAATTAAATTAAGTAGGGTATTTACTCTCAACTAAGTTAAAAACATGCATGTATGTCAAACTTGTTTACATGTAAAATTAATAAATTAAACATTTCTAGGAATGAAATAAGAGTCTATGAATTACTAGAATTAATTTATACCAATATATGTGGATTGTTACTAGAAGAGGGAAGGTGTGGGATTTTTCTATTCATTACTTTTACTGATGAATATTATTGCTATGGTTATATCTAATTAATGAGGAATAAGTTATGTTCATTTGAATTTTCTAAGGAATACCAACATGATGTATAGAACCAACTTGGTATGAAGATTAAGGCACTCCACTAAAAACGATGTATATACTATCATAACCATGCATATATTGATCACGCAAAGGAGTGTGGGATAGTATCCCAAATCACTCCTTATACATTCCCATGGAATAGTGTTAGTGAAGGGATGAATCATATGCTACTTAACATGGTCAGATCAATGATTCAGTGAAGAAACTGTTATATTATTATTTTGGGGATACACCATATAGATGTTGGCATATACCATTATCTGAGTACCAACTAAAGGAACATATTGGATTCCATTTAATTTTTAGTATGGAATAAAACATTGTCTTTCAAAAATAAATGTATGGGGATGTGAGAATTTTTATGAAGTCTATACCTAGTTAAACATTATTATCTTTTGGCATAAAGTGAATCTTCTTAGGTTATCCAAATGAAGGTGGGGGTATTATCTATATTACCCCTCATATAAGAAATGGTGATATTGGAACAACATATAAGATTTCATGAAAGGGAACACATTTTCAATGGAAATAGTAGGAGAAAGATTTACATTGATGAAGTGGATGTTCTATATTTACAAGAGTTTGTATGACAAAAGTAACTACAAGAGACAATGGGTGAAAAAGAAGTTCATGAGACATAAATACTACATATATCAACTTGAGATGTTATAAAACCATAGAATTATGGTTTTCTTATCACCTAGTTAGGTTTCACATTACTCCTAGAGAATAATAAACCTCCAACCAACAAGGACGGTGTATTTGGTAAATATGTTATTGAATGAAAATATTATATATATTTGAATTTAGAAACAATATACCAAAAAAGTATCAGTTCTTCTAGTCCCTCCATCTAAAGTATAACACATTGGATGAAATTGGATATTCATAAAAAATGGGATATATATGGTAAAGTAAAAAACAATAAATCATGACTGGTAGCGAAGAGTTGTAGTAAATTCCATCACATCGACTATGATGAAACCTTATCACTATTAGAGATTAATATATCATTTAGAATATTACAAGAAATAGAATAATTACATTATTATGAGATATAGAAAATTTATTTCGAAACTAGTTTTCAAAATTGTATGTTGGTTGAAGAAGTCTATATATCTCAAACCGATTGGTTTATAATTCAAATAATTCCAATAAGTATGCAAGTTGAAATGATTCATTTATGTATTGACGTGGGAATCATGATCATGGAATGTTCATTTTGACAGGGACATAAAATATTTTGGTTTTATCATCAATGAATGTGATCCATGTTTTCATATGGAATTTAATGGGAATGCCATCATTTTGCATGTACTATATGTTTATGACATGTTAATTATGGTAAACAATTTACAACTCTTATAGTCATTTAACAAATGGTTAAATAAATTCTTCTACATGAATGACTTAGGTGAATAATTCTACATTTTAGGATAATTAGCTATTAAGAAATACCTTATAGGATATTTGAGATATGTCAATGTATATATATTGAAAAGGTGATCAATGGTTACAATATAGAATAATCCAAATGGGTGTTATTTATAATGTCACATGTTATCTATATGTCAAAGAAAATTGTTCCACAATCCAAGGACGAGATTGAATGAATCAAAAGAATCACTTGTGCTTTAGTAGTGGGTTATATCAATTATGTTATGCTATCTTATATCTATGATTCATCCTTTTCATTATACATAGTGGGAATATATCATACTAATCTTGGACGTCTGAATTTGGAAGATATGAAAACTACCCTAAAGTACATGAGGCATACAAAGGATATGTTCCTAATGTATGGAAGTGATTATGAACTAGTAGTGAGTGGATACAAAAATACTAGTTCCCTGATAGATCATGATGATATAAAATCATTTTAAGGCTATTTATTATTAGTATTTAATGGTGGTTGTTGTGAGTTAGAGGCGCTCTTAGCTACATATGATTTCAGATTCTATAGTAGAATATGAGTATATATAGGCTACCAATATAGCTAACTATGTTTTATAGATACATATATTTGTATTTGATATTTTTTTATTACGTATCATTGAAAACCCTATTCTAGTTTATTGTGATAATACTATTTTACTGGAACATTCCAATAATCCAAAGTCTCACTAGTAGAAAAATCACAAACTTTGAATTTTACATCACATAAGGGTTTTTTATTAGAGAGTTGAATTCACTATAAGTAATGTATCCAGAGAGGTTAATGTGATATACTCCTTGACTGTAGTTATATCTCAATAGAATCATGATTCTCACATGAAAGATACTAGGATAAGAATTGTTAGCAGTTGGCTATAGTGCACGTGGGAGTGTTGTAAGTAGGTTATGAGGCTAAACATTTTTATGCACTTTGACTACCATTACATGTATATATTTATATATATACTTGTTTTTATCATACCAAAATATTGTTTACACGTCATTTCCACTATATTTATGTCAATTTCCATTGATTACATATTGTTTAAAATGGTTATATTAGTTCCCATGCTATAATGGGAACCTATAGATACCATAAAAGTAATAATAATTTTATGTAATATGGTCCATAAAAATATCAATTACAAGACAAAAATAATGTGTTCCCATTATGTTTTTGTGGATCATAAGCATTGAGACTTCTTCTTTTGATGTTCCCACTTTGTGGTCTCGAGTAGATAGAATCCGTAGGACATACCAGTATGATGGAACACCATATGTTTCATGTTTCATTGGTTGTTTCTACATATGAACATGTATATTGGTCTCCAGATGTGAGATAATTATAAACTATGTAGTTTGATCATGTACATTGATACAAGGACGTATCCATGTCATTAAATCCATAGAGAGGTAGCTTGTGTTGGGTGCATCCTCTGTGGTGTGGCATTACATGAATGGTTAAGAGAGAATTTTTCACATCTATGTTAATGAAGTTATATCTCTATCCTAGTTTATCGGGATAATCATACCATTATAAATCCATGCCCATGGTAGTTTACAGAATGACTATACAGTTAGATAAAAAAATTCTTTAATGGATGATGACATAATTTTTTAATACTTCTTTATGATAAATCCGAAGATAAAGAGATTCTATTACATTGGATTGTTTCACAGGACGATTTTCATTTCTATGATTACTCCTTCTCTACATAGGTGGTTGATGGGTTACAATAATCTTATCCACATCTATGAATATAATTCACTACTATCGATATAAGGGTATAGAGGGTCACACATAATAAAATATTCCTAAGTCTTTGTTTTTCAGATGAATATATTTATATGACATTGTGGGACTCTCCAAGGGGTCTAACAATTGTTAAAATATTATTGACCCCTAAAATAATATTTGTAAAAATGTATTGATTAATTGGAATTGAGTTTATTTATTCAATGTATTCACTATGTATTAATTGAATACATTTAAAAATATATTAAAAATAGATATTATTTTAATATTCATGGAATGTTTAATATTTTTGAAATTAAAAGTCAAGTCAATGACTCTTTTATATTAAATAGTATACTAATTATGAATTATAAGTAGTTAATATAATATAAATGACATTGATGATGCAGATATTTTGACATAATTTTTCCTTTATAGGTTATTTAGTGGGTGTTGGGTATACATGGGTTGGGGAACCTAGACCCGGTATTTGGATATCCACTATATTATAAAATAAGTCATCTCATTCTAATAACTATTCATTAATTTGGAATTGAGATCTTCTATATCCTCCTATATCCTAGAGATGTAAATGATATGACCATGTGATCAAATAAATAATGACATTATGGATCTAAGAAACAAGATTGAGGTGGTCATTATAAGGTTGAATGAATTAACAGATCCCTGTGCTAGAATCTAAAATTAAAATAACAGTATACCCTGAGATTAAGGAAGTGTGGATGGATGATATAGTGGTGTTCGACCATGGATTATTCAAGCAACAGTCACTGGAAATGGGTTGGTATTGTACTTTCTATCGATTTGAATGACATTGCCATTATATTTAAATTTTTACAAATTTATAATTAACATAAGATATTTATACCTATATTAGCGATCAGATTTCCAAAGATGTTAAACATTCATCACTCAGATGATAAAATTTTTAAATCCTTACCCCACCTTCTTCCACTACATGCCTTATTAATAGCATATATTTACCGATCACCTTAGGAAGGAATCTTTCTATCAACTCTCCTAGTGGAAATGACACTACAATAATGATTTTTGTGTTGTTCCCCCTATAACAAAAAACATTCTCTATTTGTAAACTTTATTATGTTACCTATGTATGATTTTTTTATAATCCTTAATTTTTATTGGATATCAAAATAAAATGAATAATATTTTTTATTTCTCTATTATCATTCAAATATATTAGATTTCAAAATATAATGAAAAAATTGATTTTCATGAGATGAGAAATGAGATTGGTGATAACGATGCACAATTCATTTTATTTAGTGGAGGACTTCATCATCTAAGTCATATCTAAATCCAAATCCAATATCTCTTTGGGATGATATTATTTGGGATGAAGATAAGAACTAATATATAGATAAAAAATGAAATCTTCATATCAAGAATGTTCTTATTGTATAGAAATTCATTGATATATTTCTTGAGAAATTGCATATACATCCACCAGATTGTGAAGTTGATGTTTTCATTGATTCAATCCATGATAATAGGGTCATATCAAGAAATCCCTATAGAATTCATATAGTGGAATGAATAATTAATATATTTATGTGATAAAAGATTTATACTCACTAGTGTTTCACCTTGGGGAGCCACTATTATTTTCATTAATAAGAAAAATAAATCTATGAGTTTTTACATTTATTTTGGGAACATCAATCATATTACTATAAATAATTAGTATTTTATTCCTGGAATTGATGATTTATTCAATCAACTACTTATACCTCAATATTTTTAAAAGATTGAACATTATTCATGGGATAATTATTTGGGAATAATTATATAAAGTATTCAAAATTTATAATTCCCGATAAGATAAGACCAATGTGAGTTTATAATAATTCAATTTTTATTGACTAAAAATCCATCAGTATTTATTGATTCAATGAATATAAGTTTCAATGAATAGAATTATCATTTTATTATTTCACTCATTAATTATATTTTGGTATACTCTAAATGCTATGAGGATTATTTGAATCACATGTGAATCATTCTTGATACTAGTATGAAAAAAGTTAAATGGGAAATTCTAAAGAAAAAAATTTTCTATCCTAAAAATAATATTTTCTTGGCCATATTCTCCCCATGGATAGAACACCAGTTCGTCATGAAAAGATAAACATATTCAAATAATTGTTTATATCATTGAACGTAATAGAGGAATGTTGTTTCATTTGATTGTCCTATTACTATCAATGATTTTATCAATAAACATCTTGATTCAATATCCCTATAATCCAATATGCACATAAATTATTTGTGTTCACATAGCCAAATGAATTTGAATAAGGTTTTGAATAATTTAAGATTAGATTGGTGAATTCTAGGATTTTGAATCAACCATTATGAAATGATGAATTTGTGATATATAGTGATTCTTTGAAAAATTGAATTGGTTTTTCCCGTATGCATATGGATAAATATGTTTATTATAAATAAATATAGTTAAATATTCGTGATATGAACTATATATATCATTAATATTATTTGTATATTGTAATCTACACATTGAATATACATAAACATTATCTCTATAGTTAATGATCTGTGATATATATAGTCCACAAGAGTCTAAAATAAATATTTTCATAGAAATATCCCAATATGATTCATTTTTGATGGATCTATCTACTCAAAGAATATTATTTATCAACACAGTACAACACATTAAAGGAAAATAAGGTAGGATATATTTTAACCAAGAAAGATCATGGTGTCCTAACCAAATTGAGGATTGAATTGGATCATTTATTAATGGATTTAGTGAATGTAGATATAGGAATTATTGAGGAAGTAATATAATTCCTCCTTTTTCAATTTATTTTATAACTGTATTTAATATAAATTATTAAAATTTATTTGACCAATGATGAATATTTTGATATTAAAATTAATGTTATGAATAATGGGAAATATGGAGACATCATATATGAATATGGTGTTTTGAAATATGGAAAGAGGTTATGTGTTCCATCTACATATAAGATAAAAATAAAATAATTAGATGATTTTCATAGTTTTTATATCTCTATAAACCCAACAAGCACTAAAATGTATAGATATTTGAAGAATCGTTTTTGGTTGGATAATATGATGCTAGAAATTGTTGATTATGGCTCAAGATGTTTTTTTGTCATCAAGTGAAACTGAGAGATAGTATCCAAGAAGATTCATTCCATATATATTTATTCAAATGTTGAAATAATGTGACATTATAATTGACTTTGTCACTATATTATCAATGACTCCAAGACATTGTAATGAATTATTATCTATTATTTATCACCTTAACTATTATGACATTTACTCAATAAAAGAGAATATATACATGTTTAAATCCTTTCATTGTTCTATATTACTTATTTAATAATGATTCATGTATATCCACTTTTAATTGTGTTTTATCGTGATACATGATTTAAATAAAAATCATGTAAATGTATTCCAAATGCTCTAGATATTGAGATTCATTTGAAAACCTCCTACCACCCTAATACTGATGTATAGTCCAAAATAACTGTTAAACTATTACAAGACAAGTTTTTTTATGATCACTAGAATTTCATGTTATTTGGGATCATTATTTACCTTTGGTAGAGTTATAAAATAACAACAAAATTCATTAAAATATTGAAATAGTACAATCTAAACCATTATATTGTAAGAGATTTCATGGTAAAACTAATTAGGATGAATTTGGTGATAGAAATCTGTCGGGACATGATCCATTGGTGGATATAATATCAAAGGTAAATCCTATTCAATCCCATATTAGTGAATCTACAATTTAGTAAAAAATTTATGCTAATATATGTGGGTAATATATAGAAATTTAAGTGGCATATCATGTTATCTTGAAATAAAAACTATGTAAGGGTGTTATAATGTTCAATATGAAAGGAAAACATAGCCCCTGATACATTGTACCTTTTTAAATTATAGATCAAATTAGAGTTGTGGATTATAATTAGGAAATTCTACATTGCCTATATAATATTCATGATATTTTTAAAATCTAAATATCAAGAATTTAAATTCCAAATCCATCTAATATAATCACCATTAAATAAATAAATATAAACATGGTTTATGATACTATGAGTTTTTTATCCATATTCTGGACACTTAGGAACAGTTGTTGAATAATCGAATGAATTCGATAATGAAGGTACTTTAGAGAAATAATAATATAAAAGAGGTAAAGTGTGAACCTAATGAAATTATGATGAATAATTACCCAAATCTGTTTATGTACTAACATTATTAAAAATTTAAAGGATGAAATGTTTTTAAATTTGGGTAGAAATTAACACTCATTAATCAATTATTGTAATCATTTAATTTTAAAGAAGTTATATAACAATATACATAGTCCTATTCAAGATTAAAAACCTAAATTTTATATTTTTTTAATGATTATTTTCACAAATTAACTTCATTTTAAAAAATTCATATCAAAATTAACATTGGGTTGAATTTTGGGATTTCATTGAAATAATAGATTTCTTAGGGAATAATGAAAATTATCAATCTTTCTAAAACTGTATTATATTTTCATAAAATAAATTAATCAAAATGAAAATTTCTATTTATAACTTATTAATGTGGTGAAAATGGCCTATTTTATTTATAATTATTTAATTTAAATCAATATTTTTCAGGATTTCAAAATAAGTTATTTTTTCTGATTAAAAATGTGTTTTTTAAAAAACTATTTTCATGTGTTTTTTGAATTTATAATAGAATTAATTTAGTCAAATACCAGAAATAAAATCTTCAAAAATTAATATAATATTCGAAATTTTGAGGTCTAAATTTTATAAACAGGTTCACTTTATTTTTATTCATTAGGAATATGAATCGTGGTAATGTTTATCACATTTGTACTGGGTAAATTAGGTAATTAAAGTTCAAAATAATGAGATAATGTGTTAAAAATCCACCAAACATGTGACTTTATCCCATTGAATGAATTTTTTTATCCATTTAAATAATTTTTTATAAAATATAGAAAACATGTTTTTAATTTAATTTAATTTTACATTTAATGTATTTAAGTAAGAGATAATGAAAAAAATATCACCTTTCATTTTTTAATATTAATACTATTTTTGGATGCGGATGAACTAAAAATTGACTGGTTCCCAAAGGATTTTTGAAATATGAATGAATTGTTTTATCATAGCAATTTATTATCTATTATTATTTATTTAATAATCATCAAAAATGTTTACTCAACGTCAAAAGTGTATTTATTAAATTAATAGAAAAATAAAATATATTAATTTAGAAAAATAAATGTAATAAAAATTGAACTAATTATTCTTTTCTACCAATTTTATAGATATATATTACATGTTAGGGATGTGATAAATGGTTAGAATCTAATTCTTTTTTTTCTAGATTTACTTTAAGTAAAATTTAATAAATAGTGTTTAAATTGACATTAATGATATTTAATATTATATAATATTTTTTAAATGATTTAAAATTCCAATAGATTTTTTATTGTGAAAAAAATAATGGGATATGGTTTAAAATATCAACCATGTTCTATTTATTAGTGTTTTTTATTTTATGGTTATATTCTTGATACATAAATGGTAGAAAATTTGAATACTATGGTATTTCCTAAAATGGTTATCAGGGTTAAAACAAAATGATAATGGTGAATAAATTAACTAAACACGTCCAAATTTTAATTTCATGAGATTATTGAAACTCGCCGCATATTATCTTAAAATTATTTACATTTGAATCCATTTGTACATAAAAAAATATTTTATATTATTTTAATACATTATAAAATTCCAAGAATGCAGATCCCCTCACTTATAAAGGGATACCCCTCCTCTATTTTCATTGCACCCCCATTAGAAACCTAGATCAAAACCCTACCTAATTCCCTTTTCAACGTCCTTATAAATGTTCTAGATGTTTTGGCCATTTTAAAATACCAGCACTCTATCCCTTAAGATGATTTCTAATGAATGTTGGGCGAAGAAGAGGTAATTCTCTTTATAAAATATTTCAAGTTTATTTCTTCTTATACTTCATATTAATGTGGCATACCCTTCAGAAAATAATTAATATAGTATAATGAATATACTATGAAGTTATTATGATTAGTGTACAACCATATAACATCACTTTTCCATTTTATAAAAAGTGAAATCATTGATCATGCGTGTGTACGACATACCATCTCCACATAGTGGTGTAATTTTTTTCATCTTCCCAATACAAGGATTTTTAAAAATAAATAAATATTTAATATATATGAAGTTTATGAAATATCTATTTTTTATTAATTATAAATATGAAGAACCAACTCAGTTCAATGAGACAACCCAATCAAGACAGAATACCATGGTATTTAGGTAAAATATGACGATGAAAAAAAGTCACATATATAACAAAATAAGACATAAAACATAAGAAAAAAGTAGAAGATAGATATACATCAAAGAACCACAAAATCAAATCTACACTAGAAAAAATAGAAAGTATGGAAAAAATGCTAACATGTCACTATGTTACCAATTATCGCCTCCAAACAATCCCATTACCAAGGCGATGAGGAAAAGAGAATTTAGTGAGCTATATATTACCTTTCCTAAAAATTAGTTCCTAAAAAAAACATATACACCAACCCAAATTGAGAAATAGGGGGTGAGAACTAATCCCAGGAGGATTCCACCAGATAATATATCTAAAGACTAATATCAAGAATGTAGAAGTTCTAGATTTAAAACAAATACAGATTTACGAAGCATTATTATAAACCAAAACCATTTTTAAATCATCCTTTCATTTTCATAAAATAAATTAATATTAAAAGAAAGGAATCAAAAAATAAAATTTCATTGTCATGAAATAAAAATCAACTCAATCTAGGGGTACAACTATGATTAAATTTAATGTAAAAAAACTATTACACAATCCCTCATGTAAAATCATGTGAGGAAATTACCATGACATTATATATCATTTGATAATCCAATAATAAATTAAAAATAAAACCATGTTGGGTCTAAAATATGGTTATATATATAAGAAATAAATTTAAATCCCCAATCCAATCTTATGGAGGATCAAAATGATTTATGATCTAGTGGAATTACCCACACTAATGTTAAGGGAAACCTCAAGTGGAATTACACAAACTAGGAGTGATATGTCCATTACATACCCTCTCATGGTTAAATTGTGTTCTATGTTTGTCCAAACCCATATAAATACAAATTCTCACAATTTATAAATCATTTTTAAATAAAATTCAATATACATAGGTGATTGATACCCCATATTTAATCCAAACTGACTATTCAATCATTTTATCAAACACATGGTTTCAAAAAAAATGTTTTCAATGAAAACCCCCTTTAAAACATGATTTATTTAAAAATATATATTTTTATCACTAATAAATTTAATTAAATTAATATACAAAATTATTTTTGAATAAAAATATGAATTCATATAATTCAACCTTTTTATAGAGACAACACCACTAATAACGAGGTGGAACTAAATTCCTTTGAAAATGGAGACTGTGGATGACTAAATTGGGAACTCATGATCCAGGATGCATAAGAAACACATCAAAACTATATAGAAATCCATACATCTGAAATCTATATCCCAAATGACTTCCAATGAGATAACAGGATCAAATATCTAATAAAGATCTAATAAAGGAATAGGAAACCGCTTCAAAACACGGATATTCCTTAAGAAATCCAACAATAACGAATTTAAATCACCATGAATCCTAATAAAGAAGCCTTTAAATAAATTGGGAATGAGTAGGTTGAGCCTAAATGGGATTAGGAGTTAATTAGGTATAAAAACATCGAATGTAAAAATTGTTTAAACCCAACATTGTATTGACTCTGAGTATCACGCATGGTTAGGATGTACGATTAGAAAAACTGTTCACAAACCATGTGTGGCTATTGTATCTTTAAAAATCAAAGAAAATGGACATCTTAAGAGAATCGTCATGGTTTTTAAAAACCAAAAAACCCCATTAAAACTCCCAAACGCAAAATGGTTTTCTCGAGACATATACATGTTTTCCTTAACCGTTATAAAACTCTTCAACACCCAAGTATTAAAACATTGAACCATACCAAATGGTTTCCAAACAATTCATACTAATTGTGAACCATCTATGTATATGATTTGTCTCCACCAAAGATCTAAACTTCTGACCCTCATTCCACTGAATCATCTAGTTTGACGTTAAAGATAATCCAATATTTAATTAAATCATACATGATATCTATTGACTGCTACAATTTCTCCACCATAAAATCTTCTTATCCCCAAATGTTTTTCAAAATACTTATTCTATAAAACGGGAAGGAAAATACTGTGACATCAATAATACCCTTTGTAACATATCATGGATATACCATCATCAATTCCATAGTAATCAGACAAAGGGAATCATTTTACTGAACAATACCTTATTCTAGATATCCTTAATCTGAACTAGTTGCTTAAAAACTATGGAATTGGTCTCAAGATCTACACACTACCATTCAATCGCTTGGGAAGGATCTTATTGATACCTCCATATTTGGTATACATGATAAACCATTTAAATTAAAGCCATGTGAGATTTTATGTCCAACTATTATCTATATTTCCACATCACTCCACGATCACAAAGGGTCTAACAAACTCGTGTTCCGACGTTCACTAATTACCCAAATGATGATGTCCCAATTAGTGTGGAACACATAGAAAAACATGATCACCCACCTCAAACAATTGTATTTGAAGATGAAGGTCTGCAAAATATTTCATATAGATATGTGTTTTGACCAACCTCTTCCAAATAAATGTATCCTTTTTTTCATCTCCTAACTCAGTTTTGTCCAAAATAATGACCTCTCTCCCAAATATTCCCAAAACATGGTAAATCTATATGGCATCCCATACAAAACATCAATTTAAACCATATTTATAAAAACCTCATAACTATATTTATATTACGATTCAACTAGGGGATAATGGTATTACTATGGTCTACCAATATCAAGCATGAAAATCCAATGTTTATCCTCAGGATCCATGATACCTATATCAGAATGTCCATCCATCGGAGGATGATAATCTATGGTCAATTTCACCGAGGAAATCATTTCCCCATACAAAACATTCCAGAAACTATATATGAACCTGTAGTCTTTATTATAAATAATTGGAGATGGAACCCATGAAGACTCACAATCTCTCTGATGTACAAGTCTTCAATATGTTCCACTTTCTTCATATCCTTCATTGTTTTGAAATGAGATGATTTCAAATTTTAATCAATGGTCAACCATATTGAGTCATAACCCTATGATTTCATGGAAACCTAATTTCATAGTCCCATGAAATATCATCCCACTTCCATAAAGTAATGGGTGAAGGTTGAAATAAACCATTAAGTCACCAATGTTAAATATTAATTTTATGAAAGGATATATCATGATAATAAACCTAAAACTGATGAACTCATCCCAAATCACTTATACCCTTATCTCATGTCATGAAACATCTTGGTATCCCCATGTTTTATTGACCTATAATATTTTTTCCCACAATCGATAAAATATTTCCCTAGTGAAATTAGAATAACTAACCTTTTATGGAAGCACAATTATCCACTGGGAGACTGATAATTCTTACCTAATGTATCCCTACCATAAAAGCTATTACCAAATAATTGGAACTTATTTTTTATAATATTCATGATCTAAACTAACTCCTCAAAATATGATTCTACTTTTTTTGATACCATGAACTTCTTAACACAAAGATATTCCACTCTTAATCCTATATCGTCCAAAAAATCCTCAAAGAACACTCCTAGCCTAATTACTTCATGTACTTTTTTTTAATTTTATTTTCAATGCATGCAAAAATAAATTCCCTTCCCAAAGAGGGTATATAATATCAAAATGAAATTTTTGAAGATACTCCACCCAACATCTCTATCACAATTTTAAATCCCTATATGTGAAAATATATTTCAGGATCAGTTAATTATAATACTCATTAAACTACTACCCAGAGAGATTGTTATACCACATATTTTGTTCATGATCACCCACGTCCATTTAGATATTTTTGGTTGGGAAGATATTATCATTAGGGAAAAAGTGACGAGATCTATAGTCCTCCACCTCATTCACCAGCATCAAGAGAAATCCCAAACTCATTCAGAAGAATCTCCAAATACATCATAACTCATACCCATTTCTAGAAGTATAAAAAAAAATTCTAAATTAAACCTCAATATTATCTCCACAAAATATCTATGACATTTTCCATTCCATTCAAATGTTACACCTTTACTGGTTAATGCTACCATCAAAGGGTCAATCTTAGAGAAAACCTAATCAAACCCTATATGGAAACCAAAAAAACACAATATGATCCCAATATGAAACTCATTTTTTGGATACTCCTAGTAAATAAATATCTATATTTTCTTTGGACCCATTGACACACCCTCTTTGGTATGTCTTGCACCATAAATTTCACTTCTGGGATCCAAAAACAAAGAATTGGAATTCAAGACTTATAGATGATCTTCCTTTAATGTTCATATATTAATATATAAATGGTCTATATTATCCTCCTCTTTCTTGTATTACACAAAAATATAATCCACAAAAATAACAAAAAAGTGTCTAAGAACAAGTGAAATATTTTTTTCATAAAATCCAAAAATACTACATTATCATTAGTGATACAAGGTATTAACAAGAAACTTAAAATGTTTGTACCTTCTCCAAAACATTTTCCTAGGAATTTCCTATCTTTGAACATTCATCTAGAGGTACCATAACAGATATTAAATAATTAAAAATCAGTATTCCCTTATAATCTAGTCAAATAGATCATCAACCCCAAAAAATGGATATTTATTCATAACATTCACCTGATTCACATTTTGATAATCCACACAACATATGAGACTTCCATATACCTTCTTAGAAAAGTGTATAAAAAAGACCATGGTGACATTATATGGTTAATTGATAACTTATCCTCTAGGTCCTCAAGATATATTTATTTTCCACTAACTCGATATGTTTCATTCAATAAGATAGAATAGAAATGATTGTTGTACTAGGGAATAGGTAAATGGTAAACTCGACATCTCTCAGTGGTGGTAATCCAACAAATAATAATCTAGAAATACCTCAGGGTGTGTACACACCACTAAAAAATCATACAATCAAAAATAACATTCAATTTGATCAATAAACATCCCTAAAATTTGGAACAATATTTTCCCATCATTATGAAAAAAATAGTCCCTTCCCTTATGGATCAAGAGTCCAACTCACCCTAAAAAACAACAGTGACCTCATCAGAAAGTAAAACATGAACCTCGAGATAGTAATTTTATATCTAGGTAATAACATGGATCATATAATCCATTACCTGTATCTGTTTTAAGAGTTCAATATCAAGAACTAAAAAATCATGCACCACCTAAAAGTTAGCTAACATCGAAGAATGGGTGGCCACTTGAAAACATTTTTGTACCTCTTTCTCGAAGGTATTGAAAGATCAAAAAAGAACAGATTATGTTTCAAATGTAACCCAACACATCCCCTAAATTTGGAAATATAAAATAATGAGTATCATTGGTATCAAATAAATCATGCATAATAAAAGTTAAAATAATAATTTTACCTCTAACTGTAGTTATTCCAACATCATATTCATCTTGCAAAAACTACCCCATATAATGACATTAATTTAAAGACTCATTAACATCCCCCATAGCCTGACGATTATACCCACCACCATTGGAATGATCAGTATGATCCTGTGAACACATGGTGACAGTGAATATAGCCTTACTACCATAGAATATCTTTTTAAAAATATTACTTAAATGAATTAATAATTTAAATTGGTTACAATTATTATGATTCTCTGTAATATTGTGCTTGGTTTAATCATACCTTTTAAATTCATTGTAGAAAAAACAATGATTACCATAAAAAACAGTTGAAACTAGTCTTGAAGAAACCTGACCACCCTGGTGCTTCCTTTTTTATCCAGAAGAAATACCTTTTCTAAAAACCGAACCAACTAAAGATCAGACCAAACCAGTCTTTTAATCTATGTTAGACCACACCAAATATTCATTATAAACTTCCTCGATGAAGTTATAAAGGTAATGGGAAATCAACATCAACAAAATATCATTCTATAGTACCAACTCACCCCCATATCCTTTTAGTACTCATTGATTACTAGATCTTGTAGAAAATTCACCAACTCAGTAAAACAGGTAGAATACCCTTGAATAGTATTCTCTCCATCCACCAAATTTACAATCTCCTAGTTCTCCGTTGCATATAACATTATAGGAAAAAAGATTTGAATGAATATTTTCATGAAATAATTCCATGTAATATCATTTTGAAACTCAAATTTCACACTACATTCCCACCATCTCCTCCCATGTAAGACCCGAGACTTTTATGTTATATAAATCATCAAAGGAATCTTTCACTTTCTAGGCATTCTTTACACGAAATCACAACCTTCCTCGATAGCTTCCGTCGTACGCAATATCGAGTTTCACTAAACAATGATATGCTATTAAAATATTATTAACACTAGCCGTTATAAATAGTAATAACCACTTTTTGAAATTTTATAAATTTTATTTTTCAAAATGGACTTCATTTTTGGATTAGGAATATTGAAATTAGCTTACGGTGAAATTTTGGTACTTTTCGGCTAACTTTCATTTTCTGATGAATAGTGAAAATTACTAAATTTAAATTAAAAACAACCTTTTTAATTGAAATAATTAATAGTGATAAATTATTAATTTGAGTGGTTTTAAAGTATATTTAAAATATATTTTTACAGTTTAATACAATGTTGGTCATTGGATGTAATTTCACATTTAAACCAGACATAAAAAAGTGTCAATCTTTTGATAGTTATTATCTCTTAAGAACACTCTATTTGTTTTGACGACGGGAATTAATTTTTAAATTAATTAATGAAATTGATATGTTTTGAATTTGGTAAAATAGACATCATTTTTGAGTTCATAATATCAAATATAGCTTAGGCCTAATTTTTGGTATTTTTCTGGAAACTTTCATTTTTTGATGAATAGTAAAACCACTAAGTGGTAGTTAAAAAAATGAATTTTTCATATAACTTAATTTTACCGCTTCTGTGAGTGGAATTTCAAAAATCCGAGAGACATGGTTGATGTCAGTAAGTAAAATCTGGTTCAATGAGATGAAAATAATTTTTGGTGAATAGTAACGTTTTAATTTTTTTTACCACGGTTAAAAGTAAATAGGGTAATTAAGGGTAAAAATGATATTATTATTACCCTAACACATGTCCTAATTATATTGGATATGTTTAATTCGACCAAAAACAACCTTAGGAATAAAATATGACCATTTATTCCTACTTGGATTAGATTAGGACATTTATTATTAATTTATTTAAAGAAGGGTTAAAATAGTTAAAATCAAAGATTAATAAATATATCATTTTTAATATAGGGTTATACATAAGATAAATTCGACTATAAATATTCATTAGAAAGCTAAAAATATTTCCTACATAATGATATTTTATTTGTCAATAATTTAATTTATTTATGACACAAAGATGATGTAGTAATTATCTTATTAATGAAATATTGACATAATTGATGTTATAAATACACAAATTAATATAATTTGAGACTTTTTATGAATTACACTAATTTCATAGTTTAATATGACATGTTATTATTACTTTAATTAACTTTTTTCGAACTAATCATTCTGTTATGATTTTCACAAAAATCAATTACTAAATAGTGTCAAAATTGACATAAAATGGTTTTTAAAACAAATATTTTATTAGTAATTGTAATTTTATTCCTAAAAATCTAAGGATCAGCCAAATGACTTAGATAAGGTAATATATATTAATAATACACAACATGGGGTTCGTTTGGATGATTATAGTAAGTTTATTAACCTTATAATATAAGAACACAAGAAGACACGGTAAAAGTAAAATTATTTAACTTATTGTTAAATCTAAATGATAAGGTTAAAATAGGAACCTAAACTTGTCTAAATTCTATTGGATGATAGGATTTCGACCCATCCCCAACTTAGCTTCGAAATAAATCAATATGGAGATATTAAAAACCGAATTTGACTTTATAATAAAATAATAGTTTTAGTTATTCCAAAGGTTCCCCTCTCAACCCTTATAAAAGGACACCTCCTCCCCCTCTTCCTCACACCACTTTGAGCCTTCATGCTCGGCCAACCCTGGCCAATTTCTCTTCTACACATCCCTAGAAACATCCTATAGGTCCTGGTATTCTTAAAAGACCAATTGTAGTGCCCTAAAATGATATCTCAAAGAGGCGTTTCAAAGAAGAGGTAATGTCTGTTACCAATTCTTTCATCTTTATTTATTCTTCCACTTCTTCTTCTTTAGTTGTTTCATTATGAAGTAAAAAAATTAGTATCACTCATATAATGATATGTTATTATAAGTATGAAAAAACCCTATTTCACCATCTATCCATCCTACGAAAAATGAAATCACCGCGCGTGCGTACGTACAGAATACAGTCTCCACGCCGTGGTGTAATCTATTTTCCACCCCCACCTTACTTGGGTTGGTATAATGGTGTAAAGAATGAATATATATGATTATTGTGAAGTGATATTGATTCTTAAATAGTATACATACAGTCCAATACAATTCCACGATCATAGGAACGATATCATCACTCGTGCGTACGTACAGAATACCGTCTCCACGTTGTGATGCGACTCGTTCTACATGATCTTCATTGCATAATGATTGTATAAATAAATTGAATGAATTAATATGATATATATTACAATAATACCATTCTAGAAATGAGGTATCTATAACCTAAAAAGAAAAATAAGAATTTATTCGACAAAACATGCATAAGAACAAAAAGTAATAAACACCCGAATAACAAGTAGTAATGAATTATTGCAAATAAGAAGCTAATAATATGACCATATATGATATCATAAAAATAAGTATGATTCTGGAATAAGTCAATAACATTATTTAAATCATTATACAGGATGTTCGGACACTTATGAAGAAAATCGGACCTAAGGTAAGGGAAAATCTCACAATCTCAATTTTTATCCGAGATTGTTTATACATCAGAATTTACTGGGGAATATTTATCATCCACATCCATGTTTCCTCAATATGTAATTTTTATATCCTTATACAGTAGTTTATATCCAATTTTACCCTTCGTTGATTTTTTAATAAAAGATATGAAAGGAATTTTTTGTCGTTTTTCGTATGAGGTACTTTTTGACTATTCTGACAAAAGTACGAGAAGAATGTTTTTTTTAACTTATACGTCATGAATGGATTTTTAAAAAATTATTTCCAAGAAGATTCCTTTACATGTTTTCAAGTTTATTTTTAATCAACTTCTTTTAGTTTAGAATTGTATGACATATTAAGAAAGGAAAAGTGTTTTTGAAGTAGAAAGGACATTTTCCTCAAGAATGGAGTTCAAGTGTTTTATCAAAATTATTTTCCATATAAGATAATGTAGGGTTCTGTTTCTATCCCTATTATTACATGGATTTGATTATATTGTGATGGATATATTTTTATGAAAACCTTTATTTTATATGAATTGTTTTATGATTTCATGATGTTTAATATTCCCATTTTTATTACATGGGTTATGTTATGATGTATGGTTTATGATTTTGTGGCACACATAAGAATGGTATCCTTATGAGATGGGTGGGACCTATATCTCCCTCCAATGCATTGGGTAAAGATTTTATATCTCATGAGATAGACATGGCTGGAACGACAAGTTAAATCGGTTCAGTGAAACAGGACTGAAATGAGGAGTGAACTCAGTTCAGAAATGGACTTTGTCCACTAAGATAGTCTTGGAAACGAGTCTTGATTAATAAGAAATGATTCTCTATGATTATGTGTGTATGCCACATAGTTTCGTATTTTATGTTATGATTATTGGGATTATATTTCACTACTATGATTTATCCCATGTTATGAAATTATGATTTCTTTTGCAGGTTAAGATTTACAAAAGTTATGTTCTTATGTATATGATGTGATTGATATTTCTTTTGTTTACCCTTACTGAGCATTTGAGCTCACCCTTTTGTAAGTTTTATTTCCCCAGGTCAGGAAGAAGGCTATTATGTAAGATATGCCAAAAGGGACTATAGATATGATGAAATAAATGGGAGACAGTGTAGATGCTTTATGAACCAGTTGTTTATGTTTCCCAGTTTCTAAAGACACTATACCTATACGGTACATTCCTGGTTTTGTTATATATTGTAATAAGTGTGATTCAATTCAGAAGTAATAACAATGTATGTAAAGTATGGGTCGTTATAGTTGGAATCAGAGGAAAGGTATAATAAACCTTTGTAAACTTGGATGTGAAAGCCTTAGTAGGAACCCTAAGGATACGTCTAAGCATAGAACACAATCTTTGTGTTTTAGAAATGGTCATGAATAACCTAGGATAAGACCTTAGGTGTGAAATTTTATTCTTGATTATGTGGTTTTCCAATTATTATTAGTGTTGCTCACACTATTCTTCTTGGTTTTAGTCAATGGCTGGAACCCAAAGGAACCGTGTTAATGCGCAATGCGACGGGCAATGCAATGATTGTCCCCCTGAGCAACCAAACATTATGGGAGTTGGAATGAAAAATCTTGTAGCCAGGCTCACACAACTTTCTCAAGCTATGAATCATTCAGGGCTTCAAAACGAGCAAAGGAAGGAGAAACATTTTGTTTAATCCTTCATGAGACAGCGTCCACCATCATTCAGCAGGTCTACTAATCCATTAGTTTCTGAACAATGGATTAGTACTACTGAAACGATATTTTCAGTTCTTCAATGTTCTGAACATGATAAAGTCATCTTAGCAGTGTATCGTTTGGAAGGTGATGCTGATCAATGGTGGAATCCTTTTAAGAATATGAGGCAAAGGGATGAAATTGAGTCCATGGAATGGGACGAGTTCAAGAACTTATTTTTCAATATGTACTTCCCTCGTATTCTCCGAACAAAGATGGAGAATGAGTTTCTTGAACTAAAGCAAAAGGATGATGATTCCGTTGGTACCCATGAAGCAAATTTTACAAGACTTGCAAGGTATGCTTCTGGTATTATTGTCCAACCTGAGAGTAAGATCGATCGATTCTTTAGTGGCTTAAAACCAAGTCTTCGAAGGGCGTTAGCCGTAAAGGACTTCAATAGCTACGAAGAAATCATTCGATGTGCTCTCAAAGTCGAGATGGAGATTGGAGTAACCCATTAGTCATATGGGTTTGATAAGAAGGGGAAAATGGAATTCAAAGGAAAATATAAAGATCACCCTCAAATGAAGATGAGCTTTCCCTTGTGCTCAAAGTGTGGAAATAAACATGGAGGGAGTTGTCTTAAAGGGACAAGTAAATGTTTCAAACGTGGAAAGGAAGGTCATAGGGCATTTGAATGCTGCAATGATAGGAATAAGATGTCTAGTGATGCAAACAAAGGAAGGGATACACAGAATGAACCTACTACACTTCAATGTTTCAAGTGCAAGGAGATGGGGCATTATGCCAATCCATGCCCAAATCCAAGGGTTGATGATGATGGTCGACGTCAACAAACTCTTAAAGCTAAATACAAAGGAAAGTCACATGCAATTTCTATCAGCGATGTGGAGTGCGATAACAATGTGGTGAAAGGTACACTTACCATACACTCTAAAGTAGTAAATGTTTTATTTGATTCTGGATCCACCCACTCTTTTATTTTTGAAGAATTTTCTAATGATATCACCGTATTACCTCAACAATTAGATGTTGAGTTAGCTGTGACAACCCCTAATGGCACAACAGTCACATCAAATGTTTATAATTCTTCTCCGATGAAGTTTGTGGGAAAGTGCTTCATGCAAATATTGTGATCCTTCCTATAGTGGAATTTGATGTGATTCTTGGCATGGATTTGCTTTCTTCATATGGAGCTCATATCAATTTCCAAATAAGGGAAGTCACATTTCATATTCCAGATCAATCTATGATCGTCTATCAATGCAAGGATGAACATAACCTTCCAGTGGAAATTTATTCCATCTTATGGGTCTTGATTCCACTAAATGAAGTTTATTTATCTCAAATGGTTGGTGAGAAACTCACGATTAAGAATATTCCCATTGTATGAGAGTTTTATGATGTCTTTATGGAGGAATTACCGAGTCTTCCACCAAATCATGAAGTTGAGTTTTCAATAGAACTCGTACTGGGTGCTTTGCCTATTTCAAAGACACCTTATAGAATGGCCCCAATTGAGTTGCAAAAATTGAAGAAGAAACTCTAAGAGAATCTTGATAAGGGGTTCATATGCCCTAGTGCGTCACCTTGGGGAGCACCTGTTTTGTTTGTTAAGAAGAAAGATGGATAAATGAGACTCTGCATTGATTATAGAGAACTTAACAAGATCACTATCAAGAAAAAATATCCTCTCCAACGCATTGATGAATTATTTGACCAACTACGTGGAGCTCAATACTTTTCCAAGATTGATCTTCGTTCATGGTATCATCAATTAAGGGGGAAAAGGGAGGATATTCCAAAGATGACTTTCCGTACAAGGTATGGATACTATGAATTTATAGTGATACCATTTGGTCTTACTAATTCCCCTGCTATCTTCATGGATCTAATGAATAGAGTCTTTAGAGACTATCTTGATCAGTTTGTGGTAGTCTTTATAGACTATATTCTTGTCTATTCAAAGAGAAAGGAAGAACATGAAGATCACTTGAGAATTATATTGAAGACCCTGAGAAAGGAGAAGCTTTATGAAAAATTTACCAAGTGTGAATTATGGATTAAAAAAGTTGCATTTTTGGGTCACATAATCTCAAAAGAGGGGATATCTGTGGATCCAGCAAAAACAGAGGTTATTGAAAGATGGTCGAGACCAACAAGAGTAACTGAGATATGATGTTTTCTTGGTTTGGCTGGATATTATCGACGTTTTGTGAAATATTTTTCACAATTATCTAATCCACTCACCAAGTTTACTCGAAAAGGATTTTAGTTTGTTTGGACGGAGGAATGTGAAGAGAATTTCAAGGAGTTGAAAAGAAGGTTATCTAGTGCACTTGTGCTCACACTGCCTTGTAGTGGAGAAAGGTTTGTGATCTACAGTGATGCATCCAAGAAGGGATTGAGGTGTGTTCTTATTCAAAATGATATGGTGATAGCTTTTTCCTCACGACAATTGAAAATACATGAGCAAAATTACCCAACTCATGATTTGGAGTTAGCTGCGGTAATATTTGCATTAAAGATTTGGAGGCATTATCTTTATGGTGAAAGGTGTGACATTTATACTAATCATAAATGTTTAGAGTATATTTTCACACAAAAGGAGCTGAATATGCGCCAAAGAAGATGGTTGTATATGATTAAGGATTACAACTACTCAATACATTACCACCATGGGAAAGCAAACAAGGTGGAAGATGCATTAAGTCGACAAGACCATGCCAGTTTATCCATGATGAGGATCACAAAAGATCCAATATTTATGTATTTACAAAGGATGGATCTTGGAATTATAATTAAAGGGGAAAAATCGTATCTTTCTCAAATGAATGTTCAACCATCTATACATGTTAAGATTAAAGAGGCATAGAAAGAAGATGTAGAGTTACAAAAGAAGGTGAGAAATGTTCCTAAATTCAACCTTGATTGTGATGGGATAATAAAGTTCAGGAATGGGGTTTGTGTTCCTCCCATCCCCGAATTAAAGAAGGAGATACTGGATGAGGCTCATAGTTCTTTATTCTCTACTCATCCTGGAAGCACGAAGATGTATAGGGACCTGAAAGAGTACTTCTGGTGGGATGGCATGAAAAGAGATGTTGCTGAATATGTCTCTCGAAGCTTGGTTTGTCAACAAGTTAAAGATGAGAGATAGAAGTTTAAGGGATTGTTACAACCATTACCCATACCCGAATGGAAATGGGAAAACATCACTATGGACTTTGTCACCAGACTTCCTAAAATATCCAAAGGCAATAATGCTATCTGGGTCATAGATGATCGTCTTACAAAGTCATCACACTTCATCGATATTAGAGAGGATTTCTCTCTAGATCAGCTTGCCCGGATATTTCTGAAGAAAGTAGTAAGATTGCATGGATTACCACTTTCTATTATATCTGATCGGGATTCGAGGTTTACCTCAAAGTTCTGGCGAAGTCTTCAGCATACTCTGGATACAGAGTTGAGTTTCAGCACTACTTATCATCCTCATACAGACGGTCAGTCTGAGAGAACAATTCAAACTCTAGAAGATATGTTGAGAGCTTTCTCTATGGATTTCAAAGGTGGTTGGGATCAACACCTACCTTTGGTGGAATTTTATTATAATAATAGATTTCACTCCAGTATTCAGATGGCTCCTTATGAAGGTCTCTATGGAATGAAATGCAGGACTCCAACTTGCTGTGATGAAGTTGGGGAAAGAAAGCTATTAGGACCTGATCTCGTTGATGAAATGGCAGAAAAGGTCAGATCTATTCAACAACACATAAGAGCAGCTCAGAGTCGACAGAAAAGTTATACCGAAAACCGAAGAAAAGACCTAGAGTTTGAAGAGGGTGATAAAGTGTTCTTACGAATATCTCCCTTGAAGAGGGTCATTAGATTTGGAAAGAAGGGGAAGATGAGCCCTAGATATATCTGTCCTTTAGAAATACTGGATCGTGTTGGGAAGGTAGCTTACTGATTGGCGCTTCCACCGAATCTCTCTCAAGTTCACGATGTGTTCCATGTATCTCACCTGAGAAAGTACATACCTGATCCTTCACATGTACTCAGATCAGAAGTTGTACCGCTGGAGCAAGATCTTTCTTATGAAGAACAGCTGATAGTGATTCTGGATCACAGCGAAAAAGTCTTACGAAACAAGACCACTCACTTGGTGAAGGTTTTATGGAGGAACCAACAATTAGAAGAAGCTACATGGGAGCTTGAGGATATGATGAGGGAGAGGTATCCTCATCTGTTTGTTACAAAGTGACCAATTTCGAGGGTGAAATTCCTTTTAAGGGGGTAGAATGTAACACCCGAGACTTTTATGTTATATAAATCATCAAAGGAATCTTTCACTTGCTTGGCTTTATTTACATGAATGCGCGACCTTCCTCGATAGCTTGTGTCGTACGCAATACCGAGTTTCACTAAACAACGATATGCTATTAAAATATTATTAAAACTAGCCTTTATGAATAGTAATAACCACCTTTTGAAATTCTATAAATTTTATTTTTCAAAATGGACTTCATTTTTGTATTCGGAATATTTAAATTAGCTTAGGGTGAAATTTTGGTACTTTTCGGTTAACTTTCATTTTCGGATGAATAGTGAAAATTACTAAATTTTAATTAAAAACAACCTTTTTAATCGAAATAATTAATAGTGATAAAATATTAATTTGAGTGGTTTTAAAGTATATTTAGAATATATTTTTACATTTTAATAAAATTTTTGTCATTATATGTAATTTCACATTTAAAGCAGACATAAACAAATGTCAATCTTTTGATAGTTATTATCTCTTAAGAACACGCTATTTGTTTTGATGACGAGAATTAATTTTTAAATTAATTAATGCAACTGATATGTTTTTAATTTGGTAAAATAGACATCATTTTTGAGTTCATAATATCAAATATAGCTTAGGCCTAATTTTTTGTATTTTTCTGGAAACTTTCATTTTTTTGACGAATAGTGAAACCACTAAGTGGTAGTTAAAAAAATGAATTTTTCATAAAACATAATTTTACCGCTTCTGTGAGTGGAATTTCAAAAATTCGAGAGGCACGGTTGATGTCAGTATGTAAAATGTGGTTCAATGAGATGAAAATAATTTTTTGGTGAATAGTAACTTTTTACTTTTTGTTACCACGGTTAAAAGTAAATAGGGTAATTAAGGGTAAAACGATATTATTATTACCCTAACACATGTCCTAATTCTATTGGATAAGTTTAATTCGACCAAAAACAACCTTAGCAATAAAATATGACCATTTAGGCCCACTTGGATTAGATTAGGACATTTATTATTAATTTATTTAAAGAAGGGTTAAAATAGTTAAAATCAAAGTTTAATAAATATATCATTTTTAATATAAGGTTATACATAAGATAAATTAGACTATAAATATTCATTAGAAAGATAAAAATATTTCCTACATAATGATATTTTATTTATAAATAATTTAATTTATTTATGACACAAAGATGATGCAGTAATTATCTTATTAATGAAATATTGACATAATTGATTTTATAAACACCCAAATAAATATAATTTGATACTTTTTATGAATTCCACTAATTTTATAGGTTAATATTTCATGTTAGTATTAATTTAATTAATTTTTTTTGAACTAATCATTCTGTTATGATTTTCACAAAAATCAATTACTAAATAGTGTCAAAATTGACATAAAATGGTTTTTAAAACAAATATTATATTAGTAATTGTTATTTTATTCCTAAAAATATATGGTTCGGCCGAATAACATATATAAGGTTATATATATTAATAATAAGCAACTTGGGGTTCGTTTGGGTGATTATAGTAAGTTTATTAACATTATAATATAAGAACACCGGAAGACACGGTAAAAGTAAAATTATTTAACTTAATGTTAAATCTAAATGATAAGTTTAAAATAGGAACCTAAACTTGTCTAAATTCTATTGGATGAGAGGATTTCGACACAACCCCAACTTATCTTCTAAATAAATCAATTTGGATCTATTTAAAACCGAATTTGACTTTATAATAAAATAATAGTTTTAGTTATTCCAAAGGTGCCCCTCTCCTTCCTTATAAAAGGACACCTCCTCCCCCTCTTCCTCACACCACTTTGAGCCTTCAATCTCGGACAACCCCTTCCAATTTCTCCTCTAAACTTCCCTAGAAACATATTAGAGGTTATGGTCTTCTTCAAAGACCAATTTTAGTTCCCTAAAAGGAGATCTCAATAAGGAATTTCAATGAAGAGGTAATGTCCGTTACCAATTCTTTCAACTTTATTTCTTCTTCCACTTCTTCTTCTTTAGTTGTTTCATTATGAAGTAATAACATCAGTATCACTCATATACTGATATGTTATTATATATATGAAACAACCCTATTTCACCATCTATCCATCCTATGGAAAATGAAATCACCGCGCGTGCGTACGTACGGAATACCGTCTCCACGCCGTGGTGTAAACTAATTTACACCACCACCTTACTTGGATGGGTATAATGGTGTAAAGAATGAATATATATGATTATTTTGTCGTGATATTGATTCTTTAATAGTATACATACACTCCAATACAATTCCACGATCATAGGAACGATATCATCACTCGTGCGTACGTATGGAATACCGTCTCCATGATGTGATACGACTCGTTCTACATGATCTTCATTGCATAATGCTGGTATAAATAAATTGAATGAATTAATATGATATATATTACACTAATACCATTCTAGAAATGGGGTATCTATAACCTAAAAAGAAAAATAATAATTTATTCGACAAAACATGCATAAGAACAAAAAGTAATAAACACCCGAATAACAAGTAGTAATGAAATATTACTAATTAGAAGCTAATAATATGACCATATATGATATCATAAAAATAAGTATGATTCTGGAATAAGTAAATAACATTATTTAAATCATTATACAGGAGTTTTAGACACTTACGAAGCAAATCGGACTTAAGGTAAGGGAAAATATCACAATCTCAATTCTTATCCGAGTTTGTTTATACTTCAGAATTTACTGGGGAATATTTATCATCCACATCCATTTTTCCTCAATATGTAATATTTATATCCTTATACAGTAGTTTATATCCAATTTTACCCTTTTTTGAGTTTTTTGTAAAAGATATGAAAGGAATATTTTGTCGTTTTTCGTACGAGGTACTTTTTGACCTTTCCGACAAAAATACGAGAAGAATGTTTTTTTTCACTTATACAGAATTAATGGATTTTTAAAACATTATTTCCAAGAAGCTTCCTTTATAAGTTTTCATGTTTATTTTTAATCAACTTCTTTTAGTTTAGAAATGTATGACATATTAAGAAAGAAAAAGTGTTTTTGAAGTAAAAAGGATATTTTCCTCAAGAATGGAGTTCAAGTGTTTTATCAAAATTATTTTCCATATAAGATAATATAGGGTTCTGTTTCTATCCCTATTATTACATGGATTTGATTATGTTGTGATGGAAATATTTTTATGAATTCATTTATTTTATATAAATTGTTTTATGATGTCAGAATGTTTAAGATTCCCCTTTTTATTACATGTGTTATGCTATGATGTATGGTTTATGATTTTGTGGAACACATAAGAATGGTATCGTTATGAGATGGGTGGGACCTATATCTCCCTCCAATGCATTGGGTAAATATTTTATATATCATGAGATAGACATGGCTGGAACGGAAGGTTAAACCGGTTCAGTGAAACAGGACTGAAACGAGGAGTGAACTCGGTTCAGAAATAGACTATGTCCACTAAGATAGTCTTGGCAATGAGTCTGGACTAATATGAAATGATTCTCTCTGATTATGTGTGTATGACAAAAATTTTCATGTTTTATGTTATGATTATTGGGATTACATTTCACTACTATGATTTATCTCATGTTATGAAATTATGATTTCTTTTGCAGGTTAAGATTTCCAAAAGTTATGTTCTTATGTATATGGTGTGATTGATATTTCTTTTGTTTATCCTTACTGAGCATTTAATCTCACCCTTTTCTATGTTTTCTTTTCCCCAGGTCAGGAAGAAGGTTATTAAGTAAGATATTCCAAAAGGGACTATAGATATGATGAAATAAATGGGAGACAGTGTAGATGCTTTATGAACAAGTTGTTTATGTTTCCCAGTTTCTAAAGACACTATACCTATATGGTCCTTTCCTGGTTTTGTTATATGTTGTAATAAGTGTGCTTCAATTCAGAAGTAATAACAATGTATGTAATGTATGGGTCGTTATATCTCATGTCCCTCAAACATGTACGTGGAAACCCCCTAGATTCATTTGGATTAATAATGAAGTTGAAGATCCTCTCAATCCTATCAATACACTCTTCATATTCCTAGGGTCCTTTTTCATAGATGAATATGGGTAGATTCTTCTTAGATATTTCTATGATACGATCCCATAAATGTCATGTGTATCCGGAACCCCCTTAACAAGGAGTCTGAATTGTGTTGATTATAAACTCTAACAAAGAATGGTGAACTAGAGGATTTACCTTTGAAACCTTTCCCACAATGTCTTCTCCAATATTCAAAATAGATCTTATAAGAGTAATATTGTAATTATCATGAAAAAATAAACTATCATGTTTTTTGTGAAAAATTAAAAAATCATTAGAAAAACAACAGAAATTCACGCCAAATACTTAAAACAATGACAATTTAAAGCTATATGAATTATAAAAATGATAATTGATACCTTTAAAAGTAATTTTTCCATTTAAATAAACTACAATTTTATTTTATTCAAATTAAATCAAAATCCATGTATTTAACAGCTAATAAAATTTTGACCATTTTGGTAACTCTAGTTTAGATGTAAAAGTGAGATATCCATCCACCCTCCATAATTACTACCCAAATATTTAAATTCATAACAAATATATACCCAAGAAACATAATAAAACATAGGTAGTGTTATCTCACTTATGGGAATGTATTTCACTCTAATTCAATTCTATAACAAATCAACCTGAGTTAAATAAACAAGGAAACAGTGTCGGTCGACCATTGTAGTTAGGTGTAACAATACAATAGAATCTAGACTCATATATATAAAAAATAAATATAACTAAATAATAAATAATAATAGATATATATACTTCCATGATCAATAAAATTATAAAAAAATTGGACTATCCAGAATGTATAGCCAAACAAGACCCATAAGCCTCAATGTAACTAATCATCACATCTAAACCATACTTCTATGAAGTCAATGATGAAAAATAGATGATGAAATGTAACATAATTCCTTTCATAATACATGTTTCCTTTCAAAACTTTTAAAACATCCCATTTTAAAAAATGTAGATTGTGGGCACTAAGACATGTAGGATTCTACCAGAGAAGTGTTGATCACGCCCTCACAATCCTAGGTATATCATAAATACATCAATACTCCGTCAAACCCCTTAGATATCAAATATACAACCCACATGGGTTCCAACGAGTGAATTGTAGGATAGATGTATCATGGATCAAAGAAATGAGGATAAAACTGCCCCAAAACCTGAACATAACTTGAGAAATCTATCATGAAAAATGTGAAATCACCATGAATCCCAATAGAATTGTCTCTATATCACTATGGAAGTATTTGGTCGATTCAAAATGATATTTGGGGGTGATTAAGCAAAAAATATCCATGTTAAAAGGTTAAAAAAATATTTTAGAGGTTCAAAGTGTTTCACAAGGTTAGCCTGTATGGTTTGACCAACTATAAACCAACCATGTATAGATATTGTCTCTTTAGAAATACAATCAATATGGTGTTCTGGGAAAAGCTTCACGATTTTTTCAAACCATTCAAACCCCTTGGAATAACTGCCACACCACCATAACATATTCCCTAGAGGGTGGCATGGTTTTTTAACCATGCTAAAACTGTGAAAACCCCAACCATTAAAAACACATATTCATATCGCCCAATTTCTTCATGGTCAGTACAAAATGTGAACCAACTATATGCATGTTTTACCTCCACAAAAAATCCCAATTTTTTTATAGTCGTTCCCCTAAAAAGTACTGAATGAATTCAAAGACAAACCAGTCATAAATTTAATAATACCTAATATCATGTGGGCTCTATAATAATATAATATAATATATATATATATATATATAATCCTTTTTACCATTCATTCCATTGTAATACGATAAGGTTGCACGTCTGTATGTGTGGACTACTACCTCCAAGAAGTCTTGTGGTATTTTTTTGTTTACCCATTCCATAGAAGGTAATAAGGGTATATTTAATGGATATATATGAAATTTATATAATGATTAATATAATTGATATTATGGTACCATAAAACTTACGGTGATTGGAACTACCGAATCTAAATATTCATGAAGAATGAAGTTGTTGACAACCAATGTAATGATCAAAATAAAAAATTATTATAAAATGTGTGATAAAATGTAAAAAATTCATCATCAACAATATTATGTATATATATATGATTCTATAATATATATATAATAAATCTAAATTTATTATATAGGATGTTAAATGAAATTATATCGAAATTAAAAAGTGATATAAGAGATTTCATCTCAATTTACACTCAATTGATACATTGGTATTGTAAATGTATTTCCTTTATGTGATGAATATAATACCCCTTATAATTATTTAAAATGAATATATATTTGTTAATTTTGATTGATTATTCAATTTTATTTTCAATTTCATGATAAATTTTAAATAAAATGTTGATCTTATTTCACTTTTTGATCAGGAACATTTTAAATCTATAAACATATTTTTTAAAATTGGCTTACAAAATTCTTATTATTTCCTCAAATAATATATTAATAACAATTTATAAAATCATTTAATTTTAAAATGTTTGAATGAAGTATATTTGTTTTTATAAAATAATCATTTTCGACATTCTTAACGGAAATTAAAAAATAATGTCTTATAATATATATACTATAAATGGATTTTCCACCCCCATTACTATTTTATGATACATAGATTATTTATATGTTATAAATGTATTTTAATGGAAACATTAATTATGAAATTTTATTTTAATATTTTTCAATAATTTTTTTATTTCCCTAAAGTACATATTTTTTTACAAAACATAAATTTTCGATGAATCAATGGTAATATATTATCCTTAAAAATTTAGTGATCAATAACTTTCTCTTAGAATATTCATATTATTTTTGTCATTGGGATATTAAATTTCTCTTTCATATCCATCATGAATAAGTTGATTCCTTACATTGTATACCATTTCTACATATGGTGTTTTAATTTGAATGTTATTAGACACACTAGGGAAATATTAATATTTCATATTATTTAATTGATATGGATATTTTATGATAATGAATATTGTTAGGAATTAAATTAAATATATGATAAACGCATTGAGAATGTTGTGATCGGTGGGGACCAAGATTTATATATCCCCTAGATGCATCGACAGGTGTCAAGATATAAATAAATTGGCCAAATTAAAGGGATTATTGGAGTATGCCTGCCCATAGATTAAATTGTCTAGGAACAAGGCTTTGGTGGTATAGATATCATGATATATGACATCAGGATAAAAAATACTAAAAATTACCTTTATTAAGGATTAAGTTATTAATATCCATGATATTACTAGATTTATATTATCTGTAGATTCATTTTGTGCTTGAGTGATTAACTATGTGTCTTTTGTTCATAGTTATTTACCTTACATATTGATTATTAATTATTTTCTCTAGATATATTATATTTTCTATAATCCTTACTATGAATTTGAGATCAACCTTTATTTTTTCCTTTCCCCTTGATATAAATATAGATATTCTGAATAATATAAAGGATTCTATAATATTTTTTATACTTTGTATGCTATATTTACAATGTAATATAGAAATAATATATATATATTTCTTGAAGTATTCTAAATTGATCCATCCTTTATGGTGATATCCCTTATATATATTACTAATGTACTAAATTAAATAGAATTTATGGGTTACTAGAGTTAGGGTGTTATAATATCTCAGCCACGTGCATGGTTAGTGTTCCCTTATTGTACACTTGGTTTAAAATTCCAAAGGTAAATTCATTGGATAATTCATATTTTCTTATGAATCATTATGATGAATGAGAGAGTAGATTCTATAGAAATCAATGATGTGCCATAAAAATATAAGATAAACCTAATATTTCATATGATTATAGGTTCTATGGTTTATAAAAATCCTAATGTAATATATTTCCCTTCCAATGTTTTATGTGATGGGAGTTTAACATGACTTGGTATATATTGTTAGAAATTTATGGGAATACAAAACTTTAGTTTAGTATATGTTTTTGTGAAAAGTTTATTCATATAATAATTCTTTTATATTTTTATGACATAATTATAGATTTATTGAAATACATTAGGGTTAATAAAATCATTAATGTTTAGTTAATTATATATGATTTGGAAAATATGGATAGTACATTTTTTGAATATATCATATGGATAACCATGGGATTGAAAAGTGATTTGGAGACTAAGTGATTAATGATATGTACATTATATTGATTATATTACATGATTTGGATGACCATAATGTCAGGAATGAATAATAAGTTAATCGTGTCATATATCACTCTATATTAGTCTATGGATGTTATTTCTCATCTCCATGTCATAAATTAAACTTCCAAACAATTTTTTCTTTATTAGGGAACCTGATAGTGTGTTATTACATGTAAAATTTATGTTTCCCACGATCCATTTTTAAAGAAAGTTTTATCATCCCTTTCATCAATGTGGGTTCTCAATAATTGTATTTTAAAACATTAAAATTTTATGATAACATTAAAATTTTCAAGGAATAATTTATTTATATTTGGTAGAATGTAAAACATGAATTTTTTTGAATGTTTTAATGATATATTTCTTAACATGAAACAGTGATCCCTAAAAGAATCTAAATTTATTATTAAAAAATTATTATATAAGGTAACATTTTCATCAATTTTTTTGGAGTGTTGGGTATTAATAGGTTTAACCACATTATGGAAAATATATATAAATATGTCATATAATGTATTCATTAATTATTAATAATTTCTAATTTTTTTGTAAATTCATTTTATACTTCAAATATATATTTTCGTCATAAATGTTTTCTTATCTCTTTAGGAAATAAATTATAATTATATTATAGAACATTCATAGATTTTGTTTTATAAAAATAATATAATTTATAAATTCAGCATTTCCAAAATAAATTATCCTTAATTTTTTGTATTTTCCTGAGATGATATTTTTTTCATTGAGTAATAAAAGCTTTTATTCTACAAATATTTTCTCAAATATTTATTAAATGAGGAAATTTAGAAGTACCACTATATTTTGGATTTGGTATTAATGTTAAATTTTACCCATTTTTTAGAATAATCAAATTATTATAAATAATTTCATGATTATTAAATTAATTAATCCTTATACATAAATCACATATCTCTAAAAACTATTTTTAGTTTCGTTTTACACATTTGAATTAAAATTAATTTCTTCCACTTATATAAATATAATCATGAAGAATCGATTAAATATTTTAAATCATGAAGTTAAAATTTGGAAAGTAGTTCCCTATTATTTTAAGGCTTTTCAAATAGTGACTGTGGTAAAATTTATCAAATTAAAAAAAGGTAAATTGGGTAATTATGGAAATATATAATATGATAAGGCCTTAAAAATCAATAAAATTGGAGGATTTATTTCATTTTATGGGATAAATTCATCAATAACCATCACAAATTCTATTTTATGGAATTTTTTAATTTACCCTTGGTAGTGAAATTTATATTATTATAAGTTAATAAAATTACAAAATGTAACTTTCATGCTTTAAACTTATTTTATATTTCACCTAAGGAGATGAACATGTTACGAATGAATAAAAATACAATTTTTAACCACATTAACATATTTATAATGATAATGTTTAAATAATGATAATTTATTTATAATTTTATTGATCAAATAATTATCTTCAATTATAATGTAATTATTTCACAATATATTTACAATTAAAAGAAAAATGAAATAAAGGATTTTATAAAATATTTAAAGTAATAAACATTGGAGGAATTATTGTTTCACATGATTTTTATATATAAATATTACATATTATTGATGTATTAAAGTATTATATACTAATTACATCTTTTCATTGATGTTTTTGAAGTCAACATCCATGAATAGTGTAAAAATGGCAATAATGAAATTTTATGAAAATAATATTTTTAAAAATAATTTAAAACTCTTAAAAATATTGAAACATTAAAATCAGATATTATGTGGTCAAAAATTTAATAAATATCCTATATATAGTTTAATTTATATTTATGGTAAAATTATTGGCCCATAAAGTTTTTAAACTATTTATATTTCCTTAATTGTCAAAAGGATTTACTTGTGGTAAAAAATAGATTATGGTGAATACTAAAACAAGAATTTTAGATATTTTTTCTTAATGTATGATTTATCCACATCCTAATATTATATTAAAATTATATAAATTTTCATATATTTTCCATAATTATTAATATATATTAATAGAGTACATTGAGTAATTATAACAGTGTCCCACCACTCAATTATAAAATGACACTAACTCTCTATTTTCATTACACCGTATTGTGAAATATATTTCAACCAAAATATACCCATTCTAAATTTAAACATCCTTATCCATGTTCTATATGTTATTATATTTCCAAAATACCAACACTATTTCACTTAATAGGATATCTATAGGAAGTATGACAACGAAGAGGCACTCATCTTCACCAACACTTTTAGTTTTATTTGATTATCTATATAATATTATATGTTAAACTCATTATAAAATAATGAGTCTAGTATCATAAATAAATTAAGATATTACAATGATAATTTTATAACAATTTTACAACTCTTTTTAATCCAATGGAAAGTGAAAACATCGCTTGTGCATTCATAAGATTTACAATATCCATATAGCGGTGTCATTCATTTTTCAACATTATATTATTGGGATGGTTATAAATATATAGATAATGATTATATATGATATTTAAGATATAATTATTCTTTTAAAATTCAAATATCATATCTATATTTTACCTTCCAATATGTTGAAAGTTTATAATGTCACTCTTGTGTACGAATGGACAACCACATCCACAAAATAATGTGTTAATTTTTTCATTTACTCATTACATGGATGTTAATATTGATATATTTAATGAATATATAAAAATATAAGATATAAAAATTATCCTATAAATGTTTATTGTTTACCTTTACTTAGTTACATTCGTCATAATGTCAAATTAGCATTCATGCAAACATAGGGCCTACCATATCCATAAACAATGTACTTCACTTTTCAATATCAATATTTTTTGGATGAATCTAAATTTTTTTATATAATTAATATCTGTTATATTGTTATTATTGTTAAAATTCTATATATGATGGAACCATAATCGAAATTCAATGACCAAAATTATCGAACCAAAATTTTCATGGAAAATAATGAAGAGAACACTCATAATAATGATGATAATGAAGAAATTATTAACAAATGGATGATAATATTTTATAAATGGATCGTAAATGTGATTATAAATATGGTTTTGGTTTTTTATATTGAATAAATTAATGAAAAGATTAAAAACATTATATATGTGATTAAATCATGTTCAAAAAAGTGGAATCACGTTAGGGGTTTCTTAAATCAATTTTCATTCAATTGGTTATACTTGAACATGATTGACAATGGTATATCATTATAATGTGTGAAATGACCTATAATTTCATTATTTTGTGTTTTAATATTTTCTTGTTTACAATTTTTATACATAATAACTTCATGGATTAATTTTCAATTCAAGGATACGATCTTTGTAAGTCATTTCATCTCAATTTTCACTAAAATGATACATATATGGTAATATTTACCTATTTAATTTAATATGGTGTATATAATACCCCTGTGATGTATTTTTAATAAATAAGTATTTATTTATTATGATTAAATCATCTATTCACGTAACTCTTTCAAGGATTTATAGTTTTAATGTTACAATATATGTAAGAATTAATTTTAAAGTATAATTTATTGGGATTGAACTTATTTTCATTGAATTAATTTTCATAAAATCTACCTATTTTATAGTCCTATAAATATATAAGTCGTTACCATATTTTATTCCCAATTTTAATATATTTATAACTTCAATCATGCCAAGAAAAATTTAAAAAAAAATCTTATATAATTTAAAATATTCATTTGGTACATTTTTATTCTAAGAACATATTTTTTAAAATAAATAATAAGTACTTTATATTTACTCAAAGAAAATTTAAATTAATCCATTAATTTTTAATTGGAATGAAAGGATACATTCTAATTTTTTCTAATGATTCATTCTCAAATTTATTTCCCCAAATACAAATGAAATGTTTTCTATTATTTGAGTTGTTAATGAATTTACCCATAACCATAGTTGTTTTACACTTGTAGATTATTAAATATGTTTGAAATAGATTTATGAAGAAATAATTTTAGTTAACTCTTATTTTTTTATTTTTCTTCCATTTTATATATTTCTCTAAAGGACCTGATTTTATTATAAAAACTATTTTAATGATGAATTCATGGAAATCTTTTATATCTTATTAATTTTTAACAATTAATGTTCTCTTGAAACATTTACCTCATTATGATTATTTGACACTAAATTACTCTTAAATATTAATATTATTTTCATCATGGATATGATTATTATCTAAATATTACACCATTTATATGTGAAGTGTTTTACATTGAATGGTATTTGATTGTCTGAGAAAATATTGATATTTTGTATTCCTTAATCAATACATACATGTTTTTACAAGGAATATTATTAGTGAATTAAATCCATCATTAAATGTATAAGAAACACATTGGACATGTAGTGATAAGTGGGGCATGGAATTATATATCCTCCTAATGCATCGACATATCTCATTAGATAATCTAGTTGGATTCTATTATTAAATAACTCTTTTGTGTATTTCTACCCATATTCATAATCTATCTTGGTGAAATAGATTAACCATAAAGATATCATGATTTCTATGATCATGAATTCCAATATTAATAATTCTATTCATTTAATATTTAGTAATTATCCATGTAATTATTTTATGGAATTATGAATTGTTGCACTTTTTGTCAAATTATTAATTAAATGGAATCTATTTTATATTTACATTACCATAATGATTATGTTTTATTTATTCATAACATCTTCCTTTTTACATAACCATTATTGATCAATTTAGTTCACCCTTTTTTTCCATTCCATTGGATATGAAGAATAAATCTTTTAATGGGATTAAAATATGTCAAACAATGACAGTTATTATATTTTCCAATTTATTTACAATGTTTAATGGAAATAATAATTGTATTTTCTATCTATAAGACTATAAAATGGACAGATCCATTAAGGAGAGATCGCTTGTATCTTATACAAACATCAAAATGTAGACATTGACTCTTGGTTTCTAGATCATGTATAGTTACATATATCTCCTCAATTTCAGTATCTAGGTCAATTTTCAAGTCGATAAATCCACCAATTATAGATTATTCATCATCAGTTTATTCTTTAATATTATTTTTGTCAACGAAAGATATAATAACATTCTCACTGAGATCTTTTCCAACCATTTATTATTCCTCTTATGATTCTTTTAATAAATCACTTTTATATTAATCAAATTTTTTATTTTAAAAGAAATTGTTCATTATTATTTACTTTACATTAAAATCATTTGATGGTTTATTTTTTCTTTTATCATCCTTATCCTCATAATCTCTATTTTTTGGGGGATACGGTGATGTGATTTTTTCAAATTTTAAACATTAAAATCATAAAAGTGGAAACTTTTCATTAAACGTGACTTTCTAATTTTCTGATTTCATAAACTTAATTAAATCACCTTATAAATTTTTTTCAGCATGAACCTTATTTATTGTGGGATTATTCTATTAATTTAATGAAAGTTCCCCAAAAATTATTATTTTACCTAAGATTTCCGTCATTTATATTCATATTATAATAAATGACAATTGTTTAAATTTCATCGATTGACACCATATTGGGATTTCATTTCTTAAATACAAAAACTGTTTCAATTAAGTATCATTACAATATTCATAATATGTTATTCAAAATATTTACATCCCCACACATCTCACAAACTTTAGAGTTATCCTACATATGTACATTAACATGATCAAATAATACATCAAGAGATTTAATTATTTTTATACTAAAATAATTGTATTTATTATAATGTACTGAAATGATGTCCTCTTTTACCTTCAAATAAACATTTTAGAATTTCAACAATTTATCAAACATGGAATTGAAGGACTCATATTAAATAACCATTTTTGTAAATTATGTTTTAAAAAGTTACACCTAGATCATTATGTCCCTCTTCATCGGTATCAAACTCCTTTGAATCACATTCTATGATATATCAAGTTTCTATACATACTATAATTCCTCTTATATTTTTTAATCACACATATTGTAAATGTTAGTAGAAGTAGTGATACATCATATTATTCCATAATTTAATGTTTTACACAATGGAAATCCTAATTCACTGTTGATTAATGAACACTTCCATATCCATTGAAAATAAAAAACACATTTGATAAAATAACTATTAGCATTGATAAGAAATGTTATTCACATTAGAAATTGTTCCCTAGGAGTGGGGGAATAAATTTATTTCAATTAAAATTTTTCCAAACAAAAAAATTGTTTTCTAATTAGTTATAACTATTTTCTACCTCAGTGATTAAGAATGTAGTACCAGAAATAATAATTTACATGGTTCACCTATACTATGATACAACCAAGTAGCATGAAATGTTGATGTGTAAATGTAACAAAATTCAGTATTTTTGGTACTTTAATTATTTTTAGAGTGGACTCATATACCCTTATAGTTTACAATCCCTAAAACATTAAAATATCACTACTCGTTTTAAGTAGAATGAATCTCAATCAAAATAAGAAAAAACATCCATGTATACATAAATAAAAAATATATATTACACCATTTTAAACACAAATAAATTCTATCGTTGTCATCTAAGTGTACTTATTCATACTACTCTCTTATAATTAATCTCTAATTTACTTATCTCTCTTAATCTTTAAAATTATCTCCATATTACACTTTCTATTATATTATTTTCCAATTATCACATTCAAATTTTCAATTATATATAATATATGATCAATTACCATGATTATTTGATATTATTTTTAGCCTCCTTGATTATACTACTTTTCATTATATATTTTTGAAATATTAAAATCATTCTTACATGGTTGAACCCCCTATTTTTATCTCTTACAAAAAAATTCTAAACTCAATGGATTTAAAAATTTTCAATATCCATATATTTTAACTAAATCAAAGTATATTAAAGAATATTACTATATAGTACCATTAATAAATTAATTAATTGAAAATAATTTTCTATTAAAAATAATAAAATTTATTTTTATTCAATATCGAATATATGACATATTTCTATAAAACCCAATATGGCCGGATAATAATAGATACACAGTTACTCCTTTCATCATTCGAGATTATATTTTTGGATACGATATGAACATATTAATTATATAATATAGTCCATAATAAGTTACTGTGAAAAATTACTTCATCCATAATGAATGATATCCCAGACACAGAAACCTAAATCTTGTAATAGGGAGGGAAAATTGTATATCATATTTCATCCTTATACTACTAACCATGACATCATAATTTCCATCATGATATTGTAATATATTTTAAACCTAATATAATTATACTATAAAATATTTATTTAACAACCATGTTGAAATAACCCTTTATATTTAGAGATTTTTTATAAAATCAACAACTTCACATTATAGCACAACCATAAAATCATTAAATCCACAATAAAAACAATACATCCTTTGTTCCATCATTTAAATTTATCAAATCATTATAAAATAATCAAGGAATTACCAATAGATCTGATGGTGTGATTGTTAATATTCTATCTAAAACCTCTCTAACTTTCCATAAATATCATTAAACACTATAAAATAATTTTCTAATAATAATATCAATATTTTTAAAGGATTTAAAAATGGATTTATCAAAAAAAACAACCCAAAAACTCTATGTTTTATTTTTTTTCTAACTTTATAATATGAATTGGGTTATTTTTATAATTCAAATAGATTAAAGTTGGAAACTTGATCATCTATAGGTGGGAGTCCCATTCATGAGATTAAGATCCTTGAAAATTGTAAATACCCCATAAATGTTTTAATCAAATTAACCCCATTAGGTAATAAATATTTTTCGGAACAAGTACCATCAAATATTAGAAAAATATGTCATCAATAAAAATAAATAAATATAATTAAAATATAAAATCAATATAATTTTTTCGAAGGTTTGTTTTAAAAAATATCCAATATATCCAAAATTTAAAACAAACAAATAATGATGAATAGTGAAAAGTTGATGACTCTATCAAATAATCATATAAGATATCCTTGTTTAAAATCATAACAAAAGAAAATTCATCAAGAAAAAAAATGCCATAAATAAATGTAGTTCAATTGACACCCTCTAATAGGAGAAATATTTGAGTTTTATATATTTTTGAAACTAACTATAATAAATAAATTTATCAAATATAGTAGTATATAATTCCATAGGAAAATTAGTTTCTGGGTTTTTACAAGGATTAATTTATGTGTTATCAATCACAACATTCTATCGATGTCCATGGGTCAACAATAATTTATGTAATCTATATGTTTTTTTGTTATTCATCAATCTACAGTTTGATATCAAAATATAAATGGTATTATCATAATGAGAAGTTACTAGAATTTCTTAATTTATTGAAAATCTAATGTAATATTTGATATTATGAATTATTGATATCAATAAATAATATTACAAACTTACAACATAAATCATAATCGGATCATCATGACTAAAGTAAGTCACAAAAATTTAAAATTTTAAATCATTTAATAAATATTTATTACATTATTTTTGAATAAATAATATGTTTAATATCATTATTTATATGGATTTGATAAATATACAACAATTACATAACTGACTCATGTTTTCTATGTATTTAATTAAATAAATTATAATTGATCAATGAAATATTAAAAGATTCAACATATATATTTAATGACATTATTTTCTATTCAATATAAAAATATTAACTTTTCTAATAAATCTAAAAATAAGATATTGTTAGCCTTATAATTTTTACAATGTTTATTAGTATCCATAAAGAACTAATATATGTTATTTCAAGGGTTCAGTTATTTCCACTATCTAATAATGGTTGAAATAGGTCATTATCTTGATCAAGAGATTAAATCACCATTAGGGTGATTTATTGATAAGAATTTCCAATATAAGAACTTTTTAGAACATTAAAAATACATTTTCATTAATGAAAAAAATCATCTTTCAAATGATTAATTTTCTTCATGAAAAGATTTAAAATTTATTTCAAATGTTTTTCATTTCAAATTTCTTTTTTGAATATTCCAATTCCGTGGGAATACCATTATATTTAGAAATAATATTCCAAATATAAATAAATATAATTTTTTTGAAATTTTAAATCTAATTATATTCATGAAATATCATGTGATGATTTGGTAATTTATATGAACCCCTTCATTAAATATGAACTCATATATTTATACCACATAGTCCATGATTTATTTAATCCCTAAAATAATTTATTAAATTTAAAAAAATAGATCTATCATTACCATTTAAAAAAAATAATCATAGTAAATACATTTATCTACATTATAAAAATAACATTATCAAAGTTATGATATATTTATATAATCTCAATATAAATTATGTGTAAATCAAAAAATTTTATGTATACAAACTCATAAGATACCAAATAATAATTAAATACATTAATGGTCAATAGGTTTCATCATAATCAAATGTAAGTATTTCTGAAGACACATGAGATATTAATAACACTTTATAACTTACATATTATTATTTTTTAATTTTTTACACACACATTTATGGAAAATAGACTTAATTTATACTTTTTTCTATTAACATAAATATACCTTGTTTAAATAATTTTTTTAATTCATATTAAATTATATTTTAAATTAATTTCTAAATAATTTATTGATCTATTTATCCATTTATATAGGTTCACTTTCCTCATTAAAGACATCATGAATTTTATTATATAAATTTATAACCACAAATTGATTTCTATATATAATTTAAACAACTTATGGTGTTGTTAAATATTATAAATTTTCTCTCATGATCATGACTATCTACTTGAGGTATTAAATTATATATCATAATCATGAGTATGAATATCATATACACTATTTTCTTGATAAATTTCATGATGAGATAAATTTGAATTTTTGTAATTTTTATTTACAATATATTCATTTCAAAATTATTTTATATTGTTATTCAAATAATTTAAATCCTTTTAATTGATTGATCTACCTTGATCAAGGAGTGAATTAGATACATTATCAATAACACAATTATATTTTAATTCCAAGAAAACTATTATAATTATTTTTTTTAAATGGATATATAAGGCTTTTTACTCTATTTAGATTCACAGAATTGTTTACGTCATTAATTCCATAAATTTTGTAAAAAAATGATATTTTAAATTGTAGATTTATTAAAGTTTTAATTATTATAAAATTTAGTTTTCATTTGAAGATTGAATTATTTTTATTTTGTAGTCTATTTTTTCTCTATTAATGTAAAAATATTTTTATTAACATGAAATTAAACTAACAAATTTTAATATAAATATTCAATAATTATTTTCTGGTAGTTGATAATAAAATTATATTTTTATATAACATAAATTATATAGAAATTCATTGGGATAAAAAAAATATATGTTTAAATACCTATGAAATTATGATATTATATACAATTTTAATAAAATATTATAAAAGAAAATTAATTTATATAGTATTTGTATTGATAATATGATTTGTTAAGAGACATAACAACTAATGTGATAAGTATAAATATATTATAATAATATTTTTCATAAATGAGTTTTTATTAGATAAGAATAAAAATCTATTAGATTAGTAAACCATGAGATGAACTTTTAAAATAATGGGATATAGTTTGGTATAATTGTAAGATGCATAAAATATTTACTAGTATATAAAATAGATTATGTGATAATTTTCCTCTGTTATGGTATTAATAATGATTTTTAAATATTAAAAATTTAATTTTTGAGTTTACTGATCTATTATTCTATATTGAGATTTGATTTTTCATGTTTTTGAAATATATATCAGTGCATAGATCTTATGTCTTACAATAGATTATTTAATAAAGGTAAAAACACTTATAATGTAAAAAATGATATTAAATCCACTAAACATTTAAATAGTTGATAAAAATTTATTATTAAATGAATTATGAGTAATGTAAAATGGAAAATAACATGTATGTATGTTTTTATAAATATTTCGCATGGGTGTACTTTTTTAAATAGTATAAAATATAATCAATCACAATATATTTGGGTTGAAAATAATTTTTTGGTATAATATATAGAGTACGTAATATATTCAACTAATAAATTTTAGTAAATAAAACAAATCTTTTAATAAAATATTTTGATAGTCACATGTCTTATAGAGGACCTTTTAAGGCACATAATATTTTTGTTGCATACAACATTTTATGTTAGAATATATAGAACATGTCATTTGTATTACACAAAATATAAAAATGGAGGTATAACTAAAAGTTTATCTAGGTGGAATATTTTCATATAATCGATATATAATATATTTCAAAACATAAAAAAAATTAAACATGTATATAATTATTTTGATGATAAATAATTTATCATGGAATAAATATATGTAATACATTAAATATTTAATGACAATTCAATGCATACTTTTTTCAATCATTTTAGTAAAAAAATCAAGAATACAAATTATCAAAATAGAATAGAATCTCTAGAGTTTATGATTCTTGAGAAAAGTATTATTTTATGGGAAACACATTCATAGAACATTTTATTTGATAAAGGTTTTCTTATGTAAATACCTGAATGATATTCCATGAAAAAGAATTATAAAAATAAATTCATATGAAATATATGGGAAAATATTAATTTTTTTGGAAGTATTTAATTTTTTCATGTGTGAAATAGTATATACTTTATCAAAAAACATGTTCCACAACACTAATTCCATAACAAGATATATGTTATATTTCTTATTGGAGGAATATTTACGTGAGTATTAAAACCTAGTAATATTCATTGTATATTAATTATTATTTTATGATTATATAATATTTTGAATAGTTTTGAAATGTTTTATAATAATTAAAAAATATTATAAAAAATTTGATATAAAAGAAAAATAATATTCTCTAATTTCAAGTTGAATATGGAAATAATTCATTTCTATATGTATAAATTTTAAAAATATATCGGAAATAATGTTTTTTTCAATTTCTTATTTAATGTGTGTTATTTTTCCTATGTTTATTTAGAAAGAAAATTTAAAAGATATTTCTTTTTAAAATAACAAGTGAGAGATACCCAAATAGTGGTTAAATTATGTTATGTTCCTTTCAAAATATTATCCATTTTTAATAGTTTATCTCCTCAAACCCTTAAGGATTATATCTTTTTATTATACAAATCAAAATCATATTCTCTTTTATTTTATATAAGTTATTTCCTAAGTCTTACCAGTGATATTAACATTATTCCAATGATGGAATCTATCCCATGATTATTTTCCATTCATGCTCTCTTAATATTTTTCCAACTCTTCTATTTAATTCCATTGAAAATTATCCTTTAACTATGATCCAAATCCTTTCCTTTAAAGTGGAATATATGTATATAATAATTAGTCTTCATTACTAATATATCTTCCATAGTCTCCATATAGAAACCAAATATTTTCATTCAAATATATTTTTTAATTCAGTATGTACCATTATGATATTTTCTAGATATTTCGTTAGATGTACCACAAAAAATATATCGTAAATGAACAACATTGATTATTGAATAATAATTATTCCGTACTATAGAAAAAATGAAAAATTAGTTCCATATAACATTTGGTTTTCAGTATTAATAGTTTCTATGCAACTATAACATTGTATGATAAATTTAACGATTCTTTGGTATGTCCCCTTTTTTACCTCTATGTTGTGTAACATTTGATTTTATATGGAATAATAATACATATTTTCTCAGTGTCTATTCAATGTACTCAAAGTTATACTAAATAAACTATATTCCACTAAACAATTGAACATCGTTTATTACCTAGAATCTACTAAACACACAACATTTTCTATGGGTTTCTTAATTATTAAAGTTTAATATATATCAAAATATAACATATTTATAATAATCATATAAAACAAATAAATTCATTATAATTCATTTAATTCAATTCCATTTAGAAACTATTATATCTTTATATGATATCTCCAATCACATCATCTGATATACTCTTAATCTCACTTATTCCATCAAAGGAAGGTCTAGTATCTTATGTTCTCCCCATGATTCCTAGACCCAACATCCAATATAATATCATACAATCATCCAAATAATTTTCCTACTCTATACTTCTCTATCATCACATCAATAGATTTTATGTTCTTCAAAAAAATTATAATCATCAATTTGATGTAATAATTTTATTTACAAATAATTTTATCCATCATCATTATAATTTAATATTGTTAAATTGTGGTTTGATTTTTTATATCCATGGGTTGATAAAAAATAAAATTAAAAACCTTTAATTCAATCAATATCCCCATTTTTATTTAATTATCAACCTCTATCAATTTTTCTCACTATTTAACACAAATATCTAATGCACTATTATAATTTTATTTCACTTAAGATCTATTCCAAAAAAGTCAGAAATGGGTCTCTATCATTTTACATAATCGTACATGATTCAAATATCAATATAAAAAATGATAAAAATGAATTTAATTTGAAATATATATTTAAATACCAAAACTCATGTTCTTTTAACTACTATTATATTTTATAATATATCAATATTGATAGAGTGTAACTCAACCTATGTTGATTCTCAAAATATCTTCCCCCATTAATTTCTCACTCCTTATTCATTATAATATCTTCTTGATATAATTATTTATACCTCCCTCTCTGTATGTTAATTATGGTATTATAATATATCATTCATAATGAATATTAAAACCATTAATTTTTTTTGGTAGAAACATGTTTAAAAATGGTGTCAATTTTTTTTCTTCTCCAACTAAACATCCCCTTTAACAGATGAAACCTGAAATCTAGAATATCCCTTTTTGAAAATTATTTATTATATCCTATGAATTACCCTTACTAAAATTATTCAAATATTCACTAATTCTAAAATTAATATGGATTATATCAAAATAAAATTTAACTATATATTTTCCTTCATTAAATAAATTTTGATATCTTGTTATCCACAATAAACTGAACTAAACTGATCAACAACATATTAGATAAACATTATAATGAAATTATAAGAAAAATAAAACATCTAATACATTAAAAAATTAATCAGTTACATTTTTTACCTTTATGTGATAATTAAAAAAAATTCATTATTATTAAAAAAAATATTTCTTAAATAACTATTTACTGTATTGATAAATCAAATTCACCACTTTTAAATTATTATAATGATGGTAATGTATTTTGGATTTTTTCCGTTTTATTTTGAGAAGAATATTGTGTTTTCATAAGATGGAAAATTATATTTGAGATCCAGTATATTAAATGAGATTTTCAGAGTTTTAAGATCTTAAAGTATTTTTCTAGTGATATTTTAGGGATGAAGAGTTGACTCGAGGGTTTGATGAAGTATACAAGGAATGATGGGGTGGGGGCTGTTGAAATTTTTTAGCATCCACTGGATAACGTGAGCTCAAATCCCATTCTAGGATAATCGAGTATACGATAGGGCCTCGATTGCATTTTTTAGCTGGGGAAGTCTTTAATTTTATAATCTAAGGTTTCATGGGATTTAAAGGGATTTGGGCTAGAGAGGAGGCCATTCATTTCGAATTCTCCCAATACCCCTTGGATCTCCCTTAATCCCCCTTTAAGAGTGATGATTTTGTTATGATATAGTGGTGATTTGAAGTATCATATTATGATTTTTGGTATCCATTATCAATCCAAACCCAATAGGGTAATTGATTTCATTCTCAATGTTACATTGGATTCATTGTAGATCCCATTGCAGCATGGTGAAATCATTAAACAGTGATGAGGATTTCATGCATCCAAGATAGAGGTTTCCCTAAGAAAAAATATGAATATATTAATTTTCAATTTTTTTAGGAATGTAATGATGTTAATATATATAGGATTATTTACGTTGAATTAAATTTTTTTTTTCATATGACTACATAATACATGATAGGTATATTTCTCATGTTAGTTTGGGGGGGCTACAGACCCTTCATGTAGAGTTGGTTGAGGTTCGGGTGGATTGGTGGTTCTCGGTGAGTTATTTTACCATTATTCATTATTTTTTATAACTAAATAATTAATTAGGATTATTCAAAATTATTTATTTATTATTTATAAAATGAGTCTAGATATCGTGTAGTTGTAATGGTTGGTAGATGCATGGAAGAGATTGGATGATGCATTGTGATTATTGTCTTGGGTGTTAACTATATGAAGAAGTTAGTCCATTAAATATATTCTCATATATATTTTATCAATGTGTTTCTTAATTAATTCTTGTTTTATGGGTATGGGTATAAAGGAGAGGATATAAGGGTGGAAATTTGGGGAGATAGGGGTGTTCACCCTCCTATACTTGAGGATAATTATTTTAACTAATTTCAGTGTCTTGGATCGCTGGACACAGTGTCTCCCAAGGGAATAAATGACATTTTTGTTAACAAGATACCATATGTATTCTAGGTATGTGATATAATATGTGGATAGAGGAGGTTATTACTCCAAGTTCTAGAGATCATGGGAGAGAGGCGTTGGCCCTTATACTCACGAATGATATGGTTGAATGTCTCGTGTGGGATACGAGAACCATTGTGAGGGTGACATGCCTATTGGAGATAATTGTGTGAAAGAAGTGTCATATAGGACTTGATTAAGAGTAATGTGATCTTTTTAGTTTGGCTTATGGTCTTAGATATCTACATTATGAGATGTGCGGTGGGACCTAGGTGGAGTTTACGGGATTGTTTGTGACTTATAATGGGGATTCCATGGGGATTCGAGCATGATAATTGGCGGGTCGACTCTGGGTTGAAGGACTAATATTGTTGTTGGGAATATTAGGATTTGGATCGAGCCATGGGATGAAATTAAAGGTGAGACTTTTGGAAGTAATGTCACCAATTGGTGATTTTTGGGAGATGGTATTTGATAAGATGGATCATGATAGGTTTAAAGGACTCAGTGGACACCCAGATGGGAATGGTCGGTTGATATTCAATGAGGGCCTAGATCTTAAGTGAATAGATGAATGGGATAATCTAGAGAGATTTGTGATGGTATTACAACCTATATGCATGTTCTTTTGGTAAAATTCAATCAGGAGGCTTTTTTTATATTTCTTGAGGTGACCACCCAAGAGTCTATAGGGATCAGTTATTTTACTGAACATTCCATGATGTTTAGGGATTTGGGACAAGGAACTATCCAGACATGTCTCGGGGTGGAGTTCATGTATTCTGATGATAATAATAATGATTGATTAATCGTTGTAGGAGGTTCCTTATCTTTATTTAATAATACCCAATTGACTATGCATTGAGTAAGAGGGTGTGGGTTAACGAATGACATAGGGCCTTGCCTTAGTGGATTTGTTTATGGTAAAGTACTTACCATGAGTCTAGGTAATAGTATGACATGATGAGACTGATGGACTCCACCTACAGTGATTATGTAGTATGTCGTAATATGGACACTTATTTTTTCCCATTATCTTTAAGTAGTGGGTGAAGGTCTTTAATCTCTACCATCCTTTATCCAATATAAATGTGAAATAAATATCATGAAATGACATGAGGTGATGATGTGAATTCATTATAAGAAAAAACATGCAGGGTTAGTCATATTGGTGGATTAACTAGCACATGATTACTTGGAAAATATATGTTTGGAATAAAAATTTATGTTTCATAATGTCATAAAAAAATGTTTGATCAACGGTTGTGGGTTTCTAGTTAGCACATGGTTACATGATGCACAAGGATTCATGGTGTTCATTTTTGCACATGATGTCCAAGGAACTTGTGAGAAGTGTTTATTTTACTCACCCATAATACATGTATATAATGGTGTATACTATGGTAACATTTTGAGACCCAAATGAAATATATTACTGACATATTTGATGGGAACATTTGTGCATGTATAAACCTTATGTCTGATTTAATTTTTAACATGACATGTTTATTGTTTTAGGTTGGTAAATCTAGATAGGTAATTGAATATAGGGGTTTTCATTCCCAAAGATGGTAGTAGGACTAATGGGTGTGCATTTTATATATCGTTTATATTTTTTTGGACTGGATCAGTGGAAACTAGTGTATGTATAAAAAAATTCTTCTATATGGTCCATTTGATATATAATTATCATTATTTTTTATAAGAACTGATTTTTTATGGGTGTTCATTTCCACTCAATTTTATGACTCCAATTTAATAGAATAGTCTAATTATTTTATGGATTAGCCTCTCACCGCAATTCGATATCATCTGACATATATGGAGGCATGATTAATGATTCTTGTCACCATAATTCTGATATTGTTGATTTTATTAAGGATGGGGAATTAACGAATAGTATCACAACTGTTTATTGTTTGAATTTTTCATTTGTAGATAGGTGCATTTAGAATGCATCTGATCTTATGATGGAACTCGAACTAGTGATTAATTAACACCTTTTTGGTGGGATGTCATTATTAATATTGGTATGATATTGTTGTTCTTTATCTATCTAATTATGACTAATATAATTAATAATTTTTATTTGTAAATATATATGTGTCTTTATAGTTTGGGATCATATCACATGGTCAAGAGGCCCATGGATATACATCATGATTAGGAATGTAGGACTCAAATGAAATGTTTAAGAATCATTGCGATTGGATACTGTTATGTGGTTAAAATAATAAAAAAAATAATGTTCTATCATATAACATGTTGGTGGAATTATACATAACTAGATCGTGGTATTTTACCTAATGAAAGGTCATGTGGATCCAAGTTCATGATGTTCTTCAGAAGAATAAATGCAGTCCCTTCATCAAGGTATGTATAGTGACCCTTAGTTTGTTTGTTTAGGCACTGGATTCCTCAATGATGGAAGCATGATATATTTGAAATATGTATGATATGCCTGATGAATTGTTCTATAATATTAATGATTTTTTTATGGTGAAATTTAGTTACTTAAAGTGACAACACGAATCTATATAGTTTTTTCTCATATAATGTTATACTGGTATTCAACTAAGCCAAACCTAGTGGTTATATAGAAACCCTAAGGGGTTATGGATAATGTAATGAGAAATTCCTTCTTTCTTAGGATGTGTAGTGCGTATAGAATACCTAGTATGAATTATTTGTTTCAATGGAAGGAATAGTAAGAGACCAGGACAAGTAAGTTGTTGGATTGACTTTCATGTTGCATGATTGGAGCATTGGTATATACTAATGGGTTTTGGAATGTCGACAAGGTGGTGTGTAGGTGTGTGATATATATTATCATGATTAAGATGCCTTAATTTCTATGTATAACATTGAGGATACTCTATTTCATTAATAATAGTTTATATATAGTTAAATGTCAATAGATTTGGTATGTGATCCTAAGATAGTTGGGGAATAACTCATGGGAGCATGAGTCAAGGTTTATGATCAGGTTTCACAGAATCATGAAAATGTCTAGTTCGGGTGAGATTAATTTTGATGTAAGTAAGAATATTTGAGATTTTTTTTAGTACATTACTCTACATGATGGGTAGAGAGTCCATTGGAAATAATTTTTCGAAAGATTAACTTTTTGATGGGGGATTATCATGTTGGGAACATACGATTACTAGTTTAGTTGTGAATTAGTTAATAGGATATGAATGTGTCTCTTGATAACAGTTCAGGATATATATGAACACAAGTGGTTCTACAATTGTAGTGTGGTGGTGATTTTTTTTCAAGGTTACTCTTTGATTGATGTTTTCACGGTGTTTGGTGGGATGCATGAAAGAATAGTGTCTCAATGTTTGATCCATAAAAGGATATATCTCAATTGAATGATATTTCTTCAATAAAGTATTGCAGTATATTTTAGGTTTAAACCAAGTGGAGGAATCGACATGAATTTTTTGAAACATATGGTGTAATATGATGACAAGAGAGATAAGGTCTTGAGAGGAGTGAGATGCATGTGGTGTTGGTGTCTATTGGGGTTAGTATTCAATGAGAAATATACGGTAATACATGCATATGGGAGTGTACCATTGAATATATGAATTTGGTAAGAATTACGCTTCGATGAGATGAGGGTGGGTAATATTGGTTGATATTGGTGTGAACAATCAATTAAAAGAGGGTTGTCCATAACTAGTCATTATATTTGGTGATGAATGAAGAATCATATATTGATATTGAGTGTTTGTTTGATAGGTGTAAACAATGACCCTCTTACAGTGGGAAGCATTGTATCTGTTATGGGTGAAGAACCCTTATGGAAGATGTTTTAGTGTTGGAGTGAGAATTGTTGGGGGTTGGTTGAGGTGAATGTAAGGTATCAGGGTGTGGTTAGATCCACTGTTATCTAGTTCCTTATAAAATACTACATTTGGGATTTGGACAAGGTGTTGGGTTCATTAGGTACATTGGAATCTTGCTCCAGATGGTTTTGAGTTGATCATACTGTGATTCGAATCATAATTGCATCATTTCTTGACGTCTGATCATGATTTTTGGGGTTGGTATTTGGGATCAAAATGAAATTTTACATTGGATGTTATGTTCGGTTGTTGATGTGAGTGTTTTTAATTCTTTGATTGGCCTCCTGGTGTTCACTCATCAGGATTGGATGTGGAGCTTTTGCATCTATGAATACATATGATAATTTTTAAAGGACATATAGAGGTTGTTTTATTTGTGTTTTGGCATGTGTTTGGATGTAGTGGGAAGGGAACTGCATTGGGTGTGTTGTTTGGAACATGGTTGGAGGGTTATTGGATAGTCAGAGGTTACATTTTAGTATGTGAGTCCTATATTGGGTATCACCATCCTTCAAAATTATACATTCAAGTGGAATTATATTATAAGAAGCAACATAAGCTTTGGAAAAACCCTAATGTAATATCCTTGTTAAGGATCACTCTATTTTTAATGTTTATGAGTTTTTACTTTGGGTTTTCGAGGGAATCAAAGAAGATTGGTGGGTTTCACTAAAGGAAATGGAATTGGGAACTAACAATATGAAATATTCACATTGTGAATCATATAATAATGATGTGAATTAATCTTGTTTCAAAGCCATTAATGCTTAGTTCATAATGTTAAAAAAAATTATTATGAGAAATGTATTCACAACATGAATTCATCATTATGGATTTTTAACCTGAGGTAATGCCCTTTTCAAAATAAATTTTAACCCTATAATTTATGTTGTGAATCCAGGTCTTAGGCCATATAATTTTCTACCTAGAGGATTTTATCTGCACTATATTCCAAATTACTCTTTCATTTGAACTATCCTTCCTCTCTCAAACACAAGGACATCACCATGAATTTTTTGTTATATTACACTCTCTCTGGCCTCTCCTATTTTTCTATTAGATAATTAGCTTGGTTGGTTTCTCATATTCTGGAATGGGTGTTCCAACTATACTAGTTTTATTCATTTATCATGGATTTGGAAGTGGTTTTGGGTTGTGTTTGTTGTGTATATGGATCGATTTTTCTTCACTATCATTCCCTTGTAGATTACTGGTGTTTGTTTATTCTAGTTTATAACCCTCATGTGGTGTCACAAACCATTCCTAGTACCCTAGAACACAGATACATGATTCAACTCTCACATTAGCCGAATGGAATTGCTGATCCCCATTGGTAAGTGACTAGAACCTAGAATCATACAAAAGACAAGAAGTTAATGACTTTTTCAGCATACTATTAGATGATAAAAATAGAAATAAAAATAATAATCCTAAAATATAATGTACTAGAAACAATAAGGTAAAACAGAACCCAAATTATATATTATCAAAATACACAACATATACCAATGAAAATATTTGAAACCCCGTGTAACATGTGGCTCACATCTCAACCATTAACCTCCATCACTCTACTTCCAATGAATCAAGCACACCACCTATTCTGATAGAAACTTCCCCCATTACTTGAACATAGAATAAAACAGTCTAAAAATTCATAAATGTAAAGGAAGGTTGTAATAAAAACATCCCTTTAGTGCCTCACCTGGTTTTCCATTATTATTTCCATAATAACTAAACCAGTTATTCTTTTGATTTTAATTAAAAAATCTATGGAATATAATTTAAATAAATTTGAAAAAACAATATTTAATAATAATGAAGGATGTAAAATATATATAAAAATATGATTAAATGAACATATTATATGAATGATTTATATAAATCAAAAAGATTTAATAAATACATTTTGTAATCTGTGGAATTTAGTCACCAAATCAAACATATCAGAGCACCATGTAATATGAACAACAGTACATTGGTTTCTAGAAATTTCATCCTCACACATCTCATTTACCATCATAGATCATGGTTGGTCTGAACAATATACTAAACACCTCATTAGAGTATCCTATTATGGTAAATCAATCTAAACAAGTTTTAGTTTCTGTTTTCATCATCGATCTATTTCTAGGGAGTTAGAGTCATAGAATACATTCCCCAGGCACCCACTAACTACCCTTGATTAATTGTGATTTAATAAATCTATCATTCAATCAATCATAGGGATGTCAATTATTTCTAATCAATTAAAAATAAAATGTCACAATTTCAGTTTTCAAAATTCCATTCTCATTTCAAAAGCAAATCATAGGTTTTAATCAAATTCATGCCTTTTAAAATCATTTTATAATTCTTGAAAAAAATTCAATAATCAATATTCAATCATTTCAATTTATCAATATTAATCTATCTATTAAAAATAATTCCCACTAAGGGTTTTTAAATAAATTAATTACTCATTTAATATCAATCATGAATATAATATTTCAATTATAGGTTAAAACATTTTGGAATCAACTACCTATAATAAATTATCAAATCAACACCCTCCACATGAAATTATAATGAAGAATGATTGAAAAAGAGTTCAACAAGTATTTCTTAAATCACATCTCATCAAGGAAAAAAATCAATTCAATTAGTAACCAAGAGATCAAATCGTTGAAAATAATGGACAGAGAATGGAATATCTGCACACAATAAAAATCGCAGGGTCTCAAGCACCCAATTGAGATTCTCCAGAGGGATAGAATAACTCATTGTACAGGAGATAAAGAATAAAGTTCAAGGGATACATGTGTAGAATGCCTAAATAAATAATATATGAAAAAATACTAGGAATGCGGTTTTTATAATTTAATATATTTTTTATTCCATAAAACACCACCACCTATAACAAACACAAAAAATTATGTCACCTCAAGTTAAAAAAATTTATCGATGAATTTACTGTATAAATAAATTTATGTTATAATACATTTTAATGACCTGTTTCTAGAAAACAATTTATGTCGAAAACCAAGGATTTATGATGTAAATTTCATCTATAGTTGGTAAGTAATAGTAGGATACCACTACTAGAAACTAAGGTTATACCAATATTTGTAATCCAATGGTATAGACCATAAAACTGTTGGTATATTTTATACCAATGATTTCAATAATGATTTGGTGAAATTGTGTGGGTATAGCCCTTTACCAATGATTATAACTCAAATTTTGGTATATGATACTTATAATTGATCTATAGTGAAGGTTTATTGAGAACAATTCGCATAAATATTTGTCAATGGTTTTTCAACTGTTGGTCTATAGAATATGCCTAAAAACTCTACCAACGGTTAGCAACTGTTGGTATAGAGTTCATAAAATGGTTTCCTAATAACTGTTGATATATATTCCCCTTCAAAAAATACCAATGGTTTTTTCCCGTTGGTATTGAGTTCCTTCAAAATTCAGTACAGTAGACCCTCACTGTTTTTCCCATAGCGGCTCTAACATGGTATGAAGTTCCTACAAAATTCAGAACAGCAGACCCCCACTATTTTCCCAGAGAAATTCCAACATTCAATAAAGTAGCCAATGCCATCTCCATTATTCCATACAACAAACAATACCATACAAAACCACATTAAAATGGAAAAGTTTCATTCATTGAAATTAATAAATTAATATAACACATGAGAATAGCACAACACCATACAAAAATCACAAACATGTAATACATATACTTCCCTCACTATGGAATATATAGAAATATATTGTTTTCAATACACAAAGAAAAAATCACATAACACACATAATTCACAATGAATTCAACTACTTTATATTTTATTCTATTTCCCATATAATACACAGAATTCCATTGTTTTCCATAGAATGCACAACCCCCCCCCCCAACTATTTTCCACTGTTTACCCCTCCATTGAACAATACAACACCTAGAAATACCATACAAATAAAACATACATAATTACAAAAAAAACATATTCTTGAAATATACTAAATATAGTAGGATTAATTTAGATGTTTAGAAGTCATTATTATCCAATTGTTCATGGTATCATTTTAAAAAAAACACCACATTGGAAATCACAACATTCCACTTGAGGTAAAATTTTATACCTATCCATGGATTGTGCAACATTTTGGGCACATTTTTATTTCTTTAATTTCAATTACAGTATGCATTGTTTCATTTTTTTATTACTTTATTTTGGTAAATATAATCATTTGTTTGAAAAATGTAATTTTATAATCATAATCACACAAGAATGGAAAATAATAAAACTCAACATGAAGGGTACATCAGATATGTGTATGTAGGATAGTTATTATCTAATTTAAAACTATAATAATGTTGTGGTCTTAGACTGTGCTAAAACCTATGAAAAGGAAATCCCAATTTTAATCATGTGTATCATTTCATGGGATTTGACACTATTGTAATGATCATAAAAATATCATAATTTTTTAACAGATATCTATGAAGGAAAATTGGTCTATTAATGAGTCTATTCCTAAAGTATGGAGTGAGATAATCATCTAACCATGACCATTATTTTAAAAAGGATGTGTTTTATTGGGAGATCATCATACCAAGTACATCAAATATTTCAAAAATTTGTGATTTTGAATAGTGTCTCATTATGATGTTATACAGATAGAAAACCCATGGTTTGGGAACCATACAATAATTATTATATATTTTTAAATGTCTATCAAGCTTATGGAAGAAATGGTATTGGCCGCAAGGGATGAAATCATCATCCTCTTCATCCAATATTAAAGAAAGCTAATGTTTTGCATGAAATTCATTTTTTTTGTCATTTTTCGTCAAAATGTAATAGAAAGATGGATTTTTTCTTCTCCAACATGAAATCACATGAAGATTCTATATGATGAAGGAGGAATGGAAATGAGAATACGCCAGTCCTTGATCAGAAGAGCTAGGAAATAATTGGCCCATCATATGTTGATAACATAGGGGAATTATTTGTGGATAATGAATACAAAACTAGGTAACCTACCCACTCTAATGATGACATCTAGACATCTTAACAGGATGTTCATATCACACATTCTATTGATAACTCACATGAGGGTGGCTTTCATGGTCACTCTAGTGACACCCATCCTTCTGATGACATCTATAATTTATGAAAGGAGATGTAGTTTTAACAACTGATCTAGAATGTTGGTAAGGTAATAACCCTCTAAGTGGTGGATGGTCATCCTGGTGACAACCCCTTTACTTGTACACAACATTAAGGGGATGTGAATGGAACATACAATGATCATGTGGAAACTGGATTTGAATTAATTGACCTCATTAATGTTGATATTAATTTGGAAAATACCCCCTCTTATCTATCACACGGACTTCTTGTTATTGTTCCATTGATTGGGACCTCAATTGTTAGGTATGGTGTTCATGATTTCCCCACTTATCAGATATTTGAGTATGACCCTAATGCTAGATAAGTGGTGATGAATTTGTAGAATGATCTTTGTAGATAACCCACCTAGTGAGTGATTGGAGTTTTGATGTGGGTAATGGATATGGAAAGGATGGGTCATATCTAATTCATTGAAAATACTAAATTACAAGGTTGAATTCGGCATAAAAATATTTTATGAAAAACATAATTATCCTAATTTTTTTATAGATCCTAGAGACTTAAAAATATGGGATTGGGTTTTTCTTAATAAAGGGTCTAGCTAGGTTGGATGTGATTCCAATTGATCTTCAATGGCCAAAACATCCTAGATGAGCTTAACCAAGCGAGATCGTGAGATCTCTTAAATATTGAGTAGTAAAAAAATTTAGTGATTTGATATGAATCAACAGTCACTTATCTGGTATGTATATGTAATATCGTATTATTAATAAAAGGCTTATGGTATGATGATTTTTGATGAATTTATGACTAATGATGTGATCATGTACCAACTTTTGGATTTTTCAAACTTATAAATTTGTGGTTAGTATGATGTCTTTGGAAAATATATATTTTAAACGAACCTGGTAGGGGAGTCCATTACATCCTCATTCTAGTGGAGGGAATACTTCATTTAGTCGTTTGAAGATGCAGTATATACACTGTCATGGGAAATTTTTTGAGGTGTCATTTTAATATTCTAATGGGAGATGATCAAAATAATGTTTTAGTATAGGGATCTGAGACACCGAAATATATATTTCTAAAATCCCCCATGCATATTTCCAAGATATGTGTATTTTTTATATCAAAGGAAATATTGTGAATAGTTCACACACCTGAGAAATGGTGGTGCATATGTCTATGTGATAGAATCAAAATTAAAGAGAAGTGTGATGGGATTTGATGAGTTATGGTCTCTTGGATGAGTAATAGGACATTGTTAGAATTATATGTTAGTACAAGTCAAAAGATTATAATCAAATTTTATACCCACTCTACAGTCTTATTGGTTTGGGTGTTATAAACTATGATAAATCAAAATAGAAAATAGTAGAAAATGAAAAATCCAACATAAAAACTATTGGGTGTTAAAAAATGAAATTGAACTGAATAGAAACTAAAATTAGAAAAAAAATAAAAATGATAAAATAGTGCATGGATATTTAGATAAATGCATGAAATGGCTAGAAATGGATATTATTACATACCAATTCCAATTATTAAGAAATGACTCCTTTTAACCAAGAGTATTATAAGGATCAATAACTGAATATATGGTACAAAAGCTCTAGAAAAGGATCCTAATTGATATCAATTATATGAAGAAACATGTTTCAAACCTGAGGCTTCCCCAATAATTAATCAATAATATAAATCCATATCCCTCGTATTCTATTTAACATATATGATTGATGAAGAATTTATCTCCATCATTTTTCAAACTATAGAGTTCGAATGAAATAGACTCCACACATAGAATTACTATGATCACTACGATAAGAAGAAATTATTATATATAGGAAACAATAATATTTTAAATATATTACACAATAAATTGAAGCTATTAGAAATAAAATTGAATAACACTATAATGGTATACAATAAAAGAAACAATATTATTTATATCATCATAAATAAATGTATATGATCTCTTTGATATGTATCCTCAATTAGTCAAGTATTGGTGAGATTTATAGATGATTTTGTAACAATGTTAAATGGGTAGTGTCTATGAACATCATTTTCAGTTATTAAAGAATCAAAATCAAGGAATATTTCTCTATTGGATGTTTTGGCATGACACTGTAATTATATGGAAATTATATGGATCATTCCACTCATTGTAACAAATAATCTTCTTTTAAAAACATGTAGATAGAAATTATAAAATCATCATGTTATTATATCATAAAAATAAATTATATTTTTGTTTTAAAAAAGGATAATAAATTACTCATTATATTAAATTAACTCCACTTTTTTATAATCAATGGACACAAAATAAAAAAGAAAGTAAATATAATTATAATCAAAATTAAAAGTGAAAACACCTTATACCATTAGATGAAATTTAAATTGTGTATATCATTTGAATAATATCTAATTCTAAATTATTCCCCTTTTAGATATAACATAATAAACCATAAGTACAAATAATTTAATACTTAATGAAATAAAAACATACCAAATACTCCAAAGTATCCACCACAGATGTCATACACATGTAGAATTCATAAATTTCTGGTAGGTATAACACATAATTGAGAAGGTAATTAAACACATACAAAATTAAATTGAGAATTTAATTCATAATTCAGATGTCAATTACCCTATGCAATACAGAATTCTAAATTCAATTCTTAATTGAATACATACTGAATTTAATTATGAATTATGATTACGATACCTATAGAATTTAATATATAATTATTTATGTGTTATACAAAATTATAAATACCTAAAAAATTATTAATTATGTACAGTTTATTCAATTAAAAATTCAACGAATACAAAATTGAATTATGTATAACACATATATAATTGAATTCATAATTCAGAAGCTAATTACCCTGTGAAATTGTAATAAATTGTAAATAATTCAATGGTGAATTTTAGTTTTACTCATTACCACTATTATAGGTGGGTGGATTTGATGAAGGACATGTTCTTGTTCAAGAACAATTTATGGAATTTAGAACCAGTAAAATACATTAGGGTTGGCCTAAGATTCATGATTCATAGATTCCCAATATCCAGGAGTTGTCTCATTGAAATTCATTGGGATGAGATTACAGTCCTTTTTCAATCTCAATGGGATAGGTGGGACCGTGTTAAAATGTGAATTGGTGAAGGTTGTTCCCTCAGGTGTGAAATATTAAATCAATCGAATTACAAGGCATCCTATTGGATCATGTGGTTCAATAGTGGGATGCGTTATGGGGCCTTGGTGATGAACTTTTGATAGTATGGGGAAGAATATTCTTGCAATATCATGATGTTCAGACCCAATTATATAGTTTATCATGAATCTATGAGTATGACATTATAATATTTAATGAGTGAAAATGTTGGGGTGATGAAAGATATCTATACTTGATGGTACTCAAGGATATTTGGTGCACCTAGTCAAATTGTGGGGTAAAACCATAACCTAATAAAGTGTATGACCCATGGTTTAAAATAGATGTGGTGAACAATTAATTGGACATGGTTGAAATATAAAAGAAAATAATTATTGGGGTTTTATGTTATTTCCTTAGTCATCGTAGATGAATCAGGCGAGGTTAGTAAATTTATAATCATTCTAGAGGCATAAGTTATACATTTGATATGTATTGTGAATCATATCAATGGTTAGTTTGATGTGGATGATCCTAGATTGATCTGTGTGAGTAAATGATCAATTTTGTATTTATGCCTTAGAGTATGGTTCTTCGGATAGATATCACATGATACTTAAAGAATTTATATGGAATGATGATCTTCATGGTTTATCAGATATTTGATTATGCCCCTAATGTCAAATAAGTGGTGATTTATCCTAGTCATCCCTTCTCCCATAAGATATAACCTACATGATGCAACAGGGAAACCCCTCTCAATCAAGGGAGGTTTCACATCTCAAAAAAACTAGGAACTCAGTTATACAATAGTTATCTCCTCGTTTATTTCTCAATCAAGATGAATCTTGGACTCAAAATCTACACCCTCACAGCAAGATCTATCTCTTAACATAAGAATCAATTCGACACATGTAAGAAATAATAACATGTAACACATCCTGTTTCACAACACACCAACTATTAACCTGGTAATTAATAATTTGGGATCTAGACCCATGCCTCATGCCCATCCTAATATCCATATCAACCTCATTAGTGTTATGTCACATACATATAGACTAACCCATCACATCGACATCACCCAACATAACGAAAAGGCATAAATAAATGGAGGAAGAATTTATAACTCAATTATAATGTTCCGATTTGATGTGATGAACAAAAATTACTTGAATAAATTATAGATCATCAGTTTGGAAGAAGGGTTCATAGCCTAGAGTGGTCTCTTTTTGGGGAAAAATGTTTGTGATGATTTTTGGAGGAAGTGTGCTAAAAAAATTTGTTTGAAAAATTGGAGATATCTATTTGGGAGGAAGTGACTCATGAATTTTTCAAGAAGTAGGGTTCTTGGAGATCTCTGTGGGAGGAGGAGGAGAGATCTGCTCGCAAATTGGTAGAGGAGTAGGGTTTGTGGAGATCTCTGTTTGAGGAGGAGGAGAGTTCTTCTTGCAAATTGGTCGGGAAGTAGGGTTCGAGGAGATATATCTCGGAGGAGGAGGAGATATCTTCTTGGGAATCAGTCATGAAGTATGGGTATATTGGAGGAGGAGAGATCTTTAGGAAAATTTATAGGGAAGTGGTGATAATTGGGTTTTTTTCCAAATTGTTATTAAAAACCATTTGTAAAGGTTATATATTCCAATGGTTTGAAATCTCTGTGAATAGGTCCATTTAATATAAACATTCCCAATTGTTTTATCAAATAGTTTGAAAATTAAATACCTTTCCCAATGGTTTTGTTAAACCAATGGGAAAACTGAACTTATATTTGTTATGCCAACAGTTAACTAGAATACTAGGTATAGGTTCTTTATCAGAATGGTTTTTTCAAACCACTGATAAAGAAGTGTTGGTAAAGGTTTTATTTCCACCAGTGTCCTATAGAACCACCCATAAAACTTCTAACTCGACCCAACCCCATATTCTCCCAATGAAACCTTCAACACATTTATACCTAGAAACCATTTATTCCTAAAAATACATCATTGAAAAGTACATAATTTTTTCAAATAAAATAACAACTTCCTTGATAAAAACATCCTTATTATATGGATAATAAGAGATAAAAAAGAGTTCACCTTTAACCAGGATATTATAACCACCCTACTATAAACACATTCATTCCACGGAAAGCCTATCAAGAAGAATCCATATCAAAGAGATGAGGCTACTTCTCTCTCGTCAGTGCCTCAAACCCCAAAATATCCTGTGAATCAGAACATTTTTTCCAAATAAAAATGTCTAAAGGAAATACCTTCCCATGAAGTAGAATTGTAACATAATCAACAATCCCAACCGGATTCTCGGTCACGGATAATTCAGGTTCAACATTACGATCTTCCCTACAAAGAATGTGATATTGGTCAGAAAGATACCTTCAAAATATTATACATGAAACAAATTATTTATCTATGTCAACTTTGGTGTATGTTATAAATGGTAATATACTTTACAAATATTCTCATCAATCTCAAAAGGACCCACAATCCACAATGTAATCTTTCCCTGTTTCATAAGTCATCGGTGACCCAGCCTTGGTTCAAATCTCCTAAAAAACATGGCTATGTAATAATAAATATAATGGAAATCACTTATTATCATCATAGAATTTATAACATATAAATTTCATCAATATTTGATGATGAATCAGAATAATCTTTAACATTGTCTCTTGGAGCAAGCTTGTTCACACCGAGGAAGATTCACCAATCTTCGACCAACATAATGGAAATCTACAAGACTGACCATATAACGCCTCAAAATGGTCCATTATAATGTTTTAATGGAAATGGTTATTTAAAGAATACTAATACAGTCCCAAAAGGACATCCCATGCTTTATCAATGTTAAGAATTAAATCATGTAACATAGAATCAAGAATATTATTAATTCATTATATATGTTTATCCATCTGCAGTTGATATGTGGTGCTCAAACATACTTGAGTTCCTAGTTCCCATAAGAGGAATACTCATAAAAATACAAGTATAATAGGGATACCAATCATAGACTATAAACAATTAACTACATGTAAATGGACAATCACATTCCCATAGAGGCTTACCAAATCCTAAAATTTAGTTATATCTTAAATGGTTATAATTTGAGATGATTTTTTCATCATATCATTCACCACCTATATTACCCTGATACCTCAATTGGTATGTAAAATCCAAACAGAAAGGTCCATTGAAATATCATCCCGCTTCCAACTTAGCACTGGGCGAATTTTACAAAATTCAAATGGTCTTTAGTTCTTAGATTTGACCTATTGATAGGTATAACAGTGATAAAACATTTAGTGATGTCTTATATCACACATAGACACCAAAATCATTACTTCATTTTATATAACATATTTTTGGTTCTATGGTGAACCACCCACTAATATTTATTGATATCCCCAATCATAGCCTTTCTCATAGGTAATGTCACCACACACCGGTTCTCAAAATATAGGATACACTCCAAAGAGATCGTCCTCTCACTAGAGGTGTCCCCAATATAAAGTGATTCACTAATTCAATATAAGTCTTCATAAAACTATTTCTTATATATAATAATCTCAATAAAATAGTAGTAGAACTCCATACCATCCAAAACAACCTCATACTCATTCTTCCTTACTCCCAAATGGACATGAGCAAATAGAGCCCTCATATTCCACTCTTATAATAATTTACTCAAATTAGGTGTCAAATATTTCCTACTCAAATAATTAGTAGTAAAATTCTCCTTACCAAGGGTGTAGGAAATGTCAAAATCCCAATATTATGGTTACTCCACCAAATTCCTTTGTTTGAGATCCATATATTTTTATATATGATATAACTTATGATTTTGTTGTTAGTGTAAATGGTAAACATTAATCCAAAAAGGTAATTATAGAAACACATAAAATCTTTTGTCATAGTAATTTTCTTGAGATCATGGGTAAGATTATTATTCTTATGTGGACTAATCTGTCTGGGACCGTAGGCTACCATTTGATCACCTTGTATAATGATGTTACCTAAACCTAAACCTAATGTGTCAAAAAGTACTGTATATATCTGCCTAGCCTCTAGATGATTTAACACTACAGTGTAAAAATATCTATTTCATCTCTACTAAAATACTCTAAAATTTATAATACCAAATGAACTTCACTCTCCTATAAGTGAGAGTGGTAATTAGAGTATCCATCTTCAGGAAATATTTAAGGAACCTATGTCAATACCCCTCAAAGTCCAATAATATATGTAACTTGAAAAAATTAGGTAATCTATCCCTTATATTGAAATCTTCCTCCTTTTCAGGATCAACTAATATACCATTTTTTACACCATGTTTCCCAATAAAATCACTTCCCAAATCTATACATTACATTTCAAAATATTCAACTAGTATCAATGATTTCTCAATATATTATAAACTACAATCAAATAAAGAACACGGTCTACCTCGTTATTAGAGTATAATAGGATATAATATAAAAATTTTACCATGAATGATTCAAGGTACTCATGAAATATAATATTAAATAAATCCATAAAAAATACATTATCAAAGGTTATACTAATAAGATATTCATAATGGAGATACCTAGTCTTGAAGGCGCTCATCTAAATGTAAAATTCATTAATTGTAATCTATTTATAACTAGATTAATGACTAATCATTGAGAACCAATTTTCCCAATTAAATTGGCCAAGTACATTATGAATACGTGGTAAAAAATACTTCCACATCATCATAACTCAATATAGTTTTATGTAATCAACACAAATTCAAGGTGTCCCATCATCTTTCATCACAAAGAGAGCAGGCACTGTCTGAGCTAAAGAAAACTCAGGTGTACAAATTATTTTTCCAAAAAATCATCCAAATAAGTCTCTATGTAATAATGTTCAGATATTTTTATATATTATGAAGAAATAGAAACATTTTGAGAAACATGTGTTGAATCAAAGGAAAAATCACCTTCGTTACCAGTGGAAAACCATAAAATTCTGCATGAAATACATTAGGAAACTCAAAAAAAGTTGTAGGGAGATCATTACTCAAATATTATCAATCCAAGTCTAAATAAAACACCAATATTACCCATCTAAACTATAAAAAATGAGGTCTAGTTGTAAACAACATCGGGTCACATTCTCTCTGAAGGACCTAACTTACCCAATATGGAATAGTAAATGAGACCAACTGACGGTGATAATCAATTTTTGACATAAGCTAATTTATCAAGTCCAACAAGAAACCATTCTAATAGGTTTCATTTTTAGAACCATATAATTATATGTATGTTTAATCATTGATAAAGTGGAAAAACATTTCTTACATCGATGACCCCACTCTCTCATCATTCCAAGGGGCATAGTAATATCCACCAGATAAGAAAAAATAATTATAGAAATATATAGTAGGTTCACAAAATGATTTGATATAAATGAGTTAGATACACCGGTATAAAATAATGAATTCTATAAATACCATCATCATATTCCTCATTCGATTCATCTAAATACCATAATTATATTCATCATCAGATTCCAGTAGATACCCCTATTAGATTCATCATCAGATTCCTCGGACCCTCATTAGAACAACCCATGATGAAGGTTTATCACAAATTCCTATCACTCGGAAACATTTGTTTTTGTAAGAATCCAATTTTACCACTACAATTTTTGGTTTTGAATATCTAATTCCACTACATGGATTAAAAAATATGTGGTAGAGCTTCTATAGGTGTTCTGAGAAACCATAAGAACTAATGATATTTGGTTATTTAGTAGAAAACCCATTTTGAATACCCAAGATTTCCATTGTAAAGTAAAGTCAAAGGGCCTCTTACAAACACTACATGAGGTCTTGATGACACCTTATTTCTTGTACCACCATAAGAATCATCACACTTCCTATTCTCTTAAATGGTACAAACATAACTACCACTATGAGAAGAAGAACTCACATCAACCCCGATGTACAACCTAGTTCAAGATTAGCCATCAAAACTCTACCCAATACATCAGGACAAGAAGAGAGCATCATAAATATAAGCTATTATTAGATATCAGGTCTGAGATCTATCTTGTACTATTGAGACCTCAGCTTCCCATTAGATACGATATTGGGAGAAAAATGAACAATCTATACAAAATAATTCACATATTATGTCCTAGAATTATAACCGTGATGGTGGTTAAATACTTTATATGAACATCCAAAACCCCAGACTCTAGATGGAAATAATTATTTAAATTAACAAAAAAGTGTTTACAGACTAAACCCTTATGCTTCTTCACTTTAGCCATAGAATTCCACAATATCCTTCTAGACCCCCAAAACATGAAGGTTTCACTTTTCAAAATTATTGCTTCTAGAATTTCCAAAACCCCAAAAAACTATTCATCATTTTTAAACAATCCTTATACTCTTTAGTATATTTTCAACCTTGGACGGATTGTAGTTTTTGATAAATAAATGCTTTAGAATGGTCATTAGATTCATCCCTTTTAGGTTTCACTACCAATTCAATAATGGGTACTATTGTGGATACTTATATGAATGTTTGTATAGTGAACAACCATGTGTCAAAAATATTTTGATCCACTAGATTATTCGCTTATGAGGTTCACCAAAAACTTCCTCCTACTGCATCTTCAAACATCTACTCATTGGCATGATGATACATAACATCAATAGAAAACATTATAACCAATAGTAAGCATACATAGATCAATAACTCAATAAATATATACATGAATATTAATTATATAACATATAATTCAAGATTTTTATTTCAACATACTTAGATCAATACATGAAAAAAATACTAGAATCAGATCAAATTAGTCCTCAATGACAATTTTCCCAAAATCCCATGGGGACTTAACACAAGTTATAATGAGATCTGGATAGGAACTCACTCATAAATACCTCTATGTCCCAATAATCCGACCACATTTATACCAAGAAAATTCAAACTACATATTGAATTCTAAGAAATATGAATAACAAACCATAATTTTATACAACTGTTTCACAAACCACCCCAGATACCCTATTTTACTAATAACTGATCTATCTTTGACATATCCCAATGGGTGTTCCAAATCCCCATGGTTTGGCCACTAGGATGTGGAATGATATGAGAGACAATAAGGGAATTATTTTTTCCACAGTATAGTGAAAGCTAAATAGTACACGTTATTATTCCAACACTCCTCATCGAGAAAATTTCATAAACAAATAAGAAAATAAAACCCCCAAACAAAAAATATTCAAGATACGCAATATATATCAAATCAACGCTCAATAACTATGTAACAGGTGGATCACATCTCCAATGATCACCTCCATCACTCTGAGTCCAAAAAATCAAGTACACCCACCTCCTACCAGAGGTGCGTTCCCTTTACATGAACATGGTGTAACATAATCTAAAACACCTACATGAAATGGGATGGATTGATCTAAACATAAAAATTGGGCCTCACCAATTATTACATAATCAATTCAGATAAAATTAAACCAATTTTTATTTCAATTTAATTAAAATATGTATGTGAGTGTAATTTATATATTCTTACAATACATTCATTTATAAAAAATTGTGGTGGAATATATATTAAAACAAGCTTAAATTTTTATTTTATGTAAAAATTTTCTATTATGTATTTGGAATGAAAAACATTGTTCAATAATAAATCTATTGTAATCATAAAATCAAACATACCCTAGAAATATAAAATAATCTCTATGGTACATTAGTTTATGATAATAATATCCTCAAACTACTCAAATATAATCATATCTCATGGTAGTTGTGCACACTTGAATAAACAATACATTAGAGGTTCCCATTATAGGATATCATGAGGAACTTGTTTTAGATAGTGTTTCTATCATCAATATATTCCTAGCGAGTCAAATTCCTAGTATTCTTGTCACAGTCACCCACTAACTACCCAAACATACATGTCCTTTGATAAATAAATCATGGTAAAATCAATCATTTTAAATCAAATAAAAATAAATTTTTTGAATCTCATTTTTCATCATTACTTTATAGTTTTAAAACTAAATAAATGGTTTTTATTATAATCATGAATTTTTAAATCAACATACAATTTATGACAATTTTATCAAGAATCAAAATTCAATTATTTCAATTTATTAAATCATGTTATCTTGCATAAATCTATCTGACATCCATGTTTCAAATCAATTTAAATCTCATTTCAAATCAATCATGAAATTAGAGTTTCAATTATATGGTAAATCATTATAGAACATGATACCATTATCAAGTGATCAAATAAATACACACTTCATGAGATGGAAATAATGTAAAAAGGAGGAGGATATAAATAAATAATTCCTTTTTCATAATTAATCAATATCAATCATCAATTCAATCAGAAATTAGGATATCACAATGATGTAAATAAAGGATGGTGGTTGGAAATAGATCAAAAAAACATGGAAACTCACAAGAGATCAAACACCCAACTGAGAAGCTCAAGATGGATGGAGTCACTCACCGGATTAGAGGAAAATCATAAGTTTTGAGATAGATAGTGTGTTTCTGTGTGTTTTTTTGTTAGTTTCTCCAATAGAATTAAAAAATAATTCAAGCATGAAGCACAAATAAAATTTCTGGATATGGGTGGATTTATGCCATAATATCTTGTTTTTATGTTTTAAAACACACCACAATTCATATACTCTAAAAAATTATACTAATAGTGTTAAGAATCATGATTTAAAAATTTATGGAATTGTTTAATTATTTACAGTTTAAATAATTTTATAACATAAGATATTTTAATGGATTGTGGTAAATAAAAACTTTATTAATAAATAATTTATCTATACTATAAATTCCTTTTACAACTAGTTCCTATATGTACTCCCCTATCTAACCACCCATAAATCTTCCCACTGCTCCCATAAGATCTTGTTTTGTGGTGTAAAACACACCATATTTTATATACTCTGTAAAATGATACATATAGAGTTAAGAATCATGATATAAGAATATATGGAATTATTTAATTATTTATGGTTTAAATAATTTTATAACATATGATATTTTAATATATTATGGTAAGTAAACAATTTATTCATAAAAAATTACTTATATAATAAATTACTTTTACAACTACTTTATATATGTACTCCCCTATACAACCACCCATAAATCTTATAACTCAAGCCATAAAAAATGTTAATCCACTAAAAAATTTAACACATACATACCTAGACTGTATTGATTCAGAAAAACATAAATCTTTGAACATTATATCATTTTACCTCAACAACATCTCTACAGATTCAATCAAACCATCATTTTTTTGGGGTGATAATAGGTAAAAAAGAATAATCATAACCTAGATATTACATGTGAGTTGTGGTGTGGAACATGCATTCTAGAGGTATTAGTTGATCTACCCTATCTTACAACACTTTTCCCTATGAAATAAAATTATATTATGTGATAATCAATGTTAGAGACACCTTTTTTCACTTTTGTTCCATTTTCCACATGTCATGTGTCTATCCCAACATGGATTGTATATGATCTGAGATTGAGGTTGGAGGTTTTTTCTCTAGACTATATAATTCGAACCATAATTTATCATGGTTTTATAAATTCATTTTTAAATGAATTGTAATGAACCTTAAATTTGTTGATTTGTGTGTGTAAAATGGTTTTTGGGAAAATTATTATTTCTCCTTACTTTTCTAAAAGAAATGGTATTTTAATAGCATAATGAATAGAATATAAAAATGGGTTTTCAATTATTATTTTTTATTAATAAAGGGTTCTTGGAATTGTTTATTAAATTTGAAATCCTTTTTCATTTTATCAATATATTCCACACATGGGAGCCTTGGGTACCTAGTTGGAGGGTTTAGTATTAGGCATAGTCTATTGTTTCTAAAAGGGGTTAACTCATGGGGTGTTCCTCTATTCCTTAGTCCATTATTAAAAAAGTCTTGATCTTGACATTGTAGGGGATTCACTAATGTGGTTTTCATTTTTTTCCAGGGATCTATGTCCTAGGTACATGCGTGTGTACTAGTCATTATTTCTTATCATTGTACGAGTCACCTGGCTAGGTCAACTGTTGTTATCTAATCATGGTTTAGCAATGTTCTTTGGCTTGTTCAATTTTGGATTTCGTACACATGCTTTTCTAAAATATTAATGGTTTTTTGGCTTTGTTATTTAAAAAAATTACCAATATTTATTTTGGACCAATGGGAAAGGGGAACTATTTAACATGATTTAGATATAAAACTATTTAACTGTATATCATGCCATGTTTTATGAAAATTGAGAATTTCAGGGTTACTTTATACGAAATGATCTGGAACACCATGGTGGTATCCTAGTAATCTTATTCATCTCACCCCCTGAAAATTCCCTCTGGAATATGTAGACCGTTTATTTTTCTGGTACTGGAAAATGTGTATCCTATCAGTGAGGTGGTGGTGTTTTTGTCAATTGAGTATGGGTAACTAGTGTTGAGATAGTGGGAAATTGGTGGTTGTTCTAGTATTAGTGACCCCTTTTGGATGTTCTACATGTTATTTAGTGTTTATATTACTATATTTGGGATGTATCATTACTATTATATTGTTTTTGTTATGGAATATATTATCCTCTTGGTTTCCATTTTATTTATATTCCACAATCTTGTTTGGGGTTGGGAGTGATTTTAACCTCTAGTTATTTTCTGCTTCTTGGGTGTTATTCTATAACATTTGGGGATCAAGAATTCCATATGGGTCAGTAGTGAATTGGTTTGGATACCAGTTTAAGAGGGCTTCCCAGCTAACTTAATTACAAATTAGTATCAAAGGGTTCTACATAAGATTCCTTGAAGTATGTTTAGTAGAAATGAGATAGAATTGTCGAAACAATAGAGATAGGTTTTGGTGAGTGTCATTCTATCTCTTTCAGCAAAGAGGGTCTAGATACCATGGGTTGTTGGGATGTGTATTCTATGAGTTGTTTTTTGAGATTGCTATTAGTTTTTTCATATGATCTGTTTATCTAATATTATATTACCCTTTGATATAATAATTTCTTATATTTATGGAGTATAGTATCATGCGTCTAATACATTTTATAATGTTTCCTAGATAGGGTGAATCAATAGATAATCATCAAGATAATACTCTTTTGGATAAAAATATTCAAGATGCTATCGTTCATGAGTTATTTCTCATAAAAAATGTACCACAATTTCATAGCCCAGAATTTGAGTTACAACCAGGATCTAGAGAATGAAAAGATTGAACTCCAGAGTACATACACAAGAAGCCCCCATAATTTAAGGGTGTGAATGAACCCTTAAAGGTGGAGGGGTAATTGAATAAGTTCAATTTTCTCTTCAACATCTAAGAGAAACCTAATATAGTGAAGGTGAAATTAACAATGTTAAAACTTGAGGTTCTAGGAATGTAGTGGTGTGATTCTATGGTATATGAAAACTGGAACGTGGTATAAGATTGGAATGTTATCAAGACCATATACATTCAATATTTCTTAATATATTAATTTATGGTGGATAAATCTATGTTGTTACACTCTTTAATATCTAAATAGTATTCAGTGTTGGATTATACTAGCCATTTTATTTCGCTGGTTCATTATGATCTAGAGGAGGAGATGAATGATTAGTTGAAAGCATAAAAAAACCTTTAGGGCTTGCAACTAGTTATCTGACCAGAAGTATGCATGATGAATATTTCCCATTATTTTGACATAATGGATAGGGTGATGATAGTGGAAATGGATATGGATGGAAAGATTATCTTATCCAACCCTTCTCTTCCATCCAGAGGCAGATTTAGTGTCGTGTAAGGAAGAACAGGAAGTGACATAGTAATATGAACCTTTTTTGAGCTAGTTCTCAGAATTGTACCTCCTCTACACCATTAAAATTATCTCGTAGTGTTCCCCTAAATTTTTATCAGTGTGTACAGATATAGAAAACCTAATTTACTTATCTATCACTCTCAAATTCTTGTAATACATGTGGTCATAGAGGCCATTCGAAATGGTTCTACTAGGATATGTTCATTCCCCATTATTTTCAAGAACCATTATCTCTAAAGGACACTATATAATAGTCAATATCTTCAAATAACACATGAAACTATACATGAGACATAGAAGTGAATCAATATCACATGGTTTATTACTTTCAAATAGTGGATGCTGAGGACCCGTCAAGAGTGAGGGGTACCATATATATGGAATAATTTATCGTAAATAAAAAACATGATAATAGTTCCCCCCATTCATTTATAACTACATATTTTCTGTTATGATAAACCTTCTAATAGAGAAAATTTTCATTTTTAAAGAGTTAGAAATTCCCCTCAAAAGAGGAAGGGATATGTGGTTTTTGGTACATAATATACAATTTTAATAGATAACCCAGATTTAATCTTGGGTTTCATGGTTCGTGATCATAATATATTAGATATCATCATCAAGATATATTTTCTACTCTCCCATCAAACTGACATTGATTATATTCATTGACATTTTTCATTCTTTACTTCCAATGGGAGCTCTTCACTATTTCTAGGAGAGTAGGATCTGCAGTGTGGTCATGCAAGAGCTTCCTAACAAGATATCATGAGTCTTTAATATATTGTTGTACCTAAATATAATGATGATTCTCCACTTGGTGATTTTACATTTGTTGTTAGGGAATTCCTTGATTTTATCTTAAATGAATTCTATAGTCTTCCCCAAGAAATTTTGGTAGAATTGATGATTGATCTTGCGTCGAGTATGTAAATGAAATCGATACCCTCTTATCATATGACTTCATCTATCATGAAATATCTCATGTTCTAATTGAATGATATGATAGAGATATGTTTTTTACCCAATTTTGTTACCATGGTAATACCTTGTTCTCTTTTATAAGAATGAAAATCATTCACTTCAATTTTTTGATAACTATCAAAAGCAGAACATGTTGGATATTAGGAATAAATACCAAGTGGATGACTTGATCAACCAGTTAAAGGGGAAAAGTTGTATTTTAATATAGATCTTCTATTGGGTTATCATAAATTCGTGGTTCCCATGTATGATTTACCCATGACCACTTTTATGAGTAAATATGATAATTATGAATATCTTGGGATGAGTTTATGTATAAATAATTCTCTTATGGTTTTAATTCATTTGATTAACTGAATGTTCCATTTGTATCTCAGTATCTTTATAGTGGTGTTTATAGATAATACATTGGTTTACATTGGATGAAAGCTTGAGTAAAGCACTATCGGAATCTGGTTTTGAAAATATTTAGAATCTTTTTACTTTATGGAAATATTTTAAAGTGGCATTTTTGGATATAGTAAGTGATGTTATTAGAAGACATCATTTCAAAACATGGACTATAAGTTGATCCTGATAAGGTGAGGGTTGTTTTTTTCAGGTAATTTCCATAGAATGTATTTGAAATATGTATCTTCCTAGGCATTCCTAGATAAAAATTATTATATAATCATTTCTAAATCCTAAATTCATCATTAACTCTTTTACCAAGAAAAGAGTGAAATTCATTTAGGATGCAAAATGTTTAACTTATTTTGAGGAATTGAAATGAATTGTATAATTAGTTCCTATTCTAAAATTTCCTAATCCTGGTAATGTATAGGTTTTATGATATGATTCCTATGGTGTTGGTATAGGTTTTTTACTTATAAAATATTATCATCTTTTATACAATAACTCACATTATCTTCAAATGCATTATAATAATTACCTCACTTGTGTTTTTGAGTTTATTTTAGTAATGCCTGTAGATAAGTTTTGGCGGCACAATATTTTTGGGGAGAGGTTCATTGTCATTTATATGCATAATAGGATGAGCTATATATTTTATTATAAGGTCCAAAATGTAAAATAGAGAGAGTAGATGGAATATCTCTAGACAGTCAATGTCTCCTTTGAGTACACTCTGGGGAAAAGGGAGTTTCACTATAGAAGCTCGTAGTATGAATCATCCTCCACTAGATGTTTTGGAATTGAAGTAGTGGAACCATATGGTGTTTTTTCACTCAATTTCTTATAGATGTGTAATAGGATGATTCAATTTGGGTTATGAATAGTGTTCCATTATCATTAACTCTACCCAGGTCTATATTGGAGGACCTGTAGTGGGATGATGATTTAAGAAGAATTAGGGAAAACTTATATATTGTGGAGACTCTTCCTAGTTTGTATCTAACTTATGATAGTATTTTTCACATTTCTAATTGAACTTTTGTCCCATAATCCATATGGAAGTCTTTTTTTATGATTATCAATGTTAATTGTGGATCATTTACCATATAACTACAAGTAAGTGTTATGAAATGAGACCAAAATGAATGTAGCTAGGTGTGAAGAGAGACATTACATATTATGTGTCCTACTCAAACACCTAAAAATAGATAAAAGTAGGGAACCCATAGACTTCTTGTTCAATCTATCCTCTTTCAATTCCCATTGAGAATTGGGATGAGGTGATTATGGACTTTACTGTTGGATTACAAAGGACTCCTTGATGAAGGAATGATATCAAAGTGGTGACTGATAAGTTGATCATATCATCTAATTTTAATCCTATTAGAGATACCACTATGGTTGGAGAGAAAGTTATATTGTATGTGTAGGATATTTTGAGGTTTCGTGGGGTTCTATATCTATTGACTCATATAGCGATCCAAGGGATTCCTCTCACTTATAGAAGAGCTGTTGGATCAAATATATAGATATGTATGTGTATTAGATGTAACAATACAAGAGGGAGGGTGAATTGTAGATTTAAAAACCTTTTGAGTTTAAGCACTGAAGAGATTAGTTTAAATGATCTTAAACTAATACAAATACAAACACCCACAATTGTATTGAATATAAAAGGTATTATGTAATGTAATACTAATGAAATGTAAATCAATTGTATTCAAGATGAACACAATAATAAGAGTAATATAAAGATGAATTATTCTACCATAAAGCGTATAGAATCAATCAATACAATATGTAATAGAATGGATGTAATTAAAACAATTACAAATGTATAAGAGATAGAAAAGGAAACAAAAACAATTTTCATTCTAATATAGATAGCAGTGGAAATGTAAAATAATTACAATTCTTTTAACCCAAAGCGAAGGGTTATCCTTTCACCTAGGATAAAAGGTCTGTCTCACCAACACCTTGGTGAGCCCTCGATACGATGATCGGAACATCTGTCTGCCTATCCCCGACAGCCCTCGATACGATGATCGGTCTGTCCATCTGCCTATCCCTGGCAGCCCTCGATTTTGTAGGTAATCGGCACCTCTGTATTTCAATTACATGAAATCCCTCGATACGATGATCGGACGCACAAGGCACAAAGTATGAGAGAAGTCACAATATCTCTCTCTAGAACTTGATTGAAGCAAAGTATCACAGTTGTTCCAAAAAGTCTCTTTCGTTCTTCATTTTCTCTATTTCTCTCAGCTTCAAATGACCTCCTATTTATAGGCCTCGGGTTCCAACGGTCACATCTCCTCCAACAGTCATATTTCTCCGAAATACTTGGATGGACTTGGACACCTGGAATCATAACGGTCATATTGAAACAGAAAGCACGACATCGTTTTGATTAGCTTATAACTAACTCAACAACATCGTATTGGTTAAGACAAGATATATGAAGATGATAAATAATAGTACGATTAGTATGAAACAAGAGTTTTTACTAATTACCAAAACAAGTAATGAAAATATGAATAGCAGAGTCAGTACGATTATAATTTACAGAGTCAGTATGATACGATTGACATGTTCAGTATGATACGATTGACAGAGTCAGTACGATACGATTGATAGGGTCAGGATGATACGATTGACAGAGTCAGTACGATACGATTGTTAGGGTCAGTACGATAATATTTATAGGGTTAGTATGATACGATTAAAATGACATTTGTGATTTACAAAACAAAATATAGAAGTCGAAAGATAACTTTTTACTCAACAATCTCCCCCTTTTTGGAAAGCAAAAAACACAAAGAAAATATAACAAGAAATAATTATCTCCCCTTGAGTTATTGGAAACTATTCTGAATATGAATTTGAATACAACTAACTCCCCCTTTGTTGTATACTTTCCTAAAGATTGTATTCGTAGTTTTTCCTTGGTTTCGAAAAAATTTGATTAAACCAATCTCCTTGTGAAAAACATTCTCCCCCTTTATAAAACATTCTCCCCCTTTGTGGTTTACAAAAAGAATGGGGTCACTTTGAGTTTCCTGAAAGGTTTAGAAAGAAGAATTTCAAGACAAAAGAAAAGAATCAAAAAATTAATTACAAAACAAAGACAGGTTCCAAAGGGAAAAAAATACAACAGTCATTTGTTTTCTCTTTCCTTCTCCTTCTTTATGAGCTCATGAAGAATAACTTTCATCCTTTTGATTTCTTTCTTGTCTTCAGAAATTGATTCACCCTGAGTTCTGAGAATCTCTTGTTGGTCCACAAAAATCTGATCTTGATTCTTGATAGTCTCCTCCTGGACTCTGATTACTTCTTCAAGGGTTTCAATTCTGTCTTGGAGATTCTTGTTATCTTTAGATAACACAGAATTTTGTTTCTTCAACAAAACCATTTAATCCTTAAAGATGAAACCTTATAGAATTAAGATTGAAAAGCATTCATTCTCTCGTGCAAGTATTTCACTGAAGGAACATCGGCACTTTGAGAAGACAAAAGATTCATCCTTTCAACCATTTCTCTGTCAAGCTTATTGAAATAAATTGAATGCTCATTTGACAACCTTTTTATATCTTAAATTGCTATCTCATGATCATTGATTGAGCTCTCTGTTTTGTACGACCACTTGGTCATCTTGTTGCAGGCCTTCTTATGAGAAACTGAACATTCTTATAGAACTTTCAAATCGGCTTCAACTGACAAAACATTCTTTCTTAATTCTTTTACAGAGCCAAACTTCTTCTTTTGATTGTCAGTAATAAAATCAATCTTCCCTTCCAGCCTTTGGAAATATGGAATGGTCTTCTCAACCCTTCTCAAAACATGGACAATGTAATCACTCTTCTTGAGAGAGATTGTATGTTATGAATCAGTATCTTCATCGTACGAAGCCAATTCATTTGATCGGCTTGAATCTATAACTGGCTATTTTCCTTTTTCTTTTTCTTTCTGCTTTCATTCTTCTTCAAATTTATCACTAATGACAAAAACATTATCAGTGTGAGAGGATTAATCACCTTGATTTTCTTGAGATGAAATTATATCTGGAGTTTGTGCTTGATCGGCACGAGGAACTTGTTGAGTATCATCACTTTGATTTGGAACTGATTCCTCCCTACTTTTCTTTGAACTCTGAAGGAATTCTAAAGGAAAATCTTCTTCCTATTCTTCCACTTATTCTATCTCTTCCATAATTTGTTTTCCTTTTTCTTTCTCAGGACGGCTCTGTACGTCGGGTTCTTGATGCACTTCTTCCATCAGTTGAGCACTAGCATCCTCAACCATTTTCAAGAATTTAGAGACATCAAATTCCTGTGCTTTTCTTTTCAAAACATTTTTCTTTTTCTTTTCAGACGTAAGGGTTTCTTCTACCCTTATTCTTTCTACAAAATCCTCATTCGGGTCAAGACTGAACTTTGGATCACCTTCCTTTATCTATTCCTTATCCTTTCTCCATTTGGCTACAACCTCCTTACTATACTTTGGCTTCTTCTTAGGCTTTGAACTGGTTTTCGGATCAGACTTTTGAGTAACACCAGTAGAATGAATGCCTTTGGCTAGCATAGGTGCCGATTGATTTTGAGCCGATTCAGCTTCTACATCTCTGACAAAAAGTTTTGAATTTGGATCAAAAAAAACATTCAACTTCTTCATAGTAATTTTGCTAATCCACGAGGGCTTCAAATCTATCAGGTTTCCATTCAAAGGATTGTTACAAAACATCATACTTTCGAGAATGAACATTGTAAGCATGGCTGGAAATATAATCATTTGGGACTTAATCCCTCCTGTATTGACATTCTTAATGGTTTCAAAAACATACCCCATGAGATTTACTTTTCTCATATTTACAAGATAGTCAAGCATAAATATATCAGAAACTTTCAGAGTTTCTCTATCCCCTTTCTTTGGGATAAGAAAACCTTGCATCCATAAATTCGCAAACCGATTGTCCGGAGAAAGATGAGTCACTTTTCTCTTTTCTTAATTAATAACAAACAAAGACTTTTCAGCACTTTCTCTATTAAACGTACCAACTTCTTATGGTAGTTTATGATATGGACAGAAAGAATCCCCTTCTATTGGGACATTCAGAAAATGAGCCGCTTGTTTTACTGACATAGATAACTTTATATCATACATAGCAAAATTGATAGTCATGTATTTGTCAAAAGATACGGTTTTATAAAACTGACAAAATTCATCAAAGAGAACCGAGTCTTGAGAAACAGGCATTTCAACACACAAATGTTCCCATCCTTGAAATAGAATGATTCTTATGATTGTGGAATCATACGAATCAAAAAAGTCCTGAGAAAATAACCTTTCTCTGTTAAAGTTTTTCTCTGTAAAAGTCTTTGAAGACATTTCGGCTGGAGTGTTAGCAGAGGATTGAGATATAAAAGTGATTCCGATGACCGATCATATGATGATTTAAAACCAGTGGAGCAGATCTTCGCCTCAAAACCTAAAAAACCAATGTGGTTTTGGGGAGGGGGAGCTATTTATAGGCGAAAAAGGGTTGACCGTTGATCTTCTACGGTCAAGATTAGAGAAAAACAGATCAATGGTTAGGATTAAAAATGAAAGAAAAACAAAATTTAAAAAAAATTGGAAAGTACCTGCCGGAGAAAGTAAGGTAGTTCTTGGTTTTAGGATTAAAGAATATACAACCGTACGAAATAAAATAAAATAAAATTATCAATCGACATGCCGATGGAAAACAAAGTCATTACCATGAACTGACTAGCCGATGGAAAATAATCTCGTTATCATGAACTGACAAGCCGATGGGAAACAATCTCGTTTCCATGAACTGACAAGCCGATGGAAAAAACAATCTCGTTACCATGAACTGACAGGCCGATTGAAAACAATCTTGTTACCATGAACTGACAAGCCGATGGGAAACAATCTTGTTACCATCATCGGTCAGTACGATGAAAAAGAAAATAAATACCATCATCGGTCGATACGATGGAAAAGAAATTCATTACCATCATCGGTCAGTACGATGGAAAAGAAATTCATTACCATCACCATTCGATACAATGGAAAAGAAAATCATTACCATCATAGGTTGATATGATGGAAAAGAAAATTATTACCATCATCGGTCGATACAATGGAAAAGAAAATAATAAGACTGTCAATACGATAACCAGAAAAGTAAAAACTGTCAATACGATAAACAGAAAGTAAAAACTGTCAATACGATAAACATAAAGGTAAAAATATATACCAGTAGAATAAAAAAATAAAGATCATAAGTTAAAAAGAAACATAGTAAAAATAATATGTCCTCCCCCTTTCAAAAGGAAGTTATTTAATGTTAAGAGAATTGTGAAACATGAAGTAGATATGAATGATTATTTTAATGTAATCATTCCTAGATTCTGTTTTATAAACTCAAATCTATCGGATGGTAATGGCTTTGTAAATATGTCAGCAAGTTGTTCTTGTGTTCCGATAAATTGTAGAATAATATCTCCTTTTGTGTGTGATACCTAAGAATGTGATGCCTAACATCTATGTGTTTTGCACGAGAGTGATGTGTTGGGTTCTTACTAAGAGCTATGGCACTTGTATTATCACAAAGAATTTGAGTTTTGGAGAAACTCAATCCATAGTCAGTGAGTGTGTGCTGCATCCACAATACTTGAGCACAAAAACTTCCAGCTGCTACATATTTAGCTTCAGTAGTGGACAGTGCTACTGAGTGTTGTTTCTTACAGGACCAAGAAACCAGAGAATCTCCTAAGAAATGACATGTTCCAGATGTACTTTTTCTATCCATTCTATAACCACCAAATTCAGAATCTGAAAAACTTTTTGAAACAAAAACATTCCCAGAAGAGTAAAAAAGACCTAAATCCATAGTGCCTTTTAAATATCGAAAGATTCTATTTACGGATTTTAAATGAGACTCTTTTGGATTAGATTTTTATCTTGCACATAAGGATACAGAAAACATTAAGTTGGGTCGACTAGCTTTCAAGTATAGAAAACTTCATATCATACCTCTAAAGATTGTTTGATCTACTGGTTTTCAAGTTTCATCAAGATCAAGTGTATTTGAGGTACCAATTAGAGTGCTAATACTTTTAGTTTTGTCATATCCATACTTTTTGAGTAAATCTTTTATATACTTATGTTGAGATATATATGTTCCTTCTAGTTTTTGAGAAATTTGAAAACCTGAAAAGAATGTTAACTCACCCATCATACTCATTTAAAACTATGATTTCAGTAAATTTGCAAAATAATCAGTTATGGATTTCTGAGTTGATCCCAATATGATGTCAACAACATAGATTTGAACAATCAAAACATTTTTGTTTTCCATTTTTATAAAAAGGGTTGGATCTTATGTACCTTTTGTATAATTGTTTTTTTAAAATAAATCCTGTAAGTCTATCATACCATGCTCTAAGGGCTTGTTTAAGACCATATAGAGCCTTGGCAAGTTTGAAAACATGATCAGGATGTTTTAGGTCTTGAAAACTCGGAGTTTGTTCGACAAAAACTTCTTCTTGAACAAAACCATTTAGAAAAGCACATTTGACATCCATTTGAAATAGTTTGAAATTGAAATATGCTGCAAAGGGTAATAGAATACGAATTGATTAAAGTATAGCTACAGGAGCATATTTTTCTTCATAGTATATTCCCTCTTGTTGATTATAGCCTTTAGCGACAAGTCTTTATTTATTTCTTACAATGATTAAATTTTCATCACACTTGTTTCTGAAAACCCATTTTACACCAATCATAGTTGTTTCTTTAGGTCTATCAACTAATGTCCAGACGTGATTCCTCTAAAATTAATTTAGTTCATATTGCATTGCTTTGATCCAATAATCATCACTTAAGGCCTCACTTGGGTTTTAGGTTCAAATTGGGAAAGAAATGCAAGATTTTTTATTTCATTTATTAAGGAATTTCTGGTCCTTACAGGTTGATTTACATCACCAATGATGTTATCACTGGGATGATTCCTAAGAAAAAATTGATTTGGGTTTTGTAAAGCCTGTTCATTAACGTATGGTTGAAAATATTCTATTGTAAATGTTTTAGGAATACTTTCTTGAACATTTTCCTCATCAGAGTGATCTTCTAATAATGGTTGATAAAAAATTTTAGAAAACACATCAGAGGATGTAGGATCGGGTTGGTTGAAAACAAAAGGACCGGTTTCATCGAATTTTACATGTACTGTTTCCTCAACAGTACAAGTGTTTTTATTGAAAACTATATAAGCCTTAGAGGTTGTAGAATAGCCTAGAAAGATTCCTTCATCAGATTTTGGTGCGAATTTGTGTAGATTATCTTTGGTATTCAGAATGAATACCTTTCATCCAAAAACATTGAAATATGAAACTTTAGGTTTTTGGCCAGTCCATAACTCATAAGGGGTTTTATTAAGAAATGGACTAGTTAAAACATGATTTATATTATAACAGGCACTACTACCAGCTTCAGCCCAAAAGTGCTTAGCAATTGAGTATTCACTCAACATGGTTCGAGTCATTTCCGGAAGAATACGATTTCTTCTTTCAACAACACCATTTTGCTGAGGAGTTCTTGGAGATGAGAAATTATGAGTAATACCTTTGTTATTACAAAAAGTTTCAAAATCGGAATTTTGAAATTCACCACCATGATCACTATGAATAGTTATCAATGGTAGGTTTTTCTCATTTTTAACTTGGGCTCTAAATGTTTTGAAATATGAAAAGGCTTCATATTTCTTTGTGAGAAAGTAGACCCATGTAAATCTAGTAAAGTCATCAAGTAAAACAAATACAGATTATTTTCCTCCAATGCTTCCAGATTGTGAAGGACCAAAAAGATCCATATGCACTAGCTGTAATGCATTAGAAGTTGAAACATCATTAATTGATTTAAAGCTATTTTTATGATGCTTCCCAAATTGACTAGGATCACAAACTTTTGAAGAAACATATCTAAGGTCCGGTATCCCCTTCACAAGTCTTTTCTTTGAGGGTTTACTAAGGTTTCTCAGATTACAGTATCCTAGACTTCTATTCCATAGCCATGATTGGTCTTCAATTGCACTTAAGCAGGGTAGGTTTTGGCTCCTAAGGTATTCTATGTAAATAGTGTAAACATTCTCTTACCTATGGGTAGATAGAATAAACTCATCTTTGGAATTGTGAACTAGACACTTATCATTTCTAAAATTCACAAGGTAACCTTCATCACATAATTGACATATGCTGATTAGATTGTGTCTAAGACCTTTAACAAACAAAACATTTGAGATAAGAACTTTTCCAAGAAAAACGATATTACCTATACCAACAATATTTCCTTAAGCATTATCTCTGAAAGTAACTTTTCCACTATTTGTTTTGATAACCCTTTAAAATAGATCTTTGATTCCGGTCATGTGTCGAGAATAACCACTATCCATGTACCAAATATTCTTATTGGTACACTTCTCATTTTCCTAAAAAAGAAACAATTAGATTTTCAGAATCCAAGCTTGTTTGGATCCAGAAGGGTTAGATAAAAGGATTTTAGGAATCCAATTTTTTTTTGCAAAATGAGGTTTATGAAATCCTAATGATTGAGTTCTGTTAAGAGAACAATCTCTTCTCCAGTGTCCACATCATTGAAACTTAGAACCGAAAGTGGTTTTTTGAGGAACAAATTAGATATTACTAAAAACAGATTTGGAATAAGTATAACCAAGAACTGAACGATTTCTCAAAGGTCTAGTTTGAGAATACATCCTGTCAAAGTTTTCCTTTCCATGAGTAAAGTTTGACAAAAATTTATTCAAGGATAAAATCCCTGACTTTAGTTTTAAAACCAAATTCTTATTTTCCAAAACATTTGAATATGAACTAGAGTAAGGATCTAAAATATTTTTCGTTTAAATTACAGTTTCAAGATCCTTAGAAAGTTTATCATTATCAGATTTAACATTCTCAAGGGTTTTTAAAATACTTTCAAAATCAGAAGTTTTCACATCAAGATCTTTAGAAAGATCTGATACTTATTTAGTCATGATTGAAATTCTAGAATCTTCTTTCTCAAGCCTCTTCTTGAGTTTAGAATTTTCAATTTCAAGTAATTTAGCAAATCTAGATACTTCATCAAAAGAAGGTAAAGTATAATCTTCTGATGATGAGGATTCATCATTTGAAGATTCATAATGTCTATTATCAGTATAATTTACATTCAAAGAGACATTTGTAATAGCTTCATCATTATGTACCTTATCCATGAGACAATGATCTTCAATTGGTAATCTGGCTAAGAGTCCAGTATTCCTTTGTCCCGAGGACTCATATTCTGAAGAATCATCTGAAGAATCCCTACCACTTGCACTCCAGGTATCATTTTCCTTCAATACTTTCTTTGTCTTATAAAACCTTTTCTTTTTTCTTTGAGAGTGTTTCTCCTTTCTGTCTTTCCTTTTCAGTAAAGGACAATTAGGTCTTATATGTACTGCTTTCTTACATTCATAACAAGTTACCTATGAATCTTTCTTATCCTTCCTATCTTTCTTTTTGAATCTATATTGGAAGTCTTTCATTCCCACAATCTTGTTCATCCTTCGAGCAAGATTGGCTAACTCATTATCTGAAAGGTCACAATCACTTGAATCAGATATAAATTTCTTGGCTTTGGATCTTGTAATTCATTCAGGTGTTTTAGCTTTAGATGCAAAGGCTACACTTCCATTCCCATTCTTCTTCTTGTTTAAATCGGCATCTCTCTTCATTCTTTTCTCATGGTGTAGAAGAGTTCAAAGAGTTCATCTAGAGAAATTTGGGAAACTTTTCTATTTTCATCAATAGCAGTCCTTTTTGACTCCCATTAATTTGGCATTATATCTATAATTTTATCAACTAGAGCTTCATCATCAAGACCTGTTTCTCCCATAGATTGTAAACTGTTGACAATTGTCATAAAAATTTGTTTCACTTTACATACTGGCTCTCCAAAGGAAAAACAAATCCATGATAATCTGCTCGAAGCATTGCTCTCCTTGTTTCTATAACATTGGATGTACCAAAATGGGTGACTTCTAATTTATTCCAAATACAGTTGGCTACTTCACATCAAGATATCTGAATGTATATATTCCTGGTCATAGAGCATAATAAAGTATTGAGTACCTTGTAATTCAGTTGATATTCTTGCCTCTCTTGGTTAGTGAAAGTACGGACTTCTTTGTTAGGAATTTTGTATCCTCCAGTAAGCATAATAAAATTGTCTACGCCAGTATTGATCACAAAATTCTTCATAAGATCTCTCAAGTACTCATAATCATTTCCATCAACAATAGGTGGTTTAGAAGGATTCGGATTGTCTATTGACCCAATATTCATTCCTTCCATCTAAAAACAAAATCTTTTCCACTCCACACGTTAGTGTAGTATGTTGTTAAAAATAGTAATATGAAAGAAATAATGATTTTAATACAAATCAGTGGAAAACCCCCTATGATACAAATTGTTGGATCGAATATATAGATATGTATGTCTATTATATGTAACAATACAAGAGGGGTGAATTGTAGGTTTAAAAACCTTTTTAGTTTAAGCACTGAAGAGACTAGTTTAAATGATCTTAAACTAATACAAATACAAACACCCACAATTGTATTGAATATAAAAGGTATGATGTAATTTAATACTAATGAAATGTAAAACAATTGTATTCAAGATGAACACAATAATCAGATTAATATAAAGATGAATGATTCTACCTTAAAGCGTATAGAATCAATCCATACAATATGTAATAGAATGGATGTAATTAAAACAATTACAAATGTATAAGAGATAGAAAAGGAAACAAAAACAATTTCCTTTCTAATACAGATAGCAGTGGAAATGTAAAAGAATTACAATTCTTTTAACCCAAAGAGAAGGGTTATCCATTCTCCAAGGATAAAAGGTCTGTCTCACCAACACCTTGGGGAGCCCTCGATACGATGATCGGAACGTCTGTCTGCTTATCCCCGACAACCCTCGATATGATGATCGGAACGTCTGTCTGCCTATCCCTGGCAGCCCTCGATACGATGATCGGTCTGTCCATCTGCATATCCCTGGAAGCCCTCGATTTTGTAGGTAATCGGCACCTATGTCTTTCAATTACTTGAAAGCCCTTGATACGATGATCGGACGCCCAAGGCACAAAGCATGAGAGAAGTCACACCATATCTCTCTAGATCTTGATTGAAGCAAAGTGTCACAGTTGTTCCACAAAGTCTTATTCGTTCTTCATTTTATCTATTCCTCTCAGCTTCAAATGACCTCCTATTTATAATCCTCAGGTTCCAACGGTCACATCTCCTCCAACGGTCATATTTCTCTGAAAAACTCGAAGGGAATTGGACAGCTGGCATCATAACGGTCATATTGAAACAGAAAGCATGACATCGTTTTGATTAGCTTATCACTAACTCAATGACATCGTATTGGTTAAGACAAGATTTATGAAGATGATAAACAATAGTTCGATTATTATGAAACAAGAGTTTTTACTAATTACCAAAACAAGTAATGAAAATATGAATTTTAGAGTCAGTATGATTACAATTGACAGAGTCAGTACGATATGATTGACAGGGTCAATATGATACGATTGACAGAGTCAGTACAATATGATTGACAGGGTCAGGACGATACGATTGATAGAGTCAGTACGATACGATTGACAGGGTCAGTATGATATGATTGATAGGGTCAGTACGATACGATTAAAAAGACATTTGTGATTTCCAAAATAAAATATAGAAGTCGAAAGATAACTTTTTTCTCAACAAGAGCCTCCAAGTGGTGATGGGGACTCATTTGAGATTGAGTATAGCATAACAACCATAGATGTATAGCTAGGAAGAGTGAAATATTCAAATTATGGAAGATATTATCCATTTTTATGTCTTCTATTTTAGTGGATTGTGGAATTTCCATCTAGAAATGGTAAATGCTTGTTATAAATAATAGTTATCTATTGTTGAAAAGAATGGATACCTTCGAAGATTTTTATGGTTTCCTATTAAGGTCGCATATTTATTTAGAAGTGGTCATTAAGGCCTCTCTTATAGGACCAAGTCACATTCAGGATATATTTGTGAGGATTTGAGATATACATAAAAAATAGTTTTTTCAACATAGAGACTATAGAAATATTATGTAGATCATTAACATCATCCTTAGGAGTTTTTTTGTGAGAGGGTTTTCTTGAATATTTCTCCTCAGCTGGGTCCCCATCAAATTCAAAAATAGGTGAAGATGGCTCAGAGATATGTGGAACAATTCTATGTCATTGAGAAACATGGTTAGTATAACGACCCATACATTACATACATTGTTATTACATCAAAATTTAAGCACACTTATTACAACATATAACAAAACCAGGAAATTACCGTATAGGTATAGTGTCTTTAGAAACTGGGAAACATAAACAACTGGTTCATAAATCATCTACATTGTCTTCCCTTTTTTTATCATATCTAGAGTCCCTTTTGGAATATCTTACATAATATCATTCTTCCTGGCCTGGGGAAAATAAAACATACTGAAGGTTGTGAACAAATTCTCAGTAAGGGTAAACAAAATAAATATCAATCACATCATATTCATAATAACATATCATTTTGGAACTCTTAACCTACAAAAGAGATCATAATTTCATAACATGGGATAAATAATATTAGTGAAATGTAATCCCAATAATCATAACTTAAAACATTAAACGTTGTGTCATACGCACATAATCATAGATAATAATTTTTTAGTAGTCAAGACTCATTTCAAAGACTATCTTAGTGGACAAAGTCCATTTCTGAACATAGTTCACTCCTCGTTTCAGTCCTGTATTACTGAAACGGATTAACCTGTCGTTCCATCCATGTCTATCTCATGAGATATAAATCTCTACCCAATTCATTAGAGAGAGAGATATTGGTCCCACCCATCTCATAATGATACCATTCTTATGTGTTCCACAAGATCCTAAATCATAAACCATAGCATAACCCATGTAATAAAAATGGGATTCTTATTCATCATGCCATCATAAAATAATCCATATAAGATAAAAAGAAATCATAAAAATAATTCCATCATAACATAATAAAATCGATGTAAAATAGGGATAGAAACATAACCCTATATTATCTTAGATGTAAAATAATTTTGATAAAACACTTGAACTCCATTCTTGAGGAAAATATCCATTCTAATTCAAAAACATTTTACTTTCTTAACATGTAATATAATATTAAATTAAAAGAAGTTGATTAAAAATAAACTTGAGAACTTGTAAAGGAAGCTTCATGGAAATAATGGTCTAAAAATCCATTCATTCCATATAAGTTAGAAAAACATTCTTCTCATACTTTGGCCGGAAAAGTCAAAAAGTCCCTCGTACGAAAAAAGAAAAAATATTCCTTTCATATCTTTTACTAAAAAGTCACCGAAGGACAAAAGTGGATTTAAACAATTGAAGGAGGATATAAATAATATTACATATTGAGGAAACATTTATGTGGATGATAAATATTCCCCAGTAATTTCTGAAGTATAAACAATCTCGGATAAAAATGAGATTGCATGATTTTCCCTTACCTTAAGTCCGATTTTCTTCATAAGTGATTGAACCTCCTGTATAATGATTTAAATAATGTCAGTTACTTATTCTAGAATCATAATTATTGTTATTATATCATATATGGTCATATTATTAGCTTCTTATTAATAATATTTCATTGTTACTTTTTATTCGGCTGTTTATTGCTTTTTGTTCTTATGTGTGTTTTGTTGAATAAATTCGTATTATTCTTTTAGGTTATAGATACCTCATTTCCAGAATTTTATTAGTTTAATATATGTCATATTTATTCATTCAATTAATTTATATAATCATTATGCAATGAAGATCATGTAGAATGAGTCACATCATATCGTGGGGACGGTAGGTCGTACGTACGCACGAGCGATGATATCGTTCCCATGATTGTGGAATTGTATTGAAGTGTATGTATACTATTTCAGAATCAATATCACTTTAAAATAATCATATATAGTTATTATTTACACCAGTATACCCATCCAAGTAAGGTGGTGGTGGAAAATAGATGACACCACGGTGTGGAGATGGTATTCCGTACATACGCATACGGGGTGATTTCATTTTCTGTAGGATGGATAGATGGTAAAATAGGGTTGTTTAATACTTATAATAACATATCAGTATATGAGTGATACTGTTGTTATTACTAAATAATGGAAAAACTAAGTAAGAATAAGTAGAAGAAGAAATGAAGTTTAAATAATCGGTAACGGACATTACCTCGTCTTTGAAGCGCCTTTTTTAACCGCCTCTTATGGCACTAAAGATGGTCTTTGAAGAAGACCAGGACCTCTAGAATATTACTAGGGAAGTGTAGAAGAGAAATTGGCAGGTTTTGACCGTGAATTAAGGCTCAAAGTGGTGTGAGGTGTAGAGGGATGAGGTGCCCTTTTATAAGGAAGGAGAGGGGCACCTTTGGAATCCTCAAAACTATTAGTTTAATATAAATTCAAACCCGGCATAAAAACCACCAAAAATGACTCCATTAGAAGATGATATTATATACGGTTTTAATCTCATCAACCAATCAAATTTAGACATGTTTTGATTTTATTTCAAACCTTATCATTTTGATTTATCCTTATTTAGTCTATTTAATTTTATTTGTGGTATTACAATTCTAAATTTTAATTGGTTATAAATAATTACATATGTGTTGTGAATTTTACATAATTGGATACTTAATGAAATTTTAGAATATATAAATTTTAAATTTATGATTTTTAAATATTTTTTTGATTTTTAAACAATTTAATAATATGTTATTTTTATAAAATAACAATATTGTCAATTTAGACTCTATTCATTTATTTCAATTTAAATAAAATTGACACAAGGGATATATACGAAAAAAATGATTAATATGTTCCTAACATGTCATATTAATATATAAAATTAGTGGAGAACATTTAATAGGTCATATATTATTTATTTTAATATTTGTAAATCCATGTATCTGATATTTCTCGTAATAAAATAATTACTACAATATTTTTGTATAAATATTTAATATACTTATTTGTTGCATAAAAATTAAAAATAAAATACTAGGATGAATATAAATATTACATATTCCATTAGAAAACTTTTAGTCAGATTTATCTTCTAAAAAACCCATCTTTTAAAATGATATATTTATTAAATTATGAAGGTGACAACTTTGGAATCATTTAAAATAAAATAATATAAGTGTTATAATCACTTTTATAATATTCAAAATGGTCATATATTCGGTAATTGGATGATTAAAGTTTATATTTACACTATTAATAAGTTTTTTTCAGGTTTTTGAGCCTTTTAAGGGGTATCATTATTTCAATAAAAACTATATTACTTATTTTTGACTAAATAAATAATTTCTACATCATTAATGTATAAGGTAATAAGGTTATTAAATAACTCTTAACAATTAAAAATAAATTAAAATGATAAATAAAAGCATTTTAGCTTTCAAATGAGTATTTCTAACCGAATTTATATCCTATATAACCTTATATTAAAAATGCTTTAATTATTAAATTTTCATTGAGACATATTTCACTTTCCTTTAAATAAAATAAACTAAAGGTCTTAATAATCTCCAAGTGGGTTCTAAATGATTCCATTTCGACAAAAATATGACATAGGACGAAATATAATCATCCAATTGTATTAATAAAAGTGTTAGGGTAATTTTATAATATTATATTTACCATTAATTACCCGATTTACCTTTTATAATGGTAAACAAAATTTACCATAGTTACTATTCATAATGCCCAAAAATAAAATGTAGTCTATTAATATAATTTGAACCCACTTAATCCAAATATGGAATCCATTTTTCCAAATTCAATACACAGAAGTTGCAGAAATTAAATTAAAATTAATCTCTTTGTCGAAAGAAAACGGGTTTTTGTTTAAAACATTGCAAAAGATTGAATTGATTTAACCTAAGAATTCAATGTAAAATCAATGCTAATGAAATACATAAAATTAAATGGCAAAAATATATTAAATTTATACTTCAAAACAATTAAATATTACAATTTAACCACATAAATTATTACGCTGAAAAAAGCGGTTTTTAATTAAAATATAGCGTGTTTTTACTATTCATTGAAATATGAAAGTTATTAGAATAATATGAAAAATTCAACCAAGGTAAAATTTAATATCCTGATTCCAAATAATAATTTTATTTTGTAAAATAGAACTTATAAACATTTCAAAAACTAGATTTAATGTGGGTGCTCCATAAAAAGTTGGCAAAACTGTATTTTTTTAAAAATACTTATTTTACCCGAAACATTTATTTTATTCTCATACCATGTTCTAGAAAATGAGTAAGATGAATTATAATGTAATAAAATTCAAAATGAAGTTACTAATAGTCATAAAGTCTATTTCATGATAATATTATAACCATATATCATTGTTTAGTGAAACCCGGTATTATGTACAACACACGCTATCGAAGAAGGTCGCGATTGCGTGTAATGCAAGCCAAGTTAGTGTTGTGTGTAGTAAAAGATTCCATTGATCATGTATATAACATAAAAACAAAATATTTATTATAAAAGTCTTGGGTGTTACATTCTACCCCCCTTAAAATGTATTTCTCCTACGATATTCGTCACTTTGTAACAAACAGATGAGGATACCTCTCTCTCATATCCTCAAGCTCCCATGTAGCTTCTTATAATTGGTGGTCCCATCATAAAACTCTCACCAAGAAAGTGGTCTTGTTTTGTAGGACATTTTTGCTACGATCCAAAATCTCTTTTGGTTGTTCTTCATAAGAAAGATTTTGTTCCAGCAGTATAACTTCTGAGCTTAGTACATGTGAAGGATCAGGTATGTACTATCTTAGGAGCGATACATGGAACACATCATGAACTTGGGAGAGATTCGGTGGAACCACCAATCAGTAAGCTACCTTCCAAACATGATCCAATATTTCGAAAGGACTGATATATCTAGGGCTCATCTTTCCCTTCTTTCCAAATCTCATTACTCTCTTCTAAGGAGATATTTGTAAGAATGCTTTATCAGCCACTTCAAACTCTAGGTCTTTTCTTAGGTTATCAACATAACATTTTTGTCGACTCTGATCTGCTCTAATGTGTTGTTGAATAGATCTTACCTTTTCTACCATATCATCAACAAGATCAAGTCCTAATCGCTTTCTTTCCACAACTTCATCCCAGCAAGTTGGATTCCTACATTTCCTTCTATAGAGAGCTTAATAAGGAGCCATATGAATACTAGAGTGAAAGCTATTATTATAAGAAAATTACACCAAAGGTAGGTGTTGATCCCAACCACCTTTGAAATCCATAGAGCAAGATCTTAACATATCTTCTTGAGTTTTAATTGTTCTCTCAGACTGACCATCTATCTGAGGATGATAAACAGTGCTGAAACTCAACTCTGCATCCAGAGTATGTTAAATAGTTCACCAGAACAATGAGGTAAACCTCGGATCCCAATCAGATATAATGGATAGTGGTAATCCCTTCAATCTTACCACTTCCTTCACATATATCCTTTCAAGCTTATCCAGAGAGAGATCTTCTCTAATAGTAATGAAGTTTGCATAATTTGTAAGACGATCAGCAATGACCCAAATAGTATTATTGCCTTTGGATGTTTTAGGAAGTCTAGTGAAAAAGTCCATAGTGATGTTTTCCCATTTCCATTCAGGTATGGGTAATGGTTGTAACATCCCCTTAGACTTCTATCTCTCAGATTTAAGTTGATGACAAACCAAGCATCAACAAACATATTCAGCAACATCTCTTTTCATGCCATCCCACCAGAAGTATTCTTTCAGGTCCATATACATCATCTTTCTTCTAGGATGAATAGGGAATGAAGAACTATGAGCCTCTTCCAGTAGATCCTTCATTAATTCTGGGATGGGAGGATCACAATCCCGATTCCTAAACCTTATTATCCCATCAAAATCAAGGTTGAATTCAGGAACATTTCTCACCTTCTTTTGTAACTGACCATCTTCTTTTGGTGCCTCTTTAATCTTCACATGTATAGATGGTTGGACATTCATTTGAGAAAGATAATATTTCTCCCCTTACATTATAATTCCCAATTCCATCCATTTTAAATCCATAAATATTGGATCTTTTGTGATCTTCATCATGGATAATCTAGAATGGTCTTCTCGACTTAATGCATCTTCCAACTTGTTTGCTTTCCCAGGGTGGTAATGAATTGAGTAGTCATAATCCTTAATCAGCTCCAACCATATTCTTTGGCGCATATTCAGCTCCTTTTGTGTGAAAATATACTTTAAAATTTTATGATCAGTATAAATATCACACCTTTCTCCATAGAGCTAATGCCTCCAAATCTTTAATAGAAAGATTGTCGCATCAAACTCCAAATCATGAGTTGAGTAATTTTGATCATGGGTTTTCAGTTGTCGTGAGGCATAAGATATCACCATAACGTTTTTCATGAGAACCCCCCCCCCCCAATACCTTCTTGGATGCATCACTTTAGATTACAATCCTTTCTCCACTACAAGGAAGAGTGAGTACAAGTGCACTGGATAGCCTTTTTTCAACTCCTTGAAATTATCTTCACATTCCTCCATCCACACGAACATAACTCCTTTTTGAGTAAACTTGGTGAGTGGATTAGATAATTGTAAAAAATCTTTCACAAAAAGTCGATAATATCCAGCCAAACCAAGAAAACTTCAGATCTCAGTTACTGTTGTTGGTCTCAACCATCTTTCAATAACCTCTATTTTTGTTGGATCCATATATATACCCTATTTTGAGATTATGTGACCAAAAAGTGCAACTTTTTGAAGCCAAAATTCACACTTGGTAAATTTGGCATAAAGCTTATTCTTTCTCAGGGTCTTCAATACAATTATCAAGTGATCTTCATGTTATTCCTTTCTCTTTGAATAGACAAGAATATCGTCTATAAAGCCTACAACAAACTGATCAAGATAGTCTCTAAAGACTCTATTCATCAGATCCATGAAGATAGCAGGGGAATTAGTAAGACAAAATGGAATCATTATAAATTCATATTGTCCATACCTTTTAAGGAAATCTGTCATTGGTATATCCTCCCTTTTGACCCTTAATTGATGATACCCTGAGCGAAGATCAATCTTGGAAACTTATTGAGCTCCACGTAGTTGGTCAAATAAGTCATCAATGCATGGGATAGGATATTTGTTCTTGATAGTGATCTTGTTATGTTATCAATAATTAATGCAGAGTCTCATTGATCCATCTTTCTTCATAACAAACAGAACAGTTGATCCCCATGGTGACGCAATAGGGAGTATTAATCCCTTATCAAGATTCTCTTGGAGTTGGTTCTTCGATTCCTGCAACTCAATTGCATTCATTCTATAAGGTGTCATTGAAATTGGTAAAGCACCCGGTACGAGTTCTATTGAAAACTCAACTTCACGATTTAGTGGAAGACCAGGAAATTCCACTGGAAAGACACCATCAGACTCCCATACAATGGGCATATTATCAATCGTGAGTTTCTCACCAACCATTTGAGATAAATAACCTTCATTTAGTGGAATCAAGACCCATAAGATGGAATAAATTTCCAATGGAATGTTATGTTCATCCTTACATCGATAGACGATCATAGATTCATCTGAAATATGAAATGTGACTTCCCTTTATTCACAATTTATATGAGATCCATATTAATAAAGCCAATCCATGCCATGAATCACATAAAATTCCACTATAGGAAGGATCACACGATTTTTAGGAAGCACATTCCCACAAACATCAATCGTAGAAGAATTGTAAACTTTTGATGCGACTCTTGTGCCATTAGGGGTTGTCAAAGATAATTCAATATCTAATTGTTGAGGTAATACATCGATACCCTTAGAAAATTCTCTAGAAATAAAAGAGTGGGTGGATCTAGAATCAAATAAAACATTTTCTACTTTAGAGTGTATGGTAAGTGTATTTTTTACCACTTCGTTATCGTACTCCACATCGCTGATCGGAATTGCATGTGACTTTCCTCTGTGTTTGGCCTTAAGAGTTTGTTGACGTCGATCATCATAAACAACCCTTGGATTAGGGAATTGATTGGCATAATTCCCCATTTCCTTGCACTTATAACATTGAAGTGTAGGAGGTGCAGTCTGTGTAGCCTTTTCTTTGTTTGCATCACTAGACATCTTCTTCCCATCATTGTGGCATTCAAATGCCTGATGACCTTCCTTTCCACATTTGAAACATTTCCTTGTCCCTTTAAGACAACTCCCTCCATTTTTCTTTCCACACTTTGAATATAATTGAAAACTCATCTTCTTTTCAGTGTGCTCTTTAGATTTCCCTTTGAATTCAATTTTCCTCTTCTTATCAAACCCATATGACTGATGGGTTACTCCAATCTCCATCTCAACCTTGAGAGCACATAGAACGATTTCCTCGTAGCTATTGAAGTCCCTTATGAATAATAACCTTCGAAGACTTGGTTTTAAGCCACTAAAGAATCGATAAATCTTACTCTCGGGTTGGATAATAGTCCCCGGAGCATACCTTGCAAGTCTTGTAAAAGTTTCTTCATAGGTACCTACCGATTCATCATCCTTTTGCTTCAGTTCAAGAAAATCCTTCTCCATCTTTGTTCGAATAATACAAGGGAAGTACTTATTGAAAAATAAGTTCTTGAACTCATCCCATTCCATAGACTCAATTTTATCTCTTTGCCTCATATTCTTGAGAAGATTCCACCATTGATCAGCATCACTTTCCAAAGGATACACTGCTAAGATGAATTTTTCATGTTTAGAAAATTGAAGAACTGAAAATATCTTTTCAGTAGTACTGATCCATTGTTCACCAACTAATGGATCAGTAGACCCAGTGAATGAAGGTGGACACTGCCTCATGAAGGATTCAACAGAATGTCGCTCCTTCCTTTTCTAATTTCGAAGTCCTTCATGATTCATAGCTTGAGAAAGTTGTGTGAGCATGGCTACAAGATTTTTCATTCCATCTCCCATAACGTTTGGTTGCTTAGGGGGACAATCATTGCATTGCCTATCGCATTCCACATTAACACAGTTCCTTCGGGATCCATCCATTGACTAAAACCAAGAAGAATAGTGTGACAAACACTATTTATAATAGGAAAACCACATAATCATGAATAAAATTTTACACTTAAGGTCTTAACATAGGTTATTCATGGCCATTTCTAAAACACTACTATTGTGTTATATGCTTAGACTTATCCTTAGGGTTTTTACGAAGGCTTTCACATCCTAGTTTCCAAATGTTGACTATACCTTTCCTCTAATACCAACTATAACAAACCATACTTTACATACATTGTTATTACTTCAGAATTGAAGCACACTTATTACAACATATAACAAAACCAGGAAAGGACTGTATAGGTATAGTGTCTTTAGAAACTGAGAAACATAAACAACTCGTTCATAAATCATCTACACTGTCTCCCCTTTTTTATCATATATATAGTACATTTTGGCATTTCTTACTTAATATCATTCTTCCTGACCAGGTGAAAAGAAAACATACAAAAGGGTGATCTCAAATTCTCAGTAAGGGTAAAAAAAAAGAAATATCAATCACATCATAATCATAAGAACATATCATTTTGGAAATCTTAAAAAGTAAAAGAGATCATAATTTCATAACGTGGGATAAATCATAGTAGTGAAATGTAATCCCAATAATCATAACATAAAACATGAAACTTTGTGGAATACACACATAATCATAGAGAATCATTTCTTAGTAGTCAAGACTCATTACCAATACTATCTTAGCGGACAAATTCCATTTCTGAACTGAGTTCACTCCTCCTTTCAATCATGTATTACTGAACCGGATTAACCTTCCATTCCAGCCATGTCTATCTCATGAGATATAAATCATTATCAAATGTATTGGCGGGATATATAGGCCCAACCCATCACATAATGATACCATTCTTATGTGTTCCACAAGATCATAAATCATACACCATAGCATAACCCATGTAATAAAAATGGGATTCTTAAACATCATGCCATCATAACATAATCCATATAAGATAGAAAGACATCATAAAAATAATTCCATCATAAAACTATCAAATAAATGAAAAATAGGGATAGAAATAGAACCCTATATTATATTAGATGGAAAATAATTTTTATAAAACACTTGAACTCCATTATTGAGGAAAATATCCTTTTTAATTCAAAAACCTTTTCCTTTCTTAAATGTCATATAATTTTAAACAAAAAGAATTTGATTAAAAATAAAATTGAAAACTTGTAAAGGAAGCTTCATGTAAATTATGTTCTAAAAATCCATTCATGCCATATAAGTTTAAAAAAAATTCTTCACGTGCTATGGCCAGAAAAGTCAAAAAGTACCTCATTTGAAAAACGAAAAAAGATTCTTTCATATCTTTTACTAATAACTCACCAAAGGGTAAAATTGGATTTAAAAAATTTTATGAAGATATAATTAATATTACATATTGAGGAAACATAGATATGGAAGATAAATATTCCCCAGTAATTTCTGAAGTATAAACAATTTCGGATAAAAATGAGATTGCAATAGTTTCACTTACCTTAGGTCTGATTTGCTTCGTAAGTGTCTGAACCTTCTGTATAATGATTTAAATAATGACATTGACTTATTCCAGAATCATAATTATTGTTATGATATCATATATCAGCATATTCTTAGCTTCTTATTAGTAATATTTCAGTGTTACTTGTTATTCGGGTGTTTATTCCTTTTTGTTATTATGCGTGTTTTGTCAAACAAATTCTTATTTTTCTTTTAGGTTATAGATACCTCATTTTTAGAATGGTATTAGTGTAATATATTTCATATTTATTCATTCAATTCATTTATATGATCATTATTCAATGATGATCATGTAGAACGAGTCGCATCACATCATGGAGACAGTAGGCCTTACGTACGCATGAGCAATGATATTGTTCCCATGATCGTGGAATTGTATTGATGTGTATTTATACTATTTAAGAATCAATATAAATTGACAATAATTATATATATATATTATTTACACCATTATACCCATCCAATTAAGGTGGTGGTGTAAAATAGATTACACCATGGCGTGGAGACGGTATTCCGTACGTACGCATGCGCGGTGATTTCGTTTTCCGTAGGATGGATAGATGGTGAAATAGGGTTTTTTAATACATATAATAACATATCAGTATATGAGTGATACTTATGTTGTTACTTCATAATTAAACAACTAATGAAGAAGAAGTAGAAGAAGAAATAAAGTTGAAATAATCGTTAACGGACATTACCTCTTATTTGAAGCGCCTCTTCTTAACCTCCTATTATGCAACTAAAGATGGTCTTTGAAGAAGACCAGGACCTCTAGAATATTACTAGGGAAGTGGAGAAGAGAAATTGTCAGGGTTTGGCTGTGAATTAAGACTCAATGTGGTGTGAGGAGGAGAGGGAGGAGGTTCCCTTTTATAAGGGAGGAGAGGGGCACCTATGGAATCCTCAAAAGTATTATTTTAATATAAATTCAAACCCCACATAAAAACCTCCAAAAATGAATCAATTCGAATATGATATTAGATATGGTTTTAATATCATTATCCAATCAAATTTAGACATGTTTTGATTTTATTTAAAACCTTATAATTTTGATTTATCCTTATCTAATCTATTTAATTTTATTTGTGGTAATACAATTCTAAATTTTAATTGGTTTTAAATAATAACTTATGTGTTTTTAATTTTCCATAATTGGGTACTTTATGACATTTTAGACTATATAAATTTCAATTAATAATTTTTAAATATTTTTTTGATTTTTAAACAATTTAATAATATGTTATTTTTATAAAATTACAATAGTGTCAATTTTGACACTATTCATTTAGTTGAATTTAAATAAAATCCACACAGAGTATATATTCGAAATAAAATATTTAATAGGTTCCTAATATGTCATAGTAATCTATAAAATTAGTCTAGAACATTAAATAGTTCGTATAATATTTATTTTAATATTTTTAAAACCATGTATGTGATATTTCTCTTAATAAAATAATTAAAACAACATTTTTGTATAAATATTTAATAAAATTATTTGTTGCATAGAAATTAAATATTAAATACTAGGATGAATATACATATTACAGATTTCATAAGAATACTTTTAGTTGGATTTATCTTCTAAAACACCCAACTTTTAAAATGTTGTATTTATTAAATTATGAAGGTGACAACTTTGGCATTATTTAAAATAAAATAATATAAGTGTCATAATCACTTTTATAAGAATAAAAACGGTCATATATTCGGTAAATGGATGATTATGGTGTATATGTACACTTACAATATGTTTTGGTCAGGTTTTTGAGCCTTTTAATGGGTATTATTATTTCAATAAAACTATATTACTTATTTTTCACTAAATAAATAATTTCTGCATCATTAATGTATAAGCTAATAAGGTAACTAAATAACTCTTAAAAATTACAAATAAATTACCATGATAAAGAAACACATTTTAGATTTCAAGTGAGTATTTATAACAAAATTTATATCTTGTATAACCTTATATTAAAAATACTTTAATCATTAATGTTTGAGTGATACATATTTTACTTTCCTTTAAATAAAATAATCTAAAGGTCTTAATCACCTCCAAGTGGGTTCTAACAGATTAAATTTAAACCCAAATATGATATAGGACGAAATATAATCATCCAATTATATTAATACAAGTGTTAGGGTAATTTTATAATATTTTATTTACCCCTAATTACCTGATTTACCTTTTACTATGGTAAATAAAATTTTCCGTAATTACTATTCATAATTCCCAATAAAAAAAAGTAGTCTATTAATATAATTTGGACCAATGATTCCAAATATGGAATCCATTTTTAAAAATTCAATATAAAGAAGTTGCAGAAATTAAATTAAAATTAATCATGTTGTCCAAAGAAAACGGTTTTTTGTTTAAAACATTGCAAAAGATTGAATTGATTTAACCTACGAATTCAATTTAAAATCAATGATAATGACTTACATTATATTAAATGGTAAAAATATATATTCTATTTATAATTTAAAACCATTAAATATTATAACTTAACAACATAAAATATTATGATGAAAAAAGTTGTTTTTAATTAAAACATAATGTGTTTTTAATATTCATTAAAATATGAAAATTATCAGAATAATATGAAAATTTTATCCACGGAAACATTTTATATCCTGAATTCAAAGAATAATTTTATTTTGTAAAATTGAACTTATAAACATGTCATTAACTATATTTAATGTGGGTGATCCATCAAAAGGTGGCAAAACTGCATTTTTTGAAAAATACTTATTTTACCAGAAAAATGTATTTTATTCTCATACCGTGTTATAGAAAATGAGTAAGATGAATAATAATGTAATAAAATTTAAAATTTAGTTAATACTATTCATAAAGGCTAGTTCGTGATAATATTATAACCATATATAGTTGTTTAGTGAAACCCGGTATTGCGTACAACAGATGCTATCGAAGAAGGTCGTGATTGTGTGTAATGCAATCCAAGTTAGTGTAATGTGTAGTGAAAGATTCCTTTGATGATGTATATAACATAAAAAACTATTTCTCATAAAAGTATCGGGTGTTACAGTTAGGTTTCATATCAGTTTTTAGGGTCAACTTATTTTATAGGTATTCATCTTTTTTCCATATAACTCATCTAAATAATTAACACCCTAAACCATCCCATTTATAGATTTTATAGTAGACTGAGTTGGAGCCAAATATATCTATTATGGAAGAAAGATGATAATATAGGTTTAGATATTAAATTAATTAATGTGTATTATATTCCATTGTAAAAAAAATTAATGTGTGGTTTCGATTATTTTGAGACATGGGAGTGAAAATCTATGGAGATGGAGCAGTGGCCCGACCTCTTTCAGAAGAATTATTCATCTGTGTTACATTATAGTGATAAATGTTCTATGTTGGTGATAATGTTAATATTTTGTCTAGATATTCATTATTTTCAATGTTTAAATGTTTTTATATTAGATTCTGAGGGTTTTAGATAAGATCAATTAATTTTTCAATAGTCACTAGGGTGGGGTGCAAGCTACAATACATTTTCACACCATGAATCTTATATTCCCAATGTGAATTAATATCATGAATAATCCATGAATGTTTTAATCATGATGTAAAAAATATTCATTATTTGAAAGTTATTCATGATTTAATTTCATTTTTTGGATTTTTATCATAAGGAGACTCCTTCTTGCATAATTGAAAACCTTGTAATTTACATTGTGAATCTTAGATTAATGTCATGTAATGTTTTCTCCCAGTAGGTTTTTTATGTGGTCTATTAATGATTAGTACCTTATTTGGATTTTTATTCCACTCTTTAACCCTACATATTCTGTAGGAAATGTTGGGTGGAATCATCTCTACAATTCCTCTCTTGTTCGGTACTTCAATCTCCACATTTTTTGGTTTCTTATCATCTAGTGAGTGAGATCCAACTCTTCTCATATTCTTCGTTTCACTTAGTTTTTTCAATAGTGTATTTCAATATTTTTGGAGTCAATGGATTATTTTGAAATCTATATCAATCCATGGATGATTACTTTTTCATTTTTATTCTAGAGGCTAACACTTGTGTTGGTTGCAGTTTGCCACGTGAGTTTCTCAAGGTATTTGTTGATTTAACATCTCCAACAAAACATTTCATGTAGAATTTGATTCTAAGATGAGAGAATTGATATTAGAGACATTATTAATTACTCTTTTAATTTCGTTTCTATCATTGGTGTGTGGATCCCTTCATGGTTGTTGTACAACCTGAGTTTAATACAGATTGATTTTTCTCTAGTCTATAGAATTTGAAATATAATTGATCATGGTTTTATAATTTTTTTATAAATAAATTAAAATAATTATTAAATTGGTTAATTTGATTGTGTATATAGTTTTTTAGGAATATATGGGTTTTCCCCTAATTTTGGAGAAACAAAAATGTATTTTCTAAGTGTTATGACATGAAACTATGAAAAAATAGGCCTTTAAAAGCACTAAAACAACAGTTATCTTCACTAGAGAAGCTTTGACTACCATAGTAAGTTTAAAAGATCTAGGAACATATCAGAACATTTATTTAGAATTGATAAAGGGGACCTTCATCCCCACATATACAAGTGCTAATAATGGGTTCCTTTATCAGTTCTTGTAAAAGTGTTGATAAAAGTCCCCTTTATCTAAGCACCTACAAGCACTGATTAAGGGGAATACTATAGTGTGCTGTAACAGCATACTGCAGCACCAGAAACACAACCAAAATTCATCATAATAATGTACCCAAATAGATTTTAAATGAAATAAAATTTACAACATAAATACAAGAAAAAAAATCTATTGTAGACATTTCAAACATTGGTTTATAAAATTACAAAAGTACAAATTATTACATACATTCAAAAACATCAAAGTTCATTTGGCTTTGGATACTGAACCAGACTCAAGATATTACCAAACAAACTAACCATACCTGAGAAAAATAATACACTTGTATATGAAAAAAACTCTTCTATGGATAATATTAAAGAGAAATAATTTAATAAGAAGTGTTTATTTTAAACTAAACATTCAGTCAAACAAGGAAACATGTGTATTGGATTGAGTGGCTGTCGATTCTTGAATGTCAAACCATATCATTTATGTCTTCAATAATTATCTCTATGAATATTAACTGAATAATTATAACATAAAAATTATAATTAAATTAATTATGTAAGAATATATAAAATTATTAGAAAATAATATGGGCTCATTTTCTCAGTTTTGGTGATTTGATGTGTCTAATAAACATAAATGACATGTATATATTGTAAATATTCACATGGAGTTATACCAGTAACACATTGTAGCAAATTTTTGTGATGCTGATTCCAACCTGTCCCAAATGTATTTTGGATAATTTTCATATATTATAAAAATAATTTGAATTTGTTTTCCCTATTTTGAGTACATAACTTCCCTTTTTTAGTAAGATGTCACTATAAATTTTAAACGTACACAATGTGTCATATTAGATAAATCATGTATCTATTTAAAGTGATATTGATTCCTGTATATAATAAATTACATATGAATTTTTTTCCTTAATTATCATGTTAATCTAAGTGTGTCTGCTAGGTTTTCGGTGAATGACATTATTTGAACTAAGCTGTCAATTATAAACTGATAACAAAAACATTGAACCATAACTAGAAAATCATGTATCATATTGAGGTATAAAGTATTAATACATGTCATAAATAACATGTGGGTTATTTTTGGAAATTTCCAAAACAATATGAATGTGGTTTATCATTTTTGAGTTTGTCAATTATTTTTTTTACTAAAATTAATGGAACATTTAAATAAAACGATGCTCTTGGAGTCATAACGGTCATAACAGGCATTGGATAGAGGTATGGATTATTTTTACACATCCAAAATAACATATAGATCTTTTTCCAAAATTATTTGAATAATCTAAAAGTTTTTTCTAATTTTTGAGTACATCGCTTTTCTTTTATGTAAAAAATATCATTTTAAACTGGAAACATGCACATTAAGTCATACCAGTCTCATTGTGTGTCAGTTTAATGTGAGTCTAATTCCTACACATCCTATATTACATATCAATAACTTTGTAAATTATCAAATTAATCTGAGCTTCTTTTTTATGTTATTTATTACTGTCACTTTTTGAACTAAAATGTTTATTTTAAATAAATAACGGACACTTGGATTCATACCGGGCACATCATATATCATATTTATGTGAGGATAATTTCTATAAGTCGAAAATGAAATATGTATCATTTTATTAAAGTTTTAATATAATATGAATGTGTTTTCTTGGTTTTCATTATATATGTTTTATTATTTACCTAAAATAATGTTAATTTTTTTAAAAAAAATATGTGCATGGTGTCGTACCCATCACAAATTGTGTCGTATTGAGGTTTGGATGATTCAAACATTTTCCAAATGACTTGTTCATTTTAATAATTTATTAAAATAGTACAAATTTTTTTCTGGGTTTTGAGCCTATAAAGTGTCTTTTTACTAAAATGTTGTTTTATGCTCGAAACAAGAACATTGAGTCGTAATTGCCATATTATGTCTTGGTTTGATATGAGACAGATTCCTACATGTAAAAAATGACTTACGAATAATTTTACCAAATTATCCATAAAATTCGAGTTTGTTTGACCATTTGCAGTGAGTGACCCATTTTGAACTAAAATGTCTTTTTTAAAGTGATTAAATAAACATTGAGTCATACCAGGCACATCTTGAATCAGATCGAGTTGAAAATAATTCATACACTTAAAAAATAACCTATGGATCGTTTTTTAATGTATCAAATCTATTATAATATTTTTTCTTTGTTTTGAGTTTGTCAAATTTCATTTTGACTAAAATTTAAATCAATTTTTAAATAAAAAGATGCACATAGAGTCATACCGGAAACATGGTGCATCATATTGCAGTGAGGATAATTATTAGACACCCCAAATTACATATTTATCATTTTAAAAAATTATCAAAAGAATCCAATTGTGATTTTTCGGTTTTGAGTATGTTACTTTTCTTTTTTACTAAAAGGTCATTTTAAACTGAAAACCAGAACTTTGTGTAATATTAGTCACATAATGTGTCAGTTTGACATGATAATGATTCATTAATATCACAAATGAGTTAATAAACAATATCCTATATTATAAAGACATTCAATATTTTTTCTTATTTTTCAGGGAGTGACAATTTTTGAGCTAAAATGTAAATTTTAAACAGATAATGGACATTTTGGGTCATACCAAGTACCTCATGTATTATATTGTGGTTCATATTATTCTTATACATTAAAACCTACTTATGTAAATCATTACTAAAGTATCAAATCATTTTGTATTTTCATTCCAATTTATGAGTATGTTAGCTGTCTTTTTGCCAAAATTAATGTCAATTTTGAATAAATAGTCAAACAGGGAGTCGTACTGGTAACATTGTCCATCAGATTTAGGTGAGGAATAATTCCAACACATCCTAAATTACATATTTATTTTATTACTAATTTATTAAAACATTACAATTTTATTTATCATTTCAGAGTATGTCACTTGTCGTTTTTACTAAAATGTCATTTTAAACTAGAAACACGCATGTTTAGCAATTCCAGTCCCATCTTGTGTCTATTTTTTGAAGGATGATTTCTATGCATCAAAAATTAACTATGCATAATTATCCTAAATTATCAAGATATCCATGTCTTTTTTATCGGTTTTTATTATGTGGAACTTTTTGAACATAAATGTCTATTTTATATTGATAATAAACACTTTGAGTCATATCAAGAACATCATGTATCAAATTGGGGTGAGTCTGATTATGATACATTAAAATGACTTATAATTAATTTCCATAACATTTAAAAACCATTATAAGGTGTTTGATCAGTTTTGAGTATGCAGTTTCCTTTTTGATTAAAATTAATATCAATTTTAAATAAAATTTCACACTATGAGTCATATCATCCACACCATTCATCATATTTAGGTACATATGATTCCTACATGTACCAATTTAATTATGGATAGTTTCCTAAAGTATCAAAACAAAATTAATGTTTTTTCTCAGTTTATTGTATATCACTTATCTTTTTTACTAAAACGAATTTTTAAAATTAAAATGTAAACTTTGATTCATACTAGGAACATAGTGCATCAATTTTAAGTGATATTTATTCTTACACATCAAAATTACTTATGAATCATTTTACTAAATTTTCAAGATAATATGATAATTTTTTCTCTATTTTCAATTAGTGACACTTTTTAAATATAATGTTAATTTTAAACTGATAACTAACAATTTGTGTCATACTGGGGACATTGTTTTTTATATTGACATGTGGATGATTCAAATATATATCAAAACTAACTTATATATCATATTTAAAAATTATTAAAAGAATAAAAATTATTTTTTTATCAATTTTGAGTACGTCAATTATCTTTTTTTACTAAAATTTATGTAAATTTTAAAAAAAATGGCTCACTTGAAGTCATACTGGTCACACTATGTGTTAGATTGAGTTGTTATTGATTCCTTACCATCCCAAATATATAATTAATTATTATCATAATTTAAATGAATCATTCCAAATCCATTTCATCCTTTTTTAGTAGGTCACATTTTTTTCTATAAAGTCATTTTAAACTGAAAACATGCTCATTGAGTTAAAATGGTCACATAAAGAGTAAGATTTATGTGAGAATGATTCCTAAATGTCAGAAATGAATTTTTAATAATTTGCATACATTACCAAGAAAATAATAGTGCATTTTAGTCGATTTTAGTGAGTGGAACTTTTTTGGACTAAAATGTATATTTTAAACCGTTAATGGAAATTTCATTCATACTAAGATTATCATCTATTGAATTGAGGTTAAACTGATTCATATATATCAAGACTGATTTAGGGATCATTTTTGTAGATTATTATCACAATATGATTTCATTTCATTATTTTGAGTATGTTATTTTTCTTTTTTAATAAATGGAATGTCAATTTAAATTAACAGAGGCTCATAAAGTCATATCATTCACACTGTGCATTATATTGATTTGAAGCTAATTCTTAGATGTACCAAACACTCAAAACCATCCCAACATCAAATGTAATAAAACTATCCATTCTATTTATATGATAAAATACAAACACTTCCTATTGAGTCGATGTTTTTATCCAAAAAAAGGTTTTCATTTATGAACATTCACTCAATATATTTTGTAAGATGTTTGAAAAAGAAATCCAATGGGAAGAATGGTAAAATTTAGAGAAAAGAACATGCTATTTCTTTTGTGGATGTTTTCCAATAGATTAATGTAAAATATGACTTCCAAAAAGATCTATGAAAACATCTAAAAACGTATTAGAAGAAAATAAGGAAATTAACATACAAAAATTAGATAAAATGATGAAAATTTAATTAAATAAGTAATTGGAATTTAAAATTTCATAATGATTATATAAATTATTGACCCATTTTCTTGTTTTAATTATCATTTTTTTATTCTTGAAGTCTAATATCTGAAAATAATGAGAAACATTTAATAAACCATCCCCATTCGAACAAATTAATCAACATGTGTACGAAAACAAATTTTATTCGAGTAATATATAAAATAAATAAATTAATCATAAGTATGTTTCAATAAATAAATTATATAGAATATTATTTAACTATGAAAACATCATTATTTCCTCTATGATTGCGGTGTGGTTACATCGTTTTTCTTATTGAAAAGTTAAGGAATTGAAATTGAAGGAAGGTGATAAAATCCAATACTATAAGGGTGAATATGTTTTGATGGAGGACAATTTTGTAAATGTTGTAGTGCATAATTTTATGAAATATTAACACAAATATTTTAAAATAAACTTACTATAAAAATATAACCTTACAAAATATCTATGAAAAAACTAAATATATTTTAGATACAGATGAAAAGGAAATTAACTTTCAAATATTAGATAGAAAGATAAAAAAATTAATAAAATAAGTATTATGAATTCAACTTTTCATGATGGTTGTATACATTGCTGACCCATTTCCTTGTTGTCATTGTCTCAGTGGCATCATCGTAGCCAAATATCTCATGATCATGAGAATCTTCAAACCAACAACCCCAACTCAAAAAAATAATCCACTTGTATATGAAACTAATTCTTAAGAGAATAATAAAAAAATAAACAAAATAAACATATGAAAAAAATGTCAATTCTATGTAAAATGGAATTAATATATAGACATTAAGATTACCTCTTTGATTGAGATTAGGCACAATCATTTCTCTTCCTATAATAGAAGTTGGGGGAACTTCAAATAATGTGAAACATGACAACACTTCATGAGTGAAATGGATTTAAAGAAGAATATGTTTTTTTGGATGTATTCATGCATAAAAGAATGAATTATGGATGTAAATCTTCAAAAATAAATGAAATATTCACCGAGAAATGAAAATGATATCAACATTTCAATGTATATTTTTTTGGTAAATTTTAAAAAGTATACCATAACATTACTCCATGAGATTCGTCCCAATGTGTCGAATACATTGTCTACATGGGTAGTTAAACATTTAATTTTGATTAATTTAATGCATTTGTGAAGATATAATATTACAAGGAAAATCCTAGTATATTAACAAACACTTTTACCTTCACATTGAAATCTATAAATATTTTAATGGTTTTAGGGATTTGGCTCACCTATCAAGAATTCAAATAGCCTCTTTGTGGTCCCATATGACATATAAGAAATTTTCAATATTGGGATTGACATGCATTGATTATGGTATCCAAATTAATGGGTCATCCTTGATTGAGTTTTAATATGATCTGACATTTCATTTAGTCACCAGCATGATATACGACCAATTCTCATTTGATGGATCTGAGAGATAAATACATTCACTGATTGTGATTCCATTATGAAAGGGTCTTGTTTTTTCCCTTCAACAGTAATATTCACCGTCACAAAGACCATTTCATTAAGTTTCATTACACTCATATTTCCAACCCATATTCATTGTCAAATAGGAAATTGAAATGATTTATAATCCAACTTGTATATATATTCAATAATACATAAATATGTCCTATTTTGATAAGTACAATTTCAATCATTGGTACCAGATAAGTGCATCGCTTCCTCAATAAGTGACACACCACTTAGTGTCTTCTTATTTCAGTCATTATGTTCTTCTATATAGAATGTATAATAATTGATTACAAAATTAGTGAAAGATATTACATTTTCATTTGGTCCCCTAGCTAACCGTCGAATTTGTTTGACAATTATATCCAGTTGTTCAGAAATATCCTTTTAAATTTGATCTCAAAATCATACTATAAACATTTTTTATGTGTATTTGATATCCTCCATTTATCCCTTATTGGATTAAAATATCTCATAATTTAATTATGGGATTCAATGTATGGATCAACATCTTCACTATTATATGAAAAATATAGTTGTCCATTCTCCTTATATGTCAAGTAAATTCTAACAACATCTCTTCCGAAAATCACTTCGCCCATAATGTGTTAGCTGTGATGAGACTTTAGGATACCAATTCTATCAACATAAGACTGGAAATCAGTACAGACTTCAATAGATTCATTAACAATATATTGTTCTATAATACATCCTTCTAGCTTACATCCATTCTTGACATACCCTTTCAAAGTCATCATATACCATTAAATAGGTTACATCCATCTTTATTGGAAAGGACCATATAGTTGAACCACTCAAACTAATTGAACCATAATGTGGACAATTATATCAAACAATTATGGTAGGCAGAGCATCCCTAGTTCACATAATGTGGTTATGACCTCATTATTCATGCTTGGAAACTTCATTGGGTTTATAAATTTACTACATTGGCTTTAAAAAAGAAGTAGTGATTGGTAAATTTATGTCAAAAAAATTTGTTAGAATAAAAAAAATTATATTATTTAAAATATTGCTTCAAAAAATGGCAGTCGTTTGATTCTATTCCCTATAAATTTAAATTATTCATTAAAACAACATTTTTTACAATTAATGAATATCCATTTAGATCATTTACACTATTAAGTAGAATTAAAATTGTAATTTTTTCTTCTTTGATCGGGTATAGGCTATTGGAGGATGAAAAGTCTTCCCTTTACCCTTCACTGGTGAAAACTCATCCCTTATCCCCATCTAAATATTGTCCAACATAGCCTTGATTTCATATTTTGTTTTTCTAGTAACGTTTAGTAACAAGACAATAAAACTATCAATTTGATTTCTACATAAAAGGAATTATGAATTTTTTTATCTATAAACAATTCCTATAAAGTAATTCCAAGAAAAGTGGTCTCTTCCTCCAACATTATTTTGCAAGGTTTTTCAAAAATGGTTTACTGAAATCGGTGTAAATGACTTTTACATTATAAAATAGTTGATCACCCATTAGGGGAGATGTTGGTTTAACTTGTTTGATTTTACCATTGAATTTTATCATCTGGGATCAGAATTTCATTCATCGAGGTAAAAAAATTATTTTCCTAAAAACACATTCTTCAAGGAATGTTTCTATTGAACTTTATGTGTGAATTATTCAAAAAATGGGACACCCCAACATTTCTTTAATTAAATTGCCTGAAAAATATCCATAAGTAGGAATGGTATTTATCATCCCATAGAACATATAGATCAATTTGAATTTATCACTTCTATGAGTATCATACATTGTAACACATTTATCCCACATAAATTTTAGAACATAGATAAATGGAAATAAATTGACATCAATATCATTACCAAGTTTCTTTGGTCCAGATATTAGTTTAGATTATATATTTTATTTTATATCCATGAATATCCATGGTGTAAATCTATAAGTTACCAACATGAAGGTCCTTGATCTATGATTACTACTATGTACACAAAATAGATTTTTTTTCGTTATTTAGATGACACCGGATGAAACCTTCTATGCTCATTTCCAATTCCAGATACTAGAAATAAATTTTTTTCTACTAAGTATTATATGATAAATAATGTTGGTTCCCATATTCAATCCCTTTATCATTATGAATTTCAACTAATTCAGGGTTTCATGATATCTATATAGTATTCTAGACCATGAAATGATATTAAATTACCATGATTCATACGAATGATATGATTCTTTTTTCTTGTATCGAGCCTTGGCATAATTACGGAATTTTATGAGTGATCCATGGTCCTTGCGAAATAATATAGTATAATTTATAAAATCCTGTATTTTTTAGAGGTCATATTCATTGAACGTAACATTCTATTGACATCAAATTTTTGACATTGTTGTTCAATTATTTATAGTAGCATATCATTCAAGAGACCATGTTGTTTTGTAATGCTTTTGTCACTCCATCTATTTCCATATTTAAAATTATATAAATTTAATACATCTGATTATTTTTTGTATTTAGTAAAACAATTATAAAATGGTCACTTAGTATTTCTATTTGACTTCTCAAAAAAATTATATTAATGAAGGTAATCGTCAATTATCATTGTCATTTATTCTATGTGATCTCTATCATCATTTATACTAGTATTCATATCAAATTATCCCTAAATCGTAGTATCATCCCAATCGATGTGCATGTACTTATTTTTCTCATGTTAAGTCTGACATTTATTTCTCTGATCTATTCAATGAAAAATAAAATATTCTTCCATGTTTTTATGAATAAATTGTACATAATTACAACAATGTATTCAAGAAGAAATTATTTTAGAAGGGTAGTATTCATGCTCTATTGAAAACATGATGAACTCTTTAACACCATATTTATACTATTTTGTCATCCAATTAGCATGGATCCATTATCAATTTATAAATATCATATTGGGTTTATAAAATATTCACTTTCCACAGTAAAAAAAATAAACAAAAGATATTATTTTTAAAGGTGAAAGTTATAGATACTTATAATAATGGAAACACAACATTTGATTGTTTAAAATAATTTTTGTATTCATTGAAGGAAATGGGAGATTTAATTTAAGAAAATAATTACTCGGTTATGGTAGGCGTTATCCTATAATTTCATCCAAAGGGTAATGCTACAGGCAACGATCATCCTCATCAGGTTCATCTTCCAAATAGTTATTATTTCATTTTGTTTTTTCACACTCATCCTCCATATCTTGTGGACATCCATCTATGTATCTTGAAATACCTAAAGAACTGGTCATCCATCGGATGACTACTTATAAGAGTAAAATAAGAAAAATAAAAGAGATGAGGGATGGGTCTCGGGAAAAAATTTCAAAAATAACTTCTTGGTAGATGAAGCCAATAAAGATGACAATATTACTCCATTATATTATCTAAATTCTGCAATTTATCCCATATTTCATAATTACACCATTGGAACTAGTTATTATCAATTTTCATATTGATGGTGAGATTTTGGTCATAAACATTATTATTTGTGATTCAAGGGGACTTTTTATGGAAACTTTATGATATCTGAATCCTTGGGGAATCCATGAATAATTTATTTATAGGATAAATCCCACTTTTAATTCTTGTAATACTCTAAAGATAAATAGTCTTACCTCAATTAAAATGATCCATCAAGACATTCTTAAATCCCATAAAAAATAAAAATAACTCACCATTATAATTTGTTCCATGTGTTCTCCTTCATCATCTATATCATTTCGTATTAGATTTTGGTTTTTCATCTCATATGGTAGGTAAGTTGATGCAATTGATGATTTTTTCCAAGTTCAAAGGGTACCTATTATTTTAGAAATGGTGTATATCATAAGATAAATTTTTTTCATTTAAAATATTTTGTAAATAATAGAAAATGTTAAATAATTACGTTTTTTAAGATTGATTAATTAAAATCATACATAATATTTTTTAGATGTGTGATGAAGGAAACAAAGTAAATGTTTTATAAGTATTAATGAGATGGGTATCTCTTAATGGTGGATATATTTTTAAAATGGTATTGAAAATTATCTAAACCATATTTTAATTTTTGGTTGGTAAAAATTTATCGTAATTCATTTTGAAAGAGGAAATTGATTTCTAATAGTGAAAAAATTGATCATATTAGATAATGATACATTCAAATACCTACTTAAAAAAGGATGGATTGAGATTTTTTTGGGATGAAATGATATTGTTGATATATATTTTTTACTAATTATAATGGGGATATAGATTATAATTAAAATAAAAAATAAGATATTTAAATGAAAAAACCCATGGAGTTTATTCACTATGATATATATGGACCCTCAAAGTATAAATCAATGCATTGTTATAAGAATTACATTTCATAAATTTATAATTATACTCATATCATATGTTTATTTTTTTAGTCATATATATATAGATATATAATGCTCTAAAGGGATTATAATTTTAAGAAGGTGTATTAATAATGAGTTTCCATATGTGGTAAAGACGTCTATATTAGATTATGGGTTTGAGAATATGAAACACTTTTTATGGGGTGGTAAAAAATAATATTTACATTCATTATTAGTACATCACATTTTATGGAAATTTTCATTCCATAAATGATTTTATTTAGGAATACTCATTATTCCTACCATATTATTATATTTATAGTGTTTTATATATATTTTCAAAAATCTAGAAAATATTGGGGATTTTGAAAATTGATGCAAATAAAATAACAACAATAATAAAAGTATAAGATTATAAATACAGTATTATCAGAAACAATGATCAATCCTTGGGGGATTTCTCGTATATTTGTTTTTTTTTATTATTAATGTGTTTCCACAACATAATTACAACTCTATAGAAATGATCAACATTATTCACCTAACCACCTCTATCTATTTATCCAATTGAAATAACATCAACATTACTATCACATTTTCATTAGGAACTATATTTCCTAAGTCAAATGGTAGGAAGAATCCCTAAATTATGTATAATAACTCTTTGATTTCACAACCATTACGCCAAATAAATGAAGAGAACCCTAGTTTACAAGTTTAAGGGTCACTAATTTATTCCTTATATTATCACTGACATCTATCGTATTGAAGAATAAATTGGATGGGGAATCATTTATAAACTATAGTGTGAAAATAAATACTATTATAATAAATTAAATAAATAATGATGATAAAAAAACAAATAGATGTTTCCAAACAAGAAATAAATGAGTGAGGATGAAGAGAAAATAACATACCTTGAATTGAATCATTGAATCATCTATGAATAAGTATAGATATCAAAAAACCATGAATTCATTTTATCCTTGGATTCGTTCGCCAATTTAATCATTTGAGCCAAGGATTTGTGTCTTCGAATTGTTCATGACTTGATTTGAGCCTTGATTTGAGTTTGGATTCGATGAGGAGGGGCACTATTAGAAGATATGTTACATAGAAAGATTCCGATATCGTTATAGGTTTGTGACTAGTTATGTTTCATTATATAGATCTAGACACTTTTATTAGTACTTCCAAAAAAAGTGGTAATAAAGATCTGTTTTATCTGTTCTAAATTAATAAGCACTGATACAAGGAATTTTAATTAGTGGTTTTTCAGTGCTTATAAAACTCTAACTTTTATTAAAGATTAAAAGATATGATAAAATTCATTTTATCAATTCTAAAGTTTTAACACTGATAAAGATTTATAATTATAATTATAAATAAAAAATTTCAAAATATTTTCAAATAATTATATATATTTGATAAATATAATGAAATATAAATATAGTCAATATATTCATTATTTAAATATATTTATTAATATTTTATAATTATTTAAATATATAATTATTTATTTATTATTATATAAATACCTTTTTTAAATCATATTTATATATTAATATCATTGTATATATTTATATAATTATATATATATTTATTTAATAAATAAATCTAAATATAAATATAGTAAATATATTAATTATTTAAATAATTTATTATAGTTTTATAATTTTTTAAATATTAATATTTATTTATTTATAATTATAAAAAATTGAAAAATAATATTTATTTATTAATAATTATAAACATATAAATTTATAAATATAATAAATATACATTTATAAACATATATATATATATAATTATTTAAAAATATAATTTAAAAATTATTAATAAATATTTAATATTAAGTGCACACATGAAAAAAATCATTGAAATTTAATAATTAAAAATGAGCACAGTTTAACAATATTTAAAAAATGGGGTGGTTTTGTTATTTAAATATAAATTATTAAAAAACAGGTTATATATTGAAATAAATTTAAATACATTTTTAAAATATGAAAACATAAAAAGTAAATATTTATTAATTAATAATAAAAATCTATTAAATTCCAAATAAAATAATAAATAATAAATATTAAATATTAAAATATCAATTAATACATATCTATAATAAAATCTCAAAAAATAATAAATAATATTTACCAATTAAATAAATTGTATATTAAATTTATCATGTTATAATGAAATTATAAAAGGTATAACAAAAATTGAATATATTACTAAAATATTAAGTGTATGAGTTTTAATATAATATTTTATTAATTAAGTTAATATTTGGTAGTGTGAGTTGTATATAAAAATTAATTAATTATGTATATGTGTGTGAGATCAATATAACTCACTTTTAATATATGTTAAATTTTAAAAATCAAATGACATTCCGTAATGTCCATTACTTGATTAAATTTTTCAATAGTTTTAATTCATATTAATTTTTAATTTAAAATTGTTTTTCCCTAAATATATGAATATTTAATGTAAATCATAAAATTTTTTATCATATAAATAATATTTATATACATTCCTACATATCCATATATTTAATATGTACTATTTATTAAAATTATAAATTATTATTTAATTAATAAAATATTTAATATTTTCCATAATTTACTTATTTTTGAGTTTTTAATTGTTTAATTTTCAGTGTATATATGTATATATATTTAACAAATACTTTTTATTAGTATTCATAATTTACATATAAATTAATCAATTTATTCATTTTTATCAATAATTATTTAATTGATAATGATTTATATATTTTTCTAATAAACTGAATTTTTTATTTATTTTATTGTTTGATTTTATTTGGGACATTTATCATTCCTTGAAAATGCTGATAAATGATCCCTCTATCAATAATAAAAATAAAGCACTAATTCAGGTTTCCCTTTATTGGTTCTAAAAATAAAGTGCTGATAAATTGTACATTTTATTAGTGCCAAAGAAAAACGTTGATAAAGGCTACCGTTTATCAACTCTAAAAAAGTGAAAATAAATGGTACCCTTTATTAGCTCTAGTTTTAGTACAAATAAAGGGAACCTTTATAACAAATTTTTTCTAGTACTGATAAAAGCCATTGCTGTTAGAGGCCTCTTTCGTAGTTGTGTAAATTTTGAAATGGGTTTTCAAATCATTTTTTAGATCACTAATGGGTTGGGAGAATTGTTTTTTAAATTACAAATACCTTTTGATTTGATTTATGTATGCCGCACATGGGAGCCTTGGGTACCTAAGTGGAGGGTTTTCTCTTAGGCCTTGTCTGTTCTTTCTATCATGGGTTCACTAATGGGGTATTCCTATATGACCAAGTTCATGTGTCCTACGAACATGATCTTGACATTATAGGGGGTTCACTCATTGGGTGTTCCTTTGTTCCCTAATCCCGATGTCCTAGGGAATTGATTTTGTAGTAGTTGTTTTTCTTTATCCTGGTATAAGGGACTTATATAGTCTAGCCTTTTCTATCTCTTGGTGTTTATCATTGTTATTTATCTTATGTTTTTTTGTTTTTAATATACATATTTTTATAAAATTTTAATGATTTCTTGGATGTATTCTTTGAAACAAATTTACCTATATTTATTTTCAAACATTAGATAAAGGGAAACTATTTACTATGATTTTTATATAAATCAATTTAACATCACATCATTCCATATTTTATAGAAAATTTAAAATATTGGGATTACTATATACATACATGATATGGAACACATGGTTGGGATCCTACTAAACCTATTTTGATCACACCTTTCATATTCCCTTAGGAATGGGTAGCTCTTATATAATCTTTTGACTTAGAAAAAATCATGGTTCCACCATGAGGTGGTGGTGTTTTTGTCTATTGGGTATGGGTATCTTGTGGTGATATAGTTGGACATTTCCCACATATCAGAGATTATACATTCTTGTTTTATTTTATCTTTTCATTTATTGGACTTGTACCTTGGATTTTATTTTGTTTCTTTTTGGATGTATCATTACCGCTATCTTATAACAGTTATGGCATGTATTCTACTAATGGTTTCCATTATATATATATTTATTCTATTTATCTTTTTTAAGGTTGGATAAAATCATTTCATCTATTTTTCTTGATACCCAGGTTTTAGTCTCCAACCCATTAGGATTGAAAACACCCTTCAGGTCCATAGAAAAATGATTTAGGTACCCGTTTTGAAGGGTATCTCGGGTTGGTTCACTAAAAATGATTAATACATTCGTCTGTATGCGTCAAGGGATACCTTTGGGGTCAACACCATTCTATTTTTGATCTTTTTAGTAAGAGATAGGATTTACTTATAGTGAATGGGTTTTTTGGTGTTTGGGGTTGCATAGTGGTGGAATGTTCGAAATTGAAGATGAATCATTTTGATATCTCAGTGAATTAGTGAGCAATGTTGTTCTCTAGACATCACATGAGGTTTACTCTAGGTTCTCAAGGATGATAAGTATAATGGTGGGGATTTTTTAATGACCTATTTATTTTTAGGTGAATATTTTTAAAAACATTTTAAATCTTTATTTCTTAGATATCTTAATTTGTTAATTTGGAGTCATAATGAGATTCCAAGTGTTATAAATTATTAAAAATATTTTTTATCTCTTATCAAGGCATTGGAGATGGCCTAGGGGGATCATGTTAACACCAAAGGATGGATTGGTGTAAATACTACGAATTTAATAACCTATAGCTAGTGGTTAATTTATTACATTATCATAGATATATACTATGAAATATTGAAATACTAATCATTTTAGTTGTCTTAGAGTGCTAGATGAATACATGATATGGAACACCCCGATTAAAACTTCTTTTAATTAATTATTTTGGGCCTTTCTTTTGGGTTGCGGTTTGAATTGGTTCTATTTTAAAAGGGATTTGTGATCTTATATGGGTGTGCGTCTGTACGTGTGACTGTGTACAACACCCAATCGTAATTAGAGGATGTTTTATTATTAAATGTTTTATTATTTGGGCGCGCAACCTTGCACACGTCCATGCACGCTTCCCGACCTCAATTATAATAATGATATTATTATTTTTTCTTTCGTAGTTAATTTTTTTGGATTTTGTCGTTAATATTAAATTAATGTTACAATTATTAAATAATTGACTTACTATTTCGATTACCGTTATTTTTGTGATTTGTGTATATGTTAATCTAAGTTATTTTTATGTTTCATTTCATTATTTATTTAAATATTTATTTGTTATTATTATTATTATTTTTCCCATTTATTTTTCTCTTTATTTTTATCTTTTTCTTTTTTTCACTCCCTCATCCTCACCCGCTCCCTCTCTCCCGTCGGTTCCCCCTTCCCTAGACCCTACAGCGCGCGTGCCTCCTGTGCACCCTCCCTCCTCCGGCCGCTCTCCCTGCTGACGCTGCCCCCCCTTTCCAGCCGGCGACTAGCAACTCGCGCCACCTCCACCCTCTACCGGAAAGCATGTGTGCACACCCACCCCTTTCGCTCTGCAACCTCCACTCACCTCCCTTCGATGGTAGGACCATCTCGCCGGAGTCCTCTCCTCCTGCTGGTGAATTTTTCGGCGCCCTGCATCCCTATTCCGGAATAGATTCCCTCCGAATAAACCCTCATACTTCAATTTATTGTTTTTATTCTTATTCACTGGGTTTTTGGATTTGCGTTGGTTTGTTTATGGTGTAAATGTCTTGATTGTTAGTTTTTAGGGTTTATTTTGATCACTGTACAGTGTGGTTGTGCAACGATGGAGGTTCCCCACAAATATTTGGGAATTTTGACACCAAATGTAGTCAGTTCCATGCATAAAATTTTTGTGGTGTTTTAATTTTCTTGTTTGATAAATTAAATATGTTATTTTATTTGTCTATATGGTACAAATATCGTTTTTCATGATGTTTAATATTATTTGGATGGTATTAGAAACGTGTTTATGTCATATGAATGATTTGATTTTATGAAAACATTTTTTAATCCATTGTGGTGTTTTTATAAACTTTGTTGTTGTTTTATTATGTCTCACAATGGCTGCAAATTATGTTTTGACATGTATGTGGTGTGCGTTTGGCCTCAAAATGGTTTTTTCGGTGGTCTTTTGTGTTCAAAGTCTTGAGATACTATTTTGAGTCTAATCAAAACATTTTTAAAGGGTTTATTGAATCATATAATTTTTAGATCGAATATATAGATATGTATGTCTATTAGATGGAACAATACAAGAGGGGGGTGAATTGTAGGTTTAAAAGCCTTTTGAGTTTTAGCACTGAAGAGATTAGTTTAAATGATCTTAAACTAATACAAATACAAAGACCCACAATTGTATTGAATATAAAAGGTATGATGTAATGTAATACTTAAGGCAATGTAAAACAGTTGTATTCAAGATGAACACAATAATCAGAGTAATATAAAGATGATTGATTCTACCTTAAAGCGTATAGAATCAATCAATACAATATGTAATATAATGGATGTAATTGAAACAATTACAAATGTATAAGAGATAGAAAATGAAGAAAAAAATTCCTTTCTAATACAGATAGCAGTAGAAATGTAAAAGAATAACAATTCTTTTAACCAAAGAGAAGGGTTATCCTTTCACCTTGGATAAAAGGTCTGTCTCACCAACACCTTGGTGGGCCCTCGATACGATGATCGGACTGTCTGTCTGCCTATCCCTGACAGCCCTAGATATGATGATCGGTTCGTCCGTCTGCTTATCCCTGGCTGCCCTCGATACGATGATCGGTCCCTCCGCCTGCCTATCCCTGGTAGCCCTCAATTTTGTGGGTAATCGGCACCTCTTTCTTTCAATTACTTGAAAGCCCTCGATACGATGATCGGACGCACAAGGCACAAAGCATGAGAGAAGTCACATCATCTCTCTCTAGATCTTGATAGAAGCAAAGTATCACAGTTGTATCATCCTTGTTCTGAGTTTTCTATTTTTTCTCAGCTTCAAATAACCTCCTATTTATAGGCCTCAGGTTCCAACAGTCACATCTCCTCCAACGGTCATATTTCTCCGAAAAACTCCGAGGGACTTGGACACCTTGCATTATAACGGTCATATTGAAACAGAAAGCACAACATCGTTTTGATTAGTTTGTAACTAACTCAACGACATCGTATTAGATAGAACAAGATGTATGAATAATATAATCAAGAGTACGATTTAAATGAAGCATGTGTTTTTGACAAAGTACCAAAACAAGTATGTAATAAAAGACATGAGAAGCTGAGTTAATGCAATTTCCATATTCAGTATGATCAGCATGTTTAGTACGATTAGCCTTGTCAGTACGATCAGCATGATCAGTACGATCATTATGGTCAGTACGATCAGCATTGTACGATTGACAAGGTCCGTACGATCAGTATGATCATTACGATACGCATAGTTAGTACGATCAGCATGATCAGTACGATACGATAGACAAGGATAGTAGGATTAACAAGACATTTGTGTTTTCCAAAACAAAACATAGAAGACAAAAGAGGACTTTTGACTCAACAATATCCCCCTTTTTGGAAATCACAAATCCAAAAATAAAAACTAAAAGAAATACTTATCTCCCCCAGAGTTATTGGAAACTCTTCTAAATAAGAATTTGAATACAACTAACTCCCCCTTAGGTATGGACTTTCCTAAGGATTGTATTCATAGATTTTTCTTAAGAGTGTTGTAAAGAATTCTCCCCCTTTATAAAACATTCTCCCCCTTTAAAAACATTCTCCCCCTTTGTGATTTACAAAAAGAAAGGGGTAATCTTGAATTTTCTGAAGGAGTTAGAAAATAAACACAAGACAATGGATAAAAGAAATTTCATTACGATAACAATCAACACTAAACATGAGAACAAATACAAGTCACGTGTTTTCTCTTTCTTTCCCCTTTTTGATCAACTCATGAAGAACCGACTTCATCTTTTTTACCTCCTTCTTGTCTTCAGAAATAGCATCACCCTGAGACCTGAGAAGGTCTTGTTGATCCGCAAAGAGTTGATCCTGATTTCTGATTGTCTCTTCCTGAACTCTGATTACTTCTTCAAGAGAACGAATTATGTCTTGCAGATTCTTGTTATCTTTAGATAACACAGAATTTTTTTTCATCAATAAAACCATTTCATCCTTGAATGATGAAACCTTTGAGAATTCAGATTGAAAATAATTCATTATCTCTTGAATGTATTTTACTGAAGGAACATCGGCTTATTGAGAAGACAAATGATTCATCCATTCAACCGTTTCTCTGTCAAGCATATTAAAAGCAATTTCAAGCTCATTTGACAACCTTCTTATATCTTAAATTGCTATCTCATGATCATTGATTGAGCTCTCTTTTTTGTACGACCACTTGGTCATCTTGTTGCAGGCCTTCTTATGAGCAACATAACTTTCTCAAAGAACATTCAAATTGGCTTCAACTGACAAAACATTCTTTCTTAATTATTTTACAGAGCCAAACTTCTTCTTTTGATTGTCAGTAATAAAATCAATCTTCCCTTCTAGCCTGGGGAAATATTGAATGGTCTTCTCTACCCTTCTCAAAACATGGACAATGTAATCACTCTTCTTGAGAGAGATTGTATGTTCTGAATCAGTATCTTCATCGTATGAAGCCAGTTTATTTGATCGGCTTGAATCTAAAACTAGATATTTTCATTTTTCTTTTTCTTTCTGCTTTCTTTCTTATTCCTCCTTATTACTAATGACATCAACTTTATTAGTGTGAGAGGATTGAGCATCTTGTTTTTCTTGAGGCGGAAATCTATCTAGAGTTCATGCTTGATCGGCACGAGGAATTTGTTGAGTATCTTCACTTTTCTTTGGAACTGATTCCTCCCTACTTTTCTTTGAACTCTGAAGGAATTCTAAAAGAAAATATTCTTCCTCATCTTCCACTTCTTCTATCTCTTCCATCATTTGTTTTCATTTTTCTTTCTTAGGAAGGCTCTGTACGATAGGCTCTTGATGCACTTCTGTGGTAAGTTGAGCACTAGCTTCCTCAATTGCTTTCAAGACTTTAGAGACATCAAATTCCCGTGATTTTCTTTTCAAAAAAGTTTTCTTTTTTCTTTTCAGCCTCAAGGGTTTCTTCTACCCTTATTCTTTCTGCAAAAGCCTCATCCGGGTCAAGACCGAACATTGGATCACCTTTCTTTCTCTGTTCTTTATCCTTTCTCCATTTGGCTACAACCTCCTTACTGTACTTTGGATTCCTCTTAAGCTTTGTACTGGTTTGCGGATCAGACTTTTGAGTAATACTAGTAGAATGAATGTCTTTGGCTGGCATAGGTGCCGATTGATTCTGAGCCGATTCAGCTTCTACATCTCTGACAAAATGTTTTGAATTCTGATAAAAAAACATTCAACTTTTTCATAGTGCTTTTGATAATCCAGGAGGGATTCAAATCTATCGGGTTTCCTTTCAATGTAATGTTACAAAACTTCATACCTTCGAGAATGAACTTTGTAAGGATGGCTGGATACATAATCATTTGGGACTTAATCCCTCCTGTCTTGACATTCTTAATGTTTTCAAAATCATACCCCATGAGATTTACATTTCTCATATTTACAAGATAGTCAAGCATAAATATATCAGAAACTTTCAGAGTTTCTCTATCCCCTTTCCTTGGGATAAAAAAAACCTTGCATCCATAAAGTCACAAACCGATTTTCCAGAGAAAGATGAGTCACTTTTCTCTTTTCTTCATTAATAAAAAACAAAGACTTTTCAGAACTTTCTCTATTAAACGTACCAACTTCTTCTGGTAGTTTATGAGATGGACAGAAAGAATCCCCTTCTATTGGGACATTCAAGAAATGAGCTGCTTGTTTTACAGACATAGACAGTTTTCTATCATACACAGCAAAATTGATAGTCATGTCTTTGTCGAAAGATACGGTTTTATAAAACTGACAAACTTCATCAAAGAGAACCGGATCTTGAGAAACAGGTCTTTCAACACACAAATGTTCCCATCCTTGAAACAGAATGATTCCTCTGATTGTGGAATCATATGAATCAAAAAATTCCTGAGAAACTAACCTTTCCCTGTTAAAGCCTTTCTCTGTAAAAGTCTTTGAAGGCGTTTCAACGGGAGTGTTAGCAGAAGATTGAGACATAAAGGTGATGTCGATGAACGATCGTACGATGATTTAAAACCGGTGGAGCAGAGCTTCGCCTCAAAACCTGAAAAACCAATGTGGGTTTGGGGAGGGGGCTATTTATAGGAGAAAAAGGTATGATCGTTGATCTTCTACGGTCAAGATTAGAGAATAACATATCAATGGTTAGGATTAAAATCGAATGAAAAAAAATGAAAAGAACCTACCGGAGAACGTAAGGTAATTGTTGGTTTTAGTAGAATTCAAAAGGAAACGCAATCATACGAAATAAAATGAAACTTATCAATTGTCATAACGATGGAAAACAAAGTCGTTACCATGAACTGACAAGCCGATGGAAAACAATCTTGTTACCATGAACTGACAGGCCGATGGAACACAATCTTGTTACCATGAACTGACAAGCCGATGGAAAGCAATCTTGTTACCATGAACTGACAAGCTGATGGAAAACAATCTTGTTACCATCATCAGTTAGTACGATGAAAAAGAAAACCATTACCATCATCGGTCGATATGATGGAAAAGAAAATCATTACCATCATCAGTCGATACGATGGAAAAGAAAATCATTACCATCATCGGTCGATACGATGGAAAAGAAAATCATTACCATCATCGGTCCATACGATGGAAAAGAAAATCATTACCATCATCGGTCGATATGATGGAAAAGAAACTCATTACCATCATTGGTCGATACGATGGAAAAGAAAATCATTACCATCATCGGTCGATACGATGGAAAAGAAAATCATTACCATCATCGGTAAACAGAAAAGTAAATGATACGATAAAACTATCAATACGATAAACAGAAAGGTAAAAATAAATACTAGGAGAATAAACAATTAAAGATCATAAAATAAAAATAAACATAGTAAAAAAATATGTCCTCCCCCTTTCAAAGGGAGTTATTTAATGTTAGGAGAATTATAAAACATGAAGTAGATATGAATGATTATTTTAATGTAATCATTCCTAGCTTCTGTTTTATAAACTCAAATCTATCAGATGGTAATGGCTTTGTAAAAATGTCATCATGTTCTTCTTGTGTTTCGATAAATTATAGAATAATATATACTTTTTGTGTGTGATCCCTAAGAAAGTGATGCCTAACATCTATGTGTTTTGCATGAGAGTGGTGTGCTGGGTTCTTACTAAGAGCTATGGAACTTGTATTATCACAAAGAATTTGAGTATTGGAGAAACTCAATCCATAGTCAGTGAGTGTGTGTTGCATCCTCAATACATGAGCACAACAACTTCTAGCTACTACATATTCAGCTTCAGCAGTGGATAGTGCTATTGAGTGTTGTTTCTTGTAGGACCAAGAAACTAGAAAATCTCCTAAGAAATGACATGTTCCAGATGTACTTTTTCTATCCATTCTACAACCACCAAATTCAGCATCTGAAAAACTTTTTAAAACAAAATCATTCCCAAAAGAGTAAAAAAGACCTAAATCCATAGTGCCTTTTAAATACCGAAAGATTCTCTTTACGGATTTTAAATGAGACTCTTTTGGATTAGATTGGTATCTTTCACATAAGCATACAGAAAACATTAAGTCGGGTCGACTAGCTGTCAAGTATAGAAAACTTCCTATCATACCTCTAAATATTGTTTGATCTACTGGTTTCCCAGTTTCATCAAGATCAAGTGTATTTGAGGTACCAATTGGAGTGCTAATACTTTTAGTTTTGTCATATCTATAATTTTTGAGTAAGTCTTTTATATAATTATGTAGATATATATATGTTCCTTATAGTTTTTGACAAATTTGGAAACTTAAAAAGAATGTTAACTCACCCATAATACTCATTTCAAACTCATATTTCATTAAATTTGCAAAGGAATCAGTTAAGGATTTCTGAGTTGATCCAAATATGATGTCATCAACATAGATTTGAAAAATCAAAACATTTTTGTTTTCCATTTTTATAAAAAGGGTTGGATCTGCTGTACCTTTTGTATAATTGTTTTGTAAAATAAATCCTGTAAGTCTATCATACCATGCACTAGGGGCTTGTTTTAGACCATATAAAGCCTTGTTAAGTTTGAAAACATGATCAGGATGTTTTAGATCTTGAAAACCAGGAGGGTGTTTGAAAAAAACTTCTTCTTGAACAAAACCATTTAGAAAAGCACATTTGACATCCATTTGAAATAGTTTGAAATTGAAATATGTCGCAAAGGCTAATAGAATACGAATTGATTCAAGTCTAGATACAGGGGAATATGTTTCTTCATAGTCTATTCCCTCTTGTTGATTATAGCCTTTAGCAATAAGTATTGCTTTATTTCATACAATGATTCCATTTTCATCACACTTGTTTCTGAAAACCCATTTTACACCAATCACAGTTGTTCCTTTAGGTCTATCAACTAAAGTACAGACTTGATTCCTCTCAAATTCATTTAGTTCATCTTGCATTGCTTTGATCCAATCATCATCACCTATGGCCTCACTTGGGCTTTTAGGTTAAAATTGGGAAAGAAAAGCAAGATGTTCTATTTCATTTCTTAAGGAATTTCTGGTCCTTATAGGTTGATTTACATCACCAATGATGTTATCACTAGGATGATTCCTAAGAAACAATTGATTTGGGTTTTGTAAAGCCTGTTCATCAACATATGGTAGAGAATCATCCGTGGTAAATTTTTTAGAAGTATCTTCTTGAATATTTTCCTTATCAGAAGGATCTTTTATCAAAGGTCGATAATCAGTTTTTGAAAACACATCTGAGGATGTAGGATTGGATTGGTTGAAATCAAAAGGATCGGTTTCATCGAATTTTACATGTACTATTTCCTCAATAGTACAAGTGTTTTTATTGAAAACTCTATAAGCCTTAGAGGTTGTAGAATAGCCTAGAAAGATTCCTTCATCAGATTTTGGTGAAAATTTGTGTAGATTATCTTTTGTATTCAGAATGAATACTTTGCATCCAAAAACTTTGAAGTATGAAACTTTAGGTTTTCAGCCAGTCCCTAACTCGTAAGGGGTTTTATTAAGAAATGGTCTAGTTAAAAAACGATTTATAGTATAACAGGTAGTACTGACAGATTCAGCCCAAAGTGCTTAGTAATTGAGTATTCACTCAACATGGTTCGTGTCATTTCCTGAAGAATACAATTTCTTCTTTCTACAACACCATTTTTTTGAAGAGTTGTTGGAGCTGAGAAATTGTGACTAATACCTTTCTTACTACAAAAAGTTTCAAAATCGGAATTTTGAAATTCACCACCATGATCACTATGAATAGTTATCAATGGTAGGTTTTTCTCATTTTTAACTTGGGCTCTAAAAGTTTTGAAATAGGAAAAGGCTTCAGATTTCTTTGTGAGAAAGTAGACCCATGTAAATCTAGTAAAGTCATCAACTAAAACAAATACATAGTATTTGCCTCCAATTCTTCCAGATTGTGAAGGAACAAAAAGATCCATATGCACTATCTATAATGCATTAGAATTTGAAACTTCATTAATTGATTTAAAGCTAGTTTTATGCTGCTTGCCAAATTGACAAGGATCACAAACTTTTGAAAAAAACATATCTAATGTCCGGTAGCCCCTTCACAAGTCTTTTCTTTGAGATTTTACTAAGGTTTCTCAGATTACAGTGTCCTATTCTTCTATGCAATAGCCTTGATTGGTCTTCTATTGCACTTAAGCAGGGTATGTTTTGGCTCCTAAGGTCTTCTAAGTTAACAGTGTAAACATTCTCTTGCCTATGGGAAGATAGAATGAACTCATCCTTGGAATTGTGAACTAGACACTTACCATTTCTAAAATTCACAAGGTAACCTTCATCACATAATTGACTTATGCTGATGAGATTGTGCCTAAGACCTTTAACAAACATAACATTTGAGATAAGAACTTTTCCAAGAAAAACAATATTACCTATACCAACAATCTTTCCTTGAGAATTATCTCCGAACGTAACTTTTCCACCTTTTGTTTTGATAACCTTTTCAAAGAGATCTTTGTTTCCAGTAATGTGTCGAGAACAACCACTATCCATGTACCAAATATTCTTATTGGTACACTTCTCATTTTCCTAAAAAAATAAACAATTAGTTTTTCGAAATCCAAACTTGTTTGGATCCAGAAGGGTTAGATAATATAATTTTAGGAATCCACATTTGTTTTTCAAAATGAGCTTTATGAAATCCTATAGATTGAGTTCTGTTAAGAGAAAAATATTTTCTCCAGTGTCTGCCACATTGAAACTTAGAGTAGAAAGTGATTTTCTGAGGAACAAAATAGTTATTTCTAAAAATAGGGTTGGAATAAGTATAACCAAGACCAGAACGATTTCTAAAAGGTCTAATTTGAGAATACATCTTGTCAAAGTTTTCCTTCCCATGAGTAAAGTTTGAAAAAAATTTCTTCAAGGATAAAATCTCTGACTTTAGTTTTAAAACCAAATTCTTATTTTCCAAAACATTTGAATCTGAACTAGAGTTAGGCTCTAAAATATTTTTCTTTGAAATTACAGTTTCAAGATCCTTAGAAATTTTATCCTTATCAGATTTAACTTTCTCAAGGGTTTTTAAAATACATTTAAAATCAGAAGTTTTCACATCAAGATCTTTAGAAATATCCAATACTTCTTTAGTCAAGATTGAAATTCTAGAATTTTCTTTCTCAAGCCTTTTCTTGAGTTTAGAATTTTCATTTTCAAGTAATTTAGCAAATCTAGATACTTCTTCAAAAGAAGGTAAAGTATCATCTTCTGATGATGATGATTCATCATTTGAAGATTCATAATATCTATTATCAGTACAATTTGCATTCAAAGAGACATTTGTAATAGCTTCAGCATTATGTACCTTAGCCATGAGACAATAATCTTAAATTGGTAATCTGGCTAAGAGTCCGATATTCCCCTATCCTGAGGACTCATATTTTGAAGAATCATCTAAAGAATCACTATCACGTGCACTCCAGGTATCATTTGACTTCAATAATTTCTTTTTCTTATTAAACTTTTTCTTGTTTCTTTGAGAGTATTTCTCCTTTCTGTCTTTCCGTTTTAGTAAAGGACAATCAGGCCTTATATGTCCTTCTTTCTTACATTTATAACAAGTTACCTCTGAATCTTTCTTATCATTCCTGTCTTTCTTTTTGAATCTATTTTGAAAGTCTTTCTTTCCCACAATCTTGTTCATCCTTCGAGCAAGATTGGATAACTCATTGTCTGAAAGATCACAATCACTTGAATCAGATATAACTTTCTTGGATTTGGATCTAGTAATCCTTTCAGGTGTTTTAGCTTTAGATGCAAAGGCTACACTTCCATTCCCATTATTTTTCTTGTTGAAATCAGCATCTCTCTTCATTCTTGTTTCATGCTACAAAAAAGTTCCAAAACGTTTATCAAGAGTAATCTGGGAAACTTTTCTATTTTCATCAATAGTAGTCCTTTTTGACTCCCATTCATTTGGCATTATATCTATAATTTTATCAACTAGAGCTTCATCATCAAGACCTTTTTCTCCCATAGATTATAAATTGTTGACAATTGTGATAAACCTTTGTTACACATTACATACTGGCTCTCCATAAGTAAAAACAAATCCATGATACTCTGCTCGAAGCATTTCTCTTCTTGTTTCTATAACCTTGGATGTACCAAAATGAGTAACTTCTGATTTCTTCCAAATAAAGTTGGCTGCTTCACATGAAGATATCTGACTGTATATATTCCTGGTCATATAGCATAATAAAGTATTGCGTACCTTGTAATTCAGTTGATATTCATACTTCTCTTGGTTAGTGAAAGTACTAACTTCTTTATCAGGAATTTTGAATCCTCCAGTAAGCATAATAAAATTGTCTACACCAGTATTGATCACAAAAGTCTTCATATGATCTCTCCAATACTCATAATCATTTCCATCAAAGATAGGTGGTTGAGAAGGATTCAGATATTCTATTGACCCAATATTCATTCCTTCCATCTAATTCAACAAAAACTTTTCCACTCCACATGTTAATGTAGTAAGTAGTTAAAAAAATATGAAAGAAACAAAACAAGTAATAAAAATCAGTGGAAAACCTCCTCTGATACCAATTGTTGGATCGAATATATAGATATGTATGTCTATTAGATGGAACAATAGAAGAGGGGGGTGAATTGTAGGTTTAAAAGCCTTTTGAGTTTTAGCACTGAAGAGATTAGTTTAAATGATTTTAAACTAATACAAATACAAACACCCCAAATTGTATTGAATATAAAAGGTATGATGTAATGTAATACATAATGCAATGTAAAACAATTGTATTCAAGATGAAAACAATAATCAGAGTAATATAAAGATGAATGATTCTACCTTAAAGCATATAGAATCAATCAATACAATATGTAATATAATGGATGTAATTGAAACGATTACAAATGTATAAGAGATAGAAAAGGAAACAAAAAAAAATTCCTTTCTAATACAGATAGCAGCGGAAATGTAAAAGAATTACAATTATTTTAACCCAAAGAGAAGGGTTATCCTTTCACCTAGGATAAAAGGTCTGTCTCACCAAAACCTTGGTGAGCCCTCGATATGATGATTAGACTATCTGTCTGCCTATCCCTGGCAGCCCTCGATACGATGATGGGTTCGTCCGTCTGCCCATCCCTGGCAGCCCTCGATACGATGATCAGTCCGTCTGTCTGCCTATCCCTGGAAACCCTCAATTTTGTAAGTAATCGGCACCTATGTCTTTCAATTACTTGAAAGCACTCGATAAGATGATCGGATGCACAAGGCACAAAGTGTGAGAGGAGTCACAACATCTCTCTTTAGATCTTGATAGAAGCAAAGTATCACATTTGTATCACGTTTGTTCTTAGTTTTATATTTTTTCTCAGCATCAAATGACCTCGTATTTATAGGCCTCGTGTTCCAACGGTCACATCTCCTCCAACGGTCATATTTCTTCGAAAAACTAGGAGGTACTTGGACACCTGGCATCATAACGGTCATATTGAAACAGAAATCACGACATCGTTTTGATTAGTTTGTAACTAACTCAACGACATCGTATTAGTTAGAACAAGATGTATGAATTGGATAATCAAGAGTAAAATTTAAATGAAGCATATGTTTTTGACAAAGTACCAAAACAAGTATGTAATAAAATACATGAGAAGCTGAGTTAATGAAATTTCCATATTCAGTATGATCAGCATGTTTAGTATGATTAGCCTGGTCAGTACGATCAGCATGATCAGTACGATCATTATGGTCAGTACGATCAGTATTGTACGGTTGGCATGGTCAGTACGATCAATATGATTAGTATGATATGCATAGTCAGTATGATCAGCATGATCAGTACGATACGATAGACAAGGTTAGTAGGAGTAACAAGACATTTTTGTTTTCCAAAACAAAACGTAGAAGACAAAAGAGGACTTTTGACTCAACAACAATGTGTGTGCCCCATGTGTAGGAAAATGTTTTAGTCTGAGTTTAATTTTAAAGAGTGGAGTGGGAGTATGTTTTTTTAGTGATGCTTTTATATATATCTTGGATATGGTTTATTAATTATTTAAATGATTTATTATGTTGGGAGGGATGTGAATTTCCCTTGTGACATGTTTTCCATGAAGGGTGTATTTTTTTCTTATTTTGTGCTTAATTTATATTATTTTATGGGAAGAGAAATTGTTTTAGTTGTGTTTGATACCTTTGGTCGTTATTGGATTCCCTCGCATCGTTTTAGGGCATTTTACTCCTCACTGTGTGGTTTTTGGTCGTTAGTGACAAATCCCTATAGGTATATACATGGGTAAGAATGTATATATGTATATCAACTTTGTGCATATTCCATCATGGCGTGGGGAAAATTAACTTGGGTTAAAGGGTATATATATATATATGAAAATGTTTATACGTATGGGTGAAGCGGTTTTAGGTTTCCATATTTAGGAGTAGCTCATTTTTGTTAGAATGTGCGAAGAGTTGAGTGTACGGATTGGTTCCACTTTGAGGTAGGTTTCCCAATGCATCTTCCTTTAAATTTATGAATAATTTATTTCTTGCTTTTCGCACCTAGTTCTAATATTAATTTTTGATACAGAAATGTATGTAAATTGTCTTTCATAAAATGGGTGGTTATTCCTTTAAATGTGTTGAAATAAATGGTTTGATTGTGTTTTCACATTAATTTCCTGGTGAAATAATTTTTTTTCTTTTGTGAACATGTTTTAAATTTAATACTATGGTTTGGGTTTCTAAAATCAGTTTTGAAGTGTATTTTACGTTTTCAAAGTTGTGTGCATGTGATTTATAAGAAGTTGATTGGCATGTGAAAATCATGTGAGGTCCGATTGGCACTTTTGTAATGCTAGTTATCTCAAGAAAACTCTCTCCATATGTGGTCCCTTTACTTTGGTTGAGTTATATGTTATCGGGGTCCACTATGTAGGACTTCGCTATGCTCAATAGTAGAAAAGAGAGGGACATATTCCTTGGGGTGACTCAGGGTGTTGCATGTTGTTCTTTACTATTATATATATACTGTTATTTAATGCTCGGATGGTATCGGTAGGCCCGACCCCTTTTTAAATACTTGACACATGGGAACCTGGAATATTGGGAGAATATTCTTAGAATGATTACTGCCCTGGTAGGTTATGGTACTGACTAGTGGCCCATAGTAGCTGGATATATTGGGTTTATTACTTTGGGATTTTTCCTTGGCCTACCTGAGAAATGATGGTCGAGCATATTGGGAATTCTGATTTCATTGTGTTTGACATGTCAACGGGGATGAGGACTTATCTATTAGTGTCTTCTGGTTTATTTTTGATCTTCTATGTTCACCCATGTCTATTCAGATTTTGTTTCTTGCAGTAGTGATTTAGATTCTTATATATATATCTACATAGGCCTTGCTGTGTGATTTCATTTTGTGAATTTTTATATATTTTCTTCCTTGTAAAATGATAAACTAGTTTTGATTATGTTTTAAAAAATGGTTTTCAAATTAATGTGTTTAATCCTCTTTGTACAAATTTAAAAAAAACATCACTTTCCCTTTTTAAAAAGAAATTGACACTAATGATGTGAACCTAAATTTGATGATGGTTAAGGGAAATGGTTCAAACTTTGTTTTTATGTAAAATATTTAGAAAAACATACTTTTATAAATTGTAGTTCAAACTTGAAATGATGTTTCTTTATTTTAAAGGTAGTGCATTGGGAATAGATATCGGACTAGCCTACTGAGTTTTAATACTCATGCCTATAGTTCTTTTCTATCTTTAGTATTTTTGTAGGCCACATCTTGAGTATGCTCGCTTTGGGTATTTATTGATCATTGATTCATAGAGTGACCCGTGAGGTCACACGGGGTTAGTTCAGATGTCAAGTTTGGTCAGTTTTATTTTAATTTTTTCCTATTTAGTCTTTTCTACATGATTTATTTTTTTTGCGCTGATCTGTATTATTTCTGCTACATTATTTATTTATATTGGGAGAAATATTTCCCACATCCTATGTAGATGTCGTGGCGATTGTCGCCTACCTGGTGGGATCGGGAACACCTCTCAGGCCATGTCTTGGACCGGCTCGGGTGACCGGTTCAGGGTTGACCCGGGTTGGTTCGTGAAAAATGGCATCAGAGGGGTCTGTTCTTGTAATTTGGGGTGTCAGGTAGATTGGAGATAATATTGTCGGTACTCTAGTGGTAGGTTCGGGAAGAACATCACGAAATATTTCTTGTTCAGATCCCTGAGTAACCAGGGGTACTCCGAGATTTATGTTTTTGGTTTTTCTCTGTGTGGATGGGGGGTGAAAATAGGATTAAATCGATACTACGTGCGGTCTCACATAGAGTAGCAACCAATGTGATGCCCGATAGTACAGTTTGACATTAATAATGGTTGGTTCATGCCTAGGTCATGGTCTACTAAACCATGTAGCAGGATTAGACAAGACCACTAGTCCTCTGTCTAGGATCTTTAATGTTTGCGATGACTTTCCTCAATTTTTGGATTGTGGTGAAATTTTTATCCTTTAAAAAGGAAAGCAGACTTTGGTGTTGCTCTTATTTTATTTTTTTGTGTGTTTGGCATGATTTTTGTGGATTGCTTCTCTTGGACCTTTGGTGTTGATTTGTGGAAGTTGAATTTCTAAAAGGATGTCTAGGGTCATTTAAAATTGAAGTGGGATTTTTAATAAATAGAAACCATTATGGAAATTTGTCTTGAGTTTTTGAAATTGTTTTGGAAAAAGATATTTGTGGAATATTGGGAATGTTTTGTCTTGAAAGAGAAAGATACTTATTTCATCTAGTGGTATTCCTATTGGTGCTCGCATATGCATGTGGAAACTATTAATGGATAGTTGGTGGATAATGTGGATTTGTGCGTGAGTGGCACACAAATGATTATTTACGAGACATTTAGGAATATCAGTGGTGAGTGATTGATTTTTAAATATGCTACTTGTTTCTTGAAAGGTGGGGTTTTCTCTAAATTGGGTTTTGTGCTTAAATGGTTTTGGAAATTGGAAAATAATTTTCATTTCAGAGTGAAATCAATGAGTTCAAAAGAGTTATTGGGTTTTAATGTATTGTGTTTGGTTCCTCAAGCATGTGTTTTTAGAAATAATTGATGTTTTAAATTGAAATTTTTTGATTTGTGTTCAGTATATGGATGTTTTATTTATGTTGTGTTTGGATTTCTAGAAGGTTTTTTGTGTTCCTTGTTTGGGATATACCCCCTAGAAATGTACCATGGGTTTATAGTAGGTCTCTTAGTTCTTGACTCTGCCCATACTCCTAGTGGAGTGGAAGAGATGGGTTCTGCTCGATTGTGTCGACTGTTTGTATATGTCAAGGTAGATTGAATATCGTTGAGTGCTTTGGGAATGTTGTAAGTGTCTTCACTTTTGTATGAACTCAGAAAGTAGTGTGGTATAAGTTGTATCGAGTACGCTCGGTGGAGTGACACTAAACCAGTAAACGACGATCGCTCAATTCTTGTTGCGAATAAGGATGTCTTGAGTGATCCTTAAGACTAACCCCATCCCACGGTTGTACCTAAGGAAGTGAAGGTTCCTCATCCTTTGAGGAGTGTGAAACTAAGGGTCCTATTCTTGGAGTTCTCCTTTCAATTCATGTTTCATGTCGGACAGACCGCTCAATCTCATATCTCTAGTGTGGTCAGTCAGACACTCTAAGTTGTTCATTGCAATTTCCAGTTGGTATGTTGACGGCGTTATTGTTTGGGACATGAGGAGAATTATGCAGGTTGCTTTTTCAGCAGAGGACATTCCAGTCAGATGTGGTCAGCCTATGACTATGAGGAGGTATATGCTTCGTACATCTGGGCTCTAGCCATAGATCTCAGGGTGAAGCTTGTGCGCAGTCAAAAACTCATTGAATGTGGGACGGTCTTTAATCTGATTTAAGTCCGCAGTGACGAGATGAGGAAAAGATTAAATTTCCTTATTGTAGTATCGCCTCTAAAGGATTCATTTTTGTTGTGATGGGTATGAAGGACGTGTATCCTTGTTCCAGTCATAGTTTATTAGAGTTCCTCTTGGGCCTTAAAGAGGTACGTAAAATCCATATTCTTGTAAATCATGCAGACATGCTCTGCGAACCTTCTTGTAGTTAATTATCGATCAAAATTAAACTCGTTTCAGAGATTCTTTTGTCTTGTGGGATTAACGTGAGCCTATCCAGTTTTCCTCTAGGTTAGATGTTTCTACTATCTAAACCATCTCATGGGGTGGAGCATTGGCCAGTGTAGAAATCATCCATGCAGTTCGTCCATGTTAGCAGGTTCGTGATGAAGGGTTCATTCAGTATTGCTCAAATTAAATTGGGAATGCCCACATGGGTCCTATGGTGTTAGGCATATTTTAAAATGGAGAGGAGAACCATTATAGGTCTCACCGACGTCTCCTATTATGTTGGTTGGTTAAACATAGGGATCATGGATGGTTAAGATGGTGTTAGAAGATTGTATGGGTTTGTGAGTCATCTTGGATTGGAGAAACAAAGATTGATAATAATCCTAATATGGTGGGGAGACCAACATCATGTGAAATTGTGGGAAAAAACTCCACCATCAAAGTGTGATTGGTGAGGTAATCATTTGTTTTTGCTCTTCCCGACCTGGACCATGGAAATTGGTTAGATTAGGTTGTGGGTTGCTTGATGACTGTTCTCAGAGATCTCGAGTAGCCCTGGTGATCCCTATGTTATGGTTCGGGGTGTTCCATTTTGTAGTTGTGTTTGGTGGTGAATTAATTACTGTTCATTGTTCTGCTTGGTGATTTTGTTTTTGAGATCTTTGATGTATCATGTCTTGGGAGTTTTGAATGCTCATCCTCCAGGTGATTGAGTTTTTATTTTAGGTATCTTCGCGGTGTTTCTTGGTTGAGTCTTTTGGGACTTTCTGGGGGCAGAAAGTGTCATGGTGTGGAGAATTGTCACACCCTGACTGATAGTTCGTTTAATTTAATTATTTTGGGCCTTTCTTTTGGGTTGTGGTTTTAATTGGATATATTTCAAAAGGGATTTGTGATCTTATACGGGTGTGCATCCGTACACGTGACCATGAGTAGTGCCCAATCATAATTAAGGGATGTTTTATTATTAAATGTTTTATTAGTTGGGTGTGCGACCTTGCACACGTCCATGAACGCTACCCGACCTCGATAATAATAATGATATTTTTTTCTTTCATAGGTAATTTTTTTTGATTTGGTCGTTAATATTAAATTAATTTTTCAATTATAAAATAATTGACTTAATCTTTAGATTAACATTATTTTTGTGATTTGTGTATAGGTTAATCGAATTTTTTTTAGTTTAATTTCATTATTTATTTCATTATTTATTAATTATTATTATTAATATTCTTTTTTCCATTTATTTTTCTCGTTACTTTTCTCCCTTTCTTTTTTTTCACTCCATCTACCTGACCCGTCCCCTTTCTCCCATCACTTCCCCCTTCCCTAACCCCTACAGCGTGTGCGCCTCCTGCGCACCCTCCGTCCTCTGGCCGCTCTCCCTACAAACGGAACACCCCTTTCTGGGGGGCGACCAGCGAACCGTTCCACCTCCTCACACTATTGGAGAACCTGCGCAGACGCCCTCCCCTTTTGGTCCGCAACCTCTATATGCCTCCCTTCGACGGCCGGACCGTCTCGCCGACTTCCCCTCCTCCTACTGGCGCATTTTCCAGTGCCCTACTTCCCTGCTCTGTCATGGATTCCCTCTGGTTAGACCCTCATCCATCAATTTATGGTTTTGATTCTTCTTCATTGGGGTTTTGGATTTCCATTTGTTTTTTTATGTTTTATATTTTTTGATTTATTTATTTTAGGGTTTATTTTTATCACTGTATAGTGCGGTTGTGTGGCGATTGGGGTTCCGCACAAATTTTTGGGAATTTCAACACCAAAGGTAGTTGGTTCGAGGAATAAACTTTTTGTGGTGTTATAATTTGCTTGTTTGGTCAATTTAGTATGTTATTTGATTGGTCTGCATGGTGTGAATATATTTTTTCTTGACGTTTAATATGATTTGGATGGTTTTAGTAACGTGTTTATGTGATATGAATGTTTTGATTTTATGAAAACTTTTGTTGATCCATTGTAGTGTTTTTCTATACACTACAGTTGCTTTATTATGTCGTTCAAGAGCTGAGAATATTGTTCTCACTTGTAAGTGGTGTGCGTTTGGCCTGAAAAGGGGTTTTGGGTGGTCTTTTGTGTTCAAACTCTTGTGATACTATTTGGAGTCCCGTGAAAATATTTTTAAGGGGTTTATTGAATCATATAAACTATGAACACCATGTGTAGGAAAATGTTTTAGTGTGAGTTTAAATTTAAAGAGGAGAGTTGGAGTATGTTTTTTTAGTGAACCTTTGTTATATATCTTGGAAAAGTTTTATTAATTATGTAAATGATTTATTAAGTTGAGAGTGAGGTGAATTTCCCTTGTGACTTGTTTTCCATAAAGGGTGTATTTTTTTCATGTGTTGTGCTTAATTTATATAATTTTATGGGATGTGAAATTTTTCTAGTTGTGTTTGATGCCTTTGGTAGTTATTGGATTCCCTTGCATCGTTGTAGGGTGTTTTTCTCCTCGCGGTGTGGGTTTTGGTCTTCAGTGACAAAGACCTATAGGTATATACATGGGTAAGAATCTATATATGTATATCCTCCTTGTGAATATTTTCTCATGGTGTGGGGAATATGTACATGGGTTAAAGGGTGTATATATATATATATATCTGTGTGTGTGTGTGTGAAATTGTATTTGAGTATAGGTGAAGTAGTTTCGGGTTTCTATCTTCATGAGCAGCTGCTTTTAGTTAGAAAGCGCCAAGAGCCAAGTGGACAGCTTGGTTCCACATTGAGGTAGATTTCCCTACGCATCTTCCTTTAAATTTAAGAATTTTTTATTTCTTTCTTTTCACACCTAGTTGAAATATTAATTATTGATAAAAAATGTAAGTAAATTTTTTGTCTTGAATTGGGTGGTTATTTCATTTAATGTGTTGCAATAAATAGTTTGATTGTGTTTTCACATTAATTTCCTGCCGAAATGACCCTTTAGCCTTTGTGAACGTGTTTTACATATAAAACTATGGTTTGGGTTTCCTAAATTGGTTTCAAAGTGTATTTATGGTAATCAATGTGGTTTTAGTGTGATTTTTATGAAATGGTTTGGCAAGTGAAAATCATGTGAGGCCCAGTTGGCAGTTTTTGTAAAACTAGTAATCTCAAGAAAACTCTCTTCGGATGTGGCCCCTTTGATTTGGTTGAGTTATATGTTATGAGGGTCTTCTGTGTAAGACTTCCCTATGATCAATGGTAGAAAAACGAGGGACATATTCCTTGGGGTGACAAGAGGTGTTTCCTGTTGTGCTTTATTATTATATATATATTGTTATTTTATGATTAGATGGAATTGGTAGGCCCATTCACATTTTAAATACTCGAGACATAGGAACCTGTCATATTGAGAGAATATTTTAAGAATTATAGATGCAATGGTAGGTTATGGTACTGACCAGGGGCATATAGTGGGTGGATATATTGGGTTTATTACAGTGGGATTTTCCCTCGGCCTTCCAGAGAAAGGATGGTCGAGCGTATAGGGAATTTTGATTTCATCATGTGTGACATGTCAACAGGGATTAGGTCTCATGTGTTGGTGTCTTATAGTATATTCGTGATCTTCTAGGTTCACTAATATCTACTCGGCTTTTTTTTCTTATAGTAGTGATTATGATTCTTATATATATATATATATATATATAAATTTCCGTTGGTATGTGATTTCTCTTGTTTATTTTTGTATATTTTGTTCCTTGGAAAGTGATAAACTGGTTTTGATTAAGTTTCTAAAAATGGTTTTCAAATGAATGTGTTCAAGCCTCTTTGTAAAAATTTAAAAAAAAACATCACATTCCCTTTTTATAAATCCATTGACACTAATGACGTGAACCTAAATTTGAAGATGGTTAAGGGAAATGGTTAGCACTTTGTTTTTAAGTAAAATAATTATAAAAACATACTTTTAAAAATTCTAGTTCAAACTTGAAATGATGTTTATTTTATTTTAAATGTAGTGCATTTAGAATAGATATCGGGCTAGCCTTTTGTGTTTTAATACTCACGCCTATAGTTCTTTTATTTTTTATTGTTTGTGAATGCTACAACATGAGTGTGCTCTCCTTGGGTGACACATGATCGTTGTGTCGGAGAGTGACCCGCGAGCTCACATGGTGTTAGTTTAGACGTCGAATTTGGTCATTATTTTTTTATTTTGATCTTGTTTAGTCTTTTATCCTTGATTTAATTTTTTTGCAATGCTCTGTATTGTTTCTGTAGTATTATTTATTTATATTGGGATGAATCGTTCCCACAACCTCTATTGATGCCCTGGTGCTTGACACCAGCCCCGGGGGAGGGGGGGGGGGATCAAGAATGCCTCTCGGGCCATGTCACGGACCGGCTTGGGTGACCGGTTCAGGGTCGACCCGGGTTGGTTCATGACATGATACCAATTTTACATTGACAATAAAAAATAAATAAAATAATTGAAAATGTTCTACATCATTGAAACAAATTACCATAATTATTCTTTATAACCTATGGAAAGTAAACAAAAACAGTTTGAGATAAAATTCTTACTAAAGATATATAAAGTTTAATTTATCATGGGTAGATCGAGAAAAATCAATATAGAAAGGTAAATATCTAGAAACATGATCCATTTATTTAATAACATTAACACTGATTGCATCCATGTATCATGTCAATACAAAAATATCATTCATAATAATATGTAAATTTCTAATTAATGAAATGAACATTATTGGAGATAATGATCTTAGAGATGATGATATCAATATTTCTAATTCCTTATACTAATACAATTTAATTTATTGGTAGGTATACACCAAAAATCCATTTAATTTGGCCAACTAGTTTGTCTTGTGAGACCTATTTATGAATAAAGGGGTTATCTATTACTATAACCCACCTTTATATGCATGTTCAATGAATTCCATATATATTAAATGATAAATTAAATTTATAAATAGTATTCCATATTAATAAATGTTCAAATTGTATAAAGAATATGGGATATCAAAATTTCCCCACTAAATAAAATAACATTAATGGTAAATTGAAGCATGTAGAAATGATATTTGTTTTCATAAATAATCATCTCAATTAAAAAGAATATTTATATTTAATGTAAATGTAATATCCAATTTTCATAAGAAAATGAATGCTTCATGTGATTGTGAATGACTATAAAATTATTCAACAAAGTGAATTTCAATAATTTCCCTGTTTAAAATTATCAAAAACCATTCATATTTATAATAATGGTGGCATCATTATAATATAAACCTAGTGGAATATAATAATAACATGTTTTTCTGTTATTGATGAATATAAATACCATAAAATATCAATAAATCATTTTTTCGTAAAATCCCATTTTTATATTGAAAATCACTTTTAAAAACAAAATATTTCCAAAATATTAGGGAAACAATTTCTTTAAAAATAACCTTATTGAATTATTGTGTGACCATAAAATCAATGAGTGGTCATGATTGTAGGAAAATCTTATTCATGTCAAATCTGTTAAAAAAAGATTCCTTTAATATATTCAGCACAAATAGAAAAAGTTCATTGTTCAAAATATAAACATAATATTCCACTTAAACCATTTTTTTTTTAAATTATTCCATGGGTAAAAATTTGATTAGTAAACCGTTGGAGAATATTAAAAATTTTACCTAAATTATTTTATGTAAAATAATGATATTTAATAAATTTATTCCCAATTTAGGAGGAAATAAGTTAATTTTTTTTCATAAAATAAATTCATCTTTTTAGTACAATAGAGGGGAAAATGAATGGAAAACTTATAAGTTATTAATATTAATTGAATGAATATAAAATAATTTTTTAAGATATAAATATCTTACAATTTCCTCATTGGTGACTTAATCATAAATAATCTCGATTAATGATGAGATTATAAAATAAACCCATAATGATTTCGTAACATTTCAATCATGATTCACATGATATTGATAACATGATATTAATCTTTAAATACCATGAATATAAATGGAATCATGATATATATTATCGTAGTGGTAGTAGACACATATTATAAAAATGATAGGTGTATAACATAACAGATGTCATAAAGAAGATAATTTGAAATGAAGAACCATTACAATGATAATAATGTTTAAGTGAGAATTATTCAATGATGTTATTATGTGTGAAAATTGTAAATCTCAAAAAAGAGTTGAATTAAAACATAAATATCTAAAATTACATTTTACACATAATCATTTAATAATACAATACAGTAAGAAGTGATATAACTCAATGAAATAAAATTGTGTTATGAAATGCTTACGACTTGGTAAATTTCAATTTCAATCCCATAGGATGAATAAATTTCAATTGAAACATAAAATACCAATAATTGTGAATGATTAATTATATATAAAGTTTAATGGGTAGTATATACACCATATAAAATAAATTTGGTTCATAGAAATAAAATATGCCTCAATGATGAAAAGTTGAGACGAAATACATTACCTCATGATTCACTTTAGATAAACATGAATTAAACTCAAATATAATGGTTTTAAAAAATTAATTAATTTATAAAAGAAACATATTATTATTTATAATCGCATATATGATCCTTTTATAACATCTTATCACCCCTTTGATAATAATTTTTCACTATTACTATTATTTTGGGTTTTAACTACATTGTTTCTTTCTGTATGATTGTTGTGAAAGAACTCGTTATTATGTATATAATATTAAAATTTTCTCTAAATAATTATATAAATTTTATAAATATAGAAATTATTCCTTAGATAAATTTTTATTATAATTCATTAATGTTGGTTAAGTAAAATTAATCACATCACTTCATGAAGGTGGTAGGTTGTACATTCACAAAAAAGGATGTTATCATTTTGATAATGGGTGAAAGGGTATGGTAGTGGATAGTATATTAAATATAAATAATCAATATCATGTAATAATTAATATATATGTATATATATATATATTCATTATTTCCATATTTATTGTTATCCATGTTTGTCAATTATAGAAACCAAATTGTATTGGTTCATGAGGTAGTAGTTTATTATGGACACGAGTGGTGGTTTTGTTTCCAATTTGATGGAGTCGGAGATGAATAAATAATATTATATAAAAAAATAACATCTTAGTATATGTGATATAATATTTTTATTATATATTAATTTTTAATACATAATTTCATGTGGTAAAAGAAGAATTAAAAAAATAAAGATCATGGTATAGATGATTAACTATACATAGAAAACCTTCCTTTTGATCTATTATTAATGACCCTGGGGTTGGTATTTTATGAACACATTAACCTTTAGAAAGTGGATAATGATTTTTTTGATATATTTTAGAAGTTTTTTTCCAGTTAAATTTCTTGATATATGTGAATATGTGATTGGAGGAGGTTCCATTTTATAATTGAGGTGAGTATAGCACTTATATTTTTTCAATGTTTTTCAATGTATATATTTCCCTTTCATTACCAAATTGCTCAAAATATCTCATATTCAAAAAATACATCTATATGGTTGAAATAATACCTAAAAATAGGGTCTCTTAAAGTTTTTATGACATTTACACCCTTATCAATATAGATTAACCCTCAATAAACCCGTTTTAACCATAATTGATATAATTATTTTTTCTTGTTTTCATTAATAATTATGACCCAATATTAAATTGAAATTATTAAATATTTTTAATTATGATAATTCCAAATATATAATTATTTTTACGATATTCAATATCTATATATTTTAAAAATTCATTTGATAGAAATTTCACAAAGGGAAATGAAAGGTAGTTTTTTCATAAAAATACATTTTTCAAGAAATAAATGATCTTATATATGCTCTATTACTATAAATAATAAATATATAAAATTTAATTAAAAAAAATATATATAATATATAAATTTAATTAAAATTATTATTTATTAGTTGTTATATTAATTAAATAATTTTATAAATGTTATGAACATAATAATAGTATTTAAAAAATAGAGTTTTTAAGAATTAAAATGATTTTTTAACAAACTATTGAAAAATTATTATTAAAATAAACAATATTGTATTATTACAAATAAAATTTATAATATGTAACATTATGGCTGAATTCAAAATATGACAATACATTATATTACATGATTTGATTTGATAAAAATAAATAAATGTTTTTATAAAATTAAAATTATCCACTATTCGCTAAAACCCCAATATTCTCATAAAAATATGAAATTTTCAACCTAAGATATTTTTTATATGAGGAATTAAAAAATGATATACTTTATATAAAATAAGATTAATAAAATTGGATGAAATTAGTTATATTATCCACATAAAAAAAATTCAAAAACTTTTTTTAGGAAATCATATTATTGATACATAAATTGAGATTAGTACGAATTGAGTAATTATTTATAATGAATTAGTCCATAAAATCATATTATTAATAAAATAGAGATATTTTTCATAATATGGTTATCCTCTTCTTGCCTCCAATTTTAACCTATATGCTATAACGATTATGTTTAAATAATAATATTTATACTATGTTTTGATTATACATGGTGTTGTGTATATTATTTTTTATCAATAATAATTTCATTCTTTTATGTATTGGGGTGCTAAAATGGGATCTTGGTATTTTATGAAAGGTTTTAGTAGCCGCTAGATAGTTTTTGGGCTATCCAGTCACCCATAATCCCTACTAGTTTCATTATCTTGAAGATGAGGCTCAATAGTAATTTAGTGTGGTTGTGGTTTCATTTTTTAGTATGATAGAATTAATCTTTTTAATACTTCTTGGAATCGTAGAATTTATGGGGGTTCCTTAAGTATGAGTTCATTCGTTGATGATTCTCGCTAACATTGGATCTCCATTGAGATCCTTTCAATATAGTTGATTTTGTGGAAATATGGAAGTAATATTAGATAAGATCATACACTTTTTTCATCTATTCATTATCACCATCATAAATCCTAATTTCATAATAAATTTTATTTATGTTTTGGTGAGAATTACCCTAAATCATATTATAATTGAGTGAGAATGATGGGGATTTCATGTACAATATCTTGAGGGTATCATGTGAATATTTCTACATGCTGATGATTTCATTTTGGGTGATGTATGTCACCACGGTGAATTTCTCATCCTTTTTTCCTTGAATTAATTTTTTTGGAAAATAACCGTACAATTCATAATAGGGATTTTTTTAGTTTTGTGTTAAGGGTGTGTTGTGGAAAATCTAGTTATAGTTGGTAGAGGATATAGTTATAGATTGGAGCTTGTTCGGAGGTTTCAACATTATTATTCTTTTTTTAATCAAATAATAAATTCAATTTGTAGATAATTAATTTCTTTATAATGCGTGACATGAGTAAAGAGTTTAGGTGGTGGTAAGAACCTAGATAACGCATAGACGGACATTGTAGAGTTGTTATGAAGCTTGTCTTGGGTGATATATCCTTTGATATGTTATGTAGTCCCTTTAATAAAATATAATATTCTTATTTATGTATGGATTTTCTCTTTCAGGCATGTTTAATGGGTTTGGTTAAAACAAATTCAGACTTCAGGTGGCCAAGGAGGAGAGATATGTGGGTGTTCAACCACCTATGCTTGAGGAATATAATTTTAATGACATTGAGTGTTCTTAATCATCAGTTATTATGTCAACAAATGTAATGAGTGTACATTATGATTACAAGATACCTTGGGTGGCCTCAGGGTGTGGAATGAGATGTGGGTATCATATGTTGGTTATCCTTGTCATATCGAGCAGACAAGAGAGGGCTTTGTCCCCATATTATTGAATGAGATGGCTGAATGGATCATGTGGGATATGCACACTCACTTGAGTGTGATGTGGGATCATGGTGATAATTATGAGAAAGGTTGCTTCTCTTGGACTAGGTGAGGTGTGATGGGAATTTTTTCTTCTGGGTAATGGTCTAAGAGAGATCCCTTTTGATATGTGAGACATAACCCACCATTGAGTTTGGGGAGAATTTGGGACATGAAATCAGAATGAAAAGTGGTGTATATCATGATAGATCGGAATTGTCATTGGGTATGGGTAACTATAAGTGTTAAGGGGTTAATGAGGATGAGGATAGTACCATGGGGACATGGTCGAGTCACACCTTCATGCAGCGAATATGACAACTCATATGTGTAGTACACCATAATTACTGATTTATTAAATGAAGATACATAAAATACAATCTTTTAAAATTGCAATTACTAGTGTATTTTATAAATAAGATACATATCTTATTAACATGAAACATGGATACAAAAAATGCTTTTAAAAACTCCATAACAAGCTCCTTAAAATCATAGATCATCTATCACTACACGGGATAACCATGGGACATACATACGAAAGGGGTGAGCTATAAATCCCATTAAGGGAATAATCAACTCCTAAAATATGGAACATATACATGTGTTTTAAAAGAAATATCATTTTTTCATAAAAGGATGATAATCATAAACATTAACATTAATTCATGATATAATATGATAACATCACGGTGATATTGGAGTGTGGAAACATAATAAAATGTGACATTATAAGAAAAAGTTAAGTCTATTCATCAAAAATTCATAACATATTGTGCTTAGGCTGAACTCTCAAGAACCATACAATGTATCTCGTGAGATAGAAACATTATCTAATCCAATGTATGGATATTTAATTTTGGCCCCACCAATCACATTTATATCATGTACATGCATTTGTGTCCCATATTGATCTTAAAATATAAGAATATCATTTATCACTTTTAATCACATGATTTAAAAATTTGAAATAAATACATGGAACTCTCTAATCAGTGAATGATGCATAAATAAATGTGAATATCCATGAGTGTAAATGGGTATTGGTATTAATTACACAAATCAATGTTAGTGAAAATGGAAGAATTATTTTTATAGCATAATGGGTGTAAATAATGATACAAAGATGGTTTTAATGAGAATAATTGTTTTTTAATTAATTAATTTGTCAACATAAGAATATAAAATGGATTTTTAATGTCACATTATAGTATTAAAAACTGGAGATCAAGTTGAATAATACATAGATTGAGCTTGAAAAATGTGGAGGAGAGAATCCACTTACTCTTGATAGTAACTGAATTTGTGAAGGAAATATCAAGAGTGGATAAATGATCTATCATTCTTAGAATAAAAACATGATATTAAATAGAAATTTATAAATACATTGAATCTTAGTAGGTGGATATTACAATTTCCAAATAAAAATAAGGATCATATGTGGTAAAGAAGTTGGGGAGATCCCTTACTTTAAGATGCTTCTTATAAAATCATGGGAGGGGCTTCATAAGATAATATGAATCCCTTTGGAGGTCTTTAAAGAGGGAGACTGAGAGAAAATTCATTTTCAATGGGATATTACCAAATAGTAGTGGGAGTTTGGGTGGTTTTATATAGAAAAATATTGGAGGATTCTTTATTAGTTTCTAATCTTATGTTTTGAATTATATATGATAAAATAATCAACACCACATAGCATCAGATGGTTTTTACCAATGGTTTCTTCTTCAAATTATTTTTTTGAATATTTTTTAGGTTCATGAACTTAAAATATTATAATAATACCATTGGGTATGTGGAAGTGAGTCGTATTCATAAGGAATTGATTTTAAAACCATAAAATATAATATAGTTATAGAGGATTCACTAAAAGATTATAAAATTAATAAAATATCTTCAAAAACCAATAATTATTATTGGGAACCCTATATTTGTTATGGTATTCCCTTTATATTATTTATTACCTCACTTATGGGATATTGTGATTTCACAATAAAAACTATGTATTTATACAATATTTAGTCTTTAAACAAAAATTATTATATATGAGAATATTATTAAAAAAATAGATAATTTATTATGGGTGGTTTCAAAATAAATATATGTTTTATTGAAAATAATTTTTTAATTATGATAATTTTAATTTAAAATATTTTATTTACTAAAACATATTTGTTTTTATGACTCGAATAACTTTCTAACCTTTATGAAAATTATATAAGACTTCATTAAATTATATTATAATCTATATGTAAATAAATTTTACATATTAATATTAAATTATTAAAATAGAATTTATTCATAAAAACTTGAATTTATCAAAAGAGTTTTGTAATTGAGATTATATATTTTGGAAAAAAATAATTTTTATTCTTTTCAATATCAAAATCTCATTGTTAATAACTCATTACATAATCGTATGTAAATTAATTAAAAAGGGATTTATAAAATAATTATTTTATTAAAAGGATTATAAAAAAATTCATATTATAGGTTTCTATACATATCCCCTTATTACACAAATGTATACCCTAATGGTATGGTGTTTGATAGTTGTGATTTCTCTGGCATGTTAGATTAACATTCTTTGGGTCTAGATCTCGATATGTTTGAACATCTCCAGTAAAAAATTTCACTTGATCTTTAGTTTCTTAATCTCAACATGATCTTTGTTAAGGGAAACACCCCGGGATACCATCTCCCTTTAGTTATATATAAATTGGATTTGTAGGGTATGATCCTACTGGTCAAGGTTATCACTTCTTCTGTCTATGTCATTTGGAATTAATGATAACCCTTAATATATACTAATATTAATGGTAACTATACAACGACTATATTATTAAATTCTATTATTCCAAAAGTTCATTCAAATCATTTTGGATATATTTTATAAATAGTTAAAAATAAAAAAAGTAGTTAAATTTTTTTCATAACTATATTACTTAATAAGGTAATTGTTGAGTTAGAAATATAATTTCATTTATAGAAGTTAAGTTAATTATAGTCTTACCACTTTATAAATTTCACCCTAAAAAATTAATTTTTGTACACTAAAATAGATAATGTTACTTCTGTTTCATTACCACTTCTAGTTCCCAAACTGCTCCCTTAAATTTTTGCTTCCACCATAGTACATTGAGTAGGTGATATTTCCTATTTAATTGAAATTTTTCATTATGATATAAAAATATTCACATGACTCTCCTTGTATGAATGACCATTCTCTATCGAAACCACTTCTGTATTCAATGCATATGATAATTCTTATATATACTTCGTTGAGATGGATAAAGGGAATACATCGCGTACTTTTGATAAGTTATATGGGAGTGATAGTCCATAGGCCACAACTATGATACAATCAAGGATATCGAAGGTTCCATTTTAGATAGGAGTAATATTTACCTTATTTTATAACCCCATGAAATTCTTCTATGGGGATATATAAAGGATCAACTTATCTTTGACCTCAAACTCTTGATCTCGTTTATGATTGCCTACGTAGATTTTTTTCAACTTTTTGTTGATTTTATATAAAGATTAATTGTTTCAAAATTCTATATCATTTCATCGATATAATCGTGTCCCATAATCTTCTGTTATCCCACAATGTCTCAATGCACCTTCACTAATAGGAGGGAAGGGACAACCGATTTCCAATCCCTCCCTTCCTCATGTTGAAGGAGAGATAATGACCCATGTGACAAGCCTTTAACAGGCCCCAGAGTAGTGACTCCCACCAAGGGTATATAATTACACAGAAAATGGAAAGAAATAGCCTATTTATTTAGTAGGTTTGGGAGTTAAGATAGTAAATCCCAAACAACACAAAAAATATAAGTAAATGTAAATCCAAAACAATCTATTCCCATATCCATGTTTCAATAATAAGTGCTACAGAAATATAGAAAACTCCAAAGGGAAGTACGAAATGAAAAGAAAATTAATGACGTTCGTGGTTCCAACATCTGAGCTAATTGGGTATTTCATGGTCATATATGTGATCCAGGGATCCTGAATGTTGTTATATATACATACGTTGTGCATATAGGTATACTAATTAGGGAAATCCAAATGCTCTCTTGCACAAGTGGGTAGGAATTATAATTCCCTGTGAGAAAAGGAGATAACCAAAGCACCAAGCAAGGAAACTATCCACCCAAACCTCACCGAAGAATAGTCCCAAAATAAATCAATTCAATAGAGAAATATTAATAACACATCGATTTTTGGGTACCCGATGCCACTTTTCTACTAGTTATTAAAGACATCATATGCGTCAGGCCTCTCCCGTCATTCTCGTTGTAGTCCAACTGCTATATCCTACCCGCACACACCTTGGCTACCACAACCAAACATCCCTCCCAAAAACACCTGGGCCACAACAACCACATGTAAACATTCCCATTGAAACCTGGGCCTGAACAACTACTACCATGCTCGAAGACACCTAGGCTAGAACAACTACTATGATGCCCAAAGACACCACGACCTCATCCCGAAGATGCTTGGGAAAAAGCCTGCCCACACACAACTGGTCCAATCACCATTACTACCCTCCCTGAAGAATCATGGGATATAATGGACATCAAGCCATCACAGTCTACCAGAAGAGTCTTGGGATACTCATGAAAAGGTGCAGAAAAAGAGTTAATAGCCAACCACTCACAGGAGTGTTGGGAAAAACACCATCCCCCATGAAATGGGGGTGTTAAGCACATAGTTCTAAACTTGGGTGGGAGTGAATAAGAAACAAAAGAACTAAATTATAAATATAGGTAAACAAGCACTCATCCCAACCTAGGGGTTCCAACACTAGCCTAAACACAAACACCCTCGTTACAATTCATTTATAAAAACCACAACAACCAAAACCAATTCCCAAATGATTCCCAAAAAGAATCCCCATGGAACCCATTCTTGTTTTCATATTCAAGTGATTCCAATTAAAAAAATTCTTCACTAACAGGAAACTAACAAGCATAGCCATAATCCATGATAGGGAAAACATCCAGGAAACAAATTATGCATTCACACCTGGTTCTCTTGTAATGCCACAACAACAAAAGGTATCTCTGAGATCCCTCGAAGTACTGGAACCAAACCAAGCCCCAACATATGGCCCCACATGGATCCTATCCAAAAACAAAAACTACACAACAGTAGGGAATCTCATCCCCATCCACGTCACCCCACAATAATCAAGAAGAACAACCACACATATTACCAATAAAGAGTAAGGAAGTTTTTCAGATTCAAACACACCATTTAATGAGTTACTTCTTTCTGTTTGGTTCACTAGGGTGATCCCACAAGGATTCATGTTCACAAGACACCCATTTAATCATTCATGTTTAAGTGATTAACCAATTACCATGTCAAATCCATTCAATCATCATGGGAGTTATGGGTTCGTTAGTGTGCTAGGAAAGACCACCAACGACCATGAATTTCACTAAACATAACACTATAAAATTCACATCATAAAAAAAGGGTAAAGTGTACAATACCATCATCAACACACCCCTTTATTCATAAAAAAACCCATTCATTAACTTCATTATGTTTTGGTTACATCCTTCCATGAAGGAAACATTATCATACCCACCCCGCGTGATACACAGTAAAGAGAGACAATGGAAAATCCTTACCTTGATGATCAACGATCAATGTTTTTCTCCATGTGCCAAGAAATGGGGATGCACAACTTTCAATGGACGAACTCCGAAGACTCCAAGAGAAAACAAGAAAGGATCATACACTGGCTCACCACTATCCTCGAGAAGGGGGACTCTAAAATATCTTAAGTAAAGGAAATAGACCAGCCAATAATAATAATAATTAATCACATCCAACAAAAGGTGAGATCTTGAGTAACAGGATATGAAATCTTGAACAAATTTGAAGGAGGATCATGGTTTCACCATGTGGTTGGATGAATAAACATGATGTAATTAGTTGTTATTTAATAATTCTCATTATATTGGTGGCCATAACGACTGTGGGATAAAGGAATTCCATTAATCATAGGGAAACACGTAATATGGGTGGAACTGAAAAGTACTAGAAGGTGTGACACTGAGGGAAAAGCCACACGTTTTGGTAAGTCAAGGGCCGCCCGACTCATGGGGGATTTTGTATATCATTTTTGGGAATTAATGGATTTGAAAGGGGTATTAAAATATTTCAATGCCAAAAGATTCCTTACAGGAGGGGAAAAATTTGGAAGTTGAAAAAAAATAACAAAGGTTGGGACACTATTTGGTGAGACACCATGACGATGCCACCCTCACGATGCCACAATCACAGTGCCACCTTCACGGTGCCACCATCAATGTGCCACCATTTGGGGATCAACTGTGATTGTGCGACTACTATGGTGTCACTGTCACAGTGCGGCCATGATGGGTGCCACTATCATAGTGGCACTGTGACCGTTGCCACAATTTAGGTGGAACCTTTTGATGGGACCGAGTTTTTAGAAAACTCCTTAATGAGTCTTTGTTCAGTCCATTACATCAGATACCTCTCAAACTATTCTCACCTTTGAGAATGGAAACTAAACCTTCAGAAAAGAGAGGGGTCTGAACATCCACCTCGAACGATACCTCTTAAGAGTTAACCTCCTCGAATTCTAGGAAATCCACTCCCTCATGTAACCACACAAACATGTAAAGGTCATACCATCCAGTCATATGGATTAGGGAGTCCCTTCCCCCATGTCCAGATACTATTCACTTTGGGCGGCACTGACTTACCCACACGGGTTTAATAGTTTCCCCCTTAATGTGTCTTTATTAGGGGTTTGGTGCTCCCATCTCCATTGTCAGGACTCTTCACATGCATTCATGGAACAAAGGAAACAATACATATCATTGTTTACAAAATTAACCACTAAATCACCAACAAGTTTGAAACAAAATAGAAAAAAACTCAAAACAAATCTAGGTAATGGGCGTGCATCTATGCCTCTAGTTCCCAGGTACTCTCTTTAAGGTCATCATGCCTCTATAACACACGAACCAAGGGAATGGTTCATCCATGAAATACCACCTCCTCATGATCTTTAACCCTCACTAGTTGCTTTACGAACGTCAAAATGTCCTTAATATCCAGCTTCCCCCAGTCAAGGACGTTTGAGCCATCATGTAGATATTGATGGAGATGAGACACATGGAAGATTTCATGCACCCTCAGTAGTGGCGGTGGTAGTGCTAGCAGATAAGCTACTTCACCAACCCGCTGCAACACCTCGAAGGGTCTGACGAACCTGGGAGAAATCTTACACCCCCTGTCAAACCTCTATTGCCACACTGAGGGAATTCCTTCAAGAACATGTGGTCCCCAACCTCAAACTCCAAGGGTCTCCTCCTATGATCAGTATACAACTTCTGTCAGTCCCGAGGAAGCCTTCATCCTCTCTCTAATAAGCTGAACCTTATCCATTGTCCTATGCACTGCCTCAGGGCCACGAAAATTTTCTTCCCTGACCTCTTCCCAGCACATTGGTGACCGACACAACCTCCAATACAATTATTTTAATGGATCCATTCCAAGGGTTGAGTAATAGCTATTGTTGTTGGAAAACACTACCAGAGGCAAGTGTTGTACCCACGATCCCCCAATGTCTAAAGATCATGCTTGTGGCAAATCCAACAATGTCTGGATGGTGTGCTCTATCTTCGCATCTCTTTGGGGGTGGAAAGCAGTGATGAGACATAGTTGGGTGCCAAAAGCATGTTGCAATACTCTCCTGACCTGTGTGGTGAACCAGGTATCCTGATCCGAGAGTATGGACCTCGTAACACCATAAAACTGCACCACCTCATCCATGTACCTCTATGTTATGGAATCCACCACACTTGAATCCTTGATTGGAAATAAGTGAGCTAATTTTTCCAGCTGGTCCCCCACTATCCAAATAGAATCACAACCCCCCTCCCCAAAATTTGGGTATTCCCATCCTAAAATCCATTATGATATCATCCCCCATTCACTCAGGGACATAGAAAGGTTTCAACATGCCTCCTGGGAAATTGTTCTTAGCATTGACCTACTAACACCCGAAGCACTTGTCCACAAACTCTGCCACTATCCACTTCACCCGGGGCCACAAAAATTGAACCCTCAAGCCCCGGTACATCTTGGAAACTCTAAGGTGCACCGCTATGGGTGAGTTGTAAAACTCACCAAGAACTCTCTTCAGTATTTCATTCAGGATGAACAACATTCCATGAAACACCATCTGATTCTTCCCGTCTTCCAACTATCCTCCCGAAGCATCACCCTAGCTAACACGATCACGCATCACATCAGACTCTATGTCTCCCCAATGATACTCCTCCACCTGCTGCAATAGAGAGGACTACACTATCATTTGGAACAGAAAACCTATGCCATCATCCACCCTTGCATCTAGGTGTTGGGAATCCAACTCCTCCATTATCTTCCAAGCATCTGCTGATTCTCAAACCACATCCTTCTACAACTTCTTACTCAAGGAACCGGCCACCATATTCCCCTTTCCTGAGGTGTATGAAATTTCGAAGTCATAATCCGGAAGAAACTCCATCCATTATCGCTTCCGCGTGTTCTGGTCTCACTGAGAGAAGATATACCTCAATCTCTTGTGATCTGTGAAGACCAAAAAGCACTCCCCGATGAGGTAGTGTCACCACAACATTAGTACGAACATGACTGATGCATGTTCTAGATCATGTGTGGCATAATTATGCTCATGGGGATGTAACATCCTAGACCCTTAAGAGATCAACCTCAGATATTGCATCAACACAGACCCCAATCCTCGGATTGATGCCTCACAGAACACCTCAAATGTCAGCCCTTCTTCTGGAAACCCCAGTACTGGGTCAATAACCAGCTTCCCCTTCAAATAACTGAAGTCTACATGGAACTGCTTACTCCATATAAAATCCTGGTCTTTCGTGGTCAATGTTGTCAAGGGTGCTACAACTCGAGAAAAGTAGCGCACTAATCTTTGGTAATAACCCACAGGACATAGGAAACTAACAAACTCATCCACATTCATGGGTGATTCCCCAGAAATAACCACATAAATCATTTATGGGTCCACTAATATTCCCTACTTAGACACCATGTGTCCATGGAAGTGCAACTATCATGTAAATAACATTCACTTGGACAACTTTCCGTAGAGCCGGTGCTATTGTAAGACCCCAAAAACCATTCTCAGATGCTCAGTGTGATCCTCCTGTAATCTTGAGTAGACCAGGATGTCGTCAATAAACATGTCTATGAGCCAGTCTAGATATTCTAGGAAGATGGAGTTCATAAGTCCCTTGAACACTATGGGTGCATTCGTAACACCAAATGACATGAAAATGAAATCAAAGTGCCCATACCTGCACTTGAAGGGGGTCTTCGAGATGTCACCCTCCTTCACACTCAACTGGCAATTCCCATACCATTGGTCCATCATGGAGAACCATCACGCCCCTTCAACTGATCGAAAACGTCATTGATCCTTGGTAGGGGGTAAAGGTTCTTGACCATCACGTGGTTCATCCTCCAGCAGTCTATCCATATCCTGAGACCACCATATACCTTCTTCACAAACACAACCAGAGAGCCCCGTGGTGACACACTCGGTCGAACAAAACCCTTCATCCTAAGATCATTAATCTGAATTTTTAACTCACAGAAGTCAAAAGGCCCCATCCGATAGGGATCCATTGAAATAGGATGGGCACCAGGTTTCAAATGTATTCTGAACTAAACATCATATTGAGGGGGTAGAGTCACCACCTCTTCTAGGAAGATGTCCATGAACTCACTGAAAATTCCTGAAACTTCCTCCATCTTTGAGTCCTTTAACTCCACTAACATCTCAGCTAACTAGGAAAGAATGGGATCCACTTGCTGACTACCTTCCTGGAAACCCCGATCACTAACAAAAGTCACACGTTGTCCAAACATATCTAAAAACATGACCATTCATCGGAAGCAGTAGATAATTGACCACATAGAGAATAACCAGTCAATGCCCTAAATGACATCATATTGATGCATCTGTGTGAAAAGAAGTTCCCCAATACACAAATTTGGTCCCATCATTAGTCTACATCACCAGCAATCATGAGACTAGTTGGTCTAACCTCCGACTAGCGTACTCAAAACCAAGGGCATGGGAAGTATCTCTGCATATAGACCTAATGCATGGGTTGGGCTGTGTGCAACAAAAAAGTGTGAATCTCCTGAATCCAATAAGGCAAAGGCAAGAGTGCCAAACAAGTGGATCATACCTTGAACGACTTCAGGTCCTGCTCGAACTGCTACCTCGACAGTTTGAAACAACCCTTTCCTAGATCCTCCTCCCCTCAGCTTTCGGTCGCCTACCTAACCACGCCAAGGTAGAGGTCCCGGAGGAGTTCCCTGAGTTCTTCCTCCTCCTGCAACGTCTGTTCTCAATGGAGAGGGATCTCACTGTCCCTGCAGTGCTTGTTGAAAAGGACTAGCCAGAAATTCCTACTACTGAGGTGGGCACTGAACCTACCCACCCCAACTATACTACACTCAGTCTGGGCATAAATTCCAAAGTTGTCGATGACTACCACAGATAAATCATATCAGCCTCGTGCCCATAAGGAAGGGGTGAGGGATGAGAGATCAAAACTGGAATTGATGGGGCCTACTCCCCACTGGTCGAAACCTGGAAGGTCCTGACACTGGAGGTCTGCTATTGATGACATTTCCCTTTGACAAGCCCAACTGGCTCCCCTCTCATGGAACACCTCCCAGCGTTTGCATCTTATCCACCACTTTTTACATCTTCTAGACCTCCATGTATGTTGGTATAGTGAAGGGAGTAACATTATACTGAAGAGAAGGTCGAAGTGTCTCCTCTAAAAATCCTACCCGAGACACCTCATCTAGAATGATGTCCGCATAAAAATGAAGGAGATCCTTGAACATGATCTCCAACTCCCTTACTGACATTATCCCTAATTTCAGGGAGAGTAGCTATTGCCTCTTCTTCACCTTCAACGTGGAAGAGAGGAATTTCTCATGGAACCCCCTCTCGAAGTATGTCCCAGAAACATCAGCCTCCCTCTACCCTCCAAGATAAAGCATCCACCACTGACATTCCACTCCCAGCATCTGGGTTACTGCTAGAGGAACCCAGTACTCCATCGGAGCCTAAGTCATGGTTAATGTTATCACTAGCTCTGCAATCCATCTCTCAACCTTCATGTCTGAGATGTTTCCCTCATACTTCTTGAGGGTTTTCTGCTGAAAGGACCTAAGTGTCCTCTACCACTGTTCAGTCTCGTCCTCTCGGTCATCCCTCTACTGATTAGCCAAATTAGCCTCTTGGGCCTCGATCGCCCACACTACTCGTGGTCCCCATCCAAGAGCCACAGATGTAAGGTAAACAAGGAATGCATAATCCTGAGTAGTGTAGAAGATTCATTTTAAATTTTTTCTTATACTTTTTATTTATTTAAATTCCCAAAATAACCAGAAAACACAAGAACACAATTCATTATGATTCTTGTACATATCCAAGGCTCTATACTCTTCAATCAGTGTAGCCTCACCTGGTCGTTCGGTATGACTAGATTCTTTACATCAGGTCACTAGGGGCCCTAAATTCCTGTGTCCTAGTTGGGAATCCTTGGCCTATTTCATGCACCAATATTTCTTAACATCTTTTCCCTACCATCCCATGGAACCCTCACTATGCCTAACCCTGGTCTCCATCCTATCTCTCAACCATCAGTCCTCTAAAAAAATTCTTTCATGACCTTCCATCACCAGGATGAGGGAAGGGACATCAGATTGAAAAACCCTCCCTTCCTCAAGTTGAAGTAGAGATAATGACCCCCAAGACCTGGCTTCAATAGGCCCCTTAGTGGGGACTAGCACCATGGGTATAGAATTAAAAATAAATTGGAAGCAATTTCCCTTTTTATTTAGTAGGATTAGGAGATAAGATAGTAGATACCAAACAACACAAAAACAGAAAGTAAAAGTAACACCAAAACAATCCATTCCCCTGTGCATGTTTCGATAATAAGTGCTAAAAAATATAGAAAACTCCAAAGGGGAGTACAAAAAGAGAAGAAATGAAACGACATCAGTAGTCCTGACATCTGAGTTAATAGGGTCTGGCATGATCCTTGAAGTCCTCCTAGAATCCTGAAAGAAATTTTTTATACATAGGGTGAGCATACAGGTAAACTCAATAGGGAAAACCGAAATCTCTCTCACATAGTGGGGAGGAATTATAATGCCTTGTGAGAAAAGGAGATAATCAAATCGCATAGCTGAGAAACTATCCACCCCAACCTCACCAAGGCACACTCCCTAAATAACGCAAGTCAAGTAGAGTAATATTAATAACAAGTTGATTTTTGGGTACCCCACGCCACATTACCACTAGTTTCTTAAGACATCCTACATGTCAGACCTCTCCCTCCATTATCTACGCAATCCCGATGCCATATCCTGACCACACACACCTGGGATCCCATGACCATATATCCCGCCCGCAAACACCGAGGCCACAAAAACCACATGTATCCATTCCCACAGACACCTAGGCCCAAAAAACTTCTGCCATGCCAAAAGACCCCTAGGCTAGAACAACTATTACCACGCCAAAAGACACATGTGCATCATCCCAAAGACGATTGGGAAACAACCTTCCCATACACACCTTCTCCAATCACCAAAACTACCACGCTCAAATAATCATAGGCTATAATGGACCTCAGGTCGTCATAGACTGCCCAAAGAGTCTTGGCCTACTCGAGAAAACGAGTAGAAAATAAGCTAATAACTAGACACACATAGGAGTGTTGGTAAAAACACCCTCCCCCGTGAAATGGGGGTGTTCATCATGAAGTGATCAACTTAGGTGGGGTGTGAATAAGAAACCTAAGAACTAAAATATACATATAGGTAAACAATCACTCATCCCAACCTAGGGGTTCCAAAACCATCCCAAACACAAACACCCTCGTTACACCTCATTCATAAAAAAAAATATCCACAACCAAGACACAAATATTTCTTGGAAAAGAAAACCCCTTTGAACACATTATTGTTTTTATACTCAAGTGGTTCCAATTAAAATTATTCTTCACTACCGGGGAACTACCTGGAATAGCCCCAAGACAAGGAAGGGAAAATATCCCAGCAATAAATTAAGCATTAACACCGGGTTATCTTGTAAAGCCACGACAACACAAGGGACCCATGAGATCCCTCAATGTACTGGAACCAAACCAAGCCCCAACTTATAGCCCCACATGAACTCTAATCCCAAACCAACAACTGCACAACCATAGGGGATCCCATCCCCATCCACGTCACCCCACAACCATCAAGAAGAACAACCACACATGTTACCATGAAAAAGTAAGAGAATTTTTAATATTCAAGAACACCATTAAATGAGTTCCTTCTTTCCATTTGGTTTACCGGGGTGATCACAGAAGGATTCATTTTCTTTGGACATCCATTTAATCAACTGAGTTTAAGTGATTTACCAATTTCCATGTCACCATCATTCAATCATCATAGGAGTCAAGGGTTCATTAGTGTTCAAGGAAAGACCACCAACTTCCATGATTTTTTTCATACATAAGTCTATACAATTCACAACATATAATAAAGGGTAAATAGTACACCAGAATAATCAACATACCAAATTAGTCTAAAAAACATTCACTATATTTATTATGGTTATGTTTCATCCTTCGTCGAAGGAAACATTATCAAACCCACCCCGCATGATACACAGTAAAGAGAGACGATGGAAAACCCCTTCCTGGATGATCAATGATCAATGTTTTTCTACACGCCCAAAGAACTGGGGATGTGTGACTTATTGGGGAGGAACTGTGAGGACTCCAAGAGAGACTAGGAATGGCTCCAGCATAGGCTCACCACTAGACATGGGAAGGGGGACTCCAAATGCACCCAGGAAATGGAAGAGACCATCCATGAAGGAGAATAATGTATCTCATGCGATAAAAGGTGTGATCCAAGAGATATGGGATATCAAATCATGAACTCCTTTAAAGAATGATCATGGTTTCACCATGCTATTGGATGGTTACACATGATGGAATTAAATATTATTCAATAATTCTCATCGGAGAGGTGTCCATAATGGTTGTTGGTTAATGGGTTTCCTTTAAATAGAGGGAACTTCATTACTTGGGTGGAACATCAAAGTACGTGAAGAAGGTGTGACACTGAGGAAAAATCCATATGTTTGGGTAAATAAAGGGTCGCCCAGATCATGGGGGATTTTAGATATCATTTATGGGAATTAATGGATTTGAAAGGGGTATTGAAACACTTCAACATCAAAAGATACATTTCGGGAGCGGAAAAAGTCAGAAAATATAAAAATACAACAAAGGGTGGGACATCGTTTGGTGACACATCATCACAGTTCCACTATCACGGTTCCACTGTTACGATGCCACCCTCACGGTGGGACCTTCACGGAGCAACCATTACGGTACTACCCTCACGATGCCACCATCACTGTGCCACCGTCACTGTGCCACCATCACAGTTCCACCCTCATTGTGCCACCATTATGGTGGCATACTCAAGATGCCACTGTTTTGATGAGAGACATTGATAGTGTAACAGCTAGGGGGCCAACTTCACAGTGCTGCCATGACCGGTTCAACCATTTCAATGGAACCAATTTATGGGAACAAGTTTTTGGAAAACTCCTTAAAGAATCAATGTCCGGGCCCCTAAACACAATATCCAAATATTTTAGAGTTCAACACCTATTTCCATAAATAGCATCACAAGTCCCATTTGAATTATACAATGGATATTATTGATATATTATTACTCCACTATGGGAAGGTGTTAATCCAAACATCCTTACAATTACATTAAATGTTATATCATTATATCCTCTAAAGATTGACTGATTCCCTCAAATTTACCATCTATATGATGGGGTTATGTAGTATTGCAACATAGTTCAATATAAAATTATTGTGGAAGGATTAAACAGATCCTCATGGTAAGCCTAAAATCATGATCATGTAAAATGGAGTGTGTTATTCCATATAATCTTAAATCCTCCATTATATATATCATGGGGAGTTAGTTGAGATAAAAATCATCCTTTATAGAAATTAAATGAATCAACTTTTTTATTGTGATTGACTAATACCCTATTAGATTTATTGAATTTAGATTTTTAGGGGAGTCCTACAATGAATTCCATGGTTATGTTTTTCCATTTACATACTGGTTTGGGTAATGGGTTTTTCAAAACATTATAATTATATCATTCATCCTTGACATGTTGAAATACTAAGAATCAAGATACTAATTTTCTAATCCCCCTATTCATGTTTTCTAACCAATTTTTTAATTTAGATCTCTATGTGAATTAGACATTCCTAGTGGATTAAAGAAGGATGATTTTTCCACAACATCCAAAAGTTCCCACATCAATTATACATTTGATGAGACACATATCCAAGTTCCAGACCATATATCTCCATCATTAGAAAAGTTGAACTCCATAATATTTTCTGCCTTTTTTCTGTAGCTCCAATTTATATTTTCAGGCCTCATTGATCCTCTCGTGAATAAATGGTTGATATGATATTTGATTAATGTATGATGGAATTACATTAATTGTTCACATGTACATCCTTTTCTTGTATATGATGTTTGGATCCCTTTTAATACTCATCATGTATAAGGTTGTAAGATCTTATATACTTAGAGCATAATCTACTTTTTTACCATTCTTGGATGGTAGTGGATAAAAAACTCCTAATCCATGATAATATATCACCCTATTCCTTAGTTCATATTGAGATCCTTCTATGTAAGTATATAACTATGACTTTTTTTCCATATATATGTAACACTTTTACCAGTATTCATAATGCCTCTAACTTATTAATGTGTAAATCAATGTAGAAAATTTCATATTAGCGTTGGGTTTCTCTACTTATTGGTCTATATTTGGAAGGATTCATAGGCTATTACACTGCTTCCTTACATGAGTAAACTAAACAATCCCTTTTAGGATTAATTGTTGTAGATCAAAAATCCTTCCCCACTAGTGGTTAAAATGAGAACAAGTGCAGTTATTAACAACTTCTTTAAGAATTTAAATCTTTTCTTGCAGTAATAAGTCCAAATAAACATCCATCCATTATGGTTAGAATTGTTATTATGATTGAAATTCATGATAATATTCTCATTAATCAACAATAGTACCCATCAAATAAAACGAAACTATGGATCTCCATCACATATGTTTTACTGATCCATCCCTTAATTTCCTTTTTAATGATCTAACAATATCCATTTATTGGTTACAACATGATACATGAATGTTAATTTCTCCATAAAAAACTCACATACAATTTAATTCACATATAACTTATCCTTTCAGGAGGTTTTTTGTACATAACTCAAATTCTCTCTATGTTCCTCATTTATTTTAGAGTATATAAGAATGTTGTCTATAAAAAAACCAAAAATTAATTTAGTAATTAATAAATACTCTATTAATAATGACCATGATGATATTTGTATAATTTTTAGTCCAAATTTCATCATAATAAACTCTTATTACTTGTACCTTATACAAAAAGTATTCTTGGGGATAGCCTCCATAATTAACTTTAAATGAAAATATCCTAACCAAAGATCCACCTTAGTGATATACTCGAATCCATTTAGATGATTGAACAAGTCATCAGTCTATGGTAGATAATACATGTTCTCGATCATGAAATTTTTTATCTCATGAAAATCAATACAGAGACCCATTGACCCATCCTTCTTGTTGATGAAGATAACTATTTCACCCAAAATTGTAGTTCATGGGAATATTAACCCTTTATCTAAATTCTCCTATATTTTCTTCATTGTCTCTTCATGTTCAATTGTGTGCAATTTTTATGTAGCATTGGATATTGTAAAATCTATATGTATAATGTCGATTGAGAAATCTACACCAAATTTTGTAGGAAGGACATGAAATTCATAGGGATAATGTAAGTATATTCCCATTCAATAGGAATTTCATCAAGGAAAATATTTTTCTTAGTCTCAATTATTTGAGCAATACATGACTGCTCATATTGAAATAATATTTAGTTTAATATTTAAAAAAGATTCATCCCCCTATTTTCACTTATATAGAATTTGAGGGTGATTCGTGATACAGAGGGAGATTTATTTCTCTCATAAATATATGTTTTTCTTATATATAGAAATCCAATAATTACCATATTTTCATTTAATTCTATTAAAGGGAGTATCAAAAAGTTCTCTTGGAAGTTCATCCAAATAAATCAAGATAATGGAGAAGTAAAGTACTTTGGATTCCATAGTCTCCCCATTTTCGGTTTTCACTGATAGATCCAGTTCAAAATTTGGAGGTGGTGGTTTAACTATTCTACCAATGTTTTATGATACAAAATAATGCTTATTAATATAATCAAATAGTGTATTCTATATTCAAGAATGAATAACTAGAACACATATCATCACTTCATTGTCAAGATCTACCAAAAAAAATATAGAATAATATTTATCTTTATCTTGAGTCCATAAAGGTTATTTTCTAAGGTTATTATCAATAATAGTTGGCTTAGTAAAATAATTCACAAAGTTTCCTTGTTCCATACAGTTTAAACATTGGATAATGGGTTCTGGATTGACTGGATCATTCCTTCATTCTATCATTTTGGATGGTTTCTATCATAAGCATTCAATAGCATGGTTTACTTTCATCCCACACTAAATAAATTCCTTTTCCCCTACTTGAAACTTATTTAATTATTTTTCCCACACTTTTTTCAAGTGGCATGATGTAATTTCTTACCACTATGGTATTTCTCCTCCTATCCCATGTAGTTATAATACATTCTCTACTCCCATTATAATAAAAATTCTTTCTATTACAGATTAATACAAGGATTATTACATAATATTACCCTTAATACAACTTGGATGATTGTTAAGTCTAGTGTATTTTAGAATTAGGTACATTACACAAAAAATTAAACAGAAAGATCAACATCTTTATTAAAAACATCATTAACATGCTTTCACTTAAAACTGTATAGGATAACATGGGGACATACAAAAGAAAGGGGTTAGATATAAAGCCTAGTAAGGGAAATAAAGATGGAATAAAATGAAGAGAAAAAATAAATGTTAGACAATAGTCATTTAAATGGAGCATAAAACAGGTTAGAATCATAGACATTACCAAAAATACATCAAATAGCTTGATAACATGGGAAATGTGGCTACATCTTAAAACATTGTATCATAAACATAGGTCAAGGATAACATCCAATATATTAGGATGGAAAAATTACATTAAAGGAATCTACTTCACTACTTATCCGAACATGACATCTATGGAGACTAAACATTATCATTTCATTGTAGCACTATATAATTATGGGTGGACCCATTACATAAATTTTATTCTAAGGCTGATGTTTTCTACATAGATCATACAATATGGATTCATTCAACGTCAAATTTTATTCCACCATTAAGGAGGGTAGAATACATACATTTAATTATAATGTAAGATAAGTATATTTCTATAAAGGTAAATAACCTTGATAGGAAATTAGTATGGTATTCACTACACAATTTTTTGGCATAGAAAAATGATGTGAAATTTCAGTAGCATAATGACATCCCATAAAAGTTTACAAAATGGGTTGATGCGAGCTAAAATGGTCTCTCATAATTTTGGAATTAAATTTATAGTTATTGGGGCATAGGAATAAATTTCCCAACATTATTAATTGGAATGAGAATTCATAAGAATGTAAAGAATATTTAATAAAGAAGTGAATGAAATAATCCATTACTTGAGTGTGTGACACCAAATTCTTTACATGATCTTCTTGAAAGATTTGGGGAACCATAGGAGCACTATAGATAGGTAATGAAAGATTAATAAAATTTGATAAGTATTTACAGTGAACATAAATGGGATATTTGGTGGATTAATATAGGAATTGAGTGGGAAATTCATAATAATTTCTCTAACATAGGTTTTGGAACCTATATAATAAAATAACTAAAACCACAAACCTTACCATGGGTTTTTATCAGGATTTTATCCAAATGGGAGTGGTTTTAATTATTTTATAAATCCATGTCATAATATTAATACAATAATTACCTTGATTCTATGGAATTGAGTGAAACTCTTAAAGAAATAATTTTAAAAATTGAAAATATATTAATGGTTTTTGATTATTCATAGAAATTTATATAATTAATAAAATAAAACATAAATCACTCTATTTTAATGTAAAAAAAATAAATTTGGTCATTTATTATTATTATAGTATTTATTACATCACTTTTTTGTCATTATGATGTCAAAATACACACTGTATATTAATATGGTAATTAATTTTTACCTGAAAAATTGGTTGCCTTCAAAAATTATGAACAATTCACTTTTGGATAATTTCAACATACTAGTTCCAAAAATAATGTTCATTTTAACCGAATCATTATCTAAATATTATTATTTTCACTTTAAAAATTAAAATCGATATTTATTGGAAAATGCTAGGTTTTTTAGTAGTATAGTTTTCAAACCCTAATAAATATTACATTTGACATCGTAAAAAATATATGATAATTTATATTTAATAAAATAATAATAATAATTTTTTAAAATGTTAGTTAAATAAAGATTCATTAATTAATCAAATATACTTCCTTGATTAAATTTTATTTTTACCCAAATATACAATTTGTGTTTTATTGTATCAAAATCAAAATCATTTATAAATTAACAATAATAAGATGAAAATATATTCATTATTGTATAAATGAATAATTAATATTCTAGTATTCAAATGTTCTTGATACATATCACTTTAATACCCTTGAAAATATCCTAAGGTTATGGTGCACGGCTGTGAGACATTTAGGGGGTGGTTCGGTGAACATTGCTTATGTTATGATCATAATGAGTTTAAACATCTCTCGTAAATAGTTTTTATCATGCTTAATTTTTTGGATATCATCTTGGAATTGGTCAATATAACATCACATTGATTCTATCTCCCTTTAAATCTATGATGCATGGGCTTTATAGGGTAAAATCAAACTGGTTGATGTTATCATATCCATTATTTAAGTCAATTGGATTTTTTTAAACCCAATATTTATACTAATAATATGATCATTTTTTAATCGATATATTATCAACAGTAATGATAAATAATTGTATTTTGATCCCAATTGGATATATCCAACAAAACAAGTTCAATGTTTTTCTATAACCATATTGCATAATTAGACATTTAATTAAATCAATAGGGGGATTTTATTTATAATAGTTTCAGTTGTTATAAACATTCCCCTATCCCATGAACCCATAATAATCACTAATCCAAATTTAAACATTTAGGTAACATCATAAAATTTCATAAAACATTCAATGTCTCAAATTACTAAGTTATTTTGTTGAGTTAGTTTTATATCACTAAAGGAACATTTAAAATTTCTTTTGGGGTCGATAATAAACCCAAAGGCATATCATAAATGTATTTTTCTATTATACTTATATGACAAAATTTATCTACCTACATTTTCATGATCCCAAAGAAATTCTCTCCATTTACATATGGAGATTTCATGAAAAATATTAAATAGAAAAACATTCCTGAATTTCATTCCAACCAATTTCTTCAATATATTCTTTGGGAATTATATTTTTTATCAATACCCACTATTGATCATCATCTCCTTCCTTATGATAAATATCAAACTATAAATTCTCCAAAACATACAATTAATGGATGAATAAGAATATTTCTATGGATTTTATCTATTTTTCTATGATTACACGATCAAAATATCCACTAAAAGATTGAGTCCTTTGTCACATAAATGTTTCATTTTAAACTTTATCCTTCTTAGGTGGATGTGGATTTCCACCTAATTTAGGTTTCTAATCAAAAAATGATTTAATTGTTAAATTATTATCTTGAAATTAAGAACTAATACTCAAATTAGGTTGATCTTATCATTTGGTAAATCATTATATTTCCCATCATGTTGCTTCCCGACTAGGTTCCTCCTATTTCTAATCATTGTCTAAAATAAATGAAAAATTAGGGAGATAGATTACAAACTATTTATTTTATGAATGATAAACTATAATCACTTAAGGGATAAATCAAAAATAATATACATTCCCAAAAATATGAATATATCTATTATAATCTATGTTATCTACATTGTACATCCTAACATAAAATCTTATTTTCATTTTTATTCCATTCACAATTTTTAATAAGGATCTAGTGAATTTAAAAAATCATATTCCCAAGGATTTTCAAACCTATTGTGCAGTAAGGAATTTTTTTCAAACACCAAGTGACAGTCAAGTTAATAAAAAAATCTCCATGTTTTGGTTATTAACCCTATGTATTTCCAAATCAAATTATAGTATCCATTCATGGATTTTATTACATGTAAACCACATAATCTGTACATTACCAAAATTCATGGATATTTTCCTTTGTTTTCCCTTATTCATATGGATTTCATTAAGGTTTTCTAATCTTCTTCCAAAAAAATAATGATACCTTCATATGATACCAACTATAAAAAACAATATATTTAATAACACATAAAATAATGATTTATTACATAAAGATACACATAATGAAATCCATTATGATTAAGAGGCATAGTTTCATTGGTAAATTATATAAAAAGAACATTAACATGAAATAGGGATACAAAGACATGATTTAAAACACTATATCAAGCCCTTAAAATCTATTGATCATTTAAGAGTGCACGTGATAACCTAGGGGTGTACATAAAAAATCGGGAGCGCTATAAAGACCAATAAGTGAATAATGAATGAATAACATTATTAAAGTAATAAATTTGATCCAAGAGTAATAAAAATGTGACATCAAATAATGATAATCATAAACATGAACATAAAATCATGATATATTATGTTAAAATCAGGCATTCTAGAAACGTGGTAAAACCTAACATCATAAACATAAGCCAACGCTCACCACTGAGAAATCATAACATAGTGTTATTATAATAACATATCATATACCATAAAATATATTTCAATGTGTCAAACCATTACCAAATTCAAGGTATGGATATATATTTCTAGTCCCACCTGTTGTATTCATATCATGTACATGTATTTATGTTACATATATATTATATAATGTATTAAAATATTTCATCCCTTTTAATCCCTTGATTTAGTAGTTTTGGACATGTACATGGATTTTCCAAATTAAATTTGGATATGTAAATATAGGTTAATACCGTTAGGTGTAAATGTGGATGTGTATTCACTACACAATGGTTTGTGGTCGAAAATCACTGGATAAGTTTTATAGCATAACAGGTGTATATAATGATTCATGGAAATTTTTAACAAGAGGAAATGACATCTATCATTACTTGGAAATAGTAATGTTAATAAAAATATGATTTACAAATATAATCCAACATTTAAAAGTTTAAATAAAATGGCATAATATAAGGAAAGTGCATGAATAAAGAGAAGGTGACGAGAATCATCAAAGTTCAACATAGTAAAGACACAAGTAAAGGAAATAATGAGAGGAGATAAATCACATATAATGATTCTAGAAAACATTATTGTAAATGGATATTTATAATGATATTAAAAAATAATAAATTGACATTCAAAAGGCTAAATATAAACAAAGTCCATGAATGAAAAAAGATAGAAAGAGATTCATTTCGTTGAGAGGGAACTTGCAATAGATTCTAAGGTGGTTATGTAGATCATAAGAATGTCTTTCTAGGGATGTGTATATGTATATGGAGAGATAAATAATTATCAATGGGTTTTGAGTAAATAGTAGTGGGGGTTGGGATGTAATTTATAGAAAAATAGAGGGAAATTATTTATTAATTTCCAAACATATTTTTTCAAATATATTTGATAGAATAAGAAAATCCTAAAATATTATCTTTTCATACCATGGTTTTAGAAAAATATGAGTGGATTGAAATATTTCATAAGTATGAGTCCAAAAAATATTAATATAATATCATTGGTGATGTGGAAGTGAGTCATGTTAAAAAATAATTGCTTTTAAAATCATAAAATATAATATATGTTTTGGGGAATTCATTAATGGATTAAAAAATTAACCAATTAACATCAGAAACACATTATTTTAAATGATAAAACTATATTTGGTTGTTTATTCATTTATATAATTTGTTTCATCACTTTTGAACTATTATGATTTCCATATATAAAGATTATATTTATACTGTATTTAATTATTATCCAAAAATTAGACTATCTTATAAAATTATAAATGTTTTTACATTAGATAATTTGGTTGTGTTTATTTCAAAAATAATATTTATTTTAGAAAAATAAATTTATAAATATGATACTTATCACGTTTAAAGAATATTTATTTCTATTAAACTAATTATATAATCATTTATAATGTTATCAAACAATGAATAAACAAAATAATTTTTTTTATTAAAAAATTATAAAAATTCATGTTACCTGGTAAAAGATATATATCATATTATTACACTCGCATATGCCCTAAGGGTATGGTGTGCAGTGGTGGATCTTTCTTTGGGTGGTTCAACGAACATGGTTTGGGTCCTGATCTTGATAAGTTTGAACTTCTCCCATAAGTGGGTTCTCTTATGCTTTAGTTGTTGCATCTCAACCTAGACATGATCAATGAAAAATTGTATGGATGTCACCACCCTCATAAAATCTGATAAATGAGATTCATAGGGTACAATCTGACTATTCTTGGCCATCGCTTCTTCTATTTATGTCAACTGGACTTTATGATAAACCATAATATATAATAACTTTAATAGTCACTGTAAATTATCTATATTATAAATGTTTATGTTTCTTTATAGTTTTTTAAATGTTATATCCGATATTTTACCATTGGTTCCAAATAACCAAAGTATAACATGTTTTTCTCTAACAATATTACATAACAAGGAACATATATATTCAAATAGGGAAATTCATTTATAAATTTTTGGTTTATTATGGTGATGTCACTGATGGGTGATAGGTGTGAGATAGTCTTAGTGAGTTTGGACCATGATAGGTTTGGAGGACACAGTGGATGTCTAGATGAGAGAGGTGGGTTATGATTCAATGAGGGTTTAGGTCTTGACTATCTATAAATCTCATACTGTAAGGATATTTTTTTGGAAGAATTATTCTTAATTTGGTTATTCTAGTGGGCCCATTCATTATGGTGTCTTGAATTGTAATACTTGAGGTGACCACAAAAAAATTATGTTGGTATGGGTAACTGTTATTACTATGAATTGATGATATGAGTATTGGATTGATGGCCATTCTGAACATGGCTTGGGTTGATGTCCATATGGATGGTGCATAAACTAAGTGAAAGGGTAGTGGTTGTGCAAGTCCTTGAGTGAGATGTTCTAGTTGACCATGTCCTAAGTGATAAGGCATGGGCTGATAGATAATAGAGGACCTTTCCATAGAGTCCTGGTTTGAAGTAAATGAAAACACTATAGGGATGGGTCATGGGGTAATGTGAAGTGAATGATGATCCCTACGTAGAGTGATTAGAATGTGGTTCAGGATCTGAATGTGTGGTTATTCCCAGTGTCGATAGATTGTGGTTTGAGTTTTTTGGTGTTTCCCTACACAAATACAACATTTTGGGGTTGGGCATCAGGTGAGGTGACAAAAGGTGACAATAAGATTATGACACTTACTGAAGTAGGTTGGGTTAGAAATCATGGTTCCTTGATGAGTACATGATGAACATATTGATATATTATTGGTTGTGATGAGATGGATTCTGGCATAGCATTGAGGTAGGTTGGATATAGTGTCATGGTTTCCTGGTATCACACAGTGACCTGATACACATGGATTCCTGATGGTTCTTCTAGAACAATGTATCCAAGGTGCTTGTGGGACATGTTTATTTTACTCCTCATGCATACAAAAATATTATCTCATATACTAGGGCCACTTTTAGGGACCCTATATGATATACATCTCTCACCCTATATGGGCATGTTGGTTCACATTAAAACTTTTTCTTTACATTCAATCACAATACATGACATGTAAAGGATCATGTTTGTGAAGCATTATGAGTATATGAAGAGAATGTGTGTGATTCATGGGGATGGTAGTAGGGCTATGGTTTGTTCATTATATTTATTTTTTATTTTTTATTTGGGATCATCCTGGTGTTTGATCAATGTTTTCATGATTGTATTCTTCTTCATTGTTCATTTAATATGTAATTTTTTATAGTTTATTCATAGAATAATGATAATGTTTTTGATGTTTTAGTTATTTCCACTATGTTTTATGACTCTTATTCAATAGCATAGTTTCATTGATGTATGGATTATTCTGAAACCGCTAGCTGAAATCCACAAGCGTATAGAGAGGTGCACTCATGGCTTTGTGGCCCCTTGGATTAGGGTTGTCAAGTGGGATAAAGTAGGGTTTTTACAATGATAATATACGATATTATAATATATGAACAAATATATTAACATGATTTAAGTTATAAATTGGAATAAAATAATATCAAGAATTCATAATGTTCAAAAAGGATATTTCTCAATAAAATTATTTTTTATTAATATTTTATATTTAAATTAAAAACTAAATTGATTTATTTTATAATTTAGATTTGATAACAAAAATACAATATTTTAATTTATGATGTAAAAATTAGCTTAGTATTCCTTTTTCAATTTTTCCTAAAATAATTTCTTTTACTGAATAGTGAGAAATACGGTTTTTACTAAAACAATAGGATTCCTGACTTGGTTGATAAGTGGGTATAATATTAAAAAATATAATGTTCTTCAAGATAATTTTTATACCTATGTATTAAAACTACATATTTTTAAATACCATAAAGATTTTAAAAGCCGTATGTTTATCATTTTGTGAAGGTAAGTAACATTTTCAAATAAAAAAACTAACTTTGGCATTTTCTATTAAATAAATAAAAATTTTATAAAATTAATTTTTTCATTGTGTTAAAATAAAAATAATTTTTTTATAATAAACTTATTTATATTAAGAAAAAATTTAATTTAAATCTTTATCTGACACATAAATTATAGGCATTAAAATGAACATTTTAGTTGGTTTTTGTGATTTTAATGCGATAATGTTGAAATTGATTTTTCTAATACATATAAATGTTATATGATAAAAATTATTTCATATTTATAATTAGTTGTTCCAAATTATTTAATATGGTCTATTTTATTTTTAGTCATAAAAATGAATTACTTAAATAAAATTATTTATTGTGAAAAAATCTAAAAGGGTAAAGAGTTTTATCCAAATGGGTAATTATCCAAAAATGTTAAAAACAATATTATAGTTCATTAGATGAGGTAAAAATCAAACTTTACATAACCACGCTCCATTATTTTCAGTTTTTTAGTCTTCATGACATATGAAACAACCACTCTCTTTATATTAAGATGAGATATTTACAAGGTTTTCATTCTCACCACTTACAAAATGGGCCTTACACCAACCCTTAAAGACAACTATTAATATCAAATTCTAAATGAAAATATAAATTATTGAATTCCATAATAATACTATTTCACTTGTTAAAGCTTATATAAATAATATTTTGGCCTTATTATACAATTTTTAAGGAGTCCTGTGAGGGGTAACACAAGTTCAAAACATGAGTACAGATCCTTACCTATTTTAATTCTCCAATATATTAATTTTTCAAACCAAATGTTAAATTTATATATAATTACATCATTAATTTTTTTATAAGATATTTAATTATTCAAAGATAACAATCATTAACATACTTTCCACTTTTCGTTCAGGAATTTAAAAAACTGCATTTGTGAGTTTCTGAGGACTGTGGCCTCCATGAAACATCTTCTTTCGGTTTTCAGCCCTTCCTCACTTATAATTTTATAAGGTGGAACTAATGAAAAAATATTAACAATATAATATAATAATTATTAGGAAAATAAAAATTACAATCCACCTAAAATCCCACTCATCCATTAAGAAATATTAAATCAAAATCCATACATTCTTATAGAATACCACCTCCATAAAGTAAATTATATTAATTTTCATGTATTTTTTATTTTGTATTGATATATCATAAATTATAATTATAAACCATAAAAATATCTAAATGACATCATTATTATTCTAAATAATAATATAATTCCAAAATAAACCATTTCAAAACCATACTCATCAATAAATTGTGGTTTTTTCATGTTTGGGTTAGTCTAATGACCTACAAGAAAAATAATCTAATGTAACATCATGAATGACTATGAGATCATTAATATAGATAATATAATATATAAATAATTAATAATTTATTTTTTTCATAATGGTAACATTAATGTTAAACTCATTATTCAATATACCAACATATATTTGTTAAAAAACACAAAAACATGATCACCATTGATTTCCCCTTTGCAAAACATAACCACAACTCCCATATAAGGAAATTTGAAAATTATAAATAATCCTAATTTTTAAATTACATACCTTGAATTATTTGATAATGATGAAATTTGGGATAACAATGAAGAACAACACCTCTATTAAAAAACTACATCAAATAATCAAGATTACTCGTATCTGATATTGAAAATAGATAAAAAATAACTAATATAAAAGTAAATAATAAATAAAAATTATGTATATAAAAGATTTTAAATTTTAATATGGTTATTGAATATTTTATTTATATTTTTATTTTTTTATATAGTAGATTCAATATCATCCGAAAACATCATGAATAATGGTAAGGGGTTACTTTTCTCAACTTTTATTTCATGAGAAATATTTAATATTGTTCACTATGTCATATTTTATTCGGTTTTATTACTACCAAATTAATATTTTGTAACACATTTAGGTAACTCCTGGGGGTTTACAAATTATTTTAAAATTTCATTTCCCCATGACTCATATTTTACATGATGTATTTTAGGAAAGTGAAACTTAACCAACCTCTTCAAATCTGTCAAGAACTACCCTTTTACATTTACATATTCATTATATATATTTTGTTAATTCCCTTGTAAATTACTGAAAAATTTATTATTTTCATTTTATAGTACTCTTAATTTTAATAAAAAGATTAAATGAAATTTTATTTATTTTTTGTATGGGGTTTTTTCATTATTGTGGGAATTGATTTCTTTTTTGAAATTTTTTGTGTGAACACATCCTTCTACCATCACACTCTTTTACTGTTATTATTCATCTATACGTCATGGTTTCTCAAAAAATATAATTCTTGTAGTTTTATAAAATATTTCTATTATTGTTTTTCATAAGGTCAAGCATGTTTCTTATTTTCAATGAAATTTTCTTAATGCACCAAAAAGTTATTATCCTCAGTATCAACATCTTTGGAGATATTTTATGCTTTTTCAATTATATTTTCATAACAATATTGTCCTACATCATCCTTTGTATGGATTATGGAATATCATTTTTTTTATTATATAATTGATCAGTCACTTCCTTAGTCATACCAAGTATTTAATTATTTCTGAAAATATGTTTTTTTCTAATTCATTTCCTCTATCAATAATATATATTTAATTCCTTTTATTGAAAAGTTATCACCTTTATTCCATACATTGATTGATTGGGGAAATCATTAAATTAATCATATAGCCATTATAAATATATTTTAAATAAAATATTTTCATTAAAGGGTATTGTCTATAAGTTTACTTAATATCATTAGATACCCAATTATTTTTGAATTGGTTTATCATGTTATGATTAATAATGGAATCATGAATGTTTTATTTATTTGACACACCTACACAATGTATATGTATTGTATGGAATGGAGTATCCTGATAGCTCTCCAATATAAAGGGTAATGAATGACTCACTAGACATGTCATTTTTTGGATACCTTGAAAACATAACATGGTATTTTCATATGATAAATTAGTGAAAAAACATGGTAATATACATTTATGATACATTACGGATGAACTTTGGTGATATTATTATATTTTCATATATTATTTTTTTCATAATATTTTCATCCCAAAGTACTTTAATAACCATTCCCTTATGCTAAATAGGTTTATTGGATAATTATTGACATGTGATACATATTGTATTGGTTATAATTTATCAATTAATTTATTTTATACCTTAATTGTATTATCATAACCACATTCTCATCTTATACAAACATATGACATTTTATTTTTAAAGCTTCTACTTACCCTTACTATGATATTCGCTCAACCCTTTATTATGCTTCCATTTCCTTGGGTTATGGTAAAGGGAATACATATAAAGGATCTAGAATGTTGTCTTCTATGGAGGAATTTTGGGATATTTTTAAGGATTTATATGGATTATTAAGTTTCTTATATAGTGGGACAATTTCCATTAGTTGATAAATAAAAGAGTTTTGTTAGATAATGTTTTATCATAATTTGTGAAAAATATAAACTAAATATACCATGGGGATGGATTTTAATATTGTAGATACCATTTAATTAATTGGGGCCTACCTATGTATAGAAAAATGAATGCACCACTAAATTTATGTCACCCCATATTCCCTCTTCCAAAGGGGGAAATATTTTATCATATTCATCAGGGAAGTATTATCCATAATCAAAATGGGATGATGGGATATTGGTTCCTTATTAAATTAATTATTACATGGATATCATTACCTAGACTTGGTTTCCCCATATATTTGAGTCATGTTAACATAACTCATTCTCTATGCCATCTCTTTGTGGATAATGGTTAATTACACTGCTTCTGTCTTGAAGAGATAGAAACTATCGGTTGGTAGAGTAGTTTTTTTAGAATCATTGGGAATGTGTATAGGTTTTTAACATTTGTTTCATGTTATGTATTCTCTTTTTTATGTTTTTGGAATCTCATATGATTCATCTTAGTCTTAGAACCCAAGGAAGCCCATGTTAATCATGAGGAAATTAATGCTGTTGGAGTTTGTATTGTGGGAATTTTTACCAAAGGCAACCCATGTTAGTTGATTGGGGTAGGTGTTCAAGTTAGGTAAAAAGTTATAAATCATGTGGATATGGATTAGAACATCTATTTGAGACAGATCAGGTCACAAGTTTGATGTCAGGTGGATATGAGAATGGTTTATAAGAACACCCCCATTGAGGCAGATAAAGGAGGTGTATCCCAAGTATGTAATATGTAATGCTTGGATAGTTTACCATTTTTTGGATTGAACGTTAAAGAGTTTTCTAGAATAACCATCTTAAAAGAGAGGGTTAAAAACCAATGTAGTATGATGCTTCAGTTTAAGGTCATATGACATTACCAATCCATGGTGCTTAAAATCATGTGGTAAGAAAATTGGTGTCATGAAAGGAGTGAAGATGAGATATGGTGTGGGACATATGTGTAGAATAATCCCTTCATAAGGGGATTTCTCATGGGGAAAAGTAATGGGGCTTACACATGTAATCTACCTAGTTTTTGGGTTTTTATCCCTGGTTGGGGAAAATAATGTTGGGGTTATGCATGAAAGATCCGCAATATTTGGATTTTGTACCCCATTGTGGAGTTTCGTCATATGTTGGGGGAGGATATGGAATCCCATGATTATAATATATGGGACATCTTGTTTTCATCGCATAGGGTAATACTACAGTTCTATGTCATTTTTTGGGGACATTTTTTGAAGTTTAACATCATGTGAATATAGTGTAGAACTATATATTTTTACATCTTGTGGCTCGGATGTGGGGGGGACTCACTCCCCTCCCCTTGGGATTATGTGACATCTACCATGTGCCTCTAGGAGGGGTATGTCGTTGGAACTTCTCTAGAGGAGTGTTTAATCATGAGGTGTGCATTAACGTCCCAATCCATATAATAAAATTGGTTATCATACCTATGATTATAAGAAAAGGCAATATGAAATGGTTGATCCACACTTTGGGGGTTGTGGACGGATACAGGAGTGGGTATCACTGGTCAAATGGGGACTTGAGGTGAATCTAAACTAGTCCCATATTAATGTGGGGGTCATGGGTACTCACCCATCACAAAACATTTTCCATCAAAGGGAGGAACCATAGAGTGGCCCAGGATAAGTTCTTTATAAAGGGGATACTTGCACAGCTTGGGGTCCTCTTCAAGATGACGTGATTGGAAAAGGATTATTCTTATTAGAATAGGGAGACCCTCCCATAGGGTGAAGTCCTATTTCATATTGGGAGTGATTTTTTAAGGCTAAATGTATTGGGAAACCTGAATTTCTATAGAGGTCATTCTTATTACATTGAGGGATAATTCCTTTGAGAAAGGAATATCCACCTCAGTTTGACACTTTCAATAACACAAGGGATGTTGTTTCATGATGATTTGATACCTTGGGCAATCCATTTTCCACTTTATTTAGGTAGCTTACGAGGGTTGCGAAAAGTGATTGATTTCAAAAGATGAATGTTCATCATCAATCCTTAAAATATTGGTCTACATAAGGTATTTATGGTAATTGATTGTTTTGAGTATGGGAAATCATTTTTCAATTTCATAAGCTTTGTGAAGGGGTGGGCTTCGTGATTCTAAATATCCATTGCACAAATACTATAACAAACCCTTCATGAATTTTCAATGTACATTATGATTCGAAATTTTTCTTTCTTAGAAATTACCACCAAGACATTGTTTTCTAGTGAATGAACTTTTCAAATCCGGAGCATCATGAGCACCATGTGTCTGTAAAAGAGTTGAACATCGTGAAACTAACCCCTTATAGGGATTTTGGGGCCATGTTGGATCTTATTCACACTAACTACTTGTGCCTTCCTCAAACACAGCCATGAAATTCATATTTCAGCATCAAAACATTCCCCCCACTCTCAGAATTGGAGTCAAAGGGGAAAATTATTTTCATATTATAAGGTTAAATAACTAAAAATTTGAAATCAACTCCCTTTCAAGAAGCTCAATCCTAAAACATGTTTGTGATTCTAACTATGTGATGTCCATTGTGAATCTTGGGGCCGGTAATATGAATATAAATAGTATAGGGGACCCACATAATGATCCCTATACCATTATAAAGGAATATAATGTGATCTCTTTTCACGAAGCACAAATATTAACGAGCACTATGTGATTTTGATCCTTAACACTTGAAAATAATTCCATCTCTATGATCTGTTCTTCATAGAAGTTTCTCTATGCACTCATCATTTGTTATCTATACATAAAAAACAACTATAGATGAAATCAAATTTATTCTCCAAGAGAAACTTTTGTTGCCATTTGTCAGGGGGAAATGGCTAGGAACATCATGATTTGGGGGAGTGTTTGTAGTACCTAACCCCAAGACTCATTCATTTCACTAAAAAATAGGGCTTAAAAAGAATAAATATTTTTAATTATGCCTCTACATTATATATTCTAGATGATGTATTATGTTTTTATCCATATTGTGTGTTGATATTAACTACACTATTGGTTTTGAAGTACGCGTGGATTGTACCAGTGGAACAAGGCTATAGTATGTAACATCTAGAAGGACTATTCCCTAATAATAGCCAACACTCTTTGAAATCACATAAACAATATTGACATGGAGAAGCTAGAGGATGAGTAATCCCACTGTATTATGAGAAAATTCTCATGAAAGGATTATAGGATCATTAAAATGGATGTAATGATTACTAGGACCCGTGCTAGGGAAGTAACATGAATGATGAACAGTTATGGGCCTATTGGGAATGACTTCCATGCCATAAATTCAAGTAAGAAATGAAGAGAGTGGGATCCATGAGGTGGGATGGGACTCTCAATTTCCTTCTTACTAACACCAGGAGATCATTCCAAAATTACTGAGAAACCAATCATTAGGGACCAACACATTCCATCAGCATCATTTGGAGGTTTGCGTATGCCTATGGGAAATTCCCGAAATCATTAGGATATCAGTCCAGGGCTTATGTATGATGAGTTCCTCATGATAGAGAATGTTTTGGAAGACCAATAGTCAATTTCAACTCTTTTGTAGACATTGTTGAGTCTATGGTAGAGGTCTATTGAAGGGAAATGGGGATGAGGGACATCTCATTCAAGCAGTGGTTTAGGTATTTCTTAAACGAGCCATTAGAGGAGGATCCACATGATGGGGAGGAGATAGCATAGAAACTACCGACTAGGACATGAACTTATCCTACAGTGCATCCTCAGGGAATGTATCTACCCTACTATAGAATGTTAAATGTGGTCCATTGGAAGTGTATGGGAAACAAAATTTATATAGAAGCTCCATTTGTTAGTTTGATGGGGTTCATTGTTGTGCTCATATAGGGATGGATTCTACCTATGATGTATAAATACAAGGGGTTGTGGCTTAGAAACTTAATTATGGATGAGATTTTGTCGACTGCAGATCACAATAATTTCGAAATCCCGTTATTGGGAAAGTTGTACAAGGTACATTGACACATCAAGGAAGATAAAAATACACATTGTAAGTATGGGTCCTTTAATTTACTCTATAGATGGGTGGTATCAGACATGGATAGTTATGAATATCTAATCCCCATCGATCGTCCTATTAATATTTTCAAATAAGATAATGTGAATATCATGGGGATTCTCCCACTAAAGGTGGGACTGGAGGATATGCAGTCTTGGGTCTGCCTAGTAGAACTCTTTATGTTTATCATGTTCCCCTTCTGATGGGGATGGTGACTGATTCTAGTGTGGGGAGAATTTAAAAGTTATCATACTTCTTGGACATTTGAGGTGGCTTAATAAGGGAACGAGATGACTTCGAGGTAATTTGTATACCGTATAATATGCACCTATTTTCTCTTGGTAAAGAGGTAGAAAATATATGGGAAACCCTCAAAATGTAGTATTAATTGAGTTTTTCAAGGCTTGGTGAAGCATGTGCATCACCTGAATGTTCCTAGATATGACATGTTTTATGATTTCTATGAGTCTTGGGGACATCACAAGATGCTCACTAGCCCTTAGAGGGTGTGGAAATACCTTACTAATGAATAAATATAGCTCACCTATTTGTCCCACAAAAATGTTGTATTATATGAACCTCACGCCGAGGTGATGCAATATATGGTGGAACTTGAGGAATTGGTTGAATCCTAGGGAACTGCGCATCCCATGACTGATTAGGTGTGGATTCAATAGATAATGTATTCCCCCCTAGTAACCATTACCAATTGTGAGGATACTCCTGAGGATAAGGGTAATGTATTGAATGACTCATGGGGGATTGATTACTACTATATCTCAGATGTAGAGAGTAATATTTCCATCGATCTGGTAAATCCTCTAACCTTTGTGTGATTGAGGACATCACCCATCCCTTAACTAATTTCATAATCCTCTATTTTACTTGTGTGGGAATATATAAGCACCAAATAAGAATAGGTATATAATAGGCCTCACACAGAGGGTGAGGCCTCCTCAACCCTTAAGGGGATATTTTGGGGTCCAACCCTAAAATTATTGCCGTAAGTGGAAAACCATATATTGAATTGGTGCCTACGAATAAGTCAATAGTTACTGGGTTAGTACCCTCACAAGGGTGATTGCAGGTGAACCTCTTGGAAATCCTCACTTGGTATTCCATTCATGTAATCCTCTTCTCCCTTTGATTTTTTTCTTCACTTTCCTTTCCATGTTAAAATGAAATATAGTTGAATGGATGTCCAAGTCATATTCCAGGACAACATTCAACAATGACATTTATTTTACGGATAATGAATGATGTATGGACAGTAGTAGAGGATATTTCTGCACTAGTGAATATAGTCGTAGAGGCTATGGATGTCAATTCAACCACATAGGTTATATTAAAATGGACTTCTGAGATAGTTCCCTCAATGAATGGGGTTCATACAGTTCCTAATATATGTTTCGATGAATAATACATAGTGAGAGAGACTATAAAAGATTTCCCAATAGAATCAGTTATTAAATTCAAAGCCGTGACAGAGGAGGAAGCAATTATGTCAATATTTGATGTGACTAGGGAGGTGAAATTGGACATGCATACACCCATGGGTGGATTTTAATAGGGATAAATATGAGTTTGTGACAATAGTTGGTGTAGCTATGGAGGTTGGGATAGTTTTTTCCTCCTCAAAAGTACCCTAGGGGTAGTGAAGACATCGTTATTCGGTGAAGAATATTGAGAGGATCTATTCTCATGGATAGTTCTCTAGCTGCTCAAACCTAAGGACTTGTGGTTGGATGATCCTATTGAATATTTATTATGGTTCTTCTCACCAAATGAGCCTATGTTTCCCAATGTCATTGAAGATTTTGGCTTCGAGGATTCTGATGAGAATCAGATCGTGTGCTATAAGGTGTGGATGTATGTGTGGAATTTCATCTCTCGAACAAGGATAGTTGAACTTATATAGAAGTTGGAATCTCACTTCCACTTTTAATTCATCTTAGGGACCAATGGGGTTGACTCCTGAATCCTTCACACATTATCTTGGAACTTTCTTGTCAATTTAGTGTGTGATGAATGGTAAGTGTATGACATAACCTAGAATAAAAACATGGTTGAGGGATCTATGGTGATTGATGTAGCTAAAGGGGATATTGTATTCCTATAAGTTCAATATCAAGATCATGAAATGGCCACAACTACATAGATTTAAATTTTTGATAGCATGAGGGCCTCACTGGGGGAGATCGTGACCAAGACCGTTGAGGTGATGTTCTCGGTGGATGTGTTTTTTGATGAGTATAACCATTAATGGATCAGGTCTATAGAAGTATTTACTAAAACTGACAAAGGGAAAGAAGACCAATAAGTGTGGCAGTGGACCATGAAGGAAACTCATCAAAGGCTAGATGAACACATGTTCTTGATCACTATGATTGATCTATGAAAGAGTTTGGAAAAGTAGAGGCTACAATATGTGGATGGCCCACTGAAACAATGATATGTTCATCCAAAACATTGATACACATGAACATGTTCCTTATTATGTTATAAATCTTCAATCAAATTTATCAAATAAACAACGAAAATTACCTAATCTCATGTGATTCAAACTCAATTAGTTAAATATGGGATGGTCATGTTATTGTTCATCAATATGAGAGTGTCAGATAATCATTGAGAACTCGGGGTTTTCATTTGTTTACTAACCACCGAGAGCGATCAGATCGATATGGGATATTCCTAGTGAATGAGGTTCTCTTGAATCAGCAACTTTCATTTCCAATGTTCTCTAGTGTAAAAGAGGGTTAACTCCATGGGCATTGAATTCCAAAAAAACAGAGGGAAATGGAATGTGTGAATCATAATGCCAAAAATCAAAAATATAAGGATGGAGGAATGGTGATACAGGATAACTAATGACCATGATGGAAACCCAAAATTCAAACCATTTTGATATAAATGGGAAATAATAATACTTAGTCAACTAATAACCTTGTTCATAAACATGGGACCTATTGCAAAATATCCCCCAAATACCTCATAGTTGTTGGCCCATGATGATTGGTGATCCATTTTGACCAAACATCAGGTTGTTAGGGGGTCACTTAAGACTTGTAGGATGATGAGGACCTAGATTAAGGGAACCCGATGCATAGAGGTGAAATGATGGGATGTTATAATGGATTCCAAATCTCCATGAAATGCACCATCATTGCATAGAGCATGTTGGGTGGTCATTTCAGTCTAAACAAAATTCAAGCATGTATTCCAAGGGAGTGTCATCTTGGATTCCATATAATGGTGGTAAGACATGAGAAACATGGTTGGTGACCAACATCGGAGAAAAGAGATTCTTATGAAAGGAACCATGATACCTCATAGTTTTCTATAATTCAATAGGAATGATGAACACATAGTATAACATCATATGGTAAGGATGTTAGACATGTAGTTTAACGTCAAATTGTAAGGACAATGCACACAGTTTATGGTCATGATTTTTTGAATATGGATTCAATTTATGGTGATAAATATTTGAACTGGGGAAAATAGATTATGTTTATAATGCTCAGACTGTGGATTTCAGTTTATGGTCATGAACCCTGGACTAAGAAACTCTATGAATGGACATGTGCAACATTGTGAGTTTGAAAACCTCGATGTGAACGGAGAACCTAGGAGGTCCAAACCCACAAAAACAAATTCCTGAGGACGCATGTACATATTTTAGAGAAATAATTTTTTGACTTGGGATCTAATTTTAGTTTATGGTCATAGAGTTCAGACCGTGTGAACCCCGGGGTTTCTAGGGCCGATTGAACTACGAGGCCATATGCCATGTAAAAAATAAGGGGAATGTTTTAAATAGTTTAAGTTCATGATTATTAGAATAATGGGGGGACAAGTGTGTCTGGAAAGAGGATTATATGGCATAAAGTGTGATAACTCAATGTCGATAGAGGGTTGAAGGGACTCTTTTCCACACAATGCTTTTAAAATCGTACCATTAGTTGATATCATGAAATTGTGGAAGGAAATCCCCCATGATGATTAAAATAAAGTGGTTGGACCCTGAATAAGATATACGAGTGTCTTTACGTAACCCATAAAGATGAGAATCTAGCTGTACAATGTTCTATGGCACACGATTTAATGTTTATACTGTCTGGAAAATGGAAAATAGTTTAAATTCATGCAACTTGGACTATGGGGAGAATCATTGCTATAAAACTATGTTTATCCAGCACTAGGGATTTAACAAAGCTTTCTAAAGGCACTGTTAAACCACCCCACTTTGTCAGTACAAGAAAAATTATCGATAAATGTGGTCTTTAACATTTCTTGTTTAGTATTATTAATGGGGGTCCTTAATGGTGGTAATAAAAGCACTGTTAATTGGGTCCCTTTATCAGTGCTTTTAAAAAATTCTGATTAAGAGTCCCCCATTAACAGTTTTATTAAAAAAACACTGCTAAAGTGGGGTCTGTTATTAGGGATAGTAAAAATAACTGATAAAGGACCCCCCATAACAATGTTATTAAAAATTTTTTCATAAAGGGGACTCCTTTATTAGTGCTAGTAAAAAGTGATGAAAAAGGGTATATTTCAAAAATATTATTAAAAAAAATATTAATATATAAATATATTTATATAGATATAAAAATAATATATTTTTTTCAATTTGTTTTAGATAAGGCTATATATGATTTTATAGATTATATATCGAATATTTAGTGAAGATGGATTATAAAATAATCAAAAAATATTTTTAATTAATAATTTGATAATAATTATTTAGTAATATTAGTTTAATTTAAATTGATGATAAAAAATTAAGAAATTAATAAAAGATTATAAATTAGTTGAAAATGTAACTCAAACATCAAACAGTCATAACTTCTGATCCCAGAGTCTGTTTGGGCTCTACCGTGTAGAAAATCGAATCATGAAATAATATCAGTGGTTTAGTAACATGATGGAAACCCTAGTTGTAATGACCCAACCCTAGATTCCCAAAGTCGGTGCATTATTTTAATACGTTTTCATGAATACAAGGAATCATGTCCCGAAAGACCAATCAGTTTAGCAGTCTTGGAAAGTATATTATATACAAGAACGTTACACAACACATTCTACCATACAAAACAAAAAAACATTTGAGAATTCCACTTTTCCCTTTGCTTAACCCTGCATCTCAATCCTAAAACACTTCTTCAGATCCTGGGAAAATAAAAATAATGAAGGGGTGAGCTCAAATGCTCAGTAAGGATGATAATATATGGTAAACATTCATAAATAAGTATAAACATTTAAGGAAATGTATAATAGTAAAACAAAATCCTTTTAAACATAAACTTATGCATAATATAGAAATGATACAATTAAATAATGTGATTTACTTATTCACAAGGATATTATACTAGTCGAATAATCACATGCAATAACTAATTTCATTATGAGGGAATGTATAGTACCATACTTTAATTTATGTGTTAAGGCCTCATGCTAGGACCAATGGGGTAACTGTAACCTGACCCAAACCTGGAGAGCCTCTATAACCGGACTCCAACCCGGAGAGCCTCTGAAACTAGACTCCAACCCGGAGAGCCTCATTAATCGGACACCAACCGTGAGTGTCAGATGTAACCAGACCCCAGCCTAGAGGGATTACTTTTACCGGTCCCCAACATAAAAAATACTAGTCCAATAAATTCAACATAAAAAAGGCTGAAATATAACATAAAAATTTGTCTTAAAACTAGCATATGAATTGTCAATAATTTATCCATAAACCATGAATGGTATAAAAATAACACATGCAAAATTAAAAATATCACAAAACATCCAATACAATATGGAAGATTTGTATCATAATAAATCATCTTCAAACAAGTTTGAAAACTATTAAATGATGTTGACATAGATGAAAATGATAAGTAAAATTCTTTGAGAGAAATACCCATTTTCATCATATCGTTTAAAATTCTCACAATTTATAAAGTAAGTCATTTAAAAGTGATTTTTTTATACAAAGTTTCCCATAAAACTTTGAATCTTTTTAAAATAATTATCATTTCAAAACATTCATTTCCATATAAATAAATCCATAAAATCATTTTGAAAACATGGACATTAATTAATAGGGTTTAGAAAAATAAAACTTGAAAAAATTTAAAATAATGATCAAGTTAAATAGACCCTCCCATAAAACCATAAAAGATTAATTTTGAAATTATTTTTATAAAATATGGGTATATATGATAATTATGTCCCAGAAAATACATAAACATGAACAGTCTCAGATAATAATGAGATTGAGGAAATTACCCTTACCTCATTGTAATCAATCTGGTCGTATGAACAATAGTCAATTACCACCAAATGAATCAAATAATATCATGAATATTAAAAGAATAATGATAATATATATCTAATGGAAGTACACAATAAACCACATGGAATAAATAAGTGGTGAAAAATGGAAATCTCACTGAATTAAAAGTGAGATAAGAAACCTCTTACCTTGCACTTTCCATTGGTCGAGGGTATGTTTAACCTCCTCTTATTTGGTTTCTTCCATTTGACTTGATCAAAAGAGCTCTTTAGGATGGCTTTCTGACCTACGTAAGGCCTCTAGGATGAAGGTAGGATATTTGAGAGTATATTTGGGAATGGTTTGGCTGAGCCAAATGGATTTTAAGTTGTGAATTTGAGAAAAGGGTGAGATCCCTTTTATAAGAGGGATGAGGGGCACCTTAGAAAAATATTGAAATATTATTTTATAATAAAATCGTATTATGTTTATAATGGATGAAAAGTGAAATATATAAAATCTAAGATGGGGATGGCTCTAAGAAATCTCATCCAATAGGTTTAAGATAGGTTTGGGTTACTATATTAACTATATCTTTTAGATTAATCTCTTAGTTAAATTGTTTGACATTTACCATGTCTCTTTTTTTTATTTTATATGGTTAATAAACATAGAATAAACTTCCAAGATAACCCCAAGTGGTTAATTAATGATATAATTATCATTATATATGTCTTTTGGCTAAACGATAGATTTTTAGGAATAGAATATCAATTAATAATATAATATTTTCTTTAAAAACTCTTTTATGTCAATTTTGACACTATTAGCTATTTTGTTTTTTTTAATTCAAAACAGCATTATTAAATTGAAAAAAAGTTAATTTAATCAACCATAACATGTCATATTAACCTAGAAAATTAGTGGAAGTTATAAAAAGTCGAAAATGACATTTATTTAGATATTTATAATTTCAATAATTTTAATACTTCATTAATAAGGTTATTAATGAATCATCATTGTGTCATAAATAAATTAAATTATTTAATGTCTAAAAATTATAAATAAAATACCATTATGTAGTAATTATTTTTAGCTTTCTAATTAATATTTATAGTCGAATTTATCTTATGCGTAACCCTATATTAAAAATGGTTTAGTTATTAAACATTGAATTTAACACTTTTAACTCTTCTTTGAATTAAATAATAATAAATGTCCTAGTCTAATCCAAGTGGACCTAAAGGATAATATTTTATTTCTAAGAATTTTTTGGTCAAGTTACACTTATCCAATAGAATTAAGACATTTTTTAGTGTTATAATAATATAATTTTTACCCATAATTACCCCATTTAATTTTAATCGTGGTAAATAAAAGTAGAAAGTTACTATTCACCAAAAATTATTTTCATCTTATTGAACCACATTTTAATTACTGATATCAACCATGTCTCTCAGATTTTTGAAATTAAACTCTCATAATCGGTAAAAATATGTTTTAAACAAATTTGGATGTTCTTCTAGGAGGTGGGTAAAAGCCTATAAAAAGATCGATAAAATTTTATATATCTAAACTCATTATAAAATGATTCAATTTAATTACATTGAACCTATAGGTATTATGTTTCTATTTTTAACTAAAATAAATTTTAATCATATAAATGATTATTTAAATAAACAGTCTGTTTTAAACAATAACTTAGTGTTTTTCACTATTCATAAAAAATTGAAAGTTTTCAGAAAAATAACAAAAATTCAGCCGAAGCTATATTTGATATTCTGAATTCAAAAATTATTTCTATTTTAAAAAATTCAAAAAATAGAAGTTTCATTAATTAATTTAATTTTTTTTCCCATTGTCAAAACAAATAGCATGTTTTTAGGGAACAATAACTATCAAAATATTGACACTTTTTTGTGTATAATTTCAAAGTGATATTAATTCCAATGCCCAACATTGGATTAAATGGTAAAAATATAATCTAATTATACCTTCCAACAATTCAAATGTATAATTGAACACTGTAAATTATTTTGATTAAAAAAGTTGTTTTTAATTAATATTTAGTATTTTTCAATATTCACCCAAATTTTAAAGTTATGAGAAAAACAGAAAAAAATTATCGAAACAAAATTTTTATGTCCCGATTCTAAACAAAAAGTTTATTTTGTAAAATTGAATATATAAAAGTGTTAAATATTGGATTTAAAAAGGGTTCTCTGATAAAAGGTTGTAAAACTGCATTTTTTTAAAAATACTTATTTTATCTATAAAAATATTTTTAATCTGTTCTTATATTATGTCTAAGAAACACAAAATTTTAATGTTAAAATTATATGGGATATATAAAAAAAATAAAAAATGTGGTAATTACTATTCATAACTGCTTTTTAAACGGCTATTTTGATTGATCGTTGTGCGCTTGAACTCGATGTTGCGTACATCACACGATGTTGTATTATTTAAAGAGAAATGTATTGTGGGTGATTGGGGTGTTACATTCTTCCATCCTTCAATAAATTGTTTCCTCACAATTTTAAATTTTTCATTAAAAATACATGGTTAAAAATAGAAAATACATTTGTGGAAAATCCACATCGAAAACAGGATTAACAATATTTAGTCTTAGTAAGAGGGAAAGGAAAATGAAAAAGTTACCACCAAATTATGATCTCGATTAGGAGAACATTGGTTGAAATTAGAGACACATAATTGGAAGAAAAATGTAAATATTTATAGGAATTGATTGAGGTCATCAATCACAAACTAGTGAAAAAATTGAGGGCCTCAAATCCATCAATCTATGATGATTTAAAATTCATGGGTAAAACCTAACTTATTAGGATAACACATTTTTGGTTTTAAAATCCCTTAATGTTTATGAATTAATTTAATCCTAGAATAATAGATAGAGAGAGAGAAATATAATTTACATGTATAGTTACATCCTTTAACTAATTTCTACCACAAACTTATGTTTCACCCCAAAAGATAATAGAACTCAAAAATATTATATTTATCCTAATTATACACGGTTACAAACATATACCATGAAGAAAACTAATTTATAGTAACCGGGGACATCGTGTAGGCTAGTGGTGGGCCATAAAGCCTTGTCGCACTTTGGTTGTGGGTTCAATTCCTACAGCTTTGTCCGAAAAGACGGGTTATCGCCCGACCTATAGGTTTTCCTTTTTCTAAAACTTTAGTATATAATATTCCAAAAATAATGTTAAGAAATTCAACCCAACGTTCAACATAATCCATTCCAACCTTTATAGATATCCAAAATACTTCTCTCCAAATTCTCTCTAAAAGGTCTCTAAATTCCAAAATCAATTGTAACATCAGATTCCCCAAACAACAAAATGTTTCTCTTATTGTCACATACTGAAAATATTATTACCTTCATCATATTAAAACCATAATGAAAAAAAGTATATCAGTACAATCCTTTTATATATAACATTCTTCTTATAACCAGAAAATAATTCATGAATGCAAAAACACAAATATATTAATTATTCCACTTCAACTATAGTAACAACATAAGATTGTCCTTTCTCCCATTCCCATTTCTATGGTAAGTTTCCTTGGTGCATAGGACATTCATTTTTATAATGACCCATTTCTCTACAATTGTAACATTCAACATAGAAAACCTATTTATTTCCCTTACATTCACCAGCAAGATGTCCTTTCTGTCAATAGTTGTAGCATACTCCTTTTCCTTTTAGACAGGCGCCAAGGTTCATCCTTCCACAATTATCGAAAGGTAGAAACTCAACTCTTCCCTTCTTCCGTGATTCATTATTTCCTTTCCCATAGTGTTCTACAGATCTATTATTTTCTTACTTTTCTTTAAAAGGTGGAAACTCAACTCTTCCATTTTCTTTATTGATTTCACATGAAACAATATCTTCATACTATGAGAAGGATTGTATCACTAATGATCGATGGAGAAATGGTTGTAAACCATCAATGAATTGATCAATCTTTCTCCTTGGTTTACATATATCATCTATAGTATGCCTTGCTAATCTTGTAAAGTTACCGTCATACTTTACAACATTCTCATCCTCCTTTTGCCTCAGACTCAGAAATTGCCTTTCTATATCCTCACGTTGGTTATGAGGATAGTATTTTTCTAAGAAAATTTCTTTAAACTCCCTCTATTCCATACCGGACACTTCTGTATCTTCCTTTGTGTTTTGGATCAATTACCATCATTGATCAGCATCTCCAGTGAGGAGATAAACTACCATGACAACTTTTTTCCTTTCGTCACTCCCCAAAGTGTAAAATATTTTCTCTAAGGAATTTATCCATTGCTCAGCCAATAATGGGTTTTTATTTCAATTGAATGTTGGTGGGTTTTTCCTCACGAAGCCGTCTAAAATTAATCCCTCATGTTGTGGATCCGGGTGCTCCATACAGGTAAGGTTATTATTCATAATCTGATTGAGTTGTCCCAGTATGGTGATAAGCTGATCCACACCAGTTGATTCACTAGATCCACTATAATTATCTGGAGTAGGAGGAAAATCCCAAAATAGATTACATACATTGATACAGTTTTCATTCCTTCTACTAGGCTCTATTTCTAAAAAATTCATAAACTAGATTAGTTTATGTATCGAAATATATAATTCCATACTTGTAAAACACTTAACATAAATTGAACAATTTATGGATACAATACACAATCATAAAAATGTTTTCCTTGAGGATGTATATTCTCATAAACCCTTAATAATGGTTTGTAAAGAAAATGAGAATTATCCCAAGAATATACCTTGAGTGCGTCGTAACCAAGAGTCCAGCAAGGCTCGTTGTCGTGAACCAATTCCCGTTTGATTCTAGCTCAAAGCAGTGTTTTCAGGTTTTACCCCTAGTACCATCTATTCTAGAGCCTCCTCTACCTGATCGTATTCAAACAGGGTTGTATTTCTTGAAAAACTCACAAAATCTCTACCTTACCAAAATTCTAGGAAGTTCTTTTATACTAATCCTCAATGTCTATCTTAGGGTAATGTTATCTAATCTGAGTTTATCTAAATATATTTCAAAAGTTGTTTCTTAACTTCCTTTGATACCAACTGTAATGCACCGACCATTGATTTCCAGAGTTGGCTCATTATTTTAATACATTTCATGATTACGAGGAATCATGTCTGGAAAGACCGATCAATTTAGTAGTCTTGGAAAATAGATTAAATACATGAATGTTACATTACACTTTCTAACATTCAACAAAAAAACCTTTCAGAATTCCATTTTTCACTTATCATAAACCTGCATCTCAAATATAATACCCTTCTTGGGATCCAGGGAAAATAAAACATAAGAAAGGTGTGCACTCAGTTACTGAGTAAGGATAAAAATATAGGAGAAACATTCATAAATAAGAATAAACATTTACGTCAATGTATAATACTAAAACAATATCCTTTTAAACCTAAACTTAACCATAATATGGCAAATATACAATTAAATAATTCCATTTACTTATTCAAAAGGATATTCTACTAGTCGAATAATCACATGTAATAACTAATTTCATTATGTGGGAATGTATAGTACCAGACATTGATTTCTGTGTCAAGGCCTCGTTCCAGGACCTATTGGCTAACTATAACCAGACCCAAACTTGGAGAGCCTCTGTAACCAAAATCCAACCCGGAGAGCCTCTGTAACTAGACACCAACCCGAAGAGCCTCTGTAACCAGACTCCAACCCAGAGAGTCTACTATAACCGGACCCCAACCCAAAGGCATTAATTTTACCGGTCCCCAACCCGAAACATACTAGTCCAATAAATTCATCTCAATAAAAGGATGAAATATAGCAGAAACATTCGTATTAAAACTAGCATATGAAATGTCAATACATTATCCATAAACCATGAATGGTATAAAAATAACACATCCAAAGTCAAACAAATTCAAAAAACATTCAATAAAATATGGAAGATTTGTATCATAATAAATCAACTTCAATCAAGTTTAAAATCCATTAATGGATGTTGACATAGATGAAAATGATTGGTAAAATTCTTTGAGAGAAATACCCCTTTTTCATGAAATCGTTTAAAATTCTCACAATTTATAAAGGTAGTCATTTAAAAGTGATTTTTTGAATCAAAGTGTCCCATAAAACTTTGAATCTTTTTAAAAGAATTATCATTTCAAAACATTCATGTCCATATAAAAAATATATATAATCATTCTGAAACATGGACATTAATTAAAATGGTTTAGAAAGATAAATCATTAAAACATTTAAAATGATGATCTAGTTAAATAGACCATCCCATAAAACCTTAAAAGATTAATTTTGAAATAATTTTGGTAAAATATGGGTATCTTTGATATGTATGTCCCAGAAAATACTTACACATAACCAATCTTGGATAATAATGAGATTGAGGAAATAACCCTTACCTCATTGTAATCAATTGAGTCGTATGAACAATGGTCAATAACCACAAAATGAATCACAGAATATCTTGAATATAAAGAGAATCGGGATAATATATATCAAATGGCAGTAAAAAATACACCACATGCAATAAATAAATGGTGAAAAATGGAAATTTCACGGAAATAAAAGTGAGATTAGAAACCCTTTACCTTGCACAATCCTTCGGTCCAGGGTACGTTTAACCTCCTCTTCTTTGGGTTATTACTTTTGAGTAGATCAAAAGGGCTCCGTATATTGGATTTCTGACCAATGTAAGGCCTCTAGGCTGATGGGAGGATAGTTAATAGGATATCTGGGCAGGGGTTTTCCCAGAAAAATAGCTTTGATGTTGTGAATTTGACAGAAGGGGGAGAGCCCTTTTATTAGAGGTGTGAGGGGCACCTTAGGAAGAGATTGAAAAATTATTTTATAATATAATAATATTCGGTTTATATGGTCTCCAAAGTGAGTTATATAAAATATATGGTGGGGATGGGTCGAAAACCTCTCAACCAATAGGTTTTAGACTAGTTTGGGTCACTATATTAACGATATCTTTTAGATTTTACTCTTAGTTAAATTTTTTGGCATTAACCATGTCTCTTATTATTTTTATATTATATTATTAATAAACATACCACAAACATCCAATAGAACCCCAAGTGGTTCATTAATGATACAGGTATCATTATATAAGTCTTTTGACCGATCCTTAGGTTTTGAGGAATATAATATAAATTAATAATATAATATTTTCTTTATAAACACTTTTATGTCAATTTTGACAATATTTGAATTTTTTTGTTAAATTCATAACAACATTATTAATTCTAAAAAAGTTCCTTTTAATGAACCATAACATGTCATATTAACCTATAAAATTAGTGGAATTCCTAATAAGTCTCAAATTAAATTTAATTGGATAATTATTATATCAATTATTTTAATATTTCAGTCATAAAGTAATTAATGCATCATCATTGTTTTAGAAATAAATTAAATTATTTAATGTCTAAAAATATAAATTATATACCATTATGTAGGAAATAATTTATCATTCTAATTAATATTTATAGTCAGATTTATCTTATGTGTAACCATATATTAAAAATGGTTTAGTTATTAACCATTGAATTTAACAATTTTAACTCTTCTTGGATTTAAATAATAAGAAATGTTATAATCTAATCCATGTGGAGCTAAAGGATCATTTTTTATTCCTAAGGTTGTTTTTGTTCAAATTACACTTATTCAATAGAATTAAGACATGTGTTAGGTTAATGATAATATAATGTTTACCCTTATTTACCATATTTACTTTTAACCGTTGTAAATAAAAGTAAAAAGTTACTATTAAAAAAAATAATATTTTCAACTTATTAAACCACGTTTTACTTACTTATAGAAACCGTGTCTCTCAGATTTTTGAAATTCGACTCACTAAATTAGTAAAATTAGTTTTTATACAAATTTGGAAATTCTCCTAGAATGTGGGTAAAAGACAGTAAAATGTTCAATAAGCTTTTATATATCTAAACTCATTATAAAATGACTCCAATGAATTAAAATGAACATATATATGAATTTTGTATCTATTTTGACCTAAAATATATTTAAATAATATAAATAATTTTTTAAATAAAAAATTGGTTTTAAACAATAACTCCATGTTTTTCACTATTCATAAAAAATTGAATGTTTTGAGAAAAATACCAAAAATTTAGCCTAAGATATATTTTATATTTTGAATTTAAAAATTATGCCTATTTTACCAAATTATAAAGATAAAACTTGCATTAATTAATTTGAAATTATTTCTTGTTGCTAAAACAAATAGCGTGTTTTAGGAAACAATAACTATCAAAAGATTGACACTTCGTTCTGTGTAATTTCAAAGTGAAATTAATACCAATGACCAAAATTGGATTAAATGGTAAAATTATAATCTAATAATACTTTCAAACCATTCAAATGTATAATTTAACACTATAAATTATTTTGATTAAAAGAGTTGTTTTCAATTAATATTTATTATTTTTCACAATTCACCCATATATGAAACTTATTAGAAAAACAAAAAAAATTATTGAAACTAAATTTTTTTCCATGATTCTAAAAAAGAAGTTTATTTTTGTCAAATTGAATATATAAAATCTTCAAATATTTTATTTAAAAATGGTTCTCTAATAAAAGGTGATAAAACTGCATTTTTTAAGAAATATTTATTTTATCTAAAAAATATATAATTTGTCCTTATATAATTTCTAAGAATAAAAAATTATGAATGTTAAAATTATATAAGATATATATTTAAAATTTAAAATGTGGTTATTACTATTCATAACTACTTTTTAAATGGCTAGTTTGATATTTCGTTGTGTGCTTGAACTTAGTGTTGCGTACATCGCACACTATTGTATTATTTAAAGAGAAACGTACTATGGGAGCTTGGGGTGTTACACTGGTAAAATTTTATGAGGCCAAAAGAAGTCCCATAAGGCCTTTAAAACTACATTTTTTTGTACCCTAATTTTTTGAAATTCGATGGATTTACTGCCTCGTTAGAGGGGGTCTTATTATTTTTTTCGGTGGAGACTAAAGTTATTCACATGGATTATGTAGATATTTTTATTATGGTTTTAAATTCTTATCAAATTTATATTTTACTATTATTTATAAAAAAATATATAAAAATATATACATATTTTTTATATTTTCAAACATACATATTTAATATTATAAATTTATATTTAAACATATTTACATATATAAAATATTTCTCTATAACAATATCTAAAAAAATTAATATCTATTTTATTTAAACTTAAAATGTACAAAAATTTATATACCTATACAATTAATGTACATATAATGTATATATATACATTGCTGTATGTGTATTGAAAAACAAATATATATATTTATCTATATTTTCGAATATATGTATATAAATATTAATATAAAATATATGTAAAAAATATAAAAACATTTATAATTATATTTATTGATCAAAATTTATATATGTAATTATATATATGTATTTATTTATTTATTTATGAACACACACATACACACACACTAATATATTTTATATATGTATTTAAATATATATATTTATATAAACATATATATAAATGAATGGATAAAAAATGTAAAAAAATATAAATAAATATATAGATGTGTCATAAAATGGAAAATTAAACAATATACGGGAGTGGAAAAGGCGATGGCGCGTATGAGAAGTAGGTATCACGTTTGAAACTCACTGAAGACAATGGCACATGTGGGTGGGTGGCATTTTCTAAACTACTAATAAAATGGGTGGAAAGAACTAATAAATGGGTTGGGGGAAGCACTAAAAATAGGTGGCGTTGGAAACAAATTATCCACTTTATCATAGGGTCCCTTAACATCGCTAAAAAAGGGGAAATAAAGGCAAACTTTATTAGTTCTAAATAATGTGCTGGTAATGGACCCCTTTATCCGAGCTTCTGTTAGCACTGTTAAAAGGTGATTTTATCATCACTTTTTTTGAGTTCTATTAAATCGATCACTTTAACATCTCTCAGGTTATCAGTGCTTCTATAGCACTCATAAATCTCTTTTACTAGCACTATTAAAGGATCTATTTGTAGTAGTGAATGTTTGTTACAAAGTATTGTCCCAAGGGAATATGTGTCATATAAAATAGGTAAGACCAACATTAATGGGAGGAAAAATGATTGTTTATTATATAATTTCTATGAAAAATACAACACATAGTTTAAGGTTATAATGATTGGACCAATCAAAGGGTGGAAATCAGTTTATAGTCATGATTCATGAATTAATGGTTGTTAAACTTACCTCTTGGCCTAATGAAGAAACTTCTAGGAATTTCTATGAATCCCTTAAGGCTAAAAATAATGGAACATGTAGTTCTTGAACCCGACAAGGTAGTAGGGAAATACTGATGGGGAAAATCATCTCTAGTGAGGTAATTTTGGAATCTCACAAATGTCATGGGCCATCCCATGTTCAAGGAATTGGGTAATGTTTGATGAGTATATCATACAAATCTTATGAAACATCATGGTTTCAGAACGGGTAAACGTCATATATAATTAATAGTCTTCCTAATTTGAAATGTGGTAGGATCACAATTTATCATCATGTGTTGTGGATATCATGCTATCTAGTTTGAAGTCATACAACCTGCACTATAGGGGATGAAAATAATTTATGGTCATAATTCATGGGCCAAATAAAAATAGTATATAGTCATATTACATGGACTAGAAGGTGAATATTAGTTTAAGATCCTGAATCTCAGACCATGGGATCTTAGATTAATGTTATGGAGTTTGAAATAGAGGGTGTGCTTAGTATAAAGTCATAGAGTTTGGAAATGGTCCTTTACATAAGAATTCCTTAAGAAAAATTGAGTTGGTAGGAGGTGTGATACACTCCTTACCCATGGTAATCAAAGAGTATGATCCATTGGATTTGATCATATGAATGATATATGGTTATTCCCCCTTAGGCTCCAACATTGGAGGCATCATTTTTTGTATCTTTGGAATCTTGAGAGTCAATACTCTGTCACCATTTAGAAAGGAGAAGAGGAAAACCATCTTGTTGAATTCCATTACTATCCGATTATGATGCCTCTAGAGATTTTTCAATTCCTAAATAATACATGATTCGATGGATTCAAGATTAGAAATATTGACTTCAACAATTTTTATGGTGTTTTCTTGTCATATAAAACTAATCAAAGTGATGAAAACTAGACCTTAATGGGTATAACTACCTCTATTCCATGCACTATGGAGAATAGAGTCCCCAAAGACGAATTCTGAGTCATTTTAATGTAATACCAGAGGGGGTTTTAGGGGTTTTTATTCCAACTCTTCTTATTATATCCAACTATCTTAGTAATAATATTAGAGACTTTTTTGTGGAATGCCTCGATCTATCCATTTACTTTGCATGGTAGTAGGAAGTATGGTTGGATCAGAAGGTGTACTATGTTTATAACATTTCATCACAGTAGCTCAGAAGATGGATCCACTATATATGAGAATGGAATGTATGAATCCCAATTGCTGAATGTTGTAAAGCCTCACAAATTCAATCAGAGATCAGGACTTGACTTCTTTGAGGGGAATCGCTTCTACCCACTTAGAGAAAAAATATATGATGGTGAAAATAAAACTACCTTTGTGAGATTTCACTAGTGGGTATGGCCTGATAAAATTGAGTTACCATAATCCAAAGGTCCAACAATACTTATTGGTTTAGATACTCTTTTGTTTTATATGAAAAACATTGTTATGGATCTATAATGCATGTCACCTCTGAGAAAACATGATACAATTTGTGACCATGGTTCTTCAGAAGTAGCCCATCATCTGAAGCTAGTGGGAGAGCTTCAATATTTCTTGATGATCACCATTGGACCCAGTATAGACTTCATGAATATCTTAGGAAATCTCATCTCCAGGGATACAATAGAGAAAAATTCCATCAAACTTATTCTTGTACAGAGTGTACCCAATGATAGGCATGCATTGGAGGGTGAAATGCACTACACGTCAGCGGATTAGATCACCCTCGACCCATTCTTAATGTTTAATTCCACGTTGGAGGTACTCAATGATGTAATATATCCAATCATGAATTTCCTCTACTGTGAAGGAACATTAGGGTCAAGGTACAGGTGCATTGGTACCTAGAGAGTTTACCTGTTGGCTATCAATATTATCAGAAATTATGGGTGTGATGACCCTCCTATGTGACACTAGAATTAACATGTAATCCTATTCAGTTTCTACGATGGAAAATAATTTCATTTGCAAGGAATATGTAAGACTATTTTATGACTGAGGTTAATGTGTCCCTTCTTACTGTCCAGGAAATTGGGCCATCAACTGATGTGTACATTCCAATTCAGGACGAGATCTTGTTATCCAATGATTTGGTCACCATTAATCTTTTTTATTACTAATTTGGAGTCTCCTTTCACATGAAAGTGAGGTACATGAATCTTTAGTTATTGATCAAGACTAGGGATGAGTGTGTGATAACCAACAACATTATTGGTATATCCTTTTGACTACCAGAATGAGTATGAAAAAATAGCATGTGCAACACTGATGAAGAAAATCCCAAGAACCCCTCTGTTGTGCTTGGGATTGTTGAAGCTTCAACGAGTTGGGATCTGGGAGGCACCATCAGAATTTATCTTAAATAACAGATTAGCCTAATCCACTAATATGATGGACTCTTTTTTTTAAATAAAAAATAGTAGAAATTAATCATGGGCCGGATGGGCATCAAGGATGTCTTATAATTCCTAGACAATGATGAATTTTTTTGAATGAACATGATTTCAAACTACTAGAGGATCCTTTTGTAGTTCACCATCATCATTTCAACAAGGGTTGAGTTAGGATATACTTATATTGTTCCACATGATACACAATCTGTATATCATATTATAGAAGATAATGCCACAACATATTCACTTTGAAAACATGTGTGAGGTGACTCTTCTTGATATTGGAGTGGTTGGTCACTATATCAAGGAGCTTGAAAATTAGAAATAATTAACCATTCATTATTCCCTCATTGTATTTCTACGAATGAAGGGAACCATTGGATTATTCAATACTGGTCATATAGAAGATCAAATTCTTCCCCGAGACAGGTGGTATCGAAAATGGAGGTCGAAGTAGATAGGGAATATTCTCATCAAAAATGGGCTAGAATTACTCACCCCACTAGTAGATTGTTCCAATATTCATGATCCTCAAAAAGGAGTTACACTTGTACACTAGATTCAAGATAAATTTGTATATATAAGATATTTGTAATTGAATACACAACAACTCCTTAATGTTTCATGGGGGAGATATTTAGATGATGCCCTTGATCTTCTAAAGAACAATCTCAATACCTCTATATTAGATGATTAAGCGAATAGAATTAAGAGAGGTAACCATGAATGTACACATAAAGGTGTGTATCTTCAAGTGTTGGGAGTGGAGAAAGATTAAAACATTCTCAAGATCACTGAGATGATTTTGTAACTAATGGGATTTGACCACCAATTCATCCACGTAGAATTCCTGCAACATACCTAAAATTGGTTTGAATATGTGGTCGATGGATCACTAATATGTGGTTCCTATATTCTTTAGGATGAAGGGAATTAGTTGATATCAGAAGGACCCTCAGGGTTCCCTGAAGGTGGTATACTCCTCATACTCAAGGGCCATCTGAAACTAGTTACACCTAGATTATCCAAATATAAAGGAGTGGGTGTAGAAATTATTTAAACCATCGATAAACAACTACATCACCAAAAAGAAAATCATCCTTTGGAAAATGGAAGTTAAGGTCCCAAAATTTAATACATGCTCAGATATTCCTATTCATCATCCTAAATATAACAATTTTGGATATCCACATGGGGTAATACAATTTCCTAATGATTTTTTATTTTATAATCTTATCAACTTAATCCTCATCCATGGCACCATGGGAAGGGTCTAGGGGATATTTTGACCTGTAGAGACTCCATGGGAAGCCGAGATGGTGGATGATGACCTGAAGGTCTAGTACTGACATCATGTCATATCTCTAGAAAAATACATCATGGTACTTCTTCAGGAAGGCCATATATTTGTTTTCTCCTCTATAGATATGGATGTATTGATTGGCATCAGTCTCGAGTCTTCCTTAGTACTAAAGTTCAAATTTACCAATACATCAATAATGGTGGAGTCACCCTATTCAAATGTAGGAGGGGATGCATCCAAATCCTCTCCATCATCTTTGGTAATAAAATCAATAGGATGAGATGGATTTTCTAGGCAAAATGACATGGGTGGAGAAATAGTACCCTTTTTGGAAGACACAGAATCTCTACTATGGGCTTCCTACTCTGAAAAAACCTTATCCGAATTTGTTATTGAGTTAATTATATCTAACCATTGACCATGAGGACCATGCATGATGTAAAATTATTAGTCATTAGTTAACTCATTTATACCCACTCAGGATCTGCCAAGAATATTGGAATGTTGTGAAATGGAGGTCTTATAGAGACCCTATGGTTAAATTACAGGAGTAGAGGATTCAGGTATAACATGGGCCTGTCTTGCATATGAGCATGAGGTAATCTGCCAATCTCTATCTTTTTAGGAATACTGAAACCATTTTTCCAATTAATGACAAATAATATTCCCAAATCTATCATTATATCCTCTAGGTAATGAATTGGAAGATTAGACGCATCATCCTTGTTTTCCCATGGACTAGCTGTGGGGGATGTCAGATCATTATTGTACTCATCCCCATATGCCTAAACCTAATTCCCTTTCGCAGTTCTACTTACTGTCATCGAAATAGAGATATTAAAAAGAGTCAAAGGGAGTCTCATACCATTGGTCACCCCTACATGACCAATAAGAGAGTACTTGAGGCACTAGTGGTACAAATAGGGGAGTGCCACATTAAAATAAAATGTTGACCTACAAAACATCAAATTGTTGGTGGTATCCTATTAGACTGCCATGAATTCAACAATTGATAACAAGACACCAAACTGGGTCTTCAACCGAATCCTTCTACAAGGTTTCATGATTATTCATATCATAACAATGAATATTTTTGTTGGATAGAGTCAGTTATACATCATTCATCCCCATCTTGTGGAGTTTCTAGGTTGGGAGAAGGTTAATACTAGGAAATATGTTCCCCCAGGAAGCATAGTATCTCCACATAGTAGAACTATCCTATGATGTACCGTAGGCATATGTTCCACTTCATGAGGGTACCCTCATCATGCATAGAGAATGAGATAATGAATTTCCATTTCTCATGCAAGGCCACCTCATTGTATTAGGAATCTATAGAACTACCAATTCATTGAACTGGATGGGGATAATAAATAATTTTTTATGGTCCCCACACATTTCATTTAATAGGTGGAGGGCTTCATGGATCGCGATTCTTGTGGGTATTCTAGAGAGGTCCTTTAACATGTCATACATCCACAAAAAGTGAATCTTTTTTCATATGTGGAAACTACTTCTAAGGATGCACATAAGATTCATACGGATGTATCACTGGGTTATGGGTTGTGATTTAAATATCCTACTACTAGACGACTCACCCACTCTGAATGGTTGTTGGAAGACTATTGGTTAGCTCAGGCCTAGATCTAACTAGACACATCTAATCATGATGCGGCTATAGCAGATATTCTTGATCAGTTAGAACAATAAGTTGAAGTGGTGTATCAGACAATGTTTTCTGGGAGAAAAATTCTTATTAGGATCTGTGAAAAACATGCTACCTAGTTTTGGTGGCATGCGAGATTCGGTCTGAGGTACTAACCTGAGCATTCTGGTGGCTCACATGTCCTTAACCATTTCATTGGCAGCTTCATTGGGAGACATCTGAGGGGCTAAAAGAGAATTTATCATTATTGATCATGATTAAGTGGTCAAACAGCTCAAAAACATTCATGGAGTCATACTCCTTCTCAACATCGTTGGGGTATTTCAATACAGGGAAACCCCCCAAGTGTGGTTCTCAACTCGGGCGGGGGGGGGGGGGGGGTCATGAAATCATTGTGGGTGCGTGTTGGATTTGGAATTAGTGAGGGTCTCAAACTTCACCTTGTCCTTCATAAACTATTATTATGATTCTTAGATGGTTGTGATGTAGATATAGATAGTGTAGCTAGAAGAGGTGTGAAAATCATTAGAGTTTATGAATTACTAAGGTAGGCATGGATGATACCATGGGTATGAGTGACTTATTTGCGATTCAACCAGCCATTATACGTTTTTGTTCCACAAATGGATGCTAGATTCCATTCACCAAAGCCTTCGTTGTGACTACAGAAATTGGTAGATATATGTTATATCAATGTCAAAATATCTCCCAACATGAATAAACCATGATCTATATGGTTCTAGATTGAATCTGAGAATACATATAATTGTTTTATGGTATGTTAATGGGTCTTGTGGTATGATTAATGATCAGGGAGGTTAGTATGTCTTGATACCTAGGGATTCATGCACCATAGAATCATCAATATCCCCATATCTAGGGCACATATTAAATAATATGTGGCATATAAATCCTTTATAGAATATGTATGGTTTCTTCTATCTGGATAGGAATCTTTTGGAGCCTGGCCTTGATATGTGGTTGGAGCCACATTTTCTCATATATGCGGTTTGGATTGGGGAGGTGGTGCCTATCATTTCTATTATAGATGATGATTTTCCAGGAAAGGCTACAACTATGAGTGAGGTTCTTTAAGAAAAGTTTTGAATAACTCTACCAGGTCATGGGACGCTACCTATATGGTAGTGCATGTATCTTCTTTAGATGTCCTTATAGAAACATATGGGAGGGGAAGGATGTGTGCCTATTTAGCCTACCTCATGTCCTCTTCTAGAAGTTGAGAATTATCATAAAACTCATAAAACCTGCCTAAAAATTGTTGGGTGATAAGGTTAGGGATGACCTCAGACATAACATTCCCCACAAACATTGTTAGTAGAAACTCTAGATTTAGAGTCATGTCACGAGTGTATATTAGACCTTTCTATAGGGAAACCAAATCTTCAAATCACTCATCAGGAGTTACATTTCACATGAAAAGGTAAAACACACGTGTCTTTCACATAGAGGATCTAAACTAATAAAGGAACTCTATGTGATGTTTTTATTAACAATTAATTATACCAATGGGTTACAAGTTTATCAGATTAATGTGGGTCCTTCCAATTTTAGAACAAAATACCTAATCATAGAGTCTTAATATTATTTTTATGTTTCTAGCATTATGCCAAACCATGAGGTAAATTTGGAAAAATGTTGTAGCATGTCACCCATTGCATTGAACAGGTTGAATATAGGACTTCTAAACTCTGAGGGTGCTCGAATGTTATCCATCCATACTAGTTACGATTTTCTGTCAGGAAAGATCCCCAACATTTCTGTCTATATGAACTCATAGAGACTGATAAGAGATGTTATTAAGTCATATTTTTTATGTTATTTGTCTTATATAGGATTCAAGATCACCATTTTGTTTATATGAATGTCAACATGGTGTAGAAGATCAGTGTCTTATGGAGTCGTGCAACCTATATCTGAAAGAGGATAATTACACTGATCAGGCAGGTTCGATGACTCATACCTATGTCACATTCCTTATACACCTTCTTATACTCTATTTGGATACATGGGGTTTCCAAGATTGACTGGGGTCATCTTCACAATGAGGAAATAATGCCCTGTTGGAGGAGAAATGGGATCTCAATGGGTAGTGTCATTATCTAAGCACTAACAAGAAATTATCTCATCCATGATCCTTTTCTTCTCTTCGAGTTTCTCAAGCAAGTATGTTATCATAGGCTCTGACTCCCTATTTAGAGTGACCAAAAAAATTTTGAACAACACAATATGAAACTTACCCTTTTCGATACTCAAACAATAATAAAATTCCTTGTAAGATGGATACTTAAGGAAACTTACCTACATCTTCTAATGAATAACGACACATGTATGATGATATGTCTGGTACTTTTCCACCCCTTGGTTTGGGATTTACCTATCATGCACAAAATCACAGCCTCTATTCTTGGGTAGCTTGGAGAAAACCATATTCACCAATATGATACCTAGAAGGTAACACTCATCATTAGTATGTAGTTAAGGCTATCACATGATAGGGATAAAGTGTAGAGCATTTTACTCGCCCTATACCTTAATCTCACATGTGGAGATTCTTATTCTATAAAATGGTAGAGCACTCTAAGGCTCTTGACATAGGTCTACTGAAGATTCTAGAAGTATCCCAACAAAGTGTGAGTGGATCCCCTATGAATATTGTTATCTTAAAAATCTAGCACTGCTAGTTGTTGTAATCAAGGTGCTCATGGATTCTTGTATAGTCCAACGAATAATTTCAAATGCGATAGATAATTTTCTAGATCATCTAACAGAAGCACAAGGACTATCCCTCGGTAAGGGACTCCTTGATGTCAATGTTTGGTGTTTCATGGTGTCAAAACACCACAGAAAATAATTTGGAATCTAGAACCTCCCGCAAAACCTCTTTCATAGAGGAAGGGACCTGCTCTTGGTCGTCCCATTCTTAGATTAGAAATGACCAAGAAATAGGTGGAATCACTAATATGGATCGGTTCAGGGGACGGATGGCCAGTATAGGATCACCTGGATGAGTCAACTATTCATTTCATATTGGGATATCTTTGGGTGTGGTACCAACATCATCATCACATCTATATAGGATAGGGTATTTACTACTTCCTCATATGTGAAGGTATCATTACTCATTTGTGACTATGTAGGGTTCTCACTATATGCTGGATTAATACCAAAAACTAACAACTCTCTTAGGCATTATGTTGAGGTATATAAGAAGGAAACTGGCAATGATGAGGATGGCTAGACCATGATCCCTGGAAAGCGTCCAAAACATCCTACACCTGCAATTAATAATGGAGGTAGATGGGGATCCTATGGTTCATATCTTTTGAGATGGAAAACATAAACTGTTGGGATTCTTCCCTATACTATGATTATAGGGATGAATATTCCATCATCAATTCATCTTTCCCATAGGAGTTTGATATGTTAACAAGTATAATGGGGACATGTAGATTTTAAATATTTTGTCATCGGTGGAGAGTGTTCTCCCTCTATCAATAGGTTTTGTTTATTATAGGGTATATTTTTTTATGGGTATAACCTCCATGTTTTTGTGTGTTAATGAGATGGGGGAGTATTCTATGGATGGTTTTGATATGGTGAGTTCCATTGTATCAGTTTTTGTTGGACCATGGAGGACTTATGATTTTATTGGGTGCAATTTGGTGAGGAACTCTACATTAAACGATGAATGAGTGGGGAGGAACTCCACTATGTTTGGTAGTAACATGGGGAGGACCTCTTTAATGGTTAGTTGGTATATGGGGAGGACCTCAATGCTTGGAATCTAGAGTATGGGGAGGACCTATGTACTGGTTATCAAATAAGAGGCGAGGGCCTATGATTGGATATTTGGAACATTAGGAGGACCACCATGTTACTAACATTGAGCACCTAATGTGAATCATCATTTAAGTGGGCAGGACCTTTACCTGAGTTGGAATTAGAACATGGATAAAGTCCTCCTGATCTAGGAATGGCATAGGGAGGACCTGAGGTCTAGTTGGTGAAAGAGCCTAGAAGAACTCTGATTTGGTAAATGACGGTGTGGGGAGGACATTAAACTGATCTTATTTGACATGGGTGGATTATTGATGGTTTTAGGTGGTTCTATTGATTGAGAGATTCTACCTGGAATTACCATGAGGAAACTGGTGTCCTGATCGTAATCATGTGAAGATGGATTCCTACATTCTATCATTGGTATCTGGTGGGATGTTTTGGTGTTGGTATGGTCTACTAAAGTTGTTGGAGATTCAACATGTCAGAAAAAATACTGAGCATACACCTGACATTGGATTCATGTGATTAATAATAGGGATGATGGAGTGTGGATGAAGTCTACATGTCCTTTGGACTATGGGACCATTAATTTATAGAGATGATGATGTTTGGTGGGAGACCTCCATACTGGATCCCAAGAAATAGTCAAGGTCAGCGTAACCCAAGCATTCCTCAGCTCCTTGAGTAAGCATAGAAATTAATTGGATCTATTTGAGTAGAGACTCGTAAAGTAGATCTTTCTTCTAATGGGGGGTGGTAACCACCTGCATGACCATATGGGGTGGCTGTGTTAGTGAGGTGTTGATTCCTCCATGTCCTAGAGGGACATGTCCATTGTCAGAATGATCCCATCCAACTTGTCTTAGTGTATGATGGTGTCAATCACCATCATACAGAAACTCTCTATTGGTGAGATGGGGTATGGTCTCCAGGTAGTCAAAAGAGAGGCATAAGTCGTAGCATAAGAGTTGTTTTTTGGGATTGTGGCATCATTTCTTCTCCTAACCTATGCATACAATTATTGGGTGGATGAATTTATATATATGGGTTCCAGCAAGTTAGGTAGATTCATCCATAATTACATGTATAAGTAAATGGATTCTAAATTCCCCAATAAAATCCAATCATCTGAAGATATAGTGGAATCTGCACTGAAAATTTCAAAGATCATGTTTTACTTGTGCAAATTACCCAAATTATTTGGTGACTTCCTTGATTGGCCCACCATATTCATAATGGGACCCGGCTCCATATTTTTAAATTTAATTACATGATAATATATTGGTTCTATAATGCTACTAGTACCTATTTTTAGTAGAAGAGTTTCACATTGAGTTTATCATTTTTTCTGGTGATTTTTTCGAGGACCATTTGCATGTGGAAAAATGAATGTAATTGATGACTTTTTGTTCCCATACATTCCTACTTTTCAATGGTTTTCATCTTTCCTAAATTTCATCAGCATATTTCTTATACATGATCAAATTGAGATTATGGGATGTTGGATAATTCTTCCATATATTCTTCAATGGATCCTATTTTCTAGTCTGGGTCTCCCTTATAGATTTGATTCATGTTCAAGGAACTCATTCATGGTAACATCTCATTATGGAAAATAATCAATTATACTTATTCTATCTTGACAGGGTTGGAACCTTCTGTTAAAAGAGTAGTCTTATTGGGCTTCAATGGCCATGTATGTACATTGGGAACATTTTCCACTTATAAAGTATTATCCTATTGATGTAATTGGCATCTCATATGAGGCATCATATTCTTGGAACACAAGGAATCCTATGTGGATCATGTGGTAATTGATTCTAGTGGATTAAGTCTTCCATGGATTTTACCTCTGTAATCTCGTGTTGGTTTTAATGGGTATGTGTTTTGGTTAAGGAAAATTTTCTATGTTATATTGAGAATTATTAGAATATCTGGCTGAGAAGGATCGACGCTTGAACAAAACATTGTTTGGATATGAGATTGGTTGATCAGAATTCCCCCATAGTGGTGGATCAAGGCGGTGTGTCCCTAGGTGAAAAGATGTCGCACCTAGATAGTTTACCATTTTTTGGATTGAACTTCACTGAGGAATCCTTTGAGCACAACATAACAATAGTGATAAAAACCCACGTTGGTTAATGATGAAGTTTAATGTCTTATGACCGGATCAATCTATATATTTTAACATCATGTGGTAAGGATTATTGTGTCATGAAAGGAGAGTCGAAAAAAAATGTTATTGGTCTTATGAATAGAATATTCCCTTCATAAGAGGATATCTCTTAGGAGAATGGTATGGGGATTATGCAAGGAAGATTACTAGGTGTTGGGGTTTCATCACCAAATGAGGGAAATAGTGTGGGGCATACATATGAAATATTCCTAGGTGTTCGAGTTTCATCCCTAAGAGTGGAGTATAGACCCATGATGGGGGTGGAGGTAGAAACCCAAGATTATCCTACATGAGGTATCCAATGTTAATTAAATAGTGAAATAATATAGTTTTATGTTGTTTATTGAGGGAATTGTCAGCTAGTTTATCATAACAAAACTAGGACGTGGAACTTTTTAGTTTTACATCATGCGGCTCGAATGAGGGGTGAGTCACTCATTTCCCAGTTGGATTATGTGAACTCTTATCATATTACATGGGTGGGGCATGGCATCGAAAAATCCATGGATGTGTGTTCAATAATGAGGTCCACATTACAGTCCCTTTGGATTGAAGTTAAATGAAGGTGGGAGGCTTGGTCCACACCTTGGGTGAAGTGGGTAGACATAATATTAGGTGGAATTGGTCAAATGGGGACATGAGGTGTAGCTTAACCTATCCCCGATTACTGTGGTGGTCCTGGGTACTCGACCATTGGGAATAGGGTTCCATCATATATAAGCTATATGAAGAGGCCCATGAGAGAAGATTCTTGTATATTTGAGGTTTTTGATGGGGGGTCCTGCAATTATTAGGGTTATAACTAAGGTCAATGGATTTGAAAAAGAGTATGCATCAAAGAACAGTGTGACCTTGGCTCAGGGAGAAGTCCAAGTTCATAGGGGGGACTGCATCATGAAGGCAGAATGATTCACAAAACATCTTCTTTAGAGGGAATTCTTCTTTCACGGAGGCCTAGGGCCTTCACAAAAGGTACCTCTACATTAGGATGAGGATTTCTAGACCACATCAGTAGTTTTTTTGTGATGTTTTGATATCATGGGTGATACGTTTTTGGCTTTTTTGTGAATAATATGAGGTTTGTCAAATGAGAGAAGTATTAGAAGTCTAAATTTCACCATTCGTCCATCAAATTTCAGAAAGAATGAGGTATTTTTAGGAAGTGGTTTTCATGAATACGGATTTTCATCATTCTGTTTCATAAGATTCATGAATGGGTGTTCTACATGAGAATGAATATCCATTTTGCTGATATTTTCATCAACCCATCATGTGTTTTTGAACAACTTTGTGACTCAGAATGTCTCTTTCATAGAAATTAACATCAATCCTTCGTGAACTAATGAAGGAACTTCTCATACCGTGAGATTTGTAAGTGAAAATCTTTTTGTATGGAGCTGGACATTACAAAACAGACCCCTTAGAAGAATATTGGGGATGTTTGGGTTTAGATTCACCATGAACCAGTTGTGTCTTCCTCATCCTCAATTGTGACACACATATTGTGGCATAAATAGTAGTATTTTCATTAAATCGTCTATTTATTGCGATGTTCAGGTTGATGGTGTCAAAATTTGTATCAGATAATGGTTTAGATAACTTTGGAAATTTGGATGTTATTGGATGAGGATGTCAATATAATCAAGGGGCTATAAATTAAGGTTTATCCTAATTTCAAAGGTATTGAAAACCCTTTTGGTTTGTTGAGGTAATATTAATATTTTTGGGATTATTATAAGAGATCTATAATTGAAACCCTATGAAAATGTTTAATTTTAGGATAAAATCATGACATTTTGGAAAATTAGATATTTTTTAGATATATTAGAAATTACATCCATTTTCATATATTATAATGTGGATGCGGTTGTAGACCTCATTCACCATGGGATAATCACTTAGAAAAAATGCTAAATGAGTATCAACTCAATCATCACTCTGGTTTATGATAAGTGTCCCTAAAATTATACCCCTCAATATACACTTCTAGGGAATATGATTGGGTTAATATTATTATCATTAGAATACAAGTGAATAACTTAGATGTAAAATGCAGATATTGTCCAAATTAACATCCAAATGGGATAATAACTAGAGTAATAAACTTTTTTATTATGTTGAACTGGCTACCATGAATCCTGATTAATAATGTGAGAGAAGTAATAATCCCAAACCAACAAAAGAAGAGGATAATGGAGTCTCTTGAATGTTTCAGTGATGTATTTGATAAATAAAAGAATATTTAATTTCATTTATGTCAAAAATGTGGTAAGAGTCACTGAGGGGGTGACATATTGGAACTTGGAAAAGTTTTATGTGTTGAAAAATTGGACATAGAAAAATTTATTTCCATGAAAAATTCAAAGGATCAGTGGACATGATGAAAGGAAATAGTGTTTTAATGAAGGTTCCACTTATAGTTCAACGTCTTAAATGTGGAAAACATATTCATTATCAAATTCAATTCCCTTTTCGATGTTCCAAAATGGATGACAGGAACCTGTAACATCCAAGATAGTGGAAATCGTATGAAATCACATCAAAAAAATTGTGTTTCAAAATTAATATCGAATGAGGAACACTATTCAAAAACTCATGAACTATGAGTACTATATTAGTATCATGTTTAGCCTACTCGTTTTTACATTGAATGGTTACTAAAAACATAAAATCACCAACCAGGGGATTAGATATTGAAATATTATTAAAACCTCTTAGTGTTATGATTATTATACCCCAAGTATATAACTCCTCTATAAAATATCATTATAGGAATGTGTTTATTATAAATATTGTTATCCAAATTTTAGTCAAATTTGTGGTGATTCTAGGCTAGGATTGGATATCCTAACATAGGGGCCATGATAATTTAAAATATGAGAAAATTTCATCTAAAAACACAAGACCACTGATTAAGGGTGACTATAAACTCCCAACAAAGAAAATACTTCCTTCATATTGGGGTGTTTAGTAGCAATAGTAAAACCAAAAATTCAAAAATAGTAATATTTCAATTATCAGTGAAAAGATGATATCACTAGTCAAAGTAAAGATAGTGATGTTGAAACCACATTGAAAATTAAATCCTGTTTCATAGACAACATTATTTTTTGTGAGAAATAATTAAAATTGAGAGGATATAATTTATGTAATGGGGGACAATGTAACTACCTTAAATTTCACTATATATTTTCATTAAATAAATATTATGTTAATATATTTGTCTACATGAAAAACAGAACTAAAAGTTTTGTAACATATCAGATGTCATTATTAATTAATTATTAGATCAATCAAACCTCTAGTAAATAAAAATATATTAATCAATTAAAATTAAGGGAATTTTTAAGAAAAATAATTAATATGATTTACTATGAAAAAATGAATATTCTTTCTCAAACAATATTTTAAAATGTTAATAAATTAATACAAAAAATTTTAAATGTTTATTATGGTAAAATAACATATTATAATATATAAAATAATCCATTAAAATTATTTATATTATTAATAGTTATGGAATAATATAATAACACTTAATGTTCAAAAAGTATATTTTTCAATAAAATAAATTTCTTTATATTTTGTATTTCGTTCAACAAAAAATATTTATAAATTCTACAAATTGATTTTTATTAAAAAAATATTATTTTAATATTTTAATTTTAAAAATTGGAAATTTTTTATTATTTAAATTTTTCTAGTATAATTTATTTTTAGTAAGTAGAGAAAAATATGGTTTTTATAAAAAAAACCCAGAGTGTTTATGACTCTATTATGAAGTATGTATAATATAATAACTTATAAAATTTATTTCATCATCAAATATATATATATATATATATCCATGGATTAAAAATATAAATTTTTACATAGCATCCTGAATTTAGAAATCCTATTTTCAAAATATTATCATCTTAATTAATATTTTCCTATTACTGAAAATTCTTTTGGTATTTACTTTTGTTTAAACATTATTTTGGTAAAATTATGTTTTCTCTTAATTTGAATGATAAAATAAAATTTATTTTTTTACAATAAACCAATTTATATCATGGAAATCAACTACAATGAAAATTATAACCTCCATATATATTTTAATCAAATATTTACACTTTTTCTAGAAACTGGGTTTTTACATGTTTCATGGGATAATTCTAAAATTGATGTTTATTATAAATAAAAATATTATTTTAAAAAATGGATTTAATATTTTTAATAATTAATTAAAAATAATTTATTAAACACCAATTTATTTTTAGGCATAAAAATGAATTACTTAGGTAAAAACTAGTTACCACAATAAAAGGAAAAAGGGTAAAAGGGGTTAACCAAAGGGATAAAATAAATAACATGATGAGAAATGTTAATAATTCAGTGTATATGGTGTGGATCCAAAAAAATTATTATAATTCCACTATTTTCCATTTTGGAATCTTCTTGTCTTGCAAAACATGTACAATATTTATATTATGATGAAATAATTTTTAGAATGTCATTTTCACCACTTATATAAGGGGACTCTCACCACCCCATCTACAAAAATATAAATTTATGTTAAATCTTTAAAATATACCCTTTCAGTAAAATTATATTCCTCTTTCACTTACTTAAGCTTATATACAAAATAGGTTCATATAAACCATCCATTACCATGGAGTCCTCCAAGGAAAAATTCTCGTTCTCAACATGATTACAAATCCTTCCATATTTTTATTCAATTATATCTTATTTTCCCAAAAAAAATTAATATTCTAATTCCTATATAATGACATAATGATGGTTTTTATAATGAATTATTTAAGATAAATTAACAATTCATAACCTTGTTTCCCCTTTTATATAATGAAAAATGAGAACAACATTTGTGGGTTTGTGCCAATAATTGCCTCCTAAAATGGTGTCATATATTTATCTCCATTAACCTCTAATTTGGTTATAAAAATTGAATTTATGAATATTTTTGAAATATATAACATAATTATTATTATAAATAGACACATTATAATCCATCTTCATTCCATATAAACCAATATGAAAATTTAAAATGTTATATGTGTGTTTGTTCAGACTACCAACATCACGAAGTAACATATCTCATTTTTCATCTGCATTTTTATCTATTGAACTATCATAAAATGTGAATAATGAAATTAAAAAAACTAAATTATATCATTATTATTAATTTATAAAAATATTATTATAAAATAAACCACAACTATAACCATACTTGTCTATAAATTATCGTATGTTCATTTTTGGGTATGTCTAACCACGTATTTGAATAATTCTATAAAATAATATCACAAAGGATTAAGAGAACATAATCATTATTGATATATAATATAAATATATTAAATATTATTTTATTTTTGTTTTGGAATGGTAACATTAATATTAATCTCAATTATTAATATAATAATTCCATTTGTTAAATATCACTAAAACATGCTCATCACCGATTTCTTATTTAAGGATCAAAAAAACTGATCTCATTGATGGAAATTATAAAATTATAATTAATTATAAAAAATTAAAATACTCTATATTATCTTATAAATATTAATATTTGGGGAAGAGTGGTGAAATAAACCATTACTATGAAGCTAGTTCAAAACAATCAAGATTACCCACACCCAATATTGAATATAGATAAAAATAACTAATATGCATATAGAATATGATTTTAAATTATTTTTATGAAAGTTTATAGATTTGAATAAGGTACTAAAATATATTTTTAATAAATATATTTTCATACAGTAGATTCAATCTCTTTCTTGGAATCCTATAATTAAGATAAGGAGTTCTTTGTCTCTGATTTAATTTCAGGATACATTTATCAATTTTTTACACAATGATATAGTTGAAATGGTTTTATTAATTCATAATGAATTTATTCTAAAGTATTCTTAAAATTTAGGGGGTTTTCATGTTCCCTAAAATTTTATTTTCTCCTTGCCTCAAATTTTACCAGATATGTTTCTGACATGTGAAATGTGACCCGCCTCTTCTTTTCTGTCATAAAAAACCTTTTTCTATGTATATAATCAAGGGATGATTCATTAAATTTCCTATTATATACCTCAATGAATGATTAAGGTCATATTTTCGAAATTTTATTTCAATAATAAGTTATAGATAAATTTTTAATGTTTTCTAAGTGAGTAATTTTATTCAATGTGATAAAATAATCACTTATGAACATTTTTTTATGAATACATATTTCCACCATATTTTTCTTTTTATATGAAAAATAATATCTATATATTCATATTTTATTATATAATTTATTAACCTCAAAATTATATATAAAAATAATATATTTTTTCCAATGTTATATGATGTACATTTTATTAAATGAAATCTTCTGAATACTTCTAAAAACATTTTTTCTTCTATATAAATAAATGTCAACATATTTTATGATTTATCAAGGATATTAATCAAATGATATCATCCTACTTTATATTCTATATATCCTATGATATTTTATTTTAAATCACATAAATGATTAATCACTACATTTTTCTTTCATATTCCTTGGATGTTCATAATCAAAATTTCTCTTCCAATTAATTTCTCTTCTGAATATTATATATTTATTTCCTTTTATTGAATGGTGTTCTCCTAGATTCCAAAATAATCCTCATTAGATGAATTATTGAAATAATTTTATAAGATATATATATATATATATATATATTAAATACCATATTCTTAATTATATGTTATTTACCTCGAATGATACTGACAATAATTAGATACCAATTTATTTTAAATGGGTTTCTCATTTTATAATTATTGATGGTATATTAATTTTTTCTTTATGTGAACACATATATATTGAACATGTAATTTATGTAAGGGTCTTCTCTGATTGTTCTATAATGTGTTGGGTGATGAATTAATCTTTGGAGATGGAATTCTTATGATACCTTGGAATCATACCTTTATAATTCATTATAGAAACTTAGTGAAAAACCTTGGTACTGTAATTTTATGACACCTTAGTGATAAATATTGGTGATATACATATTCCTTCATATATTATCTTGTGGCCATAATTGTTTATGCCAATATAAAAATATAACAATTACTTTATTATAAAAGCTTCATATTATTATTCTTTTCTTATTATCCACCTTTTGTTGGGTATGATTTCCCTATTATGTGCCCATATTACTTGATTATATTACCATACCCACATACTCATTTAAATCTCACTTATGATCTTTGATTTTTATCCTTTATTTGTTCCCATACTAAACACATTATCTAACCCCTATCTTATATTTCTCTTTCTCATGGTTATAAAGAAATTTAATATGTTTGATGTGTTTAGAATAGTTTCATATGTCGAGCATTTTTGGTGGATGTTTAACAATTATTATCAATTATGCAGTCTCATATATACAGGAACAAATATCAATTAGTTAACAAAGACATGGGTTTTTTTGTAATATATTGTCTAATTCTCTAAAACTATAAACTAAAAATAATATAATTTTTTATTGTAATGAAATATTCTTTTTGAGTCATGTATTTAAGGATAGTCTCATATATGGCATTAGATAGGGAATATTATACTTACCTTCTCAATTTAAAAGATGTGGTTGAGTCCCATTGACCAACTAGGTTTTAAAAATTAGTTTAAAATTAATCTTCACATTGATTATTTCAAACATAAAACAACATTTTAACAATAATTTATTTATTAACTGGATTTTATATTTTAAAAAACTCTCCTTGTATTGATTTGAGAACCCCTTCTATCAGTAGAATTATTATTTAACACACATTCCAGATTTTCCCCCTTTTACTTATGAAATCTATCCTTTATTTAATTTTCTTATTTTTAACAAAATTTTATATTTTATTCATTAATAATACATCTCTCTCATCCTAACATGTATTATTTGTTTGATCCTCTAAGTAGTTCCTTTACTGTGCCTTATTTTCCTTCCATCACTAGTTTTGTATAGGTATAATTGAAAATATTCTTCTTAATCTATTAAATTTCTTTAGATTTATCTATTATGCCAAAATATTTGATTAACAATGTTATAGATTCTAATTTTCCTCTGTGTTGGTATCTATTTTTCACCCAACCCAGTTTTTTTAAATGAATGTTGGTTGTTCTTTGAACTAGTTTATCATGGTATCTAGACATAAGTCTATTGTTAAATAAAATATTAAATTTTTTATAGGTTCTAAACCTTTTCATATTTTTCTTACAATAAAAAGATCATGAAACTTATAATTTGTCTTCATCTTGGTTGAAAACAACATAATTTCTCAACAATATCCCATCAAAATTCCCTATTAACCCTGAAATAATATATATATATATATATATATTTGATTATAATTTCTTTTATTTTATATGAAATTAAATATTCACATCCAAGATTCATTCTCTATTCTATAACTATTTATTCATTGGGTTAATTTAACATTCTTTATTAGTTGTTCAATATGACCAATATATAGTCCAATTTTACCTTACAATGAGGTCTTCGACATTCCAAGTGATCATCCAATATTCTTGAAAAATCAACAATGCTACTCAAAAAACATTATTCACATAAAATTATTTATTCACATTTTCATAATTCAATTGATATTTTAAATCTTCTAGAATAATATTTGTTATTCTCTTCACATCCAAAAACAATTCACAGGTCTTCAAGAAATTTATTATTGAGGGATGTAATAGTGGTTTCATAATCAACTTGTACCTTTTTTATTTTAGTTTATAAGTAATATCAATTAATTTAAACTTGATTCATTTCTTATTAACATTCATAGATTCAATCATCTCATTTAATTATTAACAGTTATCCTTTTTTTAATAGTTTGATTCTTTTGTATTTACCTATAAATTTTTTTACTATCATATAATTATCCTAAATATTTTTCCCACACTATATAATTTTTTTATTTATAGATTTTAATTTAACACAATTAAACTTTTACCATAAAATGAACATCCATTTATTCCTATTAATAGCCCTTTTGATGTTGATCATTTTGATAAAATCCAACACAAGGAAAGGATATTAATTCTGAGGTACATTCTTAATATTAATCCTCTAGTATGATTCATTTTTCTTTGGATATTTTATAAATGATAATTTTTATATATCCATTCATCATAATTTTCCCTTTAATTATTTCTTTGATATTATATCCAAACTATGTTTCCATTATCTTCATAATTATCTATTGTTTCATTATAATATATAGGTGCCTAGTGAACCACATAGACACACAGAGGGGTGGGTGAATTAGTTTGGATATAATTTTTCAAAATTTTATTTATTTAAACCATTTTATAAATTTTGTAGAATAGGTCGGCTTTGTACAATCTAGACAATATAAAACCATAAGCAATTCATTAAAGTAAATGATAAAGACACGTGATATTTTTATATAGATCTCCCTTAATGTGAGTGAATATATCCTTATTATATTTGATCTATTTTTATACATATATATCCACTAATATCATAAATTCAATATATTAGGGAAGGTATCATACTTGATCTATTTAACAATTTTTCAATATTTTACTATTTTTTATAGGTTCTTTATATATGATTCACCTTTTTTAGTGGGTGTTTGAACCCCCTTATTGAAAAATATCACCCACTCTACATATATTTCCCACATCATCAAAATATTGATCTTCATCCAAGCCTTTATAAATTTCAAAATCAATAAAAGTACCATTTTTTAGTGTAATTAATGCTCTATCATTTCATGATATTCCACATTATCTCTTCCTCAGTAATTGATTAATGAAATAGTCAACATCAAGGATTATTTCAGATTTTATAATAACTAATTTATATATCTCATAAAAATAACCATGGTATTATTCCTCATAGTTGTGACTATAATTTATGTTGTAGAAATATCTTATCTCATTTTTCCTCAAATAAAACTCAATGTGAATGATATGTAGTTGTAACCATAATAAATGTGTGTTTTCATTTTTCTTTTTTTCTTTGTATATCCACATCCTTGACTATTTGTAATTATATCACTGTGTATTGATATTTCAATATTCTCCTCCCATATTTTATTCACTACCTTATTCATGCTATTTTATAAAATCATCACGAACTTGAGTATATTTTTCAAATTCAAATTTGAAAACACCCTGAAATAGCGGCAGTGTGATCATCATACATTGAAATTGGTTATGTCACCCATGGATAACTCCAAATTGGATATTCAAGATATGGGAATAATTCTTCATATTTAAATATTAAAAATTCTTACTCAGGGATCGAATTAAAATATCAATGTAAATATTTATAATTTTCTCATTTAATCCTTACAAAATATTTTTTTTCTAACACTAGTAAAAAGATCCAATGCCATAAAAAATATCACTTAAATAAAAACTATTTATTATTATATATGATTTTAAATAACTATTTTAATATGATATGAGAATAAATTATATCATACATTTCTTCTAAAAGTATATTATTACTCTTATAAAGTTTCATATGATCCAGACTAATCATACATGAAATAAAATTAATCTTATGCCAGAATAGTTTTCTCTTATTGGAATTTTGAGGCCCTTATTTTATTAAAACATGGGATCAAGTTGAATATTATGTATCCTTTTAATATTTCATAGTTACTGATATGTATCCATTTATCCACTCATATGTGAGCTTTATAATTTTTTATTTAATAATAGATTTATAAAATAAATACTTAGTTAATCATACATAGACATACATAATTCCAATATCCTCTCTAAAACAAGTGAATCCACTTCAAATTAATCAATATTTACTCAAAATCATTAATAAAAATATATGTATCATTTAATAACCTATTTTTTATTATGTAACCCAACTAAAAAAAATTATATTCATAAATAATCTATTTTCTAAAAAGAAAAAACTCTTCTTCCTACTCATTTATTTCCATTAACTTAATGTGTATTAAACCACCTAGTGAATTTTTAAAGGTTAGTTTCGTTTTTTTAAATATTTTTTGTGAACATTTAATAAAAATTATATTGTTATTACAAATGTTTTCTGACAATTTGATGTGATTGAAGATGTTTTGAGATAATTTGAGTTGGCTGGAGAATTGTTCTGGAGATTCTTGGTTGTTTATTTTAAGGAAAAGAACAATTACTATAATCATAAGATTAATTATTAATTTTTTCTAGGTGCATAAAAGTAAATTAGGAGGTTTATAAAATCAACATATAATTTTTGTAGGGTACCTATGAATAACTCATGTGATGAATAACAGTAACCATGAATCCCACTCCTTACCTACCAATAAAATTCAATCTATACAAGTGTAGTATATACACATAATAAGGTATGTATGAATAAAATATAAACTACATAAGAGAATATGGTATAGAAAATTCACTATATATGAGTGACCTATAACTAAATTAAGTGTAACTCAATTCTTGAAAATATTATGGATGACTATACTGATATGAAATAATATTAATTTCGAATAAATTAATGTAATGTAAGAGAAACTATATAGTTATTAACGATAAATAATGGTAACTATACTCTTTCATAATATTAAATGGTGGATGTGTAAGAATAATATAAAATTTTAAAACACTTCACAAGAGTAAATTACATTAAAATAATATTTATAAATTCATTTCATAAAAGATTTAATTTAAACTCATTATGAAAATTTCAATGAGATATATCAAATATATTTTTCATGTTATTTAAATGATATCTAAATGTTTTATTGATTTAATGATATTTTTTGTAATAAACACCACAATACATGATGGATCATTTTGTTATTAAAAATAAGGTTTGTACTATGTTTTGAAGATGGTATTTCATTGATATGAAGAACTTCATGGAAATTTATTTAATGTATTCCAATGTGTAATATAAGAATTATTTTTTATGGAAGGCAAAGAAATAATCAAAATATAATATTTGGAAAATTCTTTTGAGTTATACTTATAAATATTAAAATATGAATATTTTAAATGCATTAATGAATATCAATGTCTTTGAGATTTCATGGTTATCAGTTGACCAGTTTTAAAATGAATTGATCATGTTTATTAAATTATATATGTTTTTAAAATAAAATATTGTAAAAATATTCTTATTATAATGGAATGTTTCTAAAGAGAAAGAATTAAAAGAGATAAAAATAAGATATATATAGTGTTTCTCTTCATAAATATATTCAGGGGTTAAGGATAACACATTCCATTCATTTAATGACTTTATAATATTATAGATACATTTGTTTCTTGAACTCAACATCAACCTAGTAAGGATACACTCACCCATAGTATTGGAAAACCTTATAAAACCCCTATTTTCATTTGTTCTCTTGCTTATACCAATTTTAAATTACTGAGAGTAATATTTAATGAATGAGAGGATATTGAATCTAATAAGTTTGAAATATGTTATTAAAAAGGATATTTTAAAAATTAAGTAAACATGATTCACTCCTACCCCCCCCCCCCCAATAACACACACATATTAGTGACACAAAAAGTACCACCAATGTAATTTATGTTATATTAGAGTTTTTTTCCTTATGAATGATCCTATATTGGATAACAAATACATGTATAATCTCTAATTAATCAAAAAATAGATGAAAATGTATATTTTATAGAGAAAACTATCATGCATGGAAGAACATGATGATTTCAAATGATCTTTCTATTTTCTTAGAAGTTATTGATATAACCACTATTTCGTTTACAACAGTTGAGAAAATTATTCATTGATATATACTAAGAAGATACATAGTAATTTTAATGGAATGTAATCAAATTAAATCATGATGTCCTTATCTAAAAATTTGTATAAAATGTGTTTGTACTAAGACATTTGATCAAATATTTGATAACCAGGAAAATATATTTCAAGAAAATGACAATGTAAATTAATTCAATATATAAATTTATAGAATTAAATTCAATGATGATAGGATGGTTGATAATGAAACTGATGACGAATTATACAAATGAATTATTGAAATTTTCATCCACATCATTTGTTTTAGAGATACACTAGAATATAAAACATTTATCAATAAATTAATGATAAACATCCACAATAGATTTGATATAGTTATTCCTACATTAAAAGATGGAGATGAGGGGTGTCTTGGTGAATTCAACAATTAAAATATTTCTTATATTATGATAAATGAACCCATTTTCAAAAATAAAATCAAATATGAGAATGAGATAACACTAAAAACCAAAATAACTTAAAATAAAAGAGGAAATATAAGATAAACTAATGATTTTGTAGATAACAAAAAGAGAAATGAATATTTTGAGAGAGTAGCATCTCTCTTTTAATATAACATTGATAATTGTAAGGGAATGTATAAATGGAAAAAAATATACAAAAAAACATTTAATATGGTGAAATTTTTCAATTTTTTAATTGATTGTCCAAATAAGTAAGGTGGAAAGTGTAAAGATGATAAGAAAAAATGATTTTCTAATTTATATATTGAGTAAAAGATCTAAATAAATCCAGAAACCTATTAAATGTAATAAGATTCCTATTATAAGAAAAAGAAAACTAATATTGAGAAAAGTAGATGATGACTACTCCACTACAATTAGTCAATCTAGGGAAGGTTATATTATTTTTTTGAGAATTGATGGAAAATTTCAGACAAACAATAAACTTAAAACAATGAAAAATAAGTTAAAGAGTATTTTATTGAGCACATGTTGAAATTTGGCCTTATATATTTCCCTAAATATACTAAATTCAATAATGAAATTTAATATTTGAATAATAAAGTTTAGAGGAAAAAATTAATCTAATATTGAGTAACTCATGAATGAAGGTGACTACATTTATGAACTCAATAATATTTATCTGGGAATTTTAGAATGACATAGTATAGAAAAAGTTTCCAAAAAAATATAATACAAATCGAGATTAGTTATATGAGGCATAAATATGGAGTATTGATGTTGAAAACGCCAATAAAAAGATTGTTGACTACAGAAAGGTAGTTTAAATAAAGGTTGAATCATCTCATGCTCCTAGACCATAAATCATGTTAAATATACACACGTGGAACTAAAAAGTTTTAAACAAATATTAACTAACATTTCAGGGATTACAACCAAATTTTAGTGAGTTTGGGATGATAAAAATCATTAAAAACTCTCTTTTATATTATGGGGAGTTGTAAGAAATCTAAATTCGGTTTTTTGTAAAAACTATTTTCTAAAAAATGAAAATTTTGGAACTTTTTTTCCAAAAAGACACATGGGGAACCATTATATAGAAGTTTACCATCCCTTAGAAAACATGAATATGGTATAGTGGTGATGGAATTAATATCAATAGCTATATAAAATGACTAAAGATGATATTTTAATGTCGTATAGATGTTCTGGGAGAACTGTTGGATGTTATAAGTCTACTAATTTTGGTGATGGTGGAATTATTTGATTAAAATACTCTTTATTTATATTGTATGTGGAGTTTTAATTACTTTGTAAAATTATTCTAAAGGTTTATAGAAGAGTAATTTAAAATTAATGGGTGACTCTGATGTTAATATTGAGTGGGGAAGGTGAAGGATGTTGTTCCAAAAGTGGTCACATGAATATCAGATAAGTGTTGGAGAATATAAATATTGAAAATTAAACACATACTTTATTTGATACAGTGTATCCTAGTAAATGTTGTTGATTGAATGGTTGTATTTATAGGATGTTTCGAAGGCAGTAGAATTGGTGGCACTTATTGATGGACCAGAAGCACCTATATAATGATATGGTGATTAATCATTTGATCACTGTAATGGGATTTAGTAATAGTTGGTTTAAAAAGTTATGGGAAAAAATGAGTGTTTACTATGAAGATGAGGGGGTGGACTATATCCCTATTGGGGGACATCCCTATAGAGTTCATTAAAATGGTTTTTTCTACTAGAGATTTTTTTTATGTTCTCCCATTTATATCTAAGTAGGGTTTCTTGAAAGAGTATTTCCTTGTAATTTAGTATCACTCCTTAATGAAATATTCTATTTGTTCTACTATTTTTTAGAACACCATCCATCCAATTTAATACATTTGTTTCCCTAATTCTTCTATTTATTCCATGTGTTTGTTATTGATTGATCATTTTTTATAGAATATCTTATCAAGGAATATGAATTTACAAAAACCATATATAATAGATGATAAATATATTATTTATAGTGTCTGGGCTTCTTATATCTATATTTTTAATTTTTATGGGTGTGCCATAGAATTTCAAACTGTAAAATATCATTGTTCTTTATTTGTGGTTTGGTCGCAACATAAAAATGATAGAGGTTGGGTGGTTTTGATTTTCATGTTTTGATATTCCTAGATATGGTATAAAATGAATGGGATTTTTATTTATATATAATGATAATTTTCAAAACAAGTGGTATTGGGGATATGGTGGTGTTTTTTTAAAATTACCTCAATAAGTGGTATCAAATCATGGTTATTGAGTATCTTTTGAGAAGTTCATTATGTTTCAAATTAATTATGGCCTTTTGGTGTTGATATCATATGGAAGACTAATTGGAACTATTATTTTATTGGTTAATTGAGTTTCAATGAATTTCACTAGTATGATATATATAGTACTAGTGATTTTGGGACTGTTAAATGTCTTTAGTGACCTTGTTTTTTGGAACCATGTTCTGTTATTGAGGTGGAATTCGAATCATAGTAAGAATAATACTAAATTCATCCATAATAAAATCTTTCTAACTTTTTATTTTTATTTTTAATGTGAACCCATGTTTTTTAGGATGGAATTTAAAATTAATAATATCTATATTTATGGTTTTATGATAGAAGGAATTTATTTTTGAGAATTTTGGTTTTTTTACTCTTGGATAATCATAAAGTTCTATTATTGGAGATTCATTCAAAATAGAGTGGGTAAAAAAATGATAAACCATGACCGGAATGTTCCTAATAAATTATTTTGAATAGTTTATATGGAATTGATGGAACATTACCCAAATGGATATATCATTGGTAAAGTCGATGAAAACACTATATTCTTACTATGAGGTGGAAGAACAAGTTGATGACATTCAACCGACAATATATTCCACATATAAAATTTAGGAAGTAAAGTATTTAACATGAATCTAATGGAACTAAATGATTTGTGAAAAAAATCTCCTAAGGTTATACAAATCCTATATAAAATTTGGGTGGTTTTTTTTAATACCATCTGTTCTTCAACCCATTTATGTCTGGTTTATTTTCAAGGGGTTTCATTAATCAAAGCCTAATAATGGGTGAGAGTTATTTTTTGAAATGTTTGTTTGGAAATAACTCAGGGTAATTATTAATGACAATGGTTCCTTCCAATAATTGAATAGAGGATCTTATGAATTCAAGTAGTGGAACACAATCCTAGTATTTGGGAATCATGTTTTCGAGGATCTAATAATGTAGTGAATGAATATTTTCATATGTTGTTTTAGTCATGTGGAGGGGACCTTTGGTTGAAGCCAAGTGAGAAAAATTATATTACGTACTGGTGGATCAAATTCATATCTAGGTCTTTTTTTTAGGAAATTGTATGTTTTACATTCATCAAAGGTTTGGAATCAGAGTATGTGTCTGGTATCCTCAAGTACAAGGAAGAGTGTTTTGGAACCTTATTTAGGGAACAACAATGGTACAGAAGACAATGGAATTTAACAAAGAGGTATGAATTCCATATCTATGGGTTGGATGGTTTAGAAGCATTGGGAAATTCGAAAGTTCTACTAGCTAATTTTCAAGTAGTTTGAGGATATATTAATTAGAAAAATATAAATTTGATATCCCAAGGAAAAAATTCAGTATTTTAATAAGAAGGATTGATGTTTTAATTAGATCCATGATTATTTTTTTTCATTAGAAGTCTTCCTTTTTTGAATCCAATAGGTGTTTTCAAGAAATGAAAATAAATGATGTTTGGGTTTTTTAAAACATGTGGATTATCTTGTGGTTCAAGGTTGTTACACAATCATTTGTGTGAGGATATTTTCGAGACACTGTAAGTCTGAATGGGGTGGTTTTCTTTTTCTCTCACCTATAATGTCTTTAGGAAGTCTACCATGACCTCGATAGTTATGAAAAAGGGACCAACCCATGTCATAGGGGTGTTTCACTATAAATGAGTGACAATGGAGACATTGGACTTTCATGTCCCAATATAGTGGATTACAAAATGTAATTATAGTATTGGAATGTACTATGGAATGGGGATGAGCATTGAATGGTTTGAAGCCGAGAAGCAATGTTGTAATAGAAAAGGGCCAATTACTATCATGTTTTAACATAGAAATATAGCTTTCTATCTATTTATATTCTGTGGGAGTACTATAGTCTTATGGTACCCAAATTTTTAGATGTTTTTGTCAGTTAGAGTTTTGTTTTAATGATATTTCTAGAGTAAAATTAACTAGAACGATCATAGATTATAGAAGCTTTATGATATAGTTTTACAAATGTTTGATTAATGATATATTAGACCCATATATATGTTACAAAAAAATATTTCTGAATGGACATCACTAATTCATGATGGTTCATGGGAAAATTTTATTAAGGGAAATTCCATGGAGTACATCAGATGGTTTCTATGTTTTAGGAAATTAGTGGCACCAATCAAGAAGTCTAGTGATTTTTTTTTCAATTTGGCTTATAAGATCAAATGTATGATTGAGGACCATAAATAAAATGTAAAGGAGATGATAATGGAAGGTTATTTATACATTTACATTAGGGAATGATTGATAAAGGTCTTCAAGTAGGATATTCATATTCTTAATTAACGAAAGAAATTTTCAAGTGGATGATTCTTGATTTTTATAGTAATTCTTTTTCTAATAATGTTTTCTGATCCACTAGAACATATTTTTATTAAATGAAAATTGTAAAACCAGGATTGATTAGTTCACCTTAACAAATGATGTTTTATGGTGTAATTGATTCAATTGGAGTTTTGAATATATAAATGATGTTCAATGGGAAGAAGAGGATTCCAAAAGTGAATTGATCGTGGTGATGGAGTATATATTGGATTATATTTTTCTTATATAGGAGTTTCATTATAGTTTTGAAGGATATATCAAGTAAATATAATGTTTTTTGGAAGATTTTCTTAGATATAGACGATTATCTAGATACAAGAATATAGTATGTAATCAAAAGGATGTGGTTATGTAAGAGGGAATATAATTGTGTGATAAAAAATAGAGATTCTAGAGGTTGACTATTCATAGATGGTTTAATTGAGGATATCGAGCTTAGAAAGTTTCTTTGACCAAATTGAAAAAAGTATGAGAATTTTGGGAGGAAATGTAACTGAAAGAACATATTATAGTCTATGAAGAACCTCTATAATGAGAGGGGTATAACTCACTTTATTGATGTGGTGATATTGAGTGAAAGAAAACCAAAAATTCAATGGGATCAAGAGAGAGTCAACCAAGAAGAGGATTGTATAGTATCCATCCATATGGGAGACTTGTAACGTCTAACACCCTGAGATTTTATGAAAAATATTCTTTTTAATTTTATTAATGTCTTGTGTTGTACGCTACACCAAAAGGAGCTTTCACAACACACATCCTTGACTTTCCTTGCATTACATGCAATCACGACCTTCCTCGATAGCGTGTGTAGTACACAATAACGAGTTTCACTAAACAACAATATGCTATTAAAATATTATTAAAACTAGCCGTTATGAATAGTAATAACCGCTTTTTGAAATTTTGTAAATTTTATTTTTAAAAATGGACTTCATTTTTAGATTTGGAATATCGAAATTAGATTAGGGTGAAATTTTGGTACTTTTCAGATAACTTTCATTTTTTGATGAATAGTGAAAAATACTAAATTTTAATTAAAAACAACCTTTTTAATCGAAATAATTAATAGTGATAAATGATTAATTTTATTGGTTTTAATGTATATTTATAATATATTTTTACAATTTAATACAATGTTGGTCATTGGATGTAATTTCACATTTCAACCAGACATAAACAAGTGTCAATCTATTGATAGTTATTATCACTTAAGAACACGCTATCTGTTTTGACGACGGGAATTAATTTTTAAATTAAGTAATGAAACTGATATGTTTTTAATGTGGTAAAATAGAAATCATTTTTAAGATCATAATATCAAATATAACATAGGCTTAATTTTTGGTATTTTTCTGGAAACTATCATTTTTTTGATGAATAGTGAAACGACTAAGTGGTAGTTAAAAAATTGAATTTTTCATAAAACATAATTTTACCGCTTCTGTGAGTGGAATTTCAAAAATCCAAAAGACACGGTTGATGTCAATAAGTAAAATGTGGTTCAATGAGATGAAAATAATTTTTGGTGAATAGTAACTTTTTACTTTTTTTACCACGGTTAAAAGTAAATAGGGTTAATAAGGGTAAAAATGATATTATTAATACCCTAAAACATGCCCTAATTATATTGGATAAGTGTAATTCGACAAAACACAACCTTAGGAATAAAATATGACCATTTAGGCCCACTTGGATTAGATTAGGACATTTATTATTAATTTATTTAAGGAAGGGTTAAAATAGTTAAAATCAATGTTTAATAAGTAAATCATTTTTAATATAGGGTTATACATAAGATCAATTCGACTATAAATATTCATTATAAATCTAAAAATATTTCCTACATAATTGTAGTTTATTTCTAATTTTTAGACATTAAATAATTTAATTTATTTATGACACAAATATGATGCAGTAATTATCTTATTAATGAAATATTGACATAATAGATGTTATAAATACCTAAATAAATGTAATTTGAGACTTTTTATGAATTCCACTAATTTTATAGGTTAATATGACATGTTAGTATTGATTTAATTAACTTTTTTAGAACTAATAATTCTTTTATGAGTTTCACAAAAATCAATTAATAAATAGTGTCAAAATTGACATAAAATAGTTTTTAAAACAAATAATGTATTATTAATTGTTATTTTATTCCTAAAAATCTAAGGATCGGAAAAATGACTTAGATAAGGTTATATATATTAATAATAAATAACTTGTGGTTCGTTTGGATGCTTATAGTAAGTTTATTAACCTTATAGTATAAGAACACAAGAAGACATAGTAAAAGTAAAATTATTTAACTTAATGTTAAATTTAATGATAAGGATAAAATAGGAACCTCAACCTGTCTAAATACTATTGGATAGGAGTATTTCGACCCATACCCACCTTAGATTCGAAATAAATCAATTTGGCACTATTTAAATCCGAATTTGGCTTTATAATAAAATAATATTTTTAGTTATTCCAAAGGTGCCCCTCTCCTCTATTATAAAAGGGTACCTCCTCCCTCTCTTCCTCACACCACTTTGAGCCTTCAATCTCGGCCAACCCCTCCCAAATTCTCTTCTCCACTTCCCTAGAAACATCCTAGAGGTCCGGTTCTTCTTAAAAGACCAATTTTAGTGCCCTAAGAGGAGGACTCAAAGAGGCGCTTCAAAGAAGAGGTAATGTCCGTTACTGATTCTTTCAACTTTATTTCTTCTTCCACTTCTTCTTATTAGGTTGTTTCATTATGAAGTAATAACATCAGTATCACTAATATACTGATATGTTATTATAAGTATGAAACAACCCTATTTCACCATCTATCCATCCTATGGAAAACGAAATCACCGCGCGTGCGTACGTACGGAATACCGTCTCCACGCCGTGGTGTAATCTATTTTCCACCACCACCTTACTTGGATGGGTATAATGGTGTACATAATAACTATATATGATTATTGTAAAGTGATATTGATTCTGAAATAGTATACATACACTCCAATACAATTCCACGATCATGAGAATGACATCATCGCTCGTGCGTACGTACGGACTACCGTCTCCACGATGCGATGAGATTCATTCTCCACGTTAACCATTCATGAATGATTATAAAGTATATATAATAATTAATCAAGAAATATATGACATAATAATGATACTGGATTTATGTGTATATATATGTATGTCATCTACTTAATTCCATTCAACTCAATAAGGAAACGAAAACAACGTTCATGCGTACGTACGACCTACCGTCTCCTTGAACGGTGTATTTCTTTCCATTTACTGATCTATTATATATATGTATATTCTGAATATATATTATATATAAATCATGTTTTACATTCTGGAATTATGTAATCATGATCTAAGTAATCATATGAATAATTACTGGTCAAAACACGGACGACAAATGAAACGATTTTACCCAAAACACTCTTTAACATGGAATTTACAAAAGAACGGGTAAAATAAAGTCATAAGTGAACCATATATGATATCATAACAATGATTATGATTCTGGAATAAGTCAATGACATTATTTAAATCATTATACAGGAGGTTCAGACACTTATGAAGCAAATCATACCTAAGGTAAGGGAAATATCACAATCTCATTTTTATCCGAGATTGTTTATACTTTGGAATTTACTGGGGTGTATTTTATCATCCACATCCATGTTTCCTCAAAATGTAATATTATTTCCATCCGCCTACAATTTTTTAATCCAATTTTACCCTTTGGTGAGTTTTTAGTAAAAGATATGAAAGGAATATTTTGTCGTTTTTTCGTACGAGGTACTTTTTGACTTTTCCGACAAAAGTACGCGAAGAATGTTTTTTTAACTTATATGAGATGAATGGATTTTTAAAAAATTATTTCCAAGAAGATTCCTTTACATGTTTTCAAGTTTATTTTTAATCAACTTCTTTTATTTTAAAATCGTATGACATGTTAATAAAGGAAAAATGTTTTTTAAATAGAAAGGATATTTTCCTCAAGAATGTAGTTCAAGAGTTTTATCAAAATTATTTTCCATCTAAGATAATATAGGGTTCTATTTATATCCCTATTATTTCATGGATTTTATTATGTTGGGATGGAAATATTTTTATGAATTCATTTATCTTATATTAATTGTTTTATGAAGTCAGGATGTTTAAGATTCCCATTTTTATTACATGGGTTATGCTATGATGTATGGTTTATGATTTTGTGGCACACATAAGAATGGTATCATCAAGAGATTGGTGGGACCTATATCTACCTCCAATTCAATGGGTAAAGATTTTAAATCTCATGATATTGACATGGCTGGAACGGCAGGTTAAACCGGTTCAGTGAAACAGGACTGAAACGAGGAGTTAAATCGATTCAGAAATGGACTTTGTCCACTAAGATAGTCTTGGAAATGAGTCTTGACTAATAAGAAATGATTCACTATGATTATGTGTGTATGCCACAAAGTTTCATGTTTTATGTTATGATTATTGGGATTACATTTCACTACTATGATTTATCCCATGTTATGATATTATGATCTCTTTTGCAGGTTAAGATTTCCAAATGTTATGTTCTTATGAATATTATGTGTGTGATATTTTTTTTGTTTACCCTTACTGAACATTTGAGCTCACCCTTTTATGTTTTCTTTTCTCCAAGATATAAAGAAAGGTTTATGTATAAAAAATGGAAGATATTTGTGGGAGATGTTAAAGATCTTTCACCATGATTAGAATATTATATTCTGAGTTTCCAAAGACACTAAACTATTACGGTCCTTGTGTGTGTGTTTTTGTTATGTACTAACTATTCTGCAAAAGTAATGTAATGTCCATGTATGTTATGATTTGGTTCTCTATAGTTGGTATCAGAGGAAAGTCTTAGTCAACCTTTGGAAACTTAGATGCGAAAATGTTAGTGAGATCCCTAGAGATATTTCTAAGGTATGTCTTGGGATGTCCTTAAGGATAAGTATACGTATAGGATATAGTCCTAGAACTACAGTAACGATATTAGAATTTAACCTAAGATGTTAGATATTGAGGGTGCTCCCCATTTACTATGTTTTTTCCCTAGCATGATTTTTGCCTCTCACACTATTCTTTTTGGGTTTTAGAAAATGGCTGGAAACAGGAAGATTCATGATAATGGGGGATATGACGGACAATGGAATGATATTCTTCCTGAGAAACCAAATGAAACGGGATTTGGAAGTCCAAACATCATTTTTATGCCTAATCAGCAATCTCATAATATGATCAATAGTCTCAACTTTGGTAAGTTTCCCGACTCAGATAATAAGAGAATGATGGAGTTTCATGATGATCATAGAGGAAAGAAAGTTCAATTTCCCTCATGCAAATCATGTGGGAAGAGGCATCGAGGAGATTATTTTAAGGGAACTGAAAGATGCTTTGGGTATGGAAAAGAAGGACACAAAGCCAGTAAGTGAAAAGGAAAAGGTTCAGTTAACACCATGGGGTAGGATACTGGTATTCCTACGATATCAAAAATGGTTAAATGTTTTAAATGTGGAATTTATGGGCATTATGCAAACCAATTCCCTAAGGGAAAGTATCAAGAAGAGAATCAGTATGGGTGTATGGGTAGTATTTATGTTTATGATGATGAATATACTACAAATGAAATGTGAGATGAAAGAATTGTTGAATCTCATTCAATGTTTTAAGAAGGTAGTGGAATGATTACATGTTTATCAAGTGTAATGTTGTATAAGTAATCTCATGGTACTATGGAATAAAGATACATCTAAGTATTGTTACAATGTTGTCTTTCCTTGAGTTTTGAAAGTGTATGATTAATGGTAATAGTATCCAATAAAGGTTATTCAGATATTTTTGGAATATAGATGATATGTGCATAATGAAGGGATAAGGAGAAAATGAAATGTTTGACAGTATTCATGAGCTCATGATTGATATAAGGACTAAGTGATATCATTGATTGAGTATAAAGAATTTTGAGGATTTTGGTTTGTGGAAAGTGTTAACTTTTAACTGCATTCATGTTTTCACTAAGGTTCAATGGGTATTCATTCTTCAAGAGAATACATGATTAAGGTATTCACATGTTTGTAATGTGACCAACAAGATATATCTTATGATATATGGGGGATAAATGATGGCATTCACGTTATTGTTATGTGACATTTCAAGTAAGAATTTTCTTTATACTATAAGCTTGGACCAAATTATTTTAGATAAGACTAAGATTGGAATGGATTATGTTGGACATAAGTTAGGATAAACCTTTTTTCGATATTATTGATGGGATGTTATAGTAATATAGCTTTAGAAAGGGGACAACCTGCAGGACGGGCGACAACCCATCGCGTCGGACAAGGCTGTGTGAATCGAACACACAACCGAAGTGCGACTGGACTTTAGCGCCTACCACTGACCTACAGGAAGTCCCTATTTAGTAGAAACTAGTTTTATTATATTAAGCAGTATGATATATGAAGTATAAGTCCATTTTAGGGACCATATATGATTAATCTCACTATAGATGGACTTATGTAAGTTTTGATAACTTTTCTAACCTTTTTTGAGATAGATGGAATGACCCATCATTCTATCACATGATCTGCTAACACATCATGAATGAAAAATTCAACTTCATTTCCTTAACAGATGAAGTGGAAATTATCCAAAGAACGACAAACGGTTAGACTATACGAAAATCACAAAAGTATTTATTCTAATTTCAATTTCATCAACTTTAGGGAAATGATATTGAAAACCAAAAATGTTGTCCTAGTGCTCTTATATCTGATGAATAAGATGGTACCTTAGATCGTCACAAATTCATGTCTTTTTGATTGCTGGCTTTTCCATAGCCATGTTCTCTACCACTATCCATCAGAACATGATGGTTAGATTTCTTTTCCATATCCATATTTTCACCTATGTGGAAACCCAGTGATTAGTTTATTTGGGTAACAGTTACGTTTCATACATTTGTTTTTAAATATTGGTTTTGGTATTCCTTTTTACTATGTTGGTTTCTATTAAAGAAACATTCGAGTAGTAAACCATTTATAACCCCGACGAATTTCGAGGGCGAAATTCATTTTAAGGGGGTAGAATGTAACACCCCGAGATTTTATGAAAACTTTTCTTTTTAATTTCACTAATGTCTTGTGTTGTATGCTACACTAAAAGGAGCTTTCACAACATGCATCCCTGACTTGCCTTGCATTACACGCCATCACGACCTTCCTCGATAGCGTGTGTAGTACACAATAACGAGTTTCACTAAACAAGAATATGCTATTAAAATATTATTAAAACTAGCCGTTATCAATAGTAATAACTGCTTTTTGAAATTTTGTAAATTTTATTTTTAAAAATGGACTTCATTTTTGGATTTGGAATATCAAAATTAGCTTAGGGTGAAATTTTGGTACTTTTCAGATAACTTTCATTTTCTGATGAATAGTGAAAATTACTAAATTTTAATTAAAAACAACCTTTTTAATCGAAATAATTAATAGTGATAAATTATTAATTTTAGTGGTTTTAAAGTATATTTAGAATATATTTTTACAATTTAATACAATTTTGGTCATTGGATGTAATTTCACATTTAAACTAGACATAAACACGTGTCAATCTTTTGATAGTTATTATATCTTAAGAACACGCTATTTGTTTTGACGATGGGAATTAATTTTTAAAATAAGTAATGCAACTGATATGTTTTGAATTTGGTAAAATAGACATCATTTTTCACTTCATAATATCAAATATATCTTAGGCCTAATTTTTGTATTTTTCTGGAAACATTCATTTTTTTGATGAATAGTGAAACCACTAAGTGTTTGTTAAAAAAATGAATTTTTCATAAAACTTTATTTTACCACTTCTGTGAGTAGAATTTCAAAAATCCAAGAGATACGATTGATGTCAGTAAGTAAAATATGGTTCAATGAGATGAAAATAATTTTTGGGGAATAGTAACTTTTTACTTTTTTTTACCACGGTTAAAAGTAAATAGTGTAATTAAGGGTAAAAATGATATTATTATTACCCTAACACATGTCCTAATTCTATTCGATAAGTGTAATTCAACCGAAAACAACCTTAGGAATAAAGGATGACCATTTAGGCTCACTTGGATTAGATTAGGACATTTATTATTAATTTATTTAAAGAAGGGTTAAAATAGTTAAAATCAATGTTTAATAAGTAATCATTTTTAATATAGGGTTATACATAAGATAAATTCGAATATAAATATTAATTAGAAAGATAAAAAGCTTTCCTACATAATGGTATTTTATTTTTAATTTTTAGACTTTAAATAAGTTAATTTATTTATGACACAAAGATGATGCATTAATTATCTTATTAATGAAATATTGACATAATTGATGTTATAAATACCCAAATAAATGTAATTTGAGACTTTTTATGAATTACACTAATTTTATAGGTTAATATGACATGTTAGTATTGATTGAATTAACTTTTTTAGAACTAATAATTTTGTTATGATTTTCACAAAAATCTATTAATAAATAGTGTCAAAATTGACCTAAAATAGTTTTTAAAACAAATATTATATTATTAATTGTTATTTTATTCCTAAAAATCTAAGGTTCGGACAAAGGACTTAGATAAGTTAATATATATTAATTATAAACAACTTGGGGTTAGTTTGGCTGCTTATAGTATGTTTATTAACCTTATAGTATAATAACACAAGAAGAGACAGTAAAAGTAAAATTATTTAACTTAATGTTAAATCTAAATGATAAGGTTAAAATAGGAACCTAAACTTGTCTAAATTATATTATATGAGAGGAATTTGACCCATACCCACCTTAGATTCGAAATAAATCAATTTTGATCTATTTAAAACCGAATTTGGCTTTATAATAAAATAATATTTTTAGTTATTCCAAAGGTGCCCCTCTCCTCCCTTATAAAAGGGAACCTCCTCCCTCTCTTCCTCACACCACTTTGAGCCTTCAAGCTCAGCCAACCCCTGACAATTTCTCTTCTCAACTTCCCTAGAAACATCCTAGAGGTCCTGGTCTTCTTCAAAGACCAATTTTAGTTCCCTAGGAGGACTCAAAGAGTGGCTTCAAAGAAGAGGTAATGTCCGTTACCGATTCTTTCAAATTTATTTCTTCTTCCACTTATTCTTCATAGGTTGTTTCATTATGAAGTAATAAAATCAGAATCACTCATATATGGATATGTTATTATAAGTTTAAAACATCCCTATTTCACCATCTATCCATCGTACGGAAAATGAAATCATCGCGCGTGCATACGTACAGAATACCGTCTCCACGTCGTGGTGTAATCTATTTTCCACCACCACCTTACTTGGATGGGTATAATGGTGTACAGAATAACTATATATGATTATTGTAAAGTGATATTGATTCTTAAATAGTATACATACACTCCAATAAAATTCCATGATCATGAGAACGATATCATTGCTTGTGCGTACGTACGGACTACCGTCTCCACGACGCGATGAGATTCATTCTCCACGTTAACCATTCATGAATGATTATAAAGTATATATAATAAGTAATCATGAAATATATGACATAATAATGATACTGGATTTATGTGTATATATATGTATGTCATCTACTTAATTCCATTGAACTCAATAAGGAAACGAAAACAGCGTTCATGTGTACGTACTTCCTACCGTCTCCATGAACAATGTATTTCATTCCATTTACAGATCTATTATATATATATATATATAAATTCTGAATATATATTATATATAAATCATGTTTTATATTCTGGAATTATGTAATCATGACCTAAGTAATCATATGAATAATTACAAGTCAAAACACAGAAGAAAAATGAAACGATTTTACCCAAAACGCTCTTTAACATTGAATTTACAAAAGAACGGGTAAAATAAAGTCATAAGTGAACCATATATGATATCATAACAATGAGTATGATTCTGTAATAACTCAATGACATTATTTATATCATTATACAGGAGGTTCGGACACTTATGAAGCAAATCGGACCTAAGGTAAGGGAAATATCACAATCTCATTTTTATCCGAGATTGTTTATACTTTGGAATTTACGGGGGTGTATTTTATCATCCACATCCATGTTTCCTCAATATGTAATATTATTTCCATCCACCTACAATTTTTTAAATACAATTTTACCCTTCGGTGAGTTTTTAGTAAAATATATGAAAGGAATCTTTTGTCGTTTTTTAGTACGAGGTACGTTTTGACTTTTCCGACAAAAGTACGAGAAGAATGTTTTTTTAACTTATACGGCATGAATGGATTTTTAAAACATTATTTCCAAGAATCTTACTTTACAAGTTTTCACGTTTATTTTTAATCAACTTAATTTAATTTAAAACTGTATGACATGTTAAGAAAGGAAAGTATTTTTGAAGTAGAAAGGATATTTTCGTCAAGAATGGAGTTCAAGAGTTTTATCAAAATTATTTTCCATCTAAGATAATATAGGGTTGTATTTATATCCCTATTATTACATGGATTTTATTATGTTGTTATGGAAATATTTTTATGAATTCCTTTATCTTATATGAATTGTTTTATGATGTCATGATGTTTAAGATTCCCATTTTTATTTCATGGGTTATGCTATGATGTATGGTTTATGATTTTGTGGAACACATAAGAATGGTATCATTAAGAGATGGGTGGGACCAATATCTCCCTCCAATGAATTGGGTAAAAGATTTTATATCTCATGAGATAGACATGGATGGAATAGCAGGTTAAACCGGTTCAGTGAAACTGGACTGAAATGAGGAGTGAACTCAGTTCAAAAATGGACTTTGTCCACTAAGATAGTCTTGGAAATGAGTCTTGACTAATAAGAAATGATTCTATATGATTATTTGTGTATTCCACAAAGTTTCATGTTTTTTTTTATGATTATTGGGATTACATTTCACTACTATGATTTATCCCATGTTATGATATTATGATCCCTTTTGCAGGTTAAGATTTCCCATAGGTTATGTTCTTAAGAATATGATTTGATTGATATTTATTTTGTTTACCCTTACTAAGCATTTCAGCTCACCCTTTTATGTTTTATTTTCCCAAGGATATAAAGAAAGGTTTTAGGTATAAAAAAAGGAAGATCTTTATGGGAGATGTTGAAGATCTTTCACCATGATTAGAATATTATATTCCGAGTTTCCAAAGACACTAAACTACTACGGTCCTTGTGTGTGTGTTTTTGTTATGTACTAAGTATTATGCAAAAGTAATGTAATGTCAATGTACGTCAAGCTTAGGGTCTCTACATAACGACCCGAAATTTTGAATAAATGTTGTTTCCTAATTTTGTGTGTTATTTTATTTCAAACTCAACAAATCTTTTTCATTTAATAAAATGAGAATAATTAATATGAGACTGTTGGGTTTTAACTATTATATGACCTTTAGTCAGTATGATCGTCGGAAACTGAATTTTGTGACTATTGTCTCTAAATACAAGTGATCTTGGTTAATTAAAATAGAAAGATGATTCGATGGCCTCATCCAGTAGACTTGGGCTGATCGATGCTCATCTAACTGAACTTCGGAAGGAGGTAGCACCATTGGGCTTTTAACTGGACCAAACCTATGCCGAACTTCATCAAGTAAATCTTGAACGGAATCCCCTTCACAAAAAGTTTAAACTGATAGAAATTACTACTCGTGCGATGTTGGTTGAGCTGCCCTCAGATTCTCTCACCTTAGCACACCTTACACTTAGGTCCTATGCTGGGGTTATAAGGGGATATGTAAGGAGACCGTAACTACTTTTTGTAATCCTTTGATAAATAAAAATTTTTATTTCTTCTTATGATGAAGTTTGTGAATTTTTAAAGTGTCCAGATAAATATAGGATGTATTTTATTGATGAATTTTGAAAAAAAGGATATTTTAAAATATTTATGTAAACTTTAAATAATTAATAATGTGTAGTGATTTTCAAAAAATGGTCTTATGTAAATGTGTTGAGTAAGAAATTTAGAGTCTAATTAGACCAACTCAATTTTTTAGGAATAGTAAATTATGAATAGTGTTTTTATGCTTAGGATTAGTAATGTGACCAAATGGATTAGTAATCTCACTTAATGAAAGTATTAATATAATTTACATACCTTGATTAAGTAATGTGATTCAATAAAATAGATAAATAACTGTTTCAGATATTATTAGTCAAGTATTTGTTTTTTCGGGTGAATAGTGATTTTTAATTTAAAATTAAATTAAAAAATATCTATAAAATTATTTTTATAAAATGGACTTTATTTTTGAAATTCAGAACATCGATATTAGGTTAAGGTATGTTTTGGGGATTTTTCTGAAAAAAATGAATTTTCGGTGAATATTGTATTTATTTAAAAATTAAATTAAAAATATTTAGAAAAATATTTTTATAAAATGGAGTTCATTTTTGTAATAAGAGCATCGATTTTTGTTTTAAGTGAAATTTTGGTATTTTTCTGAGAATGTTGAATTTTCAGTAAATAGTAAAAATACAGTTTTAGGGTTTCGGTATGTTTAATGATATCATAACTGTGTCATGATGATTTCATGTGATATTTTAAGGTTTGGACGACCTAAGGTGATGAATTATTGTATGGGGGACCCATGTTGCCTAACTCCAAGGGAAATACCATGGGAGAGCCCATGGTTATGAGAAAACCACTTGTGAGGTGTCCCTTGAAATTATTAAAGTATGACCTCCCTTTCCCTATAAATACCCACCCTTTCCTCATTTAGTTTTCAGTCCCAACTCTCCCCCAATGAATATACAGTCTCATTACCTCCCAATTAGTCCTCCCAAGGTGCCCACAAGCACTCAAGGTCCCAACCATTATGTTTTAATAGTTATGTTTTAAGGTAAGAGATCAAACATCTCTCTTTCTTTTCAAATACTCTCTTTTAAGCCATTTCTTTCATGCTCCAGGTTCTTATTGTTGAGGATGTTATTATATATTCCAATTACTTCCCTTTTCATGTTAATATGATTAGATATCTCATATTACTCTTATCTTTTCGTTTTATGAATGTTTAAGTGGTGCCATTAGGCTGCTGAAATTTTTGTAACGGATTCTTTCACCCTTCTCATTTTTAAGTTCTATTTTCTTGTCAAGTATTTCATGTTCCTCTTTATTATGTTTGGTTATAATATCTATATATATCATACTGATATTTTATTTTCATATGATGAGAGACCCTATTTTATCTCGTCAATTCATTTTTTTGAAGTTTAAGTGACGTCGTTAGGCTGCCAAATTTTTAAGGGATTCTTTCACCCTTCTCATATTCATGTTCTATTTTCCTGTCAAGCCTTTAATGTTCCTTTTTATTATGATGGGGTATGATATCTATATATATCATACTGATATTTTATGTTCATATGATTAGAGACCCCATTTTATCTAGTCAATTCATTTTTTTTCTGTTTAAGTGACGACCGTAGGCTGCCGAATTTTAATAAGAGAAATCTTATTTTTGTCTTCATTTCATGTTATTCATTTCATATGGTATATCTTTATAATTTCATTAGCATGTTCTTAAATCCTTTATATTATCTCCCCATACTATTTTATGGATCATTTATTTGTTGTTTACCCATGTCCCCTCTCTTTTCAATGTTTTCTAAAACCCTACAACATAGCCATTATGATGCCAAATTTCCGTCTCAAAATGTCTCTCTGTTTTTCTCAAATTCATTTATTTTATTAAGTGAATAATCAAAGAACTTTCTTCTAAAGTTTTATTAACATTTATACCAAAATTTTATATTTTAAATTCTGGGATTTACATACATGAGACCCTCTTTCCCTTTTCGTGGGTTTGAAGTGACATAAAGATCATGTCTATAAAGCAGTTTTTAAAACGTTATGATTATGAAATGAAACCCATTTCTTTTATTCTATTTGGGTTATTTATGAAATGTTTGATGATTATATAGGTGTATCACATTATAAAAAAGGAAAATTTAAGGGTGCACCCTCATAGTGCTCCAATGCATTGTGTAAAGACTTAATCTTTAGAGATGACCATTTTTTACGATATCTAGGTGAATAAACTTGGTAATTGTTAATGGAAACTTGGGGATCCACCTTGGTGAAACAGAGATGATTGTCTAAGTTAAATTTTGTAGCCACATCTTCAAGTTATGAAATACACTATTTTTATTATGATATTCTGCATGATTTCTTTCTCAGGACTTAAAGTTATTTTTCATGACTTTATTGATGTATCTCATGTTCACATGTTAAATGTTTCCCTTGTTTCCCTTACTGGGCCTTCTCCTCACCCTTTCATTGGATGTATGTCCCCAGGTTATGAGATGCAACAATGAACCTAGGATGAACATAAGTAGAATCCTTTCAAGTGTTTAAGAATAATGTTTTACGTTTTCATGTATTAAGTTCCCGGTTTCTAATATACTAAACCTTAAGGATCCTCAATTTTGTATTTTGTAATTAATGTTAATGTGATAAAAAGGCAAGATGTTATAATACTCCTCCCATTGGCCTCTTCTAGAAGGAGTTTTTTTAACTAGAGGTATTCTTGGTGTTCTATTATTTGTAGTTCGGCAGTGTTTCTAGAATTTTTGTTCCCCGATAACTCGGTTTTGATATATAATGATGTATTTAGGTTGTTTACTCATGATGTAGTATGTTGATAGAACCATTTTATTCTAGATATTTTTTGTTTGTTGAATTTATATCAAGTCTTTTTTATTACTTTTTCATTACATTTTAATGTTATTTTAGAAGGCCATGGAGTTACTAAATCCAGAATGAAGGGAATATCAACAAGGTTCTTAAAATGTATAATCTTCCATATTATGAATATTTAATTTATAGAGATATACAATGGAATTTGGGACCTTCCGGTGGCCTTGTTCCATGATTGAGTTCTAAAAGAAACTTCCAGATGTTAGAGGTCTGTTATTTTTGTGTTATTGGTTATGAATCCTCTTTATGAAATATTTGACACATGTACTTCCAATATACATGATAAAAATTCCCAATAAGTGGTATCACAAAATTGGTGGTTTTCTAGTGTTTGATTTATCCCAAAATATGATGAGTAATAATTCACCAATAAAGTGGAAAAAAGAATCCTAAAGTAGACATTAATATCTATAAAATTTATTTTATTATATTCGTTCTATCATGGAATTTCAATATTTTATGTATATTATTGGTGTTATGGAATCTATTTGTATAAATCATAAAATTTTTTCGAACAACACTTCATTTACTTTAATTAAAAGTACATAATAATTTAGGGGGATATATTATAATAACACAAGAATAAATATTTAGAAGAATAACATTTAAAAATAAATGTTCATTATGTATATCAAATAAAAATATATTTTTTTGTTGAGAATTTTTTTGGAAGATATGAAAAACAAGATCATTAGATTGATGACTGTAATAAAATACTTCCATGAAAAATACTAGATGCTACTCGATTTGAGAAGTTTTAGAAAAGTTAAAACGTAGAGTGATCACTTATTTCTAATGTTGCTCTAAAATATTATAATTTGAATAATCCAATGATTCTTATGGCGGTAGTTCATTCCAAAAGATTTGAGACACCAAGATCTTGAATAATAAAGAATATCATAATAGTGGTCCGTTAATTTTTAAATTCCAACTCCTTAAATATTTCAAGAGTTGGTATATCTGAGATTAAATCAAATAAATTTAAATCTAATCAGGTGTTATTTATTGAAGAACTTAAAAATAATCTGTTGAGTTTTAGGAAATTATGTGATGAGATAAATGAATTAATAATCATAAATAAATCTTCCATCCTCAATATATTAAAAGATAAATGAATTTTCACTATAGTTAAAAAAACATATTATAATGTATTCATATTGGTAAATTCATGTTATCATTGTTATTTTTGATCAATGGATGTGAAAATAGTTTTTTTGGAATTTATGGTCATATAAGAAAAATGATTATCTAAAATGTATCTAGGAGAGAAGTGGTGAGATACCTAGATATTATAATGATATATAGAGATGTTATTTTTTAACTTATATTAAAAAAGTAAATCAAGGTATGGAAGTTTCAAAATGGTAGAAATATAATTTTCTTGGATAATTGAGTAAATACATTATTATTTTTAAAGAAAAATGAAATACCAGTCCACTAAATGGTATATTTATTTAAAAATTTTGTTTTATTTTTTTCATGGATTACTAATGTGATATTTTTGAAGTGCACATCTACAGCTTTAGATATGATTATAATATTTAAAATATATGTTGGAAAATATTTGGGGGTTTACCGAGAACCAGATAATATATAATATAATAGATATAACTAGAACATTTTCTGAACCTTATCTCTATAATAATAGGATCAATAATCAATATAATTCTCTTTAAATACCTAATTAGGATAGATTTTGGGAGTGTAAAAAAATAATCTTGGTTGAAATGGGATGAATCGTTCTAGATAACATCAAGATTTAATACAAATATTATATCATGTATGTATATAAATTTGTGAACATTCAAAATAGATTTTGGTTGAGAACAAAATATAACAAGAGTGCCTATTAAATATGGTAAAAAATAATCCAACTGTTAAGTACCTAAATGGGTTTTAGAGTACATGATTAATAAAATTAATAAATTTATATTTGGAAAAAAATTATGAAAAGAATACAGAAATATTATTAAATCATATTTATCCAACGGTATATGTTATAAGTGCTAGAATAAAAGGATAAACAAGATATTAGATTTTGATGATGAAAAAATTATTGAAAATAGACCAAATCACGATAAGTAAATTGATATATATTAATGAAATTATGATAAATACAACATGCAAATTTCTAAAAAATTGAATGAAGAAGAAGCTGGGGATGAATCAAGTAATTTCAATATGGAATCAAGTCGGACTACTGATGATGAGGATGTTTCCAGGAATTAGATATTAAAATATGATAGTCTAAAAAAATATTTTAGACCTACAAATATAATTTAAAATCATAGTACACATGTTTTAACTATAAGAATAAGGAGTCACAAAATCCAAAGAAAACATTTTCTCAAGTTGAGAATCATTTAGTTTCTATGGGTTTTAGAACCCTGAGAGCATAAATAATACAAATAAATATATAGATTAGATTGGGGAAAATATTAATGGGGTTCATGGTTCACCTCCCAGAGTAAGAACAATATTGAACCGGATGGGTTTTCATAGGTAAGATAAATGATTAATGACATACTTTAAAAAATGTGGGAGATTAGTTTCCAGATGATACTCTAATGTTAAAGGAGTTTATTTTTAAGGAACATTTGCATCTACTATAATTCTTGATACAATATTAGTATTTTTAGTTATTACTACACACAAATATTAAACACATTATCATATATAAGTGATGCTTTCTTTATTTAATAGAGAACGTGATGAAGAGTTATTTATTGGGAAACCTGAATAGTTTATTTTTGACAATGACAGAACAATGTTATATAGTTTATATAAGGAATTATATTGGATGAAACAAGACCATATATTATGGTATTCCAATATGTATAAATATAATAAATCACATAATTTTACCGAATATAGTGTAGAGATAAACCTATATATGAAGGAGATAATAATTGTACACTTATATTCATTGTATATATTTATGTAACAATTACTGCATGAGGAAAAGAGTACTCTTGTGAGGAATTTATAAGTAAAATAATATGTAATTTTTATGTTTCTATACACGGTTAGATAGTTTCTTCTTGGTATTACAATTTGCGTAGAAATAATATTTTACTTTTATATTCCATGATTTAATATTCTAAGTGTTGATTAAATTTTTTATATAGTATTATTAATTAGTTTAAATACCAAAGATATCTTTTGTCAATATCATAAAGGAAAATTTATGGAAATTGGTGAAAAAAATACTATATTAAATTGATCGTGTTCCGGAATTATCACACTACATCAAGACCTTCCATTATATATTTAGTAACCTCATATAAAACATACTAAAGTGATTCAAAAAAATTACACATGAATGATGCATAGATAATTACTTAATAAATTAAAAGTAAATTTAGTTATGGTTTTGTTTGTAAGAGAGTTAAGGTATTGAATTTATATTTCTACATTATTATTGGATGGTATGGAGACTGTGATGATAGAAAATAAACACTGTGAGGTACATTTTTCTTGGGAGAAATTTGTTTGACCATGTAATTCAATATATTGAATTATATGAATTTGAGAATTCTTTTTAGTTAAGTATGTTCCAACTGTACATACATTCTTATAATTTATTTGGATGATAAATAAATAAAAATAATTGAATGTTATTTTCTAGAATCAATTTATAATTTCATGTGATACCCAAAGGGAAATTGAGTTGTTCAGAAATATATTATTACAAACTAAATCCATGAATATTGATAGAAAATAATAATTAATAAATGTTAGTGGAAACTAATGGAGTTATAGAATAAGAATACATTTCTATAATGGATAAAATTTCTAATATTTTCACCAAGGGCATGCCAAGTAATATATTTGAATACTTAAGGTATAAAATGAACATTCATCTTTTCATGCTTACTTGAAGAGAATTGGCATGACAACAAAATATTTGGATTAAATTTCAATGGGAGATAAAGGTACAATACTCTTTTGTCATAGTAATGAGGCATAGAATGCTAGTATTATTTATAACATAAGGAGAAATTTGTGAGTAGATTAAGTGGGTGAAAATGAAGTTCACTCAATATAAATTTCTTATCATAAAATGAGGTAAATATCTCAAAAATATTTCTATATCAAATAGTTTTGTTCTGGGTTATTTCCCTTTGACAAATATTTTGATTTGATAAAAATTGATTTTTACTGTTGTAGTTGAAAACATTTATTAAAGAATGAGTTAGTGACCCATATAATTTTTGATCTTTTGTGGTATTTTTTTCAATGGTTTTTTAGGAGAAAGAATCATTTTGGAGTGGTTCAAAATGTTTTTATATGATTTGATGTGTATGATATATGTTTTAGAAGATTTTAGTGGGATGGATAGGAGTTATTCAGATTTGAGATGGAAGATTTTGAATAAATTAATAAAGTACTCTATAGGTAAGGTTAACTCTGAATATACACTTAGTGTGTAGGAGTAACTCCCAAATATGTGAAAGAATAACACAGAACCTCTATAGGGTATATACGAATAGCAGTAGATCTATATAATAGTAACTGGGAATCTCACCACTATTATAAGAATAAAAAGGAAGCTGTGTAATATTAGTTTGGATATTTCAAAAGGTATATAAGAGTAGATGGTATTTAAAAGTCACTGAATATAAGTAACCTAGAACTTATATAATAATATATCATAGGTTCAAAAGATCACAAAAGAGTACACTAATATCTTATAAAATTAGTCTAGAATAATTTAATTTTTGGTATGGGTAACATCATAGTTCCAAAGGCTATGTAAGAGTAACTAGACACTCATATGAGATTAAATAGTGTCTATGTAATAGTAATATAAAGCTTTAAACAATCATATAAGAGTAAATTTCTCTCATATAATATTTAGCTTATTTGATTAAGAATGGTTTTCAGTTAACCACATGGTGAAAACATAAAAGGTAACTAACATGAGATTCTAAATGTATATTTAAATACGATCTAAATATTATGGCTATGTTCTAATATTTTTTGAATAAAAATCAAAATTATTGGTGGATTGATAATTGATTCAAGCCAATGTTTGTAATGAGTTTTTAAAAATGTTGTTCTATGTGATAAAGGTCATGCTATAAAATTATTGTAGAATCCAAATTGTGGGATAAAAGAGAAGATTTAGAAATATTTTTAGATAAATAATTATTTAATTTAAAATATGAGTAATTGTAATTAATTAATGAATATTGACATCTAGAAGATTTCAAGGTTATCAGTTGACCGTTTTTAAAAAAAGTAATCAAGTTCCTGAAAATATGGGAGTTCCAAAATACAAATATTTAAAAAAATTATGCATGTAATAATTAATATATTAATAATATTAGGAATAAAAAGGGACAAAAGATTATATATAAATAAATCTTCTATTGATATATACCTTGTTGAGAAGAGTAAGAAGTGAATATAAAGTGAGTCGAAGAATGATGGTATACTTCTACTGCTATTATTTTCTATTTAATTTTCTAGATAAAGAGGAATCTAGAGTTCATGATGAAGATACTAAATCCATGAGGGGAATATATTTCAATTATTTTGAAGTATCAAGGGGCATATATAATATATTCTCATAGTGGTTGGGATTATTTTTTTGTAACTATAAGGAATTAAAAAAATAAATATCAGGAGAAATACGCTGTTGGAAAATAGATTCAAGTGTAAGTAGGATATATTACCTTCACATAATCACTTTATCATATTAGGGACACATTTATATCTTGAAATCGACATTACAATAGTATTGATGTTGGGACCCACATCATGGGTGATACTTGTAAGAATCATATGTTCTTATATTCTCTTGTTTATTTTTGTTTCATACAGGAGAGAGTGAGATTTAAATATTGAGGGGATCTTGACTATATTAAGTCACATAGTCCTATTTCCAAAGGATAAGGTAAATATTGTGTCACATTAATCACCCCCACCCCCATCCTCAATTTTACACCATTAACCACATGGGAATATTATTGCTTAAATAAATCCTTAACAAATTTAGAACCCTTCACACTGGTGGAAATATAATATATACCAACACTTGTTTTCCAATGGTTTGAAAACTTTTATGGGCATAAATAACCTATACCAATTTTTCTAGTAAACTATTGACATAGCCAATATAAGGTGGGTTTTTTCAAATGGTTAAAGAAAAGCGTTGGAAAAGTTATAGAATTTCCCGAGGGTTCGATAAAACCATTTGGAAATTTTATATCAAATGGATCTATTTCTACAGTTTTTAAAACCTTTTGTGACACCCCAATATTTCATAGTACGTTTTCTCTTCAAAATAATTTAATAACTTGTGTTGTAGGAAACATTGATTTCGAGCGCACCACGACATACCAATCTAGCCGTTCAAAAAAGTGGTTATGAATAGTATTAACTGAATTTTTATGTTTTTATACTACATATAATTTTAGAATACATATTATGTGTTACTTAGACATAATATAAAAACAAATTCATTTTATTCAGATAAAAGAAGTATTTTTAAAAAAATACAATTTTACAACCTTTTAATGGAGAACCCCTTTTAAAACCAATATTTGACACTTTTATATATTAAATTTAATGAAAATAAATTCTTCTACATAATCATGACATAAAATTTATTTTGGAATAATTTTTGGTACTATTCTAAAAACTTTCATATTTTGATGAATAGTGAAAAATACAAAATTTTAATTGAAAGCAGCTTTTTTAATCGAAATAATTTATAGTGTTAAATTATGAGTATGAATGGTTTGGAAATATAATTAGATTATATTTTTATAATTTAAAACAATATAGGTCATTATATGTATATTTCACATTTAAATTTGACATAAACCCATGTCAATCTTTTGGTAGTTTTTACTTTTTAAAAACCCAGTTTTTTGTTTGGAAAATAGTAATTAATTTTAAATTAATTAATGAAAATTAGCTATTTTTAATTTGGTAAAATAGAATTCATTTTTGAATTTGAAATATCATAATTATGTTCGGGTGAATTTTTGGTGGTTTTTTTAAAACATTCAATTTTTGATAAATAGTGAAAAACACTGGGTTATTGTTTAATACTACCTTTTTATTTAAATAATTATTTATTTTATTTAAATTTATTTTAAGTCAAAATAGATATATAAAAGCTATATAAGTTCAAAAAAATTCAGTGGAGTCATTTGTAATAAAATTAGATGTATAAAATTTTATTGAACTTTTGCCGTCTTTTACCCACCATCTATGAGCATTTGCAAATTTGTATAAAACATAATTTTACCTCTTATATGAATTTAATTTCAAAATTCTGAGAGGAATAGTTGATATCAATAAGTAAAATGTGGTTCAATAAGAGAAAAATATTTTTTTTGTGAATAGTACTTTTTACTTTTATTTTCCACGGTTAAAAGTAAGTAGTGTAATTAAGGGTAAAATGATAATATAATTACCCTAACACATGCTCTTATTATACTAGATAAGTGTAATTCTACCAAAAAATCCATAGGAATAATATATGATCCTCTTTGGACAACTTTTATTATATTAGGACATTTATTATTATTTTATCTAAAGAAGAGTTAAAATTGTTAAATTCAATGTTTAATAACTGAACAATTTTTAAAATAGGGTTGTACATAAGATAAATTCAACAATAAATATTCATGATAAAGATACAAATATTTCCAAAATCATGGTATTATATATATAATTTTTAGACATTAAATAATTAAATTTATTTATGACAAAATGATGATGTAGTAATTACCTTTTTAATGAAAGAATCAAATAAATGGTATTATAAATATTAAAATAAATATAATTTCAATGTTTTTATGAAATCCACGAATTTTCTAGTTGTATATGATAGGTTAGGTTTGATTCAATGTATTATGTTCTAAGTCATAATTTTGTGATGACTTTCACAAAAAACAAATACTAAATAGTGTCAAAATTGACATAAATGAGTTTTTAAAACAAAAATTATACTATTAAAGTATATAATATTCCTAAAAATATAAGGTTAGCCCAAAGGGATTAAAAAATATTATATATGTCCTTAATGAACCACTTTATATTGTCTTGGATGGTTTGAGTAAGTTTATTAACCATATAGTGTAAGAATACAAGAAGACACAGTAAACGTTAAACTATTTAACTAATAGATAAATCTAAAATATAAGGTTAATATGGGGACCTAAACATGTTTAAAACTTATTGGTTAATATTATTTCAAGACATTACCACCTTAGATTCGATATAATTAAATATTTACCCATTAGAAATCGAAACCAATTTTATAATAAAATAATATTTCAAGCTATTCCAAAGGTACCCCTCACCCCTCTTATAAATGGGCACTTCCCCTTCTAAAATAATCACACCTCCAAAGCCAATTTCCTAAGCCAACCCCTTCTCATATATCATCCCAACATCCCTCACATCATCCTAGAGTCTTTACATTGATCAGAAAGCCAACCTAAGGAGTCCTTTTGATCAACTCAAAAGGATACACCCGAATAAGATATAATAATTTCATCAACTCTTTCCAGTTCTTTTCTTCTTCCAATTCCTATTTCATTGTTGTTTTCATACCAAAATAATAAATCAAGTTTCTTCTTCATATTGTGATGTTATTATTAATAAATAAGAACTATATTCATTATTTCATCCATTTTATGATGGAAAAAGTCTCCAGACACGCATATGTACTGCTTACCGTCTCCACATCCTGGTGTAGTTTGTTATTCGAACACTTCATTAATTTTATGGTTATAAAAATGAGTCTAACTGATGTAAATAAAAAATAAAAACATGTTAATTAATCTGTACATATGATATACCATCCAATTACATGTGATTTCACCACCAATATAATGATATTTTTCACTCGTGAGTATGTAAGGATTATCTTCTCCACAAATGCAATGGGATTCATTTCCCATCATAATCATTCAAGAATAATTTTCATTTTATGATTAAAAATAGTCTTTAAGAACTTCATATAATTATGGATATGAGTTAAATGCATCCTATTCATAACAAACATGGCTTACGTAACCATGAATATAAAGGAAATTGAATGAGTTAACACCCAAAAACAATGATAATCCTGAAATATTATTAACATAGTGATATAAAAGGATCATATATAATTATTGATGCCAAAATGTGGGGAGGAGAAGAAGACACAAACCCAATGGATTCCTAGTGAAGCCCCTTCACGGAGTCCCCCTGGCACCACGGTGCCCTGCAGAGCTAAGAGGAGGGACGCTCCTTGAACACATTTGATGTTCGTGAACCCACTGCGAAGAAAGGAGGCGGTAACTCTCCACGACCAGATTTGATGTTTGCGACCCACCGGGAAGCAAGGAGGAGGTAACTCTCCGTGACTGTATTTGACGTTGGAGACCTATCGCGAAGCAAGGAGGCGGTAATGCTCTGCGAACCCCTTTGACATTCGTGACCTACCGCGAAGCAAGGAGGTGGTAACACACCATGACCGCATTTGTTGTTCGTGACCCACCTCAAAGAAAGGAGGTGGTAACACTCTGCAACAGCATTTGACATTCACCACCTGGTGCGAATCAAGTAGACAGTAACACTTTGTGGCCGCATTTGACGTTTACAACCTTCCGCGAAGCTAACTCTAACTTTGTGCCACACGTGTGCTGCTTCGTGGTGCCTCTCCCATATAAATATTAGCCTCCCACAAGTCCAAGAGGTGTATTATCCATCCTTTCAACTTCATATCACCCTAATGTCTAAGCATCTTCTGCTCTAAAAACCATGAGTTTTGCGAGGTACTTATGCTCTACGAAGTGCCACCCCATAGACATGTTTTAACCCTGAATTTCGAGTGGGATTCCTTTAACGTAGCCTAAGGTCCTCCGTGATGGAAGGGGATCCCCAAGGGGACCCGGGTCATCACAGAGAGTTTATGCTTTGCGAAACACCCTTCATGTACAAGAGATCCACATGCCATGGTAGGGTCACTGTACTTCGTGATGAACATTTCTTCATGATGCCTTGCTTCGCGAGGCACCTTTGCTCCGCAAGGTAGTACTCTGAGAATTCCTATCCAAATCACAAAGCACCCCCTTTATACACCTCTTCCCTATTCTTAGGCCAGGATGCTCCACATCGAGAGGCACGACCCTTCATAGGTACCCTCCACCATGAAAAGCACCAGATCTTCACATGGCCCCTGCCTATGAACCCCTCTGATTTTCAATTCCTTTTCCCGTGAAACCCTCTAGGTTTTCACAATTCAACTTCAATGTCCCATGGACGACATTACTCATTGTGTTACTTTTCCTCATGCTTCTTCGCGTAGGAACACTAACATCCAGTGCATATTCGAATAGCCATGCTAACATAGACCCCCCAATGGTTCACTCCATGACCCCCACCCCCCCCCCCCCACTACAGCATTTCCAGTGCCTTCCCTTCACCAAGGTGCAGCGGGTACCTGTTATGTAACTCCTAGGGGTGCGGAGTGCACCCACCTCGTTCGAGTTGCCAGATGTTAAACTACCAAGCACCATCATCATCATCAAATGTCGTTAAACTATGACCTTTCCCCATGCCTCGTAGGTGGGGTATCCCCACCTTGTAAATTATCCATGCCCACTAGTCTCCATGAGGATGTGATCTTCCCTCACAGGGGATGATATCCTCCTGATCGGAGTGTCGTTTGTCAGCGGAGAAAGGGCACCCTCTTGGTGATATCCCCTAGATTTTCTTATAGGACGCAACACCCTTGCCCCTCCTTTCTTCAGTGCCAAATCCCTCTCATGTTGGGCATTATCACCATCGGTACTCCATTCTAGATTAAGTCCCAACCTCCTCAGGCTGCTAACCACGCATTATCCCCTGTTTTCCCTTTTGGTAGCAAACTATGTTTAATCCCCACATTCACCTCCCACATATGCACCTTTTGTGATGTGATCATCAGATCTCTGCTCCCTCTTGTTTCTCACACCTAGAATGACTCATGTCGGCTTAGAGCAAGCACCAACAATGAAAATCACCTTGGGATGCCTAGGGTGTAAGCCTCGAACCCCCATACATGAAATACATCATCCTTGATCCTTTCCAAGGAAAGGTACATAGGAAGCCTCCAGGATGTTCAAACCCACCACCCTGGTCATTCCGAACATCTTCACATCGGTTCACTAACACTTTGGGTTTCCTTATAGCATAATCCCAAATGACTCCATCCTGAACTATGAGTACTATGATCATTTCAAAGTCAAGGTATGTAGGAAGGCTCCCTGAGGTTCAATCCCACCACCATCCATTGGTCACGGCCATCTTCAAATCGGTGCACCAAGCCCCCATCCATGAAATATGTGGTCCTTGATACTTGCCAAGGTGAGGTACGTAGGAAGCCTCACCGAGGTTCAATCCCAACATCTGGTCATTCCAATCCCCTTCACGACGGTTCTCCCCAATCCTGCAGGATGTTAAAATGGGGATCCCAATCAGTGGTAAGTCGCTGCACACAAACCCATCCGAACTATGAGGACATTGATCTTTTTCAAGGCAAGGTACGTAAGAAACCTCCTCGAGGTTCAATCCCACCATCCACCGAGACCAAGGTCCTTATTCACGTCGGTTCACCAACTCCATCCCCATATGAAATATGTTGTCTTTTATCCCTGCCAAGGTTGGGTACGTAGGAAGCCTCCCTGAGGTTCAAGACCACCATCCATAGGTCGTCCCGACCATCTTCATGACGGTCCGACCACATCCTATGGTAAGCCGTTTTCACCCCATTCAGCGGTAATCCATTTTCAAGAAGAACTACATTTAATGAACATTGTGGACTGTGATTCCCAGCCACGAGGATATATAGGAAGTCTCTTCAAGGCTCAAGCCCAACATCACTGTCACCCTTGCGATGGTCCTATTTCATCCCTCCTTCACTTCATTCATCCACCCATCATCCATCCTGATTCTTACCCAGGCCGCCACATCCCGGTGGGATCATGCAACCTCATACCCCATTCCATTTAATGGATTTCGGGAATCCAACCACATGGTTCCCCCAATATCGGTGTCCCCTCCAGGGGTTGCACCCATCTGATCCACTCCAGTCAGTTTTCTATTCAGTTCGTTCTTTCTCCACTGGACATTAAACTTGTGGATTACTAGGTGTTAAACATTAAATGAAGAGGAAAAACTTAGATGTATGCCCATGTAATATGATTCCCCACATTTGATGTGGGATGCCACAGGATTCTGTGTCCTTGAAAGCCCTATTATAAGGGACAGAAGAGACACGTGTCAGTGTCCCAGCGTCCAGACATGTCATGGATGCCCAATGTGACTACTCCCCTGACCAAAGGTTGTTTCCCTAACTGGACCCCATGGAATGTCCAGATAGAAGCAGTGTAATTAACCAGTGTCCATGAAGATATGGCTCTAGGAAGAGTTTCATGAACAACGTATTTAATCTATAAGGGAGACCCGAACTAGGTGAAGAGTTCTGAGAAGTAATCCACAGAAGGAAGAACCAACATCCCATCATCATGTTTCGATCACAGAGCAGACATCCCAAAATAAGGAGAAGATTCCACCCGCCTGTGGAAACTGGGAATGCGGGGCAACAAAATAGTGTCTATGTCCCCCCGAAATAGATGGATGCACGCACCACTGTGAAAGCATAGGAAATAAAAATGGTGAACCCGACGTTAATTTATTCTCCTAAATGTATAGATTATTAGCATTTGAGGCATCAATGGATTGACATGTCACCAGATCTAGCTATTTAGTGTCGGGTCCAACCAAGAATATAGTGGGCCTGGCGTGAAACTCACCAGACGTTCGGGAAGTATAACGTTGGACATCCCATTCTGCGATGTTTTTACCATGGATCCCTCTTAATAGTCACGGAATACGGGATGGGGTTAGGTTATTGGTCATAGATTACATTTATCCTTCAGCACTGATGAGTTAATCCTCGACTTCTCAAGAACCATGTTTCTACTCCCTGGATGTGATCACCGCCTCCCCATCGACACAGGGGCAGGGGCAACGCCAACACGACTGTTATGCGTGGCTTCACCTCTTCCATGGAAGACTCTATATCTATGAACATAGGGCACCCAAACCCCATCTCCTAGTCCAAGTTCATCCAAATAAGTGTGATCAATGACCTCATGTGTCATTACGAGGAGGAGGGAATAATCCCAACACGTGATATGGCCCGCCTGGATCTGGAGGCATATGTGCCTCATCGCCAACGCCAGCCCCAAGGGCCGCGCAGTGAGCCATATCTCCCCACCACCACATACAAATGTTTCTTGAGCCTGTCCCCAGGATGCTTTGATGACTCCATGTCCTACACAGATGAGGTAGGTGGGGTCCGGGTCAGCCTGGTCAAAGTCTTGTTCCAGGGGCTCCCAGCGAGGAATCCCACCCGGCCGCATCAGCGCCATCACCCGGTCTTGCTGTAGGTTGTGTAGGTAAGATACATTCTTGTACCACTAGCCTCGGTTCATCTGAACTGACACTAGCGTCGGGTGCAAGGTGATGAAAATTCCCGCCATGGGGCGTCAACGTCAGCAGTTACTATTTCCCGAGCCATCGCCAACACATATCATCAGTTCCCTGCATACACTGAGCGAGGGAACTTATACACCCAACCAGGACCAAGGCCCCAACCGCCTAATGGGTAGGCTGGGTTGACTCTCTTGGTCGCTGGCACAAGCAGTGGTTTCTACGAGCTAACCCACAGTGATTCCACCCATTACAGAGGTCTTCATTGTAACACTACCATAGAGAGTGCATGTATTCCCTGCTTCGAGGCTCATCATGGAGTTCCGCCCCATGCCACCCCTAATTGGAATGATGGTCTTCCCCATGGATGTGATACTCGGCACAGAAGTCTCTCCCGTGCTCATTACACTGGGTACAGAGTCATTCCTCCTGCCCTGGACCACTGGTATAGGGACATTTCCCTTCCGGTCTTTCATCAATGTGGGGATCCTCCCCACGTCCTTTCTGCAGTCGGTGAAGGTACTCATGGCCTTTCCAACTAGAGGGGTGAAGGCCACACTCTCTCCACCTGCACCCAACAGGGAGTTCCTACCTGTGTGCAGTTAGACCGGGGCAAGGGCTCTCCTCGTACTGAGGTCGACTAGGAAAACAATCGTGGAGGTCCTCCCCAGGATTCTTCTAGCTCCATCGGAGGTCTCTCCCACTTCGGTGATACCCATGGAGTTCCTCCCCATGTCCCCTTTGACATTTGTCCTGGTGCTCCTCGCACCCCAGCTTTCTCGGATGGAAACCCTCTCCGCCCCATCACCCGTATGGCTGGAGGACCCTGTGTCAGAAATCTACCCTATCCCGAGGAGCCACCTTGGGGTAGGAAGGCAGGTCACCGCTGCCATAAGATGAATTCGGGAGAGGTCCGGACATAGATCAGACTGTTCTGCTTCTCAGACTCTAAAGTGGAAAATGATTTATCTCGGGAACCCACCCATCGCTCTTCCAAGTCAAGGGTCGGGACAGGGACAAGGTGCATCAGCCAAGTACTCCCGAAATGTGAGGCCGATATTATTCCCACCTCCCTCCATAGGTATATCTAAGAGGATGATAATCCGGAAACCCCACATGTTATAGTCGTCCAATCACCTCCATCGTCACTGGAAGCGCTCTCTACCTAAACATGAGATCACAGAGAGATATTCTGGGGACCAATGGCAGGTGAGAAGCATCACATCCTATCATCGGTATCCCTATCCCATGAGCCAGGAATGGCAGCCATTAGCCCATCTACTCACAATGTAGTGCCCAGGTCGCTACACTCTTATGAGGACAGCCCGAGAATCGTCTTCCATTCAGCCCACTCATCATACTCTCCACCGGCCAGCCTACCATCCCAGCGGTCTGCCTCATTATCGATGCCAGTTCCTCAGCCACCCCCAATTGATATATGTGGATATCATGGGCCAGACCCTAAATCTAAGATGAGGAGCTTATGGAAAATCCCCTCAAAGGGACACTTCCTTATGATGTTCTGGCCCGTGTCAACGCATAATTTTTGAACACTAGAATCCCTCACCCATAAAGTGGTTTAATGTTTTCTCAAAAACCTATGGGTGAAGCACTTTCACCTTCATCATCGATGAGTCATTTATTATATGATCCAATCAAAACTTTATGAAATTAGAAAATAATTTCATCTGGTTGAACTGGTTGCACTCCCTATGGCCCAACACCCAGAGTCACCAACTCATCGTACAACCCTCCAACAAAAATGCATTTAGAGTACGAAGATACTCCATAAAATTATCAGGGTGGCTACCCCCATGTGCAAATCTGTTGACGGGGGTAGTTTGATACCCTCCTCTTCTGTCCTATCCGGTGGCATCCCAACTCACTAGAAGACATCGAGGAAATCACCCCCACGAAGGGTCACGGTCAATATGGCCAACATAGTGGATGTTGATGATGTGTTGGAGCTTCTCTATGGAGACATACCCCTCGAGGACATACCACCACTATTGGATCCATCAGGAAGAATTATGCATCAGCAGAGGAACCTACTCTGTCTCCCAGAACCCATCAAGGCATTCGTACTCAGCCAGATTTCCAGTAAGGGCAGAGAGCATGTTAGAGCTACCAAGAAATCCGACATGTCTACCTCAGTACAGAATATAGAGGAGGACCCTGAAAAGTCCATGTTGCGCCATCAACATTCCGAGTAGAAGAATTTGGTCGACGAGCTTCTGGCTAAATGCACTGCAGAGCTACGGCCAGACTACAGCGATCAGAGGATAGCATAGCAGGGGAAGGAACATCTTCCACTCAGTGTGGTGCCTCTAGGAAAACCTGAGCATGCAGCTCCTGTGGAGAGGGTCAAAGCCAGAGCACAATGCATGAGGGAAATTTATGTCTCACTAGACCCTCTTTAACGGCATGACAATATGAGAAATCTAGCTCGGGTTCCCCTAGCTCCACTGCACGCCACATCACCAGCCGCTCCAGAAGCCGCTGAGCCTGTTTACCATGTTAAAAACCCGCTAATGTGCTCATAGTTAGTGATCCCCATCAAGATAGGGACCCCGCCCAGATGATCCTATGGCGGTGCTTGTAGCCCACCTTGCGGCATTGGAAACACAACAGGTGGAAATTACACCTGTTGGAAAGCCATATCCGACATGGGTGGATGATATGTCGAAACCTCCGAGTTTCAGGAATCCCACCTTCTACCTCTTTAACAGGACGGGGGATCCGCCACAGCACCTGGACAACTTCAACTCAAGGTGTAGGCCCATGTTGGCGACACCAGTGCAACAGGAGGCTGCCAAGATCCTCTATTTTGGTCAGACATTGGAGGGGCCAGCATTCATCTGGTATAGTCAGCTCCCCGTTGGATCCGTAACTAGCTGGGAAGACAGTCACATGTAGTTTCTCTACCAGTTTAGCTCTACCACTGAGAAAACGAGCATCGCCGACCTCTTCAAGTGAAAACAAAGGCCTGATGAGAAAGTCACTGACATTATCACTCGGTGGAAGGGGCTCACATACTGCCTTGACATGCCACTAACATAAGAGAAACGACAAATGATATGTGTTGGAAATGTCAGGACAGAACTGGATCCTTCTCTGATAACAGATAATTACCCTAGAGGGTTCCTAGACTTCTCCGATAAGGCCCAGCGCCTGGAGGAAGCCCAGCAACAGGCCAGCCACAAACATCGGTTGCCCCCTGAAATCCCTGTAAGAAGAGCAGTCAGAGCTCAGCCCGCCATAGTGTCCTAAATAGAGGCCACTAGACATATGGACTTATTACCTATGGATCCATCTCTGCAGCCTTGTAGAGTCCCTTCACCTTAGGAATAGCCTCCGGCTTAGCAGGGTCCTCTTCAGAATCGGCAGGTTCCCCCGTGTAATGCACCTCCATAGCCCAGGTGGGATAACTAGGCTCCGCCTCCATGATAGGAGCCTCCACCTCCTCATCAGGGCCAGGTTTCAAGGGCCCCTTTTTGTACATAATAAACTGAACCTACTTGTTCAATAAGAATCAAGTTCCCGACTATTTCAAAAGTGCCTTGTAATAATAGATCATGCGGTTGCCTGAGTGTAGATGGCCAGAAGTGGAAAACTTCAATGATTTCCCAAACTACTTACCCTATCATCAGATCCTAGGGCACACCCTCAAGAAGTGCTATGTGTTTAAAGACTGGCTTCAGGACCAGGTCGATAACAACATAGTCAGGTAGGGCCCAGCCCCGACACAAGTGGCGGGTGTCTTCATAAGGCCAGATATTAGCAGCGACGATGAAGGTCAGTGGAAACAGGTTTCTAACCATAGGTCCCAGACGTATGATGATTGTAAGGCTCAAAAAATGGTTTCTCATTCCCATGGTATCATCCGAGCATGATTGAATCATCTGAAGCCTTCAGAATCTGCAGCTGCTACTTCTACATCATAATCTCAGTCGGCCTCTTCCCAGAAGAGCATGCATCGGCGACGCAAAGGAAAGATATGTGCCTCACAAGTTCGATCGTTGTCCCACACTCTTGGGGACATCATGCCCCCTAATATGGGAATTTTACCCAAAATCGGCCCAGTAGTGGATGACTCTTCAAGTGATAGTCATGGGTGCGCTTCAGTTAATACCGTAGAGTTGGAAAATCCCTTTATGACTCCCAACAACGAGGAGCGCCAGGAGAACCGCCCCAACGTCTCTAGACGACACCAGTGTCAGTGGAGTCATGGCCATATGGGTCATCGAGGTATATCATTTGGCACCTCCAAGATGGTTGTGCATGCCACTGAGACCAGACAGCAGGCCCAACACAGAACTCAGCATGCACAGCTTTTTCATATGGTGTCGTCGGGCCCGCATCCACCACCGTTTGTTGTATGGGATCAGGAAGAGCTATATAGACCAGGTTGTGATCATCCTCGCTCTACTACATGCCAATCTCAGTTTTTTGGTCCTAATCCGACAGCTACTCTCTAGGCTACGACAAGTGAACGTCGGGATATGCCCATTACCAGCCAACCGTCGGTCCAGCAGGCAGGGCCCGTCTTACCTCCTGTCATAGAGAGGCCTCCTGTAAGTAGAAGATCGTGCCTAGAATATAAGTATAATGTTCTCAAGCACCTTTCTAGAATCCCAACGAGGCATTACATCCTTTATTCCTTTATCCTGTCACAAGATATGCGTGAGGCCCTAGTTGAGGCTTTACGAAGCCCCCTCCAGTTTGAGACAGAGGTATCAGCTACAGAATCTTTTCATGCAGAAGCGTTTGAGAATAATGAATGTCATGCCATAATTTCATTCTTTGGAGAGGATGAAGGCTCTCACATACAGGGTATCATCGGACCACTATACATCACCGGCCAATTTAATTGCGTGGATGCTCACTGATGTATTGTTGACACTAGCTCTGGGATTAACCTTATCCCAATGCGGATGCTGTGGAAGCTGGGGTTATCTAAAGATGACCTAACTCCCTCTGACTTAAGAATCTAGGGATATGAGAGGACCGAGCAGACCCCAGTCAGTAAGATCTATTTGAAGACCCAGTTCGGTGGCCTAGTTTCCAGCACCAAGTTTATGGTTGTCTCTCAGGACACCACGTACAATACATTGATGGGAAGACCATGGGTCCACCTACATGTGGAGGTCCACTCATTGTACCACCAATGCATCATGTAATCCCTTAATGGTCGAATAGGTTTACTCCAGGGTGATCCATCTCATTTTTCCTCTGGTGAAGCCTACTACCAAGACACTGACTATTATAAGAGCAAGGACAAGTAGATTCTATCAAGTGAGGTTGAGCCCATCATGGTCGCAACTGACCCCTGGACAGGGCTTGATGACGCATATGTCTTCCCGGTCCACCGATTGGAGGCCACGACCCCTGACATGGGGAAATTTTTTTCATCTCCTATACAAGTTTGAATCATATTCCCAAGTCTAAGAGATGATATAAAATCACCTCGTAATCCTAAAAAAATTAGGCTCAGGTGATTTCAGAGCCTCCTACCCATGTACGAAATCAGGATGTCCACCCCATGGCAGTAAAAGTACATCATACGTGTCTATTTTTCCGGGCTGGAATTAACATCCTCAAGATGACGCACCATTATTACTTTGATATCATCAAGTGTGGCCACATGTGCCGAAGACTAGATGGAATTGGTTCGACTGTCATCATTGCTATGGTCTCAGTAGCACGTGAATCTCCCAATATGTTTTCCACAGTTTCCTAGGATGGTATGAGTCTCCCGCCAGAATCTGCAGACCCAGAGGAAGTTCATACCTATTGGTATCTCTCCACAATTGGATAATATGATTTGGAGGATGGCCCCCCACCTTTGAAGAGGGCTTCTGCTGCATGGTCGATGAACTGGTACTTGTGAACCTTGGTAGTGAGGCAGACCTGAGACCCACATTGTTCAGTGCAGCCATGTACCTCGAAGAGTAGTAGAGTTATATATATTTCCAAAAGAAACATCCTGATGTATTCTCCTAGAGATACAATGAGTTGATAGGACTAGATCCTCAGGTAGTCATCCACCACCTTGGTCTCCCTGCAAATTAGTGTGGGTTCATGCAACCCACCAGAAAGATGCACCCTTCTCACAGTGCCTTAGTTGTGGCCGAAGTTGACAAGATTATATGAGACAACATCATCAAGGAGGTCCAGTACACCATGTGGCTAGCCAACATTATGCCAGTCAGGATGAATAATGGGAAGATCAGGGTCTGTATCATCTTCTGCGATCTCAATCGTCACTGTCTAAAAGATGATTTTTAACTTCCTGTGATAGAACTGTTGATTGATGTTGTGGACAGGTTCTATGCTATCTCTTTCATCAATGGTTACTCAAGATACCACCAGATCCAAATGTCCCCTGAGGATGAAGATTCCATAGCTTTCATGGAGCCCCATGGTACTTTCTGTTACCAGGTTATGCCCTTCAACCCAAAGAATACAGGTGCCACCTATCAGCGGTCCATGCACCGTATATTCAATCCAATCCTCAAGAAATTTCTGGAATGCAATGTGGACGATCTGGTGGTCAAATCACTCCATCTCTAAGACTATCTCAAATACCTTGAGAAAGTGTTTGGCTTCCTCTGTTCCCACCACCTGTTGATGTGTGCTTTATGGTCACCTCTAGGAAGTTTCTTGGATTTGTTGTCAGGTATAGAGGCATCGAGATCGACCCTAAGAACATCAAGGCCATAAACCAGATGCCTCCCCTGAGAAATATCAGGGAGCTTCGAGGTTTCCAAGGATACTTAGCCGAGATATTATGATTTATTGAGAATCTGGTCTTCAAGTGTAATCCATTTTCCTGGCTCATGAAGAAAGTCTATGCCTACTAATGGAAGGAAGAGTGCCAGACTGCGTTCGAGGAAATCAAGTTGTTTCTACAATTGCCTCTGGTCCTGATGCCACCTATCTCCGGAAAGCCTCTAATCTTGTACATGACTTACCTGTAATGATCTCTTGGCGCACTTCTCACCCAAAAGAATAATTAGGGGACATAAAACAGTCTCTAATACCTCAGTCGCATGCTCCTCGACATAGAGACTAGATACTCCCCCATCGAAAAGAGTTTCCTTGTGCTGGTATTCGGAGTATAGAAACTGAGAAACTATATGAAACACCATGAGTTACAACTGGTGTCTTGGGTATACCCACTGAAGAACATTCTGAACCGCCCCATTTTGACTGGTCACCTAGCACGGTGGACAATAATCCTATATAAGTTTTCCATCAGGTTCGTCCCAAAGAAATATATCAAGGGACATGCATTGGCCGATTTTCTAGCTTCCCATCCGACCTCCGTGGACCAGTCCCTGGACCTTGATTTTCCTGACGAAGAAATCCTCTCGGTAGATCATGTCATCCCATGTTAGAAGATGAACATTGATGGTGCTTCTTGGAGCCCCACCGATAGGAGGCTCAGTGATCCTAGGCTCAACAGGGTGGGCCTAGGTATTTTCCTTATTACCCCAGCGCAAGACATCCTTCCATACTCATCCTATTTTCGGAAGGTTTCACCAACAATGAGGAAGAGTATTGGGATCTTATCACTGGACTCGAGCTATCCCTCGATATCGAAGTGCCCCATCTGCATGTGAAAGGGGATTCTGAACTAGTCATCAAGCTAATTAACCGTGACTACATCGTTAAAAAGCCAGAGCTCGTACCATTGTTGGAGTTCACTCTGCTACTCCTAGCCTCGTTTCCATCTCGGTTGGACGTTACTCATGTACCTAGATCTCTGAATAGTCTATTTGATGCCCTGTCCAGTCTGGCTTCATCACATGTAGAACCTGAGTTGGATGATCTGATTATACACGTGGCATATCGGAGAGTCATTTCTCCTATTGCATCAGATGATGAAGATGGCCTACAAGTAAGACATCTTATCGTCGGAGCCTCCATGTCAGGACCCCAAGGTTCCTTAGATACAGTGGTTGAAGTGACCCCTGACTGGAGAGCATCTTTTTTGCATATCTCCAAAATGGTTACCTCTCAGCCAATAGGGTCGAGGGTGATTTAATTCGATGTCACACGCTGTAGTTTACCCTCCACAGTGGTCTCAGTCTTGAACATGTTCTCTAAAAGTGTGGGTTTGATTATTTTCTACTGTTTTTCATCCAAGGAGTCAAGATTTATAAGGTCATACAGGAGGTTCACGCCGGTTCCTATGCGGCTCACCAGACTGGGTCATAGGTGTCCCATCAGATCTGGAGACTGGGGTACATCTGGCCCTCCATGATCCCTGACTGTGTTAAGTTCACCCAGAGATTTCATCCATGCCAAATTCATGCTAATTTGGTGCATCGTTCGCCATAACCTCTCCACTCCACCAAGTACTCTAGGCTATTTGCAGTTTGTGGACTCGATGTTGTGGGACCATATCCACCGTCGACAGTTCGCCAATGCAGGTTCATCCTAACCGCTATGGATTTATTTTCCAATTGTGTAGAAGATGTTTTGATCAAAGTGGTAAAGCCCCATTATATCATCGACTTCGTGAGCTATAGTATCATCCACCGGTTTCAAGTTCCTCACATCGTCCTCACCGATAACAACACCATCTTCTCAGAAGCTGAGTTGAAGAAATTGTACGCCAAGTACAACATCCGTTCAAACCATACCTCCTGCTATCACACGTAGGAAAATGGATAGATCAAGGAGTTCAAAAAAACATTCTCTAACATTATACAGAAAATAGTTGGTCAAAACATGAAGATTTGGCTGGTCTAGCTCCCCAATTCCCTCTAGGCATATCGTAAGACGACTCTTAATTCCACCCAAGTGACCCCATATTCCCTACTGTACATGGATATGGCCATCCTGCCCATAGAAATCCAGTTTCCTTCATTATGAACACTAGTCTATGACCAGTAGGCACCAGATAAGGTTGTCGACATTGGTCTGGTTGAATTGGAAGCACTTGAAGAGAATAGGCTTTATGCTCTGCACAATCTGGAAAGGAAAAAAGAATATGATAGCTAGGGCTTTCAACAAGAAGGTACGCCTCCGCTCTTTCCAGAAAGGTGACTTAGTATTGGCCATCCGGATGCCAATGATCCCTGTTAGGAAACCACCCATGTTGGAGCCCAAAAGGGAAGGAACTTACATAATCCACATGGTATACCCAAATTAAGAATACTCCCTAGTGACCATGGATGGTGAGCGTATAACTCCTCCCACCAATGCCAAGATTCTAAAAAAATAATTTTCTTGAGCCAGTTGGTCTGGCACGAACATAAACTATCTGGTCCTACATGACCTTAAACTGGATGAGGTCTGGAATGACCCAAATATGTCTGGTCCTACATGACCTTAAATTAGATGAGGTCTGACACAACCCTAAACTGACTGATCCAACATGACCTTAATCTGTATGATGGTCATGCACAACCTTAAACTGTTCAGTCCTACATGACATTAAACTGTGCATCGTCCAACATGATGTTAAACTGCATCTTAAGAACTACGTACGACTTGATTCCCATCCTTATGGGATATGTAGGAACCCTCAAGCATCTCATCTTGAGCCCAACACCATACACTTATGTTTGACTATCCCCCTAGGTATAGTTCTCCCAGAGGGTCCCTACATGATATGGTGTAGGCTTCCCTAGCCCCACTCATGATAGGATTATAACAGTCACACCATGTGGCCACTCCCCATTCTCCTATCCTCCCACGTACTCATCATACGACACTAAAATGCATGGCCTTCAAGAACTACGTACGGCTTGATTCCCATCATCATGTGATATGTAGGAACACCAGGACATTTCGTCTGTTGGCCCAGCCCAAATGCCATAATCTTCCCTTGGGTCGAGACATATGGTATGGTGCAACCTTTTTCCTCAATTAACATTGATCTCTTCTCGATTCTTCCATACATCCCACTCCTCATAGTTGTCTGCCTCTTTCATCGCCCTACATGACGTTAAAATGTATGGGTACTACTATGCTTCACCCACTCCTTTGATTGGGACTCCATCATCCTTCCCATCTAGAAGGGCCACCGAATGGCGTGAATGTTAGGCCCAAGGACTCTCCAACAACTATGGGCCAATGCCCTCGAGGATGTTAAGCAAAAAAATGATACAAATCCCATGTTGTGAATATGGTCAATGGTCGATGCTCATTTTTTATTCACATTCAATGTCATTATAAGGACGATGTGTTTCCAACATGGTCAATAGCTATCCATTGTCATCAGGGCCACCCCATGATGTCCCAAACACTTAGTGTAGTGGTCCATTATTCCCCATTTTATCTCAAAGTAACGAACCCCCTACGGGCGATGTTGGATATTAGACCCCGATATGACTGGGAGAGCCGAGTCAGGCTCCTTGTTTCCCACACCGACCACTTCTCACATGGGATTAGGAGCTGTGATGAGGCAGAAACCACACAAGAGGTTGTATGGCTACTAGTGGTCGGGGCCCCTTGGCCTTTTTGGGCCCTTTTCTCAAGTTCTCACTCAGGATTGTATGGTGTGGCATGGGATTAGGTCCTCATTCAAATCAGGTAAATTGTTGTGTCGTACATATCCCCAGATGAGATTCCTTATCCACCCCTTCGTCCTCACTACAAGATGTTAAACTGCAAGCTATTCTGGCCTTCCCATCCGAGGCCTAGCCTCAGGACCGTTGTCCTTTTCGGGCCTCCAGCCTAATTTTCTATTTAGGGTTGTACAGTGTGGCAGGGTATTATGTCCTCATTCACATCGGGTTACTCGTTGCGCCATACACCTCCCTTGTTTGTGGTATTTTATCCCTTCATCCTCAATTCAAGACATTAAACTGCAGAATGGTGGGGCATTCCAGTCCGAGGCCCAACCTCAAGACCCTAGGCCTTTTCGGGGCCCCCTATCCATGTTATTATATAGGTTTGTATGGTGTGGCATGTGATTATGTCCTCATTCACGTCGGGTTACTCTCTGCACCATACACCTCCCTTGTTTGGGGTATTTTACCCCTTCATCCTCACTGCAAGATGTTAAACAATGAATTGACTAGGTCTTCCCATCCGAGGCCTAGCCTCAGGCCCCATGGCCTTTTCGGTCCCCTAGCCCATGTTCCTATTCAGGGTTGCACAGTGTGGTATGTGATTATGTCCTCATTCACGTCGGGTTACTCATCGTGCCGTACACCCCCCTCTTTGGTGTATCTTACCACTATGTACATCATTTCATGAACAACATGTGGCTTGATTCCCATCCTCATGGGATATGTTGGACCACATGAGATTCTCGTCTTCGGGTCCAGCATCATCTTGGCCCCTTGGCCTGAATTCCCCCAGGGAGGACCATATGGTGTGGTATGGGATTATGTTCTCACCCACGTCGGGTGTTGTACCAACCATTCCATTACCTCCTCCTGAGAGTTTTCTATCCCCTTGTGCTATCCTCATCTTTTCAAGTCATCCTCTTTCATGATGAGCCCCCCTGACCCTCTTTGACGATTCACCAATGTGTCCAAGAGTACTCTGTTTTAGCACCTAGAGTGTCGGATTCTGCCCAGACATGCTTTCATCCATTTCTCAGGCTTCATGTTCCCCTATCCTAGGGCTTTCATCACCTTTCACAATAAAACGGACCCCCGAATGGCATGGATTCTTGGCCCAAGAGACCTCCTAACATTATGGTCCAATGTCCTCAATGGTTTTGAGAAAAAAATTGATACGAGTCCCGCACTACGAATTAGGTCAGTGGTCAACGCTCGTTTATTGCTCCCACCTCAGGTAAAATGATATGGATATTGTGTTTCAAACATAGTCAAAAGTTATCCACCATCGTCATGCTAACCCCATTAGCCACAAAGTGTCGGTTATATGATTCACCCACTTTTCCACTTCATCATGTCCTAGTAGAATTTAGAAACTCTTGGTACTACACCTCAGTGTGCATCTGCACATTAAAAAAAGGAAGAAGTTCGTGATATGGAAATCATTCAGGGCCCCGCGGCGATTTCCACTATTCATGTATTCTATGTATTGTGATACCTTACCTGCCCTTGTTTCCTACACCGAGTTTGACTCCTGTAGGCTTAGGGATCTGGGTATGGTATGAACTTACTTGGAATAGTCCCACTTCTCCATGGTCTATGTTCTAAGACCTTGAAATAAGATATTTTCATATTGCCTCTTCTTGAAAACTATGGGATACGTAGGAGAACTCGTGCATCTCGTATGCGGGTCCAGCTTAACTAAGAGACACCCTCTCCTACATCCTACCATCTTACCTCTTTTTGGCCCCTTGGACCATGGTTTCCTTCTCAGAATTGCGCATGGCGTGGCATGAGATTATGTCCTCATTCACGTCGGGTATTCTTTATTGCACCGTGCATATTTCCCATTTATCCTCATTTCTACTACCTTTGTGCCACACGATGTTAAAATAGATGGTTGGTCCCACCACATGACCTTAAATTGTGACAGTATCATCCTGGACACATGATGAAAAATAGTGATGCATTGTGGTGCCCTTACTCAAGGGACATCATGTTTGGTACCGGTAAAACAGGATACGATTTTTCAATGCCATCATTTGGGTTGATTCTTGTGGTGATGTACTGACTTTCTATCCTAGGCCTGTGGCATAACATAAAAAACATTCACCCTAAAGGGCAAACAATATACATCAAATACCGCTTCTTTTGGTGCGAGGGCCAGAACTGCACACCCCTTCTATCCCTGGCACTGGTACCATAACGTGCCACATTTACGAATTATTTATGGCTTGATTACCATCCTCACAGGATACGTAGAGACACCCAATTATTTATCCTATGGTCTAACCCCCAGGAATCAAAAATCATGTTCCTCCCATTTCTGGCCCCCTGGACTAACCCCTTGTGGGCAACCATGTAACTGTAGCTTTTCCCTGAACAAGTTATGGATGCCCCGTGATGACATTGGGGAGCGAAATCTTCCTCTACAAAGAGGTCCTATCTAAAATAAGGAATGATCCATGATCAAACTCATGCACCCATCTCATGTGCTTCCACCACGGTGGCATAATTTTGGGAGTGTTGGATTCTGTTCGAACAAACCATCACTCCATATTCCATGCTTTACATGCCCCTTATTCGGACACTCATCCTATTTCATGCCTAAGGGAACCCCCTAATAGTATGGATGCTTGGCCTATGGCCTGCCTATTGTCCTGGTCCAACCCTACGAATGACTAATGGATGACATTTTGTGTCAAGCCCCGTGTTTCGAACATGGTCAGCGGTCGACCCTCAATTGTTATCCCCATTCCAGGGTAATGTGATATGGATGCTGTGTTTTGAACACGGTCAATAGTTATTCCCCATCGCCTCGCCACCCTCATTGTCTTCCGAATCTTGGGTATCATGATTCAAACCTTCCATCCCCATCTGTTTGGATTGATTCAATCCCCCTTGGCATTACCCCATTTGTGCACAAGAGCACACTGGGAAAAAGGTCATTCGGTTGCTCTGAGAGCTTCATTCTCCAATCAGGCATCTCCCATTCCCTCCCAGAAATCTGGGTCGGTTGTTCAAAACCTGGATTCCTGAAGCTTGGTTTTCACTCCTATATTTAGATGGAGGTGATGAGGTGGTCATCCCTTATTTCTCACATTGGTCCTGACCCACGTGAGCTTATGGAATGATCACTGGACCCTCTACGAATAACACGGGAATGGAATAAACCAATGTAAACAACGAAACTCATGAATTCCATGGAATCAAACAATAAAATCATGAAAGTATGATTGAATGTTTGTACAGAGGAGGAGACATGTCCGGCTGCAACGCCTTCCCGTCGACGTTATTCAGGTGGTGGTATAGGCAGTCACCAACGACTGGTGTAACGTCTTCCCGAGCATGGTCGTCAGCCGCCCTAAACCTTCGACGTTGGAATAGCGTGCTTCGGAACTATTAAACTATTTCTTCCATACTTTCTTCATGGAAGAAGACGTCATCCCTCAGCCTGAAGCCATACAAAGGAAGCCTCTTAAATAATGGGTAGTTCCTCTGGCTCAACGATAGCAGCGCCGCCAACGAATCATGGTCAGAGTGGCTCCGGACTAACTCCCCTAGACCCAGACTATTCGCCATCTCATCCGTCCAAGAAGCATCCACAAGAACCCTCATAGTCATCTTATTGATGAGCTATTCAGTTTTATCGCAAGGGCGATTTTCGTGTTGGTTCACGAAGCTCGTTCGTAGAGACCGTTCGTGAATCCTGTTCACGGAGAATGTTCACGAAGCTTGTTCGCGGAGTCCTGCCTACGCCTTCAAGCACAAGATCGTGAATCATTTTTGTGGAGTCAAAAACTCGTTGTGCCCCGCAAAGTGAAGTCCCTATTCACAGAGAGAAATCACAAAGTACACGGAGCTTCGCGAATCGAGAGCGCTAAACTCCAAAATCGTGGAGAAAATAAAAGACAAAAGAGAGATCAGGTCCCCTATTTATAGGAGAGGGACCCTCGACGATTCACGGTGAGTCTTGACCGAAGTGTGATTCACGGCATGTCTGGATGTAACTTCTCTTTCCAGCTTGGTGAGCCCTCTTTCCGAGTTAGCTTCGTGAACGACTGAGGATTTTGGCGATTGACCCTCAGACATCGACCCTTGATTTCTCCATAGCTCCAAGTTTGACGGGGGGGGCATTTTTTTACAAAAAAAATGTGGGGAGGTGAAGAAGAAACAATCCTAATGGATTCCTCGCAAATCCCCTTTGTAGTGTCCCCCTGGCATCGTGGCGCCCCGCTGAGCTAAGAGGCGAGACGCTCCGCGAATGAATTTGACATTCGCAAACCCACCGCAAATCAAGGAGGCGATAACGCTCTACGACTAAATTTGAAATTCATGACCCGCCGTGAATCAAGGAGGCGGTAATGCTTCATAACAGCATTTGATGTTCGAGACCCTCCGCGAAGCAAGGAGGCAGTAATGCTCCGCGAACCTCGTTGACGTTCCCGACCCGCCGCGAAGCAAAGAGGCGGTAACGCTCTGCAACTGCATTTGACGTTTGTGACCCCCCATGAAGAAAGGAGGTGGTAATTATCTACGACCTTATTTTATTATCACAATCATATGCGAAGGAAGGATGCGATAATGGTCCACGAACCCCTTTGATGTTCGTGACCCGCCTCGAATTAAGGAGGTGGTAACGCTCCCTGACCACATGTGACGTTCGCGACCTGCCGCGAAGCTAATACTTTATTTGTGTCATGCGCGTGCACTGCTTCGTGGTGCCTCTCCCCTATAAATACCCCCCAAGTCCAAGAGGTAGATCATCCAACCTTTTAACTTTTTAGCTCCAAAATTGTGAAGTATCTTCTACTTTCTGAGCCATGAGTTGTGCGAGGTACTTCTACTTGGAGAAGTGGCTCCCCTTTGACATGTTTTAACACCCTCTTTCGAGAGGGATGAATTTCATATAGCCTATGGGCCTCTACAAAGAAATGGGATCCCCAAGGGGACCCAGGTCATCACAGAACGTTTATGCTTCATGAAACACCCTTCATGTACACGAGATCCACATGCCAAGGATGGGTCACTGTACTTCGCGAAGCACATTACTTCACGATACCTTACATTGCGAGGCACCATTGCTCCACATGGTAGTGCTTTGTGAATGTATTTACACTTCCCGAAGTGCCCCCTATATCAACCTCTGCCCTATTCTTAGGCCGGGACGCTCCACCTCGTGAAGAACACCCCTTCATAGGTACCCTTCACCACACAGGGCACCAGAGCTTCACATGGTCCCTGCCTATAAACCACTCTGCTTTGAAATTCTTTTTCCCGTGAAACCATACATGTTTTCACAATGCAACTTCAAAGTCCCATGGACGATACTGCCGGTTGTGTTGATTCACCTCATGCTTCATCCCATAGGCACGCTAAGGGATACTGCTTCTTCACATAGTCACTCTAACGTGGACCCCCCAATGGTTCGCTCCATGACACCGCCCCACTACGGCGTTGCCGGTGCCTTCCCTTCACCAAGGTGTAGCGGGTACTGGTTTTGTAAGTCCTAGGGGTGCGGAGTGCACCCACCTCGTCTAATATACAAGACTCTAAACTTCCAAGCACCGTCGTTCTCCTCACATGACATTAAGCTGTGACCTCGCTCCGTGCCTCGCTCAGAGGGTGTCCCCACCTTGGACATTCTCCATTCCCACTGGTCTCTAAGAGGATGAGATCTTCCCTCACAGGGGATGATATCCTCCTTATTGGAGTGGATTTTGTCCGCGGGGAAAGGATGACCATCTCGGTGTAATCCCCTAGCTTTTCATGCAGGAGGCATCACCCATGCCCTTCCTTTCTTTGGTGCCAAATCCCTCTCCTGCTGGGCTTTGTCGCCATCGGGCCTCCATCCTAGAGTAAGTACCAACCTCCTCAGGCTGCTAACCATGCATAAGCCCCTATTTCCTCTTTGGGCTTCTAGATACATCTAATCCCTACTTTCACCTCCCACGGATGCACCTTTTGTGACATGATTGTCATGTCTCTACTCCCTCTTTTTTCTCACACTGATCATGACTCACATGGTCCTAGAGCAGGCACCGACTATGAAAAACACCTTGGGAAGCCTAGAGTGTAAGCCCCACACCCCCATACATGAACTACATGGATTTTGATCCTTTCCAAGGCAAGGTACATAGGAAGCCTCCATGAGGTTCAAGCCCACCACCTTGGTCGTTCTGACCATCTTCACATCGGTTCACTAACACTTTGGGTTGCCTCAGAGCGTAAGCCCCAAATGCTTCCATCTCAAACTACGAGAACTTTGATCCTTTCCAAAGAAAGGTATATAGGAATCCTCCCTGAGGTTCAATCCCACCACTATATATTGGTCCCGACTATCTTCACGTCGATTTTCCAAGCCCCTATCCTTGAACTACATGGTCTTCGATCCATGCCAAGGCGAGGTTTGTAGGAACCCTCTCCGAGGTTCAAGCCCAACATTCGGTCATTCTGATCCCCTTCATGATGGTTCACCCCCATACTACAGGATGTTAAACTGTAGAGCCCAATCAGTGGTAAGTCATTGGACACAAACCCATTCGAACTATGAGGAAATTGATCCTTACTAAGGAAAGGTACGTTGGAAACATCCCTGAGGTTCAAGACCACCATCCACCTGGACCAAGGTCCTTATTCACGTCGGTTCACTAACTCCTTCCCTAGATTAACTACGTGATATTTGATCCTTTCCACAGAAGGGTATGAAGGAATCCTCCCTGAGGTTCAATCCCACCATCCATAGGTCATCCCGACCATCTTCATGATGGTCCGACCCCATCCAGCGATAAGTCATTGTCACCCCATTCAACGATATGCCATTGTTAAGATGAACTACGTTCACTGAACTATGAGGACTTTGATTCCCTTCCACGGGGATACGTAGGAAGTCTCTTCAAGGCTCAAGCCCAACTTCACCATCGCCCTTGCGATTTTACTATTTCATCCCCCCTTCACTTCATTCATCAACCCATCATCCATCCTGATTATTACCCGGGCCACCACATCCCAATGGGATCATTCCACCTCATACCCCATTCCATTTAACGGCATTTGGGAATCTAACCACATGGTGGCCACAATATCAGTGTTCCCTCCATGGGTTGTACCCATCTAATCCACTCTAGTCAGTGTTCTAATCAGTCGGATCCATCTCTAATGGACGTTAAACTTGGGGCATACCCTATGTTAATCATGGGAAGCTGAGGAAAACCTCAGATACATGCCCCTGGCATATGATTCCCTATGTTCAATGTGGGATGCCTCGGGATTTCGTGCCCTCGAGAATCCCTATAATAAGTGACAGAAGACATACATGTCTGTGTCCCAGTGTCCAAACACGTCAGTGACGCCCAATGTGACTACTCCCCTGACTGAAGGTTGCTTCCCTAACCGGAACCCTTGGAATGTCCCAACAGAAGAAGTTTAATTAAATTGTATTCATGATGTTATGGCTCTAGGTAGAGTTTCACGAACAATATATTAAATCTATAAGGGAGACATGTACTGGGTGAAGAGTTCCGAGGAGGAATCAATGTAAGGAAGAACCAACAGCCCATCATCCTATTTCGATCATGGATCTAACGTCCCTGAATAAGGATTGGATGTCACCCACCTATGGAAAGCGGGATTGCAGGGAAACAATACAGTGATGCTTTCCCCCCAAAAAAGACGGACGCCGTGCCTCGGCAAAATCATTGGAAACAATTATATCATATTTATGTATATAGTTATTGTATAACTTAATAACAATGATTTAACTATTATACAGGAGGTTAATGTACCCTCAACCAAGGAAAAGTACAAGGTGATATTTAATTCCTCGATCTCATTATTATCTGAGATTGTTTATGTGTAAGTTTTTAATAGGACATATTTATTACCCAGGTCCATGTTTCATAATAGTTTTTTCAAAAGGATTAATTTTAAGGGCTCTTTTACTAAAACATCATTTTAAATGTTTTAATGATTTATTCTTCTAATCCTTTATCATTAATGCCCATGTTTTCAAATTGATTTTAATGATTTATTTATATGGACATTTCTGTTTTAAAATGTTAATTATTTCCAAATGTTTCAAAGTGGTATGGGGCACATTGATTCAAAACTATCTTTTAAATGACTTCCTTTATAAATTGTGTGAGTTTTAAAATGATTTCATGGAAAAAAAATATTTCTATAAAAGGTTTTTACTGATCATTTTAAACTATGTCAACATCCTTTACGGGATATTATATTTGATCAAGGTTGATTTATTAAAATACAATCTTACATATTGTATTGAATAAGTTATGATATGTTTTACAGAGGATGTGCAATTTTTATACAATAAATTATTTATGTTTAATGTATTAACATTTTGTATTCTAGTTTTAATAAGAATGAATTTTTTATGTTTAAAACTTTTCATATGAGGAATGCATTGGACTTAGTATGTGATGGGTGGAGCCCACTATAGGTCCATGATGCATCGTTAGGTCTCATGAGACAAACTGGTGTCTTGGTACAAGGTCTTGAAAAAATCTTATTTGTATTCTTGGAACAAGGCCTTGACTATGTGGTTATGAAGTCCAGAATTATGAATTCCATCATTATGAAATTGGATATTTATATTACATGTGACTATTAGACTAGTAGAATATCCATGTGAATAAGTAAATGGAATTATTAGATTTAGATTTTCCATATTATCATGATGTTTAAGTTTAAAAGGCTTATGTTTTAATCCTATACATTTCCTTACATGTTTATGATTATTTATGAAAGTTTTTGCTATATTGTTATCCATACTGAGCATCTGACCACACCCCTTTCTATGTATTATTTTTCCAATGATTCAAAGAAGTATATTATGACTGACCTGCAGGGATAGTCTAAGAGATATGAATGTGGTAAATGGTAACAATGTTGTTCTTTTTTTCATTTTATAATGTAATGTAAAACTTATGAATGTATCTAGTACTTCCAAGGATACTAAACTGATTGATATTTTGGTATTTGATCCCTTGTGATCATGCCAAGGATATGTAATGATGCATAGACTCTGGATAACTGGGGTTGAGTCATTATAGTTGGTATCAGAGGAAGTTTAGTACAAACCATGGAAACTACATTCAGATAAAATCTGATTAGAGCACATCATCTTAAGATAGGCTTTGATGATTAGTATGAAATAAATTCCTAGAATTTTGGTAATAAAGAGATTTTGTGTATTTTCCAAGAAACACATCCCTTTTTGGATACTATTAGATAGAGGGAGCTCTGGAACAGATATACATCGGAGTGAATACTTTGACAAAGAGATTCCGGCATGACCTGGGGTATCCTGTTACATGACAACGGGCCATGCTACACTCTGGGTTACGACACTCCCAGGAGATATGCTTAGGATAATTTAATTTTTCTTTATAAACCATTATGAAGGATTTATGAGTATATACATCCTCAAAGAAAACATTTTTATGGTTATGGATTATATCCATAAACTGTTCAATTTATGTTTAGTGTTTTAAAAGTTTGGAATTATGTATTGTGGTTCAAAAACGAATCTATTATATTCCATATTTTAGAAATGGTGCCTTGTAGAAGGAATGTGAACTCCAGCAATACTCATGATCCAAATATTAAGAAGGATGATATCTTTTACGGTATTAAGACAACATTTAGAAGGGAAATAGTCTCCCACACATTCCCATCATTTGAAGAAATAGTATCATGTGTTAATAAGATAAGTAAAGAAATCTCTGAGTCATATGTATTTGAAGGGAAGCAAGAGAAGAAAAGGATGGAAGAGATAATGATGGATAAAGGGAAGAGGGGAAAGAAGGATTTTACCATATGTGATGACTTTCAAAAAATCACCTTGGTAAATTCATGAAAGGGAATGGTATTTTTTTTTATTAGTGTAGAGAAAAGGACACCAAGTACATGATTTCAAAGGTAAAAAAAGGTTTCAAATGAACAATGTTTCATCTGCAAGGATTTGGGACACTACGCAAATCAATGACCAAATCATTATTGTATACACCAATTGCTGTTATTGGATAATAATCAAAGTATGATAATACCGAAGATGAAGAGAATGATTAAAGTTATTATGTTGTTATTTAAGTATTGTGTCATTTGAGTATTGTATTTATTATGTACATGTTATAAGAATTATAGAGTATATAAGGATTGTATTGTAGTAAAATTTCATTAAGGACATGAGATTGAGTGAAACCAAGAAAAGTAACTCAATGGTAGGTTAAATTTTTTGGAAGATATATGGTTGAGAGAAAGATAAACCATAATATGGTTCTGATATAGAGGTAGTGATTTGGGAATAAAATATGATTAATTTTGGATAATTATATTCGATATTCTTGACTACCTTGAAATTGATTAATAATTTGTATATTCAATCATTGTTAGACATTAAATCATTTTTGGATAGAAGGTGTATATCTAGAATTCTATAACGAATAAGGGAACATGAATGTAATCAATAAGGTTTTATCGTAATTTAGTGTGTTACAATGTTTTGAAAGAATATATGATAAAGGTATTAACATATTATTACATGGAAAAAATGATCTCAATTGTTTTTACTTTCCTTATAATTTTTTGCAATGTCTCGTCCCAGTTACCTAGAGGTGGTGCATTATTAAATAACATTGGCATAATCACAAGAAATATCAAATCTCGAAATACCGATTGGTTTAGTAACCTTGGAAAAACAAGATATATTTATAAGTCTTAAATTACATCATAAAAATGAAAACTAAAACAACATATTTTCTACATAGTACACAGTCATGTCCCCACATACTATCCCTGAAGGTCATTCATAAATTACTTCTTCACATCCTGGGAAAAATAAAACATTGAAATGGGTGATCTCAGATGCTTGGTAAGGATAACAATATAGCAGAAACTTTTATAAATAATAATAAAAATTTAAGGTAATGTATAACTAAAACAAAATCCTTTTAAACATGAACATCATCATAATATAGAAAAGATAAAATGAAATAATTCCATTTACTTATTCACATGGTTATTCTACTAGTCGAATAATCACATGCAATATCAATAACCACTTTCATAATGATGGAATGCATAATGCCATACTATCATAACCACATAGCCAAGGCCTCATGACAAGACTACAAATAAGATATTGTAAATGCCTTTTGGAAAGACACTAGTTTGTCTCATGAGACCTACCGATGCATCGAGGAGCTATATCAGGCTCCACCCGTCACTTATTAAGTCTAATGCATTCCTCATATGAACAGGTTTAAACATAACATAAACATCCGTATTTAAACTAGCATATGAAATGTCAATACTTTCACCATAAACCATGAATGGTATAAAAATAACACATCCAAAGTAAAACATATCACAAAACCTTCAATAATATATGGAAGTTTTGTATCATAATAAATAAACTTCGAATAAGCTTAAAATCTATAAAAGGATGTTGACATAGTGGAAATGAAAACTATTTGAGAGAAATATCTCATTTTTTGAAATAATTTAAAGGTCACATAATTATAAAATATGACATTTTCTTTGAAAATATTCTTATAAGCTTGTAAGGGAAGCTTTGAATATTTTATAACGGTGGAAAAAAGACCTTTTTTGGAAAATGATAGAAAGATTCCTTTATAAAACTCTTATAAAAAGTCAAACAAGGGTATAAATTACTTTAACCCATATTATAGTAAATAGTAAATCATTTTCTGAAATAAATTTTTAAGAAACATGGATGTGGATGATAAATAGGTCCGAAAAGATAATTACGTATAAACAACCTCGGATAATGAAGAGATTGTGACATAACCCTTACCTTGTACTTTTCCTTAGTCTATGGTATGTTAACCTCCTATATAATAGTTAAAAATTGTTATTATATTATAAAAGAACCATATACATAATTATGATATCATATATGATATTTTAACATTGATTTGTTAATAATATCTTAGTATTATCATTGTTTTGGGTGTTAACTTACTCATTTTCTTTTATATGTTTTGTTACATAAGTCGTGTTTTTTATGGATAGGTTGTATCTTACTCATATCCAGAGTGATATTAAGTATTTAAACATTATTTTTAACCATCAAATGAATATCATTCTTGAATGGATACGATGGGGTATCAATCTTATCGCGTTCGTGGAGACGGTAGTCCATACGCACGCACGAGCGACAATATCATTCATTTGATATTAAAATAATATATAATTGGATGGTATATCATATATGAAGAATAATTATCATGTTATATTTATTATTTATATGAATTACACATCATTATTATACCCATCCAAATAATAATATATTGAATAACAATTACACCACGACGTGGAGATGGTAAGCCGTACGTACGCACGAATGGTGACATATCATTCAAAAGATGGATAGAATACTGAATATGGTTCTACCATATTTATAATAACATTACAGTATATATAAGATACTGGAGTTATTATTTTATAATGGGAATAACAAATAAAGAAGAAGTTGAAGAAGAAATGAACTTGAAAATGGGTGGTGAAAACATTACCTCTTCTTCAGGTTCTTCCTTTTGATTTGATCAAAAGGGCTCCATAGGTTGGTTTTATGATAAAACTAATGCCTATAGGTTGAATTTAGAGATATTGAGAGAGTATTTTGGAAGGGGTTGTCTGAGATAAAAGGCTTTGAATGTGTGAATTAGTGAGAAGGGGGAGTGACCTTTTATAAGAGGGGTGAGGGGCACCTTTGGAAAAGCTTGAAATATTATTTTATAATAAATTCATATTCAGTTTTTAATGGATCCAAAGTGGATTATATAAAGTTTAAGGTTGTTATTGGTCGAAATCCACTCAACCAATATAATTTAGACAGGTTTTGGTCATTATATTAACCTTATCTTTTAGTTTTAACTCTTAGTTAATTAGTTTGACACTTACCATGTCACTTTGTATTTTTATATTATATAGTTAATAAACATATTATATACCTCCAAGAGACCACCCAAGTGGTCCATTAATGATACACATATCATGATATAATTCTCCTGGCCGAACCTTAGATTTTTAGGAATTTAAAATCAATTAATAATATAATATGATTTTTAAAAACTCTTTTATCTGAATTTCGACACAATTCAATAATTGATTTTTGTTAAAGTCTTAACAACATTATTAATTCGAAAAAAAATCATTTAAGTGATACTAAAATGTCATATTAATCAATAAAATTATTTTAATTCATTAAAGGTCTTAAATTATATTTATTTAGGTATTTATTATATCAATTAATTTAATATTTCACTAATAAGGTAATTACTGCATCATCATTGTGTCATACATATATTAAATTATTTAATGTCTAAAAATTATAAATAAAATACAATTATGTATGAAATCGTTTTAGGTTTCGAATGATTTTTTATAGTCTAAAATCCAACATATATAACCCTATGTAAAAATTGTTTTTTCTAAAAGATATATGCTTATGTCATTTTTGTATTTACTTTAACTTAATTAATATAAAGTGTCATTATCACTTACTAGTTGATCCATGGGGTACCAAAATCGACCAAAAGATGACCATGGTCGGAAATATATCAACAAATAGGGTTAAGACATGTTTTATGGCAATTTATTATTATTATAATATTATTTTTTACCCTTATTTACCGAATTTACCTTTTAACCATGGTAAATAAAATATTTACCGATATAATTATTCAAAATGTCTAAAAATTAAAGTTACGTATTTACAAAATTTGGACATCTTGATTCCAAATATGGAATCCATTTTTCCAAATTCAAAACATAGAAGTGGCATAAATTAATTTAATATTATTTCTCGTTGTTAAAACAAAAAAGAGTGTTTTTAAGAGATAATAACTATCAAAAGATTGAAACTTGTTTATGTCTGGTTTAATTATAAACATTTGTCCAATGACCAAAATTGTATTAAATGGTAAAAATATATTATAAATATAATTTAAAACCACTCAAATTCATAATTTATCACTATTAATTATTTCGATTAAATAAGTTTTTTAATTAAAATTTAGTAATTTTCACTATTCATCAAAATATAAATGATATCTGAAAAGTTCCAAAATATTACCCTAGTCTAATTTAGATATTCTGAATCCAAAAATGAAGTCAATTTTGAGGGATAAAATTTATAAAATTTCAAAAAATAGGTATTACTATTCATAACAGCTAGTTTGATTGGTAGTGGTGTGTGTTAGAACTCAAAGTTGTGTACAACACACGATACTATACTATTCAAAGAGAAACGTACCATAGAAGCTTGGGGTGTTACATTATCCCCTCCTTTAAATAATTTTGTCCTCAAAATTTCTTATAATATTACTACATAAAAAGACTCGGGTGATTTTTCATCATAAGTAACTCGGGTTCCCACGTTGCCTCTTATGGTTTCTCTATAGAACTTTTATCATACGAGTCGTCCAATTTCTCAGCACATGTTCTCTTATATCAAGAATCCTGAAGGGATCTTTGCAATAAGGCAGATCAGGTTCCAGTTCTAATTCCTCATAGGTGAGTACATGCGTTGGGTTAGGCATGTATTTTCTCAACAGTGAAACATGGAACACATCGTGAACTTTGGAGAGATTTGGCGGCATTGCCTAACGGTATGCTACAACCCCAATTCGTTCTAGAATTTCAAAAGGTCCGATGTACCTGGGACTCAATTTACCCTTCATACCAAAACGTATAACTCCCTTCCATGGAGATACCTTCAAGAAAACATGATCTCCCACCTGGAATTCTAAATCCTTCCTTCGGTTATCGGCATAGCTCTTCTGCCTACATTCAGCTGCGTTGATGTGGTTTTGGATTACCTTTACCTTTTCCATCGTTTCCTCTACTAGTTCTGGGAATACAAGTTTTCTTTCACAAACGTCATCTCAACAGGTTGGTGTGCAAAATATCTTTCTGTATAATGCTTCATATGGTTCCATCTGAATACTTGAATGGAAGCTATTGTTATAGGAAAATTCTATTAGAGATAAATATTGATCCCACATACCCTAAAAGTCAAGTGATCATGATCTCAACATGTCACCTAAGGCTTGAATAGTTCGTTCTGATTGTCCATCTATTTGAGAGTGGTAAGCTGTGATCAAACGAAGTTCAGTATCCAAGGCCTTCTGAAGACTCTTCCAGAATGATGAAGTAAAACATGGATCATGATCTGAAACAATCGATAAGGGTACTCCATGAAGTCTCAAAACTTCATTAATATATAGTCTTGCTAGATTTTCAAGTGGTAAATCCTCCCTTATATCGAGAAAATGTGTTGAATTGGTAAGACGATCAACAATGACCCATATTTCATCATTCCTTCTAGGAGTATTTGGTAGTCCCATTAAAAAGTACATCGTGATATTATTCCATTTCCACTCAGGTATGGGAAGAGGTTTCATGACTCCTCCAGATTGTTGCCTTCCGGATATAACTTGTTGACAAACCATACATCTTGACACAAAATTATCAATCTCCCTCTTCATGTTGTCCCACCAAAAATGTTCCTTCAAATCACTATACATTTTGGTGCTCCCAAGGTGTATAGAGAAATTGGAACTATGAGCATCATCCAAAAATTCTCTTTTTCGATCAGGTATAATGGGAACACAATTTCTCTTCCCAAACTCCAAAATTCTATCTTCATACACAAAGTCACTCAATTTCCCATCATTCACAGCTTTAATATTCCTTTTTAACTCTTCATCACTGGTCTGAGAACTCTTTATCCTTTCTAGTAAAGATGGTTTGGTAACCAGTTGAAAAAGAATTGATGTTTCACCTTCCATGGTGATTCCCATATCCATGTTAACTAGATCCATGAAAATAGGATCCCTTTCAATTCTCATCACGTTCGAAACTCAATGATCCTTTCTACTCAAAGAATCTTCCACCTTATTTTCCTTCCATGGGTGGTAGTGTATCATGCAATCATAATCCTTGAGTAGTTCAAGCCATCTCCTTTGACGCATGTTGAGTTATTTCTGTGAGAAAATATACTTCAAACTCTTGTGATCAGTATAAATCTCACATTTCTCAATGTAACACCCCAAGATTTCATAGTGTGTTATTTATTCAAAATAATTAAATAACTTGCACTACAAGAAACACCGAGTTCAATCACACCATGACTTACAAAAAAAAGCCATTCAAAAGAGGTTATGAATAGTATTATCTAAATTTTAAACTTTATATAATCCTTATAATTTTAGAATCCATATTATGAGTTTCTTAGATATAATGCAAGAACAAATTCATTTTCAGTATTGCACTTTTATCAACTTTTAATAGTGAACCCTTTTTAAATACAATATTTTAAACTTTTTGACTAAATGGGGACATCAAAAATTTAAAATGAAACATCCCAAGCTTCCACGGTACGCTTTCTTTGAATAATACAGTAGCGTGTGTTGTACACAACCTTGAGTTTTAACACACACCACAACCAATCAAACTAGCCGTTATGAATAGTAATACCTACTTTTCGAAATTATATATATTTTATATTTTAAAATGGACTTCATTTCTGGATTCGGAATATCGAATTTAGCCTAAGGTGAAATTTTGGTACTTTTCGGATAACATTCATATTTTGATGAATAGTGAAAATTACTAAATTTTAATTAAAAACAACTTTTTTTAATCAAAATAATTAATAGTGATAAATTATGAATTTTAGTAGTTTTAAAGTATATTTAGAATATATTTTTACCATTTAATATAATGTTGGTCATTGGACATAATTTTACAATTAAACCGAACATAAACAAGTGTCAATCTTTTGATAGTTATTATCTCTTAAAAACACACTTTTTGTTTTGACAGCGGGAATTAATTTTAAATTAATTTCTGCCACTTCTGTGTTTTGAATTTAGGAAAATGGATTCCATATTTGGAATCAGGTTGTTCAAATTGTGTAAATAGGTTAATTTTATTTTTAGACATTTTGAATAATTACTGCGGTAAATATTTTATTTACCATGGTTAAAGGTAAATCCGGTAAATAAGGGTTAAAAAAATAATATTATAATAATACGAAATTACCCTAAAACGTGTCGTAACCCTATTTTTTGATACATGGTCGACCATGGACATCTTTGGGTCGATTTTGGGACCCCATGGATCCACTTGTAAGTGATAATGACACTTTATTTTAATTAAGTTAAAATGAATACAAAAATGACACAAGCATATATCTTTTAGAAACACAATTGTTACATAGGATTATATATGTTGGATTTTAGATTATAAATATTAATTAGAAAGATAACAAGATATCCTACATAATGATATTTTATTTATAATTTTTAGACATTAAATAATGTATTTTATTTATGACACAATGATGATGCAGTAATTACTATAAGAGTGAAAAATTAAAATAATTGATATTATAAATACCCAAATAAATATAATATGAAACTTTTAATGAATTAAACTAATTTTATAGAATAATATGATATATTAGGATTTATTTAATTGACTTTTTTCTAAGTAATCAATCTGTTATGAGTTTCACAAAAATCAACTATTGAATAGTGTCAAAATTGACATAAAAGAGTTCTTAAAACAAATATTATATTATTAATTGATATTAAATTCATAAAAATCTAAGGTTCGGCCAAGAGACTTATATCATGATAGGTTCATCATTAATGGATCACTTGGGGGTCTCTTGGATGTATTTAGTATGTTTATTAACAATATTATATAAAAATACAAAGAGACATTGTAAAAGTGAAACTAATTAACTTAGAGTTAATACTTAAAGATAAGGTTAATATAAGTACCCAAACCTGTCTAAATTCTATTGGTTGGGTTTTTTTCGACCCATCCCCACCTTAACCTTTGAATAATCATCTTTGGATCCATTAGAAACCGAATATGAATTTATTATAAATTAATATTTCTAGCTTTTCCAAAGGTGCCCCTCACCCATCTTATAAAAGGGCACTCCTCCTTCTCATTTCTTCACACCTTCAAAGCCTTTTGGATCGGCCAAAATCTAACCAAATACTCTCCCAACTTCCCTCAATACAACCTAGGGGCATTAGTTTGATCAGAAAGCCAACCTAAGGAGCCCTTTTGATCAAATCAAAAGGAAGAACCCGAAGAAGAGGTAATGATTTCACCACCCTTTTCTAAGTTCATTTCTTCTTCCACTTCTTCTTCCTTTATTGTTGCCATTATAAAATAATAAATCCAGTATCATATATATACTGTTATGTTATTATAAATATGGTACAACCATATTCAGTATTCTATCCACCCTTTGAATAACATGTCACCATACATGCGTACGTACGGCTTACCGTCTCCACGTCGTGGTGTAATTGTTATTCAATATAATATTATTTGGATGGGTATAATAATGATGTGTAACTCATGTAAATAATAAATATAACATGTTAATGATTCTTTATATATGATATACCATCCATTTATATATTATTTTAATATCAAAAGAATGATATTGTCGCACGTGCGTACGTACGGACTACCGTCTCCACGAACGCGATGAGATTCATTCTCCATCGTATCCATTCAAGTATAATTATCATTTGATGATTTAAAAATGATGTGTAAGGACTTGATATCATTCTGGATATGAATAATATAAAACCTATCCTTTATAAACATGTCTTACGTAACAAAACATATAAAAGAAAACAAGTAAGTTAACACCCGAAACAACGATAATACTAAGATATTATTATCAAATCAATATTAAAAGATCATATATGATATCATATTAATGTATATGATTATTGTATAATTTAATAACAATTATTTCACCATTATACAGGAGGTTAACCTACCCCAACCAAGGAAAAGTACAAGGTAAGGGTTATTTCACAATCTCTTCATTATCCGAGGTTGTTTATATGTAATAATCTACTGGGATTTTTTTACCATACACATCCATGTTTTCTTAAAAATGTATTTCAAAACATTTTTATTATTTAAAAGAATATGGGTTAAAGTCATTTATACCCTTGTTTTACTTTTTATAAGAGGAATCTTTCCGTCTTTTTCAAAACAAGGTCCTTTTTAACCTTTTCGACAGAATTAAGGTAAGAATGTTTTTTTAACTTATACAGTGGATGCGGTTATTTTCCGCCGTTATAAAATCTTCAAAGCTTTCCTTACAAGATTATAAGAATATTTTCAAAGAAAATGTTTTATTTTATATGGCTCTTAAATGATTTCAAAAATAGAAAGAGATATTTCTCTAAAAAGTGTTTTGATTTCATCTATGTCAACATCCTTTGATGGATTTTACGCTTATTTGAAGTTGATTTATTATGATACAAAACTTATATATTGTATTGAAGGTTTTGTGATATGTTTGACTGTGGATGTGCTATTTTTATACCATTCATAGTTTATGGTGAAATTATTGACATTTCGTATGCTAGTTTTAATTCGAATGTTTATGTTATGTTTAAACCTTTTCATATGGGAATGCATTGGACTTAATATGTGACGGGTGGAGCCCGCTATAGCTCCTCGATGCATCGGTAGGTCTCATGAGACAAACTAGTGTCTTGGCACAAGGCCTTGACAAAATCTTATTTTTAGTCTTGGCACGAGGCCTTGGCTATGTGGTTATGATAGTCTGGCATTATGCATTCCATCATTATGAAAGTGGTTATTAATTTTGCATGTGATTATTCGATTAGTAGAATAACCATGTGAATAAGTAAATGGCATTATTTCATTTTATTTATGTCATACTATGTTGGAAGTTCAAGTTTGAAAGGCTTTTAATTTAGTTATACATTGCCTTAAATGTTTATTCTTATTTATGAAAGTTTTCGCTATATTGTTATCCTTACTGGGCATTTGAGCTCACCCCTTTTCTATGTTTTTTTTCCCAGGAAGTGAAGAAGTAAATTATGAATGACTTTCAGGGATATTATGTGGGGATATGAGTGTGGATTATGGAGACAATATGTTTTTGTAGTAGTTTTTCATTTTATGATGTAATGTAAAACTTATGAATATATCTAGTGTTTCCAAGGCTACTAAACCAATCGGTCTTTCGAGATTTGATCTTTCTTGTGATCATTCCAATGTTATGTAATAATGCACCGACTCTGGGTAACTAGGGTCGGGGCGTTACAGTTGGTATCAGAGGAATTTTAGTACAAACCTTGGAAACTAGATTTAGATAAACTCTGATTAGAGCACGTAGACCTAAGATGAACTTTGAGGATTATTATAGAAGAACTTCCTAGAATTTTGGTATTGTAGAGATTTTGTGAGTTTTCCGAGCAATACATCCCTATCTGGATACGAGCAGGTAGAGGCGGCTCTGGCACAGATGTACCTAGGGGTAAAACCCGAAAACACCGCTTTGAGCTAGACTCGAACGGGAACTGGTGCACGACAACGGGCCTTGCTGCACTCTTGGTTACGACACTCCCGGTGGATATGCTTAGGATAACTCTCATTTTTCTTTACAAATCATTTTGAAGGGATTATGAGTATATACTTCCTCAAAGAAAACATTCTTATTATTATAGATTATATCCATAAATAGTTCAATTTATGTTAAGTGTTTTATAAGTATGGGATTATGTATTTTGATTCATAAACGGATCTAGTGTATGCCATTGTTTAGAAATGGCGCCCAGTAGAAGGAATGAGAACTCCAGAAATGCACATGATCCAAAGAGAAGGAAGTATCATATCTTTCATGGTCTTAAGCTAGAATTTATAATAGAAATAGTCTCCCATGTATTATCATCATATGAAGAAATAATATCATGTGTTGATAAGATAAGTAAAGAGTTTACTGAGTCCTATGGCTTTGAAGGGAAGCAAGAGAAGAAAAGGATGGAAGAGAGAAAGATGGATAAAGGGAAGAGGGAAAAGAAGAATTTTCCCATATGTGGTAACTGTGGAAAGAAACACCCTGGAACTTGCCTGAAAGGAATGGGAGTTTGTTATAAGTGTGGAGGAAAAGGGCCCAAAGTACATGACTGCAAGGGTAAGAAAATGGTTTTAAATGTTCAATGCTTCATTTTCAAGGAGTTTGGACACTACGCGAACCTATGTCCCAGTCATCAGACAATGCCGCAAATGATGTTATTGGATAATAATCAAGTTATGATACTACCATAGATGAAGAGGAATGATTAGAGTTCTTATGTTGATTATGTCAATTGAGTGTTGTATCAACAATGTACTGGTTATAATAATTATGGAGTATATAAGGATTGTACTGCAGTACTATTTCATTAAGGACTTGAGATTGGGTGGAACAAAGAAAAGTGACTCAATAGCAGGATAAATTTTTGGAAAATATATGGTTGAGAGAATGATAAATCATAATATAGTTCTGATACTGAGGTAGTGATTTTTGGAATAATATGTGATTGTTTTGGATAAATTATATTGGATATTCTTGACTACCTTGGAACTGATTAATGATTTGTATATCCCATCATTGATGGGGTTTAAAACATTTATGGATTAATGAAGTATATCCAGCATTCTATATGGAATAAGGGAGCATTAATGTAATCAATAAGGAATATGGTAATACATGATGAAGGTATTCATATGCTATTACGGGGTAAAAAGGATCTATATTATGTTTACCTTCCTTATAAATGTTGGACTGTGAGTTTGGACAGAAGTATTTTGGATAGTTCTATTTTGGATTATTTTGGATTGCCATAAAAGGACAACCCGGAGGTCGGGCGGCAACCCGTCGCGTCCGGCAAGGCTGCAAGACTTGAACCCGCAACCGAAGGCCGACAAGGGTGTATCACCTACCACTGGCCCACGAGATGTCCTGGATTAAATAATGTAGGTTTTATTAAAAGATCTTGTAGATGAATTATAAATTAGTTTATTTTGGAACCCTATACAAATAGTGTAAATAGATTTTTTTTTACATTCTATTATCTTTTAGAATGAAAGATGAGTTTGTGGTAGAAATTTATTAATGGATAAAACACTAATTATAATGTAAGTATATATCCTTATGATCTTAGCCAATCTCATAAATAAATTCCTCAATATTAAGAAAAGAAACTTAGAATAAAAATGTTTTCCTAGATGGTACCTCAAATCATCACTAATTTATGGCTTTGGGATTTTTGGCCTTTTCATAGCCATGTTCTCTACCACTCTCCATCAGATAATTGATGGTTAGATTTTTCTTCCATATCCATATTTTCCTACATGGAACCCTAGTATGTGTTATTTTCGGTAATCTTCATACTTTCGACTCTTTATTTTAAATAGAGGCCTCATTAATTCATTTTTCGATGTGGGATTTCAACTAAGATATTTTGAAACGTCAAAAATGTGTTATCCTAATACCCTATGTTTTGTTGAACCGATGGTATTTCAAATCATCGTAGATTGATGAATTTAAGGACCTCAATTTTATACTTGTTTGTGATTGATGACCTCAATCACTACCTATAAATATTTATATTTTTCCTCCAATTATATGTCTCTAATTGCCACCAATGTTCTCCTAATCGAGATCATAATTTGGTGGTGACCCTTTCATTTCTATTTTCCTCATATTAAGACTAAATTTTAGTAACCCAATTTCCGATGTGGGTTTTCCCACAAATATATTTTATATTTTCAACCTTTTATTTTCGAAGAACAATTTCAAATTGCGAGGACGCAATTTATTGAAGGAGGGGAGAATGTAACACCCCAAGATTTCATAGTGTGTTATTTCATCAAAATAATTCAATAACTTGCACTACACGCAACACCGAGTTCAATCACACCATGACTTACAAAAAAAAAATCCATTCAAAAGAGGTTATGAATAGTATTATCTAAATTTTAAACTTTATATAATCCTTATAATTTTAGAATCCATATTATGAGTTTCTTAGATATAATGCAAGAAAAAATTCATTTTCAGTATTGCACTTTTATCAACTTTTAATAGTGAACCCTTTTTAAATAAAATATTTTAAAATTTTTGACTAAATGGGGATATCAAAAATTTAAAATGAAACATCCCAAGCTTCCACGATACGCTTTCTTTGAATAATACAGTAGCGTGTGTTGTACGCAACCTTGAGTTTTAACACACACCACAACCAATCAAACTAGCCGTTATGAATAGTAATACCTACATTTCGAAATTATATATATTTTATATTTTAAAATGGTCTTCATTTCTGGATTCGGAATATCGAATTTATCCTAAGGTGAAATTTTGGTACTTTTCGGATAACTTTCATATTTTGATGAATAGTGAAAATTACTAAATTTTAATTAAAAACAACTTTTTTTAATCAAAATAATTAATAGTGATAAATTATGAATTTTAGTAGTTTTAAAGTATATTTAGAATATATTTTTACCATTTAATATAATGTTGGTCATTGGACATAATTTTACAATTAAACCGAACATAAACAAGTGTCAATCTTTTGATAGTTATTATCTCTTAAAAACACGCTTTTTGTTTTGACAGCGGGAATTAATTTTAAATTAATTTCTGCCACTTCTTTGTTTTGAATTTAGGAAAATGGATTCCATATTTGGAATCAGGATGTTCAAATTTTGTGAATAGGTAACTTTTATTTTTAGACATTTTGAATAATTACTGCGGTAAATATTTTATTTACCATGGTTAAGGGTAAATCCGGTAAATAAGGGTTAAAAAATAATATTATAATAATATTAATTACCCTAAAACGTGTCTTAACCCTATTGGATGATACATGGTCGACCATGTACATCTTTGGGTCGATTTTGGGACCCCATGGATCCACTTGTAAGTGATAATGACACTTTATTTTAATTAAGTTAAAATGAATACAAAAATGACACAAGCATATATCTTTTAGAAAGACAATTGTTACATAGGGTTATATATGTTGGATTTTAGATTATAAATATTCATTAGAAAGATAAAAATATTTCCTACATAATGATATTTTATTTATAATTTTTAGACATTAAATAATTTATTTTATTTATGACACAATGATGATGCAGTAATAACTATAATAGTGAAAAATTAAAATAATTGATATTATAAATACCCAAATAAATATAATATGAAACTTTTAATGAATTAAACTAATTTTCTAGGATAATATGATATATTAGGATTGATTTAATTGACTTTTTTAGAAGTAATCAATCTGTTATGAGTTTCACAAAAATCAACTATTGAATAGTGTCAAAATTGACATAAAAGAGTTCTTAAAACAAATATTATATTATTAATTGATATTAAATTCATAAAAATCTAAGTATCGGCCAAGAGACTTATATAATGATAGGTTCATCATTACTGGACCACTTGGGTGTCGCTTGGATGTATGTAGTAAGTTTATTAACCATATTATATAAAAATACAAAGAGACATTGTAAAAGTGAAACTAATTAACTTAGAGTTAATACTTAAAGATAAGGTTAATATAAGTACCCAAACCTGTCTAAATTCTATTGGTTGAGTTTTTTTTGACCCATCCCCACCATAACCGTTGAATAATCATCTTTGGGTCCATTATAAACCGAATATGAATTTATTATAAATTAATATTTCTAGCTTTTCCAAAGGTGCCCTCACCCCTCTTATAAAAGGGCACTCCTCCTTCTCATTGTTTCACACCTTCAAAGCCTTTTGGATCGGCCAAACTCTTCCCAAATACTCTCCCAACTTCAATACCTACAACCTAGGGGCCGTAGTTTGATCATAAAGCCAACCTAAGGAGCCCTTTTTATCAAATCAAAAGGAAGAACCCGAAGAAGAGGTAATGATTTCACCACCCTTTTCTAAGTTCATTTCTTCTTCCACTTCTTCTTCCTTTATTGTTACCATTCTAAAATAATAAATCCAGTATCATATTTATAATGTGATGTTATTATAAATATGGTACAACCATATTCAGTATTCTATCCACCCTTTGAATAACATGTCACCATACGTGCGTACGTACGGCTTACCATCTCCACGTCGTGGTGTAATTGTTATTCAATATAATATTATTTGGATGGGTATAATAATGATGTGTAACTCATGTAAATAATAAATATAACATTTTAATGATTCTGTATATATGATATACCATCCATTTATATATTATTTTAATATCAAAAGAATGATATTGTCGCTCGTGCGTACGTACGGACTACCGTCTCCACGAACGTGATGAGATTCATTCTCCATCGTATCCATTCAAGTATAATTATCATTTGATGATTTAAAAATGATGTTTAAGGACTTGATATCATTCTGGATATGAATAATATAAAACCTATCCTTTACAAACATGTCTTACGTAACAAAACATATAAAAGAAAACAAGTAAGTTAACACCCGAAACAACGATAATACTAAGATATTATTATCAAATCAATATTAAAAGATCATATATGATATCATAGTAATGTATATGATTATTGTATAATTTAATAAAAATTATTTCACCATTATACAGGAGGTTAACCTACCCCAACCAAGGAAAAGTACAAGGTAAGGGTTATTTCACAATCTCTTCATTATCCGAGGTTGTTTATATGTAATAATCTACTGGGATCTTTTTACCATACACATCAATGTTTTCTTAAAAATTAATTTCAAAACATTTTTATTATTTAAAAGAATATGGGTTAAAGTCATTTATACCCTTGTTTGACTTTTTATAAGAGGAATCATTCCGTCATTTTCAAAACAAGGTCCTTTTTAACCTTTTCGACAGAATTAAGGCAAGAATGTGTTTTTTTACTTATACGGCGGATGCGGTTATTTTCTGCCGTTATAAAATCTTCAAAGCTTTCCTTACAATATTATAAGAATATTTTCAAAGAAAATGTTTTATTTTATATTTCTCTTAAATGATTTCAAAAATAGAAAGAGATATTTCTCTAAAAAGTGTTCTGATTTCATCTATGTCAACATCCTTTGATGGATTTTACGCTTATTTGAAGTTGATTTATTATGATACAAAACATCTATATTGTATTGAAGGTTTTGTGATATGTTTGACTGTGGATGTGCTATTTTTATACCATTCATAGTTTATGGTGAAATTATTGACATTTCGTATGCTAGTTTTAATTTGAATGTTTATGTTATGTTTAAACCTTTTCATATGGGAATGCATTGGACTTAATATTTGACGGGTGGAGCCCGCTATAGCTCCTCGATGCATCGGTAGGTCTCATGAGACAAACTAGTGTCTTGGCACAAGGCCTTGACAAAATCTTATTTTTATTCTTGGCACAAGGCCTTGGCTATGTGGTTATGATAGTCTGGCATTATGCATTCCATCATTATGAAAGTGGTTATTGATTTTGCATGTGATTATTCGATTAGTAGAATAACCATGTGAATAAGTAAATGACATTATTTCATTTTATTTATGTCATACTATGTTGAATGGTCAAGTTTGAAAGGCTTTTGTTTTAGTTATACATTTCCTTAAATGTTTATTCTTATTTATGAAAGTTTCCACTATATTGTTATCCTTACTGGGCATTTGAGCTCACCCCTTTTCTATGTTTTATTTTTCCCAGGAAGTGAAGAAGTAAATTATAAATGACCTGCAGGGATATTATGTGGGGATATGAGTGTGGATTATGGAGACAATATGTTTTTGCAGTAGTTTTTCATTTTATGATGTAATGTAAAACTTATGAATATATCTAGTGTTTCCAAGGCTACTAAACCAATCGGTCTTTCGAGATTTGATCTTTCTTGTGATCATGCCAATGTTATGTAATAATGCACCGACTCTGGGTAACTAGGGTCGGGGCGTTACACTCACCATAGATATAATGCCTCCATATCTTCAAAGAAAAGATTACAGCAGCTAAATCAAGATCATGAGTAGGATAGTTTTGCCCATGAATTTTCAGCTATTGTGATGCATAAGCAATAACTCTCTCATTCTGCATAAGGAAACAACCAAGTCCTTTAATTTATGCATCACTATAAATAACGAACCCATCATTCCCTGATGGTAGAGTCAATATAGGAGCATTGACTAAACTTATCTTCAGTTCTTCAAAACATTCTTCACACTATTTTGTCCAGATAAATTTAACCCCTTTACGTGTGAGCTTCGTTAATGGTTTAGCCAATCGGGAATAATTTTGGATGAAACGTCGATAATAACCTGCTAAACCAATAAAACTACGTACCTCAGTTATACTCTTCGGTGCTAGCCATTCATGGATTGCCTTGGTCTTAGAAGGATCAACATAGATTTCATCTTTAGAGACAACATGTCCATGAAAAGAAATCTCCTGATGCCAGAATTCATACTTTCTAAACTTCCCATATAATTCATGTCTTCTCAGATTCTGCAGGATAATGCCCAAGTGATTCTCATGATCTTTTTAGCTTTTGGAGTATACCATGATATCATCAATAAATACCACCACAAATTCATCGAGATATTCCTTGAAAACACTATTCATTAGATCCATGAATACAGAGGGTGCATTAGTCAATCCAAAAGGAACTACCATAAACTCATAATGCCCATACCTGGTTCAAAATGTTGTCTTCATAATGTCTTCCTTCTTCACACACAACTTATGGTATCCAGATCGAAGGTCGATCTTTGAAAAGTATTGAGCTCCATGCAGTTGATCAAATAAATCATCAATGAGAGGTAGGGGATACATGTTCTTTGTTGTTATAGAATTGATTTCCTAGTAGTCGGTACATAACCTCATAGATCCATCTTTCTTTTTAACAAAAAGGATAAGGGCTCCCCATGGAGAAACACTAGGTCGAATAAATCCCTTATTAATCAATTGCACTAGTTGTTTATTTAGTTTGACTAATTCCACAGTGGCTATTCTATAAGGTGTCTTCGATATTGGCCTTGATCCCGGAATAAAATCAATGGAAAAATCAACTTCTCGTTCTGCAGGATGTCGAGGTAAATCTTCCAGAAACACATCTACATATTCTTTCAAAATAGGTACATCCTCTATTTGAACATTGCTTTCCTCACCCACAGTCATTTCATTCTCTTCCTCCACAATAATTGAATTTAGTTGAGCTACTGGGGGTGGATCTAGATAAGAATTAGGTGGTGATGATTCTGCTCAAAAGATAACGTGTTCCTTATCATCATCATAAAAAATAGTAACCTCGTTATTCTTACAATAAATCTTCGCATCATGGTCTGAAATCCTATCCATACCGAGGATTATATCAAACTCAATCAGAGGTATGTCGATGAGATCAGTGGATAAAGAACATTTATATGCTCTAATGGGGACTAATTCACAAAACTTTGTTGCAATGATATTTCCCTTAGGAGTTTTAACTAAAAAATCCCTTGTTTAATCAAATTGGAAATATCTAATTTTCATAGAAAACTAGGAAGATATGAAACAATGAGATGATCCAAAATCAAATAATGCATTTGATAAACTTGAGGAAACCATTAAATTACCTGCCACTACGTCTTTCGTAGATTCTACCTCAGTAGTAGTGATAGCATAAGCATGGCCTTGATCCCTTGGACTTTTCTATGGTAAGTTCCTTTGATGCTTAGGAAATTCATTTGCATAAAGTCCCATCTCCCTGCAATTGTACAATTGGACATCGATAGCTTCCTTCTTCCCCTTGCAATCACGAGCTTGGTGGCCTTTTTCACCACACTTGTAACATACTCCCATTCCTTTTAAGAAACACCAAGGTGTTTCTTCCCACATTTGCTGCATGATGGATATTCAACTTTTCCCTTCTTCCCCTTATTTCCATTCCTAAAGTGATCAGCAGATCTCTTGTTCTCTTGCTTTTCTTTAATGTCATAAGACTTAGATAATTCCATTTTTGTCTTGATAGCACATGAGACAATGTCTTCATATAATGAGAAGGATTGTGAGACTAATGCTAGATGGAGAAATGGTTTTAACCCATCAAAGAAATGATCAATCATACTTCTTGGTCCAATTATATAATCTCCAACATACCTTGCTAACCTTGTAATGTTAGCCTCATACATTGTGGCATTCTCATCCTCCTTTTGTCTCAGACTCAGAAATTGCCTTTCCATATCTGCTTGATGGTCGCGAGGAAAGTATTTTTCAATTAAAAGCTCTTTGAACTCCCTCTATTCCTTATTTGATACTTCATCGTCTTCCTTCGTGTTTTGAATAAATGACCACCATTTATCAGCATCTCCAGTGAGGCGATAAACTATCATGACAAATTTTTCCCTTTCACTACTCCCCAAAGCCTAAAATATTTTCTCTAGGGAACTTATCCATTGCTCAGCAACCAATGGATTTTTACTCCCATTGAATCTTAGTGGTTGCTGCCTCATGAAGTGATCTATCGTTGATCCTCCAGGCTGTGGATCCGTGTTCTCTTTACATGTAAGGTTTTTATTCATAACCTGAGTGAGTTTTCCCTGTATGGTGATTAATTGATCAGCACTAGTTGCATCACTAGCTCCACTAAAATTATCGTGATTAGGAGGGAAATCTCTACATGGAGTGCGTGCATTGATACAGTTTCCATTTCATCCACTAGGCACCATTTCTAAACAATGGAATAAACTATATCAGTTTATGAATCAAAATACATAATTCCATACTTATAAAACACTTAACATAAATTGTACTATTTATGGATTTAATCCATAAACATAAAAATGTTTTCTTTGAGGACATATATACTCATAAACCCTTCATAATTATTTGTAAATAAAATGATAGTTATCCTAAGAATATCCCCTGAGAGTGTCGTAACCAAGAGTGCAGCAAATCCCCTTGTCATACACCAGTTCCCGTTCGAGTCTAGCTCAAAGCGGTGTTTTCGGGTTTTACCCCTAGGTAAATCTGTGCCAGAGCCACATCTACCTGCTTGTATCCAGACGGGGATGTATTTCTTGGAAAAATCACCAAATCTCTACAATACCAAAATTCTTGGAAGTTATTCTATACTAATCCTCAAAGTCCATCTTAGGTCTATGTGCTCTAATTAGAGTTTATTTAAATATAGTTTCCAATGGTTATACTAAACTTCCTATGATACCAACTGTAATGCCCTGGCCCCAGTTACCCAGAGTTGGTGCATTATTACATAACATTGGCATGATCACAAGAAAGATCAAATCTCTAAATACCGATTGGTTTAGTATCCTTGGAATCACTATATATATTCATAAGTCTTACATTACAGCATAAAAAAACTACAACCACATATTTTCTTCATAGTTCACAGTCATATCCCCACATACTATCCCAGTAGGTCATTAATAAATTACTTCCTCACATCTTGGTAAAAATAAAACATTGAAAGAGGAGAGCTCAGATGATCAGTAAGGATAACAATATAGCGGAAAATTTCATAAATATGCATAAACATTTAAGGAAATGTATAACTAAATAAAAAGCCTTTTAAACATGAACATCAACATAATATGGAAAATATAAAATTAAATAATTACATTTACATTTTCACATGGATATTCTACTAGTCTAATAATCACATGCAATATCAATAACCACTTTCATAATGATGAAATATATAATTCCAAACTATCATAACCACATAGCCAAGGCCTCGTTCCAAGACTACAAATAAGATTTTTTCAAAGCCTTGTTCCAAGACACTAGTTTGTCTCATGAGACCTACCGATGCATCTAGGAGCTATATCAGGCTCTACCCGTCACTTATTAAGTCCAATGCATTCTTCATATGAACAGGTTTAAACATAACATAAACATTCGTATTAAAACTAGCATACGAAATGTCAATACTTTCACTATAAACCATGAATGGTATAAAAATAAAACATCCATAGTCAAAAATATCACAAAACCTTCAATAATATATGGAAGTTTTGTATCATAATAAATTAACTTCACATAAGATTAAAATCCATCAAAGGATGTTGACATAGATGAAATGAAAACTATTTGAGAGAAATATATCTTTTTTTGAAATCATTTAAAAGTCACATAATTATAAAATAAGACATTTACAATGAAAATATTATTATAAGATTGTAAGGGAAGCTTTGACGATTTTATAATGGCAGAAAATAGTCACACCGGCCATATAAGTTAAAAAATACATTCTTACATTAATTCTTTTGAAAAGGTTAAAAAAAGACCTTGTTTGGAAAATGAAAGAAATATTCCTTTTATAAACCTCTTATAAAAAGTAAAACAAGGGTATAAATGACTTTTATTCGTATTCTAGTAAACAGTATAAAAAATTGAAATACATTTTTATGAAACATGGATGTGGATGATAAAGAGGTCCCAGTAGATAATTACGTATAAACAACCTCAAATAATGAAGAGATTGTGAGATAACCCTTACCTTGTACTTTTACATAGTCGATGGTATGTTAACCTCCTATATAATAGTTAAAACATTGTTATTAAATTATACAAGAACCATATACATAATTATGATATCATATATGATCTTTTATCAGTGATTTGTTAATAATATCTCAGTATTATCATTGTTTCGGGTGTTAACTTACTCGTTTTCTTTTATATGTTTTTTTACATAAGTAATGTTTGTTATGGATAGGTTGTATCGTATTCATATCCAGAATGATATTAAGTATTTAAACATTAATTTTAACCATAAAATGAAAATAATTCTTGAATGGATACGATGGGGAATGAATATTATCGCGTTCATGGAGACGGTAGTCCGTACGTACGCACGAGCCACAATATCATTCTTTTGATGTTAAAATTATATATAATTCGATGGTATATCATATATACAGAATAATTATCATGTTATATTTATTATTTATATGAATTACACATCATTATTATACCCATCCAAATAATAATATATTGAATAACAATTACACCACGATGCGGAGACAGTAAGCCGTAGGTACGCACGTATGGTGACATGTCATTCGAAGGATGGATAGAATACTGAATATGGTTGTACCATATGTATAATGTCGTCACAGTATATATAAGATACTGGAGTTATTATTTTAGAATGGTAATAACAATGAAATATTATGTTGAAGAATAAATGAACTTGAAAAAGGGTGGTGAAAACATTACCTCTTCTTCGGGTTTTTCCTTTTGATTTGATCAAAAGGGCTCCATAGTTTGGTTTTCTGATCAAACTAAGTACTCTATGTTGAAGTGAGAGAAGTTGAGAATGTATTTGGATAGCGTTTGTCTGATCTAAAAGGCTTTGAATGTTTTAATTAGTGAGAAGGGGGAGTTCCATTTTATAAGAGGGGTGAGGGGCACCTTTGGAAAAGCTAGAAATATTATTTTATAATAAATTCATATTCGGTTTCTAATGGCTCCAAAGTGAATTATTTAATTGTTAAGGTGGGTATGGGTCGAAAACCACTCAACCAATATAATCTAGATAGGTTTGGGTCATTATATTAACATTATCCTTTAGTTTTAACTCTTAGTTAATTAGTTTGACACTTACCATGTCACATTGTATTTTTATATTATATAGTTAATAAACATAATATATAACTGCAATCGACCCCCATGTTTTATATTAATTATACACATATCATGATATAAGTCTCCCGGCTGAACCTTAGATTTTTAAGAATTTAATATCAATTAATAATATAATATTTGTTTTAAAAACGCTTTTATGTGAATTTTCACACTATTCAATAATTGATTTTTTTAATGTCTTAAAAAATTTATTAATTCGAACCAAATTAATTTAATAAATAATAAAATGACATATTAAGCTATATAATTCGATTAATGCATTAAAAGTCTCAAATTATATTTATTTGGGTATTTATAATATCAATTATTTTAATATTTCACTAATAAGGTAATTACGGCATCAGGATTGTGTCATAAATAAATTAAATTATGTAATGTCTAAAAAATATAAATAAAATAGAATTATGTAGGAAATCGTTTTATATTTGTAATGAATATTTATAGTCGAAAATATAACATATACAACCCTATGTAAAAATTCTTTTTCTAAAAGATATATGCTTATGTCATTTTTGTATTTACTTTAACTTAATTAATATAAAGTGTCATTATCACTTACAAGTGGATCCATGGGATCCCAAAATCGACCCAAATATGCCCATGACACGACATGTATCAAAAAATAGGTTTAAGACACGTTTTAGGGTAAAATATTATTATTATAATATTATTTTGTTACCCTTATTTATCAGATTTACCCTTTAACAATAGTAAATAAAATATTTACCGAAGTAAATATTCAAAATGTCTAAAAATGAAAGTTACCTATTTAAAAAATTTGGACATCCTGATTACAAATATGGAATCCATTTTTCCAAATTGAAAACACAGAAATGGTAGAAATTAATTTAAAATTAATTCTCGTTGTTAAAACAAAAAGCATGTTTTAAAGAGATAATAACTATCAAAAGATTGACAATTGTTTATGTCCGGTTTAGTTGTGAAATTTTGTCCAATGACCAAAATTGTATTAAATGGTTAAAATATATTCTAAATATACTTTAAAACCACTTAAATTCATAATTTATCACTATTATCTATTTCGATTAAAAAATTTGTTTTTAATTAAAATTTAGTAATTTTTACTATTCATCAAAATATAAATGTTATTCAAAAAGTTCCAAAATTTTACCCTAGGATAATTTTGATATTCTGAATCCAAGAATGAAGTCAATTTTTTGAGATAAAATTTATAAAATTTCAAAAAAAAATGTATTACTATTCATAACAGTGACTTTGATTGGTTGTGGTGTGTGTTGGAACTCGAAGTTGCATACAACACACGCTGCTATACTATTCAAAGAGAAACGTACCGTGGAAGCTTGGGTTGTTACAATTTTGGATTTTGAGTTTGGAAAGAATTATTTTGGATACGTATAAAGGATGGAATTGAATAATCATGACACTAGATACTATTATTAAGGTTAAATAATCTATTAATATTATTTTTGAATTGTTATAAAAAGGACAACCCAGAGGGCGGATGACAACCAGTCGTGTCCGGTAAATCCATGAGACATGAACCCACAACCTAAGGGCGACAAGGGTGAATCACCTACCACTGGACTATGTGATGTCCCGGTTTGTATAATGTAGTTTTTTTAAATATTCTGAAAAATGAATTATAAATGAATTATTTTTTTAATCCTATTCGATTAGGATAAATAGAATATTTTTGAATTCTATTCTCTTTTGGAGTGAAAGATGAGTTTGTGCTTGGAATTAGTTGAATGATGAACTATACTTGTCAAGTATTTTTTCCCTCTTATTCAATGAATAAATTAATTCTTAAACTTTATGGAAGGTATATTAAAACCAAAAATGTTTTATCCTAATACCTTCTGTTTTTTTGAACTAATGATATTTTAAATCATCATAGATTGATAGCTTTGAGGCCCTCAATTTTACACTTGTTTGTGATTGATGACCTCAATAACTCCCTATAAATATTTAAATTTTTTCTCCAATTATTTGTCTCTAATTTCCACCAATTTTATCCTAATCGAGATCACAATTTGGGGGTGACTTTTTCATTTCACTTTCCCCCTTATAAAGACTAAATTTTATTAACCCAATTTCCGATGTGGGATTTCCACAATGGTATTTTTCTATTTTTAACCATTTATTTTCAAATAAAAATTTCAAATTTCTAGGACACAATTTAATAAAGTATGGGATAACGTAACACCCCAAAATTTCATAGTACGTTATCTCTTCAAAGTAATTCAATAACATACGCTACACACAACAACGTGTTCGAGTGCACTACAACTTACCAAACTAGCCATTCAAAAAGAGATTATGAATTGTATTAAATAAATTTTTATTTTCTATACTCCATATAATTTTGGAATCCATATTATTTGTTTCTGAGACATAATATAAGAACAAAATCATTTTTTCAGATAAAAGAAGTAATTTTCAAAATATACAATTTTACCGCCATCTCATGAAGATCCTTTTTTAAAACCAATATTTGACACTTTGATATATTCAATATAATGAAATTAAATTATTATATAGAATTTGGACATAAGAATTTAGTTTGGATAAATTTATGGTTCTTTTTTTGATAACATTCATATTTTGATAAATTGTGAAGAATACTAAATTTTAATTGAAAAAAACTTTTTTCGTCCAAAAAATTTATAGTGATAAATTTTGATTTTCAAAGGATTTTAAGTATAATTAGGTTATATTTTTATCATTTAATACAATTTATATTGTTATATGTAAATTTCACATTTAAATTTTACATAAACACATGTCAATCTTTTAATAGTTTTTTCTTTTTAAAAACCAGTTTTTGGTTTTGACAACAGAAATTAATTTTAAAATAATTATTGCACCTTATATATTTTTAATTTGGTAAATTAGAATTCATTTTTGAATTTGGAATATCTAAATTAGATTAGGGTGAGTTTTTTGTATTTTTCTGAAAACATTCAATTTTTGATTAATATTGAAAAACAATACGTTATTGTTTAAAACCGACTTTTTATTTAAATAATTATTTATTTTTTTAAAATTATTTTAATTAAAAATAGATATATAAAACATATATAAGTTCAATGTAATTCATTTGATTCATTTTATAATAAAATTATATGTATAAAATTTTATTGAACTCTTACTGTCTTTTACCCACCTTCTATGAGCATTTTAAAATTTGCATAAAACATAATTTTACCACTTATTATGAATTGAATTTCAAAAATCTTAGAGACACATTTTATATCAGTAAATAAATTTGTTTCAACAAGATAAAAATATTTTTTTTGGGAATAGTAACTCTTGACTTTTATTTACCTTAGTTAAAATTAAATTAGGCAATTAAGGGTAAAAATGATATTTTAATTACCCTACCACATGTCCTAATTCTGTTGGATAAGTGTAATTCAACCAAAAAAACCTTTGGAATAAAATATGATCATCTTTGGTACAATTTTATGGGATTAGGACATTTATTATAATTTAATTTAAAGAAGAGTTAAAAGTTTTAAATTCAATGATTAATAACAAAAACATTTTTTATATATGGTTATACATAAGATATATTAGAATATAAATATTAATTAAAAATATAAAAATATTTCCTAAATATTGTTATTTTATTTATAATTTTGAGACCTTAAATAATAATATTTATTTATGACACAACGATGATTGGGTAATTACCTTATTAATGATAGAATCAAATAAATGGTATTATAAATATTAAAATAAATATAATTTTCAGAGTTTTATGAAATCTAATAAATTTCAAGGTTAATATCACATGTTAGGGATGATTCAATGTATATTGTTTGAAGAAATAGAGTTGTTATTACTTTCATAAAAACAAAATACTAAATAGTTTCCAAATTGATATAATGAATTTTTAAAACAAATATTATATTATTATATTATATAATATTCCTCAAAATATAAGGTTCGGCCAAAGGGTTTAAATAATATTATATATGTCCTTAATGAACATCTTCAGGTTCTCTAGGATGTTTAGAGTAAGTTTATTAACCATATAGTGTAAGAATACAAGAAGACACGGTAAAAGATAAACTATTTAACTGATAGTTAAATATAAAATATAAGGATAATATGGTGACCTAAACATATCTAAAACCTATTGGTTAAGATTATTTAGACCCATACCCACCTTAGCTTCAAAATAAATCAATTTTGATCCATTAGAAATTGAAAATGAATTTATAATAAAATAATATTTCATGATTTTCCCAAGGTGCCCCCACACACCTCTTATAAAAGGGCACTTCCTCGTCTCTCAAATTCACACCTCCAAAGCCATTTGTCTTAGAAAACCCCTTCCAAAATATCCACCCAACTTCCCTCAAATAATCCTAGATTCCTTAATTTGATATGAAAGCTAGCCTAAGGATCCCTTTTGATCAACTCAAAAGGAAACACCTGAAGAAGAGGTAATAATTTCATCACCTTTATCAGGTTCTTTTGTTCTTCCACTTCCTCTTTCTTTGTTTTTTCCATACCAAAATAATAATTCCATTATCATATACATTCTGTGATGTAATTATAATTATGTAAAAACTATATTCATTATTTTACCCATCCAATGAATGAAATAGTCACCAAACATGCATGCATATTTCTTTTCATCTCGACGTCATGGTGTAGTTTGTTATTCAAACACATCATCATTTGGATGGGTATAATAATTAGTTAACTGATGAAAATAATAAATATAAAAAGTTAATGTTTCTGTATATATGATATACCATCTAATTAAATTTTATTTCACTATCAATATTATGATATTTTCGCTCGTGCGTATGTATGGATTATCGTCTCCACGAATGTGATGAGATTAACTCCCCATCATAATCATTGAAGAATTTTTTTTTCTTTTATGATTTAAAATAATTTCAAAGAACATAATATAATTTTGGATATGAATCAAATATATCCTACCCATTACAAACATGTCTTACTTAACTAATAATATAAAGGAAAACAAATCAGTTAACACCAGAAAATGAGGATTATACTAAAATATTATTAACAAAGAAATATCAGAGGATCTTATATGATTTCATATATCTATATATAGTTCATGTATAATTTAATAACAATGATTTAACTATTTTACAGGAGTTTAACGTACCCTCGACCATGGTAAAGTACAAGGTAATGGTTAATTCCTCAATGTCATTATTATCTGAGATTGTTTATGTGTATGCTTTTACAGGGATATATTTATTACCCATGTACATTATTCATAAAAGAGTTTTCAGAAGGATTTATTTTTTAAGGTATTTTTTAACTAAAACATAATTTTAAATGTTTTAAATTTTTATTCTTCTAAACCTTAATCATTAATATCCATGTTTTCAAAATGATTTTAGGGATTTATTTATATGGAAATGAATGTTTTGAAATGTTAATTCTTTTCAAAAGTATCAAAGTGGTATGGGAAACAATGATTCCAAAATATATTATAAATGACTTAATTTATAAATTTTGTGACTTTTAAAATGATTTCATAGAAAATGGATATTTCTCTCAAAGAGTTTTACTGATCATTTTAAACTATGTCAACATCCTTTACGGGATATTATTCTTGATCAGGGTTAATTTATTATAATAAAATATTCTATATTAATTGAATGAGTTATGATATGTTTTACTATGGATGTTCTATTTTTATACCATTCTTGGTTTATAGTTAATGTATTAACAATTTTTATGATAGTTTTAATACAAATGATTATGTTATGTTTAAACATTTTCATATGAGGAATGCATTGGATTTAGTAACTGACGGTTGGAGCCCACTATAGCTCCTTGATGCATTGGTTGGTCTCATGAGACAAACTAGTGTCTTGGCACAAGGAAATGACAAAATCTAATTTGTAGTCTTGGCACAAGGTCTTGACTATGTGGCTATGAAGACTAGCATTATGCATTCTATCATTATGAAATTGGATATTGATATTACATTTCAATATTAAACGAGTAGAATATCCATGTGAATATGTAAATCAAATTATTCAACTTAAATTTGTCATATTATGATAATTTTAAGGTTTAAAATGCTTATATTTTAGTCTTATACATTTACTTAAATGTTTACGCTTATTTATGAATGTTTCTGCTATATTGTAATCCATATTGAGCATCTGAGGTCACCCCTTTCTATGTTTTATTTTTCCCATGATGCGAAGAAGTATATTATAACTGAACTGTAGGGATAGTCTAAGGGATATGAATATGGTCAATGGGGAATTTTTTTGTTGTTTTATTCATTTTATAATGTAATATAAGACGTATGAATGTATCTAGTACTTCCAAGGCTACTATACTGATCGATGTTTTCGGATTTGATCCCTTGTGATCATGCCAATGATATGTAACAATGCACCGAATCTAGGTAACTGGGGTCGACGCATTAAACCATTAGAATAAAAACCTTCAGCTATAGTTTTTAGTAAAGGTTGGGAAAAAACCCCAATTATCCCCCAAGGGATTCTCCAACAGATCTCTACTCCTCGAAAGAAACCTACTTCCCGACCGATTCCCGAGTAGATATCCCTTCCACCTCTGATGGAGATCTCCTCAAACCCTATATCCTAACCTATTCACAAGAATATATCTCCTCCTCCTCTAATAGAGATCTCCTCAAACCCTACATCCCGACTGATTCCTGAGTAGATCTCTCCTCCTCTTCCAACAGAGATCTCCTCAAACCCTACTTATCGATTGATTCGCAAGTCACTTCCTCTTGAATGGATATCTATAGGTTTTCAAACCTAATTATTGAGCACAATTCCTCTAGGTTTTCAACCCTAATTACCTTCTAATTTATGTCTTATACTTGCAGGTAATTGCTGAATTCTGCATGTGTATGAGAGATGTGAGGGATACTTTGGAGAATTAGGTATGTTTTCATTTCATCATGTATGAAAATTAATTGTACCTATGGTTTATTAAGTTGTATCAAAATGGGATTAATTTATAATTATATAATAATCAAATGATATAGTCATGATAAATTTCATCTAATGATATAAATATTTTTAACTTTTAATTTTTAATATACTTATACTTTATTTCTTTTTTATTTTGTGTCCATTGATCATTAAAAAGTCGAGATAGTTGAATATAATGAGTAATTTATTATCATTTTCTAAAATCATAGTATACATTATTTTGATGTTATATTAAAATTAGGATTTTATAATTTTTATATATATATTTTTAAAAGATGATTTAATGTTGTTGTGAATGGAATGATCCATCTTATTTCCAATTAATTATGTTCTCATGCTAAAACATCCAACAGAGAAATATTAATTGATTTTGATTTTTTAATAACTGAACCTGATGTTCTTCTACTCTACCCTTTTATCATTGTTACAACATCATATATAAATATCACCAAGCTTTGAGAAATTGTAGATACATAGAAATGTGATGAGATACAAATAAATGTGAAGATAAAAATAATATTGTTTCTTGCTGTGCAATCTATTATAGTCTTTTTCAATGTGATTACTAAAAGCTTCCATTTAGTGAGTAATATTTTTATAATATCATTATTTTCTACAGATAATTATTTCTTGTTATCATAGTGATCACCATGATTCTAGGTTTGGAGTCTATTTCTTTTGAACTTTGTATTTTGAAAAAGGATGGTGATAAAATTTACATCAATCATACATATTAAATAAAATCTAAGGGATAGGGATTTTTATTATTTATTTATTTTTGAGGAAGCTTCAGGTTGGAAACATGTTTATTCATATCATTTATATCAATTAAATTCCTTTTATAGAGCTTTTATACTATGGATCCAGTTACTGATCCTTCTACTACTCTTTGGTAAAAAGATATATTTCATATGAATTGGAACTTTTATGTTATAGTATCACTTTCTGTACATTTCATGCTTTTATCTAAATCTTCATGCACTATTTTTACATTTTTATTTTTTTTCAAATTATACTTTTTTAGTTCACTTTTATTTTTTAACACCTAATAGTTTTTATGTTGGGTTTTTCATTTTCTACTATGTTGTACTTTGATTTTTCTTTGTTTATAACACCCAAACCAATAAAACTATAGTGTGGGTAGAAATTTTGAGTATAATTTTTTGATATCTACTAACATATCTTTCTAAAAGTTTCATATTACTCAACCAACAGACCATTACTCATCTAATATTAGCAGACATCTCTTCAATTTCAATTATATAACTTAGTCAGATGCACTACCATTTCTCAAGCATGTGAACCACTCACAATATTTCCTAAGATATCCATTATTCCCTTATCTTGGAAATGTGCATGGTGGATTTGGTAAAAATATATATTGGGTGTCCCATATCCCTAAAATAAATATATTATAGAGATCCTATTCCATTAGAATCCTAAAATGACACCTCAAACAATTTCCCATTGAGGTGCTTATACGTCATCTTTGAACTGCAAAATAAAGTATTCCATCCATAGAAATGACAAAGTAAAGAAGCCCTCTTCCATGTTCATGTAAAATCTATATTTTCCAAAGACATCATTCTAATAAAAATATATAGTTCGTAAAAATCCAAAGATTGGTCCATGATCACATCATTTTTCAACGTTTTATCACAAATCTTCATACCATAAGCCATATATTAATCATATGATTTGACTTATACTTACTAGATTAGTGATTGTTGATTCATATTTAATCACTAACAATTTTTCCAACATAATATCTAAGAGATCTCAAGATCTATCTTGGTTAAGCTCATCTAGGAAGTTTTGGTCATTAAAGATCAGCTAGAATCACATCTAATAATGTTTTCATCTTTCCATTCCACAATAAAATTACACCACAGCCTATCTAGACTCTTTATTAAGAAAAAAACAAAAACCATATTTTTTTGTCTCCAGATTCTATAAAAAATTTATGATAAATATTTTTTTCATCAACAATTCATATACCTTATTCAACCCCGTAATTTAGTATTTTCAATTAATTAGATATGACCCATCCTTTCCACATCCACCCCAAACATCAAAACTCCAATCACTCACTCTATGGGTTAGCTATACATGTCAATATACACATTCAACACCACATAATCTAAAATTGGGTCCAAATTCCAATATCTGATTAGAAGGGGACTCATGAACACCATACATAATAGTGAATGTTCCAATCAATGGAAAAATAGAAAGAATCATGTGTGACTCATAAGAGGGGGTAGTCTCTAAAGGAATATCAACATTAATGAGGTCAGCGGATTCAAAGCCAATTTCCACCTGACCATTTTCTATGCCATTACCATCCCATTAATGTTCTGTACAAAGAATGGGGTTGTCACCCGCATGACCATCCTCCACTTGGGGGGTCCTTACCGGACCATCTTTCTAGATCTGTTGTGCATCCTAAATCTCCTTTCACAAATTACGAATATCATCAGAAGGATGGGTGTCACTAGAGTGTCCATGAGAGTCACCATCAAGTGAGTTATCAATAGAGTGTGATATGAACATCCTGTAAAGATGTCTGGATGTCATCAGTAGAGGGGGTGGGCTGCCAAGTGTTTCATTCATTGTCCACAAAGTATTACCCTACCTTATAAACATATGATGGGACATAAATGTCCCAACTCATCAGATCAAGGACTATAATATTCCCATTTCCATTACTCCTTCATCATTTGGAATCTTCATGTCCTTTCACGTAGAAGAAGGAACAATACTTGTCTTTATTACATTTTTTGGAAAAATTACCAAAAAAACATGCAATTAATGCATAAAATTGGCTTCCATTCATATTGGATGAAGATGTTGTTGATTTCTTCCATTATTGTTAATACCACTTATTCTATAAGTATGATGGACATGTAAAAATCTACAATAATTATCTTCCCAATGCATGGGTTTTTAGTCTGTCTATCATCAAAACTGGACGCTATCTAAAATCACAAATTTTAGAAATATTTGAGGAACATGGAATGTTGATCCCCTATTTAAACTCATCCATAGTGAAATAAATGAAATTTTTATCTTTTTACCTAACTCATTTCTCTTAGTGTCGACTCATTAAGAGTCCAAATCTCCTTACATATAGAAAATACCATGAAATAATACACATGATTAAAATTGGGATTGTCCATTCATTGTATTTAGAAAAGTCCAAGACCACATCTTTAGTAGAGTTTTACATGCAAGAATAATTATCCTACATAGACATATTTTAAGTATCGTTCATGTTGAGTTTTATTATTTTCTATTATTGTATGATTATGATTAAAAAATAACATTTTTAAACAAAAGAATATATTTCCTATATGAGAACAATAAAATATGAAATAATGTATATTATAATTGAAATTCAGAAAATATATGTGTCCAAAATGTTTCACTATCCCTGTATAGGTATACAATTTGATCACAAGTGGCATGTTGTGATTTCCAATGTGGTGTTTTTTGATAATATTACCACGAATAATTGGATATCAATGAATTCTAAACATTTGAATTTATCCTATGATATGCAGTATATTACATGGATAGTTTTTTTAATTATGTATATTGTATTGTAGTGTATTTCCATGTGTTGTATTGTGAAATGGAGGGGAAACTAGTGGAAAACAGTGAGGGAGTTTGGTGCATTATATGGGAACAATGGAATTATGCGTATTTTGTGTGAAATAGAAGACTTTAAAAAATAGTTGAATTCTATTCATTGTTATTTCTGTATGGAAAGAAGTGTATTTATATGTATTCTATAGTAAGGGAATTCTGTGTATTCCATGTTTGTTCTTTGTGTATGGTATTTTATTGTTTTCATGTGTGGTATTAGTTTTTTAAATTATGTGTTTGGAATTGTACTATTTTCAATGTGGATTTTTATGGTATTGTTTATTGAATAGAATATTGGAGATAATATTTTCTACTATATGGAATGTTGGACCTACTCTAGGAAAAATAGTGGGTAAAACAGTGGGGGATGATGAATACTTTGTGGGTAAAACAATGGTTTTGTTTGGTTGTTGTTTCCATGTTTGTGGTGTTATTGTACTGAATTTTACAGGAAATGAATACTGTGTTGGAGCTACTCTGGCAAACACGTTGGGGATACTTCTTTACTGAATTTTTCAGAAACTCTATGCAATGTTAGAGATGCCCTGGGAAAAACAGTGGGGGTTGCTGCTTTACGGAATTTTGTTGCAACTCGGTAGCGCTGAAATTTGGAGGAAATCAACACCAATGGTTCATAAACCATTGGTGTAGTTTGAAGACGAATTTATACCAACGGTTACTGGGAAACCATCGGTATAACTCTATACCAACTATTTTTAACCGTTGGTAGAGTTTTTAGGAATATGTTGTACACCAATAGTTGACAAACCATAGGCATATATTTATTCCAACAGTTCTCAAAAAATCATTGATGTAGTTAAATTCGAAGTGTCATATACCAACGGTTGAGTTATAAATTTTGGTAAAGAGTCATACCCATGCCATTACAACCATATTTTTTGAAACCATTGGTATAAAATACAACAATGATTTTATGGTCTATATCAATTGTTTACAACCATTGGTATAAAAACATTTTCTAGCAGTGTCATAATTGATGAATTTGAATCCATCATAGATTGATTTCCCTATGAAATTCATGTAATCTTTATTGGAGAAACAATAATGATAAAAAAATTAATACATCATATAATTGCAGAAAAAACAAGAAATAAATATTTAAATAAATATTCTCTATCAAGATCGACTTCCTCTCTGTCTAAATATTTGAATGTTACTCTTTTTAATTATTATCCTCTAGAAAATGGGATATTTTTGTATCTCTCTCGTATTGTGTTCTATCGAGCATCATTTATTTTTCCTCCAAAAAACTAATAAGTAATCCAAATATCAGTCCAATAACAGAAATGTTGCACACTAATTTGTTTTTCATTTTTCACAGCCATTATAAAATAAGAAAATCTCCTGAAAAATAAATGTTCCACATGTACAATCCAATATTTATTAAGTTTCCTTGTAAGATAAAAGATTCTAAATTCATTCCCTACTCAAAAAATCACTCGATGGATAGAGAATTACACAAAACTCAAACCAAAAATAAATAAAACAGAACACCCTATCTATTCAGAACCTTGGTCGTCATCCTATGTTTTAATCTCCCTATTTCAGGCATTAGTATATATGGATAATGGGAGAATCGTGAAAATCATATTTATTGAGTTTTCGGTCAATGGAGACATTGTTTATGCTTATATGGAATGGTTGATCTCCTTATTAATCACAAATACTTAAGATTCAATAATATTATCTATGTATAGTGATTAATTTTCTTTGACAAGATGATCCTTCTTCAACCTTTTGTTCCACGGTCGACCACATCTTCAGATCTATGGTCTAGGATAATCTTCTTCGAAAGGGATGAACTTGGGTGATGGTCTGGGTAGAGGCTTCTTCTATGAACTGTATAAGTGGTTTCATATATAGTATTTAAATGGAAACATTGGTTGGTCATAAAATCAACAATGTGGGTACTAAGGGACATGGCAATGTATAGATTCCAAATAATAGGGTACATGAATTCCTCCTAAAATTGGATATGTGACCCCTCTAAACATTGGTTCCATAAAGTAGGATGGAAAATGGCTACATACCAATATGACATTGCTACTATAATAAAAATAATTATAAAATTATTATGGTAATATTAAACAAAAAAATTTATTCAAATTACAATTTGTAATTAATTAAAAACAGAACACAAACATTTAAATAAAATATTTTCAAAATAAATAAAATTTATAAATCGATTAATGATTATTAAAATAAAAACAGCCAGATTATATTAATAAACTAATTAATGAAATTAAATAATTATAAAAATGATTAAATAATTGAATTATTGTTTATTATTACTGATATAAATTTATTTAAGGGATTAAAATTAAAAATTATAGATTAATTAATAAATTAACATATAAATAATGAAACAAAAATATTAAATTTAGAAAAATAATTAAAAGATTATAATAAAAATAATTAAAAACCACATTAATAGAAAAATAATATTAAAAAATGACTAATTATTAATTTATTTACGATAAAAACCAATAAATAATAGATTTTTTAATTTCACTAAAAACAAAAATAAAATAAATTAAATGACAAAAATAACCCAATTAAAGTTATTCTAGTATTAAATATATAGTAAATATCCTAAAAAGGTTGTGAAAAATGTAATTAATATTTACCCCTTAAAATTCACCCACACTTAAACCATTTCCTATCCTCTATAAGTTTTTATGAATATTCAATGGTAGGAAATAAATCTCAAAATTAAAAATTTGGAATTCTACTTAAGATATATTTTGAAATTGATTTCTAATCCTAGATTATCTCAAGTGGTAAATATGAATACCCCTAAAATTAAATTTCATCACTGGAAAATCAAAAACTATTTAACCAAAAATATTTACATCGAAAGTTTTAACAAGATCTTAACAAACATTAATTTATGTCCAACTCAAAATTAGAACTTATCTTTACCTCTCGGTGAGCAGAATAATTTAATTGATGAAGGAATAATAAATTTTCTGACCAATGGATAAGGTGGTGTGAAAATTTATTGGCGGAATAAATAACACAACAAATAATTTTTTGAATAAATAATGAAATGAATAAAATAATTTGTTCGTCTAGAATTAGTTTTTTCATTACATAATCCACTTGGATGCATATCTTATTATATAAATTCAAATTTAAAAGTTAAAACAGAATATTAATAATTTTAAATTCTCTCATGATTTTACTGAAATCCATTTTTCCCAATAGGGGAAAAGAAATGATTTATTTATATAAATACATGTGGTATTATAGATTTTCCTCCTAAAATTTGCATCACAATCTTCAATTTTGATAAACATTTCCAATTAATGATAACAACACAATTTCAAAAAAAATTAACGATCTTCAATGGGCTCTCAATGAATTACATTTAACCACAATAAAAGGCCCTTCCACGACACTTAAAACACAAAAATATCTCTATCATTGAACTCATGGTGGAAGAACATTGAATACAATTAATGATCATAAATATTTTCAAATTAGTAATGAATTTTTCATTTTCAGGGGTCATAATAGAGTTAAAAATTATTTGTCTACCTGAAAATTAAATATCAAAACATGCATAAGAATAATTATTAGCTACTACTTCAATTATAGAACACTAATTGATATTTTCAATAAGGATTATTGATAACTCTTTGAATTTCAATAAGGTAATCATGAAATCACCAAGATGAGAATGCAATGAAAATTTTCTAAATTCAAATATTTTAATACAGTAGGAATGACAAGTAGGTTTTAGAAACTGAATTCAAATTTAAAAATCACTTAAATTTTAACAATAAAATCAATTAAAATACCCAATGTAGAAAGGAGTATATTTTCTTGAAGAAAAAACTTATTTAAAGTATTAAAATCTATCTTTTCACTACAATGGAATTGAGATTTATTAGTAAAGTCTAAGAAAAAGAAATATCACATTTTATGAACTTCAATATGTCCATCTGATAGTCCAAAATTCATCTCGTACACAATTATAATGATAAAAAATAAAAAATCGAAAGTTAAAAAATAACACAACCAGAGAGAAGAGATAGGGTAGTGTTATCACATTTTCATAAAAAAATACATTATTAATCATTGTTAAATACATGGTATCTACAAATAATATACTAAAATGAAAAGTAAAAATCATTAAGTCCATTATATAAAACAATATTAAAATGATTCCAAGAAACAAGTGTTATTTTGGAGTAAATTTGGAGATTAGAACACTATAGTGTATGATAATTTTTATTCAAAAAAACAAAAAGAAATGAAAAAATAAAGAAAATAATGGGTTGACTCCCATGTAGTACAAAATTTATGAATTATGATAAACCATGTACCATAAAATTTTATTACCATGATCATTAAAAGGTTTCGATTCATTTTTGTTTATTAATTCATTCGTTGTTTTGAAAAAAAAGATTATTTTTTCAAGGATTTAATCACTCCAGCTTCCCATGGAACTCCTCCCAAATACACCAAGGTTTTATTATAAATCAAATTACTACCAGTAGAAATACAGTTAATAGATTTAAAAATTGAACTTATGATGTAACTAATTATACTATAATTTTTAGTAGAATGTCGAACTTCACTTTTCAAAAACATTCTCACACTTGAGGGATTTATCGATTTTGAATTAGGTGAAATAGTTTCTACAACTATATCACAATTAACCTTAGAATAAATCACAAAAAAATCCTTTATTTGATGATAATAATGTGTCCTCAATTTCATCTATATAATTCTCAATATTGTGAAAATTAATCTCATAATATATGATTTGGAATGAATAAGTAATAGAAAATCACTCAACACTTTTAGTAGATTCCCCACTACAGACAAAAATTCTCAAGTTATTATACTTTTTGGGTAATTGGGGAATCCTCCTAATGTATCACAAGGATTATTTAAGATCTATTATAGAATAATATTGATATAATCTACTTATAATATTTGGAAACAGAATTTCTATATAGATCTAGAAAATCGTCCAAATTCTCACTTTCTATGCCATAAGCAGGTTCTGATTACTCAATATCAATTACTAGTGGTTCATTAATCACCAAAAATTTCACCGCGTCCTTTTAACACTCACATTAAATATAATAAACATTGAAAATAGTTTTAAACTTTTTAAGATAATGGGAACAAGTAGTTGTTTCAATGGTTGAAATATGAGAGTGTTGTGAACATTGAACATCAGCATGAGAAACCATTTCAACATAAATGATTGGATGTGGATAGACCATATCATGGTCTTGATCCAGATATTTCTGTATTTGGTTATGAAGATTCTATAGCCATTTCATGTCAATTTTTTACTTAGATTCGATAATTTTTTCTTGAAAATGTTTATTAATAGATCTTCCAATTATTTCATCAAAAGGACATTGAGTATCTATCCAAATCTCTATTCTAAACACATCCTTATCCACATCAATAAACATAAACCTAACCATAATATTATATTTTTAAATTAAATTCAAATCCCCATGATCATTAGTGGCCTAATGGTTAACTTTTCCATTGGAAACATCAATCACAGTTGTAGTTATCACTAAGAATGGCCTTCTTAAAATAATTAGAACTTTATTATCACTCCCCTTTTCAAGAATAAGAAAATTAGTAGAAATGTTTAGCGTTCCTAAGTTAACTAACAATTAATCTACCCTTTAATAAGAAAAACTTGTAACCTATCAGCCAATTATAGTGAAATGAAATTTGGTTTCAACCCCTAAATACATAGCTTCATGAATAAAGAGTAAGTAATAAGGATTATTCTATCACCTAAGTCGAAAGTATACCTAATATCCTCACTAAAACCAATTCTATAAGTGATGGAAATGGAATGGATGTTTTAACGTTGGGGGGGAATATCAATCTGAAAAATGGTATTAAAATCCTCATTCAAATCAATCTATGAACACTCATCCCAATTCATCTTATTCACTGAGAATATTTTGAGAAATTTAAATAAATAACGAACATTATTCAAAGCCTCAAAAAGGAATATTTATATTAATGATCCTAAAAAATTGAAATAATTTTAAATAATCTGGTCCATTTTTCTTTTTATTTCTATGTCGAAAAGGGTTTGGCGGAAAATAATTCATTATAATGTATATTTAACTCTCTACATCATAAAATATAAATTTTTTTCATTTTATATAATTTTTACACATTATTTTATGTTTTTAAAAAAAATCAATTAAATATCTAAAATTTCTTTAGAATCTGGACACTAATTTCCCTATTTCCAAATATATATTTTTTCATATTTCTATTTTTAGATTATTCTAAAATTAAATTCTCTATGTCCCTAGGATATTCTCTAATTTTTTTCCTTGATTTTTCATACTTGATAATATATTTACATCCATGATATTTTATTTTGGATTCAACACTATTGTGCTAAGTAATTTTCCTTTATCTCTTCCCCATATTTTGCTAGAAAGTTGACCCATTTGTAACTCAGTAATATGAATTATAAAATTTGTTTTGTCCATATTTGAATAAATTCAAGACATTTTGGAATCTAACAAAACCATTTTAGAATAACATATTCCAATTAACTATTGAAACATTCCCCAAACATATACTTGAGAATTTGAGGATTCATCATTGAACTGGTTCTGAAATGAAGGTCTAGATTATTGTGGGAAACATGATTAACGTATTGTTTCAACACACTATGTTCTTTTCATGAATGAATATAGTGGTTTTTCAATTCATAATTTAACATGTTTTTAAAAAGAATAATTATTACTTTTTTTCATAGCTTTATAGTCAAAAAATTGAGGAGCCTCATCCTAGTGAAAGGGAAAATCAATGTTTGGAAAGTATCTCCTAGAATTCCAAAACATACCACATTATATGAATTTCTCTCTAATATTATTTTCATTAATATAATCATATTACCTATTTGTTTCAAGACTATGAATTACTCTCATTCATTTGAAATTTTTTTATGATTTATTAGAACGATTATAATTTTTTTTAAAATTTTATTTGTAGTAATGTCCCAAATATATCCACCACATGATTTATCAACAAGATTTTTATTATAATGTGTGAGAGAGTTACAGAATATTTCCATCAAGATATGTGGAGAAATTTTTTCGTTTCTAAACTATATAATATATGATCTAAATTTACTTTGTATCTCATGAATAATCTCTCCCTCATCATAAAATAAACTAGTTATTTTTTATCAAACCTCTATTGTATTATTCTTAGAAAAGAACTTAGTAACAAAGCGGTTGAATAAATCATCCCAATTATCAATGAATTCCTTGTCAAGGTTCTTGAATTAGCTCTTAGAGTTTTATTTACAAAAAAGAGGAAAAAACAACAACTTCACATCTTCCTTATTAAATCCTCATAATTATATTTGTTTCAATTACTATAAAAGTGTCTGTTAAATTATATTCAATCCTTTTCAAGTAGACCATTAAATGAAGGAAACATGGAGATGTGTGATTTTTTAATCTCAAAATTTCTTGAACTAGGAGGTAACCTTATACATGAATGATTACTAGACATAAAAGGAAAGTGAAAACACCAATGTCTAGGTCTATTAGGGGCATGATTTTCATATTGTGGAAGATTTATGTCCCTATATGGATTTCTTGCTTACAGAACATATAGATTTTTTTGTTTGAAACATGTTTTTATTTTAATTCATAAGTGCATAACAATGTGTGTTTATTTCAGTAATAAGGCGTAGAAGTTAAGATTTATAATTTTCCCTTGTGTGCCTCAAATATTAGATTAAAACTGTTCCAATAAAAAGGACATTGAAGTGATAGAAACAACTAGATTTCTGAATAGATTTTTTTGTGAATTTTTTAAAATATTAAATAATTTTCTATATATATATTTTTTCATTGGTCACACGTACCTTACATAGTAAAATATCTAGAATATGACATAAATTTCATTGAAATTAACGAAAATTAATTATTTTAAAACCTATTAACTACTAGTAAAGTATAAATTAAGAGTATCAAATTCCACTAGGAAGGGATATGAATTGAGAAACTAAAACAAATAAAAATAAAAAAACAAACAAAAATAATGAATGAAAAGATGTGATAGTGGTTGAATGAAGTGGAAATGAGAAGGAGACAAAGGAATTAAGGAATATATGGCTATTAATCATCTCATAATTGATTTCAAAAATATTCACTCCTCTACTTTTGGTAATTTCAATTATTTAAATGATTAAAGATAAATTGATGTATCACTGAGTTGTTGATTCAATGAAATTTCATAGTTCAGTTATCTATCCCTTGAAATAACCTCTCAGTAATCACATAGTAGAATTTATTGTTCATCAAAAATAAATAAATAATAAACTTCTCTAGTTTTTGGTACATTGGTTAAAATTATAAAGTTTAAATGTTCAATTTCATCAACTGTTAATCTTTGGAATAGTTAAAATTGACACTCATTGAAATAAAAGAAGATCATTGAACATAAATTGCACTGTAAAGTTATAATCAATGAGAGATAACCCTATTTTATAATTTTAACCCATCACAGTCTGATTTTCTAAAGAAATTATGTTACTCATCATTAGAGAAACAATAATGATAAAATTAAATAAATTCATAACAGAATTGATGAATAAATGAATCAATAAATAAAGAAATATATCTTATATATCGATATGTATTTCCTCTCCATCTCATGTTTGATCAGTTTATCATTTTTGTTCTGCTCCAACTCACTTTTGTAGAAAACAATAAGTCTATCTATCTCACTCATATGAATTTTTGTCCAAAAAAATTATTTTTCCATCAAATCAATGAAAAAATACATGCATCTTCCCTATAATAGACAAAATTCATAATAATTATTTTTCCATTAAATCACCACAACTATCACAAAAAAAACTCCTATAATGTAAATCTTCCACATTATAATACAATATTAATTACATGTATTTTCAACAAAAAATTTCTGAATTCATACACTACTTGACCAATCAATTGGTGGCTGATGAATTCCTCCATCACACAAAACTCTAACCGGTAATGAAGAAATCGTGACACCAGTCCAAACAACACACTCATATGACAAAAAAATATTAAGACCATACATTAAACATATGATCACCACCTAGGTTAGGGTCTACTGGTAGAAAAAAGTATACCAACATCAGTCAGACATACCCTCGAACACCTAATGGACAATATTCTTCAAAATAGAATTCCCATAACTGAGAAGATATCAGAAATCATGAAACCTATTTTTGACTTCTTCGTCATAATCAGTGGTGTCATAGGTCATAATACTTCTTCAAGCACAATTCATGAAACTCATAATAATAACCGACCTAATCATCTAGAGACCACTACTTCCTAAGTGGACAAATTGTACACTTCATCATCACTTTGACAAAAGTCTCGGTTCTAGTTTATTTGTGACATACTGATCACAAAAAGAAGAGAATGGATGAAACTAGAAAAAAATATTCTTTATTTCACCAAGAACTATGTTTTTTTTGAAAAATCCCCTTTCACACCCCCATTTTTTCTCATACATGGAACCCTCATGTTTCTCTTGATGATAAGATCTTTCATTGATAATAATTGATTATTGTAGGAACCTCCCCAAGGCCTCCTTATATGAACATGGTGTGAGGATTGAAGATTGACACAACTCCCATAAATCCCCCCACTATCCTTGGACATCAATCATAGTTTCCACTAACACATTTGACAACCCCCATGGTTTCCAGTGGTATAATTGTTGCACATGTAAAATATGTATAAACTAGGTTGGATGTCTAAGGTATATGAGGTTGGTGAACCACCTTTGAAATGGTTTTGTAAAGTTTTATTTCTATATCAATTGTCCCCCTCCAAGTACAATCTATTGAATCATCTTCAAAGGTATAGCTTCTCCCAGGGAACAACATTTATCAACATACCCACCGGATTCCACTTCATGTGGATCTTCACAAGTCGTAAAATTTGTCAATCCATCACTTCGCATATCCAATGATAGATAATTTCTATGTGCTTCACCTAATATTGGTACATGGATTTCATCCTCATATCGAAATCACTTTCACTATAACAATGATCCCTTTACCCATTCAATGTGATTCCAAGCAGCTATAGAAACACATTATCTATAACATCTTCTTTCCATATTCAGAAGAAACAATTTAATCTTCTTCTATAGTTGATAAGGATAAACAAAATTTCAACCTTGATACAATGATACAACTCCTCCTTCTAAATTTTAGATGTATATACTTCTGTATATCATGATATCTAGCGATATATGTATCTATATATCCCTCCAAGCAAGGGCTAGCTACCCCATTGTAGAAACATTTCATATAAGTACCTTCAAGATACCTCAGAATCAATTTAAATGCATCATAGTGATTATTCCTAGGATTTGAGATAAATTGGATCACTATTTCAACTACATGGGAAATGTATGGTCTCATACTCATCATAGTATACATCAAGATTCCAAATGATGATGAGTTTGTTATTATCTCTATCACTACAATTTCTTCCTTGTACGATGAGCATGAACTCTTGTTCAACATCAATTGTTCTATAAGATAATTTCACACTCATTTGTCTTTGTTCATGTTTAAATATTTTAGAACCTATTCAATATAATTCTCTCGAGATATCCATGATATCCTCCCCTTTCATTATTGAATGATTGACATCCAAGTTTTTTTTTTGAGATTTTCCCTAGACATTTATATCAGAATACATCAATAACTCCTTATTCAGGTGACTAATGTTCACTAAGCCCTTCCCAACGATCAACATGTCATCAACCTAAATTAATAGAGATACCAATTTATTGTTCCTAAAATCTTTGGATGTAAGAACATTGGCGTTCATGTGTTTTCTTGTATCCAAGACTCTCCATTAAAGAGTCAGTCATCTTATACCACTGCTTAGATACTTGTTTTAGTCCATACAAGATCTTCATCAATTTTAAAATGAGATTTTATCTTCTAGATACCTCAAAAACATAAGGGTGATTCATATAGATCTCCTTAGAGAGTTCACTATGAAGTAATTTTTTCCTCACGTTCATTATTTCAATCTCCATGTCCATGCTAGCTACCAATCGAAAAATGAATCAAATTGAAGCCAATATCCCCTCAGTTGAAAAGATCTTGTCAAATTGAACTCATTTATTTTGTAGAAATCCATTGACTATTAAATGATATTTTTTCTTGACATCTTTTTTACTTCCATCCTTCTTCAGCATGAAGACCTATTTATTAATTATTTCCATATTTCCTTTCAGTATTTCCACCAAATCATATGTATGATTCTACCTCAAACACTCCATGTCATTATCCATTTCAAGTAGAAAATTATGTTTTCCAGGATGAGACATTATATCCTAGTTTCCTTCTGACACATCATAACAATAAAACAATAGTTACTCTGAATATGAATATTTTATTGATGTAATACATCCTCAAGAATACATTTGATCCTATGAAATGTTATGTTTGGGAGGTACTACATCACATATCTCTTGGAGTAGTTCTGAAACATCTTGTGGATTTGATTTAGTCTCCCCTACTCAATATCCTCATATAATGTATGTGGTTCCACTAAAAGTGAGTCTCTTTACACCTCCTCTTCATTGAATATATGTGCTGGTACTGGTGTTGGATCATGAATCGATTCCTCAACACATTCTCGTCATGAAATTCTTGTATTTTGATTGTCCTTGATTGACTAGTTCTCATTGAATACATGATCCCATATTTTGATCACCTTCTTCCCCTTTGGGGTGAAAAGCCTGTATCCAAACTCAACATCTCCATATACTAGGAAGATGCATGGAGTATGTCTTCTATATAGATTCTAAATAAAATCCTTGGATTCATGTGCAAATTCAAAACATCCAAATACTCTTTAATGGTAGTAAGATTGATATTTACCATACCATATGTTATGTGGAATCTCCATATTCAACAAGACTAATGGTGATCAATTGACGAGGTAGCATGCCACCTGAACAGCTTCTCCCTAGATTGTCTTATGCTACATTTCCAAACATATCATGATTATAAACTTCTCCATGATGTTTTTGTTCATTCTTTTTGAATCTATGTTGTTTTGTAGGGTGTGTGGGATCGTCCTCGTAGGTTGGATGCCCAGACTCATATAATAGGCAAAAAATTCAATGTATGTGTACACTTTTTCATTGTAAAAATGAAGAAACTTTAGTTCCTTCCCATTTCACACTCCATAGTGGCATAGACCATGTTGAATTAGTGAAGTAATTGGTCCTTCATTCACAAGAATAATACCCATAAACATTGAGATGCATCATTGATAGAGGATAGAAAATATTTTTTACCTCACAGTGAATGCACCTCCATGGTAACTCACACATCATAATGCACCAAATCCAGAAACAATGATCTCCTTGGTGAATCAATATTGAATGATACTATAAACCACTTTACATAAGATATGTATTTACAAGGATATAGTGAGGAATAATTATCAATACTATTGTACTGATTCTTTTTTAGGGTAGATAACTCTCTTTCACTCATGTGTCTGAGTCTCCTATGCCACATTGTAGATGAAGTCTCTCCTTCCACCATATAGATATTTTCTTCACATATCTTCATATTATTTGGTTACAATTTATCACATATATTTCCCTGATAGATGATGATGGATCCTTTTACAATCTTCCATGATCCATTGCTAAGGATGTTGTCTGCTCCTTGTCAATTAAAGGTTATACCTGATAAATGGATGAGATGAAGACTTGGAACATGTGGAACATACTTCAGGGTGATTGTGTGTCCAATTTTCATCCTAACATGGAAATCACCCATGAAAAAAATCTCTGATGAACTAGTATTCCCCATATTGATTGCACCAATGTCACCAGCCGAATAAGTCAATAAATACGCACAATGAAGAGTGATGTCGTATGATGTTGGGGTATTTACCACACATTATTTTTCTGTTCATAGAGTACGATTACATGTATCTTCTTCATCTTCTGATAATAGAAAAAATTATTTCATAATGCTCATATTCATGACTCCATTTATTCTTGTTGGTCACTACTTGGTCCCTTTTATTGAAGAAACTTTTGGTATTTCTTCTTCATGTGTACCTCTGTTCCATAATGGGAACACTTGAATGATGGTACACTTCCCTTAGTGGGACTTCCACTACTCTTTTATTAGCCTCCACATAATTCTCCACAATCTCCACCTTTTTTTCTCTGAAGCTTCTCTAGAATGACAAAATTCGTTTGGATTTATATCACACAATTTCTCCAAGCAGTCTTATTGAATAATGCATCTTTACCACTTCAACGATAATTTTTGTCTCTGGGAACCATGTTTAAGAGTGATATCAAAATTGTATCCCAATAATTAGTATGTTTTTAGAGAATGTGTTTCACCTCATCATCATCCTTCAGAGTCTTACCTGCAGCCACTAATTGATTTTCCATGTTTGGGAACTCACTGGACTGTTCGACTATGGAGCTTCCAATCGGTAGTTAAAGATTCATCAGCCACTTCAAGAGAGGATCATATTCTGAGAATTATTTTTCTGGTATGTATTTTCCAACTTTATCAAAAATTTGTACACTCTAGTTTCTTGTGAAACATGGTGGTAGATGTTTTGATTGATCCATTGGAGGATTTGACTAATCAACGTCTTATTCATCTTATTCCACTCTTATTCCTTGAATTCAACTGGGGTTACTCCATTATTCTAAATGGGTTTAAAATGAACCATATTATAATGTAGATCTTCCAATAGATACTTCCAAATATAGTCATTTGAGGGATTCAAACAAGATCATCCCTTATGGTCCATCCATTGATTTTTAATTATGAAACAATTCATACAGAATATGAAGAAATGGAGCTCACATTCGGGACTCAATGGTCTAAAATGGTAGAAAAAAATCTTATATCATCAAAAACGTACACTAATTGATCATGATATGACTATATTTGTGTCAATGACTAAGATCATCTAATTATATTAAAATGATGAGGCACTGATGTGCTATACTGGAGTTGATATTGGAATCTTGTAGAAAATGTCATCGATGATGGAGTAGCACATTCTTCTCCAGAAATGGGGTATTGTAGAACCCAAAGTATCACCAAAATTTTAGAGAGTCTAATTATATCTTTTTAGGTCCATTTTTTACAATATTTGCGTTGTTGGAATCAGCTCCCTATGAACATTCATAGTCTACCATCAAAATAGGATTCTGAGAAAAAAAATTTGGTCACCATAAAAACACCATTGTAGAATTATATTTCTCTAGAAGCGTACTCTGATAATAAGTTTTGTGATTCGTTTATCATAAAGATAAAATAATTTAAGAATGATTGGAAAAAAACATTATTTATTTCACCAAGAACAACGGTTTACAAAAATACCCCTCCTATACCACCCTTTATTTGTCACACATGGAACTCTAAAATTTATCTCAATGACAAGATCACTCTTGTCTCACAACTGGTGATTTGAGGAAGATCCCCAAGGCCTATTTATTTAGCCATTGTAGGAGTTTTCATGTTTTACACAACTCCCACCAATACCCCCCACCCAATAGTGCACTTTGAACATGGTGGCCTCTAATACCTTTGAAAACTCCCAAGGATACCAAATTAATAGGTGTTGCACATTTAAAATATGATGAATCGTCATTGGAATTTTAAGTTTTGTGAGGTTAGTGCACCACCATTAAAATGGTGGTGTGTAGCTAGATGTCTCCATTAGATTCTCCTACATTTTAGTCAGCCGAGGAATATATATATTCCTAAACTCAGTTAGTGTCCTACCTTTGATTATGGCTCTTCATCCTTGAGTATTTCAAGCTTGGTGGAGCAAGATCTAAATTTATAATCATTGAGGTTATGGTCAGTGGAGGCTGTCAGTTGGATCAAATGGCTTCTGCAAGCTCCCTTCAAATCACTCAGTCTCAATATTATACAAGATCTCCATGCACAAGGATTAATTTTGTTCATCGAAGGAGTAATCTTCATACTTTAGTTTGACGGCTAACAACAATATAAGATCTATGATCTATGATCAACATCTCTAAATAATGGGGTATGTGATTCCTCCAAAAATTGGGGATACATGTCCCTGTTACAAAAATAGCAGTAAAAATGCTACGTACAAAAACGACCATGATACATTAAAAATATTTATAAAATAATTATAGTAAATATTCAAAAAATAAGAAAATTAAAATTAAAATTGATAATTAATTAAAAAAATAACATAAACATTTAAATAAAAAATATTCAGACTAAATTTTATTTTTTAAAATCAATAAATTGCCAGGAATGTCTGAACCAGGAGAAAGCCTGGTCTTGCAAATTTATTGAAGGAAAAGTGCAAGTAAAGGCAGTAGAAAAAATAAATGTTACATTAAATCAAAACCATATGCATATCGTTCCCCATCATCAGATAACTCATCACCAGGATCAGCTAACTCCCATTCAGAAGACTCGAACTTCCGCATCTGCTCAAGATACATGTTTTTCTTTCTAAGCATTTCTGCAGACCTTTTCTCCTTGATTGGTTGTTTCTCATTGGGCCCTTTATCCATATTAGGGGACCCTCCCCTTTTCTTTCCACTGTTCCCATTTGCAAAGACATTTCCTTGGGTCCCAACATTCTTGTATGCTGACCTTGTCACCATTGGTTTGGGAAGGTCCGAATAGTCCCTCCGTGGCTTCCTCCTGCTTTGAGATTTTTCTTCCACTTCCTTGCTCAGGGTCTCATGATTTCCATTCTTAACAGCATCACTGTAGGATGATTTGTGACTGTGGAGCTCTTCTTCACAATCAGATCTATCCCCCCACTTCTTTTTATGGTCCATAGGAGGGCTGAAACTGCCATCCTTCCCACCCACCAGTTGAGGTGTCTTGATTGGGTCATCAGCATAGGGGCTTTTGCATTCATCAATCATTTTGTCCAGAGTAGCATGGCCTTATTTCTCTACAATTTACTATGCCACTTCAAGATCCTTTGCCTCATTTAGACCATCATCAACCAGTGCTGCAAATCTGTTTGTAGAACGATTTAACAGTTCATGATGATTTACCTGCAACAAGACATCAGGTGTGTTCTTCTGTTCAGACACCGGTTCCACAGATTCAGTGATATTCTGCATTAGAGAAAACCCTCTTCTAATGTACTAAAAGTCAATATTTAATCTCTCCACTTCATGCTGAACCATGGATCCAGATTTTGCAGATCCTTCCATATTTAACTTTTGTAAATATGGATCTGCTATCACATTCATAGATGGTGTAGACTCATTCAATGTTGAGTCTCCAAGCCGGATCACAGCCGGACCAGTGTTGTCCAGTTGTATTTCCCTAGAATCATCCACTGGAACCTGACTGAATCCAAAATTCAGAGAGTTTCCATTCATCAATTCCCCTAATGACACTCCCTGCTCCATAATAGCAGCAATAGCCAGATCATTAGAGGGGTGAACTTCATCATCCTGGTGTGCAGCTGGAGAAGGATCGGCCACCGTTGTGCATGGCTCCACTGGCCATGCAGCTAGTCCACTCCTGCGACAAACATCCATCTCATGCCCCTGCTTATGGCAGAAGGAGCAGAATAGCATCCATGACTCATAGCAAATCTTTTATGCATACCTGTACTCACCCTCCACCATGATCCAGACAACTCTAGGTGGGTTATTTGAAATATCCATCTCCACAAAGATTCGTGTGGATGTAGGATTTCCCATGGAGGCTATCCTCCGATCAGTGCAAATGAAACGTCCAATGAAATTTCCTATCGACTTCAGAAGCCCGGAGTTCTGAAATGGGAGGGGGAGTCCCGGCAGTTGCAACCAGATGGCGAGATTTGGGGAATCCCGGTTCAAATGATGATCAAAAGACCACCGAAGAAGATGGAACGGGGAGGCTTTCCTTGATCTAGACCATTCCCTACCCAGATCTTCCTCATCAGAGAAGATGATGAGGATCTACCAAGGCCCGAAAATCCCGACCGACGCCTGATTCTTCAAACCCCAATCTTTATTCACCGTCTTCCCAAAATCCTCAATCAATGGATGTCGCCGCACAAATCATGGGATTAAGGCTGTGGAAAACATCGATGTTGCTTCGGAAAACTCTCGAACTGAGATTGGAACAATGGGATGACCAGAAATGCATCCCGGAACCCTCGGTGCTACCTGTACCTCAGGCATCAAGAAATCAGAATCAATCTTACCACTTTGCGCAGTGAGACCAGAGGACGAAGAAACCTCTCCCCCCACTGCGGGAGGAGGGGACACGGCAGCCGCCACCGGCGATCTAGGTCATCTTCATGATCCACCATCGGGGGGAGCCTCAGGAGCATCGGGAGCGGAGGCCATCTCTCTAAAATCAATAAATTATTATTAACATAAAATTAATCTAGTTAAATTTTAATTAAATAAGCAATATAATTAATATATGAAAAAAATTAAAATAAATGAATTATAGTGTATTGCTACTCAATAATAAATTATTTAGATAATGGGAATTAATATTTAATCATTAAATATTTAATAAAAATATATATACCAAAAAACGAGAAAATATTAATAAACAACTCATAGAAATAATAGAAACAAGATATTGATAACAAAAAAAAATTATATTACTAAAATAAACATTAATAAAGTAATTAATAATTGACAACTTATTTACAATAAACAATTATATAATATTATTTATTTATTTATTTAATTGAAACTGCTGTAAATTCACCTAACGTAAAAAATTAACCATGTTAATGTCATCTCAGTATTAAATACATAGAAAATCTGTTATAATTGACGTGAAAAAATGTATCGAATATTGGATACAACATGTATCTCAGTTATTCCTAATTTTTTGGATAGTTCAATCCTCATATTCAATTGGTTTTTCATCATTACTCATTACATATTGACATCACAAATTATTTTAAAAAATTATAATACAATCATCACAATCCATTCAGAATTTCAATGATACAAATTGGATTTGTTATTAATATCCACCAAAAATAAATTTTAATATGGTCTCAAATAGATCTTATATTAGCCCTAATTGAAAATAAATACAATTTTTTATACCACTTGTGAGTAATCAATAAACTGACTCTAATTCTGCTTAAGCATTGCCTAGTATAGAAATTAATTTTGGCCCACTAATTCCCCAAAATTTTCCTCATATGTAGAGTATTTTTCAATATAATTTCCAATTTTATGTAATTTAACCATATAATTCCCACCATCAATTCAAATTTGATTATTTGAAAATAAGATTTGGAAAATATGTAAAACATACCTCAACAATGAGAACTATATAACTTCATGTATTTTTTCATCAATATAAATATATCTTGAAATGTATCATCTCATCTCTACCTCAATGGGTAACCTCCATCATCTCTTCATCATGAATGATCTCATTTGGAAGTGTACATTAAGGATCTTGTTCCTAAAAAAATCAATATCTGAATCCACATGAGATAGATCACAACAGGATTGAACTATATTCATGCTGTAATGATTATATAAAATCCTTATCATTCCAATTCTCCCCTTGAATATTTCAGCTTTGATCCCCCCCATAGATAAAAGTCATAAATAGACAGGAATAAGGTTATTTCTTAACACTTCATAGAGATAGAAACAAGGTTGAGATCTATTTTTCATATTATAAACACCATTCATTTATAATATAGTTTTTTTATAACTCTTCGTGTTTACTCCATTTATTTTATATATTGTAATATCCCAAGGAATCATGGTTTTATACTTATTTTATACATATCCTTGGACATAACATTCTTTTTCCATAGATATAATAAAAACATGTATTTAATCATGCTTACTTAATCATTTTTAGTGTTTCAAACTTATCTGGAAGCATAATCATTCAATATTGAGGAGTAAATCCATCATTCTTTATAAGGCACCCAAAACCAAAACATTTGAATAAGGGTCTAAATATTGATGATTTTTATATATCAGATGAAGAAAAACCAACTCTCAATATCATGTTTTTGGGGTCTTTGGGAGCTAGGAATATATTAACTCACCAACCTATAACCCTTATTTACTAATGTATCATACTCCCCTTATAAACTGACCAAAATCTCTTATTCATATATGATCACCTAGCTAAATTGAGAGACATATGAAAGGTGTTACCTAAAATGATCGACAATGGGTAAAATGATAACAGTAAGGCATATAGTAGTTATTAATGGATCATAAAAAACTGAGAAAATTATAGATACCCTGGATAAAGTAGACATTATTTTATATCCATTATATGATTTAAAACAATACATTTTAATAAAAATATTCCCAGGACAGGTTGGTTCAGTGTCTTTAGAGACTTGATAAACAATAGGTTTATTTTAGAAAAACATGTGGTCATTTTTCATTAATGTTGTCATACTATAGCATATTCTAGAATTATCAATATTAATACTATCATGAACAATCCTAGATACCCTATTACCCAAATAACCTTGTTGGTCCTAACTTAACCCAAAGCGTGTTCCCATTCCCCCATTGGTTGGCGACTAGAACCTAGCATCATGTAATAAGAAAGTGGGAATGAATTTTCCACAAACACAACAAATGAATTATAATCATGTCAATATATATAAAATAAAAACTCAATTGGAGATGTATAGAAGAATTCAAACAGTTATGAAAAGACAATGTACCATAAAATAGGATGACAACCCATTCCCCAGCAAAAACAACTCTCCAATCCCTAGTATCAGCATCTAAAACGAACTCCAAGTAGTGCATTACTCATTCTCCAAAATGGAATTATATTACTTAAAAACCCCTAAAGACATAGTTATTGTGTGATTTAAAATCCCAATAGGTTCTCACCACAGATTCTAACATTTAATTTAACAAATACGACTTTCACATTTAAATAAATAGGTATATAAGTTTAAAATCACAGTTAAAAAATCATGCTTAAAATTTCTATTGATGAAAATATTATAAAAAATATATTAATTATAATTTTATATAAAATAGTTTATATGAACTCATAAGGCCTGTGTAAAATAGTTTAAAATAATGGAATATACTCCATATAAAAACAACGATAAATATGGTCCTCTACCAAGAGGTATAATAGTTCTAGGTTATGGAATCCACACACAATTATATAATAAAAATGGAAATATGCACGCACGTTCCTCTGACACTAGTCAAAAAGTTTTGACCAACATCCCACAAGAGATAAGATCTTCCTATATGATTATGTAAGACATGAGAAGAATCAATCGAGAACTAGGAAAATTACAACATAGTGTGTTTATCCCAAATTACTCACTAACTACCTAGGTTTTCATGAGCCCAACTAATATTTAATAATGGGGAATTTATTTAAAAACCTTTCAAAATACAATCCAACCAATTTCCCCCTTTAAAATTCTAAGTTATATTTTAAAACCAAAATGGGTTTTTAATCAAATCACACCTTTTCCAGGATAAAACCAAATAGTTTCTATCAAAAAAATTTCTTCCAATTTCATAAAATAAAAATTTGTAATCACTTCCACAAATCAATTCGAATGTTCATGTTCCACAATTTAATTACACAATTTAATTTTTACAATTTTCTATCCAATATCACAACACACCCCAAGTCAATGGAATTGAAAGTTTACCCAAAATTTTATTCCCAATCCAATTAAGATCCAAAATCCAAAATTCAATGGAAATTTGATTTTCATAAAAAAATTGAAATAAATTTCATTTATATCAAAAAATATTTTAAATGAAGAAATTTAGGGTTAATTAAATTTTCCATCTTAAACAGAACCACCTACCTCTGGATTGTAGGATGATTAAAAACAAATCCCTAATTGGGAAACATAGAAAAGGAATATTTGAAAATAAAGATCAAAGAATAAAACCTATATAAATGATCCAAAAAATGAGAATTAGATACAACAAAAACAAGGATATCTAATAAACCCTAGGGGGAAAGAGGAGAGAGTGGATGAAAGCTAATAAAAAGAGGAAACATACTGGAAAGAGATCGAACATTGTTCACCTAACTTTGATTCTCATCCAAAGGGGTTTAGATGGCCCAAGATCACCTCTTGGGAGCCTATAAGGATGAATAAATTATTTAAGGTTTTTAAAGGCCTATTGTGCACATAAACCATGAGTTTTGGGATTTAAAAATAAACAGATTAATTAAATCCTTTTTGGCACAGTTAGCTGGGTAGGGAAACATGATTAAAAAAACCATGTTCACTAGTCATGCAGACCCTTCTATTGGGGTGGAAAAATTTTCAAAAAAAATTCCAACTATAAAATCCCTCACTATCATTGCTTTCATGGTTTTTAGTAGGAGGGAACACAATTTTGGAAGGCTACGTACCAAACGTGTATAGCACAAAATCCCTTCAAAATTTTCAAAAGTTCACCTGAAGAAACCCTAAACGAAAAACAACCAAAACAATTTCAAAAGAGTTGTTTAGAAATACCTGAAAATAATAACATTATGTTATAACCACCCTACCATAGAGATATTCAATCCCCAGAAATCCTTTAAAGAATATTCCATGTCAAAAATATGATGCCTCTACTCTCCCATTTGTTCCTTCCTCTCCCATGTCTAATGTGTGTCAGAACCATATATCCATATCACTCAACCCAAGGTATAATCCTCCAATGAAGTAGTTTGGTTTCAAATTCAACTATCCTGACCAGGTGATCAGTCACAGATATATCTGGTTCAATGTCAAGAACACTCCAGCTCAGAAAATTATATGGATTACAAAATACATCCATAGCTAAGAAATATGAAACATGTTATCTGTAGATGTCAACTTTGGTGGAAGTTATAAACGAAAAGAAACCATCCTCACCTGATCAACTAACACAAAAGTTCCCAAAAAAAGATAAGAAATTTTCCCTTACCTAACAATCTGTAGATGACCTAAATGTGGTGAAACATTATAATCATTAGATCACCAACTAATAATACCAATAGTCTGTGATAAAGATAATCATAACACTTATTCCAACATTGTACCATCCACATTATCTGAAAAATATACTGAATCTTATTTTGGCTCCTGAACCATGCTCAGTCCAACAAAGGTACTTTCAATGATCTTCTACCAATACAATTGATATTTACATGTCCATCCATACATGGACTCAAAATTATCCATTCTAATCGCAGACTTGTAACTATTTTTATAAGAAAACACAATAACCCCAAATGGTCGTCCCAAACCCAAAAACTAAAACTATGTTATCCTAATACCTTATGTTTTTTTAACTAAGGATATTTTAAATCATCATAGAATTATGTCATTGAGGCCCTCAATGTCCCATTTATTGTTCTCTTGTTTGTAATTGATTAACTCAATCACTCCCTATAAATAATTACATTTTTCCTCCAATTATTTTTCTTTTATTTCCACCAATGTTCTCCTATTAGATATCATAACTTATGGTGAATTTTTCATTTATCTTTCCCGCTTATTAAGACTATGTTTTATTAACCCTATTTTCAATGTGGGTTTTCGCAAAGTTATATTCTATTTTCAACCATTTATTTTTGAAAAAAACATTCAAATTGTGAGGAATAAATTTATTGAATTAGGGTAGAATGAAACATACCAAGATTTCATGGTACATTATCTATTTAATTTAATTCAATAGCATGCGCTAGACGGAACACCAAGTTCAAGTGCATCATGAATTATCAAACTAGTCGTTTAAAATGGAGTTATGAATAGTATTAATCACATTTTTAATTTAATATATATCCTATATAATATTAACATTCATATTTTTTGATTCTTAGACTTAATATAAGGAAAAATTCAATTTTTTAGATAAAAGAATTATTTTTCAAAAATTGAAGATTTTCTTCCTTTTAATGGTGAAAGTTTTTTAAATTAAATATTTAAACTTTTATATATTCAATTTAATGAAAGTAAATTCTTATTTATAATTGGGACATAAAAATTTACTTTGGATAATTTGTTTTTCAATTTTTGGATAACATTCATATTTTGATGAACAGTGAACAAATATATTTTAATTAAAAACTACTTTTTTAATAGAAATAATTTATAGTGTTAAATTGTGCATTTTAGTGGGTTTAATGTATATTTAGATTATATAATTATAATTTAATATAATATAGGTCATTGTATTTAATTTCATATTTAAATTGTACATAAACAAATGTAAATATTTTAATAGTTTTTACATCATAAAAACTCTCTTTCTGGTTTTTGACAATAGGAATTAATTTTAAATTAATTAATTAATCTTCTTTGTTTTTGATTTGGTTAAATTGACATAATTATTTATTTTTTAATCTCAAAATCGACTTTTTGTGAATTTTTGGTATTTTTCTGAAAACATTAAATTTTTGATGAATAGTGACAAACACTGCGTTATGGATAAAAACCGAATTTTTCATTTAAATAATTATTTGTAATTTAAAATATATCTTAATTTCAAAATAAATACATATTACCTACATTAGTCTAATTTAATTCATTAGATTCATTTTATAATAAGATTAGACAATTAAAAATTTGTTAAACTTTTTAACGTCTTTTACCCACCTTTGTGGTACATTTGTACATTTGTATAAAACGTAATTTTACCACTTCTGTGAATTGAACTTCAAAAATCAGAGAGACATAGTTGAAATTATTGAGTAAAATTTCGTTCAATAGTATGAAAATATTTTTTGGTGAATAGTAACTTTTGAAATTTATTTACCACTATTAAAAGTAAATAAGGTAATTAAATTTAAGAATAACATTAAAATTACCCCAAGATGAGTTTTATTTTTATTTGATAAGTTTTTTTTGACCAAAATCAACCTTAGGATAAAATAAGATCATTTTGATCCATTTGGGTTAGATTAGGACATTTATTATATTATATGTAAAGAAAGGTTAAAAGTGTTAACTTCAAAGATTAATAACTAAAACTTTTTTAATATACTATTACATGAAATATAAACTCGACTATAAATATTAATTAGAAATATAAAACAATTTATTACATCATGGTAATTAATTTATAATTTTTAGACATTAAATAGTTAAATTTATTTATGACACAATGATGATGTAGTAATTACCTTGTTAAGGAAGTATTAATATAATTGATATTTTAAATATTAAATTAAATGAAATTGAAACTTTTGATGCCATTAAAAAAATTTATAGTTGAATATGACATGTTATTATTGATTAAATGTATTGTTTCTGAATTAATCAAGTTGTTATGAATTTCAAAAAAACCAAATACTAACTAGTGTTTAAATTGACATAAAGGAGTTTTTAAAAAAATTAATATATTATTAATTGATGTAATATACATAAAAATCTAATATTCGGAAAAAGAAATTATATAATGTTATATAAGTCATTAATGAACCACTATAGGTTCTTGTTCCATTTTATAGTAAGTTTATTTACCATATAATATAACAATACAAGGAGACATTGAAAATGTTAAACTATTTAACCAAGCATCAAATATAAAATATAAGGTTAATATGGTGATCTAAACTTATCTAAATCGGATTGGTTGAGATATTTTAGACCCCTAACCACTTTATCCCCGAAATAAATCCATTTGGAACCATTAAGAACCGAAAATTATTTTATAATAAAATCATATTTCATGATTTTCCTAAAGTGACTCTCACTGCTCTTATAAAAGCATACTTCCCCTTATCTTACTTTCACACATCCAAAGCCATTTTTCTCAGCCAACCCCTATACAATTATCCTACCAACTACACTCAATTCAACCTAGATTCATTACTTTCCTAAAAAAAACCAACCTATGGATACCTTTTGTTCAAATCAAAAGGAAGAACCCGGAGAAGAGGTAATTATTTCATCACCTCGTTCAATGTTCTTTTCTTCTTCCAATTATTATTTAATTTTTGTTTCTATAATAAATAATAACTCCAATATATTATACATATTGTGATGTTATGATAAATATGCCAAAATAATATTAATTATTCTATTCATCCTATGAATGAAAAAGTCACCATACGTGCGTACGTACGGCTTGTCGTCTCAACGTCGTGGTGTAGTTTGTTATTCCACACTTCATTATTTTGATGGGTATAATAATGATGTATAATTGGTTTAAATAATAAATAAAACATGTTAAATATTTTTTATATATAATATACCATCTATTTACATACTATTTCCCTATCAAAAGAATGATATCGTCGCTTGTGCGTATGTACGGCTAACCGTCTCCAGGACGCGATGAGATTCATTTCTACGTTCAACATTAGATGATGTTTATATAAATATATAATAGTAATAATTATGTAATATATGACATAATAATTATAATGGTAACATGTTAGGGTCAATAGGGGCCTATATACCCAAAGAGCGGGGGGTGAATCAGGGTATGGATATTCTTTTTCAAAGTTCTTCCTGCCCCACTGGATCTTGACCTCTTTATTAGAAGGGTCACTTTGTTTGCACTTGTGTGGTTACTGTGATCACATGTCTCCTTTACCTGATGATGATGCTTTGAATGCAATGCAGGGAAGTAAGCAGGTTGACACGGGTATTTTTACTTGGTTCACCACTAAGGGCTACGTCTAAGGAGCATACGCCGACAAGTTGCCGGTTCGTACCAAATTCCACTAGACTTCACTAGCTGTGGATTACAATGTTCGGGCTAGATCACTTCTATTCCCAGGCTCACTTCCTATACAATGTTTAGGGTCAGCTCACTGCTTTCCCAAGGGTCACTCCCTGTTTCTCTCTCTCTGGCTCACTGCCGGTGGAGAGGATCACCTTCTTCCTCTTCCTAAGCTCACTGCTCTTGGAAGGAATCCACTCACAATTTATAGACCTGTAGGTCTCTTCATTTTCATGAAGGAATGCATCTTCCTCTGTATGTATATGCTCTATTGAAGTCCAACTTTCACCCGTAGTTGAATCTCACTTCACACCGGATGTACCGGGCAACCTCAGTTTTTACGCGCAACCCTTACGGTGTCTTGCGCGCAATTTATATGGTTTGCGCGAAATTCCTTTTTCGCGCAACCTCCAAATATTACGCGCAGCCTGGAAACTGCCTTGCGCGCAATTCACTGCTTTTGCGCGATATCCACTTTTCGCGCAACCTTCCTTTTACGCGCCAACACCAACTTTCTGTGCAGCCTTAGCTTTTCGCGCAACAGCTGCCTTTACGCGCAAACTTTAAGTTTACGCGCACCACCCTTTCTAACTTCAATTTCGCGCACCAGAGCTCGGGTATTTTCTATGTCTTGAACTCTGTTGAATGGAGGAGGGTCACTTCATATTTATAGGCAAAATCGACCCCGCGCGAAAAACCCTCCTTGAGCGCGTAATCCGCTTTGATCGCAAAATACAAATCTTCCGCGCACTGCTCCATATTTTCGCGCACCTCATTCCTTTTCCATTTTCCGAGCTTCGGACCTCGAAACATCTTTTGCGCGAAATACAATTTCGCGCAACCCGCTGTTTTGCGCGCCATACTTCAAGATTTCGCGCAACCCGCTAATTTTGCGCGCCACGCTTAATTTTTCCGCGCACCTCTTTCATTTCTCTCTCCTCAACCTTTGCCAAAAACATATCACTCCATTTTCCATTGGCGATTTTCAGGCCCATAATTTTGGCAAACACTGGGAAACGACGCCACCTTGTACTGCTCTTTTGTACCGCCTCCATATCGTCCTTTCCTTTGTCGTAGTTCATTGTCAACATGGAATGTCAAAAAATTCTTGGGAACTCGACAATTCTCCATGGATTGCTTTGTCAACAAACACAACATAGATGTCTGCTTTGTCAAAAAACACAATCACCTCAAAAATGCTTCAATGATACCTTGAGGGATTTTTTCCCAACAATCTCCCCCTTTGGGTTTGTTGACAACTCTTCACAAATTTGCTCAGAATTATTTTCTGCACGTTGATACCTCACTAAGTCTTCTTCCAGCTGCTACCACCATTCACCTCTTGCGATTATGATAGAGTTCAAGGATTCACTTAACACGTACTCTAAGCCCACATGAGCAATGCTCGGCGTGAGAAACAAGAGTAGTATGAAAAGTTCATCAATGAATAACTTCATGTCAGACCCCAATTGTCCATTCCACCCTGATACCAATTCTTAAAATAAAACCAGTTGTTGAACCACACTGATACCAATTGGTGAATTCTTAAGTTGATACCAATTGTTGATAGATGGACACCGTCTCACACCATTCCAACACCACTGTTCTGCTTTTATCACGATCCTCAGCTGTCGTGATTTCTATGATTTGATCGATCACTTCTAGCATCGTCAGATTTAAAATTCTCTCCCCCTTTCTCATTGCTCCCCCTTTCTGGATGCTCCACCTGTCAGCTTCTCCCCGTATCAATAATGATTAATCAACTCTCCGCACTTTCTCCTAGTCACTATTTTCTCCACCTTTAACAAACACTTTTCTCCCCCTTTGTCAACGAACCCAAAGGTCACTCCTTTGTAGTCTGTGACATAGTAGAGAACACATATCAGCGCATTAGGGAAAACACACCATACCTCGGAGAGAGGGGGTGGACCACATCCACTCTATTTCATGTGTGGGGAATTGACTGAACTCCCAGAGCCAGTCGATGCCTTTCAAAAGCTTCCTTGGGTAAGGCCTTTGTCAGAATGTCTGCAACCTGTAGCTCTGTAGGCACGTACTCCAATTTCACGATTCCCTGCTCAACCTTCTCCTTGATAAAATGATACTTATTCTCAATGTTCTTTGTCCTTGAATGATGGACGGGATTTTTTCTAAGATTTATAGCACTTGAGTTGTCACACTGGATTCCGATCGGAGACTTCACTTCAACTCCCATATCATCAAGCTGATGCTTCATCCACAATAACTGTGTGCATGCTTGAGTGGCCGCAATATACTCAGCTTCTACGGTGCTCAATGAAATGCAATCTTGTTTCTTGCTGAGCCAAGAAATAAACAATCCACCAAGATAGAAAGCACCACCTGATGTTGATTTTCTATCATCTGCTGAACCGGCCCAGTCTGCATGAGTATATCCCAATAACTCTGTCTGAGATTTGTCGTTGTATGTCAAGCCGAAGTCCACCGTGCCCTTGATATACCGACGTATTCTTTTCACTGCAATCATGTGACTTTCCTTCGGATTACTCTGATATCTCGCTGCTTGGCATGTGGCGAAAACAATATCAGGCCTTGTTGTGGTTAAGTACAACAGACTTCCAATGATTTGCCTGTATTCTGTGATATTAACTGCCTTGCCATCCTCATCTTTTGATAATTTCATCCGGGTAGCAACCAGAGTCTTCATTTCCTTGGAATTATCCATTCCAAACCTTCTTAGAACCTCCTTGGCATATTTGGATTGAGAAATGAATGTTCCATTCCTTCTTTGTGTCACCTTTAGACCAAGGAAAAACGTTAGCTCTCCAATCATTGACATTTCAAACTCATTTTTCATGAATTCGGAAAACTGTCTGCCCTGAGCTTCATCTGATCCGCCAAAAATTATGTCATCGACATACACTAGCACCATCATCCTTTGATAATTTTCATTGCTGAAATAGAGGTTGTAGTCAACTCCTCCACGCTGGAAACCAAGCTTCTTCAAGTACTGATCAAGCCTTGAGTACCATGCCCTTGGTTCTTGTTTCAGCCCATACAACGCCTTCTTCAGCCTGCAAACTTTGTTCTCATCCTCATGAATGAGAAAACCATCTGGCTGTTCAATATACACATCTTCTTCCAGAACCCCATTCAAGAATGCGGATTTGACATCCATCTGGAACACATTGAACTGTCTTTTCACTGCAATGGCTAGGAATAATCTGATTGTCTCCTGCCTTGCAACTGTTGCAAATGTCCTATCACCATTCTCTTTGTCTGAGCTAGAGATGACTATTCACCAATGATATTCTACATGTCAATCTCAGCTTGATTCTTTGACTATTGTGCAGATGAGGATTCTTCTTTTCTAAATCAGCATTAGTTACTTATGCTCCCCCTTTGTTGCTTTCCTTCTCAACACATTCGTCAGGAAATTGTTCACTGACTCATTCTTCAGTGGCTTCATTTCTTTCCACTACTTCTCGCAGCTTCTTGGTATCCTGAAAACAGTCAGCTGATACCACAATGTTAGATCAAAATAAATAAGCATGAAATGCTTGATCACTGCTACTTCTCCCATAGTATGTCTTCTCTCTATAGACAACACTTGAGCTGGGTCATCGAATTATTTCCTTAATGAATCTTGCATTTGATATTGTTGTTGAATTCTCCCCATGTGTTACACAACACTTCTATCTGTTAGGCCCAATGGTAGAGACCCATAATCATTCTTCTCCACGTGCAACATTTATACTAATCTGGCACTCCTCATTGAGCCACTAACAAAATATCTAAGCCTACTGAGTTGGAACTCGGTGTAAGAAACAAGAGATAAAGCTAATAACACAATCACTTTTAATTGTGCTCAGTTGCATCTTTTCTTCTTCATCCCTAGTTCCTGATTTGAATCAATTGAACCTGTAGAGCATATCAGATCTCCACTTCGCATCCTTAGATGCCACTTCCCCTTGGATCGTATCTCCCTAAAACCTAAAATACATCAATCATCAGTTAATAGAATTTATATACATAGGGAGAGGGGCTCTTCTTCTGGACTCCTCAAGATAAGGATTGTGGTTGATCCTGATGGGTCAACCCTTTGATTCTTTCTTGGAGGGCATCACACTCCTTTCTTGCTTCCTCCAGCTGCCTAGCCAACGTCAACTGTTCTGGCCATATGACTAGGCATTATTTGCCCACATTTTGAGCCTTTTTCTGATACGTAGATTTGGTAGGCTCGGCCTTTCTCACCGCTTGGGGTATAAACCCACTAGTACAAATTTCCTTCTTTGAGGTTCTACCAAAATTCCATTTTCCTTGATTATTTCTCAGAGGAGGAACATCTTTCCTTTCCATCTTCCCTTGCTTCTTCCACCATTGCAAGGATCTTGCATCTTCTTTCTGTTTTCGCTGTGGAGCACGTCCTGCGAAGTTTTCATCACATTCTTTGTTCATCTTTCTTTTATCAGATGTCTGAGTCACCACAATCTTTTTCCACGATGGTGAGTCCTCCATTGAATGTTCATTCTTCTTTATCACAGCTGGAGTAGATCTCCCCTTAATCATCAAGGTTTGTTCACATTCTCTTCTTGAGAGATGTTGTGAGTATGATAGAAGAGGCGACTGATACACTTTTCGTTCAGCTCCATGCGATTTCCCCAAGACTCGAAGACTATTCTTCTCCTTACCACTTTGTCTCCCAGTACAGGCTTCTTTCTTGTACACTTCCTGTGGTGGAGATCTCTTTTCTTGTTCCTTTCCCTTTCTTTGTTTCTTCTTACTGCAATGTCTCGCCATGTGCCCATTGTGAGAACATATAAAACATTTTCCCTCAAAGGCATACCTCATTTTATCATCTCTCTGCTGAGATGTGGATGCACCTTGAGTTATTTCTCTGATATTGTTCTCCTGAGCTTCCTGACACATGCTCATGGTGTGTCCCATTCTTCCGCAGTAATAGCATCTAATATATGCTTTCCTCTAAGAATCTCTTCTTTCTAATTTCTCATGACGCTTCTTTCTGTTCTCAGATTTATTAATGTTTCTCTTTTCACAGCCTGAAATGTACTCCAGAGCCTCTGTACAGAAGCTTGATGTGTGGCCATGAACTCCGCAGAAATAGCACATATCATCACTCCTTGAAACTATCCTCATAGGCCTATCTCCAGCACCTACAGGATTTTTCTTACCTTTGGAATTTTTCACTGCATTTTTCTTATCATCCATAGGAGTGGGATTATCATATCCAATTCCAGATTTTCCCAAAAAGGATGACCTTTGGGAAGATACAATCCTTTCATGCTTTTCCTCTGATGTAGCATATTTGGACTTCATTTTATCATCACCTACCGAAGGATGATCAAATAATAAGTGCAGTGCATCCTTCAACTTGGGCTTATCATTGGATTTAGACTTCTCCATTTCCTTCTTGACTGATTGTAGCTCTTCTTCCAACTTTTGAATCTTCAAATCTCTTGATACAAGTTGAGCATCAAGTTCTTTTCTGAGATTCTTTCCACAACTCATCTCTTTTTCCAGTTCATGCTTCAGCTTATTAACCACGAAATTTTTCTCTTTTACTTTCAATTTTTCTTGAGCAAGAGAATCGGAGCAACATGCATTCTCTTGTTGTAGTCTTTGATTCTTCTGAACTAACTGAGACAGCTGTGTAGCTAGATCATCATTCTTGGCTTTCAGATTCCGAACTTCATCGGACTCTTGATTCTCTTCACACTTATCAGCCTTTTGTTTTCCTTTTCCTTTAGACAGCTTCTGTAGTTCCTCCCCTTGAGAATCATTCTTCTCTGTTAGGTCAGTAACTATATCAATAAGCCTTTGATTTAATCCTCTTAGCTTGTTGACCTCAGTTTCCAGAACATGGATCTGTATGCCTTTAGATTTAATTTCCTCAGTGGATTTCTGATCCATTTCTTTAGTCCCATGGACAACTTCCACCTTTTTGTTCAGGCCATCGATCTCTCTTTTCTGTTCTTCAACCTTCAGCTTATACTTACTAACGGATTCTGAGTTCTCTGATGTTGATAAATTAAGTTTCTCAATTTCTTCCATCAGCTCATATTTTTCTTCTTCCTACTGCTGCATATAGAGTTTGGCATCGCGAACAATTTTGTTAGCTTTCTTGGTTTTGGCCCTCCAAACATCTATCTCTTCAAGAGCAGCCTCCAACTCAGCTCGCATATCAATTATTCCTTCAATTTCTTCTTCTTCATTGTCAGTGGTTCCAACGTCACTTGGAAAGTCAGGTTCTTCACTCATTCCATCAGCATCTTTGAATGAGTATTTATTTTTGTTGTATGATTTATCCAAATCATTTTTCTGTTCACTGCATGATTCCTTCAGTAAGCTGTTTGATTCTTTTAGTTGAATAACACTTTTTCCATAAACACTTCCACACTGAGGGATACCACCTGACTTATGATTCTTCTTTGAAGATTTTCTTTTTCCCATGGTAGACCGAGATAAGAAAAAACAATATCTTCAACTACACAGAAAGACTACTCCAAGTCGAAGCAAACAAATCTGATAAAAGCAACCTTCCCTCTGATACCAATTGTTAGGGCCAATAGAGGCCTATATACCCTGAGAGGGGGGGGGGGGGGGGTGAATCAGTGTATGGATATTCTTTTTCAAAGTTCTTCCTGCCCCACTGGATCTTGACCTCTTTATTAGAAGGGTAACTTTGTTTGCACTTGTGTGGTTACTGTGATCACTTGTCTCCTTTACCTGATGATGATGCTTTGAATGCAATGCAGGGAAGTAAGCAGGTTGACACAGGTATTTTTACTTGGTTCACCACTAAGGGCTACGTCCAAGGAGAATACGCCGACAAGTTGTCGGTTCGTACCAAATTCCACTAGACTTCACTAGCTGTGGATTACAATGTTCGGGCTAGATCACTTCTATTCCCAGGCTCACTGCCTATACAATGTTTAGGGTCAGCTCACTGCTTTCCCAAGGGTCACTCCCTGTTTCTCTCTCTCTGGCTCACTGCCGGTGGAGAGGATCACCTTCTTCCTCTTCCTAAGCTCACTGATCTTGGAAGGAATCCACTCACAGTTTATAGACCTATAGGTCTCTTCATTTTCATGAAGGAATGCATCTTCCTCTGTATGTAGATGCTCTGTTGAAGTCCAACTTTCACCCGTAGATGAATCTCACTTCGCACCGGATGTACCGGGCAACCTCAGTTTTTACGCGCAACCCTTACGGTGTCTTGCGCGCAATTTCTATGGTTTGCGCGAAATTCCTTTTTCGCGCAACCTCCAAATATTACGCGCAGCCTAGAAACTACCTTGCGCGCAATTCACTGCTTTTGCGCGATATCCACTTTTCGCGCAACCTTCCTTTTACGCGCCAACACCAACTTTCTGCGCAGCCTTAGCTTTTCGCGCAACAGCTGCCTTTACGCGCAAACTTTAAGTTTACGCACACCACCCTTTCTAACTTCAATTTCGCGCACCAGAGCTCGGGTATTTTCTATGTCTTGAACTCTGTTGAATGGAGGAGGGTCACTTCATATTTATAGGCAAAATCGACCCCGCGCGAAAAACCCTCCTTGAGCGCGTAATCCGCTTTGATCGCAAAATACAAATCTTCCGCGCACTGCTCCATAATTTCGCGCACCTCATGCCTTTGCCATTTTCCGAGCTTCGGACCTCGAAACATCTTTTGCGTGAAATACAATTTCGCGCAACCCGCTGTTTTGCGCGCCATACTTCAAGATTTCGCGCAACCCGCTAATTTTGCGCGCCACGCTTAATTTTTCCGCGCACCTCTTTCATTTCTCTCTCCTCAACCTTTGCCAAAAACATATCACTCTATTTTCCATTGGCGATTTTCAGGCCCATAATTTTGGCAAACACTGGGAAACGATGCCACCTTGTACTGCTCTTTTGTACCGCCTCCATATCGTCCTTTCCTTTGTCATAGTTCATTGTCAACATGGAATGTCAACAAATTCTTGGGAACTCGACAATTCTCCATGGATTGCTTTGTCAACAAACACAACATAGATGTCTGCTTTGTCAACAAACACAATCACCTCAAAAATGCTTCAATGATACCTTGAGGGATTTTTTCCCAACAATCTCCCCTTTGGGTTTGTTGACAACTCTTCACAAATTTGCTCAGAATTATTTTCTGCACGTTGATACCTCACTAATTCTTCTTCCAGCTGCTACCACCATTCACCTCTTGCGATTATGATAGAGTTCAAGGATTCACTTAACACGTACTCTAAGCCCACATGAGCAATGCTCGGCGTGAGAAACAAGAGTAGTATGAAAAGTTCATCAATGAATAACTTCATGTCAGACCCCAATTGTCCATTCCACCCTGATACCAATTCTTAAAATAAAACCAGTTGTTGAACCACACTGATACCAATTGGTGAATTCTTAAGTTGATACCAATTGTTGATAGCTGGACACCGTCTCACACCATTCCAACACCACTGTTCTGCTTTTATCACGATCCTCAGCTGTCGTGATTTCTATGATTTGATCGATCACTTCTAGCATCGTCAGATTTAAAATTCTCTCCCCCTTTCTCATTGCTCCCCCTTTCTGGATGCTCCACCTGTCAGCTTCTCCCCGTATCAATAATGATTTATCAACTCTCCGCACTTTCTCCTAGTCACTATTTTCTCTTCCTTTAACAAACACTTTTCTCCCCCTATGTCAACGAACCCAAAGGTCACTCCTTTGTAGTCTGTAACATAGTAGAGAACACATATCAGCGCATTAGGGAAAACACACCATACCTCGGGGAGGGGGGGTGGACCACATCCACTCTATTTCATGTGTGGGGAATTGACTGAACTCCCAGAGCCAGTCGATGCCTTTCAAAAGCTTCCTTGGGTAAGGCCTTTGTCATAATGTCTGCAACCTGTAGCTCTGTAGGCACGTACTCCAATTTCACGATTCCCTGCTCAACCTTCTCCTTGATAAAATGATACTTATTCTCAATGTTCTTTGTCCTTGAATGATGGACGGGATTTTTTCTAAGATTTATAGCACTTGAGTTGTCACACTGGATTCCGATCGGAGACTTCACTTCAACTCCCATATCATCAAGCTGATGCTTCATCCATAATAACTGTGTGCATGCTTGAGTGGCCGCAATATACTCAGCTTCTACGGTTCTCAATGAAATGCAATCTTGTTTCTTGCTGAGCCAAGAAATAAACAATCCACCAAGATAGAAAGCACCACCTGATGTTGATTTTCTATCATCTGCTGAACCGGCCAAGTCTGCATCAGTATATCCCAATAACTCTGTCTGAGATTTGTCGTTGTATGTCAAGCCGAAGTCCACCGTGCCCTTGATATACCGAAGTATTCTTTTCACTGCAAGCATGTGACTTTCCTTCAGATTACTCTGATATCTCGCTGCTTGGCATGTGGCGAAAACAATATCAGGCCTTGTTGCGGTTAAGTACAACAGACTTCCAATGATTTGCCTGTATTCTGTAATATTAACTGCCTTGCCATCTTCATCTTTTGATAATTTCATCCGGGTAGCAACCGGAGTCTTCATTTCCTTGGAATTATCCATTCCAAACCTTCTTAGAACCTCCTTGGCATATTTGGATTGAGAAATGAATGTTCCATTCCTTCCTTGTGTCACCTTTAGACCAAGGAAAAACGTTAGCTCTCCAATCATTGACATTTCAAACTCATTTTTCATGAATTCGGAAAACTGTCTGCACTGAGCTTCATCTGATTCGCCAAAAATTATGTCATCGACATACACTAGCACCATCATCCTTTGATAATTTTCATTGCTGAAATAGAGGTTGTAGTCAACTCCTCCACGCTGGAAACCAAGCTTCTTCAAGTAATAATCAAGCCTTGAGTACCATGCCCTTGGTTCTTATTTCAGCCCATACAATGCCTTCTTCAGCCTGCAAACTTTGTTCTCATCCTCATGAATGAGAAAACCATCTGGCTGCTCAATATACACATCTTCTTCCAGAACCCCATTCAAGAATGCGGATTTGACATCCATCTGGAACACTTTGAACTTTCTTTGCACTGCAATGGCTAGGAATAATCTGATTGTCTCCTGCCTTGCAACTGTTGCAAATGTCCTATCACCATTCTCTTTGTCTGAGCTAGAGATGACTATTCACCAATGATATTCTACATGTCAATCTCAGCTTGATTCTTTCACTATTGTGCAGATGAGGATTCTTCTTTTCTAAATCAGCATTAGTTAGTTATGCTCCCCCTTTGTTGCTTTCCTTCTCAACACATTCGTCAGGAAATTGTTCACTGACTCATTCTTCAGTGGCTTCATTTCTTTCCACTACTTCTCGCAGCTTCTTGGTGTCCTGAAAACAGTCAGCTGATACCACAATGTTAGATCAAAATAAATAAGCATGAAATGCTTGATCACTGCTACTTCTCCCATAGTATGTCTTCTCTCTATAGACAACACTTGAGCTGGGTCATCCAATTATTTCCTTAATGAATCTTGCATCTGATTTTGTTGTTGAATTCTCCCCATGTGTTACACAACACTTCTATCTGTTAGGCCCAATGGTAGAGACCCATAATCATTCTTCTCCACGTGCAACATTTATACTAATCTGGCACTCCTCATTGAGCCATTAACAAAATCTCTAAGCCTACTGAGTTGGAACTCGGTGTAAGAAACAAGAGATAAAGCTAATAACACAATCACTTTTAATTGTGCTCAGTTGCATCTTTTCTTCTTCATCCCTGGTTCCTGATTTGAATCAATTGGACCTGCAGAGCATATCAGATCTCCACTTCGCATCCTTAGATGCCACTTCCCCTTGGATCGTATCTCCCTAAAACCTAAAATACATCAATCATCAGTTAATAGCATTTATATACATAGGGAGAGGGGCTCTTCTTCTGGACTCCTCAAGATAAGGATTGTGGTTGATCCTGATGGGTCAACCCTTTGATTCTTTCTTGGAGGGCATCACACTCCTTTCTTGCTTCCTCCAGCTGCCTAGCCAACGTCAACTGTTCTGGCCATATGACTAGGCATTATTTGCCCACATTTTGATCCTTTTTCTGATACGTAGATTTGGTAGGCTCGGCCTTTCTCACCGCTTGGGGTATAAACCCACTAGTACAAATTTCCTTCTTTGAGGTTCTACCAAAATTCCATTCTCCTTGATTATTTCTCGGAGGAGGAACATCTTTCCTTTCCATCTTCCCTTGCTTCTTCCACCATTGCAAGGATCTTGCATCTTCTTTCTGTTTTCGCTGTGGAGCACGTCCTGTGAATTTTTCATCACATTCTTTGTTCATCTTTCTTTTATCAGATGTCTGAGTCACCACACTCTTTTTCCACGATGGTGAGTCCTCCATTGAATGTTCATTCTTCTTTATCACAGCTGGAGTAGATCTCCCCTTAATCATCAAGGTTTGTTCACATTCTCTTCTTGAGAGATGTTGTGAGTATGATAGAAGAGGTGACTGATACACTTTTCGTTCAGCTCCATGCGATTTCCCCGAGACTCGAAGACTATTCTTCTCCTTACCACTTTGTCTCCCAGTACAGGCTTCTTTCTTGTACACTTCCTGTGGTGGAGATCTCTTTTCTTGTTCCTTTCCCTTTCTTTGTTTCTTATTACTGCAATGTCTCTCCATGTGCCCATAGTGAGAACATATAAAACATTTTCCCTCAAAGGAATACGTCATTTTATCATCTCTCTGCTGAGATGTGGATGCACCTTGAGTTCTTTCTCTGATATTGTTCTCCTGAGCTTCCTGACACATGCTCATGGTGTGTCCCATTCTTCCGCAGTAATAGCATCTAATATATGCTTTCCTCTGAGAATCTCTTCTTTCTAATTTCTCATGATGCTTCTTTCTGTTCTCAGATTTATTAATGTTTCTCTTTTCACAGCCTGAAATGTACTCCAGAGCCTCTGTACAGAAGCTTGATGTGTGGCCATGAACTCCGCAGAAATAGCACATATCGTCACTCCTTGAAACTATCCTCATAGGCCTATCTCCAGCACCTACAGGATTTTTCTTACCTTTGGAATTTTTCACTGCATTTTTCTTATCATCCATAGGAGTGGGATTATCATATCCAATTCCAGATTTTCCCAAAAAGGATGACCTTTGGGAAGATACAATCCTTTCATGCTTTTCCTCTGATGCAGCATATTTAGACTTCATTTTATCATCACCTACCGAAGGATGATCAAATAATAAGTGCAGTGCATCCTTCAACTTGGGCTTATCATTTGATTTAGACTTCTCCATTTCCTTCTTGACTGATTGTAGCTCTTCTTCCAACTTTTGAATCTTCAAATCTCTTGATACAAGTTGAGCATCAAGTTCTTTTCTGAGATTCTTTCCACAACTCATCTCTTTTTCCAGTTCATGCTTCAGCTTATTAACCACGAAATTTTTCTCTTTTACTTTAAATTTTTCTTGAGCAAGAGAATCGGAGAAACATGCATTCTCTTGTTGTAGTCTTTGATTCTTCTGAACTAACTGAGACAGCTGTGTAGCTAGATCATCATTCTTGGCTTTCAGATTCCGAACTTCATCGGACTCTTGATTCTCTTCACACTTACCAGCCTTTTGTTTTCCTTTTCCTTTAGACAGCTTCTGTAGTTCCTCCCATTGAGAATCATTCTTCTCTGTTAGGTCAGTAACTATATCAATAAGCCTTTGATTTAATCCTATTAGCTTGTTGACCTTAGTTTCCAGAACATGGATCTGTATGCCTTTAGATTTAATTTCCTCAGTGGATTTCTGATCCAATTCTTTAATCCCATGGACAACTTCCACCTTTTTGTTCAGGCCATCGATCTCTCTTTTCTGTTCTACAACCTTCAGCTTATACTTACTAACAGATTCTGAGTTCTCTGATGTTGATAAATTAAGTTTCTCAATTTCTTCCATCAGCTCAGATTTTTCTTCTTCCTACTGCTGCATATAGAGTTTGGCATCGCGAACAATTTTGTTAGCTTTCTTGGTTTTGGCCCTCCAAACATCTATCTCTTCAAGAGCAGCCTCCAACTCAGCTCGCATATCAATTATTCCTTCAATTTATTCTTCTTCATTGTCAGTGGTTCCAACGTCACTTGGAAAGTCAGGTTCTTCACTCATTCCATCAGCATCTTTGAATGAGTAAGTATTTTTGTTGTATGATTTATCCAAATCATTTTTCTGTTCACTGCATGATTCCTTCAGTAAGCTGTTTGATTCTTTCAGTTGAATAACACTTTTTCCATAAACACTTCCACACTGAGGGATACCACCTGACTTCTGATTCTTCTTTGAAGATTTTCTTTTTCCCATGGTAGACCGAGATAAGCAAAAACAATATCTTCAACTACACAGAAAGACTACTCCAAGTCGAAGCAAACAAATCTGATAAAAGAAACCTTTCCTCTGATACCAATTGTTAGGGGCAATAGAGGCCTATATACCCTGAGAGGGGGGGGGGGTGAATCAGGGTATGGATATTCTTTTTCAAATTTCTTCCTGCCCCACTGGATCTTGACCTCTTTATTAGAAGGGTCACTTTGTTTGCACTTGTGTGGTTACTGTGATCACTTGTCTCCTTTACCTGATGATGATGCTTTGAATGCAATGCAGGGAAGTAAGCAGGTTGACACAGGTATTTTTACTTGGTTCACCACTAAGGGCTACGTCGAAGGAGCATACGCCGACAAGTTGTCGGTTCGTACCAAATTCCACTAGACTTCACTAGCTGTGGATTACAATGTTCGGGCTAGATCACTTCTATTCCCAGGCTCACTGCCTATACAATGTTTAGGGTCAGCTCACTGCTTTCCCAAGGGTCACTCCCTGTTTCTCTCTCTCTGGATCACTGCCGGTGGAGAGGATCACCTTATTCCTCTTCCTAAGCTCACTGATCTTGGAAGGAATCCACTCACAGTTTATAGACCTGTAGGTCTCTTCTTTTTTATGAAGGAATGCATCTTCCTCTGTATGTAGATGCTCTGTTGAAGTCCAACTTTCACCCGTAGATGAATCTCACTTCGCACAGGATGTACCGGGCAACCTCAGTTTTTACGCGCAACCCTTACGGTGTCTTGCGCGCAATTTCTATGGTTTGCGCGAAATTCCTTTTTCGCACAACCTCCAAATATTACGCGCAGCCTGGAAACTACCTTGCGCGCAATTCACTGCTTTTGCGCGATATCCACTTTTCGCGCAACCTTCCTTTTACGCGCCAACACCAACTTTCTGCGCAGCCTTAGCTTTTCGCGCAACAGCTGCCTTTACGCACAAACTTTAAGTTTACGCGCACCACCCTTTCTAACTTCAATTTCGCGCACCAGAGCTCGGGTATTTTCTATGTCTTGAACTCTGTTGAATGGAGGAGGGTCACTTCATATTTATAGGCAAAATCGACCCCGCGCGAAAAACCCTCCTTGAGCGCGTAATCCGCTTTGATCGCAAAATACAAATCTTCCGCGCACTGCTCCATAATTTCGCGCACCTCATGCCTTTGCCATTTTCCGAGCTTCGGACCTCGAAACATCTTTTGCGCGAAATACAATTTCGCGCAACCCGCTGTTTTGCGCGCCATACTTCAAGATTTCGCGCAACCCGCTAATTTTGCGCGCCACGCTTAATTTTTCCGCGCACCTCTTTCATTTCTCTCTCCTCAACCTTTGCCAAAAACATATCACTCCATTTTCCATTGGTGATTTTCAGGCCCATAATTTTGGCAAACACTGGGAAACGACGCCACCTTGTACTGCTCTTTTGTACCGCCTCCATATCGTCCTTTCCTTTGTCATAGTTCATTGTCAACATGGAATGTCAACAAATTCTTGGGAACTCGACAATTGTCCATGGATTGCTTTGTCAACAAACACAACATAGATGTCTGTTTGTCAACAAACACAATCACCTCAAAAATGCTTCAATGATACCTTGAGGGATTTTTTCCCAACATAATATATATATATATATATATATATATATTTACATATATCTCATTCAATTACTTTCTTTCAGTAGGATATGAAAACCGAAACGACATTTATGCGTACGTACAACCAACAGTCTCCATAAACGGTGTTTTCAATTTCATATATCTATCTGTTATACATATTTATATTCTGAATATATATGATACATAAATAATTTTTTTATATTCTGGAAGCAATTAAATCATGATATAAGTGATACGATAAATAATAACAAGTTAAAACACATAAGATAACGAATGTTATTACTACCGAAAATTTTATTTTAACATAGAAATTAATATTTAATGGGTTGTATAAAAACATAAATTAATCAGTTATGACATCATAAATATGAATATGGTTTTGTTATAATTTATTAACATACTATAGTTAGTATATATGAGGTTAAAAGTTCCCTCGACCAAAGGAAAGTACAAGGTAAGAGTTAATTTCTCAATCTCATTATTATCCGATATTTTTTATGTGTATGTTTTTACTTGGACATATTTATTATCTATTTACATGAATCCAAAAAGAGTATTCAATATGATTCTTTTTAGGGGAATATTTAACTAAAACATCATTTTAAATGGTTTACATATTTATTCTTCTAAATGATTCTTAGTAATCTCCATGTTTTAGAAATGGTTTTAAGGATTTATTTATATGGACATGAATGTTTTAAAATGTTAATTCATTTTAAAAGTTTCAATGTGGTATGTGAAAATTTGATTTAAAAATGTCTTTTAAATATCTTCATTTCTAAATTGTGTGAATTTTAAATGATTTCATGATAATGGGATATTTCTCTCAAAGAGTTTTACTGATCATTTTAAACTACGTCAACATCCATTACTGGATATTTTTAATGATTGAGGTTTATTTATTATAATAAAATTTTATTTATTGTATTGAATGAGTTATGATATGTTTAACTATGGATGTGTTGTTTTTATACCTATCATGGTTTATGGTTAATGTATTGACATTTTTTATTTTATATTTAATATGATAGTTTATGTTATGTTTCACCCTTTTCATAAGAGGAACTCATTGGACTAAGTAAGTGATGGTGGGGGCCTACTATAGCCCCTCGTTGCATCGGTTGGTATCTTGTGACAAATTTGTGTCTTGGCACAAGGCTCTGAAAAAAATATTTTTGTAGTCTTGGAACGAGGCCTTGAATAGTTGGTTATGATGTTCAGAATTATGAATTCCCTCGTTAAGAAATTAGTTATTACATGGGATTATTCGACTAGTTGAATATCTATGTGAATAAGTTAATTGAATTATTTTATTTATATTTTCCATATTATGCTGTATTTTTTGTTTAAAGGGATTGTGCTTCAATTTTATTCCTTACCATAATAGTTTATGATTATTTATCATAGCTTCTGCTATATTGTTTATCCAACTGTTCTTCTGAACTCGCACTTTTATTATGTTTTATTTTTCCAGGAATCCGAGAAATGTATTATGATTTATATACTGGTTTTTGATAAGGTAATAATGGAATCCTCAAAGGATTTTATATGATGTGTTTTACGTCAGAAATTGTAATTTAATATTTGTGTCTATATTTTATTTTACAAGACTGCTAAACTAATCGGTCATTTGAGACATGATTCCTTGTAATCGTGCTTATGTATTAAAATAATGCACCATCTTCAGGTAACTGGGGTCTGGGTGTTAATGATTGAATAAATATTTCATCAAGGAAGAGTTCTTATGAATAAAAAACATGACCATAGGAGAAATATCAAATCATCATGAGTGATAACCATAAAACCTAAGTGAGCTTAAATGTATATGGAATAATAACGTAAATCCATAATAGATAAACATAGATACATAATAGTTATAACAAGATTTAAATCAATTTATATAAACCTTAAATAATTCTAGAATAATATCTTAATAAATAACATCCCTCACCTTATGAAAAAACATTAGCATAGGGAAACATATTTTCATGTGCAAAACCTTCAGTTTCCATGCTTATGAGAAACTAAAATGTAAAAAACAATACCTATTTTAGGATATATAACCTCTCAAACAATTCATTGGAGGTTGATATAGGGATACACCTGTCAATCAGACATACTTTCATGTGCCACTTAAAAATCATTCACTTTTCACATCATTAGGGATCCCAGAAAATAAAATAGGCTTCATAAAACCACAAAAATGGAAATTATTAAATTCTCATAAGAAAAAATGAAAACAAAATTGGATTCATGAAATATAAAAATGGAAATTTTAAATTTTTTATAATTAACACAAATATATAATAGGTTTTATAAAATATCTAATCATTATAAAATAACACCATAAATTAAATCTTTTGATACTAAAAATTTTATCACGCAAAATAATCACATAAATAAAGAAAAATTACTTTGAAAAATGATATATAACTCGATTAGAGATATATCAATGAAAGATAATGAAAAAATAAAAAAATATCTTCATAAAATAATTTTTTATTCAATAGCATAAAATTAATAGTTAAGAGTCTCTTTTCAAAAAAATATACCATGTTTGTTTGATAAAAATAATTAGGACAACCCTTTCATGGAATTGGATATGGATAAAACATTCTCTATAAATAAAAATATAACATAAATTAAAATGGAAAATTTATTGAACATATGATAACGGACATTAAGAAAAAATCATATAATAAAGAGGAATAAGTTTGGGTTACCAAGTCCCTTACCATTTCCCTTAATTTAAAAGTAAGTACTTTAACCTACTTTATCATTAAAATAATCACCTTAAGTATATATTTAAGAATCATATTAATAAACATTTCCATTTATAATCTTCATTGATTACAATTATTTATGTGTATTAGATTCTAATAGCCATTTTTCAACATCGACTATTAATAATCTTAACCATTTTGAACTAGGTTTCTAAAAGAGATGTTGATATTAATTTTTCTCCATAATATCATCATTTAAAACCATTGAATGCATTTTTTTTAAAAGAATTTTAAGGTTTTTATTTTATTATATAGTAGTTTTAGTCATGTTTAATGCGGATGAAAATGGTCATGAACTTGTTTTGAGTTATTTAACGATATTAAAAGATTACTGTATAATGAAAATTATTTTGTATCCATAAAGAAAACTATCCATGGATTATATATCTTATATTAATCATATATACTCAAAAAATAAAATCTAAAATGATCCATGATGGTGGTAGTAAAAAATGGAACACTCGATACCATAAAGGTCGTCGCCTTCATGTACACACAATTAATGGCCCCACATATCATCGAATGGATAGAAATATTGATAATAAATTATAATTTTGGAATTAAAATTTTAAATTAAAAACATTATAATTCATAAAATCCATCAATGTTACTATCCATGAGAGTTGGTGATAAATAATGAATATAATTTCATTGTAGAGGCGGTAGTCCACATGTGCACACGATAGATTTTATTATATTTTCTAAATGGATGGAATGGTTTGAATAATATTACTAAAATTAATGTAATGAAATTTTGAAATTATAATGATACTAATTTCACTATATTAACATGTTTAGATATGATTTACAAAGGACTAGATTAAAAAATAACTATGAGAAATCAATAGCCATGTTGGATTCATGTGTTTTATCATGGAAGAATCTTTTGAAATGAAGTCATTAAGAAAGATAAATATGAAACGAAGATTATATAAGTGGGATAGGGTTTTAAAATGAAAAATTTGGTAGATTTTCAACCAGAATTTATAAGGAGAATTTAGTCTTTGAGTGGTTTAGGTGATACATTTTTATAAGTGAAGGAAAAGGTATATTTTGATGTAACCATTACATTTTCTATATCTTAAAGATAATTTCTAAGGATTAATGGCCAAATGATTAGAAAATGTTAGGGTAAAGTGATTTGGGTTTGAAACTCACATCTACCACCCATTTGGGAGACAACATTGACTGTTTTACAGCATTTTATTTGACATTTTTAACTTTTACCCTAATTTACATCTACCATGGTAATTATTTTTTAAACTTATTTAAGAAATATTTTAATTTTGTTCTAAATATTTTTTAGATAGAAATTTATATCATAAGTAATATATTAAGAATTATAATTTTATGTTTTAAATACATATTTTATTTTATAAAAGTTATTTTTGTAAGAACATGGGTTTTCTATGAGTTAGGGATTTATTAAAATTTCAATCTAATTATTTTTTTGGACCTTTTATGGTTTCCTAATAAGTTAAAAATTGCATTAGGGGTTTCCAAGGCTTGATTGAAGCACGAATCCCTAATTAGTGGAGAAAATTAATATTTCTCATTGTTAATAGAAACCAAGTGATCTAGCTTGAATGGTTTCCCTAACCATGAGAGGGATGGAAAAAGGGCTTTATGAGGCCGCACAATTTTAGGAAACCATGCATACAGGGGTGCATGACCAAGCATGTACCTCTGGAATATTTAGTAGAGATATGAAACTTGTTTTCACATGTTTAGTCAAACTGTGTACATGAAACCATGTTTGGTCCCTCCTTAGGTAGTGAGTTGTGCACATTTGGTTCACGGTTTGGCCAACCCTGCATCCAAACCATGTGACCCTATAATTTATGCGGAAATTTGTTTTTTCAAAATTGAAAAAAAAATTAAGTTATCCCTCATCTCATTTTCTCCTCCAGTGAATAGAAGGCCTCCCTTTTATAATGTTGGATATCACAAAATTCTTTTAATCTAGGTTTTGATCCTAACTCACCATCTAAATTTTGATTTGATCATTGATAATTATATTGAATTCAACTCAGTAAGATCTTCAATACTTTGGGTTAGTTAATAATTTTCATCCTCATGATGATTCTATTTTCATGAAGGATCATATACCCTATTTTTAGGGTGTTGATTTGTTCATCAATTTTTTTCAGATCAAAGTTTAACTATGGGTTGATACTGGACGATGAGAGCTTAATAGGCTTAAATTAGCTGTTCAATGACTCATAATTTAATGTGTCAATGTTTTATAAACTATTATTGTTTTGTTCATTCTAGTTTTACTTTTATTTACCCATTAAATTCATATTCCTTACCTATAATCATTATTCTTGTGTCATAAATCCACTTTTACATATATTCTTCACATCATTGCAGGATTTGACCTCAACACGAACCATCATAAGTAGGGTGATTCAAATATTATTCCGTTTTGTATTTTTTATTACTATCTATTCCAATGTTCTTGGGTGCTATAAATTGACCCTTCTAAGGTAAATCTTAATATGTAATTAATGGATACATAAATTTTTAAATGGCTTCAACATGTATAGATATCACTTTACCCTTCTAAAGTAAGTGTTACAATTTCTTATAGAACCTATTTAAATGTAAAATGGATAGTATATTTGAATATATCACTTGGTGTATTTAATTATAATTAAATAGTAATTGGTTTCATTTACTTATCCCAACTTATCATGATTGTGAAATGTAAAGGAACAGACCTAATAATTAAATATCTAATGAAAGTAATAAATGTTTTCATGTCCTATTTAGCCTTCTCACCATGTATGAAAAACTATGGAATGAACCATAAGGATTATTAAAATTATAGAGTGTTATCTAGCCTAAATTATTTACTACGTTGTGAATAAGGTTCCTTTTTCAAATGGATCTTTTTATCATTATCATAGTGGTTAGACTTGATCTAGCCTTGGATTCCCAAGGGAGTTCCTTGAGCACTCATGTGATTCCATTCTGATTCAAGTAGTTTGTTTCCAAGGGAGATACCCACATTAGAACTTGGTATTTGGGTACATCTTGATTCCAAACTTGATTCCATATGATCCTCTCAATATCTTTTGGATATTAGAATTCATTGGATACACTCCTCGTATCTATCTTGATAGTGTTGGACATTTGACGCCATGGATTCACTCCATTTATCCTAGTAATGCTTATCTCGTTTTACCATGGATGTGATCTTTAGACATTGTAAGAACTATTTATAGTGGAATTACTTGGGTGATACTCCTTGGATTACACTCATACCCCTTTTACTGCCATACTACATGAGTTGATACTACGATTTTCCAAAACCCTATTGTCAATGATGCCTTGGTAATACCTTGGACCCTCTTTTACTATTATCATGATACATTCCAGTGTTGTTTACATCCCACATGACTAATCTCTCTATACTTAATTTTAATTATTAAATTAAATGATCTCATGTTTACAGACATTACCAGTAAAGGATGAAGTATTTATGATTTGTTATTTGGAATTTCATTACATTTATATATATACCTGCACACTATCAATTTCTATTCACATACAACATGTTTTATAAACATCATTGGTGGTGGAATACAAAGATTTATCTCAAAACATATTTGAGCAACCATTTGTACCCAAGAATTATATATATATATATATATATTGATAAGGGGAAGTTTTCTACATTGGACACCTCATCTTAATTTCTTTCATAGGATGGATATTGGTACCATATGACCAAACCAGTGCTTGGGATGATGGATTTTTTTGGATTATTTTTTATTATTTTTTATATCATGTATTTTCTGTTATAATGTATACATATATTCAATTTTATAGAGACATGGTATGACATCATCATATTTTTTTATATGATGTAGTTCAGCTTTTGATTATATTATTATTATCTACTTCTTGGTTGTTTGTGTCTGCTTCTGTTATGTTATTCATTATTAATGATCTTATTCTACATTATCTGATTATTATATCCACTATTCTTGACTCTTACATAATGGAATAGTCACTACATGGACACACCATAAGCCCTTGCTATTAGTCGATATACTTTGGAATATGGGGAGGAATGCTTGATACCATGTGGCCCACCAGATCGGGCACCCATTAGTGGATTCATGGACGATATGTCAAAAATTTGTATTAGATGTTCTTTTTCTTTTATTTAATTTTTTATTATTATTTTGGAATATGAACAGTAGAATGAGACCAATTTTTTGAGAACCTGATCTTTTTGAAAAATAATTGCTTGCTGAAAATGAATTTTTCTATACTCAAAAAACTATAACCCTTTATTAATGAAGTGAGTATAATTAAAATGAAACTATTGGGTTTTGGATGTTATATGATTTTTTGGTCAATATGACCATTGGAAACTATACCCTTAACGTTAAGATTAGTTATTATAAATGAAAATGATAATGGTTATTATTACAGAAAGAAGAGTCGATCACCTCATTTAGTAGACTCGGGCCATACGAAGCCCATTTGTTGGAGCTTGGGAAGGAGGTCGCATAACTGGGATTGGCTCTGCACCAATCCCAAGTCGAACTTCAACATGTTATGTTTTAACATAATCACTTACAAGAGAAGTTAAATTTGATAGAAATCACTACTTGGGCAATGTTGTCTGAGCCACCCTAAGATTCTATCACTATTGAACACCTTACTCTTAGGTTGTATGCAGGCGTTATAAGGGGTTTTGTAACGAGGCCTTAGTTACTTATTTGAAATTAATTAGTATAAATAAAATTTTAATTTAATAATTCTTGTTTTAGGAATAATTTTTCTTAATAAACTATATGTTTAATTAATACAATTTTGATAAACTGATTTTAGAAGTAAAAAAATTGAACTTTTCAAAGATTTTTCAAACGTAGAGAATTATTAAAGTAAAATAAACATTATTTTGGAATTTTAAATTTTAAAATTAACCTAGGTAGAATTTTTAAGAGTTTTCTAAGAAGTTTTAATTTTTTGAATATTATTTTATGAATTGTGTTTTTTAATAGTATTTGATAAACAGTGCTTTTGATGAATAGTGAAATACTATTATTAAATAACTTCGTCTGTGAAATGATTTTCAAAAATATGACATACATGGTTGTAATCAAGGTGAAAAATGAGGATCAATATGATCAAAATAATTTCATGTTGAATAGTAAATTTACCCTTTTCATTGTAATTTTACCCTAATCAATGGTAATTTTACAAATGGAATAGTAACATCACATGAGGAGGAGTAAATATTTATGAGTCATCTTAAGTTGTATTGTGCTATAATTATATCAAAGAGTAAGTAAATAAATGTTTTAGAAATTATTAGTCAAGTATTAGTATTTCGTTTATTTTAATTGCCATAAAATGAAATTAATTTTTATAAAATAGAGCTCAGTTTGGGATTATACACGTTGAAAAATGGTTAGGGTGAATTTTTGGGATTTTTTTGAAATAAGTGAATTTTTTGTGAATATTAAAAGTATTGTTTTGAGTTATCAGTATGTTTTATGAAATGATTAATGGTATCATAATGATGTAATAATTTTGGTTGACTATTGACGAATACAATATGTTATTAGGTGTCCCAATTGGCTAATACCACGGGAAAATACTAGGGGAAATCCCATGGTTTTTCAAATACCACTAATGATATGTCACTTGGAAATTAATAAAAAATTCCCTCACTTTTATTATAAATACCAACCTATCCTTCATTTGTTTAATTTAAAATTACTAATAAATGAATATCTAGCCTTTTACCTCCTATAAAGTCCTCCCAGGGTTCCCTCAAGCCCCCCCAAGGTCCCAACCGTCGAGTTTTTGATGTTACTCTTCATGGTAAGGGAACCATTCACCCTCATATTTTATTCGAAGTCTTCTTTAATGTTATGTATTTTAATTTCCATTTTCTAATGTTGGGGTATTTTATTATATATCATTATTTATTTACAATTTATTTTTAAGTTTTGAGAGACAATTTTCTCTCTCATCAACTAATTTTTTTCATTTTCAAGTGACATCATTAGGGTGACAAATTTTCATAAGGGAATTCTCCACTTCTATTTTCCTTTCTGGTTTCCTTTTATGTGGTATGTATTTAATGTTTCCATACCATGTTCTTATTTATATTATATTTTTTCCTCCACTAAATTTTTAGTCTTTTATGATTGGGTGACCCCTATACTCTCTATTTTTTATGTATTCTAAAATAATGTTTCAAAGTCCTTATGTTGTAGAATTTTCATCTCAATATCTCTCTCTTTTTCTCAAGAAATTATTTTATTTTATTTATGTGAATACCCAAACCAATTTCATTTCCTGGGTTATTCAACAAGACATAATATTGATTTATTTTATTCTATAACTGACATACATAAGACCTCATCCCCTTTATGTGGGTTATAAATGATATAATAATCCTTTTTCTATGCATTTTCTAAAACGCCAAAATTTTGATATAAAACATACTTATTTTATTTTCATTGTGTTATTTATTATATGTTTCGTTATGATCTATTTTTATCACATGAAAATAAATAAATATTAAATTTTCTCCCAAATATCAATCAATGCATGGGGTAAAGGAATTAATCTCTAGAGATGACAAGTTTTCTGATACCTTGGTAAATAACCTTGGTAGTTTTTATTAAACCTTTGGGATGAACCTTGGTGATATTCTTTTGAATGTCTTAATTAAATGTTTTAGCCAAATTTCCATGTTATTTTTTATGTTATTAATATTATGATATTACTCTTCATCATTCCTTTATGATATTTCCCATGTTCTTATTGATATTTCTCAAGTATACATGTAAATTGTTTCACATGTTTTCTTTACTAGGAATTCTACTCACCCTTCCACTACTATATGACCCCAGTTATGAGATGTAGGAATTGTACTTATGATGAAAATTTAAATAATCCTTTCAAGATAATTAAAATAATTTTATATGTTTTTATGTATAATGTACCTTTTTCCAAGATACTAAAATTTTAAGATCATCTATTTGTAAAATTTGATTAAAAGTTATGTAGTAAAATGGAAATATTTCATGGATGGTATCAAAGGATAGTTTAGTTATTTGTGAACATTAGGCTATGAAAACTTTAGGAAGAACCCTATTGGAAATATTTCTGGTATTTTGGTGGAATATTATTTAATGGGTTTCGGAACTAATAAATCTCTATCTGAATAAGAACAAGTTGATATGGCTCTAGAATAGATGTGTCTAGGAGAAAAACATGAAAACACCGCTTTGAGCTATAATCGAACGGTAACTGGTGAATGAAAATAGACCTTTCTTCACTCCGGGATTGACACTCACAAAGGTTATGTTTGTTTAATCACGTGTTTTTTATGAATCATTATGAAGGATTTAAAGAGAAATAGAATTTTTGTTAAAGAATAATATGTTTACGAATTAACTTTTAAGACATAAAAATCCTTTATATATAAAATAATCAATAATGAAATAAGTTTCTCACTAATGATTTATTCATTTAGAAAATATAAGGAAATAAGATGAACCGTTCAAATGGTGACTGCAATGGACCATTCGTTGATGGCCCTCCTATGGAAGTCGAAATGGAAAAATTCATGAGAAACATGAACCAACTGACTCAAGTTATTGTAAATAACTTCAATCAAGCCGAAAGACCAATGTCACCGTGAAAAAAAAAATATCGAGTCCTTTATACACCAACAACCACTATCATTCAGTGTATCTACCGAACCATTTATTTTTGAACAGTGGATCAGCTCTATAGAAAAGATATTTTATGAGCACTACTATTCAGAACAAAAGAATGTCACCCTGGCTATATACCGATTATAGTGATAATCTAATCAGTGGTTATAACTTATGAAAAAAATGATTCCGATAGTGGATGTATAATCTATGGAGTGGGAAGCATTCATAGGGATCTTCTTTAATAAGTATTTCGCTTGCTCGATGAGAATGAAAATGGAGAAGGGGTTTCTCGAGCAGTAAAAGAATGATTATGAATATGTGGGATGCTATGAGATAAACTCTACAAGTCTTTCCCATTACACCTCAAGCTTTATCATGGATCCTAATGGGAATGTGGATAGATTATTTGGTGGACTAAGACCTCATCTTCCGAAGAATCTAGCCAAATTTTAATATGATTTCATTGAGGAGATCATACAGAGTGCTATGAAAGTTGAACTAGTGTTCTGTGAGATGCAGTGGTCTCATAAATCTAATGAAAAGAAGATATTAATGGAGACATTCTTATGGTGCATCACTAATCAAGGAAGATGATAAATTAATGTGGAACACCCCACATGTAATAAGTGTGGGAGGAATCATTTGGGGAACTACTTGATCAGGGGTGGGAAGTGCTACACGTGTGGAAGTTATGGCCATATCACTCATAATTGTCGTAGTGAGGTGAAGCCTCAATTTAAAAACACTCATGAGAATGGTACGATAGTTTATTCCTTATCTGACATCCAATGCTTCAATTGTGGACCGCTTGGGTACTTTTCTAATCAGTGTCCAAATCCAATGGAAGTGGAGGGGAATCACTATCAGCCTCAGTATAGGACAATGGAGAAATGCCATTCTTTTTCTATCAATATATCAAATATTGAGTCTCAAAATGATTTTATGGTAGTTACTCTTGTTTTTATCTCAATGTTAGCAATCACTATTTTTATTCTAGTTCTAAGCATTCCTTTATTTCATCTAAGTTTGAAAGGAATTTAGAATCAACCCTGGAGTTTCCAAATGTAGATTTATCAGTCAAGACTCCTAGTGGGATTATCCGAGAATCAACAATATTTTGAAAATCTAGTATTTACATTAGTGAGTAAAATATTTTTCCAAATCTAGTAGTCATTATCATATTGTAATTCTACATTATACTATAGATAGACTGTCTCTCAATGAATAAAGTAAAGATCGAATGTTGAAGAAAGAAAATATTAGTAGTCTTGAATATGAAACCTATAGTTATCTTCCATGGAGAGATATCTCAACTTGATATTTCTCTAGATGGACCACCTATATCCTTGTTTAGGTTGTTTATCGGTGAAGAAAAATAAGGAAATGATAGTATAATGATAGAAAATGTACCCATTGTCCATGAATATATAAACATATTTCCTGAGGAGTTACTAGGTCCTCCCCCTGAAATAAAGGTAGAGTTATTCATTAAAAATGTACATGTATCTCATCTAATATCAAAGAACCCATATAGGATATAAAATGTGGAGTTTGAGGAATTAAATAATCAAATCCAAGATATTTCAGGGAAGAGGTTTATCCGAACGATTGTGTCTCCTTGGGTAGCACATGTTCTCATTGTGAAGAAGACGGACATATCAATGTAGTGATACATTGATTATAGAGAACTGAACAGGATCACAGTCATAAAGAAATACCCTATTCCAATAATTGATGACTTGAAAAAATTTGTGGGGAAAAATTCTTCTCAAAGATGGATCATTGATAAGTTTATCATCAATTGAGGGTGACGAAAGAAGGTATTCCTAAAACTGCATTCCGATCAAGATATGATCCTTATGATTTTGTTTTTATGCCCTTTGGCTTGACTAATTCTCTTTCTATTTTTTTGGATTTTATGAGTAGAGTCTTTAAGGACTACCTTGATAAGTCTGTGGTAGTTTTTATTGATGATATTTTTATATATTCCAAAACTCTCAAGGACCATGAGGATCATATAAGGGTTTTTTTTCAAACTATACGAAAGGAGAGACATTATGGAAAGATCAGCAAGTGTGAATTTTGGTTATAACAAGTTTTTTGTTGGGGCATATTATAACCAATGACTGACCCTACAAAGACAATGATTGTAGGGGATTCACCTCATCCTACAATAATAATTGAAATTCTTAGTTTCATTATATTAGTACGATATTATATGAGTTTTGTGAAAAAACATTCATATATTTATAATCCATTAACTATGTTAACTTAAAATGGGGTCATGTTCATCTAGAAAAGGAGTTTGGGGAAAGTATCAAAGATCTGAAGAAGAGATTGGTTACTATACCCATGTTAACTCTACCCTCATGAAGAGAGGGATCCGTTATTTTTAGTGACTCATTTCTGAAATGTATTGGGTGTTTCCTCATGAAAAATGACAAACTGATTGCTTATGCATCTTGACAGTTAAAGACTCATGAGAATAAAAATCCTACGTGTGATCTTGGGATGGCTACAGTTGTTTTTGCTTTGAAGATATGGAGGCACTATCTTTATCATGACAAATGTGATATATACAGAGACCATCAAGGATTCAGGTATATTTCAAACAAAATTAATTGAACATTAGATAGAGGAGAAGATTGGAAATTCTTAAATACTATGATTATTCAATTCATTATCATCCTGTAAGTGAAAAAAGTCAGTGATGCATTAAGTTGGAAACACCCAGTTGTTCTATCCATGATGAGGATTCAAAGATAACCATTATTCAATGACCTAGTAAATCTGGACACATGGATTTGTAAGGAAAGGTACCTCATCAACCCTAACCCAAATGATTTATCCAACATTATTACTATAGAAGATAAAGAAATATCAGACAGAGAATCCTTTATAATAGAATTAGTTTGAGTTAGTAATGGATGGGATGTTTCCAGAGTTCAATAATGATCATGTAGGTGTATTGAAATTTCATACAAGACTATGTGTTAAAACTATTCTGGAAATAAAGAAGGAGTCAATGGATGAATCTCATATTTCTACCTTATCTATTTATCTTGGAAGAACAAAAATGTATAGCGACCATATGGATAATTTTTTTGGGGATAATATAAGAAGGGAGTTTTCAGAGCACACTACAAGGTGACTTATTTGTCAAGAAGGGAAGGGAGAGTGACAACTTCCTAAAGGGGTATTACAACCACTACCCATAAAAGCATGTAAGTGGGACAATATCACTATGAACTTTGTCACTAGTCTCCCAATAACTTTACAAGGAAACTATGTGATATGGGTTATAGTGGACAGTCTCACCAAGACTACCCATTTTATCTCTATTTGGGAAGATTTCTCTCTTGATCAACACGCCTGGATTAACATGACTGAAGTGATAAGGATTCATGTAGTTCAACATTCTATCATATATGATTGTTATCCAAGGTTTACATAAATATTATGGAAAAGTATTCATCATGCTCTGAGTACCGAATTGAATATCCATATGACACATCGCCCTCAAACTGATGTCCAATCTGAACGGACTGTTCAGACACTCGAGGATATGCCGAGAACATGCTCAATGGAATTTAAATGTGGATGGGATAAACATCTCCCATTAGTTGAGTTCTATTAGAACAACAGCTTTAACTCGGGCATTAAAATGGAACCTTAGGAATATCTATAAGGGATGTGATGTAGAACTCATACCTATTGGGATGAGTCTAGTGAGTGAAATCTTCTTGGGCCTGATCTTGAGAAGGAGATGATAGAAAAGGTTCATGCCATCCAACAACACATTAAGGCTTATCAGAATCTGCAAGAGAGTAATGCCAAAATTCATTGAAGGGACTTAAAGTTTTTTGAAGTGAAAAAGACTTTATTTGAATTTCACCTTGGAAGAGAGTTGTGAGGTTTGGAAAGAAAGGGAATCTCAACCCCATTACACTGTACCCTATGAAATCCTTGATCATGTAGAAGTAGTGGCTTATCAGGTGGCACTTCCTCCAAATCTAGCACATGTTCTTGATGTATTCTATATATAACCCTTGAGGAAGTACATACCTATCCATTAACATTTACTAAATCAAGAGGTGGTACAACTAGAACACAACCTCTCTTATGAGGAGTTTCTAGTGAAGATCTTGGAACACAGAGTCAATGTTCTACACAACAAGACTACCCACCTTGTTAAAGTGTTGTGGATGTACCACAAATATGAAGAAGCCTTGTGGGAACCAGATGAGTCTATGAGGAAGATATACCGACATATATTCTCTTCTAAGGGTAAGAGTTGAAATTTCAGGGAAGAAATTTCTTAAGGGGTGATAACATAACGACCTGAACATTTTGAATAATAATTGTTTCATGAAAATGTTTGTTTTAGTACACAATAGAAGAAAATCCATTTATTAATGGAGTGAGTATAATTGAAATGACACTGTTGGGTTTTAATTATTATATGACCATTTGTTAGTATTAATTTTGAAAACTATACTCATAACATTAATATTGTTGACTATAAATGGAAATGATAGTGGTTATTATTGTAGAAGGAAGATTAGATGGCCTCATCTAGTAGACTCGGTCCATATGAGTCATATTTTTTGGAGCTTGGGAAGGAGGTGGCATCATCGAGCTTTTCTCTAAACCAATCCCAAGATGAACATCAACATGAAATGCTTTAACAGAATCACTTATGGGAGAAGTTCATGTTGTTAAAAATCAACACTCAGGCAATGTTCTCTAAGCCACCCCAAGATTTTATCAACATTGAACACCATAATCTTAGGTCCTAGGAAGATGTTGTAAGGGGTTATGTAATGAGGCCTTAGTTACTTTGTATAATACATGGGTATAAATAACATTTTTATTTCATTATTTTTGTTTTAGGAATATCTTTTCGTAATAAATTAAATGATTAATTTAGAAAATTTTGATTAATTTATTTTAGAAGTAAAAAATTGTACTTTTCGGATATTTATCAAACATAGAGAATTATTATGGTAAAATAAACATCATTTTTGAATTTCAAAAGTGAAAATTAACCAAGGATGAATTTTTTGGAATTTTCTACGAAGTTTCAATTTTTTGAATAGTATTATATGAATATTGGTTTTTTATGAAAAGTATTTGTTGAATGGTAAAAAAATATTTTATTATCAAATAATATTTTATGTGAAATGATTTTAAAAAATATGACACACATGGTTGTGATTAAGGTTAAAAATGTTGTTCAATAAGATCAAAATAATATTTTGGTGAATAGTAACATTACCCTTGGGAATAGTATTTTTACCCTTATGAATGGTAATTTTACCAATGAAATTGTAACATCATATAAGGAGGCATAAATATGTTTGAGTCATCTTAAGTGGTAGTGTGATATAATTATTTCATAGTATAAGTAAATAAATATTAATGAAATTATTATTCAAATATTATTATTTTATTTATTTAATGTAACACAAAATGAAATTAATTTTTATAAAATGGATTTCACTTTTGGATTCTACACATTGAAAAATGGGTAGGTTGAATTTTTCGGATTTTTTTTAAATAATTGATTTTTTGTTGAATAGTAAAATTACCATATAGAGTATTCAGTATGTTTAATGATATAAATAATTGTTTAAAAATTATGGTAGACTCTTTAGGAATAAAATATGTTATTTGGTGTCCGACATGGCCAATATCATGGAAAAATAACATGGGAAATCCAATGGTTTTTCAAATACTACTAATGAGGTGTTCCATGAAAAATAATAAAATATTCCCTCACTTATGCTATAAATACCAACACATTCCTTCATTTATTTCATTCCAAATTCCTACTATACAAATTTATGGTTTGTTTACCTCTCAATGTGTCCTTCTATGGTTCCCTAAATCCCCACAAGGTTCCTACCATTGTGTTTTTTATGTTATTCTTCAAGGTAAAGGAACCTTTCACCCTCCACTTCTATTAAAAGTCTTCTTTTATGTTATGTATTTTAATTTCCATTTTATTTTATTGGGGTATTTTCTTCTATATCTTTATTTCTATCCAATTTATGTTCATCTTATGAGAGGCCCTCACCAAAGAGCATGTACCCTAGTGGTAGAGGCTCCTGCTTGGCATCCAAAAGACCCAAGATCTAATCTGGGTAGGGGAAAATTTTAGGGGGAACTGTAGAAGTATTGTAGTAGGGCACTATAGTAGTACTGTAGCAGTGGCGACACTGTAGCGGCAGAGCGACTGTAGCGGTGGCTGTACTATAGCAGGTACTATAGAAGTGAGGTATTGTAGCAGTATTGTTCACTGAGGGGTCCTTAGGGCCAAAAAATGGGCTTTCAAGCCTTGTATTCAGGCAACATGGCCTTGGGCCTTCGGGCCATGTAATTGGTCTCCCTCTACCTTGTCTAAAGAGATATTTGCATCAAACAATAAATTGAGTCTTTAGACCCAAAATTTTAATAAAATGTTATGATAGGCCCTTTTCTCTCTCATTAAATCGTTTTATTAATTTTTAATTGACACTATTAGGCTACCTACTTTTCGTAAGTCAATTCTCCACTTCTTTTATCATTTCAAGTTCTATTCTATGTGGTATGTCTTTCAAATTTTAATACCATATTATTATTTATATTATCTTTTTTCCCTACACTATATTATCAGTCTCTTATGAATGGGTTACCTCTGTAACTTCTCTTTTTATTTTTTTCTAAATCCAGGTTTCATAGTCAGTATCCTACATAATTTTCATCTCAAAATCCCTCTCTTTTTCTCAAGAAATTTTATTATTTTATTTATGTGAATACCGAAAACTATTTCATTTCATTGGTTATTCACATAGACATAAAAATGATATATTTTATTCTATAATTGACATACATAAAACCCTCATCCCCTTTCTGTGGGTTATAATTTACATAATGATCTTGTTTTTTGGCACTTTTTAAAACGTCCTGATTTTGATGTGAAACCCATTTCTTTTATTAACATTGGGATACTTATGTAATATTTTAATATGATCTATGTGTCTCAAATAAAAAGAAATATATTTTAATGGTTTCCCTTGATAGTTCTCCAATTCATTGGGTAAGAGAATTAATCTCTAGAGGTGAAATTTTTTGAAACCTTTGTGAATAACCTTGGTAATGTTTATGACACCTAGCTGTTGGACCTTCGTGATATGCTTATTAATGTATAAATTAAATGTTGTAGACACTTTTTGAAGTTATGTTTCTTGTAATTAATATTATTATATTCCTCTTTATCATGAATTTATTATATTCCCCATGTTCTTATTGATATCTCTCAAGTATACATGTAAATTGTTTCACTTGTTTTCCTTAAATGGACTTATGATTTCCCTTTCCTTTGATGAATGTCCCCATGTTATGAGTTGTATTAATTGTACTTAGGATGAACATTTCAAGAATCCTTTCAAGGGTATTAAAATAATATTATATGTTTTCATGTATTATTTACCTTTTTTCAAGGACACTAAACATTAATGATCCAATGTATGTAAAATGTAATGAAAACATATCTAATGAAAAGGTGGGATTCCATAATACTATAAGTTGGATATAAGTCATATTGAGGAGTATCTAAACAATGTTTGTGGTAAATACCATGTTTCCTAGGAATGGGGGATTTTTGTTCTATATTTTCCTTATTATAGTAGGTATAATTTCAATGTTGGGTGATGCACAGAAGTTGTGACTCATGATATGATTTATGGATATTTTCCTTAGCATGGTACATGAAGGAGAATTGTCACATGTACCATTATAAGAACCTATAATTCACATGCCTTACATATTCCTTTCCATATAGGTTCATTTCACTACATGAATATATGTTGTTTCCTATGTTTTTTGAGTGATCCATAGTTGTAATATTTTTTAATGTGTTTCCAACATCTTCTACTGGGTATGTGAATTTGTTATTTATAGTTTTAGAATCAATTTAACTAGTGTTTTCCTATAAAGGATGATGGTGGCATCTTAAATAAATGGTTTCTTCCCATTTCCACTATGTATCTCTTTCTACATGAGGTGATCATTGGATGTGATTGAGTGACTACCAGTTTCAATTTATGAGGTGTGTGGGACCCTGTGAATTGGAATGGTTAATTAACTATGTTGATCTATTGTATATTACCAATTATATTCTGATAAAAAATATTGATGGTATTAAAAAAATAAATGGGTTTCACTTTTAGTTATAATGTGTATTGGAACTTATTAGCTAGGAATGATAATCCATTTAATTGAACTTTGTTATATATATATATATAATAAAATAATAAAATTAATATAAAACAAGACTTATAAAATGATTAGAATTATAAAAAATGAAGAGGAAATATGCAACTGATCTTGAACATATTGGAACATCTATTAATTAAAGTTGAACACATTCCAATACCCTATCCATCTACATTGGTAGTTGGAGTATTACATGGGGTAGTGAGCCCTCATTATTATAATCTTCTTCCACTAGTGATTATATGTATTCTCAAAACATGTTCTATTGAATTTTATTTGAATTTGATGAGTTATTCCACCACGACATCCTCTTTTCATTCTCGAGGAGTGTGGAGACGACCATGCTCTTGAGGTTGTAGGCCATGAGCCACCAGTGATACCTCCATTAGTGCCACATGGGGGACCTCCTATTATACCAAAACTAGGAACTGATGATAATTCAAATGAGGTTTTCTTTGTATGATTTATTTTATGCACGGTTATCTACATCTTTCCCCTACTATGGATGGTCTTACTCGCATGTTCCAACAGAAGAATCCTCCCATATTTTTTAGGGATGGTGGTCCACAAGCTGATGAGTCTTGAATAGAGAAATTTTTTTATATCTCTTTGCATCTAGACATTACTCCAGAGAAGAGGGTAAGGTGTTCAACATATATTCTTCCAGATTCTTCCAAACATTGGTGGGATGTGGTTACTCAGGTTGGTCGTCATCAGTGTATGGTTGTGGATGACTTCCTGACCACCTTCTATGATCACTTATCCCCACATATAATCATATTTGTCCAAGATATATATTTTATGAAAAGAGACCAGGGTTCTTCATCTTTCATGGACTATTCTGCACATTTTACTGACATTCAAGTCTTTTCTCCCTTCTATCCGGTGATAAGCTATCACGAGTGTGAAATTTCAAATATGGGCTCAATTATTTCATACACTGATAGGTGAATGTGTTTCACTTTCATAACTTTTCTGATATTGTTATTCAATATCTTATCGCATATTGTAACCTAAGAAAATCTAACAGAACTGGGCATATACGATTAGTTTGGTTGTTGGGAAGCAGTACTCCTGGTAGAATGAATCATAGCCTTTGGGTTTCTCATCAGAGTAGTTCCAGCCATAATATCCACAATAAAAGCTACATTATACACCATCAATGTGGATAGTAGAGTCATATGAATCCTCAGTGTGATAGATACCCTCATGAGTGTTGTTCCAGTGGCTATATGTGACATATTTAGAGATTCGGTTGGACCCTTCAACCTTCTTTGAGTGGAAGAGGTTCTAAATAAACTCATCCTTCAGGGGTAGGATCAGTTGTGCCACATCAGGAAAGGAGTTGTATTTTCCCTAGTAGTATATGTTGAGTATGCGGTCATGGTTGTGGTAGCATGATTTTTGATAATCAGCTACACCAGAGAAGATGTACTCATGGTAGTCTATCTATAGAACAATGTCATGGATCATGTTTGTTCTATGATTTTTAGTTCATAGCGATGTATCATAGTATAGGTCTATATATAACATAATGTATTTTTCTAGTAGCCTCAACTATTTTATATACTTTATTTGATATAGGCATTTCACACTTTTTTATCTCCACATTGACTTTGGAAAGTCTCATGCTTAAGATCCAGTACTTTTATGGGTTGATGACCCTAGACATGCTATTGGAAGTGTGATCAGAGGGAATACACCAATAAAAGGAAATCCCTCTTGAGGTAGTAAGTTATCCCTTCTTATGGTACCACATCATCCATGAGATGAAGGGCTTCGATGTCATCCTTCATATAGACTAGTTGGTTTTCAATCCATCCTATGTTGAATGCTATCGCCACAGGGTGTCATTTACATTAGCATAGGGAAACATTTATCTTCACAAGGTTGACTAGAATGTAAATAGTAGTATAGTTATACCAGAGCATCAAGGGATTGCTGGAGTGAACCCCCATATTTCTAGTCTCTTCATATAGGAGAAAGGTTTTCCTTAGAAATATTTTACAGATATAGTAGGTCATTTCTGGGTTGTATTTCAAGATTATTTTTCTATCTTACCTATTGATAGAGAGTTATAGTTTACGATTGAGATTTTTTTCAAGAGAAAATCCAGTGTCTATTCCACCATATAGGATGGAACCTACTATGCTCGAGGAGCTTCATAAATAGTTAAAGGATCTGGAGTCTAATGTATTTATCTAAACCAATACTTCCCCTTGGGGTTCACCTATGATTTTCACCAAGAATTCATAAGGGAAACATCATTTATTCATGGACTAAATATTATTGAACCAGATTATAGTTAAGAGATTCTATCTAATGCCTTGAATAGATGACATCTTTGACATGATCTGAGGAGCTAGGGTATTCTTGAGGATTTAATGGATATTGGGCAATCATCATGTGTGAGTAAAGCCTTTACATATACCACTTACAAATTTCTATAGTTGTAATTATTTGAATGATTATCTCGTTATTCAATTTGGTCTTACAAATTCATCCTCTATTTTCATGGACTTGCTGAATAGGTTTTTTTACCCTTATCTATATTCCTTTTTCATGCTCTTTGTGGGTGACATCATGTTGTATTCACGCACTCAAATAGACCATGATAAACACCTTTAAATAGTTTTTAATACACTAAGAGAGAATCATATATATTCTAATATTTCTAAGTGTCACTTATGGATTATAAAATCACTTCATGGGTCATATTATCTCAAAATCGGGTGTATTATTTGAGCTAGTGATGGGATGTTTTGTGGTTACCTGGGATCAGCCCATGAAAGGGTTTCACATAATGATTTTATTAGTTCTATATAGTTATTACATTAATTTCATACATTATATCTCATTTAATGTGGCACCTATTATATTTCCTTAAAATATGGGTGTGAATTTTTCTTGATTTGTAGTGTGAAAGAAGGTCTTTCATAAACTAAATGGAATGGTTACTCAACAGCGATTCTAATTCTGCTAGAGTCTGGAAGAGGATATAGAGTGTTTTATGATGCACCAAGAATTAGTCCGGGTACCTTATTAATGCATCATGATATAGTAATTGGGTACATATCTCACCATTTAATAAATCAAAATCTTAATTACCCGACACACGATCTTAACATTGTAGTAGTTTTATATGCCTTATGTTTCCAGAGACATTGTCTGAATGGTGAGTGATTTGTTATGTATATAGACCACAAGAAACACAAATATATCTTTTCACAATTTTAATAGAATGTAAAAAAATGAATATAGTTTGAATACCTTTAGTCTTTTGAATTTGAGCTTGTATGTATGCCTGGAAAGGGAAATGCAGAAGTAGATATGATGAGTTGGAAAACATAGGAACATTCTATATATGAAGCCAATGATGAATTGAAATTTATGGCCATAATTTTTGATCTTCATCTCAAGTTCCATGGGTGTGATGAGAAGTATTATCTTTCAGCCTTGATAATTTCCTCTTTACTCCTGCATTTGCTAAAGAGTATGCAGTTTTTGGATACTGAAGGTTTGTTTCTATGGGAGTGTATATCTAGTGAGGCCTTGCCTCTATAATACTCTATAAATGGAGATGGAATCCTATGTATACATGGACATGTCTAACTTCCTAAAGATGTGAGAGAGGAACTGGTGTGAGGGTCCCATGCATCTTAGTTGGTAATTCATTCAGGCATCTCCATGTTGAATTGAGATATGTGATACCATTATTGGTGTCCTTGGATGAAATCTTAGATAGAAGGTTTTACCATTAGGTGTTCCACCTGTTAGTAGGTTAAAGTGGAGAACTAGTGGCTTTCTATATTATTACAACATATTCCAATCCCTGAATGAAAATGAGAAGATTTTTATATGTAATTTTAGTCATCTTATTGAGTTTTTTGCAAGGTAGTGAAACATTTTAGGTAGTCATACATTGAATAATGAAAATATCCCACATCATTCCAATATAGAATACATTCTCACCAAAGTAGATGGAATGATTTAATATATTTGAGATTATATGGATATAGGGGGTTCCTCATAATATAATTTCAAGTAGGGACACTTTTTTCACCATAATGTTCTAGAAGGTGTTACATAAGGCAATGGGTATTCAACTACTTTTGAGAATGACATTTCACCCTCAGACTAATATCCTGTCAGAACAGATGATATAAGTGTTAGAGGACATGCTCTGAACATGGGTCCATGATTTTGGTAGTTCATGGGAGAATTATATCCCTCCTACCAAGTTCACCTATAGTAATATATTCCCGGAAACAATTTAGATGGCTCATTATAATGCCTTGAATAGAATGTTGTTCTATTCACCCATATGCTTGTTAGAGGTAGGAGATACAATGACACTAGTTCCTCACGTCTTGTAGGAGACATTAGAGACTGTTCAGTAGATTCGAAAGCACTTATATACTACCCATTCTAGATATAAATCTTATGCTTCTAACCATTGAAGACCTCTAGAGCTTGAGATCGGAGATCATATTTTCTTGGAGGTTTCACATAGACATGGGCATATATAGATATGGAGGAAAGGTATGTTTTTGTCACACTTTTTTAGTCTATTTTAGAATCTAGTTATAGTCGATATAGAGATATATCAGTCGCTATTACCTTAGAGATACAATTCCATGGATGGATTCTTCAACATTTCAGAGCATCATTGTTATCATGTCGACTGATATCAAACTTTTGATTGAGAAGATGTTGAGTGAGATAATGATGCTTCTATTGAGGACATTCCAATATGCATAGTTGATCAGAGAATGAAGGCTCTTCGAGGCAGGTCCATCCCTTTAGTATGGGTGAAATGGAATTGTGGTTAGGTACAAGATGATGCTTGGGAGAGGGAGGCTAGCATATATTCTTCATGGGTGTTGTTTTTTCATATAGTTTTTCACTGTCGTTTGAAGTTGAACATGAGGATGAATTAATTTATGGGGGAAAACTATATGAATTTTGATTTTTCTATGATGTATATATCCTTTAAAATTTCTGTTTAATTCATTATTTTACCCTATTATGGATTCCTAATGAGTTCATGGCTGTTGGGGGGTGGGGTCGAGCATTTTTGGATCTGGGAACTCCTATAATTGTAGAGAAGGACTATGCCTCATGGTTTGTTGAAACCATATGGGCCAATCCACATAGTTTCCCTAACCATTTGAGGGCTCGAGAGAGGGATTCAGAAGGCTGCATTTTTTCAAGAAACAATTACTCTAGGGATGCGTGCATGTGTGGGTACCTATGTAACTTTTAACATAGGTGTGTTTCATGGTTTTTCATGGTTAGTAAAATCATGCATATAAAACCTTGTGGGGTTCATTATTTCATTGTGATGTGTGCATGGTTTGGGCATAGTTTGGCCAACTGTGTGGCCAAACCATTAAACCCTATAATTTTTTGTTAAAATTAAATATTCACCACTAAAAATCTATTAAATTACACCTCCTCTAATTTTATCCAAAAAAAGAGGGTTCCTACCTTTATTCATGTTGGGGATCTCAAACTTCTGACAATATAGGTTTTGATCCCAACAAGCCACCCAAACTCTGATTTGATCTCTGATTGTGACATTGGACACAACTCTGTAAGTACTTATACATTTTTTCTTAGTTACTTATTTTTCATTCTCTTGGTGACACTATTTTAATGAAGGCTCATATACCCTTTTCTTAGGGAATTGATTAATTGTTTTCTTTTCTTCTAATACAAGTCAAAAATTGGGCTGATTTTGGATTAAAAGAGTGTTATAGACTCGAGGTAGGTGTCCAATGACTAATCCCCCAATGTATCAGTAATTTATAAACTATTGTTGTTATGTGCATGCCGGTTTCACTGGGTGTTTCCCCTTAAATTAATATTACCTACATATAATCATTGTTATCATGTTCTAGATCCCCTTATATTTATGTTCTCTATATCATTAGAGGTTTTTACCTCAATGGAAACCACCCCACTAAGGGTGATTCCTTTTTTATGAATTGAATGAATGTTTTATGGCTATTTAACCCCCATTTGGGTGTCTTTTTACTTGAACCTTCTATGATAAGTGTTCCCATATAATTAATGTATCCTTAAATTTTAAATGGAATACACATGTAATGATATCACTTGAACCTTTTAAGGAAAGTTTTAAAATTAATTAAATATCCTTTTTAAATGTTAAATGTCATGTATATTAATTAATATCACTCAGAATAGTTCATTATAACAAAAAAGAAGTTGGTTGCTTGTATTTATACCAACTTTTTATGATTTTGAATGGTAAATGAATGTACCAAATAATTGAATATGAAATGAAAGTAATAAATGGTTTATATCCTATTTAACCTTTTCACCTTGTACGAAAGGCAATGGAATAAACCATATAAATTATTAAAAATATTGAGTACTCAATGGACGAAATCAAATAATGAGTTATGTAATAGATTCTCATTTCATATGGATCATTTTATCTTTAGAGAAGTTTATAGATATGAGCTAGACTTGGATTCTAGTGATAATTCCTTGAGAAGTTATAGGATCCATTCTGATTCAAGGATTCGGTTTCCAAGGGAGATACCCACATTTGAAAATGATCATTTTCTACTGTTGGATTCCAGACATAATTTCAAAGGATCCTCTCACTATCCTCTAGATATTTTGATTCCTTGAATATAATCTGTAGAGTGAGAATGATATCATAAAACACATAACACAATGGATTCACGCCATTAGGGTTAGTTTGGATTAACCTGTTTTACATTGGACGAGATCCTTGAACTCAGTTACAACTATTTACAATGGGATACCTCGGGCGATGCCCCTTATATTACACTGAGAATCCTTTTACTATCAGAGTGAATGGGTTACTACTCTGATTTGGCTGACTCCTGAGTTCATGTATTCTTTGGTTGTAACATGGATAGTATTTTACTATTATCATGATACTTGTCGGTGTTGTTTACATCTCATACAACTATTTTATATAAAAATAATTTAAATGAATTATTTTAATTATCTCATGTACAGATACATTACCAGCTAAGGCAGAAGTAGTTATGATTTTTTATTCATCATTGTTTTACATTTATATATATATATATGTACACTTTTTATTTATATTCACTAACTATATTTTGTTTATAAGTTCATGGTGGTTTCTTGTTTAGATTTATCTCTCACCTTATCCAAGTCATAGTTAGTACCCAAGAAGATTATATATATACGTGTTTATAAGGGGAATCGTCCCACACTGGACACCTAATATTGCTTTCATACTTTGGATGGATCTTGGTAGTAGATGATTGGGAATGGTTATGGTATACTTTATAGTTTTTATTATTTTTTATTCCTTTGAATAACATGGATTTCATTACACAATGTATACCCATTTTCTAGTATTTTAGAGACTTGACATGACATCATCATATATTTTATATGATTCAATTCAACATTTGAGTAGATTATTATTATCTAATACATGATTTTATATGTCTTATTCTTCTGTGTTATTCAATATTACTGTGATTCTAATACATTGTCTGATTATTATATCAATTTTTCTCCACTATAACATAAAATAATTGTCTCCCCATAGACACACCCTAGGCCATCACTACTAGTCGGTGGTCTCTAGAATACGGGGAGGTGAACTTGAGGACATGTAGACCACCGGCTCTGGGAACCCATTATTGGATTCATGGTCAATACATAACATTTTTTTTAGCAAATAGGATACTATAAATTAATGATAAAATCATAAAAATTAACATTTTCCCAAAAATTATTTTTTAAACAAAAATTAAATCCTTTTAAAAGAAACTCATAAATTCATAATAAGTAAATATTCAGGTGATAAATTCAAAAATGAATTTTATTTTATAAATTGTATATTCTGAAAGTTGAAAATTTTGTTTTTGGATCAAAATAATATAAATAAAAAAACACTCACTGAGAATAACCTTTTCAATATTAACTCATATTAATTATTTATCTTCTAAAGGTAATAAATTTTATTAGTTTAACATCATAGGGTTTGTTATATTTTTACCAATAGTATTCTTCTAATATGTTCTGGTATTTTTACACTGAGTTAAGCATTTAATGCATGTTATGGATCATAACATGCATTTTATAGTGTCTATAATTTAAAGTTATTTCATTTTACCCATTTAATGGTATTTTCCATTGAATGATTTTTTAAATGGAAGTAAAAATGTGAGGGTACTTTTCTATCATCACATCCTTGGGTTCCCACATTGGTTTCTTAGTATTTTGATTCCTCCAAATGACTTTTACTAGATGAGGTGTCTTTTCCCATTCACCTTGTCCTTGTTATCTAGAATATCTACTATATGTTCCTCATATGATATATCATGGTTTAATTTCATGGATTTAGATCTAAGTACATGTGAAGGGTCTTATTCGTACACTATAAAATGTGAAACATGGAACACATTATCATTTTGGGATCAATAGGATGGGAGTACTCAGAGATAAGCTATATCCATGAGACAATCAAGGATCATGAAGGGATTGATATACCTAGGGAACAATTTCCATTTCTTGTCAAATATTATGACTTTTTCCATGGATATATTGAAAGGAACACATTTTAACCAACTTCAAACTATATATTTTATCTACAGTTATCTTTATAACTCATCCTTTTAATTTATGTTACTTTCATATGTTAAAGAATAGTTTGAACCTTCTATACCACTTCTTCGAAATGGGTTGAACATATCAACATCCTCTATACAGCATCATTTCAGCATGTTGAAGTCTTATATATCTTCCTATTAATTGTTTCATATGGTTCCATATGAATTCTTCAGTGGAAACTATTGTTATATGAGAAATAAAATATTGGGAGGTGTTGATCCCAACATCCTAGGAAATCTATCAAAAAATATCTCATTTTTCCTCTATAGTTTGAGTTCTCAACTAAGACTGGACATCAAAGTAAGGACTCTATATAGTGATAAAACTCAGATTTTCCTCAAATAAATTCTGAAGACTTCTCACAAACCTTAAGGTAAACCTCAGATCCCTATTAGATATAATTGATAGAGGTACTCCATGCATCCTTACTATTTCAGTTATGCATATCATGGTGAGTTGGCCAATGGAAAAATATTATGGTGTAAATAAAACGTGGAGACTTCATATGGAGATCAACTAAAATATAAATAGAATTAGGGCCTTTAGATTATTTTGGGAGTCCTACAATGTAATCCATGGTGATATTCTTTCATTTCCATACTATAAAAGGTAATAGTTACAACATACCCCTAGAATTATATGATTCATCCTTTTTTGGAATACCAAGAATTAAGATACATATTCTACAATTTCACACTTCATATAATCCCCCCAATGGGTTTTTAGATATATATATATATACATATTCATGCTTCTTGGATAAATTGAGAAGGATGAGATATGAAAATCAACCAAAAGTTCCCTCTTAAAGGAAAGTTTATATGGGATATATATTCGGGTTCCTAGACTTTTAATTCCATATTTATCAAAGTTGGACTCTGATATATTTTCCTCTACTCTTGTATCTCTACAAAATCTTTTAGTGATTCATTGATCTTAATGTGAATTTATGGTTTCCCAGTCACTTGGGAAGAAAAAATTCATCACCTTCTATTATGAATTTAATATCAATCCTTTACAAGTCCCTGAATATTCGATATTTTTAAACCATAATCAAAGATGATTTAAAATAAAAATTCAACTTAGAGTATCATCCACCATTTATTCCTTACCATGTATAAATTTATTATCCATTCATAGTCTTTGATTAGATATAACCATCTCCTTTAGATAGTTTTTAACTCATTCTATGTGAGTATGTATTTTAAACTCTTTTAGTGCATATAAATATCACACCTCCCACTATAGAAATAATCCCTCGAATTTTTTAATGTAAAGATCACCATATCTAGATCCAAATCATGAATTTGGAAATTTTTCTCACAAGTTTTTAATCATCACGAAGCATAAGAAATTAACATTTCATTTTTCATGATGATGTATCACAAGATCTTTTTTTTTGGAATTGTTGTGTATTACAAACCCTTTTCCATGATAGTGTACATACATGTGTTTTGACCAATATCATCTTCAAATCCTTAAACCATTATTTACATTCCTTTATCCAAAGTAATTTCACTCCCTTTTGTGTTATATTAGTTTTTACATTTATATTATCATGGGAACTTTTTTTAAAATACTTGATTGTATATCTATAACCTTATAAAACTATGGATCTCAGTTACTATTGCTAGTCCAGCCCATTGTTCAATATATTTTATTTTTGATAGAGCTACATGTATTCCGTTATTGGTGATTAAAGGACCCAAGAATCCAAATTTTTATGTCTATAATTTATATTTGAAAAATTTTATATTCAATCTATCCTATTCTAAGGCCATAAACATAATATACGAATGATATTCATGTGATTCATTCCACATTGATTAAATAATAATATATTATTTCAAGATGACCAAAAACTAACTCAGGTTGTCTCCAAATAATATATTTATTAGATCAATGAAGATTAAAAAATAATCAGTTAATCTGAATATAACCACTATAAATTCATAGTTTCCATACCTCATTCGATTTTTTTTAAATATCTTATTTTTTTACCCTTACCTAAAGATATCCAAATTAAAGTTGAATCTTTGAAAAATAATGACCTCCACTAAGTAAGTAAAACAATTCATCGGTATGGGGTAATAGAAACGTATTTTTAATTGTGATCTATTTACTCTCATGATATTCAATGAAAATAAATATTTATCCACATATATTTTTAATAAAGAGGGTTGGTACTCAATATAGTGAAGCACTGGGGTGTATAAAACCATTCTCTAAATTATCCTTTAGCTTCTTCTTTAATTACACTAATTCAATGGGATCCAATATCTAAGGATTCCTTATGATATATATAGATATAGGTATAAGTTCAATAGAGAATTAAAACTCACACTATTTTTTTATGAAAAAGTAGTTCATATAAGAATATATTAGTATATTCCTTTACAATGGGAATTTTATAAATACTAACGGTCCTCCCAATCATTTCTTCTATAAATCCATCATTGTTGAGTATCATAACCAGTATTATATAATTTTATACTAGGGGGATCAACCTAATATTGATAATTTAGAATGGGATAATCTATATTATGAAATTATATCTAATTATCCTAATAATTGATATGGGTTCTATGTTGGTATACCCAATCTATAACCAAAAATTATGTCAAATTCAACCAAGGGAAGAATAAGTAGATCTTTAAGAACTATCCACCAAAAATATCAATTAGATAATATTTATATATCATTGATGCAATAATTGTACTATTACGAGATTTCAAAAATATCTTAATAATTATTACTTGATGTGGTGATTCTACATTCTTATAAAACATATCTGATATGAAATAATTTGATAAACTAGAATCAAATAAGTTAATTGATGATATAGAATAATTAGTATGCGTACCTCGAATAACTTTTTAATCATGATCTACCTTAGTGTTCGTAATTATTAATTCCCTTCTTTATTCCCTATATTTGGGTGGATACTCGGGCCTAATTTCATCATTGGCCTAGTGGTTTGGGTATTGATTCACAAAGTGTCTTAAGAACTTACACTTGAAGAATTATAGTGTTATTAGATCATTAGCTAAGACTTTCACCTCCACAATTATCTTAGTCTTCCTCTTATCCTTACGTCAAAAGTTGTGTCGGTAGTGGCCTACTATACCACACTTAAAAAAAATCCCATGTTCATTAAGTAAATTACCCGAGTTTTTCCTCCCAAACATTTGGAATATAGTGGGATGGAATTTCTCCACCCCATGTGACTTACCATCGGGGTTACACATGTATTTAACTATATATTTTCACTTTTTAGAGTATTGATAGTCTCTTACTTCGATCTACTCCGTTATCTAAAATTTAAAAATTTCTTTATAACATCCAATGTCTATTATAGGAGAAGTACTTTTGAATAATTTGTTTTAATCCTCTTGAGAAATTATCAATTTTACTTTCTAGATCATATATATAAGTAGTAGAGTATCTTTTAATCCTCCTTATGTTTTTACCATATGATCTAATGGATTCATAATATATTTGTTTTAACTCTAATAATTCTCTCTGCATCTTCATGTGAAGAGTTTGAGAAAAATAATTTGAACATAAAAAATTCGTAAATTCATCCAATTCCATTGAGTATACATCTTCTTTGTTCATTTCATTGTTAATAAGTGTCCACTTTTAGTCATAATCTTCATCCAAATGATAAACTACAGTAAAAAATCTTTCGTTTTTTGAACCCTAGATAGTGGAAAATGTATTTTCCATCACATGGATCAATTTCTTGATTACAATTTGATTTGAAGATCCACTGAAAGAGAGTATATGCTACCATATGAAAGGATCAATCTCAAGTTTCTCCTTCCATGGTGGGGTCAATATCTCAAAATTATTATTATTATTATTTATACCTTGATATAGTTCAGTTGTCATTATTTTGATTTCATGTACTCAATCTCTCATTCTATTCGGTTGTTCATTGGGAAACCATTAAATTATCCCTCACACTCTTTATTTACCCAGTTTCTTCTGGATCCATCCATTATAAAATCCAAAAAAGGGTTTCCATGGGTGGGAAACTATTTAAATAATAAGGTAACAAATATCATGAAAGTAATTCGATAGTAAAACATCTTATTCTTTTACACTATTATGTAAGTTTATAATTCTTTTAGTTCAATCTACTTAATTCATACATAAACTTATGGTTTGGTTTTCTCATACTAATTAATCTATTAATTCAGAGTAACCTGGCAATAAATCCCTCAATATGGTTTTTAAATAGTATGATATCAACCAAATAATATCCCCTAGGAGTTTCAATATAAGTGTGCATTTGGGCCGCTTTTTCTTGGACCAGGTCACAATTGATTTAATACTTAACACGTCCTTCCAGGTAAATTCACCCCAGGTGAAATTTTGTTAGATCCTTTATCCACATTATAGTATCCATACATGGATGAATTCTATAGGAAAACCAAAAATCATCCAAATTACAATAACATTCAAATGGTATCATATACTAAGTAATATCCCTAGGCTGTTCACAAATGTTCTCTAAAATAATCTTCAAAAAATAACTAAACCTTTTCTCTGAACCCAAATATAGAGACCAAGGAAAATGATAGATGTATTTTAAACAGTTTATATAATTTAAAACAATATATTTCATAAATAAAAATTTCGCAAAGTCAAATATGTTAAATTTTTTTGGATACTGGATAAATGATAATATTATTTTATAAAACTTTTAATCATTTCTCATTAAAGGAACCACACTAGACCATCTTCTGAACGTATCTTTAGTAAGACTCATCCACATAACCTAGAGAATGAAATCATAATAAATTGGTGAGAATAAATTATCATTAATGTTTTAATAAACATTTTTTATGGATTGGTTCTTAAAAATATAATGCATTATAATAAGTGAAATATAAAAAAATTACTCATAACTGTAAAACATATGTGAGATTAAAACTACATTATATAATAACTTAGAGACATAAAATATAAATATATAAATATAATACATATAAAATGTATTATAATAATTTAACATAATCCTTTAATCAAGAGATTCTAATATCATAATAAATAACATCTCTTAAATGTTGCACATACATCAAAATTGGGAATAATTTCTTTCATGAGCCACACCATCAATGCTAATTCTTACATGAAACTAAATTATAATCCTTAATATATATATATATATCATGTGCTATAAACTCTTAATATTTTTATTGGAATATATAATACCCCACCACTCATTATTCTATACATACATGTGACAGTAAAAAATCATTCACTTTCACATCATATTGAACCCATGGAAGTAAAATCACTTTCATGAAATATCTAATTTGAAATCATTAAATTTTCAAAAATAATCATTGGAAATAAAATTGGTTTCATAAAAATTCAAAATATAAATCATTAATATTTCATAAATAAACCATGGAAATAAAATGGGTTTCTTAAAACATCCAAATGATATAAAGTAATATCATGGATTAAATTATTTTATACCAATAACTTTATTACAGAATATAATCAGATAATTAAAGAACATATAGGATTAAAATGAAAAATAACTCCATTTTTGAAATATTATTTATATATAATAAAGAATATATCATAAAAAAGAAATTTTTGAAATCATTTTGTATTTTTTATTTTAAAATTCATAGTTACATGTCTCTTTTCAAAAAGCCTCTCTTATTTTTAAAAACAATTTGAAAAAAAACCATTCATTGTAGTGTATTTTGAATAGAAATTTTTTTTACAAAGAAATAAAAATAAAAATTAATTTAAAATGTAAATCATAGTGAACATAAGAAAAATTAAATCAAGAAGAATGTGTATAACTCAAAGGATTACATTTAACTCACAAATTCCTTTCCATTACCATTGATTACCGAGGAAGTGATTTTTCCTCCTATATCAAGAAGATAAAAATTTTAAGTGTGTATTTGAAAACCTTATTCATATAAATATGCATTTGTACCCTTAATTAATATTAATTTTCTTTATGTTTTATATTGTTATAATATTTATTTCAACATAAGGTGTTAATAATCATCTCCGTTTGGAACTAGGTTCGTAAAAGTAGTATTGATCTTAGTTTTTCTTCAAAATATCGTCATTTTGAAACAATTAAAGGCAATAGAATTAATGTTTTACAAAGGCCTTTAATTTAGTTATTTTATTAATTGCGAGTTTTGGTGACATTTTAGGAAGACGAAAATGGTGGTGGACATGTTTTGAGTTATTTACTGATAATGATAGATTGTCATTTAATGATCATTATTTTTTTGTTTTCCATATAGAAGTATATTCATGAATTATATTAATTGTATATATCTAAGAGACTCATAAAATATGATCTAAACCAATCCATGATGGTATTAGTGAAAAATAGAATGCATCATTCCATGGTGGTAGTAATCCACACAAATGTATGATTAAAATTCTTCTTTCTAAAAGAATGGACAAAAATATAGTATAAAAATACTCTAACATTGGTATCCAAGATTTAGTGGTTATTTTATTATATTATCACAATATAAAAGTGATCATATATTAAAGGAATGAATAGTTCTATAGTATTGGTAATCTATATTTATAGTTGAATATCCCATACATTTTAAAACATAAAATAAAATATCATATTTTATTTGAGAACAAAATTATTCAATATAGAATATCCATTCATATCCATCACAGTTACTGATTAGAATCTTGGGGAAGGGAAAAAATAAGTTTAATCTCAAACAATGATTAATTTTTATATAGAGTAGAATATACATTGAGTAAATAAGGCATAATAAATATAGAAAGGTAAAATAACTAAAAACACATGTCATTTAATCAATAACTTGAGAAAAAATAATAATATGGAATGAATGAATGATTACCAAATAATGACATATAAATAATAAAATGACCTTGAAACATACTCATAGATATTATTATTATCAAAATAATCACATGGACATAAAAAAATTACATAATAATAATGGAATGAATAATTACATACATCTAAAATATACCATCGAGGCCTTGTTCCAAGACATATTACACAAATGGGTAAGGATTTGGCCAAACACACAACCAATTTTATCTAATTATATATTCTGATTCTTCAACGAGATATGTAATTATGGTATCTTATCATCACATAATATGTAAAATTCATTCATGATATGAATAAATCAAAAAACATAATCAACATGCCTTCTAATCAATAATTGTCTATATTACCAAAAACTCAATATAGAATGCCAATATTTTTCCCAGTTAAACTAATAATAAATCATCTATAGATATATGTTACAAGAAATCATTAATTTATAAACTTACAATATCATAATATTCATTTAAGGATTTGAAATAGAATAATATTATTTTAAAATGTAACTGAAGGATTTCTTGAAGAAAAAACCATCTTCATTTTGAAATCACTTAATTTATATTTATAAAATTCTCAAAATATTAAGGAAGAAATTATCGGTTAAAATATTATTGGAATATTTAAAATAATATTTAGATAAAATATTATTCAAGACATTGGAAAATTACTTATGTGTGGTGTATGATAAAAAAAATATTTTGTTCACACCATTAGTAAAAGTTGCCTCATTTGTGAAAAGAAAGGAAAATTCAATTTAATATTTTTTATAAAAAGTAAAACATCATTAAAAAAAATTTATAAATAATTTTACAATAGTAAAAACATTATGTAAAACATTTTAAATAATTTATGTACATGGAAAAAATATTCTTAGTCAAAAGAAAAAGAAGCCTCGTTTTCCTTAATACATTATTTCTATATCTTGAGTTCCTGAGAGAGGAAAATGAAATGAATACATCGAATTAATGGAAATTAAAAATATAGCATAAAATATATTTTTTATAATATAAAGATTATATAATTCCTCCAATTGAGAATTAAACATAAACAATACCAAAAAATGACGAGACTGTGGAATATACTCTTACCACATTTTCACAATTCTCTATAAGTGATTTTAACTTCCATTATTATAAATTTAAATTTATTATAATTCCATACTATAAATATATAAATACTTATAATTTCATATACGATATACTTATAACTTTAAATTCCCATTTGTTAATAATTATTTATTAAATTCATTGTTCCCAGGTGTTCACTATTTCATTTTTCTGGATGCTTCGGTTCTGTAGTTCTAGTACTAGTACATTTTTCATGGTTCCTGTAGATGTCAAAAAGTGCTTACGTTCTGGAGAAAGATCCGAAATGAAAAAGTCAAGTCATATTCAGACCTGGAGGCCCGGTTGGGAGGGCCCGGAGGTGTTACGTGCAAAAAAGGATGAAGTGCGTGAAAAAATATATCTCACAAGGAAGGGTATCGGGATTCACGAAAGGTCTCGGCGCCGGCGCGAAATAATTTCATTCCCACACCCTACGCGGTTGATATTTCATGTCGCCGCCTCTATCGCGTAATTATTTTGAGCCCCCCTATATTTTTCACCACAGGTTTCCTATAAATAGAATGCGACCCCCTTCCTTTTCAGGGCTGAAGAATTTGAACGGCCTCTCGTGCGCCTAATTGGAATTCCGCGCACGTGAAATATGGCCTTCAGGTATGGTTCTTTATCATGCCAAGTCACCCCGGGATTTTCCATCGCGTGGGATCCTCCTGTATTATACTAAATTGCAACCCCTTTGGGTTCTTCTCCTTGCGCGAAATTCCTTCCATTACGCGTAGGCCGTCCAGTTGCACGCAATCCCTTCATTTACGCCCACCCATGTCCTTCCGCGCAGCATTTACTGCCTGCGAGTAATTCATCCACCTTTGCAAGCAATATTTCAAGCCGCGCACAAAACCTCGGTAACTTATTTCGCGCAAGACACTTTGATTTATCACCATATAGGGGCTTTCCGCGCCTTGGTCCTTTATTTCACGCAAGCCCACAGGGCTGCGCGCAATCCACTGATGCCTTTCACCTCAGTGCTCCCTGGGCACCTCTCTTGCGCGAACAACTGATGCCCTCATTCTGGGTTCCATTCGTAGGTGTCTTATGCACCATGGGCATCTGCATCATACATGGATTTCTCGTGTGACCTTATAGTCTTGTACGAAGTAACTTCAAAGTCCCTTGGAGGACCCTTCCCATTGTGTTGCTTCGCATCATGCTTCTTCGCAAAGGCATGCTAATAGCTATTGCTTCTTTGCATAGCCACGCTAACATGGACCCCTCGATTGTTCACTCTGTGACACCCCCTCATTATGGCCTTGCTTATGCTTTCCCTACCACAAGGGGAATATGGAATCAGTTATGTAAGTCCTAGGAGTGTGGAGCCAACCCACCTCATCTGAGCTGCAGGGCGTTAAACTGTCAAGCACCACGTCCTCAACACATAACGTTAAACTGTGACATAGACCCGTGCCTCGCACGCAGGGTTCCCCCGCCCACTCGTCTCCACGGGGATGTGATCACCCCTCACATGGGATGATATCCTCCTTATCGGAGTGACATTTGTCCATGAGTAAGGGTAGCCACCTTGGTGTAATCCCCTATCCTTACTTCCAAGAGGAAGCACCCCTGCTCCTCCTTACTTCCTTAGTGCCAAGGCCAGAGGAGGGCATGATAGGGAATAAGGCCCCTCGTCTCTCCCCATGTGCCAACTCCCCCTACCACTATGCTTTGTTGCCCCTCTGGCCTCCATCCTGGAGTAAGCCCTAACACCTTGGGCCGCTCAATGTGTAAGCCCCTTTTCACTTCCCATGAAGGCAGCCTTCACGACATGATTGACAGGTCCCTGATAGCTCTTGCTTCTCACACAAATCATGACTCATGTGAGCTTAGAGTGAGCACCGACTAGGACAAACCATGGGCCGCCTCAGAGCATAAGCCCCAAACTCCCTCGTCTGAGCTGCATGATGTTAAATTTCTGAGCACCATCTACCCGCATGACGTTAAAATGTATACCTGAACTATGGGGACTTTGATTCGTTCTAAGGCATGGTACAAAGGAATACTCGATGAGGTTCAAGCCCCACCACAATAGGCCATCTCAGAATGTAATCCCGATCCAACCCAAACTATGGGGAATTTGATCTGTGCTAAGTCATGGTACGTAGGAAGCCTCCACGTGGTTCAAGCCCCACCACAATGAGCCATCTTAGTGAATAATCCCCATTCATCCTGAACTATGCGGACTTTGTTCTGGTCTAAGGCATGGTACATAAGAAGCATCCAAGAGGTTCAAGCCCCACCATCATGGGCTCTCTCAGAGCGTAATCCCCATACAACCTGAACTACGAGGGCTTTGATATGTGCTAAGGCATGGTACATAGGAATCCTCCATGAGGTTCAAGCCCCACCACCACGGTCCGTCTCAGAGTGTAAGTCCCATCCATCCCAAACTACGGGGACTTTTGTAAATGCTAAAGCATGGTACGTACGAAGCCTCTATGAGGTTAAACCCCAACCACCATGGGCCGTCTTAGAGTGTAAGCCCCATCCAATCCGAACTACGCGGACTTTGATCCATGCTAAGGAATTGTATGTAGGAAGCTTCCACGAGGTTCAAGCCCCACCACCATGGGACTTCTCAGAGAGTAAGCCCCATCCAACCCGAACTACGTGGACTTTGATCTGTGCTAAGGCATGGTACATAGAAAGCCTCCATGAGGTTCAAGCCCCACCACCATGGGTCGTCTCAGAGCGTAATCCCCATCCATCCCGAACTACTGGGACTTTGATCTGTGCTAAAGCATGGTACGTAGGAAGCCTCCACGAGGTTCAAGCCCCACCACCATGGGTTGTCTCAGAGCGTAAGCCCCATAAATCCCAAACTATGGGGACTTTGATTCGTGCTATGGCATGGTACATAGGAAGCCTCCATGGGGTTCAAGCCCCCCCACCCCCCACCACCATGGGCCGCCTCAGAGCATAAGCCCCATCCATCCTGAACTATGGGGACTTTGATCCGTGCTAAGGCATGGTACATAGGAAGCCTTCACGATGTTCAAGCCCCAACACCATGGGCCGTCTCAGTGCGTAATCCCCATCCATCCCAAACTATGGGGAATTTGATCTGTGCTAAGGCATGGTATATAGGAAGCCTCCATGAGGTTCAAGCCCCACAAACCATTGGCCCCAACTGTCTTCGTGTCGGTGTTCCAAGCCCTATTTCCACCTTGGGCCACCTTAGAGTGTAAGCCACACCACCTGGTCATTCCATCCTCGTTCACATTGGTTCGCCAACACCATGGTCCATCTCAGAGCGTAAGCCCCATCCATCTAAACTACATGGTATTTTATTCCCCCCCAAGGGGATACATATGAAACCTTTGTGAGGATCAAGCCCATAACCCATGTATCATGTTGATCTCTCCCATGAGCCCACGTGTCTCGGGAAGCTCATACCCAAACCCAGAGGCTCTACTTCCTCTAGGTCCCATCCACACGTTAATTCTCACTGGATGCCTCTTCAGGTGTCCAACCATATAATCGAACTACGCGTACTTTGATTCCCTGCCATGGGGATACGTAGGAAGTCTCTTCGAGACCCAAGCCCAAAGCGAGAATTCATCCTGATTCTTACCCAGGCCACCACATCCCGGTGGGATCATTACACTTCACTCCTCATTCCCCCCACAACATTCAGGAATCCAACCATGTGATGGCCTCAAGATCAGTGTTCCCTCCAGTGGGTTCTTTTATCTGATCGACTCTAGCTAGTGTTCCAATCAGTCTGATACGTCTTTGCTGGACGTTAAACTTGCGACATACCCTGTGTTAAACATGGGAAGCTGAGGAAAACCTTAGATACATGCCAATTCACCAGTGTCAACACATGCAAGTGATGCCCCAATGTGACTGATCTCCTAACCGAAGTTTTCTGCCCTGACCGGACCCCTTGGAAGGTCCTGACAGAAGCGGAATAATTAACTAGTGTCCATGAAGATATGGCTCCCAAAAGATCTTCACGAATTACATTTTAAATCTATGAGGGAGTCCCGGACTAGGTGACGAGCTCCGACGAGGAATCCAAGGAAGGAAGAACCGACATCCCATCATCTCATTTCGATCAAGGAGTAGACATCCGTGAATAATGAATAGATGCCTCCTGCCTTTGGAAAGTGGGAATGTGGGGTAACAGCAGTGCGTCCTCTGCGTGACGGATGCATGCACCCCTGTGAAAGCATCGGAAACAGAAAATTGTTAACCTGACGTGAAGCTCTTCTCCTCAGCCTGGAGGCTAGTAGCATTCAGGACATCTGTGGATAAGCATGTCATCTGACCTCAACATCTGGTACCAAATCCCACCAAAAAGGCCTGGCATGAAACTCTCCAGAAGTGAGGACAGTCAGGATGTAGTGCATTCCGTACTGCGACGTTGTCATCCTGGATCCCTCTTGTCATCTGTGAAAGATGGAACGACGTTGGGGCACTGGTTTTCGATTCCTTTTCCTAGCAGTATTAATGAGCTCATCTCCCTGCTTTTAGGAATCAATTCATTGCATCCAGAGCTCAATTACCTTCGCACCGACGTAGGGGCAGGGCAAATACCAACATAGCTTCCCCCTTGGTTTTTCCTCTTCCACAACGGTCGTGACTACCACGATTGTTGGGCACACATTCCTCTTCTTCTCATTAGAGATCATCCATTGAAGGGTAATAAATTCCCTTGTATGCAGGTACGTGGAGGAGGGGGTCATCCCCACCCGGGATATGGCCCCCCTGGATCTCGAGGAAGTCGCGCCTCGCCGTCAACGATGCCCCCGAGGGCCACACAGGGAGCTGCTGCTCCCCACTCCAATATTCAACCACTTCATTAGTTTATCCCTAGATCACCTCGACAACTCCCTCCCCTATGCCAATGAAGTAGGGGATATCCGGGCCATCCCGATCAGATTCCCACTTCCAAGACTCCCGGAAAGGGACCCCGCTAGGCCCCATCATCGCTGCCGACCAGTTCCCTGAGCCGAGGAGAAGGTAGTCCATGCGCCTGCACCATTGGATCCAGTTCGCTTAACCCGACTCCAGCATCCGGCACGAGCAGAAGATGACACTTGCTATTGGGTGTCAAAATCAGCGACTAGTGTGGTCTAATCCACCACAAATTCATATCCCCAAATACCTGAATACGTTGAGTAGGGGTAGTTATACGCCCGACCCGGATCGAGGGCCCAACTGCCCCATGGGCAGGTTTGATCGACTCTCCTGGTCGCCAGCACAGGCGATGGCTGCGGCAGAGCAATTCATAGCAGTGCCGACCAACGTGGGGGCTCACTCCTCACCACCACTATAAAAGGTAAGGGCCCTCCCTGCTTCCAACCATGGCATGGAGGTCTGCCCCATGCCATATTCAACCTGGGTGAGGTTCATCCCCGTGATAGCAACACTCCGTGTGGGGGTCTCTTTCTCACCCACTACACTGGGTACGGGGTCAATGCCCCTACTGCAGACTGCGAGCATGGAGACATTGCATTTCTAGTCACTCACCAACATGTAGGTCCTCCAAATGTTCTTATGAAGGTCAATGAAGGTCCTCCTCACCCTAGAAAATGGAGAGGTGGAAGCCAACCCCACATTACCAATGCCCAAAAAGAAGTTCATCCCTGTTTCCATTTCAACATTTGTCACGGTGCTCCTCGAACCTCGGCTTCCCCCGGTGGAAGTGTTCTCCGCACTGACACTAGTACAGCCGGAGGACCCCATGTTGGAAATCAGCCCGGCCCTGAAGAACCATCCAGAGGCGGGAGAGCAGGTTGCCGCTGCCGCAAGAGGAATTATGGGAATGGCTGGATAGGAATCAGACTAGTCCACCTCTCAAACTCCAAGGCATAGTACGATTCAGCGCACGAGCCCTCCCCTTAGTCCTCCAAGTCAAGGGATGGGGCAGGAACAAGGCGCATCAGCCTCATGCTCCAGAATGAGCGATCTGTAGGATACCTGTTTCCCTCAGAAGGTATATTCAGGAGGACGAGACTCTAGCATGTCTCCAGGGGCCGAACACATAGTCGTCGACATCATCCACGGAAGCTCCCCTACCTCAGAGAAATTTTGGGGGTGAATGTTGGGACAGTCGCGGTGTAACCCACCCCCGGAAGACACTACTGTTGTGTCAGGAGCTCCGATCTCCAGTCCATCCTATCATGATGTGGCTTTCAGGTCGCTGCAACCTTCGGAGGACAGCCCAAGATTCAGCGGCCAATCAGCTCGCTCGTAGTATGCTCAACTAGCTAGTTCGCCGCCCCACCGGCCTGCCTCAACGTCACTTCCAGTTACTTAGCCACCCTTAGTTTATTAGTGGGGAAATCAAAGCCCATACCCATGATTTGAGTTAGGGATCATCTAGACTATCCACACTACTAGCCACTTCCCTGAGATGTTTTGGCCGATCGCAGGGTCGAATTTTGATACACCAGAATCGCTCACCCTAGAGGAGTTTGAATGTTTCCACAAGACCCTCTGGGTGACTCACCTCCATCTTCACCACCGGTGGGTGACTTATCCCAGGATCAAATAGAATCTGGAAGACATCATCAAACAATGTCTCCTTGTTGACCTAGCCACATGACCTGCGGTTTGACCCCCTAAGTCACCTGGCCCCCACAGGGCCCTCCAACAACAATGTGTTTAGAGATTCCAAGTGCTTCGCAATGTTATTGAGGTTGTTGGCCCCAACATGCAAGTTCGTGGTTGGGGGCAGTACGCTGCCTCCTCTTTAGTGTGATTCACCGGTATCCTGACTCACATGGTAGTAGTGAGGACATGCCCCCAAGAAATGTGGCAGTCAACATGATCGATCTGACAAGGGAGGTGAACAAGCTGGGGATTCTCGATGGGAACACCCCCCCTGAGGATGTGCTACCACTGAACCCATCAGGAAGGATTACTCGCCAGCAGAGGAACCTCCTAGGTCTCCATGCGCCCACCGATTCATTGGTACTGAGCTATAATTTCGGTAAAGGAAAAGATCATGTCAGAGCTGTCAAGAACTCCAACCCATCCGCCTCAATGTAGAAGTCAGAAGAGGACCTTGAGAGGTCCATCTTGCGCCAGCAGCTTGCGGAGTAGAAGAATTTAGTCAATGAACTTCTGGCTGAACGCATTGCAGAGTGACGACCTGACTACAGTGATCCTAGGTTGTGGCAGAAGGGGCGGGAACAACTACCCCTCATCAAGATTATCATAGGAAACCCTGATCAAGATTTATTTGCTGACATAGGTGAGGCCGAAGCTCACAGCAAGAGGGCGCGGTATGTCTCGCCGAACACTCCAAAGTGGCGTGAAAATCCAAGGAACCCTGCTCGGGCTCCACCAGCCGACCCAAGGGACGCTCCACTAGCCGCACCACGAGACACTGAGCTTGGATACCACATTGAAGAGCCCAACAACGTGCTTGTGGTTAGGGATACTCATCAGGACAGGGACCCACATCCAGACGATCTGATGGCAGCACTCATTTTCTGCCTAGATGCTTTGGAAATGTGATAAGTGGTTGTCCCACCTGATGGAAAGCCATACCCTACATGGGTGGATGACATGTCGGCATCCCCGGGATTTGGCAATCCCACGTTCTCCCCCTTTAATGGGACGGGGGACCCACCACAACACCTGTCCCACTTCAAATCGATGTGTGGGCCTATGTTAGGGACTCCAGCGTTGTATGAGGCTACCAAGCTTTGTTGTTTTGTTCAGACGCTGGAGGGGCCGACTTTAGTTTGGTACAACCAGCTCTCCATTGGGTCTGTGACTAGCTGGGAAGACCTTCGTAGGCAGTTCCTTTACCAGTTCTTCTCTACCACCCGAATGATGAAAATAACAGACCTCTTCAAGTGAAAGCAGAGGCCCGATGAGCGAGTCGCGGGCTTTATCACCTGGTGGAAGTGGATCACATACTCTCTTGACATGCCACTGACTCAGGAGAAACAACTGACAATATGAGTGGGGAGTGTCAAGACGGAACTGGTTCCCTCCCTGATCAATCAGAATTATCCCGGAGGGTTATGAGACTTCTCAGATAAGGCCCAGTGCCTCGAGGAAGCTCAGCAATAGGCTGCCCAGGCACGCCTGCTGCCCCCTGCCATTTCAGTAAGGAGAGCTGCCAGAGCCAAGCCCACCATCGTGGCTCAGATAGAGGCCCCCAGTTAGCTATATTTTCTACTAGTGGATCTAGCTCCATAGCATCGTAGAGGTCCTCCACCACAGGCACACTTTCCAGTCTAGCAACACCAGCCCCAGAATCGGCAGGCGCCCCCGCGTAACGCGCCGTCACCGCCTAGGCGAGATAATCAAGTTCTGCCCCCTTGATGGGATCCTCCGTCCCCCCATATGGGTTAGTATCCTAGAGCCCCCTTTCCAGATAGAAGGAATTAGATCTAATTGTTCGATGAGGCTCATGTCCCTTGCTACATCCGCAGCGCCTTAGAGAAGAGAATCGTACGACTCCCTGAGTGCTGGATGCTAGAAGAGGTGCATCTCACTGATCACCCCAACTACTACCCTTATCACTGGACCTTGGGGAAGACCATCAAGAGATACTATGTGTTCAAGGACTTCCTCCAAGACCATATTGACAATAACAGAGTCAGTTTGGGCCCAACCCCGGCGAAAGTGGTGGGTATCTTTGTGAAATTAGATAGTAGTAGTGACGACAGTGGCAAGTGGTTGTAGGTTCCTGACTGCGAGTCCTAGAAGTATAATGACTGGATGGCTTATAGGATGATCGCCCGTTCCCCTGGAATTATCCATGAATGCCTGAATTAGAAGGGGCCTCCAAAAGCTGCGACCACCACTTATGTATCATCATCACAGCTGTCCTCTTCCCAGAAGAGCAAGCATCGATGGTGCAAGAAAAAGCAACGTGCCCCGCCAATGTCATCATCGTACCCATACTCTTAGTGATTTAATGCCCCTGGAGATGGGAATCCCTACCAAAATCTACCCATTGGAGGATGATTCGTCAAGTGACAGTAATGGATACGGTTCGGTTAACACCGTCGAGTTGGTAAATCCCTATATGGCTCCTGACGAGGGGGAGTGCCAGATGAACCTCCCCAATGTCCCCATCCGACTCCAACGTCGGCAGAAACATGGAAATATGGGTCACCAGGGCTTTTCATTTGGAACCCCTAGCCAAGATGTACATGCCACTGAGACCATACAGTAGTTCCAGTGTAGAAATCAGTACGAGCTGCCTCTTTATCCAATGTTGACATGCCCGTCTCTGCCACCGTTTGTGCTACTAGATCAGGCAGATCCACTTCAGCTGTACCGCGACCAGCTTTTCCCCGCTACAGGCCGATCTCAGTCGCCTGGTCCGCATCCAGTAAGTACTCTCCAAGCTCTGACTAGTGAGCAGTGGGATGTCCCTAGTACCAGTGAGTCGTCTGTCAAGCCAGCAGGGTCCACCATGCCTCCAATCGCAGAGCGGCCTCCTATAAGAAGAAGTTCATGCTTGGTGCATAAGTATGATGTTCTAAAGCACCTTGCTAGCATCCCAACAAGGCTCTCCATACTTGAATCCCTTCACATGTCTCAAGATTTGCACGAAGCACCCAATGAGTCTTTAAGAAGCCCCCTCCAATTTGAGATGGAGGTAGAGGCTGCAGAAGCCTTCCATGGTGATGTAGTTGAGAATGTTTAATTCCAGGCCGTCATCTCGTTCTCGGGAGAGGATAAAGGATCACCCATATGGGGGCACATCCTCCCACTGTATATTACCGGCCAATTCAACATCGTGGAGGTTCGCTGTTATCTTGTTGACATCGGTTCCAGGATCAACCTTATCCCGATGCGGACGCTGCGGAAGCTAGGGCAATCTGAGGATGATCTGACTCCCTCCGATTTATGGATCAAGGGATATGAAAGGATAGAATAGAACTTGGTCGGCATGATCCATTTGAAGACCCAGTTCAGTGGCCTAGTTTCCAGTACTGAATTCATGGTTGTCTCACAGGACACCGCATACAATGCATTGATGGGTAGGCCATGCCTCCACCTGCACACGTACATCCCCTCATCATATCACCAATGCCTCAAGTACTCCCTTAATGACCGAGTAGGCGTACTCCAAGGTGATGCACCTCCATTCATCTCTTGTAAAGCCCGCTACTTGGATGACTATTATTACAAGAAAAAGGATAAGAAAGTCCAGAAAAGTTAGGTTGAGCTCGTTGCCACTACAACCGACCCCTGGACAGGCCTGTATGATTCCTATGTCCTCCTGATTCAATGGTTGGAGGCCACAACCCCTGATATGGGGCAGTGTTTTTTCAATTCCTTGATTAGGGGGAATCATGCTCCCAAATCCAGGTGTCATGGGAGGATCACTTTTTATTCTTATACGAACCAGGATCCAGTGATCCCGGAGCCTCCCACTCCCGTTAGGTATCGAGACGTCCAGCTCATGGAAACGACAGTCCGTCAAACTTATCTATTTCACTAGGCTGGGATAAGTCGGCTCTGGATGATGGGCCACTACTAATTCGATATTATCAAGATTGGCCCCTTGGGCCGGATACCATATGGGATCGGGTCGACTGCATTCATAGCCATGGTCTCAATAGTGCCAGAGTGCCCCAATGCAACGACCACAGCCGCACAAGCTGGTAGCAGCCTCCCATCAGGGATCGGTAGCTCAGAAGCAGCTTCCCCCATAGAGTATCCCTCCATATGTGGAGAAGAAGATATATAGGATGCTCCCCCTACTTTTGAGGAAGGTATCTCAGCCACAGTCAACGAGTTGGTACAGGTGAACCTCTAAAGCGAGGTCGATCTGAGGCCCACATTGGTTAGTGCCGCTATGTCCCCTAAGTAGTAGCATGGTACGTGGAATACCTCAAACAACACTGTGATGTATTTTCCTGGAGTTACGATGAGATTTCAGGACTAGAGCTTCAGGTATCCATCCACCGCCTCGGTCTCCCAGCAAACCATAATGGGTTCAAGAAGCCTCCCTAAATGATGCATCTGCCTCACAGTGCCATTTTTGAGGTCGAAGTTGACAAGATCATCATACCCAACTTCGTCTCGGAGATCTAGTATCCCAAGTGGCTAGCATACATTGTTCCAGTCAGAAAGAAGAATGGTCAGATCAGAGTTTGCATCGACTTCCGAGATCTCAATCGTCACTGTCCGAAGTATGATTTTCCCCTTCTAGTGACAGAATTCTTGATCGACGCTACAGCCGGATTCTTGGCCCTCTCCTTTATGGATGGTTACTCCGGATATAATCAGAACTGGATGGCCCCCAAGGATGAGGAATATGTTGAGAAAAGAATTTTTTTCAACAATACATATTAATGTTATTTAAAGGGCGAGATTATTGAAAATAATAATCTGTCTCTTTATGATAATTTTGATGCTCACAAATACCCTTAGTTATTTTCAAATGATTTCATTTAGTATTTTTCAGGAATTTACTAATTTATTTTACTCTCGAAAAAATGATAATTTTTTACTTCTTCAGAATCTACATTAAGCGCGTTCTGGAATCACCGTTCATACCTTATATAGATAAATATAGCGCGGAATCTGCTTTAGCATGTTCTGGAATAACTGTGCAAACCCTATGTGGATAAACATAGCGTAAGGATGAAAAGTGTGTATACTTTTTGAGATAAGAGAAAATTATGGTTAAACATCCATATGTTTTCAGAAAAGTATTGAAGAATAACCTTACGTTAGGAATGAACCTTACGTTTTGGCTATCAACAAAGTATGGAAGGAGAACCATACGTAAATAATAAACATTACGTTTGTCTCTCAAAAGTATGGTTCATCAACCTTGCATTTGTTAACAACCATACGTTCTTGGAAAATTATGGATCAAGTAAAAGTATGGATCTTTTACGGTACGTTTGAGAGTTGAAGAAAAAGTATGGATGATCAACTCTACGTTTATGTTCAACCTTACGTTGTCAACCTTACGTTTTGAGGTCACATCATCAACCTTACGTTTGGCATTGGAAATTTTGAAAGACGATATTTTTATGCAGAAGTCAACAAGCTGATTATTGGGTGGATTTCCAGACGGATTTAAAGTCGTTTTTAAAATATGACTTTGATTGACTCAAAGCCGTTTTATCAATGTATTTAAGATCTAATTAAAAGGATCGTCTTATTCCGACTCTTAAGGGATGTTACGACTTCTCTGTAAATTAAAATTTTTGAATATCGCGAATCAAAAGGCGACTTTTGTGGATCTAATTGTGTATGAGATTTTCTCAGCTTTATTATATATGTTCTCTCTAAAACACCAGGTATGTATGTGTATGGTGATTGATCTATTTTTTAAAAGGTGAAAAATAGAGACTGCAAAAATTCACGATTGATCTGCTGATTCAAAAAGGAGAGTCAAAGCTCTGTTTAATTAAGAAGAAGGAGCTTGATAGAATATTCACTTATTCTGCATAAAATATCTACTATGGATCTACTACTGCTGAAGTTTTGAATGATATCTCTATATCTATTGCAACTGGATCATCTCAGAACTGCTTCGTCTTGAAGATCAATATTTCTAGAGAATTTGATCCATCTGTTATCAATTGCATTCTGTTGCAATTGTGAAGATCAACTGGAAAAAAAATTTCTGAAATTTTTTTATTCTTGATTAACCAGCTTCTCGTTCTAAGCTGTTTAGGTTCGTGTTTGAACCAGAAGGCTTTGTTAGCCATAAGATTGTAAATGTGTCAACTTCTTGTACTCAGTTGTGAACCGGTCTGTGGAAATGAGGACCATATAGTGAAATCACCATGCTCGTGGAGTTGAGCATTGGTGGAGTGGACTACGGGCCTTCTGTTCCCTGAACCACTATACATCTTTGTGTTCTTGTTTTTACTTATTCCACTGCACAATCAAATCTGATAAAGTATAAAGGACAGAACTCATTCAATGAAAGGGTTGTTGAAAAATTGCAAAAAACACAATTCACCCCCCCCCCCTCTTCTGTATAATCTGTAGATTCAGATCCAAAAATTGGTATTAGAGGAGGAGCTTCTGATAGAGCCTTAAAAAGCTAGAAGCATTTAAGGAATATAAAACATAGCATCATGACTGATACAAAAGAAGGGATGTCAATGGTCAGAGAACCATATTTGAATGGAGTAAACTATGGTTACTGGAAATCGTGCATGATAATATATCTAAAAAACCTAGGATATAATGTCTATTCAAAGATTATGACTCCTTATGAAATTCCTGAAAATCCTGAGACATGGAGTGCAGCTACAGAGGTAGATTATGATATGAATTCTAAGGCTTTGAATGCAATTATTTATGGTCTAGGACTACATGAATTTAATAGTGTATCTCAGTGCCCCACAGCATATGAGATGTGGAAAACAATAGTCGTGGTATATGAAGGAACAGACAATGTGAGACAAATGAGATATGGAATTGCAAAACTAAAATTTGGTACTTTCAGAATGATTGAAGGTGAAAGCATTACCCAAATGAATGGGAGATTGACAAAAATTGTCAATAATATAACATCTCTAGAAGAACCTATCAAGCAGACTGATCAAGCATTAAAAGTACTGAGGGTACTTCCTACTCGATGGAATGGTATCTCAGCTGAAATCAGACAATCAACTCCTGTCAAAGATCTAACCATGAGAGAGCTGATTGGTACACTGATGATGTATGAAGATAAAATGAAAGATGAGTCCAATGAACATAAAATGATTATCAAAAGAGAAGATACTACCTTGAAGGTAACTTCACAACAAAAGAATAGAAAGATGAAGAACAAAGAAGTCAAAGCTAAATCAGAAAGCTCTGACTCATCTAACTCAGATGAAGAACTGGCTCAGCTATCTAGGAAATTTAGAAAGTTCTACATCAAGAAAAGGGGCATCAAAAAATCTTTTAAAAAAGATGAAAAGGAAGTAAGATGTTATGAATGCAAGAAGTTGGGGAATATCAGACCAGATTTCCCACAATTGAAAGATGCAAAGAAGAAGAAATTCTTCTAAAGAAATGACTTTGAGCAGAATGACAAGAAAGCTATGAATGCTACTTGGAGTGTATCTGAAGACTCCAGTAGCTCTCCTGAATCAGGATTAGAGAAATAAGAAGTCAATCTAAAAGCAAACATGTGTTTTATGGTTGAAACTGATTAGGTACACTCATATTACTCCTTTGACTCAAATAGTTAATCAAATTCTGAATCAAGCTACACAAATGAAAAACTTGAATCCCACTGCAATATGCTTGAAGTAAGATATGACTCACTATTTAAAAAACATAAATCACTAAAGAACAAACATAAATCCATTTCAGATGAAAGAGATAAAATGTTGAAACAACATAAGGAATTAACTAATAAATACAATTCGATTAACACTATCTATATTAATTTTGAATCAAGAATAAAAACATTGCATGATTAAGTAGAATCTTACAAACAGGCTGCATTGGTTTTTACAAAAGGAGATAATTCAGTAAATGAACTTCATGGAAAACTGTCATTAAAAAGGAGAGATTTTGAATTGGTAGTAAAGGAGAAAAACCAAAGCTATATAAAAATTATTTTATTCCTAGCTCTAAAAAGGTTTATTGTAACTTTTGTGGGACAAAGGGACATATAGCTAAAAACGGTTTCTTAAGACAACCTCAAATTTTTTTTGTTAAGAAAGCCTATGTTTCAAAAGAATTATATGATTCAACTGATTTTAATAGAACAAATCAAATCTGGATATCCAGATCATTTCTAGCTAACACCCCTGGACCCAAAAAAATATGGGTACCAAAGCAATTTGTTTGAATGTCTATGCATGTAGCAGGTCACCTGAGAAGAAAAGATATATGGTACATGGAAAGTGGATTCTGAAGACATATGAGTGGAAACTCATTGAATTTTTCTTCACACACTCAAAAGGAAGGAGGAAATGTCACATTTGGTGACAATGCCAAAGGAAAAATTATTTTCATTTGAACGGTTGGAGATCCAAAAATAGTCTCAATCAAAAAAGAAATTTATGTACAAGGATGAAAACACAATCTGATAAGTATTTCTAAACTTTGTGTTAATGGCTATATTTTTTATTTTACTAACAATTGTTGTACTCTTTCTAAAGATAATCTGTTTAAATTTAAAGCACCAAGAACTTAAAATGTCTATACTGTGGATTTAAATTCCTTGTGTAAACAATAAGTAAACTGTTGTACTACTAAAGTAAGTGAATCCTGGATCTGGCATTGGAGACTTGGACATTGTAATGTATATTTTTTACATAAATTATCTAAGAAAAATTTACTTTCTGATTTACCTTGTCTCAAATTTGAATGTGAAAGATTTTTTAATGCATGCCAACTTGGTAAGAAACGCAAATCATCCTTCAAATCTATTAATAAGGATGCTACATATAAACCTCTAGAACTTATTCATATGGATTTGTTTGGACGCTCAAGAGTAGCAAGCTTAGCTGGTAAATTATATGTATACGTTTTTTTTATGACTATTCAAGATTTATATGGATTTTTTTAAATTAAAAAATGAAGCTTTTACTTTATTTGAAAGTTTCTGCAAATCTGTTCAAAATAAAAAAGGGTTCAATATAATCTCATTGAGAAGTGATCATGGTGGAGAATTTGAGAATTTGGAATTTAATTCCTTTTTCTCAAACATGGGTATTAAACACACCTTCTCTGCACCAAGAACACCTCAACAGAATGGGATTGTAGAAAGAAGAAATAGAACTATTCATGAAATGGCTAGAACTATGTTAAATGAATATAGCCAATGTATATATTTCTGGGCAGAAGTTGTGAATACATCTTGTTATATAATTAATAGAGTTTTAATTAGACCTATTTTGAAAAAGAAACCCTATAAACTATGGAATAACAAAAAAAATGAATGTAAATTACTTTAATGTTTTTGGATGCAAGGTTTACATCTTAAACACCAAGGATAATGTTGGTAAGTTCGATCAAAAATTTGATGAAGGTATTTTCTTAGGATATTATGATACCTCCAAATCTTATAGATTTTATAATAAGAAGTCAAGGATTGTTGAATAATCAGTTCATGTGAAATTTAATGAAACTGATCCCTTTGAGAAAACGAAAGAACAAATGGATGAACTTGACTCTAATGATAACATGAGACTTGAGAACATAAAGAATTATTTTGAAAATGATATAAAATAAATTCAGTCTAGTTCAGAGGAACATGATACTAAAGAACCATTAAATATATTACCTAGACAGTCTAGAACCCTAAAGAATCACCCTTTAGGAACTGTAATAGGTAAGCTAGAAACTGGTGTTCAAACTAGAAGAAACTTAGGAAACCTGGTGGAATTCTCTTCCTTCCTATCTCAACAAGAACCCAAGACTATAAGAGAAGCTTTAGATGATGAAATCTGTTTAATAGCAACGAAATATGAATTAAACCAGTTTAAAAGCAATGATGTTTGGTAATTAGTGGTAAGACCTAAGAATTATCCTATAATAGGAACCAAATGGGTCTTTAGAAATAAACATGTTGATCAAGACACAATAACTAGAAAGAAAACAATATTAGTGGCTAAAGGATATAATCCAGAAGAAAGAATAGATTATGATGAGACTTTTGCACCTGTAGCTAGGTTAGAATCCATTAGAATCCTTTAAGCCTATGCATCTTATATGAACATTAAATTATTTCAGATGGATGTTAAATATTCCTTTTTAAATGGTTATTTAATGGAGGAAGTTTATGTTGAGCAACCTCCTGGTTTTGAAAACTCTCAAAAACATTATTTTGTTTATAAACATACTAAATCTCTTTATGGCCTTAAACAAACACCTAGAGCTTGGTATGAAATATTATGTTCTTTTCTTTGGAAAAATGATTTTACTGTTGGAATGGAATACCCAACACTCTTTAAGAAAACTGTGAAAAATAATGTTTTATTGGTTTAAATTTATGTTGATGATGTAATCTTTGGATCATCTAATAAAACTCTTTGTCATGAATTTTCAAAATTTATGCTAGAAAAATTTGAAATGAGTATGATGGGTGAATTATGTTTCTTTTTGGGTCTTAAAATATTTCAAAAAGATTTTGGAAATTTTTAAAATCAAATCAAATACATTACTGATTTACATAAGAAATTTGGACTTGAACACAGCAAGCCATTTACAACTCATATGTGTACTAATATAAAACTTGATTTGGATGAAGCTGGGAAATCAGTTAACAACAAGTTATATAAAGGTATGATTGGTAGTTTGTTATATATTACTGCCAGAAGGCCAGATATAATGTATTCAGTATGTCTTTGTGCTAGATTTCTATCAAATCCTAAAGAATCTCATCTAACTACTGTTAAAAGAATTTTTAGATATTTTAAAGAACTGTTTTTCAATATCTTCTTTATCTTAAAACTTCTTATTTCAATTTGATTTCATATTCAGATGCTGACTTTGGAAGTTGTAGATTAGATTGAAAAAGTACATCAGTAACATGTCACTTTTTAAAAATGTCATTAGTATCATGGTCTAGTAAGAAACAATATTCAGTTTCCATGACAACGTCTGAGGCAGAATATGTTTCTACTGGAAGTTGTTGTTCACAAGTGTTGTGGATGAAAAAGACTCTTATTGACTTTGGATTGAATTTGTATAATACACCTATTTTATGTGATAATACAAGTGCAATTAATATTTCAAAAAATCCTATTACTCATTCTAGAACTAAGCACATTGATATAAGGCATCATTTTTTAAGAGATCATGTTATCAAAAAAGATATATTTTTAGAATTTATAAAAACAAGAATTTCAATTAGAAGATATTATTACTAAACCACTTCCCACCACAAGGTTTTATTTTATTAAGGGGGAGCTAGGTTTATTTAATTTTAAATATTTTTTTATTTACTTTTATTTATTTCTTGTATATTATTTTTAATACTGTTTAAGTTTTTTTTCGCCATATGCAAATTTTATTTGTATTAAATATATTTAATGATTAGTGATTAAATGAAAATCAAGGCTTTCAGAGCCTTTTCAAATTCTAAACCATTTCACTTCTATCGAAACCATTTCAAAATCCGAAAATTGAACTTTGGCTTCTAAACCCTAATCTTCAAACCTCTGAAACCCTAACCTTAAATCCTCCTGAGATTCTTGAAAAGATTATTAGAACTAAAAGATCTAGTTAAGAATAGCCAAGCAATGCCAAGAGACAATGCACTGAGGGATGAAAAATCTTACAGGGCAAGGTAATCGATCTCGACTGGTTATTTCGGACAAATCTGATGTTGAAGCAAGTGCTGTCATTTCAGAATCTTGAACAGATGTTTGATAGTGAAAATATGGAATTTCCCTATTAAGTAGAACTTAGATACTTCTTTAAATCTGTACAGTTTAGTCTGGGAGATACCGAGGATAGAATGATGGCTAAGATAGGGGATATGGATTTCTCAATCTCATCAGTAGAGATTGGTCAGATTATTAACTGCCCTCATGAGGGAGTTTTTAATTTCGATTTGAAAAATAATGGATATTTTGTGCATAAATCCGAAGACATCATGCCATTTATTTTTGGTACTAAAACTATAATGAAAATGTTCATCAAGGATTTGGAGCCTGATGAGAAAATTTTGGTCAAATTTATTCAGACTGGAATAGCTCCAAGAATGGAAGAGATGGAGAAGATTTTGTACCATGATATGTATATATTGTTTCATCTGTTAATAGATATTAATTTAAACTTCCCATGGTACATGGTAAGGTATCTCAATTACTGCTGTCAAAGCGATGCCCGAATTAATTTCTACCCTTTCGGTCGATTTATTTCTAAACTGCTGCTTAAGAAAGACATGGTGAGATTAGTGGATGCCCGAGTCACCTTTCATCATGGTAATACGTTTAATGCTGGAACTTTAAGGAAGGTTGGATATTTCTGGAGCACAATTAAAGGGAAACTTTTTCCAGTAGGAGCTGAGGAAGACTCAGAGAGTGCTCAGTCTCAACCTGCTAAGTCCAAGGAGGGACAAGCTGAATCCAGAGTCAGAAATGTAGCAAGAAGGATTTGATTTGAAGTGGAAGATGATGAGGAAGACAGAAGTCAGGAGGGACTTCAATAAAAAAGAAAGAGACTTGTTAATGGGGAAGTTAGTTACCATTCTTTGGAAACAACAACAGAAGTTTTATTTTCTTATACTTTTGTAAGAGAGGCTATTGTTGATAAGATCATGGAATATGTTAGTGAAATGAAAACACTAGTAGCAGAATCAGGAGCTCAAGAAGAATCTCAAAGGGAGAATCATGAACAAATTGTAGCAGATGTTGAAGTTGCACATCAACAGGAACAAGAGATATAGGCAGTGCCTGGTGAAGAAGTGGCCAGACCTTAAGAAACCACTGAAGATATTGTTCTTGAAAACCCAGTGGAAGGACTAGATGTTGATGTTTGTGGTGATAATTCTTCTGAAGCTCACATAGAGGTACTTCAAGAGGATTTTTCTGTGGATGAGTTTGATAACTCTAAGGAAAAATCTGTGCACTAACCATCTCAGGACAGAGAAAAAGAGAAATCTGATACTGAATCATTGCCTTTGGTACTGCTACATCAACCAGAGCATGTGAATATGAATCAATCACAGGGTGCATCTGATTCAAGGAAAGAAGAATTTGAAGAACTGTATAGAAATGTATCGCAGTTAGAATTTTAGAATGTCATTCTGAGAAATGCTTTAGACTTAGAACATTTTAAGTTTCAAAAGATAAAGGAGTGTACAGTCTCAAGGCAAGAAGTTGAAATGTTTAAAGAGGATATGTTGACTGTTGTTGCACTGTTGAAATCTGAAATGGATATGAAGTCAGATTTATCAGATCTGAAGTCGTTTATGGAGAACCAATTTTCATTAGTTGCAGATAATGTTTTCAGTGGATCAGGTACTTCACCTAATTTAATCATAAGGTTTCAAGCTATCAAAACTATGCTGAGCAACATGAATAACAGGTTACACGATCTTCAATGTAACAGTGCTCCATTATCAGTGTTGTTGTACAATCAGAAGTTTCTAGTGAATCAACTGACATCTAGTGAGCCATCAATCAGAATCCTGTTAAATCAGTTATCAGAGAAGCTGTCAGTGTTTTTCGAAAATGAGGAAAGGATGCCTGAGTTTTTCAGAGTCAATTTAATCGAGGATATTCATATGACTCAAGAGAACAGTGAGCTCAATATTAAACTTGGAGATGGGATGATGAAGAGACTTTGGGAATATTTTACAGAAATCAAGTCTGCAATCCAGAGGAGATAGAACCTGTTTCCTATCTTACCAAAACCTTGATTCTTGTGTATATCAATGTCATGTATATACAGCTATTTTTGAATGAAAATATACTTCATTGTTTATTTTTTTCTTTCCCTATTTTTTTACTGAATTTATTTTTGATTAGCTAGTAATCCGGATTTAATTATTGATAAAAAGTTAATAATAAGCATTTACCTACAGTTCAGTGAAACATTAAATGTGTTAAAATCCATGATTTTTCATTCTTTTTTATATCACAAAAAGTGTTATAATTTGGATAAACATCAAAATTTTATTTTAGGAGAGAATTAAAGGAGAATTTGGATGACCAATAATATTTTATTTTTACAATAATTTATTTCAATAGTTTTCTGTATATTTATTGTTTATTCAGAAGGAGAAATTTTTCTAAACATAAATATTGTTTCATCCTCTCAAAATTCTAAAACATTATCTTACTATTTTTTAAAGTTAATTTTGTTTAAATAATTTTATTATCTTATGGGTTTTGTGATCATCAAAAAGGAGGATATTTTTTAGAAAAGTATTCTCTTTATGATAATTTTGATGCTCACAAATACCCTTAGTTATTTTCTAATGATTTTATTTAGTATTTTGCAGGAATTTATTTATTTATTTTACTATTGAAATAACGTAAATTTATTACTTATTCAGAATCTGCTTTAATCGCATTCTGGAATCACTGTTCATACCTTATGTAGATAAATATAGTGCGAAATCTGCTTTAGCATGTTCTGGAATCACTATTCGTACCCTACGTGGATAAATGTAGTGTAAGGATGAAATGTGTGTATACATTTTGAGATAAGAGAAAAGTATCGATAAAGAGCATACCTTTTCAGCAAGGTATTGAAGAAGAACCTTACATTAGGAAGGAACCTTATGTTTTGGATATCATCAAACTATAGAAGAAGAACCATACGTAAATACTAAACGTTAAATTTTTTTCTCAAAAGTATGGTTCATCAACCTTACATTTGTGAACAACCATATGTTCTTAGAAAAGTATGGATCAAGTAAAAGTATGGATCTTTTACTGTACATTTTAGAGTTGAAGAAAAATTATGGATAATAAACCCTACATTTATGTTCAACCTTACGTTGTCAACCTTATCTTTGGAGGTCATGTCATCAACCTTATGTTTGGAGTCAGAAATTTTGAAAGACGATATTTTTATGCAGCGGTCAACAAGTTGATTATTGGGCAGATTTCAAGCTGGATTTAAAGTCGTTTTTAAAATACAACGTTGAATGATTCAAAGCCGTTTTATTAGTGGATTTAAGATCGAATTAAAAGGAGCTTTTTATGCTGAGTCTTAAGGGAAGTTATGACTTCTCTGTAAATTCAATTTTTTTAATATCGTGAATCAAAAGGAAACTTTTGTGGATCTAATTGTGCATGATATTTTCTCAACTTTATTATATATGTTCTCTTTGAAACACCAGGTATGTATGTGTATGGTGATTGATCTGTTATTAAAAAGGTGAAAAATAGAGACTGTATAAATTCACGATTGATCTGCTGATTCAAAAAGGAGCATCAAAGCTCTGTTTAATTAAGAAGAAGGAACATGATAGAAGATTCACTTGTTCTGTATCGAATATCTACTGTGGATCTACTACTGCTAAAGTTTTGAACTATATCTCTATATCTATTGAAACCGGATCAACTCAAAACTGATTCGTCTTGAAGATCAATATTTCTAGAGAATTTGATCCATCTGCTGTCAATTGCATTCTGTTTCAATTGTGAAGATAAACTAGAAAACTTATTTCTGAAGTTCTTTTTATTCTTGAGTAACCAGCTTCTCGTTCTAAGCTGTGTAGGTTCATGTTTGAACCAGAAGGCTTTGTTAGCCTAAAGATTGTAAAGGTGTCAACTGCCTATATTTAGTTGTGAACCAGTCTGTGGAAACAAGGACTAGATAGTGAAAATCACCAAGCTCGTGGAGTTGAGCGTTGGTGGAGTGGACTAGGGGCATTCTGTTCCTCGAACCACTATACATCATTGTGTTCTTGTTTTTACATATTCTTCTGAACAATCAAATCTGATAAATTATAAAGGACAGAACTCGTTCAATCAAAGATTTATTGAAAAATTGCAAAAGAAACAATTCACCCCCCTCTTGTGTATAATCTGCTAATTCAGATCCAAAAGAATCTACCCCTTTCAAGGTTCCCGAAGGTACTTTCTATTACTAGGTTATCCCATTCGGCCTGAAGAATGCAGGTGCCACCTATCAGCAGGCCATTCATCGCATATTCAACCCAATCCTAGGAATGTTGGTGGAATGCTATGTGGATGACCTAGTGGTCAATTCTCGCCAGTGCCATGACCATCTCATGGACCTGGAGAAAGTGTTCGGTTTCCTTCATTCCTTCCACCTGAAGATGAACCCATTGAAGTGTGCCTTTAGGGTCACCTCAGGGAAATTCCATGGCTCTGTTGTCTGATACTCAGGCATTGATATTGATCCAAAAAAGATCAAGGTAATCAGACATATTCCTCCCCCGAGAAATATTCAGGATCTTCAAGGTCTCTAAGGCCACTTAGCCTACATACGTCGATTCATTGCAAATTTGGATGGCAAGTGTAAGACCTTTTCCCGGCTAATGAAAAAGGGCACTGCTTATGAGTGGGATGAGGAGGGCCAGACCGCTTTTGAGTAAATCTTGCAATATTTGTTGCAGCCTCCGGTCATGATGCCACTAGTCTCTAGGAAGCAGCTGATTGTCTATGTCACCGCCCTGGAATGATCCCTTGGCACCCTTCTCTCCCAAGAGAACAGTGAGGGGACATAGAACAGCCTCTACTACCTCAGTCATATGCTCCTCGATACGGAGACCAGATACTCACCTATTGAGAAAAGCTACCTTACGCTCTTATTTTCTGTGCAGAAACTACGACATTACTTGCAGCACCATGTGGTACAGTTGGTCTCTCGAGTAGACCTACTGAATTATATTCTGAATCACCCCATGTTGACTGGATGACTAGCACGGTGGGCAGTGATCCTTCTAAAGTTAGACATCAGGTTTGTTTCCCAGAAGGCTATCAAGGGGAAGGTGTTGGTAGAATTTATAGTTTTCCATACAACCTTTGTGAACCAGTCCCTGGACCTAGATTTTCTTGAAGATTCACTCCTCTCAGTTGATCAAGCCTTCCCAAGTTGGCAGATGCACTTTGATGGTGCCTCCGGGAGACCCCTCGGTAAGAGATTCAACGATTCTAGGCTCAATAGAGTGGGACTGGGTGTCATCTTCATCTCCCAGGTTCAAGCCATTCTTACATACTCATTCTTTATGTTATAAGTCTGCATCAAAAATGTGGAAGAGTATTAGGCCCTCATTACTAGTATCAAGCTGGCCCTTGAGATCGACGTGCACCATTTTCATGTGAAAGGGGAATCTGAGCTGGTCATCAAGCAATTCAATGGAGACTATATTGTCAGGTTGCCAGAGCTCGTACCATTTTTGAACACATTGTCCTGCTAATGGCCCAGTTCCCTTCTCGTCCAGAGGTTATCCATGTCCCTTGGTCATAGAATGGTCGAGCATATGATTTGGCCAGCGTGGCAGCGTCATTTCCAGAGTCTGAGTCGGGTGACTAGATTATCTATCTGGGACACCGGAGATTCATTTCTCCCATTACCCCAAAGGATGATGACGACCCATAACTAAACCATCTTACGGTCGGTGCCTCTACATCAGGGCCCCCGAGTAGTCTGGATGTGGTGATCAAAGTAATTGTCAATTAGAGGACACCCTTGGTTGAATACCACCAATAAGGTAATCTTCTGTCAGACCGGGCCGAGGGTGTGCGAATTCACCGCTGCGCGCTGCAGTTTACTCTCCTGAGTGGTCCTAGCCTTGAGAGGATCCTCTATAAATGCAGATTTGATGGTTTCCTCCTCAGTTTCCTTCGAGGAGTCAAGATTCCACATGTCATGCAAGATGTTCATGCTAGCTCCTGTGGTGCCCATCATGTCGGGCCAAATCTATCCCACCAGATTCAGAGACAATGGTATTTCTGTCCCGCTATGATCCATTACTGCATTGAGTTCACCAAGAGGTTCCATGAGTTCCATGTTCATGCTAAATTTGTGCATCGTCCACTGGAGCCTCTCCAAACTACCAAGTACTCTTGTCCCTTTCCGGTCTAGGGGATAGATGTCGTGGGACCGTACCCATTGGAAACGTCTTGCCAATGATGATTCATTCTGAACGCTACAGATTTCTTTTCCAAGTGGGCGGAGGCAATTTAGCTCAAGGAAGTCTTCTCCCGTTCTATCATTGACTTTGTGAGTTCCAATATCATTTATTGATTTGTGGCACCTCACACTATCCTCACTGATAACGACACCAACTTCCAATCAGCCGAGCTGAAGAAAGTTTACGCCACGTACAACATTCGCTCCGACCATACCTCCCACTATCACACACAAGCAAAGGGCCAAATTGAGGCATTCAATAAAACTCTCTCTAACATTTTGTATAAAATGGTTGGTAGGGATAAGAAGAGTTGGCTGGATAAGATCCCCAACGCCCTCTGGGATTATCGGACAATGACCCTTAATTCCACCCAAGTGACCCCATATTCCCTTGTGTACGGAATAGAGGACATCCTGCCCATCAAGATTCAATTTCCCTCATTGCGCATAGTGGTCTATGACCAGCAAGTGCCGGATAGAGTGGCTGAAATCCATCTAGCAGAATTGGATGCACTGGATGAGAATAGGCACCGCGCCTTGCACAACCTAGAGAGTCATCAGAGCAGGACTACTCGAGAATTCAACAAGAAGGTTCACCTCCTCTTTTTCCTGCAAGGTGACATGGTATTAGCTCTCAAAGAGCCAATTTTCCCTAGCACGAAACCACCTAAGTTAGAGCCCAAGTGGGAAGGACCTTTCATTGATCATAAGGTTTATCCCAATGGGGCATACTCCCTAGTGACCATGGATGGTGAGCTTATAACTCCTCCCACCAATTCCATGTTTCTCAAGAAATACTTTTCCTGATTAATTGGCCTAGCATGATCTTGGGCCCTACGGTCCCGCATGACCTTAAACTGCACACTCTTCCTGCATTACATTAAACTACATGCTAGTCAGGGCTTCCTGACTGAGGCTCAGCCTCAGGCCCCTTGGCCTTCTTGGACTCCAGCCCTAGTTCTTCCTAGAGTGTACGGTGCAGTGTGGGATTATGTCCTCATCCACACTGGGTTGTTCACCATGTCATACACCCCCCTTTTGATAGGGTACCATTCCCCCGGGTGTCTGCCAAAACTATGTGGGGATTGATTCCCATTATTATGGGATATGTAGGACTGCCTAAATATCTAGATTTCAGGTCTAGCCCTATCACTTAAGAGATATCCCTGATCTCCCAATCGCCTAGGCCACTTGGCATGTCCCTCTCCATGAGGGTGATATATAGGTGTGGTATAGGGTTTTTGGCGCCATGCCCCCTTCCCCCTGGAACCTTCCACCCCTTGGCCGCTCTCGAATTGAGTCCCTCTACCCTTTACAGTGGTCCGACATTGTGTCCAGAGTACTGTGGTCTAGAACCAAGAGTGTTAGATTCAGCTTAGGCAAGTTCCTTCCACATTTCAAGCTTCATGTTCCCTGTCATTTGGGCCCCAGTTATCTCTCACACGCGAAGGGACCCCCAAAAATGGCCTGGATACTACACCTAAGTGCTCTCCTACCGTTACGGGCCAACACCCCTGAGGGTTTCAGAACAAAATTGATACAAATCCCATGTTGTGAACATGGTCAGTGGTCGATGCTCATTTGCTTGTCCCCATTTTTGGCTAACGTAATGGGATTCTGTGTTGCGAAAATGGTTAGCAGCAATCCTTCATCGTCACACGAGTCCCTTAGGGCCTTAAAGCTTGGTTGAATGAATCACATTATGTTCCACCCCATCATGCACAGGTGGAATCTTGACACTCTTGGCACTATCCATCAGTGCACCTCCCCACGTCAGATAGAAAAATCTGAAATACGGCATCTATCGGGGCTCTCGCGATCAGAGTACTAAGGCTGTAGGCTGGGATCTTCATTAAGGGCTATGTGTACCTTGATCCTAATCCCCATGGGATACGTGAGATCATCTGAACGTCACACTTCCAGTTCCAGTTCAACTAGAAGCTGGTGTCTCCTACCCCTAGTCCTCTGGCCCTCACCGGCCTCTTGGCCTGCGTCTCCTTTCCCGAAATCTTACACGGTGATGATCTAGACCTTGTTCACAATCATGTGGGGTATGTCTTATCATGTCGTTCACATTTCCCCAAGTCTAAGCCATACAACTTTAAACTATGTCGTTTGGTCCTACCACATGACCATAAACTGTGATGATATCGTCCGAGAAGCACGAAGAAAACGACTCTACATTATGATGACATCATCATATAGAACATCACATTGGATATATTTCATTTATCATACCATTTTTCAATGCCCTTATACAGATTTATTATTGTGGTGATTCCAGAAATTTCTATCCTAGGTCAGTCGCTCCACAAAAGAAAAACCATTCACCTTGATGGACAAACAAGATACATCAAATGTTGCTTATTTTGGTGCGAGGGATAGACCCGCACGCCCCTTTCATCCTTTGAACCAGTACCATAACATGTCGTGCCACTTTCCAAGAACAACTTCTGTCTTTATTCTCATGCTTTTGAGATACGTAGGAGTACTCAGGCACTTCCCCGCAGGCCCAACCTAACTTTCGGGTTTGATCCCTTGACTGCAACACTTCCCCAGGGAACACATGGTGAGTAGGGCTTATGTCCTCATTCGTGTCGAGTTTTGTAACCACCTTACCATGTATCTCTTGCTCTCCTTACCCATCCTTGGTTCGACTTCTAAGACCTTAAACTAAGTCCTTTTCTAGAACTATGTGCAGCTTGATTCGCATCCTTATGGGATACATAGGAATGACTGGATATTTGGTCTCGGGTCCAACCCCATGAATCAAAAGTCTATCCCCCTCACTATCATCCCCTTGGCTTGACTTCTCGGGGAATTTTCTTACTCCAGCATTTTCCATGAACCAATTTGGGATGCCCCATAATGATATTGGGAAGCAACATTTCTCTCACCAGAGAGTTCTTGTCTAAAAGTGGGGATGATAAATGATTAGATTGTTGCTTCTGCAAAATGTGCTTCCACCACAGTAGAGTAATCATGGTAGTGTAGGAATCAATATGAACAAACCACCTCTTCAAATTCCATGCTTTGCATGCCCCTTTATTCAGATCCTCGTCCTCTTCCACATTTGAAGGGACCCCCTAACAGTATAGATGCTTGACCTATGGTCTACCTACTGTCCTGGGCCAATGTTCTAGAAGATTGATCACGTCTGGAGGGACCCCCTAATAGTATGGATGCTCGACCTATGGTCCACCTACTGTCATGGACCAACGTTCTTGAAGACTGATCGATGTTATTTGAGTTGGGTCCTGTGTAGTGAACATGGACTATGGTTGACCCTCATTTATTGTCCCCATTTCAGGCGAATGCAAAATTAATACTGTGTTTCGAACACGGTCAACTGTTGTCTTTTATTTCCACGCCCCTCCCGTAGTGTTCCGATTTTGTGTAACTTGATTCACATTTTTCATTCCCCTATGTTCTGACTGATTCCTATTCCCTTGGCATTGCCCTGCTTGTGCACTAGTGCACATTGAGAAGACGATACATCGATTGGTAGGAGATACTCTTCCTTTGGGTGGGACTCCCTCTTATCATCGGGAATCTGGGTTGGAATTTCGAATGCCCGAAGTTTTGTTGATGCTCCCACGATCAAACGAAGTGATAGTACAAGCCACCTTTGTTTCTCACAGACCACGTGTGATTATGGATGGATTGCTATTTATTTTGATGTTATGGTTGATCGTGTTAAACCAAAGGGACATGTATTTTAAGTGACAAGGAAAGTAAACAAATTCATCTATACATACAGTTCATATGAACAAGAAGTGGTAAAAGCAGGACATGTGTATGGGTGTGGCCAAAACAGGGCCCCAAAGGGTCGGCTGCATGGATAGATCTCTCCAATTCTACCACCATTTCACTGGTGGCCCCCAAGACTACCTCACATCCCCTGAGGACCCTTTCTTCATCGGTGGCCGTGAGGTGCAGTTCATTGACACTGTCTTGTGCCCATGCCTATTCAGTTTGGAGGTCAGTTTTCAGCTGACTTGATTCAATGAGTTGATCTTGAGCATCCAAAAGCTGGTCCCTCAACTGCTCCACAAGATCAGATTTGTTTGCGATGAACACCTCCTGCTCATTCGCCTAATCCTCGAGGCGTTTGACCTCATCATCCTCCCTCAGGAATGCTCGGGTACTCCTCGACACCTCCTGACACCGGATGACATCAGCATGCTGACTGTTGTCACTCATATTCTCATCCATGTAATCACAGACTATCAGATGATGATGTTGACCATCCGCCCCTCCAGCACAGAGGAAGCGTATCCAGGTGTGGAGTGACCCCATACGCTTCAGCCATTCCCCCTAGGGATGATTGAGAAAACGCCAGATGAACTTCCATCCAGTGCGTCGTGTCATCCGGCTCACCTCGGCCACTTCCGAATCTAAATCATCAATTTCTACTAGATCTGTGGGCCGATAGATAGGGAATACTACCAACAAGGCAGCAGCTGGGTCTTCCTCAGAGATTCCCCCTAGAGGAATAGGCTCCTCAGCATCTTGGTGACCCTCCTCTCTCCCCTCGGTCATGGTAGTGCTCGCGTCGATTTTCATCCTTGCCCCGACGACAGCACCACTGATGTCAGTCTCTCCCTATTCACCAATTTCCAGAGCCAACTCAATTTTGGAGTCATGTTCTTGAAGGGGAGGAATGTTCACCATCTGAAAACTCGCAGATGGTCTGGGCTCAGCAGCCCGGCGAGCCTCCAGCACCGAGATCACTACACAGACAAGGAGGACCCTGATCAGTTGAGTCCTCCAACAGTGATTACCGATGTCATGGCAAGGAACTTACAGGAACCCAAGGCATCATCCTCCAGTGCTCTGGCCGCTACGGGAGCTGTCGTGGTAGGGGATCCCTCAGCACTAGTCAGCTTGATAACGAGCATCGGTGCCCCGCCTTGTTCCACTAGAGCTCCTCCTCCTCCGATTGGGGACTCCTAATCTGTCCCAACACCAGTATGCTCCTGAACAAGAGAGAGAAGGTGAGTTAATGGTTTAAAGGAAAATTAATGAAAGGATAAGGATATACAAGGGTTGAAACATACCTTGAGTATCTCAGTTACATCTATTTCAGATCCAATGATCTCATCACTCTCCCGCAGACTCCCCTAGTTTGATGCCCCCTTTGACCCTTCTCCTTTGGGATCATATCCTCCTTCACATTCGCCTTATCCTTCCCCATCCACCTCTACCTCATCTCCTTTTTCTCTGCCCTCCGACTCCTCATCGCTATCATCTTACCCTGTATGCTTTCTTTACGGATTAGGCTCCTGGCCGAGCAACACTTTCACCAAGAAGGGTGGCTCCACATGCCAACCCTGTTGACGTCTGTATGTGTCCATGGTCGTCAGGTATTCATGCCGACAATGGAATTCCACTTTTTAGGCGATCTGAACAATCTCGACATCTAGTAGTTGTATCCCCTCTCGCACTATTTTCGTCTAGAATGATTCATTACTCATTGAATACCATAGGGTTATCCAGGCTGACCATAGCGCAGGAAAGGCGGTGTCCTGGGAAAGTTGAAGAAAGTATCTTATTTGCTTCCCAGGAAGTTCTATGGCCACTCCGTGGGGCCCTCCTCCTCTAGGCAATGAGGGCACGACCACGCCTTATTATTCCCCACTACTGAGGTCCTGGCCTGGGCAGGCCCCGTTGCCTGCGGCACTTCTAGTCCTCCTCCTCTAGCGGCACCCTGCCTGCTCCCTCACCGATGAGGCTCCGTACTGACAACCTTGATCTTCCGGACTCACTTCCACAAAATCCCCTCAGGGTATGCTATGGTAAAGTATTCAGAATACTCAGTTGAGAGGCCTGCGTCGACTCCGATGGGAGGGAAAGTGATGATGTCGCCAGAGCCGTAGGTTGTGAACATCAGCCACATATGACTTGGAACACATGGATGCCTCTCCTCCCAGGCATCTGTGTATACTCTCTTCGTCATTCGCTGGAGGCATCCGAACTGCCTAGTGAACCTAGACATCACATATGGCTCACAGAAAATCTTCTCATCGATTCGGGCCACGAGCACCCCACCTCTGATGCTCTAAAAGTAATTCTTATGCTCCAACGAGCCTCGCCCATCGTCTATCAGCTGACCGGTTGGGGTAGGGAATGGGATGAAGTAGAAGTTGGAATACTTACCAATCCTGAGCCGTACTCCCTCCTCATTGAGCGTCATAAGCATGACCCCGACAAAATTTAGCAGAGAGGGTCGCTGGCCATTGCCCGAAGGACGAATGGAATTTGGGAAGGTGTATCCGCTATAGTGACCGGAAACCCAGCCATGGAGGATCTTGAAGGGGCCACATACTCTCCTAGGTGATCCCCCTCTCGAGATACGTCCCAAGATGGTGTACAGTCGGGCCAGCATGGGGACCCCGAGGTTGAACCTTTTTGTTGGCAGCCATGATGCCCGCCATCACTAGGATCATTGGACGGACGCACATCCTTACATCTTGCACTGACAAGAGCCACAAAATCAGGAATGTGGCGAGGAATATGATGTAATGGACATTCAGGTCTCGTGCCTCATTCATTATGTAGCCGCACGATTGGTATTTCCCCATCTCCAGGATCCTCCAGTAGGATCTGATCTTGCTCTTCTAAACCGTGTTTGGACATCACTTTCCCCGCCCTGGAATCTTGACCTCCGAGTCCTCCAATAATAGGTTGAACCTATCCTTGTAGGCGATGTCCTTCATGAAGTCCTTGACCTTCATCCTCTCTATGGACAACTCCATCAGTTTCCACTTTAGAATGGGTGTTCAAGACCTATCACCCCAGGTATTCATCAGCGGGAGGAACTCATCTTCTTGATAGCCCTACGAAGGAATGCCTCAGCTGTGGTTGATGTCCTAGAGACTGATGCCAACTTCCCAATGGTGAAATGGAATGTGTTAGTATCAAGGGACCATTGGGTGAATAGCTCCGGTCCATGCTCAGGATGCTGGTAGAAGTGGAACTCGGTTGTCCACACCGCCTCAAACTGACCAATGTGCCACATCTCGACCCCAAATTGGTCGCATGGGTGGTGAACCCAGTATGCCCAAGCCCACTCACTGGTGAAGTTGCCTCCAGACTGCAGATCCCAGTCCTGCAGCCAACCCTTGGTCTCATCAGTGATGCTCTGATGGAAAGTGCTCACATAGAGGGTCAGGAGCTCTCCACAAAAGGACCACTCTCGACAATGGTCATGTTCCTCGGATTCAGGATATAAACATCCATGTGCCTGGTTTCTCTGGTAGGATGACCGTTGTTGGTGATATTGTATCGAGGAAGGTCGTCTTCACGGGTCACCCAAGACCGCGGGGTGTCAACCTTGAAGCCCAGCAGGGGAACCTCCTCCAGAATGCCAAAGTCCCACAATGATAGATTATCGAACAATTCGTACTCCTTCTATGAGGGATTTAGCACGTTGAAGAGGGTTTGGTTATCAGAGACAACCCTCTTTGTGCCACAAACCTCTAGGTTTGCAGCAATCTCAGCCCTACAAGTACCGGCTTCCCCCTCATTAGCACTATGGGCAGCCATTTTCTTGAAAATAAGTGTTTCAAGGGTTGGTCAAGATATCTGGAAGGTTGGTGTGGAATTTCGGAGTTTGGCACGTAAAATCAGCAGGTTGCGTGAAATTCCATAGTGTTGCGCAAGAAATCCTGGGTTTGCACCTAAAATCCCGCTAAATCTCGGCGGAATTACACGTAGCCAAGCGGTTTTCACACAAGAGAAGAAGCAATTTGGTGCACAAGGGCTCAATGCTTATCGCGTGAAGAACACGGTACAAGGAATGGGACCCGCAACGGATTTTATAGGCTAATTCAGGCTTCTGCGCCTGCATGAAATGTTGATTTCGCACCCGGCTGCGTTTTTTTCGCACTGCTCGAGTTTTTGCACGCTAGGGGCCCGCAAAGCCCTGTATTTCGGCATTTTCCTTGTAATCCAATCATCGTGACCCCTTGCTGATCCAATTCCGTGGGGGGCATTTATAGACGCCGAAAAGTGCTTATGTTCTGGAGAATGTTCCGAAATGAAAAAGTGAAGTCATATTCGGACCTGAAGCCCGGTCCGGAGGGACTAGAGGTGTTGCGCGCAAAAAAGGGTGAAGTGCATGAAAAAGTATATCTCGCGCATAAAGGTACCGGGATTCGCGAAATGTCCTGGCACCGGCGCGAAATAATTTTGCGCCCGCGCCCCGTGTGGTTGATATTTGGCGTCACTGCCTCTTTCGCATAATTATTTCACGCCCCCTATATTTCCTACCCCGGGTTGCCTATAAATAGAAGGTGACCCCCTTCCTTCTTAGGGGTGAAGAATTCGAACCGTGTCTAGTGTGCGTAATTGGATTTCTGCGCGTGCGCAATATGGCCTTCAAGTATGGTTCTTTTTCGCACCATGTCACCCCATGATTCTCCATCAGGTGAGTTACCCTAGGTTTAGACTAAATTCCAACCCCTTCGGGGTCTTCCCCTTGCCCGTAATTCCTTCCATTGCGTGCAGGTCATCCAGTTGCGCGCAATCCCTTCATTTGGTGGCACCCCTATCCTTCCGTGCGGCCCTTGCTGCCTGTGCGTAATTCATCCTCCTTTGCACGCAATCCTTTATGTCACGCACAAAACCTCAGTCCCCTATTTTGCGCAAGCAACTCTAATTTGGTGCCAACACGAGGATTTCCACGCTGGGCTCCTTTATTTCATGCAAGCCCCCAGGGCTGTTTGCAATCCCCCAACACCGTTCACCTCGGTGCTCCCCGGACACCTCTCTTGAGCGAATGTCCGATGCCCTCCTTCTTGGTACCATTCGTATGTGTCTTGTGCACCCTGGGCATCCGAATCATACATGGTTTTCTCGTGCGACCTTCTAGGATCATACAAAGTAACTTAAAAGTCAATTGGAAGACCTTTCCCGTTGTGTTGCTTCACCTCATGCTTCTTTGCATAGGAACACTAACGAATATTACTTCTTCGCATAGATACGTTAATTGGGACCCCTCGATGGTTCACTCCATGACACCCCCTCAATATGCCCTAGTCGATGCCTTCCCTTCCACAAGGGGCATAGGGCACCGTTATGTATGACCTAGGGGTGAAGAGCCAACCCACATCGTCTAAGTTGTTGGACGTTAAACTGCTGAGCACCTCGCCTTCAGCACATGACATTTAACTGTGACCTAGCCCCGTGCCTCCCATGTAGGGTCCCCCCCGCCTCGGACATTCTCCACACCCTCTAGTCTCCACAGGGATGGGATCACCCCTCACATGGGATTATATCCTCCTCATCGGAGTGGAGTTTGACTATGGGGAAGGGAATCCACCTTGGTGTAATCCCCTATCCTTCCTTCCAGGAGGCAGCACCACTGATCCTCCTTACATCCTCAGTGCCAAGGACAGTGGAGGGAGTGATAGGGAATGAGGCCCCTCCTCTCTTCCCGGGTGCCAAATCCCTCTCCCGCTAATCTTTGTCTCCCCTCTAGCCTCCATCCTGGAGTAAGCCCTGAGGCCATGGGCCGCTCAATGCCTAAGCCCCTTTTCACTTCCCACGGACACACCCTTCACGACCTGATCATCAGGTCTCTTCTAGCTCTTGTTTCTCACACTGAGCATGACTCCCATGAGCTTAGAGTGGGCACTGACCATGAAAAACCATGGGCTGCCTCAGAGCGTAAGCCCCAAACGCCCTTGTCCGAGCTGGAGGACGTTAAACTGTCGAGCACCATCGTCTCGCATGATGTTAAACTGTATACCCAAACTACGGGGACATTGATCCGTGCTGTGGTTGGGTACGTAGAAAGCCTCCATAAGGTTCAAGCCCCACCACCATGGGCTGTCTTAGAGCATAACCCCCATCCATCCTGAACTATGGGGACTTTAATTCTTGCTAAGGAATGGTATGTTGGAAGCCTCCACGAGGTTCAAGCCCCACCACCATGGGCCGTCTCAGGGCGTAAGGCCCATCCATCCCGAACTATGGGGAATTTGATCTGTTCTAAGGAATGGTATGAAGGAAGCCTCTATGTGGTTCAAGCCCCACCACCATGGGTCATCTCAGAGCGTAATCCTCATCCAAACTGAACTATAGGGACTTTGATCTGTGCTAAGTCATGGTATGTAGGAAGCCTCCACGAGGTTCATGCTCCACCACCATGGTCCATTTCAAAGCATTAGTCCCATCCATCCTGAACTACGAGGATTTTGATCCGTCCTAAGGAATGGTACATAGGAATCCTCCATGAGGTCCAAGTCCCACCACCATGGGTCATCTCAGAGCGTAAGCCCCATACAACCCTAACTAAGAAGTCATTGATCCGTCCTAAGGTAAGGTACGTAGGAAGCCTCCATGAGGATCAAGCCCCATCACCATGGGACGTCCCAGAGCGTAAACCCCATCTAACCCGAACTATGGAGACTTTGATCCATTCTAAGGCATGGTACATAGGATGCCTCCACATGGTTCAAGCCCCACCACAATGGGTCATCTCAGAGCGTAATCCCCATCCATCCCGAACTACGGGGACATTGATCCGTTCTATGGCATGGTACATAGGAAGCCTCCATGAGATTCAAGCCCCACCACCATGGGCTGTCTCAGAGCGTATGTCCCATCCACCCTAATCTACGGGGACTTTGATACATGCTAAGGAATGGTACATAGGATTCCTTAACGGGGTTCAAGCCCCACCAGCATGGGCCATCTCAGAGCGTAAGCCTAATCCATCCTAAACTACAGGGACATTGATCTGTGCTAAGGCATGGTACGTAGGAAGCCTCCATGATGTTCAACCCCCACCACCGTGGGACATCTTAGAGCGTAAGACCCATACATCCCGAACTATGGGGACTTTGATCTGTGCTAAGGCATGGTACTTAGGAAGTCTCCTTGAGGTTCAAGCCCCACAAACTGTTGGCCCTGACTGTCTCTGTGTCGCTGTGCCAAGCCCTATTTCCACCATGGGCTACCTTAGAGTGTAAACCCAACCACCTGGTCGTTCTGACACCGTTCAAGTCAGTTCGCCAACACCATGGGTCGTCTCAGAGCATAAGCCCCATCCATCTGAACTACGTTGTCTTTGATTCCCCTCCACGGTGATACGTAGGAAGCCTTCATGAGGTTAAATCCCATCACCCATGTCTCATCCCGATCTCTCCCTAGAGCCCACGGGTCTCAGGAAGATCATGCCCTAACCTGGAGGTTCTATATCCTCTGGGTCCCATCCATGCATTCATTCTCATGGTCCGCTGCTTCAGGTGTCCCACTGTTTCATCGAACTATGCAGACTTTGATTCCCTGCCATGGGGATATGTAGTAAGTCTCTTCGAGACCCAAGCACAAAGCAAAAATTCATCCTGATTCTTAGCCGGGCCGCCACATCCCGGTGGGATCATGCCACTTCACTCTTCATCCCCCGCACAGAATTTGAGAAGCCACCCACATGCTGGCCCAAACATCAGTGTTCGCTACAGGGGGTTCTTTAATCTGATCCACTCAAGCTAGTGTTCCGATCAGTCTGATCCATCTCTGCTAGAGGTTAAACATGCGTCATACCCTGTGTTAAACATTGGAATCTGAGGAAAACATCAGATACATGCCTATGGCATACAATTCCCTGCGTTCGATGTGGGATGCACCGGGCTTCCACACCCTCGAGAAGCCCTATGATATGGGACAAAAGACAGACATGCCAATTTCCCAAAGTCAAGACACACCAGTGATGCCCCAACACGACTTCTCTCCTAACCAAAGGTTGCTTCCCTGACCAGTCCCCTTGGAAGGTCCTGACAGAAGAGGCGTAATTAACTGGTGTCCATGAAGATATGGCACCGGGAAGAGCATCACGAATTACGTTTTAAATCTACAAGGGAGTCCCTGACTAGGTGAAGAGATCTGAGGAGGAATCTAAAGAAGGAATAACCAATATCCCATCATCCCATTTTTATCAAGGAGCAGACGTCCCTGAATAAGGAATAGATGTCGTCCGCCTTTGGAAAGTGGGAATGTGGGGTAACAGTAGCGCGTCCTCTGCGTGACAGATGCGTGCGCCCTGACATAAGCATCTGAAATAGTTCCATCATCTCAAAAATGTAATAATGATATAAACATAATATATATTAATTATATTTATAAAAATTTATAATAATAAATAAAAGTTTAATAAATAAAAATTAATTACACCATATAGAGATAGTAGGTCGTACATGCGCATTAATGTTGTTTCTATTTTTCAACAGATAAAGAAAATGTAAGATAAATAATAATTAAAATTTATATAATATTATTAATATCATAAATAACATAACATTTATTAAATATGTCATTATACGCTTATAAGAAAATTGGTGATAAAAAATTAATTAGACCATTGTGGGGAGATGATATGTCGTACTTACGCACGAACAATGTTTTTGCTTTCCATAGTTTAAAAATAATGTTGGTAACGGTTGTTAAATAATAATAAAAACAATTAATTATAATTAATATACTTAATTAATGTTTTTAAAATGTATACCAGAGATTTATAGGTGGTAGAAGAAGAAATAAAATCCAAAATACTCATTTAAGATTTATACCTCTCTCTTGAGAAACCTCTTTTGGCTTACACCTAAATCATTGAAAGGATGGTATTTTGAAAATCCCATAAGATATGGGGTAATTTTAAAGAATATATTAAGGTATTAATGTAGGTATTTCAAATTTATAAGGCTCCAAATATTTTATGGAAAAGATGAGAGGAGGTTCCCTTACATAAGTGAGAGGGGCACACTTAGAATTACTTAAAGTGATAAATGAATATCGATTAATTATTATAGTAATGTGACCTGAAATTTTAATATTTTTAATAAAATATGTGTCTAAGTATAAATAATATCATTAAATGTAATTTTTACTAATTTAATTGATGTTTTAACCCATATATCTTAGTTTTAACCCCTATTAAACATTATGATAATTACCACAATATCAAAGATTTGTACTATTTAATTATAAATAATGTTACCATAAAATTAAATATGACTATTAAATTGATTATGGTTGATATTATGAACCTTATATAATTCAATTGTTTTAATTTAGTATTTTTTATAATTTTAAATCTTTTAAAAAATTGTTATTATTATAAAATATCATTAATGTCATTTTAGGAACTATTCATTTACATTGACATTAAATTAATCATGATATTTATGGAATCTAAATTTAAACCATTTAAGTATCCCTAATATGTTATATTCATCTGAATTAATCATGTAATGTAATATGTCATCCAAATTCTTTAACTTCTAATATTTTTAATAAGCTTTATTTTATTTTTCTATTAATCGAATAAATATTATGTCATTGTTGTGTATGAATTTAATGTAATTATTAAAACACTAAAGAAGTAAAAAATGTTTAAGATATTAAAAAAATTTATATATCAAATAAACATTTATAACAAAAGTTATCCTCTTTTTGTTGTGATGTAAATATTTTAGAGATATTATTGTCAAGATAGTGAAACTTTATATTTATTATTTAATTAAATTAATATAAATGATATAATAATAGAAAGATGAAACATAGTGACCATATATTCAGAAATGTTTTATAAATGTATGAAATAATTTCATCCAATATGATAAAGGAAAGTGTTATAGAAATTTTAAAGCCTCATCCAATATATTCAAACCTATTTTACCTATTTATCTTTATAGTGGTGAAAATATGAACCATGGTTATTATTTATATTTAAAAAAAATAAAGGAGACCTATTTAGAAAATATTATTAAAATTATTTTAAATATTTAAAAGTATTCTCATGAATCAATTAAATAATTGTTAAAAAAATAATTTCAAATCACACATGAAAAACATGATGAAATACATTTATCTAATAGAAAACTTTCTCTAATGTATAAATGTTTTTATACCATAGGCATTCACTAAATTGATTAAAATAAACTTTATTACATTATTTATTATATAAATTAACTAATATTACTTTCAAACCCATTTATAACATAATTTCACTTTATAAATGCTTTAAAGGAAATGAATTTTTTTAATAAAAATAAATATATTTTATTATTCATCAAAAAATAAATATTTTCATAAACCTATCAAATATTCATTATAAGATAAATATGAAATGACTATTTAAAAAAGTAAGTAATTTTTTTCAAATAAATGTTTTAAAATTTTCAAAAATTATAATACTATTTATTCACAAAAATTAATAAAAATCATTTTTTAGAAAAAAAAAGTATTTTGTTAAGAATATATTTGACATTGCTAAAAATATACTTTATTCATATAAAAACTGTTATACATTTATTTAGATTTGTTATTTAAATTCCTTCTTCCAATTTAACATATTTTTTAAAACATTATACTGTATTATGGTTCATTTAGACTCATCATTATGTGTATCGTAAGCTTTTCAAAAAATTAAATTTATTTGAAGTGAAATATATCATAAAATTTTGAGTTGTTCAATTCCAGCCATAAAATAAATTGAAACCTAAAAATTTTATTTATTTCACCAAATTTTCAAACATTGTTAAAACCCCACTTCATATATAAAGATAAATAACATATTCTGAAAAGAGAAAGTGTGAAACATTAATGTTACCAAAAATATCACATATTCGGGTTCCCAAATAAAGAGAACATTAGTGGGAAGATAAAATATACACATAGAAGAGAATAAAAAATACATGGACTAATAAAGGGTGATAGAGAACATGGTCATGATAAATTCAACAAACAAAAGATAATTTATCATTGAGTTTTGAAAATGTCCATCCGTTCATTAGAAATTAATGAAATTGAATAAATTTTTTATTTCAAGATCATTTTCTTAAAGATAAAAAATTCCTTTACCGTCTAAAATGTGATGATATGAAACTATACAAATAAAAAAACATAACTTCTTCCTTTAGTAAATTTTCACTATAATATCATATTCTCCCTTAAATGATAAGTATTCAAGATGAATTTTTCTTTCCAAAAGCACTAAAAAACTTTTAATTGGTTACATATTCCAAAAAAGAATATCAAACTATTCTTCCATTCATTACTAAAACCAACTAGTTATCATGATGTAGGATAATTCCCAAAATAAATAAACTGTAATATTAATAAATAATATATTAATATCTAAAAATCAATAATAAATCCAAAGTCTTAACAAATATCCTTCCATAAATAAGTAACCTTATGTCCCAAATAACCTTAATAACCTCAACATTAAAGAAAATTTTTACCTAAAAGGTTATCTCATGCCATTAATCTTACATCTCCAAAAACATTATATATTTTTTCCCCAAAAACATATTCACGTTAAAACTAAGGGTTATATATACCTTCACCTAAAAAATATATCATAAAATATAATTAATCACATTAAAATACCAAAAAATCTAAAATACTTGATCCTATATATGATTCCCAACATAAAATGAAACTTTATCCATAAAAAATTTTATTTTAAAAATTCTCAAACCATTTCAGACAACATAGAGGTATATAGTAGGAATTGTACCCTTATATTCAATTGGTTTGGGGTTCAGGCCCCACGACCTTTCCAGATGTGTTGTGTTGTCAACCAACCTATGGATTTCCAATTTTCTAAAAAAATTAATATCATTCATATGAAATTTCTAAAAAATAAAATGATCATACTCAAAATTTTCATTAATCATCAAAACAATTTTTAATCACTAAGGTTTTAAAAACAAATGATTTCTCCATAGAATAAAATAATCTTAATTTACTATAACTAACTTAACATTGATGATGATACTAACCCTAAAGGATATTAATAACATGATGCTTATGTATAAAAAAATTCAAATCATTATTCCTCAAAATAACATTCTCATTAAATCATATACTACATAAAAGGGTTGTACTGTCACTAATGTCACCCAAAATACCTTTAATAATGTTAATCTCCCATCACATAAAACCTCAAAAGGGGTATCTATTCTATTAATCTTGTGATCAGCCATAAACTTATCAACCTAAGACTTTTATTTTTATCCCATATTCATATGGAATATCATAGGTTTCTATAGGTTCTATTTTCTCAATCATCATATTTTTTCATAATGAAAAATATAATTAATCCAAGAATAACACACAACACTATAAAACCAAGTGAATAGTCATTATATACTCACCACACACAAGAATGATGGTTGAGATATATTTTTCCAACTCCTTTCATGGTTATTACCCCTAAATGAATCTATGCCAAAACCATGTTCACTTGTAGTATCCAAAAAGAGATGTATTACGAAAAAAACCAAAAAATAAATACCTTAAGAAAAAAATTAGATGTTATATTGTACTTATATTTATCTTCAATGTCAGTCATATGGTTATGTTCCATGATCTATGATTTTCAAAACCTAGTTCCAATATTTTTTACAAAACATTCTCAGATAGAAAATGTGTCTACCCCAGGATTAGTAGCCTATAGTTAGAAGTTACTTTATTATATTTTCAATAGATATAAGTGATCACAAAGCAACAGAAAAAATAGTCTATTATTCTTATAAAATAGAAACATAACATAATTTCACACACAATTTAAAACATAAAATAAAATAAGGTATTTTCTTTGAGAATACCAATTTTCTCTCTAGAATATCCATGAATATCAATCATAGAACACATCTTGTCATCCTAGAGAATGGAATAAAAACAAGAGTGATCTAAACTTCTCAATATGGTTTATTTACAACAGAATATACCTTTAGTAAGTAAGTTATATTTAATAATGAAATGTAAAACCATTGAAATCACATGCCATTTAATCAAAAAATTGAGAATTATGAATACTATGATTAGAATAAATTTTAATCAAATAATGAAATATAACTAATCAACATATCAGTAAAATATACATATATATAATAACTAATAAAATAATAACATTTAAATCAATCACTAATGTCATAATGATAGAATTAAAAATGGAATACATCTAAAACTTACCAACACGATCTCTTGCTAAGACATATTACATAAATGTGTAAGACATTTTAAACATAACAAACATGTTTTTTTATATGAGACCCCTCGATGCATCTAGGGGCTATGTAATTTTGATCCCCAGCCATTATATAATAACTCAAATTAAATCATTATATGAATAATCAATACAACCTAATCAACATTCCTTGTGATCAATAATTGTTCGTGTTGGAAAAACTAAATTCAAAATTTCAATGAATTTGGTTGTCAATCTGATCATAAATCATAAAAAAGAAATATTTGGGATGGAATCATTGGATTATAACCTCATTAAACTAAATCATTCATTAATGGATGTTTACATAGATGAAAATACTTTTAAAATAATTCTGGACGATTTCTTGAGGAAAATAACACTTTCTTTTTGAAATCACTTATTTAAAATTTTAAATTTCCCAAAATATTAACGAAATAATTTTATTTACAATGAATATTGGAAACATATAAATTCATAATTAATATAAATATTATTCATTATTGTGGGAAAATTCATTCAGGAATTTTATGATAAAAACAAATTTCATGCACAACTTCTGTAAAAGGTGGACACCTTTTTAAAAGTAAATAATATTCTTTTTAAAACATTATATAAATATTAAATATAGAATTATATTTAATTTATTAAATAATTTATTAATATTAAAATATTGATGAAAATATTTTACTAAAAATATGGACATGTAATTAACATATTTCTGACCCCAAGAAAAACCTTGTTGGTTTCCCTTAAAAACATTATTTTAGTATATTTAATGGTTAAGAGTGGAAAATGAATGAAAATATTATAATTTTCAGAGATAACTAGAGGATAATAGAATAATTTGGGTTTAATATAGTAATATAATATAATTATTTGAATATACACCTAATCATAAACAATACTGAATAATGATGAGATTGAGAAATAAACTCATACTTCATGCAGAATTTTTTTCATAAGTTAATTAACCCTCATGTATGATAAATTTTAATTGTTTATAATTAAACTAATTCACCATTTAAATACTTATAATATCTTAAATTATCAACTTATAAACTTTCAATACCATTTTATTAATAATTATTTATTAAAACCACCATTTCCAAGTGTTAATTGTTTCATTTTTGTAGAAGTTTTAGTTTTGTAGTTGTTGTCCATGTACATTGATCCTCAAAAAATAATCTCCAGAATTTCAACCATAAAATAAATATAATAAATATTCATTATATATATATATATATATATCCATCCATGAAAGGTAGAAATCAAAAAATACATCATTCATGGACATAGTGAGTCGTATATTTTCATAAATGTAGTTTCTATTTTTCGATGGGTGGAAAAAAATTATCCTTTTAAAATAATATTAATATCATAAATATATTATATATTTATTAGATCCATATTTATACCCAAAAAATTAATGTGGTAATGAAAAACAAATTACACTGCTACATGGTGATGGAAAGCCGAATGTATGCACGGGCGATGTTTTTGCATTCTATATGATGGAAATAAGGTGGATAATGGTTGTTCCATCACAATAATAACAATTATTTATATTTATTATATATATTTTATTATTTAATATTCTATAGCAGTGATTTATATGAAACATTAAACAAATAATGATTAAAATTCATGGATATTAGTTATACCACATAGTTGAGAAACCTCTTTTATCAAACCCCTTAAGCCTTGAAGGGATGGTCTTTTGGAAACCCCAAAAGATCTAATATTTTTTAAGGAATATAGAAATACATTATTGTAGGTCTTTTTTATTTTTAATTATCCAATGGTGTGAGGAAGAGAATATATACGGTTCCCTTTTATAAGTGGGTGGAGGGTAACTCTTTGAATTACACAACTTATTAAATGAATATAAATTAATTTTTTTATAAACAAATTACTCAAAATTTTCAAATTTTAATATTATATGAGGATAAGTATAAATTATATAATTAAATTAAATTTAGACAAGTTTTAATGATGTTATAACCCTAGTCTCTTCGTTTTATCCTGTCATTTAACGTTTTGACAATTACCACAACAAAAAAGGTTTCTTCTATTTAAGCGTCGTGAATGTCACCATAAAATGAATAATAATCGATAAGTTTATTAAGGTTTATATTTACAACCATATCAAATTAAAATTTCTAAATATATTATTTTTAGGAATTTTAGGTCATTTAAAAAAAACATTTTTATCAAATACCATTAATTTTGTTTTTAAATTGTTCGTTTACCAAGTCTTTATATTCATCAATATATTAAAGTAATTTACATATAAAATGTTAAAATTTCACAAATATGTTATATATAAAAAAATCACAAAAAATAATAATTCATCTAAATTTTATTACTTTTAGTACATTTAAAATAATTTTTTTTTCTAATAATTGAATAAATACTAGGTCACTGTTATGTATTTATGGTAATTATTCTATACTAAATATTAAAAATAAATTTCCATTATAAATAAATATTATATATTTTAAATAAACATTTATAACTAAACGTATCTTTTTTTTATAATTATTTAAAATTTTTGGAAATATTATTTTGAAGATGGTGACATTTTTTATTTATTATGTTCATAAATTACTATAATGGTCATATTCAAATAAAAATAGAATAATGTGGATAAATATTCAAGAATTTGATGTAATGTTCTGATCTCCATTCATCCAATAGGATAAAGGAAAGGGTTAGAAAAACATTAAATCCTTCTTCCATTGTTTTGACCTTATTTTACTCATTTTAACTTTACAAAGGTGAAAAACATTTACCAAGGATATTATTCATAATTACCTAAAATAAAAGGGAATATTTACCAAATTTAATCCACCTGATTATAAATATTTAATCTATTTAATAATATTTATTTCATATAAGTGGTAGAATATATTTTAAATTTAATCCCAAAAATAATAAAAAAAGCTATTTGGAGGACAAAAATTTCTGAATTATAATAGTTTTTAGGGAAAATTCAAACAAAAAATTAATTCCCATTACATTAAGTAGATTATTAATAATAAAAAATTCAATTAAATTCATTTCATACAGAATTGGAAATTTTTAAATAATTTAAATGAAATGAAATTTTTCAATAAAAATTATTATTTTTACTAATGTATCAAAAATTATTCTTTTTGAAAAATTATCAAATATTCACTCTAAGATAATTATGATATGAATATTTAAACAATTATGTTAATTATTTTAAATACAGTTTCTAAAATTGTAAAAAATAATATATTTTTTATACACAAAAGACCATTAAACCCATTTTTAATGAAAAAATGTATTTTTAAGGCATATAAAAACATACTAAAAATATAATTTTTTTATAAAAAAATATTATATATATTTTAAATTATCAAAAGACATTTATAAAATTTAGAAACTATTTTATAATTGTATAATATATTATGACTTATTTAGACTTGGGGTTTCTAATATAGTAATATATTAATGAAATTAAATTTAGTTGAAGAGAGATATATCATAAAATATCAGGTGGTTACATGGTATATGATAAAATATCATTATAGATTTACCAATTTAATATAAAATATTTTATAATTCATCAATTTGGGGATGGAAAAGAACAACATTTCTTCATGGTTGCGGTAGTCCGAAGGTACACACGACTAATGTTATTTTGTTATCTCAGTTGATGGAATGGATTGAATAATTAATTTAAAATTAATATAATGAAATTTCAGAATATTAATTATACTAATTTATTTATATTAATAAGTCTATAGATTACTTAAGAATGATTAAATTAAAATAAAATACTAATAGAAAGTAATAATTGTGTTAGAAGATTGTGTTTTCACTTAAAAGACTCCTTAAAAATGAATACAATAAAAAATTAAGGTCACAACAGGATTATAAAAGTGGGATAGGGTTATAGGAGGATAATATTTTCATATTTAAAACAAGAATATCAAATTAAAGAGGGTTTTTAACTAGTGGAAGTGTTTCAGTTTTACGAATGTTGGGAAGGGTAGTTTAGGAAGTAGTTGTTTCATTTTCCAAAATTCCATGTTACTATTCAAGGGTCAACACCTAAAAAATTGAAAATGTAGGATGAGAATGTGATTTTAGGTCAAAAATAACCTCAAAAACACATTTTGAAGATATCCATGAGTGTTTTATGTCTTTTTATATTAACATTTTAACTTTTACCCAAATTTAATTTTACCTGAGTAAATAATATTTAATCTTAGTAAATTTTAATGACCAAACATAAGATGTAGATAGTTAAAACCTTGTAATCTAAAATATAGAAATAATTTTACAAAATAATATTTTTAACGGTTTGAAAAGATAATTTTAAAAATAATTTCACCTCACACGTAAAAATAGATTTTGGAAAATGTTTGTTTTTAACTTAAACAATTTGTGTAAAATATTATATTATAATAAATATAAATTTTTAGGAAATAAAATGTTTTTTTATAAAAAAATGAACCGTATGTGTATTTAAAAGTAATACAAAATTTAGCATCCCACCCTGGAAGTTATTAAGCATTTCTTTGAGATGGTTGTCCACTTTTCATGAAGCATGCCTGACCATATGAAAGAGGATGATGACTAGAAATGTGGGCCTAGGGTGAGTACATGAGGAGACTATTCCATCTTGATCAGCGTGAAACATAGTAGTAAATTATTATAGTAAGCATAAGAAATAAAAATAAATAAAAAGTAGCAGAATAATAATAATAAATCATCCGTACAAATAAATAAGCATAAGACAAATCAATGTCATATAGAAAAAATGATGATGATCATGTCAGGTATCTATAAATAATGAGGTTCTTGGGATACATGAAAAATAGGAATATAACAATATTGACACTCTGTTTTGTCAAATAAGATGAATTTTTTTTTGAAGACATCCCTATACATGTTTGAGAAGTGAATAGCCCCAAGTAAAATCAAAGGGACATACCCAAACTGGCCTGGGTGCATCCTGACGCATAGAAGGCCTGCAAAGCCCCACCTACAAGACACAGAATAGGGGGCCACTTAGTGTGATATACTTACGCATAGCACATGTTCCCCTGATCTTTGTGGTAAAACGCCATCAACCAATGTTCCTTATTTTCCTATAAATTGGACCCCATGGCTCATCATTTTCAATACTGAAAAATGAGAGGAAGCCCCCAAGATCTAGTCATGCATCCCCATTCCCTATGTATCCAAAAATTCCTCACATATCTCTCCAAAACATGATAAAATTGATAATTAATGGGGATAAGTGAGGTAAAATTCCATTTAGGATCCAAAACACAAGACACAAACATGAGGACACCTTCTCCAATAGTGGACAATCACCTGTGTGAGGTCCCTTCCATAATTAGGGACTTGTAAGAAACCCATTCATGGACACCTAAAGAGACATGTGGTGCCTATGCTCAAGACTATCCCATATTTTGTTTCATAGATGCTCCATTTCCCAATGCATATCTCGCTCACATAGTCCAATACCCCCTGTAAGAATCACCTTTAGATTCTCCCAAGCCCAGCACTTTGCTTTTTTTTCTCTCTAAGTTAAGACCAACATGATCCCCCCTAGGAGTCCTCTTCCAAGCCGCCAATGGTATGGATCATCTTCCTTTGGATCCCTCACCCAATGGGGAAAAATATGAAGCACCTACCAAAGCCTCCAGACTTGAAAACCTAGGGAAATTGGCACACCATTGTGTCACCCGTTTTTCTATGCATTCCTACAAAATTATGTTTCCTATACTTTTCCAAGCTAAACGTTTGTGTCCTTAAGGTGCATGTCAATATGAATTCGTATGGTCATATGGACCATGACTCTGGGGGAAGTGTTAGGTAACTCTTGGTCTTTGGGACTAGGGTTTGGACCATGCCCTTATCTAGTCATCTCTAAGAATCTGAGCCTCTATTTACAGGTGGAGAGCATTAGGATCATGCTTGCCATTCCATTTTATGGGGAATGAGATCCTCCTCTCTCCCCTTGAGATTTGATTTTCAGAAATTCCTTCTTGAGTAAAATCCTAGATTTTCTTTAATGACCTCTCCTACTCCACTTTTTCTTTATTCCACATTCACAGACATAGCAGGATATATAAAAAAATTGACTATCCCATTTAAAAAATAAGAAGAGAGACGATAACTTCAAATCCCTTTTCTCTTTCTTGGGTTAATTATAAAATGATGAGAGGGAAGTGTCATTTATGGGACCTCTCCCTCTATAGGAAAGGGGGATTTTGTAGTTTTCCAAATCTTTTGATTCTTATTATTTCACACATTCAGGAATGACTCATCCTGATTTACAAGGGATTTGAGGATATCCACGATCATCTAATCAACATAGTCAAATGAATGTTCTGGTGGAAAATATTTTTATAAATCAACCAATTTCCATATTTCACATGGTCTCTATAATCTTGGATCCTCAAGGTTGTGTATGAATCTTTCGGGAAAAGTAGACTGTGTGGTTTCCTAGATCTTTTATTTCCTCTTGTTTATCACACTGAGCATGGCTCAAAGGGGATTAAGGGTTGAATATCGTCAAGAAATCCACATGATATGACAATATACAAACCATCATTCCATGTGAAAGTTCCAACTGAACCTTCATGACTTCTATATGATTTAATCCACATCACCTTATCAAGTGAATCCTTCTCAAGAGTAATCCCCAATCACAACCTCCATTCACTAGGGAGTCATCCTCAAGATTATTCCATAAAAAAAACCCTTGGTCCTTCTACTTGCTATAAGACCCAATCATATCACCTTACTCATCCATGGGCCTCCTCCTCTTGTGTATTCCCTAAACAATCCTCTAGGTCTCCATGAGTCGAGATATCCCCGATGTCCATTTCAAACAAAATCCTTTTTAGGAATAAGGCCCAACTTAATCCTCTTATGGAGACATACTACCCTATGAGACATAACCTAAGAGTCTCTATAGGCACAAGCCCAATTAACTGAACTACATCAGTTTTGATTCTTTTCCAAATGTAATATGTTGGAATCCTTACTATAGTCAAAACCCAACACCCTAAATCAACCATATTCTCTCTGGTCCATATTCCCAGTTGGTTCTAATTAAACATGGGAATTTGTATCACTTCCAAGTTCCTTGGGTCACTTCATCATAATTCCCTCACTAAACATTTACTTCGAACCTTTTTCATGATTTTAATGCTACATGATGCTAAACTGCATGATTCCATCCATATCACATGAACATAAATGGCATGATGTGTCCTGTTAAGTGGCACCAAACTATATGTGTTTTGATTCCGTTTATAATGATACATAGGAAGTCTATACAAAGGCCAGTTCCCAAAATAAAAACAACTCCCATCTCCCAAGATGATGATACACACTAGAGTCCCCACTATCTTGCTAAAAGCCATCATCATCGTGATAATGACCAAATAATATCTAATCAGTAAATAAGTGGATACTGTTGGTGGAGAACCTCATATATATATAGATATATACTTTAATGAAGAACCTCAAATACATACCTATGATTCTAAATATGACACATGTTAATAATTTATTGTCAATTCATGGGTGACCCACATATTACTTTTTAATTAATAAAGGATTAACAAACATATCTTAAATCAATAAGAGAGTCCTGCGATAGGAAAACATTCCCCCCAAAAGGGTGTGACAAGGCTGAAATCACATCCTATCGACCAATGTGATTTCTTAATTATCATTGGTCAAACACCACAATGTGCATCTACATTTTGAAATTAGGTACCTAATTGATATAAAACCATTTGGTATTTATAGTTCCATGAATACACCCTATAAAACTGTTTGGAAATATTCAACCAGACATGATTGAATGCACAAAACTACACCGTACAATCAACCATTGGGTGAACCGATTCTCTGTCAGAAAAAAATGGTAAACCCAATATGAATCCTTGACCAAGAAAATATTTTTTCCCATCTATTAGGCCCCTTTTACTCAAAAAAATAAAGAGGTACAAGAAATACAATCAATCATGCATCTATTAATTTAAATGAGATCCCCCTTTAATTGGTTTTTCTTATTTCAGTATGTCATCTATATCCAAGAACATTACATTAGAATTCCCTTCAATCAAATTTCATCCTACCAACCTTCACTCATGCATGCCACAAATTTTGATAATGTCAAGTATTCGTCCAAGTAGAGAATGTCATCACCAAACTAGTGTCTTCAATATTGTTTCTTAAATGCACTGGTTCAGATTTATCTTCAACATGGTACTATCTGGGCCCTGGAGGATACCCCACAGGCCATCCAAATCACCATGGCCCAATGATCACCCAACCAATTAGGACTGGTGGTCCAATATCTAACAACACCAACCACCATCTTCAACTATTTTGAAAGATTATCCCCAGAATGAAACAACTAGCCCCTCCTTTATCTTATAGAGGTGGATCAAGATTACATGGACAACCTAATCCCTAATGAATAGGATTCATCCCAAAGGGATCTCTGCAAGAGTCACCACAACTAATGTCTCATGGTAATGAACCCTTGACATGATGATGGTGTTATAATCAGCAGTCGGGTATAGTCCATCATGGCCTGTACATGCAATATGACCTATTGTGGGGAGAAAATAATGAACATAGAGCTGGGATACACCTCTTCCCCCTCTGTAGAATCCCGCCAATCATGTTTGGGGGCCAAAAATTAGTGGGAACATTTTCCTTCCCACCTTAATGAATCTAGCCATTAGACTTTCCAGGTAGCATCCAAGGAAGCTACCCCTTCAAATGTAATGAAAAATCGTGAAAGTGAATATAAACATTCCCAAACTAATCAATCCTATCAAAAGACTCATTTGATAGAACTAATATAATATTTACAACAATGATTGGAAACAAATATCAAGCAGGTGAAAAACCTACCTATATTCAACAAGCCTACCAGCAGTTTGGTTTTACAGTACTAGGAGAAGACAAATGTAAGGTATCAATTAACAATTAGGGGAAGAACCACCTTTATACCCCCACATATGTTTACTATCAATATCCATGGGATGTTAAGGGATTATAGAATAAGGAATATACCCCTAATACAGATACAGATCAACCATATATCTATGTTCTAGTTTTTGAAGTCAACAATGATATCCTGAAAATGGTGAAAGGGAATATGCAGATCCCTTCCCAAATCCAAAATACACTCCAGGACATCATAATGCAACCCCAATTACTGATAAGGGAAGGATACACAACTCCATCCCCAAAAATGGGGTGGCTCATCATAATGTCACCCAACCCTAAACACACACCTAAGCTCCAATACAGATGTGTCCTGGGGAAAACTACATCATGATATACAGAAAAAAGAATTTTGAACATACATCCATTCCAATAAGACGTAAGCATCCTATCCTAATGGCCACTCCAAGGAAGGAAAAAACTGTTTCCTATGAAATCCACATCCCCCAATTAGTCGCCCCAATTTCTAGAAAGAATCAATCCAAAATGAAAACTCCCTTGAAAGGATGGGAAAATTTAGAGATGATCTACGATCCAATCTACTTAATACTGGAGTTCATGGATCTATAGATGATTATTTGTGGTAGCTAATGATCTTACTCTCCCATTTCTAAATTACAGTGGATGTAGTTGTAATTTCAAAGGTCCTCCTCAGACACTTCACCATGAAGGATTGATTCATCACCATAATATGATCAATATTGAGGTCCCATATACTTATGATAGTCATGGAATACCTACATGTGGATTGAATATTATGGATAAATAGAACATCCCATTGATGTAATCCACCATGGTAGTCCTACCAATGATGGTTTTCACTAAAAAAAATTATCTACAATATTATTTCACACCATTATAAGTGACCTCTCCTTTGAGAGGTAGTGATGAGAAAGTTCTCCTACCGTGAGTCACTTGAAAAAAAGGGCCACTCATGTCTAATTAATTGTCATTAAAAATTGAAATACTTTCTTATATGGAAGGATTCCTAAGGGTAATGTCATCCTAAAGACCCCCCTTGGATATCCTACCTTAAATTATAATAGAGGAAGTCCCAATCAATCTTTTTTATCATGATAAAGTGACAAGAAAAAATCTACTCTAGTTAGATGAGGTGGAGGAGCCTCTAGAAAAAGATGATGATGAAATGCTAAATATGAGAAAACAATTGTCTAAATGTGACATATGAGTTATGTTCTATCCTTAGCCACAACTCAATATAGCATTCTAGAGGTGTTTTTGGAAAGATTTTGTGCAGGACATCCTCCTCATTATATGGAAATATCTTCATCACATGAGATTAATTGTATTAACCAATTAAGAATGTTGATTTCACTTCATAGTCATATAAGGGATGAAATTCCAAATTAACATGGAGGCTCTAATGGCTACATGAAATCCGTGTTCTAGAAGAATCAAAAAGACCGTTAATATGAATACCACTGTGCTTTGACAAAATTATGATATCTGATCACAGATTCCCCATATGATTTTTATATATATGGATGGGGTAAATAAGGAGAATTAAATTTCACTACACTCCAAAACTAGAAAAGCACACTGAAAGTGGTATCATGATTTTTCATTTATTAAGAATAAATTAATCAAACAAAAAGTATTTAAAAATGAAGATGTTATCAAAAAAATAGTCCCGGGTCGACTATCATTGATGTCAGGACAAATAAGATCATTTTATTAATAGAATGTTTCATCAAGAATCATAAAATATTGAGAAATCATACCATGTTGTAGAATTCATCTTTCAGATATTGAAAATGTCATAAATAGCATAATGATCCTTAGAGGTGGGTGATTCAAGTGAATACTAGATGATGCACCCAACCCATGTTCAAACAAAACAATATAAAATTATAAGGGAAGCCATGATAGTAGCATCCATGGCTATTCTGCAGAAATTCCAGCCCACAAGCCTGGGAGATTTTTTAAACCAACCTTTGAGGTCAGGAAACCAGGACTAAAGATTTGTGAAAATAAAATAGGCATAGTCCCATCCCTTAGGGTTGGGGGAATTTTCACCTAAAAACCTCATCCTTAATGGATAAAAGACATCTTCTAATTAGGGGAAACAACATAAAGTGAATCCTCCCATTTTGGTCCAATCCCCTAACCTGATATCCTCATCGGCAATGGGAATGACTGAACTATATAGATATTCAATTTGGATTACCATCTTCTAATAAGATCTTTTAGAATTAATGAAACATAGTACTAGGCCTCGTAGAGGGCGTATAAAAAGTAGGTCTCACAATTACACTGATAAAATTTCTAAAATTCACTATACATCAGTGAATTCCCCCAATTTCACCCAATCAGGTCCTATAGAACATGAGGCCAATTCAAAGGAGAATCTAGTGGAATAAGTTTCGGTTTAAAATATGGCATGAACTGAAACTATTTAAAGATGTGTTTGTACCCGGAACCAATTGTTTCCTAAGAATATGGACATTACTTCAAATAATCCATAATTTCCCCTATAAAGGTATCCATCAAGGAAAAGGGTAAGGGTTATATTGCTCCCCAATAACCTTGTAGAGTGGTTAATCCCTTTTCACTTCATAAAACATTTCCACAGAATGAGGAATACATACAAGTATTTAGGAGACTCAAGGCATAACTAATCCAAGGAAACCTTCATGCTAAATATGATCTGCTAGAAGATCTCCATCCCATACTTCTAAATGGTGCACCTCATCAAATAGCATTCACTACTATGACCTAAGTGGATCTAGAACATATATTAAATGTCAGATACCAACCACCAATGTAATCAGATCCCGAAGCAACTAATCAAGAATTCCATCTATTGGGTGCACAACCAGAACAAGTCCAAGCACATCCTTGCAGGAATTCCCCTATAGAAATCCCATGAAAGATACCATCAGTGAATCCACCGATGGCCCTACCAGCCACGGTGCATGTTCAAGCTTTGGCTCAGCTATATATTCGTTTAGGACTCACGAACAGTCTTGAGTCACAAAAGGAATGATTGGAATTCATAGTAAAATGAATTGCATCGATACATCCAAAAAATAACCCTTACCTCGAATGGGTAGATCCGACTCATCTCCCACTAATCTTTGGGAACCCAGTATTCCCCATTTCTTATTGAATCAGATACCCAAATAATAATTTGACAAATTTCAACACTCGTTGTGATCCGATAATGGGGACCCCTAAACAATATGAGGTAGTGAAACTCGGGTGGTTCATGAAATCACTACAGAGACTAGCCTTTGTATAGTACACTAGCTTAAAAGCACAATCAATTTCTGGGTGTAAAAAGTCTATCAAAATTTTATCATTTAGTTTAGCTCAATGTTTCATAAGAAAAAATTCTCAATATCTCAAACTAAAAATAATTGGAGAATGAAGGGTATCGTATTTCCTCTACATGTGGAAATGATTGAAATACTTATTAAACCTACCACTCCCTTGACATGAATTGTTTCCAATATGTATAATGAATCTTCATGATGAGCTATGCACACCGTTTATCCCTGTGAAATACACAATAAGGTTAAAAGACATTGCCACAATCACTCAAAGAGAGGAAGACACTATCGTAGAGAGAAAATCTATGTCTTGAGTAATTCCATAAAATCATGGAATGAGAATGGGGAAAGCATAGGCTTCCATAGTTATACTTAAGTAGACCCTTATACCCACTCCTTCCCAAAATCCCGCATCATATCATGCGGCTCCACCTCATATGTATTAAAAACAATTCCCACATATTCATGATGACGAATTAGAGTAGGGTTGAAAACAATTTGAGGAGATGAATAACAAGGTCTATTGTTTTTGAAATTACCATGTCCATGTATACTTCCTCTAAGCATTGGATAACAACTTGATCAATTTTTCAAATCCAAGGAAGCCTATCAAAAATAGTGACAAAGATCTCAAAAACTATTTCCCCTTACACCAAGTATTGAGGCACAAAATTCATGACTTCTTTGTTTTCAATGACATCCTGCATAAGATAGTGGAATCATGGAAGGTTAAGATTAATAGGAAACCATCCCAAGTATCTTGTGTAATTTCCACTAATACATAAGAGGAAAATGAATGGACAGAAGTTAATAAAATAGTAAACATAAGGTTTTTAACTGGATGGTCAGAAATATGATCAACTAGACTCATGCATTTCTCTGAACATAGATAAAATATCAAATTATTCCTATAACCTATTCCTCTACAACACAACCAACTTCACCTATAGTTCAATCTTCCAAAATCCAACATTCAAAAAAGAAACATGGATGAAAGAGTAAGAAGCAAACAAGGGATCATGATATTGTGCCAAATTTGAAGTTTTTATTGGCTTTAGAAGACTATATTTCTATAATCCTAGAATAATGGGAACAAAATCACCAAACTATATAACATGAGTCAAACAGATAGGCAGAATCACCATCAGATGATGAGTTGATCTTTAGTTCCATTGACATTATTAACTTAATGGATCCCTTATTAGATATTGAGCATGATTATGAACCCAAGTTCCATATACATTATTGGAGAATAGGGGGAGAGGTTCCCTTAGTTGATGATACAAGGTAAGATATAGTTGTGTTAGGAGTCTCTACTCAAACTATGTCCCTGATCAAAATTTCAACAGAATAGAAAATCATGGGATAGATCTACATTGTGATCATTATGAGAAGGAATGTTCCCCGACATATGTTAGAGTTTATCCTGACATAATAATACTATAATATTTACTAGGGGATAATTCATTACTTAATCAACCTTGACATCATGGAAGACCTAGTTGACCTTGTTTAGGAAGAGTAGAAGCACCTTCAGCATCTATTCCAAGGGATGGTCTATCCATATCAAGTACTTCAACCCCTAAATAACTTATGAAAGAGAATCTTGATGCAGAGAATCCATTAGAAAAAATACCTCTAGGTATACTGAACACATGTTTTTGGTGTGATTTTATTTGTTGACAAGGCCATATGGCCATGAATATGTATGAATAGTGTTTTCCAAAGTAGGGGTTTAAGTTGGAACATCTTCCTAGTGTTTGCCAAATTTTTTGGCCTTAAATAGATATTTTTCTTGGGTAACGAAAGGATTTTTTTCCTATGGAGTGAATGATATGTAGAATGGAAAAATAAATTTGAAAAGAAATGGAACTATCTAGCATGTTACATGAACTGTGTACCAGGTATAAGTAATGGATCACATACCATGAATCCGAGTTCATAGATTACAAAGGAGGTACACGGAACAGTTTGTGGAAGGATAAGAGTTCGTGAAATCAGTTCTAACGGAAGGCATGCGATACGTGGAAGGAATGAAGAATGTGGGGGGCATTCGGTACATGGGATGGATTGTCATTCATGGAAACCAGGTGGTGATTTTACAATCTATAAAGGTCATCATTCGTGAAAACATGATGGTGATTTGGGCCGCTATAAAGGAGGAACAGTAGTACATGGACAACATGGGGAAGAGTGGTTCGTGGGAGAAGTAGTACATGGTGAAGGTGGTACCACATTGAAGATTTGGTATATTGTAGATTAGAGTATTTTTGGATCTATTTTCCTATACGAGAACCATTAATCCCCTCATTAAGATGCTTAATTTTGATAAGAAAACAACTTCTCCCCGAGAACTAAGCTAAGTCTGAATGAGGTTTATGAGGAGGATTCCACAAAGGGAGATGAAGTTCACAGATGAAATTCCATGAAAGGGTGTTTGCGGAGAAATGAAGTACAGAAAGGAATAATGAGGTCCATGAAAGAAGCAGTCTAGAGAAAAGGAATTATGCATAATAATATGCGGTACGTGGAGATGGGATGTAACAAAGTTACGCATATTTGGATTGCAGATATTGTTTAAAGGGGCGGTTCTTAGTGGTAGTTTGTGAAGGTGGTATGCAAAGGCGGATAGAGTGGGGGTGGTTCACGGAATAGGTAGGCCGCATAGGATACCTAGTACTCAGTATAATGAGGAAACAAGGTGGTACATGGTGGAAACTAGGTGTTTCACAGAGGACTCAAGGAAGCATGAACAAGAACTAAAATAGTTGTAAATTGTAATTTCCACTAACTGAATAATATGAATGAAAAGTGGATTTCATCAACAGGTGAAAAATGAACATCAAAAAATAATCTACCTATAGATGAGGATGTGTGTTTTCATAGAAATGAAGGTACCTACAAGTCCATAAATTGTTTGTGGATCCATTTCAAGATTAGTGAGTGATAGAATTAGAAGATGGTGATCCTTTCCACCGGTAGTGATTCAGAGTAAGAGACATAGGGAGTGATCCTTGAGACTACAGTGAGCAGACCCTAAAACTCTTAAAGGAATTGATATTGGCCATAGAATATCTATCTCAAACTTTGTAATTGGATGTAATATTTAGTATATTTGGTACATCCTCATATCATCATTGAATTCTCCACAGAAATATCCCAGTAAGGGTGAACCAAGTAAAGTCCCAATTTCCTGTGTATGATTTGATTTTTGATCATCTATTTCTACATGAGAAAGAGTGATGTTTGTTTTTATTAACAACAAAAAAATATCTTCAGCTGATGTAGTTTTAATCTTTCATACCCTGATTCACCCCCCCCCCCTCTTAGGGTATTTGACCTAGTCAACCTAAAAATTGGTGTGAGAGGAAAATTTTAAATGCCAGTACTTCTCTCTCAATAGAATAAATTTAGGTATTCAATCAAAAAAGAATTTAGATATTTGAAGAAAACTATATTCAACTTTGGAATATTCATATTCAATAATACTTTTGATCATTAGGAATGGATGTATTCATTTCATAAATTCATGGAATATCAGTTGATATCAATATTAGTACTTTTTCAAATGCTAAAATAAGGGAATTGGATAATGGTGCTAAAGGGATCAATGCATTATTGGGATACCTATTAAATGAAATTTATATAAAGATGATGTCATTTAAAACAACACATTCTATGTGGTAAATATATTGAATATTTATGAAGGAGATTCAATAGTCAATGATGAAAAGCTGCTGGTTTTTTGGAACAAGTATGAATATTTGTGAATGAAACCAAATGAATCAGTTGATGCATTCAATGATAGGGTAATTTTTTTAGTGGAATACATGTGTGGTCTTGGAGAAGTCATTTATGATTTAATTATTTTTAATTTCATCTTGAGATAACTTCCACTGTGGTTTAATCTGAAGGTTTATATATTGGATGAAAAATATCTGAAGGAGATGACACTAGATAACATGTATAGTAATCTCATTCCATATGAAATGAGAGATGATGATAATTATCCTCTGGAAAAGGGGATGTCTAATGTAGTGTATTTTATGGCCATGGAGAATATCTATATTGAAGATAGTCATGAGGAAGAATATTTGGATGATTTCAGGTCATTTCTCTCCTCAAATCTACAAAGAGAAAATGGAATGTTCAAAGTTAAACATCCACTTTCTTTCATTCTATGTGGAAATATTGGAAATTTTATGATAGTGTTTTAAAAAGATTGAAAAATAAAATGAAGACAATGATGAATTTCCCTAAATGAATTATTCATCTATTGTAACATATATTATAGGTTCTAATATAAAGTAAGTCAAAACAAAAAAAATATATATTCAAAAGAAGATGAATGTTTAGAAGAATCTAAGGAAGAAGAGTTAGAGGACTATAGAGATCATGTGGTAGATGATTTTGTGGTAGTTTTCAGAAATTATGTATTAAAAGAAGAATGTGACAATGAATAAGGAGAAGTTGAAGGAATAGTTCACCTTCAAGATGAATTATAAGTTGATCTTGAAGAAATAGATGTTTGGACATCCAAAACAATGAAATCTAAAAAATTGGTTCATGATGCCAAACTCTATATGATGTATTATGAAGAGGAGAAGTCTGATCTATATAATGAAATTGAAAAACTAAATTCTTCAAAGCTATAGAGATCAGAAAAGGTGGTTTAGTACAAACTCAAAATTGAAGAAAAGAAAAGTGATATCAATAGTTGACTAAAACTAAAAATGATCAAATCAAACCTATCAAAGATATTGAAGAAGAAGAAGTTAGTCCACGATGAATTTTTAATGATCAAGAATTTTTTTTTGACTTGATGTATGAAATTAGTAAATTAGATAATATAGACAAGACAGATGATAATAGTTGAGCATAGTGGTCCATCATAATATAATAAATAGTCAAATAAAAATTATAAGGATGGCGTGGGGCATGATCGAAAACAGAAAGAAATAATGGTTAAATTCATACCTTAAGAACATACTCAATGATTGAAAATTGACTTGGGTATAATGCAGAATCAGAATATTTAGATAACCTAAGGGATTACAAGTGGTTCATTATTTCCATGCAGGAATGTACCTCATATAAGATGATATTGTTGTGGAAATATGGGACACACACAAAATTTTTGTTCAATTGAAATGATGTACTAAAGGTAATGGAACCAATATAGGTAGTCATAAATAGCTCAATTTTCTTGTTCATCATTTTGTGGTCACTATTTCATGGGTAGAGAATTCAGACATATGGAAGATAATTCTCATCAACAAGACAGAGGAATTTTTCAGAGAAAACATAGGTTGGTTATAAGCAGCAGATGAATGTATAATCAATTGAGCTGAAAAAGGAAAATTAGTTTTCAACTCTACAAGATGATGTTGGTCCTTCATATTCTTAGGAATGACAAGAGTATCAATCTGTACTATGTATAAAGTCAAAAACGTGGATAAAAAATAAAATATTTTAGGAGACATTGGTTCTAGAAATTGCATTCAAGGAATTTGATTTCACAAGGAATGGATCATTGACAATGGATGCACCTCCTATATGGGAGGAAATAAAAATCTAGTGACTCGAATCTGGTATGATAAAGAATGTATCATTAAGTATGGAAATGATCTATGGTTGAGAATTATTGGCTCTGTGAAGGAAATTTTTGGGGTAAAAGACATCAGACATGTAGATGTCTTGGCTGTTGATGGTATTAGTCACAACTTGTTAAGTGTAAGACAATTATGTGGCTCAGGACATGACATAATAATTTCCAAGAAATTATGTGTCGTCATGGAAAAAATGGAAATGTTGTGTTTTAGGGAAAGTGTATAAAAGGAAATCTCTACCTTTTGATTAGAGATGAAGATGTGTTCCTTTTGTCCAAGGAAGAATAAAATAATATATATAATATGTATCTTGGCCACATGTTCCAAACATACAAGGAAGATCTATCGAAATATGATACTTCTCAAGATCTCTTTAGATTATCTCGTGATCATACACATACGTGATATGCCTTCCAACTAGAGAAGATCATTCGAAAGAAATATAATGCGAAAGAGAAAAGATCAATAAATTTCTTGGTTTGGTTCATATTGATGTGTGTAGACCATTATTACCAAGAGCTCATGATAGGAGGAGACATTATGATAGCTTAATTGTTGAATAAAGAAAAATTCCATTGGTATGAATCATTACCCCCAAGTCTTTTGTGTTCAGTTTCATTACAATATATTGATAGGAAGTTGAAAATATTATATGTCAGAAAATGTAAAAGATCTGAATAGATAATGGAATAGGGTTCACAAATATCCAAGTGGGGGATTATCTTGAGAAACATGGGATAAGGCAACAATTTTCAGTGGTAATAACTCTACTGTCGAATGGAGTAGTTGAGAGAAGAAATTAGACTGCTAAAAACATGGCCAGAACAATTCTAATTGAGAAATACCTTTTAGAAATTTTTTTGAGAGAAGTAGTGATTATGTAAGTCTACACATAAAATAGAGTGTTACTATGGCTGAAATAAGAAAATACTCCATATGAGATATGGTATAGAAATAATACATCATTTAATTAATTTCAAATCTTCAGAAGTAAGTGTTTAATTTTCAATAAAGAGAAAGTCAAGAAGTTTGAATCTTGTGGAGATGAAGGGACATATCTTGGATACTCAAAGAAAAACAAAAAATATGTATTATTCAACAAGAGGCTAGGAATGTTTATTAAAAACCCTAATTTTACCATAGTGGATAATGAGAATGAACTTCAGAAAATACATGATCAGTCTCAGGAGTATAGTGATGAAGAAATGAGTAGAATTGGGGATACTTCAGTTCCAGATGCTAATTTCGAAGAAGTAACATATAATGAGAAGGAAGATGATAAATTAGTATCTATATAGAGACTAGTGAGAAGATCTGAAATTTATAGACGAAACATAATTGGATATCATACTGCACCAGTGCAGACTTGGAGGATGAAGACTCTACAGAAAGCATCATACTAATCGCAAGTAGAGCCTAAATGTTTTAGTGAGGCAGTTTGTGATGAGAATTAGGTTCAGGCAATGAATGAAGAACTTGACCAAATTGTGAAAAATAATACGTTAGATATTTTCTCAGAACCAACAGATATGAATGGAATCGGGATGAAATGGGACGTTTGTAACAAGATGAAAGAAGATAGTGAAGTGATTAGAATCAAGGCATGAATTGGGTGCAAAGGGTACTCCCAAATAGGAGGAATCGATGTTGATGAAACATTTTCAAATGTTTCATGGCTAGAGACTATCATATTATTCATGGATATAGTAGTGAATAGAATGTTCGAAGTGTTCAATATGGATGTAAAGTATCCATTTGTAATTTTAATTCTAGAAGAAGAAGTTTTCATTGAGAAGCTAGATGGTTTTCATATTGATGAAGATGGGAAAAAATATTCAGCAGTAGAAGGATTTTTATGGTTGGAAGAAAACACCAAGATCATAGAATTCAATGCTATATTAGTTTCTGAAGATTTATGATTTTTAGTTTTGTGTAGTTGATTACAATCTATATTTCAGTCATGATAGTAATCAAAGAATGATGGTGTTCATATACATCGATGTAATAATCTTTAGAGGATTAGATGAATCACAATGTATACATTTTTCACGATTTATGAAATTTGAGATTTGAATATCAATGATTGGTGAACTAATGTTTTTCCTTGGATTATATGTAACACAACAAAGGAATGGAACATTAATTTCCCAATCTAAATATACCAAGGAATATTTTAGATGATTGGTCATGGATAATTCCAAATATATGAAGAATATGGTGACTACAAATATGCTTTTACATTAGATGATGAAGGCCATGTAGTTAATGTTAAAGAATATAGGAAAATAATTGGTAGTCTACTGTACATCAAAGTGAAAGTACCTGATATTTTTTTCCACTTGGAAAGTAGCACAGTATCAAACCCATCCCAAATAAAACCACATGCTTGTAGTAAAAATAATACATTATTATATCAAGGGAACTATGGATTTAAATTTTGTTGTATAATGATAAACCTTATCCAGAGCTATTGGGATATAAAGATGATGTATGTTCCACAGTTGATTGGAAATAAATGTTAGGTGATTCTTTCTATCTTATTGGATTTTGTATTTCTTGGATAAGAAAGCAACTAGATTACTTTTTATTGAGCACTACAGAATCTGAGTGTATTGTGTCCACTCAAACATGCCCAAATTTTTATGGATTATGTAGTAGATTGAGGATATTCGGGTTGAAGAGAATTCTCCGATCAGAATCCTTGGTAATAATTCATGTTCTATAAATCTCACTAAAAATCAAGTCCATCACTCAAGGACAACACACATTGAATTAAAATATCATTTTATCCAGGAGAAGTTGGAGAAAGGGCTTGTAATGTTGGAGTATTTGCCTATAAAAAAACATGTTTTATATATTCTTACAAAGGATTTAGCCAGATAAGCATTTGAAAGGCATCGACTAGCTTTGGAAGTTCAGTCAACTCCCCACACATGAAAAATTATGGATGTGACCCCCCCCCCCCTCTCTAAGAGGTATGGTGTGTTTTTTCCTTAATGTACAAATCTGCGTTCTTTAACCTATTGCATAACACAAAGGAATGGATTTTAGGTTTTTGAAAAAGGGGTGTAAATTTTTGAATTAAAATGGTGAAAATGTCTTAGTTAGGACATGGGGAGAAGATTCTTGGTGGAGCAGTGAGATTGGGGGATGAAGTTGTTTGGGGGAGCAGTGATGTAGGGGGATTAATAAATTTGATGATGCTATATTTTATTAATAAAAGGATATATATAATGATGCATTTGGTTCATGATGAAAGTAGTAGAGTTGTGTTCTAAAGGAATGAAGTGATTCATTTATCGACATTGCATTGGACTCTTGTTTCTCACACTGATCATAGCTCATGTGCACGTAGAGTATGTGTTGAGTGAATCCTTGATCACTATCTTAATCATAAGAATTCAATGATAGAAGAAGTTGGAAGAAACATTAATGATATATCAATTTGAGATGAATTGTCCACAAACCCAAAGGGGTATTATGTTGGGATAAAATCCCTCAAGGTATCTTATCATCATGTTTTGTGTGAGATTTTGTTTTATGAAAATGCCAGACGACTGCGAATAAGTATGAATGGTGTTTTCCAAAGTAAGTGTTTAAGGTGGCGTAGTTTCCTAGTGTATGTCAAATTTTTGGGTCTTAAATTAAGAGTTTGTTTTTAGAAATGAACTGATTTAATTATTAGGAGTGAATGAGATGTGGAATGGTGAAGGTAATCAGAAAAAGAAGGGAACCATGTATCATGGGACACAAAATTCATACCAGGTACCAGGAATAGATTGTTGATTGTAAAGGAGCTACGCAGAATGGTTTGTGGAAAGTGAAGATTTTGTGGAAGTGGTTCGCATTGATGTCATGCGGTATGTGGAAGGAAAGCATTACATGGGAGACTTGTGGTATGTGAGGTGGCATGTCATTCTTGGAAATAAGGTGGTGATTTAAGAATCAATTAAGGGTGCCATTCAGAAAAACATTATGGTGATCTGGGCTGCCACAAAGGAGGAATGACAGTATGCAGACCGCGTAGGGGAAAATGGTTCACGAGAGAACTGGTAGGTGATGAAGGTGATACCACATTGTACATTTGGTAAATCCTATATTATATGATTTTGAGGATCTATTTTTTATATAAGGATCACTAATACCATAATTAAGAAGAGATATTTTTATAAGAAAACATCTTTTCTCTGTTAATTTTGATGAGATCGAAAGATGCTCATGAGGAGGATTATATTAATGGATATGCAGTTCATTGACGAAATTTCATGAAAGGGTGTTTGAGACGAACTGAATTCTGAAAACGATTAAGGTGTTCCACAAAAGAAGTAGTCTATAGAGGAAGGAATTATACATAAGTGTATACGGTACACAGAGATGGTACGCATAAGTAGTATGTAGAGGCAGTTCACAGAAATGGTTCATAGGGGCGGTTTGCGGAAGTGGTTCATGAAGGCGATACATGAAGGCATAAAAAAATTCAATCCACATAGCAGGGGTGGTTCACGAATGAGGTGGCCCACATAGCATAACTGCTACTTAGTAGGGGTAATAAAGGTGGTATGCAGAAGAATCTAGGTGGTTCGCGGAGGAATCAAGGAAGATTGAACAAGAACTAAAACTATTTTCAAAAGAAATTTATGCTAACATAACAGTACATGGAAAATTTTATTTCATCCAGAGGAGAAAAAATAACTTCAACAGAGAATCTACCTATATTATATTATGTTTGCATTCCTGAAAATGAAGAGACCTACAAATCTATAAACTTTGTGTGGATCCATTCCAAGAGCAGTGAGCGAAGGAAGAGGAAGATAGTGATCCTTCCCACCAGATGTGAGCCAGAAGAAGAGACATAGGGGTGGACCTAGGGAGTACAAAGAGTATAACCTAAACCTTATAAAGGTGGTGTTCTTGGGAATATAAGATCTAGCCCAAAAATTGTAGTTGACTTTAATATTTAGTGGATTTGGAAAATCACCACATCATCATTGTATGCTCTTTGTACGTAGACTAATGAGGGTGAACAAAGTAAAATTGATGTGTCATGTGCATGATTTCATTTCTATTCATTTATTTATATAGGAGAAAGAAAGAAGTGTGTTTTTAATGACAAAACAGGATCTGAAGGGGAATGAATTTTAATATTTCATACACTAATTCACCCCTTCTTAGGGTATTTGACCTAGTTTACCTAATAGAAGCATATAGCCTTGGACCATAATTATGATTTTTTGAAAAACATATCCCAAGTTCCGGCTTTGTTTTCTATACTATAGGCTCTAATTTGATCAAAATACCTCCATTAGTAACTCATAGAGGCCTTTTCTAGCCCTCGATAATTTGAAGTTGAAGTTGATGCTACCAAACTGTGTCATGGATAGAATGATCATGCATAATGACACACAATCATGTCATTCACAGACTAGGATAAGGATTCCATCATACAAGGATAGGTCAAACCATGTTATATATTATGTAGGATAAATGGAATTGATATTTGAAGAGCCTTCCACAAAAATGGCTCAGAAGGCAACCACATTGACATCTGAACACTTCATCAAACTTGTTCCATTGATTTTCACTTGTCCCCCTCTACTCTAATGTTGCAACATTATGACAATAATGAGAAAAATCCTCCTGATGAAATAAAAAATTGGAACCAATTTAGGGATCTAATGTATGTCTTTGAATTCATTCATATTAGGAAGGACATTGCCTTAAATGTTCTTCTGGGAAGACCTTAGCTACATCAGCATGTATCCATCCCCTCAACATACAACCAATGCCTCAAATAATTTATCATTGAAAAAATTGGATCATATAACGGTATAAAATCCCCATTTAAATTATATTAAACAAATTACATTGATGCAATATTCTATAATATGGAAGGGAAAAAATATGTGTCCAATGATGTTTCTATAAAAAATTACATGATTGGAATAGAGATGATTCGGGATAACCCTTTCAAATAGATTAGTTTAGATTATATGCTCCCATCAACCAAGTGGAAGATGTGGTTTCAAAATAAAGAAAGAATTTAGAGACTTCTATGATGTCATCTAAGGAAACTAATCTCAAAAACACTGAATAAGTCATCAACTCTCCAAGAAGTAATGAATTCATGGAATAAAATTTCTTCATCTTATCCTCAATGCATCAAAAAAAAATTCCCATCAACTAGGTTGGAAGAATGTGTCACATAAATGAGAGAAAAAATATATTCTCATTCTCAATCCCCCATCTCCCCTTTGGAGCTTCAAAAAGGCCTCACTCCATCGATTGAGCTGGAAATGATTGTTCATCTTCCAAATATCCAAATGCTAACTCCTCCCCTAACTCCTGGAAACAAGCTTCAACACCAACTTCCTTGGTACAAGTGAAAGTTGAAAATAATAATCAATATGAAGAGGAGGAATAGGTCAGGGATTCCCCAATGGAATTTTTTGATGGCTTCTACACAACTATTTTGGAACTTAGAGAAATAAATATGGGTATGGATGGAGATCCATTACCCACTTTGATCAGAACAACCATGACTTATGAATAGAATGAGGTATATGCATCTTTACGGAAGAAACAGTGGATTGTGTTTTCCTAGAATTACATAGAATTTCGAGGACATGAACTTGAGGTGGCCACCCATAACTTGGGATCTCTATAAGACCTTAAAGGATACAAATAAGAAATTAATGGAAACACCCAACTCATTCCTCCAAAAATTGAGGCTAAAGTGGACAAGCTCGAAATGGTAAAATTTATCCAAGTGGTACAATATCCAAAATGTATATCCCATATTGTCCCTATGAAGAAAGAGAATATAAAATTTATATTTTTCATCAACTTTAGTGATATCAATTGACACTATCCCGAAGACAACTTCTGAGTTCTAATCATAGAACTCCTGATTGATGCAAGAGATTTTTATCTATCCATCAACATCATGGATGGCTATTCAAGGTAAAACCATATTTTTATAGCCCCATAAGATGATGATTCCACTTACATCAGGTCCCTCCCATGGAGTATTATGATATCTGGTAATTCCCTTTGGCTTGATAATTGTTCACACCACATACCAACATGCCATGAATCACATCTTCACACCCTTCTTTGGGATTTTTTTGAGTACTACATTGATGGAATAGAGGTTTGGTCCCAAAAATTCTTTGCCCTACTGGTTGACCTAAAATCCATCTTCAACAATATATGATGACATAGCATAAATATAAACCCCTGGATATGTTCTTTTAGGGTAACTACATAATATTTTATCATCTTCATTGTGTTCCATCATAGAAAATAATTTAACAATGAGAAACCAAAATCTATTTCAGCATATCACCTCCCTGAAACCTAGAAGAGTTAAGTGGAATTCATAGAAAATTGTCCTATATCCACCGCTTCATATCCAAAATTTCTGGAATGTTTTTTCTCTTCATAAAACTAATGAAGAAGGGGGATACATATCTATAGGCCAATTCCTATCATAAATCTTTTGAAAACCTCAAAAAATTAATTTTGATCCCACTGGTGTTAATTATAGATATTGATGGAATGTTTCTCATTATTAATGCGAAAACCCCTGATCAATCACTGTTTTCTTTATTTATTCAAAAGAACGATTTTGGGAATGAAAACCACATTAATTTTTTTATTCAAACTATGCTCAACATTGGTACTCATTTTTTAGATATCATGAAAAGATACATGGAATTAATATTTTCATTTTAGAAGATAATGAACTAAATATAGAACCATGTGATCCATTGGGTTTCTCATAATAACCCACTGAAATACATACATAGACATCCTATATTGAATAAATTTCTAGCACAGTGGGAATTTATTCTATTGTAATTTGACATTTATTTCATTCCTCATAATGTAGTGAAAGCCCAGGCCTCGGTAGTTGTACATGGAGAACAGTCACCTATAGAAACAACATCATTAATACTAAATTTCCAAATGAGATGATATTCTCTATTCAAGGTGTCCCCCAAATATGGGAAATGAATTTTATTAGTGCATCTAGTATCCCAATTGGGAGGATAACGAAAGATCCTAATCAAAACAAAGTCAGACAAGGGATCATTTAGGCGTCTCAAAAACATATTCCTTCCATACTAGTTCATATTATTAGATGGCTTCAATGAAAATGAGATATAATATCAGGGCCTCATTGCAGTTCTAGAACTAAAACTCCAAATAACAGCGAACCATCTAAAAGTGAATGGTTTTTCATATTTGGTAATAATATATTTCAACAGGGATTATGCTATCAAGAAACAGGATCTAGTTTTCTTGTATGATAATTCATGAGGGTTAACGGATGAGTTCCCCTCATAAATGACATTGACTCATGTCCCGCGATCACAAAATGGGGAGCATGGTTCCATGGAAAATGAATTTATGGGCTTGTAAGATCCAAACTGGGATTAAACGGTCATCAACATTGCACATCTCTAAATAGTCTAACATTTTGGTCAGTTCATGGTGGAAGAGATTAATTAAATTATTCCAATCCCTAATACATGTGGTCCTAAAACTGGGTGGATGATTCTCCTCATACACTACCATCAGAATGATGTATTCATATAGGGCAGATCTAGGAAAGAGCATGTTTGATGGGGAGTAGACAACATCACTCTTTATGATGGCGCAAATCACCAGAAAGTCCCCTGCAAATGAGGATTTTATGGAGTCCTTATCTTATGTATTGATGAAGAAGATGTTGTTGTTGTGAGAAATAAAGTGCACACTAGATCTTGTGGTTCCCACCATTTCGAGATCATGCTTCACCCCCAAATCTAAAGACTAGGATACTTCTGTCCTTTGATGTTAGAGGACTGCAATGAGTTCACCAAGAAATTTTATTCTTGCAATGTGCATACCTACTTCATACATCAGCCCCTAGAGTTTCTACATATATCCAAATACTCCTATGCATTTTACATATGGGTAATGCCTATTATGGGGCTATAACCTCTAGCTACACCAAAGAAGTTCAAATACATCCAAATAGCTACTAACCTCTTCTTCAAATGGGATGAGGTGATACCCCTCAATGAATTCGGGAACAAAATCATTATCATCTTTATGAAAGACAAAATCATTACCAAATTTGGTGTCCCCCAAACAATACTGATAGAAAATGGAACCAATTGTTTCTATGATGTGGTGTAAAATCTGTATTAGGAGTAAAATATCAAATCCAACTATTTGACATGATATCATGTTGTGGATAATGGATAGATAGAGGCCTTCGACAAGACCCGTTCAAACATGATCTAGAAGATGGTGAAAAAATATAAAAATATTTGGCCCAAAAATCACTTGAATTCCCTATGAGATTACTGAACTATAGTTTATAATACTACATGATAAACCACTTACTCAGTATTATACTTAATAGAAGTAGTCTTGTCCATTGAGGTATAGATTACATCACTATGTTTTTCCATATGTGATCAGATATCCACAAATTAGAGATCCCAAAATGGCTTGATGAGTTGGAATGACTCAATGTGGGAATATTTCATACCTTGAAACACAAGGAAGACTATAAAAATAGGATATTTTGAGCCTTTAACAATAATTTCATCCTCCATTAACTCATATATGGAGAGTTGGTATCAGTCCATAGAACTCTAATGATACCCAGAAGGAAGCCTTTGAATATTGAAGCAAGGTGGGAGGGACCTTACTCCATACACAAGGTACACTATAATAGAGAATATTCTTTAATCTCAATGGTTGGAGAGATCATTACAACCCTAACCAATCCAGGGTTCCTGCATAAATATTTCATGTAATCACATGACCTTTATATCATCTGTAATATGTTAAGCTATGTAGTAGTTCGTTGTTGTATGACCTTAAAAGGCATGAAAAACATTAATTTTCCATGATGTTAAATTTCATGGTGTCTTCGTCCTCTCTACACAATGATGAAATGCATGACATATGGTCTTAGTTGTATGACCCAAAATAGGAATACATCATTCATCCTTAATACATGACATTAAACTGCAAGGTTGACACCCCTCTCATTCGAGGTTAAGAAGCCCATAAAATACAATGAGTCGAGAGAATACTCAAGGTCCCTTAAATATGGGCCTGTATTCTATGAGTAAGAACCAATAATATCCCTCTAACACATTATTTGATCAAGATACCCTCTAGTCCAGACATGAGGAACAGAGTATGAGAATCTCCCATTTGTAAGACCCACTTCTAAAATTACCACATCCTTATTTCATGATGTAAAATTGTACAAAATTTTGGTTCATGATAGAGTGGATCATCATATCCAGTGATGGTACCCCTAAAACACCTTTATTCAAGAATTAAATTTGTCTTAACTCTCATTCCAATGAAATACATAGTGATTCCTAGACCTATCATCTTAGTTCGAGCCATAATAATTATATACCCCTTTTCTTAGTGTATTAATCAGACCTGGATGGGAAACCTTTCCATTACTACATATTGTTGGATTCTTATTATAATAAGATACATTTTATTTCCTATAAATTATGTACTCATCCCAACCATCATTCTCAAAGATATAAAAGTCCCCTTTTCTCCACATCAATACCTGATTCATGTGAGGATCATTTTTAACAACCATGTGTGGCTTTATTTTCCTTCCAATGAGATGCATAGTGATGCCCTGATATCCAATCTCAGGTCTAACCACAAAAAAATACCCCACTCCCTTTGTATGAGTCAGAACTGTATAGAGAACTCATCAATAACTATGTGTGGCTTGATTCCCGCCAGCACAGGATATGTAGTAATGCCCAGATCCCCATTCATGGACCCAACCATAACATTGCCTTACTTTTATGTTGGTTTATATTTATCCTCTCCACATGTTGGTAAAATACATGGAATTTCAAGAAATATATATGTCTTGATTCTCATTTTAATGGGATATTTATAGATTCTCAGATCTCATATCCTGGTCCGGCTAATACAAAATATAAATTCTATTATCCTTTATTTGTATTTCCATTGTGTGGTTGAGGAAACATTTCCCACTCCACGTTTCTCACACCAAGCATAGCACATGTGGTATTAGGAGTTTTGTAACATTTCATTGCATGATAACGTCATATCAATTCGCATTGGGGATATCATGATCTAGGATGCAGGACCATAAAAGGCACACCAGATTTACTCATCGAATGAAAATATACTACACTATTCCCTAAAAAAATATGTGTGACTTGATTCTTATTTCAATGAGATACGTAGTGACATCCATATCATCAAATATTTACCAAGACGTATCATAATATGGTAATTTCTCTAACACTCCTATGAGTCAGATCGATATGAGAGGATCCAATATGAGTTCTCACCCAATGCATGAGACCATATTAAAAAAACAAATTTCCTCCACACGTAAATTCAATCAGTGTGGGGGATATTTATTTTAAAACTATGTTCAAATTTATTCTTTCCCAAAAAAAGATACATAGAGAAAACTAGTTAAAATTCCTTGGTCTATCCGCAATCATGTTGACTTGAATTCATCATTATCACATGAGGTTAAAATACACAACTGTTGTCCTAGATGCATGACATTAAACATCATAGAACCTCGAGAACTATGTGTGGCTTGATTACCATCCAGAGAGTTATGTCGTGAATCCTAGGCATCATGTCCTAGTCCCAACTACGGTGTAAGAAAACAATTCACCTCTCTTGAATTCAAATAAAGACCTATGTATGAGCCTTTAATTTGGGTCTCCTCATTAGGGTCGACCAAGGAAATAGAGATTTCCTCTTTTTATATTTGAGTCATATATATGAAAAGGAATCTACACATCATGGACAAAATCGGCCAATTCAATTCTTTTGAGATCGTACATATCCCCCACTTGTCATACTTATAATCATGGAAGATTTAAGATCTTCATAATCTTTCTTTGTCCATTTATGATCGAATTTCAAACACCTGAGGACTCCTTTTCTTAACTATGATATAACAAACCCCAGTTATCTATGCATAACGGTTCCCACAATAATGGATTTTTCAACAAATGGATGACACTTTTCCACAATGCTTTAACAAAACCCTATTAGATTTTCATTAAATAGCCCACAAAATGGATTTTTCATCCAGGGATAAATTCACCCTCGATAGAGGCATCTTCAATCATTGTAAGCTTTTATGAAATTATATGGGAACTTGTGATTCAAATTTAGTCTATGGAAATACCTTGATTATTTTCCCCATATCATTTTTCTGGATCTGAAAATCACCAAGACCATGGTTTTCAATTCCACCCCCCCCCCTCATGTTCGAATTATTTCAGAATGGTCATGGTCTAGTAGGCCACATATCGTTTATCATTTCCACAATTCAAGGGTCAAAGTCGTACAACCTAGAAATACAAGAACATCACTTCCCACGTTTTGGTGAGACCTGTATAGTGAAACTATTATCCCAATTCATTGTTAAATTTTACATGAAATTATCCTTTTGTATAAAGGTACTTCCATTCCATGAAACCAAACTCTGTGTTTGGGGAAATCTGAATCTCTATTAAAATTTTTCTACCATCAGCAGTAGATTATCAGAATTGTGAGAATTCCTTTTCCTAACAATGTTGTAACATTCCCCATTTGTCTTTCCATAATTTATCCCATAAATAGGGTTTTCATCCAAAGGATTATGATATTTGAATATGTTGTAACATTCCCCAAATGGATCTTTATAAAATAGCCCAGAAAATAAATTTTACAACCAATTGTAACTTCATCCTCTCAATATACCTCATCTATTTCTATAGACCCTTTTCCCCATAACACTCTTCATATTTTTAGATCCCTAGAATATATCTTAAATAATTCACACCCTCATACCAGAAATTGATAGATCATTCTTGGACATATTACCTTTAAAAAAGAGAATTATTAGCAATTTAATCAAGGATAAAGACCCAAATTTTTCTCTCTAATGACCTTCCTGAATGATATTAAACTTAGTAGCATAACATCCTACTCAAAAGATGTTAAATTGTTTGAAAACAGTCTCACCTTAAGACATTAAACTATACAATCATTATTCTCATTTCATGACATTAAAACGAATGAAGCTTCAACTATTTTCGTAAAAGGGACTTTTCCCCTGGCATCAGACATTTAATGAAATGTACTCTCCTACACATAAACCAAATCATGTAGGTGTGATTTCCCATTCATGTCCAATGCCAATACAGATTCTCTCTTCATTCTTAGACATATTCCATGGAAAAAATGACTCATTATTGTCTCAAGAAATCTAAAACTTCATAAACTTCCTTCGGTCATCAGAAATTAAATTTCCTAATTCATGATAACCCATTACCTGACTATATTGTAACAGTCCCTTGTTGGCTTTTCATAACTCTCCCAAAAAAGTGCCTTTCAACCTAGGGATGCCACTATTTTACTATTCAGTAACATTCCCTAAGAGATTTTTCATAAAGTCTCTCAAAATATGGGTTTTCAAACTAGTGGTAACTTTTCGTTTAGAAGAGACCTCCTTTGTTCTAGAATATCACATTTTAGATTTGGAAACTGAAAAATTAGGGATTTACATTCCACTTTGGGTATCTGAAAAATGTCGTAACATTCTTGGAAAACACGCCATGCTTGGGTTGTTATTTAAAAACTTTTCGTCAAATTTATTAGACTCAAATCATGAGTCCTATTAGTTTGGATTGCAAGAAATTAAACATCCCAAAAAAAGAGATGTAGTACTTCCCAGATTAGAAACACACAGAAAGAATTCTGGAAAACAGTTGACTTTCAACTCGCTAAATCTTAACTCTATATGGTTTTGCAACAAAAATAGATCAATGTAAATAAAAAGTCCTAAAACATGTTTGGATGAAAACCCATATGTGGGGGCCTAAGAAAAAACCACATCTCAACCTCTATGTCATATTTATATTGGTGTTAGGAAAAAATTAGGGTGATGAAAAAAAAAGACAGGTGTTTTGTAAGGTTGGTTATATAACCTTATAAGAAGTCGAACTACACTCGCTAGGCCACACAGATTTGAAAAAAATAGAGAAATCTCCCATACTTTTAGTTTTAATTATAACATTATGAAATTAAATCCAATGATTCATTTGTTTATATTGTATTCATATTACTAAAATGTTAAAAATCCAAGAACAAGTGATTAAAAAAATCATTTACATTTCAATGTTCCTGGGAACATCCTTATGTTGGAGACTCTTTTCCAAATTTCTTAGTTATTCATCAACATAGGATTTGAGAAGATAAACTATAACTTGAGAATTTATTGTAACAGTATGAAACTCTACTGATTGTCTTGTAGCAACCTCCTCAACTTTATTGATCTTTTCCTACTCTCCACCAATGGTGTCTCTTCTTTGTTCCAAGGACCCTACTAAGGATTAGTGAAGATGGGATACCTCGTCCTTCACAGAATTTAGTTCTTCAAGACACATAATTTATATAGTCTTCTCATATAGGCAGTCTTGGTAATCCCCCACCTTTTTGGAGTGGTTGAATATATCATCGATTATGGTAGCTCTATGTTCTTCAAACTATCACGTGAGTTATTCCTTATTTTACTATGATCTTTACTCCTCTTCCATTTACTAGATGATAAACTTGACAGCATTATGGATATCATGGTAATTTAATATACCATATCACATCATTGAAATATTGAGTGGATGTTATCGAAGACACAATGACATGACTTCAATTTTCATCTCCTCAGTTTTCTTTCTAATATCCTTCCAGACCAAAAGGCATGTAGTTGAGTCAGCCTAATATATCTCCAAAATAGAATCAAAGCTCCTCTCAGAGGGAGAGACATTTTTCGTGATAAATTCACTCAACATGACACACTATTCTCCTCCCCTAGAAATCCTTAGTCTCACCAAGTGATGATGGTGGAACTGACATGGAATACCCCCTTTCAAGGCCAGTTTTGAAATCCGATGACACTGAATAGCATTTGACACTTCTCATCAACATTAGGAGGTCAACAGATTGTAAAGGAATGGATGTGACCAAAACAGTTGATAACAGTTTCCCATTATTGGATCAATTTTTGTAATTGATACCTTAACATCACCTTCATCCTCAATTCCTAGAGTAAGAACTTCCTCTTAAAAAATATCCTCTTATGTTGTCTCAACAACTTGAATTAGAGGCCTTTGAAGATCTACCATTTCAGGATTCTCACCCATCACTCCCTTGAAAACAATAGATTGGTAGACATGGCTGACTTGTTCGTGAGGTTCCTTAGAAATGTTATTAGTAAAAAAAGATACACAATTTGAGCTTTGATGATAAGCATCATTTTAAGGTAAATAAACAATGTTTCAAAATTGAAGTAATGATAAAAATCACATCCATCCAACTACTTATGGAAATAATCTAACACCTTGAGGGGACAAGGAATATCAATGTATGGATTAATTAGATCCATCAATTCATCATACATGACATAAAGTATTGCAGTATTGTCACTAGTAGGGGTATTTGAGATGCATTTCTTAGGTCCTAAATTAGCTATGTCATTGATCCCCTCTACTGACTTATTAGAAGGAATAACTTCACTGAGCCCTACAGAGTCAGGGTCAACATTAGCACCATCATCAAACTACCTGATATCCCTATCATCCACTTCAAGAGGAACAATGGGACAAACATTTACTACTGTATAGTCCTCCATTTTACAAAATAGATTTTAAAAATCATGAGGAAGGTAATTTGAGAAACAACACAGGACACCTTATGGAGTGTCTTTAACATTACTACAACCCTCTCCCCTCTCTGTAGAAATGGGGGATGAATTAGTCATATATATATATATTATCCATCTATCAAGAAAATATATTCATCAATGTGGTAATGTGTCTCCCTCACGGTGTCCTCCATGATCCTTGAAGGATCAGTGACCTACCTATTGAGGGAGGAAAGAGATGCAGATTCTATAAATGACCAGTATAGTGAGAAAGTGTAATTCAAATAGGTCATGATATCAAATGAAAACATAGAGACTTATTGCAGTGCATAAACTAACTCAAAAGTATTACCCTATTTCGCTTCCTATCATAATATGATTAATGTACCATATCATTCAGTTTTACAATTGACACATGAGGTGACTATCAATGAATTCATGGCCTATGAACCTCATCCCATTTATTGAGGATGCTCCATGTAAATCCCAGAGACCTGAGATCAAATTTGGGCAGAGACATACTTCTAGTTTACTATATCTAGAATTATTCGATACAATAGTATCCACAACTATTCAGCCATTTTGTCCTTTGGGTCACTAGTTTGTTCCTTGAGACATTCAGGGACTTTGGGCCACCCATGGCCTTCAAGATATTATGTCTTATGAGCTACCTGAAGGCCTTCGATATTCATCATGGTCTTCAAGACACCGCAAGGCCTTCGGGCAACAAAAAATGCAGATACAACCACATAAATTTATAAGGAACAAGGCTCCAAATGGAGACCAAGATAGAGAATTCACCATATTAGGGATAACGTTTTATGGAAGATTGTGAGGGTATGGAATTGTCATTGGTACTATGCTTGTTCATCTTTGCACAGGACAACTAGCCAACCAGCTATAAAAAGGTGGAGAGCTGACATCACAATTTATGCTAGGGATGGGAAGTTCCAATTTTTCTGTTTAGGATGATTTCCTCTAAGACCTTTAGGTCATTTAATTGTCACTAAGCTTACAGGATATGTAAGGGTTCTACCTGAACCCTTAAAATTGGTATTATCAAAAATAAATTAATGAATTCATGTCATCAACTCCTCCATCAAGGTCTTATGACCTGGGGATTTATCTAGCGACCTAGAGGGATCATCCACTACCCCAATGGGGGTGCCTGCGATCCCATACTTCAATGATACAATCATCCCTTCAATCAGTTATTCTTCTTAATATTCTCTTCTGAGATATAAAGTATAATTACTAAAAATTAATAATAGTGAATGAAAGAGATTGAATGAAATAGAAAAAATATTGAAGGGGGAAATGAGAAATACATCTGTAGGGTTAAGGTAGTTGTCCCATTATTTTTCATGATGAAGAGATACCCCTCAATATCTCTTCAATCTAACATGTTAGACACTCTTTTTGTTACAGGGATATGATCATCAATTACATATATTGAAGACTCCTTCACCTCGATATACCTACCCACCTCATCCAAATCGCTATCAGGGTGAAGATAATAGGGTTCTCTGATATATCCCAACTCTAGGATTCTTATTTTTTCCAAGACAAACGTCCATGAATCTATAAAATATTTATTTATACTCTTCTGAACTCGTATCGCCAAGGGTCACACATAATTTGGTTCTGATGTGGATGGTTACAGGGAATTCCCAACACCATTCAACTTGGAAGCCACTTTAGGCCTACTTTCTCCCACAGATTAATGGGTGGATGAAGCAATATTCTCCCTATAATGGTGATGAATAGACTGCCTTAGTGTAGGTGGTGTGGTTTTCTCAGCCCTATCCTTATTGGTGGTCATTTCCTGAGATCTCCATGAAATATCCAGAGCTTCATTATCATCACCATTAGATTGAGCCATTATACCATGCATAACATGAACAGTAGTTGTCTAGGAAAAAACCTAGTAAACCCCTTTAATCAATACCAACAATGGTTATGAAGAGATACACACCTAGGCATACCTGAACTGTAGCTCGATTCTTGAATCCGATAAAGGTACCCTGATTGACATATTGGATACCTCCATGGTCATTATGATCCAAAAAATTTGGGAAACCATCAGATGTTTCGCAAGCCTAACATGCATAGGGGAAAGATGATAGGATATTGAATACATTTAAACTATATAGAAATTAAATATGTAGAATAAGCCTCCTATATGATCTTCTTCTCTATGCAAGCCTCTGATACACTGTCTATGATTGCAATCATGTACGACCACGGTTTGTAATTCCTTTCCTTATCATCATTGATAAACAACCCTACCAGTGGGTTACCATAAATAAATAAGTTTAATTCCCTCGACACATTTAGTATCCTCAGCATGTCATTACACATCATGCTCAAAGGTTATATTCCGGAAACCACCTGAACAAATGGGAAGAATCAGCTATCAGGGACTTTAACTGAGATCAACAACGCAAGTGAACTGAAATGTGTTGAAATACACATCCAAAACTCTTGAAATGGACCTTCAATTCTAAAATTATCCTACTTATTGTACATATTTCACAGGCATTGAAAAATCCACACCATGACATTGGAGACAAACCCTATGTACCTATCCTCTCCTAGTTTGGCCGCTATAAAAACGTACCTTACCTCACACCACCATTGGATTCACGAACTGGGAGTAGATAAAATTTTTGCCAAATTATGATGAAGCCATCTAGGTGAGTCTTAACATGAACTTAATGATTGAACTTATAACCCAAGGGGTATAATGGCCTTTCTCTAGCGTTGCCCAGAACGTTCTATGAACATGTCGATTCTCTAATGTGGGGAAACTAGTAGGGTGACAAAAAGTGGGGCCTTCTCTTTCTAGATTGAGATAAGTATTCATCCATGTTATAGGATAGATTTATCCCTTGGGGAATGGATATTTTTTCTGAAATATCTTCACCACCTTACAAATCTTGTGGGCCAAGTGAGGTGTTTTTTTAAAATCATCCAAATTTTTCTTTAATGCGATGAACTCGTAAAACATTTCCCTAAGAATGGGATCCTCAAATTTTTTGTATATTCCTAATAATATAATACCAAAATCACCATATATCATATAGAATGAATTTTTATATTGAATCCATAAACATAGATATTCAGGAATGACCTATTAGTTCTTTTAAATGTAATTATTCTCTACCAAAAGAGCCTCAAAGATATGGATGACTTGTAGCTCCATTTTGAATTATAAAGAAGTTTGGTGCACCCAGTATGCCCACATCCACACAAGCCTAACTCCCCCTCTTTAATGAAAATCTTAATTCCACTATAATCATTGCGTCTTATCTATTTACTGAGTGTGTAAGTTTGAGTCATAATAATGTGTTTTAGATTCCTAGATATATGGGTTCGGATCAATATTGTAGCTATTGTGATGCATGATACAACCAGTGGGAATCATTATGTGTTTAATAAAATAACCCTTAGAGGAAATTTATGTTGAAGGATAGTTATTGTGAATCATAGACTAGGAATTCGGGAAGTAACTCTATATCCTAGGAATGAAGGAATGCCTCAAATGTCTATGAGCATACAACAATAGGTAATCACTTTCTGGGTAATCACATTGATATGATGACAAATACTTTTCCTGATCCAAAATATTTGGGTCAAACATGTTGTATCAAGAAATCCCAACATCCTTGATCATCTCTGATGCAAGTGCAACAAATTTTTCTATATATGATATCAAGGAATACATTGAAAACCTACAAAATGCATAAAATTTTCTCATTATGTTAATATTTTGACTTAAAAAAGTTAATTTTTTGACTTTAATGAATTCCAAAATGTGGGTAAAAAAATTGAATCCTACAGGTCATTCAACCAAGTGCCACATGTAGGCTATTTGACCATATTCCACACATATTCCCTTCATCCAGGTGCAACAAGCAACCCCCCAGTCAGGTTCTTTCCAAAGGCTCTTCGAAAAGTATCACCTTGCATAGCACCATTTCTCAAGACATTGTACTATATGAAATTATTCACAAGAACTTCACTAAATGATAAGCATAATAGATATGGGAATACAACCTATATGATGAGAGTAAAAAACACCAACACCAAATGTGTGAAATCGGAAAATGGTGGAGTGGTATTTATAGACGCTGATGGTTTTCTTTTTGGGACTCTCCCATGAAACTCCTCCCTAAACCTACACTATGGACTTGTTTTGTGACTTATGTGTGTACCCTACATGGATGGCCTACACCACATTCATGATCGGTTCACCTATTCTACCTCAGGACTAGACCCTCCCCTTTTGATCAGATCTAATCCTAAGGGGGGGATTTTTTGACACTTTGTTTTGTCAAAGAGGATGAACATATTATTAATAGATCCGTATACATGTTACCAAAGTGATTATATCCAAGAATAATCTAAGGTGTTTTCCTAAATTGGCCTACATTCACCCTTTTGCACAAAATCCTCATGCAGACCCGACCCCCATGAAACACTGAAAGGCTAGACACCCCTACGTATGACACTTTCACTGAGCACTAATGACGAGTATCTATCCAAGAAAACTACTTAGACTAGGGTTCCTTATTTTCATATTAATTGAACCCTAAGTATCCTCATTTACACAACTAGAAGATTAGAAAAATCCCCCATGATTTGTCCGCAAAGCACCGTTTCCCAGGAAACATAACATTCTTTAGGTAGCTCTCCAAAACCTAAGAAAATAGGGAATAAGGGGGGATATGTAAGAATAAAGTCCCTTCAGGGTATGAAACAAAAGACACATACATGAGGACCCCTTATACCCTAGTGTAAAATCACATATGTCATGTCACTTCCCTAATGAGGGACTTGCGTCAGTCCCATCATGGGACACATGAGGAGACCCATGATCCTATCCTAAAGCCTCATAGATGTGTTGTTTCCCAAGTGTTCCATTTCCCAAGTTATATCCAGCTTGTGATGGATTATACCTCTCCATGAAAAGTACCTAAAATTATTCCTAGTACCTATGAGAGGAATATTTTCTCTCTAATCCAGGACTATCCCAATCCCCCATTGGAGTCCATTTCCAAGCCACCAATGGTGGGGCTTCTCTTCCTTTGGATCCCTCACCATAGGGGGACCAATATGAAACCTCTACTAAATCATCTTTCCAAAAAAACCATGGATAGAGGGACACCAACATGTCTCCCATTGGGCATGAATTCCTATGCCCATATGTTTCTTGAACATCTCTTACCTTATGTTTTGTCATCCTCAGGGTGCATGTGGGTATGTATGGTGACCCTCTCTTTTCAATAATTAACATTACATAACTTTTTCTGAATACTTAAACATTATATAAACAGACTCCCAATGATCGTAGTTGGTATAGTTCTTTTGGAAACATGGAAACAGAAACACAAATACATAAGTGCGCTACAATATCTCCCACTATGTTCATCATGACTAGAACCCTTCTTAGACATATCAAACATAATACATATCTTCATCACCTTGGGAGGGAAACACAAAATGGGGCGATTTCAAATTCATGGTAAGAGTAAACAAGGGAGAAATGTAAGAAAAAAAATGATCATAAGGGTATGATAACATGATCATGAAAATAGAAGATCATAACCTACATTTCAAAGATCATATTCATGAATCATGGAATAAATCATGGCAGTTCAAAAGAAGTGAATCAAAATTTAGTAAAGGACATAATCCATGAAATCCTAAAATAGGAGTAATACATGGAATTGTGGAATCACATAAGCATATACTGATTTCCAAAGTAGATAAGGAAGCAATGACAAGAACATCTTAGTGGAAAAATTCCTTTACTGAACTAAGTGAACACCCATTCCAGCCCTGTATTATTGAACATTGTAAATCCCCATTCTAGACCTATAATACTAAATATAGTAAACCCTCATTCCAGCCATATATTACTGAACTGAGTAAACCCTCATTCCAGCCCTATATTATTAAACCAAGTAAACCCTCCTTCCATCCCTATATTACTGAACTGAGTAAACCCTCATTCAAACTATGTATTACTGAACCATGTAAACCATAATTCTATCTCCATCTATATCATGAGATATAAATATTTACTCAATGCATTAGATGTAGATATAGGTCCCACCAGTCACCTAATTAAATCATACAAACATGTTCAAAAATATCGTAAAGAAATATATCAAAACCCGTGAATGAAATCCATATCATAAACATGTAAACATATCGTAACCTATTAAAATAGATAGTTTTCATATTAATTTCATCATAATTTTATCTTATGAAAAGAACCGTTTTTCAAAAGCATATAACCATTGAGTGATAAATAGGTTTCATGACATCATTCCATGAAAACATAATCCATTAAAATAAGGAATATGAATGGAAACATTGAATAATTTCCCAATAAAGGAATGGGAAACACCAATGGATGATATCATAGATGGGAAATAATTTTTAGAGATATTTTAAATACAATTCATGATGAAAATATCCTATCTTATTTGAAAATATATTTTATTACATAAAACCATTTGAAAGCCTTTCTATTTGAAAATAGCTTTGAAAACTTTTAAAATAAGATTTTGAAACAATAAAAAAATCCATTTTTCATTGACGATTATATTCATGGATCTTTTGAAAACATTTTTTAAAAAATAGTTTTTGAATACAATAGATTTCTTACCAAAGAGAGAGGTGGTAAGATTTTACTAAAATCATTATCTTAATTACCAAAGAGTAGAAATGTTACTAACAAATTAGCATATTTTGAATAAATACGGTAGAATTAAAATCATGAATATTCTTGAATTATGGATCATAATATTGCATCAATGTAAGTATAAACATAAATAATCTCAAAAAAACTAGGACATTGTCTCCATAAACTCTTTTAACTTAGTGACATGGGATGATAGTCTCCATGTAAGAAAATTAAATTAAATTAATCATAATATATCATGATAAAGAATTATCATCATGGTATAACTTGTAAAATGGATTTATATAGACCTCAATGAAGAGTTTAGATGGATAACAAACAAGAGTCTCATAGAAGGAAAATTGAGACAAAAATACGTTACCGATTTTTTAACTTTTGAAAGTTAAACACTGTGAAAGAGGGATCATAGAATGGATATGTATGTACCCATTAATTTAATTATAATATAAATATAATACAATCATGTTCATTACATACACCACACAAAATAAAATAGTGGCGTACATCGCTTGTATCTCACAAAAATTAATACTATGATGAAAATTCCCTTACGTTGTGTCTTGATTCTCTCTGTACTCGTTCAAGTTACATTTATAAAAAATATAGGTTTATTATAAATATTTAACAAAATAATATTATTATATCTATTATCATATATGGTTTTATTATAACCTTATATTACCTGCTTGTTAACAATACAATATTTAAATTTCACTTCTGGTAATATTCCCTTTGTTCTTCGCATGTGTCTTAATTTATTATAGTGTTGGTCCTTATACCTATATCATGATTCTATAATCTAATAAATGATATACATATCAGTTATATATTTTATATTTATATAATAATATCTTATATCAAAATTAAGTACAATATGTAATACATCGTTCATGGAGACGGTATGTCGTTCGTACGCATGAACGTTGTTTCTGTTTTTGTTGTCATACTGAAAGAACGTGTGTAAATGAAATAGTTATATATGTATGTATGTATGTATGTATATGTATATATATATATATATAATTACTAAACTATAATTATTATATTAAATATATCATGTATGTTCATTAATCCCATTCCATGTGGTGTGTAAACAAATCACATTGCTTTGAGGTGGCGGTAGATCACACTTCCTCAAATGAGATGATCGTATTAACACCAAATGGAATGTAAAAATATGTTTTTTATATTAATACATAAGATTAAAGGAATAATAAATATAATATTTTAAATATATAAAAAAATTTCCATCAAAATGGCCCACTTGATTGGTGATAGAGGATAAATGAACAATCATTATTTTTTGAGGCAGTAATTCACCGTACACAAAAACAGTATGTTAGACATCCATTAGATGGATGTGTGTTTAAGTGTAGTTCATACCCTTTTTATAAAAACATACTATTATATATATGATACTGGTGTTTTTACATAAGAAGGGGATAAATATATTTGAGGGGTGGAGATGGAAAATAAAGGAAAGGAGCATGAGAGAATATGTTACCTATTAATCGGGTAACTCCTTTTGGTTTGTGCCAAAAGGCTTCCATGAGAGGTTTTCTTCCCAAAGGGAGGGCTAAAGTTTTAAGTTATGATTTCTATTATGTGTATTTTTAATGTCTTTTCTGTACATAAATTTTTGAGATATAACTCCCCGACCCCAGTTACCCAGAGTCGGTGCATTATTACATAACATTGGCATGATCATAAAACATCAAGTCTCAAAAGTCCGATTGCTTTAGTAGCCTTGTAATTACTCGATACATTCATAAAGTTTACATTACAACATAAATTGAAAAACTACAACAAAATCTTGTCTCCATAGACCACACTCATATCCCTTTATACTATCCCTGTATGTCATTCATAAAATACTTCTTCACATCCTGGGAAAAATAAAACATAGAAATGGGTGAGCACAGATGCCGAATAAGGATAACAATATAGTGGAAACATTCATAAATATGCATAAACATTTAAGGAAATGTATAACTAAAACAAAAGTCTTTTAAACTTGAACATCAGAATAATATGGCAGAAATAAAATGAAATAATTCCATTTACTTATTCACATGCATATTCTACTAGTTGAATAATCGCATGCAATATCAATAACCACTTTTATAATGATGGAATATATAATGCCAGACTATCATAACCACATTTTCAAGGCCTTGTTCCAAGACTACAAATAATATTTTTTCATGGCCTCATGCCAAGACACTAGTTTGTCTTATGTGACCTACCGATGCATCGAGGAGCTATATCGAGCTCCAGCCGTCATTTATTAAGTCCAATGCATTCCTCATATGAACAGGTTTAAACCTAACATAAACATTCGTATTAAAACTATCATAAAAAATTTCAATACATTCTCCATAAACAATGAATGGTATAAAAATAACGAATCCACAATAAAACATATCAAAAAACCTTCAATACTATATGAAAGGTTTTTATCATAATAAATCAACTTCCAATAAGCTTAAAATCCATCAAAGGATGTTGACATAGATGAAATCCAAACTATTTGAGATAAATATCTCTTTTTTTAAATAATTTAAAAGCCACATAATTATAAAAGAAAACATTTAAATTGAAAATATTCTTATAATCTTTTATGGGAAGCTTCAAAAATTTTATAACGGTAGAAAATAGCTGCACTCGCCGTATAAGTAAAAAAAAGATATTCTTACCTTAATCCTGTCGAAAAGGTTAAAAAGGACCTTGTTTGGAAAATGACGGAAAGATTACTTTATAAAATTCTTATAAAAAGTCAAAAAAGGGTATAAATTACTTTAACCCATATTCTGTAAAATAATAAGAATGTTTTGGAATACATTTTTGAGAAACATGGATGTTGATGAAAAAGAGGTCCTAGTAAGTAATTACGTATAAACAACCTCGGATAATGAAGGGATTGTAAAATAAACCCTTACCTTGTACTTTTCCTTGGTCGAGGGTTGGTTAACCTCATGTATAATTGTAAAATAATTTTTATTAAATTATTATACAATAATCATATACATTAATATGATATCATATATGATCTTTTAGCATTTCATTGAAAATAATATCTTAGTATTATCATCGTTGCGGGTGCTAACTTACTCATTTTATTTTATATGTTTTGTTACATAATCCATGTTTGTTATGGATAGGTTGTATATAATTCATATACAGAATGATATCAAGTCCTTAAAAATTATTTTTAATCATCAAATGACAATTAGTCTTGAATGGATATGATGGGGAATGAATCTCATCGCGTTCGTGGAGACAGTAGTCCGTACGTACGCACGAGCAAAAATATCATTCTTTTGATATTAAAATCAAATATAATTGGATTTTATATCATATATAAATAATAATAATAATTTTATATTTATTATTCACTTCAATTACACATCATTATCATACCAATACAAATAATAATGTTTTGAATAACAATTACACCATGACGGGGAGACGGTAAGCCGTACGTACGCACGTATGGTGACATGTCATTTAAAGGATGGATATAATAATGAATATGGTTGTATTATATTCATAATAACATCAAAGTATATATAAGATACTGAAGATATTATTTTATAATGGAAATAACAAAGAAAGAATAAGTTGAAGAAGAAAGGAACTTGAAAGATGGTGGTGAAAACATTACCTCCTCTTCAGGTTCTTCCTTTTGATTTGATCAAAAGGGCTCCGTAGGTTGGATTTATGATAAAACTAAGGCTTCTAAGTTGAATTCAGGGAAGGTGAAAGAATATTTGGGCAGGGTTTTTCCAAACCAAAAGGATTTGAAGGTGCAAATTATAGGGAATGGGGAATGCACTTTTATAAGAGGGGTGAGGGGCACCTTAGGAAAAGCTAGAAATATTATTTTATAATAAATTCATATTCGGTTTATAATGGATACAATGTGGATTATTTAATGGTTAAGGAGGGGATATGTCTAAAACCACTCAACAAATAGGTTTTAGACTGGTTTGGGTCACTATATTAACTTTATCTTTTTGATTTAACTGTTAGTTAAATCGTTTGACATTTACCATGTCTCTTTGTATTTTTATATTATATAGTTAATAAACATACTATAAACTTCAAAAAGACATCCTTGTGGTCCATTAATAATACAACTATCATTATATAAGTATTTTTTCCGATCCATATATTTTTAGGAATAGAATATCAATTAATAATATAATATTTGTTTTAAAAACTCATTTATGTCAATTTTGATACTATTTATTAATTGATTTTTGTTAAAGTCTTGACAAATATAATAATTAGAAAAAATTAATTTAAGAAATATTAACATGTCATATTAACAAATAAAATTCTTGGATGTCATAAAAACATTAAAATTGTATTTATTTTAACATTTATAACACCAATTATTTGATTCTTTCCTTAATAAAAAAAATACGGCATCATTATTGTGTCATAATTATATTTAATTATTCAATGTATAAAAATTATAAATAAAATACTATTATGTATGAAATATTTTAATATTTATAATGAATATTTATATACGAAAATATAACATATATAACCCTATGTAAAAATTGTTTTTCTAAAAGATACATGCTTATGTCATTTTTGTATTTGCTTTAACTTAATTAATATAAAGTGTCATTATCACTTACAAGTGGATTCATGGGGTCCCAAAATCGATGGAAAGATGGACATGATCTAATATATATCAAAAAATATGGTTAGGACACGTTTTAGGTTAATTTCTTTTTATTATTATAATATTATGTTTTACCCTTATTTACCGGATTTACCCTTTAACCATGGTTAATAAAATATTTACCGAAGTAATTATTCAAAATGCCTAAAAATAAAAGTTACCTATTTACACAATATGGGGCTCCAGATTCTAAATAAGGAATCAATTTTTCTAAATTCAAAACATATATGTGGCAGAAATTAATTGAAAATTAATTCACGTTGTTAAAACAAAAAGCGTGTTTTTAAGAGATAATAATTATCAAAAAATTGGCACTTTCTTATGTCCAGTTTAAATGTGAAATTATGTTCAATGACCCACATTGGATTAAATGGTAAAAATATAATCTAATTATACTCTAAAATCACATAAATTCATAATTTATCACTATTAATTATTTTGATTAAAAAAGTTCTTTTTAATTAAAATTTATTAATTTTCACTATTCATCAAAATATGAAAGTTATCCAAAAAGTACCAAAAATTCACCCTAAACTAATTTTGATATTATGAATCCAAAAATGAAGTCCATTTTGAAGGATAAAATTTATAAAATTTGAAAAAGTGGGTATTACTATTCATAATGGCTAGTTTGATTGGTTGTGGTGTGTTAGAACTCGAAGTTGCGTACAACACACGCTACTGTATTATTCAAAGTGAAGCGTACCATTGAAGCTTGGGGTGTTACATTCTCCCCACCATCAAATAATTTTGTCCTAGAAATTTCTAGAACACTACCGTATGAAAAGACTCGTGTGGTTCTTCATCATAAGTTCCTCGGGTTCCAACGTTGCCTCTTCCATATTATGGTTTGTCCATAGAACATTTACCAGATGAGTCGTCCGGTTTCTCACCACTTGTTCTCTCATATCAAGAATATTGAAAGGATCTTTGCAATAATATAGATTGGGTTCTAGTTCTAATTCCTCATAGGTGATTACATGCGTTGGGTCAGGCATGTATTTTCTCAAAAGTGATACGTGGAACATATCATGATCTTTGGAGAGACTTGGCGGCATTTCCAAACGGTATGCTACAAACCCAATTTTTTCTAGAATTTCAAAAGGACCGATGTACCTGGGACTCAATTTACCCTTCTTACCAAAATTTATAACAACCTTCCGTATAGATACCTTTACGAAAACATGATCTCCTACCTGAAATTACAAATCCTTCCTTCGGTTTTCATCATAGCTCTTTTGCCTACTTTGAGCTACTTTGATGTGGTTTTGGATTACTTTCACCTTTTCCATCGTTTCCTCCACCAGTTCCAGGCCTACAAGTTTTCTTTCACCAACATCATCCCAATAGTTTGGAGTGAGACATCTCTTTCTATATAACGCTTCATATGGTTCCATCTGAATACTTGAATGGAAGCTACTATTATATGAAAATTCCACCAGAGGTAAATATTGATCCCACATACCCTGAAAGTCAAGTGAGCATGATCTCAACATGAATTCTAAGGTTTGAATAGTCTGTTCTGATTTTCCATCAGTTTGAGGGTGGTAGGCATTGCTCAAATGAAGTTCAGTATCCAAGGCCTTCTGAAGACTCTTCTAGAATCTTGAAGTAAAATGGGGATCATGATCAGAAATAATCGATACGGGTACTCCATGAAGTCTCACAACATCATTAATATATAGTTTTTCTAGATTTTCAAGTGTTATATCTTCTCTTATAGTAAGAAAATGTGCCGACTTGGTAAGACGATCTACAATGACCAATATTGAATCGTTTCTTCTAGGTGTCTTTGGTAGTCCCATGAAAATTTCCATCATGATATTATCCCATTTTCACTCTGGTATGGGAAGAGGTTGCATGACTCCTCCAGGTTGTTGCCTTCCAGCATTCACTTATTGAAAAACCATACATCTTGACACAAAATCAGCAATCTACCTCTTCACGTTATCCCACCAAAAATGTTCCTTCAAATATCTATACATCTTGGTGCTCCCATGGTGTATAGAGAAATTAGAACTATGGGCATCATCCAACAATTACATTTTTCGATCAGGTATATCGGGAACACAAAGTCTCTTCCCGAATTTCAAAATCCCATCTTCATACACAAAGTCACTCAATCTCCCATCATTCACAGCTTTAATCTTCTTTTTAAACACATCATCATCGGTTTGAGAACTATTTATCCTTTCTAGTAAAGATTTTTTGGCAACCATTTGAGAAAGAATTTATGTTTCACCCTCCATTGTTATTCCCATATCTAACTTTAATAGATCCATGTATATAAGATCCTTTTTAACTCTCATCTTGTTCAATGCTCCATGATCCTTTCTACTCAAAGCATCTTCCTCCATATTTACCTTCCCCGAGTGGTAGTGTATCTTGCAATCATAATCCTAGAGTAATTCAAGCTATCTCCTTTTCCTCATGTTGAGTTCTTTCTGTGATAAGATATACTTCAAACTCTTGTGATCAGTGTAAATCTCACATTTTTCACCGTAGAGATAATGTATCCATATCGTCAAAGTAAATATTAGAGTAGCTAACTCAAGATCATGAGTAGTATATTTTTTCTCATGAATTTTCTGTTGTCGTGATGTATAGGCAATAACTCTATCATTCTGCATAAGGACACAACCAAGTCCTTTCTTTGAGGCATCGCTATAAATAATGAACCCATCATTCCCCGATGGTAGAGTCAATATTGTAGAATTGACTAAAATTTTCTTCAGTTCCTCAAAACATTCATCACATTATTTTTTTCAAACAAATTTAACCCCTTTACACGTGAGCTTCATTAATGGGTTATCCAATCTGGCAATATTCTGGACAAAACACAAAAAACAACCATCTAAACCCATAAAACTACGTACCTCAGTTATACTCATCGGTGCTTTCCATTCCTGGATTGCCTTGGTCTTAGAAGGATCAACATAGATTCCATCATTGGAGAAAATATGGCCAAGAAAAGAAATCTCCATAAGCTAGAATTCAAACTTGCTAAACATCCCATATAATGCATGTCTTCTAAGAGTCTTCAGGATAATGCGCAAGTGATTTTCATGATCTTCGTAGCTTTTGGACTATACCAAGATATCATCAATAAATACCACCACAAAATCATCGAGATATTCCTTGAAAAATATATTCATTAGATCCATGAATACAGAGGGTGCATTAGAAAATACAAAAGGAATTACTGTAAACTTGTTATGCTCGTACATGGTTCAAAATGTTGTCTTCAAAATGTATTCCTTCTTCACACACAAATGATGATATCCAGATCAAAGGTATAGCTTATAAAAGTATTGAGCTCCATGCATTTGGTCAAATAAATTATCAATGAGACGTAGGGGATACTCATTCTTTATTGTTATAGAATTGATCTCCCTATAGTCGATACATAACCTCATATATCCATCTTTCTTCTTAACAAAAATGATAGCGGATCCCCATGGATAAACACTTGGGAGAATAAATCCATTATTACCCAATTCCTCTAGTTTCTTCTTTATTTCAAATAATTCCACAGTAGCCATTCTATAAGGGGTCTTCGATATGGGCCTTGAACCAAGAATTAAATCAATGGAGAACTCAATTTCTCATTCTATAGGATGTCCAGGTAAATCTTCTAGAAACACATCAACATATTCTCTCACAATAGGTGCATCCTCTATTTGAACATTCCTTTCATCACACACATTTATTTTATTCTCTTCCTCCACAATAATTGAATTTAGTTGAGCTACTAGGGGTGGATCTAGATAAGAATTAGGTGGTGACAATTCTTATCTAAATATAAGGTGTTCTTTATCATCATCATCAAAAATCATAACATCCTTCTTCTTACAATAAATATTCGAATCATGGTCCAAAATCCAATCCATACCGTGGATTATATGAAATTGAATCGTGGGTATCATGATGAGATCAGCAGATAAAGAACATTTATTTTCTCTAATGAGGACTGATTCACAAAACATTATTGCAATGATACTTCCCTTAGGAGTTTTGACTGACAACATCCTTGTTAAATAAAATTGGAAATATCTAATTTTCTTATAAAACTAGGAAGATATGAAACAATTCAATGCTTTAGAATCAAATAATGCATTTTATAAACTTGATGAAACCATTAAATTACATGCCACCACGTCTTTCATATCTTCTACCTCAACATTAGTGATAGCATATTCTTGGCCTTATCCCTTGGACTTTTCTGAGGTAAGTTCCCCTGATGCTTAAGACATTCAATTTCATAATGTCCCATCCCTCTACAGTTGTTTCATTGAACATCAGTAGCTTCTTTCTTCCCCTTGAAATCAAGATCTTGGTTGACTTTTTCACCACACATGTAATAGACTCTCATTCCCTTCAAGCAAGTACTGGGGTGTTTCTTCCCACATTTACTGCAAGAAGGATATCTATCTTTTCCCTTCTTCCCCTTATTTCCATTTCTAGAGTGATCAGTAGATCTCTTCTTCTCTTTATTTTCCTTAAAGTAATAAGATAGAGAATTCTTTTTCCGTCTTGATAGGACACATGGCAATATCTTCTTATGATGAGAAGGATTGTGACACTAATGGTTGACGAAGAAATGGTTTTAACCCACCAAAGAAACGATCAAACTTACTTCTTGGGTTATGTATATAATCAGCATCATACCTTGTTACCCTTGTAATGTTAGCCTCATACTTTACAACATTCTCATCCTACTTTTTCCTCAGACACAAAAATTTTCTTTCCATATCTGGTCGATGGTCATGAGGAAATTATTTTTCTAAGAAAATATCTTTGAACTCCCTCCATTCCATATTTGATATTGCATCATCTTCCTTCGTGTTTTGAATAAATGACCACCACTGGTCAGCATCTCTAGTGAGGCGGTAAACTGCCATGATAACTTTTTCCCTTTCACTACTCCCCAAGGCATGAAATATTTTCTCTAAGGAATTTATCCATTTCTCAGCTACTAAGGGATTTTTACTCCCATTGAATGTTGGTGTATGTTTCCTCATGATGTGATATAACATTGATCCTCCATGCTGTGGATTAGGGTGCTTTATACGGGTAATGTTATTACTCATAACCTGAGTGAGTTGTCCTAGTATGGTGATTAGCTGATCAGCACTAGTTGCATCGCCAGCTACACTATAATTATCTTGATCAGCAGGTAAATCCTTAAATGGAGTGTGTGCATTGATACGGTTTCCATTTCTTCCACTAGGCGTTATTTCTAAATAATGGCATACACTAGATTAGTTTCAGAATCAAAATACATAAATCCAAACATGTAAAACATTTAACGTAAATTGAAAAGTTTATGGATATAATCCATAATCATAAAAAAAATTTCTTTGAGGAAGTATGTACTCATAAACCCTTCATAATGGTTTGTAAAGAAAGTGAGAATTATCCTAAGAATATCCACTGGGAGTGTCGTTACCAAGAGTGCAGCAAGGCCCGTTGTCGTGTACCAGTTCTCATTCAAGTCTGGCTCAAAGTTGTGTTTTTGGGTTTTACCCCAAGGTACATCTGTTCCAGATCCACCTCTACCTGCTCATATACAGATAGGGATGTATTGCTCAGAAAACTCACAAAATCTCTACAATACGAAATTTCTAGGAAGTTTTTCTATACTAATCCTCAAAGTCCATCTTAGGTCTATGTACTCTAATCATAGTTCATCTAAATATAGCTTCCAAGGTTTGTACTAAACATCCTCTGATACCAACTATAATGCCATAACCCTAGTTACCCAGAGTTGGTGCATTATTACATAACCTTGGAATGATCATAAAAGATCAAGTCTCGAAAGATCGATTGGTTTAGTAGCCTTGGAATCACTAGATACATTCCTAAATTTTACATTATAACATAAAGTAAAAAACTACAACAACATCTTGTCTCCATAGACCACACTCATATCCCCTTATAATATCCCTGTAGGTCATTCAGAAAATATTGTTCACATCATGGGAAAAATAACACATAGAAAGGGGTGAGCTCAGATGCCCAGTAAGGATAACAATATAGTGGAAACTATCAGAAATATGAATAAACATTTAAGGAAATGTATAACTAAAAAACCCCTTTTAAACATGAACACCAACGTAATATGGAAGAAATAAAATGAAATAATGCCATTTAATTATTCACATGGATATTATAATTGTTGAATAATCACATGCAATATCAATAACAACTTTCATAATGATGGAATGCATAATGTCGGACTATCACAACCACATAGTCAAGGCCTTATTCCAAGAGTAAAAACAAGATTTTGTCAAAGCTTTGTGCCAAGACACTAGTTTGTCTCATGATACCTACCGATGCATCGAGGAGCTATAGCGGGCTCCACCCATCACTTATTAAGTCTAATGCATTCCTCATATGAACAGGTTTAAACATAACATAAACATTCATATTAAAACTAGCATACGAAATGTCAATACTTTCTCCATAAACCATGAATGGTATAAAAATAACACATCCACAGTCAAACATATCACAAAAACTTCAATACTATGTGGAAGTTTGGTATTATAATAAATCAATGTCAAATAAGCTTAAAATCCATCAAAGGATGTTGACCTAGATGAAATCAAAACTATTTGAGATAAATATCCCTTTTTTGAAATCATTTAGAAGTCAACTAATTATAAAAAAAACATTTACGTTGAAAATATTCTTATAAGCTTGTAAGGGAAGCTTTGATGATTATATAATGGAAAAAAATAGCTGCACCCGCCGTATAAGTTAAAAAAAGACATTCTTACATTAATTATGTCCAAAAGGTTAAAAAGGACCTTGTTTGGAAAATGACGGAAATATTCCTTTATAAACGTCTTATAAAAAGTCAAACAAGGGTATAAATAACTTTAACCCATATTCTGTAAAATAGTAAGAATTTTTTGAAATACATTTTTAAGAAACATGGATGTGGATGATAAAGAGTTCCTAGTAGATAATTACGTATAAACAACCATGGATAATGAAGGGATTGTAAAAAACCCCTACCTTGTACTTTTCATTGGTCGATGGTAGTTTAACCTCTTGTATAATGGTGAAATAAATTTTTATTCAGTTATACAACAATCATATACATTAATATTATATCATATATGATCTTTTGACATTGCTTTGTTAATAATATCTTAGTATTATCGTCGTTTTGGGTGTCAACTTACTTGTTTTCTTTTATATGTTTTGTAACATAAGACATGTTTGTTATGGATAGTTTTTATCTTATCCATATAAAAAATTATATCAAGTCCTAAAACATTATTTTTAATCATCAAATGACAATTAGTCTTAAATGGATACGATGGGGAATGAATCTCATCGCATTCATGGAGACGGTAGTCTGTACGTACGCACGAGCAACAATATAATTATTTTGATATTAAAATCATATATAATTGGATTTTATATAATATATAAAGAATAATTATAATGTTATATTTATTATTTATTTCAATTACACATCATTATCATACCCATCCAAATAATAATGTTTTGAATAACAATTACACCACGACGTGGAGACGGTAATCCTTACCTATGCACGTACGGTGACATGTCATTCAAAGGATGTATAGAATACTGAATATGGTTATAACATATTTATAATAAAATCACAGTATATTGAAGATACTGAATTTATTATTTTATAAAGGAAATAACAAAGAAAAAAGAATTTGAAGAAGAAAGAAACTTGAAAGAGGGTGGTGAAAACATTACCTCCTCTTCGGGTTCTTTCTTTTGATTTGATCAAAAGGACTCATTAGGATGGTTTTATGATCAAACTAAGGCCTCTATGTTGAATTGAGGGACGTTTAGAGAATATGTTGGCTAGGGTTGGCCGAGACAAAAGGCTTTTATGGTGTGAATTAGAGGAATGAGGGAGTGCCCTTTTACAAGAGGGGTGAGGGCACCTCAGGAAAAGCTGGAAATATTATTTTATAATAAATTCATATTCTGTTAATAATGGTTCCAAAGTGGATTATGTTGAGGTTATGGTGGGGTAGGTCTACAAATACTCATCCAATAGGTTTTAGACTAGTTTAGGTCACTATATTAACTTTATCTTTTTGATTTAACTCTTAGTTAAATAGTTTAACATTTACCATGTCTCTATGTATTTTAATATTATATAGTTAATAAAGTGAATATAAACATCCAAGAGACCTCCAAGTGGTCCATTAATAATACACCTATCATTATATAAGCCTTTTTTCCGATCCTCATATTTTTAGGAATAGAATATCAATTAACAATATAAAATTTGTTTTAAAAACACATTTATGTCAATTTTGACACTATTTAATAATTGATTTCTGTTAAAGTCTTAACTACATTATTAATTCGAAAGAAAATTCGTTTATGCAATAATAAAAAGTCATATTAATAAATAAAATTATTTTATGTCATAAAAACCTTCAAATTATATTTATTTTAACATTTATAATACCAATTATTTGATTCTTTCATTAATAAACAAATACTGTATCATTATTGTTTCATAAATATATTTAATTTTTCAATGCCTAAAATTTATAAATAAAATACAATTATGTAGTAAATCGTTTAGTCTTTCTAATGAATATTTATAGATGAAGATATAACATATATAACCCTATGTAAAAATTGTTTTTCTAAAAGATATATGCTTATGTCATTTTTGTATTTACTTTTACATAATTAATATAAAGTGTCATTATCACTCACAATTGAATCCATGGGGTACCAAAATCAACCCAAAGATTCTCATGGTCGGATATGTATTTCCCAATAGTTTCAGGACACATTTTAGGGTAATTTATTGTTATTATAATATTATTTATTATCCTTATTTACCAGATTTACCCTTTAACCATGGTAAATAAAATATTTACCAAAATAATTATTCAAAATGTCTAAAAATAAAAGTTACCTATTTACACAATCTGGACCTCCTGATTATAAATATGAAATCCATTTTTATAAATTCAAAACATAGAAGTGGCAGAAATTAATTTAAAATTAATTCTCGTTGTTCAAACAAAACGTGTGTTTTTAAGATATAATAACTATTAAAAGATTGGCACTTGCTTATGTACAGTTTAAATGTGAAATTATTTACAATGACAAAAATTGGATTAAATAGTAAAAATATAATCTAATTATACTCTAAAATCAATCTAATTCATAATTTATCACTATTAATTATTTCGATTTTAAAAGTTGTTTTTAGTTAAAATTTAGTAATTTACACTATTCATCAAAATATGAAAGTTGTTCGAAAAGTACCAAAAATTCACGCTAATCTAATTTCAATATTACGAATCCAAAAATGAAATCCATTTTGAGAGATAAAATTTATAAAATTACAAAAAAGTGGGTATTACTATTCATAACAGCTAGTTTGAATGGTTGTGGCGTGTTTAAACTCAAACTTGCATACAACAGACGCTACTACATTATTCAAAGTGAAGTGTACCATGGAAGCATGGGGTTTTAAATTAGAGTTGTGAGGAAGGGGTAGAGTTATTTCATTTTTATAGTGGAGGGGGAGTGACACTTTTGTAAATACCAAAATGTATTCAATAATGGGTGTTCTATATTACCTAATGTTCGAAAAAATGGAAAACTTATGTATTAATGGAGAATCATGGTTTATAAAAACCACATACACACAAAAATATTTTCATTTTAAATATTTGGATCCATAACTTTAAGATTCTCAAATTTTATAATTTGGGTTTCTATTAAAGCATCTTGTTTTCTAATCTAATTAATTTAACAATTTAGAAAAAATTAAAGTGGTATTTGTTAGAAAATATAAATCCACATAATTATTAAAAATATATCTAATTTATAAAACGAATATCCTATTTGTTTTGAAAATTAATTTCAAAACAATCTCATGTGATGCGCTAAAAGGCTGTTTGAACCCAGACTGTCTTAACAATGTATTTAAATAATATGGGTCAATATGTTAATTATAAAAGATTAACTGTTACATTAATATAAAAAATTTAATATATATTAACACTTACAAGTCACATGGAATAATTTATGTTTTTTATAAATTTAAAATAATTTTATAAGATTCATTTATATTAATATAACAATAATGTCAATTTTGATATTATTTATTTGATGTTAATTTTAAAATATCAATCTTATATAATAATTTAAATATATTAGTTTTACAGGTTTGTAACATGATATATTAATCTAAAAAAATAAATAAATACAATAATTCAATAAATTAACCTCACTTTTAATATTTATAGTATCATTTATCTTAGTTTATTATTAATTAAATATTCATTATGTTCACATTTTGTAAGGAATGTACATAAACCATCTACAAAAATTATTTCCAATTTATTATGATAACAATAAGACATATATATTTCAAACAGATATATATAACATAAAATATTATGTTTTTTGGAAGTCTTAATGTTTTCTAAATGTTAAAGGTAAGGAATGTTCCCTTTTTTTCTTTTTCCATACCGTTTTATAGATAACTTCCATTTAATAATATCCCAATGACCCATATATTTCTAACCAAGTGGGAAAATGGTAAAAGATTTTACAACCAATGTATTTTTGACAAGTTACCCAGTCACTTTGGTTCTTAATATTAATTTTTACTACCTTATTTAGCTTAATAGTACCTTAATCATGGTAATTAATTGTAATCACCTTTACTAATCATTTTGCTCAACAAATTAAGTTTATTTTATTAGAAAAAAAATCAAAATAATTACATTGGTGTATTTAATATTTTCAAAATTCAAATCACAGAACTAGGAAAATTCAGATTACCTCCAATCTCATAGATGGGGGAAATAATGGGTTGTTATAGTATAAAAACATGCAAATGTTTGTTATGTTTTTATATTCACTTTGATTGTAAAATTTATTCAAATTAACATAATTGAATATATAATTGTATATTTGATCTAATTTCTCTCTATAATAAATATAAAATAGAATTTATCATCAATAATTATTTAAACAAAATGTTTTTTTCTAACTACATTGTAGGAATATTTTCCATTCATAAAAAAATGATTCTCATAAAATTCCCAAAATTTCACCCTAGGATAATCTGAATGTTAGAAATTAATAAATTCAATTTATATTATCAAAATCAATTTATAAATATTTCTAAAATTAATCTCATTATTATAAGTGGTTCATTCGAGAATATGATGTTTTTAACCAAATGATGACTTTACCAAACATATTTTCTTTTATTATTAATATGTTTTATTTATATAAAACAATTATAAAAAATATTTGGAAAGTAGTTATTACTATTACTATAATTATTTTTAATGGTTAGTTTATAATTATTTCATTTAATTAATTATATTTATAAGAGGTTTCAGAGAAACTCACTGTTCTATTCATCATATGATAAGTTTTTGTTGCTTGTAATGCCAGCCAAGTTGGTATTGAATGCAGAAAAAGACAAGTTGGTATTTCATGTGGAAGGAATTTTTGACATAGAGGTTTAATATATATATATATATAATGAACTATTTCTATTGTCATGTGAAATGAAAAATATAGAATTGTTAAATTAATTCAGAATAAATTATCAAAATCATGGGGTGTTACATTCTGCACCCTTAAAATTATTTTCACCATTGAAATTCATATGGGTTATCAAAGGTTTAATACTTTAATTCTTCATTCATAGAAACCTACATCGGGAAAATAGATTCTAAAACTTCATTTAAAATTAATATTTGGATCCATAACGGTTACCCAAAATAACATATACTTAGGTTTCCACATAGGAGAACATTGGTTGGGAGTGAAGATTGGAGATGGAGTAAAAACATAAATATTTATAAGCTGTGATTTGAATGATCAATCAAAAATATTGAATGATAAAAGAAAAGTATTGGGCCTCAAAGTCATAAATCTATGATGATTTAAAAGGCCATCACCTCAATGAAAATTAAGGTATTCAGACAGCATGTGTTTGTATAACATCAAAAATGTTGATAAATTATAAATAAATTTCTATAAAAAATCACAACTTTGGGTTGTGATTTGAAAATTTTCTAATACATCCATTACCTTAGAGAATGAAAGTCCAGAAATTAAATTTGATGAATAAAGAAATAAAATATTCATTTAATGGATTATGATGCCCATAAATGAATAAAAAGTCTAACTCTTTGTCTCTTAAAAAACAGCATGAAATAATCTATAAAAAGTTTCACTAATAGTTCATCATAAATATTTATTCATTGAAAATAAATAAACATTAAATAGTACATCACGTTGGCTAGTGGTAGGCATGAAACCCTTATCGTCCTTTTGGTCTTGGGTTCAAGACACGTGACCTTGCCGGAATATATTGGTTGTCACCCGATATACATGATGTCATTTTTTTAATGCCACAGTAATGTAATATATAATATGGAATTACTTAAAATAATTTTTATCACTGATTATCCTTTTAACCATGTTTTTCAACAAAATAGTCATTTCACAAACACTTTATCTGAAGATAAACCATATCTTTTCATGAACGGTAAACATTCTAACCATCTAGAAAGTTGAAAATCCAAAACCATACTAAAAGAGTCACGAAATGAGATTAACATTAATTCCCCTATATCACAAAGTATCTCTTGGTAGTAATATTCCATAAATGTGAATACCCTTATTGTATATTCTCTTAAAACATGCTAACAACCTGAATTACCTTAAATCCCCTTGGAAAACATGTATGCCTCATCATTATAAAGTATATTGTATTTAATCCTTAAATAAAAAAAACCATAAGCTTCATCAATGATGGAATAAAACACCCTTCAACATGTCCTTACCTAGATCCGGGGTAATCAATACCTTCCAAATTACATATTCATATCCCAGGAATCATGATACATGCAACATTATCTTATCATAAAGAATATATTAAGGGTTACATGCCCTTAGTCAAAATGTTAACATTCATGAGATAATATTTCTAGTCCATCATGACCATTCAACATATTCTTGTATATCCATATAAAAACATAAACTGAAAAATCCATATATAATTCACAATTCATAATTCTCGGATCCAAATATATAAATACTTTGATTACTTCATCCTTAATCCATTAACATGGCTACCTCATTCTATTAAACAATTCATTTTTCCATTCATATTTCTTTTATAGTCTCTTCATTATCAAAAATGTAACCCTTACTCACACCACCTCATTGATTCTCTCTAGGAATATTCCTCTTGGTATATTGAGAGATATAATGACCTTTTATTCCCCACATAAACCACATAACCTTCAATGAAGACTTAGGGTGGGAAAAATTAACATCTATTACATTAACTAATCTCTTTAATTTTTTCCTACAGTCAATTTATTTGAGTCCTTATATTCCATAGTCAAAACACCTTATTGTTCCTCTATGAAATTCAATTAAAAAATTATTTCCACATTACTAACACAACGGAAAATTAATAATCTTTACTTCATGTTCTCTATTACCGAAACTCTTAGTGAACCCCTTATTTGTCTTCCTTGGTGAGTTGGAGAGTTGGTCAAGGTAATGTTTTTTTATCATGTTTTGTGAAAACTAATTAGGCATGATCAGGACAAATTTCACTACTATGATCATCCCACCTAACTGGTCATCAAAAAATCTTCCATCACATTCAACATTAATCTAGTTTCTTCTGGTTCCTACCAGTGACTAAAACTATAAGAATAGTGTGAGAATTACATTTCATTATAGAAAACCACATAGTCGTGAAAATAATTACATATATCATATCTAAATCATTAATCCTTCCATAATACGTGACTCCTTGGTTTTACCCTAGTTTATTTATAACTAAATTGTATCTAAATAAATTGTGATGGTTGTTGGTGAGTTTGTGAATTCCCAATGAATATCCCCCATGAGTGTCAAACTAGGTGTGTAGTAAGACCCCATATAATGTACCAGATTACCCCGAGTAAAGCCTAGAACTTATTTTCATAGTTGTTACACCTATATACATCTGTAACAGATCCACATCCACTTGTAGGATCTAGACAGGGATGTATTTCTTGGAAACCACTCACTCTATCCTTCACCAAAATTCCAGGACATTTTCCAAAATGTTAACTCATCCTTGTACTTATCCTTCGAGATATAACTAGACATATCCTTTTAAATAATCCTAGTGATCTCACTATGGATTTCGTATCCTATTTAATAAAGGATAATTATACCTTTTCTATGATACGTACTATAGTGACCCTAACTTTTCAAACATTAACATTACATAACATTTTCAGAATACTTAAACAACATATAAATACACACCCAAAGACCATAGTTGTTATATTGCCTTCGTAAACATGGAAACATAAACACCTATATATTTGTGAGCTACATTATCTCCCACTAGGTTCTTCATGACTAGTACACTTCTTATACACTTCATACATAATGCATATCTTTATAACCTTGGGAAAGAAACCAAAAAAGGGGTGAGCTCAAATTCTAAATAAGGGTATACAAGGGAGACTTGTAAGAATAAACCACATCCTAAGGGTATGAAAAAATGATCATGAAAATTAAATATAATACCCTACATACCAATGATCATATACATGAATCATGTCATAAATATTTATAGTTTATAAGACATTAATCAAAATGAAGTAATGGACATAAGGCATGAAAGCATAACGTAGGAGTAAGACATGGAATTTTGGAAATACATAAGCATACAATGATTTCCATTGTACCCAAGGAATCAATTCCAATACCATATTAGTGGACATAGTCCTTTATTGAACAGGGTGGAACCCCATTCTGGCCTTATATTTCTGAACCGAGTGATGCCTCATTCCAGCCCTGTATTACTAAGACAAGTAAAACCTCATTCTAGACCTATATTACTGAACTGATTAAACCCTCATTCATACCCTGTATTAATGAACCTATTAATCCATTGTTCCATCCATGTATTACATAACTAAGTAGACCCTTATTCTAGCCCTATCTATCTCATGAGATATAAATATTTACCCAAGGCATTGGAGCAATATATTGGTCCCACCCATCACATAATGAAATCTTACATACATGTTCCACAAGATCATATATAAACATATCATAACCCATGAAATTAGATGTATATCATGAACATGTAAACATATTATAACATTTTGAGAGAGATAGGTTTCATAATAATTTCATCATAAAAACGACCCTTGAAATGAAGTGGGTTTCCAAACGATATAACCCTTGAAAGATAGATGGGTTTCATAACATCATTACATCAAAAAATAATCCATTAAAATAATGAATATTAATTGAAACATTGAATAATTTCCCAATAATGGCATGATCAACACCAATTAATGTTATATTATATGGGAAATAATTTTTATTGATCTTTTAAAAGCACTTCTTTAATAAAATGTCATGTCTTCGTTGAAAAACTCTTTTTATTACATAAAACGTTTTGAAACAAATTTTAATTCAAATTATAATTGAAAACATATAAAAGAATATTTTTAACAAATAAAAAAATTTAAATCCATTTTTTCATGATAATTATCTTCAATTATATTTGGAAAACATGGTTTTTGAATACAATATATTTCCAACCAAACAGAGAGGTGGACAGATATTACTAAAAACATTATCTTAAATACAAAAGAGTAGGAAAATGGTACTGAAAATTGAGGGTATTTTTAATAAAAAAATTATTAGCAAACTCATTTATATTATTTAATTATGGGACATAATATTTCATTCAATTAATGATAAACATAAAACATCTCGAAAAAATGAGGAGATTGGCTCAATAAACACTTATAACATGGTAACATTGGATCATACTCTACTAAAAAGAAAATGAAAGTAAATATATCTTAATATATCATTTAAATAATTATATTAATTATATAACATGTAAATGGAGGTATATTCATCTTGAAGATGATTTTATATGTATAACAAAACAAGTGTCTCAAAGAAGGCAAATTGAGACAAAACTATTTGACTAATTTGTTAACTTTTGAAAGTTAAACGCCATGAAAGAAGGATAATAGAATGGATATGGGAATAAACATAAATTTAATTATAGTATACATATAATAAAATCATGTTTAGTACATACACTAGAAAAAAGGAAAGAGTGGCGATCATAGCTTGTATCTTACATAATCAATAGTGAGATGAAAATCCCCTTATCTTGTGTCTTGAATCTCTCTGTACTCATACAAGATTCCTATATAATAAATATAAGTATATTATACTTATTTTATAGAATATTTGTCTTATATATATTACCATATATTTTTTTATTATGACCTTAAATTACCTTCTTATTAACAATACTATATTAATGTTTCACTTAGGGTAATATTCGTTTTGTTTTTCACATGTGTCTGAATTTTTTATAGAATTGGTACTTATAGTTATATAATGATTCAAGAATTTATAAAATGATATAAATATCAGTAATATCAATTATATGTACATTATAATATTTTATATCATGATTATATATTAAATAGAATACACCTTCCATGTTCATGATAAGTCATTCGTACACATGAACACTATTTCTGTTTTTATTGTCATATTGAAAGATAGAATGTAAATGAAATATGTATATATATGTATGCATATGTATTTATACATATATAATTATCACATTATCACTATTATATTACATATATCATATAATTTCCTTAATTCTATTCCATGTGGTGTGTGAACAAATCGCATCGCTTTGAGGGGTGGTAGTCCACAATTCCTCAAATGAGATTATCGTATTAACACCAAATGATAGTTAAATATATGTGGGTTGTAAAAGTGATAAATAGAATTAAATATTTAATAAATATAATATATTACATATATAAATAGTGTTTCCATCACAACGACCACCATTATTGGTGATAAAGGAGAAATGAACAATCATCGTTTCGTGAGGTAGTAGTTCATCGTACATAGAAACACTATGTCCAACATCCATTACCTAGAGGTGTGTATAATTTTAGGTAATAAATTTTTTTTAATAAAGTTCTAGTATATTTATGATAGTATTTTTTTCACACAAGAATTGACTAATGGTATTTTATGTGGTGGAGAAGGAAAATAAAGGAAAGGAGCTTTAGAGAAGGTGTTACCTCTTAATCAGGTAACTCCGATTGGTTTGGGAAAAAAGTCTTACTTGAATGGTTTTTTGATCAAAGAGAGGAATTTTGGTCAATGTAAGTATTGTTGGGAAGTGTATTGGTAATTTATTTTCCCAATTTAAAAGCATTGAAATTTGTGCGAAAGGTGTAGAGTCCATGTCGTTTTATAGTAGAGGGGGCGTGGCACTGTTGTAAATACCAAAAGGTATTCAATAATGGCTTGTCTATCTTACCATCCTTAAAAAATGGAAACTTAATGTATTAAAGGATATTAAAGTTTGAGAAAAACCACATCCACATGAAAATATTTTCATTTTAATTAGTTGGATCTTTTACCTCTATGATTCCCCAATTTTATCATTTTGTATTTAATTAAAGCATCTAGTTGTCTAATCTAATTAATTTAACCATTAAGACTAAACTAAAGTGATATTTATTAGAAAATACGTATGCACTGAATTATTAACATTATAACTATTTTGTAAAATTAAAATATAATTTTTTTGTTAATTAATTTTTAAATAATCGCTTGTGACGCGCTAAAACACATATTGAACATGGACCCTATTAACTATGTATTAACATAATATGGGTCAATAAGTTAATTATAAAGCATTAATTATTCCATTATTATAATATATTTAATATATATTCACACTTAAAAGCCACTTCATAGAATATAGGTTTATGTTAAATTTTAATTCATTTTATAAGATTCATTTATATTAAAATAACAATAATGTAAATTTCAAAATTATTCCACTAATGTTAATTTTAAAATATCAATATTATATTAGATTTAAAATATATCATATTTAAAAGTTTTTTACATGATATATTTATCTAACTAAATTAATTAATTAAATTCACTTTTAATATTTATAGTATCATTTATTTTAGTTAATTATTTACTAAATAATCATTATGTTGAATTTTCTTAAGCAATTTTAGAACCAAAACCATATCTAAATTTTTTTTATAATTTTTTAAGATACAAATAACCCATATATCATTAAAAGGGATATATATAACCAAAAATATGATTTTTTCTGCATATCATAATGTTTTATAAATGTTAAAGGTAAGGAAAGTTCTCTTTTTTTATTTTACTTACTTACACTTTTTATAGGTAATGTTCATTTAATAATATCCATGTAACCCATATATTTAGAAAAAGTGGGTACATGGTAAAATATTTGGCAACCAATGGATTTTTGAAAAGTTTCCCAGTCATTTTGGTCATTAATATTAAGGTTTGGTCCCTTATTAATCTTAATCGTACCTTAATCACCGTAATTAATTTTAATCACATTCACTAATAATTTAGGAAAAAAAATTAGGTTGTTCTTGTTGGACCACAAATATCAAACTAATTACATTTGTGTATGTCTGATTTTCAAAATTCTAAACATAGAACTGGGAAAATTATAATCAACAAAAATCCCATAGGTGAGGTGAAATAACAAGTACTTAGAGTAGAAAAACAGTCAAATGTTTGTTATGTTTTAATATTCAATTTTAAAGTAGAACTTATTCTTATTAAGTTAATTGTATAAATAGATGTATAATTTATTGTATACGACTCTAATACAAATATAAAACTAAGTAGGCATGATCATGACATCTTTAATCATGTTTTGTTAAAATGGATTAGTCATGATTATGACATCTTTCACTCTTGGGAAAATTCCACCAGACTGTACATAAAAAATTCTTCCATCACATTAAACATTAATCATGTTCCTTATGGTTCCAGCTAGTGACTAAAACTAGATACATAGCGTGATAATTAATTTTCATAGCAGAAAACAACATCGTCAAGAAAATAGTTACATATATCATATCTCAATCATGAAACCATCTATAATCTCTGACACATTGGTCTTATCTTAGTTTATTCATAGCTAACTTGTATATAAATAAATTATTATTGTTTGGGAAGAGTTTTTGAATTCCCAATGAATATCTCCCGAGAGTGTAAACCTAGGTGTGCAGTAAGGCCCCTTATAATGTACCAGATTACTCCAAGTATGGCCTAGAACATCTTTTCGTAATTTTCACCCCTAGGTACATATGTACCAGATCCACATCCACTTGTAGAATCTATACAGAGTTGAATTTCTAGGAAACCACTCACTCTATCCTTCACCAAAATTCCATGACATTTTCGAAAACGTTAACTCTTCCTTATACTTATTCTTAGAGTCATCCATATACATATCCTTTTAAATAATCCTATAGATCTCACTAAGGGTTTATTATACTAGTTTCCAAAGGATAACTATAACTTTTTTATGATACCAACTATAGTGACAATCACTTTTAAAACATTAAAATTACACTACTTTTTCGGAGTACTTAATCAATATAAAAATACACACCCAAAGACCGTAGTTGGTATAGTGGCCTTGGAAACATGGAAACATAAACACTGGTATATTTGTGAGCTACATTGTCTCCCACTATATTCTTGATGACTAGTATCGTTATCATATACTTCATACATAATTCATATCTTCATAACATGTTTAAGGAAACATAAAAGGGGTGAGCTCAAATGCTCAGTAAGGGTAAACAAGGGACTCATGTAAGAATAAACATGAGCATAATGGAATGAAAAAATGATCATGAAAATTGAATATCATACCCTATATATCAATGATCATATACATGAATCATGTCATAAATATTGAATGTTCATAAGACATTAATCAAAATGATGAAATTGACATAAGGCATGAATGCATAACAAAGGAGTAAGACATGGAATTGTGGAAACACATAAGTATATAAGGATTTCCATAATATCCATGGCATCAATTCCAATTCCATATTAGTGGACAAAGACCTTTGCTGAACTGGGTGAAACCCCATTCTGGCCCTATATTACGGAACTGAGTAAAGCCTCATTCCTGACATGTATTACTAATCCAAGTAAACCCTTATTCTAGCTCTATGTTACTAAATTGATTAAACCCTCATTAAAACTCTATATTAATGAACAGATTAAACCCTTGTTCCATCTGAGTATTACTTAACTCGGTAAACCCTCATTCCAACCCTGTCTATATCATGAGATATAAATCTTTACCAAAGGCATTGGAAGAAGATATAGGTCCCATCCATCACATAATGAAATCATACATATATGTGACACAAGATCATAAATAAAAATATCATAACCAATGAAATGAAATGGGTATCATGAACATTTAAAAATATCATAACCTATTGAAAGAGATAGGTTTTATAATAATTTCATCATAAACATGACCCATGAAATGAAGTGGGTTTCCAAAGCATATAACCCTTGAAAGTGAACCACGTTTCATAACATCATTCCATCAAAAAAATCTATTAAAATAATGGATATTAATGGAAAGATTGAATACTTTCCCAATAATGGAATGATAAACACCAATGGATGTTATATTATATGGGAAATACTTTTGAAAGATATTTTAAAAACACTTCTTAAGGAAAACACCGTGTCTTATTTGAAAAAATATTTTTATTACATTAAATATGTTGGAAACAATTTTAATTGAAAATAGATTTGAAAACATATAAATGAATATTTTTAAATAGTAAATAATTTTTAAAATCCATTTTTCCTTGATAATTAAATTCAATTATATTATGAATACATGATTTTTGAATACAATATATTTCCGACCAAACAGAGAGTTGGACAGATTTTACTAAAAATAATATCTTAAGTACCATAGAGTGGGAAAATGGAACTAAAAAAATGAGGATATCATGAATAAACATAGGATAAGGAAAATCATGAATATTCTTGAATTATGGATCATAATAATTCATTAATGGAGTCATAAAAATAAAACATCTTGAAAAAATGAGGAGATTGGCTCAATTAACACTTATAACTTGGTGGCTTGGAATCACACTCTATATGTAAGAAAAGGAAATTAAATTAATATTAATATATTATTAAAATAATTAAATTGATTATATAACATGTACAATGGAGTTATATGCATCTCTAATAAGAGTTTAGATACATAACAAAACAATTGTCTCAAAGAAGTAAAATTGAGACAAAACAGTTTTACCAATTTCGTAACTTTTGAAAGTTAAACCCCATGAAAGAAGGAGAATAGAATTGATATGGGAATAAACATAAATTTAAATACCTGATACATAGAATAAAATTAAGGTCAGTATATACACCACAAAAAATGAATGAATATCAAACATAGCTTGTATCTCAAAAAATCAATAGTGAGATGAAAATCCCCTTACCATGTGTCTTGACTCTCTCCATACTCATAAACGATTCCTATATAGTAAATATAAGTATATAATAAATATTTTATATAATATCATTACTATATAAATTACTATATATCGTGTCATTATGACATTATATTACCTTCTTTTTAAGTATCCTATATTAATGTTTCACTTGGGGTAATATTCTCTTTGTTTTTCACATGTGTCTTAACTATTTATTGTATTGGTCCTTATAGTTATATACTGATTCAAGAATTTATAAAAGGATATAAATAACCAGTATATTCATTATATTTACAATATAATATTTTATATCATAATTATATATGAAATGGAATACACCGTTCATGTTCTCAATAATCCATTTGTACGCATGAACATTATTCGTGCTTTTATAATCGTATTGAAAGAAAGTATGAAAATGAAATATGTATATATATGTATGAATATGTATGTACACATATATAATTATCATAGTATCATTATTTTATTATATATATCATATAAGTTCATTAATTCCATTCCATGTGGTGTGTGAACGAATCACATCACTTTGAGGGGTGGTAGTCCACACTTCCTCAAAAGAGATTATTATATTAACACCAAATTGAAGGTAAAGATATGTGTGTAGTAAAAGTAATAAATATGATTAAATACATAATAAATATAATATATTACACATATAAACAAATTTTTCATCACAACCGCCACCATGATTGGCGATAAATGAGAAATGAACAATCATCGTTTCGTGAGGCAGTAGTTCAGCGTACACAGAAACACTATGTTCAACATACATTACATGGAGGTGTGTGTAATTTTAGGTTATAAACATTTCATAACAATAAATTATTATATGTTGGATACTATTTCTGTCATCCAAGAATGGATTAGTGGTATTTTATGTTGTGGAGAAGGAAAATAAATGAAAGGTGATTTGGAGAAGTTATTACCTCTTTATCAGGTAACTCCAATTGGATTGGGCCAAAAGGCTTCCTTGGGAGTGTTTTTGACCAAAGTTAGTCTTTTAGGTCAAAGGGAGTATTTTTGGGAAGTTTATTGGTAATGTATGATCCAAATTTAAAAGCTTTGAAATGTGTGAGGAAGGGGTAGAGTGCTTTCCATTTATAGTGGATGGGGAGTGGCATTGTTGTCAATACCAAAAGGTATTCATAATTGATGGTATATCATACCTAATGTTCCTTCAAAAATGAATGAATAATGGATTAAAGGATGTTAATTGTTGAGAAAAACCACATCCACACAAAAATATGTGTATATTAATTATTTGGTTCCTTACATTCTAAGATTCTCCCATTTATCATTTTGGTTTTAATTAAAGAATCTAGTTTTCTAATCTAATTAATTTATCCATTAAGACTAAATTAAGTGTAATTTATTATAAAATATGGTGGAACTGAATTATTAACATTTTAATAAATTTTTAAAATTAAAATCACATTTTTTTGTTGATTAAGTTTAAAATAATTGCTTGTGACGCGCTTAAACACATCTTGAACATGGACCCTATTAACTATGTATTAACATAATATGGGTCAATATGTTAATTATAAATCATTAATTATTCCATTATTATAATATATTTAATATATATTCACACTTAAAAGCCGTTTCATTGAATATAGGTTTATGATAAATTTTAATTCATTTTATAAGATTCATTTATATTAAAATAACAATAATGTCAATTTTAAAATTATTCATTTCATGTTAATTTTAAAATATCAATATTATATTGGCATTAAAACATATCTGGTTTAAATGATTTTAACAGGATAAATTAATCTAAATAAATAAATAAAATAAAATAATTCAATTAATTAAATTCACTGTTAATATTTATAGTATCATTAATTTTAGTTAATTATTAACTAAATAATCATTCTGTTGAATTTTCTTAGGAATTTTAATAAAAAAAGCATATCTAAAAATTAATGATAATTTATTATGATAAAAATAACCATATATCATTCAAAAGGAGATATATAACAGAAAATATGATGTTTTCTACATGTCTCAAGGTTTTATAAATGTTAAAGGTAAGGAATGTTCTCTTTTTGTCATTTTACTTACACTTTTTTATAGGTAACGTCCATTTAATAAAATCAATGTAACACATACATTTAGAAAAATTGGGCACATGGTAAAATATTTCGAAAAAAATGGATTTTTAAAAAATTTACATGCCATTTTGGTCCTTAATATTAAGGTATGATCCCTTATTAATCTTATTTGTACCTTAATCACCGTAATTAATTTTAATCACATTCACTAATCATTTTTGACAAAAAATTATATGGATCTTATAAGACAAAAATATTAGACCAATTACATCTGCATATGTTAGATTTTAAAAATTCAAAACACAAAACTGGGAAAATTATGATTAATGCTAATCCCACAGATGAGGTGAAATAACAGGTTTTTATAGTAGAAAAACATTCAAATGTGTGTTATTTTTTAATATTAAATTTGAAAGTAATATTTATTATAATGAATTTAATTTTATAAATGGATGTATAATTTCTCATATGTCACTCTAAAAAAAATATATTTTATAATTTATCATTAAAAATTATATAAAATAAATGGATACTTTTAACTAAATTGCAGTAATATTCACTATTCATAAAAAATGAAGTTTCTCAGAAAAATCACAACTCACCATAGGCTAATTTCAACATTCTAAACTTAGAAATGAAATTTATTTTATCAAATTCAGTTTATAAATATTTATAAAATAACTATCATTATTATAAATGGTTCATTCGAGAAAACAATGTTTTTAAACGTTGAAGCACTTTACCCAAAATCTTATATTTCATTATCAACATGTTTTATTTATATAAAATAATTGTAACCAATATTTGGAAATTAGTTATTAAAATTACTATAACTATGCAGAATGGTTTGGTTATAATTATCTAATTTCATGAATTATATATATATTTATATTTTTCATTGAAACTCAATGTTATGTGTATTGTACACAATGTCGGTGTGGCTTTTAGTGCAACACAAGTTGGTATTGAATGTTGCACAAATCAAGTATGTATTTCATGTTAAATTAATGTTTGAATTAGGTTTTTAATATATATATATATATATAATGAACAATTTCTATATTCATGTGAATGTAAAAATATTTAAAAGATAAATTAATTTGAAAAATAATAATTCCCAAAATCTTGGGGTGTTAATGTATGAAATCCTATAGTCATGCAGAATCCATAGTAAGGGGTCATCTTAAGGAACTCCTAAAATTGGTTACTACGTTTAGGTCCATGTTTTTATCTAGTCAACTCTAAGACCCTATGCTTCTAGTCACAAGCATGGAGAGTGAGTATCACAAAATCCTTTCCACTCAATATGGAATGAGATCCCCCTATCCCACTGTGGAACCAATTTTAGGGAATCCCTCCGAGAGTAAGCCCCTAGAATCTCTTAGAGGGCCTCTCTAACTGCACTTCTTCTTATTTCTCACCCACATGACATGTCCATATAGGTTACCAAATATGACTATCTTAATTACCCAAATAACTTTAGAGATGCGGACTTCGAAGCCCTTTTTCTATCTCTTTGGTTCTAGGGAACAATGTCAGAAGGGAGGTAATGTTTCCCTTACCTCTTCCACCAGTGGAAGGGTTTTTGTGGTTTTTTAGATCATTTTCTTTCTCTTGTTTATTTTACATTTAAGAATGATTCATCATGATTCATTTGGGCTTAATTGATATCCACGATCATGACATACACAGAGTCAGATGCAGGTTTTTTCATATAATCTTCTTCAAAATCTTCCTCTTTCTTCCTTTAATATGGTCTCTATAGGCATGGATCACCAATACCTTATAAAAAACTTTTATGGAAATGTAGATTTATTGTTTTCCTATATCTTTTGTAACCTCTTATTTCTCACATAGAGCATGAATCATGTTCTCATAGTGGTTTAGGGTGTTCTTGAAATCCACATGATCCCAAACCTTTCAGGCATCATTCCAGGTGTATATCCAAACCAAACATTTGGGCCTCATACTTGGTATAATATGAAATTTCTTATCAAGGTAATCCTCCTCAGAAGTATTCCCCAATAAACACCTCTATTCACTAGGGAATAATCCTCATGAATGGTCTATAAAACCTAACCATTGGGCCTCCTATATGGTATAATCCCCAATCATATCAGTAAACTCACTCTTGGGCCACCTCTTTAGGCGTAATCCCAAAATAATCCCCAATCGCACTATGAGACTAGACATCCACCCTAGAACCTTTCGTAGGGAATATTTTTTTGGAATAATCCCCAACATAACCCTCTAAAAGGTCCATACTCCCATTGAAGAAATTACCTGAGAGTATCCATAGGCATGGGTCCTCATAACCGAACAATGTGGTATTTGATTCCAAGGTAAATGGGATATGTTTGAAGCCTCCCTGCCATCCAAACCCAACACCCTAAATCAACCCTATTCTCTCTCATCCACATTCATGGTAGGGTATAATTAAACGTTGGAATCCATATCCATTCCAGGTTCCTTGGTTTGATTTTTCGTATGTCAAACACTAAAAAATTACTAAGAACCATTCCCCTAGAAGTCCTTAATGTGTGATTCTAAACATTATAGATTGGTACTTATCACATGACCATAAAAGGTATGATGTGTCTCCTCAAGTGTAACTGAAATATTTAGGTTCTAATTCCTTTCAAAAGGATACCTAACAGTCCCATCCAGTGGTTCGATCATAATGTCCAAACAACTCCCATATCCTTGGATGATGATACACTACCGAACATCGTACTATGTTGCTAAAAACCATCATTTTTGGGATAACAACCAAAGAATATCTAATCAATACATAAGAGGAAACCATTTATAGAGAACCTCATATTCATATTGATATCTCCACCGATGGAGAACCTCAACTACATATAGATGATTCTAAATACCATATAAGATGACTATTAATTGTCAATTCATGGTTGACCCACGTCATTCTTTGGAATTTATGATGGATTAATGAACATGTCTTAACTCTATAATAGAGTCTTTGAGTAAGAAAAAAATTCCCCAAAAAACGGTGTGATGACCCCAGCCAACCAAAATATTGAACAATGTGAGTTTTTAAGTATCCATAAAAACTCCATAATGATAACATGTATTTAGAAAGAAGGTCCCTCATGGATATAGAACTGTAGGGTGCTTCCGATTCATTGAATATACCCATTGGAAACAATTTGTAAATACTGAACACAACATGAATGATTTCACAAAACTACCCTTAGCAATAAACCATCTGGTGAACCAATTCTCCATCATAAACCACCACATGATAAACAAAAAATAAAAAATTTAAAAATTTGTCTCTACTATAATCACGATCATATGCTTTATCCTCTACTCTCGTACTCTATCTCAATACTCTGATTCAGACATCAAAAACTAGATTCTTTACCTTGTCCACACCATTAATCATGAAGTCTCCTTAGGTACCGAGGGAGGCCTGAGTAGGGTTATAACAACCCATACTTTACATACATTGTTAATTCTTCAAAATTGAAGCACACTTATTACAACATACGACAAAACCACAAAGGACCGTATAGGTATAGTGTCTTTAGAAACTGGGAAACGTAAACAACTGGTTCATAAATCTTCTACAGTGCTCCCATTTATTTCATCATATCTAGGGTCCCATTTAGAATATTCTACTTAATATCCATCTTCCTGACCTGGGGAAACGAAAACATACAAAAAAGGGTGAGCTCAAATGCTCAGCAAGGGAAAATAAAGGAAATAAAAATCATATCATATCTTCTTGAAAATCATAACCTGCAAAAGAGATCATAACATCTTAACATGGAATAAATCATAGAAGTGAAAGTGAGATCCCCATAATCATAACATAAAACTTGAAACTTTGTGGCATGCACACATAATCATGGAAAATCATTTCTTGTTAGTCATGACTCATTTCCAAGACTATCTTAGCGGAAAAAGTCCATTTCTGAACCGAGTTCACTCCTCATTTCAGTCCTGTATCACTGAACCGAAATAACCTTCCGTTCCAGCCATGTCTATCTCATGAGATATAAATATTTACCCAATGCATTGGAGGGAGATATAGGTCCCACCCATCTTATAATGAATCCTTTATTATGTGTGCCACATAATCATAAATCATCGCATAACACATGTAACAAAAATGGGATTCTTGAAACATCATGACATCATAAAACAAATCATATAAGGTAAATGACTTCATAAAAATAATTCCCTCACAATATAATCAAATCAATGTAATAATAGGGATAAAAACATAACCCTATATTATCTTAGATGGAAAATAATTTTGATAAAACATTTGAACTCAATTCTTGAGGAAAATATCCTCTCTACTTCAAAAACACTTTTCTCTTCTTAACATGTCATACAATTATAAACTAAAAGAAGTTGATTAAAAATAAACACGAAAACTTATAAAGGAATATTCTTGGAAATAATGTTTTAAAAATCCGTTCTTTCCGTATAAGTTAAAAAAAATTCTTCTCGTACTTTTTTCGGAAAAGTCAAAAAGTACCTCGTACGAAAAAAGACAAAAGATTCCTTTCATATATTTTACTAAAAACTCACTGAAGGGTAAAATTGGATTTAAACTATTGTAAGTGGATGGAAACAATATTACATATTGAGGGAACATGGATGTGGATGATAAAATACACCCCAGTAAATACCAAAGTATAAACAATCTCGGATAAAAATGAGATTGTGATATTTCCCTTACCTTAGGTCCGATTTGCTTTGTACGTGTCTGAAGCTCCTCTTCTTTGAAACGCCTCATTGAATCCTCCACTTAGGGAACTAAGATTGGTCTTTGAAGAAGACCAGGACCTCTAGGATTATTCTAGGGAAGTGGAGAAGGGATTTTGGCAGGGTTTGGCGGAGCTTGAGTGCTCAAATTGGTGTGAGGAGGAGGGGGAGGAGGTGCCCTTTTATAAGGGATGAGAGGGGCACCTTAGGAATATCTCAAAATATTATTTTATATTAAAGTCAAAATCGGTTTATAATGGTTCCAAAGGGTCTTATTTCTAAGGTAAAGTGGGGATGGGTCGAAATCCTATCAACCAATAGGATTTAGACAAGTTTAGGTTATTATTTTAACCTTATCAATTATATTTAACTCTAAGTTAAATAATTTAACTTTTATCATGTCTTTTTGTTTTCTTACACTATATGGTTAATACACTTACTATAACATGCCAAACGAACCCCAAGTTGTTTATTATTAATATATATATCCTTATCTAAGTCATTTGGCCGAACCTTAGATTTTTAGGAATAAAATAACAATTAATAATAAAATATTTGATTTAAAAACTATTTTGTTTCAATTTTGTCACTATTTGATATATGATTTTTGTGGAAGTCATAACAAAATTATATGTTCGAACCATGTTGATTAAATCAACACTAATATAACATAGTAACCTAGAAAATTAGTTTAATTCATAAAAAATGTCAAATTACATTTATTTGGGCATTTATAACATCAATTATGTTAACATTTCCTTAAAAGAGTAATTACTGCATCATCGTTGTGTCATAAATAAATTAATTTATTTAATTATAAAAATTATAAATAAAATATCATTATGTATGAAATCATTTTAGCTTTCTAATGAATATTTATAATAGAATTTATCTTATGTATAAACCCATATTAAAAATGTTTTAGTTATTAAACTTTGATTTTAACTATTTTAACTATTCATTAAATAAAATAATATTAAATGTCATAATCTAATCCAAGTGGACCTAAATGGTCATATTATATTCATAAGGTTGTTTTTGGTCGAATTAAACTTATCCAATAGAATTAGGACATGTGTTAGGGTAATAGTAATATCATATTTACCCTTAGTTACCCTATTTACTATTAATCGCGGTAAAAAAAAGTAAAAAGTTACTATTCACCAAAAAAAATTATTTTTATCTCATTGAAGCACATTTTACTTACTGATATCAACCGTGTCTGTTGGATTTTCTAAATTCCATTCACAGAAGCGGTAAAATTAAGTTTTATGCAAAATTCAGTTTTTAACCTACCACTTTGTGGTTTCACTATTCATCAAAAATTGAAAGTTTTCAAAAAAATACCAAAATTTCACCCAAGGCTAATTTCGGTATTCCGAATCCAAAAATGAATTTCATTTTGAAAAATAAAATTTATAAAATTTCAAAAAGTGGTTATTACTATTCATAACGGCTAGTTTTAATAATATTTTAATAGCATATAGTTGTTTAGTGAAACTCGGTATTACGTACAACGCAAGCTATCGAGGAAGGTCGCGATTGCGTGTAAAGTAAGTCAAGCTAGTGTGTAGTGAAAGATTCCTTTGATGATATATATATATATATAACATAAAAACAAAATATTACTCATAAAAATCTCAGGTGTTACATTCTACCGCCCTTAAAAAGAATTTCGCCCTCGAAATTCGTCACTTTGTAACAAACAGATGAGGATACTTCTCCCTCATCATATCCTCAAGCTCCCATGTAGCTTCTTCAAGTTGGTGGTTCCACCATAAAACTTTCACCAATCGAGTGGTCTTGTTTTGTAGGACTTTTTCGCTACGATCCAGAATCTCTATCGGTTGTTCTTCATAAGAAAGATCTTGCTCCAGCGGTACAACTTCTGAGCTGAGTACATGTGAAGGATCAGGTATGCACTTTCTCAGGAGAGATACATGGAACACATCGTGAACTTGAGAGAGATTCGGTGGAAGCACCAATCAGTAAGCTACCTTTCCAACACGATCCAGTATTTCGAAAGGACCGATATATCTATGGCTCAACTTCCCCTTCTTTCCAAATCTCATAACCCTCTTCCAGGGAGATATTCGTAAGAACACTTTATCACCCACTTCAAACTCTAGGTCTTTTCTTCGGTTGTCGGCATAACTTTTCTGTCGACTCTGAGCTGCTCTTATGTGTTGTTGAATAGATCTGACCTTTTCTGCCATTTCATCAACGAGATCAGGTCCTAATAGCTTTCTTTCCCCAACTTCATCCCCGCAAGTTGGAGTCCTGCATTTCGTTCCATAGAGAGCTTCATAAGGAGCCATCTGAATACTGGAGTGAAAGCTATTATTATCAGAAAATTCCACCAAAGGTAGGTGTTGATCCCAACCTCCTTTCAAATCCATAGAGAAAGCTCTCAACATATCTTCTAGGGTTTGAATTGTTCTCTCAGACTGACCGTCTGTCTGAGGATGATAGCAGTGCTGAAACTCAACTCTGTATCCAGAGTATGCTGAAGACTTCGCCAGAACATCAAGGTAAATCTCGGATCCCGATCAGATATAATAGAAAGTGGTACTCCATGCAATCTTACCACTTCCTTTACATATATCCTGACAAGCTGATCTAGAGAGAAATCCTCTCTAATAGCAATGAAGTGTGAAGACTTTGTAAGACGATCAACTATGAACCAGATAGCATTATTGCCTTTGGATGTTTTAGGAAGTCCTGTGACAAAGTCCATAGTGATTTTTTCCCATTTCCATTCGGGTATGGGTAATGGCTGTAACATCCCCTTAGACTTCTGTCTCTCAGCTTTAACTTGTTGACAAACCAAGCATCGAGAGACATATTCGGCAACATCTCTTTTCATTCCATCCCACCAGAAGTACTCTTTCAGGTCCCTATACATCTTCGTGCTTCCAGGATGAATAGAGAATGAAGAACTATGAGCCTCATCCAGCAGCTCCTTCTTTAATTCGGGGATGGGAGGAACACAAACCCGATTCCTGAACTTTATTATCCCATCATAATCAAGGTTGAATTCAGGAACATTTCTCACCTTCTTTTGTAACTCGACATCTTCTTTCTGTGCCTCTTTAATCTTCATATGTATAGATTGTTGAACATTCATTTGAGAAAGATACGATTTTTCCCCTTCCATTATAATTCCAAGATCCATCCTTTGTAAATCCATAAATATTGGATCTTTTGTGATCCTCATCATGGATAAACTAGCATGGTCTTGTCGACTTAATGCATCTGGCACCTTGTTTGCTTTCCCAGGGTGGTAATGGATTGAGCAGTCATAATCCTTAATCAGCTCCAACCATCTTCTTTGACGCATATTCAGCTCCTTTTTTGTGAAAATATACTTTAAACTTTTATGATCAGTATAAATATCACACCTTTCACCATAAAGGTAATGCCTCCAAATCTTTAATGCAAGGATTACCACAGCTAACTCCAAATCATGTGTTGGGTAATTTTGCTCATGGATTTTCAACTATCATGAGGCATAAGCTATCACCATATCATTTTGCATAAGAACACACCCCAATCCCTTCTTGGATGCGTCACTGTAGATCACAAATCTTTCTCCACTACAAGGCAGTGTGAGCACAGGTGCACTGGATAACCTTCTTTTCAACTCCTTGAAATTCTCTTCACATTCCTCTGTCCAAACAAACTTAACTCCTTTCCGAGTCAACTTGGTGAGTGGGTTAGATAATCATGAAAAATATTTTACAAAACATCGATAATATCCAGCCAAACCAAGAAAACTTTGGATATCAGTTACTGTTGTTGGTCTCGACCATCATTCGATAACCTCTGTTTTTGCTGGATCCACAGATATCCCCTCTTTTGAGATTATGTGACCCAAAAATGCAACTTTTTGAAGCCAAAATTCACACTTGGTAAATTTGGCATAAAGCTTCTCCTTTCTCGGGGTCTTCAATATAATTCTCAAGTGATCTTCATGCTCTTCCTTGCTCTTTGAATAGACAAGAATATCGTTTATAAAGACTACCACAAATTGATCAAGATAGTCTCTAAAGAATCTATTCATTAGATCCATGAAGATAGCAGGGGCATTAGTAAGACCAAATGGCATCACTATAAATTCATAGTGTCCATACCTTGTACGGAAAGCCGTCTTTGGTATATCCTCCCTTTTGACCCTTAATTGATGATACACTGAACAATGATCAATCTTGGAAAAGTATTGAGCTCCGCGTAGTTGGTCAAATAAGTCATCAATGCGTGGGAGAGGATATTTGTTCTTGATAGTGATCATGTAATGTTCTCGATAATCAATGCAGAGTCTCATTGATCCATATTTCTTCTTAACAAATAGAATAGGTGCTCCCCAAGGTGATGCACTAGGGTGTATGAATCCCTTATCAAGATTCTCTTGGAGTTTCTTCTTCAATTCCTACAACTCAATTGGGGCCATTCTATAAGGTGTCTTTGAAATAGGCAAAGCACCCAGTACGAGCTATATTGAAAACTCAACTTCACGATTTGGTGGAAGACCCGTTAATTCCTCCGAAAAGACATCATCAAACTCCCATACGATGGGAATATTCTTAATCACGAGTTTCTCACCAACCATTTGAGATAAATAACCTTCATTTAGTGGAATCAATGCCCATAAAATGGAAGAAATTTCCACTGTAAGGTTATGTTCATCCTTGCATTGATAGACGATCATAGATTGATCTGGAATATGAAATGTGACTTCCCTTCTTTGGAAATTGATATGAGCTCCGTATAAAGAAAGCCAATCCATGCCAAGAATCACATCGAATTCCACTAAAGGAAGGATCACCAGATTTGCAGGAAGCACTTTCCCAAAAACTTCGATCGAAGAAGAATTATAAACTTTTGATGCGATTGATGTGCCATTAGGTGTTATCACAGCTAACTCAACATCTAATTGTTGAGGTAATACGGTGATACCCATAGAAAATTCTTCAGAAATAAAATAGTGGGTGGATTCAGAATCAAATAAAACATTTTCTACTTTAGAGTGGATGGTAAGTGTACCTTTCACCACTTCGTTATCATACTCCACATCACTGATAGAAATTCCATGTGACTTTCCTTTTTCTTTAGCCTTAAGAGTTCTTTGACGTCGACCATCATCATCAACCCTTAGATTTGGGAATTGATTGGCATAATGCCCCATCTCCTTGAACTTGAAACATTGAAGTGTAGTAGGTTCATTCTGTGTATCCCTTCCTTTGTTTTCATCATTAGACATCTTCTTCCCATTATCATGGCATTCAAATGCCCGATGACCTTCCTTTCCACATTTGAAACATTTACTTGTCCCTTTAAGACAACTCCCTCCATGTTTCTTTCCACACTTTGAGCATAAGGGAAAGCTCATCTTCTTTTCAGTGTGATCTTTAGACTTTCCTTTGAATTCCATTTTCCTCTTATTATCAAACCCATATGACTGATGGGCTACTCCAATCTCCATCTCAACATTGAGAGCACATCGAACGATTTCCTCGTAGCTATTGAAGTCCCTTACGGCTAACGCCCTTCAAAGACTTGGTTTTAAGCCACTAAAGAATCAATCGATCTTACTCTCAGGTTGGATAATAATTCCAGAAGCGTACCTTTCAAGTCTTGTAAAATTTGCTTCGTAGGTACCAACAGATTCATCATCCTTTTGCTTCAGTTCAAGAAACTCTTTCTCTATCATTGTTCGGAGAATACGAGGGAAGTACTTATTGAAAAATAAGTTCTTGAACTCATCTCATTCCATGGACTCAATTTCATCCCTTTGCCTCATATTCTTAATAAGATTCCACCATTGATCAGTATCTCCTTCCAAACTATACACTGCTAGGATGAATTTATCATGTTCAGAACATTGAAGAACTGAAAATATCTTTTCAGTAGTACTAATCCATTTTTCAGAAACTAATGGATTAGTAGACCCGCTAAAAGAAGGTGGACTCTGCCTCATGAAGGATTCAACAGAATGTTGCTCCTTCCTTTGCTCGTTTGGAAGTCCTGCATGATTTATAGCTTGATAAAGTTGTGTGAGAATGGCTACAAGATTTTTCATTCCATCTCCCATATCTTTTGGTTGCTCAGGGGGACAATCATTGCATTTCCCATCGCATTACGCATTAACACGGTTCCTTCGGGTTCCAGCCATTGACTAAAACCAAGAAGAATAGTGTGAGCAACACTAATTATAATAGGAAAACCACATAATTCAAGAATAAAATTTTCACGCTTAAGGTCTTATCCTAGGTTATTCATGGCCATTTCTAAAACACTAAGATTGTGTTCTATGCTTAGACTTGTCCTTAGGGTTCTTACTAAGGCTTTCACATCCTAGTTTCCAAAGGCTGACTATACCTTTCCTCTGATACTAGTTATAACGACCCATACTTTACATACATTGTTAATACATCAAAATTGAAGCACACTTATTACAACATACGACAAAACCACAAAGGACCGTATAGGTATAGTGTCTTTAGAAACTGGGAAACATAAACAACTGGTTCATAAATCTTCTACAGTGTCTCCCATTTATTTCATCATATCTAGGGTCCCTTTTAGAATATTCTACTTAATATCCATCTTACTGACCTGGGGAAAAGAAAACATACAAAAAAGGGTGAGCTCAAATGCTCAGCAAAGGCAAATAAAGGAAATAAAAATCATATCATATCTTCTTGAAAATCACAACCTGCAAAAGATATCATAATATCTTAACATGGAATAAATCATAGAAGTGAAAATGAGATCCCCATAATCATAACATAAAACTTGAAACTTTGTGGCATGCACACATAATCATGGAAAATAATTTCTTGTTAGTCATGACTCATTTCCAAGACTATCTTAGCAGACAAAGTCCATTTCTGAACCGAGTTCACTCCTCGTTTCAGTCCTGTATCACTGAACCGAAATAACCTTTCGTTCCAGCCATGTCTATCTCATGAGATATAAATCTTTACCCAATGAATTGGAGGGAGATATAGGTCCCACCCATATTATAATGAATCCTTTCTTATGTGTGCCACATAATCATAAATCATCGCATAACACATGTAACAAAAATGGGATTCTTGAAACATCATGACATCATAAAACAAATCATATAAGGTAAATGACTTCATAAAAATAATTCCCTCACAACATAATCAAATCAATGTAATAATAGGGATAAAAACAGAACCCTATATTATCAAAGATGGAAAATAATTTAGATAAAACATTTGAACTCAATTCTTGAGGAAAATATCCTTTCTACTTCAAAAACACTTTTCTTTTCTTAACATGTCATACAATTATAAACTAAAAGAAGTTGATTAAAAATAAACTTGAAAACTTATAAAGGAAGATTCTTGGAAATAATGTTTTAAAAATACATTCTTGCCGTATAAGTTAAAAAAACATTCTTCTCGTACTTTTTTCGGAAAATTCAAAAAGTACCTCGTACGAAAAAAGACAAAAGATTCCTTTCATATATTTTACTAAAAACTCACCGAAGGGTAAAATTGGATTTAAACTATTGTAAGTGGATGGAAACAATATTACATATTGAGGGAACATGGATGTGGATGATAAAATACACCCCAGTAAATACCAAAGTATAAACAATCTCGGATAAAAATGAGATTGTGATATTTCCCTTACCTTAGGTCTGATTTGCTTTGTACGTGTCCGAAGCTCCTCTTCTTTGAAACGCCTCTTTGAATCCTCCACTTAGGGAACTAAGATTGGTCATTGAAGAAGAACAGGACCTCTAGGATTATTCTAGGGAAGTGTAGAATGGATTTTGGCAGGGGTTGGCCGAGCTTGAGTGCTCAAATTGGTGTGAGGAGGAGGGGGAGGAGGTGCCCTTTTATAAGGGAGGAGAGGGGCACCTTAGGAATATCTCAAAATATTATATTATATTAAAGTCAAAATCGGTTTATAATGGTTCCAAAGGGTCTTATTTCGAAGGTAAATTGGGGATGGTCGAAATCCTATCAACCAATAGGAATTAGACAAGTTTAGGTTATTATTTTAACCTTATCAATTAGATTTAACTCTAAGTTAAATAATTTAACTTTTACCGTGTCTTTTTGTTTTCTTACACTATATGGTTAATACACTTATTATAACAGGCCAAACGAACCCCAAGTTGTTTATTATTAATATATATATCCTTATCTAAGTCATTTGGCCGAACCATAGATTTTTAGGAATAAAATAACAACTAATAATATAATATTTGATTTAAAAACTATTTTGTGTCAATTTTGTCACTATTTGATATATGATTTTTGTTAAAGTCATAAAAAAATTATATGTTCGAACCAAGTTGATTAAATAAACACTAATATATCATAGTAACCTATAAAATTATTGGAATTCATAAAAAATCTCAAATTACATTTATTTGGTCATTTATAACATCAATTATGTTAACATTTCCTTAAAAGGGTAAATACTACATCATCGTTGTGTCATAAATAAATTAATTTATTTAAACTCTAAAAATTATAAATAAAATATAATTATGTAGGAAATCTTTTTAGCTTTCTAATTAATATTTATAATCGAATATATCTGATGTATAAACCCATATTAAAAATATTTTAGTTATTAAACTTTGATTTTAACTATTTTAACTATTCATTAAATAAGATAATATTAAATGTCATAATCTAATACAAGTGGACCTAAATGGTCATATTATATTCATAAGGTTGTTTTTGGTCGAATTACATTTATCCAATAGAATTAGGACATGTGTTAGGGTAATAGTAATATCATATTTACCCCTAGTTAGCCTATTTACTATTAACCGCGGTAAAAAAAAGTAAAAAGTTACTATTCACCAAAAAAAATTATTTTTATCTCATTGAACCACATTTTACGTACTGATACCAACCGTGTCTGTCGGATTTTCGAAATTCCATTCACAGAAGCGGTAAAATTATTTTTTATGCAAAATTCAGTTTTTAACCTACCACTTAGTGGTTTCACTATTCATCAAAAATTGAAAGTTTTCAGAAAAATTCCAAAATTTCACCCTAGGCTAATATCGGTATTCCGAATCCAAAAATGAAGTCCATTTTGAAAAATATAATTTATAAAATTTCAAAAAGTGGTTATTAATATTCATAACGGCTAGTTTTAATAATATTTTAATAGCATATCGTTGTTTAGTGAAACTCGGTATTGCGTACAATGCAAGCTATCGAGGAAGGTCGCGATTGCGTGTAAAGTAAGTCAAGCTAGTGTGTAGTGAAATATTACTTTGATGATATATATATATAACATAAAAACAAAATATTACTCATAAAAATATCGGGTGTTATAAGGGTGTTAGATATACTCAAAAGGAAACCACCAATGGTATCTAGAAAAATCTAGTTTATACATATAAAATGATCAGTGTGAATTTAAATAAAAAATTCAAAGAAATAAATAAATAACTACATCGTTTGGGGTTCCTCATGGGAGACCCGAATGACACTACCTGCTTCGACCTATACTGGATGTCTCTGAACTAATAGTAACCTATGCTGATATGATATAGGTGTAAAAATAGTGCATCATAAATCATGAATAAAGAGTGGACCAAACCCATCATTTTGATTTGTCTTTACAAATACATCCATGTGATAACAATTATACATTCCTTGAATTTTAATAAAGGCATCCTTTGAATTTGATTAATAGAATCATGAGCTTTTACAAGGTGATCTACATATGGAATCCCATTTATCTCTCTAGGATATCTATAAATTCCCATAATAGTAGAGTTTTTACAAGGAAATACATAAATGGAATCCCAAGTTTTCATTCAAATGATATACTTCTTACTTTTCCATACCTTTAGTTTTGGAAAAAACACACTCTTTCTTAAAAAATATTTACTAAATTTTTATGTCCAAAGTGTTTTAGAATTTTTTGGTATAAAAAATTACATTTTACCATACATATAATAAGTTATTAATTATTATGAGTATAATATTTTTATTCTTCGTTTTCATTATCGTAATGAGTACGTGTATGATTAATCGGACTCAACATTATCAATACCCGATGTTAGAATCTCTTTAATGACTATCGTAATGACAAAGTCTTAACAATAGGACTGATACTAGTACTGATTACATCAGATTGATACTCATAACGTTTTTCATAATGACAATTGTGTGGAGGTATATCTAACAGACATAAGTTGGTAATCAGATTTTGAAGACATGTTTCTAATTTATGGAAAGTAATTTACATAGTAATGGTGTAAATCAATACGTTGTTGGACATTAAGTTACTACATATTATTATGAGATTTCAAGTGATAGGTTTCCATTTCATTACGACAAACATGGAGAAATATTTCCATTGAGAAGATCCCTATAAATACCTATTCATTTGAAAAGTTTTATGATGATCATTGATTTCTGATTGATTCATTTAAAATTTATCTTTTAGTTAGAGCTCGGAAGATTTTATACCAAGAACATATTTTTCTTAGTATTTCTAATTTTTTAGAGTATTATAGTTATAAGGAATCATTTTCCAGTTTTATCCTTACAAATTTTTTCATTGTATTATATTTCTGATTATTGTAACTATCAAGGGCTTCCCAGGATAGGAAGATAGAGAATATTATATGTCCAATCAAGGGCTATCTGGGATAGGTAGTCCGAAAACCCAATCATCATATCGGTGGATTCTTGGATTATTAAGATATAGTTGATCTTCATATCAAGGGATTCCCTAGTAAGGGAAGTCAAAAACTCCTGTAAGTATAAAATCAGGTATACTTTTATTCTTTATTACAGAATACCTTACTCATAAGTTTAAAGATTTGTCTTTCCATAACATGAGAGTGATATTTTTCTTTTGTTATAAATTGTATTACATGTTTCATACATGTTTTTATATTCTTCTACACATATAATAGATATTGGAACATTGTATTCATATTTCTATTTTGTTTGTTTAATCTGTATTAATCTGATTACGATAATAAAAATACAATTTAATTAATAGTTTCCATCATGATTAAAAATCTTATACTATGATAAATTGAATCCATATTGATTAAAATTTCTAATTTTATTTAATCATATTGATTTTGATAGTTCTTTTGTGATCAGGCTGAGGGTTATGTCTGATGAATCAACAAAAAGATGCTTAGATTTTGTCTAGTTTACATTTTTTAAATTATGTTTTTAACATAAAATTCATCCCTCGTCTTGTACATTATCCATTATAAGAATATTATTTCAATCCAAATTAGTATATTTATTTATAATGATCCAACAATTAGTATCAGAACAGGATTCCACTACTCATATACTTTCTGATGTTTTTACATTATTTACTATTTCAAGATTGTGAAGTTATGTGACAATCTTTTTTTTATAAAACTTTTTTTAGGGTGATGTGTTTTTTAGAAAAAAAAGTATTTTTATTTTTAAAAAAAATTCAAAAGGAATGAATATTAGTTTATTAGACAATATCAACACATACAGGCCACCAATCATCAATGGTGCAGACTACAAGTACTAAATTTATAGGATGAAGATTTTTTTATCCACACTGAGGTTGATTATTTTTTCATACTTACTAGAGATTATAAAATTCCTGATAAGGAACATATGGCTTTTACCCATCAAGAAAAATAGGAATATCAACTAAACATAAAATTGTAGAGTATACTGTTATGTTCCATGAAAAGACAAATATATAGTCAAATATAAACTTTTAAAGAAGGTAATATTATCTGGAAAAATTTATACATCATGAACTTTTGAACTCCCATATTATCTAAAATATTAAGAGCTATATTAAGGGATGATTATTTGGATTTTGATTTTCTAATTGGAGAATCAGTTACAAAGATGCACCAACAATTTATGATGATTATTAATAGGCTAAAAATATCAGTGAGAAAGGCATTGATGATGATATCCTTGTTTAGAATATAATTGAAGTTATGCCCCATTAATGGGAATTTTAGAGGACCGATGTCAATGAGATAAGAAATTTGAATAATATTACATTGGATTATTTTATTCAAACTCTTACACAATATAAGAGAATATTAAAAAAGTATTCTAAGAAAAATAAAAATAAAAATGGTGGTCTTTCCTTTACTACAAAGTCTACCTTACCTCCTAGAGTTCAATATAAAGTTAATGTTGTTAGATCATGAAGAAAGAATACATTTTTTGTTCAATGAAATTCATGTACTACTGAACATTCTGAAAGTTAGTTAGAGAACATGGTTATAATGGTGGAAAAGACAGTCAATAAGAAATATTTTCAATACCTATAGAATAAAATTCATAAGGAAAGAGGTGAGAAGAAAGATGATGCTACTTGTTATGAATTTATAAAATCTATACATATCAGACAATATTTTTAAAATCTGAAAAAGAAAGATAAAAAAGAAATAAATTCATAAAGTAATTCCAGAAACAATTATAAATCTAATGGAAATAAGGTTTTGAAAGTTAATGACACATGGAGTGCTAGTGGAGGTGATTCCTCTAATAAATTTTATTGGAATAAAAATTCCAGATTGGGTAACATAGGCCATTATGTAAATATACCTAAATTAAATAATTTTTTCATAGATTGGGTTTTAACTACTCAAAAACATACCAAAATAACTTTATGAAAACATTTTTCGTATGAGAAGGATTCTACATCTTCAGATGAAGATTCTTCCTTAGCTAGTGAATATAATACATTTCCTTATTATATTGATGCTTCCAATAATACCTTAAGTTTTTGAAAATAAATTTTGAATTCATTAGATGCTGAGTCCCTACAAAAAAATATATTTAATAATCTATCAGTTAAAAACAACTTCTTATCTTCTATGTTTTGAGTTTTGAAAAATGGTCATCTAGGGTTGTGATTTGTAAGTCATTTGGAGTCTGATTGAACAAACATGATTTTTGGATAATAGAAAAAAACCATATAAAGAGTAATATGAATATTAATATGAACCTTATGAATATTAAATAATGGTATTATTTTATTTTTTTTAAGGTAAGAAGATAAAGAGATATTAATTAATTTTTCAATGTGATATAAAACTAATTATACTTTTAAAATTGGTATTTTTCAAATTAACTATGATTTTATTTAAAATTTTAAATTAATAATATTTAGAAAATTAATTTTGAAAAATGGAGTTCATTTTTGAATTATTCAGGTTGATAAATGGTTTGGTTGTATGTTTTAGATTTTATTCAATTTCTAGAATTTTTTAAGAATAGTGAAATACGGTAAAAAACTGTATATACAAATTATCAGTTAAATATGCTATACAGAACATCATGACTGGTGTTAGGATACTTTATTCAAACACACATGCAATTATTAATATTATGGGTCTTATGAAACAAAATTATTTGTTGTCTTGTGGGAATTAATAAAATAATGAATAAAATATTAAAATTTCACTCCTCTCATTCACTATAAAAACCCCCCCATCACTCCCTCTTTTACTCACTCCTCTAAGCCTTTAAGATCCTCAAATATCTTGAAAAATACCATTCCATAGTCACTCCTCACGTCCAATAAGCTCTTGAAGTTTTCAGAAGACCAAAACCCCTTCCCTTAAGGAAGTTCTCAAGGAAATTATTACAAGAGGTAAATCATATTTCCTTTTCATTTAGTTTCAAATCATTTTATCTTCTTTTATAATCCTCTCCTCACCTACTCTATCCAAAAGACAATGATAAATCTCGTATCATATATATAATGTAGTTATATCATGTTAATGGAATAACCATCATTAATATTCTTACACTCTCAATTTTATATTAAGAACAAAATCATTGTCGGTGAGGTTCCAATTTACAACCTTTGTGGATGACTAAGTTTTTTTCTTCAATTAATCCTTCATTACTGGTCATGAAACCATTTATATGGTTTAAAAAGACTATAATATATTTTTGATAACCTATTTAAAATTACAAAACCATTATATGTACGTAATATTAAATCATATAACCATACTATTTCCTAATAATCCAAATACAACTAAAATAATCTAACTGATTTTCATTAATACTTAGTCTAATGATTAATCCCCATTACAATTAAAAAATTATATAAATGACCATTAACACCTTTGTATGTTATTAAATAGTATTTAAATCAAATTATGGATATTTATATCCATTCTGCATGAGCTCCATTACAGAAAAGCATGTGAACGGTTTATAAAAATCAAGAAAATTAACACTACCGAACAACAGAATTCAATATTTTAACTAATCAATAAGGACATTATGGACTTAATAAAATAATTATAAACTAAATAAACGAATAAATGGGTTTTAATTATGTTATTTATTATTATAATTTCATATTACAGGACCGTATTTCCAAGAGCGGAACACATTCAGACTTTAGGTAAGGGTTTTCCATCCGAACCTCCATTTTCATTCAGGTAACTTTTATTGTCTAACTACCTCAATGGAAATATTATTTATTATTATGTACAACTCATAAACTCTTTTTTAGTGTTCCACATATTTTTACCAATAATAATCCTTCCTTATTTTATGTGTATTTACACGTTTTAAAAGGATCTTTCAAAATTATTTCTGAAATACAAACCCGATTCCAGGAAATTTCTCAAATTCTAAAATAATTTCAATGATATTATATAATATTTTTTTAGCAAAAATTATATTTATAATGTCACTGATTTAATTATGATAATACTATATTACTTCATTCTGGTTTTATACAAATACTTTTCCATAATATCACATCTTTTCCAAATAAAAAATTATCTATCTCAAGAATTATATAATGATTTTATAAGAGTTTTTTGTCTATTTCAACACACTTGTTGATTCATATGTATTATTGATATTGATATTTAATGATATAATCTAGAATATTTAATTTTATGTTTTATCACTAGTTTTATTGTGGATGTTCTATCCTTAAACCATTCACTAATTTACTCTGAATGGTTAGTGTTTAAGATTAATGTTCAGGGAAAGTTATTTACATTTCATATGTTAGTTTAAATATGATTGTATAAGTTTTTTATGTTTATCCCCTCTCATGTGAGGAATGCATTGGACTTCTGATGTAGTTGGTGGGTCCCTCTATATCCCATCTATGTATCGGTAGGTCTAATGAGACCACAAGACATGGACTTGGTCGAGGCCTCGCCCATTTTGAGATATGGTTTTGGTCGAGGCCTTAATAATTTTTATACATCTTGTACGAGTCCTTGATTGTATGTTTCCAAATTTATGGAATATGAACTTCCCTCAATATAAATCTAGTAAAATAATTTTCATGTGGTTATTTTACTTGTAGAATACCCATGATTATGTTTTATTATGTAATTATTTACCAAGCCCATATTCTTGCCATAATGTGTTCAAGATTAGTGTTTGTAAAGGATTGTGTTTTCTATTCTTCATTATGCCTAATGTTTATGTTCATGTTATCTTCATTTGTATTTCATTATCTTGCTGAGATTTTGAGATCACCCCTTTCTTATGTTTCATTTTTCACTGATATGACGAAGTAAGTTATGAGTGACTTGCATGCATAATCTAGGAGGAATGGATGTTTATAATGGAATAAGTTAGTGTTGTTTTTCCTATAAATTTGTAATTTTGAACTTTTATATGTAACATGTTTCTAAATATACTAAACTATTCATTCCTTTAGGATACGAATTTTTTTAATCATGCCAATATAAAGTAATGAGGCCCCGAATCTAGGAAACTAGTGTCAGGTATTTACAGTCGGTATCATAGGAATTTTAGTTGAAAAAAATAGAAACTAGATTTAGAAAATTTAGATTAGGGAACAAATCCCTATGATAGTCTTTGATGATAAACATACAACAACACCCTGCTATTTTGGAAAGGAATAGATTAGGTGGATCATCCTATAAAATACATCAATTTTTGGATACTACAAGTGGATGTGGTTCTGGAATAGATGTACGTAGGAGTGAAAACTCCAACAAGGAGTTTCAGTCTTAACCCAAGGTATCCTGGTACTCGAAAATGGGAATTACTACACACTTGGCTTGACACTCCTAGGGTGTATTCTTAGGATAATTCAATTTTATTTACAAGCCATTATGAAGGGCTTAAATGTAAATTTTTCATCAACGAAACCATTTTTTGATTATGGGGTTATCCATGAAAAGGATTTCAATTTAGATCAATTATTTTTCTAAGTTAAGATTATAAATTATTATTCATAACCTAATATAGTGTATGATATTAACTAGAAAATGCTCCTAGTGGAAGAAATGGAAACTGCATGAACACGTGTATCCCAAGTATGTATTTCCCTCTGATGCAAGATAATGTTGTTGGATCTAGTGCTACAACTGGGGAAGAGCATCTTATAACCATACTAGGAAAACTTACTCAGGATATGGACAATAACCTTACCCATATAGAGCATCTGGATCCACCATGTAGAGGATCTTTATTAGATCGCTTTATGCGACAATAGCCTCCATCATTCAATGGGACTACAAACCCATTTTTAGCTGAGTAGTGGATAAGTTCTCTAGAGAAGATATTTCTTGCTTTGGGATGTAATGAAAAAGATAAGTTTATCATCTACCGGGAGATGTAGATTAGTGGTGGTCATTGATCCAAAACACAATGGAGGAAGAAGAGATAGAATATATGGAATTGAGGGATGTTAATGAAATATTCTTAGAGAAATACATTCCTCATGAACAGCAAGAAGATATGGAAAGACAGTCTCTGAATTTGATGCAAAATGCTGATGAGAATGTTGCAAAGTATGAAGCTATCTTCAAAAGGTAAGAAAGGTATGTTTTAGACTACATACATAATCAACATAGAAAAATTGTTCGATTTTTTGAAGGCCCAAATACATTCCTATGGTGGGCACTGGTCTTCCAAAGTTTCTCATCATATGAGGATATAGTTTCATGTTCTATAGAGATAGAAAAGAAATCCTCTATGTCTTATGAAATTAAAGGAAATTAAGAGAATAAGAGGGTTGAAGAAACCTCTAGAAAAGGAAATAAAGAAATATGGTAGAAGGGAAGGGTTGAATTTATACCTCATGATAAATGTGGAAGGAAACACCAAGGTGCCTGTATAAAAGGAAAAGGAGTATTCCACGAATGTAGACAAAAAGGACATCATGCTATTGATTTCATGGGGAAGGAAGAATCTATTAATGCTCAATGCAATAATTTTGGGAGATGGGACATTATGCTAATGATTGTCCATATCATCAAGGAAACATGAAACAAAAAGGCCAAGGGAGAAGGGATAGGCTTATGCGATCACAAATGCTAATATTGAATATTTAAATGATGTAGTGGTAGGTACATTAATTGTTTCTACAAGCATATATAATGCTTTACATGATTTTATATCATCACATTCTTTGATATCTCCCAAGTTTTCCAGTAAAATAAGATATTTAAAATTTTATTTAATATTGGAGTTTTTAGAGAAAAACTCTTAAGGGAAGTATCATTATAAAAAATTTGTGTCAGGAAGTCCCCATTGTGGAAAATAAAAGTGATTTACCAGTTGATTTTATTGTCGTACCAATGATTGAATTTGATACAATCCTTGGTATGGATTGGATTTCGAACAATGATACAAAAATTTATTTCATGATGTAGGAGGTTAAAATTTTTGAGGATGATGTGGAATACCTTATCTCTATTATAGAAAAACCACCATTTTATTCTCATCGAGATCCACCCCCATGAGTTCTACTGAATTCAATTATTGGGGAGGAAGGTAATGCAATAACTATTGGTGAGGAAAATAATGTTCAAATAGAGGATGTACCTATTGTGAAATAATATGTTGACGCCTTTCTAGAAGATTTACCAAGACATCCTCAAGAGTGGGAAATTCCATTTTCTATTAACATAATTCCTAGTTCAAGGAATATATCAATGACTCCTTATAGAATTCCCACTGTGGAATTAGTATAACTAATGAAACAACTAGAAGAATTGAGTGATAATGGATTTATTATTCCTAGTGTTTCTCCATGGGGTCCCCTGTTCTTTTAGTTAAGAAGAAATATGGATCTAGGAGGTTGTTCAATGACTTTAGAGAGAAAAATGCGATAACAATAATGAACAAGTACCCTCTACCTCGCATTGAGGATTTATTTGATCAACTTCATGGAGATCAATATTTTTCAAATATTGACCTTCGATTTGGATATAATCAGTTGATTTTGAGGAATGAAGACATTCCAAATATAGAATTTCGAACCAGGTATGGGCATTATGAGTTTATAGAAATGCCTTTTGGACTATCTAAAGGACCCATTATTTTCATGGATTTAAGGAATAGTGTTTTCAGGGAATATCTTAATGACATAGTGGTGGTATTTATTGATGATATCTTGTTATATTCAAAAACCTGTGAAGATCACAAAAATCACTTGTTCAATATTCTGAAGACTCTTAGAATAAATGAATTATATGGGAAGTTTAGAAAGTGCAGATTTTGACTTCAATCAGTTTCCTTTCTGGGCCACATTGTCTCTAAAGATGGAATATCTGTTGATCCTATGGATACAATGGTTGTGTAAGAATGACCTACTCCAATGAACATAACTGAGGTACGTAGTTTTATTGGTTTAACATGTTATTATTGGAATTTTGTTCAAAACATCACTCATTTAGCCAACCCAACGACCAAGCATAAACATAAAGGGGTTAAGTTCGTATAGACAAAGGAATGTGTGGACTGTTTTGAAGAGTTGAAGAGGAGATTGGTGAATGCTCTGATCCTAACCCTATAATTGGGGAATGAGGGATTCTTGATATATAGTGATCCATCACAGAAAGTACTTGGTTCTGTCCTTATGTATAATGATAGAGTTATTACATATGCATCAAGCCAATTATAAATTCATGAACAAAACTATCCCACACATGATCCTGAGTTAGCAGCGGTAATATTTTCTCTAAAAATATAGAGAAATTATCTCTATAGAGAAAAATGTGAGATATATATATGGATCACAAGAGTATAAGGTATATCATCTCAGAGGAAGAACTCAAAATGAGGAAATGAAGATTGATAAAACTTAAAAAGGATTATTATTGAACTATACAGTACCTCCCTGTAAAGGCAAACAAGGTAGTCGATGTATTGAGTAGGAAAGACATTGGGGTTCTCAACAAAATGAGGATTGACAAGGATCCTTTGTACATGGATCTAGCGACGATGGATATGGTAATTATCAAAGAAGTTTAAACATCGCTATTTTTTCATTTGGTTTACCAACCATAATTATTAGAACGGATTAAAAGTTCTCAATCTAAAAATGAGAACCTTCCAATGAAAATTAAAGCTGTAAAAGAGGGGAATTTGGCTGACATCGTATGTAAAGAATGAATTCTGAAATTTGGGAAGAGGCTTTATGTTCTATCTATACCAGAGCTAAAAAGGGAGTTATTGGATGATTCCCATATCTTGAATTTCTCTATACATCCAGGGAGCACAAATATGTATAGATATTTTAAGGAACATTTCTAGTGGGATAACATGAAGAGGGAAATTGTAGAATTTATATCCATATTTTTAGTCTATCAACAAGTGAAGGCTGAAAGGAAACATCAAAAAGGAGTCAAGAAACCAATATATATTCTTATGTGGAAATGGGATGAAATATTTATCGATTTTTTCACTAGATTACCCAAAACTACAATGAAGAATGATGATATAAGGGTCATTGTGGATCGACTTGGAAATATGTGATTTCCCTCGTAATAAGGGAGGATTTTCCACTAGAGAACCTAAAAAACTCTATAACAATGATGTTGTGAGAATTCATGGAGAAATTATCTCAATTATGTATTCTTGTGACCCCCAATTTACATCAAAATTATGGAAAAGTCTTCAGAAAGTGTTGGATACTAAACTTCGATTGAGTACTTCTTCCCGCCTACAAACTGACAGGGAATCCAAGAGGACGATCGAAAATATAGATGAAATGTTGAGATCATATTCACTTAACTTCCAAGGTATGTGGGATTAATACATACCTTTAGTGGATTTTTCCTACAATAATAGATTCCATTAAATAATTCAAATGGTGCCATATGACCCATTGAACAGAATGAGATTTCATAAACCAACTTGTTGGGATGAAGTTTGAGAAAGAATTCTTGTGGGTCCAGTGCTTGTAGTGGAAACAACAGCAAAGGTAAAGACTATTCGAGATCATATCAAAACAAAAAAAGCTAGAAAAATATCGATGCCAATTATTGAAGGAAGGATTTGGAATTTCAAGTTGGTGATCACATGTTCTTGAAAATATTTCCATGGAAGGGTGTTATAAGAATTGGGAATAAATGGAAACTGAGCCCTAGGTAAATTGGTCCTTTTAAAATTCTGGAGAGAATCGAGGCTCTTTTATATCATTTGGCTATGCTACCTAGCCTATCTAAAGTACACAATGTGTTTCATGTATCATTACTAAGAAAGTAAATTCCAGAACCAATGCTTGTCCTCATTTATGAAGGAATAGAATTAGAACCTTTTATATCTTATTGTGAAGAGCCCATCCAGATTCTAGAAACCAAAGAACATGTTTTGAGGAATCAGATGACTCACCAAGTAAATATTATTTGGATAAATCCTAAAATTGAAGAGGCAACATGGGAGCCTAAGGATCTTATGAGGAAGACCAACCCAATTCTTTTTTTGAGGTAACATTTTGTGAATTTTGATGGATAATTTTTTGTGAGGGGATAATGTAACACCCCAAGGATTTGAATATAAATATTTAATGCATGAAACAATGAGTCTTTATAGAACAACACATATTTAATATCTCTGTTAAACACATATTTTCCTCTAATAGGTTTTGAATTTTGAAAAACTGTCATCTAGAGTTGTGATCTGTAAGTCATTTGGAGTATGATATAACCAACTAGATTTTTAGTGAATAGTAACATACCCTTATCAATAGTAATATGAATAGTACTATGAACCTTATGAATAGTAAATCATGAAATTATTTTATTTTTTTAAGATAATTATGTAATGAGATCATAATTAATTTTTCAATGTGACGTGAAACTAATTATACCTTTAAAATTGTTATTTTTCAAATTAACTATGATTTTTAAAAACAATAATATTTATAATATTTAGAAAATTAATTATGAATAACAGAGTTCATTTTTTAATTCCACACATCAAAAAATGGTTAGGGTAATTTTTTAGGATTTTTCTGAAATTCGATAATTTTTTATGAATTGTAAAATATGGTAAAATATTGTATATACCAATTATCTGTTAAATACACAATTATTGACATCAGTAGTGATTTAAGGCCAATTTTTTCGAACTCAAATTCACTTATTACTATTATGGGTCAGATGAAACAACATTATTGGTTATCTTGAGGGAATTAATAACATAATGAATGAAATATTCAAAATTCACTCCTCTTCTCCACTCTACCCCCCCCCCCCCCATCACTCTCTCTTCTCCCCGATCCACTAAGAATTGAAGATACTCAATGTTCATACCAAATACTCTTACCTAGTAACTCTTCACATCCATTAATCTCTTGGTCTTTCCAAAATACCAAAACCCCTTCCCTTATGAAAGTTCTCCGGGAGGTTATTACAAGAGGTAAATCATATTTCCTTTTCATTTAGTTTCATTTCAATTTATCTTCTTTTCTTATCCTCTCCTCACCTCCTCTTTCCAAATGACAATGATAACTAAAATATAATCTATATACTATAATTATATCATGTGAGTTGAATAATCATAGTCAATATTCTAACTCTCTCCCTTTATATTATAAACAAAATCATCGTCGGGAGGATCCAATTTACAACAATCGTGGACGATGAAGATTCGTTCTTCAATTTCTCCTTCATTACTGGTCATGAAACCATTTTTATGGATGAAACAGAATATAATATATGTTTTATATCATATTTTTTATTCATAAACTGGTATATGTACATAATATTAAATCATATGACCAAACTAGTTCCTAATAATCAAAATACCGCTAAAATAATCTACGTGATAGTCATTAATACTTAATCTAAGGATTCATCCTCATTCCATGAAACCAAATTATGTATATGACCATTAACCCATATGGATGTTCCTAAATAATATTTAAATTCATTTATGTAGATTTAAATCCATTCCCCTTGAACTCTATTACATAAAAACAAGTGAACCGATTATGAAAATCAAGAAAACAAACACTTTGAAAAAACTGAATTCAATGTTATAACTAATAAATACAAACATAATAGACGTAATAAAGTCATGATAAAATAAACACATGTATAATAGGTTCTTAATTAATTTATTAATAAGTCTAATTTCATATTCTTGGACCTTAAGTTCCCAAATAGAACACATTCGGACTTAAGGTAAGGGTTTTCCACCCGAACCACCATTTTCATTCGGGTTACTTTAATTGTCTAAATACATCAATGGAAATATTATGTATTATTTCATAAAAATAATAAATTTTGTTTGAGTGTTATAAATATGTTCACCATCCATAATAATTTCTTATTTTATGGGGATTTACATGTTTTAAAAGGATATTTCGAAAAAGTTTCGGAATTACAAGCCCGATTCAAGGGAATTTCTCAAACTCTTACCTAATTTAAAGGGAAATCAATAATATGTTTTTAGAAACCATTATATTTCTATAATCACAAATTTTATTATGAAAAAACTATCATACATTAGTTCTGGTTTTATACATAGATATTTCCGAAATAACTCTTCTTTTCAAAATTAACGAGTATTTATCTCAAGAATTACTTAAGGATTTTATATGAGTATTTTCGTCTGTTTAAATACTCTAGTTGATTCTTATGTATTATTGGGACTAATCACTTATTATATCATTTTCCATATTTAATTTTATTTTTATAACTATTTTGATTATGTATGTGTTATCATAAAACCATTCCTCAATTTACATCAAATGGTTAGTGATTAAGTTTAATGTTCAAGGAAAGTTAATTACATTTCATATGTTAGTTTCAATATGAATGTATATGTTGTTTATGTTTATCCCCGATCATATGAGGAATTCATAGGAATTATTATGTGATGTGTGGGGCCCACTATATCCCCTCTATGAATCAATAGGTCTCTTGAGACAAATAGTTGTGGACTTGGCTGAGGCCTTGCCCATTTTGAGATATGGTTTTGGTCGAGGCCTTAAAGGTATATTTCATAATTTCCAGAAAATGCTCTTCCATAATTATGAAGTTACTAATTAAAAGTTCATGCATTTATTTAACTAGTATAATACCCTTGATTATGTTTTATTATGGAATTATTTACTCAACTCATATTCTTACCATAACAGGTTCAAGTTTTTTATTTGTAAAGGTACGTGTTTTCAATTATTCACCATGCCTAACGTTTATGTTTATGTTATCTTCTACTGTACTACTTACTCTTACTGACCATTTGAGCTCACCCCTTTCTTATATTTGATTTTCCTAGGATATGAAGAAGTAAGTTATGAGTGACTTGTAGTCAAAAACTAGGAATCATGGATGTTTCTAATGGAATAAATTAGCTACATTTTTCATTTAAAGTTGTAATGTTAAACTTTTAAATATATATCTTGTTTCCCAATATACTAAACTATTCACTCATTTATGATATGAATTTATTGTAATCATTCCAATGTAATTTAATAAGGAAATGGCTCTAATTAACTGGGGTTGGGTCTTTACATTTCATATCTTTGCAAAATTTTGAAAAATGAAAATTTTCAAAAAAATATAAAATACATGATAATGAAGAAGAAAAAATTCCTAAGGATGATTCAAGAATCACTGTTTTAAAAAAAATATTTATTAAATCATTCAAATTTTCTTCCTAATACTATTTCTGAGAAATAAAATATTTTTAAATATTTTGAAAAACTAGTTTCTGGGAAAAAAATTTATAAATGAAACTCAATTCTAAGATAAACACTAATGAGTATAAGAATTTAGTTACAAAAATAAAATATGAAATTTATTGTCTAAATAAACCTTAATAAAAAATTTAAACTAGTGAATAAAACTTTTATTAAATTTATAAAAAAAATTATCCTCGTGGTACTAGTTTTGGAATGGGGTTTTCTTGTAAAAGAATGATTTTGTAACAATTACATTGTTTATAAAATTTCCCCGTTTTCTCTATGTTTCAAAGCGGTGGCCAATGGAATTTTTTTTAAAAAACATCAATAACTAGGATTTCATAATGATTATTTTTTAAAAATAAAGGACCTCTTCCAAAATTTTAATCAGACTGAGGTGGTTTCCATGAAATTTGTTTTTTAAAAAAATTGACCCATGAAGGTTTGGGTTCAGTTAGTCTAATGTTTTTTTTTCAGGAAAACAAAGTATGTAACAACAACAAGAATACATGATACATGGATAGTGGATGTTCAATGAATATTTCAGTTAACATATAATTTTTCAAAAATATTATCAAGATGAAAGGTGGAAAAGTTCTTTTCTGAGATAATGCTTAAAGAGAGATTATCGGAATATGTGGAAATGTAATTTTTGGTAAAGCTATTATTTAAATGTTTTTGTCAGAGGTCTTAAACACAACCTTATAAGAATAATTCAGTTATTTGATGAAGGTTACCTTATGAACTCTAGGATTGATAAGTGTTTATTCAATAGTTCCGAGGATGAATTTATTCTTTTTACCAATCAGTGTGATAATGTTTATACGCTTAAAATAGAAGACCTTAATTTCAAAGACATACATTTCCATAGTGAAATATAAGATCAGTAATAGTTATGGAATCAATATTTAGGACACTATAACCTTACAAAAATATTTTTGTCAACTATAAAATGACTTTTTAAGGATCTACCAGAACATAGGATTGATTATTCAAATGTATATGAACCGTGTCCATACAGTAAGAATCATAGGTCAAGTTTTAAATCAACTAGTAAAGTATCAAATTCTAATGATTTATAGTTAGTGGAAATGGACGTATTTGGTCCTACAAAAACATGGTTCATTGGGGGTAAAAACTATGTATATGTCAATGTCAATGATTACACTATATTTACATAGGGTTATCTTCTCGCAAAGAAATATAAAGCCTTTTTTATTTGAAAACTTTTCTAGACAAAGTTAAAAATGATAAAAACATATTCTTATTAAATTTTCAATATCAATTGTAATATTGGACTAGTTTTATTCAAAATCGATGTATTTATTTTATAAGTTAAACCAAAACCCTGAGTTCCTATATAATGATGGACCATCATGTTCCCCATATTAGTTCTCTAAATTTATTAATATTGACCTACAACTGCCTAAACTTTTCTTAGTCAAAAAACATTCCCTTTCATCTACATCAATGTATTAAGCCTCAATAGAATGGAAAATTATGATAATGAATGAAGTGGTATGTATTCAGTGAAAGATTAATTGAAATATTTTGGAATGAAAATTATGACTCAAATCTAAAACAATATGTTCTTTTTAAGGATGGGAGTCTATTTGTGTTGAGAAACCAGACAAAGATTTTGATCATTTCTACCCAGATCGTTTTACAGATTTGTATAACTCTATCGAGTATTTGGAAAAATAAGGGAAACAAAAAATATCTTTTACAATTTATGAAAATAATTGTAAGATATCATATAAGAAAACAACTTATTTTTTGGGAATTCCTTCTGATATAAAATCCTACTACCTATCTCACATGTCTCCCAATACTCTTAGACCATTCAATAAAACAAGTGATAAATATCCTTTGTCTTGGGAATATGAAATATCTATTAAATTATCTCATATGACAATGAAATCATGTAGTTTCTCTATGGATTAAAGTGTTTATTTTTCCAGGAAATTGAGACCATGGTACACTCAATGTTTTTGATGTTTTCATAATGGATTTTTCTCATCAACATGGGGAAGATAGATATTACCATATTCATCTTTCATACCATAGACACATAAAGACAGGTTCTATCACACCTAAGATCATCATGTTTCTAGACTTCATTATCAAATTGGTGGTTTATTGATGAACGTTTTTCATGATTGAAATTAAATCAAATGTGATGAGTGAGAAAATTTCATTCAATAGTGGGGATATAATGAATTGTTTGAGAATAATCTTCAATATAAATAATAAGAAGTCTGTGGGAAAATCAGATGGATTTTCCCTAGAGGAAAATCCATCAGAAAATATAGAAAATATTAAGAAGAATAATAAAAGGAAGTTATAGACACTCCCACCAAAGAAACAAAATAAACAAAAGAATGTTCCTAATGAAGTCTATGAATAATTTATGAAAAAGAAATCTTAGAATATGTTTGGGGATCCGATAATCAAAATTGATCTTGTAGAGTCCAAGGCTTTGAGAATACATGCTCTTATATGTTACAAAAATAATCCAAGAATGAGAAATACAAAATAAGTATTATATGATGAAAAACTTGGTCAATGTCTATTAAATGTTGTGGAGATAGCATCTTGGAAGGTTGCTTTACCATATTCTCAAACAAATCAAGAAAATCTTGATACAAGATTATCTTTTTAGGAAAAATATGTTTTTAATGTCGAAGTTCCATTAGTTTCTATAAAAGGAAAATGAAAGGTGTGTGGGAAATAATAACTACCAATAATTCAATTAAAATAATTATAATAACAAATTGATTTAATGGGAGATCATTGAACTATAAGGTAGTTAGAAAAATAAATTGAATATGATTTTGTAATGCCCCGACCTAGCTCACCTTTAAGATGGTGGCCGAACCGGTGTGTTACGTGACCTCAAGCGCACCTCCCTGAACGCCAGAGGCTGCTAACTAGCAATGAGGGCCTTTTGTGTCCAAGGGGGAGAATATCCCCCCATAGGTAATAGGTATTATCACAGCAGAAGTAGAAAAAATTAATAATAAATTGAGGAAGAACATAAATGAATAAACTATAGGAAAATGAAATAAATAATCCCAATAGAGTATATAATAAATACATAAGAAGATAAATGAATCCGGGAAAAAAAAAGTCATACCATGGTGACTTTATAAAATAAAAACATGGAAAATAGAATCCCAAGAATACTATCAACAAAAATGAATAGACACAAAGTGCGACAACTGCATCATGGGAAAGGCTCATTCCTTCCCCCCAGTCTCCATCCATTATTTCAAAAAAAACAATCAACCATCGGAAGCAGCATTCTTCCCTTTGTCAATACCTGCAAGCATATAATCAACTCGTGTGTCAACAATGCTCGAGAAGGGTGGGAGATAAAATCCCATTAGGATGACACCTATAGTTTCTAAAAAATTCCATTTCATTCAATAATAAAATGTTGTGTTCCATTATATAACAATTATAGATAATTTATTAAGTGAAATTAAATAAATAACTTGGCCAAATTTCCCAACGACACTCGCCCCTAATCACCTTCTTCGGCCTAATCTGAGTGTCTGAAAAAGGTACCTTTAATCAGAATACACATATACATATATAAAATGCCTGAAATTATAAGGTAAAACCAGGAAGAAGCATACCCCCAAGCTTGTGCTTTAACTTGGGGTCTACGTCATGTGTCAACCAGGTGTGCTTTAACATACCAGAAAATATCTCAAATCTACAGAGACTAATAGAGACATTAATATAAACCATTATTGAATCATTATTAAGGTTAAATTTGAGAGTAGGAGTTCGATCCCATCCTGAAGTTATCTCTATGGAATATCCTTCAATTATCCAACACCATGGAGCACATCCAAGGCAGTCATTCAAAACACCACGTATCGCTTGAGACATGGCTTTATCTAGAGTCTTTCCCAATCTCAAAAAAGGGGTCAAGTATCATTCGAGGATGGCTTAACCACATTGCCAATAGATCCACCTCGATGGGCCCTTTTGGAACCAGTGTTTCTCATAAGTATTAGAAATCCCAGGGAAGTCTCAGTCCTGCAAAGCCAACGACAGCGCCCCCCGACGCATAGTGGTAACCGTCAGGAATGGAGGGTCAAAGTGTGGCTCTTAATATGGTACCCACCTTCTTTATCCACCCTGAATTTAATTAATTTTTTCATAGGAGCATATATGACATAATAAGCATATGAAATTGCATCTTGAAAACTAAACAGATACAACCATGTATTAAAAGGTACAAATTAAATATTTTAGTATAACAATATAAACAAGGAAAGATACTACATCAACATAAGTAGATAAATTCAATTTTAAATAAATTATTAATTCAGTACAACCACCAACCAAGAATCCAATAGTTCATGGTTCATAATTAATCTGAATTATTTATTTAAATTCAACACAACAAAAATAGGTTGTGCAACACACACTGTTAATTAAATTAAATTCCTAGGCATGCATATTTAAATAAATTAATAATTCAGAAAAAAAAATACCAAAAATCCAACAATTCAAGGTTTATAATTATTCTAAAATAACTATTTAAATTAAACAAAACAAAATTAGGCTACACAACACAAGTAGTTAAATAAATTAAATACCCGAGCTAACAGAATTTATACCGACAACATCGACACACACAAAGGGGAGTATGAAAACATTGTAACAAATTAAAAAAATTAATTAGTGATCAAAAGGGCTGCAACATCTAGGTGAAACAAATAAATTAGGGAATTTGGGTGAATTTGCACAAAATCGGTAGGTACCGACTAATGACACAATGATGCGTTTTTATAAATCACAAAGAAATAGAGGGAAAGAGAGTATATTCCCTACCATATGGTTTTATATGATCCTATGATCTGTGGTAGGCTTTAATTTGACCTAAAATAGAAGAAAATTGAAGATTTTAGAAAACCCCCAAAAAGGGTAAAATCCTTTTGTGAAGAACTACACATAGGATACAAAACGAAAACCTACGATTCCACTTGCGCAAGATTATCCTTGCCCTAAGGATTACCGCACACCTAATGGTGAAAAAAATAGATGAGAGACGGAGGAGATGCAGTCTTTTAAAAGAGGTGTAGGGGTTGTGCCACCTAGGGGGAGAGGGAGGTGAGACGTGAGGGAGAGGAGAAGAGGAGGAGAGGAAAAATAAAGAAGGAAAAGGAAGAAAAAAATAAGATAAAAAGAATATAAAAATAAATGAAAAGGAAAAAATGAAAACAATTGAAAAATAAAATAAAATAAAAGGATGAGAAGGAAAAAGAATAAAAATAAATAAAAATGGATATTTCCCCTTTTAATTATTTTTACATATTTTTGTAACATCCATCCAATTTTATTTATACTTTTTTTATCGCTTCTTTCTTTATATTAAATTTATATAAATATTTACTTATCTCTTTTTAATCCTTAATTAATTATTTTAAATCCTGAACATCACGCTAAAGCACGACATAACAATATTCATAAAATGTCTTTAGTTATTTAAATTAATTAAATAGTCATCCAGGACCCGCAGTGAGGTGTTTTGATGAGCACCATTGGTAGCTTTAAAGAATTAGGACAATAGAAACTTAAATGGCACACACACTGATTTAAGTCGATACATTAAAATAATAAAAATTATTATTATTTAATATAACTCATCAATGTCACCATTAATATTTTAAAACAATAACCATAAAATTGATAACGGTTATTAAATTAATATTGATTGTGGATTTGTATTTTTTTGGAACATTTAATAATATAAAATTTATTACATTTCCCATTTATTATTTACTCCGCACCACAATTTATTAACTGTTGTAGTGCATTTCCATTTATTGACATCATCTTAAATAATAATAATAATATTATTATTATTATTATTTCTAACGGCCAAAAAAAATATTTAACCTAATTAAATTATCCTCGGGTGTGATATGACCAAATGTCCACCGTTCGCAACGTTTATACCCTACCAAGGGTAAACCTCACATCCCAGAACTATCGGTGATGTTTGATTTGTCATTCGACACACCATTTGTAAGAAAATAATTATTTATTATATAAAAAATAGAATAATTAATCAATTAAAAATAAATATGGAATTATCATGTGTGAGGGTGTCAAACACCCAATACGAATCAAGGTTATACCCTTCCTAGGACAAACCCAATGTTTTGGACCTAACGGTGGTCTCATATTTCTCATATGATGCACTGTTTGAGAGTTATATCCTTTTTTTAAAATAAATTAATAGATTTATCAATAAAAAAACTTAATATTTTTATTCTATCAATGTTGTAGTGTCGACTATCAGAATAAGACGTTCTGACACTCGGTTTTCTAAAACTAGTCTTCCTTGTTAATGGAAAAATTAAATTTCTTTCACTTTTTTATCTGGTTTAAAACATAAGATGTTACAACCTTCCCACCTTAGAACATCTCGTCCCCGAGAATCTTTTGGGAACAACGTAACCCTCACCTGATCTACAGGGTCATGCAGTCACATACAAAATTCCGCGTTGCGTATCTAAACTCCCAATGATCGCTAAAACATTGGTCAGGAAAGTGGAACCTTAGATTTTAAGGTCTAATTCAACACTCATTTTCCAACTGAAACACTAAGACGGTACCTATCCAAACACGTTTATTTAGAGACTTGACCATGTCATTCTCTCATTATCTTCTGGAAATAGTTACATCCCACCTTAGGTTTTAAAGATAAAAAGAGGAAAATTTTGAGTTACGACACCTTCCACCATCAGAATTTCCTATAAGGAACTTCTTTATGCATTCTAGCAATGGTTCTTGCTTGATTTTCAAAACAGATAAAACTATTTATTCCCCATCGCCCATAAATCCCAAGTCGATCCATATTTTTATGAAATTCCATGGTCCACACAAACCACACTCCTCTCAACTGATGAGGTGATAGAGAAATGTCTTTCACTGACTGCTTTATTGAACAAGATAAATAACTATTCATGCCAATCTGGCCAAACATTTAAGAAGGTGTTTGGCTTAGATGGTTGGTGTTTTATAGACTAAACTGTAATGCCTTTTTCAAAGGTATATCACATTTACTGCGAACACGTCCTTCAACATTCATACCTGACCTCCGATGACGTACCTTGATATAGGAATCACTCATCCCGAAAAAAAGTCTGGGGTAAACATGGTTTGGCACAACTGGAGTGAAGAAAACTAACTCAAGGTAGTCCATACTCCATGCTTATGAGTGATATGTTGGTACAAGGACAAGACCGCCAAAACAGGTCATTGACTGAGCCCAGAGTGACATCCACCTGGTGGTCACATTGGAATTAATGGTTGGTGTACAAGAGTTCATCCAAATAATTCCTGCAATGAAATCCGAAGGTCACTCAAGACTAACCAAATCCTCGATAATAATGATGCATTAGCATGCAATACTAAGAAAAACACCCTAATCAAACCGAACAACTTTTAAATCATTAGCATGGCGTAAGACTGATTCTCTCTAAGTGCATCAGCGAAGAAGGAATGATTGGGGACATGCTCATCACTTAAGGAAGAGTAAACTTAGAGGATTAGAGTATTACCATAATTAAAACATTTAAACAAAAGGCCTGAATTCCCAACCAAACTGGTTGGTCTGTCAAAACACCTAATTCTTGGGAATTTATCTCGAGCATTGGGACGAACATGATTCCTTTAACACAAAAGACATTTTACTATGAAGATGACCCGAAACGTATTTAACAGCATAAGACATGATGATTAAATTGAACTCAACTGATTCATCACAACGTTAACCACTTGATGATAATGCGTGGATGAATTCATACTACCCCATGGTGATACAGAAGCAAGATGACTATTAACTCGGATGGCGACGTACCATGTCATCCATCGTTGTGGAGAAGAGAGGTTCTAATGACCTATGAAGCAACTGACCATTTTTAAGACATTATTAACCTGATATAAATTATAATTATCGATGCACAAGCCCGATACAAAAGTCAAGGAAAACAGGAGCACCCGTCCAAAAAAGGGTTTAATTTTATTTATGGGGATCCAACTAGGGACAACAACATGTGAAAGGTTCTATTCCAAAGAAACTCAAGGAAAACTCAAACTACTCTTATACTGCAGTCTTAAATAGAGTACATTTCTACAGGTTCCATTCCAAGCCCTTTATATTTAATCACATGTAATATTAAATCATCAAAATATTTAATCAAACCATCAATTAATATTTTTTTCAAAACAAAACAGAAGGTACATGATCTTAAACAACACCTCAAGGGAAAACATGCAGATTTTATGAAACGCTATTTTAAAAAATTATACATTAATTGACATCATATCATTAATTAGGAAATCAATCACATAAAATCCTTTTAAGAAGATAGGGAAACCATCAAGGTTCCCACTAAGCTGACCTGGGTTCATTAGAATGCAACCCAAAAATAGTTGTTTAATTATTAAGAGTTACAACACCTATACTGGGTTATCTCAAAAGGAACATGCACAAAATATCCTACATGGTCCATGTTGTTCCTTTAGGTAGTTAACCAATTCTTTTGAAATTATAACATGCTCAAAAAAATATCAGCCTAGATATATGGGTGGCTATCAACTTATTAAGAAACTATACACCTTATTGTTTTTGACATTTGGCTCCCATTCAAAAGAAACCAACAAATTTTTTCAAAGAAAAAAATTACATAACCAACAAGAAATAAGGTCACTATAAGAATATAACATAGAGAGACATGTTATAATCACATAAGAATAACATTTTAATCATAAAGACAAGCTAATAGGCACAAAAGCAGGATACAAGGGAAACATGGCATTGAACTGGGAAAATGGAAACAAGCTGACATGCTAATTATATGACTGAAACATTGTATCTAAAAAGGCATGCTAAATAATTACAAGACAATGCATATATTCAAGGGACATAATTTGAATCAATAGGAAGCCTAAAATGAAACTACAGGGCATGGCACTATGCATGACATGTGAATTCTTATGTGCTTATTATGATGCATGAAATGGTTTATCCTTACCTTAACAGTCAAATGATAAAATATAATAAATTACATAAATTCATAGGTAGCGGAAATTACACAAATCACTCGATGTGAAATCATATCAATTGAAAAATTGAAAAGCATGAACAACAATCCCAACCCTGGACACTTTTCCTTTCCCATACATTGGGAGATCAGTCCCAGCCATGGTTGTTTACCATGTGTAGACACATTCCTAGTCTCATGTCTACCAACCCAAAACTGTAAGACAGTGGAAAATTACCACCCTCTGATACCACATTGTAATGTCCCATCCCCGCTCACCTCTAATATGGTGGCTGCACCGATGGGTTACCTGACCTCAATCACATCTCCCTGAATGACAAAGGCCGCCGACTAGCATCTAGGACCTTTTTGTGTCCAAGGGGGAGACTATGCCCTCATAGGTAATAGGTATTGTCACAGTAGAACTAAAAAAAATCAATAATAGATATAGGAAGCATATAAATGAATAAACTTCAGAAAAATGAAATATATAATCTCAATTGATTACATAATAAATGCAGAAGCTGATAAATGAAACTACGTACAAAAACTATGTCGTTCCATTATGTCTTTCTAAACTAAAAAAAGGAAAATAAAAACCCAAGAAAACTATCAACTAAAAATAAAATACAGAATTTGTGACAATTTCATCATCAGCAAGGCTCGGTCCTCTACCCCAGTCTCCATCCTATGCAGTAAAAAAACAATCAAGCATCGGAAGCAGCATGATTCCCTTTTTCAATACCTACAAGCATATAATCTACTCAGGTTTCAACGATGCCCGAGCAGGGTGTGGAATAAAATCCCAGTATACTGGCACCCACGGTGTCTAAACCTTTCCATTTTATGAAATAATAAAATGTATTGTTCTGTTATATAAAAATTGAAGATAATTTATTAAGGGCTATGAAATAAATAACTTGGCCTGGGTTCCAAACGACTCGCATCCCTAATAACTGACTTTGGCCTATGTTGGAAGTCTGAAAGGAGTACCATTAAGCAAAATACAGATATGCGTATATGTAAATCCAGAAGAGTAAGGTAAAACCAGGAAGAGGCACCCCCCGGGCTTGTGCTTTAACTTAGGGTCTAAGTAATGTTTCAACCAGGTGTGTTTAAACATACAAGAAAATATCTCAAATCATAAAAGACTAATAGCGACATTAATATAAACCATCAGTGCATCATTATTAAGGTAAAAGTTGAGAGTTTGAGTCTGATCTCATCCCTAAGGTATCTCTACGAAACATCCTTCAATTATCCAATACCACTGAGCCCATCCAAGGTAATCATTAGGAAGACCAAGTATCGATTGAGACATGGATTTACCGTTAGTCCATCCTGATCTTGAAAAAATGGCTCGAGTATCACCTGACGATGGCTTAGCCACGTTGCCAATGGATCCATCTCAATGGGCCCTTTTGAAATCGGTGTCACTCATAAGTATTAGAAATCCCGGGGAAGTCTCGGTACGGCAAATCCAATGACACCTCCCCCTAATGTGTAGTGGTAACCGTCATGAATGTAGGGTCTAAGTGTGGCCATTAATATGGGACCCACCTTCTTTCCCCACCCAAAATTTAATTATAGTTTTCACAATAGCAGATATGACCTAATAAGCATTTGAAATTGCAGCTTGAAAACTAACCTAATACACCTGTATATCACAGGGTACAAACTAAATATTGCAGCATAACAATATTAATAAGGAAAGATACTACATCAACATAAGCATATAAATGCACTTTTAAATAAATAAATAATTTAGTACAACTAACTACCAAGAATCCAACAATTCATAGTTCATAATTAATCTGAATTATTTATTTAAATTCAAGAAAACAAAAAGAGGTTGCTCAAAACAAGTAGTTAGTTAAATTAAATGTGTGGGCATGCATATTTAAATAAATAAATAAATCAACACAAAAAACAAACAAAAATCCCACCATTCAAGGTTCATAATTATTCTAAAATAACTATTTAAATTAAATACAACAAAAATAGGCTGCACAACACATGCAGTTAAATAAATTAGATACCTGGGTTAACACAATTTATACCGATCATGTCGGCACTCTCAAAGGGGTGTCCGACCACATTGCAACAAATTAAAAAAATTAATTCATGATCAAAAGGGCTGCAACAACTAGAAAAAACATATAAATTAGAGAATTTGGGTGAATTTTCAAAAAACCGGCAGGCACCGACTAACGGCACAACGACGTGTTTTTATAAATCCCAACGAAATTGAGAGAAAAAGAGTAGATGCCATACCTTATAGTTTTAGTTGATTCTATGATTAGTGGAAGGATTTGATTTGACCTAAAACGGAAGAAACATAAGATTTTATAGAAACCTCAAAATAAGGTAAAATCCTACCGCGACAAACTAAACATAGGATATACAATGAAAACCTACGATTCTATTTGTGTAGGGTTAGTCTTTCCCTAAGTTTTAATGCGTAACTGACAGCAAAGAAAATGGATGACAGATAGAGTAGGTCTGGTGTTCCGAAGAGGGATCAGGGGGTGGGCCACCTAGGGGGAGAGGGTGGTGCGATGTGAGGGAGAGGAGAGGAGAGGAAAAAAGAATGAAGGAAAAGAAAGAAAAAAATAATAAGAGAAAAAAAAGAAAATGAAAAATAAAAATAAATGAAAAATAAAATAAAATAAAAAATATGGGAAGGAAAAAATGGAAATTTCCCATTTTAATTAATTTTAAATTTTTCTATAACCCACTTCCTATTTTATTTACATTTTTCTATCCCTTATTTCTTTCATTTAAATTTAATTAAATATTTTCTTATCTATTTTCAATCCTTAGTTAAATTCTTTAAATTCTTAACATCACGCTAAACAACGACATAACATTTTTCATAAAATGTCTGCAGTTATTTAAATGAATTAAATAGCCGCCCGAGACTGACAGTGAGGTGCACTAACGTGCGCCCTGATTTGCTTTAATGAATTAGGACAATAGAAACATAAATGGCTCGCACCATGATTTAAGTCGATATGTTAAAATAATCAAAATTTCTATTATTTAATATAACTCATCAATGAAATCATTTATATTTTAAAACAATAACCATAAAAAAGATATCGGTTTTTAAATTAATTTTGATTGAAGATTTGTATTCAGTTGGAACAATTAATAATATAAAATTTATTACATTTCCCAGTTATTGTTTACAACGTGATACAATTAATTTTTTGTGGTAGTGAATTTCCATTTGTTAACATCAACGCAAATAATAATAGTAATAATAAAATTATTATTATTATTTCTAACAGCCAACAAAAATATTTAACCCAACTAAATTATCATCGGGTAAGATATTACCAAACGTCCACCAATCGCAAGGGTTATACTCTACCTAAGGTAAAACCCACATCCCGGAACTATCGGTGAGGTTATATTTCTCATTTGACATACCATTTGTGAGAAAATAATTATTTATTATATAAAAAACGGAATAATTAATTAATTAAAATTAAAGATTGAATTATCATGTGAGAGAGTGTCAAACACTCTATGCGAATCATGTTTATACCCTCCTTAGGGTAAACTCGACGTTCTGGACCTAAAAGTGGTCTCAGATTTCTCATACGATGCACCGTTTGAGAGTTATTACATTTTTTTGAAAATAAACAAATATGTGTATCAATAAAATAAACTTAATATTTTTATTCAATCAACGTCGCAGGGTCGACTATTTGAATAAAATGTTCTGATGCACGGTTTTTAAAACTGGTCTGCCTAGTCAATGGAAAAATTTAATTTCCGTCTTTTTTTCATCCGGTTCAAAAAACGAGACATTTCATATATTGAAAATTAATTTCAGAATAAAATTATTATGGAGTAGATGATGATGGAAAATAATGAAATGAATTTGATGCTGAAGAAGGAAAAAACCATTACATTAAAATTGAAGAAGAAGTTGAGGAATACAAAGAGAATGTGGATGATGAGAATGAATAAGATTAGAAAGAAGATGATATAAATTAAGGGGAATATGTCTATAAAAAAACTCAATCTTAAAAAAATCATTTAATTAATCATAATCAAACATTCCCACCAAGATTTATAAGTAATGTAATAATGGATGTTATGAAGACGAAACATCATCATTAGAGGAAGCTAATCCCTCATCAAAGGTAAAAGACAATCAAAATTCAAAAACTAATGATGATGAAAAAGTAGAAACAGATAAGGATGTTGTAGTTGTTAAAATATCTAATGATAAGGAAATAGATTTCAATGTTTCTAAATAAGATAAAGAGGAAGTTTCTTTGAAAGATAAGGGGAAAGGAAAATAATTGAAAGTGGATACATGCTGAAATAAACCTCCTAATGTTTAGAAATTTCAATGAGATTTAGTAGGATCAATAGCATTTCAAGGAGTTGATTATATTGTTAATAATTAGAAAAGGATTGAGGAAAAAATCCCATATTTTCCTAGGATTGAAGAAAGAGGATTGTTAAATAATGATATCCTGGGTAAAAATTTAGAGTCATTAAAACATCTATTGGATTCAGTGATTCATTTTGAGGAATAATTAAAAACACTTCAACAAAGCTCCCAAACCCATAAAGAGATTATACTACGATGCTAAGATTGTCTCATAAAGATGATGTTGATCTTAATTTTCATGAAGAATATTTTCCTGATGGGAATAATGTCATGAATTAAAATAAATATTCCATTAATCAGTTATTAAAATACAACACTAATATATTCACCTTTTCGAAAGACTCAAGGGATAAAACTGATAATTGTACAAATGATGTAAATGATCTAAAAGGAAAGATCTAATATATATAGTTTTATTTGACTATACTCAAATATTATTGAGAGGAAATTAACCTATAGAGGAATGAGAAAAAATTATTGTATAAGAAAGTCAAGACTCGAGAAGAAAGACTATTGAAGTTCGAGAAGGACCAAAAGGAATTCAAGAAAATGAAGCCTTTTATAAAAACATTGATGAAGAATGTCTAATTTTCTTTTTGAAGTATTATTATTTTTTTTTTCTAAAAATAAATTTGAACAATTTTTTTATGAATGAATTAATTCTTCATCCCATTATCATTTGCCTGAATATTTTCCAATTCTGATTGGTTGAAGGATCTTTCATATTTCTTTTAGGGGTGATGATTGAGTTCAACGGTTGTTTTATATGTTTCTTTCTATAGCTATTTCTGGAAGATTCAAATTCATTCCCTATTCTTTTTTTAAAATTAAAAAGTGAGGGAATTTTATACAAAGTGGGATAAATTTTTATTAAGAGAGTTTTTCATTAAAAAGTGTAATAAAATTTGATAAAGAAGGAAATAATTAAATTTAGGATGGGAATATGATCATTAGGGAAATATTTTATCCTAAGGGGGATTTAATAATATTTAACTTCATACTCTTCATCATATTAAAATGACATATAAACTCTAAGGGATTTAAGGATTAATTATTAACTATAAATATTATGTAATTAAAAGAATGGGTTTTATGTTTTTTAAGTTAATTTTTCATTTATATTTTTTGGGATTTGTTCCTTCCCAAAAAGGGGAGATTTTTGATTCATATGTTATACTTCTTAATTTTCCATTACTTTAGTTTTTTAAATTTACAACACTTTTTTAAGACATATTTACTAAAAAAATCAATTTTCTTAGAATATTTTTGAAGAAAATATTACCTTTTACCATACATAGAATAAGTTATTAAGTGTTATTAATATAAACATTATATTCTTCATTATGATTATTGTAATGAGTATAAGTTTGATTAATCCGAATCACTTTTATCAGTATCATAATTTATAATCTCAATCTTGAATATCATAAGTAAAAAATTCCAAAAAATCGATATGATACCGTTACCAAAAACATTAGTCTAATACACATATAGGTTATTTTAATGGAAATCATAAAGAATTATATCTAATTTAATAATATTTATAATCATATTCAAAATACTTTTTTAATGTAAAGAAAATATTTTATTCTATAATGATCTAAATCAATATTATTAATGACATTTAGTTATAACAAATACATATGAGCTATCATGTTCTAAGTGTCCAAGGAATTGAAAAAAACTCAAATAAATATGATCATTGGGAGAGAAATATGTACATTTAGAATATGATTATAAATACTAGGTCATTAAAAGTGTTTGTGGATGATAGCTAATTTCAAATTGATTCATTTTCAATTTATCTTTTTCTGATATCTCTATAGATTAAGTAGTGTTAAAATCATGTTCTTAGTCTTTGTAATTGTTTAGAGTTTTATAGTTCTAAGGAAACCATATCAGGTTCTCTCTTTAAAACTGTTTTATTATAAGATGTTTATGATCGTCATAATGATAGAAACATTTTAAAGGTAAGAAGATAGAGAATATGATCCATCATATTGAGGGCTACCTGGACCAGGTTGATAGATAATTAAATCTTCATATTGAGGTCTTTTGAGGATAGAAATATATAGTTGATATTCATATCAAGGGACACCCTGTATGTATAAAATATGGTATACCTTTAGTACGGGTTATAGAGTACCCTACACTTAATGTTAAAAAGGTTATCTTTTAATATCTTGAAATTCATTCATTATTTTTTTTAAATATGATGCCTTGGTCAAAGGACCAAATCTCTAAAATATATGATTTTTTTTACAAAAATCTAAAGGAGGGGGTTTTATTACAATCATTCTAGTGACGAGGTGTGAACTCAGCCGGAAGATTAAATGTTCACGTTCTATTGCGATCAGCACCCTTATTAGCATGGCCATCGTCGAATGTTGTCACCTCTCGATAGGTGTGTGTGATAACATGGTTGAGCCCTCATAGGTATTGTAAGAAGATGATCCATTTAGTAGTGAGGGTCCACACCAGGTGAGTTGTTGCATGTCTAAGAGCCTGAACAATGGTAGTTGAATCAGTTTCAATCCTAACAATATGCGATACTTATTTCCTAATCAATTCAACTAAATTAATGACATTGTACATCTCAGCTTCAAGGGAGGAGGCATGTCAACATGAACCATTGTAGAATCCAAGAATGTTGTCTTTGTGATTTATACATATGATACCATAGCCTATAGGCCCTGGGTTCCCTTTTGAGGCACCATTTTCATTAATTATTATCCATCTAGGAATAGGTAGTTTCCAGAACACTTCCAGTAGACCTCATAGGAAGTTGTATCTTCCATTGATCCCAATCTGTCTAAGGAGACATAAATCCATAACTGACTTGCGGTAAGTCCTTATTCGCATGATTCTAGCCTCTTTGATCATGATGTGGATCTTTATTTGTGCTGAATGAAAATTAGAAGTATTATTTTTGTGCTTAATTGAATTAATTTCATACAAAATTAGATTTATCAATTCTTCCATAGTGGAAATGAAGATCTGTTGAATTTCATGAGTGTTATCCATAGTAGTTCATTTTTTAAGCTGCAAACCAATAAAGTCCAAAACTGTCCATCTGAGATAAAAAATGAAAAAAATATAATTCCATAAACCAGAATATGTAGCACATGCTAAAATAGGTGGTCAATATCCTATCTATGTTTGTTACACATCCAACATTTAGAACATAGTTTAATAATACACATCTAGAGATTGGAATCTGTTGGAATTTTATTATGACCAATTATCCAAACTAGGGTGAAACCGGAGGGGATAACCCATTTTTTGTTAAAATTATTTAACTATAAAAAATCATTATTGTTATTAGTAACATTATGACTATAGTAAATCTTAGAGGTTAGCACCCCAATATGATTAGGCTGCCAAACAAAGAAATCATTAGTGCTGACAAAAGTGTAGTGGTTGATAATATAAGAGATTTTATCTGGTAAATCAAAATCAGGGGAGATTAAAAACCCATTGATGGGGATTCTTGATTTTTTTGTCAATGGGATGGGGTCAATAACGTTATGAAGAGTTATGTAATTATATTTGTCCAACAAAAATATAAGTGAGGAGTTCCTATTGAAAACCCATCGAGAGTTAGATAAGATTTTTGAAAAACTATGTTTTATAGAAGGCCATATTGAGGATTCCTTGTATAAGTGTTTTACTTTTCTAAAGATACTGTAGAATCTACCACAAAAGAACTCATAATTATTGGATTTTTTGTTCATAATGTTCCATGAAAGATTATCTAGAATGGATTCATTAAAATGGTTGAGGATTTTAATACCAAGGCCTCCATTATTAAAGGGGGTGAAACTACATTTCCAAGGAACATTGATTGGTTTTCATTCAATAGTGATTCTGCTCCAGACAATTTTTTTTCATTTATTGATCTTTTTGAGTAAATCATTAGTCCATTTGTACCCAATCATAGAGTATAACATTTTAGCAACAATGGTGTGTTCGACAAGACAAATATGTCCTTCCATAGCTATAGTTTTTCCTTTCCATTATTAGATGTGATTATTGATCTGATCAAAGATGCTTGAAAAGTATATGTTTTCTGGATTTCCCTAGAAGATGGGTACTCTAAGATAATTAAAAGGGAAGGAACCTTCTTATATACCATTTTCATTCATAACATTATCTTTTCTAGTAACTGGGAAACTTTTACCAAATAAAATGGAAGGCTTGCTCCAATTTATGGATTTACCAGAGACTTCCTCATATTGGGAGGGTAAAGCTTTGGGGATTTTTATATTTTTAGTATCCCCTTGAAAGAATAGAATTATATCATCAGCACATAAACTATGTGGTGGGATAGTCAGAGAACTAGAGGTAATAATGGGCTTTATTGCACTATGATTAACCGAATTAGTGATAAGATTTCTAAGGTAGTCTTTAGCATTGATAAAAAGGACGGTAGAATAAGGATCTACATTTCTAACATCCTTTGTACAAGGGAAATATCCCTTGGGGAACCAATAATAGGTTTAGAAATTTGAGAATATTTAAAAAGGGTTTTTAATTGGATTACACTTTTATCATTAAACACAAATCTATTAAGAATTTTTTAGATGGAACTCTAATCAATGGTATCAAAAGATTTCCTAATATCCAGTTTGATGAAAACACTTCCCCCTCTATGACTCTTTTTTAACAAGTTTGTACTTTTATAGGGAAGGCATATACTGTCTTGGATATTCCTCCCAATCAAGAAACCAAATTGGTTCCAAGAATTAAATTTTTGGTGATGGGGGCCATTATCATAGCTAAAAGATTGGATAGAATTTTATACACACTGTTAATAATGGTAATCAGCCAAAAAAAATATGGATTTATGAATCAATGTCCACTTTACGGATGAAGGTATGAAATTGAGCATTAATAACATAAGGGAGGTATCAATTAGTGAAAAAACATATAACTAGGAAACAAACATCATTGCAAACAATGTCCCAATGATGTTGTGAATCGCATTAGAGAAACCATCAGGGCCAGGGTTACTATTAGTCTTTAAACTAAATACAACTTGCTTAATTTCATGTACAATTGGAGTATTATTCAAGAGTTCATTATCATTATCCCCCACTAGGAGAGGGATGATATCAGGCTTGATATCCTTATTCCAAGGAAGACCATTGAAAATATTACTAATGTAGGTAGTGACATGATTGTCCAAAGCCTCCACATTATCAATAATATTATCCCCATATTTGAGTAATTCAAGAGGTATACTATCCTTTCTCTCCCTTTGTAGAGCATTAAAGAATTTTTTATTTATTTCACCATCATTAAGCCAGGTGATTTTAAGAGTTTTTGCGGATGATTTCCTTTTAAAACAAGAAGAGAGTTATTTTTATTCCTAATCTCTATTTCCCGAGTTGGATTCTTTGTAAAATAATTCTAGGTTAAATAATTTTGAATTTGACTAAGGTCATGTTTTAGGGAGATAATTTCATTATCAGTTTGTTGGACATTTTATTTTCACCAGATCATTATTTTTTTTACCATTTTTAGATTTATAATTCAAGAAAAGGAATCATTTGAGTTAATATCATTCCATGTATCATTGATAATTTTGTTACAATCTGAAACCTTGTTCCAGGCATTATTGAACCTAAAAGGGAGTATAATCTTACTTTCTCTAGTTATGAGACCCACCAAAATTGGATAATGATCTGAATTTAGCATAGGAAATGTATTACTGGAGATGGTATTCCATTTATCAAGTGCCAAGAAATTTGTGAAGGCCCTATCCAACTTAATTTCTAGGATTCTATTGTGTTTTCATCTATACCAACTGTATTTAGAAACAACAATAAAAATTTCAATAAGGTTTTTATTATCAATAAAGAGTTTAAACTATTTATTGTAGAATACTTGATTGAAATTCTCCTAGCTTTTCACTAGGTCCAAGGATAGGATTAAATTCACCAATTATGACCCAAGGAGCATGAATAATATTGTTAAGGGAGGATATAATGTTCCAAAGAGTTCTTTTTTCTTGCTATCTTTTGAAAGAATAAACAAAATTATAGAATAAAGTATCATTATGAAATTTTATCTCACATGTCAAGGATTGAGAATCTGTATTATATATATGCACATTATTGATAGAAATATGAGAAAAGACCCATAAGGAATCACAATTTATATTGTAAGAATTTTAACCTATAAAATTATAACTATATCTTTCAAAAAAATTAATGGTTTTAGAATATGTGATTTTTGGGATCAGATATAGAAAATAGCATAGGATTATGCATAAAATGATTTTTTTAAAGTTGTGATAGTGTCAGGGTTAGAAATACCTTAATAATTCTAGTATAAGATATGCATTTATACTTATACTTGGGGTTGGGAAACTTATTTTTGTTACCACTGGAGTGCTTTCCCGGTTTATATATCATTAATTTCCGTGGAGAGTTTTTATTTGCCTTTCCATTTTTTCCCTTCAGGTTCATGGATGAGTTATGAGAAAAATCAATAATTGTTTTTACCTGCTGAGCCTTTTTTCTAGTGTACTTTATTTCCTTCCACATCCTACATTAACTCCATGTTCCCATTTCATTTATTCTATGGAAGAGTGATGTAGTTAATGACTAGAGTAGTTATCCCATCATTTTTTAGGTCCTCACTATGCATGCCCAACACACTATCTTAAGGTGGGTTTTTCTCATGATGTTGTAGATTCCATGTCATATGTGGAGGAAGTAGTTTGTGGGTAGGGTTTCTCGATTCCTTGTCCTGAGTGGTCGGTGTATCTCCCTACTCTTTATTGTTGAAATATTCTCAAACCTCCTTAGGTTCTTGAGTTTTACAATCATCCTCTACACTAATACCTTCTAGATTTGTGCATTTGGAGTCATGGTTATAATCAACAAAATAATCATAAAGCACATTGAAGGTGTTCTTGTAAGGCAGTTCCTTGCAAACAGTTTGTTTAGTGGAATGAACATTGACATAAAATAAGTTTACAGGCTTGAGTTTCTTTGAGGATTCAAACCCATTAGTTTAACCATTACATTTAGGATCAAATGATTTTTCTTCCAAATAGTGTGCATTTTCTTCAGCAGGACTTTGTAAATTTTGAGATGCATCAATTTTCACATTTGTGTTTTCCCAGTATTTAGATTCATCTCAGTATTGTCAAATTTGATGGTGTAATTGATAGTTTCAATGACCATAGATTCTATTTCATCAAAAATAAACTTCCCCCCTCTTTAAATTCCTCCATCTCAATTATGTCTACAAATGACTACTTAGAAGTGGATTCTAAGGTAGATGGGACATCACCCTTCCTAATCCATTTCTCTTTTTTCTTTAAATGCATCTCATCTTTTTATATGCCATTTATATTATCCTACTTTCTCTTCCTGACATCAGGCTGATCCTTCTTAGTTGGGGGTGTGTTTTCTTTTTAATCACTCTACAGTTGATAACAATATGACCTATGATTTTGCAATATACACAAAATGGGGGCCAATGCTCAAATTTAGTTTTTTACTTTAGTCCAATATTCCTTATCATTGGAGGCAATGACATGAGGCAATTTTGACTCTATATTCACTTCCACCAACGCTTTCATATTTTCCTAATTCACCATTCAATGTTCTCTGATCAGCCTTTATCAGATCTCCTTTTCAAGAGGTAAGGTCATTTAAAATATTGGTGTGCCAAATGTACCTACTTAGTCTATGTAATCAAACCATATCTAGACCATATAATTCTTATGAGTAAAAGGATTGAACATATAATCCCAAGTGGATAATCATAGGGCGCCAGCTTCCAAATGTATATTTCCATGTTGAAAATAGATCTAATTCTTCTTATGAGTGTAGGATAATATGAAAATAGCCTCTCCAAATTGGAACTAACTTAGAATTTTCTGAACCTTGGAAATGCCAAATACTAGGTTTTATCTCATTAACTGTCCATGGATTTTCACCTTGTATGTAATTAATGTGGCTGGGAACATAAAACGTGCACATTTTCTCTTTCTATTGTAGTGTGTCGGGGTCTACATTAACCAAAAAACATCCATCATCATGTTTTTTAATCATTGGGGTGTCGTTGAGGAAGGGTTTTGTAGATTCAAGCATTTGATAGCTTCAAAAACAGAAATTCCCTTGATTGGTTGTTTCAAATCTCGAATGGCATATTTGGGAGTAGTAGTGACCGCCTTAACGATAGGTGTATCGCGTTCGAAGGATCTTTCCCAAGATAGACCGAAGGAATCCATTGGAGTTAATATTTTTCAAGATAAATAGTATTCATCTACGAGATCTATGATGTAGTGTTTTTGAAATAGTCCTTCATGATATTCTCTCTCCACTGTTTTCATCCAAAGATAATTATTTCAATATACTATGAACATGAAATGGTTTTTTTATTTTTTTTATCCATTGTATTTCTTATTGATTACATGTTTTTATATTCCAATGCACATATAGTAGAATGTAAAACATCATATTCATCATTGTATGATATCTATTTATATTTATTAATGTAATTACTATAATAAAAATACATTTGAATTTATCATATGCATCATGATTACTATTCTTGAATGCTGAAAAATTTGACCCATAGTGATTATGATTTTTAATCTAATTTAATTCTATTGATTCATACAATGATTCTATGATCAAAAAAAGGGACAGGTCTGATAAATAAACATAATGTGGAATAGGGTTTTTTATATTTAATTCTTTTAAAATATGTTTCTAAAACTAAAACTCACCCCCACCCCTCTTGTAAGTTTTCCATTATAAGAATATTCCTATAATCCTAATCAGTATATTTCATTATACTGATCAAACACCATGTATCACTCTCTTCATGGTAGAGGTATGACCCTCTAATCTAATCATAGGTATCTAACATAGGGGACCATGTATCTCTCATGGAATGGTATAACCATCCTTCCACTGAGACCATCAATGTTGATTCCCCTAGGTAACAAATATCTCTCTTGGGTAGGTAAGTAATCCACCAAGTGTTCCCATAAAAGGCGTCCCATAAGAACCCAAGTATCATTCTTTGCATATTGACAGTCCATAAAATTTCTAATTATAAAGAAAGATGAGCCCATCTGAGGCTTCCTTAAATCAGTACCCTTGTATATCCCATTGATTGATAGGAATGAATGATTTAGATATCAAAATATCTTAAAATTTAGTAAGTAATTTCATTCATTACACTTTATCCATGTTCGTAAATCCATTTAATTCATGTATTATATGCTATGGAATAAATCAAAAGGGTCTAACTCTTGACTAACTCATTTTCCTATGACCATTTCACATTTAGAAGTATTTATTTTAATGAGATTCCCACACGCAAGAAAAGAAATTAACATAGTTGCATGAAATAAGGACTATTATTCCTTAAGTATAGGAACATTCATAGGGGTGGCTCATGTTGATTCAATCTCCCCAAGATAGTGATTTGTGGGTAGCTAGGTTCCCATTACACAAAAGAAGAACCTTAAATTTAATTAGTTTAACATTGTTTAGTATTTTTTGGAATTCCTATCCTATGGTATAATAGTTTAGGATATAATACAATGTGACTTCATGGAATAAGAACTATACCACTTACCTTATGACATTATCACTCTCATCATTTAGTATCATCCCTTGAATCGACCTACTACATGAGAAATTGGATGAATTGATAAATTCCCTGAATATTGGTAATATGATCTCATGACAAAATATCATATAATAGGGTGTGATAAATGAAGCACAGAATTAAGAGGAATAAATATCATACCAAGTGGCATCAAAAAATAAGAACATTGGTTGATTCTCAGTTCAAATGGAGAAGTTATCAATGAACCTAACATGATGGGTGGAGAGAGCTTCATACTTGAAAGATAAAAGGTTTTTTATTCACTAGAAATGAAAAGAACGAAGATGGGTAGTTTAAATATGATGAGGTGAAAATATATTCATTTCACCCATATTTTAATGGTTCCATGGATTGGTTGTAGGGTTGAAAAAATAGTGTAGTAAATGTGAACCAAACACTACCCCAAAGCATCCCTTGCACGGGCTTAGTGCATGGTTTGTATAACTATGCGTATAGCATGAAAAATCCTTAGGTATATTTTATATGGAAAACCACAGGGCCATTTGGAATGGGTCACACAGTTCATCACAATCATGAGCCCCTCTACATCCATTTGAATAACCCCCACACGGTTTGGCCAAACCGTGTGAGCTCAGATTCAGAGTTACGTCAAATCTTGTTATGGGCATTCTTTCTCTAAATATTAGAGTTTTGGGAATTGAACATGCATCAAATTATCCTGATACCTTCTTTAAGTATTAAATAACATTCAACAATATAAAATAATTGATTTTAACTATTAAAAAGTGATCTATAATTTCACAAAAATCTATGATTTTACAATCCCACCTCCATAAAACAGATCATCCTTGAGTTTCCCTTCTAAGTGTGGTAATATTTTATCTGAGAAAAGTTATATCCCCCGATCATGTACATCATCCTCCTATCCCTAGGTCTCTTCATGTAGAAATTTGTTTGTCATGTAACCTAGATTAGTGGAACTTACCTACATCGGGAAGCATTTGTGCTCTAATCAATGATACGTATCATATGCTCCTCAAAGGATGCATCTACCTCCAGGTCAATGTCCTCATGATCAATCGAATGAGACAGGTCGAAAATATAATGATTGAGCTATGATACATGTAATATATTGTGCATGTCCAGATACCTGTGATGAAAACAAAATACACTACTAACCTGACTCACTCCATGATCTCAAAAATCCCCATGTGATATGTGATATAATCCATTTTCTTTGAATCCTTCTATGAAAAAATCTAGGTGATCCTCAAAAAAATACCTTACATACCTCCTCAAACTCCTGATGTTGATGATGATAATTGGTATAAGAATTATTCATAGACTAATCTATAGCCATATATTTCTAAATCAGTTGTACTTTCTCTGAAGTCTACTAAATGATACGAGGACCCATTATTGCTACCTCACCTGCCTCTAACTAGCAATTGATTAAACGAAATTACCTACCATAAAGTTCCTCATAAGTATTCATCTAAATAATTTCCTAAAAATTATTATTATAGGAAAAAATCAATAAGATATATTTTCTCTACCAAGAACCTCCTAAATCAAGGGTACAAGAACATAAAATTTTCTCTAACACCTATATCGTCTGCTCTAGTAAACTGTTTGTCTAACGGTGATATGCAGTACTCAGTAACACCCATGAACCTAGTGCCTTATGTAACCCCTACTATAATTATGATGTAAAACAAACATCTCATTATGATATGATAAAATAGTAATCACCATAAAGATTTTCAATCCTCAAAATATAAAGCCTTCTGATCTCATCAACTGAGAAAGACTCACAGATAAGTAGGAAGTCTGTGACCTTGGTCATGTTGTAAAAAGTCGCCCATAATGCATCACTACCCAAAGGGGATCTGAAAAAATACATCATTGAATCCATAATAATGACACTCCACATCCACTCATTAAGGGATGAAGTATGTAGATGTCCCACAGGACACAGATGTTCATCTTTCACCTATTGACAGGTGGGGTACTGAGTGATAAAACATTCAATTTATCTCTTCCTAACCATCCACAAACACTAATGATGTATGTCTTGGTACATCTTGGTAAGACAAAGGTGTGCAGCCCAAACAGAGGCATGATATTCCTACAAAAAATCTTCTTATATGTTTGTAAGTACCCAGATACATCCATGTAAGTGCTGAATCGTATTCTTTTTGACAACTAAATTAGGAAGAGTGTCCTCACTAGAGATGTAGTCCCTCGGGACTAGGCCATCAGGATTACAATGTTTTATCAACCATAACCAATCCTGAATAGAGTGTAACAACCCAGATTTTGGTAAAGGTATATATCATTTGTTTTTAGGTTTAATTCATTGTTTCCTCCTAGTAAATGTTCCCTATGTCCTAAAGAATGTTTTAGTAGTTTTCAAGGCTTGTTTGGAGAACAAAATTTTAGAAATTGGACAAATAGAGTGGGCCACAATGTTAGCATAGAGATAGTGCTAACCATATGGCTCAACCATGTGAGATAGGGAGCACGAAAATGTAATTTTTCCTAGAAACATTGCACAACAATTTCACACAGGTTACACATGGTTAGTCCAACTGTTCAACTGGCCCCTGTAAGGGGGTTCATGGATATTGGATTCATCTTGGTTTGTTCATAGTAATTCCAACAATGGATCCAAATCATGCGGCCCCATTTTTAGGGTGATTTTATGAAATTTTCCAGAAATATTATTAACCCTCAAAACTCATTTCTTCCTCCTCTAGTGGATGTGAAACACCATTTTTCCTCTCCTAAAGGCTCTTTCTCCTTCTTTTCTAGGGATTGAGATAAATATTCCTTATGAACTCCTTTTTAGCTTCTGTTTATCACATTAGATTTCTCTAGGTAATATCTTCAATCTGAAGACTCATTTTATATGGCCCCAGCCTTAAACCTTACTTAATATTGGGTTATTACAAGATTACACATTGAGGATATTTTTAGGTTTAGAGTTTTAGAGAATTAGATCATGAAACTTGCATTACATTCCACATTTAAACAAAGTGGTTACATAAAAGACAGTATTCATTCTTCCCATCAATGGAAACATTATTAAAATATAACACGGATTCTTTCTTGACACATCCTTGACACTATCATCACATCATGTTCCTTTCCCTTGACCTGTGAAAAACATTTCAAAAAACTTGGGATGAGCATAAAAAGCTCAGTAAGAGTTATAAAAATATGGAAAGGAATCATGAGTTCATATATACATAAGAATTAAATCATACTTTACCCATAATACATAGGCACTTTATCATACCTCATAAAATCATGAACAAATCATAGAAATCATAAGACATAAAGGTAACTTGAGGCATTCATAACATTCTTACATAGGGAGTAACCCTCTTGGATACGTTTGGAATACCCATCACAGTATATTCCCTAAATCTCTTCGTAGAAACCTTAACATTTCACTCCTTCGCGTTACCCAATGCATTGGAGAGCTATATCGGGCTCACCCGCCCTTAGTTTATCGCGGAACCACCCGTTCTTCATAACAACGCCCAAGAACCATAACATAATCGTATCACATAAAACATGAATAAAGGAAACATAAAATTTCCACATTTCAATCACAATATAACATTTTAGGATATTGAAATAATGAATCCATTAAAAAACCATTTTCAAAACCATTTAAAACATTTAATAAATAGATTTTTGAATCAAAGTGTCCCATACCACCTTGAAGCTTTTAACATTTTAAACCATTAATATCCATATAAATAAATCCTTAATTCCATTTTGAAAACATGGATATTAATAAGAACAAATAATTAAAACATTTAAAGCGATATTTTGGTTAAAGGGGTTTTACCAAAATTAGAGACACTTGAATACAATAATTGAGGAATAACATTTAGTCAGAACTTTATAATATCATGAGAATAAATGGATTCATGATATAATACTCCAAAGGACAGTATATACACCATAGAAGAGTGAATTGGTGCATAACAACAATGAAGTCTCAAAAGAAATGTAAAATGAGATGAAATCCATTATAAAGAAGGTATCCTTAAATTAAGGATAAATCAATCTCATAATTATGTGTGACAGATATAAATACACCCAATATAAGTGGATATTAAGTATAAAACAATCAAAGGTTATTCACACATATTCAAAGGAAGACATATTCAATAACTACATGTTGAACCCAAAGAAATCGAAATTGGGTTAAGAAGTTCCCTTAGTAAAACCCGACAGCCTATCGGCGTCACATAAAATTTTACAAAAAGGGTTGATGAGAGAGATAAAGGGGATCTCATCACTTGGACATAAAATTTACATAAATAAGGATATAGAAGAACATATCCCAACATAATAGTATGTGAATTAAAAGACATAACAAAAGAAGTCTTTTATAAAAAAGAGGGTGAAAGGTTCCCTTACCGACTTGGGTATCTTTCAAAACATACACCCCATGAAAGAAGGACAATAGATCATTGATGTAAATACTCATAACCGAAATTATATTACACAAAGAGTAGAATAATTGACAGTACATACACCACTCAATGGAATTTGTGGAAAATGTAGAATAAATCTCACGGGAATAAAAGTGAGATGAAAAATCCCTTACGAAAACTCGGCAGCCTAACGGCGCCACATAAAACTTCCGAATATGGATTGATGAGATCAAATAGGGTATCTCATCACATTACAATAAAATGCAAAGAAAGATGAATATAAAAGAACATCCCCCAACATTACAAAGAGGAGCTTAAAAGAAGTGACATAAAGGAGAGTACTTATAAAGAAAGAGAGAGGTTAGATCTCTTACGAAAGTTCGGCAGCCTAACGGCGCCACTCAAAACGTCCAAAATGGATTGATGAGAGAGAATAGGGTCTCTAATCACATTAACATAAAAATTACAGTAAGTGTAATATAAAATATCATCCCAATAACAAGAAAGATGAGCTTTAAAAGGAATGACATAAAAGTGTATACTTAAAAAGAAAGGGAGGAGTATGATCCCTTACCTCGGGGCCGACTTGACTCGATCGTTCTTTAATCTCCTGAATAATAAACTTGAGTTAATTTCTAATTACTTAAGATCCTTTTTCAAGTTCATTATTCCTTTTATATCACTTATTACCATGTTATAAACATTATGTAATCATTTAAGTTAATAATGTTTGTTTTGTCGATATTTGGTTCTTAAGTCGAAAGTGGACTTCTTACAATTACATGTTGTTCGTGTGGCCAAATTTTTATTATATACAGAATTTTATTCATGATTTAGATATCATATATTTCATATATATCCAGTACATGCATGCATTTATAACATTACATAATCATTTAGAGGTAAGAAATGAAATGCACCGTTCATGGAGACGGTAAACCGTACGTACGTATGAACGCTACTTTCATTTCTATTTTGTATTTTATAGAATGGAATAATAATTATATAAAGGTATATTATAATTCCTGTATAATATAATATATAATATCATAGTTCCATCTTTTATACGTCCCACATATGGTATTTAACGAATCAAATCACTTTGAGGGGGCGGTAGTACGCACTTCCTAAAATGAAGATATCACATATACCCATAATGGAAGCCATAAAGGTAAGACACAAATGAAAAATACAGAAGCATAAGTAAAACATAAACATATTATATATCATATATAAAAATAGTGACATCATAATGGCCACCTTTGAAGGTGTTAAATGAGTATTGAACAATCATCGTTTCGGGAGGCAGAATTTCGCCATCCAGGGAAACCGTATGTTCTTTAACCATTTGATGTAGTTTTGTGAGAGTGTAGCTCGAATAAATCTTATAAAAACATCCTAGTATATTGAAGATGCTGGTTTTGTCACAAAAGAAGTAAATAAAAAGAGTTTATGGGATTGGAGGAGCAAAATAAAACAAATGAACATGAGAGAATGAATTACCTTTAAAAGTGTAACTCCTTTTGATTTGAGCCTAAAGGCTTCCTTTGAAAGGATTCTGCCCAAAGGGAATCCTCTAGGATGAGGAGAGGTATGTGGAGAGAGTAAATGGGCAGGGGTTGGCCGAGACAAAGGCTTGATGAGTGTGTGAAATGAGGTAGAGGTGGGGGCCTTTTATAAGAGGAGAGGAGGGGCACTTTTGGAAAGTAATAAATATTACTTTATTTGAAAATGTGTTTCGGTTTCAAAAGGTCCCACATTGATATAATTCGTGGATAAGGTGTTAAGGGTTAGAAATCCACCCATACAATAAGTTTTGGACATGTGTAGTTCATATATTTTACATTATCTTTCCATTTTATTTAAATCGTTAAATAATGAGGTCATCACTACATCATCATGATGTCATAAATAATTTAATTTATTTAGTGTCTAAAAATTATAAAAAAAAATACTATGATGTAGGAAATTGTTTTAGCTTTCCAATGAATATTTATAATAAAAACGATGACTTGTATAGCCCCACTTAAAAAAAATTTTAGTAAAACATATCATGTTTGTGTCATTTTTACTTTTACATTAAATAAAAAGTTATTTATGTCATTTCCCAAAACAAGTGGCTCCATGGGGTCCCCAAGTTGACCCATGGCTTGTCTTGGTAGGCCATGACACAACCAATGAGGTTAGGACATGTTTCAAGCTCATCTTATTTTATTAAATCATTATTTTTACCTTAAACTACACTATTTACCACTAATCGCGATTAAAACTTAATAAGTTACTATTCACCAAAAATTATTTTTATCCCATTGAACCACATTTTACTTCTTAATGACAACCATGTATGTCATATTTTTGAAATTCAAAACAAAAAGATGTCAAAATTTCATTTAAACGGAAAAATCAGTTTTTATAAGTACCACTTAGTGGTTTCACTATTCATCAAAAGTTGAAGTTTTTTCAGAAAAATCCCAAAACTTCACCCTAAGATATATTTGATATTCCGAATTCAAAAATGAAGTCCATTTTACAAAATTCAAAACATATAAGTCACATTAATTAATTTAATAATTAATTCCCGTTGTCAGAGAAAATAGCGTGTTTTTATGAAACAATAAGTATCAAAAGATTGACACTAGTTTAAGTCCGATTTCAAAGTGAAATTAATTCCAACGACCACTATTGGATTTAATGGTAAAAATATATTCTAATTTCACTTTAAAACCAATTAAAAAGAAAATTTAATCATATAAATAAATTATATTAAAAAGAGGTTTTGAATTAAAATACCACATTTTACACTATTCATAAAAAATGAACTTTATCGGAACGATGCCAAAAATTTACACAAAGTAAATTTTGATGTCGCGATTCTAAAGAAGAGATTTATTTGGTCCAATAGAATGTATAAGAGTGAGAAAAAGTATATTTAATGACGGTTCACCATCAAAAGGTGATAAGTGAACCTTTAGTGAAAACTAGGGCATATACACCTAAAATTGAATTCTTTCCGTATTTTATGCCTTTATCTTTTATTGGATAAATGTAAAAGCATTCAAAAAAACATATATAATCATATTTTAGTTATTTCTATCCATTCCCGCCAATACAATGGCTACATGCTAACTACCATTTGAAATAATATTATTTTATTATTAGAGTGCAACATAAGATTCCCAAGAAACTCGTTGTTGCGTGTTGGGTACGCCATCGAGCTTAGCGTCCCCTTTAAAGTAATATTAATATTTTATTCACAAATATGGACAAATATGAAAATGTCATATTCTTTATTTACCTGGGGTGTTACATCCTTCCCCCCTTTTGGGAATTGCGTCCTCGCAATTTTTAAAATTGAGCTTGGAAACATCCTTGAACGTCCCACATTGGAACAAGAGTCGGTAAAACAATCACTTTAAAATAAAGGAAGATAAGTACAGAGGTCACCCGAGTTAACCCATACTAGGATTCCATGTATAGAAATATGGACATGGAGGAGAAAACATAGGATCATGTTCTGATGGACAGTGATACAAAACATGTTTAGGAGAAAGTTAACAATAAGAAAATCACAAACTTATGATGGGTTAAACGGTGTTGGGTTCCCCAGTAGGAAAAATTAATAGACAACATTTTTTCTTTAAGTTACTTTTTATTGAGGAATTTATTTTTTAGCGTAAATAAAACATAAGGAAACATACATACTTGTCATTTTGACTTCCAACTTTTACTAGATTCCATAATCAAACTCATATTTTTTCCAAAAGACGAGTATTTAGGGAGACTTGTTCGCATTAAGAGTACTATAATCAACTTCTAGATAATCACCTAATCCACAATAGAGAACTCTATACTTCCCATGTCTTTAGACTCTAACCAAAACCAAAACCAAAAAGGTTAGTACAAGATCAGATAAACCAGAAAAGGATAACCCTTTATAAAAAGAAAATCTATTCTCAATCTCCAAAATTGTCCAACAAAACCCAAAGATCAACGAGAACCATTCTATAAAAAATTTGTCCATAAAATTCTTCAAATTAAACCAATCTAAGATTGAAACCCAAATATTTTAAGGATTTAGTCACATAGTCTTCCAATTTAAATCGTAACATTTATCTCCAAACAACATCAGTTACTCCTAAAGTCTCGTATTGAAAAGTAATTAACCTAATCACATATCCTCCATGATAGGTTAATCATTTTCATAAATAATCCAAAATAAACTTACTCTTAATTAATAAAATCATATAACTAAAAATAATCAGTCAAACTAACCAGGGACTTCACGTAGTCCAGTGTTAGGAGATAAATACCAGTCGCAGTTTGGTTGTGGGTTCGATTCCCACGGCTTTGTCCGACGCGACGGGTTGTCACACAGTCTGCGTGTTGTCCTTTTTCCAAAACTATATAATTCTTAAAACATTCCCCAAAATGAGATAAAATATTCAAGAATAATCATAACATATTTTAACCCCAAGTTTATCTCATTCCTTTCATTTTCCATCATATCATAGAGTAACCCATAATTACCTAAAAATAAAGGATCATATAAACTCTAATGGTTACCTTTATAATTACTACCTGAACTTCCATATCGATTGGTCATCTTGTACATGATGCATTACAGAACATACCAAGGTTCAAGTGGTCGATCATGACTCCTTGATAGTTGGTTTAGAACAACCACGTGTTTCCTCATTGAATCCCCCATTTTATCTAGTATCTTAATTAGAGAACCACCACAGTTTCCTTCAAACCTGTTGTCTCTTTGGTGCCTGCTAGATCCATCCATTCACTAAAAACAGAAATGTCAGTGTGAGTATATCAACAAAACCATCATGTACTAATGAAGAAGGTAAACACTAAGATATACTTACTCATTCACTTTATCTAAAACTAGGACTCTTTTTGAAATCCTAACCATTATGGTAATGTCACTTATGCTTAGAGAATACCCTAACCTCTAAAGTTATCTAAACCGACCTTTGATACCAACTATAAGGCCCCAGCCTTAAACCTTACTTAATCTTGGGTTATTACAAGATTACACATTGAGGATATTTTCAGGTTTAGAGTTTTAGAGAATTAGATCGTGAAACATGCATTACATTCCACATTTAAACAAAGTGGTTACATAAAAGACAGTATTCATTCTTCCCATCAACGAAAACATAATTAAAATATAACACAGATTCTTTCTTGACACATCCTTAACACTATCATCACATCATGTACCTTTCCCTTGACCTGTGAAAAACATTTCAAAAAACTTGGGATGAGCATAAAAAGCTCAGTAAGAGTTATAAAAATATGGAAAGGAATCATGAGTTCATATATACATAAGAATGAAATCATACTTTACCCATAATACATAGGCACTTTATCATACCTCATAAAATCATGAACAAATCATAGAAATCATAAGACATAAAGGTAACTTGAGGCATTCCTAACAATCTTACGTAGGGAGTAACCCTCTTGGTTATGTTTGGAATACCCATCACAGTATATTCCATAAATCTCTTCGGAGAAACCTTAACGTTTCACTCCTTCGCGTTACCCAATGCATTGGAGATCTATATCGGGCTCACCCGCCCTTAGTTTATCACGGAACCACCAGTTCTTCATAAAAATGCCCAAGAACCATAACATAATTGTATCACATAAAACATGAATAAAGGAAACATAACATTTCCACATTTCAATCACAATATAACATTTTAGGATATTGAAATAATGAATCCATTAAAAACCCATTTTCAAAACCATTTAAAACATTTAATAAAGATATTTTTGAATCAAAGTGTCCCATACCACCTTGAAGCTTTTAACATTTTAAACCATTAATATCCATATAAATAAATCCTTAATTCCATTGTGAAAACATGGATATTAATAAGAACAAATAATTAAAACATTTAAAGCGATATTTTGGTTAAAGGGGTTTTACCAAAATTAGAGACACTTGAATACAATAATTGAGGAATAACATTTAGTCAGAACTTTATAATATCATGAGAATAAATGGATTCATGATATAATACTCCAAAGGACAGTATATACACCATAGAAGAGTGAATTGGTGCATAACAACGATGAAGTCTCAAAAGAAATGTAAAATGAGATGAAATCCATTATAAAGAAGGTATCCTTAAATTAAGGATAAATCAATCTCATAATTATGTGTAATAGATATAAATACACCCAATATAAGTGGATATTACGTGTAAAACAATCAAAGGTTATTCACACATATTCAAAGGATGACATATTCAATAACTACATGTTGAACCCAAAGAAATTGAAATTGGGTTAAGAAGTTCCCTTAGTAAAACTCGACAGCCTATCGGCGTCACATAAAATTTTACAAAAAGGGTTGATGAGAGAGATAAAGGGGATATCGTCACTTGGATATAATATTTATATAAATAAGGATATAGAAGAACATATCCCAACATAATAGTATGTGAATTAAAAGACATAACAAAATAAGTCTTTTAAAAAAAAGAGGGTGAAAGGTTCCCTTACCGACTTGGGTATCTTTCAAAACATACACCCCATGAAAGAAGGACAATAGATCATTGATGTAAATACTCATAAATGAAAGTATATTACACAAAGATTAGAATAATGGACAGTACATACACCACTCAATGGAATTTTTGGCAAATGTTGAATAAATCTCACGGGAATAAAAGTGAGATGAAAAATCCCATACGAAAACTAGGCAGCCTAACAGCGCCACATAAAACTTCCGAATATGGATTGATGAGATCAAATAGGGTATCTCATCACATAACAATAAAATGTACAGAAAGAGGAATATAAAAGAACATCCCCCAACATTACAAAGAGGAGCTTAAAAGAAGTGACATAAAGGAGAGTACTTAAAAAGAAAGAGAGAGGTTAGATCTCTTACGAAAGTTTGGCAGCCTAACGGCGCCACTCAAAACATCCAAAATGGATTGATGAGAGAGAATAGGGTCTCTCATCACATGAACATAAAAATTACAGTAATTGTAATATAAAAGATCATCACAATAACAAGAAATGTCACGAACCGAATCGGTTCGTCATCCGAACCGACGCCCGACTCGGCCCGCGGCAAGGCCCGAAGGGCGTTCCCGATCCCCACGGGCTGGCACAAGTGCCCGAGTATCAAAATAAACCTTGGGAACGGTTTACCCGAGTGAACAAATGTAAAGCAGCCAACCAAAGTAAACCAAACAGAGATAAAGGTTACAGTCAAACATGTAGACAACCAAACAGGTTTTTGGTTCACAAGTACTCAAAACCCAAATAACACCAAAACAAGATAACCAAAGACCAACCTAAGGACTGTCGCCCGGTGTAAGGACACTGCCACTAAGCCACCACCAAAATGTCACGTAGATAGTTCTGCTAACAACCTGAACCACTGCTCCCAAAATCTGGACCCCTACCTGTATCAGAAGTAAACCAGTCTACTTACACCCAAGGGTGTAAGTAGGGTGTGAGCAATCGCCTAGCAGGATATCACCAATAAAAGATTCCACACACAACTATCAAAAGACAACCAATTGCAATGCTAAAGTAAAGATAGAAAGAAGTGAAAAAGAAATTGGTTTTCATAAAATGATTTAAAAGAAAGGCAGTTCAAGATAAACACATTAGGATAGCAGTTCAAGTGACATATCAAGTATCAGCATGAACGCAAGGTAACTGGTGGCACCAAGGGATGGGAAAGGCCCTATGGGTACTAGACTAGCGGGATCCTAGAATGTCGTGTCTCGGTGAAACGTGGCTTAGGCGGCCACGACCCTCAGATAACGTGTCTTAGAAGGCCACGACCCTCAGAACACGTGGCTTAGAAGGCCACGACCCTCAGATATCATATGTTTAGTTAGTGTTGCAGTCGTCAAACTTGCCAGTGAAACTGGGTCGGGTCATCTCCGGAACACTAGCTCACTAGTCCCAGTCTCCCCACCTAATACCCCAGCTTCCCTCCTTGTGCTCACCTAGAGATAAAAATTCACATAACATGTCACAATAGAACTTCGAGCCAAACGGGTCACCTGCACACTGATATCCTCTTTAAAAACCACACACGCACAAAAACTTTTCTTTTTAAAAAAAAACTTAAACCACACTGCATACGCTTTAAATTAAACTAGACGCATAACTTAACGAAATCACTTTGTTATTTAAGAAAACCACTAAGAAAAATTATTTAACAGTTTTCAAACATGTCGCAACAATTTTTAAAGGTTAAAAAGTCATCCAAAATCCCCTTTTTTATAATAAAACACATTCTGACATGCCAACACACAACCTGCGTCATCCCAACTCCCTGACACACACTACACAGTTGACAAATAATAATAAACAGCCAAAGTGAGTTTCCACAATAAAAGAAAGGACTTGCAGCACATAAATAGTCCACTGGAAAATTAGAATGCGCATTTAAAAAAGTAATTAAACTAATTGTCAATATGAAAACTAATCAACAGGGTGATGAAAAATCAAACCAGCATGCAAAAGATCGCCAAAGGATAATTGAGTGCGGAATCACCTACCTCGAACAGGCGCGGAAGAAGACACGGCGCAAGACTCCAGTTGCGTCGCGGTCGCTCCGCCTTGAGCCGTCAACCAGGTCCAAAAAACAGCAGAACGCTCAACGGTTCAGAAAAATTGTTAACGTAATAATGATGATGATAATAATAATAGCAATAACATAATAATAATAATAATAATAATAATAACATAATAAAATAATAATAATAATAATAATATAATAACAATAGCAATAATAATAGTAGTAATAATAATAATCATAAATAATAATAATAATAATAATAATAATAATAATAACAATATAAATAATATAATAATAACAATAATATATTAATCATAATACAATAATAACCAAAAAAACCATAATAACTTTTTATCTGGTTATTTAATGTTCGAGCATCGGCACCACGTGTCGAGCGACGTGAATCCAACACACACTTATCAACGCGCACATAAAAATAAATTTTATCCAGCTTGCTCGTGCCTTGCGCGCATGCCAAGCGATGTAAGTCCAACGCGCATTTGCCAGCGCCACTGCGGAAACCCCTTGTCAACTCAGTCTACACTCCAACCACGCAATTAAATAAACCTTCAATTTAAACTCATGAAATAAAAATTTAAAATTAAACACATACCTCAATAAATTCCAGGCGTGACAATTCTCCCCACCATGAAAACTTTCCGCCCTCGGAAAGTTAGCTCAAAGCCTGATCAGAGAATAGAAATGGGTACTCCTGCTCAACCCATGACTTCCGCTCCCAAGTCTCGTGTTCATCATTCCCGTGCTGCCAAAGAACACGGACCAGAGGAATGGACTTTCCACGTAGCACCTTTTCCCGAGAATCCACTATACGCACTGGTCGCTCGACCACAGACAAGTCGGACTCTATCTCCAGCTCCTCCCAATTCAGCACATGCGACGGGTCGGGGTTGTACTTATTTAGTTGGGAGACATGAAATACGTCGTGAATCGACGTCAACTACGAGGGCAAAGCTAGCCTGTATTCCACCTTGCCAAACCGCTCAAGAATCTCTAAAGGTCCGACATATCTCGGTGTCAGCTTCCCCTATTTCCCCAAACGATGGTGACCCAAGCGAGGGGCCACTTTCAGGAACACTCTGTCCCCCACTGAAAACTCAAGGTCCCACCGCCTCTGATCTGCATAAGACTTGTGGCGACTCTGAGATGTCAACAACTGCTGCCTAATCAGCTTGACCTTCTCAGACGTCTCTTGAACAAGACTCGGTCCCAAGAGCGAGGCCTCTCCTACCTCAGCCCAACACAAAGGAGACCGACAAGGCCGGCCATAGAGCTCCTCAAAGGGTTCCATTCTGATGGAAGACTGGTAACTGTTATTGTAAGAAAACTCAACCAGCCCCAAATGGCTATCCCATGAGCCTCCAAAATCTAACACACAGGCTCGGAGCATGTCTTCCAGAATCTGATTCGCCCGCTCCGTCTGGCCATTGGTCTGAGGATGGTATGCCGTGCTCATCTTAATCTACGACCCCAAGGCCTTCTGGAGGACTCCCCAAAAACGAGATGTAAAGCGGGGGTCCCTGTCAGAAACAATTGCCGACGGCACGCCATGAAGTCTGACCACCTCCTGAACATACAAGCGGCCCAGTTCCTCTACCTTCGTTGTGTCTCTGATCGGAATAAAGTGGGCAGACTTAGTCAAACGGTCAATTACCACCCAGATAGCATTCCTCCCTTGAGGTGTACGAGGCAGGCCAATGATGAAGTCCATGGCGACCTCGTCCCACTTCCAGGTAGGAATGGGTAATGGCTGGAGTAGGCCAGATGGTCTCTGATGTTCTACTTTCACTTGCTGGCAAGTGTAACATTGGGATACGAAGTCGGCTATGTCCCGTCTCATACATGGCCACCAGAACTGACGGAGAACATCGTAGTACATCTTGGTGGTACCAGGATGGACGGCCCACTGAGACTGGTGGCTATCCTGCATCACCACCTTTCGCAGAGACAACGGCACTACAGCACGGCCCTTGAAGCATAGGACCCTCTGGGAAGACAAAGACCAATCAGAAGAAGTCTCCCCACCATGGAGAAACTGCATAGATCGCTGACAAAACTCATCACCAGGCTGCTCTTGCTGAATCAACTCTAGAAGGGCAGGAGTCAACTGGATGCTAGCCAAGAAAGTACCTCCACTGTGCTCCCTGCTCTCCAAATGCAACTGGGCGGAGAGCCCCATCAAAGTCCACTCATCGCTGGACTTCTTCAACGCCTGCACTGGTACTTTTCTACTCAATGCGTCAGCTACCACATTACCCTTGCTAGGGGTATAGACAATATCAAAATCAGAACCCTACAGGTACTCGACCCAGTGGCGCTGCCTCAAATTGAGATCCCTATGAGATAAAATATAGGCCAGGCTCTTGTGGTCAGAATAGACCACAAACTTCTCCCCAAAAAGATAGTGGCGCCATGTCTTCAAAGCATGCATCACTGCCGCAAACTCTAAGTCGTGAGTCGGATAGTTCTTCTCATGCGGCCGGAGTTGGCGAGAACCATAAGCCACCACATGGTCATCCTGCATGAGCACACATCCAAGGCCCGTACCTGACGCATCACAGTACACCACATAGCCCTTTCCTGACTCCGGTAAGGTCAACATAAGTGCGGTGGTCAACCACCGCTTCAGCTCCTCAAAAGATGTCTGGAACTGTGGGCTCCACTCAAACTTCACCCCTTTCCGGGTGAGTGCGGTCATGGGGGAGGCAAGCCGCGAGAAGTCCCGGACAAAGCGCCTGTAATAACCAGCCAAGCCCAGAAAACTCATGATCTCAAACACATTTCTCGGCTGCTCCCAAGACATAACTGCTCTGATATTTTCGGGATCCACTGAAACCCCTTGTTTTGAGATGACATGCCCTAGAAACTTCACTTCCCTGATCCAGAAAGTGCACTTCGAGAGTTTGGCATACAGGCGGTGATCCCGCAAGGTGCCCAAAACAACGCGCAGGTGGTGCTCATGCTCCTCCTCAGATCCAGAGTAGACCAGGATGTCATCCACGAATACCACGACAAATGAGTCGAGATATTGGTGGAACACCCTATTCATGAGTGCCATAAAAACTGCAGGAGCATTTGTCAGTCCGAAAGGAATGACCAAGTACTCGAAGTGACCATACCTGCTTTGGAAAGCAGTCTTCGGAATATCTGCTTCTCTCACCCTAAGCTGATGGTATCCCGAACGCAAATCAATCTTGGAGAACCACTTTTCCCCCTTCAGCTGGTCAAACAAATCGTCAATCCGAGGCAAAGGGTATTTATTCTTGATGGTTACCTTGTTCAACTTCCGGTAATCAATGCACAACCGAAGGGTTCCATCGGCCTTCTTCGCGAATAAAACCGGTGCGACCCAAGGGGAGACGCTCGGGCGAATGAATCCTTTGGATTCCAAATCATCCAGCTGTATCTTTAATTCCCTCAATTCGGTGGGGGCCATGCGATATGAGGGAAAAGATATAGGTTGTGTTCCCGGCGCCAACTCAATCGAGAACTCCACGTCTCGCTCTGGGGGTAAGCCAGAAAAATAATCTGGGAAAACCTCTGGGAACTCGTCCACTACACGAGGTAACCCGCCCTGTGAAATACCACCATCGTCCTCCAGCGCGAGTGACGACAACTGATAAGCAAGATTTCCAAGCTCAGGGAGTGGACGTCCTGCACGTCCCGACCGAGGATCCCATTCTCCATGAAATAGCTGAGGAGTCCCATCTGGTGCTGTAAAGCTGACTCGGCGTCGATAGGAATCAATGTGCGCCTGGAAGCGCACCAGCCAGTCCATATCGAGGATCACATCAAATAGGTCCATGTCAAGGACCAAGAAATCCCATTCCATCTCGACACCCGACACAGAGAGTGCGCACGATCGGCACTTAAGGCCTTGCTCCCTCTTTTTCCCCAACGTCGTTACCAACTCCATAGCAAATGATAACAACTCGGTTGGTAGGTTCAGCAGATTCACAAAACGAGAAGATATGAAAGAAACTGAAGCACCAGTATCAAATAAAACTGCAGCTATAGAAGATGCAACCAGAATAGTACCTCGAACCGTTGAAGGCCCTGCATCAGATCCTGCTGGTGCATGATCCACAGCATGCAGTTGCCTGGTCCCTGCCTGAGAACGACCACTCGCCTGAGGCTCTACCCTGATATGGCTCTGCCCTGAAGACGATCCGGTCCTACCACCACACCCACCAAACCGAGATCCTATCGTCCTGTTCGGCTCTGACTGAACTGATACCCCTCTAGAAGCCACTGATGTAGCCCCACTCTGATAAGGGTGTGCAGTCCTGCAGAAGCGCTGTAGATGTCCCACCACTCCACATCCATGGCATGGTCTGGGAGGGTATGGACAAACAGGTCGGATGTGCCCTGCCCTTCCGCACTGATGGCACACAACAGACCCTGCACCAGAAGCCCCAGATGAAAACTGCCTGGGAGGATGACCTGAGCTGCCATCACCCTTCTTTCATTGCTCATCACGCTTCCTTTTCTTCTCAGATGAACTGCCACTGCCAAGCCCTGACACTGATCCAGAAAACCCCGATTTTCCCTTCTGGTCAATCTCGTCCATACAAGCACGATCGACCACCTCAGCATAAGTCTTCAGCTTGAACAAGAAAACCTGGGAGTGAATTTCTGGTCGAAGGCCCTTCTCAAACTTCCGAGCTTTCAAGAATTCGCTCGAAACTATCTCAGGTGCGTACCGTACCAGTTCAGCAAAGCGATTGGCATACTCCATCACTGTCTGATTCCCCTGCGATAGCTCCATGAACTCCCGAGATCTGGCATAGGCTACAAACTCTGGACAATACTGCTCGTTGAAGAGACCCTTGAAATCCTTCCAGCTCATGTGCTCATGCTTCCCATCCTGGACCACTGATTCCCACCATTTGCGACTGGAACCCTCCAGCTGGAATGAGGCGCACTTCACCCTAACTTCCTCAGGCGTGTAAAGGAAATCGAACACGCGTTCTATCTTCTCAATCCACTCCTCTGCCTCCTGAGGTTCTGAACCACCTCGGAAAGAAGGAGGTTTTCTCCTCAGAAACTCTTGAGCTCTATCCTTTCTGGAGCCAAACTCTTCCCCTCTAGCTGGAACAGGGGAGAGGGCAGGAGTCGCCCCTTGTCCTAAAGCCTGAACGGCTCGGACCATCGCCTCAACAAATCTCTGATCAAGCGGCGCGGGAGAACTCTCTTCGGCTTCCTCCCGTGGATGCATGGGAACTCTCCGGGGAGGCATCTTACTGAAAAAGAGCAGCAATCAAGAAAGAAACCCATCAATAAAAAGGGAATAAATTTTCCAAAAAGATAATTATTCATCAATAAACCAAACGTGCAAAAATGAATCCATATAAAAGCTTTACTTACCTTACCTGGTGTCCACGTACAGTCTGCAGCCTGCACGTCCCACCCAGAAAGAAAGTGAAACAAGCACCCTGACATCCCATGGTGACTCAGTATCTGTCACGAGGCATGCTGGCCAAGAACCCTACTCGCAACATGAATTCTGAGCCCCGACAGACCCAACTCATGTATAATCCAACTCATCCCAAATAACATAAAACACCAACAACCTCCTCTGATACCATTTTGTCACGAACCGAATCGGGTCGCCATCCGAACCGATGCCCGACTCGGCCCGCGGCAAGGCCCGAAGGGCGTTCCCGATCCCCACGGGCTGGCACAAGTGCCCGGGTATCAAAATAAACCTTGGGAACGGTTTACCCGAGTGAACAAATGTAAAGCAGCCAACCAAAGTAAACCAAACAGAGATAAAGGTTACAGTCAAACATGTAGACAACCAAACAGGTTTTTGGTTCACAAGTACTCAAAACCCAAATAACACCAAAACAAGATAACCAAAGACCAACCTAAGGACTGTCGCCCGGTGTAAGGACACCGCCTCTAAGCCACCACCAAAACGTCACGTAGATAGTTCTGCTAACAACCTGAACCACTGCTCCCAAAAGCTGGACCCCTATCTGTATCAGAAGTAAACAAGTCTACTTACACCCAAGGGTGTAAGTAGGGTGTGAGCAATCGCCCTACAGGATATCACCAATAAAAGATTCCACGCACAACTATCAAAATACAACCAATTGCAATGCTAAAGTAAAGATAGAAAGAAGTGCAAAAGAAAATGGTTTTCATAAAATGATTTAAAAGAAAGGCAGTTCAAGATAAACACATTAGGATAGCAGTTCAAGTGACATATCACGTATCAGCATGCACGCAAGGTAACTGGTGGCACCAAGGGATGGGAAAGGCCCTATGGGTACTAGACTAGCGGGATCCTAGAACGTCGTGTCTCGGTGAAACGTGGCTTAGGAGGACACGACCCTCAGATAACGTGGCTTAGAATGCCACGACCCTCAGAACACGTGGTTTAGATGGCCACGACCCTCAGATATCATATGTTTAGTTAGTGTTGCAGTCGTCAAACCTGCCAGTGAAACCGGGTCGGTTCATCTCCGGAACACTAGCTCACTAGTCCCAGTCTCCCCACCTAATACCCCGGCTTCCCTCCTTGTGCTCACCTAGAGATAAAAATTCACATAACATGTCACTATAGCACTTCGAGCCAAATGGGTCACCTGCACACTGATATCCTCTTTAAAAACCACACACGCACCAAAAGTGTTCTTTTTTTAAAAAAAACTTAAACCACACTGCATACGCTTTAAATTAAACTAGACGCATAACTTAACGAAATCACTTTTTTATTTAAGAAAACCACTAAGAAAAATTATTTAACAGTTTTCAAACATGTCGCAACAATTTTTAAAGGTTAAAAAGTCACCCAAAATCCCCTTTTTTATAATAAAACACATTCTGACATGCCAACACACAACCTGCGTCATCCGAACTCCCTGACACACACTGCACAGTTGACAAATAATAATAAACAGCCAAAGTGAGTTTCCGCAATAAAAGAAAGGACTTGCAGCACATAAATAGTCCACTGGCAAATTAGAATGCGCATTTAAAAAAGTAATTAAACTAATTGTTAATATGAAAACTAATCAACAGGGTGATGAAAAATCAAACCAGCATGCAAAAGATCGCCAAAGGATAATTGAGTGCGGAATCACCTACCTCGAACAGGCGCGGAAGAAGACACGGTGCAAGACTCCAGTTGCGCCGCAGTCGCACCGCCTTGAGCTGTCAACCAGGTCCTAAAAACAGCAGAACGCTCAACGGTTCAGAAAAATTGTTAATGTAATAATGATGATGATAATAATAATAGCAATAACATAATAATAATAATAATAATAACATAATAAAATAATAATAATAATAATAATAATATAATAAAAATAGCAATAATAATAGTAGTAATAATAATAATCATAAATAATAATAATAACAATAATAATAATATTAATAATAATAATAATAAAAATATAAATAATATAATAATAACAATAATATATTAATCATAATACAATAATAACCAAAAAAACCAAAATAAATTTTTATCTGGTTATTTAATGTTCGAGCATCGGCACCACATGTCGAGCGACGTGATGCCAACACACACTTATCAACGCGCACTTAAAAATAAATTTTATCTAGCTTGCTCGTGCCTTGCGCACACGCCAAGCGATGTAAGTCCAACGCGCATTTGCCAGCGCCACTCCGGAAACCCCTTGTCAACTCAGTCCACACTCCAACCACGCAATTAAATAAACCGTCTATTTAAACTCATGAAATAAAAATTTAAAATTAAACGCATACCTCAATAAAGTCCGGGTGTGACAAGAAAGATGAGCTTTAAAAGGAATGACATAAAAGTGTATACTTAAAAAGAAAGAGAGGAGTAGGATCCCTTACCTCGGGTCCGACTTGACTCGATCGTTCTTTAATCTCCGGAATAATAAACTTGAGTTAATTTTTTACTTACTTAAGAACCTTTTTCAAGTTCATTATTCCTTTAATATCACTTATTACCATGTTATAAACATTATGTAATCATTTATGTTAATAATGATTGTTTTGTCGATATTTGGTTTTAAGTCGAAAGTGGACTTCTTACAATTACATGTTGTTCGTGTGGCCAAATGTTTATTATATCCAGAATTTTATTCATGATGTAGATATCATATATGTCATATATATCCAGTACATTCATGCATTTATAACATTACATAATCATTTAGAGGTAAGAAATGAAATGCACCGTTCATGGAGACGGTAAGCCGTACGTACGCATGAACGCTACTTTCATTTCTATATCATATTTTATAGAATGGAAAAATAATGATATAAAGGTATATTATAATTCCAGTATAATATCATATATAATATCATAGTTCCATCCTTTATACGTCCCACATATGGTATTTAACGAATCAAATCACTTTGAGGGGGCGGTATTCCGCACTTCCTAAAATGAAGATATCGCGTATACCCATAATGGAAGCCATAAAGGTAAGACACAAATGAAAAATAAAGAAGCATAAGTAAAACATAAACATATTATATATCATATATAAAAATAGTGACATCATAATGTCCACCTTTGAAGGTGTTAAATGAGTATTGAACAATCATCGTTTCGGGAGGCAGAATTTCGCCATCCACGGAAATCGTATGTTCTTTAACCATTTGATGTAGTTTTGTGAGAGTGTAGCTCGAATAAATCTTATAACAACATCCTAGTATATTTAAGATACTGTTGTTTTTACAAAAGAAGTAAATAAAACGAGTTTAGGGTGTTGGAGGAGCAAAATAAAACAAATGAACATGAGAGAATGAATTACCTTTAAAAGTGTAACTCCTTTTGATTTGAGCCTAAAGGCTTCCTTTGAAAGGATTCTTCCCAAAGGTAATCCTCTAGGATGAGGATAGGTATGTGGAGAGAGTAAATGGGCAGGGGTTGGCCGAGCCAAAGGCTTTAGGAGTGTGTGAAATGAGGTAGAGGTGGGGGCCTTTTATAAGAGGAGAGGAGGGGCACTTTTGGAAAGTAAGAAATATTACTTTATTTGAAAATGTGTTTCGGTTTCAAAAGGTCTCACATTGATATAATTCGTGGATAAGTTGTTAAGGGTTAGAAATCCACCCATCCAATAAGTTTTGGACATGTGTAGTTCATAGATTTTACATTATCTTTCCATTTTATTTAAATCGTTAAATAATGAGGTCATCACTGCATCATCATGATGTCATAAATAATTTAATTTATTTAGTGTATAAAAATTATAAAAAAAGTACTATGATGTAGGAAATAATTTTATCTTTCCAATGACTATTTATAATAAAAACGATTACTTGTATAACCCCACTTAAAAATTGTTTTAGTAAAACATATCATGTTTGTGTCATTTTTACTTTTACATTAAATAAAAAGTTATTTATGTCATTTCCCAACCAAAGTGGCTCCATGGGGTCCCCATGTTGACCCATGGCTTGTCTTGGTCGGCCATGACACAACCAATGAGGGTAGGACATTTGTAAAGCTCATCTTAATTTATTAAATCATTATTTTTACCTTAAACTACACTAATTACCACTAATCGCGATTAAAACTTAATAAGTTACTATTCACCAAAAAATTATTTTTATCCCATTGAACCAAATTTTACTTATTAATGACAACCATGTATGCCGGATTTTTGAAATTCAAAACACAAAGATGTCAAAATTTCATTTAAACGGAAAAATCAGTTTTTATAAGTACCACTTAGTGGTTTCACTATTCATCAAAAGTTGAAGTTTTTCAGAAAAATTCCAAAAATTCACCCTAAGATATATTTGATATTCCGAATTAAAAAATGAAGTCCATTTTACAAAATTCAAAACATATAATTCACATTAATTAATTTAATAATTAATTCCCACTTTCAGAGAAAATAGCGTGTTTTTATGAAACAATAAGTATCAAAAGATTGACACTAGTTTAAGTCCGATTTCAAAGTGAAATTAATTCCAACGACCACTATTGGATTTAATGGTAAAAATATATTATAATTTCACTTTAAAACCAATTAAAAATATAATCTAATCATATAAATAAATTAGATTAAAAAGAGGTTTTGAATTAAAATACCACATTTTACACTATTCATAAAAAAATGAACTTTATCGGAACGATACCAAAAATTTACACAAAGTAAATTTTGATGTCCTGATTCTAAAGAAGAGTTTTATTTGGTCCAATAGAATGTATAAGATTGAACAAAACTATAATTAATTATGGTTCACCATCAAAAGGCGATAATGAACCTTTGGTGAAAACTAGGGCATATACGCCTAAAATTGAATTCTTTCCTTATTTTCTGCCATTATCTTTTATTGGATAAATGTAAAAACATTTCAAAAAACATATATAATCATATTTTAGTTATTTCTATCCATTCCCTCCAATACAACGACTACATGTTAACTACCATTTGAAATAATATTATTTTATTATTAGAGTGCAATGTAAGATTCCCAAGAAACTCGTTGTTGCGTGTTGGGTACGCCATCGAGCATAGCGTCCCCTTTAAAGTAATATTAATATTTTATTCACAAATATGGATAAATATGAAAATGTCATATTCTTTATTTACCTGGTGTGTTACATATTTCTTCATTCTTATTACTATCGACGATGGTATTTTAGTGCGAGATCATGTTTCCAATTTTTAGGTAATTTATTTATTTCATAATTTTCATCCATTCTTATTCGAATGAAAGGATGAAAAGGAGTGATTGTTCATCCATAAACCCAAGGTTGGTGGTTTAGAAATATTTTCCAAAATACTAATCTTTTTCATATATTTTTATGATGTTCCATATGATTAACAATTCAATGTAAATCATTATTTTTCATTATTCCTACATTGGTTAATTAAAACATGATTTGATAACCCCATATGCCAGTAATAATTAATTATAGGATGTTGATCTATTGATTTTCACCCCTTTGGGTGTTCCATATTGAATAACTTCCTTATGTATGTGTCTAAATGACCAAACACCTGATAAGTGTTTTATGTGACACTAATTTGGAATCTACCATGCCTTGTAAATTGAATGACTTAATTCAGATGAATGGATATGGGTGGATAGCCCCCACCCCCCACACACACATATTTTTAATTAGGAGGATGAGTTTTATGAGGTGTTTAGACTTTTATATTTTGTTAATTGGTTATAAGTGCATTAGATTTGATCCCTCGTGTAATAATTATTATTATGAGTATTACATTACTATTGGTTGGTGAAAAATGGTTAAGAATTCTATTGAGCATGGAATTTTACACTCCCTCACATTGGGTATTGGGAATGATGTCTCACAATGTTATACTTATATCTAGATGATGAGTAGGATGATCCATGTTCCTTTTGTTTTGGTGTTGGACATGATGACTCAACCCACCATCCTGAGTGATGGGAACGATTTCTCCCAATCATATGAGATTACGGGCTTGTACATTTGTTGACATAATTAGATCGTTGGACTAGTTATGGATCCTTGAGTCATAGCCTAGGTCCTACCGGAACCTTTTATCCATGTATATGGTTCTAGACGTCCTCACATATAGTGTACATATACATGTATATATATATATATATATGTGAATAATATATGTATATATATTTGTGTGTCTGTGTGTTTTCTGATCAGACAAATTCTCTCCTATGCAGAAGTGGGTCAATCCCGCCATGTGTCCTATGGGAACCTATGATAGATAGTATTTATCGTTTATAATTATTTATATATTACTTTACATAGAAACTGATATTGATATATACATAGGGCGGAATATTTATAGACATCATTGGTGGTATCCTATTGAGTTTATCTTACACCCTACTCAAGCCACCATTGGTACCTGAGTTGACCTTGTGACTGTAGGTATGGATAATCGAATGTTCTATACTATAGATGCTTGATATGTTTTATGTATAGCTTGGAGTAAGGGAGTAGAGGACTGGGCATGTGCTCAGAATACTTGTGGAGTAGACATTTGGACTTTCTATAACTTTTATAGAATGGTATATATTCATGTCCCCTTTATCCCCTTTTTACCTTTTTGTATATCAGAATGACATGACGTCATTTTCTGTGACTTAGCCTTTGTATTTTTTTTGTTTTTTTTAATTTTTCTTGGTTTTTTATGATTCCATGTTTTCTATGATATATATTTCCATTGTACTATGTGTTTTATTATGATTCTGATATTTCTAATTACTTATTATATCCTTTTTCTCACTTTGATATGAAGATATAGTCTCCACACTATAACAATATAGACCCTCACTTCAAGTTGGTATCCTCTGGAATATAGGGAGGTGTTCTTAAGACCAAGTGATGAATCAGTTTGGGGACCTGGTTTAGTAGATCTCATTTTAGTGCATTACAATGTTATATTAGTGCCTTATTTTCCTTTTGTATTACTATTTGGGTATTAGAAAAGATACTATGTTGTAATGTAATTTGGAAATGAGCTTGTTCCTATGGGTATCTAACCTACGTACAGGGGAAACCCAATTAACTATGATAGGTTATTACTCTCACTGGATTACTCTTGTTAAAATTGATATGATTTTCCTATAGGGGATGCACATTCATTTTTATATTATTACCGTTTATTTTAATGAAATAGACATCATCCCTTGGCCTAGTATGGTAAGGAATTAGCATATCATGAACCCTTATAAGAAACTTAGGATAAATATGCCATGTTTGTTTTATACCACATCCACTTTCTGCATGAATTCTCTTACTGCATATAGTTAGTTTCTTGATTCTTATATATTGAAATGTTCTCAAATTTAATATATGGATAACATAATTTGATTAATTAAATATCATGCATCAATCTAAATGGTGTTTTCCATCATAGATTGGTGTTAAAACCTTAGTTGGACAATTATACCAAGTTTTGGGTTATGGAATTATTGGTTCTATTGAATGAAAAAAAAATTAGTTGATTGGATTACATGAATGACAAAGAAGATTTATGGAGAAATTTCTATTACAAATCCTGACTGGTGATTCTAGTAATCAAATCATTAATTAAGACCAATTACATCCAGATACTAGATGTAAAGGTTAAGTTATAGTTAAATTTTTTTCCAATGGAATTTATAAAGAGTGTGACTTTTATAAATTGGAAATGGTGATTCAGTTAACTATACCATATATATATATATATATATTATATAAAATAATATATACTCATATGAATTTAAACCTTTAAAAGTGATATGGATACCATTAAATAGGATGCTAATTTTAAAGTAAATGCTAATTTCCTCTATACCATGCAATTAAAACACCATATAATGGAACCCCTACTATATAATATGAGACATATACCCAAACTCAGTATTAATAGTGGGTATTTGGGTGTGTATCTTAAGTTATTATGGCATGTTATGGTTTTTCATCCTCACTTATACCTAGATTTTGGAGCATGTGGAGAGGTGTTCCCTTTTATATTGACAGGTTTTGGGCCTATACTTTTATAAACCTACAATCCTTTTAACAATGAAATTATATAATTAGGTGTACATTTGGAATTTTTGGATCATGCATTCATGACAGCCTTCAGTTTAATTCTAGAAGGGAGATGATGACCGTACACTAGTGGTGGTGGTCCCTAATCCACCAGTGATACCACTTATAGTGCCACATATAGAACCACCTTTTGTTTTGGATATGGGCACCAACACCTAATTTCAGAAGGCTTTCTTCTGCATGATCCAGAATAGAAAATAATTTTCTCAACCTACTTTAGAATAGAAGAGTTGAATCGAGATTTATAGTTGTATCATCCTACCACCTTCTCTGGGGATGATGGATCTCATATTGAAAATACATGGATGGAGTTGATTCCTTCTATATTCATTCATCTAGAGAGTCCTCCATATCTATGGGTAAAGTTCATTACCAATATTCTATGTGGTGTTCCCAAGAGTTGGTGTGATTTAATTACCCAAGTAGACTAACATCAAGATATGATTTGGGAAGACTTACAGATGATCTTTTATCATTACATATTTCCACATACACAAAGGGATAACTTGGCTAGGGATTATATGAACCTAAAATAAGGATCCATGTATATCATTGATTATTCTTCAAATTTTACTAAGTTGAAAATTTTTTCACTAACCTTATCAGGTAATGATCTTAGGACTACCATACATTTTGAGGATGGTTTAGTATACTCCATCTAGTCAAAGATCAATTCCCTTCATCTACCGACTATTTTTTAGAAATCCAACTCCACCATCATTCATGATCAGAATTTTAGGGAAACTCATTGTGGGAACCGGGGATGTTTAGTGCCATGAAGTGGTGCTTTTTCTTCTAGAAGGTGAAAGTAATGCTTCATGGTTTCTCATGGGGGTAAAAATAGTGAGGTGAAATGTACATATAACTTCCAAATATGTAACCAGTGTGAGAAACTGGGAAAGATGGAACCCAAGTGTATGTGAGATCCAGAGGAGTGTAAATGCTACATCCATATGGGTAATATCCATCATTTCAATAATACTTTTCCACCATTTCCTATAGATAGGGAATCTAAACCTACCAACATTTTGGAGTGGGGGTAATAGTATCTCTCCATGAAGGTAGCAATGATACCACTGAATTCTCATTTCGAGGTGATAGTCGAGGTAGATGGAATTATACTAAGGAATTTTAGCGGTTGTAAAGAAGGAATACTTGTTGATTTCAGGTGGTGACTCAAGGTTATAGTATGGGCCGGTTGCGTGCATTTCCACCTATGTCAGAGGATCAGATTACCATAACTATTACTATTATAGGTACTATTACAATTTCCTCCACTCTAGTGTCTACTTTAATTAACATTGTTGTGTCATACTATTTTATCTCAGAGGCAATTCTAGAGATTCTAGGACAAGAGATAGAATATTTCTATGGGGTCATGACACTCGACACCCTTTTAGGAATCCGATCCGAGAGCGTTCACTGATTTAAGTATTATCCCCCTGATAAAGGTGGATATAAATTCATATGAAATATTTTCATCCTCCAAATTAAGGGATTTGATATAATTATTTGGATGTACTATTTTGTTCCCTAATGATCCCATTTTTAATGTTATCACTGAAGGGTGATGTGTATGGCACCAGGGGGCAGTTGACATGTACACAAGGGAGAGTGGGATGTCCATGTGTCTTGAGTAGGACCTGAGCTTTAGGAGCTGGGCGGAGTGAAAAACCATATTTCTTGTCTTTTCATGGATGATCAAGGGATAAAACATATGGGTTTCCCTATTTTGTTGGATCGTTTCTGGGACATCTTACCTAAAACAAATTGGGCTACCTCCAATGAGAGTTGTAGAATTCACTATTGAGCTTCTGCTGTGAGGTGCACTAGTTTCCATTCCTCCCTACAGGATAAAAACTATGGAGATTTTGGAATTCAATAAATAGTTGTACGAAATATAGTATTAAGGCATAATACATCCCAACTCATCACCATGGGTTTCACATGTCCTTGTTTCCAAGAAGGTGGATGGTACCATCAAGATCTTCATAGATTACAGATGCTTGAACCAGCTTTCAGTAAAGAATTGGTATCCACTTCCTCAAATAAGTGACTTATTTGATAAGATTCAAGGAACAAGGGTGTTTTCAACTATTTATTTGAGGTCATGATATCATTAGGTTCATTTCAGTTAATACTACATACCTCACAAATCATTTCGGAGTAGGTATGACCTTTTTGAGTACCTTGTAATGTTTTCTAATCACAAATAATGTTCCAACTATTTCTATAGATTTGGTTAATTCTGGTTTACATCTGTATCTGGATTCATTTTTGGCAATCTTTGTGGATGAAATCATAGTGTATTTTCATTCTCTATACAACCATGCATGATATCTCGAGATCATGTTGAGTACACTGAGGGATAATCATTTTTTTGATAAGCTCATCAAACTACACATTTTCATTAAAAAACCCTACTTCTTGGGTCATTTCATATCATAACAAGGTGAAATAGTAGGCCCAGAGAAGGTGAGATCAATAGTTTCCTTGGAAAATCCCAGAGCATTTCTTATATGTTTATTTTCATGGGGCCAGTTGGGTATTAAAAATATTTCATCTATGATTTATCACACCTAGAAGTACCTATTATGGTCTCGACTAAGAAGTGTAAGAAATTAATATGGTTCGAAGATTGTAAACAAGCCTTTGAGGAGTTTAAGGGTAGATTGACTTCAGCGTTGATCTGGATTCTATTGGAACTACACAAGATCTACTCAATTTATTGTGATTCATTGGGTATCATTTTGGGTGTTGTTTTTTTATAGGACAAGTGAGTCATAACACATGGGTCTCCTCAGTTGAGGCCACATATGAAGAATTTCCCTATGAAAAATTATGAGATGAATGATATAGTTTATGATTTATACTTTTGGAGGCATTATTTACTTGGGGGGGGGGGAATTTGTGTTATTCATGAATCAGAAATGCCTCAAATACATATTGACACAGCCTGATCTAAATAACAGGTAGTGAAGATGGGATGAGTACCTACAATCATTCAATTTTAATCATTCATATATACCTGTAAAAGGAAATTCTGTAGCCAATACTCTAAGGTGGATGAATAAGATAGATGTGGTTTAGGGGGAAAGTGGTGAGTCGAAGCTCCTAGATATGTTTTTAGAGATTCACAATTAGGTTCTAGAGGATCATGGTTAGACTATTATCTCAACATTAGTAGTGACCCAGTCCATTTTATATTGGGTGATAATGATGGAACTCTTAGTTCCCGAGGGATTAGTCTTATGGGAAATTATCATAGATGATGATTTATATTTTGTTTGGATGTTCAATAGGGATGAAACCTTATGCTATCTTGGTAATGTTTAGGTCCTAGTATACATCCAAGAGTAGTTGATGTGGGAATGTTAGACCTCAGTTTTGGTAGTACATCCCAGTGTCCCCAATATGTATTGATACTTATGTGTCCATAGTTGGAGGACTACTATGAAATGAGAGAACCACATTTAATACTAAGTGTTTCACTAATCAACATGTTAAGGAAGAATATTAGTTACTTAATGAACTTGTACAATTTTTGTTCATTCCTTAGTTAAAATGGGATAATGTTTCCATAGAATATGGGTCTATTTTTCATATATATCCTCATGTAAAAAATACATTATGGGTTGTCATTGATCAGTTGATGAAGTTCACAAACTTTATACTTGTTTGAGATCTTATTAGTAGATGAGTTGAGGAGAATATACATCAGGGATGTAGTGCTCCATAATAGAGCTCCATGTTCTTCGTGTCTGATAGGGATTTGTGATTCGCATATCTATTCTAGAAGGGGTTGTATAATACCTTTAGTGAAAAGGTGCTTCTGACCACATCCTATCACCATCATATCGGTATATTGATAGATTGTAAAATTCATGTGTTTGGTTACATGTTTTTTACATGTGTCCTTGACATTGGGGGTTCATGGGAGAAACATATACCTTTTTTTATTTATCCTATAATAATACATTTTTGGATAATATTCATATGTATCCTTTTGAATCCTTATATGTTAGGCCTTTCTGATCACCACTATGATGGATAGATGTAGGGTAGGTAGCTTTTCTTGGGCCACATCTCATCTAGGAGACTGCAGAATTTGTCTGGTTGATCCAGAAGTGCACGTTGATAGATCAATCTAGAAAATAGTCTTATTCCCATAAAAAATGATGACCTCTTAGGCTTGAGGGTAGGTACTATGTTTTACAACATGTTTCAACCAGGTTGGGTCATCAATAATTTTCTAGGTATGGTTAGATTTCTGATCGATTTATTGGAACCTTTGAGGTTTTGAAACGAATCGGGCTAATAGCTTACCAGATATCACCTCCTTAGTGATACTCGTATATGCATGATTTCTTCCACATATTTCATCCCTTCCAATATTTTCTAGACCCATCACAATTTCGATAACATAATGAGGTTGATTTATATATGGATTGTTCCTTTAAGGAGTGTCCAATGTGTCTCATGGATGGCAGCATGAAGACAATTCATGGTAGGTCAGTCCCATTAGTTTGAGTGCTATGAAAAAAACGAGTATATGGTGAGACTTGTGGGTAGGAAGATGAAATTTGAACCCAGTGGCCGAATTTTTTCTTAGATGATCCATATTTACCCTCTAAAGGCCCACTCTAGATGTGTACATTTAAGGATGGAAGGTTGTAATGACCATGATTTTCATGAAGGTAAGACTCATTTTTTCAGTTTTATTATATTTTCCTCTTTGTAAACATGAATTATGACCTAAAGAAGGATTTAGGAGTTTCTAGGGCTTTTCCAATTCATGAAGTTACATAAATCTAACAAATATAGTTGTTTTCATGTTAGCTAATGGTTATTTCCAACCGTACGAACCAATCGTGCATGGTACCCAGTGCACAGGGGAGGTCACATGGTTTGTATGAAACCATGTGAGATAGAGAACATGACCTTGTGATTTTTATTGAAAATTTTTTGATACATTTTTCATGGGGTAGAAACACTTAGTCAAACCATGTGTATATCTTGTGTGATGGGGGTTCTTAATCAGTGGATACATCACAGTTGGCGCACGGTTTGACCAATAGTCTGACCAATCCGTGCAACCCCCTTTATGAGTGTCATATTACAAAATTGGACCTGAAATTTTTTTAACACTAAAAATTTATTTCATCCTCCTCCAACAGATGTGAAACACACCTTCCTATCCTGAAGGCTCTTCCTCCTCCATTATTAAGGATTGAGATCAATCTTCTTTCCAACAACTGTTTTGGCATCCTTTTGTTACATTGGATTTCTCCAAGTAATCTCTTCAAAAATTAGACTCATTTCATCAGTCTTATTCCTATCGATAATGTTGTTTTAGTGCATGGGCATTTCCCTTATTTTCATATAATTTTTCTGTTTTGGAATATTCATACGTTCTTCACCGAATTAGAGGACGACGCTGGTAGAGTGGTCGTATATGGACACATGTTAGGTTGTTTGGTAATATTTTGCAAAAAATAAGTGTTTTCATATATCTTATTGATGTTCTTTATGCCGAAATATTCTATTCAATGGTTTAAGTAGTGTTGTTTCTTCATTGATTAGTTAAAACTCAGTGTAAAACCCATATAGACCCCTATTAATTTACTATGGGACTCTCAAATCTTGATTTCCTCCACATAGGTTGTTCCAAAATAAATACCCTCCTTCTGTATATTTCTAAATGAATAAACACATTCTATGTTTTTTTTGTGATAATGAAATGGTATATTTCATTACTTGGAAATAGAATTAAATTAATTGGAATGGGTGTAAAGGAAACACCACATATGTTTTAGTTATAAAAATTAGTTATATTAAGTGTTCGTGCTTCGATATTGTGTTAAAGGGTTATTAATTCATTAGAGGTGATCCCTCATGTTACTATTATTATGAGTGTGCCACTACTATTAGCTAGTGTACAATAGGTAAGGGTTCTATAGAACATTTCATTTAAGGAACCCTAACATTGGGTGCTTGGCATGATGTCTCACACCATTATAACTCTATCTGTAAAATGGAATAGAGGTTCTACATTCCCTTTCTTCAGGAGTTGGGCATGACGAATCACCCAACCATATCATTCTTATAAATGAGTCACACCTCTTAGCCTTCTGCTAAATTCATATCTAGGTTATTAGAAAGATCACAATGGGCCATAGGAGACCTTACATACTACACACTACTAATATTGGGTTAGGTTCAAGGTCTCACTTCAAGACATAGAGGTTCCAGTGTGTAGTGTTTCAATTCCAAGGTATTTAGGAAAACACCCATTTATTTTATATTTACATAACTATTTAGTTATAACAATTTAATTTAAGTTACATTCTTTAAAATTTTATCCTCATTTAAATATATATATATGTAGTTATCTTAGTCCAATTATATGTACCACCAATCCCAATTTATAAAGACTTAAACATTTTATAAATTAAATATGAATGTCTAGTAAATGTGACTTGACTGTTAAATCATGTAATTATAATGTAAAGATTCTTGTATAAGGATTTGATTAAATGAAATACCATTCCTAATATATATAAGTAAATTACTAAAAAATTAAAATTGGAATTCATGTAATCTAAATATTCTAATGTTTCATCCCATAGAACAAATGGTTAATGGATCCAACATTCCATGGTTGGTCAATTAATGTGACATCATCAATATATACCAGTAAAAATTGTTTTAATTTATGAAGGTATTTAATTAATACAATTATTATAAACCAATAATAAATTTTAACACATTTCAACATATAATAATCAAGGAACTCACAAAAATCAAAATCATTTCACCCAGTAATATAGATATGGAAGGGCATGATTGATTACTTGTAAATTATTATGTTCCTAATTTGATGCGAGAAATGATACCACCTTATTGTACCAATCCAAAAAAAGGAAATCCATATAAATAACACTAGAAACAATAATTTCACCAAACATGTGCATCAGCCTACAATTAAAAAGGAAAAACTTTAATAGGCGCAAACCAATAACATCATTATCCCATCCTAGGTAATTTGGGTTTCCCCTATATGTGGGTAAACTACTCCAAATTATAGGCACATTATAAAATTTTTATACATCCTAGTCATAAATACAATACATGAATAGTAATACAAAAAGAAAAAAAACTCTAATACCACTTTGTAGTGTCTTTCCCTAAAAGCTACTAATCAGTGCCCTAAGACGGTTTGTCATGTGACCTAAAAGAGTCCCTCCCCATACTCTAGATGTTTACCACTAGCATCAAGGACCTTGGTAGTGTCCATGGGGAGACTATTCCCTCATTATTATAGTGAAACACAACATTAAATAATAATGTCTAGTGGTAGAAAAAGAAAAGAATAAGTAGCAGCATAATAATAATAATAAATAATCCATACAATAAAAAATATGAATCTAAATCAAGGTCAAAAAATGATGATGATAATGTCATGTATCTATCAAAAATGAGGTACTTGGGACACATGGGAAACAAGAATATAACACATGCGAAACAAAAAATTACAAAAATCTACCTCTACTAGAATCATCAGAGTAGGCTCAGTCCTATGATCCTGTAATCTATCCATATAATTAGAATCAAACATTAAAAGTTGGACACTTTACCTTGACCACACATACAATTATGAAGTCTCCTTGAGTACCAAGTGTGGACTGTGCAGAGTGTGCAATATAACTATTTCCCACAACCAACGGTGTCTAGAATTATATAGTATATAAATATTAAATGAGTAATGCGTAGGTATTAAATAAATCAATAAATAAATACATCAAAACAGGGTCCTCAAAGAATATATGATCGACACTACCTACTTCATCCTATGATGGATGTATTTAAACCATGGTGATCCTATATAGATATGATATGGCTATAAAATGGGCCATAATAAATCAAGCATCAAGAATGGACCAAACTAAATCATGTTAATTTTCTTGGTGGATGATTCCATGGGATAACATGTTACGAACCACCTCAGAATCCTTGGTTCCATGATAGCCAAGCTAGCTCTGATATAGTAAGAAAGGGATTCCTAATCCCCATGAGTTTATGACTAGAATCTGGAATCATACTTGATCCAAGAGGGAATGTGTTTTCCATAAACAGTTGAAAATAAAAGATTACAAGTCATATACTAAACCCTAAAAAGGGAGAAAGTACTTAAAACCAAACATGTATGAGAAAACCCAATGAAGTATGTCATCAAAGTTCTAGTATCTTAAAAAATAAAACTCAAACATCACATGCAATAAGTGGATAAGATCTCCATCGATCTCCATCATCAGTCCATGGCAAAATGATCAAGAACATCAACCACCTCCAAGTAGCACTTCTCTTTTTCTTGAAATTGTCATAAGAAAGTATAAAAACACCAAAAGGGAGAGGTATGGTGTGTGATATAAAGTCTATTATGGTGTAACCAAGTGTTCAATTAAAGATTACATAATAATAAAGAAAATATTTCTCTCAATTTATGTATAAAGGGTAATGGAAATATAGTTTCATATTTAAAAAACCATGAATTCATTTCCAAATTATTAAAAAAATATCAACCATGAATTAAATAAACACTTTATATAGCAGAATTTATAGAAATCATTTTGAATGAAAAAAAAATAGTTCTAAAATCAGTTGATCATATATGAAATCAATCACAATAAGAATAATGGTTATCTACCATGATGTTAGTTTGTTTCTAGCAATATGATCCTCACACGTCTCAAATCAATAATCATGGATAAACATGTTTGAACAAAACCCTGATTCTTAGGCTGAATAGGACTCATCAACATCCCATTCCGGATAATCATGTTGAACTAGGTTTTTTTATATTTTTAATCATCAATACATTTCTAGGGGATTAAGATCCTAAAAGGATTTTCCCAAATAACCCACTAACTACTTAGGCTCAGTTATGCTAAATAAATCAATAGATAATGGGGAAATCCATTATCATTTACAATTAAATTTCCCAATTTTCATTTTTTATTTTCAAATTCAATTTCAAAACAAAAACATTGGTTTTTCATCATTTCATTCCTTTTCAATACCAAAATAATCATAGGTTTTCATAACATCAATTTAATCCATTTTCTCGAAACCAATATCAATTCAATTCATCAATTCAATCATTTTCAAAATACACTCCAAATTCCAATTCCATTATAACTGGGGGTTTTACCAAAACCCATTTGATTTTAAATTCCATAATCAAATCACATAAAATCATGGTTTTAAAAATCAATTGAAATAGATTTTAAAAAATCAATAAATTCATTATTTCAATTATATGGAAAATCTAAAATGGAACCACGTATGTTTGAATCAAGAAATCAAACGATCAATGCTTGCAATGGGAACACCCACATATATCAAAGGAAAATGAAAACTAAGAATCAATACTAAAATCAATATGCAATAAGGAAAGGATTATATCCATAAAGGAAGAGTTTCTATCCATATAAAACATGATGATATAACACTCTATAAGGAGGAGAGAAAGACATATTGGAATAAACTACATGAGAGGAGATACACTAACCGAGATGACACCAAATGAGATCGAAACCACATTGTTCTTCTAATTAAAGGGATGGGGGAGAAAAAATAACTTTTAGAGAGTATCTAATGACATGGAAAACAAGTTTGGACTTAATGGTGTGTTTAGGTAATTAAATGGGGGAATTGGAATTTATAAAATCATTTTCATAATAAAATTAAATGGCACTCACATTTTTTGGGAAGGATCACATGGATAGTTAAATCATGCACCATAACTAGGTTCCCCCTCTAGAATCATTATCCATCGGTGCAAGATTTCCCATAGGTGCATGCATGGTTTGAGAAACCATGTCCCAACCAAGAATTCCCTAATATTCAATATGTTCATGGTTTTCATTAGGGGTGTACAATTTGGGAAAATTGTGTTCCAACCATGAACAACCCAAAAAGATTCCAAAAAAACTCAAATTCTCCTAGAACAACCCCAAAACAACACTCGAATCAATGGAGATCAAGAAAGGTTCATGGAATACATAAAATGAGTATCATTATATTAAACCCCCCCCCCCATAATAAAGATATTATATCTCCAAAAATCTAGTTTAGAAGTATCCATATCAAATAGAAGAGGCCACTACTCTTTCATTAGTGCCTCATGCTTCTAAATCTCATGAGAAGCAGAACCATGATACTAGAGAACAAAGACCAAAGGTATAATACTATCATGAATTACTTCATCATCGAATCAACAATATTTAATAGATTTTCATTCATGGATAAATCGGGATCAAAATCACAATCCTACCAACACAAGACATGAGAAGGGTCATAAAGATAGTTATGATGTTGTGATACATAGAACACGTTATGTATTGATATTAACTATGGTTGAAGTTCTAAATGGAAATCCACTTTCCCCACCATCACAAAAACCTCAAAAGGTCCCACAAAACAAGGAGAAAGATTTCATTCCTCCCATGATGTCGATGACCCAAACAGGGTGAAAATATTAAGAAAATAAGGTCTCCAACAAAGAATTATAATGGTATATGGTGATGATCAACATTGTATTTATACCAGATCTGTATCATCAATATTCTCTGATGAATAAATTGAATCAACGTGATTATCTCTTAGACCAAAATTAGCCTAACTAAAGAAGTTTCTCTAATATATGACCAACATAACATATATTTATGTAGCCTTCTATATAAATCCTCAAAAGGATCCATTCAATTCATGGGATGGTAACTATTGTTGTAATAAAACACAAAAATAGTCCCAAATGGTCATCCCATACTCATACAAAAACAAGGATGTTGGCACAAAGCATATACTTAAAAATATGTAGATCTCTATTTATCTTTCCATCCATATATAGATTTTTTTAAATACTCAAATTAACTAAAGATCCCATCACCACTTGAAGGAATCCCGAAAAATGATAGGTAAACAGTGATCACTATGAGAGACTATAGCTGATAGAATATTGTGCATCCAATCAATCTCATTTGCATAGATATTTCCCAAATCCCTAACATTATATGAATCACTAATGGGTATAAAGTTAGTTTACTTAGTCATCTAATTGATAAAAACCCAGATCTCATTCTTCTTTTCCTGAGTATATGGAAAACCAACCACAAAATCCATAGAAATCTCATTCCACCTCAAATATGGCTTAGGAGTAGCTGAAGAAAACTGAAAGGTCTCTAGTGCTCTGGCTTGTTCTGTTGGAAATTATAACAACATAAAACAATTTAATTGATTTACCATCTCATACCTAGCCAATAGAATGGTTGATGCAAGTCATATAACATCATTATGTTCCCTAGTTGAACAACCCATCGAGAATTATGAAAATCCCCCACCAAAGGATTTCTCAGATGAAATGGTACAATGTATTAGTTCTAGAAAGATAGAGTACCCTCTATAGAGAATGACTGCCAAGAAATTCTCTCCTATGTATAAATAGAGTCCCTAATTTTATAGAACTTTTCATCAAGATGATTATCCTGAAGAATAATCTTGAGAATAGGGGAGGAAAAGTTAACACTAACCAAGAAAAACTCATCATCCTCTTCCTAGACTTCTAAATGAAATTGTGAAAAAAGATATATCTAATTTCAATATTCTAATGATTCTTTCATGGCTTGGGTCGAAATTTTTCTTCTCAAATAATTGGAACCAAAATTCCCTTTCCCTGAGGTATAGGTGATGTTGAAATCAATAAACTGCTTGTACTCCCCCTAACACCTCCACTAAAGGTTTGAATATATTTGATAGATGATATAACCCATACTCTTATGGTCAAAATACAAGGTAATCATTTATCCAAAAGTTAATTTCTCTAACAATTAAGTGTATGTATCATTTTTGTGATTACAATTTCATTGTTTGGATAATTCTTATTGTGTGTCCTTAGATGTCGATACCCATAGGCTACCACCGAACCAACCTATATAAGAACAAAACCCAAACCTACACATGATGCATCAAAGAATACCACATAGAAATTCCCATCCTCTAGAATATTCACCATTGGAACATAAGTCAAATGATATTTCATATAATCAGAACAAATCTAAAATTTATCATCCCTAGTTAACTTCATCCCTTTCTAAGGGAGTGTGGTAATCAGAGAAGAAAATTTTAGAAATCCATTACAAATCAGGGATAATACCCCCCTGAACTCAAGAATCTCTGATTCTTGAAATATTTTTTGGTTCTTCCCATGTCATAATAACTTTCACTATTTTAGGTGCATTTATGATACCATTTTATAACACAATGTTTCCCTATAACATTACTTCCCCAATATTGAAAACATATTTTAATATTTTGGAATAGATTTGGTGATTTCTAAAAATTTTCAAAACTAATAAAAAATGAAACACATGATCCTCCTGAGACTAAGAGTAAACCAGGATGTCATCTATAAACATCACTATGAACGTATCAAGATACTCATGGTAAAACTTTTTCCAAAAATAGATAAAGAGTATAAGAACATTGGTTTGAATGGATGGGATGAAAAGATACTCAATATGTTCATAACTTCTTCAAAAGTCAGTTAGCTAAAATTCGTATTCTTTTATTCTCGATTGGTGATAACCAGATCGAGGATCAATATTTGTGAACAACTTCACCCTTTCAGCTGGTCAAATAGATCATCAATCTATGGAAAATGATACTTGTTCTTTTCTATAACTCGATTTAATTTTTGGTAATCAATATAATGATATTGTTTTCCATCAAATTTATTAGAAAAATGAATTGGAACTATCAAAAGTGACAAACATGGGCATGTAAATCCTTTTTTTAATAGACCATCCAACTGAGTCTTCAACTCTTTATGTTCAGATGGTTCTATATGTTTAGATGGAAAATATACCAGATTATTACCAAGCATTAAATAAATATAAAACTCTACCTCTATTCATCAGTATTGTTTATTTTATTGAAAATAATAAAGAAAAACAACAAGGGGAAAGCAAGAGATGTCGAGACCTAAGGGGTTAGGAAGTAGTGAAGGCTGAGGGCATTCCCTATAATGATATTCACCCCCTCCACATTCAGGAAGATCATGTCATAGAAATATGAGACACCGAAACCTTGGTCTGTGATGGAATAAAGAAAATTAGCTGCCATGTTGCCTTCACGCCATGTATGTATCAGGAAAATGTTATTGGAGATCAGGCCACGAGACGCCCAAATGACATTAGTGAACATCCAGGGAGGATTAAAGATGTCATGTAGTGAGTTCCATAGGACCATAGATTCAGTTTCAGCTTCTGCAATGATGATTCCAACCTGATGACAAAGAGAGAGGCATGTGAGGAAAACGAGAGCCTCATCTTGAAGTGTCAAGATAAGGCCGAAGAATGAAGTGAACTCCAAAACAACAAGGAAACTGGAGTTACGGACCAGGCCACTACCTCTCATGACCTCCGAGGAGAAGGAGCCATCGGTATTGAGTTATAGGCCCCAAACTGGAGGGATCCAGCGAACCAACTTACCTCTTGAAATGTCCCTCGGAACAGGCGTCCGGGCATGCAGCTACAAGATATGAAATGAAGGAGCATCCCTCCAAGTCTTAGAGTTCTTGACCAGATCTAGGAGGAGACACTGATTCCTTGAAATAATGGGCTTTCTAAAAATATGATCCCCCTCGTGCCTCACTTTATTTCTAGCCCTCCAGAGGCACCAACATCCTGCATGGAGGATGAGGATTCTAGCATGTCTCTCCGGTCCTCTGTCCCCCGAGTTATGAAACTAGAGGTCCAAAAAAGTGGCATCTGAGGAATCTGGGGAGAAGAGAGAAGTGAACATACCAATGGATGACCAGACATCACGTGCCCATTCCCCCTCAAAAAAGGTGTTCGGCGCTCTCTTCCTGGTGATTTTTGCAGCACGGACGTCATGAGACCAGAGGGATGCCGCCTTTCGTGACGTTTTCATATGTAGGCAGAACGTTTTGCTGAAGCCTCAAAAAAGGAATATAAACATAAGAATAATTTTTTTATTCCATAGGACCTCATTCCAGTGGTCCCCCTGCACCTAGGTTTCCATTGATTGGCAAAACATGCTACCCAAGAAGGCCCCCGAGATGGTATGCATGAAGACACACCTACCAGGATCCATGGAGGTTTCAATGAGATGGAAGGATCGGTGCTGATCTTCATCAAGGATCGCATTAATAAACTCAGGGTACCTACTGGATTCCATAAACAAAATTGTGAAGGCTAGACAACCAGGAAAACCAAGGAACGCCCCCAACCAGTTTTGATGCCAGAAGGAAAACGACCCATCCCCAATGATCTAATTGGCCAGAGGTTGCAGAGCCAAGAGGATGGGGATAAGAGACCAGAGTAAGGGGATATGTGGCACGTCATAATTGGCAAGTTGTACTCAATAGACCTGCTACTAATCATACCGCATAGATTTTGACGTTCAATAATGTCCCAGGCCTGGCTTGCATGCCTTCAAAATAGAGTGTCTTCCATGCTTTGTACATTGATCCCACCTTCCTGAATGGGCTTGGAAATCTTTTACCAAGCCACCCAGTGATGCTTCCCTTCTGCGTGGGCATCCCAAATAAAATTGGAAATTATCCTATAAATATTTATGATGATGCCATTCAGAACCTTGATCACCGAAAAAGCATGCACCAGAGTGTCCAGAAGGACATTCTTGATGACAGCAATGTGGCCCCCAAAGGATAAGAAGTTGTTTTTTCAATTAAGAACTTTATCCGCTAGCTTGGAAACAACAATATCAAAATATCTAATCTGTAGCCGACTAGGGGTGATCGGGGCACCCATATAATACATGGGAAGTCTTCCTTGCTGTATGGTCAGGGTGTTGTATATCCAAGCCACTCAGCTAGGAGGGCAATGTTTGGAAATAATGAGTTAACTTTTTGACTTATTGATGACTTGGAAACTCCACTTGATGAGATGAGAAACTGATGGAAGGTTCCCCTTCCTGTTGAAAGGTTTCACCTCCCCTTATTGAGGCTTCAATGAATGAGGCGGCTAAGGAAGTCCAGGGAGAGAATGAAGAGGCTGGGGGAGATAGGATCGCCCTTCCTCAAGCCATGAGTCGCATTGAAGAAACTATGGGTCTTGCCCATGAAATTTTCTACCAGCTAGGAGGAATAGAAAAATTGGAAGATGATATCAGTAGAAGTATGGGAGAAGTCCATACCTACCATCATGTTATTGATATAACTCCATTAGACCCGATCATATTCTTTTCACATATCTAGTTTAATAACCAGATTAGATCCATGGGACTTGATATTGAGATCCCACAACATCTCATGGGCCAACACAATAGAACCATGAATGGACTTTCCCTTCAAGAAGTCATGTTTCTCTTTGATGACCCATTGTGGAAGGTGAAAAAACATCCTAGAATTGATGATACTAGCCAGAATTTTATATGTGAAGTTTCACAAACTAAATGGGAGAAAATGGAGGATGAAGGAGGGGTTCTTAATCTTGGGCAGGAGGAAAAGTATAGTGGAAGCCACGACCCTGGGGATAAGGCCTCCCCGAAAGAAGTCTTGGATGGATTTGGAGAGATCACCCTTAAATACCTCCCAAGAGTCCCTATAAAAAGAACTATGGAAACCATCTGAACTGGGTGCGCTTTCAGTTTTGAGGATCATGATAGCCCGGTGAATTTCTCTCTCTTCAGACATGACCTCCTGCCTATCATTATCCTGGGGGGGCATGATCTTCGGAATATCAACCAGGGCTTCTTCCATGCCTCTAGGGTATCCATTGGTCATGCTAAGATTTGGACCTACAAGATGTTCCTTGAAGAATTTGAGTATTAGGTTACCCATAACATCTCTTTCATTCGACAAAGACTCATCCTCCGTCAAGATGTTGGGAGAAACCGAGCGTTTCCTCTCCTTGATACACAAGTAAAAATATGAAGTGTTAGTATCCCCCTCCTATAGCCAACAAATCCTCACGGCTTCCCTTTCCATTTTCTACTAATGAAGAATCAGGTCTGAAAGGGGGTCATTCTTTCCTGACAGGGCATAAAACACCTGGTCGTCCCAGGGCTCCTCAAGAGAGGATTCCAAATGCTCCACTTCCTACATCAAATTATCCAAGTCAATATGATATGATGGAAGATTCATAGACCAGGCCTGAAGATCGGTCTTAATCCTCTGCAATATAGAATGGAGCACTATCCAAGGACCACCTTGGATGGGCTCGGACTTGGAATCACTGATAGTTTGGTGATAGTCAGGCCGACCTCTCCAATTCTGAGAAAACCTGAATGAGTCCCTATTATCTGGCAATAAGTTCAGAATAAGGAGAAGTGGAGAGTGATCTAAAATGCTTCGCACAAGATGGGACACCTTATTATTCTAGAAAGAATCCCATTCCCATGTATTTTCCATACACCAATCCAACCGACTCCAGGACTGGTGGGTTCTGCGGTGATTATTTCACCACATGAAGAGATCCCTAGCACATCAAAGGTCCAAGAGTCATTTTCCTACCATGAAGAGGCATAAATCCATACTATCCTGCCTAGGAAAAGGGTACCTGACCTTCTTTTCCTCCAGATTCACGATAATGATGAAATCATCACCCACAATCCAAGGCCAGTTTCCAAGGTCGAGGTTATTGAGTTCATTCCAAACAACAACTCTGCGTTGTGCATCACAACTTCCATAAACAAAATAGGCAAAGAAGAAACCACCCTTGAGAGTAACCTTGGTCGTGATAAACTGATCACCCACCTGACAAATATCCACTTGCATGTTATTTTTCTAGAAGATCCAAATATGTCTATTCAAGGGATCAACATGCATAAAAGCATGTATTCTGAGTATGTGGGAGAAATATATGATTCTGGATATATCCTAATTTTGTTCCAAGATGGCTTAAATAAGAGCCTTATGTTTTCGAATCCCAGCAAACAAGAAATCCTTCTTCACCCGGCAAACAAGACCACACGCATTCCAGATGTTCAAAGGAATCATTGGATGATGTGTCACCCAGCTCTGGCCCCAGGACATCAAGACTTTAGCTGATAGGAGGGGTATTTCATTCATAGCATTCATAATTGAGAGCGGGTGCACATGACCATGCTTTTGGAAGGATCGACAAAACTAGAGTAGGACTCCCCAAGGATAGGGGAGGGTCCAATATGCAGCCTTCAGCCAGGGACTATGGTGGAGAATACTCTATATCCATTCTGCGAACATGGGAGAAGGATTTGGTCGAGGAGGTGAAGCCAGAGTCACTTCTGGATTGGGAAGTAGGAGTAGGGGTCAGGGGAAGCTGTAGGATGTCATCTTCCACCAAAGGGAGAAGGAGGGGGCTGCATGGCAAGTCGGGGGGCAGCTTCGAATGTGGCACAAATGGAAGGAGGCTATGATAAAGGCCAATATTGTGGACTATATCAGGAACTCCAAGATCCACTAGTATATTGAGAAATTGAGGAACAATCATCCCTACTGGGGTGACGGGTCTACTCCACTTGAAAGGGAAAAAATGGCCCCATCTTCGCTTCAAGCACCAAGGTTTGTGCCTCTGGGGAAGGAGCATCTTGGAGCACAGGAGCCGAAGAAGAGACTTTGGCTTCATCTGAAGGCAAAGACTAAGGTGCTGAAGGTGGAGGATGGAACTCAAGCGCTAGGGGCCAAACTGGAACAGTAACACCCTGAGATTTTAGGAGATATATTCCTTTTAATTTCTTTCATATCTTCTGTTGTACGCTACAACAAGATTATCTTATGCTATACGCAACCCCGTATTATCTTGCAGTATATGCAACACAATTTTTGGATCGTGTTAAACAGAATTTCAAGTTCATTTGATAGTAGTTATTCTACGCAACATTGATTGTATATATATTTATATATATATATTCAATGTATAAATTAAATATGGTTGGATTCAGTTATATGAAACAAAAAAGGAGTCTTGCACTAAACACAACCCTGAATTGGCTTGCATTACATGCAATCACGACCTTCCTCGATAGCGTGTGTCGTACGTAATACTGGGTTTCAATAAAAACAATATGTGGTTATAATATTATTATGAACTAGCCATTATGAATAGTATTAGCTAAATTTCAATTTTTATAAAATTATTATTCATCTTACACATTTTCTGAACATGGTATGAGAACCAAATAAATATTATGGGAAAAATAAGTATTTTAAAAAATGAAGTTTTTCCGCCTTTTGATGGTGCACCCATTTTAAATAGGATTTTTGACTAGTTTATAAGTTCAATTTTACAAAATAAAATTATTCTTTTGAATCAGGATATAAAAATTTACATTGGATGACGTTTTTTTATTTTTCTGACAACGTTCTTATTTTGATGAAGAGTAAAAACACGCTAAATTTTACTTAAAACAACTTCTTTCATCGAGATAATTTATATCATTAAATTATAATATTAAATTGTTTTAAAGTATAAATAGAATATATTTTTACCATTTAATATAATTTATGTCATTATCATTGATTTTACATTGATTTCGTAGGTTAAATCAATTCAATTTTTTGCAATGTTTTAAACAAAACCCCTTTTTTAGGACAATGAGATTAATTTTAAATAAATTACTGCAACTTCTGTGTTTTGAATTTGGAAAAATGGATTCCATATTTGGAATAATTAGGTCCAAATTATGTTAATAGGCTACTTTTTATTTTTGGGAATTATGAATAGTAACTACTGTAAATTTTATTTACCACAGTTAAAGGTCAATTAGGTAATTAAGGGTAAGAATAATATTATAAAATCACCCTAACACTTTCCTTAATATAATTGGATGATTATATTTATTCCTAAGGAATATTTTGGTCGAAATGGAATCCATTGGAACCCACTTGGAGGTGATTAGGACTTTTAATTTATTTTATTTTAAAGAGAGTGAAATATGTCTCACTCTAACATTAATAATTAGATTATTTTTAATATAAGGTTATAAAAAATATAAATTAGATTATAAATACTCATTTAAAATATAAAATTTTTATCTTCATCATGGTTATTTATTTGGTATTTTTATGAAAAATATAATTACCTAATATCTTATACATTAATGATGCTGAAATTATTTATTTAGTGAAGAATCAATAATATAGTTTTTATTAAAACATAATACCTATACAAATGACCAGAAACATGACTAAACATTATTGGTCTAGTATAGATGCACCATAATCATCCAACTGTCTACTTGTGGACCATTTGGAGCCTTATAAAACAGATTATGACATTTATATTATTTTGTTTTAAATGATGTCAAAGTTGTCACCTTCATAATTTAATAAATATAACACTTTAAATGTTGTGATTTTAAGATGATAAATTTGATTAAAAGTATTATTATTAATGGTAATGGATTTATATTCATCAAAGGATTTTATTTTTAATTTTTATGTAATAAATAAATATATTAAATAATTATACAAAAATGTTGTATTAATTATTTTACTAACAAAAATATCAAATAAATGGTGTTATTAATATTAAAATAAATATTATATGAACTAATTAATGTTATCCAAAACTTTTCTAGATGAATATGACATGTTATAAATCTATTGAACTTTTTGGTTTGAATATATCCATTGTGTGTATTTTACTTAAATTCAAATAAATGAATAGTGTCAAAATTAACACTATTGTTATTTTATAAAAATAACATATTATTAATTTGTTTAAAAATCACCAAAAAATTTAAAAATTATAAATTGAAAATTATATGGTTTAAAATGAAATAATGTACTGAATTATGGAAAATTTACAACATATATGTGTGTATTTATAACAATTTAAAATTTATAATATTATTACCACAAATAAAATTAAATTAATTAAATAAGGATAAATAAAAATGATAAGGTTTAAAATAAACGTAAAACATGTCTAAATTTTATTGGTTGATTCTATTACAACCCTATATTATCTAATGTTCTAATTGAGTCATTTTTTGAGATTTTTAAGTGTGGTTTGAATTTATTATAAATTAATATTTTTAGGTTTCTTAAGGTGCCCCTCTCCTCCCTATTAAAAGGGCACCTCCTCCCTCTCTCTTAACAACACTTTTATCCTTCAAGCTCAGTAAAACCCTAAAAATTTATCTTATCCACTTACCTAGAAACATTCTAGAGGTTTTGGTCTTCTCAGAAGACCAACTCTAGTCCCTTAAGAGGAAGCACATAAGAGGTGTGTCAAAGAAGAGGTAATCTCTTCTACAGATTCTTTCAAGTTTCCTTCTTCTTCAACTTCCTATTATTTAGTTGTTTCATTTTAAAGTAATAAAATCAGTATCATAAATATACTTATATGATATTATAAATGTTAAACAAACCCATATCATTTTCTATCCATCCTACAGAAAATGAAATCACTGTGAAAGCGTACGTACGGAATATCGTCTCCACAGCGTGGTGTAATCTGTTTTTCCACCACCACCTTAATTGGATGGATATAATGGTGAAAAGAATAACTATATATGGTTATTATAACATCATAATTATTCTCATATATTATATCATCCACTCCAATTCTATTAAATAATTATGGGAACAATATCATCGCTCGTGCGTACGTACGGACTACTGTCTCCACGAACGCGATGAGATTCATTTTCCATGATTAACCATTCAAGTATGATTATAAAGTATATATTATAAATAATAATAAAATATATTACATAATAATTATTCTATATTGATGTACATATATGTTTCATTTACTTAATTCCATTCAATTAAATATGGAAACGAAAACAACGTTCATGCGTATGTACGACCTACTGTCTCCCTGAACGGTGTATTTCATTCTATTTATCGATCTATCATATATATTTATATGATAAATATATATTATATATAAATATTTTTTTACATTCTAGAATTAAGTAAATCAGTATATAAGTAATAATATCAAGAAAAACAAATCGAAACACGTACGATAAATGAAACGATTTTACCCAAAACTCTGCTTTAACAAAAGAACGGGTAATATAAAGTCATAAGTGAACCATATATGATATCATAACAATTAATATGATTCTGTAATAAGTCAATGACATTATTTAAATCATTATACAGGAGTTTTTGATACATACGAAGCATATCAGACATAAGGTAATGGATAATTATTCCAATCTCGCTCTTGTCTGAGATTGTTTATTCGTAAGTCTCTACTGAGGTTATGTTTATCACCCATGTCCATGATTTCTAAAGAACTATTTTCAGACAATTTTTACTATTATTACATGTATGTTTAAAGTCATTTTTTACACTTTTTTTACTTTTACCACATTTTATTTCTGGAATCATTCCTTTGTTTACCATATAAGGTAATTTTTTACTTTTCCGGATAATGTACGAGAAGAATGTTTTTTTAACTTATACGGCATGAACAGATTTTTTTTATGATTTCATAAGGCTTAATTTTCATGAAGCTTCCTCTACAATATTTAATGATTATTTTCAAAAAAATAATTTTCTTTTAAAATTGAATGGAATTTTTTGAAAAGAAAATGATTTTGAAGAAGAAAGGATATTTTCCTCAAGAATTCATTACATGTGTTTTGTCAAAACTATCTTCCATCTAAGATGACATTATTTAGTATGATTTTGTTTCAAGTATAATGTATATATTATTTAAATGGTTTTATTCTTCTTATGATGAAATTATATCCATTTGTTTTATATGGATTATGTTATGATGGGATGATGTTTATGAAACACGTTTTATTATTTGGGTTATGATGAATGATTTATGTTTAATTTTTGGCACTCATAAGAATTATTTCATTATTAGATGGGTGGGACCTATATCCCCCTCTAATGCATTGGATAAAGATTTATATCTAATGAGATAGTCATGGATGGAACAATATGTTATTCTGGTTCAGTGATACAAAACTGGAACAAGGAGTGAACTCGTTTCAGTAAGGGACTTTGTCCACTATGATGGTCTTGGCAGCAATGCCTTGGATACAATGTTAATCATATCAAGTGATTAATGGTTTTCCAAAATTACCTATTTTATTCCAATTATATTTTATCATGGTTAAGGTTCCTTTATGATCTATGCCTTATGCACTACCAAGATTTATTTCATTACTTATGATTTTGATGTTTTATGTCCATGTTCTTACGTTCAAATGTTTAGGGGTTGTTTTATGTTCTCCATGTTTAACCATACTAAGCATTTGACCTCACCCTTTTTATGATTTCTTTTCCCCAGGATATAGATAAAGGTTTTAGGGAAGAAACAAAATGGAATGTTCTTTGTGGGAGAGGTTGAAGATCTTTTACCATGATTAGAAGATTGTGTTCTGAGTTTCTAAAGACACTAAACTGTTACGGTCCTTGGGTGACTATTTTTGTTATGTATTAAGTATTTTGTAAAATTAATCTAATGTCCATGTACGTCAAGCTTGGTTATCTACAGTTGGGATCAGATAAAATGTTTAATTAACCTTTGGAAACTAAGATGCGAAAAATTTTGTGAGATCCCTATAGTTATTTCTATGGTATGTCTATGGATGTCCCTAAGGTTAAGTATAAGTATAGGTTATAGTCCTATAATTACGGTAACGATCATAGAAATAACCTAAGATTTTAGAGATTGAATTTACCCCCCCCCCCCTCATTATTTGGTTTTTCTAGTATGTGTTCTGCCACTCATACTATTCTTTTTGGGTATTAATAAATTTCAAGAAATGGGAGGATTCATGTTAATGGAGAATATGATGGACAATGGAATGATATTCTTTATGATCAACCAATTGAAATGTGATTTGGTTATCCAAACACCATTATTATTCCTGATCAAAAATCCCATAATATGATCAATAATCTCAACTTTGGTATGTTTCCTGACACAGCTAATTAGAGAAAGGTGGAGTTTCATGATGATCGTAGAGGAATGAAAGTTCAATTTTCCTCATGTAAGTCATGTGGGAAGAGTCATCTAGGAGAATGTTTCAAAGGAACTGAAATATGCTTTGGGTGTGTAAAAGAAGGACACAAAGGCAGTAATTTTAAAGGAAAAGGTTCAGTTAACACCATGGACAATGATAATTGTATTTCTAATACATCAACAATGGTTAAATGTTTTAAATTTGTAATGTATGGGAATTATGAAAACCAATTCCCTAAGGGAAAGTCTCATGAAGAGAATCATCATGGTCGTAGATGTTGTATTTATATTTATGATGATGAAGAGACTACAAATGATATGTGAGATGAAAGAATTGTTTATGCTCAATCAATGGTTTAATAAGGTAGTGGAATGATTTAGGTTTATCAAGAGTTATGTTGTATAGGTAATGGTACTATGGAATAAAGACACATCTAAAGATTGTTACACTTTTGTTTTTCCTAAAGTATTTGAAAGTATATGTTGAATAGTACCAATAACCAAGAAATGTTATTCAAATATTTTTGGAAAGTAGATGATATGCGCATAATGAAGGGATAAGGAGATAATGTGATGTTTTATTGTATTAATGAGCTCATGACTGATGTAAGGACAATGTGATATCATGGTTTGAGTATATAGAAATTTTGGGATTTTCGTATGTGGAAAGAGTTAACTTTTAAGAGAATTAATGTCTTCACTAATGTTCTATGGTACTTCATGTTTCAAGAGAATACATAATTAAGGTATTCACATGTCTGGAATGTGACCAACGAGATATATTTTATTTTATATGGGGGATAAATGATGTTATTCACATGCTTGGTTGATGACATTTCTAGTAATCGTTTTCTTTAGACTATAAGATTGGACAGAAGTATTTCGATAAGCCTAAAGGTTAGAATGTATTATGTTGGACATCAGATAGAATTGTTTAAGTCTATAAATTTTTCTATACTATTTCTGGAATGTTATAATAGTGTTGTTTTAGAAAAAGGACAACCCATAGGACGGGCGACAACCCATCGCGTCGGACAAGGTTGCGAGAATCGAACCCACAACCGAAGAGCGACATGTCTTTATCATCTACCACTGGCCGATAGGAAGTCCCTGGTTAATATAAACTAGTTTTTTTCTATTAATCCAGATGATAGATGAAGTATAAGTCCATTTTGGAACCATATCCAATTAATCTCACCATATATAGACTTATGTATATAACGTTTTCTAACTTATGTTTGAGACAAATGGAATGACCTATAAATCTATTACATGATCTGCTAAAACTTCAAAAAAAGAGAAATTCAACTTCATTTCTTTAAGATATGAAGTGAAAATTGTTCGAGGCCCGAGGAATGTTGAGATTGTACCAAAATCAAGTAAGTGTTTTTTTAATTCAAAAATTCTTCAACATTTGGGAAATGATATTGAAAACCAAAAATATTGTCATAATACTCTCATATATAATGAATCTGATGGTACCTTAGATCATCACAAATTTATGGCTTTGTGACTGTTGGCTTTTTCATAGCCTTGTTCTCTACCACTCTCCATTAGAACTTGAGGGTTATATTTCTCTTCCATATCCATATTTTCACCTATGTTCTCCTATGTGGGAACCCAAGTGATGAGTAACTTTGGATATCCATTTTGATTCTAATGTTCATTTTTTAAAATTAAATTTTAGTATTCCATTTTACGATGTGGGTTTCTATAAAAGAAACTCTCAATTAATAAACAATTTATAACCCTGATGAATTTCGAGGGCGAAATTCATTTTAAGGGGGGTAGAATGTAACACCCCAAGATTTTATGAGATATATTATTTTTAATTTATTTCATATCTTCTATTTTATGCTACATCGAGATTAGCTTGTGCTATATGCAACACCGTATTAGCTTCCAGTATATACAACACTATTCTTGGATCGTGTTACACACAATTTCAAGTTCGTTTGATAGTAGTTATTTTATGCAATATTGAGTGTGTGTGTATATATATATATATATATTGAATGTATAAAGGAAATATGGTTGTATTCTATTATACACAACAACAAAGGAGTCTTTCACTATACGCAACCCTGACTTTCCTTGCATTACACGCAATCACGACCTTCCTCGATAGCGTGTGTTGTACGCAATACAGGGTTTCACTAAACAACAATATATGGTTATAATATTATTATGAACTATAATTTATGAATAGTATTGACTAAATTTTGAATTTTATAACATTATTATTCATCTTACACATTTTCTAGAACATGGTATGAGAACGAAATAAATATTTCGGGTAAAATAAGTATTTTTGAAAAAATGCAGTTTTGCCGCCTTTTGATGGTGGACCCATTTTAAATATAATTTTTGAAACGTTTATAAGATCGATTTTACAAAATAAAATTCTTCTTTTGAATAAGGATATAATAATTTACATTGGATATTGTTTTGATATTTTTCTGACAACGTTCTTATTTTAATGAATAGTAAAAACAGGCTAAATTTTACTTAAATTTTTTTTTCATCGAGATAATTTTTATGGATAAATTATAACAGTAACTTGTTTTAAAGTATAAATAGAATATATTCTTAACATTTAGTATAATTTATGTCATTATCATTGACTTTACTTTGAATTATTAGGTTAAATCAATTCCATTTTTTGCAATGTTTTAAACAAAAACGCGTTTATTGTTTTGACAAAAAGATTATTTTTAAATTAATTAATCAAAATTATGTGTTTTTAATTTAGAAAAATTGATTCCATATTTGGAATCCATAGGTCTAAATTATGTTGATAGGCTACTTTTTTATTTTTGGTAATGAATAGTAACCACGGTAAATTTTATTTACCACAGTTAAAGGTAAATTAAGTAATTAAGGGTAAAAATAATATTATAAAATTACCCTAAAACTTGTATTAATATAATTGGATGATTATATTTCGTCCTAATAAATATTTGGGTCGAAATGGAATCTAATGGAAACCACATGGAGGTGATTAAGATGATTAATTTATTTTATTTTAATGAAAGTGAAATATGTCTCACTCAAACATTAATAATTAGATTATTTTTAATATATGGTTATACAGAATATAAATTATATTACAAATACTAATTTGAAATATAAAATTTTTATCTTCATCATGGTAATTTGTTGGGGATTTTTAAGAATTATATAATTACTTTAATAGCTTATACATTAATGATGCTGAAATTACTAATTTAGTGAAAAATCAATAATATAGTTTTTATTAAAATAATAATACCTATCCAAAGGACCAGAAACTTGACCAAATATTATTGGTATATTATATCTACACCATAAGAATCCAAGTGTCGACTTTTGTACTATTTGAAGCATTATAAAATAGATTATGACATTTATATTATTTTATTTCAAATGATGTCAAAGTTGTCAGCTTCATAATTCCATAACTTTAACAGTTTAAATGTTGTGATTTTAAGATGATAAGTTCGAATAAAAGTATGATTATTAAATTTAATAGATTTATATTCATCATAGGATTTTACTTTTAATTTTTATTTAAAAATAAATATATTAAATAAATATACAAAAATGATGTAATATTTAGTTTACAAAGAGAAATATCAAATAAATGGTTTTATTAATATTAGAATAAATATTAAATGAACTAATTAATGTTATCCACAAATTTAATATATGAATATGACATGTTAGGAATCTATTAAATAATTTTTTCAAATATATCTTTTCTTTGGAGTTTATTTAAATCCAAATAAATGAATAGTTTCAAAATTAACACTACTGTTATTTTATAAAAATAACATATTATTAAATTGTTTAAAAACCACCAAAATATTTAAAAATTATAAATTTAAACTTATATGGTATAAAAAGTAATTAAGTACCCAATTAAGTGAAATTTACAACATATAAGTATGTATTTATAACAATTTAAATTTTAGAATATTATTACCACAAATAAATTTAAATTGATTAAATAAGGATAAATGAAATGATAAGGTTTAAAATAAACATAAAACATGCCTAAATTTTATTGGTTAATGATATTACAACCCTATATCATATCATCTAATAATTTAGGCATTTTTAGTGATTTTTATGTGGGTTTTGAATTTATTATAAATTATTATTTTTAGATTTCAAAAGGTGCCCCTCTCCTCCCTTATAAAATGGAACCTCCTCCCTCTCCTCTTCACAACACATTGAGTCTTCAATATGGGCCAAAACCTGTCCATTTCTCTTCTCCACTTACCTAGAAATATTCTGGAGGTTCTTTTCTTCTCAAAACACCAACTTTAGTTCCTTAAGAGGAAGCTGAAAGGAGGTTCATCAAAGAAGAGGTAATCTCTTCTACCGATTCTTTCAAGTTTCATTCTTCTTCAACTTCCTCTTATTTATTTGATTCATTGTAAAGTAATACAATAAGTATCACTAATATACTTATATGATATTATAAATATGAAACAAACCCATTTCACCTTCTATCCATCATATGGAAAATGAAATCACCGCCCGTGCGTACGTATGAAATATCGTCTCCACACTGTGGTGTAATCGGTTTTTCCACCACCACCTTACTTGGATGGGTATAATGGTGTAAATAATAACTATATATAGTTATTATAACATTATATTGATTCTGAGTTATTATATAATCCACTCCAATTCTATTGAATAATTATGGAAACGATATCATCGCTCGTGCGTACGTACGAACTACCATCTCCACGAACGCGATGAGATTCATTTTCCATGATTAACCATTCAAGTATTATTATAAAGTATATATTATAAATAATAACTAATGATATTAAATAATAATGATATTGGATTTATCTACATATATTTTTCATTTACTTAATTCCATTCAATTCAATAAGGAAACGAAAACAGTGTTCATCCATACGTACGACCTACCGTCTCCATGAACAGTGTATTTCATTCCATTTATCAATATATCATATATAATTAGTTGTTGAATATATATTATATATAAATCATTTTTTAAATTATAGAATTAATTAAATCAGGATATAATTAATAATATCAATAACAACAAATCAAAACATGTACGATAAATGAAACAATTTTACCCAAAACGATGATTTAACCAAAGACAGGTAATATAAAGTCATAAGTTAACCACATATGATATCATAAAAATTAATATGATTATGTAATAAGTCAATGACATTATTTAAATCATTATACAGGAGGTTTGGATACATATGAATCATATCATACATAAGGTAAAGGATAATTATTCCAATCTCGCTCTTATCCGAGATTGTTTATTCATATGTATTTACTGGGGTTATGTTTATCATCCATGTCCATGCTTTCTAAAAAATGTTTTCATAAAATTTTTAATATTCTTCCATGTATTTTTAAAGTCATTTTTACACTTTCTTGTCTTTTATCACATTTTATTGAAGGAATATTTCCTTTTTTACCATATAATGTAATTTTTGACTTTTCTGGAAAAAAGTACGAGATGAATGTTTTTTTAACTTATACGGCTTGAACGGATTTTTTTATAGTTTCATAATGGATAATTTTCATGAATATTACTCAACAATATTTCATGATTATTTTCAACAAAATCCTTTTCTTTTAAAATTGAATGTCATTTTGTGAAAAGAAAATGGTTTTAAGAAGAAATGATATTTTCCTCAAGAATTCATTTCAAGTGTTTTGTGAAAACTATTTTCCATATAAGATGAAATTATTTAGTATGATTATGTTTCAAGTATAATTTCTCTATTATTTACAAGGTTTGATTCTTTTTATGATGAAAGGATATCCATTTTTTATATTGATTACGTTAGGATGAGATGATGTTTATGAAACCCATTTTATTCCTTGGGTTGTGATGAATGATATTTGTTTATTTTGTGGCACACTTAAGAATGATTTCATTATGAGATGGGAGGGAACTATATATCCCTCCAATTCATTGGGTAAATATTTATATCTCATGAGATAGACATGGATTGAATGGAAAGTTAATCTGGTTCAGTGATACAGGATTGGAACGAGGAGTGAACTCGATTCAGTACGGGACTTTGTCCACTATGATGGTCTTGGTAGCAATGCCTTGGATACTATGGAAATCATATCAAGTGAATAATGGTGTTCCACAATTACATGTTTTATTTTCATGCTATTTTATCCTGGTTAATGTTCCTTTATGATCTATTCCTTATGAACTCTAATTATTTATGTCATTACTCATGATTTTGATTATTTACGTTCATGTTCTTACATTCAAATGATTAGGGATTGTTTTATGTTCTCCAATTTTAACCTTACTGGGCATTTGAGCTCACCCTTTTTATGTGTTCTTTTACCTAGGATATAAATAAAGGTTTTAGGTAAGAAAACCAATGCAAAAGATCTTTATGGTAGATGTTGAATATCTTTCACCATGATTAGAAGATTGTGTTCCAAGTTTCCAAAGACACTAAACTATTACAGTCCTTGGGTGTTAGTTTTTGTTATGTATTTGGTATTCCACAAAAGTAATGTAATGTCCATGTACGTCAAGCATGGTTCTCTATAGGAACCACCCAGGGAGGGAGATGATGAACACCCTGAGCATTCTTCCTACACACCAGTATTGAGTTGCCCTATAGGAGGAAATAGGAGAAAAACCAAGGATAGATAGGGTAAAAAATGACTTGGTACCTGGAGAAGGATCCCTTTACCCTGATCGCGATCTTTTCCAGGTGAGGACGGGAGATATCCTTCTCCACACAGATCTGGGCCTCAGATGATTAAGGGAAACACTGGGTTCTATCATCCAAGAATAGAAATCTTCCCAGGGAATTACTGATAACCCTGAGGAAACCTTAATTCCGAATCGGTAGAGGGACACTTGGGAGAAAAAGCCACACTACCACCATGGGACTCTCCTTTCCCTTGTGCACATCCAATTACCACCGAGAGAGATTAAAACACCACCTCCCTAGGATCCGTAGAGTTCAGCACCAAGCATGGACAAAATCCACCCCTGATACTAAAACCAGGAATAAAGCATTGTAGTCGATTTTTGAAACCATCGCTAGAACAGACAAATACCAGGAGCACGCAAAACATTTAAAGGCCACAAGAAGGGGTTTGGTCACGCTGAACCATGCCACCAAAGTCCATTTCAAGTGGTACTCGTCTTGGGAATAAGCATCCACCAAGACCTCTACCTCCAAGCAAGAGAAAACACGTGAGACCATCGGGGGAATGGTGATATCTGAGAAAAGAGGGCATGTGGTACTAGGATATGGGAAACACAAGGAATCCTTGAAGGATGAAAACATCCCAGGAACCCCACGAGAGATGGGCCACTCAATTCAAGCCTTATTGGAAATGATCCAATCTATTTCAAAAATTTAATCAAGATGCATCTTTTCATGAACCGTAAAATCCTCGTTATATTTGATCTCTGCTAAATAGAAGAAACAAGAAGAACAATGAGGACCCTAATCTATCTCCATTCAAGTCCTGTAGTGATATTCATCACATAATTCAAAATATCCAATGGAATATTTAACTAGTTTAATATATGATTCGATATAAATTTGTGAGATTCACTAGTTTCAAAAAAATAAAACACTAAATATGATGTTATAGTTATTGTACCTCTTATAGTCACTAGACTTATATCAACATCCTATAGATACTCTTCCAGTGTGTGAACACGCATTTTTCTAGATGCATGTGACTAGAAACCCTTTGTTCATGAAGAATATTATTGCACCAACCTAATTTTTGGTGTTGATCATCTTATTCCACTATGTGTGGAAGAAACAATATAGAATAATTATTTCATGTGACCTGAGTGTTTGAAAGAACTATTAATCTCAGTTGCCTTAGTGAAACCCCATTTTGAATGCCCTGCCTTTCAACACTAGAATCAATTCATAGGGCCTCTACTATACACTATAGGAGTTTTGGAAGAACCCTTCAATCAATATCCTCCACATGACTCATCACACTTCCTCTTTCATTTAAAAAAACTCCTGGAACATCCACTAAGAGAAAAAGGAACTCTTATCAACCCTGAATTACTAGAAAGGTCATGCTCAACCATTAATGTATTAATTAAAATGTCAACATATTAACTGATATTCAATAAGAAAACCTGTGAATGGATATTTACTCAAATAACCATCTTGAACTATTGATCCTTCAACTTCTAATTAGATACAATATCTAGTGAAAACTCCAATATCATGGAAAAGTGGATTGAACTGATTAGTGTAAATAACTCTAAATTCCTTCCACTATAAACTCACATGTTACTTTATTATTACCATCAAATCCCACTATCTACCTCTAGATCTGTCTATCATGAAGGTTGAACATTTCACTATACTAGAATTAGGAATTTATAGAAAATAAAATCTATATCCTTCTCAATCAATCATTCTAATCTTTAGGGTAAAATGATCCTTAGAAGATTTGAGGATTTTGGTAAAGAAACTATTGAGCACAATTATGAGAGTCATCCCTATAAGGTTCAATAGTTTGAGCCTAAAAAATAATGGGCGAAGTATCTTTTCCCAGATCTTGGACAACACACATAATAATATCAATAATATTCTAGTCCATGGTTTGATATGCTCATTTTGGTTCACCAAAAGCCTCATTATAGAGAGAATTCAAATGTCTTATTAGAGTATGGATTCTAAACAACATCAATAAACAACACTGAAGACCTCAAAACGTTATTTAGATCAAAAACTAAAATAAGAACAAAGGAAATATCAATCCCATCGGATAAGATATCATGATTTGGATTTTAACCTATCCAAATCAAAATTAAGTAAAATAATAGAATCAAATCAAATTATTCCTCATTACATATTTTCCAAAGCACCCATAGTAAATTTAATATCATTATGTTGAGGTATGGCTAGGAACTTTTTCATTACAACCTCCTAAGTCCTGAAAATTACACCTCATGTAGGAAAACCCAAGAAAAATACTGACATCAATGAATGATGTTCAACCTACCTCTGATATCACATTATCACAAACCAACCCAATTAACCTAGTACCCTGATAACCAATTTGACTATGACATATCATGAATGGACTTCATGGTCCCCAATGGTTAGAGACTACCACCTAGCATCATACATGATCTTAGAGGGAATGAATTTTCAATAAATAGTGAGTGATAAAAGATTACAAGTTAGTTTTCTCAACACTCCAAATGGAGAATATGCCAGAAACCAAATATGTTTGAAAACCCCAAAAGTAGTGAATTATTTAATTACTAGTATCTAGAAAAATAAAACTCAAACATCCATGAAATATTTGGACAATATCTTTACGAGTCACCACCATTACCCCAAGCCCAAATGATCAAGAACATCCACCAACTCCAAGTATAAATTTATGTTTTCTTGGACTTGGGATAAGAAAGTCTAAAATGAAATAAGGAAAAGGTTGGATGTGGTATATAAATCCCAGTATAATCTCAAAAAGTGTTACATAAAAGATTCCACTATCATAACCCAATTCATGATTTCAATTTAAGTAAAACATTGAATAGAAATATAATTTCATATTTAAAACAAAACATTCTTCCCATTAAAAGCATTGAAAAAATTTCATGCATGGGTTGAATAAAATTTTTATATAGAATTGTTTAGATAAATAATTTTTCATGAATAAAACAGTTCAATAATCAATGGAATATTAATAAAATCAATCTCAAAAAGAACCAATGTCATCTACCCTAAAGTACAATAGTTTTGATAAATAGGATCCTCACACTTATAAAATTAGGGATCATGGATAAACATGTGTGTGTATATACACTATGCTAGGAAATAATATGACCCATCAACATCCCATCATGGATAATCATGTTGAACAAGATTTCTGTTAGAGTTTTCATCATCAATCCATTACGAGGGGATAAAGAAACTAGTATACTAGTCCCAAAATAACCCCCAAACTATTGAGGATATCATGTGCTCAATCAATCAATATATAATGGTAAAATAAATCATTATTTACAATTTGATTTTACAAATTTTAATGTCAACATTAAAATTAAATTCTAAAACCAAAATAGTTTTTTCATCATTTATTGCATTTTCAATATAAAACCATTCATAAGATTTAATTATTTCAACTTAATCCATTTTCTCAAATCAAATCACATATAATATCATCAATTCCATAATTTTCAAAATACACCCCAAATTCCAATTCCATTATAATTGGGGTTATTTATTAAAATCCATTCCATTTAAAATTCCTTAATTAAATCACATAAAATCATGGTTTTATAAATCTATTTAAAAAAAATTAAAAAAATAATGAAAATCAAGGTTTTAATTACTTGTAAAATCTCAAACAGAACCACCTAGAATTAAACCATAGAATCAAATGATCATCCTCTATAATGTGAATACTAATGTAGATCAAATGGGAAGGATATCTAGAATGAAATCCTAGAATTAAGATAAAATAAGAAAATAATTTGATCCAAAAAAAACAGAGTTTAGATTCTTAAATAACATGATGATCTCACACTCTATAGGGAGGATAAAAGGAGATATTTAAAGAAACTACATAGGATTAAATCCACTTGTGTGTAGAAGATTGAATGAGATCAATTCCACCTTGAACCACTACATAAAGGGTTTGGGGGATCCAAGATAACATATTAAGAGCCTTTAAAACTAAATAAAACTTGTTAGGAATGAATGGGGTGTTTAGCTATTAAATGAGAGTTATGTTTATTTTTAGAATAATTATTATAATAAATTAAAACTCCATGCATGATTTCTTATGGAGGGTCGCAAGGTTTGAAAAACCATGTTCCCTAACCATGCACCCTGCATATACTCACCTTCGAATGGAAGATGGTTTCCATTTGGTCTATGAAATCTTTGTGAAACTATGTCCCACCCGTTTATTCCACAACTCCCAGGTGGTGCATCGTTTTCACTGGGGGTGCACAATTTTTGAAAATTACGCACTAACTGTGAACAATCCAAAATACTTCTAAAACTGAAATTATAATCATAAAACCCAAAAAAACCAACTCAATGAGATCAAAAAAATGTTCAAGGAATTCCTAAAACAAGTATATGGAGTTTTCAAAAACAAATTATATATCCATGTAATTTTAATAAAGGAATCCTTATAATTTTATGAATGGAATCTTATGCCCATCCATGGATATCCATTTAAGGAAGCCTAAGTATCTATCCATGAGATATCTCAACACCAATCACCAAAAACTCATTCCATGGAGATCCATAAAATGAATCCCAAGTATCACTCTCAATATAGTGAAAGTATGACCCTCTGATCCCATCTCAGGTATCTCATATAGGGAACTGATTATCACTCAAGGCACAATATGACCATATCTCTACTGAGCCCTTCCAAAACAACTCCCTTATGAGACCAATATCACTCATGGGTAGGTATGTAATACACTTAATGATCCCTTATAAAAATCCCATAATAATCAAATTATTGCTCTAAGCCAATTTATATTTCATAAAAATTTATCATTATAAATAATGATGAACCTGCCCAAGGAATCCTAAAATTAGGACCCTTGTATCGCACAAGGATTGATATGAATGCATGATTTATATATCAATATATAATATCATTTAACAAGGTACGTAACTCAGTAAACTTTAGTTAAGTTGTTAAGTCCATTTAATTTATTTATTATGAGCTATGGAATATATTACAGGGGACTAACTTATGGGCCATTAATATTCCTAATACTATTTCACTTTTGGAAGTATTTATTATTAAGAGATTCACACACACAAGATAGAAAATTAAATTATTTCAAATTCATAAGGCCCACAATATTTTAAGTATACGAACACCCATAGGGGTGGATCGTGTTGAGGAAATGTCCCCAAGATAAATTATAACAGGTAGCTAGGGTCCCATTACACCTAAGAATAACATTCAATTTAATTAATTTAACACTATGGACATGATTCCAAAATTTCCAGCATGTGGAAGACTAAAACATGATAAAATTCAATAATACATTAGGGAATAATAATGAAACCACCTACCTTCTACTTATAGTACTATCCTCGTCTAGTATTATCCCTTGAATCGAGTTAAAATAATATAAATAAGAATAATGAATAACTGGTTTGAGAATAGGGCATATGAGATCACACCAGAATAACATAGAATATGGAGTGATAAACGAATAATGGAATTATGGTGATTATAGATCATAATGATAGGGATACAATTATATTAACTATGGTTAATTCCAATATCTAAAGGAGAAGTTATCAAAGTACCTAACATGAATGGAGGAGAGAGACTCATACATAAATGAGAGGCGGTGATGTTGTTTGTTTTAAAAAAACAGGATGGTAGTTTGAATAAGACTAGGGGGAAAATTTCATTTTCAAAAATTTTAATGTTGTCTTCATTTGGCCACACGATTTTCCAAAACGTGTTCCAACCGTGCACCCAACACTTCGCCAAGACATCCCTCGTATGGGCTAAGATAAAGGTTTTTCTAAGCATGTGCATCCAATGAAAATTTTATTATTCTATTATCTGAGAAAAGACACATGACAAGGATGCTTGGTTCTCATGTTTTAGCCCAATTTTGTTCCACTCTGTAGCCATCTGAGACACCCCACATGATTTTCGAAAACCGTGTGGGATCATGTGTACATTTTTTTCAAACCATTCACCTGACTTGCTTCCCCCAAAACATAGATCTCTCGACGTAGAACATGCCCTAGATGCTCTCAAGACATTACTTAGGCCTTAGGGAACATTTAAAAAATGTAAAAATGTATTTTAAATAGAATCAAATGATCAATACCTTCACAAAAATGTTAGTCCATTACATGAAAAGTAGATTTTATCTTCAAAACACTTAATTAGAAAAAACATCAAAACTATTGTTTACTAATATAACATTTTAATTTATTTCTAAAAATTTTGGACATATAATTTATAAGCTTAAATAATATATTAAAATAACTTATTTTATTCATTAAATAAACATTTTTTTACTTAAAATGTTTTTAAACATATAGGATATTCTTACGTAATGATAAAATCTGAAAAATTATAATTATCACAACAACTATATATTTTGACTAAAAATAAATATTTTCATAAATACTTATAAATTCATACTAAGTTAATTTTAATTTTATAAATTCAATATAAATTTTATTTAATAAAATTTATATTTTAAATTTTTTAGATTGAGATTATTAAAAAAATACATAATATAAAAGGATTTTTTTTATTAAAAATAATTGTTTTAAATATTAACTCATATTAATTATTTATCTTATAAAGGTAATAAATTTTAATGGTTTCCCATCAAAGTATTTATTATATATTTATTAATATTTTTCTTCTAATATGTTTTGGATTCTTTACATTAGGTGTAGCATTTAATGAATGTTATTTAATATAACATCAGTTTTGTAAGGTCTAGAATTTTTGGTCGTTACAAACATGATCATGATAGAAATGGAATGACTAAATGAATAAGATGATAGAATCATAAGATGATACTCCTAAGAGTTAATATTCTTAATATAGAACCAATAAAGTTTTGTATCATAACCCATCACATTGAAACATGGAATAAGGGACAATATTTTATTACATTGTAGTAATGAAGAAAATCATAAGAATATGGAAAAAAATAAGGCATGTCATCATAAAAATAGGTCAAATATCAATACCAAAACATCCTATAATTATGTTATAGTTTAACCAAACCTAGTCCACAAATAACATTATAGATGAGGTTAACTACACCTTGGCCTTGAATATCATTATGGATGATGTTAACAATACTTGTCATAAAAATACCATTACAGAATAGGTTAAAAACAATATGCCAATGCATAGAATTATATATTTGGATAAAAAAGTATCCCATTTACAAAATTATTGATGAGGATAACTACACCTATCCCATTATTAAAATTATTGATGAGGCTAACAACACATGGAATTTGTATAACAATTTGGATGACGGTAAAAACACATGCCCCATGATTAGTCATCTCATGATAGATAAAGCATTACCCAATAAATTGGGGTGCTGCATAATTTTTGTTCCACCCATCACATCATAATACATATTTTATAGACATTCCATGTGAATATTATGAAAATCATAAAACTATAAAAAAATATACCATAATAAACACACGAAAATAAATTGTGTATCCAATGGGATAAAGTGGTTATCAAGGAAAATAACCTTCAACCAAAAAATGAAGTATAAGGTATATAAATATTATAAAATAAATGGTATATGTTTATTAAAAAAACTATAACACGTTGATATGTTATTATGTATTAATTTTCTTCGATAGGTTGTGATACACACATCCTCGAGTCTAAAGAACTCAAATATAGTATATCGTCAAAACCAATCCATTAAATTGGATATTTGAATATAAATATCAACATTTTGAAGGTATTTATAAATTTTTTAGATAATGTAAATATATTGATAAATAAGCACTCAATATTTTGTAAAATATTTATATACTTCCAAAATACATTTTTCCTCAAAAATGTTTTTTATTGATTTTTCTGAAAAAATAATATAATTAATATTTTTAACTTATATAAATTGTATTTGAGAAAATTAATTTCATTTTTAAAATCCAAATTTTAAAATTATGTTAGAGTTAATTGTTTATTATTTTTTGAAAATTTTATTTTTCTATTAATATTGAAAAATAATTATTTTAATTGAACACTATATTTTTAAAAATAATTTAGAAAGATGAATTTTGTATTAAAGGGTTTTTAAAAGTAAAATAAGTTCTTTAATTTTTATAATATTCTAATAATGGTCCTTTTAAATAATTTTATTTTAATTTTTGAATAAAAATTTTGTATACTTAAGAAATTTGTTTTTACTGAATACTATTTTTCTTCAGGATTTGAGAGTTTATTTTAAAATTAATTTCTTTCACTTTTGGAGACAAGATTTTATAAAATGAATTGAATATTTTAAATAAAATTTTTCATATTTTTAAATGATTCCAATTTTTTTTATCAAACTGAATAGTAACAATAAAAAAATTTCATGACGGTTAATGTTAAAATGGATTTATCGGGGTCAAACCAAGATACCAGATTAAATTCATCAATTAAACTTTTCAAAATAATATTTTATAGAAATATTTATACCTCATTATATCATAATTTTTAATATATTTAAATTTTAAATCATTTTTCATGAGAATGAATTTATTATATTTAAATCTTTTAATCAATTAAAAATGTGTTATATCCCCCACATATAAATAGAAACATCTCCTTTATCATATTTACATATTATTGAGCCCTCTACCTCACCAAAAAACTACCCAAGTATGTTCTCAATATCACTATAAACAAATTATAGTTTTTTGTATCCATAAAACACCATTTCAAGGGTCCTTATTAAAATATTTTAAGGAAGCCAGCCAAAGGAGAGGTAATTGTCATCCCTGACATATTTCAATTTATTTCTTCTTCTAAATAGTTTAAATATATTTAATTTATCATAAAACAAATTATATATTATAAATATAATTTAATGTTATTATGATTATTGTACCACCAATAAACATCATTTACTTCTTCAGATGGGAAGTGAAAGTATCACTTGTTCATACAAGTGGATTACCACCTCCATGAAGTGATACAATTCATTTTCTATTACAACCATTTAGGGAATGTTATTATAATGGGTACAAAAATTATATATGATATTTATTATATAATTATTCTTATGTAATTATTATATCATTTCTACCAAATGGCTCATCACACACAAGGTTTCTACTCCCCTCTCCGATTTTATTCTCTTTAGGGGTTCTGCTCTTATCCACCAGTGGAGATACTAATTACTTAGATAATTTTACCCACATATCTTTTAAACAAAAATTTATGGCTACTAATAAGTTATTTAGACTTATTCATATATATGTTTTTGATTTTTGACTCCCTTCTTATAGAGGTGTTCATCATCGAGCGAGGTATGGGGTATATAGGTTTTTCTGGGGATCTTAACATTATTATGGTGTGGTCGATTAGGTTTCATTAGAGTCAAATGTGGTAGGGTCATTGTAAATGACATGCATATTCAATACACACATGTTTATAATGGATGTAGGAATGCTCAGTTCTGGTTGGTTTCTTCTTCTTTCAAGTACACTTATCAATTCCCTTCCATCTTGTTTTGTGGCTCCTTTTGTTTACTTTTTATATAGCTAGATGGTTTTTTATCTCCATAGTTTCCTTTCAGATTTCATTATTATACTTTATAAATGAACCCATTTTGGTTGGGTTCAATAGATTCATTGACTTTTTGGACCATGTTAGTGGCTTCAGTGATGATAGATTTGTTGGGGTTCTCATTTAGCTTGGTCGTGTCGGTTGTGGTGGTTCAGTGGTCCCATAGTTCCTCTTTCAGGAGCTTTGTCAATGAATCCATCACCATCATTAATCCTCCATAAATAGTTAATATGTTATTATTATTTATATTATTTCCTTTTTTGTGTCATTTTCTATTGTTTTTTGGATTTGGGTCACCCTCATTATAATCCGTTCGTCGGTGTGTGGTTTTTCATGTGTCAGGCTATTTACATCGATGGGATGGGTGACATGGTGGTGTTGAGATGTGATGTGGGAATTATGTAGTGTGTATATTGTGATATGAACTCCTCCAATGGAGGTTATCGACATGCATGCATTAATGGGATTTATCTTTCATCTGGCGTGAGCTCTAGGTCCAGTTTGGTTGGTAGGGTGGGCTGGTTTTATGATGTCATCGTCTTTCTCAATCAAGGTTTTTTAATGTTCAGTTCCTCCTAAAATAGTAAAATGTGGGTTTTTGAAATACATGAAATATAATGTCAGATATAATATCATATATACCTTCTTACCTTCTCATCCATTAGAAAAAAAACATTCCCATGGATACGTGTTGACTACCCCTTCCACGAATCGATGTGATTCATTTTTCAATTTTCATTTACATGGATGGTAATAAGGATATATTTTATGGATATAAATGAAATATATGAAATATATGATGTAATAATGATTCTAGAATGATTAATTATTATTTATCTTTATTTTTATTCATCCGTTGAATATATAAAAACACATTCATGCGTACATATGGCCTACAGTCTTCATGAATATTGTAACTTATTTTTCAATCTATATCCTTAATGGATGAACCAAAATATAAATATATAATGAATATAAATATATATGATATTAATTTTATTATTAAAAATCTATATATGATTGAACCATGATCAAGGTATAATTTTCAGAACTTGTGAAACAAAAATCTAATGAAAAATCAAAACAATTAACAATTAGAAACAACAAATTTAATATAGAATTATTAATAAATGGGTATTAGGATGTTATACAAGGAACATATATGATATTATAATTATGTAAATTATTCAAGAATATAATTATAATAAATTTTAATTTATAATACATAATCTTATTGCACATTCATAGCATTTCAAACTTGAGGTAAGGGATTTTTGATACAATATCATTTTTCATTGGGATTGTTTATGACTAAGCTTAAGATAATGAAATTTTATGATATAACTCTCATGAAACTAATGAATTTTATTCCCTGATTTTTATTCTTATATTAGATGTTTTATTTTCATTTTCTTAAGTACACAGGATTCTAAAATAATAGTTTTATGGAAAACTTACTTTATTTCTCTCTTTGGTCAAAAATCCTTTTTCCTTCCATGAACATCTTTTATTAAAATGTTTTTAAGAATGTTTTCACTAATATAATTTGATTTTTTAAATTTATTTTTACCCATGATTAAATTTTTAAAATATTTTTTAAAAGGAATCCTCATGTCATTTACCAAATGATGTATATTTTACTATTTATGTAAAATGTGAATGAAATCATTATTTTATCATACAATACATGAGTAAAATTTATTATTTTCATCCCGAATTGATGCTATGAAGAATCCTTCACACGTTTCCAAGGTCATTTTCAAATAAAACTTTTTCAATTATATTTAGGATTTTTAGGTTGTAAATAAGTTATTTCAATGTGAAAAGGGAATTTTCCTCAATAAATATTCCAATGATCATTAAAATAAAATTTTCATCTATAATAACACTGTGCGATGTTAATTGTTCTTTACTGGGTATATGATATAATGATACCATCTTTATTATTTCATGCAGTGGTTTAGGATTATGATGATGATATTTTTATGAAACTCATTTATTTTCCATAGGCTGTGAAATAATAAGTTTTTAAAATATTTATAAAACCCATTTCTTTTCAAGGGGTTATGAAATATGAGGATTTTTTAGTGATATTTTGGAATTTATATGAATGTATTATGATTATGGGATGGGTGGGAAAAAATTTATATATCCCTATAATTCATTGGGTAAAGGTGGAAATATCATGAGTTAATAAAGACTGTAATGGGGAGTGAACCTAGCACAAGAAGGTACTTTTTAATCTAAGATAGTCTAGGGAGGGAAACATGTCTAAGGATATAATTCAATGTGGAGAAAAACTAATACAATATGATAGTCTAGTGAGTAAGCATTGGCTGAGGATATGATTTTATATTCTTATGTGTATGTCGGACAATTATTTCTTAGGCCAATTTTATACTCTCATGGCTCATGTTCTTTGATTTCATTATGATTAATGTCTTATGAACTACCATGTTTTATTCCATGACTCAATATTATAACCTATAATATGAATGGTGTGGTTTTAAAATTTTAATCTCATGTTCTAATATCATTTTCTCGTGTTATGTTTAAGTGGCCATTGATACCTCCCATTTTTACCCGTACTGAGCATCTGATCTCACCCTATCATATGTTTTCATTCCCCATGTTATTAAAAAGTATTTTATGAGTGATATTTATAATAAGGGTGCTAGTTATAAAAAACATAGTGGGATAAAATGTCGATCTCTTACAAAATAGTTTTTTATGTATCTATGTTTCCAATGACACTAAACCTATATATTCTAGCATGGATCAAAATATTATATAATGATTATTTTTTGTTAAGATTTAATATCTATGTAAGAAAATTATGGGTCATTATATTTGTTATTATATTATGTTTTAGTTACCTTTAGAAATTAGAATGAGAAAAAAATTGAAAACCCTTACGATAATCCTATATATATGTGACTATCCTATATTAAGGTAAGGAATTTAGTATGGATTTCATATATAAACACCCATATCTAGAAATTATAGGTTGACATGGTTTTCCAATATATGATTCTTAGTGTAATAACCCCAAAATGATTTGGTCAAGTATATCGCAACCAACATTATAGTACATGGTGTGTTTACCATTACTATACAATAGTTTTGACACTCTCAAGGGATATGCATGAAATAACTCACATTTTCTTTATGACTCATCATGAAGTACTGGAATATATGATGAATAATAAAGATCTAGGTTAAACATAAGGTTATATTATTTTAATAGTGGGTTTCCTAATTTAGACATCATTTAAATTATTTTTCATGATTATATGGCATCCTTCTATGATTATTATTCTTCACACTATAATTTTTGGTATTAGTAAATGGATTGATATATAAGGAATCGTGTTAGTACTGAATTTGATGGGAAATAAAACGATTTTACTCATGAGAAACCAATTTTCTAGTAAACTAGAATAAAAAATATTATCTTATTCTTACAAAATAATCACAATCCATTTATTATATTGAGATTATAAATTATTAAAGTGGGGGTACAATGTTTTATAGTCTTTTATGAAGAAATAACCATCTTTTTTAGTGGTCCTGCTGATTAAAATGTTGTTGAGAAATGGATCAATACCACTAAAAATATATTTTTCATTTTCTAGTGTTTGGAACATGAGAAATTTATTTCATATATTTATCATTTGGGAATCATATCACTGGTGGACTATTATTAACAACATAAGGTTATGAGAATAAATTGTCTCCTAGGAGTGGGATGAGTTTATGAGATTTTTTTTCAAAATGTACTTTCTTCTAATTATTCATATGGAAATGGAGGATGAATTACTTAACCAAAAATAAAAGGATGATAAATATATTAGTTCCTATGGGGAAAATTTTACAAGAATTTTGAGATATGATTTTGGTATTCTTTTCCAACATAAAATTATGGTTAATCGATTATTTACTGCCTTAAAACAATGTCTCAAAGGGTTCTTAGCCATAAGGGACATTAATATCTAGGAAGAAAATTTTCAATGTGTTATCAAGGTGGAGATGGATAGTGGACTTACCTATCAATCTCATGGTTTTGGAAATAAAATAAAGGTGTAATTCAATGAGAATTTTAAGAAAACATGGATATAATAAGATGATATTTCCTTCATGCTCAAAGTGTAGAAGGAAATGTAGAGGAAATTGTCAAAAAGGAATTGGTAAAAGTATTAAATGTGGAAAAATCATCATATAGAAATTTAATATCAAATTAATGGGATGAATAAGTTAGATAATTATGGAGTAAAATTTCTATGGAATGAACCACCCATAATCAAGTGATTCAAATGTAAAGGATATGGTCATTATACTGACCAGTGCTCAAATTTTAAGTTTAATGATACCGATTAACATCAGAAACCTCTTAATACCAAATACAATCGAAAATCATATGTCTCCACTTTTACTGATGAGGATTATTACAATGACATGGTGAAAGGTTCACTTCTAACCCACACTAGAATTGTTAATATTATCTTTGATTCTAGATCTTCCACTCTTTTATGTCTGAAGAATTTTAAGTGGTTGCAATGTGTACGTCAAAACCACCTCAATGATTAGATATTTAATTATAATTTAAAATTTTTAATTGTATTATGATCGTATCTCAAGCCTGTTATTCTTATCTAATTGATTTTTTGGTAATTTACTTCTTGTGAGTCTTGTTATTCTCCCTCTAGTATAATTTGATGTTATATTAGGCATGGATTGGATTTCTTTACACAAATACGACATCAATTTCCATGTCAGGGAACTCAAATCTAATACTATAAACCAACGTATGATCTTTTATTAGTGTTTCAATAAATAGGAACTTTGGATGAAAATAAAATCCACTATATGGGTATTTATTCATATTCAAAAGAGGATTTTACCTCATATGGTTTGGAAGAAACTCAAAATCAAATATATTATTATTGTGTGGGGGTCTATTGATGTATATTTTGGAAGATTTTCTGAGTCTTCCACATAATCATGAAGATGAGCATTCAATAAAACTTATATCAAATTATACACCTATTTCGAAGATTCCATATATAATGGAATGAATTGAGTAACTAAAAGTGAAGTAACAATCCCTAGAGTATCTTGAAAAGTTATTAATTCGCCCAATTTTATCTCCTTAGGGTACATATATACTTTTTTCTAAGAATAATGATGTATTAATGTGACTCTATGTTGATTATCAGGAACATATCAAGATCACTATCAAGAGAAAGTATCTTTTACCCTATATTAATGACTAATTTGATCATCTGTGTGAAGCTCATTACATTTTCAAGATTAGAATTGATTTTGGATGTCATCAATGAATATTCAAGATAGAGGAAATACGTAGGAAAACATTTCACACAAAATATAGAAACTGCAAATTTACAATGATTCTATTTGGTCTTACAAATTCCCTAAAAATCTTTATAGTTTTAATGAATATAGTCTTTAGAGACTTTGTTGATCAGTTTTTCGTATTCCTTATAGATTTTAAGAGTACATAGATCACATGAGGATTTTACTAAATAACCTATAAAACGAGAAGCTATATGAAAAATTTACCACATTTTAGTTATGGCTAAAAAAGATTTAAGTTTTGAGTGATATATTCACATGAATGTGTATATAAATGGATCAATCAAAGATATAGGTTATTGAACATTGTCCCAGACCAACCACGATGACTGAGATATTTAGTTTTCTTGCTTTTTTCAGATATTATCAATTCTTTGTCAAAAATTTCTCATGGTTTTCCAATCCACTAAACAAGTTAACTCGAATTGGAGATTTGTTTCATTGAAAAAATGAATTGGGGGGGGGGCTTTTAATGAATTGAATATATGTTTTTCAAATAAAAAAAATTCTAAAATTATCCTAAAATGGATGAGGGTTTTAGATTTATATTGATGCATCCATGAAGAGACTAGGATGTGTCCTCATGCAAAATTTTATGGTGATGGCATATAAATCATGATAATTAATGATTCATCGGAACAATTATGAAACTAATCATATGTAGTTAGTTTTGGTAGTTATTTCAATAAATATATAAATTCATTATCATTATTGATAAATTTGTGTTATATATACTGATAAAAAAAATTTAAGTTTATATTCACTCATAAAGTGCTTAATATGTTTCAGAGATGATGGATGGAGTTGATTAAAGATTATGACTTCTCAATACATTACCACCCTGAGAAAGTGAACAAGGTGTCTGATTCTTTGATTGGAATGGATAATTATAACTTATCTATGATGAGGATCACAAAAGATACAATATTTTGATATTTTAGAACATTGGTTCTAGAAATACTGAAGGAAGGGTAAAATCATATTTTTCACAAATGATTTTTGAACCATTTATACTAGTAAGGATCCAAGAGGCAGAAAAGAAAAATTTATAACTAAAAAGAAATGTTTTAGAGTTTAACTTTTATTTTGATGGAATGATAAGGTATAGGAACTATGTTTGAGTCTCTTTAATACTAGACTTGAAGAATGAGTTTTTGTATGATGCTCATATTTCATTATTGTATAATTTATCTTGGAAGTATGAAGATGTATAGTTATATTAATTTTAATTTTTGGTGGGATAACATGAATAGATATATTATAGAGTATTTATATTAGTTCTTTCTATAAAAAACGTTACGTATGATAGAAATAGTTATAAGGTAATTCTATTAGAATTACCCATACCAAAATGAAAATGAGAAAACATCACCATGTATTTTGTCATCGAACTCCCTAAAAAATAACGGATATATTGTTATTTAGGTTTAAGTAAATAACCTTATAAATCCATCAAACTTCATTAATATGAAAAAATATTTCTCTATTGATCATATTTCTATAATATACATTATAAAATTGGTATGTTTTTATGGAGCACCACATTCTGTTTTATCTCATCGGGGTATATGGTTTACCTCAAATCTCTAGGAAATTGTTCTAAAATCTCTTGATTCAGAATTGTGTTTTAATAATACTTATCATCCTATTATAAATCATCGATCCTAGTGATACATTCAAACCCTGGAGGTTATATTTAAGACTTGTTCAATGGATTTAAAATGTTTTAAGGATCCACACCTTCCTTTGGTCAGGTTTTCATAAACCAATGGATTTTATTAGAGTATTGAGATGACTCCATATGAATCCCTCTATGGAAAGAAGTTTATAACTCAAATATGTTGGGTATTAGTTGGAGAAATAAATCTATTGGGATCGAATATAGCTGAAGAAGTGGAACATAAATTCAAATCTCTTTATCAACACATTAAGGTATCTCATATTGAAAAAACATTTATGATGATCATATTCAATGAAATCTAGATTTTGAATTTAGTGAGAAGGTATTCCAATGAGTTTCTCCATGGAATAAAGTTATGGTTTTTTAAAAGAAGTTAAAATTCAGGCCCGGAGTATATTGGAACCTTTTAGATTCATGATCTATTAGAGACAATACCTTATCACTTTTCACTTCCAAAAAACCTATCTCAAGTTCACAAAGTGTTCAATGTATATATCTTAATAAATTATATACTTGATCCTTCATAGGTACTAAAATAATAGTTCATTCCACTGAATAATGAAATTTACTATGAATAAAAACAAATATAAATCTTGTATCATAGACATAAAGTGATACCACATAAGAAAATTCACTAGGTTAATGTTATCTAGAGGAATTAGAAATTTGAAGAAACTGCATGGGAAAGTGAGGATGTTATAAAATAGAGATATACTCATTTTTGTGTATTATAGTAACATAATTTCATGGATAAAATTCATATTAAGGGGAGTAGAATGTAAGACCTTTGGATTCTATAATATATAAAATTTCTTCAATAGCTTACAATACATGCAAACATGAGTCTAAATGAATCATAATATAGTATACTGTTATAAATTATCCATTAAATTGGGTGTATTAATAGTAATAACCACATTTTTAAAATATGTGTAACATATTTATTTAAATAAAATATATTTATAAATATGTACTCAATATTTATTAAAATATTTAAATGCTTCAAAAATACATTTTTCACCAAAAATTGGATTTATAGGTTTTTATGAGAAAAATTTATTATTAATATTATCCTATATTATAATATATATTTGAAAAATATTAAATTAATTTTTAAAATCACCTTATCAAAATTATATTATAGATTAATTTTTATAATATTATAAAAATATTGATTGTTTAATGAATAATGATAAATAAAGTTTGTAAATGAAAATTGTAATTTTTAAAAAAAAATAAAATTTCACTTTTGTTTTAAAATTGTTTGAAAGAAAAATTGCCCCATTTATATTATTAAAATCCAATTTTATAATTTTAATTATTCTTATGGGTATTTATTGTAAAAAAAATTCATACTTAAGAAAACATTTTTTTTGTAAAACAATTTCTTCAATGCATTTATGGAGTTTATTTTAATTTTAATTAATAACACATTAAGATAATTAATTTTATAAAATTTATTCCATATTTTATATCATCATTTACCAATTTTTTAAAGAGTCTAATTGCATTTTTGATAGTGAATTGTAAAAAATATAAAAAGTTGTCCTTGCGGTAAAGGTTAAAATGAGAATAATGGGGGTTAAACCAGAAGATAAGTGTAACTTTTTGAATTAAAATTATCTAATTTGAATTTTATGGACATATATATACCTCATAATATCTCACAATTTAATCTCTATCCATTTTAAAGAATATTTCCTGAGAAGGACCTTATTTTATTTTAATCATTTAATAAATTCCTTATGTATAAACTCCCCCACTTATAAATAGAACCCCACCTTTCTATTATTTACAAAAAAAATCATTCTCTCTTGAAAAATCCATATCTAAATATCTGCTAAAAATTCCTTTACATGAATAATAAGTTCTTTTATTCTTCAAATAAAATTATTGTGTTTCTTAAGAGAGCATCTAAATGAGGCCAACTAAAGGAGAGGTAATCATCTTACCTGACCTCTTTCAATTTCTTTCTTATTCTACCTCCTCTAAATCTATTTTATTAACCATAAAATAATAATTTAATTATAATAAATATAACTAAATTTTATTATGATTATGTAAACCCCAATATCCACCCTCTATTCCATAAAATAGGAGGTGGAAGTTTCGTTCATGTGTATAGTGGGTTACCACCTCCACATAGTGATACAATTCATTTTACATCACAATATTTCCTTGATAGTTATTATTATGGGATTAAAATTTATATATTATACTTATGAAAAAATTATTATTCTTTGATTATAATATCATATCTACCTTCTTACCTTTCCATCAGTTTTAAAATGATAACGTTGCATGTGCGTACTTCTGGACTACCACCTTCACGAAGCAAGGTGATTAACTTTTTGGTTTTTGATTTACATGGATAATAATAAGGATAATATTTTTTAATATAAATGATATATATAATTGAATTATTATTATTTAAAATCAAATTAATATTTACTATTCTTTTTTTCCATATGTTGAAAACTGAAAATAGTGTTCATGCATACGTATAACCTACCATCTCTATAGACAGTGCAATTAATTTTTCTATATATATCTATATGAATATATATATATATATATATATTTGATATATATTATTTTTATATCATGATTAAAATTATTGATTTGATCAAACCATGATCAAATTACAAGTTCTGAAACAACAGAACCGAAATTCTTATGAAAAAAATGAAATAGTTAACACACCGAAATGATGATTTTAATAATGGACCATTAAAAAATTCGTGTTGAAATGTTATAAATTGAGAATATATGATATTATAAGTATTTATATTATTATTCAATAAAATTATAATAAAATTAAATTTAACATTTTTGAGCTTAGAGTTCATTTGAAACAAGTAAAACTATAGGTTAATGATTTATGTTACAATCTCATTGTTTATCATAACTTATTTTTATTTTGTTTGTGATGATAAACTTTTATGATATATACTTAAATAAACTCATATATTTTCTTATCCTGAAGTTATTTTAGTATATTACTTGGTTTCCCATCATTTTACTCTCTTTTAGTACTTATGATACTAAAAGAATATTTTTTATGGAAACCTGACTTTTTATCTTTAGTCAAAAATAACCTTTCTTCCATGTCTATGTTTTCTAAAAAAATCACGGATTGTTTTATAATTATAATACATTTTTTAAAATTTATTTTTAACCAAGTTGAAATTTATAAAAGCAAAATTTAAAAAAATATTTTCTTCATTTTTTGAACAAGGTCCTTTTGAATTTTTAATAAAAATGTGAAAGGAATTTTTTTTAATGTACACATCATGAATGGAATTTCCCACCATCCTGACTGGTCAATTATTTAATGATTCCTTTAAATTTATAAAAAATTATTTTTATATAAATATTTTTCATTAATATTTTGAAAATTTTTAGATTTTAAATAAGTGATATCAAAGTGAAAAAGGTATTTTCATCAGTAAATGTTTATGTCTTATTTGAATGAAAATTTTCATCTTTGATAACATCATTTGATGTTAATTTTTCTATATTAAGGATATAATCCAATGATTCCATCCATATTTCCACTCTATATGTTTCATGATTTTTATGATCATATTTTTATGAAATACAGTGAAATTTACAAGTGTTATGTTGTGATTAATTATTGAAATGTTTATAAAAACCATTTATTTTCCATGGGTTATGATATATGATTAATGTTTTATGATCTTATTGAACCCATATGAAATTATATTTATTACACGATAGGTTGGATCATAATTATATATACCTCTAATGAATTTGTTTGAGATGGATATCTCCTGAGACAATAAGGGTTGGAATGGGTATTGGACCTAGTTTAGTAAGGGACTTTGTCCACTATGATAGTCCTGGGAGTGAACCATGACTAAAGATATAATGGAATTGGGTGTGAACCCAATCCAATATGATAATATTGGTACTGATTCAAGAATATTTAAAATATTTTCAAGGCTTATTTGTATTCCACTAACTTATATATAATTCCAATGTGATTATCCCATGCTTGATGTTCTATGATTCTTTTTTGATTCGCGTCTTCTGAACTTCCAAGATTTAGGAAATGACTTAATATTATGTTCTATGATATATAGGGTATGGTTCTCAAATGTAGAGCTCATATTCCCACAACATTATTCTCTTGTTTTTTTATAGTTGTCGTTAATATATCCATTATTTAATCTTATTATTCATTTGATCTCACCCTTTCTTTTGTTTCATTTCCCCTTGTTATGAAGAAAGTTTTTATGTTTTTTATCTCTGAAAAGGGTTATATTTATGAATAAATTAGTGGGAAATGATATAAATCTCTTATTAAAAATATATTTATATATATATGTTTCCAAATATTGTAATCCTAAATGATTCTATTGTGGGTTATAATGTTATATAATCAATATTCATCCATGAAGATGTAATATTTATGTATGAAAATAATGGGTTGCTTTAATTTCCCATTAAATTGATTGTATATTCTTCTAAGTGAGAAACATTCAATTATAAGAATAATTTATGGGTATTCCAAAATGAAATTCATTAGAAGAGTGGTAAGGTTTATGAATAGTTGATGATAAGTTATGATAAAGGAAATTATGGATCATTTCTCATATAGAGAATTCATTAATACCATACCACATATACAAAGGATTTTTTATAATGAATTAGGGTATTATTTTGACTTAGTACCCATTTATTAGATATATAACAATCACTTAAATATAACTTATAAAATTCATAAATAATGTAACATTAAATCGTGTTGATATAGATGAAAAATATAGAATGTATGATTAGAAATTTTATATGTTTTATGAAAATAATTAATGTTTTTGTTATGTAGCATTGAGGTAAATAATAAAAATATAATTTCTAAGGAAGTATATAAATAAAATACTATTTTAATTTTTTTAAATTGAATAATTACTAAAATGAAAAACATAAATAAACTCTTTGAAATCTAATCATGATAAGAATAAAGAGCAAAGTATAATAGAAATTAGGAAAAGTATTTCTATAATATTTTTTTTTCTGTTTTTGAAAAAAACATAAAAATGATTAAATTTCAAAAACATTTTAAAAATGGGATAATAAGGGTTTTAAAACATTATTTTAGTTATAAAATTCATCAATAATGCATCCCTTATAATAAATTAAGTTAATTAGAAGAAACTATTATATAAATATAGTTGTTAGAAAATGATCCCCTATAATCTTTGTAGGGTTTGACTCAAAGAATGGTAAAATGGTAAACATAAACGAATTTATATTCCTAGTTAAAAAGGAAGGTAAATGAATATTTTTAGGTGATAAATGATCCATATAATTATCAATATGTAGATATAGAGTGTTATATAGAACATAACTACAAAAATAAGAAAGAGTGGGAAGGAACATGAAAGGAACCATTATAAAAAATATTGGGTATGAACTATAAATCTGTAAGGGGGTAAAGTAAAAAAGTAAATTAAGTAAAAAAGTAGGTAATATAATTTTATACATTAATGACCTTTTATATGATACATATAATCTAATATAAAAATTAAATAAACAATAATTTAAAATATATGAGATTTTGAAATAAAAACCTTACCTCAAGTCCTCACATGATTCATATTTCTTCTAACATTTTAGATGATAAGTTTTTTAAATTATTTGATTTATTAAGAATCTCTTTCATTTTTATTTAATTGTTATTATAACTTATAATTATTTAATTATTAAGTATTATTTGGTTATTAGTTTAATATTTATTGTGTTTTTCATTTTGAGGTAGTTATATTCATCATTCTAAAAAAAATTTTGGTGTAATGGTAACTATTAGTGTTCACTATCCAATGGTTACTTTAGATAAAAATGTTTCAATTTATATGGTTTACATAATTCCAATATTTATATAGTTCAATAGATTAGCATATTGTTACAAATTCTATTAATATTCCCTATTAAGATTGTTTCTTATGGTTAAAAAAAATTATTATCTAATTTTCATTTCATTATTATTATAGATATTTTACCATTACATTTACAGAAAAAGTATATTATATAAATGTTAAAGTTATATTAATTAAAGAAATCAATTTTTATAAATATCCATGAATGAAATATTTTTATGAAAACATAAATATTCACTTATGTGGTGTAAACCCCCAAGGTGAGAAATGTTTTCAAAAACATTTATATAAAAGGAAGTCAGAATAAATATTTGAGATTTTTAAGAAAATTAGAATATATTTCAACTATTTTTTACGGTTTCTATTTAATATTAATTATTCATTTAAAATAATTAATTGTGGGAATAAAAAGACAAGATATAGTTTTAATGCCCATATTATAATCTAGTAATAACTTATAAAAAGGGTATGATGTGAGTTTGTGGGAAAATTTTCATCAAGTATCAATAAAAAGCATGATAATTACTGTAAACTAAATTAAAACAATAAAAAGAAGTTAAATTGATTTTATAGAAAAAAAATTCAAATGAGTAATGAAAATATAGAGTTATGAAAACATTATTGTGACATATTAAAGGATTCTAAAAAGGAGTTTAGTGAGAGGTAATGAGTGATATATAATTTTTGATATATAAAAATGATTCAAACACCATGATAATTGAATCTCGAAAGAAAAATAATTGGAGGGTTAAAATATTTTTTAGGAAAATAATCATAAATAAAATAATAGAAAAGAGATTTGGAAAGACTTCCCTTTATCTATGAGTTTCCACTTTTGGAATGATCCTAAATCCTTTTAAGGAGGAGATTTTTTTCACACCCTAGGAGAAAGAAAATGGTATGGGATTTTTAGAGATTTATTTTTGTATATCATGGGAAAAATAAGAGGTTTTAAGAGTGGGTAAAAAGATTTCAAGAAATTTAGTCATATTTTCAAAAATAAATTCTCAATTATTTTATCATTTAGGATAATGAATATTAGAAATACTGATTCTCATGAATTTTATTAGTTTTTTATTAATTAAAAATAAGTTTTATATGATATTAAAATGAATAAAAATTTAATTTAATATTTTAAACAATTAATTAAAGGTAATGAATCAAAAATAGTTTTTATTAGAGTAAAATATAATATAGACTTCACAATTTCAAATATATCTTTACAAATTTAACTTGTTATTTTAAAATGAATTTTTACCCCCCCCCCAATACATTTTATATTGATAAAAAGCCTTTATAAATTCTTAATCCAATTTTATTTCATGTTGATGTCATAAAAGATACATTATTTGTTAAAACTATATTCTTACTATTAACTAAAAAAATCTTTTTCAGAAAAATCCAAAAAACTTAAACTTAATATAATTTTCATGTTCTCATTCAAAATATTCATTAAATTTTATAAAATTTTAGTTTTAACTATTATAAATTTTACTTTTTAATAATAACTTATATTATATTTAAAATCAATTTATTTATAATAAAAATAATTTCTTTTCATATGAATGGTTATATTTATATTTTTTACTACCTATTAATTATTATATGATTAATAATTAATTATTTATAAATTTAAAACATATAAATTATATAAAATTATTATTATATTATTATTTAATTGTGATTCTAAATACATAATTGAAAAAATAGTTTTAATGTGCTAAATTGTATACATTGTTATTAAAATGCTATGTCAATAAACATTTTACTTTAAAAAAACTACATTATAAAAAATTAATTTTATTTACAATAATACAATATAAATACGAGAAATTTATTTTTCAAATGTAATTATTAAATACTTCATAATTTTATTTTTAGTGTACAACTTATTATTTATGAATTTAAAAATTATTTAGTCAGAGTACGGAAATAGGGACCCATAATATGATAAAAAATCATTTTCATATTAAATTTTTATGTAACATTATAAATGACAAATAAGAAAATATTTCAATTTAAATATATAATTTCATCACTTATTTTAATATGTGTTGTATATAAAATGTCATATAAATTTAAAATTTATTATGTCACGTTCTAGGGTATTATGTTTGCATTTTTTGTCTATGAAAAAATGTATCATGCTTATCTAACAATTAGATTACAACATATTAACCCTAAATTAAATTATGATATTAAAATAAAATAATAAAAAAAATCTATTTATTATAAAAATTATATGTTTATAAATAATCATAAATTCGGTTAAAGTATTTTATAAATATATTTTAATAACAAATTAATATAAATAAAATTCCATTATAATTGAATTAAAAATTTTATGAAAAACTACTATATATGAAATTAAAAAAATAGAAAAAAAATGTGTATATATATTCTAAGTATATATCATTATAAACCAAAAATAAATAAATTCATATTTTAAAAAATCATATAATTTCCTAATAAAAATATATAGCAATTATGAGATTACCTAAGTGATAAAGACACTATGTAATCCTTTATGACACATAGATTCAAAACCACATAGTGGTGAATTTATTAATTTATTTTGGTAATAATATATCATGGTAGTAGTACGAGTATTGTAGAAAGTATTGTAGTAGGGTATTATAATAGTGGTATTGTTCACTTGAATTTGGCTTCTAGGCAATCTATTTGGTCTTTGGGCCATAGATAAGAACGATGATAATGGATAATCCTCAGGATAATGGAGTAGAGTGGTAGCAATCACATGGTGTAGCTAACTACACATAGGAAATGGATAGTTAAGGCACACATTTCATGGGTGTAGCCTCATGAAACTCAGTACCTGGAAAGGATAAGTCGACCACGTCATGAGGTGGGGAGTTTATGTATAAATGGAAGAAAGTGTTAGGGAGGGGTTGTTTCAATGATGTCATGTCAAATGAGTAAAGTATTTTGTGCCTTTTGTCCTTAAAGTCATGTATTATGGGCATGTGGGTTATGTTAGGTTTCCCCCTCAACCTAGTTAAAAGGAGGGATTATTTGAAGAAAAAAATATGGAATTAGTAAGTAATAATAATAATTTATGAAAGTATTTTTTGGAAATAGAGTATGTTAAGTTCCACCAGTTTATGAAATTCAATCCTCAAAACTTTACCCATTGATAAATTCTTAGTAATGTTTTTTAAAATATTTATAAAACACAATTCTATATCATAAAGTTATATTTGACATTAACTGTGGTTGGGTTATAATATGACTTAGCATAAATGTATTTGAAAATTTATTCACATGTTTATATAGTAGATAAACATTACTTGGTGATGTATAACAAATGGTTATCTATCTAAGCCTCTATACACAAATTTTCACAATACCAATTTTTAAAAATAAAAAATTCTACTATGATAACAATGAAATATACCCAAACCCTTGATTCTATATCTAGTGTAAAAAAATATACTTTTTATATCTAACTAACCAATCCCGAATAACATATTAACTAGTACCCGAGCTGATTCCCCGCTAACACTAAGAGCGTTCTCGATATTCACAGGCTAGTGAAAAGCACCTGGGAATTAACAAATAACTGTTGGGGCTGATTTTTCCCTCAAAGTATTAGAATAACATAGTATAATTCAGAAACATCATCATATATATATATATATCATACTGTATATACATATCATAGTACAAATAGAAAATAATAAAAAAGAAATTGGAACATAACAACAAAAAAACATATCATGGTGGTCCATGACCACCCACAATGTCCCAAGTCACCCTCCCTTGGTCATCCAAAAATGAAACCATATAGTTAAATGAGATCACATACATCTACTGTAAGATCATAAAGGGATACAATCCCCAAAAGGTATAAGCAAGTTGTGATCAAAAGAGAATAATATAATTTCACCAAATATTTATGAAATTACTTCATAATGAAACTCAAATATTCTAAAGGAGGAGTACTGATGGGAGAGTATGAGGATTGGTTTTAAAATATAATTTTAAACATTTAAAAATCCATTATTAAACTAAACCTGTAAAACATGCCATTTACCCTTTTAAAAATAAAACATTTTCTAGAAATGTTTTGAAAACCATTTCACAAGATAAAGTTGGATAATCAAGAAAATATATGAATATTCAAATCATATTTACAGATGAATAAGAATTAATACAATATATTAAATGTGAATAATAAGAATAAATGAATCAATCGAGGAAACTCTAGTTCAAAATGGTGACCATCAATGCTTTCATGAATCGAGATCATGTATATGGATATCACGAGTACAATAATTATATATACATTTATAAGGCATGTAAAATAGATTTTAAAAATAGTGGAATATATTTAAAATACAAACACCCAAGAAAAATGGTCATATACCTAAAAAGTCATGATAGTTCTAGGCTTTAGGGAATCCACACTCAAGGTGATACAACAAATATGTACATATACCCCTTTGATCTCGGGCTAAACATGACTCATAACCATCACCTATGGGATGTGATTTCCTAATATGATGTTTTCAAAAAAAATTAAGTCATAAAGTACCATCCAAATAAATCACTAACTACCTAAGGCTTTCATTTTCTATAATAACAAAAAAACGAAGGGAAATTTATTTTAAGAAATCATAAAATAAAATTATTCACATTGTCCATTTCATATATGAAAATTTCCATTTATAACCCAAAAAGGGGTTTTAAGAAAAAAAACATTCATTTTCACCAAGATAAAACCATAAGGTTTCTATAAAAACTATTTAAATATCTTTTTATCAAATAAAACATTGAAATAAACTTCGTAAAAAAAATTTCCACAAATGAAATTCCACAATTTAATATCAATAAAACTCCATACAATTTACAATCCATAAAAATTTAAATTAAAAACCTCTTATTCAATTCAATATTCAAATGGGTAATAATAAACTATTTCGTCACAATTCATAATAAAATTTACAAGAGGTACATTAAAAATTCAATTATTTCAATGAATCCCTAAATAATTTAATTGAAGTATTTCAATTTAAAAAGGATTGAATAGATTTCAAAACATGGGTTTACACCCTCTTTTTATGATGATAACTCATTTATTTAATATAAACCAACAACACCAATTCCAAAACAAGGGTAAAATTATTCCAATGGGCTTCTTAGTCATTTTATACATTAAATAATTTTAATGTATTTAGAAAACATTAAATTGATCAATTTATTTAATTATAACAAGGAAGTTCATTTTATAAATCAAAACTTTATCAAAGGGGCATTTAATAAATCAAAACCCAAGCCAATGTCCTCAATTTCAACAAAATGACCTTTAAATATATTTTAAAATTATTCAAAATTAACATGGAATTTATTAATTCAAAAAAAATGTGTGATAAATAAATTTCAAAACCATTTAATTCATTTCATATTCAATTCAAATCTAAATTGGTCAAATAATAATTTAAGATGGGTTTAATAGATGAATTTCATAAAACTGGTGATAGAAATTAGGAAACATGTATCTATTAATGATTTAGAAACAATGAATTGAAAAACAAATGAAAATAATAGAATAACCTAGATGTAAATTATGGAATACCACAATAAAAAATCTAAGATGTGTTTTCTTTTATAGAAATCCCTAGATTTAAGAAGATAGAGGAGATCCTAGATCTATAATTCTTCATAAATCAATAAAGATCTATCAAAACACAAAGATTTCACAACCATTCGTAAGAAGAAATCAAGAGAAGAAGGGAGATACAAGAAAATAATGGAAGAACTCACTTAAGGAGAAGATATCTACTTTTATTAATGTTTTGATCCACCCATGGTATGAGGTTTGGGGAACCGAAATGCCTCTGGATGGCTCCAAAAATACTAAGGACTTGATTATGATCAAGTGAGAGGAGTTTCGTATTTTTAGGTGGTTTTTGGATCATTAATTAAAATTTTCAGAACATTAATTGTTCTCATGATTTCTTGGTCCAAGTAATGTAGTTAGTACCAGCCATGCACAAACAATGCAACAGGTTGAACACATTGTTTAAAACATGAAAAAACAATGAACAAACAACGAAAAATGTTGCAAAATTTGTTTAAAATATGCGCAGACCATGAATTTTTTTTAACACATTGTATAAACCATGAAAAAACCATGAACAAACCATGTAATGACTTAGAAACCTTCAAAAAGGCTTCGCTAAAATAATGAAAACAACCTGATGAGATATCCAGACATTAGGATCTCAAATATTTGAGTCAAAACACACAAAACAACTAATAATATGACACAACATACCCAACATAAGTAATTATATACCTATAAAACCTCTAGTTTGAAATATAGAAAAAAATGACAAAAAATGAAATTAATCATTTATCAGGTGAGTTGAATGGTCCATGGTCTAGAATATTGACTCACCCAAATGATAAAAACTCACACACATGTCCAAGATCAACACACCAAGTTCGTCACAAATCTCCATGATCAACACCCTAAGATCATCACACATCTCTAAACTATAAAAAGGATAGAGACCTAGTATAGGTCTCCCTACCATATAAAGATTCACCAAAATGATGTAACATTAGAAAATAACATCCCATAGACCAAAACGAGATACTACACCCACTCACTAAGAAGAAACATATAAGATAAAGTATCCAAAATTATGTTATGAACTAAAAATGGTTTTTGCCCAGGGTATGTATGTAACACCCCAAGCTTCTACGATATGTTTCCCTTTGAATAATTTAATAGCATTCATTGTATGCAACGTTGAGATTCTAACACACTGTGACCAATAAAACTAGCCATTGTGAATAGTAATACCAAATTTTCTTAATTTTATAAATTTTATCTTTCAAAATGGAATACATTTTTGGATTCGGAATATAAAAATTATCTTAGGGATAATTTTTGGTATTTTTCTAAAAACTATCAATTTTTGATGAATAGTGGAAAACTATGAGTTATAGTTTAAAACCGAATTTTTATTTGAATAATTATTTACATTATTTAAATTTATTTTAGGTCAAAATAGATACATAATACCTATATAAGTTCATTGTAATTCATTGGAGTTAGTTTATAATAATTTTTTATATAAAGAATTTTTATTGATCGTCTCATCCTCTTTTACCCACCTCCTTGGAGAATTTTCAAATTCACATAAAACATAATTTTACAAATTCTGTGAGTGGAATTTCAAAAATCAGAGAGACATGGTTGATATCAGTAAGTAAATGTGGTTCAATAAGTTGAAAGTAATTTTTTGTAAATAGTAACTTTTTACTTTTATTTACCATGGTTAAAAGTAAATAGGGTAATTAAGGGTAAAAATGATATTATCATTACCCTAACACAAGTCCAAATTCTATTTTCTAAGTGTAATTCGACCAAAAATAACCTATGTAATAAAATATGATCATCTAGGTCCACTTGGATTCGATTAAGACATTTATTATTATTTTATTTAAAGAAGAGTAAAAAGAGTAAAAATCAATGTTTAATAACTAAAATATTTATAATATAGGGTTATACATTAGATAAATTCGACTATAAATATTAATTATAAAGGAAAAAATATTTCCTTTATAATCATATTTTATTTATAATTTTTAGACATTAAATAATTAAATTTATTTATGACACATTGATGATGCAGTAATTACCGTGTTAATGAAATATTAAAATAAATGATATTATAAATATCCAAATAAATTTAATTTTAGACGTTTTATGAATTCCAATAATTTTATAGGTTAATATATCATGTTAGAGTTGGTTATATGAATTTATAAAAAACAAAATACTAGATAGTGTCAAAATTGACATAAAAGAGTATTTTTTAAAAAATATTATATTATTAATTGATATTCTATTCCTAAAAATCTAAGGTTAAACCAAAATACTTATATAATTATAGGTGTATCTATAATGAACCACTTGGGGTTCTCTTGGAAGTATATAGTAGGTTTATTAACCATATAATATAAAAATACAAAGAGACATGGTAAATGTCAAACTATTTAACTAATAGTTAAATCTAATTGGTAAAGATAATATGGTGAACCAAATCTTTATAAAACCTATTTTTTGAGTGTTTTTTGACCAATATACACCATATAATTTAAATAATCCATTTTGGAGCTATTATAAACCCAAAATTATTTTATTATAAAATAATATTTCTAGCTTTTCCTAAGGTTCCCCTCACCCCTCTTATAAAAGGGCACTCCCCCTTCTCTATAATTCACACCTTCAAAGCCATTTGGATTTTCCAAACCCTACCCAATTTATATCTCAATTTCCCTCCCTTCATCCTATAGGCCCTCCTTTATCATAAATACAACTTATGTATCCCTTTTTATCAAATCAAAAGGACGAACCCGAAGAAGAGGTAAATATTTCATCACCTCTTTCAAATTTCCATTCTTCTTCCACTTCCACTTTCTTTGTTGTTTCCATTATAAAATAATAACTCCAGTAACTTATATATATTTTGATTTCATTATAAATATGGTACAACAATTTTCATTATTCTATCAATCCTTTGAATGGCATGTCACCATACGTGTGTACGTACGACCTACCGTCTCCACATCGTGGTGTAATTGTTATTCAATACAGTATTATTTGGATGGGTATAATAATGATGTGTAATTGATGTAAATAATAAATATATAATGATACTTATTCTGAATATATTATATAAAATCCAATTATATATTATTTTAATATCAAAATAACGATATTGCCACTCGTGCATACATACGGATTACCATTTCCACGAACGTAATGAGATAAATTCCCCATCGTATCCATTCAAGACTAATTTTAATTTGATGATTAAAAATAATTTTTAGAGGCTTGATATCATTCAGGATATAAATAAGATACATCCCATCCATAACAAATATGACTCACATAACGAAGAATATAAAGGAAAACGAATCTGTTAACACCCGAAACGACGATATTACTAAGATATTATTAACAAAGCAATGTTAAAAGATCATATATGATATCATATTAATCTATATGATTCTTGTATATTTAATAACAATTATTTCACCATTATATATTAGTTTAACCTACCCTCATCCAAGTAAAAATTACAAAGTAAGGGGTTTCTTACCACGCTTTTAATTCCGTGAGATTTCTATTGTTCAACAATTATTTATTTCATGTGGTGTGTGTACACCCCATGATTGTATTCATTTTGTAATTTAAATTAATTTATGGATATTTAAATCATCATTGTATGATCCTTCTTTCATGGGTGTATGTTTCTTATGTTTCCAAATCGATAAGTGAATTTGAAATTTCAATTTCCACTCATTCGGCTTTACGCATACTTATTGATTATTTTCTTCCAAGATTATGTGTAGAATCAATATTCATTTTCTTATGTAATAATTTCCACTCCCCTTTATATGTATATAATTTTGATACACATAATAAATCCATTGATAAATTCTCAAGTCATCTATATTAACTTTATAAGAGTAATTTCAACTCAATCTCTATTTATTGAGTTAAACATCCAATTCATTGGTGTTGTTTTTACAAGAATATGTGTGAATTTCCTATGATTAATTTACACTGAATATCCAATAATATTGAGTGTATTTTTTTTCACACATAATTATGTCATTGATTTATTCTTAACCTTAGGATATGGTCTTTACAAGAAATTTCATCTCAATTTACATTCCATTGAGACTTCTTTATTTTTATACAACAAATAACTTTTATATGGTTTATATAATGTACATTGACATAGTATATCATGGATAACATTATTATAATGATATTATAATGTTTTTATTACCTCATTTATTTTTATTCAAGTGTCTCTATTTTGGTTAGGAACTCTAACTAAAATATCATTTTAAATGTTTTAAGGATGGATTATTCTAAATCTTTCTCATTAATATCCATTTTTTAAAAATGGTTTTAAGGTTTTATTTATATAGACATTAGTGTTTTAAAATTAAAATTCCTTATAAAAGTTTCAATGTGGTATGGGACACTTTGATTCAAAAATATATTTTAAATAGATTCTTGATAAATAGTGATACTTTTGAATGTTTTCAAGAAAAAGGGGTATACGTCTCTCAAATAGTTTTGATGATTATTTTCATCTATGCTAATATCCTTCATTATTCTAGATTGAGGTTAATTTGTTATAATAAGATCTTCCATATTGTGTTGAATGAGTTATGTTTGTCTGTGGATGTGCTACATTTATACCATTCATGGTTTAAGGTTAATGTATTGTCATTTCATATGCTAGTTTAATAATATTTTCTATGTTATGTTTCGAAATTTTCATATGTGGAATTCATTGGACTTATCATGTGACGGGTGAAGCCCACTATATATCCTCAATGCTTTGGTAGGCCTCATGAGACAAACTAGTTTCTTGGCACAAGGCCTTGAAAAAATCATATATGTAGTCTTGGTACAAGGCCTAGACTATGTGGTTACGATGTCCGGAATTATGTATTTTATCATTATTAGATTAGCTATTGATATTTCATGTGGTTATTAGACTAGTAGAATACCCTTGACTATGTTTTATTATGGAAATCATTACTCATCTCATATTCCTTCCTTAAAGTGTTCATGTTATTTATTTTTAAAGGTATGCGTTTTCAATTATTCACCATGCCTAATGTTTATGTAATCTTCCGCTGTATTTCTTACTCTTACTGGGAATTTGAGCTCACCCCTTTCTTATGTTTCATTTTCCCAGGAGATGAAGAAGTTAGTTATGAGTGACTTGCTGGCATAATCTAGGAATCTTGGATGTTTTTAATGGAATAATTTAGTATTATTTTTCTTTTTAATTTGTAATGTTGACCTTATGAATATATCAAGTATTTCCAAGGCTACTAAACTGATCAGTATTTTGGGACAATACTTCATTTTATCATGAAAATGTTATGTAATATTGCACTGACTCTAGGTAACTGGGGTTGGGGCGTTACAGTTGGTATTAGAGAAATTTTAGTACAAACCTTGGAAACTAGATTTAGATAAACTTTGATTAGATCACATAGCCCTAAGATAGACTTTGAGGATTAGTATAGAATAAATTCCTAAAATTTTGGTGTTGTAGAGATATTTTTAGTTTTCCAAAAAAACAGCCATGTCTGGATACGAGCAGGTAGAGGTTGCTCTGGCACGGATGTACCAAGGGGTAAAACCCAAAAACACCGCTTTGATCTAGAATTGAATGGGAACTGGTGCACGATAATGGGCCTTTCTACACTCTTGGTTATGAAACTCATAGGGTATATACTTAGGATAATTTACATTTTCTTTACAAACCGATTTGAAGTATTTTAATTTAAGATGAGAATAAAAAATTGTGTTTAATAATAGGGTGTTTTTTATTGAAAATATGGTGTGATGATATTTTTTAAATACTTTTATTACTATTCTTACTCACACAATGTTTTCTAGTTTTAGTTAATTGCTGGATTCCATGGAAGTTATAGTAACATTGAACATGATGTACCATTTGGGAACAGTGGTGGAAATGAGAAACAAAATGGAATTTTGATAGGCATAAAAGATATTATCTTCATGCCGAATCAGTTTTCCAAAAATATGATCAACAACATATATATTAACCGACTCCTGGACTCAACAAAGAATATAAAGGCAGTGAATGATAAGAGCTCCAGCTATGTAGACCATGGAGAGAAGAAAGCTCAATTTCCCTCATGCTAGAAATGTGGAAGGATACACCTAGGAAATTGTCTCAATGGAACAAATAAATGATTTATGAGTGGGAAATAAGGGCATAAAGTGAATAATTGCCTAGGAAAAATGAAGAGTACTATGGAAGAAAATAAAAATGATCCTAAGATTCCAATTACAGTCATTTGTTGTAAATGTAAGGGGCCTTGGCATCACCAAAAGTCAATGTCCTATTCTATAGGGTAACCTCTTGGTCAAGGAAGAACCTATGTGGAAATAAATTGATGTAAAAATGTTTTAAGGTATTAGTGTTATTTGTTGTTGAGATTACATTGGTTGAATTTTCTCTTATATGTGTAAGCCTGCAATTTAACATGTGAAAATGATATTTGATGAAGAATTATCTTTTCTCCTTTGGATATAGTTATAAATAACCATTTTGTTTTATATGATCCTTGAATTTGATGCAATTACAATTTATTATATTTTGGGATGAAAATGCAAGGTATGAGATTACATTTGTGGTTAAATTATGTTAGGGTTATTTTGAAGAATTTATCTCATTTCAGTAATGTTATAAAATATAGTTTATGAAAAAGGACAACACATAGACCGTGTGACAACACGTCGCGTCAGACAAAGTTGTGGGAATCGAACCCACAACCAGAGTGCGATTATGATTTATCGCCTACCACTAGACTACGTGAAGTCCCTGGTTAGTGTGACTAATTATTTTTAGTTAAATTATTTTATTGACAAATAATAAGTTGATTTGGGATCTTATGTCTTATCAAATGAATACCCTTAATATAGAAAAATGATTTGGTGATGAAGTGATAAATGTTATTTTTGAAGAATTTTTTCTCATGGGAACAGTATATGCCTAAGGAAAATAGAATACTATTAGATTTCATTTGAGGAGTAGTGGTGTATTTTTATCTATTTATTTATTGTGGATTTATAGTGATTTTGGTTATTTATGGAAATTATTAACCTATAATAGAGAATATATGACTAGGTTGGTTATTTTTATATATGTGACTTTAAGAGTAGTCAATTTCATTTAGAGATACAATTTAACCTGGAAGATTACATAACCATATTCTTATGAGTTTTGGGTTTCAATATTAGTGTGGATTATGTTAAATGATTTTAAGGACAATTGTATATTGAGTGGTATTTATTTAACTTTGGGGTATTGTTGGTTTAATTTTGGAAATTAAGATTAGTGATTCTTTATCTAATGGAATATGATTTTTGGGGATCATATCATCTTGTACTAACCATTTTGTTTTTTATTAATCTCTAAAGACAAGGTAAATATATATTCTATCCTTTGTGAATCATGTTATTCTCTAGAAGATGATTCTACCTCTTCTGGTCTGACCAAGTCATCTTGAATACTCGTCGTTTAAAAAAATGAGTTAGTAGTATAAATTTATTTAAGAATGAATCCCTACTTAAAAAGTAACTATATCTCCTTATGTTCTTGGTCAATCTCATAAATAAATTCCTTATCTTTATGAAATGTAAATTAAAAAAATGTTGTCTGTTTACTTTTCCTACTGGGAAACTAATTACCGTTTGTCCTGTCATAAGTCTGTGGTTTTCTTATTGTTAACTTTCTCCTAATCATGTTTTCTATCCCTCTACATCAGAACTTGACACTTAGTTTATCTTCCATATCCATGTTTTCCTACATGGAATCCTAGTATGGGTTATCTCGAGTGACCTTTATACTTTTCTTTCTTTCTTTTAATGTGATAGTTTTATTGACTCTTTTTCCGATTTGGGACTTTCAATTATGTTCCCAAGCCCAGTTTTAAAAATTTCGAGGATGTAATTTCCAAAATGGGGGAAGAATGTAACACCCCAAGCTTCCACGGTATGTTTCCCTTTGAATAATGTAATATCATGTATTATACGCAACTTCAAGATTCTAACAAACTGCCACCAATCAAACTAGTTGTTATGAATAGTAATACCCACTTTTCAAAATTTTATAAATTTTATCATTCAAAATGGACTTCATTTTTGGATTTGGAATATCGAAATTAGCATAGGGTGAATTTTTGGTATTTTTCTGAAAACCATCAATTTTTTATGAATAGTGAAAAACACTAATTATAGTTTAAAATCGAATTTTTATTTAAATAATTATTTATTTTATTTAAATTCATTTTAAGTCAAAATAGATACATTATACCTATATAAGTTCAATGTGATTCATTGGAGTCAGTTTATAATAATTTTAGATATATAAAAATTTTATTGAACTTTTCACTGCCTTTTACCCACCTCCTAAGAGAATTTGCAAATTCACATAAAACATAATTTTACTACTTTTGTGAGTGGAATTTCAAAACCATGAAAGACATTTTTGATATCAATAAGAAAAATGTGGTTCAATAAGATCAAAATAATTTTTGGTGAATAATAACGTTTTACTTTTATTTACCACGGTTAAAAGTAAATAGGGTAATTAAGGGTAAAAATGATATTATTATTACCCTAATGCAAGTCCTATTTCTATTGGATAAGTTTAATTCGACCAAAAACTACCTTAGGAATAATATATGACCCTTTAGGTCCACTTGTATTAGATTAGGACATTTATTATTATTTTATTTAAAGAAGTGTTAAAAGATTTAAAATCAATGATTAATAAATAAAACATTTTTAATGTAGGGTTATAAATAAGATAAATTAGACTATAAATATTAATTAGGAAGATAAAAATATTTCCTACATAATTTTATTTTATTTATAATTTTTAATCATTAAATAATTAAATTTATTTATGACACAATGATGATGAGGTAATACAGTATTAACGAAATATTAAAATAATTGATATTATAAGTATCCAAATAAATTTAATTTAAGACTTTTCATGAATTACACTAATTTTATCGGTTAATATAACATTTTGGGGTTGGTTTATTGAATTGTTTTCTAAGGAATAATTCTGTTATGAATTTAGAAAAAAAAATACCAAATAGTGTCAAAATTAACATAAAAGTGTTTTTAAAAGAAATATTATATTATTAAATGATATTCTATTCATAAAAATAAAAGGATCAGAAAAAAAGACATATATAATGATAGGTGTATCATTAATGAACCACTAGGGGTTCTCTTTGAAGTATATAGTATGATTATTAACCATATAATATAAAAATACAAAGAGACATGGTAAATGTCAAACTATTTAACTAAGAGTTAAATCTCAAAGATAAAGTTAATATAGTGACCAAAACCTACCTAAAGCCTATTGGTTGAGTGGTTTTCGACCAATACCCACCTTATCCATTAAATATTAAATTTGGGATCTATTAGAAACAGAAAATGAGTTTATTATAAAATAATATTTCTAGCTTTTCCAAATGTTCCCCTCACCCCTCTTATAAAAGGGCACTCCCCCTTCTATCTAATTTACACCATCAATTCCATTTGGCTCAGCCAACCACTACCCAAATATCCTCTAAACTGTCCTCCCTTCATCCTAGAGTCCCTTTATTAGTCATAAATCCAACCTATGGTGCCCTTTCGATTGAATCAAAATGAAGAACCCAAAGAAGAGGTAAAGATTTCATCACCTCTTTCAAAGTTCCGTTCTTCTTCCACTTCCTCTTTCAATATTGTTTCCATTATAAAATAATAACTTCAGTATCTTCTATATACTCTGATTCTATTATAAATATGGTACAACCATATTTATTTTTCTATCCATCCTTTGAATGACATGTCACCATACGTGCGTACGTACGGCTTACCGTCGCCACGTCGTGGTGTAATTGTTATTCAATACCTTATTATTTGGATTGCTATAATAATTATGTGTAATTAATGTAAATAATAAATATAAAATGATAATTATTCTTTATATATGATATACCATTCAATTATTTGTTATTTTAATATCAAAAGAATGATATTTTTGGTCGTGTGTACGTACGGATTACCTTCTCCACGAACGCGATGAGATTCATTCCACATCGTATCCATTCAAGATTAATTTTCATTTGATGATTAAAAATAATGTTTAGAGACTTGATATAATTCTGTATATGAATAATATACATCCCGTCCCTAATAAATATGACTCACATAACAAAGAATATAATGGAAAATGAATCTGTTAACACCCGAAACGACGATAATACTAAGATATTATTAACAAAGCAATGTTAAAAGATCATATATGATATCATATTAATGTATATGATTATTTTATAATTTAATAACATTTACTTAACCATTATAAAGGAGGTTAAAATACCCTCTACCAAGGAAAAATTACAAAGTATGGGGTTTCTTATCTCACTTTTAATTTTGTGAGATTTCCATTGTTCACCACTTATTTACTACATGTGGTGTGTGTACTGACCATGATTTTATTAATTGTGTTATATACATTAATTTAAGGATATTTACGTCATCATTTTATGATCATTCTTTCATGGGTGTATGTTTCGTAAGTTACCAAATAAATAAGGGAATTTGAAATTTCAACTTCCACTCATTCGGTTTTACGCATACTTCATTGATTATTTTACTCCAAGATTATGTGTAGAATCATTATTCCTTTACTTATGTCATAATTTACACTCCCCATTCTGTGGATAAACTTTTTATACACTTAATCACTCCATTGATAAATTCTCAAGTCATCGATATGAACTTCATAAGAGTAATTTCAACTCAATCTCCATTTACTGAGTTAAACATCCAATTCATTGGTGTTGTTTTTTCATGAATATGGGTGAATTTCCTCTGATTTATTTACACTTAATATCCAATAATATTGAGTGTATTTATATTTTTCACCCATAATTATTTCATTGATTTATCCTTAACCTAAGGATACGATCTTTATAATATATTTCATCTCAATTTACATTCCATTGAGACTTCGTTGTTCATATACACCAAATCACTTTTATATTGTGTATATAATGTACTTTGACATATTATATCATATATCCATTTATTCTCATGATATTATAATGTTTTTATTACCTCAATTATTTGTATTCAAGTGTCTCTATATTTGGTTAGGAACTATAACTAAAATATCAATTTAAATGTTTTAAATATTTATTATTCTAAATCTTTCTCATTAATGTCCATTTTTTTAAAAATGGTTTTAAGGTTTTATTTATGTGGACATTAATGTTTTAAAATTAAAATTCCTTTGAAAAGTTTCAAATTGGTATGAGACACTTTGATTCAAAAATATATTTTAAACAGCTTCTTGATAAATAGTGATACTTTTGAAAGTTTTCAAGAAAAAAGGGGATACTTCTCTCAAATATTTTTGATGATTATTTTCATCTATGTCAATATCCTTGATTATTCTCAATTGAAGTTTATTTATTATAATACAATCTTTCATATTTTATTGAATGAGTTATGTTTGACTATGGATGTGCTGTTTTTATACCATTAATGGTTTACAGTTAATGTATTGACATTTCGTATGCTAGTTTAATAAGAATTTTTATGTTATGATTCAAAATTTTCATATGAAGAATGCATTGGACATAGTAAGTGACATGTGGAGCCTTCTATAGCTCCTCGATGCTTCAGTAGGTCTCATTAGACAAACAAGTGTCTCGGCACAAGGCCTTGACAATATCTTCTTTGTAGTCTTGGTAGAAGGCCTTGACTATGGGGTTATGATGTTCAACATTATGAATTCCATAATTATGAGATTATCTATTGATATTTCATGTGGTTATTTGACTATTAGAATTCTCGTGACTATGTTTTATTATGGAATAATTTACTCATCTCATATTCCTGCAAAAAAAATTATTCATGTTAATTATTTGTAAAGGCATGTTTTTTCAATTATTCACCATGCCTAATGTTTATGTTATCTTCCACTGTACTTCTTACTCTTACTAAGAATTTGAGCTCACCACTTTCTTATGTTTCATTTTCCCAGGATATGAAGAAGATAGTTATGAGTGACTTGCTAGAATAATCTAGGAATCTTGGATGTTTCTAATGGAATAATTTAGTGTTGTTTTTCTTTTCAAGTTGTACTCTTGACCTTTCGAATGTATCTAGTATTTCCAAGGCTACTAAACTGATCAGTCTTTCGAGACATTATTTCCTTGTATCATGCCAATGTTATATAATAATGCACCGACTCTGGGTAACTGGGGTCGGGGTGTTAAAAAGTACTCAATGATTATCTTGGATTTTAAAAACCACGCCTCATACCTCGATGATCTCATTAAAAAAAACTTCTAGCACCACCATGTGACTGGTCTACCAACAAAATCCACAAAGCCTTATTTATCCAACTACATTACCTATATCTATCCAAGACCATACAAAAATAGCTCTAACAAAGAGGTCCCTATAAAAAAGAGAACTATACACTCACAAGGGAGATCTTTAAATATATAAAAACTGAGCTCTATCCATCAACTCAAAACAAGAGGAACACCAAGCAACAACAACCTGGATACCAAGAGAAGGAAACCATTATTAAACCACCAATAAAAAAATTACCAAAACCATGTTCCACACGATATCATTACAAAGATCTCAAAATAAATGGTTTCCAAAGTAGACAATCCATAATAAGGAAAATCTCAAACAGTTTCTACTCGGACAACCAAAACAACTAAATAGAAACCATAATCTCTTTCACTATGTGAAAAGATTCACTCCATGACCTATTCCTAGAGCCCTATTTTCATGAATCATATACTACCCCAATGTAATGAGCTGATATCCATAGAGGAATATTCTATTTTTGGTATAACATCATAAAAACATATAAAGGTGACATTGTATGGAACACCATCTACAAACCTTTGATGATTTTGAATATAACTTCTTAGAATAACTAGGTTCTCTACACTGTAAACACACAGAATTACTCTTCTTTTCTCAAGGATAATAAACTTCTTCAATTGGGAATTTGGAATTTAGCCATTCGGGTTGTTTTTTGAGCTCCACTTCAACTGAAAATTCCCTTTCAATCATCTCTTGATAAGAGATCAACCATTCAGAAGGCATGGTAGTTATATGGTCTGGGTGAAGACCTTTTCTAAAATATTTATCCTTATATAATACATTACAAAAAAGATCAATTATGAAACATACCAAAATTGAAAAATTCTTATCATACTTCGCAACAGAAAGATCATCAGGACTAAAACTCAATAACTCTGAAACATGCTCCTTCTTCGCTTCCTCAAGATACTCTAATGAATGAAGACTGACTTGAAGAATTATGAATACATTATTTCCTACATACTATAGGTAATCAAAACATCCCACCACATCTGTCCATGTCCCTCAAATAGGAAGTGGATATACTTGACCTTAAAAGATTTGGTAGTTTTTAAAGTATCAAAGATCATATCATCATATTCAAGCCACTACATTTCCACAAGTGAACCTCTGTCACCATTATAAGAAGGTGGATAAAAATACAAGAATTAGTGGATGTGATTAATGGGGTGGAAAGTCTCTAACTCCACCACTCGATATAGAGTATGGGTAGAGTCATCCGTAAGGGATTCTACATTGGAAGATTTGAAGAACTACCCCATGGATAAGACTACTAGACAAAAATCCTATATTTCTTGAAGGAATTTCTGGGAGACATGTCTAAACAACACAAAACATATGCATACCAACTCAATAATCAATGAACACTCAACAAGAGCACAAAATCATTTAAATAAAGCCACAACCAACTTTAATCAAAACATCATTGATTTCATAAAATAAAATATTTCAACATTTATAAAATAGTACTCTTTCCTTTAAAAAAGATAAATATTTCTTTAAATAAATTATAGTATCAAAAACCATTTACCTAGATAAGTAAATTATTCCAAGGTTTCAAAATTATTAATCCCATATTATAATTATCAAAACTATTTTCATTTAAATCCATTACATGAAAAAAGTTATTCTTAAAAATTGTTTTATGAAATCACATAAGAGTCATTGATAATTAGGTTTTTGAACTAAAAAAATTCATAAAACTAACTCATTGGAAAATCAACAAGGGGTTTAATTTGAAACATCCAAACAAGGGCATGAAACAACCCACATCCCAAACCCACATAACCAACCTCAAATAAGTGATTTATCTACAATAAAAATGGATAAGGATTCATGTATAGAACTAAGATAGAACTGAAATAGACTTAGTATTATGGGATAATAAACCAAACACCAACATTAAAACTATTCGTGGTTGGATTTCCAAATCTTCCACACTGATTCCTCAAAGTTTACCAAAATATGAAAACATGGTACCACTATGGTAATACTTCTATTCTGGTTCAAAAACTCAAAATAGATTCCTTTAATAAAATTTAGTATCATTGGGATTTTAAATATAATTTATCATAAGAAAACCAATAACCCAAAAGAATGAATCAAGTACCAACATCCCTAGTAACTCAAGTATCACCATGAAGGGGTGGTGATTAAGCACCTGCTCATGAATTAACTCTTCATCCCCAAAACATCCTTAATCATCTTTTTTATCATGAATCACACCCAATAACATAAGGATTTCAAATTTAAGTATTCACCATTATGAAAATAACTTATGTGATACCATTTGTAATGAACCTACCTAAAATATCATCCAAACTGATACCCAAGCCGATTTTCCACTAACCAAAAGAGTGTTCCTGATCTCCAAGGGATGAAACAAAGCACCTCAAAATTAAAAAATAAAATTGGGAATGATTTCTCTTGAAAATTATTACAATAATAGAGTAAAATGTGTAAACAAGATCTGATATATATATATATATCAAAAAATACATATATATCATATAACAAAGAGTCCCTAAGAAAACATAAAGAGGAATATAACAACAAAAACCTATCTCCATGTGGTCCATGACCACCAACCATGTCCCGAGTCACCCACCCTTGGTCACCCAAAAATTAACCCATATAGGTAAAAGAAATCATGTAATCCTTTTATATTATCATAAAGCGTTGAAAACACCAAAAGGTAAAAGACATGTTTGAGCTAAACAGCCTCATAGGATTCTACCAAAGATTCTATGAAATTAATTTATATGGTAATTCAAATATTCTAAAAGAGGGGTAAACATGTGAGAGTTTTAGAATGGGTTTTAAAAATTGTTTCATAAACATTTAAAACCCATTTATTAAACTAATACTCTAAGAAATTACATTTCACCATTAAAATAATTTCGTCAAAAGAATTGAAAACCATTTCACAATATAAAGTCAGATAACTATGAAATAATGTGAATATTCAAATGATATATAAATATGAATAAGGATCAATACAATATAGTCATGTTGTATAACAAAAATAAATGAATTAAGAAAGGAAGCTCTTATGGAAAATGGTGTCAACCAATGATTTCAAGTATTGAGATCAAGAATATAAATGTCATGAGTAAAAGCAGTATAAAAAAATTTACATGTCATATAAAATAGTTTTCAACAAAAATGGAATATATTTCAAATACAAAAATGTGAGAAACATGATCATGTGTCAAATAAGGTATGATAGTTCAAGGCTATAGGGACTCCACACTCAAGGTAATATAGAAAATATATACATACGCCCCTTTGATCTCAAGAAAATGAAGACTCATAAAAATATCCAAAGGGATGTGATGTGCTGATTGGATATTTTAGAACATTTTATGTCATAAATTGAAGTCCAAATAACTCACTAACTACCTAAGGCTCATATGTTCTCTAATAACAAAACAATGATGTGATTTTTTTTTATTAATTCTTAAAATACATTTAATCCCTTTCTCCATTTCAAATATTCCAACATACATTTAAAAAACAAAATGGGTATTAAATAAAAAACATGCCTTTCCTCCAAGATAAAACACTATTGTTTCTATCAATACCAGTTTAATTGAATTTTAGCAAATAAAACATTGAACTCAATTTCATTAAATAAATTCCCAAGAATTAAATTAAATGATTTAATATCAATCATATTCATTCCAATTTAAAAATTCATCCAAAATTTAATTCAAACCCTTTCATATAATTTGATATTCAAAAGGGTAATAATACACTCTTTTTCGCAATTAATCATAAAAATTACAAAAGGGGCATTAAAAGAATCATTTAATTTAGAGCATTTATAAATAATTTAAAGGAAGCATTACAAGGATTTAATACATTTCGAAACATATGTTTACACCCTTTTATAATGAAGATAAATCATTTATTTCATATAACCGAAGAATACCAATTCCCAAAAAAGGGTAAAATAATTCAAAGGGGGTTCTTATTAATTTAATAAATTAATTCATTTTAAACTATTTAGAAAACATCAAATATTTTGGTTAATTTAATTAAAACAAATATGTTCATTTAATAAATTTAAACTCATGACAAATCCCATTTAATAAATCTAAACTTCTTCCAAAGACCTAAATTTCACCAAAATACCCTTTTAATTATCTTTGAAAAGAAATATAAATAAACATGGAATTTATTAATTCACAAAATATGTGAGATAAATCGAATTAAAAACTAGTTAATTCATTCCATATTCAATTCAAAGAAAAATTTGTCAAAGAAGCATTTAAATGTAAGTTGGCATATTTGAAATAGAATAATTAGTTGAATAACATCAGGGAATCATAATTAGTGAAAATGAGTCATGATAGTATAATCATATATCAGGGAATAACATCCATTAAATACTGATCTTGAGAGTCAATAGTAATAACATGGAATCAATAAAGGTAAGTATTATAAATTATCACCTCAAAACATGGAATAATGGAAAATGTTCTATAGGAGCATGGTAATCATGAGAATAGTATGAATGTTCCTCAAACATAAGGCATGTAATCATAAACACAGGACAAGGCTCACATAATATCATTATATTTTAGGATAAATACACCAAGATCATGCATAGAGTTATGGATGAAGCTAGTTTCACATATACCACACACTAAATTATATGAAATGTTAACAACTCATGACACATGATGAACATTATAGATGAAGATAAAAACACCTGTCCAACACATTATATTACGAATGAAGTAGAAAACACCTACCATATTCATAAAATTCTAGACAATGATAATTACTTATAGACCGTGCATAACACTATGGCTGCAGCTAACAAAACCTGATCCATGTCTGACATTAGTGAAAATGGTACAAACACATAATCTATGAATAAAATTATGGATGTGGAAAACAACACATATCTTATGTTTAATAAAAAAAATATAAGACATTTCCCAATGAATTGGGGGGATATATAATTATTCCCTACCAATCACATCATATTACATCATGTTTTTTTGTTCTATATGATCATGAGATCAATCATAAATCCGTCAAAAAAATCATGACATATACAACACATGGAAATAAAATGGATATCATGTTATGAATCCAACCCCAACATCTTAGAAGCAGGGGTTACATAAATATATTGTCACTAGATACAAGCAATCATATCTAAAAAGAGTGAATAATGTAGTAGTCCGGGTAAACTAGAAACATACTTTCAATTCAAATTACATTGTAAAACATTAAATACAAAAAGTATTTTCTTTGAGAAATCCATAATTAACCTTATAATATTCTTGTATATAAATCCAGAAACACTTCCTAGTATATTGGGAAAAATAAAACAAAATAATGGAGTAATCTTAGATGATCAATAAGGGTATGTGTATAATGATATATATAATGAATAAATTAGAATAATCAATATAGAAAAGTAAATAACTGAAACACATTCCAGTTAAACCATAAATATCACATAGACATCAATAACAACTCTCATAATGTTGTAATACATAATTTCTTAAATATAAAATATATTATCAAGTCCTTTCATCAGATTGTTTAAAACTATGGGTAAACCCCCATTTAATTTAGCTTACTGATTTAGCTCATAAGACCTAACAATGTGTTGAGGGACTATACCAAATTGATCCCCACCCATCACATAAAAATCACGATTCATTATTCATATGAAAGGGTTGAAATATAATCAACATAAACATTGTACTGAACATATGACATTCAAAATGTTAATAATTACTCCAATCAACAAACAAAAAAATTAATTATTAAAAACGTTATTTTTAATACACATTAATTCATGATTTATTATATAAAATAACACTTAGTATGATCCAAAAATTTATAATCCTAGTGTATTTTGTATTTTAGTTATATTAAATAACAATATAAAATAGGTATATAACAACTTTATTGAACATATCCTTAACTTACTCCTAAATTTACCCAGTTCATCTAAAACTACACAGGATATGCATAGGACATATATAAGAAATGTGTGAGCTATAAATCCAAGTATGGGAATAAAAAAATAATAACATGATAAAACTATTACATTTTTTTCAATAGGCATATCAATGGGATATAAAAGGGGTGAGAATCATAAACTTGGTAATTGAATCGTGCTAAATGATGATAACCTTAATGCAACATGTTAAAGTGGAAACAACACTAAAGTTAAAATCATAAGTATAAGAAAACATTAACTACCTAGAAATCATAAAATAAAGTGATTAAGATAACCTCCCATGAACCATATATGGAATCTCATGAGACCAAATCATTATTTAAGGAATTAAACCGCTATCTGGGCACAACTATTCAGAATCATATCATATGCATGAATAAGTGTGCCATATAGATCATATAACATAGGAATGTATTTCATTAATTTTAACCATATGATCAAGGATTATAGATTACATACAAGTATTTACACAAAAAATGAAGCAGATGTATATCTTTTTTAATAACCTTGAGTTTAAATGGGGGTGGATAATCAAAACATAACTATTTGACCTGAAAAATAAATGTTAAATTTATTCATCATAATGGTAGTACATAATGTTTCCTAAATGATTCAATGGGATAGAAAGTTGTATCTCATAATTTTAAAATAAAATATACAGTATTATAGATGTTTAAAAACATATACCAACATTAAGAATTGGAAATCAATGGAATGAAATAAAGAAGGTTCTCAAATGGAAAAGAAGAGAGAAAGGATCCTTACCTTGAAAGACTGTATTAAAAAGTTTGAGAGTAGCTTATTGAGATATTGAGAGAAACTTGGTGGATATGTTGAGTTATTGGAATACTAATTACATGATTCAAGATTTTTTATTGAATATAAATCGGATCTTGGGTAGGTTTATATATGAAAATAGAGGGGTGTTCTTTATTATTTCTGAAACCTATGTTTTGGAATTTATACAATAAAGTTAAAAAAACCACTAAACATACCATGGTTTTGGAAGATGGTTTCTAAACAGATAATTTTTTAATTATTTTACAAATCCAATAACAATAAAATTAAAATATTACCCTTGGTGATGTGAAAGGGCTTCACATTCTTAAGGAATTGATTTTGAAACCATAATATATAGTATAGGTTTTGGAGGATTTTTAAAGGATTTATAAAATTTATAAAATAACTTAAAAACAAATTATTTTAAATGTTAAATATATATTTGGTCACAGAGCCTTTTATGGAAAATATTACATCACTTTTGGTTCATTATTATTTTATAATACCTACAGTATATTTATACCATATTTAATTTTTTTTCCAAAATTTTGACTATCTATGAAAAATATCAAAAATTAACCTTTGGATAATTTTGACATGATAAATCCCAAATTAATATTTATTTCAACCAAATAAATATATAAACATTGTAATTAAAAATTTTAAACCAAATTACCCATTTATTGAAAAATACTTGTTTTTCTACATTGACTATTTTTATCCCTTAAAAATTCCTTTCTGACTACATAAAATTAGATTATCAACTATACATAAAAAATATTGTTTAACAATTATATTTTATTAAAATGTCATTTTTTTAAAAATTTATTTATTTTTTTTAAAATAATTTCTAAATTGAAATTTCTTATTACCTAAAAATAAGATTCGAGTTTTTTCTTATTGAAATCTAATTTTTAACAAACTACTGATATAAAAATTTATAAAGTATAAAAAATGAGAAAATTTATTAAAACAATTATTTAAAATTAAATATAAATATTAATACTAATAGGTTTAAGATACATATCCCTTTATTACATGAGTAAACGGTAAAATGGTAGGGTGTGAGATGGTGAAATTTCTTTGGGTGGTTGGATAACAATTGTTTGGGTTATTATCCTCGTGTGCTTTAACATCTCCAATAAACTATTTTAATCATTACTTAGTTATTGGATCTCATATTGGTCTTGGTAAAGTGAAAATCCTGTAGATTTTATCTCGCTTGGAACCATAGATAAATGGGATTCATAGGGTACTATGATACTGGTTGTGGCCATTGCTTATTCTTTCTGTATCAACAGAACGTTATAATAACTATTAATTTATACTAGACATATAATAACTATTAAATTTATATATAATCAATAGTTATTATTTGTAATGGTATTTTAAATCTGATAGGATATATTATTCTCAAATAACCAAATTAGTTCATGTGTAGTGAATATCTACCTTATAAAATATTGAAATATTCATTTAAAATGGGAACTTCTATTTATCAATGTTCAGGTAATTACATTATTCCCCCCTTTAGAACTTTCAACCTCAAAATTTTCATTTCATCCACTAAAATTGATGTGGTTAATTCTATATCATCACCTTTTATATTTCCCATATCACTTTCTCCTACTTGTGGTTCCTTTATAGCACTTTGACCAGGTGAGTTTTTTACTTTGTAGAATTTTGTCTCTATTATCCAAGACCTTCACCATATTCAACTCATATGAAAGAACTTTTTTACATTGGTACCTCCTCTAAATTATATAAATGTGAGGTATTTTTTATGTACTTAATTAATGTAGATATATAGAATATATTATTTTTTTGATACATGGTTGGTGGGAGTGGTACTCAATAATCCACAAATCTGATGCGATTGAGAACCTCAAAGGGAAAAATGTACCCAGGACATAGATTACTCTTCTTTCCAAATCTCATGAAATTATTCCACGGAGATATTTGTAGAAATACATTATCTCCATCCTAAAACATCATTCTTGATGAAGATTGTGAGTATTACACATTTTCGACTCTAAGAAGACTTGATATGATGTTGAATGTTCTTGACCGTTTCCACAATTTCCTCAACCATTTCAAGACCCATCAGTTTTAATTCACTAATTTCATCCCATAATATAGATGTTCCAAATCTCTTCCCATAAATATATTCATAGGTATCTATTTAGATTCCGGAATAGAAGCTATTATTCTATAACAACTCATCCAGAATTGGATTTTGATCACATCCTCCTTTGAAGTCCATCTAGCAAGCTCTGAATATGTCTTCTAATGTCTAAATAGTTCACTCAAATTGGACATCATTTTGGGGTGATAAAATTCACTAAAGTTCATATCATTATTTAGATCATGATAGAGACTCTTCTAGAACATGGAGCTAAATCTTTGATCTCGATTAGACACAATTGATAGTGTTGTTCCATGAAACCTCACCACTTCTCTAATGTATATCATTGAAAGTTATTCAAGTGACGAGCCTTATAGAATTGAAATGAATTGAGAAGTGTTTGTAAGATGATCCAACACAACCCATATAGCATTACTTCCTCTTGATTTCATTAAAATTACAATGACAAAAATCCATGGTTATGTTTTTCACATTTCCATATAGGTATGGGTAATAGTTTCATCACCCCACGTGAACTTTTTTCTTTTAGCCTTCACATGTTGACATAAAATACCCCACTATGTATTTTTTGTGATCTATTTATTTATATTGTCCCACCAATAGTGCTATCAGAGATCTTGATACATCTCTTTTCTCTATTGATGGATGAATAAGGTCTATATTTGTGAATCATTCAACATATCCTTCTTTAACATAGGATTTTATGGTAAACATAGTAATAGAACAAATATTATAACTCCTTAATTCATTTTTAACTCTGAGTATTTCCCTTTTCTTATACCTCACACCTTCTTCTAAATTTACACATCATCTCTCTGAGAACCCTTTATCTTCATTGTAAGGGGTGGATGAGAAATCATTTGTGAAATGATTGATGATGTTACTTTAATTATGATTCCCATGTAAATCCAATTGATGTATAAGAATATTATATCCTTCTCAATTATAATTAATGATAAGGCTATAGGATTTTTTCTATATAGAGAATCTTCCACATTATTTACTTTCCCAGGATGGTATGGGATTCAGAAATAATAGTCCTTAATTAGCTCCAACCATATTCACTATTTCATATTTAAATCATTTTGTGTGAATATATATTTTAGGCTCTTATGATCTATATATATATATATATTTCCCAATACCCCCAATAGTGAAATTCATTAAGATTATTAACATGAATATCACAACATCCAACTCCAGATCTTGTGTTGGATAGTTCGACTCATGAAATTTAAAATTCCTTGAGGCTTAGGCTATCATTTTTTTCATTAGTAAATAGTAAATATAATGAACCATTATTTTTATCATTGTTATATACCACAAAAAGCTCCCCACTTTTTTTTAGTGTAATTAAAATTATAGTGATAAACATATTTTTCAAATCCTTCAAGGTCTCTTTATATTCACCAATCAAAAAAACCTTTCTCAATTCTAATTCATCTCGATTATAGGGTTTTACAATCATGATAAATTCCTCAAAAATTATAGATAATATCCAAATTGTCCACAAAAACTATGGATATCATTCACATATGCCAGTATCATACATCCTTTGGTTGTCATTGTCTTAGAAGGATCTATATTTATCCCATTTCACGGGATAACATGCCCAACGAATGATAATTCCCTTAAAAAGAACTTGAATTTTTGTACATTGATTAAAGTTATAATTTTCATAAATTCTTTAGCACAGTACTCAAATAATCCTCATGATCCTCCTTGATTTTGGAGTATATTTAAGCATCATCTTTAAAGACTATCCCAAATTTATTAAGGTAATCCATAGAAACTCTATTCAATAGGTATATGAATATTTTGTATAATTAATGATTCCAAATGGCATCATTATGAATTCATAGTTCCCATACCTTTTATGAAAATTGGACTTTGGGATGTCCTCCTTTTCACATTTTCTTTATATTATCTCAAATGATGATCCAACGTTTAGAAGAATTTGTTTCCACATTATTGGTCTAACAAGCCATAAATTAATGGAATAGGATACTTTTTCTTTACCATTCTCTTTTTGATATCATGATACTCAATGTAAAGGGGAATTAACATATCCCTCTTCATGAAAATGATTACTAGTGCACCCAATAGTGAAGCACTTTGGTGTATAAACTTATCCATATTCGGTGGAAGTTGTTTCTTATGTTCCTTAACTAAACAAACCATTCCATATTGAGTCTTGGATATTAGAAATTCCCAAGGTATAAGATCAATTGAGAATTAAAAATCTCATATAAGAGGAAGTCCGTGAAATTAATTAGGAAACACATTTGTGTATTCCCTCATAGCAGGAATGTCTTTTAGGATGATTTTTCCTTTGTCTCAATAATTTGGGAAAGATACACTTTGTCATATGGAAATAATATCCATACATGAGATAATGGTACCAAAGATGATTCATCCTCCTTTAACTCATATAAAATCAGTTTAAAATTCAAGATACAAATGGTAATTTCATCCTCTCAACAATTTATGATGGCTCTATATATGGAAATCTAATACATACCCACAATTACATCAAATTCCTCTAAAGTGAGTATCATAATGTTTTTTGGAAATGTAATCCCAATAGTTTTTACAATAGAGGATTTTTATACATGGGATGCAATAATTTCCCCATTTTTAGTTTTCACTAATATCTCTACCACCATGATTTTTTGGTGGTATTTAAATTTTTCTATTTAAAATTCATGATACAAAATAATATGTAGAAGTAGAATCAAAATGTACATTTTCTTTTCTTGATTGAATAACTACTGGATCTATTGCCACTTCATTTTCTAGGTACACCTATGTGGCTATGATGGAATTTTCTGTCCCTCACATATATATAGGTTGTTGATAGTGATTGTCTCCAATAACCATTGTCTTAATGAAGTGGTTCACATAGTGTCCTTATTCCTTATAGTTGAAATATTGGACAATTGGATGAGGGTTTATTGGATGATTTCTCTTTTCCATTACATTGGTGGGTTTCTCCCATTAGAAATATCTTTCTAGGAATGATTCCCTTCAACACCAAATGAATTTTCTTATCCCCCTTAATCAATTTCTAAGATTCTTCATCACAAACTTTTGAGAAGTGAGATGCCAGACTTTCTTTCCACTATTATATTTTCCAATCATACCCCCTGGATTAATTACAACTTTATACTTTTTATCCTCATGGAAGCATTGAGATTCCATGAACACCATTTTTATTGTGAGGGAACATCATAAAATGTCCTCATAGTTTGAAACGTAATGAATTTCTAGGGATTTTCATAGAATCAACTTCATCCCATCAAGTAAGTGACCAAACTGTTCATTCGAGGGTAATGAAAAATCCAGAGGTGTATCATGAAAGTGTAAAATCATCATATTTATTGGATAATATTCATTAAAATTAACCTAAATTCATTAAGGTATTTTTGATTCACAAAATTCATTGTTTAGTTCTTACCATAAGCAACACCATGTTTTTCTTATGTTATAGGAAACATCAACTTTCATTGATTACTTATGTTACACGCAAGCCTGAGTTTTATTAGAAAACAATATAATATTAATTTTATTATAATAGTTATCACCTAACTATAATAATGGAGGAAATTAAAGATATTACCTAAATTATGAAATTGTAGTTTACACATGTTTATAAGATGAATTCATTGGTTACCAATTAATTACAAATGAAAATGAAGACCAATTGAATATAAAGGATGTATTATCCCATGTAATGATAGAATATATCATTTTTATATTTATTAATATTTTTGAATTATATATTAATTTTACTTAAATGGTATTATATATCTAATAGAATAAACCAAACTCAATATTTAGTTCCATTGGAATCATATGTTTCACGCAAGACTGAGTTATACCGAACAATGATATATTATTGATATTATTATTTGAAATGAATGTTATTACCTAGTTGTTATATCAGTTGGAATGAATATGAATATCTATTTAATGTTTAGATATTTTTATAATTTTTTTAAATTCATTAAATAAATTTGATTGGATTCAAATAATAATAAATATAATTTTAAGCATAAAAGGATCTGTATTTTTAAATAGTATTTTTACCACCTTTTGACGATGAACACATTTTAAATATAATTTTTGAGAATTTTATGATATTTATATGATAAATTAATATTCATTTTAGAAAATAAAATTAAAAATTTACTTTGGATGAATGTCATGTAATTTTATGAGAACATTCATATTTTGATAAATATTGAATAATACTGAATTTTAGTTCAAAAATGTTTTTTCATCTAATCTATTTATATTATAAATTTAGGTTCTTAATTTTTTTTAAAGAATAATTAGATCCATTTTATATCATGTAAACTAATTTACTTATGTGATTCTAATTTTGAAGAATGGATTCCATATTTCGAATTAGAATAATTTATGATTTCTAATAAGGTAAATTTAGTTTTTGACCCAAATTATAAGTGAATATAATTAATGTTAATTATAACGATTAAGGGAAAAAATGATTAATTAATGGATAAACATGGAAAATAAGGTGTATAAATAACTCTAAACATGCCTAAAAACTATGTTATGGCCATATATAGTCCCTTAAATATTTTAGGTTCTATAATGGGCTATTTTTACACTTTGTTCACAAGTAATAATTTTGTAACACACAATTCCTTTTAAAGATATCAAGTATGTCCTTTTCCCATCTTATTAAAGGCCTTCCCTCCTACCCCTATCTTTATCCCTCTCAATACCTTTTTCATCATACAAACCGTTCTTGAATATGTTCCTAAAATCCTTTCCCTCACCTTAGAGGTATAAACTTGGGCATAAATCTATCCAATAATTCATTTGGTGAAAACCAGAAAGAGTTACCTAAAAAAGGAGGTAACATTCTTCAACACCCATTTATGTTTTATTTCGATCTCAACCTATTAATTTCATATTATTACATTATTATATAATACTATAAGTATCATAAATATAATTAGTTTTTATATTAAGTTATATACCTTCAGTTACACACACTTCTATCTAATGGGTAACTTACTTATCATTTATGTGTATGATGAACTACAGCCTCACGAAACGATGATTGTTCGTTCATCACTTACCACCTCTCATGGTGGTAAATATAATTTAAAAATTGTTTATATATATTATATTTTATACTTATTATACCTTTATTATTATTTAATTCTTTTATAACACATACCTTTATACTTTTCATTTTCTGTAAATATGATAACATCATTTGTGGAAGTGTCGACTGCCACCCCCTCAAAACGATGTGATACGTTCACACACTACATAGAACTTATTAAGGATGTGTTTAATTAAATGAATGTGACATAAATAAATTATATATTATATTCATGACATAATTAAACTTTTTTAAATATATTACATCAATTTATTTAAAACATTTCCACTCACTAAAAACTGATAATGGTGTATGTGGATGTGTAGACTACCACCTCCTCAATGCGATTTTCTTCCTTTTAAATCTTAATATATATATATATATATATATATATAATTATATATGATTAAATAATATGGTAGATATTATATAATGGTCATTATTTAAATATATGTGTTACTTACCTTCTTTCCATAAAGATCCTTGAAAAATGAGAACGTTACCCATGTGTATAATGTTGGTTCATTATTCATAATAAAAATTCATGATTGGATATAAAAGTATAATTTAAGTATAAATATGATAATTATTTCATTATAATTATTATGGAGATTTTTATATAAGGACCTCCTTGACCATAAACATCCAACCTTAGTCGTTTTGACATAGAAGTCAAATATGGTCAAAAAAAACCACGATGTTAACTTAATTGATTATGTTGTTTTATAAAACATTGAATTAAGTTAAATAAAATTAATAATAAACCTGAAAAGATTCTCAAATAACTATAAAATTAATATAATTTTAATATTCATGAAGATAAAGACACATGTGACAAGTCAGACTAAAGGTAAGGGATTATTGTCTCACTTTTTCATTCGATGGGCACACTCATAATCAACACATATTTCTTTTGTGTGGTAATATACTTACCATTTTATGTATTATATCATGATTTATTTTATTTTCATGGTATTTAAATGTTTCTTTTTATTATTATTACTTTTGGGGCTTCCAATTGAAATGTTTCCCTAATTGTAAGGGATTTTGTCTGAATCTCCATTCATTGAGGCATTTCATGATGATATGCACTTTTATTCATTTATAAAGTGTATATACAGAAACATTAACATTATAAATTCATATTTTATCTATTATTATTATTATTATTATTTAAATTATATGTTTTCATGATTTTTATGAATTAATTGTTAAAAGTGGTATGAGACGCTTTGAATGTTTAATGATTAAATTTCAAAACTATTTTCTCCCTGTCAATGTTATTTATATTATTTTACACATTTATTTTTATGGATATAAAGAGATTATAAAGAAAAAAATTTGTATATTTTTATATATATTTTAAGTCATTCAGAAGTAATATGTTTTCGTGACTTTGAGTAAATGTTTTCAAAAATGAAAAGGGAAATTTCCTATTCTTGAAGTACAATGATAGTGAAATTTCATGTCATTGTAACATTTATTTGATTTATACATTATATATAATCCTTATAAATTTTATTAAATTAAAACCCTAATTTACTTTTATTTAGTTATTTTTAATTTAAAATGGTTTGTACAGTGAAAATACTGGTTGGTTATTGAAAATCGGTTCTCAAAAGAAAAGGGTATTTTTATCAAAATGTTTTTTATATGGATTTAAAAAGAGTTTTTAATAGGTTTTAGGATTATAGTTTTTTATTATTGATATATTAAATGAGAATTATATGAAATTTTTGATCTCAATATATCTAATATGATTGGTTTATCCCCATTATAGATCATAGGTGAGCCCGATATAGATTATATAAAGGGTTGAGCACCATTATAGCTCAAAAGAAATGGGTGAGCCCAATATAGCTTATATGGATGGTGATCCATAATATAAATATAAAATTAATTGGTTAATTATAATGATAGAAGTATGATTTATGGTTATTCCCTTTAAAATTGTTTTGAAAGGGCTTCATATGTATGTTGATCTAGGTAACCAAGAGATCATTAATTGATTACTATGGGTTTTAATGATTTTTTTTGAGAAAATGTATGTTTTTTATTCATGTGAAATTTTTTTATTTCATTTCCTCCAGGAAAATTTATGATAAGGTAAATATTATATGTTTTTCTTGTTTTTACCAAGCTAATGGTTTCCTTTGTTATTATATCACTTACTGAGATTTTGTTCTCATACCTTGTTTTTTAAATATTTTTATAGGGATTTAGGATGGGTAATGGAATGGAATAAGTCATGTTAGATGTAATAGAGTTTTTAAATGAAAATATTTCATTCATTATTTTAAAATATTTATATTATATTAAAAATTGATACTGATAAGATATATCCAATTTTTATTTTATAGCTTTGATATGTATAATTTATGTCCTCATCAAGAAAAAAATATTATCCTGAGAAGAACCTCAATATTAAAGAAAGTAAATGTCTTGAATTAACTCAATAATGTGTAATGTTTTAATTCCAGGTCCATATACTTGTTATAAAAAGAAATGTATATATAACTTTATAGTTTTTTATAGTGTTAATAGCATTCCCTTAGAAGATTTTTTATTATTGTTACGTTAAAATGATATAGAATTTCAAATTTACATGTCATTTCATCTAATGTATGATTTTTAGGATTGTTTTTCTATTGAGGAAATAAGAAAGATGTTGTGGGAAGGCATCAAGGGAAAAATTTACTTCAAAAATATCATCCTGATATGGTTTTAATAAGAAATTAAAGTTCTTTTATAATGACATATCATTTGATCCATGCTAGAAATTGTTGTGGAATCCATGCTAAAGTGAAACCCAACCTACTATGAAGAAATACAGCGATAGGGTAGCATTCTATATAGCGATGTCCCTAATCATTTAATGGATCATATGACCCATTAGTAGCTAAACGATGGATCAATTCAATGGATTATATATTTAATGTCATGGGATATTCAAGACATCAAATGGAATCCCCATCTATATATCATTTTGAAGTATAAGCAGATAAATGGTAGTATTTGGTTAAGAATACTATAAAGAAATATGATATTAATTCCATGGAATGGGAAACATTTAAAAATATATTATTTAGAGAAATATATCCCTTTTTTTAATTATGATGGATAAAAAATTCATAGAATTAAATAAAAATTATTTTTATCTTTTTGTAATGTATAAAGAAAACATCACAAGATTGGTCAGGTATGTTCAAGATTTTATTCAAGACATTGATATTCAAATTAACATATTTTAGTCAGGAATGAAACCAAGTCTATGTATAGATTTTCCCTCTCAAGAATTTAAATTTTTTAAAAAGTGGTTAGTTGTGTGGAGAAATTTGAAATGGTGTTTTCCAAAACATACATTCAATGAGATGATAAGAGTATGAAACGGTCAAGGTGGTAGGAAACAAAGAACCAACAAACTAATAATTCTAGAGGTAATCCTAAAACATTATCCAAGTGTGGTATAATTCGTTTTTTATAATCTATTTTATGATCAGGAAGGTGTTACTAGTGGGTTATGTTTGGTCACAAGGTGCTTGACTGCAAGGAAAATTGTTCAGAATAATCTATCAGTGAGATAATAGATATCCAGCCAATATTAAGTTACCTTAGCAGTAATGAGTTGGAAAATTATGAAAACGTGTGTTTGAGTAAAATATATCAAGGTATAATACATCATAATTAGAAGGAAAAGGGATAGGGAAATATTTTTCAAATTTTATAATTGATGATAGGTCATTTGGGGAAGTTATGGAAGCTCCAGGGTGTTTTATATTTTTTTTAAGTATGTTCATAAGCTAAATGCATTATGAACCACTCTTTTAATTCTTTAAATAATGGAAATACCATGGGAGATATTTATTGAGTTTATATGTATTATAAGTTATATGATTAATATTTGTTTGGGTAAGGATACATCTACTTGTGTAGATGTACATTTAATGGAATTGGTTACCATTATGGTTATATGTCTATAGAAGTATTTATTTTTAACATTTGATATTACTATTGGAAATTAAAGATTAATGCATTATCTTATCACAAGAATGTTTGAATTATTTTACTATGTGCTATCCATTTTGATTTTAGATAATATCTAAATATAGTAGGATTATCATCCTATACTTTTAAGGATTATCTAATCCATAAAAAGAAAAATACATTACTTTGGGCCTGAAAATTCCTCTTGGATACTCATTGTTTGGAGAAAGAGATGAGTCTGTGGTGGAAAATTATTAAAGGATGAATCTCTACTCCTCATGTAAGTATATTTCCTTATTATATTAGTATATATGGTGAATTAATCCTTAATCATTAGGAAAACCATATTGATTAAATATATTTTATATTATTCCCAGTATTTCAGATGATTTTAGTGACCTTTTCCACACCTATTGGGATTGTAATTTTTTCTTGATTGGAATCCTATTGATCATATTACCTATCACTCTATATTATCCACTAAGAATTATTTTTTACTTCTAAATCAATCTTTTAATTTCCCACCAATTTTATTCCTGTGTTGAATCATTATAATTTTTAAATTCTTGTAACCTCAGTGTTTCCTTATTTCCCTTTTTAATAGGATGTTTTTTAACCCTTTCCAAGAGTGGGTTTCAATAAATTATTTCTAAAAATTATAATTATTTGATAACCAAGATTAATTTCAAGGGTGAACTTCATTTTAAGGTTTTAGGATGTAACATGATGAGATATAATGATGTATATTATTTCAAATTAATTTAATTTGATTAATGTATTTTTTACACATAATAAATTTTTTATATTCCACCACACGCAACACCATGTTTTTATTCTGTTTCACATGACATTAGCTTAATTTGATCAAATTAATTTAATTTGATTAATGTATTTTTTACACATAATAAATATTTTATATTCCACCACACCTAACACCATGTTTTTATTATGTTTCACATGACATTAGCTTCATTTGAAGAATAATGTTACATTAAAGACCGATTATAACCGGACAACAATATAATATTAATATTTTTATGATAGTTATCACCTAGCCACTAGAATGGAAGAAATGAATGAGATTAATTAAATTAAAAATTTATAGTTTACACATGATTACATGATAAATTCATTGGTTACTAAGTAATTATAAATGAAAATGAAGAACAATTGAATATAAAGGATATAACATCTCATGTAATGATAGAAAATGTATTTTTCAAATTTATCAATACTTATAAATTAGATGTTAATGTTACCTAAAAGGGATGATATCTCTAATTTTGTACACAATCCATTTCATTTATTTTCTTCATAATCTTACGTTGCATGTAGGATATTGTTCTACCGAATAATAATATATTAATAATATTATTATTTTATATTGAAGTTATGGTTCAGTCCTCATATCAGTGGGAATTAATGTGATTAACTATATTATTTTTATAAATTTTTTTAAATGATTTATATTTATCAAATAAAATTCATAGGCTTAAAATAATAATAAATTTAATTTTATGTAAAAAAGATCTACATTTTTAAAATGTAATTTTACCACCATTTGATGGTAACCTTATTATAAATATAATTTTTTAAACATTTATAATTTTTATATGAAAATTTTAACTTCAAATTTTATATATAAATTTCAAAATTTAATTTAGATTAATATTTGGAATTTTTTGAGAACATTCATATATTGTTGAATGTTGAATAATACTGAAATTAAGTTCAAAATTTCTTTTCCATATAATTTATTTATATACTTAAATTATATTTTTTATTTATTTTAAAGTATAATTTGATCCAATTTAATTCATTTAAACATATTTAGTTATTTTTAATCAATTTTATAGTGAATTTAGATATCAAAATGTAGTAATCTTTTAAACATTGTGACTAAAAAATATATTTTCACATAACGTATTTAATTCCACTTAAAAATGTAGTAATCTTTTAGATTAATTTTAAATTAATTTAAACCACTTATATGATTGGAATATGGAAAATTGATTTCCATATTTGGAATAAAAATAATTTTTAATTTCTAATAAGGTAAACATAGTTTTTTTTCCAAAGTTATTAGTTAATGTAATTAAAATTAATTACAATGATTATGGAAATACAAGATTAATTAATGGTTAATATTGGAAAATAAGGTGTAAAATTGAACCTACACTTGTATAAAAAACTATTTTCTAGAAATATTTTTTCCATTCCACCTCTTATGATTTATAATAGTTAATTTTTACAATTTGGGCACAAGTAATACTTTAGGAACAAACGATTATTTTAAAAACTACCATGTGTGTCATTTTCCTCTCTTATAAAAGGAATCCTCTCCCCCACTCTCTTTACACCACTCAAGAACTTTTTCCATGGTGAAAAAAAACCCAAATAAGATCCCAAAATACCACCCCTAACTTTATAAGAATCACTTGGAGAAAAATACAACCAAAAACTCCTTTGGTGCAAACCAAAAGGAGTTTCCCGAAAAAAGAGGTAACATTCTTCCACATCCATTTATTTTTTATTTCATTCTCCACTCCTTCAATTATTATAATTACATTATTAAATGATGACATAATTATTATAAATAAACATAAAATTTTTCATATTAATTTTCGGACCTACACTTACACACACTTCAATCTAGTAGATAACGAACTTACCGTGTATATGTACGAAGAACAACCGCCTCACGAAACAATGATTGTCCATTCTTCCTTTACCACATATCCTGGTGGGAATTATGATGGATAAAAAATTTATATATGATATATATAAGATAGTTATTACATATTTATGCTTATTTTATTCTTTTATAACACATTCCATTATACTTTCCATTTTATGTAATTATGATAACATCGTTTGTGGAAGTGTGGACTACCACCCCTCAAAGTGATGTGATACATTCACACACTACATTGTACAAATTAATAATTATTTTAATTAAATATATGTGACATAAATTAATTCTATATTATATTAATTACATAATTACCTTTTTGTAAATAAAATAAATCATTTTTATTAACACTTTTCCATACACTAAAAAAGTGATAACGTCATTCATGGACATGTGGTCTATTACCTCCTCAACGCGATGTGATTTCTTTTACATCACAATAATATTATATATAAGTCTATAATATTAAATAATATTATATTTATGATTTAATGTTCATTATTTAATTATAAGTCTTACTTACCCTCTTTCTATAATGATCATTGAAAAATGATAACGTTACACATGTGTACGTACGACATATTGTCTCCATGATTGTAACATTGGATCATATTAAATACACATATTTTATGATTAATTTTAAAATTATAATTGATGGATAAATATGATAATTATTTCATTATTATTATTATGTATATGTTTAAATAATTATCTCCTTGACCATATACATCCAACTGCTGTTGTTTTGACACATAAACTGAATATAGTCAAAATACCCAATGTAAACATAATTGATTAAGTATTTTTATAAAACATTGTATTATGTAAAAAAATTAAAAGGTTCTTAATCAAGTATATAATTAATATAATTTTAGTATTTTGGATGAAAAAGACACACTTGTCAAGTCGGACAGAAAGTAATGGATTTATGTCTCACTTTTACTTTTGTATTCCATATGTCATAATCAACAGTTATTTATTTTTCGTGATGTTTATAATACACCCATTTATGTATTATATGATGAATTATTTTTTTAATGTTATTTTAATGTTTCATTTGATTATTATTCATTTTGGGGTTTCAAATTCAATTTTTACCATAATTGAAATGGATTTTGTCTCAATATCCTTTCATTTAGGTATTTCTTGATGATATATTCCTTTATTCTTTTATAAGTTGTATATACATACCCTTTGAAATTTTGTATCCACATTTTATTTATTATAATTTTATTTAATGATTTGTTAAATTTTATTCTTCCATGGTGATTATGATTTAAATGTTCAAAATTATATGGGACGCTTTGAATGTCTAATAATTTAATTTAAAAATATTTTCCTCTATATAAATATTATTTATATTATTTTACACAATTATTTATATGGATATAAAATTGTTATAAAATACATTTCATGTCTATTTTTATCTTAATTCTAATGTTTCAAAAAGAAATCTTTTTATGTGTCTTAAAGGGAATGATTTCAAAAAATATAAATGAAATGTAATGTTATTAAATTGTTGTGATAATGATCATTCATGTCATCATCACATTTATTAGATTTCAAGATTCTTTTTCAAGATTACACATTTTCTTAAATTAAAATCCTTTTAAACTTTAATTTGGTTATTTTAGCATTGAAAATGGTTTATTCAATGAAAACAGTGTTTGGGTATTGAAAATAGGATCTCAAAAGAAAACAACCTTTTTATTTGAAAGTGTTTTCATAAGGATTTAAGAGGAGTTTTTAACTGGTTTTATTATGAGATTTTTTTTACTCTTGGTATGGTACTTAAGAATTATATGTGTGATCATGATATATATTATACGATGTTTTGATCCCCATTATCTCGTAGAAAATAGGTGATCCTGATATAGCTTATTCTAAGGGTTATCCCAATTATAGATATCTAATGTATTGGGTAATGATAATGTTCGAAGTTGGACATATGGTTATTCAAGTTAAAAAAAAATTGGAATGGTTTTCTTGTATATGATGATCTATGTAACCAAAATAGGTTTAATTGATTACTATGAGTTTTAATAATTTTCTTTAAAAATATGTGTGTTTTTTATTCATGTGAAAATTATTTATTTCATATTCTCAATGAACGTTAATGATTAAGTAAAGCTTAATATATGTTTTCATGTCTTTATCAAACTAACCGTTACCTTTTTTATCACTTAGTAATCTTTTGTGATCATCCCTTATTTTTACAATTATTTCACATGGTTTAAGGATGGGTAAGTGGATGTAAGAAGTCATCTTGGATGTTTTGGAGATTTTCCATGAAAATAATTTATGATTTATTTTAAAAGTTTTATATTATAGAAAAAATGCATACTGATCAGTAGTGTCCAATTTGTATTTTATGGATGTTCTATGTATGATTTATGGTCTAATTATCTAAAATTATAATCCTAAAAATATATTCAATGTTATAGAAAGTAAATTTTTTTGTCTTTACTCAAAATTATATAATTTTTTAAGGTCAGGTCCTTATTGAAAGTCACTATATGTTTTCATCACATGACCCAATGTATTTATCATCTTTTTTCTTTAGGTTAATGAAATATATCTCTGTTATATGTCCGAGACTGTGAGGAAAATAATTTTCAAAAAAACATTTTCTAGAATTCATTACACCCCATCACATCAATATCTTCCCCAATATTTGTACTATAGATCAATTAACCCCACTAATAATCTTCTCCTTCCAAATGATAAAATTTCAATACAAACTTCTCTTTCTTGGAGTATTGAAGGATATAAAGTGCTCGGATTCATGTGAATCACTAATAGGGGGAGGGGTGAATCAGTTATCCTTTTAAACATTTTACTAATTTATTCTTTTCAATTAAACCTTTATGGTAGGTTAAATCCCTGATCCACTTTTCTTCTGTCTCTCAGACTTACCTCAAGTGATGTTGTAAATGTAAAGGCACTAAAAACAAGGATTTACAAGGTTTGGTTCAAAGACATACTCCTTGCTATGTTGGTTATTATCCCCAAAATAGATTATCGACTATAATATTCAATTACAACGGTCAATACAGAGCGCCAATGTACCTCTCCAAAGTTCCATTGGAGGGTCTTTATACTGCATCACGCAGTGTTACTAGAGTCACACTAGCCTACTTGAGAGTCTCACTGAAGTCTTCTTCTCCTCCGAGAATCTCACAGGGGACTTCTAGCTCTCGAGTCACATGATAAACTTCCTTTTTTTCTTTCTTGATTCACTATATGTGATATTTTGATCACTCAACACTTGCTTATTGAATCACACTTGTCTCAATATCTCTTCAAGAATCTTCAACAGCCTTTGGTAAGTTCTATTGGCCTTGCTCAATAACTCTGATCCCTTTTCTAATCAGTCCTCAGTGCAACAATGCTCTGGAAATTCATTCTTCTTCTAATGAAGACCTGGACCCACTTATATACGTACAAGTGGTGCACACAACCTCTTCAAGAATGCACAAGTTATTCTCCACAATATTAGCTCATTTTGCCTTCTTGGATTCCCAATTACTGAAAAATCAAATTGAAGAGCTTCTTTAATTATATAGCTACAGTATCAAAACAAATTCACTTCATGCATGGATTTTATTGAATCCAATACCTCTTGTATTTATATATCTCATTGATTCTTCTTGTTTACACAGGTTCACTCACAATTTGGATTCTTCCTTTTATGTGTATTCACATGTGCATGTGCATGCCGGTATGCATGCACTATTCCTTTCTTCTTTCTTATGTGAAAACCATAATGGGTATAACGTTTTGAGCACACACACTTCCTCTTTCCTTTCCTCACTTAATATCACACACACTTTCTTTTTTTGGTTCCTTGCACACACACACTTATTATTTAGTTTAGGTTCAATATATTTGTGTGTTTATTCAAACCCAAATGGGTAAGTTCTTATTGTTTAATATTTTTCATTCTTCCTCCTCCTTCACATATGCATAGAAAATTTTTTAGTTTTTTTTCTTTGTATGAAAGAGTTTTCAACTCATGAAAATGTATGCATGTGCACCATGCATTCATTTCTTCTTCTTGTGTACACACCTAAAAGCTTGGGTTCTTTTTTTCTCAAAGGGCCTTAGGTTTCGAATTCTTCAAATAGAGCACAAAAAACCTTAATGTTTATGTGAGTGGTGTCTTCAAGGGTTTTTCATATTCTTCAAGGGAAGTTTATATGTACACGTTCTTTTATGAAACACATTTTTATAAACCCAAACCCCTACAAACCAAAAAAGTGCCTGTATATATATTGACTGAAGGGTTTTCTTCTTAGGAGTACATGGGTTCTTCTCCTTCACACACATGGTTTTCATGGGTCTCCTTTATAGAACTGAGGAGGTTCATGGTTCTGTCATCACAATGAAATATAAGGGTGCATAGCACCGGTTGTGTACATGAGGGATCCCCTCCTCATGGAGACACAATGAGTGTTTGAAAGAACTGGTCACGTGCTCATAGGTTTCTCCACAAAGAGGTATGGTTCTCCTTCATGATACAACATCAAGATTTTGTAGCACCTGTCGGCGGTCTTCAGTTCTTCTTCTTCAAGTAGCAGGGATATGTAGGAACTATTAGGGTTTGGTGCTCTGGTTTTTGGAAAACAGGAGATGTTCTCAATATTGTTCCCAACACTTGACTATGTTAAGGGAATCCTCCTTTTATAGGCATAGGATGAGTGTTTAAATCCCTTCGATATTTCATGGGATTCAAAGATTTGAATACCTCAGATATACTCTATTTAAAACATTGAAACCACAGGTCGAGATATGCTGATTCTTTAAGATTGTTCCCATTCAAGGTGGACTCCCTTCAGGGGAAAACATCATGTGCATGCATTTGAGGACGAATTAAAGGATTCTCTTTGAGCACTCAAGCTTCATGAAATGGCCTTACACCTTAGGTTTCTTCGACCGCATATGGTGTCATCAGGGTCGGCCCTAGGGCAAGCCCAAAGAGCCCACGAGCTAGAGAAACATGCAAATAATGGAAGAAAATACAGAAGCAAGGGAAAATATTTCACCATTTCACAGTATCACTTAATACATTTTAGGGAAAAAATTCATATATAGTCTTGGGAAACAAAATTTATCAGGCTGCTCCTGGGTATCATTATTTCGATGCAGGAACGCAACGTTTAATGCATTCATGATATAATTTCATCTGGATGATCCTAATATAAAGGATTTGATAATTAATAGTGGTCGGAATTCCATCAATGGGGTGAGAAATCATCTCCGGTATACTGTTTTGCATCGGATGGACAGAGTTTCAAGACGTCGGTGTGGAGGATCTGGATCAGTGAAGATTATTAATGGATGGTTTCGATTAGATCTCAGGATGCTTCATGAAGTGTGCGGTCATGATCTTGCACCGGTTCAAACGGACAGCTATGTTTACCTCAATGTTTTATAAACACATCCCACGTCAAAATGAATACACGAGATGTGGTTCATTTATAATACAATCCACCAGAGACTCAACTCAAAAATATCTTTCCTACTCTCCCAATTCCACCCTGTACTGGTGTTTTGTGAGCAGGCTTCGGCTCCCCCTCAGTGCTCCTCAGGAGTTCTCCTAGCACCCACTATGCACTCACTACACGGGGTTCACCACTGTTCACCGTGCACACCCATGTGTACTTATAACATGGCCCTCACACCCTACCCCTAATATTCAATCCTCGTGACCTTCCAATGCTAGCTGGATGTTCAGTGATAAAAGTTTCGGCCACACCCTTGTGGTCCAAGCTGCCTCCCCTAATCGGATGGCTAGTTGGTGCCACATTTTTTAGTAAAGGAAATAGTTAGTATAAAAACTAAGTAGACAAATATGAGACATGTATAGAATTCGAAACCATGATTCTTCTTATTCTTTTCTTCTACTCTTTTTGGAATGATAATTCTAATGATATTATATAAAACATCATATTTCTTTTCTTCTTAGATCATGAATCCAAAAGTTCTTCAATATGTTGCTTCTATCCAATCATGGGTTATGCATGGATCATTTCTTCATTCCTTGTGAATTAAAGCATAATGCATGTATTCTACTTGTTTTGAAGGATGTGTTCTCCTTTGACACATATCTTGGACTTTGAGGATTACCTCAAACAATCGTCTGATTTGGTTCAGAACCTTAATCTAAATTGAAGTCATTGGATGGATCTTCCACTTTCATCGCACATTAAATTATATCATGGGGTTCTTCAAATGGTGTAACAAAGTGTCATTCAGTGACACATGTCATGGAACATAGGACCAGTTCTGCAATCATCAGATTTTTTATATTGAATTTCTAAGCATGGCATCCAATGTCATTTCATATTGATTCTCCAAGAGACATAATCTTTGGAACAACTTGTTTTCCTCAATAATCATCATCACTTCATTATTACCTTTATATAAAAATATTAACATCTTATAAACAAAAAATGCAACACTATACTCTACAATATCCCCCATTGTATTTTTTTCAATATCCCTTAGACACACATTTATAAGGGTCAATATGTGTTCCAATATTTTCTCCCCCTTATTGGAAACCAAATACAAAGGTTTAGTGGGGTATTTTCAAAAACACTTTCTCCTCCCTTTAACGAATATCTTCTTGAATATATATGAGAGAGGGATGATGTCACATGGTTTACATAGCACAAGGCCTTTAGTAAATAAACTCTAAGTCTACTTGGGATAACCTGGTGTAGAAAATAAGAGAGATATGACCAAGGTATTCAATGTTGTTCATAAACAACTATAAATGTGAAATCATGCTCAAAATGTATCAACTCTTGTCCTAGAGGTTGGAAATAGTCAAATTTATCAATGACATGACAAATCCTACACATAAATCACCAAAATAATTATAATTTTCATGTGTAATTATAAAACTCTCCCTTTCATCTCATCTTGTCATCAATCAAACAATCCCCCTTAATTGACATGAAAAATATAATTAAAAACAAGGGATGTAAGTGTGATTGTAATACATCAACTTCATCTTCTTAGGATGATATGAATTTTAGTGATTGTCGTCACATAATCCTTAATATAATCTACTTCATTTTTTCTCCCCATAAATGGTTGCACTCTCTTTTATTTTCCATGGTGGAAAATATTCATCAGATGACCTCCACGATATTCATATTGATAATATTCCACTATGTTACTCTTCAAGTAATTTTCAAATCATGAATAATGAGTCCAACTTATAGTTCTCAAATGTTTTCATTGAATTCTCATTTTTAGAATCAATTTCAACATCAATTCCCTACAATGTGAGAAGAAATATACTACAAAAATATCTGGGAATAATATGGAACACTTGTGAGCTTCTTAATAGAAGCACTAGGGCTGATAATTTTCTCTCAACCCAAGAACACCTTTCCTTGCATCTCTAAAGTGTCTGGTACTTTTTATGTAATATTTTCCTCTCCATTTGACATTTTGAGCTTTATTTTTCAGCATAGACCCTTTACTTCCATTTACAATCAACTTTTGTGGATTATTTCTCTTTACGTCTTCGATTAGTGAAGTAGCTTCTACTTGTGCATTTTCTTCAATTTACAACATCTCTATTTAGCTTGGTAAAATAGCTATACATTTTCTTCATGATATCTAGCCTTCTTGCACCTTAAAAATTGTATTTTTTAGACAATTGGGTTGTCATGTGATGAAAAACACTTATGAAATTTGAATTTTCCTTTATGTGGAATGACTTGTTTCCCTTTTTCTTTGCTTTAACGAGCACTTAAACTTCTACTCTTTGTAGTTCACTAGTAATTTGAAATTGATTAGGACAAAGAACTAAACACTCTTTCTTAACAGTTTCTGATTTTAATCTTCCACATGGAATATTCCATGTCTTTAATTTACCTTTGTTAGTAAGCTTATTAAGATTATATGCAGCAATGTATTCAGTCAATCTTATCTTCTTCTATATTGATTCACCTTTTAGTTTCATCTTACTTCCATTCATTTTCATTGTTTGTTTGTAGTGATCTATGGTATGTTCTTCCTTTCCATAATAAAATCATATTTTTCTTTTTTGAGATGACATTCTTTGAATCAGGCTTGAAATTCTTCTTGGGAATAATTTCTTTCACTATTTTCTTGACTTCATTGTATTACACATTCCCAATGAAATAGTTTTCAACGCCTTTTGATTTCTCCTACCTTTTGTGGTTTATGCTTCTTATCAACCAATTCCTGAGGCATGTTAGGACTAAACTAGAACTCATCATAACTGGTACCACTTCTATTTTAACAATCACATAAGTCTTAAAGATACTCAAATATGTTCTTGATAGGCAGATTCTTATTCATTGGTGTTTTTGCCTTTGGTTTGCATGATGCTTCATTTCTTTACATCTGCATTCCATGAATGTAGGCCTTCCATATTTTTCATATTCTGTCATATTATTCTAGAAATCATTGGCATGATTCCTATAAATACAACAACACCAACAGTAGCCAATAAATATCATTTTTTCTTGTAGTATTTGTCTTGCTAGATTCAATGCTTTGTTGTTTCTGGAATTGTATTTCATTATTTAGAGCATCCATTTGGGATTTGTTGTTATTAATTATCCAAGTATCCATCCTAAAATTTATAAAAGATGTATTAAAATTTTTAATAGTCCAAATCATCCCAACTTTTAGCTTTGAACTTGTACTAGCGGATGAACTTCATTAGTAGAAACAGAAATAACTGGGTTATGGGATGCCTTCTTCTTAGATTATATTTCCATTGTATTAGAGGAAAACTTGATATTCCTATTGGAATCGTATTACTCAATGAAAACATGATTGGAAGAATCTATCCTTTCAGTTTTTTGGGATGTTCTGGCTTAGAGTGATTGTTGATTCTTCAATTTCACCTGCATCTCAAAACACTTCTAGTTGAGGGAGTTCTTCTCATCCTCAACTGATCTCATCTTAATTTTCAACTTCTCCATCAACATTAAAATTTGGCCTTCATGTATATTTCTTAATTTATTCCAAGATATGCCAGGATCCTTTACTTTGTGTACTTTTTCTTCTAGTTGAGCATCTTTGACAACCATAAAAACTTTCTGCAACTTTTCAAACTCATGAAAGCTTCTACAAATACAATCTCAAATAATTAATTCTCACAAATCCTTCACTTCAATTATTTGGTAAATTGAGAATTTCATTCATTTTAAAGAGAAATTGATTCTTTCTATTCCTTAACTTATTTTTTGAAATTTTTGGATATGCCAACCCTTTTAGCCAATGCTTCTTCCATGGAATTCTCTTCTTCTTCCAACTATAATTTTTCATCTTGAAGAGAACCCATGCTTGCAGAAATGTGTCTTGCCACTTCTATAGGGACCTTCTTAAAATAATCATTGACTGCAGTTTGAAGATAAATAATTGATTTATCATCATCACAACTGGAATAGGCTTCATTTGAAGAGTCATGAAAATAAAAGTAATTATCACATGTTGTACCTTTCAGATTACCTTTAGTAGAAGGTGTCTTTCCATTTGCAGTAATATTATTCTTCATCTTACTTTCTTATTTCTTATTGATTTTATTCTAAGTCTTGGAAGATATCTCCATTTGAGTTTGTTCACTCATCTCCTAAAATTTTCACTTTATAAATACTCCCTTGGATCTTTTAGAGGCAACCTCACTCTGATACCAATTCAAGTGCTCAAATCAATATGAATCACTGAGTGGGGGAGGTGGTGAATCAATTTTCCTTGTAAACATTTTACTAATTGATTCTTTTCGAATATACCTATTTGGATGGTTAAATTTTCTATCCACTCATCTGGTGTCTCTCAGCCTTACCTCAAGTGATGTTGTAAATGTAAAGGCACTGCACATAATGATTTACAAGGTTTGGTTCAAAAACCTACTCCTTGTTGTGTTGGCTATGATCCCCAACACAGATTCTCTACTATAATATTATTATCAATTACAATGGTCGATAAAAAGTCTCATTGTATCTCTCCGGAGTCCCACATTAGGGTTTTATACTGCATCATACAGTGTAACTAGAGTCCCACTAGCCAGCTTCATAGTCTCACTGAAGTCTTCTTCTCCTCCCTCAATCACACAAGGGTCTTCCAGCTCTCAAGTCAAATGAGCTGATTCTTTCTTTATTTTTTCATGATGAACCATAGATGTTATTAATCTCTCTCCAAATAGGATTTCTGAATTACACTTTCCTTTTTATCTCTTCAATAATCTTCAACAGCCTTAGATAAGGTCTGTCGGCCTTGCTCAATAACTTTGATCACTTTTCTGATCAGTCCTCAGTGTAACAATGCTATGAAAATTCATTCTTCTTCTGATGAATATCTGGAACTACTTATATGTGTACAATTGGTGCAAATAACCACTTCAAGAGTGTAAGATTTATTCTTAACAATATCATCTCAGTATGCCTTCTTGGATTCTCAATTACTCAAAACTCAGATAGAAGAGCTTCTTTAATTATGTCTGGCTTCAGTATCATTATAGATTCCCTTCATGCATGGATTGAATGGAATCCAATACCTCTTGTATTTTTATATCCCAGTGATTCTTCTTATTTACACACATTCACTAACAACATTAATTCTTCCATTTAAGTGTCTCCACGTATGCATGTGCATGCCTATATGCATGAACTATTCTTTTATTCTTTCTTGTTTGAAACCCCAAATGGGTATAACCTTTTGAGAACACACACATCCTCTTTATTTTCCTCACATAATATCACAAATACTTTCTTGTTTTTGGTTCTTTTCAAGGACACATATATTATTTATTTTAGGTTCAATATGTTTGTGTATTTCTTAAAACCCGAATGGGTATGTTCTTGGAGTGTGGTATTCTTATTTATTCCTCATACTCCACATGTGATCACACACTTTGTTTGTTTGTTTTATTTGCATGCAAGAGGTTTCAACTCTTGCACATGTATTCGTATTCACCATGCATGTCCTTCTTCTTATTATGAACACACCCGAAATCTTGGGTTCTTTTTCTTCAATAAGGTCCTTGGGTTTCTTCTTCTTCAAATAGATCACACACAACCTGAATGGGTATGTGAGTGTTGTATGTGGGGGTTTTTCATCTTCTTTGAGGTTAGTGTATATGTACATTGTCCTTTATGCAACACCTTATTCTAAAATTGAATCCCTACGAACAAAAAATAATATATATATATATATATATATATATATATATTGACATAAGGGTGTTCTTCTTAGGAGGAAATGGGTTATTCTTCTTCACACACATGGTTTACATGGGTCTCTGTCACAAAACTCAGTAGGTTCATGGATCTGTCTTTGCAATTCAAAATAAGTGTGCATAGCACCGGTTGTGTACCCATGGGATCACATCCTCGTGAAGACACAATGAGTGTTCAAAAGAACTGATCACATGCTCACAGGTTTCTTCCCACAGAGGTGCATTACTACATCGTGAGACAACATTGAAAGTGTGTATCACCTGTCAAAGGTTTGTAGTTCTTCTTTTTTACATAGTGGGGATGGGAGGAAACTATCTGGGTTTGGTGATCTGTTTTTTTAAAAACCGTAGCTCTTCTCGATATTTTTTTCAACGCTCAAATATGTCGAGGGAATCATCCATTTAAAGGAAGAGGATGTGCATTTTAATTCCTATGATATTCTATAGGATTCAAATCTTTGAATAAAAAATATATCCTCTATTTAAAACATTCATGCCACGGGACAAGATATTTTGATTCCTTCAGTTTTTTTATGTTCAACATGGACTCCTTCGTTCAAAATAAAACATCATGTGCATGTGTTTGAGAATTCATGTAAGGATTCCCATTGAGCACTCTAACTTCATGATGTGGACTTGCACCTTCATTTTCATTGGCCACATATGGTATCATTCTTTAGATTCATGCATGAAATATTTAATTCTGGAATGATATCATTTCATATGGATGATTTTAATGGAGAGGATGTGATCATTAACAGTGGTCGGGAGTCAATCAACGAGGTGAAACATCATCTCTGGAATACTGGATTGTGTCAAATGTATAGAGGTTGAAGATGTCAGTGTGGAGGATCAGTGATCATTGGATCCGTACGGATCAGTAACAGACGGTGTGGATTAAATCGCAAGATGCTTGATGAAGTGTGTAGCCACGATCTTGCATGGGTTCAGATGGAAGACCAAGATTAGATCCTCATTTTTAAACCCGTCCCACATAGAAACGAAGACATGTGACAAGGATCATTTATAACAAAATCAACCATGACCTCAGCTAATAAATCTACCCCTCTCCCAGTGCTGCCACACACTAGTGTCCTGCAAGCACGCTTCTGTGCCCGCTCTCTACTCCTCACACGCGCTCCCAACTCCCATTATGCACTCGCCGCATGGGGTTCACCACAGTGCATCATGTTTGAAGATGTGGTCTTATATCATGGCCCACACACGCTGCACCTCATATGCGCTCCTTGTAGACTTACCATGATGGTTGGCTATTCGGGGAGACAAGGCTCAGCCGCACCCTTCTAGTGCGAGCTACCTCCCCTAATTGGCTGGCTGGTTGGTACCATAGTTTTTAGTAAGGGAAATACTTAGTATAAAACTATGTATACAAATATGATACATCTCTAGAATTTGAAACCACAAGTATTATTATCATCTTTTTCTATTCATTATTGAATGAGAATTCCAAATATAATCTCCAAAACATCGTCTTTCTTTTCTTATTATATCATGAATCCAAAAGTTCTTCAATATGTTGTTTTGATCCAATCATGGATGATGAATGGATCATTTCTTCCTTCCTCATGCATTAAGTCGTAATACATGGATTCTCCTTATTGTGTGGGATGTTTTCTCTATTAACACATATCTTGGACTTTGTGGACTAGCTCAACCAATCGTTTGATTTGATTCATAACCATCATCCAATTAGAAGTCTTTGTATGGATCTTCTACTTTCATCATGAAATAAAGTATTGCATGGGGTTCTTCAACTGGTGTAACAAAGTGTATTTCAGTGACTCATGTCTTGGAAATTATTACCAGATCTATAATCACCATATTTATTATGGTGAATTTCCAAGCATGACATCTAATGTAATTTCATATTAAATTTTCCAAGTGACCTAAGATTTGGAAAAACTTCTCCTCTTCAATCATCATCATTCCTTCATCACTACCTTTCCATACACATATTGAGATCTTATTGACCACAAATGAAACAATATGCTCTACAATATCCCCCATTGTATTTTTTTCAATATCCCTTAGGCACACTTTTATTTGGGTTAATATGTGTGCCAATATTTTCTCCCCCTTATTGGAAACCAAATGCAAAGGTTTAGTGGGGTCTTTTCAAAAACACTTTCTCCTCACTTTATGGAATATCTTCTTGAATATTTATTAGAGGGATAATGTCACATCGTTCACATATCATATATACTTTGGTAAATCAACTCTAAGTATAATTTGGCTAACCTAGTGTAAAAAACATGATAGATATGACAAAGGTATTCACTGTTGTCCATAAACAACCATACAGGTGAAATCATGCTCAGAATGTATAAACTATTGTCCTAGGGGTTGGAAATAGTCATATTTATCAATGAGATGATTAACCATGCACATACTTCACCAAAATTATTAGAAAGTTCAAGTGAAAATATAAAGCCCCCCCCCCTTTCATCTCATCTTTTAATCAATCAAGTACTCCCCCTTAATTGACATGATAAATACAATTCAGAAATAGGGATAAAAGTGTGATTATAAAATCTCAACTTCAACTTCTTGAGATGATATGAATTTCAAGGTTTGTCTTGACATAATCCTTGATATCATCTCCTTCATTTTTTCTCCCCCTCAAGGGATGCACTCCCTTTTATTTACCATTGTGGAAAATAATCATCAGATGATCTCCCTGATATTCATATTGATAATCTTCCACTACGGAACACTTCAAGTAATTTTCAAATATTGAATTTTGATTCCAACATGTAGTTCTCCACTTTTTTCATTGAATTGTCATTTTGATAATTTCCTTCATCTTTGATTCCCTATAATGTATGCAAACATATACAAAAATGATATATGGGAATAAGATGGAACACTTGTGAGCTTCTTAATAGAAGCAATGGGGCTGAGAATTTTCTCTCATCCCAAGAACTCCTTTCCGTGTTACTCTAAAGTGTCTTCTACTATTCATGATGGTGTTTCCTCTCTGTTTGAAATTTTGATCTTTCTTTTTCATCATTTACACTTTAATTTTATTTACCTTCATCATGTGTGGAATATTTTTCTTTACTTCTACCAGTAGTGAAGCATCTTCCACTGGTGAATGTTCTTCAATTTTTAGCATCTGCATTTGGCCTGGTAAAATATTTATCCATTTTTTTTCCTGATGTCCAGCCTTCTTGAACATTCAACATAGTAGTTGTGAGACACCGGGGTTGTCTTGTGCTGACAACCTCTCATGAAATTCTAATATTCCTTCAGGTGTAATGACCTGTTTCCCTCTTTCCTTTTCTTTATATAGTAAATCATATTCTACTCTTTATAGTTCTCTAGAAATTTTCAATTGCTTATTCCAGATAACTAAACACTCCTTAACATTTTCTGATTTGGAGCATACACATAGATTCTTCATTATCTTCATGTTACATTTCTTAGGAAACTTATTATGTTTATCTTTAAGAATGTCTTTAGACAATCCCATCTTTTTCTGTATTGATTCTCCTTTTATTTTTATCATTATTACATTCATTTCCATGGATTATTTATAGTGATACATGGTATGTCCATTCATTCCACAATAGAAGCATATTTTCATTGTTAAGATTTCATTCATTGAATCCGTCTTGAACTTATTATAGGTAATAATTTCTTTCACTATTTTCATGACTTCATTGTATTTTATATTCCTAATGAAAGACATTTCAACTCATTTTTATTTCTACTCCCTTTGTTGGGGACTGTTATTTTATAAACATTTGCTTGAGGCATGGTAGGACTAAATTGGAACTCATCATAACTATGATCACTTCTGTTGAAATTATCATAGAAGCCTTCAAGATACTTAAATCTATTCTTAATAGATAGATTCTTCTTCATCTGTGTTTTCTACCTTTGCTTTACAGGATGCTTCATTTCTCCAAATCTGCATTCCCTAAATGTAGGAAATATATTTTTTTTATTTGCTGACTTATTATTCCAACAATCATTGGCTTGATGCCCAAACACCCAACAACACCAATAATAGACAACAATTATCCTTATTTTTCTTGTAGTATTTTGCTAGCTAGATTTAGTGCTTTGTTGTTTCTAGAATTGTCTTTATTTATTTGGAGCATATATTTGGGATTTGTACTTATTAATAATCTTAGTATCCATACTCAAAATTTCGATGGATGTATTGACATTTTTATCAGTCCACATCTTCCTAGATTTGTTTTTGAACGTGTACTTGAATATGCAACTGCATTAGTGGAAAAAAAAATTGGGTTATGGGAAACCTTATTCACAAACGATGTTTCCACTGTATTAGAGGATGATTTGATATTAATCTTGGAATAAAATTCCTCAATTAAAACATGATTGGAAGAATCTATTCTTTCTGCTATTTGGGAATTTCCATCTCAAAGTGATAATTGATTCTTCAATTTTACATCCATATATAGACACTTCATGTTAAGAGAGATCTTCTTATCCTCAACTGATCTAAGATTACTTTTCCAATTCTCCTTCAGAATTAACATTTTATATTCATGCATCTTTCTTAATTCTTGCAAAGTGATGTTAGTCTCTTTTAGTTGGTTAGATTTTTCTTCCAGTTGACCAGCTTTGACAACCATAGATACTTTGTGAAACTTTTCAAATGCAAGGAGATCTTTTAAAAATAAAATCTCAATGAATTATTTTTCAAAAATACTTCCACTATAATTCTTTAGTAAATTGGAAAGTATTTCATTACAAAGAGAAATTTTTTCTTCCTTTTCCTTCATTTGTTTTTTGAGAGTGTTGGATAGGCCAACCCTTTTATCCAATGCTTCTACCCTGTCATTAGTTTCTTCTTCCCACTCTAATTTTTAAACTTGATGAGAACTAATGATTACATGAATGTGTCTTTACAATTTTCTAGGGACCTTCTTCAGATGATCTTTGAGTGAAATTCGAGGATCATTAGTTGATATTTCATCATCATAGCTTGAACATGCCTCATCAGAAGAGTCATAATAATTATAGGAATTATCACATGTTGTACCTTTTAGATTACCTTTAGTATAAGGTGTCTCCCCATTAGAAGTAAGCTTCTTCTTCCTATTCCTTGAATGATTCTTCCTTCTGTTCTTCTGAGTCATGGAAAATATATCCATTTTAGGCTGTTCACTCATCTCTTCAAATCTACATTTCATAAAGACTCCATTGGATCTTTTAGAGCTAACTGCACACTGATACCAATTATAGTTTATGGAATTGTGTGAATCAATAAGAGGGGGGGGATGAATCAATGATGATTTTAAACTCTTTACTAATTGATTATTTTCTTTTAAACCACTATATCTCATTAAATCCCTGATCCACTCTTCTTGTGTCTCTCAGTCTTACATAGAGTGATGTTGTAAATGTAATGGAACTGAACACAAGTATTTACAACGATAGGTTTAAAAACCTTCTCCTTTATGTGTCGGTTATTCAACCAAACATAGATTCTCTAGTATAATCTTATTATCAATTACCATTATCGATACAGAGTCCAACTATATCAATCCTATGTCCCACATGAGTGTCTTTATACTGCATCCCATAGTGTTACCAGAGTCCCACTAGCCTGCTTCAGAGTCTCACTTAAGTCTTCTTCTCCTCCCTGAATATCATAGGGGTCTTCTACCTCTTGAGTCACATGAGCATCTCCCTTATTTGTTCATTCTTGATTCACTGTAGATGATATTATTCTCTCTCCACCAAGTCTTTCTAAATCACACTTGCATGTGTATCTCTTCAAGAATCTTTAACGAGCTTTGGTAAGGTCTGTTGGCCTTACTCAATAACTCTAATCACTTTTTTGACCATTTCTCATTACAATAATGCACAATAAATTCTTTATTCTTATGATGAAGACCTGACCTCACTTATATGTGTACAAGTGGTGTACATAAATGCTTCAAGAATTCAAGAGTGATTCTTCACAATATCATCTCTTTCTTCCCTCTTGGATTCTCAATTACTAAAAACTTAGATAGAAGAGACTATTTAATTATGTTTGGATCTAGTCACAGTAAAACATCACATCATACATGTCATATATAAAATTCAATACCTATTGTATTTGGATATTTCATTGCTTCTTTTTGTTTACACACAATCACTAAAAATCTTTCTTCTTCCTTTTATGTGTCTTCACATGTGCATGTGCATACCTGTATGCATACACTATTATTTTCCTATTTATTATGTTGAAAACCTAATGGATATTACCTTCTGAGCACACAATTCCTATTTCTTTTCCTCACTTAATATCAAACATGATTTATTTTTTTGGTTCTTTGCACACACACTTATTATTTAGTTTAGGTTCAATATGTGTGTGTGTTTATTCAAACCCAAATGGGTAAGTTTTTATTATCTTATATTATTCCTTCTTCCTCATCCATCACATGTGCTCACACACTTTGTTTGTTTGTTTTCTTTTTATGCAAGGGGTTTCAACTCATTCACATGTATGCATGTTCACAATGCATTCCCTTCTTCTTCTTGTGCACACACCCAAAATCTTGGGTTCTTTTTCTTCTCTAAGGGCCTTGGGATTCTTCTTCTTGAAAATGAGGGAAAAAAACCTGAATGGGCATGTGTGGGGTGTATTAATGGGTTTTTATTCTTCTTCAAGTGTAGTGTATATGTACACTATCCTTTATGGAACACCTTCTTATAAACACGAACCCCTTCAAACAAAAACAGAATGTGTGTGTGTGTGTGTGTGTTGACAAAAGGGTGTTTTTCTTAGGGGGACACAGGTTCTTCTCCTTCACACACATAGTTCGTGTGTTTCTCCTACATATAACCCAAGATGATTGTGGGTCTATCGTCACAAATCACTACAAGGGTGATTAGCACCGGCTGTATACCCGCATGATCACCTCCTCATGAAGACACAATGAGGGTTTGAAAGAACCGGTCATGTTCTCACATGTTTTATCACACAGAGGTGCAGTTCTCCTTCACGAGACAAATTTGAGAGTGTTTATCACCTGCCAAATGTTTTTGGTTCTTCCTATTTTCATAGTAGGGTTATGAAGAAACTATCTGGGTTCGGTTCGCGGATTTTCAGAAAACAGGAGCTCTTATCGATATTTTCTCCAACACTCGAATGAGTTGAGGGGCTCCTCCTTTTATAGGCTGAGGGTGAATGTTTAAATACCTTTGATATTATATGGGATTCAGTGCTTTGAATAAGCGAGATATCCTCTATTTAAAACTTTTAATCCAGGGGTCAAGATATGCCGATTCTTTCGGTTTGTTTCCATTCAATGTAGACTCCTTCTTTCACACGAAAACATCACAAGAATGCATTTAAGAACGCATGCAAGGCTTCTCTTTGGGCATTCGAGATTCATAACATGGTCTCATAGCTTCAGTTTCTTTTTCTGTGTACTATATAATTATTTTGATGCATGCATGTAACTTGTAATGCATAAATGATATCGTTTTGTTCGGACGATCCAAATGGATAGGATTTGATCATTAACAGTGGTCAGGAGTCGATTGATGAGATGCGACATCATCTCCAGCATACTAGTTTGTGTCGGGTGGCCAGAGGTTGAAGTCATATGAATAGAGGATTGGTGATCATTGGATCAACACGTATCAGTAACAGATGGTGTGGATTTGAACTTGGGATTCTTGATTAATCATGCAGATGTGATCTTGTGCGGGTTCAGATAGACCTCCAAGATTAACTCCACATTTTTTAATCCCATCCCAAATTGAAATGAATATATGGGATGAATCTAATTTATAATACAATCCACCACAACCTCATATCTGAAATCTCCACCCCCCCCCTCTTGGTTCATCCCCACACTGGTGTTCTGCGGGCGCGTTTCTATGCCCCCTCTCTTCTCCTCATGCATGCTCCTATCACCCACTATGAACTCACCAAATTTGATTCATCACCGTGAACCGTGCGTGCACCTATGGTCTTATAACACAACCTACACACCCTTCACCACATATGCACTCCTCATGGGCTATCCATGCTGGCTATCCATTCTAGGAGACAAGGATCGGTTGTACCTTTGTGGTGTAAGATGCCTCCACTGATTGGTTGTCTTGTTGGTCCCATATTTTTTAGTAAAGGAAATTCATAGTATAAAAAATAAGTATAAAAATATGAGACATATCTAGAATTCCAAACCGTGAATCACATTCTCTTCTTCTTCTATTATTTTTGGAATGATAATTCCAAAGATCTTCTCCAGAACATCCTCTTTCTTTTCTTCTTAGATCATGAATCCAAATATCATCAAAATGTTGTTATGATCCAATCATGGATGATTCATGGATCGTTTCTTCATTCCGCATTCATTAAGGCAATATTAATAGATTATCCTTGTTTTTAGGGATGTGTTCTCCATAAACACATATCTTGGTCTTTGAGGACGAGCTGAAACAATCGGTTTATTTGATTCACAACCTTCATCCAACTAGAAGTCATCGGATTTCTCATCCACATTAATCATGAAATAAATTATTTCATGGGGTTCTTCAAATGGTGCAACAAAGTTTCATCTAGTGAAACATGTCTTGGAACATAGGATAAGTTCTACAATCAATAGATTTGTTATGGAGAATGACCAAGCATGACTTCCAATGTCATTTCATATTGATTCTCCAAGTGATGTATGCTTTTAAAAAACTTCTCCTCTTCAATAATCATCATTACTTCATCGCTACATTGAAATAAACATATTGAAATCTTATTGAAAACAAATTCCACACTATTCTCTACAAGATAGATAATATCTTCTCTATGGAGTTGATCTATTTTTCAATGATTAAGGTATTGGATGATCCCTTAAAATCTGAAGAAAATTTTTAGATAAATTTCTCTATTGTAGCTTTTTCATTAATAGGGGGATTTGGAAGTTCCTCATGATTCAAATTCTATTCAAAACATGATTCAATTAGTAAATTATAATATCAATTTTCACATTTCCTGCTCTCATCAGGTTATGAGTCTCATTTGGGCAGTCATTACATTTCCCCTAACATTGATAGTTCATTCAGTTTCTCCTATTTATATACATTGATTAAAATAAAGTAAAATTAAGGGATGAGTAATTTTAAAATATTTAACATGTAAATGGGAAACCATTAATATTAAACGAATAACTCGTCAATGACATATATTCCATAACTTATGAATTTATAGGATTCAATTTATGTTATCCTTGATCCATTTCTCATCATAGATTCTTATGTGAATTTTTGTACCCTTAATAATGGTTCATTGGGAGCTTCTGAATTTAAAAAATCATACCCCCAAGTAGTCTGAAACTAGGTATATTGGAAAGCATGTTTTCATGCACCACTTCCTTATCAATTCTAGCTCAGTATTAGGTTTTCGAGGTTTTTACCCCTAGGTATATATGTGCCAGATCCATATCTTCTTATAAGATCTAGAAAAATATATATATTCACTTGGAATAAACATAATAAATACTTTAACAATATTTGGGGATGATTTTATAAGTTTGGTATTATCCCTCATGTTTTCTCTACTATTTTTATAACCTAATCCAAAAAAAACTACACTTTCCTTCAATACCAACTATGAAAACCATTTTCTTTAATACACATTAATTAATGATTTATTATAAATTATACTTATTACAACACAAAATATTTGGAATCCTACTCTATTAAGGATATTATTTACATAACATATCATCATTAAACAGGGATAGAACAACATTATTGAGAACTTTCTTTACGAGCTCTTAAATTTTCACTATTCATCTAAAACTGCACGAGATAAACTATGGAGATACATACAAAAGGGGTGATATATATAGCCAAGAAAGGAAATAAATGAATAAAAAAAGGAAAAAAGTATTACATTTTAGTCAATAGTAATATCAATGGGAGAAAAAATATGTGATAATCATAAACATGATCATCGAAGTGTGATATATGATGATAACATAAAAGGTAACATGGAAAAGTGGAAACAACATTAAATATGACAAAATAAGAATAATAAAAGGTTAACCCCCAAGAAATCATAAAATAATGTTTTTAGGATAACCTCATATTAATTGTATATGGAATATAATGATATTAAAACATTTTTCAGTGCATTAGAGCACTACTTGGATTCAATTATTCATAATCATGTTATGTACATGAATAAGTGTAACACATGGATCATATCAAATAGGAATGTATTTCATCAATTTTAACCCTAAGATCATCGATTTTGGGTTTGATACATGTAATTATATATTAAATGAAGGGTGGGTATATCTAGTTGAATACCATTGGGTGGAAAAGGGGGGTGGATAATCACAATAGAATCATTTTTGATGAAAAATCACTATGAAATTTAAATAGTGTAATGTCTGTGATTATTTTTTCATAATATGGTTTCACTAGTTATAATGGTGTATATAATCATGTTAACATAAAATTTAACAGATAAGGGATTTGGAAAAACATATCCCAACATTATAAAATGTAAATAAATGGCATAAAATAAAGAAGCTGTTTGAATTGAAAATATTAGAGATATTTTACTTACTTTGAGAGAGTGTATCCAAAATTTTGGGAGTAGATTCTTAAGAGATTATGGGAACCTTGATAGGGATATAGAGAGGTATGGGGATATTAATGATGTTATATATGTTTTTTTAGTGATGAGAAATTGGATATTGGGTAGGTTTATATAGGAAAATATTGGGTAGTTCTTTATTATTTCATAAAATTAGGTTTCGAACAATATACCAACAAACACTCTATGGTTAAGGTGTACAACATTGATATTTTCTTAGGATGGTTAAGATTACAAGGCTTGGGCAGTGATCTTGATGAACTTTATCATTTTTCAAAATTTATTTCACTTATTCTTTAGTTGTTGAAACTTGACATGGTATTGGTCAAGCATAAATATCACAGATTCCATATCCCATGAATTCTCAGATAAATAGGCTTTATATGGTATGATCCTACAGGTCAAGCCCATCGCTTCTTTTGTATGTGTCAATTAGACTTACTCATAACTATTAATTTATACTACTATTCAATAGATATATTTTCAATAGTAATGATTATTAACATTCATTTAAATACTATAGGATATAATCTTCTAAAATAAACAATGTATTTCATGTCTTTTCTCTATCTACATCACTCAATAAATTACATTTTCATTGAAAATTTTAGTTTTTATTTTTGAATGTTTGGGATGTTATATAAAACAACCACATTAATATGGTGAATTGTAATAAAATAATAAATACCTAGTCAAACTAAACATAAACCATCTAGATAAATAATAATGATTCTACCATTACAACATATAACTCATGGAGAATAATTATAATAAATTGTTTTTTTCACTTATGGATAAAAATACCATAAAAATTTTATTTGAAATAGTATAGAAGAAAATAACCTTTTCACATTGAAAATACTTTTAAAACTAAAAGTTCGCAAAAAAATTGAAAATAATATTATTTTAAAATAACTATTGGAACATATAATTAAATCTTTAAAACATTAATTTTTCATTATGGTGGAAAATTATGTTCATTTCATACACGTTAAGTCAAAAATTCCATTTATATTTTCAGTAAAATCCAAATGATACCTATTTGTAAAAAATATATAAAGATTCATTTAAAAAACTGTAAAAAGACAAACATGGGTACAATTTTATTTAATATATCATTTTTATAATGATAAAAATAATTTGAAATAGTTTTAGAAAATGTGGTTTCGAAGGAGATAATATTTCCGATCAAAGAGAGAAATAAAGCCAATATTTTTACAAATCCATCTTATTATTAATATCAATTATTAGAGAAATGATAATGGTAATAATTCTTGAAAATTTTATGATTAACCAGATTTAATGAAAATATATTATTATTAGGATATAAATATCAAATAATTCCCCCAAGGGATGCTCAAAAATAAAAAATTATTATATAAGATGAGGTTATGAAATAAACACATACCACTATGGTAACTTATAAATTGTAATACCCCTAAATAAAACAACAAAAATTAAAACATTAAAAACCATAAATATAAAGATATTCATGATATAAAATATAAAAGGGTCATTAAATACATCATAAAAAATATAAAATTGGTGGATATGGAACATGTCTCATGAAAGTAAAACTGAGATGAGGAACCATTAAATTAAATGTGAATTCCTTTGTATGTGTTTGAAATTCATTTAAAATAAATATAAATTTGGTATACATATATTAAAGAACAATTATTTTATATATCATACCGTATATTATTTATTTATGTCCATTTATTACCCATTTATTATGAATTTCTTTGTAAAATCATGTATAATGTAACAACTGCTTTGTTTTTCATGTATGTTTGGATTTAGTATTTTATTTCCATTTATATTGATAATGGTTATATAATATATAGAATATAAAAATGATATAAATATAACATATATTCAATATATATATATATACTAATCTATAAATTTTATATATATGAAATGGATTACACCGTTCATGGAGATAGTAGGTCATACGTACGCATAAAAATTGCTCCATTTTTTCTTAGTATATGGAACAAAATTAATGTAAATAATATATCACCTTTTTACAGTCATTATTATGTAATATATATTACATATATTAATTAAATTTATCCTTCTTACCTTCCATTTAAATAATTAGTGAAAAATGAGTCACATCACTTCTTGAGGTGGTAGTATTCTCTACACGCAAGTGACGTTATTGTATATCCCAAGGAATGGAATGTACGAAGGTATATGTGATATAATAATTATAGATCTATAATTATTCTATAAAAATAATATATATTCATTTAATAAATACTAATTATCATCCATGTAAAATTGAAATAGGAAAAACACATCACATCGGTTCTTGTGGCGGTAGTTTGTCATACACACGTGTGACAATATTATTTTCCAATGAGTTGGAAGGTAATATTATATATGTGATATTATAATTATAGAGGTTTTTCAATTTCATAAATACCATATACATATAGTAAATTCAAATTTATATCCAATCATTTTATGTGGTGATGGAAAATGAATTACATCAGTTCGCTGGGCGGTAGTCCTACGTACACACATTTGATGGTTTTGTTTCACATTTGATGGAATAAGAGATGGATATAAGTTACAAACATAATGAAATAACATATAATTATATGTAAGATAATAACTATATTATATAATAATTGTTTAATAATTATTTACGGAGTTTTAATAAGAATCAAAAATCAAAATTCTTGTTAAATAACATTTCCTTTTCTTCAGAAAACATCTTTATGTTTTCAGCAAAATTATTCCTAGTTTATATTTTTAATCAAACCCAAGAATAAAAATTGTCTATAGAGATATAATGAATATATTTGTGTATATAATGGTAGATATGAATGTCTTTGGGTCTACGAAGAGGTGAGTAGAGGGGTGGCCTTTTACAAGTGGGGAGGGGACGCACATCAAATTTTTGAAATGAAATAGCGATACACACATTTTCTTCATGAAAAAAGCATAAAAATGGTTCAATATCGAAAAACTACTATATAAGATAAAAATATTGTCATAAAATTTGAATTTTACATATTTTATGTCATTTTTATCATTTACCTTCTTTGTATAACACACCCCCAATAAACCCATTTTCAACTTAAATGTAGTAATTAATTAAATTTTTTTCAAAATTTATTATGGTAAAAAATTAATGTTATGTTATTAGATAATATTAATTAATTCGATTAAAAATGCTATATTAATTTTAAAAAATTTATCTAATATATGTGTAATAATTTAATTTTAAATTAAACACAGAGACACATCGAAAAAATGGTTTTTATAAAGAAAAACTTTCATAAGTTTAGAATGTTTATGTATTAGAATTAAATATAAAACTGAATCCACTGACATAATTTTTTTAAATTTTATTATATTTTCACTACTTTTACTTTAAAACCATATTAAATTTTAATTTAACTTTTAAAATAATTTGAAATAAAATGCATTTTTCAATAAAAAATATTATTTCTCACTATTTATAGAAAATTTAATCTTTTCAGAATGCTCTCAAAAATCCACTATAAGATAATTTTTACATGATGATTTCATAAAAAAAATATTTTAAAAATTAATTTGTAAATAATTTGTAAAAATTATTTTTAAATTATGTGAAAAAAGTAAAACTGAATCAACATTCAAATAAATATACTTTTATAGAAAACATTTCATTTTCGTTCAAATTATTCTAATACTATATCTAATGAATTGATAAAAATTGATCATATTTTATAAATTATTAATGCATATAATTTTCAAAAATTAGTTTTTCATATTCATACCCACAAACTATACATCAATGTAATAAGGGTTATGTTTAAAGAACAATATTTTAATAGAGTATCATGTTTCCTTTAAACACGGTGTTGTGTCCATCATATGATATCAAGTAGATTGAATTTATTTAAAAAGAAATATATCGTAAATTTTTAAGCTATTAAATTCTCTACTAATCTAGGTTTTGTGTTTCATATATGAAATATAACATGTTGTTCCTCTTTTAAACACCCAAGGTGTTACATTCTACGACTAAAAATAAATTTTGTCTTCATAATTTATTCTTGATCTTAGTAATCAAAGGTTTGAATTGGAAAATAAATTTTTTTGGAATCCCACATTGTAAAAAGGCATAAAAACAACTTTTTTAATGTGGGAAATGGAAATAAAAAGTTCATCTAGAATAACTCATATCTAAGTTTCCATGTAGGGAAACATTGGTGGAATTTTAATATATGGACATTATAATAACACCTACACTATTAGCCTAGATCTAGTGTCTAATTTATAACATTTTCATAAGATATAAGGAATTTCATCCTAAAGGATAGAATATATTAGTATTCTTGGTAAACATGATACATAATTGAGTCTTGTATTACATTTAAAACACAAATTACAACATTTTTTCCAGCATATCATTATTCCCTCCAGAATATACTTGTATATCAATCATAGTACACTTCATGGATTTTTTGGAAAGGAAACAAAATAAGGTTGAGCTCAAATGGTCAGTGAGAGTTATGAATAGTGGAAGTTATCATGAATCAATAATAAAAATAAGTATGTCAACCTAAAAAAATTAACACATATTTCAATTAAATAACTTGACTATCATGATAAGATAAGGCATAAATGATATAGAAAGGTAAATAATTGAACATATATTCTATTTCATCAATAATATGAGAATGAAATGCATTTATATATTACATAAATGTGATAATATAATGGATAATAATATATAAATTATTAATGATGGAAATTATTAATTGTTGGATTTTTTGATCTCAAGAATCGTGGTTCATATATCATTAAGATCTTTTATCATGATAGTTTAAAACTATAGGTATAAACCTCTTTAATTTGGCCAACTGATTTGTCTCATGAGACATTTTGATGCATCAAGGGGCTATCTATAATAGGTCCCCACCAATTTCTAATGAAAGAATAATTATTTGTATATCTAATTTTCAATTTAATTCACCAACAATGTTCCTTATCCACAAATATATGAATTGAGTACAGGATATTGATTTTTATATATTTACCCAGTTAATCAAATTTATTTCAAAGTAAACATTGTATGTAAAAAATGTTATAAAATTTAAGAAATGATAATATCCATAATAATATAATATTTATATTTAACATATATGTAATGTATAATTAATAATGACCTCAAAAAAATTATTGTTTCAATAGAAAGTAAACAATCACAAAAGAATTTGAGATTGCATTACAGCTATTACCACTTTGTATTTTTAAACTCAAATACCCTTGGTTGAAATAACTAAAATAGAAACATAAATACTATTTATTATTAATTAATCCATATTAATACAGATATAACATGTCCAAGGGTCAATATATACACCATATAAAATAAATTAGGTGTATAACATTACAATATGCCTTAATGAAGGGAAATTGAGACAAAGTCCCTTAACATGAGTCTGAATCGCCGCATATATTCTTTATCATCCTAAATAATAAATGTAAGTTAGTTGTTTTCTTATTGAATAACCTTATCAAATTTTATTATTAATTTAATTTCACTTATTACCATGTTATATATGATTAATTAATCAATTAAGGTTGTGTTTGAGGATTTGACGATATTTGGATTTTGTGTCAAAAATGACATTGGTAAATCCACTATGGTTAAAGAGTTTATTATTTAACCATATGTGGAGTAATAATAGTTCATTTTTTATTATATTTATACATAAATTATAATTTTATGACCAATAATTAGATATTTTTTTGAGAAAAGAATTATATTACGATCATCGAAACAGTAAGTCATACGTACGCATGATTCAACGTTTCCATTTTTCAACAATCATTATAGAAAGGAGGTAAGTAATAATTTATATTTTAAGATTGATCATAATTTAATAAGTAGCATATAATTTATTTAAATATACTTATATATCACGCATGTGGTGTGTTGATGAAAAGAGAGCCACATCGCTTTGTTAAGGCAGTAGTACACATGTACATGAATAATGTTATCATCTTTCAATGAGTGAAAAGGTAAGAAATAAAACGATATATTATCTTTTTATATAGATATATATGTCATTAATATCATAATTATTTTATTTATATCATAAATATAAATTAATTTTATCCTTATCACCTTCCATGTAAAGCATTAGTGAAAAATGAATCACATCACTTCACGAAGTAGTTGTCCTCCGTACACACAAGTGAGGTTATTGAATCCTCTACAAAAGGGAAAGTATAAAATTTATATATGATATATTGACTCCATATATATAATTATTTTATTAATATATATATATATATTCTTTTTATCCATCATCATACCCAACCATGATAGGTGGTAATCGAAAAATGAATAACATCAGTTCGCGAGGTTGTAGTCCCCCATGTACATGAATGACCATTTCATAACCAATTTCATAGAAGTGGAAATGGTTGTAAGTCATGAAATTGATATAAAAAGTATCAGTATATGTAATAAATTGAGGACATTATATAATCATGTTTAAAATAAAATTGACAGATATGGAGGAATAAATAATATAAAAACACTTGATGAAGAATGTTAACTCTTCCAAAAGAAACTTCCTTAGGTGTTCACCAAAATCCTTACAAGGTTAGATTTATAAAAAAAATAAGGCTTAAATAATGATAGGGGAATTGTAGAAGTTATTTTGGAATGGATTGGATTAAACAGAATGGTTTGAATGTGTGAAGAGTAGAGGAGGGGGTTCCTTTTATAAATTAAGTGAGTGGCACACTTATAAGATTTCAAAAGAAAAATGTGTGCCCACGTTTTTCACTATAAAAGGGTACAATATAGAGTATTTTATATCATTAGACAATATAAGTTATACATATTTATATAAATATATTTCATATTATTTTTTAGGTGATTTTATTACTTATCATTTTATTTTAACACCCGATAAATCTATTTTACATTATTCATGGAAAAGAATTTTTACAATTTTCACTGTTTATTTTATAAAGAATTAACATGAACATATTAGATAATAGAAATTATTCGGATTCAAAATATGGAATCCATTTTAAAAAAATCATTAAAATGTCTGAAAATTTTAATTTAAAATTAATCTCGTAAACATGATGAGAAAGCCAGTTTTCATAAAAAAATGTTCAAAGGTGTATAAAGTTTTAATATCCAAATGAAATTTGAAATTAATTCCAATTACCTTAATTAGATTAATTGATATATAATTTTAATACTTTTAATTAAAATACAATTTAACAAATAATATTACTTTATAAATAACTTAATCAAAAGGGCAACATTCAATTCAAATTCAATATTTTTCACTATTCATAGTAAAATGAAAGATTTAAGAAAAATACCTTAAATTAATCCTAATATAATTATGATATAAATATTTAAAAAATAAATTTAATTTCATCAAATAAATTTTCTAAAGGTGTTAAATATTAATTTTAAATTATATGTGGAACGAGCAGTTAAACCGCCTTTTAGAAAAAAGAGTAGTTTTATAGGGAAAAATAGATTTTTATGTTTAATGATTCTTATATTTTTTACAATTAATATATAAGAATAATTCTCATAATTTATTTAGTAATATTCATACACACCAATTTAATAGCTTTGTTATAATACTAATTTTTTAACAATAATATTTTATTAGATTATCATGTTTTGTTCAAACCCATTGTTTTGTGCATTATAAGCCACTGAATGGATTGAATTTATTTAAAAATAAATGTTTCATAGAGTTTTGGGATGTTATATTCAATTATATTATCAGTTCTAAATGTCATACATGTTATCAAATATGATTTTCATATTTTAAAACCTTAGTGTGTTACATTCTAGATCCCTTAAATAAATTTTGTCCTCACAATTTAATCTTGACCTTAAAATTCAAGGGTTTTTAATTTGAAAATAACTTTCTTGGAATCCCACAACATTATAAGGGTTAATAAAATATCCCCTTAATAAGATTGAAATTAATTATTATGGTTATCTAGAATATAAAATTACTAGGTTTCCATGTTTGTGAACCTTGGTGTCGAATGAAAACATGGACATGGAAGAGAATACTAACACCCAAGGATTAATGGAGAGTGATAGAGATCATTGATCACTAGAAATTTAATCATATATAGAAGGATAATTATTAAAAACCATAAATTGTTTATGAGTTAAGGGACTATTTGATTCATCAGATATGATGGTAATAGGATAAAATTTTTGTTTCAAGATCCTTTTCTTAATGTTGAGGAATTATTTTACTATCAAATTATATAATAAAATATACATAATTGATATGTTTATATTTAATAAAAAAAAATTAATCCTTTGGTTATGATTTGATCAATTTATAATTAATCACATAATTTATGAAATGAATATCCAAAAGCTTATTTTTTTTCCTGAAGCACTAAAATTCAATTTTAATAGACTGTAAGATCCATTATAGAATTATAATTCATTGCTCATATCATTAGTTATTATTATGACAAAATGGTTAGTACATATTGTAAAATATGAATAAATCATCCTATGGTAAATTAATACATTAATATCTAAAACCTTTTATATATTTCAACATAATCCATCTTATAAATGGTTAACCTTTTGACCCTTCCAAAAATTTAATATCCATAAATTTATAAATAAGTTCACTAAATTTTCAAAAGTATCTTACCATTATTCCCCTTAAAAACATGAAACATATCTTAATATTTACATACCAACCATGTGGTTACCTTTATCATGTATTCTATTAAATCATGGTAAAAACATGAATTACCATAAAACCTTATTAAAACATGCATGATTTCGTGATCCTTAATTAAAAAAATTATTTTTTATATATTCTTGAAATTTAGAAATGTTGTTAACTTTATAAATGATAGTATAAACCACCTTTTCAATAAATCATTAATCAGTACCAAGGTATTTGGTACTATCTAATTAACTTTATCCATATCAATAATATCTTTATTCTAATATCATTATCTCAACATTAGGAAAATATTACGGCTTATCTTTGTTTTAATAATTTTTTCCCAAGAAGGTCAACATGACACTGAATCATTTTTATTGGTCACTGATACCATTAAACATACACTTTCAAATCCAACATTAAAAATGTTTTAGTAAAATACTTATATATTTCATAATTCTTATAACTGGGATATCATTTTATAAAATACTCAAATGACATAATTCTTGAATCCAAATACTAGCACATAAATCATTCCACTTTATCTATGGTAATATTATATTCTTTATCGTGATCCATTAGCTACTTTTGAGGTATATGACTTTGATGATTGAGGAATTCATTATTATTGTGCCCTATATCACTACATCTGAAACATTGAAAATTGCAAACATTTTTATTTCCCTTTAAATCATAAACATGGTTTTCTTTCTTATTAAACATGTATTAAACTCCTATCCCCTTTATGAAAGTACTAGAGTGTGTCTTTCCACAATTATCACATGTGGGAAAATCCATCTTTCCCTTCTTCCCTTTATGATTCTTTTTCACTACCATCCTCTTCTAATCATTCTTACCTTAGAATCCATAATAAATAGATAATTATTATTATAAAATTTTAACATATGATATTATGTCCGAATATGATGAGAATATTTGGGTGACTATTTCCCTTTCATGTATTATATTAATCTTATAAAAGAAAAAATTATTATTACTCTTTAGATTATGTTAATTGAAGAAGTTCTCATTCCTTCTACTAAGAACCATTTATATACATTATAATACATTATATTGAATCATGTCATTATGAAAGATAATGTATATTCCCAAAATTAGTGAAATAATTAACCAAAATTGAATAATTTATACGTACCTAATACCATAATCATAAGCATGTTTTATTTATGGATATCATTATTTTGTAATCAATCATAATTGTTTGTAAAGAAGTTTTTAATTATCCTAAGAATATTCCCCAGGAGTTTCAAACTAGGTCTACAGTATAGCTCATTGTCTTTCACCAGGTGAAGATATGGTCAAGACCAATACACCATTTTTAGAGTTATTAGCCCAAGGTATATTTTTTCTAAAACCACATCCACTTATAGTATCCAGACAAGATTTATTTTCTATGAAAAACCAAAATCTCTACCTTACCAAAACATTACGATGTTCTTATATACTTATATTCAATATCGACCATAAGATTATGTTATTTTATAAACGTTTTCATTAATATATCCCCCTTGGATTATACAAAAAAATCTCATATACCAACTATAATGAACCTTACCCTAGTATTTCATGACCCGTCCCCCGGGGCCCATGCCCTGACTACCCCATGACCGCCTTACATAAGCATGGGGCTGGTGACTAGCACCAAAGGCGTAATTCCCTAAATCTGGGAAGGCAATGCCGTTATAACTGTAAACACACACAAAAGAGCATGTGGTTGGATACAAAACACTATGTAAAACTGTATATAAAGAGAGTGTTGAAAAGTAAAGGGTTCAGAAATACAAGCTCAATAGTAAGTACAAGTAAAATTGGAAAGGGAAAAAATAGCTGAAAGGTGAAAAGAGGCTCCTGGATTGCCCACCACGGATCCTACCTAAAGGATAGGTACAAATAGCCTCCTCATCACTCCATGTATGTCGGACTCCACTGTGTACCAACACATACTATGGTCCACCTCCGAGTACTGTCCAGTCATAGTACTCTCAGCCTCAGTCAGCATTGTCCATCATCTTCAACCAACAGAATGAGGTGTGGGCATAGCCTGTGCAGGGGTGAGTATAATGACACTCAGTAAGGACCCCGAGACCCTCAAGGTCCCACAAAAATCCAACAAGGAAAACCACAAAGTATGAAATCAACATATAACCCACTTAGTTATATGCCCATACATATACCTAAGTTATCAAGTAGTCCATCTCAATCATGAGGTAAACACAAAAGTTACTGACTCAGCTCAACCAGGATTTTGTTCAAATTATCAAAACCACAACTACTAGAGAACTCCTCCTCTGTCGAGTACAGTGGGCCTGTTGTGACACCAAGGCGCTTCCCACTAACCTTTAACTACTAAGGTACTCATCCTATCAAGTATCGTTGGTCTGCTGCATCACAGAGAGGCGCTCCCCACTATGGGTCTACCGCATCACCAAGGCGCTCCCCCTAATAGCCTGAAGAGGTACTCTCCTGTCAAGTACTACAGGTCTTCCACCATATCCAGGATCTCCTCTACTGTGGGTCTTCTGCGAAACCAAGGCACTCCCCACAGGGCTAGTCGAGTCACTCTGAGGCGAATCAGTCAGCAGTCATCAGGTCTCAGCCATCTACTAGGTCTCTGCACTCTGCTCACTCGTCACTAGAAGGATCCGCTCCACGAGCTACTATTTGATACTGCAACTGACGTGAAGTCCCACGAAGAAGTATCTCATAGTTCCACCACATCATAGAGGTCTCAACATAATAGACGGCGCATCAATCAGACATCCAGTTTGTGAGTTATTAGCTTTTTAGTCCCGGGGGCTGGTTGGATTCGTGTGCGATCCAACCTGACTATATCTCAACATTACTCCAAACTCTAGTGGGGTATAGTCAAGGGACTATCATACTTTAATATTACCATCACCACTGACGGTTCGTCAATGGGACGTTCTGTGCCAAAGATATGGCCAAAGAAAGTAAAGGGTCGGTAGCATGCACGGGTCCTATCCGACTAAGTCAGACTGACTCGGTCCGACCTAGTCTAGGCCAACAAGGTCTGGGTTAACCCGATTAGACCAGTTGGTTCTGGCCCAACCAATTGGGGGGTCCAGCCTATTAGGTTTGGCCCGGCCCACGGGGCCCAGCCCAATAGGCCGTGTGGGCAGTTCAGCCCTAGCACAGGGTCGGTTCGGCCCGGAGCACGTGGGGCGCGACTCGGCGTCTCAGCCAGGATGGCCGAGACAAGTTCGGCTAGCACCGCGAGGGGTGCCGTTCAGGAGGCATGGGGCTCACGGGGCACGGGGGCGCACAGGGCACATGGGCACGTGGGTCGGGGTCACGGGAGGTGGCCAAGAAAGCCAGCGAGGAGCGGCCAGGCCGGCAGGCAGCCAGGCAGGGCGCCAGGCGGGCCCACGGGCGGCTGGGTAGGGCACCAGGTAGGCCGGAAAGTAGCTGTGTTGGCCGGAAAGCGAGCCAGCGAGCGGCAGGGCATGCTGACAGGTGGTCGGGGGCGGTCCGGCAGGCCGGCAGGGCACAGGCGGGCTCGGGGCAGCAGCTCGGCTCTCCAAGCAGCGCAGACAGTGGGGGCTCGGCCGAGTCCGGTTCAGATGGTGATGGTGCGGAACACCACGGGGTGGCATAGATCACGAAGGCTGTGGGTAGCGTGGCCTTTGTCTTCTCCACCTTCGTCACCAAGTTGATTTGTCGCCATTCTGATGATCATCATAAACAAGAATGGCGGAGGGATCGGGCCGTGTTGGTTTGGTCAGCACCCTTCGTGTTTAGGGTTGTAAAATTTGGCTCATCAAGAAGTAAGAAAGATGAACTTCAATTGTTCTACAACCTCCTCAGTGATTCCTTTCCAACCAAAGAAGAAAATAAGGAATGAAAAGTAGTAATACACAAATTAACCCCTACCTTTTTTCGTCGTTCGTCGACGGGGTCACGAGGAAGAAGACAGTGTTGTCGTCATTCGTCGCGTCCACCACACACTTCAAATCTCGAGATCGCATGTCGGTTGTGGAAGACGATCCATGTTGGTTGGATCCATGTAAGGAAGACGAAGTTGCTCCTCGCTAGTGTTTTTTGTTTTTCGTTCTTCGTTCTTCGTTGGGAGATTTTCTCTCTCCTCCCAAGTTCCACCAAAAGAGCATTTCCAACCAATATAATAAGAGATTGTGATATCTTATTAATTTTTTGGAATAATATTAAAATTGGATGAATTAATATAATTGTCTCCAACTAATTAATGTGAAGGATTTGGCATAATAAATTACGTGTTAGTTCAAATAATTAAAAGGGAGGTGGTGGAACCATAAATGGTAGAGGAGATCAAGGGGCTCCCCCTCATTAATGATGTGAGTTGAGAGATTTTCCCATCCTTCCATTAATAGGGGGTTTAGTCTTGTGTGGTCCCGACATCGTAACCTCTCGTGGGAGGTTAGGTTCGGTTGGGCCCCACCACCATAACCCCTCATGGGAGGATAAGGTGTGGTAGTCCCATATCCAACTTCCAAAATCTATAAGAAGGTTATAGATCTAGTGGGACCCACCTCCAAACACCCACATGGTGGACCAAATTAAAATAATGTGAATCTCAATTTATTTTATTACTTTCCATGAATACCCAAAAACCAACTTTTATTCTCAACTCACTACCATTGAAGTGAAATTCTCCTTAAGAGAATATCAGTGCAACGAGTTCAACGTTGACCTCAGATTTCAATTCAGAGAACTGGTTCAAAAGTTATAAAAACTCGTTCATACATTTACTGAACGTACCCAAACAAAACATCAAAAATTGATTCTAGGCACACTGGGCCTCGAAATTATGCGCTGTAAAATTTCGCAAACTCATAAAATGCCCGTGTATTTAAGATAAAAAATATCCACGGAATTTTCAGGTCTTTACATTATCCCCACATAAGGGCTTTAAGTCCCCGTAATCTATAACTCGAACTAAGAGAACAGGTGGGGGTACTGAGCATTCATATGTGCCTCCTGCTCCCATGTGCTCTCCTAGAGGTTTTGGTGCTGCCAGTGAACGCGCACCATAGTTATAGGTTGTCCACATAGGAGATGCTCCTTTCGATCCTCACTTTCAACTATAACCTCTTTGAAAGTATCCCCATCATCGACGTCCATCTCTCCATGGTCAATGATGTGAGAAGGGTCATGCACGTATCTCTTCAGCTGAGATACGTGGAAGACATCGTGCACCTGGTGCAACTGACGTGGAAGATCCATGCAGTAATCCACCTAGCCTACTATGTTGAGGACCTGGAAAGGTCCGATGAATCTCGGAGATAACTTTCCACCTCGGCCAAATCTCCATAGTCCTCATCGAGGTAAGACCCGTAGATAGACACAGTCACCATCCTCGAATTCCAGAGGTCTCCGTCTCCTGTCAACATATGACTTTTGTCTGCTCTGTGTAGTCTTCATCCACTCTTGGATAATCTGCACCTTTTTCATGGTAGTTCGTACCATCTCCGGTCCCTCTAGTGCTAACTCCCCTAGGTCAGTCCAGCACAAAGGTGATCTACAAGGTCGTCTGTATAATGACTCAAAAGGTGCCATCCCCATGGTGGAGTGATAGATGTTGTTGTATGAAAACTCCAACAAAGGTAAGTGATCCTCCTAGTTACGACTGAAGTCAAGGAAATAGGCACACAACATGTCCTCGAGGGTTTGAATGGTCTGCTCAGTCTGACTATTCGTCTGAGGATGGAAGGCGGTGTTCAGACAAAGTTGCATCCCAAAAGCCTCCTGTGACCCCTTCCATAGCCGGGAAGTAAACCGTGCATCACGATCGGAGATAACAGATGAAGTTAATCCATGTATCCACATAATCACCTGCACATAGAGGCGTCCCAAGATCTCTACTGAACCATGCTCTCTAATCGGTAAGAAGTAGGCCGACATGGTGAGTCGATCAACGATCACCCAAATCGAGTCATGACCCCTGGATGTATGTGGATGTCCTGTCATTAATTCCATGGATATCCCATCCCACATCCACTTTTGGGCCTTTAAAGGATGAACCAAGCTTGCTGGTACCTGGTGCTTCACCTTCACTTTTTGGAAAGTGAGGCATCAAGAGAAAAACTCTGGTAATTCCCTCTTCATACCTGACCACCAGTTTTATCATCGAAGGTCCTGGTAAATATCGACATTCCTGGATGTACCGCTAAAGTGGATGTGTGGAACTCCCTCAACACTTCCTCCTTAAGTAACAATGGTACCATAGTTCGTCCTATGAAGAGGATGATGTTCTCCCCACCTTCATAAAATCCATCAGGTGCATGCCCTATGGATATCTGATCATGTCAGGTCTCGCAGTCAGCGTCCCCATATTGTGCCTCCCTGACTTGCTGAAGAATTTAGGGAGTGACTGTAATGGACTGAAGAAAAGTTGCTCCATCTTTATCCAAAAAGGATATCTGCAAAGTGGCTAGCTGCTCTGTCGCCTCACCTAGAAAATGTATACCAAATCTCCCACTGAGTTCATCTACTACAATGTTCCCCTTTCTAGTAGTATACACTATCTTGAAGTCATAGTCCTTGAGTAACTCAATTCATCGTCATTTTCTTTGGTTCAGGTCCTTTTAAGATAAGACAAAACCTGAGACTCTTGGTATCAGAGTACAAGGTAAAATGTTCGCGCATCAGATAGTTTCACCATAAAATTAAGTCGAGGACCATTTTTACTAACTCTAGGGAATGGGTAGTGTAGTTCTGCATTTCATGTCTCAGCTACCGAAACCTTACGCGATCACTGCTCACTCCTGCATCAGGACACACCCAAGTCTAGTCCCTGATGCGTCGCGGTAGACTATGTAGCCTATACCTTCCTCTGGAAGCCTCAAGATGGGGGCACTATTCAGCCTCTGCCTCTGCTCTTGAAATATCGGATGGCATCTCTCCAACCACACGAAGGGTTTCTCCTTTTTCATCAAGGCTGATATTGGTGATGCACCTCTGGAGAAGTCTAGAACGAACCTCCGGTAGTAACCAGCCAAACCTAGGAAACATCATACCTCTGTCACACTCCTTGGTGGCTCCCAAGAAAGTACCACCTCAATATTTGTCGGATATACTACGACTGTAGCCTCTGAGATGAAGTGTCCCAAGAAGTGAACCTCTCAGATCCAGAACTGGCACTTCAAGAGCTTACCATAAAATTGGTGCTCTCGGAGTGTGTCCAGTACTACCTAAAAATGGAAGGCATGCTCCTCCTCAGTGGTTGAGTAGATCAATATGTAGTCGATGAATACTACGACAAAGCGATCAAGGTATGGCTGGAAAATCATGTTCATGAGTCCCACAAACACTACTGGTGCATTGGTTACATCAAAAGGCATAACCAAGAACTTGAAGTGGCCATATATACATATGATTTCCATATTCTTCAAATCCTCGTCGTGAACTCTGAGCTGGTGATAGCCTGATCTGAGGTCTATCATCTAGAACCACTGAGCTCCCTTTAGCTGATCAAAGAGGTCATCAATCCCCGAGAGTGGGTACTTGTTCTTCATAGTCACATGGTTTAGGCAACGATAGTCGACATAAATCCTCAATCTCCCATCCACCTTCTTGGAGAACAGAATCGGGGTTGCCTAGGGAAAAACACTTAGCCAAATGAATCCCTTCTCCTGCAAGTCCTCTAGTTATACCCGTAGTTCACGAAGCTCTGTGGGAGCCATCCAATACGCTGTTGTAGATATCGGTTCCATCCTATGGTACAGGTCAATATAGAAGTCCACCTCTCTGCGAGGAGGTAGTCTTGGAACATCGTTAAGGAAAACATTTGTGTACTGGTCCACCACTATAGGATAGCTCAGACTCTCCACATCAACTATTTCGAAGGTAAGGTAGGCCAATTGATGAGTGATCGGTTGCACCCTCCTCCAAGTAAGTCCATACTATGCTAAAAAGGCACCCTTATTGCCGGTGATGGTCAACCTGGTCTCATCCATGTGGACACACCACACTTTATGCCTAATATAGTCGATCTGAGCATGGATTTTAGAAAACCAGTCCATACCCAAGATGACGTTGTAAGGCCTCGACGCCGATATGAGGAGATCTCGTCCGAAGCTCTCACCCCCTAGAGTAAGCTCACACTATCGGCACCAGTGAATAATCGTCGAGTCTACTCTTGGAGGAGTCTCCATCCGTAAAGATCGAGCCAACAGCTCTGTCGAAATCTTCGAGCGCCGAACGAGGGAAGTGAAAATGAAAGAGTGATTGGCCCCTATGTCAATAAGAACTGCAGCTATAGTGGAATAGAAATAGATTTTACCTCATATCATCTCTGGAGTGACTTGATCATAGGTATCGGCTTCCTGGAGAAGAGGTCTCCCCTATCCACCTGCTCTCTGCTGTCGGGGTGGACCTCCAGGTGGTGGTGGCAGTAACACCTCAAAATGTCGTCCACCGCCAGCTGCACGGCCAGCTCCTCTGCACCGTCCGCCAGATCCCAACGGACCGCCTAGATCGAATCTTTGTCTCCGCCTGGGCGGTCCTTCGACTGTCTACTGATCATCTGAACGACGGTTCAGACAGTCATGAGCCATGTGAACCTACCCGCCGCATGACTAACACTGCCCGATCTTGGCACATCTACACTGTCTCTGGTGCCCTGCGCAACTGATCATGAGTCATTCGGTTGTCCACCTGTAGGTCTGGTCCTCTTGGAACTCTGTGACATCTGTCTGTTTCCATCTACAGAAGACTCCTCTACATGTCGACTGGTGGGGGATCTCGTCGTTGGAGACTGCTCAGCAAGGAAACTCTCCACTAAGCGAGCTTGTTCCAATACCCTTGCCTGTGTCAGGATGCTAAGGGAGATCATCAAAGCCCTGATCTCTTGCCTGAGCCCCTGATCGATGGTTCAGGCCCAGAAGAATGGGTCCCGTACCATATCAGTGTGGTAGCGTGAGAGGATGGAGAACCTCGCTGAGTAATGTGCCACCATCATGCTACCCTACTGCAGGTGAAGTAGTACCTATATCCACACTTCACGTAGGGTGGTTGGGACAAACTTTGCCCGAAATAGGATCTTGAAGTCTTCCCTTAGTAGTATCACCTTGTCATGTACATGGAGCATCAGGATCCACCATCTTCCTACTTCTTCCCGAAGGAGACTCACAGCAAGGATCACCAAAAGGTAGGATGGTGTCCCTACAAGTCTGAATACTCTCACCAAATCCTCCAACAAATCCTCAACTACCTGAGGGTTCTTCTCTCCCCTCAACCAGGGTGGCCTCTGGTGCTAGAACTTGTACAACACACTCAAGCAGCGTGTATCATCTACTGCTGGGGCTGGTGGCATCGGTGGCCCAATGGGTAGTGGTACCGCTGGTGCCTCCGCTGGAAGACGACCCTACACCGAGGCCTCGTCGCTTGGTGGCTATCTGTTTGTACAACTCTCAGGGCTCTAGCTGGTCATCCGTGGGAGGCATCATGAAAGAAGCAGATGTGACACGGTCAAAGATTATACCTAGTGAGCTGAACTAGTTGAGATGACTTAAAGAAAACTTTTGAAAACACAAATGCAATTAGTTTTTTTGTGCACTGAGTCTGAAATCAGTAGTCAGGGTCCTGGTGTATGGATACGTCGGCCGCCACACCAACACTGGACTCCCTGAATTAAAAACCACACTCAGTACCCTTAAGACTATTTCTTAAAAGAAAATATCAGAGTCCAAAGTTCTGTTGTAGAACCAACTCCTCTGATACAAATTTTTCACGACCCATCCCCCGGGACCCATTTCGTTACTACCCCAAGCCTGCCCTCCATAGGCCATGGGCTGGCAACTAGCACCAAAGGCCTAATTCCCTAAATCTGGGAAGGCATTGACTTTATAACTGTAAACATAAAAAATAGAGCACACAGCTGGATACAAAAAACAAAGTAAAATTGTAAAACAAGAGAGTGCTGAAAAGTAAAGGGGCTGAAAATAAAAGCCCAAAAGTAAGTACAAGTACAATTGAAAAGGGACAAAACACCTAAAAGGTGAAAAAAAGCTCCTGGATCATCCACCATAGATCCTACAAGAAGGGTAGGTACAGATAGCCTCCTCATCACTCCATGTCTTTTGGTATCCTCTGTGTACCGACACGTCGTATGGTCCACCTCCGGGTACCGTCCAGTCCTCGTACTCTCAGCCTCAGTCAGCGTTGTCCGTCCTCTACAACCAACAAAATGGGGTGTGGGCATTGCCCATGAAAGGGTGAGTATAATGATACTTAGTAAGGACCCCTAGACCCCCAAGGTCCCACAAAAATCCAACAAGGATAAACCCCAAAGTATGAAATCAACAAATAAACCCACTTAGTTATATGCCCATACATATACCTAAGTTATCAAGTAATCCATCTCAATCATGAGGTAAACACAAAATTTACACACTCAGATCAACCAAGATTTTATTCACATTATCAAACAACTACTACTGTAGAACTCCTCCTATGTCGAGTATAGTGCACCTGCAGTGACACCATGGCGCTTCCCACTAACCTTGAACTGTTTAGGTACTCCTCCTATCGATTATCATGGGTCTGCTGAATCACATAGAGGTGCTCTCCACTGTGGGTCTACTGCATCACCAAAGCGCTCCCCCTAATAGCTTGAAGAGGTAATCCTCCTGTCGTGTACCACAGGTCTGTCACCACAACAAGGCAATCCTAAGTCTTGGGTTTTCCGCGACACCAAGGATCTCCCCACTGGGCTAGTCGAGTCACTCTGAGTCAAATAGGTCAGCAGTCTCCAGGTTTCAGCCAGCTATTAGGTCTCTTCACTCTGCTCGCTCATCACCAGAAGTATCTGCTCCAAGACCTATTGGCCGATATACCAACTTTTGTGAAGTTCCAAGAAGAAGTATCTCAATGTTCCTCCATGTCATAGAGGTCTCAATGCAACAGACGAAGCGTCAATTGGACACCCGGTCTGTGCGTTATTAGCCTTTTAGTCACAAGGGCCTGGTAGGATTCGTGAACGATCCAACCTAACTGTATCTCAACTTTACTCCAAACTCTAGTGGGGTATACTCAAAGTAATTTCATGCTCCAAGATTACAAGCGCCACTGACGGTTCGTCAAATGGATGTCCGGTGCCAAAAATATGGCCAAAGAAAGTAAAGGGTCGGTAGTGGGCCCGGGTCCCGTCCGACTCGGTTGGACCAACTCGTTCCTACCCAGTCTGGGCCAACCCAGTCTAGGTCGACCCGACAGACTTGTTGGGTCTGGCCCAAACCATTGGGTTGGCCAGCCTATTAGGTTCGACCCAGACCGCTGGGCCCAGCCTAGTAGACCGCATGGGCGGTTCGGCCAGGGCTCGGGGACGATTCAATGCAGAGCGCGTGGGGTGTGGCGTAGCGTCTTGGTCCGAATAGCAGAGACTGGTTCGGTCAGCGCCGCGAGGGGCGCAGATCAGGCAACATGGGGAACGCAGGGTGCACAAGACGGCGTGTTTCGGCTGGGTTCACGGTAGGCAGCCGGTGAGGCCAGCAGGCTGCCAGACAGACTGGGAAGTGGGTCTGCAAGTGGCCGGGCAGGGCGTGGGCAGGACGGGAGGCGGACGGGCTAGCCAGCAGATGGCTGGGAGGCGGCTGGGCAGGCCGGCGGGGGCTCTGCTGGGGCCGGTGCCAGTACGGAACGTTGCGGGGGTAGGGAAAATCACAGAGGCCATGGGTACCGCGACCATTGTCTTCACCACCTTCATCGCCTCGTTGCTTTTCCTCTGTTCCAAATATCATCATAAACAAGAACGACAGAGGGGTAGGGCCATGTTCGTTTGACCCGCACCCTCCGTGTTTAGGGTGGTAACATTTGGCTCATCAAGAAGTAATAAATATGAACTTCAATGGTTCTATAACCTTCGCAGTGATTCATTTCCAACCAAAGAAGTGAATAAGGAATGGAAGGTAGTAATACAAAATTTAACCCCCTACATTTGTTCGTCATTCATTGACAGGGTCGCAGGGAAGAAGAAGGTGTTATCGTCATTCGTCTTGTCCGCCGCACACTTCCAATCCCAAGCTCGCACGTCGGTTGTGGAAGATGCTCAACGTCGGTAGGATCTGTGGAAGGAAGTTAAAGTTGCTCCTCACCAAAATTCCTCGTTCTTCGTTCTTCGTTCTTCGTTGGGAGCTTTTCTCTCTTCTCCCAAGTTCCACCAAAAGAGAAATTCCAACAAAAATAATAAGAGATTGTGATATCTTAATAATTAGTTGGCACAATATTAAAATTGGATGAATTAATTAAATTGGATCCACCTAATTAATGTGAAGGATTTGGCATAATAAATTATTCATTGGCTCAAATAATTAAAGGGGAGGTGGTGGCACCATAAATGGTAGAGGAGCCCAAATGGCCCGAAGGCCTTCTCTTTTATTTTATTATTGATAATCATTTTTTTAATGGTTGAAGGCGATCCCGTACATGGCCCATAGGCCCAAGGCACAAGGACCAACATGACTTTCAATAGGGGGCTTAGTCTCATGTGGTCCCCACGTCGTATCCTCTTGCGGGGGGTTAGGTTTGGGTGCCCCCCCACCATAACCCCCCATGGGAGGTTATGGTGTGGCGGTCCCACCTCCAACTTCCAAACTCCACAAGGAGGTTATAGATCAAGTGGGACCCACCTCCTAACACCACATGGCGGCCCAAATAAAAATAAATTAAATCTCACTTTATTTTATTACTTTCCACAAAAACCCAAAAACCTAAATTTTATTCTCGACTCACCACCGTCGAAGTGAAATTATCTTTAAAAGAATATCGGCACTGTGAGTTGAACGGTTCCCTTGGATTTCAGTTCTAATCACTGGTTCAAAAGTTATAAAAACCCACTCATACGTTTACTAAGCATACACGAAAAAACATCAGAAATTGATTCTTGGCACACCGGGCCTTGGAATCATGCGCCGTCATTTTTTGTGGACTTATAAAATTACCGTGTATTTAAAAAAAATTCTAAAAAATTTATATATTGTCCTAGAGTCAGTGTCTAATTTATTATATTGGCATAAGATACTTGGAATCACATCCCAAAAAACTGAATAGTTTATTAGACCTGGTAAAATGGATATACGATTGATATATTTTCTTATATTTAAAACATAGATTACAACATTCATTGAGAATAATGTTATTGCCTCTAGAATTTCCTTACATATCAGTCACTGTACACTTCATGTATTATGGGGAAAGGAAACAAAAAATTTTGATCTAAAAGAATTTGTAAGGGTTATGTATAGTGGAAGATATCATGAATCAATAATATTAATCAACATGTAAAGTTAAATAACTGAACACACATTTCATTTAATAAATAATTTGGGAATGAAATTCTTCCATAGATAATATCACTATGAATATAGAATGGATAATATTAAATGAATTCTTAATGAAAAACATTTTTAATGAAAAAAATTATTCATTATTGTATTTCATGATCTCATGCATCATAATACTTGTATCATGAAGATATTTTCCCAAGATATTTTAAAACTATAGGAAAAAATCTATTTAATTTTTCCAATTAATTTGTCTCATGAGACCATTCAATACATAAAAGGGATATCTATAACCCGGACCAACCCATGACTATATGTCCAAATCATTCCTCATATATTTAATGTTTGATTGAATTTATGAAAAATGTTCCTTATCTACTAATATTTATATTGAGGACAAGATATAGATTTATTTATATTTCCCCAGTTAATAAAATATCATTCAAAGTAAACACCATATATGAAAATGGTATATGTTTTAGAAATGAATCAAATCAATCACACAATATTATAGATATTGAATAGAGATGTAATTACTAATTAAAAATGATCACAAAAAACATATTATTTCAATAGAATGTTTCCAATCACAAAAGAAAGTGATATTGTACAATAAATTTTACCATTTGGTAATTTTCTAGTCAAAAACACATGGTTGAAATAAATCAAATTGAAACTTAAATACCCTAAATTAAAAAAAAATCAACTATATTACATGTCAAAGGGGTAGAATATACACCATAAAAAAGAAATTTGGTACACAACATTACAGTATACCACAATGAAGGGAAATTGAGACAAAGTCCCTTACCTTGAATCTGTCTCATCGTGAATATTCTTTATCTTCATGAATATAACCTTTTTTAGGTTAATTGTTAATTTTATTTAATTTATTACCATGTTATATATGATAACTCAATCAATTAAGTTTACATTGGATAATTCGATTATATTTTTCTTATTTGTCAACAATGACTTTCATGGGTTGACTACAGTCCAAGTGGTCATTAATTAAATATATATATAGAATAATAATCATGAAATAATTATCATATTAATACATAAAATATAATTTTAATATTAATACTGAAATATGGTTTTTATAAATTTTGTATGTTATGATAGTGGATAGGGTAGGTTATATGTATGCATGTGCAATGTTTCCTTTTTTCAATGATCACTATGGAAATGTTGTAAGTAATATTTTATCATTATAGAATTCTAATAATATCATGAAAAATATATTTTTTAAAAAAATATACTTATATATGTCAACTATTTGGAGTGGTGGTGAAAATAGAGTCGCGTCGCTTCGTGAAGACGGTAGTCCACACATATACGAACGATGTTATCATCTTTCAGTGAGTACAATTGTAAGAAATAAAATTAAATATTATATTTTAATAATGAAAACATTTCATTAATATCATAATTATTTAATTTATGTCACATATATTCATTGAAATTATCCTCATTACCATCCAAGTAAAGAATTAGTGAAAAAATAATCACATCACTTCGTCAGGATGTAGTCCATTGTACACATGAGTGACGTTGTCATATCCTATATGGAATGGAAAGTTAAAATTTATTTATGATATAATTACTAAAAAGGTTTAATTAAGTTATAAATATCATATATATATATATATACTTTAAATATATCAGTATACCTAACATTGAGTGGTGGTAATAGAAAAAATGAATGACATCGATTCACGAGGAGGTAGTCCGACATAGACACAAATGATGATTTCATAAAAAAATTGACAGAATTTGGGATGGTTGTAGATAATTCAATTGAAATAAAAATATCTCAATATATTTAATATACTGAGTTTATTGTATAATATTTTTTAATAATAAATTAAATAAGTGGATAATGAAATAAAATAAAAACTCTTGATAAAGAATGTTACTTCTTCATTTGGTTACCACCTTTGGTTTGCACAAAAAATCATTCCATGGTTGGATTTATGACCAGAATAAAGAATCCATGATGAGAGGAGTTATGTTTTAAATTTATTCTGGTACATATATATGGAACAAAAATGGTTGGAAGGTTTTAATATAAAAGGAGAGTAGTGGCCTTAAATATGTGAGGTGAGTGGCACACTTATAATTTTTGAAAAAAAAATGGTGTACATAGGTTTTTCACTCTCCAAAAGGGTCTAAAATTAATTATTATCAAGACCTATACATTATATGGTCTAAATATGTCCATAATATATATTTAACACAAGTTTTTAGGTGATTTTAACTATTATCATTTTATTCTAACTTCCCGCAGTAGATCCATTTTTACCTTAATAATGGAAAATAATTTTTACTATTTTCACAATATATTTTATTAAAAAAACTAATTTTCCCCTACTAGATAATTTATATAATTATTATTCCAAATATGGAATCAATTTTTGAAAAATTCCTTTTAACAAATTCGAAAATTTTAATTTAAAAATAATTTGCAGATGTGAGGAGAACGAAAGTTTTCCTAGAGAAAATAAGCAAAACCTTATAAAAATTTCATATCAAAACTGAAGATGAAATTGATTCGAATGACCATAATTGAATTAATATTTGTATAATTTTACTAATTTTAGATTAAAAATAATTAAAAATATAATTTTATTCCTCAAATAATTAAAATGACAAATCATTTTTCATATAAATTTAGGATTTTTCACTATTGATCAAAAATAAAAACATTTAGAAAAAATACTAAAAAATCACCCATATATATTTTTAATATTATTATTTAATTCAATTAATTATATCATAAATATTTTAAAAAATTGATCAAATGTGATTTTAAATTATGTGCACATATAGTGACTAAATCATCTATTCGAAAAAAATCGTTTTTCGGAAAAAATTTCTTTTTCCTTTAAATGATTCTTATTTTATTTATAGTTAATAGATAACAATAATATTAATAATTTAGATAGTAATATTGATACCCACAAATTTAATATAAAGGTTATAATTCTAATTTTTAAATAATAATATTTTAATAGAGTATCATGTTTCATTCAAACCCTGTGTTGTGTGCATTACAAGACATCAAAGAGATTGAAATTATTTAAAAACAAATATATCATAATGTATTGTGATATTATATTCCATTATATTATTTAATTTCACTTCATACATTCTATATAATATTAATTTCATATTTTCAAATCATGGTGTGTTACAAACATTGAAGAAAATCGTAAATAATTATAGAGAGTGATATAGATCATTGATCAACAGAAATTGAATGACCTAAAAAATTCAACGACCCCAAAAAAATAAATATTAGATGAGTTAAAATACCATTGGATTATTTTTAAATGATGGTAATATGATTACAATTTTTTCATGATACATTTCCTAATGTTAATGAATTCCATTACAATCTAGACTCATAATATTTGAAATTATATTTACATGGTAACTTTCTTTTTCATCAGAATAATTTCATTCTTTGGTTATGCTTATATCAATTTACAATTAATTTCTTACTCCAATAAATGAATGTCTAAAATGAATTTATCATGCATAAAGCACTAAATTTAAATTTTAATGGATCATAAAAAGAATTATAAATCATTCCTCCTGTCTCTTGATATCTTACATGACTATAATTTTAAGAACAACGTATCCAATAAGAAATTAATTTCCAAAACCTCAATAATAACAAAAAATTTCAAATTAATACATTTAGAAACAATTTAACCTTAAGACTCACCAAAAATAATTCAGTCTAAATTCAAAGTCTAAAATTTTAGAATGTATTTCACTAAATTTACAAAACCAACATAATAATATATTCTCAAATAGTATATAGTATCTCTTAAGGTCAAATTACAAATACATGAATACTTTTATTAGTATAAACCTTTAATGAAAATTTCATTCCTTCAAAAATGAAATCTCAAATTTTCGAATATATTTAATAAATCCAAAAAACCAAAAAACTATTTAGAATATAATATAAACTATTAAAAACTCACTAATTTAAAGTTCACTAATACTATCCAATAATAATATATTTATTAGTATTATCTCATCATTTAGAACATATTAAGGTTTTTCTTCCCTCAATAATTGTTTTTACAAAAAAGATCAACCTATCACTAAATCAAGTTTCTTGATTATCGATAATATTCATAGCATGCTTTAAAATCCTTAAAGAAAAGGTACTAAAGTAAAATTCCTATAAATTTAATCATTATTATGACCAAAATATCACTTATAAAATACTTCTATAGAATAATTATCTTATAAAAATATATAAAAACAAAAATTATTCCACTTTGTCTGTATTAATTGCATGATCTTGACCTTGAACTCTTAGCTTCTTATAAGATATATTCCATTGATTCTTAGGGAATTAAATTATTTGGTTCCCCATATCCTTATATTTAAATCCTGTCACAATGATATATTCTTTTTTTTAATTGAAATCATGAGTATTGTGGCTTTTCTCTCCACACATTTAGAAAACTCTCATTCCCTTCAAGAAAGTAATAGGGTGTTTCTTTCCATAATTATCACGTGGTGGAAATAATTCATTCCCTTATTACCTTTATACTTCTGTTTCTATTTATTCTTCTTATTCTTTATCTTCCCTTTAAATTCATAAGACATAGAGAATTATTTATTTTTCATCAAATCCTGTGATATTATATCCTTGCATAATGAGAAAATCATGGAGACTAATTCCCTTCAATGAATTGGATTAATTTAATCAAACAAATAGTAAATATTTTAATTTGGATTATATATTTAGTCCAATGAATGATTTTATAACCTTGTAAAGTTAAATTTATACATAGAAACATTTGTATCTTCTTTTTTTCTTAGAATAATTAATTTTCTTTCTATATCCACTAATTTATCATGTGGAAAATACTTCTCCAAGAAATGTACCTTAGAATACTTACATTCCAGGTTTGCCCTTATTAATTCATACTTAGTGTTTTGAATCAATTACCACCATTGATCCACATCTTCTGAGAGATAATGAAATTTCATGACAACTTTCTCCCTTTATTTTCTTCCCAAAGAGAAAAATATATTCTCTAAGGGAGTTAATCCATTTCTTAGCTATAAATGGATTTTTAGTCCCATTAGATGATTGTTCTTGTTGATGCATAAAGTTATATAACATTGTTTCATCATGTGGTGGTTCAATATAATTCTATATATGTCCATGATTATTTCCCATAGCATAAGTTAGTTTCCCCAATACGGTTATAATTTGTTCTGTTCCAACTATAGCTCTCGCTCAAACTTCATTATATTTCATAGGAGGTAAATCCTTACATTGGGTGTGTGAATTGATATATTTTACATTCCATGTATTATGTTACATTTCTAAACATTAGAATACCCTATATTAGATCATAACATTATGCAACATAATGTACAATCACGAAACTAGAGAAACACATAACATAAATTGAAAATTTTATGCGGGTTAATCTCGTAATCATTATCATGGTTTTTTTGGGAATGTTTTCTAATCATAAAGATATTTTCAATTTCTTTTTAATGCCTTGTAATGAAAATTTTGATTAATATAAGAAAATCCCCTTGGAATTTCAAACCATATGTTCAGTAAGGTTTGTTTTCATGTACCATATAATGTTCAAGTCAATCCCAAAATGTCTTTTTGGAGTTATTACCCCTAGGTACATATGTTCTAAAACCACAACTACTTTTAGTATCCTTTAATAGTTTTACTTATAGGAAAACCTCATAATTTCTTCTCTATAAAATAATTATGATATACTTATAATTTTCCACAAAGTTGGACAAAGGTTTATATCCCCTAATCAATGTTATCCTAAATCTCGTTCTCATGGTATCTACTAAAAACCCTTTGATAAAGACTACAAATAACCGAAACACAATATCCAAAAGCCAATAGTTACATTATTACATTTGTACTAGACACAAAAAATTTCATTCTAAAGGACATAATTCTTTAGTAGTATTGGAAAACTAGATATATAAATGAAATTAAAAGTACAATTTAGAACATAAAGTACACAATTTATTTTCATTGAGAATGCCATTATTCCAAATATCATATCCCTATATATCAATCAAAAACACTTCCTATTATCCATGTGAAAATTAAACATAATAAATGGGTGTGCTCAGATGGGTAGTAATGTAATGTGTATAATATAAGATATCATGAATAAATAATAATAATTAGTGAGGGAAGGTAAATAATTGAAATACGTACCAATTGAACAATAACATGAGAATAACATTAAAGGAATTAATGCTTATAAATAAATCCATATAAATAATCACCTAATATTGAAACTTATCAATGGATATTATAAATAATCAACTAATAACATGGAAATCAACAACTAATCTCATAATGATGGATTTAATAATTTTAAACCTTTAAAACATAATATAAAGACCTTTTACAAGATAGCTTACAATTTTGGGTAAAACCCCCATTTTATTTGGAAAACTGATTTGTCACATGATACTTGCCGATGCATTGAGGGGATATATATAACAGGGCCCCACACATGAGATACTAATTCAAATGTATTCATCATTTGAAATGGGTGAAACAAAATCAACTTAAACATTCAAACTAATAATCTAACATAAGAATTTTTAATACTTTCCCCAACCAATAAAAATAATCATAAATCATCCAGAGTACTATGGTGAATGGAAATATAATATTATAGACCCCTTAAAATTGTGCAACGACCTGCGCATTTACTAATGAAAATTCCTCTCGATATTATTAATTGTCTTATTATGTAAAAATGTTGTATAAAACATATGAAATTAATTTGTTTTATGTTTTTGGGTTTCAAAATACCTTCAATAATTATTACCATTGCTAATATATCCATTGAAAGTGATCACATTATTATTGTAAATATAAGGCTTTATAAAATCTAATTTACTCATACAACAGAAGTTATGGCCTCACCAAGTAGAATTGCTTCGTACAAAGCCCATTTGTCAGAGCTCAGAAATGAGTTGGTGTCACTAGTCTTTTCTCTTGACCAAGACCAAGCTGAGATTCAATATGTTAAGCTTGAACGGAATCACCTACGGGAGAAGTGGAAGTTAATAGATATTACCAACTAAGTGATGTTATCCAAGACACCCCAAGAGTCTATCACTATCACATACCTTACACTTAGGTCTTTTGTAGTTATTATAAGGGGTTTTGTCAAAAGACCCTAGAAATATGATTATGTGCATTATATTTTTTGTGAAGAATATAAATTCATTTTATTATTGATACTTTGTAAGTGGTTTTTAAAGAACAGATATTATTTTACGTTAATATTTAAATTCAATTAAGAAATATATTTTTATGAATTAATGTATTTTTAAATTAAACATTATTTTAATAAAATATTATTACTAAATTACTTTTTATATAAATTATCATATAATTTTTATGAATACAATTGTGAATTTTATTAAGGTTAGAAAATTGTTTTTGTCAAAACCCATGAATTTTCAATAAATGTCGGTTTTTAGTTTAAAATTGAAAATTAAAAAATTTAGAAAATTATTTAGATAAGATGAATATTTTTTTGGAGTCAAGAAGTTGACATTATCTAATGGTGTGTTTTTCATAATTTTCTGAGACAATTGAATTTTTGGGTAAACATTAAATACTATTTTAAATATATAATGTGTTTTATGACATCATTATGACCGAATAGTGATGTAATAAAATACTATAAATGGTATATTTGGAAAATATATGTTTTACCTTTAAAATAATGTAATTTTATATTTGTTTGATTAATTTTATGGTGCCTTAGTAGACCCTAAAATAATTATAAAAGATTTTAACTTATTTAAAATGTTATTAATGAAATTTTGACTCACCCCAACATAATAAAGAATAATATTTTAATAATTTCAGAAATTTTACTTATAATATAATTTTTTCCACTCCCCATTGGAAAAAACCTTATACAAAAACCATGTTTCTATTTGTGGTTTTAAATATTAAATTATATAGATTCCAAAACCTACATTTTTGAAATATTAATGAATTCCCCTCTCTTTTCCTATATAAACCCACCCAAGCTCCCCCTTCTCTTCACTAAAAACCCTTGGAGCGCATCCCTACTCTTACCTCCACTCTCTCTAATCCTCACAAGGCACCCCAAGATCCCAAAAATCCTTCATCAAGCCTCTCCCAACCCCTTGGGATCACACATCCAAGTAAGGGATCCTCACATTCCTTATTTCCTTATTTATGTCAAAGTTTCCTTATATTTTCATGCCCTTTTATTTTCAGTTAAAAATGTTAGGGTGTGATTTCACACCTCCCCTATACTTCTCTTCATATTTTTGAATTATTATAACCCCTTTCTCTATCATTAATGCCTCCCACGTACACCTTTTACAATGCCGAAATTCAGTAAGGGATTTCTCTCTCCTCATTTACATTCCTGAAATACTTTTATATTATGCATCTAAATTATGTTACATAATTTGGGATATTATATTACCGGACCCCCTTATTTTACATTTTTGTATAAATTATGAGAGACCTTTTTCTCTCTCATCATCCCATTTTGAAATTTTTATTTGACGTCGTTATGCTATCAAAGTTATACCAAAATTCCCCATGCCAAAATAATTGTGTAATTGAATACAATATTCATTTATCTATCAAGGGTAATCACCATTTTACAAATGTACTTTTTGATTTAGTACTTACATTTATGTATTCCACATCTCTTATTTGTGGACTAAATTATGATGTTTAATGAATCATTATTATATGATCTATGTGGAACACTTAGGCATGAAATGAAATGATTAAGAAGGTTGTTCCCTGATAGCACTCCAATGCATTGGGTAAAGAATAGTATCAGGATAAGCCTTGTAAAATTAGGGTTTACTCATGCTAATTCAAGTTCAATGATGGTGTACTCATGCTCTATCTGCAATGAGCCTTTCATCATGCTAATATCTTGTTAAACAGTGTTTCCATATTTCCATGTTATGATAGTCATGTATATAATGTCTTTATGTTAATATTTCTATTTATATCCATTGATATGCCTATTTCTTAACATGTACTATATTTATCATGTTATGCATTGCTTACTCCCTTACTGTTCTTTATAGATCACCCTTTTCTTATGAATTTCTTCAGGCTATCCCATGCAATGCTATGTGTGAAGGAATGTTGTGGTCATGTAAAAGAAATTTCCAATAATGTTTTTTTGTTTTATGTACTCAGTTGTTACTCGATGTTCCTTATCCTCAAACACACTATAACTCTCGATCTTATATGATTTATCAAGTGAAAATTTTATATAATAAATTATATTTAAGTGTGAAATAAAGAGAAGGGTTGTTTTAAACTAATCATAAACCATCCAGATAAATAATAAGCATAGTACCATTATACCATATCAACCTATTATTATAGGTGTAATAATTGGTTGACTTCATTGATAAATAGAAATACTATAAAAATGTGATTAAAACATTCTTGAGGAATGTAACCTTTTCACCCTAAAAATATTTTTAAAACTAAATTTTTACAAAATATTTGTAAAATACATTTCCATGAAAATAAAACTATATTCTTATAAGGTACACTTTAAAAAATTGAGTGGTAATTATGGTGGGAAATGTTTTTTATGTTGTAAAAGTTAAAACAACGATTCCTTTTATAATTTCGGTAAAATACAAACAAAACGTGTTTGAAAATTATATGAATATTCCATTAAAAAATAATTAATCAAACATGGGTACAAAATTTCTTTAATTAATAAATTTTATAACTTTACTAACATTTTTGATTTTTTTTAAACATGGATATGAAAGAAAAAGGATTACCTCTCGAAGAAAGAAATATAGTCGTCTTTTTAAAAAAACCTTCCATCCATCATTTTAAGTGAAAAATAGATGAAAACAGTACTATTATTTTACAATTTAATGAAAAACTTAGTATATGAAAATATATTACGTTTATGATATATATATCAAATAATTTCCCTAATCGAGACTTAAACATAAATAATCCCAATATATGATGAGATTGTGAAATAAATCCTTTCAACTTTTGTAACATATGAATCCTAATCCCGATAAAATAAATAACATAAATTGAAACCATAAATTACATGAAGTTAAATAAATTAATGATATATCATATAAAGTAGTAGTATATGCACCGCCCAAATTATATTAGTGGTGAATATGGCATATGTCTCATGGAAGTAGAAGTAGGACGAGAAACCCTTACCTTAGGTATGACTTCCTTCATTCACATTTGAACCTCCTATATAATAGATATATATTTATTATAAATATATTATGTAAAAATAATTATATATATAATATCATATATTATTTACTTATGACCTTTTATTACCCTTTTATTAATAATTTCTTGTTAAATATAGTGTTGGGTAATAAATATTTCATTTTAAATATATGTTTTAATTTTTTGTTTTTTGTAATTTTATATTCATCTTGGATACATAATATAAAGGACACAAAAAATACAAAAATATCATATATTTTATTTATGTAATTGTATATATTAGTCTATAAAATTTTGAGATAGAAAATGCATTGCATTGTTCAGTGAGACGATAGGTCGTACGTATGCATGAACGATGTTTCTATTTTTCTAGAATAATTAAAAGAAAGTATGGTAAATAATATATCACATTTTAAAAACGTATTATGATTAAATATATATCATATATATTAATTAAATTTATCCTTATTACCTTCCATGTTAATGTTTAGTGATAAATGATTTGCATCGCTTTGCGAGGCAGTAGTCCACCGTACACACGAGTGATGTTATTGTATCACCACTGGAATGGAAGGTAAAACATAATATGTGGTATAATAATTATAGAGGTATATTTATGTTAGAAATATCTTATATATTCATCTAATATATCCTTATTACCATTCAATTAAAAATGAAATTTGAAAACCATGTCACATCAGTTTGTGAGGCGGTAGTCCGTCGTACACTCAAGCGATGATATTATTTTCTAAAAAGTTCGAAGGTAAGAAGGTATATGTGATATTATAATTACATAAGTGTATTAATTTAATAAATAAAATATAAATATGTGAAATACACCATTTCATCCAACCCTAAGAGGAAGTGATGGAAACCAAATTGCATCGGTTCACAAGATGATAGTCTGTCGTACACTTGATCAATGATTTCATTTCCAATTTAAAAGAATAAGAGATGGATATAAGTTATGAACATAGAATATTAACATATTAGTGTATATAATATAATTATTGTATTCTATAATAATGGTTTTACATTATTTTAATTATTTTTAAAAAAGAAAAAAATAAAATTCCTCGTTTAGGAAAGTTACCTCTTCTTCAGATAACTTCTTTATGTTTTCACCAAAATCCTTCCTAGGTTAGATTTATGACCTAAAATGACTATAGGATGTTGTTAGAGGTATAAGGAATATATTTTGGTAGGTATTGTCTTATAAAAAGTGATTTGTTAGTGTAAACATGAAATGAGAGTGGTGGCCTTTATAAGTGGGGGAGTGGACACATTAGAAATTTTGAAAATAAAACGTAATACCAACACTTTTATCATGATATAATCCAAAAACATGTGTCATTATTGAAACATGGAAGATATATAGTCGAAATATTTTCATCTAATAATAATTTAAAAAAAAATTAGGTAATATTTCACCTTTGTCTTCCTATTTTAATCCTCGGTAAACCCATTTCACCTTAATTGCAGTAAATAATTTTTGTTGTTTTTACTATTAATTATCATAAAAATGATCTTATTAAATAATATTAATTATTATTATTATTAATATGGAATCCAATTTACCAAATAAAACTCACATATGTAGAATAATTGAGTAAATAATTAAACCTGAAGATGAGTTGAAAACTGTTTTTCCCAAGAAAATCATTCAAAAGGTCAAAAAGTTTTTATATCAAAAATCAATATGATATTGATTCTAATGACCTAAATTAGTTATATAGTAATATATTCTAACAATTTTTAAATTAAAACTAATTTAAAATATAATTTATTGTTTTAATTATTTTAAAAAAATATTTTTTTAATAAAAATCAGTATCTTTCACTATTCAATAAAAATTAATATTTTAAAAAAAATTTAAAAAAAAACTATAAAATAATTTTTACATTATAATTTAAAAAAAGAGTTTAATATTTTATAATTTAATTTCTAAAAGTGGTAAAAATTAATTTTAAATTATGTATACAAAGCCTGACTAAACCGCCTTTTAGAAAAAACTACATTTTTTATAAAACATTTCTTTTTTATTAAAATAATACTTAATTTATTTATAATCAATATATAAACATTGGATTTATTTTTTATCTATGGAAACCATATAATTTTAATAATTTAATTATTAATATTTATACCCACTAACTTAAAAGATATGTTATAATGGTTATGTTTAAATAATAATATTTTAATAGATTATCATGTTTTGATTAAACCTAGAATGGTGTTCATCATAGAATATCGAGGAGATTTAATTTATTTAAAAAGAAATATATTTTTAACTCTTAGGGTGTTACATTATCTTCAAATCTTGTTGTTGTGTGTCATATATGCTATTAAAATTGATGTTCTGATTTAAAAATCATAGGGTATTACATATATCATGGAATAATGTAGCTTGAAATTTAAATAAGAATAAACTAAAATAATTAAGAAAAAGTTGTTTCACCATAAACAATAAGGGGTATATGTTCTAGTCAATTATTTTCCTAGTCAATTGAGTGTATGGGTATCTAGGTAAACACGCTTAAATCAAAATATGGATATAATGAAATTTATAATGGAAATTCATTATAAGAAAGGATAGGTTTATTTATTGTGTATGATAAGGTAAGGAAAAGGAAGTTATGGATCCTTTCTATTGTATAGATTTAATTTCCACCATACCACATAAACATAGAATTTTGAATAATGAATCAGATTATTATTTTTACATATTATCCTTTTATGAGAAAGATACCATTAATTGAAATACAAAAAATAAGTTGGAAAATAGTGTATCTATAAAATATAGTGACATAGATGAAAATAATTCAGAGTAATATGAGAAATCATATATGTTTTAAGAAAACAATTTCTTTTTTTATCAAATGTTTATGTAAATTATAAAAAATTAATTGTGAATGAATAACTCAAATACAATATTAACTTAAAAGAAAATTGAGATTTTAAAAATGAAAGATGAATAAGTAATACCATATTAATACACTCCTTCAAATAGAATCTTGGTAATAATAAATAAGAAATTGGAAGATAAATTATAAAATGAGTTTCCACAAATTTTATTGAGATCCTAGTAAAATAAAATAAATGGATTAAAAATACCTTAAATAATAGGGATAAAAGTATTATAAAAAATTGTTTTAATAATAAAATTACCCTATAATTAATCATTTAAAATAAGTAGAGAAAAAGTTTTAGAAACATGGAGAGTGAGTTAGTAATCTGAAAACCATCCTTAATAAGCTATGTAGTATTTAACTTGGATAACAATATAAAAAACACAAATGCATACATATCACAAAAAAATTAAGGAAATGCAGAATAAAGGACATAAATAAATCATAAAAAGTTTATGAGAGAAAAATATAGAGTGATATAGAACATGTATATATTAAAAATTAGAAAGAATGAGAAAGTATGAAAAAAACCTTACAAACAACATAGGGTATGAAATATAAATCCATAAGGAATGAAATTTGACTTTAGATTCATAAAAAATGGAGTTATATAGAATGTTATAAATTAAATACCTTATATATGTGAAATATAATATAATATACAAAATAAAGTAACAGTACGTGAAAAGAATGGAGATTTAGAAATAAAACCCTTACCTCAAGTCCCAACGTACTTTTTTTATACGATTAATTCATAGAAAAAGGAATTGGATTAACTATTTGTTTAATTATTAACCATTTTCATATCTATTCCATTATTATAATTCATTTTAAATATTCCCATATTATTTATTATTAATTTATTATTTTAGTTTTTTTACATCGGTTATATTGACATTGTTTAGTTTATCATTCAAAAAATTATTTAATGTAATGATAATGGTTAGTGGTCAGTTTCAAATGGTTAAATGAGTTATAAAAGTGTCAAGTTATTTGTTTCATGTGATTCCAGGATTTATAGAAATCAATATATTAGTATATTATTATAAATCCTATAAATATTCCCCAGTAGTCTTATTTCTAATAGTTAAAAATGATTAGGACTATTTTCTAATAATTTAATTATTAGTATGTATATTGTACCATTATGGAATCATAAAATATTAATTAATTTAATATTAATGTTTTATTCTCCCTTGAATTAAATTTTTAATAATTTCTATGAAAGATATAAGTTTATTAAAACATTCTCATTCACTTAGGTAGTGTAAAACCACCACAGTGAGCAATTTTTAAAAATATGTATAAAATTAGGGAAATCTTAGTAAATATTTGGTTTCTATAAGGATATTAGTGTAAATTATTCAAATTTTAATGTATGTTTTCCTTTAGTTTTTATGTATTGTGGTTATCTTTTTCCCACTTTTTATACATGTTAGAGGTGTTCTGTAGCTGAGGAATGAAAATATGAAGCATGTGGGAACCAACCAATAGATTTGGAGCCACAATGGTTCCATCGACAAGCTGATTCACTGACATTGGCTAGTCAGTGGAAGTGTAAAAATGCCAAGAATTCACTTAGGTGCCACAAACTATTTGGTTCAGTGCCACCCGTTAGATGACGGTAGAGGGCCTGGAGCTACTGGCTGGTTTCTAAGATCCAAAATGGTTTCTAATTCAGGGTGACCCCATCTTTTCCAACTAAAAATCATAATTTATTTCTCTCTCACCTCACTTTACCCTTATCTTATCAGAATGAATACAAGGGGCCTCTTTCAATGATGTTTTCTCTCTTCTCCCTATCCTTTTTTAACACCCCAGGTAAATAAAGAATATTAAATTTTTTATATTTATCCCTTTTTGTGAATAAAATGTTAATTTTACTTTAAAGGGGTTGCTATGTTCGATAGCGTACCTGATACGCAACAGAGAGTTTCTTTGAAATCTTACGTTGCACACTAGTAATAAAATAATATTATTTTAAATGGTAGTTAACGCCTAGCCATTGTAATGGCAGGAAAGAACGGAACTGACTAAAAAATGATTATATATGTTTGTCAAATATTTTTACTTTTATCCATTAAATGTTAGAGGCGTAAAATGCAAATGAATCCAATTTTAAGCATAAATCTTCTAATATTCGTTAAAATGTCGATTAACTGCCTTTTGATGGAGAACCATTTTTGAATATACTTTTGACAATTTTATATGTTCTATTTGAAAAAATAAAATCCTTCTTTATAATCTGGACATCAAAATTTACTTAGTGTAATTTTTGGTATTTTTCCGATAAATTTCATTTTTTTAATGAATAGTGAAAATGTTGTATTTTAATTCAAAACCTCTTTTTAACATAATTTATTTATATGATTATATTATATTTTGAATTGGTTTTAAATTTAAATTAGAATATATTTTTACCATTTAATCCAATAGTGGTCATTAGAATTGATTTTACTTTGAAATTGGACTTAAACTAGTGTCAATCTTTTAATAGATATTGTTTCTTAAAAACACGCTATTTGTTTTGACAGTGGGAATTAATTATTAAATTAATTAATTCAACTTATATGTTTTTAATTTTGTAAAATATACATCATTTTTGAATTTGGAATATCAAATATAGCTTAGGGTAAATTTTTGGTATTTTTCTGAAAAACTTCAATTATTTATGAATAGTGAAACCACTAAGTGGTAGTTTAAAAATTGATTTTTCGTTTAAATGAGACTTTACCACTTCTGTTATTTTAATTTAAAAAATAGGACACACATGGTTGTAATTAGGATGTAAAATGTGCTTTTATGGGGTTAAAATAATTTTTGGTGAATAGTAACTTTTAGGTTTTATTAATCGTGATTAAAGGTAATTAGTGTAATTTAAGGTTAAAATAATGTTTTCATAATATGAAATCGCCTTGACACATGTCCTACCGTTATTTGATGAGTCATGTCCGACCAATAAAATCCATGGGTCAACTTGGGGACCCCATGGAGCCACTTTGGTAGAAAAATGACATTAAGACCTTTTTATTTAAAGTTAAAATTAAAATGTCACAAACATGTGTTGTTTTACTAAAACAATTTTAAAATGGGGTTATACAAGTCATGTTTTTACTATAAATATTTATTAGAAATATGAAAAAAATCCTACATCATGATATTTTTTTTATAATTTTTAGACAATAAATAAATAAAATTATTTATGACACCATGATGATGCAGCGACTACCTCATTATTTAACGATTTAAAAAAAATGAAACGATATTGTAAAATCTAAGACCTACACTTGTAAAAAACCTATGGGATGTGTGGATTTATAAATCTTATCACCTTATCCTCGAAATATATAATTTGGGTCCTTTAAAATCCGAAAATAATTTTATAATAAAGTAAAAGTTTATAACTTTCCAAGAGTGCCCCTCCTCTCCTCTTATAAAAGGCCCCCACCTCTACCACCTTACCCGCACCTCTAAAGCCTTTGTATCATCCAACCCCTACCCATTTTGTCTCTCCACATCCCTCTATTACTCCTATAATCCTCACTTTGGGCAGAATTATTTCCAAGGAAGCCTTTGAGCTCAAATCAAAAAGAGTTACCCGATTTAAAGGTAAAGTCTTCCCTGGTGTTCTTTTGTTTTATTTTGCTTCTCCAACTCCCTAAACTCTTTTTATTTATTTATTTTGTAACAGAACCAGTATCTTCAATATACTAGGATGTTGTTATTATGAGGATTCGAGCTACACTAACACACACCTCCATCTAATGGTTAAATAACATACTGTTTCCGTGGATGGCGAATTACTGCCTCACGAAACAATGATTGTTATATCTTCTCATACCACCTCTCATGGTGGCCATTATGATGGAAATATCTTTATTTTTGATATATATTATATTTATTTCCTCTATATTATTATTTATTTTATAATTAATATATACCTTTATGCTTTGCATGTTGTGCAAATTCGATAATTTCATTTGAGGAAGTGTGGACTACCGCCCCTCAAGTGATGTGACTCGTTCATGCAATACACGGAATTTATAAAGAATGAAATTGATGAAATTATGTGATCTATATAACATATATATTATACTAGAATTATAATATATATATATATATATATATATATATATATATATATCATCTAGTTTTAATTCCATTAATCTGCCAATGAAATGAAAGTATCGTTCATGCGTACATACGGCTTACCGTCTCCATGAACGGTACATTTCATTTCTTATCTCCAAATGTTATGTACTATTATAAGTACATATATATAATGGATATATATGTCATATATTACATATAAATGATGTATATCATTCTAGAATTATAATATATATCTCTCTCATTTAGTTTTAATTCCATTAATATGACAAAAAAAATGAAAGTAGCGTTCATGCGTACGTACGGCCTACCGTCTCCATGAACGGTGCATTTCATTTTTATCTCCAAATGTTATGGAATAGTATAAATGATTATTTACTGGATATATATGATATTTTAATCATTAATACTATTCTGTAAATGATTTACTACATGGGAAATCATTTTCAAACAAGTTCATTTTTTACTCATGTACTAAACATCGACAAAAATGTCTGATATGAACTCATATTATTAACCAATTTTTATAAAAATATAATATGTGATATTAACTGAATAAAAATCATTAAAATATTTCCTTAAGCAATTATAAATTGACCAAAGTTTTTATTCACGAATATAAAGAAACAAACAAGACAAGTCGGACTTGAGGTAGGGGATCCAACCTCTCTCTTTCTTTTTAAGTACTCTCTTTTATGTCATTTCTTTTAAGCTCATATTTATTATGTTTGGGGATGTTATTTTATATTCCTCATACTGTAATTTTTATGTTCATGTTATGAGAGACCCTATTTGATCTCATAAATCCATTTTTGGAAGTTTTAAGTGGCGTCGTTAGGCTGCCGAGTTTTTGTAAGGGATTTTTCATCTCACTTTTATTCCCGTGACATTTAAGCTACATTTGACACTATTTCCATTGATTGGTTTATTCACTTCCCATTATTATACACTTTGTGTAGTATCATTTAAATTATGTTTATTTACATCTTCATTGTATGACCCTTCTTCCATGGGGTGTATGTTTCGAAAGTTACCCAACTCAGTAAGGGGGCCTTTCACCCTCCTCTTTTTAAAAGACTTCTTTTGTTATGTCTTTTAATTCACATGATATTATGTTGGGATATGTTATTATATATAATTATTTATGTAAATTTTATGTCCAAGTGATGAGATACCATTTTCTCTCTCATCAACTCATTTTCTGAATTTTAAAGTGACGTCGTTAGGCTGCCGGATTTCTGTAAGGGAACTTCTTAACCCACTTTCAATTCTTTGGGTTAAACCTCTACTTATTGATTTTATTATGACAATATTATGTGTGTAATATCTATGTTCCAATTTCCACAAACCTTTGTGTGGATATAGTATTTCTACACATAATCATCTCATTGATAAATTCTTACGAACTTGTATGGGAAATCATAACTCAATCTCATTTTATTGAGGTAAATATCTATGTCATTGGTTTTGTTTTTCCAAGATTATGTGTGAATGACCTCTAATTTTTTCAAACTCAATATCCACTTATATTGGGTGTATTTATATTTCCCACCCATAATTATGTGATAGATATATCCTTAATTTAAGGATACCATCTTTATAATGGATTTCATCTCAATTTACATTTCCATTGAGACTTCATTGTTGTTATGCACCAATTCACTCTTATATGGTGTGTATACTGTCCTTTGACATATTATATCATGAATCCCTTTATTTTCATGATATTATAAAGTTCGGATTAAATGTTATTCCACAATTATTTGTATTAAAGAGTCTCTCATTTTTTTAAAAACTCTTTAACAAAAATATTGTTTTATATGTTTTAAAGATTCATTATTCTAAATCTTTATCTTTAATGTCCATGTTTTCAAAAAAAAAATCATTATTTATTTATATGGAAATTAATGTTATAATTCCATTAAAAACTTAAAAGTGGTATGGGACACTTTGATTCAAAAATCTCTATTAAATGATTTTTGGAAATGAACTGACTTATTCAATATCTTAGAATTACTTATTGTGATTGCAAATGAAATGTTTTTATTGAAATGTTTATATTTTCAATATTTTATGTTTAATGATGTTACATGGACATTTTACATGTGGTTACATGATAAACCATATGATGGGTGGTGCCGTGAATACCAGGATGGGTGGTTACGTTACAACCTCCAATGCATTGGGTATGGAAGTTGGCCGTATGGATATTCCATTAAGTATGTGTGGAATTCGACCGTATGGTTATTCCATTTAAGTATGTTTATGTCCCAAGTTACCTTTATATGTTATGTGTTCCTTATATCTGTTTTATGGTAATATTTTGGTTACAAAAGGGTAAGTAATGGTATTTTATTCAGTAAAGAGTTTTTACTACTTCATAAAGGTGAAAAGTATTACTTTGGTAAAGTATTCATGGTTTAATTGTTGTTTTGAAAAACTAACTGTTTTCCTTCTTTGTGTATCCCTTACTGAGATTTTTATGCTCATCCCAAGTTTTTTTTTTGAAATGTTTTTCACAGGACATAAAGTTGAGTAGGTTCAAGTATGGGATCAAGGAAATTTCAGGCTGTCTAAAACATGGAACTAGACATGTTTCTTTTTAAGAGATTTTATTTTATGGAAACTTAGTAGAAGTGTCTACTTTGTAATATTTTGAGATGTAATAGTTATGTCCTAATTCTATAAAACTCTAAACCTGAAAAGATCCTCAATGTGAATTATTGATTTAATTCAATATTAAGTAATGTTTAAGGTCGGGGCCTTATACCTTTACCAATTTAAAATCTTAATTGATATGGAGACATCTTTCTAGAAATATGGAGTCATTCTATCAAAAAACCCCTCATTTTTTATGATTAACCACAGATCTAGTCTTTTATGGTTTTATATATGGACCAATATATGATCAAATTGAGGATTATTTTATAATTTAAGGATCGATTCTCATTTCTATCTTGAGTTAGTCTCTATCCATATATATATATATATATTATCTATATCCATTTGTGGAAGTGGTTCTCATTGGTAATAATTGGTACACAATCATTATCTGGGTGGGAATTATGGACATTGGGTGTTGGAACTCTTGATGTATGATTTCCATACCATATTGGACCCCTATATGAAATTGTGTGTTATGATATACATGTGGGTGTGTGTTTAGCTCATGAAACCCTTTCTTTATATGATTCAACCAATTATATGTGTATATCCTATGAGACTCTTACTATATATGATTCTCATGTGGGTGGTTGTGTGCCAGTGTGAGCCTTGATTGATGTGACATTCTTATTACTTGTTATTTTTTAGCTTTTGTATAGATGCATGTTTGATTTATCTATGGTTGGTTTTAAGGTATCTGATTAGAGTAGCTCAACTAGTGGTTCCCATGAAGGGGGGCAATGACATAGTGAGGGGAAGGTTTTTGAAAATCCTTCATTTATAACTAGAAGTAATGTGGATTTCCCATGATGCGTATATTGTTTTGAAATGTATGAACATGTATTTTTCCTAATATGGAGATTTTGATTACATATGGTAATGTGGATTTCCATAGATCTAGGAATTTTGTTGACATGTGGACATTATAGATTCCTTTAGAGACATGAAATGAAATTGTTCCTTTAATTTGGAATGTGAATATTGGATAGTTGGATTAATTTTTCAATATCATGACTTATTTATTTGGAATTAATTAAGACATGGTACAACCACTTGTGACTTCTTATCTAGAATAGTTTTGATGTAGGTAAAGTTGTGGTTTGTGACATCTTGGTTATCAAATGATGACTTGACACTATATTGTTTATTAGAAATAAATTTATTTTCAAGTAATTCACTTTTATATATATATTCACTTATGTTAAGGTTGTAATGTTGGGGTCCTAATAGGTGTATATTCACACACTCTATGTTCATCTTGATACACCTACAGATTTTATATTCTGGGATCTAGCTAAGGGAAAGTTCCGTACATCAGGTATCTAAGTAGAATTATCTTAGAGGATAGGGGATATATTCAAGTATACTCTATATTATTAAAAAAATGTATTTATTTTATTTTCTTATAACTTAAAACATTGGTTGGCTTACCATATTTTGGGTTCCTTGTTTTATCATTCATTATTTGTTTTACATTTTTACAGCATGGTTTATTCTAATTTATTATATTATATATATTCCTTATTTCATTATTTACTCCTTGTGTTTTATGTGGTTTGGATATATGTATTGGGGGAACATTCTCCCCATGATTTAACAAAGGCCATAACCCCTAGGTTATTGCCACTTGTGTATAGGTAGGTGCACATTGGGTCATGTGACACTCTATATCAGACCTGACGATTTGGGTTAGGGCATTACAATGTGGTTTCAAAATATTTTTCTTTTCTTTTCCATAGTTACATTTCCTTTTTTGGGCATGGTAAAAAGGATATACTTAATGTGGAACCTGATTAGGGGAGTCACATACTTGTCTGACCAACTATTATATAATGGAACTTTGTGTTATCAATTATGGGATCACATTTATCATTTGTGATTTTCCAATTTCATGTTCATTATGAGTATTATTTTTACATTGTTTTACATTATGATATTTTGGTTTATTTATAAATCATAACTAAGAACATAATATCACAATTCATATTCATGTTTTCTTGTCACACATAGTAGTTCAATTATTCAAATATCATTAGTAATGTGTGTTATGTAATTCTCTAATATATTTTTTTTGGACATTAAATTTACCTTGACCTGAGAATTCTATGATTTATTATATTTATATTCCTGAGACAAAAAATAGGGTGCATAATACTACTCTAAGGATATGGTTTTTACTAAATAGATTATTCATTGTATATGTGGGTAGCCTACTAGGATGAGTCAATCCACAGTTATCTCTTGAGTGTGCCTATAAACTGCATGAGTGGTTATCCATATAAGTTGTTATTGTCTTTTCTATGTGTTTATTATGGAATTTGAGATAATTCCACCAAAAATATTTCTTATTCGACTACTAAGATAAGTGGTTCATAATGATCTCATAAGGGAAGGGGATCCTACTGTGTTATTAAATATACAATTTGATATAGGAGAGAATGCTCCCATGAACACTACATTCATCCAGGTAGCAGATCCTCTCCATACGAGAGTCTTTCTACTAGTTCCTATTCAGGGTGGATGATCTAATAGGGTCAACCTGGCGATGTTATATTATTCTAAGGACTTATTAATTTAGCATCCCCCAGCCTTCCAAGGCCCTTAAGTCCCCCATTATATTTATGATTGGATTTAAAACAATGAGAAAATTTTCTATCTATTGGATGATCTGGAGGAAAATTGGTTGAATGTTATTGTTTATGTATTCTAGGGACCATCTAAGAGATATTAGAGTGTCATTAACTAAGATGGTAGGAATGAGGGTCTGACATAAAAGACCTTCAAATACCTATTTTTTAGTATTATTTCCCCATATATGCTAAACCTAGATCATTCAAATTAATCTATAGAGTTTTCATAGGGAACAAGGTTAGTAGCTATTTATTTGGGTCATTTTACAGAATATTTATTCTTTCAACCTATTTTAGATAGGAATGAGGCATAGAAAGTCAGAATTTCCAAGATCATCCATATCCTTGAATTGAGGAACAATGTCAAGCATTTTGACTTGAAAAATTATCCAAAAGTTCCTTAAAATCACATAATTTTGAGAAGTATCAAGAATATGATAAAGAAACTATTTTTATTGTATCCATTTGAGAATCAATTAAGTTAATTGATAGAGAATTCATGGATTCCTCCTCTAGTAATAAGAAAAGGAATGTATAGGAGATGCATCAAGGTGGTAGTAGGTAGCCTGAGTACATCATAATTTCTTCATAACACCATATGGGAGGGGTTGTATCATATTTTATAATCATAGATTTAAATGGTATTATATAATTTTGTGTCCCAATCCTTTTAGAGAGTTTCATCTATGTGAAAATATGGTTTATCTCCATCACTTTTTTGTGAAAAATTGTTCTTAGTTTCATGGAGATCATGTCAAGGAGTGGATAAGGTACCTTAGTGGTAGATGTAAACTTTTTAGAATTATATGACCCAAGTGAGTCATCATCCCTAAGGGTGAGGTCATTGGTCTCATGTAGGAATGTTTTATGTAGTGAACCAGATTCTAACTGGAGATATAGAAAGACCATCAACTATATAATGTATGGCCTTGATTATGTATATCTTTTCTACTTTATTTTTTGATAAAAGAGATTCCCATTATTTTATTTCTATATAAGTTATTACAAGGTTAGACTTATTGGTTATGTTATATAATTTTATAATTCTTGATAATGCATTAGGAAATAATGTATATCATCTCTAGAGGTGATATAGTGTCCCATGGTCATTTTTGTCTATGGAAATCTATAGGATTTTAAAATATTATAAATTACTAGATACGATGTAATTCTTGATATATATTTTCTAACTAGTTACCAAGCTCACATAAATTATTACTAAATATTGGTAACTTTTATCTATCCTATGGGAGATAATAATTTCTTGACCATATAATAAGATATAAAATTAGGAAAAGTGGGACCTGATCTTATCAAAGTTGTATCCATTATAGTGTAGGTGGAAACTATGGTTCTTGTAATTGATTAGGAAACAAGGTCGTCCTTATTCCTCCCATTTAAGATCTCTATCCTGTTGTTTTTTAAAATTAATTTTTGGGATATTGAGTTTTAGATTGAATTAATTTTATGTATAAAACCTTAATTATTTCCTCTTTAATATGTGGCCAAAACCATGTTGAAAGAACTAAAGTTGTAGCATTAGTATTTAGAGAAAAAAAATTTATTTGAATGAGAACATATACATGGGGTGCTTTAGTTTTTTTGGATAATAAGGTGGATGGTATCGTTCATTTGTACATTGATTATAGGAAGTTTAATCATTTAACTATAGAGAATAAGAATCTACATCCAATGATTGATGATCTATTTAATTAGTCGAGGGAAGCTCAATGGTTCTCCAAGATTGAATTTCTGTCTAGGAACTACTAACATTAGGTTAAACGAAGAAAATTAACCAATTAAAGGATTTAAAGGCTAGATATGGGTTATATGAGTGCTTCATGATGCATTTTGGGTTGATGAATTCTCATTTAGTGTCCATGTATCTCATGTATAGGATATTCCACTCATTCATGGGATCCTTCATCATTATATTTGTTATTGATATTCTGATATATTCAAAAACCTTGTAGTGTCATGTTAGTAACATTGAGATTAGGTTTAGTATAATTCAATCACATTGGCTCTATTCCAATCTTTCAAAGCATCATTTTGTATAAAAGAATTTTTTTTCACAGGGAATGTAATTTCTGAGACTGGAATATTTTTTGATCCAAAGAAGGTAGAGGTAGTTTTTTCATGGCCATGACCTAGGAAAATGTTCAAGATTTTGAGTTTCCTTGGTTTGGTGTGATACTACATAATGTTCATCCTAGACATCTCATTCTTAGTAGTAACCATAACTGGGCTTATAAAAAATGGGATAAAGTTAGAATTGATAGGCCAGTGTTAAGAGGCTTTCTTAGAGTTGATGTAAAGTTTGACATCTCCTCTGATTCTGATTCGACTAAAACCTAGGATTAGTTATATAAAAAAAATATTGATTTAGGTGTTGGTTTGGGGTTTTTATAAATAATGAGTATGTGCTCAATTATGGGTCTCATGAGCTATAAACCCACAAGAAAAACTAGCCAACTCATGACTTGAAGTTAACTATTTTATTTATTTCCTCAAATTTTTGGTGGAATTATATTTTTGGAGAGTTATTTTCTATTTATACAGACAAAAAAAGATATTTTTATATCTTCTATAAAAAATAAATGATCCTTGGGTAGAGATGTTTCATTGAGTGCATGTATACATTTTACATCAAGATGTATTATTCTCCTAGTAAAGTTAATGTTTTTTCAAATGATCTTAGTAGGAATATGTCGGTGTGTAAAGAGGGTGATTTCCAATAAAGAGTGTAGGTTGATGAGTTTTTTAGTGGTTTTTTTGATGGGTGAATCTAAAAACCAAGGGGTAATGTCCTATTCTCCCTTAGGAATCACTTCTACCTTGCTGAACTGAGTGATAGTTTTCGAGGAATTTGATCCGAATTTTTCAATAATGTGATAATGGTTAGTGGGAAATGACCAATTTCCTGGGTGGTCCTTAGATGTAAATGAAATTATCTATGTTCATGATAGGGTAGTGGTTCCCACTTCTATGAGGGAGGATATTATAAGATACTCTCATGAATTGTAATGGGAATTTTACCCAAGATCAAAAAATAAGTATCATGATATCAAATAATTTTTTGGTGTATAGGTATAAAAAGTATAGTATAGGATTCATCTCACATTGACTTCCCTATTAAAGAATTAAGGTTGGGTATCAATATCCAGATTAGTTACTTTCCCATTTTCTAGTACTAGTGTATAAGTAAGAGGAAGTAATGATGGGTTTTGATATGGGGTTACCTTGGACCATGAGAGGTTGGGTTACGGTATGGGTTTTTGTTGATTGGATAACAAATATTTCTCATTTCATACTATTTTGATCGTCTCATTCAATGGACGAGTAAGGGAAGATACACATGTAATAGATATTATGATTACATGGAGTGCCAATGAGCATAGAATTTAATCTAGACATTTATTTTACATTATGTTTTTGGTGTGGTTTATAAATGAAAATGGGAGTTGTATTGAAATAGGGTATGAAATATCATCCAGATAGTGCTGGATAACTAGAAAGGATGATCCAAATATTAGGGAATATACTCATGGAATATGTTTTGGATTTTTGTGGAGCATGAGATGATTATTTATACTTTAATGTTTTTAATAATAATAATTTTCAGTCAATGATTCATATGGATCCATTTGAGGCTCTTTATGGTGATGCTTTTATTTCACTTCTATGATAGAATTAGGTGGCTGAACCAACTATTATTGGTTCAATTTTAGTTTTGGATACCTCTGAGGAGGTGTAGTTAATTTAGAAGTTATAGAAAATGACTCGAAGTAGGTAGTGATCATATGAAAACCAAAGGTAATGACCCTTGGAGTCCACTAAGGGTGATAATGTTTTCTTGAGGATGTCACCACAGTTGGGAATTGAATTTTTTTAAAGAAAGGGTATTTATAATCCTAGTGTGCGAAGTTTTTCATGTTCATAGAACACATCAAGATAGTGTCTTACCATCTAAATCTCCCTCTCGGATATCAAGTTGTGAATAACATGTTCTATGTGTCTCAACTCCAGAAGTACTAGCCTGATCCTATTCATGTGATTGATAAAAGGGATGTTAAGTTAAAACATGATCCATTATATGAAAAAAATTAAATGTGAATCATGTATTTTAGTGATAATTTTTTATGGGAGATGATATTTCCCCTTATTCAAGTTTTATGGTAGTATGGGTGAATCTAATAGGATACTTTGGAACAAGAATCTAATGTTCAAGCTCAACGACCCAATTTGTTCTAGAAAGTCCTCTATAAACCTTCACGAGGATGAGACATTGTTTTTTGGGTATATTATAACATCATAAAATTTTACGGAGTGTTATGAATTAGTTTTGGCATATCGTGGTTATATTTGGCTTCATTTTTTAGATATTTTAGTGGTTTCAGGGAACCGATGAATGAAAATATTAAGGAGGTGTCCACCAACCCGTAGCGTTAAAACTACTAGGTTTCCATAGAATAGCTATTGGAAGTATAAGAATACCATGAATCATACAAGGTACCACCGACCAGCTAGTGTGGAATCACTAGACTATTGGAGGTATATAAATTACCCCTAGGATCTTCTTGGAGCTGCTGGCCCACTTGTGGGCTCCATAACAACATATATTTTAGTGTGACCCTATCTCCCCCTCTCCAAACCATAATCAATATCTCACTCACCTACCTTGACCCTTATTCAACCTGAATGAATATAGAGTAACTTGGTGAATTCATCTCTCTTCTCCTCATATCCTCACCGTTTGACGATCTAATTTATCTATAGACTTCCATTTTGTATGATTGGGATATTCTAGCCAAAAAATCCTCTTACTCTTGGGATAAATTATATATCTTAGATATTATTGATATATATATATAAACCTATGTGATAATATATATAATTATTATATCATTGAAATATTGATTCCTATATCTATTAATAAACATTCACTTTCTCTTGATTGAATCTAGATTTATTTGTGGTACTTGTTCTTTTTTTATCATTGTTGTGTTGGTGTTATCTAGGTGAAAATTCATGACATTTTACATTGTAACACTTGATATAAGAATTCATTACCATATAGGGACCTTATATAAAGCTATGTGTTATTATATACATGTGGTTGTGTGTGTGTCATGTGAGACCCATTCTTGGTTTCATTTTCATATGGGTGTGTACGTAGCCTGTGAGACACTTTCCTGATACGATTTTCATAGTGGTGTGTGTATACCATTCATAAACATATTTGGTTGGACATTATTATTAATTTATATTTTTTTCTATTGTATCTATATTTATGTATGATTTTTCTATGGATGGTTTCAAGTTACAAGAATGGTCAATCTTGACTAGTTGTCCCCTTGTATCGGGAGCACCACATTTGAGATTGAATGGTTGTGACAACACCTTCACATATAACTAGTAGTATGTAACTTTCCATATATCCAGATATTAGGTTGACATATGTGAATGTTGGTTTCCTTATATCTATATATTGGGTTATCTTTCTGTATTGTGGCTTTCCCAAGATCCATGAAATAGGTCGACATGTACACATTGTGGCTTCCCATAGGGGAAGGTAAGAAATAATTCCTTAAAGGTGGAATGTGAATATTTTCTAGATGGCTGAATTTTTTAATCCAATGTTTTAATAATTCAGAATGATTTTAGTGATGTAATGACCACTTCTAACTTCTTATCTGCAATTGTGTCGAATTAGGTGGAGACGGGGTTCATGGAAGCTTAGTTAGTGTGTGATGACTTAGAACTAGATTTTATAGAACACATTATCTTATTTCCCTAGAATTAACATTTATATATTCTTGAACTTATGTTAAGGGTGTTAACATGGTTTTCTACTATTTCACTCACACACTACATGGGCATCTCGATGAACATGTAGATATTATGTTTAGGGATTTGACTAAGGGAAATGTTCTTGTATAATAAAGATAAGTAGGTAATGAAAGGAGGATAACAGAAATTCTAGGACACCCTCTACAATTTTTTGTAGAGTTTTTAGTTAATTTTTTTCTATCATCATACATTTGTGGGCCCGCCACATTTGGGGTCCCTTACTTTATCTTATTTGACCTATATGAAATTTTGTACAATAATGTTTATTCTTTTTTTATAATGTTGTATAGATTATTTATTTATTTTTTGCTTCATAATTTTTTTATGTCGTATGGATATCTTCAATGATGTTATAGTCTCTCCAATTTTTTACTTAGGCCCCCACCATTAGTTGGTGTCCTATTGCATATGGGGAAGCATACATGAGGTCGTGTGACACTCCAACCCAAACATGATGATTTGGGTCAGCGAGTTACCTTAGTTTATATTTAAACTAATGTTTGAAGTATCATTTTAAATATTACTTATGTTATTGAAATGATTAAGAGGATATTTGAATTAAAAGGACATAGATTTTTTAACCAACATTTTGATGTATTAAAGGCTTATGAAAAATGATTGGTGTTAGGGAATAGAAAAATTATCATTAGGTATTGATAAAAATAATGATATAAACATGACATTAAAATCAAGGAATGAAATTTAATTGATGATTAAATTATTTTATATAAATATAATCTCAAATAAACAATGAAATTATATAGTTACGAAACCATTATTTCAACAAAGTAACAGGTTATGAAACGAGGTTAGTGAGAGGTAATAATTGATCATTCACTATTAGCAGAACAAATAGATTCTAATAACATGTTTATGGAATCATTTCATTAAAAAGGGGATGATTTTAAATAGTTTCAATATAAATAATAATAAATAATAAAGGAGATATGGGTATTGGAAAACTGTTCCTTGTTCTTCGAGACACCACCTTTTGATTTAGCCTAATGCCTTCAAGGGAGGAACTTTTGATCATACAAGGGGATTATAAACATGGTAATGGAGGTGTATAGAGGAATTTGGGTATATTTGTATCAAAGTAAAGGGTTTTTTGAGTGGGTATAGATAAGTGAAGGAGTTGAGTTTACATAGCCAAATGGGTGTTATATCAAAATAAAGTATTGTTTATTTTATCTTTTATGACAAAGAGTATGAACAGTGATGAATACAACAAACATTATAGGTTTTTTAATTATAAAAAGAGGTTTATTTTACATTCCAACTAATCCCAATTTAATGGAAACTGTGAAATACATTATTAATTCTAAATAATTAAAAATATTTTTTCTCTAGAATAAAATATTACAAGGGATCAAAATTTCACATATAGGTTTATAAATTCATAATTTTAACTAATTTATTTTTCTCCATGAATATATTTTAATTAAATATAAATGTTTTATAAATGTTGAATCCATATTTATATCATGATTAGGTCATAAAAGTTATAGTATTCATAACAGAAATATTTTTTTAATTCATCAAAAAAACTACATTTCCAAAAAAACATTAAAAAATTCACCTAAAGTAAATTTCATAAGGATGATTTTAAAAATAAATTCAGATTGATAAGATTTATATGTTAAGTTTTTTATATTTAACTTTTAGTAAATTCATATAATACATGTAAAATTAATATATTTGTAGTAAAAAATATTTCTTTGGTTACGATTGGTAATATTTATATTATTTATGTTCACTTAATTGTTATATGATTGAAAATTAATTATTTATAAAAGAAAAAAAATTTACTTTTATGAAAATTTTCTTTTATTTAATTTGAATTTAGATATTAAATACATAATTGAGAAAATAGTTTTAGTGCAATAATCATTATACATATGATTATAATTCTTTTTTGATTACCATCTTACATTTCTAAAAGATACATTATCAGGATTTATTAACCATTTTGTAATAAAAAGACACCAAAAATATGATAAATGATATTTAAAAAATAAGTATTATAATTACCTTATGATGTTATTTTAAGTGTTAATTATGTCATTTAGTGTCTTAAAAGTGATTTTTTGGAGGAGTAAAAAATGAATATAAAATATGATGCCAAGGAATCCCAACATTAAATTATTATGTAACATTATAAAGGACTAATATTACTATATTTCAATGAAAATATATAATTTAACAACTTATTTTACTATTAGATGCACATAAAGTGTCATATCAATTTAAAATTTATTGTGTTTCTTTCTATGGTTATAAGATAAAATTTTGTGACTATGAAAAAAAATATATTGTATTTCTTTCTATGATTATTTTTTCTAAAGGAATCATGAATTTAGTTAAATAGATTTTATTAATCATTTTTAATAAAAAATTATTATTAATAAAATTACATTATACCTCAAATATTATGAAACTTAATTAGGATAGAAATATATATATATATATATATATATATATTATAAGTTTATATCATTAAAAACAAACGAAAATTAATTAATTTTACATTTATGTTTACAATTTGAGAATAAATTTTTTTAACAATATTTATTGAAAATATTTGATGTTGCACTTTCACCTTCCATAAAACTTATCAAGAATATTTTAGTCACAATATTTTAAAAAATTACAATGAAATTTAAGCTTATTCTCATATATTTATTTCACAAAACCAATTATTTTATTTCTTTCTTATATTTATTCTACCTTTTTATCTAGCTTTCTTCTATCAAATCAGAGACCCATAACTATTTTTCAATAATCCATGGTGCGTCTTTTTATCTAATGGAAAAATATTATTTTCTATTTTGAGTAACATTATTCTCAGACTTCTTAGGTGTATTTTGTTTAATAATTTTATTTTAAACAAACCCCATGGTGAACTCCCCTTCATTTCCCATTTCCTTATTTCCCAATTTTATTTTTTTCATTCTCCAATAGCTTATGGTACATTATTGGTTGATTTTAACAATATATTTTCATCTCAATTACCGTTATTACAAAAAATTGAACATAATTCCTCTATGGTTTCAAATATTTTATAAGTATAAAGAATCATACCATTATTCTCTTTGTATTTTACCTTAACCCAGTAGAAGTTTCTTATATTTTATATATTATCCCCTAGAAAAAATAATAATTTATCTTCACATAATTTTCCAAATGTGTCAATAATCAAATATTGTTTTCCAAAACACTTTATATAACTGACATTATCCAAAAAGATATTGATTGTTTTCTGTTCATTTCCATAAAACTTGCTTCAATTACTTTTTTTTTGAGCAAAAATTCCCCCCTCCCATTTGAGTATCATTTTGGGAACAAAATCTCTTATTGTTACTCACATTCAACTTTTATATAGAGGTGGGTTTCTCACTATATGGTTTTTTACCTTCATGGAATGATACTATGTTTTCTTATGAGTTTGAGAGGTTTATAGAAGTCTGAAGGAAGGTTTTATGGATTTTGGAGATGTATTTTTGTTGAAGTATGTGGTTCAAAATGTGAATATGTATTCACATCAAGAGTGGTTTATTTGTGTCTTGGAGGATATGGTTTCATGGATCTAAACATCATATGTGGGTTCTTTGTTTACTAAACTCATGATATGTAAGAATTACTCATATTAGGAATTAATTCTAGCTTAAGGCCCCATGAAAATTGGAGGATGTTCATCTAGTTTGAGGTTTGGGAGTTTGTGGACTAAATTGTTTTTACAATCTTAATTGGAAGGACTCATGAAAATTCAAAATGTAAATTGGGGTTTCATGTCATGAATGTATTAAGGTATATATGCTTAAAAATACTGGGAACCCTTAGTGTTTCCAATTTCTCTATTCTCCCTCCAATTTTTTGAAAAACACTTTATTTTTTGGATCTTCCATCCCCTTTCCTCTTGAATTGATCCATGTCTTTTTTTGGTTGATCAATAGAAATTTGACGTATGTTTTCATCATTATTTCCATTTTTACCTTTCATACATCTTTTAGGAATTGAGAATGGTGATGTTGATCGGGTTTGGGGGTCATTGTGGTTTAATTTTATATGATCCCTTGAAGTGATATATATTTATTTGGGGTGTCCCTATGTGGTTGTGTTATTTTGGTTGTTTCTCCTTCTCCCTATTGTGTGTAGTGATTTGGAAATATTATTTGAGGTGTGGGTTCCTCATTCTTTCTATATTTGTGTTCATGTGTGGGGATTTATTAATTTTTTCTTCCTTTAGGTTGATAGTAAGGGTTAGATTAATAAATATAATGAATTTTCTAAATGAAATATTGATGAGAATAGGGAGAAATCACATTTTTATTACTTTGATGTTATTATTTATGAGATTATAAACGTTTATTTCTATTACTGAAAAAAAATCTATTAGGAACCTTTCTTATGTTGTATTTTATATCTATGTGGCACCCTTACTATGTTAATTTTTTGATTGCATCCTAAATAACACAATAAATAACATATATATGGATAATGAATTGGTTTCCAAAATAAATCTAGATTTTTTTTGATAATACCCATGCTAAATAATGAATTAATGTAATAAAATCCCTTAAACCTAAATTATGGATGTTGGGATGTGATTATATGGGTGTTTGTTCCTATTGTTTTTTCATATGTGATGTGGGATATTGTATGGTGATAGTGGTGGCTGGAATGGTTGTGGAATGATTGGGGTATTAAAACGGAAGTTTGTTAGCATAAGATATAATGTGGGTTGTTGTGAAATGGGGGTGATCTGTGGTGGTTATGAAGTGAGTTTGTGGTGATATAGGGTGGTTTTGATGAGTGGTAGTGATGATGTGTTGTGGTTGTATCGTGTAGTCGTTTTGATGTGTAGGGGTTGAAAAGTGTGGTTGTTTTAGTGAGATATATTAACTAATGTGGTGTTGTTGTGATGGTTAATATGAGATAGATAAGCTATTTTGTTGTGTGGTTGTGTAAGATGAATGGTTGAAAAAAAATGAATTTTAGTAATTAAATTAAATTTTATGGGATAGTAAATAAATAATAATGTGATGAAATTTATATATGGTAATTTACATAAATGAATTTAATGTTAAATGAATAGGTTGTGTAAATGTTAATGAAATGGATTAAGGAAGTGTGTGGAAACATTATTAATTTAGAAAATGGTGGAACCAATAATTGAATGTGGTAATATGTGGCTATGTGTAGTGGTTGTGTGGTGTGATAAATTTAATGGTGGAAGCAACTATAGCAGACATTGTATGGTGTAGTGGAGGTTATGTGGTGTACGCTAGTGAAGTTGATGCTAACCCATGGGTTGGGTATTTTTTTATCTATATATCAGGTATTTTTATGTTATCTCTATGCACTCCCCACATGAATTGGTTAACTTTACCAATATCCAAATGTTTTGGGTTCAGAATATTTTCCATATCATCCAAGATGATAGTGATGTAGATGGATGTAAAACCCCTATACCCCACACTTTCTTCAACAGTGATGATATGGGTTTGTGTTGGATGTTACCTAGTGTGACTATGTGATATGTGTAAGTGTCCAACCATGATTGGAGGGGGGAATGAGGTTGATTTCCTTCATGTTCATGATAACCTACTACCCTATTTGGGTAACGATTTTGTGATGTGATGGGGTTGTGGTGTGATGATGAAAGATGCTAACACATGATACTAAAATATTCAAGGTTGTGGTGGGTAGGAATGTGTTCTGAACAACATCAAAGAGGGATATATATTAGATGTGATGTGTATAAAAAGGATGGGTAGATAGGATGCTTTATTTTGGGGAATGAGATTGAAAAATCAACAGCGACGTGGTTGTAGGGAGCCTATGTTTATTTTCATAATACTATATTACTATATTGAATGTGTAATTTGGTGAGAAAGTAATAGTGATTCTAGGATTGGTTAGTTTATAGTTTTATGTACTTTTTGATTCTTTTTTTTACTCACTTTCACATTAAAATTATCTTTTAACATGTTCACATGAGACTTTGGGTATGATCCTGTTGAGTATATAGGTTATGATCACCCTACAAAAATATAAATTTCTTTTCAGTTTTACAAAAGGACTTGAGGGTCTGATATGGACATTACCAACTTGGTTTTTCAGTCTAATCTTAAGTCTCTACTATAGGAATTATCTTTTAATATATACTTGGAGACTTATATTTGTATTTATTTACATTTTTCATGCATTTTGGAATGTTTTTTAGTTTAATTTCATGATATGTTATGGAGCATCTTGGTGGGTTTTTATCATATCACTCTATCATATATTACTATAGAGGGTAATGCCTTCCATTTGTAAGATTTTTATAACCATAGTGATTATCGCCAACCCGAGACCTACTAGAGGTGTGACTCAGTGGTTATAATATCCCTTCCATCATTTTTTTCCTAGGTTGGGTACCTATAGAGAGGGGGTCATGATAAAGTGGTATCAAAGGATTCAGATAAGAGATATGATGGATTTTGGAGTTAGGAACTACGAGGATTATATGGGCTGGTAAGGTAAAAGTTCCAATTGATCATCGTGCATGACATAGGATAGAAATACCAACTAGGAAGAATTATTTTTAGACTCCCCATGATCTGAAGTAAGGAATCTGAGATTATTAAATGAAGAAGTGATGATGAACTTTTTTTAATGTATCAACCTATGATAGGTGCATGCATAATGATTTATTATGTTCATGTGTGAATTGGGTATTTGTGGGAAATAAAAAATGAATTAATTAAATAATATTTTCAAAAAAATTATGCTATCGGGCTTAATATTTATCCTTGGTTTTCTAGAATATCTCATGGTGGTCATTCAGGAGTATCTCTGGAATTATTGGTTAAAAAAAGATTTTATTGACCATTTGAGGATTGAACCAATAGAGGATAATGATTCATGGAATATATATTTATATTCCTTTGATCAGTAGAATTTGGGAATGTATGAGGGGAGTATCCTAGATCTGGAGATAGGACATTGGTTGATGGATCTCAAGATCACCTTTTGTATAATTTTATCTAATGATGAGTTTCGGGTTCCATTGATAGTTAGTCATATGTGAAAAGTTGCGCATTAGTGGTGAGTGTTGTATCTTAGTGAATACAAGGATATAGATGTGTTTTGACCATAATTTTAGAAGGAGATCCTTTTATAATTTTTGACATTGATAACTAAAAAAGAAAATAGGATGGAGTTTATATCCATTTATTAGGGGATACTGAGTTTGTTGGAGCTTGAGATCAGGTTTCATGACATTCGACACTTCTCCCTTGATTTAAATCTAGATGATGATCCCAAAGCATGAAATATGGAGGATGTGTTTCTCCCATAGATTAGGTTTGTTGTAACCATATTTATTATTTCTATATACCTAGAGGTACAAATAGAATATTAGGTTATCAAGATGATGATTTCTTTGATAGGTTATCCTCAAGAGTGAGGATAGTAGGGCATCTAAATGGGAAGAGAATTAGGGAGTGGGTCTCAGACGTGGTAGTTGGGGTTTTAAATAGTGGGGAATTTACCCTGGAAAATTCATTCCCATCCTTCTGGGAAAGGTGGCTTTTGAGAAACTTCTAGGGAATTCAAATTGTTTCTCTATGCCTATGTGGTCCATCTCCACTACTGTTCTTAGTTATTAACTGCTCGGAGAGGCTAGTTTCAGATGGTAAATCAAACCCCTTTTGGTAATTGTTGTGGTTTCCTTAAGGAAATTTAAGTAGTAGGGCCCATTAGTGTTATTAATGGTAGATGGTATTAGTATGGGGAATTAATATCATAGTCTCCATCCTCAAAAACATAATCTAGTGAATACTCATAGAGTCGAAAAATAGATAGGTAGAGGAGTTGGGAATGGTTATATGCAAGAAAAGGAGACAATAATGAAAGAAGGGCCAAAGGTTGTTTGAGTTAGGATCACTTTGTTATCTATAGTTGTGTGTTCCTTATCTAATTCATGATCCTTACACTCCTTTATTATTCCTACTTTGCTTTGTACCATGGGATTTTATGTGGATAAACTACTATTTCAACTATTTTTACATATGGTAGTTGGAGATTGTTCTACGTTGTTTACTGTTTGTTTGGAAATAGATAGGTGATAGTGAAACACCAGTCAACAGGGGGTTTCTTTCAGGTTGTTGATATAGTCATGAGATTGTATCCTTGGAATGGATTGGTTATATTCTGTATGTGCATTCATCGACTACATCAAGAGGATATTATCATTTTCTGATGTGGAGGGCCATTGAGTGTCATTCATTGGTGAGTGGGGTCATCAGATGGGTGAAAGGAAAGTCGATACTCTTTTTTCAATGTTTGTAGAGATGTCAGTGGAATATTTGGTAGAGTATGTTCCTATGGTTTCTGTTGAGTTTTTGGATATTTTCTTAGATGAGGATATGACAATACCCCCCCTCAACAAGACATTGAGTTTGGGATGGAGTTGAAACTGTGCATGCCTCTAATCTTGGTAGATCACCATTGAATGGTTCCTATGGAGTAATGTTGTTTGAGATTATATATTGATGGTCTAATGTAGATGAGATTCATCTAACACAATTTATCTCCTTGGCTTTCTCAAGTTTGGTTCTATTAGAAGACATATAGTAGTGTATGATTATGTGTAAACTACCAAAGGGTGAATTATTTAAAAATCAATAACCATTACCCTCTTTTGAGGATCAAAGATCTATTCAACTCACTAATGGGAGAAATTTTGTTTTAAATGATCGATTTGTATTCTAGGTATCACCCGATGAGGGTGAAAGATGGAGATATCCTGAAGAGTCCCTTTGGTAGCATGTATGAGCCCTTCAAGTGTGTTTTCAGGTCCTTCGGTTTTAGGAATACACAATTTGTGTTCATAGTGCTTATAAACTCCATGTTATGTGAGTTCCTTGACTAATTAATAATCATTTTCATTGACAATATCTTTAAAACATTTAGGTTATAATATGAGTATTAAAATCACATTAGAGTGATCTTGTAGGTCTTCAAACACCATCATCTATATGGAAGTCTATGGAAGTGTATATTTGAGATGTGAAAGGTGTATTTACATAGGCATGTGGTGTCTCTGCAGGGTTTGGTCATAGACCCATCCATGATCGAGGAAGATGATTTTTGAAAAGAACCTAAGAATGTGGAAAAGATTCACAGTTTCCTTGGTCACACAATCTATAATCATAGTTTTATGTTTGATTTATATCTAGTTATGGCCTCACTAACATCATTGAATAATAAGGACTCATCCATTCTATGGATTTATCAGCGCTAGAGAAGTCTCCAATTACCTAAAGGAGGTGATGATCAGGGCTCCAATGATTCAGTTTCCTAAGGAGGGTGTAATTTATGATGTTTTACTTGCTGTTTCCTACCCGGGATTGGGATGAATCTTGATGAATTAAAGGTTGGTGATCTCTTATAGTACTAGGAAGTCAAATTCATATTAGAGTAACTATGAAACCCATTATTTGGAGTTGGAAGTAGTTTTGGTTTCACTAAATCTAGGGTGAAATTACTTCATTTGTGAGTGATTTATGGTTTTCAAGGACCATAAGAGTATAAATATGTATTATCATAGGGGTAATTAAATCAACATTAGAGGAGGTGTATAGATTTTCTCTAGGATTATTATTTATATATCTCTTAAACCCTAGGAAACTGTAATGTCATCACTGATATGATAAGTCAAAATACTTGAGGATATATGGTTCCAGAATATGAATATATTTGTAAAGGGATAGAGGATCTTTCATTGATTTATGTTGATGTGGGGGAGTGCAGTGGCAAGGATTGTCTTTATTAAATGACTATACAGTTATCCTTGATACAATATGTGGGGGAGTATTAGTCCAGAGACTCGGAGGATGATATGGTCTATGACTGTGTTGGCCATGGTGATTCTTTAGAGGGATCATCAAAATATTTTCATAATTGGATATTTCTCAAACAAAGGTTTTTTCCAATGGAGATGAATGAGGGTATTATACATTTGTTTTATATCTCACCCTTAGAGGTACATCACAATGTGACAAAGATGTATCGTGGCTTCAGGATATATCTTTGGTGGTTGGGGATGGAACAATTAAGGAAATATTTTGTGGTAAATTGTCTATTTTATCATAAATTTAAAATGGAACACCATTTTCTTGGAGGTTTTTAGTATCCCATGGATGTTCTAAAGTGGAAATTGGAAGACATATCGATGGATTTTATAACTATGTTACCCTAGTCTCGGGGGGGGTTTTATGTATTTTCGGTGATTAGGGATTGGCTAATAATGTTAGATCATTTTCTTGAAATCCCTAAATAATGTGTTGTGGATGTATTAGTGAGGTTGTATGTGGATGATATGGATTGGATTTATAGGGTAACAAGGATAAACACCATTCATTAAGATCCCCATTTTACCATGAAATTCTAGAGGGTATTGTAGTATGTCTTTAGATCCCACTTTCACCTTAGCACTACTTTCCACCCTCATATAGATGGGAAGATAGAGAAGACCATCTAGATGTTGAAGGATATATTGTGATTTTGTGTATTGTATTTTGGTGAATCATGGTTAAAACACCTTCATTTAGTTGATTCCTCCTACAATAATATCCATCACTAGTATATTTTCATTTCTCCATTTGATAAATTGTTTGGGTCATCATTTCATTATTCATTTTTCTAGATGGATGTTCGGGAGTCGGTGGTTCTTAGTCTTGATGTTGTGTAGACAATCATTGATAAGATTCAGTTGGTCTGATAGTTGATGAGGGTTGTGTACGATTATCAAGAGGAATATACTAATCATAGGTAGAGGCATTTTGAGATCAGGAATAGATACCAAGTGTTTTCAGGGAAGCCATCATTGGGGGAGAAGAGGTTTGGAAAGGGATGTAAGATTTTAACCCGGATATCTGGGCCTTTTGTGGTGTTTGGGTAAGTTAGTGAGGTGAAGTATTTATTTTTTCCTCCCCTATAGTTGGACCGGATCCAAAATTTCTTCCATGATTCCTATATGTTTCAGTATCATTATGATTACTCCCACATCATTGAATATGGAGAGTTAGATATCAAGGATGATGTGATGTTCATGTGGCAAGAAATATAGATCTAGTATCATAAAGAGAAGGTGATTCATAGACAATCCATCGCCTTTTTAATATGTTTTCAAGGAATGCTGGCTTGGAGGAGAGTAAATGGGAGCATGAGATACAGATGTGTGCCCAATACCTGGAGGAGACTACATGCGGTATTTTATTTGTTTCTCCTTTACTATGATGTGTGTTGTAATTATGAGTGCATCTTCGAAGTATTGGATCCTCATTATCTCCCAATTTATGTGCATGTGTGGGGATTTTATGATTTTTCCTACTTTTCAGTGGATAGTAAGGGCCATATTAATAAGGATAATTAATTATATAAGTCTAAAATTTATAGCAATGGGGATAAATCAAAAGTTTTACTACTTTTATTTTATTTTTTATGATTTTATATGAGTTTTATACCTTTACTGAAAATCATGATTGTAGGAAACCTTTCCTTTACTATAGTTCCAGCAATCATTTTTTTTCATTTTCTGAAAACCGGTTTATGGGTGTCTGGTACCCATTACAAATCATGAGGTGGGAGGAACCGCGGCCAAAAATCAAAACATCATCGCCTTCCAAAATCATTACAAATTTCAAAATCAAACAACCTGTCATATGCCAGCTATGACGTACACCCACCTTGAGCCGTGCACCCATCCATCAATCATCACTGTCATAGCATCACTCCGGCGAGACAGTCGGTGAACTGACCACCGGGCCGGTAAGACCAACACTAGAACCAGCACACGCAGCAACCCCACCGATAAACTCAACCATAACCCGAAGCTTCGGATCAAAATTTCATCCATACAGAAAACCAAAAACATCACACAGAACCATAAACCCTCCACGAAGATCAAAAATAGATCCATCCATGTCATCTCCACCACCATATTCATCGCCTCATAGTAGGCACCAAAAGTCACACAAAACTATTGAGAAGAAATCGCATCACAATGCCTTCGAAAATCGCAAACAACCAAGACATCAACACATTCAAACATCATATCGCCAAAATATGAGATTGAAGGGAGATTCAAAACCATTTTTGAAGTTGTCTTGTACAGAACCAGAAAATCAAAAAGGTAGTCAGCGAGGGAAAAACCATACCACATAGGGAGCACCACCAACTGCGAAACCCCTCCATATGAGTCCTTTGAGAAGCTTCTGCAGAGGATCTCGGAACTAGGTAAAGGGCGAACAAGATCCATCATTGGTCGAAAACCTTCACATTAGCTCAAAAACAAAGAAAAATCACATCGCCACCATCCGTAGATCCACAGAAAAAATGAACAACCTCCAAACGCCCCGATCTGTGGACGAAGAGAAAATCACGAACTGCTGGGGCTGGAACTCAGGCACAGATTCAACACCATGTCATAGATACAGACACCAGTGTGCGACAATCGAGCCAACCCAAGGCCATAGCAGCAAGGAAATCCCTCCACAAACCACCGAACCAGGGATGAGAGATCGAGCCGTTCCAGGAAGAGGGAAGACGACGAGAGAAAAACCCTATCTGCCCGACGTTGTGCCCCTTACGGGCTCATCGCTCGAGAAATACATCTTTCCTTTACTATAGTTGATATGTATTTGAGACCCAAATCTTTGTTTATTGTTAGATCACACCCTAAATAAAATTATATAAAATGTATATATGGGTGATGAATGGATTACCCATGTAAATAAGGAATTTGTGTGGTAACACTGATGCTAAATAATGAATTAATGTAATGTTATCCCATGATCATAAATTTTGGAATCCAAGATGTTTTTTATGTGTGTTTTTATGCACTTTGTTTCCTTGTGTGATTTAGGTTGTTGGGAAGTGATTGTGGTGACTTGACAGGTTATTGAAATTATCGGGGGGTGATGCGATAGTTGGTTGGCATGGGATATGATGTGGGCAGTTCTGTGATAGTAGTGATTTGTGGAGGTATTGATGTGTGGTAATTGTGATGTGTGGTGGTTATAATTTATAGTGGTTGTGATGGGTGGTATTAGTGTTGTGTACTGGTTGTCTCATGCAATGGTTGTGATGTGCGGTGGTTGATTCATGTGATTGTTCTAGTGAGATGGATTAGATGATGTGGTCTATTGAGATATGATCGATATGAGATGAATGATCTATTTTTGTTGTGGTTGTATTAGTTTCCTAGTTACCCATTGAATAAATTGTAATTATGAGATAAAATTTCACGGGATGATAAATTTATAATAATGGGCTAGAATATATATGTTGTAGTCGGAATAAATGAATTAGATGATTAATTAACGGTATATGGAAATGTGAATGAAATGTATTAGTAAAATGGAGTCAGTGAAAAAAAATTAAATTTGTAAAATGGTGGAAACTATAATTAGAAGTGGGAATATGTGGTTATGTATGGTGGTTGTGTGGTGGTTGTGTGGTGTGATTCATTTAGTGGTGTCAGTAGTTGTGGAAGACATTGTATTTTGTGGTGGTCATGATGTGGTGTACTCTAGTGAATTTGATGTGAACCCATCGGTTTGGTTTTATGAATAAAATATAAATCATGTATTTTTATGTTATTTATATACATTAACCATCAACGTTTGATAAACTTACCAATTCCAAAGGGTTTAGGGTATGGGTGTCTTCCCTAACATCCATGGTGGTGGTGATAAGGATGGTCGAATACCCCCTCTTCCCAACTCTTCCGTTAGCAATGATTATACAGGATGGTGTTTTATATTTCCCAGTGATGATATAAGGTGTTTTCATAGATTAAATAGTGATGATACAGGTTGGTGTTGGATATTACCCAGTAGTGATGAGTAGGTGATTTGAAGCGAGGGTCATTATTTGTTGGTGGAGGGAATGAGGTTGATTTCCTTCACATTAATGACACCCCACATCCCTGATTATGTGATGAGGTTATGATGTGATGAGGTTGTGATATTATAATTAATGATGCTAGTACATGATGCTAAAACTTTTGATGGTGGGTTAGGAAGCTATGTATCATGTCCAACATCATATATGGTTGGATATGTGGCGTGATATGTATGAATGATATGGGAGCACAAGATGTATGACGTTGGGGGTGTGAAATTGTAAAATTAGTGGAGAAGCGCCTACAAGTCACCTTTATTTTTGTTCTTGATAATATGTTACTATATTGGATATGTGATTTGCTAAGTGAACCATGGTGAGGAAATTATTTTTTAAATGACATGTTTATTGTTTTAATAGTCTTGGGATCAAATCCCCATTTTTATTTAGTGAATAAATCAATCTTTTTCTAGTTTAAGAAGAAACTATTTACAAGGACCAATGTCCCAGTGGCACAAGACCATTATTAATTATTTTTCCATAATACCTAAGACCCAAGTCCTTAGTATTCCCAAAGGCTGACTGGCCTAGCATGGCTAATCCCATTTATACCTAACATGTGCACCAACCTGGATGTGAAATTCCCCTTTCCTATGAATAATTGTGTTTCTAATTTTCTATCACCGCCCCTCTATAGGTTATCATCTCGACCAATATCCCGCCTCATTTTCATCCCACTGAGGCCACCACCCCTATACACACTATAATATTTGCACCTATCCACGACATCTCACATTGACCACCAACTATCCCCTAAGATTATCGACATCTTCATCTCACCCTGCGGCCATCCCATAGTTGTTGTCTTGAATATGAATCCATCATTGCATGCATCCCACCTATATGAAGATCACACTCATTGTACCTATATGAAAATAATACAAAACCCACATCCAATAATTTGGTTTCAAAATCATAATGTAATGGGTTTGAACACCTACTTAATTAAATCAAAATATAACATTTCATACATTATTCTACCAGGTAATCTGCTGACTTGTTATGTAGTTTTTGGTTCTAATATTTATTCACTCGAACAATAATCTTCTTTTGTCACATGTTCACTAGAGACCTTTTGTATGATCCTAATGATTATACATTTTATAATCACCTTAAAAATATATATAAATCATATTTTATGGTTTTAGGAATACTTTTTGAATCGAGTTGTACATTACTAACAATGTTTTTTGAGTTTTTGTTGAATCACAAGTGTAGGACTTATAATTTTGTAATTACACAGAGAATTTTATTTGTATTTGTTGACATTGTTTATGAATTATGGGATTGTTTTGGGTGTAATTTTATAGTATGTGTTGGATTTTTATAGTGTTTTTTATCCTATATTTTGTACCAATATTATTATAGAGGGTAATTTCTTACATATGTGAGATTTTTAAAACATCAGTGCTTGTCGCAAACCCAGGGTCAACTGGAGGGAGGACTCTAGAGTCACTATCTCTCTTCCTTCATTGCTAGCCCGAGAGGGTTACATCTAAATGGAGGGGGTCATGGAACACATCACATTTATCAACACATATATATCTATAATTGACCTTATAACTTTCAATATTTGTACAAATATATTTAGTTCCAAAAAAATTAGAGCAAATCTTATCAATGCACCTAATTTATGTATGTTATTTTAAGTTTCTTTCATGAGTAATGAGTCATGTTATATTGGATATGTGTCTCTGTATGATGAAAAAAATACTTCATTATTTGTGGTCAATTTATAGTTTTTCATGTAAGAATACATGGTCTGTATAAGTTTCATAGAATAAAGCTTAACTATAAGGCATGTAATTAATAAACACATGTTGTCTACTTTTGGAAAAAATATGAATCAACATAAAAAAATGATACCCGGATACACACTAAATATTTACACCATACTGATGCATCACACATGATGTACATGAATTATAGAAGTGTTTAGTGAATAAAATTCCACTACACTCTATGTCCACTGATTTTATAAACTATGTACCCCACCCACAAGCAACTGACTTTCCAAATTTAATTGATAGCCTGACAGTTCAACAAGCTGAGCATAGAAATCTAAAAGTCGTAGTTGAATTTACTAAACTATGTTTAATTTAGTTCATGTGATAAAATTATGTTTCCCTATAAAATATAAGACATTTATATAGGGTTGGAAACTATTGATAGAGTGGGAGGTGATTCCGCTTTATTGAATCGACATCTACCCTGGAGATTGTAAGCTTTTCTTACTTTGGTTATCTTCTATTTTCCTATTGTTTTACTTTTTTTATTTTGGTATTCTTATATAAATGGGTGGGGTTGACTTCCTACTCGATACTTTTATATTTCTTATGTTTACAAGAGGCTAAAAATCATAGTGTTGGGGTTGTAATAAGATAATAATTATTTTATAATAAAAGAGCTTTTTGGTGTTTTTTTGGGTCATATTATTTTTATTTACAATCTAATTGATGGCCAAATTTTCTAAAATTCGAAGGTCGTTTTGTGTTAGACCAATAAAAATATAATTGTATAATCCCAAAGGATTTATTTTTGTTGAATCCATGACTATTTGGTGGTTCCACTATCACACATTGTAGGGTTACTAATGAAAACTTTCTTTAAAAGGCTTAATTCCTAGACCATGGAATAAACTCATAATGAACATAGTCATTTAAATTTGAACTGAGTAATGGTGAAACATTTTAATCCATATGATAAATATATCATAAAAATAATCTGATACGCTAATGAGTGATTTTCATAATTTACCCTAATCAAAATTACATCACTGAAACTATCCTTTTGTAATTTATTTTGTGTGGTTCTTCTTTATTATTTTTTTTCTTTTCTAATTATTTCATTTTTTTCATTAAGTTAATCACTTGTATAATTAGATAAAAAATCACTAACTCATGATTATATCTATAACTCCATAAGGTTTAACCCCAATATTCTCTTACTATAATAAAGTTATTGGAAAATTAATTTATATAACTCACAAAGTGAGAATCATTTACCGAAATTTTCATTGATCCAAAAGTGTGTATATCTTCATAAAATTTCAGTCCCTTATTGAAAAAGGAATAAGTTATTTTTTAATTTGGAACATCATTAAAAATATAAATGGAAGAAACTCTTTTATTAGTATTTTATAAATATTTAGTTTTAATCACTTAATTATTTTTAAACATTACATAAAAATTAAGACCCATAAAATTCACAAGAAATTTCCCATCTTTAGAGAATATTATTTCTTATTCACACTCTCTTATGATATTTTAAACATTTCTTTCATGATCCTAATAAAAGTTTACACTTCTATCTTAAATAATTATAAATATCCTTTTTTCCTTTTACTTTATTCTCTATGTCAGTATAATTTCTAGTAAATATTTCTTCTAATACCAAGATCATCTCTTCAATAAATTTTATAATATTAGATTTCATGTCAATTTTCTTTTGAAATTATTATTAAATCAAAGAATATTTATCTTTAAATTGAAATTCATTTTTCCCTTTATTTTCACTTTATTTCTGAGATCTTTTTACATCAACACCTTCCTAGTTAATTATTTCTACATTTTATTATCCTTAATCTCTATATGTTACTTCTCATTTTGTAGATCCTTGATGCACTGAAATATAAAAGTGATAGAATTAATAGAAATATTTTTCAAATTATCCTTTATTTTAGAGAAAAAACACTATTCCACTAGAACAAAATCATCACCATATAAACTAGATTATTCAAGATAATAATTATCAAAAAATAATATAGTAATTTATCTATATTTAGTACCTTCAATTATAATTGAATCCTATTTTTCTTTTTAATATATTTTATCATTCTCATCATCTTAGAATTTTTCTTCTTCATCTTCATAATTTTTTTAAAAAATTCAACCACAATATTTTCCATGATAGGAAACTCAAAAAAATTAATATTTACTTCCTATATGAAAAATGAAAACTACTGGAAACACAGAAATTCAATTAGATTTAGGACATTAGTTATGATACAAATTAATATACCCAATGAATCGTGAATCTACACTGAGATAGGTGTAAATCGGTGTGGAGATAGTTTTATTAGAAAAATTCATACCTATTAAAATTTTAATATGAATAGACCTATATGTATTATACAAGCACAATAAAATAATACATAAATTATAAAAATAAATTATATAAAAATAAGATATTTTTATAGGGCTATCCTTCAAAGTGAACAAATCTATCCTTGATGTGTTCTATCAAATACAACATACATATATGCACAAATATGATAAAGTAAATAATATAGGGAAGGTATCGTATATGACATCATTAACCATTTCCCAATAGTTTACTAACTCTTGTAAGGTTTATTAAAAAGGATCTATCATATATACAATAGGTGTTCCAACCCCATTATCGAACAAGATATTCATTACACATATGGATTACACATTATAAAAGGATAAATCATGTTATGAGCCTTTAAAATCTTCAACATGAATATTATATCTCTTTTATAATCCTTAATAATATGATATAGCATGATAATTTTATTATCATGTTCCTTAATAGTAAAGACTATAAATCATAAAAAATTGGGATTCATTCTTTATTTAAGAATAACTAACATATAAATTTTCTAAGAAAAATATGTTTGGTATTCTTACTCACACATGGGAGCCTTAAAATATACAACATAAGTTGAATCTATTTTTTTTCCTCAAAAACATTAATGTAAAGGATTTTCAATACCACCACTTTATATTGCCCTCTTAATATTTTCCCCTTTAGTAATATTCAATGATTCATTATTCCTATTTTATAAAATCATCATAATCATATTTATATTATATATATTTGAATTTAGAAACTTCCATGAAAAATGATATGATGATATTTTAGATTTTAAACTAGTTAAAATTTCAATGGAAAACTCTATCTTTGATCCTCGAAATAAAGGAATAAATATTCACATTCAAATATCTATAATTCATATTCCTATATCTTCTAAAAATAAAAATAAAAATATCCATTATTTTTTCATTTAATCCTTATTAATAAATCAGTTTATGATTCAACTAAAAAACCTCACATTCTAAAAATATATATCTTTCATACCAACTAGATAATATTACATAGCCTTTAAAATAAATACTTTCATATACTTTGAGAATCATATTACCCATACACGGTTTTTTAAACATCCAATTTACTATTATATAGCTCAAATGACCAATATTAATCTTATATAAACTCATATTGATCTTACACCAGAATAGTTTAGTCATTTTTAATCATTGATTCCTCATGTTTATTTAAATATGTGGTGTAGAAGAATCTTAAACATACTGTTAAATCAAATAATTACACAGATATATCCATAGTTCTACTCGTACATGGTCATTAAGATTTTTTTAATAAAAAATAAATAAAATAAAATATATATTTCCCATAAACATTTATATAGAATTCAAAATAATTCTTTAAAACTAAATCAACCCCTTTAACTCAATTTGAATTCAATAAAATGTATTTCTAAAGAATATGTAGTATTCAATAGCCTATTTTTTGTATGTAACATAACTAAAAAATAATAACATTAATAAATCTTTAAATACCTTAATCAAACTCAACTATTCAATTTTTCCATTATATCAATTATTTTTTAGTGCTTAATTAATTCCTTGATAAAGAAAAATATTTCCTCAATTCATTATAAACTAGTCTATTCAAAATAATAATCAAAGTGACTATTTTAAATCATATGGATCCCATTATTCCAAAAACAAATGGATTAACCCTAATTTGAATTCTTTTCCCTCATCATTATTCTCCACATTATTATAAAATGTCACCAGGGTCTTCAAAAAATTGTGTAACTCATCTCAATTTCTATATTTAAACCTCTCTTTATTATGAGAAAAGTATATTTTTCACTTTTCTCTTGAATTCAATTAAAACCAATAACTTCATCTCTCCACCGTTATCTCATATAAAATTTTTAACCTTACTTTAAATGCAATCCATATCACCTCATCTTTATAGACATTTCTTATCTCATCGCCTCACAAAAATAACTCCATTTGATTTTTTCACAAAAAAAAATTATGAAGCCGCATCTAGTACTCTAACAAATAATCATCATTTGACTCAGAAAATTGATCTATAATATTCTTAAATGAATAATTAACAATATAAATTAAAAAATCATCATTTTCAATATCCCAAAGATTAATAATGAACTCGTTACAATAATTATGACATTAACTAATTATTTCATTAATGAATATATGAATAAAAAATATGCATCTCCATTATGTATAATATTTTGTGGGATTTATACTTCACATTCATTGTATTCATCATATTCACTCAACATATATTGACATCACTGACTATTTAAAAAAACAACACTTGTCATTATAGTACAGTAGGCACTTAAAGTCTCTCCATAAATAACCATTTGACATTTTTACATATATAATTTCATTATGATTTTATAAATATGGCTGATATTTAACCTTTTGAGTATTAAAGGATTTCATATTGACCTTTTTAAATCCTTCATCCACTACTTCCTTAGTAATATTATTATAGATAGTTACATGTTCATATTGAATTATATTTTTACCTTTTTCTTTGGCACACTTCTTTTAAATTGAATTTCCAAACATTGATAATGCCCAATGTGATTTTTTTCTTCATTAAGTTGAGTAACATTAACTTCCTACTCATTAGTATCAATCATGTTTTCCCTCTTCATATCTATAAGTTTCATCTTCTTTTAAAACTTCGTTATTCCTATGGTTTTTAATATTTTAGTAAAATTCCTTATAGATTCATATTTATCAATATACTTATCTTTTATGCCTTGATAATTTAAGACGATTAATTTTCCATATCTAGATCAAGAAATACGTACCTTTACATTTAATTTTACTCTACCAATTTATAATATTCTTGAAAAACATTAGTTAATTCATTTATCTCTTGTTTTAAATTTATATTTATATATGGGTATTAACTATATTCAAATCTGTAACCATCAATACATTCTTTAAAATAGTGGTACATTTGTTTATCCTTAGCTCATATTCCATTGGGGTGACATGTAAATCAACTAGGATAACTATTATTATGTATTTTTATTTTATAATAGAGACCATAAGGGAATCCCCCCAGGCGCAACATAGTGGTTGCGTCATGTTGCGGTGTTTAGGATTCCATGGTTTTGAACCTCATGCATGCAATTAGGTCTATTTTCATTTGTTTATTCCCCCTATCTAGACAGATGTAATAATAATCAAGACCGTAGGGATGAAATATTGTGGAATACTCTAAATAATATTCTTCATAATATTTGTCTATGTGACAGACTCACCTTGAATTCTCATAGAGATTATAATATTATATACATTTTAAAATAAATAATACACTATTTTTTGGATGACATAATAAATATTTATAATAATTCATTAAAATTTGTAATTTTCTTTTTTTCATCTTATATATTTCTTTATATTTGTTTTAACATTTATCCCAAATTATCATAAATGTTTTTAAGGGTATAAATTTTATATGAACATTAACTGTGCGTTAACCCAATAAGGAATTAATTCACCTTGGATCAACCTTCATCTATTTTGATATCATTTTCTATATGATATATTCTATATTATTAAAATATTCCATATAATATTTCCATATAAACAATAAATTAAAGTGATATGAATTAATGAATCATTTTATTTTTGAAGGTTATTTTCATTAAAAATTGTAATTCCTCTTCAGTTAATATATGATTTTTCAAGCCCACTAAAAGTGATAACCTAAGAAGGGATGAATTAGGGTATGTAAATCGAAAAAATTCCCATTCAATGGTCTTATACCAAAGTTATTAAAAAACTATCTATTCATTATCAACATCGAAATTAATAAAAGATTAATACATAAGAAATTTACATGATTTTCTAGTATTGGGATATATCTAAGCAATACACAATAGTGATGTTTTGATATATTGAAACACACTAAGAATATTATTTGTATAAATTTTTGAGTAACCTCATGTTTCATCATGGTTTATAACTACTTACACATTGAAATATAACTACCCTATTTCATAAGAATAAATTTGTATTGAAACAAATGGAGACTTTAAAGCTTACAAATCAAAAGAAAAGATTGCACATTGTTTATATAAAGTTATCTTCTGTTTTTTATGTCTATGATATATATATTATTCTACATAAATTTATTAAAATATTTCAATAAGTTCCAAAATATAACCATCTTAATTCAATTCCAGTAGAAAAATTTACTATAGTCATCGACCAATAGTCATAGTTAGTCTTACCCATATCTATAGGTCACTTATACCCATGGGAAAATGCTCATGTCTATAAGGGGAATATATCCATGGGAATCCCATACCTGTGTTTATATGATTACTTTCACCACTATAGGAAAACAATTTCCTCATCGGATGGTTGTTGGAAAGGCCGAATAGCCTTAAGCACATTGTGGTCATGGCTATAGGTCCCATGGAAAAACCCTATGTCTATGGGCACAGGTTCCCCTAGCTATAGGGTAGGATATTTCTATAGGTTCATCCAACCCATGGAAATATACTATGATGCATAATAATATTTCCATGATATATATTTTCTTATGGTTGTATGGTAGATATTTATATGCATATAGTCAGCAATGGAAATATCCATATAAATTTAAATTAATTTAATAATATTTATAATAAATTTTTTAAATTTATTACATATATATATATAATTTTTTATATATATAAATGACGTGTGGTGTGGTGTAGTGGTATGTTATATTAAGTACACTATGAGAGTACCAGGTAAAAAACCAAACAAATGTTTTTCAAGAAACCCTATAGCTACATACACTTGACCACGGATATAGGTTGATCCACCTAGAACACCCTATAGCCATATCCAATAGACATATTCATGGCTCATTACTATATCTTATTAAGTTACAGTAAAACCAATAGTGCCCAAAGGTGTCATGGCTATGGTTATAGCCTATATTCATGGTGATACGGGTTATAACCATGGGAATGGGCCATTCCTATAACTCATTTTTTCATTAGTGCAAGGATGTATCTCATGTACTATTCTATCTTCACTTCATGAATCTCACTACATAACTTTTTTATTTATCTATTTTCCCTTTTTCATTTATTTATTACATATTATTAATAATTATTATTTATTGACATTTTATACCTTATTGTTTTATTATTATCCTTTAATGAGTTTCCAAATCTATCCCATTGTATAAAATTATATTTATTATCTCATCATATAACTATCAATTTTAAAGGATTTTTTATTATAAAAAATGTAACTGTATCAACTGAATCACTGTATAATTTATTATATTATGATATAATACATTTATTAATAAATCCTATAACAATAATGGTCTATTAAAAAATATGATCCGGAATTATAAGTTATTATTTAATTTAAGAGATATATCAAGGTAAATATTATAATATGTCTAAAAAATATGATATTAATTTCCTTTAAATATTACATCTTCCACCCAAGGGGTAAACCTCTTCCTTGTGTTAAACATCCTAAAACTAATTTGTTGATAAAACACTTTATCAAAAATTAATGGCATCTATTATAGTGTAAACCTTACCTTGTGATATGTATGACTAGATAATTCCATTGAAAACATTCACTTTTAACCATACTCTTACAAAACCATTATATAATAAAGCACAATTAAAAATTTTAATGTCTTTATAAAACCATGAATTTTCATTATTATGAAACCATCAAATTTGAGTATCAATAATGAACAAACTCTTTTACTATATTTACTTCAGTGAGTTCTTTAGAATTTATTAAAAATCAGAGATTAATTAATAAATACATAGACTTCATATTTTATCTACTAATTAAAAAATATTTCACATACTCTAAACATCATAAAACATTTTTAAATGATTTATTAATAATAATATGATTAATTTTTTAAGATTTATAGTGGACTTTGTCAACAACAATAGTGAAAATAATATAAATTTTATTTTTACAAACAATATCCCCCTTTATGATAACTAAAAACTACTTATTCAAAAATCATATTTTACTATCTAAAACTCTTTTGGTGGATATATATATAGAGAGAATCATAAGAATCTTATTCAAATTATATTAAAAAATTTATAATGTATAAAAATTATGTCCACATAATTTATGATCATTGGAGAATCAATATTTAAATGCAAAGGTGATTTATGTAACACTTCACCCACCAAATGATCGTTCAAAATAACATTCACTAAGTTAAATGTGAAATATTCAAGAATATTTCTAAAAATTTACTCTATTATATATTCTCATTTCAACTTGATATCACCTTCCCTAATTTATTTTCTCTACCCTAATCCATCTTTCTTCCTCAAAAGAACATCCCCCCTTATTATTTATCATTTAATTATATCCCCAATATTTTATATTAACCCAAAGTGAACTCATTTAATGATATTTTATTTAATAAATAACTTAATAAACCATCAATTAATAAAATCATTCATTATCTTAAGAAGTTCTTTTATTAAGTAAACTTACTTAAATTTTTATTAAATAATATGTTACACTGAAAGAAATTTTGGAATGAAAAAAACACTTTGTGATATCTTTAAACCTTATTCCCAAAAATCATTAAGGGGGTTGGGTTCTTCACTAATACATCAAGTGGAATGTGATATATGAACTCTAAGAGATAACTAATCTTTCTAAAAACATTCATTAGATAGTTCTTTTATCATGATATATATAACATGATCTTTTGGTGAAACATATTCAATATTTTTCATACTATGATCACATTTCTACTTGATAAATTGATGTAAAATCATAATTTACTTTATTCATGAATTATGAATAGTAATTTTTGATATTAATAGCACCAGGGTTATCAAATTTAATTAAAATCTAACTACAAGCCTTAGTGCTAATGTATTAATGTTTTTTCCCCATCCACATGAGTTATGTACTATCTTTAGTGGGGGGAAATATATGAACCTGATAGTATAAAATTATATTCAATATTTTTTCTTACTCTAAAAAGAAATAAATATCAATTAGTTAATTCATTCCTCTAGAATTTTATTTTAAATCACCAATTGAACCTTACCAAACATCATATTTATATTTTAATGACTAATGCAAATTTTTCTTTTATAGAGTTATATAAAATACAACATGTCATTGATATATTGAAGTTTCCATTTCACTACTATCATATGGATTTACTAGGAATTACACTGATACCTCAATACTTAAGATCTGTAAAATGAAATTTCATGTTTTTTATTATTATGTAAAATAATCTCCTAATCATATTCCTTTATTCCATGGTATCATCCAACATTAGATCTTAAACTGTTAAAAAATATATTTAAGTAGAGACTAATATTTTTAGATATTTTCTATCCTTTATGAAAAATATTTTCATATATTTCTTTATATTTTTTATAAAACTAAATTTCTATGTTTTCCTTGTATAACTAATAAATCAAGAAAAAATATTATATCTACAATCATGGATATCTCAAAATCACACTTCAATAATTAAATTATTTCACCTAATTTAAATTCATATTAACCTTAAAATATAATCTATTTTATATATATGTGCAATATCAATATTTAATCACACTCATTTTTCATGTATAGATTATGATTCACTCTTCCTCATGATAATTCAAGCGTTTTTGGAAATTGATCAGGCCTACAGTGCCATTGTCATTGTGATTTCTCTAATAGATAATGTTACTTATTTAAACAATACACTTTTTTCTAATCATCATGTATGATAAATCCATCCAAATTTTTAATGTATGATTCTTCTTTAAGAAATATATTAAGAAAATATGACTCTATATTCATATAGAATACCTTGAAATACCTTTAAAATATAATGGAAAAAAAGAATGGGATTATCTCTAAAACTTCCATCGGATTAAATATTTTATCAAAATACATTCCATTAATTTGAATATATACCTTTTATACAAGTCAATAATTTTTTTAAGCACCATTCCATCTTCATTTAATCTATTTTATAAAAATCATTTTGTTCTAATGACATTATTACCTTTTTTCCTTAAAAAATCAATCAAGTTAGACATTTATCAACTTGATCCAGCACCTCACACTAGTGGAAAAAAAGTTTAACACGTCAGAATTTTTTCCATCGGTTCTAAATATCCGACGTTCAACACTGTAATGATCGATATATCATGTCCGTAATTTTATAACCGAAGTGATATATCGATCATGATCCATATTTTAAGTCGGTTATAAAATAAGCGACGTAAAATATACGGTGATTAGATTTTTGACGTCTGTTATTCAATAACCGAAGTGATAATCAATGCTAGCGCGCTTTATCACGTTGGTTATAAAAAAAATGATGTGACGAAGAAAATATCATAGCTTTACCACATCGGTTATAAAACAACCGACATGATAAACCCAATCTCCGCAATTTATCACGTCGTTTATAACATAACCGACGTGATAAATTGTTTTGTAAGTTGGTTATTAAATAAACGATGTTATAAACATTAAAAAATTGTTTACCACATCGGTTATAAAATAACTGACGTGATAAATCATTTAAATGATTTATCGCATGTCGTATGCACTCATTCTGTTTTCTTCGATCAGGTGACCTGTGACTCGTCTCTCTCGCGTGGAAAACCTAGAATTGATTCGTCAGAGTCGTGCCCTCTAGTCTTGTTTTGCCAATATCATTCTTCATATTTATTATTATCAGATCTATTAGGTCGACTCACAACACCCAAATAAGCCTCACACGAATCCTTTTTAGTTTTTTTATGTGATGCCGTAAACTAATTTTTTGATAAGTTATTTTTCGTTGTTCTTACTATCATGGTTAGTTTCATAGTGTTCATCTATACCATGCTAAATTCTTTTCTGGTAAAATAAACCTATGGATGTGATATCATGCATATTTTAAATTTTTGTGTGTTCTATCATGTGTGTGTGCACATACATGTGGTTTCAAAGTGCGGGGGTTGTGCAAGTGATTGGGGGTGTCCAGGGGGTTATGTGGACTATCCAGTTGGGTGGAGGTGTCTAGGGGGTTTCAAAGGGGGTGGGGGTGGTGTCCAGGGGGTGCAGGGGGCTGTCCAAGGGGGTTGGGGGTGCCCAAGGGGTGCGGGGGATGTCAAAGGGGGTGGGAGTGGTGGCAAGGGGGTGTGGGGGTTGTCTAAGGGGGGTGGGGGCTGTCCAGAGGGTTATAGGGGCTCTCTAGAGGGTTGGGGGCTGTTTAGGGTGTCAATGGAGGTGGGGGGGGCATTCCAGGGGTGCGCGTGAAGGGGGAGGTCCAAGGGGGTGGGGGTGTCGAAGGGGGTGGGGGATATCCGAGGGGGTGAGTGGGGAGCTGTCCATGGGGGTGGGGCTTGTCTAGAGGGTTTGGGGGGTTGTCTGAGGGGGCTTTCTAGAGGGTTTGGGGTTTTTATGGGGTGTCCAAGGGGGTAGGGTTGGGTGTGGTGTCAAGGTGCGGTGAGGGTGTCCAAGGGGGTGGGGGTTGTCTAGAGGGGTGGGGGATGTCCATGGGGTGGGGGTTGTCCAGAGGGGTGGGGGTGTCCAAGGGGGTGTCGAGAGGGGTCGGGTGGCTTTCCAGAGGGTTGGGGGGTGTCCAGGGTGTCCCTGGAGGTGGGTAGGATGGGCAATCCAGGGGTGTGGGGGGGTCTAAGGGGGTGGGGGTGTCGAAGTGGATGTGAAGGGGGTGGGGGTTTTCCAAGGGGGTGGGGGCATGTCCGGGGGGTTTGGGGTTGTCTAGGGGGGTGTCCAGAGGGTTGGGGGTGTCCAGGGGGAGTCCAAGTGGGTAGGAGGTGGGTGGTGGTGTCCAGGAGGGATGGGGGTGTCCAGGAGGGGTGGGGGAGTCCAAGGGGGTGGGGTCTATCTAGAGGTGTGGGGGGTTGTCCAGGGGGTGGGGGCTGTCCAGAGGGGTGGGGGTTGTCCAAGGGTGTGGTGGTGTCCAGGGGGAGTCCAAGGGGGTGGGGGTGGTGTCCAGGTGGTGGGGGCTGTCCAAGGGGGTGGTGGTGTCCGGGGTGTGTCCAAGGGGGTAGGGTGGTGTCTAGGGGGTGGGGGTGGTGTCCAAGGGGGTGGGGGATAAGTGTTAGTTTGGATTGACTTTTGCATCGTGGTTTGTGAGATTATGACATGATGGTTGTATTGTTTCATGAATATTAGGCTATAATTTATTAGTTTTGTTTAACGTCTTGGGGTGGTGTCCAAGGTGGTGGGGGGTGGTGTACAAGGGGGTCCGTACAGTCTATGATTGAGGTTTCCAATATGATTTTTAGGGATTTAAGCATTATGAAAAGATGAGGGGTTTTTTAATATGATTCTACTTGGTTATATATATTTTGACCAGTCATTGACTATGAGAAAAGTATAGGTTATGGGGGAGACCAAGTCGTGGTATTCAAAGATGCGCAGTTATCCTGACCCCATTGTGCCGTGAGGATAGGCTTTACACTGTGATTTTCTCCAACCGGGTTTTTATTTTAAATTTGATTTGATTCTCAGGTTTTCTAAATTTTATCCAATTTTCTATCAACCATTGGATGCCCCATGGTTCTCTTGTATTCCATGTAATTTCCTTAAATAAGTTACTTATTCCATGTTCTTCTTCCTTTATTCTTTGTTTCTTTGTTTCTTTTTCATCCACTTATTCATCTCCTTCATTCCTTATATTATTAGGGATTCTTGTTCATTTTTAAATTGACAGTTTAATAGTAATCAATGTGTTCTAGGGTTATTAGGAGAGGTGGTGGTGTCCAAGGGGGTGGGGGCTATCTTGAGGGGTGGGGGTTGTCCAGGGGGTGGGGCCATCCAGAGGGGTGGGGGCTATCCAAGGGGTTGGTGGTGTCCAGGGGGAGTCCAAGGGGGTGGGGGGATGGTGTCGAAAGGGTTCGGGGGGGGGGGGGGGGTTTCTAGAGGGTTGGGGGTGTCCAGGGTGTCCATGGAGGTGGGGGGGGCAGTCCAGAGATGTGTGGGGGGTCCAAGGGGCTGGGAGTCTCGAAGGGGGTGGGGCTGTCTAAGGGGGTGGGAGGGTGGGGGCTATCCAAGGGGGTGGGGGCCTATATAGAGGGTTTTGGGGGTGGTATGGGGGGTTTTTCCAGAGGTTTGGGGGTGTCGAGGGGTGTCCAAGAGGGTAGGAGGTGGGGGTGGTGTCTAGGATGGGTGGGGGTGTCCAAGGGGGTGGGGGTTGTCTAGAGATGTGGGGGCTGTACAGGGGGTGGGGGCTATCCAGAGGGGTGGGGGATGACCAAGGGGGTTGTGGTGTCCAGGGGGTGTCCAAGGGGGTGGGGTGGTGTCCAGGGGTGGGGCTGTCCAAGGGGGTGGTGGTGTCCAGGGGGTGTCCTAGGGGCTGGGGGTGGTGTCTAAGTGGGTGGGGGATAAGTGTCAGTTGGGATTGACTATTTCATCGTGGTTTTTAGATTATGACATGATGATTGTATTGTTTCAAGAATTTTAGTGTTGCAATTTGATTCTATTTGGTTATATAGATTTTGACCAGTAATTGAATATGAGAAAACTATGGGTTATGCGGGAGACCATGTCGTGGTTTTGAAATATGTGCAGTTATCCTGACCCCATTGTGTCATGATGATTGGACTTACATTGTTATTTTCTCCATCCGAGTTTTTATTTTAAATTTGATTTGATTCTCAGTTTTACTCCATTTTCTCCAATTTTCTATCAACCATTGAAGGCCCCTTGGTTTTCTTTGATTCAATGGCATTTCTTTAAATAATTTACTTATTCCGTGTTCTTCTTCCTTTATTCATTGTTCCATTTTTTCTTCTTCGGCCACTTCTTCTTCTCCTTCATTCCTTCTATTATTTGGGATGTTTTGTCTTTTCTAAATTTATGGTTTAATAGTAATCGATGTGTTTTAGGGTTATTATGAGGGGTGGGGGTGTCCAAGGGGTTGGGGGTGGTTTCCATGTGTGGGGGTGTCCAAGGGGTTGGTAGTGTCCAGGGGGTGTCCAAGGGGGTGGGTGTGGTGTCCAATGGGTTGGGGGTGATGTCCAGGGGCTGGGGGTGGTGTCCAGGGTGGTGGGGGGGCTGCCCATAGGTTTCAAATCATTAGGATCTATGTAATTTTCAGTAGTGAATGCATACATATTTTAATATTTATACTTCATGATTTTTTAAAGGAAGGGTGAATTTGGTATCCACATGTACCAAGATGTATTTTTTTTACCTTAAGATGAAAGGATCCAAGAGGAATTTAAAATTGTTATATCTAACTATATTTTCTTTTTAAAATCATATTCAAGAATATTTTTTTTAAATATGAAAAGATTTGTTTTATGTTTTAAAATTTTATTACATTCAAATTATGATTTTTTCATCTAAACATATATTTGTCTTATCTTAAAAACATGTATAATTTCGATATTTGTTATAGGTAATAATGAGTCAAAGTTGGATTATGGAACATTGAATGTGAAATGAATATGAGGAAGGTGTTGATGCCTTTTTGGAATTTGCTAAATGAAATGTTCCAAGTAGTGACATTTTTTCTTTCCATGCTTGAAATGTTTGAATATGAAGAAGTAGAAAAGTATAGAGATAAAAGATCATCTGATTTGTCATGGTTTGAATCTGAGTTACAACCCTTGGATTTGGCATGGTGAAACTGGATGGAATTTCACTGATGATGATGATTCGCAAGATGGTAAATCTGATGGAATTGAAGAAATGATTCTTGATATTGTAGCAGAACAAATTGAGATAGAACCGACAGTTGCACTTCTATATAGTGATGTTGAAAAACCATTATATCTTGGTTGTACAGATTTTACGGTTTCTTCGGCGGTGTTAAGATAGATTAACCTGAAAGAGATACATGGAGTGAGTGAATGAAGTTTTACAGAGCTGCTGTAATTGATGAAAGTCATTCTTCCAGAAGATAACAATCTTCTAGATTCACATTATAAGGCCAAATAAATATTATGCCTGATGGGATTCATAAATAAGAAAATCCATTCCTGTTTGAATGATTGTATGATATATTGGAGGGAATAATAATTTCTGTCAGAGTGTCCTAAATGTGGGACATCACGGTATAAGGTGAAAGAAAAATCACAGGCTGATGTAGAGATTACAAAGATCCCTTCAAAGGTATTTTGGTATCTTCTTATAATTAATCATTTCAAAAGTTTATTTGCTAATTCACATGATCCAAAAAGGTTAAGATGGAATGCTGATGAGTGGTTATATGATGGAAAAATATGTCATCCAGCTGATTCTCCACTATGGAAGAAAATTGATGAGCAGTATCGTACATTTGGAAATGAAATTATAAATATCAGACTAGAGTTGTGCACAGATGGAATGAATCCATACCTAACCCTCAGTAGCACACATAGTTCATGTCCTGTTTTATTAATAATTTAAAGCCTCTCTTCTGAAGTTTGTATGAGGCTCAAATATGTCATGTTGAGTACATTTATCTCTTGTCTGAAGAAACCCGACAATGATATTGATGTTTTCTTGTCACCATTGATTGATGATTTGATACTTTAATGGTAGTATGGTTTTAGGTTGTATGATTCTAATAAAATGTAATATTTTCAACTGCATGTAGTGCTTTTGTTCACTATAAATGACTTCTCATCATATGGAAATTGTTCTAGATACAGTACTAAAGGGAATAAAGCATGTCCAATTTGCGAACAAAAGACTTCATATTGTGAATTACATCATGGGAGGAAAATAGTGTACATGGTTCATCCAAAGTTTTTGCCTAGGGATCACTCTTATAGAAGACTAAAAAGGAATTCAATGACTCACAAGAATTTGATATTGCTCCAAAACCATCATCCCTTGATCTATATTTTGATAGGGTAGAAAAACTTGATGTGAAATTGGGAAAGACACATAAATCTAGTAATGATAAACATATTTGGAAGAAAAAGTCAATATTTTTTGAGCTACCATAATGGAGATATCATGAAGTTAAACATAATATTGATGTCATGCACATGGAGGAGAATATCTGTGATAGTTTTATTGGAACATTTTTAGATATTAAAGGAAAGACGAAAGATGGGTTTAATGTAATATTATAATTACTATCAATGGGAATACGTTTGGAGTTAGCTGCCACTCCTAATGAAAGATGAACATTTCGTCCCCCGGCTTCTCATACATTATCCAAGAGGGAGAAAATTATCTTTTGTCAGTGTCTTCATGACATAAAAGTTCCTCAAGGTTATTCATCAAATATAAAAAAGCTTGGCTCGTTGAAGGACATGAAGTTGATAGGTATGAAATATCATGATTGTCACGTTTTGATGCAACAACTGCTACCAGTTTCATTGTGTGGAATATTGACCATCCGTGTCAGAATGACTATAATGAAGTTGTGTTATTTTTTTAAATAAATTTTTAATATGGTTATTGAAGTTAATGCTTTAAACATACTGGAAAAGGATGAAATTTTTATACTTTGTCAATTGGAAATGTATTTTCCTCTAACTTTTTTTTATAATGGTTAATTCAATGATTCATCTGTTTCGAGAAATAAAACTTTGTGGACCTGTATATCTTCGTTGGATGTATCCTTTTGAAAGGTATATGAAAATATTGAAGGTGTATGTTAAGAATCCATATCGACCTAAAGCCTCCATTATTGAAAAGTATATTTCTGAGGAAGTAACAGAGTTTTTTACGAGCTACTTGGCTCCAGATCAGCACATAGGTTTTCCTCCATCTCTCCATGAACTAGTTAATAATGAGGGAAATGGGATTCATGGCTTGAAAGTCAAATGGTTGTCAGCTGAATAGATGAAGAAGTTAGAATCATAAATCTTGAATAACATAGCAGATGCTCAATCATATATCACATTGCATATTAATGATTTGAAACAATTTCATCCAAAGAAGAAAGAAATGTGGATTTTGAATGATCACAACAGTGCATTTTTGTCATGGTTTAAAAAGACCTTGCTTGGTAGATCAGATATATCAATGACATTAAAATGGGTAGTGGGTAGTCCATGTTTAAATGTGATAACATGGTCCATGTTTTGACATTAATGGTTATATGTTTCATACGAAAGCTCAGGACAAAAGAAGTCTAGTTCAGAACAGTGGTGTATTGGTGTTTGGAGAACCAATGCATTTTTTGAGTGCTAAAGACAAAAACCCAATTTCTTCATCAAGTGCATATTATGGAGTGATTTAAGACATATGGGAGGTTGATTACTTTAAAATTATTGTTCCTTTTTTAACTGTAATTGATTTATCGGTAACAACAGTGTTAGAAATGATGAATTTGGAATGATAGTTGTTAATCTGAAAATATTGGAAGACATGGTTGATTCTTTTATAATGGAAACACATGAAAAACAAATTTTATATGTAGTAGATCAATCAGATATGTAGGGGGGTGTTGTTTTACAAGGAAAAACAATATGGTGGTGAGGATGAAATTGATGAAGATGCTGATTTATGTGAGATCCCTAATTCCATGGACAGATTAACAGAACATAATGATGAGCATGTTGAAGACATGGTTTGTTCCATAAGGAACAATCACGACGTAGGAATTTGGGAAAACAATCCATTTTACATTCCTAAAATTACAAGTAATATTTTTTTAATTCTTGTTTACATTTATTATATTCTTAAAATGTTATATATTGTAAGTTTTTTCATTATTAAAACATTTATTAAAACATAATAAGTATAATTTTTTGTTTGTTTTAATTTTGTTTAGTTTACATTATCATGTGTATTATTATTTAAATTATATATCTATTATTTTTGTTCAGTGACAATTAATTTACAATGTTTACCTTGTTTACCAGGTTTACCATGTTTACCATGTTTAGCATCATTACTATCTATACCATCTTTTCCATCTTTACCATTGTTTATCATGATTACCATATTAACCATGTTCACTATTACGTAACTTAGTACAATTTTCTATTTTTTATTTACATTAGTATTTTAATAATTGAATTTGTATATTTGGGAACTAATATTTGTTTTTTTTTATTTGAAGGATAATGACAGATCAATCAGTTGATCAACCACATGATTCTAGAGATGATCATATTTTTCATACCTCTGGGGAGAAATATTCACATGCTCCTCTTGTTGTTCCCAAATCTTCCTCATGTGCTCCCATTACGAAAATGAGGTCAAGAGTTGGTAAACGAGGGTGCACACATTTACCAAAATTATCAATTTCTCGTATACAGGATCAGAGGATAGTCGTTGAGTTTGATGAGGATGATATTCCTAGAGGTCCAAATGCAAAATATTTTAAGAGTTTTGTATCAACTCATGGTAAGAGAAAAGTAAGCATTTTGTATGATGACTAGAGAAGTGTGGAAAAAGAAATAATCTCTCAGTTGTGGGAGACGATTTTGGTAATATGTTTTCTAATAGTTTTACTATTATTTAAATGTTTCTAGTATTTATAATATGTTTATCCTCTTATTTATCAGATGACATTGGATATTCCTGACATTGGAGGAGTCAGGAAGAAATTCTTATCGATGGCTGCCAGGAGATGGGGGGATTTCAAATCAACCCTCTCATATGATTTCATTTTTTTCATATGAGTCATGACAATCCATTTCATGTATATCTTTCATAGATGAAGACACATGGAGAATTTTTGTTGGAAGTTGAAGAAAATATTCATTTTTGGTAAGGGAAATGTAAACATTTATAAGAATTCTTATATAAATGATATTATTAATGTTTTGTTAATGATTTATTATTCTTAATTTACATCAAACATGGAAATATCATCAGGAGATCCAATCTAAAAATGTATACCCTCATATTTTATCTCAGGGAGGGTATACATTATTGGAAGAACAAATGATGGAAGAAAAATTAAAAAAAATAAGAGTTGAGTCTTCAAGATTTGGATAGGTGGCCCCTCCATCCCCTCCATCTAGACATTAAAAATAGAAGAGAGATCAGATGGGCAAAAAGGGCAATATCTTTAAGAAGATTCAAGAATCTTAGCTCAGAGGATTGTATGATATCTATTTTATTTATTTACGTTAACTATTTCATTCAAATAATTTCAATTATTAAAAAATGTCCAATTAATTAATACAGGATTCTCTTCAGGAGCAGAGCTCAAATGGGGTATTTACAGCTCCTGGGAGGCAAGATATTTTATCTTCCGCATTGGGAAATCCCGAACATCCTGGTCATGTATCCGGATATCAAGCATGTGTATCGGTATGAAAAGTGTTCCCACGTTCTTCAACTTCTAACGTGGAGGGTTTTTATAAAAAAAAATATAATCCTTGGAGGGTAAAATTCATAATATTAATGAAAATATGGAGGAAAATATTATATTGTAGGTACTGTCTATGTTTGCAGACATTCAAAGAAAATTTCATACTGCAACTCCCACTCCTTCACCTCCGCCAGTAGCTCCCACTCCCCCAACTCAGCCTGTGGGCCCCATTTTTTATCCTACTCCTACACCACAGCTTCCTACTTATTTCGAGTTGAATGTTGATAATACTCAACATCATATAGTTGCATATGGGTTGGTATATTGTATAGAAGATACACTTCATCATCAACAATTAGAGGTAGATAATCAGAGGATCACTGTACGGGATATTATAGATAGATTAGCTCGAGTACCATTACCTATAGATGATGTGATGATAGTTGGACATAGTATCAACCATTTTTTAATTTTTTCATCCATACTTCTTTGACTAATTACCATAGAGGTATTTATGTTATATCTTCTATTTTATTTTTTTTCTAAAGTTGTTTAATCATTTTTAAACTAATATATTTTCCTATTTATTTTTACAATAATACTTCAAAGGTAAAGAAATACTGTATAGACAACAACAAAGACAAATGTCTATGACATCAGATGAAGATTCTAGTAGTCTTGACAGATTGTCAAGATATTCAAATTTTATGGAGGATCATTATGAGTTTCCAATGGAAGCTCATGTTTGTGGACGTGAAATAACTGTGGGGATTGTGAAAACTAATATCAGGGAGCTTGTTACTGGAAATAAGTTGGTCATCAATGTGGTGAAATTTTTTCCATTTATGTCTTAACACCTTCTCCCTACATTATATTTATTAAAAATGTATACTTATGTCTATTTTTTATTAGGTATCTTTATAAAATTTGAGAGAAGAATGAGTGGACAGATGTATATGGATTCATGGACCCGTATTTGATTTCCCCTGAAGCATGTGCATTGGATCAGGAACAAAGAATGCATTATATTACTGAAAGACTTGAACAAAATATAGTCACACAATGTTGGATCATGCCTTTTTTCAGAGGTATCAAACACATCTCTCTCAAATAGTTCATTATCTTTTAACATAAAAACCCACTAACTTTAAATTTTCTTTTATCAGTGATCATTAGATGTTAGGGGTTTTTTCCTAAGGGAGAAAGAACATTATTGGATATGCTTTATCCATGGTGATGTGCTGTAAAGTTTTAAGAAAATGTTGGAAAAGTAATTTTAAATTTCTCAATAGTTATATATATTATAATAAATTTTAAATTTACCCCATTCGTATTATTTTCTAATAGGGGATGGGTCTACTTTCGAAAAAACAAAAGAAAGGGAGTAAGATGATCAAATATGTAAATGTGAATGTAAATGTCCATTTATAATTTTTACTTTTTGATTTATTACATATAAATAATATATTGAATTTACAATCATTCAAATAGAATTGTCATGAATAACAAGGCGTCATCGAATGTGGATATTATATGTTAAGATTTATGTATGAAATAATAACAACTGGGACAGTTGTGAACTTTGAACCGGTAAGATTTCCTTTTAAACATTTCTATAATATTTCAATTTGATTTATTCATTATACACATTAACTACTATCCTTTTAATTTGTAGATATTTGATGACCATAAACCCTATAGTGTTCAATATATCAAACACTTACAAGTGGAATGGTTAAATTATTTTAACGGTTTGATTGAATTTTAGTTATTTGTAGAGTAAAATGTAATTTTTAATATTGTCATTGTAAATTTGTATTTTTTAGTCATTTAGGTTGGATTTAGTTTTTTTTTATTTTTCCATTGTAATTTTTGAGTGTTATATATGTGAATGTTTAATTTTTCTCTAATTATTTTTTTAGTCCACTTATGATGGTTTTTTTGGTATGGATTCTAGTCTAGGGGGAGGGGTTCCAAGGGTGTGGTGGGTGTTCAGTGGGGTTGGTGGTATCCAGGTGTGTGGGAGGGTTGTCTGGTGGGGGGGGGGGGTCCTAGGTGTCCATGAGAGTGGGGGGCAGTCCAGGGGGTGGGAGTATTTCTAAGAGGCTGGAAGGGTTGTCCAAGGGAGTGGGAGCTATCCAGGGGGTGTCCAGGGGTGTGGGGTTGTCCTGCGGGGTGAGGGGGGTTTCTAGGGGTGTGGAAGGGCTGTCTAGTGTGGTGGGGGGTCCAGGGTGTCCATGGGGATGGGGGCAGTCTGGGGTGGGAGTGGAGGTGCTGCCATCCCTTGGGGGGCTGAACACTATTGGAAGGTACTCATCACTCTCAGATGTGAAGCTTGAGCTCTCAAAATGTTTCACCAATGATTTCTTCCCTTGTAAACATAATTCATTATATCACTTTAATGCCAGTATAACTAGGAGAAAACACCTCCATCCCCTTAGTTATATTGTCATCAATGTTATTGAATGAATGATGTTTATAGGGGAAGAAATCATTGGTGAAACATTTTGAGAGCTCAAGCTTTGCATGTGAGAGTGATGAGTACCTTCTAGTGGCGTTCAACCCCCCAACGGATGGTGGAACCTCCTCTCCCATCACCAGCCATCCAGGGGTTATCCAGGGGGTGGGGGCAGTCCAGGGGTATGGGGGGTCTAGGGGTGTGGTGGGGGTTGTCCAGTGGGGGGGTTCTGGTCTCTTTTGGTCTATTTGTGGTAACCTTTTGGTCTGTTTCAGGGGTCTGGGAGGGCTGTCCAGGGGTGTGGGAGTGATGTCCAAGGGGTGGGGGTATATAGAAGGGTGGGTTTTTCCATGGGTGTGGGGGCTGTCAAGTGGGTGGGGGTAGTCCAGGGGTGTGGGGGTGTCCAGGAGGGTGGGGGTTGTCCACGGGTCAGACGGGCTATCCTGGGGGTGGGGGCTGTCTAGGGGGTGGGGGCAGTCCAGGGGTGTGGAGGGGTATCCAGGGGGTGTCCAGGGGTGTGGGGGGATATCCAAGGGTGGGGGCTATCCAGGGGGTGGGAGGCAGTCCAGGGGTGTGGGGGGTGTCAAGGAGGGTGGGGGTGTTGTCCAGGGGTGTGGGGGATGTCCAAGGGGTGGGGGAAGTCCAGGTGTTGGGGGGGGGGTGTCCAGGAGGGTGGGGGTTGTCCAAGGGTGTGGGGGGATATCAAGGTGTTGGGGGAATTCCAGGGGTGTGTGGGTGTCCAGGGTTGTGGTGGGGGATGTCCAGTGGGGTGGGAGGGGTGGGGGGTTCTGGTCTATCTTGGTCTATTTTTGGTAACTTTTTAGTCTGTTTCAGGGGTATAGGAGGGCTTTCTAGGTGTGTGAGAATGTCGTTCAGTGGGTGGGGTTATACAGGAGGTTGGGGGTTTTCTAGGGGTGTGGGGGTTGTCCAGTGGGGGGCATTCCCGGGGTGTGGGGGTTTCCAGGAGGGTGGGGGTTGTATAGTGGTGTGGGGGGTTGTCCAGGGGGTGGGGGCATTCTAGGTGTGTGGGGGGTTTCAAGGGGTGTGGTGTGGGCTGTCTAGTGGGGTGGTAGGGGGGTTCTTCTCTATTTCGGTCTATTTTTTTGTAACTTACTGGTCTGTTTTAGTGGTGAGGGAGGGTTGTCCAGGGGTGTGGGTGTGTTGTCCAGGGGGTGGGGGTTGCCCAAGGGTGTGGGGGCTGTCTAGTTGGTGGGGGCTATCCAGGGGTGTGGGGGGTGTCTAGGAGGGTGGGGGTTGTCCATGGGTGTGGGGGTTGTCTAGGGGGTGGGGGAATTCTAGGGTTGTGGGGGTGTCTAGGGGTGTGGTGGGGGCTGTCCAGTGGGGGGGGGTGGTCTGTTTTGGTCTATTTTTGGTAACTTTTTTGTCTGTTTTAGGGGTGTGTGAGGGATATCCAAGGGTGTGAGGGTGTCCTAGAGGGTGGGGGTTTACAAGGGTGTGGGGGTATTCCCATGCGGTTGGCGGAATTACAGGGTTGTGGGGGTGTCCAGGGGTGTGGTGGGGGTTGTCCAGTGGGGTGGGAGGGGGGGGGTTCTGGTCTGTTTTGGTCTAGTTTTGGTAACTTTTTGGTTTGTTTCAGGGGTGTGGGATGGCTGTCCAGGTTGTAGAAGTGTTTTCCAGGGGGTGGGGTATAAAAAAGGGTGTTGGGGTTTTCCAAGGGTGTGGGGGCCTGTCCAGGGGGTTGTGGGGAAATCCAGGGGTGTGGGGGTGTCCAGGGGTGTGGTGGGGGTTGTCTAGTGGGGGGGTTCTAGTCTATTTTTGGTAACTTTTTTGTCTATTTCAGGGGTGTGGTAGGGTTTTCCAGTGGTGTGGGAGTGTTGTCTAGGGGTGGGGGTCTATAGGAGGGTGGGGGGTTGTCTAGGGGTGTAGGGGTTGTCCATGGGGTGGTGGGGTAGTCTAGGGGTGTGGGGGTGTTTAAGAGGGTGGGGGGTTGTCCAGGGGTGTGGGGGTTTTCCAAGTGGTGGGGGTAGTCTGGGGGTGTCTAGGGGTGTGGTGAGGTCTGTCCAGTGGGGTGGGGGGTTCTGGTCGGTTTTTTTCTATTTTTGTTAACCTTTTGTTCTGTTTCAAGTAATTTGCAGGGCATAGCAGTGGTTCGTTTTTATTTAAAAAAATAGTCTTTTTCATCGGTTATTTCATAACCGATGTAAAAAATGTTTGAGAATTAGTTTTAATGTCGGTTATTTTGAAACCAATGTAATAAATTCATGGGAAATTGTATTTATGTCGGTTATTTCGTAACGAATGTAATAAATTAAAATGGATAGATTTTTGTGTTGGTTGTTTTATAACTGACGTCATAGATATGTTTTTGCGACGGTTATTATATAACCGACGTTAGAAATCACTTGGAAGATAGGTTTATCATGTCATTTATAAAAATAAACAACGTTATAAATGCTTCAAATGAGTGATTTATAACTTCGGTTATTATATAACTGACGTGAAAGTTTATATATCACATCGGTTATTAAATAAATGAGGTAATAATCAATGACTCCGAATCATTTTCCACGTTGGATTTTTATTAATCGATGTTAAAAATGCTTCGGATTTGTGTTTTTTACGTCAGTTGTAAAATAACGGACATAAAAAACTACGTTTATAACGTCTCCTATAATAACTTCGGCCAAAATCTGATGTTAAAAATAAAAATTAACCGTCGTAAAAAAAAATTTGCACTATTGTCATTTAGGAAATTTTTCCTAATTTCATTTTGAACAACCTCATCAAAACTCTTAGTACTAAATAAGTTATAGGTGCTTTTTCAATATAGACATCATCCCCCAAGTTTTCACTTGTGTAAATTTTTCCCTAACAATGTTTTGTTTACAAATTCAATATCTAATCCTTGATTTTCATACCAATGATGATCCTAAATATGTATCATCATCTTCATGACATAATTTTCAATTATCATAAAGATTCAGTGATCCCATTGAACTACTATCTGTAGTACCTCTTTCTTCATAAATATCATCATTGTTATACTAAAATATCTACTCATTTTACACCATGGTGATATCATTCCATGCAATAATGTTTCCACGGATTTTTTTAATATTTATATTCCTTTATAATTATATAATATATAATAAAATTAATTCATTCTCCATGAGATTCAAACTTTTATAAATTAACATCAAAATATTTATAAATATTTTAATATTTATTTCATTTTATTCCACATCTCATATGGGAAATTTTCTTAATTAGGATATAATAAGAATCATTTTAATTATATTCCATTATTATGAATATTTCCTTATAAAACTTATTAGGTACGTATTTCTCATTATGAATTTTATGATCCATGTTATTTATAATTTTCTTTCTCCTATCAACTACAATATTTGTTTAAGGAGTTATCACTTCTAAAACATGAAGACTTATCCCTTGTTTTTTTGTGATAATTATCTACTTTGATATATGTTAACTCTATACCATTATTGGCTCTAAATTTATAGTTTTAACTTCAATAGTTTTCTCATCCAACCTAGAATAATGTGTTTTGAAATTCAACACCTCAGATATATGAGTGGTAAATGTTATCTACTCAATCATATTGTACACATCTGTAAAAAGTATACGGTGCTTATTCTATTAAAGGATCTTTATGTGATCATCCCCCAAACATCCAATTGAAAAAATTTCATCATCCTTTTTGATTTTTGTCCCTTTAACTTATGTATATTTTGAATGATTTTTTATTTTTAGTAAACATCCCATGTATTAATATGATCATTTATAAGCAGAATATTATCTCATGTTCCTTAAATTTTAACCTTTTTTTAAGTATTTTGTTCTCAAGTATATGATCCATTAATTCAATAAATTAGTTTCATCCACAATTTTGAGAAAGAACCAGTCTTCTTATCTACTAATAATGTATGGATTTTCATTCATTTATATCTAATGTTTCACATCTGTATTGTTTTTTCCCTTGATAATACAAATATTCATAGTAAAGTGAATTTCATGTTTTGAGTAAAATAACTGAATTACACCTAAAATATTGTGACCAAGAACATACACAACTAATGCATCTAATTAAATAATACATTGGTCTCTAATTTTTGTTTTATTAGTGAAAACTATTTTCAATCATTCATCATTACAAAATCTTACTACTCCTTCATTGTTGTATTTAGTGTCCTTTAAAAAATTGTATTACCCATTATTTATAATGTACGTGCACTATCAAGAAAATAATCATCCATTTGATTTATTTCCTTTAATGAAATCCCTACCCTAGTATACTTCATGGACCACTTATTTGTATCCATACATGTCTCTTCTCGTTATTTTTGGTTTTATATCATGATCATTATAGGAATAAAATGGACCACCTAGTCTTGAAATTCTACTAACTTGTTTTTATTTTTCACCTATCTTGGTGACTCATTGAGGCATTTTTTTGCCAATTTTATCTCCCCTAGAACATTCCTTAATAGTAATAATGTTAAATATTTTATCATTAAAATTTGAACTAAAAATAGTTCCATGAAATATATAATGAGACTACTCAATTGTAGTTTTCTGTATCTATTAATATTGTTGATTAAAATACTTATTTTCTATTTAATACATATTTTTTAGTCTCATATATTACCATTTTAATAACCCATAATTTTATGTGTATAATTATTTTTCATAATTAGTGTTTTAATTGCCTTTTATGTATCACCTAAATGAATCTTCTTCAATAGATTGGTATCTAATTTACTTACTTTAAAATGCGTAGAATGTTTTTGCATCAGGTCTCAATCAAACCTTCCCTTCGTGAGAATGAAATTATTTTTTAATGAAATTTACCTAATCCTTGAGTATTCTACATGAATCTCACTAACATTTTCAACTACCATCGAGATACGACTTCCCTAATCCATCCCAAGAGTCAGAGAACAATATTGAACATCAATCTTATACCACATGTATAAAAAAATTCCTTTAAGTTCCTTGATTTTCTCACCTATCATTCCTAATATTAGTTAACAATCAATAATCTAGGAATATTCTTTATTTTTTTCTGGAGCTAAATAACATTCTTTAAGTACTATTAAGATTCATAATTGGTCTTTTTAATCTTAACCTAAAACTCACCATTATATTATTTTTACATCTTCATATATATTTTAGAGTCACACACCACTATATTATATTTCTTTGTATTTTCTTACTAAAAAATATATCACCTTAGGTTCATCCTCTAATTTAATTTTGGGCCCAACAATATTATCTACTTTAGTTTATTCACCTTAATTATATTATTTAATTGGTATGTGTTTTCTAATAGGTATATAAACCTTTTTTATGTCTTTTTAGTCCCTAAACTCCTCTATATATGATTCCTCTTATTCATCACCTTCCTATGAAAAACATTCCGTCTTTTAAAACATATTTTATTTGGTAATCCATTTTCCCTTAACATCATTATTGGATTTATTCATTGGTGTATCATCTTATTCATCATCTATAAATCTATTGGCACACTTTGAAATTGGATGCATAAATTTTCCACACCAATAACATTTTGGTATAATATATATTATACTTTATTTTTCCCTTTTTTGAAATTTTATTAAAGGAATGGTTTCACATCATTGACTTACTTAACTCCATGGTAATTCTATATAGTATTCTTTTTTTATATATGTGTAACAAATATCTAGATTTATATTTTTACATAGGATTATCAAAATTTATCCTCATCTCATATTCTATTAGGATTCATTACTAACCATCCAGAGATATCATCTTGGTATCTCAATACACAATCATATAAGCCTTCAAATTGAAATGAGATAGTGTATTTTAAAAAGTGTGCTTCAAAATATTAACAACTTCAATAATCTCTGTAATTTAAAATCACCTTTATAAAAATCTAATAAATTATCTGACATGAACTTATAGTTCCTACATGATATCACCATTATGTAAATTTCATTCAAAAAATATCCCTCTAGATCATTTTTTCCACTACTATTTGCATCTAATATTTTATAATCTAATTTTATATGTTCTCATATTTCCATATTTACTAGAAATACATGTATTAATGTTATATAAAAATCCATTACCAGTCATTATAAATTGTTTTAGAATATATAAATTTTAATGTTAAAAAATATAAAATAGTAGTTGGGGGTGATCCATTTCATATGTGAGAATTTTTTTAACTATTTTGTGTATTTGAAATCTCTAAATTTTTATTAACACTCTAAAAGGGTGAGTAAATAATGATTTTTAAGAATAACAGACATTCATATTTTTATTAATGATGTTTCATTGAATTTAAATAATTATTTTTTTTAAATTATTATTGATTCTATGGGGTATTATAGAGAGTCTTACATGATGTTAATTTGTAAAAATTATTATGCATGATCTAAAGAACTAATATGATGTTCGAATAATTTTATAATACTCATGATAAAGATAGTCCCTAATGGATTTTCATTAATTTGTTTGTTGGTAATAAACTTTATTACTATGGGTTATTCCTGATATAATGTTTTATATATACGATGGATGTAATAACATTTTATCAGTAAGAAAACATGTAAAAACATCATAATTTCATGCTTCTTTTTTGTTTTTTCATTCATATAATAGAAGTAATAAATGTAAAAAAAAGTATTTATTGAATTGATAAATTATGTTCAATGACTTTAATTGAAATGGTTGGGTGGGTTTAGAGAAAACAAAGCTTGAGTGGGACTGAATTATGGTGGGTATTTTATTTTTGTTTTGAATTTGAATTTAAAAGTGGGAGGATAAATTATAGGACAGTTTTATATAATTTTATATGATAATTTCGAGTTTTTTAAAAAAAATGTTAATGTTTAGGTTTTGATTAGTGAACAATTTAATATAATTTTAGAGGTTTGAGAGGAATAAAAATCTTTATAGTGGTGTGTGGTAATATTTCTAAAGTGAATCAGTATCATACTATGTATCTGGTATAGGGTAGTGAGTACTATTGGGAAAATAGTACTACTAGGTAGTTGGCATTGGGTATAACAACCCAACCTTAAAACATTATAAAATATTTTTTTAGACAAGAATTAACTTTATTACAATTATAGAATCTTTATGGTTTAGAGTTTAAGTGAATGATGTAATAAATCTTACATAAAAATATCATATATTAAAAAGTAAACAATTCCACTCTGTATCCATTTTTTCGCACAATATAATTTTTTAAAATGAAACATGTTGTATTTTCATTATAAATCTTAATGACATTCAACTTGGATTCTTCTTTTTTTCTTACTAAATGTTAAACCATATAAAAACATTTAAAAACATTGGATAATCCCAAAAATAGTTGTAAGGGATATAAAGAAAGAAATACGTTACTCTAGTGAAAAACATGAAAACCAAAGAAATGTTTACCTTTTTACATTATTATTTTATTTTATAAAATAAATAATATCCATGTATAAAAAATATTTCTCAAAGAAAATCTTTAAAACTCGTAGTATAAAAATAGAACCCCTTGTAGTAATATTAGATAATTATATTCATAAATTATGTTTACTCATGTCATAAAATATTGTATCCCAGTAAAATCCATAAGATAAACTTCCATAGTTAACACCCTCTTTTTTACCTTTGAAGAAGAGAAACATTACCAAATGAATTGAAGATATATATCAAGATTTCCAATCATATAATATTTATCTAGCACACCCATCATACAAGCTGTATCAGACTATCCTATAATCATATATAATGTTCAAGTACCACATCATGAACAATGTTTTTTAATATTTAACCTTTTAAACATAAATTTCTTGAAATAAACCATTAAACCCACAAAAAAATTACTTTCCATTTTCAAATAAAAACATGGAGAACTATCCATTTTTCCAAAAAACATTAAAATAAAACATTCCTAAAATATTGGGGAAATGATTTTAATTAAAAATTAAAACATTTAAATAATCACCAAATCAATGAAAATTCATGATAGTGGGAAATTTCATTCATGTCATAAATGTAAAAACAATGAGTCCTTTCACTCATTTTGTTAATGTAACTCGTTAAGAGAACAACCAAAAGATACATTTTTAAAACTTGTAAATAAATTTAATAGTAGTTGAAAATTAACTTTTATAGTTCTTTATGTGTAAATAAAATCTTTATTATACTACACCTAGATATTGGGAAATATTTTTTCAAACTAATTTAAACTTTTTGAAACTTTTTATTTCATGAAACACTAAATATATCTTCTATTATATGAAAATAGTATGTTTGGTTTTTTGTCTAATGCAACAAAAACTTAAGATTGTGATATATTAAAAAATATATATTATCTTTCATCACACTCAAAACTATTTTTTTCTTATGATACACATATTTATGAGTTCCTTTGATAGCTTTCCTTGCACATAAGGACTAGTTTTAGAAAACTATAGTATACAATTAATATTATTGTAAAAATATTATTACAGTTGTCACATAGTCATTGAAATGAAGGTTATGAATGATATTAATGAAATTATGAAAATATGGTCTACAGACGTATATAATAATAATTATTAGGTGACCAATTACAAAGAAATTAAAATAAAACCATTTTGAAAACATAGGAAATCGTTTTCCTAAATACTATTTTTATTCAATCAAACATATTTTACACAATAAAATAATTAAACCAGATTTTATAAATTATTTTAATAATATTTATATATTATATTCATTCAAAAATTTAATAGTAATCTTAATTTTTTTCTAGACAAGAGATAAGAATAGATCTAATTCTACACATATTGATATATATTTCATTCTAAAAGGTAATTTTACCACCTATAGTGGTGCAAAAATTTTAAATATAATTTTTAAAACTTTTATAAATAATAATTTGAAAAATTAACTTCATTTTATAAATTATAATATTAAAATTTAATTTCGGTACATTTTTTTTATTTTTCTGAGAATTTTCACTTTGTGATGAATAGTGGATAACACTAAATTTTTATTAAATACTCCATTTTCTACAAGTTTATATATAGAGAAAAATTATATTTGAAATTTTTTTTAGAAATATATAGAACAATTATACATATATTAATAAAATTTAGGTCATTTAAGTCAGTTTCACAATGAAATTGGATATAAAAACATTTCAAACTTTTGAACTTTTTCACTTTAAAACAAAATTGTCTCATCATGTCCGCGGGATTAATTATAAATTAATTTCTTCCACAAATGTGTTTTAATTTGAAAAATTGATTAAATATTTTGAATCATAATAACATATAATTTCTAGTAAATTCAACTTAGTTTTTGACCAAAAATATTAGGGAAAGTGATTAAAATAAATTATTGTGATTATGGTAAAACGAGTTTACTTAGTGGTTAAACATTCACTTAAGGGGTCAAATAACTTAGAAACGTGTCCAAAATATTTTTATGGAACATTTAGATATTTTACACCATTTATATAAAACTAACCATTATTTGAGGTACATTATCAGATGGGGACCTCTCAATAGTGTTTATATTTTTATGTTTATAAGAATACCACTCCTCCTCCACTATAAATGAGAATTCACCCCCATCACTTATTCACACCTATAAAGACCATTGAAACATAAAAAACTGCCAAAATAATCTCCCAAATTCACTCATGTCATCCTAGAATCCAATCTTTGGACATAAATAAAACCATGTTAGTCCTTTGGTGCAAACCAAAAATAATAACCCAAATAAGGTAACTCCTTCAACAAGAACTTTTCATTTTTTCTTTCTTCACACCCCTAAATTCATCATATTCCATTGTTATATAATAAAAGAAGAATAAAAATTATTTTGAGATTTTTTTATTCTATGGGTTCTACCTACCCCTAGACACACTTCCATTAAATGGGATACACAATCATCGTTCGTGTGTACGACGGAAAACCGCCTCACGAACCGATGTTGTCTGTTCTTCCATTACTAGATTTAAACGTTATAAATAATGAAAGAATTTATATTTTTATATGATTAATTTGATATTCAAGATTAATTTATGATTAATTAAATATTATATAACACATATCTTCATTGTTTACATTTTTTGGGACTATGATATCTTTATTTTCGGACGTGTGGACTACCGCCTCTTCATAGCGATGTGATTCATTCACATGTTACATGGAATGTATTAAGGAAGGGTATAGTAAATTTATATGATATACATGAAATAATAATTATAATTTTATGATAATATATATATATAAATATATTCTATTTACACACTTTCTTTCAATACCATAAGAAAATGGAAACAATGTTCATGCATATGTACGGTATACCGTCTCCATGAATGGGGTATTCCATTTAATATATTTATCATTAATAGATTATTGTAAATAATTATACATAGAATATATATTATAATTATATAATTTAATAAATTATATAAATAATTAAATCATGACCTAAGTAATAAGATCATGAATAACATTTCAAATCATATATGAGAAACAAATCGGCTATTACCTCTAATGTAACTTTAACATGAACTTTTTAATAAAAGTTTAATATAAAGTAATAATAAAATAATATGTGGTATGATACATAATAATATGTATATTTTTAAAATTTATAATAAACTTATATTTATTGTATAGGTGTTTTCAACATGTACTAAGAAATTCAGGACACAAAGTGAGGGTTTTCACGTCTCACTTTTATTTTTGTGAGATTTATACTATATAAACCACTTATTCATGTTTTGAGGTGTATATACTGAAATATGAAAATAAATATCATGAAAATAAATTAATTATTGATAATAAATGTTTAATTTGATGTTATTATTTCATGGTTCTCATTATTCAAAAGTTACAAAAGTCGTAAGGAGATTTTTAGTCTCACTTTTATTTTGTTAAACATATACCTTATTCACCACTTGTTTATTTTATATGGTGTATATAATTCCCATGAATGTATTATATTATTATTTTATATAAATTTATGTTTATTTACATTTCAATTTTTTTATCTCTATTTCATGGTATTTATTTTTCAAAAGTTACCCAAACGGTAAGCTATTTTGTCTCAATTTGCCTTCTTTGAGACACATGTTTTGTTATACACCTACATTATTTTACAAGGTGTATAGAATTGCCTTTTAAATGTTATATCATGAATATAATAATATTAATTATATTTTAATATTAATGTAATTTTATTTTCTCATGGTTATTATGATTCAATGTCACCAAAGTAGTAAGAGTTTATGGCTTCAATCTCATTGGTTATCAGGATTATTTATAATCATGCTTCTATTGATAAAATATTATTTTCCATATCTCAATAATTCTCATGAACTTTTCTCAACATGGGTTATTCATAAAATTTTCATGTAATGGTTCTATTTTTACACACTTTCGTACTTTAAAAAATTAATATAGTGTTTTAAAGAAAACCTTTCCTTATTTCTCCCTTCGGTCGGGAATCTATTTTATTCAAAAACCATGTTTTCTAAAAAAAATCAAAAATGATTTTAAATGACCTATTAATATCATTTTCTATGAAAAGAGTTTTTTAAATATTTTCTATCTTAAAAAAAATTATTAAAATTATTTTTTTGCTTCTTGTATTTTTTTTCAAGGTTATTTTGAAAGCAAAAGGATTTTAAAATGTTTTATTCTTTAATGTGTAAATGATAGTTTCCTCAAGAAATGTTTTCAATGATTTTTAATGATTCATTTATAATTTTTTAATATAGTTTTTAGATAAAATTATTTTAATATTTTAGTATTTTTTAAAAAGTAACATTCAATGAAATGTTTTGTTCCATGTGATATTTCCAAATCCTTTTCCATTTAAGATGATGTCCTTTACTATGGATAACATCCAAGGATGGGATTAATATTAATTCTCTTAATGGATTTTTTCTTGATGGTATGATATTTATAGAACCCATTTATTTTCAATAGGTTAATAATGTTTCAAATAGATTTATATAAAACCCCTTTCTTTTCCAAGAGCTAATCATCTTTCAAAGAGATTGACATAAAACCCATTTCTTTTCCATCGGTCAATAATTTTATGAATGAATAATTGTTTCAATTAGTTTTTATGATGATATGAAATATCATTGTACATTATTCATGGTTAGTTTCTTTCTAATTTCTTATATGATGGGGTATACCATATAACATCAGTTAATCCCATTACATCTTATATAATTGGGTGGCCCATATAGCGTTTGGTAATCCCGTTACAGCTTATATGATTGAGTGTCCCAGATAGAGATGGGTAATCCCCTTACATCTTATATAATTGGGTGGCCCATATATTGTCGAGTAATCCCATTATATCTTATATGATGGGGAGGCCCTGATAGCGCCTAGTGATCCCATTATATCTCTCTCATGCATTACATAATGATTGATATCTTATATGATAGTGATGGAAATAGGTTAACAGGCTTGATCGACAATAGGAAGAAGGTGTTACCTGATACACTATAAGTAACGGGTTGTGTTTGGGGGTGGTTTTGTGTCCCACCCAGTAGTTTTTGTCCCCATAAAGTTCCCTGATATATTTTGGAAATAATATTTTAAATATATATAATTATTTTTAAATGATTTTGTGTATGCCATAAATTCCATGTCTTCTTCCGATGTGATTATTTAATGGTTTATTCTCACTATTACCTTATGATTCATGTCATATTAACTACCAATATTTATTCTATGAATCTTCATTATTATCATTGATAAGAAAGGTATAATCCTCTAATGTTACTATCATGTCAGCATACCCATATACTCATGTTTTGATTACATATCTCCATTATTTACCCTTAAAAAGATTATAATCTCACATATATCTTATGTTTACATTCCCTTGGCTATAAATAAAGATTTTATGTAGGATCACTAAATGGAAAAATCATTAAGGGAGATATTAAAGATCTTTCACCAAGAAAAAATATTATGTTTCCATGTTTCCAATGACACTAATCTATTATAGTACATGGGCATGTACTTTTGTAATGATCTGAATATTAATCTGAGATATTGTAATATCCATGTATGTTAATCCTGTATATCTATAGTTAGTATCAAAGGAAATGTTTATTTAACCTTTAGAACCATGGATGTGAAGACATTAGTGAGATCCCTTGGGATATTTACAAGGATATGTACAGGGATTACTCTAAGGATAAGTCTAAGGATGAGTTAAAATATAGGAAAATGTATTGAAATTTCGGTATAGAATATATCATGTGGTTTCCTAGAAATACATCCCTGTTTGGATACAATAAGTGGATGAGGATCTGGCATAGATTTACATAGGGTTAACAACCCCAAAACACTGTATTGAGCTATACAGGAAAGGGAGTTGGTTCATGATAACGATACGTATTGCACACCTAGTTTTACACTCCTATGGGATATATTTTTTAATTCACAAACTCATTTCAAAATAAAATTAAAGGTTTATATAGATATTTGATATTTAGGACCTAGGATTAATTTAAGGTGTCATATATTAATGAATTAGGTGTTATGATGTATACATCATATAATTTATGTTTCATGATTAAGTGGTTTTTCTCTAGGATAAGGGTTGATCATGCTATGATTTCTAGTTTTACTCAATGGATGGAATCCCAATCAACAATATTAATGTTGAATGAAATGGACAATGTGATTATTTTACTCTTGAGAAACCAACGATATGGGTGATGTAATGAAAAATATTATTGATATGCTCTAATAATTTTTAAAATATTTAAATCATGTCAAACTTACAAGTGAGAAAAGTAGGAAACAACATTTTATTTAGTCCTTCATGAGGAAACGAACACCTTCTATTAGTGGTTCAATTTATCCACTAATTATTAAATAATAGATCAGTACCACTGAAAATATATTTTCTATTATTCAGTGAAACGAGCATGAAGAATTCATCTTGGCTACTTATTATTTATAAGATAAATCAGATCAGTGGTGGACTCTTATTAATTACATGAGGGTACAAGAAGAAATTCAATAAATAGAATGGGAAGAGTTTAGGGATTTTTTTGTAAGTGCTTACTTCATATTTTATAATAAAAAATATGGAAAAATATTTCATTGATCTAAAGTATAAGGAGGATTAATATGTTGGTACTTAAGAAGCTAATCTTACATGACTTTTAAGTTATACTTCTAGTTATCTCATTAGCCATGAAAGAAAAATCGATCGATTCTTTGGTGTCCCAAAACAAATTTTTAAAATTCCTTGGATATAATAAAATTTACTAGATATTAATAATTCATTTGATGTTTACTAAAGGTATAAATGGTGATTTGATATTCCCACCATTCCTCTAATTTGTAAAAGAAATGGAAGATTGAGTCTCATGAAAACTAAAATGTTGGAAAGAAATTTTAGGCATCTTTGTGCCAGAAATGTGGGAAAAATAACCAATGTAATTGCATGAATGGAACTATGAGGTTCATTAAATGTTTAAAAGGAAGTATATAAAGTCCATGAATATCCAAATATTATAAATAAGATGGTTAAAGAAATGTAGGAAAATATAATTCCAACTAATACACCACCTACACTCCAGTGTTTCAAGTGCAAGGTGTTTGGGAACTATGAAAATCAATGCCCCAATCAAAGGGGTAATATTCATTATGAGCCAAAAAACTATGAGTAATAAGGGAAAACGGAAAATATTATGAAATCACAATGGATGAAGTGAATCATTATAATTAGGGCACACTTATCGTCCCCTCCTTTGTTATGGAATTTCATGTTCTATTTTGTATGAATAATCCCTATGAAGATATTATTGTCCATCAATTAGTTAGGTTTATGTGATTATATCCCTCTACATGGATTCTATAATAATAAAATAACATTTGATATTATATGAATACAAGTGTGGATCAGGGTTTCCAATGGAACTTTTTTTGATATAAGATATGATTTTTTATAAGGAATAAATGGTGAATTGTATATTGGAAAGGTTATAAGGTTAACCATTTATAGATTGGTTTATGTTAAACTTCAGATGTTGTTTTATAGATTAAAGTATTATCTCACCATATGAGTATTTATTCATATTGGATAAATTATGATAACCATTTTGTTGTAATAATGATAGATAGTATTACCTATCATTCTATTTATTGATCTAAAAATATGTTGAAGGTTGTGGAATGAAAAATTCACCCATATTTCATAGAATAAGTGATGAAGTGAAAATTTATCAAGGCACAAAAAGGGTGAGATTTTACTAAAATCAAGTAATTATTTCTACTTGTGAAAATTTTCAACATTAGTAAATGGGTATTTAAATTAATAGTTTTCATGTTATCATCATTTTTTATGATATCAATGACCTTTTTGAATCCTCTTTGGGTTATGGATTTGTGATCGTTAACATTATCCTATCATCTTTATCTATCACTATCCATTAGAACATGATTGTTATATTTATCTTCCATATCTAATTTTTCACTTTCCACCTATGTTCTCCTTTTTGGAAACCTAGTTATGAGTTACATTGGGTAGATACTATGTTCATATCATTCCCTTCTAAAGGAAGTTTTAGTATTCATTTTTACTATGTTGGTTTCTATGAAAATAACATTAAAGTATTAAACTATTAATAACCCATAATAATTTTGAGTGTGAAATTCATTTTATGGGGGGTAAAATGTAACACCTCTAGATTTTTTGAAATATGTTCTTCGAATTAATTTAATCTTTTAGATATTTTTCATTTCACACTATACTGAATATATCTTGTGTTATATGAAATTAATAAGTTTTTTTTACATTGCATGAAACACCATGTTCATATTGTTCAACATGTAACAATTAGATTAGCTTTCAGTACACAGAAAACTATGTTTTGCTTGTGTTACACACAATTCTGCATTCCTTTGATAGCTTGTGTTACATGCAAGATCTAGTTTTACTAAAGAACAATGTACTATTAATATTATTATGAAAATATTATTATAGTTATCACATAGAAATTTGAATTCCAATTATGAATATGATTAATTAAACAATAAAAATGTGGTTTACACATGTATATTTGAAGAATTATTTTTTGGACAATTCCATAGAAATGAAAATAAAACCATTTTGAAAATATATGAAATCTTTTGTTGGAAACTATATTTATGAAGTCAAACATGTTTTACATTGATAAATTAATTAAACCAATTTTTATAAATGATTTTAAATATATATATATATTATATTCATCCAACTATTTAGCATTCATCTTATGTTTTTTCTATATAAGAGATAATAATAAATCAAATTTTACGCATTAAGATATATTTTTTCAAAAATGTTATTTTATATATTTTTAAAGGTGAAAAACTTTTAAATATAAATTTTGAAACGGTGAAAAAATATATTTGGAAAAATAAAATTAATTTTTTAAAATAATAATAACATATTTTATTTTGGGTAAATTTTTGGTAATTTTCTGTGAAACATCGTTTTTTGATGAATATTGAAAAATAGTTAATTTTAATTTAAAACATCATTTTTATCTGATTTGTTTTTATAGTAAAAATAAATTTTAAATTTTTTTTGAAGTAAATTTATATCTGTTTTAAATATATTAATACAATTTTATTCATTTAAATAAATTTTACAATGATATTGGATATAAAAACATTTCAAACTTTTTTACTTTTTAACTCTAAAAACATGTTGCCTCATCATGTCTATGGTTTTAATGTTAAATTAAATTCACCCACTTATGAGTTTAGAATTTGGGAAAATAGATTAAATATTTTTAATTATATTAATATATAATATCTATTAATTTAAAATTATATTTTTTTAAAAAAATATTATTGGAAGTAATTAAAATTAATTAGAGTGATTAATGTAAAAATGAGTTTACATAGTTCTTAAACTTTATCATATTGTGAAAAATAACCTAGAACTATGTAAAAAAGGTAAATTTATGTGAATATTTCTCCCATATCCTACCTTATCTATAAGATTACCTTTATTGGGGGCATGTGATATAAGTGATACCTCTCAGTAGTTTTTACCTTTTTATATATACATGAACGTTACTCCATCGCCACTATAAAGGGGCACTCAGTTGCCTCACTTATTCATACCTTTCAAGTGATTGTCCTCATCCAACCCCTATCCAAATATATTATAAAATTACATCATATCATACTAGAATGCACACATTTTGTAGAAAGAAAACCATGTTTTTCCTTTGGTGTCAACCAAGAGAAATTACCCCAAAAAAAGTTAATATCCTTCCATAAGTACTTTTTTTATTTCTTTCACCACACCCTAAATTCATCTTAATACATGATTATATTATAAAATTAGTATCCTAAATATACATATATGTTATTATTCCAATATTTATACCTACACATACACTCACTTCCCTCAAATGGGATATTCAATCATCATTCGTGTGTTTGGCGGACTATAGCATCGGGAACCGATGTTGTTCGTTCTTCCATTACCACCTTTCAAAGTTGGGAATAATGGTATAATTACTATTTTATTATTATATTTATGATATTTATGATTTATTTATGGTTATTTTATTATTATATAATAGATACCTTCATTCATTCCATTTTTTGGGAATACAATAACTTCTTTTGTGGACGTATGGACTACCCCCTCCTCAAAGCCATGTGATTCGTTCGAAGTTTACATAGATTATATTGAGGATTTTTTCAGTAAACATATATGATATATATGATATAATTAATCTACAAAAAATAATATATATATATATATATAGAAACAGACATATATGTTATTTACTTTCTTTTATTACGAAAAGAAAACATAAATAGTGTTTATGTGTACATACGGCCAGCCGTCTACACGAACAATGTATTCCATTTACAATTTATATCATTAATAGATTGTTATAAATACTAATATAAGGAATATATATAGTATTTTTATCATGTTCTACATTCTTTAAATAAATAAATTGTGATCTAAGTAGGAGGATTCAGAATAACATGTCAAAACATATATAAAAAACAAAGCAATTACTACCAGAAACGTTAATTTTACTTGAAATTATTAATAAGTGGGGAATATAAATTCATAATAAAATATTCCATGGCATGATATATGATAATATGCTTATTTTTAGATTTATAATAAACTTATATTTATTATTCATCGCGATTGAATGTGTACAATGAAATTCAAGACTTATGGTATGGGTTTTCTTATATCACATTTATTTCTGTGAGATATATATTATATTCACTACTTATTCATATTGTATGGTGTATATACTATCCTATGAAATTTTATGTAATTTTTTTTTATTTCGTGATATTAAAAGTTTTGGTTGATCATATTTGTTCACATATCTCATGTTTCAAAAGTTAATCAAGTAGTAAGGGGATTTCTAGTCACACTTTTATTCAATGATACTTATGACTTATTCACCACTCATTTCTTTTGTCTATAGAATATAATTCCCTTTAATGTATTAAATGATTATTATCCATTAATTTATTGGTTTTTTCTATCTATTTTATGACCTCTTTTTTATGGTATTTATGGTTAGAAAGGTACCAAATTGGTAAGGTAATTTTCCTTCAATTTTCCTTCTTTAGGAAGCATGTTATGTTTTTCACCTATATTATTTTATGTAGTGTGTATACTAATATTTTACATGATATATCATTAATATTACTATATTAATTATATTATAATCTTCATGTAATTTGATTTCTCGTGGGGATTATCATTCAAATTTACCAAAGTAGTAAGAGTTTATTTCTACAATATCATCGTTTATCGGGATTATTTATGATCATGCTTCCATTAATAATGTGTTATGATCCATGTCATAAAAATTATCATGAATTTTTTTCTCCTCTGGTTATTCATGATATCTTCAATAATGGTACCATTCTTTCACTCTTTAGTACTTAAGAAAATTTAGAAACCGTTTTTTAAGAAAATCTGACCATATTTCTCCCTTTGATTCGGAATCTGTATTATTTAAAACCAATATTTTCTAAAAAAAAAAAATTTAAATTTAATTTTAAGATCATTTTGAAGGAAAATTTATTTTTACCATCTTTTATGTTTCAAAAAGTGATTTAAATGATTTTATAATCTTCATTTCGGATTTCTCAAGGTAATTGTAAAAGAAAAAGGTTTTCAAAATGATTTTTTTTTCTAGGAGTAAACGATAGTTTATTAAAGAGCTATTTTAAATGATTTTAAATACTTAATTTATAGATTTTCAGAATGGTTTTCAAATAAAATTATTTTTGAAACTGTAATGTGGATTAAAGGGTGATTTTCAAAGAAATGTTTGGTTCTAAGTGATTTTTCAAAATAGTTATCTAAATAAGATGACATCCTTTGATATAGTATATACTTTAATAGGGATATAATCCATATATAATATTCTTATACTTTCTAAAAATTATTATTTTTATGTAATTTTGTTTATATAACTCGTTTATTTTCCATGGGTCAATCATGTTTCAAAGATACCGTTATAAAACCCATTTATTTTCCACAGGCTAATATTGATTCAAATAAATTTACATGAAACCATTTTTTATTCCATGGGATAATAAGGTTATGAAATTGTCACGACCCGTCCTCAGGGCCCGTGCCGTGACTACCCCAAGCTCGCCTTCCACAGGCCAGGGGCTGGCGACTAGCACCAAGGCATAAATCCCGATAAACAGGGAAGGCATTGCCTTTGTAAAGTAAACAACAACCACAGAGTAAGCAAGCGGAAAGAGTAAACACTGTAACAAGTTGTGATGAAAGTAAAAGGGGCCGGAAATACAAGTTGAACTGTAAAGTACAACTGAAAGGGGAAAACAGCAACTGAATAGAAAAGTCGCCGCGTCGAGTCGTCCTCTGGAAGTCCCACCTAAAGGGTGAGTACAAATAGCCTCCACAGCTCCTCGGTCCAGCTGTCCGCTCCGAGTACACCCCGCCCAGTGGTCCACCTCCATGTACCGTCCTGCTCCGCAAGCCTCCACCACGATCAGCGATGTCCGTCGTCTGCAACCACCACAACGTAGTGCGGGCATAACCCGTTCAGGGGTGAGTATAAGCTACTCAGTAGGGACCCCAAGACCCTCGAAGGTCTCCCAGAATCCACAAAGGATAAACCATAAAGGAAAGATACAACCACGAAGTAACATCCGACACTGCTTAGGTATATGCCCATACATATACCTAAGTCATCAATTTCCGTCTGGCTCCAACATCCGAGCCCAAGCACAACCCAATCCACACAGGAAAGAAAAACGTAAATCCACACAGGACAGCACAACACAATCCATAAAGGAAAGCAAAACAGGATTCAGCTCACACAGGTATACTTCATCGAAAAGGGTGAAAGGGATGATCAGATATAGATACTGAATCATCTAAGCTGGGACCCACTGAGGGTACAAGACCAGCTGTCTTCATCGATTCATCTATTCTGGGACCCACATAGGATACAAGACCAGCACATATGGGACCCACATAGGATACAAGACCAGCATAGCTGGGACCCACATAGGAACGATCATGAAGTTGAACCCACAGCTATTGGGAAACTCCTTCTCCATCAAGTACAGTGGTTATGCCGCTATGACCAAGCTCTTACCTCTTACCTTGGACTGCTGTAGTACTCCACCTATCGGGTACTGTGGGCCTGGTGCTACAACCAAGCGCTCACCCATGCTGCTACAACCAAGCACTCCTCCGTCGTGGGTCTGCCGTTACAACCAAGCGCTCCCCTGTGCCGCTACAACCAAGCGTACCTCTGTCCTGGGTCTGCCGCTACAACCAAGCGCTCCCCTGTGCTGCTACAACCAAGCATACCTCTCTGGTGGGTCTGCCGCTACAACCAAGCGCTCTCATGTGCCGCTACAACCAAGCGCACATCTGTCGTGGGTCTGCCGCTACAACCAAGCGCTCCCCTATGCCGCTACAACCATACACACCTCTCATAGCCTCCAGAGGTACTCCTTCTGTTGAGTACCGCGGGTCTACAGCTACAACCAAGCGCTCCTCCACCGTGGGTCTGTCGCTACAACCAAGCGCTCCCCACTGGGCAATCCGTAACTCACTGATTTGTTCGATCAGCAGTCGTCAAGTCTCAACCGGCTCTAGGGTTTCCGCACACAGCATGCTCGTTCCGGGAGGGTCCACTCCACGAGCTAAGAGGTCGATGCATCAACTGAAATGTAGTCCGGAGTTTATGTATCCCAAGATGTACCGTAGTGGTCACTTCCGAAAACACGGAGGATTCCTGTACTGTTTTCATTATCTTCACAGTCGAATCCACTGAGGATCTCTGTATGGTCGTCGTCGTCAAAGTCGCAGCCATCACTAGGGTCCCCGCACACATCAAGCTCGTTCGGGAGGGTCCGCTCCACGAGCCGAGAGGCTGATACATCAACTGGAAAAAAGAACATATTTGATGTATCCAAAAGTTCTGTATCGTCAACAGGAACTCAATGTCGCAGACGGCGCGTCATTCGGACGCCCGGTCTGGGAGTTATTGGCTTTTCCGTCCCAGGGGCCCGGTTGGTTTCTACGGCAAAACCAACCCGACCGTACTCCACCTGCATCCAAACCTCGGGCGGAGTATTCCAAAAGATCCATCTCACTTAGATAAAAACAACAAAGTCGACGGCACGTCAATCGAATGTCCGAAACTCAAGATATGAGTATTTCCGCTCCGAGGGACCGGTTGGTTTCATGTACAAACCAACCCGGCCGAACCCAAATTATTCCGAAACCTTAAGTGTAATATACCGAAACGACCGTCTGGATCCAAGGATCGCGTTTCCGCTGACAGCGAGTCGTTTGGAGGCATATAGCTCATGTTACGTGCAAAAGACCGAAAAAGTCCGGAAATGGGGGGTCTGGGCCCGAGCCGTCCCGGCCCGACCCCCTCCCCCCCCCCCCGGGTCGGCCGAACCGGGTCGACCCGACCCGGTCTGACCCGGTCCGGCCAGGCCAGGGCGCGGCCCGGATTGGCCGGCCGTTCCGGCTCTACTCGGCCGAGTAACGTGGGGGGCGCGCATGCCCCCGCGTGACAACACTGCCGCCCCCATCGGGGGCCGCCCTGGATCACCCTGACGCGGTCAGGCCACCGCGTCCCTGAACAGCGGTTCCGCGTGGCCGCGGAACCGCCTCGCCGCCTCGGCCTCAGCCATGGAGGGGTTTTCCCGGCGGCGCGCTGGGTGCCGCCGCAGCCTGGCGGTCGGCCGCTGCCGGCGTGGCGCGCCGGCGGAAGCTTCTGTGGGCCACCGGAGTTGCTCCGGTGGTCCGATTTCCTTCTTGTTTGCGCCGCTATTCCTCCCGGGTTCTATTCTTCACTTCGGGATCATTAAATCGCCTCTGCAGCACGTTTTGTCATCGCCTGCCAAATCCGCACAACAAGGAAGAACGGCGGAGGGTTGTCGGGCTGTGTTTGTTTGGCCCGCACCCTCCGTGTTAGATAAAAACAGTCGGGAGAAAATATTCAACACATGAATAAAATCAAGGCACAATTTTAATATAATTAAAATTGAACGTGATCTGGGTTCTTTGTTTTAAAATAAACAATCACGGAAATATAAACTTATTTCACAAACAAACCGCTACCTCGTCAAGTCGTCGCACGCGCGTTCTTCATGGAATTGATCGTCGCGGAAGGAGGGGATTGTCGCGTCGTCACGGTATCCGGCGTTGCGTCGACAAACTCCGAGGACCAAGAAACAACAGATTTAATTAATAATAATTAAATCCATAAGGTTATTATAACCCACAAACAGATTTAAAAGAAGCGCAACCCCCTACCTTGTCGTTGTCGATCGAAGGTTGTCACGGGGTTGGATTGTCGCGGAAGAACGTCGCGGAAGAAGAATAGTCGGTGTCGCGGTACTTGGCGTCACGTCGTCGATCTCCGAGGGCTCGGCGTTCTTCGTGTTCTTCGAGTTCTTCGCGTTCTTCGTGAAGGACGTTGAAGAACATGAGGTTTCTTCCAATCCTCTCAACGAACAAGACTTAAGGAGAAAGAGTGTTGGTCTTATTTTATTAACATGCCAACAAACGAAAAAGAGGTAAGTAACGACCCATTAATTCTTAGAATTAATTCAACGAATAAAACCGCCCAATTAAATGGTGCGTTAAGAATTTAAGAAAATGCGTCAGTTGACTTTCATAATGATGGGTTTTCGTGGGTGCATTACTTAGCAGAAATGAAACGGTGGGGGCACGTATGGGCCCCACCTCACAAATATCCTACCAAGAGGGTAGAATATTTTTGGATAGCACCCTATCCGCATCAACTCAGCTTAAACAGCTTGAAGTGGTCTTTAAGCGGCTTTAAGTGAAAAATAAAAATAAAATTGTCGCACAACTATTATTTTATTTCTTAACTTAAAACCCAAAAATTAAAAACCACAACTGAGCAAAATCAACTCTGGAACAGGGGTTTCTAATCAAATATCGGCGTTGTGATTCCATCGGTGCCCTCGGAATTCGATTCCGAGCAACGGTTCAAAAGTTAGAAAAACCCGCTCATTCGTTCACTGAATGTACCCGAGCTAAACTTCAGAAAATGATTCCAGGCACACCGGGCCTCAAGATCAGGTGCCGTCAGAAGCTGCGTTCATGTAAAATTCCAAAAAAAATTAAGAAAAAATTTCCTTGAAATTTACGGGTCTTTAAATTACTCCCACCATAGGGCTTTACGTCCCCGTAAAGCTTCACCACAAACATAGGGATATAAAGGTGGTACTGAGCACGCATCTGAGCCTCCCGCTCCCAAGTGCTCTCCTGGAGGTTCCCGAGCTGCTATCTGAATCGAACTAGAGGAATCGATCATCCAAGTAGGACCCGCTCCTGTCGATCCTCGATCTCCACTGAGACCTCCGCAAAAGTCACCCCATCATCAAAGACCAGCTCTCCATCTTCAAAGATTTGCGTCGGGTCGTGCACGTATCTCCTCTGCTGAGATACATGGAAGACATCGTGCACCCAGCTTAACTGTGGTGGTAGAGCCAGGCGATAAGCCACCTTGCCAATCCTACTAAGGAACTGGAAGGGTCCGATGAAGTATGGAGACAAATCGCCGCTTCGGCCAAACCTCTATAATCCACGTCGAGGTGAGACCCCCATGAAGACGTGATCACCATCCTCGAACTCAAGTGGCCTTCGCCTCCTGTCATCATAGGACTTATGTCGGCTCTGAGCTATACTCATCCGCTCCTGGATGACCTGGACCATCTCCGATCCCACAAGAACTGCTAAGATTTCTTCTTTGCCGATAAGAGAAATATGGTCTCATCCCCTGGATGAACCACTTCCTTTTCCTAATACAGTCATTCCCGACATGGATGTTACTAATCCATACCAAGGATGACGTCGTAAGGCCTCGACGCTACTACCAAGAGATCCAACCGTTACTCTCGCCTCCAAGGGTTGAGTCACACTGTCGGCATCAGTGTGTGGTAACTGGGTCTCCTCCAGTAGATGTCTCACAAGTGAGGTTCAAGTCAACAGTCTAAACTGGAACCTCTTAGTAACAACACAAAAGAGGAAAGTAATGAAAACATCACAAAGGTAAGAATCTTTTACTATTGAAGCTCATAATACAAAGACACTACACAACAGCAACAAGGAACTAGAAGTACAAAGGACGTATCCACTAGTTCCGCTCCTGTCCATCTGCTCCCAGATCTCCATGATCGAAGGCCTCAGCTTCCTGAAGCTGAGCTCTCGCATGTCCACCAACTCCCTGTGGTCGGGGTGGACCTCCTGGTGGTGGTGGTGGCAACACCCCGAAGCGTCGTCCACCTCCAGCTGCACAGCCAGATCCCCTACCATGGCCGCCTGCTCCTTGCGGCCCACCCTGATCGAACCTCTGCCTCTGACTGGGGGGTCCTTCGTTCATCTTCTGGTCATCCGTATGGTGGTTCGGATAGTCACGAGCCATGTCACCAACCCCGCCGTAGGAGTAACATTTTCTGCTCATAGTAAGTCGTTGTCCACCCTGAGTGCCTCGCACAAATGATCATGTGTCACGCGGTCGACCACCGGTAGGTCTATTCCTCTTGGACCCCTGCGTCATCTGTCTACTGCCCGCTGTAGAAGACTCTGTCACATGCCGGCTAGTGGTGGGTCCTGCTTCTGGAGACTGCTCAGCAAGGAAACTCTACACTAAGAGGGCTCTCTCCAACACCCCTGTCTGTGTCGGAATGTTGAGAGAGATCATCAAAGCCTTGATCTCATGCCTCAGTCCCTGCTCGAAGGTCCGGGCCTGGAAGAACGGGTCTCGTACCATATCTGTGGAGTAGCGCGAGAGATCAGTAAATCTCGCCGAATACTGGGCCACTGTCATGCTGCCCTACTGTAGCTGTAACACCTCTTGGATGCGCACCGCACGGAGGGTAGCTGGGACTAACTCGGAGCAGAAGATGCTCTAAAAGTCCGTCTAGCGGAGAGATGTCTCGTCGTGCACCTGAAGCATCAAGCTCCACCATCTGCCTGCTGCCGCGTGCAGGAGGCTCACTGCGAGGATCACCATGAGGTCTGCTGGTGTCCTCACTAATCTGAAAACCCGTACAACCGCCTCCAGCCAGTCCTATGCTACCTGGGGGTCCGTCTCCCCGCGGAACCTGGGCGGTCGCTGGCGCTGGAACTCATGCAGTGCACTGAGGCGACGTGAATCGTCAGCGGCTGGTGCTAGAAGCATCGGTGGCTCGGCAGGTAGAGGTACCGCCGGTGCCTCTGCGGTCAAAGGGCCCTGTACCGAAGCCTCGTCACTCGGCGGGCTGTCTCCACGCACAATGCTTGGAACCCTAGCTGGCTGCCGTCATGGGGCCATCCTAAAAAGAAACAGGTGCGCCATGGTCAGAACAGTGTACCTGTTGAGCTGACACAAAGTAATCACACATAAAACTTGAAACACACATGCAATCAATGTTTTTGTGCATTAAGTCGGAAATCAGAATTCAGGGTCCTGGTGTACGGATACGTCGGTCGCCGCACCAACACTGGGCTCCCTGGACTGATAACCACACTCAATACACTTAACACTATTGCTTCACATAGAAGAAAGATCAGGGTCTGTGGTAGAACCAAACTCCTCTGATACCAATTTTTCACAACCCATCCTCGGGGCCCGTGCTGTGACTACCCCATGCCCGCCTTCCATAGGCCAGGGGCTGGCGACTAGCACCAAGGCGTAAATCCCGATAAACAGGGAAGGAATTGCCTTTGTAAAGTAAAAAACCACCCTAGAGTAAGCAAGCAGAAAGAGTAAACACTGTAACAAGTTGTGCTGAAAGTAAAAGGGGCCGGAAATACAAGCCCAACTATAAAGTACAACTGAAAGGGGAAAACAGCAACTGAAAAGAAATGTCGTCGCGTCAAGCCGTCCTCTGGAAGTCCCACCTGAAGGGTGAGTACAACTAGGCTCCACAGCTCCTCGGTCTAGTCATCCGCTCCGAGTACACCCCGCCCAGTGGTCCACCTCCAGGTACTGTCCTGCTTCGCAGGCCTCCACCACGATCAGCGTTGTCCGTCATCTGCAACCAACACAACGTAGTGCGGGCATAGCCCGCACAGGGGTGAGTATAAGCTACTCAGTGGGGACCCCGAGACCCCCGAAGGTCTCCCAGAATCCACAAAGGATAAACCACAAAGGAAAGATACAATCACAAAGTAACATCCGACACTGCTTAGGTATATGCCCATACATATACCTAAGTCATCAATTTCCGTCTGGCTCCAACATCCGAGCCCAAGCACAACCCAATCCACACAGGAAAGAAAAACATAAATCCACACAGGATAGCACAACACAATCCACAAAGGAAAGCAAAACGTAAATCCACATAGGATAGCACAATCCACAAAGGAAAGCAAAACAGGATTCATCTCACACAGGTATACTTCATCGAAAAGGGTGAAAGGGATGATTAGATATAGATACTGAATCATCTAAGCTGGGAACCATTGAGGATAAAAGGCCAACTGTCTTCATTGATTCATCTATGTTGGGACCCACATAGGATACAAGACCAGCACACCTAGGACCCACATAGGATACAAGACCAGCACAGCTGGGACCCACATAGGAACGATGATGAAGTTGAATCCAAAGCTATTGGGAAACTCATTCTCCATCAAGTACAGTGGTTATGCCGCAATGACCAAGCGCTTCCCTCTTACCTTGGACTGCTGTAGTACTCCACCTATCGGGTACTGTGGGCCTGCTGCTACAACCAAGCGCTCCCCCGTGTCGCTACAACCAAGCGCTCCTTCATCGTGGGTCTGCCGCTACAACCAAGCGCTCCCCTTTGCGGCTACAACCAAGCAGACCTCTGTCGTGGGTCTGCCGCTACAACCAAGCGCTCCCTTGTGCCGCTATAACCAAGCGGACCTCTCTCGTGGGTCTGCCGCTACAACAAAGCGCTCCCATGTGCCGCTACAACCAAGCGCACCTCTGTCGTGGGTCTGCCTCTACAACCAAGCACTCCCATGTGCCGCTACAACCAAGCGCACCTCTCATAGCCTCCAGAGATACTTCTCCTATTGAGTACCGAGGGTCTGCCACTACAACCAAGCGCTCCTCCGTCGTGGGTCTTCCGCTACAACCAAGCGCTCCACACTGGGCTATCTGTAACTCACTGAGTCGTTTGATCAGCAGTTGTCAAGTCTCAACCGGCTCTAGGGTTTCTGCACACAGCATGCTCGTTCCGGGAGGGTACACTCCACGAGCTAAGAGGTCTATGCATCAACTAACATGTAGTCCGGAGTTGATGTATCCTAAGATGTACCGTAGTGGTCACTGCCAAAAACATGGAGGATTCCCGTACTGTTTTCATCGTCTTCGCAGTCGAATCCACTGAAGATCTCTGTATAGTCGTCGTCGTCGAAGTCGCAACCATCACTAGGGTCCCCGCACACAGCAAGCTCGTTCGGGAGTGTCCGCTCCACGAGCCGAGAGACTGATACATCAACTGACACAAAGAACAGAGTTGATGTATCCAAAAGTTCTGTATCGTCAACATGAACTCAACGTCGCAGACGGCGTGTCATTCGGACGCCCGGTCTGAGAGTTATTGGCTTTTCCGTCCCAGGGGCCCGGTTGGTTTCTAAGGAAAAACCAACCCAACCATACTCCACCTACGCCTAAACCTCGGGCAGAGTATGCCAAAAGATCCTTCTCACTTAGAGTAAAACAACAAAGTCGATGTCACGTCAATCGGACGTCCGAAGCTCAAGATATGAGTGTTTCCGCTCCGAGGGCCCGGTTGGTTTCGTGTACGAACCAACCTGACCGAACCCAAAATATTCCTAAACCTTGAGTTAAATATACCGAAACGACCATCTCGATCCAAGGATCGTTTTTCCACTGACAGCGAGTCGTTTGGAGTCCCGTAGCTCAAGTTACGGGCAAAAGACCGAAAAGGTCTGGAAACGGGGGGTCTGGGCCCGGGCCGACCCGGCCCGACCCCCCCCCCCCCCCTGGGTCGGCCGGACCGGGTCGACCTGACCCGGTCCGACCCGGTAGGACCCGGTCCGGCCAGGCCAGGGTGCGGCCCGGCTCGGCCGACCGGTCCGGCTCGGCTCGGCCGCGCGGCCGAGCAACGCGGGGGGCGCGCATGCCCCCACGTGACAACACTGCGGCCCCCGCGGGGGGCCGCCCTGGATCACCCTGACGCGGTCGGCCTGCCGCGTCCCTGAACCGCGGTTCCGCACGGCCGCAGAACCGCCTCGCCGCCGCGGCTTCATCCGCGGCAGGGTTTTCCCAGCGGCACGCTGGGCGCCGCCGCCGCCTGGCGTGCCGGCGTGGCGCGCCGGCGGAAGATTCCGTGGGCCACCGGAGTTGCTCTGGTGGTCCAATTTCCTTCCCGTTTGTGCCATTGTTCATCCCGGGTTCCGTTATTCACTGCAGGATCATTAAATCGCCTCTGCGGCACGTTTTTTCATCACCCTCCAAATCCGCACAACAAGGAAGAACGACGGAGGGTTTTCGGGCCGTGTTTGTTTGGCCTGCACCCTCCGTGTTAGATAAAAACAGTCGGGAGAAAATATTCAACACATGAATAAAATCAAGGCACAATTTTAATAGAATTAAAATTGAACTTCACCCGGGTTCTTTGTTTTAAAAGAAACAATCACAGGAATATAAAGTTATTTCACAATCAAACCCATACCTCGTCAAGTCGTCGCACGCGCGTTCTTCGCGGAATTTATCGTCGCGGAAGGAGGGGATCGTCACATCATCGCGGTATCCGGCATTACGTCGATGAACTCTGAGGACCAAGAAACAACATATTTAATTAATAATAATTAAATCCATAAGGTTGTTATAACCCACAAAGAGATTTAAAAGAAGCGCAACCACCTACCTTGTCGTTGTCGATCGAAGGTTGTCACTGGGTTGGATTGTCGCGGAAGAACGTCACGGAAGAAGAATCGTCGGCGTCGCGGTACTTGGCGTCGCGTCGTCGATCTCCGAGGGATTGACGTTCTTCGCATTCTTCGCGTTCTTCGTGTTCTTTGCAAAGGACGATGAAAAACTTGAGGTTTCTGTCAATCCTCTCAACGAACAAGACTTAAGGAGAAATAGCATTGATCTTATTTTATTAACATGCAAACAAACAAAAAAGAGGTAAGTAACGACCCACTAATTCTTAGAATTAATTCAACGAATAAAACCGCCCAATTAAATGGTGCGTTAAGAATTTAAGAAAAAGCGTCAGTTGACTTTCATAATGATGGGTAGTGGGTAGGATATTTTTGGATAGCACCCTATCCGTGTCAACTCATCTTAAACAGCTTGAAGTGGTCTTTAAGCGGCTTTAAGTGAAAAATAAAAATAAAATTGTCGCACAACTTTTATTTTATTTCTTAACTTAAAACCCAAAAATTAAAAACCACAACCGAGCAAACGGATCTCCGGAAGAGGCGTTTCTAAGAAAATACCGGAGTTTCGATTCCATCGGTGCCCTCGGAATTCGATTCTGAGAACCCATTCAAAACTTAGAAAAACCCGCTCATTCGTTCACTGAACGTACCCGAGCCAAACTTCGGAAACTGATTTCGGCACACCGGGCCACGGAATCAGGTGCCGTCATGAGGTGCGTTCTTGTATAATTCCAATGAAAATTAAGAAAAAAATTTCCTTGAAATTTACAAGTCTTTACAGAAATAAAAAAATTTTATGAGTTTTTCAGATGTTATTAAATATATTAGTACATTATTCATGTAGTGGTTCATGTAAAATTCTTATACAATGGGGTGGCCCAGATAGAGTCGGGTAAGTTCATTACAAATTATAATAGGGGTGGACCTGATAGCATCAGGTAAGCCTATTACATATTATATAATGGGGTAGACCAAATTACACGACGAAATGCCATTACATCTTGTATTATGTGGTCTCTTTGATATCACCTATTTATCTCATTACAACCTATACGATGGTTTGTCCATAAAAGCACCAGGTGAGCTCATTATATCTCTCCAAAAAATAGTGTAAAGATTTATATCACATAATATAATGGTGGGAAAAAGTATAAGGGAATGATCAACTATATAAGTAATGTGTATACTACTATACTATAAAAAAATGGATGTGAATGGGTATGGTGGTGTGTCCCTCCCAGTAGGTGTAGTCTCCATGAAGTTCCCTAATAAGTTTTTCAACGATCATTGACTTTTATGTAACGATTTTACATGCTTATGTGTATTCCACAAATTCCATGCCTTATTCTTATATGATGATTTCATAGAATATGATCTATTTTACCTTATAATTCATGTATTATTAATTTAAAATCTTTAATCTATAACTCCTTATTATTATTATTGATATGCATGGTATGATCTTGTAATGTTGTTATTATGTTCTCCTACTCTAATGCTCATGTTATTCTTACATACCTCCCTTGTTTAACATTACCGATCATCAATATTCACCCCATTATTATGCTTCCATTCCCTAGGTTGTAAATAAAGGTTTTAAGTATGAAAAATAAAGGGTAAAATCTTTATAAAATATGTTGAAGACCTTTCACCAAGATAGATGATTATGTTTTTATGTTTCCAAAGACACTAAACTATTATGGTCATTGGGAATATCATTTTTTAATGTTATAACTATTTATATAAAATGATGTAATATACTTGTATTTTAATCATGGTTTTCTATAGTTATGGAAAAAATTTATTATACATGGATATGTAGGAGAAATTGAATAAAAACTTTACCTCTTTTAAAATATGGTTTTAATGAAAAATCAATTACCTTTAATACCATCTAGTTTCGTATATCCTTTTTCTAGAGAATAATAACATTATATTTTTTAATTACACAGTTAATAAATTTTTTCATTTTCATTTTAATTATCTATTTTATAACATTTATGATCATTATTTACTTAGATTCCTAATCAGTAAAGTTTATATCAGACGTTTTGAAGATGTTCGGTTCATAATCCCAAGACATCTATGGTAGGTTGACCATGGTCAAAAGAGTTCATTTTTACATTACATATATAATCTTAACAATATAATTATTATAATTTTTATAAATTAATAACCATATTATAACCATCCATTAAATGAATACATGAAAAATGAATCACATCACTTCAGGGAGGTTATAGCCCACATGTAAGCATGAATGACGTTATCATTTTTCAATGGATAGAAAGTTAAGAAATAGATTATATATTATCATTATATAATTATAATTAGGTCATTAATATCATATATATTAATTAAATTAATCATAATGACCAACCTTGTGAGGTGGTGATGAAAAATGAAACATATCACGTCGTGGAGGTGGTAATGCACATGTACACACGAGTGATGTTTTCATTACTCATTTGATGGAAAATGAAATGAAAAGGGGTTATATCATAATAATAATAACTTTTAAGTAAATTTAATATAATTATGTCATTATTTAAACAGGAATAAATAATATTTTAAGGAATTTGAAAAAGAAATAAACTTGAAATGGGTCGGTTAAAACTTATAACTTCTCCTCGGATAACATCTCTGGATAAAACTTTAATCCATATAGGTTTGGTATTTTGCTGAGATCGATATGTCTATGACATGTTGATATATTTTTTGAAGATATTCAGTTTGGTTTTGAGTAGACTAAAGTGTTTTAAATATTTGAGGAAGATAAGATAGGAGGTCCCCTATTATAAGTAATAGGAGGGGCACTACTGTGATTATATTAAGTATTAAAATGATATAAATTATTTTTCAAGTAAAAGTGGAACCAAATTGAAATATTTTGAAAATATTATGAATATGTTTCTAAATACCAATATAAAATAAACTTTTTAAAATTTTATGTTCTTTTTAAACCCTTATCTATTAGTATTAACCTGAATTATCCGTTTTGATGACTACAAAAATATCAAGGTTTTTTTACTCTATTGGAGTAAAAAAGTTAATAAAAAGTAAAATTGAAGAATTAGTAGAAAATAGTAGATATTATAGACTATATCTAGTTAATGTGTCTAAAGTTAATATTTTTATTAATATAAAATCATTAAATTAAATATTATTTAATATAATATACCATCAAAGTCATTTCTAGGACTATTCACATAGTTTTACTTTAATGACATAAAAATATAATTGAATTAGAATATAAACATTTAATACATCACTAATATGTTAAATTTTTTTAAAAATCATGGAAAATAATAATTTATCCAAAATGTATTAATTTTAATGTTTAAAAAAACCATTATGTGATTTTTCTATTACTTAGAGAAGCACTTTATCGGTGTTTTGTAAACACTTATGTTAATTATTTCATCATTGAAGCTTAATAATAAATTAACAAAGAAAAAATCACTAATATTTCAAATAACCATGTATAACTGAACATAACCACTTTTTATCCCTCTAAAAAATATTAGAGATGTTAAAACAAATAGAGTGGTGTTTTTTATTCTTTACTTAAAATCAAATTAAGGTTATTATAAATGAAAGTGGAAATATATTTCCACATTGTTGAACATCATATATTTATGGTTAAAAAAATATAAATTAAAATAAATATAAATTTTATGGATATTTTTAGGCCTTATCATATCATTTTATCATTTTTTTACCCATTTTACCTGTACTGAGGTGACAAATATTTACTAGGTTACAATTCGTAGTAACCAAAAATAAAAAGGACTTATTTTCCATTTTTGAATATATTGATTAAAAATATGTAACCTATTTTTAAAGATTAAATTTAAATATTCCAAATAAATATATTTTAATATAAATTCATATAAATAAATGAAAAAAATTAGACAAATGCATTTTTCAGCCCAAAATTGAACTTATACCAAAATCTGGTAAAATGATGAATAATATGTAATTAATTATATTTTTTTAATGAAAATAGTCTTATTTTAATTTACTATAAAATAAAAAACATATGGGACAATAAAATTACTTATTTTAATGAAAATAATTAGTAGTTTTCTAAAAATATTTATGTTTCACTATTCACTTAAAAATAAATATTTTTAGTAAAATAAAAAATATTTATTCTACGATAATTTTAATGTTTTGATTTCAAAAAAATTATTTTTTCAAACTATTGTACTAATGTTTAGAAATTTATCATTGATATAAACCCATATAACACATGAAACATAATTTAGTAAGAATAAAACGATTTTTTTTTTCATTTGAAAATTTCTTAATATTCTTAAAATGAATGAATCTATATAAAATTTAATTCATTAATATTAATAGGGCATGAAATTTATTTAATATTACCTAGGTTTTCATATTCTTCCCCCTTTAATAAATTGTATCCTTAGAAACAAAATCACTACTTAAAAAAGTGTTTATATTATTATCTTATATAATATTTTTATTCCCATGTAAATTATTTATTCATATGGGTTTTTCAAAAAAAAATCATAACTTGATGAATCATATTATTACAAAACACCAACTTTCTATTATTAAGAATCTGAATAGGTTTTCCTTAACATTAAATAATCTCTTCTAACTATACTACCTTAAGACATAAAACATGACATGTATCTAACATATATTACCTTAATAATGAAACATGAAAAACATCATGAACATGGGATAAACTAGATGTAAGGGACACTTTATAAGAGAAATATCTACCTTTATCTAATATTTTATATGGTCTAATGAACCACATACTTAACTTTCCTTTTTTCCCAAAACGAAAAACAATTTTCCATGGACAAACTTTAGGAAAGACATGATCATCTACCTTGAATGAAATATATTTCCCACAGTTATCTATATAATTATTTTTACTACACTGATATAACCTCATATATTATTAAATCATCCTTAACTTTTCATACATCTCTCATAAAAACTCTTGTCCCAATAAATTCCTTGTACCTACTTCTACCCAACAAACTGGAGTCTAAAACCTCATTCCATATAATGCCTCAGAATGTGATATCTATATGTTGTAATAAAAATTATTATTATAAGAAAATTAAACTCACGAAAGATGATTTTCCAAAATTCTCATGTAATCCATTAAAATATCTCAAATAATATCTTACAAAGTATGAATCCTTATCTCTAAATATCTATCAAATTGAGTATTAAAGGTTTTACTAAAATAAAACGCAATGCCTAATGAATTGTGAATGTATTTACAAAAATTATAAGTAAACTTGGGATCATGTTTAGATATAATAGATAGAGTAAATTCATGTAATATAACTATATCCTTGAGATTCTATTGAGAAATTATATATAAGACCTAGTATCTCAATTTTTAAGTAAATGTGTAGATTTAGTTAATTTTTCAACAAAAACAAAAATCAAATTATTACCTTAAGATATATTTGGATATAACACCATGGTATCCATGTATATGTTTTTTAATTTCCACTCTGGCATAGGAAAATGTTATATAATCCATTTTGGTAACTTTCCTTTAGCTTTAAAATATTGACAAGTAAAGTATTTCATGTCAAACTCTATGATATTTTTCGTTGTTCTTTCCCACCAGTAATACTCCATAATGTTTTTATACATATTAGTACTTCCAAGATTAATAGAAAAGTGGTAACTATGAGTTTCACTCAACAATTCATTTTTTTATGCGCTATAGTGGGTGGACACAACCTTTATCCAAATATTAAAACAACTTCCTCATCAAATTTAAATTTAGGTAACTTTCCTATTTTTACCAGTTCCATATTTCCTTATAAATTATATTCATCCTTTTGATATTTATTAATTATATATAACAAAGACAAATACATTGAAACCTAAAATAGAATAGAGTAAGTTAATTTATGAACAACTTCTAGACCTTCATTCATTAAATCATTCACAAAAGGATCATGTTCAAAATGTAGCTTGCATTATCTTTTTCAATCAAATAATCAGTTACTTTTATTTATTTTCATATATAGTAATGAATCATGCCATTATAATCCTTTATTATTTCAACACATCTTGTTTACCTGAATATTAACGCTCTATGTGAATATATACTTCAAACTATTATTATAAATATATATTACACACCTGAGTATATATAAATTTTTTATCTATATTTGTAAATAAAAAAACATAGTAGATAGTTCGAGATCATGTGTAAGATAATTTATCTCATGAGGTTTCAATTGACATAAAGAATTAGCAATTATTCAATAATTATTCACCAGAACACAACAAATTCCCTTCAAATATGTATTAGTGAACATGAAAAATTCACCACTACTAAAGGGAAGGACCAAAACTAGAGTATTTTCCAATATTCTGTTTATTTATTAGAATCATTCATCACACTCTTTGGTGTAGTTGAATTTATTTCCTTTTCAATTAAACATTTTTAGTTGGATACATAACCAATCAATGGTTTCAAAAATATATCAGTAGTAACCCTCTAATATATGAAAATAATGAATATATATGATCTTTATTAGTATTGGTCATTCTTCAACTACTTTAGATTTAGCATGGTGAACAGTTATTCATCATTAGAAAAAATATGTCTTAGGAATGAAATATACTACAAAGAAAATTCACATTTACTAAATTTACAATATAACTTATTTTCTAAAAAGGTTTAAAAAACAATCATTTGGTTTCATTCATTATCCTCGTGACTTTTAGAATATACCTATATATAATTACTAAACACAACCAAGAAATTATATAAATAGTCATGGAAAACTCTATTCCTAAGACCCATGTATACAAATGGTGTATTAGAAAACCCAATAGACATTACCACAAACTCATAATTCCATTATCTTGAATGAAATGTGATATTCAAAATATCTCCCTTCTTTACATTCAACTAATGCAACCCTAACCTGAGATCATTCTTGGTAAAAAAAATTGTGGTCCCTATAAGAGATCAATCAAATCATCAATATAAGGAAAAGGTTACCTGTTATTAATAGTGATTTTATTCAATGGTATATAATCAATTTAAATCCAAATTAAACCGTATTAAATTTTATGAAATAAAATAGGAGTATCCCATAATGTTGTTCTAAGATGAATAAATCCCTTATCAAGAAACTCTATAAACTTATTTTTCATTTCAAAAATTCATCCTAGATCCATTAGATAAATGGGTTTTTAAATTGGATTAACATTAGGAACAAAGTCAACAAAAAATTCAATATCCCAATTAGGAATAGTAATAGGAAAATCATCATTAAATACATCCATATATTAATTTTTAACTAGCACGTCACTAATCTAAAAAATTTTCTTTTTTAAATAACATGTCCTAGGTAAATTTCACTCCCATATTTAATAAATTTATTATATTTTCAATGCGTTATAAAAGGTATGAAGTCATTAAATATGACTTCCTTGTATATTCAATCTATTTTATCATGATAAACTAAAATTTAATCCACACCCATAATAATATCAAACTATACAAAGGGAAGTTCAACAATACTTTTTGGAAAAAAACATCCCATAGATAACAATATGAAGATTCGTATAAAACATAGTCTCTTCCATACTTCAAGTAATAGTATTAACCAAAAAAATTATATTATTTTTCATGAATTTATATTCCCATTTTACTTGAAAATTTATCAGAATTTAAGGAACAAGGATATCTAGAGTCAAACAAGGAAGTTGAATAATTTTATTAAATAAGTAACGAACCTAACACCACTTAATTATATTATTGAACATTGACCGTAGAAGTAGTAGTAGAAAATTATTTAGATACACCTTTTTTCTTTTATATATAGATAATCTTCACACTAGGTAACTAAATTTGGAAACATCTTAGAATAATTCTCCAAATCATTGTATTTAGAATATCACAATATTTGTGGGTTATCGATTACCCCATTCTTGGATTGATCAAGTCTCTTTTCTTTGTAGTCATGAACTATATGTCCGAACCTACCACATCTTTAAAACATTATAGATCTGGTCAAATAGTCCATAACATTTATTTTACCAAACCTAGAACATGTTTAGTATTATATGTATATTTCTTATTTGTTTTCTTCTCTATTTAATTCCACCTTAACCACTTCTTACTCTTGTCATCGTGATGCATATAAGTGTCAGAAAACTCCATCTCAACTATAAGAAATCACCCTTAAAACATACATATTCTAGTGAATTTAGAGTAGAATTAAATTTCTTTTCTCAAATATATTTTTGGTTTATAGTTTTATATATTTAACTCATAACTCATACATAACAAAAACATATATTACAAAGTGGATACTTCTATCCAGAATCCATTTTTTCCATAATATAAAACTTTTAAAATAAGACATCACTTATTTTTATAACAAATATTCCAAAATTTCAACTTTACTTCATTATTTCCCTTACCCATCCTTAAAACATATAAAAAAAATATTAAAAATGTGGGATGAACATAGAAATCTCAACAAGGGATATAAAAATAAGAAACCTATTAATGAGTAAAAAACATGAAAACCCATAAAAACTATTTTCCTAAAAAATACCATTTTAACTAGAAGTGGAATCATATTTAATTTAAAAATATCATTTACCTTTCCTTTTTAAAGTATATTATTCCAATGAAAACTCATTAAAAATCATATAAAAGTTAAGTAGGCTCCTTGCAACACCATCTTCATAAAACACTTACAAAACCCTTGAAAATTGGAATAACGATTCGGTCAAATTCCAATATAAATATATAATGAATATAATCATTACATAATGCATTGAATAACTATAATTTGTATCACCTATCATATTAAGAGATATAATGGGGCTCAAATAGTAATATCTTCAACTATAATAGGGCCTAACCCATTATATCTTGAGCTATAATGGGGATCAACATGTCGTATAAGTTGTATCAGGTACACCCATTATCATAAAAAATTCTCATGGATTATATCATTAGTAAAACATTAAAATATTGAACCTTTTTATCATAAACACATTCAAAACGCTTTTAAATCCATATATAATACTCTTTCATATATCAAAATAACTTTTTATTTTAAAAACCATTTTCAATAACAAAATACTCATAAAAAGGGAAAGAGGGTTTTTTATATGAATAAAAAATAAATGATTGTAAAGTAATATAAACTTTAAATAAAGCTTATGATGATTTCTAAATTTATTGTCTATATATATATTAAAATAAAACATTCCTTTTTCCTTTTGTAAAAAAAATTCAAAAATTCTGTAAATATATTCATTTTTTAAAAATAATGAAATAAATTCAAAGGACGCCTAACATATTTTATTGTAATTGTTTTATATCTATAAAAATTTATTCATCAAATAATTTTAAAAACATCGATATAGAAAAAGAAGAGTATAAATGTAATCTTTAAAAGAATATTTTTAAAACAAAGTCTCTTACCTTGAGTTCGAGTTGTCATGTGTGATATGTATCTTCCTAAATAACAATATTATGCCAATTATTAATAGGATTGACAAAATTTTCCACATTTTTTTCCTTTTATATTATTTATTATCATGTCATATTCAATAACTTAATATATTATGTTCATTTTTGTGTTTTGATGATATTTGGATCATGTGTATGAAATGACAATGATAGGTTAGAAATGGGCAAAGAGGTCATTATTCCATCATCTATAGAATAATAATCAGGAAATATTTATCATCTTAGATATAAATTATAATTTTAAAACCAATCATTGAATATGGTTATGAAAAATGAACTATGTTGTAATCATGGAGAGGGTAGGTCGTACGTACGCAAGAGTAACGTTTCCATTTTTCAAAAATTATTATAAAAAGAAATATATATTTTATTTATTTAAATAATTATCATTATATCATAAATAAAATATTATTTATTTAAATATACATACATATATCATCCATGTGATGTGGTTATGATAAAATAATCACATCTCTTAGTGCACATGGTAGTCCACACGTATGCACGATTGATGTTATCATTTTTTAGTGAGTAGAAAAGTAAGAAATTAAATGATATATTATATTTTAATAATGATAAATAATTCATTAATAATATATATATATATATATTAAATACATCATTATAATCATCCATAATAGGTAATTATGGAAAACGAATTACCTCGGTCTTCAAGGCGATAGTCTATTGTACACTTGAATGATGGTTTTGTTTACCATTTTACTGAAAAGAAGATGTATTTAGTTTATTACATTAATATAGTATAATATAAATTTATAGGAGATAGTTTTGTCATTATATGATCATGTTTGAAGAATATTTTAATGATTTTTAAGAATAAACAAAACAAAAATTCTTGATTATGAATGGTGCCTCTTATTTATACCTCCTCTTTATGATTATACTTAAATACATTACAGATTGATTTATGATTAAACAAAGGCCTATAGTATGGGGTTTGTGAATTATTGAAGTTGTTTATTAGGTATTTCCTAATCCAAAAGTATTTTATGCTGTTAATAGGAGAGTAAATGGTGTGTCCTTTTATAAGTGTGGGAGAGGACACACATGGAATGTTTGGAAATAAAACATTATAGCCACATTTTACACATGAAACAGGGATCTAAAATGGTAAATTATTGATACTTAGATAATATAATGTGGAAATATCATCATAAAATACAATTTATATAATGTTTTAGGTTATTTTAACCCTTATCGTTTTAGTTTATCACCTGGTAAACCTCTTTCAACTTTAACTGCAGTAAAAAAAATTATATTTTTCAATATTAATTATGAAAAAGAAAATTAAGTTCACATTATTATATCATATAAATTTTTATTATTTAAAATATGTAATCCATTTTACTAAATTAAATTCACATTCGTGGTGGAATATAATTAAAAATTAAATCCGCAGAAGCAACAAAAACACGTTTTTTCTAGAAATATATTTTTCGAGCATAAGATTATTTCATATTTACTCTATGAATAGTAATTATTATTATATAAACTTAAATTAATATTTATTGAAATATAAAATACAAATTTAAAATTAAATCATTACTTATTAAGTGTTTTTATAATTAATTAAAATGGAGAAATATTATGAACTTTAAAGAGTTTTTAGAAAAAATATGTGCTTAACCCGAAAAATAAACTGAAACTAAAATATATTATAAAGATGATTCAAAGGTAATTGATTGGATTAAATATCATTAAATGATATTTATTTCTATTTAAATAAAATTCAGATCATAATGGGACTTTTAAATTACTTAATTTATTAAAAAATGGTTAGTTTTTCAAAAATAAGAATTTTTCAATATTTTATGAAAATTTAATAATTTTTTAAAAATAAAAAAATTCAACCCTAATATATTTTTGATATTATGATTTCAAAAATAAAATTCATTTCATAAAATTGAAAATCTATAATTTATAAATAACACCTTTATATAAAACCTTATAAGAAATGAGTTTATTAAAAGAATTTATTTTTTGATTTAAAAAACACTTAATATTTTTATAAGGAATATAACTATCTAATTCCTAAGTATTAATTAATAGTAAAATGATTTATTCCATCAATAATTGGGTTGGAACATTCTTCCACCTATTTTAAATTGTATCCTTGCAATTTTATTCACTTTTTTAGACAAGGGGATATCTTTCCCTCATAGCATTCTCATATTCCCTTGTTTCTTCTTCAAATATAAGGTTTTCTATAAAATATTAACTTGATGAATTACATTATTCTATAAAAATTTATTTCTATGGAAAAAATTATGAATAGTATGTTCCACATAAAAAATTTCATCTTCTAACTGAACGACTTCAAAACTTGATACATGTGATGAATCCGGTACACATTTCCTTAACATTAAAACATGAAATACATTATATACCTGGGATAAACACATATGCAAGGACACTTAGTCGGAAAATTATCTAAATTTATCTACGAATTCATCTGTTCTACTGAAACCTAGATTTAACATTCCATTTCTACCAAAACATGTAACACTTTTAAATGGAGATATTTTTAGAAAGTCATGATCACCTACATCAATAGAAATAAATTTCATCTAGTTGCCTTTATAACTTTTCTTCATACTCTAAGTCATATTCATATGTTACTAAATTAACATAACCTTAACAACTGTTTCTTCTACCAATTCTAGTCCCATCAAATTCATTTCTCCAACTTTATCCCAAAAATCACGCGCCTGATTCACTTTACATATAATTCCTCAAATGTTACCATCTGTATATTGGAATAAAAACTTGTGTTATAAGAAAACTCAATCAAATAATTATATTAGTCCCAAATTTCCTAGTAATTAATTTCATAGGAACAAATCATATCTTCCATCGTCTAAATCATCTAGTTATATTGTCTATCATATTGAGGATGAAAAAATGTATTGAAATTTAATTCAGTACCCAATGAATTCTAATGTCCTTTCCAAAAATTAGATGTGAACATAGGATCATGGTATGATATAATGAAGAGTGTAACTCCATTTAATCTAACTATATTTTTTAGATATGTTAGAAAACTATAATCCAAATACATATTATCTCAAATAGGATGAAATTTTTTAGAATTACTCAATTAATTAACAATAACCCAAATTGTATTATTCCTTTGAGATGTATTTTGTAATCCCACTATGAAATCCATGGATATATTCTTCTTTTTCCACTTTAGTACTAAAAATGTCGAATAATCCCCTTAGGTAATTATTTTTCTTCTTTAACCTATTGATAAGTCAACAATTTAATTGTAAATTCATCAGTATCTATTTTCATTCCATCCCTCCAGTAATACTCCTAAATGTCTCCATATATCATAGTGATTCTAGGATGAATTAATAATGGAGAACTTTAAGATTCAATCAATAATTAAATCTTCAAATGGGAATCACAATGCAAACATAATATCATCCCAAATCTCAAAACACCATCTTTGTTGATATTAAATTTATGAAAATTACCCTTCTTATCCAATTTTACATTTTTCTATAGCCCAAATTATTCCTTCAAAGACTTATAAATACTTTCTAATAATGATGATAATACTGAAACATGAAAAATAATAGTGGATTTTCCTACATGCACAATCTCTAATCCAAAATTTATCTAATCATTAACGAAATGGATTCGTTCCAAATACAAAATTTTCAATTATGCATTTTCCTTTCGACAAAAACATTTGTTACTCTGTCTTCTTTTCCAGGAGGATAATGAATCATTCAATCATATTCTGTGATCAGTTCTACCAATATGATTTCTCTCATTTTTAATTATTTTTTATAGAGTATATACTTTAAAATCGTTTGATAATTATATATTTCAAACATTACTCCATATAACTGATGCCTCTAAATTTTTAAATAAAATAATAATAGTTAATTCGAGATCATGTGTAGGATATATTAACCCATGACGTTTTAGTTGAATTGAGGTATATGAAATGACCTAATTAATCTAAATTATTTAAAAACCAAATTACATCAATAAATCACACTATAGATGATATATTCACCATTTATAGAAGGCAGGGATAAAACAATATCATTCACTAGTCTTAATTTTCTTTCTTTGACAAAATCAGCGCATTCTTATTCTAAATGAATTTATATCCTTTTCTATCAATCTTAGTTAGTAGGATTGAGAACCTCTCAAAGTTTTCCATAAACCCTTGGTAGTAACCTACTAATCCAAGAAAAATATCAATCTCGACAATATTCAGGGGTCTTTCCATTCTTCAATATAATTTTTTAAGCAGGGTCAAAAATTATGCCATCTATAGAAACAATATTTCAATGGATATAATATAGTTGCAATAAAAATTCACACCTAAAAAAATTTCTTTAATGTATATTTTATTTTATTTTTTTAAACAAAATCCTTTTGTGCCTTTTGTGTTCCTCTTGACATTTAGAATATACCAAAATATCTTCTATTAACACAACCATAAACTTATCCAATAACTCATGGAAAACTCTATTCATAAGGTTCATAAAAATAGTTTGTGCTTTGTAAAACCTAAAGGGAGTAACTAAAAATAAAAATTTCCATATCGAGTCTGAAACATTGTCCTTGGAATATTTTCATCCTACACTTTTTACTAATGGTACCCCAACCTAAGATCAATCTTTGAAAAATATTTCCCTCTCTACAAGTGATCAAAAAATTCATCAATCTGAGGAAAATTATATTTGTTCTTAATAGTGATGTTATTCAAGTCATGATAAGAAATAAAAATTCTCATTGAACCATTTTTATTTTTAATAAATATAAATTTAGAACCTTATGGTTAAGTGTTAGGTTGAATGAATCATTTATCTAGTAACTCCTTCAATTTATTTTTCAATTATAAAATTTATTCATGATCCATTTGGTAAGGGGGTTTTGAAGTAGGCTTTTTATCAAGCACTAATTCAACAGTAAATTCAGCCTCCTCATCTGGAATGACACTAAGAAAATCATCCATAAATACATCTATAAATTCATTCACTATAGGGAAATCACTAATATAAATAGTTTCTTTATTTTTAAAAATAAGATTTAGGTAAATTTAAATGCCATATCAAATAAATTTATCATCTTCTTGATATATTCAAAAATGTATAAAATCATTGTATAAAAAATTAATAGCTATTTAATCGATCAATGAATGATAAAATAAAATCCAATCCATACCAAAAATGTTATCAATCTCCACTATGGTAAGTTCAAAAATATTTTCATGAAATCCCATCACACTAATAATAACATGAATATTGCAATAAATCTTCGTCTCTTTAGAACTTATACTAATACTTTTCACCCAAAGTTCTATCTTCTTTTCAGGTGGTGATATTCCCATTTTACTTGATAATTTTTTTGAATTAAAAGAATGTAAAGACCCATAGTCAAATAGGGACATGGTATAATTTAAAGAAACATGTAAAATACCTTTCACCACTAAATTTTATATTCCAACATCAACTATAGTAGTGGAGAATTATTTTTCCAAACCTTTATATCTCTAATCATGATGATTCTCATCTTGTGTGAGTTATTTTGGACACGTAATAGCATAATGACCCAAATGCTTATAATTATAAGATATTAAAATTGGATTACCATTATTTATATAAACCTTTTCCTTGCACTCATGAGGCACATATGTAAACTTTCCACATCGGTAATATTTTCTAGAATTTACAAGACATTCCCAAATATTCATTTTACCATACTTATCACATGATTTGAACTAGATTTTATTTCATCCAAATTTCATTGATGAATTCTTATTTATTTCGTACCATTGAGACATTTTTTTGACTTGTTAAATTCAAATACATTGTCATTGGGGAACTATATTTCAACCTACATAGCACACCAAACAAATTTCTGATAACTTTTGTATTCAAGGGAATTTGATTCCATTAGATATCTTGGATTAAACATTAATTAAAACTACTTAATATTACTATCAAGATCCTGATAAAATTGGTTACATACCAATAAAATCTTTTAAAAGTTCCATCATATTTGGCTATTGAATATTCATTCTTTTTATTAAATTTCAAGACTTTTTTCTCCATTCTGAGTCCAACAATATTAGTGAAAATGTTCTATTGAAAAATATTTTTAAATGTTTCACATTATATGGATTCAAACTCATCTATATCTTTGTAATTCTTAATAAAATAGCCCCATCAATCAGTCTCAACTTTAAAATGATAAATGGAAAGGGTTACCTTATGACAATCAAAAAATCCTATGACTTAAAATTTATTTTCTAGGGCATTGACCTATCCCTTGGCTACCGCTGGATCAGAAGATCCATTGAATACAGGAGGATGTTCTCTCATAAAACACTCCAAAATTATCATGGTTGTAAATAGAAGATATTTTTTATCTCTTTCATGGATACCACCATGATTTATATATTTTTTCAACTGAACGATCACAAAATCAAATTACTCAGTTCTGATTCCAACCATATCAAAATGATGATTTTGACGGATATTTTCCTCTCATTTTCATCCTACTAAAGATTTAATATTTCCTCTATATAAAACCATTCAAAAAATACTTATTTTACATTAATCAACATGGTAAAAATTAAATTATATAACAAACTAACCATATATTAAAATCTCTTAGAGGTATTTACTTATATTATCATAACCTCTACTGTTATCTAAAACCTGATTTAATACTAACTATAAAGACATTTCCTTAAACAATAAATATTTTAATAAATTTGGACTTGAATTCAATTTCTTTTTGAAAAGATCTTATATGCTTATAGTTTCATATAATTTTTTCATAACTCATACATAATAGATCTATATATTACAAAGTAGACACTTCTTACCAGAATCCATTTTACTCATAATGTAAAACTTTTAAATTAATTCATGATTTATTTTCCAAATAAATCATCAAAAATATATAATTGACTCCATCCTTTTCCATAACTATCCTTAAACCCTATGGAAAAATTTTTAGAAACATGGTATGATACTAGAAAACTCAGTAAGGTATAGAAAAAGAATAAATCCATTAGTCCAATGAAATAATAAAAATACATGGATACCCTTTTCCTAAAAACATACATGTTACACAGTAATGGAATCATATTTCCTTTAAAATTATAACTTATCATAAATTTTTTTTAAAAAAATATTTCCATGAAAACTCATTAGCTAGTATTGAAAATTCTTGTAGGTTCCTTGGGAAATCATCTTCATAGAACCCTTACAAAACCATTACAAATAGAAATAACCCTAGGATCGACATCAAATATAATTCTACAGATAACAAAAGGATTAAAAAATTATTTAAAGAGTTTTAATGGGTCTCACCCATCATATCATGAGGTATAATGGGGATCACCTAGTTATATATTGATATATAATGGGGCTCAACCAATCATATATTAAGCTATAATAGGTCTAACCCATCATATAAGCTATATCAGAATCACAAGTTATCATAAACAATTTACATGGACTAAATTATGACTAAAAAATTAATCTTGCACATTTTTATCATAAAAAACATGAAGAAATATTTTAAACATGTATTTGAAACTCTTTTGGATATCAAAATACCCATTACTTTTAAAAAAACACATTTTCAATACAAAAATACTGAGAAATGGGGAAAGGGTTTTCACTTTGAATAAAACATGAAATATTTAAATGTAATTCAAACAATAAATAAAATTTATGGTGGTGGAAAATTTTTTATTGCTATATACATTAAAATAGAACATTCATCTTGTCTTTTATAAAGAAATTCAAACATTCCGTAAAATGATTCATTTTTTATAACGCTGGAAAAAATGTTAAATGAGTAATAAAAATTTAATTTATGATTATTTTATTCCCATAAAAATGTATTAATGAAATAATTTTTAAAACATGTATGTGGAAGAAGACGAGTTAAAAGAGAATCATTAAAATAATATTTTTAAAAGAAAGTCCCTTACCTTGAGTCCAAATTGTCACGTGTGTTCTTTATATTCCAGAATAATAAAATTTTGTTAATTATTGAGTTGATTAAAAACCTCTTTCTGGTATATTAATACTTTTTATCTTTTTTACTATCATTTTATATTCAATTACTTAATCTATTATGTTCACATCATGCATTTTGATAATATTCGACTCATATATCTTAAATGAATTTACTAGGTTGAATATGGGAAAAGAGGTCATTATTCCATCATCTATAGAAAAATAATATTTAAATAATTATTATATGTAGATATAAACTATAATTTTAAAACCATTCATGAAACAAGGTTATGAAAACTGAACTATATTATAATCATAGAAAGACTGTATGTCATATGTATGCATGAGTAACGCTTCCATTTTTCAACGTTCATTATAGAAAGAAGTTAAGTATTATATTATATTTAATGAATGATAGTTATATCGTAAATACAATTTTATTTCATTAAATATAATTATATATATCATCCATGTGATGTGGTGATGAAAAATTAATCACGTCTCTTCGTAGAGGTGGTAGTCCTCATGTAAACACGAATGACGTTATTATTTTCTAGTGAGTTGAAAAATAATAAATTAAATGATATATTATCATTAAAAATGATAAATCAATAATTAATATAATATATATTCATTAAATCCATAATTACAATCATTCATAAGATCTTATTATGGAAAATGAATTACATCAGTTCACGCGGAAGAAGTCTGTCATACACATAAATGATGGTTTTGTTTCCCATTAGATGGAAGAGGAGATGGTTTTAGGTTATTAAATTAACATAATAACATATAAATATATTTTATTTAATGGTGTTATTATATCATCATGTTTGAATAATATTTTATATAGTTGTAATTATAAACAAAACTAAACCACTAGGTTAAAAATGATACCTCTTCTTCAGACTAGTTCTTTAGGATTACACCAAAATCAATCCTATATTGGATTTATGATAAAAAAACAGGAATAATTTATGTGGGTAAGGAACTAAGTAATGGATTTATAAATTTAATTTTCCCAAACAAAAGGTTTTTAATATTTGAATAGGAAATGAGAGGGGATGTCTATTAATAAGTGGGGGAGAGGGCACACTTTGAATGTTTTAAAATAATAAGTTATACCCATGTTTTAAACATACAAAAATGATAAAATAAAGGACCATTATTGATCCTTATATGTGATAGGTATATATATGTTTAAAAAATATAGTTTATAAAAGTTTTAGTTCATTTTAATCCTAATTGTTTTAGTTTAACCCATGATAAACATGTTTTAACATTAATCACTGTCAATGATTTTAAGTATTTTTACTATTAATTATGACTAAAATTTAAGTTTAAAATATTTTATAAAAAAAATTATTCTGAATTAAAATATTTAATACAATTTTAAAATTATAATTCACATAAGATTCATAATTTAATTTAAAATTAAACCCACAAATGTGACAAAAAAATGGTTTTTCAAGAAATTTATTTTTCAAGCATAATATAGTTTTATATTAAATATATGACTAGTAATCATCATAATGTGAATTTAAATTTAAATTTATAGATATATAATATATAAAATAATTTTAAATTATTCCTCAATAGGGTTTTTTAATTAATTAAAATTGATAAACATGAAGCACTTTAAAATAGTTTTTAGAAAACAAATGTGATTTTAAACCCAAAAATAAACATATACTAAAATCCAGTATAAATATGATTCAAATATAATTAATGGGATTAAATATTAATAAAAAAATTATGTTACATGAAAAAAATAAAAAAAATTGTACTTTTATATTACTTAATTCATTGAAAAGCATTGAGAGTCTTATAAAAAATGGTATTTTTTACTGTTCACTGAAAAATCAATATTTTCCAAAATTACCAAAATTTAAACCTTAGTTAATTTTGATATTATGAATTCCAAAATTAATTTATTTTTATAAAATTACGATAATATAATTTTTAATAAATCCTTATAAGAAAATAGTTCAATAAAATTATTTTCTTTTTGATTTAAAAATTAATTATTTTTTTTAAAATGAATACAAAAATAAAATTGATAAATATTAATAAACATGAAAAATATTTATAAACTTGGTATGAATCTTGATTAAAATCCATTAACTTTACTATCATGGTCTCGAATACAATTCAGTGGGTACTTATTATAGCGAACCTAACCCCAATAGTCTGGATATGATTTATACATTATTAAGTTAGAATATGATACACGGAATTTCATCCTTTAGGACTGAATAATTTAGACATATTGGTAAACAACATATATACTTGAGTCTTGCAATGTATTTAAAAACAAAACGTACAATATAATTTTTTTCAATAATTACATTATTCCCACTAGAATATCCTTTAAAATAAATAATAGTACACTTAATAGAATCCTAGGGAAAGAAAAAAAATTAAGGGTGATATCAAATTCAAATTAAGGGTTAGGTAAAATAGAATATATGTTGAATAAATAAGAAAAAAGTGATAATGAAAGATAAATAACTAAACACAAATTCCCATTAAATAACATGACTAGGAAATAATGATAAGGAATAATCAATATTGTAAGGTAAATAACTGAACAACCATTATATATAAATAATTAATTGATGATAGAATGAATCTTGAGGTAATATCATCAGGAAAACCTCATAGATAATAATAACTGATTACTTAATGAAGGAAATGATTAATTACTGTACGCCATGACATTAGGCAACATGATACCCCTACCTTCCAGACCTTTCACAATACAGTTTAAAACTATTGGTAAAAATCCATTTAATTCTAGATTATTTATCTGTCTCATGATACCAACCAATTCATTGAGGTGATATATTATATTAGGGCCCACTCATCACTGTAGGTCCAAATCATTCCTCATATGTTGAATATTTTATTTAATTCATGAACAATGTGTATTATCATTAAATATCCATATTGAGTAAAGAATAAGCATTTATCAATATTTACCTAGATAGAAAAATAATATTCAATTTAGAACAACATATGTAAAAATAATATATAGTTTAATAAATTAATATATCTATGATAAATAATATAGATATTTATGGGAAATTTATTGTCCAATGATAACATGAATGTGAATATTATAAGCGAATGTTAATGACTATAAAATTAATCAATAAAGTGAATATATATAATTTCCATGGAAAAAATTATCATAAACCATCCATATAAATAATAAGTATGGAATTAAAAATATATATTCCCATTGGAGTAAGAATGCATGAATTATCATTGATGAATAAAAATAACATAAAAATGATCTTTCAAAACATTCTTGAGGAAAATATCCTTTTCATTTTGAAATTCCCTATTCAGAATATAATTTCACAAAAAATTTTGAAAATAACTATTGAAACTTATAAATTCATCTTTAAAATATTTTACAAGTTAGGATGGTTGGAAATTATATTCATGATGTAAAAATTAAATCCAAGATTCCTTTCACTTTTTCAAAAGAAAATCTAAAAGTGAATTGTTTTGAAAAGGAAATAAATATTCCTTTAAAAATTTTAAAATGGATTAAAATAGGTAAATTTGTTTTTAAAATAAGTCATTTTTAAAATACTAAAATCATTTTTTAAAATATTTTTAGAAAATGTGGTTTTGGAAGCAAACAAATTTTCAACCGAATAGAGAAATGAAGTTGGATTTTCTTAAAAGAATTTTGTAAATTATTTTAAATAACAAAGAGTAAAATAAATGATTATATTACATTAAAATATAAGGATCAACTAGAGGATTATAAAATTATATGGTTTTATTAGACAATGATCAAATAATTTCCTTCAACTAAAATTAAATAATAAAAAATATCGATAATAATTAGATAGTGAAATAAACCTTTAGAATGATCCTAAAATTGAAAAGATAATTATTCAATGAATCTATTATGTGTATCAATTATAAATAAACATAAAACAAGTTTAAATAACACATAATATAATTAAAATTCATTACATTTATAATCTTAGAATATCAAAGATGACAAATATGTAATATAACATAAATAAAATAAATTGAGTTTTGAAATTCTTTACCACTTGGTAACTCTTAAGTAAAATCCCATTGGATTAAATAATTATAATTTAAACTAATAATACAATAAATTATTAATTAGTAATGATATTATCTTTCAATGGTGTAGTATATACACTATATGAAATAAATTAGCTGCATAACATTACAGTATGCCTTAATGAAGATAAATTGAGATAAAGTCCCTTACCTAACATTTCCTTCTAGTTAAATGATATTTAACCTACTGTATAGTGGTTTTAAACTTTTTATTATCTTATTAAGAAAATATATTAATATTTATAATATCATATAGTATCATTTTATAAAATATTATCACCCATTTATTAAAAATATTTCAATATTTTTATTATTTCATGTGTTAATTTCCTTGTTTCCTCATTCATGATTTATCATGAAAGATATCATTATTCCAAATACTATATAGTTTAATTACATACATAATAAAAATCCTGTAATAATTATCATATTAATAAATCAATTATACTTTTAATTCCAATCATGAATGTTTTTTTTTTGAGAAATGAAGTATGATACAATGATGGAGACAATATGTTATAAGTACACATGAGTAACATTTCCATTTTTCAACGATCGTTATGTAAAGGATCTAAGTAATATTTTATATTCAAAATATTATAATAATAACATAAATAACATATTATTTAATTAAATATACTTATATATATTATCCATGTGGTGTGGTGATGAAAAGAGAGTCACTTCGCTTCCAGAAGGTGATAGTCCACACGTACACGAATGATGTTATAATTTTTAGTGTAAGAAATAAAATATTATATTACATTTTAATAATGATTAATATATAATTAATATAATAAATATTTCATTTATATCACATATATTCTTTAATTTTATCCTTATCACCTCCCATGTAACACGTTAGTGAAATACATATCACATCACTTCACGAGGTGGTAGTCCTCTGTACACACAAGTGACGTTATCATATCTCCTTCAAAATCAAAATTAAAATGTATATATAATATAATGATAAATATATATAATAATGTTATAAATATCTTATAAATAATTTACATCCATCATTATACCCAAGCTTTAGAGGTTTTAATTGAAAAAAACAAAAGACATATATTCATGGGGTGGTAGTCCATTATACACACGAATAGTGATTTTCTAAACTATTTGATGGAAGTGAAGATGGTTGTAAAAAATTACCTAATTATAAAAAAATGTCATTATATATAATATACTGATATTATTATATCATCATGGTTTAATAATAATTTAAGTATTTGTAGGAATAAATTTTAAAAAACACTCATTGAAGAATGGTACATCTTCTTCGGGTAACCTCCTTAGGTTAGAACCAAAATCCTTCTTAGTTGGATTTATACCAAAAATAAGTCTTATAGGATAATGGGAATAAATTTGGTAATTTATTTTCATAGGTATTTCCTTAAAAAAATGGTTTGAAGATTTTAACAATAACGGAGATGGTGTGGCCTTTTATAAGTGAGGTGAGTAACACACTTGTAATTTTTTAAAACAAAAAGGTGTAACATTGTTTTTCACATGAAACAAGAGAAAAAATGGATTATAATATATAATTATAAATTATTACATCCAAATATGTCCATAAAATTTATTTTAGACATGTTTTTATGTCATTTTAAACATTATCCTTTTAGTTTATCCCTCAGTAAATCGATTTTTAACTTACCTGCGGTAAATAAGTTTTATTGTTTTCATTATTTATTTTGGTCAAGAACTAAGTGTAACTTATTAGATAAAATAAAAAATTATTATTCCAAATATGTAACAAATTTTTAAAAATCTCATTCATAGAAGTAGGAAATTTTAATATAAAATTAGTCCCACATACGGGATGAGAAAGTGGGTTTTCAAAGAGAAACTTTTTAAAATTTAAAAATGTTTTCATATCAAAATTCAATATAAAAATGGTTATAACAACCTAAATTGGATTAATAGATATATATTTTAAATAAATATACCTTAAAACAAAGTCAAAATATTTTTTAGCTTTCTAATTCATTTAAATGAAAATGCAGTTTTCAATTAAAGTTATGTATTTTTCACTATTCATCGAAAAAATGAAACAATTTAGAAAATTGAAATAAAATAAGCCTAAGATATTTTTGTTATGATGAATTAAAAAAAATTATTTTATAAAATAAATATTCTAGAAGTGGTAAACAAATAATTTTAAATTACGTGTGCAAATCGTGCCAAAACAGTCATTTAGAAAAAATACAGTTTTCCAGAAAAAAAAATTTCTTTTTATTTTAAATGACTTTTTATTTTATTTCGAATCAATAGATAAAAATAATTTTAATAATTTATTTAGTAGAATTCATAGACTCCAATTTAATGGTTATTTTAAAATTTCATTCTATATTATGGTTCTTTTAGACTAGAGTTGTGTGTTCAATAATCTTTCAAAGAGATTAAATTTAAAAAAAATATTTCATTGGTTGTTATGATCAGTGTTGTGTGTCTCATACACTATCAAATATAATTTTCTAATTTTATTAAATTTTTATGTTATTTTCTACCCACATGAACCAAATTGTTTCCTCACAATTTAGACTTGATCATGGTAATCATGGGTTTGACAATTGAAAATTATTTTTTTGAAAAACCACATAATAAAAACAGCTAATAAATCATCCTCTTAATAAGAGAGAAATGGATGTACAAAGGTCATATTTAATAATTACATAACTAGGTTTAAAATTATATGAATATAGGTGGTAAATTAAATCATGTACAAGGAATATAATACTAACTCCCATGGATTTATAGAGAGTGATATAGGTTATTGATTATAAGAATATGGGTGGTATAGAGAAGGATAACGACCATAATGTTATAAACCAACGATTTGTGATAGAGGTCCTTAATATCATAAAAAATTATTATAATATGACAAAATATTTATTTTAATAATATTTTCCTAAACATTATGGATTATTTCCCATTTAAGAATAGAATTAAATATACATACTTGATAAGATTATATTTCATAAGAACAACATCATACTTTGGTTGTGCTTCAAAAAATATCCAATTCATCACTTATTCCAAGAAATGAGTATCCAAAAATGAAATTTTTATGCATGAAGCACTAAAATTCACATTTAATGGATCATAAAATATATAATATAATTATAATTAATTCCTTCACCCTCTAGTTATTATTTTGACAGAATGGTTAGAACTGGATACCCAATATGCAGAAATATTCATATGGTGATGAAATACATTAATCTCTAAAGCCTCATCGAAATTTGAACATAAACTATTTAATAAATGGTTAACCTTATCACCCTTCAAAAATATTATGATCAAAAACATTATAATGAAGGTTATTGAATTTCCAAAATGAACTTATCATTAATCTTCCAAACAACATAATGTAGCTCTTAATCATCACATACTAAACATGTGAATACCCCCATCATGTATTCCCTTGAAAAGTGGTAATAACCTGGATTACCAAAAAACCTTATTGAAAACATGAATGATTAAAAATTCCTTAAATAAAACATGGATTATTTGATATATTTCTTAAAAGAAAAAAAATTTGTTAACTCTATCAATGATAGCATAAAACACTTTTTCAATGATTTATTAATCAATTGCAAGGTATTTAGTACTCTCAAATTTACTTATCCATATCAATCATATCTTTATACCAACATCTTTATCTCATCACTAGGAATCTGTTAACGTTTATCTTTCACTTAGTCATGTGTTTTCCAAGAAGTTCAACTTGCCACCGAATTGTTTTTCTTAGTCATCAGTACAGTTCAACATAAACATTCAAATCCTTAATGGAAAAGTACTATAATGAAATCCTTAAAAATTTCATAGTTCTTATAATTAGTGTATCATTGATAAAATACTAAAATTATATAATTCCCAAATACAAACACAATAACATTAATCATTAAACTTATTATAGAGTAATATCATAAGGTTCACCATGATCTACCAGCTTCTTTTGAGTAATATTCCTTATAGGATTGGGCATTGATTTGTATAGTTCCCCATATCCGTATGGTTAAAGAATTAAATATTGGAATCATTTATCATTCCCAGGGAATCACAATTAGGGAATCATTTCTATATACACTTGTAGAAAACTCTCATTACCTTTAAATAAGAACCAATATGTTTCTTTCCACAATTATCACATTTGGGAAACACTTATTTCCCTTATATCCCTTATGCATATCATTAATTTTTATCCTCCCCTTCTCTATATTCCCTTTGAAGCCATATTTTTATATAATTCATTATATTTCTTGTTAGAACATGATGTTATTTACTCATGTGATTAGAATGTTTGGGAGACTTGTTCTGTTCAAAATATTTACTTAAGATCATCAAAGAAATGATCATTCATACTCTTTGGATTATGTACATTGATCCGGTTCCTATTATGTCTTCTAGGTTCGAATTCTAAATGATTTATTACACTAAATTAGATCATATCATTATGATACATAATTTATAATCACAAAACTAGTGAAATACATAACATAAGTTGAAAAATTTACACATATCTAATCATATAATTAGAAACAAGGGTTCTTTGGGGATATATTTAATTTTTAATTTCTTTATAATGGTTTGGAAATAAAATTTTATTTATCCTAAGAATATCACCAAGATGTGTTAAACTAGGTGTGTAGTACAGGATATTTTCAAGCACTGGGAGATGATCAGGTCAAAACCAATATACCTTTTTAAAAGTTATTTGTCATAGGTACATCTGTTCTTAAACAACATCCACTTGTAGTGTCCAAAAAGATATGTATTTTCTATGGAAAACCATATAATCTTTAACTTTCCAAAAAATTAGGATGTTCTTCTATACCTATCCTCAAATTCTATAACAGGGTTACATTACCTAATCTATTTTTTCCTAAATCTAGTTCACATGCTTTCTACTAAACTTCCTTTCATACAAACTATAGTAACCCCAACCTAAATAGCCTATAGAAATTGTTTTCATAATTAAATTGGCATCATATACAAAGAATCCCATCATGAATAATAGAATAGTTTAATTTTCTTAATAAATTAGATACATACTTGATTCTTATTTTACATTTGAAAAGAAAAAATATTTTTTTATAATAACATTTTTACCTCTAACATATCTATTCACATAAATCATAAAACACTTCATGGAATCATGGGGAAAGAAAAGAAATTAGGGTGAGATCAAGTTCTAATTAAGGGTCAATTAACCTAAAATCTATCATGAATAAATATTCATAATTTATATAGAATAGTAAATAAATGAACAGACATGAAATTTAAATAACTTGACTGTCATGAAATGACAAGGAATAATCAATATAGTAAGGTAAATAACTGAACACACATGACATTTAAATAATAAATTGAGAATTAAATGAATCCAGAGATAATATCATTGTAAAAATTTATGGATAATAATAAATAAATTCTTAATTATTGAAATGATTAATTATTGGATTCCATGATATTAGGTATCAGAATACCTCTACCTTCAAGACCTTTAACAAGACAATTTAAAACTACTGATAAAACCCAATTTAATTTTAGCTTACTTATTTGTATCATGAGACTTATTGATGCATCGATAGGCTTTGTAATATTGACCTCCACTCATCATAGTTGGTCCAAATCATTCCTCATATATCAGATAATTGATTTAATTCCTAAATAAGGGACCTTGTCATAAAATATCTCCATAGAAAAACAAATAGCTTTCAATATTGAAAACCATATATATAAATGATATACAGTTTAAGTAATTAACCTATCCATGATAAATAATACGGATATTTTATGGAAATTTGATGTCAAATACTCTTAAAGAAAGTGAATATCTTAGGGGTATGTTAATGACTATACAAAATCAATAAAGTTAATTTCAATACATTTCTTGTTTAAAATAATCATAAACTATCCAGATAAAGAATAAGGATGTTATAAATACAAATTTACCCTTTTGAGTAAGAATAAAGGGTTGTTTTCATTGATGAATAGAAATATAGTGAAAATATATTTAAAAACATTCTTGAGGAAAATATCCTTTTCATTTTTAAAATCACTATTAAAACTAAAATTTAACAAAAAAAATTAGAAAATAATTTTCTTTAAATATAATTTTTGAAAATTATTGAATTATATTTATAAAAATTTATTGGTCATGACGGTTGGAAATTTTTTCATGTCGTTCATGTTGAAATAAAGATTCCTTTCACTTTTCGGTAAAATAAAAATCGGCGTTGTTTTGAAAATAACCTGATGATTCATTTCAAAAAAATTTATAAAATCTAAAAATGGGTAAATATTTAATTATAAAATATTTGTAAAATATTAAAAACATTTTTTAAAACATTTTTAGAAAACATGGTTTTGGAAGAAAATAGATTTCTGGCCAAATGAAAAAAAACATTCAGATTTTCTTAAAAGAGTTTTCTCAATTATTTCAAGTAAGAAAGAGTGATAAAATGGTATTATTACATCAAAATATCTTTAGTAAATAGAGGAGGAGAATATTATATGGGTTTAATTGAGAGTGATCAAATAATTTTCTTCAACAAAAATTCAAGAATAAACAATCTCGATGAGAATGAGATTTTAAAATAAACTCTTAAAATGATCATAATGTTTATGTGAGAATTTGTCAATGAAATTATTATTTATATCAATTATAAATAAACATGAAAAAGTTTATTTACAACTTAAGATAATTAAATTTCATTACACACATAATCATATAATATCAATGATGATGAATAAGTGATATAACCCAATGAAAATAAATTGAGTTATGAAATTATTTACCACTTGGTTACACTTAATTAAAATACCATTTGATGAAATAATTCAAATTGAAACATTAAATACCACTATTTATTTATTAATATGATATTACATGTTAATTGGGTATCATATACAAAATATAATAGAAATTAGGTGTATAAAATTACAATATTCCTCAAAGAAGAGAAATTTTGATGAATTCCCTTACCTGACATTTCCTTTTGGATGAACATGACATAACAATTAGTATTCATGTTTTAAACATATTATCACCTTATTAAATAACAATTTTATATTTATAACATAATATATTATCCTTTTATAATATCATATAACCTATTCGTTAATAATATTTCATTATTTTCGTTGTTTTGGGTGTTAATTTCATTATTTCCTCATTCATGATTTTTCATAAAAGATCTAGTTCTTGTACATATTATCAAGTTTTATCATCTCAATAAAAATACTCATGAAATTTTAATCATATTTATATGTCAATTATACTTTAAATACCAATCATGACTATTGCTTTTGAGAAATAGATTATGTTACAGTAATAGAGACGGTAGGTCATACGTACACATGAGTAACATTTCCATTTTGTAATGATCATTATGGAAAGTATTTAAGTAATATTGTATCCTTATATAATAATAATAATAATATTATCATAAATAAAACATTATTTCTTTAAATATTCTTCTATATCTCATCCATGTGTTTTGGTGATGAAAATAGAGTCACATCACTTTGTGAAGGCGGTAGTCCACACGTATGCAAATGAAGGTATAATTATTCATTATAAGAAATAAAATGATATATTATATTTCTGTAATGATAAATATTTTATAAATATAATAATTATTTCATTTATCACATATATATTCATTAAAATTATTTTTATTAACTTCCATGTAACGCATTAGGGAAAGACAAATTGTATCGCTTCGCAAGGTTATAATCCATCATACACATGAGCAAAGTTATCTTATCACCTACAGAATAGAAGTTAAAATGGTATATATGATATAATTATTTCTACACCCTAACATTTTAATATATATTTATTTTTTTATTTCATGGCTCTCGGTTCTTGCACTAAGGTCTGGGCTAGGTCCCGGTTTAAAATTTTTGACGTTTAATGTTTTTGGCTAGTTTCAGTCCATTGCATAGGCACCGCATCATTAGTGGTAATCGTGCGGTCTCCCCAAGTGCTTGTGCAAGTTCCCAAGTTGTATGGGTTTGGTCGGGCATCTTACGCACGGTTTATGAAGTCGTGCGACGAGTGTGTGGTTACCCAGTTTTTAGAATAATTGATGCGATTGTATAAGAGATAAAATGAAACGAGAATAAGATAAATAATTGGAATAAAATTTTAAAAATAATGTTTGATAATAATAATAATAATTTGTTTTATTTTTATTATTATTATGATTATTTCTATTAATATTAATATTATTATTGATATTATTATTATTATTGATATTTTTTCATTATTATTTTTGGTTTTATTTTTATCATTATTATTTTTATTATTAGTTTTATTTATATCATAATTATTTTTTTTATAATTTGATGAAGAAAACTATGTAACCCTAATCTAACTGTATCTCCCCCCCCCCCTTCCCCTCAATTTGTTATGCGTATCGCCACCCTCAACCCCCATGTTTTCTCGGTTTGGTGCACCACACAGCAGCTCACGATCTGGCCTCCCACCCTCCTGTGCTCCGACCTCCAGCTGCCTAACCCTTCTGCGCTAGCCAGCTTCGCCACCTCTGCCACTCCCATTATAGGACTCAGCCACCTATTCCCCTTTAGGTCCCTGTTGTCCACCCCTCATAGCCCCCTCATCCATTCACGCATGACTGCCCAGGAAGGCGGCCTCCCCACCCTCTCCCCTCGTTTCCCGAATCACTCCATCCTTCATCCCAACCATCGGCCTCATGTAGTCCCTCCCCTCTGTACATCTGGCCTTGCCCTCTACTTCGGCAGTAGTAACCCCCCCCCCCCATCGACCACCTTATATTCTCTAACAAGTCCACCCCTTCCTTATGTCAGTGAGCCACGCTCCCCACACCCTCTCCCACTCTAGCGGCCCACTCCGGCCAACCACTACTTTCTCCAATGAGCTCCCCTATTAAGCGCACCTCCGGTCGACCCACTCTAGTAGGCTCTCCTACTCAACGTGCTCCGACCAGTGAAACCTGACCTAGTGACCTTCCCATATTGGTGTGATTTGACTTCGGTGGCCTCCCTTTCTGGTGCACGCCCCCTACTCACAACCTACGACATAGGTTTATTCTTTTTTCTATTCTTTTTGGGTGTGTTTCTTCAAGTTATCCAAATTATAACTTCCCTGGTGTTGTTTGGTGTTTTTTTCTATTTTGCTTGGGTGTGTAATTAGACTGTGGGATATTGTTAGCCCATCCATTGAGGGTTTCATTGCTTCCACTCTATGTTTGAGGTAGGAGAATTCGCGTTTTACATTCCAATTAAGTCCAATTAATACATGAGCGTTTTTAATTAAATTTTTGACTTAGTTCGCACCATTAAAATACACTTATTTAACTTTCTATTGTGTTTTCAAGCTAGTTGTTTTTGTAAAAAGTTTTTTTGAATTACTTTCATTGGTCATGTTTATGTTTTCTTATAAAAAATGTATTCACTAGATGTAAAATTTCATTTTTATAATTTTTTAGGCATAAAACACACCCTCTATATACTCTTCAATAGGTTGTGATAGTGTTTTTGGTTTAAATCAATTTTTAATAAATTATTCAGTATTTTTATTAAATTTTTTATAACTTGATTAGTTTGTTTATAAATATTTTAAACAAATTGTTTGGTTCATTGTAAAATTGTTTATAAATTATTTGGTAAGTTTATTAAATTGTTTATAAATAGTTTCATCTTTTAAAAAAATAAACTGTTTGACTTTTTCTTAAAATCGTTCATGAATTGTTTGGTTTTTTTATATAATACCTAAGAAATGTTTTTGTTTGTTTTATAAAGTTTCCGTCACTTTAGATATTTTGAAAGGAGTGATTAATATAATTTAGGTAATGCTTTTTTATGTTTCAAGGGAATGGTTTCAATTGTAATCATCATGGTTTGGTCCGATTTGGCCTCGCAACATGTTTTGATGAGATTTAAAAAAATGGGGTAAAGGCCCATTGTTTGGTTGTGAAGTGTTTGGGGTGTGGTTTTGGAACTTGGCCCCTTTGACATTGAAAATGGAAAAGTGGTTTTTTTGTGAAAATTTTGGGCTATGTAAAGTTAAAGGTCTGATCAGAAACGCTTGTTTTTTCAAATAAGTGGTTTAATTGTTTAGGTAATGTGATGACCTGTTCAGTACCTCCTACTCAAATGATGATGTTTTTATGAACTTTTAGAAAAAAATGTGTTTAAAAACTATGTACCCACTTGACAACCTTATTTTTCTATGAATGTTTTTAAATATTTAGATGTTTTAAAGGCCTGTTTGGAACTTTGTTTCATGTGAAATAATTTAATGTGTATTCGTGGGTGCTCTTGTCTAGGGTAACCATTTATGGGAGAATGCATAAGAAGCATCCATGTTTGGGGTTGGCATGTGCAGTGAGATGACTCATGCGTGTGAGGTCCTCCAACTTTCACCATATTATTATAACCACCATCGATTCCAGGGTGTCCTCTAGTTGATCGATTTATGGATTCTTATCAGTCTTGATTAGATGGTTTGGTACCCGCTAGTAGGTATAGAGGGCAGATGGGGTGTGTCATTGGTTTCTTTTTTCATCAGGGTCTCCAGTTGGTTATAAATATCTTCACCATACGCTGACAGTTGTATCCAAACCGAGTACGTCCATGGGTCTTCTAGAGTTATTTAGGATCACCCACGGTTAATGGATTATTTTCAGTACTTGTTCACTTTCCATTATACTAGTTTCTTCCCATCTTACACTTTTAACCTATTTTACTTTATCCAAACTTTGTTATAATTTGTTTTGGGTTTTTTTTATCAAATGAAAAATGACTTTGGAAATGGTATTTCATTGGTGTTGGATTTTTAAATGGGAAAAACATTTTGCTTATTTTAAAATTTGAAAACCTTAAATTTATATGTGTATTTAAAACTTCTGTTAATGGATGGTTTCAAAAAATAAGACCTAGGATTATGTGGTTTATCTTGGAAACCCTACTAAGTATTTTAATGCTCATGCCTATTTTATAATTTTATTTTAGGTTTCCTTTGCTCATGTTTTCTTGGCTGAGTTTCTCATTATTGGACAAGGTCGACCTTTGGTTGGGAGGTGACATGGAAGGTAACGTGAAGGTATGTTGAGCTGTTCTATTTATTTCATTATCCACTACAAGAGTTCAGTTTAATTGTTCTGTTTATTATTGTTTATTTATTTATCTTTTATGGTCCAAATCATCCCATGTGATTAAATTTTGATGCCTTGTACTGGTTTCCAGACCGTGGGGATTGGGAATGCCATTTGGTACATGTCGCGGACCGGCTCGGGTGACTAGTTCAAAGTCGAACCTGGTTGGTTCATGACAAAATGGTATTAGAGGGAGGTTCTTGTTATTTGGGGCATACGGAATATTGAGAATAGAAATGGAGAGACTCTAGAGGTAGGTACGAGAAGGGAATCATGAACCCTCGCATGTTCCGATCCTCGAGTCGCCAGGGGTAGTCTGGGAATTGAGTCTTTATATCATTGTAGTTTGTTTTAGATTGAGGGATGACAATAGAGGCAAGATGATGTTACATAGTGATTTTACATGGAGTATTGACCCATGTATAGTATGAGTACATGGTTTAGGTTCCTATTATTTGCTTATTCTTACTTGGGGAAAGGATCACTACCATGTCGCTTGGTTAAGCCTTACTACTAATGCCTCACTCCAGTAGTTTGATGCAAGTTCAGATTTTTATTGGTTATGGTTGGGGTAAGTGAACTTTTGAAAATTAAAAAGGGGGTTTGAAATGGGAATGATTTATTTTAAATGGATTTAAATTCATGAAATGGATTTTAAAATCGAAATCTGTTGGTTTAAAAATATGTTGTTTGATTTGAATTGATAAAGAAATGGTTTCGGTGTAACCTCAGGGACTCTATGAATGTTCACAAATGAGAGGGAATTCATGGGAAGTGTTTGTTGGTGCATATGGATGAAATCGTATGAAGACATTTTCAATGCTTCCTGGGATTACTAGGGTGCGTAATTGGAATTAAAGGCTTCAACTTGTTTTTTTAAGTGATTTTAAAAAATGAAATGATTTTTGAAATTGGATTTAGTTTGAAAAGTGGGTTTGGTATCTGGATAGTGTCCTTGAAAGAAGGTGGTTTTGAAATCTAAAATGGAAAGGGGATTTTGAAAACGGAATTTTGGGTTGTGTTTGTATTTGATTGGTTTTTGAGTGGGCTATTTTTGGATGAAGGTGCTTTTATTGATTTTTCTTCGGCTTGATGTCGGTTTCGGCTTTGTGTTTTATATGTTGTTCATAAAATGCTACCAAGAAAGGTCCCCAAGGTTTCTGATAATTCATACCCAATTTTTGGTCCTTCTTATATGTTCTCTACCCTTAACAGTGATTGGGTTCCATTAAAGGGAGTTATGTGTTTTGAAGAGGTCGAGTATGTTTTTATGATGTTGGGACCTCCGGATTCTGTTAGAATTCAAGTTGTACTGGGATTGTTTGAGGGTCTGACATTAGATGAATGGGAGTATTTTTTCAGGCCGTCAAGGAAAGTTGGGAGGATATGGGATGTTTTTAAATCTGACTTCATCAGATTGTTCATACCCGAAGATGTGAAGATGAAGAAAATAAAATAACTCATGCATATTCAAAAAGGCCAAAGGGCCATGATGGCATATGTTTACCATTTCAAGGAACAGGTTTCCATTTCTCTGGATGTAGCATCACAGGATTTGATGATGGCTCCTCTCTTCATTGAGGTTCTTCATCTAGAGATCATGGAGAAGGTCCTATCTTATAAGAACCATCATTTCGAGAAGCTGGTGGATGAGGTGTTCCTAGATGAGTTGGTCTCTGGAGCACAGATGGTTGGAAATCCAGCATGTCAAGTTACTCATGATGGTTCCCCATTTGTAAAGCATAGTGTTCTAGATGGATATGTTTCTAAAGAGTCCGTTGTAGTGGTTTTTTCTTCTAGATCGTCGGACCATTCAATGGTGTGCCATCAGTGTGGACGTTCGGGGAACATGAAGTCATCATGTTGCATCCCTCTGAAGATGTGTCATCATTGCGGTTATATGGGTCACTTGTAGAAGTTTTGTATAAAGCATCACCTAAAGAGGGTGATGTGACCGGAGGAATTCTAGTGCCTAACTATGAGGTAATAGATTCTCCAGCCGTCAGATCCCTAGCCACAGGTCTTGGGGTGAATCTTGTGCACAGTCAGCAGTTGTCGGGGGTGTGAAGCCTTGGTTCGGGTTTTTTGTTATGTGTTGACAGTGGAACATTTAAATTCATTTCATTCTTTTTCTTCTGCTGTTAAAGTTTTTAATTTATTTAATGTTCATTTTTTTGTCATTAATTTATGATGGAATCATTCTATTATAATCAAAGTATCCCTATTTGTGAGGATATGGATTTCTGAATCATTCGTTTTTCTTAAAAGTGTATTTGGCCCTTGTATGGGTTGATCTCACTTTAGCAGTGCTCATTGGGAGATGTAAGTGCCTTTATTAGAACCAATGTTTATGGTTATTCTCAGGTTCAGTTATTGGGTTAAGTTCTACTTGGAGGTTTTTCTCTTGTGTTGGGATTTTGTTTCTGGGTCAATATTTCCTTGTTTCAATAGACAAGTAGTTCGCTCATGCTATAGAAGTTAGTTTGGATTTTTTGGGAGTTCCCTCATCGCACCCTTCCTAGGGTGGTATGTTGGGTGTTAAATTTATGATCATGTTGAGTCCTTGTGGTTGGGAGAACCCTCTCATGTTTCTTGTTCTCTTATGTTGTGGTTTATTTTGGTTTCAATCGGGCATGGATTCTTGTTTTTTCTATTGTTCGACTAGGTGACTTTCTGGCGGTAGAAATTGTCTGTGGTGGGGAGAATTGTCACACCCTGAATTTTTAATTTATTTTTATTTTATTTTTCTTGCCTCTAGGTTCTCATGCCAAGGTCCAGGCTAAGACCTGGTTTAAAGTTTTTTACGTTTAATGTTTTTGGTGGGTTTCAGTCTGGTGCACAGGCACCTTGTGGTTAACGGTAATTGTGTGGTTTCCCTACGTGCTTGTATGGGTGCCCAAGTGGTCTTCGTTGGGCCATGCATCTTTCACATGGTTAATTAAGTCATGTAATGAGTGCGTAATTACCCAGTTTTTAGAATAAGTGATGATATTGTAAGAGAGATAAAATGAAATGATAATAAAATAAATAAACGGAATAAAAAATTAAAAAGAATGTTTGATAATATTAATAATATTATGTTGTTATTTTTATTATTATTTTTATTATCACTATTAATATTCATATTATTATTTATATTATTATTATTTATATTTTTTTAACATTATTATTATTGGTTTTATTTTTATCATCATTATTGTTATAATAAATTATAAAAACAATGTAACCCTAATCTACCTGCATCCCCCCTTCTCCCTGGTTTTTTTGCATGCTGCGCCATCCTCAAACCCCCTTATTTTCTCTGTTCAGCGCACCACCAAGTAGCTCGTGATTCGGCCACCCACCCTCTTGTGCTCCAAACTCTACTCACAGAACCCTCCAGCGCTAGTCAGCTTCACAGCCTCCACCTTGCCCCGGCAGGACTCTACATCTAGTGCCCCTTCAGTTTCCTGCCATCCTCGCCTCCTGGCCCCCTCATCCCTTCGTGCATGACCACCCAGGAAGGAATCCTCCCCAACCTCTCCCTTCATTTCCCATGCCACTCTAGCCTTCATCCCAAACATTGTCCTCCTGTAGTTTCTTCCCTCAAGTAATTCGGCCTTTCCCTGTGCTCTGGCAGCAGTCCCCCCCCCCCATCGCCCTACTTCCATGCTCTGGAAAGTCCACCCCTTCCTTGCGCCAGCCAGCCGCACTCCCCATCCCTCTCCCACTCCAGCTACCTACTCCGGCCGGCCACAGTTATCTCTAGTGAGCTCCCCTGCTAAGAATTCCTTCGTCCATCCCACTCTAGTGAGCTCTCCTACTTATCACACTCTGTCCATCATGACCCAACCCAGTGACCTTCCCGTCTTGGTGCGATTCGACTTCGATGACATCCCTTTCTGGTTCATTCTCCCTTCTCGGGACCCGCGACATAGGTTTGATTTTTTATTATTATTTTTGGGTGTGTTTCTTCTAGTTGGACAAATCCTAACATCTCTAGTGTTGTATGGTGCATTTTTCTAGTTGTCTTAGGTGTGAAATTGGACTGCGGGGCGTTGTTAGTCCACCCGTTGTGGTTTTTTTCCCATCCGCTCTTTGTTTGAGGTAGACTAATCTATGTTTTCCTTTCCAATTAAGTCCACTTAATACATGAGTGTTTTTAATTAAATTTTTAACTTAGTTCGTTCCTTCTAAATACACTTAGATAATTTTCTATAGAATTTTCAAGCAGGTTGGTTTTGTTAAAAGTAATTTTGAAGTGCTTTCTTTGGTCATGTTTACGTGTTCTTATGAAAAATGTGTTCACTAGATGACAAATTCCATTTTGATAATGTTTTAAAAATGGGATGCACCCTCGATATACTCTTCAATAGGTTGTGATAGTGTTTTTGGTTTGAATGAATTGTTTACAAATTATTCGGTTTTTTTATTAAATTTTTTTTAAATTGTTTTGTTTGTTTATAAATATTTTTAACAAAATTTTTGGGTCATTGTAAAATTATTTATAAATTATTTCGTAAGTTTATTAAATTATTTAGAAATTGTTTCATTTATTTAAAAAAAATTAATAAACTATTTGACTTGTTCAAAAAATCATTTATGAATTTTTTGGTTTGTCCATATAATAGCTAAGAAATTGTTTGGTATGTTTTATAAAGTGTCGATCACTTTAGAGTTTTTAAAGATGTGATGAATATAATTTTGGTAATGTTTTTGTGTTTTTTCAAAAGGAATGTTTTCAATTTTATTCCTTGAATTTTTTTTCCCATTTGGACTTGGAACATGTTTTGATGAGATTTAAGAAAAAAGGTAAAGGCTCATTGTTTCATTGTGTTGTGTTTGGGGTTGTGTGTTTGGAACTTGGTCCTGATTGACATTGAAAATGGAAAATTTGTTTTTGTGTGATACGTTTGGGCTATGTAATGCCAAATTTCTGATCATAAATTATTGTGTTTTCAAAGAAGTGATTTAATTGTTTATGTAATGTGAGGACATGTTCGGTACATCCTACACAAATTATTATTTTTTAATGAACTTTTAGAAAAGATTGTGTTTAAAAACTGTGTACCTACTTGATAAACCTATTATTTTATGAAATGTTTTAAATGATTAGATGTTGTAAAGTCACATTTAGAACATTTTTTAATGTGAAATTATTGAATGGGTATTTGGCGGAACTCTTGTCTAGGGTAACCCTTTATGGGTGAATTCATAGAAAGTGTCCGTGTATGGGGTAGGCAAGTGCGGTGAGATAAGTCACACATGTGAGGGCCACCAACAAACACAATATTATTATAACCACTATGGGTTCATGGGAATCTTTTAGTTGATCAAGTGATGGTTTCTTATCAGACTTGATTAGATGGGTTAGTACCCGCTGGTAGGTATAGAGTCCTGATGGAGAGTGTCACTGGTTTCTTTTTCCATGAGGGTGGACAGTTGGTTATAGACTTAAGAGATTCATCATATGCTAATAAGAGGTTCAAAACTGGGTACATCCAGGGGTCTTATAGGGATGTTTATGATCACCAATGGTTGTTGGATTTTTTTCATTTATTTTTCACATTCTGTTATACTAGTTTATTTCCATCTTACACTGTTTACTGGTTTTACTTTAGCCCATATTTGGTATATCTCATTTTTGTAATTTTTTATCAAATGAAAAATGATTCTGTAAATGGTATGTCATAGGTGATTTATTTTTAAATGGGAAAACCATGTTTCTTATTTTAAAATGTGAAAACATTACTTTTATATATGTTTTTCAAACTTGTATTAATGGATGGTTTTGGAAAAGGAGATGTTTGATTCTGTGGTTTATCTTGGAAACCCTACTGGGAATTTTAATTCTCACACCTATTTTATCATTTTCTTTATTGGTTTCCTTTCCCTAGTTATCTTGGATTAGTTACTCATTATTGGAGAAAGGACAGCCTTTGGTTAGGAGGTGACCTGGAAGGTCACGTGGAGGTATGTTGAGTTATTCTATTTATTTCTTTCTCTACTGCTAGAGTTCAGTTTTATTGTTTTCTTATTCTCGTTTGTTTATTTATATTTTATTGTCCAAAATGTTCCCAGTGATTACATTTTGATGCCCAGCACTGGTTGTCAGCCTGTGGGGATTGATAACGCCCCTCGGGACATGTTGCGGACTAGCTCAGGTGACCAGTTCAGGGTCGACCTAGGTTAGTCCATGATAATTACTCCATAGGTATAATAATTTTATAAATATCATATATATATATATATATTTATGTATTATATACATCATCATACCAAACTGTGATTGGTGGTAATGGAAAAAAAGAACGACATCAGTTTGTGAGGCAGTAGTTCATTTTACACATAAATGGTGATTTTGTAACCCATTTGATAGAAGTGGGGACGGTTTTAGGTAGTTACCTCATTATTGTAAAACCCCATGCTTCTATAGTATATTCCCTTCGAATAATTCAGTAGCTTGCATTGTACGCAACTTGGAGTTTTAACACACCACGACCAATCAAACTAGTCGTTATGAATAGTAATACCCACTTTTTTAAATTTTTTAAATTTTATTTTTCAAAATGGTCTTCATTTTTGGATTTGGAATATCGAAATTAGTTTAGGGTGAATTTTTTGTATTTTTCTGAAAACTTTCAAATTTTGAGGAATAGTGAAAAACACTGCGTTATTATTTAAAACTAAATTTTTATATTAATATGTAATTATTTTATTTAAATTTATTTTAGGTAAAAATGGATACCTAATAACTATATATTTTCAATGTAATTCATTAGAGTCATTTGATAATAATAATATATAAATAAAATTTTATTGAACTTTTTACCGTCTTTTACCCACCTTCTATGAGCATTTGAAAATTTTAATAAAACATAATTTTACTACTTCTATGAATTGAATTTCAAAACTCCGAGAGAAACTGTTGATATCAGTAATTAAAATTGGTTTTAATAAGATGAAAATAATTTTTTTGAATAGTAACTTTTAACTTTTATTTACCATGGTTAAAAGTAAATAGGGTAATTAAAGGTAAAAAATATATTATTATTACCCTAAAAAATGTCCTAAGTCTATTGGATAAAATTATTTCGACCAAAATAAACCTTAGGAATAAAATATGATCCTTTTGGTCCACTTGGATTAGATTAAGAGATTAATAGTTATTTTATTCAAAAAAGAGTTAAAAGTGTTAAATTCTATGTTTAATAACTAAATCATTTTCAATATAGGGTAAACCATAATATAAATTCAACTATAAATAATCATTAGAAAGATATAAATATTTCCTACATAATGGTATTTTATTTATAATTTTTGGACATATTATAATTTAATTTATATATGACACAATGATGATGCAATAATTACCTTATTAATGAACGAGAAAATTAATTGATATTATAAATATCCATATAAATTTAATTTGATACTTTTGATGAATTTAACTAATTTTCTAGGTTAATATGACATTTTAGGGTTGATTTGATGAATTTTTTTCGAAGTAATCATGTTGTTATGGAATTAAAAAAAACAAAATACTAAATAGTGTCAAAATTGACATAAATGAGTTGTTAAAACCAATACGATATTATTAAATGATATAATAGTATTAAAAATCTACGGTTTGGCCAAAATAATTATATAATAATATATATATCATTAATGAACCTCTTTGGATTCACTTGGCATTTTATCGTAAGATTATTAACCATATAATATAATAATACAAGAATACATGGTAAAAGTTAGACTATTTAACTAAGAGTTAAATCTAAAAGATAAGGTTAATATGGTGAAATAATGTAACACCCCATGTTTCTCAAAAAATAAATAGAAATTCATGGAAAATTGTTTTATGGAGATATTTATAACTAGCCTTTTAACGTAATTTTTCCACTTATATGTTTGGAATTTCAAAAAACTGTCATCTACATTTGTGTTCAGTATGTTATTTGGAGTCTATTAGAACCAACTTGTTTTTTTGGTGCATAGTAACATAACCTTATGAATAGTAATATGACCCTAATGAATAGTAAATTTTATTTTTATTTTATTTTATTAAGGCTCTAAGATAATACCATCTAGGTTAATTTTTCATTGTGATATAGAAGTAGTTGCAGAATTAGAATTGTTGATTTTGGAATTAAGTATGATTTTATTTAAAAATTAAATTAATTATATTTAGAAAATTATTTTCAAAAAATAGACTTCATTTTTTAAATCTAAACGTCAATAAATTTTTCGGGTGAATTTTTGGAATTTTTCTGAAACAGTTGATTTTTCAGTGAATAGTAAAAAAATACAGTTTTTAGTTTCGATGTATTAATGACATCATTAATGATATAAAAATGATTTCATAAATCTGGTAGACTTTTTTATATTTAAATAATATTTGATGTGTCTCAAGTGGCTTATACCATGGGCAAATACCATGGGCAAGCCCATGGTTTTATAAATACCACTCATGAGGTGTCCCTTGAAAATTATTACAATAATCCCTCACTTTTCCTATAAATAAAAACTCTTCCCTTCATTAAATTCATTCCAAATTCTCCCTCAACACATATCTGGCCTACGTACCTTCATTGTGGTCCTCCCAAGTTTTCATCAAGCCCCCAAGGTCCCAAACATCATGTTCTAAGGGTTACTCTACAAGGTAAGAAAATTCTAAATTTCTTTCATTTTTTCCTTTCAAGTTCTCTTTTATGTGGTATAATTTTCAAGTTTCCATACCATTTTCTTATTTCCCTATTATTAATCATCTATTATGTATTATGATTCATTTCTGGATGGGTGACCCTTGTCCCCTCTATTCTTAATGTAATCTAAAACCATGTCTCTTAGTCGTTGGGTTGCCGAATTTTTGTAAGGGATTTCTCACTTATTCTTTTATTTTGAGTTCCTTTTTCAATATTTATTCAGCTCTTCTTACCCAAGTGGCATGAAATATCCAATATAATTTATATTATATATTATCTCATGTTAATTTAAAATAACTAATCAGTATTCTTCCCCTCTACCACTTATTTAAAGAATAAAAACATTGTTTATTTGTGTCGAATTACCGACATCCTGGACGATGTGATTTCAATTTCCATTAATTCTCCAAGTATGGTAATGAAACCATTTATATGGTTGAACAAGGTTATAATTAATGTGTTATGACTCACCCATGGTTCTGGAATTCTTTTATACTCATGGTTCTAATTTATAAGACAAAACAAGGTTGTTATTATCAAAGAACCACTAAAATGATCTAAACGAACATCATTAATGTTCTATCTTATGAATCATACTCATGTAAGAATTCAAAATGATAAATGTAATTATTTATGATATTGGTTATATGTAAATATTACTCCATTACAATTCTGGAGTTTCACTTCCAATCGATGAGAATGTCCACCATGAACCAATCATAGAAATCATATAAAAATTCACCAAAAAACCATGCAAGGGGAAAAATACTAACAATTAAGGGTGAAATTATGTTATGAAATGATCATATAAGATGTTATAACAATGAATATGTTTTGGTAAAATATTAATAACACTCCTTTAACCATTATACAGGAGGTTTAAACAAGTTGGACGTAAGACAAACCCAGGGTAAGTTAATTCTTAACCTGATTTCCATTCTTTGGGTTAACCTTCTACTTCTTTATTTATGTGCTATTTAAATTGTTTTTGTGATGGGTTATATTTATATTATGTTTCATTATGTGTATTTATAGTATATATACATACTCCATCCACTCTTTTAATTCTCTCTTAAATTGTATGATTTTTATAAGGGGGGTTTTCTTTAAAAATCCTCTTTTTAAATTCAGTTTTACGAAATTCCAAAGTAATTTTTTTATGTAATTATTAATGTTGTATGATTATGTTTTGGTTCTTGGTAATTATTTATGAGGAATTTTGGGACCTATATCTCCCTCCAATTCATTGGGTATGAGTAAGTTGTAGATCGTCCGTATGGTTACTCCAAGTGTAACTGCAATGGTTTCACAAAGTAAGGTAGCTGTGAGGGTTACAAATTATAAGGTAGACAAGAATAGTTATAATATTTTGTAAGTAATGCCCCAAGATACCTTTATGATTGTATTTATGTTCTCATGTTTGGTGTGGATATTTTGTAAATCTCATGTTACACAAAGTAAGTATATATGGATGACAAGAATATCTTTTAAAAATGATTTCATATGTTACAAGTATTCATGGATTAATGTGATCTTTCCTTATTTTCCATCCCTTACTGAGATTTTGTGCTCATACCATGTTTTTAAATGGTTTTTCACAGGTTAATGGATGTCTAATACAAGGAAGGAATCCATGTTAAATGTTCAATAATTGTCAAGGAGTCTTGTTTTAATTTTTAATGTTGTATATTTTGAAAAAAAAAATGGAAACCATTTTTTTGGTATCCACTCTGTAATAATGTGTAATGTAATGAATGTATTGTCCTAATTCTCTAAATCTATAAACATTAAAATATCTTCAATGTAAAAGGAATTTTTTTTCTTTACTAAATTCATGATTATGTATTTAATAATGTCAGGTCCTTATAGTTCGTATCAAAGGATGTTTTCGATAACTTTAGGGGATAGGGTGATGTTAATAGAATACCATAAATGATTTTCACTCTATGTTAAATTTTAAATGTTATAGAATTTAAATATTACCATGCTTCCATATCTAAGACATGTTTGTTCAGAATGGTTTTTCGTAGAAGGAACAGGGATGCTGAAGAGGAGAGGCACCGAGAGATTGACATCCTTCCGGAACTACAACCCAGAATGGTATGGATTGGAACCGAGCAGTTTGTGACAGTAATGGCTCAGCTAACGTAGGAAATAAATGGTGGTGTAATCCATTAAATAGGACCAATAGAGTTACCACAATGTAACATGATAGTAGTGGAACATTTTATGATACAACATCCTCCTGCATTCAATGGATCTTCAAACCTAGTAGCAGCTAAAGGATGGATAAAAGCCCTTGAAAAGATATTCGATGTTATGGGATGTTCAGATAATAAAAAGGTAACTCTTGTCATTTATCGTTTTTAATGGGAAGATGATCAGTGGTGGTCAATGGTTAGGAATATCAGGGGTAGAGAGGATTTTGATTCCTTAGAGTGGGATGAATTTAAAAGTATTTTCCTTGAAAAATATTTTCCAAAGCTGGTGCGACTAAGAATGGAGAAGAAATTACATGAATTAAGAAAAGGAGGAAGAATCAGTGGCTATGTATGAATAGAACTTCACCTAACTGGCGAAGTATGCTACAAATATTATTCTGGATCATGATATAAAAATCAACCGCTTTTACTCAGGATTGAATCCAAGGTATTGAAGGGCATTGGCCTCCCGTGAATTCAAAAGTTATAAGAAACATATCTGATGTGTTGAGAGGGTAGATATGGAGTTTTCTGATGATCATGTGCATTTTGGAAAAAAAGAAGAAGAGGTCCAGATGGCAAGAAATGGGTAAAAATCAACCAAAGAAATCTGATAGTAAGAGAATCCAATTTTCAGTTTGTGAAAATTGTTGCAAGAAACACCATCGGGAATGTCTTATTAAAACTGGGAAATGTTTTAAATGTGGTAAGTTTAGACATATGGACCGATATTATAACGAAAATGATCTAAAGACTAATCCTGATAAGAATACTGTAAAGTGTTTTAAATGTGGTTAAATTGATCATTTTGCAAATGTCTGCCCAAAGAGATATCCAAATGATGAAAAGAAGCCAGACTACAAGCAGAAAGGTGTAGTGAGATCCTTTGTGACTACGTAATCAGATGTCAGGCCATCCATTGAAGTTGTATCAGGTACTTTGTTTGTTCACTCAAATTTTTTAACGTTTTGTTTGATTCAGGGTCTACACATTCCATCATCTTTGAGAAATGTTTTAGTAAATTGGAAATATCACCTCAACAAATGAGACCCTAACTTGTTGTTAAAACACCAGGGCGGGGAATGTTATAGAAAAGAGGAATTATAAGAATATTTCTATTGTGATATGTGTAAAGACATTACCTAAAAACCTTGTTGTTTTACCCTTAGTCGAGTGTGATGTTATTCTGGGGATGGACTAGATTTCTAATTATCATTCTAAGATTTACTGTAGATATAAAGAAGTTATTTTTCAGAAAGAGATTCATTTTGTATACAATAATGAACCCATACAATTGATAACATATCAGGAAGCTAAGAAACGATTGAAAGATGGAAAAGAAAGTTATCTTTCCCATATTTTTGAAAAAGGGGGAACTATTCAAATTAATGATGTGCCAGTGGTAAATTAATACCTTGATGTTTTTACTGATGAGTTACCTAGTTTCATACCTGATCGAGAAGTCGAATTCACAATTGACTTAGTTCCTGATGCTAAGCCAATTTCAAAACCCCCATATCGTATGGCTCTAATAGAACTTCTTGAATTGAAAAATCAGTTCCAGGATTTTCATGACAAAGTCTTCATTTGTCCTAGCACTTCACCATGGGGATCCCCTATTTTGTTTGTTAATAATAAAGACGGTTCCAGGAGACTTCTCATTGATTATAGATCTTTGAATAACATCACTGTTAAAAACAAGGATCCTTTTCCTCATATTGATGAGTTGTTTGATCAAGTCCATAAAGATCAGTATTTTCCAAGATTGACTTGAGATCTGGATACCATCAGTTGAAGGTGAAGGAGGATGACATCCCAAAAACAGCCTTTCTTACTAGATATGGGCATTATGAATTTGTTGTTATGCCATTTGGATTAACTAATTCACCTGCTGAATTCATGAATCCTATGAATAGAGTATTTCATGAGTTCTTGGATATGTTTTTGGTTATATTTATTGATGACATTCTGGTTTTTTCTAAAAATAAAGAGTAACATGAAAAACATCTAAGGGTTTTTTTGCATACTTTTAAATAAAATAAACTATATTGAAAATTCATCAAGTGTGATTTTTGGTTGCAATATATTTCTCTTCTTGGGAACATTGTAAATAAGGATGGAATAATAGATGATATTGCCAAAAAAAATTAGTTAATGAATGGCCAAGACCCAGAAATGTTACAGAGATTCTTAGTTTTTTGGTTTTAGAAAGTTATTACCAACAGTTTGTTAAGCACTTTTCACAGTTATCTAGCCCGATAACAAAGTTAACATGGAAAGGGGTTAAATTTGTTTGGATAGAAGAATGTGATGTTTGTTTCCAGGAACTGAAGAAGAGATTGGTGAATGCTCTAGTTTTGGCCTTACCTTCCCAAAATGGTGAGTTTTTCATCTATAGTGATGCTTTTTTAAAGGTACTTGGTTGTGTTTTGATGTAGAATGATCAGGTAATTGTCTATGCTTCAAGACAACTTAAACCCCATGAGATAAATTATCCCACTCATGATTTTGAATTGGTAGTTGTTTTTTTTCTTTGAAAATTTGGAGGCATCATCTATAGGAAACCAAATTCCAAACATATACTGACCATAAAAGTATAAAGTATGTATTCACTCAGAAGGAATTAAACATGAGGCAGAGAAGATGGCTAGAACTGATAAAGGATTATGACTGCACGATCAATTACCATCTTGGGATAGAAAATAATGTGGATGATGCCTTGAGTTGGAAACATCTTGAATCATTAACCCTGTTACGTTTGGAACATGATCCCTTGATTAATGATTTGATGAATTTTTGCTTAGAAGTTGTTGGTTTAGGGAATACATCTATTTTGTTTCAGGTTTCAGTGTGGTCTTTTTTGTCAGACAGAATTAAGAAAGCGCAGAAAGAAGACTGTGATCTATATAAAAAGGTAGAATTGGTTAAAATGTGTAAGTTTCTATAATTTAATCTTCATAATGATTATGTTTTAAGATTTGGTAAAATATTGTGCGTGCCTTGTGATTCCCAATTGAATAAAGAATTTTTGTGTAAAGATCATAGTTCTCCATTTTCTGTTCATCCTGGAAGTACTAAGATGTACAGAGACCTTCGATAGTATTATTGGTGGGATGGAATGAAAAAAGATATTATTGAATTTACCACGATATGTTTGACATGTCAACTGGTTAAAGAAGAGAGATGGTTACTGAAGGGGATGCTTTAGCCTTTTCATGTTCCAGAGTGGAAATGGGTGAATGTATCCATGGACTTTGTGGTGAGACTGCCAAAGACTTCTCGAGGTAACAATGTGATTTGGGTTATAGTTGATCGGCTAACAAAGTTTGCACATTTTCTTTCTATTCGAGATACTATGACATTGGATTAGCTTTCTCGATTGTACCTCAATGAGATTGTCAGGTTACATGGAGTTCCTCTTTCCATTGTGTCTCACCAAGATCCCAGGTTCACTTATAACTTTTTGAAGGGACTTTAGAAGTCGTTGGTCACATAGTTAAATTTCAGTACAACTTTTCACCCTCGATCAGATGGGTAGTCAGAACGAACGATTCAAAATTCGAAGGATATGGTTCGAGCTTATTAAATGGATTATTAGGGAAGTTGGGATCAACATATTTCTTTAGTGAGTTTTCTTATAATAATAGTTTTCATTCCATTATTCAGATGACACCTTTTGATTCCTTGTATAGGAAGCGGTGTCGGACTCTAGCGTTTTGGGATGAAGATGGCGAAAGAAAGTTGAAGGGGCCAGAATTAGTAGAAGAAGTGGCTAAGAAAGTGAGGATGATCCAGAAGCACATGAGGACAGCTCAGAGAAGATGGAAAAGTTATGAAGATAATAGAAGGAAATACTTCTCTTTCGAGGTAGGTGACCATGTTTTCCTTAAAGTATCTCCTTGGAAAAGTGTGGTGTGTTTCGGTAAGAAAGGAAAGCTAAGTCCACGGTTCATCAGTAATTTCGAAATATTGGGGAAAGTTGGAACAGTTTCATACCACGTAGCTTTGCCTCCGAGTTTGTTTCAGGTACACAATGTTTTTCATGTTTCAATGTTGAGAAAATTTGTGCTAGATTCATCACAAGTCTTGATCCCATAAGCAGTTCAGCTGGAGAAGAACCTTTCTTATAAAGAGAAACTAGTTCGGATTCTTGATCGAAGGGAACAGGTATTGCAAAATAAGGTAATCCACTAGGTAAAGGTTTTTTGGAGAAACCACATGGTTGAAGAAGCAACATGGGAGTATGAAAATGGTATGAGAGAAAAATACCCTCAGTTGTTTAATAATTAAATAAAATTGTGAGGATTCAATTTTAAGAAAGAGGGGATAATGTAACACCCCAAGTTTTTCTAAAAATAAATAGAAATGGATGGAACTTTGTTTTAATTATATATTTAAAACTATCCTTTTAACATAATTTTTCCACTTCTATGTTTTGAATTTCAAAAATTGTCATCTACATTTGTGTTCAGTATGTTATTTGGAGTCTATTGGAACCAACTTGTTTTTTGGTGAATAGTAACATATCCTTATGAATAGTAATATTACCCTAATGAATATTAAATTTTATTATTATTTTATTTTATTAAGGCTTTAAGATAATACCATCTAGGTTAATTTTTCATTGTGATATAAAAGTAGTTACAAAATTAGAATTGTTAATTTTGGAATTAAGTATGCTTTTATTTAAAAATTAAATTAATAATATATTGAAAATTATTTTCAAAAAATGGACTTCATTTTTGAAATCTACACTTTGATAAATTTTTAGGGTGAATTTTGGGAATTTTTCCGAAACAATTGATTTTTTGGGGAATAGTAAAAATAACAGTTTTTTAGTTTCGGAGTATTAATGACATCATTAATGATATAATAATGATGTCATAAATCTGTTAGAATTGTGTATAGTAAAATAATATATGAGGTGTCCCATGTGGCGTATACCATTGGAAAATACCATGGTCAAGCCCATGGTTTTGTAAATACCACTCATGAGGTGTCCCTTGAAAATTATTAAAATAATCCCTCACTTTTCCTATAAATACCAACTATTCCTTTCATTAAATTCGTTCCTAATTCTCCCTCAACAAATATATGGACTCCTTACCTTCATAGTGGTCCTACCAAGTTTTCCTCAATCCCCCAAGGTCCAAACCTTCAAGTTCTAAGGATTACTCTACAAGGTAAGAAAATTCTCAATTTCTTTCTTTTTTCCATTCAAATTCACTTTTATGTGGTATAATTTTCATGTTTCTATACCATGTTATTATTTCCATATTATTCATGATCTATTCTGTATTATGATTCATTTATGGATGGGTGAACCTTGTCCCCTCTCTTTTTAATGTTTTCTATAACCCTGCCGCTTAGCCGTTGGGCTGCTAAATATTTGTAAGAGATTTCTCACTTATTCATTTATTTTGAGTTCCATTATCATTATTTCTTCATCTCTTCTTACCCAAGTGGCATTAAATATACAGAATCATGTATATTCTGGATGATCTCATGTTCATGGAAAATTACTCATCATTATTCTTCTCCTCTCCTACTTATTTAAATAATAAAAACATTGTCCGTTTGTGTTGAATTACCGACATCATGGACGATGTGATTTCAATTTCCATTAATTCTCAAAGTCTGGTGATGAAACCATTTATATGGTTGAAAAGGGGTATAATTCATGTGTTATGAATCACCCATGTTTATGTAATTATTTTATACTCATGGTTCTCATTTATAAGACAAAACGAGGTTGTTATTATCAAAGAACCACTAAAATGATCTAAACGAACATCATTAATGTTCTAACTTATGAATCATCCTCATGTAAGAATTAAAAATGATAAGTGGAATTATTTATGATACTGGTTATATGTAAATATTACTCCATTACGTTTCTGGAGTTTCACTTCCTATCGACGAGAATGTCTACCATGAACCCATCATAGAAATCATATAAAGAATTCACCCAAAAAAAGTGCAAGGGGTAAAATACTAACAATTAAGGGTGAAATGATGTTATGAAATGATCATATAAGATGTTATAAAAATTAATATGTTTCTATAAAATATTAATAACACTCCTTTAACCATTATACATGGGGTTTAAACTAGTTGGAAGTAAGACAAACCCAAGGTAAGGGAATTCTTAACCCGATTTCCATTCTTTGGGATAACCTTCTAGTTCTTTATTTATGTGCTATTTAAATTGATTATGTGATGGGTTATATTTATATTATGTTTAATTATGGGTATTTAAATTATATATACATACTCCATCCACTATTTTAAGTCTCTATTCAATTGTATGCTTTTTATAAGGGGGATTTTCTTTAAAAATCCTCTTTTTAAATTCAGTTTTACGAAATTCCAAAGTAATGTTTTTATGGAATTATTCATGTTGTATGATTATTTTTTGGTTCTTGGGAATTATTTATGATGAAGTGTGGGACCTATATCTTCCCCCAATGCATTGGGTATCAGTAATTTAGAGGTCAGTCGTACGGTTACTCCAAGTGTAACTACGATGGTTACACAAAGTAAGGTAGTCGTGAGGGTTAAAAATTATAAGGGAGCCAAGAATGGTTACTAGATTATGTAAGTAATTCCCCAAGATACCTTTGCGATTATATTTATGTTCTCATTTTTTTGGATCTTTTGTATATATCATGTTACACAAAGTAAGTATATATGGGTGAAAAGAATGTCTTTTGAAAATGCTTTCATATGTTACGAATATTCATGGATTAATGTGATACCTCCTTCTTTTCCATCCCTTACTGAGCTTCTATTCTCATCCGAAGTTTTTAAATTTTTTTTCCCAGGTTAATGGATGTCTAATACAAGGAAGGAAGCCATATTAAATTTTGAATACTTTTCAAGGAGCCTTTTTTATGTTTAAATGTTTTATATTTTGAAAAAAAATGGAAACCGTTTTTATGGTATCCACTCAGTAATAATGTGTAATGTCATAAATGTATTGTCCTAATTCTCTAAAGCTCTAAACTTGAAAATATCTTCAATGTAAAAGTAAGTGTTTTCTTGACTAAATTCATGATTATGTATGTAATAAGGTCAGGTCCTTTTAACTAAACCTGTCTAAAACCAATTGGTTGAGAGGTTTTTAACCCATCACTACCTTATCCTCGAAATAAATTATTTTGGACCCATTAGAAACCGAAAATGAGTTCATTATAAAATAATATTTCGAGGTTTTCCTAAAGTGACCCTCACCTCTCTTATAAAAGGGTACTTCCCCTTCTCTCAAAATCACACATACGAAGCCATTTGGATCGGCCAACCCCTGCCCAAATATCCTCCCAACTATCCTTACTTCTACCTAGAGTCCTTATTTTGATCATAAAGCCAACCTAAGGAGCCCTTCATATCAACTCCAATGTAAACACGAGAAGAAGAGGTTATAATTTCACTACCCTCTTTCAAGTTCTTTTCATCTTCCACTTATTCTTTCTTTTTTATTTCCATACCAAAATAATAACTTCAGTACCTTATACATACTGTGATGTAATTATAAATATTGTACAACCATATTCCTTATTCTATCCATCCTATAAATGACAAAGTCCCCATACGTGCGTAAGTACGACATACCGTCTCCACATTGTGGTGTAGTTTGTTATTCAAAACCTACATTATTTGGATGGGTATAATAATGAGTATAACTAATGTAAATAATAAATATAACATTCTAATGATTCTGTATATATATGATGTACAATCCAATTACATACTATTTCATCATCAATACAATGATATTGTCGCTCGTGCGTATGTACATATTATAGTCTCCAAGAATGCGATGAGATTCATTCCCCATCATAATCATTCATGAATAATTTTCATTTTATGATTAAAAATAATGTTTAATAACTTAATATAATTCGGGATATGAATCAAATACATCCTATACATAACAAACATTACTTATGTAGAAAAACATATAATGGTAAACGAATCAGTTAACAACCAAAACAATGATACTACTAAAATATCATTAACAAAGAAATATTATAAGATCATATATAATATCATATTTATGTATTTGGTTCTTGTTTAATTTAATAATAATTATTTCACCATTATAAAGGAGGTTAACCTACCCTATACTAATGAAAATTACAAGGTAAGGGGTTTTCATCTCAATTTTATTCCCCTGAGATTCATGCTATATTTTCCACTATTACCTTTTGTGTGGTATATGTATTGACCATGATTTTATTTTTTTAATAATATAAATTAATTTATGGGTGTTTACATAATCATTGGATTATCTTTCTTTCATGGGGTGTATGTTCTGTATGTTACCAAATCGGTATGGGAATTTTGATTTTCAATTTCCACTTATTCGGTTTTATGCAAACTTCATTGATTATTCTACTCCATGATTATGTGATAAATCACTACTTATTTACTTATGAAGTAATTTTCACTCCCCTTTGTGTGGATATAATTTTGATACACATAATCACTCCGTTGATAAATTCTCAAGTCATCTATATGATCTTGATAAGAGTAATTTTAACTCAATTTTTATTCATTGAGTTAAACATCAAAGTCATCGGTGTGGTTTTTACAAGAATATGTATGAATTTCCTATAATTGATTTACACTTAATGTCCAATAATATTGAGTGTATTTATATTTTTCACACATAATTATGTCATTGATTTATACTTAACCTAAGGATATAGTTTTTATAAGGGAATTCATCTCAACTTACATTCCCTTGAGGCTTCTTTGTTGTTATGGGCCAATTCACTTTTATTTGGTGTATATACTATACTTTGACATAGTATATCATGAATCCCTTTATTCTCATTATATTATAATGTTTTTATTACCAAAATTATTTGTATTCAAGAAACTCTCATTTAGTTAGGAATGCTAACTAAAATATCATTTCAAATGTTTTAAAAAAATTATTCTTCTAAATATTTCTCATTAATGTCCATGTTTTAAAAATGGTATAAATGATTTATTTATATGGATATTAATCATTTAAAATTTAAATTACTTTTAAAATATTAAAAGTTTTATGGGACACTTTTATTCAAAAATCTATTTTTAATAGCTTCTTGATATATAGTGAGACTTTTAATTTTTTTCAGGAAAAAGGGGATATTTCTCTCAAATAGTTTAACTAATTATTTTCATCAATGTAAATATCCTTTATTATTTTTGATTGAGGTTCATAAAATCTTACATATTTTGTTGAATGTGTTATGTTTGACTGTGGATATGCTATTTTTATACTATTCATGGTTTGTGGTTAAAACATAGACATTTCATATGCTAGTTTTAATATGAATGTTTAGAATATGTTTCAACATTTTAATATGAGGAATGCATTGGACTTAGTAAGTGATAGGTGGATCCCATTATAGCTCCTTATTGCATTAGTAGTTCTAATGAGAAAAACTAGTGTCTTTGCACAAGGCGTCTAAAAAATCTCATTTTTAGTCTTGGCATGAGGCCTCGACTATGTGGTTATGATTACCGGAATTATGCCTTCCATCATTATGAAATTGAATATTGATATTACATGTGATTATTCGACTAGTAAAATATCCATGTGAATAATTAAATGGAATTATTTGATTTATCTCTTCCATATTATACGGAATATTATGTTTGAAAGGCTTGTGTTCTAGTCTTATACATTGCCTTAAATGTTTATTCTTATTTATGATAGTTACTGCTATATTGTTATCCTTACTGAGCATCTGAGATCACCCCTTTCTTATGTTTTATTTTTCCCAGGATGCAAAGAAGTATATTAAGATTAACCTGCAATAATAGGCTAAGGGATATAATAGTGTTCAAAGGGGACACAATGTTGTTGTTCTTTTATTTCATGACTAACATAAAACTTATGTATGTATCTAGTACATCCAAGGCTACTAAACTAATCGTTATTTTGAGACATCATTCCTTTTATCATGCCAATGTTATGTAATAATGCACCAATTCTGGGTAACTGGGGTTAGGCATTACAGTTGGTATCCGAGAAAGTTTAGTAAAACCCATGGAAGGTAGATTTAGAAAAAACTTGATTAGAAAACACTACCCTAAGATAGACATTGCGGATTAGTATAGAATAACATCCAAAAAATTTGGTAATTTAAATATTATGTGGGTTTTCCAAGAAATAAATCCTTATCTGGATACAAGCAGGTAGTGGAAGCTTTGCCACAAATGTACCTAGGAGTGAAAACTCCGACAGGGAGTTTCGGGCATAACCGGGGGAATCCTGGTACATGACAACAGGCCTTACTGCACTCTTGGTTACAACACTCCCGGGGGATATGCTTAGGTAATTCACATTTTCATTACAACCCGATTTGAAGTATTTTAATATAAGATGAGAATAAATAACCATAGTTAATACTAAGGTGTTTTAGATTGAAAATAAGGTGTTATGATATTCTATAGATGATTTTATGACTCACACTATGCTTTCTTGTGTTGGTCAATGGATGGATTCCAAGGAAGTAATAGTAACATTGAACATGATGTACAAGGTGGGCACGGTGGTGGAAATGAGAAATGAAATGGAATGTTGATAGGTGTAAAAGATATCGTGTTCATGCTGAATCGGTTTTCCAAAAATATGATCAACAACATATATATTAACCAACACCAGGACTCAACAAAGAAGAGAAAATGTGGTGAATGGTAAGAGCTCCAGTAGAGGAGACCATGGAGACAAGAAAGCTCAATTTCCATCATGCAGGAAATGTTGAAATAGACACCCAGGAAAGTGTCTCAATGGAACAAATAAATGCTTTATGTGTGGGAAATAAGGACATAAAGTAAATAATTTTCGAGGAAAAATGAAGATTACTATAAAAGGAAATAAAAATGATCCCAAGAATCCATTTATAAACATTTACCCTAAATTAAGGGGACCTGGTCATTACCCTAGTGAATTCCCTATTCATTAGGATAACCACTTAGTCAAGGAAGAACCTATGTGGAAATAAATGGATGGAGAAATGTTTATAAGTATTAGTGCTCTTGGTTGATGGGATTACGTCGTAAGAATTTTCTCTTGTATGTGTAACCCTGTAGTTTGTTATGTGAAAATGATATTTTAGGGAGAATTATCTTTTCTATTGTGGATATAGTTATAAATAACCATTTAGATTTATATGATCCTTGAATTTGAGGCAATTACAAGTTATTAAATTTTGCGATGAAAATGCGAGGTATGAGATAACATGTGTGGTGTAATTATGTTATGAATATTTTGAGGAATTTATCTCATTTTGGGAATTTTATAAAATATAATTTTTGAAAAATGAGAACATTCAGACCACGTGACAACTCGTCGCATTAGACAAAGCTGTGGGAATCGAAACCACAACCAGAGTGCGATTGGGATTTATCACCTACCATTGGACTTTGTGAAGTACCTGGTTAGTGTGACTAATTATTTTTAGTTAAATGATTTTATTGATCAATAATAAGTTTATTTGGGATCGTATGTCTTATAAAATGTATATCCTTAGTATAGGAAAATGATTTGGTGATTAAGTGATAAATGTTATTTTGGAAGATGTTTGCTCTGTTGGTAACACTATATACCTTAGGAAAATATAATACTATGGGATTTCATTTGTGGAGTAATGGTGTATTTTTATCTATGTTTTTATTGTGGACTTATAGTGATTTAGGTTATTTATTGAAATTGTTAACCTATCATAGGTAATATGTGATTAAGTTAATTACTTTTAAGTATGTGACTTTAAGAGTAGTCTATGTTATTTGGAGATACAATTTAACGTGGAAGATTACGTAATAAAATTCTTCTGAATTTTGGGATTCAATATTAGTTTGGATTATATTGACGGATTTGAAGGACAATTGTTTATTGAATGGTATTTATTGAAATTTTGGTATTGGTGGTTTAATTTTAGAAATTATGATTAGTATTTATTTCTCTAAAGGATTGCCTTTTTTGGGGAGCATCGGATCATGTACTAACCATTTTGGTTTTTTTTAATCTCTAATGATAGGGGAAATATGGAGTTCATCCTTTGTGAATTATGTGATTCTATATAAGTTTATTCTAGTGCTTCAGGTGTGACCAAGTCATCTTGAATACTCATTATTTGGAGTGAAAGATGAGTTTGTGGGAGAAATTAATTAAAGGATGGAACTCTAATTATCAAGTATTTTTTTACTTATTCAACGAATAAATTAATTCTTAAACTTTAGTTAAAGGATATTAAACCAAAAAATGTGGTATCCTAATACCTTATGTTATTCATTATAGATTTATGGCTTTGAGACCCTTAATTTTAAATTCACTTGTTTGTGATTGATGACCTCAATTGCTCCTAATAAATATTTACATTTTTCCTCCAATTATATTTGCCAACAATTTTCTCCTATTCAAAATCCTAATTTAGTGATGACTTTTCCATTTCCTTTTCCATCTTATTAAGACTAAAATTTATTAACCCTATTTCTGATGTGGGTTTTCCACAAAGGTATTTCCTATTTTTTTACCTTTTATTTCCGAATAAAAATTTCAAATTGTGAGGATTAAACTTATTGATGGAGGGAATAATGTAACACCCCAAGCTTCTATGGTATGTTTCCCTTTGAAACATGTAGTAGCTTGTGTTGTACACAACTTGGAGTTTTAACACCCCACGTCCAATCAAACTAGCCATTATGAATAGTAATACCCACTTTTTAAAAATTATATAAATTTTATTTTTCATAATGGACTTCATTTTTGAATTCATAATATCGAAATTAGCTTAGGGTGATTTTTTTGTATTTTTCTGAAAACATTCAATTTTTGATGAATAGTGAAAACACTGCATTATTGTTTAAAACTGACTTTTTATTTAAATAATTAATTAATTTATTTAAATTTATTTTAGGTAAAAATGGATACATAATACCTATATATGTTCAATGTAATTTATTAGAGTCATTTTATAATAATATTAGATATATAAAAATTTATTGAACTTTTTACCGTCTTTTACCCACCTTCTAGGAGCATTTGTAAATTTGCATAAAACATAATTTTACCACTTCTGTGAATTGAATTTAAAAAATTCAATATAATTGGTTGATATCAGTAAGTAAAATTTGGTTCAATAATATGAATTTTTTGAATAGTAACTTTTAACTTTTATTTACCATAGTTACAAGTAAATCAGGTAATTAAAGGTAAAAATGATATTATTATTACCCTAAAACCTGTCCTAATTCTATTGGATAAGTTTATTTAGACCAAAATAAACCTTAGGAATAAAATATGATCCTTTTGGTCCTCTATTATTATATTAATACATTTATTATTATTTTATTTAAAGAATACTTAAAAGAGATAAATTCATAGTTTAATTATTAAATCATTTTTAATATAGTGTTACACATAAGATAAATTCAACTATAAATATTCATAAGAAATATAAACATATTTCATACATAATGGTATTTTTTTATAATTTTTAGACAATATATAATTTAATTCATATATGACACAATGATGATGCAGTAATTACCTTATTAATGAAGTATTAAAATTATTGATATTATAAATATCCAAATAAATGTAATTTGAGACTTTTGATGATTTTCACTAATTTTCTAGGTTAATATGACATGTTATGTTTGATTAAATGAAATATGTTTTAATTAATCATGTTTTTATGACTTTTACAAAAACAAAATACAAAATAGAGTCAATTTTGACATAAATGAGTTTTTAAAACATATACTATATTATTAAATGCTATAATAGTCCTAAAAATCTAATGTTCATCAAAAAGAATTATACAATAATATATATATATATATATCATTAATTAACCAATTTGTTTTATCTGGGCATTTTATAGTAAGATTATTAATCATATAATATAAGAATAAAAGAATACATGGTAAAAGTTAAACTATTTAACAAAGTGTTAAATCTAAAAGATATGGTTAATATGGTGACCTAAACCTATCTAAAACCTATTGGTTGAGATTTTTGCGACCCATACCTATATTATCCTTGAAATAAATCATTTTTATCCATTAGAAACCGAAAATGTGTTTATTATAAAATAATATTTCAATGTTTTCTTAAAGTGACCCTCACCTCTCTTATAAAAGGGTACTTGTCCTTCTATCCAAATCACACCTCCAAATCCATTGGGATCGGCCAACCCCAGCCCAAATATCCTCCCAATTATCCTCACTTAGAAATATATTCTTTACTTTGATCTTAAATCCAACCTAAGGAGCCCTTTTGATCAACTCAAAAAGGAACACCCGAAGAAGAGGTAATAATTTTGCCACCCTCTTTCAAGTTTTTCTTCTTCTTCCGCTTCATCTTTATTTGATTTTTCCATACCAAAATAATAAATCTAGCACCTTATACATATTGTTATGTTATTATAAATATTTTACAACCATATTTGTTATTCTATCCATCCTATAAATGACAAATTCTCCATACGTGCGTGCGTACGACATACCATCTCCATGTCGTGGTGTAGTTTGTTATTAAAACAATTCATTATTTGGATGGGAATAATAATGAGTATAGAAGATTTAAATAACAAATATAAAATTCTAATGATTATTTATAGATGATATACCATCCAATTACATATTATTTCACCATCAATATAACGATATTGTCGCTCATGCGTTCGTACGGATTACCGTCTCCATGAATGCGATGAGATTCATTCCCCATCGTAATAATTCAAGAATAATTTTCATTTTATGATTAAAAATAATTTTTAAGTACATAATATCATTAATTATATGAATAAAATTCTTCCAATACATAACAAACATGACTTGGGTAACAAAACATATAAAGGAAAACGAATTATTTAACAACCAAAACAATGATACTACTGAAATATCATTAACAAAGCAATAGATGAAGACCATATATGATATCATATTTATGTATTTGGTTATTGTTTAATTTAATAAAATTTATTTCACCATTATAAAGGAGGTTAATCTACCCTATACTAAGGAAAAGTACAAAGTAAGGGGTGTTCATCTCGCTTTTATTCCCGTGAAATTCATGCTATATTTTCTTCTATTACCTTTTGTGTGGTGTAGGTACTTCCCATGATTGTATTGTTTTTGTAATATAAATAAATTTATGAGTATTTATATCATCATTTGATGATCCTTATTTCAAGGGGTGTATGTTTTTTAAGTTACCAAATCGGTAAGGGAATTTCTAATTTCAATTTCCACTCATTCGGTTTTACGTAAACTTCCATTATTATTTTACTCAAAGATTATGTGTGAAATCACTATTTATTTACTTATGAAGTAATTTACACTCCCATAAGTGTGTATATACTTCTTATACACATAATCACTCCATTTATTAATTCTCAAGTCATCGGTAGGAACTTTAAAAGAGTAATTTTAACTCAATTTCTATTCATTGAGTTAAACATCCCAGTCATTGGTGTTTTTTTTACAAGATTATGTGTAAATGTCATATGATTGATTTACACTGAATATCCAATCATATTGAGTGTATTTATATTTTTCACACATAATTATTTCATTAATTTATCCTTAACCTAAGGATATGGTCTTTATAAGGGAATTCATCTCAACTTACAATCTATTGAGACTTCTTTGTTGTTATGCGCCAATTCACTTTTATTTAGTGTATATACTATACTTTGACATTGTATATCATGAATCCCTTTATTCTCATGATATAATAATGTTTTTATTACCTCAATTATTTGTATTCAAGCATCTCTCATTGGGTTAAGAACTCTAACTAAAATATCATTTTAAATGTTTTAAAAAATTTATTCTTCAAAATATTTCTCATTAATTTCCATATTTTAAAAATGGTTTTAAGTATTTATTTATATGGACATTAATATTTTAAAATTTAAATTACTTTTATAAGTTTCAAAGTGGTATGGGTCACTTTTATTGAAAAATCGATTTTTAACAACTTCTAGATAAATTGTGATACTTTTAAATGTTTTCAGGAAAATGTGGATATTTCTCACAAATAGTTTTACTGATTATTTTCATTAATGTCAATATCCTTCATTATTCTTGATTGAGGTTGACACAATATTACATATTGTGTTGAATGAGTTATGTTTGACTGTGGATGTGCTCTTTTTATACCATTCATGGTTTTTTGTTAAAACATTGACATTTCGTATGCTAGTTATAATATGAATATTTAGATTATGTTTCAACCATTTCATATGAGGAATGCATTGGACTTAGAAAGTGATGGGTGGAGCCCGCTATTTCTCCTCGATGCGTCGGTAGGTCTCATGAGAAAAACTAGTGTCTTGGCACAAGTCCCTAAAAATATTTTGTTTGTATTCTTGGCATGGGGCCTTCATAATGTGGTTATGATGTCTGGCATTATGCATTCCATCAATATGAAATTGGTTATTGATATTACATGTGATTATTAAACTAGTAGAATATCCATGTGAATAAGTAAATGGAGTTATATGATTTATCTTTTCCATATTATTTAGAAGTTTAAGTTTAATAGGCTTTTGTTCTAGTCTTATACATTGCCTTAAATGTTTATTCTTATTTATTACAGTTTCCGCTATATTGTTATCCTTACTGAGCATCTGAGCTCGCCCCTTTCTTATGTTTTATTTTTTCCAGGATGCAAATAAGTATATTACGATTAACCTACAAGAATAGGCTAAGGGATATAATTGTGTTCAGAGGGGACACAATGTTTTTGTTTTTTATTTCATGATATAATGTAAAACTTATGTATGTATCTAGTACTTACAAGGCTATTAAACTAATCAGTCTTTTGGGACATGATTCCTTGTATCATGCCAATGTTATGTAATAATGCATCGATTCTGGTTAACTGGGGTCGGGGAATTACAATTATAAGAAACTCTCATTATATTTCATATATTGAGATTATTATATCATTATGGTTTAATAATAATTTTAATAAGTGGAAGAAGAAATAAAATAAAATCATTCATTTAGGAATATTGCCTCTTCTTCGGGTAACCTCCTTACATTAGCACCAAAAGAATTCCTAAGTTGGATTTAATCAAAAAATAAGTCCTATTAGATGGGGGAGGTAGTATTTTATGTTATTTTTTATATATTGTATAAATAAAAAGGGTTTGGAGGTGAGAATAAGAGAGGATAAGGGGAGGCCTTTTATAAGTGAGGTGAGTGGAACAATTGTAATTTTTTGAAAGAAAGTGGTGTTCCAACGTTTTTCACATTAAAAAAGATTAAAAATGGATTATTATCAAGAAATAGACACTATAAGGTATAAATATAGACATACAAAAGATTTGTGGAATATTTTTAGTTCATTTTAACCATTATCGTTTTAGTTTAACTCCTAGTAAATCCATTTTTTCCTTAGCAGTGGTAAATTATTTTTCATGTTTTCACAATTTATTTTGGTAAAAAATTAAGTTGACCTTATTAGATAATAAAAATTATTCTAATTCCTATTATGGAATAAATTTTTCAAAATTATATTTACTTATTTGTAGAATTTTAATATAAAATTAATCCCACATACACGATGAGAAAGCGAGTTTTTAAAGAGCAAATGTGCGAAGATTTACAATGTTTTTATATAAAAATTCAATAAGAAAATGATAATAATTAAATTTATTTCATTAATGGATATATATTTGAAATATTTTTACTTTAAACACAATTCAAAAAATAATTTAAATTTATAATGAGTTTAAACGAAAAGGTGGTTTTCAAATAATATTCAGTATTTTTACTATTCATCAAATAATGAAATATTTTTTAAAATTCAAAAATATATATCCTAAGATAGTTTTGATATGAATATTTCAAAAATGAATTTTATTTTTTCAAAATAAATTTTCTAAAAGTGGTAAAATTTAATTTTAAAGTATGTTGCAAAGCACAACAAAACCGTCTTTTAGAAGAAAAAAAACATTTTTTAGAAAAAAAAATTATTTTAAATGATTACTATTTTATTTATAATAAATAGATAACCACAATTTTCATATTTTAGTTATTACTATTCATACACTCCAATTTAACATCTAGTTTATAATTGTATTCTATATCATGTTTTATTTATACTAAGGGTCGCATGTTCTGTAATCTTTCTAAGAGATTAAATTTAAGGAAATATTTTGTTAGGGTTGATTAAGCTCAGTGTTGTGTGACTAATATGCTATCAAATAAAATTTTATTATTTTATAATTTTAGGGTGTTAAACATGGAGCATATTTTAAAATTTTCTTTAAATACAAAAACTAAATCCTCCCCTTTTTACCTCAAGTCCAACAATTATTTCTCCATTCTAAGTTAAACAAACATAGGGAAATATTTCCCTAGGAAAATATTATTAAAATATCCTAATCCATTGAATGATTACATTTATCATTATCTAGTGTTCTTAACCATTGACCACCATCATTCAACTTCACCTTTAAAACTATAAATGGTAATAGTTACCTTTTGAAATTTTAATCATCTCATGACTTTGAATAACTTTTTTACAGTATTGAACCACCCTTTTCATACCACTACATATGTGGTTCCAACAAAAGTTGAAGGTTTTGTTTCATAAAATTATCAACTATCTACATGTTTATTTCTGTTAAATTAATTTTATCTCTAACATAGGTTATACCACTATATATAGCATGTGTCTACTGATATATTGCTATAACAAACTACTCAGTTCTAATTCCAAAAATTCTAGGCTACTGATTTTGAAGGATATTTTCCACTTTATACCTTCATACTCAATATTCAATATTTTATCTGTAAAAAAAATTCTCAAAAAAAATATATTATTTGAATAAACATTATAATATTTAAATTCTATAACATTTCAACATAAAAAATGGTATAATATCTCACAAGTATTCTATTAATATTTTTATAACATATAAATATATTTAAAACATTCCTTTGATACCTACTATAATGATCCAACCTTAAAAAATTACATAATCGTGTGTTTTTAGACAATAATTACCTTTCTTACATTTTTAGAATCTTTACTCTTTCGAGTTTTAGAGATTTAGGTCACAAATTTTATATAACAAACCCATATATTTAAAAGTGGGAATTTCCAATTATTATCTACTTTTCTAAAATATAAAACTTTTAAAATGGAAGTTGGTTTATTTTTTTGACAAATCTTTATAACCATCTAATTGACTTATTTTTTCTTAATCATCATTAAATACTTTGTAAAACATTTAAAAAAATTGGTATGAGAATAAAAATATCAATAAGGGAAATAATGGAAATAAATCTATTATAATAGTTAGAAATAAGAAGTCATATCTGTTTTTACCTTTCTCATATTATTCATTAAGTGTATAAAATAAATCATATCAAAATTACCTTTTCATTAATTAAAACCATTAAACCCATAAAAAAAATAAAAAACATTTTAGAAATATTAGAAAATTATATTCATATCCCATGTTCTCTTATGTTAAAAATAAATATACACTAGTTAAATCTGTATGAGAAACCTCCTCGGTTAACTCTCTTTCTTTCCTTTAAAGGTAAGTAATATTACTAAATTCCTTTGAGAGATATATTAGCTTCATCAATTATATAAGAAAAATCAGAACCACATTTTATATAAGTTGGATGAGGTTAACCCATTATCATATTTAATGTTCAAGTACCATATAATGAAAAAAAACTAATCTTGCACCATTTCATCATAAATTCATTGAAAAACTCTTTTGAACTGATAAGAAAATCACATTCCATTTTTTTATAAAAATAAGGATAAATTTAAGTTTCTTTTGAAAGATATTTAAAATTAAAAATTTAAAAAAAAATAATATGGAAATTATTCTATTTTAAAATAACCATGAAAACATTTAATGTAAGCATTAATGAAATTAAAATTCATGATGTAAAGAAGTTATATGCATGTCATACAAGCTAAAACAATGATTCTTTTCACACCTTCAATAAAAGTAACTCATTTAGAAAACAATAATAAGATTCATAAAAACATTTATGTTTATTAAATTATATTTATTCCTTTTATGTCATTTATGACAATTTTTTATTTTGTTATATAATTATTTAAGTTTAAATTGACCATTTTGAGGAAGTTTGATACATAATCCCAAAATAGCTTTGATAGGTTTACCGTGGTCAAAAGGGGTTATCATTACATAATCTCCAAAACCTAAACCATAAAACTATTAAAGGAAATTAAAATTAAAAATAATTTTATAACCATCTATGAATGGTGTACATGAAAAATTAGTTGCATCACTTCATGAAGGTTGTAGTCCACATGTACGTCTGAACGATGTTATTGTTTTTTAATTGGTGCAATGGTAAGAAAATAGATGATATATTACCTTTATAGAATGATATTTATATCATAAATATCATATATATTAATTAAAAAGATTATAATAACTATTCTTGTGAGGTGGTGATACAAAACAAAACACATCGATTCATTGAGTTGGTAATATATATATATGCACAAGAAATGTTTCCATCTTCCATATGATTAAAAAAGAAGACTAAAAAGTGTTGTACCATATTATAAAAAAATTTAACTATATTTAATATATTTTTATTATTATATCCTCATTGTTAAATAAATGTATAAAGAGTTGGAAGAATAAATAAACTTGAAGAGGGTCTGTTATGATATACCTTATCCTTGGATAACCTCTGTGGATTACACATGAAACCTTAAAGGTTTGATCTTTTGTTTATTAAAAACTTCTATAACGTGGTTATGGCTATTTGGGAGTTATTTGGGAATGTGTTTTTATATAGTGCTCAAAATGTGTGATAAATAGAGGGAAGCAAGTTCCCTTTTGTATATCAGGGGAGGTGCACCCTTGGAATTACGTAACCTATTAAACTAATATAGATTAATTTTCATGTTTAAGTGGAAAAAAGATGAATCATTTTGAAGCTAGGATTATTTTGAGTTCAAATCCTATAATAAAATAAAATTAAGAAAATATTATGATTTTTTTTCACCATTATCTCTTAGTTTTAACCCCCTCTTAACCATCTTGACAATTACCATGATATTAATGTTTTTACTCTATATGAGTCAAGAAATATTCTAAAAATAAAAATTGACCCATAATTGGATAATGGTTGATATTATAGACCATATAAAAATCAATTTTTCAAATATGAGATTTTTGAAAATTTTAAGTCATTAAATAAATTACTATCTAACATAAAATATCATTACACACTTTTTTAAGACTAATCACATAGTTTGACTTTAATTTCATAAGATGTTAATGAAATTTGAATGTAAAATTTTAATACAACTCTAATATGTTATATTTTTCTATAAAAGTTATGGGACACAATGATTCATCAAAATAATATTACTTTTACTATTTTTAAAAAATCATTAAAAAAATTCCATTAATTAGACAAGCACTTTATTAGTGTTGCATAAGCACATATGGTGATTTTTCCATCATTAAAAATTAAAAAATAATTTAAATGACAAAAAATAATTATTATTTAAAATAATAATTTAGAAATAAATATAACTTATTTTTACCACTATGAAAAAATATTTTAGATATTAAAACAAAGAGAGCCACATTTTTTATTATATACTTAAAACCATATTATGTTCATTATAAAGGGAAAGTAACAATAGATTTACACATTTTGGAACATTTAATTGTTATTATAGAAAATAAATTATAAAATAAAATAAATAAAAGTGTTAGGTATATTTTTAGGCCTTGCCTCATGGTTTTAACCATGTGTTAACCATTTTACCTTGATCTAGGTGACAAATATTTACTATGGTTACTATTCATAAATACCAAAAAATAAAAGGGACTTATTTATCAAATTTTAAATTATTGATTCAAAATATGGAATCAATTTTTTAATATTCAATTTTTATAAGTATTTTAAGGAATTTTTAATATAAATCTATAAAACAAAATGAAAAGAGTTTTTAGAAAAATGTGTTTTAAACCCCAAGAATGAACCTATATCGAAATCAGGTATAATATTGATTATTGTGTAGCTAATTAGATAATTTATAATTAAAGGAATAATTTATTACTTTATAGTAAAGTGAAAAAATAATTAATCTTTTAAATTACTTTATTTAATGGAAACAAATGGTAGTTTTACAAAAATTATCATTTTTCAACATTCACATACAAATAATTGTTTTAGAAAAATATAAAAAAAATCATTATAATATAATTTTGACTTTACTATTTAAAACATTAGGTTAATTTTTTTAAATTAAAATTCTAAAATTTATAAATAATCTTTAAATAAAGTCATATAATATATGAAATCATATATAGAACGAAAAAAACTATTTCCTTTTTCTGAAAAATTACTTAATATTCTTATAATAAATATGAAAATATAAAATCTATTTCATGAAAATTCATAAATAATTAAATTAAATTACTATTAAAGAGTTTTGTATACTGTGTAGCTATTATCACCATTAAATTTTATTTAGAATATTAATGGGTCTAACGAGTACCTAATGAAATAGTATCGGGTACTTATTGAGTAATATAGAGACCTAAAAAAACCCCAATGTAGCTATTGGGTACCTAGTAAATATACATTGTTTACCTAATTGATAGATGGATTTCACTAGAAAAAATCACTGAACTTTTTAAACCTATTAAAACCTCAGATCTGCAAGGATTTATTCAACCTAGCTCCTCTCTCACTCTCTCTTTTATTTGTTCTAAAGAAGAGAACACCCTCATTTAAGCTCATATCGACATTTCATCCATCATGATCGATCACTAGAGGTAAAATTAAGGTTCATTCCTTCTATATTTTGTTGTTCACTTATAGTTTCACTACTCTCCATTGCAAATCCCTAAAATGAGGGTTTTCATCTGATTTAGAGATTTCTGATGATTCAACTACATCCTTCTAAAAATGTAAAAAATGTTAAATTATATTATATTGGTGTAGGAATTATCTAGTATTTACAATAAGTTTATATATTTTTCTATCTATCATGTGATGTTTTGGTTAGGGATAGATTGAGTGTATGACTAAAAATTAATACAGAAAAATTTCTAGTTTATTTTAGAGTAGAGTAATGCATGTTGGTGTTGTAAATAGTCTTTGACATATTATGTTTTAATTTAATGGTTATTTATGGAAATGATATTAATGTAAAGTGTTGATAATATTGTGCAAGGAACCAAATTCGGTGTTCCTTGAAAATTTTGTGACTCAAAGGACCATGATAGGTTTTTTTAGAAACCCCTTGATGAGGGGAGATTGTTTATCTTAGAGGCTAATTTTCAAGAAAACATTTTATGATTTTTTCTATTGTTAATGGTGATTTAGATTATTAATATGGGTTTTAATATGTATATGGGTAAGGACTATCCATCCATAAATTAAATGGATCTATGTTGTTTGTTCCTTGAATATGTAATTGATAGAATGGGTTGTTCTTTAAATACCAAACATAGTATTGAATGGAAATTGGAATCATATTTCATGTTAATGCATGTTTAATATGTTATATGACATCCTTTTATAGATTATTTGATTCAACGTGATATAGTTTTATAATTTAATTAAAATCATATGATATTGATGTTTGGATTGAATGGGTATTAGACACCATTCCAAAATTATTGATATTGTCATGGGAATGGGACATCATTCCCACTATCTTAATATTATTATGGAATAGAATTAAATGAGAACAAGATATTGTTATGATATTTGATTTCATTACTACTTTCTTGATATATTTAGGATATTTGATGTCCTTCTCACTTCCATGAAATTTTTATGATATGGGATTTCATACATGTTCCATATTGTTGTGGTATCAGACATCATGCCCAATTGATATAGTTATAGTATGGGAATTCATGGAAACTTTCATCATATTATTATGGTAATGGGAAACCATTCCCACCTTATTGATATTGTTATGAAATGGGATGTCATTCCCAGTTGATATTTTTATATTATGGGATATATTCCCCCATTTACTTTATATTGTTATGATATAGTATTCTTAGCCCAATTTATTAATGATGTTACGGTATGGGATATCATTCCCATTTTATATTATTATGAAATATGATTTTATGTTCATATAATTAGGATATGGGTTACAAATATGGTGTTATATCGACCCTCGGGTGTTATATGTGATTTTTATCAAACATATAATTGTATAGACTAAAGAAGGTAGGTATACTAACCAGTATTTTTATAGGTTTGGATGATGTAATATTTGTTTTGTTGTTTTTGTTTATTTGGATTTTTAACATATCACATCATACATATAATTATATATTATTTATTTTATTAGGGATACTATTGGTAGTGGCATAATGAGTTGTACTCACACCCTACACTGGTACATTGGTGTGCTTGTAGACTTCATAATTAGGAATGCAGGTAAGGGTAAAGGCCTCATGGTTTATAGGTGAGGTGGATAGATATGTAGGTTCTGGGTGTAGTGGAATCATGATTGGTTCAGTGCCCATCTTTGATTTTTCGGTAATCAATGATCACTCTAGGATCAATATGATGATAAATGCTAATATCCATATAATTAAATTAATGATTTAGACAGGGAAGATTTTCCTTCAGAATACAAAGAGAGGATGGACATATTTTATTTATAATTAATTTAATTAAATTAAATAAATACCCATAAGGTTTTATTTATTTTGTGATGTTTCTAACCACATATTTTTGGTGCATCTTAATTGCGTTGTATATATCAAGAGTAAATCTCCCCTAGTGGTGATCCATAGAGGGCCTGCGAATATCTGAATGTCACTGAATGTGTCGATGGGTTCTAGCACGGAAGATCCTTAAGCTCTTGTCTTCTACCTTCGATCACCTCAAGAGCCACTTCCAAAGTGTTCTCTAATCCAATACCGGATGGCAGATCTCATTCTTGAGAACATTCTTTAAGAAGAGATAGCTCTCAAGGATTTAGATATTTCTCCAATATGTTGTGCACAACTGTTTTGGATCTCATTCTCTTTCCCCGGATAAATGAGAAAATAATATCATAATCATTAATTTAAATAAATAAGTAATAATGAATAATTCGAACATGTTTTGTTCCTCATTGTATCATTCCATGTGAAACCCCCATGTTAAATAATAACAACAATACCATTATTTCTGTGACATGTGCTTAACTTGAAGTTATATTTAAATACTAATCAAATAATATTTAATATTATTTCTCATTGGACCCTTAAACTCAGTCCACCCATCCTCCATAATATTTATCAAGCCTTGAATTACAACTATTTATTTATTAAATAAAGATAACTACATTATTCAAATATAAATAAATATTTTTTCTCAAATATATTCTCTCAAATAACTAGAGATGAAATAACTATGATCAGACATACATGAATAATTATTAAAAGATTACTAGTATTAAAATTAACTAATCTTATTAAATAATAAATTATTTAACTAAGATTCTGGATACATTTAGTGTTTGGCCCTCAAAGACTCTTTCTTAGTGTAAATAGGTTAACCTTCCTAAAATCCAAGGTTAGTGTCTAGCAACACACCATGGAAGTCATTGAGAAAAATGTTAATGTTGCATTGACATTTCACCTCATACGAATGCTTACCTAGCAATATAATTATTTCTTCTCAATATCTCTAATAAAGCGGTTTTCATGCTAGTTCCATCAACCCATGTGCTCAATTTATCATTCTTTGACTTATAAAAAATTGAACTATGCTTTTAAACACCATGGGAAAGGATTTATTTGGGATATATCATTTCCATCAAATATCCTGAGATATAAACTTTCATTATGGAAGAGAAGGGGCAAATCTTTTCTTGCAATATTCATTAATGTAGTATTACTCATGATACACACAAAATATCCTACCTCAATGTAAGAATATGTCATCATTATTTCTTCCAATACATATAAGTGTGCGATTCATAATACCTATTAATAATAATCTTAATGTATAAGGACCAATACACACGTCTGTTGATAGGAACATCCAACCACACATACAAATGTGGATTTATTACTGGAAGGTCTTGTTCTCATAATATCCTCTGGGATATTACCAAGGGCATACACCATGATCAGATGCATCAATGTCCTATGAGTCTCCACCCCTAATATATGTATCATTTGTGTCCCTTAAAATGATATCATCTGCATATAGAACATATGTTGAAGAATAATGTCGTGGAAAATCTATGTTCTCATCATATCAAGGATCCACTATGACCTTTTAGTGCAACAACTACTCTATGGACATTATTACATACTATGTCATATAGAAGAAAAATCATAATGTGATAAGAAGTTTATTAATATCTATCCAATGAAAATATGTTTATCATAATGTACAAAAAAAAGTTTCTTCTAGGGCACCAACACCAACAAATTCCCACTTTCACTAGATCCAACTACTAACAACCTTCAATCTGCTAGTTCTCACATGATACTCATTTTTATGCTAAGATAGCCCTTTAGTCAAGGGGTCCATCATTTTATCCTCCATGGATAATCTAATCACTTTAAATTCACCCCTTTGATAAAAACCCTCAAGAAGGTGATACTTAAAGAGTATGTTCTTTGTCTATTGATGTGACTGTTGATCTTTTTCAAGAGCCACCACTGCTGTATTATCTCAATACAATGTGATAGGGTCTTTACTACTAGGTATCACATCATTTTCTTGGATAAAGTTCCAAATCCATTTGGCTTACATGGATGTTTCAGAAGACATTATATATTTGGAGTCCCCTATAGAATCAGCAACAACTGGATGCTTTAAACTCTTCCATCTCACAGCTCCTCCATTGAGACAAAAAACTTATCTAGACTCTGACTTCAGATCATTCTGATCTATCTGAAAACTAGCATCAGCATACCCTCTGATAACAAGATTCTCATATCCTCCATATTCCATGAACATATCCTTAGTTGTCCTAATATACTTAATGATAGTATTAAAAGGATTCCAATATTGTTTTACTAGATGTAATTTATATCTTCCCACTATGCTCAGTGCATAGGAAATATCAAGTCTAGTACATAACATAGCATAAATTATTGATCCTATCATGGAAGATTATGGGATATTATTGATAAAACACTATTTTATTGAATATTTTATTGATAATAAATGATATAATTTCCTCACATTGTGTTAAATATGTTTAATTAGAAAGTATTTGGGATTAGATCATTCATTTGAATATTTTATGAACATTTCAGTTTTACCCTTTATAGTTCACTGTAGTATTTCGAAGCTAAATATTTCTATATTTATTAATTTAATTTGAACATTTGTAACAGGGTTACTGAAATAATTATCTACAACTTTTATTCAGGACACTAAAGCTAAAGAGTGCATTTGGTTGTTGAAAATGGGCCATGAAGTCAAAGTTGGGCTGGACTCTCCAGAATGGAGAATATTCTGTATTTCGGCAATAAATCCTTCATCTAGGCCTGGATTAAGCCCAAATATTTAGAGGAGATATAAGACCCATATACTCACATATTGTCCTTCTGGAAGGCCGGCCAATGCACGCGTTTTAGAGGTCAAATGGGCGGTGCAATTGGCATTAAAATATTTTGGCCTAATTTCCACATTCACACTTGAAACCACTTGTAACCTCTCCTCCCCTCCCCTATATAAATTAGAGTTTTTCACATTTGGAGGGGTTGGGACGTGAATTAGGAGATTTGAGGAAAAGTATAATTTGTTCCACCCAAATTCTCCAACCATTTTAAGAGGGGTAGCTCTTGAAGCAAGGATCCCCTCATCGAAGCCTCCTTCTCTTATTCATTTTGTAATGTTTTCATTTGTGTAATAAACTTCATTGTTCTTCTTTTATTTCTTCCCTTTTCTTCTATTTTGTTTAAATTTATTCTTCTCTTAATCTTCCTATTTGGTCTGTAATTCTTGAGTAGAAGTGTTATTGGGTTATACCAATTATAAACCTTTGCACATGCAAAATGCTTCTACGATGATTACGCCACCCATGGAAGAGTAGTCTTTTAGTAATCGATCTATCTTCTACAAACTTCATTTAATTATTTTTAATCAATGACCTACTTTAATTCACATAATATGATCCATGAATTGTGTTTTCAAATTACAAGAAACTAAGAAAGTAATTGAACAATTAACACAAAAACACGCGAGGTCGGGATTTTGTGTAAATTGTGAGAGCGTAATCTTAATCGGTAATACAAGACCACACGGGATAAATTTGTAGAGTTCAAATATAATCCCTAAACACAATTCATCCTAATTTCCAGAATGGATATGTGCTATAATTAACCACTGACCATAATCTATCCTTAGAACAACAATCAAATCAGGGTGCTGCAATTGCGTGTTCCGAAGCTAGCCTAGGGTTTAAGTAATTTCATCTTTGTGGTTAAGTTAACTCTCATAAGGTTCGAGGGATAACAAATTAGGGGATCATAATTAAGTGGATATTGATTTAAATGATAATGATTAATAAGTGAATGAAGAGGTAGAGTTAGATCGATTACACCTTTTAAAATAGATTTCTAAAAAACATCTTCTTGTTCTGTCATTTTAATCGAAATTCATTTCAAAACTAAAAACAAAAAAATATACAATCTTCTTCCAGAAAACTTCTTCTAGATTCATAAACTATAAAAAAACCCCAATCCTTTAAATTAGTGTTTTTATTTTATTCTCTTTTATTTTATTTTTAGAATACCTTTAATAAGTTGTTAAATTCACTTCCTCCTTTGAGAGACGACCTTGGTCAGCCACTCTGCTGCACCTAAATACCCCAAAATCACATTAATCATTTGAGGGCACCCACGACAGTGCTCTTTCAAATTGGCGCCATTGCCAGGGAGGAAAATAATTCTTTCAACCAATTAGAGGTATTTATTTTATTTTACAATTTATTCTCTTCCTCTCTTCTTTCTTCCTTCTTTACCCAATCCGATTTATCTTCTTCTTCTTTTATTTTCTTCTACTTCTTTTTGGACCATCAACTCAAACTTATCATTTTTATTTTACTATGGTCCACTTTCTTTATTTTCATTTTTATTTGATCTATGACACGAACTAATCCTGAATATCTCTTAGATCTTGACCATGATATTGAACGTAGCCTTAGGGCTCCAATCAGAAATTCTCAATCTACGGGAAGTTTCAATATTCAACCAGTTCGTGAATTCCTCTCTTCTAGAAACATTGGAATTTGAAGTTATTCAAATTCAAACATAAAAGAAGAACCAATGGCTGAAAACAATGTAAATGAACTTAATAGAACCATTTGAGAATTAGTTGCACCTGATATTAACTATCAACCAAATTGTATTGTATACCCAAATCTCGAATCGGACTTTGAACTGATATCTGGGTTAATTCACTTACTTCCAAAGTTTCATGGCCTCTCTAGTGAGGATCCCAATAAACATTTGAAATAATTTAATGTGGTTTGCTCAACCCTTAAACCAAGAAATGTTTCTGAAGATCAAATCAACTTAAGAGCATTCCTATTCTCACTTGAGGGAGCTGCAAAAGACTGGATGTATTATTTACAACCCGAAGATGTTACTTGTTGGAAAGATTTGAAACGTCTTTTCTTGCAAATATTTTTTCCAGAATCAATGACAACTTCTATTTGAAAGGATATATCAGGGATCAAGAAGGCACAAGGGGAGTCAATGTATGAGTACTGGGAGCGATTCAATAAGTTGTGTGCAAGCTGTCTGCATCACCAAATCAGTGAGAAACTCCTCATCTAATACTTCTACAAAGGACTCACACCCATGGAGAGGAGCATGGTTGATGTTGCAGCTGGAGGAGCATTGGTGGACAAGACACCAGTAGCTTCACGTGCGTTGATCGACAAGATGGCCAAAAACTCCCAACAATTTGGCGATAGAGGTACACCACATATCAGGGGAGTACATCAGGTAAGTCCTTCTTCTCTTGAGAGTAATTTTATTGATACCAAGTTAGAATAATTGACAAATATGGTGAGAAAAATTGCTTTGGCACAAAAGACATCTCTACCCCCTCCTTCAAGGCCTTGTGGTATTTGCACTGAGACAAGCCACCCAACTGACTGTTGCTCACAAATACAAGAGACAGAAGATTGTGCAGCAGTGTTCCCTGGGAGACCATATCAGCAGCAACAACAACAACCATATCCCCAAAAGAAGTTTGATTCACTTGCTCCAACATAAAACCAAGGGTGGAAAGATCAACCGGACATGAGGAATGGATATGGACAACAACAAAGGCCCCCTTTTCAACCAAACTTCCAGCAGCCTCCACCTTACCAACAGGGTTTCCAACAACCCCAAAGGAGATTTGAAGCTCAACCATCAACAAGTCAACAACAAGGGAATCCTCCACAAAAGGTAGATTCTAATACTTATGATCTTTTGAAGCAAATTGTTCTTAATAAACAGAATGAGCTGAAGAGTCAAAGTTCGGAGCTGAGGGAGTTGAAGACTCAAATGAGCCAGATTGCCACCACCCTCTATTGAAATAGGTTCACCAGGATTTTGGTTTTCCTAAAACGACCCTAAAATTATATTTTAAAATTTCCCTTACAAATATATATGTGTGTCCTATAAGGTAATATTGAAAATAAAAAATATCATAATTTTATCATTAAGTCATGTAAATAATACAAACATTGTAATATTATCCTTATTATTTCAATATAAAACTAACTTATGGTACAGTAATAAAAATAAATTATTATCATGCTTTAGAATAGATTTTTCTAAAAAATGTTTATATTGTGTTTTGCATACTTATTTTTAAAACTAATTTTTATCAGTCATATAAATTGAATAAAATAAAATTACATTAATTGTTTAGTTCAATATATCAACATTGTATTCAGATGAATTTAGAGAATTTTTCTAAAATAATTTATTTTTATGTGAATAGTTAAAATTCCACTTTTATAAATACCATAAAAAAATTATTATAAAATATATATATATATATAGTAAAATTATTCATTTAAAAAATACTATATTGACTTTATAAAACTAATGTTTAACATTTTGAAACTTAGGTAATCATTTATTCTAAAAAAATTTGTTTTCTTTTAAGTATGTTTTCATGACGTATAATTCTATTTTTTCTTGATTTAGAATCCCTAAAACTCTTCTTTTTTAATAATAATCTAATTTATGTAATTTAAATAAACAACATTAACAATATTATCATAAATATAGTTTTTTTCTTAAAAATACAGTTTTTTTCTAAAAATGGGTATTTATATGTAATAGAAGCTAACATTTTAATTTTTCTCATTGTTGTTATTTTTTTTGAAAAAACTAATTTCATATCTATAATAATTATATAAAAATTATTTAATTATTTTCATTTTAATTTTAGGAATTTAATGTTAATTAGATATAAATTAGTTAAAAAATAGTTACCAGGGTAAAAACTAGAAATGGAAAACATACAAAATATAAGAGTCAAAAAGTTTAAAAAATGTTTAAAAAAATGTATGAAAAATGAATAGTTAAGTATTTATCAACCCTAACCATTATTTAACCGCATTATTTTTTATTATTTTATCCACTTTACCCTTTAATAGTTACTTTACTTTTAATATTTTTAAAAAATGTCACTCATCCCACTTATAAATACTACCCTTCAACACCCAATTTCTCCACTCATACTAAATATTTATTGTAACCAAAAATATACTCTAGTATCTTGTAAACTCACTATCCATATCCTAGAAGCCTTATCCATTCTAGAATACCAAGATAAGGATCCTTATGGTGTTACCTAAGGGAGAACATACAAAGAGAGAAGTAGTGTTCTCAATCGAGTTCTATTAATTCATTTCTTCTTCTACAAACTCAAATATATTATATCAATAATTTTATTATAAGAAACATATTATTAATTTTATGGAATTTTAATATAATAATTTAATATCCATTTTCTACCTTTCTCCAAAACTAGACAAAAAAAGAAAACATTATCATGCGTATGTGCAGCTTACCACCTTCATGAACAACGTGCACTATTTTTCATCACCTCCTAACATGGATGACATTAAAAATATATTTAATTTATAAAAATGACATTTATAAAACTTTTAATTTTATTTAATGATAATATTGGATATTCTATTATTGAAATTAACAATAAATGGTCACTGTGAATTTAACAACCTTAAATGAACATATTAATGCACCTTTCTTTATTTGTGTCCATTTTGTGAATGCCTGTGAAACTATAAAAACAAATTGATAATGGAATAATAAAATATATAAAAATACACTATTATAGATATTATGAATTAATTTTATAATATTTTTCACATGGTCAGTATACCAAGTAATTTTTAGAGAGATTGAATGAACTACCTCAGGTAATCTACAAAAGAAAAACTGCTTTAATAAATGAATAACACGTGTTAACAAATACACCATATAAAATAAAATATAGATAAAAAATATTTTTAGAAAATTGTTTCATAAACTTAATTTTATTTTTCATGAATTTAAGTGAATGTGCAAAGTAAATGAGGACATGATGTCAAGGATCTTCAAACCACCCTCATTACTTTTGGGTTAAATGTTCTCTATTTTATTTTCCCTTTTCCCTAATATGTTCCTCATGTACTTATTCTATTTATACATATATATATATATATATCCCTTACATATATACCTATTTTAATTTCCCTTTCCTAGTTAGGTTTATACATTATTCAACTTCCCTTTGAAATTTTCTCTATTAAGTAAACTCGATTTATGTAAACATCCCTGTTTATTATTTTATATAAAGTAAATCCACCGTAAATTTTTGTTAATCATAAATATTTTCTAAAAAAATTATTATTTTATTGAAAACCATCCTAGTTAAGTTATTTATTTGAAGTAAAATTATAATATTTTTCATTCTTTAACATGTCTTTTACTCATTTCATAAATCATCACTTAGGTGACTCATTTGTTTTCTCACTTCTCTAGTAGTTCTCATGAATTTTTCTACATTTGAAATAAATATTCAAGACCTATTATTCTCTATTCAAATATGAACTTCCAAAATTATTTAATTCCTTAAATTCTTAAGAATCCTTATGATATAGCCACTAGTTATTCTTTGAGATAAGATTATGAAACCCACTTCTTTACCATGGGTTTTATCATGTGTATGCTTTATTTATGGTTATTTTTCCTCCTATGGAACACATATTGATATACATATTAGAAATTTGTGGTTGGTCTCATAGTTATATATCCCTGCAATTCATTAGGTAATGTTTTCATCTCATGGGATTCCATTTATAGTGTGTGGGTAGTTGTCCTAGCATACTATGTTATATTTCCTTGGTAGTGAGTATTGATTTATGCTTATTATTAAATTTTTTATGTTGTTTCCACATATTCATGATTCCATTAACTTATGATATCATTCTCTTATACCAAGTTTCCATACTTATGGTCATTCTATTTTTATTATCATGTTATTCCTCATATCTTATATGTGTTGTCTCGTCATTATGTTTTACATTGATTATTACATCACTAGGATTTCAAGATTACACTTTTCCTTTTTGTATCTCCCCAATGTATCATATGCTATTTTATAAGACCAATGGGAGTTAGGATAATTATATGGAGTTTCAATTAAATATGGAATAAGTTGTATTTAAGATGATGTATTTATGTGTCGAATCTCTCGAAGACAATAGAACTCTTGATTTTATGAATTTATTTGTGGGAAAATAGTTTTTAAAAACATGAATAAAATGGTCTTATGGTTTGGATTATTATTTTTGGTGCTAGAGTTAGGTCTGGGTATTTTGGGCAATTAGGACTAGTTCAGAAATATCCCTCGGGGTAATTTTAATGAAGTGGTCTTGACGTTTTGGTAAATTATAGATTATGTGGGTTTATAAAAATTATATCCATGTCTATATACTAGAAAGTAAATGGGGTCATGGGACATATGTACCTTGGGGTAGTCACCCAAAAAATGTTTTTTGTGTAGAAATTTGATCTTTACTCAGTTCTCAATGTGTGTGTCTAATAATATACACCTTATAATACACTCCTAAGGGATTTTCCTGGATAATGTAATTCATATTCTCTTTAAAACCCACAAAGAATGGTTTTAATATAATGTTAGTTTAGTGTAATTAATAGGAAATAAAACATAAATAACAAATATTTATAGCTATAAATTCATAATATATTGTATATATTTTATTTATCGATTATTCATTATATGTTAATACTTACCATTTTATATATATATTAGTTTGTACACACTCATCCTTAACATTCCATTATTTAAGAAAATGGTTGGAAATATGGGGAATCATTCCAGCAATATATGAAATTTTTTATGTGATTATTTCCCCAAGGAAATTTTGAACATGATGGGAGTGGGAGTTGAGAACTTCCTTATAAATCAGAAACAACTTACTCAAGTTATGAATAATAACATAAACCATATTTAATTCCCTCCTTCACCAGAAAATTTGTAAACTATGATGGAGTCCTTTATACAATAGATACCTACAACTTTTAGTGGATCATGTGATACCAAAATTATAGAAAAGTGTATTAATTCTATTGGGAAGATATTCATTGTCCTTTAATTCTATGAGAAAGATAATTTCACAGTATTTTGTATCACCTTGAGTGAAATGTCGATCAGTGTTGGAAACTAATCAAGAATATGAATCATAATGAATACATAGGATCTATATATTGGTGTGAATTTAATAGGATATTTATCAATAAATATTTTCCTCACACTCTCTTATATAAAATGAATATGAAGTTCCTTGAACTCAAGAAAAGAAGGATGAATCCATCGGGTATTATGAGACAAACATCATAAGGCTTTTTTGATACACATATGGTTTTTTCATTAACACTGATATTAAAATAAACTACATCTTTAATGGGAAAATTCAATCAATTAAGATATTTGGAAATTTGGCACTTCAACAGCTATGAAGAATTTTTCTAATGAACTGTTAAAGTTAATAAGTAGATTGGTGATTCATAGAGACCTTGGGGGAACTAGGGATAAGAAGAAAGTGATGAAGTTAAATTTTGTGGGATCACCATATAAATATTATGGTGTAAATAACATTTGATATCCCAAATGTTAAAATTTTGGGATGAAGCATCCTAAAAAATATCTCAAGAGGGGAAGTAAATGTTTCAAGTGAAGAAATTACTGACATAAAACCAATGAATATTGAATCTATATGAATAATCCTGCCAATTGGTTGGAGGGAATGAACTTCTTGATCAATCCTCATCCCATGGTCTAATGTTTCAACTACAAGGATCATAGACACTATGAAACCCAATGTACTAAGATAAGGGTTACCAAAGATAACTAATTACACAACAACCTCCCATGCAAAAATAGTAAGGTTGGGATTATTTTATTACTACTACTAAGGTGGATAAAGGAAATAATGTGGTGATAGGTACACTAGTTATTCATTTATGAATAGATAATGTACTATTTGATCCTAGATTTATGAATTTTTTATATGATAAAATTTTAGTATAACTATTAAACGACCACCACAAAACATATAGGTTGAATTATTAGTAAAAAAAAATATGCAATTTTTTCATCTCAAGTATATAACTCTTCCGTTGTAAACCTTTGTAGGATGAATATCCCAAACAAGTTATCATACATTCGTTAGTGGATTCTTATGCTATAAAAGTAATAGACTAGATGTCACTATATAGATTATATATCAACTACTAGTAGAAGGAAATTACTTTCCATATCCAAAATTATCCTCTAATTTTGTATAAGTTTGGGGAGGAAGATGAATCCCAATTTTAATATTTTTCATAATAATGGATATTGTTTCCTTTTGAGAAATAAATATATAGCTCAAATGATTGAAATAAAGGAGAGTGACACTCTTGAAGACATTCCCATTACAAGGGAATAATCTGATGTATTCCTCAAAGATTTTTCTGGTCTCCCTCCTGAATGGTATGTTGATTTCACAATTGAGCTTATACCTAGATCCCCACCAGTATATAGGATTCCTTATATAATATAACCAATTTAACTAGAGGATATGAAGAAGCAAATATAGGAGAATAAGGTTAAGGGTTTTATATGTGTGAGTGCTTAACTATGGGGTGCACTGGACCTCTTTTTCAAGAAGAAGGATTGGTTGATGTGTCTTTGTATTTATTATTATGAACTCAACCAAATCAAAAATAAAGAACAAGTATCCCAATCCTTGGATTGAGTAGTTGTTTGATTAGCAATACAAGGACCAGTAATTCTATATAGTGTATCTTCAGTTAGGATATCATTTGTTAAAGGTGAATAAAGATGATATTTAAAATAATTCATTTCTTATATGTTATAGGATATATGAGTACATAGTCACTCCATGTGGACTCAAAAATGCTCTAGTAATATTCAAGGACCTAATGAATAGGGTCATTAGAGATTACCTTTAAATAATTCTGGTAGTTTTTATAGATAATATTATTAAATTCTCTAAAATTATTGATGAATATTTGGATCAATTAAATATTTTTATAATGACATTGAATAATGATAATTTATTTTAAAATTATAATAAATTTGTTTTTTTGATGAAACAATTAGCATTTTTTGGGAATTTTTCATGAGTTAGGGTATATGAGTGGATACTTCAAAGATAAATGTGACTGAGGAATGGCCCAAACCAACAAATGTAATAGAGATCAATAGTTTCTTTGGATAATCTAGGTATTATTGGTGATTTGTGAGAAAATTTTCAATATTTTCAAACCCACTAACTAAGAGGGCTTGGATGGGAGTGAAGTGTGTCTAGATAGATAAATGTGAATAGGGATTCATGGAGATTAAGAAGAGGATAATCACTGCACCTATACTCACAATAACCATAAGTGGGGAAGGATTTATTATTTTAAGTTATGTTTCAAAGAGGGTCTTGGGTTGTGTACTTATGCAGAATGAAAAATTGATAACCTATATCTCAAGACGGTTTAAGTTACATGAAAATAATTTTCTAATGCATGACCAGGTGTTGGTTATATTAATCTTCACATTGAATATTTAGATGCATTATCAATATGGAGATAATTGTGATATATATGTGGACCACAAGAACCTAAACTATATATTCACACAGAAGGAGATCAACATGTGCTAATGAAAATGATTAGAGTTGAGCATGGATTATTGTAACAACACTGGTAAATAATGAATATTACAATTTAATATTTATTAATATTTGTGAATAAAATGTTAATATTACTTTAAAGTGAATGTCATGTTCGATAGCGTACCCAATATGCAACAACGAGTTTTTTTGAAATCTTATGTTGCACACTAATAATATAATAATATTATTTAAAATGGTATTTGACGCCTAGCCGTTGTAATGGAGGGAATGAAAATAACTAACTAAAAATTATTATATATGTTTTTTAAATATTTTTACTTTTATCCAATAAATGTTAGAGGCTTAAAATGCGAATAAATTCTATTTTAAGCATATATAATCTAATATTCTTTAAAAAGTCGATTAACCAACTTTTGATGGAGAACCCTTTTTAAAAAAACTTTTTGAAATTTTTATATGTTATATTTGAAAAAATAAAATTCTTCTTTAGAATAAAGACATCAAAATTTACTTTGTGTAAATTTTTGTTATTTTTCCGATAATGTTCATTTTTTAATGAATAGTGAAAATGTTGTATTTTAATTCAAAACCTCCTTTTAATATAATTTATTTATATGGTCATATTATATTTTTAATTGGGTTTAAAGTTTAGTTAAAATATATTTTTACCATTTAAACCAATGGTGTTCATTGTAATTAATTTCACTTTGAAATTTGACATAAACAAGTGTTAATCTTTTGATGGATATTGTTTCTTAAAAACACGCTATTTGTTTTGACAGCGGGAATTAATTATAAAATTAATTTATGAAACTTATATGTATTGAATTTGGTAAAATTGAAATCAATTTGTAATTTGGAATATCAAATTTACGTTGGATAAATTTTTGGTATTTTTTGACAAATTTTCATTTTTAATGAATAGTGAAAAATACTGCATTTTACTTCAAAACTGCCTTTTCATCTAATTTACTTATATCGTTATGTTATCCTTTTAATTAGTGTTAAAGTTAAATTTAATTATTTTTTTATCACTTTATACAATTTTTTTCATTTTAAGTAATTTCACTTTTCAATTGGATGTAAAAACAAATCAATCTTTTGATAAATTCTACTTCTTAAAAACTAATCTTTGGTTTTGACAACGGGAATTATTTTCAAATTAATTACATCAATTTCTGAATTTTTAATTTGGTAAAATTTATTCCATATTTTTAATCATAAGGAAAAAATTATTTGATTAATACTCATTTGTTTTTTGACATAATGAATAGTTACGACGACAATTATCATTAATTATCATGATTAATTTGTTATCGGGTAGTTAAGGGTAATAAAATAATATCATAATAATATAAAATTACCCATCAATGTGTCTTAATGCTATTTCTTAAGTCATGTCCGACCATATTATTCCTTTATCCAACTTTGGGACCCCATGGAATCACTTTAGTGTGATAGTGACCTTTTATCATATTTTTTTTAAAGAAAGGAAAATATAACCAAAGTATTTATCACCTAAGTAAAAAACATTTCGTTTTGTTTATATAAATCAAATATTTGACTATAAATATTAATTGGAAATATAAAAATATTTCTTACATCATGGTATTTTTTTATAATTTTTAGACATTAAATATATAAATTTATTTATGACACCATGATGATGCAGTGATTACCTCATTAATGAACGATTTAAATAAAATTAAAAGATAAGGTAACATATAAGACATAAAATTGTCAAAAACCTATTGGATGGGTAGATTTAGAACACTTATCACCTTATCCTATAAATATATCATTTTGGGACTTTTAAAATCCTAAGACCCTTTTATAATAAAGTAACATTTCAAGACTTTCCAAAAGTGACCCTCCTCCCTCTTATAAAAGGCCCCCACCTCTACCCCCTTACCCACACCTATCAATCCTTTGGCTTGTCCAAAAAATACTCATGTTATCTCTCCGCATCCCTCTCTCACTCATAGAATACTTACTTTGGGAATAATTCTTTCCAAGGAATCTTTTGGCTCAAATCAAAAAGAGTTACCTGATTTAGAGATAATGTCTTCTCTCGAGTTTCTTCCTTTTATTTTCCTTCTTCACTCACCACTATCTTATTATTATTTTATACCATAATAACAACAGTATCCTCAATATACTATGATGTTGTTATGATAAGGATTCTACCTACACTCACGCACACCTCCATATAATGGTTAATGAACATATTGTTTCTGTGTGTGGAGAATTACTGCCTCACAAAACGATGATTGTTCAATATTATTTTAACACCTTTCATGGTGTCCATTATAATGGAACAATATTTATATATGATATATATTATATTAATGTATTCTCTATGCTTTTTTATTTTATATTTAAAACATAAATTTATGCCTTTCATGTTGTGCAACTGCGATAATTTCATATGGGGAAGTGTGGACTACCACCCCCTCAAGTGATGTGACTCGTTCATGCCAAACATGAAATTTATAAAGAATGTAATTAATGAACTTATATTACCTATATAAAATATATAATTTACTGTAATTATAATATATCTATTTCTAATTTAGTTTTAAATTCCATTAATATGACAAAAAATGAAAGTAGCGTTAATGCGTACGTACAGCTTACCATCTCCATGAACGGTACATTTCATTTCTTATCTCAAAAAATAATGGAATATTATTAAATACATATATTCTGGATATATATTATATTTAAATCATGAACACCATTCCAGAGATTATGTACTTATAACTACATGGACAATTCTCTTCAAACAAGTTCATTGTTGACTCATGTACCGAACATAGATAAAACATATGATATGGACTCACATAATTAACTAATTATTATAACATGATAATATGTGATATTAATGGAATAATAAACTTTAAAGTAAGTCCTTAAGAAATTATAAATTGACCAAAGTTTATTATTCAGGAATATAAAGAAACGAACAAGACAAGTCGGACTTGAGGAAAGGGGATATCTTGTCTCACTTTTAATTCTGAGAGATTTCAATTGTTCGCCAATTATTTTTTTCATTTGGTATATTGTGTACTGAAATTTGATATATATTATCATTATTATATTTTATTCATGGTATTATGTGATTAATTTGTTTCCTATTATATTTTTCTCATATGACTCGATTTATTACGATGAGGTAAGGGGATTTTATCTCAGTTTTTGTTCTCGGGAGATTCAAGCTATATCTGCCACTATCTTTTTTGAGTGGTGTATGTACTGCCCATTTTTATACACTTTGTGTAATATAGTTTCTTTTATGGGTATTTACATCAACTTTTTATAGTCTTTCATTCTTGGGGTGTACGTTTTGAAAGTTACCCAAATCAGTAAGGGAACCTTTCACCCTCCCCTTTTTAAAAGACTTCCTTTTGTTGGGTATTTTAATTTATATATTCTTAATTTTTGGATATGTTCTTATTATCCTTATTACTATAAATTTTATTTCCAAGTGATGAGATACCCTTTCTATCTCTCATCAACTCATTTTCTGAATTTTAAAGTGACGTAGTTAGGCTGTCGAATTTCTGTAAGGGAACTTCTTAACCCAATTTCAATTCTTTGGGTTAAACCTCTACTTCTTGATTATGTCATGCTATGAATATGTGTGAGTGACCTGCGTTTGTTTTACACTTAATATCCACTTATATTGGGTGTATTTATATTTGTTACACATAATTATGTCATTGATTTATCCTTAATCAAAGGATGCCATCTTTATAAGGGGCTTCGTCTCAATCTCCTTTTTGATGTATCCTTTGATTTATACATAACCTTCTTTTATACGGCATATAAAACCCTTTTGAATTTTCATTTCATTCAATGGTAATATTTTTTCTATGAATCATTTTACTAAATGACAAAAGGAATGTTTTTTTTATTACATATTCGGCGACAACGACTTCTCCACCGCCGTGACCATTATTTGAGTTTCAGTTTCCTCTACAAGCCATAACTTATTTTAAATAAAAAATAAATACCATGTTTTACTTTTCTATTCTTTTGAAAATTGAAAATGGTTTTGATAATTTTTTGATTAAATCAATGTGTTGTATTGATATCTTTTGATTGAAATGTGGAAATGTTATGTTTCCATTATGCATGTTTTATGTGATATGATAATGTTATGGTTCTTGGGCATTGTTTATGATATCGGGTGGTTCTATGATAAACTAAGTGCAGGTGAGCCCGAGATAGCTCTCCAATGCATTGGGTAATGCAAAGGAGTTAAACACTAATGTTTCTCCGTAGAGATTTAGGGAACATACTGTGATGGGTATTCCAAATGTAACCATGAGGGTTAATCCCTACGAAAGAATGTTATGAATGCCTCAAGTTTCCTTTATGTCTTATGATTTCTATTAGTTATTCATAAATCTTATTATTTCATGGGGTATGTTAAAGTGCTTATGTTTTATGAGTAAAGTATGATTTAATTTATTCTTATGTACACATGGACTAATGTTTTCTTTCCGTATTTTTATATCCCTTAGTGAACTTTTTATGCTCATCCCAAGTTTTTGAAATGTTTTTCACAGGACATAAAGTGGAATACTATCAAGGTTGGCATCATGGAAATTCCATGCTGTCTAAAACATGGAACTATACATGACTCTTTTGTTTAAGAGTTTTTATTTTGTGAAAAAATGCAAACTGGGTAGATGTGTCTACTTTGTAATCATTGAGATGTAATAGTTATGTCCTAATCCACTAAAACTCTAAACCTAAAAAGATCCTCAATGTGAATTATTCATTTAATTCAAGATTATGTAATTTTTTAAGTTCAGGTCCTTATAGTTGGTATGAAAGGTCGGTTTTGACAACTTTAGGGATTATGAGTTTTTGTTAGACACATGGTTAGTCCCTATATCTATTATTTCAGTTAAATCATTGTTTTATAACATTTTCAGATCAAGGAAATTCAATTTCAAATTGAAGGAGGAGGATCTCAAACGACATTCCTATCTCTTCCTGATGACTTTCTTGCAATAATTATTGCAAAGTCATGTTCATATGATGGTGAAACTTTTTCCAGCATACAACTCACTTGCAAGTAGTTTTTTGAGATATCAAACACCTCTACTATACCTCGATATCATCTTGGATCATGGGCTGTATTTAATAAAATCATATCTTCAAAATATTCTCATATTTTCAAGAATGTTAAATATTATTAAGGAATTTTCTAATATTTTACCTTATCATAAGATTTTGAAGCATATTATGATTTTGAAAAAGGTGTTGAAGAAGGATAACCTTGCACAACTTATTTATATTTGATATTAAAAAATAGTCTCTTATCACATGTTTATGGTATTTTAAAAGGACCATTGATTGAAATTTTCAACTCAAATTATGTCCGACTGTTTTATAAAAACCATGTTTTATCCGATGTTTTGAAATTTTATGTCATACATGATTATTTTCCAAAACTATTTTTATGTGAACACCCATATGACCCAATTTTTACAAGTTGTATTTGGATGAAGGAAGAAAATGATTTTTAAGGATCCCAAAATCATTGTTGCAATGCATGGAACTTCTACCTACGAGAACAAGATGATGATGAAACCATATGGACACCATGACGAAGGTATGTTGTTCTTTCTATTAGTAATAGTTTTATTTTATCGTTTGGGGGTGAAATAAAATAAATTAAAATATATATATAAGGGTTTATGAATTAAAATGTTGAGGTATTAATGTGTTGGGATGAAAATGAAAGGTATAAGAGAAACTTTGAGGTTAAAACATGTTAGGGTTATTTTTGAGTTTTATAAAAAGGACAACTCGTAATATGGGTAATAAAACATCATGTTTGGCAAGGCCATGGGAATCAATGCCACAATCGAAGGGCAACAAGGGTACATCGCCTTCCACTGGCCTACGTGAAGTCCCTAGTTTGTATGACTGATTATTTTTGGTTAAATGATTTTATGGATAAAAATTAAGTTTATTTTTGGAACTTATGTTATTTGAAATGGATATCCATAATATAGGAATATTTTTTGGTGATTAAGTGATAAATGTTATTTTGGAAGACTTTATCTCTTTTGGGTAACTTTATATGCTTAAGGGAAATAGAATACTAAGGGATTTCATTTGTGGAGTAATGGTTGAAATTATATTTCGGAGGAATCTATGTTTTTATTGTTTCCATAAGGTGATTTGGGTTATTTATGGAAATGATTAACCTATCATAGAGAATATGAGATTAGGTTAATTACTTTTAAGTCTGAGGCTTTAAGAGTAATTGATGTTATTTGGAGATAAATGTTAAGATTTACCTTGGAAGACTATGTGATTAAATCCTATAGAGATTTGGGTTTCAATATTAGTTTAGATTACTTTAATGAATTTTATGGATAGTTTTTTATTTAATAGTCTTTCTTGAACATTGGGTTCTTTTTGTTGAATTTTAGAGATTAAAATTAGTATTTCTTTTTATAAAATATTTTCCTTTTGGGGATTATCTGATCTTGTACTAACAATTTTGGTTTTGGTTAAGGTCTAAAGACATGGGAAATAGATATTTCATCTTTTGTGGATTAGGTGATTCCCAAGAAGTTGATTATAGTGCTCTTAATGTGAACAAGTCATCCTAAATACTCATCTTTTGGAGAAAATATGAGTTTTTGTAAGAAATCTAGTAAGAGATGAAAGTATATATGACAAGTAAGTATGTCTACTTATGATTTAGTTAAGCTCATAAATAAATTCCTTAATGAAATGTAACTTCAAACAAAAACGTTGTATGTTAACTTTTCCTACTGGGGAATCAAATACAGTTTAACCCATCACAAGTTTGTGATTTTCTGGTGGTTAAATTTCTCCTAAACATGTTTTCTATCACTATCCATCAGAACTTAACCCTTTTTTTATCTTCCATATCCATTTTTCCAACCTATAATCCTAGTATGGTTTAACTCAGGATACCTTTTTACTTCTCTTTCATTCTTTTAAAATGACAGTTTAATTGACTCCTTTTCTGATGTGGGGCTTTCAATGAAGTTTCTGATCCCAATTTTAAAATTACGAGGATGCAATTCCCAAAATGGGGAAGGATGTAACATCCCAGGTAAATAAAAAATATGACATTTTCATATTTATTAATATTGTTGAATAAAATGTTAATATTACATTAAAGGGAATGCTATGTTCGATGGCGTACCCAATACGCAACAACGAGTTTCTTTGAAATCTTACGTTGCACACTAATAATATTATAATATTTTTTTAAATGGTAGTTAATGCCTATAAGTTGTAATGGCGGTAATGAATATAACTAACTAAAAAATGATTATATATGTTTGTTAAATATTTTTATATTTATCCAATAAATTTTAGAGGCTTAAAATGCGAATGAATCCAATTTTAAGCATAAATATTCTAATATTCTTTAAAAGGTCAATTAACAGCCTTTTGATGGAGAACCCTTTCTAAATAAACTTTTTGACAATTTTATATGTTATATTTGACAAAATAAAATTCTTATTTATAATAAAGACATCCAAATTTACTTTGTTTAAATTTTCGTTATTTTCCAATAATGTTCATTTTTTAATGAATAGTAAAAAAGATGTATTTTAATTCAAAACCTCCTTTTAATCTAATTTATTTATATTCATATATTATATTTTTAATTGGGTTTAAAGTGTATTTAAAATATATTTTTACCATTTAATCCAATGTTGGTCATTGGAATTAAATTCACTTTGAAATTAGACATAAACAAGTGTCAATCTTTTGAAAGATATTGTTTCTTAAAAACATGTTATTTGTTTTGATAGAGTGAATTAATTATAAAATTAATCAATGAAACTTCTATGTTTTTAATTTTCTAAAATTGAAATCATTTTTTAATTTGGAATATCAAATTTACTTTGGATAAATTTTTGGTATTTTCTGACAAATGTTCTTTTTTAATGAATAGTGAAAAATACTGCATTTTACTTCAAAACTGCATTTTCATCTAATTTAATTATATAGTTTGATTATAATTTTAATTGGTTTTAAAGTGTAATTTAATTAGTTATTTATCACTTAATACAATTTCTTTCATTGTAAGTAATTTCACTTTTCAATTGGATGTAAAAACAAGTCAATCTTTTGATAAATTTTACTTCTTAAAAACCCGTCTTTAGTTCTGACAACAGAAATTATTTTTAATTTAATTATAGAAATTTCTGAATTTGGAATTTGGTAAAATGGATTCCATATTTTGAATCATAAGTTCCAATTTATGTAATTAAGACTCTTTTTTTGGACATTATGAATAGTAACGACGACAATTATCTTTAATTATCATGATTAATTAGTAATCTGGTAGTTAAGGGTAATAAAATAATATCATAATAATATTAAATTACCCATCCTTGTGTTTTAATGATATTGTTTGAGTCATGGACGACCATGGGATTCCTTGTTCCAACTTTGGGACCCCATGGAATCACTTTATTGTGATAGTGACCTTTTATCATTTTTTTTTAAAAAAGAAAAATATAACCAAAGTATGTATCACCTAAGTTAAACAATTTTAGTTTTGTTTATATAAATGATTTATTTGACAATAAATATTAATTGGAAATCTAAAAATATTTCCTACATCATGGTATTTTTTTATAATTTTTAGACATTAAATATATAAATTTATTTATGACACCATGATGATGTTGTGATTACCACATTAATTAACGATTTAAATAAAGTGAAATAAAAAGGTAAAATATAAGACATACACTTGTCTAAAAGCTATTTTATGGGTGGATTTCAAACCCTTATCACCTTATCCTCAAAATATTTTATTGTGGGACCTTTAAAATCCAAAAACCCTTATAATAATGTAACATTTCAAGACTTTCCAAAAGTGGCACTACTCCCTCTTATAAAAGGCCCACACCTCTACCCCCTTACCCACAATCTAAAGCCCTTGGATCGTCCAAATTCTTCTCATGTTATCTCTCCACATACCTATATCACATATAGAAGCCTCACTTTGGGCATAATTCTTTCCAAGGAAGCCTTTGGCTCAAATCAAAAAGAGTTACCCGATTTAGAGGTAATGTCTTCTCTTGAAATTCTTCCTTTAATTTTCCTTATTCACTCACCACTATCTTCTTATTATTTGATCCCATAATAAAACCAGTATCATACATATACTAGGATTTTCTTATGATAAGGATTCTACCTACACTCACACACACCTCTGTCTAATGGTTAAAGAACATATTGTTTCTGTGGGTGGCGAATTACTTCCTCACGAAACGATGATTGTTCAATATTCTTTTAACACCTTTCATGGTGGCCATTATGATGGAACTATATTTATATATGATATATATTATATTTATGTACTATATATTCTTCTGTATTTTATATTTAAAATATACCTTTATTCTTTTCATGGTGTGCAAATGCGATAATTTTATATGAGGAAGTGTGGACTACCGTCCCCTCAAGTGATGTGACTCATTCATGCCAAACATGGAATTTATAAATAATGTAATTAATTAACTTAAGATTCCAATATAACATATATAATATACTATAATTAAAATATATTTATTTCTAGTTTAGTTTTAAAGTCCATTAATATGACAAAAAATGAAAGTAGCGTTAATGCGTATGTACGGCTTACCGCCTCCATGAACGGTACATTTCATTTCTTATCTCCAAACATTATGGAATATTATTAAATACATATATACTGGATATATATGATATTTAAATCATTAACACCATTCTGGAGATGATATACATATAACTACATGGACAATTCTCTTCAAATAAGTTCATTGTTGACTCATGTGCCGAACATCGACAAAATGTAAGATATGGACTCACATAATTAACTAATGATTATAACATGATAATATGTGATATGAATTGAATAATAAAATTTAAATTAAGTCCTTAATAAATTATAAGTTGATAAAACTTTATTATTCAGGAATATAAATAAACGAACAAGACAAGTCGGACTTGAGGTAAGGGGATTTCTTATCTCACTTTTAATTCTGAGAGATTTCCATTGTTCTCCAATTATTTATTTCATGTGGTATATTGTGTACTAAAATTTGATATATATTATCATTATTCTATTTATATTCATGGTATTATGTGATTCATTTGGTTTCTATTATCTTTTGGTCATATGACTCAATTTATTACGATGAGGTAAGGGGTTTTATCTCACTTTTTGTTCCCGTGAGATTCATGCTATATTTTCCACTATCTCCTTTGAGTGGTGTATGTACGTCCCATTTTTCTACTCTTTGTGTAATATAATTTCGTTTATGGGTATTTATATCAACTTTTTATAGTCTTTCTTTCATGGGGTGTACGTTTCAAAAGTTACCCAAATCGGTAAGGGAACCTTTCAACCTCCCCTTTTTAATAGACTTCTTTTTGTTGGGTCTTTTAATTTACATCTTACTAATGTTGGGATATGTTATTATATATCCTTATTACTGTAAATTTTATGTCCAAGTGATGAGATACCCTTTTATCTCTCATTAACTCATTTTCTTAATTTTAAAGTGACGTTGTTTGGCTATCGAATTTATATAAGGGAACTTCTTAACCCAATTTCAATTATTAGGTTTAAACCTCTACCTATTGATTATGTCATGCTATGAATATGTGTGAATGACCTAATTTTTTTTAACACTTAATATCCACTTGTAATGTGTGTATTTATATTTTTCACACATAATTATGTCATTTATTTATCCTTAGTCAAAGGATACCGTCTTTATAAGGGACTTCGTCCCAATATCATTTTTGAGGAATCCTTTGATTTATATACAACTTTATTTTATACAAAGTATAAAACCCTTTTGAATTTTCATTTCATTCAATGGGAATATTTTCTCTATGAATCATTTTACTAAATGACAAAAGGAATGTTTTTTCTGACGTATGCGGTGAAAAATACTTCTCCACCACCGTGACCATTATTTGAGTTTCGGCTTCCTCTACAAGCCATAACTTTTATAAAATGAAAAATGAATACCATGTTTTACTTTTCTTTTATTTTGCAATTGAAAATGGTTTTGATAATGTTTTGATTATATCAATGTGTTGTATTTATATCTTGTGATTGGAATATGGAAATGTTATGTTTCCTTTATCTTGTTTTATGTGATACGATTATGTTATGGTTCATGGGAATTGTTTATGAAGTCGGTTGGTTCTGTGATAAACCAAGGGCGGGTGAGCCCGAGATGGCTCTCCAATGCATTGGGTAACATGAAGGAGTTAAACTCTAAGGATTCTCCGAAGAGATTTAGGTAAAATTATGTGATGGGTATTCCAAACGTAACCATGAGGACTACTACCTACGTAATAATTTTATGAATGCCTCAAGTTACCTTTATGCATTATGATTTCTATGATTTATTCATAAATCTTATGATTTCATATGGTATGTTAAAGTACTTCTGTTTTATGAGTAAAGTATGATTTCATTGATTCTTATGTATACATGGACTAATGTTTTCTTTCCATATTTTTATATCCCTTACTTTGCTTTTTATGCTCATCCCATGTTTTTGAAATGTTTTTTATAGGACACAAAGTGGAATAGGTTCAAGTATGGGATCAAGGAAATTTCATTATGTCTAAAACATGGAACTAGACATGAATCTTTTGTCCAAGAGTTTTTATTTTGTGAAAAAATGGAATGTAGGTAGATGTGTCTACTTTGTAATCACTGAGATGTAATATTAATGTCCTAATCCTCTAAAACATTAAACCAAAAAATATCCTCAATGTGAATTATTAATTTAATTCATGATTATGTAATGTTTTAAGGTCGGGTCCTTATAATTATGATTACTCAATCCATTACCATCCTAGAGAGTTGAATAAAGTAAAAAATTCTATGAGTAGGAAAGATCCTATAACCTTGTCTATAATATATATTGAGATGGATAAAATCTTTTTATACACGAAAATAATAGATATGGGAGTCATAAATGATGGAACATCATCCAACCTCTCTCAAATGATTACCCAACCATACCTTCTATAGAAAATTATGAATTCTCAAATAAATGATGTGGAGATACACAAGAAGGATGATATTGTGAGAGGGGTTAAATACTTAGAGTTTATAATTGATGATAAATGAGTTTTAATATTTTAAAATGACTTTTTGTATTATCATATCTAGATATAAATAATGATTTATTTAATGATCCTCAAATCTCAACATTCTTTATCCACCTAAGGAACATGGATATGTCTATAGATATTTGAGAATACTATTTACGGGAAAATATAAAGATTGATATTATGAAATATACATAAATGTTATAGGTTTTTAATAGGTTATAGTAGATATTGAAATTTACAAAGGGGTGATATAACCCTTACCCATACCCACATATAAATGGGAGAACATCACTATTGATTTTTTCACTGGTCTTCCAAATACATGAGAGGGAATAACTCCATATGGGTTGTAGTGGACCATCCTAAAATGATTTATCACTTTATTTTCCATTTGATAGGGATTATTACTCAATCATATTATAAGGAAATAAATTTGATAATTGGTGAGGTTGTATGGGAAACTACTCTCAATTGTATCCAATCGAGATCTGAGGTTCACCTCAAAGTTCTGAAAAAGTATTAAATATTCATTAAACACATAACTAAACTTATATATAGACTATAACCCCTATACTAATACCCAATTTAGATAAAATATCTAGAAACATTAGGATATGTTGAGATCTTGTTCTATGAACTTTAAAGGAGGCTGAGACCATCATATTCCCTTGGTCAAGTTTTTATATAATAAAAGTTCCAACACAAGAAATAAAATGTCCCCATATGAAGGAATATATGAGAAGAAATGTATAAATATCACATATTAGTATGAGGATAGAGAATGTAACCTATTGGGACTAGAACTCGTAGATGAAATGGCAAATTATTTCAAGGAAATTCAAAAATATATCAATACGGCAGTGAGTTGACAAAAGAGTTATACAAATAATCATCAATGAGACCTCAAAATCGAGGTCAATGATAAATTGTTCCTCTACATATATCTATAGAATATATTCATGAGGTTTGGATATAAGGGTAATTTAAGTGTTACATACATTCCCCACATTGAGATTAATGATTTCATTAGAGTTGTGGCATATTGATTAGTGCTCCCCCCCCCCAAAACATGTCTAATGAACATGGGGTGTTCCATGAACCCCTCTTGAGGAATCAAATACTACATCCCACTAATGTACTTAATCCGAACGTGCTATATTTGCAGAATTATCTCTCTTATGAGGAGAAACCAAAAAAGATCTTGGATCACAGAGACAATTTTTTCATAACAAGACAACTCAACTGGTCAAAGTACATTGGTGACACCATAATTATGAAGAGGAAACATGGGAAGATGAACATACAATGAAACATAAGTACCTATATATTTCACCATATTTTATGAAATTTAATTCTTAGGATGAAATTTGATAAGAGGGAAAAATGTAACATCCCAGAATCGATATATATAAATTTCCCTTATACATATATGTGTGTTTCATATTATATAATTTAGATAATAAAAATTAATGTAAATTTATATTTAATTTATGGTCATAATATAACCAATGTAATATTATTCTTATCATTATAATACCAAACTAACTTATGGTATTGTAAAAATAATAAATTCATTACATGCTTTAAAATATATTTTTCTAAAAAAATAATACATTTTGTGAACTTACATTTAAAAAAATTATTATTATTAATATAAATTGAATATAATAAATTGGAATTAATTTTTTAACTAAAAAATATCAATATCATCAATGGATAATTTTTTGGTATTTTTCTAAAAAAAATTATTTTTAGTTGAATGGTAAAAAATAATTCTTCTATTAATACTATAATATTGTTTACTTTATCATGAAGTAAGTATTACTAAAAACTTATAAAAAATTATTTGCACAAAAATATATTTTAGAATTAAAATTATTAATTTAAAAATATTATGTTTAATTTAGTGAAAACTTGTTTAACATTTTGAATCTTAAGTAATTGTTTATTCTAATAAAAACCAGCTTTATGCATTTTCTTAAAATTATTCTTTCAAAAGATGTTATTATATTTTCGATTGATTTGGAATAATTAAAAGTATTATTTAGTTAATAATAAAATAATTAATGTTATGAATAATAAATAAATTATAATTTTATCATAAAAAATTTTCTTATTCTTAAAAATACATTTTTTTTCTAAAAACGGGTTTTTACGTGTTGTGTTCACTAATGTTAAAATTAATTTTTTTTCAAAATTAGAAATTTTAATTAAAAATTTAATTTTATATTTTCAATTATTATCTCCAAATTCGGTAATAATTTCCATTTTATTTTTAGGAATTAAAACTAAATTACTTAGGTAAAATTAGTTACCATAGTAAAAACAAAAAATGGTAAAAGTAAGAAAAATCAAAGAGTTTAAGGCTTAAAACAAGTAAAACATTTGTGGAAATTCATTATTGATGATTTATAAACCATAAATCTTACCCCAATACATTATTTTCCATTATTGGATCCACCTAATCCTTGAATAGTGATAATACCTTTTATATTTCTGTAAAAATGTCACGCCTCTCACTTATAAATAACACGCTTCACTACCTCATTTATCCACTCGTCCTAAAGCTTTATATAAACCAAAAATCTTTACTATTCTATCCTAAACTCTCATTCCACTTCATATAATCCTATTTCCTTCCAAAATACAAACATAAAGAGCCTTAATATGTTTCCCAAGGGAGACCATCTAAAGAGATAGGTAATATTCTTAACAAATCCCTCTAAATTTGTTTCTTATTCTACGCCTAAAATATATTCAATCTATCAATGTATAAAAAATTTAGTGATATCAATATTATAAAATTTTATTATAAAATTAAAATGTCCATTTTCTACCTTCCTACAAAACCATTAGAAAAATTAAGAGATAGGAATGTGTATGTGTGGACTACTGCCTCTATGAACGACCTGTTTTATATTTCATCACATCCTAACATGGATAAAATATATATATTTAAGATATAAAAATAATATTTTTGAAAACTATTAATTTTATTTAATGTTAATATTTTACCTTTTATAAGTGATTTTAATAATAAACAGTCATATTAAATTTAACCACATTAAATGAATATATCAAGGAAACATTCTTAATTTGAGTCCATTTTCGAAAAAACCATGAAAATGTTAAAAATTAGGGAAAAGGGGATAATAAAATACATACAACTCTAAAACTATTCATAGTATGAAGCTATTTTTCAACACTTTTTAACATGATCAATATACCAATGAAGATTCAAAGAAACTGATCGAATTACCTCAAGTAACTAAAATAAACCAAAAGTAGTTTACAAATTAAAAAGTAATGATAATAAATAGAAAATTTGTAACACCAAAATATTTTAGGATATATTTATCCTTAAATAAATCTAATTTCTTTGACATCTTTCTTTACATGCAATATCGATTTTAAAGAATCAGCGATAAACTATTGTAATATTATCACCAAGCCATTATAATAGTGTGAATGTATAAGATTAACAACATAATGAAAAATATGTATAAATATTTAATTTAATTTAAATTTATCAATTAAATGTTATTAAATAAGTAATCAATTTTTAGTATATCTATTTTATGCTTCGATAATATGTTTTCTTCAAAAATAATTTTTAATGATTTTTGTGATAAAATATTATAATTAATTTCGGTCACTTTTAGAAATTCAATTTTATAAAAAGGATATCTTTTTTAAATCATCATGTAAATATTATATTTTCATAAATTTATTTGTATTTTTCAAAAAAGAATTATTTTCCAGTGAATAGTAAAAAATAGTTTTTTTTTTAATTCTCATTTATTTTATTTTAATCAAGTAATTTGAAAATATAATTATATTTTTGATGTGGTATTAAAGTGATATGAGATCCATTTTATTTACATTAATATGATTAATTAAATTTGGATCATCATTTTTTTTATTCTAATATAAGTTAATTTTTAGGCGTAAAAATCATTTTTCTGAAAAATCATTTTTAATCACATATTATGGTTTTATTTTTAAATTAACATCTATAACATATAGGATCTGAATTTTATAAAATAAAATCCATATTTTTAAATATTATATGAATATATTTTAAATATTTTCCTTTTATTTTAAGGTGTTATGAATAGTAATTAAGGAAAGATTTATCACCTTGGTAAAAGGTAAATCGAATAATTAATGATAAAAATAATGTGATAAGGAATTAAAAATATATCAAAAAATAAAATTAATTTATTTTTATGTGATTTATTCAACCATAACTGTAAAAACAATTTAATATATATAATTTGAGTTACATTTATCATTTATAATGATGTTTATATTATTTTAAGAAAAGGATAAATACAAAATTTCACTCTCTTGAATTTAATTTCTCTTATATATTCATATTGGGATAAAAACAAGCGTTTAATGAATATTAAAGATTATTTTTAATAATAATGAAATTATTTTTATGATATTAATTTTTTTATAAATTTTTGTGATTACATAATTACCTTAAATGCTTCAATAACACTAACATAGTTCTTATACAAGAAATTGAAAAATGAAAGGAAATAATTTTAAAAACATTAAAACTATTTTTTTTGGAATAAATTATGGTTAATAAATAATTTTGTAGTTAATAATAATTCCTTATTTATACTTAAATGTATTATATTATAATTACATTTTTATCTTTATACATTTGAAGTCAAATTAAATGACTAGCTTCAAAAATAACATTAAAGAAATCAATTGATAAATAATGTTTTATTAAATTATTTAAAAAACAAAAAAATAAATGCAGAAAATTAAGATCATAAATGGTATAAAATTTCATCCCTTTTCCATTTATGACAAAAAATTTACCATATAATTAACATTATAACACTTTATGATTGAAAAAAGTTTTTATTACGGTTAAGGTTAAAGATATTTTATGAAGGGGTTAGACCAAAAGATAATGTTTAAAATACAATATAAACCTATAAAATTTTCATTGGTTTAAGTTAATTCAACCATATACTATCTTATCTTTTAAATTATGGCCTCATGGTTCCATTTTCACATGAAAATGAATTTATTATGTTTAAATCTTTTCATTAATTCCATGTGTGTCTTTTCGTTCACTATAAAAAGGCACTGCCTCTTATCGCTACTATAGGCAAACTAGAGAAACGTATATAAAAAACATAAAAAAATCTTATAAAAATCCTTATACAAGTTACATAGGTTTTGTTCTTACCAAAATACTAACCATAGGCCCCTTAAGAGGAGATATAAAGGTGTTCTTTCAAGAAGAGGTAATCATATTCAATTAGCACTTTCATTTTTATTCTCCTTTTTCAACCTTCAATTATGTCCAATACATTAAAATAAAATAACACAATTATACTTAATATAATTATATTTAATTATGTTTATGTAATAATATTTATAAATATCCTTCTCTATTAAAATGAGAAACAAAACCATCGCTTGTGTGTCCAGTGGACTACCACCTCACAAACTAATGTAATTTTTTTTCCATTACCACATCACATGGATTGTCATGGTGATGTAAATAATGAATATATATGATAATTATGAAATAATTATAATTTTTAATGATAATATATCACATAATTCATTACCTTTTCACCCATTAAAAAATGATAACATTGCTTGTGCATATGTACAGCCTACTATCACCACTAAGTAATGTGATTCATTTTTCATGTTTGTTTCTCACAAATGATTTTAAATATATATAAATAGAACATATATGGTGTTATTATATTTACTATAATTATGGATATGATATGACCATGATCAATATAAAATTATCATAACTTCTGATTCAAAACATACATTAAAAATGAATTAGTTAACATAATAAATAGTTATAAAAATAAAATTTTGTTAACAAACAAGTGGATAAAATGTTATAAATGGATCATATATAAAATTATAGTTATATATATGGTTATAGTATGTAATTTTAAAAAATAAAAAATTGTTATATATGAGGTTAAAATCATTTACAAGGAAAGTTTAACATTAGGTAAGGGGCTTCTCAACTAAATTTTCATTCATTGGGTTATAATTCTTCTTCGTTTACAATGTTATACAATGATTAGGTGTGAAATTACATCTAATTTTATTATTTTTTCTTTACTATTTTTTTGTTATTTACATTTATTAAACCTAATCACTTAATTTATTAATTCTCACTTAAATTATATGGTTTTGTAAGGGGTTTGTTTCAATTTTCAATCCATTGAGACATATTTTGTATTATGAACCTATTTTGTTTTATGTGGAATATATATTTCCCCTTTGATACATTTAACATGAATATATTTTTTAAGGATGATTAGATTTTTAATTAAAATTTAATCTCTCAATGGATTATTTTTTAAAAGTTACCAATAAGGTATAATAATTTATATTATATTCTCATTTTTTGGTATTTCACTTATTTTCATTAAATAAATCTTATAATATAACATTTATAAACTCCATATATTTTTTATACTATGGATATTAAAAAATCATTCTTTATTAAAAATGATTTCTCTCTTTGGAACTTGAATCATGAAAATAAATGATGAAAATAAAAACCATTATTATTTCTCTTTTGATTGGGTATATTTTCTTCTATGTCCATATTTTTCAAAAAAATGTTTAATAAAAGTAATTTTTATTTACTAAAATGATTTATTAATGAAATTTTACATTATTTTTGATATTATAAAATTTGTTAATGTAACATATCGAAATTTTTATGAAAGGTTCATTTTCAATTTTTTTGAAAAATTAAAAAGGAATTTTTCTTTTTAATTTATATGATGTAAACGTGTTTTCGCAACACCATAACAGTTTTATGCTATTTAGATTTTTCTAAAAGTTTTTAATGGGTTTAAAAATAAAATGATTTAATCAAAACCTATGGTAATTATTCACTTTTATTTTATTTATTTATCTAAAGGGAATTATTCTATTACAAAACATATATTTCTGAAGCATTGACAGTCATCTTTTATCTCTTATTAGTTTTTTTTTCACTAACTTTCTCTTGAAATATTAACTTTATTGTGATTATTTTTAATTATACATTACATTTATCCTTAATATCCATATTAGTTATGTCATAGATATGATTATTTCCAAAATAATACACAATTTATATTTATGATGTTTTACTATAAATGTTATTTTACTAACTGAGGAAATATTAATATTCTATATTATTTACACAATATGAATATTTTTTGATACGAAACATTGTTTAGGAGTTAAATATATCATTAAATATATGAGGAATGAATTAAAAATATAGTAATGGGTAGGGCCTATTTGTAGATATATCCTCGATTCATCGATTGGTCTCATGAGACAAAATAGTTGGACAGACTTAATAAATGGGTTTTTTGTGTATATCTACCAATCAATTAAATTGTCTAAGCACAAGGCCTTGATGGTAAAGATATCATGACTTTTGAGATAATGATTTATATCATTAATCATTTTCTTCAATGAAATTCTATATATTATTATCAATGAGATTAATTTTTAGATGTTATCCATTGATATATTTTGTGTTCGAGTTATTGATTAAATGGAATCTTTTTTCAGTTATTTACCTTTCCATATTGAGTTTTCCTTATTCATTTATGATACGTTCTGATGTATATAACCTTTACTAAGTATATAAGATCGCCCTTTATTTTTTTCTTTTATGTGGGATATTAAGAAGTATATTATGAATAATATCAAGGAATCATGAATGTTTCATATGCTATGCTTTTTTTATTTTTCAAAAGTTATATGGAATCATGTATGAATATAGTTTTTCAAGAATAAAATTTTTGTTGATCTTTCATGGGTATTTCCCTTTTATATTGTACTAATTTAATAAAGTAAACACCAACTCTAGTTTACTGGAGTTGGGGTTACTATAGTTGGTATCATAACAAGCTCAGTAGAAACCTTTAGAACTTGATTTTAAAATAACATTGATAACATGATAATTATGATAATCTGTTACTGTATCTGAAAACTTTTACCATTAGATGTATTTTTATTTTATATCTCAATATTCATGATGATTATGAGATAACTTGCTGTATTACATTATTTAGTGATGGTTCCTAATATAACAAAGGGAATCAGTACCTATAATCAATATAAGGATTTCCCTGCTGAGCAAGCTAATATATATGGTGTTGGAATAGAGCATATCTTACCCATATTAAGGTATATTACATAGGTTATCATGAATAACCTTTCCTGTATAGAGTAAACTATTGGTCCACTGTTTGATTCACCTATGTTGGATCACTTGATGCTATATAAGCCTCCATTTTAATCAAACTATTAATATATTAGTAATTGAACAATGTATTATATAACTCAAAAAATATATTCTTGGGTTTAAAAAGTTACATTCAATATTCTGAGTCCACCTATGATTTTTTATATTTGAGAGGATGATCCTGAACTCCCAATGGAAATTACTTCCATAATATGTGTTTTACCACCTATTCATGATGGATATTTATTTCAATTGGTTAGGGAGAGACTCAGTATTGATGATATTTCTATTGTATGAGACTTTTTTGATCTCTTCCTAGAAGTGTTTCCTATTTATCACCTGAATCATAAAGTTGAGTTCTGAATAGAACTCATACATGGTGCTACACATATTTGAAAGACTCTATATATAATGGCCTCGATTAGGTTTCATAAATTGAAAAAGAAAATCCATGAGAATCTAGATAAGGTATTATTTTGTATAGTTCTTCGCCATAGGTTGCACTTTTTCTTTTTATTAAGAATAAATATTGTTTAATGGGTCTTATCATTGATTTTTAGGAACTTAACAAAGTCACTATTAAGAACAAGTTCCATCTACCCCATATCAATGATCTATTTTATCAATTTCAAGAAGCTCAATATTTTTACAAGGTTGATCTTTGATCTTTATATAATCATCTAAGGATCAAGAAGAATTATATAACCAAGATATCCTTCCATACAATGTATGATCCTTATTAATTTATAGTAATACTATTTGGAGTTTCCAATGAGCTTATTATTTACATGGATTTAATGAAAAGAGTCTTTATAGATTACCTTGAATAGTTTTTAGTGATACTTATACATGCTATTATGATATATTTGAAGAGTAAGGAAGAGAATGAATTACATTTTAGGATTTGGTATGATAAACCAGAAGGATGAAAAGTTGTATCCCAAATTTTATAAATGTTAATTTTTGCTACATATAGTCTCATTCATTGGTCTTATAATATCAATTAAGGTTAAATTTATATATCCTTCAAAGATAGAAGTTATTGAGAAATGGATTAGACAAATAACGGTAACTAAAATCCATTGTTTTCTTGGGAAGATGGATACTAGAATTTTTTTGAGATATATTTATATTTACAATCTAATCCACATGCTAAGTTGACTTATAAGGGATCCAATTTCATAGGGAAAGATGAATGTAATGAGAGTTTCAAAGAAGTTAATAGAAGTTTGGTCAGGGCGCATATAATTATACTACCCTAAAATGGAGAAGGGATTACAATATATAGGGATTAATCACAAAAGGAGTTTTTATTTTTCCTCATGAATTATTATATAATGACAGATTACTCCTCGATCTAATTGAAAATTTAGGAGAAAAATTACAAGGTTTGTGATTTTGAACTAGACGTAGTAATTTTTTCATTAAAGACTTGGAGGAATTGTTTATATGGTGAAAGGTTTGATATATATACTAAAAATAAAATATTTAAGTGTATATTAAGAAGTAATTAATTTATTATGTTCCAAATAATATGGTTGGAGATTATCAAAGATTAATATTTCTTAATGTGTTACCACCCTGGGAAGAAAAACAAGGTGGTTGATGCTCTAATTTAGAAAGACCATGCTAGTTTTTCCATGATAAGGATTGAAATAGATTTAATTTTTATGGATTTATGTAATTTGTATCTTACAATATTTAGGAAAGGGGAAAGTTATTACCTTTATCATATTAATATTCAACCATACATATATGAGATTACTTAAAAGGTGTAGAAAGAAGATACGGAATTACAAAAGAAGGTGAGTACTATTTCTGAGATAAAACACTATCATACTAGATTGATAGGGTTCAAAAAATGAGTATGTGTTCCATCAATACCATAGTTAAAGAATATTTTTTTGGATTAAACTCATAATTCCTCATACTCTATTCATCTTGAAGGTAAAAAATTTGTATAAAATATGAAAGAGTATTTTTTGTGGGATAACATAAAAAAGGGATATTTTAGAGTATGTATCTTGATCCCTGGTGTGTCAGTAAGATAAGTATAAGAGACAAAATAATAAGGGGGTATTATATCCATTACCCATACCATAATGGAAATGGGAAAACATTACCATGGATTTCATCATCGGGCTCCCCAAAATATGTAAAAGAAATCATATTTTTTTGTTATAGTTAATCACCGTAAGAAATCAGTATATTTTATCTCTATTAGAAAATATTTTTTTCTTGGCAAAATCACTCAATTATACATTAATGAAGTTGTGAGATTTCATGGAGTACCATGCTCAATCATATCTGATTAGGATCTAAGCTTTACCAAAATGTTCTTGACAATCCTTCAACAGGATCAAGATATAAAGTTGAGTTTAATACTTCTTATCATCCTCATATAAATGGCCATTAAGATAAGTTCATTCAAATTCTAGAAGACATGTCATGATCTTACTCTATATATTTCAAAACAGTTGGGATCAACACCTTCCTTTGGTAGAATTTTCTCCTAATAATATCTTTCACCCAAGAATTCTGATAGATCCTTATGAATCATTGTATCAAAATAAGTGAAAAAAAATCAAATGTATTTGGATAAATATGAAGAATGAATGATATTAGGACCTAATACCGTATAGGAAATCACATAGAGGGTTTTACCTATTAAACAACACATGAGGGTATCTTACAGTTGACAAAAGAACTTATAATGACAATTATTGATGAGATCTAGAGTTTAAAGTTGGTGACAAGGTATTTTCAAGAATATCTACATGGAATAAGGTTATGATATTTTTAAAGAGGGTAAAAATTAGCACCATATTTCTTGGTCCCTTTAAAATAATTTATCATATATAGATGATATCTTATCACTTGTCAGTTCCAACAAATATCTATCAATTCCATGATGTGTTCCATATATCTCTCCTAAGAAAGTATATACCTGGTCTTTCACATGTACTAAACTCAGTGGTCATACCAATATAGTAATATCTATCTTATGAGGAACAAATTATGGATATTATAGATCATAGAGAGAGTGTACTAAAAAATAATACCACTCATTTGATCAATGTTCTGCAGAAAATCCATAAATTTTAGGAACCGACATCGAAACCTGAGGATGTGATGAGGAATAAGTATCCTCGTTTTTTTGTATCAAAGTGTAAAAACTTTGAAGGAATAAATCTTTAAAGGGGTTTAAATGATACACCTTGAGATTTGATGGTTTATTTATCTTTAAATAAATATAATTTCTTGGATATCTTTCTTCACAATCAACAACAAGTTTAATTAAACCCTGATAAACAATTAAAATATTATTATCGAGTTCTTGGAATGGTGGTATAGATAAGAATAACTAAATTATAAAGAATATTTATAAATATTTTATTTAATTTAAATGTATTGATTAAATCTTATTAAATAAGTACTTGATTTCGAGTAAAACCATTTTATGCTTTAAAAATATGTTTTCTTCAAAAATGATTTTTATTTCGTTATTTTAGTAAATATTATAGTTAATTTATGCCACTATGAGAAATTTAATTTTATAAAAAAATATCATTTTTTGAACTCATCATGTAAATATTATCTTAAGATGAATTTTTGGTATTATTCTAAATATAATCATTTTTCAATGAATTGTGAAAAAACCAATTTTTGTAAAAAATTAAACTATTTTATTTAAAAAAAATTAAAAGTACTATTCTATTTTTTATTTGTTATTAAAATAATATAATATTAATTTTATTTATAAATATATAATTAATTCCATTAGTATCATCATTTTATACGTTTTTTGTAAGTTCATTTTTAATCTTAAAACACATTTTTCTAGAAAATAATTTCATCCCTTTTTTATAAGTTAATTTTTAAATTAATTTATTTTAATTATAATATTTTAATTTTATAAAATCAATTCTATATTGGGAATCATTACGTTTAAATTTTTTAAATTGGTCCCTTTTATAGGAATTATGAATAGTAATCATGATAAAATGCATCACCAAGGTAAACAAAAATTCAGGTATTTAGGGATAAAAATAATATGATAAGTCAATAAAAATATATCCAACTCTTGACTTTATTTCATTTTATGTGATGAATTTGAACATACCCTTTATAACTTCTAATATATGTATTTTTATACCATTTTTCTTTGATAATGTCATTTATATTATTTTTATCCAAGGATAAATACAGAATGACACTCTCTTGACTTTAATTTATCTTATATGTTTGCATAGGGATAAAAATAAGTTATGAATAAATATTAAAGTTTGTTTTTAGAATAATAAAATTATTTATATGGTAGTAATTTATTTATAATTTTTACTAATTATTTAATTTCCTCTAACAGTTATACAATTCTGATACAATGCGTGTGCAAACAATGGAAAAAAATAAAAGTAAATAATTTTAAAAACATTAAAAATAATTTTTTTCGATTAATTAGGGTTCCAAAATAATTTTGTATTTAATAATAATATCTTATTTATGGTTATAAAAATTATATTTGAATTCTATCTTTATCTTTATGTATTTTATGTCAAATTAAATGAATATTGTCAAAAATGACATTAGTTATATTTTAGGAGGAGAAATAATATTTGATTAGATTACTTTAAAATCATAAAAATATTTCAAGAGGACAAGTTGGTGGAAATTTTGTATAAAATATTATCCTTTGTAAATTTATGAGAAACAACTTACTTAATGTAAAAGTATAATCGTTTAAGATTGAAATTTTTGTTACTGTGGATAAGTTAAAATTATTTAACGAAGGGGTTAAACTAAAAAATATTTTTTAAAATACCACTTAAAACTATCAAAATTTTATTTTTTGAATGTATTTAAACCATATCTAATATTATACTCCAAATTATTTACACTTGGTTCTACATTTACATTAAAATTAATTTATTATATTTAAATATTTTTTCTAATTCCATCTATGTCCTTCTGTTCACTGTGAAAAGTCACTAATTATTTAATCTTATATACACCAGCTAGATCCAATTATATCAACAAAACACTAAAAAACCTCAATCAATGTTCTATAGGTGATTTTATTCCCCAAATAAAAATCCTAGGTCCCTTAAGTGGATATATAAATGAACCCCTTCAAGAATCGGTAATCATCTTCACCAAGCACTTTAATTTTTCTTATTCTTATACAACCTTCAATTATGCCCCTATTCCCGATGCATATCACACCTACACTCATTTAAAGTTGATGCATACCAAATTCCCAAAGGTGGGAAATCACTTGGATTTATCCAATCATGCCTTAGAAAATGCATTGGCTGAGAGGATGGGAGTTCTGGATCATCACACACTTTTAGGGGAAATTATTGTCCACTCTAGGACTCTTTTATAGATTTATTATGTATTCATGAATCTTTTATTAAATATAAAATATGGAATAGTTCTCCCATGGATTAATATTCAACTATTAGCATATGTTGATTTTAGAATCATCTGAATGTATCTGATGTTCTTCATTGATGGAAACATCTGTATGTATCGAAGGTTCTTTGTTGATGGTAGCCTTTTATGAACATACTTGAGATTCTTATATCATTATTATCAATATGATGGTTTTAATCCACATAGTTGTGAACTCTATAATTTATTGTCACAGAGAAAGATGAAATGTGTTTTGATATTGATATTGGTCTAATGAGATGGGTTTCCTATATATCCTTATTAAAAGAATATGAAAACACATAATTTGGTGCCACATAGTGGGACTCATCATACCTTTTAAGGTCATGTGACAAGGACCAAATTGTGTAGTTTAATGTCATGCAGAAATGATGTCTAGGAAAAAGTTGACTAGCCAAGATATTATGTGGGACTTAGTCTAAAGTGAACGAGATAACCTAGAAGGAGTATGGCCTCCCAAGTGGTATATGGCCCTACAATGGATATTTCCTAGAGAAGATTAGGGTGAGTTTGGGGTGTTAGGTTTAGGCCTCAAATAGGCCTCCTAAAAATCCCATTTAGAAGTGAATGAAATCCCACATAGTTTGGAAGGATTGAGGATTACACCTATAAAGGGGAACCAGTTGGATTACCTCATTGGGACTATATACCTTTGAGTTGTAGATAACAAGGTTGGTGATTATAAAATATTAGAGGTCCATTTGTATGTTAGTTGATAGAATGGTCCGAAAAGGGAATATCCTCCTACGTCAGGTATGTGATCAGGAAGTTATCATGATCATCACTATCCTCTAATCCCATGTGATTCATGCTCAATTTTATAAACAACATGATGTCAAAAGATCTGATAAACCATATAATCTCATTCATTCGTTGGGGTACAAGGTTGGGGCTATGAAAAATTGAAAGGGCTCTGGTGCCCATCTCCTCTTTTATTTTTTTACTAGGATAGAGTCTTATTCACCCAGGTGAATGTGTCCCATAATAATAAAAGGATCTTACTCCAAGATGGGTTCCCTTATCCTGATTTCAGTGAATATTAGAGGATGATAATGTTCAAGCCCCCATCAAATTGAAAAGCTAGTGGTTCCCCTCATTGTCTAAATTGGGGAGGTCCCTAGTACTACTGTTTCTGACGCTTTTTCCGGGGCGTGCGCATCTGTTCGTCCGCGGAGGAGGACGCACGGCGCTTGTTGCCCCGCGTTCCCGCTTTCCAAAGGCGGGTGGCATTCGTTCCTTGTTCAGGTATGTCTGCTCCTTGATCGAAACGGGATGATGGGATGTCGGTTCTTCCTTCTGTGGATTCCTCCTCAGAACTCATTACCTAGTCCGGGTCTCCCTCATAGATTTAATACGTAGTTCGTGAAACTCTTCCCAGTGCCATGTTTCCATGGACGCCGGTTAATTACACTGCTTCTGTCGGGACATTCCAAAGGGTCCAGTCAGGGCAGCAACCTTCAGTCGGGGGAGTAGTCACGTTGAGGCATCAGTAGCGTGTCTGGATGCTGGGGAACCTGGCATGTATGTCTATTATCCCTGATCATAGGGATTCTCGAGGGCGTGGAAGCCCGAGGCATCCCACATTGAGCGCGGGGAATTATATTTCATAGACACATATCTGAGGTTTTCCTCAGCTTCCCGTGTTTAACATAGGGTACGCCGCGAGTTTAACGTCCAGCAGAGATGGATCAACCCGATCAGAGCATTAGCAAGGATAGATAGGATTGAGGGGTTTCCCTTGAAGGGATGCCGATATCGGGGCCATCCCATGGGCGGCTGTGAAGAGGAGCGTACCGACATGGTCTCACCGAGATATGACGGTCCGGGCAAGAATCTGGATGGGTGATAGGTGGATGAATGGAGTGGAGGGGGAGCGAAATGGGACCATCGCAGGGGCGACAGTGAAGTTGGACTTGAGCCTTGAAGAGGCTTCCTATGTATCCCCGTGGCAGGGAATCAAAGTCTGCGTAGTTCAGGATGGTGCAGGTGGACGGGCACGAGGGTGGACCTTGGTCTGATGGGTATCATCAGCAAGCTGACGTGAATGGGGAGGACCAGGAGGGTCCTAATGGTGGTGGTCTTGGACCTCGTGGAGGCTTCCTACGTACTATGCCTTGACATGGATCAAAGACCTCGTAGTTCAAAGGGTTTCACCGGTGAAACGACGTGAAAGTAGACCCTTGGGTCCACTAGTGGTGGGCTTGATCCTTGGGAAGGTTTCCTACGTACCATGCCTTGACATGGATCAAAGTCCTCGTAGTTTGCTGGGATGGGGCTTACGCTCTGAGGCGGCCCAAGAGGGGGGATACAGTTTAACGTCATGCGGGACGGAATACAGTTTAACGTCATGCGGGACGTGATACAGTTTAACGTCATGCGGGACACGATATAGTTTAACTTCATGCGGGACGGGATACAGTTTAACGTCATGCGGGAAGGAATACAGTTTAATGTCATGCGGGACGGGATACAATTTAACGTCATGTGGGACGTGATACATTTTAACGTCATGCGGGACAGAATACAGTTTAACGTCATGCCGGACGGAATACAGTTTAACGTCATGCAGGACGGGATACAGTTTAACGTCATGCGGGACGCGATACAGTTTAACGTCATGCGGGACGCGATACAGTTTGACGTCATGCGGTACGGGATACATTTTAACGTCATGCGGGACGGAATACAGTTTAACATCATGCGGGACAGGATACAGTTTAACGTCATGCGGGACGTGATACAGTTTAACGTCATGCGGGATGGAATACAGTTTAACATCATGCGGGACACGATACGGTTTAACGTAATTCGGGATGGAATACTTGGGGCTTACGCTCTGAGGCGGCCCAAGATGGTCGGGGAACCGACATGGAGAGGCCAGGACGACCAGGTGGTGGGTGTTGGTGAACCGACGGTAATGAGGGACCTTGGTCCAATGAGAGATGGGCTTGAACCTCTGTTAGGCTTCCTACGTACCATGCCTTGACATAGATCAAAGTCCTCGTAGTTCGGATGGTTTCAACGGCCTGCCGTTGGACTGGAATGCAGTTTAAAGTCATGCTGGACGAGGGCGTGCAGTTTATCATCATGTGGGATGGGGGCGAAACACGACGTGAATGAACGACCGAGTAATGTGGCTTGAACCTCATGGAGGCTTCCTACATACCATGCCTTGACATGGATCAAATTCCTCGTAGTTCAAATGGGATGAGTCGCAACAGCTAGCCATTGGACCGGAATGCAGTTTAAAGTCATGCTGGACGAGGATGGGACCCGACGTGAATAAATGACGGGTGGTCTTGAACCTCATGGATGCTTCCTACGTACCATGCCTTAACATGGATCAAAGTCCTCGTAGTTCTCTAGGATGGGGGTCAGGGTCGGTGCTCACTCTAAGCCCACGTGAGTCATGCTCTGTGTGAGAAACAAGAGGTTGCAAGGACCTGACGATCACGTCGCGGAGGATGCGTCCGTGAGAAGCGAAGAGGGGCTTACGCATTAGGCGGCCCATGGTGCTGGGACTTACTCCAGGATGGAGGCCCGAATGGGGGGTGCCTCGTTCCCTATCACGCCCTCCACTGACCTTGGTGGTGGGGAAGTACGGAGATGCAGGGGTGAAGCAATCCATTGGGGAACCAAGGTCGCCTGTTTCCTGAGAACATACGCCACTCCAATAAGGAGGATATCATCCCTTGTGGATGGGTGATTCCATTCCTGTGGAGACGAGTGGCGTAAAAAATGTTCGAGCTGGGGGTACCCTTCGTGAGAGGCACGAGGTTGGGTCACAGTTTAACGTCATGTGTTGAGGACATGGTGCTTGGCAGTTTAACGTCCTACAGCTCGGACGGGGTGGGTTCACTCCGCACCCCTAGGACATACATAACCAGTACCCTCTGGTCCTTGGGGAAGGGAAGGTACCAGTAAGGCCATGGCTAGGGGGGTTGGGGAACGAACCATCGAGGGGTCCACGTTAGCGTGGCTATGCGAAGAAGCAATAGCCGTTAGCATGCATATGCGAAGAAGCATTAGGCGAAGCGACGCTACGAGTGGTATTGTCCATGGGACTTTGAAATCACATCGTGCAAACCTGGATCACGGGAAGAGGAATTTCTAAGAAAAGGAGTGTACTTCGCGAAGTGGAGTGCCTTGGCCTTAGCATGGGGCATAGGTGTGAGTGGAAGGTGCTTCGCGAAGTGGAACAGTGTTCACGGAGCACTGCCTCACGAAGAAGAGGTGCCTCGCGAAGTAGGGTCCTGCTAAGTAGTGTGCTTCGCGATGTGTAGTGATCCTGCCTTAGCATAGGGATCACGAGTGCATATTGGGTGTTTCGCGAAGCATAAACGCTCCGCGGCTGCCCAGGTTCCCGTGGGAATCCCCTTCCTTCGTGAATTCCCTTGAGCTTCGCGAAGGACATCCCTCTCGGAAGAGGGGCTCAAAACGAGACAAATCAAAGGCGGCTCGCGAAGTAGAAGTACCTCACGGAGCTCATGATTCCTGGGGAAAAGAGTGCTTCGCGATTCGGGAGAGGAGAAGCCGAAAGGCCAGATTGTCCATCTTCGGGACTCAGGGGGAGTCCAGTATTTATAGGTAAGGGGCACCGCGAAGCAGAACTCACGCGCCGCCTCAGGTGCTTCGCGGTGCGCTCGCGAACGCCTATGGAATCCGCGGAGAGTTACCGCCTCTGGAGTTTCGCGGCGGTCTCGCAAACATCAAATGCGTTCATGGAGAGTTACCGCCTCTAGAGCTTCGTGGCGGGCTCGCAAACGTCAAATGCGTTCATGGAGACTTACGGCCTCTGGAGCTTCGTGGAGGGCTCGCGAACGTCAAATTAGTTCACAGAGTTTTACCGCCTCTGGAGCTTCGCAAGGCCGCGATGATCAGGGCGCTTCGCGTCGGGGCTTCGCGTCGGGGCGTCGTGAGGCAGCACGCCAGCCTTATTTTTCGTGCCTTCCTTTCATGCCATATTTTGGTGCCAACAAATGCCCCCCCTCAGACTTGGAGCCGCGGAGGGCGAAGGGTCGAAGTCTGATGGAAAATTACCAAAATTGTCGACGGTTCGCGATGCGGCTTCGCGAAGGGGGGGGGGGGGGCGGTGCTGACCAAGGCCACAGATCCGGACGCGCTGTGATGCTCCGCACGGGTGAGGCGCGTCGCGATGCTCCGGGGTAGCCGCCTATAAATAGGGGGGTCGACCTCTTTTGTCTTCATGTTACTTCCTTGTCTTTTTGTGCTCTCGACTTCGCGAAGCTCCGCGTACTCCGTGACAGCCCTCCGTGAATCGAGCTTCGCGGCAAACCGAGGGTCTCAGACTCCGCGTCCGCGCCAAGAGAACCTCTGCTTGTCGGCCTCGGCCAGACTTCGCGGCTTGGTCTTGTGACCGATCTTCATGATCCGGCTTCGCGATTCAGCTTCGCGGTCCAGCTTCGCGATCCAGCTGAAAAAATTCTTTTCTGGGGGCCGGAATCGAAATGGCCCGTCAAGATGCTGTATTGGGAGTGCTTGCAGATGCTGCTCGTCAGGATGAGATGGCCAACTGTCCAGGCCTGGGGGAGATGGTCCGAAGCCACTCGGACCACACTTCTTTGACAGATCTTCTATCAGAGGGTCAGAAGGATTATCCGCAGTGCAAGAAGCTGCCATTGTACGGCTTCGGGTTGAGGGATGACGTCTTCATCCCTAAGGCGAGTAGGGACGAACCAACCTGCTGGTTCAGGAGCACACCATGCCAGCACCAATGGTTCAGGGCGTCCAATGGTCATGCACAGGAGAACTTCACACCCGTCACCGCTGACTATCTCTACAACCATGTGAACGATATTGATGGGAGGCCACTGCAACCAGAGATGTCCCCTCCTCTCTACCGTACCATGCTGAAGGCGGCTTTGTAGGATTCGAAGAAGGGATGGTCTGATGAGTGGGACCTGCGCCAGGGTGGCAACTTTACTGATGACTGGGCTTGGGCATACTGGGTAGGCGCCTCATGCGAGGAGTTTGGGTCCGAGCTGAGGAGAGTGGGGTTGTATGAGGCGGCATGGGCCTCCCAATTCCACATTTACCAACCGAAGCAACTGATGCCGGAATTGCTGAGCAGATGGTCATCTAGGACCAATACCTTTCACCTGCATCACGGGGAGGTGGGCATCAGCCTGTGGGATGTCCACCAGATTTCTGGGGTCCCGATCTTGGGGGCCATGTATGACGAGTTCCTCCCCTTCATCAGCGTGTGGGCGGATACGGAACAAATTCCGCGACTGGCGTCACCGCTGATGGCACTTGTCCCTAGAGAGGACAAGGAGGCAGTGAGGGATGCCCACTTTAGGAGATGGTTAAAATGCTTCCTAAATTTCCAAGAGAATCGAGAGTTCCCTCCGAGGCCTCAAACTTGTCCAAGGGTGGCCCAACGGGGAAAGGGGCACTCATATTGGAGGGTTTTGGAGGACAGCCAATGGAAGACTTGGGGTTTCAGTGTCAGCACTGAACAACAGCCGATAGTCAAGCTGGTGGCGTTCATCGCGGCTCTCATCTGTGGTTGGATCCTACCAGTGAGGGATACAAGCATGGGGGTGCGGCCCATCTCATTTATTATGGCGTCGATGTTGGCCATGGGGCAGCGGATCAATCTGGGGATTCCGATGCTCACCAAACTGTACAGAATGTTGCGGCATATTAGCGAAGGAAAGAAGCCTCCAAGGATATGCAGGCCCTTCAAGCTCCTGTATGGGTGGATCGCAGCGCATATCAGGGGGATTTACAAGTATCCAAACCCCATTTCGCCGCCGGGATCGAACATCCGCCCCTCCATCCTGAACGCGGTCGGGAGCTTCCCGTTTAAACTAGCCGTTCTGATGGTGCTGAATCAGGTGTGGAGGGCGGATGAGTTTAATTTCCACCCCTTCCCATTGCCGATAGGGATACTTACTGATGACGGGCGGGGAACGGAAGAACATTGGGCTTACCTCCTAGCCTTTCGAGGTGGAGTTTTGGTGGCATGGATAGATCGTGAGCCACTCTGCGAACCTTACACCCTGCATCGGTTTGCGAGGCAGTTCTGGTGCCTCCAGCGACTGACCCCGCAGGTCTACTGGGAGGTGCATCACGAGGAGCACCCGTGTGTGATGAGGCAGTTGTGGCTCATGTTCACATGGGAAGATGGGAACATGTGGAATACATTGCCTCCATCCACTGCCGCTTTCGGATTGGTGAGGGAGTATTCCATCAGTTGGGAGGTTGCTTACCCAGGGGAGATGCTGAAGCAACCAACTATCTAGGTCGGTGATAGTGGGCCTCCCCTATCCCGAGGTCGGGGTCGTAGGGTAGCAAGGGCCACTCACGGTAGCGGGGATTCCATGGCGGCGAGACCCGCACCGGCCGAGGGTATGGCAGCAACGGTGGATCCGGTGATTCCGGAAGAGCAGGGCCATCCTCAGGGGCAGCCATCGAGGGGATTCCGTAGGATATCCACTCATGCTCCGGGGAAGCGCCTGCGTTATATCGACATGGCGGAGGATGCCATCTTCCTGGAAGCTTGGGAAATTTGGGATGTCAACCGGTAATTCCTCAGCCCACCCGAGATATGGGCCCACCTGAATCACCTCGGGATGGAATTACTGGGCATAGGCCCAGTCCGGGATGGATTCATGGCGTCTCCGGTAGAGGCAGTACAATACCTGGACGAGCTGGAGGATTACGTCCACTCTAGTGGTGTCCCTCTCCCAATGACAGACCGGGTGAGGTTAATGTTGAATCAGACAGTCCCCCCACAGTTATCGGCTGCCGATCTGAGGGAGCGCTTCCCCCTTCAAGAAGAATCAGAGGACTCCTCTCGGGAGGATGAGGCTGGAGGAGGGAGCCCGCTGGAGGAGGGCGAGGTTGGAGACCAAGGATAAAATTATGAAGAATTTGCAGAGGCTCTCGAGGTAGCATTCCGAACATCTTTCCCTATGATCCATCCATGGGTCACTATGAACTTCTCACCGATGTTTGAGCCATGCAGGAGGAACTTGTTCGCAGGCCTCATTCTCACCCCTTGGTGGGTGATGATGCGGGACCTTCAGAACCCGCGCCTATGGCTACGTCCAGTTCCGTGTCTGGTGGGACCAGAGCGCCCGAGGTGGCTCCTCCAGAATCTCCAAACCTTCCAAGATTATACGAAGGGCCTCGTCTCGGGGTCCCGTCAGTACTGGATCAAGAGCAGTTCCAGGAGGTCGATCTCCGTAAGTCCCCTCTACCGGTCTCCTCGTTGTCACATGTAGACCATGCCAACTAACGTTTATGTCCCTCTCTGTCGTACAGTCCTTTGACTGGCATGGGCTGCTGCGGCAAGACTGGTCGGGATGTCTGGTGGCGTCCCTCCTAGGGGTATGCTGGTGATGGTGGCGATAGTCCCCCCATATCCTCAAGCTGTGACGCACATCATCACTGGCGGGACCACCAGCAGGGCCGTACCCGAAGTCATTGAGGTGGACTCCGAGGAAGAGGATCAACCGGTCGATCCCAGTCTTGTCACGCCTGCTTTGGCGCCAGGTGTCATACTGGATTCAACACCAGATGTAGATCCTGCCGAGGATTTCTTGCGGGCGTATGCCACGTACGAGCCTGCCAATCGCACGGACTGGGACAAAATAGCCTCTGACGAGGAAGACAGCAGCATAGTCTGCCGCCGGTCGTGGAAGCTGATCACGCGCTTTATCAAGGACACTCCCCAAGAGCAATGGCTTGCCGAAATGGATAGACTCCGCTCGCGGTTGCACGAACTGTGCGTTGGGGGAGTGGATTCCCAACATCCTCACGCACTCATCAGAGATCTTATGGCTGAGAAGATCCGAGAGCATGATCATGGGCTCAGCGTGGGCTGGCAGCGGAGGAAGGAGACCAGCATCAAGAAGCATCAGGAGGCTGAAGGCGAGGTCCAATAGATGCAGACCCAGGCAGACGAGCTTTCAGCCTCTCTTGATGCACAATCTGAGCTGGTCTCATGGTTGAAGGCCTAGCTGGCATAGGCAGAAGAGCATATGAGGCAGACCTTTGGAAAGATGGTTGTCGTTCAAGCTGGCGTAGAGACGGCCAAATCTAGGACTGACGAGCTGGGCCCCGCCGCTGCTGAGGAGGAGCGGGAGCTAAATCAGTGGCAGCAAGCCTTGGATGCCACAATCCAACGGGTGGCGGAGCTGCAACGCTCTTTTGACGGGGTAAACCCGTCCATGGGGGGAGTCGACCCCTGAGTATTGTAACAAAACCAAAAACCTTTTATTGGTACTTGCGTGCTTCAAAATATTTTTCTTCTTCTTTTCTTTGAATGTCGTAGCACGCACGATTTCCACTGTTTGAATTGCCTTGTTCCATCCCTACAATGTTTTTGGGACGTTCAGTGATAATTCCCCAAGCCCACGTGGGTCAAGCCCGATGTGAGAAACAGGAGATAGTTGCCCTCTCATCCCACCTAACATAGGAGTGGGGATCATGCTCCGGGAATCCGGGATTTGGATTACCAGTCCGGATTTCTGAAAGACGGGAGAGGCTTGATCGCAGAAGGAACTTTCAGGATAGCCGAATTACCATTTCTTCAGCGTTCTCTTATGCACGAACGGGGCAACGCCAGGGGTGCTGAAATCGGTCTGAACAGATGAAAATGGGAAGCATGAATCACGATACCCAAGATTCGGAATACTGTGGGGATGGCGTGACAATAAAGGAAAACCGTTAACCTTGGAGGAGAAGCGGTATCCTTACTGCGTTAGCCTGTAATGGGGACAACAAATGAGGGTCGACCATTGACCATGTTCGAAACACAGGACCATATCACAAGTGTTGTCGATCAATCCTTTGGGACGTTGGCCCAGGACAGTGGGAGGACCATAGGTCGACATCCATACTGTTAGGGGGTCCTTCCAAACATGACCCGTCTTCCGAAATGTTGGCCCAGGACGGTAGGTGAGCCGATGCGGCATGAGACCAGGCCGTTAGGGGGTCCCGTGAGACATGAAAGGGGACGAGGGTCCAAATAAGGGGCACAAAAAGCGTGGAATATGGAGTGATGGTTTGTCCGAACAGAATCCAACACTTAGGTAGTTACACCACCGTGGCGGGAGTACACTAGATGGGCGTATCGGTTTGATCATGGATCATTCTTGCTTTCATACAGGGCCTCTCTGGCGAGGGGAACTGTCACTTCCCAATGGGATTTGGGGAATCCTGAACTTGTTCAGGGTAGAACCGCAGTTTAGTGTCATGTGTTGAGGACACATAGACTCCTATAGTTTAACGTCATACGATAGGACGTGGAATAAAAGGGAAGATCCCAGGGAGCATGTGGCGTGGTAGATATGAAACCGACATGAATGAGGACTTGGAGTCCAAACCATACCACATACCCCTGGAGGAAACTCTTCAGGTCGAGGGACCAAGAGTGAGGATTGGGCTGGGCCTGAAGCAGAGTGGTCGGGCGTTCCTACGTACCCCATGAGGATGGGAATCAAGCCATACCTAGTTCTAGAAGCACAGTTTAACGTCATGCGGGATGATGAGAAGCATGGCCGTGTGGGTACACATCCTGCTAAAACTACTAAGCCCACGTGAGTCGTGCTCGGTGTGGGAAACAAGCAGTAGTGGTGGGAATTTCCCGACACAGAAAGGGGAAGGTTAGGGAAAAGGGATGCTTGGTAAATACCAGTCCAATGACACTAACACGATCATTTAGCGCGCCTAGATGCGCAAAGAGAAAGAGCCGAGTATGATGCAATTTCACTTGAACATGAGGAAGTGGAAATGTGTGAATCATGGTACTCGAGATTCAGATCACGGTGATGGAGGCGTGACGATGGAGGATAACTGCTGACCGTGTTCACAACACAGCATCCTGTTGCGTTAGCCTAGAATGGGGACAAACAAATGAGGTTTGACTGTTGACCATGTTCGAAACACGGGACCATGTCACAAATGTTGCCAGAGATCCGTGGGGACTTTGGCCCGAAACGATTGGAGGGCCCTTAGGTCCAACATTCATGGAGAGCCCTTAAGCCTAGTATCCATGTCTTCCGAGGGTCCTTTTGGACGTGGAAGAGGATGAGGATCCAAATGGAGAGTTCACGAAGCATGGTCATGGGATGAGGGGAATGTCCCTGTGAAAATCCCACACTTCAGGCTCTTTGTCCAAACACATCTGAATACGAAAACGAGACGTATTAGATAGAGGGATCAGAGTCCTTTCCCATAGAGAGATCTTAGTTTAGGGTCATAGAATTCAGACCATGGATGGGAAGAGACATAAGAGGCACATGGTGGAGTAACTCAGACACCTGGAATGAATGGGAATAGGGGTTGTGTGTGGTGCGATGAACAACCTGACGTGAATGAGGACGTAGTCCCATACCACACCGCACGACCTCCTTAGGAGATGTTTTTGGTCAAAGGACCGAAGGCGAAAGTTAGGTTGGGCCCAGGGAGAAGTGCTCGAGTGCTCCTACGTATCTCATAAGGATGGGAATCAAGCCTCACAAAGTTCATGATGTACCTTAGACCATGAATGGGTAAAAGGAGCAGGGGACGCATGGCAGCAAGACCCGATGTGAAAGAGGACCTAAGCCCTATTTACCATGTGTTCTATGGGGAAATGCTTGAGTCAAGGGACCGAACACAAAGGTTAGGCTGGGCCCATGGGGAAGTGCCCAGGCGCTCCTACGTATCTCATAAGGATGAGAATCAAGCCATACGTTGTTCTGGAAGGGGGCACGGTAAGGTACCAGTGCCAGGGGAAAAGGGGAGTGTAGGCGTGGCCCTTGCACTAAAAGAAGCGTAATTTGATGAATCTTGTTTGTTCTTTAAGGTGAATGGTTTTTTTTTGTGAAGCCACAGGCCTAGAATAGTAGGTTGTGATGTCTCCACAAGGATCAAGCCATGATGGGCGTTGAAAAATGGCATGGAACGTGACCAATACCCAACGTGATGTCCTCTACAACGAGGTCACCACAATGCAGTGCCGTTTTTTATCGTGCGGCCAGGACGATAATGTCACAGTTTAGGGTCATATGATAGGACCAAGCATGCATTTTATCGTCTTGCAGTGCAGACGTAGCAGAGACGATGCTAGGTGGGAAATGTGCGCAGTGTTATAAAACACAATTGACGGAGACATGATCCCACATAAAATTGTATGCCAATCAGAGAGGAATACCTTATGCCAAGGGGAATATATAAAGGTAAGAGGTGAAACAGGGGGGAGACTGATTTCCTAAATGGGTTGTACCCGAAGACAGGGTGTCCGGGCGGTCCTACGTATCCCATGAAGATGGGAATCAAGCCACATGTAGTTTTGAAGGGTGCCTTTTAATGTCATGCTAGACAAGGAATAGGAGGGCTAAATCTCAAAATAGGGTTGTGCGTGGTGCAACCATTGCAAACCCGACGTGAATGAGGACATAGTCCCACACTACGCCACACGGTCCCATAGTCGGGGTCCTGAAGGAAGGACCAGAGAGGTGAATTTGCTGAACTCAAGCTGGACCCACAGAAGAAGGGTCTGGGAATTCCTACGTATCCTATCAAGATAGGAATCAAGCTGAATGTAGTTCCAGATGAGAATCTTAGTTTATGGTCTTAGAGCTCGGACCGTGGATGGTGAAAACTTCCCGAGTAAGCACAGATGTCAACCTGATCCCTAATCCCACGTGAGTTAAACTCGGTGTGGGAAAAAAGGGGGGAATCCTTATCGTAATACTTGGGGCGAGTCAAACAGGAGTTGGTAGAGCCCCGAAGGACACCTTTGACATGGCTTGTTCCCCCAACGCGTGGACGTTCATAGAGAAAATGTACCAAAAGTTCCGAGACTCCACTTGGACATGGTGAAGTGATGAAGGGTGTGAATTGTGCACCCGAAATTTTGGGCCTAATGGGTTGGCGTGGATATAGAGGAAAACTGTTAACCATGGTGGAGACGCAGCGTCCATATCGCATTAGCCTGAGGTGGGAACAACAAACGAGCATCGACCACTAACCATATTCGCAACGCGGGATTTTATCGATTTGTTGTACAAAACCCTCGGGGGCGTTGGCCCATAACGGTAGGAGATCCCTTGGGTGTAGTATCCGGGCCGTTCTTGGGGGTCCCTCCGGGTGTGAAAGATGATGGAAGCCCTGATGCAGGGATACACAAAGCCTGGAAAGCGGGTGCAGACGTGTCCGAGTAAAGCTTGGAATTCCAGGTAATAAACCAGTGTACTCTTAGGCACATTGGTGAACCGCCGAAAAGGGATTGACGAAACAGCTCAGTGGGGAGAGGTACACGGCGTGGTCATTATGGGACCGACGTGAATGAGGACATAGTCCCACACCACACCGTATAATCCCCTCATGGAGGAAGGATAGGCCAAGGGGCCAAGATGGGATGAAGCTTCCCGAGAGATGGGGTTGGACCCGAATCATGGACATTCAGGTGGTCCTACATATCCCATGAGGATCGGAATCAAGCCACACATAGTTCTCTAAATGTAGTTTAACGTCATACGCGACGAGAAGGGGAGTAATATACCCCTAAACAAGGGAGGTGTACGGTATGGCGAAGAAGCCGACGTGAATGAGGACATAGTCCCACACCACACCGTACACTCCTATAAGAGAGGACCTGGGTCGTGGCCCGGAAAGGCCAAGGGGCCTAATGGTTAGGCATTGGTCAGGAAGGCCTGACCTGCTTGTAGTTTAACGTCTTGCAATGAGGACGAGGGTCGGGGACCCGAGGAGGCCAAGGGTCCTGAGGCTGGGCCTCGTAAGGGAGGGCGCACGACATGGTACATGATCCTGACGTGAATGAGGACGTAGTCCTACACCACACCGTACACCCCAGGTAAGAGATTGGGCGGAGGGGCCCGAGAAGGCCAAGGGGCCTAAGGTCAGGCGTCAGTCAGGAAGGCCTGACGGGTCTGCAGTTTAGCGTCTTACATGAGGACGAGGGTCGGGGACCCGAGGAGGCCAAAGGGCCAGAGGCTGGGCCTCGTTAGGGAAGGCGTACGGCATGGTACGTGATCCCGACGTGAATGAGGACATAGTCCTACACCACACCGTACACCCCTATGGGGAATCAGGGCCGTGGGCCTGATCGCTAGCACCACCCAGGGGGAAGTTTGTCACCTCGGGATGGGGCAAAACGAATCACTGCACTCGATGTCTGGGACATCTTGGGGTGGACCCGAAGATCCAGGACACTGTTGACCATGTTCGAAACACAGCGTTCCTATGGTAACCTGATATGGGAGCATCAAATGAGCATCAACCGCTGACCAAATTCACAACGCGGGACTTGTATCGGCTTGTTTCTTGAAAACCCTCGGGGGCGTTGGCCCGTAACGGTAGGAGAGCCCTTGGGCATTGTATCCAGTCCATTCTTGGGGGTCCCTCTGGGTGTGAAAAATGATGGAATCCCAGTCAAGGAGTGGGTGAAGAATAGCTGTATCCATCCACGAAAGAGGCAAACATCTCCAGGGGGATGTGCAGTCGGGTCGAGGCATGCTCGATGTGAGTTGGGGAAAAAGTGTGCACCCTGCCATGTCTTGACCCGAGGGGAAGATTTTGGCTTTTGGGCTGGGCCAACGAACGAAACGTCTGGGCGTTCCTACGTATCTCATGAGGATGAGAATCAAGCCATACGTAGTTCTTGAAGGCCATGTAGTTTAGCGTCGTGCGGTGAGGACGTGGGAGGATAGAAGAACGGGAGTGGGCACATGGTGCGACCCTTACAATCCTTGTGTGAGCGGGGATGTATGAGCGGGGCTAAGAAAGCCTACTCCCTGCTAAAAAGATCCTCCGAGAACACTATTCCCTGGGGGGATAGTGGAAGAGAAAAGCTTGGGGCCAGGCTCAGGACAAGGCGTCTGAGCGTTCCTACATATCCCATTGAAATGGGAATCAAGCCACACATAGTTCTTGAAATGCAGTTTAACGTCATGCGGGACAGGGAGCATCTCATTTGGGGATATGTAAGGTACGGAAAGTAATCCGACGTGAATGAGGAAGTAGTCCCACACCATACCGTACAATCCCGTAAGAGGGTAAGTTGGGGAAAACCCAAGGGGCCTGGGGCCGGACCGCGGTCAGGGAGACCTGACCAGCTTGCGGTTTAACGTCTCACGGTGAAGATGGGGGGCCAGGGGGCCGTAGAGGCCAAGGGGCCTGAGGCTAAACCTCGGTCAGGAAGGCCTGACTGGCTTGCAGTTTAACGTCTTGTAGTAAGGACGGGGATGCAGTTTAGGGTCATGCGGGACCATCTCGCAGTTTAGGGTCGTGCAGGACCATCTCACAGTTTAGGGTCGTGCAGGACCCTCTCGTAGTTTAGGGTCGTGCAGGACCATTTCGACCTAGGCAAAGTATCACTTGAGGAATTTGGAATTGGTGGGAGGGGTTATACGCTCTCCATCCGTGGTCACCAAGGAGTATGCTCCATTGGGGTAAACCTTATGGATAATATAAGGCCCTTCCCATTTGGGTTCTAATTTGGGCGGTTTCCTACCTGGAATCATTGGCGCTCGAAGGGCTAGTACCAGGTCGCCCTGTAGAAAAGAGCGGAGACGAACCTTCTTGTTGAAGGCCCTCACTATCTTATCCTGATGCCTTTCCAGATTGTGTAGGGCACGAAGCCGGTTCTCGTCCAGTGCTTCTAATTTAGCTAGACGGATCTCGGCTACCTCATCTAATGTCTGGTGATCATAAACTGCAGTGCGTAACGATGGCAGCTGGATCTCAATGGGTAGGATGACCTCAGCTCCATACACCAGGGAATATAGGGTCACCTGGGTATAGTTGCGAGTCATCGTCTGGTAAGCCCAGAGGGCGTTGGGGAGCTTGTCCGGCCAACTTTTCTTGTTCTGACCAACCATCTTCTGCATAATGTTAGAGAGGGTCTTGCTGAACGCCTCGATCTATCCGTTTGCCTGTGCGTGGTAGCGGGAGGTATGGTTCGACCGGATGTCGTACTTAGCGTACAATTTCTTCATTTCAGCCGCTCGGAAGTTGGTGCTGTTATCGGTGAGGACGGCGTGAGGGGCTCCAAACCAGTGGATAATATTAGAGCTCACAAAGTCAACGATGGAACGGGCCTTGACCTCTTTGAGCGGAACTGCTTCTGCCCACTTGGAGAAGAAATCTGTAGCAGTCAGGATGAACCTATACTGGCGGGATGTTGCCGGTGGATATGGTCCCACTACATCAAGTCCCCATACCGAAAATGGCCAAGAGTACTTGGTGGGGTGGAGGGGCTCTGGCGGCCGATGCCGGAAGTTGGCGTGAACTTGGCACGCGTGGCATCTCTTGGCATACCCAATACAATCGTGGATCATAGAGGGCCAAAAGTACCCTAAACTCCGGATTTGATGGGACAACTTCGTCCCACCTTGATGGGCACCACAGGAACCGGCGTGAACCTCTTGCATAACTTGAGGTATCTCTACTCCTTGGATGCAACGGAGGAGGACACTATCGAAACTCCGCTTATAAAGGATCTATTCAAGACTGGGGCCGCTCTGGAGGGTAAATTGTAGCGCGCGGCGTCGGATTCGCTCGCGCTCGGCCCGGTCGTCCGGGAGATGACCATTTTGGAGATACTCGACAAAAGGTGCCCACCAGTCGCAAGTTGCTTCAACCACTGCATCTGACGAACCTGGGACCCCTGACGTGGAGGGTCCGGTAGTGAGATGACTTACCCGCAGACCATCATTGTCCTCTTGGGTGACGGGGGCAATGACTCTCTGGTGTGCCACATGTATGATCAAATCATCTTGCTCAGGTTTTGCAAGCGACGTGGCTAAGCCATCCAGAGCGTCTGCTTGGCCGTTCTGCGACCGTGGGACATGGGTAACCTCTGGTCGAGAAGGGAACTAGGCCATTAGGCAGAGGGTGTACTCCAGCAATGGTGCAAGCTCCGGATTCCTGACGACGTAGTCACCATTAACTTGTTTGATTACCAGCTCGGAATCTCCCTTCACATGTAGATGGGGCACATGGATCTCCAGGGCCAACTAGAGTCCGGTGATGAGATCCTAGTACTCTACCTCGTTGTTCGTACAGCCTTCTGACAACAGGAATGAGTATAGCAGGACGGCCTGCGCCGGGGTAATGAAGACAATACTCAGGCCCACTCTGTTGAGCTTGGGATCATTGAGCCTCCTACCGGTGGGGCTCCGAGAGGCGCCGTCGAAATACATTTGCCAACATGGGAAAGCATGATCGACTGAGAGGATCGTCTCGTCAGGAAAGTCCAGGTCTAGGGATTGATCCGCGGAGGTTGGATGGGCAGCTAAAAATTCTTCCAACGCATGTCCCTTAATGGACTTCTGAGGTACGAACCTGATATCAAACTGCTGGAGAATCGCTGCCCACCGTGCTAGTCGGCCAGTCAGCATGGGGCGGTTCAGGATGTACTTCAGTGGGTCTACCTGGGAGACCAATTGCACCTCATGGTGCTGCAGGTAATGTCGCAACTTCTGCACGGCGAAGATGAGCGCAAGGAATCTCTTTTCGATAGGGGAGTATCTGACCTCCGTATCGAGAAGCATGCATCTGAGATAGTAGAGACTGTTCTCAGTACCCTCGTTATTCTTCTGGGCGAGCAGTGCACCGAGGGACCTTTCCAGGGCGGTCACGTAAAGGACCAGCGGCTTTCCGGAGACAGGTGGCATCAAGACCAGAGGTCGGAGCAGATACTTCTTGATTTCTTGGAAGGCGGTCCGACACTCCTCATCACATTCGTAGGCGGTTCCCTTCTTCATGAGCAGGGAAAAGTGCTTACACTTGCCGGCCAGATTCGCAATGAATCGGCGTATATAGGCTAAGTGGCCTTGAAGGCCTCGAAACTCCCGAATGTTGCTCGGGGGAGGCATTTGGCTGATGGCCTTGATCTTCTCCGGGTCGATCTCGATACCTCGGTATCTGACAACAAAGCCCTGAAAAATCCCAGAGGTGACCCCGAAGGCACACTTCAACGGGTTCATCTTTAGGTGACAGGAACGGAGGAAACTGAACACTTTCTCGAGGTCTTTGAGATTGTCCTGGCGCTGACATGATTTGACTACGAGGTCATCCATGTAGCATTCCACCAATGTCCTGAGGATAGGCTTGAATATGCGATGCATGGCCCTCTGATAAGTGGCACCTACATTCTTCAAACCGAATGGCATAACCTGGTAGCAAAAGGTACCTTGGGGAGCCCTGAAGGCAGTGAACTCCTCGTCTTCGGGGGCCATCCGGATCTGGTTGTACCCAGAATACCCATCCATAAAAGAGAGAGCTTGGAACTCAGCCATGGAGTCAATCAATAACTCTGTCACTAGGAGTGGGAAGTCATCCTTTGGGCAGTGGCGATTAAGATCGCGGAAGTCGATGCAGACTCTAATCTACTCATTCTTCTTCCTGACTGGCACAATGTTGGCAATCCACTTGGGGTACTGGACCTCCTTAACGAAGTTGGCTTTAATTAGCTTGTCAACTTCGGCCTCAACCATAGCACCATGAGAAGGGTGCATCTTCCTGGGAGGCTGCTTAAACCCGCGATGTTTTTGCCGGGAGGCCTAGATGGTGAACGACTACCTTGGGATCTAGTCCTTGCATCTCATTGTAACTCCAAGAAAACACATCACGGTGTTGTTTGAGGAAGTCTACGTACTGCTGTCGCTCCTCGGGGGACATGGCTGCACTGATCAATGTGGGTTTCGGATCTTCCTCGCTACCAAGGTTCACCAGTACCATTTCATCAACTGTGGTAGAGACGCCTTCTTCAAAGGTGGGAGGAGAATCCTCCAGGTCTTCCTCCCCACCCACGGGGGGACTTCCCGTGACAGAAGATACTTCTGGGCTATCAAAACCCGAGGGGCAGCTGGTGCCATCTTGGGTAGCATCGGTCATCACATCGGGAGACTCACTTTCCATTGAGACCATAGTAATGAAGGCAGTCGATCCTATCCCATCTGGCCTTCGGCCAAAGGGGCCACGTTTGATAATATCAAAGCAGTGGTGACGTGTCGGCCTGAGTCGGTGGATTCCAGCCCGGCGGAAGAGACACGTATGGCGTACCGCCGTTGTCATAAGCCTGACATTCCGGTACCGTACAGGGGTAGAAGGTTCCGGGATGACCTGAGCCTGGTTGATGTAGGAGTACGAGGTGATTTTCCACCGTCGCTTGGACACGGGAACATGCCTTCCTTGCGTACCCAAAACAACAAAACATTGCCCCATTTCGGGGGTCGTGGCCTCCAACCGGTGGATCGGGAGGATGTAGGCGTCATCCATGCTTGCCTAGGGATCACTTGTGACCGGGGCGGGTTCATCCTCACTTACTAGGATTTTCTTATCCTTCCTTTTGTAATAACCCGCATCCAGATAGCGGGCCTCACAAGAAGAGAAAGGGGACACATATCCTTGGAGCATTCCTACTCGACCGTTGAGTGAGTATTTGAGGCACTGGGGATACCACGAAGGGACCGCTGCATGCAGATGGAGCCATGGCCTACCCATCAATGCGTTGTAGGCGGTGTCCTGAGAGACGACCATGAACTCGGTGCTAGCAATTAAGCCACTGAACTGAGTCTTCAGGAGGATCTTACCAACTGGGGTGTGCTTGGTCCTGTCGTACCCCTGGATTCTGAGGTCAGAGGGAGTTAAATCACCTTCAGACAGACCCATCTTTCGCATCGTACGGGTCAGAATTAGATTAATTCCAGAACCCGTGTCAACGAGGAAGCGGCGAACTTCCACGCCATTGAAGTGGCCAGTGATGTACAGCGGGCGAATGTTCCCCTGTATAGGAGGGTCCTCATCTTCACCGGAGAAAAAGATAATCGCCTGACATTCGGCGTTTTCAATCGTCTCGGTATGGAAGGATTCTGCAGCTGCTACCTCCGTCTCAAACTGGAGGGGGTTCCTTAGGGCTTCAGCAAGTGCCTCGCGCATTTCGGATGACAGGAAAAGGGCCTCAAGGATAGAAATCCTTGCCAGAATGCCGGCCAGGTGCTTCATAACATCATACTTTCGTGCCAAACGCGAACCTCTGCTTACAGGAGGTCGTTCGGCATTCGGAGGCATAGTGGGTCCTACTGGTTGAACCGGCGATCGGCTAGTACTGGGTACATCTTGCTACCTACTAGTAGAAGCCTGGAGAGTAGTTTCCGGACTAGGATTGGGCAGCGGAGGCTGGCCTGTAGCCGGGCAAGACTGACTGTGATACGAACGAGGCAGCTCTCCCTGATCTAGTAGCACGAACGGCGGTGGAGGTAGAGCCGAAGGAATTAGATGGGGTTGCGCGTGCTGAGCTCTACGCTGAGCCTGCTTCCTGGTCTTAGTAGCCTGCATGGCTTGTCCAAAAGTGCCCACTGACGTACCTCGATGACCGGCGTAGTTGTGATTCCACTGATGTTGACGTCGGCTGGGAACATTGGGGAGGTTCGCCTGGCGTTCCCCCTCGTCGGGGGTCATATAGGGCTTTACCAGCTCCACGGTGTTAACTGAAGCGTACCCCTGGCTATCGCTCGAGGAGTCATCCACCAGTGGGAGGATTCTGGGAGGAATCCCCATTTCATGGGGCATAAAGTCACCGAGAGTTGGGGATGACAACGGCACCGGCGGTGCACGTTGCTTCTTCTTGCGTCACTGCTGCTTGCCCATTTGGGAAGAGGTTGACTGTGAAGACGATGCAGAGGTACCAGATACTTCTTCTGAAGGTCCCGGCTGCTTTAGGTGCGCCCGGATGATACCATGGACACGGAAGATGGTTTTTGGAGCCATACAGTCGTTGTATTTCTGGGATCCGCGGCTGGGAACCTGTTTTCATTCGCATTCACTATCGCTACCGATCTCTGACCCTGCAAAGACACCTGCCACTTGCGCTGGTGCTGGGCCCAACTTGACTATGTTGTTTTTGACCTGGTCTTGAATCCAGTCTTTAAACACATATCATTTCTTGAGGGTGTGCCCCAGAAACCGATGATAAGGGAAGTAGTTGGGGTGATCGGTGAGATTCGCCTCTATCGGCCTTCTGCACTCGGGCAGGCGCACGATCCCTTTCTCTAGAGCACTTCGGAAATACACAGAGACCTGATTTTCGTTGAACGAATAAGTCTGGTGCCTTCTTTCCGGATAGGGGGCCCTGGGGGCCTGGCCCTGACGAGGGGCCAGAGGGGCCTGTCGAGGTGGCGCATGATTGTCTCGCCTAGGTGGCGGTGGCTCATTGCATGGGGGAACCTGTCGGTTCTGAGGTGGTCGCTGCTGGGCAGGAGCCTGTGCTTGAGGTGGAGGACCTCTGCGGGGTTGCGGGGATGGTGTCGCCGACAGTAACTCCAGGTTCCTCGGGGCTTCTATTTGGGCCACCGCGGCGGGTTCAGCCCTGGTGTTCCTACTGGCTGAGATCATAGGGGGCAACAAACGTGCCTGACTAGCCTATTGCAGGGCTTCCTCAAGGCGCTGAGCCTTATCTGAGAAATCTATAAACCCTCCAGGGTAGTTCTGGGTAATTAGGGAGGGTACCAGCTCCGTTTTGACGTTCCTCACACACATCGTTAGTAATTGCTCCTGAGTCAGTGGCATATATAGGTAATATGTAATTCCCTTCCACCGGGCGATGAAATCTACAACCTGCTCATCAGGTATTTGCTTGCACTTGAAGAGGTCTGCAATACTGGTCTTCCGCGTGGTGGAGCTGAACTGGTACAAGAACTGTCGGCGGAGGTCCTCCCAACTGGTCACTGATCCGATAGGGAGCTGGTTGTACCAGACGAATGCTGGACCTTCCAATGTTTGTATGAAACACCGAAGTTTGGCGGCTTCTTGCTGAGCCGGGGTCCCCATCATAGGGCCACACCTAGAAGAAAAATGAGCCAAGTGTTGCGGTGGGTCCCCTTTCCTGTTGAAAGGTGAGAAAGTGGGGTTCCCAAAACCCGGAGGTGCGGGAATATCACCTACCCACGCGGGATACGGCTTGCCATCCGGTGGGACCGCCACCTGCCGCATTTCCAATGCTTCGAGGCGGGTTGTGAGGGCCGAAATAAGATCATCCGGGTGGGGGTCCCTGTCTTGAAGGGGATCCCTAACCACAAGTGCGTTTCCAGGTTCTTCAACACGGTAGACGGCTTCAGCTGCTCGTGGATCAACTGGTGGAACGACCTGCAGGGCGACTGGGGGAACCCGGACTGGATTCTTCAGATTGCCCCGTCATTCGGGAGGGTTTGGCGAGACGTATCGCGCACTCTTGTCGTAAGTTCCCTCTTCTTCCCTATCTGTGGCAGTAGCATGATCAGGGTTTCCCGGAGGCATCTCACTGGGGGGACTTGTTCCTTCCCCAGCTGCCCCGGCCTGGGATTACCATAGTCGGGTCACCGCTCTGCGGCGCGCCCAGCCAAGAGTTCGTCAACTATCCTCTTCTTCTCAGCAAGCTGCTGGCGTAATGTGGCCTTCTCGGGATCTTCGTCCGTTTTCTGCACAGAGGCGGACGGGTCGGAGTGCTTGACAGTTCCGACATGCTCCTTACCCTTGCCGGCGTTTCGACCGAGTACCAGCGACTCGGTGGGTACGGGGAGGCCTAGCAGGTTCCTCTGCTGACGGGTAACTCTCCCTGATGGGTCCAGCAGTGGTGGTATGCCCTCAGGGGGTAAGTCTCCATCATGTAATTCAAGCTTGTCTTCCTTTTCCACAAAGTCGGCCATGTGGACCGCGACCCCTCTCGAGGGCATGTCCTCGATGTCGCATAGCGAATCGGGCTGCCGTCGGATAGGGTCGAAGATGAGAGTGGAATAGTGTCCCCAACCACGGACTTTCACATGGGGGTGGCTTCCCTAACGATCCTTCGGAGTGGTTTGAAACTCTGGACGCATTTCCGTTGAAGGGCGCCCTGGCAGCCTGGCGACTCAGGGTGCTGGGCCACAAGAAGTGCGGCTGCATCGATCAGGCGACACTGCTCGCCGATTTCTTCGAAGTGATCTCGACTTCTGGGGTACACCGCCCGTTCGTAACGAAAGCATATGTGTGTCGCCCATAGGGTTCGAAAAAATCACCCCACTTCTTCAGGGGTAAGAGACTCTGGTACACGAAAATTCAGCACCGCCGTCGGCCAGAACTTCTCCGGGAAGTAATCCGCTGCAAGAATACTCCAGAAGATCCTGGGCTCGGACTCAGGGTCTGGCCCTCTGTTTCCCCACTCTTCAACTAGGGGCGGCTGAGGGACCGGTAGCGGTACCGAGGCGGACCTCTAGGATAGAAAACTCGGCGGCAGAGAATACGGCGAATGAGCTGACTGGCCGCCGAATTCCGGGCCATCCTCCGAAGAGCAAGGTGACCTAGCCACGATGTCACGATATGATGGGTTGATAGCCACAGCTTCCGGCACAGGAATCGTAGCTACCGACGACCATTCATGTCGTCGCTCTACCGCCATTGTCCCCCAAAATAGCTCTCCGTGATCTCGGTAGAGGTAGAGGGCGCTTCTGGTGACAATGGCGATGATTGTGCGGTCGAGACCCACGGAATTCCCAAGACTTCTTCCTCCTGGATGTACCTGCGGAGAAAGATGGGAATCTGGAGGACCACATATTCCGGGAGAATGAGTATAACGCGTCTGGTTCCTGTCTCAGTCCTTGATACAGAGGAGCGAGGAGAAGGCTCCATCACTGAGTCGCATTCCGCTTCAGATTCAGAGAAGCGGGCAGGTTTGATCTCCACCCGGGCCTTCCCAGGATTCTTCTTGTGGCGGCGACGACCCCCTCTCCTACCCCGGGGTGTCTCTTCGGGACAGGGTTGATCCCTATCAGGCAGTCTCGGGGCGGCGCTGGCGCTGTGACGGAGGGGGGACCCACTCGAGATAGCCGGGGTGCGAGGGGCACCGGGGCAAATGTCGAAGGGTACATGGGGAGAACCTCCATGAATATCACCCATCTGGGCGGAGCCTCTGTTGAAACCGGCAGGAGCATGGGGAGGACCACCATGGTCGATGCGGGCGGAGCGAGGCTGACCTTTACTCCTCGAGTTACTGGGGAGAGGAGGACCTTCGCCGGTTGCAGAGAGAACGTAGGGAGGGCCCCCACATTGGAGAAGGACCGGATGGACGGTGCCTTCAGATCGGCGGTCGGGGGTAGGAGGATGGGCTCCATACCCTGTATAGTGGGCGTGGGAAAGGTTTCCGCGCCGAGCATCACTGCGGCGGGGCAGGTCTTCCTTCGGGATGGGGGTAGCACGAGGCATACCTCCATGACGAACTTCGGAGTGGGGAAGGCCCATGCTCTGTGGAGTAGTGGTATGGGGAGGGCCTTCGTACAGGGTGACACCACCGCGGGTTAGTTCGCGGCGATCACCACTTGGGCCTGAAACCCGGAGAGTCAACCCATCCTGTCCGTGGGGTGGTTGGGGTCTCGATCCTGGTTGGGTGAAGGAGTGCCCCTGCTTAGTGTATACGGGGGCTTCATGATGCACGTCGGCGGTGGCTCGGGCCACTGTAGATGTCGACGTCGATGTGCCTGGGTGAGCATTCTCAGCCCGGGCCTGGCTCTGACATTGGGTCAAGCGAGCTGGCGCAGGTGGTGCAGGGGCATGGCCTGCCGGCTCTTCCCGCGGAGTCGGACGGCAACACTGATGCAGCCGGACGGGAGCTCTCGCCTGGAGCCCTTGGGTCGGGACCCTGAGCGGGCTGAGCCGAACGGCGCCCTCCTCATCAGCGTAAGGCGAGGAGTCGTCAAGGCGTTCCGGGGATAGGCTTCCGAAACGGTTGAACATTGGGGTGGGGAGCAGGGGCTCCCTACGTGGCCTGTTAGGGAGGCGTTGACGGTGGGGCCTGGAGGCCTCCAGGTCCAAGTGGTCCATAGCCCTAGTTGGGATGACCCCTTCCTCCTCGTACCTGCGCACGAGGTTGTTGATCACCCTTCGGTAGATGGCCTCTGATGGGGAAAGTGGACGTGGACGCCCCGCATTCCGCGATGTGGCAGCCGTCGTGGCGGTAGCGGCACCATGTGGGGTGGCTGTGGCGGTGTTGCCCATGCCCCTGCGTAGGCTAGCGGGCAGTGATCGCGTCTCTGTAACAGCAACCTGGTTCCTGAGAAATGAAGGGATCAACTCATCAGCACTGAGAGGAAAAGGATTGATAGCCAGTGCCCCAGAATCCTTCCATTCTCCACGTCTGTAAGAAGGATCCATGCCAACACGCTGCAGAACGGAGTACCCCACGTTCTACTGCCCCGACTTCTGTTGAGTTTCATGATAGGCCCGCTATTTGATTGGCGGGACCAGGTGCCGGATATCTGGATCCGGTGACACATCAATCTACTGGTGTCTCGAACGATACTAATCTCCATATTGAGGAGAAGAATTTCACGTCGGGTTCACCATTTCTGTTTCCGACGCTTTCGCCGGGGCGCGCGCATCTGTCCGTCTGCGGAGAAGGACGTGCGGTGCTTATTTCCCTGCTTTCCTGCTTTCCAAAGGCGGGCGGAATTCATTCCTTGTTCAGGTACGTCTGCTCCTTGATCGAAACGGGATGATGGGATGTCGGTTCTTCCTTCTGTGGATTCCTCCTCAGAACTCATTACCTAGTCCGGGTCTCCCTCATAGATTTAATACGTAGTTCGTGAAACTCTTCCCAGTGCCATGTTTCCATGGAAGCCGGTTAATTACACTGCTTCTGTCGGGACATTCCAAAGGGTCCAGTCAGGGCAGCAACCTTCAGTCGGGGGAGTATTCATGTTGAGGAATCAGTAGCGTGTATGGATACTGGGGAACCAGGCATGTCTGTCTATTATCCCTGATCATAGGGCTTCTCGAGGGCGTGGAAGCCCGAGGCATCCCACATCGAGCACGGGGAATTATATGTCATAGACCCATATCTGAGGTTTTTCTCAGACTCCCGTGTTTAACACAGGGTACGCCGCGAGTTTAACGTCCAGCGGAGACGGATCAACCCGATTAAAGCATTAACTAGGATAGATCGGATTGAGGGGTTTCCCTTGAAGGGATGCCGATACTGGGGCCAGCCCATGGGCGGCTGTGAATAGGAGCGTACCGACATGGTCTCACCGAGATATGACGGTCCAGGTGAGAATCAGGATGGGTGATTGGTGGATGAATGGAGTGGAGGGGGAGCAAAATGGGACCATCGTAGGGGCGACGGTGAAGTTTGTCTTGAGCCTTGAAGAGGCTTCCTACGTATCCCCGTGGGGGGGGAATCAAAGTCTGCGTAGTTCAGGATGGTGCTGGTGGACCGGCACGAGGGTGGACCTTGGTCCGATGGGTATCATCAGCAAGCTGACGTGAATGGGGAGGACCAAGAGGGTCCTAATGGTGGTGGGATTGGACCTCGTGGAGGCTTCCTACGTACCATGCATTGACATGGATCAAATACCTCGTAGTTCTAAGGGTTTCATCGGTGAACCAACGTGAAAGTAGACCCGTGGGTCCACTAGTGGTGGGCTTGAACCTTGGGAAGGTTTCCTACGTACCATGACTTGACATGGATCAAAGTCCCCATAGTTTGCTGGGATGGGGCTTACGCTCTGAGGCGGCCCAAGAGGGGGGATACAGTTTAACGTCATGCGGGACGGAATACAGTTTAACGTCATGCGGGACGCGATACAGTTTAAGGTCTTGCAGGACGTGATACAGTTTAACTTCATGCGGGATGGGATACAGTTTATCGTCATGCGGGACAGAATACAGTTTAACGTCATGCGGGACGGGATACAGTTTAATGTCATGCGGGACGCGATACAGTTTAACATCATGCGGGACGGAATACAGTTTAACGTCATGCGGGACAGAATACAGTTTAATGTCATGCGGGACGGGATACAGTTTAACGTCATGTAGGACGCGATACAGTTTAACGTCATGCGGGACGCGATACAGTTTAACATCATGCGGGACGGGATACAGTTTAACGTCATGCGGGACGGAATACAGTTTAACGTCATGCGGGACGGGATACAGTTTAAAGTCATGTGGGACACGATACAGTTTAACGTCATGTGTGACGGAATACAGTTTAACGTCATGCGGGACGCGATAGAGTTTAACGTCATGTGGGACGGAATACTTGGGGCTTACGCTCTGAGGCGGCCCAAGATGGTCGGGGAACCGACATGGAGAGGTCGGGACGACCTGGTGGTGGGTGTCGGCGAACCGACGCAAATGAGGGACCTTGGTCCAATGAGAGATGGGATTGAACCTCTGGGAGGCTTCCTACGTACCATGCCTTGACATAGATCAAAGTCCTCATAGTTCGGATGGTTGCAACGGCTTGCCATTGGACTGGAATGCAATTTAAAGTCATGCTGGACGAGGGCGTGGAGTTTATCGTCATGTGGGACGGCGGCGAAACTCGACATGAATGAACGACTGAGTAATGTGGCTTGAACCTCATGGAGGCTTCCTACGTACCATTCCTTGACATGGATCAAAGTCCTCGTAGTTCAAATGGGATGAGTCGCAACGGCTTTCCATCGGACCGGAATGCAGTTTAAAGTCATTCTGGACGAGGATGGGACCCGACGTGAATAGATGACGGGTGGGCTTGAACCTCATGGAGGCTTCCTACATACCATGCCTTGACATGGATCAAAGTCCTCGTAGTTCGCTAGGATGGGGGGTCAGGGTCGGTGCTCACTCTAAGACCACATGAGTCATGCTCGGTGTGAGAAACAAGAGGTTGCAAGGACCTTACGATCACGTCGCGGAGGATGCGTCTGTGAGAAGCGAAGAGGGGCTTACACATTAGGCGGCCCATGGTGCTGGGACTTACTCCTGGATGGAGGCCCGAATGAGGGGTGCCTCGTTCCCTATGACTCCCTCCACTGACCTCGGTGGGGGGGAAGTACGGAGATGTATGGGGTGCAGCCATCCGTTGGGGAACCAGGGTCACCCTTCTCCTGAGAACATATGCCACTCCAATAAGGAGGATATCATCCCTTGTGGATGGGTGATTCCATTCCTGTGGAGACGAGTGGCGTAAAAAAATGTTCGAGCTGGGGGGTCCCTTCGTGAGAGGCACGAGGTCGGGTCACAGTTTAACGTCATGTGTTGAGGACGTGGTTCTTGGCAGTTTAACGTCCTGCAGCTCGGACGAGGTTGGTTCACTCCGCACCCCTAGGACTTACATAACCGGTACCCTCTGGTCCTTGGGGAAGGAAAGGTACCAGTAAGGCCATGGCCAAGGGGGGTTGTGGAACGAACCATCGAGGGGTCCACGTTAGCATGGCTATGCGAAGAAGAAATAGACGTTAGCGTGCCTATGTGAAGAAGCATTAGGCGAAGCGACGCTACGAGTGGTATTGTCCATGGGACTTTGAAATCACATCGTGCAAACCTGGAGGGTCTCACGGGAAGAGGAATTGCTAAGAAAAGGAGTGTGCTTCGCGAAGTGGAGTGACTTGGCCTTAGCATGGGGCATAGTTGTGAGTGGAAGGTGCTTCGCGAAGTGGAACAGTGTTCTCGGATCACTGCCTCATGAAGAAGAGGTGCCTCGCGAAGCAGGGTCCTGCGAAACAGTGTGCTTCGCGATGTGTAGTGATCCTGCCTTAGCATTGGGATCACGAGTGCATCTTGGGTGTTTCGCGAAGCATAAATGCTCCGCGGCTGCCTGGGTTTCCGTGGGAATCCCCTTCCTTCGAGAATTCCCTTGAGCTTCGCGAAGGGCATCCCTCTCGGAAGAGGGGCTCAAAACGAGACAAAGCAAAGGCGTCTCGCGAAGTAGAAGTACCTCGCGGAGCTCATGATTCCCGGGGCAAAGAGTGCTTCACGATTTGGAATAGGAGAAGCTGAAAGGTCGGATTGTCCGTCTTCGAGACTCAGGGGGAGTCCAGTATTTATAGGGAAGGGGCGCCGCGAAGCAGAACTCGCGCACCGCCTCAGGTGCTTCGCGGTGCGCTCGTGAACGCCAACGGCATCCGCAGAGCGTTACCGCCTCTGGAGCTTCGTGGCAGGCTCACGAACTTCAAATGTGTTCATGGAGATTTACCGCCTCTGGAGCTTCGCGATGGGCTTGCGAACGTCAAATGCGTTCGCGGAGAGTTACTGCCTCTGGAGCTTCGCGGCGGGCTCGCGAATGTCAAATGCATTCACGGAGACTTACCACCTCTGTAGCTTCGCGGCGGGCTCGTGAACGTCAAATGCATTCGCGGAGTTTTACCGCCTCTAGAGCTTCGCGAGGCCGCGATGATCGGGGCGCTTCGCATCGGGGATTCGCGTCAGGGATTCACGTCGGGGCTTCATGAGGCAGCGCGCCAGCCTTCTTTTTCGTGCCTTCCTTTCATGCCATATTTTGGCGCCAACAACTACCTATAAGGTTGGGATCCTTTTTACCATAAGAATATATGATTGATAAAATTATGAGGATCCTCCTTGTTATTCAATTTACCAATATGAACTCATTAACCATGGTAATGTATGACTGATAGGAAATGATATTGTGTGATATACTCTAATCACACATATCTTGAGGCTTTTGAATAGGCCTCATCTTGGTAATTTATGAAGAGGTGTATTTAGGGCCTAGCACTTCATAGGAGAGGTTGATGGTGAGATTCATTTTGAAAATTATAATAGGGGGTGTGGTAAAGATGAATTTTATATTGAACTATTCCATCCTACCAACTATAGTTATTGGAGGGTCTAAGGCAAGGCCAAACTCTATGTGGGATTCTAATCCGCAAAGGATTACACTATGTAGATTGTTATCTACAAAGGAAATTTACTATGTTGATGGTTTTCCATAAAGAGTTTTATATATGGATTGAGGAATGAAAAGGGTAATTGATTACCTGCTACAATATCTTTCTCATACTATCTCTCTATATGTCTCCAATGTTTCTCCTCTATCTCTATATCTTCCTATCATACTTTTTTTGTGTAGTGATTTTTATAGTGGTATTGGTGTAATTATTACTAGATTGATAGGAAGTGATAAAAAACTCCCTCCTATGAATTATTTTGTTTTGTGGGTGGCAGGAAGATAGTTCCTCACACTGCAAAATAAATGTTCATTTATGGGGGGAATAAATATAATGCCTCACGCCACAAACAAATTTTTTTTTGTTGGGGGCCTAGAAATCACACCTTCTGTAACACGCCATGTTTTTTAAAATAAATTTAAATACATGAAACTTTGTTTTAATTAGATATTTATAATTATCATTTAAACATAATTTTTCTTCTTCTATGTTTTGAAATTCGAAAAACATTCATCTACAATTATGATCACTAAGTTATTTAGAGTTGGGTGGAACCAACTTTTTTTTTGGGGGAATAGTAATATTCCCTTATAAATAATAATATTAATAATAATATGACCCTAATTAATATTAAATTGTATTATTATTTTATTTTATTAAGGCTTTAAGATAATTAAATCTTGATTAATTTTTCAAGGTGTTAAAAATTGAGTTATAAATTTAAAATTTTAATTTTTAAATATTTTTTTTAAATTGAATTAGTAATATCTTGAAAATTATTTTTTTAAAATGGAGTTCATTTTTGAATTCTAGATGTTAAAAAATTGTTAGGGTGAATTATTGGGATTTTTATAAAATTCATGAATTTTTTATGAATAGTAAAATATGATAAAATACGATAAATGTTAAATACTTGATTTACTACATCATATATGATACACTTATTCTTTAAGAACACTTGATTCAAACTCACATTAAATTATTACTATTTTTGGTCACATGAATTAAGACTATTCATAGTCTTGAGCAAAAATATTATAATAATGATTAAAATAATGTAAATCCCTCTTCTCCCCCACTATAAATACCACCCTCATTCCCCTCTTCCTCCCACACATCTCAAGCCTTTATCCTTGCCTATTTTATGCCCAATACTCCTCCCATGACCCTTCCCCAAGTATTAGACCTTCTATTCTCACCAAAAGTCCAAAATAAAGGGCCTTAAGAAGGATCTCAAGGAGAAGAGATCAAGAGGAAAACATCTTCTTTTTTTCTTTCTTCTCTTTTCATTTTCTTTTATATTATTCTTCTTTCCTAACCTCCCCTTATATAAGATGAATGAATGATCTGGTATCTTAAATATTCTGTATTTCTTCATGTTTATGTAATATTCAGCATTATACTTCATCTCCTCTCCCACTTATTCAAGAAATTAAAACACCGTCCGTGATGTGTTGATTTACCGACATCGTGGACGATGTGATTTCAATTTATTTTACATTCTTCAAGACTGGTCATGAAACCATTTTTATGGTTTAAATAGATTTTAATTTATGTATTATATCTTATATAAGGTTCTGGAATCATTTATTACAAATTTTATTAATTTATAAAACATAATGAGTTCATTATAATCGTTGAATCTCCAAATGACCTAAATGAATATCAATAATGTTTTAACTTATGAATCATCCTTATATGATAATTCAAAAAGATAATTGGTATAATTTATGTTTCTATAAATATTTAAATACCATTTCATTCCAATTATAGAGTTTCACTTCTAATCCACAAGAATATCCCTCAGGAACTAAAAATGGAAATCATGAAAAGAACGCACCCAAACAATAAAAGGAACAAAATAATAATAATTAATGGGTGAAATGATGTTATGAAATGATAGTATAAGGTTTTATAAACATTAATATTTTTTTTAATATATTTATAACACTATTTTAACCGTTATACAGGAGGTTTAAACGAGTTTGAAATAAGAAAAACATGTGGTAAGGGAATTCTTAACCCAATTTCCATTATTTAGGTTAACCCTATACTTCATTATTTACATGGTTTTAAAATTGTTTTTTTATGAAAATTGTTTATATTATGTTTAATTATGTGTATTTATAGTGTATATACATATTCCATCGACTCTATTAAGTCTTTTTTCAATTATATGATATTTATAAGGGACTTTTCATTTAAAAACCTCTTTTAAAATTTTATTTTACGAAATTCAAAAGAAATTTTTTTATGAAATTATTAATTTTCTATGAATATTTTATGGTTCTTGGTAATTTTTTATGATGAAGAGTGAGACCTATATCTACCTCCAATGCATTGGATATGTGTAATTTAGAGGTCATTTGTATGGTTACTCCAAGTGTAACTGCGATGGTTACACCAATTGTAAGGTAGCCATGATGGTTACAAATTATAAGGTAGCCAAGAGGGTTACAAGATTATATATGTAATTCCACAATATAACTTTATGGTTCTATTTATTATCTATATGATTGGTGGAAGTCTAATTTAAATATCATGTTTCACAAATTATGTTTATATGGGTGACAAGTATGTCTTTTTGAAAATGAATTCATACGTTACAAGTATTCATGGACTAATTTGTTCATTCCTTATTATTATATCCCTTATTGAGATTTTTGTTCTCATCCCAAGTTTTTAAATTACTTTCCCAGTTTATAAGGATGTGTAAGAAAAAGAAGGAAACAATGTTAAATTTAATAAAGATTGGTCAAAAAAAGCATGTTTTATTTGAAAAGTTTTATATTTTGGAAGAAATGAATACTATTTTTTTGGTATCCACTCTGTATTAATGGGGACTAATATGAATGTATTATGTACCAATTATCTAAATATATAAACATGAAAATATCCTCAATGTGAAAGGATGTTAGTTCTTATCTAAATTCAAGATTATGTAATATAATAAGGACGAGTCTTTACAGTTGGTATTAAAGGATGTTTTAGATAACTTTAGTCATTAAGATGATGTTAATAGAATACCAAAAATTATTTTTTACTTTATGATTAATTTTAATTTTTATAGTATTTAAATATTACCATGTAGATTCAACTGATAATTTTTTGTTCAAATGGTTTTATGCAGAAGAAATAGGGAATATGAAGAGGAAAGGCACTAATGGAACAATATCCTTCTGAATCTGCATCCTAGTATGGTAGGAATTTTAATCAAACAGTTTGTGATATTAATGTCTCAAATAACATAAGAAATAAATGGAGGTGGTATCCATGAATGATAACAACTAGAGATACCACAACGAAACATTAAAATAGTGGAATATTTTATGAGACAACACCCTCCTACTTTCAATGGATCTTCTAACCAAAAACCAACTGAAGGATGGAGTAAAGCCCTTGAAAATATATTCAATGTTATAGGATGTTCAGATAGTCAAAAGTTATGTCTTTCCATTTATCATTTTTAATGTGAAGCTAATCAGTGGTGGTAAATGGTAAAAACTATTAGGGATAGAGAGGAGATTGTTGCCTTAGAGTGGGATGAATTTAAAAGTCTTTTCCACGAAAAATATTTTCCTAAGGTGGTGTGACTTGGGATTGAAGAATAATGAGGAAGATTCATTGTCTACATATGATTTTAACTTCACTCGACTAGCGAGTTATTTTCCAAATATTATTCTAGATCTTGATATCAAAATCAACACCTTTTACTCAGGGTTGAAATGATGGTATCGAAGGGCGTTGGCCTCCTGTAAATTCAAAAGTTAGGAGAAACTTGTCTAATGTGATGAGAGGGTAGAGATGGAGTTTTTTATGATCAAATTCACTTTAAAAACAATTATAAGAAGAGGTATATTTGGAAATATATGGGTAAGAATCAATCAAAAAAATCTGAGGGTAATAAAATCTAGTTTCTAGTTTTTGAAAAGTATGGGAAGAAGCACCCTGGGGAATGTCTTACCAAAACTGGGTAGCATTTTAAATTTTGTCAGTTTGGATATATAGCCTCATATTTTAATGAAAATTATCCTAATACTAATCCAAATAAGAAAATTTTTAAGTGTTTTGAGAGTCGAGAGATGGGTCATTTTGTAAATACCTTCCAAGAGAGAGATTTTAATGATGCAACCAAGCCAGACAATAAGCTAAAAGGTTTAGTGAGATCCTTAGTGACTATGTGAGTAGACATCGGGCCATCCAATGAATTTTTATCAGGTGACTTGTTTGTTTACTCGGATTTTTCTAATGATTTGTTCAATATTATGTCTACACATTCCTTTATTTCTAATTAATTTTCCAGTAATTTGGAAATATCACCTTAATAAATGAGACTGGAACTTATTCTTAAAACACCAAGGGGAAATATTATAGAAAAGAGGAATTATAAGAATCTTTATATTGTGGTTCATGGAAAGAATTTACTTGAAAACCTTATTTTTTTTACCTTATTAGAGTTTGATGTCGTTCTGGGAATGGATTGGCTTTCTATTTATCATGCTAATATTGACTGTTGAGATAAAGAAGTTATTGTGTTCATATTGTTGAAAACAAGGTAACCATATAGATTAATGATGTTCTAGTGGTAAATGAATACCATGATGTTTTTTCTAATTAGTTACCCGGTGTCATACCTGACCGGGAAGTCGAATTCACTATTGACTTTATTCCTTATGCTAATCTAATTTTAAAACCCCCATATTGAATGACTCAAATGGAACTTTTTGAAATAAAAAATTAGTTGCAGGAGGTGTTTGATAAAGGCTTCATTCATCCTAGAACTTCACCATGGGGTTCTCCTGTTTTGTTCATTAATAATATAGATGGTTCAATGAGATGTTTCATTGATTATAGATCCTTGAATAACACCACTGTTAAAAACAAGTATCATTTGCCTCCTATCGATGACAATTTTTATTAGCTCCAGGGTGCTCAGTACTTTTCCAAGATTGACTTGAGATCTAGATACCATTAGATGAAGGTGGAGGAGGATAACATCCCAAAAATATCTTTTTGTACTAGATATAGGCATTATGAATCTGTTGTTATGATGTTTGGGTTAACTAATTCACCTGTTGTATTCATATATCTAATGAATAGAATATTTCATGACTTCTTGGATAAGTTTGTTGTTTTGTTTATTAATGAAAATCTGGTATTCTCTAAGAGTAAAGATGATCATGAAAAACATCACATGGTTATATTAAAAACCTTAAAGGAAAAGAAAATTTATGGAAAATTCATAATGTGTGATTTTTGGTTACAACGTATTTCTTTTTTGGGAACATTGTAAATAAATATGGAATCAGAATTTATACTTTAAGAAAAGTGGTTTATGAATTGCCAAGACCTATAAATGTTATAGAGATTCATTGTTTTATTGGATTAGTAAGTTATTACTGACAGTTTGTTAAAACAATTTCATAGCTATCTAGCCCACTAATTAAGTTAACAAGAAAAGGGGTTAAATTTATTTGGATAGAAGAATGTGATTTCTGTGTTCAGGAACTGAAGAAGAGATTGGTGTATGCTCCAGTTTTGGCCTTACCTTCCTAAAATGGTGAGTTTGTCATCTGTAGTGATGCTTAATTGAAGGAACATGGTTGTGTTTTGATGCAGAATGATCAGTTAAATTCTTATAATTCAATAAAACTAAAACATCATGAGTTAAATTATCCCACACATGATTTGGAATTGATGATTGTGGTTTTTTCTTGGAAAAATTGGAGGCATGATTTATATGAAGCCAAATGTCAAATATAAACTTACTATAAAATCTGAAGTATATATTCACTGAGAAGGAATTAAACATGAGGCGGAGAAGATGGATTGAACTGATAATGCATTATGATTTCACAATCTATTACTATCTATGAAAAGAAAACAAAGTGGTGGATTCCATGATTCAAAAACATCATGCATCATTAACCATGTTATGTTTGGAACATGATCCCTTGATTAATGATTTGATAAATTTTGGCTTAGAATTTGTTGGTGTAGGATATACCTCTGTTTGGTTCTAGGTTTCAGTGCAATCATCGTTATTAGACAGAATTAAGCAAGCACATAAGGAAGACCATGATCTACAAAAAAGGTAGAATTGGTTAAAATGGGTAATTTCCAATAATTTAACCATGAAAGAGATTGTGTTTTAATATTTAGTAAAAGGTTGTGTGTGCCTTGTGATTCCTAGTTAAAGAAATATTTTTTGTTTAAAGAACATAGTTCTCCACTTTCTATTCATCCTAAGACTACAAAGATGTACAAAGACATTTGGGAGTATTATTGGTGGGATGGAATGAAAAGTGATATGGAAGATTTTACCATGAAATATTTGACATGTAAACAGGTTAAAGCAGAGCAGTAGTTACCGAAGGGGGTTCTTCGGCCACTTATAGTGCCATAGTAGAAATAGGAGAATATATCCATGGACTTCGTGGTGGGACTACCTAAAACTTATTGAGGTAATAATTCTATTTGGGTTATTATTGATCAGAAGGAAAAATCTGCACATTTTCATTCTATTCAATATATAATGTATTTGGATCCACTTTTTAGACTTTACCTTGAAGAGATTGTAAGGTTACATGGAGTTCCTCTTTCAATTTTATCTTAACAGCATCTTTGGTTCACTTCTAACTTTTGGAAGGTCCTTCAGAAGTCATTGGGCACAGAATTAAATTCCAGTACAGCTTTTCATCCTTAATCAGATGGGAATTCAGAATGAACGATTCGGACTTTGGAGGATATGCTTCGATCTTGTTCAATGGACTGCTAAGGAAGTTGGGATAAGCGTAATTCTTTAGTTGATTTTTCTTATAATAACATTTTTCACTCCAATATATAGATGGAACCTTTTGAGTCATTTTATGGGAAGTAGTGTCAAACTCCAGCTTTTTGGGGTGAATTCGGGGAAAGGAAGTATATGGGACTAAAATTAGTAGAGGAATTATGTGAGAAAGTTAATATGATCTGGCAACACATGAGGTTATCTCAGAGTATGCAGAAATGTTATGCATACAATAGGATGATAGACTTTTATTTTGATGTAGGTGATCATATTTTTCTTAGAATCTCACCATGGAAAATTGTTATGAGTTTTGGTAAGAAAGGAAATATAAGTCCACAGTTCATTAGACCCTATGAAATTCTAGAGAAAGATTGACCAGTCACCTATCGAGTATCTTTTCCTATGAGTTTATCTCAAGTACATAATTTTTTTCATGTTTCGATGTTGGGAAATTATGTTCCAGATTCATCTCATGTCTTGAGTTAAGAAGCAGTTCAACTGGAAGAGAACCTTTCTTTGGAAGAGAAACAAATTCATATTTTTGATCAAATGGAATAGGTATTGCGGAATAAGTTAATCTATTAGGTAAAGGTTTTTTGGAGAAACCACATGGTTGAATAAGCAACATGGGAATCTCAAAATGCAATGGCAGAAAGTTACCTTCACTTGTTTAGTAAGTAAATAAAATTGTGGGGCGCAATTTCCAGATTGTGGAGATAATGTAACACCCTAATTTTTTAAAAATAATTTTAAATGAATGAAACTTTGTTTTATTTAGGTATTTATAACTAGACTTTAAACATGATTTTTCACCTTCTATGGTTTGAATTTTGAAAAATAGTCATCTACAATTATGATCAGTAAGTTATCTGGAGTCTGATGGAACCAACTTGTTTTTTTAGTGAATAGTAACATACCATTATGAATAGTAATATGAATCTAATGAATATTACATTTTATTATTATTTTATTTTCTTAAGGCCTTAATATAATGACATTTTGATTAATTTTTTACGGTGTTAAAAACTGAGTTATAGATTTAAAATTGTTTTTTTTTTGAATAATTTTATTTAAAAAATAAATTAATAATATTTAGAAAATTATTTTCAAAAAATGGAGTTTTTTTAATTATACACATCAAAAAATGGTTATGGTTAATTTTTTGGATTTTTCTAAAAATTTTGAATTTTTGATGAATAGTAAAATATGATAAATTACAAAAAATGCTAAATACATTATTTACTGCATCATAGGTTAAATTTAAGCCCACTTGGTTCGAACTCACAAGAACTTATTACAATTTGGGGTCACATTAATCAAGACTATTCATAGTCTCGAGCAAAAATATTATAATAATGATTAAAATAATGTAAAATCCCTTCTCTCCTCCACTATAAATACCACCCTCATTCCCCTCTTGCTCCCACACATCGCAAGCCTTGATCCTTACCCATGTTCTTCCCAATACTCCTCCCAAGACCCTTACTCACGTACCAGAACTTCTGGCCTCTGCAAAATTCCAAAACCAAGGGCCTTAAGAAGGATCTCAAGGAGAAGAGATCAAGAGGTAAACATCCTCTTTTGTTTCTTTCTTCTCTTTTCATTTTCATTTATATTCTTATTATTTCATCAACTTCCCATAGACAATAGGAATTAATGGTCTAGTATCTTACATATTATGTCTTTCATCATGTTTATGAAATATTCACCGTTATACTTCTTCTCCTATCCTACTTATTCAAGAAATTAAAACATTGTCTGTGATGTGTCGACTTACCAACATCGTGGATGATGTGATTTCAATTTCTATTACATCCTTAAATACTGGTCATGAAACCATTTTTATGGTTTAACCTGATTATAATTTATTTATTATATCCTATATAATTTTCTAGAATCATTTTGTACATATGTTATTAATTTATAAAACAAAATGAGTTCATTACAATCGAAGAATCGCCAAAATGACCTAATTGAATATCAATAATTTTTTAACTTATGAATCATATTCATTTCATAATTCAAAAAGTAAAATGGTATAATTTATGGTTCTAGAAATATTTTAATACCATTTCATTCCAATTATGTTGTTTCACTTCCAATCGACAATAATATCCATCATGAACCGATCATGGAAATCATGTAAAGAATGCACTGAAAACAATGGAAGGAACAAAATAATAATAATTAAAGGGTGAAATGATGCAATGAAATGATCATATGATGTGTTATAAACATGAATATGTTTCTTTAAGATATTAATAACACTCTTTTAACCATTATACATGAGGTTTAAATGAGTTTTATGTAAGAAAAACCCCAAGGTAAGGGAATTCTTAACCCAATTCCCATTCTTTGTGCCAATCTTCTACTTCATTATTTACAAGGTATTAAAATTTTTTGTTTGATTATAATTATTTATATTATAATTAATTATGTTTATTTATAGTGTATATTCATATTCTATCAACTTTATTATGTCACTGTTCAATTATATGATATTTATAAGGGACGTTTCTTTAAAAAAAATCTTTTAAAATCCTATTTTACGAAATTCAAAAGCAATGTTTTTAGGAAAAATTTTATGTTTTATTATTTTGTTATGGATAATTTTAATTCTTTATGATTAAGGGTGGGGGCTATATCTTCCTCCAATGCATTGGGTATGTGTATGTTTGAGTTCAGCTGTATAGTTACTCCTAGTGTAACTGTGATGGTTACACAAATTGTAAAGTAGTCTTGAGGGTTACAAATTATAAGGTAGTCGAGAGGGTTACAAGATTATGTAAGTAATTACCCAAGATATATTTATGGTTATATTTATTTTCTATATGTTTGGTTTAAATCTCATAGATATCTCATGATTCAAAAATTAATTTGATATGGGTGATAATTATGTCTTTTTGAAAATGATTTCATACGTTACAACTACTCACAGACAAATGTGTAATTTATTTCTTTTTTATATCCCTTATTGAGATTTTTGTGCTCATCCAATGTTTTTAAATTATTTTCATAGGTTATAAGGTTGTGTAATAAAAATAATGAAGCCATGTTAAATGTTATGAAGATTTTTCAATGAAATCAATTTTTATTTGAAAATTTTTATATTTTGGAAGAAATGAATACTATTTTTTGTTATTCACTATGTATAAATGTGGAATGTTATGAATGTATTATGTCACAATTCTCTAAACCTATAAACATGAAATGATCTTCAATGTTAAATGAAGTGATTTCTTGACTAAATTCATGATTATGCAATGTAATAAAGCGGGGTCCTTATACCTCATCCTGCAAAAAAAATTATAGAGGAAATAAATATCACACCTTGCCCCACAAATGAATTTTCATTTTCAGAGGAAGATAATTTCATGCCTTGATTCGCAAAAAATGTTTCATTTTTGGGAGATCTATATAGAGTAATGATCCATATAAAAGGTCTATTATATAAGTAATAGAATCTCCTTTGTGGTTTTAATCCCCTGATATAATATCATCATCACACATGATTGATTTATTCATGATTTTTCAAATTCACTAAACATTTCTGATATTCTATATAGACTTGTTCGACCACAAAAAAATCTATCCTATTAGAAGGGATTCAATCAGCATGAACATAATTCCATTCAGAGGACGAATTTGGTTCAGTATGAAGCTTTGTGAGTTAAAAGTAGGTTAGGAGGAGGTCCCATGCCTTTAAAAGGATTCATCCTCTCAAAAAAATTACATACTAAAATCTAGTTCATTGAGGTTGGTCTAAGATAACCCGTATAGAATACCTCTTCTCATATAATTTCATTTGTGAACTACATTTCCTTCCTAGAGAAGAATATCATTCATGAATTGTTATCTTCCAAAAAGTATTTATTTTCCTTTTTGGTGGATTTATTCTCATGTAGAAATAGAGTGTTCCTCCTAGTGGCTTAAGTTCTTTTGAATATTTATAATGTCTGAAGTGATTTATGTTTCCCATATCATGTTATTTGGTTCACTATAATTTTCCATTTAGGTATTTATGTTTGGTAAAAAAAATTCTCCATCATTTCCTTTTCTGATTTTGTAGAAGGTGGATCATTCACAATCTATTTACACTTTTGTTTATGCTTCTTATGAAAAGTGGAATGATGTGGTTGAAAACATTGTTAATAACACAAAACATAACATCCTCCACCATCATTCATTTTTATCATGAATTAATGGTGCTATAATTCTATATTATCCCATCATAGATAGGATACCTATTTATGGATTCGGGTTGAAATTAGATGTCCCTATCCATGTACCGTGTAATAAAAACCATCCACTAGCTTCAATAATCAAATGCAATAACACAACCCAAGAAAATATCTCCTCTAAGGGGGATTTTATTTGGAAGACCTACTATAAGGGGATTGTTTTAAATTACACCCCTTTGTCATTAGAGGAAGCATTCCTAGAACCAAATTTGGATGTTCATTTTCATCATTCTATTGCAAGTAAATCCATAGTTTATGAGTAATTAGGGGGTTTTCCTAGTTTCATGTACTGATAATTAAATATAATTTTTTGGGTATCATTGAAAACAAAACTGTCCTGATTGGTTTTCCCCAATATTCAATGAAAAGGGAAATAATGTGGGTGATCTTTTAGTTTGACCACATCAAGTCTTCAAGGTTCCATCAGAGTTACCAAGTTGTTTTTCAAAGATTCTATGAATTAGCCAGGAACCTTCTCAACTTAAAAGTAGCATACCCTTATTTTATGGTCTTCAAAATGGGAGAATTTTGACTCTATATTTTAATCCTAATGAGTATTTTGTTAATTCTATTACAGACCTGGAGGGGGAACCACAAAATAAAGTGTGGGCTTCAGAGCAAGAGCCAGTGTAGGTGCTAGTTTTAGAGTGATAATTGTAGTTTCTTCTTTATCTTTCCTCTTTCCTTAGTCTATTGATATTAACCTGGATTTATCTCTAGTTCAAATGATGGATTCTTCTAATCACTGTGAAACCACATCAATGACTTGGAACCCACCCATTTATTTTATGGTAATTATTGGTTTTAGAAAAAAAATTTGGAATATTTATATGAAAAGAACCAAACAATATTCATGTAGAAATAGAAAATTCAAGATTTAAGTTAGACCCTTCCACCTATAAATAAATATTGATACCCTCTCATTTTATCAATGTTTTCTGTTTGAGAGGTCAATAATTATTTTATTTCATAGCTTTGAGATTAACTGTTAAATAATTTTGTCAGCAAAGGTCTTACCATCCTTTGATATACCATATGGGTAAACTGGTGTACCAAAAAAAGTTGTTCTGTGTAAGGTTAACAAAAAACACTAATGTTTAGAGGCTTCTGATTGCAACAAAGTTCCCATCATGGGGCCACATCAAGAAATATAATGTGTCAGATGTTGTTCCTGATCTCCTAAACTATCAAATGTTGGAAATATAGTATTTCTAAAATTAGGCAAGGAAATATTGGAATCTACCCATTCAGGGTAAGGTTTTCTTTCGAGGTGCACTGGAAAATGTCGTCCCTATGCAGCTTCTAGTCATGATATCAATGATTCAATAGTGTAAACATGTCCTATGGGAATTTCCAATAGAGTAGGGGCTGGAGTAGGGGGGATAATGGGATAAACCTGATATGTCAGCCCTATAGAAACATGTTCTTGAGTAGGTCAACTATAGCTTGACTGACATTGGTTTGGTTTCATGGAAAAAATAGAGATATCTTGGTATTCAACTATAACTTGTTCTAAATAAATTGGATTTATTTTCCTATTCATTGATAATATAATTTAAATTTTTTTCCCATATGATGATATCTTCTTATTTAGGTACTTAAATTGTAGGAGTGAAATGAGTTTTTTGTTAGAGAACATATCCTATGAGAATATTACACCTAGATAATTTGGAATTATGCCTTTTTAGTTCTATAATATCTATCTCATAATGATAAAGTCTGTTCTTGAGTGTGAGTGGTTTGACACCCTTTCATAGAAGGTGTGACTAAACTATAGTATTTCCCTTTTATTTATTCTATACTCATCATGGAGGATGAAATGGATCATTCAAGGGATTTCCAAAATTCAAGGAAATCCTATTATTTCTATTACGCACACCTTCTTTGGTCATTCTAGTGTGGATGTTATTTTTAATGGATATATCCTCATCTTGTTATCCCACATTGGCCTGATGGTCTATAGTATTTTCAAAAGTGGTGCTGATAAAGTTAACTAATGTGAACTACATCACAATTATTTCATCAGTCTCTTAATAATGAGAGAACTATTTGTTCATATAGTATCTACTGGAAGAGCTATGATTCTCATTAATGGTTGTTCTCTTGAAATTTAATTATTATTAGTGATTTCCACATCTGCCTATCATTTCTTTTAAGTATCGCTTCGATGTTGTATTCTAAAGGGTGATATAAATATAGCCACTAAATAGCTTTTCTGTTCATTCCCCTAAAGAAGAAATTGTATCATGGGGTGGGATGAACTGGGAAAATTCATTTTATCTAACTCTTTCCAACTGATAAAATGCTGAATTTCACTAAGTATGAGGTAGAAAATCCTCTAACCCTGTGGGTTGGCAGTGCTCCTATTCCAATTTCACAACATATCAGGCCTTATTTTTGTTCTTTAGGGTTATGTTAAAAATTCCCATAGCCTTATGGGCTGGGGTTTCTCCTATACTGCTATAACTGTAGTTATTATGGCTGCTCTTCATATTTTTTGCATCTTTTTTAGAACATGGGATGAGTGCCTTATATGATTTTTATCTGAGCCATCTACTTACAAATTCATTTGTGTTGTATAATGATTATCTTCTTACAAAAGGTAGGATTTCTAAATATTTTCAAAATGATTAACTCAATATCCTTTTGATGGATCTTTTTCTTCTGGCCTGATTCCTTTGAGAGTCATTTTGGGGTGGTTCTGGCCGATCATACCATCCATTGTGAACATATCCCATTTCTTGAAGTCATCCCAAGGATATAACATTACATGATCTAGTCTTTGGAAGTATTTTTTAATCGGGGAGATATGTGAAGTGAAACACACTGTTTTCACCCCACCCCATGATATGAACATCATATGGGATTTCTATGATCAGATAACTTAATCCTTCTAATTCATTATGACATCCACGTTGAAGGGGTCCTCTTTGTTTTACCAACTTTGGGTTCTTTTCATTAAAAAGGCCACCAAGTTTATTTCATGGTGCATTTCATCTATTACTATGAAATTATTTGGATATTTTTAGTAAGGTGATACTTTTTTTAAAATGAATAAGAGTGGTCCATATATTCAGGTGAATTTCATGAACACATTATTTTGAAAACACCTCTAGAATATTGAATTGAGAAGTGGATAATGTCAAGAACATTACTATTATATTACTGTTTTCCAATTGTCTCCTCATTATAAATATGGATCCTTCTCATTATTCGAGATGTTTCCCATCAAGATCTAACCAAAGAAGATGTTTCTCCACTACTTTATTATGAAAAATGGGATCTTCAATGATTCTATTAGTTATATTGGAAGAGAGGATACCCAGGGGTGGTTTAAATAATGATTATTGTCTTGGGTTTTTCTTTGGTTGAGAAATAATACGACTAGTCAATTTTGAGGCACGAGTCATAACTAGACTCATTTTCCCTAGATCCACGTGATATGATGGATTTATCATAGTTTATTCATCCAACGGAGGACCTTCTTGATGAAATGAAATGTCAATGTGGGAAGGACCACCGTTTGGGGCCAACAGGCCACCAGTTTGGGCCTACGGGTCTCAGGGCCTTCGGGTCATCAAAGGCCTTTGGTTCTCAGGGCCTTTAGGCCACATAGACCATGGAGTAGCCCAGTTCTCATAGAGTAGGCCATAGAAGAGGTTCTAAGTAATAGTATCAGCCACTAGATGCAGATCTAACCATATTGGAAGAATGAGAGGGTATTTCAATTTTCATTGGGACCAATCATCGTGCAACTTTGTATGGGTCAATGCTAGCTGATCATCAATTCAAGGTGGGGAGCTAGGTGATCAATGATGCATAAGCTAAGGAGGGGCAGTTCTAGTGGGTTGGGCATATGGGTCATGTAATGGGCATAGTATGCCTCTAGGCCTTCAGACCATGTATTGGCCTTTGGGTCGTGTGAGGCCTTGTTCCTTGGGACTACAGGTCAAGTAAGGTTTCCCCTTCAACCCTTAATATGGGGGTTATCCAAAAATAAATAAATAAAGGCCTTAGGTTCATTCGGGTATACCCTAAGAAGGACCTTTAGGTAAAATGGAAGAAAGGGGTATAACTTCTTATTGTTTGATCTTTTAGTCACATAGAGGGATACTACCGCACTCATCAAGAGATGGTATCTTGATATTGATTAGATTCTAAACATGAAGTAATCCTTCTTAGTAATATTTTTTGGTAGGACATTTGAAACTTATAGAAGCATGATTGTGGGGAGGACCTTTGTAATCACCTCTACTATATCTATAATTTTTAAATGGAGGAGTAGGATCTTGATCCATCATGGATAGACACAAAAGTGATTTAAGAACACAAACATTCATTATATTAAGGTCATGTACTGAATCTTCATTTTCTACATGTTGTTGATGAGGCATCTTTTTAGAATATTTCTTGTTGGTGATTAGAGATGTCTGCTCTGGGTGAAGGATTTTGTATGTGGAAGTTTTCTTGATTAAATATCATGTGGCAGCCAAAATTTTCTAATAGATCTCTGCAATTTTGGTAGGGATATGTGCTCTCTTTGTAGCGGCCACTCTGATGAACCAATTACCTCTAGATGGAATGGGGATATGGGCGTGATTCGATTGCCCATTTATCTTGGGATTTTGGCCATGACCTTCTTGGATGGGAGAAATAATATGTGTATTATCCACGGTGAATCTCAAATTTTCTACTAATTCACTTCATATATAGAGGATGGGTTATGTTCCTTCCTTATATTCATTGATAATGTGATCATTATTCGCTATAAAACTTGTAGAATGTGGAAAATAATATATTCATGTCCCTCCATCATTGATAGTATTTAACGGGTGACTTATTCAGATGGAATGTGAATATACACTCATTCAATAGCTGGACTAGGGATGTAAACCTGATCATGTCCTCTATTTATTTCTAGGATATGCCTTCAATCATCATGGTTTGGGAAGAGATATGGGTATTTCCCTGTTTATATCTAGGATTTTCCAACTTATTTCATTAGGTTACATGAAACTATTCTATTGGGTTGAATGGATGTGGGAAGGTGTGTTCTCATTCTTGTGGGTTACCACTATATTTTGTTTTTAGGCATCTCTAGAGGGAATGCATTTATGGTATTGTTCCCAGTTCTATGGTCACAACCTTTAATAGGCTAACCTGAGTGCCCAAGTCTAGGTGACCTGGGCCGGACACCTAAAGGCGGCACACTCATTACACTGTTGGTTTTTTGTAGTGTGGCATTTATAGTTGTGGGTATTCATAGGAGACTATTGTTGAGACTCAATTTTTTAGGGTGAGACCTTTAGTGACCTCTTGATCATCCTCCCTGAGATATGGGAGGATATTTTTGTTGCATTTCGTTTATAATTTCCCAAAATGTTTTGACATTACAACTTGTGTCGTCGGCTTCTAGACCACCAGCTGTCATTGAGCAGGTGGATGGTGGGGATTCATAAGTTGTAGGTAATTATAAGCTTTCTTTAGGGTTAGGATGGTTCCATATTGGTGGTAATATTGAATAAGAACATTTGATACCTGGTGATGAAGACGTTGGGATGGTGATAGTGTCCTTTTATTTGATGAGGACCCTTCATGTGAGTTGGGAAATGAAATTTTTTGGGTTGGTTGAAAGGACACCATTGGATTAGACTGAAGGGAGTTCTTTTCAAAATTTCATGTATACAAATGACAAATATAAATAAGAAAACTCATCAAATAATTATCTCAATAAATGGACATAAGAAAAATTAATTTTTTGGGATCCATGTTTTAGACCACTATTATTTTGTGTTAGAAAGGGGCCTCACATGTGGGCGATATAGTATTTTGGTTAAGGATTCACTTCAATTTCACCATTTTTTTTGTTTCTAAGGCATATCACACCCACTCATTTCGAGTTAATATGGCCCTTATTTCCAAAGGTAGGAAATCACATGGATTTATCCAATGATGCCTTATAGAATATTTTGGCTGAGAGTATGGGAGTTAAATCTCATCACACCATTTTAGTGGAAATTATTTCTTACTCTATGACCCTATTATATATTTAAGTCATATTTTTGAATCCTTAATTAAATCAAAAAAGTGGAAAAGGTCACCCTTGTATTTTCAGTCAATTATTAGGATGTGTCATAACACCCTATGATTTTATGGTATGTCGCATTTTAAATTAAACTTATTCGATAGTGTACATTACACAGAACACTGATCTTAAATGAATGATTTAATATTATTTTGATTTTTACCATCAAGTCATTGGAATTTCTGGAATGAAAGAGATTATGTAAATTATTAAAATATATAATACATATATTGATAAATTAATTCTTCAGTTACGAATTAAATGGAAATGAAAATAAAAATCAATTAAATAGAAGAGATGTGTTTTTATAAAAAAAAAATTATTTTTTTGTCTATAATGGTATTTTATATAAAAAAATTAATTAATCACTATTAGTGGAAGATATTAATATAAATTGTATATTACATATTCAATAATGTTTTTTAAAAATTCAACATATAATTTTTATATGATTAATTTAATAGTAAATGCAATGTTACGCAAAAAAGACTATATTTCCTAAAGACAGTTTAACAACATTTTAATGGAGTGTTTTAAAACATAAATTTTGACACATTTATAAATTATATTGAAAAAAATAAAATTAATTTCTTAATATGAATATCAAACTTATCTTAGTGTGAGATTTTGTTACATTTCTAAAAATATTTATTTTCCAGTGAATAGTTAAAAATCCAAATTTTTATAAAACTGCCATTTTGGTTATATTAATAGTCTAATTACGATTTAATAGTAACCTCACTTATAAAATTACAAATAAAATTTAGGTGCCCTGTAAATGACAATATTTAATATTTATATCATTAAATAATTAAATAAATGTTTTAAAAATAGTAAATTAAGTGTTGGTATTTCTATGAAACTTAAATGTTTATTTACAATTTTATAATTAATTTAATGATTCAAATGAAAATTTATCATCAAAAAATTGATTCATCAATTAATATTTTTTTTAGGATTATATGATAATTTTATGAGACCTTAATTAGTTTTTCAAAGTGTCAAAAAACAATTCAAATATTAAAATCAATATTTTTTTGAAATGGTGATTTCATTAAATATAAAATTTCCTATATTTAGAAAAATAATTTCATAAAATAGACCTAATTTTTTAATTATAAACATCAATAAATTTTTTGAGTGAATTTTTGGGATTTTTCAAAAATAATTGAATTTTTTTGTGAATAGTGAAATATACTAATTTACGATATATATACATTATAAATTAAATACCCTATTCTATTAATCATGGGCGATGTAAAAAACAAAATATAGAAATACCATTCATTAGTTTAATATATTCTCTGATAATTTTCGAACTACTAATATTCTTAAGGCAAAATAATAAACTAATGAATGAAATAATGAGAAAACACCCCTCTCCTCCACTATAAATACCACCCCTCGCCACCACTTCTCCTAACACCTTACAAGATTTTAACCTTGTCCAATTTCAAATAAATCAACTTTACAAGCCCCTCCCCCACTTCTTAGATCCTTTCGTATCAACAAAAAGACCAAAACCAATCCCCTTAAGAAGGTTCTCATGGAGAAGAATTCAAGAGGTAAAAATCCTCTTTCTTTTCTTTTATTTTCTTTTCCATTTCTTTTATTTTCTTCTCCTTACCTAACCTACCTAGTTCAAAGTGAAATGATAACTCTAGTATCTTTTATATACTATAATTATTTTATTTCATTGTAAAATCCACCATCAATCCTCTTCTCCATTTCGTTTTATTTTAATGATGAAAACATTGTCTGTAAGGTGTCGATTTCCCACATTCCTGGATGACATGTTTTCATTTTTCAATTCCACACTCAAGTCTGGTCATAAAACCTTTTTTCGGGTTAAAAAATATTATAATATTTGTATAAATCCTATATAATTTTATGGAACCAAAATTTATACATAATATTAATTAATGAACCAAAACTAGTTTGTGATGATCGAAAAACCACCAAAATAATCTAAACAATTATCACTAAAGTCTTATCTAATGATTCATCCTCACCCAAAATAAAAAAATATATATATAACCTTTTAATATTAATGAATATAATTAATGACATATAAATTCAATTATGTGAAATTTTTTTCATATTACATGATCTCCCATATGCGTATAAAAGTAAACTGATCATGAAAACCAAGGAAAAGAACAGTCCCAAATGATGAAATTTAATATAATAACTCATAAAAAATTCCATAAATAATATTAATAAAATTATAATAAATCAAATAATTTTTTTATATAATATAAATTAAATTATTAATGAATCTAATTTCATTAACTAGGACATTAAGCGTAGGTGAAAAACACATTCAGACATAAGGTGAGGGTTTCTTCCTGAACCTCTACTTTCACCCGGGTTTCACTATCTCTCTATTTACCCAATATAATTATTAATTATTTTTATATAATTATTCTTTGTTTTTTTATGTGTTTAAAAATCATATATCCAGATCATTTCATCTTTTTTTATGGGATAATACATATTTTATAAGGTTCCCTTCTCAATACTTCCTGATACAAAATCTCGGTTTAAGGGTACTTCCCAGTTTCTTACCCATTTTCAAGTACCATCCATAATCAGTTTTAAGACACCATTATTTTTATAAAATCAATAATGTTTTCGTGAAAACCTATATTTTTACATTTTTAGTTTTATACAAAAAATTATTACAAATACAAATGATTTTTTTAAAAGAACTCTTTTTTTTTAAAGTAAAAAAGGGTATTTCTCTCATGAATTCCTCAATGGTTTTATTAGGGTATTTTTAATCTATTTAAAAACCTATATTGAATCATACGATTAATTTGGATTGATATTTTATGATCACATATACCATATTTTATTGAATGGTTTCTGATTATTTTCACTAGGTATTTACTATCTTGATACCATTTTCCATGTTACTCTAGATGGTTTATGATCATGTTTATTATTTGGGGAATGTTATTTAAATTTCATATGATAGATTAAATATGAAAATATATGTTCATTATGTTTTACCTATTTCATATGAAAATCTATTGAACTTAGTATGTGATGGGAAGGGCCCATTATAGCCCCTCGATGCATCGGTAGGTCACATGAGACAAACTAGACTGGGTTTTTAGCCATTTATATATAGTGTCTTGGTCAAAGCCTTGAAGGTATGTTTATGGTGTTTTGAATTATGAATTCCTTAATTATGATAATATAAATTCATATCCCATGTGATTATTTTACTAGTATAATATCAATAGTTAATTTTCATTCTCATGTGATTATTTATATGGAAATATTTACTCAGCTTTTATTTCCCACCATATTATGTTAAAGATTATGTTTTAACCATATGTCTTTTAGTTATTCCCCATAATTTATTGTTTATGATAGCTTGCACTATATTTATTACCCTTACTAATCATCTGAGCTCACCCCTTTCTTGTGTTTTATTTTTCCCTATGTTGTGAAGATGTTTATTATGAATGACTTGTAGGGATAGTCTTGGAGTTTATAGATATTTCCAATGGAATTTATACGTTTTATTTCCTTTAAAGTTGTAATGAAAAGTTCTTGTATTTAATATGTCTTCCATAACATCTAAACTAATAGTTCCTTTTGGATTATATCCTTCTACCTATTACCATGTATTAACGTAAGGCACCTACTCCAAGCTACTGGGGTTGGGGTTTTACTGTTGGTATCTGATAGAGTTTATTAGAAACCTTGAAAACTAGATTTAGAAAACATAGATTATTGAACATAAATCTTAGATGGACATTGAGGATAATAATATAATAACATACTAGAATTTTTCTAAGGTATAGATTATGTGGCTCTTCCTATCAATACGTCTCTATCAGGATACTACAAGTTGAAGTGGTTCTGGAATAGATGTACCTAGAAGTAACAACTCTAACAAGGTGTCCCGGGCCTGATAGGGGTAACCTGGTACATGACAATGGGCCTTACTATACACCAAGTTTGACATTCACGAGGGATATTCTTAGGATAATTCACATTTTATTTACAAACTATTATAAAATATTTGAATGTATAATGAAACTGAATAACCTAGCTTAAACCTAAGATGTTTTAGGTTGAAAATGAGGTGTCAGTATATTCAACAAATGATTATATATTTTTCTCACTTTGAATATTATTACTCACACTGTGTTTTTTGGTTTATTTAATGGCTACAACCCAAAGGATTCATGTTTATATTGAACATGATGAACAAGGTGGTGGAAATGAAAAAACAAATAGGATATTGATAGATGTTAAAGATATCATGTTTATGTCTAACCATTTTTCATTAAATATTATTAACAACTTATACCTTAGACAACTATGGATCTCACCAAAGAATATAAGGATAGAGTTTTCTAAGAGCTCTATTGGCGGTGACTATAGAGAAAAATAAGGCATGATTTATGTCATGAAAAAAAATATAGAAGGAGACACCCAAGAATGTGTCTTGATGAAAGATATGAATGATTTATGTGTCGGAGAGAAACAAATAAATCAAAAAATTGATAAGGAAAAATTAATATTGTGATGCGAGGAAATAAAACACATCCTAGGAATCAATTTGTAGTTCATTACCATAAATCTTGGGAATATGGGCATTACCCATGTCAATGCCCTCTTCTAAAGGATAAACTCTAGAACAAGGAAGAGATTATGTGGAAATAAAGGGATGAATTATTTATGTATTGGGGTTTTGTTGATAACATTAGGGATTAAACTTATTCCAAGATTTTCCATCATATCTATTTTAGAATTTATATTAAAATAGTTTCGGAAAAAGGACAACCTATATGTCAGGTGATAACCTGTTGCGTCCAGCAAGGCCATGGGTTTTGAACCCACAACTAAAGGGTGATAAGGTTCAAATTCCTACAAATGGAATATATGAATTCTTGATTAGTGTGAACTTTTTTATATCATATGGATAAAGTTTTTTTTTCTTTAAGGGACATTTGATTTATCAAATAGATTACCATGGGATTGGAAAATGATTTGGTGATTAAGTGATTAATGTTATTTAAGCCAAAGCAGAATATTTTAAGGAATGAAAGTTGAATTTTATTTTGGATTCAAATATGATTTCATTGTGTATTTATGGTGATTCAGGTTATTTATGGAAATTTTTATCATATCTTGGAAATTTAGGGACTTTTTTAGACTGTGAATTTAGACATATATATTTTGGATCAGTCTTAAGGATAGAATAGATTAAGTTGAACATTGGATATTATTGTTTGAGTTTAAATTATTATTTATTAGATAATTACTACTATCAATTTTTCTTTCAGTAAATATTGAAAGGCTGAAGGAATGATGGATGGATATTATGATTTATAAAAGTGCTTCAGGCGTGAAAAAATCATTTTGAACTTTCATTTATAGGTGTGAGGGATGAATTGAAAATAGATCTAATAATAACCAAAGGGAAAGATTATGCTTATGAAATGGAAAGTAATCAAGAAAGTTTATTTTCTCATGTTATTTTATAAATTATAAAATAATCCCTCAATTATTAGAAAAATATTTCTGAACAAAAGCATTATCTGTTTAATTTTATTTTTGAGAAATCAATGGTATTTTAAATGATCATAACATTTTTTGTTTTTCGATAGTTAACTTTCTAATGAACATGTTCTCTGTCACTCTACATTAGAAAATTATAGCTATATTTCACATCCATGCCCATGTTATCTCTTTCCACTAATTATTTTCTACCTGAAATCCAAGTTTTTTTGTGACCTTCAATTTTCCTTTCCATTTTATTAAGAGGATATTTTGTTAACCCTATTTTCAATGTGGGTTTCCCAAAAATGAATTTTGAATTATAATCCCTGGATTTTCTAAGTACAATTTCAAATTGAGAGAAAACAATTTATTCAATGACGGTAGAATGTAACACCCCATGATTTTACGGTTTGTCACTTTTTAAATTTAACTTCTTCAGTAGTGTACATTACATTGAACCCTGACCTTAAACAAATGTTTAAATATTATTATGATTGTTATCACCTATAATTTGGAATGGAGAGAACAAAAGAGATTATGTAAATTATTAAAATATAGTTTACAAATATTTAGAAATTAATTCATGGTTACTAATTAAAAGTAAATTAAAATAAAAATCAATTGAACATAAGAGATGTGTTTTTATAAAAAAACTCTTATTTATTAATGCAATATTATTTTATATTAAAAAAATTAATTAATCGCTATTATTAAAATGTATTCATGAAATATATATGTTACATATACAAAAAAAAATTAAATCTAAATAATAAGTTTTATTGGCTTAATATAAAATTAAATCCAATTTTACACATAAAATAATATATTTCCTAAAGATAGTTTTACCAACTTTTATTGGCATAATTGTTTTAAATATAAATTTTGAAAATTTTATAAATTATATTGAACAAAATAAACACCAATTTTTAAAGAGTAATTTCAAAATTATCTTAGGGTTTGATTATTTTATTTTTCTAAAAATATTTATTTTATAGTGAATAGTGAAAATCCCTATTTTTATAAAACTGTCATTTTTGTTATATTAATAGTCTAGTTATGATTTGAATAGTAACCTCACTTCTGAAACTATTCATAAAATTAAGGTTTCTTATAAATGAAAATATGTTATATTTATATCCTAAAATAATTAATAAATGTTTTAAAAATGATAAATTAAGTGTTGGTATTTTTATGAAACATAAATATTTATTTACAATTTTATAATTTATATAATTATTTAAAAAATTACCTAAAATAAATTAATAAATTAATATATATTTTTTTATTATAAGATAATTTAATGGGACCTTGATGAATTTTTCAAAGTGTCATAAAAACAGTTATAATATTAAAATATATATTTTTTGAGGAAATGATGATTTTATTTAGAGAATAAATTTCTCAAATTTAGAAAATTATTTATAAAAAATGGAGTTTCTTTTTTAATTTTATATGTATAAAAATTTTTAGGGTTAATTTTTGGTGTTTTTTAAAATACATGGATTTTTTGGGAATAATACAATACAATAAGTTACGGTATATACACATTATAAATTAAATATACTAATACTTGAGTAATGGATATTGTAAGAACCATAATATTGAATTATACATAATTATTTTTAATATATTTGGGGATAGTTCTCAAAGTATTCATAGTCTTGATGGAAAATAATAAACTAATGAATAAAATAATTAGAAAACACACCTCTCTTCCACTATAAATACCACCCCTCACCACCTCTTTTCCTAACACCATCCAAGCTTTGATCCTTTTCCAATTTAGGCCCAATCCTCTTAAAAATTACTGCCCCCATGTCTAGGATCATTTCATCTCAACAAAATATCAAAACCAGTCCCTTTAAGAAGGTTCTCACGGAGAATAATTCAAGAGGTAAAAATTCCCTTTCATTTTTTTACTTTTCAATTTCTTTTCTTTCTTATCCTTCCCTCACATCCCCTCTCCAAATTGACATGATAACTACTATATATTTTATATACTAGAATTTTATTATGTCAATGTAAAATCAAACATCAAGACTCTTCTCATTTTCCTTTTATTTTAAAGATGAAAACATCATCTCTAAGGTGTCGATTTACCGTCTTCGTGGATGACGTGTTTTTGTTTATAAATTAAACATTAAAGGATGGTCATAAAAACATTTTTAAGGTTAAAAAAGATTATAATATATGTATAAAATCCTATATAATCTTTTGGAACCATCATATATATATAATAATAATTAATGAAAAAAACTACTTTATGATGATTGAAAAACATCAAAAATTATCTAAATGATTATCACAGACATCTTATCTATTGAATCATCCTCACTCCAAAACAAATGACTTATATAACCATTTAATAATTATAAATATCATTAATAATATATAAATTCAATTATATCTAACTATTTTCATTTTAGATGATCTTTCATATGCGTATAAAAGTAAACTGATCATGAAAACCAAGGAAAAGAACACTCCCAAATTATGAAATTTAATCATATAACTCATCAAAAAATCAATAAATGAACATAAAAATTTTATAATAAATAAATTAAATTTGGAATAGTTTATATATTAAATTATTAATGAATCTAATTTCATTATACATAACATTATTCCCATGTTCATGACACTTTTGTACATAAGGTAAGGGTTTCTTCCCGAACATCCATTTTTCATTCGACTTACTAAATCTCTCTATTTACCACAATATAATTCTTCATTATTTTTATATACTTATTCTAAATTATGTATATATATTAAAAAATCATATATCCAAATCAGTTAATCTTTCTTTAATTTTAGAATACATGTTTTATAAATTCCCTTCTCAATTCTTCCTGATAAGAAAACCCGATTTTAAAGAACTTCCCAGTTTCTTACACATTTTCTTTTACTATCTATAATCCATTTTAATAAAAAATTATTTTTTATAAAATCTATATTTTTTCATGAAAAAACTATATTTTTTCATTTCTGGTTTTATGAAAACAATTATGACAGATAAGAATGATTTTTTAAAATAACTCTTCTTTATAAAGAAAAAAAGTTATTTCTCTCAAGAATTCCACGATGATTTTATTAGAGAATATCCAAATATTTAAAAACCTCTATTGAATATTATGATTTATTAGGATCAATATTTTATGGTATCATCTATCAAATTTTATTTATTGGTTTTTGGTTATTTTTACTACGGATGTAATATCTTGATAGCCTTCTTCATATTACTCAGGATGGTTTATGATTGTGTTTATTATTTGGGAAAATTTATTTACACTTCATATGATTGATTAAATATTAATGTATATGTTTATTATGTTTCACTCACTTCATATGATGAATGCATTTTACTTATTAAGTGACTATAGGGGCCCGCTATAGTCCCTCGATGCATCAGTAGGTCTCATGACCCAAACTAGCCTGGGTTTTTACCCATTTATGTATGGAGTATTGGCCAAAGACTTGAAGATATGTTTATGATGTTTGTCATTATGAATTGCCTCATTATTATATTATAAATTTATATCCCATGTTATTAATCTACTACAAGAATATCCATGGTTAAGTTTCATTTCTATGCGATTTGTATGGCATTATTTATTCAGTTTTTATTCCTACTATATTATGCTCAGGATTATGTTTTCATGGTATGTGTTTTTAGTTATTCTATATGATTTATTGTTTATGATAGATTATGATATATTTCTTACCATTATTAATCATCTGATATCACCCCTTTCTTATGTATTATTTTTTCCTAGGTTTCAAAGATGTTTATTATGATTGGATTTTAGGGATAATTTAGGTGTTTATGAATGTTTCCAATGGAATTACTATGTTGTATTTACTTTCAAGTTGTAATGAAAATTTCATGTATTTAATTTAGCTTCCAAAATTAAAAAACTTGTTGGTCCTTTAGGATTTGAGTCTTTTATCTATGCCAATGTATTAATGTAAGGCATCAGATCTAGGATATTTCGATAAGTGTCTTTACATTGGTTGATTTCATTATTATTTGTATGTATTTGTGGTCCTTTATCGATAGAGACATTTTTAACTAATCAATTTTATATATTTATGTTACCATATTATGAATAGACTAGAGATTATTATATTATTTATTATCAGGATTCTAGTTTTAAGCCACACTTTTGGGTGCTCTAGAATTAATCATCATCCAAGAGGATGGTAATTTTTTTGATATTGGAATATGGACCATGAGATGAGTTTCCAATATATCCCTGTGAAAGTAATAAAATATCATGTTGTTTGGTGAACCTTAGTGAGAGACATCATACATTTTAATGTCATGTGATGAGGATCGAACTGTGTAGTTTAACATCATGTGGTAAGGATGTCTAAGTGAAATATTCCAAGTTAAGAGATGGTGTGGGATTTATACCAAAGCATTCCAGAAAACCTGGAAGGATTATGGCCTCATAGGTTGTATGAAACCCTATTAGGGATATGTCCCATAGAATATTAGGGTAAGTTTGGGATGTTGGGTTTAGACCTCAAAGATTCGTCCTTCATATCCCATTCGGATGGGAATAAATTTCCATGTAATTTGGATGGATTGGGGATTACACCTATATAGGAGGCCCAGTTGGAATTCCTCATTGGGAATATTTACCTTTGAGGTAGATATAACATGGTTAGAGATTATGCCAAATAAGAGGCCCATTTAGAGTTTTTGTGAGAGGAAGATCCATAAATGGAATCTCCTCCTATTTCAAGTATGTGATCATGTGATTATTATGATCATAACTAGCCTTTAAGACTATGTGATTCAACATTGATGTGAAAAACAAGAGAAAGTCTAAGATCTAAAAAACCACACTATCTATTTCATCCACTATTGGATGAGGTAGGGGAAAAGGGAGAGATAGTAGGATCTTGAACTCGTCTCCACTCTTTTTTTTCTAACCATGATAAGAACTTATGTACCCAGTCAGATATGGACCCCAGGAAAGACTATGGTCTTACTCTAGGAAGGATTACCTTATCCTGATTTTAGAGAATATGAGAGGAGGATAAGGCACTAACCCTCATCAAAGGGAAAATCAAGTGGTTCCCCTCATTGTATAAAATAAGGAGGTCCCTGGAACTAACTCTAAGGTTGGGATCATCATTTACACAGGGATGTATGATTGATAAAATTATAAGTATCCTCCATGTTAGGAAGCTTAAAAATAGGACCACATTTACCATGGGAATGTATGATCAAGAGGACATGTTGAAGTGTTTAATGATATGATCGTGAATTTTGAGAGTATTTTTAATTGGCATCATCTAGGTACATCGTGAATGGGTAAATTTGGGTCATAGAAATTTACAGGAGAAGTTGATAGAGAGAGTAATGTGAAATTTTATAGAGGGGACAAGGTAAGGTTGAACATTAGGTAGATGTATTTCATCCTTCCTAATGTAGTTTATAGAGGGGCCAAGTAAAGTAAAAAGACAATTCATGGGGGTAGTCCTCAAAGGATTGTGTTATGATGAACATTGTATGCAAAGTATTTTTTCTATGTAGATGTCTTTCCACAAAGGGTTTTCTATGTGAATTGTGTTATAAAAGGGTAATATATCACTTCCTAAAAAAATTCTCAGACTATATCTCTTTTTGTATCATGTGTTTCTCCTCTATCACTCCCTATTTTTTTGAACCTCTTTCTGTGTGGGGGTTTGTATTGGGGTATGAATGTAACCATGCCGATATTGAAAGAAAGTGATGAAAAACTTACATATAAGAAGTATCTTGGTTTATGTGTAGCCTAAATACAATTCCTCATGCTACAAATGAAATTAACATTTTTAGGGGGTCAAAATAATATTCCTCACTCTATAAATCAATTTTCATTTTTTTGGGGGGGGGGGGCTTGTAGTAATTACTCTCCCAAAAAATGAATTTTCATTTAGGGGTAGATAATGTCATGCCTCAATGTACAAAATGATTTTCATTTTTAAGCATTCTATACAGAGAGATGATCCACATAGAATTTTTTCTATGAAAAAAAAATTGAATCCCCTATACAATTATACATCCTTGATCAAATTTAATCATTATTCTCGATTGATTTATTTAGGGTTTTATGAATTCATGAAAACTTTTTGATCTTCCATGCAGACATTTCTAGACCCTATAGTCCAATCCATTGTAATATAATAACACCAGTATCTCACATATACTTAGATATTATTATATTTATGGAATGATATGTGTCCATCTCCTTCTCTATCAAATGGGAAATAAAACCATCGTTCATGTGTACAGCATACTACCACCTCATGAGCCGATGTAATTTTTTTCAATTACCTCCACACATGGATTATCATAATGATAGAACTAATTAATATATATATGATACTTATGACATAATTATAATTTTTTAAGTACAATATATCATTTACTTTCTTGCGCTACCACTCATTAAAAAATGATAATGTCTCTCCTGTGCATGTACTACCAACCATCTCCATGAAGTGATGTGATTCAATTTTTATATCTATTTATGATGGATGATTTTAAATATTTATATAATGAATTGGTATTATTTTTTATCATGATTATAATTATGGGTATGATATAACCTGGATCAAGATACATCTACCATAACTTCTGTATTAAAATATACATGAAAAACGAAGAAGTTAACAGCTAAAATGATGATAATAATAAAATATTTCCAACAAACTGGTGATAATATGTTATAAATAGATCATATATGATATTATAGATATGTGTATTGTAATTTTTTATATTTATAATAAATCTAAATTTGTTATAAAATAGGTTTAAATGACATAAAAGTAAATTCTAACTTGAGGTAAGTTGTTTCTTAACTCCATTTCCATTCATTGGGTTATACATCTACTATATAAACTATGTTATTACATGATTATGTGTGAAATGACCTAATATTGTATTATGTTTTGTTTCCACATTTTCTATGTGGATTTAAATTTTTTACACATAATCACTTCATTGATTGATTCTGATTTCAATTATATGATCTTTGTAAGGGGGTTTGTCTCAATTTACACTCTATTGAGTCAAATTTTGTGTTATGAAAGTATTTAAATTTATATGGTGTATATACTACCCCTATGATGTATTTAATATAAATATATATTTATTCAGGATGATTAAATGTTCAATTCAATTTTACTCTTTCAATGAGTAACAATTTAAAATTTACTAGCAGAAAGAATTTATTTTACAGTCTCAATTTTTGGTATTTCACTTATTTTCATTGAATGAACTTGGATCAAGAAAAGAAATGTTTAAAAAATGTTTATCATGATTCTATTTTGAGGATGTATATTTTTATTTTATGTTAATATTTTTAAGAAAATTATAAAAAACCTTTTTAATTAATTCAAATTATTTATTAAGGTTATTTTATGTTATCTTTAACTTTTTACAAGGTTTGAAATGAATATTTCCAAAGATTTATGAAAAGATCATTTTCAAATTTCTTTACAAAAGTAAAAAATGTAATTGTTATTCTTAAATTATATGGTGTTTACACATTTTCCCACTACCATAAAATTTTTATGTTATTTATCTTCTTCTATAAGTTTCCAATGGTTTTACAAAGAAAACACTTTAATGAAAGCTTATTTTAATGGTTTTCTTCCATTTTATTTATTTCTCCAATGGATTTGATATAATTATAAAACATATATTTCTTATGAATTGATAGTCATATTTTACCTCTTATTAATTTTATGGTCACTAACATTATATTGAAACATTCACTTTCTTATGATCATTTTTCATTAGAAATTATATTTCTCTTTAGTATCCATATTCTTGGTATCTGGGATATTATTATTTCCTAAATTGAATACCATTTCATCATATGGTGTTTTACAATGAAATATATTTCATTGACTAAGGAAATTTTTATATTCCATATTCTTTAGTAAATTTGGATATTTTTTTATAAGGTGTATTGTTTATGAATTAAATTGATCATTCAATATATGAGTAATGCATTGGACATGCAGTAACAGATGGGGATAGATTATTGGTAGAATATCGAAGAATCTATAGGTCTCATTAGATAAACCAATTTTAAAGAATTATTAAATATATTTCTGACATATACATATCCATAAATTTAAATTTCTTAGCATAAGTTCATAATGTTAAATATTTAATGATGACTAAGATCATAATGTTGAACATTAATAATTTCCTTAATTGAAAATTTTGTTATTATTATCCTTGAGATTATTGCATTCATAATCTCCATATATAAAATTTTTTAGGTTATTGATTTAATGGAATGTTTTTTTCATTTATTTACCTCTCTATATTGATTATACCTTATTTATTCATGATAGATTTCTTTGTACCTAACCCTTTCTGAGCATGTAACATCACCCATCATTTGTTTTATTTTAAATAGTATATTAAGAAATATATTATAAATAATATCAATGATAAAATAATGTTTCATATGATGCATTTTTTCCAATATAGTATGAGAATCATATATGTATCCAGTTTTCCAAGACAAATAAACTGATTTATCAATACATGGTGAGATACCTTGTATCTTGTACCGATGTAATATAGTAAAAAATGGCTTTGGGTTAAAAGAGTTGGGGATTATAAACCTTATAAAATTAAATATATATGAAAATTTTATTAATAATTTTTTTAATAAACTTAATTTGATTGTTTTTTAATTTATGATCATGCACAAAGCTAATCAAGCCCAAGGTAAGGGATCTTCCAAACCACACTTGTTACTTTTGGGTTACATGTTCTCTCTGTTTTTATCCATTTTATTCAAATTGTTTCCCATTTAATTATTCTATTTTTTATATGTCCATTACATATATAACTACTTTATCTTACATTTGTTTTTTAGGGTTATACATGTTTTATGTTCCCTTCACAATTCTCCCTTTTAAGTAGACCCAGTTTAAGGGTACTTCCCTATTTATTATTTCATGTCAAGTAAAATCCCCATAAAATGTTTTTAACCATATATTATTTTTAATAACCCTCATTATTTTATATAAATCCATACTAGATATTTTTTTTTAAATTAAAATGATATTATCTTTATTTTTTTAAAGACACTTTATTCATTTCATAAAGCATCACCTAAGTGGATAATTATTATTATTAATTATCTAATCCTTATCATTAATTACTGTACATTATTGTTCAATATTCAATACATATTCTAATTTATTATAATATAAATATCCAAAATTATTTAATTCATTCTTCTCTTTGGAATCCTTATGATTTATCCTTTGGTTATGCACTGAGAAAACATTATGAAGCCAAGTTATTTCTCATGGGTTTTTTAATGCATATATTTGGTTTATAGTTACTTTTCATCATGTGGTGCACATGTTTATGTACATATTATGAATTTATGGGTATTTTTATAATAAGATAATCTCCAATTTAGGGGTAATGTTTAATCTCATGAGATACCATTTATGGTGCATGGAAAGTATTCCTAGTACTCTTTTTTATGTTTTTTGGCCAGTAAACCTTGACTTATGATTCTAATGTCATGTTTTATGCTACTTCTACATATTTAGTTTTCCATTAACTTATTATATCATTCCATGTTTCCATGTTTCTATGATTATGATAATTATATTTTTCTAACAAGTTATAACTCTAAAATTATATGTGTTATCTCACCATCATGCTTTACTCTAATTATTTCCTTACTCAGAATTAAATCATAAACATTTCCTTTATGTATTTCCCTAGGTATCACATATAGTTTTAGAAGACCAATGTGATTTAAGATAACTATATGTATTTTAAAATAAATATGATGTACTTTATGATTAAGATGATGTATATATGTTTCTAATCTCCCAAATATACTAGATATATAGATATTTGTATTGTATTTGTTGTGAAACTATATTAACAATCGTGAAAAAAAATGTTTCTATGGTTTGGGATGTTATACTTTTGGGGGTTATTTCCCATGTTAATTCCTCTTCTAACTCTATTATATGTTTATCAATGATTTTTATTGTCAGGTAATGTCTTGTTTGGGGAACTTATATTCATCTATTTTCTTCTCTCATTTGTATTTCCTTGGTTTTCCTTCTGTGAGTTGATGTATATTCTGATATTTTATTCTTAGTGAGATGTCAAAAATATGTTATAAATAGTGTTATATTATAGTATTTATAAATTATGTTGTATCCTTTATGAATCCTTTGTCCTTTGTAATGTCCCTTATCAACATATTTGTGTCCTGTTATGTTTTAATATTCCATGTTATGATATTGATCATGTAATATATTGGTAGTGAGTACCTATTTTGGAGCTTATGTGTATTAGTGGGATTCTAATATAGTGGTAAACCACTATTCATGTTCCTTTTATAGAGTTATAATCTTATTTGACTAGGAAGTTCCTTTCGTATTGTGAGGAAGCTGTGGTGTTTGGTTGGCCACATGTTTTATGATTCTTTTCCAAACACTTCCACCCAAAGGAAGAGTGTTGTTTTTTAGACATCATTTTCCAATGGGATATTTCTTTAGGATTGGTGATCGAGCTTCATTTTTTTATTATGTGATTCCATTTAAGTATTGGTGTTCTTGGGGTTTTCAGGTTTTGTTTTATGGAGTTAACCTATATCCTTATTTGAATTTTCTTTCATTTTTTGGAAATTACTTGGTGAATTATATTAGGGTCCTTTATAGTTATCTACGATGAAGGAATTAGAAAATTGTGTTGTTTACCATTTTCATATTGAGGATTGTATAACTAATCATTTGCATTAATCTTAGTCAACATTTATGTTTCTTGAATCATTCTCTTAGTCTGAGGGTTAGACCTAGTTTCTTTTCGAATAAAAACTTTCATAAAAGGATTTATAGTTGTAGAAATCATTATGGTGGGGATAATTGACATACACTGGACTCATTTTTCCTCTATTATTTTATTTATTTTGAGACTCTCTTGTCTCTCTCCACCCTTCTATCTCAATTTCCCTGTAATTTTGGAGTTTTTGGGTGTGTAGTGTATATGTAATGGTCTGGCATATGATTATTTATAAAAATACAGCCACCATGAAATAGTCATGTAGTTTTCTGTAGATCTAATTGGACAATTTTCATATGGTTAATAAAATCATGTGTAATACCCATGTTCCTTGCTTCATGCCCTCCAATGAGGCTCACATAGTTATCATATATTTTGAAAAACCATGCTGTCAAACCATGAGATGTGTCCAACTCATTAAAAATTGGGAACTTCATAAACTTCCCATATATGGATTTATCCCCGAACCCTTCCCTTTTCCTCTAGCTTGACCCACACAACCCAAGGGCTCCTACACTTTGGTTCCCTCTCCATATAAGGTTATCTTCATTGGATTTATTATTCTCATCTCTTAATTTCTTCTTGTTTCCTCCTTGTTCTTGTCGGGTTATGTTCTTTGTGTCCTAGGGTTATATCTTGCTTGATTTTAATTAGGGATTTTTTGGGTATTATGGTTTATGTTTCTTGTACTTGCACCTTTATCCCCCATTAAGGTGGATTATCCCTTTAATATATGAAGGAGACATTTTTAAGGTAGTTTTTTCATTTTCTACAACTCTTTAAATTGTTGAATTATGATTTCTTTTCTTTCCATAAATGTATCAAATTTCAAATAATAGTATTATGTATATTGATGGACATTTGTAAAAGGAAAACCTTATTTAATAGGTTTATATTGAATGTCAAGGGTTTTCCCATTAAAATATGTACTTTTAATCAATTTCTTAATCATATTGCACACCATCTATTAGATAAAATTACAAAATGGATTTTGTTAAGGTATTTAAAATTATAAAGATTAAATAGTCTCTAATCTATTTTTTTAAAAGAAATTAATGAATATTTAAAAAATAGAGTGCTTGGATTTTAAATAATGGGTGTTGGTTTATTTTAAACATGGTGATTTTATGATGGTTAAGTGTTTAGTATTCAAAGTAGTTTTTAAAAATTTATTTCATAAAATTATATTAAAATGAAAATTTGGAATGTTTTTATATTATTTTAATGGTTTTCCTTCAATGATTTCCCCTCTTTATTTGAAAATGTAAATTACATAGTCTCATAAATAGTCTTGAAAGGGATAATGTTTCTCTTGATTTTTTTTCCAATGAAAGAGAAGGGGTTGTTTTAGAGAAGGGTTTCTAGGGTTGAGGGTGAGAGTACTATTCTTGTTTATGTTCTCTTATGGTTACTAATATTACCACACCCATTTTTATGTCATGTAAACCCATGGGTAGTTTGGAAGTAACTATATGTTCACATGCTACACTATCTCATAATAATGCTCTAACTAGTGGATATGTGATAGACTATGCTTTATTTATGGGATTTCCCCCCTTTTTTAGGTAATTAAATTTAATATCAAGTGTTAGGGTTGGTTTTTATATATTCATCATTGATCATGTGTCATAATATTGGTATTGATGTCTCCTAGTTTCTCCCCCAAGATCCTAGTTCCCCATGATGAGTATGATTGTTTTACACTTACTCTTATCTATTTATTTTGATAACTGTTTTACTTTAACTTGTTATTATTATTTTAAATGGATTAAAAATAGGATATACAAATATTAATTTTGATAACGGATGAATTGGATGAAGAAACCTTTTTAAATTGATTATTTTCATTTAAAAGAAAAGAATAGGATGTTTTAAAAATGGTTTAGATTTGATAATTGGTTTTCAAATGATCACCAGTCAAAAAACCTATTTTCTAAAATTATTTCAAACTATATTCAAATGGATCTTAAATTCAAAGGTAATACATAGGGTGTGTTTTACTTCGTATACCTAATGATATGTTTTTTGACAACTATCTTTTCATTTTTTGTTTCATATTTACATTCTCATTTAGTTTTTGGTCACTCATTGAGAATTTGTTATTATGAGGTTTGTTGGTGACCCAATAAGTTACAACAAGATTGGTTTGGGATTTGTTTATTTATTAATTTATTTTTGTATTAGAAAAGTCACTAACTTCTATATAAAAACTTTTTATTTTAGTCTTGTGTTATTTCTTGAGTCATTTTTCATTTATATATTTTCTACGCTTGGTTTATTTATTTTTTTGTGATTTTCTGTTGTTTGATTCGATGTGGATGTCCAACATCTTGATGGGTCATGCAAAAAATCCAATAGGATTCACTTATGTTATAAATCTTGTTTATTAGAAAAACTTATCCCCAATGATTTTATTTGATTCCCAAGGTTCTTTTTATCAGCATGGTGGATTGGGGATACCCCTCATGTATTTAATGGGTGGAATCAGGTTCCTTGTTCTAGGGTTATCTTGGTTTGGTTCATGAAAATAAATGCTACCTTGCTTTTCTTTGATCTTTTAGTGTGTATATATTTACACAATTCCCATCCTTATCACCATTAAAATAATATCTTCTAGAATTAAGTCCCTTTTCTGATTTCTTAATGGAGTTACTTCTTTTCTCATTAACATATGAATATTAGTCTTGAACCACTTCTATATTGATAAGTCTTACATCATGTTCAAGACAAATCATATTTATAGTATTTTACTTATCTTTCACTTATTTAAGTCTGTGATAGCATTCTATTTAGATATTTTCAATATGAATTTCAATATATGCATGTTTCTTCCTAATTTCTTGTAAATATTTTTAAATATCCTTTTATTCATTTTCCATTATTATCTAATTGATAATTCTTGATAGCAATGATTTCTTCCAATTAATGGATACTCATTTCGAGCATTTTTAAAGACTTAGATTTCTTATCATTTTCCTTTTCAAATTCTTCTCCATTCAACGTGTATATTCCAATATATATCAGTAATAATTATTCCTTGACATTAACCTATTTGATGATATATTTTCACATCAAAACCTTCTCAGTAAATGATTTCTCTAATTCACTTATTTCTGTCTCATGTTGTGCTCTATCATCATATAGATCCTTTATGAACTAAAATATAAATGATGAAACTTCTATATAGATATTTTTATGTAATCTTTTGTTTTACTTTAAAAAACACCAAGATATCTAATAAGAAAACACTTATTATAGCATGAACTATATTCTTCACGAGGATAATTATTAATAGATAATACAAAAACATGTCCATTTTTATATAATCAATTAATTTTGAATCATGTTCATCATTTCTCAGAAATATTATCTTTCCCAAGTTCTTGGATTCTCTATTCTTACTATTCTTTATATTTTTTAGAATAAAAAACCCCTATATTTTGTTTTAAAGGTATGTCACAAACATCTTTAAATTTTTACATCATATATGATAAATAAAAAAAGGAAATAGAAAGACTAAACTAGAGATAAGACCCAATATTAGATCCCAATTGATAGTGTTACCTGGAGAAAACTAATGGTATATATTAAATCACTCTATGATAGAAAAATATTTACTATATATAAATATATATAGTAGCTATAAAATTCCACCCCTACTCCTCGGCTTGAGTCAAGGAAGAACTTCTACTGGGCCTTAGGAGACATCCCTAAGACACAAAAGGTTGGAAAACATGAAAAGAGATTCAATACAATTGGGGGACAATTTTCCCTTTGAGAATAAAAACAACAACGATCTAGCATACCATAACCATAACCACTATATGATGCATGATAAAAAAAATATTACAACTCAATCTAATATCAAAAGACAACAATGTAAACTATAATATAGTACAAAGTAGAATAAAAACCCAATAAATATCAAAGATTCAATGACAGTAACTCCATGGCTCCCTAAATGATCCAAGATCCAACTCCACAATCAATTCTCAAAGTATCATTATACATCACTTAAGAAATGTGGTAGTTTTCCTTTACATGTGTCCTGATAAATGATATCAGCAAAACCCCCAAAGTGCCAAGGAAAGGGGTGAGTAATAAAACTCAGTAGTATTTTCCCAAATTAATTCCCTACTCACACCACTAGGATAGAACATTTTAGAAAATTTATATAAAATAATTTATATAAATCACTCTAAAATGATTTGACAATTTATATCAAATTCAATTAGTTTCATGGAAAAAAAACATTTCCAACAAAATATTTTCCAAGGAAATCAAACAAATAAAGCTTATACTATTTCACATTCCTTTTTGGCATTCTAATTAAATGATTCACACTCAAACACACATATATATTATTCAATTATTGTTCTATACTAATGAGTGGTTTCTCATTCATCCACCAAGTCTTCACTAAGTGGAAAATATCCTTCTACTCTAAGGTAATAGACCCCTTATCAAGGGCCATGTCCCTTGTTCCCCAATGGTACACACCTCTTATTTAGGTTTACGTCAAAAGCATAAACTCACACCAACCCGTGTATTCCAAAACCATTTCAAATGAACCATTTCAAACAATTTCAATAAAACAACCCTTCAAAAACATTTCAATCAAATCATTTCCATAAATCAAAACTGATCCATATTTTAAAACGTCATTTTAAAATCCTTAAAAAGGTACTTTCTAAAACAAATAATTTCCAAAATTACCCAAACCATCATTATATAGGGTTTCTACCATACATTGAACATAAATTTCGTAATAAATTTCATGTAATTAAAACAATTTGAAACTAATCATTCAAGTTCTAATAAGAGGATTCGAGTGTTAAGCCACCTACCTCATAAACTATGGTGAAAATGATAAACTACATGAATTATTCAATAAAAAGATGTTTAATATCCAAAAACATGCCTTAGATCTTGTTACATAACATCAACAGAGCCATATATCATTATTATTAGCATCAAATATCATATATCTATTCCCAAAAGACAAGATCAAAGAATATAAGAGAGAGAATAAAAATATATCCTAGGAAAACCATCAAGAATAGAGACTTACCAAGAAATCTAGCCTTCAATGCACCAATATTTGTCAATAGATCACTCCTGGATCGAATGGAAGAATCTCTGTTTCATTTGGGATAATAAAAAATTGAGTTAGGGTTGGCCTGGGGAAACATGATGGGTTAAGGGGCTAAACGAAGTGAGATCCACAATTTTCAAATCTCACTTTCAGCCATGCATAGTTATCTAGCACGGTTAGGAAAACTGTACACTAACCATGCACAAGCCTCTACCTCAAGAATCGCCTAGAATGGTTGGATCAGACGGTCAGAAAAAGTATGCGCCAACAATGTAGAATCCCTCTATCCAGCCTCACATTGTTACTCTTAGGAGGCCGCATGGTTTGGCTAAACCGTATACCTACCCAAATCCCATTGTCTCACTTTTCATGGTTTTTTATAGGAGTTTCAATATTTATACTAATAATTCTCAAACCATGATCCTCTATAAAATCCCCAAAAACATTCCAAAAGTCCTAAAAATCCTACAAAAATTCACCCAAACACTTTTTATAATTAAAATAAATAAATAAATGTTTACCTAATTAAAAATTGGGGTGTTAATTTCACCCCATTATTTGAATTTCCATCCCTAGAAAGTATAAAACCACCAATGTCAGGAAAGATTTCAGGCCACTACTTGATCATTTCCTTTTTTCATTCCCACATTTCATCCGAAATCCAACCATGTTTCCAAAAACCCTTCACTAGACCGATGTTTTTTCCATGAAATACTTTATCTTTCCTGTCCACAATCTGTATTAGCACATGAACCAATGAAGCATCTGGATCTATTTCAATGTGATCCCATCGAATCACATAGTCGGGATCAGGATGATAATTTTTCCACTAAGATACATGAAACAAATTGTGAAATACACTGAATTGTGGTGGTAAAGTCAACTGATATGCCACCCCACCAATACATTCAAGTATCTCAAAATTGACAATGTATCAAGGAGGTAACATTGCCTTATTTCCAAAATAATGATGGCCAAGCCTTGTAGAGATTATCAAGAACACATAATCACTCACCTAAAATGAAAATGATCATCGACGATAATCCGTTTATAATTTTTGAAGATTATGAGTCATCTCCATCCTTTTCAAATCAACTGAATGTTGTTTTTTGTCTCTTGGATAAGGCTTAGACCAACCAGTGAATTCTCACCTGTTTCCACCCAAAAAAGTGGAGAATGAAAATGATTCCCATACAATTCATAAAAAGGATCCATATATATCGAAGCTTGATAATTTTTGTTATATGATAACTCCACTAATGGTATGTTCTCTTCCCATGAGCCACCAAAATCCATTACAAAAGCTTGAAGCATGTCTTCCAAATTTTGTATCATCTATTTGGATTATCCATCTATTTGAGGATGATACATTGTACTCATAGTCAACTGGGTCCCAAGGTCATGCTATAAGGATTTCTAGAAATGATATATAATCCTCGGATCTTGATAGGATACTATTGAAATAAGTATTCCTTTCCAATTTACCATTTCATGGATATAGATTTTTGGTAAGTCCACCATTGTATGAGATTCACAAATAGGGATGAAATGGCCCAAAATTGTGAGTCGATCTACTATCACCCATAGGAAATCATGTTTTCAAACCATCCTTGGGAGACCTGTTACAAAATACATGGCTATATGCTCCCCTTTCCAAATAGTAATAGGTAAATATTGCAACATACCTACTGGTCACTGATTTTATGCCTTAACGTGCTGACAGGTGAGGTATCTTGAAAAAAACTCAGTCACCTTCTTTTTCATGTCAACCCACTAAAAATATTCTTTCAATTACTTATACATATTTTATATTCCAGGATGAATAGACCATATCAAATGGTATTAAGCATAAAAATGTTGTCCCTGACAATCCAATGGTATGACCATATGATTTTACCAAACTCCTATCCAACTTCCATACCTCAATTATCTCCCCACCATTCAGTTTTGACCTCATAGAAACATATTCTAAATTGGATGTATGTGCCTCTTTAACCATATTCACTAAACTAGGTACCACAAAAACTGGAAATAAATTTTTTTCACTACCACATTCTTCACAATCTAAGTGCATGTTGGCTATCACCGAAATCAAATGAAACTGATCTAAATCCTCTTTTTCCAACTGATCGATGAATTTCTTCTTAATGCATCAACCAACAAATTGCCTTTACCTAGAGTATACATCAATTGAAAGTAAACAATTTGGAGATTCTCCATATATCTTTATTGCCTCATATTCAAATCCCTTCGTGAGAAAATATGTTTCAATCTCTTATAATCTGTAAACACTATAAATTTTTGATCAAAAAGGTAATGATGCCAAGTCCTCAAAGCATGGATTATAGTAGTTAACACCAAATTATGTTTTGGGTAGTTATTATCATGAAATCGCACCTTTCATGAGCCATAAACAACAGCCTTATCTCCCTTCATGAGAACGCATCCAAATCCAGATCCCAAAGCATCACAATACACCACGTACCCTTACTGATTTTCTAGAAAAATAAATATTGGTGCTGATGTAAGGTGAAATTAAATCTCTTAAAAAGTATTTTTACATTCCTTGTTCCATTGGAATAGAACGTTATCACTTTTCAAAGCTTTAATTGGGGATGAAAATCTTGAAAAATCATGAATAAAGCATCTTTAATAACCATCTAGACCATGGAAACTATATATATCAAAGAAATTATTTGGTTGTTACAAAGAGATAACAGCTTCTATCTTTTTCATATCCATATAAATTTCTTTTTCATAAATTACACGGCCAAGGAAATGCACCTCTTCGATCCAAAATTCACACTTTGATAATTTGGAATATAGACTACGATCTCGCAAAATTCCCAACACTATTTCCATGTGTTTCTCATTCTCATCCCTTATCTTTGAATACAACTATATGTCACCAAAAACACCACTACAAAATAATCAAGATATCTTTGAAATGTCTAAATCATTAATTATATAAGAATATTTTGTGTATTCATAAGACCTAAAGCCATAACCACATACTTGTGATGGCCATATCTACTCCTGAAAGTATTCTTTGCAATATCCTCCATCCAAAACCAAAATTGGTGATATCCTAATCACAAGTAAATTTTAAAGATCCATTTGGATCCCCTCAATTGATTTAAAAAAACCTAAATTCGTGGAATTTGATAATGATTCTTTTTCATAACCTGGTTTCGTTTACGATAATACACACACAATAGAAGATTTTCATCTGCCTTTTTAACTAATAAGACCGATGCAGACCACAGAGACTTTCTAGTCCAAATGAACCCTTTTATTTCTTTCTCTTAAAACTACACTATTAATTCCATTAATTATGTTGGTTCTATCTAATAATATGGATGTGAAATAGTAATATCCTCTAGAAAAAGATTAATTGTAAACTCCACTTCTCCTATGGGAGGAAATGCTAATAAATATTTGGGAAAAACATTCATAAAATGATCAAACCCACTGGAAAACTACTATTCTCAATCTCTTCCATCAATGAAAGAGTAAAATATACCATGTTTTTTGATATCGTTCCAAATTTTAGTGACAAAAATCTCATTTCGCCTACATTTACGTTATGATCTTTTTTAAAGATATGCTTGATGCCATCATCAGTCATAAAACTAACCATTCGGTTATAATAAATAATGTGATCTTTGAACACAGTCAACCAATCCATACCCAAGATTATTTCATAGACATAACTCTCAATATTAGTTAAATCTCATATCAATTTATCTCCATCAATAGTTATAGAACATTCTTTAAACATAAAGGTTCGATGTTCTCTTTGACCAAGAAGAGTTTGATGTTTCAAAACATAAGGAATCATCTCAACATTTAAACCTATACGATCAATCGTATGAGAAGAAATAAACAAATGGGATACACTCATAGTAAAAAAATATTTCATAAGTGTAGAATTCAAAAGAATCGTACCTCCCACAATCGATAGACTAGATTGATCATACACAATCACTTTCTTAGCTCTATATAAATTCCTTCTCACTGCACTTTGTTCTTTATTGCTCTACTAATATTTTATTTGTTGAGGAGTCATGGTATTCCTAGAATGACCATGGATATCCCAACTCTATGAATAAGAGGTATTCTACTTCCCTCATCCCATCAAAACATACGATATCTAACAATATGAGATGTTTCCCAAACACCCAAACTTAAAACACTGTGAAAATAGCACTGAATCTTCCCTACATGATTGAAATTGTGTCATTCTCTTGGTGGTTCCATACAGTATTTCTTCATGTGATAAAAATATCCACATTGGAAACATCCATATTTTCTCTTGGGTCTTGGAGAAAAATTCACTGATCTAGCCATCTAATTCTGATTCATCCCACTACCATGAAAATAGATTTCCCTCTTCTTCTTATTCCCAGCATTAGAGTTCCCACCATTTCCCATAGGTATCAAAATTCTACCTCTACCCATAGAACTTGATATGTCCCTTTTGGAAACCATCTCTCTATTGAACATCTCTGTATAATCCATTATAAAAATCATAGAAATATTCAAGAAAATCATATGCCTCATCCCCAATACAAAAATGTGTGCCTTCAAGGATTCACTATCATCAACTTCAGTTAAAAATAAGACTAAATTAATAAATTTATCTACAATATTCTATGATTGAGATATTCTAATACGTTAATCAAAAAAAGTATTTTGTTCTTTCAAACCTGAATGTATGAGGGTAGAATTGTTTTTTGAACAAATATTCAAAATACAACCATATAATTACTTGGTCAAATTTAGCCTGAACTTCTAAATACCACCACTATCATGAAAGATCTTCTAGAATGTACATTACTAACTTGAATTTCAATTTTTTTCTTCCAAGGAAATATAAGATTTGATTCATCTTATTTGGGCCCACATCTTCCTTCTTAGGTACTGAATCACCCCAAAATATGGGTGGATTCTACGTCTATAACGGAATACAATGCTCTAATTTCCTTGGTTCATCACTTTATTTCCCTCTATACAAAGCTTGAAAATCATGTAAAATACTTTGAACCATCGGTTGGTTCACCTGTGGCTCAGGTCCAACTACATTATTAGCAGCTTCTTCTGGTTAGTTTCTATGATTCCTACCTAGTGTCATTTTCTATAACCAAAACAATAAAAGATAAGTCTCACTCCTTAGAAACTGGGGTCTTAAAAATTTCAAATTTACCACATTATGACTATCACAACAATGCTTCCTAAACATCATTACTTTACTTTTTCAACCAATTTTTTAAAATTCCACCATACTTTTTAAAATCAATCCATTTTCAAAATACAACAACCATTCCCATTTCATAATTTCACATTTGAAAAAAAATATTCATTTTTAAAAAATCAACATGTTTTCACCAATCATAAATCATTACTCAAAATTAAATATGCAATGTAAGTCAGTTCTATGAAGGCGTTTCATGCTCTTACCATTGGATAAACCCATGAAAATAAGATTAAAACTCCTATAAGCATCTCCAAAAAACTTTTGTACCCACTCCTTGGAAATTTGAAGTACATCATAAATATATTAGTTATGCATTTTTATGCTCTACATTTTTTGTTTCGTAAATCCTATTCCTTTCTACCATCACAACTAAAGGACTGACCAAAATGAATTTTCCACTCCAATACTAACTCAACTGATACCACTTGTCCCAAAATATTTGGACCGACCAAGAATGAAACCATATGTAACATCATTCCCCTTATCATGGGCTTGATTCCATGAGGAATTTTTGCAAGGCCTTAGGCAACATCCCTAAGATTCTAAAGTATGGGAATAAATTCCAAGGGATTCAATACAATTCGGGGGTAATTTTACCTTTGAGATTAAAAACAACCACAACCAAGGATACTATAACCAAAACCACTATATGATGCATTATAAAAATGTGTTACAACTCAAATTAATACCAATAGAAAACAAAACCATCTATATAAGAGTATAAAGTGGAATAAATAACCAATAATGTTCAAATACTACATGACACTAACTCCATATCTCCCCACATTCTCTATGCTCCAACTCCACAATCAATGTTTCTATTATCACGATGCATCACTAAATAAATGTGATAATTTCCCTTTACTTATTTCCCAATAAAAAATCTCTACAAAAGAACCAAAGTTCCAAGTCATGGGGTGAGTAATGTAACTCAGTAGGTTTTATCAAAATGACATCACTACTCATGCCACAAGTATGGATCATGTTAGAACATTTATATAAAACAATTTATATAAAACACTTTAAAACAATTTAATAGTTTATATCAAGGAAAAGTGGTTTCACACCAAAACAGTTTTCTAACCAAATAGTTTCTAAGGAAAGAAAACAAAAAGAATTAACTCAATCATTTCACTTTCCTTATTGGCATACTCATTCCATGATTCTCCCCCACACCCACACATGCATGCTTCAATGATAGTTCCATACTCATGATCAATTTCTCATACATCCACCAACTCATCCCTAAGAGACCAATATCCTTGTTCCATAATGGAATATTCTCCTTTCCCGGTTCACGCCCCTAGTACCCCAATAGTACACACCATTTATTCAGGGTCACGTCGAATGCATGAACTCACACCAACATGTGTATTCCAAAACCATTTAAAACCATTTATTTCAACCCATTTCAATAAACCCTCCCATTTTTTGAAAAACATTCAATCTAATAATTTCTATGAATATAAACCAAGACATATTTTAAAATATCATTTTAAAATCATTAAAAAAACATTTACAACAACCAATTTCCACAATTACACAAACAATCACTAAAAATGGTTATTACCATGATTTTCACAAAAAATTCACAATAACATTTATGTGATCCAAAAAATTTGAAACTAAGAATTCAAGTTCTAATAAAGGAGTTGATATTGAAGCTTCTTACCTTAGAAACTATGGGAAAAAATAACTACATGAATTCTTTAACAAAACTGGATTGAATATCTAAAAACATTCTTATTATCTTGTTCCCTAACATAAATACAATTATATATACTCATTATTGGAAAAACATATCCTAAAATTATCCCCCAAAAACTAGATCTATGAATCTAAGAGATGGAAGAAGAATGGATCTTAGAAAACCCACTAGGAATGGAGACTTAGCTCAGAATTCAGCCTTCAATTCACAATGATTTGCCAACGGATCGCTCTCGATTCGAAGAGAAGAGTATCCCCAACCTTTGGGGTGAGAGAAAACTTAGTTAGGGTAAACCTAAGGAAAATGATAATTTAAGGCGATAAATCGGGTGTGATCCATAATTTTTAGATCTCACTTTTTGGCATGCATGGTTAGCTCACACAGTTAGGAATACTATACACCAACCATGCACAAACCTATATCTCAAGAAGTACCTTTGAAGGTTGCCTCACATGGTTTGGAAAATAGTGCGCTAACCATATAGAATACCTCTATCCCACATCATGTTTTTACTCCTAGGTCACCATATGATTTGGCCAAACCATGTGCCTAACCATGCACCTAACCAGAGCACATTCTCTTACATTGCCCAGTTTTCTGTAGGAGTTTCATGGTTTTTACTAACCATACTCAAACTATGAACCTCTAGAAAAGCCCCAAAATATTCCAAAACTCCACCAAACCATCTAAAACATCACCCGAACACTTTAAATAAATAAATTACTTAAATAAAGTGTTACTTATTTGAAATTGGTTGTGTTGTAGAATCTATCATCAACTTACCTATGGTAAGTATTTGGTAAGTATTATCCTGATCCTATTTGGTCATCCAATCATGAATCCCTTAGGTAGATATCCCTGCTTCACCTCATAGACTCGTTTGAGACTTCCTAAAGATCAAATGACTCATTATTTAAATAGATACTAATTTAAGAGCCCAGTAAATATGAAACCATTATGATATAAGGGTGAATCTTTTTGGATATCTTTTTACTAAATTTATTTTATTTTAACCATTACATGTGCTAAGATGGATGGATATAATATTTATTCTCAAAATACAATTACACTGTGTGTAAAATAGTATAAAAAGATGATTAAAATACATAATATTTTTACAATGTTTTCTCATGATATAGGTAAATGCATCCTTAATGTTTTCAATAAAGTTATAAGTCTCGAGTGATCCACTAATATCATAAAGTATATATATAATAGTAAGGTGTCATAATTAACTCAGAAACTATTTCCCAGTAGTTTACTCTCTCCTGAAATGTTATTTATACAGTATCACTCATGTTTTTAGTTAGTTTTTTCAATAACTCAATGAAAAATATCTTTAGTAGTATCTATAATTTTCTTTTATCAATATGTAGATATTATTCCTCACACTATTTCAGGTCATCAATAATTGTTCAGAATTTCTTCAAAATGACTAACATAATGATGTGAAATGAAATATCATGTTATCTTTCTCCTTAACATGAACTTTAATGGTTAGAAAATATTCAAAAATATCTTCATGTTTTTATTTATCACAATTCAAAATAATCAACACCTGATTGTAAAATTTATGATCCTAGTATCTTCTTTCTCATTAAATCGTGAGCCTTCTATGCATAGTAGAAACACTAAATGCCTTTGATGCTGAATAATATACCATTAGTTATACATTATTGATTCTCAAACATCAACTATTACATATTATTTTCTTCTTTAACTCATTTCATCTTTATCGAATCAGTTAAGATCACATGGATAATGTTTCCATACTCAAATTTTGATACTCTATTGAAACTGGTAGTGGGATCTTTAATATTTAAAACTAGTAAAAATATCACCTACAGAACATACCTAATAATTTCCCCATATATATGTACTATAAAGACTCAATATGGGGTTAATTGATTAGAATATAAAACTATGTTTGATATCATATGAGATATGCAACATTGAACCCAAACAAATATTGATTATTTAAATATGACCGTTTCAACCTAGCCATTTAATTTTTTGATATAAATAGTATTAAAAAATTAAGATATATATATATATATATATTATTCAACACAAATTTATTGATAAATTATTAGTAATTAATCACTTATTTGTAGTAATGTCATTTTATTCTTCAAATTAAGTTTTCTTTGAAAATGTTTCTTATTAATTTTTGTAAGAAGATTTTGTAATTTATTTATAGAAAATTTAACTAATTTATTTGATTAAATGATATCCATTTTTTATATCATCATATCAAAATAATCTTATGGTGAAATTTTTGGATTTTTTGGAAAATATATATTTTTTGTGAATAGTGAAAATAACATTGTCAAGTAAAATTGTTATTTCTTTTGATAAATTAAGTAATATAGAAGTATAATAATTAATTTAATTTGATTTAAAGTTAAAATAATTATTATTTCTTTATATTTAATTCAATTAATTAAATTTAAATCAATTTTATATCATATTTTATTTTAAGTTTAATTTTAAGCTTGAAAATGCATTTTTATAAAAACTATTTTTAAACGCGTAATGCTTCTCCATTATAATTTATTAAAATAACCCCTCATGAGAAATTTTTTAAATTGAATGTTTATATTATATATATATATATATATATCTTTATGAATTAAATTTATATAATGAACATTACTAGTTATAGAGTCAAAGTAAAATCGTAATTTCCTTAAAAATGCATTTTTTTAAACAGTTTTCCATCGTGCTTGTAGGTTTTATATTAAATTAAAATTTTCAAAGCATGTAAATTTATTTCATTAAAATTTATGCCATATTTTTAATAATAATAATTAATCTTAGGTTATAATTTCAACTCATTTTTTGAACAATATGAATAATAACAATAATAAATATTTATTACCACGGAAAAAGAAAATATGTTAATTAAGGGTAAAAATAATTTAACAATGAATAGAAACATAGTAACCCTAATAGTCTAAATTTTTGTATTTAATTTTAATTTAAATAATTTTTATATATATTCCTTATTATTTATACGTTATAATTCATTAATAAATTAGTTTTATAAAAATTATATTTTGATACGATAAAACACAAATTGTATTTTTGATTAATATAAAATTTCAATTAAGGCATTAATTTTGAAGAATTAATTTATTTTTTAAATAAATTATATTTTAATAAAATATTATTATTAAATTATAATTGTTAAATTTACAGCATGATATAATTTTTATGATGTCAAATATAATTTATATAGTGGTTCGAGAACTATTATTATCAAAAAACCCATTATTTCTTAATAAATGTAAATTCTACTTTCAAGGTGAAAATTTTTATTTTAAGAAAATTATTTTGATAAAATATTTATTAATTTTGGAATTATCAAGTCAATATTATCCAATGGAGAATTTTTTATAATTTTCTAAGATAGTCAAATATTCAGGTAAAAATCAATACAGTGTAAATATACAATGTGCATTATAACATCATAATGATAGAAAAGTGATGTGATAAGTACCATAAAAGGTATCCATGAACAAATATATGTTTCCCCATTAAAATAATGTGATTTATAGGTCATTTTATTAATTTTATAATGCCTTTATGAATCCTACAAAACCTATATTATATTTTAATGCTTTAAAATCATTTCATTATAAACATGACACACTTCCACATCAGAATGGGTAATATTTTAATAATTTAGTCTCTTTTCCTTAAAAAATAATAAAAACCACCTCTCTTTGGAAGAAAACATGGGAGGTTTTTTTATTATTTTATTGTATAGAGTCCAAAACCTACGTTCGGGGAATAATAACGAACTCTCCTCTCGTTTCATATATAAACCCACCCAAAATCCTCATTATATTCACTCAAAAACCATGTATCAAGTCATTATTCTTCCTTACCCTATCTAAAGTTCTCCAAAAGTTCCCCCAAACTCTTAATAATCTCCTCCCAAGATTTTTTAATGACACTCTATGTAAGGTATCTCTCTCTACACTTTTTATCCAAGCACCTCTTTTATGTTATGCCTCTTAAATTCCATTTGTTCATGTTTTGGGAATGTTTATATACATACCTATTACTTAACTTTTTATTTAAATGTTATAATATACCACTTTAAGTCTCTTTAATACCTCCCATGAACTTTTATGTACACTTATTACCATGTTGAGATTTAGTAAGGGATCTCCCTCTCTTATTTTTATTAAAGCGCAAATTTTATGTTATTCCACTTAAATTATATGTGTTCCTATTTGGGGTATGTTATTATACATCAATATTAATTAAATGTTTATTTAAATGTGATGAGATATCATTTCAAGCTCACTAATCTCTCCCATGAACGTTTATTTACACCCATTACCATGTTGAAATTTAGTAAGGGGTCTCCCTCTCTTCTTGTTATTCAAGAAACTCTTTTAAATTATGCCTCTTAAATTCATTTTTTCCCTATTGGTTAATGTTTTTATACATACCTATTAATTATATTTTTATTTAAATGTGATGAGATACCCATTTCACTCTCATTAATCCCTCCCATCAACCTTTATATACACCCATTTCCATGTTGAAATTTAGTAAGGGGTCTCCCTCTCTTCTTTTTATTCAAGAACCTCTTTTTTGTTATGCATATTAAATTTGATTTGATTGTTTTTAGGGTATGTTTTTTCAAAATACCTATTATTTCCCATTTTATTTTTATGTTATTATAGAATCATTTAACCCTCATTAATCGCTCCCATGAATCATCATGTACACCTTTTACATTGCCTAAATTTAGTAAGGGATTTGCATCTCTTCTTTTTATTCAAGCACCTATTTTATGTTATGCCTCTTAAATTACTTTTTTTCATGTTTGGGGTATATTTTAGTACAAACTCTTACTTAAATTTTTATTTAAATGTATTTAGAGACCCATTTCACCCTCATTAATACCTAATATAAACCTTAATGTACACCAGTTACTATGCTGAAATTTAGTAAAGGGTCTCCCTCTCTTATTTTTGTTCAAGCACCTATTTTATGTTATCCCTCTTAAATTATATTTTTTCCTGTTGGGGTATGTTGTTATACATCCCTCTTACATAAAATTTTATGTTCATGTGATGATAGACCCCATTTTATCTCATTGATCCATCACATTAACCTTTAAGTACACTTGTTACCATACTGAAATTTAGTAAGGGATCTACCTCTCTTATTTTTATTCAAGCACCTCTTTTTTGTTATTCCTATTAAATTTCATTTTTTCATGTTTGGTGTATATTGTTTTACATTCCTTGTACTTAAATTTTATTTACATATGATGTGTGACCCATTTAACTCTTATTAATCCATCCATTGAACATTTATGTTCCCCCATTATATTGCTGAAATTTCACAGTGATTTTCCCTGCCAAACAATTATGTAGTGAATACCCATACAGATTTACTATCAAGGGTATTCAACTTTATTCCCTTATAATTATTTTATTAGGGTCTTATATATATTTATTCCACACTCATTTACCATGTAATAAAATGGGATGATAAATGATTTCATGTTGTATGATCTATGGGGAACACTTATGCATGTGAATGAAATGAAAGTGATGGGTGCGCCCAGATTTATATAACACTCCAATTAATTGGGTAATATTTTAGTCACACGAGACATCATTAAAGGGATTAAGGAGTGAACCTAATCCATCATGAGACATTTTACTTCTTGTTGTATTGGAGTTTATCCTTGACCTATGTTTATGATGACATGTTTAAATTTGTTGCCACATTTCCATATTTCCTTTATGTTATCGTGTTGTATCATGCCTTATTGTTCATGTTCATGTTTCTCACCCATTTTATGTTTCATTTAAATGACTATTCTATAACGTGTACTAATTTATTCATGTAATTCCATGTTTATTCCCTTACCAGGATTTATAACTCACCCCTTTCTTAAATATATACCAAGGTTACCCCTTAGAGTTTTAAGTACGATAGAATGTTAAGAACATGTTAAGGAAGGTTTCAATAATACTGACGTACCCTCTATTTTAGGTTATTATGTAATGTATATAATTATGAAATCTAGTAGACCTCTCAATATTTTAGGTTGTGCTATGTGTAATATTATATAATAAATCATGAAATAAATTTTAACAATGATAATAGTTGTCATAGTTGGTATCGAAGGGAATTTTAGTTATTTTTGAAATTTGGATTAGAAAACTCAAGTGAAATCCTTAGGGATAAGACTGAACATAATAAGACATCCATAAATTTTGTTAATGTATAGGGTAAGTTGTTTCTAAGAAAATAAATCCATACCTGGATACTAAAAGTAGAAGTGGCTCTGGTATAGATGTACCTAGGTGTAAATTCAAAGAACAATGAATTGATCTAGACTCAATCGGTAACTGGTGAATGACAATGTTCCTTATTTCACACCTATTTTGACACGCCTGGGGGATATGAATTGTTAAATTCACAATATTATTATGAACCATTTTTAAGGGGAAAAAGTTTTCTATAATTGTCTATCTTATCAAATAGAACATGGATAACATATATTAAAGCCTAGATATTAATAAGTTTAGGAATAAATTTCATTTATAAGTTATACCTTTAATGTTATTGTATTCCATTCTATGTGTTTAATAATTTAAAAATTCTCATCCCTAATTTTCCTTTAATACTAGACACTGTTAGGAAATAATAACTAAGTCAAAAACCAATTTTAGGGGCAATTCAATGACTTCCCTAATGGGTTGGCTAACATGACGGGATCTCAAGTAAGACATATTGAGATTATGTCAAACCAACTAACAAAAACTAAAATTAACAACTGGTGCATCGTTTAGTGTATAAATAATTATAATAAGGGTAGGAACACATCTTGATGAAGTTCATTTGATAAAGGAGATTAATTAAAGAAGATTCAATTTCAAGTGTGTCAAAAATGAGAAAAGAATCATGAAGGATAATGACACAAAGTAACTTAAAGGTGTTTTATGTGTGGAAAAATAGGTAATAAAGTAGCTAGATTCCATAAATAAAATAAAGAGTATAATAAAAGGGAATGGATTACATCATATAGTACCACTTTATTAGTCAATGTCTTATCTATAGAGAATATGGGCTTTATTCAAGTTAATGCCCTAATCCAAGGGTAAAATCCCAGTCTAAGGAAGGACATATGCTATGTAAATCATTGAAGTGTATGGATTAAATTATTTATGATTTTCTATTTGAGAGTTATGTTTTAGAATTAGTATATTAATAAAATTTTGGCTATAATAATCATGAAACATCTAAGGATTATTCCATAGTATTTTTTTAAGATTTGAATCATAAGTTTAATGGTACCAATATCTTATAAAAGTGATTTAGTGATAAGGATATTGATAATCCTTAATATGTGTTTGATGTGGGTATAAACCTAAATAGTCTATGGATGATACATGTAAGTAAAATTTTATATTTAAAATAATTAATACAAATTTTGAATATTTATGTGATGGAAGTTTATTATGATTAAGGATCTTTTGGTAAACATATTACTATGTAAAATCATTCTGATTTTGAGGTGATTAATGATATTTTGAGAGATTTTTTATTAGGTTAAGGTATATATTACCATTATGATTATTTGATAAGAATTTTATTATGTTTTAGGAGGTGTAAGATGAATGGTATGATACAACCTTTTAGGTTAAATCATTCTTTAATTTTGAGTTCATTAGTGTTATATATGGGTATTTATTTACGGATTGATCTATGTTAAACCTTTAGGATTACTTGTGTAATTTTGGAGATTAATGTATTATGTTTTATTAATTTTCCATATTATCTTACTTTATGCTAACCATTTTGGGATTATTAAGGATATTAGGAATAGATTGTTATTATTTGGTGGATTATTTGATCAATTAGAAGATAATTTTAGAGCTTTAGGCATAAAAAATTATCTATATTACTCATCTTTTAAATAAAAGATGATATTGTAGTGTAAATTGATTAAAGGATGAAATTATAGTTTTATAGAAAGTATATTTCAATATTTACCTAGTCTATATGGTAATGTAATTCCTTAACTCTTATAAAATAATATGAAAACTAAAAGTTTTTCATATTACGATATTTTCCAATGAATTTATGGTCTTTTTACCCATCATAGATTGATGGTTTTGTGGTCACTAACTTTAACCTAACCATATTCTCCATCATGCTCTATTATTTATTTGGTGTTATGTTTATCTTCAATGTCTATGTTTTCACTTCCCACTAATCTTCATTTACTAGGAAAACTATTTATGTGATGACATTTATACTTCCCTTTCTCTAATTCCAAGATGATGTTTTATTAACCATTTCTATGATGTGGTTTTCCAATAAAGATATTTTAAAATTTCAAAAAAATTGATTACCGATTTCAATTTTAAATTGAGATGATGGAATTTATTAATGGGGGGAAGTATATAACCCCCTGAGTTTTTAAAATATAAAAATATGTTTGATATCATGTCTGATATGCAACACTGAACCCAAGAAAACAATGATTATTTAAATATGATCATTCTAACCAGGCCATTAAATTTAGAATATGAATATTATTAACTAAATTATGATATAAATATATATATATATATATATTTCCTACTCAACATAAATTTATTGAGAAATTATTTGTAAATAATAAATCAATTTTTAGTATTGTCATTCTATTCTTCAAAATATTTTTTCTTTAAAAATGAATTTTATTTATTTTTGTAAAAAAAAAATGTTATAATTATTTTACAAAACATTTAGAGAATATTTTTGATACAATTAACTATATGTTTGATATTATATTATAAAAATTAACTTATAATGAAATTTTGGTATTTTTTGGAAAATATAAATTTTTCAATGAATAGTGAAAATATCGTTTTTAAGTAAAATTATCATTTATTTTGATAAATTAAGTAATATAAAAGTATAATTATTCATTTTATTTTATTTTTAAATAAAATAATTATTATTTATTTTTATTTAATTCAATTAATTTCAGTTAAATCATATTTATATTATATTTTAGTGTAAGTTCATTTTTAGGCTTCAAAATGCATTTTTCTGAAAAATATTTTAAAATACATAATGTTTTTCCATTATAATTAATTAAAATAAACCCTAATTAGAAATTATTTAAATGAATTTTTTGGATTATATATCTATTTTTATGAATTTAAATTCATATAATGGATATTAATAGTTATAGAGTTAAAGTAAAATCAACTTTTCCTTAAAAAATTCATTTTTTAGAAAACCACTTTACATCATGCTTGCAGGTTTTATATTAAATTAAATTACTTCACCTATATGAATTTATTTTGGTAAAATTTCTTCCATATTTTTAATTTTCATATTTTATATTAGGTAATAAGTTCATCTTTTTTTTGAACATTACGAATAGAAACTATAGTAAATATTTTTTACCACGGTAAAAGGAAAATAGGTTAATTATAAGTGTAAAAATAATTTATCAAATAATAGAAAAAAGTAACCCAAAAAGTATACATATGTATAGATTATTTTAATTAAAATATTTATTAAATTTATTCCTTATTTTTTTACTGTATAGTTGATTAATTAATTATTTTGATACGATTAAAAACAAATTGTGTTTTTGAGTAATATGAAAATTCAATTAAGACATTCCTTTTGACGAATTGATTGATTTTTGAAACAAATTATATTTTAATAAAATATTATAATAAAATTATGATTTTGAAATTTCAATAATGATATAATATTTATTATGTCAAATTTAATTTCTATAATGGTTCAAAAACAGTTATTTGTCAAAAAAACCAACATTTCTTAATAATTGTCAATTATAATTTAAAAGTGAAAATTCATATATTTATAAAATTATTTTTATAAAATTAATATTATTTTTTGAATCATCATTTCAAAATTATCCAATGGATAATTTTTCATAATTTTCTGAGATAGTCAAATTTTTAGGTAAAAATTAAATATGGTGTAAATATATGGTGTGTATTATGACATCATAATGACATAAAAGTGTTATTATAAAACCATAAAAGGTAAAAAACGAACAAATATATGTTTCCCTTTAAAATATTGTGATTTTAAAATTATTTTTTAAATTTTAAAAAGCCTTTATGAATCCTCCAAAACCTGTATTATATTTTATGGTTTTAAAATAAATTCTATATAAACATGACTCACTTTCACATTAGTAAGGGTAATATTTTAATAATTTCATGCCATGTAATTATAAAATAATTAAATCCACCTCTATTTGGTAAAAACCATGTGAAAAAATAGGGTATGGTTTGTGTTCTTTATTATTTTATTGTATAAAGTCAAAAATCAATGTTTGGAAAATAATAAAGAACTCCCCTCTATTTTTTAATATAAACCCACCCAAGATCCCCATTATATTCAATAAAAAACCATGGATCACAAATTTATTATGCCCTTCCATCTATATATTCCTCCCAAGGTTCCCCTAATATATCAAAAATATCCTCCAAAGGTTTTGGAATCGTCATCTCAAGGTAAGGTATCTCCCTCTCTTCTTTTTATTCACGCACCTATTTTAAGTTGTGCCTCTTAAATTCAATTTATTCATGTTTTGGGTATGTTTTTATACATACCTATTAATTTCCTTTTTTATTTAAATGTGATTATTTATCCGTTTCACTCTCATTAATTCCTCTCAGGAACCATTAAGTACACTTGTTACCATGTTGAAATTTTGTAAGGGATCTCCCTCTCTTTTTTTCATCGAAGCACCTCTATTATGTTATAAAACTTAAATTACATTTGTTCAGGTTTCGGTTATGTTATTATATGTACCTAATACTTCATATTTTATCTATATGTGTTGATAGACCAATTTCACTCTCATTAATCCCTCTCATGAAACTTTATGTACACCTGTTACCATGGCCAAATTTAGTAAGAGTCTCACTCTCTTCTTTTTATTCAAGAACCACTTTTATTTTATGCCTCTTAAAATCCATATTTTAATTTTTGGTTATGTGTTTTTACATTTATATTACTCCCTGTGTATTTCCATGTGATTAGATACACCTTTCACACTCATTAATCCCTCCCATGAACCTTTGTGTTCACTTATTACCATGCTTAAATTTATCAAGGGGTCTCCCTCTCTTCTTTTCATTCAAGCACCTATTTTATATTATTCCTATTACATTCATTTTTTTTATGTTGATTTATGTTGTCATAAATCTCTAATACTTCTATTTTTATGTTCATGTGATTATAGACACCTTTCACTCTCATTAATCCCTCTCATTAACCATTATGTACACTCGTTTCCATACCAAAATTTAGTAAGGGATCTCCATCTCTTCTTTTTATTCAATCACATATTTAATGTTATTCCTATAAAATTTCATTTGATTTTTTTGGGTTATATTGATCTATATCCCTATGTTCTTACCTTTTGGATTCTATTTGCTGTGAGACTCAATTCACTACCATTAATCCCTCCCATGAACCTTTCTGAACACCTTTTATCATGCCGAAATTTAGTAAGGGGTCTCCCTCTCTTATTTTTATTCAAGCATCTATTTTATGTTATTCCTCTTAAATTCAATTTTTTCATGTTGGGGTATGATATTATATATACCTATTAATACCCTTTTTATGTCCATGTGATTCTATACCCATTTAACCCTCATTAATCCCTCCCATGAACGTTTATGTGTGCCTCTTACCATGATTAAATCTAGTAAGGGATCTCCCTATTTTCTTTTTATTCATGCACCTCTTTTCTGTTAGGCCTCTTAAATTACATTTTTTCATGGTTGGAATATATTGTTGTACATCCCTATTAGTTCCATTTTTATTTCCATGTGATGATATATCCCTTTAATTCTAATTAATCCCTCCCATGAACATTAACATTCTCCCATTATGCTACCGAAAGATCACTACAATTTTCCTTGCCAATAAATTTTGTAGTGAATACCTATACTCATTTACTATCAATGGTGTTAACCTTTATGAACTTACAATTATTTGATTGGGTACTTACATGTATACATTCCAAACTCCTTTATCTTGGAATTACATGTGATGATAAATGATTTCATGTTGTATGATATATGTGGCACACTTATGCATATTAATGAAATGAAAGTGATGGGTGCACCCAAAATTATATTGTGCTCCAATGCATTGGGTAATGTTTTAGTATTATAATATATAATTAAATGGATTTAGGAGTGAACCTAATCTATCACGAGACTTTTCCCATCATGATGTATTACCGGTTATCCTTGACCTATGTTTATGATGTCATGTTTAAAGTTGTTTCCACATATCTATATTTCCTTTATGTTATCATGTTTTATCATTCCTCATTGTTCATGTTCATGTTTCTCACCCATTTTATGTTCCATTGAAATTAATATTGTCTAACATGTATTATTTTCTTCATGTTATTCTATTTTTATTCCCTTACTAGGATTTATAGATCACCCCTTTCTTATCTATGTCCCCAGGTCACCCCTTACAGTTTTATGTATGATAGAATATTATGATCATGTAAAAGAAGACTCAATAATATAAATGTACCCCCTTTTTTATGTTTTTATGTAATGTACCTAATTAACATAAATAATATAATTCTCAATAATCTAGGTTTTATTATGGGTAATATTATATAATAAATTATGAAATAATGTTTAACAAAGACACGGGTTATCATATGAGTTCTTGAATTTCTCATTTTAAAAACTTTTAAAACTTTCCGCTTCAAATGATCCCTTAAATAAATCCTTTCATTAAAGTGAATTTATAATGGAATTATGTAAAGAAAATTAAATACATATCAGCTGGGATTTTTTACTATGGTTTGTAGTTTTTAAGTAACTTCACATACTCCACTACACCAACACCTAATATAAGTATATTTATTTTATTCAAATACTTTTACTAGGGATCTCATAGTTAAGTACAAGTTCGAGACACTTATTCCATTAAAAAATAAAACAAAATATTTTATTGGGATTTTTTACAAGGCTTATCATAAATCATAAACAATCATTCAGTATAAGAAGTGTGTACAAAAGAAATAGATAAAGATATATAATTTGATTGACAGTAGTAGCATATAGTTGTTTTTGAGTTCACAATTAATAAAAGATAAATCTTACCAAATAAAAATATGTATTCTAAGTGTAACTCTGAAAAAATCCAATGTTTTATATCAATTAATAAATAATCCACATAAATGGAATAATTTTCTATTCTTATTCTTTCAATATTTTAGTTTTTTATCATATAGTGTGTAAAATATGATTAATATAAATTGTAGAATATATATATATAATTCAAAGAATTAGTATATTAGTAGTTTTTTATAAAGTTTATATTCTAAAATAATCAATCCCATATATGTTTATCTATCTAAATATATATTATTCATTCCTCATTGGATAATATTTAAAAAATGTCTCAAATTCAATTTAGTCAACAGCTTACTTGATCTTCTATTTAAAAGTTGTAAAATCTATATCCATTAGAAAATCTTCAGTCTTCCTTAAAAATAGATCAGATTAAACTTGATCAAGATTTATCTAAACAGTATTATATTTGATACATACCATGTCAAAATTTATAAAACATATCCTATAAATCAAAAAATAAAAAACTTCTAGAAAAATATATTTAAATTTGATCAATGAAAAAATAACTAAGATTTAAGTTTTCACATAAGATAAATCTAAAAATAAATAGGTTAAGTATGAGTGACTTCGCTGTATTAAATTCTATATATGAATCAACTGACTTTTGATCTTTCATTTCATAAGAATAACTTTTGAATTAATCTGAATATTTAAGTGTAAATTTTATCTACATAATATATTTTACGTTGTAAAATTTTCACTGTGTTAGAATAAATTGATCTTTGAAGAGATTACAAATGAATAAATAGAAGAAATGTAAGATATATGAACTGTCTTATTTTTCTTCATGAAAAAATAAAATGTGAATGTTAAAAATTATACAAGAGTTAGTCATAGCTAAATAATATATTCGAATTTATAAAATCCTTTACGTATGAGTAAACTCAAAATATTTCTAACTATGTATGAATAATAAAACATTCACATATAGTTTTAAAATTTTAAAATTTATTTTAAAACTTCAAGAATGAATTTTTGAAAATAATTAAACATTTATAAATTCTTTACTAAATTAATAAATAACTTGTGATATAAATAAATTAATGAAATTAGAAAGTTAAAAATGGATTTTTTTAGCATGAAAACTAAATCATGTTGGTGTGTTTTAAAAGCATGAAAAAGTTTCCAACAATTGCCTCTTTTTTAATGCTCAAAAAATCTATAAAATATGATCATAATATTTTATAGATTATTTGTGTAAACATATAAAGATAATTAATAAACACTTAGATCAAAATAAATCACCAGATAAAACTGTTTAATATCATTCTCATCCTTTTTATAATATTAAAAGGAAATAAGTAAATGAATAGATATAACATAATGAAAAAATTATAATTAAAGATAAACTATAATATTATAACACTAATATGAATAATAATATATAATTTTCTTTTATTAAAGAAATAGAATAAAAATATTATCAATCTAATATATATATATATTAATCAACAGTAAAAACCAACTACATAATCAATTAGAATTTGGATTGGGATTTGGTTTAGGGGATTTTGAATATAAAATTTGAGGATCATTAGATTCTATTTATGAGAAAGAAATAATATGTTAAGAATCATTTGATAGGATAAACTTTCCTTCACAATTTTCCTTTTATTCAACAAATTCTCCTCCTATAACACAAATACATTGATATCTAATTAAAATATTTCCTTATTTAGTTAAATATTACTTAAGGTTTAGAGATCTATTTTAATTTTTTCATTAGTATACTAGGGTTATAAAGACCAATGTTTAGTAGGTCTATATGAGGTAGGAGTAAAACTAGAGGCATTTTTTCATTCTGAAGGTTAATTAATAGGTAAATCATCAAATTAAGTAAGTGTGTATTATTTTTCTATTAAAAAACCTCTTATATACATTAAATGTGGATCATCAATTACTTTTTCATGAAAATAATAATTTATAGCAAATAATTTCTATAATTGAACTCTAGAAGTAAGTAACCAATCAAGTGGAATAGTTCTATGACTTTTCTTTTATCTAATCTCATATGGATCCTTTCCACACATATTCAATCATGAAATAATTTCACACATATTAAAATATAGAAAAACCTCATACCAAAGTCTAAAAATATATTTAGATAGATTCAGAATTTCTTTTATATCATCCTTTATAATATTCAATATAAAATTGATCAATTATTGAGTTTCAAACTATCTGAAATTTTATTGATCCTGCCTTTTAAATTAAATTTGACATTTTTATCCATTCTAGAAATAAAATATCAAAATATTTTCATGGTATTTCTTGCTATTACAAAACTCTTCCATCTTCTTGAAAAAAAAATTCAAATACTCCCAAAATGTTTCCAAAAATATCAAAATCCTTTTCAAAAACTCAAGGTGTAAGTACAACTAGTTCAATAGTAGGGTATTTATAAACAAAATTTTTCTTACCTTTACTAAATTACTTTATATGATTAGTCTTATCTTAAGTAGTGTCGGTTTTATCATCTAATTTTAGATGATTATAAATAAGATTGGGATACGTATTCAAACTAATAAAAACTATGTGATAATTGAGTAACATCTCATGAATATCAATTATATTATGTCTTGTATCTTCATTGATAACATCTATATCAAATCCCTGATAATCTTCACCACATAAATTTTATAATAAAAATTTTATAAATATGAAAATATACTACAAATATCCTTATGTATATTATATTCTTATCAATGAAGGTTCTTATTATTCTAAAATTTGTGTCAGTGTCCTTTAAATATTATGCATATTGATCTTTTTTTCATTAACTTGTCTCTTAAGGTCCACTAATTCTATAGTACTTCTCATCACATACATGGTTTCTACACAATTTAAGACTTTTATTTTTTACTTCACTAACTTTTTTAACAAAATCCTTTTAGAATTCTTGAAAATTATCTAATGATACAATATCGATAACAACCCCAGTTTTAGGTAATTTACCATTTTTTGTGTGTTGTGTTATATAATTATTTGGTTTAGTTTTAGGAGTCATGGTGGGTTTTGAATGGGTTTTTAAGGGAGTTTTAGTTTTTTTCTAAGGTTTCGTAGTGGATCATGGGGTTATGGAATAGCTCATTGATTGTTGCTGTGTAGGGGAATATACTATGGTGTAGGGTCCTAAGGGAGAGATTTCAGGCCTACTACCTTTTGGGAATCTCTTCACTGTGGTGTAGGGATATATCATAGTAGTTCAGGTACTGTGACATGGAAGGGATGGATACAGAATAGTACCCCATGGGGGAGAATTCTTATATTCTACCAAAATGGGTACCCCTTGTAGCAAATGATTGGGTTGCACCTTGGTCCCTCCTTGGATAAAGTGAATCGATGACATGGAGATCACCAGGGAACCTAGAGGGTATGAATGATTATGTTGCATCTTTTTCTAAGGATCGCTATATTTTGGTCTTGGTAGTTGTGTAATAGCCTGTGTGGACTACATCGTGGTCTAGGGGTTACACTGTGGTCCAGGACGACTGTGCGATAGTCCCATTGTTATTCCATTGTGTAGTGGTTCTCATCCTAAAATTCTTTATAGTTTAATTGGTATTAATTTACCAAAACCCTGATTTAAATTCTAATATTTTAGGTTTACTAACACTTCTCCCTCCCTAGTCTTGAGAGACAATTCCTTTTTTTATGCGACCTTTGGACAAATCAAGGTGCATTAGAGATCCGAAATCATCAATGAGTCCTTATTACCTATATTTTTCCTTCTTCTTCTTACATATAATCTTTCCATTTATCTCAAATCCATATATCCATTTCTTTATAGATATATCTATGTGTTGGGATACAGATGGTGATGAGTTTTGTTACCTTTATTTAAGGGGTCCTATTGTGAACCCAAAAATAATTTTTTTAGTGTCGATATTAGTTTTTTTCAATAATTGAGAGGTATATGGAATCTATCATATCTATAATATTCTATAAAATGAAGTATTAGTTTTATTAAATGGTTTTTCTTGGATTTTATATGGTCTCATTGGGTTATTTCATGAAAGAAACAATTTTTGGATGTGGTTTGGATATTTTAGAAAATTTCATGGATTTTAAAAAACCCCTATTTGTTTATAATTTTAAAATGGTGATTTTAAATTTTATAATGGTTTTTTTGGTAGATATATATTGATAAAAATCAATGAAATAATTAATTGTGCAAAAATATTTTTCATAGAACTTGGCATGATTGGGTTGGTGTGCATTTATGAGGAAGGGTGTGGTCAGAAGTGACACCATCATGGTTATATGGATTATGGTTAGGGAGTAACACTATTATGGTTTGATAGATTATGGTCATGTAGTACCACCATTAATTTTAACACTAAATTGAGTGTATGGATGTGTTTATGTAGATTTGTGTGAGTGTGTGTGTGAAACTGGGAATGATTATTCCAAATGAAAATTGATGGAATAAGATTTTTATTTGTTTTCACACTTGGTTTTCTCAAGAATATTTATATAAAATATTTCTATATTTTATAAATGTTTTATATAAAATTTAATAACAATTTGTTTCCTAGTGGTTTGTTTTGGAATGTATTTTGGGAATGACTAATAAGTTTATACTCACCCCTTTTTGGGCACTTGGGTGTGTTTGCAGATGTCATATTCTGAGATACAGGAAAAGGGAAGGCATCATATTTTTTGAGTGATGAATCTTGATATCTTGGGCATAGAAGGTAGTGTTTGATCTTGAATCTTATTCTGGTGGTACTTGGGATCATGTCACATGATGTATTTTATTCATGTTTTCTTTAAGGTATTTTTCATTAATATTACATGTTTCATTTCAACTTTAATTTTGTTATTTTGTTGGATTATTATTTTAGTTTTATTATTTATGTTTTTAGGCATAATATATATTATCTTTGTTGTTTATGTGGTGTAGTATGGTTATTTTACTAGTTTAGGGAAAATAATCCCTTAATGTTCTCTTATAACTTTTACAATTATTAGTAGTTTTTTCTGTCTCGGGGACATCACCTAAGGGTAGTAGCACCTCTACCTCTTTCCAAACCAATGGGTGAGGGGTGAGATGTTACAAATGGTATCACTCATGGTCATTATGTATGTCGTTTGGGATGGTATCAAGGATATAGGAATTTCGGAACATGAAATGTATATCTTAAAAAGAAATATCTAACATTTTTATATTGAACTTCAATTTACCCAGGTGTTTGGGTATAAAAGTGTTCTAAGAAACTTCTATGTGTATTATTATGTCATCTTTGTGGTTTTAAAGGATGAGTATTGCATATAATATATCATTACTGAGACTTACCAGTAATATTTCATTACCCATTTTGAGTTTTATGGTTTATTCAAATTATTAAACTGGTTAATTTTTTAAATGAATGGTTATTTGTTTTCGTTTATGGTGATTTTTAATTTTCTATGATTTCATTTTTAATTGAGTGATGACTAAAATGTGTGTTGCTATATTTATATAGAATGGAACCAGTTTTATATCGTAATAATCGGCATGAAGAATCTACTAAAAATGTGGATGAATCTGAGCCACAGATGAACCAAGAGTTGGTTTAAAGCATAATTTAGAACTATCAAACCATAGATAAGGAAAATTGTAATGACGAACCTCAAAAATTAGACCACACAGTTTAGTTTCAAAAATAGAATCAACCAATCATTCAGGTGGATTCTGATCCTAAAAGTGAAGAGGTGTGTCTTAATTGGATAAACCATATTTTAAAATTCATGGGCACACTAAATAATTTAGATGTTAATATGGAAACTTATATGCTGGAATATATTATATGATAATGTTGGGATTAAACTAATCAAGATAAATTCAAAATAGGTATTACATGGGAGGATTTGGAGGAATATTTTAACAAAAAAAATTTACCCTCACACATTTAAAATTGAAAGAAAAACTGAATCCATCATATTGAAACTAGAGAATCTATCTATCATGGATTATGTGACTAAGCTTATGAATATGGTCCACTTTTCCCCAAAATATGATGTTGGTGTGACTTTAAAGGAATGCAAATTTAAGTCTACACTATGACCATATATTTTCTCTAAGAAATGTGTTATGTGTATTTATTATAATGAAGAAATGGTAAATCGGTCAACAATATTGTAAAGATTCATTTCTAGAAACCCGGGTGGAGGAAATATATATATCACCATGGGAAGATATGGGAACTCAATCACTAGGAATAAGTGTAAGAGGGACACACACTTTCAAGGTGGTGGAGCATCTCAGAACTAGACTAAATGATCGATTAACTTCACTCCTTGACCTAACATAAAACTTGGTTATTTTCAATTTGGAATGGCTTACCATAAGAAGCGAGAGTGTCTGGAACCACTGAGGGAATTTTATAACTGTAATCAAATGGGATACCTTTAGATTTATTTTTTGTAGCACATTTAATTCTATTTCTGTATATTTGTATCATATTTCTTAGACATCTTATGCTTTAATAGGGGAATCTCACTATAGTATTTATCATCCTTAAAACCAAGAAATACAAGGTGATTCAAGTAATACCATGACTCCTCATGTTGTTCAAACACAATGAGGAATCAAGGATCAGGGAGGACCAAGTATTACTCTTAATGGTGTTAAACAGGTGATCATGGATGATCAACCTAGACCATTGACAGTATGAGGAATTATTCTTTTAAATTATACCATAATACAATCCTTTTTTCATAATAATAAAACCCAACTCTTTATTAATTCTTGTATGGTTTATCATATGGGTTTGGATGTTGAGATAATGCCCTCTATTTTGAAACTACAAACACCTCTAGGAAAACATGAGTGTTGAGCCTCTAAGTATGCAATGTGTGATATAAAAATGATAAAACTGGGTTGATTTTTTATTTCTCTATTCTTGATATATATATATATAACATAATTTTATGAATATATTTTTTGGTACGTTTAAGTCTCTCGTTGATTGTTATACCCAGTAGGTGAGTTTTACATCATATAATTGTGTTTATCATCTCTTTATGGGATATTGGGCTATGAATTTAAGATGATCGAGACCTTCCATAATATTGGTTAGAAAAATACCTTATCATTTGAAAGTTATTAACTTGGAATATGTTGTTGACATAAAACATGGGGATTTTATAGTCATTTTTGATCAATTTCTTGACACTTTCCCTGAAAATTTCTCTATATTCTCACCTGAAAGATAAGTGGAATTTATGATTAACCTTATACTAGGTACCAGTACTATTTCACTTCAATATTATAGGATATAACCAATGGAATTGAGTGACTTGATATTCCAACAAGATGAGTCGGAAAGTATAGGGTTCATTCAACGGAGCATGTCCCCATATGATGAAAACGTTCTTTTTTTAAATAAAAAATAGAAACATTAATATTTCTATGGATTATCATAAGCTCAACCAAGTTACATTAAATAATCAGTATCCTTTTCCAAGAATTTATTATCTATTTAATTAATTGAGAGTACCTAAATGGTTCTCTAAAATTCACTTTCATTTCAGGTATTACTAAATGTGAGTTTAGAAGGAGGACATTCTGAAGAAATCCTTCAGTAGTAGATATAGACATTGTGAATGTGTATTTGTGAAATTTGGTCTTATCTATTCAATAGTTTTATTTATGGAATTAATGAATAAAATATTTCAAAGATATCTTTATTCTTATGTGGTGGTATTCTTTGATGATATTATATTGTATTATTGAACTAAGGATAATCATGATGAACTCTTGGATATAGTTTTGTGTATCTTGTAGGAACATCACCTTTTTGAGAATTTTATAAGTGTGACTTATAGATACCAAAGGTATGTTTACTTGGTCATGTCATTTATAAAAAAGGAATCTCATTGGATCCTAAAATGATAGAAGTTATTTATCTCATGGAAACTACTAAAGAGTGTTTTTTAGATAATCAGTTTCATTATCTTAGCTGGATACAATAGATGCTTCATTCATGATTTTTTATGACTTTCCTCAGCAATTCAAGATTTATCAAGGAGATGTATTCCATTCCAATGGAGTTATGATGGTCAAAAATATTTCCTAGAACATAAGGTCCAACTTACATCATCACTTATTCTTATGTTTCTAGAGTCAGGATAGGGGTATGTTGTCTATTGTGATGCATCAGGATCTTGGTTGGGTTCTGTTCTCATGAAAGGAGATTATGTTTTTTTGTATAGATCAGGACAGTTATATGTGAATGAGAAGTACTACCAAAAAAATTATTTTTTATTGGTTTTTTTAGTCAGTGACTTAAAAATTTAATGTCACTGTCTTTTTCATGATAATGTACCATGTTTACATATAATAAGACATTAAATTGAATTTTCTGAAAAAGTGATTTAATCTAAGACAACATAGATGGATAGAATATCTACATATATTTGATGTTTAATTGATTTATACATCATGTTAACGGAATTTAGTGGAAGATTCATTGAGTAGTAAGTCATATAATTAATTGGATAAAGAGGCTTCAGATAAGTGTAATCTAATGTTAGTCATATCTAATATGAAATTGGATTATACTAAGCAAGATGATGTTGTAGTTTTCTTTCTGGAATCTTTTGTTCCCATTTTGGTTGAGCGGGTTAGATTTACATAGACAAATGATCTATAATGATTAACCATGAGGTGAAAACTCAATTTTGGGAGATCATTAAGTGATGGGAACTAGATGGGAGGTCAATTTTGAGATTTAGATATCATATTGTGGTACCTACAACTTATTAGGATCGTATTTTTCTACCTACCACCATCTGAGAAGGGAAGTTCATCAAGGAATCCAAAAGATTTATAAATAACTAAGTGCATAGTTTCTGTGGGCTAGTATGAATAGGAAAGTGGCAGAGTTCTTCTTGAGATACCTCACCTATCAGTAGATCAACCCGCACCAACGGTCTGCTGGTATATTTCACTCTTTACCAATTTCTATATGAAAATAGGAGTAGATAATCATGGATTTTGTGATAGTTATACCAAGAATGGTTTGAAAACATGATTCCATATGGATGACTATGGATCGAATCATGAAGTTGGCTCACTTTATCTATATTCATAAATCCAATATAGTGGTTGATTTATCCATGCTCTACTTTCAATAAGTATTACAGATTCATGGAATCGTTTTTTGGATAGTTTCTAACTAGACCCCTAGGTTTACATCTTGATTTTGGAAATACATGGAACTATACCTTGGAACTTATTTAACCATGAGTACATCTTATCATCCTCAAAATGATGGACAATTTGAATGGATGATCAAAATGTTGTAATACATTCTTAGACCTTGGGTGGTGGATTTTGGTGTCTTGTGGGAGGAGTATATACCATTAGTGGAGTTCTAGTACAATAATAGTTATTAGGCCTTGAAACATATGACTCATTTTGAAGAATTGTATGGTCATCCATTTCCTTATCCACTTTTTTAGGTGGAAATAGATGATACTTCTCTTATTATACTTAACCTTGTGAAATAAACAATAGATAAGTTTCATATTATTATAAAAATAATGAAAATGACTCATAACCATAAGAAATATTATGTGGATCATCATTTATGATCTTTATTATATGGTATGGATGATCATTTGTTTCTTGATAATCTCTCCAATGCTAGGGAATCATCATTTTGGTAAGAAAATAAATTTGTCTCCATAGAAAATTAGCAATTTTGAGGTAATTGAATGTGTTTTTTATGTGAAATATCAGTTGGATTTACTGCAAAAGTTCAATTTCGTGCATATTTCATTTCATGATTCTAAATTAAAGAAGAATCATCTTGATCATGGATATGTGATTCGATGGGACCATGTTAATATTGAACTGGAGACTACATTGATTCATGTGCTGATATGGATTATATGTTGAAAAATGATGCACTTATGTGGAAAAATCAATGTGTTGGTATGAGTTTTATGGTATCATGGTCAGATTCAGTGATAGACATAGGTGCGTAAAAAGGAAATATTGAAACAATAGCCTGATATATTACAAAACAACACCAATTTTCTAATTTATGAGGATGGGAATACCAATGGTGGGGAGAATGAAATACCCTTAGTTTTTGGTAATTTACATATGTTTTATAAGTTTTGAGATTGTATAATTTTTGGGTTTAGTTTTAGGAGTATTTGTGGGTTTTAAAGGGGTGTGGAGAGATTTGTGGTGGTTTTGGTAAGGTTGTTTCATGGAGATTGGGGTTACGGTGTAGCCCTTTGATCATTGTAACAAAGGGGTATATGCTTGTGTTTTGGGTATTGAGAGAGGGATTTATGAAATAATGTCTTTTTAGACATGTATTTTCCATAGAAAATGGTTTTGGCATAGTTAGTCGGGTGTTGTGGTGTGGAAGGGATGGTTGCATTGTAGTACCCTGATGGGGGAATTCTATGGTTCTTCCAAAATGGGTACCCCTATAGTGTAATTCTTGAGTTTCACCATAGTTCCTCCCTATATAAAGTGGATTTATATTGTGAAGGCTTCTAGAGTTCTAATAGGATTTGACCAAGAATGTTACATCATAGTCAAGTTATCACCCCATCATGGTTTGGGTAGCTAGTTTTTATCATGTGTGGATAGTGTTTTGGTATAGGGGGACTACATCATGGTCCCTTGGTTATTTCATGGTGTAGTGGTTATCACCATGTCCAACTTTTTATTTTAGGTTGGTTTAATTATTTGAAACCATGATTGGTATTTTAATATTTTAGGGTCTCAAACTCTTCGTCCTACTTAGCCATCAGAGACAATTCCCTTTGGTCTTGAAGTTACTTTTTGATGAAATAAAGTGTGTTGGAGATCTGGAATCATCGGTAACTCCTTGTTCCCTCTCATTATTCCTTGTTCCTCTTAGATATACTCTTATATTCCATATCAAATCCATATATCCATTCCATTATGGATATATCTATGTTCTATGATGTGAATATTTATGATTTTATTTTTATATATTAAAGGGAAGTTGTTTTGAACCCATATCTAGAAGTCTTAGTGTCGTTCATCAGTTTTATCAATCATTGAGAGGTGAGTCGATTCTATATCACCTCCACTATTTTAGAACATTAAGTTTTGGTTTTAGAAAAAAATTGTTGGATTTTCTATGGTCTCATTGGGTTATTTTTTGAATGAAACCAATTTGGATGTGTTTTGTAGATTTTTTAAAATTTAATGGATTTTAGAAAACCCCTCTATGTTTGTAATTTTAAAAAGATGAATTTAAAATTTTAGAATGATTTTGATGCAATATATATGTTAATAGAATATTTTAGAATAAATATGTATATTTGGAAAATGATTTGGCATGGAATTTGGCATGATTAGGGTGGAGTGTGTTTAAGTAGACGGGTATGGTCAGAAGTTCCATCATCATGGTTGGACAGATTATGGTTGGGGAGTACTGCTATCATAATTTGATGGATTATGGTCTTGAAGTAAAACTATTAATGTTAATTTAAATATTTATTATAAGGTTTTGTATATGTATATGGTTGTGTGTGTGTGAACCCAAGATTGATTATACCAAATGTAAATTGATAGAATAATCCTGTTATTGGTTTTTTCACTTGGTTTTCTCTTGAAACTTTATATAAATAATATTTTAATCTTCTAAAATTGTTATATAAATTATGATAAGAATTGAGGCCCTAGTGGTGAGTAATAGGAATCCTTTTGGGAATTCCTATTAAATTTATACTCACCCCTACTTGGTTTTTTTGTGTTTTCAAATGTAATATTTTGATACATGGGAAAAGGTAAGGTATCATATTTCTCTAGAAATAAATATTGATACCTTGGGATTGGCAGGTGGTGTTGGATCTTGGAGCTTGTTTAAGTGGTACTTGGGATCATTTCACATGACATCATTGAGTCACGTTGTCTTCTAGGTATTTTTCATTGATATTCCATGTTTAATTTTCACTTTGATTTCTTTGTTCTATTGGATTATTATTTGACTTCTATGGTTTATGTTCATGCATCATATTGATTGTCTTTGTTTTTTATGTTGTGTAATATTCTTGTTTTACTACTTTAGGTCAAATCATCCCCCAATGTTCTCTTATTCCCTTGACATTTATTTTCTTCATTTGGTTTCATGCGGATGTCACCTAAGGTTAGTATCACCTCATTCAATTTCCAATCCAATGGGTGAGGTTTGGGATGTTATAATATCACACTATAAAAAATTAGTACTTTTATTTACCATATATATACTAGACACATAATTTAATGTAGAAAATTAATCTTAAACTGAATTTATTTATTTCAAAATAGAATCTAAAACAAAAATCTCTACATCATATTTTTTCTTTAATATTTCTATTTGATCTTTAAAATTTTTGTTCAACTACTTGAAAGCATATTTTCAAACCATATTATATTTCAAATTTTAAAAATTCATTTTGGAAACAAAATTCTATTTCCATTCCTTTGGATAAAATTTTTCATACTTCAAGACACATTTCAACCCAATGATTTCATCATGTAAGTATTCAAAAATATAGAATATACCACAGATAAACTGGTTTAATTATTTATTAATCATTAGGTATTAGTCTTTAGTATGTAATTGGACTTCTTATTCTAAAATTATGTTAACTCTTCGCATGCTTGTAACCTTCACATGATCTTCAGTATAGTAGAGAACCAGTTTTTTCCCTGTAAGACATTGGAATATTTCTACAAATATTTATAGAGCTAGGTGCTGAGACGGCGTGTGATTCTGAGGCCCGATGTTCCCGGAATAAGTTATACAAAAATATTAAGTGTTTTTATACTATTCACGCAACAAAAATGAGATATCTATTAAACGGTTGATCATATATAGAATCTGAGTCCACGATTGATCTTGGAGCATGTCTTTTACCCTAGGAGGGGCATAAACATTGTCAGCGCTGGACCGCAGTGAGAAAAGTCACCCAGGGGAAAATCGTCATTTCAAAATGACCACTAAGTGATTTTCATCACTGGAGTTCTTTTCAAATAACTTTTGAAAAAAGTATCAAAATGGAATTATGAGACTTCTGTTGAGTTCAAAATGGGGCATTTTACCTAGGCGTGATATAAAATGAGAGGGCATGACAGTTTCATATTCTGGGCTAAGCGAGTTTTTCAATAAATAGAAAAATAGGAGTATGGAGTTGGGGTTTTCCCTTCTCTCTCCTCTCTCTCTCTCTCTCTCTCTCTCTCTCTTTCCCTCTATCTCAACTGTTATTCGGCATTCTTTGTCGTTCTTCACCAAATCAAGGAGTGACCTCCGCCGAAACCTTGGAAGATCGAAGCAGGAGGGTCGTGGACTTGCTGCCAATGACGCATGACCGATTTGAGGTAGGATTTCTGATTAATTTCCGCACCTTCGTCGATTTCTTGAGTCTTCATCAAATTTTTCTTTTACATTTTATAATTTTAGAATTAGGATGATGGCCAAATGAATACATCCATCGTCCGAGCCCTGTTCAAAATCCTGTTCGTGGGCGTTCTTCATCCCATGTTTCAGACGCACCAAAACCTTGACGGATCGACAAGCGAGTGGTGGCACTGTGAAGATCTGGCCCTAAGGATTCTGAAACCGCTGACGGATACTTCTTCCGACCATCAGAGACCAAATGAAGGTTCGGATCGGGAAAGGGATGGCGGCCTGAGGTCGAGCCGGAGGTGCGTCGAAGTGCGACGGCCGCGTTTTGGAGCCCGATGGAGGCTTGGGACCCGGTGGTGGAGGGTTGGCAAGCGACGAACGGCGGATGAGCGGAGGCCAGAGGTGTTCGGGCGTCCGATGGAGGAGACAAGTAGGGCAGTTTTGGCATGGCATAGCAGGGACTGGAGGAGCCGGTTGTCCCGGCAGCGGAGCGGGGTGCCCAGGCAGCTACAACGGAGCGGGGAGCAGGAGGACAGGCAGGTGCAGCGCGGGCGGCCTATAGCGGCGGTGCCCTTGGACGGTGGGGTGGGGGTGTCGCCCTCGGCGTGTCACGGTCGAGAGGAGCCCTGAGGTCAGTGCCTCGGAGGAGGGGGGGAGCTGCGGACAAGGACCCGCCATACGTGGGTCCTACTGGTGTGGCGCGGAACAAAGACCGGCCAGTTGGCTGGTCTGATTTAAGGAACCAGACCAGAGGGGTCCGGAGGTTTTCGGATGGGCCATGGTCAGCAGGATGTGGAAAGTTGGAATGGAACCACGGCTGGGCCGTGGGCCAGCAGTTGAGACCGGGTCAGCCGGTCTGGACATGCCCAATCCTAGGTCCCTTGTGTTCAAGGGGTCGTGTCTTTTAAACGGCGCGTCCCTTTGATGTTCTGTCTACGGCCATAGGTTCGTGTCAATGAGATGGAATTTTTGAAGTTGGTTTCGGGTTTTTTGAGTTATGCGCCTAAGGGTGGGTGACCTTAAATGCTTTAATTTAATAATATTAAATTATCATTAATGTTTGCAACAGACGTATTCACGAACCGGATGTCTTTTTGACGCGCCGTCAGAGGCACTGTGGCCCTGGAGTTGAGATGGTCCTTACAAAGTTGGTTTAGAACCTTTGTTGTTTGGTTTTGTTGCTCGGTGGTACGAAATGCTTTTTGGGAATAATTAATTATTTATTTATTTATTTATTCTTGCGTCAGACCTTACTCCTATTTGGGATGTCCGATTGATGCTCCATCAGTGGCAGCGTGACCCTAGTCCTCGTGCGGACTTTTTGAGACGCTTTCTGAAGCGTTCAGGTTGGAGACAAGGTGCGCTCCCAACAGGGCCTAGTTCACACGTTTTACTGTAAAATGTGACTTTTACACCCAACATCCATTTTTGGTGTTTGAGCACTCGTTTCTGAGTGTTCTTCTAAGGGGATTGCGACAGCGCAATCCGACAGCCTAAATTCGGACCCGAGGCGTGGGCCCCATGAGGCGGATTTTGGAAGTATGCTACGTTTTTATGACTTATGCTTCATAAGTACATTCAGGGCAAATGAATATCCAATGCCTTGTGGTTTTCTACATGGAGCACAATGGAATGATCTGCATGATGTGTTTTAGGGTCAAGGTTTGGGCCCCACAGGGGCCCGTTTTCATAACACGAGGAGTTGCACCTTCTGCATCTAGAGACCATTTAGGCGTCGTCAGCGGCGTTGTGACCCTGGCATCGAGATGAAGTTGACCAGGGTGGTTTCATGATTTGAAGATGGAGTTGAGCTGTGGGCACCACGGGCCTTCTTTTAATCTGTTTGGGTGTGCGGAGCCTCTTTCGAGATCTCATTATATGTAGACACATTAATGGGAATGGTCTAGAGGTTCCTTTGATGCACTCTGAACCAACGCACGGGAGTGATGTTAGTGATACCCAATGATGGAACGGGCAATACGGAGTTATCGGACCAGTTCTGGGTTTACCCTCCAGCAGGGCTGGGTAGTGGGTTACCCACCGGCGTATCAGGGTTTACCCTCTAGTGGGGTTGGGAAGTGGGTTACACATTGACCTTAGGGTTTACCCTTCAGTGGGGCTGGTCATTGGGTTACCTGTTGACCATAGGGTTTACCCTCTAGCGGGGCGGGGCATTAGGTTACCTGTAGACCTTAGGGTCTACCCTCCAGCTAGGCTAGGCAGTGGATTACCCGATGACCTCTTAGGTTTTACCCTTTAGCTGGGCTGGGTAGTGGGTTACTCGGCGACTTCTTTCAGACTCAGCCCTTTCTTTGAGGCTAGTCAGTGACTTTTCTCCGTGATTACCAGAATGGGACCCTTGGTTGTATGGTTCAGTGATGAGACAACTTTGGCGTGTGGGACTTTTGGGAATCAGTGATGGATATCCTCATAACTATTGGAAACTTTTCCTGGGCTGAGCTTGGAGATAGATATCCCATTACATACTCATCCGGGTTTCTTATTGAGAATATATATATATATCCCCCCTAATTTTGTTCCCACTCCTTGGGTTCGGTTAATCTTCTTATAGGATGGGCGAAGACGTGTGGGGTATGCCACATGTTTTCCGTGTCTATCTCCTATTTGATTAGATGAGTCTACTTCTTTTTTTCTGTTGGGTTGAGCTTCACTCTCTCTATTGTACTCTTACACTACTCATTGTTCTGTGTACTGCTCACCGTTTTAGTACCTCCTTTGTTGCTCCCTCGAGCTTTCGGGGCATCCTACTGAGTATCTTTATAGTCACCCCTACTTGGCTTTTCCCGCACTTGGTGTTCCCTTGCAGATGACGGACCGGTCGATAAAGACTACGGAGGAACATAGAGGATGCAGGAGCTTAGGCTGCATTCAGTGGTCGTGGTAGGACTTTCAGGTTTGAGACACACCAGCTATTTAATTTCGTTTACCTATTGTCAGGTTGTGGAACCTTTCTAGTTGGGCGCGTGATTTTCCCTTTTTCTGTTCAGTTTACTGGTCAGTCTACTTTCCACCACTTTACTTGTTCTGTTTTAGAAGTTGATTCATGACTGAGGTTGGGTTATAGTTGTTTGTAATTTGGTTCCCTTTTTACTCTACACTTCTGCATTGAGTGGTTTGTGTGTGTGTGTAAAGGTACTTAGGCAAAGGGCTCCCCAAGATTGTTACACCTTCGGTGCTTGTCGTCAGCCCCTGGCCTATTGAGGCGGGCTTATGGTAGTTTCGGCTCGAGATCGGTAGGGTTGGTTCATGAAAAAGTGGTATCATAGGTGGTTCATTCCATGGGGAATTTTTCGTACATCCCTAAAAAGAATTGGTTGGGATTTAGGGAAATAGTGTCAACGTGTCTCGAGAGTGGCTCTTAGGCCAGGGAGTCTAGTGATGGTGCAGCGGCCGATGTATCCATTCACGAGGACCCTGATTACCCGTTTGTCGACTCGGTGTGCTAAGAAACTTGTTGCAAGGAACATTTGGTCCGTGCATCATATAGGATCGAGTCTTTGACTTCCCTTCTTGAGTCATCTCCCCATCGTTGTTGATATATATATGCTCTTTTGTCCGTGGTACTCCTTGATCGGATTCAGGATGGCTTCGCGATGATAGCCAGCCAGGATACTAGCTCTGGTTTGTGATGAAGATTCTGTGAGCGACAAGGCCTCAATTCAAGATCCATCATATGATTACCCTTTATCTATGAGGACAGGAAATAGCACCTCCACCTGTGGAGTGGCAGATAGTACCAACAGTGAAGGTCGATGACGAGCGCAGGCTGGGCACGCTACGTGAGTTCCAGCGTCAGAGACCGCTGAGGTTCCACGATGAGCCATACCCGCAGACAGTTAAGGGTTGGCAAGAGTCAGTGGTTCTCCTCTTTAGGCTTGTTCGAACACTGAAAGGTTATATGGTGTCTTTGACAGCCAATTTTTCCACCAAGTAGTTTGGTGTTAGTGGATTCAGGGTTACTTAGATGCATGATGAGTTGGTACTCTTGAGGGATGACTTCTAGCAGCTATTTTTTGAGGATTACTACCCCACCTACTTACGCTTTATACGGTTTCAGGAGCTGCTGGATCTTTAGCAGGGAGTGATGGCATTGGCTGAGTACACGACTAGGTTCGCAGACCTTACTCGGCACTCTTTGGATGTGGTCCCTGATGGCAACTTCTGAGAACAGAAGTTTGACCGAGGTCTCTATAGAGGATATTTGTACCAGTATACTGCCCTTGTGCATCCTCACCCATCTCAGGGTGCTGGAGTAGGCACTGGTAACAGAGAAGTTTCTGTGAGAGGGACATCAATTGGTAGGGAGTCGACGCTGGAGTTCTCCCCTTGATGAGGCTCAGGCACATGGTCGGGGATAGCGTAGAGCACCAAGACAGCCCATGGAGTACTAGTTCTATGATTGTGATGTGCGAGGTCATGTGGCATGAGACTAACTGACCAAATGTAATGAGTTTTCCAAATAGTTGGTAGATGGACCACCATAACAAAGGTAGTTTCATGATCATAGAACTCCCAGGTGAGGACAGGGTGGTCCCCAGGGAGGTGGTGTTGGTAGAAGATCAGGAAGAACTGTTGTTTGCAGAAGACATTTCGAGGTCCTTCCACCACCACTAGGTGGCCCATGTCAGGATTAGGGAGCTAATGGACGAGGCCATGGGCGGCTGTGTGCTATGGATGTCTACAATGGTGGATCGCAAGATATGATAAGAGGTAAACTCTATATCTTTTTCTACTTTTCTCAGTATAACTTTTTATACACTACGTGAGGTACTATTTTTTCTAACTCCTTGTTCGACGGGTTACTGAGGGTGACGCGGGGCATCGGTGTAACCCTTTGTTGGTGTTGTCTGACGTAGCTTTGCATGCATGGGAAAGAGGGGTTCTTTCCCCACTGAGATGCATTTTTGTGATGTGATCAAAACTTTGAGGGATAGTTAGTACCACCCAAAGCCGATAGTATTGAGGTGTGGTGGATGAGTCACTCTGACATGTGCATTCATGGCGGGGTTGTGCAGTTGAGTGCCAGAGTAGGTTCTGGATTTGCCTGTGGGGATTTTCTTCTTGACCTCCCTTTGTTTGAGGTGCCACTAGTGGGTTTGGCAAAGTGCCTGTTTTGGGGATTACTATCCCTCCAAGAGGGGCAAAGACATGTGGGTTATATCACGTGCTTTTTGTGTCTAGCCTCTAGATGTTGGATGAGTGTTCTCGCCTGCCCTATTCGTTGGTACCCTGCATGCTCAACGTCAATCTTGATACCATTATCATGTACAGGTCTATGTAATGGACAACCCATAAATAGAACTACGTGATTCACTATGTGGTGCTGGTGGTGGTTGTATTTTCCCAGAGAATGTATAGATGAAATATTCTGGGAGAGCGCTTTGTAGATTGCTTAGACCAGTAGTGTCTCAGGTGAGTCCTCACCCAGAGAGACTCGATCCTGAGATGATGGTGCTGGTGAAATGTCTGCAGGACTATGATTTCGAGGTATTATATGTTCCGAAAAAAATGGAAGTGTTGTAGCTGGTTCCCTTAGCAAAGAGTCCCAAACTCGTCAGGTGCGGTAAGTTTTGTAGAAGTTAGCTTTCCTGTAGTTGACCCTTTTGGACCAGGTGGGTGCAACTTTTCTTCGGTCAATGGTGTTTACTCGTCCACTTCTTGAGCGTGTAAGAGAGTCTCGGTTGTGATACACCGACTATGAGAACTTGTGTGACCAGATATCATTGGGTGTTTCACCAGATGGGTATTTTGAAGGAGGGAATCACGAGACCATGTTCCAGGAACAAACCGTGATTTCGGTCACGACGTGGAAAGTAGAGGTTTGTCCAGGGAAGTCCCTCAAGTTTCTTTGGGCCATTCGGGAATTGTGAAAGAGCTGGAGAGGTTTCATACCGTCTTTCCCTACCCTCCCAATAGTTGGAGTGGGTGCACGATGTCTTCCACGTGTCGTAGCCGATGATGTGTGTGTGTGTTCCTACAGATGTCATCAAAAGTAGTAGACCTTATGAGTATGAACCGTTTCTTTGGTTCACGTGTTGTGCTAGAATGGTGTTGTGCAAATTTTCTTGGGAGCGGGAGAGCTAGGTGTGTGTTCTTTATCTCGATTTGTTTTTCCTATTTTTTCTTTTCGGGGAAAAAAAGCATGGAAGGAATGATCTAGAGACCCTATTTTTTCCCTATAATAATTTGGAATATTTTGACATATATTTCCAGATCTAGGTGCTGAGACGGCGTGCGATTCTGAGGCCCGGTGTGCCTGAAATAAATTATAAAAAAATATTATGTGTTTTTCGACTATTCATGCAATGAAAATGGGATATCACTTTAATGGTTGATCATATATAGAATCTAAGTACACAGTTGAGCTCGGAGCATGTTGTTTACCCTATGAGGTGTATAAACTTTGTCAGCGTAGGACTGCTGTGATAAAAGTCACCCCGGGGAAAAATCGTCATTTCAAAATGACCACTAATTGATTTTCATCACGGGTGTTCTTTTCGAATAACTTTTGAATGAAGTCTCGAAATGGAAATCTGAGCCTCTTTTTGAGTTCAAAATGAGTCGTTTTACCTAGGTGTGATATAAAATGAGAGGGCATGACAGTTTCGGATTCTGCGCTAAGTGGGTTTTTCTATAAATAGAAAAAATAGGAGATTGGAGTTGGGGTTTTCCCTTTTCTATCCTCTCTCTCTCTATCTCTCTCTATTTCCCTCTCTATAAAATATTCTTTGGAGTTCTTTACCATTCTTCACCAAATCGAGGAGCGACCTTTGCCAAAACCTTGGAGGATCGAAGAAAGAGCATCGTAGACATGCCGCCAACGACGCATGCTCGATTTGAGGTAGGATTTCAGATTAATTTTCGCACCATTGTCAATTTCTCGAGACTTCATCAAATTTTCCTTTTACATTATATAACTTTAGAATTAGGATGACGGCTAAATGAACACATCCATCGTATGAGCCCCATTCAAAATCCTGTTCTTGGGTGTTCTTCATCCAAAGTTTCAGACACACCAAAACCATGACAGATTGACATGTGAGGGGCGGAACTGTGAAGATTTGGCCTCGAGGATTCCGAAACTAGTTTTGGATACTTTTTCTGACCACTGAAGTGGTCGGGGGGACCGGCTGAAGGTCCGGCTCCGGCAAAGGATGGCGGCCGAAGGTTGAGCCAGAGGCGCGGCGGAGCGCGGTGGCCACGTTTTTGAGCACGGCGGAGGCTCGAGACCTGGAAGAGGAGGGCCAGCGTGCAACGGATGGTGGATAAGTGGAGGCCGTAGGTGTTCTGGAATCTGGTGGAGGAGCCGAGCAGAGCAGCTGCGGCTTGGCGTAGTGGGGACCAGAGGAGCCGGCTGTCCCAGCGGTAGATCGGTGAGCCCAAGCAGTCGTAGCGGAGTAGGGAGAGGGAGGCCAGGCATCCGCAGCGCGAGCGGCCTGTTGTGGCGGTGCGCTCAGCCGGTGGGGCGGGGGTGTCACCCTCGGTGTTTCGCGGTTGAGTGGAGCACCAAGGTCTGCGCCTCGTGGGGGGGGGGGGACAAAAACCCATCATACATGAGTCCTACTAGTGCGACGCAGAACAAAGGCCTGCCAGTTGGCCGGTCTGATTGAAGGAACTGGACCCGAGGGGTATAGTGGTTTTCAGACGTTCTACGGCCAGCGGGCCGCGGTGAGCTAGATCTGACCCTCGGCTAGGACGCTGGCCGGCAGTCTAGACCGGCCCAATTCTGGGCCCCTTGTGTTCAAGGGGTTATATCTTTTAAATAGTGCCTCCCTTTGATGCACTTTCTATGGCCACAAGTTCATGTCAGTGAGACGGAATTTTTGAAGTGGGTTTTGTAGTTTTTAAGTTCTTCTCATGAGGGCGGGTGACCCAAAATGCTTTAATTTAATTGTATTAAATTATCATTAAAGTTTGAAACGAACTAATTCATGAGTCGGACGTCCTTTTGATGTGCCATCAGAGGCGTTGTGGCCCTGGAGCTGAGACGGTCCTTACAAAGTTGGTTCGGAACCTTTATAGAATGGTTTATTTTCTCACAGGCATGAAACACTTAATGTGAATAATTAATTAATTATTCTTGCGTTAGACATAACTCATGTTTGGGATGTCTGATTGATGTGTCGTCAGTGGCAGCATGACCCCAGTCCCCGTGCGGACATTTTGAGATGATTTCCAAAGCGTTCAAGTTGGAGACAAGGTACGGGACCCACATGGCCTGGTTCACATGTTTTACAGTGAAACGCCCCTTTTTCACCCGACATCCGTTTGGAGTGTTTGAGCACTTGTTTCTGAGTGATATTCTGAGGGTATTGCGACGGTTCAATCCTCCCGCCTAAATTCGAGCCCGAGGTGTGGGCCCTATGAGGTGACTTATACTTCATAAGTCCATTAAGGGAAAATGAATATCCTACGCCTCGTGGTTATCTGCAAGGAATGCGATGGAATGATCTTTGTGACGTTTTTCGGGGTCGAGGTGTAGGCCCCACAGGGTCCCATTTGCATAATGCGGGGAGTTGCATCTTCTGTATCCGGAGATTGTTTAGGCATCTTCAGCATCATTGTGACCCTCACATCGAGATGAAGCTGACTAGGGTGGTTTTAGGCGTTGAAGCCGGAGTTGAGGCCTGGGCCCCACGGGCTGTCTTTTAAGCTGTGTGTAGTGTACTGTAACTCTGTTTCATCAGACATCCATTCAGGACGAGTAAATAGTCTATCTTGCATGTTTTTCCACAGCATTGCAATGGTGTAATCTGTTTGGGTGTGCAGAGCCTCTTTCAAGATCACATTAAATGCGGAAACATGAAACGGCGTTGGTCAAAGGTTCCTTTGACGTGCTTCGAACCAACACACGGGAGCGATGTTAGTGACACCTAGTGATGTCACGGGCATTGCGGATTTATTGGACCAGTTCCGGGTATACCATCCAGTGGGGCTAGGCAATGGGTTACCCTCCAGTGTATCAGGGTTTCCCCTCCAGCGGGGCTGGGCTGTGGGTTACCCGTGGACCTTAGGGTTTACCCTCCAGTGGGGCTGGGCTGTGGGTTACCCGTTGACCTTAGGGTTTACCCTCCAGCGGGGCTGGCCAGTGGGTTACCTGTTGACCTTAGGGTCTACACTCCAGCTGGGCTGGGCAGTGGGTTACCCGACGACCTCGTAGGGTTTACCCTCCAGCTGGGCTGGGCAGTGGGTTACCCGAAGACTTCTTTCAGACTCATCCCTTTATATGGGGGTAGTCAATGTCTTTCCTCCGTGATTACTAGAGCAGGACCCTTGGTTGTACGGTTTAGAGATAAGACATCTTTGGCGTGTGGTACTTTTGGGCATCAATGATGGATATCCTCAGAACTGTTGGAGACTTTTCTTGGGCTGAGCTTGGAGCTAGAGATCCCCTTACACGCTCATTTGGGTTGAGCTGGACTCTCTCTATTGTGCTTTTATATTGTTCTTTGTTCTGTCTACTGCTCACCATTTTAGTACCTCCTTTGTTGCTCCCTTGAGCTTTCGGGGCATCCTACTAAGTATCTTTATACTCACCCCTGCTTGTACTTTGTCCGCACTTGGTGTGCCCTTGTAGACGACAGACAGGTCAATTGAGACTATGGAGGAGTGTAGAGGATGCAGGATCTTGGGCTACATTCAGTGGTCATAGTAGGACTTTCAGGTGTGAGACTCACCAGCTATTTACTTTCATTTACCTATTGTCGGTTTATGGAACCTTTCTAGTTGGGTGTGTGATTTTCCCTTTTCTATTCAGTTTACTAGTCATTCTACCTTTCAGCACTTTATTTGTTCTATTTTATAAGTTGATGCATGACTAAGGTTGGGTTATAGTTGTTTGTACTTTGGTTCCCTTTTTACTCTGCACTTCTGCATTGAGTGAGATGTGTGTGTGTGTGTGTACAGGTACTTAGGCTAAGGCCTCCATGAAAGTTTTACATCTTTGGTGCTTGTTGCCATCCCATGGCCTATGGAGGTGGGCTTGGGGTAGTTGTGGCTTGAGACCAGTAGGTCAGGCCGTGACATGTATCATCATCTTGAAAATATTCATGTTAATCCTTGTCAAGTTATTCCCCTACTTCATATTCCACTTGATTTTATATTGGTTCAATTGGATCACTCACTTCTTATTCATCTACTCCAGTAGACTCCACTTCTACTGTAATATCTATATTAGATTTTACAATAGATTTATCATCTTTATTAATTTACTTATCAACATTAGTTCAAGCCATATCTATGTCTCCAGCATCTATCTTCATATCAGTATGATTTAAAATAAAGTCTTGATCTTCACTAGATTCTAAACCTATATTGTCACCGAGAATTACAATTTCTTCATTCAAAATAGTTTCTTAATTTTACTCTATATTATCTTTTTTAATAAAATCTTCAATAGCTATAAAAAATATTTATTAATAAGCTCATTCCTTTTTGGATTCACCTCAACTCTAGAAAGGATTTTTTCCTCCTCAGAACTACAACTATTATCTCTTTTACTAGGGACCAACATATTTTATGATACATTCTATATAAATCCAATTTTAATTAATACTCATGTGATAAGGGTGTTATGATGATAATATTTGGAAGTTATCTCCTCCTTTAGATAAAAACAATTCACTAAAAGAACTATCAATATCCCTCCATAAGAATAGTAATTAAATCTTTTATTACCATGACTATAGTGATACATTAATCTCAACAAATATCTAGCAATATTGACCTTATTTTCATTCATGAAAATATAAATAAGTTACATATCCTAAAAATTAATTTTCTCAAACTCCCATTTTGTTTGAGTAATCCCTATCATTATAAATTTGAAAATTACCATACTATTAGGTTCCAAAACACTAAATTTTTCATTATTTATAGTTGATTTTGAACTATCCTTAGTGCTTACAACATTAAAATTTTTATTATCATAACAATATATAACCTTTTCTTCATAGATATAATGAGTCTTTTTTAAATAAAATAAAAATTCTCACTTTTTGAAATTCAAATATTTATTTAAAAATATGTTCTTTCTATTCAATCACCCAAATTTATTGGCTTCTTCTATAAGAATATTCCAGTCTAAATCTCTCTCATCTTTCTTTGAAACAAAGGATATTCCTAAATCTGATCTTTTGATCTTCCTCGTTTCACAAATTCAAGAAATATAAGAATATGTCGTTTGGATTGAGAGATAAATGAGTGGATTTAGGTCTTTATATATTCTAGAATATTATCATTGATCTAGTGCACGAATGATATATAATATCAAATTATATAGATAAGAATATAAAACATTACCAAAAGAAAAGAAGATACATAGTAGGAATGTAATAATTAAAAACACATAATAATAAATGAAATTAATCATACATGTAAAATAGTTAATATTTTGTACAAGGTAAAAAATGAGTTAAAACAATATAGAAACATAGATTACACATACATAGAAACTTATGTAGGATTGAAGAAGTAAAAAAATACAATATAAGAATAAAAAACACTACATAATATTAAAATAAAAATGAATAAAACAATGTAATATTAAATATAAAATAATAAATAATGTGTAGGATAAAATACATAACCAAAATAATAATAATTTTACAAATTTTAAAAACACCACATAATCCTGATAAAATCATTTAAATTTAATGAATCCCAACACACTCTTGACAACATAAAATTGAATAAAATGAAGGGGATAATTTAATATATCTTCTCATAGACGTTAAATTTCCCTAAAATAAAGATTAAAATAACATTTTTTTAGTTGAATATATTAATAAATGAGGTTTTATATATATACATAGATCTATATTGGTTTATTGTATTTTTAGTAATAGTTATATAACTAGTGTTGCAACATTTGTTGGGAACATATTCAAAATTAAATCCAAACTCCTTCAAAATGTCTTTCATCCACAACACATGAATACAAAAACTATTGACTTTAATATATTCAATTTTTTTATAAGGAACCAAAGTGGTGTTTCTTACTAATATAAGAAAAAATGTTTTCTCCTGAGATGATAGGTTATAGAGGTGTTTTTATTATCTAATCTATATCTACAAAAAATTAGCATCAGAATATAAATATAATTCAAATCTATAGGTTTTAGAAAACAAAATGCTAATAAAAAACAACTAATATACCTTGAAGTCCTTTTAAAACCTTTTAAATGAGATTCTTTTGGATTAAATTATAAATATAAACACATAAAACTTGATTTATGGTTGTTTCTGCTGGGTTTTATACTTTCACTCATTTTGAGTTAATGTAAGCCTTCTTCTTGAAGGCATTCAATCATTAGGACTTTTCAAATGAAATATTAGAAAACATGTTGGTTGAGATGGTGGGAGGTAGGGCTCATCAGACCCTTTTTGGGGGAATTATTTCCTACTCCAAGACTCTCATATATATTTAAGATGTATTCATGAATCCTTACCAAATCCTAGTGTGCGACTAGTTACCCCCATTCTAATAATCTGGTTGAGACCATGTGTTTGATATGGACATCTATATGAATTTTTTATTTATAATATTTCTATTATTAATTCATTATGCATTCATTTAAAGCCTAATAGTTGGGCTATATGGATTTTATTACCATCCAGGGAGGTGGTTGGTGTTTTGGATTTGGGACTGAACCTCAAAGAGTCATCCTATCTATCTTGTGAAAACAAGACTAAAAAATGTAATTTTATATTATGACTAATTGTAAAATGACAATGTGTTTTAACCTTAAAGAGGCATTCTACATATCCTACTAAGAATAGAAATCATATACCATGTAGTTTGGTAGAATAGCTGGGGCTTACACCTTATCAGGATACCCAGGATAGAGGTGTTTTCCCAATGTTGATGGGATGATCATTTCATATCTCTAATCTCACATGAGTCTTTCTTGGTGTGAGAAAAAATATATAATAGAAGATCAATAACATTTAACAAAATCATACCATTATATTTGAATGTAGAAATTGTGCACTGAGGTTTCCAAGAAAAGATTCATGTTCCATGAAAGGGTGAAAATAGGAAATAAGGTGGGGATTAAGTGTGAGATGCCCAAATATACCTAATCAAGTATGTGGTTCATGTGAGGTTTTTTTGGGCTAACACCTAGGAGTAATCCCATGTACTTAAAACCAAGACAAGTATCTCGACTCAAGGATAGTAATGATACCATGAGGAGTATCTCAACTCAAGGAGTTTAGTGACAGACATGATGATTATCTTCACTCATTGGTTAACAAGATTTGGTTGGGGACTTAAACATATTATGATTCCTATGTTTTTTGAACCATAAGGATAATCTCAACTCATGGAGATTAAGGTTGGGTTGGGGTTTTCACCTAGGAGGATACACGTGTTTCTGGAACCATGATGAGAATATTGACTTATAGTGATTTAACAGTTTGGTTGGGGATTAAACCTAAGAGGATTCCCATGTTTTAAATACCATGACGAGAATATCAACTCATTGATATTATTTCTTGGTTTGGTCTTTCACCTAGAAGGATTCCCATGTTTCTGGAACCATGGGGATAATCTTGATTCATGGTGATTTTATGGTGTGTTTGGTTCTTAAACCAAGGAGGATTCCCATATTTCTAGAACCATGAGGAGAATCTCAACTCATGGTGAGTTGATGTTCTGAATTTTTATTATACCTAGGAGGATTCCCATGTATCTGGATCTATGAGGAGTATCTCGATTCATGGTAATTGAATGTTTATTTGGGGCTTACATCTATAAGGATTCCTATGTATCATTTCCTACCCCCCCCCCAATCTATTAGTAAAAAAGATGAGGAATATAGATTGTTAATGTTGGGTCTTACGCCTATTAGTATTCCAATAAATAGAGTATTATCTCAAATCCAATTCTATCTTGAGTGAGTTTATTCTAAGGTCTGATGCTTGGGTGAATTGGTATATAGTCCAAGTGAGGGCTAGAGGAAGTGTTTAGACTTATTTTGGGTTACAAAATGTTATTATCCAATTTTAGGGACAGAAAAGGTACTTATCCCAAGTTAGAGTGATATAAAAGGTGATTAACCTAATTGAGGGATAAAAAGGTGCTTTTACCAAGTTATAAGGGGCTTTAAAAGATTCATATCCCATGTGAGGAGTAGTAAAGGGGTTTAACCCAAGTGACGGATAGTGAAGGTTCTTATCCATAGTGAGGGATGGTGAAGGTTCTTATCCATAGTGAGGTCTATAAAAGTTTCTTAGCCCAATTTATAGGGATAATGAAGTTTTTTAGCCTATTTTTAGGCAAACAAAGTTGATTATCCCAAGTTAGGGCTACCAAAGGGGCTTAACTACTGTTTGGTTTAGGCAAGGTGTGTATCCCTGGTGAGGGATAGTGAAGATGCTTGACCCTATTGCAGTCTAGATAAGGTGTTTAGACCTAGTGAGGGATATCATTAGGAGGTTTTTCCAAAGTATAGGTTCCCTGGGTGAAGGGCCACCCAAGTAGAGTGACTTGGGAGAAGGGTTTCCCAAGTAGGGTAACTTGGGTGAAGGGTCACCCAAGTAGGTTGACTTGTGTTATGTATAGCCCATGTAGGTTTCTTTGGAAAAGGTTCATCCAAGTAAGGCGACTTAGGAGAAGGGCCTCCCAAGTGGAGTGACTTGGGTGAAGGGTCACCCCATGTAGGGTGACTTGGGATAAGGGTCTCCCAAGTGGAGTGACTTGGGTGAAGGGTTTACCAAGTGGAGAGACTTGTGAAAAGGGTCTCCAAAGTGTGGTGCACCCATGTGTGGGTTGACTAAGTGCAGGTCCCCCAAGTGCGGGTCCCCCAAGTGTGGGTCTCCCAAGTGTGGGTATCCCAAGTGAGGGTCACCCATGTATGGGTCGTCCAAGTCTGGGTCACCTAACTATGGGTCACCCAAGTAGTACTTGGGTGAATTGGAAGCACCTCACCCAAGTGATAATTGGGTGGGATGGTGTGCCTTACCTAAGAGGATCACCCAAGTGAGGGAAAACTGGGGGCCTCATCCTTGTAGTGGGTTGTCCATGGTGCTTAATCCATGTTAGGTTTCACTAGTTGGTAGAATAAGTAGTGTGGTAAGGTCTCTTACCTTACTTTGTTATCCTAAATTTCATACTTTTTCCCCTAAAAATTAAAGGTAAGGGGCCTATTTATAGGCTATCTAGAGTACCTTCATGAGAGACTTGCATGAATGATCTTTTGGAGTTAACCGAGGGACTTGTGTGATGAATTTTCATGAAGGAGTTATGCAAATGGCCTGCGTGGGAACTCTAATTCCTTTATAAAATTTTCCCGAGTTCCAAAAACCATAACTTTTGATTCGTAAGTCCATTTGGGCTCTGTGAACAGTAAAATCAAAGCCTAAAAATTGAAATAAGCCCTTAGATATGGTGTATACACACTATTTTTGGGTTTTTATGCTAAAAATTTCCCAAAAGACACTAAAAAATGTGTTTTAAGGCATTGAAACCTTTTTATTATCTATTTCTATAATCCATGGCTTAATCCCATAGTGAGTTTCTCACCACCATGCTGCCAGATTGGTAATGTTTCTAAGGAATCTCTATCTTTAAATGTTTTAATAGTATTGAGGCACATGGAAATCTAACCTACTTCTTCTTCTATTATTGAGACACATTTCTTCTCAACCTTTACATGTGTTTCCTAAGTGAGTATTATATCATGGGTCTTGCGTAAAAGTGAATGGAATGAATTTTTTCAATGCCAACAATGCTCTACTAGAATTAAGATATAATAAGATCCTAATTATTCCTCTATATAACTTATTTTATACCAATTTTACAACTTCTTCCATGTCAGGATTAATAATATAACTCATGAGAGTTTCATATGCTTTATTATTTCAAAGAATTTATTTTTATTAGTAAGTCTCATGTATACTTTTTTATTTAAAACATTCCAAATGAGGTGTCTCATATCGGCACTCCTAGATATGGTGTTAAAAATACATTATTTACATAATATATTTGAATACTAAGTGATATTACTCAAGATAAAATTTTATATATTTCAAAAATTTAAACATTATATCTCATGATAATTTCTCAATACTAAGAATGTAATGTTTAGTTTACTTAAAGACTAGCTATATAAGAAATTTATTTTACAATAATTGTAAGCTTTTCTCCATAATCAAACCTCTCTAGACCCCTTTCTGTACTACTCATTATTTATAATAATCTTTATAACCTAGTGAATATAAAAATAAGAAAGAAGTTATCTTAAACACTTGGTAGGGTAAAAACTCATCAACATTTCATCAAGGGTTAGATCATAAGTATATATGAAAACATGATTATGAGAGAAATATATTATTAAAATTAACTTAGAATAATAATATTGTTTCATAATTCATTGTTAAAATCATGAAATATAAATTTAAAAAAAAAATACAATGGTATAGTATCATGAGATGATAAACATGATATATAGAGGATAATTATAGTCAAATGATAAAAAAAATATAAAATAAACATATGTATATAAAATTATAATATTGTGAAAAAAAGTTAATAGAAATCATGTCCATGCACAATATTTTGAACAAATAAAAAATTTATCATTTCTATAAACAATCATGTGAATAAAAATATATGTGGTCATTTCCATCCACAATCATGTGAATAAAACTATATGTGATCATGTCTATGAACCATAATGTGAATAAAGTTATATGCAATCATGTTTGCATAGAAATGTGTGAACAAATAATAAATATATCATATTTATGCAAAACAACTTGTGAGAAAATAATAACATAATCATTCCCACAAACAACTATGTGAATAAAGAATAATGTGATCATGTCCACACAGACAATTCTAAACAAATAATAACATGATCATATCCGAACACAACATTCTTATATCATGAGATTTAAAAATATTTCCAATTAATTAGAGGGGTATATAAGAACCCACCTGTAAATTATCCATACAAATGTGTTCCAATTGAAATCAATCATTCATATTTCAAAAATCACTTAATTGAAATATGTAAAAGAGATAGTTTTCATAAATATATTCATAGAACATTTATTAATTCATCTTGAAAAATAATGTGGATGTTTTTATAATAACATATCCTAAGTGAGACATAAGTTATATCTAAAGATGTTGAAATTAGTGTAAAACACCCTTTTAAAATTATTTGGTAAATCACTTTGAAAAAAAATATTCCTTTTTTAAATGTTGGAAAACCATTAAAATTATTTTCTTTATGTAATTGAAGAAATATTTCTTAAAAATTCAATCCTATAAAATCCCATTTAAAATCAATAATTCTATTTTTTTAATCAGGTTTTTACATTTAAAAAATATGAAAATATTTCATTTCCTTTTCAAAAGAATAAAGAATTAAAATAATTTCTAAAACCATTTTAAAACAAGTAATGGAATATTTTTAAATAAAAATTCTAAAAATGGTTAAAGAAATCATAAAAGATTTGTTTTAAAAATACATTTCAATCATAGTCTTAAAATATGAAGCTACATCTCACATTTAAAATTAATTTTCAAAAATGATAAAGAGAAATTTTTTGAAAACTTTTACTTTTGAAAATAATATGTAATAATAGAGACTTTAGATATACATAAATGTTTTTTAATTAAATTTGGAGTGGAATATAAAATATATAATCGGGAAAGAAAAACCTTTTCAATATTTTTAAAAATACCTTTATTGAAACTTGAATCATAAATAGATTGAGAAATCAGTCATTTGAAAATAGGTAAAGGGAAGTTTGAAGATCACCAAAAATAAAACATATTTTTATTTTAAAGTAATAAAGGGAAACATTGATGGAAAGAGTGAACATGTATATGGAAGATAAAGAGCTTAATTAGAGAGAATAGGAATTATTCATAACATCATCAAATTTTATGAAGAAAAAAATCATAAATGTAATTCCTTATAAAATAAGTAGTAAAGTTATTATAATATCATAATATAACATAAGAAACCCATCTTTTAAAACCATATCCAAAAAGTAAATTATTATGACTCAAGAAAATAAGTTGAGTCAAGAAAACCCCTTACAGCTTAAGAAATATTTTAATAAAAAACCCTGAAAGATAAAGGTTGAAATTAAACTTAAAACACCACGAATAAAATATAATTCATGATATTGTATATCCAATATCCAGTATACACACCGTTTAAATTAAATTTTTTGCATAAAATAAAACATGGCTCAATGAAAGGGAAGTGAGACAAAACATCCTTACCTTAATTCCTGAATTCCACAAAATTGATTTAACCTATTGTATAAAAAATAACTATATAAATAATCTATTTAATAACCATATTCAAACTAATAAAAAATTTTAAACATCATTTATAATAATTAATTAAAATATATTTGTTAGTTATATTTTTGTTTCATCATCAGATGTTATTAGTTTTGACTGTTTGTTTAGATCTAGTTTCGTAATGGCTCTGTCAGTTCTTGTTTATAGATTCAAATTTCATCATTAAATGAAAATTATAGCTAGTATAATATATTTTAAATAAGGATTAATAATTTTATAATTTCATTTCATAACTATTTTAATTATGATTCGTGATAACGAAGTCAGTTATGAGCCTATTTTGGTAATTTTTCACAATCAAAATGGTGGTATATTAACAATAAGTTAAATATTAATATAACCTTTAAATAACTATAAACCCAAAAAAAAATTATAATTAATTTATCATAAAACTAGTAGTAATTGTTTTCAATTTTATTCATGATGGATATTTATATCATTATTTGTGTAGGTGGTTAAACGGTCCCTAACAAGAACAAGCTATAATTTATGGGTGAATATGACTAAGAAAGTTATTCTTTTCATATAATATAATTATAAAAGAAGAATAATGATATTTTTTATATATTTTTGGCTTGTCAAATTATATTTTAAGATATTTTTATAAATATTAAAATAATATATGAAAAATGAAACCCAACACTTTTATGGAGATAGTAGTCCACATGTAATATAAGATAGATTTTCATTTTTCAAATAGTTGGGAGGAAGTTAGAAAAAGGTTATCGCAAAAAAAATATTTAATAGTACTTATGAAACTAATGTAATTATATTTTCATGGTTAGATTATATTTTTAGTTGGTAGAGTAACAAAGTAAAGAAAATAAATGAAAGATGATTAATTGAGAATTTTACCCTACTCCATTGAAGAGATCCTTTGTAAAATGCAATAAGGATTTGAAATGAGGTATTTTGAGAAGAACAGAACCTCTATAAAATTTCTAGAAGTTTTGGGAATTCATTCATCTATATTTATGTCTAATATATGAGGATTTTTGTATTATGATATGTGGGGTGTGATTAATCCTTTTATAAGTAAAGGGACTGGAGTTTTTGAAATAATATAAATACAAAAGTCATTATTCAGAGGTCAAGTGGGTTCAAGAATGAGAAATAATAGATTTGGGAAGAGAAATGTTAATCTATTCTAAGATATACATTTTCACGCATGTTTGTAATATGTTTTTAAGCCTTTAATTCTTAGTCTTTTCACTATTACAATTTTTTGTTTTTTACTGTTGTAATGAATTTTTACCTATGTAATTTACTTCTAATAATTAAAAATAAAATGGACCATATTACATAATTTGGATATAATTATTCCAAATATCAAATATAAATTTCCAAATAAAATTTCTGACTGTGATAAAAATTTATTTTAATGTTATTTCATTTAACACTTAAAACCTCGTTTTTTGAAGAAGTGCATTTATAAGATTAAACATTATGATTCAGATAAAATCATTAATGTTATTGAAATATAAGAAATTAACTAGTTTATTATTAAAAAAAGAAAATTTATGTGGATATCAAAAAAAGTAAAAAATGAATTTCACTTTATGAATACTTAATTAAAAAAACTTATCAAAAATATTTTTTATAAATGAAAAATATTTCTTATGTTTCTAGAAAGTTAAACATAGGTCTTATAAATTCAACATTTAATTTTTAAATGGTATGTTTTAATTTATAAATATATTTTTTATATCTAAATTTTTTATAAACATTTAAATCATTCCCATATTAGGATAATCTCATAAAACTAAGAGTATATTGAAAATTAATATTTTTTAATATTCGCCCAAAATTCAACATTTCAAGAAAAATTTAAAATTTTCATTCTAAGATAATTTTGAAATTATAAATTCAAAAATATTTTTAATTTCATAAAATTAAAATTCTAAAATTTATAAATTCATCTTTTAAATGAAAATAAAAAATTTAAGGAAAACAAATTTTATTGAAAAATGATGTTCCTATCTATTCTTAATATTATTTCATATCAATTACAAATTTAAAGAATGTTAATATATTAGTTAATGTATAAAAATATAATGAAAGTAGTTAATTTCTTTTATTAGGAAAAAAAATTAATACATTAAAAAATATTTATTTTAGAAAGAATATTACATTTTTAATATTAAATCATAATAATTATTTATCCTCTAAATATAATAAATTTTAGTTGGGTAATATCTTTTTATTTTCTAGAGGTTTTATTATTGTTATAATTTTCTTAATAATATTCATATAATATGTCACTAGTCATATTAGTTTGATTTTTCAAGTGGATCAAGCTATCAAACTCATTATATTTATTTAAAGTAACGATATATAGTGAAATATTGGGTTGTTACATTATCCCCTCATTAAATAAATTGAATCCTCACAATTTTATTTACTAATCACTAATAAAATATTTAAGGGTGTCCATAAGATATACATGAATTGGTATTTTATTTTTAAGTAGGTACCAACCTTATTAACTTGGTTAAGTTTAGGAAAATAATTTATTCCTTCATAATAGACATATCAAATTATTGAGTTTTCTCCAAACCATATAAGATAAATACATCACCTGATTGGGTGTAAGGGCATATATAATGGAATCAATTTTCTTAGAGAGTTCATAGTCATCCATAGAGTGATTAGTGATTATAAGTTGATTTGAGACATGGATTTTGATTTCTCTATTTTTTAAATGTAGAGTTTTTGTGTTGATTTAAATGAAGGAAAATAGTACTTTCATAAAGAATACTCCATAAACCTCAACTTAGGATATAATAATAATTGACTTTCTTACATGGTCATATTAATTCATTAGAGTGGTGATCAGATGCTCTTAGATAAATTTCTGGGAATACTAGAGTGCATAAACTAGACTCTAAAAATACATTTATAAATTTTGGTTGGTGGATTAGTGTTCCTTTCCCCACTTAATTATCACTATCCACTTTAATAATAGTATTTGTAACAACCTGAAATTCTAGACCTTGTAAAACTTTTATTATGTTCGATAACTTGTCTTACACACTACACCCAATGTAGAAAAACCATAACATGTTAGGATAACATTATTAATAAATCAATAATAAACAATAATATAGAAAAACATTAAGATTTTCTAACTTTTGAAGAAAAATAATTGATAAGAGTTAATATTGATAAAGTTTATTTTCAATAAAATACATTTTCTTTAAATTATTTATTTTCTATTAAAAATTAAATTTAAAAATTATGTAATTTAAATTTGATAAAATGAAATTAATTTTTGAATTACTCATATTTAAATATACTAATTATGAATTTTTTATTTTTTTCTGAAAGGAATGGTTTTTAGTCAAAAAATATGGTTTTTGAAAAACAAATTATAATTTTTTATCATTTTATTATTATGTAATAATATCCTAGAAGATTACAAAACCTTTAAAATAATAAAATATTTATTTTAAGAATAAAATTATTCATTTTAAAATATTTTTGAAATTATAAATCCTATGTTCGATATTTTTATATCTAAATTAAAGTGTCACTTTAATTAAAAAAATTGATTCTGATCTTTTCTTCTAATTAAGTTTTTTGATGAAAAAATTTGGATTTTTCTTGATTTAAAAGCCAAATTAATTTTATTTGTTTTAAAATAAACTTATTTATATAAAAAAATAATCTATGATAATAATATCATATACATAAATTTTTCAGCTTTATAACACACTTTTCCAAAAACACTATTTTTATGTGTTATGTGAATTTAATTTAAAATTAAATTTTCCTTAAATTAAAAAAATTATTTTTTATAGTTATTTAAAAAATAAAATAAAAAGTTTTATATTATTAAAATTTTAAAATATTAATTTTTTCGATTATTATTAATTATGAGATTTAAAATTTAATTATCATGGTAGTACTAAATTGCGGTAAAAGTTAAAAAGTAAAAAAGGAAATCATAAAAACACTATATGTTGTCTCCAAAATGAGTGGAAGAGGATAATATTGACCCACAGACACTTCTCATCCACATTTTACCAATTTGGATCCATTTACATTTGAATAGTCACATTACATTATTGAAAATGTAATGGTTACCTCCAAAACTAACTTTCTATTCACTAATAAAAAGGCAACACATATATTACTTAAATACTCACTTATAAATTGGATTTATTGTCTAAAATATGAATATTTTCTACTCATACAACTCTCTCCCACTTAAAAAATCTTATATTCACTTTTAGTTTTCTTAATTCCGTCATTTTATAGTGTTTTCCAAGATAAAACTCAAGCTTACTGCGTGAGTATTACTTTCATTTACTCTTTAATTTTACAATAATAATTGCTAAAACATATATAAAATTATTAATATAATGAAATAATTATAATTAGTAGACTGAAATTTAATTATAATAATTTAAAAATAATTATTCATTACTTTTTATCCACTATGATAGACCAAAACATTGATCATGTGTATGTGCAAACTATGCCATTGTGACACGATGTGGTTCGTTTTTCATCAAAAAACTCTAAAGGATGGTATAACGGATAGATTTTATAAATAAATATTTATTATATGGCATAAATAAAATTCTTATAAGATAATTTTTCATATTCCATCATTTTCTCCATTCATTGAGAAACATTATCGTTAATCATGCATACAGCGGACTACTGCCTCCACAAATGAAGAATTTCATTTTTCATCATTTACCCTAATTTATTATTAGTATCATAGTTTTAATTAGGATATATTATTTTTATTACATGTTTTATCTTATTTATATCCCACATTATCATTATTTGAAAACATCTCCTTACTCGTTAAATCATTCTAACATGTTACTATTTGGGTCAATTTAACCACCTACGTAATTGGTATTATAATGATTATGTCATAAATTATTATGGAATTTAATATAATGGTTATATAAGGTAATAATTATTTATTTAATATGTTTTATTGATTCTATAAAGGTGTTAATATTTAAAATATTTATTAATATGTTACATTTTAATTGTTAAACGCGTCGAAAACTAGTTTATCCTGATTTCCATTTTGAAAAACCATATTCATGTATTTCACCTAATAAAATGGGAATTATGTGATTATTAAAAAAATTATTATTATATATTTAATTATATTTTAATTATTAACTACAAACCACATATTGATAATCGATCTCATCTTCAAAAAAAATTCTGAAATAAACAACTGAAAGTTATGATACTCGATAACGAAAGTAAACTATAATCAATTAATATATTTATAACATATAGTTATAAAATAATTATAAAAATGTTATTATGTTTATAATAATTTGATTATATAAATTGTTATTTTATTCATTTTCATTACGCAGGAGGTTAGAGCTTGGTCGAGTAAGAAGTAATACAATGTAAGGGTTTTTGTCTCAAAATTCCTCTCTTTAAGACATGTTTTTTATTATGCACTTAATTATATTTAAGTTGTGTATATAATTAATATTTGAGATATTATATCACGAAATAAATTTTATTAATATTAATTTTGGTCTAATTTTAATATCACTATTTCAGTTGGGTTTATTCAAAAGTTCCTCAAGTTGTAAGGGGTTCTTTGTTTCAAATTTGAATCCCTTGAGACATGTTTATGTTATACACCATGTTTTATTTTTCTATTGTGTGAATACTACCCCATTTTAATTTTTTATCATTATTATATTATATTCAATGCCATTAAATTTTATAATTAAATTTTTACCTCTTTTAAGGTTTTGATTCAAATTTTACAAAGGATGTAATGTGTTTTTGTCACTCAAATATTTTCCTTGGGTCATAATCACTTCTCTTTGACTATTATCATTCAATTTTGATCGATTATAACCTATAATTATTTTAGGTTTTATTTATAAATTATTGTTTGTGAAAATATTTTTTCACATCAAATCCTTATTCCTTGATAAATCTTTTTTTTTTTGGAAAATGAAATTTTGTTAATAATAACTTCTGTCTCTTTTAATGGATTTTTCCTCCATACCCATATTTTGACATCCTTCCAATGTTTTATTTTCCCTCATGGGAACTCAATTTTTTTAAACTCTAATGATCCTTTAATTCCCCTTTATTCATTTTCAAATAAATTTTTCATTATCTTTTTTTATGTGGGTTTTTAGACAAAGGTATTTAAAAGAAATTAAAAGGAGGGGTTTTCCATCCTTTCAAAATCAAATGGTTTATCTTCCAGTCTACGTTTTTTGATAAATATTATGTATATTCAAAGATATTTTATATAGAACTATTTATAAAAAGGTTTTTAAAATTATTCTCTTTCCCTTATCAAGTATTTTTTAAAAGTAATTTTCATTTTACCTTTTATAACAATGCCTAAATGATTTTGTGAAAACTTTTTTATTTTAACTTATATTTTTACACCAAGGTTTATTATTCATGAAGTGATGTTTTGATCACCTGATATATTTTATTATTATATTATTCCTTTTTGGGAAATGAGATTTTTGGTATCCTTTAATATTTTAAGTTTATGTTATGTCATATTTTTGGAAGGTTTAAGAAACCCATTATTTTTCCATAGGCATAGTGAGATATGTTTATGATTGATTTAAAGTGGAAAAAATAAGTATGATTGATGATATGAAGAATATTATATCACCCTTTAATGAATTAGTTTTTTTATGTCTCATGGTCTCAAAATGGTACATGGGAGGATTTATCCCAGGATAATGGGTACACGGTAGGGTTTATCCCAAGACAAAGGGTACATGGGATTATTTATCTGAATTCAAAGGGTACATTAAAGGATTTATCCCAATAAAAATGGTATATAGGAGTATTTCCCCAAGTAAAAGATGTATATGGGAGGTTTTGTACCAATCCCAATGGTACATGGGAGGATTATCCCAAACCTAAAATGGTACACAGACAGTTGTACTAAGCCTATTATGTGATGAATGTCATATCAGGTACCCTTAACTTATTTTTTCTATGATTATGTTTATGACATACTCTTATATCATAATATTATGACTATTATTATGCTCATTGAATAATTTTTAATGTATAATGATTCTTTATACTTTTTCCATGATATATGTTTATTCATTTTATCTCTCATGTCCTTTTATCATGATTTATAAACAACACTTATTGTTCCATGCTCTTTTTTATAATAAATATCTCCCCTACCCATGTTTTATCATATTCTTATAATATAACCCTTGATGATATTTTGATAATTTATCCCTTGATAAGTATTTGATCTCGCCCCTTTCTTATGTTACCCTTCCCTAAGTTATGAAGATGAGTATATCTAATGATAATTCTAGAAGGGAGTCTAGTATGTTTTGATTATTAGAGAAATGTTTACAAGTTTTTAAAAATAAGTTGCCTATGTAATTGGTCCACAAAGACATTAAACCTTTTTTTCTTAGGATTAATATATAATATTGTTTTATGTAGTGGTTATATTATAGAAATTATGTAAAATAAGTATATATTTATCACGATTTTGTTTAGTATTTTCATAGGATTTCCCTTATTCTATGGATTTATGAGGTTTTGAGGTTTATGATCATTGTTATACCTTAAATTAAGTATTAGATTTTCATAATTCTCAAACTTATTAAATTTTAAGCATTTTACACTCTTACCATTCATTTAATTGATTGTATTCTTAACCCCATCTTGATATTTATGACCTCTATGGACAATCATTAATCACTTTAACATTTTCTTATTCTTTTAAGTCATTACCATGCTTGATTCTTCCAACATATTTTCAAATTGAAAGTTGAATTTTCTTTCCTTCATCAAATTCATCACATGATATTATATAAAAATCTATATTTATCTTATTTGGTGTGTTTATATGTTCAAAAAGACTCAATTTGTAATCATAACTTAAGATATTAGGGTGAGAATAACCACAATATTTTCAACTATATATTTTATCCCATTCGATTACTCATTATGACCATTTCCTAATTTTCCATTTTATCCATTGTTAAATTGGTTTCTCTTTAATACATTCATTCTTTACAAATAGAATGATCTGTAAGGAAATAATAATTTCATAAAAGGAAACTATAAACATAGAATAATTAATTCATAAATTTATTTCATAACATAACTTATGGATCTCTAAATTTCAATCTAGGTTATCCATGGTCATTTATTATTAGGTTATCTATCAAAAATATCTCCATATCAATCAAAATGTTTTTTAAGGAATATCACACACCAATATTTTATTTTATATCTCTTCTTAAATAAATTTAATTTGTTCGATATCTTGTATTACTTATAACACTGATCTTAAACAAATGATTAAATATTATAATTTAATTTTGATAGTAATCACTTAACCATTGGAATGGAGGCAATGAATGAGATTAACTAAATTATGAAAATATATTTTAAGCATATTTATAAAATAAATTCATTGGTTACACATTAATTAGAAATAAAATTACAACCAATTGAACCCAAAGTATGTGTTTTTATAAACTAACTATTTTATGACCATAATGGAATTTTCACTTTACTGATTAAATTAACCACTATAGGTAAAATATATTAATGAAATATAAATTTTATATATTCAATAATTTTTTTTAATTAATCCAACAATTTTGATAATCATTAGATAATAATAGATCAAATTGTAAGTATAAAAAGATATATTTTTCTAAAGAGCAATGTTACCACCATTTAATGGTGCACCTATTTTAAATATATATTTTTTGGAACTTTTAGAAGTTTTATTTTACAAAATAAAAAAACTTAAAATAGGTATATCAACATTTTCTTAGGGGGAATTTTTGGTATTTTTCTAATAAGTTTCATTTTTTGATGAAAAGTGAAAAATACTACATTTAAATGGAAAAATGAATTTTCATACAAATAATTTATAATGTAAAATTATATTTTAAATTTTATTTAAAGTATAATTAGTTAAATTATACATAAATAAATATAATTTAGTTTTTTCAATCAAACATTACGTATAAATTGGATATAAAAATATTTTCATCTTTTCATCTTTTTCACTTTGAAAATTGTTTTCCTCGTTGTGACCGTATTATTAATTTTAAATATAATTTTTTCCAAATATATGAATAGAATTTGGAAAAATGGATTTCATATTTAGAATCCTAAGGTTAAAATTATTTTGTAAGGTTATTTTCATTTTTATTCAGAGGAGAGTTACCATGGTAACAAATATATTTACCACTGTATAGGTAAAACAATGAAATGGGTTAAAGTTAAAAAGGTAAAGGATAAAAATACCTAAAAAATAAAAATTTTAATGGTTGGTTTAGGTATTTATCAACCATGACCATAATAAAAAATAATAATCATTATCCCATGTTTTTTAAATTATTTCCATGAAAATTTGGTTAGATTTAAATATAAAATAATCATTATTTTAATAACTTAAACCCACCTCTCTTAAAGTATAAATACCACACATCACCACCCCATTTCGACTCAAAAAGCCTTGAATCCACCCAAATATCTTCCTAAACATCTAATCCAAAATATCCCCATGTCCATATTCTTTTGGTCTCACCAAAAGACCAAATCCAAATTCCTCAAAGGGTTCTCTAAGGAGGTGATATTCAAGAGGTAATTTTCCCAAATCACATCTCTTATTTTATTTTCTTCTTCTACAGTATCCTCAACACCTGCATCAATTAAGTCATGATAAATATAGAATAATTTATATTCAAGATTTTTTTTCTAATGTAATAAATTATACCCATCCCATTCATTACCACCTCTTATTAAAATAGAAAAAACTATTGTCGATGTTATGTCGGTTAATCACCTCCATGAATAATGCTCTTGTTATTTTTACATTATTTCCTTATTGGAACATAATAAACATATTATTCTGATTAAATAAGATTCTAATAGGTAAATTATATCTTATTTCATGTTTTGGAACTAATATATACTCATAATATTGAATAAAATGAAACTAGTTCGTGATATTCGGCAAAACTGCCAAAATAAACTAACCATTTATCATTAACATTTTATCAAATGAATCATCCTCATGTTAGAAACCAAAATAATATATAGGAACATTTAAACTCTTTTAATTTCATTAACACCATTTCTTTCCACTTATTTAGTTATAATCTTGTTTTATAAGAACTATCATAATTTTATAAAAATGATTCAATCATGAAACCATGAAACGAACGCACCCCAAAACCATGAAAATAATGAAATATTATTAATTAATGGGTCATAAATGTGATAAAATCACCACATAAGGTATTATAAAAATAAATATAGTTATTTAATGAGTTAATAAAATTATATAAATAATTATTCAGTAGGTTTTTTTATACACCATTGAAAAGAAGTGTGAGGTAAGGTTTTTCTCGTCTCGCTTTTATTTCTATGAGAAATATGTCTTATTAACCACTTATTTATTATGTGTGGTGTATATATAATGAACTTTTATATATAATATAATTAATCTCATTATCTTCATGGTATTCAATGTTTCATTTTATAAGTATTGCTTCTATGGGGAATATGATTTGACAGGCTACAAGTGGCAAGGGATTCAATCTCAATTTTCATTCCATTGAGGGTTATTTATTATTATACTCTAATTTATATCTATATGGTATATATACAATCCCTTGTAAATTTTATATCATTATTTATTCATTCCTTATGTTATTTGAAGCTTAAATTTTAATTATTTCATCCAAGGAGATTTTGATTGAAAATTACCAAGTTATAAAAGTTATTTCACAATATCACTATCCTTCGTGATTGTTAACATTATCTTGACATAATAAATTTATTGTAGTAATTTTTAATTGGAAATTAAATTTATATTAAATAGCCATATTATTTTATGATTTATATTATTATATTTTAAACATTATTCCATTTTAACACATTGTGTTTACCTTGAAAGTAATTTTATTAATTTTGATAATACTAAAAAATCTGTATATTTTATTCAATGTGGATATTTTATGATAAAGTACATTGTTTAATAATTAAATCGATTATTAAATATATGAGGAAGGATTTGTAATAAAATACATATTTTGTTCCTGATTATAGATATCCCCTTAATGCATCAGTAATCTCATGGGATGAATCAGTTAAGCAATAAGTAAATGTGTTATAACTTGTTAATTAAACAGTCATGTGAAAGGTCTTCACGGTAGTGGTTCGTGTGTTATATACATGAAATAAAATAATTATGAATTTCCTTAATTTAGAATTCAGTAATTATCATCCATAGTATTTTCACTATGACATAACCTATGGATGCATTTCACTATTAGTTTATTGATTAAATGGAAAGTGTTTTCAATTTTTTACCATACCATATTGATTATGCTCATTGATTTATTATTTTATATACTGTATTTAACCCTTATTGATCATTTTAGATCAGCCTTATATTGTTTACTTTCCCCAGGATATAAATAATTGATCTTTGAATGGGATTCAAGAATTCAAATTACTTTCTTTCTTTCTTTATCTTTTATTTTCAATTAATGATGTTAAAAATGGAACCCTATATGTATCTAGATTATCAAGATTGTTAAACTATTCAGACCTTTGGGATTTGATTACTTGTAATAATGATAATTTAATAATGTAAGGCACCGTATATGGTCTACTGGGTTCATATTCATTACAATCGGTATCATTGGAAGTTTAGTAAAAACTCCGGGAACTAGATATAGAAAAATATATATTAACAAACACAACTATAAGACAAAATTTGAGGATAAATATAGAATAACGTCCCAAAGAAACCATTTTGATGATTATGAGATTATCTATGCATAACATTTTTAATTTATGTAAACTATTTCACTAGTTTTGGGATTATATATTATATTTCATAACAATATGATCTAATCCTGTATATTCCATTGTTTAGAAATGGCACATTGAAGGAGTAATGAAATCAATACTCATGGACAATGTAGATATTTCTCTCTTAAGGTAACCAATACATATGGTATTGTAATAGATAAAATTATGGATATTTTAGGTCATCTTAATTATGTTATGATAAATAACATTTCCTGGATGGAAAAATATATTCCACAACGAGACTTCCCTGTGTTGGATCACTTTATTCCATAGAGGCCTTCATCCTTTAGTGGGAATAATATTCCAATAGCAACTGAGCGATGCATTATGTCTTTGGAGAATATATTTTTAGTGTTGTGATGTAACACCCCAAGCTTCCATAGAACATTTCCCTTTGAATAATAAAATAGCTTGCATTGTACGCAACTCGGAGTTTTAACACACCACGACCAATCAAACTAACCATTATGAATATTAATACCCGCTTTTTGAAATTTTATAAATTTTATTTTTCAAAATTGACATCATTTTTGGATTTGTAATATCAATATTATCTTATGGTGAATTTTTGGTATTTTTCTGAAAACATTCAATTTGTGATGAATAGTGAAAACACTACGTTGTTGTTTAAAACTGAATTTTTATTTAAATAATTAGTTATTTTATTTTAATTTATTTTAGGTAAAAATAGATACATAATACCTATATATTTAAATGTAATTAATTGGAGTCATTTTATAATAAGTATAGATATATAAAATTGTATTGAACTTTTTACCATCTTTTACCCACCTTCTAGGAGCATTTGAAATTTTGCATAAAAAATAATTTTAACTCTTCTGTGAGTTGAATTTAAAAAATCATAGAGACATGGTTAATATCAGTAAGTAAAATTTTGTTCAATAAGATGAAAATAATTTTTTTTGAATAGTAACTTTTGACTTTTATTTACCACGGTTAAAAGTAAATAGGGTAATTAAAGGTAAAAATGATATTATAATTACCCTAACACATATCCTAATTCTATTGGATAAGTTTAATTAGACCAAAAAACATTATGAATAAAATATTTTCCCCTTTGGTCCACTTGGATTAGATTAGAAAATTTACTATTATTTTATTTAAAGAAGAGTTAAAAGAGTTAAATTCAATGTTTAATAACTAAACCATTTTTAATCTGTGGTTATACATAAGATAAATTAGAATATAAATATTCATTATAAAGATAAAAATATTTCATAAATAATAGTATTTTATTTATAATTTTTAGACATTAAATAATTTAATTTATTTATGACACAATGATGATGCAGTAATTACCTTATTAATGAAATATTAAAAAAATTGCAATTATAATATCCAAATAAATATAATTTGAGACTTTTGATACATTACACTAATTTTCTAGGTTAATATGACATGTTATGGTTGATTAAATAATTTTTTTCTAATTAATCATTCAGTTATGGTTTTCACAAAAATGAAATACTAAATAGTGTCAAAATTGACATAATTGAGTTTTTAAAACAAATACTATATTATTAATTGATATAATATTCCTAAAAATATAAGTTTCGCCCAAATGACTTAGATAAGATTATACATATTAATAATGAACCACTTGGGGTTCACTTGGCTTGTTATAGTAGGTTTATTAACCATATAATATAAAAATACAAAGAGACATGGTAAATGTCAAACTATTTAACTAAGAGATAAATCTAAAAGATAAGGTTAATATGGTGACCTAAACCTGTATAAAACCTATTTTTTGAGATTTTTTAGACCCATACTCACCTTATCCTAGAAATAAATCATTTTTGATCCATTAGAAACCGAAAATGAGTTTATTATAAAATAATATTTCAAGATTTTCCTAAAGTGACTTTCACCTCTCTTATAAATGGGTACTTCTCCTTCTCTTAAAATCACACCTCCAAAGCCATTTGGCTCAGCCAAACCCTGCCCAAATATCCTCAAAACTTTCCTACCTTCATCCTATTATCCTTCCTTTGGTTATAAATCCAACCCAATGAGCCATTTTGATCAAATCAAAAGGAAGAACCCGAAGAATAGGTAAATATTTCATCACCTCTTTGAAGTTCTTTTCTTCTTCCACTTCCACTTTCATCATTGTTTCCATTATAAAATAATAAATCCAGTATCTTATATATATAATGATGTTATTATAAAAATTTTACAACCATATTCATTATTATATCCATAATATTAATGACAAAGTCACCATACGTGCATACATACGGCTTACCGTCTCCACGTCATTGTGTAGTTTGTTATTCAAACACTTCATTTTTTGGATGGGTATAATAATGAGTATAACTGATTTAAAAAATAAATATAACATGTTAATGATTATTTATATATGGTATACCATCCAATTACATATTATTTCACCATTAATATAATGATATTGTTGCTCGTGCGTACGTATGGATTATCGTCTCCACAAATGCGAAGAGATTCATTCTCCATTGTAATCATTCAAGAATAATCTTCATTTTATGATTAAAAATAATGTTTATGAACATAATATAATTCTATATATAAATAAAATACATCATATCCATAACAAACATGGATTATGTAACTAAGAAAACAAATTAAAATGAATCAGTTAACACCCGAAATAATGATACTACTGAAATATTATTAACAAAGCAATATTCGAGGATCATATATGATATCATATTTATGTATATAGTTCTTGTATATTTTTATAACAATGTTTTAATTATATTATATGAGTTTAACATACCATAAACTAAGTAAAAGTTCAAGATAAGGGTTAATTTCACAATCTCTTTATTATCCAAGGTTGTTTTAATGTAAGCATCTAGTGGGACATCTTTATCATCCACATCTGTGTTTGTTAAAAATATATTTCAAAAAAAAATACTATTTCCTAGACTGTAGGTTAAATTCATTTATACCCTTGTTTTAATTTTTATAAAATGTTTATAAATTAATCTTTCCATCATTTTCCAAACAAGGTCCTTTACAACCTTTTTGACAAAATTAAGGAAAGAATGTTTTTTTACTTATACGGCGGGTGCGGCTATTTTCCACCGTTATAACACCTTTGAAGCTTCCCTTACAATGTTATAAGAATATTTTCAAAATAAATTGTTTGTTTTATAATTAAAAGACTTCTAAATGATTTCAAAATAGATAGATATATTTCTATAAAAAAATTGATTTCATCTATGTCAACATCCTTTGATGGATTTTAAACTTATTTGAAGTTGATTTATTATGATACAACTCTTCCATATTGTAATGATGGTTTTGTGACCTGTTTGACTATGGATGTGTTATTTTTACACCATTCATGGTTTATGGATAAATTATTGACATTTTGTATGCTATTTTTAATACTAATGTTTATGTTATGTTTAAACCTTTTCATATGAGGAATGCGTTGGAAATAGTAAGTAACGGGTGATGAAGTGTTGTCATGTGCACTCTCAAAAATATTTATAACTAAATGCAGTATGTGGGCTGACCTAGGTGGTTCTCTTGAGGAGATTTTGTGGTCAATCAATCACTACTTCTAATTCACTTTTTTTATATTTTTTTATTTATGAAATAAAACTAAAATAAATTAATCTTTGAGAATTTATTTTTCAAGATAATTAAAAGTAAATATGTAATGAATAATTAAGATATAATGAATGTAGACAAAATGATGTTAGAATGAAATGAGATATTCCCTAGAGAATCACCCAAATTGAACCCTTATCGTCTCATTATTAGTTTCAAATTTAATTAATAAACACACTCCACTGTTTGTGTGAATATCCTCTTCTATATGTGGTTGTGAAAATACAATGCTCTCAACGATCACAGACAGACTGCACATCCACCTCCTCGATTGAGGGAAAATATTATAAAAGAGAAAGTTAATCCTCTGGTGGCATGTCGAGACACAAAGGCACCTTACCCACTAAGATCCCTCCTTGACCTAACTCTAATAAAATAAGAAACAATAAAATTTAATGTGAAATGAATTGAGTTAAATAATGGATTGATCCACTGGAAAGTTCCTTGGGTTAGTTACACATGATTACGATTATAAGAGATTGTAGTGGATAAGGATGAGGTGGAAAAAAAAGATTAAAAATGAGAATAAGATAAAGAAGAGAAAAAATATATCAAAAATTCATAATACTATTATAATGGAAATAAACTACAAAACAATGAAAAATGGACACACATAAGTTCAAATGATTTGAGAAGGGATGAGGATACATATTTATAGGGAGAGGAGGGGAATAATTCACACTCAAAACATTTAATTCGAAATCTTCCTCATGTATGTGCCCTTAAATTAAAGAATTTGTAATAGGTTTCTTCAGTAATATTGTTCCATTATGTCTCCTCCGTTGGCCCTTAAAATTTCAGCATCATTGGATGCGGCTAGAATGCATTATGAATTTATCATTGGAGGTTTCTTTTTATGGATGAAGCTTCCAGGAAGGTTCCTCCTAAAGTATAACATTCAATGGAAACATTAATGAATTGAAAACTCCCCAATATTTGTTTTAGATTTGGTCCTATTTGTCCTTGTTCTATCCCAGGTTAAAGAACCTTTATTGGATGTGTGTAGGCTGAGTTTGGGTTCCGTTATAGTGGTGGGTTCCACGCTATCCTCCTGGAAAAATCATAAGATTCATTGATTTTTTAAGCCCTTTAGATGGCCGAATCAGATTCTGGTCCAGATGAAAGATATATAGGAACTAAAATCCGGGTTCTAAAAACAATTTAATCACAATATTTGGACATATATTTTATGTGAAATGACAACAATACCCATGTAATAATAATCTGTTAAAATCGAAGAATTAGGCCATTTTTGCATTTAAGATCAAATTACCACTAAAACCTAAAAATGTGACAATTACCCATAAAATAACACTATGGTGGGATTATAAACAATGATTTACAATATGAAATATATGAAAATATGAGCTTCATCATTCCCCCACACTTAAACATTGATCTCTTGGGAAATCATCTTATATCTAAATTAAAATCCACACAACAATCAAAAATGAGAAAATATCAATGATCTTATCCAAAATAGAATTCCATCATGTATCATCTATGAAAAACAATTATCTCTCATTTTTTTAAATCATTAAAAATTTTTAAACCACATAAATCAATCCATGTCCCAATCACAATCTATCTCTCATTGAATTTTACATCACTCTTCATTCAAGAGAAATTAAATCTGGAGTTATGCTCGTACTTGGAAATTGCATGTATCACCATAGGCTTGTGAAAATTTTCATTTCTCCAAAAAGTGATACATGAAAATGAATTCAATAATGAGGTATTTAATTAGCGGTTCAAATTATTTTTTGGCTTAGGGTTGGGGGGGAAATTATTGAAAAAAAAATTCAATCTAGAAAGAGGAGGTTGGACTTTTAAGTACAATGCATGATTAATTCAAGTGAAAACACAAGAAATTTCTCTCTCAATCCCTCTTGAAAATGTGAAAAACAAAACCAACCCTCTTTTATGACATGGTACATGAGCCAATAAGTGATTATAATTAATTATATCATCTATGTTCTCCCCTTTTTTTAAAGCTCCAGAAAGGCATAGGTTTGTTTTTTTTCTTTTTTCTTTTTATTTTTTATAGAAGATGAGCTGAAAATTGAAAACAATGAATGAATGAAAATTCATGCCCTTGATTTTTGTGAGGTACATGAGTCACAAAATAATTTACAAGGAGGGATTCATTCTCATCTCCATTTTTTTCATTTTTTTAAAGAGAAATGGATGAAACAAGAAAAGCACAATGAAATGAAGACACATTCACAATTCTCTTATTATTCATTGCCCAAAGTATTGAAACACACCTTGAACCAACCATAAATGATACACATCCCAATAAACACACGTGAAAGGCCCTTCCCGTACACTCATACTTGAAATAACTATGAAAAAATTCTAAATTGCGGGTAAGTTAGAAAAATTGGATTGTAATGTGGCTTAAACCTATAAGGAAATTCATGGAATCTAAGGGATTACGAAGGATAAATGTAAAGGTGGGTCTCAAGATAAAATGTGGATAGACAAAGAGATGCCTCAGTCATTTCAAATACATTCCATAAAATCCAAAGATTCAAAAGAGAATATTCACAAATTTTGGTTCTTACAAAAAATTAAAGTTTCCCTCAAGAACGTGTGGGTATTAGGAAGAATATGTAAAAGTGGTTTAGAATAACTCATAGGATTGGAAAAATATTTTGAGTCAGTGTTTCATGGGCATGGATTTCAAAAATTAGTCAAACTCATAAAAATTCTTGAAAATTCATTTCAAGGGAAAATAATTCATATCAACAATCATTTAAAATCGATTATTTCAAAAATAATTTCAACTCTTTAAAAATAAATTGATGTGTAAAAAGTGATAAGAATATTCATTAAAGCTCAAAAATCCTAAAAATATGATAAAAAAATGAAAAGAAGACAATAAGAACTAAGTAGGTTGACACTCCCTGAAACATAAATTTTACTACCCCTAATTCCATTTCAACAAAATATTAATATAAAGGTAGAAAATCCATGGGAAGGAAAGATACAAGTTGACATTATTTTTGAAGTGGGTTCCTTGAGTTAAGATCCTAGAAACTACATCTTTAATACTACAAGAAAGTAATGAAAATACATAATGAAAATAAATAAAAAGATTTATAAAGGGAAAATAAAATAGATAATTCTTGGTTTAGACCCCCAATAGGGTGCTAGGTTTTTACTGCCCCTGGTTAGGTAGTTTCAGTGGATTATCCCCAATAAGAAGTTTGGTGTGGTTTCTTTGAGATGAACCACCACATGTGACTTTTCCTGATTTCCATGAGTAAACACTGAAAGTAAAGAATCCCAAAGAAGATAAGAAAGTTCCAAACCCAAAATAAATAATAAAGAGAGATATTAATGTCTAGAGGGGGAGGGAATAAAAGATAAGGGTGATCCATGTTAACTTCTGTGGTGTTTTCATCCATATGGTATGCAAATATTTGTTGAGGAGGCAGTCGCACCACCATCTTCTCCTACACATCTACTTAAATCACCACAACTTGGGATTATAAACAATAATTTACAATATAAAATATGTAAAAATATGAGCTTCATCAATCGATGGAGCCCGCTATAGCTCTTTTATGCATTTGTAGGTCTCATGAGACAAACTAGTGTCTTGGCACAAGGCCTCGACCAAATCATATTTGTAGTATTAGAACAAGGCCTTGACTATGTGGTTATGAAGTCTGGCATTATGCATTCCATCGTTAAGAAAGTGGCTATTGATATTTCATGTGATTATTGGACTAGTATAATATCTATTTGAATAAGTAAATGGCATTATTTGATTTTATCTTTGTCATATTATGATAAAGTTTATGTTTAAAAGGATTTTGTTTTAGTCTTATACATTGCCTTAAATTTTTATACTTATTTATGAATGTTTTCGCTATATTTTTATCTTTACTAGGCTTCTGAGCTCACCCCTTTCTATGTTTTATTTTTTCGAGGATGTGAAGAAGTATTTTATGGTTGAACTGTAGGGATAGGATAAGGATATAAGTGTGTTAAAAAGGGGACACAATGTTGTTGATGTTTTTATTTCATGATGTAATGAAAAACTTATGAATGTATCTTGTACTTCCAAGGCTACTAAACAGATCAGTATTTCGGGACATTATTCCTTGTATCATGCCAAGGTTATGTAATAATGTACCGACTTTGGGTAACTGGTTCGGGGCATTACAGTTGGTATCAAAGGAAGTTTAGTACAAACCTTGGAAGCTTGATTTAGAAAAACTCTGATTAGAGAACATTACCCTAAGATATATTTTTAGGATTAGTATAGATAAACTTCCTAGAATTTTGGTACTGTAGGTATTTTTCGAGTTTTCCAAGAAATACATCCCTATCTGGATATGAGTATGTAAAGGCGGCTCTGGAATAGATGTACCTAGGGGTAATACCTGAAAACCCCGCTTTGAGATAGACTTGAACAGGAACTGGTGCATGACAACTGGCCTTGTTGCACTCTTGGTTATGACAGTCCAGGGGGATATGCTTAGGATAATTCTCATTTTCTTTACAAACCATTATAAAGGTTTTATGAGTATATACTTCCTCAAAGAAAACATTTTTTATGATTTTTTATTATATCCATAAACTTTTCAATTTATGTTAACTATTTTACAAGTTTAAAATTATGTATTTTAATTCATAAACTAATCTAGTGTATGCCATTGTTTAGAAATTTATCCTAGTGGAAGGAATGGAAACCATATCAACACACGTAATCCATGTGGGGATTTTCCTCCTAATCAAGATAATTATAGTGGATCTGGTGAAGAAATTGGTGCTGATCAGCTTATCACCATACTAGGACAACTCACTCAGGTTATGAATAATAACCTTACCCATATGGAACACCTTAATCCACAACACGGAGGATCAATGTTAGACAGCTTCATGAGGAAACAACCACCAACATTCAATGGGATTAAAAATCCATTAGTAGATGAGCAATGGATAAATGCCTTAGAGAAAATATTTCATGCTTTGGGGAGTAGCGAAAGGGAAAAAGTTGTCATGGCAGTTTATCGAACGACGGGAGATGCAAATCAATGGTGGTCATTAATCCAAAACACAAAGATAGATGAATAAGTATCTAACCTGGAATGGAGGGATTTTAAGGATATTTTCTTAGAAAAATACTTTCCTTGTGACCATGAAGCAGATATGGAAATACAATTTCTGAGTCTGAGGAAAAAGGAGGATGAGAATGTCACAAAGTTTGAGGCTAACTTTACAAGGTTAGCAAGGCATGCAGCATATTATATACGTAACCCAAGAAGTAAGATTGATCAATTCATTGATGGGTTAAAATCATTTCTCCATCGAGCATTAGTCTCATAATCCTTCTCATCGTATGAACATATAGTCTCATGCACTATCAAGAAAGAAAATGGATTCTCTAAGTCTTATGACTTTAAAGAAAATAAAGAGGAAAATAGATCTCCCAAGCACTCTGGAAATGGAAATAAAGTGAAGAAGGTAAGAGTTGAATATCCATCATGTGGTAAATGTGGGAAGAAACACCCTGGTACTTGCCTGAAGGGAATTGGATTATGTTACAAGTGTGGTGAAAAAGTTCACCAAGCTTGCGATTGCAAGGGAAATAAAGAGGTTTTCAGTGTTGAATTCTATAATTTTAAAGAAAATGTTAATTATGAAAATTAATGTCCTAAGTGCCAAGGGAACTTACCTCAGAAAAGGGAAAGGGAGAAAGTACAAGCTTATGCGATCACTATTGCGGAGGTTGAAGCTTCAAAAGACGTGGTGGCAGGTAATTTAATGGTTTCCTCATGTTTAACCAATGCTTTATTTGATTCTAGATCATTGCATTGTTTCATATATTCATAGTTTGGTAAGGAAATTAGATATTTTCTGTTTGACTTAACAAGGGAGTTGTCAATCAAAACACATAAGGGAAGTATCATCGATACAAAGTTTTATGAATCATTTCCCATTAGGGAATATAAATGTTCTTTATCTGATGATATCATTTTCATACCCATGATTGAATTTGATATAATAATTGAAATGGATTCTCTTTCGGACCATGATGTAAAAATTTATTGTAAGAAGAAAGAGGTTACAATTTTTGATGATGATAAGGAGTACCTTATCTTTAGAGCAGAAACGTCACCACCTGATTCTTATCTAGATCTGCCCCCAGTAGCTCTACTAAATTCTATTATTGGGGAAGAAGAGAATTAAATAACTATGGGTGTGGAAAATAATGTTCGAATAGAGGATGTACATATTGTGCAATAATATGTTGATGTGTTTCCATAGGATTTACCTGGACATCCTCTAGAATGAGAAATTGAGTTTTCCATTAATTTAATTTCGGGTTCAAGGCCCATATCGAAGACCCCTTATAGAATGGCCACTATCGAATTAGTGGAAGTAAAGAAACAACTAGAGAAATTGAGTAACAAGGGATTTATTCACTCTAGTGTTTCTCCATGAGGAGACCCTATCCTTTTTGTTAGAATGAAAGAAGGATCTATGAGGTTTTACATTGACTACAGGGAGATCAATGCTATTACAATAAAGAACAAGTATCCCCTACGTCGTATTGATGATTCATTCGACCAACTTCATGGAACTCGATATTTTTCAAAGATTGACCTTTGATCTGGATATCATCAGTTGTGTGTGAAAAAGGAAGACATTCTGAAAACAGCATTTCGAACTAGGTATGTTCATTATGAGTTTACAGTAATGTCTTTTGGATTGACTAATGCACCATCTGCCTTCATGGATCTAATGAATGGATTTTTCAAGTAATATCAAGATGACTTTGTAGTGGTATTTATTGATGATATTTTGGTATACTCAATAATATATGAAGATCATGAAAATCAATTGCGCACTATTCTGAAAACCCTCAGAAGAAATGAATTATATGGGAAGTTTAGCAAGTGTGGATTCTGGCTTCTAGAGATTTCTTTTCTTGGACATATTATCTCAAAGGATGGAATCTCTATTAATCCTTCAAAGACAAAGATAATCCAATAATGGATAGCACCTACGAGCATAACTGAGGTACACAGTTTTATTATTTTAGAAGGTTATTATTGGCATTTTTCCTTGAATTTTTCCCGATTGGCTATCCCATTAACCAAGATCGCTCGTAAATGGGTTAAATTTGTTCGGAAAAAAGAGTGTGTAAAATGTTTTGAAGAATTGAAGGGAATATTAGTTAATGCTCTTATCTTGACTCTACCATCGGGGAATGATGTGTTTGTTATTTATAGTGATTCTTAAAAGAAAGGACTTGGTTGTTTCCTTATGCAGAATGATAGAGTTATTGCCTATGTATCACGATAGTTAAAAATTCACAAACAAAACTATTCCACTATAACACCCGAGACTTTTATGAGAAATATTTTGTTTTTATGTTATATAAATCCTCAAAGTAATATTTCACTACACACAACACTAGCTTGGCTTTCTTTACACACAATCACGACCTTCATCGATAGCTTGCGTCGTACGCAATACCGAGTTTCACTAAACAACGATATGCTATTAAAATATTATTAAAACTAGTCATTATGAATAGTAATACCCACTTTTTTGAATTTTTTAAAACTCATCTTTCAAAATGGACTTCATTTTTTGATTCATAATATCAAAATTATCCTAGGGTGAAATTTTGGTATTTTTCTGAAAACTTTCAATTTTGGATGAATAGTGAAAACACTGGGTTACTATTTAAAAACCGACTTTTTATTTAAATAATTATTTATTTTATTTAAATTTATTTTAGGTCAAAATTGATACATAATACTTTTATAAGTTCAAAGTAATTCATTTGAGTCATTTTATAATAATTTTAGATATATAAATATTTTATTGAACTTTTCACCGTCTTTCACCCACCTCCTAAGAGAATTTGCAAATTTACATAAAACGTAATTTTACCTCTTCTGTGAGTGGAATTTCTAAAATCTGATAGATACGGTTAATATCAATGACTAAAATTTGGTTCAATGAGATGAAAATAATTTCTGGTGAATAGTGACTTTTTACTTTTTTTTACCACGGTTAAAAGTAAATAGCGTAATTAAGGGTAAAATTGTATTATTATTATTACCCTAACACATGTCCAAATTCTATTAAATAAGTGTAATTCGACCAAAAACAACCTTAGGAATAAAATATGACCATTTAGGCCCACTTGGATTAGATTAGGACATTTATTGTTAATTTATTAAAGAAGGGTTAAAACAGTTAAAATCAAAGTTTAATAACTAAATCATTTTTAATATAGGGTTATACATAAGATAAATTCGACTATAAATATTAATTAGAAATCTAAAAAGATTTTCTACATAATTTTATTTTATTTTTAATTTTTAGACATTAAATAATTTAATTTATTTATGACACAATGATGATGCAGTAATTATCTTATTAATGAAATATTGACATAATTTATGTTATAAATACCCAAATAAATGTAATTTGATACTTTTTATGAATTAAAATAATTTTATAGGTTAATATTACAATTCAGTACTGATTTAGTTAACTTTATTATAACTAATCTTTCTGTTATGAGTTTCACAAAAATCAATTACCAAATAGTGTCAAAATTGACATAAAATAGTTTTTTTTTAAAATATTATATTATTAATTGTTATTTTATTCCTAAAAATCTAATGTTCGGCCAAATGACTTATATAAGGTTTTATATATTAATAATAAATAACTTGTGGTTCGTTTGGCTTTTTATAGTATGTTTATTAACCTTATAGTGTAAGAAAACAAGAAGACACGGTAAAAGTTAAATTATCTAACTTAATGTTAAATATAAATGATAAGGTTAAAATAGAAACCCAAACTTGTCTAAATTCTATTTTATGAGAGGATTTCGACCCATCCCCACCTTATATTTGAAATAAATCAATTTGGAGCTATTAAAAACCGAATATGACTTTATAATAAAATAGTATTTTTAGTTTTTCCTAAGGTTCCCCTCTCCTCCCTTATAAAAGGGAACATCCTCCCTCTCTTCCTCACACCACTTTGAGCCTTCAATCTTCGCCAAACCCTGCCAAATTCTCTTCTCCACTTCCCTATAAACATCATATAGGTCCTGGTCTTCTTCAAAGACCAATTTTAGTGCCCTAAAAGGAGGTCTCAAAGAGGCGCTTCAAAGAAGAGGTAATGTCCGTTACCGATTCATTCAACTTTATTTCTTCTTCCACTTCTTCTTCTTTAGTTGTTTCATTATTAAGTAATAACATCAGTATCACTCATATACAGATATGTTATTATAAGTATTAAACAACCCTATTTCACCATCTATTCATCCTACGGAAAATGAAATCACAGCATGTGCGTACGTACGGAATACCGTCTCCACGTCGTGGTGTAATCTATTTTACACCACCACCTTACTTGGATGGATATAATGGTGTAAAGAATAAATATATATGATTATTTTAAATTTATTTTGATTCTGAAATAGTATAGATACACTCCAATCCAATTCCATGATCATGGGAGCGATATCATCACTCGTGCAAACGTACGGAATATCGTCTCGACGATGTGATACGACTCGTTCTACATGATCTCCATTGCATAATGATTATATAAATGAATTGAATGAATGAATATTATATATATTACACTAATACCATTCTGGAAATGAGGTATCTATAACCTAAAAAGAAGAATAAGAATTTATTCTACAAAACACGCATGAGAACAAAAAAGTAATAAACCCCCAAATAACAAGTAGCAATGAAATATTACTAATAAGAAGCTGATAATATGACCATGTATGATATCATAATAATGATTATGATTCTATAATAAGTCAATGACATTATTTAAATCATTATAAATGAGGCTCGGACACTTACAAAGCAAATCGGACCTAAGGTAAGGGAAAATCTCACAATCTCAATTTTTATCTGAGATTGTTTATACTTCGGTAATTACTGGGGCATATTTATCATCAAAATACATGTTTCATCAATGTGTAATATTATTTATATCCTCCTAAAATTGTTTAAATCCAATTTTACCCTTCGGTGAGTTTTTAGTAAAAGATATGAAAGGAATTTTTTGTCTTTTTTCGTACGAGGTACTTTTTGACTTTTCCGTCCAAAGTACGAGAAGAATGTTTTTTTAACTTATTCGGCATGAATGGATTTTTATGATTTCATAGAAAATTATTCCCATGAAGATTCCTTTAAAAATTTTCAAGTTTATTTTTAATCAACTTTTTTTAGTTTAAAATTGTATGACATTTTAAGAAAGGAAAAATGTTTTTGAAGTAGAAAGGATATTTTCCTCAAGAATGGAGTTCAAGCTTTTTATCAAAATTATTTTCCATCTAAGATAATATAGGGTTCTGTTTCTATCCCTATTTTTTTAAATTTATTTTATTACATTATTATGGAATTAATTTTATGATTTCCTTTTATGTTATATGGATTATGTTATGAAGGCATGATGTTTAAGAATCCCATTTTTATTACATAGGTTATGTTATGATGTATGATTTATGATCTTGTGGAACACATAATAATGGTATCATTATGAGATGGGTGGTACCTATATCTCCCTCCAATTCATTGGGTAAATATTTATATCTCAGGAGATAGACATGGCTAGAATGGCAGGTTAATCCAGTTCAGTTAAATAGGACTAAAACGAGGAGTGAACTCGGTTCAAAAATGGACTTTGTCCCTTAAGATAGTCTTGGAAATGAGTCTTGACTACTAAGAAATGATTCTCTATGATTATGTGTGTATGACACAAAGTTTCATGTTTTATGTTATGATTGTTGGGATTACATTTCACTACTATGATTTATCCCATGTTATGAAATTATGATCTCTTTTGCAGGTTAAGATTTCCAAAATGTTATGTTCTTATGAATATGATGTGATTGATATTTCTTTTGTTTACCATTATTGAGCATTTGATCTCACCCTTTTGTATGTTTTCTTTCCCTAGGTCAGGAATAAGGTTATTAAGTAGGATATACCAAAAGGGAATCTAGATATGATGAAATAAATGGGAGACAATGTAGATTATTTATGAACCAGTTGTTTATGTTTCCGAGTTTCTAAAGACATTATACCTATAGAGCCTTTTCCTAGTTTTGTCATATGTTGTACTAAGTGTGATTCAATTCTGAAGTAATAACAATGTATGTAAAGTATGGGTCTTTATAGTTGGTATCATATGAAAGGTATAGTAAACCTTTGGAAACTAGGATGTGAAAGCCTTAGTAAGAACCCTAAGGATAAGTCTAAGCATAGAAAACAATCTTAGTGTTTTAGAAATGGCCATGAAGAACATATGATAATAACTTAAGTGTAAAATTTTATTCTTGATTATGTGGTTTTCCTATTATAATTAGTGTTGCTCACACTATTATTCTTGGTTTTAGTCAATGGCTAGAACACAAAGGAACTGTGTTAATGCGGAATGAGACGGGCAATGCAATGATTGTCCCCCTGAGCAACCAAACGTTATGGGAGCAGGAATGAAAAATCTTGTAGCCATGATCACACAACTTTTTCAAGCTATGATTCATGTAGGACTTCCAAACGAGCAAAGGAAGGAGCAACATTCTGTTGAATCCTTCATGAGGCAGCGTCCACCTTCATTCAGCGGGTCTACTGATCCATTAGTTGCTGAAAAATGGATCATTACTACTGAAAAGATATTTTCAGTTCTTCAATGTTATGAACATGATAAAGTCATCTTAGCAGTGTAGCATTTGGAAGGTGATGCTGATCAATGGTGAAATCTTATCAAGAATACGAGGCAAAGAGATGAAATTGAGTCCATGGAATGTGACAAGTTCAAGAACTTATTTTTCAATAAGTACTTCCCTCGTATTCATCGAACAAAGATAGAGAAAGAGTTTCTTTAACTGAACAAAAGGATGATGAATTTTTTGGTACCTATGAAAAAAATTTTAGAAGACTTGCAAGGTACGCTTCTGGTATTATTATCCAACCTGAGAGTAAGATCGATCGATTCTTTAGTGGCTTAAAACCAAGTCTTCGAAGGTCGTTATCCATAATGGAATTCAATAGCTATGAGGAAATCGTTCGATGTGCTCTCAAGGTTGAGATGGAGATTGGAGTAACCCATCAGTCATATGGGTTTGATAAGAAGAGGAAAATGGAATTCAAAGGAAAATCTAAAGAGCACACTGAAAAGAAGATGAGTTTTCCCTTATGCTCAAAGTGTGGAAAGAAACATGGAGGGAGTTGTCTTAAAGGGACAAGTAAATGTTTCAAATGTTGAAAGGAAGTTCATCGGGAATCTGAATGCCGCAATGATGGGAAGAAGATTTCTAGTGATGCGAACAAAGAAAAGGCTACACAGAGTGCTCCTCCTACACTTCAATGTTACAAGTTCAAGGAAATGGGGCATTATGCTAATCAATTTCCTAATCCAATGGTTGATGATGATGATAGAAGTCAACAAACTCTTAAGGATAAAGACAAAGGAAAGTCACATGCAATTTCTATCAGCGAAGTGGAGTATGATAACGAAGTGGTGAAAGGTACACTTAACATCCAATCTAAAGTAGAAAATGTTTTATTTGATTCTGGATCCACCCACTCATTTATTTCTAAATAATTTTCTAAGGTTATCATTGTATTACCTCAACAATTAGATGTTTAGTTAGCTGTGACAACTCCTAATGGCACAACAGTCTCATCAAAAGTTTATAATTCTTCTCTGATTGAAGTTTGTGGGAAAGTGCTTCCTGAAAATCATGTGATCCTTCCTGTAGTGGAATTTGATGTGATTCTTGGCATGGATTGGCTTTCTTTATATGGAGCTCATATCAATTTCCAAAGAAGGGAAGTCACATTTCATATTCCAGATCAATCTATGATCGTCTATCGATGCAAGGATGAACATAACCTTCCAGTGGAAATTTATTCCATCTTATGGGTCTTGATTCCACTAAATGAAGGTTATTTATCTCAAATGGTTGGTGAGAAAATCACGATTAAGAATATTCCCATTGTACGGGAGTTTGACGATGTCTTTCCAGAGGAATTTCCGGGTCTTCCACCAAATTGTGATGTTGAGTTTTCAATAGAACTCGTACCGGGTGATTTTCCAATTTCAAAGACACCTTATAGAATGGACCCAATTGAGTTGCAGGAATTGAAGAAGAAACTCCAAGAGAATCTTAATAAGGGATTAATACGCCCTAGTGCATCACCTTGAGGAGCACATGTTCTGTTTGTTAAGAAGAAAGATGGATCAATGAGACTCTGCATTGATTATCGAGAACTTAACAAGATCACTATCAAGAAAAAATTTCCTCTCCCACGAATTGATGACTTATTTGACCAACTATGTAGAGCTCAATACTTTTCTAATATTGATCTTCGTTCAGGGTATCATCAATTAAGGGTTAAAAGGGAGGATATACCAAATACGACTTTCCGTACAAGGTATGGACACTATGAATTTATAGTGATGTCATTTGGTCTTATTAATGCCCCTTCTATCTTCATGTATCTGATGAATAGAGTCTTTAGAGACTATCTTGATCAGTTTTTGGTAGTATTTATAGATTATATTCTTGTCTATTCAAAGAGCAAGGAAGAAAATGAAGATCACTTGAGAATTATATTGAAGACCCTGAGAAAGGATAAGATTTATGCCAAATTTACCAAGTGTGAATTTTGGCTTCAAAAAGTTTCATTTTTGGGTCACATAATCTCAAAGGAGGTAATATCTATGGATCCAGCAAAAACAGAGGTTATTGAAAGATGGTCGAGACCAAAAACATTAACTGTGATCCGAAGTTTTCCTGGTTTGGTTGGATATTATCGAGGTTTTGTGAAAGATTTTTCACGATTATCTAATCCACTCACTAGGTTGACTTGAAAAGGAGTTAAGTTCGTGTGGACAGAGGAATGTGAAGAGAATTTCAAGGAGTTTAAAATAAGGTTATACAATGCACCTGTACTCACACTTCCTTATAGTGGAGAAAGGTTTGTGATCTACATTGATTCATCCAAGAAGGTATTGGGGTGTGTTCTCATGCAAAACGATATGGTGATAGCTTATGCCTCACGATAGTTGAAAATCCATGAGAAAAATTACCCAACTCATGATTTGGAGTTAGCTGCGGTAATATTTTCATTAAAGAGTTGGAGGCATTATCTTTATGGAGAAAGGTGTGATATTTATACTGATCATAAAAGAATAAAGTATATTTTCACACAAAAGGAGCTAAATATGCGCCAAAGAAGATGGTTGGAGCTGATTAAGGATTACGAATGCTCAATTCATTCCCACCCTATGAAAGCAAACAAGGTGGAAGATGCATTAAGTCGACAATACCATTCTAGCTTATCCATGATGAGGATCACAAAATATCTAATATTTATGGATTTACAAAGGATGGATCGTGGAATTATAATGGAAGGGGAAAATCGTATCTTTCTCAAATGAATGTTCAACCATCTATACATGTGAATATTAAAGAGGCACAAAAAGAATATTAAGAGTTACAAAAGAAGGTGAGAAATGTTCTTGAATTCAACCTTGATTGTGATGGAATAATAAGGTTCAGGAATCGGGTTTGTGTTCCTCCCATCCCAGAATTAAAGAAGGACCTTCTGGATGAGGCTCATAGTTCTTCATTCTATATTCATCCTGGAAGCACAAATACGTATAGGGACCTGAAAGAGTACTTCTGGTGGGATGTCATGAAAAGAGATGTTGCTGAATATGTCTCTCGATGCTTGGTTTTTCATCAAGTTAAAGCTGAGAGACATAAGTCTAAGGAAATGTTATAACCATTACCCATACCTGAATGGAAATGGGAAAACATCACTATGGACTTTGTCACTAGACTTCCTAAAATATCCAAAGGCAATAATGCTATTTGGGTCATAGTTTATCGTCTTAAAAAGTCTGCACACTTCATTGCTATTAGAGAATATTTCTCTCTGGATCAGCTTGCCAGGATATATGTAAAAGAAGTGGTAAGATTGCATGGAGTACCACTTTCTATTATATCTAATCGGGATCTGAGGTTTACCTCAAAGTTTTGGCGAAGTCTTCAGCATACTCTGGATACAAAGTTGAGTTTCATCACTGCTTATCATCCTCAGACAGAAGGTTAGACTGAGAGGACAATTCAAACTCTAGAAGATATGTGGAGAGCTTGCTCTATGGATTTCAAAGGTGGTTGGGATCAACACCTACCTTTGGTAGAATTTTCTTATAATAATAGATTTCACTCCAGTATTCATATGGCTCTTTATGAAGCTCTATATGGAAAGAAATGCAGGACTCCAACTTGTTGGGATGAACTTGGGGAAAGAAAGCTATTAGGACCTGATCTTGTTGATGAGATGGCAGAAAAGGTCCGATCTATTCAACAACACATAAAAGCAGCTCAGAGTCGACAAAAACGTTATCCCAACAACCAAAGAAAAGACCTAGAGTTTGAAGTGGTTGATAAACTGTTCTTACGAATATCTCTTTGGAAGAGAGTAATGAGATTTGGAAAGAAGGGAAAGTTGATCCCTAGGTATATCGGTCCTTTCGAAATACTGGATCATGTTGGGAAGGTAGCTTACCGATTTTAGCTTCCACCAAATCTCTCTCAAGTTCACGATGTGTTCCATGTATCTCTCCTGAGAAAGTACATACCTGATCCTTCACATGTACTTAGCTCGAAGTTGTACCGCTGGAGCAAGATCTTTCTTATGAAGAACAGCCGATAGAGATTCTGGATCGTAGCGAAAAATTCCTACTGAGAAAGACCACTCGCTTGGTGAAAGTTTTATGTAGGAACCACTAATTAGAATAAGCTACATGGGATATTGAGGATATTATGAGGGAGAGTTATCCTCACCTGTTTGTTACAAAGTGACGAATTTTGAGGGCAAAATTCATTTTAAGGGGGCTAGAATGTAACACTCGAGACTTTTATGAGAAATATTTTGTTTTTATGTTATATAAATCATCAAAGGAATCATTCACTACACACAACACGATATGGGCTTGCTTTACACGCAATCACGACCTTCCTCAATAGCTTGCGTCGTACGCAATACCGAGTTGCACTAAACAACGATATGCTATTAAAATATTATTAAAACTAGCCATTATGAATAGTAATACCCACTTTTTGGAATTTTTTTAATATTCATATTTCAAAATGGACTTCATTTTTCGATTCGGAATATCAAAATTATCCTAGGGTAAAATTTTGGTATTTTTCTGAAAACATTCAATTTTGGATGAATAGTGAAAACACTAGGTTACTATTTAAAAACCGACTTTTTATTTAAATAATTATTTATTTTATTTAAGTTTATTTTAGGTCAAAATTGATATATAATACCTTTATAAGTTCAAATTAATTCATTGGAGTCATTTTATAATAATTTTAGATATATAAAAATTTTATTGAACTTTTCACCGTCTTTTACCCACCTCCTAGGAGAATTTTCAAATTTACATAAAACTTAATTTTACCGCTTCTGTGAGTGGAATTTCGAAAATCCGAGAGACACGGATAATATCAAGGACTAAAATGTGGTTCAATGAGAAGAAAATAATTTTTGGTTGATAGTAACTTTTTACTTTTTTTACCACGGCTAAATGTAAATAGGGTGATTAAGAGTAAAAATGATATTATTATTACCCTAACACATGTCCTAATTCTATTGGATAAGTGTAATTAGACCAAAAACAACCTTAGGAATAAAATATGACCATTTAGGCCCACATGGATTAGATTAGGAAATTTATTATTAATTTATTTAAAGAAGGGTTAAAACAGTTAAAATGAAAGTTTAAACACTAAATCATTTTTAATATAGGGTTATACATAAGACAAATTAGACTATAAATATTAATTAGAAAGATAACAATATTTCATACACAATGGTATTTTATATGTAATTTTTAGACATTAAATAATTTAATTTATTTATGGCACAATGATGATGTAGTAATTATTTTATTAATGAAATATTGACATAATTAATGTTATAAATACCCAAATAAATGTAATTTGAGACTTTTTATGAATTCCAATACTTTTATAGGTTAATATTAAATATTAATACTGATTTAATTAAATGTTTTAGAACTAATATTTCTGTTATGATTTTCTCAAAAATCAATTACCAAATAGTGTCAAAATTGACATAAAATAGTTTTTAAAACAAATATTATATTATTAATTGTTATTTTATTCCTAAAAATATAAGGTTAGGCCAAATGACTTAGATAAGGTTATATATATTAATAATAAACAACTTGGGGTTCTTTTGTCTTGTTATAGTAAGTTTATTAACCTTATAGTGTAAGAAAACAAGAAGACACGGAAAAAGTTAAATAATCTAACTTAATGTTAAATCTAAATGATAAGGTTAAAATAGAAACCTAAAATTGTCTAAATTATATTTTATGAGAGGATTACGACTCATCCCCTCCTTATCTTAAAAATAAATCAATTTGGAGATATTAAAAATTGAATATGACTTTATAATAAAATAATATTTTTAGTTTTTTCTAAGGTGCCCCTCTCCTCCCTTATAAAAGGGCACCTCCTCCCTCTCTTCCTCGCGCCACTTTGAGCCTTCATGCTTGGACAACCCCTGCCAAATTCTCTTCTCCAGTTCCCTAGAAACATCCTAGAGGTCCTGGTCTTCTTCAAAGACGAATTTTAGTTCCCTAAAAGGATGTCTCAAAGAGACGTTTCAAAGAAGAGGTAATGTCTGTTACCGATTCTTTCAACTTTATTTCTTCTTCCACTTCTTCTTCTTTAGTTGTTTCATTATAAATTAATAACATAAGTATCACTCATATACTGATATGTTATTATAATTATGAAACAACCCTATTTCACCATCTATCCATCATACGGAAAATGAAATCACCGCGCGTGCGTACGTACGGAATACCGTCTCCACGCCGTGGTGTAATCTATTTTCCACCACCACCTTTCTTGGATGGATATAATGGTTTAAAGAATAACTATATATAATTATTTTAAAGTGATATTTATTCTGAAATAGTATACATACAATCCATTACAATTCCACGATCATGGGAACGATATCAGTGCTCGTTCATACGTACGGAATACTGTCTCCATGATGTGATGCGACTCGTTCTACATGATCTTCATTGCATAATGATTATATAAATGAATTGAATGAATTAATATGATATATATTACACTAATACCATTCTGCAAATTATTTATCTATAACCTAAAAATAATAATAAGAATTTATTCGACAAAACACGCATAAGAACAAAAAGTAATAAACCCCCAAATAACAAGTAGAAATGAAATATTACTAATAAGAATCTCATAATGTGACCATATATGATATCATAAAAATGAGTATGATTATGGAATAAGTCAATGACATTATTTAAATAATTATACAGGAGTTTCGGACACTTATGAAGAAAATCGGACCTAAGGTAAGGGAAAATCTCACAATCTCAATTTTTATCTGAGATTGTTTATACTTCGATAATTATTGGGGCATATTTATCATCCACATCCATGTTCCATCAATATGTAATATTATTTATATCCTCCTACAATTTTTTAAATCCAATTTTACCCTTCTATGAGTTTTTAGTAAAAGATATGAAAGGAATATTATGCCATTTTTCATACGAGGTACTTTCTGACTTTTCCAGCCAAAGTACGAGAAGAATGTTTTTTTAACTTATACGGAATGAATGGATTTTTATTATTTCATAGAATATTATTCCCATGAAGATTCTTTTACAAGTTTTCAAGTTTATTTTTAATCAACTTCTTTTAGTTTAAATTTTATGACATTTAAAGAAAGGAAAAATGTTTTTGAAGTAGAAAGGATATTTTCCTCAAGAATGGAGTTCAAGCTTTTTATCAAAATTATTTTCCATATAAGATAATATAGGGTTCCGTTTCTATCCCTATTTTTTTAAATTGATTTGATTATGTTATGGTGGAATTAATTTTATGATGTCCTTTTATGTTATATAGATTATGTTATGAAGGCATGATGTTTAAGAATCCAATTTTTATTACATGGGTTATGCTATGATGTATGATTTATGATCTTGTGGCACACATAAGAATGGTATCATTATGAGATGGGTGGTACCTATATCTCCCTCCAATGCATTGGGTAAAGATTTATATCTCATGAGATAGACCTGGCTGGAACGGCAGGTTAATCTGGTTCAGTGAAACAGGACTGAAACGAGGAGTGAACTCAGTTCAGAAATGGACTTTGTCATATAAGATAGTCATGGTAATGAGTCTTGACTACTAAGAAATTATTCTCTATTATTATGTGTGTATGCCACAAAGTTTCATGTTTTGAGTTATGATTGTTGGGATTACATTTAACTACTATGATTTATCCCATGTTATGAAATTATGATCTCTTTTGCAGGTTAAGATTTCCAAAATGTTATGTTCTTATGAATATGATGTGATTGATATTTCTTTTGTTTACACTTATTAAGAATTTGATATCACCATTTTGTATGTTTTCTTTCCCCAGGTCAGGAAGAAGGTTATTAAGTAGGATATTCCAAAAGGGACTGTAGATATGATGAAATAAATGGGAGACAATATAGATGATTTATGAACCAGTTGTTTATGTTTCCCAGTTTCTAAAGACAGTATACCTATACGGTCCTTTCCTGGTTTTGTTATATGTTGTAATAAGTGTGCTTCAATTTTGAAGTAATAACAATGTATGTAAAGTATAGGTCATTATATCTAATCCTAATCTTGAGTTATCAGCTATAATATTTGCTCTAAAAATTTGTAGACACTACCTCTATGGTGAAAAATGTGATATTTATATTGATCATAAGAGTTAGAAGTATATTTTGTCACAAAAAGAACTCAACATGAGGTAAAGTTGATGGCTTGAACTACTCAAGGATTATTATTTCACTATACACAACCACTCGGGGAAGGAAAATAAGGTGTTAGATTCTTTGAGCAGAAAGGATCATGGAGTTTTGAACAAGATGAGGGTTGAAAATGATCCTATATACATGGATCTAGTAAAGATGGATATGGGAATAACCATGGAAGGTGAAACATAAATTATTTTTCTAGTGGTTTCCAAACCATCTTTACTAGAAAGGATGAAAATTTCTCAAATTGATGATGAGGAATTTCAAGATAATATTAATACTGTGAATGATGGGAGATTGAGTGACTTCATATTTGATGACGGAATTATGAAATTTGGGAAGGGACTCTGTGTTCCTAACACACCTAATCTAAAAAAGGAATTGGTGTATGATTCTCATAGCTCCATTTTCTCTATACACCCTGGGAGCTCCAAGATGTATATAGATTTGAAGGAACATTTTTGGTGGGACAACATTAAGATTGAGATTACTGATTTTGTGTTAAGATATATGTTTTGTCAACAAGTGAAAGCTGGAAGGAAACATCATGAAGGAGTCATGCAACCTATTCCCATAACTGAGTAGAAATGAGATAATATTATGATGGACTTTGTAATGGGGCTACCAAAGACTCCTAGAAGTAATGATTCAATATAGGTTATTGTTGATCATCTTACCAAGTCAACAAATTTTCTTGATATAAGAGAAGTTTTACCACTTGAACGTATGGAAATACTATATATTTATGAAGTTGTAAGACTTCATGGAGTACCCCTATCTATTTTTTATCATGATCCCCATTTTACATCAAGATTATTGAAAATTATTTAGAAGGCCCTGGATACTAAACTTCATTTGAGCACTTCCTACCACCCTCAAACTGGTGGACAATCATAATGGACTATTTAAACCTTATAAGACATGTTGAGATCTTAATCACTTGACTTTCAAGGTATTTGGGATCAATATTTACCTTTGGTAGAATTTTCTGATAACAATTGCTTCCATTCAAGTATTCATACGGCACCATATGTAGTGTTATATGGAAAGAGATTTCGCACACCAACTTGTTGCGATTATATTGGTGAAAGAAAACTCGTAGTCCTGGAACTTGTTGAGGAAGCAATGGAAAAAGTGAATATTATCCAAACCCATATCAAAGCATCCCAAAGTAGGAAAAATAGATATACTGATAACTAAAGTAAGGATTTGGAATTTCAATTAGGAAATCGTGTTTTCTTGAAGGTATCTTCATGGAAGGGTGTTATACATTTCGGTAGGAATGGTAAATTGAGCCCCAGGTACATCGGCCCTTTTGAAATTCTAGAACGAATTGGAGTTGCAACTTATCGTTTGGAAATGCCTCCAAGTATCTCCAAAGTTTATGATGTGTTCCACATATCACTGTTGAGAAAATACATGTATGACCCCAAGCATGTACTCACCTATGATGAAATTGAACTAGAACCTGATCTGTCACATTGTGGAGAGCCTGTTAAAATTCTTGATACCCGAGAAAAAGTGTTGAGAAACCAGACGACTTGTCTGGTAAAAGTTCTATGGAAAACCCATAAGATGGAAGAGGCAATATGGGAATAAGAGTAACTTATGATGAAGAACCACTAGAATCTTTTTATGTAGTAATATTCTTGAAATTTAGAGGAAGAAATTTTTTTGAGGGTATAATGTAACACCCCAAGCTTCCATGGTACATTTCCCTTTGAATAATGCAGTAGCTTGCATTGTACAAAACTAGGAGTTTTAACACACCAAGACCAATCAAACTATCCATTATGAATAGTAATACCCACTTTTGGAAATTTTATAAATTTTATTTTTCAAAATGGACTTCATTTTTGGATTTATAATATCAAAATTAGCTTAGGGTGAATTTTTGGTATTTTTCTGAAAACTTTTAATTTTTGAAGAATAGTGAAAAACACTGCGTTATTAATTAAAACTGTCTTTTTATTTAAATAATTATTTATATTATTTTAATTTATTTTAGGTCAAAATAGATACATAATACTAATATATGTTCAATGTAATTAGTTGGAGTCATTTTATAATTAGTATAGATATATAAAATTTTATTGAACTTTTTTACCGTCTTTTCCCCACCTTCTAAGAGCATTTGAAAATTTGCATGAAACATAATTTTACTGCTTATGTGAGTTGAATTTAAAAAATCTTGGAGATATGGTTAATATCAGTAATTAAAATGTGGTTCAATAAGATGAAAATTATTATTTTTGAATAGTAACTTTTGACTTTTATTTACCAAGGTTAAAAGTAAATGGGGTAATTAAAGGTTAAAATGATAATACGATTACCCTAACACATGTCCTAATTCTATTGGATAAGTTTAATTCGACCAAAAACAACCTTAGGAATAAAATTTTATCCCCTTTGGTCCACTTGTATTAGATTAGGACATTTATTATTACTTTATTTAAAGAAGAGTTAAAAGAGTTAAATTCAAAGTATAATAACTAAACCATTTTTAATATAGGGTTATACATAATATAAATTCGACTATAAATATTAATTAGAAAGAGAAAATTATTTCCTATATAATGGAATTTTATTTATAATTTTTAGACATTAAATAATTTAATTTATTTATGACACAATGATGATGCAGTAATTACCTTATTAATGAAAGATTAAAATAATTGAAATTATAAATATCCAAATAAATGTAATTTGAGACTTTTGAGAAATTACACTAATTTTATAGGTTAATATGAAATGTTAGGGTTGATTAACTAATTTTTTTCGAAGTAATCATGCTGTTATGATTTTCACAAAAACCAAATACTAAATAGTGTCAAAATTGACATAATTGAGTTTTTAAAACAAATACTATATTATTAATTGATATAATATTCCTAAACATATAAGGTTCAGTAAAAAGACATATATAAGTTTATATATATTAATAATTAATCACATGGGGTTCTCTTTTATTAATAATAAGCTTATTAACCATATAATATAAAAATACAAAGAGACATGGTAAATGTCAAACTATTTAACTCGGAGTTAAATCTAAAAGATATGATTAATATGGTGATTTAAACCTATCTAAAACCTATTGGTTGAGATGTTTTCAACCCATCCCCACCTTATCCTATAAATAAATCATTTTTTATCCCTTATAAACCGAAAATGGTTTTACTATAAAAAAATATTTCAAGCTTTTCCTAAAGTGACCCTCACCTCTCTTATAAATGGGTACTTATCATTCTCTTAAAATCGCACCTCCAAAGCCATTTGGCTCAGCCACCACCTGCCCAAATATCCTCCCAAATTTCCCCCCTTCATCCTAGAGGCCTTCCTTTGGTCATAAATAAAACCTTAGGTACCCATTTTTTCAAATCAAAAGGAAGAACCTGAAAAAGAGGTAAATATTTCATCACCCCTTTCAAGTTCTTTTCTTCTTCCACTTCCTCTTTATTTGTTGTTTCCATTATAAAATAATAACTCCAGTATCTTATATATACTTTTATTTTATTATAAAAATTTCACAACCATATGAATTATTATATCCATTATATGAATGACAAAGTCACCATACGTGCGTACGTACGGCTTACCGTCTCCACATCGTCGTGTAGTTTTTTATTCAAACAATTCATTATTTGGATGGGTATAATAATGAGTATAACTGGTGTAAATAATAAATATAATAGTTTAATGATTCTGTATATATGATATACCATCCAATTACAAACTATTTCACCATCAATATAATGATATTGTCGCTCGTGTTTACGCACGGATTAACGTCTCCACGAACGCGATGAGATTCATTCACCGTCGTAATCATTCAAGAATAATTTTCATTTTATGATTAAAAATAATGTTAATGAACATAATATCATTCTGTATATGAATCAAATCCATCCTATCCATAACAAACATGGCTTACGTAACCAATCATATAATGTAAAACGAATCAGTTAACACCTAAAATGATGATACTACTGAAATATTATTAACAAAGCAATATTAGAGGATCATATATGATATCATATTTATGTATATAGTTCTTGTATAATTTAATAACAATTTTTTAACTATTATATAGTATATTAACATACCATCGATTAATGAAAAGTACAAGGTAAGGGTTAATTTTATAATCTCTTTATTATCTAAGGTTGTTTTTAAATAAGTATCTACTGGGACCTCTTTATTATCCACATCCATGTTTCTTAAAAATATATTTCCAAACATTTTTTTCTATTTCCTAGACTATAGGTTAAAGTCATTTATTCCCTTATTTTACTTTTTATAAAATTTATATAAAGGAATCTTTCAATCGTTTTCCAAATAATGTCCTTTACGACCTTTTTGACAAAATAAAGGAAAGAATGTTTTTTAGTTATACGACGTGTGCGGCTATTTTCCGCATTTATAACACCTTAGAAGCTTCCCTTACAAGATTATAAGAATATTTTCAAAATAAATGTTTTATTTTATAATTAAATTACTTCTAAATGATTTCAAAATAGAAATATACATTTCTCTCAAAAAAATTTATTTCATCTATGTCAACATCCTTTGATGGATTTTAAACTTTTTTTACGTTGATTTATTATGATACAACTCTTCCATATTATATTGAAGGTTTTGTGATATGTTTGATTGTGGATGTATAATTTTTACACCATTCATGGTTTATGGATAACATATTGACATTTCATATTCTAGTTTTAATACGAATGTTTATGTTATGTTTAAACCTTTTCATATGAGGAATGCATTGGACAAGGTAAGTAATGGGTGGAGCCCACTATAGATCCTCGATGAATCGGTAGGTCTCATGAGACAAACTAGTTTCTTGGAACAAGGCCTTGAAAAAATATTATTTGTAGTCTTGGAACAAGGCCTTGACTATGTGGTTATGAAGTCTGGCATTATGCATTCCATCATTATGAAAGTGCCTATTGATATTGCCTATGATTATTAGACTAGTAGAATATCCATGTGAATAAGTAAATGTAATTATTTGATTTTATCTTTGCCATATTATACTGAATTTTAAGTTTAAAAGGATTTTGTTTTAGTCTTATACATTTTCTTAAATTTTTATGCTTATTTATGAAATTTTCTGCTATATTGTTATCCTTACTGGGAATCTGAGATCACCCCTTTCTATGTTTTATTTTTCCTAGGATGTGAAGAAGTATTTTATGGTTAACCTGCAGGGATAGGATAAGGATATAAGTGTGTTCAAAAGGGGAAAAAATTATGTTTTTATTTTATGATGTAATGTAAAACATATGAATGTATCTAGTACTTCCAAGGCTACTAAATGGATCGGTCTTTCGGTACATGATTCCTTGTATCATACCCATGTTATGTTATAATGCACCGACTCTGGATAACTGGGGTTGGGGCATTACATGGGATGAGTTGAAAGGTAAAATTCACACTTGCGGTATATTTTCTCAAATAAAATGTTGGCCAATGGTGGTCGTTGATCCGTATTTGTAAGGAGGAAGAAGAAATAAAACTCATGGAATGGGATTATTTTAAGGAAACATTATTTGATAAATATTTCCCTCATGAGGAAAAATTTGAAATGAAGATAAAGTTACTTAGTTTAAAGAAACAGGGATATAAATTTGTTTTATTGTATGAATCTACGTTTTCAAGGTTATCTAGGCATGTTATGGATTACATACACAACACAGAGTAAAAGAGTAACCATTTATTTGAAGGAATTATGCCAATTTTTCTAAGGGTGATGGCCTCACAAAAATTTTTCTTCATATGATGAAATAGTTTTATGTGATATAAATATAGTTAAATAATTCTCTAAGTCTTATTACTTCTAAGGGAAGAAAGAGAAGAAAATTATGACGGAGAAAAAGATGGATAAAGGGATGAAGAAAAAAAGAAGGATTTTCCCACATGTGATAATTTTTGAAATAATCATCCAAGGAAGTTCTTGAATGGATTATGACTTTTTATAAGTGTGCAGATATGGCTCATCTGGAAAAATAATGAAAAGGTAAGGATAAAAAAGGATGTTATTTAATGTTACAAATATAAGTAGATGGGGCACTCTACAAATTAACTCTCTAAGCATCAATATAATATACCTCAAAAGAATCTAGGGGATCAAGGTCAAGCTTATGCTATTGATATAGCTGAAGTGAAATGATTAATTTTATCCTTTATTTCGATCCTTAAATAATTTGGTAAGATTTTTTCATAGATTATATCCTTGTTATAAGTATATTTAATGTTTAAGGATTGTATAGTAGTACATTTTCATCAAAGATATAAAAGCATGTGTTGATCAGTACCATTAACCATAAGAAGTGATTTTATAACAAGTTGGTCTATTATAAAACAAAAGATTTGGGGAATATAACCTTAATATGTACTTGATGTTGACATAATAATGATAAAGATTTTTTTATGGGATATTTTTAGCAACCGTGAAAGTGGTTATAGATTTTATGGTTTAGGTCATATTTTCTAGGTCTATTAGAAGTTTGGATTTAAGGAATATATTCAACAACCCAAGATTTTATTTTTTGAAGCATGCTTGTTTTCATTAAGGTTTTAAGGTGATCAAGGTATTCATATATTTGGTATGTGAAAATAATAGTTACTTATGTTGTTTTGGGAATATAATGTTCATTTTGGAAATCTGGAAACCTTCCTTCTAAATTTTTGGACTTGGAATTTTGATTGATGTATTTTAGATGATTCATAAGGTTAACTACTTGTGGAATGGATTAAGTCGAACCTCGAATATTATCATTTTTAGTTAAATTATGATTTATCATTTTGGATAACATGTTCAAAACATTTTGGTTTTGGAAAATATTTAGAGATTGTAGAAATTACTTATGGATATTATGGTTCCTTAAAAATGCTTCGGTCAAAAAAAATCACCTCGAATATCCATTCCTTGGAACAAGTGATTAAGTGAAAATATATCAAAACACAATTAAAGGATAATATTATTCTTATGACATGGAAATAAATAAAGTAAGTTTCTTTCGCAAGTGCTTGTCTGGATAGTAAAATAATCCCTCAACTCTAGGAAAATGAGTTTTTGAACAAAAAATGTTATATGTCTACTTTTCTTACTAAGAAATCAATGGTCTTTTAACCAATCATAAGATTTACACTGTTTTAATAGTTAACCTTTATAATGACCATATTTTATATTACTCTTTATTATAACATTATGGTTAGATTTCTCTTCCATGTATCAGTTTTCTCTATGCACTAATTTTATCCTATTCGAAATCTTAATTTTGTGGATACCCTAACATTTACCTTTTCCCTCATATTAATTGGATGTTTTATTGACCCTATTTACGAAGTCAGTTTTCCACCAAGGTAGTTTCAAGTATTAACCTTTGATTTTCAAAGTTCAATTTCAAGTTGTGAGAATTAAATTTATTGAAGGAAGGTAGAATGTAACACCCCAATATTTTATACTATTTCTCTTCTTAAATTAATTCAATTTCATCAATTTCTTTTGTTATATAGAACATTGATCTTAAAAAAATGATAAAATATTATTATTTAATTATTATAGTTATCACCATGCCATTGGAATAGTGTGAATGAATTATTTTAACTAAATTATTAAAATATAGTTTACACATTCTTATAAAATTAATTCGATGGTTACTAATTAATTAGAAATAAAACTGATAACCAATTGAACATAAAGTGTTTGTTTTATAAAAAACTATTCTTAGCCCATAATGGAATTTAAACTTAATAGATTAAATTAAATGTTATTGGTAAAAGATATAAATGAAATTTATATTTCATATATTCAATAAAAAACTTAAATTATTCTAATAATTTTGATATTATTAAGATAATAATAAATCCAATTTTAAGTATAAAAATCTATATTTTTATAAAATGAAATTTTGTTTCCATTTAATGGTGTACCAAATTTAAATCTATATTTTGTAAATTTTTCGAATTTTCATTTGAAAAACAAAAATAATTTTTAAAATAGGGATATCAATATTATCTTAGGGTGGATATTTTTTATTTTTCGAACAAGTTTTATTTTTTGATGAAAAGTAAAAAATACTTCATTTTAATTGAAATATGACTTTTCATATAAATAATTTAGAATGTTAAATTATTTTTTAAATTTGAATTAAAGTATAATTAGTTAAATTATACATAAATAAGTCCAATTTAAGACATTTTAATCAATTTCAAAATGATATTTGATATAAAAACATTTCAACTTTTTGAACTTTTTCACTTTATAAACCCATTTTCCCATTGCGACTACAGGATTAATTTTAAATATAATTTTTTCCAATTATGTGATTAAATTTTATAAAATGGATTAAATATATAAAATTATAAGGTAAAAATTAGGTTGTATTTCGATTTTCATTTTTATGTATAAGAAAATTATTATGGAAAAAATAATTATTTACCACGGTATAGGTAAAATAATGAAACGGGTTAATGTCAAAAGGGTAAAGGCTTAAAATACCTAAAAATACATCATTTAATGGGTTTTTAGGTATTTATAGACCATAAACAGCCTATAAAATATTAATTTTTATCCGATTTCATGGAAAATAATTCCACCTAAATGTGTTTGGCTATAAATATAAAACAATCATTATTTTAATCACTTCAACCCACCTCTCCTCAAGTATAAATATCAACCCTCACTACAACATTTCAACTCAAAATACTTGAATTGTGAAAAATATCTACCCAAAACTCTCCTCATAAATATCTCCACATCCAAGTGTTCCTGGTCTCACCAAAAGACCAAATCCAATGTCCTCAAGGTGTCCTCTAAGGAGGTGATATTCAAGAGGTAATTTTCTCAAAACACCTCTCTTATTTTATATTCTTATTTTACTGTATCCTCATCTCCTTCATCCATTAAGGCATGATAAATATATAATAATTTATATAATAAAGTTTTATGTTTATAATATAATATCTTATACCCATCCCATTTATTACCTCCTCTTATTCAATGAAACAAAACTATTGTCCAAGTTATGCTGGTTAATCGCCTCCATGAATAATGTTTTTGTTATTTTTCAATTTCCGCATTCATAGAAGGTAATAAAACAATTATTATAGTTGAATAATATTTTTATATGTATATTTTATATTATTTAATGTTATGGAACGAATATATACTCATAATGTTAAATAAAATGACACTAGTTCATCATATTTAGAAAACCCCCCAAAATAAACAAACCATTTATCGTTAACATTTTATAAAATTAATCATCATCATGTGAGAAACCAAAATGATATATGGAACCATTTATACTCATTTAATTTCATTAATACCAATTAATTAAAATTATTTAGTTATAATCCCAAGTTACAAGAACACCAATAATTTTACAAAAAGTATTCAATCATGAAACCATGAAAAGAATGCACAAGAAACCATGAAATTAATGAAATATTATTAATGAATGGGTAATAATATGATAAAAATAACCACATAAGGTATTATATATATGAATATCTTTATTTAATGAGTTAATAAAATTATATAAACAATTATATAGAATATTTATATATGCACCACAAAAGGTAATTGTGAGGTATGTTTTTTCTCATCTCACTTTTATTTCTGTGTGATATATGCCTAATTCACCAATTATTTATTGTATCTAGTTTATGTATAATTATTTTTCATATATCATACATGAATCTCATTATATTCCTAGTATTAAATTTTTTATTTTATAATTATTACTTTTATGGGGCCTACGATTCGATAGATTACAAGTTGTAAGGGATTCCATATCAATTTACATTCCATTGAGACTTACTTATTATTATGCACTAATTAACTTCTTTGGGTGTATATAATGTCCATTTTATATTTGATATCATGATTTATTCATTCAAAATGTCATTTTATGTTTCAATTTTAAATATTTCATCCATAGGTATTTGAATTGAAAATTACAAAGTGAAAACATTTATTGCACAATATCACTTTATTCTGTGATTGTTAACTTTCGCCTAAAACAATCAAGTTATTGTAATAATTTTTCATTGGAAATTAAATTTATCTTAAATATAAATATTTTTTATTATGGATTTTATTATATCATAAACCTTATTCCATTTTTATATATGGTGTTTACCTTGAAATTAATTTTATTAATTTTGGAAATATTTATAAATCTGTATCTTTTATTCTATAAGGATATTTTATGATAAAGCACATTATTTATTAATTAAATCAATTATTCAATATATTAATAATTCTTTTAACTGGTGATCATGAGTAGTTATAAGTTATAGATATCCCCTCAATGTATTGGTAGTCTCATGGGATGAATAAGTTAATCTAGTAGTAAACTGGTTTTCACCTATAGATTAAATCATCTTGTGAATGGTCTTGACTATAGTGGTTCTTGTGCCATATAAATGACGTCCAATAATTAAAAATTTACATCATTAATAATTTAGTAATTATCATCCAGAGTATTTTCACTGGTAAAAAATATATGGATTCATTTTATTCTAAGTTTATTTATTAAATTGAATGTGTTTTCAGTTATTTACATTTCCATATTGATTATGCTCATTAATTTATTATTGATTCCTCTATATTTAACCCATACTGAGAATTTTATCTCACCCTTATTGTGTTTACATTACCTAGGTTATGAAGAATATATATTTGAATGAGTTCAAAGATGAAAATTACTTTCCATTGTTATGTTTTATTTTTAATTACCAATGTACAAAGGGAACCATGTATGTATCTAGTTTACCAATACTGATAAACTATTCGATCCTTTAGGATGTGATTTCTTGTAATCATGATAATGTCATAAATTAAGTCATCAATACTATATTACTGGGGTTTGGGTATTTACAATGACCATGTGATTTAACCAAAGAATGTCCCACGGTAGTTTCAAACTAAGTGTGGATTTTGGCCTCATTATCATCCACCAGGTGAAGATCAAGGTAATACTCGACCATCCGGTTCAAGGTTATTACCTGTTGGTAAATCTATGTCAGATCTAGTATATACTTGTACTATATAGATATGGATTTCATTTCTTAAAATCCATAATCCATTTATTTTACCAAAATTACATGATGTTATCTTATACATAGACTTATCCCTGGGGATTTCACTAATGTTTTCTTATCTTAATTCCCAAAAAAACTAAACTAATCCCCAAAAATAACAAAAAAATTATATTATAAAAAATGAGGAACCCCAAACCCACACTCCTAGATCTAGTGTTAAAAACATATTATTCACATACCATATTTGAATATGAAGTGAGATAACCCAATCTTACATGTATTTCTATAATTTAAGCATTACATGTCACAATAATCAGGTAATACTAAGAACAGAAGGTTTAGTTTCTTTGAGGACTAGCTACATAAGCAGAATTTTTTGCAACACTTCTAAACATTTCTCCATAATTGAACCCCTATAGACCCCATTATAGACTTCTCATAAGTTATACACATCCTTATAACTATGGGAATATAAACAAATGAAATGTGTGAGAAAAAATTTAAAATTAGGGTAAATAATATATATGTCATAAAGGTTTAAATCATAACCATATAATAAAACATGAGAAGGATATAAATATATTGTTAAGAAGAAAATAAAATAATAAGAGTTGTCCATAATTCTGGATAAGAAAATATGTAATCTCAATTGAATAAAAATATACCATGATATAATAGTGTGGGTTAATAAACATGATACATGAATAATAATCATAAGAATATGACATAAAAATATGGCATAATCATAGGAATAGGAAATCATAATATTTTTAATAAGGTTAAGAGTAATAATGACCAGGAACAATCTTTTGAATAAAGAAAAATACAATCACATCCTTGCATAATAATGTAAACAAAGATATATGTGATCATGTACATCCACCATTATATGAACAAATATATATGTGATCATGTCCACACACATCCTTAGGAACAGTGAATAAAGTTATCCTTTCCATAAACAACCTTGTAAAAAAAGAACAGCGTAATCAATTCCATGAACAACCTTGTGAACAAAGCGTAATATGATTATATCCATGCTCAACCTTGTGAACAAAGAATAACGTGATCATGTACAAACAAAACATTATTATCTAATGATATATAAAATCATAACCAATGTATTGGATGGCTATAAAAAATCACACCTATAAATAATCCATATATATATGTGTGCCACTTGAAATAAATGATTTATATCAAAAATGTCACTTATTTAACCCCTAGAAAAGAGAAGGCTTTTTGAAGACATCAATAGAACATTTCATACGTAATTAATTGAAATATGGTGTATGATATCATAAGAAGATATATTAAGTGTAACATAAGTAATAGAAAATCATGTTTAAATTATTATAAAACTCTCTTTTAATATATTTTACATTGAAAAATAATAAATAAATATTCATTTTTGAAATGAATGAAAACTCGTTAAAAATATTTTTTTTTAAATGAAATACATTGAGATTAGTAAAACATGTTAATAATTTCCCTTTAAAATTAAAAGGGGTCCTCATATAAACCAATTTTATTAATGAAAGATTCACTTAAAAACTTTCTCTCGTAAGACCGAAAAACACTAAATAAATATCTCTTAAACCTTTAGAATCCCTTTGAAAATCAAGAATTACTTTTTAAAAATAAAACTTTTACTTTTCAAAATTATAAAAATATTTCCTTTGATATTCAAAATAATTAAGAATTAAAATCATTTTAAAAATCATTTTAAAAAATGGAAAGTAATCTTTTAGAGATGAATGCTCATAATAGTGAAAGAAACTGTAAAAGAGTTTTTAAAAAAACATTTTTATCATAGTCATAAAAGATGAAATTATAGGTCACATTAAAAAGTCATTTTCCAAAAAAAATAAGTAATGTTTTTAAAAAACATTAAATTTTAAAAATAATCTCTACTAATGGATCCTTTTAAAATATATAAATGTTGTTTCCAAGGAAATATGGAGTGTAATATAAAATATATATTTGGGAAACGAAATACCTCCTCAATATTTTTATAAATACCATTATTGAAACCCACATCATAAAAAAGTGATAAATATTTTATTTAAAAATATTTAAATGGAAATTTTAAGATCTACAAACATGAAACATATTTTTATTTCAATTTAATAAATGTGAACACTTTCAAAAAGAGTGAACATGAATATTGAAGAGAATAAATTCATTTGGATAGAATGATAATTATTCTTAACATCATGAAATATTATGAATAAAGAAATTACTCAATTTAATTACCTGTGAAATAAGGAAAAAATGAATTATAGTATCATTATAGAAGATAAGAAGACCATCATATAAAACCATAGTTAAAAATTAAATAATTATGACTCAAGAAAAGAAGTTGAGTCAAGAAAACCTCTTACAGGTTAAGAAAAGTTTTAAAAAAAACCCTTTGAAAGAGAGAGAATTAAATAGGACTTAAAATATTAAGAAAAAAAATATATTTCATGATATTATACAACCAATATGAATTATGAACAAAATTTAAATGAAATAAGGTGCATAATAAATGTCTCAAAGAAACGAACTTGAGATGAAACACCCTTACCTTAATTCCTTAATTCCATGAAGTCAATTTAACCTCGTGTATAAAAAATAACTATATTAATCACCTATTTCATAACCTTATTCATACCTATAAACTTTTATAATATTTATTTATAATCATTCATTAAAAATATATTAGTTATTCGTATTTTTTCAGCAATGAATGTCATTAGTTTTGATAGTTTTTTTAGTACTAATTTAGTAACAGCAATGTCAATTTTTGTTTATAAATTCAAAGTTCATCCTTCAAATATCATTATAAATACTATAATACATGTATTTTAATGATATATAATGTTATAATTTCATTTCATAAGTATTTTAATTTTTATTCATGATGACGGAGCTAGTGACGATCTTGCTTCGGTAAATTTAAACAAATAAAAGGGTTGTCTGTTAATAGTAAGTTAAATATTAATATAACCACTCCAAAACCTTAAATTAAACATTATTTATCATTAATCTATAATTACACCAGTTCTTAAATTTTTATATTCATATATGATAGATAATTATATCATTATTCATGTTGGTGGTTAAGCCAACCCAAATAAGAACAATCTATGATCTATGGGTGAGAATGGTTAAGTAATTTTTTGGAATAATATCATTATTAGAGAAAAGTAGTGTTATTATTTATATTTTTTAAAGATTTAAATAATATTTTAATATATTTTTTTAAATAATAAAATAATATATTTAAAATGAAATATGTCACTTGTGTGGCGGTGGTAGTCTGCACATTACACAAGCAACATTTTCTTTTTTTGAAAAGTTGGGAGGATGGTATAAAATGGTTATACCATAAACATAATAACAATTAAATATACTAATTATACTAATGTAATTATTTTATCATAGGTATATTATATTTGGAGTAGGTAGAAGAATAAAAAAATAAACGAAATGAAAAAGGATTAATTGGGAATTTTACCTTCCTCCTTAGAAGAGCTCATTTGAAAAATTGATTAAGGATTACAGAGGTGGTCCTTTGAGAAGAACATAAAATATTGAAAATTTATAGTATTTTTGGAGAGTTATTTGTATTTTTTTTCAAATCTGAGAGGCTTGGGATGTAAGGAGTAAGGGGGTAGTGATGACTCCTTTTATAAGTAAAGTGAGGGGAATTTTTAGTAATAATATAAAAGGTAAAGTTGATATTAAAGGTCAAGTGGATCCAATAAATAAAAATAATGGAGTGGGGGAATTTTAACATTGAACAATATTCAAATATACATTTTTAAACAAGTTTTTAACATTTAATTAAGTCTTTTACTCTTATTTCTTCACTTTTACCATTTTTTTGCAACAGTAACTAATTTTTAACAATGTTATTTAATTCTAATAAATAATAAAATGGGAATTAATAAATAATTTATACATAACAATTTCAAATATGAAAATAATTTATTAAAATAAAATTTCAAAGGTTGATAATAATTAATTTTAATATTAGTACAGATAACGCGTAAAAATTCGTATTTTAAAAAAATGTGTATTTTTATGTAAAAAAATAATTAAGATAAAATTATCAATATTGTTTATTTTTATGAAATTAATTTCATTATTATTAACCAGATAAGTGTTTTTTTTCTTTTAAACAAAATTAAAATTGAATTTCACCTTGTGGATGCTTAATTAAAATAAATAGATTCATATTAAGTTTTATTGAAGTAAAATATTATTTATATTTCAAAAATATTAAACATGGGTTTTATTAATTAAAAATTTTATTTTTAAGTGATTTATTTCAATTTATAAATTTATATTCTATATCAAAAAGATCATAAACATTCAAATTATTCTTCTATAATGAAAATTTCATAAAAATTATAGTATTTTCAAAATTAGTATTTTTCTCTATTCACAAAAAAAATCAACCTTTTAGAAAAATCTTAAAAATAAATTCTAAGTTATTTTTAACATTATGAATTAAAAAAACAAGTTCATTTTATAGAACTAAAATTTTAAGATTTATAAATTTATTTTCTAAAGGAAAATAAAAAATATAACACTTGAAAAATTTAGTTTAATAGGATAATATGCTTGATAGCCTACCTAACACGCAAAATCAAGATTTAAGTTAACTATGGTATGCTATAAAAATAAAATTATTTAAATGTGATCGTTATAACCTAGACATTAAAATGGAGGTATTGATGGTAATAACCACATTATGAAATGTATATATATATATAAAGGTTTTGTATAATGAAAATATATTTATTAATGTGTAATAAATAAGCAATTAAATTTTAGTAAAGTTGTTTTATTCTTCAAAGATATTTTTTTCATAAATAGTTTTTATTTTATTTTGTGTGTGGACATTATAATTAATTAATACCATTTTTAGAAATTTTATTTGAGTAAATGAATATCACATTTGAAATTGGCATGTCAATATTATCTTAGGTTAAATTTTTGGTATTTTTTAGGAAAGATTTATTTTTATATGAATTGTGAAAAGTACTAATTTTTATAAAACTGTCATTTCTTTTCATTAAATAGAGAAATTTATATTGTTCCATAGTTTTTGTGACTTTATTTATTGTTAATATTTCAATATTTGTTTGTATATAAAATTAACTTAAGAAATTTGGAGAAGCTTAATAGAGCAGATGTTGTTGGAGTGGTATAGGAAACTTTCCTTAATGAGTTTAATAAAGTTTCCTTATAATGTTAGACAAATATATGACAATATTAAAGTTCCAAACTTTATGAAGATAATCATGATACTTTTTTGAGTTTGTATGAGTTTTTAATAAGAATGAGAATTTTGTTTCCAAAGAAAGATTGAGATATAGGCTGTTTAAAGTTGTACAATGTTATCGGTAGAGATATATGTAGTCAAAGTTACAAACAATGAAGATACTACTATATAAATATTGATTTACAGAGAAGAAGTTTTAAAAATTTTGAGTTATAAATTCCATATGTGGGATTGTCGAATGGAGAAATTTGAGAATTTTTTATCCATTGAAGGACTATTATAAAGATGCATCATAAAAAAATACACAATTTGAACAAATGGAACAAGGTGAAGATTGAGTTAAAAATTACAGATTCATCAGATTATGTTTTTCAGACATATTGTTTTAATGAAGATCAAGAATATAAAGTGATGAATTTTCAAATATTATGATGTTTTAATTAATGAATATCGGATGAGGAAAATGATATAGAGTTGAAAGATGTATATGGAAAAGGATAGATTATCAATTCCATTAGATAAAGGAAACCAATGTATAGCACCAAATAGAGAAGTATATACCGGTCAAAGGAAGATATATTAAATGAAGTTCCATTGCATAGAAACTCCAAAGTGACAATGGTTAGAGTATTTTGATTCCAATATTTAGATAAATGTAAAGGTATTATAATCATAGAAGGGTGTATAAGGTTTGGAATGAAGTTGAGTTATACTAAATAGAGAGAAATATGAAGTCTTCCAGACAAAATGGTCATATGATCCATGGAGTTCCCACACATAAACTCTCATAGAGATCATCAAACATACATTAACAGAACGGATAAATATGGAGTTATAACTGATGAAGAAATTTTTTGAGTCTATTGGATAGAAAAAGAAAAAGCTTTAATAGATAGAGAGTATTTTTGTTTACAAAACTATTTAAATCTAGAAAATTAGATCTAATAAAGGATATTTGAGAAAAATATACCAGATAGAGGTGTTCTTATGAAATCGCCAGACAGACATTTCCTAAATTGATTTCTTAGGAGATTTATATAAACCTTGTAAAGTCCTTAACAATGTGACAATGCTATGTTGATCCTTGAATGTTTGTTATCTAGTTGTGATAAGGAAGTTCAAAAAAATTGATGGTTCTAAGTTTCTAATAAGATTCATGAAATTTATATAATTTTTTAGAAGTTTCCAATGAAATTTAAGGGATAAATATACTATTCATAAACATGGAGCACAAGATGTGATAAAGGATTTTTTTGTGGGTATCCAACCAAGGTTCTTCTTGATTGAAGGGGGGAATTAGACTGAGTAGATTTATAAAAGGTTCTTCGAATTGACTTTCATCGATCGAAGTAGAAGCCTGGTGATAATTTCAAACTTAGTTCCCACTCAGTGGAAGAAGATTTATCTAGCTAAGTTTCATCATATGAATATGTAGGCACATCATCCCAATCTTTCATCATTGGGTAGAGTAACATTGGATGGATGTGCATCAGATAGAGCACACAAAACTAAAGTTCATTAATATAAGTATTATAGGATGGATACATACCATATAGATATTGTGACCTATTAGATGGAGGGAATACTAGATAGATCATGATCAAAAATTATTTTGTAAAGGTAAATTTCTTGAAAAATCTCTATAAGCTGAAAATGATTTATGAGGTCTTTTTAAGAAAACATAAAAGTTCTAAGTCTAAAAAACACTTAACAGGGTTATTGAATATCATGAATATTGTACACAGGTGAATGTGATCCAACATTATTGTAGATAAATAACATCTCAAGAAGAAGATATTTCTATATTGGATCCAAAAAATAAGAAATAAGATCTTATATCTAGGTTGTAGAACTAGTTACTGAAAAGGATTATGGTTAGGGAATATAACCAGTTGGGAAGGAAGTGGATATATGAAGGGAAGATGTATGGTTTAACCAACTTTGGAAAAGTGTTTAATTGTAATGGTGTATAACCAAGGTTGGATGTCATAATGATTGTTGGGGTGTAGAACCTGTTGTTTCATGAAACTTTGTATTCCAAAAATAAGTTAATAAAATAATCCATGATGCGGGTAACCAATAGGGAAAATAGTGGATATTTGTATTGAACCTTGTAAATATAATGTGTTGATATCTCACTTTATATTACTATATATTTAGTTTGGTTGAGAAATATATTTGAGTATATTGTAACTCTAACAAGTTTCATAGGATGAGTTTGTAAAAAGAATTCATAAAAGATATTTACTATTGATTCACCCCCTCCCCGCTCTCAATGATCCTAAAATAATTAGAAACATTAATTAGTACTAGATAATAGGTTCCATCAGAAATATCCAACTATAAAATGAGGATATAGGATATAATTAAGGGAACAAAAGGGGTTTTACTATATTTAGTGGTAGAAACTATCACAGTGGAAAGAATAGGATGTTACCTTATCTTCTATCTCTTTTCCTAGAAGTTAGATATGTTTCAATGGTTGTATTTCATCCCACTAATGAGGTTTTTATGAAAACTACTAATAAAATAAATCTAAAATGGAAAATATTTAAATTATCTATTTATTTATCTCTCAATGAATTTTTATACAAATATTTTGGGGTTTCCAATGGCTAAAAATTGTGGGATAGGTTTAGAAATATCTATAATGGAAAAGAGAAAGTTGAGGAATATATGATATAAATATATAGGAGTGGTTTTGAATATATTAAGATGGATTATGAATAAATTATTTATTAATACATTTCAAGATTCGATTAGATCTTCAGAAATATCATAGGTTTTGGTTAGAAGATGGAACATTCTACCATTGATAAGAAACTTATGAAAAACTTTCTAGAATTATTTGACACCAAGGTATCAACTTCATAATATTAAGAATATTTATCTCTAGGTGAACCTCTAAACATTCTTATGGAATATAAGATGAGTAAATAAAATTTCATTAATAAGAATTATAAGAAAGCAATTGGTTTTAAATCTTTGTTGAAAGGGAATCTCATAGATAAATAAGTAAAAGAAGAATCAAGTGATTTGAAGGTACAGGAAGATTAAGAGGACTTCAACATAATCATTTATCTTCTTTTGAAGTGATACAAAGATGTAAAATATAATATAAAATGTAAAATTATTCTTAAATGTTGGAATTGTAATGATGGTACACATTTTATTGAAAAACATCCTAATAATAATTTTTATTATTTTGAATCTGAAGAAGAAGATAAGAAGTCTCAGAAACAAAACTGGAACAAACATAAGAAAGAGTTTCTTAGAAAGAAAAAATAAAAAAATTGAGTAAAATATAGAATGATTATTTTTTATCCATTAATGAATCTAATTGTCATTTAAACTTCTTAGCACATGTTAGAAGAGGAATTTCTTCATTATATAATTATGATTATAGATAAGAGAGAATGTAACTTGAATATATTCTAAAAAAATATAATATTCTCTTAATCAAATTACACAACTTAAGAAGGAAATGAAGAAGTAAAAGAAGTAATTTAAGGAGATAACTTTTGAGAATGGTGAGAAAATAAAAAATAATATAATAAACCTTAATGATATTTGAGCATAGAAAATGAAAGTAACTGATCATGAAAGGAAACTAAAAGTTTGTGGTGACATATCAATCAGAGAGGTGAATCTCAACCTGGAATAAACAACACTTATTTAAGAATGTAAGCATAACAGGATGAAGTTATCTGAATTCAAGAAGGTGAAAAATATTCTTAAATAAATCTTGACTGATAAAGAATAAGATATGTCTAAAATAAAAACAATTTTTCTTACATCACAAAGTGAGTTAAGAAAGATTATAGAAGACTTAACCAAATAATTTTAGGTTAAAGTTGAATATTCTCAAGCTGGTGAAAAGAGGGGTTTACAAAAACATAATTGTGTACAATCATATTCTACTAATAGAAAGTGGAATTTATCAATAAAGTATCTCCTTGAACAAAGTCACCTGCATTTTTTAAAGAGACAGCAACATAAAACTTCATAGAAATACAACTATCATCCTAAAAGAACAAGATCTATAGGGTACTTCTGGTTTTGTGGAGTATTCAGGTAAAACTTTTATCCATGTTGGAACAATAGGTATCTACTAGAAAATTAGTGTGAATCTTAGGGGTTATATAATGATCAGAAAAAAAAGGAAAAAATTTCTAGGAGGTTGAAGAAATTTTATCATGAAAATGAGCTCAAGGAAGTTGAGTATAGTAATATGGTTAATCCATGAAAGAATGGGTGCATAGTTATTTATCCAGAAACAATATCCCAAGCTATAAAGATAAAAGAGTCAAAAAATAATTCTAAAGTAAGAAATATTTTTGTATAGTCAAAGAGAACATGGCAGATTCATCTGAATATTCTAAAGCTGAAAATAAATCCATTACAAAATATTTGAAGACTGATTATAAGGAAGAAATTAAATACCATGTTAAATCAAAGAAGAAGAAGAAGAAGAAGTCTACACTGGGAGAAGACTCTCAATATTATTATTACTTCTAAGGAACATTTAGGTTCCTCCTTATTCTCAATATAATTTCTTATTTATACTAACTTGAAGGGAATTGAGGGAGATGAAATAGAAAAGTTAACTAAGTGTTGTAATAGTTTTATAGTCATAAGAGACATCCATAATGTAATATTATAATCACCGTATTATGTAATAAAGTTATACCCTTATGGGGGAGAAAATAATAATCTAAGTTATGAGTATCATAATTTTTATAAAGAAGAAGTAATGGTGTTAAAAAACTTGAGATTTTAATGGAGTTGTGTTTATACACTAGAACTATTTTGATATGTTAGTTAAAATGGTTGTAGTTTTTTATCCTAACAAACATACTCAGATTTCCCATTATATAAAGATATTATAAGGAGATTGAGGAAAGTATTACCTGAAAGAAATTTTAATTATAACATTCATCACATTGATTATACACTCTTCTTTTCTACACTGGGTTCACCCATGTAGATTTAGAGTTATTTACTTAAAGGTTCTTCATTTAGAAACTCATGTTACACTATTTTTCTCCTGAAGAAAATTATCAAGATTATGTGAGGAAAAAATATGAGTTTTGATGATATCTATGTTAATATTTTATTTTTTTGTAAATAATGGGGAGAAAGAAAATGAAATAATAATTTGGGGAAGAAATTATTGAGCATGCATATTGACTTCAAAGATATTTGAAATTGTGTACTGATATTGAAAATAAACAAAAATGGGGATATTTTTGTTGCAAAGTGTGTTTGATTGTATTTATTTTCAATATGTCAATATGTTTTTGTATAGTAAGTTATTTATGAAAGTTATATAAGTTCAAGAGAAGATATGTTGATTGATTTTGTAAGAAACTTTCTCTTGTGAGTTTAACAATTTTTCCTTAAAAAGTAAAATGATTCTTTGATGGACTTTAAGTTCCAATCATCATTAAAATACTAATGATACATTCTGATATTTTATGATTTTTTATAAATGGTGAGAAGTTAGTTTTCAAATAAATATAGAGTCATGGACTATATGACTTTTTATAATGTTATCATATGGATATGTATATACTCCAAGTTAAAAAGTTCAATAATATGGTTCTATAAAGATTAATATATGGAGTAGAAGTTTTAAAAAGGTTGAGTTACAAATTTTAGATGTATAATAATAAGATGAATTAATTAGTGAAGTTTTGATCTGAAAAAGGAAGGTTATGAAGTTAAATTGGATTGAAATGCATGACGTGATCTAACCGAGAAATGTGAATATTGGGTTACAAAGTACAGATGCATCGGACTATGTCTTCTAGTGATACTTTTTGAATTAAGCTCAAGAATATAAAGTTATAAAATTTTAAATAGTATGAATGTTGAATTTAAAAATTTCAAATGGGGAAAGTTATACAGAGTTGAAAGATGTATCAGTTGGAGGATTTCTTCTCAATAATATTAGATAGAGAATATTATTACAGATCACCAAATGGAGAAGTATCTACCATTAAAAGGAAGCTACATTAAATGAAGTTCCATTATAAAAACACTCTAATGATCCAATGCTAAGAGTATTTCAATTACAATAATTGGATAAATTTTAAGGCCTTCTGATCATAGAAGTGTATAGATAGTTTAGGATGAAGTTGAGTTTTACCGAATTGAGAGTGGTATGAAGTCTACCAAACAAAAAATAGATGATTATCTAAGGATTTCCAATAGATAAACTCTCAAATATAACATCATATAAATATAAATATAATAGAGAAAAATATAGTTATACTAGATGAATAAATTTCTAGAATCTATCAGCCATAGAAAATAGAAGGCTTACTAGATAGATAGAATCTAATTTTACTGAACCAAGACAATCAGGTAAAATATATCAAAAAGAGGATATTTGAGCATAACTATTCCAAATATAGGCGTAAGCACCATAAAAACATTTTCCATATAGAGTTCTAATGATCTTTACATAAAATTTGAAAAGTATTTAACAATGTGACAATGATATTCTAATCCTTAAACATATTTTATCTTGTTGAGAAAAGGGAGTTTTGAGGAAATTATCTAGCATTAAGTTTATGAGATGCATAAATAACGTTCTAGAAGTGATGAGAATCATCCATTGATTTTAAGTTCAGTGGGAAGTTCAAAATTAATAATTTGAGATGAGTGGAAAAATGATTTTGGGTTCTTGCCTTTTCACCTAAGAAGTGAACATATAAAAAGGGGTGTAACTGTATAGGATAAATACATTGTTCATACACGTAGAGGAGAATAATTTTTAAAGGATTTATGTTTTTAGTATCTAACCAAGGTTTTACATGGTTGAAGGAGGATAATTGGACTGAGGATCTTCAAAGAAGTTTTATCAAAATGTGTTTTATTAGTTCAAGAACAAGCACTGTGAGAATTGCTGATTAAGTTCCTAATTAGTCAAAGAAGATTTATTAGGATCATTTTCATGAGATTAAAATGAGGAAAATAGGACTAAGAATTCTCTATTAGATAGATGAGCATCGGGAGAAGTTTCATCGGACATAGCATATTGAACTGAAGCACATTGATTTGAGAAGTAAAGGAAGGAGATATACTAGATAGAGATTGCGACCCATCAAATGGAGGGAATACTATATGGAGCTCTATTGGATAGAGTTTTTGTAAGATAATTTATAGACAAATTTTAGTAATGTGATATTGAGTTATCTAGGACTTTCTATGATCAGGTATATGTTTTGAAACCAAAAAACTTCTAATATAGTTATTAATTATCTTGAAGATTGTACACAAGTGTAGGTGATCCATATTTATTATATAAAAAGTAAATATAAATAAAAATATATTTCTATAGTGTATCATAAAATAAGAACGAATAGCTTGTAAATGGGGTATAGAAATAGTTACTTAAAAATCTTGTGGTTGGGGTATATAACAAGCTGGGAAGGAAGTGGATACAGGAATGACAGTTGGGGTATAAACAACAATGGTAGAAGAGTTTATTTTTATGGTGTATAAATAGAATTAACTGGAAGAACAATTACTATGGTGTAGAACCAGTTGATTATAATGACTTTATATTCCTATAATAATTTAGCAAAAGAATCCATGTTGGGGGGACAATAAACATGTAAACGATTATGTCCTTATACTTAACCTTATAAATATTATGTGGTGATCTATGAATTTATATTAATTCATATTAAGTGATTTTGAGATATATCTTTAAGTGGAATCTAACTCTAACATGTTTCATATATTGTGTTTGTAGGAATAATTCATATATCAAAGTGATCATGGATTCACCACCTCTCCATCTCAGTTATCACACACTAATCTGGGAACTTCAATTTAAAATAAATCTTGTGTTTTGAATTTTATATTAAATTAATAAAATTATACTTTAATTATAATTTATCTAAATAATTATATATGAATCAACATTATACTTTATTTTGGTATAATTTCATTTTTTGGGCTTCAAAACTCATTTTTTTTAAATTGTTTTTCATTGCATTTTAGACAATTGTATTAAAATTTATTTCCGCCACTTCAAGAAATTGAATCCCAAAATTTGGATTTTAGATTTGGAATCCAAACATTCAAATTTTTTAAATAGTTCCCTTTTATTTTTGGTCATTATGAATTGTAAATGTGGTGATGGTTTTTCACCTCGACGTGGGTAAAACAGTTAAAATTGGGATAAAACAATGGGATAAGGCTTTAAAATATGTATAAAACATACTTTTATACTATTGGATGAATTGTTTTAGATAAAATATATTTTTAAAGAGTTAAATAATATATTTTAATACTTTATTTTTAATTTGGGGACCCATGCTTGACTTTTATGAACATACATTATATTTTATTCAAATTAAAAAACTATCTTTGGGTCTTTTCATTTAATGGTATAGTTGGAAGCTTCCATTTATATTTTTTCTTGATCCAAAAGTCATCAAGCCTTTTTTTGGGTTTTTCTTAGGTTGAGAAACTCCATATCTATAAGCAAGGTAAGTTAGTACCCATAATTTTTGATCTATTTAAGATAGTGGACGGGGTCAGTCCAGTGGAGGATTGATTGGCTCTTCTACATAGATGTAGTGTCATGAATAATGTGTTCCATGTGTCACAAATGTGGAGATATCAATATGATAATTATCACTTGATTAATTTTGAGGATTTTATTCTTCATGTCTATACGTCCTTTGAGGTGCATTTGATCTATATCATAGACTACAGTGAGAAGAATATTTGTAGAAAGACCATTCCCCTAGTGAAAGTACAGTGGTAGTATTATTATGTTTAGTAGGACACCTTGGAGAGTGAGTCAAATATGGGGACGTAATGTCTCAAGTTGTTCATATGTTCCTCTATCTTTTTCATGGGAGAACATATTGCAGATGAGTTGTTATATGGTGGGGAAACTATAAAAACCTACTCCCCTCTTAAGTTGTGTGCATGTCTCTTGCTATTTTCGTTTAACTTGGTTATGTAAGGTTAAATTGCTAAAGGTTTTAGAGGGAAAAATAGAAGAAAATATGAAATCTTGATATAGGAACTAATTCATTCCTTGAATGCTTATTCACAATATTAATCATTCTTAGTCAATTCCATGAATTGTATTCTTGTCGTAGAAGGTTTTCTAGGAAGAATAAGTCCACGATGTGATATTATATTCATAAAATGAATTGGTTTTTAGGATTTTTGAGATGAGGTGACTTGTTGTTTATAATATATGGTGGAAGATTGAAGATTCATGAATTGAATTATGTTTCACATCAAGAATGGGTTTTTATCAGGTAGTTTTAGTTATTTCATGATCCCTATAAATCTCTAAATCTACTCTAACTTTTCTCTCAAACTCCAGCCCTCCCTTAGGCCTTTTTGGGAGTTCTCTTTGATAAAAAGGCATATTTTATTGGATCCTAATAGTTAGAGTGGATTACTCAAGAGTGGGTTGAGTTGACTATCAAATAAAAAAGTATTATTATTTTCTAAAAATGTTTTGAAAACTAAAACACATTGTTTTCATTTAAAAAAGTAAACAAAAGAAACAATACATGGAAGAAATAAATATTAGTGGGTTAGTATCAAGTTGATACTTAATCTTCTCCACTTGATACTAACCCACTACCAATCATAATTATTAAATACTAAAATGGTCAACATCATAGATCATGCTTTATAATTACAACTTCACATAAGTAGTCTAGGATACACACATCTTATTCCACAGTTTTTCATGGGATAGAATATACTAAGAAAGAGTGAAGAGAGTATCTAAGTACTATATGATATAGTAGAGGATTTTGTGATCAAGAAATAAAAAATTTTAGCAGGAATAACTTGAGAGTAAATAAAACAAAGAAGAAGAGAGAAAATATTTGTAGGAGTGGTAATGTGGTTCTCTTTCTCTGATCATCTTGAGAAGATCAATAATTATCTTGTTACCCTTTTGGATTTCTTTAAATATGTCAACTTTGAGAATACTTCACAAGGATTATATTTTTTATAAAAAATAGAGTGTTGTTTATTTTATGGATAATCATTTATTCCATTTAAAAGACACACTTAAGATCATCCGACTAGTTAGTTAGTAGAATCAAATATTCAAGAAGCCTTTTTTATGGTTTCCTCATATTTATAGTTTTTTAGAACCTCCGATTATCTATTATAGTATAATAATAAAATAAGATAAATCCTCATACTGACAGAAAATCCTAAAAATATGAATTTGTATTAAATACACCATTATTGAATCCTTATAATTATAAAATATCTAAATTGCATTAAAATCCACAAACTATCCATTAGAATAATTAATTTGAATTTAATTCCTTGAATAAATGGACTCAAAACCTAAACTAGAAATACTAGTTTCATCTAGATTTAGTAGATCTCTACAATTAGTAGTAGATCTGAACTTGCATAAGGAATCTTCCACTATCAATAGATAAACTAGTTTGGAGGTAGTATAATTTAACGAAAATAAGTATAATAATCCTAGAGGTCACATAATTCAACTAACAAAAGTGTAATAAGACTTACAATAGTTATCTTGTAATGACGGTGGGAAATTTCAACCAATAATAGAAAAATATGACTTTTGGTAACTGAATCCAACTAGTGATATCAAGAGTTTTCTTACTGGTATAATGATCCTTTGAATAGTACAGAAACTCCTATAATGGTTGAATACTTTAACCAAGGGTATAAATACTTCACTGGTGATATTAGAAGTCTTCCAATGGTAGTATAAGTGAACTGAAAGTATCGAGGTATAACTGATGGTAGCACAAGTATACTGAGGGTATCATGTTGTACTTATATGAATTTTAAATAAAAGATAGAATTGTTAATCTTATATAATTCAACAAATAGATAGGTAATAATAAAGGAAACATGATTTTTTTGAATTAAAATAAGTAATTTCTATATTGAGTTAATAATCTCCCCCTTTTGATGGTCAAAAATCATGGTTGAAAATGAAATTAAAAATAGTGAGTTTTAAAGAATTATAGTGCTTAAAAGAAGGTTCCATAAAGTCCCATAAATTTTATAAGACAAGAATGATTTCATATGAAAGAATAAAAGAAAAAACATACATCATTTAACTATATCATATAACTATTATAGAATACTCATTATACACATTCTCTCCCTTTTGGGATTGTCAAAATGAATAAGAAAGGGAAGGTGTATCAAAACAAAGCGATATGAATAAAGAGTACTGAGTTTTTATTATGATCAAAGTCAAATAATTATATCATCAAAATATAAACAAAAAAGAACCTATAATATATTTATCAAAGTATCAATTGAGGTCGTCATGAATGGAGGTAGGATTAACTAGGTATTTTCCTTTTCTAATAGAAACAGGTGTTGAAGAAGGGGCAGAAGGAGGTGTTGGAGGCCATAACACAATACTGTAAGCTAATGGCATGAGATCTCTTAAAATATCAATGGGATTAATTCCAAAAGGACTAACTACAATGGAGGTAGAATGTATATATTTTTAAATAGGTTTACAAATTGAGGTTTTCATATGAATAGCTGGAGGAGAAATCATTATAGTCTTGGAAGTGTATAGAAAAGTCTCTATCAGTTCTAAAAATTGTGAGATGATTATTCCACCATGATCCATCATCCAAGTGAATTATGTCTTCTCTTCCATAAACACTTTTATCAATGCTTATAACTCCTTCAACTAACTCACCTTATCCATAAAGGACTTGGTAATAATAGGCATCCTTAAGTTATTATTCAAAAATTTCAAATTAGAATTGAACTCATTTTTTGTATAAATATTTGAATGGTGATGTTTTATAACTTTCATAATGGTTTACCTATCACTTCTAACCTCATTTAAATATTCTCTAAAAAGATTATAGATGTTCTAACCATGATATTTGATCTTATAAATCTTATCCTGGTGATAAGAAGATGAATCACTCATACTCTCTTCAGTTCCTCTCAAATAATACTTCAGAGAATATTAGCATAAATATTAGTAGGCACAAATGGAGGAGGATCTCTAGAAGAAGAATCACTATAAGATAAAGATTCAACCCTCCCAAGGATTATTAATTACTCGTGTTCATTTCCATCCTCATATCCTCCATGGTAGAGTGAATATAAATGATGTGATTAATCATTTTTATGTTCTCCACTTCTAAATCTCTCAGTTTCAAAAATTGATTTTGTTTAAGGTGATCCACAACAAAGGATGCAATCAAATATATTTTATCTTGATGAATAGAGGTATAAGTCTTAGAAAAGCCAGTAAGAGCACCCAAAATCTTATCCTTAAAGGGATCCACTTAAAATTGGATCACAAAAATAGATAATAATTAGGGGGAGGATAATATGTTCTCTCCTTTCCAAGTTAAGGAGCTCTATGGTAAGAAATAACTTCCTCATCAGGCAATAAAACAACAACAATTTATTCCTAGTTTCTAGAAAGTACCAATAAAGGAAAAGGATCAAGAAGCTCTACCTGGACAATTCTTTCCACCAAATATACCTTAATATCCCTCTGAACATTTTAAATGATAGTTCCACCATGATTCAGTGGACTACATCCATAATATCCATCATCATTTGAATTATAATATCCTAGGTCAATAACAGCTAACCCTAGGGACTTCTCCTCTTTATATGGTTCATCCCCTGTATCATATCTCACTGAACTCTCAACAGCTTTCCCAACTAAAAAATATAAGACTTGTTATTCCAATATCCACTTATAGTCTTACCAAACTCATAAATAGTTATGGAAGGATTAGTTTCATCATTCTCATATTCCTTATCCACATCATACAAAGTGTCATCAAATAACACAATGATATCCTCTGAGCTCTCTGAATAAGGACCCTCAAACTGAGCACCATTAGAAATCTCATTATCTAAAACTTTATCAACTTCCAATATATGTTCCGTAGAGGGTAAGGAAAAAGGAGATTCTAGAGGATACATATATAAAATTTTGGGTCCTAACTATATCTAAATCATGTTGTGCTTCAACAAAAAATGTAACATATTCTTATTCTTCATCCACAACATAAAATCTATCTTCCTCTACTTTAGAATAAACCTATTATGCCTCTTCATAAAAATAATATTCCACCATCTCATTTGAATCTAAACAAGGATCAACCAAATCCTTAGGTTGGGTGGGGTTCATAATAGGGTTAAATTTATTATATAATCTTTCAATATACACCACTCACTTATTTAACAAAGGATTCCAATTAACATTCATCCTTCTATAAGTATCTTGGATGATATAGAAACCACTGCACTAAGTAACTTTTTTTTCTCTATCATAGAAAATCCCCCCTCCTTCTATTATAGAAAAATAATTTTTTAATAAATAAGAGAATTATATATAGAATAGGACATTCATAATTTCATATTATGCACCATAAGGTATATAAAAAGGTTTATAATGTACCCTTTTTTCATAAGATACATATATAATATATATTCATAACACAACACACTGAAGTCCCCCTTCTTAGAACATAGTATATATTGGATGAATTTTAATATAAGCTGATATTCCCCATAAATATCTATTATAGCTGGACTTCTTATTATAGAATCCCATATAACATTCTTAAGGGTCTCTTTACAAATGAATGTTTCATAATTAATGAGATGGCATCCTTGGTAGTCCTTATATATTCCTTTATGAGGAACTTCTAAGTACTTTTCCCACTACTTCAAAGAGAATACAAGTTTATTCACATCTACCAACATCCTAATGAAATATTTCTTATACCCAAACCTGAAATTAGTATGAAGATAAAAATAATGAACCAATATAACATATAATGGTCACTTATTTACTAAGAACTGCATATCCTTCCCTTTCTCTTGAATAACTTTCCAAACCGTAAAATTACTTGAATTCAACCAAGTAGTATCTATTTCCTTCTGAGAAACTATTAATTGGGATAAAAGAATATGATTTCATAACTCTAAAGATCAACTTGACTCACCTTTAAATTTCTTTTAAGGTCATGACTCATCTAGAGAACCATAATCATGGTCTATCATTACCACTATAGCATCGATGTAGATATTGAAGGATGAAGTCAAAGGTTGGGGTTCAAGAGTGAAAGGAAAAATAGGTTTGAAGGGGTACATGATTCAATTTGGACTCTTAATAGGGATTTTTATCCTTTATGGAATAAAAATAATTTTAAATATAAAAAGATTTAAATTCGATTAAAATATGGAATTTAAGAGTTATATAACTGAAATTATATATTTTTGGAAAAATATTTACCCAAAAGCGTCAATAGTAGAATACAACAGTACTGACCACTAAAATCATCCAATTGTGTCATCCAATGTATAAAGCACTAGTATCACCCAAATATATTAATGATGGTATTATTAAATGGTATTACCTAGAATTAGTATTCAAATGGTAGTAACCAAGTGGTAGTACCTAAAAATATTATTAAACAATATCATTAAATAGTATAATATTAACAAAAATTAAACTAAACCATGGTTCATGATTAACACTACCAGATTCAAGATAATTAAGGAAATAAAAGACTAAGATGAATTAATTATTCCAATATCATGATTGATATAGATTATTCTCTCAATATTCAAAGGATTTGTAAAAACTTTAGCAAGATGATGTTCAATGCCAATGAATTCAAGAGTTATATCACCTTTTGGAAAATAGTCACTCAAAAGGTGATTTCTTATGTCAATGTTATTTTTTCTAGAGTGATACATGATATTATTAGAAATATTAAAAGAACTTTTACTATCACTGTTTATAGGGGCATTTCTAAAATGATATCCACCATCCAGTAATTGGTGTTTCATCCATCGAATATGAGCATGAAAATCATCTTCTACTATGTTCTCAGCTTCAATACTGGATAATGAAACATAATTCTTCTTTTTACTACACCATGATATTATATAATTTCCTAAAAAGTGACTTGTTCTTGAGGTTTTCTATATCTAACTTATAGCCACCAAAATGTTAATCTGAGTAACTAACTAAATCAAAGGTTTATCCTCTAGAGAAAAACAATCCAGAATTAGTTATATTCTAAAGGTATTTAAAAATAATTTTGATAGTATGTAAATGATATTATCAATGATTTTATTGAAAATGAGCACACATACACACACTAAACATAATATCTAGTCAGTTGGCTATTAAAAAAAGTAAACTCTCTTTCATACCTCTATAAATGTTTTGTTCAACTAGTTTCCCATTTAATTAAGATCCAATTTACATGTGATACTCATTAATGTATCACTTCCTTTTGATCTATCCATACCAAAAAAAATCAAGTGAAGATGAGAATTCAGGGGCTTTTCTATCAATATCAAGGTGATGGAGACTACTAGAAGAGAGATCATCATCCCTTGATATCTCATTCCTCATGGAGAGATACTAAAGCTAATTGTATTTTATACTATTTCTAGGGATATGAGGATTTTATATCTCTTGGATAATATCTATTATCTTGACCAGATTTATGTGGAATATATAGTCATCATAGAGCACACTCCATGAATCCATAGGGGAGATTCCTAATCCATTGGGGGATGAAAGTTGAATATCATCATCTGTTATTGGTTTCTTACCTCCCTTCTTATAGAAATATGATTTGGAATATGTGGCTCTGAAAGTATCTAAGGGGGAACTGTACACATGTAGTATTCCCATCTTTACATTGATGGGGTACATCAAACACTGATGGAATATTGAAGGTACCACCAAGTGGATATGGATCTAGGGCCTCTGGATTAGGACATTTTATATTGTTTCTTTCTAGATAACCATAAAATCTATGTTAGACATGAGATCCCCAAAATAATCCTCATGTTTAATATTCCAAAGAAGACTTTTCTCATGCATATCATGCCCTTGAATGGTCAGATTTGTGGGAGATAATTCCCCTTCATCATACCCTAAACGTTAGAGGGTTCGATTTGGGATGAGACTGATCCCAGATCCATTATCAATTAGAACCCTTTGAACATTAAAATTATTGAGTATTCCCAAAAATTATATTGGTTTGATATGTCCTTAGATGGCATCTTCTGGATCATGAGTAGTGAATGAGATGGTGACATGACATTCTGAGGACAAAGACTCCACTTGATAGACCTCATCCATAGAGACTTTTGTATCAAACTCAGGTGGACTCTAGAGGGATTCAACAAGTTCCCCCCTAATTCCTTTTGAATGTAGTTCATTAGAGATTTAGATAATGTCTCAAAAATCTATAAACAGTTTCATAATTTCATACTTTTGTGCAAACGTCCATCACTTCCCGATATGGGGCTTCACCTGGGCATGTGGTCTAGGAGTCGAGGAATTTGAGGTGGAGGGTTCTAGTGCTTATGTATAGGTTGTGGGAGCATCTTCTGCCAGTGGTATGGGACATGATGGAATTACTCTTTGTCTAGGTTGGTCAGATGATCAAACCCCCACTAGGAGATCGTGGAAGACAATTGGGTGTGGATGGCTGCTAGAGGATTCTAAGACACCTTTGTGTCTTATTTGAAAATTCTAGAGTGCTTTCCAACAAGTCTTAAATTTATATATGCCCTTCATGGTGATATGACTGGAATATTGGGTCTAACCACATCTTTGATGTCCCTTGTATCCTTGGTTCTGGCATATGTGGCCTCTCATTCCCCAATTATGTGCGAGAAAACAATATTCAGGGGAACATTCATAATCAGATAAGGGGTATTCCAAGTGTATCATGTTGATAGAACCAAATATTATCTCTTCATCTGATGAGGATTCCATTTGGTGGGTCGATTACCATGATGTGGATGTTGTGGTGAAGAAATATGCAAGAGTTAGGGATTTTTTTAGAGCAGGATATAACTCTTCCTCCTCTTTTTCTTTCTAGTTATAGCAGTCACACCCACTTTTTTGAATAAAATTCAATGTTTCCTTTTATGGGGTAGTAAATATATTTCAATTTTGCACAACTATGCTTTCAGGGTGGCATGATCTTGATCAAATTTGTTTTGAGTCATCTAGTTATCAAACTTTTTTTGCATGCTTGGCTGAAACTTTCTTCCAACCATCCTCTTCTTCTGACTGGACAATGGTTATGCAAGCCATCTGCTATGAGAATTTTTCTAAATTCACCTATCTTGAGTAGACCATTCCTTGGAGGACCTCTTTGAAGATGAATAAATCCCGGATATTATGACCCATCCTTCTGGGGTATGGTCAGTAGTTGGGATGGTCGGTGTGGTTCACCTCACCAAGCATTCTAGGTTGTGGAAGCTTGAGCAGGTAATTGTCCATGGTGACCATGAAATAATCAAGGACTTGTTCATTTCGAAAGGAGTATACTTTTTTCATTAGTCCCTCATATCACAGGCAACCCTGATTTCTCTGTGCTTCTGGAAAAGGAATATTTTGTTGTTATCATTTCGTGATAGGATCTGATAGGCAGTTTGAAGCCTGACTAGGTGCCTAGATGGGAAATGATCCTGGTTTGAGGGTAATAGATACAACTTCTTCTCTACCTAGACTATTCCCTTGTAATGTATACATGAGTCAAGTTTTAGATCAGGTTCAATGAATGGCCTCTTCCAGAAATTGTTCCATTTTGAAAAACTCGTGAAATTCACCTCGATATTTCATGGAGATCAGAGGTGTCTGCAACTCATCCCTTTGTTTTTTTAGCACAAAGTTATAGTAGTTTCTATTGTGAGAGAGGGATACTAAGTGGATAGGTTAAACCTTTCCACCTTGCTATGAAATCAAACACCCTCCCATTATCTCATTTTTTTATGTTCTACAGGTCGATGGGTGTCATTTGTTTCAGTGTTGAGCTAAACTGATAAAGGAACTGACGATGAAGTTCCTCTCATACTATAATGGATCCTACTGGTAGACTTCTAGACCAAAAAAATGTTGGCCCCATCAGATTCTATATGAGATACCTTATTTTCGTTTCCTTCTATTGATATTGAGGTCCCATCATCATCCCACATCTGGAAATGAAGTGTGTGAGATGTTATTCAGGGCCACCTGCACCATCAAAGGTATAGAAGGTAGGTTTTGAAATTTTGTGTGGTGGTAGAGTATCATCCACCCATTCCGGATATGGCCTCCTATTAGGTTGTACATGTGTGCATCGCCCTTCCAATACTTCCATTCAAGTAGTCAGGGACTCAATTCTGTTAATTAACTCTGAATACAGTTTTGTATGAGACACCTCCTATCCATAGGGAGCGGGTGTGGTCCGATGAGTTGGTCCCACCTTCATCTCCTACTGATTCTTAATTCTTCCTATGAATGAATGATTTCCCTGATGAGGGAGATTCTATCACCACAATAAAGGTAATTCATGATCATTTTGGACTTCCTCATTTATGTAGACTGGTTTTCTATATCAGGATCCAATATGATTCTCATATACCACTCTTTCTAGTGGATCGGCTATGGGAGGGAAAATATTTGTCACTAATTAAAGATGATACCCAGCAGAAATATTTCCCCTGATATCTCCACATTGAGTTACTAGAGATCTTGTATTTCACTCTCATATTGTGACAACTTTTCCATTGAGGAAGGAACTTCAATTCTTCTGGGTAGTGACTGATATGTAGATGCATATTTCCCTTTTTCCATGGTAGCATTCCACCAAGGAGGTGGAAACTCATTATTTGGTGGTGAAAAATTTTGAATCCTTATTTGGTTCTGAGTGTGTGAAACATCATTTGGTTTGTCCAAATAACCCTCCTTCTAGGGTATATTTTCCATGTTGTGGGCCTCCACATTTTCTTCTTGATCAATGTTTTCCAAGTTGGCAATGATGACATTGAAATAGTTATATTAGGCAATGGTGGTTTTTCCATTACTTTCAACACAACCGGATGATTCTGTACTACCTTAATTATGTTTATTATTTGAACCCTTGTCCATATTGGATTGTTTTGGCTTGAGACCCTGATGGGATCTGATCGCCTGTTTTGTATGCTCCTACCATCTCAGCCTATGAACACTAACTTTGAGGGAGTTTTTAGTTGTGAATATCTAGTAGGGCCCGACCAGCAGAGGTTTGTCTCAGGGTGGGAGGGATAGGTGGGACACCGATCGTTTTCCTCCAAACCTAGAGAAGTATGATTCTCTCATGGTGATAATAATGATGAAAATTCCCTCAACCCTATGGGATGGGGGTCATTCAGGGTTGTAATTGGCACTGATTGGTCCTGTTGTTGAGGATCTAATGATTCCAGTTAGGGACTTGATGATTCCTAGGATGGAAATGAAGATATAAATTCCTCATAATAGTGGGGTGAGATGATCTAAAATCACCACTGATTCTTCCAGAACCCTCTTAGGGGATGATGAAACTGGAGTTGTTGATTGAGATATAAATGTCCATATCCCAGTGAGTTAAGGTTCACTTGAAGCTGTTGAAGATATATCTTGAATCCTCTCGAGGATTGACGATATGAGGGGTGGAGGTGGTGGTATATATTCTTCTATCCTAGGGGTGGGTCTTCTCTTGGAAAGATACTATTGTGTCTATATTGATGTAGTGTATCTAGGCTCTCAAGGGATAAGGGTGTGATGGCATTCAGTGATGATAATTATTCATCACAGGAAGTTGTCCAGACGATCACAACTTTGTTCTCTATGTCCAAAATGTGTTCTCATTTCTTCGAGAGGGACATTTGGATGTCATGTTTTCTATCATCTCCCTCCTTTTTTTATTTCTAGGAATCATTGATGTAGGTTCATTCCATTGTAGTGACCAACTAGGCCAATAGATTCTTGGTCCCCAGATTTTGTCAGAGGCTATTACATTACAAGACACTGAATATGAGTAGTTCTGTTGTTCCAGAGGTGTGGAAAAGTGTAATTCTCCATAATTCCACCATACTTAAATATGGATGCATGATTTTTCTTCCAATATCATCTGTTAAAGTTTCATGATGCAATGGAGGAAAGCATATTGCATATTTGCGTTGTGCTTTTATGGTTTTGGATCTTGGGCCATGGAGATAGTAGACAGGTCTAGCTAACAATATATTATCTTGATTATATGAAGGTGACACTCATATTCTGGATAACAGAGATATCAAACCTTCAGTCTCAGATGAGTAGCCCACATATTTTTTCATAGATAAAAAATGTACTCCTTTCTATCTCATCTAGGATCTTATAGCTAGAATCAGTGAGGGGAAAGAACAAGATGTGGAGGTTGTTTCCAGCTAACTCTCTCCATATGTCAATTTTGGCCTCCTCCTCATCATACTTACACACCTCCATCTAGTCATACCATAGAATATGGATCTGATGGTCACATTCTAAAAGGAGTGGAGTGATGCTAGAAGTTGATGGGGAACCATATACATTTGACCTAATGTTTTAAACACCTCTCTATATTAAGGTTTCATAGTTTTGAACGTCTCTCTATATAGATGTGTCTAAGCAAGGGAAGTATTTCCTTGTACATGGGAGATATCTATGTAGGGAGGTTAGCCACAATTGATTTCGAAATTAGAGTCCCTAAGTTCCATCTACACACTACCATGTGGAGGACTATTGTGGTAATGAACATATTCTAGTTAAACATAGATAGAAGAGTTGACAGACCATCATGGTATTGAGAATGTGTATTTAACAACCTCAAGGACACTGGTATTGAGCAGTATAGGAATATGGGCCATGTTATGAAACGCAGATAAAATATGTTGAACTACCTTTTGAAATTGTGCAAGGATATGAGCCTGCTGTGTGACGGTTATTGGAACATGTATATAACTATCTAGTGTTGTGGTAGTATGATCCCATTGATGAGAAGATATTGAGATATGCCTATAAGATATCTTATTATTGATAGGAATATGATCTTATCCTTAGGAATGTTTCATTCTCACCTGGTGAGCCTTAGTCAATACAGGAGTATGATCCTGATCTGGAGCCTTTAGGATATGTCGCTGGTATTTCATGGCTAGAGTATGAGCCCGCCACAAGGTGTGTTCCACTATTATCTGGTGATCCCTGATTGGAATATTAATATGAACATGGTCTGAATATACATTCCCTACCAGAATATATTGAAGAACCTATGGAATGGAAGAAGGAATATGAGTCTCCTCCTATATTTCCTTGGAATGACGCTAGAATAGTCATTCATTAGATGAAGTAGAAATATGCACCATGTTTTTGAGATCATCTGGAATATTCTAGGTAGGTTCACTAATAGGAATATGATATTATCCTGAGTCTTTTCCCTTTATCACATGGTCATCTTCAGCTAGAACGGGGAGATATTCCCACTCCTATGACTTTGGAGTATGCTTCTAGACTTCTTTGATAGGAATATGAGCCTATGATGAGGCTTTTTCCCCTATCATGTGGTGAGCCTCAGCTATAAATGGGATATGAACCTAATCCTAGGCCTTTGGAACATGCCATCAGACATTTTCGACATGCATGTGACATAGTCCTAAGGCATGTCCTACTCTCACATGGTGATCCCTGGTTGGAATGGGAGTATGAGACTATTCTGATGCCTCACTCTTTATCAGAATATGCTGATAATACTCTCCCAAATATTCTAGTGTATTTATTCAACTATTTTTAAAATATATTGGCATTTTAGAAAAGTGTGTGCATGGATATAAGCCTACACATTTTTTGTCTCCATTATACATTGGAAGATGTCTTTGATTGGTGATGGGATATGTGCCCACTTTTTCCTCCTTATTCTATCATAATATTCCAATGAGATTCATGCATGGGGTTAGGGATATGCACCCCCCCCCCTCCCCATTCCTTCTTGGGGAATATTACCACATACTTGTTCCATGTTAGCAGGTATATGAGTCTATGTTCTTGTTTCTACCAGAATATGTCGGTAGGAATCATCAGTAGGAGTGAGGATATGAGCCCTTTTGTGGATATCGAGTACCTTACTCCCATAATGATCCTTCTTTTCTATCCATTCATGGGCATCATAGGAGGAAGTGTGTCCAGTGGTACCCTCAGTAGGTGACCGGTGGGTACTGGTGGGATGGTGTTGGTGACGGCGGTTGATAGGTTCTCTCCTCAGTAGCACCTGAACCAAAAGGGAGTCATATTTGGCATCATGGACAACCTTCATCAAAGACTGAAGGTGGTAGTTTTTTTTCTCTTGGGATAAGCTCCTAGATCGGTTGGATATAGAGATAAGGTCTATTGGCTTATCATTGGCCTTCCTTAGGCAATGAAGACTCATCGAATACCATTCTTAGAAAACCTCATGGTCAGGTTCCGTGGTTGGGATTGTACCATGTTGGTGGCACTCCAAAACCATCATGTTTTCCACCTATCATTGGAGTTGTTGAGTAGGTGAAATCGCTTTGCGTTCCATGGGGGATCTAGACATAGATGATTTACTAGAGTTAATATTTGATGATGAAGACCTTATCTCAGGTTAGGATTTTGTCAGTGAGAGAAATATAGAAACCCTGTTTTCATAGGATCATCTATTATATCATGTCGGTCTTAATAATTTTTTGTATAGGTTGTGAAAAAAAATTATCCTGATGCATTATTATTTTTTCCTTTTGAGATATTCATATTTGATTATCCATCCTTGATTTCATATGGTGTGTAGACAAAATGGTCTGACGGATAATAACTGTTCGTTTTTTTGTTAGAGAGTTTCACATCAAGTTCACCATTTTTGTTTCATCAGGAGAATAGGTGTGGATGGGATCCACCTAATGGTTTGATTATGTGGGGGAGGGGGTTTGTATTGTGCACAATCTTGAATATCAAGGTATTATTGTCGCTCTTACTAGAAACTTCCAAAAGTTCCCTCAGCCATAATTGGGTATAGACCTTATTTCCAAAGGTAGATGATCACCTTGGTTTTTAAGACTAATGACTCTTGGGGACTTACATTGGTTGATAGGATGGGAGGTTGGGCTCATCACGCCCTTTTGGGGGAAACGTTTCCTACTCCAGGACTCTCTTATATATTTAAGATGTGTTTATGAATCTTTTTCTAGTCCCGATACGAGACCAGTTACCCTAAAAAGTTAACTATAGGTTAATTCTATTTCATTTAAAAAAGACTGGGGTATATTTAGTGAAACTATCAATATGTATCTAAGGTTCTCCATCATTTTCCAATAATGGTTGGCTGTTTATATTCTCAATCTATATAACGAAGTTATTTGGAATGTTCATCCATGCAAGGAGGTGGTTAATATTATGATGGTGGGATTGATCCATTGTGAGGCGTCCTACATATCCTAGTTATTGTAGGAACCAAACCCACATAGTTCTTTGGACCCATATAGTTTAACATCCCATGGAAATGACTTATATGGGTTCTCTAGGACACCAAGTATTCAATCTAGTCCTAGAGGGATGTCATTCATATCCCGGGTATAGTGAGAATCAGATTTTCCATAGTTCATTTGTTTGGGTCTTACACACTGTGATTTCCCTTATCACTATAGAGAGTTATGATGCTGATGAAATGATTATTAGAGTTCCTTAATCCCATGTGATCTATGCTTGGTGTGAGAAACAAGGTACAAAAAATGTTCATTTTCATTTCTAATGATATGGTACTTATATGATGGGACTTCCTTGAGATGATTTGTTATGGAACTCGGGCCTCAAGGAGACATTGTAACAGCCCAAGATTTTATAAAAAAATATTCTTTTTAATTTTATTAATGTCTTGTGTTGTACGCTACACCAAAAGGAGCTTGCACAACACACATCCTTGACTTGACTTGCATTACACGCAATCGCGACCTTCCTCGATAGCGTGTGTAGTACGCAATACCGAGTTTCACTAAACAACGATATGCTATAAAAATATTATTAAAACTAGCCGTTATGAATAGTAATAACCACTTTTTGAAATCCAGTAAATCTTATTTTTCAAAATGAACTTTATTTTTGGATTCGGAGTATCGAATTTAGCCTAAGGTGAAATTTTGGTACTTTTCGGATAACTTTCATATTCTGATGAATAGTGAAAATTACTAAATTATAATTAAAAACAACTTTTTTAATCGAAATAATTAATAGTGATAAATCATTAATTTGAGTGGTTTTAAAGTATATTTAGAATATATTTTTACAATTTAATACAATGTTGGTCATTGGATGTAGTTTCACATTTAAACTAGACATAAACAAGTGTCAATCTTTTGATAGATATTGTTTCTTAAAAACACGCTATTTGTTTTAACAGCGGGATTTAATTATAAAATTAATTAATGCAACTTTTATGTTATGAATTTGGTAAAATAGACTTCATTTTTGAATTCGGAATATGAAATATAGCTTGGGATGAAATTTTGGCATTGTTCTGAAAAACATCAATTTTTGATGAATAGTGAAACTACTAAGTGGTAGGTTAAAAACTGAATTTTGCATAAAACTTAATTTTACCGCTTCTGTGAATGGAATTTCGAAAATCCGAGAGACACGGTTAATATCAAGGACTAAAATGTGGTTCAATGAGATGAAAATAATTTTTTGGTGAATAGTAACTTTTTACTTTTTTTACCGCGGTTAATAGTAAATATGGTAACTAAGGGTAAATATGATATTACTATTACCCTAACACATGTCCTAATTCTATTGGACAAGTGTAATTCGACCAAAAACAAACTTAGGAATAAAATATGACCATTTAGGCCCACTTGGATTAGATTAGGACATTTATTATTAATTTATTTAAAGAAAGGTTAAAATAGTTAAAATCAATGTTTAATAAGTAAATCATTTTTAATATGGGGTTATACATAAGATAAATTCGATTGTAAATATTCATTAGAAAGCTAAAAATATTTCCTACATGATGGTATTTTATTTGTAATTTTTAGACATCAAATAATTTAATTTATTTATGACACAATGATGATGCAGTAATTATCTTATTAATGAAATATTGACATAATTGATGTTATAAACACCAAAATAAATGTAATTTGAGACTTTTTATGAATTCCACTAATTCTCTAGGTTACTATGATATATTAATGTTGATTTAATTAACTTGGTTCGAACATTTAATTCTGTTATGACTCTCACAAAAATCATATATCAAATAGTGTCAAAATTGACACAAAATAGTTTTTAAATCAAATATTATATTATTAATTGTTATTTTATTCCTAAAAATCTAATGTTCGGCCAAATGACTTAGATAAGGATATATATATTAATAATAAACAATTTGGGGTTCGTTTGGCATGTTATAGTAAGTGTATTAACCATATAGTGAAAGAAAACAAAAAGACACGGTAAAAGTTAAATTATTTAACTTAGAGTTAAATCTAATTGATAAGGTTTAAAATAAGATCCAAACATGTCTAAATTTGATTGGTTGATGAGATTACAACCCTATCTCATCTAAGCTTCGAATATGAGTCATTTTTGGAGGTTTTTAAGTGGGGTTAGATTTATTATAAATTAATATTTTTAAGAATTCCTAAGGTGCCCCTCTCCTCCCTTATAAAAGGACACCTCCTCCCTCTCCTCATCACACCAATTTGAGCTCTCAAGCTCGGCCAACCCCTGCCAAAATCTCTTCTCCACTTCCCTAGAAACATCCTAGAGGTTCTGGTCTTCCTCAAAGACCAATTTTAGTGCCCTAAGAGGAGGTCTCAAAGAGGCGCTTGAAAGAAGAGGTAATTACCGTTACCAATTCTTTCATCTTTATTTCTTCTTCCACTTCTTCTTCTTAGGTTGTTTCATTATGAAGTAATAACATCAGTATCACTCATATACTGATATGTTATTATAAGTATGAAACAAACCTATTTCACCATCTATACATCCTACGGAAAAAGAAATCACCGCGCGTGCGTACGTACGGAATACCGTCTCCACGCCGTGGTATAATCTATTTTCCACCACCACCTTACATGGATGGGTATAATGGTGTAAAGAATAACTATACATAGTTATTACAACATCATATTGATTCTGATATATTGTATAATCCACTACAATTCAATTCAATATTTATAGAAATGATATCATCGCTCGTGCGTACGTACGGACTACCGTCTCCACGACGCGATGAGATTCATTCTCCATGTTAACCATTTAAGAATGATTATAATGTATATATAAGAAATAATAATGAAATATATGACATTATAAAGCTACTGGATTTATGTATATATATACATATGTATTTCATCTACTTACTTCCATTTCAAGACAATAAGGAAAGAAAAAACAGCGTCCATGCGTACGTACGGACTACCGTCTCCATGAACGGTGTTTTTTCATTTTATTTATCTATCTATTATATATATATATATACTGAATATATATGATATATAAATCATATTTTATATTATGGAAGTAAGTAAATCATGATATAAGTAATAATGATGTCAAGAACAACAAGTCAAAACACCTACGATAAATGAAACGATTTTACCCAAAACGCTTCTTTAACATGGAATTTACAAAAGAACGGGTAATATAATGTCATAAGTGAACCATATATGATATCATAACAATGAATATGATTCTGTAATAAGTCAATGACATTATTTAAATCATTATACAGGAGGTTCGGACACATACGAAGCAAATTGGACCTAAGGTAAGGGAAATATCACAATCTCATTTTTATCCGAGATTGTTTATTCGTAAGTATTTACTGGGGTGTATTTTATCATCCACATCCATGTTCCTTCAATATGTAATATTGTTTCCATCCACTTACAATAGTTTAAATCCAATTTTACTCTTCGGTGAGTTTTTAGTAAAGAAAATGAAAGGAATCTTTTGTCGCTTTTTTATACGAGGTACTTTTTGACTTTTCCGACAAAAGTACGAAGAATGTTTTTTTTTAACTTAAACGGCATGAACGGATTTTTACGGTTTTATAAAGCCTTATTTTCATGAATCTTCCTCCAAAAGATTTCATGACTATTTTTAATAAAATCTCTTTCTTTTAAAATTGCATGATGTTTTGTGAAAAGAAATTGATTTTGAAGAAGAAAGGATATTTTCCTCAAGAATTCATTTCAAGTGTTTTATCAAAATTATTTTCCATCTAAGATAATAAAGGGTTCTGTTTCTATCCATATTTTTACATTGATTTGTCTATGTTGTGATGAAATTATGTTTATGAATTCCTTTATCTTATATGAATGGTTTTATGATGTCATGTTGTTTAAGAATCCCATTTTTATTACATGGGTTATGCAATGATGTATGATTTATGATTTTGTGGCACACATAAGAAAGGATTCATTAAGTGATGGGTGGGACCTATATCTCCCTCCAATGCATTGGGTAAAGATTTCATATCTCATGAGATAGACATGGCTGGAATGGTAGGTTATACCGGTTCAGTGAAACAGGACTGAAACGAGGATTACTCGATTCAGAAAGGGACTTTGTCCACTAAGATAGTCTTGGCAATGAGTCTTGACTAACAAGAAATGATTCTCTATGATTATGTGTGTATGCCACAATGAGTAATGTTTTAAGTAAGGGTTTCATTTTCACTACTATGATTTATCCCATGTTATGAAATTATGCTCTCTTTTGCAGGTTAAGATTTCCAAAAATGTTATGTTCTTATGAAAATTATGTGATTGATATTTCTTTTGTTTACCCTTACTGAGCATTTGAGCTCACCCTTTTATGTTTTCTTTTCCCCAGGATATAAAGAAAGGTTTTAGGTAAAAAAAAAGGGAGATCTTTGTGGGAGATTTTGAAGATCTTTCACCAGGATTAGAAGACTACGTTCCGAGTTTCCAAAGACACTAAACTATTACGATCCTTGTGTGTATATTTTTGTTATGTATTAAGTATTCCGCAAAAGTAATGTAATGTTCATGTACGTTAGGCTTCGGGTCTCTACAGACATCCTACATATCCTGGTTATGATAGGAATCAAATTCATCATAGTTTAGTTTATTCCTCTATCCGTTGATGGATGAGGTAGATTGATCAAATGATGGGAATGATTGGGTCCCAATTGATGATATCTCAAATTCATAAGAGGACTTACACCGAAAGGGGTGTTTATTTGAGCTCATACCATAGAAAGGAATCCAATATATCCTGGTTATTTCAGTAATCAATGTTCTCATAGTTATATCTGTGGGGATTACACTCTAAGGTTTCCCTTTACTTTATAGAGGATTATGGTATATATGTTATGACCATTTCAAATCTCTAACCCCACGTGATCCTTGATCATTCTGATAAATAAGGGATAGCGAGTAATCAATTTCATTTCTTTGAATAAGGGACTTAAATTTTTGGATTACCCTTGATGATCAATATGGAGATCGATCTCCAGGGAGAGGTAGACTATGTATCTTGAATATGGAAGGAATCTGAGTCATCATATTTCCCTTGATTGGGGATTACACACTAAGGATTACCTATTGATTAGGGATTACACACCAAGGACAGACAATGTTATCAAGTCCAAGGATGCCCTTGTGACCTATTTTCTTTTCATACATGCATTAATTGTTCTCTTGTCCTGATATGTAGGAGAGTATCTTCCTGGCATATCCTAAGACAACTAAATGATCTAGTTTGTATTTCTAAAGGACTTCTTGTTATCTGGGTGGAATATCCAAAGTTTTTATCATAATCAAAGTTGACTTGTCTAGATAACATCATAATATTTAGGTGTTATGCCTTGGAAGCTATTGCATGACCTGATTGGCATTTCCAGAGTGTGTCACAAGATCCTGCTAACTTTCCTTGGTGTCATTCACAATATTTCACTAGACACATATAGATGGTGTCATGAGAATAAATAAAACATGTATCAAATGGTGTCACATGTCTTGGATGACTTTCTTGGATGGTATTGTGAGGGATTAGTTGACATGCACATATGCATCTATGAGACTTATATTACATAAGCTAGTGTTATTACATAAGTTAGGAAATGTTTCTAAAGGACGTCACGAGGCTTGGGTGATAGGACCAAATGGATTTGAGAAAATAAATTGGAATTCATAGGGAGAACTGTGTGACTTGTTCTTATATGTCTGGAAGACTTCACATGACTTGGGCAGTATACTGAAGGAGCATCATGAGATCCAGGGGACATGTCTCGGTGTTGTTGTGTGTCTCAGACAACTCATTCGAAGCACATGGGGTTTAGTGAACTTGTCTTTTTTGTTTAATTATTTCTCCTTTAGTCTTTCTTCTAGCCCTTGTATTGTGAGTGACATGGATTTATTTAGTATCATTTTATTTTAAAATCTTCTGAGATCTAGGGGACATGCGGGATGTTCTTCACATGTCCTACCAGAAGTCATTCACATTATCTATAAATGTTCACATGAAGTACTTTATGCATGGTGCAGGATCACTCTAGTTGTTTTCCAGTATGTTACCTAATGGGAGACTTGTTGATCATGATATCATCCACTATGAGAAATATAATCTAGTGATTATAAAAAATTCCCATATTTCATCCTCTTGGTCATGATAGGTAGTGGTGAATATTTCATGCTAGGTTGGGGGATTTATAGGCCTCGCCACCTTGATTGTTCTCCGGTTTTTGAGGCATATCTATCATGGCTCTAGGCTGGACTCGGTGAAGGGGTTTGGCACTACGTGTCTTCATGAGCCTTTTTTCATGGATGGATACGAGGGCTTCACCATATTTTTAGCGACCGCAAGTCCCTCTCGTCAACGCCTCCATTATTGGATTATTTCTAATTAATGGGTATTTTTTTGATCACGCAGGCATGTCAAATGACTTTAATATTGTCATTTTGACATGTACAGGGGTCTTCGCAAGATCAAAGTGCCTTTTGAAAGGTATCTATGAGATTATTGATTCCTTTCTTGGGAAATTTCATGATACAAGGGTGGTTTGTCAAAGGATCTTCATGAAATCTAGGCAGCTTGTTTAGGAGTCTCACGGGACCACGCTATAGACTTCCTTAGTATATCGTAAGCATTTTATGACTGTGAGAGGATTTTTCCTCCTCAATATTTTATTCCCTTTTTTATTTTACAAAGCTTGGGGAGTCATGAGAGATTACATGAGTAATTCCAAAGATAGTTACCTATTTTTTTATGATTCATCATGTGACCAATAGAGGACCTATGGAGGCGTGTGTGAATTTTATAGAAAAATTCATCTGTTTTTCCTTTGGGATCCAAAAGGGAAGTGCATAGTCACCTGGACATACCCAAGGATTTTCTTTCAATGGGGCTGACAAGAAAAAGGCATTTCGCAAGATGATGTAGGTATGTCAGCAGGGATTCGCAGTGTCTTGTGTACTTTTGGGGTGCATTGTGTGATATTTACAACCACATGTAGCTCCTACCTCCTCCTCTTTTATTTATTTATTTATTTCTAAAAAGGTTAAGAGTCGTGCGAGATTTCATTGATGTTGTCAAGAATAATTACCCTTCCCATTGGTGATGAATCACATGAATATTATGACCACTAGGGCTCTCCACATTTTGGACATATTTCCTCCCATTTTCAAATTTTTTTTGTTTGGATTGTTTGGTGCTTGATATTGAAAAACTGCACGGCCTAGGGGAGCTTACCCAGCTACTGTCGTGTGGCCACTAGTTGTTTGGAGTGCATTTTCAAGAGCAGAGAGACTTTTTGAAAGGGGTTTCATGGGATCTATTATAGGTTATGTTCTAAATTTTTATTCTTAATTTGACCTTATAGTGGTCATGTAATCGCGGGTCCTTTGAAGGCTCACGTGATCTGTAAGTCTCATTCATAGTCTTCTTCCTTTACTTTTGTAAGGAAAATAATACCCATATACAGATATTTATTCTTTTTCAAATCTATGGATGCTAATTTTTCAGGCGTCAATACTAATTTATATGAAATGGGAAGAATAATAGATAATATACCAAAATCCATTTTCCAATAAAAATAGTTTTTTTCTATATTATATGTTTTTAATTTAAAAAATTAAAAATTTAATTTTTTGGATGATAATTTGAAAAAAAAATGAATTCATTTTTTATTTATCATTGAAATATTATGTTAAGATAAGTTTTTGTGTTTTTTCTAAAAAAAATGAATTTTAGTTAAATAGTATAAAATATCATTTTTAAAAATAGTATGAATTTTATGAAATTATTAGTATATAAGTATGAATTTTAAATTCATTATAAATTTTTATACAGAAATATATTTATTCTATAAGTGAATTTATAGTTTAAAAAATTATCTTATAAACTCAAATTTGACATTTCATAACTTAAGATATATTTTTCAAAAACAATTGTTATTAATTAGTCATACATTTAGTATTTTCAAATTAATTTTTTTCCACAAATAAAAATTGAATCAAAAAATGAATTTTAAATTTTGAATCATTAGGAAAAAATTATATAATAATTACCTTTTTTTCATATAAAAGTTAAATTACCTAGGTCAAAATTTGTTACCAAGGTGAAAACCAAAATGGTATTAATGAGTAACCTAAGAGGTAATGGGAAAACATGTTAAAAATATGTTTTAATTGAGTTTTTGGGGTGTGTATAAACCTTATATATTATCCTATATATTAGTTCGCAATTTTGTATCCATTTTTTTTATATTTACCATCCATTATTTAAAATTTTTGGGTATTTACAAATATGTCACTCTTTTTCACTTATAAGAGGGGAACTTCTATCCTCACTTCACCTCACACAAAAAACTCCTAATTTAGACCCAAAATCTACCCATATCTATTTTACACACTTTTAAACACATTAAGGAGGTTTTTTCTTCTCAGTATATTATCCCATCAAGGTTTAAACCCCTTCTCAAAGTAGATAACCTAAGTAGTGAGGTATATATGTTTAATTGTTTCTTCCTATTTTCTTTTTCCTTATACGATTTTTATTAATTTATTTTAACAAATTATAAATTATAATATTATTAATATTATATTGGTATGTTATTATAATTATGATATAATAATTAACCCCTTTCCCTATTACTTTAAGAAAAATGAAAATGTGAATTGTGTGTGTGCCGGAAGGCACCTCCATAGATAAATGTATTTCGTTTTTCACTACCTTCATCATGACAAGTTTTAGTTTATATTTAATGAAAATATTATATATATGTATATATATATATAATTAATTGATATATATATATATATATATAGTTAATATGGTTCTTTATATATAACACCAAAAATAATGATCAATATAAGGTAATCCCTCGATATCGATAAATATCCCAAAACTAGTTCATCATTATTTTTATCATCATGAAATGCGACTAAAACTCCCATGTAATGGAATTATAACATTATAGGAATTTATAAAACAGTAAATATAGTACCTTTAAGGGTTTCTAAATTAGGATATTTGGGAGAAAAAGGAATATCTACAACATTTTTACGAACATGTTTCAAAATAGTCAAGATTATTAACACCTGATATTAAAAAGAGATTATAACAATATAATAACTAAAGATAATTATTATTAATGAAGTTTATAAATGTAAATTTATATTAATAAGTTCATAAAATAGTTAATTAATATTTTTGTCTTTATAGCACATGAGGTTAAATAAATTCTATAGAATTAAAGGGTAAATGTAATGGACTTGATAACTCAAACTTCTTTCTTTGAGTTATATAATTTCTTATTGAACTTCATAGTTACAAGACCTTCTAGTTTAAATGATGATATATATTTATTTTTGGGGAAAAATAATTTTTTAATCAAGTTCATTTTCATGAAAGGTTTTCTTTTCAATTTTATTAAAAACAAAGGAGGCTTTTTGAAAATATACATCTAACTATGACTTTTACAATAATGAATACAAAATGTCTTCAAAATGATCTATTCTTAATTTGGTTTTCATTATCTTAAAATTATATATCTATAATGGATCTATAATTCATGTTTCACCATATATTTTTTTTATTGCGTGATTATTTTGGGTAATCAAGTTTTCATTATCAAATTATTTAGTTTATGGTGTTATTTTATACCATTTTGATATTTTATGAAACCCATTTTATTTCCATGGGTTATTTATGATTTTCAAAGGGAATCATTTTTAAATGGAACAATTATATAAAGATAAATGATGGTTGGGGTACTATAACACCCTCCAATGATTCGGTTAAAATATGATATCTCATGTGAATGGTATGTTATGTACATTTTAATTACCTATAGGAATGGACACTGATGGTGTGTCTCATAAAAGTAATGTTACTTATACTAATATATGTTCCATATTTTAAAAAAAATGCATTCATATCTTATTCTCTCATGGTTTGGCTTATGAAAGTAATTTTTCCCAATACTAATGTTTGTACCACAATTAAAGGATGTTATTCATTATGATCGTATACCCTCATGATTCAAGGTTTATGTTAAATAATTATAAGCCATCGTTTAGTTATTATGTTTCTATATTGATATTTTGTTGTTCTAAGTTCTTATTCCATGTTAATTGAATATTAGTAATTTTTTATGATTATCACTCATGATGATATGATATTTCTATTATGATCATGTGTTTACTTATTCTTATGAACTCATCTTTGAGGAAATGTTTATTCAAACCTTACTAAGCATTTGAGATCACCCCTTTCTTATGTTTTCATTCCCTAAGTCATGAATATGAGTCTTACAAATGAAATTTTATGAATATGGTCTATTATAGTTCCTTTAAGGAGAAATGATCTCTAGTATTGTTTTATAAGATGATTAAATAGCTAGTATCTAAAGACATCAAACCCATCAGTACTTGGGATATTATTATTGATGACATTTAATTTTTATATCATTTTAAAAATTGAAAAATAAATTCATATTTAGATTAGGTCACTATATTAAGGGTATGTGGTCATTCCACCCTATAACAATGAGAATTCTCAGCCACTATGCACACCATTTTGCGGTCATACCCCTACCCTTACTATCATAAATCATGTCTGAAACCATAACCCATAATCCCATTATTCTATAAATATCTTCACAATGTGACCATGAAAAATTATTCTGTGATCATTCACCTATTGAGAAACTCCTGAGATAATATTGAATTTCATATCTATTTGTACGTGCCATGCAGACCCCTCAATCATGAGAAATTGAAGCATGGATAAAGACCACTTTTCTTAAATCTTGATTCTCTGATCATGGTTCATGATAAATGCTCTCCAAACCAATCCAAAGATGGATATAATCCGAATCTTAATATTTATTTGGGTTGATTTGAATCTATTAAAATTTAAATGATGTAGAATCCAAGCTTTATTGTAGAATCCAAAAGACATCAAACCCATAGTATTGAAGAAACACTAAGCCTGGGTGAAGAACCATTGAGGATAAATTAAATAATCCATGATGAAATGGTCACTAAATAAATTCAATGCCACTGAGCTTGAATAGACCCAACAAGTAAATATGAACAAAATATTACATGGAGATAAAGAGACCTAAGTTTCACTACCCTGTTAAATCTGAAGTTTTTCACACATGTTCTAACTTAAGAAGATAAAATCCCAATCAATCACTAATAATGAAAAATTCACAATGATGTAGATATAATTTTGATTTTTTTCCCTATGCAGGTGGTCTAAAAATGGTGGGGACCTCACTCAATCCAAACTCTCCACTATAAGGTTGATGGAGAATACACACAAGGTGTTCCGGGAAATTCTCAAGCCAAGATACCAATGTGAACTGAAGTTCACATATTTACCAAACCTTCATGCTCTGATCTCGCATGAGGTAGAACTGACCATCCTATAATTACTTCAACATAGCATTATTACATATCTCAACACCCAATCTAGAGCATCATAACATCACATCATTTGAACTAGTTCCAAGCTAATATCTTGCAGCAGACTCTATCTCACAAGTCTATGACCTAATGTGGGCCTGCACCAGGTCTATCCAACCTAGGACTGGAATCAAATTGGAATCCCAATTTCAGAGGCCTAAAATTAATTACCCAAGCCTACCCGGATAACCAAGGTTTCATCCTACTTCCACTCAAACCCTCACTAGTTAGCGCATTCATCACCTCACATTATCATAACAAGTAAAATATGATTTTTACTACATCACAAAGAAGAAAAACACACCAATTGGGGAATATTCATAAATTTTTACATATCTTGATTATGGGAAAATGTATGATATGGGAAGAGTCTTGAATGTACTCTCATCTAAATCTATATCCACCATCGGCCACAATACATATAACTAATCCTAGGTAAGAAGAGATCACTTCTAATTTCACTAAATGTGAGGAGGATAAAGACGTGACATTTATTATAAATAATTTCTCCTTCTCCCCCATTATAGGGGATATGGAGCTCGGACTTCATCCTAATTTCCATTAGTTTAGGATTTATTGTAATTATAAACATGTTAATTATATTATTTTATTTTTTTTAAATTATGTTATTATCTTCTCCCTCATTTATTTATGTTTATTGCTCCTCGAACATCCCAGTGATCTCAATAAATGTGATCATATAGAATTAAATCATTGTGGTTGGTATGATGGGAACCATAGTTTTTTGTCTTGAATTTATTGATATAATTATTAATTTCTTTCACTAATTATAGTGTGTCAATAAAATTGGATCATAGAGGAGATGATTTTCACTCAATAGACCGTCAACATTGTTTCATCCCTCAAAAATGTTGGGTATTAATGTCTCCCTATATTTTGATCACACTTTATATAAGTGAAGTTTTGTGATTTGAAGGGAATAATTGTATTTTATTTCTTATAGGTGAGTGATTAACTTCATTAACATGATTCAGGAGTGTCATTTATCATTCACCAAGGATAATAATGGGATTATTGGTCAAATCATGGATTTAAGAGTATATTATATATTCCATAAATGAGTGAAATAGTGGAGGGTGTATAGATGAATGGTATTGAGCATGTGAATTAAGTTATGTGATTTAGAACAAATTTAAATGATGATTAACCCCCTTGTAATTCACTCAAGTAACTTTTGTGTTTCTTACTAACTCCATTGATGTTTTTGTTATCCTTATTCTATTTTCATTTTATTTCTAATTCATAAATAAAAAAACATTGTTTACGGTTGCATTAAAAATTAAGAGAACAAGATTAATATACATTAAGTGATTGAGATAGTGAAAAACTAACCTATATACACACCTTTGGAAACTACCTTGGTGGGACTTATGTTGTATTCCATGTTTTAAATAAAACTCCTATTTTATTACATCATGTAACAACCACATGATTAGCTTGGAATCATTTCTAGGGAGTTAGGTTGGAGATTAAATTTTCTTCTTTACCATGTAAATAATTTTCTACTTTTAAAATTTAAAAAAAACAATAGGTTCATCTCATAAAGGATTCTTGAACACACAATCATGACCAAATGAATATTGAATAGTAATTATATGGATAAACATATTGAAAATGAACTCACATTAAATGAAGCGATGAATCTGTTTGAGAAAATATTACTTGATTATCAAAGATTAAAAATTGAAGGGGGTGTCATTGGATGATGAACCACAATATGAACCTCCATTATATGAAAAATACATACAAGTGGTGGAATTATTTAAATATACCACTCTTCCAAACAATTATAATGTGGTGTTTTAGGCACAATAGGAGAAACATGAGCTACCAACTAAACAACTTAAGGGGTATGACAAAACTCTTGACTCTCTTGTATTTAATTCTTCTAAAATTCAATTGAAATTTAATCCCCTTGTTTTAATGACACTTATCTGGAATTGTTAGAGTATTATTTAGAGGTAGATAACTATGATTTTGAATTTTTTTATCTTAATCCTCTACAAGATGAACTCTCTCATGAGCTTCTATATCTTAATATTGTAAACTTAGTCGTGTTATTAAAGGCCCTGGTAGAGAAAGTTGAAGGACCCATGGGTGAATTTAAATATATTGAAGATAAATAGAGGATTCATAAGATAACATGGTGTTTCCCACATTTATAGTAGAAGACACAGCGATACTTGAGGAAAAAAATATATTGGAAATTGAAGAGAAAGAGACCCCTTAAAAATACTAAGAAGATTATACAAAGGGAGGTAGAAAATAACCAATAGGATGTATCATATTTTATCCATACATCTAAATATTTCAAGTTTTATTACACTAATAAGGTGTTAGACACACACTATACTATCAAAGGAGACCTCCAAGAACAAAAAAAATTTGAGAATAGCTATGTGAAAAGAAAAAAGTGGTGGTTATTTCCACAAAATCCCAACCCACTAATGGAATGGTGATAATCCCAATGTTATGAAACTATGAAAATTTTAAATTGAATAAACTTTTGGGGGTTTTACCAACAAATCTTCCTCACTTTTCTTTCTTCTCATTTATTTTCAATTATATCATTTATTTTTTAATAAACCTTTAAATTATTCTTTTTTTCCTATGTAGGGAACAAGTTAATAGAGTCTCCTGAAATGAATGAAGTTCATTATAAGAAAATAAAAGGGGGATTTTAATCCTAATAAAGCTATCCAAATTTAATTAATAACAAAATTTAGGTAATAACAAAATTTAGGTGAACTCCTTCCATACTCATTTCTTGTAACACCCCCCTTGTCCTAATTGGCTTGAGGAGGTGGAATGAATGATACCTGGCCTCAAAAAACATCCAAAGATTACAATGTCTATCAACAAATTCCATAGGGCTTCAATAAATGTGGGGGTCAATTTTCCCTTTGAGAATAAATCAAAAACCCAAAAATTCCATAACCAAGTAAATGCTATATAATGAATGAAATAATGAATGACAACTCAAACATTTTATTAATAGCAAAACCAAACTAAAACCAATCCTTTATTGAAAACCTTTCAAATAACCATTTCAATAAAGTAAAATTTTATTGAAAACTATTTCTATACATCAAACCGAACCTTCATTTTAAAATTACCATTTTTAAAATCATGTTTCTAAAATCCCTTTCTAGTAAAACACCCAATTTCATTAAATCCAAAAACCATCACTCAAGAAGGTATTCAAAAATAATTGAAAAACAAATACACAATCTATTTAAATAAAAACAATATATTTTAAACTAAGACAATTAGTTCTAGAAAAAAGAGTCGAGAGTGAATCCCCCTACCTTGAGCTTTTTGGAGAAAATGATAAACATCATGAAAAACGTCACAAAACCGGGTTGAATCTCCATGAACCCACCTTAGATATCTTCCTCTATCATAAAACAATCCAAATATAATCATATTTGGCATACAAAAATTTATATCTACCCACAATGGTCGTATATCTATGAAACAGAGAGAGAGTGTGTGAAGTAGATCTAACAAAACTACCAAGAACAACCAAAAAGAAATCCTTACTATAAGAATCTGGATTTTAAACACCAAGAGATGCCTCTAGATTGCTTCCAAATATATGGGTAGAGGTTTTCCAACATTGAGAGGGACAAACCCAAATTTAGGGCCATTTGTGGGAGAGGAATTAAAACATTAAACCAACCTAGATCCACTTTTTTTGATCTAGTTTACTACTGCATGTGCTTTAGTCGCACTGTTAGAATATTTATGCACTAATTGTGCACTAGACACTACCTTAAGGATGAACCTCACATGATTTCCTCACATGGTTTCTAAATCGTGGTCCAACCGAGCCAAATCCACTGTCATAAAAATCCAAAGACATTTTTTTAAAGCACACAGTTTCTCATTAGTGGGCATACGGTTTGGAGAAATTGTGTGTCACCTATGTGCCTTCCCTTTTGTCTCATTGTGCACGGTTTCCTATAAGTGTTTCATTGTTTTCATAAACCTTTAACCAAGCGTTCACCTATAGAAAAGTCCCAAAAACACTACATATTCTCTCTAAACTCTCCCAAACTTAACCCCAACACTTTACATACTTAAAAAGAATAAATAAAGGGTTACTTACTTGAGACTAGGGGTGCTAAATTCTCCACACCATTAGCCTTTATGTCCCTAAAAATTAGAATACCAATGTTTATCTGAAAGATTTCCGACCATTTCTATTTCATTTCCTTCTCGCATTCCTAGGTATCTTCCTATATCTGACCATGTTTCCAAAAAACCCACACTAGACTGATGCTTATTCCACGCAAGACTTTCTATTTCCTATACATGATTCTCACTATCATGTGCACCAATGAAGCATCCATCTCTAGGTCAACAAGATCCCATATGATCACATGGTTAGGATCAAGATGATACTTTTTTAGATAAGATACATGGAACACATTATGCACTACACTAAATAGTGGTGGTAATTCTAATCGATATTCCACCTCTCTAACCCAATCCAATATCTCAAAAGTTCATATGTTACAAGGAGATAACTTTCCATGATTCCCAAAATGTTGATGTCTAAGCCTTGGAGAGATCATAAATAACACATGATCACTCACCTTGAACAAAAATGGCCATCGAAGATGGTCTACATACAATTTCTGATGACATTGAGTCATCTTTATCTGTTTTCTGGTCAACTAAATCTTCTCCATTATTTCTTGGATAATGTTTGGCCCAACTAGTAAAGACTCACCCATTTCCACCTAACAAAGTGGAGAATGACATGTAAGACCATATAATGCTTCAAAAATAGCTATATGTATCAAGGATTTAATGCTTTTATTATACGATAAATCCATTATGGGTATGTTCCCATGAACAACAAAAATCCATTAAATAACCCCACAACATGACTTCCAACATTTTTATCATCTGTTCAGATTGGTCGTTTGTCTGAGAATGATATGCCCTTACCATTATAAATTGATTCCCAAGGTATTTCTGTAAGGATTTCCAAAAATGAGATGTAAACCTTGGATCTTAGTATGAAAATATAGAAATTGGTATTCCATCTCTATTTTCCACTTCTTGTATATAGATTTTGGATATATCCTCCACTGTATGAGTTTCACAAATAGGAATGAAATGGGATGACTTTGTGAGCCTATCTACTATCACCCATATGACATAATGTTTCTAAACCATTCTTGGGAGACCTGTAAAAAAATACATAGTTATATTCTCTAATTTACACACTGAAATAGGTAATTATTGTAACATACTTTTTTTGCTGATGTTCTACCTTAACTTTCTAATATGTTAAGCATCTTAAAACAAACTTGGCCACCCTCTTTTCATACCAACCCACAAAAACGTCACTTCAATTACTTATACATCTTCTATATTCTTGGATGGAAATCCCATCTCAAATGGTGGTAATCATGAAGAAGTTATTACTAACAATTCATAGGTACAACCATTCGATTTTTGAACCACAACACTGAACTCTCATCCATCCTCCAGATCTCAATGGTCTCCCTGTCATTGAGTCTTGAACTCATAGCCATTCATTCTATAGAGTATGTATGTGCCTCTTTAACCATATTCACTAAATTAGGAACAAATAAAACTAGAAATAATATGGAAACTTCACCTCAGTCTTCATATTTCAAGTTCATATCAGCTAGGACTGACATCAATTACCACTCATCTGAGGCCTTTTTTTATAACTGGGCATATGAATTTATTATTAATGCATCTACTCCAAAATTTCCTTTACCCAGTGTATACAACAAGTCAAAGTGAAAAATTTTGAGATATTCCATCCATATTATTTTCCTCAAATTCAAATATTGTTGTGATAAAATATGTTTTAAGCTCTTTTGATCTGTAAACATAGTAAATTTCTCACCAAAGAGGTAATAACGCCAAGTCTTAAAACATGGACTATAGTAGCTAAATCCAAGTCATGTGTTGGGTAGTTCTTCTCATGAACCCATAAATTCTTTGAACCATAAGAAATAGAATGATTTCCTTTCTTTATAACACAACCCAACCTTGATCCTAAAGCATCACAATACACTAAGTAGCCTTGTCCTGATTTTAGAAATATCAAGATAGGTGCTGATGTAAGGTGAACTTTCAACTCTTGAAAATATTTATGTAATTACTTACTCTATTATAATGGAACATTATTCTTTGATAAAGTTTTCATAAGTCCTACTAGTGGTGAAAAATCATGACCAAAGCTTAGGTAATAACAAGATAGCCCAAGAAAACTCTTTATCTCAAAGACATTCTTTAGTGGTTTCCAAGAGATAACAGCTTCAATCTTCTCTGGATCCACTAAAAGACTTTTAAAAATTGCATGGCCAAGAAATCGTACCTCTTGTATCCAAAAATAACACATAGATAATTTGGCATACAACTGATGGTCTCTCAATATTCCCAATACTATCTCTAAGTTTTGATCATGCTCAACCCTTATCCTTGAATACAAAAATATGTCATCTACAAACACCACCACAAAATAATATAGATATCTATGAAATATATAATTAATCAAGACCATAAATAAATTTGGTGCATTCGTAAGACTAAAAATAATTAACATATATTCATAATGGTCATATCTGCTTCTAAAATATGTCATCAAAATATCCTCCTTCTGAACTCACAATTGGTGATATCCTAATCACAAGTCAATTTTGGAGAACCATTAAGCTCCCCTAAATTTATCAAACAAATCATCAATTCATGGAAGTGGATACATTTTCTCTATCATAACTCGGTTAATCTTATGATAGTCCACATATATCCAAAGAGTTCCATCTACTTTCTTTATAATCAAGACTGATGCTACCCATGGAGACATACTAGGCCAAATGAAACCCTTGATTTCTAGATCTTCCAGCTATAATTTCAACTCCCTTAATTCTATTAGTGTCATTAAATAATATGGAAGTGAGATAGGACTGGTCCCCAAGAGGATATCAATCATAAACTCCAATTCCCTTACCAGTGGTAACCTAGAGAAATTTTCTGGAAACACGTCTGAAAACTGATCCATGACTACTGGAAAATAGATATTCTTGATCTATTCCTTCAATACCAAGGACAAATCCACCAACTAGTAAGAGATTATTCCAACTGTTGGTGCCAACAAGAATGTTGCACCTATCTTCACATACATTTATCCTCTAAAGAGTTTCTCGACGCCATCCTCAGTAGTGAAACTAACTTTTCTTATATAATAGTCGATGTGAGCCTTGAATGTTTTCAACCAATCCATTCCTGGGATTACATCATATAAATCCATGTCTATCAAATAGAAATCTCATTTTAGCTCAACTCCATCAATATTTATAGAATAATCTCTACACATAAAGCCTCGACATTATCTTTTCTTAGGAGGAGTTTGTAGTTTTATCATAGCATGCATCATCTCAACTTTTATATTTATAAAATAAATAGAATGAGAGGAAATAAAGGAATGGGATACACTATTATCAAATAGAACTTGAATAAGGGTATAATTCAAAAGAATCGTACCTCACCTTAGTTGGTCCAACCTGATCATCCATAATCACCTACTCAGCTCCATATAATTGCTTCGTTGCTACACATTTCTCCTTGTTTCCTTGCTAAGATTTCCATTGCTGAAGATTCATGGTATCACTAGAATCACCATGTATAGATCTATTCAACTGATGAGACTGATACTATTTCCCTCACCCCATCAAATCATATAACTCCTACAATACCTAAGAAGTGTTTTTAGAACCTGACCTTGTAGCACTGTGACAATAGTATTGATGATTCCCCATATTGTTGAAATTGTGGAATTCTATTGGTGGTTCCATAATTATCACTTCATGAGGTCCAAGGAATCACATTAGAAACATTAAGTCTCACTCTTTGTATTTGGAGGAAGATTCACTGATCTAGTCATTTGATTTTGATTCACTCTCTCACTTTGGAAGTAGGTGTCCCTCTTCTTCTCACCCTCATCATTAGAGTTCCCACATTGTCTTGTGGGTATCAACATACTTTCTCCTCCCATAAATATTGAGATGTCTCTTTAATCCACCATCTCTCTATTGACAATCTATTTATAGTCTATAATACATATCACAATAATATTCAAGAGAATCTCTTATTGCATCCCTGATTTAATGATTCTTTCCTTCAAGGATGAACAAGTTGTGACGTTGAGTGAAAAGTGCACTAAATTCATGAATTTATCTAAATATTAAGGGATAGATATATTTTATTGCTTCAAGATAAAGAATTATATCATTATCTAAATCTTGAACATGTGAAGTTAGAATTTTTTGTTGAAAAATTACAGAAAATCCTCTTAACCAAGGCATTGATCCACTTTATCTTGCATAGATAAATCTCACCACTAGAATGAATGATCCTTTAGAATATAAATTGCCAACTTGAATTTATAATCTACTGGTGTGCCAATGAAATCAAATATAAGATTCATCTTATTCAGCCACACCTCATCCTTTTTTGGTTCTGAATCACCCTGAAAGAGGATTGGATTATTCTTCTAGAACTGGACAGAATTATCCACTTGTCTTGGATCATCCCATTGGTTCTCTATGTACACATCCTAAAATGCTTGGATGATACTCTGAACTAGTTTTTGGTTCACATATGTCTTAGGTGAAACCAAATTTTCCATATCTTCTTCTGGTTGGTTTTTATGACACATACCAGGTTCCATTTTATATAACCAACACAAACAACATAAGTCTCACTCTCTATCAACTAAAAGTTTATCATTTCAAATTCTATCACATCAACTATCACAAAATTTCTCTCCAAAATCAATATTTTCAACATTCAACCATTTTTTAGAACAAATATCTACTTATTTTTTTAAATAAACCCATTTTTAAAATACCACAATCATGCTCTTTTTCAAAATATTTCATTTGAAAGCATCTTTAACATTTTCCAAAAACCAACAATTGTGTACCAAATCATAAATCATTACTAAAAATGAAATACACATTCCTAGTGGGAATTAATTTTTCTAATGCATGTCATGATCATATCATTGGATAAACCCATGAAAATGAGATTCCAAATCCTATAAGTGTCTCAAAAACACTTATGTACCCAACTCACTGGTAACTTGAAGTTAAACATAAAAAGGTTGGCTGCGTATTTTTAGTCTCCATATTTCATGTTCCAAAAATCATACTCCTTTCTACCAACCCAAGACAAGGAATAGACCTGAATGACTATCAACTCCAAGACCGAGAAACTAAATACCACTTGTTAGGTAAGGACCGGACAAGCTAATACCACTTTCCTCAAACAAACTTTGGACTGAATGAAACTGATACCATTTGTAATATCCCCTTTATTTTCATTGGCATGAGTATGTGTAAGGAATATTACTTCCCCTTAAGTTAAATCCCCAAGATGATAATATCTGTAAATAAATGTCAAAGGTCTTTAATACACATGGGGGATGATCTTCCTTTTAGAATAAATCCACAAGCCAAACATTCCATAACCAAGTAAATGCTATATTATGCCTGAAATAATTAAATACAACTCAAACATTTCATTATTAGAAAAACAAAATTAAAATTATTCCTATATTGAAAACCTTTTAAATATCCACTTAAATAAACGAAGATTTTATTGAAAACCATTTCCATACATCAAACAAAACCATCATTTTAAAATTATCATTTTTAAATCAAGTTGCTAAAATCCCTTTCCAAAAAAACACCCAATGTCAATAAATCCACAAATCGTCACTCAGGAGGGTCCTTAAAAAATATTTAATATAAAAACACAATCAATTTCAATAAAAAACAATCAATTTAAAACTTATCCAATCAGTTATAGAAATAGGATTCAAGACTGAAGCCACCAACCTCAAGAGTTTTGGAAAAAATGATAAACAGCATGAAAAACATCACAAAACCGAGGTGAATATCCATGAACTTGACTTAGATCTCTTCCCCTATAATAAACCAATACAAATATAATCATATTTGTAATCCAAACCCTTAGATATACCCACAGTGGGTGTAGATCTATGAAACCCCGAGAGAGGGTGAAGTAAATCTAACAAAACTACCAAGAATAACCTAGAATGAAGCCTTACTACAAGAATCTAGCTTCAAAACACCAAGAGATGCCTTCGTATTGATTCCAAATCTATGAAGAGAGGTTCTACAACATTTTATAGGGGAAAATCCTGACTAAGGTCTGTTTTGTGGGGAAAATGAGGCATTAAAACATTAAACCGACCTAGATCCACTTTTTAGGATCTAGTTTCCTACCCTTTATGGTTTACTTGCACAGTTAGAAAAATTGTGTGCTGAATGTTTGCCTACCACTGCCTTAAAAATGAACCTCACACAGTTTCCTCACATGATTTCCAAACCATGCATCAACCGTGCTAAATCCACTATCACAAAATTTTGAAGCCATTTTTTCAATTCACATATTTTTCCTTGGGGGAAACATGGTTTGGGAAAACCATTCACTGCCCATGATCCTTCCCTTTTCCCCCTGTCTCACTATGCATGGTTTCCTATAGGTGCTTCATGGTTTTCCCAAATCATGCACCAACTATGTACCTATATAAAAGTCCCAAAAACACTACAAAATCTATCAAAAATATCCAAAAATTACCCAAACACTTTATATATTTAAAATGTATAAATAAAGGGTTACTTAATTGAAACCGTCGGTGCTACATTTCTCAGGCTATCCTATTAATTTTCTACATGAAAATTACATAATAATTATTGAATATCATTGAGTATATTTTGAAAATTAATTGTGGGGGGTTGTTAACTCATGGATTTCTATTTGAATTATTTTACTTTTTATTTTTTTTTATTTTTTTTTTATCCTTTTTCTATTTTTAGTGAATCTATTTTTGAAAAAAACCCTAAAAAATATTATTCTATGTACAAATATTATGTACATTTTTTTATTTTATTTTTCAAACTATATTTGATATTAATTGAAAACTATATATACTTTTGAACTCCAAATGATTTATGAATAAATTTAACTTACTATTGAATCCTTAAAGATAAAATTATTTCTAAAGTGTATTTGTTTTCTTGTGTTATGATTTTAAAGAATCTTTAAGTCTTTTAATTGGAAATTTAAAATCCAATATCTAGTATTGATTGGAAAAAATTTAATTCCCATCCTAAGAGTTTTCTAATTCACTTTGACATTATATTTTTGATACCCTCACTTATTGAGAGAATATTATTATTTTTTTAGGAACTAGAACTTTTTTTTTATTCTCTCTCAAATATTTGAAATTCGTGACATACTTTCAACATGATTGAGGAATTCGATTTTCTAGCCCATCATTTTTCTTGACACTAAACTTGAACATTCATACTAGTTATTCACTTATATAAACATGAATTTAATTATATATTTAAGAATCATTTCACCTTATCTCACTCTAAAATAAAATTGAATGATTAATTTGAGCCTAAGTATGGGGGATAGGGGCTTATATGTGTTTTTTCTAGGAAGAATTGCATGTTAAGTGGACTATGAGAGTTTTGATTCATAATTTTTGGGTGGTTAAAATATAGAAATAGGCATGGGTCACAATTTATAAATTCAATTTTATCGTCTTATTTTATTATAAAAAATGTAAAAAATGTAAAAATGAAAAATGGGTATAAATGGGTTTGAAACATTCAATATTATTATATGAGTTATTTATGACCCTAATTAAGAGAAAGACATGATCTCAATTCGTTACATTCATTTGAAAATAAATTCTCCTTTAAAAATATTCATATCAAAAAAAATTAAATAAAACAAAATAAAAAAAGGTTTAAAAAAGAGGAGAATAAGGATTATACATTTATTATATTCGATTCATGGCCCATCATGTGGTGAAAATAAAAGAAACCAAGGAGAGTATGAGTGTCACAAATTAAAGGGGGTTGAGTAGGGGATTCTTCCATGATTTAATTGGTATATTATTCATTGTATTTAAAGATATGATTTACTTGATAGATTATTCACTGTATTTAAAGATTCAAAAACATTCTCTTTCCTACTGATGATGTTTTTAATCACTTTTCCACTAACCTTGAGCCATAGTAAAACGTTTTTAAATCTCTCATGATTGATTGTATTTTCATGATTTATATTGTAGAGAGGTGATAATTTTCATAAACCTGTATTAAATAATCACTTTCCAAGTATGAGTATAACTCCATATAAATTCATTATCTTGAGAGAAGAATTATATTGAACTTCATATGAGGTAGGCCAAAAATGGTTTTTGGATTGAAATTGAAGGTCGAATTTTATGTGGATATAAAATTTTGAAACCATTTAAATTAAATACATTTATAAATCATGATGAAATTTTTAGTGTAAAGAACCAAAAAAGTCTCTCTATACTCTTTTCTTGGTTGTTTGGAATTAATTTGAGTCTATAGTTTCATTTTAGTGATTGATTTTTCTGAATTTAACTTGAGTTTCAAAATTTGTTTCAATGGTTTAAATCTGAATAAACATTTCAGTTTTTAAATTCAATGATAAAATTTTTTGGGGGTGAAATAGTTTAGATGTGGGGGAGTGATGTGAACCATTGTTTTTTTTTTAAAATAATTATTTTTTATTATAAATCACCCCATTAATCAAACAAAACCCAGGTAATTGATATGATTTTGATAATTTTTTAGTATATATACTTCAATAAAAATAGGATTTAATTTTTATTTATAGTAGAATATTCATTTTTTTATTTAAATGATAAGTAATACATTAATTTTTTAAATTTGGAATTTCCTTTTTTTAATAGCTTAGGTTTGTGATAATTTATTTTTTATTATTTTTCTAGACAATATCACTCTTAAATATCATTTATTGATGAATAAAAATTGATGTTATTATGAAATGTGAAATTTAAACTATGATTTGGAAAATTTTGGAACTAATCCTAGAATTAATTGATCAATGGTATCTAATTTTATTTTTAACTATTTTTAATATTTTTGAAATTATTTAGAAAAAAAATCATGCACTTTAAATAATATTTTTTTCAATTGTCGTTAGAGGATGAAAATATAAAAGAAAAATCTATGATTGTGGTTTGTTGTCATGGATGTCTGCGATAATGTCACTATATATATCAACCCCTACTATTGGGATGGTGTGAAACTATGAGAGAAAAAAAAATTCAATTGTGTGAATTATTGAAAACATGAAAAAGGTATGTGACCATGCAACCATATGATTGTAGAAAGACCACGCTACCATGCACATTAATCTAATGGAGTTCCTCTACCCTTGTTTCCATAAATCCTACCTATGACAACAAACCCTCATCCCCTACTTCTATGAAAAGCTCCACCATGAGACCATGAGAAGTTATATCATGACTATGTTCCCACTAAGAACCTCCTAAGATAAGACTAGATTCTAGATCTCTTTGTTAATTACATATAGACCCATAAAGTCTAAGTAATTCAAACATGGATAAAAAAATTTTTTTTAAAGATTAATTCACTAACATTGTATTGTGATCAATTCTCACTAAACCCATCCAAATATAAATATGGTCCCAATATGAGCATTCTGATTTAAGTTAACATCACTAAGCTTGAATAAACCTGAAGAGTGAAGATTAACTTGATATTTGAGTGTGTTTTCATGACACGTCAAATTGATTATGTTTTAAAAGTTGATTTATATTATAGGTAATACCCTAGGTTTTCTCTCAAGGATCATTGATAGGTTTAGAGTATGTGTTTTTAATAAAAAGTACTAAAAAGGGGGTGGTTTAGAAAACAGTTTTAAGAAAATAACTTAATTTAAAGATTTTAATATCTGATAAATAAAGGTGGTATTTTAAGGATTATGATAGAAGGATTTCATTTCATGTTCACTACACATCTTTTATAATTCATCATTCTAAAAAATTTATATTGTTTAATGTAATTCTTTGGTTGAGGGTTGTCAAGATATTGATTCCCCTCTTGCCTCTTAAAACGATGTGCAAAGGAGAATCCCTTGAAACAATAATCATGATGTCATGGTTTAGACCTCAAGAATAGAACTAGGGTTACCAAACCATACTGATATATCATTATTGTTTGCAAGAAATATGGATTCTTGTGTTTTATAATCAGAACAACCCAAGATCACCACTTGAAATCTCAACCCAGTTGGTGTTGAGATAAAAATTGTTTCACTTAATTATAAAAAAATAAATGTATTCAGAGGAGAATCACATTAATATTAAACATAACTGAAATATTGAATACAAAAATTACACAAAATAAGTATAATAACAAGTGTTGAAACTCCCACCTAAGTATGTGTACCTCCCTCAAAATGATCGCCCATCGTTTAGCTCACCATCGAGAGGAAGAGGAGGCTTGAGTGGAATTTCATATTCATCCTTGATCCCCTTATGAAGATAAGTTACTCTAGAACTTCTTGGATGAGGAGAGAAATACTTTTGGTCATAAAAATACTAGAAATTTTCCTCCTAGTCTAACTTGAAAATGGGGAACCCAAGGTATCATTTTATAGGCAAATTGGAAGGTAGTTTTGAGTCCAAAGATTTCAATAAACCAATTGAACCATGGTTTTCTACCTACATAAAATATTATCTCTCTTTGTAGAAAAATAAAATTGTGTATCCCTGCCTTCTGACTATATTCACCAAAAATATGGAACCATTTGGACAACTACAGCTCTAGATATCAATAGAACACAGCACACCACTTTTGACTTTATATAGATTTTGTGGCTTGGATAGATCAGTCAGGATGGGCCAAAATATGTCCAACTTGGGCTTGGGTTCCTTCATAAAAGTTTTAGCACACTGAATTTTGGATTATCCCACAAAATGTCATCTAAATTGGATGTATGGATCAGTATCAGTGTGTGGTTTATTCCACAGGTGTGCTTGGATTATTGTGCAATTTGGACCATTCCTCTTGAACATCATAATGGGCCCTCCAAATCATCTTCACCTACAATTTAATTATCAAAATAAGTAAAATTTCCATTTTTAATAGTGGTAAACACAAAATAATTTAATCAAACATGAATTGAAATTTCTTATTATTTTTATAATTTTCAAAACAATACTAGTTTAGCACAATGATGCAAGGGTGAAATGAAATAGTGAATCACGATGCGATCAATATTCCACATAGAATAAGAGACCCAAGATATTATACACTATTGAATTTGAGTCTTATTGTGCATGTTCTTACCAGATAAGACAAAAACCTAAGAATATGATAATGGAGAAAAAGTCACACTAATAAGGATCTGAGCTTGATTTTATGTTCCTTGTGTTTTTTATAAAATGACAGGGACCTTTCTCATTCCCAACTCACGGACTATGAGGTTAAAGGAGACTACACACAAGGTGTTTGACGAAATGTCCATGCCAAGATGCATCTATGAACTAAATTCCCCATATAAACAAAACTTATACACTCTAATCTTACATGAGGTAGCACCAACCATCATGTAATTCCTTCAATATGGTGTTAGTATAGACCTTGACACCCAAGCCATAGCATCATAGTAGCACAACCCTTGAACCAATAAAAATCCACTCCCTTAAACCAGACTCAAGCTCAAAAGTCTATGACCCACTGGGAGCCTTCACAAACTCTCTCTAGTTGAGAACCATGCTTGAATTTGAAGCACAATTTTATAGTACCAATACTGATTACCCAACACCATCTAGATAACCTAGGTCTTAGCCTTCTTCCACACATACCTACACTAGTTATCATGTGCATCTGCTCATGTGATCACAACAAGAAAAGTAATATTTTCACTAAGCTATAAAGTAGAAAAACACACTAGATGGGGAATATTCTAAAAGGTGTATGAAGAATGATTGTGAGATGAATGTTTAAGCAATATAAGGGATAAGGGTTTACTGCTCATAACACTAAATGTGAGGAGGGTGAAGATGTGACAATGCGTATAAATAATTTCCCACTATACCCCATTTTGGAGCATCCAAACCATGTCCTTTATCTTAGTTTCAATTATTTTAGGATTTATTGTAATTATTTATGTGTTAATTCCATTTTTTTTCTTTTCTTTAATTATGTTATCCTCTTTTCCCGATTTTCTTCATGTTTCTCACCCATGTGATGTCCCAGTGATCTCAATATCTATGATAATGGAGAATTAACCCATTTTAGGTATTATAAGGGGAATCATTATGTCATTATTAAATTCTTGAATTTAATTCTTCATCTATTTCACTAATTTTAGTGTGATAGAGAAGGTGGATTACAGAAGATGTGATTGTCACTCTACAGACCATCAATATTATTACATCACTCAAACTTATTATGAATTAATGTATCCCTCCATTTGGATCACATTTTATACTAGTGGAGTCATGTGATTTTAAGGTAAGAATGGTATGTAATTTTTTTCAAGTGACTGAGTAAGTCCATTCACTTGATTGGGGAGTTTTCTTGATTATTAATTAAGTAGAATAATGGGATTGTTGTTCTAAAGGAGTATTCTTGTTAAGATTAATGTTTTCATACATAAATATAATATTTTATGGTGTATGTATTAATGTTATTGAGTCTATACATTTATTTAGGTGATTTATAATAAATGTAAATAATGATAAAACTCCCTATAATTACCCTTAGGACCTATTGTATTTCATCCTAACTCTATTTTCATATTTTTTGTCCGTATTCTATTTTCATTTTTTTTATAATTCATAAATAAAAAACAAAACATCATTTATAAAAAATTTAGAAATTTTGAAAACAAAAAAAGTTTACATTAATTGATTGAGATAGTGAAAAATGGACCCACATACATTCCTTAGGAAATGAACTTGGTCATCCCTATAGTATATTACAAGCTTTAAATAAAAAAATAACCACTACCTACGACAACCACACTATCAATTTTATAAAATATAAAAAAATTAATTCCTAAAATTATAATTTTATAAACATAATTAGGTGTTTATGATCATTAAAAAGTATCTAAGAGAGTGAGGTACAACTGTAACATGTCATGATTTTTGATGAACTAGGATAACTAGTGAACACGATGAGGTGTAGGGACTTGTACTCTCCCCATTCCCTAATGTATATGTCAGGTGAGGTGCCTATAATTATATGGTAGAGAATATTCATGTTACTAAGGTAATTTTATTGGATGCAATCATGCTGCTTCATTACCTTGATGTTTCAGGCAACTAAAAAGGCAGTGAAATCAATTTGACATCTGAGCTCACTCATCACCTTGATATGGCTAGCGTACTCTCTATAAGATATATATTTTTCCTTGAGATATCATAGATTCTATAATAGTTTCTATAATATGTAAAACATGCATTCCTATTTTAATGATACTAGAATTTCATATCGAGAAGTGTTTATGAGTCAGAACATGATCGTTATATTGTTCTTGACTAGCTCTTTGCATATAATCTCAACATTATCCTAATCCTTAATGAGGGGTTTATAATCTTGATTCAACCATAAAGGTCATTTCCCCATCGCTTTTTCAAATGGAGTAGGGGTTTTTTGAATATCCTTATTTATGTCAGAGGAAAATTGATATGGGTGAGGCACAGATGATGATCATCACCTAATACTATCCTTTTATTGGGATGAGGTGTTTCAGTTCATGACAAGGTGCCTTGTGTAATTATACTTGAGGTATCAAGTGCCTCTTGATATGATATCAATATTATAGTGTCTTAAACATTTGTAATGCATTAATGATAAAAATATATTTCATTATGGGGAGGACATTCGTAATGAGAACTATGGGGAATACTTCCTTGGGTGGTCTTCATATTTCCATTGGGAAGATCTTTATCGAAGTTACTTTAGGGAGGACCTACATAATTGATGAAATATGTATTGTGCTTTCTCCCATTTATAAAGAGATTATATACTCTTGGTCTACTATCGAGATACACTGAAAGGGCTCAAGGATGTTTGAATTGATTAGGGCATAAATATGAGCCTTCTCCTAGTCAATATGATTCCCTTAATGATACCTCTTGGATCTTTATGGTTGGGTGACCATTATAGAAACCTCAACCATTCTGGGAGTCATGAAATATGGGGAAAAACTTAGGAACCATCCTAGTTGGATGCCTTCTTATCATTGGAACATTTTGGTGGCTTCCTTGAATGGCCACCGGAATATACCAATATGATTCTCAAGCATTAGAAGGAATGAGAATATGAGCTCGCTGTTGATCTTTAGTTACTATTGGAATATTCTAACATGCCTCCTTGGTGAGGTAATTAATATAATATTTTTCCATGATAGGTTTCACTAGAATATGTCGGTGAGTTTCATATTCTTAGGTTGGAATATGAGTATGACTCTATATTATTGTTAGAGTATGTTGTTGAAATTTTCTAGTGGGAGAAGAGATATGATTATGCTTCTAAGTGATTATCATAATATTATGATGACCTCCATTGGTAGTGGTAGGGATATGAGTCTACCTTGAAGGGACTATCATGATATTTTAGTGAACTCTAGTAGAATCAGAATCGATATGTGACTTCCCTGGAGTGGAAATCAGGATATGCTAGTGAACTTCAATGGAAGTTAGGATTTAATCTTGACCTTCATATTCTTTCCTTATCCAGATTCAAAAATGATCCTCATTAATGGGAATTTAAATATGAGACCCCTCCTGAGTAGATTATGATATATGTTTTCATGAACCCTTACTTTTTTATAAATAGTAATATGGGTCTAACCCCCATTATCCACTAAAATATGTCAATGGGTGTCCTCTACTACTGTTAGGATATATTGGCAGGATTGAAAGCTATGATTAAGGATATAATCTCATTCATCAATTTTCTTTATGATATTCTGATGTTATTATTTAAATAGAATGGGGATATAATACTTCTCTATTTATTTAGTTTTTTATTATCCTCAGTGATACCTCATATTAGGCACCCTATCCTGGGTGACCATGGTTGGTTACTCCTAGATAGCTCCCTCAGTGAGTTCCTATGGAGTTAATTTCAAGAAATATTATCGATGGTGATGGTTAGTATATGCCCTCCTAGGAATATCCTAGTTAGTAATGGGGATTTTAATGATATACTTCCCCACATCCTAAAGAAAGGGATATTAGTAAAGGAACACACAGTAGAGAGACTCCCAAAGCGGTTATATATGGTATTAAATACCACATGCTTCTTCATAACACATCATTAGTAAAACATTAATGGTTCTTTGTCTCCTGGAGGATCTCATGAGCTACCTACAATGTTGTTATATATTCATTGAGATGGTACTCCTTAAAAAGTTCATTCTTCACATAGTATTAGAGGCATAAGTTTGTAAATAAATTTTGTATGAGTAATGAGGACACAACTCTCATATCAACTAAGGCATAAGTGGGTCACCTTGACTGGAAAGTAACAGAAACCTGGGGAGATCCATAGAAACTATTAGTTTTTTTAGTGGTCTAACATGAGATGAGGTGTATCTTGTTGTTTTCATTTGGTTTTAAGGGAACTTTGTGGAATTCACTGATGGTTTTGAGAGTCATAAAGGTCTTGAGAGTCCTAAAGGACTTAGGAGTTTTAAAGAGACTGAGAGTATTGAAGGTATTGAGATTCCTAAAGGTTTTAAGAGTATGGAATTTCCTAAAGGCATAAACAGCATACTAGTTAATGTCTCATCACAATTGAGATCAGGTTAAGTTTATGACTCTCATGGGTGAAGGATTCACATCGGGTTCATCATTATTTTGCTGATGTAAACATAGAGCTTGATGCATGGATATCCCTCGCCCAATTTTTATTTGTTATTAAGGGTATGAGGACTTTAAGTTTTTTTTTCATTTCTAGTTCAAAATTGACCCATTCTCATTCAAAATTGACCCATTCTTATTTTGAGACAACAAAAACATACTTTCTAAAGGAAAGTGGTCGATGAGGTTTACCAATAACACTTATATGTGCATCAATCGAGAGGATAGGAGGTTATTCTCATCTCACCCTTTATGGAGGAATTATTACCTACTTAGAGACTCTCTTATAGACTTTAAATATGTTTCTTAATCCTTTTCAAATCCTAGTCTGGGACAAGTTACCACCATGATAACGATTTGATTAAAACCATGCATTAATGTAAACATATGTATATATCATAGGTTCTCCATATTTCTTTTAATTTTTGGTAATGTTATAGTTAAAAGACACACAATTGGGAACTATGAAATTTATCATCATCCAGTTATATAATAGCTGTTTTGAATTTGTTATTGATCCCATGAGTGGGGCTTATTATATATACCTATGAAGGGAAGCAGAAAATGTGTAGTTCATTTTCACATAACAAGATGTTCCATACCTTTTAAATTCATTCTATGAGGACCATAATGGTTCCTTTTAAGGTTAGGCATCCATGACTATGTGAAGTTCCTTTTAAGTTCATGCATCTAAGACCTATGGGATGTTGGAATTGAACCTCAATTAGGCATCCTATATATCCTAGTTAACTAGAATCAAATTCCACATAGCTTGGGTTGTATAGTTTAAGGTTGTGTAATAGGACTATACCATTAATTTTAGAACCATGTAGTTAGTAATACTAGTTATAATATGCCTAGAGAAGTTAAGTGTAGGAATTATGGATATACTACACTTTTTGATTCATCTCATAGGGAGTATAGACCTTCAGGAAAGGTTTTTTCATAGGGAATGTGGCCCTTTAAGGAAGGCTTAAGGATGGATATGGCATCGTGAGGATGAGTTGGGGATTATTCATGGCTTTCCAAGATGGGGTATAGATCACAAATAGATCTTAAGAATGAGATTATTAATGGTATCATGATTAAGGTTTACATCTGATAAGAGGCTCTTGCATGTGTCTATTGCCTGCCAACTATGGTTGGATAAAAGGAAAACTATACTCATGGGAGATATGGCCCCATGAGGAGGAGGTTGGGTATTACACATGGTTTGATCATCCTATACTTTGAAGTGGTAGGAATGTATAATTACCCAAGGTAGATGGCCTAGTATGTGTCCCTTTCCCTCCCTTTAACTAATTGAATAGACCAAAGGGGAGGCTAAATATAAACTTGTAAAACAAGATGAGCAGTATGAGACAGATGGGGTGTCACTAATTTTCTCACTATAAGGACCCTAATTGTTAAGGTAATGCATTATTATAAATCCCATGAGGTCCATATTAGTTAGGTAGGACAAGAAGGAAATGCCTTTTATCAAGGGAGTACATGATTGATGGGGTGTACACTAGTATACGCAACCCAATCATGTAATTTATGAGGTTGTAGAGGAAGCATGGAGGAGTGACACTTATTAGTGTGTTTTCCTAGGCTAATAATTATCTACATAAAATTTTTGTGTAAAGATCTAAATTTTTCTAACCTTATAAAATCCATAAATAATTTTAATTTTTGTCTTGTGGAGCTAGTTTCATTTTGAAAATTGAGATTTTGATTGTAATTTTGAGAGTTGGAGAATTCTAAGAATATTTTTTTGGATATAGATCGAGGCATGAGAGGTACCTCAGGTTCTCATGAAAGCCTCATGAGCTTTAGGATGAATTTTATAAAATTTTAAAGGGTTTTACCTTGGTGTATATATGGATCATGGTTAAGGAAAACCATACATCCAAACCATATGGGTAGTAATTAGATTGGGGATTGGTGCATGGTTGGTTCATGGTCACAGTGAAACCATGAAAAACCTACAATATTAATTTAGTGGAGATTCACATGGTGGGAAAAAGGTATAGTAAATTGTGTGGATAACTTGTTCGAGGTGGAGGCCTAGAGATAGTTCCAAATTCCTGGTCGGAACATGATTTGTAAAATTGTGTGGCCAACTTCATTTTCATTGGAATATATTAAATGGCCTATTTTCCCACTTCGAACATTTAATTCACCCTCCCCTTTCAGTATCCTCTCTCATAGGTGATGTACAAGGGGTCCCCTTTCCCCTCTCCCCCTTAAATACCATTAATTTTTGTGGGTTTTGGTGTGGTTACTTTTAAGTTTATAGAGAGTTTCCTCCTCCCTATTTGGTCTTCCTCATGTATTCTCTGATTTGGTGCAATCAAGTTAGGGGTGTTAGTAATGATTCAATTAGAGCATGGTTGAATCATCCTGATTTTATGGGGATTTTTCTTGGTGTGCATAAAGGAAATCTTGAGATGATGAATGCATGTTGTTGAAAACTATTTTGATCAATTTATTTCATCTAATTAATAATGATTTTTACAGATAATAATTCACGGTTTCGGTTCAATGAGGTCACCTGGTGAGATTTTAGGCATTTTACCTATTGGTATATATAATTAATTATAATTTGTTATAATTGAATTGAATGATTAATTAAAATAATTATTAATTATCTGTCATTGTGGCTTGATATAAGGCCTTGAGATGATGGTTGATGGCTGATTGGAGTTGGAAGAGCTTGGGCGAGAGATTTTGGGTTGTGAGTCAAATGGAAATAACTATGTGGATGAGGTGGGTGGTTTACATTCATAACCCTATGGTTTATGCACTTTATTTATGTAGCATGTGATATGTGGTATTTCCACTATGGGTGATTAACCTTCTTTAAAATTAAAGAAATTATTTAATTAAAAATGAATTACTATGAATGGAATGGGTAAAGTGTCAAGGGACATAATGAGCCCTTATGGAATAGTTTTTTGCCTCAATTATTGACAGTCAATGCCTTAATTATACATGAAATACTTAAGGTATATAAACCTGGAGAGGTGATATTTAAATGACTTAATTGAACATAGTGGATTGGGGTATGTTCCCTTAGATCCCTTGATTGAGGATGTGTGATGATTTAGAGATGATAGGCCCGGGTAGGTCATGATAGAACCTTGATATGCCTTAAATCCTTCAATATAGTTAAATTGAGGAAGGTGAAAGTGTTCCTCCCCCAGTAATATGTTATTACCAAGGTGGTTATGCTCTGGGTGAATTATGGATAGGTTTGGTGTGTAGGTTATGATTATAGTGGAAGCACCGGATGGATCATTCCCAACTTTTATTTTTGTTACGATTGAGGATTAATACAAGATTTACAAGATGATAATCATCTTGATCAGTGAAATTGAATCAAAGAATATAGATAATGGATAAATTCAATAACCAATGTGTAGGTTCATTATATATTATTTATAATTAATTTAAACAATTAAATAATTTATTTTCATGAAATTATTTCTTTATTGTTGGATCTGAAAACGGATTTTCATCGTACCATTGTTTCATTATAGGAATCGAGATTATATTCCCTCTAGTGATGATCCACCCATGGTCCAAAAATCATTGAATGTCATTTTATGAATATTTGGGTTCTAGTATGGTAGATTATACCATTTTCATTGTTCACTTTTAAATGCCATGAGAATCACTTCCAAAGGATTCTACTTGGTCACTTTAGGCTTGATAGTGGAAGGTGTAGGATGACCGCTCTTCGTTCTTGAGAGAATTCATGGAGAAGGGACCTATCTAGGGCTTCGGGAGGATTCTCTAGATTTCATTATCCATAAAAAATGAATTTCCTCTCTTTTAAAAGTAATATAATTGGGTTTATATACAGTTAGGATTATAAATAAATAATTTCAAAAGTTATCTTTATTATTTATTTAATCCCCATGGAACACAATCTCAATAATAATAAAAACAATAATTATTATTATTATTATTGACATTCGTTAACTCACGAATTAAAATTAAATATTATTTTTTCAAATAATATTCAATATATATTATTTATCACTAGACCATTAAACCTGGTCCTCCATTCCTCTATAAAATTTATCAAGTCTTGAAAAATGAATATTTATTTAATAAATAAATATCACTATATTATTCACCAATAAATAAATAAAATATTATATTCACTAAATAGAAAAAAAATATTAAATATTTCACTTGTATAATATTATCTCAAATAACTGGTGAAATGATATATGAGATCAATAAAACATGAGTAATTATTAAACCACATGTGGTAATAATATTCATTCAACTTGTTAAATAATAAATAATAGTATATTATTTAACTAAGGTTCTGGATACACTTAGTGTACGACCCTCTAGGTCTCTTTCTTGGTGGAATTAGGAAAAAATCCCAAAGTCCAAGCTTTGTGTTTATAAACATGACAAGGCACCCATAGAGAAAGAAGTTAATGCCAAAATGACATAATATTTCGTTCAAATGCTCACATTATAATATAATCCCTTTATTGTGATATCTATAATCAAGAAGGTTTCATGATGGTGACATCGACCTATGTGCTTAATGTCTCTTTCTTTGACTTTAGGGAAATTGAACTTGCCTATTGAACACTATGGACATGGATTTTTTTAGGCTATATCATTTCCATCATAGAGTCTAAGATTTAAGCTTTTGTTAAAGAATGTAAGGGACAAATCCTTTCTCTCATTATTCATTAATTAAATACTACTCATGATGCACCCAGCATATCCTACCTCACTGTGAACATGTGTCATCGTAGTTTTCATCAATACATCAAATTAAGTGACTTATAATACTCATTAATAATATTATTAAAGTCTAAGAATCAATACACACATTCACATATAGGAACTTATAATGACACATATAAATGTATATTTTTTACTGGCGGGTCTCATTCTCATAATATCGTATATTAGATATTACTAAGGGCGTACACCATGAGATGGTGACTCGAAGTCCTATGAGTCTTCACCCCTGATAGAATGTATAATTTATTTCCCTAAAATGATTGCATCCATCTATAGATCTTATATTTAAGAATAATGTCACAGAACTTCTAGGTTCTCTTCATAGTAGGGAATTACTATGACCTTTTAGTACAATAGCTACTCTTACAAAAAATTATCACAAACTATGTCACGTAGAAAAACAATCATGAAGTGATAAGAAGTTTATTAATATTAAAAAAAATGAATAAAGGTTATAATATATTACATAGAAGTTGGTTCTATTGAACCAGCTCTAACAGACTCCCACTTGCACTAGAACCAACTAGTAAAAACCTTCAGCATGATAGCTCTCACATCATACACATGCTTCTGCTAAGATAGGCCTTCATTTAAGGGGTATGCCAAGTTTTCTTATATAGGGAATCTTCTTATTGAGACTTCACACCATTGATAAAAATATCTCACGAGGTGATGCTTTCAGATTATATGCATTGTTTATTGGTGTGAACTTATCTCTTTTACAAGATCCACTGATTCAGTATTATCACAATACAATGTAATACGATATTTACATATAGGTGAAAAATCATGATCCTAAAAAAGGTTTTATGTAACACCCCAAAAAGTTAGAAATAGATTTAATATAGAATGAATGAAACACTAAGTCTCTAAAAACACCACTTTGTTATAACCTAGACAAGTAAGCATAATTTCTCCACCTTTGTGATTTGAATTTTGAAAAACTGACATGCACAGTTGCATTCAGTAAGATATTTAGAGTCGGATAAGACAAACATAATTTTTGGTGAATAGAAACATACCCTAATGAATAGTAACACACCCTTATGAATAGTAATTTATAGTAATTAATTTTATATTAGCCAAAAAAATATAAACTTCACCCATAAATGTATAAATACAATTTATACATATTAAAATTGAAAAAATGATCATAGTATAAGTATTGGTATTTTTTCATGTCATAAATATTTTAATTACAATTTTATGATTAATTTAATAATTTAACATGGAAATTTGTTTTCATAAAATGTATTCATAAATTTTTACTTTATTTTCTTATGGTTATAAGATAATTTTATGGGACCTTGATTAATTTCTCAATGTGTTATAAAATGAGTTACAGTTTTAAAGTAGTTTTTTTGGAATAAATTATGATTTTATTTAAAAATTAAATTAAAAAAAAATTAGAAAATTGATTTAAAAAAATGGATTTCGTTTTTTAATTATACTCATAGATAAATGGTTATGGTGAATTTTGGAGATTTTTCTGAAATAATCAAATTTTTTATGAATAGTGAAATACAGTAAAAGACAATATATACAAATTATCAAATAAATACACTATTTATGACATCATGAGTGATTTAAGGACACTTGGTTCGAACTCACATGAACTTATCATTATTAGATGTCACATTCAACAACACTATTGGTTTCCTTGATGGAAATAATAAAATAATGAATAAAATATTCAAAATTCATTCCTCTCCTCCACTATAAAAACCCCTCTCACTCCCTCTTCTCCTCATTCCTCTAAGCCTTGGATCTTCTCAAAGTTCTGCTAAAATACCTTTCCTTGGTCACTCCCCACGTCCAATAATCTTTTTTTCTTTCCAAAAGACCAAAACCTCTCCCCTAAAGAGGCTCTCACAAGGAAGATTACTTCATGAGGTAAATTCCTTTTTCATTTCTTTTATTTCAAGTTCTTTTTTATGTGGTATGTATTTCAAGTTTTCATAAAATTATATTATTTATATTTTATTATATCCCACTAATATTTTATGATACTTATAAGAATTTTTTTACCACTTTCCTATCTCTTTTTAATTTTTTCTAAAAACATGTTGCATAGTCGTTATGTTGCAGAATTTTCATCTCAAAATATCTCTCTTTTTCAAGCACTCTTATTATGTTATTATATTTTAATTTCAATTGTATTATTTTGGTATTTTTAATTACATATCCCCCTTACTATATATATTATGTAATAATTATGAGATACCATTTTTCTCTCATCAATATATTTTATGAATTTTTAAGTGAGGCTGTTAGGCTGCCGAATTTTCGTAAGGGATTTCTCAACTTTTCTTTTATTTTGAGTTCCTTTATTTTTATTTACTATCCTCATTTATTCCAAATATTGTGATTAATCCAGTATATTACATGTGTTGGAATATTTTCATGATAAATTAATAATACTGCATCATCTCTCCTTTCTCATTCTTTTGTATTAAAAATAAAAACACCATCCGAGATGAGCTAATTTACTACATTCAAGGACAATGGGTTTTCAATTTCTATTACCGTATTCAATTATGGTCATGAAACCATTATTATAGTTGAAACAGACATTAATATATGTATTATGTCTCATATATGGTTCTAGAATCATTTTTTACATGTTTATTTGATTTATAAAGAAAAATGAGTTAGTTGTGTTCAAAAATAGCTAATTAACCCAAACAGTTTTCATAAAATAATTTATATAATAATTCATCTTCACTCCACATAAAAAATGAAATTTATAACCATTTAACCTTATTTATATTCAATAAATAACATATAACTTCAATTCTGGATAACCATCCTCATATTACATGATTCTTTGTTCATATATATAGGTTTACTGATCATCAAGAAAACGCTCCCAAACAATAAAATTGAACCTCTTAAACCCATCAAAAAGGCCATTTATGAACTTAATAAGTTTATAATAAATCAATTACATAAATAATAGGTTCTTTAAATATTAATTAATTAATTTAATTTGGTTATTTAGGACACTAAGATCAAGTGAAGAACACTGACAGACTTATGGTAAGGGGGTTTCCTCACCTCACATCCATTTTTTGAGATACTCCTTATTCACAACTATTTCTTGTGTATAGTGTATGTATACTTCCCATATATTTTTAATACCATGAATATTTTTATTTTAATGATATTAAATGTATTATTTAATGATTATTAATTTTTTTCATATGATTCAATTGATTACAAAGTTGTATGTATCTTCTACCTGAACCTCCATTTTCATTCAGGTTGCCCTTATTCTCTACTCACCTCAATGAAATTCTTATTTATCTGTATGTAATACTTATAAATTATTTTTTAATGTTATATATATGTGTACATACCATAATCCTACTTTAATTTATGGGGAGTTATATGTTTTAAAAGAATCTTTCAAAAATTCTTCCCTATAAAAGTGTACTTCTCGAATTCTTACCTATTTTCAAGTGCACTATGTAATATATTTTAAGTCATTATCATTTTTTTAAAACAAAATTTTATCATGAAAAAATATCTTGGTTAATTTATGGTTTTATGAAATCAAACACGCCTTTCCATTTTGAAATCTCTTTAATATTTTCCTAAAAATGCACTAAATTGTTTTACTTCTAAAGATTATTTAAAAGCTCTTTTTACAAGATTTCACTTCAGTGAGAAAAAATTTATGCCACAAATATAATTTAAATGTTCTTCCATATTCCTTTCTGGGATTTACATTTTTACATTCTGATTTAATGACAAATAAAAATTATTTTCCAAAATAAATCTTCTTTCCAAAGGAAAAAATATTTTTCTCATCTCACTTTAACTTTTATGAGAAATATGTCATGTTCACCACTTATTCCTTGCTTGTGGTGTATGTATTTCCATTTGGTATATCATATAAATAGTATCCTTATTCTCATGATATTCTAAGGTATTATTATTTTAATTTTTCAAGGTGGTATGGGACACTTTGGAATGTTTAAGGATTATTTCCTCAAGGATTTTTCAGTGGTCTCATTTAAAACATCTATGTCAACATCCTTTGTTGAATCTGGTAATTCATTGATGTTTATATCCTATTATGTCATACATCATGTTTTATTTAATGTTTTATGATTAGTTTGAATATGGATGTGCTATCTCAAAACCATTTACTATATTACCTTGAATGGTTAGTGTTTAGGATTAATGATTGGGGAAAGTTATTTACATTTCATATGTTATTTTAAATATTAATATATATATTGTTTATGTTTATCCCCATTCATATGAGGGATGAATTTTACTTATTAAGTGTTGTTTGGGTATCTCTATATCCCCTTGGTGCATCGGTAGGTCTCATGAGACAAACTACGGTCTAGGCACAAGGCCTTGAAAAAATGATTATTTATGGTCTTTGCACGAGGCATTGATGGTATAGTTATGATGTCCTACATTATGAATTCCCTCATAATTAAAATAGTATTGGTGGTTTATGTGGTTATTTTACAATTAGAATACCTGTGACTATGGCATTATTTATTCATCTCTTATTCCTACCATAATGTGTTCATGTTTTTGTTAAAGGCATATGTTTTTAGTTATTCAACATGCCTAATGTTTTTGTTATGAAATATTCTGATATATTTATTACCCTTAATGATTGTTTGATATCACCACTTTATTATGTTTAATTTTATCAGTACATAAAGAAGTTTATTATTAATGACCTATAGGAATAAACTTAGATTTTTGGATGTTCTCAATAAAACTTGTATGTTTTTTTATTTCAAATTGTAATGTTGAACCTATGTATGTATCTAGTTTTCCAAAACTACTAAATTACTCATTCCTTCGAGATTTTATTCCTCGTAATCATGCCAATGTAATTAAATAAGGAACTGACTCTAGGAAACTGGGGTCAGGTCCTTACAGTTTTAATCAAAGGAATTTTAGTAGAAAACTTAGAAACTAGATATAGAAAAAGTAGATTAGTGAACAAAACCCTAAGATAGACTTTGGGGATAAGAATACAAGGATATCCTAGAATTTTGGTAAAGAATAGATTTTGTGTTTTATCAAGAAAATACATCCTTGAATGGATATGAATAAGTAGAGGTGGCTCTGGCACAGATGTATCTAGGGGTAAAACCTGAAAACACCGCTTTGAGCTAGACTCGAATGGGAACTGGTGCACGACAACAGGCCTTACTGCACTCTTGTTTTGACACTCCCAGAGGATATGCTTTGATAAATTCATAAGATTATTACAAATAATTATGAAGTATTTGTTCCCCCAAAGTAACCAAACTATATGGTTCTATGATTTATGATGCCTAAATTTATGTTATGTGTTATACCATGTTTAGAGATATAGAGAGTTCATAATTTTATAAGCTAATATATAATATGGAATTGATTAGAAATAGTTCCTAGAAGAAGGAATGAGAACTTCACCAATGCACGAGATGTTAATATTAAGAAGGATCATATCTCTGATGGTCTTAATCCATCATTTCAAAGGAATATTGTCTCCTAAGTATCCTCATCATATGAGGAAATAGTATCATGTGTTGACAAGGTATGTAAAGACTTCTCTAATTCCTATGGTATGGAATGGAAGAAAAATAAGAAGAGGATGGTAGGGGAAATCATGGATAAATGGAATAAGGGAAGGACGTATTTCCACACATGTGATAATTGTGGAAGGAAAAACCTTGGTATATGCTTGAGAAGAAAATGAGTTTGCTTCGGGTGTAGAGAAAAAAGTCCACTATGCTTGTAATTACAAGACAAGGAAAGAATTTCCCTATATTCAATGATTCAACTGTAAGGATATGGGGCACTATGTGAATTTATGTCCCAAGAATCAAAGGAATACACCCCAAATAATGATTTTGGATAATGATCAAGTTATGATGATATAACAGATGAAGTAGAATGATTAATATCCCTAGTCAAGAATCTTGTCATTTGAATATATTTTTTAGTAATGTACTAGTTGTAAGAATTATGAGATATATAAGGATTTTACTACAGTAATATTTCATTAAGGATTTGAGGTCATTTGATGAATGATATAAAGGGAAAGTGATTTAGTCGAAAGTTAAACTTTTTAGAAAAAACATGATTGAGGGAAATTCAACCCTTAATATATTTCTGATGTTGAGATAATGATGAAGAAATTCTTGATTCGGATAAGTACTGACTACCTTGGAACTGATTATTAACTTTTCAATAAGTGGTCTAGGTTATCATTGATGGAGTTTACAACACTTTTTGATTTAATAAATATATTCAATAACATGTATCTTACTTAAGGAATACAGAAGAATGAATGTTTCTAATATGGTTTTTATGGTAATTAAAGTTATTACAATATTTCAAGAGGATAAATGATGAAGTTATTCACATGTTTGGAATGTGAATTTTAGAGCTACTTCTTGTTGATTAAGGTTTGATAATCTCATCATGGAAATTTAAATACCTTCATTATAATGTTTTGAATCGTTATATTTTGGAATTTTTTAACTGTTTATGAAATGGTTTAAGTTGATCATTGTATGGGGTTTAGAGTTTAATTCCACTACATGATGGTTTTATTATTTTTCCATGACCTTTTTGTCCAATTAGAATGAATTTTTTTGTAGTAACCGATGCATTTCCCTTTCCTCTAATTAATATAATATTTTAACCATATTCTTGTTGTGGGTTTCCAACAATGGAATTTAAAAATATAAACCATTTACTTTTGAAGTTCAATTTCAAATTTTAAGGAAAAATTTGTTATAATTAGGGGATAATGTAACACCCAAAAAAGTTATAAATAGATTTAATATAGAATGCATGAAATAATCAGTCTCTACAAAACACCACTTTGTTATAACCTAGCCAAGTAAACATAATTTTTCCACCGTTGTGAATTGAATTTCAAAAAACTGACATACACAATTACGTTCAATAAAATACTTAGAGTCTGATAAGAAAAACATATTTTTTTGGTGAATAGTAACATACCCTTATGAATAGTAATATACCCTTAAGAATAATAATGAATAGTAATGAATAGTAAATCGTCCAAAAAAATAGAAACTTCACCCATAAATGTATAAATACAATTTAGACATCTTAAAAGTGAAAAAACGATTATAGTACAAGTGTTGGTATTTTTCATGTCATAAATATTTTAATTAAAATTTTATGATTAATTTAATAATTTAAAATGAAAATTTATTTTCATAAAATTTATTCATAAATTATTACTTTATTTTCTTATGGTTATAAGATAATTTTATGGGACCTTGATTAATTTCTCAAAGTGTTCTAAAATGAGTTATAGTTTTAAAGTTGTTTTTTTAGAATAAATAATGATTTTATTTAAAAATTAAATTAAAAATATTTAGAAAATTAATTTCAAAAAAATGGATTCCAATTTTGAATTCTACACATCAAAAAATGGTTAGGGTGGATTTTTGGGATTTTTCTGAAATACTGAAATGTTTTATGAATAGTGAAATTTGGTAAAATACGTTATATACAAATTATCAGTTAAATACACTATTTATGACTTCATGAGTGATGTAAGTCCACTTGTCTAGAACTCACATGAACATTACACTACTATAGGTCACATGAAACAATAATATTGGTTGTCTTTATGGAAATAATAAAATAAAGAATAAAATATTCAAAATTCACTCCTCTCCTCCACTATAACCCCCCCCCCCCCTCACTCCCTCTTCTCCTCACTCATATAACCCTTGAAGATCCTCGATGTTCTGCCCAAATTCCTTTCCCTGGTCACTCCCCATGTCCAATAAGCTCTTGTTCTTTCCTAAAGACCAAAACATCTCCCCTAAAGTGGCTCTCAAGGAAGATTACTTCAAGAGGTAAATTCCTCTTTTCATTTCTTTTATTTAAAGTTTTCTTTTATGTGGTATGGGTTTCAAGTTTTCATAAAATGTTATTATTTCTATTTTATTCTATCACACTAATATTTTATGAGTCTTCTATGAATGGGTGACTCATTTCCCCTCTCTTTTTAATGTTTTCTAAAACCATGTTGCATAGCCTTTATGTTGTAGAATTTTCATCTCAAAATATCTCTCTTTTTCAAGCACTCTTATTATGTTATTATATTTTAATTTAAAATTTCTTATGTTAGGATTTTATATTACATATCCCCCTTACTGTATATATTATTTAATAATTATGACATTCCTTTTTTCTCTCATCAATATATTTTATGAATTTTTAAGTGATGTCGTCAGGCTACCGGATTTTAATAAGGGATTTCTCAACTTTTATTTTATTTTGAGGTCATTTATTTTTATTTACTCGCCTCATTTCTTCCAAATATTGTGATGAATCCAGTATATTACATGTACTGTAATTTTTTCATGATAAACGATTAATTTTTCATCATCTCTCTTTTCCCATTCTTTTGTACTAAAAATGAAAACACCATCCGAGATGTGATAATTAAACACATTCAAGGACAATGGGTTTTCAATTTCTATTTCCATGTTTAATTATAGTCATGAAACCATTATTATGGTTGAACCAGACTATAATATATTTATTATGTCTCATTTATTTTTCTAGAATATTTTTGTACACATGGTTTTTATTTATAAATTAAAAAGAGTTCATTGTGTTCAAAAACTACCAATTAACCCAAATAATTTTCATTAAATAATTTATATAATGATTCATCTTCACTCCAAGTAAACAAATGAAATTTACAACCATGTAACCTTATTTATATTCAATAAATAACATATTACTTCAATTTTGGATAAGCATCCTCTTTTACATGATTCTATGTTCCTGTATATAGGTATATTGATCATGAAGAAAATGCTCCCAAACAATAAAATTGAACCTCTTAAACCCATCAAGAAGGCCATGAATGAACTTAATAAGTCTATACTAAATAAATTACATAAATAATAGGTTCTGGAAATATTAATTAATGAATTTAATTTTGTTATCCAGGAAACTAAGATCAAGTGAAGAACACCGACAGACTTAAAGTAAGGGGGTTTCCTCGCCTCACTTCCATTTTTGTGACATACTACTTATTCACTACCATTTCTTGTGTATAGCATATGTATACTTCCAATTTATGTTTAATATCATTAATATCATTATATTCATGATATTTAATGTATCATTTAATGATTATTAATTTTTTTGGGTATATCATTCAATTGATTACATAGTTGTAAGTATTTTCTAACCGAACCTCCATTTTCATTCGGGTTGCCTTTATTCTCTACTAACCTCAATGATATTATTATTTATTTGTATGTACTCTTCATAAATTTTGTTTGAATGTTCTATATATATTTACAAACAATAATCTTACTTTCATTTATGGGGATTTATATGTTTTAAAAGGATCTTTCAAAAATTATTCCCGGTAAAAGGGAACTTCTCGAATTCTTACCAATTTTCAAGTGCACTATGTAATCTATTTTAAGTAATTATATTTTTTTTAAAATAAAAATTTTTATCATGAAAAATAATCTTGGCTAATTTATGGTTTTATGAAAGAAAATATGCCTTTAATTTTTAAAATCTCTTTAATATTTTCCTAAAACTGCACTAAAATGTTTTGCTTTTAAAGCTTCTTTAAAAGATCTTTTTACATGATTTCACTTTAGTGGGAAATAATTTATGCCAAAAATACAATTTCAATGTTATTCCATATTCTTTTATATGATTTAATTTTTTACAATATTATTTCATGACAAATAAAAATTATTTTTTAGAAGAACCCTTTTTCCAAAGTAAAAATGATTTTTCTCATCTCACTTTAACTTTTATGAGATATATGACATGTTCAGCACTTATTCCTTGCTTGTGGTGTATTTACTAACCTTTGGTATATCATATCAATAGTATCCTTATTCTTATGATATTCTAAGGGATTATGATTTCAATGTTTCAAGGTGGTATGGGACACTTTGGAATGTTTAAGGATTATTTCCACAAGGATTTTTTAGTGGTCTCATTTTAAAGTATCTTCATCTATGTAAACATCCTTTTTTGAATCTGGTACTTCATTGAGGTTTATCTCCTATGATTTCATCTGTCATGTTTTATAGAATTTTTTATGATTAGTCTGACTGTGGATGTGCTATCTTGAAACCATTCACCACATTCCTCTCAATGGTTAGTGTTTAGAATTAATGATTGGGGAAAGTTATTTACATTTAATATGTTAGTTTCAATATGAATTTATATATTATTTTTGTTTATCCCCGTTCATATGAGAAATGCATTGGACTTAGTAAGTGTTATTTGGGGCTTGATATAGCCCCTCAGTGCATCGGTAGGTCTTATGAGACAAACTATGGTCTTAGCACAAGGCCTTGAAAAAATGATTTTTATGGTCTTGGCATGAGGCCTTAATGGTATAGTTATGATGTCCTACATTATGTATTCCCTCATTATGAAAATATTATTGATTGTTCATGTGGTTAATCAACTAGTATAATACCCATGATTATGGAATTATTTATTCAACTCTTATTCCTACCATAATGTGTTCATGTTTTTTGTTAAAGGAATAAGTTTTTAGATATTCAACATGCATAATGTTTATGTTATGATATCTTCGGATGTATTGCTTACCCTTATTGAGTGTTTGATCTCACCCCTTTCTTATGTTTCATTTTCTAAGTACACGAAGAAGTTTATATTGAATGACCTGTAAGGATAAACCTAGAGTTTTGGATGTTCTCAATAAAACATTTATGTTGTTTTTTCTTTTAAAATGGTAATGTTGAACCTATGTATGTATCTGGTTTTCCAAAAATACTAAACTACTTGGTCCTTCGAGATTTTATTCCTTGTAATCATGCCAATGTAATTAAATAAGGCACTGACTCCGGGAAACTGGGTCAGGTCCTTACATTTTATATCCAAATGGATTCATTGGCTGCATCAGAAGCCATTATATACTAGGACTCTAATGTAGAATCAGTGAAAATAGGATGCTTTGAACTATTCCATATCACAACTCCTCTGTTGAGATACAAAACATATATTGACTATGACTTCAGGTCATTCTGATCTATTTGAAAACTAGAATCCACATAACCCCTGATGAACAACTCCTCATCTCTTCCATACACCAAGAATATATCTGGTCATACCCATCAAGAGGTGTAGAATATGTATTCCCCTTATAAACTAACTAATTGGGTAGTTAGTGGAAATCAGGGTCCATCCATAAGGAAAGAGAGGAAGATCAAATGGAAGACACAAGTTAGAAAATTTTGATTGATTATCTGTAAAAATGAATGAATAAGAAGGGATGAAAAACATGAAATGATTTTTGAAAAACCTGTAGAAACAGAAGAAGAGAAAGAACAACCTGTAAATAAATGTGTTAGGGTTACTACTTAATTAGATAACTTTGAAAAAGTTATTCTTTAGTATTGAAATTATTAATGATAATTTTTTACCATATCAATTCAATTATATTTTTTTTCTTGATATGATAATAGATAATTATGTATTTAAAGTTTCAACCCTTTGGTCTGGAGATTAATTACTTAAAACAAGTTTTAAGACCATTACCCCTAAAATATTGGCAATAAGCTCACCCAATAGTCATGGATTAATCTATTGAAACTCCTTTATTTATCACCATTAGTGTCATTCTTGGTTCAATATGTCACCAAATATAAATATATAATTAATTCATTAAAGTAATTATAATACAAATATCATAATAAAAGTAAATACACCAAAATTACTATTACAACACACCCATAATCTTATTATAACCCCAACACTATAAAATCACCATCTTATGAAAATGATAATGGTGTGAGGGTTGAGGAGAAAATCATCCCATACCATGTATATGAGAGGAGAATGGGAAATGGTATGAATTATACTAAAATAGAAAGAAAATGAAGAATAAATACAATTGGAATCGGGGAGAGATCACATTGGCAAAGCGGAAGCACCTCCCCCTTGAATGTAAAACCTTGAATTTGAAGGGATTTATTCATATTTATAGAAGAATAGAATACATGATGTGTACTCAAACGTACGTGGTGTGTACTCTTTTCAACCAAATTTTCTTTTCCATCTCCACTGGTAGGTAAACAGCCACATTGCTCGTTGAATATTAAGCATCAGTGGACAGATGGTGGGAGTACATGGCATGTTTCACCATCGTTCAAGATGTGTATCATCTCTTTCAGTCACCAACTACTTCTAGAAGGATATACACGACATGTAGAGTAAATTATTTGGTGTGTTAGTTCTGGTCAGCAACATGGGAATGTACTCAGGATGGCTGATATGTGCTTGGGTAAGGTTCACGGCATGTGTTTATAAATTACACACCGTGTATATTTTAATTTTTGTTCCAGTTATCCCTGATTTGTGCATTTGACTAGAAACTCCTAGAAAATCAACATGAACACCAAAATAAATCATTTGATTCATAAAAAAATGTATATCTGATTAAAACATGTTTTTAAAATCAATAAAATTCATGAATTTAGTATACAAAAATTGAGCACATCAAACTCCCACACACTTAGTCATTTTTTCCCTCAAAAAAAATTTCAACATCTAATTAAAACGAATCCATACTATAAAAATGGAATCATTCAATTAATTATACTTAAAAATATTATAGTCATATAAGAAGATTTTAAAAGTAATAAAATATATTTTCATTTGAAATATATTCTAATCATGCCTCATATATAACTTAATTAAAGACTTTAATCCTCTTTTAGTTACATTTTTCAACTTTTATAAATATGCATTCCACCTGATGATTTTCCTTTCCAAGAAAATGACACACTCATCACTCAAGATCATTTAATCGTGGTTATTCTCAATCTTAAGTATATTCACTTTATCCATAAACTTTCATGTTATCTAAATATCCACTTATAAATTAAATCAAAAAAATCATGAGGTCTTTTAATAATGTTCTGATGATTCTAAGGCTAAGGGAAGGAAGGTAATGATGTGAAAATAATCTTAGAGTCTTGAAAAGGGAGGTTGAATTTTTAAATAGTAAATCATTATATTAAATGAAACTATCAATGAAACTATCAATGAAAATGCATCCATATCAAGATCACTAAAAAACACCATCATCATTAGATTCCCTTTCCAACATGGGTTCATAAACCATCAATTTGTGTAATTAATGAATTTGGTTCTATTTTGAATTTTTTCATGAAAGTGGGACCACTTAATAATATAGTAAAAGGTGGTTTTGGAACACTTCTTTCCCAAATAAAAAATAGATACTCTCCCCCACACATAATTTCATGGTTGCTCACCAAAATATACCATGAATCAAAAAACTCCCTCTTTAAAGATCAAATGAATAATCATGTAATATTATCAAAGAATTAGGGTATAAAGGATAAATAGTCTTGTAATGAGGCTTTCTATTAAGGTATTTCATAGTTTCTATGGGTTTCATGGAGACAAGATGTAGGGTGGGTCCCAAAGTCAAAAAGGGCTGAAAATATCAATCAAATTCATCAATCATTTTAATTTGATTCAAAATATTCATATTTTTTAAAGAAAAACATATAAGTTCTATTAGTTATTCATTTCCCAAAAATCTATCAATAAAGAGGATATAAGGAAGAATATGAAAATTTCTTAGAATACCTCTCGTGAATGAGAAGGAAAATGGGTTAATCATGTCATGACATAAATATAAATTATTGGTCTAATAAATTAAAATGAATAAAAATTTAAATTAGAAATTAAACTATATCCATAATCATTTCAAAATACTTTGAAATTAAAATAATCATGTAACTTTTAAAAAGACCATATATGTCTTTATTATTTATAGTTATAATTAATCAAAAAAATACACATTTTAAAATATTTGTTTAATTAATGATGTCTCCTAGATTATTTTAAGGGGAAAGACTAGTGTAGTCAAGAGACTCTCCCCCACACTTAATATCATACATGGTCTGCCAAGTGAAACACTAAGGAATAGAAGAGTATATGTAATGACACCACTGGTCTAGATCAAGGGAGAGTAGTGGAATAAGTAATGAAAATAAAGTGAAAGAAAATAAACACCAAAATAATACCACCCACATGGAAATCTAAAAAATATGTAAAGAATTTGAAATCAGATTCCCATGGAATGTTAGAATACCTATGATTGTGGATGAAATCGAAAAAATAATTATGCATGCATGAAAACCATCACATTAAAAGAAAAATAACATGAAACACACACACACACACATATATATATATATATAATGAATTAACTTTGTGTCAGAAATAGTCACTAAGGGGGCCAATGAGAGGAATTGTATGATATTGAGGGTTTTTATAGGGAGGGGGCATCGCCAGTAGAAGCTAGTGGTGTTAGGCCCTCACTCTGGTAGGTGGGCTCAGCTGAAAGATCTTTGGCGATATAAGTAGAATTATCACCCATCCTAGCAAACGTTAATAGAATAGAGTCAATGGTCAGTGATGTGAATAGGGCCTATAGCACATATTGTTGAGGAAACAGTTGAGGAACATGTGTTAGTGAAAACAAAAGTCCTAGGTTCTGAAGAATAAGGCCCATCATGCCCTCAATATGATCAATTTTTTGATCCATGGCATCAAGGAAGGCGTGAACTAAATCATAATTTAGGGTTTGGGAGGATTTGGGGTTATGGATTGTCAAGATGACGTTATTGAATAAGAGGACAGAAGGGAGGAAGAATTTGGGAGGGCTAGATAATGGATTTTATCTAGTGGAGGGGGTGGGGTGGAATTAGATCAGACGAAATCTTGGGGGGAAGTGGATACTCTCTCACTGTAGCTAGTTCTAGAAAATATAGAATGAGAATATAGGTACTCCCCTACTTCTATACTAGGCTCATTTGAATAAGACTAAAATATTCCATCCTCGGGGAAGAACCTAAGTGATAGTGAGGGATAGATAGATCAAAAACCCCCCCAAATAGTGTGCAAATTGGGTGGATTAATACCCACTATTTAGGTTACTCTAATGGTCAGTGAACATAGCATGGAAGTATGAGATAGTGAAGGAGTGAAGGTTAGGGAAATCATTCCAGAAGATATAGGTTATAAGCTCTGTGTCAAAGCCGGACATGACAATCATGCCCTCATGAAAGGGAAAGAGTATGTAACTAAATCATCAGTGGATTAAATGAAGTTTAGGGTAAATGATCAGGGTGATCTTCTATGAGTTGGGAGTGTACTGATCATTGCATTCAACAATCTCCTGCCACACACAAATTAAGTTTAATTGTTTAGGGTGGGTGAGGGTACAGACAGGGAGTGGAGTGTTTAGATGTGGGTAGAAACCACACCCTAAACCAAACTCTTTTATTATGAGTGTGAAAAAACGTCTTCTAAGAAGAAATATTATTGGATTCTCTATTTCATTGGTAATTTCTTGATATGTCTCCCCATAAAACTCGAATATAGTAGAAAACACTAAAAAAAATCTCAAAAATTAATAGTTATGGCCTTGAGAATGATAATCAGATGTGTGTTCCTATGAATTTCCTTGATCTCCTCCCAAAGTATCGACCACTATGGGATACTATTATCTAGGAACTGACTAATAAACTGAATCATCCCCCATGAAAATCACTACAGTCAGTCTTTCGTAAGATATTTCTCGTCAAATAATAGGTATGGGTGCAGCTAAGGTCAGGCTACCGTAGGTTCTGGATGTGGTGGAACACTAGATGCTAGTGTATAAGGATCCAATGGTATGATGGATGGTGAGGTCATTACGGGATCATTAGGATCTACAAAACTAGTTCACTTAGAAAATATGGAAGGAGAATTTGGACACAGTGGTGGGATTATCTCCAAGTCTAGCGGCTGAGAATGTGGTATGTATGCCACTAAAGGCTCCCCTAGTCCCTCCACTCGAATATAGTTGGGAGTGGGTTGATCCTCCTTGGTATAGGGAATAGTATACTTCTCCATTGATCATTCCGGGTATGCCATGATCTAGAATGAAAGAAAAGGAGAAAAGAAACAATGAAAAAGAAAAATAAAGAAAATTAGAATCTGAAATGTATATGGTATATAAATTCAGAGCACATGGTTTTTAGTCTATTTTGGATTCCAACTTGAGTAGTCTGGATACAAATGATGAGTATGATAGTGTGTGATTATATCATAGTACACTTCATGTAGAAGTGAAACATGTTGTGTGTGTGAACATGGGTAGTCTGTCCATGTACGACTATGAAACGTCCTCTGCCAAGTGGTGGTAGATATCAATGGAAGTCACATGTACCAAACACACATGTCATGTGTGTGAACACATGATCCAATTCGTGTGTCTGTCGTAGAATATCTGATTCATCAAGAAAATAGTACCCGACGTGTCTTGAATGCACACATCTTGTGTTGGTACGTGGTCATTCTGTCTATGTGGGATTAGTGGAATGGGGTCTTCTAAGATGGGCAGAGACATTGGTACACAACATGTGTCGAATGCACACACCATGTGTTTTCAAATTCAAAATAGAGTATAGGTAGTCATGTACATAGAGTACATTGTGTGTATTCTTTGTGTGTTCCTGTGTACTATAGGTTTTCAGTCGAATGCTTCACCAGTCTGAAAATCACCCCAAATGTATTAAAAATGTTGAAGCAAAGGTGGAGGAATTACATACTTGGATTGATGAACTGAATGATCAAGAAATCAGGTCCTGAATCGCACCAAAATGAATTATTGGGGTGGGGGTTTGAGTGGAGTATGATAGAAGGAAGGGGAAAATAGGGAGAGGCATGGGGTGTTACCAGATTAGGGTTCCAAACTTTTATAGAGAGGACACACGGTGTGTATTTTGGATTACACACTTTGTATGTGTTTTTTTAATATATAAATTAATATTTAAGATATGGTTATTATTATAAACTATTTATTATTTATTATTTGTAATTATAATTAAATAAATATAAATATACTAAAATAAACCTATACATGTAGTGTATCAAAAAATACACATCATGTTTTCTATAATTAAAAAATATATAACTAAAACTTTTGGTATGGTGCTTAGGGTGTGATTTTGAACCATCGACCAGCTCGATCTGAGTGTGCACCCTCAACCACTAGAGAAGAGGTTACAGTACTAAAAATTTTATTATCCTTTTCTATTTTATAAATATTTAAAACACTACATATTGAAAGGAAGAATTCATGGCATGTGGTTGTAATTATTTTATGATTGGTATGATGTATGGAGATTAGATGATTTTGAATCTAGGTCTTTTAGACCCTAGATTATGACCCTACTAGTCAACCCACATCACCCTTGGGTGATTTCTTATTTTTAAAAGAGTTTTAAATTAAAAATTAAAATAATACATACACAACACATGATGTATACTGAAATACATGATGTTTGGTTTTAATTCTAGTGAGAAAAGATCGAACTGAGAAAGCTTGAAGGACTTGAACCTGGGTCTTTTGAATCATGGACTATGACCCTACAAGCCAATTTTTTCCCACAATTAGTTTTTTTTATTTTAAAATGATTTTAATTACTTTTTAAAATATCTCACATTCCATTTAAAAAAACACAAGATAAAAAATAATGAATATTTTACCAAAGGAGGGTATAGAGAAACTTGGACCGGTGATAGCTCAGATACACTCTAAAGACATTTCCATCGGTAGGGGATTCATTCCTATTTATTAACTTAATTAGTGTTTATTTATAAAAAAATTACTATTATAGTATATATTAAATTGAAAGGTAAATTCCATGTATAGTGATACACACACCGTGTAACCTTGTTTTATTCATATTTAAATAGTATTTTCCTATACATGGCATGTGATGGTGAATTACATGTCACATAGTAATTAAAAACAGAAAAAAATTAGAGAGAATTAGAGAATATGGGTTACCTCCTAGAAAGCACCTTTTTTTAGGTATTTGGATCGACTTGAGTTAGATTACCAATTTGAAATCTGAAGAAGGATGTAGATTCTCATGTGTGAACCACCACATATGTCTAGTTCCACCCTCTTTTAGCAATTTTATTTTAAATTCAAGTGGTTTGGGTAGCAGCTTGATGTACCCATACTCTGAGGCCAACAAATGTCAAAGGTGTACTTTTACCTTGGTTTCATCATGTATGCCCTCCGCCTCGGATTCTTTCTCTAAAATACAAAAAACCTAAAAATAGTTGTATGAGTTCTCCAGAGAGGGTAAGAAATCAACTACGGATTTAGAAACAAAAACTTGAAAAAATTAATTATTAACATGATATGTTGTGTTACCATATTCAAAGTTTGTTCTCTAAAAATAACTTTCATTAATTTTTAGTGTACAAAAATTGGGGACCATATCATAACATGCTTCCTTAGTTGAAGTGGAATAAGAACACCTAAATCCATACTCAATGGAATTATCCATATTAGTAATTATCTTGGAAATTTTATCTACTATATTTCCAAGTCATCCCAACCTTTTGGTTTGATCCAATGGGAATGTGGTAAAGGTTTTCATTATCGATATTAATTTTTCAATGCTACCCAAAAAAGTTTATGGATGATAAGAATTGGGTGGGGTGAAACATGTATATGGTTAATCCTCATATTAAAACCCATCATCCATGTATGAATAATACTCTTCTAGATAATAGTACGACATCTCTGGATCATATGGATAAAAATACTCTCCACGTGAAGTATACCAACCTCTCATTGAATATGTATCCATAGTGATGTGAGGTCTAGGTTCCCAACAAATAAATCAAGAAATGAAAAGTAAAAATACTAGGTAAACCAACCTATAATTTGACTCATTCTAATACTTTTCAAACCTCCCCAACATTGAATTTATAATTTTACCACACCCATCACAAGGTATGATAAATTCATTTTTCTTCGAAACTAACTAACTAGGTAGCTAGTGGAAATCGGGGTCGATCCACAGGGAAAGAGCATAAGAGAAACTGGTAAACACAAGTAAAAAAGTTTCAATCGATTATCTAGACAAATAAATGAAATATATGAGATGAAAAACATGAAATGAATTTAAAAAACCATTTAAAATAGAATAAGATAAAGAAAAATAGTAAAAAACATGTCGGGGTTGCAACTTGATTAGAGTATTTTGAAAAATATCTTATTTAGTATTAAAATTATTAATGAAAATTTTTACCATAATGATTCAATTATATTAATGTTTCTTGATCTGATAATAGAAAATTACATATTTAAAATTCAACCCCTTAGTCTAGAGATTAATTACATCAAACACATTTTAAGACCATTACCCCTAAACTAGTGGAAAAAACATCACCCAATTGTCATGGATTCACCTATTAAAACTCCTTTAGTTTTCACTAATGGTGTCATTCTTGGTTTAATATGAAACAAAAAGTAAATTTGGGAGTAATTAATTAAAGTAATTATAATACAAAGATCATAATAAAATTAAATACACCATAATTTTTATTATAACACACCCATAATCTTATTATAACCCCAGCACTATAAAATCACCCTATTATAACAATGGACATAGTGTCTAGGTTGAGAATAAACTAAAACCCTACCAAGGATATGAGATAGGAAAGGTAAATTGTATGAATTAAACTAAATCAAAAAGAAAATAAAGAAGAGATACAACTACCAACTATGGAAGATCACTTCAGAAGAATGGAATCACCTCCCCCTTAAATGTCCAACCCTAAATTCAAATTTCTTCCCTCATATTTATAGAAAAATAGAATGCATGATATATACTCCAAGGTACATGGAATATACTATATTCAACCATTTTTTCAATTTTTTCTTTGTCGATAGGTCAACAGTTTCGCCGCTCGTTAAATTTGAAGCATTGATGGTCGGTTGATTAGAGTAAACAATGTGCAACATTATCTTATATGGTGTGTATCCACTCTATCAAGCAACAACTGATTATGGAATGACATACACAATGTGTAGAATAAAGTAAAAAGTGTGTTGGTTTTTGTCAGAAACATTGTCATGTATTCTAGCTAGTCGAGTTGTACCTGGAAAAGTTACACAGCATGTGTTTATAAAGTACACACTGTGTATATTTTAATTTTTGTTCTAGTCATCCCAAATTTTTTTATTTGACTAAAAACTCCTAAAAATCACCATGAACACCGAAATAAATTATTTGATTCATAAAACAATGTATATTTGGTGAAAAAATGTTTTTCTAATCAATAAAATGCATGAATTTAGTATACACAAATTGAGCACATCAATATCCTTAATTATTCTAAAATACATGAGGATATCCTTAATAGATGACAAAGTTTGTTCTCCTAGATCTTCTTGATATATTCCTATCATTATTAGTGCATAGTAAATATCATGTATAGTGCATAACATGGAATACATGATTGATCTTATCACTTAAGCGTATATGATCTTACTCATTCTCTATTTATCCTATTGTTTTTTAGGAAACATTTTCATATAAAGACATCTATCTTGTGACATTGGAACCAATAATCTATTGGATTGTTCCATACTAAATCTCTTTAGTATCTAGTCAATATATTTACTTTGACATAGCCCATGAAGTCTCTTGGATCTATCATAAATGATCTTGATCCCTAGAATATAGGCTGCTTCAACTATGTCCTTGGGGAGAAAAACTTATTTAACCAATCCTTAATAGACTGTAAGATTGATATTCCATTTCAAATAAGCAATTTTTCATCAACATATACTACTAGGATAATGACTATATTCTCATTAAACCTCTTGTAAACACATGGCTCGCATTAATTCTTAATAAAACCAAATTCTTTCATAGATTCGTCAAATTGAATCTTCTAGGACCTAGTTGCTTTCTTCAATCCATAAATGAATCTATGCAACTTGAAAATATTTTTGGCATCACCTAGAGTCACAAACACTTCTAGTTGTGTTATGTAGACATCTTCCTGAAGGTTCCCATTAAAGAAATCTATTTTTACATCCATCTACCAAATTTCATAATCTTGGTAAGTTTTTATAGAAAGTATAATTCTATGAATTTAAACTTGGAAACTGGTGAAAATGTTTCATCATATTCAATTCCTTGACACTATTTAAACCATTTATCCACTAGATTTTCTTTATAGGTATTTACCTTACATTTCATTTTTAGTTTTCTCTTGAATACCCATTTTCACCCTACAGTCTTTACATCAACTGTTTCACCAACTAGAACCCAAACATGGTTTTGATACATAGAATTGATTTTATAATTCATGGATGCTTGACATATTGTATCTTCTGAGATATCTACTACCTCTTTGTAGGAGAGAGGCCCGTCATTGTAAACAAATAATGAGTCACCATATTTAGTGACTAGAAAACAATATCTCTACGATTCTCTTAATTATCTACTAATCCTATGTAGTACGTGTGTTTCTAGAACAAATTTTTTCATGAGGACTTGTAGAATCTATTCATATACCAACTCTTGTGCATCTTACGCATCAACTTCATCGAATTCAATCTTTATCCAATTATAAATTTTTTGGATTTGATCCCTCTCAAGAAATATGGCTTGTTTGGAAATAGTGACTTTCTTGTATGGAGGGTTGTATAGGTAATATCTCTTTATTTCCTTAGTATACCCAATAAAGATAAACTTTGTGCCTCGTGGTTCTAGTTTATTTCCTGATAATGCCTTAAAAATGTCTCACAACACCATAGATGTGTATACGGAAAAAGGGTTTCTTTTCTACTTCATAACTCGAAGGTAATTATATTTTCTACTCTAGTCAGTAATTAGTTTAATGTGTATTTAATAGTTTGTAATGCATATCCTCAAAAGGATAATAGAAGATCTGCATGAATCATCATCGACCTTACCATGTATAACAAGGTATGGTTACTCCTTTTACTAACACCATTTAACTGTAGTGTGTAAGGTGGAGTGAGTTGAGATTGAATCCCAAACTCTCTTAAAAAGTCATTAAATTCTTAGTTAATATATTCACCACCTCAATCAAATAAAATATTCTTTATCTTCTTTCCAAGTTAATTCTCTACTTCATTCATGAATTCTTTTAAAATCTAAAAGGACTCAGACTTATACCTCATCAAGTAGACATAACCATATCTACTCAAGTCATTAGAAAAAGTTATGGAGTAAGAATATCCACCACTATATTCTACTATAAATAGTCCATATACATCAATGTGTAACAATCATAAAAGATTTGTGTCCCTTTCACCCTAACCACCAAATGGATGTCTGGTCATTTTTTCCTATAAACAAGCATGACATCTTTCAAGTGGTTTTATCTCAAAAGAGTATAAATAACCATCTTAACATAGCTTTGTAAAAGGATTCTCATTTACATGACCAATATGGTGATGCCATAGTAGGGTGTTATATGAGCCATGTAAACATGATTTGTTATCAATTATTAATACTTTCTTTTCGTAATTTAATACATAGAGGTTGTTATTTAAAAATACCATACCATAACATGTGTTGTATTTATAAAATAAACAAATTTTATTTCTAATCTTGAAAATAAAACCATCTACATTAAGGCCTGATATAGAAATTATGTTCTCGGTAATAGTTGGTACATAATAACAATCCCTTAAAACTAATATCATTATTATTGGAAATGAAATGTGGTAGTTACCAATGGCTATAGAAGCTAGACTTGAACCATTGGATGCTCATAAATCCACATATCCTCTATTAATCTTTCAGAACCTAATTTTTTCCTGTATTTAGATATAAATATGACCAAAAAAAGTTGTATCTAATACCCAATATGTGGATATTGAAATATTACACTCGATAAAGAATCACATTTAGCTTCCCCTTTCTTTTGGGTGTAGTTCTTCTTCCAGTGGTCTTTCTTTACACATGCAAAACATACTATCCTATTCTCTATACCCTAACTTTAGATATTCCTATTATTAGTAGGAAAATTCTCAAGAGATTTATACTTTTTATGAGTCTTGGTCCCCTTATCCTTGTTCTTCCTTTCCTTATTCACCATAATGACTTTAGGTTTGTCATTCCCAATGTCATTATCCACTTGTAAAATCAAACTAAGAAGTTATTATATACTCTTCTAATTATTTATCATGTTATAATTAACAATAAAACTAGAGAAGGGCATGGGTAGTGAGTAAAGTATGAGATATAGGCACAAATCATCTAGCGATTTAATCCCAAATATGTCTAATAATTTAAGGTAGCCAATAATCTTGAATACATGATTCCCGGATGGAAATGAATCTCCAAGATTATTTGTAAACGGGTCATTGGAGATCTCATATCTATCTTGTCTCTCCTTCTCTTGATAGAGATACTGAAGGTGAGACATAATGTTATACAAATAAATATCCTCATGTTGCTCCAAAATCTCATTGGGCATAGATGATATCATGAAACATTGAACATTTTTTGCATCATTAAAAATTTTCCCATAGATAGTTAACTCTTTATCAATAACCTCATTACTAGAAATGTCAAGAATAAGTTCTCCAGAACATACAATTTCCTTTCATGGCATAAGATAACACATAAGTACATTTTCCACTCTTGGGAATTTTTACTGGTGAGAAGATTATCCTTCTCAAGTATCGATAGCAGTGATGTGTTTCAATCCATTTTATTGTTGTTTCTATGAATAAGATGAGAATAGTTTTAGTACTTTATGTAATAAAATTTATACAAATAAATAAATATTATATTTATTAATATCCCACTGTTTTTTGAAACCCAATATCCCTCACCATTGGCCTTGAAATATCATGTTACTTGGACTTTCTAGTGGAAAGGATCCATATTCCTCTTCACATTACCCTAAATTTGGATGGTAAAACAATTTGAATGGTTTTAGGTAGGTATTCCAAATTTCAATTCCATTAACTCAAAATTCCTTGATCTGTTGAGTGGACTCCCTAATCCTTAAATCCTTAAATTATATTTCCTTAACCATTTTCCTCTTAGTTACACAAATTCCTTATTTGTAATTCAACCCTTGATGTGAACTAAGTTAAGTCAACCCAAAACGTTAAGTTGGGATTCCCTGATAATTGAAAGCACCCCAACTTTGGATGGTCAAGCACTTTAAACTATGGTTTTAATTTAATTAAAGTATTGGAAGGTTATACTGACTTAATATATATAATTTATGGATCTTATATTTTATTCATAAATTTTCGATTATTATCATTATTACACTCTTGTTAATATTAAGTGAATTTAATTAAGTGATTAAAAATGTTTTAGATAATATTTATGCATAATCCAATTTATTTTAGTTATATCATGCATGCTTATTAATTCATTCGTTCATGTGATCACAAAAAAAATCCTTAATGAAATAACTATGAAACATGACATAAATAAAATAATAAATTGGTATGATCATGATATTTTACTAATTTCTTGGTTATCTAGAAGATGATAAACAAACCATCAACCTAGGGGGAAACACCTAGAACCAATAAGGTTCATGTTGTAGCTTTCCACCTATCCATCTATGTATTTATCTTGGATTTTCTTCGCATCAGATCCAAAATTAATCCACCTATGGTTTCTTGGGAGATCTATCCATTACATATGATTTTACTCACATGTATTTGAGGGGAACCAAAATATTATTTGAGGAGTTTACATAAAATAAACCATGGGAATGCAGGGCCTTACATAATGAGATGATAGATGACAGGCGGGCCAATAATTTAATTTAATAATAAATTAAATTAAAACAATCACATAAAAAGTTCTAGTTTAGGATCATGATCATCCCCATGCATCTAATGAATTATGCATTTAATAAAATTATCATTCAATTATAATCATTCTTAATTAAGATAAATCGTGCTAGAGTCAATTAATTTTCTTCTTTAATTAATCAATTATTTTATCTTAATTATCATCATAATGTCCTTGATATTCTCATAAATCATAATTTTAAAAAATTAACTAAATTTATTTAAAAATAATTGTGTACAAAAATAGACCTTGGAGGAAACATGGTTAGTACCCATCTGAACTACCCAAAGTGCATTATAGTCATATATTATTTACTCTTGCGACATGTGGCATACATGTATTATCACGTAATATCATCATGTGTATTATCAACTTAATGATCACATGGTTTACACGATTTATTAATTTTTACATAGCATGTGATGATTCAATGCACGTAGATTAATATTTTTAATATGACTTATACATGATATGTTGATTCGAACATTATACAAAAATTAATTGTGTACAAAAATTGACCTTGGAGGAAACATAGTGAGTACCCATCTAAACTATCCAAAGTGTATTATACTCATATATTATTTACTCTTGTGACACGTGGCATACATGTCTTATCACATAATATCATGATGTGTATTATCAACTTAATAATCACATGATTTTTTAATTTTTACATAGCATTTGATGATTCAATGCACGTAGATTAATATTTTTAATATGACTTATACATGATATGTAGATCCGAACATTATACAAAAAATAATTAAACATTTATATATAAAAACCCTATCACGTTGAATTTACTATCAACTTAATAACCACACTCAAGTATATATTGATAAGGTTTTCAAGTTATAATTAACTAATTTTAATTATATATAATTTGGTAAAAAGTATGTGTTGTGTACATTTAAGATACATGGTGTGTATTACTCTCATCGTTTATCTACAACACACACCTAAGGACTCAGTGTGTAAACATGCCATGGAAAATTTTGGAGTACACAACATGAAAATGGGATACATGGCTTGTGGTCTCTAAGTTACATGGTCACCATTCAAGTAGGATGTGTAAGAAGATACACAACCTATCTTTGACTAAAAGACTACACACTGTGTATGGATGTTACATGATGTTTACTCAGGATGAACGCCTTCCAAACTGGCCTAGTCAACACACGGTGTATAATTAAATTCACCATATGTAATAAATGAAAACTACTTGAATTAATTACAGATTAATTCTTGGTTCATTAAACAATAGTATACAATGTGTACTTCTGAGTTACACAGTGTGTACTCTTGTGTTGTCCATCCATACTCCTTCACACCTTCAGATGAGATCTTCAATTTTATTTAATTCATATAATTAATCGAATAGATTATATTTTTGAGAAATTAATTGTAAGAAAGTAGGTATATCTATTTATATTAAAGAATGATTAAACTAGAATTGAAAACTAATGAAAAATTTCTAAACTAATCAGTGATATTTAAATAATTATAAATAATTTTACAACACCGCTCTGATACCACTTGTAGGTTTTCGGTGTAGTGAAAGTGTCATATGGATCATGGAAAACTTTTTTTTGTTATAATAGATGATTAATCCATGATTTATATGATGATAAATGATGTGATCAACATAATTGAATCAAATAATACTGATAATGGATAAAATTAGGAACTGAAGCATAGGATCATCACATAATATTTATAATTAATTTAAGCGATTAAAGAATTACCTTGCATGAAATTATTTTTTCATTGATGGATCTTAAAATAGATCTACATCATGTCATCATTTCATTGTATGAATCAATATTAGATTCCCTCTAGAAGTGATCCACATGTGGTCTATAAATCTCTATATGTCGTTGTAGGAATCTTTGGGCTCTAGCATAGTAGATCCTATGGCATGCATAATTCACCTTTGATCTCCTCAAGAATCACTTCCAAAGGATTATCCTTGATCTCTCTATACTTTAAATTAGAAGATTTAGGAAGACCACTATCTTTTCTAGAGAGTATTCATGGAGAAGGGATGTCTCTAGTGCTTTGATAGGATTATCCGTATTTCATTGTGCACAAAAAAATGAATTGGATCTCTTGTAAAAATAATATATTTTTGTTAATATACTATTAGGGTTAGAAATAAATAATTTCAAAAGTTTCCTTTATTATTTATTTAATCCCCATAAAACCTCATTTCTATAATAATAATATTATTATTATTTCTTGACATGCACTAAAATCATGAACTAAAATTAAATATTATTTATTCCAATAATATTCAATATATAATATTTCTCATCGAACCATTAAACATGGTATTCCATTACTCCATAAAATGTATTGTGCCTTGAATAATGACTATTTATTTAATAAATAAATATCATTTTATTATTAACTAATAAATAAATATTATAATCACTAAATATAAGATAAATATTTATTAAATATTCCACTCGCATAATATTCTCTCGAATATTTGGATACATAATATATGTGATCAAGAAAATATGAATAATTATTAAACCATATGTGGGAATAATATTTCTTCAAATTGTTAAATAATAAATAATAATATATTATTTAATTGAGATTCTTGATACGCATAGTGTGTGACCCTCTAGGCCTCTTTCTCAGTGGAATTAGGTGAAGAAACCTAAAGTCCAAGGTTATCATCTAGAAACATGATAAGAAACCCATAGAGAAATAATTTAATGTTGTAATGACATAATACCTCATATGGATGATTACTATATAATATAATCTATTTATCGTTATATCTTTAATCAAGAAGGTTGAATGTTGTTTCTATCAACCTATGTGTTTGATGTCTCTTTCTTTGACTTTATGGAAATTGAAATTTCCTATTTAACACCATGGCCATAGATTTATTTAGTCTATATAATTTCCATAAAAGTGCATAAGATATAAACTTCCATCAAAGAACAGAAGTGAAAAATCCTTTCTATCATTGTTCATTAATAATATATTACTCATGATTCACCCTATGTTCCTACCTCACTATGAACATATATCATCATAGTTTTCATAAATACATCGAAGTATATGACTTATAATACTCATTAATAATAATTTTAAATTATAAGGATTAATACACATTTATGCATACTGAAACATCCAATGACACATATAAATATGGATTTCCTACTAGCAGGTCTCGTTCTTCTAATATTTTACACAAGATATTACCAAGGGTGTACATGATGAGAAGGTTCCTCAAAGTCATATGATTCTACACCCCTAATAGCATATATAATTTAGTGATTTCACTAATCACTATATGTTCATTGAGTATGTTATGATTTTCACGACTATATTGTATGCTTAGAGACATCTAACATAGGTCTAAGAAGGTATATTCAATCTTGGGTGTCATGTTAAATCCCAAGGATTGATGGTGTTTATTTATTTATAATTCCATGATTATTTATTTATTTATTCTGAGCATATCAAATATGCATACAATAATTTTATATTTATATACATGATTCCATTGGTAGTGCATTACTATGTTTTATTCACACCCTTCTTTGGAAACCATGGAACTTGGGTACTCGTACTGACTTCTCTGATCACTGGTTCAGGTAGAGAATAAGCATAGTGATTCATGATTAATCAAGATAGCTCAGATGAGAATTGGAAACTGGGTTTAGGTGTGGCTCTAGGATAGAAATATAGCCTCTTGTACTTTTATTCTTTTATTTTTCATGTATATGTGATCATCTCAATGGGTGATCAGTCGATGTATGATGGTATGACCATGTGTCAGTATGACCATATATTAGTATGACTATATGTATATTTTATTTACATTTGATATAGCATAGTTGATTTATTTAATTCTGCATACTTTGATTTATTATTTTGGATTTTTATTGGTTATTTTTTTCCACAGTGTTTTACTCTGATATAAGGGTATAGTATCCCCATGGTAACACCCTAAACCCTCACTGATAATCGGTAGCCTCTGAAATATGGGGAGGCACACCTGAGGTCAATTGGTTCCACTATCTAGGACATTGATCAGTGATATCCAATCAGTAAAATATTACAAAGTGGTATCAAATATTTTTGTTTTGTCTTAATACTTGGGGATATGGTAGAAAAGTAATGTAGGGATGTGTTGGAGCTTATGATGGACCTCAAACTAGTGCATCACAATCACCTTTTTTGATAGAAAATCCAAGTAACCAATGATATGATATTTCTATTTTTGGTTTCCTATTTTTACTATTTTATGATTTCACCTATCATGAAACACTTGTGCTTTATATTTATGAGTTATTATGGTTTTTTCACTTGTATTGTTAGTAATAGGACTATGTTAATTCATTATTTTTGGTATATAAGACTCTCATGTCATACTTGTCTTGTGTGTGATTTATATCACTAAAAAAGGGTTTGTATATTTAAAGTTTCGATAATAACTTATATGATGTTTTTTCATATAACTTGTTAGTGGAATTATAATTATCTTAACCATAATATATTTTATCTTGGTGAAAGATCATGTGAATTATATAGAGGTACACTTCTTAATAATGACTATACATTCCCTTTGTTCAAGGGATATATAATGACCTTTAATAGGTTGGTACAAGCATTGGATTCCTTGGTGATCAAACCCTTCCGAGTAATTATAGAGTTGGTTTTAGAAATAAATATGTTTAGTTTCTTAAAGTGTCAACAACCACCTATATAATTTTTTACCATATATATTCTTGGGGGTGTTCTACATAACTAAACCATTTAACTAGGGTATATTGACATGGATCTCTATAGGATGATGTTGTTATGTGTGTGTGTGTGTGTGTCTGAGATTGTAGACTTCTTAGGGTTATTGTCATATGCAGATTCCCAGTGAGGATCAATGCCTAATAGGCTAATGGATTGGAATGTGATTCCTAAAATGTATATATTTATATGTGTATGAGAACCTTAGAGTGATTGTTTTGGAATCTTAATTTCCTTGTGATATTGAGATAGTTGTGGGGATGTTCCATATGATCGGTGACCTATGTGATATATAGTTTATGGTCAAAGTGGGAGAGCATAGTGATTTGAGATGTGACTTAGGATAATAGTGAGCTAGGTGACATGCATGTGGGTGACCTGAAAGATACGTTATCCTAGGTTTATGAGTGCCTTGTAAATAAAAATCATGGGTAGATTCTTTGGTTTATGAGATTAATGTATGGTATGTCTTATTAGCTATGTGATACAGGCATGGTGATGTCGTTTTCTCCATCAATTAGAGTACTTTTATTCTCATAGTTCGGTTTCAAAGTGTAGGATCAGTAAGATTATTAGCCCCATTAATTTGATCATGGTTCCTAATGAGATTATGTATTACGATCCTATATATATGGATCTAGGATGGATTGAACATTGGTAGATGCTTCTTATTTCAAGACAACATCTAGGTTGGTGGGTGATAATACGATAAACCTGGGAATGGGTGAATGCCTTGATTTTAAAGAGGATAATTGAGTGTGATTCTTATTAGACAAGACTAAAATACCATAGAAGCATGGTAAGTGGTTAGGCATGTGACACTATATTTGATGGTGTGTGACTCATGGGAGTGTGAGCTAGGTTCTATGATCGAGTGATATGACAGAAAACACCTAGAAGTTTTAGATGATATTTGGATAGTGTGTGTTGTTTATACATGGTTCCATTTGAATTTTGAATTGGTGAGTAGATATTTATGGGATAAAGATTGATGGGTATGATAAGACACTTGAAAGAACAACTACCTATAGCTTTGAAGATAATTAGAGATGTCCCTTTTTGTGCGAGGTGACATTATAAATGGATCTTCGTACTATGGTATGGTCAAATTGAGGTTGGTCCTTGAAATTAATTATTAGGAAGGCATGTTTTTTGTAACCTATAGAAGTTATAATTGAGGAGCAGTATAAGGAAATGCACATGGTGGGGAGTGTACCTTTGGTTGTTAGAGGGTGTGACCCTTGTTATGAATGGAATTTTAGTAGATGTTGTGGATGATATTCCAGGTGATCCAGGAGTAGGTAAATATTGGTGTTTCATGTTAGCACTCATGTATGAGTGGGATGAAAACATCCATTCAATATATATGGTAGTATACAAGTCATGAGATGCATATATTCAACCCTGTGTTGGTGGGATCATGGGGTTTATGAGATCGAACATTGGATGGTTTTCCAAGAATGAGGATGTTCGTGAGAAGGTGGATCTAATGTGATATGGTTCTTTAGTAAATACTAGAATCAATAATAAAATTTTGAAATGTATAGAGTCTATGTAATGGAATCAATCTTAGGATATCTTTGATGCGATCTGAGAGTGATTCGAATCATAAATATTTTGGTGCTTGGGGGGAGAGCTTGACGAATGGTGTGGTTAGTCATAGAAACAAATGTGGAGTTACATAAAATGTCGAGTTCAAAATTTAGTGTGGGTATTTGGATGATATAAAAATTCCATTGCGGATTTATTCAATGCGATTAAGTGATTAGATAGCATGTCAGTGGGTATAGTTGTTAATTTTTAAGAAAAGTCATCCAAGGAAGGTTAGATCAATATTTTTGCTTATATTTGTGTAATATGAGTTAAAAACTATTCCAAGAGGTTATTGGATTTTTAGAATTGTGTTTTAGTATGCAATTTAAATAGTGGGGAGAACCATGACTTGAAATTATACCTTATGTACTAATTCTTAAAGTGGTAAGGTCCATAAGACTATAAATGAATTGATTGATGATACTATGTTTTCATGATATGGATGGGTCTCATAGGCCATTATCTAAATTTTTTTGATGATGATTTCATGTGATGGAATGGTTTATTAATGAATAGTTCACCTTGTGTTTAAAGTCACATAATGAAATATTGATTTTCATTTTAGAGTAGAATTCAATGGGTTGGTTATGAATTAATGACTATGGTATATTAGGATTAATGGTTAGAATACCACTGAGGCTTCTTAGGTATGATAAGTTTTATGGTGGGGAGGATGTAAATTCCCATGTTTTTCTGAGCTTGTAAAATTCAGTAAGAATTTAGATTTTTTATTTTTTGAGTTGGTATCATTTTTAGAAAGGATTATTGAATTAAAATTCAGATATTTGGAGTATTCTAAGAAGATTATTTTGGATATGGATCAAAGTTTAAGTGTTATAGTAGGATATCAAGTGACTCTTAGGTTCTTTGGGTGGGATTTTATAAATTTTTAAATTCTTTTACCCTATACATAGTTGTAACATGATTAGAAAAAATCATACAGAAAAACCATGTGGGTTGGAATTGGCTTAGGGAATGGTGCGTAGTCTATTAACAATTTTAGACACACCATACAAAACCTTTAATATTAATTAAGTATATGTTTTCATGTTTTTTTTAATTTTACTTCCAAACCATGTGAGGTGGTGGGATTAATATAGTTTCAACAACACGTTTAAAACACAATTTAGAAAACTATGTGTATAAACCATGAATCCTACATGATTTTAATTAAAAGAGGAAAAATGGCCTATTTTCCCCTATGAACATTTAAATCACCCTCCCCTCTCCATCTCCTCTCTTGTGTACAATGGCTAGGGGGTCCTATTCCCCCTCTTTTCATTCGATTCCCTTTGTTTTTGTGGGTTTTTGGGTGATTCATTCAATGTTTATAGTTAGTTTCTTCCTCTTTAATTGGTCTTCCTCTTTTATTCTCTAATTTAGTGTTTCTATGATATGGATTTGAGTGAAAATTCAACCAAATCATAATGTATTTATCATTATGTGATGGGTATTTTTCTTACTGTGGCTATATGACATCTCAAGACAATGAACGCAAGTTGTTGTAAGCTGTTTCAATGAAGGTACATCACCTGATGAATTTTCTTATTATTTTTTCTAAATTAAATTATTTTTTTATTGCATCATTGGAAAATGATAGGAATTTCTTTCAAGTTGATGTTGAAAGTGTGACACAGACCTTCCATGGATGGTTGGCTATGGTTTTGTTGTGATAAGGTTGCTCTATGGGATGTTAAGAGTTATTTATATTTTCACTAAATTGTATGATTAATTATAAATTGTTATAAATTACTTGAATAATTAATTATAAATTTTTTATATTTAATTATTTGGTTTTTGGCTTGAGATAGGGGCTCGAGATGACGGATGATGGTTGATTGGGCCTAGACAAGCTTGGGAGAGATCTGTCAAGTTGTGAGTCGAATGGAAATAACTTTGTGAATGAGGTAGGTGGTCCTTATGAATTACCCTATGGTTTATGCACTTTATTTATGCATCAGGGGATATGTGGTCTCACCACTATGGGCAATTAACCTTTATTTAAATTAAATAAATTTTTTAATAAAGAATTATTGTATATCAATGTAATGGATAATGTGTCATATACTACGATGGACCATTGAGCACAAGCTTCATGCCACAATCGTTGATTTTCATGTCCTTAATAATAAATATAGGACTTAAGGTATAATAAACCTATGGGTTGATATTTAAATGAATTAAGTAAACATAGTGGATTGAGATAGGCGCTCTTATATCCCTTGAATAGGGGTGTATAATGAGCTTGAAATTATGGGATTGAGTAATCCATGACAGAACATTAAGATGAATTAATCCCTTTTGACTAGTAAAGATGAGTAAGGGGTGAGTATTCCTCCCCTAGTGAGATTTGATTACCTAGGTGGGTATGCTCAGGTAAGATTATAGATGGGTTGGGTAAGTATAACAACCAAGTATGATTCGTAAGGAGGGATGGGATTTTGGTTATCTCATTAATGCGATGTGAGTGAGGCTTGACTTAGAAGACTAATGAGGTTGTGGTATGATTATGATAATTATGAGGGACATTATACCCTATGATAGATGGTATTTCCCTTGAGAGTGGATTTTGATATTGAGGAACCCATATAGGGTTTCTATGATATGAGGTGACCTGGGGTAAATCAGTGGGTTCCCCAATGATGTGTTGACCATAGAGAGGGTGCATACGATAATTTGTATAGATGGTTATGGGTTTATATTTAGAAATTGAATCGATTATTTGAGTTTGATATGGATATAGTGAATAGTATAAGTCATGAACTTGAGAGTTCGTCCTTGATTAAATGAGATGGGTTTGGGATGATTCCCAACCCTCTAGTTATGTTTTATGGGATGCTATGAGAGGGACTCTATGTATTCATGTACTCTAAGTTAATTCCCAATGTTTTAGCAGGGATTTTACCTTTGAGTATACCTGGAATGCATGAGAGAAATCTTGGGATTTGGTTTTTCTACCTATATGGAATTCCTAGGTCACGCTACCTGAGATTCATCACTTATCTATATAGAATTACCTCTAAATCATATAGTATTATAATTTGAAGACAATATAGAATGCCTAGGATTACCTCATAGGATTTTACTATGATGCTTATCTGGAATTCCTAGGATACTACTTGGGATTTCACTGTAGTCCTATTTATGAGGTGGATGTTATTCACATGTATAAGATTATCAGGTGAGGTGTTATTCCCCCTTGACAGACTTTATGATATTATCATGTATGGTTTTATTTACCCTATAAATATTATGGAATTATTATGATACCTAAGATTTAGTTCTTTATGCCTAATGTTGGATTTCCTATGATTACCTCCTATGAATCAGCTTATGCCTAATACTATTAGATTTCTTAGGATTACCTCCTAGGAATCAAGGACTATACCTATTACAATATTTACATTAATATTTTTATTATTTAAATAATTATTTATTATTCTTAAATACATATAACATTTACCAAAGTAGGTATAGTCTATCTCGGGTGTCATGTTACAATCTAAGACTTGATTGGGTTTATTTATTTATGCTTCCATAGTTATTTATTTATTTATTATGAGCATGTCACATGTGGATACACTTCTTTATTGGTTATGTATAGGTACCCATTAGTGTTTCCTTACTTATTTATACTCACAACCTACTCAAGAAACCATGGAACTTGGGTAATCGAATAAACTTCACTGATCATAAGTTCAAGTAGGGCAGAGGCCTAGTATTTCATGACTAAGCAGGATAGCTCGGATGAGACTTGGAGACTCTGATGAGGTGATTATTGGGTATTTAAATAGATCATCTTGTACTTTTATTCTTTTATTTATCATGTATATGTGATTGTAATGGTGGGTGGTCAGTTGATGTATGATGGTATGATTGTATGTATGTATGACTGTTTGTATGCCACATTTACATTTGATATAGCATAGTTGTTTTATTTACTTCCTTGTATTATGATTTATTGTTTTTTATATTTCTTGGTTATTTATTCTTCTATTTTTTAATTTAATATGACGTTATATTCTCTAAATGGTAACACCCTATACCCTCATTGTTAGTGAGCAACTTTTAGCATATGAATAGGTGTGCTTGCAGTTAAGTGGTGCCACTATTTGGGAAACTAATCAGTGGTATCCATCTAGGCATATGTTATATTTTTTCCACATTATCATCCCATTAAATATTCTTTTGAGAAAAAGGTTCCTAGAATGATTTTATTTGGGCTTAGCATAGAATAATAGGAAAATAAATCCTAATGGGGATACCTGGGTGAATTTCTCTAATAGTTTAGGGTAGCACAATGTGGTTTCCCCTTTTAGAGGGTAGGGAGAAGTTGTCACATTTTTTAGAAATGAGAGAGAAGTGTCACCCTAATCACAAGGTAGGATGTATATAAAACCCTAGTAGTATCTCTAGTGTAGGGTCCTCCTTAGTTATATGGGGAAGAGTGAATATGAAACCCTATTTAGGGGAAGTGGTCACCCTAGTATAAGGTAGGGCTATATGGTCTCCCTAGATGAAGACTCAAGAAAAGTGTTTCCCTAGTGAAGTAACTTGGGTAAGGTATTTCAATAGTGATGAGACATGGGTGAGAGTAAACCCAGTATGGTGGACTAGGAAAGGGTTCACTCTAGTGATATGGGTTAGGGTGAATATGGCACCCTATTAGGGAGAAGTGGTCACCCTAGTATGAGATAGAGTGAAGAGGTAACCCTATATGAAGACTAGGGAAGGTTGTTTCTCTAGTAATGGGACTTGTGTGAGGTTTCACCCTAGTGAGGATGCCTAGGAGAGGGACTCCCTAGTAGAGAGGCCTTCGAGGATGACAAGGGTTCTTAGCTCCCTAGTTTTTCATTGGTGTGGGGTCCTTCACCCTATCTTATATAACTATGGAAGGACTGATCTATCATGAATTTTTTAATGTTCTAAACCATTAGGTAATGTAATTAACCCATTTTTTAGTTTATTAATTTAATTTTTAGGCTTATTTAAGATACCTAAAGGGGGGTTGGAGACTAGGGAATGAAAAGTCCCTTCTCACAGGTTGTCCCTTCATCTTCTTCCATTCTTTATGTGTGTGTTTTCTTTTAATAGAGACCCATGTAGTCTATTTATAGTAAAATATGAGGACTAAAGAGCATAAATTTTGGTAATGGAATGTGGTTCATAAAATTGTTCTAGGCATTAGATATGGGTGTGAAAGTACACTTCTCATAAGTATGTTGCATACCAGAGGTGGTAATTCTAGTGTTTTCGTATAAGTAGACTAAGGTAAACCAAGGATAATCACCCTGGGAACATATATGGATAACAAGAATAAGTGACCTAGGATCACTCTCAATATATTGTGGGATTTTAAACTCCTATTCTTGAGGATTTCTTCTTCACCATATCATGGTTTCAATTATTTTCCAAAAAGTATCACCAACATTAATGTTGTGGAGCATCATCAATATGATTGATCTGATATTTATCATTCTTCTCTGTCTTTAGTGGAGATTTTTTTATAGTATTTCATGGGGTGATCCTACTCCTTACACTAAAACCTTATGGTGGATTTTTTAACCCATTTTGAAGCACGAATTGAATTGATATTTAAGATTTATATTGAATGGGTTTTCCTTGAGAATCCTTTTGGGTTTTTTTAAAAGGTTTTGGATTTTTAAAGGTGGTCTTAAATTTATATTTGTTTTAAAACCTATTTTAGGTGAATGGATTAGTTGGTAAGGATTCATTTGTGAGTTGGAGTGGTTGGTTATTGTTTAGTTTCTCTTGATGGAGAAGTTCTATTTAAGAGGTATCTATCATGGTTGTGAGGTTTTCCAGGTGTCGTTCTCTTTTAGGGAGAGTTTTTGATGTAGTCCAGCCCTAGCCGTAAGTATGTTGATAGGGTGTTCATTTTGGTTTATTGTTATATCCCCTTGGTGGATATGTTTGGATTTTATTCTTGAGGATGAGAATCGTTTAAGATGTATCTAATGTGATGACCAAGACTTTCCTGGATTGTTACTCTTGATCTTTTGCAGTATTTTAGGTGTTCATGGAAGGATGGAGTAAGGAATATATATTCATATATAATATCCCACCTGAGAATAAGGTGTCACGACATGTCCTCAAGTGTCATAGTATTAAGGGATAGCTAAAAGGAAGGGGAGTTGTGCAGTTTGGTGGGTCACGTTGTAAAGGGTTGATTCACAACATGGGGATTTTTTTTACAGTGTAGGGAAGTGTTTTTGATTAGGGGTGTAGGTTATGATATTTATTCATTGTGTTATTTAAAGGATAAATTTGGGTTTCTATGTGAGATGTATTCATCATTTCATGAAGGGATTAAAATAAATTTTAATATTAAGTAAACAACCATACATTTTATATGAAAGCACTTATATATGGATTTAAAAATATTATGTATCACCTTTTCCATTTTCAAGTCATATAATGAGGGTTTTTGGTCATGGAGTGAAGTATTTGGGATGTTTTTTTTAATTATTCCACAATTGGTTATCCTGGTGTGCCCACTTTTATCATGGCATAAAACCTGGAGGTCAAGTTTTTTGGATTCTTTTTTTTTGGGTATCATCACATCATTATGATCTTGTCACAACATGACACTTCCTCAATTAAACTTAATTTAGTAGTTGAATTTATTTTAAATATGGGTATATATAGTAAACCACAACATGATTTTTAGGGGTTATCTGATTTTATTCTTATTGTGGAATGACCATTTCTTTTCACACCGTGACACCTTGAATTTCTAGTTTTATTATAAATTTGGAATCCCCATCAAGATTCTTCATAATTTATTTGTTTACCTAAAACACTAGGTGACCAAAAGTGTATAATTATATACCTTTTATTTAACTTTTATTGGATTTGGCCCTTTTCTTTGATATATTTTTCATTTATGATCTGAGTTGAATTCATATTCCCTTATTTTGAGACTCTCTTCCTTTTATCTTGTTTAGATAGGCTATAATAGTGGGTCAATTCTTGTTTCTTAACCTTAGTTCATGGATTTTATGGTATTTTTTTGATATGGGTTTTTTGGGTTTTCTTATGTGATATTGGACTTGTGTTCATCTCCTCTGTTGTTTTTTATTAGCATTCATTAAAGCTTTGGTGGAGGTAGGGGATTTCTAAACACTTATTTTATCTTCTTGAATAATATGTTTGACTTGATTATTGTGATTATTTCATAATTTTTTCTCTTATTTCTCTATTAAATTTCCTAACATGAAATCTTGAGTGTTTTTGGTTTGTGAGGGAATAGAAAATTTTGGTAAATTCTCTTTGGGAAGAATGCATTAAATAAAGATAATGAACTGGGTAATAAGAAATTTTAAGAGAAAGGATAATAAAATGTGCTTTATGAGTTTCATTTTATTGTTGTGTGTTGGTTTTATTGAATGATATTTTATATTTTAATTCTCTAGTTGATGAAACTTTTCAACTTAAAATTTGGATAATTACTTAAAGGTGATAATGCAAAGGGTAATACTAAAATATAGAAACTAAGGAGTTGTCTTTGTTATTAATTTTTATACTTAATGTTGTTCTTATTTTTGTCCAAAATTGTTTTGATTAGTGTGAGATTTGTTGGGTTGGTTTACTATGGTTAGAAAGGGGTTTTGTGTATTTTTATTTTTTATCTCCTTTGAAATATTGATAAACTAGATTATAAATTAAATATGGTAATGGAAGTGGGTATGAAAGTGAAATTTTGGGCTGTATTAATAAAAATGATAAGTAAATAGGGATTGAGGGATAGTTTTAAATGTAATAGTAATGATATAATAACAAATCTATAATTGAACGAATCTATTATTAATATAATAATTAATGGATTATGAAAACTAAACAAGAAATGAAAGTAAGGCAAGGTTTGTGTGAAATGAATATGATTGAAATAAATGTGAGTAATGATGAATGGTTGTATTAGAATGAGAAGTGGATTAACAAATGGTTTGACAATAAATATGGGTAAATTAATGGAATAATGAACCTAGTGATTCTAGAAAATAGTAAATAGTGGAATGAGAAATGATATGAAAATATTAAATTTTTTCTTGTGTTGTTTTCTTTTACTATGTATTTTTTTATGTTATTGATAGTGATGATTTTTTTATGAAAAGTGTTGTTTTCGTATGTGGTTTCTATGTTATTTTTTGATATTATGAAAGTGGTTTTTGGGATATGATGTGGTAAAGGATGATGGTGGGTATAATTTTATGGGATATAATGGATCACAATTGAAACAAATATATAGTAAGGGTTGTGATGGATCAAAGTAGGTATATGAATACGGGATGTGATGGCTTAAAGTTCGAGTATGTAATATACTAGTTGAAATGATGGTGCAATTGTGATGATGATGAGATGATGATTTGTTAGAGTATGCGATACATAGTGGGGGTCATTCATGGAAAGTGGAGTCCATGAGGTTAGTTTCCACTGTATTCACAATACCCTATTGTGAATAGAAGGGTATAGATATATAGATATGGGTTAGGAGGTGCATGGAAGGAGCGGGGAATCAAGTTGACGCCCTTCATGTTCATCTTAACATATCAATGTGTGGTTTGAGGAGAGTGTATATATGGTTGTGATATATGGAAATTTGGTGGTGTGGTATGTGGTGGTGGATTTTTGGTTGTGGTTAGAAATTTTGGTATGTCATTGTAGAGGTTAGATTGTGGTGTGAGGAGGAAATATCAATATGGTGTTGTTATTGTTTAATTCTCACATTCCTAGTCATAAAGGGAGAGTTTGTCTAACTAGCTCGCTACCAGTTATAGGAAGAATGGATTTGTTGATGGGTGATAGTGGTGGTATATTCTTGTTCCCTTTTTATTGGTTATTTTTGTGAGATTTGTGGATTTTGTGTTATTTCTCATTTAGTGGTTTTATTATGGTCTTTAATGCATTATTTGGACTGAGAATTAGTTTGTAATCATGATTGAGAAATGGTTGAAGATGTTATAGGGATAGATAAAATTGTGTAAAATGAGGTGGAATGTGGAGCTTGGTGGCTATATTCTTATACTTATTCGATTTCTATTTGTGATTATGTTTTTCTTGGTTTTTATTTCTCTTGACTACTCTTGCATAATTTATTTCAAAATGATGTTTATTTATTTAAAAGGATAATCCTACTGACACTATAATAAAAATATCATATAGTGGTGGTTTTTTTCAAATATACAGTGGTTAAAACCATAATTCATAAATCCACAGTGATTCTATAAACCATTGTATTTTTCTAATTTTCCTATTAATCAGTGGTATTTTTTTAATTAATGGTGGTCCATAAAACCTGTTGCATATCTGTTATATGTGGAAGTTTTTAAACCACTGCTAAAACAAATACGGTAATTTTTTTCAAATAATTTTGTAAAATATGTCAATAATTACAACCTCCTCCAATAAATTAATAGTAGTTGAATTTTTTTCCTAAACTAACAGTGGTTTTACAGCATATAGTGGTATATAGAGGCAGTTTTTCAGTGAGTAGTGATGGTTCAAACCGCCAAAAATTATATAGCGGTAATTTAAACTATCACCAAATAAAAAATCAGGTTCTATTAGCCTTATATATTCTCCACCACCTGCAATATAAAATAAAAATATATCCATAGTGTATAAAATTAAATTATTTTGGTGTTTATGAAAATAAAATATAAAAAAGACAATTTTTATATACATTATTTTACAATATTTTATAATCATGAAAAATATTTTTTTAAGTTAGATTATGTAAGAACAGTATATATAAATTTTCAAAAAAATAAGACATGAAAAGAGGAATCCAACATCAACCTTTCTCCCATAAGTCAGGTTGGCTTCCCCCAGATGATCCATTCTCTTGATTTTCATATCAGCTACCAACTTAGATGTAGATATTCTCTACATTAAATGGAATTTAGAGTAAATTGGTTTTAACTTGATAGTGCACAAAAAATATATTTAGAATAATTATCATAATAATATAATCATATTAAAATGAATGTAATGGATTCAATATTGTTATTGTTTATCATACTAAGGATGTAATATTCATAGGAATTCTCTCAGTCATTCCCTAAAATAGAGTACCTAATAATTAGTCTTATATTTTATGATAATATTACATAAAAACCTATACATATTTATTTTCACTTACTTTTAGTTTTTTATCAAAAATATAATTCTTTCAATTGATGGGAATATACATCCAATAATGATATGTGATGAGAAGGGATGGAATCACACATGCTAATTGGACTAAGATATGTCTCTATAATCCCCCAATATCATTTTTAGAAACCTCAAATAAGTCAAATGACATAACTATTTTAAATTTTCTCAACCACAAAATATCTGATGTATTTATGTTTGTTTCAATATTGTTATTATTTAAATTTATCCAGTAAATATATTCAACAATTTGTATTAAAATGTATTTTTTTTGTGCATTAACAATTACATACCAATAATGGTCACCATCCAGCACCCCTATGATGGTAACCGCAACACCATATGCTTAGTTGTTGACTACTCCTTTGTTACACCATTTGATCCCTCTAAAACACCTGGATAAGAATATGATTCACTAGAAGTAGAGATCATACCTGATGAATATAGGAGCATATCATATGGAATCAAATAATGAAAAGGGGGAATATTAAAAGTATGGAGAGTACCTGATGCATGTGGGAGTGTACCATATGGGTCATCTGACATCATATGAGTTGTGTAAGATCGGATCATATCTTTAAATCATTAAGTTCTTAGAATTCCAAAATCCATAAAGAATACAAAATAAGTTAGAACATGATATATAATATAAATCAAGGACATTTTTTGAAAATGTTGTAAATAAATTTATGAAATTCATTTATTCTAAATAAAAAAATAGAAGATAAGTTAAAGTATGACTAGACATACACTTAATTAATTCATCATTAACTATGTTATTGTCATCCTCCACCGTTAACATGATTTCATCATCTTTAACCTCCCTTTCAAGACCAAATATTTCAATATCAACATATAAAAATCAACCAATCTCTTATTTTTGATGGGGTTTGCTGTCAAAAAATAATTCTTTAACTTTATAACTCATATCATATAATTTTATCAACATGAAAGGGAATGTAACATTCTACCCTCCATCGACACTATCATCCACAAAATATGCCATTCTAATTTTTGAAGCTAGAATATATGGATTGTGTTCTCCATGTTCATCAGTGTCAATAAATTGATATAATTTAACATAAGTAAATTGTAACAAATTATTTCTTCTTTCCCTATAAATTTTCTCCCACTTGCATTTGAATAATACAATTGAAAATTGTCCATGGTAATTTAATTTGATGATGTAAATCCACTTTCTATTGTATCCCAAATTTGTGAATTTTTTGAAGACACCACTATTTTTTTTAATCCATATTCACACAAAAATATATATGAAACTTAGATATATTAATATTATAAGTATTGAATCTCCTAGACTTCTTCAAAGGTCCTCTGGATAAATATTTCAAATCATCTTCCACTCTAGATTGATCATCAACATTTAGGGTATATATATATATATATATAATTATAAAATATTATTAGTTACATAATATGATTATATCAATATATTATGAATATAAAATTTATTGTGATCTTACAAAATGTGAAAACTGATTATTCATTGTGTCTTTGTTAATGGATTTTGTTATATCTTTCTCATTTTGTATTAAACTCTGAATTCATATATTTATTTTGGTCTTTAATTCTTTAATAAAAGGATATTCCATATCACAATTGAGTAACAAATATATATGTCGTTATATGAACTCTATTTATGTTAATTAAACTGGTGATATTTTCCTAACATGATGAACTATCGTTAGAAATTTTATTGATTTACTATAGGGATGCTATTAATTTTCATTATCATCAATAGGTCCAAATCAATTGAATTGTGTATCAATATTATCTAAATACCTCTAATAAAAGATGATACACCCTTATACCATATAACCTTCAGTGATAGATCCTTCTGGTTTAACTTTGTTCCTCACAAAAGACTTCAAATGACCAAGATATATTATGAAAAAAAGTAACATAGTATAATAAACTACATATGTAATGGGTTTGAAAATTTTAATGTGGTAATCATAAAAAATTAATATGATAATAACTCTCCATGGGATACAGCCATTGATAATGTACAAGACCTCAAACTTTAGCTTCCTTGGTTAAATGCAAAGTTACATGAATCATCGTAGTGAAAAATGATGGGGGATATGATATCCAAATTATAAAGTTTCATTTAAAAAATTTCCAAAAGTTTTTCAACATCAATGGGGTTTAATGTTTTCTCACAAAGCTATCTAGAGAATGTGAAAAACTCAATTACAACTATTGTTATTTTATCAGGTAACAATTTACATAATGATAAAGATAGAAATTGATCCATCAAAATATATGATTTTTGGATTTTATGTCTATGTAACTTATGATGTTTTAATTCAACGTATTTTGAGATTTTACTTGAATATACATCAGATACTTTCTTATTTTTTAGTCTTTAAAGGAAAAAATATTTTTCTTGATTTTTCAATGAAAAAACTAATTTATAATACTTCCCATTACCATTTTTCCATATATCATGCTTTATATTCATTTCTTACAATTCATTCTCATCATATAGATGATCTTTTAATTTTTACTTCTCATTCAATATTTTAAAAACCAAATTTTCACATACATTCTTTTCAATGATCATAATGTCAAGATTATAATGTGATAATTTAAATTCCTAATAAAGTAATTTTAAAAAAACTTTATTTCTTCCATTTTTTGGTACTAAATGTATCTGATGAGCAACTCTTTTCCCAAGAAGATTTGATGGATATTCTTTCCCACATTTTTCATCAATGGTTGATAATTGTGACATGATTTTTGAACTCGATAACAATTTTAATGGTGGCCTCAACTCATTTATTACAATGAATCATGACTTTTTAAACCAATATCTATGAGATTTATCTAAGAATCGGTTATGAAACATAAATCACCAATTTTTTTATATGTTATTCTTATAGAATTGAAGTCGAAGTTAAAAATTAGACTTGCCTAGACAATGTGGGTGTTCTATCCAAACATGTTTCTTAATCCCAGGAAACCACTAATCATACACATTATAGTAGCATACATTTTGAACATTTTAGCTATCAATGCATCATATGTATCTACAACATTGTCCCATAACACTTACAATTATTTTATAAGAGGTTGAAGGTACACATCGATGTTATTTCCAAGAATTTTCTTTACTATATAATGATCATAGAAATAATGAAAGAAGTTTTTTTGCTTACATATCCATGAAGATAGATTTTAAGGGATAAAAATAACCATCCATATAATATAAGTTGTAATTAGAGTATCAAATGGATTAAATACATTAGTATCCAATCCTAAAAGCACATTCCTAAGATCTGAAGTGAAATTTGGATATAAATAATCAAAGAATTTTCATGTTTTTGGATCACTTGGATGTTGTATAAACCCATCACTATTATTTTACATAGTATGCAAATTCATTTGATTTGTTGTTTTAGAATGAATGAACAAATGTTTCCAATATTTATTTTAATGGAAATTCATATAAAAACTTTACAATAATTTTATTTATCTTTTTCTCCATAGTATGTGAATTCACACTTTCATCATGATTCACCTATTCCATCTAAAATTATTAAATCTATTGCATTATTCTCTATTTGAATATTCCCCCTAATAAAACTTGTAGTCATTTTGATATTCAACCATTGTATAATTGAGACTCCGTTTTTTAAAAACTTTCTTCATCTCATAAAATGATTGAGGGGTATTAGATTGAAAAAATGAATCATGGAGAAACTACAATATCATCAATATTTATTGATATATAATTCCATATAACCACTTGATATGGAAACACTTTTTGTATAAATGATAGTTTTTTATATTTCATATATACTTCATACAACTCCTATTTTATGGCTTCCACTGATTCATAAAAATCATTTGATTTCTCATCTACCTTCTATCTTGTATTTCTCTATGGAAAATTAGAAATAGGTTCCATTAATATGTTGTAATATTCATCATTATGCATAGTACAGAAAACGTTGTTAATCAAGTTATGAAATTCATTCTCCACTATCGGGGGAGTAGGTTGTTCATATTGATTATGTTCACGCATCAAACTTTCTGCAATGTTCAATTCCTTATGCTAAACCCATCTCTCATATTCAGAAGAAAATTGTTTCAATATCAAGTGATCATAAGATTCATTTCATTTCAACCATCATCTAAAATTATAATCAATACATATAAATTTTATTCTTCCATTTATGTATTTATTTTCAATTGAAAAATCTAAACACACCTTTAACACCTTAACATATTTAGGTGTATTTTAGAGTACATTTATCAAACTTTTATCCTTTTTTATGTTATTGATAAATATATGTCTACAAAATATAATGATTATTAATTAAATAAAATCATGTTAAAAATAAGCTTTATAGAATAACAAAACATTAATATCATAAAAAATAATAGCATCTTTAAAATTTGATTGAAAACGGATCATCAAATATAATATAATTATAATCAATTTATATTATGATTACATATTTTATGATATAAATATATAATATAACATATTGAAAAAAGCACTGTGCATAAAAAAATTACCTCACCTGAATACTCAGTCCATTACACAATTCTATTTTCACTTTTGGAATTCCCCACTTTCAAAACCAAAAAAAATCTATAAACCCTTTTAGAATGACATTTCTTAGTTTTTTTAATTATAAAGGACAAAGCAAAAAAATTATTCATATTTCAAAACCCAATTTCCTTTAAAATATTTCCCATAAAAGATTCCATTTTAAAAAAGTTATCAAAAGGTTTTAATCATAATATAAACAATCAAACATATAAAATACCTCTAACAATAAAACACTAATTAGAAAAAAAAATCATCAACACTAATTAAACAACATGTGAGTAACTATAATTATTTATATCATCCCAAATAAGGTATTCAATACAAATGATTAGTTTATTAGTTGATTATAGTTAATTAAATTTATTCATGTATAAGAATCTTCATAAATAGAATACACATGGCATATACACCACTAACTGAATAATACATAGATGAATATAGGAATTGGCTTGTGAATGAGCCCTAGATTTACTATGGTTACTAAATTATAAATCATTGGTAAGATAAAATTATTGAATAAATGGGTTAACCACATAATTTATGATTTACTTATTAAGATTTAAATGATTTTATCTCCCATATAAAAAATACTTAAAAAACAAACATCGGCTCTGATACCACATTGTAATAACCTGACTCAGATCTTCTTTCAACTCAAACCAGATCTCAAAATACCTAAAGTGCATTTCATGATCACACAAAGTAACATATTAACACTTAGGATTTAAAGGAATCATTTGGGGGATGATTTAACATCTTCTGGTGAAATTTTTGGTTAATTCTAAATTCTATGAAAAATATAGCATAACCCACCTACAAATTTAATATTTCCCAAAATAAAGTATCAACCTATACACTATGGGTACCTAATGTACTTTCAAAAAAATATAAGTGAACATATATATATATATATATATAACAAAACATATTTATTGTCTAAAGTAAAAAAAATACAACAATTGATAGACTCTAAATAATAAATTGCACCATGTAGTGTTATATTTTTGATCTACTACCAAATTCATCCACCAAAACTCCAAATATTTATGGAGTCCCCTCCCACTAAACTAACACTCATTTAGTATATAGACTATTCAAGAAGTTATCCATGTACTAACTCATACAATAAATTCCAGAAGTGGCATTATTGTCCACCAATGTGCATATATATGGTGTTTATATGAAAACTTAATAGGCACAACCAAGTGACCATAATTCAGAATACCTAAGTAAATCTAATTAAGTTCACTAAAATCAGAGACTGATAAGGAAAATAGAAGAGTAGAGCTTCTGGGAGCATACCTTATACTCTAAAGCAACCACCTTGATGATTCGACAAACAGACAGATAAATATTGAGAATACTCATGTGACTAGGAAGAGAAGGGAAAGAATATGTGGAATATTGTGAAGATTGGGTAGGGGATAACTCACATGATGAAGAGAAAGAGTAGGGGAATATGATGTGAGATGAAAATTTCAACATTTTTTTTCTTCTTCTCTTTGAAATTACCCCCATTAATTAAACAAATTCTTGATAAAATCATGATTTTTTTGAACTTTTTGAATTCTAAATTTAATGGATATATGGATCAATTATTGATTTTTAATTATTTATTCACTTTTTGATATAAATTTTAAATCCGTACTTTTAAAAAAAATCAAGATTAATTGTGTGATTCATTCTGGAATTGGAATTCTGAAATGGGTTAATTTTTTGAGTTTTAATTCTTTCAATCGTTTTTTGATTTAATTGAAGATACACCCTTTTAATTATTTTAAAAAATAAATTTTAATTTTAATTTATAATCTTGAAATGGATTTTATTTCTAAATGATGAAAATATTTTGTTTTGGAAAATCATAGTTTTTTATTGATTAATTGATAAATTTGAAATAAATTTAGAGTTTATTGTTTGAAGGCTAAAATTGTGAATGCGGATATTCTATTAGTTTTTAAAATAAATTCTGTACTGAAATGAGAATTTTTTATTTTGCAGGTTGAATTTTTTTAAGTTTCCAGGTGAACGCATGAAGTAAAGGCACGATCACTAAACAAAGCATTCACAAATGACCACAAGATCGCACTCAAAATCACTTTTCAACTAACCATGCATTAAAAGAAATAACTTACCGCCTGTTGAAAAAAATACCGACCATGGAGTTGCTTCCCAGTTATCGCGAAACCCCCTCTCGCTGTAGGAATACCTACTATATAGTTACCATGATCTCCCTCTATCCTCAACAACCTATCATGTTGTCGCCCTTCTTCCTCGTGGTCTGTTCAAACCCACCGCAGAGTCATGGTAGGTTCAAGCTACCGCGCCTCACCTTCAACCTGCCACGACCCTATGAAAACTAATGCTCACAACTGAAGGAATGAAGGAAGTTGGATATAATCCATGCCATGCCACTACTGGATCTCCCCCAAACTTCATTGTGATATCCATCCAAAATCAAACACCCCTACCACACATCAATGCTGAAGAAGAACTACAAATCACTGTTATCGCACCTGGATCTGAGCAAAACTACAGCTCCTCATTGCGGAAAAAGATGATATAGCCACATGTTTTTCACACATCGATGACCGTAGAAGAAAATCCATGATGTGTGAAGCGTAGAAGAATTTCTGAGCAAAACTACAGCTCCTCCTTATCGCACCTGGATCTGAGCAAAACTACAGCTCCTCCTTACTAGATATGTGAAGCGTAGAAGAATTTCTGCTGATAAAATTCCCTAAGATGTACATACACGATCGTGGGAAATATGCACTCAACTGAATTGATCACAATCATTGGAACTGCACACTTAACATCCATCCAACTAAATTATGAGCTCTCCTTGACACTGGAAGCAAGGAAGAGGAACACTGTCACTTATAAATAATTTCTCCCTCACCCAGTAGAATAATTTGGCATCTGTCAACCACAACTATGTTTATTTTCACCTATAATTTCTTTCAATATTTTAGTTATAATTCAATTCTATTCTCTGTTCACTGTGCTATTTGATTCACTTCTCCATCAATCCCTTCATGTTTTCCCACCTCTTTGACGTTTCAGTGATTTGAATCTCCAAGATCCTGGAGAACTAACCCATTTTGGGTCAGTGGTGCATGTGAATTTTTTTATTCAATTCTTCACTCTTATTTTTTCAAATCTTGGTGTGATAGTGGAATTGAAGTGTAGAGGAGGCAATTTTCACTATGCATTCCATTAACACTGCCACCCTCCTCCACCTGTTTCACTTAAAGCTTCTCCCCCTTATTCAAATCACACTTCATGCCAGTGGAGTCGTGTAATCTGAATGAGATACTGGTATGCGATTGTTTCTAGGTGACTGAGTATGTCCATTCACATGATTGATGATTTTATATTTGTAACACCCCAAGATTTTGAGAATTATTTTTTTTCAAATTAATTTATCTTTTCAATATTTTTCATTTCACATGACACTAGAAATAGTTCTTTATATATATATATATTTATATTAAAAGAATAATTCAAACATTCTTTTCGCAAGAAATTCCAACTTGGCTTTCACTACATGCAATACCAACTTGGTTTGCACTACAAGCAACACCGACTTGGCGTACGATGCACGCAACACTGAATTTCAAAGAAATGTCTTTATATATATATATATAATTAATTAAATGAGATAATTATAACCTAAAAATTACACATATTTATAGGAATAGTAATAAATACTTTCCAAATGTTGGTTATAATTGTTTTATATAAAAAACATATTGATAATGAAAGAAAAGATTTTTGGTAAAGTCCTTTTACGTTAAAAATATCGTTCTCTCAAATGAACTGCTTCTAATAATGAAATTAATTTTACACACATTTAAGAATTTCATATGATAAAATAAACTTCATTTTTTGAATTCATAATATCTAAATTAGCCTAGGGTTGATTTTTGAGATTTTTCTAAGAAACTTCATTTTTTAATGAATAGTGAAAATAATGTTTTTTAGTTAAAAACTGCTTTTTTCTAATTAATTATTAATTATAAATTATATTTTAAATATTGTTGAAGGTCGAATTAGAGAAATATTAAATCTATTTATACAATTTAATTCATTATAATCAATTTCACTTTGAAACTGAATATTAAATATTAACAAATTTTTAAACTTTTTCCTACTTTAAAACCCTATTATTTCGTCACGTCTACAAGATTAGAACTGATCTTAATTTTCCTGCTTCTATGATTTGAAATTAAAAAATATGAAATAAACCATTTTATTCAGTCTAATAATACCATGTTAATTTGTGACCAGAATGATTAGTAAAAGTGATTAAAATTAATCACAACAGTTAAGGCCAAATTAATCTTAATTAGGGACTAAACCTTAAAATTAAGGGCCCAAATGACCTAGAAACTTGTCCAACACCAATTTTTTGTGAATATTTCAGCCATAAACCTTCCATTTTTAGTTTTTTTTTGGTTTGGTATGACTTTTTTTAGGTAATAACATGTGTAAACCTAATTTGTTTCTAAAAATTCCAAATGAGTCGTGTTCCTTACCTATAAAAGGCCACCACCTTTACCAATTCCTCACACCTCTCAAACCTTTTAAGTTCATCCAAGATCTAACCAAGTAGCCTCCCAAAAAACCTACCTTTGACATTGAATCCTCCTTTTGGGAAGAAATCTTCTCAAGGAATCCTTTTGGCACAAACCAAAAGGAGTTACCCAATTTAGTGGTAACATCTTCTCTCAAACTCTTTTCATTTATTTTCCTTCTCCACACTCTCTACTCTCTTTATTACATTCTTGTGTGACAACGCCAGTATCCTCCATATACTAGTATGTTTTTATTCAAATGGTATTACCGACACTTACACACACCTCCATCTAATGGATGTTGAACATATTGTTTCTATGTACGATGAACTACTGACTCACGAAATGATGATTGTTAATTTCTCCATTACCACCAATCATGGTGGCCATTATGATTGAGAATATATTTATGTTTGTCATATATTATATTTACTATGTATTTAAGCTTTTTTATTCCTTTTAAAATACACATCTCTTTACTTTTCATTGGGTGTTAATATGATAATCTCGTTTGAGGAAGTGTGGGCTACCACCCCCTCAAAGCGATGTGATTCATTCACACACCACATGGAATGTATTAAGGATGGGTTTAATTAACTTATATGATATATATGATATATTAATTATACTTTAATAATTATATATATATACATATTTTAATTACATACTTTCTTTCAATACGAAAATAAAAACAGAAACAACGTTCATGCGTACGTACGGCTTACCGTCTCCATGAACAGAGTATTACATTTCATTATTCTTTATGCTATAAATTATTATAATATGAATATAATGCATATAAATTTTATTTATATCATTTTCAATATTATGTAATCATTATATAAGTATAAGGACCAATGATATAACAAATTACGACACATGCGGAGAACAAAGCGAATATTACCTGAAGTGAAACCTTAACAAAGGATCGTTAACAAACGGGTAATATAAGGTCATAATAAAACCATATATGGTAATATATATAAGAATATTATTCTGTAAAATATTTATAATAAACTTATATTTATTATATAGGAAGCTTGTACGAGTTTGGAGAGAATCAAGACATAAGATAAGGGTATTTCCTCTCGCTTTTAATTTCTATGGGATACAGGATATGTTCGCCACTCTTTCCTTTTGTGTGTTGTATGTATTATCCATTATTTTATTATATGTATATTTTATTTAAATTTATGGTTATTCCCATGCTCATTTTATCATTATTTCATGTTGTTTAACTTTCAAAAGATACCAAATCAGTAAAACTGTTTTGTCTCAATTTACCTTCATTGAGACTCATGTTGTGTTATGCACCTAAAATATTTTTCGAGGTGCATATACTTCCATTTTACATGCCATATAATGAATATAATTCTTCTAATGATATTTGATTCTTCACTTAATTTAATTACCTTACATTAAGAGCATGATTCCAAGATACCAAGTTATAAGAGTTTATTAATACAATCTCATTTCTTTTTGAGATTGTTTATATTTATGCATCATTTGATGAAATATTATGATACATATCTCAATAATATTCATGTGTTTCCTTATCCAATGTCATTTCATGATATAATCATGTATCAGTGCCATTTTCTACTCTTTGTTGCATAATATAGTTAAGAAAGTGTTTTTAGGAATGCCTGCCTTTGCCCTCTCTTTGGTCGGAAATCAATGTTTTCTAAAAAGGGTTTCTAAGAATATTATACCATTCTCCTATAATATTTAAAGAAATTTTTACCCTTTTTTCTTTCACCAATCTCTTCAAAGGAAACTTCTTTTAACTTTCTGAACAATGAATCTTTCTAACTTTTTTACCATACAAAAGGAATGTTCGTTTTACCTTGTATGACATGTACGGATTTACCCGTCATCATTCCTTTGAAGATTACTTTTAATTTCTTAAACTTTTATCTTTTAGAAATAAAAATTAAAATTAATTTTCAAGGAAAATTGTTTTCAAAATGGTTTCAAACTTCTTTAATATTTTTTCATGGAAAACTATTTTCAAAATGTTTTCAAGTATTATTTATAAGTTTTCAAAGTGTTTTCAAATAAATCATTTTCAAAAAAAATTCAAGTTCAATAAAAATAATTTTCAAAACATTTTCAAGCTTTATTTATAAGTTTTAATTGTGTTTTCAAAGAAATGGTTTTCAAAACCTTTTCAATCTTCTTTTATAAGTTTTCATGAAAAATGATTTTTAAAACATTTTCAAGCTTTCTTTATAAGTTTTCAAAGTATTTTCAAATAAATGGTTTTCAAAAAAAATTAAGCTTTATTTAAAAATTTCAAGTGTTTTCAAATAAAAAAGTTTTTAAAATTTTTTGAATCTTATTTTAAAAGTTTTCAAGGAAAAAGGTTTTCAAAATAATTTCATGTCTTCGTTATAATTGTTCAAGGTGTTTTCTTAGAAAATGATTTTCAAATGGTTTTATGTATTAAAAATTCTTTTTCAAACAAGAAAGGATATTTTCCTCAAAAAACTTTTTTAAAGGATATTTCAAAATTATTTTTCCATCTAAGATGACATCTATTGATGTTACTCATATCTTCTAAGAAATAATCTAAAGGTTCCATTCATATCCTTTCTATGAATGAGTTATGTTTAATGTCATGGTCTTTATGAAACCCATTTCTAATTAATGGGTTATACGTATATGAAATTTGTTTCTCTTCTTTAGGTTATGATTTTGATGAAATTATTACAAAACCTATAACTCTTTCCACAGGTTATGATATGTTTACATATTTATGATACCCATTTCATTTCATGGGTTATGATATGTTTTGTGGAACATGTATGTATGATTTAATTATGTGATGGGTGGGACCTATATCTCCCTCAAATAAATTGGGTAAATATTTATATCTCATGAGATAGACAGGGTTGGAATGTGGGTTTAATCGGTTCATTAATAGAGGGATGGAATGCGGGTTTGCTCGGTTCAATAATATAGGGTTGGAAAGAGGGTTTACATGGATCAGTAATACAGGGCTGGAATGATGGTTTACTCATTTTATTAATACAGGGATGGAATGAGGGTTTACTCAGTTCAGTAATATAGGTTTGGAACAAGGGTTTAATCGGTTCAGTAATACAAGGTTAGAATATGGGTTTACTCAGTTCAGTAATAGAGGGATAGAATGAGGGTTCACTCATTTCAGTAATACAGGGCTGGAATGGGGGTTCACCTGGTTCAGTAAAGGACTTTTTCCACTAATATGGTCTTAGTAGTGATTCCTTGTATACTATGTAAATCATATTATATGCTTATGTGTTTTCCAAAATTCCATATTTTATTCTTATATTATGATTTCATGGGTTATGTCCTTTTTTTATTTATGGTTCAACTCTTATGAACTACTAAGATTTATTCTATGATTCATGTTTATGATCTTTGATATGTAGGGTATGATCTTCTAATGTTTTGATCATGTTCTTATACCCTTTAAGCTTATGATTATTCTTACATATCTCATTTATTTACCCTTACTAAGCATTTGAGCTAACCCCTTTCTTATGTTTCCTTCCCCATGTTATGAATAAAAGTTTTAGGTAGAACTACTAAGGGTGGAGATCTTTATGGGAGATGTTGAAGATCTTTCACAAGGATAGAAGACTGTGTTTCCAAGTTTCCAAAGACACTAAACTATTATGGTCCTCATACATGTATTTTTTTAATGTATTGAATGTTCATCTAAAATGATGTAATATCTATGTATGTCAAGTATAGGTCGCTATAAATTTCCCATTCATTGAGTAGAAAATAATATATTTCTAGTCTATTTAGAGGATCCCTTGATCATATTAGTAGTTTCATACTTAAGAAAAACAATGGAGGGTGTATGGACACATGATATTGATATTTTTCATTGAGTTATAAGATTCAGAACAAATTTAAATAATGATTCAACCCACTAGAATACACTCTAGGACTAACTACATTTCTTCCTAACTTTTATGTGTTTACTTCTTAATTTGTTTTAAATTCATTAAAATAAAAACTAAAAAAAATCAAAAAGACACTTCTAGATACTTTAAAAATTAAGAAAACAAAAGTAAAAATACATAAGAGATTTAAAATATTGATAATTATACCCACAGATTCTCTTTGAGAAACAATCATGGTCATCCCTATACTGCATTCCAATATTTTAATAAAAAAATTATTCTTAAACATGGAACGTGATAACCGCACAATTATAATATCTATCAAAGAAGGGTAAAGTCATGTAACAAACCAAGTTGATAAGTAAGTATAAGAAAAAAAGAAAAGTGGTGTGAAATATTCCAAAATAGATTTTAATTTGTATGAGTTTTCTAAAAATTGTTGCTAATAATTTTTTTACACAATAGCTATATTAAATTAGTTTTTAAAAATTAATAGGAATCTCATAAATTGGAATTAAATGTCGTTCTAAAAAAACTCCACAAATAAATCACTAAAACATAATGTTTTTCTTGTAGTGTGTGTACTCCCAAGTACATTCCCTTTCAATGTTTTCTAAGTGTTTTTCATGTCAGTTCAAGGTTAATTGGGGTTTCTATTTAGGTAACTCATACAGAGTTTGGTGGATGATTGGGGTTCCAAGACCTTGTTTTTTAAATTCTTTTCTGATGTTAGGGGTTGTGACATTTGGGTTTGTGGGAATTTAACTATTGGATATAAATTATTTTGATTTTATTAGTGGTTTCATTTCTTTACTATTAATAGTATATTACAAGGGTAATTCCTCACATTTATGAGTTTTATACCCTTAGTAATAGTCTCCAACCCATGGCCTATTGAAGGTAGAATTTAGGAGTCACTCTTTTCTTCACTTATAGTTCAAGAGGGGTTCCCAGTGGGGTTGGGTCGTGATAAGTATGACATACGGTCCCTTGATTGATAAAGATTAAGGAAGGGTGTGGTCATATCTAGATATTATATATGATGTGATTATCTATTCGAATGATGGTAATGTGATGTTCTCATCCATAAGATGAATGGCACATGATGTATTCATTAACCTAGTCGTTCTATACTCAAATAATAAATAATGCATGAGTAAGCTATATGGGGTTGGAATACTTCATGTCTCATGGTCACTTGATGTCTTAGACAAAGGGATTATATGAAAATGCATACATTCATATGATGTAGTTTTTGGAAACCCATATAGATATATATGTGTTAGATAGAGATCATATATTGAGTATCATTAATGCTTTTCTAGAGGCCTCTCTTTGCTTTAATTTATGGATTTTGTTATTCATAATTACTATTAATTCTATCCAATAGGGTTAAATTTATTTTTTACTGAATGATAATAGAGTATGACTTAGAAAGATCCTCTTAAAGTGTTTTAGAGTTAATCCAAAACGGTTTTGGATGGGTATTTACAAGGTATTTCCAACAATGTGATGTAAGGTGAATTTAATGATAGATTCCCAACAGTGTTCTGAAAGATATCCAAAAATAGTTTTGGATATGGTTTCATTTGTTATTGTATATGATATAGTATAAGATGAAATTGATCTGAGTCTATGGGGATTTAGTGTAAGTAGGATATTAAAGGACATATTCCTTAAAACCCTTGTGTATGTGATATGTTAGGAATTCCATATGGCATGTTATAATATAACATGTTACCACCTTCATCCAATCATATTGCACGACTGGTAAAATTGTATAGTATGATATATACTTAGAAGTTGAGTGATAATTGTTGTCATTTGGGGATCTTACATGTTAAGATATAATTATTATGATCATTACATAAGATGAAGCACATGGTAAATATAGAATTAATATAATGGATGTGTAATTAGTTTAATCTATTTACTCATGCATTGTAACACGTGAGTAAATTAATACGATATCTAGGGGTTTTCCTAATCCCTTTATATGGATGTAGTACCCATACAATGAGTGTAGTTGTTTGTGTGATTCTTTTTCCGATTCTCTTTACCTTATTATAGCTCTCTTATCATCCTCCCTTTACTACCTAAAGTACTCGAATGTCTTAGTAATTAAGGAGAGTCCCACCCATGTTATGATTGATATACCATAGAGGGAGGAATAATTTGATTACTCCTTAGAGATCTTTATCAACAATGAATTCCGAAGGACAAGGAGAAGTGGAAATGGAATATACGGTGTAAGGTATGTATGACATTAGGTTCTTCATATTATTTTATCATGTAATATCAGGTTTTCATGGATGGAAATCTTGGATTTAAGGTTTCTTATTGCTCCAACTATATTAAATGAATGTTGTTTGAACCTAAGAAATATAGTCTTTTAATCTACCTTATTCATATTGATACATCATTCTCATTCAATATATATTGATATTATTACTTATTAACAACAAATGAAACATTATTCATCACAATCCATTGGGATCTTCATGAATTATAGTTTATTATTACATTTGATATTATTTATTGTTATTTGATCTAGAGGGGATAATCTTCCAATGTTATCAACAGGCCCTTACCATTAGTCGGTAGCCTCTGGCATATAGAGAGGTGTAATTTTGGTCACATAGATCATTGCTTCACTTTGTTAGGTAATAATGGAAAAGACAAATACACAAGAAGGGGTGAATTTTGGTCCTTTAAAAACTTGATAGAAAAAATACTTACCTCTTGAGATTAAGGTGATTCTTTCCTTGTCTCTTAAATATGAGTAAACAATAGAAAATAAATGAATAAAATTATCAAAGTGATGTAAAGTGGTTCAGGGCACAAAGATACCCTAGTCTACTTCACCAATGCTCTACTCCATGATCTTTAAGATTTTCACTAGTGGGTCCTCTTATCTAGAGACCTCTACAACTGAGTGCGGAAAGTTCACACCTTAAAACAAGGATTTTATAAGGAATTATAATTATTTCATAGGGAACCAAAATATCTATGGATTAGTATGACAACCGGACACTCCACCATGGATTAGTACAAGTAGTTGACACTTCAATAGTAAATAGATTATGATGAAGAGGTTGAATACTGTTTCATCTCACAGTTGTAGTAGTAAATGAAAAATGAAATGAACTTTAATAAAACACAGCATTGGAATATTCTACAGCATCAAAGAGGATTTCCTTAAATATTATTAGAGAAAACACCATGCATATGAACAAACATGTATGTCTCCAAAGGTGTAGCTTTGATAAGTTATTTTTTGAACTATACTAAAATGTTAACAAAGAAACATAGCAGCTGCAACATTTGAGTTAGTTAAACAAATAAGAATTAAAATATTTATGTATCCAAAGTGTATCACTAGAGGTAATGATGCATTATTATTTTTGATCGTTCATATTTGTTTTCAGAAGAATAAAATCTATTTTTTCATAATAATAACATCTTAGTATTTAACATGACAATCAAATTCCATAAAGTCTAATAGATCCACAAATATCATATGATAAATCATGAATATTTAAATTTAAAACATTCCAATAAAGTCATAACTTTCCTTAGAAATAGAAATTATTTAATCTATTGAATATGAGCTATTAAATCAGTCTTTAAACAACTTTAATGAGATATTTAATTCTTATGAGACCATTGCAGAAAATGTGGAAATAATCCATAATTAAAAACTCTATATTTGACCAATTCAGATGTAGGGTTTCTCTACATAGAGATAAACATCAAAAGTACTATTGATAGTTCATAGTTGATTATAAAAGTAGAGATAATGAACCATATGTCTGATCCTCAAACATAGGGTTACTTCCAAAAGTAGGCTTCATGATCCATAAGTTCATTCCAAACATAGGGTACACAAACCATACATTCTACTTAAAATGTAGGGTATAAATAGTGTTTCTAGACTTATTATAAACACATATAGAATACATATTCTTTGATAAATCAAATAACTTTCCACGGGGTTAATGTTTGAAAGTACTTCCAGAATAAAATAATCATTCCAATGATTATTATTCTAAAATTCACTTAAATTAACTTCATTAGTAACATAGATTTTGGTGTTTGTGACCATCAAAATCAAAAATAGATTAATGATATTATTATATAAACACATGCTCAATAATCTCCACCTTTTGATAATAAAAAAAACTGACAAATCTAATATTAGTATAAACACAAAAAAGAAATGAAATTTTAAAAATATGAGAATAAATAAATTTCAAGAAAAAAAATTTCTCATAAAGAAACAAAAATTTATAAATAAATCTCTCCCATATATAAATTATGTTTTTTAACATACTTATTTCCACACATTTATCATATTTATTCCTCAAAATTTTATAATTTTTAAATCTCTCCCTATACAATTTTCCATAAATTTATCCCCCTTTTGTGACATCAAAAATAAATTAATAAAAAATAATAATGTACATTTGACATAGGAAAAAATAAAAAATGATACTTAAATAGAAAAATATTTTAAAACTTTTAGATTTTACAAAAATATTTTCCCTTTGACATTGGATAGGCTACGGTGGTGGAATATAATTAAGAATTTTAGAAAGGTTAAGTGGTTCATCTTTACTCTCAAAAATTGGAACTCTTTTACTCAAAGCATCTAGAACTTTTGACAACAGTTCTATTCACCATTTAAAATTTTTAGATCTTTAATCCTTCAAATAATATGAAAATTTTTTAACTAAAAAAATTAAACTCATTAAGATATTACTTATAAATAACTTCACATATTATTTTCTCCGTTTGACTTATCATATAAACTTTAAACGGATCAAAGTATTCTTTAAAAATTGAACTTCATCTCAAACATTGATACTACCTTTGAAGAGTATAAAAAATGATTTTGAAACAGAATATTTTTCTAGATATTCATAAGATTTTATAGAACATTTTAGATCTTCATACAAGTTCACTATTTTTTCATTCAAAAGATTAAACTTGGATGAAAATTCTATAGAGATCGCTCCATTTTAGAAATTTGAGAAGATTGAAATTTGGGTTCTTAAAAACAAGTATTTTTATATCTTTTCTATAAGATTTTTATAAGGATTACAAAACAAAATAAACTGACTATTTTCCAAATAGATTAGTTATAGAATTAAGAAAATATTTTTCAAAATATTTTTTATAAAATGAAACAATAAATTAAGAGCACAATTTTTCTTTAAATAAACATATCTTTCTTCATGTGATTTTAAATTAATACAATCAAGTACTATAGTCTCCCTCTGAATTATAAAATCTCCCAAAAAACTAGTCTTAAGAAGATATATGAAACAGTTTTTGCAAAAATAATAAAAAAGTAAAAAATTTACACATGTTAGAATAATTTTGAAATTTTATTATATATATTAAAATTTAATTAAATAATCTTTAATAAGTATGCATGATATAATCAATATAGTTAAAAAGATTGATTCATCGAATAAAATAAAATAAATAGAGTGATAAAAGATTAACAGTTTAAATATAAGGATAATTGAATCTAAAGAAAAAATGATTAAACTTTGAAAAAAAATTCTCCCTTATATAAAGTAATTATTCATTTAAATAGAATATTAAAATATAAAATAATTTCTTCTGGGATTAATAGTTCTAGATCTAATGATTTTTCCATTTAAAATAATAAGAAATAGGAATATTCATAATTTTCAAGAAACCACTTAATGATATAATAATGAATTCCAGTGGTTCATACCTATAAAATATCAAATACAAGTGTTTTTTGGTACCTATATTCTTTTTGTTCCAATAGTGTTAGTAACTAAAGACTTAGGTACCCAAATATATTTACTTCGAGAAGAGACTCCATGATTAAGGCTGTATAATTATTTTGAATAATAAATATGATTAATACCAAAAAATTGAGGTGTTATTAAATATTATTCATTATCATAATGTTTGTTTATTCCTTAGTGAAAACATTTTACATTAGTTGTTTTCTTTCATTTTAAATTAGGAACAAAATAATTTATATATAATTTTTCTTTTATCAGTTACTACTAGTCCCAATTTCTCCTTTATGAATTTTTTTTACCAAAAATTTTATTCAAATAGTTTTCTCATTTAATAATCTTGATAGAGGCTTGTTTTAAAGTATTAACTTATTTTAATAGTTATTTTATTTTATTTTCATGAAAAATACAAGGTTTTTTTGAATAATTAGATATTAAATATGAAATATATTTTGATAAACATTATTTATTAGTAGAAATAATATCTTAATATTTTATGAGATTTCTATGATCCTTTTCTAAATCTTCAAATTTATCTTGAAACATAAAACAATATTTATTAAGTTCATCATAAGAAAAAATTTCTGAATTGTAATTTTGAGAGAAGTGTGTTCATCATAAACATGATCCATAAGACATATATTTACCATTTTATTTTCATGATCAAATTCACAGTTTTCAGTAATTTAACTACTTGAATCGGGAGTATAACTCCAGTTAGTCTTCATGACTTTCTTACCTTTTGTTTTATAATTATCTTTCCTTTGAGCTTTAGTCATTGGATAGTTAGACTCTATGTAAAATTTATTCTTTAATTCATAGTATCTCTCTTATTTATTAATTTTATTTCTATTATTATATATTTTTCCAAATATTTTAAAAATAAATGATAACTCTTTACTTGAATCTAGATATCTTAAATAAGATGATTCATCCATAGTAGTTTTAAGTGTATCATATTCATTTTTGATAGAAATATGATTTTCATCTTCGAATTGTATCTCTACTTCATGCAAAATCAAGGTTCCAATAAGTTCTTTCATTTTTAATTATTTAACTGGTGTGGATTGATGAATATCAGCAGATAATCTGTTCCACTTAGAGGGTAAAACCCTAAGAACCTTTAAATCTTGATCTAGTTGTTTAATTGGATCTCCCAAGGAAGAAATATTATTGAAAAAATCTATCAAAATTTCATCCATATGAGTGATGCTTTTATCTTCTTGTATCCTAAATGTATCAAATTTCAATTTTGCAGTGTTTTACATTAGTTATATGACATTATCATTTCCTTTATAGGAAACAGAAATGGTCTGCCAGATATCATATGTGCTAGCACGCTGAGGGGCTCAATTAAATTCATTAGTTCCTAATCTAAATACAATAACATTCATATAAATCAAATTAATATCATATTATTTATCTTGATCATTATTTAATTTTTCTAGATCTTATTCAGGAATTTCATAAGTCTTGACTACCTTTATGTAATCTCTTATTTTGATATTTTTCAAATAAATAATCATGCATGCTTTCCATCATCTATAATTATCACCATTAAAATAAGTTGCATAGATCATCAACATACCTTCTCTAAGATCATCCATTGATAATTATCTTCTTCTAGATATTTAATTATGAATTATTAGAGTTAAAATAAATATAACCACTTTGTGTCTAACTTTTGATATCAATTGTTAGTATCAAGTAGAATCAGGATAATCTTTAAGGATTTCCAAAAAAAATATCCAATGGATCTTTTCAAATGATGCTAATCATTTTTATCAGGAAGAAACGGTAAGGATTTTCAAAAAGAAAAATAAAGTAATAGATCCAAACCTTCAATACCAATTTTTGGGTCAGAATGGAAAAGATGAAGACACAAGAGGGGGTGAATTGTATTCCTTTAAAGTCTTGATAGAAAAAATACTTACCTCTTGGTATTAAAGTGATTTTTTCATTCTCTCTTGAAGATAAGTAAGTTGGGTAAAATAAATGAAGAAAAGAAAACATTGGTTTATAGTGGTTTTGGATACAAATATTCCATAGTCCACACCACCAATGATCTACTCCACATTCTTGGTAGTTTTTACTAGAAGGTCCTCTTATCCATAGACCTCTAAAATTGAGTGCAGATAGTTAAAACCTTACAATAAGGCTTTTATAGGGCCTTATGGTTATTTTAAAGGGAACTAAAATATCCATATCTTATTATGATAAGATAACACTCCATCACAGCTGAGTACAAGAAATCAAAACTTCAATTGTAAATAGATTAAGATGAAGAGGTTGAATACTGGTTCAGTTCAATGTTTCAGCAGAAACTAAAAACTGAAATAATCTTAAATAAAACTTATTAGTATAATATTATTCAACATAAAATAGAATTTATTTAAATAGTATTAAATAAAACACCAAACAGATAAAAAAACATGTATGTATCGAAAGGTTTATCTTTGATAAGTTCTTTTCTGAACTACAGTAAAATATTAACAAATAAATACAATAGCAACAAATATTTAGTTGATCAAACATATAAGAATCAAAACATTTATATCTCCAAAGTGTAGCTCTAGAGGTGATGACACGTTAATATTTTTTAATGCACATATATATCTTCAGAAGAAGAACTTATTTTTTCATGATAATAATATCTCGGTATTTAACATGAAGATCAAATTCCTTTAGGTAAAATAGCTCCATAAATATCATCTGATAAATCATGAATATTTGAATTTAAAATGTTCAAATAAATTCATAAATTCCCTTAGAAATGGGAATGATTTAATCTATTGAATGCGTACCTTTAAATCAATCTTTAAAAATATTTAAAGAGATATTTAATTATGGTGAAACTATTACAAAAAACATGGAAATAATCCATAATTCAAAACTCCATATTTTACCAAGTAAAATGTTGGGTTTCTCTATATGGTGATAAAATTTAAAAGTATAGTTTACAGAATATAGTTGATTACAAAAGTAGGGATGTTGAACCATATGTTTGTTCCTCCAACATAGGGTTGCTTCCAAAATTAGGGTTATTGGTTTATACGTTCATTCTAAACATAGGGTATACAAACCATATGTTTTGATTAAAGCATAGGGTATGAGCAGTGTTTCCATACTTCTAAAAAACACATCCAGAATACATATTCATTGAGAAATCAAATACCCTTCCATTGGTTTAATGTCTGAAAATACTACCAAAAAAATAAATATTCCAATGATTATTATCCAAAAATTCACTTAAAGTAACTTCATTAGTAACATAGATATGAGTGTTTGTGATCATAAAAATCAAAAATAAACTAAGGAAATTTTTGGATCAAAAAATGCACAATACAGTTTTTGTTCAAGTGAACCCAATCGAGGATGTCATAAAGTTTTATTAGAGACTTTTTTTCTTTCTTTTACTATTTGGGCATGGTATTTACTAATAGGATATAGTCAGAACTTGGGATAAGCCCTATTCTTGGGTGTAATTGATACCTATATAGGGAAAGTACAAGCTACTAGGTATGAGGTTATTATTATTATTGGTTTTTTAGTGTTATGGTTTTAATATTTTTATAATGAATATAATGTGTGATTTAGGGATTATTTTTTTACTCTTGGACAAGGATAGAAAGAGAGCATGTGTTCTTGCATAATAATTGGTATGTATGGTTCATATGACAACCACATGCTTGTGGGTTATTGATTAGAATATGAAAATGTAATGTTTAGTTATTTAAGGTATAAATAGAAAGTTATATAGGTTTTTACTATATAAGTTATTATTAGAACTCTACTTGTCTAAACCCATCATTATAGACTCCCTTGTTATTACTATTTAATGATTGGTTATGTAAACCCTATATATATTTTGAACTAACCCCAAGGGTGGGTCGGTTGGGTAGAGTGTTTTGAGGTATGTGAGATCTTATTATGGATAAGGTATTATAAAGTATTAGGTTTCAAGGGATGTAATATCTCCTGTCAAATGAAGCATAAGCAATTAAAGAAACCAAAAACCAAGATCATTATGCTAGAATATAGAAACGGTACATAAACCAGAAATAAAGAAATTGGAAAATGTGTACCTTATACCATCTTTGCCACTAAATCATCCTCACATGGGATTGATGAATATTACCAAGGGGAATCCAACAGACTCCCCTATTTTTTATGTATCCATGAGTTACTAAATAATTTGGTGCTCGAGTAGGATTCTCTACCCACTATTGTGTGCTAAAAACTCATAGTGTATAGGAGGTAAGAGAATATGCTTCAGGTAGGGGAGCTTTAGATAAGTATTTATAAAATTTACACACACACACACACCATCTCATTATAAATGACCCTTTATATCTCCCTTGAGGACACACCTTGGGCGAACTCATATTTAATCATGTGTTATAACTCATGAGTAAATGTCACACCTAGTATATACATTCATCACATGAATGCATCTCCCATGAATTTAATCTTATAAAACAACTCAATCAATGATAGAAAATATATAATATCACTTGAATGATGACAATTATCATTTGTCCATGAAAAAGTATCAAAGACAGGAATAGTGTATCAAATACAATGTCTTATGATATAGTTAGTGATACCTTATTACTTGAATGGGATGTGCCTTATGATGTCCATCAATCACACCTTATGATTGAAGAAGATAGTGAAATTTTTTATAAGCTTTAATATATCTGTTGACACTCTATTTTATCATAGGGATGAAAAAGTGACAAAGGGAAATTCCTTAAAAAGGGAGGATAAGATGGATTAAGAGTGGAAAGAATTTCAAATACTTGAAGAGAAATTCACTCAAGGTACCCCCAAGTACTGGAAGCACGCAAGAACCTGCCTGCCATCTACTTTTGTGACCAAAAACCTTTTCCTAGGGTCTCATATTTTCCTATAAATAGACCCTTGGGGTCTTCATTTGTACAAGAAAATTTTCACAAAGGCCAATTGTTTCTCTGATCTCCTTAGTACTTCACTCAAGTCCTCTGAGACCCTATAGGTAGTTTTCTATCACCTAAAAAGATGGAATCAATGGGGAATAGTGAGACTTAAGTGCACTTGGTGTTAAAAATAAACAACACTTGTGCGACTTATTTTCATAACCCCTTAATCAATGAAGACTAGTGTGAGTTCCCCTTCTTAAACTAGGGACCTGCGCGACTCACCTCTGGGAACACCTGTGGTTACCCTTAAAGGCTTGAGCAAGGTCTCACCCAAGTTTAGTCGCATAGGTGCTCTGTCACCCAAGGTTACATCTATTCGCCCAGGCCTACCTACATGAACCACTCCCCCTTACACGATCCCCCTTGGTTCACCCTACCTTCTAGCATGCATGATCCATCCATCGGGCCTTCTTCAAATCCATTCATGGAAGGCCCTATCATTATTTGGATCCCTTTTCTGAGAGGGATAAAATAAAAACCTCTACCAGGACCCCAATATTTACACAACCCTAGCGAGGGGAACACCCATGTGTCCTCCATTTGGGTTTGTATTCCTATGGTCAGAGGTTTCCTACACTTGTATGGTTGGCCGGTTAGAGTTCTCGGGGTGCATGTGAGTTTGTATCTCTATGATCACGAGAACCCTTACCCTAGGGAAAGTATTGAGTATTTCTTTGTCTTAGATTATAGGTATTGGACTCCATCCATCCTTTCCCATATCTAAGATCTAGATCCTCCAGTCTATAGTAGGGAGGGTGAGGATTGCACTTGTATTTCCTTTTTGATAGGGAATGAAATCCTCCTCCCTCACTATACAACCAATTTTAGTGTATCCATCCTGGTGTAATCCCCTATATTTTCTAGTATGAGGTTGAACTTTTTGCTTCTCTCTACGTCCAAGACACTGAGTCAGAGAGGGGATGGATACATGATCCCTCTCCCCTCTCACCTCGGCTTCCATAACATTCATTCCTTACTTTGGGCCCATGTCCAATGTAAATTGAAGAAAGGGAAATGTTGTATCCACAGCCTCTCTCATGATCACCCCAGCCTCTTACACCATTATCCTTATCCTCTTCTACTGTAGATTCAACCTCTTACACCAGAGAAGGAGTAAAATCATGTGGTTTGTCAAATCATCTGCTTCCTCTTGTTTCTTACACCGAGCATGACTCACGTGGGGTTAGATGTTAATGATGATCATGACAGCCACACAATCCACCTGAAGGAGTGAACTATGAGAAATCTAATTCCTACTAACCAGGATATGTAGGAAACCCACTTAGGGTTTGATCTCAATGGGTATCCTCCTTAGTAATAATCCCCAGTCATAATTCCCTTAATTTGGGTATCCTCATCATGAGTAAGCCCTAAGTTAAGCCCCCAAATCACCATGAGTTAAAACATCCTTCATGGTCCCTTCATAGGGGATATCCTTCTCAAGAGTAATCCTCAACCTATCATCTCAACGTTCCATACTACCCTGTAAGACATACCCTTGAGGGCATCCATAGGTGTGGGTCCTCACTAACAAACTATGTGGGATTTGATTCCCATATAAATGGGATACGTAGGAATCCTTCCTGAGGTTTAAACCCAATATCCTAAACCAACACTATTAATTTGGGAAATATCCCTAGTAAGGTATAATTGAACTTGGAAACTCATATCCCTTCCAGGTTTCTTGGGTTTTTTTGGCATAAGTCCCACACTAAACTTTGACTAGGAACCTTCCTCCTAGACATCATTTCCACATGATGTTAGAATGTATAGTTAAGTCCTTATCACATGACCTTAAAAGGTATTATGTGTCACATTAAATGGCACTAAACTATGTGGGTTCTTATTCAATTAATAAGGATATGTAGGAATCCCATCTATGGGTTTGATCCCAACATCAAACAACTCTCATCTCCCTGGATGACAATAAACTTCAGAGTGAAATTATTCTACCTGGATGAAAATAAACTCCAGAGTACCCCAATGTGTGGATATAAAACCATCATCATCATAATAACAACCAAAGAATCTCTAAGTAGTATATAAGAGGATTCCATCAATGGAGAACCTTGAATACATATAGATATCTCCATTGATGAAGAACCTTTAATACATATGGATGATTATGAATTTCACATATAATAATAATTAATTACTAATTTGGGATGACCCACATCATACTTGGGAATTAATTAAGGATTCATGAACATATCTTAAATCTATAAGAGATTCCTGAAGTAGGAAATAATCCCCCCAAAAGGTTTTGATGGGCCTGAACTCCCATCCTCTCGACCAATGTGAGTTCTCAAGCATCATGGGTCAAAATCCCTAATGAGTGTCTTCCTTTATAAAGTAGGTTTCTATGGATATATAACCATTGGGTGTTTCTAGTTCCATGAACAAACCTGTTGGAAACCGTTTGAAAATAAAAATTTCCCTTACGAAGTCACATTTCCATCAGAAACCAAAATGGGTGAACCTGATGTGAATACTTTACCAAAATGATAGCTTCACCTACCTATTAGGAACCTTCCATTATCAAGGGAAATGAGGTCTAGATAGGGAAATCAATCATGCATGTGTTCATTCAAAAAAAAAATCTTTAACAAGATTTTCTTGATCATGTCTGTTATATATCCTCAAGCACTTTCTTCCAAGAACTCCATTAAATTAAATGTCTTCCTTTAAGTTTTAACCAATGAATTCCCCATATTCTACTCAAGTTGTATACTCATCTTCTCGAAGGACTCCATCACTAACTCAACACCTTCAACGTTGGGTCTGTAATGTACTGGTCAGAGAGTATTGTCAAAATGGTATGATCCCAACCTTGGAGGTTTCCCAACAAGCCCTTTGGCTCAATCAGTACCACCAATTATCCGGTCAATGATGACAGGTGGTCCTGACGCAGACGGCGCTGACCGCTATCTTCAAATGTTGCAGGTGATTATCCCTAGAATGCAACAACTGGTCTCTCCCATATTTAATGGAGGTAGATTATGAGGCCACCTATGGCCTTGTCCTGAAGATATAGGGGTCCTTCCCAAGGGCTCCTTCCAATATTTTTCATCTCAAATATCATGTGGTAATGAACCATAAACATAATGAGGGTGTCACCTTAAGTTATTCGGCCAAGGTCCCTCAGACCCGAGCACGCAAGACAGTCTATTGAGGATAAAAACCATCCAATAGGTATGAGGTTCACACCTTTTCTCCCTCCATATAATTCCACCAACCCAACTTGGTGGCAAATAGCAGGCGAGCACACGCACCCATCTGCCCTCATTCAGTCATCCATCAGACATTCTTGGCGTCATTCAAAGAAGCCCTTCAACCAAATATGGTGGAAAATTTCAAGCAGGAACATACACCTACCTACACCCACCAAGCCTATCAGCAGACTCATCTGGTAGAACTCAAAGAATTTTATCGTCCATGTTTGGAGACAAACAGCGAGCATGAAAAAACACCTTACAACATTTATCAAGCCTTCCAGCAGCCTCATATGGCAGCACATAAAGAATTTAGTCTGAAATTCCCGACAAAAATCAAATGGTAGACTCAACTCTCTGCCAAAAGTACTGCTAGTATCCACTAATAGGAAAGGGATGATAGGAGCAGGAACATACACCTACTCAAAATGTGGAATGGATGTATATCCCCATTTTGGTTGCTGATGTCATCAAACATATCTTGGAAATGGTAAAAGGGTAGACATAAATCCCTTCCCACATCCTACGTACTTACCAGGATATCCCACGGTGATGAAAATAGAGCCTGAGGGACAAACACATAACTCTATCCCCACAGATGGGGTGTCCAATCAGCACAACACCCTAGAGAAGACACATACCTATGCTCTCTTCTAGGAGGTTCATGTGGAAAACTCCCCCATAATATAAAGATAGTCGGATCAAGAACATACACCCATTCCAATTTGAGGTAATCGTACTATTCTAATGGCCACTCCAAGGTAGGAACAAACACCTTCCCATGATGACCACTTCTCCCAGAAATTGCCCCTAATTTTTTGTAAGAATACATACAAGAAAAAGTCTCACCATGAATAGTTGGAGAATCAATAGATGATCTACGATCATGCTTCGATTAACACTGGAGTTATTAAAGATCCCTGAGATCTATCTATTGTAGATCAAGATCCTACCCTCCAATTACCAAATTATGGGACCAGTAGTAGTAATTTTGAAGGTCCTCATCAAACACTTCACCATGAAGGATTTCTTTATAGAGATGATTCAGTTGATCTTGAGAGCCTATCTTTTTATGAGAGCCATAGAAACCCTCTATGTGGTTAGAAGACCAAGGAGTAAGAGGTTCTTCCCCTTTCTATAATCCACCATGATAGTCCTCCCCATAATGGCAATCACTATGAAAGTTCTCTCTGCAATAATGGTTTGAATTATTAAAAGAATTATCCAATTGATAATGTAGTGACAAGAAATACCTTTTATCATGAGGCGTTTGAAAATACAAGGTCAGTCATGTCTGATTCCATATCACTAGTAGGTAAAATACTTTCTCAACCAGAAGATATCCGAAGGTGATAGTCATTCTCCAAACCTCCCTTGGGTCATTTTCCTTCCAATATAGCAGAGGAAACCTCAACCAATACCATTGATTATGGTAAAACAATTGTGAATAATCCACTCTACTCAAACTAGGTTGAGGAACCTCTTGCGAAAGATGAAGAATAATTGCTAAACATGAAGAAAAAACTGGATAAATATGATGTACTAGTCATGTTCTAGTATTTAGCCACCTCTAAATATAGCATTCATAGGTTTTGGTGGAAGATTGTATGTATGAAATCTGACTCAACATATAGAAAACTCTTCTTCAACTAAAATAAAAGGTATTACCATATGATGAGTATCAAACTCATATCAAGGTAATAGAAGGGTTGCAGTGCCAAATTGACTTGGCCTCTCTCTTGGATTCCTGACATCCAAATATTGAGAAACAATAGGGATCCCTTCAATGTGCATGCCTCAATGCATTAATGAGGCTATGAAAGTTGATCGCAGATACCCCATCTAGTGTTCGCATCTAAGGATGGGGTGTATATAGAGTATTGCATTTCACTACTCTCACAAGCCAGTAAATCCCACCCAAAGTGGAATCATGCAATTTCATTACCCCGGGTCATCTACAATAAATAGAATCTATTCATGACCAAAGATATGCTCAATGAGAACAGGCCTCTACCGACTCTCACTGATGTTTGTCCAAAAGAAATAAATCTATTAAGATACTTTTGTGTCAAACATCTGATAACATTGATCAAGTGTCCTTCTTAGAGGATTCCAGCTTTTATATTGAGAAAATGTCAGAAATAGCATAATAGTATTATAAAATGGGAAATTTAACTAAGTTATGAATAATTCACCTAACCCACGTTCAAACCATAATCTGTAAAATTAGAAGAGAAACTGTGGTAATATCATCCACAGTTGTTCGGGAAAAACCCCATCCCACGGGGATGGGGGATTGTATAACCTAACCCTCAGGATCATCCAACCAAGCCTAAAGGGTTGTGAAGGTAGAATAAGAATATCCCCGGCCCTCATAGATGGGGGATTTGTCTCCCAAAAAATCCCCTCCTTGGTGGTAATTATTCTTATCCTGATTAGGGAAGATTTCGTTGAGTGAATCCTCTCAATTTGTATCATCCCATGATCTAGTTCAATCACTCGGAAAATGCACAACTGAACTCTTTGGGAATTCCCTTTGGGTCATTGTTCATCAAAAAACCCCCGGGAACCAATGAAGAAGAGGAAAAGGTCTCATGGAGGGCACAGAAGAAGGCGATCTCACAGAAATTCTAACAGAATGCTTGTGATGCACTATGAATATGTGAATTTCATCAATTCCATCATTAAAGACCCTCCATAACATAATACTGATTCGGAGGATTCTGAAGAATAAGTTCATGTTCCTGAGGTGGTCCACTCCGAAGCGAATATAGAAGGTGTACGTACCAAAAACCAGAGGCTCACCCAAAATTTGGGTATCCCCTCAAATAATACACCTATACCTCCTTGAAAGGAACATAATAATTGAAAATGTAAGGGCCATACCATATCTCAACTTCCCCTCAGAGAAGGATAATCCCTTTGGATAGAGGAAATATTTTCTCATCAAGAGGAGGAAATGAGAGAGTTAAGAAGACTAAATGTTGAGTTACTCTGAGGCAGTCTTCATGCCAGATATTCTCTCTAAGCAACCCCTCAACTCATACTTCCAGTATGCACACCTTAGCAATGAGGGTTTTCCATAACAACTGAATCATATAGAGAACATTTTCTTAATTTGGGACGTCAACCACCAATATATTTGGATCCAGCAACAGCAGATCAAGAATTCCCTCCATTGGGTACACATCCAGAACATGGTCAAGAACCTATTTATAGGCCTTTACCTATTGGTTACCCATGGCAGATACCAGTGGTACCACCACCAGTGGTCCTGCCATTCATCGCACCCATTTAGGCTCTAGCTGCCACACCTATTTAGATCAGAGCTCAGCTAGACATTCCTCGAATGATTATGAACACCATTGAGTCATTAATGACTCTATTGAAAGCTATGGAAGGATGGTGTTCACTAGTACAAATAGAAAATAAGGATTATCCCAAATGGGTAGATCTGACCCCTCCTCCACCAAACATTGGGAATCCTACATTTTCAATTTTCAACAGATCGAGAGATCCGAAGAAGCACTTGATGTATTTCATCTCTCACTGCGATCCCATGATGGGGACCCCTGAGCAACAAGAAGAAGTGAAACTCATATGCTTCGTGTAATCACTATAGGGGCTAGCCTTTGTATGGTATACGAGTTTTCAATCATGATCGATCTTAGGATGGGAAGATCTCTATCAGAAGTTCCTCTTCTAGTTCATCTCAATGTTGTATAGGACTACAGTCTTTAATCTTACAAATAGTAAACAAATAGATAATTAAAGATTCTCAGACTCTATTGCTCGATTTAAAGGGTTGACTTACTCCTTAAACCTACCACTCCCTCAAGAATAGTTGTTACCTATTTTTGTAGCAAATATTTTTGAGGAGTTATGCACACCATTGATCCCTATGAAATACATAGCAGGGTTTCAGGATCTGCCCTCAATTTCTCAACAGTTGGAAAACTCCATCATAGAAACCAAAGACAGGTCCCAGGTAATCCCATCAGCTCAGGGAAGGAGAATAATAAAGGAATAGGTCACTATAGTTACACTTAAGTAGGCCTCTATACCTTCTCCTACCTCAAAAACTGCATCATATCGTAGGGATATGCCTCATGATTTTCAACAGAAATGACCACCTCATCTGGATGATCAAAGAGATCAGAGGCGGAAGCAATTTGAGGAGTTGAAAAACAAGGTTTTTTTCATTCGGAATGACCAAGTCCCCAGCTAATTCATATCAACTTTGTAAAACAACCTAGTTCAGTTTCCAAAGACCAAGAAGCCTAAAAAAGAGGTTGATTATGATCTCCCAAAATATTTCCTTTTCCATCAAATGTTGGGGCATCCCAAATAGTATTTTTTTTAAGGACCTCCTACAAAAGTAAGTGGATTCTGGGCAAGTGAAATTGAAAAATTCACCATCCTAGGTGTCATATGTTTTTGTTACTGATCTGGAGGAGGAAGGAGGGTGGAAAGAAGTTAAAATAAAGAAACTGGATAGTAATAAAAACAATCAATCAAACTCATGTCATTCTATGAACATAGTATAAATAGCCAATTGTGCCTCCTACCACTTCCACTACAGAAAAGCCAGCTTCATCAAAATCCCCATCTTATGAAGTCCAATCCTCAAAGAAGTGACATGGAAAGAAGGATAAGGAACAAATAGAATAATATGAGCTTGTGTCAAGGCCAAATTGGTCCTTGATATTAGAGGATTTCATGTTGACCATATCAAGAGCACGGGAACTACCTCACAAAATGGTACGAAAAAATTAGACCCCCCCCCCCCAGGAAGAATCTTTATTAGACGAGGAGTTGATATTTAGTTCTGTTAATATTATTCACTTAATATATCATTACTCAAATGATGATTCTGATTATGAACCTGATTTCCCTACACTTGATTGGGGAACTGGAGGAAGATTTTTTTGGGGTCAAGGATATAAGGGAAGACGTGGTCATGCTAGGATCCAATACTACAACCAAACCCCTACTCGAACTGTCTACACAGTTGAAACTCATGGGAAACATCTCCAGAAATATCAATAGGAATAATTGAGTTATTCTTATATAGATAATAGGGTATTCCCTGAAATGATTATCTTGGAAGACTGGTTAGAGGATATTCCACCACCTCCTCAATAGGTAGGCAGACCTAGCCGACCTAATCCACCAAGAACAGAAGCACTTCCAGCTCCTTCCTCGAGAAATGGTTCATCCACATCAGGAATATCAACTTCTAGGGAACCTGAAAAAGATAATCTTCATTTTGTAAAGCACAGAATTTAGGATCAAAATTATGATCTCTTAAATAAACTAGACCAATTATCGACCAAGTCATCAATCTTGAATGATTTGAGTCTATCAAAAGACCTGAGGGAAGAACTCAATGAGGCATTGTCAAGCCCTCTGAAATTTTAAGTTGAGGTTGTTTTTCCTCAAGTATATCGTGTGGATAATGATCACGCGGAATGTTATGTGGTCATTTCCTTCACTAAACATGATGAGTATGTTGTCATACAATGACATTTCAGACCCTTGCAAATATCTAGCATGTTAAATGAAATTGATATTTGACGATCCTTCATCGATAATGGCTAAGGATTAAACCTCATCCCAGTTTTGAAACCTTTTCAACTTGGTCTCAAGGAATCTTACTTGTATCCCTCTACTCTGTTGTTATAGTTTTATGATAATAATGAGCAATAACATCTCGATGAGATCACACTCAGAACTCATTTTAGAGATCTGGTGTTCAACTCCGATTTTATGGTGGTCCAGTAGGATACAGATTTAAATGTTCTGCTGGGAAGACCTTGGCTACATTATCATGTGGTCATTCCTTCATCATGCCACCAATGTCTCAAATATTCTATCAGTGGTAAAATTGGTACATTTTATAGTGACAAGGACCCGTTAAAATCCTACGAAACATAATACATTGATACAGGGTTCTATCATAATGTAGGGAAGTAATCAATGGCTAATGATGCCGCCTGAATCAATACCCCTAATGGCCTAGAGATGCTCCCAGCTAACCTTTTCAAGCATCTTAGTGTATATTACGTTCTACCTATTAATAAAATTAAAATTTTGGGACAGAATTAAAAAATTCATTTGGTACTTTCCATAATTTTAATCATGATAGTTGAACCCCAATGGTGCTGAAGAAGTCATCAAACCTCCACTTGATAATGAAAAATTGAATAAAAATGTATTCATTTTGTCCCCTGAGCTTTAACAAAGCTTGGTTCTGCCAAATGAACTGGAAGAATCTATCATGACTATAGTAGAAAGAAAAGAGACTCACTCTCAATCCCTTGTTTCCCATTCAGGACTCCAAGAAGGTTTCATGTTATAAAGCAATCCTGAAATTATTTCCTCATCCTCTAGATGTTTGAATGGAGACTCCTCTATTCCATCTGTGGAATTTTTTTTATCATTTACTCCCCAGGAAAAATCACAAATATTGGATCATGATGAAGAGGAATAATAAGAATATCTCAAGGACACCCCTTTAGTATTTGAGGAAGGCATCTCCACCACCATGGATGAATTTAGAGAAATAAATCTAGGTGAAAAAGAAGGTTCATGCCCCACTATAATTAGTGTGGACTTGAATCTTGGAGAACGTGAGGAATACACCTACTTCCTAAAGCATCATTGGGATGTGTTTTCTTAGAACTACACAGAGATTCTAGGCCTTGACCCTGAGGTGGTAACTCATCATTTAGGTTTTTCAGAAGATACCAAAGGGTACAAGCAAGCATCCAGGAGGACAGACCCAAATCGCACCTCCAAAATTGAGGTTGAGGTGGAAAAAATCATCAAGGATGATTTTATCTGAGAGTTAAAATACCTAAAATGGTTATCCAAAATTGTCCATATGTAAAAATAATAATGGAAAAATCAATGTTTTCATCGATTTTAGACATCTCAAATGGCATTTTCCCAAAGATGAATTCCCGATTCCAATCACAGAAATCCTAATTGATGTAATAGCTATCTACCAAGACCTTTCCTTCATGGATGGATATTCAGGGTACAATAAAATATGTATTTCCCCGTAATATGAAGAATCCACATCCTTCATAGCACCTCATGTCATATTATTCTATCAATTAATGCCCTTTGGCTTGAAGAATGCCAGTGAAACATACTAATATGTTATGCATCACATCTTCAAACCCCTATTGAGAAAGTTTACCAAATTCTATGTTAATGATTTAGTGTTCAAATCCTAAAAACAATCTAATCACTTGGATGACCTAGAAACTATCTTCATCAATCTTTGGTAGTATAATATGAATATGAACCCTTGAAATGTGCTTTCATGGTAACCTTAAGAAAATTTCTTGGCTTTTTTGTATTCCATTGTGGAATTGAAGTTGATCCTGAGAAGAATAAATCTATACTTCACACATCACCTCATATAAACTTTATAGAGTTCATAATACTTCAAGGAAACTTGGCCTACATTTGGTGCATCATAGCTAACCTTGAACACAAGTTTTTTCCCTCCACCAAATTAATAAAGAAGGGGATCACTTATCAGTGGACCAATGACTATCAAGAAGCATTTGATTCCCTAAAGATATACCTCTTGAGTCCACTAGTATTGATGCCACATATTAAAGGAAATACACTCATTATTTATGTGACAAACCTAGAGTGATCAATGGGAACCTTCCTTACACAAAAGAATAATGTTGAGAATGAAAACAGCCTTTAATATCTCAGTCAAAACATGCTCGATGCAGATAATCGATATTTAGATATTGAAAAGAGCTTCCTGGTGTTGATCTTTGTAGTTCAGAATATGAGGCACTACCTACAGCACCATGAGATCCATTTGGTCTCTTGAAATAACTTGCTAACATTTATCCTCAGTCGTCTTATGCTGACATGATGTCTGGCACGGTGCGAAGTTATCCTGAAGTAGTTTGATATAAATTTTGTTCCTCAGAAAGTAGTGATAGGCCAAGCCTTAATAGACTTCCTTACTGAGCACCCATCTATAGAAGAGACATAATTAAATACTAAACTACATGATGAAGAAATTTTCTCTATTCAGGACAACCCTCAAACATGGAAAATTTATTTTGATGGCTCTTTCAAGAGTCTAATGGGGAAAAGAATGAAATATCGTAATCTAGACAAAGTCGGTTTGGTAGTTGTGCTTATCTCCCTAGAAAAGGCAGTGTTTCCATATTCTTTCCTGATATTAGAAGGTGGTACCAACAATGAGATAGAATCTTAGGCTCTCATTTCATTCCTAGAAATGTCACTCCAAGTACCAGTGAACCACCTTGAGGTGAAGGCTGATTCGGAATTGATAATCAAGCATATCAACAGGGATTATGCCATCACAAAAGAGGTTTTAATTCCCCTTTGTGATTATGTACAAGTTTTAATGGATGAATTCCTCTTAGATACAAAAATGAATCATGTTATACAATCACATAATTCTCAGGTAGATGCATTGTCAAACATAGCTATAACTTTGGCAGATCCAAATTAGGATGAAATAGTCATCAGCATTTCCCATCGTTGAATGGTTTAACCTTTTGTTTGGACCGAAATAGAAGAGGTCAATGAAATCAATCCCATCCTTGGTCCATATAAACCTACTATGGGATGGATGAAACCCTTCTTAGAATATCTACAAGATGGAATACTTCCACTAGATAGGGTTTGAAGAGAGAAGATCTGGTGGTGAGTAGCTAATTTCACTCTTTATGATGGACCAAATCACTATAAATTACTCTAAAAGTGAGGATTTGATGGATTACTTCTCATATTCATTGATGGAGAATAGATTGTAGCTGTTATGAAATAATTGCATGTAGGATCCTGTGGTTCCCACCAATCATGGTATAGGTTTTCTGATCAAATCTTAAGGCTTGGATACTTCTGGCCGTCAATGACATAGGATTACACAACATTCACTAATAAGTTTCATCCCTTCCAAGTGAATGCCAATTTCATCCATCAACTCCAATAGTTTCTACATACAACTAAATAATACTAGCCATTTTACACATGCGGAATGGATGTTGTTGGACCTTATCCTCTAGCTATGGCTAAGCAGTTCAAGTACATACTTACTGCTATAAACATCTTCTCCAAAAGGGACAAGGTAATACCCCTCAAAGAAGTCAGATCCAAAATCATTTTTAGTATTTTCAAAGCTAACATCATTACCATATTTGGTGTCCCTCATACCATTTTGATGGAAAATGAAACCAATTTCTACTATACTGAGGTGAAAATGCTATATCATGAATACAACATCAAATCCAATCATTCATCCTGCTATCATGTAGTATCCAATGGATATATAGAGGCTTTTAATAAGACTATGTCAAACATACTCCAGAATATAGTGGATAAATACAAGAAATCTTGGCCTAAAAAGATCTTTCATGGCTTATGGGGTTATCAGACTACTACTCGTACTATAATGTGGGAAACCTCGTACTTGTTTTTGTATGGAATAGAAGTAGTCTTGCCCATTAAGGTTTAGTTTCCATCAATCTGTATTTCCCTTTGTGATCATCTATCCACATATGATCAATCCTAGAAATGACTGGATGATCTATAGTGACTGGACGAAAAGAGATTGTGCACCTTGCATCACTTGGAGGTCTATCAAAATTTGATAGCACGGGCCTTTAATAAGAAAGTTCATCTTCTTTCATTCCTCCAAGGATAATTGGTGTGGGTCCTTAGGACTTTGATGATATCAACAAAGAATCCTACGAAGCTTGAGCCAAAGTGGGAGGGACCTTACTCCATACATAAGGTCCACTCCAATGGAGCTTATTCCTTAATCTCAATGGATTGAGAACTCACTAAAACTCCAACCAATTTAAGGTTCTTAAAGAAGTACTTTTTTGTAATCACATAGAGTTCGTCTTAGTTTTAGGATGTTAAACTACATAGCACAATTTTTGTCCATGTTTCATGATGTTAAACTATGAAGTATCATTGTCCTTTCTGCATGATGATAAACTGAATGGTTCATCAAGAACTATGTATGGCTTCATTATCATTCCAATGAGATATATAGGGATGCCCAGTTCTCCGATCTTGGGCCCAACTACAACCATAAAGAAACAAAACTGAGGAGGAAGTGCTTAAACTATATGGAAAGGTAATAAATGGAAACACATGCCATTAAAATAACTAGATAAGGAAAAATAAATATAGAAAGGTAAGAAACTAAAAAAAATCCATTTAATCAATAAATTGAGAATGAAATTCATCCATATAATTTATCATATGAAAATATCAAGGATAAAAGATAATGAATCAAAATAAAGGCAATGATTAATTATTGGACATCATGCCTCACACACATGAAAACCTCTAATGCCAAGATTCATCCTTTGGATAGTTTAAAACAATGTATAGAAACCCATTAAATTTTTTCAACTTATGTTTCTCATGATAACCTATCGATGCATCGAGGAGATATATAAAGTCTGGGATCCACCCATCATTCCATGTCCATAGCATTCTTCATATCTAGTAATCAATTTAATTAATAAACAATATGTCTTATCAAATATCTATATTAAATAAATAATACATATTTATTAATATTTTCCCAAATAATAAAACTATCAAAGTAAACATCGTAAGTAAATAGGTATATGGTTTAGGCAATAGTAATATCCATGATAAATGAAATGGATAATTTAGGTGAAATTCAATGTTCAACAATCATAGGAGATTGAATATTTCAAAGGGGCTAACAACTGAATCAAGGAAGTGAATTTTAATACTATACTTGGCCAAATAAATCAAAAACCATCTAGAGGAAGAAATAGGATGTTATCAATACAACATATACCAAGTGGAGTAAAAATAAGGGTTTTTTTGTTGATGAATATAAATACTATAAAATGATATTTTAAAAACATTCTTGAGGAAAATATCATTTTATTATGAAAAACCTTTTGAGAAACCTTTTCTTTGAAAATCAATTTTCAAAATATTTTCTTTAAAATGAAACCTTTTAAACATGAAATGGAATCTTCAAATAAATTATGGTAGTTAAATACTTACAATTCATACGAGGTAAAAATAACATTCCTTTTGCACGATTAAAAGTTATAAAAATTCTTTGTTCATAAAGTGACAAGAAGATTCCTTTGAAAACATTTCTAAAAGAAAAAAAAGGTAAAAATTTATTTACAAAATCATTTTAAAAAAATAATTTTTTTTTTAATAAATCATGGTTTTTATAAGAAAACACGTTCTATGAATAAAGAGATAAATAATGTCTGGTTTTATATAAAACATTTTATAAAACATTTTGACTATTAAATAGTGTAAAAATGGTACAACAACTTAATAAAGGTCATAAATAACCATAAAAGAATAAAATTAAAGGGTTTATTAGACAATGATCAATTAATTTCCTCTAATATAAATTTACATTTAAACAATCCCGAAACAAATTATATTGTAAAGTAAACCCTTTAAAAGTTTATAATGTTGTAGTGAGAATCAATAAAAGAGTAGATTATGTGTATCATCTAAAAATCCACATATATAAGAGGAAATACATCAATAGATATTAAAATTCATTATACACATAATCATATACTATTAATGACAATGAGGAAGTAAGGATAAAGAATGACTCCTGGTTTTTCTTAGGAGAACACGCCTCACAGGCCGTCTCCTTTTCAAATTTTCTCGATTGTTGCTTCCGCTTCGTCCTGTGCCACGCCGCCACCTGTTGCTCTAGCGGTCTTTAATCCTAGATTTTCTGTAGGTGCTTCTCTCATGTCGTGGTCATCGTCTAATCCCAAATCCTCCTATGGTGCCCCCTCCCATGGTCCTTCCTTCAAAGAAGTTCTATGTGCTCCGGCCCATGGATCTCCTTTTTCCTGCTTTCTGGCAGTCGTTTCCACTTCGTCAATGGTCTCGAGGGAGGTCCAGTAGCTCTTGGTGGAGGTATCGGCCGATACATTTTTAGAATCAAAGGATCATCTCAAGTGGACATTGGTGACGCAGTTTGGATTGACGAAACCTCAGATCTCAGCCTTTCATCGTTTTGTTGGGTTGTGAGGTCTATTATCTCCAATACGAATCTTGCCAATTCGTTGTAATGCCTTCTGTGTTGTCCTAGGCTCGGAAGAAGACTTTGTTCGGGACTGGTGTAGGGATCCCTAATCTTTCGGTAAGTGGCACTTCAACCTGGTTATATGGTCATTGGATGTTCAAAAGGGGAAGGAAAGCTACTCAGTTGCGGTTTGCATCAGTCGTCTAGGCATTCCACTTCCCTTACAGAACTTCGGTCTTCTTAAGGTCATTGGAGATTCTTTGGGTGGTTTTCTCTATTAGGATGATCAAACATAGAGTTGTTTTGATACCTCAATAGCATGTATCTGTGTGGAAATGGATATCACGCGTCCTCCCCCTGACAGTATCTCCCTATGCGTGAAGGATTCCTTCATCCGGTCACAACCCATCCTCTATCTGGTGTACCTGAGGTACTGCTCTGCTTGTTGTCTCCAAGGTCACTCCATGAAAGTCTTCAGGAAGCATATTTAGGGTGGTCATTGGGGCTTCATAAAGATAGACCAGGCTAGTATCTCACAGAAATGTCCTTGTGTTGATTTGGAAGGTTCCTAGGTCCTGAGTTCAGTTGGGGAGTAGGTCCCTGATCAAGAGGCTTCACCTTCAGCTTCTCAAGGTGAGTCATCACCTTATCCCTTGCTTATTATCTCAAGTGAATAGAAGGCCCTTGTTCCTATTTATCAGTCTAGTTTTATCATCTCAGAAGATTCCTGTTCTTTCCTTCTCATGAAACTGAAGAGGTTACTCGAATCTGGGCCCTTTCTCAGATCTCCTACCTCTTCTTGGATTCCTCCTCCTATTCTCTCATCCATTCCCATGAGCTTACCCATGCCATAAATAGGTCCCCCTCCTTCGGCCACCCAAGAAGTCTATCCTTCTCTTCCCCCTTTTACCCCTCCTTCATCCCCCCCCCCCCCCTTACAATTCCTGAGTCTACAACTCAGGAGGAATCTTAGCTTAAACCTCCTCCTCAGACCCCGAGGAGTGGATGGGGCTTAAGGTCTCCCTGCTCCCTAAAATCCTTGCATCCTCCCCTCCTTCCTTCTCCCTCTAGTGTGGGGTGTAACATGAGGGATCAATCAAAGAAGATGAGGGAATTTTCCCCCTCCTTCTCTCTGATGGCCAAGAGTTCCAGGGAAAGTGTTGGGACGCAAGTTGTCCAATGATTCCTATCAACATATGGAATGCTTGAGGGCTCAGGGATCAGTTGAAAATGGACTTCCTAGCTTCAGCTGCCCGAAAACACAAGGTTAGTATCATGGTTATTGAGCACAAACAAAATTGTTCCATAATTTTAGACTTCTTTAGACGGCTCATGATGCATGAGCACCTGCATGTGGAGCCATCAAACCAGCATATCTATATTTTCTATCATTGGAGCATCTCATTTGATCTTGTCATGTCAGGTGACCAACATATTACCATAAAGGTATCTCATGATAAAGATGTTTTATATATCTCTTTCATTTATGGGAGTTGATACTCTCATCAACATGAGGTTTTATGGCAGAAACTCTCACTTTTTGATCCTAGAATTTTCCCCTAGTTTCTTGGAGGGGACTTTAACATCATTACGGACCCATAGGAAAAGAATGGAAGAGGTACCTTCTCCAGGAACTCTAGCATGGCTTTAGTTTGTTTCATGGCAGACAATGGGCTCCTGGATCATGGTTTTTTGGGGATTTCTATATGTAGTGTAATAATCAACTCAGCCCCCACTACTCATGGAGTTGCCTCGATCGATTCTTGGAAAACTTGCAGGCCATCTCAAAGTATCCTAATATTAGAGTATGTCACTTGGTGTGTCGTATTTCTAACCACTCCCCAATTCTTCTGAATATCTCAGCAGGGCAAGCTATACTAGACTCCTTCAGATACCTCCAGCATTGGACTAGCCTACCTGGCTTTCATGAAGTTTTTAAGGGGGTGTGGAATGTGCCCACTCAAGGGAGTAGCTGGATTTCCTTTCATAACAAACTTAGAAGGCTTAAAGGAAATCTTTATAATTGGGCTGATATGGTGCCTCATAGTACCACAGACTTGGACACAGTCATGCAGAAAATTCAGCATCTTGAACTAATCCTCAAGGGAGACTGGGATGATTGGACCTTCGATGATCTTGCTTTGAAGAAAAATATTTTCTCTAATTCGATTCTGTGTTAGAAGCGAATAGAGAGGGAGAATGCGAGGATTGGGTGGCTTGAGGAAGGGGAAAGAAGTACATTTTTCTTCCATGCATGTATAAATGAAATGAAACACCTAGTTCAACCCAACATTGCGATGGAGGATGGGTCATTCTCAAATGATGGGGAGGAGGTGGGGAGGATTTCTTTTTCTCATTTCAAAGATCTCTTGGCGGGACCAAATTAGTACATGCTTGATGGTTACTCAGGGGTGAAGGGGAGGTTATGGAGGCCATTTCTTCCCAAGTATCTTCTCAGGACAACGATCTTATAGAGGTCATCCTAGAGGAAATAGAAATTCATGAATCTATTTTACGCCTCAATGGTGACAGCACCCCAGGACCTGATAGATTCCTAGTTTCCTTTTATATGGATGCCTGGGGGTGGTGAAATCTGACCTCATTGAGGCCATCTAGGATTTTTTCCTGGGTGGTAGCCTACCTAGAGTTGTATGTGCTACAGCCTTGGTGCTTATTCTTAAAATTAAGAACCCCTCCTCCATCCTCCACTACCGCCCAGTTAGCCTTTGTAATTTCCCCTATAAAATCCTTCCAAGCATACTTAATTCCATATTATCGACTCATCTTCCCTGATGGATTTAAATGGATCAGTATGGTTTCGTTAAGGGTTGCTCAATCTAGGGAGCAATTGCATTGGCACAAGATATGATCTGTGATATTAATACCAAGCCGTATGGCTCAAATGTGGCGATTAAGCTCGATATGAGCAAGGATTATGATTGGGTGGAGTGGGGATTTATCAACAAGTTCCTCTCAGGTATGGGCTTCACTCCCCAGGTGGTTGATATTTTCTTTCGCTGCTTCAGATCTTCTTGGATGGCTATTCATTTTATGGGTAAATCTCATGGTTTTTTCAAGTCAACATGGGGTCTAAGGTAGGGGGACCCTATCTCTTTGAGTCTTTTTATTATTTTCCAAGAGATTCCCAGTTTCTTTATCCAAAAAAATATATCTGATGGAAATATCCTCTCTTATAAAAGGAAGAGAAGAGTCCCCTCAATTTTTCATCTCATTTTTGCCAATGATACTCTTATCTTCTTGAATGCTTCTAAGAGATCAATTTGTGGGATTATCCAAGTTTTGGAGGAGTATTTTTGTTGGAGTGGGCAAGTTTTCAACAAAAGAATGAGTAACTTATTCATTTCAAGGGAATGTGCCCCCCCTCGGGTAGCCTCTATTTGCAACCTTCTGGAGATTCACCAGGGAAATTGGATGATGATGTACTTGGGTTCTCCTTTGTCTTAAGGTCGGCTTAGAATTCAAGACTTTTATTATATCGTTTGTATGATAATAGAGAGAGTCCACAACTGGAAAAATAGATACTTGTCATTTGGGGGACATATCTCCTTGGTCAACATTGCTCTCTTTAGTACTCCTTTTCATGCACTTTCTGGTGTTAAAGATCTTAAAGGAGTTATTTCAATGATAGAAAAGGTACTTGCTAACTTTATTTGAGATGCCCGGGCAGAGGGAAAGCATGTTTGGGTGTCTTGGGGTAGAATGGAGAGGCCCATTCCAAAAGGAGGGATTAATTTTTTTAGCCTTGATGATGTGTTCATCTGCTTACATGCCAAACTGACCTGGAAGCTTCATGAACGCATAACGTTTTGGGGCAAGACCATGGGTAGCTCCTTGGTGGATGGTGCGTTGATGGAGGGAAGAGTAGTGTCTCCTTTTTTTTCATGATTGTTCCCATATATTCTTCCATCCATCCCCATGTTCGGTGGGTCATTGGGGAAGGGAAAGTCTCCTTCTAGCATGACAACTGGGTAGGAGATATCCTTGGATTTCCATGTTTCCCTGCTTAAAACATCTCTTACAAGGAGTCTAGATGATTTCCGGCCTTTATGGAGGATATTTTGAACAAGGAACAACTGGATACGCTCCACCTCATTGATATCATGGAGGAACCTGACAAATGTATTTTTTCCCATCAAGCTCAGGAATTTTCTCCCCTAAGGACTTTCGTCATGCCATGATGCCTCAATCACAAGAGAATCAGCAGAATGACCTCCTTTGGTCTAAGGGGATTCTGTTGAAGTATAACTTCCTCACTTGGAGAATCAAACATTCTTCAGTTTCTATGGATGAGAACATCAAGAAATGTAGAATTCCACGGGCTTATTATGTATTGTGTTGTGTTAACCACAGTGAGGAAAGCATCGAACATCTATTCCTTGAGGGGGGCTCGTGCGGTTTGGTCGGCCTTTGGTGGATTCACTGCTTCTCTCCATCCTTCTGTTGATCCTTCATTCTTTGTTCTCCAGTTTCATGGATCAGGGGATAGGGTTGTTGAAATAATAGCAAGTTCGATTATTTTTCATGCTGGGGTGTGGTGTATCTGGAAAGCTAGGAACAAAGCTAGATTTGATAGAATTGTTTTTTCTGGGAAAAACATCGTCGCTCGTACTCGTAGCTTGTTGCTTGACCTGACCAGGCATCTGGGTAATAGGATTGAGGCACCTTCTCTCCAGGTTCTGCTTTCAACTATTCATACCAACCCTATTAATAGTATTCCTCGTGTCCAATGGGTCTGCTGACAACCTCCTCCCTTGGGTTTGAAACTGAACACATATGGTTCTTGTAATGTGGGCATTATGAGGGGAGGAGGAGTGGTTCGCGACTTCTAGGGCTCCTTCATGTTCTCTTTCACTATCTACTTGGGAAGAGGTTCTTCTTTATAGTAATAATCTCTTGCTTTTCTTTCAGGCCTTTCCCTATGTAGGCATGGGGGAATTTTTATCACAGAATCAGAAATAGACTCTCTTGTTCTTATCAAATCACAACAAGGCACTGGTAATAGCCCTTGGTCCATCTCATACTCTATTAGGAAGTTTAGATCTATCATCCCTAACAATGTTTGATTGAGACACACTTGGAGAGAGGGTAACAAGGTGGCCAATCATCTGGCGAAGCTTGCGTCTCATGGATCGGGTACGACGTGTTTCTATAACCCAAACCAGTTGACACTTGAGGTAGTTAATCTAGTTATAGGGTATTCCCTTGGCCTCCATTGTTTTAGGCCCCCCTAGATCTTTTCTTTCATCGTGTTCTATATTTTTACCTCCTTTTTAAATAAAGAATGATGATGATGAATGAGGAAGTAATATAACCCAATGAAAATAAATTGGGTTATGAAATCTCTTTTACACTTGGTAACTTTTAACTCAAATCCCCTTAGATGAAATAATTCAAATTGAAACTCTAAGTATCATGAAGAATAAATGAGTCATGATATTATAGGAAAAAGTGGAAATATGTGAACCATATATAAGAAATTCGGTGCAAAAAAATAAATTTATTTTTTCAAGAGAAATTTAACAATCACAAAAGTAAGTGATATTACAAAGATAATCATTAAAAACTTTCTTGAGGAGAATAATATTTAAACATTCCAAAGCATCACATATAACTTTGAAAATTTTGAGTCATAATATCCATAAAGGAATAACATTAAATGAAACTCAGAATATCATGAGAATAAATAGTTTCATGATATAACATTTTCAAATGGAAGTATATACACCATAAAAAAAGAAACTAGGTGTATAACAACAAATAAGCCTCAATGGAATTTAAATTAAGGCCAAATCTCTTACCTTGTATTTCCTTTCAGGTGAATATCCTTTAACTTCATGTATAATAAAATTATGTTAATTATATACTTCATTGATAACATTTTTCATGTTTATCATTACATTTATTTCACTTATTATCATGTTGAATACAACTACTTAATCAATTAAGTTTATGTCGGGTGTTTTGACCAAATTCTGTTTATGTGTCAAAATCAACTTTGGTAGGTCAAATATAATCAAAGGGGTAATTATATAACATCTACATAATAAAAATCATGAAATAATTATTATATTTATACATAAATTATAATTTTAAAATTAATCCTTAAAAATGGTCATGAAAAATAAATCGATGTTACCATCATGGAGACGGTAGGATGTACGTATGAATGAGTAACTTTCTCATTTTTCAATGACTGTTATGGAAAGAAGGTTAAGTAGAATAATATTTTTATAGAATGATAATTATGTCATAAATACCATATTATTTAGTCATATATACTTATATATATAATTCTTTTGGTGTAAAATTAATCACATCGTGTTGAGGAGGCGGTAGTCCACACATTCACGAACAACGTTATCACTTTTTAAGTGTGTGCGAGAGGGTAATAAAGAAAATGATATATATTATATTTCCAGAAAGGTAATTATGTCATTAATATAATATAGAGGTTTTTTATGTCACATATATTTAATTAAAACCATCCTTTATACATTTCTTTTATAGTGTGAAATAATCACATCGCTTTGAGGGTGTGGTAGTCTACACTTCCTCAAACGATGTTATTGTATTAACAAAAAATGAAAAGAATTAAAGGTATGTGTTATAAAAGGATTACAGAAGTATAAAGAAATAATAAATATCATATATATCATATATAAACATAGTTTCCATCATAATTTCCAACCATTAAAGTTGGTAAAGGAAAAATGAGCAATCGTCATTTCGTGAGGTGGTAGTTCTCTGTAAATAGAAACAATGTGTTCATTACCAATTGGATGGATGTGTATGTGAGTTTTGGTTGAAACCTTAGAATAAAACATTCTAGTATATTGAGGATAATTTTTCTATTATAAAAGCATGAATTAATAAAATTTTATGGACTTTAGAATTTAAATAAAACTAAAAAGATTGAGGAATTTTGTTACCTCTTATTTGGGTAACTCCTTTTGGATTGAACCAAAGGCTTCCTTGGATTGATTTCTTCCCAAGGGGAGGATTCTGGTATAAGGTGAGGTAAATTGAGAATATTTTTGGGAAGATCATGGTTGATCCAAAGTGTCTTGATAGATGTGATAAAGTGAGAGGATAGGAGGCCTTTTTATAGTGGACAGGGAGTGGCATTCTTGTAATATTTTGAAAAGGGAATTACATGGAAGTGTTTCATGTTTCAAGTGGATCCAATAATGGACCCAATTCTATAAAATAGATTATAGGGTCAAAATATGGCCATAAAATATATCTTGGAAGAGTGTATAGGTTTTTTGGGCCTTAAGGTTAAGGTTCCATCCCATATTAAGCTTAATTTAACCTTAATCATTGTAATTAATTTTAATCACTTTCACTGATATTTTCGGTCAAAAACAAAGTTGGTATTATTATACATTATAAATTATTATTATTCCAAATATGGAATCCATTTTTTCAAATTAAAATCATAGAAGTTCCAGAAATTTATTTAAATTTAATCATGCGGGCTGGACGACAATGCGGTTTTTTAATGTAAAAACATCTGAATGTTTGTTGTATTTTTATAATTAATTTCAAAGTGAGATTAATTCTTATGAAATAAATTTTATTAATTGATAAAAATATTTTCTAATTGTACTTTAAAACTAATTATAATTATAATTTAACCTTGTAAATAAATTAGATGAAAAATCGGTTTTGAACTAAAATTCAATATTTTTAACTATTCATTAAAAATGATATGTTTCTGAAAAATATCAAAAAATCACCATAACCAAATTTTTATGTTTCAATTTCAAATATGAATTTTATTTTGACATATTAAATTAATTAAATTGTCAAAATTTAGATTTAAAATGGGTTCTCCATTAAAAGGTGGTAAAATTGCCCTTATAAAAATATAGGTTTTTATATGTGAAATTGGGTTTGTTCTTATCTTATGTCTATCAATCCTAATGAATTAATATAAAAAATATTTTATTGAATATATTACATATATATTTCATTAAAATCATTCTCTAATTGTAATAAATTATGTTTATTAGGACAAAACTCCTTTAGAAGCATAAAAATAATAATATTTCTTTTTATATCTAATTGGTTCTTATTTTCATTTCTCATTAATTGGTAACCAATGAATTCATTTTATATTTATGTAAACCATAAATTTTCATAATTTAGTTAATAATATTTATAACTACTAACATAATGGCTAGGTTATATCATATTATATTAAATAATAATATTTTAATAATACATTGTTATTTAGTGAAACTCAGTCTTGCATGTAACGCAAGATATAGAGGAAGGTCTCTCTTGCATGTGATGAAAGATAACACAATGTTACATGAATTAAAATATATATCATGTATTGAATTTATTTAAAATAGTAAATATATAGTAGAGTCTCAGTATATTATATTCCCTTACGTGCTTAGTGATGTGTGTCATGCACGCTATCGAATACAAAGTTGTACTTTAGAATTTTGGGGTGATAAATTCTTCCCAACTTAATTAAATTGCACCATCACAATTTAAAATCAATCTTGGTAATATATTGTTGTTTCCGATGCTTTCTGTCGGGTTGTGCGCACATCCATCACGCAGGGGAGGACGCACGGCTTGTGGCCCTACATTCCTGCTTTCCAAAGGCGGGCAGAATCTGTTCCTTGTTCAGGGACGTCTGCTCCTTGATCGAAACCAGGATGATGGGATGTCGGTTCTTCCTTCCGTGGATTCTTCCTCGGAGCTCGCCACCTAGTCTGGGTCTCCCTTATAGATTTAAGATGTATTCGTGAATCTCATTCCGAGTGCCATATCTTCATGGACACCAGTTAATTACGCTACTTCCGTCAAGACGATCCAAGGGGTCTGGTCGGGGCAGCAACCTTCAGTGAGGAGAATGGTCACGCTGGAGTGTCGTTGGCATGTCTTGATGCTGGGGGATTGGCATGTCTGTCTTTTGTACCTTATTATAGGGCTTCTCGAGGGTGCGGAAGCCCGAGGTATCCCACATCGAACGTGGGGAATTGGCATGCCATAGGCATGTATATGATGTTTTCCTCAGCTTCCCATGTTTAACATGGGGTATGTCGTGAGTTTAACATCTTGCGGAGACGGATCAGACTGATCGGAAAACTGAGAGTGGATTAGATTGAAGAACCCCCTGGGGGGGACACTGATGTTGAGGCCAGTAATGTGGGAGGCTTCTCGGATACTATGGAGTGGAATGAGGTGGCATGATCCCACCGGGATGTGGCGGCCCGGGTAGGAATCAGGATGGGTGATGGAGTGAAGGGGGCTTGAACCTCATGGAGGCTTCCTACGTACCATGCTTTGACATGGATCAAAGTCCACGTAGTTCAAGTATACATTTTAACGTCATGCGGGACGGGGGAATTTGGGGCTTACGCTCTGAGGCGGCCCACAATGGATGGATATGGGGCTTATGCTCTGAGGCGGCCCACAATGGATGGATATGGGGCTTATTCTCTGAAACAGCCCACAATGGATGGATATGGGGCTTACACTCGGAGGCGGCCCACAATGGATGGATATGGGTCTTACACTTTGATGCGGTCCATGATGGTGGATATGGGGATTATGCTCTGAGGCGGCCCATAATTGTGGATATGGGGCTTATGCTCTGAGGCATCCCATAAAGTTGGCAAACCCACGCAAAGGGTTTGGAATGACTGAGTTGTGGGATTGAACTTCATGGAGGCTACCTACGTACCATGCTTTAGCACGGATCAAAGTCCTCGTATTTCGGGTGGTGCAGTTTAACGTCATGTGGGACGAGGGCATATAGTTTAACATCATTCTGGATGGTATACAGTTTACCTTCATGCTGGATGAGGGCATACAGTTTAACGTCGTGCTGGATGGGCAATTTTGGGCTTACGCTCTGAGGTGGCCCAAAGTGTTGGCGAACTGACGTGAAGAGGTCGGAACGACTGGGTGGCGGGCTTGAACCTTGTGGAGGCTTCCTACATACCATGATTTAGCACGGATCAAAGTCCTTGTAGTTCAACGGGATGGGGCTTACACTCTAAGGTGGCCCATAAAAGGATGTCATGGTCGATTCTCACTCTAAGCCCACATGAGTCATGCTCAGTGTGAGAAACAAGAGGCAGCAGGGACCAGAAGATCACGTCACGAAGGGTGCGTCCGTGAGAAGCGGAAAGGGGCTTACGCGTTGTGCGGCCCTTGGTGCCGGGACTTACTCCAGTATGGAGGACCGTAGTGCAACAAAGCACAGAGGGAGAGGGATTTGGGACCAAACAAAGGATATGCCTCATTCCCTATCACACCCTCCCCTGGCCTTGGCGGTGGGGAAGTACGGAGGTGCATGAGTGCTACCTTCCGCAAGAGAGGATTAGGGCTTACGCTCTGAGGCATCCCTTCCCCCGTAGACAAACGCCACTCTGAGAGGGAGGATCTCATTCCATGTGAGGAAGATTCCATTCCCGTGGAGACGAGCGGTGTAAAGAATGTCTGAGCCAGGGGGACCCTGCGTGCGAGGCACGGGGTCGGATCACAGTTTAACGTCATGCGTTGAGGATGAGGTGCTTGGCAGTTTAACGTCCTGTAGCTCGGACGAGGTGGGTTCGCTCCACACCCCTAGGGCTTACATGCCCAACACCCTCTACCCCTTGTGGGAGGGAAGGCATCGGCAAGTCCGTAGTGAAGGGGGGCCACAGGGCGAACCATCGAGGGGTCCATGTTAGCGTGGCTATGCGAAGAAGCAATAGTTGTTAGCGTGCCTATGCGACGGAGCATAAGGCAAATAAACGCAATGGGAAACACCACCCAAGGTACCTTGAGGTTACTTCATACGAGACTGGAAGGCCGTACGGGAAAACAATGCCTAGCGTGCATGCCCGGTATAGAGGACATCGAGTGCCTATGCACGGAGGCACCCCGGGGGGCGTCAAGGTGAGGGGTCTCGAGGTTTGCGTGCAAAGATAAGGTTTGCGCGCAAAACACCGGGATGGTGCACAATTGGGGCAGAGGGATTGCACGCGGCTAGGGGGATTGCATGCAACGGGCTTAGATTATGCGCGGGGGCAACGGCCGATCCCTAAGGTCGGGAAAAACCTAACGACGGGATTGCGCGCAATTGGGTTTTGTGCGCAAAGGAGGGAGTGCGTGCAATGGAAGTGATTGTGCACAAAGGAGGAAACCTAAGGAGTTTGCAATTTTATTTAAGCTGGTGGGATTGCGCGCAAAGGTGAACCTTGGGGCAAGGTTGCGTGAAAAGGGTCAATACCTGAAAGTCATATTGCACACACGGGAGTCCAATTTCACGCACGGGAGTTGGTCCGAATTCCACAACCCCGAAACAGAAGGGGTCACCTTCTATTTATAGGATCTAGGCATCGCAGAATCTAGGCGGCGCACGAAATATTCCGTGCTAGGACTAGTCGGCGCGAAAGGCCTCACTGCGTGGGACTGGGCGCATAAAATTGCGCGTCACCCTGGTGCTTTTCTGTGCATCCCAGACTTCCTTCTCATGGGCAACAATTTTTCGCGCAAGTCCTCCTTAATTTCACACACCACTTATGGGCCCTCCGGACCGAGCCTCTGAATCCGAATATGACTTCGCTTCATCATTTCGGAACTTCCTTTAGGAGTTACGGACTTTTTCGGCATCTACAAATGCCCCCTCTCGGAATTGGATCAGCGAGAGGTCACAACGATCAGATTCTGAGGGAAACGCCGAAATGCCGAAGTGGTGGGTTTCGTTGGCACATTGCACGCAAAATCCAAACGGGGCATGAAAAACTCCGGGTCGACGCAGAATTTTCTTTTTGCATGGCGCGGAACCCCGACCTTGCTTATAAAAAGGGGCCCTGGGTCCCAAGTTCTGTACTCAAGCTTTTCTGTGTGATAGGCTCAACGCTCTCGTTCACAAAATTGCTTCCACGGCTGCGTGTAAAAAATTATTTGGCAGTGCGTAATTCCTTCTGAGTTTCGGGTGCATTTCCACGCAAACTCGGGGTATTCCGCGCCAACGGATCTGATTTTGCACCTAACTCCTGAATTGCGCGTCGCAAGTCCAAATTTCGCGCAACTCTTTCTGATTCTGCACACCTCATCCTGATTTCGTGCAACTCTCAAAGAACTCAAGATGGCCGCGAACCAAGTTGATGAGGGGGAAGCCGCCGCTCGTAGAGCTGAAATGGATGCCAATGAAGAGGTTTACGGTGCCAAGGTGGTTGTTTCCGACAACCTTACCTTGTTCAACCTATTGACCCCTTCTTAGAAGGAGTATTCTCTGTCCAAAAACCTCCCGCTCTGGAACTTCGGCATCCTAGAGGAGGTTCTGTTTCCGGACATCGAGGTGGATACAATGCGGTCATGGGTGACCCGAGAGGACAACCTTCTTCATTACAACATCACCAACAATGGCCATCCTGCTAGAGAGACTAGACACATGAATGTGTATATCTTGAACCGGAGGACCAGGACCATTAATGAGGGTGATCCTGTTGTAGAGAGATCCCCAACCCTTTATGCAAGCACATTCAATCAAAGTATCACAGACGACACTAAGGGCTGGCTGCAAGATTGGGACTTGCGGTCCGGAGGCAACTTCACCAGTGAGTGGGCCTGGGTGTACTGGGTTTGCCATACGTGCGGCCAATTCGGGGCCGAGCTGCGGCACATTGGTCTATTCGAGGTGGTGTAGACGTCGCAGTTCCACTTCTACTATCAACCCGAACTTGGGCCGCAGCTGTTTACCCGATGGTCCCCTGACACCAACACATTTCATCTTCACCATGGAGAATTTGGCATCAGTATCTGGGACGATCACTGCATCGGAGGTATCCCACTGGAGGGATACCAATACGATGAGTTCATTCCTCTAATGAACACCTGGGAAGACATGTCACAGACTCCCATTCTAATGTGGAACCTGCTGGAGCTGGCCAAAGAGAGGCTGGGGGTCAAGGACTTCCTGAAGTACATTGCCTACAAGGACTGGTTTAGCCAGTTCCTGGAGAAGGACCCGGTGATCAAGATGCCAGGACGGGGTAAACGGTGCCCAACCACGACTTAGAGGAGCAATAATGGATCGTACTGGAGGACCCTAGAGGCGGGGCAATACCAATCATGGGGCTACCGCATCATTGAGGCCCGGGACGCGAACGTCCGATATACCGGGTTCCTCGCCACCTTCCTGAGCGGGTGACTCCTGCCAGTGCGGGATGTAAGAATGGGCGTCCTTCCAGCAACTCTAGTGATGGCAGCCACCATGGCTACCAACAAAAGTTTCAATCTAGGGGTCCCCATATTGTCTAGGTTGTATGCCATCCTAGGACGCATCTCCATAGGGGGGTCGCCTCGGAGGGTGTGTGGCCCCTTCAAGATCTTTCACGACTGGGTGGCAGCTCATCATGGTGGATACAACTTCTCGAACGATGTTCTTCCTCCGGGCAATGGCCTGCGGCCATCTCTCCTAAACATTTCCAGGGTTGCACCGATGACGCTCAACGAGGAGGACGTAAGGATCCGAATTGGTAACCACAATAATTTCAACTTCAGCATGTTCCCCACCCCGGTCGGCCAGATGGTGGATAATGGGTAAGGCTCACTGGAGTAGCAAGAATACTTCCAAATCATCCGAGGTGGGGTGCTTGTAGCTCATATAGATGAGAGGATCATCTGTGAGCCTTACGTGCCATCCCGATTCACCAGGAAATTCGGGTGCCTCCAGCGAATGCCGAAGAAGGTATTCACGGACATCCGGGAGGAGAAGAATCCAAACGTCCTTCGCCAGATGTGGTTAATGTTCACCACTTATGGCTCTGGTGACATCATTACCCTTCCTCCCACTGGGGTCGATGCCGGCTTATCAACTGAGTATATCGAACACTGGTTTATCGCGTACCCTGAGGGGCTTTTATGTAAGCGAGTCTGGAAACTCGAGACTACACGCATGGAAACTGGGCTACGGGGGAGAATGAAATGTGCTGCTAGAAGTGGGGAACCAGGGGAGTGCCAGGAAGCGAGGCCTGCGCAGGCCGGGACCTCAATAGCGGGGACATCGCATGGTGTTTCCGGGACCTCGTTGCCCAGAGGGGGGTCACACGAGGCATCTAGAGAACTTCCCGGGAAGCAGATAAGATACATGCTTGAACCTTCCCAAGATGCAATTTTCCCAGCATTGTGGTCAGCCTGGATGACCCTATGGAAATCAATGAGCGTTGAAGCCATCTGGAAGAAGATAATGCAGGACGAGATCCAGCTGCCAGAGGTTGGGCTCATTCGAGTTACTGACCAGGTAAACTTCCATCGACGGCATGCATATCTAACGGCCATGGACACATATTCATGCCAAAGGGGTCGGCGTGCGGAGCCACCTTTCCTAGTGAAAGTGATGCTCGGAGTTGGAGGTTCGTCGGGCTACTGATCCCAGGCTGTCCGTGAGTGGACCAGTGGTGGACGTACCACCTTCTCCAGAACATACCTCCCAAACTGAGTCGGCCCCGGCAATTGGTGAGCAGGGGGCAGCGGACATCAGCGGTGCTATCATTGGAGCAAGGCCAGAAGCTGACGGAGGCACCGCCATTATCGGGGCGAGAGAGGAGGGTTTCTCGGACGTCGAGGATCCTATTCCTTGGGAAGGCATCCTTGAGGCAGACCCTATTGCTGACCTATTGGCTGCCTTTCCTGCGTACCGGCCCGCTGATCCCGAGGAGATAGATGATTAAGACTCAGAAGCGGCCGAGGAGAGCTGGATGGCATGGCGCAAAGGGTGGAAGTGTATCCAGTGCTTTCTCAGGTAGCCTCTGACGGATTGGATGAGGTGGATGGGATCACTCCAGACCTGGTTGTGCTTCATGTGTGCCGGAGGGGCTGACGCTCAACGCCTTCATCTGACGGTCTATAATTACATGGACGAGAAGATATGTGAAAGCAGTCAGTGTACCTTCATTGCCCAGTGTCAGGAAAGATCAGCGAGCACCCGAGAATTCCTGAGGGCAGAGTAGGAAGTCCGACGCCTCGAAGGGCAGGCGGCAGAGAAGAAGGTCTTCATTACAACATGCTCTGAGCTCGTGGAGCAACTGACGACCCAACTGGATGATGCCCAAGAACAACTGATGGAGGCGAGTCACCAGATGACAATACTTCAAACGGAACGAGTACAGGCACAAGCTAGGATTGGCGAACTGTGCTCTATGGCTACTAACGAAGAGAGAATCTTCAGGGAGTGAGAAGCAGTCCTGGAGGCCACCAGCCAAAGGGTAGAGGTGCTGGAAAGATCAATCCAAAATGCTGATCCTTAAGGGCCCTGTTTTGGCCATCTCAGGAACTTTTTATTGTACTTATCATCATTCTGATCCAATATATGGACAAATCCATTTATTTTCACCTTTGGTTTGATATGATCAACCATAATCTACCACTTCGTGGGAGCGTTAACCAAGCTTCAGGCATCTGAAATCGGGCATGGACTTCTGAGGAGAGGACCTCATACCGATTGATATATCACCTTCTCAATGTGTCCTGACACACGAGCGGGGCAATGTCGGGGGAATTAAAATCCATTCGAACATAGGGATATGGAAAAGGTGAATCACGTTACCCAAATCTGGAACACTATGGGGGGCGCGGAGATGGAGGATAACTGTTAACCATAGCGGAAACACAGCATCCATATCGCATTGTCCTGAAACGGGGAAAAAAATGAGGGCTGACCGCTAACCATGTTCACAACACGGGGCCTAACTCAAATATCGTCGATCAGTCTTCCGAAACGTTGGCCCAGGACAGCAGGCGGACCAAGTTCTATCATCCATACTGTTACAATAGGTGGACCAAAGGTCTATCATCTATATTGTTACAGTAGGCGGACCAAGGTCTACCATCCATACTGTTAGGGGGTCCCATCAAACATGACCAGTCTTTCGGAACGTTTTCCCAGGACAACAGGCGGACCATAGGTCAATCATCCATATTGATACAATAGGCGGACCAAAGGTCTATCATCCATATTGTTACAGCAGGCAGACCAAATTCTATCATCCATACTATTAGGGGGTCCCATCAAACATGAAAGAGGATGAGGATCCAGATAAAGGGGCACACAAATCGTGGAAAGTGTAGTGGTGTTTTGTTCAAAAAGAGTCCAACACTCCCAAAATTGTGCCACTATAGCGGAGGTGCATTAGGCGGACGTAATAATCTGGTCACGGATCATCCCAATTTTTAGACAGGACCTCTCTGGCGAGAGAAATGTCGCCTCCCAAAATCACTATGGGGCATCCCGAACTTATTCGGGGTAAATGTCTCAATTACACCACTCCCCAAGAAGCCAGGCCAAGGGGGTGATAGTGAGGAGGGATGGGATTTGGTAATCCCTGGGCCTGGACCCAAGATGAAATGTCCAGGTGTTTCTATGTATCTCATAAGGATGAGAATCAAGCCATACGTAGTTCTAGAAAATGATCTTAGTTTAAGGTCTTACAGCTCGGACCAAAGGGGTAAGGGAAGTGGGAGAAACATGGTAAAGTGGTTGTGGAACCCAACATGAATGGGGGAAAGGTCCCGCTTACCATGTGCTCCTTGGAGATGTGTTTAGGTCAAGGGACCGAACACAAAAGTTAGGTTGGGCCTATAGGGAAGTGTCGAGGCGCTCCTACGTATCTCATAAGGATGAGAATCAAGCCATACATAGTTCTTGGGGGTTCCTTTTAACGTCGTGCAGGACAAGAAATAGGAGGGATAATTCTCATAATGGGGCGCACATGGTGTGGTTATCACAAACCCGACGTGAATGAGGACGAGGTCCTGCTCACCACGCCACGCAGTCCCGTGGTCAAGGTCCCAAAGGCAGGACAGACACAATGAATTAACAGACCTCAAGCTGGACCCTTAGACAAGAGGTCTGGGCGTTTCTACATACCCCATGAGAATGATGATCAAGCTGTACGTAGTTCTTGAAGGATGGCACGGCACGACATGGTACCTGTGACAAGGATGAAAGTTCCAGTCTAGCCCTCACACCAAAAGAAGTGGTATTTGATGAATATTGTTTGTTCTTGAAGGTAAATGGGTTTTCTTTCATGGAATGACCATACTAGGGTAGAAATCCATGGCATCTCTACAATAATCAAGCCGTAACAGGCGTTGACAAATGGTATGGTAATTTTCCAATACCCAACGTGATGTCCCCTATGGGGAAGTCACCACAATGCAGTGTCGTTTTCCTTCATGTGGCTGGGATGATATCATCATAGTTTATGGTCATATGGTAGGACTAATCATCACAGTTTAAGGTCATATGGATTGGACCTGGGGGAAAATGAACAATGCAATAAAGCGTACCCAATGTAGATGAGGGCATATCCTCATACCGTCACCGTGCGCAATTCCAGGAGAGGAGCCTCAGGCCAAGGATCCGACGGGGGTCCAACAATCAGGGGGAAGGAGACACTATCTTCCAGCTGATCTGGGCCCGAAACGTAATGTATGGCCAACTCCTCGTTTCCCATGGGGATGAGGGTCAAGCTGCGCATGATCCATAGAGAAAACTCAAGCATATAACCTCGACGCTCAGATCACGGGGGCCCCGAGAGACGCCGTCACACATCTTTTTCTTCCTAACGTGGGGAGGTGCCCTGAGGGTTAGTGCAAGGAGTGTCGAGATTCCACCTTGACATGATGGGGTGGAACACAATGTGAATCATGCAACCAATAGTCAGGGCCTGAAGGAGTCGGCATGACGACTGAGGACTACTGCTGACTATGTTCGCAACACAGCATCCTGTCGCGTTAGCCTAAAATGGGGACACACAAATGAGAATCGACTGCTGGCCATGTTTGAAATGTGGGATTTGTATCAATTTGTTGTCTGAAACCCTCAGGGGCATTGGCCCGTGACAGTAGGAGAGCCCTTAGGCATTGTATCCAAGTCATTCTTGGGGGTACCTCCAGGTGTGAAAGATAACGGGGGCCCGAATGAAAGGGAGCATGAAGCTTGACAAGTGGACCAAAAACATGCCTAAGTTGAATACAAGACTCCAGGTCCTAGACCAGAGTACTCTGAACACATTAGTAGACCACTGGAAAGGGTCTAAGGGCTCAGTTTGAGGGCATCCAAAAGATGGTGGATTCCCGGGAGAAGGGGGAATGATGCCAAAAACCCTGTACCATACCTATATATCCCCTCGTGGGGAGGGACATGCCAAGAGATCGAGGTGACCAGAAGATCGTGGGATCTCCTAAGAGATGGGGCTGGACTTGAAACCTAAAATTTCAGGCGGTCCTACATATCCCATAAGGATGGGAATCAAGCCGCACGTAGTTCTTGAAGCACAGTTTAACATCATGTAGGACGATGAGAGGTATTTCATCCAGGAATGTGTACGGCATGGCGGGTAACCCATGGTGAATAAGGACATAGTCCTACACTACACCACACACTATGGGTAAGGACTAGGCTAAGGGGCTCGAGAAGGACAAGGGGCCTGAGGCTGGGCCTCAGTCAGGAAGTCCTAACCAGCTTGCAGTTTAACGTCTTGCAGTGAGGAAGAGCATGCAGTTTAAAGTCATGCTGGACCACAAGGATCTTAGTTTAAGGTCTTAGAATTCGGACCAAGGGGACCCAAATATAGGGCCAAGTGTAGTTTAAGGTCGTGCTGGACCAAATGCAGTTTAGGGTCATGCAGGAACCCAGGCTCAGGAAAAGTACTGCTTGAGGAACTTGGCGTTGGTGGGAGGAGTTACACGCTCGCCATCCATAGTCACCAGGGAGTACGCACCATTGGGATAGACCTTATGGATGATGAAAGACCCCTCCCATTTGGGCTCCAACTTGGGCGGTTTCCTGCCAGGAATCATTGGCGCCCTGAGGGCCAGTACCAGATCGCCTTGTAAGAAAGAGCGGAGTCAAACCCTCTTATTGAAAGCTCGATCCATCCCGCTATGATTCCTTTCCAGGTTATGCAAGGTGTGAAGCCTATTCTCATCCAGCGCTTCTAATTCTGCTAGACGAATTTCGGAAACTCTATCCAGCACTTTCTGGTCATAGAACACCATGCGCAATGAGGGAAACTAAATCTCGATGGGCAGGACGGCCTCAACTCCGTACACCAGGGAGTACGGGGTCACCTGGGTGGAATTACGAGTCATCGTCTGATAAGCCCAGAGGGTGTTGGAGAGCTTTTCCAGAAAACTTTTCTTGTTCTGACCAACCATTTTTTTGTAGAATGTTAGAGAGGGTTTTGTTAAATGCCTCGATCTGTCAATTCTCCTGCGCGTGATAGTGGGAGGTATGGTTAGAGAGAATGTTGTAATTGGCGTAAAATTTCTTCATCTCGGCCACTCGGAAATTAGTTCTGTTATCCGTGAGGATAGCGTGAGGCACTCCAAATCTATAGATGATGTTGGAACTCACGAAGTCAGAGATAGAACGGGATTTGACTTCCTTGAGCGGAATTGCCTCTGCCCACTTGGAAAAGAAATCTATAGCGGTCAGAATGAACCAGCATTGGGGAGTCGTCGCCGGTGGGTAAGGTCTTACGACATCCAACCCCCAGACTACAAAGGGCCAAGAATACATGGTAGTGTAGAGGGGATTCGGTGGCTGATGCACAAAGTTATCATGAACTTGGAATGCATGACACCTCTTGGAAAACTCGATGCAATCATAGATCATGGAGGGCCAGAAGTACCCCAGCCTCCGAATTTGGTGAGACAAATTCGACCCGGCCTGATGGGCACCACAGGAACCAGCATGAACCTATTGCATGACCTAAGGGATCTCGACTCCTTGAAGGAAACAGATGAGGACACCATCAAATCCGCATCTGTAAAGGATCTTCTCCAGGATGGGACTACTCTGAAGGGTAAACTGCAGTACGCGGCATCAGATTCGCTCGTGCTCGGCCCGGTCTGATGGAAGATTACCGCATTGGAGGTATTCCACCAAGGGCGTCCTCCAATCAGGAACTACATCGATCATCGTATCTGAAGTACCCATGGCCCCCGACGTAGAGGCACCAGTGGTAAGATGGTTCACCCGTGGGCCATGATCATCCTCCAGGGTAACGGGAGCAATGACTCTCCAGTGCACTACATGGATAATCAGGTCATCCTATTCAGGCTCCTCAAGTGACACGGCCAGGCTGGCCAAAGCATCTGATCGACCATTTTGTGACTGGGGAATATGGAAGACTTCCGGCCGAGAGGGGAACTGAGCCATTAGAAGGAGGGTGCACTCCAACAATGGCACGATTTCTATCTTTCTGACAACATAGTCACCATTAACCTACTTGATGACCAGCTCAGAGTCCCCTTTCACATGCAGATGGGGCACGTCGATCTCGATGGCCAGTTCAAGGCTAGTGATGAGGGCATGATATTTGACCTCATTATTGGTGCAGCCCTCTGAAAATAGGAACGAATATGGAAGAACGGATTTCTCCGGGTTGATGAAGATGATACCCAGACCCACTCTATTGAGCCTAGGATCGTTGAGTCTTCTACCGGTGGGGCTCCGGGAGGCACCGTCAAAGTGCATCTTCCAGCAAGGGATGATATGATCGACTGAGAGGATTACCTCATCAGGAAAACCTAGATCCAGTGGCTGATCCACGGAGGTTGGGTGAGCAGCTAAAAAGTTTTCCAATTCCTATCCTTTGATAGCCTTCTGAGGTACGAAATTGATGTCGAACTGCTGGAGGATCACCGCCCACCGCGCTAGTCAGCCAGTCAACATAGGTCGGTTCAGGATGTATTTCAACGGGTCTACCTGAGAGACCAGTCATACTTCGTGGTGTCGCAAGTAGAACCGCAATTTCTGTATGGAAAATACAAGTACCAGGAATCTCTTCTCGATGGGAGAATATCTAATTTCCATATCGAGGAGCATGCGGCTGAGGTAGTAGAGGTTGTTCTCTATTCCCTCATTGTTCTTCTGGGTGAGAAGTGCACTGAGGGACCGTTCCAGGGCAGTCATGTAAAGGACAAGCGGCTTCCCGGAAACGGGTGGCATCAAGACCAGAGGTTGGAGAAGATACTTCTTGATTTCTTCGAAGGCAGTCTTACACTCTTTATCCCATTCATAGGTGGCACCTTTCTTCATGAGCTGGTAAAAGGGCTTACACTTGCCTGCCAGATTCGCAATGAATCGGCGTATGTAGGCTAAGTGGCCTTGGAGACCTCGAAGTTCTCGAATATTGCTCGGGGGAGGCATCTAGATGATGGACTTGATCTTCTCTGGGTTGATCTCGATGCCTCGGTATCTGAAAACAAATCCAAGAAACTTCCCAGAGGTGACCCCGAAGGCACACTTCAGCGGGTTCATCTTCAGGTGGTGGGAACGGAGGAAGCTGAACACCTTCTCAAGGTCCTTGAGATGGTCCTGGAGCTGGTGAGATTTGACCACCAGATCATCCATGTAGCACTCCACCAGTGTCCCGATAATTGGCTTGAATATATGATACATGGCTCATTGATAGGTGGAACCCGCATTCTTTAGGCCTAAGGGCATAACCTGGTAACAGAAAGTACCTTGGGGGACCTAAAGGCAGTGAACTCTTCATCCTCGGGGGCCATCCAGATATGGTTGTACCCGGAATACCCATCCATGAAGGAGAGGTCTTGGAACCCGGCCGTGGCATCAATCAACAACTCTGTCACTGGAAGGGGAAAATCATCCTTCGGACAGTGGTGATTGAGATTGCAGAAGTCGATACAGACCCTGATCTATCTTTTCTTCTTCCTGACTAGCACAATGTTGGCTAGCCACTGGGGGTACTGAACTTCCTTGACAAAGTTGTCTTTGATAAGCTTTTCAACTTCAGCCTCAACCATTACACCGTGAGATGGGTGAATCTTTCTGGAAGGCTGCTTGAACCCGCGATGGTTTGCTGGAAGGCCAAGGCGGTGGATGGCTAACTGGGGGTCTAGCCCTGGCATCTCGTCGTAACTCTAGGCAAACACATCATGGTGTTGTCTAAGGAATTCTACGTACCATTGCTGCTCCTCGGGGGGCCTGGCGGTGCTAACCAACGTGGGTCTCGGGTCCGCCTCGCTACTGAGGTTCACCTGTACTAACTCGTCGACCATGGTGGAGACGCCCTCCTCAAAGGCAGGGGGCGCATCTTTCATGTCCTCTTCTCCACTTGTGGATGGATCTTCCCGTGGGAGGAGCTGGTTCGGGGCTACCAGACCTTGATGGAAAGCTGGTTCCAGCTTGGGCGACAGTGGTCATCATATTAGGAGACTCATGTGCCACTGAGACCATAGCGATGAAGGCAGTCGATCCAATCCCATCTGATCTTTGGCCTAAGGGGCCACGCTTGATGACATCAAATCAGTAGTGGCGTTTCGGTTTGAGCTAGTTAATTCCAGTCTGTAGGAAGAGACATGTATGACGTACTATCATTGTCATGATCCTGACGTCCCGATACCGTACAGGGTTAGGAGGTTTCGGGATCACTTGAGCCTAGTTAGTGTAGGAGTATGAGGTAATTTTCCATCGTCGCTTGGACCTGGGAACATACCTTCCTCTTTTACCTGATACCACAAAGCACTACCCCATGTCGAGGGTTGTGGCCTCCAACCGATGGATTGGGAAGACGTAAGCGTCATCCAAACCTGCCCAAGGATCGCTTGTGATAGCGGCGGGCTCAACCTCACCTTACAGAATCTGCTTATCCTTGCTCTTGTAGTAGTCGGCGTCCAGATAATGGGCTTCAGAAGAGGAAAAAGGAGATGCATCTCCTTAGAGAACGCCTACTCGACCATTAAGGGAGTATTTGAGGCATTAGTGATATGATGAGGGGACCTCCACGTGAAGGTGGAGCCATGGAATTCCCATCAATGCATTGTAGGCGGTGTCCTGAGAGACAACCATGAATTCGGTGTTGCCAATTAGGCCACCGAACTGGGTCTTTAAGCGAATATTTCTGACTGGAGTTTGCTCAGTTTTGTCGTACCCCTGGATCCTGAGGTCAGAGGGAGTTAAATCGTCCTTAGACAGACCCATCTTCCGCAGTGTTCGAGTTGGGATTAGGTTAATCCTGGAACCCGTGTCAATAAGACAGCAGTGGACTTCCACTCCATTGAACTGTCCAGTGATGTACAGTGGTAGAATGTGCCCCTGTATGGGAGGGTCTTCATCTTCACTGGAGAATGAGATAACCTCCTGACATTCGGCGTTCTCAATAGCCTCAGCGTGGAAGGATTCTACAGCTTCTACCTCTATCTCAAACTGGAGGGGGATCCTTAAGGCCTCGGTGAGCACCTCATGCATTTCAGACGATAGGTGAAGAGACTCAAGGATATAAAGCCTTGCTGGGATGTTGGCCAGGTGCTTCAGAATATCATACTTCTGGGCCAAACGTGAGCTTCTACTTACAGGAGGCCACTCTGCGATTGGAGGCATGACGGGCCCTATCGGCTAGACCAGTGGCTGACTGGTACAAGGCATGTCTCGTTATTCACTAGTCAAAGCCCAGAGAATGGCTGCCAGGTTAGGACAGGAAGGCTGGGGTTAGCTGGTAGCAGGGCAGAGCTAGTCGCGGCACGGCTGAGGTGGTTCTGCCTGATCCAGCAACACAAACGGTGGTGGAGGCGGACCTGTCGACACCAGATAAAGGGGTCGCGTTTGCTGAGCTCTGTACTGGGCCTGCTGCTTGGTCTCAGTGGCATGCACAGCCTGGCTCAAGGTGCCAACTATCATGCCCCGACGATTTATGTAGCCACGGCTCCATCGACGTTGGCGACGGTTGGGGACATTGGGAAGGTCCACCTGGCATTCCTCATCGTCAGGAGTCAAAAAGGGATTTACCAACTCTATGGTGGTAATCGAAGCATACCCCTGACTATCACTCGAGGAATCATCCATTACCGGGTGAAGTCTCAGAGGGATCCCCATTTCTGGGGGCATGAAGTCGCCAAGAGTGTGGGATGATGATGACATTGGAAGGGCGCATTCTTTCTTCTTGCGCCGTCGCTTCTTGATCTTCTGGGAAGAGGTAGGATGGGACGACGATGCCAAAGTAGAAAATGCAGCTTCTGAGGGCTCTGGATGATTCTGGAATGCACAGATGATGCCATGGGTGCGAGTGACTGTCTTGTGGTCCATCCAGTTGTTATACTTCCGGGACCCACGGTCGTAAACCTACTTCCATTCATCCTCATCACCACTACCTCCCTCTGATCTCACAAAGACACCTGTTACTTATGTTGGGGCTGGGACCAACCTGATTATATTGTTGTCAATCTGGTCTTGGAGCCAGTCCTTGAACACGTAGCATCGCTGGATGGTGTGCCCCAGGGTCCGATGATAAGGGCAGTAGTTGGGGTGATCAGCGAGATGCGCCTCTTCCATCTTCCGGCACTCAGGCAGCCGCACAATTCTCTGCTCCAAAGCACTATGGAAGTAACCGGGGACCTGATCCTCGTCGAATGAGTATGTCTGATTCCTTCTGTCTGAAAAGGGGGCTCTAGGAGGCTGGACCTGACGAGGGGCCGGAGGAGCATGCCGAGGAGGCGGAACCTGATTATCTTGCCTTGGCGGTGGTGGTGCATTATGCAGAGATGCTTACCGATTTTGAGGCGGTCACTGCTGGGCCGAAGGCTGTGCCTATGGGGGTGGACCCCTATAGGGCTACGAAGCTAGCATCACTGGTAGCAACTCTAGCTTCCTGGGGCCTCTATTTGAGCCACAACAGTGGGCTCAGCTCTGAAAGCTCTCCTTGCAGGGATTACAGGAGGCAACGAGCGTGCTTGGATGGCCTGTTGCAGGGCTTCTTTGAGGCGTTGAGCCTTGTCTGAGAAGTCCCGGAACCCTCTGGGGTAATTCTGGGTGATCAGATAAGGAACCATCTCTGCCTTGACGTTCCCTACGGACATTGTAAATAATTTATCCTGAGTTAGTGGCATGTCAAGGGAGTATGTGAGCCCCTTCCACCGGGCGATGAAGTCTGCGACTCACTCATCGGGCCTTTTCTTGCACCTAAAGAGGTCCGTGATGTTTGAATTTTGGGTTGTGGAACTAAACTAATAGAGTAATTTCCTGCGAAGGTCCTCCCAGCTAGTTACAGATCCGACAGGGAGCTGGCTATATCAGAAAAATGCTGGCCCTTATAGCATCTGAACAAAGAAACGAAGCCTAGCGACCTCCTGCTATGCTGGAGTTCCCAACATAGTCCCACACCTCGAGTTGAAGTGGGCCAGGTGATGTGGAGGGTCTCCTATCCCATTAAAGGGGGTGAAAGTGGGGTTCCCAAATCCTGGTGGGGCCGGCATGTCATCCACCCATGCTGGGTATGGCTTCTTGTCCGGTGGGATTTCCACCTGTCGAGTTTCCAAAGCCTCCAAGCGGGCGATGAGTGCTGCCGTCGGATTGTCTGGACGTAGGTTCCTGTCCTGATGGTGATCCCTTACCACAAGTGCATTGCAGGGCTCTTCAATCCGGTAGTCAAGCTCAGCAGCTCACGAGGTGGCTGGTGGAGCGACTCTTGGGGCAGTGGGAGGAACCCGAGTGGGGTCTCTTGGGTGATCACGCCGCTCATGAGGGTTCGGAGAAACGTATTGCGCCCTCTTTCCATGATCTCCAGCCTCTCCTTTGTCGGCGAACACGGCATGATCGCGGTTGCCCGGGAGAATCTCGTCGAGGGGTAGTTGTTCCTGCCCCTTCTGTCCCAGCCTAGGATCACAATAGTCAGGTCGCCGCTCTGCAATGCATTCGGCCAGGAGCTCATCGACCAGCCTCTTCTGCTCAGCAAGCTATTGGCACAGCGTGGCCTTCTCGTGATCTTCCTCTGACTTCTGCACTGAGGCAGATGGGTCGGTGAGCTTGACAGCCCCAACGTGTTCTTTACCCTTGGCAATGTTCTGCCTCAGTGTTAATGCCTCAGTGGGTGTGGGTAGACCTAATAGGTTTCTCTGTTGGCGAGTAATCCTCCCAGGTGGATCCAGTAGCGGCTTGTCCTCATAGAGTGAGTCCTCGTCGAGAAGTTCCAAACTGTTCCCCTCTCCCAAAAGGTGAGCCATGTTGACCGCTGCTGCCCTTGGGGGAATACCCTCAGAACCACTCGGTGAGTCGGGCTGCCGGCGAATCATACTGAAGAGAAGGGCAGCGTACTTCCCCCATCCATGGACGTGTGCGTGGGGGTGGCTTCCTCGATAACTTTTCAGAGTACTTGAAAACTCTGGATACATTTTTGTTGGAGGGCCCTGTGGTGGCCAAGTGACTCGGGGTGCCGAACCGCAGGGAGCGTGGCCAAGTCGACCCGATGATACTTCTCACCAATATCCTTGAGATGTGTTGGACTCTTGGGATAAGGCACTTGATGATGTCGAATACGGGAGTGAGTCGCTCGGAGGTTCTGGTAGAAACATTTAAACTCTCCTAGGGTGAGTGATTCTGGTATATCAAAATTTGATCCTACGACCGGCCAAAACATCTCGGGGAAGTGGCCTGTTGCGAGGACAGTCCAGAAGCTCCACCACTCAGGTTATGGATCTGACCCTTGCTGGCCCCACTCATCAACTGAGAATGGTTGGGGAACTAGCAGCAGTGCTGAGGCAGGCCACTGGGCCGATGGGCTGGCTGGCGGAGAATACGGCGAACATGCCGATTGGCCGCCGAATCCTAAGTCATCCTCCAAGGGCTGCAGTGTCCTGGATGTCATGTCACGATAGGATGGGCCGGCGCATGGGCCTCCTGTAATAGTTTCGGTGCTTTCCGAGGGTGTTCCATGTCGCGAATCTTCCGTCAGTCCCCAGAAAATTTCTCCACCCTCTCTGACCGAGGTGGAAGGTGCTTTCGGAGAGGCCAATGGTAACTACAATTTTGACCCCTGGGGGTTTGTCAAGTCCTCGTCCTCATGGATATACCTCTGGAGGGAGGTGGGGATCATACAGATCTCGCATTCAGGGAGTACGAGGCTGACGCACTACATCCCTAAACCTGCCCTTAACTCATAGGACCGGGGGGAGGGATCCATCGCTGAGTCGTACTCCGCCTCAGAGTCCGAGAAACAGACTGGTCTGATTTCCGTCTGGCCTTCCCTGGCATTTCACTTGTGGCGACGACGTCCTGCCTTCCTTCCCCTGGGTGGCTCTTCAGGGCAGGGCTAATTTCCGTCATGGATTCCTCTGGCCTCAATGGTACTGGGGCCAAGAGGACTGAAGGCTGGGGTGCGAGGAGCACCGAGGTAGATGTTGAAAGGGACATGGGGAGGACCTCTATGTGGGTGAGTGACCGGATATGCAATGGCTCTGTACTCGCGGCCGGTGGTAGGGTAAGTGACCCTGTACCCCATGCAGTGGGCACTGGAAAGAGCCACACCCGGAGCGTATTTATCATGGGGAAGCCTTCTTCTTTCCAGAATGGTGGCACGAAGTAGGCCTTCAAACTGGATGGCACTACCGCAAATTGGTCCGCGATGGCCATTGCCTATGCCAGCGACTGAGCGAGTCGACCCAACCTGCCTGTGGGGTAGTCGGGGCCTCGATCCGGGTCAGGCATGTAACCGTCCCTACTCAACGTGTGCGGGGGTTTGATGAAAAGAGTCAGCAGTGGCTCGGGCCATAGTGGTTGCTGACGTTGATGCCCCAGGATAGGAATCCTCTTCCTCTCGTGCCCGACGCTGGCGTCGGGTCAGATGGGTTGGAGCTGGTGGTGCAGGCACATAGATTTCTTTCTCTTCGGCTCGGGGATTCGGGCGGCGTCGTTGATGCAGCCTAGAAGGGGTCCTTGCCGTCAACCCCTAGAACAGGTCCCCGATCGGGCGAACTCGGACATCCCCCACCTCATTGTCATAGGGAATGGCGGTGTCGAGGCGTTCCGGGGATAGGCTCCCGAAATGGTTGAACGTTGGGGTGGGGCGCGGTGGCTCCCTCTGCGGCCCTTGGGGGAAGCGATGGCAGTGAGTCACAGCTGCCTCAAGATCCAAATGGTCCATGTACCTGGTCGATATGACCCCTTCATCCTCGTACTTACGCACAAGGTCGTTGATCACCCTCCCTTGGATAATCTCTGATGGAGAGAGGGGGCGCAAGTGCCCGGAAGTCGCGGAGGTCGGAGCAGTTGTGGAAAAGTAGGGATCGCTCGGGGTGGCTATGTTGGTATTTCCCCTGCCCCTATGCCAGTGGGAAGGTGGCGATCAAGCTCCGAATGTAGCGATCTGATTCCTGAAAGCAGGGAGATGAACCCATTAACACTAGAAGGAAAAAGGAATCGATGACCAGTATCCCCAAATCATTCCGCCTTCCGTGGTTGATAAAAGGGATCCACACTTACGACGTCGTAGAATGGAGTGCTCAATGTCCTGACTACCCCAACCCCTGGCGGGTTTCACGTCCTGGTGCTGGGTGCCCGGACCTGGTGACATGTTAATCTTCTGACACCCCAAACGCTACCGGTCTCCATAGTGAGGAGAAGAGATTCACGTCGGGTTCACCATTTTCTGTTTCTGATGCTTTTCGTCGAGGCGTGTGTGCATCCGTCACGCAGGGGAGGACGCACGGCTTGTAGCCCTGCATTCCCGCTTTCCAAAGGTAGGTGGCATTCGTTCCTTGTTTAGGGACATCTACTCCTTGATTGAAACTGGGATGATGGGATGTCGGTTCTTCCTTTTGTGGATTCCTCCTCGGATCTCATCACCTAGTCTGGGTCTCCCTCATAGATTTAATACGTATTCGTGAATCTCGTTCCCGGTTCCATATCTTCATGCACACCAGTTAATTACGCTACTTCCGTCGAGATACTCCAAGGGGTTTGATCGGGGCAGCAACCTTTGGTGAGGAGAATGGTCACACTGGAGTGTCGTTGGCGTGTCTTGACGCTGGGGGATTGGCATATCTTTCTTCTGTCCCTTATTATAGGGATTCTCGAGGGTGCAGAATCCTGAGGCATCCCACATAGAACGTGGGGAATTGGCATGCCATATGCATGTATCTGAGGTTTTCCTCAACTTCCCATGTTTAACATGGGGTATGCCGCGAGTTTAATGTCTTGCAGAGATGGATCATACTGATCGGAACACTGAGAGTGGATTAGATTGAAGTACCCCCTGGGGGGACACCGATGTTGGGGCCAGCACGTGGGCGGCTTCCCGGATACTGTGGAGTGGAATGAGGTGGCATGATCCCATCGGGATGTGGCGGCCCGGGTAGGAATTAGGATGGTTGATGGATTGAATGGGTCTTGAACCTCATGGAGGCTTCCTACGTACCATGCTTTGACATGGATCAAAGTCCACGTAGTTCAGGTATACAGTTTAACGTCATGCAGGACGGGGGCATTTGGGGCTTATGCTCTGAGGTGGCCCACAATGGATGGATATGGGTCTTACACTCTGAGGTAGCCCACAATGGATGAATATGGGGATTACGCTCTGAGGCGGGCCACAATGGATGGATATGGTGCTTACGCTCTGAGGCGGCCCACAATGGATAGATATAGGGCCTACGCTCTCAGGCAGCCCATGATGGTGGATATGGTGCTTACGCTCTGAGGCAGCCCATAATGGTGGATATGGGGCTTACACTCTGAGGTGGCCCATAAAGTTGGCGAACCGACGCGAAGGGGTCAGAACGACTGAGTGGTGGGATTGAACCTCGTGGAGGCTACCAACGTACCATGCTTTAGCATGGATCAAAGTCCACGTAGTTTGGGTGGTGCAGTTTAACATCATGCGGGATGAGGGCATACAGTTTAACGTCGTGCTAGACGGTATACAGTTTAACGTCATGTGGGACAAGGGCATACAGTTTAACATCATACTGGATGGGAAATTTTGGGTTTACGCTCTGAGGCGGCCCAAAGTGTTGGTGAACCGATGTGAAGAGGTCAGAACAACCGGGTGGCGGGCTTGAACCTCGTGGAGGCTTCCTACGTACCATGCTTTAGCATGGATCAAAGTTATCGTAGTTCACTGGGATGGGGCTTACGCTCTGAGGCGGCCCATAAAAGGATTTCATGGTTGATACTCACTCTAAGCCCACGTGAGTCATGCTCGGTGTGAGAAACAAGAGGCAGTAGGGACTAGACGATCATGTCGTGAAGGGTGCGTCCGTGAGAAACAGAAAGGGGATTACGCATTGAGTGGCCCTTGGTGCCGGGACTTACTCCAGGATGGAGGCCTGTAGTGTGACAAAGAATAGAGGGAGAAGGATTTGGGACTAAACAAAGGAGATGCCTCGTTCCCTATCACACCCTCCACTGGTCTTGGCGGTGGGGAAGTATGGAGGTGCATGGGTGCTACCTTCCGCAAGAGAGGCTAAGAGCTTACGCTCTGAGGCAGCCCTTCCCCCATGGACAAACGCCACTCCGATAGGGAGGATCTCATTCCATGTGAGGAAGATTCCATTCCCATGGAGATGAGCGATGTAAAGAATGTCCGAGCCGAGGGGACCCTGCGTGCGAGGCACGGGGTCGGATCACAGTTTAACGTCATGTGTTGAGGACGAGGCACTTGGCAGTTTAATGTCCTGCAGCTCAGACGAGGTGGGTTCTCTCCACACCCCTAGGGCTTACATGCCTAGAACCCTCTACCCCTTGTGGGAGGGAAGGCATCGGCAAGGCCGTAGTGAAGGGGGGTCGCAGGGCGAACCATTGAGGGGTCCCCGTTAGCGTGGCTATGCGAAGAAGCAATATCCGTTAGCGTGCCTATGCGAAGGAGCATAAGGAAAAGCAACGCAATGGGAAAAACCGCCCAAGGTACCTTGAGGTTACTTAGTACGAGCCTGGAAGGCCGTACGGGAAAACAATTCATGGCGTGCATTCCCGGTATAGAGGACATCGAGCGCCTATGTAGGGAGGCACCCCGGGGGGGCGTCAAGGTGAGGGGTCCCAGGGTTTGCGTGCAAAGATAAGGTTTGCATGCAAAACACCAGGATTGTGTGCAATTGGGGTAGAGGGATTGCACGCGGCTAGGGGGATTGCGCACAATGGGCTTACATTGCGCGCGGGGGCAATGGCCGATCCCTAAGGTCGAGAAAAACCTAACGACGGGATTGTGCGCAATTGGGTTTTGCACGCAAAGGAGGGAGTGTGCGCAATGGAAGTGATTGCGCTCAAAGGATGAACCCTGAGGAGTTTGAAATTTTATTTAATCCAGTGGGATTGCGCACAAAGGAAAACCCTGGGGCAAGGTTGCACGAAAAGGGTCAATACTTGAAAGTCATATTACACGTGCGGGAGTCCAATTTCACGCATGGGAGCTGGTCCGAATTCCGAAACCCCGAAACGGAAGGGGTCGCCTTCTATTTATAGGCTATAGGCATCGCAGAATCCGGGCGGTGCATGAAATCTTCTGCGCTAGGACCAGTCGGCGCGAAAGGCCTCACCGCGCAGGACCGGGTGCACAAAATTGCGCGCCACCCCAGTGCTTTTCTGCGTATCCCGAACTTCCTTTGTGCGGGCAATAGTTTTTCGTGCAAGTCCTCCATAATTTTGTGCACCACTTTCGGGCCCTCCAGACCAAGCCTCTGAATCCGAATATGACTTCGCATCATCATTTCGGAACTTCCTTTAGGATTTACGGACTTTTTCGGCATCTACAATTGTTTGATATCTCCTACATTGAAATCCCACATCATGCAAAGGGTTAGTAAAACATCCTCAAGAAAAAGAGTGTGATAATTAAAAAGGTCACATGGACTAACACGTAATTATGTCTCTATGTAGGAGAACATTATTGGCAAGTAGACACTACTAAAAATTCGGGCATTAGCGACCGCCAATAGTGGCCGCTTTAGGCCCGATGTTGTAGGCCTACAGCGACCGCCAATGGCGGTCATTGAAGGGGGCTGAAAATTTGGCCTACAGCGACCGCCAGGCGGTTGCTGACCTCCTGCTCGGCCGAGCAATAGCGACTACCATTGGCGGTCGCTGACCTACTGCTCGGCCGAGCTAGAACGACCGCCAATGGCGGTTGCTGTCCTACTGCCCGGCTGACCTATAGCAACCACCAATGGTGGTCGCTATCCTGGAGAAATTTTTTTTTAAAATTTCACTAATGGTTCCCAAACAGCATAAACAGGGTAAAATTCACAAAAAAAAAAGAAAACAATTCCAAATAGCATAAACATCAGGATCCTCATAAACAATAAATGATAGAAGTGCTTCGTATTCAACGATCCAAATAGTTCTAATCCATTTCAATCTTCTGCTTCAATAAACCTACAATAAGATACAAAAAAACTAAACAAAACAAACATAAATTAGACATATTTATTCAGTTAGTATATATATATATAATAAAATTAAGTCTGACATCAAATAACAAATGCTATAATAATTTAAAACCCCTAATTTAAGAAATGATATCATTTTAGGATTTTTTTTGGAGTCTTTGGTTTATCTTATGGAAGTGTTTTGTGGTCTAAAAAAAATTCTCTCTGCGCACATCGTGTGAAACTGTTAAAAATAACATATTCGGTCGTACCGTGCACACCGTACGTCTGATTGACATGTCGTCTCCTCCTACATGTCACGAATAATATTTCTATTTTTTCATGTGATTTCAAGTCATTCTAAGGATGTTTGCTGTGAATTTGGCGGTTACACGTCGTTTTGGTGTTTTATGACTCCAGAAATGCATTTCTGATCACCGCAGTCAAATGACACCTTCGATTGACATAACATATGCCCTAACATTTCACAATTCATACCATGGTTGTTGTCGTATGATTTCATGGCATTCTGAGGTCGTTCAGATGGTTTTGACCACCCAATGCACCCTTTTAGAGCGCACAAAACTGTTAAAAACAACATATTCGGTCGTACCGCATACACCGCACGTCTGATTGATGTGAAGTCTCCTCTTACATGTCACGAATAATATTTATATTGTTTTTGTGTTATTTCAAGTCATTATGAGGACATTTTCTTTGAATTTGACCGTTACATGTCGTTTTGGTGTTTTTTGACTCCGAAAATGTTTTTTCGGTCACTGCGGTCAAACGCCACCTCTGATTGACATAACGTCTACCTGAACATTTCAAAATTCACACCACGGTTTTTTTCATATGATTTCATGACATTCTGAGGTCGTTTGGATGGTTTTGACCACCCAACGCACCCTTTTAGAGCGCATCAAACTGTTAAAAACAACATATTAGGTCATACCGCGCACACCGCACGTCTGATTAATGTGACGTCTCATCCTAAATGTCACTAATAATATTTATATTGTTTTCATGTGATTTCAATTAATTATGAGGATGTTTTCTATGAATTTTACTATTACACGTCGTTTTGGTGTTTTATGACTCCCGAAATGCGTTTCCGGTCAACACAGTCAAACAAAACCTCTGATTGATGTACCGTCTACCCAACCATTTCACAATTCCCAACACAGCTGTTTTCGTATGATTTAATGGCATTCTGAGGTCGTTCGGTTGGTTTTGACCACCCAACGCACCCTTTTAGAGCGCGCCAAACTGTTAAAAATAATATATTCAATCATACCGCACACACCGCACGTCCGATTGAGGTGTCTTCTGCTCCTAAATGTCACCAATAATATTTATATTTTTTCCTGTGATTTCAAATCATTCTGAGGATGTTTTCTATGAATTTGACCATTACACATCGTTTTGGTATTTTATGACTCCGGAAATGCATTTGCGGTCACCGTGGTTGAACGACACCTCCGATTGATGTACCGTCTACCCAACCATTTCACAATTCACACCACAGTTGTTGTCGTATGATTTCATGAAATTACAAGGTCGTTCAGCTGGTTTTGACAACCCAATGCACCCTTTTAGAGCGCGCCAAACTGTTAAAAACAACATATTCGGTCATACCGTGCACACCGCACATCCGATTGATGTGATGTCTCCTCCTACATGTCAGGAATAATATTTCTATTTTTTTTGTGTGATTTCAAGTCATTTTGAGGACGTTTGCTATGAATTTGACTGTTACACATCATTTTAGTGTTTTATGACTCTGGAAATGTGTTTTCGGTCACCGCAGTCAAATGAAACCTCTGATTAATTTAACTTCTACCTGACCATTTCACAATTAATACCATAGTTGTTGTCATATGATTTTCTAGCATTCTGATGTTGTTCGGCTGGTTTTTACCTACCAATGCACCCTTTTAGAGCACGCCAAACTGTTAAAAACAACATATTCGGTCGTACTGTGCACACTGCACGTCTAATTGACGTGACATCTGCTCCTAAATTTCACCAATAATATTTCTATTGTTTTCCTTTGATTTCAAGTCATTATGATGACGTTTTCTGTGAATTTGACCATTACACGTTGTTCTGGTGTTTTATGACTCCGGAAATTCTTTTATGGTCACCGCGGTCAAATGACACCTCTGATTGATGTACCGTCTGCCGAAACATTTCACAATTCACATCACGATTGTTGTCATATGATTTAATGACATTCCGAGGTCATTCGGTTGGTTTTGACCACCCAACGCACCCTTTTAGAGCGCGCCAAACTGTTAAAAACAAAATATTCATTCGTATCGCACACACCACACGTCTGATTGATCTGAAGTCTCCTCCTACATATCACAAATAATATTTCTATTGTTTTTGTGTGATTTCAAGTCATTATGATGATTTTTTATATAAATTTGACCGTTATACGTTGTTTTGGTGTTTTATGACTCTGGAAATGCATTTTTGGTCACCGTTGTCAGACGAAACCTCTGATTGATGTACCGTCTACCCGAAAATTTCACAATTCACACCACAGTTGTTTTCGTATCATTTCATGGCATTCTGAATTCGTTCGGCTGGTTTTGACCACCCAACACACCCTTTTAAAGCGCGCCAAACTATTAAAAACAACATATTCGGTCGTACCGCACACACCGCATGTTCAATTGACATTCTGTCTCCTCCTACATATCATGAATAATATTTATATTGTTTTCATGTGATTTCATGTCATTCTAAGAAGGTTTTCTCTGAATTTAACTGTTACACATCGTTTTGGTGTTTTATGACTCCGGAAATGCATTTCTGATCACCTCGGTCAAACGACACCACCGATTGACATACCATCTGCCCGAACATTTTACAATTCAAAACATGGTTATTTATGTATGATTCCATGAAATTCTGAGGTCTTTTGGCTTGTTTTGACCACCCAACGCACCCTTTTAGAGTGCGCCAAACTGTTAAAAACAACATATTTGGTCGTACCGCGCACACCGCACATCTGATTGATGTTTTGTATCCTCCTACATGTCACGAATAATTTTTTATTATTTTCATGTGATTTCAAGTCATTCTAAGGATGTTATCTCTGAATTTGACCGTTACATGTCATTTTGGTGTTTTATGACTCTGGAAATGCATTTTCGGTCACCGCGGTCAAACGACACCTCTGATTAATATACCATCTACCCAAACATTTCACAATTCACACCATGGTTGTTTTCTTATGACTTTATGGCATTCCAAGTTCGTTTGGCTGGTTTTGACAACCCAACACACCCTTTTAGAGCGCACCAAACTGTTAAAAACAACATATTTGGTCGTACCGCGCACACCGCATGTCTAATTGATGTGTTGAATCCTCCTACATGTCAATAATAATATTTATATTGTTTTCGTGTGATTTCAAGTCATTCTGAGAATGTTTTCTATGAATTTGACCATTACACGTTGTTTTGGTGTTTTATGACTCCTAAAATGCATTTCCGATCACCGCTATCAAATGACTACTTTGATTGATGTACCGTCTGCCCGAACATTTCAAAATTCACACCACGGTTGTTGTCGTATGATTTCATGACATTCTAAGGCTATTCGGCTGGTTTTGACCACCCAACACACCCTTTTAAAGCGCGCCAAACTGTTAAAAACAACATATTCGGTCGTACCACGCACACCGCATGTCTGATTGACGTTTCATATCCTCCTACATGTCAAGAATAATATTTCTTTTTCTTTAGTGTGATTTCAAGTTATTATAAGAACATTTTCTCTGAATTTTACCGTTACACGTCGTTTTGGTGTTTTATGACTCTGGAAATACTTTTCTGGTCATGGCGATCAAACGACACCTCCGATTGACATATCGTCTGCCTGGCCATTTCAAAGTTCACACCAAGGTTGTTGTCGTATGATTTCATGACATTCAGAGGTCGTTCGGCTGGTTTTGACCACCCAACGCACCCTTTTAGAGTGCGTCAAACTGTTAAAAACAACATATTTTATCATACCGCACACACCGCATGTGTTGTACAATTAGAATAATGACCTATTGTCTAGTTGTACAATTGGAATAATGGAATAATGGCCTAATGTCTATTTGGCGTAACATCCAATTGGACAATTGTCCAACTGGCCAATTTCCCTAATGGCCTAACAGCCTAATGAACAATGGCCCTAGTGAACTAATGGTCAATTGTCCTAATGAAATCCTATAAAAATGGCCTAAGGATATAATTTCCAATCGATCTAACAGTCTCTTATAAAATTTTCCTAATTGATAAATAGCCTAATGGACAAACATCCAATGACCTAATGGCCTAATGGACAATTTTTCTAATGGCCCGATTAGCCAATTGGCCTAATGGAATAATGGAATAATGACTAATTGGCCAATAGGCCTAATGGAATAATGGACAATGAACTAATATAAAATTAGCCTAATGGCCTAATGGATAATTGTCCCAAAAAACTCCCACTGGACAGCCCCCTCCGCAGCCCCCTCACGCCGAACAACACCAATCTGCAGCCCCCCCTGCCACTATCAACCCCCCCCCCCCAAACAGCCCCCCTCCCAACCCACCTAGATAGCTCCCAACCCCCCACCAACTGAACATCCCACACTCCATACCCCCCGGACATCTCCCAACCCCCACCCACCAGAACAGCCCACTCCATACCCCCCCCGGACTGCTCCCAACATCCCCGGACAGAATGTCCATGAGTATCCTTTCTTATCCCAGCTCTAAAGACATATTCAACCACATCAATTAACTTGAAACTCAACAAAAGTGTGGAATTCCTAAAAATATTAAATTATTCTTGATCATCACCAAGAACAATAAAATTACCTTTTGAAACATCAATAACAACCCCACTAATAAAAAAAGAAACGCACCTCGTGAATATGATGCGTCATGCATGGTCATGACTGTTACCTCAATCCGGTGGTCCAGGGGCCTATAATAAATAAAAATTTTGAAGATTTTCATAACAAAAATAATAGAAAGTAAAAAAATAAATTCTGTATAAACCTACGTCATATGATCCCTTGCACCATCACCTGGACACACATATTCCCGCATGTTCTATCCTTAGCGATCAATTGTGCATTTACCTCCTCAGAATCACGCAGTCTTGCCTCGAAATCTAACAATTGTTGTGTCATATGAGAAACATTGGGACCTAAAACCACAGCGTGTGATACTACAGAATGAGGAATCCATGTTTCATATTTCAAACTATATCCACGCCCGCCCCAACCAATAATGCGATGGAAGATCTCATCCCTTCACATGGGAAGTTGTCGCTGGTCCTCTGGCAGCTGTTCTAACTCATCTTCAAATTGAGCATGTGAAATATTTAAATATATATACATACATATGTTAATATAAAGATTTATGTAAGTATTGGTAATGAGTACAAGCACTTACTATCAATGCTTTAGCCTCTGGATCATTTCGATTGCGAGTCCTCATCCACACCGACATTTTATCAGTCGGTGCACCTTGCTCTCGTAATTGTATATGAATAGAATATAAACACAAAACCATATTAATTAATAAATTAAAAAATGAATAATAAATACCTCATATCGTATCTGAGATATGTGATGAGTCCCGAGACTGTGAGGTGGTCCTTGCAATGCTCGATTCTTAGAATGACGTGCTGACACCTCCTACATTCAATTAATTCAAATTTCAAACAAATCACACATTCAAGAAAATATATATACCAAAATAGATATACAAACTGTAAAACCCTTAGTAGACCAATATGCAACTATTTCACGCCACTGAGCTGGGAGAATACCTCTCGGGACTTTTTCCAGAATGCTTGGGGCACCCACATTTGGTACCCAGTGGTCCCTCTTCACTTTACCTTTATAATCTTTCCACATATTACGGTATTCTCTCATACACACGGCCCGAAACTCATCGGAGAATACTTTTAGATTATTCTATTTAAGAAAAAAAATCACATATGTTAGTATTCTTTATACATAGGGAAGAAATTAAAATGGTCTTCTTACCTGAACCTCCCTCTAAAGACAATCTAATCTGTCCTGAGGGATAGAAGCCCAATCACGTGTGGTCAATGGAAATCGATGTGGGTCACGTATGATATGACCAAGCTGATGAATAAATGTAGGGGAATTTGGTCCCATAGGATGAGATATCTCATCAAAGGAAACATCAAACGTCGTGATAGAATTCCATGATAAAATGTCATGATCAGGGCCTCTCTTGCGAGAGGAAGAAGTAGTCGAGTTTGATCCTATTGAAAAAAAATTATATATAATTTGATAGATGTTATAAATAAATATATATATATATATATATATCAATTACATAAAAAATAAACACAATTACATTCATACATACCTCAACCATGAGACGTAGATGGCTCAGATGGATGATGTGGATCTGCTGCCTCTTCCCCTGACATGCCTGCAGTCATAGAAAACATTAGTAAGGGGACTATCAAAAGTGTCCAAAAGATAAATTGTATTGTTTTTAAGAAAATAAAACTTGTACAGTTGTTAATCAAACAAAAAGGGATTGAATAATTATTTGTAAATGGATTTTAAAAAATCATAAAGTTAACAAAACAGATATAAAATTATGTACAAAACCAATCAATGCATAGCCAAATTTCAGATTGAATTAATAAAAATTCAAGCAGCACATGAACCAAATGAAGAATACCTCAATGGGAAGATACACCGACAATAACATGAAGATACCAAAAGAGAAATCACCCTAAATATTTATAAATGAATAAACTTCCAAAAGTGAGGATTAAAACTTACATGGATCTATAAAATGGTTAGATAATTTATGATATCCTAGGACATTCAATATTGAATAGCAGGAAAACAATTATACCTTTCATTAAACATGAAAATCAACTTTTTCTCCTTCAACGGCTGATCTGACCCAATAAATATCTTCTTCACATTGAACTACAGTATGTCGATCAGGCTATTGGAAACAAAGGGGACAGTCTCGGGTTCATCTTGTTCAAATAAAAACACTCCTCGCTGGGACATTTTCACAACAACTTTCCAACTTGGATTCGAAGGTAAAGTAACGAAGAATACTTGTTCCGCTTGTGATGTCAAAATGAAAGGTTCATTATCAACTCGTTCATTTCTGTATAACATATAGTTAAAATTCACCAATGGAAACTGATATTGGTCAACTTTACATCCACGCACTGGATCAACCCAATTACACTTTAACAATATGTACTTCAACCCATGTGCATATACAACTTCAATGATGTATATCAATTAACCATGGTAATAACCAGAATCGATGAATGGACAACCGATGCCACTGTTTTGTGTTTCTCATTTGTCGTCAACATCTTTAATGTGAAATCGAAAACCATTAGCATCTATAGCTTTATAACAACGATCCATTATAGATGGACCCTCATCCAGTTGGATAAATTTTTCAGTTAGCGTGGGGTCCCCTAACTCCCTCAGCTTATGAACCTACATAATTCATATAATTAAATAATGATTTATGCAAAAAGAAATTAGTATAATACTTCACTTATAATGAAATTAAATTTATAGATACAAAATCCTTGAACCAATCATGAAATAATGCATAATGAGATTGTTGAATTTGATACCCAATCGCATGATACATCTCCTCATTTATCTCATTGATGTGTTTCCTGTAAATGATAATGTGATGTTTAAATGATCAACTTATGCAAAAAAACATGTAAAAGTTAAATAATAAAAGTGATAAGACACTTACTGCATTAATGGTACAACTGATGGAGTATTGAACAAGATATATTGATGCGCTTGTATCCACTCGATGTTGTCCATATCAAATATGGTTCCTTATCCAACTGTACCATCATGAATCCAAGAGGGATTATCTAATTTTGGTTCAACATCCATAAGATATTCTGCAAAAAAATTAGTACACTCATCCATCAAATAACCATTGGTTATTGATGCCTCCGGATGAGCTCTGTTGTATACAAATCGTTTCAAAGTACTCAAATACCGCTCAATAGGATACATCCACCTGAATTTCACTGGACCAGCATCCATTACTTCATCAGTTAGGTGCACTGTCAAGTGAACCATAACATAAAAAATGAGGGGGAAATAGTTTCTCAAAGTGACAAAGCATAAGTATAATTCAGTCCTGCAAACTTTTTAAATCACTCATTCGTTGATTTCATAAACAAAGAAGTCCAAAAAAATTATTCATCTCAATCAACGGCTAAACAACATTGGGGGATAAACAATCACAAATTTCGATTGGAGTCAACTGTTGAAGTAGTATGTGATTTTCATGACTTTTCAACCCTTGCAATGTCTTGCTCGTCAGATTCACGCACTTTGAAATATTAGAAGAGTAACCATCGGGCACCTTGAGTATCTTAAAAATGGAAAGAAATGTATATTTCTCCTTTGTAGTCATTGTATACTATGCAGTAGGCATATATGCCTTGTTTCCCTTAGCTAACTATAAATGAAACTATTTCCTTAAACCCATTTCTTCCAAATCATGACGTGCATTAACATGGTCCTTTGATTTTCCATTGACACCTAAAATCGTCCACAATATATTATCACAAAAAAAAATTCAAGGTGCATGACATCCAAATTATGCCTTATCATGTTAGTTTTTCAATACAGAAGACTATAAAAAATACTTTTCTTTTTCCAATTGTGACTGCGCTGCCTACCCGCAGCACAAATATTATGTAATGGATGATCCACCAAATCATGAATTTCATATATAGTGTGGATGTTTTCTTCCTCAATTTGAGATAACATTTCGACTCCTGTCATGATCTTTGGTGCTGGGATGAACTCTCTAGAACCATCAAATTCCACTCTATCCTTTCTGAACCTGTGCTGAGGGGGGATAAAACATCTGTGACCCATGTATGCCCATTTTTTGTAATTTTTAATCCATACATATTTTTTACTTTTATTGAAACAAGGGAAAGAAAATTCCCCTTTCGTACTCCAGACTAACAAATTTTCATAAGAAGGGAAGCCATTGATTTTCAACAATAAAGTATCCTATAGTTTGAACATTTCATTCGTTTCAGAGTCATAATTCATCACACTATCTCCCCAAAATTCATTCAACTCGTCAATCAATGGCTGAAGGTAAACATCAATCTTATCCCTCGAACTTCTAGGTCCATAAATAAGAGTGGAAAGTAATATAAATTGTTTCTTCATAAAAATCCACGGAGGAAGATTATATGGAACCAAAACCAAGGGCTATGTGTTATGAGTTGAACCAACCATATACTTGAATGGATTGAAACCATCTACTGCCAACCCCAATCGGACATTACGAACATCTTTAGAAAATTCAGAATGTCTCTTATCAAAATCCTTCCATGCATGAGAGTCTGTCGGGTGGGTTAACATATCACTTTCATGAATTCTTTCTGCATTCCATTTCATTAAATTAGAAACTTTAAATGACAAAAAAAACTTTTCAGCCTCGGTTTAAGGGGAAAGTAACGCATTTTCTTTACGGCAATCGGTTTCCCCTGTATCACAATCTGACTTTGATGAGTTTGATTTCCCCTGTTCTCTTTCCACCTAAAAGCACCACAAATTGTACAAATATGAAAATGGATAGTTTCCTTTCTAAACAACATATAGTTGTTTGCACATGCATCTATGGTCTCATATGTAAAACCTAAGTTCTCTATCAACTTACGAGCATGGTAATATGAAACAAGAATCTTAGCGTCGATAGGAAGAAACTTTTTCAATAACACCAGCAACATGTCAAATGATGTGTCTAACCACTGATTCAAAGTCTTCAAATGAAACAACTCCACGATAAATGAAAATTTATTGTAAGAAGTACATCCATGATATAATTCTGTTTTTTCATCATCAAGTGCTTCATAAAACCTCCTCAAATCATGATCTGCACCATAGTGAATATTTATCTCACCGGTCTTAAGATTCTGGATGTCAATGCCTTCAGGATCCAACCCACGTACCATTTCAGTAAGCATTTCATGCATTGGATCATTCATCCTTGCATCATCATCTATCTGAACTGCATCTGTATTTTGACAATGAATGTATTATTTTCTATGATGAGTCCAACTCTTATAATTTTTCAGAAATACATTAAAGAATAAGTGCTCCCTCATAGTATCTCATTTGAATTGATATCTTTTAGCACATTTTCTACATGGAAAACTAATACAGTCACTTTCGAATCCTCTAGTGAACTCAATAAACTGCATAATTCCATTGAAATATTCTATAGACGTTCGATTTGGAAGATCAATCTAACTCTTATCCATAATAATATATGTATAAAAAACATTTACACAAGAATTATTACATGAATTTTTCATATCAAATATATTTAAAATAAATACTAACCAATTGCTTGTTCACCATTGATAAAATAATAAAATTATATCTCTGAATAATAAACAAGAGAATAGATAATGGAATGTAAGTGAAATCCCATGTCATCGTCATCATTTAGTATGGTAAATATAATGATGATTCTATATTCAAGAGTCCCTAATAATATTTTGATCAAATAGTGAATACTTCATGAAATAATATGTACAATCTTCTCAAACTTAGAGAAACTGTATCTTTGTACAAATAATGTCCCACTGCCTCTTAGATTCACACTACCTTTGTTCCATTAGAGGCGGTATAGAGTAACCATCAATGATAACAATCAATCTATAATTTATGGAAACTAACTAATCTATATCCAGGATGACATCAAATATATACAATTCCAGAACAAAAAAAATACTAATCTATCATGACTTGTGTTATCTCAGTCCAATATTCATGGAACATACATCATCTTATCATGCTCCCCCTTAAGGGATACTGATCCAAAATAAGTACACAAGTAACATTGGTACCATGAATTAAACAACACAATATAAAATATATACAAAGTATGTCACATTGAAACATGGAATATCATATAGAGGAATAACATATAATATTAATAATAACATATAGTATCGAAACACATATATGTGATCAAACTAAAACATGTGTCTCATGGGCTATGCAAGCACACACATGTGGTCAAACCACAAACATTTTCTCATGGGATACACACACACAGAGACATGTGATAAAACTCAATAATTGTATAAATCAAATAAAAACACAACTTAATATTAATTCAATCGACATATACATGGACTCAAACATTGTATGTAACTTCCAAACCTCAATTAAAGTGTGAAGTCTCTCATACACACACTATCAAGACACATTTTTTCATATGCACATAAGCCCGTATACACATGAACTTCCATTTCCACACTTTTTATTCACACACAATATTCATATAATATTCATGCATGCCAAATTTGTGCTGTAAATTTCCCAAAATCAAAACTCTTAAATGGAAACTAGGGAATACCTGATTGCACTATAAATCTAGAAGGGAGGGGATCCAAAGTCGGTTCTGCGAGGGAGAGGAGAGGTAGTAGAGGGGATCCGGAGCCGGAGGCGGTGCAGCGAGGGAGGGGACGGGCGGCGGCGACGACGGTGAGCGGGAGGAGGAGGCGGTGAGGTGGAGACGGTGCAGTGAGGGTGGGATGAGGAGGGAGGGGACGGAGGGAAGTGGGGAGCCGAAGCGGATGGCCGTTAGTGGTGAGGGGACGGGCAATGCCCATGCGGGGAGGGAGGGGACCGGGCAGTGATGGTATGGAAAGGGAGGGGACGGTGAGGGAGAGGACGGGCAGCGACGGTGCGGTGAGGGAGGGGATAAAGAGGGACTGGACGGGGGATGGCGGGGATCCATAGCGGAGGGCGGCGAGGGGACGGGGGACGAGCGGTGAGGGGGTGGAGGGTGGTGAGGGGAAGGGGGATGAGGGATGGGAGGAAGGTAGAGGAAGGTGGAGGGCGAATGGCGGAGAGGGGACGGGGGACAGGAGAGGGGGTGGAGGGTGGCGAGGGGAAGAGGGGTGTGGGATGGGTGAAGGGAGGTGGGCAGCGAGGGGATGGGGGATGAGTAGCAGCGAGGGGACAGGTAGGGGAATCGCATGGGGGAGGGGGCGCCGAAGGGGATTTTTTTTGCAAAGCCCAGTGACTACCTTTGGAGGTCGTTATAGGCCACCAATAGCGACTTCCAAAGGCGGTCACCCATGTTAGGGGGATTAAAAACCTATTTCTCTAGTAGTGAGAGATATATACTTGGAGGAAAAGCATAAATATTTATAGGGAGTAATTGAGGTCATCAATCACAAAAAATTGAATGATCAACGGAAAGTTGAGGGCTTGAAATCCATAAGTATGTGATGGTTTAGAAGACCATCAGTTCAACCTAAATTAAGGTATTATGACAATATTGTATTTCTAAATAATTTTACTAATGTTGGGTAATTCATTTATTTCCTAAGGATATAAGGAAATTTACTTAATTGATATATGTCTATAAACACAATTTCATCCTTTGGTTGTTCTTCAATTGGTTTTCTAATTCATTTAAAAATTAATTTTAATGTCTAAAGCATTAAAATACATTTCAAAAAGATCTTAAAGCCCATAAAAGAGTGAAAAGTCCAACTATTTGTCTCTAACTATTTCTAAAAACTATTATGGTTAATACATTAATTTCTAAACCCTAAAAGTTATACTATTATTTCATCAGTAGTATTTATTTTTCAAATTGTTCAACTAAAAACAATTTCATATTAACCAGGACATTTCATAGGTCAGTGGTTGGCATCAAACCCTTATCATCCTTCAGTCATGGGTTCAAGTCATGTGGCCTTGTTGGATATGATTGTTCATCTCCCAGCTTATAGGTTATCCTTTTCTAAAACCATATTAATATAATTTCCAAAATAAATTTAATGTACATCCATGAAATAAGTTTAATTACTAAATATCCTTTTAACTAAAGTTTTCAATACAACCCTAATACATATATACTTCATCCATTTATTTCCACAAAGGTCCTTCCTTGGTCTTGAGTTTTTCTATAATATCATTTGTTTGATTTATAAATAATGACACATTATTTTCAATATAAAATACCATAGGTTTAACCTAGGATATTCATTTTCATTATCTATTCAAATCCTTCATAATTCTTTGTAAAGAAAATGTGAACTATCCTAAGAATATCCCTTGGGAGTGTCAAACTAGGTTCACAGTAAGGCCCATTTTCATGTATTGGGTTACCCCAAGTCAGGCTCGGAACACCTTGTTTAGGTTCTTACTCTTTGGTACATCTATTTCAGAACCACATCCACTTCTAGTATTCATATAGGGGTGTATTTTTTGAAAGACCACATAATCTCTACCTTACAAAAATTCTAGGTTGTTATTTTATAATTATCCTCAAATTCTACCATAGGGTTATGTTCTCTAAACAATGTTTTCCTAAATCTAGTTCCCAAGGTTGCTACTAAACTTCCTATGATACCAACTATAGTTACATAACCCCAAAAATCCCAAATCTGGTGTCTGCTATCAACTATATTATCATTATTATAATAAATCAAATCCTGAAGGGCTGAGAGTTTAGTAGTCTTGGTGAACCAGATACATACATGATTATTGAATTAAAATTAATACACTAATTACAATAAAAAAATTTATTCTAAATTACATCAAGAATAACTTCATTTCATCTAGTATACTCCTTCATATCTTTCATAGTATACTTCTTGGATTTCTTGGGAAAGAAACCCAATAAGAGTGACCTGAAATGCTCATTAAGGGTAAAGTATAGTAGAAGAAATAATGAATCAATGATAATAATAATTATGGAATGGTAAAAAATATAACACACATACCATATAATCAAAAAATTGATAAGAAAGTACTTAAACAATATGGAAAGGTAATAAATGGAAACACATTCCATTCAGATAACTAGATAAGGAAAAATAAATAAGGAAAGGTAAGAAACTGAAAACACATACCATCTAATCAATAAATTGAGAATAAAATGAATACATATATTTAATCATGTGAAAATATCATGGATAAAAAATAATGAATCAAAATGAAGGAAATTATTAATTATTGGACATCATGTCTCAAGCACATGAAAACCTTTACTATCAAGATACATCCTCTGAACGGTTTAAAACTAAGGATAGAAACCCATTTAATTTTTGCAACTTATTTGACTTATGAGAACCTACCAATGCATCGAGGGGATATATAATTTTTGGGCTCCAATCACCATTTTATGTCCAAATCATTTTTCATATCGAGTAATCAATTTAATTAATAAACAATATGCCTTATCAAATATCTATATCGAATAAAGAATACAAATTTATCAATTTTTCCCAAATAATCATACAACTACCAAATTAGACATCGTATGTAAATAGGTATACAGTTTAAGAAATATTAATATCCATGATAAATCAAATGAATAATTTAATGGAAATTCAATGTTCAATGATTATAATAGATTGAATATTTCAAGTGGACTAACAAATGAATCAAGGAAGTGAATTTTAATAATATCCTTGGCCAAATAAATCAAAAACCATCTAGAGGAATAAATTGGATGGTATTAATACAACATATCCCAAGTGGAGTAAAAATAAGGGTTTTTTTGTTGATGAATAGAAATACTATAAAATGATATTTTAAAAACATTCTTGTGAAAAATATCCTTTTATTAGGAAAACCCTTTAAAAACCCCTTTTATTTGAAAATATATTTTGAAAATATTTTCTTTAAGAACAAAACTTTTAAACATGAAAAGTAATCTTCAAATAAATGATGGCGGGTAAATATGTACAAGCTGTACGAGGTAAAAAGAACATTCCTTTTGTACAGTTAAAGGTTAAGAAATGCCATGTTCAAAAAGCGACAGGAACATTCCATTGAAAACATTGGTAAAATAAAAAAAGGTTAAAATTTTATTTACCAAATAATTTTAAAAAAATTGAAAACATTTTAATTAATCATGGTTTTTATAAGAAAATAGGTTCTCTGACTAAAGAGAGAAATAAATTTGGTTTTTCTAAAAAAACATTTTATAAATAATTTTGAGTACCAAAGAGTATAAAAATGGTACTATTACTTAATAAATTTTATGAATAACCAGAGGAGAATAAAATTAAAGGGTGTATTATAAAATAATCAACTAATTTTCCCTGATGTAAATTTAAGTGTAAACACTCCCAAAAAATGAGATTGTAAAGTAATCGCTTGAAAATATTATAATGTTGTAGTTAGAATCAATCAATGAATAGATTATGTCTATCAACTGTAAATACACATATAGAAGAGTAAATACATTGGGAGATATTCAATGTCATTATACACATAATCATATAATATTATCGATAATGAGAAAGTAATATAACCCAATTAAAATAAATTGGGTTATGAAATAAATTTTCCACTTGGAAACTTTTAACTCAAATCCCATTATATGAAATAATTCAAATTGAAACTCAAAGTATCATGAAGAATGAATGAATCATGATATTATATGATAAAATGGTAGTATGTGCACCATATATAAGAAATTAGGTGCACAAAAATAATGTTATTTTTTCAAGAGAAATTTAACAATCACCAAAGGAAGTGAGATTACAAAGATAATCATTAAAAATGTTCTTGAGGAGAAAATCATTAAACATTACAAAGTGTCCCATACCACATTGAAACATTTGAGTCATAATATCCATGAATTAAAAACATTAAATGAAACTTATAATATCATGAGAATAAATAATTTCATGATATAACATTTCAAATGGAAGTATATACACCATATAAAAGAAACTAGGTGCATAAAAACAAATAAGTATCAATGTAATTTAAATTGAAATGAAATCCCTTACCTTGTGTTTCATTTTAGGTGAATGTCTTGTAAATTCCTATATAATAAACCTATGTTAATTATATACTTTATTGAGAAAAATTTTCAGTTTTATGATTACTTTTATTTCAATTATTACCATGTTGTATACAACTACTTAATCAATTAAGTTTATGTTTGGTGTTTTGACCAAATTTGGTTTATGTGTCAAAATCAACTTTGGTAGGTCAACTATGATCAAAGGGGTCATTATATAACATCTCCAGAATAATAATAATGAAATAATTATTATATCTATATATAAATTATACTTTTAAAATCAATAATTAAATATGGTTATGAAAAATCAATCAATGTTACAATCATGGAGACAGTAGGTCATATGTACGCATGAGTAACATTCTCATTTTTCAATGATTGTTATGGAAAGAAGGTAAGTAGAATAATATATTTATATAATGATAATTATATCATAAATAAAATATTATTTAGTCATATATACTTATATAGAGAATTTTTTGGTGTAAAGGGAATCACATTGTGTCAAGGAGGTGGTAGTCCACACATCCACGAACAACATAATCACTTTTTAAGTGTGTGTGAGAGGGTAATAAAGAAAATGATATATATTATATTTTTAGAAAGGTAATTATTTCATTAATATAATATATAGTTTTTTAATGTCACGTATTTTTAATCAAAACCATCCTTTATATGTTCCATGTATAGTGTGAAAGAATCACATCGCTTTGAGGGGGCAGTGGTCCACACTTCCTCGAACAATGTTATCATATTAATGCAAAATGGAAAGTATTAAAGTTATTTGTTCTAAAATTATTAAAGAAAAAAAATAAATAATAAATATCATATATATAATATATAAACATAGTGTTCATCATAATTTCCAACCATGAAAGTTGGTATAGGAAAAATGAACAATCATCATTTCATGAGGTGGTAGTTCATCGTAAACAGAAAAAATTTGTTCGTTACACATTAGATGTATGATTGTGTGGGTGTAGGTATAAAACTTATCATAAAAACATTATAATATATAGATTATACTTTTTTTTTATACAATCATGAAATAATAATATTCTAGAGATTGGAGAATTGAAATAAAACTAAAAAGCTTGAGGAATTCTGTTACCTCTTATCCGAGTAACACCTTTTGGTTTCAACCAAAGTCTTCCTTGGGTTGATTTCTTCCCAAGGGGAGGAATTTTGGATGAGGGAATGGATGTTTTTAAACTATTTGGGTAGATATTGGTATATCCAATGTGTCTTGATATGTGTGAGGAAGTGGAAGGAGATGATGCCTTTTTATATTGGAGGAGGAGTGTCACTCTTGTAATATTTTGACAAAGGAATTACATGTACATATTTCATGTTGAAAGTGGCTCAAATAATATATAAAATTAGATAAAAGAGATTATAGGGTCTAAATATGTCCATAAAATAGCTCTTGGACAGGTTTATAGGTCGTTTTGGGCCATAAGGTTAAGGTTTAGTCCCTTATTAAGCTTAATTTAACCTTAATCGTTGTAATTAATTTTAATCACCTTCACCGATATTTTTGGTAAAAAACAAAGTTTTTATTATTATATATTATAAATTATTCTTATTCAAAATATGTAATCCATTTTTAAAAATTCCAATCATATAGGTGTTATAAATTGATTTAAATTTAATCTCGTAGGTGGGACGATAGTGCAGGTTTTTAAAGTAAAAATGCTCAAATGTTTGCTATGTTTTTATAATAAATTTAAACTTTAAATTGATTAAAATGACATAAATTTTATTAATTGATAAAATATTATCTAATTAAACTTTAAAAACAATTAAAATTATAATTTAACCTTATAAATAAATTAGATGATAAAACAGTTTTGAAATAAAATTCAGTATTTTTAACTATTCATTAAAAAATGATATGTTTCTGAAAAATATCAAAAATTCAACCTAAAATAATTTTTTTGTTTATATTTAAAATATTGAGTTTAATTTGACATATTAATTCAACTAAATTTTCAAAATTCATATTTAAAATGGGTTCTCCATTAAAAGGTGGTAAATTTGCCTTTATAAAAATATAGGTTTTTATGTGTGAATTTGGGTTTGTTCTTGTCTTATGCCTATCAAAGATAATGGATGAATATAAAAAATATTTGATTGAATATATAATATATATATTTCATTAAAATCATTCAATACTTTTAATTAATTATGTTTATTAATATAAAACTCCATTGGAAGCATACAAATAATAATATTTCTTTTTATATCCAATTGGTTCTTATTTTCATTTCTCATTAATTGGTAACCAATGAATTTATTTTATATTTATATAAACTATAAATTTTCATAATTTACATAATAATATTCATAAACGATAACATATTTTCAAGGTTATATCATATTATATTAAATAATAATATTTTAATAATACATTTTTATTTGGTGAAACTCAGTCTTGCGTGTAACGCAAGCTATTGAGGAAGATCGCTCTTATGTACGATGCAAGATAACTTAGTTTTGTGTGCATTACAACATATATCATGTATTTAATTTATTTAAAATATTAAATATATATTACATTATTGGGATATTATATTCTCTTATGTGCTTGGGGATGTGTGTCATACACGCTATCGGATACAAAGTTGTACTTTAGAATTTTAGGGTGTTACAATACAGTGGAGAATATGAAGTCTGAAAACTATTTAAAGAAGAGAAGAACCAAAAATGTGAATTTTCATATGTTATCCATGTAATGGAATATCCACATATGGGTTTTGTTTCATTGGGGATTTTATGTATCTAAATGCATTGTTTCATATATGAATGATTATAAAAAAAATTGGATACATGATTAGTTATATAAGTGAATATGCATACCTGAATGCAATTTTGTGTATCTAATTCCATGGAATAAAATCTCCACATACCCAAATTTGGATACATGATTGTTTACATATGTGAATTAATATATATGGGAATAGATTGAATATGTGAAAGTAATATGTATGTGAATTGATCCCTGATGAAATTTGATTACACATGTAGGTGAACTAGTTGTGTAGGAGAATTGATTATTCATATGGATGGACCACGTAGGTGAATGGTTCAGGTATGTGTTTTTTCTATATATGTGAATTGCATGAGTTGGTTGTGAAGTTCTCATTTTAAGGAAATCCTTGAACTGTGAATGAAGTATGGCATGTCTGAAAGCATACATTCATATACGCATGTTAATTTCATATATGAAATGTTCATTTATCATGGAAGGAAAGAGGCATAGTTTTGATGGTATTTTTAAGGATGAATTACAAGATTTAAGTTAGAACAATCCCATCACTGTACAATTTATCTATTGATACATACATGATGATTTAATATGGAATAAATTCATATTTAGAGGATGGTGATGAAGCCATGATATTTCTACATGTTTACATATTGTTACAAATAGTTTTTGATTTGGTTTCTTATTGAAGTTATTGTGAATACAAATTCAACAATTATTGAGTTTTTAATTTGAAATTATTTATATAGTTTTGTAAATATTTAAATAAAGAAGAAAGATTAGAGGTAACTAAAATTTCATAATATATATTTTAAATTTTCTTTAGATCAATTTAGTTTTCTTTGTGTGTAAAAAGAATAGTGAGTGAGAATATTAATAGGTATATATTTTTATCATTGTTGTGAAAGAAATCGAAGACCGAGAAGATCTAGCTTAAAGAAGGGAATATGTGAATAATTCAAGCAGAATGATGATGAAGTGTTAAATATTATTGGTGAAGGTTCATTCTGTTGTTGAAAAAATTATTTTATCATATTATCTATGTGAGGAGAACATTCACTATCAAAGGACTATAGTGTAATGTAAGTTATGTATATTCCCTTCTTTTTGTAAACCACAAAGTATTTTTTTAGTGGATTGTATGATCTCATATTATTTTAAAATCATACCAACTAATAGATACTCTTATTGATTAGTGAACCATGTAAATTCCTATATTCTTATGGGTGTGATTGTTTTTTGTGTTCATTAGATTCATTTGTATCTACCAGGGGATGAAGTGTAACAACCCAAACTTTTTGAATGATATTTGTTTCCTGAAAATGTTTGTTATATTATACTCAAAAAAATTATATCTCTTTAATAATTATGTGAGTATAATTTGAAATGTGATGATCTGTTTTTTACTGTTATATGATCATTGATCAATATGACCATTGGAAATAATACTCTTAATAATAATTTTAACATTATAATTAGTATTATAAATAGAAATGATATTAGTTAATTAATGAAAAAAGGAGAAATGATTATCTCAACCAATAGAGTCATGTCATGCGAAGCCCACTTGCTGGATCTTGGGAGGTATTATCATCAATGGGTTTCACACTTGACCAATCCCAATCCAAGATTCAACATGTTATTCTTGAATGAAATCACTTACAGGAGCACTTTAAGTTAGTATAAACTACCACTCAAGCGATGTTATCTGAGTCGCCCCGAGAATATATCAACATCGCACACCTTACCCTTAGGTCATATGTGGGAGTTATAATGGGTTATATTTTGAGTCCCTAGTTACTTTAAGTGTAATGACATTTTATAAATAAAATTTGTGTTCCATCAATTCCGTTTTAAGAATAGTTTTCTTAATAAAATTGAGTTCGAATTTGATAAATTGATTTTTCGGACAGAAATTAAACTTTTCATAAAGATATAAATTATCATAATAAATTAAGGTATTATTAATAATTTTTATTTTAATTAAATAGTATGATAAAAACACTCTTATTTTTTATAAATGATAAAACAATTTTTAATTTTTTTTCAAGTGTCGGAAATTTTACTAGGCATTTTCAATCAGCTGTTATTTTTAATAGATAAAATTTTTTATATTTAAAATTAAAATTATCATATTTATAGAGTTTTTATGATAAAAAAATATCATTTTTTAAATCATCATGTCTAAATTCATTTAGGTTGAATTTACGATAATTTTATAAAATACTTTATTTTTTTCATCAAATAGTAAAAATACAGTTTGTTTTTTTCAGTATGCTTAACAAAAACATAATTATGTCATTATGATTTAATAACTAATTATAAAATACAAGACATAAATTATGTTATTTTATTAATATTAATTATTTTAATATATTTTAATCAATTTTCAAATATATAATTTAATTTACAAATTTTAAAATTGTAACTTTAATTTTAAAAAAGTTATTTTGTGAAAACCTTTTTTTTCATGCCAAAATATGTAATATAAAATTATGGTTGGATTTTGTTGTATTAAATGATATAAAATATTATCCAAGTTTCCAATACAATGGGAAAATACCATGGTAAAGCCCATGGTTTTGAATTTATCACTACCTAGGGGTCCAAGAAAATTAATAAACAAATCCTCCTCTTTTCCTATAAATACCCACCCATTTCTTCATTTAATTTCACTCCCATTTAATCATATATGTATCTATGATATTTTTACCTCTCAAGGAGTCCTACCAAGGTTTACTCAATCCCTTAAGGTCTTAATCATTGATTTTTAGGAGTTACACTTCAAGGTAAGGGAAATCTCAACTTCTCTTTTCCTTTCAAGTTTCCTTTTTATGTGGAATGTCTTTAAAATTACTATAATATATTATTTTGTCCATTTTATTCTATACCTTTACTGTATTAAGATTATTTATGAATGGTATACCCATTTCCCATCTCTTTTTAATATTTTCTAAATCCATGTTTCATACCCATTATACTGCCAGATTTTCTTCTCAAATTTTATATATTTTTCTAAAGAAATTATCTTATTTTATTTTTTGAATACCCAAACCTATTTATTTTTTATGGGTATTAAAATATATGTCAAAATGATCTATTTTATTTTGGTATTAACATACATGAAACCCATATTCCTTCTTCACGGGTTAATAATGATATAAATATCTTTTCTTTAATCACTTTTTTAAAATGTCATGATTTTGATATGAATCACTTTTCTTTTATTCTCCATGGGTTATTTATAGAAATTTTTATTATGATATATATGGATTAAATTAATTAATATGTATGTATTTTTCTCTCTGATATCACTCCAATGCATTGGTTAAAGAATTTAATCTCTAGATATGACTTGTTTTTCGATACCTTGGTGAATAACCTTGGTAATTTTTATGACACCTCGGTGATAAACCTTGGTGATATGCTTATGAATGACTCAATTAAATGTAGTATCCACATTTAAATTTTATGATTCATGTTCTTTTTACTATTATATATATCTTTTTTCTTTTATCATGCCTTTATTATATTCTTCAAGTTCTTATCAATAATTCTTATGATCACTTGTAAATCGTTTCCCTTGCTTTACCTTACTGGGTATTATGCTCACCCTTTCCTTTGATGTATGTCACTAGGTTATGAGATACATTAATTTTACATAGGGTGAAACAAATAAGAATATATTCCAGTGTATTAAATTAATGTTTTGTGTTTTCTTGTTTTATATACCTTTTTTCAAGAAACTAAACCTTAAAAGATCCTCTATTTGTACAATGTAATGTAAAGTTTTGTAATAAAAAATATGGGATACCATATTTGGTATCAAAGAAAGGTTTAGTTATTTGTTGAAATTAGGATTTTAAAACATTAGTAATAACCCTAGGGAAACATTAAAATATAGGAAAACATCCTATTATTTTGGTGAATTATTAAGTAAGTGGTTTCTGAGCAAAGAAAACCATGTCTGGATATGAACAAGTGGATGTAGTTCTGGAATAGATACACCTAGGGGTAAAAAATATGACAAGGTGAATCGAGATTGACTTGGGGTAACCTGGTACACAAAACCGGGGCTTACTGCATTCTAGGTTTGACACTCCTAGAGGATATGTTTAGTTAATCATAACCTTTTTATTAACCACTATGAAAGATTTATAGAAAAATGTAATTGTTTTTAAAGAATAACATATTTAAGCATGATGTTTTAAGAAATGAAATTCCTTTATAATTATAAGATTATTAAATGAAAATTGTTTCTCACTAAGGTTTTATTCTTTTAGAAAATGGTAGTAAATAAGAGAAATCGTGTAAATGGTGAGCACAAAAAACCGGGCACTAACAACCTTCTGATGGAAGCTGAAATGGAAAAATTCATGAGAACAAGGAATCAAATGACTCGATTTATGATCAATGACTTGAATCAAGATGAGAGACTGGATTTATATTTAAGGGAAAAACTTTCATTTGAGTCCTTTATGCATCAATGACCACCTTCTTTCATTGTATCTACCAACCCATAGATTACTGAACAATGGATAAGATATATAGAAAAGATATTTTCTGTACTCCATTGTTCAGAATAAGAGAAAATCACCCTGGTTGTGTACTACTTAGAGGCAGAACCTAATCAATGGTGGAAACTGGTTAAAAAAATAAACCCAACAGGGAAGATTGATTCAATGGAGTGGGAATATTTCATGGGAACCTTTTTTCAAAAAATATTTCCCTTATTCAATGTGGATGAAAATATATAAGGAATTATTAGAATTGAAGAAGAAGGAAAATGAATCTATGGGAAGCTATGAGATTAACTTCACAATAATTTCCCATTACACCTATAGCTTTATCATGGATCCTAATGGTAATTTTGATAGATTCTTTGGTGGACTAAGACCCTATCTATGGAAGAATATAGCCAATAGATAATATGAAAACTATGAGGAGATCTGAGGAGTTCTATGAAATTTGAACTGGAGTTTGGAGAGATGCAGGGGTCCCATAGATCAAATGAAAAGAATATATATTTAGATCCAAACATGGGAAGAATATTTGATCAATTGAGAGGTGGAAAGTAAGTGAAACTTACCACTTGCAACAAATGTGGGAAGAAGAATTTATGGAACTACTTGATCGGGAGAGGGAAATTTTACAAGTGAGGAAGAGATGGACATATTTCTCAGAACTGTTGTAGTGAGGTGAATCATCAACTTCTCAACACTAATGAAGAAGGTAATATGGTGTAGGTCCATCCTGAAGTTAAATTCTTTAAGTGTGTAAAACTTGGGCACTTTTACAATTATTTTCCAAATACAAAGACAATGGAGGGGAATCACCAGCAACCTCAGCATAGGAAATGGAAAAAATATCATACATTTACTATCACAAAATCTAAATTTGAAGCTATAAATGATATGGTATAAGGTATTATCACTATTCTCTCCAAGATAGAAAGTACATTGTTTGATTTTTATTATATTAATTCCTTTATTTCCTATAAGTTTGAAAAGAATATATAATCAATACCTAAACTTATAGAAGTGGAACTATCAATCAAGACTCCTGGAGGGATTATCCAAGCATCAACAGTGTATAGAAACTCTAGTATTTATTTTGGTGAAAATAATCTCATCGCAAATCTAGTATTCATTCCCATGCTGGAATTCGACATTATACTAGGGATGGACTGGTTCTCAAAGTATAATTATAAGATCAACTTCATAAGCAAGGAAATCTTAGTAGTCTTGAATAAACAACCTACAGTTATTTTAAAAGGATAGATATCTCAATATGAGATTTTTTTAGAAGAACTTATTGTATCCTTATTTATGAAAATGATCAGTGAAGATGAATAATGAAATGAAAGTATACAAATAGAAAATGTCCCCATAGTTCAGGAATATATTGACATATTTCCTAAGGAGTTACCTAGACCTCCCCTAAAAAGAGAGGGAGATTTATCTATTGAACTCATTCCTGGTTCCAATCCAGTTTCAAAGACCTCGTATAGAATGGAAAATGTGGAGCTTAAGGAATTAAATAATCAACTCAAAGATCATTTGGAGATGGGGTTTATCTGACCAAGTGTGTCTCCTTGGGGAGAACCTATTCTCTTTGTAAAGAAGAAGGATAGATCAATGTAGTTATGTATTGATTATAGACAAATTAATGGGATCACAGTGAAGAACAAGTACCCTCTTCCAAGAATTGATGATTTTTTTACCAGCTTCATGGGTCTCAATTCTTCTCCAAGATTGATCTTCGATCTAGTTATCATAAATTTAGGGTGAATAAAGAAGATATTCCAAAGACTAACTTCTGATCAAGATATGAGAATTATGAGTTTGTTGTTATGACCTTCGACTTGAATAATTTTCCTGTTTTTTTATGGATTTGATGAATAGAGTCTTAAAGGATTACCTTAATAACTTTTTGGTAGTTTTTATTGATGATATTATGATATATTACAAAAGTCTCAAGGGGAATGAGGATTATATAAGGGTTATATTGGAAACTCTAATAAAGGAGAGGCTATTTGAAAAGCTCATAAAATGTGAATTTTGGTTACAATAAGTTGCTTTCTTGGGTCACATTGTAACTAATGAAGGAATATCAGTTGATCCTACCAAGAAAAAGGTTGTGGAGTAGTGGCCCCATCTTACAATATTAACTAAGATTCATAGTTTCCTTGGATTAGTGGGATATTATATGAGGTTTATGAAAAAACTTTTCATGACTTTCTAATCCACTAACTATGTTAAATCAAAAATGGGTCAAGTTCATCTGGACAAAGGACTGTGAAGAATGTTTCCAAGAGATGAAGAAGAGATTGGTTATTGCAACCATGTTAACTCTACCCTCTATTATAGAATGTTTCATTATTTTTAGCGATTCATCTATGAAATAGATTGGGTTTTTCCTCATGAAAAATGACGCGGTGAGTTCTTATACATCTTGACAGTTGAAGCCTCATGAGCAAAAATATCCTACACATGATCTGGAGTTGGCTATGGTTTTTTTTTCTCTGAAGATATGGAGGAAATATCTTTATGGGAAGAAATGTGATATATACACATACCACCAAAGTTTAAAGTATATTTTCATGAAAAATGAATTGAACATGAGATAGGATAGATGGTTGGAACTTATTAAATACTATGATTTTTTAATTCATTATCATCCTAGAAGAGAAAACAAAGTCATTGACGCATTAAGTAGGAAAGACCTTGTTGTGTTTGTAAGGATGAGGATTCAATGAGATCATTTGATCAAAGGACTAGTAAAACTATACATGGTAATCATAAGGGAAGGGAAATTATCAACCCTATCCCAAATGATTTCTCAATAATCATTACAAGATAAGATCAAGAAATATCAAAGATAATATCATTTTTTATAGAATAAGTTAGAGGCTATGAAGAATTGAAAGTTTATTAATTTAAATATTGATCAAGAAGGTGTACTGAGATTTTATACAAGGATATGTGTTCCATCTATTCTGAAAATAAAGAAGGATTTGATGAATGAATCTCATAGCTCTACTTACTCTATACATGCTGGAAGCATGAAAATGTATAGGGACCTTCGTGATTGTTATTGGTGGGATAACATGAAAAGGGATATTTTTTACTACACTATAAGGTGCCTGGTGTGTCAATAAGTGAAGGTAGAGTGATAACTTCCTAAAGGGTTATTACAACCAGTACTCATACCAGCATAGAAGTAGGACAATATCACTATGGAATTTTCACTGGTCTCCCAAAGACATCCAAAGTAAATAATGTGATATGGGTTATAGTGGACCATCTCACCAAGACTCCCCATTTTATCTCTATTCGGGAAGATTTCTTTGTTGACCAGCTTTCCAAGTTTTACATAAAGTGGTGAGGTTGTATGGAGTGACACTTTCTATCAGTTCTAATCATGCTCCAAGTTTTACGTCAAAATTTTGGAGAAGTCTTCAACATGATCTCAATACCAAATTGAATTCCGGTATGGTATATCACCCCCAAACTAATATCAAATCTAAAATAACTATTTAGACACTAGAGGACATGTTGAGAACATGCTCAATAAAATTTAAAGGTGGATGGGATCGATATCTCCCATTATTTGAGTTCACATACAATAATAGCTTCCATTCAAGTATTCAAATGGAACCCTATAAAGCTCTATATGGGAAGTGATGTATAACTCCTACTTATTGGGATGAAGATTGTGAGATAAAGCTTCGTGGGACTCATCTTGTGCAAGATATGACGGAAAAGTTTCATTCCATCCAACAACACATAAAGGATGCTCATATTCAATAGAAGTTTATGCTGACAACCGTCGAAGAGACTTTAAGTTTGATGTTGGTGATAAAGTCTTCTTTCTAATTTCACCTTGAAAGATAGTCATGCAGTTTCAAAATAAAGGGAATATAATCCCTAGGTACATTGGAGCCTATTAAATCCTTGATTGTATAGGAGTAGTGGCATATTAGCTTAAACTTCCTCCAAATCTAGCTTAAGTTCAGGATGTGTTCCACATATCTCTCTTGAGGAAGTACATACTTGGACTTTCACATGTACGGGATCCTGAGGTGGTACAACTAGAACATGCCCTCTCTTATGAGGAGTATTCAGTGGAGATCTTGGACCATATAGACAAGTTTCTACACAACAAGACTAACCAACTCGTTAAAGTGTTATAGAGGAACCAAAAATATGAATATGCCACATTGGAACTAGAGGAAACAATGAGGTATAAGTACCGAAAACTTTTATTAAATGAGGTAACGAGATGAAATTTTTGAGATGAAATTTATTAAGGGGGGAAGAATGTACTGACCCAAACTTTTTGAATGATATTTGTTTCCTGAAAATGTGTGTTACATTATACTCAACAAAATTATATCTCTCTAATAATTATGTGAGTATAATTTTAAATGTGACCATCAGTTTTATATAATTATATAATTGTTGGTCAATATGACCATTGGAAACAATACTCTTAATAATAATTTTAACATTGTAATTAATGTTATAAATAGAAATGATAATGGTTAATTAATACAGAAAGGACACATGATGGCCTCAACCAGTAGATTCATGTCGTATAAAGCCCATTTTTCATATCTTGGGATGGAGGTAGTGTCACTAGGATTCTCTCTTGACCAAGCCCAATCTGAGCTTCAATAAGTTAATCTTGAACGAAATTGCCTATAGAAGAAGTTTAAGTTAGTAGAAATTACCACTCGGGTGATGTTATCTGAGCCACCCCAAGAATCTATCACCACCGCACACCTTACCCTTAGGTCATATACAGGTGTCATAAGGGGTTATATTTTAAGGCCCTAATTACTTAAAGTGTAATGAAATTTTATAATAAAATTTTTTTCCCATCAATTCTATTTTAAGAATAGTTTTTCTTAATAAAATTGAGTTTAAATTTGATAAATTGATTTTTCGGACTGAAATTGTACTTTTAGAAAGATATAAATTATTTAATAAATTAAGTTATTAATAATAATTGTTTTAATTAAATATTATGATAAAAACACTCTTATTTATTTATAAATGATAAAATAATTTTTATTTGTTTTCAAGTGTTGGAAATTTTACTATGAATTTTCAATTTGCTATTATTTTTAATAAAAAAGTATTTTTATATTTAAAAGTTAAAATTATTATATTTAGATAATTTTTATGATAAAAAATATCATTTTTCTAATCATCATGTACAAATTAGGTTTGTGTGAATTTATGAGAATTTTTTAAAATATTTATTTTTTTCATGGATAGTAAAAATATAGTTTGAGTTCTTCAGTATATTTAATAACATAATAATTATTTCATAATAATTTAATAACTAATTAACCAAATAACAAGAATTAAAATATTTTATTTTATTAATATTAATTATTATAATATATTTTAATAAATTTAAAATTATATAATTTACTTTCCAAATTTTAAAATGAAAACTTTAATTTTAAAAGTGTTATTTTGTGAAAAAATTAATTTTCCTTTCCAAAATAAGTAATATAAAATTTTTGTTGAATCCTATGGGATTAAATGACATAAAATATGATCCAAGTGACCAATACCATGCTAAATTACCATGGTCAAGCTCATGGTTTTTAATTTACCACTACTTAGGTATCCAAGGAAATTAATAAACAAATCCTCCTCTTTTTCTATAAATACCCACTCATTTCTTCATTTACATTCACTAACATTTCATCATCCATGAATATATGAAAATTTTACCTCCAAAGGAGTCCTCCCAAGGTTTCCTTAAGCCCCCAAGGTCCCAATATTCTAGTTTTAGGAGTTACTCTTCAAGGTAAGATAAATCTCAACTTCTCTTTTCCTTTCAAGTTTTCTTTTTATATGGAATGTCTTTAAAATTTCCATAATATATTATTTTGTACATTTTATTCTATCAATTTACTATATTAAGAGTATTTTATTAATTTTATATCCTTTTCCCCTCTCTTTTTAATGTTTTCTAAAACCATGTTTCATACCCGTTATGCTATCAGATTTTCTTCTCAAAATTTCTCTGTTTTTCTCAAGAAATTCTATTATTTTATTTTATGAATATCCAAACCTATTTATTTTCAAGGGTTATTTAACTATATGTAAAAATGATCTATTTAATTCTGTTATTAACATATATGAAACACACCTTCCATTTTTTGGATTAATAATGACATAAAGATCTTATCTTTAATAACTTTTTTAAAACATCATGATTTTGATATGAAACATGTTTCTTTTATTCTCCATGAGTTATTTCTAAATTTTTTTATTATGATCTATGTGTCTCACATTAATTAATACATATGAATGGTGTTCCATTTTATAACTCCAATTCATTGGGTAAATAATTTAATCTCTAGAGATGATATATTTTACGATACCTTGGTGAATAACCTTGGTAATTTTTATGAAACCTTAGTGATAAAACTTGGTGATATGATTATTAATAACTAAATTAAATGTTGTATCCAAATTTCCATTTTATTATTCATGTTATTTTTACTATTATATGTCTCTTTTTTTTCTCATACCTTTATAATATTCTTCAAGTTCTTATCGATAATTATTATGATCACTTATAAACAGTTTCCCTTGTTTTCCCTTACTAGGCCTTATGATCACCCTTTCCTTTGATGTATGTATGCATGTTATGATATATAGTTATTTTACATAGTTTTAACCAAATAATAATCCATTCAAGTTTATTAAATGAATATTTTATGTTTTCATGTATTATATACCTTTTTTCTAAGAAACTAAACTTTAAAATATCCTTTGTTTGTAAAATATAATGTAAAGTTATGTAATAAAAACATGGTATTTCACATGAAGAATATTTTAAAAGAAGAAAAAATAAAAAAAAACTCTGACCACTTATTCACACCCTCCCCTCTCTCAGTGGTTACAAAAATCCTAACTGGTTATTTTAATTATTATTAGGTAGATGTTCCTTCATTAACTCTAGGCTATTTATAAAAGAATAAGATTATCATAGATGTTAATAAATAAGTTAATAGTAAGGTGATTCCTATGTTCATTTGAATGAACTACCATATCTGGAAGGATATAATGTTACCCTATCTATTATCCATTATATATGAAGTTCAGGAAGCTACTTTAGATGGTATTACTCATTTTACGAAGGGTATCCCCTTAACAGATAAATACAAGAGGAATCTTGAGAATGATGGGTGAGACAAAAAAATATTCATTCCACTCTCTTATAAATTTAAGTTCTACAGGTTAAAGGAATTGGAACTACTAAATAATTTTGGGATGAGTTTAAGAATATTCATGAAGGGAACATGAAATTGAAGAACGAAAAGTTACAAATTTGGAGACTAAAATATGAAAATTTAAAAATGGTAAATAATGTATATGTTTTAAGTTATTAATAATTTGTAATGATATTTTAATAACCTTAATAATACTTGGAGAAAAATTAGAATACTCGATAGTTTTTGGAAAGATATTGATAATTCTTCTTGATGGATTTAATGCCAAAGTTTCATCTTTCGAATATAGAGATCCTGAAACAATATCTATGCATGATTTTTATAGTATTTACATTATATATGAGATGAGAAAACATAATTTTATAAAAATAAAGGGAAAGGTAGATCATGAAATATCCTTCAAAAAAACTAAGCAAGAAAAATAAAAATAAGTTTTTATTGATAAATATTTCAATGATTCTGATTTATAAGATAAAGTGTGTAGGAATTTCTTTAAATTCATGTCATTATTTTCTATAAAATGTGAAAATATCCATAAGGAAGTAAAAAAAGTAAAGTTACCATTGAATTGATTTAACTATGGATTCATTGGGAATTTTACTCTAAATTTTCCAAGACTGAAGGAAGATAAATATAATGATAAAGAATATGGAATGATAATAAGACCATTGAAGAAGAAATCATAAAAAAATCTATATAAAGTTAATTAATAAGAAGTTATGTAGATTTAAAAAGTAAAAAAATCCAAATATGATGAATATGATAATAGTGAAGAAGAAGTGGAATTTAATAATTCTAGTGATGAAGGTATTGAGAAGTTCCTTATTGCAAAGGTGAATAGTGATAATATTTCTAGTGATGAAAGTATTAACTCTATATAATAAGAAGAGAAAAATCATATGTATTTCATGATAAAAATATAATTTAAAGAATTTCTCTTGAAAATTGAAAAACTATAGAAAGATAACAAGAAGCTAAATAATTATGGTCAACCTATTAAAAATCAAGAAACAGGGCATGAAGAAGAAAAATAAATATTTTTAAAAGATATTGAGAACTTTAAGAAGTTACTTGATAAAGAGAATAATATCAATAATAATCTTGAAAAAAATATGATGGAGAAGGATAAATAATTTGACCTTGTACAATAGAAACTAATTTAAACTGAACAAGGAATATCTAACTTCAAAAATCCAATTACAAAAGTTGGTGAAATATATAAGGATTGTAAATCTAATAAAGAACAAAAAATATAATCTTAAAAGGTTAATAACAAGGTTAAAGATGTTGGTAAAGGGTATTATAATAATAAGAAACTCAAGAGGACTATGTGTGTAGTTAAAATAAGAAAATTCTAAAAAAAATGAATTTCAAAGAAATAAAACTTTGAATAAAAAACTACTAAAACTAGAGACTCTATTAAGTATGAGAATAAGTATAATATGAAGAAGAAGATGTCAAAATTCTACCAAAACTTTGGTTCATAAAAAGTATCCAAGATCAATGGTTAGATATATGTCTGAAAATAGATACACAGTTCTAGACAACATGAATATTACAAAGGAAAATATGTTTTTTATGGGTGTTGTTGGTGTTGTATAGTATTTGGGCCTATGATAAATATGTTTTGATTCAATAAAAAACACTATAATGGATCCAGGAGATATTGGAGGCAGGTATTTATGGTGATCTAGGCCACTCAGAGAATATAGATTCAAAAGTAATCTGAAAAACCTAATTTTAAGATTAAGAATAAATTCCAATTTCTTAAAACTCTCTATGAGAGGTGATATTTTCTTGGACATCATGAAAAAGGTTTTCTTATGATACTACTATATCAACAAAGTTTTGGTGAAAAATTTAAAAAACATCAGGAGAATAAAAAAATGGGTAAAGAGAAGGCTCTTATGGTTGAAACTATACTCAAAGCTATGAAAGAATAATGACCATAGATTTTGGATAGTGGGTTTTCATCACACATTAACAATTATTCGAATATATTTAAGAATATAAAAGAATACAAAGTAGGAATAGTGACTTTTGTAAATAATGAGTCTATTAGAATCAAATGTATTGGATCTACCGTTATTGGAAAAGAACAGTTGAAATCCCTGAGTTCCTTATTTATTGATGGACTAAAATAAAATTTGTTGACTATTTCAAAACTTTGTGATAAAGTAAATGAGTTTATATTCAGAATAAATTTTTTTATTATAAAAAAACATAAATATGGGGAATTTATGACAAAAGACAATAAACCAAGGGGAACCTATTCCCATTTGGAGATGCATAGAAGTTATGTTATCTAAGTATGAAGGAAGAAGATCAATTATATCATAGAAGGATTGGACATATGTGAAAGAGAAAAATGATCAATATAACGCATAGATTAAGTTTCTATGGTGTACCTAATATGATAAGAAATATATATTTGTGTTGTTCCATATGTCATAAATAGAAATTTTCAAATTCCTCACACACAAAGTTTGATATACATACATCTCATCCCTTGGAGCTTATTCATTATAGAATATGTGGTCTCATGAGAAAGAAATAAACAAATAGAGATAATTATTTTATTTCCTTTATTTATGATTTCACTTGTATTACATGTATTATGTTTTTAAAACATAAATTAAAGTCATCCAAGACATTTAAAAGTTTTAGGAGAAGTGTTAAAAAGGAATATGGTTACTCTATAATGATGATACAAATAGATAATGGTGTTGAATACATGAATGGAAAGTTTTGAGTTCATATTGAGAATCATGGAATTCGTCATGTGATTAGTGCGCCATACACACTACAACAATATGGTGTGGCTGAAAGAAAGAATAGAATTTTTGTTTAGATGGCTCAAACCATGTTAATTGAACATGATACTTATTAATTATTTTGGAGAAAAGTTATTTGTACAATAGTTGACATTAAAAATAAATACTTCTATATACCAAATTTAAACATGTCTCCATATGATATATATTATAATAAGATGAAAATTTTGAAGTATTTAAGGGTATTTTTCATCCCCTCCATTATCAAAATAAAAGTTGAAAATATTTGGAAGATTAATAAAATGGATGTTTATGGTATTTTTACTTATATTATCTCAAAATGATAGAGGATACATATGTTATAACATGTAAACTAAAATAATTGTTGATTCTACTGATGTGAATGTTCTGAAACATTTTGATAAAAAGGTTTCACAATCTGCTGCAGATATAAGAGGAAGTAGAGATGAAGTTATTTTTGTTAAACAATATGATGAAGTTTCTTATCAAAGCGATGATATAGAATTTTTATAGGATTAAGATATTTATTAAACCATTTCAAGTGATAAGGGAAAATTGTGTTTATCTCATCCAATGATGAGGAAACAAGTGGATATCTAAAATATCATTAGATATCAAGTACAATAGGTTTAAACTAGAGTAACATTGAGTATAGTTTCACATAACTCATTGTTTCATAGGTTGAGATAAGAGATGTTGACTAATCATTAGAGTTTCAAGAGTGTAATGATTCCATGAACGGATAATTGGGTTATATTGAGAAAAATGAGACGTGGGATCTGATTGGAAAATGGTGAGTTTTCTGGAACAAGTAAAATGAAATAGGTGAAGTGGTAAGAAACAATGTAATATTGGTTTATAAAGGTTGTGTAAAGGTTAAAATCATTGATTTTTATGAGACCTTTTTCCTAGTTTCAATACTTGAAACCATTAGAATCTTTTTTTTTATTTTTATATAAAGGAAATATAAGATATTCCAAATGTATTTCAAGTATTCTTTTCTCAATATTGAGTTGTAAGAAGAAGGGTATATTGAGTAACCAAGTGCTTTCTTGGTATTAACATAATTAACATATGTGTGTAAATTGAAGAAGTATTTATATGGTCTGAATAAATCCTCAATATTCTAGTATTCTAAGTTGAATTTATGTATAAATAAGTTTAACTTTAAGAAGGTAAGATTGTAAAACAACCTATACATAAAATAAAATCAATAAGCTTCTCTCATTGTGATTATATATGTTGATGATATCATATTTGTAAGGAATAATGAAGAATATTTGGAAGGATTTTCTAAAGAGATGAATATATTATTTGAAATTTCGTTACTATGATAAATGAGTTACTTTCTTGTCTTAAAAAATTCTTAAGGGAAGGATCGCATTTTCTTATCACAAGAAAAATATTCCAAAGAACTACTTAAAATTTTAATTGAAGATTCAAAACTTGTTTCCATACCCATATTGGTGGGAACAAATAAATTTAAGGATGAAGTTAAAAATTATATTTATCCTAAATAATTTATAAAATTGATTGGAAACATTTTATATTTAACAGCATCTAGACCAAACCTATTTTATGTTGTTACCTTATGCTCTAGATTTCAAAGCAAACCTAAAATGTCAAATTTTTTCTGGAAAAGTAATTTTCATATACATTAAGGGAACTAAATATTATGATATAATTTATTATGACAAGTGAAAGTTTATTTTTTATCTATACAGATGCAAACTAGGAATGTAGTGTCTATGATAGAAGATCCACATCTAGTAGAGTTTTCTTTCTAGGAGAAAGATGTGTGAGTTGGCATGAAAATAAGTAAAGTTCAGTATCCACTCATTCTTTAACACAATTAATGTGGATGAGTTCACTTTTAGAGGATTTATTGGTTGATGTGAAGTTTTAACTTCTCTTGGGTAATAATAATCAAAGTGTTATCAATGTCACTAAGAATTTGGTGCAATATTCAATATCAAAACACATTGATATTAAATATAACTTAATTAAGGGGATTATGGAAATAAATGAACTAAAACTAGATTTTATCCCTATAGTGGAACAAGTGGATGATATTTTCACTAAACCTCTGACAAAAGGATACATTTTAGAAATTGAGTTTGATGATGTGTATTCAACCTCATCCCCTTCAAGGCTAATGTATATTATTTTCATCCCATCTCACTTATAGTCTTTGTATATTATAGTAAAATAGGGATAAATATGATAAAATAAATCTATCCATTGATATTTTCTTTACGTATCAAGGGAGATTATATATTTAGAAGGGGTTTTAAATGGGGTAAGTTGTGATGCGAGGATGTGTGAACTATTTTAATAGTTTGTTGAAGTGGGTGAATAAAATATTTCTTTATCGGTTAATGTCTATTTTGGTTATGAAGATGTGATGATTAAAGAAGTTTATAATGATTTATAATCACTATTTTATGGTCATAATATTTTTATTGTTCAGTGATTCTTATTTCCTACATTGAACTTAATCTCTTAGTTTTATAATTGTTGTATAGTGATACTTAGCTTATGTTTTATAGATTCAATGATTTATATTCAGTGGTTGATAAAAAATATAAAGGGGGATATTATTGATACCAAGAGGTTTTGAGTTTTTTTTGTGAAGAATCTAATGAACAAGATGTGGGAATTCTTATGGTGTTGTATTTTGTTGTCAATGCATAAATGAATTTGTGTTTCAGGAATAATTGTTAAATCTGGTGATGAAAATTAAAGTGATATTATAAAGTTTAAATATCATGAAAATGACTATCATGATTCTTGTAAAATAGATTTTGGTTAAATTTTTTAAGAAATCATAAGTTTGTCTAATGGAGAAGGTGAAGTATGAAAACCAGTTCAAGAAGGGTGTAACCATGTATGTGAATTTTCATGTGTGATCTACATAAGGTAATATCCATGTATGGGTTTTCCTACATAGAATATTCTATATTTTCAAATTCACTATTACTTATCTAAATATTTTTGGAAGTGGAATTGGATATGTGATTGGATGTGTAGGTTAATTTGTATACCTAAATGTACTATTGTATATCTAATTCCATAGAAGTAAATCTCCACATACAAAAATTTGGACACATGATTGGTTACGTATGAGAATGAATCTATGTATGATAATAGATTGCATATGTAAATGGTTTTTGTATGTGAATTTATTATAAAGTAAAATTTGTTATGCGTGTAGGAAAACTTGTAATGACCCAAACTTTTATAAATTAAATTCCTTTTTGAATAAATAAATACCTTATTAAGTAATATAGTTATAGAAAACACTTTTACTTTGGTTATTTGGGACCATTATAAAATATAGTCAGTTTGATTTAAAATATCATTAAGCAACTTAAACATTGATAATATAGTTGTTGTACAGTGACCATTAATATTAGTATATACTGAGGATTATGATAAAGTCTATTTGACATAGACAGAAGAAGTGATGGCCTCGACCAGTATGATAGTACCCTATGAAGCACAGTTATCAAATATTATAAGGTATATGGAATCAATGGGATTTTCCCTTTACCAATACCAAGATGTATTCAATAACTAAAATATGAACTAAACCATTTATAGTATAAGTTCAAGCTTATCAGATCATGTCCCAAAACATGTTTTTCAAACCACCTCAAAACAATGCCACTATCACACACCTTATCCTTAGGGAGCATGTTGATGTAATAAGGGGTTATGTATCTAGACCCCAGTAGTAATAATTTTTATGATTTATTTTATATAAAATAATTATTATATTTATTACTTTTTATTATTAGATTATAAATGATTACATAATGAGTTTGATAAAAATTATCTTTTAATATGAAGAAATCAAAATTGTATTTCTGAGAAATATATATTTTTAATTAAAATTCACTGTTTAATAATTCCATGAATTTTTAAATAAATTTTATTTTCAAATAATATTATTATTAAATAATATTTTTTTATATACATATGATAATATAATTTAATGAAATCCAATGTAATCTTTATAAGGGTCAGAAAATTGTTATTATCATAAAAACCAGTCTTCTCTAATAAATAATTTTTTTATTTAAAAGTGAAAATTATCATATTTAGAAAAAAAATTTGGTAAAATAAATATTATTTTGGTAATCATAACTTCAAAATTAACCAATATTTAATTTTTTATAATTTTCTAGGATAGTTAAATTTTTGGGTAAAAATTAAATATGATAAAAATATATGTTATGTATTATGACATCATAATGGTCCAAAGGTAATGTAATAAATTCTATAAAAGGCATACATGAACAAATATATATTTCCCCATTAAAATAATATATTTTAAGTTATTTTATTAATTTTATAAACCTTTAATGAATCCTCAAAAAACTTTATTATATTTTTAAGGTTTTAAAATCAATTCTTTATGAATATGACTCACTTCCACATCACCAATGGGTTTTAATATTTTTAGTTATTAGACTTATAAAATATTTAAAATAGCTCCTATTTGGTATAAACCATAGTAAAAACCATTGGAAGGTTTTTGGTTTTGATTATTTTATCATATAGAGTCCAAAACCAATGTTTAGAAACTAATAAAGAACCCTCCTCTCTTTTTCTATAAATACCCACCCAACCTCCCACTACTCTTCACTAAAAACCCATTAATTGTGAATTTAATCAACCTATACCTTTATAATTCCCTCCCAATTTATTCCCACTATCTTAATAAGATCCTCCCAAGATTTTAGAAGCACCCTATCAATGTAAGGGATTCTCTCCTCTTTATTGAAGCACTTTCTTTGTATTATGCCATTATATTTCCAATTTTTCATGTTAGAATGTATATTTTACACATAAATTTTACTATAATCATTATTTTCCAGGTAATTATATTCCACCTTTCACCCTCATTAAACCCTTCCATGAATATTTATGTACACACGTTATGTTGCCGAAATTATCACGTGATTTTCAATGCCAAACAATTGTGTTGTGTATGCCCATCAATATTTCCACTCAAGGGTATTCAACTAGATATACCTACACTTAATTTATTAGGTAATCCCATATATGTAACCCACACTCCTTAATCATGGGATTAAAAGTTATGAAATACATCCTCATGTTGTGTGATATATTTGGCACACAAATTCATGTACATGATATGAATGTGAGAGGTGGGCCCAAAATTATATACCCCTCCAATGGATTGAGTAATGTTTTTATCTCATGAGATACCATGTATGGTGTACATTATGTTATCCTAATCACACTATTCTATTATATCCCAGTTGTTACCATTGATTTATTCTTATGATGACATGTTTTATGTTGTTGTCGCATTCCTATGTTGCCTTGATGTTGTCATATTATATCATGATACGATGTTCATGTTTATGATTCCCATACCTTTTATGTCACCTTAATATTTTTCTTGACTAAAATGTATTAATTTCATCATATTATTATTTAATTATTCCCTTACTGGGCTTTACATCTCACCCCTTTATTATTTATGTCCCCAGGTTATCTCATGCAGTATTAGAATATTGATGGAATATAAGGGCATGTTTTGGAGTTTTAAGATAATTTTTTTGTTACAATGTTTCAAGTTATTGTTATTTATATATAATTACCCAAAGACACTAGGCCTCATATTATTTTGGTATTGTATTAAGTTTATCATTATGTAATAAATCAATAATTAAGGTGTATTAAAGATATGGGTCGTTATAGTTGGTATCAGAGCCATGTTTAGTTATTTTGGGGGATTAGGATTATAAAATATTAGTAAAAGCCTTAGGGATAATACTAAACAAATGAAAACATCCCTAAATTATGGTAAAGTATAGATTAAGTGGTTTCCAAGAAACAAAATCTTTATTTGGATACTACAAGTGGATATAGATCTGGAACAGTTGTACCTGAGAGTAATAACCCTGAAAAGGGTGAATTGGGTATTAACTTGATCATAAACTAGTGCAAGACAAAGATACCTTACTACAAACCTATTTGGAAACTCCTGGGGGATATTCTTTGGTAAATTCACAACTCCTTATGAACCATTATGAAGGGAGCAAAAATACCCATAAAATTTTATGTTAGGAAATTTACCATGGATAACTAAGATTGAAATATATACATTCATAGGTTAATAATTTTATGTTATTTATGAGCTATCCCTTCAATGTTCATATTTTAACTTTTATATGATTAATAGTTTGAAAATCCACATTCCTAATTTTACCTTTATTTTAGTCAATGTCTAGAAATAAGAGAAACTCAGTCAACAACCAATGTGATGAGAAACATAATTGCTACCTAAATGAGATTCCCAACCCGATGAGAGAAGGATCTTCTAATCCTTTAATCATAGAATAATTGCTAAAATCCATTGAAAATATATTCTCATTAATTAAATGATCTGAGTAAGATAATTTTATGTTTTATATTTATCATATTGAGGGAGAATTTGGTAAATGGTGGACATTGATCAAAAATACAAAGCTCGAGGAGGAGATCGAAGCGATAGAGTGGAAAGAATTTTGGAAAAAAATTTGATAAATATTTTCCTCACACTCTCTAACTTAAAATAGAATGGGATTTTCTTAGACTCAAGCAAAAGGATGAATAATCCATAAATATGTATAAGGTGAACTTCACAATACTTTCATGATATGCCTCTGACTTTATCATTGGACTCGAAAGTAAATTTGAACACTTATTTGGTGGGATAAATCCAAGTGTACTAAAATCTTTATTGATTCGAGACTTTTATAATTACGTGATGTACCCTCAAAGTTGAAATGGATATCAGTGAATTTCAAGGGTCTCATAGGTATAGAGATAGGAATTAGAGAATGGAATTTAATTCTGGGGGAGTTATGGAGAAATATCATAGTGGAAAAAAAGTAAAACATACCACTTGTAAAAAGTGTGGGAAGAAGAATCCTTGAAATTGTATGAAGGGTATAATAAAATTATTTAGGTGTAGGAAGGAAGAGTTCCTAGCTAGTGAATGCTAATAGGATAAATCCACCAATGTGATAGAATAACGTAATTCTTTAGTCAACCCTTAGTTTGTTTCCCAATATTTCAACTACAAGGAGCAAGGACACTATGTGAATCAATGCACCAAGTCAAGGGTTGTCAGTAATAACTAATAACAACAACCTCCAAGTCCTAGAGAGTAAGGGTGAGCTTATGTTATCACAACTACTGAGGTGGATTCTGACAATTATTGTGGTGACAAATATGTTAGTTATTCATTTTAAGTATAGTGAATGTACTTTTTTATTCTGGTTTTATACACTATTTTATATCACACAAGTTTAGTATATCTATTCTAACACCACCTCAAAACATGGAAGTGGAGCCATATGTGAAAAAGAAAAATCAGTAAATTATTGAATCCTAAGTATAAAACTTCTCCCCTATCCATATTTGTGGGAAAAGTTTCCCAAATAACCTTGTGATAATCCCTTTAGTGAAATTTGATGACATTCTAGGTATGGATTGAATTTTCTTTTATAGATACAACATAAATTTATAAGATAAGTAAATAACCCTTCATATCAGAAATCACCCTAAGATTTTATACAAGTGAAAGGAGGAGAATGAATCAATTTTGTAATAATCATCTCAAGAATGGATATTATTACCTCATGAGAAATTTTATATAGCTAAAATGATTGAGGCTATAGAAAAGATCATCCTTGATGACATACCCATTTTAGGGGAATATATTGATGTGTTTCTCAAATAATTGGTTGGTCTCCCTCCAAATTGAGAGGTTGAGTTCTCAATAAAATTCATACCTGAAGATCTTCCAATATCCAAGACTCTATATAGAATGGTTAGTGATGAACTTGAGGATCTGAATAGAAAACTATAAGAGAATATGGATAAAGAGTTTATACACCCAGGTTCTTCACCATGGGGTGTACTGGTCATTTTCATCAAGAATAATTATGGGTAAATGTGCCTCTACATTGATTATCATGATATTAAAAAGATCACGATAAAGAACAAGTATCCTCTACCATGGATTGATGACTTATTTGATCAGCTACATAGATCTTAGTACTTATCAAAGGTGTATTTTTGGTCAGGATATTATCAAGTAAATTTGAATAAGGAGGATATCCCCAAGAATACTTTTCATATAAGGTATAACCATTATGGGTTCATAGTGATGCCATTTGGAATCACTAATTATCTAGTTATCTTCATAGAATTAATGAATAGAGTATTTATGGATTTCCTTGAAAATTTTATGGTAGTATTTATAAATTATATTCTTATCTAATCCAAAATCAAAGGGGAACATGAGGATCATTTATGTTGTACTGAAGAACTTGCGAGAGGAAAAGTTGTATGAAAAGTATAATAAATATGGTTTTTGGATATAGAAAATAAAATTCCGGGGAGAATTTATCACCAAAAAAGTAATATTTATGGATCCTTAAAATAAGAAGGTAATTTAAGGATATAATAGACCAACATTTGTGATATAGATCCATAGTTTCTCTAATTAGCTAGGTATTATCGTCGATTTTTGTGAAACTTCTCATGATTGTAAAGCCCACTAACCAAGATAACTTGGAAGGGAGTGAAGTCTGTCTAGAATGATTAATGTGAAGAGATGTTTAAAGAGTTAAAGAAGTGTTTTATTACTACACATGTTCTCACATTACCCATAAGAAGGATTTTTTATCTGCAGCGATGCGTCTAAAAAGGGATTTAGTTGTGTGCTCATGAAAGATAAAAAATTGATAGTATATTCCTCCCAACAATTAAAGATACATGAGTATAACTACCCAACACATGATCTAGAATTGGTTGTAGTGGTATTTATATTATATATTTGATAATATTATCTCTATGGGGAGAAGTGTGACATATATACGGATCATAAAATCCTCAAGTATATATTCACATAGAAGAATCTCTATAGCGACCCTGCTATTTTTGACAATAATATTACATAATTTTAAAAAAACATAAAATCATTACAAAATGAGGATAAAAAGTTTTAGTGTCTTGGGAAAACTAGGATCATACATAAAATTTACAAAATAAAACATAAAAATTTATTTAATTCCTTCTTCTCTAGATTCTTATTGGCCCTTGAATTATCCTTAGTACAAGTAGTCACCTAAGGATATAAATCAAAAAGGGGTGAGATAAAATCCTAGTAAGAGGATGGATAAGAACATGAATCAATATAAAATTGGTTGATCATAATCATTATAAAAATAACATAGTCATAGGATTATAATCATGAGAGGAACCTTTAAGAAAATTCTTTGAATGTGGCAATGCATAAACATGAAACATCATGTCTTAGTGGTAAACTACCGCACATAGTTGTGAAAAAAACTATAATAATGTTCACACATATTTCACTTTACCTCATTAGGTTATTCAAATTAACCAATGCATTGGAGATCTATATAATTCTGGGCACACCCATCACATCATAGCATTAACATTGTGCTATATAATTCCGGGTACACCCGTCACATCATAACATTTACATTATCATGGATGCCACATAGAACATATATCAATATTGAACATATAATAACCCATAGAAATGAATGTGTTTAATTTCATAAATCATACATTAATAAAATTTGTGTTCCCAAATGAAATATGGAATAATAAACTTGACATAAGAATCATCAACCTTGAGTGAAGAAGAAATAATCTCGAGAAGTAAAAGGTGTGTTTTTAAAAAGAAGGTTTCTTTTAAAAAAATTGTGTTCATAATAAACTCACGTAGAAAACATGTATATCCTATGAAAGTTAATATAATGATGAATAAATTATATTTATGGAATATCCATATTTAAAATGGGGTGAAAGAGAGAAAACCCAAAGAAAGAGAGTTGGGTTTAAGAATTCCCCTTATCTTGTGTCTGAATGATTTCTTCAATTTAATATCATGTATAATTACATTATATTAATTAATTAAAATTTAAATAACCTTATATAAATTAATTTTATTCATTATGGTTTTATTATGTTCTTTTATGGGACTTTGGATGATTTATATAATTTAATTTCATCGTTCGGGAGCATTCGTCTTCATGGTTTTCATGATTGGTTCACTTGTGTTTATGAATAGAAGTTCGTGTAAAATGGTGATAAATATATAAAATATTTGTTATGTTTTATTAATTATATTCCATAATTTTTAAATATATTATAAATAATTTGGTTATATATAATGAGGATGAATCATTAGATACAAGTTAATAATGATCGTTTTAGGTTAATTTTGTTGGTTTTACAATCACAACAAATTCGTTTTGTTTTATCATTTAGTATTATGTATAAAAGTTAGTTCTAGAACATAAATATGGTTATAAAATAAACTTTAAAATATTTTTTAAACCATTTAATTTTTTTATTAACATATTTTAATGTGTTAAAGGAAAATGAAAGTTCATCGCCCACGATGTCAGTAAATTGACACATCACGAGCAATGATTTCATTTTTAGAATAAATGAGGGAGAGGGAGTAGTTTAATGATGGATCTTAAATTAACATGATATAATTCCAGTATATCAACATAATGGATTTTTCATGCCTTTTGGATAAGATAAGTTGAGTAGAAGATAAGAAAATAAATTGAATTGAAAGGAAATTAAAAGAAAGAGAGAGAGGATTTACCTCTTGAATTTATCCTCCTTGAAAACCTCCTTAGGGAAAGGTTTTGGTATTTTTATGAGACCAAGAGATCTTATACATGGGGTAGGGACTAGGTAAGAGTTTTGGGTAGAATATAGGAAATTATCAAATCTTGAGAAGTGTGAGGAGAAGAGGGAGTGAGGGGTGGTATTTATAGTGGAGGAGAGGGGTGTTTTCTCATTATTATATTCATTAGTTTACTATTTCGGATCAAGACTATGAATTGTTTGATCATTATATATAAATATATTAAAATAATAAAAAAAATTGATATTTTGGACTTACATCAGCCTTAAATCATCTATGACTTCATAATTCATGTATTTAGCTTTTATTGTAAATTATCATATTTTACTATTCACCAAAAATTCAAGTAATTCAGAAAAATCCCAAAAATTCACACTAACTATTTTTTGATGTGTATAATTCAAAAAGGAACTCCATTTTATGAAAATAATTTTCTAAATATGATTAATTTAGTTTTTAATTAAAATCATCATTTACTTGGAAAATACAAATTTTAAAATTATAACTGATTTTATAACACTTTAAAAAATTAATTAAGATCTCATAAAATTATCTTAAAATCATAGGAAATCAAAATATTAATTTATAAATACATTTTATGAAAATAAAATTTCATTTAAATTATTAAATTAATCATAAAATTGTAATTAAATATTTAGGACTTATAAAAATACCAACACTTAATTAATAATTTTTAAAATATTTACTTAATTATAATATGATATAATTATATCATATTTTCACTTATAAGATCCCTAAATTATATTTATACATTAAAGGGTGAGGATACTATTCAATTGGTTAGTTTACTATTTATAAGGGTCATATTACTATTCTTAAGGTCAAGATACTATTTCATCAGTATTAGTTTCTTAACATCAAGAAATAATTATTATTTCATTAATTATTTGTTTATAAAGTTTTTATTATTGTACATAAGTGATTATATGTGATTTATAATATATGAAAGTACTATAAGAAGGGAGAAATTACATTGATAAAAGTTTGGGTCGTTACATTCTTCCACCTTTTGAAATTTCTCCCTCAAAATTTCATTTTACATAAACAGGTAAGGTTAATTCTCCTTCATCACCTCCTATAGTTCCCAAGTAGCTTATTCATACTTATGGTTACTCCACAAAACTTTGACAATGTGGGTTGTCTTGTTCCATAAAATCTTATTTCTCCTATCCAGAATCTTTATTGGCTGCTCCTCATAAGAGAGATCATCTTCCAGTTGTACCACCTCCAAGTTCAGTACATGTGAGGAATCTGGTATGTACTTTCTCAGGAGTGATATGTGGAACACATCATAAACTTGATCCATATTTAGTGTAAGTTCAAGCCGATAAGCCACAACTCCTCTGTGATCAATTATTTCAAAGGGGCCAATGTACCTTGGTCTTAGCTTCCCTTTATTTCCAAACCACATGATTCTCTTCCATAGTGATTTTTGAAGGAAGAATTTATCTCCAATGTTGCACTCTAAGTCCCTTAAACGATTGTCATCATAGATCTTTTGATGAATCTAACCATCTTTGATATGTTTTTGGATGGCTTGAACCTTATTTGTCATCTCTTTCATAAGATCAGTTCTAAGTATCTTTCTTTCACCAACTTTATCTCAATAGGTTGGATTTCTATATCGCTTTCCATATAGAACTTTATATGGAGCCATCTGAATACTCGAATGGAATATATTGTTGGATGATAACTCAACCAATGAGAGATATTGATCTCATCCACCTTTGAATTCTAAAGAGAATGATCTTAGTATATCTTCGAGCATCTGAATAGTACTTTCAGATTGGTCATCAGTTTGGGGGTGATAGGCCATGATGAAATTCAATTCAGTGCTCAAGGAATGTTGAAGACTCTTCCATAATTTATATGTGTACCTGGAATCATGATCAGAGACAATTGAGAGTTTAACTCCATGTGTTCTCACCACTTTCTTCACATATAACTTCTCAGGTTGTTTGAGTGAGAGATCCTCCCAAATAGAAATAAAGTGGGAAAAGTCTTGGTGAGTCGGTCCACTATAACCCATATTACATTATTTCCTTTGGATATCTTTGGGAGACCTATGACAAAGTACATAGTGACATTCTCTCATTTCCACATGGGTATAGGCAATGGTTGCATCATCCCTTTGGACTTATGTCACTCAGTTTTAACTTTCTGACATATCAATCACCTTGAGATATACTTTGCAATCTACTTCTTCATGTTTTACCACAAGAAGTGTTCTCAGAGATCACGGTACATCTTGGTATAACCATAAAGTGTAGATAATATTGAGCTATGTGAATTTTCCAATAGCTCCTTCTTTATACCAGGCGATGAAGGCACATAGAGCCTCATTCCAAACCGAATCACACCATCATCATTGAGATAGAAATTTTGTAGCTTACCTTCATTTACTGTATTAACCTTCTTTTGTAACTCTGGATCATCCCTTTGTGCCTTCTTAATCTTCTCTTGGATAGATGCTTGGGAAATCATTTGGGAAAGGTAGCGTGCGTTCCCTTTCATTATGATTTCAAAATCCATTCTTTGCATATCCATGAAGATAGGGTCTTTCTCAATCTACAACATGGATAGAGTAGCTGGTTCTTTTCTACTAAGAGCATTAGCTACCTTTTTCACCTTTCTAGGATGATAGTGAATAGAGAAATCATAATATTTTATTATATCTAACCTTATCCTTTAATGCATGTTGAGTTACTTTTGTGTGAATATATACTTTAGGCTCTTGTGATCGATATATATGTCACACTTCTCACCATAGATTTAGGGCTATCGAATTTTCAAGGCAAAAATTAGAGCTGATAACTCCTTATCATGTGTCAAGTACTTTTTCTCATGGATCTTCAACTGTCGTGAGGCGTAGGCCATCACATTATCATTTTTCATGAGTACACAAATCAATCCTTTCTTAGAAGAATCACTGTATATCACAAAAATTTCATCACTTTTCATTAATGTGAGTACAGGTGCAGTGATAAACCTTCTCTTTATCTCCTTGAAGCTTTCCTCACATTCTTACATCCATACATTATTTACCCCTTTCCTTGTTAACTTAGTTAGCGGTCTAGAAAATTATGAGAAATTTCTCAAAAAAAATCAATATTACCCTACTAAGACAATAAAACTACAGTTTTTTATGACACTAGAGGGTCTGGGCCATTCCTCAATTGCCTTTGTGTTTTAAGGATCCACAGAAATTACCTCACTTGTGATCACACATCCTAATAATGTGACTTGCTGCATCCATAAGTCACACTTACTAAACCTGGCATACAACTTCTCCTTACTTAATGTCACCAAAAAAGCATTATATGTTCCTTATGTTCCTGATTTCTCTTGGAGTAAATGAGAATATCATTGATAAACACTGCCACAAATTTTTCGAGGTAATTTCTAAAGACTCTATTCATCAAATCCATAAAGATTACAGGTTCATTAGTAAGTTTTAAGGGCATCACCAGAAACTCATATTTCCCATACCTTGTATAGAAGGTATTCTTCTTGAATATCTTCTTTATTTACCTTTAGCTAATGATATCTAGAATGAAGATCCGCCTTTGAGAAGTATTGAGATCCTCGTAACTAATTGAACAAGTCATCAATCCTTGGAAGAGGATATTTTTTCTTTATGGTGATCTAGTTGAGTTCCCGATAATAAATACATAGCCACATTGATCCATCCATCTTCTTGACAAAGAGCACTGGAACACCCCAAGGTGATGCACTAGGTCTTATGAACCCTTTATCCAAATGATCTTATAGCTACTTCTTTGACTCCTCTAGTTTGATATGGGTCATCCTACAGGCAAATTTTGATATAAGAGTAGCTACAGGTATGAGTTATATTGAGAACTCTACCTCACAATTCAAGGGAAGTTCGGGTAACTCTTCAAGAAATACCTCATTGTATTCCCTCAAAATTGGAATTTCCTCTAGTTTGAGACCTTCCTTTAACTCAACAATTTGAGTGAGGTGTGCTTATTTATAGGGAATCAATACCCACATCGTTATAGGATTTCCCAAAGGATATTAATGATCTTCCTTGCATTTGTAAAGGATCATGGGATGGTTTGTAATATGAAAAGATATTTTATTTTCTTGATAGTTGATATGTTCTCTATATAACAAGAGTCAATCTATCCCCATTATAGCATTGAATTCCACCAAGGGAAGTATTACAAGATTCTCTTGAATAATCTTCCCACATAATTCAATAAGAGAAGAGTCCAACACTTTGGTTTTAATGATTGAAACACTAGGTGTTTTTATAGATATCTCTACTTCAAGGTTTTTTTTCTTAGATTCAATTGTTCTAGAATGCTTAAAAGATATAAAGGAATGTGTATAACCATAATCAAATAATACATTTTCCATTATTGGGTGAAAAGAAAGTGTACCTTATAAGACTTCATTTTCCTGCTCCAATTCAGTAGTAGTGATGGCATAATCCTTTCCTTGCTCTTTTGTCTTTGGTGGTTGCTGACACTGATTACCCTTGAGAAATAAAGGTTTAGTGAACTTGATAGCATAGTTTCCTTGCTCCCTACAGATGTATCATTAGACCATGGGTGATGCTCTCCTTTCTTCCACCACATTTTCATGCTTCCTCATGTATGTTCAACATTCATGAGCTTGGTGTCCTTCTCTCCCAAACATGAAGTATTTGTTGGAACCAGGTTCTTCAAAGCATGATTTGGTGTATGGTTTGTGTTTGTTGTCAATCCTCAGTGGATGTTCAGGGTGTGAACCAACAAAGCGATCATACCGTTCGGGAAGAAAACAGTAGTGAAGGTGGCGCTGTTTCCCAGTGTTTGCCAAATTTTTGGGCCTGAAAATCCGTAAATAAAGTAAAGTGTTTTTGGAAATGATACTTGCGCGACGAGCTCTTTGAGGATGAAAATCTTGCGCGCCATATGTTTTTGAGGATCAGAACATCACAATTTGGCTAAGGAACGAAGGTCGCGCAAGTGTTGGTTGGGTCGCGCAAGTAACTTGCGCGACAGAGGATCTGGAGACAGGACTTGCGCGCCATCGAGGGACTTGCGCGCCGCCACGCAGGGGGTCCAGTTTGCCTATAAATACTGGACCACCCCTCCTCATTTCGAACGGAGTTCAAGGCTGAGAGATTGTTCGAGCTCTCGTCGCGCAGGTGGTTGAGTCGCGCAGGTGGTTGTTTTGTCGCGCAAGTAGAGCTTGTGCGCCGGTGTTTGGCTGTTCTCCCAAGGCAGTTTGGAAGAGAAAGGAAGTGGATCGCGCAAGTATTTAGTTCAAGAAGGCATTGTCGCGCAGGTGCTTCAGTGACACTTGCGCGCCAGTTTAGTCTTGCGCGCCTGAGACTTGCGCGCCGCCGGGAGACTTGCGCGCTAGGCTTGAAAAAGAGACCTTGACACTATTGAAGCACGCCTGCCTTGCTGGAGCTGCACGGAAGCCGAGAAACTACTCGGTTCATTCGAGGAAAAGTGATATTCTTCTTCTGGTGAGAATCGGATTTCAATAGAGCATCTACATTCAACAAAGGATGCACTCTTATGCAAATGAAGAAGAGACCTACACGTCTATAAACTGAGTGGGACTTCACCAACGGCAGTGAGCCAGGGGGAGTCAACGGGAGTGACCCGAGGGACGCAGTGAGCTATCCCTGAACTATTGTAAAGGCAGTGAGCCTGGGACAGAGTGTATGTACCCGAACTTTTGTATCCGCAGCTAGTGAAGCATAGTGGATTTAGGTACGACCGACAACCTGTCGGCGTATGCTCCTTGGACGTAGCCCTTAGTGGTGAACCAAGTAAAAATGGATGTGTCTTCTCTGTGCATGTGAATGTTTTCATTTTGATCATAATCATCATACAGATTCAACAAGTTCCTACCAACGTGGGAACAAGATCCAACACATTAAAAGAAAAAGTGGTCACCCTGATTCACCCCTCCCCTCTCAGGGTGTCCCGGGGTCCTTCAAGTGGTATCAGAGCCAGGTTACTGGCGTTGAATCTGACCTTCTTCGTCATGGAAAACGCGATCAATGTCAGGGGAGTCCCTCACTTCGATGGAAGCAATTTCCAGATCTGGAAGAACAGAATGAGATCTCATCTAAGATCTCTTGGAATGGAAGTTCTTTTTTCTACTGTTCAAGGAATACATGTCACTGATCCAACAGGTCTGGCTATGACTGAAACAGACAGGAAACTTCTTGATGCAGATGCTAAAGCACAGAATGCTCTCACTACAGCCCTTTCTGATCAGATTTACCTGAAGGTGATGAATTGCACCTCAGCAAAATCTATGTGGGATAAACTTGAGAATATTTATGAAGGTGATAGCAAAGTGAAGGAGGCGAAACTACAAGTGCTACACAATCGGTTTGATGATCTGAAGATGCATCCAGACGAGAATGCAGACTCTTTCTTCAATCGAATTACTGAAGTGGTTGGAGCAATTCGGGGTCTAGGCGAAGAAATCAAAGACATTGATATTGTAAAGAAAATATTAAGAAGACTTCCACCTCTGTATAATGCGAAGGTGTCAGCTCCTGAGGAAAGAGATCTTTCCAAACTTTCTCTAGATGACTTACTGAGCAGTCTGGTAGCTTATGAAATGAGAGTCAAACCAGAAGATGCTACGACTCGGGTGAGCAAGGAAATGGCATTCAAGGCCATGGATAAATTGAAAATCTCAAAGGATAGTAGCGGTGATGATGACGAAGAGAAAGAAATTCTTTCTCTCATTGCAAAGAAGTTCCAGAAGGGGAAAGGGAAATTCAAAGGGAAGTTACCTCTCGCATGTTTCCGTTGTGGAAAAGTTGGGCATATTGCTTCTCAATGCTTGAAGAATATCAATGATGATGACAGTGAAGATGAAAACTTCAAGAAGCCTCAAATAAGGTTCTTCAAAAAGGGAGACTTCAAATCTGGTAAGAAAATGCAAAAGAAGAGTTTTGTCTGTGAAGAGGAAGAAGATGACAATGAATTCTATGATGAAGAAGAACCAGAATTCAAAACTGGGAACCATGCTTCTATGATGGCCACTGTTGAAAAGTCAGAAGATACTGATGGTGAAAAACAACTGAGAACTTGTGTAGATCCTGAGGTGCAACTTAAGGATGCAGTTAGTAAGCTTAAGATTAAATGTAAGAGCTGCAATAAGTGGAAATCAATTGTGGAAGAATCAACTGAATATGTTGATCAACTTGAAGATGAAATTGAACGACTGGAAGAATTTGTGAAGGTACAGTCTAAAATAATTGAAAGCAATGATGATGCAGTTGATCTGAAGCTGAGAATTGAAGAGCAGGCAAAGGTCATCAATGACCTCACATCCAGACTGGATGAAAAATCCAAGACTGTTGAGGGTCTTGAGGAGGAAGTAGTTACTCTAAGGAGTAAAATGGAGACAGAATCAGTTCCAAAAGAATCGAGGAATAAAATACAGTTCGGAAGATTCTCAGATGCAGAATTACTTGCAAGAGCCAAGTGTGGTTCAGATGGGGTTGGAAAAGTCTTGAGTGATCAAAGACCTGCTTGCATGGGAAAGAGTGGAATTGGCTGTGAGGCTGAGTCATCAACTGCTGGAAGTGAAAAGATCCAAAAGAAAGACAAGATGAAAGTTGAACATGATGAAATGTTACCTAGAGTGCTGAAAAAGGAACCCTCAATCCAAACTAAAAGGAGACCTGAAAATTATCCTCAAACTTTCAAAAATGGCAGACAGTCTTACTATTCTCCCAAGGAAGAAGCTATAAGGAGAAATTCAAGTGAGAAGACATTTCCTCTCATGAAGTGTCAGTTCTATGGCTATCTGGGCCATACCATGTCTTATTGTGAAGAGGCAAGAAGCTATCTGAATGGAGAAGATATAGATGCTCAACAAAGGAGAACAATCTCATATCCCAATTCTCATAGAAGAAATAATTTCTATGGATATTGTTTTTGTTGTTCTAACTTTGGTCATAAGGCCGTTAATTGCAGGCAGAGAAGAGACATAGACACCTCATACCGAAGTTCAAGACAAGTCAAGTCTCGTCAGCAAGACAGTGTTGCTCGTTTAAACAGGTTCTCACCTCTCACAGAAGACTTTGACTATGAAGAACCTGGGTATGCGGAAGAGATAGTTGAAAGGCCATCAGTCCTTTATACTCAATCTAATGTCTCATGGAAGGAAAGGAAGAAGATTGAGAAATCGAACCTTGCAGAGGTAGCCCTAAAAGCTACAAAGAACAATAGTACCTGGATTCTGGATAGCGGTTGTTCATCTCATATGACGGGTAATGCCGGCCTACTAACGAATGTCATAAAGAATGTTGATGGTACAGTAAGATTTGGTAATGATGGGGCTCTGAAAATCAAAGGGAGTGGAAGTACCCAATTAGCTAATGGAGAACTAAAGAAGACTGAAGTCCTTTACGTAGATGGCCTACGCCATAATCTCCTTAGTGTGAGTCAACTCTGTGACTCAGGACTTATAGTTACTTTTAATCAGAAAGGATGCACCATCAAGGGAAAAACCGGCAATTCACTTATGAAAGGATGTAGAACAGAAGGCAACTTATATCAGGTTGATAGTGAAGAAAATGTATGTTACATGACTGTTGAAGAAGAAAACAATTTGTGGCATCGGAGATTGGGACACATCAATCAACAAGACATGGAGAAAATATCAAAATTGAGAATTGTCATGGACATCCCCAACCTGAAGCATGAGCGTGAAAAATCCTGTGATGCTTGTATTCGTGGGAAGCTGGTCTGCAGTTCATATCGGCCAAAGAAGAAAAAGGCATCTCACCTTCTTGATCTGATTCATACAGATGTTTGTGGTCCAATAAATGTTGCCGGAACTCATGGAGAAAGGTACTTTGTCCTTTTTATAGATGATTACAGTCGAATGGCATGTGTGATGGTCATTCACCGGAAACGACAGGTCCTTGACTGCATGAAAACATATCGGCGAATCGCCGAGAATGATACTGGACGAACAATCAAAGTGTTGCGATCTGACAATGGAGGAGAATACACGTCCATTGAATTTGAAAATTATCTGGAGAAGCATGGGATACAACATGAGGTAGCTGCTGTGAGAACTCCACAACAAAATGGAGTTGTTGAACGAAGGAATCGACAGGTGAACAACATGGCACGAACTATGCTGATTGAGAGTCGTATTCCACGACATTACTGGAAAGAGGCTGTTCAAGCTGCAGTGTACATTCAGAATCGAACAGGACTTTATATGGGTGAGACGAAGACACCATATGAATTGTGGCATGGACAGAAGCCTTCTCTAAAATACTTTCGTGTCTTTGGAAGTAAGTGCTTCATCAGGAACAAAGAAGGAAATTAGGGGAAATATGGTGACAACGCAGATGAAGGAATCTTCCTCGGTTACTCAATGAACAGCAAAGCCTACAAATGTTTCAACAATCGTTTGGGAAGGATTGTGGAAAGCAATGATGTTAAGATAATTGAATAGAAAACCACAAATACTTCACGGACGTCATATGCTGATGTGATAGAAATTCATGAAGAATGTGGACATGAAGAAACTACAAATGCAGAAATAGAGGAAGTTGTTCAAAACACTCATCAATCACATAATGATGTTGACTCAGAAGAAGAATCTGAAGAAGAAACTATGGCTGAAGATAATTCTACTGAACCTCGCAGGAGAAATCGAAGAGCTGAGATTGATCCATCCAACATAATTGGGGATAGGAGTGCACCCACTCAAACCAGAAGGATGAGGAATACCACGCAATCTGCATTTCTATCAGTTGTAGAGCCATCCTAATTCGAAGAAGCTGCAAAAGATGAATCTTGGGTGAAAGCCATGAATGATGAATTAGATCAGATTGATAAAAATCAGACATGGGATCTTGTCCAGAGACCCGAAGGTCACAATGTGATTGGTACCAAATGGATCTTCAAAAATAAGTTTGATGAGCATGGAAGTGTTATCAGAAACAAGGCACGACTGGTATGTAAAGGATACTCCCAGATTGAAGGTATTGATGTTGAAGAAACTTTTGCTCCAGTTGCTAGACTGGAATCAATCAGGATTTTCCTTGCCATGGCACTCCAAAGAGGATATAAAGTATATCAAATGGATGTTAAGACAGCATTCTTGAATGGTGTACTTGAAGAAGAAGTCTACATTGAACAACCGGTGGGGTTTGTCTTGGGTACCGATGAAACAAAGGTCTGCAAACTAAAGAAAGCTCTATATGGTTTGAAGCAGGCACCACGGACATGGTACTCACGGCTTGATTCATATCTCAAGAAGTTGGAATTAAAAAGAGGAGGAGTTGATCACAATCTCTATGTGAAGAATTCTCCAAAAGATCAGTTCATGGTTCTTGTCTACGTTGATGATATCATTTTTGGTGGCAGCAGGCAGAAATCAGTGGATGAATTTTCCAACCACATGAAATCAGAATTTGAAATGTCTATGATTGGGGAGCTCACATATTTCTTGGGGTTACAAGTGATTCAAAAGAAGGAATACACTTTCATTTCTCAGGAAAAATATGCAAGAGAGTTGCTGAAGAAGTTCAATATGCAAGACTCCAAACCAATGTCAACTCCGATTGCTGTTGGAACTAAACTTGGAAAGAATGAGGATGGGAACTCTGTTGATCCCACCATGTATAGGAGGATCATTGGAAGCCTACTGTATCTGACAGCGACAAGGCCAGATATTGTCTTTGCAACATGCCTTGCGGCGCGCTTTCAGAGTAATCCAAAGGAGGAACATATGTCAGCAGTAAAAAGAATCATGAGGTATATTCAAGGCACACATAACTTCGGGTTATTTTTTGCTGCAGGAAGGGACAGTGAATTATCAGCGTTTTCTGATGCTGACTGGGCTGGGGATGTAATAGACAGAAAGTCCACTAGTGGTGGAGCTTTCTATATTGGGCATAAATGTGTTGGCTGGTTGAGCAAGAAGCAATAAAGTACTTCTCTTAGTACTGCTGAGGCTGAATATATCTCCGCCACAAAAGCATGCACTCAACTTCTTTGGATGAAGCAGCAGCTAACAGATATTGGTGATAAGGTGCAGCAACCAATGGTGATTTATTGTGATAACAAAAGTGCAATTGATCTTACGAAGAATCCGATTCAACATTCTCGTACAAAACATATTGAAATACGGTATCATTTTATCAAAGAAAAGGTTGAACAAGGAGTGATTAAAATGGATCATGTTGGAACTAATGAGAAAGTGGCTGATATCCTAACCAAGCCATTGTCCGCGGCTGTGTTCGAGAAGCATCGGTTGAACCTCGGTGTTCGACCACCTCCTACTGCATAAAGAGGCACCGGAAGTCCCCTCTCCCCGTTTGTTTTAACTGTTTTTATCTGTTTATGGCTGTGATGCAGGTTTATGGGGGAGATACTATCCAGGGGGAGTATGGATTGAGCTGAACGTTGAACAAACTTTTCGGTCTTTGGTTTTATTGTCAATGGGGGAGAAAGGAATAAATTCAAGGCAAGAAATTCTTCTGTGATGAGAAGTGTAAGCTTGTGATGAGAAGTTTAATAAGGATAACATCGGGATAGAGAATTTCGTGTACGATTTCAACACACTAAGACCCAATTCAAGCTTTCTCTCTTGTTTTCTACACCGAGCATTGCTCACGTAGACTTAGAGTGTTAGCTGAGTTGATTCTTGCGTTTTGGATTTGCTCATGGTTGGAGATCTATTGAATTTATTCTGATTGCCAACAAACCCAAAGGGGGAGATTGTTGGAACCAGGTTCTTCAAAGAATGATTTGGTGTATGGTTTGTGTTTGTTGTCAATCCTCAGTGGATGTTCAGGGTGTGAACCAACAAAGCGATCATACCTTTCAGGAAGAAAACAGTAGTGAAGGTGGCGCTGTTTCCCAGTGTTTGCCAAATTTTTGGGCCTGAAAATCCGTAAATAAAGTAAAGTGTTTTTGGCAATGATACTTGCGCGCTGAGCTCTTTGAGGATGAAAGACTTGCGCGCCATATGTTTTTGAGGATCAGAACATCACAATTTGGCTAAGGAACGAAGGTCGCACAAGTGTTGGTTGGGTCGCGCAAGTAACTTGCGCGACAGAGGATCTGGAGACAGGACTTGCGCGCCGTCGAGGGACTTGCGCGCCGCCGCGCAGGGGGTCCAGTTTTCCTATAAATACTGGACCACCCCTCCTCATTTCGAACGGAGTTCAAGGCTGAGAGATTGTTCGAGCTCTCGTCGCGCAGGTGGTTGAGTCGCGCAGGTGGTTGTTTTGTCGCGCAAGTAGAGCTTGCGCGCAGGTGTTTGGCTGTTCTCCCAAGGAAGTTTGGAAGAGAAAGGAAGTGGATCGCGCAAGTATTTAGTTCAAGAAGGCAGTGTCGCGCAGGTGCTTCAGTGACACTTGCGCGCCAGTTTAGTCTTGCGCGCCTGAGACTTGCGCGCCGCCGGGAGACTTGCGCGCTGGGCTTGAAAAAGAGACCTTGACACTATTGAAGCACGCCTGCCTTGCTGGAGCTGCACGGAAGCCGAGAAACTACTCGGTTCATTCGAGGAAAAGTGATATTCTTCTTCTGGTGAGAATCGGATTTCAATAGAGCATCTACGTTCAACAAAGGATGCACTCTTATGCAAATGAAGAAGAGACCTACACGTCTATAAACTGAGTGGGACTTCACCAACGGCAGTGAGCCAGGGGGAGTCAACGGGAGTGACCCGAGGGACGCAGTGAGCTATCCCTGAACTATTGTAAAGGCAGTGAGCCTGGGACAGAGTGTCTGTACCCGAACTTTTGTATCCGCAGCTAGTGAAGCATAGTAGATTTAGGTACGACCGACAACCTGTCGGCGTATGCTCCTTGGACGTAGCCCTTAGTGGTGAACCAAGTAAAAATGGATGTGTCTTCTCTGTGCATGTGAATGTTTTCATTTTGATCATAATCATCATACAGATTCAACAAGTTCCTACCAACGTGGGAACAAGATCCAACACATTAAAAGAAAAAGTGGTCACCCTGATTCACCCCTCCCCTCTCAGGGTGTCCCGGGGTCATTCAGCATTTACCCATCCCTTTGTGGCAGTTCCAATGATGATTCTTCCCAAATATTTAACATGTGGTTAGTTGAGTTTTCTTTCCACCTTTCTCATTAGATCCTCTAGATTTAAACTCCATCTTTCTTTTCTTATCACCATATCCATGTAACTATTCTCTAAACTCCATATCCACTTTGAGAGCACATTGAACAAATTCTTCATAACTCCCAAAGTCTCTAATTTCTAGATCCATTTGAAGGTGTGGTTTTAAACCACTAAGGAATTGATCAATTTTTCTATCATTTTTTACAACAAAACCCAAAGCATACCTTGCAATCCTTGTGAATTTTTCTTCATAGGTCATGATATATTATCCTTACTTTTTCTTAAACTCTATGAATTCTCTCTTCGTCTTTGTTTGAAGAGTTTGAGGGAAATATTTATTAAGAAACATTATCTTAAAGTTTTCCCACTCCATATCTTCAATTTCGTCCCTCGTATTAGTGTTCTTAATAAAATCCCACCATTTATCATCCTCTCCATCTAGATAATAAATAGATAGAGTCACCTTATCCATCTCATAACGGTGAAGAACAGAAAAGATATTCTCCATTGAGTTGACCCACTATTCTGCAACTAGTGTATTGGAAGATCTACTAAACGTAGGTGGTCGTTTACACATAAAACACTCAATAGCTAGTTTCTCCCTCTTAGGTGAAGGAGGACATTCCACATTATTCATGTTATTGTTCATAACATGAGACAACTGGGTAAGAATCACCATGAAATTTTTAACTCCACCTCCCAAGGAATTGGGGATGTTGTTCAGGCAATCGCTACATTGTCCCTCACATGGATTTTTGTTCTGGTTTATCCTAGTTCTAACCATTTTCTAAAATAGAAAACATTAGAACAAAAGATAAGTCAACATTTAATGAATAAATAACTTATTCCTTTGTAAAATTAAGTCTAAAGGAATATATTTTGGGATCCCTATGTTTATCATTTTCTAAAACAAAGCTTCTTGGGTTCTTACTTATACTTAGTCTCATATTAAGGGTTTTCACTTAGGTCCTCTAATCCTAATTCCCAAATTAACTAAATCATTCCTCTGATACCAAATATAGTGACCTTGCTTTGTCTTATAATACTATTACATAATTTTAAATACAAACAACATAAAATCATTACACAACGGGGATCCAAAGGTTTAGTGTCTTGGGAAAACTAGCACTATACATAAAATTTATAAAATAAAACATAATAATTTATTTAATTCCTTCTTCTCTAGCTTCTTATTGGCCCTTGAATTCACCTTAGTACAAGTATTCACCTAAGGATATATATCAAAAAGGGGTGGGCTAAAATCCCAGTAAGAGTATAGATAAGAACATGAAACAATATAAAATGGTTTTATAATAATCTTTATCATCATAACATAGTAATAGGATCATAATAATGAGAGTAAGCATTAATAAAAGTCTTGGAACGTGGCAATGCATAAAATGAGACATCATGTCTTAGTGGTAAACTACCACACATAGTTGTGAACAAAGCTAGAATCATGTTCATGCATAATTCAGTTTATCTCATGAGGTTATTCACATTATCTAATTCATTATAGCACTATATAATTCTGGTCTCACACATCACATCATAACATTAACATTACGCTATATAATTCTGGGTGCACCCATCACATCATAAAATTTACATTATCAAGCATGCCACATATAACATCTAACAATATTGAACATATAATAACACATGGAAAGTAATGGGTTTCATTTCATAAAGAATAAATTCATAAAATTTTGATACTCAAATTAAAGAGGGAATAACATACTTGATATAAGTATCATCAACCTTGAGTGAATAAGAAACAATCTCAAGAAGTAAAAGGTGTGTTTTTTGAAAGAAGAGTTATTTTGGAAAACATTGTTTTTTTTCATAAAATCATTATGAAAACATTTATATACTAGAAAAGGTAAGATAATTATGAAAAAATTATATTTAAGTAATATACATATTTAAAATGGGGTTAAAGAGGGAAAACCCAAAGAAAGAGAGTTGGTTTTGAGAATTCTCCTTACCTTGTTTCTGAATGCTTTCTTCACTTTAATGTCTAATATAATCACATTAGATTCATTAATTAATAATTAAATAACATAATATACATTAATATTATACATTATGGTTTTATTATTTTCTTTTATAGACCTTTTTATTAGTTATATAATATAATTTCATCGTTTCGGAGCATTCTTTTTCATGGTTTTCACGATCGGTTCACTTGTATTCATGAATGGAAGTTCGTGTAAAATGATGATAAATAAACAGAATTGTTGTTATATATTATTAATGATATTCCATAAGTTTTAATTATCTTATAAATAATTTCTTTATATGTAATGAGGATGAATCATTAAATACAAGTTAATGGTGATCATTTTAGGTTAATTTTGGCAGTTTTTGAATCATAATGAATCTGTTTTGTTTTATCATTTAGTATTATGTATAAACATTAGTTACATAACATAAATATGGTTATAATATAAAATTTACAATCTTTTTTAACCATTTAATGGTTTTATTAACATTCTAGAATGTGTTAAAGTAAAATGAAAGTACATTTCCCATGATGTCGGTAAATTGACACATCACAAGTGATGATTTTATTTTTAGAATAAAAGATAGATAGGGAGGATTTTAATGATGGATCTTCCATTAACATGATAAAATTACAATATATAAAAATATTGGAGTTATCATTCCTTTTGTATAAGATAATTTGAGGATAAGAGAAGAAAAGAAATTAAATTGAAAGGAAATTAAAAAAAGAGAGGATTTACCTCTTGAATTTATCCTCCTTGAAAACCTCTTAAGGGAAAGGTTTTGATATTTTTATGGGACCAAGAGATACTATACTTGGGGGAGGGACTAGTGAATAGTATTATGAATAATATAGGAAAGTCTCAAATCTTGAGAAGTGTGAGGAGAATAGGGGGTTAGGGGTGGTAATTATAGTGGAGGAGAGGGGTGTTTTCTCATTATTATATTCATTAGTTTATTATTTTGGCTCAATAATATGATTATTTTGATCATTATATCTAAATATATTAAAATAATTAAGGAGATTTATATATTTTGGGCATACATCAGCCTTATATCATATATGACTCCATAATTCATGTATTTAGCTTTTATCATAAATTATTATATTTTACTATTCTCAAAAAATTCAGAAAAATCCCAAAAATTCACCCTAACCATTTTTCAATGTGTATAATTAAAAATTGA